>OX421267.1:187500-6039136 GCA_949125355.1 Agriopis leucophaearia | reverse complement strand
ATTTCGGTGATTAATTTTTATTTATATATATAGATAGATTTGAAATTATTAAAAGTATATACAGATTTTAAAATAACGTCCATCTTTCCCACCAATTATCGAGTTCCGTTTGTGTATGCAACACAAATACAAATGTTAATGCCGCTAAGACCCAGGCGTGTCTGATGAGGCGTGTGTTCTCCGCAAAAAGGACACCATTTCAACCACTTAGCTCCTACTTTACGGGGTGTATCTGTTGTAACGTTACGCCTGTTTGCTAGCTTAAACAGGCGTCCCGCGACAATTTCTAGGTGTTGAAAAATTAAGCCTGCCTATCAGTTCCTGCAGATCCTAATGGGTGGTAAGGAAAACAACAAGGTATCGGATAGATAAGTTTAATTGACCAGTACAGTACAGTAATATAAAGAAGAAAGCTAAGGGGCTAAGGGGCCTAAGCACTCCGCAGTCTCCGCACGGCAGGTATCCGGCGAAGTAGTGGGCCGGAGATGTAGCCTTCGGAAGAGGTACGGAGGTCGTAGCTTCTCTTGCGTGTATCCGGAGGTCGTTTGAGCGAGGATTTAAGTAGGAGGACGGCAGCGGAGCAAATTCCAGGTCGAAGAATGGTAAAATACTAAGGGACTCACGGTTTGGCGTGCCGGTCCTCTTTTCTCCAGGTTTAGAGCAGCATCAATATTCGAAACATTTCCTCTAGGTTCAGAGCCGCGGAACACTATTACTCGCGGAGTTCAGATCAGCATCAATATTCCAAAACATTTCACCATTTTGCCATTTTATGTTCTTCCTTTCAAGATTGTTTCCAGAATCACGACTCTGTTTGCCGTCACGGCTTTCCCTCTTCCTCTTTCAAATTTTGAATTTTGACTTGCGGAGCGTGTGCCCAAAGAGTTTTACTAACCGATAAAAAGTTTACAAATTTTATATAAAAATGGATATGGATGAGGATGAATATGAAGGAATACTACATTACCCCAAAAACCCCGGAAAAAAAAACTTTTTGCCAAAAAAAGTTTTTTTTTTTAATAAAATCATGTAATTTTGAGGTTAAGGATATCAACTTGACACATGTATTCATCTTCTCTCAAAGGTATTCACTCTTCACTTTCATTCATACATTCAGAGGTAGGGGATACGGCTCACGCTTGCAAGGTCGATGGCACGTACTCCTTCAAGGAGATATCGAAGTTTAATGTTAGGGCTTATTTTGGGGGTGTCATCACCCGCACCGCTTAGAAGACCCATAAAAAAAAATATTTACAGGGGTAAGGTACCGCAGAGGAACGTGTCCAAGTCTGGGTATACCCAAGATCCTGGATGGGTTTAGATTCCATCCAAGAGAAGTCAAGGCTTAAGATTAATTTGGACTTAGGGTCCATCAAGGATTAAGGGTCTAGGTTTAAGATTAAGTGGACTTAGGGTCCCTCAAGGATTAAGAGTCAAGGAAGGTTGAATAGGAAACCACAGGGGAACGTGTCCTAGCCTGGGCTCTATTCGAAATTAAAGCTAAGTTACTACTAAAAGAATATACAAGGAGAGTGATAGTATACAATGATACGAAATTGCACCTTCGGCTTTCTTAAAGAGTTGTGCCACCGCTCAGATGATAAGGAAGATTGCCGAACCAGAAATGACGATGAGTGATGATGAGGTGATTTACATAGTCAAGATAAAAAATAAGGTCTAGGTTTTTAAAGTTAACGATGATATTACAGAATAGTATAAAAAAACAGAACTAGTAACAAAAATTAAACTGAATTTAAGCAAAGTTATGAAAAGTTAAGTTTAGATAGAAAATAATTGAATTAAGAAAAGTTACAATAAATAATTTAGACTTTGCTGGTTTACAACAGTTAGCAATTTATACCAAGAAGTTACAAAAGATAAATAATTTAGAAAAAGTTAAATTTTAAAATCTTTAACGTGCCATTTTCCTCTCACACCATTAGGATCCTCAAGGACAAAGACAAGTGGCGATAATTTCTCAACTACCGTGCACTTGACATATCTAGGAGCCAATTTAGAACTAAAGTATGCACCGGCATTACTCTGCACATAATTTTTACGCCAGACTGTGTCACCTACGTTAAACTCCTTAAAATTGTGTCTTATGTTGTAGTGAGCAGCGTTCTTAATGTGTGCAGTGTGTAGTGTGAACTTTATCAAAGGTGGCAGATAGTACACCTAGGTTAGTGGCATAACTAATCAAAGAACTATTCAAGTCACTAATTAGTTTTTTAGTTGAGATTGTGAAGCGCATTTAGGACAATTAGTGATCTTTACGCCTTTACGGCCACATTTAAAACAAACCAAATATCTAGGTTGGGTACAAGTCTTTAAAGAATGACCTTTAACTCGACAACGAAAACAAAAATCTTCCACTAAATTCTCATAAGTCTGTGAAGAAGTACGCGGCTTCACATTATTTTGTACAGCATTAGTATAACTCATCTTTGAAGAAGTCTTAGAAGTTGAAGGACAGTGGTAAGCAAATTCAGCAGCACAAGAAGCATCTCCGCATCCAGGTTTGCGAAAATAAATTTGTTCATAGCTTTGACAAGCTGAGACCAGAGAATTAATTGACGTTATTTCCATACAAAGCAAAACAACAGAGTAGCACGACCTTATATTATGACGGATAATCTTAAGTTGTTCGGCTTCACTAAGCTTCTCTGAAAGTCGTGAAAACATTCCAGACATTATGGAAACATATATGATAATGGGCTCAGAATCGCCTTGAATTCTTTTCATTATCTCTTGTCGAAGATTAAAATCATAATCAATTGATCCAAAATCTTTGATCAGTAACATATGAATATCATTCCATGTTAGATTAGGGTTCTGTTGATAAATAAAACGGAACCAATGAAGTGCATTTCCAGAGAAAATTTCGAAGGCATGTTTACAAAGCATCTCCTCCGTGATATTTCTAGAAAACCTGAATTCTTCCAACTTTTGAAGGAATGTTCTAGGGCATGTTTCGCCATTATAAGAAAAAGTTTTCAAATCTTTAATAAAATTGTCCGATGTACGACAATTTTGAAACATTGTTGAGACTTGAGGCATTGACGAGTACGGAACCGTTATACTTGGCTGAGGTGTGAATGAAACTTCAGGAGTTGATTTAAGTTGAGAGGTAGGCTGAATAGCAGGGAGGGTAGCAGGGAGGGTTATAGTAGGGAGGGTTACAGAAACCGTGGGATAGTCAAATTGAGCCTGAAGAGGAGGGCTGTGTACCTCCACCAACACCTCTTCAGAAGAAAACCTTCCATCATCATCGAGAGTTAGTACATCGAAGCGTTTTTGAAGTGTGAAAAATCGTGATCTTAAATTTGAACAAGTTTCAATCAAGGATGAAGTCGCCTTAAGACGGTCCAGGCGGTAATAAAGATGGTTTACCAAAGCCTCGAGTTTCCTCAAACCACTTTTGTCTCCAGAAGATTCGATGTGTGAGATTTTAGTCTCAATGTATTCAAGAGTTACCTCTGCTTGAGAGAGGTCCACCTTAAGAGGTAAAGAAGAGGACTTAATATTGTCTGGAAAAATGTGACAAAGTTTCGTCATCTGTTCTTTAAGATTAGATAAAGTATCTGTTGGTTTTTCAGCCCTAATAGACACTTCATATTCAAGTTCGTGTTTATTCAAATAAGAATATTTGATAGATCTAGCCATGATTAAGTTTTAAAACGTTAAGTTTAGAGTTAAGAATTAAAGAATTATTTATACGCGTTTGTTTCGGGTTAAAATATTATAGAATTATAGAAGTATTCTATAATATTCAAAACACCCTTAACAAAAAATAAATAAATAAGACGCTGCAAATGTATGTTGAGCGTTTTATTTTATTAAGATTGTCGTAGAAAGTACCTACAACGAACGTTATAGTATTAATAACGAATTAAAGAGATGTCTCGTCCATCTATATATACGACGATGGAAAAATCCTATGCCGTGTCCACCATTAATAAGTCGATGGTAAATTTATGCCGCATCTACCATTTATTATATCGTTGGTAAAATGTGATAGTTTGATTAGACGTGTAAGAAGATTATGTATGAAGCGTAATAAGGTTTTATGCGTGTATAGACTTCAGTTTCCGTGAACTTACAGTGCACCTGTTAGTCGACCTCGAAGATCTAGAAGTACACCTTCTTGTAGATGGAAACTTGCATGAACGTTTACTACAGGATATTGTCCTGCAGGACGCCGTAGAGTACTCCAAACCCCAACTTGAAAGTGACCCGAGGGTTTAACACTTACAAGAGAAGAATGGATGTAGATTGCAGTGGCAATCAGGTAAGTAATGTATATGTGCGTGGGGGTGTAGCATAATGTTGAACATAGTACTGTAAAGTGTAGGGTTTAGTGTTAAGAATGAAGTGGAGTGAGAGTAATAGGTAAAGATGTATAGATAAATATATAGAGATATTAAAGCCGAAAGATTAAGTCGAAATAGAGCTCCCTGGGCAAGGTTTGTTTTAGAATTTTGAGATTAAGGAGCATGAAACGTGGGTTTTTAAGAAGGGCGCCAAACTGTAACGTTACGCCTGTTTGCTAGCTTAAACAGGCGTCCCGCGACAATTTCTAGGTGTTGAAAAATTAAGCCTGCCTATCAGTTCCTGCAGATCCTAATGGGTGGTAAGGAAAACAACAAGGTATCGGATAGATAAGTTTAATTGACCAGTACAGTACAGTAATATAAAGAAGAAAGCTAAGGGGCTAAGGGGCCTAAGCACTCCGCAGTCTCCGCACGGCAGGTATCCGGCGAAGTAGTGGGCCGGAGATGTAGCCTTCGGAAGAGGTACGGAGGTCGTAGCTTCTCTTGCGTGTATCCGGAGGTCGTTTGAGCGAGGATTTAAGTAGGAGGACGGCAGCGGAGCAAATTCCAGGTCGAAGAATGGTAAAATACTAAGGGACTCACGGTTTGGCGTGCCGGTCCTCTTTTCTCCAGGTTTAGAGCAGCATCAATATTCGAAACATTTCCTCTAGGTTCAGAGCCGCGGAACACTATTACTCGCGGAGTTCAGATCAGCATCAATATTCCAAAACATTTCACCATTTTGCCATTTTATGTTCTTCCTTTCAAGATTGTTTCCAGAATCACGACTCTGTTTGCCGTCACGGCTTTCCCTCTTCCTCTTTCAAATTTTGAATTTTGACTTGCGGAGCGTGTGCCCAAAGAGTTTTACTAACCGATAAAAAGTTTACAAATTTTATATAAAAATGGATATGGATGAGGATGAATATGAAGGAATACTACACTGTTCCAATAACAGACCAGCTTGAGCTTTGAGCTCCTACCATCAACTTTGGCTCCTATATTGAAAACAAGGCTTAATTGGCTGCCAAAAAGCTTGGTATCCTATCAAAGGTGCGTCGGTAGATACTTAACGTCGGAACAGTTGGTTACACTGTACCTGTACTGCTCCCACCTTTGGGATGGATCAGCTAAGTACCAGCTCGGGGCGTTGGAGTCTATTGAGAAGCGCGCCAAGAGGCTCATCAGCAACGACGCCCTAGTTCAGACTAAGTTACTTAGTCTTGACCATCAGCATAAAGTTGCTAGTCTATCGGTTTTTTATCGGATACATTTCGGAGAGTATGCATCGGATCTACATAATCTAATTCCCTCCTGCCCATTTTTCTATCGGACTGCCAGAGCGGGCACGAAAAATCGACACCGCTTTATGGTTTATATTCCGTAAACCCGTACGAAGCGCTTTGATTTCTCTTTTAATGTGCAAACTGCTCGTCTGTGGAATGCACTGCCAGAATGGGTGTTCCCTGGTACTTACAATCTGGGTGTCTTTAAATCATGAGTGAATTTGTTTCTTCTAGGCAAGCGTGCTCCATCGTAGACCGCATCATCGCTTAACATCAGGCGAGTTGGTGGTCAAACGCAAGGCTATTCCTAAATAAAATAAAAAATGTTAGCATTGTTTTTATTACCTAACATTATTATGGTATCCACATTCTACATCCACCTCCTCTCCTACGAACATTACTAATTAGTACGCACTTCCTTACCTTCTGTATTTCCAGTATACATATGCGCAATCCCGATCAACGGCAGCGCCTCCTTGGGCTCCGGTATTGGTCCAGACAGCTTGTATAGGTTCCTTCTCCGGAAGCGGAACACCACCGTCCACAGTACCACCACCACGACCAGCAGCCACAGCAACATTGCGACGCTTTAACTAGTACTAAACTACCTTCCTACAATTCAACTTTACTTGCTAATATTTAACAAGTCAGCTTCGCGTTGTAGAGATGTTTACTCACGGAGGACCAAATTTATGCTAGTCGTCTATGGGGATTGTCAAGTTTTATATGGACGTTTTTCTGACGTCAAGTGGGACCACGCCGGTCGCGGGTTCATGGTACGATCGCTGCAAGTGCGAGCTAATGGGCCGTTCTCGCAAGTCGTTAAAATCACCATTCCAAGGCGAAAATCGGTGTGAATATTTATACATTTTTAGAGTTCCGTACCCAAAGGGTAAAACGTGACCCTATTACTAAGACTCCGCTGTCCGTCCGTCTGTCTGTCTGTCCGTCTGTCACCAGGCTGCATCTCACGAACCGTGATAGTTAGGCAGTATTGTACACATTAAAAAGGTCTACAAAAATTATATATATATATCTCTTAAGGATAACCCACAATAACCATTTTTTATCCTTTAGGTACTTATTACGAGAAATAATGGCTTATTTACGAAGCGATTTTAAGCAATACAGCATTAATCTTTGTCCAATTAAGTAAATACATTGTGCGTTTAATATTGATCAATATGGCCCTCTACAGCATGTAATTTAAATGAATATTTTCGAAGATATTACAGATTTAAAATGCAGGGACATTTGCACTCGTGCGAAGCCGGGGCGGGTCGCTAGTTATCTATAAAAAACGGCAATAAAATTACGTTTCTTATATTATGGGAGCCCCCTTAAGCATTTGTTTTATTTTCATTTAATTATGAATTTTTAAGGTGAATATATAACTAAATATTCTGTGAATATTTCAAGCGCCTACCTGTTGCCGTTATCAATATCGAGCAAAAAATCACGTTTGTTGTATGGGCGCCCCCTTAAGTATTTATTATATTCGGTTTTTAGTATTTGTTGTTATAGCGGCAACAGAAATACATCATCTGTGAAAATTTCAACTGTCTCACTATCACGGTTCATGAGATACAGCCTGGTGACAGACGGACAGACAGACAGACAGACGGACAGCGGAGTCTTAGTAATAGGGTCCCGTTTTACCCTTAGGGTACGGAACCCCAAAAACGAAATCGACATCATATTAACATAGACTATATCTAGGCATAGACTAAAGTCAAGAGCAAACCCATTTCAAATAATAAAAGAATACTTCAGTTTTATAACTGCACTGGGTTTTTTCTATATTTCAGGTTTTACTACAATGCCAAGGACGAAAAAAAAAGATATCAGTAAAAGAAATTAGCAAATGATAGACTTCTGAAAAAACAAAAATATATAGCGATAAAAAACGATACTGAGTTATACCTACAGCATGCAGAAGGAAAAAGGATGTCCACTTTCTGGAAAACCAGGAAAAGTCGGGAAAACAAAACGTAGTCAGGGTTTGTCAGGGAAAAACATCAGGCAGTTGAGAAGTCAGGGAATAATTAGATATTTTTGAAATTTAATAATTTTTATTTCCTATAATTAGCCCTTTTTCCAAAAAAAACTCGCTCACGTTTCATTCGCGCATTAATATTTATTCTTAGAGTTATTTTCTTGCGTTCCCATGTGGTTTTAAATTCCATTTTCATTTCCGCTCATCCTGAAAATCCTGGTAAGGATAATGGGACAAACTATACAAATTATTGCATTGTCATCGGTCCTTGATAAGTATGCAGTTTCAAGTCAATCCGTCGTTTTGAAAGGGGGTGAAAATCACGTTCAAAGATTCCGTTACATAGATACCTACATACCAAGGTAATAAATACGTGTAAAAATAGTAGATTATGCACTAAGGGAATAAAGCAGTGTCTTACGTCGCGGGCGGCGTATTGAACCCTGAGCGTAACGAGGGAACCGTAGAGTTAGCTCCCAAGCGTAGCGAGGGAGTTATATAGAGTCCTGAGTAAAGCGAGGGGTTTAAGCTGCCCAAGACGAAGACAGGCTTTACTCCAGAGGAGCATACTCTACTTTTCACACCCGAGACAATAAAAAGCCAGGGCTGCACCAAACACCGTCTTTTGTTTCACTTTCTTTCTAAAAGCACCTTTTTTTAAAGTCCTGCTTATGGTGGCTAGTTCGATTTTCGAACAAACCTCTTTACAATGCCAATCCTAATAATAAAAACCCTTTAATCAAAAACTTGTGTAAAACACGCAGTAAAAATCTCACTTTTATCGACAAATATAATCGATACAAGTTACCACATCACTTATTCCTCGAGCGCGATGGATAAGCCGAGTGACGCACGCGAGCGCGCGCGGGCCGCTTGCCGCTGGCGCGCGCGCCGCTTCCGCCCTTATTACCAGCTGGTATAGAGCGGTGGTAGCGAGCGCGATGCGCAGCGAGCCGAGCGCGCTTGTGTGGGTGACTAGTTTATGACGAGTTCTTGTTGCTAGCTGTGAGTGTGAACTCCCGTGCACTTACGACGCGACAACGGCTGATTCTTCACTTCACTACATTTGTCTACCATCGGATTTTAAAAAATAAAATAAAAAATACTTGATAAAAATGTAATGCTCTTACTAAAGCATACATAATTATATATTTTCCTAACATTGTACCATCAATATTATATTTTCCAATTTATTTAATTTACAAGTATTTTTCGTTTTGTAAGTTTTAAAAGAGCCTGCGTGCCCGATAAAATGTTTATAACACATTGCACTGTAGTACCAGGATCCATGTACACTGGTAATTGCACACATCTGTTACAATTATCTATACATATAATAAAAACGTAGAGATAAAAAAATCTGTAATTGCGAGATAACAAAAAAAAAAACACACAGGTCGTCTTAAAATAAGCAGCTGAACACGATAGGACAGTTTTTAGAATTTTTGTCTGTTTGTTTGTTTGTTTGTTTGTTTGTTTGTTTGTTTGTCCGCGCACATCTCCTAAACCACTGGACGGATTTAAATGCGGTTTTCACGAATATGCTTAGAAATTACCGGATTAAAACATAGGCTATCTTATATCATTTATTTTAATTCTTTATTTTTACATAAACGAAAATAATAATCAATGATTTATTTCTTTGTTACCCGAAACGTAATATGAGGATCGTCACATAGCCTCAAGCAAGGAGATCCAAAGAAAAGAGAATGTTATTGACATAGCCATTAAAATGTTGAAACTGTCAACTGTCATTCGGTTAATCAGTTTAAATTTAAAGAAGGTTCCTTAACCTTCTTAGATGAATGAACGTGTAGATCACGCATGTTATAGGCCTTACAACCTCTTTGGTGATTCATTCCAGTGCATGGAGTAGGAGTGTGGCGTACTCATACTCCTTGCGCCAACCTTCGTGAATTTCATTCCAATTTTCCACGACGTGTGGCGCTGGGGCGCGAAAAGAAAAAAAAAGAAAAAAACGCCGATTTTCAAATGGAATTGTCATTCGCTTTTTCTACGATTTGTCTAAGATTTTTCTTTGCATTAAATTTATAATTTCTTTCGGACTCAGCTATTTTCTTCCATTGTCGGTAGCTTAACCCTCTCCTTCTATATAAATAGAAAAAATCCACTATAATTGGTGACCCCTGAATGGACCGTACACCACCGACAAAGGTCAGAATGCCGCTAGATCGTACTGATACCACTGCGGCTGACACGAAGAATAAAGATGATGACAATTTATTCCGAGTTGGCGTGCGAATTCCACCGTTTTGGCCCGAGAAGCCGGCGATTTGGTTCGCCCAGATCGAAGGCCAATTCGCGATTTCCAACATCACTGCAGATAGCACCAAGTTCTACTATGTCATTGGACAACTTGACCCGCAATACGCAGCTGAAGTCGAAGACATCATCGTCAATCCGCATGTGACCGAGAAGTACGAAAAACTCAAGCTGGAGCTAATTAAACGTTTGTCCGCATCAAGAGAAAAAAGGTACAGCAACTTTTAACACACGAGGAGCTAGGTGATCGTAAGCCTTCTCAATTCTGACGTCATCTACGACACCTAGCAGGCCCCGGAGTTCCAGAAGACTTTTTACGCATGATTTGGACCAGCCGCCTACCGAACAGCACGCAGACCATCATTGCTTCGCAGCAGATGACGTCATCACTCGATGTGCTGGCAGACCTAGCCGACCGCATACATGACGTTGTCCCTGGGTCGCATCTACATCCAGTACCACACCAGGAAGCTCCAAGCTCCATATTACATTCTCATGGTTTTATTCTATGTTAGCATTTAAAACACAAAATATACCGCATCCTATTTTAATACAGTCCCGCGAATAGAAGTATACAAAAAAGGCCCTTTGTACATGAAAATAAACCTATACAACAAAATTCCGGACGCAATAAAGAAAGAAAGAAATAATAACATTTTTCCAGAACCAACTTCGTAAGTTTCTAACCCAAAAATGTTATTACGAGATAAAAGATTTTTTTCGACGATACATTTTAGAAAATTATAATTAGAAAATAAATATCGATAAATATATAGTTAAGAAAGTAGCGTCATAAGTTTTGTATCATCTCATATATAATTAAGTAACCTATCACACTAAGTATGTTTTTTTTTGTTTTGTAAAATTACTTCACCCTAGGTTAAGTTTGAATAGTATATATAATATTTATGTAATAGATTTAACTATACTTAAATTTATATGTTTATGTCTGTGGTCTGGTTTTGTGAACAGCCACTACATAATTCATTGCTGCACCCTTTGTGCAGGGTATATAAACTTAGCTTTTAGAAGAATACAGTGTATATTTGCAATAAGAATAAGAATATAGAAATAATTTTATTTTACTGTGATATTTTAACAGATAAATAGAGTAGTTCCATTTCATGGCTTTTTAATCAAGGTATACATACAAATGCACGCGAAATAAGAAATAACTAGCCAAGAGCGTGTTAAGACAAGCATTATGTCAGGGTTCCGTGGCCAGCGAAACTGGCCGGAAATATACTTTTAATAGTTTAGACAAAAAGAAAATTTCAAAACATGCTCTGCACTGTGGTCACATTATCTTTTTGATTTGAAAACTGTTGACGGTGTTATTTATTACTTTTATGATTCTATCAATACTTCACACAGGGCGACTTAAAATAAGCAGCTGACCATGTAAAGAACAGTTTTTAGAATTTTTGTTTGTTTGTTCACGCACATCTCCTACACCCCTGGAATAAAAATGCGGACGGATTTAAATGCGGTTTTCACGAATATGCTTAGCTATGACCAGATTGAAGTATATGCTATGTTATTTTGCGCAAGGCCGGATTAAGGGAAGAAAAAAGAATTGAAGGTTTATATGAAAATCTACGCGTACGAAGTCGCGGGCAAAAAAGCTAGTGATTAATAAAGATATTTTGAAATTGAAAAAATTCTTTACAATGCCATATAGGCATTTATTTACTTAGAATTTTCCACAAGTTTCCTCATGAATTTGACGTTCCAAATTCAAATCACTTTATTCAATAGGGAGTTTTATACAACTATATCCCTTAAGAGATAATGCTTTACTTTACGTTGAGGTTGCATGATATGTAATTGGACATTGTCGAGCAGGTGCTCAGCCTAATCGGCTGTCATCGCAAGAGTTTCAAAATTATCAATTTAAAAAAGCAACATAACGTTCTTATCCGAAGGAGGTAGCAAATTGCTTTATTTTCGAGCTGGCACATAAGTAAATAACCTATAAATACTCTACAAAGAAGTTAATAAACCTAGGTTGGATTCCAATCCAAGGTTGGTTATTTATATACATTGTAAAAGTTTTACATATTTTTTTATATATTTTTTTTTTTTAATTGGTTCACTAAACTGGCCGTAATGTCTTCAGATTCGTTTTCTTAACTAGGTACATATAAATATGGCAATACACGACCTCCTAGAAGTCAACACTGCATGCACGAGAATGAATACAATAGTTATACCTATATCTAATACACTACTTAAATTAAAGATTGTAATTACAATATAATGTGAAGTTGTTCATAAGTATGAGCTCTTTATGACTTTTCGGCAGTCTGAAAAGTCGCGAAAATAATGTGATGTAAACGAAAATTTCAGTTTGTTCATCATAGTCCGCTGGTGGATATTGGCCTCTCCCCAAGGCACGTTAATCAGCCCGGTATTCAGCTTTTTGCTTCTAGCCACTGTTTTACGTATATCGTCACGTCATCGAGACTTCGGGCTATGCAGATTCATGGTCTCCACTCCAGAACACGTCTACCCCAATGGTTATCGGTTCTGCGACAGATCTGACCGGCCCACTGCCACTTCAACTTGCTAATATGTACGATGAACTACGTCAGAACAATGGATATCTGGCTAATTACTTGGTTTCGGATAAAATCCCTTAGATAAAAACGCTCTTATCAGGTCTCGGTCTGTGCTTCGGTCATTTTGCGAAGTTAATATTTCAAAATATTTAGAACAAATTTTTGTATTAATATTTTTTGATTATAAACGGAAAAAATAGGATAAACAGTGGATAATTTTGTTCGCTCTCTTGGCTAATGAAAGAGCAAGGAAAAAGTCAATGTAAGGTTATTGTAAGAATGTTTTTTTTTTTTTGGTGCCGAAACATTAAGGGCCAGCATACCGAGTGCAGCGATCTCGCTCACGCATCAATTGATGTTTTTTTTTTAAGATTTATAACGAATGTCTCCTTATGAAAAATTGCCAGAATAAATGGGAAAACTGTACATCCCATTTATTAATACCTAATATTTGTCCATAATAATAATACATAATTATGAAATTGGCGTTTTGTCGAACTGGTAGGTTACCATGATCTTAAAAACATTGTTACAATAACCTTACATTGACTTTTGTCGTGCTCTTATTAGTACCTAATATTTATTTTGTCCATAATGAGTGAGCAAACAAAGGCTTTATAGGTATCCTTACTTGTGACAGTAGTTGCATTGCATTGATTGAAGGTACATACCTAATGTTATCCACCTATGCTTAGTCATACCTAATATCATAATAGATTGTGTGCGAAAATATTTTATTACGTAGTTATAATATTGAATAATTATGACAAAGGACATATGCGTTTACAGCCTATGAACCCACTATTACACACACATACCTGGTTAGGTAACTACAATATTTACATTATGATACAAGTGCGGAAAGGAGGTGATTGCAATCGAGTGATTAATGTTAGCCCGAATCGAAAATGAGGCCTAAGCCTAACGATAGCCAATAATTTGCAATAACTCTCCGCTCCTGTGTCACAAGACGTGTTTCAATACAATTATGAGAAACACATAAACACATAATAGTGAAAAACAAATAAAATTTATTAGATACATTAATCAATCATTCATACAAGAATAATATCACTAAACACGGAATGACAAAGTTACTAATTATAGAAATTTATAGTGAATTTGTGTAATTACTGAAGTTTTAGTTTGCTCTTATGGAAGTTAGTACTATATAGGTACTGCACACTTTTCAGTACTTTTGTATTCTGATGAAGCGCATGTGTTTTTAATTTGTACCAAAATACATTGGCAACTACCGACATTCAAATTTAGCTTTACTTTTACGATTATGGGACGTGACATGCGTTGACACCTTTGCGCCGTCACATCTTTCCAGAACGCGGAGTAGGGCTGGCGCGGAGGCTGAATCCATCAAGATGAAGACATCAAGAGGCGCAAATATAGTAAGCTAAATCTGTACACTAAATATTTTTAGAAAATTTTCACTGTGACTTTTGTTTTGTCATTATCAATATACTCGTAAATGCCAAAACAGTTTTAATTATTTTATTTTTGTCTGTCTGTCTGTGCCTTTGTAATCGCACCACGCTCAAACTACTAAACAGATTTTAATGAAACTTGGCATAGTAATTATTGATAGCACGGATCAACATTTAAGCTACATTTTATTGTGAAATTCAGCCCCTATATGTATAAAAGGGTTGTTTAAGTTTGTATGGAGTTTCCTTCTTAGAGCTATGGTTTGAAACTTTGCAAATCCAAGCAACAGAAAATGTTTAAAGTTATTATGGTGATGAAATGGTGTACTAAATTTGTATGAAAGTTCTCTGCATGCTCTTTACGTAGAACATATAACTCGATACGTTTAGATCGATAATTTGGGGATTATAGTAATAAAATCTCTTTGAGGTTGGTCAAACAATGTCAACGCTATTGCCTAGCACTAGCAATTGATTGTTGATGATGTCAAGAGAGTTTTCTTATCAAAGCTAGCTGTCAGCTGTCAATACTCAGTCAAGTATACTTTTGGAGACCCCGCGGCAAAGAGTATTATAGTATAATAGTGTGTGTGTGTGTGTGTGTGTGTGTGTGTGTGTGTGTAGTATAGTGTGTGTGTGTGTGTGTAGTGTAGTGTTAGTAGTATAGTAGTGTACTCTTTGGTATAATATACGGGGCAGGGCCGCTACAACCTGCAGCGGCAGCGCGCCCAGACTTACACGGTCGGACGAACAGCGACTGCAACGCGTCGACCCTCTACCAACCAACCTGCTACCTGAACCACAAGAATAAAATACCAAAGCAGCAGTCAACCGGCAGTGCAACCATCGCGGCCAAAGACGCGTGCGACTACGTACCCCACCATCACCCGTAGAGTACACGCCCCAAGAGAATTTAATAGTGTACACGCCCATAGGGGCGAGTGACTGTACACACGGGACTGTCATCAGCTGACAAGGAGTATGTGGCACCATTCCCATATTGCCATCGCGTCCAGCCGTGCCACTGCCACTACCAGAACCAGGTGTAATGTCCAAGTCGTGCGCTGACCCATGGACGAATGGTGAGACTGGAGCACATGACGCACGACGCTTCTCCACGCTACATCCAGCGCGCTGGATCCGGTATATATGTGGATAGTGTAGATCGGAGTGTAGAAGTAGTGGCAAGGAGCCGTTGGCGCATGCGGGCACCTGCGCTGCTGCCTCGCATAGTGGCGCCAAGATGGAGACCTCCGCTATTGTGTTTGGTGTATAGTGTTGTTGTTAGTTATATTAGTTCTTAGGTTTCGTTCTTTGTCTGGCTCTCTCTGCTAATGAGCAAGAGAAAATTCAATGTAAGCTTATTATATTTTTGAGGTTGTAGTACCCCACCTGTTAAGTTTTGTTAATATATCGTTGTTATTTTTTTCCATTGTTAATTAAAAATTGGTCTGATGTGTTGCGTTATCTGTTGTTTTACGTTATGATAGGCAAGTAATAATCATATAGTAACGGTGTTTAAACTGCCAATATGCCTACTAGAAACAGGACTAATATAGGACGATCCAAGACATACGGCTAAATAAACGACCAAAAGAAGACATAAGCATGCTAAACAGCACCGTACTGTTTAGCAGAGATTTCAGACAGACACTGCCTGTAGTGCCACGAGATATATACTAGCACCGACAAAGTAAACGCCTGTCTCAAAAGTACAAGTCTCCGACCCATCATCACATGGCTGTGCCCATCAACAGGTGGGCACAAAGAGTTTAAATGCAGGCGGTAATCCAAATGCCTAAGAGTTTTGCGGATTTGTTAGGATTTGTTACTCAAAATTGGTGAAGTCATCATGTTCCCAAAAAAATAAGTAAAAGTAAGACTGGCTTCTATTTGACAGCTTCTGGAGCTACTTTCATGTGTTTTCGTTGAAGTAGAAAGAATAACAAATCGAGAGAACTTTTGGCTCTATGAGAGTGCCATAAATTTACTCCACGCAACAACCAACCTGCTAAAATTAAGTTTTATTAACGCGTGTCGTTGGCGAAATTATTGTGTACAGCACCATCAACTGGCTTATGGATCAAGACGAGGCCACTACCTCACCTACCCGGTTGAATTTTTAAACGCTTTGTCTGCTTCTGAACTTCTGGCGCACAACATACAACTAAAAGTTGAAGTACCTACCAATCATTCTGTTACGCTACCTTTTTTTATTAATATTATAAAAAAGGCTTGCGCTCGGCCGCCAACTCGCCTGATGTTAAGCGATGATGAAGCTTACGATGGATCACGCTTGCCTAGAAAAAACCGATTTACTCTTGACTTGAAGACACCCAGATTGTAACTATCGGGGAACTATTCAGGCAGCGCATTCCACAGACTAGCAGTTCGCACAATAAAAATGCTCAAAAAAATGTTGGAATCAAAGCACTTCGTACGGGTTTTTGGAATGTCAACCATAAAGCGGTGACATGAACCTGGCTGAGCCCACGGATCATCCTCCTCATTCCTCGGATACCGCTAATACCCAACAACTTCCCGTTCTGCTTGAAGCGTGTGCAGTTTCTTGTGCGCTTTAGTTTCGCCATGACAATCAACAGGGCACAGGGACAGACGCTGCAAACTGCGGGCGTGGATCTCTCCACCAGCTGCTTTAGTCATGGCCAGCTGTATGTGGCCCTGTCCAGAGTGAGCGATGCCACAAATTTATTTGTGTACACTCCAGGAAATGTAACGAACAATATTGTTAGTGACATATATTATTACTGCAATTTCCGGCGCCTTCGTCTGTTGGGAATATTTAAAGTTTACGCAAACGAAGTTGCGGGTACAGTTGCGGGTTGTTATTATAATAAAACACATATATAGCAAAGAACCTTAGTGGTTAATGAAACTAAAATAATATATACTTTATTAGGTTTTAATTTCTTAGATCATATTGATCAGATACAAAAAAGTTATACTTATTATAAACCCAAATGTATTTAATAGTTTACTAAGGCAGCATCACTTGGCTGCATTTTTCTGTCTTCTTTCCAACGCGATTTCATAATCATCGACGGCTTTCATCGTGATGTCTAGCTTAACTCTTATCTTGGGCACCTTGCTTTTTTCCATGTCTCCAAGCACCTTGTACCGGCGTAAAATACTCGACAGCGCCGTCTTCATTGACATAAAAGCGTATTGATAACCTGGAAAAAGAAAAACAATATCTATCTATCTATTTCATATACATATCTATACGTATAATAAAAACGTAGAGATAAAAAAATCTGTAATTGCGAGATATTAAAAGTAATCACACAGGGCGTCTTAAAATAAGCAGCTTAACACGGTAAGATAGTTTTTTTTTTTTTGTTTGTTTGTTTTTCCACGCACATCTCCTAAACCACTGGACGGATATAAATGCGGTTTTCACGAATATGCTTAGCTATGACCAGATTGAAGAATAGGCAGGCCTGGCGCACTCCGCACTTTAGGTATGAAGCTACAAGTAGTCGACTTGTCGGACTTGCCGTGCCCGTTGCCGCGCGATAGACAGAGATAACGCGACAAGAGTTGGAATTGGAATATATTGTGTGGTAGTAAGAGTCGTTACTTATTTAAATGCTTTTGCGGAGTGAACCTTCTGTACTTGTACTTTATGTATTCTGTGGTATAGGCTATGTTATTTTGCGCAAGGGCCGGATTGAGGGAGGAAAAAAGGGTTTGACAGTTTATATTAATAACTACGCGTACGAAGTCACGGACAACAGCACTAGTATTATAGTAAAACTGAAACCGAGCTAAATCTGTACATGAAATATTTTTTGGAAATTTTGACTGTGGGGAAAAAAATTACCGATATAGATGTCCAACACAGACTAAGTAGAGCCACTAATGCCAAAACAGTTTTTTTCTGCCTGTCTGTGTGCATGTGAAGTTTTAAATTATGATAGGACTAATAATAATATCATAACGGTGGCCCATATGCCTACTAGAAAAATGACTAATATTGAATGCTGTAAGTTATACGGCAAAATGAAAGACCAATGCAAACAGCATTGCATTAGACATTACGGTGCTGTTTGCGGAGATTTTAGGCAGACACTGCCTCTAGTGCCACGAGGTACTAGAATCGACGAAGTAAACGCCTGTCTCAAAAGTGCAAGCCTTTGGTCCATCATAACACGACTGATTTTTTGATTACCAACGGCGGGCACAAAGAGGTGGTAATCCAAACGCCCAAGAGTTCTCGGATTTGTTACTCAAATTGGAGAAGACACGTTCCCAAAAAAAAAGTGACTGAAATATTGAAAATATGATATACTAATTAATAATAGATCAAAAATCAAAGTGTGACATTGTCTTACCGAGGCAATTCCTAGAGCCACTACTGAACGGCATATAGCTGCATGTTGGGACCAAGTTAAACCGTTCAGGCAAGAACCTGTCAGGGTCGAAGTGCTCTGCATCCGGGCCCCAGTACTTGGGATCGCGATGGACCCCCCAGATAGAAACCGCGATGCCAGAACCAGCGGGGAGAACTCGACCTGATGCTGTGATAACAACAATAATAGGCTAACTTATTTAGAATTAGTTAGCTTCTATAATGTTTAGTTAATAAAAGCAATTGCCGAGACTGGCAAACTAGACCATTTCCTCAAAATCCGTCTAAATAAAAAATAAAAACCGGCCATGTGTGAGTCGGGGTCGCGCAATGAGGGTTCCGTACCACCACAATATACAATAATTATTAATTTAAAAAGAGGTCGTCCAAGGAACCGAATTACATTGCTTAACTTAGTTATGAACAGAAATGTGTCACCAAATCGCACTTGGCCATTATTTATTATATTTGTTGTTATAGTCTAGAATGTGTACTATAATTATGTCAAGTTTGAAGTTTGTAAGTATTACCATTTTTACCATAGAGGAAATACAAAAATACGTAAGAAAGTTGTTTTACGGGGATAATTTATTTTTTTACTGGTTCAAAATTTCTTTATAATATAGGTAATATTTCAACTGGCTATCTATTACGGTTCGAAAGATACAGTTGTTTAAAGGTAGGACGGACGGACGGATGGACGGACCGACAGACATCGTAGGCTCAGTAATAGGGTCCCATTTTTTCCCTTTGGGTATGGAACCCTAAAAACGAACCGGGTAAAATATTGAAGTACCTAATAAAATATAAAATAAGAACAAAATATTTGGCTAAAGAAATTGGTAAACTGGAAAAAAGAAGCAATCTTGCAGCTAATGCAATTTTAACTTAATACTTATCGTCGTTTTTAATGAAAAACATCACCAAAGCCTAACTTATGGCCCCCATCACGAATAAAAATAAGTACACCAAAGCTACTTACGTAATTTAATTTCTTCTAAAACTTTTCTTGCAATTATAGGAACTGGGGGAAAGAGTCTCAGGGATTCTTTCACTACTCTCTCCAAATATTTGAGTTTCTCTAAATCCTCCTTCTCGAGAAGTCGATCCGAATCACCAAATACTTCGCAAAGCCTGGTGAAAAAGAGAGTATTGAGGATCGTAAAAAAACACTAATACGTATTACATCAAAACCAAGACTAGCCATGGATCATTTATGCAAATTGCTGAATGGAGATAGGTTGCCAGGCTGGTTGTACTTGCCCTAGACTATTAATACTTGAGAAGTTATTTTTATCCCAGCAGGCCTACCACGCGCGTCACTACCTAACATTTTGTCAACCTTTTGTAGCCATGCGTAAACGTGACAAAGCTAAAGTATTGATAAATCTGTCTTATTCTCGCGGGCTTTTGCCGTGATAAAATGTTGTCCACTCTTTTTATGCTACATAAAAGTTTTTCACCGCTATTTGTAATGTGGACAAAATAATATCATAACTCGCGTGTTTGGCCTACTGGAAGAGATGGAACAATTATAGAAACAGCGGGTGAATCTAAAATGCAACAGCTGGTAAAAATACTTACTCTTCATAAACTTTCTCCTGCACATCTGGGTATTTCCCAAGAAGCATCAAAGTGTACCCAATAGCAATTGCCGATGTATCTGTGCCTGCTATTGTCAACGTCAACACCTCTTCTCTAAGCTCTATGTTGGTGTACCCATGTTTACCCCCCGATAACGATATAAGGAGTTCTAGAAAAGTCTTCCTCTTGTATAATCCTAGGTCTGAAATCACCAGGGAAATAATCATCCTTCTGGTTTCTGTAATATAACGCTCGCACTCGCAGCAAGAGCCACAAACACTTGTAATATTGTATATTGACCACATTACGTTAAGATGGAATGTTATAACTATATAGCTGTAATCTAGGCGTTTAAAGCATATAGGTTACAATTATTCGGAAATTATGTCTGCTATTATACTATTATACTGCCAGTTTTTTTATTCATTTTAAGCAAGCTTTTATGTGTATAATAACGTTATGTTGTGTTGTACGTCTGATGGACACTAGGATCTTGCGGTCAAGACAACCACGTTCACGTCAGCCGACGGGGTGTCGCCCAGGAGGACGTCCCAAATACTGCTGATCTGATGCAGTGGAGATGGATCTGCGCGAACTCCAGCTGACTAAGTGACAGGTGGAAGTACAACACCGCGCATAATTGACGCTTTTTATTTTCAGAGGTCAAGACTTACTCTGGCCTTAAGTACCTAACCTATACTTATGTTCATTTGTTCCATTCTGTCCTACTAGTAGTTCGATGATCTAACTCTATGATAAAAACTTATACTGTTTCACCTGTACTGTTGTAACATGTTGCAGTGCTCTACGACCTTACCAAAAGTGTTTTCCGCTTCTGTTTTGCTGTCATTTTCAGCTATTAATGTTTTATGTTTTAGCTCAATTATCTGCAAAATATAAGAGGAAAATTGTTAAAAGTTTTTTTCCGAAACCGACAATGACGATACAAGAACAACATTATTTGTTTACTGACCAAAGTGTGTATAATGGAACCGAGAAAAAGATGCGCTTGTAAATAGCGCCCCTTAATTGAATTACAATTTAGCCTTATATTAGGCTAATAAATAATTTAATTCTAACTTAAAATTCAAAGTATGATACACGTTTCTTATTGTCCCTATCAAGGCGAATGCGAAGACTCTTTGTTCACGTGTTCTGTTTAGGTAGCACTACACTTCTTAATACTAACACTTTATTTTTCACTACACTAGCTCGAACGGGTTTGTTCTCTTATGTTTGTGTGGTTGAGGAGCTGGATGGCCTCGACATTCACATGATGATGAAGTCTGTTTTTGTGAGCACAGGCGTACTTTTGAATTAAATGTGACGTGTGATTTCCGGTGTAGCTTAGCGTCAAGGGTCATCCCAAGATGTTAAGCTGTATTCTCATATGGTATACTTGTTTGTTGATGTAAATTGGAGCATACTGATGGTATTACTAAACTCTATGTGAATAGATTTTGATTCATTTAACTTTATTTATATATTATTCGCCCAGTCAAATACTTGATTCACAGCCGTTTGAACATTTTCCGCAGCATCTTCATGGGTGCTTCCTGTATCCATGATAGCAGTGTCATCAGCGAAGGTAGTAATGGTGTTGGGTTCCAGCTCTGTTATATCACAGGTGTATAGTAGGTAGAGGACCGGGCCTACCTACTATATAGCTTTTATTTGTTTCAATTCTGAGTAGGCGTCTTCTTGTCTGATTCTTAAAACTCTATCAGTGATTTAAGATTCCAAAACATCTGCATACTGTTGTGGCAGCTTGTTTCGCAGTTTGTGAATTAAACCTTTATGACACACTTTATCAAAAGCTTGCACTACATCTAAAAATATAGTGGAGAGAAGCACACTCTTTGTTCCTCGAGACTTTTTCGATTATGTTCGTAATCCTATGCACTTGGTCGATCGTAGAATGCTTTTCTCTGAAGACAAACTGGTGTTTTGGTATAACCGACTTGAGTCTTTTGACTATAAGTTTTCAAATAGTTTGACATTACAGTATGTAGAAGAGTACACAATGTACGCGAGTACGAAGAGTACGCCTTCACCCGAAGAGGGGTCCTCACCCTCGATCAAAAACAAAACTAAAATTGAAAACTTAAAACAAATTAATTGAAACTTAAGCTTAAAACTATGCATTGATTTAATATTTTATTGACATACCCAACTAAGGTCATTACAACGATACCCACCATATACATGCTACCTAAGATCTGTATGTGAATTTCATAATAATATGCAATAAAAATTGAGTATTGAGTAATTGTATTTGTAATTGTAATTTGACATTAATTTTAATAATACTAATTGTGAGGTAAATCTCTAATTGTAAATCGACTAACATAATTTAGATATAAGATAATGTATCAGCTTAAATGTTTAGTTATGTATGGGTTTCAGGAAATATAAATGTACTTAAGTTAATAATAATTAAATTAAATAACAAACAAATATTGCATGCTAATTATATAGGTTGAGGAAATGAAAGGCTATTTTTTATTTATTTTATTTAACAGCGCGTAATAAATCAGATATAATCTGTAACAACTAATAGTTATGTAGACTAAATACACACGAGCAAATACTCCCTTATTTATTATGTGGAGTAACATCTTTATAGTTAATCTGTCTTTTGTCTTATTCGATTCCTTTAAAAGAGATATAAAGACAAAATACGAAGTAAGTCTATATGCGTTTATTATAATGGGGGCAAAGGGTCAAAAGGACTTACCTCATCAGTGAAGCCATGTATCTCCTTCAAGCATTGCTCGTGTTCGACATGCTTCCACCAAAAGAGCCTGTAGAGCCAGTCTGGTTGCAGCCACAGTTGGAATATCCTCTCGCTGATCAGGTTTAAAATACGGTTCAACGACTTGAGGAATACGGAGTCTGGGTTCCCTTGTGCGTTGATTTTAACACCCATGGCCGATTCTGTTTGAGATAGTATCAATGTGTTGAAATTATTTATTTTATTTTAAATTAAAATTTAAAAATTGAACAATAAAACAAAAATTTTACTTTTTTTCCTTCTTTTTTTTTATTTTTCGCCATTCTCCCCAACCGTTCAATTTTATTAAATTTTACCGATTATCAAATTGTAGATCTTTTAATTATGAACAACTTTTTAGTTAAACTTTTTTATGTATAATGTCAATACCTTCAGAGTTATATATTAGTTTACCGAGCGAAATCCGCGCCATTGTCGCAACGTGTATTCACGATGTTTTTTTATTCATCGTCAGTTAGAAGACGTCGACTACTGAACATACGCCTCCCCCTTTAACCTCCACACTAACCGACAGCCTGCCATCTGCATCCACTAGATGCCCGCGGCTCTCGCAATGTCGTCACTCCATCTAGTATTCTAGTGGGAAGCCTACCTATGCTGCGCTTTTTTATCACAGTTCGTAAATATGTAGAACTATTATATTTATTCTGTGACTGTACGAAAACTTACCTAATTTTACATAGATCTTTGACTTACCAGGTAAAATATATCCGTTGTCGGCCACGATTTCATAAGATGTAGCCAACGATGGAGACTAGAAGGTAGGATAACTCGGGCTATGAATAAGATTACAAAACTTACCAAAAACAGAGTCCAGAGTGTAAGTGCTCAGGAACGGCCAAACGCTAAACTTCTTTGTATCAGCGCACCTGCTGAGGAGTTGGGCGAGTTTCTCGCTCTGCTCTGAGAAAACTTCCACGAAGTTCTCCATTATCTTTGGGCTAAAAGCTGGCACCATAATCTTGCGACGTCTCCTCCAAATTGATACTGGCCATGAAAGAAAAGGTTATATTTTTAAATCTAGCGAAACCATGGTAACTTTTTGTAGCGTCGAATCTTCGAATAGCCAAAATCAACTGGCTCAAGCCTCCAATGGTGTTTTGTTACCACGTGCGATAGACCCCTGGAGTACTTAGATCCTGATTCGAATATCTTGGTCATTTTTTCACAAACGGTCATCTAACCCCAAACTAAGCAAAGCTTGTAATATGGCTGCCAGAGACTGATATAAGTACATTATATTTTTAAATACATGCTTAAATAGATATTTATACCCAGATATAGAACAAACACAAATATTTATTACATGAATGTTTGTCTTAGGTGAGAATCGAACCCACGCCCTAAAGTACAGAAGGTAGGTTTACACCAACTGAGCCACCGGGGAGAATATAATACTTGATAATAACCGTAGGATATGGGATATCATGAAGATGAAGGACGACTCTACAGTACCCGAGGCGTTATCGATAACCAATCTAAAGGTAACTAACTCTCGAGGAAAGTACTTTAGACTGATATTCAAATTACAAGGCCAACGAAATAGGTGTAACAAAATTTCCTCAAAAGGAGATATACAACGTATTTACTAAATGTGTAGTATTATTGGATGTATGGGTATATGTATGTACTCATCATTATGGACAACTTTTACTATGGGACCAAACCTAAAATCGCGAAAAGGGGACACACATAAATACATATACACATCGCCTTTTATATACCTAGAAAAAAGTTTTTTGATGTCGATTATCAGCAGTTCATTTTTATGTCATCAGATAATATTCTTAGTTCGAAACATCTAAGTGAGAGACAGGTTATTTTTAACAGACTTCAAAAAAAAAGGACGGTTCTATGTTCCACTTAATTTTTTTAAACGTACCTATATATGTTCTCCGATACCTCCCTCCGCAAACAGTTGACTGATTAAAAAAAAGCTTTTGTTCGGTGGGTATATTTCCAATTTGGCCTCATTGTTACCAAGTCAGGATCTGATGATTGCCCTCGATTTCCCTGGGATCTGCCAGGGAAACCGAGGGCAACCATCAAATTTTATAGGCACTTATTACGTTTTCCATGTATTTTTGAAGTCAATTTTGAATGTGATCCACTTATGCAATATAATGTCCACGCGAGCGAATCAGTAATATAAATAAATATACTCATTGTTCTTTAAATAATACATTAGTTTAAAGAAATAACAGGTATCAAATAAATTTACCTGGTGCAAAGATTCCTCCGAATCCTAAAAGTTTCCTCGAAAACCGCATTAGGTCGTCTTTCTCCAAACACGTCTTCAACAGGATTTCTAAATCGACAGGGTCTACAACAACTGCGTAATAGAAATAAAATCAGTAAAAATCGGGAAAGAGTTCATAACTTTGGACAGATTATTATCAAATACAGCTAAGAACCATCCCGATTGAACTAGCTTTTAATAAAATAAAATTATATAAAATTAATTGGATCATTCTTTTAGGAGCTAAGAAACAAGAGACAGGCACACCAACACACAGACATACAGGAATCAAATTTATAATACCCTCGGTTTCAGACATCGGAGGGATAGCGGTTATTTGTTATACAAGAGTGCAAAGTTGTTTTTTAACCGCATGCTCAATTATGATGACCGAGCAAGCGAAGGATTAGCGAGTGATTCATACATTACAATCCTGAGAGTTAGCGAGGGAATCAAAAGAGCACGAGGTCAAAAATCTTTGCACTCGAGTGCGAGGGAATGACTAAATGCAAAAAAAAAGAAAATGGCAAAAGCAAATTTTAAAAAAGTACACCAAGAAAGTTCTGAGTCTGAGTTTTTAACAAATTAAAAAAGGTTGTATGATAAATTCGGCATCATGGCGGTAGAAGTAAATAGGTTTAATGATGTTTTGAATTTAGAAACTTAGTATAGTGCACACGATGTTCTAAATACAATTTACTTTATCCTCTAGCGCAGGGGTCTCCAAACTTTGAAGCCTTGGGGCCATAATATTTTTTTCGGTATGTTGCAAGGGCCGTAACAATTTTATTTTTTCTGCCCACCTATGCAAACATAGGCTTTTATTGCATTTCAATTACTATTGATTGTGTATTGTGACACGTAACTACATCTAGTGTCGAATAGTGATACTATGTACGGTTCTAGGTACTATCTACTTCAGCTACAGTCTTCAGTCCTTGTGCGGAAAATGTTTGGAATTGTCTGAATTTCTAAGACCAGTCATATCAGTTGTTAATTTTATCAGATCCACAGGGCTGAATCACCGACAATTCCGTGAGTTTCAATTCCAGTCGCGGGCCGGATTGATGGCAGTGGCGGGCCGAATTTGGCCCGCGGGCCGTAGTTTGGAGACCCCTGCTCTAGCGGATAAAAACGGCTTTTGCACTCAGATATCGAAGAGCAAAAATACTCTCTCTGAGATATGGGGATTGAAAAAAATTTGGCTGTAGCTCTATGTATGGGAAACAAGACTATATTTACTTACATAATATATTTCTGACTGACTGACTTACATAATATATTTCTAAGACTATGAAGAAGCAATATTTAACACTCACAGAAATACAAAAGGTGTCCTATCCAGCATTTTACCATTCCGTTGTGCTCCATGGCCGAATAACTTAATTTTTGGTTAACAACCATAATATCTGAAAAATAGTTGTCATGATTAAGGTTTACCAGTTCTAGCAAAAGAGAAAACATTAGAACGCTTATTTTTACCGACTTCCAAATAGGAAGAGGTTCTATTTTTTTTATTGTTACATCAGAATTTTCGACTGAGTGAGCCGATTATTTTTTTCATTTGATCAGGTGCTTCCCGTGTGGTCCTAATTCAATTCGGTCCAGTTCTGCCATTTTTATGAAGTCTGTTTTTTTATATTGATAATTATTGTTGCAACGCAATATTGCAGTTGTTTACTAGGTTAGCGAATTGTCTATGTTCTTATAAAAGTAGAGTAGTGAATCATTTTGAAATCGAACCAATTTAATATTCTAAGTCTAGTAAAGCAGATATATTTTATTAATAGGACCTGCCTATATAAGTATATAGTGAAGTACTCGTAAGTTTGTACTTTGCCTCTAATATAAAGTAAGCGTTTTTTAATTTTATTATAAGTACCCATCTTGTTTTATGATTAGCTTTTTATGTCTATGCGTTTGACTACAGCAAAACTGGTGTTCAAATATACCACCACCTAGCCTAGTACCATAGGTACTGGCTCTCATATTGCCGGAACACATTGCTACGTGCTTAGCGACAGATTTTCATCTTGATCCTTCAAGTTTAAGTACCTAGCAAGCCAGCCGAGCATTAGAAAATTAATACGTACCTATATCTGATAAAACTAATGCGACGGAGTAAAAATCTACCACTAAGTGTAATAACTAGACACATAGACCGTATCATCGCTTAACATCAGGCGAGTTGGTAGTCAAACGCAAGTCTATTCCTAAACAAAATAAAAAATGTTAGCATTGTTTTTATTACCTAACATTATTATGGTATCCACATTCTACATCCACCTCCTCTCCTACAAACATTACTAATTAGTACGCACTTCCTTACCTTCTGTATTTCCAGTAAACATATGCGCAATCCCGATCAACGGCAGCGCCTCCTTGGGCTCCGGTATTGGTCCAGACAGCTTGTACAGGTTCCTTCTCCGGAACCGGAACACCACCGTCCACAGTACCAGCACCAAGACCAGCAGCCACAGCAACATTGTGACGCTTTAACTAGTACTAAACTACCTTCCTACAATTCAACTTCAGTTGCTAACATTTAACAAGTCAGCTTAGCGTTGCAGAGATATTTACTCACGGAGGACCAAAATTATGCTAGTCGTCTATGGGGATTGTCGAGTTTTATATGGAAGTTTTTCTGACGTCAAGTGGGCCCGCGACGGTTCTTCGAGCTGGCGCATAAGTAAATAATCTATAAATACTCTACAGAGAAGTTAATAAACCTAGGTTGGATTCCAATCCAAGGTTGGTTATTTATATCAATTGTAAAAGTTTTATATATTTTTTTATTATTTTTTTAAATTGGTTCACTAAACTGGCCGTAATGTCTTCAGATTCGTTTTCTTAAGTACATTTAAATATGGCAATGCACTTCCTCCTAGAAGTGAACACTGCACTACTTAAATTAAAGATAGGAGCTACAATGTATATAATGTGAAGTTGTTCGTAAGTATTTGACTTTATGACCAGTGGGGTAGCTAGGTAACCAAAGGCCCTGGTGCAAAAAAATGGGGCCCTAAGCTACTTTATCATCAGCTCTTTATTGTGCTCAAAGCTACTCACTACATGTATGTTTATGAAGGGAAAATGTTTCGCAAGTTCAGTTTGAGGTTTCCTGGTCAGGATCTGAGACCCCCCTGAGCATGAGGGCCCCAGTGCACGGCACCGCCTAGCCCTCCAATAGCTACGCGTGTTTATGACTTCTCGGCAAAGTCAGAAAAGTCGCGAAAATAATGTGATGTGAATGAAAATTTCATGTTTTTCGTCATAGTCCGCTGGTGGATATCGGCCTCTCCCAAGGCTTGTTACTCAGCCCGATCTTTGGCTTCTCGCTTCTAGCCACTGTTTTACGTATATCGTCAATTCATCGAGACTTCGGGCTATATCGATTCATGGTCTCCACTCTAGAACACGTCTAATGGTTATCGGTTCTGCGACAGATATGACCGGCCCACTGCCGCTTCAACTTGCTAATAGGTACGATGAAGTACGTCGGGACAATGGATATCTAGCTAATTACTTCGTTTCGAATAAGATCCCTTAGATAAACACGACATAGCTCTTACCAACTCTGATGAACTTTTTGACCTCATCCCTCCACCCGGTTATACCACCGAACCGGACGCCATCGCCAGAAATGCCATCCACACATTATAGATACGTGGAAGTCTCGCACTGTTAGATTTAATCGACTGTTTCTGCCACGTAACTGTAAGTTGTGGAATGACTTACCACCTTCGGTTTTTCCTCCGAAGTATAATTTGGACTGCTTCAAACGAAGGGTGAATAGAGTCCTCAAAGGTAGGCAACGCAGTGATAATGCCCCGGGTATTGTTAGGTGTATATAGGCAGCGGTGACCACTTACCATCAGGTAGCCCGTAGCTTGTTTGCCACTTATTCTATATAAAAAAAACAGCTCTCGCTGAACGACTTTGGACCCCTTCAACTGTAATTGTTAAAGCCCTCGCACGTAAGATGTTTTTTTATATTAATATGAAATTACTGTTTCCTTTTGAAAAAAGTGCTACTTGTGAAAGTTAATATTTCAACATACTTCGTTTTTTTTTTGTTTCAATATTTTATTATAATGAGCGGAAATAATGGGATAAACAGTTCTCCCATTTTATTTTGGTCATTCTTCATTAGTAGACATAGACAGTAATTATAAATCTAAAAAATATATGAATTAATGCGTGAGCGAGATCACTGCACTGCTCACGCATTAATTGATGTTTCTTTAAAGGTTTATAATGACTTACTTATGAAACATTACCAGAATAAATGGGAAAACTGTTTATCCCATTTATTAGTAGGTACCTAATATTTGTCCCTAATAATAATACATAATTATGAAATTGGCGTTTTGTCGAACTGGTGGGTTACCATGATCTTAAAAACATTCTTACAATAATCTTACATTGACTTTTGTCTTGCTCTTATTAGTACCTAATATTTATTTTGTCCATAATGAGTGAGCAAACAAAGGCTTTATAGGTATCCTTACTTGTAACAGTGGTTGCATTGCATTGATTGAAGGTAACCTAATGTTATCCACCTATACTTAGTCACCATCATAATAGATTGTGTGCGAAAATGTTTTATTACGTAGTTATAATTTTGAATAATTATGACAAAGGAGATAATTATGCGTTTACAGCCTATGAACCCACTATTACACACATATACCTACCTACTTCAGGTAACTACAATAGTTACATTATGATACAAGTGCGGAAAGGAGGTTATTGCAATCGAGTGACTAATGTTAGCCCGAATCAAAAATGAGGCCTAAGCCTAACCATGGTTTTTCACTTGTTTTCAAGTTTCTTGTTTTTAAGGTGAAACGTTTCACTTTGGCGGGAAATTCAAATTTGAAACAGTTTTTTTGTTCTTGTAGCTAGGCCGAGTAATTATTGTAAATGATCATGATGTTTGCGAAAATTGATTATTATTCTCTACAAACTCGCGTAGTTATTTATCTCCAATGCACATTATTACATACATTAGTCAATAAACTAATTTTTGCTGTTTCAAACGGTTTATTGCCAAATGTAAGTAATATGGTGAGTTACTGATTAATAGCTGTTCATGATAATGTAAAGAACGACCAACAATTTTCGCAAACACTATGCCATTTCACAATAATTACCCTGCCTAGCTACAAGGACAAAAGAAACTGTTTGAAATTGGATTTTCCCTCCAAAGTGAAACGTTTCAATTTTAACAATATGGTGTGAAAAGAAAATGGCGCGCGCAAAGCAAATTAAAAATAAAAAACTGGTCAAGAGCGTGTCGAGACACGCATATGGTAGGGTTCCGTAACCAAAGCCATATAATTGTAGTCATAGTTCAGAAAATGATGGTTATAGAAAAATTCGAACGAACGAAGCTCAGTGAACTTAGGCAAATTTTAGGGATGTACCTACCATCCCGACATAGTATATACTTTTTATGGTTTAAACATAGAGAAAACTGATTGAGAAACATTATTTGTTAGGACCATTTTACAAAAAGGTCAATGACCTTTGAGCTAGAAAGCCTTGAAATTTTTACAGTTTTATCGCTGTTACTCAAAAAGTCGTGATCAGATAATTTTCGAAATGAAGTTTCAAGTATCTATGTTTTATAGTTTAGAAATGCAGGGGGGGGGGGCAACTTTATGCCAGTTTGGCGGGCCATATTTCTTAAAGTATAGACTTTATAAAAAAAGTGATGTATCAAACATTACCTTCATTTTAAAAGACCTTTTCAACGATACCCCACACGAGCAAATAGAGTGAAAAAAATATTTTCATCCCCATTTCACATGTACCAGAGCCACCCCTAAAATGCAATATTATATATTTTTGTACTCTTAAAATTGAGATCCATATTACAACTATCATTATGCAGTTTCATGCACTTATCTTAATAATTGTAGTAGTTAGAAGGTTCTAAAAAATTCGGACGGACGGACAGACAGACAGACGGACGGACGGACAGAACGAATTTATAAGGGTTCTTTGTCGGGCTACGGAACCGTAAAAAGTACACCAAGAATGTTCTGAGTCTGAGTTATTAACAAATTAAAAAAGGTTGTATGGTAAATTCGGCACCATGGCGGTACAAGTAAATAGGTTTAATGATGTTTTGAATTTACAAACTTAGTGCACACGATGTTCTAAATACAATTTACTTTATCCTCTAGCTTGCGGATAAAAACAGCTAAAATACTCTACAACCGATAGTTACAATCTGGGTGTCTTCAAGTCAAGAGTGAATCGGTTTCTTCTAGGCAACCGTGATCCACCGTAAGCCGCATCATCGCTTAACCCTGATGTTAAGCGATGATGCGAGTTGGCGGCCAAGCGCAAGCCTATTTTGCAATAAAAAAAAACTCTTTCCGAGATGGGGGGATGAAAAATAAATTTAATTGTATATCTTTGATTAAGTTTTGTATTTATTATCTAACAATAGTTTTTAAGTTTTGTTTATACTAACCCAATGGATTTTTGATTGTCCTAAATAAAATATTTAGAATTTGAATTACGTTTTTTATATATTTTTGAAGTCGGGTTTTAATGTCTTGTTGCTTGATATTTATTCCGGTCGGTTCTAGAATAACCGCTCACCCTTGTCTGTTATAGGATAACAACTAGATAGGCAATTTCAACTTTAGTTAGTGGTACGTACTACAAACATTTAAGTAGGTGTATTTAACCTAAATTTTTACTTGTTTTCCATAACGAATTGCAGTAAAATTATCAAATATGTGGAAACAGATCTTGTGCCCTGTAAGAAAATAAAACATTTAATTAACACCTGAGGTTTGGATTTTAAATACACCTGAGGTTGGCTTTTAAATCAAAATAACTGTAAAATGTTGTTACTTTGATGACATTGTTATGTTTTTTATATTTATCGGGACTTATCGCGCAATATTAAATATAGGTAAAAATAGACATTGTTATGGCAGCCGAGGAACCAAAATTGCATAAAATATGCAATTTTGGTTCCTCGGTCGGGTTTTTAAATTGATAATAATTGTGAACGTTTAAGGCCGGGGGGGTCTAACCTGTTGTAAATATGCATAATCCAGGTTGAACAATCCACATACTGTGAAAATCGGCATCTCATGTAGCAACTGAATTGAAAATTGCATTGCCTGTAAAACAAAAATATGATCGTAAAGTTGAAAAACTGAATGAAAACTGTAAATTCAGATTGTAGTTGGTATTCGCAGTTTATTACGGATGGCCAACTGTGATTAGGATTGTGATCGCGATTACAATCCTGTACCCTTAGTACAAGATTTGATAGTTTTCGAAAACTTTTTTCGTTTCCGTATTGTTCCACACATTTTAGCTAAGCGCCTCTAGCGGAAACGTGGAGGAACTGAAATCGGTAGTAATCGGCAGTATAGGTTGCTTCACTCAAATACGAAAAAAGGTTTCAAATAGCTTTCAGCCCAGCAATGTATGGAACAAAACGAAAACGAAAAAAGTTTTCAAAAACTATCAAATCTTGTACTAAGGGTACTGATCACAAATGGATAATCATAATAAGGCTGCTGATTTACTACAGTGAAATATTATGGAAAAGAAGTCAAGCTTTATCTCATTGCACCTTAAAATCAAATTCGCTTATTTGCATGAATATAGGTAGGTACAGAGTAGGTACCCCTTTTAGGGCTAAACAGAAACTTTGACAGAGTATACTTACCTCGTTGTTGATAGCAGGGCTGAAATCTTCGTTTATTATTTCGTGTATTAAAAACGATGTCCTCTTTGCCTGTAAATTAATGCAAACAAATTAAACATTAATATAAGCTACCTGTGTTCCATCAGCATCACTTGAGAGCCAGTTACCATTCCAGGCTAAACGTGTTTCCCGACTTCGACCCCACCGTCCCTTAAAACATCAGATGAGCTGTGGTAAAACGGCTAGCCTGTCAACCATTAAAAAAGATAACATTACATGAGTTACGTTTTGCACGCCACGTTTCCAATCCAGCTCACTCTTGCATTGTGCCATTACCATGAGATAAAAATTTGACTTACCTGATTTACTGTCAATTCGCTAAACACAATGATGAGAAAGATGATTCCAAGCGCAATAGCTATCTCCCAAAAAGTGTACACCAAGAAATCGAAGTATCTCTTCAGGTCGTGAAACAGGCCCGTAGCATTAGCCTCCATGAAGTAAAACAAATACAGTATGATGTAGTTAAAGTAGAATAGCATAGTGAACAGCAAAGATAAACCGTACAAACTGCTGGTCGACTTGCACGAGTCAAACAACATGCTGTATACTCTAGCACAGGTCTTTATTTTCTCGCAAATCTGCCTGTCTTGGAGCTCCACAACTTTGATCATGTTTGCTGGCACTTTTCCGCGAACGAACACTTTATACTCCCAACAATTTCGAGATTTTATCTCGCACAGTGTTTTATTTATCCACTTGAATCTATCTGTGAGAATTAGCAAATTATAGCAATATAGGGACGTTGTTATCACAGCCATGGAATCTGAAATGCATACTTGAAACATCTTCTCTACGGGCATAGATACACTCGAGCTCAAAGCGACGTAGATACAAATTAATCGTATGAAATATACGATTATTTGACCAAAGGATGTGCAGAATGAAGTATTTGCCAACTTGTTGAAATCCATTATGTGACCAGCCTTCTCTATGATCATGTCTATATCGACGATTTTCTGTATTACCCGATTGCCGTTCAGTTTGCAGGGATTCAAGATCATGGTGATGACCACGAATATTATAGAAGAAAACCTCTCAAAGTCATCGCCATATCTTCGCAGCTTGGTGTTGTGCAACATTCGTATAATAGTTTGATCTTCATTGTAAGTTATATAAGTGCAGTACAAGAATAAAAAGAACCAAATTAGGTAAAACGAGAACCCGATAAAGGTGAAATTAGATGCAATTTTGTTCCCTGGTAGGCTCTTCAGTTCGTACACTGTGGTCCCGGATAGTTTAAGCATGATTCTTGCCCAGTGCGCTGCTTCAACAACATTGTTATATTTACGAAGTTTAACAGTTCTTTTGAAAAGACGTTTAATCTTTTTAGGTATGATTTTTATCATCATGCTTACGCTGTCAAGTTTACTCGAGCAATGTTAAAATGTATGTAATCTAATATATTAGTGTAATCATAATAAAAGTCTCAAATAACTTGCCAAAGTGCTTTAAGCGATTACCATATGAAATTTCTATTAGTAAATGAAACAAAGTTATGGTATTCGCAGTTATCCACCGGATAATCAGTAGTTTATTTTCTCTGAACGTTCACATTTACAGTGATAATAATCTACATTATGAACATCATAGGCATTATATTGTCATGAACAATAAAGAAAATAGGCATGTTATATACATAAGGATATTGTTTTTTTTTTTTTTATAAGCACTATACAAACTAATTATAAAACGATGGATTAACTCACGATTGTATTCTTCGATCGAGACGAACTCTCAACCAATTTAGAGCTATAAAGCTCGTTTATGTGTGTACTCCCTGATGAGGAAGATCTAATAACTCGGGAGCTCCATCTCCCATCGAGATACAACACCTACAGAGGCACAATCATGCCAAAAAAATCCGAACCAAAACTCGACACACGCTACGAATTGCGCACTATTTGGTTAATTGTAAGCAACCGCGATCCGACTACAACGCCGCGCGATGCCAGTGCTACGATGCCATAGCGGACAAGCGATGTTGTACACTATGGAAGGGACATAACGTCTAAATCGGAGTAAATGTGTCATTGTGAACTATATCATTGATGTTTAAGTATGCACACGACGCTCGGTTTTTTTTGCCTGTTTTCACGTGAGATTGTGACTCTATTGGTATTGTATCTCGATTCCTCTACCAATAAAAGAATCGTGAGTAAAACCTTCGTTTTAATAATTAGTATAATGAATACTCACGTGAGTTTTAATGAGATGACTATACAAACTTTATAATACAAAGGAAAAATAAGCTTATTCCAATTCTAAAGACACTAAACCTTAGCTAAGAAAGAAGTAAATGTTAAAATATAATTGAAAATTATAATAACATTCGATTAGTGTCTTCAGAGTTAGTTACATTTTGGTCTAGAAGAATGTATAAGTATAGCTGCACTTGCAATATAATATATTATTAATGTAAACATGCTTTACATTTTGATAAATAGCTACCTAATTATTATACACCAAAAATAAATTGTGCTCTTCACTTACATTTAACTTCATGGGTATTTATTACAAGGGGAAAATTATTTTATTGAACTAATATTCAACGATTATTTCTATAACTCATTCTGAAACTGATACAATATCGCAAAATACTGTAACAATCAAATACACATAATACACATATTGTAAAGTCTAGTCCATCTTGTTATATTTAGAGCATAACATATTGTCCAATATTTTTTTACTGATTTGTTTAGTGTTATTAAATAAATACATTTCTAGTAGTGGAAACTTATAAATGGCTCTTTGTGTTACATTTTGTTTTTATCTCTGTTTACTTAGGGATGTTAGTTGCTCTAAAAAAAAATTTGTCACGCCAATGTTTCACTTGGCCATAACCGGTACCTGGACTACGTTCAATGAGTCAAGGCGTAGCCATTCCGTTGTTTTTAAAACAGGAAAATCTTACTAGCATTATAAACGCGAAATTGTGTTTGTTGGTTTCTTTATCTTTTCACGTGGATGAAGCTGCGTGTTTTTGATAAAACGTGCTTGTTTTGCTATTGGTGACAAAATAAGAACAAAATCAAACTTGGTTGTAAAAAATTCAACACAAGTGTTTAACTTTCCATACGCAAATGTCAGAACGCACCAATTGAACGCACTCTCAAAATCTCACTCCACCCAAGCAGGTGAGATTTTGACTACTCCAAGTGACTTTATACTAAAATTTATGCGTCGAGCGAGGCGAGTTACGTCGGCGAGTTATGCGTCGCCACATATCACATCTCTGATCATTATCATCAGCCAGAAGACATCCACTACTGAACATAGGCCTCCCCTTTTAACCTCCACACTAAACGAAATCCTGCCATCTGCATCCACTGGATGCCCGCCATCTCTGCTGAAGGAGCTAAAATTATAAGCGAGCGTGGATAGACGGCCACGTTCCGAATCACGTATGAAGCGCCAATGACTCTAATAGCCTTAAGAAGAACCAACAAGGCACAAAGAAATTCTTTGTGCCGTGTTAGTTCTCACCAGCGCTCTTAGCGAAGTTTCCACGATACGCCCTGGCTAGTTGTAAATATGAGCGAGCTATGAGTGTATCTAGAATTCTCGATACAAACGAAAATCAACTAGTAGTAAGGACAGACTTTGTGAAATGCAACTTTGGAAAACAAGGACGTAACCATACGGGAGTGCCCAAAATAACGCCCCTGAAAACCACTGAAATTATCATAATGAGTCAAACAAACAGATATGAACTAACTTACTTAAAATACTGTAAAATATTAAATCTGTATACATGAATAAATAAATAGAATGAATCTAAAGATTCATTAGATAATGTGTAGTACAGTTGTAGGTGCACTATGCATTTTTTTTTTAAAGAAATAGTGTTCATTTTATGGCACAAAAGTATTAATTACTCTTACGTTATACCTCTTGGGCAACGGTCTTAAAGTTCCGATGACTTAAAATAATAGATACATACATAATAATGTTATTTTCACCCATGGTTTATTGCAATTTTTCACATACGATAAAAGAGATTCTGAATATGTATGTATATTTATATATCTCATATATTCTAAATACACGTTATAGTATGACTTGTGAGAAAACGTATGTATTTTCAATTCGCGAATATTTCATAGAAACATTTAACAAACACAACATGAGTACAAAAAAAAATGTATTGTACAATTTCATATTTTGCGAGTGTAAAAAAATATAATTGATGTTACACCTAATAATAAAATTTATACATGTATATTTTATATTTCAAATGTATAAATATATATACACAATAGAGGCTTTGTGAAGTATTATAATGTTTTTTTTTTCGATTACGATCGTTTACGCAAACGCAAGTGGCAAATTTTCAAATAAAATTATGTAAAACTCGTTGCATTCGGTATTTATTACAGTATTTAATAATTATTATTTCTATTTAACAATTCTGAATATATTTTAATGAGATAAAATTGAAGGCCATGCTTAATGCGAATATTACCGCATTATTTATTTTTGTTGCGTTTATACATTTTGTGACTATTTCGTCCGTAGCTTTTATTTAAAGTGTATTTATACCAGATTTTAACAATATTAAACATTATTTATAGTAGTCATCTACATAAACGCACTATTATATTAGCTTGTTATATAACTTGTAAAGATGTTTTTTTTTTATTTGACCAATATCTATATATAACAATAATGAAAGATGCTATTGTTTAATCTAAAATGTTGCCCTTGAACGTCAGCTAAAAGTAAGTAGTTGTAAGTTTTATTGTACATATTGGCCTGCGTCTGAGCGACTAACTAGAAATGTACTTTTTAATCTACATTTGATAAACTTTAAATCACGAAATCTCGAAAACTGCATGATCTACGAAGCTGAAATTTAGCAGTTATATTCCTTACGGGGTATATTTTATAAAACTGGAAGAATTAATGGGGGTAAGAAATTAATTTGAAAGTCTTCGCATACGAAGCCGTGGGGATCAGCTAGTAATCACTATAGAATTAATGTTGTTTCTTTCACATCAAGACGTTCAGATTCAGATAGGTAAATTGATATAGTTTCATGTGATTATATGAAGAATAATGATAATAAATTAATACATCTAGTTGGTAACAGCTAACAGCTCTATTTGATAAAGAAATTGTAATTTGAAACAAATGAAAGGCGTCTAATGTACTTCGAACATTGTTTCTAGTGATAAATTCAATTTCTATTAGAATTAATTATCTATAACAAAGTATTCAATAAGCTGTCTAATTTAAAGCTGATTTTAATAACTATTCTATAATATGTAGTAACTTTTTCATTAGACCTCGTTTATGGAGACGCGGAGCGCCACACGCGCAGCAACGCTCACGCTGAGCGCCCAGCGCAACGCTCCGCATATCTGTATACGAGGCCTTAGAGCTTATTGAAGTTCTTTTATTTGTTTTTGAGACTTTTATTGAGAGTATTTTAAAGAATGGCAATTTCAAATGCGAATTGAAATTTATAAATGCAAGAGATACCTCGAAAAGGTAATTGCGAGGTTAAATATTTATAATGCTAAAATATTAAAATAATTACAAAGTAAACATTAAAATTATTGCTGTGATGTATTTAACTAGCAATATGTTTAATTAATTTATATTTATAAGTGCTACGTTGGAGGAGAAGGAAAATTACTGGTACATACCTAATATTTAATCTAATAGGCGAGGAAATGTTCAACTACTTAAATGGAGTAATAATCTGATAATCGGTCAAATTTAGATATAACTTTCGTGAATTCCGTGTGTTCATTTTGTAAGTGATATTGAATGATAAGGATATATCTATTATCCTACATACTAAAGTTACACTTCAATAGAAATACCAATAATATGCCATCCACATCAATAAACAGATGACGGCAACTTAAAAGTGGAAAAAGACCAGTTACTTTGTAGTGGTAGGACTCTTTTGCAGGGGTCCGCCTGGGGAAGTACCACACCTTTGCCAGTGTGTAAACACTACTGTGTTCCGGATTGAAGGGCAATGTTTCCAGTGAAATTACAGGGCACACAGAGATTTGACTACTTATATCACGGGGTGAGGAGCGCAGTGCATTGCCATCCAGGGTTTTGAACTTTTGAAGTTTCCAATTCTGAGTGGCGTTGAGCTGGTGTGGGCAAGCGTGAAGAGCCATCAGGAGAGCGACTTCGCTCGTCTCGTCACCCAGTATCATTTTTAAAAAACTCAGTCCCTGAACAGAAGAATGTAGGGAACACACTGCACATATCGTTTTATATTTGTATACATTTTCGTGAAAACACTTTTCAATTCATTTATAATAAAATCACCCAATCATGTTCACATCTATAGAATATATCAATCAATAAGTCCGAACAAAATATCTATACGCTCACTCATACATATACGCAACATAATAACAAACATTCACTCGCAACAATCTTTCCGAAACATAGCAAATACAGTACTTTTGTAAAGCTTAAATATAATTAAAATCACATATCATTAAATATCTTTGGATACAACCAAAATTAAAAAATAGCGTACAAAAATACGAAAAATATACAAGAATGTCATAATAATTGAGGAAAGATATGGAATCGTGCGTACCAAGAACGACTTCCTACCCCATAGATATACCAGCAGGCGTGGTATGCGCGACAACATTTAATTAAACTTTTTATCGTGCGAAAACGAGACAGGCGTCTACATAAACGTAAACCTTGTCGCGTTCTCGCTCAAAAAAAATTACGACCGGATTTTATCGCAGCGAACACGCTAGTCTCGTTGGTAAAGAACGCACTCAATCAACACATTAGCATGAATAGCGCCTATATAAATCTCTGCCCACCAATGACACGCAAGAACCGCGAGCGGACCAATCAGCGCTTAGCACGATTGTTTTCATTGCAAATTAATCAGATATCATTTCTACGGGATAAGAAGTCGTCGGTACCATAATATAACACGTATAATTCGGTTCGCTCCATACTCTCGCGGTATTAGTGAAGACTAGACGGCTCGATATAATTGCAAATAGTACAGTATAATAACACCACAAGATTGCACTTTTCGACCCACGTTAAGACTACTATAGTTTATGAGTGGCGTCGCGTCGTTAGAAGTCCGTGTACTTCCTATCGACGTTGTTGTTACGGTAACTGAGATTCGGTCACAGCAGATCTTGTACATGAGAGGTGTCTAGGTTTGTGATGAGTGTTTTGAGGAAGGTCATCTCTCTACGAGCATTCTCGAGGATGATGCGCGGGTCCTGCGATGTGCACCGGAGACAGTTTGGCGCAAACACCATGGCCAGATTAGCGGAATCCATTTTGGTTTGACTTACCACTTCCGGAGCGGTGAATTGTTGTAGGAAGCTTATTAAATATGTGAGTACCTGTAAGTTAAAACAGAAACATACAATTTCACTTACGATTACAACCCAATAGTTTTTTTTTTGTTTGGTTTAAATTAGAACGGCTGTCAAGGCATTTTTGTAAGAAATTTGTTGCACCCAAATAAACTCATAGCAACTGTGTTAAAAACTGTGATGCGGAGGTCAACGCGTTGACATAAATAAGAATGTTCAATCACATATATGTCACAATACCTGGCGACAGAGTTTCCTTCTCATTTCCGTTCTATTTACTTCTCTTTTCTGTGATTACAACCAACATACAGGTGATCCGGTCAGTCTTCGAATGGGTGACTGTGAGTGGCATTTTACAAGTGACTATGCTACCGTGGTTCAGATGACATGAAACTAAATCTTTAGTCCCGGTTGTTATAAAAACAACAACGGCCTAAAAACTCTGACATTAGGGCTGGCCACTTAGACATTACACAAACTTATTTATACGAACTTTTTTTATAATCAATATTTATTGCTCAAAAAGTGTTCTTATAACATACTGTAAAAGTAATACTCACTCCTTCTCTATCACTTTCACGTTTTATTTATTTATTTATATTGATTTACTTTTGATGTTTGTTTTAATTATGTACTTACGAGTCTGTTGATTGGCGGCAGGCGGTGTAGGGCACGCGTGCAGGCCGCGAAGTCGGTCCCGGCGGCGACGCACGCGCCGTACAACGCATCCGGGATGAGCGGCTCGTACAGTTCGCGGTACCACAGCTTCAGAAGACTCGCTGGCGCGTGCGCGTCTGAAGAAGAACCTCTACTTACTACTACCATAACCGTTAATAAAAGATAAAAGTGAAGTATAAGACGACGCGCGTACCAGCAGTTATACACCATATACAGAAGAGTGCATGCGTTTCTATCGTCCATAGTCTCTTTGGGGGGGAATCTTCACACTACAGCCAGGTTATGTGGGATTATAGACCAGCCGTAGTTCTTGACAAGAAGGCTCCGGGATTTCCAGAGGAACAGCCTTGAGCTCTCAGCAGTGTCTATGGCTCCTCCCGAGACAGAGTACTGTCTCAGCTCCTCCACCCATGACAACATCTGTCTCTTAACGTTGTCGTCCTCTCCCGGGGCTCGCGTGCGTGGGTGAATGGTCAAAGCCCCACCTTCGACTATCCCAAAGCTCACCTTCGACCATCCCGAGCCGCTCACTACCTGGTAGGGCACAGAATACCCGTGCCGTAGGTAATTCTATTGCCCCAGCACCAAGGCTAATCGTCCGTAGTACCTGCTAGTGGCTTTGTCATAGTAATAGTCATAATCTGAATATTTCATCCGACGACGATGATGGTTAACCCATAAGTGTTAATATTCAAACAACAAATTATCAAATTCTAGCAGTTACATATCATAAAGGAGAGGCACGCCTACAGATCTGGTTGTGAATATCAAATGATTAAGAACTCAACCACTTTCTGAACATGATAATTATTTGGCTCCCACAGCGCGCCACATAATAATTCGATCTCAATAGATTTTTTTTCTGTCCTTCTCTCCAAAATACTAGTGATGCCAAAGGTTCTCAAACTGGCACGTTTCTCATTTGACAGTGAATCCAATCTAACAAAACTATCATCGTAGAATTCGTAAACTCAACTCCACAGACCTCTTTATGAGTATAAAAACCGCGAGTACTTCCTGATCGCATGAAAATCCAGCATGCCGCATTTTATGTACTTAGATATGAGTTTTTATAGTTTACAATACAATTATTAAATATTACAGTACAATTTGGAATTTTTTTGTATTGACCTCAGACAGTAGATATATGTATAAGCTAAAGCAATAGTTTGACTCGGACGCGTTCTTGAATTCAATGCTTTACTGTTAGTCACAGGGGTAGGGTTGCTTCTATCGGGCTTTAAGAAATATTTTATAATTTTGTTGCAGTTTTCTACGCTGACGACACACACACGCCGTATCGTGATGACGCGGCGCGCGCGAGTTTCGCTGAGCGTACCGTGAAATATCGTAGCGAGCGGCGCTCGTTTCATTAAGTCACTCGATTCGGGCGTTTGTTTAAAGTTAAACTACTACTTTAGCTTAATTACACGGAAAAGAACTACAGCTCTCTCCGCGTCCAGTACAAAAATGCGTTCAAGCGTCGGTGATGAGGCTGCCCCGATTCTGCAGCGCCTCGGGTATGTTCGAGCAGATTGTTTCCACGCGACCATGCGCAAGCGACACGCGTCTTTGGTGGGGGCAGCTCCTGGCGATGATTGTTGCTAGGCTAGATTGTACTTTCATTCGGCATTGCTGTAACAGACATCTCGCAGTACCAATGCCGAAGAGAGATGCTAAGTCTAGTAGCTTTTTTGAATATGACACATTATTTACCACTGAACTGACTTTTTTCTACGTATTTTGTTGAATTATTTTATTTCTATATTTTAATGATTTATTTTTGATGACATACTTGATTTATTGTATGTATATTTTTGGTGACTATTATAATTATGATGTGTGACCTGAATATTATTTATTAGATATTTGAGTTTATTAGCTTCTGTTTCACTGTATATGGGTCATTGCCTGAAATAAATTAATTTTAATTCAATTTTACTAACCAACTTTCAAAAAGGAGAAGGTTCTCAATTCGACTGTTTTATGTTACCTCAGAACTTTCGACTGGGTTAACCGATTTTGATGATTTTTTTTCATTATTTTAAAGCGGCATATTTTAGTCGGTTTTTTATATTGATAATTATAAATCTACTGTGCCTCAGACGTGCTATTGCAAAGACGACGGAGATCGAACCGATTATTCGGCTTACGACAGTCGGTCAAGTAGCGGAGTCTATGTTCAACACTTACCAGTAAGAGTGGAGGCATCAGGCAGCTCCCAACAATCAATTTTAGTCTTGAGTGCGTTAACTTCGTCCACATCCGCCGACACTCTGAATATACCCTCGGTTTCTCTTCCATTCAACGCCAGTACTTGTTGTGACAGCGCCACTTGCACCCACGGCAACTGTCTGTTCGGAAACCGCTCCTTTTGCAGCGCCATCACTTCGGATAATGTGTTACCAAACATGGATTGACGGAAGATTTGTATCTGTAACAGAAGTCTGATTAGTACGCTTGTACAATACCATGGATAGCAATAGCAGAGGTGTTGGACCCATGGAAAAGATGAAGTGGCAGACCGCTATATCTATAATGTATCTTATTACTTACATTTTTACATTTGACATTTAGAATATTGTTTTTACCATTATTTTATTTGACATGGAGGAAATTGTACTGTGGCCTTAGTACGAGCACTGGCGAAAAAGTTATCGTTACGTAAATGATAGCAAAATGTATGAAAATTTGAACAGCGCCTCTATCGGACGTGAAGGGAAACTAATTTTTTCATACATTTTGCTATCGTTTACGTAACGATAACTGTATTATTGTGTGAGGTAAATATAATTGATAGATTTAGCTCAATAAACAAATTTAATTTAGTTAGTTTAAAAAAAACATCTGTTTATTGACAAATGTAAGCAATGAGGTAGTTACTATTACTGATAAATACGAAGACCCTAAGATAAGCAGACTAAGTTTTCAGCCAGTACGTCAACGAGAAGATTTTACATACATAGCAATGCCCCGTGATTTCACTCGCTATCCTACAGGAACCGTTGATTTTTTTCGGGATACAAAGTACCTTGTGTTAATTCTTCTGTTTGAAGGAGCTTTACTAAGTTGTACCTTATATACAGTTAAAAATTATAGTATAAACTCAATAGTAACTTACCCTCGCCTGATCTATGTCTTCAGTGGTAGGTTTCCGCGGCTGCCTTTTGCCTCCGAAACCGATCCTTTCTAACCTCTTGCAAGCGACGCCTGCGTAGTGAGACACTTGAACATGAATTGGCCATTTTCCAACCTGTAATCAATATACAAAAATAAATAAAAATAATAATAATAAACGCAGGGGCGGTTTTATGGCGAGCCGTCGGTGAGTGGCGACACCGCGTACCCCGATTCCATGGGGCTAAACGAGACCCCTGACCCCTGGCTTGCCTTAACCGGCCGTCCAGGGGTGGAAACCGCAAGAGCTAAGAATCTAAGCTCCAGGGTGGAAGTGTTAAAGGGCATAACGCCGCGAGTAGCTCTTAGTGAAAGTGCAGCACACCTCTCTACACCCTAAGCCACCCACGCCGATGTTGCCCCTCCGGTGCCAAGATACGGCAGCCTTTATGGGGGCCCATTCAGTGGGTGGCAAGTCATCACCTGCCTAAATATATTTTGAGATGAGACAGGATAAGGCAGGTGCCGTTTCTCATTCTATAGATCTGTTATTCCATCCACAAGTTGTTCACCTCAATAGCCCAGACTTTTTAAATCCTATACTGTACAATAGTATCATATTCCTTTTTATACATATTCCATAATTGTATTTTTTATATTCAACAGGGCCTCTTGGTGTTGGCTTCGGCTCCACCAATGCCTACCAAATGTCCGGGCTAGACCCGAGAATTTCATTAAATAAAGTGTTATAATAATAATAAATGAAAAGTCTTACAAGAGAGAAGATAGTAGAAAATAAAGATTTACTACATTCATCATATTGACAGTTTTCGATTAAGGCTTATTGAGTTAGCGTGGTGCGGCCGTGATAGGCGCGAAAGTGATACGTCATATTTATATTGTATTATATTATTTATTTATTTTTATAAAAAAAGCGCCTAATAGGCATTCAGCCCGCCATGGTAAATGGTTATCGTCGCCTATGGACACATACAACACTAGCAATGTTGTCGATTTTTTGCCATCCCAGAGAGGTGTTTGTACTCTTTTGTACCTTTTTTAGATCGATTTTAGAGTGCAAAATCATTTAACAACCGCGTCGAACAGCAGCAAAACAGCGTTTCACTATTTTTTTAAATATGATGTACTTCAACGCTATAAGGTGTACATTCCAATGCTCTTATTCGCCTCCACCACTCTGCTACCTCCATGAACGGAACTTCACTTTGACAGCAACAAAATAAGGCTAAAATCTTTACCTCAGGAAATGCGTCCGCAAACGCAGGGTCACGATGCCTGTTGACGTAATTAGTGAGCGCAGGTTGAAAGGCGGACGAGGGTGGGACGAATGCCAAGCAAACCGCTAATAGCTCCCAACCTCGGAGCAGCGAGTCTCGTAACGGGTTCTCTGTCGTTTGTCTACACAACTGGACATAGAGCTCGTCTCGTAACCTGGAAATGTTACACAGGGGGTGTTCAATTAGGCAGCAGACATATTCGAGGATAACATTGAATTATACACAATTTACTCAATATTATGAACATTATTGGGACCACTGAACTTTATTAGGACAGAAATCGTGGAAACGTCAACTTGTATGTGGAGTTTGCTGCATTTTTAACCGACTTTTGAGTATGAGCGAGATGTGTAGATCTTGTGTGAGAGAGTGATAGAGATCGCAGCATAATAGACGACCAAAGCCGAATTCAGCCGATCGCCACGGCGCGGCGAACCGGTTCTCACCTTTAGTTGTTGTTCGCCTATAATGTCTCTATTATATTACATCTCACTGATAGCGAGTGAAACTCCGGGGCTGCTAGTATTAACAGAAAAACTTACTTTTCATTGGTATATGTAGCATGGAGTATGTCCTGTGCGACCGAGTTGAGCGTCATCCCAGGACGTGCCTTGCGGTCGCCCATGTATATCTGCACGAGTCGGAACAGGTCTGTAGCTGCCTTTTTATGTGCCTTGTCCCAGTCTGCGCCTACCATCGGAGCGGAGATTGAGGATGACGTCCACGATAGCATGTCGCGAACTGACGCCTGCGGAGGTGTACACACAGATATAATACGGAGCGAAAGTGTTAATAATTATCAATATAAAAAACAGACTTCATAAAAAATTACAGAACTGAACCAAATTCCACTCAAGGTCTCCACTCAAGAACCTTTCTTCCCCATCGATTATCGGATTTTCAAGCGATGCGGCCTGCCCATTGCCACTTTAACTTGCAAACCTACTTACTAATCTACAGCAATTTATTATGCATTAGTTTAAGATTGGAGACTATGTTTGCTTTGTCTATCTGACCAGTGAACAATTCAAACTTAATATGTTATAGCACTAGGGCTAGTAGCAACACTCGGCATTCAAGCTACACGGCATGCGACTAACTGACCTTTCTCCTGAAGATGCCCTTGTTAAAGTTGAGGTTGTCTTTGGCGAATATCTCGATGTCCTGCTCGGGCTGCGGCCGCGGCGCCAGCGGCAGCCCGCGCACCGGGCTGTACAGCGACGGCGCGCCCGCTGGCGGTGGGGACTCTGCCCTCGCGCACCCACCGCCGCCACCCAAAGACGATGTCTACGGAGGAAACTCCTGATTTAGTCTTACAGACCGATTACTTTAGAAACACAATATTTTTTTCGCGACCATTTTTTTATAAAAAGTCTTTAGCAGAATAAATAATATTTCTTTAGTTAAAATATCTTAGTAAGTATTTTTTAATATTTTTGTTAATAATTTTCAGTCTAGTCTTGCTCCTTTTCTCATTTGTATTTTTACTAGGAATCAAACACAAGGATCACGCGTCAGCTACGGTATTGCTTTAGACAGTAATGCACGTTCTGTGGCCGACGCGCGTACACGCACGGTAAGTATAGTCCAGGGCCAACATAACCAAAATAAAATACTAAACAAAGCATAGAAATATATTTAAATAATTTGTTTTGCAAGTCAACTATTCCTAGCGATCAATTTATATAATTTTGTAAGTAATCTGAGAATAGTGCTGTGGGCTGTATTTCTCTTAGCTCTCGGGTCTATCACGGATATTTGATAGGCATTGGTGGGGCTGAACTTCACCAAGAGGCCCTATTGAATGTAAAATACAATTATAGTGTGTGTATAAAAAGGAATATGGAAGTTCTGTACAGTATATGATAAAAAAACTAGGCTATTGAGGTGAACAACTTGTGAATATGAGAACAGATCTATTGGATGAGAAACGGCACCTGCCTTATTCTGTCTCATGTCTCATCTCAAAATATATTTAGGCAGGTGTTGACTTGACTTGGGCTGTATTATTATTAAGCTTATTAAACTAAGTTATTATAACATTGCTGTTTACTGTTCAGTTTGCTGTTGCTTAATAAATAAAATAAATCCTACCCTGTGTATCCCAGGCGAGGACTGTCGCTCTCTATCTATTCCGACGAAGGTGTTATAGTATGAGACTCCATGGTTCATATATTCAACGTCCTGCGGCCGGTGCGCGTACACATGAGGTAAGTAGACTCCGGAGCCGTCATCATCGTCTGGAGTCCTCGCGCCGCCATCCGAGGACTCGTTGTCGGGTTCGTGTCCGGATAATGAGCGGGATTCCGAGCCAGAACGGGAATGGGAACGGGACGAGCCAGATTCGTTGTCGGAGCCAGACCCGGCGCCGTAGCGGTTGCGACCTGCGAAAACAAGGATTTATCACTGATTTTGTATAAAAAAGCTCGATGAAACGATAAGCGATAGGGATGAAAGGTTCTTGAGTAGAGACCACGAACCGGAAGACGCAGGGAAGGTAGGACTCCCAGTAGATGGACCGACGACATCGTGGGAGTCGCAGGCATCCAGTGGATGCAGAGGGCAGGCGGTCGTTCAGTGTGGAAATCTAAGGGGGAGGCCTATGTTCAGCAATGGACTTCTTTGATGATGATGGTATAAAAATACCTATGGAAGTAAAATAAAAATGATTTTGTTAATTTTTTTACTAATTGAGGAAGTGGTCATTTGACAATTGGGCGTTTGTAGAGTTAGCCATTTTGAGAATAAAATATTTGTAGCACTATGTAGCACCATTTTGAGAATTAAGCATTTGAAGAATTCGCTTTTTTGCGAACTTGCCATTTTTGAAATTGAAAATTTTGAGCATTGGGTTTTCTGTCCCTGAACCATTATTTTTATGCCTTATTTTCCAGCAATACAAACGATTTTTTTATTGAGCTGCAGGCGAGGTGAAAGTTTTGTTAGCTTGATGTAGTTTTTTTTTTTTTTAAATCGCATTTTGACAGTAAACTAAATACTACTAGGACTTAATATCGAGTTAACGCTAAAATAACAAATACAATATTACATTAATTACATTTATAATTGTAGTTGATCGCAGTTGCTATAATCTGGGAATCCTTTTCGTAGAGAAAGAGGGAAAGTAAGAGAAATCATGTAGTCTTGCAGGGGCAATAGGTGTTGTATTCCTAATTATGTATATTTATATACATAATTCATAAAACCCTATAGTATAAATAGGAGCCTTCCTCCTTCACCGCCTCATTTTGAGGGTACATTGAACAAGAAGATAATACAAAGTTACAATATATTTTTACTTACTAGTACGTTTGGCCTGCTGTATGATGTAGTCTTGCAGCGGCAGTAAGTGTTGCATTCCTCTCAAGTCCCAGTTGCAGTACAGAGGCGAGCCTTCCTCGTCATCCTCTACTCCTTCCATGCCGGACTCTTCAACTTCCACAGGCCTCTTGTTACCTGGGGATGTATAGGAAAATTTTTAGAGCTTGTTTTTTACTGTTTGTGTGACACTGATATCAAATTGACTGATATAAGCATTATTGTATACATAATTACCAAATTATAAAACCGACTTCAAAATCGATAAATACGCAATTTCGTTTACTTGGATGAAATATTATTTTCAGTTTCTTTGATTTAAAAACCACACTACAGAACCCATTTTGATAAAATTTCCACGGGACCAATCTAAAAGTATATATATCTGTACAAAAAAAATCTAAATAGGTTTATAAATGTCGGAGTTTTGAGGTGGCAAACATTTAATAATTATCAATGTAAAAAACCGACTTCATAAAAATGTCAGAACAAGACCAAATTGGGACCACACGGGAAGCGCCAGCTTTCAAATAAAAAAATTATCATCGAAATCGGTTCACCCAGTCGAAAGTTCCGAGGTAAACATTCGAATAGAGATCCTAGTCCTTTTTGGAAGTCGGTTAAAAATGAGACAGCTGTGTTGCATAGCTGCGCCCATTTCAATGGGCCCCATTTTTAATGGCTTTTTATAAACTTCTTTCTATAAGATTCCCTATAAGATTAGAAGTTCTATAAGATTATTTTTCCAACTCATGAATAAGGGCAGAAGCCGAAAATACTGTAGGGGAAAAATCATTTAATTTTAGTTTTCAGCAACACTTACGTCTAGACTTGGTGCGATCTCTGGGCGCGGTGGCGGTTCTCTCCAGACGCTGGTTGTGTTTCTGTAGGTTGGGTTCCGTCAAAGGCGGCTCCAAGTTCACGCATTTCATTTTATAGTTTACTGTGGAGAAAACAACAGCGAAAGTTGAAAATTAGCTGGCCGCAGTTCAGTTTCAGACTTCCAAAAAGGAGGTACTTCAACTATGTTGTTTTTTTTTTTACTTCTGCATTTTCTACTGGGTGAACCGATTTTGATGATGCTTTTTTATTTGAAAGCTGGTGCTTCCCGTGTGGTCCAATTTCAATTTGGTCCAGTTGGTTTTACGAAGTCGGTTTTTTGTATAGATAATATAATTATTTAACTCACGACGGATCGGAGAAGGTTTATGTGTATGGGACATAGATTTTTATTAGTTTTTTTATCTAGCCGAAGCACGAACAATTTGTACCAAAACCCAGCGTGCCACACAAGTCGCGAGAGTAATTTAGTGGTAGTATATAACTGCATCCGCAGAACAACTGCTTTCGAAGGGTATTTACAATTTACTATGACGCTGATGACATTTTTAACTCGCTTTTATTAGCTTGGTATGTATGCAACGGAATTTTTGAACTTGATTTTCAACTACTTCATTTGGCGAAATTTTTGCATACTTATCAAGGACCGATGACAAAGCAATAATTTAAGTAGTTTGTCCTATTATCCTTAGCAGGATCTTCAGGATTAGCGATTTGAAAGCGTGTAGGTATTTGGTTTTTTAATCTGCGTGAATTATTATATTGACGTATGGCGTGCTACTGATGACGGAGGTCGAATTGAATTACTTTGGAGCTAGGATCAAACTTAAGACTGAAAACAAACACGCAAAGTAGGTGAACTCGCGGCATTTAACTTAATACTGATCTGTGGCATGGGACAAATAGAATTAAATAGTAGTCTATTTGTAACATACAAACGATTCTATTTTTCTCCAAAAAGACTGAACCAATTTGAATACGTTTTTTTTATCATCTGAATTAGTCATGGACTATCATCGGCGTCATGTGGGGTTTTTTATTACATTTTCTTGTAATCTTATTAACTGCAAAATATATATTTGGTCACAAACTCGCCTGATTATAAACGATGCTCTCGCGCAGAAAGGATCATTAACGTGAAAAATTATTGCTTACTGCAATTCTAGACACGATTTTTACAAGAAACACTGTATGCTACTAAGCTGTACAAGTATTTATCAAGTGTGAAAATGTTATGTCGAATCGTAAAAAAGTATGTACGTATTGTTAATTGTTACGTATATGAAATTGTTTATGTTGAATAATTTATATTGGAGCGGTGCCGTAACGAAAAGCGTAAATAGATTCATAAGCGCAACGCCAACTGTAGCCTACGCGTCCGGTATCCAAGCAGCCGAGGAAAAGTCAACAACTGTTTTAAGTTTATCCTAGGTTTACTAGAATTAAGAATAGTCAAGACGCGGCAGACGTCGAATAAGCTAGTGGACTGTTTTTTTTTTAATTCATCATCATCCACGCCCTCATTATCCCACTGCTGGTTATAGACCAGTTTTTTTTATGTGTTCAAAGGGTTGCATAGATTTTCGAAAATCGCGATCAAGTCGCCTCTCAAACAAAAACAAAATTAAAATTGGTTCAGCCGTTTGGAAGCTACGACGCCACAGACAGACACTTAACAGACAGACACTACATTAAACTTACAACACATCTCTTTTTGCGTTGGGGGTTAAAAAAGAGATATGAAGTCTCGTCTCGTTGAGTAACACATAATAAATAGGTGCAGAAGGCCGGCTTCGGTGGACCTACAGGCAACCAAAGCGCTAGGGCTAGCAAAGCAACTATAGTGCTGTGTGAAAAGATTACATTTGGGAGCTTGAATTAAAAACAATTATTTGGGTATATGTTACTTTTAAATGTATTTTTAATAGAAAAGGGGTAACCAAATAAAGGGGAGCCTATGTTCCGCCGCAGTCAATTCCTTCGGGCTGATGATGATGATTATTAGATCGCATATTTTGTCACTGTTTTGCGCAGGGGCAAAACTTGGATTCGACATATCGACCCTTAAACAACCAAACACACAACAACTCCGGTACGATTTATTCATAGTAAATTATGACAATTGTCACACGAAATGATAATATACAAAATGATGATAATAACGTGTATTTCCAAAGCGCACTCGCGACCGTTAGACCGACTTGATAAGAGATCCGCGTACGCGCGCGTCTTTCTGTGCGTGCGCCTGTTAACGCTCGTTGTATGGAGCCGGTCTTCTCTGCCTATTTATTATGTGGTAGTAGCCACGCTATATACCTACCGACGGCGATGTTATCTGGTTCGTTGGAAGACGATAGCCGCAGGAAATTGTGCGGCTCGTGCGGCACGCGCGGCTTGCTGCTGCCTGATGATACTGATGTTTTGCTGGATGAGTAGCGCTCCGGTTCCGCTTGCTGCCGTCTGGAAATACTACGCAGGTGTTACGAGAGTTATACAACGATTTAAGCGTGTTGAAATCTGTCAAGAGGTCTAACAGGATACCCCCTCCCTTATGACATCTTTTATAAGCCCCACGATAGCCCCGTTGGCCCAGTAGGTAGAGAACCTGCCTTCTGCGCTTGCGTGCGTGGGTTCGATTCCCACCATGAACAAACATTCATGTGATGAATATTTTGTGGTTGTTCTATATCTGGATGTTAATATCTATTTAAGTATTTACTTAAAAGTATATATAATATATTTATATCATTCTCTGGCAGCCATAGTACAAGCTTTGCTTAGTTTGGGGCTAGATAACCATGTGTGCAAAAAATGTCCTGAATGTTTATTTATTTTATTAACATTTATTATGTTAGGCATCGCTACCACGTTATTTTGTATGAAATCCAGTGCGCCGCATTTTTAGTAGCTACTATTTACTATAGTATATTTATATTTTTACAGCTCAGTTCTCTAACGTCTGTTCGATTTGCACAACATCGCCAAACTTGTGAACCGTCGTTGAGCAAGCAAGACGGCGATTATGTCTGAATCGCAAGTGGGAACTTCTCTCCCGAGGGAAAGAGAGAATTTTCTCTTTCTCTCCCGTCGGTCAGACGGTGGTTCGTTAGACAAGTTGACGTAGCTGTTACGGCTCTTACAGTGTGTTACGGCTTGTGCAACTATCGCGTGACTGTGGATCCAATCTGGCTGCGTATTGAGTCCAGCCAAATTGAATATTACCGCGATTAGCGCGTCATTGCGGTATCTTTGTATTTTTTTGATCGAAGTGTCTACGCGAAGACTACGTAAACTACGCGCATAGTATTATTTGGTAAGTTACAGCAGTGTTCGTTGCTTACCTAGTGAAGTCCCTAGTAGGCTGCCAGTTGGGAGCGTTATGTCGTAGATCGAGGCTGGTCTGCCGGAAAGGCTTGTCAACACTATACACAGCTTGCTTCTCCGGATACCTGTCCATTCGCTCCAGTTCAGCTATGCGGTCCTTATCCAAATGTCTAGAGGGAAAAATCGTTTATCACATTAATAATCTACATTTACACTTATTAGCTAATATTATAAAAGTGGTAAAGTTAGTGATTTTGAAAATTCTTTAACTGTTTGTTAAAAAGACTTAACAAACGCGGGCGATAAAGGTAACCTACACTGTCTCTTTGCTTTTATTATTATTAAATAATAGGCTGGCACTTGGCCGCCAACTCGCCTGATGTTAAGCGATGATGCGCTTACTTGCCTAGAAGAAACCGATTCAGTTTTGACTTGAAGACACCCAGATTGTAACTATCGGGGAACACATTGTCTTTACCTGATAAAACGACTAATCTTGATGACATTTGACAAGTCAGTAGTGTGCACCATCAGGTTCTTGTTTCACTGCTCTGTTGAATCCAGTTAGTTAAATTACGCCAGTCTAAAGGTTACATCATACACTAACCCACAACACTTTCTGGTGTACACAGCATAAAGAGTTTCTATCTATCTATCTAACCCAGCACCGGTCTTTTTGGCTCTATTTTTCCTTTAATTATTTTTAAATTCCTGCTACGTTTTTAAGTAACTAAAGCAAAGCGACTTACAAACGTGATACATTTCAGCGATTCATTTTAATTTATATATAAAGATTATCGATTTATTGTTATTAACGTATTTCGCTACTGATACATAATTTTACATTGTATTCTTGAATTTCATGACTCGTCACAAGCCTGGGCATTGCTGTTACTGTGGTAAGAATTTGTGTATAAAAAAGTCTAAAGCAAACGGGTGGCCTTTGTCACACAATGTGATATAACTCACCTATCTGAATACCTCTCCCGTGCATGCCTGGACAGTTGATGAGGGCGCTCCAAGCTGTGCATAACTCTGGCGCCGCTCGCCGCGTCAGTCGCGAGCGATATTGAAGAAACTAGAGATGGACGCGCTGCACTTGTCTAGAAAAATAGGTTCAAATTAAAATACAGTGGACAGCCCCGTTAGCCTAGTTGGTAGTGAACCTGCCTTTTGCGCTTGGGGGCGTGGGTTCGACTCCCACCTTGAACAAACATTCATGTGATGAACAAGTACAATGACTATTTAAGTATGTACATATTGAAAAATATATATGTACGTGTATCAGTATCTGGCAGCCATATTACAAGCTATGCTTATAATCTAAGATCCCGCCATAGAACGACCTTCACCGAGCTGGTTAATGGATGAAAAACATTTTGTATTTAATTAAATATGTCAGTAAATATATTGTATATGCTCAGCATGTACGCGTCTATGGCTATTCTTTTTGTTTTCAAGAGCAGAGAGCATGCACACTCTCTTTCTCTCTCTCTTTAAAAGGCCGGGCTACAAACAGCTGTTATGTTGTGTCCTCTTCTAGCGCATGGGATGTTTGGTAGGGACCTCTCAGTCGCACACATTCACTCGGAGCAAAATTGAATCTTTTAAAATTCGGCAACCGGTATTCAGGACTGATTTTTCGTAGGCAACCCTATATCACCGTGTTCGTAATGAAATAAACTTTATTTTTATATAAGTTTTATTCATTAACCAGACCGGAGCAAATTACTAGTATCGATTTACCTGTTCATACTTGGCAACCCAAGGGTAGTGACAGGAAAAAAATAGGCAACCTAACTTTTGCATATACTATGGGCTGCATACTCTCGATTGGTATAAAATTTATTTATTAACCAAACCGGTGAACGATTAAAAAATTTTTTTTTTTAAATTAATTAAAAATATCCTGGACTGAAAGTTGCTAGGCAACCCATATACAATATATTTATTGACATATTTAATTAAATATAAAATACTTTTCATCCATTAACCAGCTCGGTGAAGGTGGTTCTATGGCGGGATCCTATACTATTAGTTTGGGGTCAGATGACCGTGTGTGCAAAAATGTCCCAGATATTTATTTATTTATTAACTATCTTCAAATCACGAGTGAATCGACTTCTTCTAGGCAAGTGTGCTCCATCGTAGACCGCATCATCGCTTAACATCAGGCGAGTTGGCGGTCAAACACAAGCCTATTTATGCAATAAGAGTTTGCAAAGAGTGATACCTGTAAGAAGGGTGTAGGTTGTAGTTTCTGCAGCGGGCTGCTCGGGCTCTGCGGAGAGGCGGACTCGCACGACGACCCACCCGCAGACTGCTGCTTCACCTGAAATGTTTACACATCAATATTCTTCAAACAAGGGCAACTGTTTTTATTTTCTTTCCTATGTCTGGTGCTTTCGGCTCCGTACGGTCGGCGTAACTAACCCCTGATGAGTGTGAGCTACTATGGAGGCAGAGCGGTAGCATGTGCACTTTACAATCTGATGGCACCCGGTTCGATGTTCGGCCCTGCACTATAATCACTTATTCAGTACTCAAATAAATTATGTGTAATTTCAATGCCAATGAAGAAAACAACGTGGGGAAACTGGTATGTCCAAGAACCTTAAAAATATATATTAAAGACATATTACATTCACTGGGCCAGCACGGTGGATTAGGTCCCATCCTCTCTCTCTCTCTCTTTATGTATCTCTCTCTTTCTCTCTCTCTCTCTATCTCTATATGGTCTGTGCCCCAGCAGTGGGAACATGATAGTTGATAATGAATAAGTAATGAACTTTAGTGTTGATAAAGATTAAAAACACCTGACGCTAAAACGTCAGAGTTCCAAGTTTGGACGTAATATCTCAAATCAACGAGTGCAATGCATCGTCGCACAGGATTTTGAGTGGCGTTGTAAACGTCTAGATTTCAGACATACCATAATTATATGGTAGCAATTACCAAAAAGCAAACGCCTTAATTGTTGGCAAAATACAGGGTTACGCATATACCCTGTACTAAGCCGAAAAGAGGTTGTTGTGCTCATCATTGTGTTCATCTTTTACTATGGGACCAAACCTGAAATCGCGAAAATAAAATCAGCATTTTGTCTGGTGTCTATGACCGTTTAAGTAAATTAATGGTACATTTCTAGAATAAATAATTTTGAATTTGAATTTCAATAATGTTTGTGTTTATAACTAGTATCTGGGGTTAACGTTTAATAATTAAAATAATAATTTAATTTAAAAATAATAAATAATTATCGATATAAAAAACCAACTTCATAAAAATGTCAGAACTGAGCCATATTGAAATGGGACCGGACACGGGAAGCACGAGTTTTCAAATAAAAAAATAATCATCAAAATCGGTTCACCCAGTCGAAAGTTCTGAGGTAATAAACATTAAAAATAAAATAACATACAGTCGAATTGAGTACCTCCTCCTTTTTGAAAGTCGGTTAAAAATTAAGTTTAGTTCTAACCTTGCGTCTGGTCAGGGGGGTGCTCTCCACAGACTTGAAATATTTCTCATGCATCGAATCGTCTGAAGCGTCTTTCCGGGGCGAAATGAAACTGCCGCTTCGGTTCAAACCTGTGAAATGGAATATTATTTTAATTTACATGTCACAACAAAAAGCAAAAATAGCAAAGATAACAGCATAAATATTATCTGCTTTGAGCCTGTGCCTTATAACATGTACGAGACATATATACAAGGCAATTAAAACAAGACCTTTAAACCATGGCTCGCTTGTCTTCTTGCCAGAGAGAAAATGGAAAGGAACATGTCCAAGATTACCAGAAATATGTTAGACAAATGAAGAGAAGTGTTTATTTACCCGAATGTGGCGACCACTTTTCACTTTCGTGCGCTTGAGCAGCGCTACTCCTCTTTCTCAGCTGCGGCGTACAAACTGGAGCGCTACACGCGGCTGCATTCAACTCCTATATATATTATTAAACGTTAGGAAATGGGAATGACGTAACTTCTATTTGTTAATATCACTCACTAGAGCGACATGATCTTGTAAAAGTAAACGGTGTAATTAGTGTGTATACAACGTGCCATCGAAATAACTCAGAATCTCTTAAGGAGCCATTGTACTCCTTACTATAAACAACTTTATCTATGAGTTCAACACTGAATTCACGAATAAAAAACAGCTGTTCCATACAAAAAGCTTATTTGCCACTGGATGAGATTTATGGAACAGCACATTTTAACTGACTTCCAAAAAGGAGGTTATCAATTCGACTGCTTTTTAACTTTCGACTGGGTAAACCCATTTTGATGATTTTTTTTTTATTTGAAAGTTGGTGCTTCCCGTGTGATCCCATTTCAATGTGGTCCAGTTCTGAACTTTTTATGAAGTCAATTTTTTATATTGATAATTATTTTTTGCCATTTCAGAGTTGACCCTATAGTAAAAGTTGTTTATTACAATGACCCTTTAAGAGGTTTTGCCTTATTTCGATGATATGTTGTAAGTAGGTAATTTCAGGGAAGGGTGATGCAACCAAAATGATTATACTTTTGACTTGTCTTTGTCACAAGCTTAGCATAGAATGGGGACAGGGACCACTCATGGAAGTCTACCAGAATATGAAAAGTAGTTGATAGTAGTAGCCAAAGCCATGCACTAGGTATCTTTATCACCATGATATTCTGCAGGGCGCAAATACGTTGAGCCCATTGATTTTGTCATTTACAGCCCTTTTACTTATACCACTCAATTAAAATGGCTACCCTCAACCGTCATAATCTCCCCCACCCCTCCGGTTTATGACGGATCATTGTTTAGAGCTGAGATCCCCTTACCTGTTTCCTTCTCTGCTGCGCGCTGCTGATACTGCTGTCAGAGGAGCGGCCCGAGTCAGTGTGCCGACACAGTTGCGTCGACCCGCTGCCGTCCTCGCTCATCCGAATGCGCCGGTTCTCGCCGCCGCTATTTCTGAAAAAGATACATACAAACGAATGGCTTAACGGGATAACGCAGATCAATCTTTTACAATTTCAACCATTTTCAAAGTTTTACTGTTTTAACCGACTTCCAAAAAGGAGGTTCTCAATTCGACTGTATTTTTTTTTATGTTTGTTACCTTTCAGCTGGGTGAACCGATTTTGATGATTCTTTTTTTATTTATTTGAAAGCTGGTGCTTCCCGTGTGGTCCTATTTCAATTTGGTCCAGTTCTGTCATTTTTATAAAGTCGTTTTTTTTTATTGATAATTATTACTGCTCGTTATCCTTGTACTCTTTCTAACCTACTTATTACACATTAATTCCCTTTCATTCTTACAATTTACTAGTACCATGCCACACATGTTGTTTACAGTTCTATACTAGGCGTAGGCGTGTCACCATCTTCAACCAATATTTGCTCAATCATGTGAATTGAATCCACAAATCTTCTTATGCTATAGCGGTCAAGGTTTTCAGCTATATCAGCTCAAATACAGTTTTAAAGAACTAAGTTTGGGCCATAATTATCAACTTAAAAAACAGACTTTAAAATTAGTAAAATACGAATTTTCCTGTTGTTTTGATTTAAAAGCCAAACTACTGAACCGATTTTAATGAAACTTCTTTGGGACCAATCTGAAAGTATATCCATTCAAATAAAAGAATATTCCAAATCGGTTCATAAATAAGGGAGTTCTAAAGGTAAGAAACAACTATGCAAATAAACTACATATCTTTAGCTAAACTTTTTTTTTATACAACTGATATGAGAACCCCCCACCATTTTGAAGTCAGTTAAAATAGTACAAATTGGTCACTTGCTATCACGCCAATGATGTAACTAAGTAAGGATGTGGTAATAGCGTTTACTGACAAGACTAGTGTACCGTAATACAACCTGTATAATTATTAGCTTACACTTTCTGATTCAATCACGCATCACGGTCAGAATTATCACACCTAACCATGTAAGATTTCAAGCAGTTAACGATACAAGAATAATCATCATTTTCTAAATTCAGACTTTTATGTCGACGTCAAGAAAGTCGTAAATTGGAAACACGAAACTGTCTAAAATTGTTATCACACACGCCATGCGATTTGGGACATATCATCCTATCGTGACTGAGAAACAAAATACATGTACATGTACATTGCTACATTGGGTTATACAGAACGGTGGAACTAAGCTTAAAGGAGGTTATTGATCATCATGATGGACAACTTCAAGTATGAGACTGGCACCTAAATCACGAAAAAAAATTTTGGACCATACATTTTATAATAGTACTGTAATAATAGTTGTAATTTGGGTAAATAAATGAACATTTCTTTGAATGTAGAGACCTTTTTCTATAGAATGGTTGGTTTGTTTTTTCGCGTCTACAAGCTTAGTTCTATTGAAAAAAATATTCATAACGTTAAGTACAATAACGTCTTTCGGCGTAATTCCGTTCCAAAATAACCCTGTGTCCATAAATTATAAATATAACAGTTATAATAGCTCTTCCCATAAATTTCGCCTTGTGCGGTCTTTGCCACTAGTTGTCATCATTTAAGTCGGCATTTGCAGTCAGGAGTGTGTTTATGAATCATGTAACAGTACTAGATTGGCTAGACAGTTTCAACTGTAGTCGCGTCGTGATTTCCCTCTAAGGATTTATAGGTTACGTTAACTGTATTGTAGATAGTACCATAGTTATGATTCTTTTATGCCCGTTTTCACTAACCACGAACAATGCAACGCCTAACTAAGGAACCTAATCTTCCTAATATAACCTTCTTCCTAATCTAAGCAGAGTCTGAAGTGTAATATTCTGTCTTCATTCCGTTTTTTAATGGCGACTACTAACTTCGATCAAAAAAATACAAAGATGCCACAATGACGCGCTAAGTGCGGCAATGCTCAATCTGGCTGGGCTCAATACGTAGCCAGATTGGATCCAGTCATTCGATAGTTACACAAGCCGTACACACACCGCAAGAGTTGTAACAGACACGTCAACATGGCTGACGAACCATCGTCTGACCAACAGGAGAGAAAGAAAAAATTGTCTCATTCCCTCGGGAGAGAAGTTCCCACTTGCGATTCAGACATAATTACAGTCTCGCTTGCTCAACGATGGTTCACGAGTTTTGACGATGTTGTGCAAATCGAACAGACATTAGAGAACCGAGCCGAAAATGTATAAATATACGGTTGGTTTTGGTAAAATAGTTTTGTTTCGATATAAATTGTATACAGCTATGTTTATATATGAAACTGCGGACGTTTATTGACTGTAGTTTTCTACGCGTTGTGACTTCTATGTATAATTTTTCGAAGACTACTAAGCTAAGAGTTGCCTAAATTTTTGACAGTTATCTATGGTTTTGATGTGAGTGAGGAGCACGGTGTTGTGAGTGAGCGAGCGCGGCGCGGGCTGTCAGTATAAGAGTGGCCTATCATTAGGCACCCCCGAATCGGTGTCGTAACTTTAGGTGACGCCTCATGTTATCACCTAAAGTTTGGTGAAACGTTTTTTTATCCTAGGCAACTCCTAATTATTTAGGCATCTGATTAGGTGACTCCTAGGGTTAGTGAAAACGGGCATTAGTGTTTTGTCAAGGGATTTCATTTGTCATCATCATAATCAGCCTATCTTAGTCCACAGCCCTCTTCCAAGGCACGCCAATCATCTCGATCTTCGTCTTTCAGATTCCAGCCACTGCCAGCTATATTCCGTATTTCGTCACTTTATTCAGTTTTAGGGATTTTGTTTGCATTTTAATAATAAATACTGGCTTCCACCAACTGGTTTAGTTTCACTCAGGATAATATCCAATGTCTGTCATTATTAAGTACACGACTTTCTTGCCAAATATCAAACAGGCGTTGAATCGTGAATATACACTTCAGAAAAAAAAATTGAAGCGTTATACCTAGTTTCCCTTTTAGCACTTGGACATAAATGTCATCCATTCATTTACATTTTGAGCACATCATTTGCAATTGTGTGCCGCTCAATATTGAAGTGTGCGTTTGTAAAACTGGTAAGAATATGTCAGTGTGTGCAATACGTGTTTACCTCGCCCCCTGCGGTTTAGCCAGACTTTTTCGGTACTAGCTCGAGTTTAAAGCAAATCAAACGATACATGATCAATGATATACATACACAGAGGACACACAGACACACACACCGACACAGACGTGTAGACAGAAATAGATTCGATTTGCTTAACGTAAGATCTATTTTGATTTTCGGTAAATACTAGCATTTCTGCTTTCCTATCACTCAAAAGCAGGAAACTGATAAAGACGATAGCATTCTTAGAATAAACGGAAAGTTGTCGCCCCTTTGAGACCTATAATGCGCACTCACAGATATTAATGATCTCTAACTTGATGGAACTTTGAGACTTCTTCCAAATTAAACTTGATCCCTCGGTAATTGTTTGACAAACTTTTAGGGCAACTGACAGTAATTTCGATGCCCAATACAAGCCGTATTTAAGACAACTTTTTTTAGATCTGACAGCTGCAATAGCATTGTAAAAATATACTGAATTAAAATGTTTTCTTGTATTATTTCACTGTAGAATATCAGCTACCAGCTACAATCATATGTTTGATAACCTAAAATTTGTGATCAGAATTTAAATATAGATTTTTATATTTCCGTTCAGTTTTATGCACTCTACTGCAGCTGTAGGAGCTAAAAAATACTTGGATCGAATATAAGGCTGAGACAATAATGATTGATTTGAAATTGATTTCATCATCATTGATATCACCTTCGCAGCCAGCCTTCAAATTGGATTTTTAAAGACTTGATATTGTTACCCAAAGATATGAAAAACTATGAATATCGGGTCAGCATTCAAGAATGTCCAAACCAAAAGTAGACATTACCATACTAACTATTAAAATAATCTGTGTATACTTAAATAATCTACATTTTTTGTATCTAAATTTATACAGGATACTTTTTTTCGTGAATTTGTGTTATACCCGACACCCATGAGTTTGTATATAAATTTTGTAACCTGAGTATAAAAATATAGAACTAAAACTTAGCAATTTAACCAACATTAATTTTTTTGTTAAAATGCTCACCTATGATGGTAATGAGATCTCCTAGTCCGCACGGGGCTGGTCTGAGTAAGAGGTACATTCTTAGCATTTCCTGGAGACAGCTTGCTTGCACTAGCAGCTGTGCTATTACCATTGCTGCTAACTGGGTCTATGTTTGGTACCTGTAAAGGAAGACAAATGTTTAAGGTCGCGTTTTTGAAGTCAGCAGTGGGGAGTGACTGACGCGGTAAACTGATACGCATTGATTTGTGAGAACTGTTCTCAACAAAATAGAGGTGGTGATGAGCGGTCGGTGTCCAATACAAAAGGTGCTGCCGCTACCGCTGTTATTTCAAAACGCGGCTTAATGCGGCTTCCCAATCAAACATAAATAGATCAAATTAGTGACAAGGACGGAAAATAATAAAAACAGCTTATATTTCTTACCATAGGTTTTAAAAATGTACCGTTTACTAAATTATTTAGGCTAATATTGTGTAAAAGATCAATGAATAAGAAAAGTTTATTTCAAATACCTTTGCCTAAAGACATAAAAACTACAGCACTTTCTCCACATTGGAATATTTTTTTTAAATCAAAATAACTGGAAAAAAGATGTAATTTTTTTACAATTTATGTTTTCAGTGTGTAAATACATAAGTATTTAATTATATCCTTCGCTAAGCCTGTTATGTGTAATAAACGAAACATAAGGACACAAGTCTATTATATGTATACTTGCGTCAATTATTTACCTGTGGAGCAGCCTGATTGGTCTGCGTGGATGTTTCTCTTCTCTTCTGTGGATCCGTGTTCTGTTTCAAAGTCTGCAGTTTGGCAAGTGGGATGATGTCACAGTCGGTGGGCCGATGCCATACGGTTGTCTGAAAAAACACACTATGAGTACTGAAACAAAATTTAATAGAAAGAAAGACCTTTGGTTGGCATTGAGACTGTTATGGTCAAAGATAATAACGCTGTTATTGTTAATTAGGCGAATGCTGCTCAATATTTATTGAGATCTGTATGACTACATTGATGTTTCTTAGCTCTCATATAAGAAAGTGTCACAAATATATGAGCATTTAGCCATTGCCACTTTGGTGCCCGTGCTCATGTCTCTAATTCTAATGGTCTAAATGTATTTATGAGACATGGGCGCGGGCACCGAAGTGGGCAACATCAAAGTTTCTGCATAAACATACATGTTCATTAATTTGAATTAATGCTCCTCAAAGTCCCCTGTTCGTAAATAAGACTTCAGGGTAAACGTAAAGCAAAAGATAAGTTACAAGCAGTACTAAACTTTTCTTGCTAAGCAGAACTGATATACAGATGATAAAAATCTAGTATTTTTTCAAGAATCTATTTCGGTGCCATCACCAAAAAAAGCAGTAAAGGAAAACATCTTGAGGAAACCGGTATGTTGGACATACCGGTTTACTCCTTTTTTTTACTTATGACATTAACCAACATGCACTGGGCCAGCATGGTGGATTTTAGGGCCTGTAACATATTGTGTTTGTTTGCCTAAATAAAAAATATCGTCTATTGTCTTATCATCTCTCTCTCTCTCTGAGAGAAGGCCTGAGTCCCAGCAGTGGGAACATGATAGGCTGAAATCTCATCTAATGTCAAGTGATAATGTGGTCTACAATGGACCAAGCTTGTCTAGAAGAAATCGATTCATTGGAGACACCAAGTTACCAGTAAAGTTCCAGTATTTTACTGGAAAAATATATCATTTCGTAAAAATGTATCGTGTTTTTTTTTTTTAAATCATGTTTGATTGTGTTAATCTTAATAACTTTTAAATTTTATTATAATTCTGGGGGCACAAATGTTATGAGTAAGCGTAATACTTATCATTGCAAGTGGACATGCTCGTGGCACTCATTTGCATTAAAAAACCTAACAACCTGTCATGTTGAAATGTTATATGTAAACGAGATTAAACTTACAGATAGGTCAATACAGCTCATTATCACTGAAATGTAAAAAGAGACAATGCAATAGGTACTAACCTGTGTTGAAGCATTGTAATAGTAGAATCTGTGTGTGTTGATATCAAACAGTTCCCACCATTGTGATGAATCAGTGCGCTTTACTTTAACACCCTGCAATAGTAATGGTTATTTATAACTATGTGTAACTTGATAATTTTAGTAAACATGATACACAGATGCTTATATAATTATATAGATATAGATGATATACATCTATGTAAATTATGTGCAGTTCCAATGCCATCACTTAAAAACGGTGAAAGAAAACATCAAGAGGAAACTGAAATATGTCCAAGAACCTCAAAGTTCAAAGAAGTATGACATTCACCATCATACCAGTATGCTGCCGACCACCATGCTAGCCCAGTAGCTAGCATGGTGGATTATGGCCCATCCTCTCTAAGGGAAGGCCTATGTTGTTGATAGTATACCAAAAATGCGCTTTACATCATAAATTTGTTTGTTTGGCAACGACTCAAAATCAGTTACATTTGTTTAGAAGCTTAGTTATCAAGACTAAAAAGGTTTTTAAAATTTCACTTTTCAGATTAGTTTTTCGTTGAGTAAAGTTTTGTTGGTTTTAATTATTGTTGTATTCGCTCCTTTCACCTTTTGAGGTGGATTTTTCAAATCAAATTAATCCAAAATTAAATTGGAAGTTCTATTCAATGATAAAATGAACCATCAAAATCAGATCACCTAGTACAAAATTATGTAAAAATTCAGGGTATGAACAATTAATCTTCTATAGTATTTATTTTCTTAGCCTTAGTATTGTTTTTTTATTTTATTTAAATGGGACCAACTTTACTATCTAATAAAAAAAGGGCATGTGCAAACCTCCTTGTTATTTGAAAACGAAATACCACTCGCTCACTATCTGACTGACTCATCACAAAATCTATTTGACTATCGAGATTTTTAGGCTACAGATAATACAATACAATACTGCTTACCATCAGGCAGTCTGCTTGTTTGCAACCTATGGTATAAAAAACCCTCCTTCTGGTCAGTTGGGTCTAAATTGTTTGGCATTGTACTCATGAGTATTATTTTGTTATCAACTATAATATTTTTATTCAAATCAGTATAAAATTAATAATAAGTTGAGATTTTGAAGGAGGGACTATCTTTCACACATCAGCAGTGACAATTTGTTTTATATTATCTTAGTAGTGGTTGGTTTAAATAGTACTTATTTATTGAAAGATAAAATTCTATTCAACATATTAAATGTTGGTACATTTAGTATGGGAATTGACTGGAATTGCAATAGTTCCACTGAAATATGCTAAATGAATGCTATTCTTCAAATATTTAAATATGAAAACAGTAGGTAAAAGAAGCCCTTTCAGGGTTCAATTAATCACACAATTTGTGCTTGTGATCAGCTGATCAGAGCATGGAATTGAATTTGGTAGCACAGTACAAGTACCTACCTAGTCTGGCATTACAGTATCATAGGTTTTATTTTTCATAGAAAATTACTATAACTTGGGAAGAGTTCTACAAAATTAGCAAAGCTACTCTAGTATTTCGTCGCTAAAAATGCAGGCAATAATATAGCTACTAAAATCTCCCCCAGGAAGTTGAAGACTTCCTTAATGGCACATTTCGGTGTTTCTAGTTCTGACATTACCTCGGGAGGGTCCCAAACGCACTCGCCAGTGGTGAGGTTAGCATACATATGCTCCTTTGTCTTCGGCTCGATTATCTCCACCCATTCCACCCTAGAATAAAACATTATAAACGTCTCAACCTCGTCCCGGCTCTTTTGCCGCACACCAACAAACTCACTACGAATTCAGGGCGTGACATTAGCGATTTCCGCGTACTTTATTGATTTTGCAACTTTCGACCATCGATATCCGAAGCAATTTGTCAACATTGTAACTAATATCTATACAGCTGGTGTATTACCTTTCCGACGACATTTTTTACTAATTATTGATTGCTCCCATTTATCACAACACACGCATCGTAAATAAATTTATTTATTATAAAATACGGATGAGAACAATCAGATATCATCCATGTTTGATGTTTACTTCATTTTCTTTTCAAAATGTTTCGTTTCGTTTCAGCTTCACAGAAAACAAAAATTATTCACAGATAAAACAATGTTCACACTTAACTATGCTAGGTAAAAAGAAAATAGAGCGGCTGTTGCCTTTTTTTAGGGTTCCGTATCCAAAGAGTAAAACGGGGCCCTATTACTAAGGCTCTCCACTGTCCGTCCGTTTGTCCATCCGTCCGTCCGACCCTCTGTCACCAGGCTGTAACTTATGAACTGTGACAGTTGAAATTTTCACAGATGATGTGTTTCCGTTGCCGCTACAACAACAAATACTAAAAAAAATAGAATAAAATAAATATTTATGGGGGCTCCCATACAACAAACGTGATTTTTTTGCTTGTTTTCGCTCGATATTGATAACGACATGAGGTAGACGCTTGAAATATTCACAGAATATCAAGTTATATATTCACTTTAAAAATAAATTATCAATAAAAATAATATATATGGGGGGCTCCCATACAAAAAACGTGTTTTTTGCTGTTTTTATAGATTATGGTACGGAACCCTTCGTGCGTGAGTCCGACTCGCACTTGGCTGGTTTTTTACTGCCAAGTTACCTTTCAAAACACTTATAAAAATACAAAAATTGCTTATTTTTTCTTACTCAACTTTCATAACAATACCTATAACATAATAGTAAATTCTACAATTTAAGAATATTTTATGTTTCTATATAGCCTTCCTACGTGCTATACGATATGCCATAATGACAAATGATATATAACTGGCCTTAAAAGCTTTAGCCTGCCCAATGGGCAAATAATAAAAAAATATGTTTTTTTGCCCGTTATTGAGTAGGCGGAAGTCATAAGACCATATACCGCATCGTCTTCCGCTTTACATTTTCTTTTTCTGTCTTTGAGAATAGAAAAAAAAGTCTACATCGCCCTAAAACTTGATTTAGTACCGAAAAAAGTCAGTGAAAAACTGAAGGGTGAGGTAAACTTTTATTGCACACACCACACACTGACATAATAAATATTCCACAGACATTTAATTATATGTCTGTGAAATATTCATAGTTTTACAAACGTTCACTTCTTTAATGACCGGCACACAACACTGCAAACGATGTGCTCAAAATTTAAACGAGAGAACAACCAAGGAGTGCAGGGGTGCGTTTACGGACTCCGCGAATTTTTCACCGGTGAAAAATTAAACTAACGGAGGTTCGCTGAACGGCGTCATAGCTTTATGTCATATATGTCAATACTAGCTGTCAAATTCAATAATAAATAAATGTCAAGTAAAATATAGTAAAATAAAATGGTAGAGTCTGTGCGGAAAGAGAACCGTCGTGGCGAAAAATGGAACTACAAAGCAATATGATTTTGATTATTATATGGCAGCCCAGCCCAGCCATCTGTCAAATGTCAAACTATACTTCGTGGTATTTACGTGACGGATACAGCTTTGTTTTGTGTTGTTTTTAAGTGAATTTTGCATAAAATTATGTCTAAAAGGGGAAAATCGTTACGCAGTTCCACAAGGGCAATAATATTTAATATTATACAGTACCCTTAGTACAAGATTTGACAGTTTTCGAAAACTTTTTTCGTTTCCGTATTGTCCCATACATTTTAGTAAAGCGCCTCTAGCGGAAACGCGGATGAACTAAAATCGGTAGTAAACGGCAGTATAGGTTGCTTCACTCAAATACGAAAAATAGTTTCGAATAGCTTTCAGCCCAGCAATGTATGCATCAAAACGAAAACGAAAAAAGTTTTCGAAAACTATCAAATCTTGTACTAAGGGTACAGTTTTGTCAACGAGAAAAAGTGGCAAAACACACCATTGTTGACCTCAGTAAAGTAACGGAGCGTGTGGCAGCAATGTCCGGTAAATAACAGTTTTATATTATTACTTATGTCCTTCCTAGATAACCTCCGGTTCCTGATATCTCCAAATGTATTTAACTAAAAGGATTTCATATAAACATGTGACAATATTTGTATGTTTTGATTCAACCAATGTTCTTGATAGTAGGCTTAAAGTGTGTTGATGCTTTTATTTTTTTTACTAACTAATACGCTTTGAGAGAGTAGTAGGCCTTCTCGATCAAAAACCGTCTCAATCTATTTTAAAGTAAAATTAAGAACTTAAAATAACTTAAACAACATTCCAATAGTAAAAAAAAATAAAAAAACTATATGTTAATACCTAACTACTAAACTAATCTATTAAACCGCTACCAGTGGGAACCGTCCCCAAAATGCTGGCCCCATTACCACGTTGTATGGCAATGCTCACTCTTTGAGCAAAGTAGAGGCCAGCATTCTGGTCACGAGTTGCATCAACCAGACGTGATGATAAATATTTGAAATTTTTTTTGGCTCCTGATCCCCACGGGCCCATGGTTTCGACCCCAAAAGGCTCAAAAATGTACCCACTGTCCAAGGTACTATATTTGCGCCTTTTGAGGTCTTCTGCGAAATCAGCCGCCGCGCCAGCCCTACTCAGCGTTCTGGGAAGATGTGACGGCGCAAAGGTGTCAACACAAGTCGCGTCCCACACTAAGGGCCGCCCCATCTTCCACGGAATCAGAGTCATCCCGTCCGGTCTTTTACCGTCGTCACGTACAAGGCCGGTCGGCTCAAGAACGGCCGCGCAGTTGGCGGTGGTAAAAGCACGGCGGATGATATCGTTAAGGCTGGCGTGACGGGGGATCCTACCTGCACTCCTTGTGCATGAAAGCCCGTGGTAGCCGAACTGGTCGACAGGAACGCCACACTGGCAGCGGTGTGGACCACAGCAAGATGCGCCCAAGCGGAGGGAAGTCGCGATTCTGAAAGTGGAGGAATCTAAAAGAGTACCAGTATTGGGCGAAGGGAGGGCTTGTAGCCACAAACCTGACTCCCACTCCCCAACGGCTAAGAGCCGGGCACGATCTGTAGAGCTTAGACACGTATCAAAAAGTTGTTTCCGCACTCGCTCACAGATCGGTCCATCCCATAGACGCTGTGAAGATGGAGTCTTAGGTAATTCAATGCTAGGGCATACTACTTTCCACGCGTTCCTGGCTTCGTTCATGCATGAAACTTCAAAGTCATAAGAGTTACAAAGAATTTTTTCGATTAGGTGTTGATTGCTATGAACTGAAGACAGGAAAGCGGGTAGAGCGACTCCAGTAATGGAGCGAATACCAAGGCCCCCCAATCGCACTGGAAGTGAAGCCTGTAACCACTCCCGATCTTTCAAATTTACATTCAAAATAGCTGACAAAGTGTTTCGGATAATTTTGTCTAATTTATGGAGTAGATCTGAATGTTTCCAAAGCTGGCTACATCGTACAAGATATGTAAATTTGGGCACAAAAAGGCAGAAACGAATAATTGTGAAAGCCATATGGGTATTAATTTTGCTTAAACGATCCGAACATTGCATAAAATTTTGAATTTTTTCTTCAATGAAGGAAGGAAAAGATTCATCCAGTATAGGAGAGCCCAACAAACGAAGAGTGCTATTATCAACTATGTTAATATTATGGGCCAAAATATTAAATTTTTGAATGACCAAATCCTTTGCTGGGTATGAGTCAGGAATGTATAGTTCGCATTTAGAAAAGTTTAACTCGAGACCAATGGTGCGAAACTCAGACGTCAACAAAGCGAGATCGTCATACAGGGTATTTGCATCACCACCCAACGTTCCATCATCCAAATACCAAACATTAAGTTTGGATTGCAAGCGTTGGATGATGGGGTGAATGGCGAGGCTGAAAACGGCAGGTCCAAGGGGGTCACCTTGCTGGCAGCCTACAGCTGAAATGATGTCGTTACCATGATAAGTTAATTTTGAAGAAGAACCATAACATTGCCAAAGAAAACTGTATAAATTTGGAATTTTCTCCTTTACTTGCGTTAGTAGGGCACCCCTATTTACTGAGTTGAAGGCATTCTTTACATCCACCTTCAGCAGCAGATCCCCACAATTTTGATCCAAAAAGGTCCTGACAGAATGAACGGCAGCTTCACAGCCACCTCGCGAGCCAAATCCTAACTGTCTTGGTTGAAAAATGTTTGCCAAATCCGGCCCTATCTTTTTACAGCAGATTTTAGCAGCGAGGCGCCGATAGGTCATACCAACCGCAATTGGCCTGATGCCACCGTCCTTCTTTTTAAGAGCGCATAAATTAGCACCGTATAAAATATCCGTGATATCACCGTTTACTCGGCCCGATAACATGAGATTTATAAGTGTCCTTTTTTACTAACTTATGTTTTTTTTTTTTCAGGTTTAAGTAGAGATACAGTATCTAAAATAAAAAAAGAAGGTTCTACAAATGACGGCGTATGGTGCACACCGGGGAAAATACGTAAAGGAAGACCAAAAAAAGTCATTCTTGATAAAGACCATTTATTAGACAACATGCAAGAGTTTATTATAAATGTTACTGATTCGAGTACATCAAGTTCAGAAGACGATACTAATAATTTGTATCTCTCTGGTAGCTCCAAAGATGGATCAGTCATGTCTGGTATTGAATGTTTGGAATCAGACTTTGACTATGGTTCTGATTAGTGACTCAATAAATAAATATATATAAATAAAATCTTTTATTTACTAGCTGCGTCCCATGGTGTAACTAGGGATAAAAAATAGCTTATATTGTGTTAACTCAGAGTAAACCCTGGCTTATTATTATTACCCATTACCTATTTGCAATTATTTTTACAACTTTTTCAATAATAGGTTGTATTATTTAGACAGAATTTTGTATCAATTTATTTGACAAAGTGTAGAAATATCAAGAATCATAGTCGCGCTATAATGACGTAACAATGTTGTCACCATAGCAAATACGTTAAAAAAACACAGTGGCGCCCTCAAATTTTATGACGGTTCTCTTTCCGCACAGACTATATATAATAGTAAAATATGAAATATCAATCTATCATTATATAGATATAAGATTTTATTTTAAATAAAAACATCTACAACAAAAAGATTCGAACAAAATAATATCAAAAACGGCTTAACCTCCTCAACAGCTGTCAATCTGACAGCAGGCGAAAATTTAGCGACCTCAAAAGGTAGATAAAATTTAATCTAGTCAGGCGAAAACTTATACCAGCGGACGCCCGTAAACGGGCAGTTTAAATTTTCGCCGGTATAATTTTTCACCTCGTGGAGTCCCAAAACGGGTGTTTTATCGTTCATCTAGTATAAGTTTTAGTCTGGATAAATGCCGTAAACGCATCCCAGTGTTGTAAGTGCTAATGGGGAAACTAAAGGTGTAACGCTCCCATTTTTTTATGAGTTTTCCTAGTTTACTGTCATGTACCTATGTCCCAGTAAATTTAGAGGAGTTTTTAATAGAGGCTCCTTTGGAGGTTTGGAATCAACATGTTATCAAAGCTTGATTGACGATCAAATTTGAAAATATTTAAAAACATTGGCAAATGCACAAGACGTACGACGCTAAAATACTCTTGAGAGCAAAGAATTAAAAAAACTAATGCTGTTAGATGTCAAATTGTCAATCGAATTGTCATCATTACCTACGAATCAAATAAAAATTAATCAAATTTTGTAGCAACTTGGTTTTCTCGGGATTATAAGGCCCATTTTATCAATAAAAATCACGAATTTATTCAAAGTTCTCAGTAGTATTAACAGTAAGTATACATCTACTTTAAACCCTGATACTTTCCTCTGTTACGGTAATTAAAGTTCCAATGTTGCGAACACTGACTGCCACTGCTATAAAATGCCGGCACTCAATTGTTGCTGATTCACTTATTGTTAAATACTGCCGTAGACACTCGTGTGGGACATCAAAAAGTGCACAGCCGTCAAAATTCACTAAGGGTCAGTAAATATGTTCCGAAGCTTGATCTAATGTGTGTGCAATCTCATAAGTTGCAATTTTATGGATTATCTTAACCTTTCAGCCATGGCTGCAGAAAATTCAGACTTCTTGCTGCCAAACAGTCAGAGTTATGTGGAGCTAGACAGCGCTACTGCATTTAACAACTTGACCAAGCAGGAGAAGCTGTATGCCCATTATCTTAGCAAGGTAAGTCCACAGTCAGAGGATAGGAAATAGAACTATGAAAAACAGACTTAATAAAAATCTACACCGGACATGAGTTGTCATTAAAAACTTATATTTACCTAGGTTCAACTACAGGAAGACTTTCTAGTTACAAATAACAATATTCCTGAGAACAAAAATTGCTTTCCTTAGCACTTGCTATTGAAGAGTAGCAATGTGTCATTCGCCAAAGAACAAATCAAATAGAATAGCTATGCGTGATTGATTCGTTCACTAGGACAGAAAGTATTTCTTCCGTTTTCGGAAAGGATGACGGGGATGGGTGTTCACTTGCAGCAAACCAAAGGGTCGTAACCCGAAAGAACCAAGCGAGCCGGTGCACTGCGCTTCGGCTCACAGCGAGCAGGCCCCGGTAAGAGCCCCTGGTACCTTAGCACGGGTCGCGGCTCACGGCTAACCGAAGGCTTCAGCCGCGCCAGTACTGTGCGGCCGCTGCAACGGCGTGTTGGTGCAACGCCTTTGGGTACGCGAAAGTGTACCCTTGAAATGTTGTAAAATATAGCATATAGTATAGGGTACAAACTCTATATAGGGTATGTTATATTTTATAATGCTTCAAGTAGCTCTTCTAACATATCCATCATTTTGTGACTACAATTCACCCTATTGTATGCATCTAATGAGACATAAATCATATTTAGGCTGCCTGGAATGGAGGTCTCATCGTGCTTCTGCAGACAAGTCCAGAGTCTCCTAAGATATTCTCGCTCTTACATCGAGTCTTTACTGGGGAGCCACTGGAGGATCTCAAGAAGTCAGCTATTCAGGCTGGAGTTACAGAATCTGAGTTTAAGGTATGCCCATTTTTTTTTTCCTATACTAACACATTTAAATATAAAAGCAAACCTAGGAACAAAATTATTAATATACTAAGCACTTATAAAGATATAGTCACATATGTTACAATTCTCACATGCTTAAAATCTGGAAATGACCACAGGCTAGTGAAAACAACTCTTAAGGTTTGATCTTTAGAAAGGGCGAGCATACATTATTGCCAACCCTAATAGGCACAACAGGAAGGATACCTACTTAAGGATGTGTTGTATATAACTAGTGTTTACCTTCAGTATTTGTATAATTTAATATTGTGATGAGGGTACCCACATTATGGTAATAAAGTTAGTTTGTTTTCGACTCAACTTAATGGCGTTTACTTTATTGGCGACGAGGATAATTAATTAATTTCGGCGAAGAAATGGCATCTAATGTGGCAAATATTGTGTTTCCTGGGCAGTTTAACCCGAAAACTGACAAATGGTGTGATTACAAAGAACTTATGTTGTGTGCACTCGACGCGGCGGGTTTTGCAGATTTCACGGTGAACAAGGCGCGATCTTTGTTCCTGTCGCAATGTGGAAAGGAGACTTTCGCACTCATTGCGTCGTTGCTGGTTCCTGCCCGCCCTACAGCAGTGCCGTTGTCGAGAATTATCACAGTTTTGGATCAATTCTACGACCCGGAAATTAGCGAGATTTTGCAAGCGGGAAAGTTTCATAGACGCTCACAGTTGCAAGGTGAAAGCGTGCAAGACTTTGTGGGAGCTATAAGTACACTCGGTGCCAAGTGCAAATTCGGGGATTTGGAGCGTCAGTTGAGAGACCGGCTGGTGCTAGGGGTGCGGGATGAGCGTTTAAGGAGGGATTTGCTGAAGACGAAAGATTTAACCTATGAGCTGGCACTACAGATGTGTCTGAATTATCAAGCAATATTTCCCGACCTGTACCCAGAGGCCGTCGAGTCTAAGCAAACTCACTCGGGGGTCACCGAGCCTATGGAGATTAGCAAAATTAAATCGGTGGCTTGTAACCATTGTGGCCGGCAACATAAGGCTGATGAACGTTGCCGATTTGCAGGGGCAAAATGTTTTTTTTGCAAGAAGGCGGGGCATATAGCTGCTGCTTGCAAGAAGAAGGCTGCAAAAATACATCAAGTGGAAGATAATGAAGGGACTTGCTCAGACGATTTCAAACTGAGAGAAGCGGAAAATGGAATGATGGGGTTATATATGTGCGGGTTGGGAGATTATGTACCTCCAATATTATCCGAATTAACCATTAACGGAGCTAAATTGGCCATGGAAATAGATTCTGGAGCATCGAGGTCTATTGTATCGGAATCAACATATTTGAAACTGTGGTCGGTACCACCTCCGTTGACCGCGACCAATGTCAAGTTGGTAACTGTGACTCGAGAAGCATTAAAAGTTCTGGGATTATTACATGTACGTGTGATACTAGGTGAGAAAGAAGCACAATGTGAACTTCTGGTGGTGGCAGGGAATACTCCAAGTTTACTGGGAAGAAATTGGTTCAACGCTCTCAACATTTCGGTGGCTGGGCTGTGTTGGGCTCAAGACAGAGTGGCACCGCTGATGCAAGAGTTTCCAGATCTATTTAAAGAAGGGCTCGGGAAGTACAATGGGCCAGAGGTGTCATTACATGTTCGTGCAGATGCAGTACCAAGATATTTCAAAGCACGTCCGGTGCCATTTCCACAAAAGCAACAGGTCAATAAAGAGTTGCAACGGATGATTGAAGATGGAGTGTTGACTCCGGTCAAGTATTCAAAATGGGCTACACCGATAAGGGTGGTGAAAAAAGATGATGGGTCACTCCGGATTTGTGGTGATTATCGAGCTACTGTGAACGCTGCTATTGATGTGGACACATATCCACTCCCTACTTCAGTAGAAGCGTTTGTGAAGCTAAGCGGAGGGCGTGTTTTCAGTAAAGTAGACTTGAAACAAGCGTATACTCAACTGAAAGTTGACAAGGAGACGGCAGAGCTGCTAACACTCAATACTCCACTCGGATTGATGAGGATGAACCGTCTTGCCTTCGGTGTGAGTGCAGCTCCAGGAATATTTCAACGAGTTATGTCTGCAGCGCTCACAGATATGGATGGTGTAGCTTGCCTGTTAGACGATGTTGCCATTATGGGAAATAATATGGCGGAACATAATAAACGACTTCAGAAAGTACTGTTCAAATTGAATCAAATGGGGTTTACACTGAATGTAAAGAAATGCATTTTTGCATCGGAGAGTATAACCTTCCTGGGTCATATGATAGATGCTGAAGGATTGCATCCATCCCCTGCAAAAGTCAAGGAGATAAAAGAGAAACCGGCTCCTACAAACAAGGAGACTTTACGTGCCTTTTTGGGCCTATACAACTTTTATGAAAAGTTTTTACCCGACAAAGCAACATGGTTGGAACCTTTGTACCGGTTACTCGAAGCAAAAAGGCAGTGGGTGTGGACAGAGAAGGAGCAAAAAGCATTTGAAATGGCCAAGAAATTAATATCGTCAGACCTAACATTGGTAGGATATGATTTGAATAGAGAACTGTTGCTGATTTGCGATTCATCGGAGTATGGTTTGGGGGCAATTATAGCTCATGTGATGAATGATGGGGTAGAACGACCAGTGATGATGGCATCCCGAAGAATGCAACCCCATGAGAGACGTTATGGCCAGATTGACAAAGAAGCATTAGCCATTATGTTTGGGCTTAATAAGTTTCATGACTTCTTGTCGGGTCGGAAATTTGGTATCATCACAGATCACAAACCATTGGTGGGATTGTTTAATCCTGTGAAACTTATTCCAGACCAAATTTCCCCAAGGATGCTACGATGGTTATTAAAGTTGGGGTGTTACGACTATACGATAAAGTACAGGTCTGGGAAGTTGATAGGCAATGCAGATGCTCTAAGTAGGTGGACTGAACCTACGACACCAGGAACCTGTGAAGAGCCTTTAAAGGAAGTACTGTTGCTGGAGGATCGACCAAATGGATGGGAGATGGATGCTACTAAGATTGCAACAGAAACCAAAAAGGATCTAGTGCTACAGAAGGTTATGTTCCATGTTCTTCATGGGTGGCCACGACACAATTCTGATCCAAAGCTACAACAGTATTGGACTCGAAGGGAGGCCCTTTCACAGAGTAAGGATTGCTTATTGTGGTGCAACAGGGTCATCGTGCCAACATCCCTCCAACAGGAGGTACTAGCACTGCTGCATGCCCCACATGCAGGGGTAGTCCAAACTAAAGCGTACGCTAGAGGATATGTATGGTGGGTGGATATGGACAAACAGATTGAAAGAATTGTAGCAGAATGTGAACAATGCCAGATGGTGAGGAACAACCCTCCGAAAGACCCGCAGATATGGATAGCAACCGAAAAGCCTTGGAGTCGGGTGCATGTGGATTTTGCTGGGCCGTTTCAAGGAAAGACTTTCTTGGTTGTGGTAGACAGCCATAGCAAGTGGCTAGAAGCTGAAATTGTGCCGTCTGTGAGTAGTGGAACGGTAATCACAATGCTAAGAAAGATATTCGCGTCTCAAGGCCTGCCAGAGGTGCTGGTTTCTGACAATGGCAGAGCATTTAGTTCAGCAGAATTTAATAATTTCCTCAAGAAAAACGGAATAAAACATTTGTACTCTCCCCCCTACCATCCCGCGACAAATGGCCAAGTGGAGAGAGCGATACAAACTTTTAAGAATAAACTGAAGAAGTTTGAAAGCTCACAGATGCCATGGAGTGAGAAGATGGCAAAGGTTCTATTTCACCTAAGGACAGTGCCTAATAGCGTCACCAATAAAAGTCCCGCAGAGATGCTAAATGGAAGAAAGTACAGAACAGCTATATCAAAGCTACATCCAGAGAACTTGCCAACACGGGCAGACACTCAATTAGAAGCAGGGGCACAAAAGCCACCGGCTAGGCATTTTCAGCTTGGGCAACCTGTTTTGATACACATGTATGGACCCGGCAGGAAATGGCAGAGAGGCACAGTGGAAGCTATAGAAGGCCCGAGCGCATACAGGGTGAGGACGGAAGGTGGAGAATTGCATCGCCGACACGCGGACCAAATGCTGGCGCGAGCTACACCCCAGGGAACATCTGCACCGATAGATCAAAGACGGTTATCTTGGGATCGACCAGACATAGAGATGGATCAAGCATCTCCAGAAGAGGTGTCAGAAGAGGTGCCTCCTGAAATACCAGACCCTAGCTTGTGGCCAGAAATCATTGGTATATGAAATGAATGTATGTGTGAAGATATGTTGTATATAACTAGTGTTTACCTTCAGTATTTGTATAATTTAATATTGTGATGAGGGTACCCACATTATGGTAATAAAGTTAGTTTGTTTTCGACTCAACTTAATGGCGTTTACTTTAGGATGCATTCAAGGTAGACCTTCAAAATCAATTCAAAGGGATGGATGCTTCAAACCTTGACTTTTTCGATGCCATCGCTCAAAAACAGTATAAAATCATCCTGAGGAAGCCGGTATGTCTAAGAACCTCAAAACTTCAAATACATAATATTATGACAATTACCAACATGGTGAATTAGGGCCCATCCTCTATCTTTCTCACTCTGAGAGGAGACCAGCAGGCCTAGCAAAGGCCGTGGAAAAATAGTCTTTCCACCGTTTTTATCCGCGCGTAGACGCGATAGAGCTAGAATATGAATACGTTTGTCTCTTTCTAGCGGGATAAAAACGGTGGAAAGACTATCTGTCCACAGCCCGTGCTAGACCTGGGCTGTGTCACAACAGTGGAAATATGATAGGCTGATTGAATATTTCATGATGATAAATATGTCATTTAGAGTTTTAGCAAATGTATACTTGTCAAGAATAGTTAAATTACCTTTGCGTTTAAGACATAACAGCCATCTTAATAAAGACCAGCGGTCCGATGGTTTGCACTATTGCACAACTTGATGAAGTCATTATACCATGCAATACTAGGTTTTTTTTATTTTCTACTCACTGCTATAGGTAGGTCTCTTTTTAGTATAAACTTTTATTTCCTGATAAACTTTTGGTATAGATAAAGAGTTCATTCACACAGTTTACCACATCCTATCACACATTCACAATCACTATCTTTTACTATTCCCATAGTTGCCAAACATCCTATTTTTAATCACAATTGTGGTTTTCAGGGGTTCCTAGTGTACTCGGGCGGTATCTTTGCCAACAGCGGAAACTACAAAGGTTTTGGCGATACAAAATTCATCCCAGCCTTACCTAAAAATGTTTTGGGAAAGATAATATCTAATTCTAAAGCATATAAAGAAGACGAAGTACATATGAGTAAACTGTGGCAAGATACACAAGATGTCATGTATCATCTTGCACCTAGATTAACTAGGCTAGGACTGTCTGATAAGGTAAGTTCTGTAAATACTAGCATTCTTGATACCAGTAACTAGCAGACTATCCAAAACTGAGGTCCTCCACACATGAGCCGCGTATACAGGTTATACTGAATGATCGTACTAAGCTGAATGAAGGTCCTTGTACTCAAAATTTGAACAGCTTTGACTATTTTTACACACCATCATTTATCAGATGAGTTGTGATAAAAAGCCTAGCCTGTCAACCATAAAAAACGTGCAACAGGACTAGCCCTGAGATAGGAAAAAATATCAGCTGTTCCATACTTTTATTTTAGTGTGAATGACATCTTTATATGGACCAGCTGTATTTTTTTACGATTTCAGAGTATGGTTAGTCCCATGTTTTAAGTGTTTATCGGGACTTATTGTATTTTTTTATTGAGGTAACAAGTGGATTACATTAAAAACCGACTTCAAAAATATATGAAAAACGTAATAAGCGTTTATAATATTTGAGGGTTGCCCTCGATTGCGCTGAGATCCCATCATCAGATCTTGACTTGGTGACAATGAGACCAAATCGGAAGTATACCCTACCGAACAAAAGTTTTTTTAAATCGGTCAACAGTTTGCGGAGAAATCGGTGAACATACAAAAAAAACAGTGAAACATAGAACCATCCTCCTTTTTTGGAGTCGGTTAAAAATAGGTACCCACATATCAATACATATACAATAGGTGTCACACACATCACATCATTAGTCAGTAAACGTCTACTGCTGAACAAAGACCTCCCTCTTAAAGAGGGGTGTTGCCATAATCCCTACGCTTGGCAGGCGGCTTACTTATGTAGCACTATACGCAGTGCCATATGTCTCGATATGCTAATATTTGATTAGTAATAATTTTGTACTTTTAGGGGATCACTACATATTTTTCTAGTAACTGCACCGAGGAAGACTCTAATTTAGTGAATGATTGGATGAAGTCAAAGCGCATTGAAGCTTATGTTTGTCGGACATTCAAAACCATGGAGGAAGGTGGAAGTAAGTACCTTCATTACTACTAAAAAACTTATTATTTTCACACAGAACGTCTCAGCGTCTAACTTGGCATGTTTATAGTACACACTCTAAAGTATAACAACAAATAATTAATAATAGCCAAGTGTGAGTCGGTGACAAATTTCTGTTCATTACGAAGTTATAACCGGTAATTTCGTTACTTGGGCGACCTCATCTATTCTTTCACGGGATCCAAATGACACATTTTACTAATTTTGGAGTTGGTTTTTTAATGGATAATTATTGTATTTTGTGTTGGTACGGAAACCTCAGTGCGCGAGCCCGACTCGCACTTGGCCGGTTTATTTTCGCTTTGTGTGGCCAGAACATGTGACTCAAAAATTACACATTTTCTTCTAGTACCTCTATACACAATTCGTTTCGCGAGTGTGGAAAAGGGGCCTCATAAGAACCGACCTCGCATCATAACAATGGAAAAAGAAATGTACAAAAACGCGTACTTCCAAGTCACACGTGGCGATTATTCACCACTTTTGAAACTGGTTGTGGAGAACCTTAGCAAGGCGCAAGAGTATGCATCAAATGACAACGAAAAGAACATGATCAAGCATTATATTAAAAGTTTTAATGAAGGCGATCTGGAAGAACATAAAGAAGGGAGCAGATACTGGATTAAAGATAAGGGGCCCATTATTGAAACGTAAGTCATGTTTTCATTCAATTTTCTTGCAAAGTTTTGTGTAGGCACTTATGATTCATTACGGCTGAAGATTTGGTTTGTGAGGTGCTAGAATTTGGCGTCTTACTTAATTAATTAAGAAGTTTACAAAAATCACCGATTCGAATTTGTTTCCCCCTATATTTTTTTTCATAAACAAGCCAGGAAACGACGCATTGCTTGCGGCTTGCAAGCAATGCGTCGTTTCCTTCCCAAAGAATGATTCTTCGCTCGTCATTGGACCGTTGGGAAGTTTTTTTAGGGACTCCTGACGCGATAGTTGCCGCGAATATTTCCACAACTAATCTCCAACAATACGAAATTTGACAAAATGGCAGTTGATCAGCTATACGAGCAACCCAAGGCCATACTCCGTTCACTTGAGGAGCTAGGCTGCCAGGGGACAAGCACAATATGCACAAATACACTAAGCAAGACATCAGTGCAGGTGCTGCCATCCTCACGTAGAATGATCAACAATGAAACTTATTCGTCAGGTACCAAGGCTTCATCGAGACGTACCGCGACCCGAGCGGGCAGCGCGGCGAATTCGAAGGCTTCGTCGCGATGGTCAACAAGGAGATGTCCAAGAAGTTTGGAAGCCTCGTTGACAGCGCCGAGAGGTTTGTAGAACACAGAAATTACGCTAATAATATAAAGAGATAGAGGTCTGTGACTTGGTATGTTTGTAGGAGACAATCTCTAGAACTAGTGAACCAAATCTGAAAACTCACAACGCAGGCAAAACAGCACTCCAACAGCAACAGCAATGTAATAAAGCTAGCACAGAGGCGAAACTCTTTAGTAAATATGCCGATAGCCGTCTTCCCGGGCAAGGGCGGTGTATGATATGGCGGCGAATTCAATTCCCGTTCAACTGCCAGGAAATTTGCCGCAGGCTATACAATCTTCACTACGTACTGACTTTTATTTCTTCCATGTTTTTTTCTCTCCCATTTTAGGGCTGGTTACATTACAAATTGTTCATTGATTGTGAGTAATTCATGAGCACAATAACCTCCTTCCGGTTAGTTAACCCTTTCTGTGCAACCCCATATCGTATAATAATAGCAGTACTTTGTCGCGGTGCTATTTACCACCATCATCTACACAATCATTATAAGTCCTTATTTCTATAGATTCATCAAACTACTGCCGTGGGGAGAAGACCTAGAAAAGGACTCCTTCCTACGACCTGACTTCACCAGCCTGGATGTGCTGACGTTCTCAGGCAGTGGGATACCTGCCGGCATTAACATTCCTAACTGTAAGTATTGTTCTTTTATTTTATAGTCCTAATCGTGCTATGTGTTTCTCTATAGAACCGGAAATGGAACGAAGTTATTAGATGCAGAGAACCACAGTCAACAACATCATAATCTTTTAAACCATAGGACGACGTCCACTTCTGGACATAGGCCTCCTCCATCGGTCTTCATCGGGTAGTCTGAAGCGGTCTGCATCCAGCGTTTCCCAACCAACAACACCACCACCTCACCACCAGCAGTCACCAACATACCTCAGCATATTAACAAGCTGAAGTGGCAGTGGGCCGGTCATATCTGTTGTAGAACCGATAACCATAGGGATTTGACACTGTGTGATATATGTACATCAGCCTATGCTGCTCGCCTATCATCAAATAAATAATTTAGGTGATACCGATGAATCTTGTTCACAGATGATGAAATCCGTCAAAATGAAGGCTTCAAAAACGTTTCCTTGGGCAATGTGATCCCGGCCGCGTACAAAGAGCCCATCATTCCATTCCTATCTGACAATGATAAGAAGCTGTTGGAGAAATACAGAGTGACGGCTTTTGAGGTGAGTACACTAGCAAGGCCGTAGGCACACTTCCCCCCACCCTAAAATATCTTAGCCAATCCACCACTTTATACGCAGGTACTTACTAAAATATTGAATACCTCTCCATCACTTATTGTTCTACTGGTTACCCTCCCAAATAGAATAAAGATAGCGATACATGCGCAGCTAAATCTGAGGTATGGTCCAAAATAATATTTAGACTCTAGGGCTCAGTTTCTTTTTGGACTTGTAGTTGAGTTATAAGCTCCATCTAGTGAAGCTTTTTCGAAAGAATTGCCCTAAAAAGCTCTCAATGTATAGCAAACACACCATAGGCAAAATTCTAGATTCATCTCTCTCTCTCTCTCGCACAAACATACAGCACACTCATTATTAAATAAATTATAAGATTACAACTTGAGTCATTTCTTGGAAGGTTCATGTGTCTTCAAATGTTGTAATCAACTCACTAAAGGCAATATTTTTTATGTTATGTTATCACAGGTGCAAGTGGGTTTGCACGAGTTGCTCGGACACGGGAGTGGCAAGCTGTTGCGAGAAAACGCTGACGGCACCTTTAACTTCGATAAGGAAAAAGTCAAAGACCCTCTTACTGGTAAGTCGGAAGAAAATCTCCATGTTTTATTTATTTTTATATACATAACTAGCCGTCCGTCCCGGCTTCGCACGAGTGTAAGCTCGGCCTTCGGCCTCGCTACAAAATATATTATAATATAGCCTATGTCACCCGGGGATAGTGTAGCTTCCCAACAGTGAAAGAATTTTTCAAATCGGTTCAGTAGTTTCGGAGCCTATTCATTACAAACATACAAAAATAGGTACAAATCTTTCCTCTTTATAATATTAGTGTAGATAGATCTAGATCTGGCAGTGTGGGTGAGGATGGAACACGTTGGTTTGGAAGTAATCTAATTGCTCTAGCCTTGAAGATGCCTATATTGTAGTTCTCAGGAATGATCCTCATAAACCTTTTAGTAAATTCAAGATGTTCTAGCTCAAAGGTCGCGTTGGCCTTTTCCTAAAATGATCTTAACAAAGAATGCTGCCCAAGTAGGTTTATTCTAAGAGAATGTTGTAGTCAAAGAAAATGTTTTCTCTTTTACTAAATCATGAAAGATCCAAGCTCCGAGGAGCTGTTAAGACACTATGATCACTGTTTGGTCGTAGATCTTGAGGCTATACACACTTTGTAAGGATTTATCTCAGATCAGCTGAAAAACTGCTTTAAAATGGCCCAAATCCTGATCTATTTCCAGGAAAACCGATCGAGTCGTGGTACACAGAAGGCGAGACCTACGATAGTAAGTTCACTACCCTCGGCTCGGCGTTCGAAGAGTGCCGCGCGGAAGCTGTGGGCTTGTACCTCTCACTGATTCCAGAGGTTTTGAAGTAAGTCATTTCATAGAGATAAAAGCACTTAAGAGATAGTCCAAAAATAGCCCAAAAAAAGTCCACCCACACCCATTCTACACTGGCTTTTGACTGACCAAATAATCTGTATAGCCAAATGAAGGAACTAACAATTTTCAATTGCTGAACCACTGGAGGATTGGCAGCAGTGTTTTATTTAGTACACGGTGAACATACTGCGATCCCCAAACCACCTGCCAAGCGTGGGAATTATAACAACGCCCCTAAGATTCAAGGGGCAAGAGCAAGGGAGATGCATCTTCTTGGTCATTTGAACTATCTAAAAAATAATGTAACATTTTTGTTAATAAAATGTTGTGTTTATTAGGATATTCGGCCATGAAGGCAAAGAGGCGGAAGACGTGATTTACGTTAACTGGCTGAGCCTTCTGTGGAACGCAGTAGCCAAAGCCACTGAGATGTATCAACCATCAACAAAGACTTGGTTACAGGTATGTGAGAATCCCGCTAATATTATAAATGTGAAAGTTTGGATGGAAGTTTGTTACTCAATTACGCCAGAACGGCTGAACGGATCTGGATTATTTTATTTATTGCTAAATAGGCTTGCGCTTGGCCGCCAACTCGCCTGATGTTAAGCGATGATGCGGCCTACGATGGATCACGCTTGCCTAGAAGAAACCGATTTACTCTTGACTTTAAGACACCCAGATTGTAGCTATCGGGGAATACCCATTCAGGCAGCGCATGAATGGGTGTTCCGATGAAATTTGGCACTGAGATAGACTATAATCTGGAATAGCACATAGGCTATTTAAAAACGGCTGGACTGATTTGGATGAAATTTTGTGTTCCTGGAGCAGGTCAAGTAGCGAGGCCGAAGACTGAGCTAACACCCGTGCGAAGCCGGGGCGGGTCGCTAGTGTTTGATATAGCTAATTGTCAAAGTATTTCACTTCTGTGGCCTTAGTACGAGTACTTGCGAAAAAGTTATCGTTACGTAAACGATAGCTTTATTATGTTACTAGTTTTTTGCCCGTGATTTCGTACGCGTAGATTTTCATATAAGCTTTCAATCCTTTTTTAGGGTTCCGTACCCAAAGGGTAAAACGGAACCCTATTACTAAGGCTCCGCTGTCCGTCCGTCCGTCTGTCGCCAGGCTGTATCTCATGAACCGTGTCAGTTAGACAGTTGAATTTTTTACAGATGATGTATTTACGTTGCCGCTATAACAACAAATACTAAAAAATAGAATAAAATAAATATTTAAGGGGGCTACCATACAACAAACGTGATTATTTTTTTTCTCGTTTATGTTCGATATTGATAACGGCAATAGGTAGACGCTTGAAATATTCACAGAATATTTAGTTATATATTGACTTTAAAAATAAATTATTAAATTAAAATAAATTAATATTTTATACACTTCCATACAAAAAACGTGTTTTTTTTGCCGTTTTTATAGAAAATGGTACGGAACCCTTCGTGCGCGAGTCCGACTCGCACTTGGCCAGTTTTTCTTCCCTTAATCTGGCCCTTGCTCAAAATAACATAGCCTATACTTCAATCTGGTCATAGCTAAGCATATTCATGAAAACCGCAATTTAAATCCGTCTGCATTTTCTTCCAGGGGTTTAGGAAATGTACGTGAACAAACAAATAAAAATTCTAAAAACTGCCTTAACATGTTCAGCTGCTTATTTTAAGTCGCCCTGTGTGAAATATTGATAGAAGCATAACAGTAAAAACACCTTCAACAGTTTTCAAATCAAAAAGATAATGTGACCACAGTGCAGAGCATGTTTTGAAGTTTTCTTTTTGTCTAAACCATAAAAAGTATATCATGTCATGTCGGGATGATACATCTCTGAAATTTGACTGTCCAGTTTCGCTCGTTCGATTTTTTCTATGAACATGCAATTTCTGAACTATATGAATACGACCACAAGTATGGCTTTGGCCATGGAACCCTGACATATGCTTGTCTTCTTGCAAAATGCATTGGATTGAATCACCAAAGAGGTTGTAAGGCCCTGTGGTAATGCCTATGTTTTTATAACATCCTTGATCTACACGTTCATTCATCTAAGAAGGTTAAGGAACCTTCTTTAAATTTAAACTGATTATCTGAATGACAGTTGACAGTTTCAAATTTTTAATGGATATGTCAATAACATTCTCTTTACTTTGGACCTCCTTGCTTGAGGCTATGTGACGATCCTCATATTACGTTTCGGGTAACGAAGAAAATAATCATTGATTTTTTAATTTCTTTTATGTAACAATAAAGAAATAAAATAAATGATATAACATAGCCTATGTTTTAATCTGGTAATTTCTAAGCATATTCGTGAAAACCGCATTTAAATCCGTCCAGTGGTTTAGGAGATGTGCGCGGACAAACAAACAAACAGACAAAAATTCTAAAAACTGTCCTATCGTGTTCAGCTGCTTATTTCAAGACGCCCTGTGTGTTTTTTTTTGTTATCTCGCAATTACAGATTTTTTTATCTCTACGTTTTTATTATATGTATAGATAGATATATAATATAACATAATAAATTAAACTTATTTTTGTGATATGACGAGATCGGCGTGATGCCCAGCTCTTATTTAATTATATTAATTGTTTTAAGTCGACCTATCAATAAATTATTTTCTATATCTAGGACCGAGATTTATGGAAGGAAATTGATATATTTGCTCAACAATGGTACAGTAGAGGTAAAAAAAAAAACCATCAGTCATAGGACTGCACGTCAGAAGTGAAAACTTAAGTAGTAATTCACCTATTCTACAAGAGATGGCGCTGTTTTAAAATACACGGTACGGCGTGACGATGACGCGAGATCCATAATTTTTGTTCACCCAAAAGCCTAAAGAAGTTTTCACTTCAAAAAGTGTTCACACCAGTCTTCGTTTTCCGGAGCGTTTCCCTTATAACCTGTATAATTATGTGAACAGGCACACGCCAGAGCTCGGTTCGTGCTCATGCGGCTGTTGGAACTGGAAGGCGACGGTATCTTGACCGTCACGGAAGTGGAGCCCGGCAAGGACTTACTACTCACTGTACAGAGGGACCGGCTGGCTACTGATGGAAAGAAAATTATTGGTATGTCTATATCCATTTTTACAGGATAATCTTGTAATACCCCCTGTATTACAAGATTATCCTTACGCCTGTTATAAACGATTCAGTTTAGGTGATTGCGCAACCGCAAACCGTATCTCGGCGCGTTAAGAATCGCGTTCGCGTGATTTTGAAAACTGCGCGTATTCGAGCCCACGGTTAGTTGGGCGTGAGGCCCCAGTAGTGTAGTTAACCAAGTCAATCTTGTTGGAAATTAGCCTAGGTACTTGGCTTAAATAATGCTTTACCTTTTTAGTTGTAGTGGTAGGACTCTTGCAGGGGTCCGCCTGGGGAAGTACCATACCTTTGCCAGTTATTCAACCGCCAAGCAGTAGTGTGCAAACACTACTGTGTTCCGGATTGAAGGGCAATGTTTCCAGCGAAATTACAGGACACACAGAGATTTGACATCTTATATCTCGGGGTGACGAGCGCAGTGCATCGCCATCCAAGGTTTTGAGCTGTTGAAGTTCATAATTCTGAGTGGCCTTGAGCTGTTATAGGCAAGCGTGAAGAGCCATCAGGAGAGCGACTTCGTTCGTCTCGTCACTCAGTATTATAAAAAAAAGCTAGTAAATTTATTCACATATTTTGGGTTACAATCCAGTTCAGATGTCAGTTAGTAATAATAAGGTATTACATATAATTCATAAGAAAACACATCAACTATAAAATAAAGACGGAATAATAAGGTGCCCCAGAATGCTGGCAGCATGGCCCCGCTGGATTGCGAAGCTTAATTTTTGAGCAAAGTATGCACCAGTTCTGGGATCCCCTGAGACGAGATCTAATGTCAATATTAGTATTTTGGGGTCTGATGGTCTGACCACATTAAGCCAAAAAAAGAATTGAAATGTGGTGCAAGATATGACGTCAAGCCTACTTCACATCACACATCATCAGCCAATTAACGTCCACTGTTGGACAAGGCCTCCCGCATAGAGAGGGGTGTTGCCATAATCCCCACGCTTGGCAGGCGGCTTGGGGATCCAAGCCTACTTACGCCTTCCCAAATATAAAGTGTAATGTGAGTGGGAATATGCACACTCGCATCACATTTATAATATTATTAATGTGATCATTATGGAATTCGGGTTAAAGAACTTAATTTTTCTCAACAAGAATTTTAACAATTTCGCTTACAAGAGAGTGTATCTTACAGTGAGAAATTAATTGATTTGTAACTAACTATGGAATGGAATTAGTTTTCTTTTGCAGCTGAAAATTTACATGAATAGAGATTGCATTCCACAGTGCGATAAAGTCAGCCATTGAAAATTTTCATTCGTTTATTTGGCAACCTTTACAAATAAAGTTATTACACGAACGTTTTGCTACTCTACAATAGATGTCGCCACTTTGTATGCGATAAAGCGTAGTTTTGAGTTCACCATATTATAACTTACTAGCCGTCCGCCCCGGCTTCGCACGAGTGTAAGCTCGGCCTTCGGCCTCGCTACAAAATATAATATAGCCTATGTCACCCGGGGATTGTGTAGCTTCCCAACAGTGAAAGAATTTTTCAAATCGGTTCAGTAGTTTCGGAGCTTATTCATTACAAACATACAAAAATAGGTACAAATCTTTCCTCTTTATAATATTAGTGTAGACTAGCCGTCCGCCCCGGCTTCGCACGAGTGTAAGCTCGGCCTTCGGCCTCGCTACAAAATATAATATAGCCTATGTCACCCGGGGATAGTGTAGCTTCCCAACAGTGAAAGAATTTTTCAAATCGGTTCAGTAGTTTCGGAGCCTATTCATTACAAACATACAAACATACAAAAATAGGTACAAATCTTTCCTCTTTATAATATTAGTGTAGATGAAGACTAATAAAAATGTGGGAGAGCAGTGGAACGCCCCTTTAACCCTTTTTTGTATGGATGTAATATCCCTATCACATTATAATTGAGCCTACCATTCTCTCACTCCACCACCTTTGTTTTGACCACAGACCAAATTTTTTTTTAGATCTATTTTTTTGACACATCGCGAGGCTGCATTATATTATTATTATGGTAAAACTATTTTTTTTTCTCTGTGCTCATTCATTTTATTTTGATGTTCCACAGGCAACTTCCTAGTAACGTTGCAAAGCATCAAGGCGCGCGGCGACGTCGCGGCGGCTGAACAACTGTTTGACAAGTACAGTCGACTGGACGAGCCTTGGCTGAACTGGCGCGACATCGTTAAACTGCATAAACAGCCGCGCAACATTTTTGTGCAACCTAACACTGTCGTCAAAGGTAACTTCTTAGTAATTATAAGGGATCGTTACAGGCGTCAAATGCTCTTACACATTGCCATACAAATAAATAAATAAACGTTGATAAGGAAGCGTCTTCGTAAACAGGGCGTAAAAGGCATCAATGGCAGCTGTTTGACGAGTACAGGCGACTGGATATAGTGAAGCTGTACAACAGCCGCGCGACATTTTCGTGCAATCAACCACTGCCGTCAAAGGTATCATAGCTAACTACGTTGTATTGACTATTCAGGTAGACGAAATGGAAAATGTTTTTAGCTACCGATATCTCCTTCCTTTACTGAACCGATAAGATATATCTAAAAAAACTCCGTAATAAAGTTAATTTTTAGACAAAAAAAAAAAAAAAAGCGACTTCAAGACTATACACACGTACAAATTTAAATTAAAAAGTAGAAGGAAAAAACAGGAACCACAAACCAAAACGTCATCTGTTTTTTTTTTGTTTATGTAGATTTTTACAAAAAGCGCTGAATCAATTTCGATTTTCAGGAGACGCTGTAGAACTGAAGAGATACCCAGCGAGCGCGGAGGGCATGATCGCGTCATGGGTCGACAGATTCCCTACAAACTCCGTTAAAGACATCCTGGACCAGCTGGCCTCGGAGGATGCACAACACTTCAGCGATCTCAAGGATTTACTCAAGGAATAGTTCTTATTGTGTAACTTTTACTTACTGTATACAGTGAAATTTATTTGATGATTGTACCAAAAGTATAAATAAACGAATTTTGAGATTTCTATGTATATTTTGTTTTCCATAAATTAATGATTCTAAGCTAACAACGTATAATACACCCAACTCACTCGTATCTGTAGAGTTGAATGGGAGAACTACAAAAATTCAGAAAAAGTTTACCTATTCTGCCTTATGCCTGATCCGGCTCCTGAAATCTCATTTCAGCCCACATTTTATACCGGGTTCGGCACTAGTTTTTTATGAAGGTATAAAATACTTATTTTAGACTTTTAGTACACCCAAGTGTGTAAGTAGTGTTTATGCCGGATTCCTAGGATTACCGACAAACTTAATTCCTATATCGTCATATCAATGGACCAATTTAACTTATTCTACAGCGAAGCAATTATTGGTGTTGTAGAATTGGTCGTTAAATGGCCTGCTGTTAATTGTCTATAATTCAACTTGCAACAATTGCAATCAAAAACAAAAAACACAGAATATTAAATAGTTTCTACGATTAATATATTTTTGAGCAATGAAAGGAAATCTATAGTTTTAAATAAAAACAATGTCTTGTGAACAGTTATCCAACTTCGCTGCTTGTGAAGAATTTTTATTTCCTCCATTTGTCCAACCCTACAATTGGGCGGCAATACAGACAGGGAACGGCGGGAAAGGCCGGTTGTACATACAAGGAAGTTTAGACAATAAAAATCAATAAATTCCAACTATATAATTTATTCACATTCAATACAAAACGTGTGTGATAGAAACTTTAATATTAATCGGAACACAATTTAATATTCCATCATGCCGGTAAACTATGAAAAACATGAAAAATATTACAAGTTACCACACACAAATAAATAATCTCAACTCTAATAAAAATAAATAAGGACAATGATAAAATGATTTTTGTATATAATTATTGCATTTCAATAACATTGCAATCCAATAGAAACTATCGCAATTTACATGAGTCAAAACATTATGTTACAAGTTTATTCGCACCCATATAATTATTATGAGTAAACAAAGTCGTCAACGGAATAAATCTTTTTGTAATATAAAACGTAAAACACATCCTATTGCTATGATATAGCCTTCTTATGTATAAACGCTTGATAGGCTAATCTGTGCTATAATCTACGAGAAACTGGGTCTTACTTAAAAACGTTACTCAAGTTGATCCATGCTTAAAATTGTTCTGTCTCTTTTCCGCGTGTGACGATTGCCGTCAGCGAGAAGTTGAGAGAGCAATTTTAAGCTTAGATCAACTTTAACGTTTTTAAGTAAGGCCCACTATGTGTAGATTGAAAGTAGAGAAAGCGCGATAAACTTTTATACAGATCAGATTAGCATGTTTATTCATAAGAAGGAGTATTTACACATGCGTGAATCTATAATGTCTGTTCTATAAATAGTTATACCTAAAGAAATCTTCTAAGCACCATTCTATTCGATTACAGTTACGACGTGACTTAGCGTTGAAATACTATTCGATTATGATAAACGTTAAAACTTAAAACTGACTGGTCACCATACAAAAATGTAAAGCAATAACAACTATGAAAAGTTTAAATTAATATTGAGTAAAACGTAATTGTGCAAACACACGCTAAATTGTGTCATTTTATCTTTCAATAAAAGGACTATATCAAATCCAGTCGTTTCTTTCTTTAAAGGCACATAAGAATAATTTACATAATTAAAAACAAAGTACACTCTGCAAAATATTATTTTGTATGCACTTTAATTAACAAAATCTACAGCTTATAACTTTTAGATACTTTAAGCGTAGAAAAGATGATTTTTCCAACCTATTAATGTGAAATCAATTTCATAATTTGCCGATAACATTAAATAACTCTCTTCAATTTTCTTCAATTAAACTTTTAGACAATCCGAATTATAAATTGATATCTTGTCATGATTTCGTGATTCTACTTTCAACCATTTCATTAAAATACTTTTCGGCAGAGATTCAATAGAAGTGCTTCACCTACATTTGCCACTAAACAGTCTTACAATAAGCATTCGTTACTGAGATTCTACGTAACAACCTTATGTTAAAAAGGCGATTAGGTTTGTTTTGGCAAGAATAACAAGTACAGTACAGCCTCAATCAAATCATAGCTATAACATCGGTTGAAACAAATTGTATGAGATAACAAGTGAAGCTATAAATAAATCAGTTTGCGGCATTTAAACATTTCTCGATGTTTCAACAAATGCACAAAATCAAATGATATCCGTAAGTAATCATCAGTAGTTCTTCTCAGTCAACTTTCTCAGAGCATTCTGTACTGTCGCTTTCGCCTTTAGATGGGACAGGGGATCTGAAACCAAAACCACATTTATGACTGAGTAACCTTCCACTCAGAATCGAGTGATGAACCGAGCCTAGTTACTTGGTGACCAGTGAGAGCGCTTCATTAGACTTCAATCAACGTTGATTTAAAAACTCGAGTATTGCATATATAAATTTGTATTTAAAATGACGAACGAATAATTTTACATGACCTTTTTATGTTATTGTCAGCTATCTACAAAATGGTATGCATTCTATGTATTATAATATACATGTGTCGTAGTTTTCTTTTCTATATCTATAGGATTTTAAAACTTTGAAGCATTAGTGTTGAAAAAATTTAATTCAAAAAGCATGAAGCGTGCAAAGAATTATATTTATGTTCGGGGAGTTATTAATAAATAATTATTTACGTGACATGTAGGAATCAAAACATACACACCTTGGCAGCGGGTCCTTTACAGGATCCGGTTTCCTTGTCACGCTGATAGAAAAGTTTTTCCTTTGTTTTATTTTATCCAGGATATTTTCAGGACTCGGTTCTTTTTCGCTCTCCTTCAATATGATGGCGGGGTTGTGAGTTCTCTTCGGCCTGTACGTGGCGTAGTTGCCGGGAGAGTACATGGAAATGGTTCTATTGTATTTGAGCGGATCTCTGTGCGAGTGCGCGAGGTTGTCCTCGGTTCCATCGGAACTGTCCAGGAGAGATTTGGTACGCGAGTATCTCTGAGTGCCGTACGATAACGGTTGGTCATAATCCAAGTAGCTTCTGCTTCCTGGATATTTTCTGAAATCGTTCCGGTCGAGAGACCGGTACGTGTCTATTTTGTCGTTCAGTCCGTAATTGTCGTATCTTAGATTATTCCTAGTGCTAACGGGATCACTCAATAGAGATCTATAACGTTCCGTGGACGGCGAAATATCAGACGAGGCGGAGAGTCCGGGAGACAGGTCGTAAGCCCCGGGAGAGGTAGGAGAAACGTCATATTTGGGTTCCGTCGGTGGGGCGAGTATTCGCGCCAGAGGATCGTATTCGGCTGCGCCGGGACCGACCAAACTGCTCTTCCGTCTCTGTTTCTTTTCATTAAACCTCGAATAGAAGCTTTTCCTTCGTATTCTGTCCACGATATCATCTCTATCTGGCGATGTCGGCTCGTGATTTCGTAGCGGATGAGCCGTGCCGTTGTCGGAAGGAGATATCGGATTCTTGTCGGAATATTTATTAGCCTCGGCACTCACGTCAGACTTTAGTTCGCAATTGGACACGGTCGACCGGCTCCTCGAGCGACTGCGACCGTATGTATCGTTATTGATAATGCTATCTAATGTAATGGCATTTTTCTCTGAGAAGTCTTTCTTTTCAGTCTCGCCGTCGACTGAAGATGTATTCATGATTTGCGGTTCTATCACAGGATTAGTAGGAACTATTTTTTTAACTCTTGGCAATCTGGAGAAGTCTAGTTTTAAACTGTTTTTATTTCTTGAATTGAAATCGTTTTCTTTTCTAAGTACTACATGGTCATCACTTTCTGTGGTCAAATTGGAAACACTGTCACTTGTCGTACGACTGAATTTGTTTTTGCGTCCTAAACCATTCAAAAGCAACGACGTAGGTCGTCGCGGTTTCTCTTTCTCGGGACTTTCAATGACAGATTCGGTGTCTACTTCTCTTTTGTTACTTATTTCGGCTGTGTCTATACTTTGTGACTTTTCCATAATCGGTTTCGTTTTTTCCTTCGGTTCGAATTTCTTAAAGAGTCCTAACACTTTGGATACTGTAGTTTTGTTATTATTTGGAGGTTGAGCCTCTAGAGCGGCGACATCGGTCAGTGTGACAGCTCGTTTGATGAGATTAGATTCAGTTGGAGGCTCTATGTTTACCGGGACTGACTGTTCCCGCTGAGTTCTTTTCAATTTGGCGAGATCTTTCTTAGATTCACTACTTGAGGAACTATCGGCTACCTTTTCAGGGGAGCTAGATTTACTGGACGCAAACTTTTCTAATTTATGACCGATCGATTGCAGCATTGATTTCTTTTTTGTGACTGTGGTTGGTTTTGCAGTTTCATCGACAGTTTTTTCTTTAACCTTCTTCGTTACTTTTTTCTTTTCCGTAGTAGTTTTAGCATCACCGGCGTCTTGGCCACTTCCAATATCAGTCTTTGACTTCGAAGATACTTTCCTTATTATCTTTTTCTTGATCGTCCCTTTCTTTTTGTTCGATTCAGATTCGTCAGTTTTTTTAATTTCTTCTTTTTTGGACGCACTATTTAATGTTTTTGCCTTGGTTTCACTATTGACTGTTTTTTCACTCGCCTCAGTGATTCCGTTCATGATGGCGTTACCGTTTTTGAATTTGTGATCTTTCGATTCGGTTTTATCAACATCCGTGTTATTAGTGATTTGATACTTTTTAATGGTTAAAGAACTAGTAGATTTTTTATCGCCTTCTTGTTTGTCATCGTTTCGATTTTCTGTTTCATTACTCTGTATTCCGTCTGGTTTAGGTAACACTTCTGATTTTTTCCTGGGCAAAGTAATACTGAAGCTCACTTCGACGTCTGTCTTGATTTCAGAGCTAGGAGCTTCTTCTTTTGGAGGGGAGCTTGCGTTTTCTTCTTTTTTGATGTTACGACTGATGTAAACCTTTTCAGGAGAAGGACTACTCGTCGGGTAGCTTTTTGGGCGGATCAACTTCGATTCCCTCTTGTCCCTGCTATCCGCTTCTTTAGTAGAGACCGCTTCGGACTCCACGTTCTCGTTCGGTTCATCGATAGAGTCGAGCGTCTTGACCGGGTAGCTCTTAGGCCTGATCAGCCTGGAGTCTTTTGAAGCGTCATCATCGAAGCGCGTCTTCTGCTTCGAGTCGGTTGACGCGTATTTGGAGTCGGATAGCGCGGCCGCATCGACCGCTGTCTCCTTGATGTTGTCGAGGCTTGGGAAGAATGGTGTGTTCGAACGACTGCGTTCCTTCCCGGTCAAGGATCCGATCGGCGAGACGCACTTGCGCACGGCGCTGTCGTCCGCCTCCGCCGGGCTCCTCGCCATCGTTTCCGCGGCTCGGTTGCGCTTCTCCCTGATCTCGCGGAGTATCTTCTGCGTCTCGAGCTCCTTCTCCTTCTTGTGTTTCGCGTAGAGAGTCTCGTCAGCCGGTGAGTCGAAGAAGTCTGACCGCAAGAACCTCGAGACGCGTTTCCTGGGCGCGTCTCCAGCCAGACGCAGCGAATGTCGGCGCAGGCCGAGCGACGGCGCACCGCCGCCGTACGCTGCGATGTAGCTCGGCTCCGATAGGATGGAGCCGCTCTCCGGCGGGTAGGCCTCGTCCTGCGACAGGTTCCGCTCCGGCGTCAGATACTTGCTGAGTAGCGGCCGGTCGGCAGACGCGCGTCGCGACGACGTCTCCGCATCTGACGTCACTATCGGTGGCGTCGTTTCGCGCGGGCTCGACCGCCGCCGGAGTCGCGGCAGCGTTGAGTACTGAGGGCTGGCACAGTCTATCGGATCCTCTGGAGTTTCGTCTGCAACGCTAGGGCTGCGCACCATAGGCGCGGGTGTCTCACTGAGCGCGGCAGCCGAGTTGCGCGAGGGAGCGTCGTTAGGTTCGGATGCGGTAGATGTGTGTGGCGGCGGGGAGGGCGTGCGCTCGCGGGGAGCGCCGTCGAGGCTCTTGGAGGCGGAGTGCGAGCGAGCAGCGCGCGCGGGCGGTGGGTCGCGCGCGGCGGGCGCGTGCAGCGAGAGCGTGCGGCGCAGGTCGCGTGCGGCAGCAGGCGGCAGGTGCGCGAGGAGCTGGCGCTGCAGCCGCCGCGACAGAGCCGGCGTCAGGCCCGACAGCGCGCGCATCTCTCGCTCCGAAAACTCTATGGAACTAAGATCGAGGTCCGACAGATCGAGTCCGCTCTCGTCCCTCTCTCCCTCTTCGGTCGGGCGGGGCTTCGTCCGGTGCTTGCTCGATTTCTTACTACTACCTGTAAAGTAATCGAAAAACACACGTTCGATCATGCAGAATGCTCGCTGGGATGGTGTATTTACAGTGGCCCATAGAGAGAGCAGAGCCGGCCGCCCGCGGCGTCCGCTCGGACGGCTCCTCGCGGAGGTCTAATTAATGTTTAACGTCGATGCGTTCGGTTAGGAGTTAATGGAATCTACGACGACTGTATTAGAGCAAACCGCAAGCTTTAGGTACGCCAAACCAAATCACATAGAATGCATTAAAATGTTGCTTCGATACTAAAAATTATCATAATGCGAATATTACTAAAATGGCATCAGCGGTATCGAATATTTCACAATAGAGGCATCTCTATTCAGACAACAGCCGCGGCGCACCGTGCGGAACACAAAAATAACACATGAATAAAAATAATATAGTTTAGTACCTATTCCTGCGTGTCGTTTGAGGCGGGTTTGTGGTTGGCGCTGGTGCCGCTGTGAAGTGAAGATTTGGTCGGAGCATGCAGTGTAACGCGCAACCCAACTGCAACCACACCAACACAACCTCACTACTGCTGCTCTGGCTGCCCGCGCCTCACCACCCGCCCGCACCCCCACATACTCCAAGGCAAGTCTCAGTCTGGCTGCAGTGAGTGGATCTCGCGACCGGGATGACTCGTGTCGCTCGTCACGTCACTACACACGGTTGCGTGCCCCGACGTCCTCTATGCGGATACGTCGAGTTCGAGTGCTACCACATCCACTATGCTACACATTTATGCCATGATCGCTTTCTAAACAAATTAATTAACTGTATGTCTGTAACTCGTTACTGAACAATTCAAAAATAATAGAGAATTTTGTAAGAAATATTTTCGATGGTCTACTTCAAATATAGTACTGCATTGCCAAACGTTTTGCGAAATGCCTTTGTACACTTCATGCAAGTCCAATCTACATAATATAGTAACTTTAGAACTGAGAGCAACGCAACATTTTCCTGCTAGTGTTAGCGGGTAGGAGAAAGTCAACACCTGCACAAAGAATGCAAATTGAATACAAATATAAAACTACAAATGCAAAAAAACTGGTTAAGATCATTAATAAAAAACAATGTTAATGAATTCCAACAAAATACACACAGTATAACAGACTACGATAATGATATTTGTTTGTAGTCTATTATTAATGGAGATGTTAAGTGAAAACTGTACGGTGGAAAACGTCGCTAATATCCGAGGCATCGTCGGCAACGTCGAGAATGAAATACTTCTGTCGTCTTATGGAATGTGTTGATAGTTAATTGATTTGTTTTAGTTGAAGCCAGCTTTCTTGTGAGTTCTTAGCCGGTGCTGAGCAGTTCTAACTACGTGGGTTGTGGTTCTAACGGTAACGATGCAGCCACTCCTTTATGCGATTACATCCATAAGGCCAAGTAAATGACTCTGGCAAACGTGGGGAGACCGACAAACGATGCATCTATGTTTACATTAGAACATAGCAAAGGTATTTATACGATGAAAAAGTACACCGGTTTTTTTTTTTTTTTTAACTCAAATAATAATTACATAATATCTAATAAATCATTAGCGCTAAATAATGATGTAATTTTATTACAATTTTGTTTATTTCGAGGTACATACAATATATCATACAACTGTTAATGATATGAATAAAAAGCATGATAAAAATTATTACTATAAAAAGCACTATTGCTCCAAAATCTTTTAATACTTAAATTTCACCATAATCACCGTTAAAATGTTTGCCAAAGCATTGAAATGGTCAAATCAGTCGAAATCGTTTGGATAGCTTTATTAGGTAGCCGCAATTATTTAGCTTCGTCGGAGATCTACTGAAATGGACATCCCTATTCAGAAACGCCCAATAGGCCTATTTAGGTAAAATGCGTTTTGTCTCGTTTTCGCGCGTGATACTTATCTCGTCACGAACTCGACAAAGCATAGATAAGTCTTCTACAGAGCAAAAGCATGTCAGCAACATCACAGCTTCAATGCAGGTCCGCGCGTTTAATAATATAACTGTGTGAAGCACTGCACACCAAATACGTTGGCAGCACTTGAGTAGCGCAGCAGTTCATACGGTGTGTGGTAGTTTTTTTTATATAGAATAGATTTTAGAATAGATCTTAGTACGTTGACGGCCAACCGTCAATTTACGTTTCTTGCATTACATATCCCGCAGGTCCGCGTTTAAGCCCTGCTGCTGCTTTTGAGCTGTAGAAGCCTTTATGCCTTTATGAAAGTTTGCGAATAAGGGGTTAATATAATTTGCGTACTATGATGATTCTCATGCTCCATTCAAATGCCAAGACCGAAAGCCAAAAACTGCGGAGTCGCATTTAGAAATTTAGAATTTTGTACATCTACATATTGGAAAGAATGAATAACATCGTTTCGAAAACTTTACAATTTATCATTAAATATCATGATAACAAAAAAGGTACATGAGTTGATATGAGTTTAGTCCAAAAAAGGATTTTAATTATATTACGACATGAGCCCTGTCTAAATGTTAGCGTTGCATTTTAATTTTTAAATGGGCGTAATAACATATATTTTTCAAAGACTGTTATTTTTTGGAACTTGTTGAGCTGTTTGCAGAGCCTATAATGGACAACACTGCACATTTCGTGATATAAAGCTTCAAAGAACATCAAGTGTGGCTATGGAACGTGTGCAATACAACAGTGTGAATCTAAGTGCGTGGTGGCCGCGTGGTACTAGCAACGTTTTCCCCGTGCGTGAAGCGAGTGAGCAAGCCTGCGGACTTACCTCGCGGCATCGACTGGCGCGACTTATTGAACATCGAGTCGAAATCGGCGTGCAGGTCACGCGAGCCCCAACCTTCGCGCCTGTGGAAATGTCGTAACACAAGTTATTTAGCGTACCGATGAAAACGAAGCGAGAACAACTAAAATGTAGCTTTAGCCTGTAATGTCTTACTTTTGGTCACAGGTCTCCAAAACAAACCAAGTTTCATCCACAAATTAGATGGTCTAGCGTAGATGCGTCACACAAAAAAAGCAGGATGTGGGTTGCGTCTCCGAAACGCAAAGCTCCACTGTGTATCGGCCCTTACTCCTTTATTTTTAGGCTCCAAACTTGTCTCTATTTATCCAGTATCTGGTTTTATAGATTTTTTTTAAGTACACAATAGTAAGTCAATGATTTCAAATGATCGAACCGTCATAGGGAAAGTCAAGTCGAAGTCATGCCTCCAACATGACTCAAACGTTTTTTCCAAAACTCCATAAAACTAGAACAGTCTAGTTTTATGGAGTTTTGGAAAAAAACGTTTCTTCTCAATATATCACTTGCCTATACTCTAGCACGTTAACGAACACTAAATCAATAATACTCTACCATTATTAGACATTAGTACTGTTTTTTTTTTTATGATTCTGTGTGACGAGACGAGCGAAGTCGCTCGCCTGACGGCTCTTCACGCTTGCCCATAACAGCTCAACGCCGCTCAGAATTTTAAACTTCAACAGTTCAAAACCCTGGATGGCAATGCACTGCGCTCGTCGCCCCGAGATATAAGATGTCAAATCTCTGTGTGCCCTGTAATTTCGCTGGAAACATTGCCCTTCAATTCGGAACACAGTAGTGTTTGCACACTCTGCTTGGCGGTTGAATAACTGGCAAAGGTGTGGTACTTCCCCAGGCGGACCCCTGCAAAAGAGTCCTACCACTACAAAAAAATATAAAAAATAAAATAAAAAATATCCAAGCAACATGACTTTCATTTTGCATTTTGTTTGAGTTTTAGTTGTACTGTTTTTTATTTTTGTCTCTCTTTTAAATCTGAATCTAGATCAAAGGACAAAAGATTGATTAATTATATTCTGAGGCTATTCCATGTCTATGTCTAAAGGGGCTGATTTTGGCCCAATGCTCTTTCAACATGTGGTTTGGCCAACCCGGTCTCACTTAGGAATAATTTCATTTCCAAGTTCTTATCATCAGTGGCCTTTGTACGAGAACTTGCAAAAAGTTATCGTTACGTAAACGATACCAAATGTATGAAAAATTCAGTTTCCTTTCACGTCTGATAGAGGCGCTGTTCAATTTTCCATACATTTTGGTATCGTTTACGTAATGATAACTTTTTCGAAAGTGCTCGTACCACAGTAATGCCTTATAACTTTCTATTGATTGCGAGAATGCATTGTTACAAATATGATAAAATTTAAAAACCTAAGAAAACCTATGAAATAGTTTTAATAAGAATTACTTTATTTTTGGTTATGCAAAGTTACTTACCCCGTCACTATTAAATAATATAATATTGAAATAAATAACGTCTGATTAACAAAATAACAGCTGTTTTAAATAAAATTATGTGTTTGTATCTATAATGTGTAAGGCAAGATAACTTACGTTTCTGAGACACTTCTTTTACTTTCCATGTATCTATGAGTGCTGCATTTAAATGAACAAGACAGTACAATGACCAATATTAGATCAGGTTACAAATAATAATCGATTTATGTGACGATATTTGTATGACAAAGGCACTCTTAATGATGCTATACTTTATATTATGATGCAGTTTATGAACAAAGTATATAAAATTATAGCTCAGTTAAAAGAGGGCTTTATGTTCTTTCTTCTACACTCCATTCTACAACTTGTAACAGAAAGGTGTGACAATACTTAATGGTGTTGATCTACCCATCAAAGTGAATAACTCGTAGAATAAAAGTTTACTGAATTCATTAAAAATATTTGTTACCCATACGAAATTGATCACATGATTGGTCATATTGTAAGAAGACACAATTTTTGTTTTCTGGTATTTACAATCTAGGTGTCTTCAAGTCTCGAGTGAATCGGTATCTTCTAGGCAAGCGTGCTCCATCGTAGACCGCATCTTCGCTTAACATCAAGCGAGTTGGCATCAAACGCAAGCCTATCACTAAATTTAAAAAAATTATTGCAAACTTGTGATCTATAAGTGGTTCACTTTGATGGGTAGATCAACCCTATCATAATAAACCCCCCTTAAATACTGTCACACCTATTCTGTTACACGTTGTACATACTGGCTTCTGACAGACACCAACTTAAAGAGGTGGCCAAAAAAGGAACTAACAATTTTCGACAGATGGTTGTTACTTTTGTTGAGAATGTACTCCAAGTGGCTCCTCCATTCGACTCTTAGATAAGTTAGTCGCAATGTACACAGTGCGCATGTCAACTAAAGAAAAAGAAAGACAGACGGCCCGTGACCAGATAGAGTGAAAAGACAATACGTTGCTGTCAACAACGTAGTGGAGTCACTTTGTAGTGGACATTCAATGAGTTATTTTACTTTATAAACTTTGGTCATAGGTTGTAATGGTTCTATTATAATGCCGGCTGCACACACTCCTGAGACATAATCTTTGACTCGGGCATAAGATACCGAAACGCGACCCAGACCGCAAGAGAGAAGACGCGAGCGAGCGTGACCGGAGAGCCTAGTACACTCTCTGTCTCGGCGAGAGTGAACAGCCGGCATGAGACCCTCAGAACGTTATAGGTTAAAAAGTTGAAATACTTACAAGAGCTGCCGCCTCGGTAAATGTGGGCTGCATGCATAAAATTAAATTATTAGTTTATGATAATATAAAAAACACAAGCTTGAATGAAAAAAATCTGTTAAAAATTTTACTGGTGAAAATGTTTGAATTTTCTGTTATATGGGACAAAAAAAATCAAATTCACTTAGCAATTTTATTAAAGCAATATTCATAGATGTTAATACATCTATGAATGTTGGGTCAGGTATAAAATGAATGAAAAAAGTATCCCTAGTTAACCTACTTTTTTTTTAAATACTGGCAAAGTAATTTAAATCATATGTCAACACAATAATGTCTTCTAATTAGGCTTTGTATACTTCTAATTTGATTGTAGTCTAAATACACAAATCACTAAAAAGTTACTACTGTTTTAATCTACCTCTCTCTTCTAATCCATAGATTTGAATATTTTGCAATGTTTTGTAATTTTATATCCCATATTAAAGATGCTTAATTGTTAATCAAATGGCATAAAAACTTGAAAAAATAATAAAACCAACATGAAAATAAATTCAAAACATCTAGTCCAATATTGATTAAACTTAGTATATTCAAATCGGTAATATGAATGTTTGTAACGACTTACTTTTGAAAAACGAAAAAAATAATTAAACATTTTCAATTAGGTATTTCAAATACAAGAATTCATATTGCAAATTCATGAAAAAAATTATGGAGAAGTCGATTCGACTTTTTTTACTAGTATGATTGTATGAAAACGACTGATGTCCGGGGCTCTTTTAGATCAATATTATTTTTGAGTTAACCATTTCTTAGTTTTGAAAGGCAGTATTAAAAGTGATGAGAAAGCCAAACGTGAGTGTAGTACAAGTTTGCTCACCTATTGAAGAATGGCGACTGGAGATTATTGAAGAGTGAGTGCGGGTGTTGCGGGAAACCGGGCCCCTCCTCGCCGTTCAGCCGGTTGGTGAGCGCTCGAACCTACACACAAAATTATTATTTATCTGAAAGGAGGTAAAGTAGATTATATATTTTACATGTTACGACTGATTTATTGCCTCATATTCTGCTAAGCAGCGGTGCTGCGTTTGTTTAAATTATTAACAATATGAAAAACCGACTTCATAAAAATGTCAGAACTGGACCAAATTGAAATGGGACCACAAGGAGAGCATTAGCTTTGAAATAAAAATCATCAAAATCTGTTCACCCAGTTGAAAATTCAGAGGAAACAAACATTTAAAAAAACCAGTCGAATTTAAACCTCCTCCTTTTTGGAAGACGATTAAAAAGAGAGAAAGAGAGAGAGAGAGAGAGAGTGGGAGTACTCATACCCTGTGCAGTAGAGTAGAGAAGAGGTTCTCAGCAGTAAGCAGGTGGAAGCCCTCGTCCTCTTCATCCTCTTCGCCGGATGATGCAGAGTCTGCGCGCGCCAGCCTCGACGGCCTCAACCGGTGCATGTGGCCGTCATCCTCTTCTTCAGACTCGCCGCCCGACACAAGACTACTAACATAAGGATGAGGATCACACATACTGTAACTGCATCTAACGTATGAGCTAATTATTTCTATTTCCATCCATCAGTTGAAAATGTTTCGTCTCTTGTTGTGCGCAAACTGGACCAACACTTGTTATTTATTTTTATTACCTCATAAATAGAGCCTATCAACGAAAACAAAATTATAATTAGTTCAAAAATAAATAAAGTAGGTATAAGTATTTAAATTTCATGCTAGATAGAGACGACACTATAGCACGTTGTGACGACAAGCCACGTGCGCGTCATTTAAACGCTATACTAACACACGCTTTGCGGGAGAGTGCACAGCATCCGATCTATATCCCTACCAAAAACTTTAAACGTTTATATCTCAGAAAATCACCCAATTCTTTTTTTTTTCAGTAGATGCAATGTAGTTAATTACATTCTTTGCTGAGCCTGTTGTTTGTAATAAATTAAACATTAGGACACATGCCTATTGTCTCGTTTTCGCACGACAAAGAGAGTCAAAATGATAGACCTAGTAAAAATAGATTAAACTTATTAAGACAGCCCATTAGCAGATTAGGGTGTGTATAAACCTCCACCCACCAAAGATACGTCAGAGCATACGTTGGTAATAACGTCTGGAACTTAATCAAATCGATCAGGAGCCGTACAGCTACCTCTTACCGCGGGCTCGAAACAGAGCAGCGAAAAATCACGCGAACGTGAACCTTAACGCGCCTAGATAAGGTCTGCGGTCGCGTAACTTTTGGTAATTACTTAAACGGAATCGCTTAAAACAGGTTGCCGTAAGATCCCAGTACACCTAAGTTTTATTAAATATTGTGCAACTTTTGTGCAGTAACAGGATGAGAAGTTGCTAGCGGACAAAAATGTTTTTTTTTTTATATAAAAAAGTCAGTCATAAGACTGCACATAAGAAATGAAAACTTAAGTAGTAATTCACCTATTCTACAAGAGATGCTGTTTTAAAATACACGGTATAGGGTGACGATGTTTTTTTTCATGTTCCGAGTGTTTCCTAGTTCCATGATTTTTGTTCACCCAAAAGTGCTCAACGCGTATTCAGAATCTAAACAAGTTTTCACTTCAAAAAATACTTTTAAAAAAAGGCATTCCACACCTAATTAATAATTTAGTGATCATAATAGTACCTGATACGGCGTGGCTTGCTCCTGAGTCTTGTAGGGGCAGCAGCAGCAGCCTCGGGTTCCAAGCTGCGTTGTCGCGGCGTTACGTATCCCTTGCCCTCTACCGCGATGGGGATTATGAACTCGCGCGCAGACTTCTTGATCGGCTCGCCGCTTGGGCTAGAGCAGGTTTCTGATGCATTCGACTCTGATGATACCAGGCGCCTGCGGATTCACAACAAAAAAATGTTGTAAAATATTATAATAGGATAGTTAATTGAATCAGGCGTTACTTTGCGGAAGTCCATCTTCAAAACTGTTTTTCTGATGAATCTCTAGTGTAATTCCGCTTCTACGTCACTTGGTCGCTAAGGAATTTATTTTTTACATTCATTTTAATTTTAAATTATATTTCATGTTTCAGAATTAATTAATTTTTGTTTCAGGTTAGGTTAATTTATTTTTTTATTTAATTACAGGTTAAGCCAAATTACACTTAGGTAAATTAACTACATCAGTCTCTCTCTTCCCGACTATGAATCCCCCATGGTGGTGGGGTCAGCCTTCCTTACTTTTCTCCTCCACTTCGCTCTATTCTCGACATCGTCTTCGAAAACCTTACACTCGCTAAATTAACTACATCAATATAGTTTTTAATTCAAATTTAATTATTTCATGTTTCAGAATTAATAAATTTTTGTTTCAGGTTAGGTTAATTTTCTCTTTTATGTAAATAATATTTTATTTCAGGTTAGGCAAAATTATACTTAATTAAATTAAATTAAACTTCATTATCAAATATCTACCGAGTAAAATTTATCCCAAAATTCCTTATTGTACTAGAAGCGACGTAGAAGCGGAATTACACTATAGATTCATCAAAAAAACTGTTTTTATTATAATAGGATACTTTTTTGTAGTGCCAACGTTGATCCTTGAGTGCTTATATTGGGGACTAGCTGTACTCGCAACTTCATTCGCGATTGCCATCCCTGCAGATTATTCCCATTTGACCACAGTTTTTCTCATATTAAGCAACACTGTGGTCTGTGGTGAAACACAGTGTGTGGTTTTAACTTTTTATTTTTCACTAAGCCTGTTATTTTTAACAAATCAAACACCTGTTTGACATCCTATTGGGCTAAGCGTAGTGTTACTGTCCTTGAGAGTGGTGTTACTGTATGTACCTGAGTGGAGTGGTGAGGGGCGCGCGAGAAGGCGCGGGCATAGGGGCAGCGGCGGCGGGCTTGTGCGGCGCGGGGGGCGGCGGGGACGTCGGGGCCTCCTCCGCTACATGGATCGGTATGATACGTTCTACTGATACACCTCTGTAATGTACAACATAGAACCAATAAAACACAAATTCGTTCAAAAAGCTAGCCGTCATCTTTAGATCAAAAGAGGAGGTAAGATAGACCATAATGCCATGTATGTTGCTTGAGGTGTGTACGTCTGCCTTACTCTATAACTATTACTTCAGCACAGAATAAATGATATTACTACAAGTACAGAAGACATTCCGACATAACTTTTAAATAAATAGCAAAAAGTAAACTGACCGATCAAAGTGAAGCCGTGAGTCTACGAGAATTTGTATATTTGTTAGACGAAAATATACGTACTTTTGATCTGATCACCATAGTTTTTTTTTTTATATCGACAAGATGATTGCAATTAATTTATCATTCAAGCAAAATCAGTCGAAGGGTTGCAAAGATATAGGGTACCTATAGGGGGATATAGGGATATAGGGTAGGGTAGGGTAGATACAGGGAGGTGACAGTTCGGAGCGAACAACTTTTGTATGTATGCCGACGTCAGCCGGTCGGGTGTACCTGGTGTTGGTGGCGGGACGATGGTCTTCTATGCGGTGGTGCGCCTCGGTGCGGAACAGGCGTGGCGCGGCCGCGGCGCCAGCGGCCGGCGAGCCCGGCGGGGAGGCCAGCGAGGCCACACCAGCGGACGATGACCGCCCGTACGGCACTGGCGGTTTGCCTGCAATAAAACAACTCTATACTCTACTCGGTTAAGGTGATCCACAAGTTTAAAGTCGCTCTGCGAGATATGACGAGAGCTATGCTCGAAGTTTCTATACAGGACAGAATTCGTAACAAAGAGATCCGTCATTGACCAAAGCTACCGACATAGCTCAAAGAATTCGTAGACTGAAATGGCAATGGGACATTGCCCAAAGAACTGATAACCACCGTTGGTGGTAGACTAGTTGGGGTACGGGTTGTTCTACAGAATGCACGCTAAAGATGTATCTAGGTTTCTGTGCATCCTTCACGCAAACCTCACAAGGAATCGCCAATCGGAATTGCAAAGCTGCTCAAAATAATAATGCATACGAACGCCGCAAAACAACAAATGCGTCACGAAAGCAAATTTGATTGTACAGGGGTAAGAAGAACACAACACAAGCAAGCTGTTTAGTTAAACAGTCAATATTTGATAATTTCCTGCCAAAATTTTACTTACACACATAAGAAATGTATATGTATAGTTTGCCCTGAAAACTTACGAAATTTTACTGAAAATTTGAGCTCTAGATTTAGCTCAAACACAAAATCTCACCAGTCCTAATAGCCGAGGATATGATATCGCGCGCGGCGCGCCGGCGGCCCTCGTCTCCCTGCGAAGCCTTCTCCTCCACCAGCTTAGCCATCGAGTTCTGAAGACTTCTGCAACAAAACCATACAAATAGTTGTACAAAACCTTTAAATATTTTAAAAGGTAAAGTTATGAATTTCTAAACTAGTAGACATCAGATACATAGTGAAAACTTTCAGACAAAACATTAGTAGAATGGACCTAAATATCCCCCACCAATGACACGCTACTTACATTTCGAATCAATTTGCTGCAATGCATAGAAAAAGAGATGTTGATGGTTACAATTTTTTTTTAAGTCTTTGGTTTTTTTAATGAACAAAGTATATACCTAGTATAAAATGTTAGTCCTCTCTCAGTCCAGAAATGGCCCCAAGGAATATCCACCAACACCGTTCTTCAATGTCTTCTGACAGAACAATCAACTTTTTTTTTAGGTGGCCAAATGATTGGACTACCAATTTTCTACAGATGGTTGTCAGTTTTGTTAAGAAAATACTTCGATTGTCTTCCCCCATTCATATATAAATTATAATCCTATAAATGTAGCTTGATTGAAATGATAGTTCACGACATTTCAGAGGATGTCTTTGTAATAACGTCTGGCGGATTGCATTTACTTTTAACACAGAGATCAGTGGGTTTTCTGCGTTTAAAAATACTATGAACTACAAGTGCTGTACATATAAATAGTAAAAGTATATTTGAACTTTAAAACGGAACTGCATTTAGCGTGGATTTTCACAATACAATAACAATATTTTTCCATTCTGTCATAACAAGGTTACGTCAACTTGACTATAATTTTAGGGACGTGGTAAATCGATAAACGTAAAATCGATCGTTTTATTTTGCTGTGTGAATGAAATTTTTTTTTTTTTCAGAGTATCCTCTCCGTACTATCGAAATACAAAACTCGTACAGATAACGTACTACTTTTCAGTAAACCTATATTTGTTTTATACAAAGTTTATTAATATGTATAAGTACTAGCAACTGTCTTTGTAAGTTTTACGGAACGAAACATCTTTATCCAAAGACAGACTACTAGAATAGCCTACTAGACTGACTATTGATTGAATAGTGTTACGGGGTATCGGGATTGGAAGAAAACACAGCTTACCGATACGACGATTTATTTTGAAGCGCTTTCTTCACTGCACTCAATAAATCATGACTAATTATTTCGCACAATATTATTAAAATGTTGTTATTTTTCGCTCTGTTTGTCAACACAATCGCCCTGACATCCACCGTGTCAATCTCTCCAAGATGACATGGTGACTGCCTCTTACCAACGAGATCGAACGCTACCTGTGCTCTATAGAGGTCCATCCGCACCGAAACCGTCACAATATCATTTATTATTAATCTACAGGATTGCTCAAATGACTATGACGCTGATGATGATAATGACACTGATTAAGGATGTACACCATTAGATTAATCAATAGATTTATTTATATAACAAGAAAAATACTTGCTCGTGAAAATATTATTCGTGCAAAACACTTCCAGTCGATAAGCACACACATTATTCTCGATTTGATCCGAATTGTCCCAGCACTATTCGAGGATTTTTACAAACATTATTTCAATCAAGCTACATTTAATAGACTATAGTCACAGTGCACATGTCATCGAAAGACAGACATCCCTTGACAATGATATTGAGATTATTACTGTCAACCACATAGAGTCACTTTATACCGGGTATTTTATTTATTCCTCACACAGCTTGTTCGTATATAGTTTACGGATGGCTGTCAGTTATGTACAGAAAGTACTTAGAATGGCTGCACATTCGATTCTTCTGATATTTTGTGACACTGTAAAACAGTGCGCATATCCACTAGAGACAAAGAACGACAAAACAAATAATAATATAAAGAGACGATATGTTGCTTTTAAATACATAAAGTCACTTTGTACAAGGCATTCTATTTACCCTTGCACACCTTGTTCATGTACATATATAGTTCCAAATTAAATTTATTGCGCCCGTGATCCTGGATTACAAAGTTGGTATATTTTTTTTATTTTTTTTCAATTTATCAACAAACAGTACACAACAAAATATAAAACTAGAGAGCAAGAAAAAAGAATAGTTGTGATACCAGCATCGTTGACCACGGGTTAGTATATAACAGATATGAACATGGCGAAAGGAAAAATAATAAAAATGTACATCAAAATACTAACTAGTGCTTAACAAATATGTAAGTTTAAAAATATTTCGTAGGTAACCACTAAAGTTGAAGTTGAGAAAAAAAAAACAAGTTATGCATGATTATGACAACATCCCGTTGCCATCAGAGAGACCATGGGTAGTGCCGAAACATATCCAAGGCGTCTTAGGAAAGACAGATTATACATTAAATTAAATTTAAATTAAGAGCCAGGGATACATCATGAGGAATGTTTGCTGTCACCACTACCCAAAACCTCCAGCACTGAGCTCCGGAAACCACCAGAACGTTCATGAAATATGTCGATACTGTTAAAAAGATCGTTATAACATTTAGTTATACGATACAATGGAGATCGCTCACCCGAGTTGGTGCGACAGGTCGAGGTGTAAAAAGTCTTAGGTTCAATTCGTGAGTTGATTCTTGATGGAATCTTGTAATAAAGCTTATCCACCACCTCGGGGCAATCATACCGATTGTGACAAATATCATATAAAAGCATAGCACTAAAAAAAAACTTAAAAAACAAGTTTCTTTGTATGTTACTAAGGGACTAACCTCCTAGCATCTTGGAGTAGCACCGAGGGGTCGACTGGCGAGGCGCCGTGGTTTGGTTCGCTCTCGGTTTTCTTCACACCTCCTCGGTTTGGTTCGGCTTCTGGTGGTGGTGGAGTCTAAAAAACAGACATTTATTTTTGACAGGCCAAATTTGATCAAAACACTAGTGGCCTTAGTACGAGCACTTGCGAAAAAGTTATCGTTACGAAAACGATAGCAAAATGTATGAAAAATTGAACAGCGCCTCTATCAGACGTAAAAGGAAACTAAATTTTTCGTACATTTTGCTCTCGTTTACGTAACGATAACTTTTTCGCAAGTGCTCGTACTAAGGCCACAGATTTTAAGTGTGAAGTGGCGAGCTCAAAGATATATTCCAACATTTTCAACTGTTTGTTTATCCTTTTGATCAGTTTAGACCATTTAAGCCTAATCGTTTAATTTTTTAGAATGGAAACAGTTTGGAAAGAACATGTATTCAAGCATATCACTTGTTGTCTTTGCACACTAGTTTTTACACGCGCTTTGCCCATGTGACTAAGTCATCATAATATGGTTAACTTTAGTATGAAATGCGATGGTAAAATGCGACGTTGACATAATAATAAATAAATATCTGGGACATTATTGCACACATGGTCATCTGACCCCAAACTAAGCAAAGCTTGTAATATGGCTGCCAGAGACTGATATACATACATATATATTTTTAAATACATACTTAAATAAATATTAACACCCAGACATAGAACAAACACAAATGTTCATCACACAAATGTTTGTCCTAGATGGGAATCGAACCCACGCCCCCAAGCACAGAAAGTAGGATCACTACCAACTGAGCCACCGAGGCAGTCCGATAATATTAATACCATCACAATGACATTGGTTACGTTCAAATTTTATCTCAACATCACTTTGACATTAAGCTCAAGCTCATAGTTGGGATTAGAATCCACGCCTGCTGCGTGGAAGTCGAACACACCAACCACTGAGCTGTCATCGCTAAACAACTATGATATTTTTAATATCTTACTGGAGCTGGCTCGATGCCGATCTGTTGCAGTCGCACGGTACCGTTGTCCTGCGGAGACTTGGACTGGAGGTCACGATCCTCGCTCTGAGCTTTGGGCTTGGCGATCTTCGACACGGCTGTTAATAAACATTACATATTCGTTACTAATGTCAGCCATATTAATCATCTAGATGTGGGTCCAACGGGCTTAGTACAGAAGTTTAATTGAGATAGTGGTTGCATGCCGCCCCGTTTGCATCTACTTACTTGTATGCTCGTGAGCGGGATGGCACACGATCGCAATCACAATCCGAATCATGAACGGACATCTATAATAAACCCGCAGGTAGAATACTAAGTGAACTGAAAACAGTTTCGAGCCATTTTTCATTAAATAAATAAAAAACGTTATATTCGTAACTTCTTTAGCAACTCTTTCGTAACTTCTTCTTTATGGTGTCAGAAGTACCCACCTTGAGCGCTTCAAATTTAGAATTGTGTTATTTTTATATGTAACAAAATTATATCTAGGACAGAGACAAGAGCATGAGGCGTGCTTGTGCGAGCGCCCATTCGCTTGGAAAGATCAGGCATCGAAACATCAAACGGGCGACGGGGAGGGTCGACGCGTTTAGGGCGCGCGTCTTGGCCACTTAATATAACAGGGCCCTGGAGGTCTAGACAAGACCCTTTTTCTGTTAGCGTTCACGCCTGCGGAGAGATAAAATTGTATGAAAATGATATTTAGCTTGAGAGGTGTCACGTGACTGCTAATGTCATTTCCATACAATTTTATCTTTTCGCAGGCATTAACGCTAACAGATTGTGGTTCTTGTCTAGACCCCCAGATTCACTATCTAAAAACAAGCTAGTGAAGCGGCGCGTTAACTTTTAAAAGTTGGCCTTTATTCCCTAAGGAATAGAGCCTGCCCCTCAAGCCATTCGTTACCACGGCGACATTAGTATCGGTGACTCGTTTTTTTTGTCGTCGCGACTTTCATTTTGCGAATGGCACACGTAAAATTTTTGACGATTCGTGTGCATTTTAGAGTGTGATAGTCTAGTCACCTTCTGTACAAATTGCCTAACTTTTCTAAATTATTCCAAATAATAATCATAGCTCAATGTCCTTGTTTACCTGGTTTGGAAAAGTTTCGTTTGACTTCAGGCGCGGTCGTGAGCGAAGCACGTCTCTCGAACTGATCCTTGAAACTGCCGACACTGCCTCCTACAAAAAGTAACCGAATCATAACTACATAGCTACCAGAGATCACAGAATTTCATTTTTTCTACGGTAAGATTATCATAGATCTAAACTGTGGTGATGACTTGTGCAGTAAGGTTGAGAAATGCAGGAAGGATAAGAGTGGTGAAGGAGGCAAGGCAAGCGGAACATTGGTCGTCCAGCTGCGAGATAGGTCGACCATAACATTTTCGGTAGAACCCGGGCCCGATTAGCACAGGACAGAGGCAGATGGCATAACTAGAAACCTATAACTGGCAGTGGGATAAAGGTCGCAGTATGCACATCAGTGGCATCTGAGCTCTATCTATAAAATAAAAATAGCATTCACTGATCTTAACTCAGTAATTCAGTATTACTAGTTTCTATTATGTTTTTTATTTCATACTTTCTACAAATTCAGTCTGTAACACCAGCACCAGTTTCACAATCAGGTTGTCCTACCTGGACATAGGCCTCCTCTAGAAGTCGCCATTTCTCCCTATCTTTGTCTATTCTGCGCCACCCTTTTCGAATCCACAGACAGAGCTCTATCTATACTTTCTATAAAATTCCTTACAGCTACAAATACTAATCAGCAACATACTGTATTCTTCTAGTAATGTCCTTTCTGTGGTGTCAATAAATGCCGAAATGGTCCCAAGTACATTATGTGTGCTATGACCTTAAAGAAGGCAGAAAAGAGATGAAGGCTGTAACTCTACTCTAGCCAAATGTTATGTAATTATGTTCCAACTTGTGGTTATGGTAGTATGAACCTGAAATAAATGAATTTGATGGTGATTGTAGTGAATCATGCTACACCTGCATCATGCTACACATACCTGGTATAGAGAACTTCTTAGGTTTGGGCTTCTCAGGCGCAGACTGAGCTATGGACAAGGATGTTAGTTTATCGGCCGCCGCCGTTACAGCGTTGCTCTGCACCTCTTCTTGTTGCTGTAAATATACAAATATTGATAAAATAACAACAAAATGGGTTATTTATGATTTATCTACATTTGCATCAAAGCGGGCCCCCCAACCGGTTTTGACAATGAAATCTAAGCCCTATATCTCATTACGTACAGCGGACATTGGAAAACTCTATTGACAACCATGGTGTAAGGTTGAATTTGGCCTTTCAATGCAGTAATACATGCTCCACGGTCTCGTTTTCCTGTAGCCAGACCCTGCACAAAAAACTGTCTGTAGCTCCAATTTTGTATAAGTGGTTATTTAGCTCACAGTGACCTGTGATGGTACCTATCATTAATAAATCTTCATATTCTAATAACCTTTGGTTCCTTTGGTTTCTCAACGGTCTTTTCCTCCACAGTTTTGGTGGGAGACGTCTTCTTCTTCACTCCGACTCTCGGCCTGGCGCCAGTCTTCGCCACTTCATCGTTTGGCGATTCTTTCACGATTTCTTTTGTGAGGTCTTTGGAGAGTTCCACTGGCCCTGGCACTGGTGACGGGGAGATGGTGATCGTTGCTGATGATTTGAGCGACGGTTGGATCTAGTAAGAAACACAATGTTATATTATGACCACAACCATGCAACATGACAATTATTATTATGTATGTGTGTGATAGTCAATGCAGAGTGCCAGAATCTTAATAGGATATTTGACTGTTTTACGAAACCTATAAAAAAATAAAGCAATCTTGTGATTTAATCATCATAATTTTCAAAAAAACATTTAAAGATGAAAAATTGGGGGATGAACCCCGTTTACTAAATTTTAACCACCTAAATAAATCTATGTTATAATCATCGTGATTCGTTGGTCACCATGACAAGATACTTAATCAGAAGTAGTATGAACATGTATAATTTTATTCTTCTATAGAGTTTGTATTATTTATTTTATATATTTATTATTTTATTTATATAAATAATAAATTTATATATCTTGTAATTTTGAAATGTTCACTTACCGCGTCATTAGTTTGTTCGTCAGCCGGAGGGGAGTCAGACGACGCTTCTTCAGGCAGTGAAGCTTGTGCGAGACTCGCCGAACTGAATAACAAAACAATTCCTAATAAGTGTTGATATCAAAAAGAAAAAAGTTGTCTTGTGTCTCTAATAACTTGAAGCTGTGAAAAAGGATGTAGTGCTAAATGTGATTGCAAAAAAGGTGGACTGTTTTGTTCTCTAGCGTGTACAAATTGTCAAGGCCGGTCATGCTCCAATGTTGAATCACCAACAGTTGAGGATCCGTTTGATACCAACGAGCGATTTATCACTATTGAGGCAATTTACTCACCCAGGATGAAGAAGAAGAACAAGGAGAAAAAGAAGAAGAATAGAATAGGCGTACCGGGGAAACCACGTTAAAAAACGCGCTAAGTACACTACCTCAAAGGCGGCGTGGAAACATGTGCATATTATGACAATTACAACTCTTCCAATGTGTTGAATGGTTATATCTCAGAAACGGTGGCTCTTAGGAAAAAAGTATCTAGACATTTTTTATTGATAATTATCTAATCTACAATTTTTGGCTGAACTAATTTTATGATAAAACTTACCGTTCTGCTGAAAATCGCGAAAAATCCGTTTTTGTGACTTTTGACCCAGTTTTTTTTTCAGGTATCGGGTCGATGAGGATTTTTTCTTTATGATGGTGTTTTGAATAATTCTACCAACTTTGAGCTGGGTGCGAATTATTGTACCCTCGGATGTCTAAATTGACCGGACTACTAACGATCTAGCCTACTCTGGTATGTACGTTGTAGAATGTGTTCTACAACGTACATACCAGAGTAACACAATAAAATTAACACAATGTGACGAAACAGCGCCACACCAAAATACTCCCAACTAATACGCCTCGATGCCGCACTAGATACGCGTTTTATTTAACGAAACCTTTAGGGCAGTTTTTATGTACCTGGCAAGTTTGTCCTTCTTCCGCTGCAAGCCGCTGGCGGACATGGCCAGCTCCAGCTTGCGTTTGTTCTCGCCCGCGGACACGATCGTGCGCGTCGGAGACGGCTTGATGGCGTCCTCGCCACCCTCTGTACAATAAAATTTTCTTGCTCTATTAACACTGGAGTCTTAACTGTGTGGGTCTGACGGGACCGGAGCTAGGGTCATTCTCACTACTTTTTAACCAACTTCCAAAAAGGAGGAGGTTATCAATTCAACAGTTTTTTTATTTTTATAGTTTGTTACCGCAGAACTTTTGACTGGGTGAACCGATTTTGGTGATTCTTTTTGGTGCTTCCCATTTTGTCCCATTACAATTTGGTCCAGTTCTGATGAAGTCGGTTTTTTTTACATTGATAATTATTACACAAACTTACTAGATAAAGATCGAGACGACAGGACTGCGATTAATCTATGTGTTGCAACAATCTGTACTAAGTACATACATTTTATGTGGACGAGCCTTGGGTTTAGGTTTAGACATTTTTCTTCTTTGACATTAGTTTCGCAAATCGTTTATACAGAGTGTATCTCTAGACAACAGATATATCTATAGCCGTTGAACTAAAATTCGAACTTTAGTTTAATGTAGCCTACAAGATCTTGTTAACTCCGACTTTTGAATAACCCTTTATACTATAACTCCCGTTACGCAGAAAGGGTGTCCTAATCCGAAAGGGGTATCATTATGAACAACGTTTAATATGGCAAAAACTCTGAAATATAAAAAAACAGCCGTCAACCGTATCAAAACGATCATTGAGTCACTGACACTACAAAATGTAAGGAAAAGTTTTTTTTATGCAATTTCAGGGTTGGTCACATAGTAAAAGTTGTTCATAATGATGAGTATAACGGACCCCTTTCAGCTTAGTCCACCATTTCCGCGTAACCGTGTAGATAGCTGGATTTATCAATAACACTGTGTGGTGAACAGTTAAATGGGAAAATGTTATTTTATTCCTAAAAAGAAACTATGTGGGGCAGTTAGTAAAAAGAAAATGTAATCACCTGCGACAAGGTCCAAGATCCTCTTCTCAGCCGAGTTGCTCGGTTCCACCGGCATCGACATGGAACTGGTGAGGTCTGTACAGCTCTCCTCTGGACCTCCCGCGTTAGCCTGCGGGGAACATTATATACTTTAGCAATCACATCAAGAGCGACAATAAAGAGATACTTTTGAATGTTTATTTGCTACCACCGCGACAGATTACAGATTTTCAACTCTGGTGGTGGTAGCACCACCAGAGTTGAAAATCTGTCGCCAAGACCCTAAAAGTCCTCTGGTAGACTCACTTCAGAGCTAGTTATATACGACAGTATAATGAGCGGCCTTATCACCTTAGCGATTTCTTCCAGGTAAACTTTGGGTGGTGCACATAATATACAAATAAATCCATATACCTACAATAAAGACACAAACAATACTACATAGTATATGTTATAGGCTAAAAGACCGAAATCGCTCATTGAGTGAAAAAACACTTGTGGACCAACTTGTGGACACGGCTCGCCGAGTGCAGGCGAGCGCTATTGATTTGTACAACTGACACTGATTGCAAGTAAGACGAGTCGTGGCGAGCAATCCTGAATGGCAAGGCACGCCAAAAGAACCATTCACACGTTGGCGTTGGCCTGCGTTCGGCCAGCTACGCGAGCGACGGCAAACCTAGAGAAATTGACTGTCATCACATTGGTACTCGTCTTTGCTTGGCGAGTTATGACCAAAGTGTATTGGCGGCTTTATAGTACGTACCTCAGGCGGCACAACCACCGAGTTGGAGTTGGAAGGAGCAGCTGGCGCGAGCGACAGCAACAGATCCAGTCGCACCGGGGTCTCTGCCGCCAGCGCCTCGGACATTTCCAGGCAGGACGTCTCGCATCCTGTGTTCACCCATCTGCAATTTTTTCACCGCCTTTCTTAGACCGTGAATCACATGCCCATTTTCGGGCTCTTTTACTACATGCAAACAGGTAGTAAAAGAGCCCGAAAGGCTCTTTTACTACCTGTTCGCAACACCTAGAAGAACTGAAGTCTATGGTACACTGAGCTGTTTAAAAATAGTTTAGGTGTCTATGGAATCGTAGAAAAAGAAAAGGAGAAGAAGAACTTCTATCTTAATCTTAAATTGAGCTATGTCTCGCCTCTCGGCTAAAGAGAGAGCAAGACTAAATTCAAACAAAAACCTCACTTTTTTCTTTTTAAGATTTATTCGCAACTAGCTGAATCCAGAGGATGTTACCCGCGATTATCGAGTATTTCCGCATTTTCTGGAAGCAAAAATACCCTATGCCCGTCCTTATGATGTACACTGTCATCCTGCCAAATTGCGTTACTCTCGCCTTTATAATATCCCTGACTCTGCCGAATCTCGCGGTGGGTGTTACCAACGATTACAATGCGGGATACGTACCCTATGTCCGTCCTCATGATACACACTATCTTCCTGCCAAATTTTGCTAAGATTGTCTTAGCCGTTTAATCGTGAAAAGCGAACAAACAGACAGAGAGACAGAGTTACTTTCGCTTTTATAATATTATTTAGAAGTTGTTAAAATTTATTCAGTTTCTCTCAATTAACTTAGAGGAATCTATACTTAATCTTTTCTATAATAATAATATAATTACAATTCAGTTGAGGCGCATATAGTCTTTTGGTGGAAACATACAAGCATACAAAAAACAAACACAATCTATTATTCTATCTATCTATTATTTTTCTATTTAAGTATGTATTTAAAAATATATATCACTGTTTTAAACTGCCACGGTTGTTCACTACAGTTATAACACAGTAGTAGTTAATTCCTTTCACAACTTTACCACGATAAATATCCCGTAAACAATCATATAACTGTAAAAATATGTACGTATATCAGTCTCTGGCAGCCAAAGTACAAGCTTTGCTTAGTTTGGGGTCAGATGACCGTGTGTGCAATAAATGTCCCAGATATTTACTTTACTCACTACAATACCATCCTTCTTGCTTTGCGTCGTCGGGTAAAAATTCGAACCAAGTCGCCATAAAACGTAAACAAAAATATTTTAATAAGCAGTAACTAAAATCAAATGCTAATTCCAACAAAAGAATGTTAAAATACCATTCTCAGTGAACATAATTGTTCTGAACAATTTTCTCAGTGACGCATATCTAAGGACATATTTTAATACACGTGAGTTATTTTTTTTATGGTTACATTTGTATGGACTTATAATAGCTTGTTTAATGTTAATAGATTTAATAGATGCCTTTAAGCACAGAAGCGCCGCCAGAGTAGGTTTCATTAGTCGAGTTAAAATATTTACTTTCGTTTGATACATGGTATAATAATATACTCCGCCAGGAATGATATTCCGAGACGCAAGAGTCACTTGGGTGACACAAGCCTACGTCATCGATGTTTTATAAATTAAATTCGTGTTTAACTTAAATTGCTTCAGACAAACAAAATTACCATTGAAGTGCTTTTTTATATTTTATTTCATAGATTATTAACAGATTTGCAAAGAAGTGGCAAACGGATAGTAACATATTAGTATCTTTATTGTAATGTATTCTAGCAAATAAATGATTTGATTTGATTTGATTTGATAGGTCACTCCCGGAATATCAGATCTGTTTGATACAAATCACTTACGGATGGTCGCAGATGTACGCGATGTCCGCACGTTTCACCGGGTCCACGGTGAGCATGTCGCGAATTAACGGCGATGCGGCTATAAGACAAAATACAACAATACTGTAAGATAATTGACATTTTATTATTACATTTCAGGTACAAAGCGAACCGGGTTAACATCTGTACTCGGTCCAGGTTTTGTGACTGGGACAGCTGAAGTAGATTTAAAAAAAAAAGTTTATAAAAACCACAAAAGTCTGACCATTTTGGCTAGGTTTTTGTATGTTAGATTATAGCTAGATACTAAATAGTAACAAAAAAAATTACATTAATATTTTTCAATGTTATTACAGTTATCAGAGCTAAAAAAGTCTTGGACCGAGTATATGCATGAACGAACCCTGGATGTTGTCCTTTAAAAAAAACGTATTGATAAAACAAAACACGAGTACAAATTATTTTATCCGTAGTAAACATAACATTGCGTTCTGTAAACAAACCACATTTCAAGAGACCGTGAATGGAATAAACAATAACAGATTACACAAACATTGGTTAATTCCTAACAACCTTCCGCTAAGCTGGGTACGCCACCGACATCGCGCAAGCCGATCAATAGCTTCTATATCCTACGAATACTGTATGGATGTTTGTAGTTATTCAATATACGCGTTACTTCCTTATTGATCAACAATAAAAAAAATAAAAATAAAAAATCTTATAAAGATACCAGGTTGCATTGGTTAGATAGAGTGCAGACGGGTTAGGTTAGTCAGTGGCCGACGCACCCCCATAGCACACTATCTCGTTATCTAAAGCAACATTGTCGGAACACTGCTAACCACAACAACGCGAGCTGTAGTCGAGGTGTTCCTCGCCGTTGTCTTTTTGGAGCTTGTTTAAAAAGGTGCCCAGACCCACGAGCCTAAAGGCTGCTCTTAAGACAAGCTGGGGGATACTGAACCTGTTTTTTTAAACCCTGCTTCAAAGTTATCTTGACTGTGATTTTTATTGATTGTGACTCCAGCTTTCCGCTCCACAGAATATATTAGACAAGGAGCAAAATATCCTCATCAGACTTTGTTCCATCGCTAGACGTTACATGCATTGTACACCAATGAGTCAGATCTAGTCTAGCTAGAACTATGCATATATTAACTGCCAGTCTAGCAACAAAGGTCTTCGTTCCATCTCGCTGGTCACAGGTCACCCAATTTTCTTTATTATTATCTCCATTTTGAGGATGCATCTACTCTAGCCATTGTGTATTAGTTCTTTAGATGCAGCTTGTCTAAATTTAAAGAGTTTGGTATTCCGCTATTCAGCATCAGCCAAACCCCCTACTGTTTTTTTTTTTCATGCTGATTTAGTTGATTTGATATGCGGTTTTGTGGTCAAAATATCTCATTTAACCGAATCAAATCTGCCCCAATTCCTCGCGTCTGTTCATTTCGGTGATAAAATGAAAATGTTTACTCCATTACAATGTTGCACCTCGACTGTTTGTATGTAAACAGTATCATTAGCGATTGTGCAAAAGTAGCGAGTTGAATGGACAATATTGGCTCAAGACCTTACTTACATCATGCGCTGCTCCCGCGCGCACGATAGAGACGGCGAGTTTCAGCTTGTGTAAAAGCCGCCCCTAACCTAATCCCGCGGGACACATAATTATAACTACAGAACGACAGCGGCTAAATGTGAACTAATACTATTCCGCACCGCACGCGCTGAATTCACACCAGCTACTTGCTAAGCTGTGATATATTTCCGCATATAAGTTATATTGAATTCAATGCGTACGGTGCTTGCTTTGCGGATTAATTTGGAGCTGTAGGTACCTTACCTCACGCAGAAATCACCGTTTCAAAGCGTCCGCACGGACCTGGACGTTCGCTTATAGGTAAACGTCGCTCGTGTAGTCCTAAGTTTTGGGCTCGTCTAACTACTCGAGTGGCGTACAAGAGGCCTATGTTCAGCAGCCGGCAGACCGCCGCGAGCGACGGTCACGAGAGAAATAAGCAGAAGGATAGGGTAGCTGCGTTATTCGTTTTGCCGCTCGTCATGTCCACCACTTCCTATTTTGTCGGTTTTTTTCGCGCGATTCAAAGGTCCGACAACATGAGAGCACGACGAAAGAAGCCGAAATGCGGAGCATGCGATGAATAGCGAGTAGATCAGCTATTTAGGGAATAATTTTATTGAACAACGCGAGGAGCTAAACAAGAATAGGGTGTGCGAGGATATGGCTGTGGATATATGAGGATATAAACTCACTGGAAGGGTTCCTGGGTTCGTAATAGTCTCCGTTGCTGATCTGGCGCACGAGCCGCTTGAAGTTGGAGCCGTCGAACGGCATGGCTCCGTAGACTAGAGTGTACAGCAGCACGCCCAGGGACCAACAATCCACCTGGAAACCGTTGCATGATTCTCTATAATCAATGTACGAGTTACATTCGTCTAGCTATTATAAACCTTATTACTAGCATTTCTAGATACAATTTCGTAGGTCTTCAATTTGTGAAATTCTCATAATAAACTTAGATAAATTATGAACTAAATAGAAACAATGAAAAATTACTTTTAGAAAAGATACTGTTTGGTGATTTCAGGGGAGGAGTAAATTTTTATTGTTTATTATTGTGCCTAGGCAACAAATTGATTCCTACTTCGAAATTTATTCGCTACCACGGAACCTATAGATTAAATTGTTAGTTGTGGCATTTGTCTCATCATTTTAGTAAAATAAAAATAGAGACGTGTTCCGAATCACATTAACAGCGCCAACGACGCTAACAGCGCTAATGAGAACCAACACGGCACGAATAAAATTTCCTTGTGTTGTATTAAGTTGTCATTAGCGCGCCCTATGCGGGGCTTTTTCCTAACATGATAACTTACTTCAGGTCCAATATAAGGTGTTCCTTTGACTATCTCTGGTGACGCGTATAGAGGTGATCCGCAAAAGGTTGATAATAACGAAGTCTCTTTGAATACGTTCGATAAGCCGAAATCTGCAATCTGAAGAACACAACATTTAACTAAAATTTAACACTAGAAAAAACCTTGAGATTAAGAAATTGTTATATTTTGATTTTTTTAAGCTCCTGGAACTCAAACATTTAGCCGTCTAGCACTTCAAGCTGCGTTCTGCGTAAGGAGTCAACGGGGGCGAGATTTTGGCAGCTTTAGAGGACTCAAACAAATCAAGATATACCACAGGATAAAAATATAGATATAGGAATTACCTTAGCACTACCAGTATCGTCTAATAATACATTTTCCAATTTTAAATCTCTATGGCATATTTTATGGATATGGCAATAATACACAGCGGTTGCTATTTGACGGAATAACCTGAAAAAAGAAAAACAGCTATTATGAAACAAAAAATTTTTTTTTGCCACTGGCATCTTTGTATGATAAAGGTAAACACTGAAATAGAAAAGAAAAAAAGTAGAGTTTAAGGGTTTCTACACAAAGGGACATGCGTTTTAACCCCAGCTGAAAGCAAACCCGCATTAAAATATGAACCACATATCGAATATCGTACAATATACATAACATCATATAGAACTGGTAAGAATATGTCAGTGTGTGCAATACGTGTTTACCTCGCCCCCTTCAGTTTTTGGCAAACTTTTTTCGGTACTAGTTCGAGTTTAAAGGCAGATCCAGACTACATATTATCAAAGGTTTGGTTAGGCCTAGTAAATTAGGAACAAACCTTCTCGCTTCTTCTTCCTGTAATACTTTTTTTTGGCTGAGGTAATCGTAAAGTTCGCCGCCCGAGCAATATTCCATCACAAGGATCATCTTTTCACTGTTTTCAAATACTGAAAAATATTAAAAAATTGTTTTATTTTATAGTCTTCTGTGCTGTATTTTTTATCTTTCATTGCAATGAAATCAATTATATGAATTGTATGTAAAAAAACTCTAATGTCGTAAGTAAGGGTTAAATGGTGTAGGAATTATATAAATTTACCTATTATAAATTATTTTGCAGGTTGTTATATTATTTGTGTTTTCATAAATAATTAAATTATTACCATCAACTACGTTTTTTTCCCCCCATCTTGCCTTCCGGTATAGGCCTCTTCCTGGGACTTCCATTTATCTCGTTCTTGTGTGTAAAAATATATGTCGTCCCGTCGCTTACCATCAGGCGAGTTGGAGGCCAAACTTATCATCATCATCAGCCAGAAGACGTCCACTGCTGAACATAGGCCTCCCCTTTAACCTCCACACTGAACGACATCCTGCCATCTGCATCCACTGGATGCCCGCGACTCTCACAATGTCGTCGGTCCATCTAGTGGGAGGCCTACCTACGTTGCGTCTTCCGGTTCGCTCTATTCTATTGTATACCAATTTTAGCAATTTTGATAATTTTAGTTTGTCTACTTCTATAGTTAGCTTAAAACTATAAAAATGGTGTCATATTCAAAATTGAATGTTATATCCAGGAAACCGTAAAGACTGACTTCTATTATAAATGCGAGAGCTTTTGTTTGTTCCTATTGCACGCGACAACAGAACGGATAGACGTGTTTTTATGCCTGGTTAGTTCAAGGGCCGGAGAGGCACATAGATAGGTAGGCTACTTTTTTAATCCGGTAAACGTTACGGCTCAGAATACAGAATGTTCTGTATTCTGAGCGTTACGGTTCCTTAGGGACTATCCAAGCGTATGAAACTGCGGGGCACGGCTAGTCTTCCTCTTATATATCTTATATAAGGCGATGTGTGTATGTATGTATGAACCCTATGGGCTCCAAAACGGCTGGCCCGATTTTGACGGGACTTCCACTAGCAGATAGCTGATTATATAAGGAGTAATCCACGTGGCTGAAACCGCGGGGCGCAGCTAGTCTTCCATAATATTCTATTATATGTTCAGAATAAAACCGTTGGTCAAACATTTTCTGTCTGAAGTAAATCACCCGCAGCTAAATATAATTTATTTTTATTTCATAACATACGAGAGGAAGATTAAAGAAGGTAAAACGAATCAATTTACTAAAAGTGAATGAACATCTCACCCCATTCATATCCCAATCACGGACAAAGGTCAAATCATTCTAGAATAGCCTTTCATCAAAGACAGGTCTTTAAAGGTCCCATTAGAACCAATCATCAGGTTTTCCTTTATAGTTACAACCTGCTACAGTGTGGTACGATCTCAGATCAGACAAATAAGGGAGATATGGTAAAGTGGCGTGGCGGCTGCAATCTCGGCTGTATCTGGCCTAAATCAGGCTTGATGCCTTTAATCTAACTCATTGGTGTCGCTACACCAATACCATAGTACCAATACAATAGTGTAGTTTCTTAGTGTGCGTGAGAGATTACTAAGTGAGCCGTACTTAAGCGATTTAGCAGTACATATAGTGAAGAAAATGTATGAATAAAAAATTGAGCCATTTTACCACGAACGATAATTGTACTAAGGCATATCTACCTTGTTTGTCTGATCTGAGGGTATATCCATCATATTTGTAGAATTGAGCGGACAATTGTATTTTCTTAACAAAACCTAACAGCTGCCCGTTGAAAATCTGTAGTTCAATCATTTGGATTCCACCACAAATAAGTTTGTTACACTGTACGTTTGAAGATACATCGTCTCTTTTATTTTGCTAGTTCAGACTATGCCTACTACGTACAGTACCCTTAATACAAGATTTGACAGTTTTCGAAAACTTTTTTCGTTTCCGTATTGTCCCATACATTTTAGTAAAGCGCCTCTAGCGGAAACGCGGATGAACTAAAATCGGTAGTAATCGGCAGTATAGGTTGCTTCACTCAAATACGAAAAATAGTTTCGAATAGCTTTCAGCCCAGCAATGTATGCATCAAAACGAAAACGAAAAAAGTTTTCGAAAACTATCAAATCTTGTACTAAGGGTACAGATGGGAACTGCGTTTGTGGCAAGTTGGAATTAAATTCGCGCCACGCGACCACTCAGTACCCCTCGTTCCTCTATACTTTGAGGGAGTGCGGGATATCCACCCCACGTGCCTCTCTTTCACGACCGCCACGAACAGTCCCCATCTGTACATGAAATAGAATTAAGAACAGTTACCTTCATAAATATGTACAATATTGGGATGTCTGACCGACGACATGATCTGAACTTCGCGCCTGATTCGAATCAAGTCTGCCTCAGATTCGATCTTGCATTTTTTTATAGTTTTGATGGCTACTTCCTGGCCAGTTTTCTTGTTAATTCCCAGCTGTACCTTGCCGTACGTGCCTTGACCTAGTTTTCTTACTATGTCGAATCTGAAACAAAAATAGCAATTCAGCATCCCTGGCATAATATGGTTCTGAAATATAAATGTCAGTTTCACTTGTGTGATATACTTATACAGACTGATAAGATGATAAGAAAAGTTGCGCGACCGCAAACCGTATCTCGGCGCGTTAAGGTACCGTTGGCGTGATTTTTCGAACTGCGCTGTTTTAGCGCTTATTTGAGCCTGCGTTAAGAGTTAGCCATAAGGCCCCTGTTCATATTATTCAAGATCGATATCTGGATCAGTATGACTTTCACATTTTAATGTTCAAGAAATTGGGGCGTAACGCGTTCTATTTCATGGTAGCATCGCGTGATAAACGAGGGCATTCGATTTTTTTTAATTCCTTAAAGAAAATTCATCCTTCGTTCTAATTCAAAGCTTTATCTTTCATAATTTTACGGTTATTGTCAAGCTAGTTAATAAATTTATTAATTTTATAGTCCGCGTCTATATTTTACACAGAACTCGTGCCTGTTGGATGTATAGAGATTCAGCAAGAAAGTAAAAACGATCGCACATTGTTATTTCTTTTACAGCTGTAAAAAATCTATCTACTTCGCAAAGAAATGAGCCAAATGTGCATTCCTTCCACTTAACTACTGACTAATCTGTTTATCTTTGCACGTCAGTGAAAGAGTAAACAAATATACAATGCCTATCGTTTCGATAGTTGAGCTAGCTAGTGGATGAACGTGACGAAGATTTAAACGCTAATTGTAAAAGTCAGCGTGGTTTGTGCTGATCAGTTCGCGGGATTGTTTAGCGTTGAGGTTCAAAACTATTAAGCAAATCAATGCGTCATGGTATCGCATTCACACATTCACCAGTGCACGCCAAGTCATGAGATTATGCGTTTTAAGTCCGTGTTTGAGACCATGACACCATTTGAGAAATTGATTCTTGGAATACCACTTTACAGTTGAAATGCGTTCTAGGTTACGTAGCAAAAAAAATTTGGTCTGTGGTTCTAGGATAGAAATTTGAATAATACAACTTGTCATACTTTAACCAAAACAAAATATGTACTTCTGCATCCATGATTCTAATAAATATAGAATCATGGAAACGGGAGGCCGTGTGTTCGATTACTAGTCGAGAATGTCGAGAAAAGCGACGACAAACATTATTATAATATACATACGCTTAATGGAGACAGAACTTTTTTTTGTGATAGTGCCTTGTGTTCGGTCGACCGATGGGCCAGGATCGTCACACAGTGGGTGCCTGATGGACAACGTAGTCAAGGAAGGCCTAGGAAACGCTGGCGTGACGATCTTGACTCATTCCGGAGAGGTTGGCAAGAGGTGGCGGAGGACCGAGATTTATGGAAGGAAATGGGGGAGACCTTTGCCCAACAGTGGGACAGTATAGGTTAAGAAAAAAAAAGTGCCTTGTGATCATTGAGAGCGCAGTATTGTCTCTTTTCCCTTGCAACACACCTCAGGCACCAATCGCTGCCCACGCGCAACCCAGTGGCCAATGCACGCAATGTTGCACGCTAGTACACCAGCACCAAACATTAACCTAGCCAGTACTAAAGTTTATGGCCAATAAGAAAACTACAACTAGTTATGATTTATAGTGTTACAGACACAGATGAACCTGTACATCGAGACACGAAGTACAGGTTCATCTGTCTATTAGTGCGGAAATCTAAAAACTACATTTAGTATTATAGAGCAATCTCTCTTGAAACGCTTGAGAGTAAACCAGCGTTAGTCCAATCATAGTCTTTGGTCGCGGGAAAGATAGTTGGCAGTAGTAGATGCAGTTGCTGCGTTAGCATCATTACCGCTACATCTACGCTAATATTATAAATAAATAATGAATAAATAAATAAAATAAAATGTATTTATTTCAGGCATGGAACCCATATTGTTACACATATGTTACAGTTACAAAAGAAAATTAGAAATAGATCATACTTAAAAATGCAATAATAATATAAAATTGTTAAGATTATAGAAATATCACAGTCATTTTCGGTTCGCACTCCGGTGCACCGTCAGCCACGATTTAAAAATCGGGCTACCAAGGTAGTCCCCCATGCACTGCAATATGCCGTTCTTCGAACTCCTCAACCCAGCCCAGAAGGAAGCCACTCTGGATCTGATGACAGCAAAGAAATCCGGAACCCGTGCATCGGCGAACATGCCCGACGCGCTGCAATAACGTGCTTTTTTCATGAGGATGCGAAAAGCATCATTGTATTGCACCCTTATGGTATGATACGTTTTGCGTCTAAAATTAATAAAAAGGAAAGATTTGTATTTTTGGATGTTTAACTAACTAACCCAAAAACTATTATGCACTAGCTACTTTTTTTGTACTTGTAGTTAACAATTTATGTGGTGGTATGGAACCCTGAGTGCGCGAGCCCGACTCGCACTTGACCGGTTTATTTTTACACTGTATGATATTGTGCTGCTGCTGACGTCATCGCGTAAAAGTATTGAAATCATAAATACTTTTTTTTTATTAAATAACTACCACAACAAAATCAAATATGTAAGAATATGTTAAACAACGTTGTCTGTGAAAAAAATCTTAAAATTTTCCATATTTGTCGCAAATAACAGAAGTGTTTATGTTATTATTTTATTTTATTACTGCAAAATAGGCTTGCGCTTAGCCGTCAACTCGGCAATGATGCGGCCTACGTTGGATCACGCTTGCCTAGAAGAAACCGATATAAGAAAGAACAACTAATATAAAGTATAGATATAAGAAGTTATTTTCTATAAAAGATGATAGGATATTTATTACTACCCCTTGCTTTGAAGGAAAGCGCGCGCGTCGGTGTCCCGTCTTATAACTGTGTCTTGCGCCCTATTTGCCTGCAGGACTTTTTGCATTGATACGCTTTTAGATAAATTTGCTCGGGAGTTCAGTGAATCGTTCATAGTGCACAGAAAATAGGTAATACAAACATCGTCGTCTTATTAGCGTGGGCGCGTGTTAAATTCAGATGTGTAAACAAAATATGCACGCCAGCTTGCATGAATACAAGTGTGTTTTTTTTTTTAATCTTCATTACTGTGTTACATTGTGCTACAACGGAATACGGGCAATCAAATGAATCGGCCTCGCCTTGGCGAATACATTCACCCACTTCCATCTATCTAAGCTCGGCGTATGAAGCCGTGGCTTTAGAAATCGTTATTCATTCACGGCTAAAATAGTATACTACTACAAATAAAGATTATAGCAACTTTTGTAATAGGTTAAGATTAATTACGCGTAAATGTTCCCTAAACTGCGAATAGTCTCATTTCTAATTCTGTATGCCAGATTCTCTCAACCGAAAAGCCATTTCATTAGCAGTTTTTTGCATAAAATGTATATTTAAATTCAACCCGATTTCGGCGTGACGTCAGACTAAAAGGAAACCGACGCCCATTACGAGCCCTCTTACCAAATCGATGTGTCATCCGGAAACGAATAAGGGGACACCGTTGAGGCAGTTTTTTATTTATTTGAGGATAGAATAACACGGGAATGTTAGTTTAAAAGTGATATTACAAGTAGTTTGCTGTGATACTAGTTCTGAAACGAATCAATCCATTCAATAAACAGCTTCCAAATAGTAAACGACTTCAAAGTGAATAGACACCTACTTTACGCGATCGGCCCTCAATGAAATAATAAAAATATGCATTTAGAACGTGAGGCCGCCTTGTTTTGTTAAATAACAGCTTTGCATTTGCATCATGACGTTGAGGCGCTAATTCTAACATTTTAATTTTAAGTGGCTGTCCAATTTGCATTTTATGACGTTGAAATGATGTAACAGAAACAACCTTTACGCCTACAACTTCCGATGTTTCGTATGTAGGCGAATTCCCTAAAACTGATCAATGGTGGGATATGTGACTTCACGTAAATACGAGACTATTCGTTTAGAAGAATGGGAAAGATATTGCAATTTGGGTCACGCTTCTCAGCTTTATAATCCGAAAGGGAATACAACTTCTCTGTGGTAGATACGTCCAAATGCCACATACTTTACGGGCCAAGGTAAGGTCAATTCTAATGTAGACTTTTAACAGTTATCTAATTTATTCTAAAAGCTTCCAGTAAGTGCTGTTGATATTGTGAAATAAATGTCTTCTCATCGCAAGTGCAAGCAATTTGTAGCGAAAAACGAACTCGTAGTGAATGGTATTTACTATTTATAGAAAGGAGACTGAGGAGGTGAAGAGTGGAGACAGGGCAAATATTACGCCTCCGTTCTATTCTCGGAGAGGACAATTTACGATAATTTATAAAGCTCACAGAGTTAAAATTAAAAAATAGAGACTGTATTTTCGTCACCCCACCAACCAACCAATTGGTATGTCCAAGAACCTCAAAAGTTCAGACATGACGTTCACCAACATGCACTGAGCTAGCAAGCATGGTGGACTAGGGCCCATCCTCTCATTCTGAGAGAAGGCTGTATCCAAGCAGTGGGAACATGATAGGCTGATAATGATGATGATGATTTCCGTCATCAAACCTGTACTCTGTGTAGCAATGAGGAAGAAACCCCACCTACGTTTCTGTACATGTATCCTCTGTTTCGAAGGAAAATGCGACACTAAATTGCTCTATGCTGTCAGGCGAACGACCTAGCACTCTTTCGTCACTTAGTTGAATAAAAAAAACAGGTGTGTTGTTCTTCGCTCTATTTTCATTTCACTTTGTAGTTCAAGCTAGAAACAGCCCCGCCTACAGATTTCGTATATTTGGGCTAAACTAGAACGCTTCGAACGACCTTATTCCTGAGATATTAAAATATATCTTGCATCCGCACAAATGTTGCAAATTATAACATTTAATGTTGCATTTGACACAAGTATTGTAGATATTTGACCTTTATTATTCCGAGCACAGATATGATCTGTGATTTGACTAACACGTTTTTCTATCAGTCTTCAATTGTTTCACGTCTCTTTGTTTTGACATTGAAAGTCACGGATCAAGTAATGAGAACGCGATTGTTAGGAACGTTTTTACTCATTAAATATTTGCATTGTTGAAGAAAGTGCGAAGAATATGCATGGTAGAGTTCCTATTGTACGGTGTATCTAGTGGATAGTTTACCTTTGTTTGAGCCGCAGCCGATGGTCGTGCATTCGCACGTCTCCTGTGTTCTCAATACCGTCCATGATGTTGGCGGTACGCTTACTCTCGCCCACGACCATTGTGGCTGGAACAAACGAACGGTACTTCAATACTCATATCCGCAACACGCAATCATATACTAATGTGGGTGACAGCACATTTACTATATATATCAGTGCGTATAGAGAGTTATACGTAGAGTAAGTGCGAGATACTTGTTAAGAATAAATAACTGGTAAGTAAGCAGAGATGTTAAATGTTAGAAGAAAAAGAAATAGTTACGTATCTCTAACTTTTGTGTTTACAAATATTCTTAATCTAGATCAAATACACAATCCATAGCAACATATCTCTCAACGCGGAAAAACAGCTCACTGTCGCACCGGCATCCGAAACACGGCTCGCCTAATTAGCGAGCTGGCGGCAAGCGGGCAATCACAATCAGTGAGACTGTGATAAAGTCGCCGCAACCATCTTCCACGCTTGTTTACAAGTTGGCAATAGAATCGGCCAACTGGGACCTTATTTATTCGCGCTGGCAAACGATGAATGTTAATCAGCTTCAGCATAGTTAGCAGGGATGCGGAACATCCGTCCCGAGGCACGGCTGTGGCTGGAGACATGACTCCATTGATTATGCAGCCAGAGCACGTGTGATGTGTCGTCAGCTTTCCGATCGGTGACTGGACCAGATAAGAAAGCGCTGCACTGATGTGGTTACAAGCCCATTTCTTTTCACACAGATTTCATCTAAAATAGGTCAATGCAAATGTGTAAGGAATGCCCGTGTTTTTTGTTATAACATTAATACGATGAAAATGTGTTTTGAAGAGTTGATAAGTAAGCGGCTAAAATACCAGCAGGAAAACATGAAAATGCGAGAAGAGTTAGTACTATGCTGGATGTAGACTTTTTCGACCATCAAATACACACATGTATATAAATATTTATTACGAATCAAAATGTAATTAATTGAACGATAGGACATTCCCAATGCACATAATAATCACTAAAATGATCTATCAGAAAAGCTTATAAAAATATACCTACCTAAATAGCCAGTATGTTCAACAGACCAACTTATTGTTAATCTCAAGTACAGATTTCGAAATACTGCGTCATGGAGAGATTACGTTATTAATAAAGTCATTACAGTATGAACGCATTTTTACACGTACAAAAAACATGATGAACGCGTGTCGTAAAACCACCTACATCGAAACTTGACGAAAATACCCGGACACGTAGCACCGCTGTAGTAACCTACCGGAATCGCTCTCCGTTCGAGATGCCTTCGACTTCTGAGATAGCTTATGCCGTTTTAGGGTTTAATTTCCCTTCGTGATTAACTGGTGAGATGAGAGGGCAGGCAGGATGAAAGTAGCACAATTTTGAACACGAATTAAAGTGATGATAGAAATATACCTAGTTAGCTTTTAAAACGTAAGAGGCAATGGCAATGTAGAGACGGTAGAGTTTGTTCAAGTCATATTTTTCTCCAGAAACGACGCTACTTATATTTCAGGTTGCAGCACACTTGAAACTAATATGTATGGAAAGGTAAAGAAAATCAATGATATAAGCAGGTTTTTCAGAAAAAAACCGTGGGTCTAGGTAAATTACTTAATGACTTTACCCGCTGATAAATATCTCGAAAAATTATAACTTTTATCTGTCGGTTTTTAAGGAGAACAAGGCCGCGCATTTAAAAAAAAAAATAGTGACCTTGCGTTTGAGTGCCTATTTGCTGATGTTAAGCGATGATGCGGTCTACGATGGAGCACGCTTGCCTAGAAGAAACCGATTCACTCGTGATTTGCGATTGGTTTTGGTGTCTGCGTGTGTAGGTGTGTACGCTGTACACACTACAAAATGTCTCAAAATCTTTACCTGTCACTATATAGCACTTGAAAAGTAAGGGTTCTTTTAAAATTCAAGACAATCAAATTGATCCATTTCAGCATATAGTTCAATCAGCCAAGTGACGTCGAGTGAACGCTCGACCTAAATGGTAAAGCGGCATCCCGCGATCATACGTCAGCTCGGCGCATTTTGAAGTAGACTTCAAGCCAATGGACTCTCGAAAAAGACGAGAATTGGTCCAAGTACCAAGTGGGTGGAGACTGGGGATTGACCTAGAATTCGAGTTTGACAAACTCAGCGACTATAAAAAAGTATTTTCTGATATTGTATTATGTTTTATTAATATTACACGGGAATTACTCACGTTAGATTAGGCCGGATACTCCAACAAGTTTCAACCGCATTCGGCATTTCGGTTTTTGTATTTAATGTCTATTTATTGAAGAACACGCTTCTACCAAAATTTTAATTTAAGGCCTTGAACGTTGCTAAAGTATTTGTGTAGCCAATTTTTGTCTCCTCTGATTATCTTGTACGCGCGTACAATAGGTATATCATTATTAAAATAGGTTACACATACATTCACTAGGGTATACGTTTAGGTTTGATTATGTTCCACTAAACAGAGGCGAATTCTAAGTTAAAATTTACAGCTAAAAATACTTGACACTTAAAGACGGAGTCCTGTGATTGGCCCATGTAACAAGCTATCTGGAAATGGTTTTATTTTCGTTTGGTGGCTGGGCAACGTTTTAATGAAATGCGAAAACTACCCCAAAATATTTATGTAAATTTTACGTGAATATCTACGCAATGTTTTAGAAAGGTACTATATAAGCCAGAGCTCATGCATGATGGCCTCGGCTACGCCTCGTCCCGAATTTTCGCGAGGCTTTCGTCGCAATACTTGATGTACCTACTGTTAATAAATGAGAGCCTCGTGCGACAAAATCTATTGTTAGTTTCTCATCGGCCCTGCCTTTTAAATTATGTATTCTAATGTGCCTACATTTTGTATAAAACTGGAGGGTGCGTTAATAGAAATAACACATTTATTTCGAGTGTTTGACATAGTAGTTTACACCCCACCTGCGTAAAGGTGTTCATTAGGGAAATGATTAATTAACTTAAAAAGTAATGTAGTTCTAACACCTATTACTTTGTAAATTAACGACAAGACTTAATAATTCAGTAATTTACCTATACTTAATGAGGAAAGTAGTTTTTTTTGCAATTACCTAGAATTTCTAGCGAATGAGAAACAATTCTGAAACTATTTGACATTGACTCATCGTTACGCATCTCGGTCATTTTTGCTATTTTCGTCCACCTTGACAAAACTCAATAATTATAGATTTCAGTCTTTTTATATTTCGGATCTTGACGATTATTCAGTATCATCCGTATGTTAACTTTGATTGTAAATTTTAATAGTTTAATAGTTTTCCGTGTCAAATCAAACAGATGATCAAAGAATATTTAATTAGCAATCGATTTCAATGAACTTTACCATTGGTGTCGAGTCGATGTGAGTCATCGCTCATCGAATATTAATAAGACAGAGATTGATTTTATGTGTGCACCTACATACAAGCCAGGACAACAAAGTTAAAAAATCGGTCAAATATTTTTAAGGAGTGTTCAGCTAAGTTCGTCGGCTTTGATTGGAATCGATTTTGACGATGAACTCTATGAAATCTGTGTCCATGGTTATTAGAAAATTCTTGGCATGTCATCGTGATTAATTTCCACGATGTAAGGCGAGCGTGCTCCGGCCGACGGACGTCGTCCTTGCCGTTGTTAACCGATACAGTATCTAGGCCAGTCACATAGGTGTCAATGTTTCTGTGTCGGAAAAGCCGCGGCCGTCCCGATGGCATTGACGCCGTGAGCGTGAACCGTCACGTCCACAAAAATGTGGCGCAAGTAGCCAATTAACATGTGGGGCCGGCGTCTCGGCGCCTCTATAAATATCGTGCCCCCACCACCCCCCTCGGCACCCCTGCCACATGCCACCGCCGCACCCACCGCAGCCGCTGTGTCTCCGCCATCCCCGGCCGGCACCGGCAGCGGCATCACCATCGAACCGACATCACGACCGCAATAACATAAAGACTACACATAAATCTCAATATCAACATTTTGATGTCACACCGTATTTATGGTTCGACCCACGTTTGATTTTATAGTCGAAAGTTCGGTTTCGCAAAGCATTGGTAATGATCACGGAACCAAAAAGCTGACTCACAGCGATTGTAATAAAAAGAAAACAATCATTGATTATTCAAGATAACGGGAGACACCTGTATAGCCGAAACAACCTTACAGTTGATGCGATCGAGAATGATACAAACAAACCACTAGAATAGATATTGGAGGGAGAGTACACGAGTCGATAATAAGTCACCGAGAAAATAAAAGAGTAACGAATGTTTTATACATTCATTTGGGCGCTCGCCGTTTGAGTTGCCGATTGACGTTGGGCCAATTCGGAGTGTATCCCGGAAGTACGGCGGCGGCGGTGCTCCGCAGGCCCGGGGCGGCGTGCTGCGGCGTCATCGAGCGGACGCGGCAGGCGCGGACGCGGACGACGCAGCGAACGCTCTATTTCTGTCCACACACCAGTTGAATAACCTCCAATCAACTATTCGCACTTGCCTACGATCCTTCTACATACAGCTCAACGCCACTCAATCATGACTATATCTTGGATTTTCGTAACATTTGGGAGCCGATTTCAAGAGTGATCCGTTTCTATTTAAAGAACACTAGACAAACATGCTAGTATCGCAAGTATAGTACGTTCGTCCCCTAAACGAGAAGCTAAGTCAATCTGGGAAAGATCTCCTTGAGCACGAACTGCTAGCATAACAATTTGTTCCGAAGCGTGGCTGTAACAAATATTTACTTTGCTACACACGTTTACACACGTTTGACACACATGTACGGTAGATTCCTTGTACTCTGACCATAATTTATGCAAAATTTGGCTAGCGATCACAAGCACATCGCTTCGTTTGCAAAAAGAGAGTGCATTGACTCTATATTTTGCTAGGTACGCATTTTTTTTTTTGTCAACAAAAACACAAAGCGTGTCTGTTGTGGCAATTGCGGTTTTTTTCAGCACGATAAAAAGTTGTTTCTAATCGACCTATCTGTTCCAAGTTGAGAGCCGAAATAACGCTCGTTGGTATGAAAGAAGGAAATAAATCACAGTGTTAAAATTACAGGTACGACTAAATTTGTCGTCCCACGTGTTTAGACAGTGCGCAAGCTGGCGCAAACCAAGACCAATGTCATGGACGATATTAATCATAGATTGAGAAGAAACTATATACAACATACGTACGACACTTCAAGACTACAAGACCAAATTAATGAGAAAAAGGCTAAAGATATTTATAATATAGTAAGAGCAGACGTTGTAAACGAGACGGCAGTCGTCCCTGTACCAGCAAGATAAACAAGGCAGTCATGTGACGCAGTTCTATGCAATATATTTTTGTCATAAACTTTATAATTTGGCAAGGAGTCCAAAACTTCCACCATTGAACGTAACTAAAATAGAACATAATTCCATAGTGCTGACTCAACACAGAGCACTTCGGTTTGATGGCTTAAATCAGAGGTTCCCAAAGTGGTCCAGGTAGACCCCCAGGGGTCCACGGGAGACTCGAAGGGGTCTACGTTTATATCGAGTTTATAGGAATATGGTAGAAATGTAGCTGCAGGGGGTCCACAGGAACAAGCAAAATTTTGAAAGTGGTCTATGAGAAAAAAAAGTCTGGGAACCTCTGGTGTAAATCATATGCACGCGCTTATAGTAAGGAGCCGGCTCCATCTTGCAATCAAAGACATCTCCCAGACTAATAAATCATCACATCATCAGCCGGTAAACGTCCACTGCTGAACAAAGGACTCCCTCTTAGAGAGGGGTGTTGCTCCCTCTTAGAGAGGGGTGTTGCCATAATCCCTACGCTTAGCAGGCGGCTTGGGGATCGCAGTTCGTTCAACGTGTACTAATATAGGACGCTGCTACCCATCCTCCGGTGGTACTGGTCGCAGTTTTAGGACATACCTGGGCCCTAAGGAATCCTATTAGTCCTAATGACGGCCACTAATGAATAGACAGAATAGACATCATTTATAACCACGGATTTGATCTTATTTAGGTCTAGTTATGTATTCTGTAGCAGACGCAAAATCTTATACCCCTCATAATAAACGTAGAGTACGCCTTGGAATAGCCTTGCCTTTTTTTTCGATTGAGTTCAAAATGTTCATGAGAGAAAAAGACAAAAGACGATGTGTGACTATTCCAAGACTACTTTACTATTTCAAGACTACTTCCACGTCTATTAATAAGGGGTCAAAGTTGAACTTAGAATACGAGTAAGACTTACGTTTTCACTAGCAATCTCGAACTGCATTTAAGTCAGTGGCATAACGAATACGTGTAGGTCATATATGTTGTTGAGGAATTACAACAATGTTGATATGAGGAGAATATGGAAATATAAGTCAAATAAGTCTGTTGCTAAAATAACAACTGCTATATTCATATGAGGATATTAGAGTGTGTATTTGAGGAAATTCATAACTCTTTGTATATGAATAGGTTTATATTATAATTATTTATATTCTTCAGCAATAATGTAATAACCTAAGATGAAACCTTGTCAAAATCGCCTATGTAGCACAAATCACATTCATACTTTGACAACTTGACAAGCACACTTTACATTGGAAATTCGCCAGATAAACAACTTTCTGACACAAGAAAATATGCAAATACTGTAAACCATTGAACTAGGACAACACAATAGTACTGACTACATTACTAGGTATTTGATATAATACATCTTCTCTTTTATATATATAAAAGGCGATGTGTGTAATGTATAACCTATGGGCTCCAAAACAACTGGACCGCTTTTGACGGGCCTTTTACTGGTAGATAGCTGATATTTTAAGAAGTAATCCCGCGGATGAACTTCCTGACTCAGCTAACTTAAAATAACAACCAACTTCACAGAAATTTCAATCAACAAGATTCTTCTAATTCAAATGGGATAAATCAATTTCTTCAAATCCACCCTTGATATATAGAATCATAAAGGATCATTAAAAGGCGAAGATATATTATCGCATAACCCACACATTTGTATTTATTTATTTTTAATCAGTTGAATTGAGAACCTCCTTGGAAATCTGTTGAATTGAAACATCAACAATTCAACATACAATTCCAGTAAAGCCTGAATTAATTTTAGGACCTTGATAGAAATAATGTATGAACACATTGTTTTCAGAGAAACCACTTGGCTTGGACCCAATTTGGACCCATTTGGGAATAAACCAAAAGTAAAACAGCTAAGGATCAAGGCAAACTGCGCCTAAGCAACTCATTTGGACCATTCTCTCACCTCTCATCATCATCATCTGTCATTACATTACTCGTAATTTATTGAGATCACCTCATAACCTTAATTAGCAGAGTAAGTTTGAGAGGTTGGCTTACTTAACATTTGTATTATGTAAAAAAAACTGAGTGGAGACTGGACCAAATATATGTGTACTCGTACCTTTTTTTAGTAATGGGAATAATCTTCTAAAGATATCTAAATATATTGGGGTACAACCAGGTCATGTAGAATTGCGCCTACATGATGGAGGCCATCAGGACCCCCATAAGAACGCACGCACTAATACCACAGCTAGCGGTAGCTTGTAGTCTTAGGAAACACACTCGGAAAATGCTCAGAGCTATTTCCCTCTTTCCTCTTACAATGGCGCGAGCCGAACCAGGCCATTCTTTTTCCTGGGCTCGCTTGAATGCGAGGTCAGTTCCCCGAATCTGACCACCCAAGCCCATAAGTCCTTTTTTAATTAGCTCTTATGATAGGTGGAGGATACCGACTTTATCATCCCGAATGTTGAGTCAAATAGAATACATATACTTATACAATTATAATATATAGAAATAGATATATTTTCAGATTAAATACTATTTTAGACTATTGAATGATAAACAACATTTTAATAGATGCTGAATTTGGTGAAACGAAAGTGAACTGCTTGATATTTTTTGTTGCATTAGACAAGGGTATCTCTCTTTTTTGGATGATACCTGGAAGGTAGTCATGAATTAATAGATAAAGCCATTGTGTATAGCCAAAAACAATGTTTTATAAGTCCTTTGGATTCTGAGTAATGTATAATGTACATCTATCAAGTATAAAAAAATCTTGGTCTAAGTATAAGTGATAAGGTTATTTCTGACCTAACTATTAATAAACAGCAACCCCTACTAGAGTTAAAAGGTAGTTGTAACAACATTCACATAAGGTAGACTCCGCGCATCGCGACCGATCGCAGCCACAAGTGTCTGATGCGCAGGCTGATGCAACAATACTTGCACTATGAAAATGTATGGCGTCGATCTATGACATATGACAGATGACCGGGTTGCATGAGGCATCATCATAAACCATGTCACCAGAACAGCTAGACTGCTTTTCTGGTTTAGCTGTATGAATCAATATGGGTAATATGAAACTCTGCAGGTAGGTATTTTTGTTTGTTCAGGATGAAACAATTCACATTTATGCCATATATGTTATAAGGAAAATTCTTTAACAATTATTCAACCGCCTACCAGTTTAGCAGCATTATTTAGTGATTAAAACAACAAGTTTCCTAATCTGTCTGCCTCATCATCATCATCATCACTGCATGTAACTGTTATGACAAAAAAAAACCATCAGTTTCAAATTACAAACTGCTGGGTAATTATAGGCCTGTGTCCCTTTAATTCTGTCACTAGTTCCCTTCTGCCCATTTTTCTATCAGACGGCCAGGGCAGGATGAAAAGGCAACACTGTTTCATGGTTTCCGAAAGCCCAAGCAAAGCACATTGATTAAAAAATTTACTGTGCAGTAGGCATCAAGGAGAGTTAGGCTTGTGCTCCACCTCTCAATAAGCTTGCAGTTGACTGCCACCTCACATGATGTTAAGCGATGATGAGGTCTACAATGGATTACATTAAGTAATAATTAAACATCCATTAAGGCAGCACATTCTACTCTACTGTCTAGTAGTTTGCACAATAAAAGTTAATCAAAGCACTTCGTTTGAGTAGGTATTGGAATATCAACCATGAAGCTGTATCATTATTTTTTTCATTATTTTTCTGCTCACTCTGACAGTCTGATGCAGGAATTAGATCAAGCAAATCCGAAATGTATTTGATAATAAACGGATGGACTAACAAATTTGTACCGATGCTTAAGACTAAGAAATCTAAATCAATCAATCTAAACTAGGGATCTGTTGCTGATGGGCTTGTTGGCACCTTTTTTCAATAGACTCTTACGCTCCAAGCAGGTACCTACATGTGACACAAATTCTTCTATGACAGACACGGTTCATTGGCTGCATAAAGAAATTCTACTATTTATGAAGACTGTTCATTATGCTTGACATAATTTCTAACATTGTTTTAGTTACGTGCATCTATAGATGAAGCCAAACAAGCAAAGATAGAACTAACTCTAAAAGTCTTCTCTTCTCTTAAAAAAATAATCTTAAAAGTTTAAAATTCCTTTAGCCTAAGTTATCTACCTTAGATTGATTTGCTAATTGGATATTTAGTAAATTATTTCATTGAAGTTAGCCAGTTAAACCTAAATATATGTTGGAGCTTTCAATGTTTACATTTTCCAAGTGTTTTAAATTATTGTTTTCAAGAATTGCACCTTAAAACAACGAGTAGAGAGGCGGCATTCAACATGAATCATACAGTACAGAGCAAAAGTTACAGCAGGCAGTTGATGGATCGAGCTGATGTCATGCAGCTTCCGAGCATCGTGAGTGTACGCGACTAGAGCACCGGCCTCAAACAAACCGAAAGTAGCGCACGTACTTCACTTCCAAGAACTATAAATTAGAATAAGCTCCAAAAAAAGACCAATAAACTTTGCCACCAAACCATGAGTACCAATACACTCCAATATCTTCGCATTCTTATGTAATATTTGAGTCCTATTGTACACTTGGCTATGGACATCCATAGTCTTTACGGAGAATATCTTAGAAATGTAACAATTCATGCGTAGGAGGTATAAATACCTTTATTTTATGTGTAATCCAATATCCAAGAAAGTTGTAGTCCTATTTACACTCGAGTACACTGTCATTCATGTAAAATACCACAACATCACAAAGCGGCACTGCACAAATTTTCACTTATAATTATATTTTTATGTGAAAATATCACATAATGCGCCATTTTCGCAATAAATCCGAAGGACGGCAATCGGCAATCGCTGCCATCTTTTTTGTCAAATGTCTAAAAACTAAATATAGCGCTTGGAACGAACTCTGGTGTTATTTTTAGAAAATACAAAGAAACTTTTTGAGCAAAACTTCTAGCGACATCTATCACAAATAGTAATTTATCACTATTTCTCAGTAGATGTCGTTTTGAAAGTAGTTATAGTTGGATGAAAACTCCTGACTCCTGAGCTACTACACCACAGATGGCGCTAATTAAACTTTGTAGAAATTGTAGAGTCCTACTTTGTGAGTGTAACGCCCGGTTTCTGAAACGCATTTCGAATATTGAATTGGTCAACAGCTTGTCGCAATTAACAATCTGTCAAACATCTGTGGGTTTCTGAAAATCTAGTTACCGTAAAATTAACTAATTATCCGTTGACAAGAGATTTACTATTTAGTATGGCCACCCTTGCTTAAACTAGTCACCTTCATTTCCTCACTTATGTTTGTGTCTGTACTTTGTGGTCTGTACCTTTTGAAGTTTTGACATAGTATGACAAGAAATGTCAATTCAACTTTTTTAAGTTATTAAAAATATAAGATTGGCAGAATTGTCACACTATAGTCGCAGAGACCATAAATCCAAGAAGTGAAGTTAAAATATAAGATTGTATTTACAAGAAAATTTCTTTCGAAGTTTTCTCTTAATTACCGAAAATAAATATGTCGCGTAAAAACTATACGGAGAAAGAAAAAGAGAGCTTATAAGTAAGTGTCAAATCGGCTTTCCAATTCATAAAATGTACGAAGTATGAATTTGCTTTCGGAGTTTAAAATCTGAGCGAAGACTTAAGTTAACTTGACCGCTTTCTTCCAGTCTTGTCCACTTTAAAGGGTGCGTACGAACTATGGGGTAGAAATCTATGTGTGCCTCTACAGGTCTACCAACTCTGCGAAGGCCGGATGACACCTTGGCCTATAGTGTAAAGGAGAAACCCAACATTCTGGCTATTCAGCCTCAAACTCAACTCTCGACGATATCACCACACCACCCACCATTCCGCAGTGTACTAGTTCTATGCCTGAAGTACGTTTTTCCCAGAGGTCGGTACGGAGGAAACCCATGTTCCTTGATGTACGAAAGTTGAGTGAGTTGGATGGCATTCCGGCCAATCGTACTTAAAACTTAATTAGGCTCCCGAGTTGACTCCAGTCTGAACACGTCTTTTCCAGCTTTTTTATTCAACTGGACGGCCCTAGTCCAACCAATCCCTGGAGGTACCCGAACCGGGTACCTGGAGGAACACCGGCCAGCTCATCAGTGATCGCCAGTGCGGAAATAAGAAACTTGTTTGGAACAAGTTGGAACAAGAAGAAACTTTTTTTAAGAAACTTTTTCTTTTAGTTATCAATATTTGCTTATAATTTCTTCCGACACTCTGTTAATTGGTAGATTTTCGCTAATTAGCTAATTGATTAATAACAAGCCTTTAACATGCGAAAAACCTTTCCGGAAACCCAAAATTGTTTTAATTTGTGTTTTATTGTAGATTTGACATTTGCGTTAACAGATTGTCACATGAGATTTTCAGCAATCCAAAATACGTTTCTAACCCACTTTTTCAAACTTCCATATCACCATTATATTCTACTCCGTATGATGCGTTGTCCTTCCAACCTTATGGACAAGAATACGATAGAAGCACAAAAAATTTTTGCACACAAAGTTCAGACTGCGTACCAAAACTGGGTCAAGATATTTACAGATGCTTCTAAAACCTCCAGTTCCAGAGTCCAGTTGGCGCTGCAGTATGGATTCCCTCCAAAAGAATTATTTTAAGTTACAGGTGCCCATCGATCACCTCCGTCTTTACAGGGGAATCAATTGCCATTTTAGAAGCCATTTTGTTTATAAAGTCCCATAATCTCAATAATTCCATCATTTTTTCGGATTCAAAGAGTTGTCTCCAATCAATTCTATCTAACCCATTTCGTTCAAAAACCAGGTTCCCGACGATTCTTAAGATATTATCTCTATTAGAGTGTCACAACACTGAGATTAACATAATTCTAGCATGGATACCCGGTCATTCTGGTATCATTGGCAATGCTGACTCTTGTGCTAAAACCGCGACACAAATGGGCTCTTGAATACTCACAAATATATTCTCATGATATGTGCACTACTTTAAAACCTATGCTACTTAAATGTTGGACCCAAAAATGGCAAGCATCCAAATCTATTAAAGGAAAGTTTTATGGTGAACTTCAACCCGAAATCCCCTATAAACCCTGGTTTTGTAAATTCCAAAAGGCAGATAAAACAACCACTTCAATAATCTGTCGTTTACGGTTAAACCATTCGTGTACACCCGTCTTCTTGGCCAAACTTAGGATTAGGGATCACTCCCTATGCGAATGCGGTTTAGATGAAGGAAATGTGGACCATATTTTTTTCAGTTGCCCTTTAATGCAGTATTCATTGTATGATGTTATTCCTCCCGAAATCCCTCGTCCTACCTCCCTTAAATGTCTCCTTACCTTTGTTTTTACTCCATTTGTAAATATTTTGTGTAAATATATTTTAAAAAAAAATTTAGTTGTAAATTAATATTATATTATGTATAAATGTGTGTCTTTTGTCCAATTCCCCTCCAACTCATTTGTGTTTGTTTATGTTTTTGTTTTCGTGTTTTTGTTACAGATATTTAAAAAAAGAAAAAAAAAGACAAAAACTTAGTAATTCTCTAGCCACCGACCAACTGTACAAAACCGTACAATAAAAATTGCGTTTGGCGGTCTATCTACGTGAATTTGCCGGAGTTGTGAGGCATCTTTACTTTACAATAGCCATAAATTAAGAGTTGAAGTTGAAAATACGTTTGACATTGGATTAACAAACTGTTGAGTATTTTTTTCGCTAATTTGCGTTTCAGAAACCGGGTATAAGAAATTCCGGTAGAGCTTAGAGCAAATAATTTGATACCTTTAGTCATAAAGGTATCAAATTAGCTGCAGTCCACAGACTAGTTAAAGCTACTACGTAGCCGTCATTGCTTCAGTCTGACTGAAAACAACCCCTAATTACCACATAAACATTTTAGAAATTCAATATTTGTATTGAATTCGATACGTATTAACTGGATTAGATAACACTGAATTGCGTTTTTGAGGTCTACCTAGTTAGGTATAGCAGCTTATACCTTGCAGAGACTGATGATTAGGAAATGCGCTGCCTGAATGGGTGTTCCCCGATAGTTACATTATATGTGTTTTCAAGTCAAGAGTGAATCGGTTTCTTCTAGGCAAGCGTGATCCATCGTAAGCCGCACCATCGCTTAAGATCAGCGGCCAAGCGCAAGCCTACTTTACAATAAAAAAAGGGGAATTTATGCTCTCAGACCGAAATCAATATAGGTACATAATTATGTCCGGAGAGTAGAGCAATTTTTGTCAAATATTTATTATGTCCATATAAATGCTTTGCTTAGTTTGGGGTTAGATGACTGTGTGCAAAAATGTCCCAGATATTTATTTATTTATTATTTATATATTTATTCTTTCCATATGGTTGCCTGGAAGAGATCCCTTCTAGCGATAAGGCCGCCACTTCTGGCAATAGCTCGTAAGTGTTTTTATCTGTCTGTAATTGTATTATTTTTCGTGAACACAATAAAGAGTATATATATATATATATTTATCTATGTAAGTATATGTGGTAGAGTTTTTAGAAAACATTCCCCGCCACGCCAAGCAGTGACATCAAAAAGGCTAGTTCTGAATTTCCATGAGTATATAGCGGGGATAAGATTTAAAGCGCGAATGTCCCGAAATTTTTAGGTAAGTACATTCGAGTAGGTGCCAGCCTAACCGGAGATTGTAAAATTGGGTCTGTTGCGTTATAGAAGTGGCCGAAATCCGGTTGACGTCACCGCATCCTCTTACTTTTTCATTGTCTTCAGCTTCAATTAGGTAATGGAAGAACGCCTGTCCACTTCCAATACAGTACATTTTTCATTTTTGAGCATTTTAAATCCCCGACGCAAAAAGACGGGTGTTATAAATGTAACGTGTGTATATGTGTGTCCGTATGTGGTATCGTAGTTCCCAAAAGGATCAGCCGGTATTTTTTTTGGTTGAATTATGATTTGATCGAGTGTTTTTAGCTTTGATTCAAGAAAATCTGTTTAACAGTTTGAAATGATCAACTCTTTTAACGGGGATTATATAAATTTTCTATATATACTTGCAATCACTGCGTTTCTATCAAACTTTGAGTCATGCTATAGAAAATAATAAATACTTACTTAAATAGTTATGTTAACTGCGCCCGGCGGTTCACCTGCTATCATCTACAGAAAGCATGTCTTTTTCGGGATAAAAAGTAGGTATGTAATTTGGTGTTGCGAGGTAGAGGGCTTTTCATGAAAAAAGTCCCACGGCAAACAGCTGAACGAAATTTCCATGTTCTAGTTGTCATTGTCAGGTGTTAATTTGTTACTATGTTTGAACGCTAGTGAGATTTTTATAAATTTGCGAGTTGTGTGCGATGTTGTTAAAAGTGCTGCTTGTGATTGATACTGATAGTATTGATACGCGATAACAGAGCCGAGTCTGGGCTACTTCTTTCATAAAAAACCTCGATTTTCCAGTTTTCAGGCATCATTCCGGGATAAAACAAGAGCCGATTCGACGTCCTTTATTGCACAATACTTCTTTGCATCTGGATTGATTTCTTTCATCATGATCAGCGCAGGCGCTTTGTTGTGAAAAGTTAACTACAGTGACGAACAGTTATACAAATCAGTGTGATTGATTGTGACGTACCTATAGGGTAGGTTACGTACGTCATAAGGAAACGTTACTGAGGTTTTTGCAAGACTTCCGCTTCAATTTTTGCAGCCTTCTGGGTATATTTAACACATCTACGATTGGATAATAAAGCGTAACCCAACTTTCAATTTCCTCATTCCGGACTAAATACACAAAACATCGATAGCCGGCAACGTAACACAGTCTACGTCACTATATACACTACTGAACTGACGGAGCCTAGCACGATGGACTATGAAACAGTATCGTAGATCATGGGATTAGAGCTTTTACTAAAAAGTATTTATTCACTAGTAAAAATAAAACAGATATTGCAATTGATTGTTTTTTTCAATCATTGACATAATACTATGTTTAAAATTAAACACTTATAACAGATTATTATCGCATTTCATTATTTTATTGTCATTATTTATCTATTGAAACGACAGGAAATAAAATAATCTAAAATACACTTGATAAACCGTGAAAAGAGTTTAACTTCATCGTTAATAATCGCCAAAACCCGAGAAATCAACATAATACCTACTATGTTTCTATTAAAAGTACAATACACATCCTTAATATCTTAGCCAGATCCAGATATAAATAACTCTTTTTTGTTCGCATTAGAGATAACATGCACTGAAAAGACCACTTCTAAACTAGAGTAGGTGCCAACTTAAGGAAGCTTTACCCCTCCGCAGTTCGCGCATTTTCACATATTTGAAGAAATAAAGGGAAGACCTATACCCAGTAGTGGGTGAAAATGGTTGGTTATGATGATAATGAAGAAATAAAATCTGTAATTTTCCAAAAAGTTACCGTAATAATAATACTAGCTGTGATAAAGAAACTAAACGACGACTTGAGAAAATAAACGTAGGTACCTAAAACGACCAAAATTATATATGTCGTACCTATATATTTTTTTTTATCAAAAACAAAGACAGCACTGAATATAATCGGTTTGTCATTTTGACTGGTCCTGAAGGAGGACCCAGCAAACCCCTGTACCTATACCTTGTGGGCTGTGCCAGTACTTAGTACCCCTGCTCCTGTAGATTAGTCATGTTAGGCACTGAGAAAAAGGCTGAGAAATACTATATTTACATACTTATTACCTATTTGTTTTCGCTCTGACTCTACTCTATATTTATGTTATAAATTATCTTTCCGAAACTTATTATAATTTATTCGTAGTAACATAATAAGTAGAATGTTTTGAAAAATCACTGATTTATTGTAACACGAAATACGTATAGCTTGACGAAATCTTGTTCACTGTCACTGCGAATACTGCTGATGGTTCAGCGTAGACGGTGTTCGCGTGTTATTAGCGGCACTAGGGACGGTGAAAGTCGTTGCGCAATGGAGCAACGCTGCAGCCTGCTGCTTGCAGCTGCAACGTACGTTAGGAGAAAAGTTTGATGGTTCGAATTTAGAATGTACATTGTGGAAGTGGAAATAAGATAAAATATAAAAACTCTTGTGTAGGTAGGTACGCCGATTTTTTTTATTATGTACACAGTTCATGAATTCTTTCGTCTTTTTTCTCCAACAAACTTTTTTTTATAATTGGGCATAATGATAAGATATATCTACGTAGGTAGAGGTACCAATTTTACCTGGTTGGAAATTGACTGTTCCTAATCACCAGTCCTTATTAGCACAGAATACAACAAGCTATTAGTTCTGGTAGACCTACTCGTATACCTACTTCTCTAGTTTAGGCACGCCACTCAAGCCTTCGCTGTACTCTTCCAGGTATAGTAATTGGCTTCCAAATTATCGTCAGTCAGAGCATCCTACCCTTCATTTGCAGATTCGTGGTCTCTATCTATCTAGGATCTAGAGTAGGTAACTCTATAATTATATTAATAAAAGATAGGCACCTTTTGAAAAAGTATGTGAGAATGACAGAGTTATGTCCAAGAGATCCATAATATAGACTGAATCTGGATAATTTTCAATGTTAATTTTAGAGCTTTGAGATTTCTCGCATTTCCTTATAATTTCAAATAGATTCGACATCGATAAACGGTTACTACACCGATCGTTGATCGCTGCATTGCAAAACACGCTCCACTGCAATGCAATTCAACGACCGTAAATAGGTTTCGTAAGGATAATTAACTTACACCTGATTTGTTTAATTCATATTTAGCACTTGCGTTAGAAAAAATAATCGATTTACATAATTGAGTACTTTACCAGCTTGCACCTTGCGGTTATGTAATTTTAAAGTTAAATGATTATTTACGGGATATTTACCGTGGTAAGGTTGTGGAAGGAGCTCCCGATATTTCGGCGCAGTTACATGCACCATGTTCACGGGAAGACTGAAGAATGCGGGTGGTTGGTGAAAAAGTTCAAAGTTAGGTACAGCCAAAACGATCTACCCTCTTTCTTAGTCTTTTGCTACGGTTATCACTGGAATGCGGTTTACAGCAGAAGTTGAGAAAGATCGAGTGTTGCCGTTCCTGGATGTTCGAATAACAGCGAGAGAAGATGGTTCTCTGAGCCACACAGTATATAGAAAACCGACGCACACAGACCTTTACTTGCATGCTACCTCTCACCATCATCCCCGGCATCTTAATTCGGTGGTCAGTTCACTAACAAATCGGGCCTATGATCTGTGTGATGCTGAACACCTTGACGAGGAACTATCCCACGTACAACTCGTGCTACGCAGGAACGGTTACAAGGCTCAGATCGGTAAGACCAAACCGAAAAAGAAACAAAAAGCTGAGTGACACATCGTATTTTAATTGAGTAATAAATAAAAATTACAACAAAAATTTGTTTAAAATATTTCGAAATATTAACGTCGTAAAATGACCGAAGCACATTTTTTAAAAGTGGACACAACACAGTAATTTTAAAGATTGAAACACATTGAATGCGTGAGCGAGATTGCTGCACCCGGTACTCTGGCCCTTAACTATCAATAAATAAGGTAAGTACCTATAGATAAAACACACTCCGGTATTACGAGTGAGTACCTATATTATATTACCCTGGAAATAGAGACTATGTTAACATACATCCCTACTTTTTAACCGACTTCCAAAAAGGAGGAGGTATGGATATAGGATAGTTTTTAAAAAATGTTTGTTACCTCAGAACTTTCGACTGGGTGAACCTATTTTGATTATTCTTTTTTTATTTATTTGAAAGCTGGTGCTTTCCGTGTTTGGTCCAGTTCTGTCATTTTTATGAAGTCGGTTTTTTATGTTGATAATTATTTGTATATAGAAAAGCAACAAAATCCTTAAACAATTTTATGAAAAGCAAGTTTTATAAAACTTTTTAGTTCTCTTTTTATGAATCCTCTAACACTCTTGACCTCGAAATTTAATAAAAAGATGACATGAGGTCAGACTGCTTGAAAAAATGTTCCGTCATGCTGTGGAATTGGCAACAATCAGTGTACATAAATCACTGTGAAATGGCAATCAATTTAGACTGAGTTTGCAACATTCATGTTCACATCATAGCTTGTATACAAACTAAAATGGTACTAGACTTCAGATCAGACAAACATGAGAGATATGGTAAGATGACGTGGCGGATGCGAACACATCTGGCCTAAATCAGTCTTGATGCCTTTAGTCGAACTCACCCAGCATGGCCTTGCCGTCATTTTTTTTACCGACTTTAAAAAGGTTCTCAATTCATTTGTTTTTTTAAATCTTTGTTACCTCAGAACTCTGTCTACTTTAAAAAATCTTTTTTAATTTTATTGGATATACTTTCAGATTGGTCCTATATTTTTTTAATCAAAATCGGTTTAGTAGTTTGACTTTTAAATCAAAATAACTGGAAAAAAAATTCAGTTAATTGGATACTTGGATGACCATATCATCCAAGTAACAAAACTTTTGCATTATAAACAAATTTTGTGAAGTCGGTTTTCTAAATTGATTATACATGATTTAAAATACAAAAAACAAAGTGTGTTGTGAGCCCGAATTTAATTTGTGATAAACACGTGTTAGCTACTGTGCACATAAAAATTGTCCTACTATTGGTTGATAAGTAAGTTATTTATATGATCGTTCTTGGTTATTTTAAGTCAATAAATAAACATTTGATTAAAAAAACAAAGGGAACGCTACTCGTACTTACCTAAATGTAGAGTGATTTTCCAAAATCATCACTTGACAATGACGCAAAGGGCAGTCAGTACCTTGGGTTCTTCAAGGCTGATGATGACACCTGTTTATAATTCGAGAAAGAACATTAACAAACTTTGGTTCGGAATGTGATGCCTGGCTAGAACATGTTGCAATGCATATTCCAGCCAGGAAATATATTTTGAACGCAACGAATCAACTAAAAAAAGGTAAATTATTTCAGACCTGAAAAAAATCTTGCTTATAAACCGGAAAGCGGAAGTGACGCCATTGTCAAGATGCCTCTCATTTATAAGTCAGCAAAAACTGTCTCGGCAGAAACCAACAACATTGATGTAACCGCTGCTTCTACGACTGGGGGATGCCACTTTTCTCTGAGTTTCTCTTGGAGTGCCGCGCGCGCGCAGTCGTAGCTTTGCCGCTGGAAAACGCGCGCGTCTCGTTCGTTCTCATATACTTTACCACGTGAAACCGACCCACGGTTCCACAGATCTGTGATCGAAATTATAGGGTCTCAAAATTGGAATTTCGTGTAAAGCGGCCGCATCTCGAGCTATCAGTGCTGTGTAGTTGAGTTAGAAAGTTTGTTGAAACTTGTTGCCAGTGTAATAACGCATAAAACAGCGCATTTTTGCAAGTTACGAACCAGAGGAGTTGGACTAACTGTAAGGTATGTACTATTTTTAATCAGATATTAATGAACATTGGCTTGTATAGGTAACCCATTTTAATACCACATTGAGTACACAGTTCAACAAAAAGTGATCAATTAGTAGTGCATAACTGATAGGTGTCGCATAGTAATGAATTCTTAGTTATATATAGACGAGTAAATATTTAAAAATTTTGCATAAGTATTGTAGAATAGCGATAAAGAACAGGCTCAACTAAATATTCACTTTTCATATCATTATCTAGATTAGAACTATTTAGAATATCTTAAATTATTACTTAATCCTAAGAAGGATTCGTATATCGCTACTTCTTTTTTTCGTAATACGAATTAAGTCGTGTGTTTTCACAGTAAGTATCTACTTCGTAATATTTAAAATTACGAATTATTGTCAAAACAAAAACCTCTGCCACGATGCCATTAAATTTTTTTGTTATTGTAAATATTAATTAATTAATTAGTGTATTAATTTGTAGTTTTAGTAAATGACGTCATGGTAAAAAACTGTTAAGTTATTTGCTGGATAAATAAAGAATTGAATTCTTGACTGAAACGTCAAGGTAATTTAAATGATGATTATCAGCTACTGGAGATAGAACCTTCATTAGAAAACTGTTTTATGTAACTGGATCGATGTAAAAGTTTTTCGCGCAAGTAAAATACCAAAAACTATACCAAGAGTAAAATTAAAACCATACAAACTATAGAAAGAGAAAGATATATAGGTTGCACTCTATATCCGATTAGATCTACAATGCACCTTTTTTGGTACCAAGATCTCCATAGAAGCGAACCGGTACCCCTCTAGCATTTTGCTTGCGGCTATTGCCGCCCGCGAAATGCTCGGAGCTCCTTCCCTCTACAATGGCTCAAGGCAGACCACGACATTGCCCTGCCTGGGTTCTATCTACAATGTAACTACTAACACGTTTGTAACTATGTAACTAAAACACAGGTCGTGAAACTTAATTACGCCTAAAATCTCTTAAATTATAAACTCCTTGTGTCCGGAAGAAGTTAAATGGAATTCGTTTGCAAGTGGTGGGTTAGATGTAATTCGTAATTTCCTGATAGTAACAATGAATAATAAGAACCTATAAATAAGCAACCTTACAGTAGGTAGTTTTTTTTTTTTTTTGATAGATTCACATTAATTGCAACACAGTTTTCCATCTTTGTTACTACCTTTTGTAACAGTAAAATAAATAACGTACGTACTAGCTGCACCCCTCAGTTTCACCCTCTATCCTACCTATAGGAACCGCTATTTTTTTCAGGATGAAAAAGTAGTCCATGTGTTAATTCTGAGTATAAGCTACTTCCATACGTAGTTATTAACCCGAATGAAGCGCACCAACAACAAGACACAACAACAACAAGCTTACACACAACACAACAACAACAACAATCACACAACAACAACACATACGCACAACAACAGCACAACAACCAACAACACAACCAAGCTTTTTTTAGTACAAGCTTTTCTTAGTTTGGGGTCAGATGACCATGTGTGCAATAATATCCAAGATATTTATTAATGTCCCAGACATTTAATAAAAATATATAAAAAAGACCGCATCATCGCCTAAAATCAAGCGAGGTGGATGACCGCCAACTTGCAAGCCTATAATATTGTTCTATAAAAATTCTTTATTTTTTTGACAGAATCAAGGTTCTTGTTGTTTCTAGTTGTGTATAGACTCTATCGTGTTGGTGCGTGTCTATTTAATTTTGTAAATGTAACATCATGTATATACTCGTTTCACGTGCATACAAACTGCAGATAAACTACTAAACAATATGAACAAAATATATACATATATCTCTACTTTTGACAGCCCGTTAGCTCAGTTGGTAGTGTACCTGCCTTCTGCGCTTGGGGGCGTGGGTTCGATTCCCACCTAGGACAAACATTTTTGTGAGGAACATTTGTGTTTGTTCTATGTCTAGGTGTTAATATCTATTTAAGAATGTATTTCAAAATATATATGTATGTATATCAGTCTCTGGCAGCCATATTACAAGCTTTGCTTAGTTTGGGGTCAGATGACCATGTGTGCAATAATGTCCCAGATATTTATTTATTTTATTTTTATTTTATTTTATCCAGTATACATATAATAAAAACGTAGATATAAAAAAATCTGTATTTGCGTGATATAAAAAAAACACACAGAGCATCTTAAAATAAGCAGTTGAACACGTTAAGACAGTTTTTAGAATTTTTGTGTTTTTTTGTGACACGCACATCTCCTAAAATAATGTTATTTTGCGAAAGGGTTGAAAGTTTATATGAAAATCTACGCGTACGAAGTCGCAGTCAACAGCACTAGTGATATAATAAAACAGAAAGTATTGATTCAACGGTTATCTACTGTTATCAATTCAACAACTTCGGTTACCAGATAGCAAATATATTTAAAACTCTACTTTGCCTCTATACTTTGCTCAAAGAGTGAGCATTGCCATTTTGCCATACAACGTGGTAATGGGGCCAGCATTTTAGGGACGATTCCCACTGGTAGCGGTTTAATAGATTAGTTTAGTACTTAGGTATTAATTTGTCGTTTTTATTATTGGAATGTTATTTAAGTTATTGTAAATAAATTTCACGTATCAGTTTTAAAACTAGATTCAACTTTACAAATAAAACCAAACAAAATTTTTCGATGTTGGACTTCACATCTTATTTGAAAAAATCTTTCAGAGTACCTGGTAAGTGACGTGAGACCAAAATTCTGGCGTTTTTCTGGCTTAACGAAGGCCTTACGTATAAGCAGCGTGGTAATGATGCCAGCATACTGGGTATACGCTGCCCACTGGAGCATTTTAATTATCTTTGCACCATCAATGGTCTGTTGGCAATCCAACTTAACCGACCAAATTACCCGACTTCATAAAAGGAGGACGGTTCTATGTTCCATTGTATTTTTTTTTTATGCATGTTCACTAATTTCACCGCCAACTGCTGACTTAGGGTATACTTCCAATTTGATCCCATAGTCACCAAGTCAGAATCTGATGACGGGATCCTAGGGAAATCGAGGGCAACCCTCAAATTTTATAGGCACTTATATAGGCTAGGTAGTTTAGTGTTACTTAACATTTTATTTCTGTTATAGCTGAGAACCTAATTCCAAGATAAACCTCGGCGAGGTTTTTTGGTGTTAGCAAACAAATTAAACGTTTAACGCATATCATAAATAAATAAAATAAATTTAGTAGAGTAGTTTTAATAGGAACGTACCCGTATTTTTCAAACAATTTTCAAATAAATTACTACTAACAAAAACTAACAATATCACTACATGTTTACGACTCATTTCACAAAATCGCCACTGTAAGCAATGGCGTGTTTCCGCCTATAGGTATAAGCGCTGCATTTTGTTGCCGTCTTTAGCGCGTCAATGTAGAATCTATAATTTATAATATCTTTGACATGGAGGCAGACAATACGATTTGATTTTTTGGACAAAAGACTGGAAACATACGTACATCTAGTTACTTTTAAGAGCCCACTGTCAAAATTTGCATATTCACATGAAATCAGGGTAAGAGAAATCACTCTCGATGAAAGGCGCAGATAAAGAGATTTTAACCTGTACATGAGTACATGTTCGTGACCATTGTCGTGGCAGGAACAATCGGCAACAGGCTCTCACGGCATAAATTTCCTGTACTCGCAACTAGTTTTGTGGACTGCTTGCTTTTAATACTTACCTACCTTGAGGAATACGTTCGAATTCGCTGGAAGCAACAGGCTAGTTGACTGTTTTTTTTAATTGACCTTTTAAAATGTAGCCTATAAATATAGCTGATAAATGAAAACAAAATGAAAATCTGATCAAAAATATGCAACTTATAAGCATTTCAATATCATGCTAGACAGAGTGCGCGAAACAGCAAATTGTGACGTCACTTCTCTGTACGCCATATAAATTCTATTCTGACAAGTATGGCGCACAGAGACATGACGTCTTTTTATGTTTTGTGGGAAAGGGACAGAGTTTTCTCTACCAAAAACTTTAAACGTTTATTTATATATCAGAACATTAATAATAACTGATTAAAATTATTATTTTCAATAAACGTATTATATTTACATAAATTCTTCATCAAATCTATTGGTTTCGATGATATAAACTACCCTATTACAAACACAATAACATCAAATATTGCCAGTATGTGTAGTTGCTATTTCAGATCATCCTATGTTGAAGTTACCATAATGTCATATTTATGTCATTAAGATTATTCAGTTCCGCATCAGCTTCCGCAGTCTGAGTATAGGCCCCTCTGTTGCTATGATTTCTGCCTCGGTCCTGTGCTCATATAGGCCAGATTCGACGCGCAATGGTGACGATATACCCGACCCATCTTGCAGCTGGACAACCAACATTCCGCTTACTTTGCCGCGGTCACCAGTTTGTCAATCCTTACTTTACCGTCATCACTGCGCCGTGCGTGTATAACATATTACAGAACTTATATTTAAAGACTATGGGCCTTACTTAAAAACTTGATTCAAGTAAATCAATGTTTAAAAATGCTCTCTCAACTTCTCCCTGACGGAAATGGGCACACGCGAAAACGAGACAGCGCAATTTTAAACATAGATTAACATGATTACCGTTTTTAAATAAGCCACTATACTAGCAGGGCCCCGCGTTTTCACTCATTACCCTACAGGTACCATGATTTTTAGGCTTCCGTAGTACTACAACCCTTATAAGTTCATTCTGTCCGTCAGACTGTCCATCTGTCCAATTTTTTTTAGTACTTTCTAACTAAACTTCGCACAAGTTTTAGAACTTACATAGATCTTTTTTTTTTTAATATTGAAATGTAAATTGCTTTTTAGGGGTGACTCTGGTACATGTGAAATGGGGAGTTATTTATTTTTTGCTTCACCCCCTCAATTTTTTTATCTTTGAATAGGTATTTAAAAATGAATGTAAGGTTTCATACGTCACTTTTTGTCAAGTATATTCTTTGCAAAATATGGCCCGCCTAACTGGCAAAAAGTTGGTGACTCGATACGCACTTGGTCAGTTGTTTTGGGATAAAAGTGTACATGTTCATCCATGTTATTAGCTACCAATACCCAAATTTCATACAATTCCGTTAACCTGTTAAAAAGCTGGGTTATAAAATAAATATAGGCTTGCGCTTGCCCGCCACCTTGCCTGATGTGAGTACGGACAAACATACACCAAAGTTTCGCATTTATAATATTATTAAATATCTGGGACATTATTGCACACATGGTCATCTGACCCCAAACTAAGCAAAGCTTGTAATATGGCTGCCAGAGACTGATATACATACATGTATATTTTTAAATACATACTTAAATAGATTTTAACACCCAGACATAGAAGAAACACGAATGTTTGTCCTATGTGGGAATCGAACCCACGCCCGCAAGCACAGAAGGCAAGATCACTACCAACTGAGCTAACGGGGCTGTCATTGTGATCACATTTCCCATCACACTGTTGGTAGTCTGAGGTTCACAAAATTTTATTATCGACAAACGATTCTAAATGGAAAAGTATTCTGATTTAGCAAGAATTGCTTGGCTAGGTAAGGCAGGCACCTGGACTTTTTACGTTGCGTTTATTTGTGTAGTAGCCAATATGTACATACCAAAGTGTAAATACCTTGTAATTTATACTTTGGTACATCTACACAAGTTTGTAAAACTGAGTGGCCATTAAATGTCTGAGTTTTTAGGCCCGAAGACAAGTACTTCATTACCTTTTTTTTGTTATGGAGGGGATATAGTCAAAAGAAATCCGGCTGCAAGATTGCACCAACTTAAACTCCCTCGGTGGCCTGCTGCTGTGCCTTACGGATGGCACCGGTACCTCCTTAGCACGTTGCATAAGACAATACACCCGAAATACATAACACCTAACTGACAAGAAACATGTAATGCGTGTGAACCCGGTAGGGATAATCAAGTTTCCTTATTTGAATACGTTTCACAGTGCAAACTAGTTTCAAAGGAATAGGAAGGTAACTACAAAATAAGTACCCTATATAATCAATGACTTAAAGACCAAGCACGATATAATTACAAACGAGTTAACCATGGCCATCCAGTCTAATTACATAACTTCAATGAAAACTACAGCTGGAAGTCATTGCTGAATAAATTTATAGGCCAACGCGTGCAAAAGGCAAGCAAGGCGAGATGGACATTCCGCGTATGTACCAGCAAGAATATCTTGTGGCTTTACCACTTACCGCTGTAGCTTTTGAGACCCTTCGACTGGCCTAAAACTACATCAAGGTTCGCTACTTTCCTGCTATAGTAACGGGACAAACACCGTTAGATGGATTCTTGGATTGAAACGTGCCAATATCACTGGTGGCTAATAATCTTCTAAGAGTATTTACTGAAAGGAGTGAAAACTTATACAGTAAGTATCTACATAATCTAAGGAGTAAATTATTTAGAAAGAAGAGGAAAAAAGAAAAAAAGTTTATTTGTGACCAAAAAGCTACATTTAAAAGAATATTATTATATTTAAGCACTTTTATACAGGGTTATTTCTAGTGTACCAATAATCACTTGCGGCTGCTTCCCCACATCATACTTACCAATATAGGATTATAAACCCAACAAGCTCATTAAAAGAATAACAAAAATTTATGACACTCCGTTCATAAAGAAGAATACAACACATTACAGTAGGTACAGCCGTTTATGCTCTAAGAAGTAATATAAAAACATCAAAAAAATACATTAACAGACAGATACGCCCGAAAAATATAACCCACCATTATAAAGAAATGTTCCATGACGTGTCCTAAATAATTAATACATCAAAAAAAAGTGCAAGCATCTTTTAGCTTGGTATTTTATATTTTATAGGTGCAAGAGTAGCTTAAGCTTTACCCGGGCCAGCGCTGCGGGTGGCGTTCCGAGTTAATTCTAGAGAGTTTTTCTTTGTTTATTTTCTTATATTTAGAGCCTTAATTTATAAAAGTTTTTTCTTGTAAATAAACAGACGGAAATAAACTGAAAGGAGGAAATACAACGCATTATTGAAAGTCATATAACAAAGTTGTGCATGATATTATTTTGATTGGTTGGTTTTATTGGTTGGTTGTAAATTCTGGTAAATTACATAAAGGAAACTCAAAAATAAATATATACACTAAACTAAACAAAAAAATAATCTAAAAGCCCCTTGGTGGAAGGAAAAGTGGCCAGTATGGTGACAACATTCCCACGTTGAATGGCAATACTCATTTTTTATCAAAGTAGGCGCTAGCGTTCCGCTCACCAGTCACGAAAGTTGTGTAGTAGGAAAGCTGCCCGCGAAAGGTTATCAGTCCATTAAAAATAACCCTGTATAAAAGGTGCATGGCCCTTCACTTAGCAAGGGCATTCACATAGTAGAATTGAATGCTCCAAAAACTCATGTGATAGATATTCAATAATTTAGAACGTAGCTATTGATGTATTTCTTACACAGGTAATACAATAGCACCAAAAACCAGGTCACACATTCGAATGCACATACGGTACAAACTTATGTATCGTATAATAGCTATACAATATGAAATCAGTTTGATATCATTTTACAATAAAAAATACTGTTAACTTCTAATAAAATTACAAAGATTTTTTCATTTTTCTAATCTAGGTACACCGACATCGATTTATGCCCGATTCGGCCCCAGAGTTTCGGCCCGTCTCGGTCCATTTTTTATTTATTTATTACTGTGTTATCTGACAACGGCAAAACCAAAATAGAATATTGTATTGTATTTTGTTTATTGTGTATGTATTTCGATAGATTCCTGTATTCAGTGATGGTAATTTGCAAGAGTGACGTAATTAAAAATACAATATGGCAACTGACACCTATGAAGGTGTTAAGGTGAAGTAAGAATGAAAAAAACAACGTTAATTTGATTTATTAATTAAAACGACACTAAGCAAATTACATTAATCAATTATACATACTCATATTTGTAAAATAATATAAATAACATAAAAAAATTACAATTTCATTATGTCCTTTAAAATTTTATTAAAACTTTGACAGCACCCCCTCATGTGGGTATAATTGAAAAGGTCCTTTAAAATGGAAATGCGGTTTGATGCATAATTTATTCAACTCACCGTTTCCAGAATATTAGCCAAAAATACCGTTGTTCGTTTTAATTTTTTTACTGGTTCGTATAGGTACTACGTTTAGAGGTCCACTAGCACCGTCCGTAGAATGCCAATATATTGAAACTGCCTATACGTGTCACAGTTACCAATCAGGGTTTACGAAAGTCCACCATGGACGAGGTAATGGATCAAACTACGGACTCTACAGTCCTGTTGAATAACTAAATTAAAATTTCAAAAATGTTTATTGGTTGCATGTCACAAATTAATGTGGAATTCCGCAGTCGATTGCCTTTAGTCCGATATAAACGTATCAACAGCAAAAGTAGACTAAAATCATACCAAATATTAACGCTGCGCTCGACAGCCACGGCGTCTCTTTCGCAAGATTTCAACATTTTTAAAGGAGAAAAATCACGTATTTTATAGGATGGCGGAGCATATAGAAAAAAATCTTGGAAATATAGTATTTTTTTAATCTCTTTTGTGGCTTTAAACTTGGCCTTACGTAATCAGTGCATGAAGTCTTTCGCTGATATAGTCTATATTTTTTGTAAGCTAAATTGTACATTGTTGTAATGTCTTAGCATTTAAATTAGGTTTTCTGTATTTCTGAGCAACATACCTTCGCTTAGACCGAGTTTTAGTTGTTTTAGTTTGTGTGGTCGCGCGGTGGTTGTCGAGCTTTAGCATGTGCGCTTTACAATCTGATAGCACCCGGTTCGATCCTCGGCCCTGCACCAATGTTTTATTTAGTACCTAAATAAATTATGTGCAGTTTCGATGCCATCACTCAACAACGGTAAAAGAAAACATCGTGAGGAAACCGGTATGTCCAACAACCTCAAAAGTTCAAAGACATACGACATTCACCAACATGCATTAGGTTAGCACGGTGGAGTAGAGCCCATCCTCTCTCTCTGAGAAGACCTGAGTCCCAGCAATGGGAACACGATAGGCTGATAGTGATGGAAAAAAGGATGAGTAGGGTGTCTCAAAACCATAATTTATTCTATATATTTATATCACTGGGAAACGATTGAACGCTAACTATACTCGATCTGGATTACGATTTCGATAATATTACGAAACTACTTTCGACGAGAAGTTTACCACCGACTTTCTACCGGTTGCAGCGAACATAAAATGATTATAACGTTTCCTTGACTGGAATTACATCGGAACCCCTTATTTAAATTAATAGCTAAACGGACAGGCGATTGATTAAAAAAACACAGTAAATTTAAATCGGCTCATAATGTTATGAGATATAAGCGTTTTAAGTTTTTGTTTGGATAAGGAAGGGATGTTCTGTCCCTTTCGCGTAAAGTCTTTTCAGTATGGTCAAAGTATGGCGTAACCACCAGTGACGTCATTAGTAAGTATTGTGCGCTTTCTGTCTAGCAAGACATCAAAATATTTATATCTTCCTCATTTAGAGACATTTTGATTTTGTTTTCAGTGATCAGTTCTTTTTATTGTCCGCTTTTTTAAAACATTAATAAATAATTAGTCGGTTAACCTATCGTAGAGCAATCATCGGTGAAAATAAATAAAAATAATATTTCTATTTTGATTAAACTTTATTATGCAAACCGCTATACTGTGGAATGCGCTGCCTGAATGGGTGTTCCTCGATAGTTACTACCTGACCGGGGTGTCTTCAAGTAGCGAGCGAATCGGTTTCTTCTAGGCAAGCGTACTCCGTCGTAGATCATCATCGCTATACATCAAGCGAGGTGGCGGCTAAACGCAAGACTATTATTAAAAAAAATAGAACTAAAATTAAAACCTAAAACTGCTTAAAATTAATATAAACTAAACTAAAAGCCCCTTGGTGGAAGGGAAGGTGGCAAGAATTCTTGCAGCATTGCAACGCTGAATGGCAATGCTTAGTTTTTGGCCAAAGTAAGTGCCAACATTTCAGTTAATAGTCACGTTCACCAAAACTATGTATTACTTGTTTTTGTAACCTATTTAGTAAAATTGGTCAATTGAAATGTAGATACCGTGCATAAAGCTGTGGGGGCTGTGCTTATTAGTACAAAACACAAAATAGCAAGACACATTTACAAATACCTAATATCCCATAGTTTCGAATAGCTGCGTAGCGTCTGCAGAGAAGGGCGAGCGCGTTGATGTCTTTTCTATAAAAAATATTTATCCAAACTTATTAATATTATTAAAGCGAAAGTAATTGTCTCTCTGTCTGTTTGTTTGTTCGCTTTTTACGACTACCTACAATATTAACGAAATTTGGTAGGATGATAGTGTGCATCATGAAGAAATACATAGTCTTAGAATACCACTGAAAAGGCTGGAAGAAAACTGGAAATTTGCCGGTAACACCGCGTAATTCAGTTTCCTATAATTACGATGAAAATTTAGATAATTGACGCTTGTATTAAGTATTATATTTTTTATCGAGATTTTGAGAACAAAAGGTGTTTGTCAGCAAAACCTTTGCCTACGTACAAAGGTGCGCGTTATTATAATTGCACGGCATCATTATCATACTCATACCAGGGTTACACGGAACGGTGTTAAGCCGAAAGAATGTTATTCTACTCATCATTATGGACTACTCACACCGCCCCGCAGTTTTACCCGCTATCCTACAAAACGTACTTTTTTCGGGATAAAAGTCTATTTATAAGTTACCTCAAATCTACATACCAAATTAAGTGGATTTCAAGTTGAATACGGACAACCAACTTTACACACAAACTTTGGAATTTATAATACTAATACGATTCTACTATGGAACCAATCCTTTATTTGGAAAAAAATCGTTAGTTCATCCATATATTTCGTGATTAAGAATGTAATTTTTCTATGAAACAGCTGATATTTTAAAAGTTGTTTATCATTATTTTATTTATCAAATTTTATAAATACCTTAGAAACTGCCTTTAATAACATTGATAGAAATAATATTACATTTTATTTCTATCAACTACTAAAAAACTAATCAATGAAACCACTGCTAGTGGGAATTGTTCCCAAAATGCTGGCCTCGTTACTACGCTGTACAGCAATGCTCTATATGATTATAATATGTTTGTATTATGTATTAATAATTATATTTTATTATTGTCACCTATCGTCTGATCTCTGCACATTTCAATAACCTCTTTCCAACAATGCTAGTATACAATTTAGGTACGTAAATCATAATTACTGAATGTCAAGCACCGTTGACTAGCGTAACGTTTGTTGTATTATAACTTGAAATGATGCCATTTCTCGTGCTACTCAGTAGTCACAACCTGATTTTGCTTTTTAACCGACTTCCAAAAATGAGGAGGTTATCAATTCAACTGTTTTTTATATATATTTGTTACCCCAGAACTTACGACTGGGTGAACCGATTTTGATGAATCTTTTTTTATTTGAAAGCTGATGTGACGACTTCCATGACGACATGATGACTTCCCGTGTGGTTCCATTTCAATTTGGTCCAGTTCAGATATTTTTATGAAGTCGTTTTTTATATTGATAATTATTAAGGGCCACATTTTTGCTATCGGTAAAAGCCAAACAATCTTGAAATAAGTAGATAGATATTCCTTATGGAGCATGGACAGTGGGGTAGAATATAGTATAAATAATAAATACGAGTATAATGTAGCGAGGCGCTATTATAGTTACCAAATATTAGGTGATAGATGCACAATTGCACATTATTTGCTACCTATAGAAGCATTATAGAATTAAATGCAGTTGCTCATACATTACTAATGTATTGAAGAAGGGTTACGTATGTTTTTTTATAAATTAGACGAGGTGTCAGAGTGCAGAGCGTAACACCGTTTGCGTAGGCTTCGCTCGCTTTCACTTCTTACACATCATCGGCTTATATCATACGTTTATACTCCTTCCTGTTCCTTTTTCTAAACACACCGCTGCGCAGGTATCAATTACATCGACCCTTGGGCGTACAGAATAAGCAATGTAGATCGAGTGAATTCAATTCTCACGCTTTATTGGCTCTTGGTAGAGCAAACTGAACTCTTCGAGGTCAAATAAGATTCAAGTGAAAGTATTGCCCAGTCCGATTTGTCTGGAAACGTTCGGAGTTTAGAGCTGTAAATTATTCGTAAAATGAATTATCGTATACTAATCGAAAATTTGTTTTATAGATGTTATTGAGTTTCGCGTACCTTATAATGTAGGTCAATGTGCTCGATATTGACATGGATTTCTGTAAACAATCAATACCGCACGGAAGTTAAAGTTGTAAAAATTATGCACGATTAGACTTGGTCCAAGTACTTATTTGCTCACAGCTGCTATAACTATTGTAAAGAGCTGAATGAATACTACGAAATCGCTCACTTTCCCTTGGTTTCTGAATGTAAGACAGTAGCAAGTACTCGATATACTTCAGTGAAATATTAAAAGATAAAACAGCTGTCAGAGCAAATAAACGAATGGAAATAGTAGATCTTGCCTGCAACTTCGTACGCGTACTTTTATGTCAACTTTCAATATCCATTTAATTCAGGTCTTTCGCAAAATCCTTTCTTAGTAGACCTTCACACTTCATAAGGAATCTACCAGCCAAATTACAGCTTCGTAATCAAGTAGTTTTCGAAAATTCTTGATGAATCAGTCAGTGATTGAATAAGTGGTAGGTATTTCACTTTTATATTTACACGACAGTAATATTAAGTAGGTATGTTGTACATATTATGACGCCACGAGTTAATAATTATCTCAAAACTCTGATATCATAGTGCTTTCCTTTATCAATCAAAATCGCAGCAAAAAAGAAAAGTAGAAGAATAATGAGAGTCATTTGTTTCTTATTAAAATTAAGTTACTAACAGTTTTTTATGGTTTCGTACCCAAAGGGTAAAATGGGACACTATTACTAAGACCCCGCTGTCCGTCCGTCTGTCTGTCTGTCAGTCACCAGGTACAGCCTGGTGACTGACAGACAGACATCTCATGAACATGAACAGTATCTCATGAACCGTGATAGTAAGACAATTGAAATTTTCACAGATGATGTATTTCTGTTGCCACTATAACAACAAATACTAAAAAACAGAATAAAATAAATATTCAGGGGGGCTCCCATACAACAAACGTGGTTTATTTGCTCGTTTTTGCTCGATATTGATAACGGCAACAGGTAGACGGTTGAAATTTTCACAGAATATTTAGTCATATTCACTTAAAAAAAGTAATTAAATTAATTTAAAACAAATATTTAAGGGGGGATCCCATTCAACAAACGTGATTTTTTTTATTGTTAGTTATTGTATTTTGTGGTGGTACGGAATCCTCAGTGCGCGAGCCCGACTCGCACTTGACCAGTTTTATTTAAATTAACTATCTTACTGGCATATCGTTTATCCGAAAATCTCCAAAGTATTGTAAGTTTGACAGCTTTCTCATATCAATTTAGCCTAATTCGTGATTTATCAAAGTTAATCCGACATTAGGAAAAATGACAATTGCGACTCAGTTTTCGGTTTCACGACCACCGTCTCTGTTTCAAATACGATTTCGTGTGCTAATTGTACGACTAACAAAAGAAAGTCTCAGCTGAGCGCCATTTACATAATACCATTACCGGTTTGTGGACACCGCCGCGAATTGAAACACCGCCTGAAACAAGTTCTGTAACTCTTTCATAATGTAATGCAATATTTTGACGACATGATTGCTTTATTGAGGGAGATGGTGTAAATTGGAAGATGGTTAGGTATGTTTATCATCCTTCTTTCATAGATATTTATTTTTCTTTATTTTAAAATGGACGAACGATGATGATCTACCTTATTTTCGGAAGATGTAAGTACAGAAATAAAAAAAAAAATAACATGACCAATTCGGAAGAGATCTCATAACTGTCAAACCGCTAGACAGAACTTGATCAAGGTTAAAAAAAATACCGAAATAAAAAAAACACATTTGGTACACAAACAATATAATCTTACAAACTTCATTATAAGCCTTAAGCCGCATACCAACATAATAGTGCATACATACTGAACTGAAATACGGAAACACTTGACAGTACATATAAAAGGAACCAAACCAATTTCTGAAATATGTAAAAGGTTGACAGTAGACAGACATATAATACCAAGCAGAACCAACAAGCCACAAAAATATTGATGCAAAATACACTACATATACATTACACGCAAACATTTGCAAAACGCGGGCCGGACTCAAGGACATTCTTTTATAATAGTGCTAACAGATACTATTAGATTGTATCTGAAATGTGACGTCACAAAATTTACGACCCCTCCCTACCCCTTGTCAGTCACACTTCGTCGACCCCTCCTCCCCTCCTCTTTATGTGATGGAATTTATGGATGTTCCCATTGGGTATTAATATTCAAACACACCAGACCAAGTCAAATCATTTATTTTTGTATAAAACAATTTACCAGATGTGTCATGTGGTTGCAGGATCTGAATTTGATGGAAATGAGGTATTCTGCAGCTCCCGCAGAACATTTTTGCCAGTAACACCTTTTTTTGTGGCTTTCTTTTCACTTGGTATGTTATCGCTTTGAAAATTATTACATGCAAGTTATCATAATGTAGTTAGTACAACTTGAGATTCATGATAGTGATAGCGACTGATCATTGAAAACTGTTGTTCCAATAAGCATTACACCTCGTACTCTCTAAGGATTGTACGGAAACCAGTCCGGTCGAACAAATGTGCCTCTAAATGCTTTGAGCACAACAAACTTGTCGCACTGTAAACGTAAAACAATGATCGATACAATGAATTTTTAAAGAAAATAACTTATACTATTTTAATTATACTACTGAAAGGAGTATTACATTCTCTTGGCTACTGAATACGTTCCCTGGACAATGTCTAAGTACCTCAAACGCCAAACAATGATCGAATCAATATTTTTTTAAAGAAAACTACTTATTAACTTTTATTACACCCACCAAACTTGTACATTTATAAAATTGAAAGAAACACAACCTTCCCAAGCCTTCAAATTGTAAAGTTTATGAAAAATAACAAGAAAAAATAGCAATTCAAAATAATCTCTATTTTAACACACGAAACTTACGTGTGAAACGTTATACCGGGAGGCATCTTATGAGATGAATTAAAACACATGAGGACATTACACTTCACCATAGTATTTTCGTATCTTTTAAACCAAATATGTAAAAATAACTTTTATTTTAGGTAATTTTTACAAGCCGTGGTTTTCGCTGTCAGCCTTCTGTCAGTATATTGATGCTTACCAAAATGGTGACTTGGAACACCGTACCACATGCTCATTTTTTTCTATTATGTTGCAACGTTACGACAAAATGAGATACGAATATATGATTTTTGTGTAATCGAGAGAGATGCAAACATAACTGTTTTTGCGAATGTAGTTGTAAAAAACATGTTCAGTCTGTTTCTGTATTAAATGTCTGTGAGACAGACAAAGTCTGAACTACGAGAAAATTCGTCAGTAGATAGAAATGGAACCATACCAACGTCTGAAATATATGTCTGTGTCTGAAATACGTTTTTTTGACAGTAGATAAAAAAGATCAAATGCCATCTTCTGAAATACGGAAAAACTTGACAAGAGACAGAAAAGAAACCATAACAACTATTCAACTCGTACGGCGTATCGGACACGTAATTATGTGTGACCGATTCAGTTGAACAGATTCAAAATAGTGCAAATTCACTCAACCTAACCACAAGCCAAGCGTCGGTATACTGTAGAGCGGACTTAATCACATTTTAATTGTTCCTTCTCTACCAGTGGGTCGTATGAAAATAACCTCGATGAGGATGATGAGGTCAAACTTGACCTACCTAGACTGTACCGTATGACCGGTATGACCTACGTTACGCAGGCCGGAGGCCAACGTTCCGGTCTATAGTTCTAAGCTTGGTTCTATGTAAGAAAGACGTGTTATTTTATCTTCATCATCACATAAAGCATGTTTGACCTAGCAGTGGAGTTGGTGGATTAAAATACTTGAACTTGATTATTTATTTATTTAAAACTTTGTTATATGTTAGCTCAGCTATGGAGAGGAGAGAGGGAGAGCTAGTTATTACAGAATTTACAGAGATTAAAGTCAAAGGGATGTACCACAAAGGCAATGATGTGTCGAGTGTACAAAACTAAAATCGAATAATAGTATTTTAACAATGTTTACCCTTACCATAACATCAAGCTACCACTCAAAAATATTTTAATGATACGGGCATTTTGTTGCAAAAATGCACTGGGTAATGTCGTGCGTGCTTCAAATGCCTTTGCTACAAAATGTTGGCAAACCTTAAATAATTTCTTGGTTTTGAAACATTTAATTTTTAATTAAATAAATTGAAACAACAAAATGTAAGAAGAATATAATTAACCAATTTTTTGTATCTTAAATATGCATTGGCTTGTAACTTTGCAGGCTTTCGATTCCAAATACGCAGTCAAGTGTGGAATCAGGCCGATATTGCTTTAGCTGTTCAGGTCAACTGCCACAACCAGCACCTAACTAAACTGTAGGTCACAACCAACAGTAGCGCATAAAATAAACGGATATAAACTCAATTTACACATTATTGTTTCTAACCATCAACGAAAGAAAGTAACAGCTTTCGTTAACTGCAGTTGTAATTGCACTGACCCAGAAAGTTATTGCCAATCCGTTCTCGCTCCAATGAAAAATGAATTGAGGTAATTATATGTGAATATTTCCATTGTCTCGAGGCCGATGAGTCTGGCAGTTACTATAAGCTATAAATGCAAATTTACTTGTGATTGCATACTGACAGGAGGAGTCGGCCTCGCTGTTTTGGTTAAGCACTACGTTTTTGATGATACGAATTATAGGGCTAATTTCATAACTACAATTGTAATTGCACGGTTTCTGACTGCAAATGTCGCAATTTTTAATGTCATAGTTACCTGAAAGTGTAGTTATGATGATATGATGATGATTTGCATGGTCTACCGCAGCTCGCAACTATAAACTTTATGGCTCTACCTTAAAAGTTAAGACAAAAATAACTCGGTAATGAATCATAGTATTTGGTATCGTATATTATTTTTCTATAGTCTGGAATGTACCAAGCCATATCGATTTTGCGACAATTTGTATGCAGTTCAAGGATCATTGCATGTTTTGAGTTTGTCTGTTTTATTATCTAGCTTTGCTGATATACGGTCTCTTGTGTAGTGAACTGTATCTACTGATACTGATAAGTTTGCTGTAAATATTATATTGACCATTCGATTATTAGGTAATAGAAACTAGAGGAAACAGTAAGTAGCGTTATCTCAAAGACATATAATAGTACGTTTAAGCACAAAAAATAGGGGAGATAATTAGTTAACAGGTAGTGTAAATGGTGACAATGCGGGGAAAAAAATACCAGCGTATGGCAAATTACTGTAAATTGCCTAGGTACTCATATCTAGACTTATTATAATATGTAAAAAAAAAGTATTTCTGAAAATCGGGAAAGATTTTTTTTGTTTTTAGTATTTAAATGCATTTTTTTATTACACAATGAATAATAAAAATATGAATATCACTGTACTAAACGTGTATACTAAAGTAACTAAATAAATAAATACTTAACTAAAATAAATCTAAACTAAACTGAATACCTATCCTGACATATCAAAAACTATAGTTAAAAAACTGCATTAAATATATAGATAGCATTTGTAAATTAGTAAACTTTTCCGTCCTAATAATTTTGACGTCTCTTTGTCCTCTAAGAAACGACAATGGGTCTGAGTTCCGCGCACATTGACTGTTTAATTTTAAACCCAGACACGTTTCGGAGATGTGCAAATAAACAAACATAATAGTTGTATGATCACAAGTTTAGCAGTAGGTAATAAGCCTTTGTCAATCGAGTTTATTATCAATTATGTTTTAATTAGTATTCTTATGATCATCCGGCGTGTGGCATCATCAAAGCGTCGGTGAGTGTCTCATGGGAACTCCACTAGGGTTGAGAGACCAGGAAACTTGTAATGATACATCATTAGGTACTAGCAAGTCTGCAGCGACGCACCAACCATTGTTTTGTCACCTAAGTGACACAAGACTACCATATATTATATTGTTTATAACGGCGCGGCGGCGGCGGGTTATTACCTCCTAACTTTTTATTTATTTATGAAATTTCTCAATTATCTTGTTAGTTAAAAAGGTCGAGAGTAGCCACATGAATTATGATGCTAAACTGAAATCCAAGTATTAAAATGGATAATTTTACGTAGTTGCTAGATTTCAAATTTCCACTGCTTGACCAGACTTCTCTCGAGTGGGTTAATAGCTAATCAAATCAAATCATTTATTTGCTAGAATACATTACAATAAAGAGGTCTTAAAATTATTTTTGGTTTCATAGTATTCAGTCTGCAAGCAGACGTGCAAATATTCTTAAACTAGATAAATTATACATTTTAAGAGGTATTATTATATTAAATTAGGTGTATTATTATATTAAATTAGGTATATTATTATATTAAATTAGATATTATTATTATTAAATTATATTATATTAAAAATAAATAAATAATATCTGTGCTAATATTTCGAATATCTGTCTACGCTGCGTTTAATTACGAGTAAATTAAAGTGATAAAGCGACCTTAATACACTTGATTTATATGTGGTTTTAGTGACACGGTGATCTTGTCCGCAGGCTGTCGTGAATGGATGTCCGCATGGATGGGGCCGCACGGCTGGCGTCCGCTCGCGCTGCTGCTCGCTGCTCTCTCGCTTGTCGTAGCTAAGTGTAAGTATACCAGGTTTAACCTGGTCAATGTACTATATGTGTAACAATGTAAAAATTTACAAAAGCGATACGACCATCTGATGGCAAGTTTAAATGTCCGTAGTTAGATTTGGTCATCGACCAAAAATAGATCATCCATCCTTGATTTGGTATAGCAAGATAAATTCAGGATCACGCACGCCATTGAAATTGCGCTCGACTAATTTCATAAACGCGCAAGTGTTCGTTGTTGGTTTGTTCTTTTTTCACGCAACAACAGAGCATCGGAACGACATGTTTTTTGCATAGAGATAATTGGAGGGCCGGAAACTTTATCACGGAGAAATTTTACGCTTCCTAAGAGAATGTCCACGCAGGGTGAAACCACGGGGCACGGCTAGTATTTTATAAGAACTGACGTAGATACGTTTGTTGGTTTTAAACCTGTATTTGGATAAGTATTATATTATTTTGTAATTTGTATATTGGCGTGTTGTTCCAAACTTTAGGATATAGGTGTGCTTTGCGTAGTTTAGCGGTTAGAGCATTCGGGCCGTTTACGCGAATTGTGCAGGCCGATTGACAATTTTTTGTTGTCTATAACATTTAAACAACATATTGTTTGGTTTTACCAAAAGTTACACCATAGTACGTTCCAATATTACATTTCCCCAACTTCCAACACTTATTATTCAACTGGCAGAGCGTAATTATTAAATATTCCAAATGTTATTACAATGTAATATAAAGGAAAATATAATGTGTCAATAGAACTTCTATTTTAATTTAGTTGTTTTATTTGGGAACTCAGCTCTCAAGCTGCTAGATTATGCACTCATTAGCCACGCTTAAAATATTCTAGAACTGAAAAAAGAAAGTTGTCATTAGAGATTAGGTAACAGCGCCACGCATATTTGGCACCTTCCATATAAGTCTCTTGATAATTTAGGCAGCGCCGCTTACCCAACTCAAGTCCATACGGACATGTATGTCATTCTCAGTTATATAGAACACAAACAAAGCACAATGTATGTGCATTTCTTACGTAATTTTACTTTGTGTTGACAAATCCCACTTTAGCGAGGACCATCTCATACAAGACATTGTTACGTAAAAAAATAAAAAGCTGAATTCTTGACGCAACTTGGTGACACCACGGGCGTTTAACACAAAAATTACGTACCTTATTGTGTCTCGAAACAAAAACACCGTATCATGCCATCACGCGTGGTTTGAATACCAAGCCGGTTCATAAAAATAACATATGCCATGTGCCGACTGCCGTCCCAGAAATGAGTCAGTTTATCAGCCGTATTAATTTAACGGTCGTCAGCGATTTTCTTCCGCCCGCCTCTATAAGGCACAAGCTTTGTCATTGAACTGGGTTGGTTGAGTTTCTCATGTTTCTCTGGGAGCGGCCTGCTTTCGTCCGTAGTAGGTCTCGAGCTGCATACTGCCCTACAACGGCGGACATATCCAGGTCACATGAGGAAAAAAGTGGAGACAGTAAGCGAGACACCCGGAGACTGACAGCATTCAGGTTACCTGATAGGTACAAATCAAGCGCGCCTTTCCCAGCTCTTTAAAATGCACCACGCGCTAAACACCGTCAGAGGCCATTCCACTTGCCCAATATTGCATTTAAAAACGTTTGAGCACTCTGCTCGGTTTGCATGTTCATGGACAATATTGGTTTATTGCACTTTACTTTTAGTACCATTGTACATGTGAATTTACACATCTAGAATACGTACATACAAGAAAAATAAGAGTGTAGGTAGCGAAGCACCTACCTACTACAAGAGCCCTTTTATTCCTTTATTATTTTATTTATAAATAGCAGTTTTATAAATAAAAAAATTACAACCAACTCCACAGGAACTTCAATAAACGGGTTTCGGTCAACCTTTAGAAGTGAAACATTAAAATGGGCAAATACAAAAAAAAAAAAAAAAACTTCAAGCCTATTCAATAGAAAAATAACCAATGATAAACGTTCACAAATGGCACAGATACTGCGTATCATACACAAAATAAGTTAATATATAAAAAAACAAGCTTTTAGCTTTAGCAAAGAATTATGTGACACTTATAATGGGTTATCATAATTGAATGCGTATATAGGTATACAACATTTCATATCTGTGCTGCTAACTCTTGAGGAGTTCCCTAGTCAGGACCCAACCCTGAGTGCAGCAACTATGTCATGGTAAAACTTAAAACCTGCTATCATAATAGAAGATTTAAGAATTAGCTCCTTTATCTGGAGCTAATCCTGAATGTCTGACCTTGACCTAAGCAAACAAACATACAAACATTGCAAGTTAAATAAAAGTTTGTAAAAAAACAGTTGAATTTAGAACCTTATTTTTTTAAGATGGTTGAAAATACGCACAATCCTATTTGTTATATTATAACAAATAGGATTGTGCGTATTTTCAACCATCTTAAAAAATGGTTGTACATTATTTATTAGGAACTTGCTTATTAAAGTCCAATTTCAAATGAACTATATCATAAAACTACCTTTAAAAACAATACCCTAAAGTAAACTAAACTTTAAAAAACTAATCAAAAATTTGATTTAAATAGTTTAAAATATGTAATCAGGGAGTCGCATGGTCTAATATCGACAAATCTCCTTTATAAAAATAGGAATTTAAAAAATTTAAAATAAACCCTTGATGGATGGAAAAGTGGCCAAAAGTGGCAGCAATGCCACGTTGAATGGCAATGATCATTATAAGTGAAATATTATTTCTTTTGTGACAAACACAAAAGTACAAGTTATTTAAAGAGTACGCTTGTGTCCAGATGCGGAGCTAGAGGCATGGCACGGGGCGGGGCGGCCGGCGACGCTGGCGCAGGAGGCGGAGGACGAGCGCCATGACGCGGAGCTGCTGGCTGCCGTGCGCGCCTCCATGGTGCAGTGGGAGCAGAAGAAGCAGCGGACGAGGTAACACATTATACTCAGGACACTTTTAACGAATAGCGTGACGATCTCAGCACCTTCCAACCAGATCTTTATTCTTACTCGAGATGGAGGCGATGACTCTTGCACTGTGTCCCAACTGGACTGAATAAAATACATCGACTAGCTTTTATAGTGCGGGTCCCATCCTTTTTTAGTAACCAAAACAAGTGTTACTCGAACTCCTGACGCTGCTAAAGATAATATAAAATAAAATTATCAATATAAAAAAACGACTTCATAAAAACTTCAGAACTGGACCAAATTGAAATGGGTACCACGAGGGAAGACCAGCTTTCAAATAAAAAAAGAAAATCGGTTCACCCGGTCGAAAGTTCTGAGGTAACAAACATAAACATAAAAAAAACCTCTTTTTTGGAAGTGAGTAAAAAAAAGGCTATGATAATGTAGCTAACATTGCTAATAAAACATGGACCAAGTATAATAAGTCCTAAAAATCAATCTTCGTACAAAATCTACCTAAAAAAAACTTAAGCATTTCTTACGTACCTATAATATGTTGTGCAAGCAATAATGCAATGAATTATAGTATGGTGAGAAGCTTCCCGGGAAGTTGAGTAATGCACATCCTCCCTTTCGCAAAATAACATAGCCTGTACTTCAATCTGGTCATAGCTAAGCATTCGTGAAAACCGCGTTTAAATCCGTACAGTGGTTTAGGAGATGTGCGTGCACAAACAAACAAAAATTCTAAAAACTGTCTTAACGTGTTCAGCTGCTTATGTTAAGACGCCCTGTGTTATATTTTTTTATATCTGGCAATTACAGTTTTTTTAATCTCTACAGTTTTATTATATGTATATATGTATCGTTACACAGATACAGTACAGTATTTATCCTCAAGATGTTTTCCTGTGGATGTCACAGAATAATTGTCATGCTTGTTAATATAGTCTGTATACCTAATACCTACCTACCACTACGCAGCACGTGGAGTGCGAAATCCATATATCGTTACCATGTACATAGCGTGCTTGTATGCGAATTCCTAATGCGGCGGATTCACATGTGTATTATTACATTTCTTTGCAATAGTGAAATGTAAACAACTACGATATCGTATCTGTTTGAATATTTTAACAACTTTCGAATTAACACCTTAAGATCTACAGCATTAACAGTCATCAGTCTTAAGACGCCTACTGCTGAACATAGGCGCAGGCCTATGTTCAATACGCCTTGTACCCTTAGTACGCCACACTGAACGACAGCCTGCCATCTGCATCTGCTGGATGCCTGCAACTCTTACGACGTCGTCAGTCGGCATTAACAGTGGTCAGTGATAAAAGGGCAACCGCAAAAGATATATAGGTGACCTCTAGATCGCCTATCTTGGACATATTGAAAGAGAATCCTTCTATGAATTCCCAGCTCCCGGCAAAATAGAAAATCTTTCAACACAGCTTTTCGTAAAATTCTACGGGCAGGTACGGTTTGAAAGTGCCGCGCGTGTGTGATCAGATTAAATTTGTTATTGTAAATCGTTTTTAGATTCTCCAAAAGCATCCAAATTGGTGAATTCCGCTTGTTGCAACCTGGCAACGTATACAATAGGCTTTACATTACAATAAACATGGTCCAATGTTTCGATAAGTTGTAAGCTAATTTTAAAAATAAAACACTTTTTTCCTGGCCCACCACCAAAACACGTTATTTTCAAATTTTCTCCTGGTAATTTGGTCAAACGAACTGGCAACTCTAGGTGCGATCGAGAAGGCAATCGGCTGTGTTTGTAGTGGATATACCTCGGTGGTGAACGAGCATGCGGTCTAAGCAGCGCAATTGCCTACGTTTAGTGCTTGTTCACGTTAACTCACGAGCGCGATGGCGAGCGCGGGCGCGTATCATCAAACATTGGTATAATATGCACAAAACGCAGGTGCGATGGAAGTAGCAGGCAATCTCACGACTGGCGCGCGCGGCTCTCTCGCAGCAATATCAAACATGTGAAGTTATTTGTGTGTGTTCACGTCAAACCAGGCAAAACGCGCGATTCACTCGCGGTTTCAGAGAAGTTCAACTAGTTTGGACATATCGCTAGAAACGTTAAGAACGTTTCTATTCGATAAGTCTCCCATTTTAGATAAGAATTATTAATTAAAAATGTAAGATCAACTTCATCCATTTTTGTAATCATTGCTAACACGTCACACCCGCCCAAACGCCTAACGGCCAATGTGAACACGAACTCACTAAGACCGATGCAAGCTCCGCCGCGCCCGCACCCGCAAGCTCGACGTGAACACGCGCTTACTCGTATGCGTTTTCTTGCGTTCGTTAGTTTGGTCTACACACTGTATTGCACGTAAGCATATCTCACAGCGTCATTATGTTAATAAAATCATAACTTAACTATGCAATTATGCATTATATTTGTACTTTACACAACGTGAAATAATAAGAGTAAACATTGCTTTCACCGTCGGTTTCTCTTAAACTTTCTATCGCGCAAATTCATTAATTTCGCGACAGTTCAAATAGAATGGTATAGAAGCTGCGGAATCAATTTGTCTAATGTGTTATTGCGTAGTTTAAAAAAAAATTTCTTTCCCTCCTGTTGGTCAGACGGCGGTGCGTGGTTCGTGGTCCGTACATCTGTTACGGCTATTACATTATTTTGCTGGGTCGTTAAGCTTAAAGTACCTATAGAAAAAGATCTCTATCCCGTATTATGTTATTTGAGGTATGATCAAGTCTGACATTTCTATGGTCATGTACTCTATCATTATCACCTTTAATGACTTAACGCACTTTCTTCTAACAAATTGTGAGAATATACCATACACCTATATCAGTTTAGACGCCGCGAATTCACTTCTTTGCATGTCTGTGACTTTATTTTAAGTTGGATCAACACTTCAACTAGCACGTCGCATAATTCACTTTGATCTCCGTCGTCTTGGCAGTAACGTCAGACGGCAATACAAAAATGACAAATTGCGTCATAGTAAGCTTACTCTTCGAAAGCAATTGGCCGTGCGAATGGAGTTGAACTCCAAAAAAAATACGCTCAACAACAACTAGCCGCTAGTTGTACGTCATACATCTAGCGTATGTCCTGATAAAACTCTGTGGAATAGATGTAGTACATCATAGTCACAAAGAAACGAACGATATGTAAAAGAGAGCGTAGATGAGCGATACTCAGTACTTTCAACATTCCATCACGATATTAACATACTTTCAAGCAATAACTCTATCGTTGACAGGAGTAAGAGATCTCAAGGCAGCGTCTGCTACGGAGAGTTCGGGTGCTTCGAAGATGCAGGCCCGTTCGCGTATCTGGAGACGTTGCCTAGTACTCCGCAAGAAGTGGGCACGCAGTTTCTTTTGTATTCCACAGTCAGCAGGTAAGCTATAAACACTAACATTAAAAAAACCACAGCGAAATATCAAATTTTTCAGTGAAAGGTAACCTGCCGCCATCGTCAGAAATTCCATCACATTATACAAGGTTACGCATCAGCAAAAAAAAATATGCTGTTGTTGCTATAAATTTTGTCGAATGTCAATTACCGTTTTCTATGGAACAGCTGTTTTTTTCCCCGCTTTTTTTTTGGGTTGGTCCCATAGTAATTTGTTCATAATGATGAGTTCAATGACCTCTTTTCGGCTTAGTACCGGGTATATGCGTAACTTAACGAATATACCCGGTACTAATGGACCCGGGTATGTCCTAAAACTGCGACCAGAACCACCGGAGGATGGGCAGCAGCGTCCTAATAGTACACGGTGAACGTACTGCGATCCCCAAGCCACCTGCCAAGCGTGGGTATTATGGCAACACCCCTTTCTATGAGGGAGGCCTTGTCCAACAGTGGACGTTAATTGTAATTGGCTGATGAGGTGAGGGGGATATGCGTAACTCTGTAGATACGTGTAAGTCCCCCACTGTTGGATTTAATCGATTGTTTCTGCAAAGTATATTGTACCTGTGGGATGTGGAACTGCTGACTACCTTTGGTTAATTTCACCGAAACTGGGCTGCTTCAAAAGAAAGGTGAATAGAGTTCTCAAAGGTAGGTAATGCACTGATAATGCCCCGAGTATTGTAGTGAAGGTGTCTATAAGCGGACCAAGTCCACTTACCATCACGAGGCTCGTCGCTCCTTTGCTACTTATTCTTTAAAAAAACCGTAAGAAGGCTAATTTTCAAGTTCATAGACGCTTGAAAAAGATAATCAAACAGCAAACACGTATCTGTCGTACCGCTGTGTTCAGGGCTCCTGCAGATTGAGAACCAGTTCACATTCATCTCAACGTGTTACTTAAGCCCATCGTCACAGACAAGTCACTCATACCGGACGCTTGCTTATACCCTTGTTCCATTCCAGAGGCGACCAGCCCCTCCTGGCGGTTTCAGCCAGCAATATGTCGGCGGCGTGGCAGTGGGCGGCGCGCGCCTTCGACCCTGACCGTCCCACCAGAGTGATCGTCCACGGTTTTGGATCCAACTGCGACAACGTCTGGGTCTACGAGATGCGCTCCGCTTTAATGGCTGTTGTAAGTATATCTTGGTAAACCTACCGTCTTTTATTTATTTCTTTTTTAATCTGCGCTTGTAAAAATCGCCCCTTAATTTAATTACAATCTAGCCTGATATGAGTAATTTAATTCTAACTTCTATCTACACTGCTCTATTTCCTTCATCATAGATATCTTTTCTATCTTATTTGTTATTATTTTATTTTATTGGAATGGTCTCTTTTAACGATAAAGCTAAGCCGTTTGTGCCTTATTTAATGTAAGTGTTAATGAATTTTCTAATTTAAGTCTAATCATTTAGATAAAGATTAGATATATTATTATTTCACGTATTTATTTGTTTTCTTAAATCTAAGTTTGTTTACAATATTTTTATAAAAACAAAATATTATAAAAAAACTTAAACCTAGGGTGCCGCCAGCAGCGGGGCAGGGCCCAAGCTACCGGTGGTTAGGGCTGCAGAGTGAGGAACCTCCTGACAATGCGCGCCGTGTCAAGGATTACCGCCTTCTGAATCTGACCCTTGACCCAACAGTCTAGCGAGAGCCTCTTAAGGTGGTGGTCGAGGCTCTTCGCTATAAGGCCGTTAACCGAAACAACTATCGGGACAATGATCGTCGAGTCAACATCCCACATGGCGGTAACCTCGTGAGCCAAGTCAAGGTACTTGCTGAGTTTGTCCTTCTCGGCCTTCACGAGGTTCTCGTCATGTGGTATGGTGATGTCGACGAGCACTGCCCGGCGCTGGGACCGGTCGACCATCACGATATCAGGCTTATTGGCGACAATAGTCCTGTCCGTGATGATAGACCGGTCCCAGTAGAGCAAAGCACGACCATTCTCGAGAACTGGTGCTGGTGCGTACTTATAGTACGGCACCTCAGACTCGACAAGGCCGTATCGAAGGGCAAGTTGCTGGTGGATGATCCTGGCTACTTGGTTGTGCCTGTGCAAGTACTCGCCGTTAGCAAGATGCGAACAACCGGAGATGATATGTCGGAGAGACTCTCCAGGACGGTGGCATGCCCGACAGATGTCGACCGTACCGTCCTTCATGATATATTTCCGGTAGTTGTTGGTCTTGATAACTTCATCCGCAATCGCACAGGCAAACCCCTCGGTTTCCCCAAAGAGGTCCCCGAAACGTAACCAGTTCACCGACGCAAGCAGGTTCACATCGGGCCCTGTTAAGACCCGATAGAACCGCCCGTGCAGCTCCTTGCCTTTCCATACGTCCTTGCGATCCTCGATGCTTAGCACCGATGGTTTGCGCCAGTTCTCGTTTGCCAAGGAGAGCGGCGTGAGGCCCCTGTCAACAGCCACAACATCGCGATGCATCCCACTCTCACTGTTACGGAAAAAATCCCTGAGACTGCACACCTCACGGTTGTGTAGGTTCTTGGCATTTAAAAAGCCTCGACCCCCCCACTTCCGTGGAATGTACAGTCTCATAACAGACGAGCGTGGGTGTAGCATGCGATGTGATGTGAGCAGTTGACGGACCCTTCTGTCCAGGGCGTCCAGCTCAGTTTGAGTCCACCTCAATATGCCAAAGGAGTATATCAGTAAAGGCATCACCCAACCGTTGAAGGCACGCCCCTTGTTGCCACCAGACAAAAGACTATTAAGTACTTTGGTCAGGCGACAAAAGAAGCGCTCCTTCACCGATTTCTTGATGTCCTCTACCGATACACCCAAAGACTCTGACATACCGAGGTACTTGTAGGTCTCGGCCTCAGAGAGAGACCTGAGAGTCATCCCCTCAGAAAGCTGTAAATTCGGGGAATCTACAACTTTCCCCCGTTGCACATGCATGACCGCACACTTATCTACACCGAATTCCATCCTGATGGCGCTGCTAAAAACCTCGGTGATTTTTAGCAGCTCCACCAAGTCTTGGCGTTTCGGTGTAAACAGCTTGAGATCATCCATGTACAACAGGTGGGAGATGACTTGACCATCTCTTCGAAGCCGATAGCCTAGTCCAGAATCTCTCAGCAAAGTGCTGAGAGGGTTCAGAGCTAGGCAAAACCACAATGGACTAAAACTGTCACCCTGAAAGATGCCTCGCTCAATCCTTATTAAGTCCTGCGGGACAGAGGAGCCATCTCCCCCGCCTGGTTGACGAAGAACTGTGGTCCACTGCCCCATACATGCGCCTAAGAATGATTTTAGAGTTGTATCAATTTTATACAAATCTAAAACCCTCTCTAGCCATGAATGAGGCACCGAATCATAGGCCTTCTTATAGTCAATCCAGGCAGCGGAGAGGGCTCCTCTGCTTCGCCGGACTTGTTGGCTAATGGCCGTGTCGATGAGGAGGAGCTCCTTAGTACCACGGGACCCAACCCTACATCCATTTTGAGCGTGGGCCAAAACGTTGTTCGCGACAATGTGCGCATTAATTTTATTTCTCAAAATGGATGTAAGGAGCTTGTAGATGGTAGGCAAGCACGTGATGGGTCTGTAGTTCTTGGGTTCCGTGGTACTACCGGACTTGTGGAGCAGGAAGGTGACACCGATGGTAAGGAAGCTAGGAAGGGTGCCGAGCTCAAGGGCTTCTTGAAATTGGGTCGCCAAGCGGTCATGTGAGCATCGAATATTATTATTATTATTAGATAGATAAAGATAAAGTACAACCAATTATTATATAATAGGTAAGTAGGTATGTGATGTTGGAAGAGGTGAACTAAAGGAATAAAATTTCGCGTTTTATAAGACTGTTCAAAGTTTATTTTATACGAATAAAACGTTTGGAAAACCAAAAAACTCCACCTCTAACCCACATTCTTGCCGTTCTCATGTATAAGTATATATATTTTGACGTCTTGCCATTTGTTTATTACTTCCCAAATTTTTGTACCTAGGTTAGGTATTATTTTATATTATACCAACATTAGCGTTGTCAAAGTTAATTATCAACTTTGATATTCGTAACAAGTATAGGAAGTATTTTGCTTATTATGCTTGACCTCAAAGGTCCTTTACATTAGTGACAAGATGTAGAAAAAGATTTAGTTAGGTGTATGCGATTACTAAATTTTATCATAATAATTTGTTTATTTAAGTAATGTTAACTGACATAAAAGATTTTCTAGCGTGTAGTGTAAATGACGTTTCTTTATTACCGAGTCTATAACTAGTCACATGCTTCTAGACCTTTAACCACGGAACGGGGGGCAAGCCGTGACGACGTAACCTTCTGCAAAAAATGTGACCATATTATAACCATGCACACAACATAGTGTAGTTAAGCTGTTTTTACAACTGTGTGCGTGTTTGAAGTCGGTTTTGCGAGTGTCGTATGAACAGGATTTTGTTTTGCGCGTTTGTGCGTTTATTTATAAATGTTTGCTATGCGTGACCCTCGCCCCTCCGAAACAGCGTCTAAATTTGTTTAAGCGGATTATCGCGTTGGGGTCTCATATGGTTAAACATCTTATTTTGAAATATTTTCAAAACGTATAAAAGACTTGCAGGTGTCGATGATGACATTGATGATATTTTGCAGGAAGAATGCAACGTGGTGTGCGTGGACTGGGAGGGAGGAGCTTCTATGCCGAACTATCTTCGGGCAGCTGCAAACACTAGGCTGGTAGGAAAACAGCTCGCAATGCTACTTCAAGGTAATATATATCAAAAATTTACCTACAATGAACCGCGCTCAGGAGTGTTTTGACAGCTGCAGCGTGTAATCTTGTTAAAGCCGTCACAGACGTACGTACCACGAACCACGGTCGCCGTCTGAACAACAGGAGGGAAAGAGAAAATTTTCTCTTTCGCTCCTGTTGTTCAGACGGCGGTGCGTGGTACGTGGTCCGTACGTCTGTTACGGCTATTAGAAAACATTTTGTTTCAATATTTTATTGTAGTATATCGGCCAGCAGCTTCAATCTTACTTTCAAAAAAGACGAAGATTTACGATTTTTAACAGAGAAAAATTTCTCTTTCCTTCCTGTTGTTCAGACGGCGGTGCGTGGTACGTGGTCCGTACGTCTATTGCGGCTATTAGAAAACATTTTGTTTCAATATTTTATTGTATTATAACGGCCAGCAGCTTCAATCTTACTTTCAAAAAAGACAAAGATTTACGGTTTTTAACAGACTTCAAAAAAGGAGGTCGGTTCTATGTTCCACAGTATATTTTTTGACTAATTAAAAAAAAAAACTTTTCGGTAGGGTATACTTTCAATTTGGTCCCATTGTCACCAAGTCAGGATCTGATGATGGGATCATAGGGAAATCGAGGGCAACCCTCAAATTTTAAAGACACTTATCTGTTTTTTATATATTTTTGAAGTCGGTTTTTTTATGTGATCCAATTGTCATTTCCTTACTATTTACGCTTCTTAGCGCGGCTCAGGTAAGCTTATTCATTCTGTTAAAAACGTTCGATTAGCCTTCTAAAGTGGCGATTAGAGTGATGTTCCAAGTACTCATTATAAATTCTCGTTTGCAACTCTTGCATCACGAAGATTTCTCTACTTGAACAACTTTCAAAACCCTTTTGTCCCTTTGTTATATTGTAATGTCATATGCTTGTAAAAAGCTATACTAACATTCCGTTGCGTTGCGTTTCAAAATGTTTAGTAAAAAAAGATGAGACTTGAATACAAAACTCGTCGCTTTATTTTTAGGATTCGCCAATCATATAGACCTGCGGTACGAAGACGTCCATCTAATTGGCTTCAGTTTGGGGGCGCATGTTGCCGGCTTCGCAGGGTCCGAATTGAAGAATATCAGCCGCATAACTGGTGAGCAATTTCACCTACATGTTTTATAACTAGACTCAAGTTAAAAACCTTGACATACCTACAGATGTCTGACGTCACAATGAACGGTCTGAGTTAGAAAAATACCTAGCGTTTTTTTAAGACGCTTTTATTAGCTTGGTATGAATGTATATAAATGTATGTAATGTTAAGGAATCAACTACTTCAAAACTTCGAATTAAATTGATATTTTGCACACTTATCGAGGACCGATGACAATGCAATAATTTTAATGTATATATGTTATAATTTTAATGTTGTTTGTTTGAGTGTAAAAAAGTCTCATTGTCTTTACCAGGACCTATTTTAAAGCGTTTTTTTTACTGCGCGGTTTTTTTTTTGCTTATCACAATATCAATTGCTGCGCTTTTCTTTCTCCAGATTTCTTAATAATCCATCTTCATTACTACATTCTAGGATTAGACCCAGCCGGTCCCCTTTTCGAGTTTCAAGATCCTCGCACCCGTTTGGACCGGTCAGATGCCAAGTTTGTGGACGTCATCCATTCTAACGGAGAGACCCTCATTCTTGGCGGATTGGGCGCGGCCCAGCCATTGGGACATGTGGATTTCTATCCGAATGGTGGCAGAGTCCAGCATGGCTGTTCTAATTTGTATGTATGATCCTACTTCAATCAATTAGATTCTTTTGAAAACCTGCTCGACTGCTCGTACTTGCGTTGACATTTCAGATGCAACATTACAATCTATACACACACACATCATCAGTCAATTAACGTCCACTGTTGGACAAGACCTCCTTCATAGAGAGGGGTGTTGCCATAATCCCCACGCTTGGCAGGCGGCTTGGGGATCGCAGTACGTTCACCGTGTACTATTAGGACGCTGCTGCCCATCCTCCGGTGGTTCTGGTCGTAGTTTTAGGACATACCCGGGTACAATCTATACACATAATATAAAATTAATTGCTGTTCGTTAGTCTCGCTAAAAAAAAACAATAAAACCGGCCAAGTGCCAGTCTGACTCGCGCACGAAGGGTTCCGTACCATTATCTACAAAAACGGCAAAAAAATCACGTTTGTTGTATGGGAGCCCCCATTAAATATTTATTTTATTCTGTTTTTTTAGTATTTGTTGTTATAACGGCAACAGAAATACATCATCTGTGAAAATTTCAACTGTCTAACTATCACAATTCATGAGATACAGCCTGGTGAACGACGGACAGACAGACAGACAGACGGATGGACAGCGGAGTCTTAGTAATAGGGACCCGTTTTACCCTTTGGGTACGGAACCCTAAAAACGACTTGCCAATTTTGTTTTGTTCACCTCAATAAAAGGGTAGTTTCAAGAAAAATAAATTGTTGAATTTGGAAAAAACAAAAATGTTTTCTGTATGGTATATGAACAGGAGAAAACAATTTTCCTCTCAAAATTTTTCCATCATCATCATAGTTTTATTTCTGGTGTACACAATAAAAAAATATCTATCTATTTATATAATTAGCCTTTACTAATAGTACAATGCTGGACATACTCCCAATCTTCAGCTTTTCTCTTCCAGCCACTGCCAGCCGTCTTACATATATCGTCACTCCAAAGGGTCAAAAATGTTTACTATCCTGAAATTATTCCAGGTTCGTAGGAGCAGTATCAGATCTGCTTCCATGGGCGGCGACTTCAGCCGAGGGTAGATCGCTGTGCAACCATCGAAGAGCTTACAAATTCTTCACGGATTCCGTTTCACCTAAATGCCACTTCCCCGCCTTCCCGTGTACTAGTTACGACACCTTTTTAGAAGTAAGTTTGAAACTGCAGATTTTTTTAAACTGAATAAGTGCCCTTGACCGCCATCTTGCTTGTTGATAGATGATGCATCCTACGACAGTGCACGCTTGCCTAGATTAATCTGATTCACTCGCAATTTGACGATACCCAGATTGTCTCTATTGGGTTTCAATTCAACATTTAAGAACGTAGCTCCTATCGGTGGAGTAAGTTCCAGGTTTGACAGTCTTCTGCCAGCGTTTTCAACTCCCTGTACGACATGACATTTGCCTTCTCTTTTATTTGGTCTAAGAATACTCTTCTTGGTCTTCCCAGTCCTCTCTTTCCTTCTATGATAGTTTTCATAAATTTTTCATGTCGTACAAGTAAAAAAAAAGAGCTAATAATCTTCAAACCGCTAAACAGATTTTGACGAATCATTGCTAAGAAAGCTCTGGAGCAAGTCACCTTTCTAACAAAAAATAAATAAAAAATCGGTTCAGTCGTTTGGGAGCTGTGATGCCACAGACAGGCGCACAGATACACACATTTAACTTATAGATAACACTCCTCTTTGCGTCGGGCGTTAAAATAATATTTACACGTCCGTGTTGTTTCCACTAAAACCGAAAGACAATGTTTTGTTGCGGTGTTTCACGCGTCTAAGTGGCATGGATGTTATAAATAAATACTAATTAATTATGTAATTTGCACTAAAATACTTCAAAATCATTCCCAGGGTCGTTGCTTTCCATGCGACAGTCAGCGACGATGCGGGAACATGGGTTACTACGCGGACCGGTCACTTGGTAGGGGACAGCTTTACCTTCTGACCAGGGAGGAAGAACCCTTCTGCGGTAAGAATCAACTTGTGCTAGACATTCCAAGGGCATATGTTCATTATAGCCAGACCATAAGATAACTTGTCTCTTCGACTGTCCAATAGCAAAAGTCCAAACCGTACATATTAATACAAACCGTACACTGTTATTAATTTTCTATGCAAAACACCCCTTCAAACAAGTCATCTTTTGAGTCTCCTTTTAAACAAAGTTAGTCCAAACACTTATGGGGGTGTCCATTAAACGTGAGGTGATTTAGGCGGGTTTCCGATCCCCCGCCCCCCTTGGTGAGATGTCGTGAGATTTGGCTCGACCCCTTCCCCCACCCCCTAATCTTACGTGATTGCATTTCAAAATGCGTATTTTTTTGTGTAAATACGTTAACCTATATCTATACATATAATAATCACATAGAGATAATAAAATCTCTAATTGCGAGATATAAAAAAACACAGGGTGTCTTAAAATAAGCAGCTGAACTGTGGTTTTCCAGCACATCAATACCACATTTCGATCTGGGCCGGGAGTGAAGCGGGTGAAAAGGCCAACTTCGGCCGAGTGACGCTGACGCTTCAAGGCGACTCCGGTCTCAACGAATCCTTCCCAATGACTAAGTAAGATTGGATAATTAAATGTTTCCTTTATTTTACAGTCATTTCGAAATTTGAATATGTGGTTGACTTCAAACATTGCTCACAGTGTATCTCATGTTCCCCAGACGCGAAGACACGTTAAACAGCAGCGCTCGGTTCACGCGCGTGATCGTGCCGCACCCAGCCCTGGGCGTCCCGCTGCGAGCCACCATACACTACGCAGCCTACTCCGGCTGGCTCAGCGCAGGGGCTAAATCCATACACGTCGACAAGTTGCTCATTGCCGACAGCTTTTCTAAGACGTAAGTCAAAAAGCTCACGCAAAGCTGGAAATCCCACACCGTCCGATTTTTCTGTTCCTTTTTTCTGCGGACCTGCAAGGTGTGGAATCTCCTTCCCCCAAAGATCCCGCTGAGCTTTAACATGAAGAGTTTCAGAAAGATTGTCTACAACAACCTCTCCGGGTTGGCACAGCATCGTCAACATCGCTAGTGTTGCAGGTGTCCATACCATAGGCGGCGGTATTTGCTTTCCATCAGGCGGACCGCAAGCACGTTAGTCGCAATTTTAATTTAAAAAAAATATGCCGTAAGCTTGGTCAATGATGAAGATAAAATTATATAGCTCTTTGAAGCTCCGAGCTGAAGAGCTTATTATCGCTTCGTGTATTATAACGGACGTGCATTTATATTAAAAAAATAAAATAAAAAAATTGGCTTGCGCTTGGCCGCCAACTCGCCTGATGTGAAGCGACGATGCGACCTACGATGGATCACGCTTGCCTAAAAGAAACCGATTCACTCTTGACTTGAAGAGCCTTCACTCTTGCGCATACATTAAAACTCATTTTAGTGAAAATTAAAATTTTACCTGAACATTTGTAGTTATTTTCATTGAAATGCGCGAGCGGGATGGTTGATGTACGAAATATTGGCTCAGCTACGAAGAAGTCCTCATTGAATAATTAAGTATTAGCCATAATTGCTTATAACTTAGCAATTCTGGGTAATACTCAATAATTGCTTAATTAATTATAACTAAGCAATTATCATATAGGTAATCCTTAATTATTATAACTTTTCACTGGTTTTTGCTTTTCAACAATCGTCTTGTAGCTTCTATAAGCTTACAGCCCTAGCTAGTTGCAGCTAGAACTAAGCGATTTGGTATTTTGTTATTTATTTAATAATAATAATTGATTTTATTGAACCTAACCTTTCTAGTTTATGTTTATTTTTTGTTTAACGTTTGTTGTTTGTTTGACAGATCATCCTTCTGCAAAAAGGGCCTACAGCTGTTATCTGAAGAGTCCGTAGAACTACCGCTGTACCCTGGAGACTGTCAAATACCAGAGGTAACTTTAAACCTATTCACTCTAGGGAGTTCCATTCTTGGGCAAATCAAAATAACTGCAAAATAATATGTCACCCAAGTAAATGAAATTGCGTATTTACTAATTTTGAAGTCGGTTTTTTAAATTGTTTTTTTTTTCCAGACCGATGAGCCTTCAAACTCTACAAGCAATAACCAAGAGTATTTGCACAAAGTGAACTCCACAAAGGGCGAGGGGCCCGTCATAGACCCTATTGACAACGAGCTTCCAGAAGACTCGCCACAGCGTCCGTTCGCACTCGTCGACACATTCGAATGGACCGGCGGCGCAGAATCAGGCCGAGCGTTCGGCATGACCAACACCAAAACTGCACCGAGCGGCCTCGTCGAAATCGCCGAACCGGTCCTCAGACCGCGTCTCAGGAAAGCTCCTCGCCAAAGATCAGACGCACCTGACGAACTAGAAATATCCGAACCTCTCCTGCGAGCCACTCAAGCACCGAAACCGACGACGCAGCCGCCGATACGAAAAGCTAAAAACTACGACATATCAACCACTCCCACTTACGACAACGCCATGCCGTGGGACGACCGAGCCGAGAAGGAGGAAACCAGCTTCGCTGTCCAATTCCTGCCAGCTCGGCTCGCGTCTTTCATTTCGAGAGCGGAGCGTTACGCGAGGGACACGCTTTTACCTCTAGTCTCCGCATACGCGCCTCGTCTGCCGATCTTCGGTTCCCGAGAACTGCCGAAGCCGACGGCTCGATACATACCGATGGATGACAACGTAACGAGCCCGGTGCCCGTCCCTACTCCTACTCTAGAGATGAAGATCGAGTCGCTGCGCGCGGTGGGCCCACCGGGGGAGAAGCGCGACGTTGAATCCCCTGAAGAGCCGGAGATCGTTTCGACAACGACTACATCGACCACTACGCCCTCCACAACGACTGTAGAAATGATTGCAGCGCCTTCAGAACTGCTGCAGGTGGCCACTAGCACGGCGCTGCCGCCGGTCGCGCTTCACAGCGACGGCAATGAGAAGATAGTGATAGTGTACCCGAGCAACGCGCGAGAAGAACGCAAGATCAAGTCTCATTCCTACCCAGAGGAGATGCAGTTCGAAGCATTATACCAGCACACGGCGGCGCCCGCTGAAGTGAGAGTGGACTTGCCCACATTCACTCCGCCAACAAGCACGCTCGCGCCCACTACGTCCCCAAAAACAGAATCGAGATTCATTCCATTTTTCCCCTCGGAAAAAATAGAACCTAAGAAAACGTGATTGTGATCGACTGATGTTTATATGAAATTTAGTTCGGAGTGTAAATAGCATGTTATGTAGCATGAGATTTTGTACATTTTGTATGTTTTTAAGTATTTATGTTAGTTCGCCTACACTTGTGAGATTTGCTTTGATTAGAACAAAATGTGTAAATAAAATTAGATGTAAATAGAATAAGAAACTATTTTTATAATAAAAACTTATTTATTATCTAACATTCTTCTTGACTTTGTTACATATGATAATTGTTGGGTAATACTTGCAAACAAAACATTCTGCTGAATTCAAAACAAAAAATACCCTCCTCGGAGATTACAAAATCAACTTAATTATGTACACGTCGTACACATGGCAAATATCACATGAATTAATGTAAATGCTTAGTAAGAATAGCAGACAAATATTTCTTATATTATTCTATAACACAATACAAAGTTTATCACACATAATCAACGAGTGCATATTAAAGCACCCCAGTGCAATAGCTGACAGAAAATCATCCAACCGTGTTTCAACCATACTAATGTTACCAGATCCTAATAAACCCATTCTTCATACAAGATATATATATATATAGAACATACTCAAAAAGATGAGCAAAATTAAACTTGAAATCTTGGTCACACAAAATGGAACTTTCTGTTGATGGTCAAACAGTGCAAGTTCAATACTTATGAAAAATGACACACATCGTTAACCGTCTTGCACAAGTTGCAAGTAATCAGTACATCTTAGAACAAGGGCATCCTTCTCTAGTTGCGCAGGTTAGATGCGCCGTGTGAAACACGAATTAGCTTGGCACTTCATACAATTTCACAGTTTAATTACATTGTGATTAACGATGTACACACTGACTCTTACTTTTTTTTTTTACTTATTACTATTACTGTAAATCGAGCACTGTTTCCGCACTTATATATCTATTATAAGACAAACATGGAGATTATTAGGACTGGTTCATATCTCCAACGTACAGATTACTTCATATACTTATCGGAATGCTGCGTGAGGATTCGCGCGGAGGCCTTAGCGTCGAGGAACAGCGTGTGCACTGACGTGATGTGCGCCGGAGTGATGCGCTGGGAGCCATCTGCGCGCGCCGCCAGCGACGCCGGCGTTAGGAGCTGGGCTGCGTACCTGTGTAGATAATTACAGAGATTAAACAACATTCATCATCATCATCAGCCTTCAACAGTCCACGGCTAGAAATAGGCCACTCACATTATTTAAAAAAACTATAGTGATCATCAGGCGAGCTGTTTTTATATTTTTTTATTTATTCCTAAGATAAATAAAAAAAATACTTTGTTCCGAATTTTATCCCGTATAGAAACTCCGAGCATAGCTCGCTGAGCGACTTTAAACTTGTGGACCACCTTAACCGTGAGTGTCCACGTCTCGGCACCATAGGTCATAACAAACGTCATAATTAACAATTTAAAAAACCGACTTTAACATTAGTAAATTCGTAATTTCGTTTACTTGGATTACATATTTTTTTCAGTTATTTTGATTTGAAAACCAAACTACTAAAACGAATTTGATGAAATGTATATGGGACCACCTCTGGAGTATGGCCTACCAAACAAAAAAGGAATCATCAAAATCAATTCATAGTTAGCGAAGAAATCGGTGAACATACATTTGAAGAAAAAAAAATCAATAAAATATTGGAACATAGAACCTCCTCCTTTTTGAAGTCTGTTAAAAACATACAACACATTAAACATAATTTGTCTGTCTGTATCGATAATAAGAATCCAAGGTTAGAATGTTACATACCTCAAAGTACTATTAGCGCCTACTTCAGCCAACGCCGCCAACCCATCATCATCAATAGTAATGCCTTCAGTGACCGCTCGTAGTTTCAATATCTAAAAAAAAAACAATCCTTGATTATTTCACAATACTAGAACTTTAATCAATTTTTTAAAACATTACTCGGATTAACTGACCTGTAATAGTTCGGCTTTATTATAGGGCAGCGTGCGAATGATAAGCAATCTATCCAGAAGGTCCAGTGGGATTCCGTGCGGTGAGATAATGTCCTCAGTGCCTCTGAAATCGTAAATTTTGATTTTAAGTTTCTACCCTGTCAGAGTTCTGATATGACTAGGCGGTAGTTGTTTTAGGGCAACAAACAACGACTATGATACATAATATACTTCAAAAATATAAGATAAGCAGTAAAGATGCCAATAAGCAACAAAAAAGCTACAAAGATACAAGATAAACTATATATGTAGATACAAAATAAACAACAAAGATACAACATAAACTACAAAATCTATAAAAATACAAAATAAGCGATAAAAATACATCATAAACTACAAAGATACAAAATAAGCAAAAAATACACAACATTAACTATATAGATACAAAATAAGCAACAAAGATACAACATAAACTACAAAGATATAGAATAGGCAACATAGATACATAATATGCTAAAAACAAAATACAAACCAAGATCAGAAAAGGTTGCCTGGAAGAGATCGCTTATAGCGATAAGGCCGCCAATTGTTTCACTAGTTTTAAGTTGTTTTTATCATATTATGTACCTATGTAATTTTTGGTGTGAACAATAAAGAGTTATCTATCAGAAAAGACTCAAAAACATTGTTTACCTAATTAGACATTTTCCCCTATTGGTGGCGAATATGACAATAGGCGCGATGGCAGACTCGAGCGCGCGATGCAGGTACGTAAACGTTTCGATATCTAGCATGTGGACCTCGTCTATAAACAGAACTCCCGGCACCAGTTCTGCTATCCCCTGGTCTATGTATTTGTTGACTACTTTGTTGATTTCTTTTCTCAGTTTATCTGCAAGTGAAATATTCCAAATGGTTGTGTTATTTGGAAGGACATCCATCACCAATAGAATTAAAATTGTAATGATGAAAATATTGCACGAGTTTTGTTCGGGATTGTTAGGCGAAAGACAAAAACAAGAAAGGCGGACGCGAGCGCTCTCTTTCAAAGCAATTTCAATCTTTATTATCAGCCTATCGAGTTCCCACTTACTCTGGATACAGATTCTCTGGTCCAGTGCATGTTGGCGAATGTCGGCGACATACCAAGTTTCCCACGATGTGTTATTTCACATTTTTTAAGCTATGGCATCGAAAACTGCACATTACACTACTCAACAAATAACAAACTTTTTATTTTATCTCAGTTCCTACTATGTGATTATAATTCCTTGTTATTGACCTTAATACAGATATGTAAATAGGATTTTTATATAACATCTAATTTTTTTTCGATTTTCAAAATAGCCGCATAAAAATCAAACTTACGTCAAAAACTTAAAATTCATATTTCTCAGTTTCTAGACGAAAAAAAAATAAAAACATGCCTACATATATTTATTATTAGTCAACCTCAATATGAAACAATATGAACCAAATTAGATATTTTTTTAGTGTTGAGTAGTGTTATTTAAGTAATAAAATTGTTACCACTACGTTACCACTTTTGCCATTATTCGAAACGCGCCATAAAACCGCAGATAGAGTTATTCTCTGCTTAAAATTACTTTGTCAACTTCTCGCAGATGGATCAATTTTCACGTGAGAAAACGAGACAGCATATTTAGGTTTAACACATACACTTGATTGATGTTTTTAACCGACTTCCAAAAGGGAGGAGGTTCTCAATTCAACTGTAGGTCCTTTTTTAAAAATGTTTTTTAGATCTTTCGACTGGGTGAACCGATTTTAATGATTCTTTTTTTTATTTGAAAGCTGGTGCTTCCCGTGTGTTCAATTATCAACTTGGTCCAGTTCTATCATTTTTGTGAAGTCGGTTTTTTATATTGATAATTATTAAGACCATTATTGTTCTGCTAATTCCGTGTTGCAATATTGTTGTAGAAATACCCTTAAGACTATGCAAGATATGTACCTGTTATCTCAGTCTTCTTTGGTTTCATAAGCTGCCCCATCATGGACATGATGTCATGTCCACCCTGCGGCCGGGCGTTGGCACAGTCGAGGTCATGTAGCGTCACGTCTTGTACTACTTCTTTCTTCTTGTGGACGTCACCTTTAGGCAGCGGAACGTATTCTTCAGCCTGAAATTATTAAGCCGAATACATCGTTTTGAAAAACTTTTTAACCGACTTCAAAACAGGAGGACGGTTCTACTCGTATGTTTCACTGTTTTTGTTTTGTGATCACTGATTTCTCTGCAACTGTTGACCAATAAAAAAAACAACTTTTGTTCGGTAGCGTCCCATTGGTCCCATTGTCACCAAATCAGGATCTGATGATGGGATCACAGGGAAATCGAGGGCAACCCTCAAATTTTATAGGCACTTATCATGTTTTTCACATATTTTTTGTGATCCACTTGTTCTGATAAGAATTCATAATGTAACAAAAATCCGTTTAGTGCAATTTCCATATAGGCAACCAAAATCCGAGGACGCGTGACAGCATTCGTGCTTCTTGCCGCATGCGAATATCTACCTTATTCATTTGGATTAAGTTTCATGTAAAACGCAAACTGCGCGGACTGAGCGACTCCGCTCGTAAATCGTATCTACCTTATTCACTTGCATTAAGTTTCATGTAGAACGCAAACTGCGCGGACTGAGCGACTGCGCTCGTAAATCGTAATGCACCACACCCACAATGTTAGGTATCCATGACCAACAATGTGACCAACGTGACAAGCAATTTTTTTTAAACTTTTTTATTGTAAGATAGGCTTGCGCTTGGCCGCCAACTCGCCTGATGTTAAACGATGATGCGGCCTACGATGGAACACGCTTGCCTAGAAGTAACCGATTCACTTTTGACTTGAAAACATCCAGGTTGTAACTATCGGGGAACACTCATTCAGGCAGCGCATTCCACATGATCAAATGGTGAGGTAGAAAAACAACTAATCGCGCGGACTCAGACGGTCGACATCACCTCGTACCCCCTTTGATACTCCAAAGAGATCCAAGATCTAAAAATCGGCTATTGCAGTCGAGGAAAATTTTCAAGTTATTTACCGGTATCTGCACTTAGGGCTGGCCTAACGACCAAGCATTTTATGATTTTGAAGTTTTAAAAACTGACAGAAAAAGATTTTAATATAACACGGATACTTTGTCCTTATTAATTTTTTTATTTTTTATGGTTAATTTTATGATTATTTATTTATATACATTTCCTAATTGTTACATTTGCTTGACCTGTAAACATATTTTTACTACTAATAAATGACTGAGTTAGGGTTAGGAGGATATTCGCGTGCATACGATTCGTTTCGAATAGTTGGCGCACGACCCAACAGCGTAATATTTTTTTGTAAATACCGGTCCAAATTCCGCCGCGAACCGGAAGACGCAGCGTAGGTAGACCTCCCACTAGATGGACCGACGACATTGTGAGAGTCGCGGGCATCCAGTGGATGCAGATGGCAGGATGTCGTTCAGTGTGGAGGTTAAAGGGGGAGGCCTATGTTCAGCAGTGGACGTCTTCTGGCTGATGATGATGATCCAAATTCATCATGACTAGGACAACTAACACCAGACCCAGAGCAGAAATTCAAATTCTTAATTATTTTACCAGAATATAACGCGGGCACAAAACAGCGCTGAAACAGTGCATTGCGGAAAATCAAGCGAACGTGAACTTTAACGCGCCGAGATATGGTTTGCGGTCGCACAATTTTTCGCAACCACCTAAATAGAATCACTTAAAACAGGTAGCCATAAGGCCCCAGAAGTCGTCAGGTGGTCTCAAGACTGCCAATACAGCACATTTGTACCTACAATTATGAGTGCGACTGTCTACCCCACAAAGTTTACTCCCACTAAAAGTACCTTTATCCTGCTATATTTCTTGTACAGTACTTCAGCTTACCTCAAGATCAAACTCTGTTGCAAAAGTGTCACTCCTGCCTTGACGTTTCACCGCTCCAGAGTTGGCTTCAATATAGATAACATCTCCAACTTCTACTTTCTCTTTCTGCAGGGATTCGTAAATAGTCGGGTCTAGTTTCAGCTGCTTAGTTCCTTTAGCTGTCTTTAGGCCTATGATCACATGAGACACCGTCTTGCCATAACCTGGAAAAAATTATAGAATTATTATAGGCATTATTGAGTTGTACTAGTTATCATGCCTCATAAGTCATTTCAATTGGTGGATGGATTGCAATTTACAGCATAAAATGTCTAAAAATAACGACTTCTGCACCATCTCTTTACAACCTCGTGTTGGACCATCCACCTTAAAAGATGGAGCAGACAGAGACAGCAACAGACAGTCTTAGTAATAGGGTCTGAATGAAATGGTATGACAAGACATACCCTTTGGATATGGAACCCCTAAAAAGGAGTTTGGGTAACTGCATTTGTGATGTAAAAATTCAATATAAAATACTTCTTGCCGTGTTCCTGCTGTTATGGTTCATGGGATTTAAATAAAAAAGGTTAGATTTTAGTGTGTAGATATTAAATGACTGGATTTATGCACACATTTAAGCTAGAAATGGTTTCTATGGTTCCTCTAGAATGTAAGGTTCAGTGACAACACTGAAAACAGCGTAGTGTTGCAAGTGGCAATTACCGCTTCCCATCATGCGGACTGCATGCTGCTTTTAGTAAAAAGAGATTTACATACCACCTCCAGGGTTTTCTGTTTCTACAGGAGTAAGTTCAGTGACCTCTCCTTCATACACTTCCTTAGTCTCACGGATACGAAGACCAATAGCCCGGCGGAAATTCTCCATTAACACCTCTGTTTTCTTTATCTCTGTGCTGTATACTTCACTGCCTACCATGGGGCAAAACGGCACCTACAAAATTATTATAAGCAATCAGCAAGGGTACTTGCTGGCTTCTTAACATACTATGGAAGAACCTAAAACTGCTTTGACACCATCAGTCAAATTTGACATCTACTCTGATGCTATTTTGTTCAGGGCAACACTGATCAAAGCGCACTTGGAAGACGGTGTGCAATCAAAAATAACTTGGACAATGCCCAACTGTTCATTCATAGCATACTTGGATGCCAATAGAATACTCAAAATGGCATCAAATGAAAAAATTGTAAACCTCATACTAAAAAGGGAGGAAGGAAGAGAGACAGAATGAGCGATGGCGCATATCAAGTAGGATGAGTCCTCAAGGCCTTTCTTTATTGAGCTGAGATTATTGACATTGCCAAGTCTCCTTATTGTGCAAGCAACTATATACACACGGGAAAATCTGCACTTTACCATAAACGAGGAGAAAGGCTACCACATCATAGTAGATACCAAAATAAGCTAGTTACAGTACAAAGGGCGTTGGTGAAATCTACTAAAATGCTCCACGTAATGGGACCTGATATTTACAACAGACTTCCACAGACGGTCATTGATTAACAGAGCTTTGCATCTTTCAAAAATAAATCAAAGAAGTTGCTTATTATGCAAGCCTTATACGAATACAATGACTTTTTTTATATTAAGAAAGCGCGTAATATTATTCTATAGCAAATTTTTTGATTTATTATTTTGCCTGACTTGTAATTCCTATAATTATCAATAAGTCTGTCTATGAGAAAGCTGTTCTTTGGGCTGTGAAGCACTAAAACTACAAGAACAATGATGCTAGAGCCTAAGTAGTCTTCCTTTTGTGTTTCTTTTCATATCCAAGTATTAGTTTCTCTATCAACAATTCTGCTTCAATTCCTATACATACCATTTATAGCAATAAATGTGTTTCGAACGACATCTTTCAAACTTGAAATTGATAGAAAAATCAAGATAAAGATCCTAATGACGGACCTATATTTGTATAAAAAATGTGGACTTTTTTCTAAGATTCTTTGTACAAATTGACTTTGATGGTGTCAACGTGGCTTTAACGACTACATGTGTTTAACAAAAGGAATGGATATGACCACGGCAGTATGTCAAGACAAGTTCAGGATTGCTACTGCACCAATCATGTTTACATGAATAATTTTCAGCCACTTTTGACCCCTTCATAACTCAAGATTCAGAGCCAAAGTTGTTCCAGTTTACAGTAATACTAGTATTATAATCTCTTTTCTACATAGTATACAATAAAGTAGCTTTTCGCGTCTGTCTGTCTGTATATCCGCCAACTCTTCCTAAACCATGCAACAGGTTTTGATGAATATTCACCATCAGTTAGATAATCTTTCAGAGAAGGTTTATTAGAAACAAAAATAATAAAACATAAATATTATTATATAATAAAACTTACACCCGTGCGAAGCTGGGGTGGGTGCTAGTCTATCACAATTGCAATTTTATGTATTATTTCATAACACAGGTTTGAGAGCAAGAATTAATAGTCTATTCGGAGTATTCAGGGGGATAAATTATTCAACAACATAAATTAATCTCAGATTAAACTCTTTTCATTATTAAACACTGTTTTAAACTATCACGGTTGTTCACTAAAGTTATATGATTATTTACGGGATATTTACCGTGGTAAGGTTGTGGAAGGATTTTCATTATTGTTTTTCTTATACTTGACCCTAGTACCCTGCCTGAAAACAGCTTCTTCTAATTTGATTTCTATGACAATATCGAACTCAGGATTCTTACTTTATTTCCTAGTTCTTGTGCAATAGCTAGAGCAATAGCAGTTTTGCCAGTCCCAGGTGGTCCAGCTAGCAACAACGCTCGTCCCGCCATTTTCTTACTCCTGATCATGTCTACCACTATACCAGCAGCCTGTAATAAATGAAAGGGAAGAACTTAGTTTTAGAAATCCAGAATGTAGGATTTGCTTCATCGTTATCATCAGCCAGAAGATGTCCACTGCTGAATATAGGCCTCCTCCTTGGATTTCCACACTGAACGACTGACTGCCATCTGCACCCACTGGATGTCCAAGACTCTCACCTTTATGTTGGTCCACCTAGTGCCTACCTACGCGGCGTCTTCCGGTTCGTGGTCATTACTCAAGAACCTTTCTTTTCCATCGGTTATCGGTAGAATTTGCTTAGAACTATCTACTATGTAATTGGAATTAAACTGTAGCATGGTTTTTCTTTCATGTGCGTAAAGTTAGGCGCTTCTTGTTTGGATGGAAAAGAAGTTTTTTAGTAATTAAGGATCAAAATCTGAACCTATTATAGATTTTTGGTATCCATGGTTACCAAATATGTATAACCTCAAAGTTAGATCAATACCCAATTATTTTGGTATTATCTGTATTTAAGAATTATTGCTGTAGTTTACTATCTATATGCCACAATACTATCCGAGTCGGGTAAGAATTAACCTACCTCTCTCGCAGATTCTTGTCCCACGAGCCCGGCTGCCATCTGTATTGGAACTCCATTTTCATCTAGTCCTAGCCCTTTTATATGACTGTGAGCTGATATTCTTTGCGTCTTTGCAGTGCTCTTTACTTCTTCTATCTTCATGATGCTGGCGGGTAAGTAGTTAAATATTTATTTTTATTGTCACACTACACAACAACAAAAACTAACCAAGCCGAAATTACAAAAATTTATGATTGATTGATTGAGAATTGAATGAATGATAAAAAAATCACAGATTGTTAAAAACCGACGAACGATGTTTGAACAAAACGGTCTATGACAGAAACACAGACAAAACTGCGTAGCTAGCATGGGCATCGCGACAAAATCTTGTCGTCACTCTGTCGAGTGAGAACGTGAAAATGGTTTCATGTACGCCTGTCTCGCTTTGGCACGATAAAAAGCGTCGACAATTTTGTCATGACGCGCATGCTAGCCCGGCAGAAATAAGCAAAGTACAGAAGCAGTATAACGTTTACCCACGAAAAAAATTATCGAACAATTTATTCGATTTATATATATTATATATATATATTTTTGTAGTTTTCTTTTGGACATCACTATTCCATGTTATTTGACAGTTTTGGCAATGACATTTCTATTAATCACCACAAATGCCAAAATATTTACATCTCGTTCTTACTTACTAAGTACACATCAATATATCTCTTTTTCACACAGTGTAGTACTCATTGAATGAAGAAATGGTCATGGTCGGCCTTCGGCGAACATTGGCGTCTGTCGATCCTGTTGATTTTTGCAAATTGAGAATAATATATTCTATCATATAATTTGCGTTCAGAATCAGTGTTTTCTAATATTTCAGACAGTTCCAAAAAATTTAAGCCCTATTTGAACTATGTATTAAAAATCGCTGTATAACTGTTGCGAAAGTGAATCTACTAGAACTTTAGAAGAAATGGATTTTACTGCTCAAAATGTGGAATATGCAGTGTCTGTTTTCTACAATGGTGAGCCGACTGACCAGGCAAAAGCACACACTTGGCTTACCAGTGCCCAGAGAGTACATGATGCATGGAATTTTGTTTGGGAGCTACTTCAACCTACCAAGGTAAGTATGATAAAAAGGTTAACAAATACCAAATTAAACCTTCAGCCGGCGAATATTCTTTCATCTCTATTGAGTCATAAGTTGTAATACTTTATAAAATTGTATTTAATAAAATCGTTCTTTATAAAATTGTATTGATTTAAAAAATATTAAAAAGCAGTTAATCCTATAATCTAGAGGAAGAGGATTGAGTCCGCTCTTCTGTAGGATGGAACTTCACACCTGGTCTGTCACACCTGTGAGCGTTGCCAATCAAGTGACAACCTACTGATGGTAGGCCTGGGCAACGGTTAGTGACCGGCCACTAGACAAGGTCGCACCACCAAGCAATTCTGTCTTGCTCTGTTGCATTATTTCATCCGCATGGAACGTCGAGTCAGAACAGTTGAGTAAATCTAATACAATGTACATTCAAAACACGACATCAGGGACTAACCAGAAGCCGGATCCAAAGTTCTGCTGGCTGATTACAGGTAGTAAAGGGTGGGAATAGTTAGCTGTTTGTTCACTTATGATAGGCTGCCCGGCAACTGTTAAAAATCTCAGAGATGCGCCATCGTGAAAACACTACACAAGGGTGCGTTTTCAAGTTTGTGGGGTTGTACAGAGGTGAGCGGGCTCTTTTAAGGTGTAACATGTTCAGTGACTCATTATCAGTAAAATATAAAGTTAAATCATAATTAGGTCATTACACTTTGAACTATCGACAACTAAGAAAGTGGTAAAAAATAAAAAATTTGAAGAAAATTGAGTATCAATAAAAAAGTCTCATCTATGATATGATTTGCTTTTCAGGGCACAGAAGTACAGTTCTATGCAGCAACAACTTTGCATACGAAGATACTGAGATGCTGGAATGAAGTACCCCCAGAGAGCTACGATCAACTGCAAGAAAAGCTGCTTCAGGCTGTCTTTGCATATTCTAGGGGACCTAAGATTGTTACAAATAGGTTATGCATCAGTGTAAGTGGTATCATATTTCACTTTGACATTATTAATTTTCTATTGCTTGACAGGCCACACAAGCCAAATACAGTCGAAAAGTGGTGGGCAAAGGTCTTCGTAGAGTGAGTGCCACGGAGCAGACGTCTCCCAGGTCACCAGATGGGGCACGAGTCGAGGAGGTTAAATAAAGATTAGACGATGCTGGCCCAGGTCAAATGGAATTAAATGTTTATCAAACAGATACATTTCGAAGAGTGTGCATCATCTGTATGATCTGATTCCCTCTTGCCCTTTTTTCTATCGGACTGCCAGTGATGAAGTGATGAAAAATTGACACCGCTTTATGGTTGATATTCCGAAAACCCGTACGAAGCGCTTTGATTCCACTTTTATTGTGCGAACTGCTAGTCTCTGGAATGCGCTACCTGAATGGGTGTTCCTCTCTAGTTACAATCTGGGTATCTTCAAATCACGAGTGAATCGGTTCCTTCTAGGCAAGCGTGCTCCATTGTAGACTGCATCATCGTTTAACATCAGGCGAGTAGGCGGTCAAACGCGAGAGTATTTCTAATTTAAAAAAAAAGTTATTTAATCTAATTTTGTAATTTCAGCTGGCTGCGTTTATTCTACAACAAGGAACTGTTGATTTAGCCGCCATATTAAGACCACTATCAAGTGAGGAGAACACATCACTGCTCCTGGAAGTACTGACTGTGATACCTGAAGAAGTAAGTTTTGTACCATTATTCTTACCAAAACATCTAAACCTTGTTAAATTTTTCAACCTACTAAAAAAAGGAGGTTCTTAATTCAACAGTTTCTAGGGTTCAGTACCTCAAAAGTAAAAAAAGAACCCCTATAGGTAAACTTTATTGTCTGTCTCAAAACTCAAGAGAATCAAAACCTATAGAGTACTTCCCATTGACCTAGCTAGAATAATGCAATTTGGCAAAAAGCAAGGTCTCACTTGGATTAACACACAAGGATTAGGCCATATCTCGAGAGTGATACTAAATAAGATTCTACACGGGTTTCTCTTTGTAAAAATGAGCATCTAACATTGATTTTGTGACCCCGAAACCCCAGAGTGAGTGATTGCAGCATAAGCAGGCAAATTGGTAAACCTGTCTAATAATAAAAAAAAACAAGCGACCCGCCCCGGCTTCGCACTGGTGTAAGTTCCGTTAAAAATTATCTAACTGATGGTGAAAACCGTATCAAAATCCGTTTCGTCGTTTGGGAGGGGTTAGCGGATATATAGACAGACAGACATGGAAAGCGACTTTATACTATGTAGAGACTGACAAAGATTATAATATCGTCATTGGACTATGTAGAGATGGTCTTCTTTTTGATGGAAATGTTTCAAATCAACTTTTGTCGAGTTGTGTTTAAATTCGGCTATAACAAAACTGCCTAAGATCACAAGGTTATAAATGCACTAGGTATCTGACGAACATCTAACAATATTCACAGTACAACAGTATGACTATGGGATCGACACTTCGCGCCAAGAACCGAGCGGCTCTGCGTGCTGCGTGCACGGCGGTTTTAGATGACATGCTGCGATACCTACAATCTGTTTATAAGTGAGTATATAACTTAATTGATGAAGTGACAGTGGGCAGGACACATAGCACGCAGAACAGATAGCCGATGGGGCTGTAAGGTTCTCGAGTGGAGACCGCGGACCGGTAAGCGCAGCATAGGACGTCCACCCACAAGATGGACCGACGACCTAAAAGAGACCGCAGGCAAACGCTGGATGCAGGCCGCATGACTTGACTCGTTTTTGGCCGTTTTATTTGGTTGCTAGACAACGTTTTATTAGCATGAAAATTACTTCCAAATATTAATGCATTTTTTTACATGAATATCCACACAATTATTGAAAAAAATACCATAGAAGCCTTGTCGGCAACTGGTCGTGTATGGACTTACATATACCATATTCACTTCATGTTAATCAGTGACTACAGTAAGGAGCCTCCTTCCGAAGAGGTGGTGCAGTCGTGGAACCGTGTAGCCTCATGCGCTTGTAGCTGGATGAGTATAGATGGGGAAGACACCGGCAGCTACGGGCCGTCGCTGCCGGACCGCCTGCCGCTGTGCCGGGCGCTGCTCACAGCTGTGCACGTCTTGTATACGTAAGTAAATGTAACTTTTAAACTTTGATATGAATACAAGTTTTAATTTTCTATTGGGACTTATTGTGCACTAGCTGCCCGCCCCGGCTTCGCACGGGTATAAGCTTGGCCTTCGGCCTCGCTACAAAATATTATATAGCCTATGTACCCAGGGATAGTGTAGCATCCCAACAGTGAAAGAATTTTTCAAATCGGTTCAGTAGTTTCAAAGCCTATTCAATGCAAACAAACAAACAATCAAATCTTTCCTCTTTATAATATTAGTATAGATTTTTAGTATTTAGGTAAAATAGGCTCGCTCTACGTTACGACCATGTTACATATAGACAATTAAAATATGTGTTGTAAGTACTATCACCTTTCACCTATTCTCGTTCCCAGTTTTTTTATTTCTTGACAGTTGCAATTTAAGGAGATACGAAAAGTACCCTAAAATATTTATGTACACCTATTTTAACGTGAATGTCCACACAATGTTTGAGAAGAATACCATACAAGCCTTGACAGCAACTAAGAATTTATGAAGTTATTTATGTTGGGCTTGGCTTCTCCTTGGATCTCATTTTCACGTTCGTCCATAAATGCTTCTTCAGTAATGTACTATTATTTAACGCGTTTAGTGATAAAGACCGATGGTGGCCAAGAGGTGAAATGTACTCTTTAAAATTTGATGGCACCCGGTTCAATCCTTGGCCCTGCACCAATGACTTATTTAGTAACTAAGTAAATTATATGTACAGTATTGAAGCCATCACTCAACAAAGGTGAAGGGAAAAATTGTCAGGAAACCGGTTTGTCCAAAAGCCTTCAAAGTTTAAAGACGTGTGACATTCACTAACATGCACTGGGCCAGCATGGTGGATTAAGGTGGTCTGTAAGAAAGCCCATGTCACAGCAGTGGGAACATGAAAGGAACATGATGATGATAGTGATAAAGTATGTTATTGAAATCCATATTTTCTATACAGTTGCAACGAGATGGTATCGGACACTGCGCTGGACGCTTGTGAAGCATGCCTGGCGGCGACGCGCGCTGCGGGTGGCGCAGGCGACGCCACTAACTACCCCAATGCGGCGCTGCAGCTGCTAGGATCCGTGGCAGACCTCGCCGCGCCTATCATGGCTAGAGATGACGTGCCCAACTCGCCTAATGAGGTAACCTTATAATATGAGAGCATAACGTTGCCGACTCTTAAATACTCTATTAACAGCCCTTTTAAATTGTCTAGGCTTTTTATTCCGAAAAAATTGAAAGATCCTATAGTCTTGAATAAAAATAAGTTTATTATTTGACAGGAGCTGTTATCCGCCATAATAACATGCTGTGTAGCGCTCTGCAGTACTCACGCCCGCTCCATCGTAGAATCTATTGAACGATACGCGCAAGATGAGAGCGCGGGTCCGGCGCGCCGAATGTTACAAGTGTTGATACAAGCGCAGGCCGCCCCCGGACATTATCCCATACACGAGACGAGGTCCAACCTCGTGTTCGGCTTCTGGTACACGCTGCAGGCAAGTACAAGTACGTGTGATGTGTTGGGACATGTCCCTATCTGTGGTTTTAGTGGTCTTCTGGCTGGTTATAGCTACAGCTCAGAAAAAAAAAATTAAGCGTTATACCTACAGTTTCCCCCTTAGCACATCCATTCGTTTACTTTTTGATCACATCGTTTGCAGTTATGTGCCATTCAATATTGAAGTGTACATATTTATAGAACTAGTCACAATATGTCAGTGTGTGCTTTCAGTTTTTGTCAGACTATTTTCGGTACTAGCTCGAGTTTAAAGCAGATCCAAACTACATAAAAGGGCTACTGACTACATAAGGGTGAAGTACGAATATTTATGTGCGTAAAATACGTATCGAATTCCATACAAATTTTGGATTTCGAAATTAAAATTTGTATGGAATTTGATACCTATTTTTCGCAGCTGGATATTTGTACTTTGCCACTGAGTTGGTTCTTTTAGGCACTGCGCGGTGCGGGTAGGGTCACCGACGGCGACTTAAACTTAATGAAAGTCGACAGGCGTACACGCATGATCACAAAAAATTATAATAGTGACGGCGTGGTTTAAGATGGTATGCACGCCTAGCGTGGAATGGGAATTAGTTCTGAAGTGACGATGTGGGAACACACCGTTAGGTGCTTGGCGACAGATTTTCAATTTGGGGATGGTAGCTAGCCAGCCGGGCATTACCCATGCTTTAGTTTCCTCACTGTTTGTCCTTCACCGATAAATCGATAATAATCGATAATTAACCGCGTTGTGGCCGAGACTAGGTCGTCGGAACCCTAGCGAGGATGAGACGGCCTGACGACATCAAATGTACTGTCGAAATCAAGTGGATGCGACTAGCGAATGACCAGGGAGAGTGGCATAAACAAAGGGAGGCGTATACCCAGCAGAAAGGTTCTTGAGTGGAGACCACGAACCGGAAGACGCACCGTAGGCCTCCTACTTGATGAACCGACGACTTCTTGAGAGTCGCGGGCATCCAGTGGATGTAGAGGGCATGATGTGGTTCAGTGAGGGGGAGGCCTATGTTCAGCAGTGGACGACTTCTGGCTGATTATGATGATGATACCCAGCAATGGGTCATTCAGGGCTGATGATGATGATAAATCGAGCTCATTGTCGGGATTTGGATTTTTTCGCGGACCTACGCTGACTATTAACTTGAATATTTCTATACACCAGGATGAAATCCTCAATGTATTGGAGTGCAAAACGAATGTGAACGGAGTGTGGCGGGAAGTATTCTCGCAACTGCTCACGGTGTTGGTCGTGAAGTCTGAGGCGCCAGCAGAGGCAACACTCTGTCAAGACGACCTCGAGCTGCTGCGGTGTTATAGACAAGATATCGCTGATAGTTTGGTAAGTTTGTGCTGCTCCCGTTTCTCTCAAATCTGTCTTTTTAACCGCCTTCCAAAAAGGTTATCAATTCGACTGGTTTTTTTAAAATGTTGATTTTTTTTTTATTTGAAAGCTGGTGCTTCCCATTTGGTCCAGTTCTGATGAAGTTGGGTTTTTATATTGGTAATTATTTATAATCTGGAAAATATGCATAGGTTGTTTTGTGTAATAGTATAGTGTTTCGTGGGTCCATTTACTTAGACCTTAGTTTTGATTATTTTATTCTTAGAATGTGTTCAATCTTTATCAAAATCATTTGTAATAGTAGTTATTTAACAGCCCCGTTGGGTCAGTTGATAGTGTACCTGCTTTCTGCGCTTGGGGGCGTGGGTTCGATTCCCATCTAGGACAAACATTTGTGTGATGAACATTTGTGTTTGTTCTATGTCTGGGTGTTAATATCTATTTAAGTATGTATTTAAAAATATATATGTATGTATGTATATCAGTCTCTGGCAGCCATAATACAAGCTTTGGTTAGTTTGGGGTCAGATGACCATGTGTGCAATAATGTCCGAGATATTTATTATTATTATATATTTTACAGCTGATTCGTATAGAATAGACCCTCGAAATGTGGTGTGTAGGCTGGTGAAAATATGAATTTGATTATAAGAATTCTCTGGCGCTCATGATGAATCTCGGTCTTTCTAGCTATAAATTTCATTAAAGTGTGTGGGATTTGAATATGCGGTAAACGCTCTTGAATTAGAGTTAAAGTGTGTGGGATTTGAATATGCGGTAAACGCTCTTGAATTAGAGTTAAAGTGTGTGGGGTTTGAATATGCGATAAACGCTCTTGAATTAGAGTTAAAGTTTGTGGGATTTGAATATGCGGTAAACGCTCTTGAATTAGAGTTAAAGTGTGTGGTATTTGAATATGCGGTAAACGCTCTTGAATTAGAGTTAAAGTGTGTGGAATTTGAATATGCGGTAAACGCTCTTGAATTAGAGTTAAACTGTGAGGGATTTGAATATGCGGTAAACGCTCTTGAATTAGAGTTAAAGTGTGTGGGATTTGAATATGCGGTAAACGCTCTTGAATTAGAGTTAAAGTGTGTGGGATTTGAATATGCGGTAAACGCTCTTGAATTAGAGTTAAAGTGTGTGGGATTTGAATATGCGGTAAACGCTCTTGAATTAGAGTTAAAGTGTGTGGTATTTGAATATGCGGTAAACGCTCTTGATGTTTCTGCAGATGTATTGCTTCGCTATTTTGGGCGAATGGTGCTGGTCCACAGTGGAGGCCGCTTACGTAAATGCGACGACGGCTGCGCGGCGTGAAGCGGCGTTACACGTGTTCCTGGCGCTTGCAGACGCGGCGCCGTACGAACGTGCGCCGGCGCCTCTCATCAACATGCTGCAACACGCCGTGCACCAGGCCAACACGGCGCGCGACAAGCGCACGCTCAACACGGCGCTTGACTGTCTCGGTACGGACCGTATAATCACACTAAAATCATACTAATCACACTAATATCATATATGTGAAAGTTTGGATGGATGGATGAATGTTTGTTACTCAATCACGCAGAAACGGCTGGATGGATTTAGATGAAATTTGGAATTTACATTGCTTATGTCCGGGATTAACACATAGGCTACTTTTTATTATCATCATCATCACCGATTTTCATCACAACGCGGGTGAAACCGCAGGGCGCAGCTAGTGTTTCATAATGCATCCATGGGTTACGGATGGATCGATGAATGCAACTTAAATTGAATTGGCGCCCAACATGGCAGTTGCTTTTTAGGGTTCCGTACCCATAGGGTAAAACGGGACCCTATTACTAAGGCTCCGCTGTCCGTCCGTCCGTCTGTCACCAGGATGTATCTCATGAACCGTGACAGTTAGACAGTTGAAATTTTCACAGATGATGTATTTCCGTTGCCGCTATAACAACAAATACAAAAAAATAGAATAAAACAAATATTTAAGGGGGCTCTCATACAACAAACGTGATTAATTTGCTCGTTTTCGCTCGATATTGATAACGGCAAGAGGTAGAACCTTGAAATGTTCACAGAATATTTAGTTATGTATCCACTTTAAAAATAAATGATTAAATTAAAATAAAATTAATATTTAAGTGGGGCTCCCATAAAAAAAAGGGTTTTTTTGCCGTTTTTATAGATAATGGTACGGAACCCTTCGTGCGCGAGTCCGACTCGCACTTGGCCGGTTATTTGTAATCATACTATAATCATCATATTTTTTTTATGTTTGCTACCTCAGAACTTTCGACTGGGTGAACCGATTTTGATGATTATTTTTTTTATTTGAAAGCTGGTGTTTCCCATTTGAATTTGGGCCAGTTCTGTAATTTTTATGAAGTCAGTTTTTTATATTGATAATTATTCTCACTTAAGTGAAATGTAAATATTTCTTTGAGATAAATAAATATCTTGAAACTTTATTGTGTAGGCAACTACTCTACGTGGCTGTCATCAGTGGGCGGGAGCCGAGCCGCGGAGCTAGGTCGTGACTGCGTGAGAGCAGCGGGCGCTGCGTTGACGCGTTGTCCCGCATCCGCTGCGTTGGCGCTGAGGAAGCTCTGCGCTGACTGTACCGGGCCGGCAGCCGAGCTCGCGCCTGATATAGTACAAGCTGCACAGGTACAAGGAGATCGCAAACCGTATCTTGACACGTTAAGGTTCACGTTCGCGTAATTTTCCGAACTGCACTGTTTCAGCGCTAATTCGAGCCCGCGATAGAGTGAGCCCTAAGGCCCCAGAAACAGCGATATTAATTTTGTCACCGTCACACTCATTTGGGTTGACATGAGTGCGAGGGGGACAGAAACAATATCGCATGCACAAGAATAGCCGGTCAGAACTTAACATACATCGATACTTATTGAACGCATAAAGCTATTTTCAATTTCAATCTTTTGCCAAATATAAGTCCATTTTTGGAACTTTGTAACCTTTCTCAATCGACTTTGAAAAGGGTTTTTTTTTTGTGGGTATGTTGCGCAATATCTCCACCGAGTATGAACAGCTAATCCGGTGGGCAATGTCCGTAACTTTCTTTCGTCTACGGATCTCCTCATTTCTGATTTGACCTCCTAGAGAAACCCCGAGCATAGCACTCTCCATAGCTCGATGTGAGACTTTGAGCTTGCTAATGAGGCCCATAGTGAGAGACCACGTTTCAGTGCCCTTTGTCGTCACTGGCAACACATATTGGTTGAAGACTTGCCACTGAGGTATTATAGACGAGATGACGTTGCGAAGTTTACCGAACGCTGCCCAGCCGAGTTGGATTCGTCAATTGACCTCTTTCTTGAAGTTGGACCTGCCTAGTTGGGCTATTTGTCCTAGGTAAACGTACGCGTCGACAACTTCTAGAACTGAGTTCCTAAATTGATCCATTTTATAAAGGTAGCACAATTTTTTTTCTTCAATTTAGCAAACTTGTGTTCTACAAGTTGTTCACTTTGATGGGTAGATCGACACCCTTAAGTATTATTACATATATCTGATACACGTTATATAAACAGCATGTAAATTGTTCAGAATAGCCGCGGCGAAGAAGCGTGGACGAGGCGGCAGCTGGTGGGAGCGGCGGGGGCTGCGCTGACGGCCGCGGAGCCCGACGTCGCAGCCAGACTGCTGAGGGAGCTCGCTGAAACGCTACACGCTGATCTTACGCTTCAAGTAACATATTAATTCAAATAAATCCGCCAATAAGCGAAAACTCGCTTGAGATTATTACAGCACAAAAACATAAAATAACAATTAACACGCAGAATTAAATGCGCTCCAGGCTTGGTTACAAAAGTCAGCATGAAATATAAGTGGAATTAAATCCCACTTCTGAAAATCTCAACTAAAGCATTCTCAGCTCATCATCATCAGCCCAAAAACTTCCACTGCTGAACATAGGCCCTTTAGAACTCCACACTGACCGACAGCCTGCCATCTGCATCCACTGGATGCCCGCGACTCTCACGATGTCGTCGGTCCATCTAGTAGGAGGCCTACCGACGCTGCGTCTTCCGGATCGTGGTCTCCACTCAAGAACCTTTCTTCCATCATCGGATCTTTTCCTATTTCTTTTTTCTCAGCTCACAGGATGATAAATGGCAGAAAAGCAATATGTAGGCGCAAAAAATTGTACTTAAAACAAAGGAAAAACCTGCTGCAAGAGTTAAATCTGACGTCTAGGCAGTCTTTAACAAAGACACTGCCAGTATCAACGAACAGTTAACTAATGTTGTTGCTTCTTAACAGGCACAAGAACCCACAGTAGTAAGCAGCGCGTCAGACTGCGCTGCCGCGTTAATAGCGGCACTGACGTCAAGCGCTGAACTCTGTGTGGAGCTGTTCCGGCTGCTAGCGCCTACGTTGGTGCCCTTTGCACAACATCCCAACCTAGTCGAGGTTAGTGTGTGTTGTAAATAAAACACCGGTTCGACCAAGACTGATTATTTACTAAGTACCCTCGGATACATAAAATATAAACACATTAATACGACATCTTCACCCTCAATAATAATTATTATCATCCTCCTATTTTTATTTTATATTTTTTTAAGTATTAGTTTTATATAAGTATACATAATTATACATATTATCAACATATCATTATACTTATTATAGCCTTATATTTTAGTTATATACAATAATAAATGAAAATTGATAGACAAGAGCAACATATTATTACCGAAATTGCTTTAGCATTTCAGTAACTTTTTTACGTGCTAAGTTAGCCGCCGGTCTGCGCGTGCGCTGTGCATCGAGAATAATGGGTGCGCTGGACGTGCTCGGCACCGGTGCCGCCACCCGGACCTCGTCGCGGATGACGTCATCATTGTCGGACTGACCCTCGCCATCGCTCTTAGGACTAGCCCAGAGTTCATCACCGCTGTCCGATGCAAGTGACGGTGTAGTTTGGTCATCCGGATCTGTACTATCCAGCTTTATTAGATGACGTCGGTTTCGCCTATAGCGCCTACCCGAGCTGTCAGCCACGAAGTATGACCGCGGTTGGGGGGCGCGCGCCACCACTCGCGCATACTTCCTCCGGCTTTCATCTGTCACAAGTACGGGTTGTCCTAGCTTAAGTTCAGGAAGCGCTCTCGACTTCTTGTCATAATCCAACTTGTAGGCCTGCCTGTTGCTCATCATATTGGCGTAGTCCGCATCGTTATTTCGGCTCGGTTTCAATTTATCTAAGTGAGCGGGCAGCCTAGTATTGAGTCTGCGGCCCATCAACAGTTCTGCGGGCGAACTGATTCCGTCACGAGGAGTTGCCCGGTGGTTCAGTAGACCCAAATAAAAGTCACATCCCGAAGTTATAGATTTTACTAAAATGTTTTTGATAGTTTGTACACTTCTCTCACTTAACCCGTTCGACTGGGGATAATTTGGGGAAGTGGTAGTGTGCCGAAATCCCCACTGTCTACTGAACTCTGTAAATATCTTAGAGGAGTAGGCCGGTCCATTATCGGATACCAGCTCCTGCGGGATTCCGTGTCTTGCGAATTGGTCTTTCATAGCAGTAATAACCGCTTTCGATCCTATGTTGGTCAGTGGGTTTACTTCAATGTAATTGGAGAAGTAATCCACTAAAATAAGAAAATACTTGCCAGCATGTTGAAAAATATCAGATCCAACCTTGACCCATGGTAAACTGGGTACCGGGTGAGGCATGAGCGGCTCTCTAGTGGGGCGCGGCGCGCGTTCAATGCACGCTGTGCAGCGGCGCACCATCGTCTCTATGGCACGCGACATACCCGGCCAAAACATCACCTCGCGCGCGTGCCGCTTGCATCTATCTATGCCCATGTGCCCGTCATGTACCCGGCTTAACATTTCATGGCGTATCGCTACTGGAATGTAGACGAGATTGTCCTTGAAAATAATGCCGTTTATATACTCAAAACTATCTTTAAATGGCCATAAACTTCTCACACGCTCGTCCACTTCGTATTTATTTATCGGCCAACCTTCTCTTATGTATTTTATAATTAACTGACATTCTGTATCTTCGTTGAGCGCATCTTTTATCATCTTCATCTTTGGCTCACTGAATCTCACATTTTCAATTAGGAAACAGGACTGCTCCTCTACCTCTTCTTCAATCTTACCTGTCATCACTTCTGTCAACGGCGCTCTCGACAGTGCGTCTGCCACAAACAAATACTTACCGGGCTTGTAAACCACATTAAAATCATAGCGCTGAACGCGTAGCATCATACGCTGTAGTCGCGCTGGGATCGAATCGAGCGATTTTTTAAATAGCGCTTCGAGCGGTTTGTGGTCTGTTTCCACGGTGATGTCACACCGACCGTACACATACTGATGGAAACGTTCCAGTGCGAATACGATAGCTAAAAGCTCTTTCTCTATTTGTGCGTACCTGCACTGCGTGTCAGTGAGCGTGGCAGATGCGAACTCGACTGGGCGTTGTGTCTGGAGCATTACAGCGCCCAGGGCACGAGAACTAGCATCCACAGAAATTAACACTGGCTCGCGCGCTGAGTACAGCGCCAGCACGGGTGCGCTGCACACGGCTGCCTTCAGCGCGCGCACCGCCTCTGTGTGAGTCTCCTCCCACACCCATAAGCTGTCCTTCTTTAGTAGCCCACGCAGAGGTGTCGCGGTATCAGAATAATTCGGTATATATTTCGATAGGTAATTGATCATACCTAGAAATCGTTCCAATGACGTCCTATCTTCGGGTTCCGGCATGTCTTCGATCGCTTTAATTTTGTTATTATCGATCGACATCCCGCGCTCGCTAAAAGTGTGTCCTAAATAACTAACCTGACTGACTTGAAATTCACACTTCTCTTCATTGAATTTGATGCCGACCTCGCGTGCTCGGTCTAGCAACTTCTTAAGGCGCTCGTCATGCTGGGTCCTACTAGACCCCCAGACTATCACATCATCGATGAATGAATCGACCCCTTCCAGATCCTCTAGTAACTGACGGATTTTGGAGTGAAACACTTCCGACGCGCAATTAATTCCATACGGTAACCGTAGAAACTGATACCTACCGAACGGGGTTCCGAACGTACAGAGGTCGGCGCTGATGTCATCCAGCTGGATCATCCAGAACCCTGAGCGGGCGTCCAGCTTACTGAACACAGTCGCGCCCTCTAGCTGCGTCGCGATCTCCATGAGCGTTGGAAGCGGATAATGCGCGCGCCGGACTGCGCGGTTCAACGGCCGCGGGTCGAGGCAAACGCGGATACTACCATCCTTCTTCGGTGCTACAACGATGGCATTTACCCACGGGGTCGGGTGCGATACTTTCCTAACCACACCCATTTTCTCCATGCGCACTAATTCGCGCAACAATTTATCACGGACTCCTATTGGAATCTTTCTAACCGGGCAGACTGACGGCTGGACATTTTTATCAACGACAATACTATATTTACCTGGAAGCTTGCCAAGACCCTGAAATAAATCTTTGTATACATCGATATTTAGCGAAAATATTCGCTTAATCATTCCCATACTCTCACAGGCAAACTTTCCTAATACATTTTGGCAATCGAAATCCGCTATTACGAAATTTAATTTATATGTTTCATTTTTATAAACCCATTGTATATCGGTAGACCCAACAATCGGTATATAACTGCCACAGAATGATTGCGCCCTTGTTGCATCGGAATGCAAATTATGTACGGAAAATCCAAGTCTCGTTCGTGTCGTTTTAACTTCGGACACATATTTTTAAAATGCCCGCGTTCGTTACACCAAAAACACATAGCCGTTTTGGCTGGACACCTACTTCCATCACAATTATAACCCGCACACGCAGAACACGGTTTTCTCGCCGCCGTAGAACCACCGGCAGCTCCAGCGCGCTGCGCCGGGGCGCGCCACGGCAGCTGCTCGCGTCCCCGGCCGCGCAGCCGCCCGCCGCCGCCTGCGCCGGCCGGGCCCGCGCCACCGCGCGACCCGCCGCGCCAGCCGCGCACGTTCATCGCGTCCACGGCCACCGTAGACGTTCCTACACCATCTCTTCCGGTCTTGGTTCCTTCTATCTCTCGCTGTTCTTCCGTTGACATCTCGTTGGCCTGACACATCTTCACCGCTCGGGCTAAGGTCATATCGTCAGCACGAAGCAGCCGATCACGTAGCTTGCCGTCGCGCACTCCACACACGATCCTATCACGAACGAGGCCTTCTTCGAGATGTTCAAACTCGCAGCGCTGTGTTAGTAATTTAAGTACGGTTACATAATCATCTATAGACTCGCCGCTCTCTTGATTTCGTGTAAAAAACTTAAATCGGGCCATAGTAGTATTTTGCTTCGTTTCAAAATGCTCGTTGTATTTTTGTACGAGCGTATCCAAACAGTCTTTGTTTTCCTCCTTGGTGAATTTAAAGGTTGTATACACATCGTAACCTTCTGGACCGATTAAATTAACGAGTAAACTGGCTTGCACATCCGTAGGCTCCTTATACACACCAGACGCCTTCAGAAACACGCAAAATTGTTTGTACCATTTCCGCCATGATTCCGCTCGGCATGCCGGCCCGCCTTCTAAACACAATTCAGCTGGCGGCCGGGCGTGTTCCATTATCACAAACAATAGATAACACCACGAAATCACCAATACCGGATAATTTTGCAACTAACACGACCACTAACTATTTTATTTCATTAAATTAACAAGCACCGCTGTCACCATGTTGTAGATAAAACACCGGTTCGACCAAGACTGATTATTTACTAAGTACCCTCGGATACATAAAATATAAACACATTAATACGACAGTGTGAGCCTTTAACAATGAGGTAAGCGTTAGACTGTGCGGCCTAGTTGATAGCAGTGCTGCGCAGGCGTCGCGCTTTAATAGCGACGCTAATGTCACTAAATCAATGCTGGCGTCACGTGTTGTTTGTGGCGCAGACGTCACCCTTTGTGACACTGATTGTGACATCATGACTATCATGATATTTTTTTGTCATATTGTGAGAATTTACTAGATCAATGGGACAGGTTCAAAAAGTCACCTTTTTATTTTTTTATTTATCTCCGTGAACATGCTATATATACATAACTCTGCCAATTTGCGTAGCAGATGTCTATTATCGTTACAAAATTTTATTATTTAGTAGGAATAGGAACACAACATTTTTAGATATAATATTTGTATATAAGTAATTATTATTATAATTTATTTTTGAGGCAAGTGCCTGTATTGAGTAAACAAAATACAAGCTAACACTAACACTATAAAATCAGTTAGACAGCCCATAGATCGTTGAAGGTCTAGAGACAATCCATATGCTCATGCCCACTATCAATTGGCAGCGTACCCAGCATGCTGGCAAACCTTGAAAGAATTTTATGATTGTTTTGACGATTTATGATATTAATTTACGACATTTTATATTACATTGTTTGACGTTTATTTTATTAATTAGCGACCCACCCCGGCTTCGCACGGTTATATGTTTTATTATATATATAAACCTTCCGTGAAAAATTATCTAACTGATAGTGAAAACCGCATCAAAATCCGTTGCGTAGTTTTAAAGATCTAAGCATATGTAGGGACGGACAGACAGGAAAGCGACTTTGTTTTATACTATGTAGTGATTTGACATTTATTTTTTATACTTAGTTTAGTTCTATGACAGATCGAATTAATTATAATAATTATGAGAGATAAATGTAGCTGTGTAATTCGTATTGACGTTTTGCTGGTGGCGTTGTCGTTCAGATTTTGTCAGTGGCACTGACATTAGATGTAGTTGGCGGCGCTTGCGTCCCAAATTCAAAACGAGCTCTGACGCTTTATTCTGATGAAAGTTATAGCTAAAATATGGTTTGTTTGCAGCCAATGTTCAACATTCTGAAGCAAGTGGTACAGGCACTGATGGGTGAATGTTTACCGCTAATGGGACAAATCGCGGAGCTGACGGTGTCAGGATTTCACACGGCACCGTGTGCCGCTGGCTTGGTTGTCGTCAAATTGGTAAAGTATTTTTTAATATATATTATGTTCTTTTATTTAAAGCGCATCAAGGTCGGAGACTACGCCAAGTAATTTTTTTTTATCGCGAATTAGTCCGCGTTTGACCACTAACTCGCCTGTTGGTAAGCGACGATGAGGTCGAAGATGAAGCACGCAGACTTAGAAGATACCTAGTCATGATCTATTTATTCTGTTTTTAGACTTCCGTACCCAAAGTGTGAAACGGGGTCCGTCACATTACTAAGACTCCGCTCCATCCGTCTGTCACCAGGCTGTATCTCGTGAACCGTGATAGACAGTTGACATTTTCACAGATGATGTATTTCTGTTGCCGCTATAACAACAAATATTAAAAAACAGAGTAAAACAAATATTTAAGGGGGCTCCCATACAACAAACGTGGTTTTTTTTTGCTCGAGATTGATAACGGCAACAGGTAGACGCTTGAAATATTCACAGAATATTTAGTTATATATTCACTTAAAAAATAAATAATAAAATAAAATGAAACAAATATTTAAGGGGGGCTCCGATACAACAGACATGATTTTTTTGCCGTTTTTATAGATAATGGTACGGAACCCTTCGTGCGCGAGTCTGACTCGCACTTGGCCGGTTTTATTATTATATTTTATTTAAGAATAGGCTTGGGTTTGACTGCTAACTCGCCTGTTAGTGATAATACGGTCTACGGTGGAGCACGCTAGCTTAGAAGAAACCGATTCACTCGTGATTTGAACACACCCAGATTGTAACTATCGGGGAACACTCATTCAGGCAACGCATTTCACAGACTATCATATCATTTCACACCATAAAATTGGAATCAAACGCACGTACGTGGCGTACGCTAGAAGGATCCCCAGTAGACCGGTTTTGGCGGAATCTGTATTGCCGGTCACTGAGGAGAGCCTGTTGTTGAGGACACGTTCTATAGTCTTGCAGAGAATTGACTTGACCGAGATTGGCCTGTAGTTGGCAGGGTCGGCACGACTAGGTTTCTTGCGCACAGGTTGTACGTTTGCAAGCTTCCATTACTTCGGCAGTTGACCAGTCTCAAGCGAGAGACGAAAGAGGCGTGTCAGTATAGGAGAAAATTCAGGTGCACATGTCTTCAGAAATATCGCTGGAATACCATCCAGGCCACTGGCTTTGTTCACGTCAAGATTGCGGAGCATTCTACGAACCTCCATTTGCCGAATGCGAATTTCAATTATTCTTTAAATCCATCAAATCTATATATCCATTTTTCTTTCGATTTATTCCTATTTATTCTCTATCCGATTTATAGTTGTAAAAACAAGCACCCTAACCTCAAAACGAAACAAATTGACAACACTTTCCGTCAAAATCTATTAGGTACCGAAGTTAGTCCATAAATAAACTAGGGGTCTCGGTGGTTTCACTTTGGTACCATAGATAGACCGCTGTTTGTTGAAAAACTTCGTTTTGTAATAACGTTTATTTTGGTACATGGTTTAAACCTGGTACTAATCTCAGTACCAAAGTTAAACCGTGTTTTGTAATAAGGCTGTCAAAGTTTTACAATGGTACAAAATGCGCGACATTTTTTCGGTTTTATTCCGCTGATTTTTATTTTCAGACAGTATCTTTTTAATGTAATGCATACATTTTATATTAAACTTAATGGGAGACATTAAATCTCTGTGGTAAATTTATATCTAAATAAAAATTTCAACACTGCATTAATGAAAAACTGTGCCATGAGATTTCATATAACATTTCTGCACTGTTTTGGTTTTAAGCAAAAAATACGTGAAAAATACGATCGGTTTTGTAGTGATTAGTAATAACATTACTTGAAAAAAATAATGTTACCCATTTCTTTCCATCTGCAGGTGGTAATAGTGTTGGGCAACGAGTGGGCCGGAGCACGAGACGTGTTACATAGCTGCGTTTCGTGCTCGGCGCGGGAAGTAGCACGGGATGCGGCGGCGAGGGCAGACCTCACTGAAGGACTGTTTGTGCTTCTCGCAGCTGTTACCAGGAAACGGCCCCTCTACCTCGACTGGCTTGAAGACGTACTTGACGAATTGGTGGAACTAGGTATGTTATAAACAAGTATACATTAATAAATATTATTTGAGAATCTAACAACATCTGACACATCAAAATCGATCAAGCCGTTTAGACTGTAGAAGGTAATGAAGAAACAAAAAAATACAAACAAACATATTTACGTATGAAGAACATTGCCTTCCTTCTTGGGCAGTCAGGTAAACGAACCCACAACCAATTTTTTTAAATTTATAGAAAACTATAACATGGTTAAATCAAGTTTCGACTCCCATAGTCACTCTGGAAGGTAATGAAGTGTTTTGAAGTATTACTTTTGGTAACGTGGGGTATCATATATGTAGTTATAATACTCATTACCGCTAAAAACGGCCTAAAAATGCATTATATATATATCTACGTACGTCTATATATCTACATTATATATATATATATATATATATATCAATATATGTACGTATATCAGTCTCTGGCAGCCATATTACAATCTTTGCTTAGTTTGGGGTCAGATGACCGTGTGTGCAAAAATGTCCCAGATTAAAAAAATAATAATCTATTTTTTTTAGATGGGGGCGCCACTCCTGCTCTCTCTTCGCCTTTATAGGTGTATTTCTTGTTCTGATGCAGGGTGCGAATGCGTTCGCATGTGGGAGGCTGGGGCGGCGCGTGCGGCGTGCGCCTGGCTCGCGGCCCTGGCGGCGCAGCGGGCCGCAGCTCTGCACCGGCGCGCGCCTGCACTCACTGTCGCTGCTCTACGGTGTATAGGTAAAGGGCTGCAGGTTCTACTTTGCGGTAGCCAGACAGCGTTTAACCAACGCTGTGAGGTCCCAACACCGGCAGATGATGAATACCCAAACATTCTGCTGAACTCTTCATGGACAGTACAAGATCTGTTATGAGTCACTGCACTTTTCATGCCAAAATCAAGTCGGATGACAGGTTAAGTTTATTTTTATGACAACCTGGAAATTTTCGACCACAGAACTGATTTGGATGGTAGTTGTTACGGTACACAGACAGACAGTTTTTTGTGTTATTTTAGTAGGTTATAGGCAACATACGAGTACAAGTGTGGAGGTTAAATGGGGAGGCCTATGTTTCAGCAGTGGACGTCTTCTGGCTGATGATGATTGGCAACATTGTTGATTCGACAGATATTGGATAAATGCAGCAGGACAGCGACGACTGTTTAATTTTTTTTTATTAGACTTCGGACTATTAAAAACAAATTTTTTATGGAAAGAAAAACTTAAAAAGTTGCCAGGAAAATTCGTGAAAACTAAAACTGCTTTCTATAGGATTTTTGTATGAACCATAACTCGAAACAAATTTAATTAAATTTGGACAAGAAAAGTCTGTCGGGTCAGCTAGTTTTTTAAAAACAAAAATGAGGTATATTTTTCACGTTTCTAATGATTTAAGTTTGCGCCGAGTTGCTCTCTCTTAAACTGTATACTTGTCTTTATAGGTGGCGCTATTCCCCGCAACCACATAGGGCCGCTCGCCGAACTGCTATTGGCATTAAACCGCGCGTCGTGGCCGGCGGGGGCGGAGGAAGGTGCGGGCGGGGGTACGGGGTTGGCGGTGTGGCTGCGCGCTGCGCTCGCGCCGCCCGGCTTCCCCACGCCGCACGCCACCGACCCGCACAAACACAAGTTCATAGTCGCCGTCATCAAGTAAGTTGTCGACCTCTACAGCCACAAGGTTCACACCTCGTACAAACAAGCTGATCGTCATATAATTACCAATTTAAAGAACCAACTTAACAAAATATGCAATTTCGGTTCCTCGAAATGACATAATAGTATTGTCAAAGTAACAAAATTTTGCAGTTATTTTGATTTAAAAGCCGAACTACTGAATAGATTTTGATAAAATTTCTATGGAACCAATCTGAAAGTACCTATATACTTTCAATTATAAAAAGAAATTGGTTCATAAATGACAATGTTCTGATGCAACAAACATTTAAAAAAAAACAATTGAGAAACCCGTCCTTTTTTGAAGTCGGTTAAAAACTGACAGTTCACTGTTCTGTAGTTTGAGACAAGTCTAGAGTGTACAAAAAAATCAGACCTGGAGCGCGCGTCTATTTTGCGTCCAAGTCAAAAAGCCGAATAGAAAGTAGGGAGTGACCGAAGTGAAAAGGGGCGCACTGTGGCTGCTATTGCAAAAATAAAAGAATAACCAACAGACTGACAAAAAACTATATTTTCCACAGTACCATCTGTGTCTAATCGTACCACAGCACAGGAATTGCTCAAGTTTTGCGCAATCTATGTGATTTTACCACAACTTTCTCGTACTATGTTGCAATAAATCTTCTTCGAAGATTTCCGAAGATTCTCTTTTCATATGACTAACACAGCATTCATTACTGTAATGAATCCTTGGTAATGAGGCTTTCGTTTGACCGGCAATTCGAATGAAGTAAAGTGATGATGCGGTCTACTATGAAACACGCTTGCCCAGAAGAAACCGATTCATTCGTGATTTGAAGACACCCAGATTGTAACTATTGGGGAACAGCCATTCATGCAGCGCATTCCACAGACTGGCAGTTTGTACAATAAAAGTGGTATCAAATCATTTTGTACGGGTTTTCGAAATAACAACCATGATGCGTAATATTATACATTTGCTCATTGTTTCTTTTACAGAGAAAAAAGTAGCAAACGAAGACTTTTAGAAACAGTTCAAGAATTTTCACTGGTCTGCCGAGGATTGGTTGGCACCGAGTACGCGCGACAAAGCATAGCTGCCAAGCAACTAGTAGCCTAACTATTACGGGATTAGAATTACTTTAGGTAGAATAGGCCGATGATAAGGCTTTATTGACAGATTGATTTGTCTCCGGTCCCGTTGAAATTATGACATAATATTATCTTTGTAATAGAGTTTAAAGTTGGATAGCATCTCCAACCTGGACCTAGTACTATAACGTTTACTTTTTAACGTTATTAATTTAATACTAATAAATAAAGCTAAAGTGATCGTGATTTTTTGAATCCTCAGACTAAAAAATCGCTGTCGAATGTAGTCATCTACTCATTTGTAAATACGTCATACAAAACATTGATTATTATTAAAGCTCAAATTCGCTTCAGACCACCTGAAAATTTGGAGCATTTTTATCCTAATAAATCACCAGTGATGCATTGCATTGACCCTCGACCGTGTGTCGATCTTCAGTATCTATGTTTTCATTGCCCATCACAAGAAATTCACTAAATTGGGGTAATACCGTAGAAGCCACAACAAAAATAAGTCAATAATAAAAGAGGTGGTGATGTGATCATTATTAAAAATAAGGATTGTACACATTTTAAAGATACAAGGTTATAAGTTTGGGGAGTACTAAGCCGAAAAGAGGTCATTAAAATGATTAAAGTTTTTTTATGGGACCAAACCTGTAATCACGAAAAAATATCAGCTATTCCATAGAAAAATTTCATGCAACAAAATGTAAGGAACAGCTGATATTGTTTCGCGATTTCAGGGTTGGTCTCATAGTAAAGTTGTTCATATTGATAAGTACAATGACCTTCTTTCGGCTCGGTACGCCCTAAGCTTATAACCCTGTACAGCCATAGTCAGAACCACAGAAAAGTTTTTTTTTAAATTTAGAACGGGTGTCAAGGCATTTTTGTAAGAAATTTGTTGTAGCCACTCGCATAGCATATAAACCCATAGCAACTGTGACGCGGAGTTCGACGCGTTGACATAAATAAGAATGTTCAATCACACATCTGTCACAATACCTGGCGAAAAACTTTCCTTCTCATTTCCGTTCTATTTACTTCTCTTTTCTGTGGTCAGAACGGATCTGGCGGTCCAGTGACCATAAGTGCAACTTATTCTGGTTCATTTTATCACCAATAGTGAAATGAGACAAGTTTCACCACTGGTGGGGATAGAGTAATTTGGTCACTGGTGGCCAGTTGGGAAATTAGACTTGCCAACTAGCCGCCGATGGTGAAATTTGGTGGTCTGATGGTCCGCAGCGCAATTATCTAAATACCTATAGAATAATAGAAACAAATGGGGTTGGCAAAAATCAAAGTAGCGCTAGCACTGCTACTACCAAATTTTCTTTCAATTTAAGGTTTTTACATTGCACATCTTATGCTTTTGCCAGTGTCAAGTATTCAAATATTTTTTTTATGATATCAAATATCCTCAAACTTAGTCAAACGCCTTAGTCAAGTCATGCCTTATATAGTAGAGCTGGAGACCATTAGAGGCAGACTAGAGGCTTCTGTTGGAGTTTTGGAAACATCACAAAAATATGTTTCACCTCAATAAGCGAGCAAAATTAATGAGACGTATTTTTTTCAAGCGCATTGGCGCCAAAACTTAGTTAAGAGAAATTTGTCATTGTAATTTTTCCAAAAACAAAAGAGCCATGTAATTAAGATACTAGCTTTGCTAGCGGCATCTGTAGAAATTTAGTAACGGCCAACCCCATTGCAAAATAAGTTTTTAATGATCTCATTATAAACATCATAAAGTTGACATTTTGTGCTTCACCTTTATTTACATAAGCTACTATTCTTAGGTCTTATTGCAATTTATGTAGAGATGTATTTGCATAGATCATGGATTCAGGCCAAACTGTATTGAAATAGGGTTTCAAATCAATGTTTCAATTGTTATTGTTCACTTCAGTATTGAAGTTTGTGATTTATAAATGTGAGAAATGAATTTATATTATATATTAGTTTACGTATGTTAGTGACTGGCAAACATCTTTAGCAAAAAGCCGCGTTATGGGGGAAAAAATGGTGCATATACGCTCGCACACACTACGGCCAAATCGTGCAAACTTGAACGGGAGTCCTGAAAATGGACTATTGTACAGTCAAGATCAGTTTTTAAGTTATTTGCCGGTACCTATACCATCTGTATATAACTGTGGATCCGATGAGTTTATTGAAAATAAAACACCAATACACATGACAAAGATTGTATTATTAACTTTAGGAACAAGAGTGTGGGTACTGTAAGCAACAATCAATATTCATGTACCTTGGTTATAATTAACTAACACCCACAGATGAGAATATAGGACTTATTATCTAAGATTTATATACGATACATAACAGAAATGGCAACAGAACTTAAAAAGAAATACATATCAAACAGTTTTACAAACTAACAGGTAGAAAGAGATAACATTTATAGTATAATGCAGTTCTACACAACACTGCTTCTACTAAAACAAATCTAATGCAGTTCATAATCGGCCTATCATGTTCCCACTGCTGGGACACAAGCCTTCTCTCAGAGAGGATGGGCCCTAATCTAACTATATTGGCAGTGGCGGATTTACCCTAAGGCCCAGTAGGCCCGGGCCTAAGGCGGCCAGATATTAACATCCCAAGTAGTTCTAATATGAACTTAAGGAATACAGGCCCGACGCGCCATAAGTTCTAATCTGTCGCCCCACGGGTTAAGGGCGGCCAATTGTAACAAAAAATTCACTGATGATCGAGAAAGGGACGGCTGGTAGTTACTAAATCACCTGGGGCTTACGGCGGCCAAGACTGCTAATCCGCCACTGCATACTGGCCCGGTGCATGGTGGTGAATGTTATTGTCTTTGAACTTTTGAGGTTCTTAGACATAACGGTTTCCTCACGATATTTTCACATCACCGTTGTTGAGCAATGATATCGAAACTGCACATAATTGCATGTAAGTACTAAATAAGTTATTAATTTAGGGCCGAGGAACAAACTAATCGATCGGTCCAACCAAGTCCTTTAGTCTTTACCAAATGATGAAATTTTTTCGAATTTTCTCTGCAAAAAAGCATTTCGATATTTTTAGTGGCTATCTATAAATATTTTGCAGTATCTTTTAGAATAAGGAATAACAACATTTCCGCTTTATCAAAAATATTCTACTTATTTCAGACCAATAATGGTTAAGAATATAATAACATTAAAGTTACAAGTACTGTAACATCTGTATTAAGGTGAAACGTTTCACGTTTAGCGGGAAATTCAAATTTCAAACAGTGTGTTTGTTCTTGTTGCTAGGCCGGGTAATTATTGTAAACGATCATGATGTTTACGAAAATTGATTATTTTTTACAAACTCGCGTAAAGTTATTTATCTCCGATGCACATTATTACATACAATTGTTAATAAACAAATTTTCGCTGTTACAAACGGTTTATTGCCAAATGTAAGTAATATGGCGAGTAACTGATTAATAGCTGTACGTGATAATGTAAAGAACGACCAACAATTTTCGCAAACACTGTGCTATTTCACAATAATTACCCGCCCTAGCTACAAGGACAAAAAAACTGTTTGAAATTTGAATTTCCCGCCAAACATGAAACGTATCACCTTAAAATATACAAGAGATGTATGATTGAGAATCCATTGTACATTTACATCACATTGTCGCCTGATGCGATAGTTTTCCAAATTTGAAGGGCTACGTCACGCGACGCTATAAACACTCAAGAGTCCGATTCTTCAGGCGGTACGGCCGATCGTTCTACCTTCGTTATTTCTAGGTTGAAATCTAGGTATTTGTCCGCTTCGCAATGTCGGTTCTTAAAGCGTATGAAGTTGAGCGCTTGGTCCAGAGTTAGGTGGAAACAATCCTGTCGGCTCACATTGAGCGTACAGTTTTCCAAGTCGCTGTGTGTGGTGCGAGAGTATGCTAGTTTTCTTTGGTTATGTTGGCCGTCGATTGTCACCTGCAAATAGATAATTATTAATATAAAAAAATAGAATCATCAAAATCGGTTCACCCAGTCGAAAGTTCTGAAATAACAAACATAATCGAATTGTAGGTTAAAAAACCTATTCAACTGATGCAGAAGTTTAATAATGATTTTAAAAAGTATCTTTAGCTAGATAATTATTAAACAGAAAATTTAAAATTGACAGGAAATAAAGCCTTTAATTTATTATTTAATCATAAACGAAAAAAGTTCTCAAATTGACAGGTATGACATTCAGAAGTTTTTTTTTTCAGTTTCAAAAGAATTGTTTTAAATGTAACTATGCGAAGTTGTCCCTAATACAAGATGAATAATTTAAAAAGATTCACATGCAGTTCGTCTGCATTATGAGCAGGAGTTCACTTCATCATTTCACGGCCGGGCAGATATTTTAATGATGTATTTAAATATCTGTTCAGGGTCTTAGCTGTCCGTGTCTGTGTGTTCCACTTCCATGATAGCCTCGACGCAGTATCCAAGCAAGGTAAGACTGAAGTATTGTTTAAAAAACTCGTACCACAGTTCCAACAATAGTTCATGGACTATTTATTGTTGGTCGTAGTTCCAACAATAGTCATATATTTATTTTTCAGAACATGGTATGGTAGGGCCGTACAAATGGAAACATATCTCATGTCCTTGCCAGGTACAGTGTACATATGTGATTTTTTTATAATTAGTTGTTATAACTAAAACAAAATATATCTTTCTTGGAATATTTGTTTTGACAGCCCATTAGCTTAGTTGGTAAGTGAACCTGCCTTCTGCTCTTGGGGGCGTGGGTTCGATCCCCACCTAGGACAAACATTTATGTTTGTTCTATGTCTGGGTGTTAATATTTATTTAAGTATGTATTTAAAAATATATATGTACGTATATCAGTCTCTGGCAGCCATATTACAAGCTTTGCTTAGTTTGGGGTCAGATGACCGTGTGTGCAAAAATGTCCCAGATATGTATTAATTTATTGAGTAACCACTCATCAGTAACTATTTTTGAAACTGTGGTATAACAATGCACATGGCAGTCCCGTCATTTACCTCATATGTGTAGTTCTTGGCGTCGCACTTTGGTCCTATATAAGAGACATAGACAACCACACCCCAAGTGTGAATGTCCACATCGATCTTCAAGTGGAAGTATTCTTCCATGGTGAGGATCAGCCAGTTCTCGTGCTGCTCCGAGTTCACCTTCATGGAGAACTTGTGCCGGCGGCCGATCTTCATCTCGGTCAGGTGAAGGCTCTGTTGGGAGAAAACGATGCTGGTATATCACCTACATAAAGTTGATTGATTTTATACATGTTTTATTATAAACTACCTATAATAAGTAGAATTACACTCGATTAACTCACTAAACTAACAGTTCATTCTGGACCGAAAAGTGAAAATCATCTTGATTTAATCAATCCGGACGGATTGAAAATGAAGCCGGATTGCAATCCCTAGCGGCCCCCTGATTATGTAACATGCAACTCGCGATTTAGTCGCAAATTTGACAGTTTCACTATGACGAACTGTCAAATTTGCGACTAAATCGCGAGTAGCAAGTTCCATAATCGAGGTTCGGCTAATGTCACAGGTACCATGCTACACCGCACAGACATCGTATCGGCATAGCCCGCATGTTGACCCCGCGCTCGTTACGCGCCTTCGCCACGGTTACGTGCGATGCATACGGTCTAAGTTCATATTTGTGCTGTGATAAGGGATTAGACATTAGGCTTGTGAATGGTAGATACCTGGAAGTGTTGACCGAGAGCGTCGCGCGGCATCGGCATCACGTCGGCGCAGAGCGGCGCGGGACAGTGGTAATTGCGGGCCGCGCAGGAAGCCTCGTGTGGCGCCCGGCGGCGCAGGCGCACCTCGCGGCCGCAGCCGTGCCGGCACGGGTACCGCAGTAGCTCGGACACGCCCTCCATGGCACGGTTCCGCACTGAGGAGAAGGTGGTGCGGCACACGGGGCAGGAGGAGAGCCGCGCGCGGCACCGCCCGCACACCAGGTGGCCACGCCGGCACTGCGACATCGGCGGCTCCATCCACTCCAGGCACACCGGGCATTCCAGGAGCCTCAACAGGCTCTAACGAATCACCACAAAAATATACAATTATCACATGTTAAAATTCGTTCTTAGCAAGAGTGTAGAGCCCCTTTTCCTTGAGACATTGTTGACAGTGTGACTATTGACGAAATCTGGTGGGGTTGGGTGAAATTAACATATGTTTCTGAAGGAATGTACACTGGGATGAAACCGCGAATCGCAACAATCGTCCGCCTAGCAACGCTCCGCTGTTCCCGCGTGGGCACAACAGTCGTCCGACTAGTTCCGCCATGTTTACCCATACAGCCCCATGCCAAATCTCAACTCAAGCGGACCAATGAAACTCGTCCTAAAATTGTTTTCAAAATGTTTACTTGTATAAATAAAGTCGTTTAAAGAATTGTAATCTCTACCCATTATAAAATAAAGTCGCTTTCCGCGTCTGTCTGTCTCTATATTCTCTAACTCCTCCCAAACCACGCAAAGGATTATGATGCTGATTTCACCATCAGTTAGATATCAGTTTTTCACGGAAGGTTTATATATTATAATATATATAAAAAACTTACACTCGTGCAAAGCCGGGGCGGGTCGCTAGTACAAGTATAAATTGAAAAAAAAAGCTGCCTTTGACTGCCCCGGTGGCTCAGTTGGTAGTGAACCTACTTTCTGCGCTTGGGGGCGTGGGTTCGATTCCCATCTAGGACAAACATTTGTGTGATGAACATTTGTGTTTGTTCTATGTCTGGGTGTTAATATCTATTTAAGTATGTATTTAAAAAATATATATATGTACGTTTATCAGTCTCTGGCAGCCATATTACAAGCTTTGCTTAGTTTGGGGTCAGATGACCGTGTGTGCAATAATGTGCCAGATATTTAGCTGATAAAATCTTCAAACGGCTGAACAGATTTTCATGAATCATTGCTAAGAACACTCGATCAATTCACTTTTCAAACAAAAACAACTAAATCAGTTTAGTCATTTCAAACCTTTTGTTAATCGACTTTCAAAAAGAAGGAGGTTCTCAACTCGACTGTTTTTATTATGTTTGTTTCCTCAGAACTTTCGACTTGTTTAACCGATTTTATTTAGTTTTTTTATTTTCAAATTGGTCCGGTTCTGACATTTTTATGGACCCGGGTATGTCCTAAAACTGCGACCAGAACCACCGGAGGATGGGCAGCAGCGTCCTAATAGTACACGGTGAACGTACTGCGATCCACAAGCCGCCTGCCAAGCGTGGGGATTATGGCAACACCCCTCTCTATGACGGAGGCCTTGTCCAACAGTGGACGTTAATTGGCTGATTATGTGATGTGATGTGACATTTTTATGAAGTCGGTTTTTTATATTGATAATTACTGATTATAATAATTATTGACCTACGATTCCTACTTATAACACCCCTCTTTTTGCGTCGGGGGTTACCAAATGAACAATGGTCGCTCGCACGTCGACAATCGTACGACTATATGTATTGAAAAGATGCGCGAGGCAATATCGAAACTGAAACACTACGTACGTACTCTATTCGGGACAGAGTAAAATTATTTGAGAGCAGAACACAAAGTGTGTACAAGATGCTTACTTGATTAAACTCCTTGACAGTTCCAGGCTCTAGGCTTTCATTCGCTGAAACAAACAAAAATCTGAACTGAATCTCCTACCACTTTACACTACTTTACTCGATTTTTGTGGTGGTGGGACTCTTTTGCTATTCAACCGCCAAGCAGTAGTGTGTAAACACTACTGTGTTCCGGATTGAAGGGCAATGTTTCCAGCGAAATTACAGGGCACACAGAGATTTGACATCTTATATCTCGGGGTGACGAGCGCAGTGCATTGCCATCCAGAGTTTTGAACTGTTGAAGTTCAAAATTCTGAGTGGCGTTGAGCTGTTATGGGCAAGCGTGAAGTGCCATCAGGCGAGCGACTTCACTCGTCTCGTCACTCAGTATAATAAAAAAAAAGTGGGAAAACCTAATACAGTAATTGAATTGAAGTTACGAGTATTACTTACCATCTCGACTTTTCTTCTTGCTGGTGTGTTTAGACTGTTCGTGATTTGCGTCGCCGCTTGCACCACTAGTCGTCGCCTGTATACATATGTAACATTAATGAAACTAAAAACAGCGACCAAAGCATTCATACGACTAAATCTTATAGGAATAATGTTGATAAGTATTGATTATAAAAAAGTTATAACAAAATACGATTTTTCCTAGTGTATGGTATGATCCCCTAAAAATAAAGATGGCAACGCTGGAGTATTGTGGTCCATAGTGCTGGTGATTTGTAGAGAAAGTTACCTTGGTGTCTCCGGTAGCGGTTCGTCGTAGTTCGGCCGTGAAGTGAACGTCAGACGCAGCAGCCGGGGCAGAAGTGTCTGCGCGAACTTCTTCCTCCTCAGCAGACAGGATTTGTGTGGGCACATCGTTGTTGTCCAAGGCAATACTCGATACCGCGATATCATCTTCCAGTGGCACGTTGGCGCTTGAACCTAAATCGATGACTATTTGAAAATGAAAAATATTAAAATGTAAATATATTTGGTGTCTACAAACGTTGTGTCGGTCATAATTTTTTACAAAAGTTTGTTTTTACAAAAATAATACTCCATGATGAAGAGCCTTGTTACCCAAGCTAGGAATTAACCTGTGTTATGGCGTAACAATACCCTCCGCCGGACAATATACAAATACAATCTTGATTTAATAACATGATATTATTAGACAAAAAACGAATTATATAATACTAGAATATGAGATTTAGACCAGAGGTTCCCAAGGTGGTCCCAGGGGTCCACGGGAGAGTCGACGGGGGTCTACGTAGGCGTACCTTTTTTGTCGAGTTTTGGGAATATGGTAGAAATGTAGCTGCACGGGTGCACGGGGGTCCACCAGAAACCAGCTAAATTTTGAAAGTGGTCTATGACAAACAAAGTCTGAGAACTTCTGATTTAGACAAATTAACTGTAGACTAGGCATGTCAACTATTACCAACTTCTGCTAACAAAGACTATACTAGCAAGTTGTGGTCAAACGCACAGCTTGTTCCTATAGAATTCAGATCTTTGCAAAAGTAAACGCCTGCAGATAAGCGAGACGCAGCCGCGCGCGCTCATTCACTTTGACAAAAATCACCGAATGCGATTGAAACTATAGTCGGAGTAACCGGTCTAATCTTACGTGAGTAATTCCCGTGTAATATAAATAAAATGCCTGCAGATAGTTTCTAGCTTTAGAAAATAGACATTATGAAACAAATGACGTCTGATATCGTTTTTAAAAACTTTCCTAAATGAAAATGAACCAACGCTAATCAAACTGCATGACTATTTTACCTTCAACCGCCTCCATTGATGCTCCTGATTCCTCATTCGCCTCGTCTAAAGTCAATAACCGCTGGCCCTCTGGATGCACAGTTGGTGGGGCAGGATTGTTATTCATTTCTGAGAAGGAAAATAGAAGATATTAAAACGTTAAACGCCACGTCATAGCACATTGCATCGACAAAAAGCAAACGGTAAAGTTTAAAAGTCTTGACTCGTAACACCGGCATTGCGTATAATAATTATCAATATTAAAAAATTAAATTAATTTATTGAGAGAATTTCAGATGAGCTATGGGCTAGAACCACTACAGAATGGCTGCCGCATGCCATACGACCTCTTGGAAGGCCCAGAAAAAGATGGCGGGACGAGCTTGACTTCCACGCAACAGACTGGTACACCACAGCACAGAACAGAGAGAAGTGGACGAAAGGAAGGGAGGCCTTTGCCCTGCAATGGGATGACCAGGGCTGAAATAATAAATATTGAGATAAAAACAATATGATCAATTACATTTACCTCACACAATAATACAGGTTTAAATAAAACCGACAATACCCGACAATATAAAAAACCGACTTCATAAAAATGTCAGAACTGGACTTTTATTGGTAACTTCACTGAGTTTCCATATTAAGTGCTTACCGAAGTGTGATCACAGTGTGATTTAGGTACTTAGATAATTTTATTAATAATCAACAAGATAAGTCGATAAGTCCTGCATGGGGTGTATAGCTTTGCAATGGGGAAATTACTAAGGGCGCCACTATCGCAAAAAGTTCTCAATACCATATGTGTTTGTTACTCATATGTCAATACTAGCAAACCTGTAGTACATCTGAGGACGATGATTGGATGAAATTTGTTTTTTCTACAGCAAAGGAAAAAAAAAGCTTCATCAAGGCTGACTATATCTCTCTCGCTCCCTTAGTCGACTAGAGCCGACTTTACCCGAACGAGCGTTATATAGCCGAGCGTGACGGCTCAGTCTCATTCAATACCAAAATAAATGAAGAAGTGAATAATGAAGTTTTTAGACGATTTCAATAAAAGAGTGGGTTCTCAATTCGGATGTTTTTTTTAGTTTTCATCCCACCTATTCGAAAAGGACGACTTTGTTCGCCTTTAAGTGCAGCCAAAGTTGGTGTTTTCTATAAGAAACTTTTAGCGGGCAGTAATCTATATATCTCTATTATTCTAAATTCAAAAAGTGCTCCGCAATTATCTTTTCCGCGCACTTTTTGAATTTGGAACATCTTAGTACAAGTTCAATCTAGTTCAGCGCCAAAGAAATCGAACACAAATATTGTTTGAATAAAGACTGGCTGGTACGACGACCCATAGTCGCGCCGCAGCTGAATAAAAAAAAAGAAATCAAATTAAAAACGCGCGAACTACAGCCCGCCTTTTCGTCAAATTTCACGGATTGTGAAATTCATGGTTTTGTTGGGTTTTTTTTTTGTTGTTTTATTATTAGATAATTTCACTAAAGTTATATGATTATTTACGGGAAATTTACCGTGGTAAGGTTGTGGAAGGAGCTCCCGATATTTAAGACTGAAGAATGCGGGTGGTTGGTGAAAAAGTTCAAAGTTAGGTACAGACAAAACGATCTACCTCTAAAACAGTGTTTAATTTAATTTCAATTTACTTGTTACTCTATGTTTTATTAAATAATAATATTACAATAAATAATATTACTTTCTCAAAGTGGATGATGAAAAGTAGGGTATCACTCGGGCGCAAAATATTTTTTTGGCTCGGGCGAGGTACTTTGAATCCCTCGCTACGTTCAGGATTCTACTAAAGAATCCCTCACTTCGCTCTGGATTAAAAAAAGCGCCCTCGCCGTAAAAATATTATTTTGCTCCCTTATGTTACAATCTACTATTGTTTCCTTAGAACTCCGTCGTTTATTAAAGAATTTGGAAAATTCTTTTTTTAATTAAAAGGATATATGTACTTTCAGATGGTCCCATAGAAATTTCAACAAAATCGGTTCAGTAGTTTGGCTTTTCAATTAAAATAACTGAAATTTTTGTTATTTGGTTGACAATTATGATCATCCAAGTAACCGATTTTGCCTATTTTATACCATTATTTTTTTGCCCTTTTTCATAAATCGGTTTATAAAATTGATAATCAAAAAGTTTTTGCCAAGCTGTATCTGACAGGCATCCTATGAAGGTATGAGTCGTACCATCCTCACTATGCACGAGGGACGGCGCACGCGCCGGCTGAGCCGCGACGTTGCGCGATGCGCGTGCGGCCCGCAGCAGTTCCCGCGCAACAGCATTGGCCGCCGGCTCAGGCGGTGACACGTGACCTATCAAGTAAACATAATTACAGTAAGCAGTTTTTCTAGTTGCCACGTCGGAAAGCGATTGTAGTCATTGTGTCTGGCTGACATCGGCAAACTTCGGTTTTGTGGAGCGCAAGCGTTCCCTTGGTCACAAAATACACTGTCAGTATGATAATATTAACATTTAGCAGTTGAAAACATTTCTTTCGTCACGTGTCTTAGCGAAATATTGTTTATTCCCTTTTGGAGTGATAAAAACCAATCTTTAAATAATTATCAATTTAAAAAACCGACTTCATTAGAACTGGACCAAATTGAAATGGAACCAAACGGGAAGCACCAGCTTTCAAATAAAAAAAGAATCATCAAAATGGGTTCACCCAGTCAAAAGTTCTAAGGTACAAAAAAAAATAACCTACTTCTAAAACGGAGCAGGATGTTCTCAATTCGACGTGTTTTTTTTATGTTTGTTACGCGATTACTCCGCCTTTGAATTATGAATCGATTTTGATGATTATTTTTTTGTTTGGTAGGTTTAAGTTTCTTCAGAGGTGGAGCATACATCACATCATCAGCCAATTAATGTCCACTGTTGGACAAGGCCTTCTTCATAGAGAGGGGTGTTGCCAAAATCCCCACGCTTGGCAGGCGGCTTGGGATTACATACATACTGCCAAAATCATAAATTTTATTTCAGGCATGGTTGGGAAAACAGCAGAGCGAGGTTGAAGCAGAAACATACCATTCCTAGACGGCGATGACGTGACCGGTGCCGGCGGTGGAGTGACCTGTGCCGGCGGGTACGTGACCGGTGCCGGCGGGTATGTGTACGGTGCCGGCGGCAAGCGCCCGCGCAAGCTGGAGCTCCCATGCCGGTTGATGATGATGCTCGAGTTGGCCTCTGATGGCACTATCACACCAGGGTTCACTGCGGGGGATAACATTTTCAACATTTGGACTATAAACTATAATGATAATAAATAAATAAATATCTGGGTCATTTTTGCACACACGATCATCTGACCCCAAGCTAATCAAAGCTTGTAATATGGTTGCCCAGAGACTGATATAGGACTGACTGATATACATATATATTTTTGAATACATACTTAAATAGATATTAACACCCAGACTTACCAGGAAGACAAGCAGAAACGTTCATCACATGAATGTTTGCCCTAGGTGGGAATCGAACCTACGCCCTCAGTCGCAGAAGGTAGGTTCACTACCAACTGAGCCACCGGGGCAGTCAAATGATATATTAGTGAAATTATTTTATATTAGTGAAAACTTTTTTCTGGCTTTTGTGTAACTATTCATTGTATATCTACCGTGTTTGTTAGCAGCTGTTTGTTTTCCTTGTAAAATAAAATAAAATATACCATTGACGAGTATAACAAAATCCACCAATGGATTAGAGGCGCGAATCCTCCAAATTAATTAAGGACAAACATTTGTGTGATGAACATTTGTGTTTGTTCTATGTCTGGGTGTTAATATCTATTTAAGTATGTATTTAAAAATATATATGTATGTATATCAGTTTCTGGCTGCCATATTACAAGCTTTGCTTAGTTTGGGGTCAGATGACCATGCGTGCAATAATGTCCCAGATGTCCCAGAATTCATAGGTGGATTTAGTCTGTTCCCCACGGCACTTTGGTACAAAAGGCTGAAAGTATAACAAGGCTTGTTTTTAGATAAAAGCGTGTCGAGCTGAGATGTGTAGCACAACTACAAGTACTTAATAGTTATCTGTAAATACATGTAAACAGCTGCAATTTATATTTGTTATATTGAATTAGTTTCAAAATATAAAAGCCTAACCTAACTTCAAGTATAGTGACTATAGACTGCAACACGGTCACATTAACCTGGCGTCGCGTCGATGACGTCTTATTGGCACTTTTGTACGGTGTATAAAACAAGCATCCATCGTCAGTACCGTTAGCATCATCAAATATGCTAACCGTATTGATGCGACGGGGCGAGAGCGGGGAGGTGAAGAGAAAAGTGAGGCATCGCAAACCAGGGAGGTTTTTTTTTATTGAAAATAGTCTTGTGTTTGACCGCCAGCTCGCCTGATTCGTTAAGTTAACTCGTTAAGCGATGATGCGGTCTACTATGGAGCACACTTTTCAGAAGAAACCGATTCACTCGTGATTCGGTTTCTCGAGGTGTTTTTAGTTAGGTGTTTTCCCGTTGATTGTAAGTACCACGCGTGACGGGTATGACGCCGGTGAGGTAGGAGCGGTGCCGCAGCGCGCCGAGGTTGCGCGTGAGTCGGTTGAAGTCCATGATGCGCTGCACGTCGCCCACGAGCCTCGGGTTGCGCCGCGATGCGTCGCGCGCCAATATTTGCGATATACGAGGGGTCGACGAGACCTCATTCGATCTACTGAGAATAAGACGAGTCCTGAGTGCACATAAAGAATACAAAAATTATACTTTTACCAGTTCACCAAAAAAAAAACTTTCATCATTTTGAAAAACAAGCTTTTGAAATTGTATTAAAATATTTTTAGTTTAGCGGCTAATTTGAAAATATTACAATATTGGGAACTTATTGCATAACGCATAATTCACCTATTGTCACCAGGGGCCTTACGCCCAACTGTAACTGCGAGCCCGAATACGCGCAGTTTGCAAAATCACACAACCGCAAATTGTATCTCGGCGCGTTAAAGTTCGCGTGTAATACAAAAATTGACCAAGACAAACTAATAAACATTAGCCAGTTATATAGCCAGTAGCCAGCCAGTAGCCAGAGTATTTAATGTTACAGCGGATTAACTAAAAATAATAATAAAGTAAAAACTAAAGAGGGCCCCAACAACAAACTTCTATTAAACATATTTATCTATTTTCTCTTATGTAAAAACGGTATAGTAAGTAGAAGCGTCAAACTTCCCATGATTACAGTACACACTCTAAAAACAAAAAATTATGGCCAAGTGCAAGTCGGTGAAAAATTTCTGTTCACCAATCACCATCAAGTTAAGCAAAGTCGGGCGCGGTCGGCACTTGGATGGGTGACCGCCTGGAAACTAACGTAACATAACTTGTAATGTTGTCTTTTTGGACTACTTTTAGTATTTTACGGTCGTACATAACCCTCAGTGCGCGATCCCGACTCGCACTTGTCCGATTTTTTTAATTCTCACTCAGATTTTTTATCTTCAGAAATGTTGAAAATGTACGAAAGACAGCTCTGGCCGGTGAGAGCAGCCTTAAAAGAACGCGCTGAGTCAAAGCGCTAGATTGGAAATGATTTCTGAAAAAAGCCCTAAGTTATAAATAGCTGCGTGTATAATTGTGATTGACAAATCCGAATGGATGGTAAGTAACCCTACTCGCACACCTCTGGTAGAAAGGCACCCTAATAATAGTAACTAATTCATATCCATGAAATACTTGCCAGCTCAAAAGGCTACAATTTAAACTCATAAGATCTAAACACATCTACCATTTTGTGTCATCAAGCGAATCAGCTATATACCTCTGGCTTGAAACTCTGTATGGGCTGTTGATGATAGACCAAAACAGATCCCGGTCCTGCCTCCTTTGGGACAATGCTTCCTGCTGATGTTGGTTTTGATGTTGAGATTGTTGTTGATTCATTTGTCGTAATTGTTGTTGTTGATGGTGTTGTGATATTGGCGGAGGTGGCCCTGGAATATACTGACAATGAATAGATATAATACATAGCGAGTACCACATAGGTATTAAACAAAGGTAAATAACTACGTGTGTTTGATATGTGAATAATCAAAGATATATTTAAAAAAAGGTAAAAGATAAATTGAATTTCAGCAAGTGATCATTATATTATTTACATTTGTTTACTCTGATGGCTGCAAAAACATTGTAAATCTTGATCTATACATATATGTATTAAAAACGTAGAGATAAAAATAACAGTAATTTCGAGATATAAAAAAAATTATCACACAGGCTGTCTTAAAATATGCAGCTGAACACATTAAGAATTTTTGTCTGTTTGTTTGTTTGTCCACGCACATCTCCTAAACCACTGGACGGATTTAAATGCTGTTTTCACAAATACGCTTAGCTATGACCAGATTGAAGTATAGGCTATGTTATTTTGCGCAAAGGCCGGATTAAGGGAGGGAAAAAAGGGTTTTAATTTTATATGAAAATATACGCGTACGAAGTCGCGGGCAACAGCAGTAGTCTATACATATAATAAAAATGTAGAGATAAAAAAATCTATAAGAGAAACACACTGTGCGCCTTAAAATAAGCAGCTGAACACATTAAGACAGTTATTAGAATTTTTGTCTGTTTGCTTGTGCACACACATCTCCTAAACCACTGAACTGATTTATATGTGGTTTTCATGAATATGGTTAGCTATGACCAGGTATACTAACAGGCTATATTATTCTAGAATAATATAACTTACACTCGTGCGAAGCCGGGGCGGGTTACTAATAGCTGAATAAAATCATTACTTTTTGACATTTCACTGAAGTATATTGGATACCTGACCTGCTATAGTCTTATGTTCAAACACCTAGCGAAAATGATCTGAAATCATGGTTTTTCCTTTAACTTTTTTTTACAATGGTAAGCTGTCAGAGCGAATAAACGAATGGAAATAGTATAAGCTTGTTTTTTTTTTTTTTTTTCTAGTTTTTAGGGTTCCTTACCCAAAGGGCGTAAACGGGACCCATTACTAAAACTACGCTGTCTGTCCGTTTGTCTGTATGTCCTACTTTTTGTATTTTTATTTTATTTAGTAATAGGCTTCATCATTATGATTATGAGATATCTTCAAGGCTAGTGTAAATAGATTTCTTCATCCTTGTCCACACTATCGCTTATCATCAGGCAAGTTGGTGGCTAAACATAGATCTATTTACAATTATAAAAAGTCTTTTCTAGGGAGAATGAAGAAAGAAGATGGAAAGGTATGTATATATTTTACTTTTCAATAGTCGAAAGTATTTTTATGTACCTATGTATCCTGGAGCATCAGATGCACTGGTACGGGGCTCTGCTGGGGGTCTGCGAAGGCTTGTCTCCTCAACTGCAAGTGTGGCTGCCTCCAACTCATCATCTACAATTTTTCACTACATTTTAGCAGGAAGTAATGTTCGGTAATAATGATTAATATTTTTCTATTTTTAATATTTTGTCAGATATAACAGTGATCCAAGCTATCAGAGAACGCTAGGTTTTTAGTTAAGATTCAAGAAAAACTGTTCGTTTCTAACTATTGCAGAAGTAAATAATTTTTACATAAAAGGACTGATTTAGCATCAGATCTACCCTTTTCAACAAATTTTGCATTGTAGGTAACCTGTGCATTAGTAGAACTAATTATTGTATTTTAATATTATGTTACAAGAAAACAATTCCTTTTAGTAAATGACATACCATTCTGTTAGTTTTTTATTATTCAAATCCTATGACTTTACGGATGAAGTCCCTACGAGCCTTGAAGTCCTACAACAATTCGAATGAAATACTTGAAAAATTTACCTACCTTCCAAACTGAAACATTATCTTGTATGTGATGTGATAGGTAGGTACACGTTCTTACCAGAGCTCCAGGGGTAATCCGTGATGCCAAGAGACCTCTTGATTATATCCTTTCGGCTGCCCATATTATCAAACAAGTTAGTAAAACCCCAATCACGTTTCTAAAATTACTAAATCGATGTAAAACATTCACAATACTACATTTAAATCAATTTATGTTCGGCGACATACCTAGGCATTGTAAAAATTGTAAAGTTTATTTTATATTCTCTTCTCTTCTCTCTCTTTGACGTATGCGATGCGACTATTTTCCTATATAAAAAAGTACTCTTTGGCGACTATGCGTGCACTGATCCACAGATATAAGATATATAAGCTGCAGGGATGCGTTTACGGCACTTATCCAGACTAAAACTTATACTAGATGAACGTCAAAACACCCGTTTTGGGACTCCACGAGGTGAAAAATTATACTGGCGAAAATTTAAACTGCCCGTTTACGGGCGTCCGCTGGTATAAGATTTCGCCTGACTAGATTAAGGAGGAGGAGGTTAAGCTGTTTTTGATATTATTTTGTTCGAATATTTTTGTTGTAGATGTTTTAATTCAAAATAAAATGTTATATCTATAGAATGATAGATTGATATTTGATATTTTACTATTATATACCATTTTATTTTACTATATTTTACTTGATATTTATTTATTATTGAATTTGACAGCTAGTATTGACATAATTGACATAAAGCTTTGCGCCGTTCAGCGAACCTCCGTTACTTTAATTTTTAGCTGGTGAAAAATTCGCCGAGCGCGTAAACGCACCCGTACGTTCCACGGACCGCCGGCAGTTCGTGGTTCGATGCGTCAATTTCGGCTTTTACTTTCAATGTATAGTCCACTGAAGTGAGATTTTTTTTCGTTTTTTTACCCTTCTCTTTTCTGTGGTATAGTCTGTCTGTGGTAATGTAATATTTTCGATTTTTCGCGGCTTCGCGCCACCGCCAGCCGGTTGTTATTCTCTTTGCCAATTTTACCAGCCGGGCCTATTTTTATTATTCATAGATCATAATTTTGTTGTTTTTGTGATTTCCTTCTGGGTAATACGATAATACCGTGAAATTGCGTTCCGTGAAAAGTAGATCAGCTATTTATTAGCAGCGATATATTGTCGTGAAGATGGCTGAATTACCGTATCAGGCGGAATATGCAAAGTCTGGCCGCGCGGCATGTAGAGGTTGCAAACAAAAGATTGATCAAGGCACTTTGCGTATTGCTGTAATGGTACAGGTTCGTACATATTCCTCATTTATCAAACGCGTAGTACATAAACTACGATTGATTTCCGTAACCTACAAATAAAAGGTATACATATAGAATACTAGCTGAAACCGGCGGTGTTACCCGTGTCCTGTGATTTTCAAGTTTTCCGCATTTACTGGCGGAAAAGTTCCCTATGCCCACCCTTATGGTGTATACTATCCTGCCCAAATTTCGTTAAGCGCGGACTAGCCGTTTAGTCGTAAAAAGCGAACAGTTGAAGGCGAGAGTTACTTTTATAATATTAAGTAAGGATTATCATTCAGTCAACAAGTTTGTAATAGGTGTACATCATGTACATGTACAGTATTGAACATGTTTAATAGACATGTCCCAAGCGCATGCATAATGTAACTAGTCCCTAACCTAAGAGCTATGCTAATATGGTCATCTATTATAGAAACCAAAATAGATTGCCAGAATAGATACTTACATTGATTTGGTGCCTCCTGAAATCGAGGCACTCCAAATTGCTCCTCCTAAATCTGGTGCAGTGGTACACATGCCCCTCCCATGACCATCAAAATAATGTATAATAGTAGACCATGGGCGCCAGCACCAGGGTCCACAACCAGGGGGGTGCAAGTGTGCCCCCTTGCACCCCCCTGGTTGTGGAGAAAGAAAAAGATAATGTTTTTTTATTTTATTAATTTCTTAACTGGTTAAATAAAAACTTACGGCATCGAGGCTGTTGTCCAAATTTGTTCTTCACCTTGTCAGTTGACTATATCAATGATTTCATTAGTTAATTAGTATAGTGTGTAGATAGATGCACTTTTCTGAAAGTACTTAGCTATGATTATTCTGGTCATAACCAAGTTTTGTCATCAATGTTCCAGTCAGCGTTCCATGATAGCAAGCAACCCAATTGGCACCATGAAGAGTGTTTTTTCAATAAGCAGAGACCTACCACATACTCGGACATTTCCAACTTTAACAAACTCAGACACCCTGACCAAGTCCGACTCAAGGCTGCAATTGGTAAGATTTTGCTCAATTAGCAATTTAGTGCATGTAATAGAAATATTATTATAAATTTTCGCAACATCATTATCGTTTACAATAATTACTCGGCCTAGCTACAAGAACAAAAAAACTGTTTGAAATTTGAATTTCCCGCCAAAGTGAAACGTTTCACCTTAAATAATCACCAACAGTTTTAATCACAATCAATTTTACCATATTTTGTACCACAGAAAAGAGAAGGGTAAAAAAAATTCTCACTTCAGTGTTTTGTACACAGTTTTGACAATAAATGATTTCTGATTCTGATCACAGATAATTTGCATCCTAAAACATTGTAATGATGTATGAGGCATGCCTTTTAAGTTTTGTCGTTTGAAGAAAAAAACACATCTAGAACCTTATAGTACTTTTTATTGTTTTTGAAAGTATTCACCACGTAGCTTAATACACTTTTCCATTCGCTCAAACTAGTTATTATAACATTTATTCCACTCTAAAGTGGGGGTGTTCAAAATGGCTGACTTGAAAGCGTCGACTGCTTCTTCACCGGACTGGAACTTTTGACCACGAAGACTTTTCTTAATTTTAGGAAATGTAAAGAAATCGTTAGGGCTTAGGTCAGGACTGTATGGAGGATGGTCAAGAATTTCTACTTTTTCCTGCTTCAAATACTCAATCGTTTGACGAGTGCTGTGTGAGCTGGCGTTGTCGTGGTGCAGGATAATGCGTCGCTTTGAGTTAGATTTTCGAAGTTTGGCGATGACTTGTGGTAAACAAACTGTGGTATACCACTCTGCGTTAACCATTCTACGATGTTCAAGTGCAATAGTCGCAACATGGCCGGTTTTTCCAACGAACATGGCCACCAACTTTTTTGAAGTGCTTTGAGAACGAACAACTTTAGTCGGCTTTGGCTCGTCTTGAAAGATCCAGATTGCAGATTGTTGTTTGGAATCAGGATCGTAGGCATAGATCTAAGATTCGTCACCGCTGATGATGTCGTAGACGTGATTTGACTCTCCTCGGTTGAACCTTTGCAGAGTTTTCTTACACCATCTGACGCGGGCCGCCTTGTGATCGTCGGAAAGCAGATGCGATATCCAACGGCAAACTACCTCTCTCACACCAAGCGCTTCATGCAAGATCTTCTGAATGGTTGTCCCCGAGATGCCTAATAGAGCCTCTCTCTCTCTCGATACGTCACATGACGATCTTCGAGAATTAGTTGTCTCACAGCAATGATGTTATCTTCAGTGAAGGCGAATTTTGGGCGTCCTTCGCTAGTATGTCCACGCTGGAATTCTAAATACCAGCGTTCGACAGTCCGCAGACATGGGGCTTCATCACTGAACACAGATGTTAGCTCTTCAAAACACTGAAGCCATGTCAGGCCTCTTCTAAAGTTGTAGAAAATTATTGCATGAACATTTTCCTTAGAAAGATTCATTTCGTACGTAACCAGACAGATTCCAATCGACGCTGTAACTAAACAATAGCATTAATTCTAATACTTTTAACTGTTTTGAGATTCAAAATTTAAACACATTCGAATATAGAACAGTTCCAAATTCAAAATTGCCGGGAAATATGGAAACGACAGAACTTAAAAGGCATGCCTCGTATTTAGGCACAATTCATAAATGAACGAAGTTTTATCCCTGGGTTACAGTCTGGACAATCATACTCCACAAAACAACTTTCAACTATGCAGGGAATTGCAGTAAATTTTTTACCTAAACAATACTCCATAATCTCTTTGAATTCAATACCCAAATCATGCCTTCTTTATTGCAGAAATGAATACTGGGATTGTGATGCCTGAAGAAGGCAAGGGTAAGAAAGGCAAAGGCAAGAAGAGAGCAGCAGAAGAGGGTGCTGTTTCAAATGCAGCACTCAAAGACTTTCGTGTGGAATATGCCAAGAGTAGCCGAGCAACCTGCAGACGTTGTGAAATTAAGATTTGCAAGGTATTTACTAATCTGGGTACACTCTAAATAATCAAAAACTGAAAATATGTTCACATTAGTTATTTTGCAGTGTTACGCATTGTTTTTTAATGACAACTTTTTGCATTTTTATTTCAGGACGAGGTCCGTATATGCAAAGTAGTGTTTGACACAGAAATCGGTAGTAAGTATGGAGGCCAGCCACTATGGCACCATGTAAAATGTTTCAATGAAGAGAGGAGCAGCCTACTGTTCTTTGCTGGTGGAGAGAGTCTGCCGGGAATCAAGACACTGAGCAAGGAAGACCAGAAAATGGTCATAAATGAGATTAAGTATGTTTGACCAGCTGCGCCGCAGTTTTATCAGCTGATTTCCAGTTTACCCTTGTTATTGAGATAAATCGCATTTTCTGTTCAACATCATGATGCCAAAGTACTTGCCAAAGATTATTCATTGTAAAGTAGGGTCAAAATAATTGGGTCGCACAAGTAGACTGAATATAATGCATATTCAAATCACCACAATGGGGTACTAACCGCGTGGAGGATACCGAGATTCGAGACATTGTGCTTGTCACTCCTTTATGGCTTCTCCTACTGTCGAAAAATCCCAGGATGCGCTATCGTGCCTGTTGGCGTGCAGATGTGAGGGCCCGATGGGCATCTTTGGAAAGGCTTGTGCATTCCCGCAGTCTCCATACTAGTCCACCAACAATAATTGCAGTTTTTAGTTTTATGTGCGTAACGCTTCGTTCTACTGCTGACTTTCTACCATTTATATCTTGTAAAGGAGCCAAAAGTCAAATAAAAAAATGCAGAGAAACCACAAATAGAGAAGAATAGAAATAATAGAGGTTCAACAGCAGCTGCACTCCCGCTCTTACTGAAAGTGCACCTTTGCAATCTCAATATTCAAGAGAGTTGCATTCCAATCTTGTCCATGTACACCTGGAAACAAAAAGCCCACCTCTTTTTTGTCTCGGAGATGCAGATTGGTTGTCTGTCCGACCATAAGTTGTACCTTTCTTAACCATATATGACCCTAAATCTTGCTTTAGCTTTAGATCTCCCCCAACTGTGAACTCCAACACCCAAAGTGCTATGCAACGTTCACATTCAACGCTGATCCAGATGGCTACTCATTGCCGGTTTCTTTCATATTCTAACAAAGCTCACAGTTTCGGCCTGAATGTGGACACACTAATATATCTAGCATAAATAGCCAAGTCATTACTGGTAACTGCAAGACCAGGGACATTATCCTCTGGGTAGTAGAGTGTATTGATCCTCAGCTAAATCGATTGAAGCAAACTTCTGTTTCCACGGCTGAAAGATGAAGATGAATCACATTGCTACCGAGAAGGCAAAACTGTTTGCTTCTTTCTGGAGTATTCACGTCTAAATGACGGTAGTGTGACACTTCTAACTCCATTGTTACTATAATTTATGTAATTACAAAGTCTTCTTTACTTCCAGACCATTCAAATCTGATGATGTGCCAGTGAAAAAACTAAAGGAAGAGCCCAAAGACGCAGTGGAACTTAAAGAAGAAAAGGACAAGGAAAAGAAAATGGAGAAGCAGAACAAACTGTTCCACAAACACAGGAGTGCTCTGAGTCAGCTCAAGAAAAACGATTTTGGAAATCTGCTTGAGCATAATTCCCAGGAAATATCTGCGGGCCGCGAGGAAGTACGTTTGCATTACACTTGTATAAATTGTCTTCAATAAATATTGTGAAATTTCAAGCGACTTAGATCTGTGTGTCCAGTTTGCTATCAACTAATAAATACTTAAGTTCTGCCTCTACAAAGTTTCGTGAAAATTAGGCACTGCATTATCCCCTCCAAGTGAACTACAGTCATCACCACCTCATGAACTACTATATGGAATTGATGTGATTGTAATAAGTGTTTTTTTTTTGTTTCAGTGTTTGGATCGCTTAGCGGATATGATGGCATTTGGAGCCCTAGAGCCATGTCCTGAGTGCAAAGATGGCCAACTCGTGCTGGACACTTATGGTTACAAATGCACAGGTAAATTATAAAAGCTAATATTCTGTTAGCTGTGCGCACTGGTTCACTCTCTATTTCTACTTACAATTTCCAGAATAGAAAGTAGTGAAAATCATCTTTCATCCAATTTAATCAGCCTTTACAGATTTAAGTGAGAAGAGTTCAGAGTTGTTCTAGAATAAAAAGTAGTAAAATCGTCTATTATCCAAATTGTTCAGTTTTTACAGAGTTAGTGAGAACAAACTATCACATTTTTTGTAACTCAGTTCTACAAAACCAAAATTGCTTGATCTCCTGTCAAACATCATAATCAAAAATCATTCTTCACAACATTTTGTTCATTACAGGCAATATTAGCGAATGGACAAAATGCTCATATGTCACACAGGAACCCAAAAGAAAACCGATGATAGTTCCTAGTGCTTACAAAGATGGATCCATTTTTTCAAAGTACAAGCCAAAGACAGACGTTAGACTGTTCCATGCTGCACCGAGACCTGCACTTGTTATAATCAAGAAAGAAGAACCGGGAACCAGGTGAACTATCATTAACTTTTGCAAAATGTACTGAAATGTGTCACTTTTCGTGCTTGTGCCCACAGCTTTGCTTGCGTGGATCTTATATTACAAAATAACCTATCTCTCTATTTATCTGTTTTGAACTAAGAATCCTGTGAGGTGAAAATTCTGAATGAGCAAAATATTCTAGGCCTTATGGCAGAACTTGCATACTACATCCTCAGAAACAGCTACTTACAATTGGAAAAGGTTGCCTGAGCATGTTGTCTCTTCAAAATCAATAAATGCATTTAAAATCGAAATGGACAGATAAATAAAATTATCGCAACAATAGATACTAAAATTCGACACTGGAATATACGCACATAAGCTTGTGCTGCTCGCCTAAAAATCATCTAAATATAAAAGCGATGTGGGTATGTAAACGTTAAAATTGGTCCAGTGTTTTGCAGTCCATAGAGAGGAACTGGAAAACGGCTAGAGCGAATTTGACGGGACTTTCAGCTGTTGATATAAAGATTAATCCATGCGGGCGAAACCGCGGGGTGTACCTAGTAAATAAATAAATAAATGTTGACTTAGTAAACTTGAGTCTCCACTTGGGCCAGCTGTTAGCATGGCCTTGAAGAAAGTCAATATTGAACACCCTGTTTCACCACTTTAAAAAAAGAACTATTAGAGCTTTTAGTGGTAGTCAATACTTTAGGTAGATCGTGAATCGTAATTTGAAATAACTGTGGGCCCTTAATTGAACTCTGGCTGACACCTGATCTAGTGTGATAAGGTCCAGATACATGCTTACCATGCTTCACATATTGACTTGGTATCTCATGTGGTGGAAAAGTCATTACACAACCACGATCCATGGTACTGGAGATGTAGTCAACCAAGCATAACAGTATTCACTGAGCGGCCGGGTCTAAATCCGTGTTGCTCTTCAAGTATCTGATGTCTCACCTAACTAATTACATCAAACTACATTTCCACTTTTTTAACAGTGATGGTCCCATGTACATTTCCATTTTAATAACAGCCAAGATACTAAGCACATCTCCATTCAATTTTGAGCCAAGATCCCAAGTACATCTCCATTTTACTTACAGCCAAGAAACCAAGAATATTCCAATCCCGCCGCTAAAGAACTTGCAGTTCTTCCTCTACGGCCGCCTCAAGGATAAAGAAGATATAAAGAAGCGTATTCTCAAGCTGGGAGGGCTCGTGGTCAGCAAACTCACGGACACCACAGTCGCTGTCGTCTCTACTAAGAATGAAGTTGAAAAAATGAATGACAAGATGACCGAGATTCAGGATAAGGATATTGAGGTATAGCTTAGAATCTAAGCTTTAGATGAATCAGAACTGGATTTGCCAATGCAAGGCACTTACACAGCCGAGATTGTTAGACCACAAATTATGAAATTTTGAATATTATGTGTCGTATACTGCCTTTCGAATGCACCCAGAAAGCAGGACAAAAAAACCTCACGAGTTGGATTCCTAAAGACAGATATAAATGATGAAGGCCCCCAGAAGCGTTGGCGGGATGACTTAAACGCGTAGCATCATGACCCTACTAAAAATAATGCGCGATTTTTTTTCGGAAATTGTAAATATTTCCCAGAAATGGGATCTCATGTATTAAAAAAATGCTTAATCCTCAGTGCTGTTAATAATTCTATTTAATCTTAAATATACTTTGTAAACTTCTTACTGATGAGAAATGTCAAGCATAATAACTAGACAAAGGACAGCTTAGCAAAATAGCCTATGTGATATTTCTGAATTTGACCGTAAATATCCTATCTCTGATTTTGTTCAGGTGGTAGAAGCATCGTTTTTGGATTTGATTGACCCGGACAAAGGAACAATTGCCAAAAGCCTCCAGCTGGTCAAAGAGAACAACATTGCCGATTGGGGCTCCGATGTAAGTATTAAATTCATTGAACCTTTTTTTTTTGCATGTGTAATAAGCATATGCTATAGAAGTTTTTTTTTGCTAAGTATTTGTTTAAAGTCTATCATGGTGTTGGTACAAGTCGCGGATTATTAGAAAGTATTACGTTGTTTGTTGTAATGCAAGCTGGCAAGAAACACGAAATGGTATTCAAATTTTTTTTATTGCATATTTTTCATATATTTTTAATTGTTTTGCGTAAACTTTTAGCCAGCAACAAGAATACCTCGAGATGTTCTCGACGGAAAGTCTATCGCAAAATCTGGCAGCAATTACGCCTCATCGAAATCATCTTCTGTCAAGCTGAAGATAAAAGGTAGGGAGTGGCTCTTGTCTCTATTATTTACAAATACAGTTGTGACTCAATAATTACTCTTATTATATAGGCTTCAGAAGCTTTGGTGTACTTGTTCTTAGCAGAGGTAAATCTACACACAACTCAATTGTCGTTCATCAGTTGAGATGGAAACAAATATTACACAAACACTCACATCCACGTTATAGGAGTCCCGCCGCTCAGGCTGAGAGGCTTGCCTTCAGTTTATAGGACAAACAACAGTGACTCATAATTTAATGTGTCATCCGACCCACAGTAGCATTCTGTTTCAAATGCGGTCACTCATCCAAAGAAGGCGTTCAGGTTCAAAATTCCCCAAAATGTCCCTTTCCCAAAATGTGATTTCCTTTTCCAACCGGTTTCGGTCGCGTTGTCAATGACGAAAAGTGATGGTGATGAACACCCGTAGTCCTATTTCAGGTCATACGTATTATATTTGTACTAATAATAAAAATTTCGTCATTGTCAACGCGAGCGAAACTGGATGGAAACAGAAAACACATTTTAGGAAAGGGTCATTTTGGAACCGAGGGACATTGTGGGAAATGAAGGCAAATTTTGAACCTGTACGATTAAAAGACTGACTAGTTCGTCCATTGCTTAATAATTTTTGTTATTTGTTGGAGTCTCTTAGCTGAGCTATATGCACTACAAGTTAATTATGTATATAAATTACATTGTTCATTTTATTAATTTTAGGAGGCACCGCTGTGGACCCGGCGTCAGGGCTAGAAGATGTGGCGCATGTATATAAAAACTATGATAATGTTAAGTACACTGTGGTGCTTTGCCGATCAGACGTGGTGGCGCAGAAGAATTCTTACTACAAACTGCAGGTGCTCGAGAGGGATGATAAGAAAAAGTAAGATTAATATATTTATGTAGCTTTCATAATTTTCCGAATTTGGCCTTTACTATTACTACCATAGATTTAGGATGTCAAAGATAGCCTACGACAATTTGATAAAGTAACAAAAAAAACATTTGCGCATGCGTGAGTAAATTTAGTGTTGTGAAACGTACCAATTTTTTTATCAATTGTCCAAAAATGGTCCTCCGGGTTTTTGTCGATAAACATAATCGCATCACAATTATAATTGAGTTGTTTTCTTGTTCCAAGTAACACTGCTACAGAGCCAAAAATAATAAAAACCACTATAAGGCTGCTAGCTAGGCGGATGAGTTAGATGTCAGTTTCACCATGTATCGATATTTATTTATCCTAGCACACTAACGTACGAACATACCAATCGTTTTGGTGGGAATTTAATCCATAAAAATATACTTATGCAAAGGTATCAAAATTTAAAATCAAAGTTAAATACATTACCCGTAAGTGAAAATTTGGGATAAGTGAAAAACAAATGAAATAGGTATTGAATCTTTCATAAACATGCGATATTGATTTCATTGAATAAAACATTTGTCTTCAAAATGTTTATTGAAAATTGTTGAATTTTTGTGAATTGAATGAATTAATTTTCGATCTCTTTCTCTCTTGTGGAGTTTTCATGTGGATCGCGATATCCCTTTCCCACGCTTTGTTGGTCTATTGCGTAGCAAAAAAAATTTTAGGTCTATGATTACTACAATTATTCTTGCTACGTATCTTCCATAGAACACCCTCCAATAAAACGGCTACACTCGTTATCTTGCGCAATGGATACACATTTATTGTATAACTTTTCTGGTAATAGCCTTTGTTTTCATGAAAACTAGGCTGGGCTTCATGAAAGGCAGTCAGGGCTTCGTGAACACCATACTATATATGTGTGTTTTCATTGATTGTGTGGTCTTTTAATAAAGAGTTATCTTGTCTGAGCTTCATGAAAGCAAAGGACATTTTTATTACGAAATTTTTCCAGAATATACTTTGATAAGAGGGCCCATGTTTAGCCCTAATGTGTAAATGCTGTTGCTTGGCAGGTGGTGGCTGTTCCGCTCCTGGGGCAGGATCGGAACCACCATTGGTAGCAACAAGCTGGATGACTTCACAAATGCAGAGGCTGCATGCGTCAAATTCGAGGACTTTTACTGCGAAAAGACCGAGAACCCATGGGAGTTCCGGGATAATTTCAGTAAGGTAAATGTTTCACACACACAAACACACACATCATCAGTCAATTAACGTCCACTGTTGGACAAGGCCTCCCTCATAGAGAGGGGTGTTGCCATAATCCCCACGCTTGGCAGGCGGCTTGGGGATCGCAGTACGTTCACCGTGTACTATTAGGACGCTGCTGCCCATCCTCCGGTTGCAACCAAAATGTTTGCCACCTATTATTTGTCTAGCTTACTTTTCTCATGTGTGGATAATGATAGTGATATCTTAGGTTTTTGCGATTATTACACATTGAAATTAAACACTTAACGGTCGGACGGTATGTTCACCCATTGCTCCGCCAACTGTTGATCGATTAAAAAAAAAATGTTATGAAATTATTTACAAGTGCCAAAGATTTTTAATTAAAACATTCCTATGTACGCAGTAGTCGCTCATGGTGCCAGAAGTCTTGTAGTTCTGTGTCATTTGTGGCATTTTTTATTTGGTGACTGGATCTAACTTTGTAAGACTGATTTGACATGCTGAAGTTCCTCCGCCAGGTGGTCAGCGTTACAGATGCTGCATGGCATCACGGTAGCTAACTTGTGATGTATATATCAAGGAAAGCTGTTGAATTATTAGCCTCTGACTCCACTGTGAATATAATTTTACTATTAAAGAAATTAAGATAGTCCACAAAAGAAGATATTTGGTCTTTCGGAAGGAAGGACAGCAAAATTATCATCTACAAACCGTTTAAACATCTTTGGCATAGTTAGAGAACGCCCTTCCCTCGAAGACTTCCGTGAATATGTCAGTGACAATGGGAGAAACATACCTGCTCGTAGCTATCCCGTCCCGAGTTCTAAAAGTTCTACATATTCCAGGGGCAGGTGCTGATTTAGCTTCCTATTTACAATTTCAATGCCGTCTTGAGTGGGAAGATCTGATCAACATGGACTGAAGACAAAAAAAAAACGTTTTAAAATCCATTAAAAGTTTAATTTCAATGGAAAATGCTGCCCTCATAAGCCCAAGAGCGATATCTCAGCCTAGGTGTATTTCGAGAAAATCGAGTTTTTGTGAAAGTTGATTTTTCGTTATAATTTAATTTATTTTCAGTTATGGTGCCTATTTTAGGACCAATAATTTCTTAAATATATGTTTAAAAACCCAATGTTATTGTTTTTGTGTTTTTTTATGAGCTACCGTTATTTCGTTTAGAATTAATAGTTTTTAAACATGAGTTTTAAAAGAAAAAAATCTTTTTTAGTGGTTTATTTCAATGTTCCATTGTAGATACGGTTATTTTTCTTACTCCATCTGATGCGAAATTTTGTGAAATTTTTCAGATGCGCGAAAAAACAGAAATCTAATATATTTTTTTGGGTTACCGCTCTTGGGCTTATGAGGGCAGAATGATAGGCTTAAGATTAAAGACATTTAAACTCGAATAAAACATAACACCACTTCGATGAGACATTGCTAGTTATAAATGTATGCAATTCGTTGTCGCATAAATATCTAGGTAATCAGATTTTATAAACAACATAGAATAGAATAAAATAAAATAAAATAATCTCAAGTGAACTACAAATTTTATCCAGAAATGGTAGGAAATAGATAAATTGTAGGCAGGTGAAATTTTGACGCCTTAGCAGGAGACTACTCATCATTATTTTAAATAAATATCTTAGCACTTACATCAGTGTATTTCTTTGTAAATTACCAGATCCCAGGGTGCTACTATCCCCTAGATGTTGACTATGGGGATGGCGAAGATAGTGTGGCAGCCAAGCTGCAAGTGGACAAGAGCTGCCAGCTTCCTATGCCGGTGCAGAAACTCGTCACAACCATATTCGACATCGACCTAATGAAGAAAACGCTACTCGAGTTTGACTTAGACACGGAGAAAATGCCACTCGGAAAGCTGTCCAAAAAACAAATAAAAAGCGGCTATAAAGTACTGGCCGAACTACTAAAATATATTGAAAAGGGGACTGCTGACCAGAATAAAATCATTGATGCTACAAACAGGTAATTTTGTCTTGTTCCATCAGTTATTGCCCGTACTGACTACAGTGGAGAGACTGCCACGGCTAACAACTTGTCAAGAGAGTTATTTGGACCACGGTTTGATTACCAAGTGTCCACCTCCCTGTTTCACTCTTCTGTCCCCGCATGGACTCGTTGTCCCACCCGGCAAGTATGAACACTCTTCGGTTTGTGGCACATATGCGCATTTTTACAAGCTTTTAGTTAACTTGCAATGTTTGTATGCTTGTTTGTTTAGGTTAAATCTTGCAAGCAGAATTAGAACCAATTCCACTTTTTATGCCATAGGTGGCAAACAAGCAGACGGGCCTCCTGATAGTAAATTTCGAACTATTTTCATTTCTTCATAAAAGGTAATATGGATTAATTTTCCTTTAAATATAAAGTTTATTCTTTTTCAAAGGTTTTTCACTCTGGTGCCCCACGATTTCGGGCGGAACAACGCTCCTCTACTGGACAACGTCGAGATCATCAAAAACAAGACCGAGATGCTGGACAACCTGCTCGAGATAGAGATCGCTTACAGTCTGCTCAAGACAGACTCTGACGAGACAGTGAGCCCGATAGAATCGCACTACAAGAAACTGAAGGCCGAGATAGTTCCGCTGCAGAAAGACACTGAAGAATTCAAAATATTACTAGAATACACGCGAAACACGCACGCTCAAACTCACTCCAACTACTCGCTGGATATTGAGGAGGTAAGCTTTGTCTGAATCTTCGTCTCTTGCCTGGGGCCTTACCGGCTACCTCTTAACGCTGGCTCGAAACAACGCAGTCCGGAAAATCACGCGAACGTGAACCTTAACGCGTCGAGACACGGTTTGCGGACGCGACCTTTCGCAATCATCTATACAGAATCGCTTAAAACTGGTAGCCGTAGTCACCCTGTAGTCTAGATATAATGGATAGTAATTCAATTTCGACCTGAAAATCACACGCTTAGTTTAGCTCTGCGCCAGGGCAAATCGTGCCAGCCCTAGGAATGTCAGAGAACTGTCAAATGAAGTATTTTTTCTAGGCAACCTTAAGAAACCTTATAGTTATCAATATACATATTACTGACGTCATTGTTTTACTGCAGGTGTTCAAAGTGGTCCGCGAAGGTGAAGAAAAGAGATACAAACCGTTCAAGAAACTGCATAACAGAAAGCTGCTGTGGCACGGCTCTCGCGTCACCAACTTCGCTGGAATACTCTCGCAAGGTCTCCGCATCGCGCCGCCCGAGGCGCCCGTCACCGGGTACATGTTCGGGAAGGGCATATACTTCGCGGACATGGTGTCCAAATCTGCCAACTACTGCTGCACAAACAAATCTAACCCCACCGGCTTGATGCTCCTCTGTGAGGTCGCGCTTGGCGATATGTGAGTATTTGATACATGGATATATCAATACACTGAACGTTTTGATTCTACGTTTCTAATCCGTACGGCCAAGGAATGGAACCACCTGCCAGCTTCCTTGTTTCCTGAGAGATATAATCTGTGCCTTTTCAAGGCAAGAGTGAATAGGTATCTGTTAAGTCTGCGTGCTTCATCTTCGACCGCACCGTCGCTTACCTACAGGCGAGTTGGTGGTCAAACGCGGACTTATTCGCGATGGAAAAAATAGCTATTTAATCACCAAAATTACATGCCAAGAATACAATTTGATTATATAGTTAAATGTGTATACACTGCCTATACTTACACAGATATAATATATTAGGCATGCGTGTATCCGAAATCGCATCCGAATCGCGACTTTTTCACCGACTTCAAAAAAGAAGTTCTATATTCCACTGTATATATATTATGTATCGTCACCGATTTCTCCACCAACTGATGACCGATTTTAAAATAAACTTGTTCGGTAGGGTATACTTCCAATTTGGTCCCATTGTCATCAAGTCAGGATCTGATGATGGGATCCCAGGGAAATCGAGAGCAACTCTCAAATTTTATAGGCATACGTGTTTCATATACTTTTGAAGTCTGTTTTTAATGTGATCCACTTGTGGCGTATAGTTTGCATGTTTAGATGTAATGTTGTTTACTGGTCGATACAGCATCAGTCGTCACCTGATCTGTATCTACTTAGCACTTAGCATTACAGTCGTGTCTGATTTTATTTTTTGTTTTTTAGTGTAAGACTAAATACTCAACTGTAAATTGCAGGAAAGTGTGCTACAACGCTGAAAATGTGAAACTACCCGCCGACAAGCACTCCGCGTGGGGTGTGGGACGCACGGAACCCGATCCCGCCATGGATAGAAAACTCGAGTGCGGGACCGTGGTGCCGCTGGGTACACCCGTCAACAAGCAGACCAATACATCGCTGCTCTACAACGAGTATCCTTTTAAAGACGAACATGTAACCTCCTTTTTTTTGGAAGTCGGTTAAAATGGATATATTGGTGGTATGGTATATATATTGGTCATAGTTGCTATGGGTTTATATGGGTGCAAGTGACTACAGCAAATTTCTTACAAAAAATGCCTTGACAGCCGTTCTAATTTAAAAAATCATTTTTCTTTTCTGTGGTCTTGCTAGACAGAGACTGTACTATACTCAAAAATGACATCAATTGTAAGTATGCCATACTATTTCCTAAGTTACAGGGACAGCATATCTCCTTAATCAAAACAAAAACTTGAAACGCTTATGTATGGGACCTTTATCAATTGATTTTAATAATTTCGTTAGTATACGTATTACAAGTGATTATATTTTTCACTAAGCTTGATTTAACAAATCAAACGCCTTTCTGGTAGCATATTGCCTGCTGAAGAGTTAGATTTCCTTCGAAGGTTGACAGTTCTTTAAGACGGATAGAAAAAACAAAAAAATATAAAGAACTGAAAGTCTTGTACATCTCTTTTTTTGTAAAATTTCGTTTCCTGTATATTTTCCTTAGCACAAAACCAGATTCATCGTGTATGATGTCGGCCAAGTGAACGTCAAGTATTTACTGCAAATGAAGTTCAATCACAAATACTGAAGAGTTACCTAACAAAAAGCACTCACAACAACAGGATCATTTCCTATAGCTTGTTATTCGTTTGTGGTCATTATCGTTATGTTAAGTACTTAATCTTAGAATCTAATAATATGTTATGAAAAATATAATACAGTATTAGGTCGGTCAGAATCTCATGACCTGAAAAAAAGTGATTTTGATATAAATGGCTATGTAAATTTATATCAATCATAATCATTGTTTTTTTTTGTTATTAGACCTATACTTATTCATGCATGATTATATCTTCATACTAGCTTGTGCTGGCGACTTCACTCATGTAGTGAACAAACAGGCTTGCTTAGTTTAGAGCAGAGGCTCCCAGACTTTTTTCATAGCATCATTCTGTTTGAAAGTAGCTACTTACAGAATAACAGATATTTCTACAGGCGATATCTTCGCCTGTAGAAATATTTTTGTCTTATTCATTCCCTTTGGTTCAGAATGTGCCTTTAATCTATTAAATAGACATGTGATACAAGCTTTGGCTGTGTTAGATAAATAGCTATAATAGCTATTTTGATATGAAAATCAAGAAAACTGACTTCTGTTAACATTATAAACCCTGTATAGTTCTAGTTATGTTAAAACATAACGACACACCATCCTCGAGATCTGTATTTTTTTTTCATACAAACATACTGTAGTACCTAAGTTTTCGAAAACTACTAAACCAGTGCCGTAAATAAGGCTGTGACAGCGGCGCCCAGGCACAGGGTGCAGACTCTGGAGGGGCGCAGAAATGACCACACCAGGAACAAGTTTTGTTTTTAAGGGCGCAGTTATAGAAGCTCGCACCGGGCGCAGAAAAGGCTAGTTACGGCACTGTACTAAACCGATTTTGATGAAAATTCTTATGTAGTATTTAAATTAGCAATTGAAATTTCTAATGTAATTAACTTTTAATACTAGTGGGTTTTTCAATGCAAAAAAATAAAAAGTTAAACAGTTTTTCTAAAAAGTAAAACATATTAGAATTTAATATTTGTAATTTAAATATACTTACCAAGTTACATCACAATCGGACAAGTATATATAAGGATTGTATGAAAAGTATAAAAATGATCCAACCTCAGGTGCCACTGTAACTGACTAGTTTTCGGTATATAATTCGTTTTTAAATTAGTTTTTTTTTTATTAGATAAGACATCAGTATTGATTGTAGTCTTATTCTTTTTCGAGATGAGGGCAATAAGTTACTGTACCCTTAGTACAAGATTTGTCAGTTTTCGAAAACTTTTTTCGTTTCCGTATTGTCCCATACATTTTAGTAAAGCGCCTCTAGCGGAAACGCGGATGAACTAAAATCGGTAGTAATCGAAAGTATAGGTTGCTTCACTCAAATACGAAAAATAGTTTCGAATAGCTTTCAGCCCAGCAATGTATGCATCAAAACGAAAACGAAAAAAGTTTTCGAAAACTATCAATTCTTGTACTAAGGGTACTGACGTCCCGCTTGAAGTTTGATACCGAGGAGTGGATTTATTATAGTGCAGCTACAATAGCTATTGAGTAATAACCGGTTATTGTTGGCCATGTTATACATTTTCAGTGGTTCATTGCTGCTTATGCTTATTTAGTCAGAAAGAAATATTCCCTTCTAGTTTTAAAAAACATAAGTACCCACCTGTTTAATTTTTAAATTTGTTCCATTTGTATTAATTAAAATATTTTATGATTATTTGTGTTAGGTACTTGTTAGGTGCTAGCCACATCATTTCGTTAATATTTTGCTCGTGTTGATTTAATTCTCTCTTATTGATGATAATTTTGTAATTTGCTATCGATTAATTATTGGTGATAATTGAAAATAAATATTTTCCTTATAAAATGTTGTTTTCCATAGGGCCTTTGCAGACGAAGCGCATTAAACACGCGCGAACACTGCACATCGCCTGCAATGAGCTACAACACTTTGTTTAGAGTGGCAGTGAAGTTTAAATGCTATTTTCGTGCGAAATATACGAGCGATTCAAAAATCGAGTCCCTGTCCCACATCCGCCCCATCTTCCACTTTACTCACTGAAATGAGAATTTTTTCGTTTAGACTACTCCATCCATTTCAGTCTCGCTCAGGTTTCTCCCTCGGCCCGTTCCCATGTCGACCTCGTCCCTTGTCGATGCCCGTACCTTAAATTGGAGTTGCTACTTACTAATATGTGGTTACCACGGACATCCGCCACGAGAAATCTTGAATTTGGCGTGATCCTATGTTCGATGTGGCTGTGTGCTTTATTCATATAGCTTTTATGAGAGCTGTGTGTGGTGTTGTTTAGCACAAAACTATAGTTTTTATGAATTACATAGGTATATTTTTGTTGAATGCAACTGTCAAGTTTTTTTCGTGTTCGACACAGGCAAGACGTGTTGAGCCAAAATATAAAGAAAAAACACATGGTTGTCAATGCCAGTATGTTAATCTGTCATATTGTCACTGTCAAGCTGTCACCGACCGATTTACCATTTCCCACATTTTGAAAAAAATCATTTTCAATTTCAATGTTTTCTCAGCTAGCTTGTGTTGTGCAAACAAAATTTTTATAAAAATAATTCCGAGAACTTGTGATTCTTTTTCTAGTTTATAAATTAATATTAATGGTACACTAAATCTGTAAGATATATTTTACATGTGCTAACAAAGTGAAACTGGAAACAATGGGATCTGATATCATAAATTGGAGTAACAAAGAAGTGTTAGATTTATTACATAAAGAGAAAATTACAACTACAATAAAAGAAATATGCAAGACCCAGGACATTGACGGACAGTGTCTCTTGTCTTTCGTAGATCGAGACTTCTACGAATGCCCGTTTCACAAGCTAAAACTCGGTGAAAGAAAAAGGTTTATTTTGCTAGTAAAAAAGTTACAAAAACACAATCGCACTGCGATGTTTGAGCTCGGACTTTGTGATGACCAGCAGCTCAGTAATCCCTCTACAAATATAAATTTTCTTGGGACTAACTTGTCGCATTTAAGATACAATCTTCACAATAAATTGCCGAGCGAAATCTACACAAGTACACGGAGCGAGGCTCGTGTAGCGAGCTATACTCCAGATGCGAAAGCTTCCAGGTTGAAACCTGAGATTTGGAAAACAGCTATTGCTTTAGGTGTGTATAAAATGTTTGCTTTCCAACTGTAAAACCATGTGGTGTGACTAAAACGATTCAATGACGCGCAATTTTTAAATATGCATTTGGGCCCCATTCCAAGTGATCCAAATGAGTTGCAACCTACTTTCTATGTTACTTTATGTTTACTCTGTTGACTGCTCATACGTATTTATCAGTTACTTAATATGCATTGATAATAAAACAGATCACTAAATTTATTTAAGCTTCTTTTGAGAATAAATATAAAATTGAAAAATAGGTAACACCTTAAGGTTTTTGTTTAATTGTAGGTTATGTATTCTTGGTGACATGGGTGACGGCCGTGGTAATGGTCATAGTCCACGACAAGGTTCCAGATATGAAGAAGTACCCACCACTGCCAGACTTGTTCTTAGATAATGTGCCGCACATACCATGGGCCTTCGATATGTGCGAGATCACCGGCTCATTTCTTATGGCCATTTGGGTCGTAGTACTCGTCTTCCACAAGCACAGGTATGTTCAAAGAAAACTATTAACAAATAAGTAATTTAAGACAACGCTATTAATTTAAAAAAAAATCTTATTGAAATAGTGTGATTTTTTTAGCTCGGTTTCTATAAAAAAAATACAAATAGTTACATTTTGGGACTTTTTCTTAAAAAACATAAAAAAGGTACAATAAGTTCAGGGCCAAATAAGTAAGAGGTGCTATGGACATGTTTTTGAGTCTTGAACGTTGTCATGTGGCTTCAAAGAGGGTATAAAAAAGAACTGACCAAGTTTTACCACCACCAAAATTTTGCCACCCTCTGCCTGGGCCTACTCAGTCTATAAGTTGGAAGCTTGTACGTATGATCATTTTTAAACTGGAGAAAAATCAAAAATACGTTAAAAAAAAACCTTTGTTGTATGGCCCTCTTATAGTTTCCACTTTATTATTATTTCTTAGTTAATAGTACATATTCTGTGAAAATTTCAACTGGCTATCTATTACTGTTCAAAGGTAGGACGGACAGACAGACAGTGTAGGCTTAGTAATAGGGTTCTGTTTGCACCCTTTGGGTACAGAAACCTAAAAGTGACGATCGTCACGCTTGCCCATAACAGCACAACGCCAGTCAGAATTTTGAACTTCAACAGTTCAAAACCCTGGATGGCAATGCACTGCGCTCGTCACCCCGAGATATAAGATGTCAAATCTCTGTGTGCCCTGTAATTTTGCTGGAAACATTGCCCTTCAATCCGGAACACAGTAGTGTTTGCACACTACTGCTTGGCGGTTAAATAACTGGCAAAGGTGTGGTACTTCCCCAGGCGAACCCCTGCAAAAGAGTCCTACCACTACAAAAAAAGAAAGATAAACAAAAAGAACAACACTTAACAAACATTAACAAAGAACTTTATAAGAACATTTCGAATTGTAAACTAAGTCTTCTAAGTTTGCATGCTTCATCTTCAACCACATCGTCACTTACCAACAGGCGAGTTGGTGGTCAAACGCGGACTTATTAGCCAAAAAAAAAGAAATTATCTTGTTGATATTTTAAAACTGTTTTTCTGATGAATTTTTATTGTAATTCCGCTTCTACGTCGCTTCAAGTACAATAAGGAATTTGTGATAAATTTAACTTTTAAATATTTGTTGATAATGTTAATTTTATTGAGTTTCATTTTGCCTAACCTGATATAAAATATTAATATTACATAAATTGAAAATTAACGTAACCTGAAACAAAAATTAATTAATTCTGGATTGTTTTTTATTATAAAATTATTAAAGTAATCTGAAACAAAAATTAATTAATTCTGAATTATTTTAATTATAAAATTATTAAAGTAATCTGAAACAAAAATTAATTAATTCTGACACATGAAATATTAAATCTGAATATATATTTTATGTTTCAAAATTAATACATTTTTGTTTTCAGATTTAATATTTCATGTCAGAATTAATTAATTTTTGTTTCAGATTACTTTAATAATCTTATAATTAAAAATAATTCTGAATTAATTAATTTTTGTTTCAGATTACTTTAATAATTTTATAATTCAGAATTAATTAATTTTTGTTTCAGGTTACGTTAATTTTCAATTTATGTAATTAATATGTTATATCAGGTTAGGCAAAATTAAACTCAATAAAATTAACATTATCAACAAATATTTAACAGTTAAATTTATCACAAATTCCTTATTGTACTTGAAGCGACGTAGAAGCGGAATTACACTAGAAATTCATCAGAAAAACAGTTTTGAAAATGGACTTCCGCAAAGTAACGCCTGATTCAATCAACTATACGAGTATATTATATTCCCAGTGAGCGCTGCCTTAAACAGTAAATCCTAGTGTGGAACAATTCAACATAAAATTACTTTTATTCACAAAATAGTTACATACCCAGCTATAATTAATTCTCAAGATCAAGTAATCAAAATTTTTAGGCGTTAAATTTAGAAAATATAAAAATATGCACGAATTTTGAAAATTGGCGCCAAATTTAAAATACAAATGACAAATAGACGCAATATATCTCTTTATATTATACTAGCCGTCCGTCCCGGCTTCGCACGAGTGTAAGCTCGGCCTTCGGCCTCGCTACAAAATATAATATAGCCTATGTCACCCGGGGATAGTGTAGCTTCCCAACAGTGAAAGAATTTTTCAAATCGGTTCAGTAGTTTCGGAGCCTATTCATTACAAACATACAAACATACAAAAATAGGTACAAATCTTTCCTCTTTATAATATTAGTGTAGAAAAGATTACTATTATCAAAGTGGTACTAGTTTTTTCCGCATTGGTTCTAAACTGGCCAGTTCTAAAAACTTTGTACCTTGGCGTTGAAAATAAAAATAACTGATGTGGATTATAACCTACGATTCAAAAATTACTGAAAATTAAATTACTTTCAATCCTTTGATCATAATATAGTTTGGGTTTATCTTAAACTTGAGCTACCAAAAAAGTCTGCGAAAAACTGAAGGTGGCGAGGTAAACACGTATTGCACACACTGACATATTCTTACTAGTTCTACAAACGCACACTTCAATATTGAGTCGCACACAACTGCGAACGAGATAATCAAAATGTCATCAAATGGACGACCAAGGGAGGTGAGAGTGCTAAAGGGGAAACTGTAGGTATAACACTTCCATAATTTTTTTCTGAGTTCAACCGGAAATTCTGTGTTATCGGAATCGAAGCTCCGTAACATCCCTACTCTACATTCTCTCTGATGCGTGTTCTTTTCTCAACCGCTAGTCTGTATTTTCTTTAACCTTAGCATTATTTACCTTGAATTTCCCAATATAGTCCAGTAATCCTGAATATTTCAATAATCCAGCACCTCCTACTCTTTTATACTGACGGATTAGTAAGACTATAGTACAATTAAAAAAAAAACAGTACAACCAGAATGAATCCATACTCGTTACTTTTTTTTTGTTGTAATAATGCGATACCAAGAAAATCGCAAATGAAACCATTATTTGAAATACTATCTACCTATTACCTATCTATTTCAAACTATTCTAGTAAACTGTACAGAGTTCATTAGCGCTTTGCATTTCTTTGTATTCCAACAATGGATGTGTAATTCTATTGCATAAACAGACAAATAGCATAAATCAGTACACAATAGCTTTCTATACATATAATATTTTTCAATAAAGAAACAACAAAGAGGACAAGACATAATTATGTTATTTTCTGAGATCAATGATCAGAATCATTGATCTCAGAAAATAATGATTCTGTCATGAATCTATTCAATCTATCTGAATGTATCCATTCCATAGTGATGTAGTATTTATAATTAGCTAGTTCTAAGTCATAGAGTTATATATATAATTTTTTTAGCACACACGGTCATCTGACCCCAAACTAAGCAAAGCTTGTAATATGGCTGCCAGAGACTGATATACGTACATATATATTTTTAAATAAAAAATAAATAGATAAAATGTTAATAAATAGATATTAACACCCAGACATAGAACAAACACAAATGTTCGTCACACAAATATTTGTCCTAGATGAGAATCGAACCCACGCCCCCAAGCACAGAAGTTAGGTTCACTACCAACTGAGCCACCGAGGCAGTCGATATATTTAAGGTCTGGCTTAAAAACGTTACTTCAAGTAATCAATGCTTAAAATTTGCTCTTTCATTTTCGCGTATAACAGTTCTCGTCAATAAGAAAGCAGTTTAAAAAACATTTGTTAGTTCCCGATTATTCAGTGGTAGAAATAAGTTGAACAGCCTACACGAACCCAAATATGGCATTGGTACTATGTAGCAATGAATGGTGGTATTGACATTGGCTACTAGGTATTTGATGATCTTCTCGAAATTGCATAATAATCGCTATAAATATAAACTTATTGATATCCCAACTTTATTATTTATTTATTTTACATTATTGCTGCCTTATATTGTCTTTGCGCAATTCACTAACCCACTAACATAAAAATATATTTTACTATCGAGTATTATGTACTCTCAAGATAATGTAAATACATTTATCCTATATTTCCTAGCATATATTATTATCGGTAACAAGTTTTATTACGTCTAAACTTTATGTTTATCGAGTGTTAGCAAACAGACTGAATGACGCAAAAGTTTGATAAGTCGGGGTACGGTTGAGGTCCACATAATGTGCGTCATCAAGATACATTGTACTCCAATCACACGCCATAAAATACCTGATTAACGAAGACCTAAAAAAATACAATAATCTTGTCCATATTTCTCTTGTCAAGTCCTTTGTTCAAAGACAAAGTCGTTACATTGTTGTTACAGCGTAGGTAAAGCTACTACGTAGATTGTTGTAATCTAAACGAAAAAAATCTCACTTCAGTGGTTGTACTCTACCACAGAACAGACTCTACCTTTCTTTTCTACGTCAGAACTCAGAGTCGCCACACACAGGCGTACCTATATTTCTTTTTATTGAAGATTGGATATACCGATTTATTTTGTGAATTTAATTAAGTTAAATAAGAAATATATTAACTATTTCTTTTAGGTCGAAGTTGAATGCAAAATAGCGTCTTATTTGTTAACCGACTTCAAAAAAGGACGGGGTTCTCAAGTCGTTTTTACAATACCTCAAAACTGCGTCATTTATGAAACGATTTGGAAATATCTTTTTTAATAGAAAGGATATGCTTTCAGATTGGTCCCATATAAATTTCATCAAAATCGGTTTTGTAGTTTTGCTATTAAATCAAAATAACAGGAAAATTCGGCTACTTGGATGACATACACTTAAATAGCATATTTTACAAATTATGTGTGAAGTCGGTTTTTTTAATTGATAATATTTTTTAAGATACATTAATAAAAAAAACATTAAAGTTATACTTCCGCGCGCTATACCAGAGATCTTAGCAGTAAACTGTTAGGTTAGAAAATTTTGGCGTTACATGGACCAAATTAGGTATTAAAAGGTAGCAAATCCATATCCATAGACGACGAATTGAACAAAAAAAAAAAAATTTGTTTGAACAGACGATGACGTCATTAACAATGCGCGAGCGAAGCGAACGCACTTTTGCGCTCACTACTGGTCAAGTGGCCACAGAAACAGAATTAAGCGCATTTTTGTGAAGAAAATGGTCATATTAAGGATAAGGAATAAAACTTATTTTCGAAACTGTCAAGCTTTTCCCTGAATTCTCTTATGACCTGACGCTTTTCCCTGTCAATCCCTGACCACCTCTTACTTCCCTGACTTTTGCCTGAGCTTCTCTGATTTTCCAGAAAGTGGACACCCTGATAGTATGCGCCCTGGATTAGGCACTTTAGTGAATTTTTCATGATTTTTATTTGTCTAGGATCAGTATCGATACAGTTACCAAAACGGCACCGAAATTCTTATTTTAATATCTAATTGATTACAAAAAGAGAACTGAAATTCCTCTTTCATAGCTAATTACGAAACTCAGGTACCAAAACGGCAATAAAAATCTTGTTTAATAATTGATTACAAAACAATGAAAAATAATTCCTCTATCGTAGCTAGCTACGAAACTCAATTACAAAAACGGACCAAACCGTTCTTTTTTATCTCACTTGGCTAAACGTTACGTACGATCGTAAAGAATCCATCGACGTAAACTACGCGGCGCGGTGGACATAGTTCGATATGAATGAATTATTCGCGATACTCGTTCATACCGAGATTCCTAAGGTCTACCATAACCTCAGTATTATTTTTCAATCTTATACTTCTTTCACTTTTCTATAGTGGCGAGACAGGGTTAAATAAGAAAGCTGATAAGCTTTCAGGTCTCCAGAAATTAAACAAAGAATCGAACGAATATCTGAAAGAATGCCTTCAATTCCAGATTCATCATCCTGCGAAGGTTCTTCGCTCTAGCGGGCACAGTGTTCCTCCTACGTTGCTTCACGATGTTGATCACGTCTCTATCAGTGCCTGGTTCTCATCTCAAGTGCGAGCCGCGCTCGTACCCGCCCGCGGATGACCTGACCGTGTGGGGGCGCCGGCTGCGGCAGGCGTACGACATCTGGAGCGGTGCGGGCATGTCCGTGCGCGGCGTCAGGACGTGTGGGGACTACATGTTCTCTGGTCACACGGTCGCGCTCACTTTGCTAAATTTCTTCATTACTGAATGTAAGTTCTAAATGACAATCTATTGTAGCCTTTTTTAATAACGATCTAGGCATGCGTCAACCACAATCTCACCTAATGGGACGCGAAGATGTGGTAAAGATGTAGCACACTTGCTTAGGAAATACTTTTTCACTTTTTTCTTTAACAACCCCGGATTGTAACTGTTCGGAAATAAAGACAGACGTAGGTAAGGAGATCCACACCCTCTGCTGTTTAGTTCAAAAAAGTTGATTGGAAACGCTTAATGCGTCTGAATATAATTTCCACCATCTCCTTAGTGTAGTATGAAGTGAAGGTATAAATATTAAATAACGCTATACACTTAGGTACTCGTCACTCTCCATTAGAATTCATAGGCTTTTAGCATGATAGATACCGCGAGTTCGCCATGTTGTATGAAAATCCAGAGTGCCAAAAGTTTTGTACCTGATTTAGTAGATATAACTTTTTTTCGTAATAGGCTTGCGTTTGACCGCCAACTCGCCTGGTGTTAAGCGATGATGCTGTCTACGATGGAGCACGGTTGCCTAGAAGAATGACCTCCTTTTGGTTTAGTACAGGGTAAATGCGATATGACGTTGTCTTCGCACGGCGAACTTTTGATCTTGATCAATGATTTACAAACATTTAGATGTGGAGTCTAGCACAAAAGTCACGAACAATGTGTCCTGAGCTTACCCATAGGTAAATTAAGTGCCTTTTGTAAATTAGTTCAAATTCTGTGTCGTCATAAGAATGTTTTATTTAGGTTGCAAAAATTGTGGACAGATTGCGCGCGGACATAAAGAAGCAGGTTTTCGGTATAGGTAAACCTGTACGGCTCATAACCGATCGGTGCAATTGCACCATACTAAAGAAAACAGGTGATTCGTATTGCAGTAACCATCACGGCCTCCAGTTCGTCAGATAGCGGTTATTACTGCTCGACTCGCTTTTGCCGGTACGGTGCTTTTTGTACCGGAAACCTGCATCTGTATGCCAGCATAGCCTTAGTTCAATATATTTATTTTAATTAGGTATAAATACAGTTACACTTTCGAAAATTTGTTGCTGATTAATAGTATGGTTCAAGTCTACTTTTAGGAGCTATGTTGGCCGAGAGATTGCATGTGCGCTTTTACAATGTGACGGCACCCGGTTCGATCCTCAGCCCAGTACAAATGACTTATTCAGTACTTAAATAAATTATGTGCAGTCTAGATGCCATCGGTCAAAAACGGTGAAGGAAAACATCGTGAGGAAACCGGTAAGTATATCCAAGAACCACAAAAGTTCAAAGACATATGACATTCACCAACTTGCACTGCGCCAGCATGGTGGGTTTGGGCTCATCGTCTCTGAATGGCCTGTGTCCCAACAATGGGAACATGATAGGCTGAAATGAGGATGATAAAGTCTACTTTTTTCCCCTTTTTTGTATAATCCATAGTTTTAAATATCGTTGCGTCTTGATTCTTGTTTCATTTGTACCTAATGAATTCGCATAAATTAATGTTTTGGCATCGAAGGCATTGCCCTAACCTTGCGAGTTAGTGATAACCTTAATCTTCGCATTGGGTAGAAATCTTATCAATGTGTAGGTAAAACTACAGTACAAAGACTTTATTGTCTTTATGAGTCAGGACTGTTATATCGCTTTAATATGATGTATAGATGCTTTAAGCATTTTTATTGTGTGAGTAATATCGTTGTATGTTATTGTTCATTGATTTACAAACAAATGTTTGTTGGGTAGTACAAAATTCAAATACAAAATACACAAACTAATTTAAGTATTATTCCAAAAAATGTAAACTAAATGCACATATTATTTTAATAACAACAATACAAAAAATAATCATTACAACCCAGATTGTAATGATTATTTTTTGTATTGTGTCTTATCACGAGTGAATCTGTTTCTTCGAAGCAAGCGTGCTCCATCGAAGACCGCATCATCGCTTGACTCAAGCAAAATGCAGTCGTTAAAATAAATTTGTAGGTTCAGTAGGATAGATAGATAAACAGCGCAGGCCAGCGCAGGCTTACTAATACGGTTCCACACCTTTTGGTTGACAAAAAAAATGTACAAATATCGCATTTGTAGGAGTAGTTTTTCATAATACCTATCAAGATCCTCCCACCAAAAAACTTATACCTAGAACCTTATAGGTACTGCAAAATATTCTTTGAAGCAGTGATATTAATATCGAACAAAGTATTAGAGTAATAAGAAGAAGCAAGAAAATATGTCGTTTGTTTGAGTAAGACGTTACTTTGCTACTACATTATGCTTAGAAACTCACGATAGGCCTCGCCTAATGGGGAAGGTAAATATTTGGGGTCACACGAGTCAACAACCCAAATCAGAGTGCGTAAGTTGTCTCACATAATATATGTAAGTCTTTGATGGCATAATACCATCTTGTCGTGTCATAAATAAATACTTATTTATAAGACGATATCTCGAGCATTACAATCGGTGAAGAGTGCAAGAATTTCTCTTTTGTTCCTGACGTGGTCTCATGAAAAAGATAGGATTTATGACTGCATCTAAAGATCTGTAAAGAATGCATTTTACGTAAGGGCCGACATAAGGGGGCCAATAGGAGGTTGAAAGTTCATATGAAAGTGTACGCGTACCTACGAAGACGCGGGCAACAGCTAGACTATTATAATTATTTCTGCCTTTATCTCTTTTTTAAATTTTGAACTCGTTCGAAAACGACAAAAAAACGGAGTAACCTTTCTACTATGGTTCAATAATGCACGTTGCAGACGTAGCAGTACTCGCTCGAGTTTACTATGCATCGTTTGCAACTGGCTCAACAGAGAGAGAAATAGTAGAAGTAGAATTTTCAGATTACCTAATAGAATGAATATATTTTGTTTCCAGATACATCTCGCAACCTGTACCTGCTGCATATACTGACTTGGGTGATGAACATGTTCGGCATATTCTTCATCCTGGCGGCGCACGAGCACTACTCGATAGACGTGTTCATTGCCTTCTACATAACGTCGCGGCTCTTCCTCTACTACCATACGCTGTCCAACAACCAGGCGCTCATGCAGAACGACTCATCCAGGTAATAACAAGTTTACATGAGCAACGTTGAGTGAACATGGTAATGCAGTGTACGATGTACAGGGGCTGTACCGTCACCTGTTTTAAGGTGAAGAGAGCGAAGGAGGCGCCATCCATCTAAAAAAAAACAACAGGCACACAAAAAGACAAGCAAATAAAACTTGACTCATCGGAGTCAAGTTTTATTTGCTTGCCTTTGGAGTACTATTTCGTATCAGCATCACAACGTATTGCATAGGTTATAACGCAGATTGACTAAAAACTACCGTTTTAGTGGTAATGAGTTTTATAACTATGATACCCTATGACACCAAAAGTAATAGTTCAAAACACACTCATCACCTTCTCGATCGACACTGGGAGTCGAACCCTCATTTAGCCATATTATAGTATACCTGTAATGCCTTTCCCCAATGAGGTCACCACTCCTGCGCCCCTTTCACCTTAAGCGATTTAGTGTGATCACGGAAAATCACGCGAACGTGAACCTTAACGCGCCGAGATACAGTTTGCGGTCGCGCAACTTTTCGCAATCACCTAAACTCGCTTGAAACAGGTAACGATACGGCCCTAGACCTAGAGAACCACATGAACGCGCTTGTCTCTCATTTAAGTGCTTGCTGACCGCCACAACTATTTTGCTCGTACATTTTTTATGGTAAAAAACCACCGAGTTGGAATTCAAAAAACTAATTGATCTTTAAAAATTGCAAATGTTAACATATGTAAAAAAAAAGCAAAGGAGAATATTTTTTATCATATTTTTTTATTACCCCTCAGTGTTGTCTTTTTTTTAATGACACTGAAATTTTTTATCACGAGACGATCGAAGTTGCTCGCCTGATTGCTCTTCACGCTTGCCCATAATAGCTCAACGCCACAATTTTGAACTTCAACAGTTCAAACCCCTGGATGGCAATGCACACCGATATATAAGACGTCAAATCTCTGTGTGCCCTGTAATTTTGCTATAATCTGCTAAATATATAACTTCAGCTGGGGAGAGTTCTTCTATATGAAATTATATGCAGCGCTTTCAGCTTCACTAGGTCTGTACACGGCACTAGGGATTAACTACTTTGTTCTGTATATGGTTTATATATATTATGGTTACGCATGACCACTACTCGATAGGCGTACATTTAAAAAGTCTGGTCACTTACTCTAAAAATTTCCATTTTAATTACAGGTTAATGGTATATATAACTTATTTAAAGTTATTTTTGTACCATCTGTGTAAATATTGTTCCTGCAAATGTTAATAAGTATAATTGAAAGTCAATATTTTTCATTGCATTTATATTATGGAAATCGTAGAATAATCTCTTTTCTATAAACAAAAAATAAGTACAGTAGTCTCACTAATCCGGCATTTTAAGACATCGGCACGTCCAGTAGTCCGGCACTCTACACCCATGGCTCTCGCTGTCCCCCTTTCCTCAGCCAATACTTACGCCCGCCAACACTTTCCTCGAACATAGTTGTCATACAGAAATTTGTAAAATGTAAATACATACCTGCTACCTACATATGCAATGTTATATTTACCTTGAATTTCCCAAAATAATCCAGTATTCTGAATATTCCAATTATCAGCACCTTGGTCTTTAATAGTTTCGGATTAGTAAGACATTACTGTAATAAGTAGTTAGGGTTTTAGTATTAGTAAATTACAATCCTTTGTTCAGTAGGTTAAATTTGTTTTTACCAGACTACCCAAGGAGGTCATATTTTTCGGCGTGTGGCTTGACCGATTTTGATGGTTTGTGGGTATAGTTAGGTTCGACTTGATGCAAAGAGTGACAGAGAGACTACATTTTGTAGTTGGGTATTTTCTTTTTCTTTTAATAATCTACTTGTTTTATTTTTGTTTCCAGGACTAGAATTTGGTTCCCGCTGCTTTCGTTCTTCGAGTCGGAAGTGGACGGTATTGTGCCAAACGAGTACGAAGGCCCTATGGCGGTGTTGAACAACCTGCGCCTGTGGTGCGTGCAAGTAGCGACCGACGTCAAGGAGTCCTCAGTGGCCAAGATCGCCGGCTCTAAGCTGCAGGAAGGCGCTGCCATGGGCGAATACTCCGTCGTCAAGATCGTCGACGGCATCAAAAGGAACCTCAGCATGGTCGAAGAGTTTAACAACAAGCGACAGACGCTCGTCACCCGAGACAAGGACGTTCAAGCCTGCCTCTTGGACGAAATACCCGATGCTGAACTGCGACGACAGATACCTGATTTACCCGTCGATCCTCTGTTACCGGGTTTCACCGGAGAACCTATTTTAGATTTCAGCAATCCACCTTCACCGAGTATAAGAAAAAGATTAAATTGATTGTTTAATTTTTACTCTAACAGCATAGAGGCTGTTTCTAGGCATTATAGTCGAATTAGACACTATTTACAATGAATTAGATACCTGAATGTTTTACATTTCCATAATAGATTTTATATCATGTTATTCCATTACTATTTATTTTACATTAAGTTAAATGTAGCATAAATTTTTAAGAAAATTTATTTGCTCAAAATACTATTTTGAAATATAACTTTTTTTCGCTTTTTATCTCGTATTCATGTGAATAAGCTTGACAGTCTTCCTGTTCTGGCTTAAAATAATAATACTAATGAAGGGCTATAAGTACTACATCTAAATTCAAAATGCAGATATGCCATCATAATTACCACTCAGAGGACTTGTAGAACAGTAAAACGTCACTGCTACCAATAAATTGCATAGCAACTTAAGTTTATTCCCTAGATTACTATATTAACTACAATAGGTAGGTAAATGTTAAAAAGTATTTGTCTATAATTCACACTAGTGGAAAATAGTGAATCCAAAACTTATAAATTATATCATATCATTTTACGTCTAGCTGAAACTAAAGGTCCAAAAATTCCTATAGTAAAATATCTAATGAGCAAAATAAAAAAGCCAATTTTGACGTATTTTATATAATTCGTATGAAAAATGTTAAAAAATGTCTTTAAATATTAATAAATTGATTGATGATTAAATTTGTCATGAGAATAATAATTCATTACAACCAAAAGCGTGCATGTTAAATAATAAAAACTAAAAATAATACAGTTCAGTGGGTAATGATAATAAATAATACCGTTTTCTGGTACATGTTGAGCAAAGATGGCAACTAATAAAATTGCTACACATACCAGTTGATTAGAGTACAATGGCAGCAATAAAAATACTAATTAATGAGTTACATTCACATAAAACAATAAAAAAATCAAATTAAAATACTTCATTAAAAATATTGCCAATGTTATAAAAGAGAAAATGACACAATATGAAAGAAATATTAATACTCTGAATAATACAAGCTTTGACAAAGGTAAAACATGTTAAATAGATATCTTAAATCTCATAGAACCTCATAGAAATATTTCATTAATAACTATGTAAATAGGCCACTTTTTACTGTAGATAACGTAACTATACATCGCTACAAAACAGGAGCTCTCAACAAATACTTCTTTGCATTATATACAATGACTAATTATGTCAAAGAAGCCAAAAAGTGTTACCAAATATAACAGTACTTAGTAAATAGTGCTTGCTTAGTGCTAAGTAAGGGCTTTGAGCTGTAAAGCAAGTTATCTTCAGTCAATTAATCTGCTGTAGCAGTTATTTCACTCTCAATGAGTAACTCTGACGGGTCTTTTTTCCTTTCAATATTTCCAGCGTCGCCTGCAGCCTTCTCCTCGGATTGTTCGCGAGAACTGACGGCGCCATTTTCATTGACAGATTCGGTTTCGGTGGGAGCATCTTCTGAAACAGCTTTGGGTTCTTCAACTTCTTTAGCAGGAGAATCCTCTTTAGCAGGCGTGCTTTCTTTTTCTACTGACTTTTGCCTTGCAGGCGATGCTTCTTTTTCAGGAGTATCCTCTTTCGCCGATTCCACTTTCACTGATTCTTCACCGTCATCTCTTGCAGGGGTGGGCTCTTTAGATGGTACTTTGTCTGAAGTCTCTTTGATAGGTGATTTTTCTTTCTCGGTTGTTGGTTCTTCTTCAGCAGGTTTGTCAGTCTCTGTAGCTTCTCTTTCTTGTGAGTTTTCTTTGGATGCCTTGCTTACATCACCATTCAATGTTGCCTCCTAGAAAATTTATATTCACAATTTAGTGCTTATTATTCCTGAGCTGCTTTACCGAAGCATTCTGACAGGTGCAGTGAATAAAAGTAAGTATTTATCAATTGTTGTTTTACTTTAGATTGTGTATAAATCAGGCCAAGTTTGACATTTGTACATATTACCGTTTTTATACTAGAGCAAATAAAAAAAATACTTTCAATAGCACATTTGTTGTATAAGGGATCCCCTTTTAGTTTTTGCTTTTTGACTATTATAATTTTTAGTTAAACAGCCGTCACATATTCTGTGATAATTTCAACTGGCTATCTGTTACAGTTTGAAAGATACAGCTGTTAAAAGGGAGGACGGACAGACAGCGTAGGCTTAGTAACAGGGTCCCATTTACATCTTTTGGGTATGGAATCCTAAAAATGAATGAAAACCATGAATTCAGATTGTTTTTGCTAGGTTTTTTTACATGAGACTTTAGCAGATGGGATATTTTAGAGGTTTTAGACAGTCGTAAACAAAACAGCGGTGCGCAGTTTGAATTGGTTGTTTGATTACACACCAAAAAACCCCACAAATTATACAAAACTGTCTTAAAAAATTATAACTGTACATGAAAAGTTTATTTATATTGGGTCCATGTATAAAATCAAACCAGAAAATACATCTGATGCCCATTTCATTTCCAACCAGTGGAAAACAAGTTCTGAATAGATTACTTGGATAGACGCTGCTACCTGTTTGATGAATTAAACATCAGATCCACATGCTTATAGGCTTAAAAAACTTGGTATGTGTAATAATATCTTCTATCTAAATACCTTGTCATTTTCAACAAGGGCGGGCTGCTCAGGTCGCACCTCCAACTTTAGAAATTGCTCCAAAGTGTCGACCTCATTGGCGAGGTCAAATAGATCGTAATCCTGAAATGAACACAATAAATGAAGAAACTATGTGTAATAGATGTCTTGCTATTTTCTGCACAATCGCACATCACACTAATGCTTTAAATGTGAAAGTTTCTGTTGTGTGTTTGTTCCCACTCATTTGCTATGGATTTTATAGAAATTTCGAAATTAGCTTATATCAGCTTATACCCAATATTCCAGCATATATAGCTGGCCTAAGAAGTTAAGTGCAGAAAATAGACTATTATCATCAATCTTATACCTGGATATTCACTTTTTTTATTTAGAAAAATCAACATTTAAAAGAAACCATGCTTTGATTCCACTTTTATTGTGCGAACTGCTAATATGTGGAATGCGCTGTCTGAATGGGTGTTCCCCGATAGTTACAATCTGGGTGTTTTCAAGTCAAAAGTGTATCGGTATCTTCTAGGCAAGCGTGATCCATCGTAGACCGCATCATCGCTTAACATCAGTTGGCGGCCAAGCACAAGCCTATTTTACAAAAAATATTTAAAAAGAAAAAATGCAGGAATGTAGAATGGTTAAATGTGATAAAAGTATTTTTGGAAGGTACAACCAATTTTATTTTTTTACTAAACATTATAAAGAAAGGCTTCCTCAATATCACAGACACTCAATAAGCCTTTAGAACCCTATTCAAGAACTCTTTAAATTTCAATTCAATGTTTTTTTATCTTCTAAAAAAACATTAAGAGTTCTTGAATAGGGTTCTAAAGGCTTATTTAATCTAACATTGAATTAGTTGTGGTCGAAAACCGAAGGAAGATGATAATTGGAGGCAATTATTTGTTTGTCTCCAAAATACTGATAACACTTATTAGTCATAAGTTATTAACAATAGGCTTCACAAAGTGACTGACTCATCACATTCCTTTGTGTGCTAAGTAAACAATAACATGCAATTTCTATTGATTGGTCGCTATGTTGCACTTGTTTTAATTAAAACCTTGAAAGGTGTCAAGAGAGAGTGCTCAAGGTTTTTGTAACGAATTTCATGTTAAACGCTTTGTAATGAAGATTGGCAAGGTAAGTACTCACTCCACAATATTCCCCATCATTAAAGAGTTGCGGCGGCAGCGGAGACCGCGGGTTTGGGTCGCTGACGGTTCCTCCGTTCGACGTAGAGTTATTTTGCATGAATTCTTTCTCAGACTCCTTTCCTGGTTCCGTTATGTCAATGACATCATATTTTATGTTTTTCGAGTCCATTATCATTAACACTCGCTGCTGTCGCTTTTTTACCTATAGATATCAACATTCACGTAATCAAAAACAATTATTACATGAATCAAAAAGGAGGAATTAAAAAGGCTCCGTTCCTCCTAGGAATTTACAAGTATTACACTTACCTCTTTGTTCCCCGAAATGCCACTAACATACACTTTGACAACCATATTGTAAACTTTATTTTATTACTCTAAATATTGTAAATATCGGCCTCAGAATATAATTTTTAGAGAAAAATAGGCTTGGCCATTCAATTCAATCTGTTGTAATAATAATAATAATTTAGTGTATGACAGTTTCTTCCTGTGTGACCATGACCAGTATAATAAAAACTACTACATTTTAAAAGCACAGAATAAAAATACATCAAACTTTTTAAACCGAGCACACTTTGCATTAGTTGCAATAGGTAATGGTGATTTATGACCTACATGCCGGTTACAGACTTTGGGAGCGCGATTATTCACGTTATGGGCTAAGCCCACAGAAAAGTTTTTTTTTTGTTTAAAATAGAACAGCTGTCAAGGCATGTTTCTAAAAAAACTGTTGTAGCCACTTGCCCCTTATAAACTCATAGCAACTGTTATGTGGAGTTCGACGCGTTGACGTAAATAAGAATGTTCAATCACATATCTGTCACAATACCTGGCGACAGAGTTTCCTTCTCATTTACGTTCTATTTACTTCTCTTTTCATGTACCTAGTCCAAAATCAACACACAAAAATCATTGTCGGTTCGTAATGTTGGTGTTGGTTGGTGGTTTGTATGTATGTATTGTGTATGTTCCCTACAGAATGCAAAACGGCTGGACCGATTTTGACGGGACCTTCACTGGCAGATAGCTGATGTTATAAGGAGTAATCCGCGCGGGCGAAACCGCAGGGCACAGGGCGCAGTATACTGTAATAATAAATGAATACGTGAATAATAAATATTCTAAATACGGGTGACATTCGGTTACCTACCTGATTCCTAATTAGGTAGGTATCACCAAGGATGGATGCTTTTGTCGATGGTATCAGGTACCTATAGGTAGACGTGCATTTCTTTACTTTTTGGATGTCTTTTGGAATTGAGAAATACGTGAGGTAATTGTTTAAGCAGTGGAAAGCGACGCAATATGCTTTTGACTTCATTTAAGTCAGATAATATTGGAGGATGCGTCGCGGCGACGCTGCGCGTGAGGTGCGATACATGCAACGCGGACGGCGCACGGCAGTCGGCAAGCCACGGAAATTGGTACGACAAGACGACTCCGCCAGGTACTTGTACCTTTATACCTAAAGTGCGGAGTGCCTGAGTGCAGGCCTGATACAACCTAAAAACAAAAAAAACTTGGTCGAAAACGCGACTTATGATTACATCTTTAGGTACAGTATTGTCCTTTTTAGCGGGCAAGTGCAATTAATATATAAAAAAAATACAAGCTAATACATTGAAAGAGTAAACAAATATGATTTTGTTGCCAAACCGGCTAATGTGTGGACGCGGCTTAAGAAAGGAGCTTGATCTACACTCGAGTAAACTTCTATGTTAGTAGTTTTTTTCCTACATTGCTACATCATAGAAAGTTTTACGATCACATTACGCGGGAAATACGAATCATTTGTATTGTACACGTATGGTAGGCGGACGGACTGGACTGATAACCAACTATATGCAAAAGTAATGCCTGTTCAATAAATCAATATTAATGAATGTGATTAATAGTATGGTGTTCATATTTCACCTACTTTAGATTTTCTTTGAGTAGGTAACTTAATAAATGTACAAAATGATGAAATTTCGTACTAAATTCGACGCGAAAGTTTAAATTCATTGAAGAACTGTGCTTTGGCCAGAAACGTAAGTTATTTAGAATGGGTATATACCTAAATATGCGGTGATTTATAAATAAGTTTCAGTTGCAGCTTTTTCAGATATCTGATTCATCTTTATCATGATTGTGACTTTCAATTTCTGATGTCATCATGCGGCATGCCGTCAAAACTAATTTCAAAAGGATATGTAATAGATTTTAGAATAATTTTAGGTTAGTCAGTGTATGTACCTAAGTTGGATGGTACTTTCTTTGAAATATTAAATAAAAAATACATGGTACATACATTTTATACAAATTTTATTATTTATTTTACATAGGCGTATTGTCTTGTAAATATAAAATCAAAATGCATGCACTATCTTTGCAAACTATGTTTTAAATCTCTGCGAGCGCAGCGTGCACAGAATGTTAATACAGTCAACGATATAGCAACACAATTTGAGTATTACAATGAAAATCAATCTTTTCGTTGTTTGTGATTTACTGTACTTTAAAACCACTTCACAATTTAGTTTTACGAAAAGCCTGCTCTTCTGTGTAAGTAATTTAGTAGGTACTACTTATTCTATTATACACTACTGTATAAATAACAATCACAAAAAAAAACTAATTATATATATGTAATCTATTTGAATATAGAAATTTAAATCAGCCTATAAGTTCAGTTCACATAATACAAATAAAAATGGTAGAAAATGTAGTTACATATTTTAATATACACAAATCAGTTTTATACGTAGGTAGTACACAAAGTGACCGCGTCTATAATAAGCTTAGGTCAATGTAAGGTGACAAAATGTAACAAGTACAGTTGATATACAGTTACAATTCTATAGATATCATGCTAACAAGTTAACATCAACGCGATCGATTTGTAAACTTCGATGATTTGAATAAATAAATATAAAACAAAATATAGTCATAAAATTCCGGTATTGTTTGACGCGCCGATTTAAAAACACAAATGTATAAAATTTGTTTACTCGCGTGTTGATGATGCGGGATTGGCAGAGGTCCAGCTCAGATGTCTCTCGCGCCTCTGACCACGACGGGCGCTCTCTTGATATGTATTATTAAATTCTCCCACGATTGTCGTCAAGTACATTTTTACGAACAATTAATAAGTCCAAGACTTGCCAACCAATAGATTAGACATTTGGAGAAAATTTAAACAGACTGGTTACATTCCATTCTTTTTAAATAGACAGATTTTATACAGGCAAAACTTATCAATTTAACGAAATAGCAGATGCAATCTTACTGGTAGTCAACCAATTTTGGCGAGTGAAAACTTATTATTTCCTTGCTAGTGGTTGCAGCAATATTTTACACTTTTTTATTCACTTCCATTATTCATCCAATATACGTCTAATCTAAGGAACTGGCTCCTTGACTAATTGAAAAACATTTCTCCGTTTTCTGGCTAACTATCGAAGCATTCAATCGAATCAATACGCGAGAAAACAAACTCTTCGTGAAGATTTTAGTGCGATCTTTGTTGCGATTTTTTGCGATCACAGTCGCAAAAAACAGATTACTCTCTCAAAGTTTACAAAAGCAGCAAATCTTTCAATAGTTTTACTTTTACGCTCTGTTGTCAAAAATGTAAAAAAAAAAAATACCTGCAATTCAATATAGTGTACATTTACACAAACCCCGACGTTAATCAAAACTGAGACACATTTTATAAAATTTGCTTTAAATTTACATAATAAAATTATCATTTCCTCTAAGTTTTAACAAACAATAGTTCCAATATATTTACGTAGTTACAAGAAAATTTAGAAAAAATATACATGGCAAATACGTTATGAACTACAATTAAATCCCAAAAATTAATATATTTACAATCTAATGTAGACTTATGATCAATAATTATAAAATAGGAATGTACCGTAATACTTTTTGACCTATGTATGAATATTATTTAAAGGTGCATTCCACATAGATTTTATAAATGATAAAACGTAAAAAATATAATAATTTCCAAATATACAAACATATAAGATACAATCTTTAAAAAATATAATTACCTATGTAACAGTCAATTAATGCATGAACATAAAAACATAGTCTATAAAATATAGCCCAACACGTGTTGTGTGTTGGCACCAAGACAGAAGTCCACGTGCTGTCGCTACGCAATGAAACGGTGAACAATGTTCAGACTTGAGCGTTATCTGCCATATCAATCAGCAAGTTGGCAACAACACTGTGTCTTTGTGCATTCCGTAATGGGACATGTTTCTTTAATATGGCTAATATGTGTTTGTGGCATTGCGCGGCGACTTATTTGTCCCGTTTCAGAAAAAGATAATGCCCAGGTAAATATGGACTTGATCGCTTCAAAACCAATGCATTCGACCTGTGATACTGCTCAGCGAACTAATCAATAAATAACTGTCCTGTTTTTGATGCATATGAAAGTCCGATAGTTTCAAAACCAATTTCGTTTTAGGACCTTACACACATTATGCGACGCCACAATGCTAAAATAAAAAAAATAAAAAAACAGCGTTGCCGCGTGCCGTTTCGCAGGAACATTCAACGGTCGAATGTTAACGGCTAGACATGACAACGCAAGTAAAGCCACTTTTAAGTGTTATTGCCCCTTGTAGTAGTCTATGTAAGTGTATGTTGAGAAAAATTCACACTTCCAGCTAATATTATAAACGCGAAATTTTGTCTGTAAGTACACAGAATAAATTTCGATGGAATGTAGTATGGAGCTAGCTAAAATGTTATTTTATGAATAGCATAGATATTTTACATTATTAACAGTAACTTTTTTATTTGATTTAAATTTTATACTGTATCAAATATTGGTTTATGTCACTGCAATTTTTTTTTTTTTTTTTTTTTTATAATCTACACTAATATTATAAAGAGGAAAGATTTGTACCTATTTTTGTATGTTTGTAATGAATAGGCTCTGAAACTACTGAACCGATTTGAAAAATTCTTTCACTGTTGGGAAGCTACACTATCCCCGGGTGACATAGGCTATATTATATTTTGTAGCAAGGCCGAAGGCCGAGCTTACACTCGTGCGAAGCCGGGGCGGACGGCTAGTTTATTATAAAATTATAATAGACTCACCACAGGTCTAGCCCGGACATTTGAGAGGCTTTGGATTATTAAGTTCTAGACTAACACACAGGTTACTTTTTATCCCGGTAATAACAGTTTCTATAGGATAGCGGGTGAAACCGTGGGGCGCAGCTAGAAGCGACCGAAACCATATTTGGGCATTATCATTTCACAAAACACAATGACAAACACAGAGTCAGATCTAGATTAGGGCTCTTACACTGGCAACTCCAGTCTGGATAACGATTTTTTTATTCGTAGTGGAAATATAACCAGCACCCGTCGTCAAGTTATTGGATTAGACGACCAATAAAGCAAGCGTTGGCTAAAAGAAAAAAGAAACCGTATCATTCTAAAACAGCGGAAACGAGCGCAACACTACGCAGCAACTACTCTCTCTTCTTTGAGATTAATAAAAAATAAGCACTCAAAATAACCTCGGCTTGAGACAGCGGATATCGTAATATCTATCATTAGGCCGACGACAACATCGCCTCGAGATCAGCATTATTCTAAATTTCATAATACCTAAGTCGATTGACACAACACTCAGTAATAAAAAATTAAACCTTTTTAGTTATTTTTGAAACAATACGCATCGAGAACAGAGTTCGTTAAACAAAAGTATATTCCTTTTCGAGATCTAAATCAAAACAGTCAATATCAGCTATTAGAAACGCACTATCGTCTGAGTCGTGTCATAAAACATTATTTTATTTTACATGGAAAACAAACAGCTGCTAATTAACACATTAGATATGAGATAAACAGTTACACAAAAGCCAAAAATATGTTTTCACTAATACAAACAAAAATAATGTAAAAGCCCTGTTGCAACACTGTACTCGTCAACTCGTCACTGTACTAGTATGTATTCTGTAGCTAAGCTAATCACAACCGGTTTTTTACTCCGCTATACGCTGCCTACAACAGCAGTTTGGTGCGTTCGCGCGCTTCATTTTCATTATCTAATGAAGGTAAATGAATAAAAAAATTAAAATAAAAAATGTACCGAGAACCAGTTGTCTGGATAAATCTAACATAGGTTTTAAGACAACTTATTAATTCAAAATGTAACGTACTATGTGTTTTAAATTTAAAAAAAAAAAAAAAAAAAAAAAAATAACACCAACTTGGGCCTGGATAGACAAATAGTATTCGAAAAACAAACATTCGAAGTCTTTAATATAAGAGATAATACGTTAATTACCAAAAATAAAATAAATAAATAAATAATACCGAAACTACAATTATAAAAAACATCGTACAAACTATGTTTTTTTTTTTTAATTTAATTATACCTTTTTTTGCCAAACTATTTTTAGTGTTATCATATTGTTTTTAGTATTATCTGTCTATCTCGCTCAAATTTATGGAATTTTTATCGGTCTATCTCACTCGCACTTACAGGTCTTATTGTATGTCGTTCATTGCTCGACGACTCAGATGATTGTGTGTTAACTATATAATGCTGAGAGATAAGTCTCCTTAGAGCCTCGCTAATCCGACACTTGAATATACTGACACATATTTTTTTCTAGCACATACGCGGTAGAAGGAGGAAAGAGAGCGCAGCTTGGAAAAATAAATTAGATAGCATCAAGATTATGCATTAACTCGCAAAATACAAAGTCAGCATGCAACGAATAATTATGTAGGATTCAACACCGATGGCGGTAGAGGCGGAGGCGGAGGAACTTCATAAAAATGTCAGAACTGGACAAAATTGAAATGGGACCACACGGGAAGCACCAGCTTTCAAATAAAAAGTAATCATCAAATTCGGTTCACCCACTCGAAAGTTTTGAGGTAACAAAAATGTTTTTTTGTAAACAATCGAATTGAGAACCTACTCGTATTTGGAAGTCGGTTAAAAAGTTACTTTATCCCAGTGTACTGCAGGTTTAAAATTGTCTCGCCACGCCTCGACTCTAATAAATAAGGTACTTTTTTTACCTATACTCGGTCCAAGCATTTATTTAATCTGCCAACTGCAATAACATTGCAATAAGCTTAATGAAAATCACGAATTCTGATCACTTTCGTTAGATTTTTGAACGTGAAACTGTAGCAAGTACATACTTCAGTGAAATATTAAAAGAAAATGTTTTTGTTCAGATTTTTACAATGTTATTGCAGCGGACTGACGGCGTATTTCATTGTTTAATATGACTAACCTAATTACTAAAATATTATCTATGTGGCAGCACGTTTGTTTGTGTTTGTTCCTCTTTCATGAAGTAGAAGATTAGGAATGTCGTGATTTTTGGTAGAGAGTTACTTTTTATTCCTGGAAAAATATAAGGCAAAAATATTACACCCGCAATATACACGCGGATCACAGCTAATAACACCTCTATAATAATTATCCCAGGTTTTTTTAAAGTGCCGGATTATTGAGACTACTATATATATATCTTTAAATTCATATCGATAATGGCTCGCTAAATACATTCCTTAAGAATAAAACCAAAACGATCAGTGTGTGGTATGTATGGAGTGTGCAGTGTTCAGACGGGCGTGCCGAAGTCGGGGTCTCCGTCGCCGGTGCGCAGGCGAGGTGGGAGGGTGACTCGTGTCGCCGGCGGCGGCCCGGTGCCGTTCGAGAGCGCCTCCGTCACGCGCCGCGCCGACCCTATCCTGCAACCACACACAATACACAAATCTCATTTAGATTCTTGCCTACTCCTCGCCTAGCTACTCGTGCAAGAGTTGAGCGTGTAAACAAGGCCATAAGCAAGGGGGGTTTGGGGGTTGTTTCAAACCCGAAATGTTAAGACATTTTGGGCATTTGGCTAAGGCTAAAACACAGTTTTATACGTAGTTCTAAGTACTTACTAAAATATTTCATACCTCGAACGCGAAGCAAAGAGACGATACATGCTGAGTTTACCTATTTGTTAATAGTCTTCATAGCACATAAGTTTAATTATTTAAGCAAGCAATATTGTATCATTCTGTTGGTGAACCAATAAAAAAAAAAACTAGCAGATCATTTAAATACATACTAGAGTATAATGATATACAGTATAATCTCACTAATCCGGCACTATTCATAATCAGAGGGTGCCGGATTATTGGAAAGTTCAGATTACTGGATTATAGAGAAAAAATCATAATAAATAAAACAACACACTATTTTCACTTCAAAAAAACAGGTAAACACGTACGCACGTGCACGTGATGAGTTTTGAGGTTAGACTGCTAGACGACGACGCGACGGCGTGGTGACGGAGCGCATAGGCGTAGAGGGGCGAAGGAGGACCGTGTGGAGGGTGCCGGATTATTGGACGTATCGGACTATTGAAGTGCGGATTAGTAAGATTATACTGTATTAGAGATTCGTCAAAGAAACAATTGTGGACAAGTAGTCACTATGACCTTAGCTGTTGTGCATCGGCTTTCCTTTAATTCTACCAGTCCCCAGTCCCGTTCCAGTCGAACCTAACCTATAAAACAACCTCAAAAAAAAAAGATCGATCACGAGACAAAAAGATCATTTACCTGAATCCTTTGGTCTCTCTCCTCAGCGGCTTGAGATCTCCATTGAGCAGTGTCAGCGGCGGCGGCGGCGCGGGCGCGGGCTTGACAGGGAGAGCGGGAGACTCTTCTACGTCAACTAGGGCTTGCACCGGAGCCTCCTCTACTACAGGTGCCGCGGGCAGCGACGGGGGAAGCGCTACTGGGGAATCTACAACTAAGCAAACAAATAGATTATTAAAATAAAACCGGCCAAGTGTGAGTCGGGCTCGTGCACTTAGTGTTCCGTACCATTATATATAAAAACGGCAAAAAAAAAACATGTCTGTTGTTCTGGTCCTTCTTTTAGTTTTTGCTTTTATTATTATTTTTAGTTAAAACGCCGTAACATACGAGTATTCTGTGATAATTTCAACTGGCTAACTGTTACGGTTTGAAAGACACAGCCGTTAAAATGAAGGACGGACAGACAGCGTGGACTTAGTAACAGGGTCCCGTTTAGCCGCATCTTTATTGTTGATATCTTAATATAGTCAAAGTCGGGTTTGTTCGAACTCAAGAACGGCTGGACCGATCTTCATGGTTTTTGATTTGTTGTATTTTTCTGTATCCCGAATAGCAGAATAATTAATAAATAACAATTTGTATGAAATGTTGTGTACCTGGAGCGGGTCATAGTAGCGAGGCCGAAGGCCGAGCTTACACCCGTGCGAAGCCGGGGCGGGTCGCTAGTATTATATATTATTTTTATTCAATCAATCATATATAGTCATATTATATATATGTAATAGGTACCTTCATCGGGCTGTAGCGGCGGCTCGCTGGGTGCTTCGGCAGCAGGGTCGTCAGAAGAGGGCGCGTCCAGATCCACCGCCCGGTACGCACCCTTCGTGCGCCAGTCCTGTGCGACGTGATAATCAAATCATAGCGGTAGGACTCAATTTAAGTTTATCCCGAGATGGGAATTTTCCTTTGAGAATGTTTAGCTCGGGCAGAGATTTTGTTCTCCGAGAAATAGTTTAGTAACCACGAGGAATGCCCTTCGAGCATTTAACCAACTGAGAGTTGGTTAGAGTGGTTAAATGTTTTTAATCGTACTTCGAATTATTGCAGAGGAAACAAAAATCTGACGAAATGAAAACAAAGCATTTAGTCACATACCTGTGGCTTCCGTTTCTTCTTCCCGATACTGTGTCTTGCGTGCACTGGTGTGGAGCGCGGGGACTCCCCTGAAGAGTATCGTGCACCGCCCCCCGCGCTCGCACCAATCCCTGCGCCGCCCGACCACTGCAACACCATTCAAACACTCACCTCTTATACTATACACACACACTTATATTCTATGTTATACTAGATGCAGGCAATGTCTGGATCTACGAACAAGGTATTTATGGAAATACATGGTTAAGCGGAAAGGTTGTACTAAGCCCAAAGGGGTCCATGGTATCCGTCATTATGAACAACTTTTACTATGGGACCAACTCGGAAATCGCGAAAAAATATATAACAGCTGTTCCATACATTTTGTCGAGTGTGTGTGAATGACAGTTTTCTATGAAACAGCTGATATTTTTTCGAGATTTTTGAGTTGCACTTGCTCCCATAGTAAAAGTTGTTAGTAATTATGATTACTATGAACCTCGTTCGACTTAGTTCACCCATTCTGTATAATCCAGTATAACTCACATAGAATCGCTTTTACAAAAAGACTCCATGACGTATTACCCATCTTATCTAAGCTAAGGGGGAGCCACTCGAAGTACTTTTAGAGCAAAGGTGCCACCAATCGCATTGTTAGTTACATCCATTGGCCACTTCTACAAATAAGTTGGACATCAGAAGCCGGCAAAAAATGGGTCTAGAATGTAGATGGACTTTTAGGAGTGTGTAGGTAGGTAGAGTGTAGCGCTCGTTAGAAGGGCTTTTTACGTTTTTAATTTGGAGCCAAAGGAAAATAAAGTTAAATAAGAAGGTAGGTAGATACCTCGAGCCTGGTTTCGATCTTGATCTCGTCGTCGTCCATGTCGAGTATATTCAGGTTGTTGTTGATATTGTTGTAGTCGGAGAGATAGTGCGCGAGCGGCGCCGCACGCGCACGTCCGCACTCGCTGCCCGCGCCGCACTCGCTGCCTGCGCCGCTCTCGCCAGACACCGATCGACTGTAATGCAATGATGCCAGTCAATTCATCAGTGGCGTATCGTTAGAGGCGAGGGGAGGTGTTGGTTCCTGGCGGCAGATTCCACGGAGCGGCTTACTATCTATATATTCTATTATTGCTGCCCAATCTAATGTAACCTGATCCATGTTGATTAACTTATCTTCTAGATTAGGTTTCTAAAAATATACACAACGCCACTGAAAATGACATAATTTAATTCTGAGATAAGTGTAGGATGTACACGGTTATACAAATTTACAAAAAAAGAAACGACCCAGTGCATATTTACGGATATAAAAAGAGGCGTCTTCACGTCACGTTTGCTTTTTAAAGCAGTCTTATTTATTTATTTTATTTAGACATACCAACGAAAATTCATCAGTCTTCCCACGGTCCGTGTAACCAAGGACGCGCGCGTCGTCAATCTGCGGCTGTACCAGTGGTGTCTCCACATACACCGGTACAGACGCGGACGGACGACGAATCCACATTCGTCGTGAGTAGATCACTTCAAAGGTGCGCGATAAGTTCTTTTTTATTATTTGTTTCAACCACAGACCTGCACGTACCGTGGGAAGAGCCTCGGTGCTCGACCGTCCCTGGTCTGTGATTTCATGAAATATTGGAAGCCATGTTTTGTTTGCTTTTTTGCACACACAATCATCTGACCCCAAACTAAGCAAAGCATGTAATATGGCTGCCAGAGACTGATTTATATACATATATATTTTTAAATACATACTTAAATAGATATTAACACCCAGACATAGATCAGAAATGTTCATCACATAAATGTTTGCCCTAGGTGGGAATCGAACCTACGCCTCCAAGCGCAGAAGGTAGGTTCACTACCAACTGAGCCACCGGGGCAGTCAATATGGAAAGCAGATGGAAGGTATGGTGCGACAGGCAAGGAAGCAGTGTTCACATACCGGTTGTAGTCGGGGGTGCGCGGCGCGGTGGGCGTGGCGCCCGAGCCGTCGGGCTCCCGCTCGAACACGCCCTCGTCCTCCGGGTACAGCGGGAACCTGCAGAACAATCCACTAATACCATAAACCAGCAGCGCCCAGCGATGTCATTCCCTATCCTACATGAACTGTATATTTTTAACCGACTTCCAAAAAGGAGGTCATCAATTCGACTGTTTTTTTTTTAAATGTTTGTTACCTCAGTACTTTTGACTAGGTGAAGCTGGTGCTTCCCATTTGGTCCCATTTAAATTTGGTCCAGTTCTGATGAAGTCAGTTTTTTATATTGATAATCATACCAGGTTATAAAAGCCTTCGTGTCAGTCAAGGATATAAGCTACCTCCATACTAAATGCCATCCGAATCCGTTCAACAATTACGGAGTTGAGTGGGAACAAATAAACACACTTTTTTATTTTTTTTATACAGGGTTTTAATTAAATGACCCCCTTGTAACTTAAAATAAATAAAATAAACTTAAAATATTCCTAGGTTAATTTAAAATAATTAAAAACACTTAAAAATATTAGTGATATGACTAACAGAAACCCATGGTTTCACGCACTACAGAAGCACTGGACAATGTAATTTATCAAGCATGAACATGAAACTGTTCCTCACCTATAATTATCTTCAGATAGCCGGTCATCATCGTCGGTAGCTATGAATTGTACGCACAGAGCGCAGTCGCCCTTCACACTCTGTAGCGCTTGCACAGCCTCCTTGTGGCACGCCTGCGTGAGGTCGACGTCGTTGATGGCGAGGATGGCGTCTCCCACGTACAAGTGTCCGGTTAGCGCCGCCGGCCCGCCCGCCTCCAGCTCGGAGATCAGGATCGGCACGCCGTGCTCCCGCCCGCCCTAATACACATACACGCACATTTTATACGTCAACAACATGTTTAATTGGCCATCCAATAAGCATCCACACGGTCCCGTGATGACACGAACGATGATTAGACGTCCGCTGATTTCCACTGCGTGATAGTAACAGTCTGTACTCAAATTTACAAAACATGCAGTTTCACCATCTTTGACGTCACTTAACATCAGGTGAGTTGTGGTCAAACGCCTAACTACTACCGTAAAAATCTTCTAGTTCACAATATACAGTAGTGTCGTTAATAGTACCGTAACGGAGATGCCTAGGCCGAGGTGTGGCGAGCGGCGCACGCGCACAGTGCGCGGACGCGCGCGGGGCGCGGCGTGTAGCGCGGCGTGAGGCGCGGAGTGCGGCGGCCGCGGCGGCCACGGCGCCAACCCACGACACACGCGCACCAGCGTCTTGTGCCGCTGCAGCAGGATTTCAGCCTCCACCTGACCGAAACAAATAACGCAATTCAACTCTGCATTCGTTATTAGTATTACTATTTACTCAACCCGTTTAATCCAATGGCTGTTACTCGCTATACCGTCATCCGTCTCGCGTGTTAGCCGCCAAGAATTGCGCGAAAACGAGAGGGTACTATTGCGAATAGCAGCCAGCGGAATCACGAAGGCGATCGTCGGAGGTTTACGTATAAGGTTTTAAGTTACAGGATAATTGGGCATGAACGTTTTACACAGGGTTACTTTTAATTAACCAGCCACCTCGGTCAGCTTCTTTACATCATAACAAATGACTTAATAATTAGCACACAAAAAAACAGCCGTTCCACAGTAAAAGTTCATTGATATGCAACAAAATGTATGGAACACAACTTTTTTTACACATTTCTAAAAGTAGTAGAAACCAAAGTTGTTTGTTATGACCTTATGACGTACAGAACCTGCAGCTTGTTAATCAAAAATAACTCTGTATACTATGGACAGATATACTGATATATAATGTAATAAATAAATGTAATGCAAACGAGATCCTCCTATCATTTTGTAGGAAGGAATCGCTAAAGCATCTTCTTTGCTTTTATGAGTAATCCGTGAAATGTCTAAATCAAGGAAATAAAATATCAAAATAATATGCAGCTTCAGTTCTCACCAACTCGAGCTCGCGACAAGTGTCAATTGTTATGCAATTTCTCATAGTTTTAGATTCGGGTATCCAATGACATTTTACAAAATATTCACTCTGATAGATTCATGAAACAAAAAAAAATTAAGATATTTATTATATTCTAATTGTAGTTACTAAGGTTTAAAGTATAAAAAATGAAGGTAATTAATCGACAACAATGATAGCTGCTATCAGCTATGGCCTTAAAGAAAGCCCTACTTAAAAGCCCTAGTGGTTTATAATTGATCTCCGAGTAAAAGATAGTCGCAAGAACATGTTGCACACTAACTAAAGTGTGGCCACTGAGAGAATACGTCTAACAATTGCCATAACATTGTAAAAAGCTGAACAGTAGTTTAGAATTTGCAGAAATAGTAATTTCTTGTCAGTTTTGCTAGCTTTTTGAACATAAAATTGTAGCTATTATAGCATTTTTATTATCAGCCTATCATGTTCCCGCTGCTAGGACACAAGCCATCTTTCAGAGAGAGGATGAGCCTTAATCCACCATACTGGCCAAGTGCATGTTGGTGAATGGTATGTCTTTGAACTTTTGAGGTTTTAAGACATACTGGTTTCAATCACGAATTTTCCTTTACCGTTGTTGAGCAATGGCATAGAAACTGCACATAGAACTAAAAGTCATTTGTGCAGAGATTTTTTTTTCATCATTCTCTCAGCGGCCGGACTGTAGTAATCTTGGACGACGTTCTATGGATGTTATCTATTTTCTATTAAGTAAGGTTGATTGAAATAACTTAGAACTTAATATTGGTTTGGATTAACAGTTCCTACCTGAGCCCACAGCGAGTCTCTGACTTCAGATCTCATGTCCCTGCCTAAAAGCTGCAACTGCTGTATCCTTCCAGCCAACTCCTTGTCCAGATATTTAGTGGCAAGTCTGCAAATTTAATACATAAAATATTCTATAAGATTTTCTTCAGAATTTTTAAAACTTATTTAAATTGAAACATGATAAAAATTAATAATTTCTCAGGAGACAAAGTCACCGATACTGTAAAATACCACCCACCATTACTAGTTACTTATTGATGTTCCCCATAAAATAGGAGCGCCAAGAGAAAGAAAAGACGAGGCGTAATCCGAACTCGAGATGCACTTAATTATGTAAAACTGTTTACGATTATTAGGAATATTTTATGTCCGCCATTCAAGCATCTACGCGATTATGCCCAATAAAAGTGAAACTTAATGCAGTTAATACAGCCATAAACCTTAATATACCTATGTGCATTCTCAATGTATCCGATAAAGCATCCAATTTTAATGGAGAATAGGAAGTAATATAATAAAAATATTGTCATGTTTGGTTATTTATATTATGTTATGATAGGTGAAACGAATCGTAAATCTGGGCAATGGGTCTCTTTATTGACCTATCGGGTCACCAGCGGCCTACGCAAGCGTTTGGCAGAGTCGACGCAACACGCACATAAAAAGGGCATTAATCACCTTTATGTCAGTGAGCTTTTGCACGTCGGTACTGAAGTTGCTCTTTGTGTACGAATACAAGTAATACAATATGTTGTAAGCTGGAGGGCGGCGCTAACACATACGAAGGTGTCAAGGTTCGTTTTAATACGGCTGTACTCCAGGCATTAAAGTCCTCATTTTGGATTTCAGAGCTAGTATCTAGTAGTCAATTTGTTCCGTTCCGTCTAGTAGTCAAACATTCCGAATAGCAAGTGTAGATTCTACTGGGAATTATCTAGCCAGTGTATGACAGTCTGGGGGTGTTTGGGGTTCTCAATTCGTTTTTTTATGTTTGTTACCTCAGAATTCCGTCATTTATGAACCGATTTGGAAAGTTCTTTCTTTAATTGCAAGGATTTACTTTCAGATTGGTCACAGAAATTTCATCGAAATGGATTTAGTAGTTTGGTTCTTAAATCAAAATAACTGGAAAACTTTGTTAACATTAATGTCCAAACCGAATTTGCCCATTTTATGTACAAATTTTGTGAAGTCGCATTTTTAAATTGATAATTATTAGTTATCATTCATTTGCTCAAGATGTAGCAAGTTTATAGATATGAGATTGAAAGCAGAGTGCGAGTATTTCGTATATAATAGCGTTTACCTATTGTTTATCGTAGTTATCATTAACTAAGTATTGTATGAAGTCAGCGTAGTGCCATCTGCCAACTGGCACTCAGAGCTGCCAACAGAGCGTGTTCAGTGTGCGTTCCAAGCGCGGAGAACACGCTCAGTTAGCGGCTAGACTGTTATTAATAGCTGTTGTTATTTGAATTTCACACGAATATAGCCTCAACCGCTACCAATTTACATTAATACTTATTCCTCTAATCCATAACCATTAGAAAAGTTTATAGATTAACTAATTGCTGCCGCGGTTAACCCGCTTGGACTTTGCATCACATACATTTTTCCGGCTTTCTATCTCTATGTAAAAAATCAGGTAAATTTCTTTGCTCTGACAGTTTGTGAAAAAAATATTATATTCGCCATAGATAACGTGCACTGCACAAAGCATATTTTCCCTTAAACATCCTTTATGCTATAGGATGTTTTCTGATTATGATAGTATGTGTAACACACCTGGCTCCAAAGAGTTCTGAGTGTAGCGCCAGCACGGTTTCCCGCAGCGCTGCATTCTCCCGCGCCAGCTGGGCCGCCTCGGCGCGCGCCCGCGGTGCCTCCAGCACGTTACCGGCCGCGTCACCACTCTCTTGGCAACCTCCTGAAACGTTACCATGACTATTCCTTAGGAGATATGGCTAATAAATAAACGGTACTATGGAAGATGGTACTAACGGTACTATGAATTTGATTGATTTGAACTGCTGCTCCATAGGAAGCGTAATTGACACTCGACAATCATGTATGGAACAGCAGATTTTTTTTCGAGATTTCATTGTTTGGATCCATATTAAAAGTTGTTCATAATGATGAGTACAATGGCCTCCTTTCGGCTTAGTACAATGTATATGCGTAACCCTGTATAGGTAAATGAATACGTCGTTATTAATTCGTTAATCTCTTAAAAAGCTTTTTCACTAAGAGCGTCTGATTTCAATAGTATCGAGTTTCGTGGTTTGAGGGAAACAACAATAAAATTCACATTAAAGCAAATACGGCAAAAACTTACCAACTGACGCGGCGCGCGCCTGGATCAGTTCGGCCCTCATATCCACGAGCTCTGCCTGCAAAAATAGAGGAAAAAATATTTATCTCCGATATTGGAATCTCGCTAACGAACGGACAACACGGCATCATATATCAACAATAAGCAGTGTCGAATGTCACGGGCGTGATTTTGCTCAACAATAGAATTTAATCTCGAGCCGAAATCAATGGCGTAAATCCGAATTAACGGAGACGCATACTGGTATGTGGTCGAGCAAACGTCCCCATTATTATAGAATAGACACGTGCACATAAATCGTTTGACTTCTGCTTCCAACCCTCGAATCGCGCGTGACTTGAACATCGCTATCGCTTCGTGCCCTCTTCGGATCCCCACAAATCATATTTCCTGATGATTTATTTTATTAGCTTAGTTGAATCTGTCACGCACGCGTCTGAATTAGGCCACAGCAATTGGGAGATAGCTATCTATGCGAGCTGATCTCAGTCGTTAGACATGTACAGCATTGTACGGTCAATTGGCACATATCTAGTGAGAAATTTGACATTGTTAGCGAACTATTGTAGTCACAGTATCTATAATCTAAGAATTAAAGATAATTTAATGCGTACGTGATGTAGAGAAGCACACCTACGGCAGTAAAAGAAGGTTAAACCGTAGTTTTGTAACAACGACATTATAATAATTACACTAGGATTACATGTATAATGAAGCCACCTAGCAAATAGTAGCTTTTCATATGTAAATTGACGAGAGCAGGGCATTACGAAACTTTAAAAGGACAACCTTTTTTAATCTTTCACGCTAGCCACATCACATCATGCAAATTCGATTCTGTGATATGTAGCTTCGATGAACACATCCAAGCCATATCGATTACGACCAACAGAATGTATTCTGAGAATCTTTGTTGTATATTTAAGCACGCTAACAAGAACTTGAGTGAGAATTTGTCTACTCTATCATATCTACATCTTTGAAAACTTTGCATAGATATTTATTAAATTAGTAGACAAGTTATCGATGCCCAGTAAATTTAAGAAATGTGATCGATTCGTTCGTACACATTGTATAAGAAGGGTTTAGAATGTGCCGTCTCTCTTGCAATGGAATTTCTGAATTCCAAGTTCAGTGGTACGGAAGTGAGTGTATGCGGAAGTGGTAGTAATGTACCGACAGCAGAGCCGAGCCGCGCTCTCAAGTGGATGAAATGGAAGCCACCAGGCGCGCGCACACAGCTGCGAGCAAGCGGTGCTCTAGCGTTCTGCGCTCGTAATAATATACCATCTCGTCTAGGTCTACCGGCTGAAGACCGTGTTTCTGAACAATACATTTTCGTAAGGTATTCTTGACCTCTTAGGTAGGTACTTGAAAAGGCTAACCGCAAAAGAGAGCTGATAAAAAAGTCTACGGTAATGAGACGGAAAATAGCTTTGTTCGGACACATGCAAAACGGATCCCTTTACGAATACACGGCTGATCCTCGAAGGCAGCATTCCGGCGAAGAGTAGCCAAGGTCGACAGCGATGTAAATGGCTGGATGGTATTAAGAAATGGACCGGATTGTGTTACATCATAGGATCGCAAAAAGTTTTGCCTATTGACCTCCAAACTTCAGTATGAAGATGGCTTTGATGATGATGACGATTTTTTAACTCTATATGTTCTTTCGTATTTAGTAGGAAGGTCTCCCAAAGCAAAGCCAACTCACATTACACCAAGTAAATAATCAGGTTATTTTGTCCATACGGTCATTTGAGCCCAATATTATATATTTATAATATGGCTTCCAGAAGACTGATATACATACATACATACATATATATAATATGTTTAAATACATACTTAAATAGATATTAACATAACACCTATATATAGAACATACACAAGTGTTCATCACGTGAATGTTTGCCCTAGGTGGAAATCGAACCCAAGCCCCCAAGCGCAGAAGGCAGGTTAACTACCAGTTGGTAGTGAATCTGCCTTACCACTACCAGTTGGTATAGGGCCACCGGTACTGTCAATGATGAAATGAGGCAGAAAAATTTGTTTTTCTTTTTGCAACCATTCACAAATAGCGCAGAAATATCTATACCTTTATGACGGGTGCAGCGTCGAACTGTTTTACAGCACTGTGACATTTCAAACTAGTCGGCCATCCTTCACGCAAATCCGAGTGTGTAATTTGTTGGCAGCAACATTACTTGCTTTGTTTAATTGACAGAAGTTAACAGTAGACGCTTTACGGCGCCTAATTCAGGTCATAGGAACCAAAGTCAGTTAATACAAAGCAACATAATTTAGTACGTGGTCTATCGTCATCCCGTCGCCGTCATGTTTACCTTGTTTCTGCGAATTTTACTTTCAGAGGCACTCCTTTGCGCTGAGCAATTATCCTTGACACACATGATTACGCGCAAACGTATAAAGACATTTTATGCAACGCGCCGTACGTAGGAAATCCTCAAGAAGGTAGATAAATATGCATTATTTGGGATACGCTGGGTTGTAAAGCAAAGAACCTATAAACACGACCTACGCCGATTTCAAGATCATTATCGCCTGAATGGAGAGTGGGCGTGCTGTTGTGGTCGAGACTGATTGTTCATATTATATATGCACCGCGTATAGAAGACGCCTCCTTCTCCACCGATACAATAATATTATGTGCAATAAAAACCATTAACAATAAATGAACAGTTAAATCGTATCGCGAGACAATGAATGTGGCTCATTAAGGCTGCGCAATAAAACGAGAGTAACATACTCGTATTTTATGCCGAGGGCAATTTAAATGCCGACACTGACGACAACGGTTCTACTTACATTAGACTCTTCCCTAATTAAGTTACGAGTTATTGCAATATGTTAGTCGTGGATAACATAGCTAATATAGCGAGTCTAAAATTAATTTGAGTAGTAGTATATGTATTGGGTGCAATGGTATGAAGCGCTTTCCGCTGCGTCGACGAAAGCCCTTTCCTCGCGCTTGTGTGGGCGCCGATCTGAGATAAAGTCCAACCGGCGGAAGATTGATTCACCGCTGTTCGATATCATTGCACGCATCTCAGATACACGAGCGATTTGACCGGCCGGCGCACGCGCCGCCTTTCCACCGTCACTCGATGCGAGCCACACGCGGTCCAGACAATTCATGCTCAGCAACAATAATAAATCTTCAAATCTCTGTCGACACGTTTCCTCCACGCTTGTCTTACAACATGAAATTTGATTCTCATTTGAATAACAGCACATGCTATCACATTTTACTAGTGTAGTATTGTACATGAAAGCTCTCGAGCTTCGCGCGACATATTTACTGGGGACCACACCGGTCGTATGCATGAAATAAAATAATATTTAAAATTCATGTCGAAATAGCGATAAACAAATAGAGACATTTTAGGCAGACTCGGTCAAACAATTGTACTATACTGTCACAAAAACAGGTGTACGGTTAAGTTATTTAAAAAGGATTCATAATCATACTTCTGTCACATTTTTAAAATGTATGTTGTTTGCCGCAGGAACAATGACACCGGCTGCGCCACACAAGATTCTTCGTGGGCAAATGTATCTGTGCATAGGCGGTGCCTATAGGTTTAGATGAGGTCGTTGTTTCGTCGCAGTGCAAGCCGAGCGCGGCGCCCCACATGCATTGTTATAGCGGCTGACGCAGCCGAGCCGCACCGTGTGCAACTCTACATTTGCATGCGTCTGGAGGAGCCCGCACCCGCAGTCGCATCACGCTCCCGACGCAACTGTCCTCCGCCTTTTCCCTCATTGCCAGTCAATATGCTAATCGCTGCGTAAACCGTTCAAAATATGTGTAATGGACACCTAGCCTGAATGCATAACAGCTAGTTCTGTAAAAGTCGTCGGGCGCAGCTTTAACATAACAGAAAGCTTGTTCTTCTATATTGTTGCCACATCTCTGGAATTTTTTGTATAAACATATTCGTTACTATTCATACTGTGCTATTATTGTGATTCTTTTCAATGCAGTTCAAGGGGCCATAAGGTTGCAAGATAAAGTGTGCACCCACGCTGCAGATACTTGACACCCATATATTAAATGCACGAGTCCGATCTCCGAACTTCTATTAGTCTACACAACACGCAACGCTGCAATGAATGCATTACCATAAAATTTATTTAAAACCGATCATCCAAGACATGTGATCAGTTAGAAAGGTTGTATGAATGGGCAGAGTTTAGGCAAGTGTATTCAAACAATGGTGAGAGTTTGTAGTAACAAATGTGATAGATCGTCAGTGCCACCCAGGAAATTGATGTTATCAGGATGGAAGCGTGTCTACGCAGCGGGAAGCCAGGGTCGCGCCAACAACTCTGTCTCTACTAACTGAAAATCTTCTCATCCTTCATTTTTCCTAGAAAAGAAAGTCAGTGAAGATTTTATGTGAGTAAATATCTAAATCGAGAATATCACAAGTACGAACATGGAGAGCGACTGTTTGCTGCTGCCAATTGTTACACTTAAGTTACTTTAGAAAATGTACGGTTTACGAGGAATAAATAGACGGTATTCATGGGCAAATGTCAACAATCGTTATGTAGATCGAGATGACCGGCTTGGTAAAAGTGAAACGAAACTGAATAAGGCTTGACATTTTCGTTAGGGTGGACATTTAACGCATGTGACCATAACTCTGTATGAACGTGAAAGTTATGGCAATAGAGAATAGGCCCTTTCATTACGTCTAGCAAATATGACCATTGACAATTATATGCGGTTCTCGTTGGAGCTAATCCAAAAGCGATGTTCTATTGAAAATTTCATGTCATAATAAATCCACGTTCGCTACCTACGGGACAAGAAACGCAAGAGATTGATAATTCGAATCCAATGAACATAATCCATTTCACACAAAAGTAATAAACGTATTCAAATGTCGTTTTACATTTCATTAGAAGTCATACGATCGTGATCGCACCTGGCAGGCGCGCGGTCGTCGTGTTGTCTGCTGCAATTTAGCGACGCAAGTTTCTGGGAAGTGAATCTATGCAGCTCATGACAAGCTCTGCACACCGAATGTAGATATGCTAAAGTCAGATTTCCTATTAATGACTGGTGTTCAATTACTTACAAGCGAGCGACAGTTTCTGTTTGTTCTGGATTACGTCACCTGTTGTAAGAAACACTCACCGGCTGGTGAACACCTCGTAGATATCTGATTTACATGATCAAGTATTCCCGAATATCTTATGGAATACATATGTACAATCATAACTCTATGATTATACAGATGTAATCTAATAATGTGTATGTTTATGTATCCTTCGTTCACATGGTAATCCTTTTTATAGAAATAAATATTTACTTTACGTGGTAATGCCGCCAGCATTATAGCAATTTTTCTCGCATCTAAGGGGATTATTATATAGGATTTTAAATTAAGTTTTTCTTTTTAAATTTGTATAATATACTAGCCGCCCATCGTGGCTTCGCACAGGTGAAATTTTTTAAACATTCTAGTAGTAAATATAGCTTATGTAACTCAGGGATAATGTAGCATTCTAAAAGTGCAAGAATTTTTTAAATCGGTTTACTAGTTTTTGAGTTATTTCGTTACAAACATAAAAATCTTTCCGCTTTATAATATAAGTATAGACAAACAAAATTAATGTGTTATATGTATAATGAAATAAAAAAAATTATATACATATAAAAGAAAGTTTGTTTAACAGACAAATGTAAGAACAAATGTGAAAACCGAAAAACAATTTTAATTCTAACTACCAAATACAAAAAAAAATAGAGTAATTTTAAGGTTAAATAGTTTTTCTTTCTTTTAGACTAAATAATTATATTAATGTTATATAGCGAAATAATTAACCAGCGGCATTTTATTATTGTCTTATTGATGTTAGTTACCTTTATGCTTTAAAACCAATGAAAAATCCAATAGGTAACTAACTAAATAAGCAAATATAGCAAAATTTTATTTTACACAAAACTATGGAAATACTTATAATATTTCGTTTTATGTTGCTTTTACACTGGGCTACCATGAACAACTAAAAAATTCGTTAACCGCCTTCATAACACCTGGGATTCTCAGTTTGGTCATAGTATCGGTTGGTCATCCAATGCCAGGTAAGATGTAGGCTAGACCTTCATTACAATAAAGGTTAGGAACCACTGTATTAGACAACGTTGTCAAATGTATTCATAAAATAATAACGGTTATTAAAATAAGTGTGTTTTGAACCCACCTGAAGTGGATTTATTATTATTTAATGCCGTAAGGAGCGGTTTGAGTGTTTATAAATTTTCATGGATAAACAATTTTTTGGAAAATTTCCTACAAAAAGTCTTTAGACAGAGCCTTCTTCAAAATAGCCGGTTGGTTATAAGAGGCCAGCAAGGTTATCTGGTACGGATCCATTTAAAAAACACTGCAGGTACGAACAAAGGCTACTTTCACCCGGGAATTTTATCCACATAAAACAGGCATGCACCATTAGGGCCAGAGCTTTAGCGTTTTTTTTTTAATATTCTTTCTTCTGTTAGGATTTTTGCGTCGCACTTTTTGTGCATTTGCCTGTGTCAAGTATTAAAATATTTTTTATTACATCTATTCGAAAAGAGCTAGTATATTCTTCGTAAACAGGGACTAAAATAGCTCTTTAATCCTTGGGGACTAAAAGTGATTTGAATTTAGAATGTGGATTTTGTTAGTAAAAGTTCCAACCACCAAAGAGATCAATCACAAACATTGTATGAACAAGTTACAGGTTGTATGTATGCGCGGCTGAAAGAAGACAAACCGCACGAGCCAAATAAAAAAAAAGTTAGGGAATACACGCGGGAAATGCATTCCCCCTTCGTTCGTAACACACTCTCAATCACATCACAATCGAAATTCACTTAGTTTTATAAAAAATTAGCGTGTCTTCCAATAGTGAGAAGAGGGTGATAGAAAGTACAGTGTCCACCTCAGGAACAAAACTATTTTAAGCTCGAGTAACTTTGAATCCCTCACTGCACTCAGGATTCTACTTTAGAATCCTGAGTGCTTTGCTTTCTTTTTCGTTACGCTCGTTATTCTGCTCTAGAATCCTTCGCTCCGCTCTGGATTCAAATAAAATAACAAATAAATAAATAAATATCTGGGACATTTTTGCACACACGGTCATCTGACCCCAAACTAAGCAAAGCTTGTAATATGGCTGCCAACGACTGATATACGTACATATATATTTTTAAATACATACTTAAATATATATTAACACCCAAACATAGAACAAACACAAATGTTTGTCCTAGATGGGAATCGAACCCACGCCAAAGAATCGTCTTTAAAATAGTTGTTTGCTTTCTAGGTAAACAATTTACTATTCTAGTTTGATGTATTAGTGTAAACAAGTCATAGTCACAGTCAGAATCAAGCAAAGTAACGGTCAAGTTTATGTCATGCCGTAGTAAACTGGTGGAGAGTTTACAAAACGTTTCTATGAAGCTTTGGAAACTACACGAAAATATATGTTTTTTTAATATCACTTGCCACACTCTAGCACGTCGACGAACACTTGATAAATAATAATCCACCATTATTACACACAAACACACAAGTTTAGGAAAATAATACGAAGAGACGACATGTTTTTTTCACGTTGGCGCCAAAACTCAGTTTTAAGCTTCAACATACAAATAAGAATATTGTGTTTTGTGAATGTGGTATTTTGAGACGACTGTGTTTTGTGAATGTGGTATGAGCTGCCTATACATGGCTGTCAAAAAGGGCGTGTTTTATTTTCGGGGTTCTATGTATGTGTGTATAATATTCCATTCCACCATAATCCTTCTAGAATCATCACATAGTTTCTTAAATTTTTCAAGCTTGTGTCATTGATATACATCGCGGCAGGGAAATATTTAGATATCTCGTCATGACTGTTTTTTACAGCTCCACCATACGAAATCTGACACAATTCGTAGTTTTTTAAGTTATCTGTCGCGAAAATGTGAATACTACTCTGAAACTATAGTATGTTAACCAAATCGTCAGTCTGAAATCAAGTAAGAACCGCACAAATATAAATCGATTATTTTTTTAAACCCCCCCCAAAAAAGAGATGATAATCTTTAAACGGCTTAAACATATTTTCTTGAATCCAAAGCTTGAATCATAGCCAAGAACACCCTTGATCAAGTCACCTTTCAAACAAAAAAAAATACTAAAACAAAATCGGTACCGCCGTTTGGGAGTTACGATGCCACAAACAGACACACAGATACACACGTTAAGCTTAATATAACACCACTATTTGCGTCGGAGGTTAAAAACAAACTACAGCAGATTGATGGCAACAAATCGTAATTAATGAATGCGTAAAAAACTATTTGCAAAAGTTGCGTGTGATTAATATATCGTTTATAATTGTTCTGAGTCATACAATGTAAAGCACTGGAGCATCCCACAACTTGAGTTGAGCGTGGGGAACCAAATCAATGACTCATTATTCTCGATAGTAAAGTTATGTAAACTGAATGTGGGCTTTATTTTATTTTGTCGAAACTAGGACTGGGAAAACTTTGACCCATTACTAGCTAAAATGTCTATGCGATGTTACCGATTATGAAGTATTCTTGCGACATTTTTCTAAGAACATCACACAAAAATCTATTCTGTCTGAGTGGGGGTCGCATAAACAGAAATCAATTTGTCAATCATCATTTTTTTTTTAACCACAAGTAATAATAAAAAAAGTTATTTTAGCTAGGCTTTGAAAGTATTCATCATCGTCCATAAACAATGCCTACTCAGACATCATAAAAACGAGTTAAATATAAAATAATCCCAAGTCATAAACACATGCAGTAGTTTTATGGGTGTTCCACTCAGTAGTAAAATTGGCATCGAGATTAGAGTACTGAACTCGAACAATGAATCATCAGTATTCGGTATCCCCATATCATCATCGGTTTTAAAATAAATGAACAAAAGACTAAGCTTTTTTCCAGCGAAATGTAAGTTGAACAGTATTTTAATCTACGACTGAAAAAGAGGAAATACACAACATATCCGATGAAAGTATAGACATAGATCAGTTAGTATTATAATGCGATGTCAGGCGCATAGCCGGAGGAAATAGTAATGTTCAACGAGTTAACCGCAAATCGAACAAGGCATCCTAGGGAATGGAACAGGTTTGCGCGCCCGCACCGGTGTTTGCGGTCACGACGAGACGACAGATGATGATGGTGGCTGGCACGCTCGACAGCACCACAAAGTGGACCGCAAGGCGGCATCCGTCCTCACCCGCGCTAAGCCATCCACAAAACCTCAGAACACGAATTCTTTAACGCACATTATCTCGCTCCATATCGAATAACGATTCAGATAGGGGTGTACAATAACACACATGAATCGTCGGTTTTGTAATATTGCGACTAGCAGAATAATCTGCTACTGACAGGCGACTCATCTATTGAATGGTCACGTACGATACAATAAACCGCAATTGATTGGAGTTATTGCGAAATAACTAAGAGAATCACGCATTTCAAACGATATGACATATTCCTATCACGGGAATGTGTTAATCGCTATGCTTAGCGCACAGGGTATATTAAATTCATGCTCTAAAGCGGATGGAAGGCATAATTGAAATTCTGCTTCACACAACGACACCCGAGGCGACAGCGAGTGGATTATAAAACCAGCCATTATCGTTCACGGAGACAAAAATGCAAATTGTTTGCTGTTAATACGCAGACCATGTTCGACGTAGCCCGCCGAAGATTTATCCTCACTGTCAGTCTTCGTCACGACGTCAATTCAGTCGATGACCAAAGCGCAAGTGTGTAATTTACATAGGGAAGAAATTTACTCCGATGAGTAAGACAATATTTATTTATGAGCCCTTGAGCGTAAATGCCCTTTAGATTCAGATAGTTGGATTTATTCGTTCATTGGCATTGAAATTTCGAATTTGTAAATTTCCATAGTCTCTAGATTTATCTGAAAACTAAATGTGTGTAACATCATACTTGAGAGTAATAAATAATTATTCGATTTAAGCAATAAAAATGTGTCTTCACGATAATCAAACAGCCATTTCTCGGTGTGAAGGTAATTGCGAAAATAGCAGCCTTTTGTCAAGATGGGACTTATGTACGAGAACGTTCATTATGAACATCTGAACATAATTGGATTTCTATAGCTGTAAAAATATTTTTTGTCTCACAATTTTTTTCTTCTTAACCTATACTGTCCCACTGCTGGGCAAAGGTCTCCCCCATTTCCTTTCATAAATCTCGGTCCTCCGCCGCCTCTTGCCAACATCTCCGGAATGAGTCAAGATCGTCACGCCAGCGTTTCCTAGGCCATCCTTGACTGCGTCGTCCATCAGGCACCCACTGTGTGACGATCCTGGCCCATCGGTCGGGGTTCATACGCGCCACATGTCCCGCCCATTCCCATTTCATAATCCCATTTCAATTCCCATTTCAGCTCACAATAATATTTCTTTATTACTTCTATTACAGTGATATTAATTAGAAATATTTTCTCATACATAATAATCGCAGAGAACCGGGAGCTTTAAATGAAACAAACATTTGTAAAGTTGGAACATGCGTCAAGCTGCAACACAAAACTTTATAATATCATATTATGCAGTCCAATCATGGCAACTCCGAATATGGGAAAGCAGTAACGAAAGTGAATATATACAGTGGAACAAGGAAGTATTTAGGATTAGTAAGTTCACGATAAGATCTAAAATAAAAACATGTTTTTTTTAAACAATCTTTTGTTTAAGTGATACTTTTAATATTTATTTAAATGTTTTTATTTAATTTTGGCTGCAATTTTGAAAATATTGCAATATTGTGTATTGCTTATTGTATTGTCATCAGACCTTAAGATGCAAAATTTCAGCAAAATCGATTAGGAGAACCTAGTTCTAATTCAACTAACAAAATAAAAGCTAATAAAAAAATTTGCAAATTCGATTAGGAGGACCTAGTTCTAATTCAACTAACAAAATGAAAGCTAATAAAAAAATGTATGTCCATTGTACAAAATTATATAGTTTTAGTTTTCATGATGTGATAGTTTTCACGTCGAGTTCGTTAGTAGTAAAGTACATACCAAGTTATTAGGATAGGTATAAGCTGCTAAGCCAAATTATTTTTCTAGTAAGCAGGTAGCAGTACACATGCGATAAAATCCGTTTAAGTGTTTAATTTCAATGATTAAACCTAAGAAACCAAGAAATAATTTGGTGCATTTTGGATTTCCTAGGTCTGGAAATTGTACGATGAAAAAAAATCAGTCTCATCCACCCGTCGTTTCAATTAGCCCGTTTTAGCGATAGTACTCACAAAATTAACGTTGAGCTTTATCCGCACTAACTAGTGACATCACAAATGCGTTTTTGTTGTGTCATTACTCTGCAGTAAAAAACTTTAAAGACGTAGGTAAACCTAATTGGTAGAAGACGCAAAGAATCGCAGGGAGCGAATACTGTGAAGATAGATTGATATGAACCAATTTTCGATAGTCTTTTCAATTTATGTCCAATTCGATTAAGATTTGAGGGACGGTGAGTCATCACTTATGGTAATTTTAATGTTATTGCTATGAGAAATTCCGTCCGAGCCCTCGACTCCCAACTCAATTAACATCACAATATTTTTTTTAGATCAAAAACGAAATCACAAATAAAAAGTATAAACTAGTTCAAACAATGTGTCAATTAGAGGTGATCGCCATACCGCGGCGGCGGCGGTTAGTAAATGACTGTGCGTCCGCATTTTCAACAACAGAAAAGCTAGAGCTTTTCCTTTAACTGCCGGATGTTGTAAGTTGAACCCGAGATTTCCAAGTAGGAATGATTGGAACTGCTACGTAAAAGAAGCATTCGGTGTGAGTAGTATAGGATTACTTCGAGTCGTTAATTTAAACGATTACAGGCAAGTTTAGTTATTGGCTAATCTCGTGTAAGTGTGGAGTTACAAGAACACGTCAAGCCATTTGCGCGTACTTCAGTAAGCTGTAAGACGATTATAATTAAATGGAAAATGGATATGGTTATCCTGCGGCTAGAGATTCCCACGAGCGACAAGGCGGACCTGTCACATTACCATGTTAAAAGCTAATCGTGGACACAGCACGGGCGTGACCGAGTGCCTATTTCTGCAGATGAACGAGGCGCTTGCGTGCACTCACCGAGGAATGCCGCCGGCTTAATTGAAATTCTGTTTTACACGTATGCTTGAGCTTTTATTAGAGCCATAACAGACTCTACTATCGTTCGTCTCGTGTCATTTTTTAGTACTATACTCATTCTGAAAGCATGGGAATGAGTTTCAAGGAAAATAACAAAATTAGATAGCTAACATTCTGACCATTGTAGTCATAAGATTTCATTATCTAACATTCTCAGTTCCGACAGCTAATTCTGTTCTTGGAACTGAACTGCAGTCAACACTTCAAGTTGTCTGCTCGTTTAATCTAGACAACACAATGGTTTTCATAACATTAGAGTTTGTAAGCTACGAAACATTGTACTATCGAAGACTGCGTACAAAAAGAAAAGTAACTACCTACCGATAGTGCCAATGAACTGAGGAGCAGCAATATCAATCAGGAAACTCTCATCACTTTATGTTATGTGGACTATAAATGCAAGACGTTTTATCAATAAACACAAGTACAAGCAATGTAAGTAATTTTGTTAATAGCTCTGGGAACAGTGTAGTCAAAGTATAGTCATCCTCGTCACTGGTTAGTGGTCAGTAGATTTTAATACCGAGTACTTATATACTAGGGTGCCGAAAAAAAAACATTTTAACGGATTTTACATCTCTCATATTCGGTAAGTAGGTCCTTATTACCCCCAAATGGGGCTTGTAGGTGACCAATTAGCGCTCTAGGGTAATAATATAGCTAGAAAAGCCATAGGGCGGTAAGATAAAAAAAAAAAACTTCACTCTTTAAAAAAGTTCGCGTACATCTAACCATCATACTGGCAATAGACCACAGACATTTAATACAGAACAGACTGAACATGTTTTTTACAACTACATTCGCAAAAACAGTTATGTTTGCATCTCTCTCGATTACACAAAAATCATATATTTGTATCTCGTTTTGTCGTAACGTTGCAACATAATAGAAAAAAATGAGCATGTGGTACGGTGTTCCATGTCACCATTTTGGTAAGCATCAATATATTGACAGAAGGTTGACAGCGAAAACCACGGCTTGCAAAAATTACCTAAAATAAAAGTTATTTTTACATATTTCGTTTAAAATATACGAAAATACTATGGTGAAGTGCAATGTCCTCATGTGTTTTAATTCATCTCATAAGATGCCACCCGGTATAACGTTTCACACGTAAGTTTCGTGTGTTATAATAGAGATTATTTTGAATTGCTATTTTTTCTTGTTATTTTTCATAAACTTTACAATTTGAAGGCTTGGGAAGGTTGTGTTTCTTTCAATTTCATAAATGTACAAGTTTGGTGGGTGTAATAAAAGTAATTAAGTAGTTTTCTTTAAAAAAATATTGATTCGATCATTGTTTGGCGTTTGAGGTACTTAGACATTGTCCAGGGAACGTATTCAGTAGCCAAGAGAATGTAATACTCCTTTCAGTAGTATAATTAAAATAGTATAAGTTATTTTCTTTAAAAATTCATTGTATCGATCATTGTTTTACGTTTACGGTATTTAGACATTGTCCAGGGAATTTATTTCAGAATCAGAATTCGTATTTCAGAAGTATAATTAAAATAGATGATTCAGCTTGATGTGATTATGATGACATGAACCTTTTTCATTAATTATTAGCTGCTTTTCTTAAGTAATGTAAATAAAGTACCTACCTACCTATTGTGGATCATGTCATATATATACGTAGTGATCTAGATAGTGTAATTAAAGGGTTATTTAGACATATGTCAAGTAACAAACATTTTTATTACATTTTAGATTTTCCCAAGGATGAAGAGTTGAGAAACGCATGGTTGAAGAATTTGAATCTAGGAAATTGGCAGCCCAGTGCGACAAGTTTGTTGTGCTCAAAGCATTTAGAGGCACATTTGTTCGACCGGACTGGTTTCCGTACAATCCTTAGAGAGTACGAGGTGTAATGCTTATTGGAACAACAGTTTTCAATGAACAGTCGCTATCACTATCATGAATCTCATGTTCTACTAACTACATTATGATAACTTGCATGTAATAATTTTCAGAGCGATAACATACCAAGTGAAAAGAAAGCCACAAAAAGAGGTGTTACTGGCAAAAATGTTCTGCGGGAGCTGCAGAATACCTCATTTCCATCAAATTCAGATCCTGCAACCACATGACACATCTGGTAAATTGATTTATACAAAAATAAATGATTTGACTTGGTCTGGTGTGTTTGAATATTAATACCCAATGGGAACATCCATAAATTCCATCACATAAAGAGGAGGGGAGGAGGGGTCGACGAAGTGTGACTGACAAGGGGTAGGGAGGGGTCGTAAATTTTGTGACGTTACATTTCAGATACAATCTAATAGTATCTGTTAGCACTATTATAAAAGAATGTCCTTGAGTCCGGCCCGCGTTTTGCAAATGTTTGCGTGTAATGTATATGTAGTGTATTTTGCATCAATATTTTTGTGGCTTGTTGGTTCTGCTTGGTATTATATGTCTGTGCAATAGACATCATGCATTCAGCCCAATGACAAAAGAGGTCGCTTCGCTATTCAGCCTTGTCTTCGTATGAGTATAATAGTCATCAATTTTAAATATCGAACGGCGAAGCTCAATTTCGTTTTTGAAAAAAATAATTTAAAAAAAGATGAAAAAAGGCAGGAATAGCGAAGCGACCTCTTTTGTCATTGGGCTGAATGATGAATAACGGAAACTATTCAGCTTTCAAAAAATGAAACCTCTTTCTCAAGAGATGATCCGCAACCATCAACTTCTGCTGAAGAAAGCTTCATCCCGTCAGATTTTGTCCATGACCAACAAATATTACAATCTCAAACTATTAACATACCCAAAAAACACCTGCCCTAAAATTTTAAAATTGTTCTCACTATAAATTTTAACTAATAAAATGTTTTATTCTTGTAATGCCGGTTTTTTTCTACTTACCTCACAATCGAGATGTAAAGCAGAGTAGTTAGCTCGGGTGTAAGCACCCTCGAACTATAGGCGCCCTCGCTGCGCTCGTGCGCCTAAATATCTCGGGCTGCAATTGATGCCTTACAGCCCTTGGCTACTAATCTACTATTATAGCGTGTTTTTACATTATTTTAATGTCTGACGTTACAAACACTTTGCAGTGTCCGTTGTCTAATAGTAGTAGACCACTAGTAAGTAGAAGTGTAACGTGTAAGTGAGTAACTAGTAGACTACTAGTTACTAGACCGTGGCGTGGATACTATGGAAAGTGCAATATAGCGAAAAACTTATAAAAATGATATTTCTGTTTTAATATTTTTTCAGTAAGTTTTTTCATCCTTTTGTCCGTAAATATGTAGAAATCTGTTTGAAGAGCATGTACTTTGTACGCTTGCCCTTACAAGACCTTCCTATTGGTAAATTGAAGCCTTGTGTAAGCATGTGTACATGTTTTGACACTTGGAAGATTTATAGGCAACTTTCGCAAGTCCCTTATTGACAGGCGAGCTTGATAAATATTTAATCAATGAAGCATACCAATGAAGTTGTCAAGACTGATTTCGAATATGCACAATATATCTTCGAGACAAGGCAAAGCACTTGGTCCTGTTATTCATACGTGGTAATTATCATAAATCCAATGCATATTAGGGCAGGCACGATTTTGTAAGGTCTCGTTTGGCGTTGACAACGGATACTATCAATAACTCAATGACGATTAATGAACAGCCGACCTTATATTAGGGCAGTTCAATTCGTCTTGTACTATTTACAATAAAGTAACGCGTGGAAAATGCCCAGTTTGGTGAGCATAACAAGCAGTTTATATCAAAGTTACATGACACAAATTAGATTCGAAGCTTGTTAGCGGTTGTAAGCTTTTCATATTACACAACACTATTTATGTAACTGTCAAGTGGTGTGTGTTATTTGAAAACAACAGAGAAATATATAATATCTATATTAGGTATATTCTATTCGGAATACGGGAATGTTTACCTCGATTTGGTGTCTATATCGCATATCGTGAATCGATTATCACGAGTTACGTATGGCTTGGTTCTTATCGATATAAATGTAGATCCAGCAATAAGTCAAATGTGTAAACCTAACTATATCAATCTGGATAATAAAGTCGAGAGCACGAGCTCTCAGGGCGTGAGTTGTAAATCTACAGAATACTCAGTCGTAACACCCCAGTAAATGGCGACCGATACATTTTGCCAATGAGGAAGTGCCGCAATGAGCCACTTCACTATGTTATGTGCTTAAATGTATATTGATTTATTATCGGCCATTCACCAGTAACATACATTACTAAACAAATATATTATATCAAATCACTACGACGACGGGCTAATATATCAAAGCAAATGTTCATTCAAGTGAAGAGGGCAGCGCAACGTCCCACCCCAATAAGTTAATGGTCTCGTTAAGTCTGCGAACGATTCGACGCCAGGCGCTACAATGAATGCAGATTGGAGAATAAACAAGTGTGGAACATACCATGAGAATAAACTGCAAAGATTTACCACCACTTCAACGCACTATGATTCATAAGTGATGAGCTGGCTACGAGGCGATAAGTTTGAAAGGGATACTCCTTTAGAAAACGATCTTGATAATATCTAATAGGTGAAGTGCTGGACAGAAAATATATTACAAGATTCCAGCAACAACGCCGTAAGTACTTGATATATGCAAAAAGCTTTATGAGTAATGGCTAGTAAGGCCGCGTCGATCCGTTGGTAAAGGGCAGTTGACCACCCGTATGGCGATGGCGAGTACCTACATGCGCATGCCGTAAAGTAAAACCCACGGAACCTGTCGGGAAGCAGGCTGCGGTCGGATGGACACGCTCGTGGTAATCGAAAATTGTAATTGGCTAATTACCGTACGACCACAGTCGCACTATGCCGCGGTCGCTTCTACACGGTCAATGTCATTCATTGACCAATCTCACATTCCATCTTTTATCTTTGTCCCAATACTATCTTTACGAGTACGATTAAATGTATTTAACTTGCAAATATGGACCGTCGCGTTGGGCGCCATCGAGACGTTATTTAAAACCTAATGTAAATGATACAAGAATGGCAAATCGCTTATCAGCATTAAAAAAAATAAACAAACCGTTGGTATTTCTGGTGAGATAACTATCATCAGTAGGTGTATAGTTTAAAAACTAACGGTATTTAAACGCATTATAAAAGTTTTATTATTATATTATATCGGTGTGAAATGCGATAATGCCTTCTGAAAAGAACATATCATAAATAAAATACAATCTACATCTTGGGCACTTAAAACGGAAACGTATATGCTCCTGGGTTTTGATTGCATTGCATCATACTTCTAGAACATTACAGAATATCACGACGCATTGTACTTACGTTTTGACATAACCGAGTAAAATGGTCTTTTAAAAACTGAAACATTAGCAGGCAAAGGGCTAAGTCAACTTAAAAAGAACCATGAAATACAGGAATTGTTTTCCTTGTAAATATCTATTCACATCCACCGATTTCCAATGACACGTTGAAGGTAGAGTAGAGTTACGAGAAGACATTCAAGTGATGGATGTTTAAGATGCATGTTTAACTCACCAACAAATCAATGAAGGGAAAGTTTACATTTATATAACTGAAGTAACGAGCAATAAACAAATATTGATTAATGATTGGGAATCTTCAAATGCCTGATGAACGAGTGCTCAGAATAAATTAGGCACCCAGTTTTGAAGCGCGACATGATTTCACCATAAAGTCGCTACAAAGAGTTTCTTCTTGTCTCAAGTTGTCTCAATTAGCATCCAATCAAGGGATTCGTTTAGTAGAGTCGAATACACGGTTTATGGGATCGTAAGGCGAACTTTCTCACGCGCTTTACAGCCTACTTGACGAGATTCAGCGCACCTCTGCATTTTATGGTAGCTAATATCTATTTCTCAGAAGCTTTAGCCCCCCAATGCCTATAAAACGCTGGTAATTGCTAAATAAAATATTCTCTCTCGGCTAAGAGAATGCGGGTAATAAAATAAGTTTTATTATATGCAGAAACATTAATCGACCATAAATTCATTTTCAAGTGTAGTAGAAAGTGTGGAAAGGCGTGTTAGGTGGAAAGCGTCTGAAAAGTCGAGAAGGAGAAGGCTTCAGCGTCCTGGCGGGCGGGGAAGTTGCGCGCACGCACGGGGCGTGTCCACGCGCTCGCGGCTCCTAGCGGCGCTCGACAGAGTCACCGCGGATGCTGCGGTAGACGCACCTGTCGCCTCGCACGACACACCCTCCGACCCTCGACACGCGCACGTGCTACAAAACATCGCGATTTCATTAACGCTGTGAAATGTCCAGTGAGAGTTCAGTGACAGTGACAACAAGGCGGCCCGAGAGGACCTGCGTCTGAGCGATCTGGATTCACCCTAGGTCGGTAGCGCAATGTTTTATCATCCTCTTATCACATTATCGCATGTTTTGATTGCGCACGCAATTTTCCCGCGTTGTGCAAATATGTATTGAAGATGTGTTGCTTCGCGTTACTTTTAACATTTATATGCATAGGTAGGTATGTACTTTGACTTCAAATTTCCTGCTTTATTATTCTGTCACATGATAACAGAACCGGTACTTTGTATGTCAAAACAACTATACAAACATTCAATGGCATCAATTAATTGTTTTCTTTAACGGGAAAATATTAAACTATTAACAATATTTTTCGTTGAAATATACTTTATATAAGACTACCAATATAATTACATATTTTGAATTCTAATTTCTTGTTGTTCTTATTTGTTAGGCTTCTGGGGAAAAGTTTTAGAATTTCCCTTTTGAGCCCTCCACTGAGCAGCTGTGTCCAGCTCATCATGTATAATGTATCCGTCATTTCTCCATCGGGGCTGCTACGCGTGTGAATTTGCACCTGAGTCTATTGGCCGAATAAATAGTTTCATCGCCTTATCTCAGTTTTTCGTACTATCATTAAATAGTATTTAGCAAGTATGTCAGTACATAATAGGTACATATGTAATTAAATAATGGTAGTTTAAATAAGTTTAGCGATTATCAGGTACTTGTTAAGTGGTTTTCAGTTTTCCTGGGTATAAAAATAGAAATACTATGTTTGGTATGAATCTAACTGTATGTGAAACATTGTTTTAAACTATCACGGTTGTTCACTAAAGTTATATGATTATTTACGGGATATCTTTTGAGTCTTCCCGTGGACATGGTGCATGTAACTGCGCCGAAATATCGGGGGTTCCTTCCACAACCTTATCACGGTAAATATCCCGTAAATAATCATATAACTTTATGTGAAACATAATCGGGTTTTCTTGGGTGTACACAATAAAATTTTAAGATTAGGCGTTAACAGTTTTAGCCGTAGAATAAGCTAAACAGGCTACTTTTAACCGATTAGAAAAATTGAAAATCTCTGTAATAAATTACAACCAGAGCAACTTATCTATAGTTAGTCAAGAAGAACTAAATGTTCTAAGGGTGGCTTTCAGTTTAACCAGATTCAATTTATTTGTCAAAACACATGTAGAATAATTATTATCAATATAAAAAACCGACTTAGTAAAAATGACAGAACTGGAGCAAATTGATATGGGACCACACGGGAAGCAACAGCTTTCAAATAAAATAAAAAATCATCAAAATCGAAAAAAAAAAACTGTCGAATTGAGAACCTCCATCTTTTTGGAAACCGGTTAAAAATGGGTTGTTGCAAAATCCAAATATGTTTTTCTCCTCAATGAGGTATGCAAATATGAACGTCACAAGCTAAGCAAAAATATAACAAAACAAAAAATAGAAAAAAGTACATAATTCAAGCTCCTCTATACAAATAGTAGATTGTACAACGAGTGCATAAAACGAGTTATTTTAGCCGAGACGTTTAGTAGCCCGAGCCGAAGACGAGAGCGAGAATTTAAGTCGAGGAGGTCATAAAATGACTTTTATGCACGAGTTATTCACTCGGCTTTTTACTTAAATTGCGAGGAAATTAAACAGTGGTATTGTGGTAATATCTATCTCTGACTTTTTAGAGGCTCTTAAGAAGTTTTGGAATCGAAATGAAAATACACGTTTTACCCCCATTATATCACATACCCACACTCGAGCACATTCATAACACTCAACTATCAACAACATCTCATCATATCAACGTGTTCCATCCTCGGCCAAACCGTCGCTTACCTTCAGGCGAGTTAGTGGCAAAACGTAAATCTATTCTATATAAAAAACGGCCAAGTGCGAGTCGGACTCGCGCATGAAGGGTTCCGTACTATTATCCATAAAAACGGCAAAAAAATCATGTTTGTTGTACGGGAGCCCCCTTAAATATTTTTAGTATTGTTTATTAGTATTTGTTGTTATAGCGCCAACAGAAATAAATACATCATCTGTGAAAATTACAACTCTAAATATCACGAAATAGTACAACGAGGCGACATGTTTACTTCACTTTGGCGCCAAAACCTCTTTTTACTCGACAAGAGTTACATCTGGGTCTTTAATAATATCTATGGGTATTATTAGAGACGTATAAACAAACTTTCTATATGAAATATATTACAAACTGAACCTCTTTGAGGTTTAGTTTACTTTTATGCACTAGTGCAAAAAGTATTTTGTGCACTGGAGCATAAAAAGCGGTTTAGTCCGCTTACACCGGGCTTAAATAAGAAGTTGACGAGCAAGAGAAGTGAAAACTGAAAAGACAATTGTAGATGTCAGGTGTCATGATAAAGCACACGAAATGATCCCGTCTATAAAGACTCCATCTGTTGTATGGGAATACCGCAGTACACATTCAGATATTCGTCAATAAAATAATAACAACGGTCTAATAACCATTTTTGCAAGTTGATCATTGATGATAGATGTGGACATACTCTTAAAAGTTCGTCAGGAATAGCGTTAAATATTTGTATTGCCTTATGCTAAGTATAAGCATTTGTTTGGTAAGTGTTAATCTGCCGTATGAAGTCGCCGCAGTGTGTTGCCAAAATTAGTTTGTGGTTGCCTGTTGCCTCCTTGGTTACTCTTAAAAAGCTCAGTGCTCTCATTTTAAACTCTAAAGACACTAAGCTCGTTTCGCTGAATGAAAAAATAAATTAGCTTAGGGATTGGATAGTAGTTGGGAGGTACTCTTTGCTCTTAGTCGAATAAGTTATGAATGAAAGTAATAAACTTAAAACTATACTAGAAAGACTCATCAGGTAAATTAAAGCATAACTTATCTGATTTCGCAATAAAAAAATGTAGGGACATATAAATGTATGATCGAACGATATCACTTTAGACTGCATCGTTAATTACTCAAATCAACACATTTTATTGATCACGAATTCGGGACAGATCTATTAAGCAAAATTATTGTACCGGAAATAATTTCATATCGGTAATTAGAACGAATGAGTTCAAGCGAAAGTAACCATTAACTTCCGAGGGCGAAAATAAACGCATCTCAATGGATTGAAAAGAGGCCGGTTGCCAAACCCTACTGCAGTAGTTGTTGTTAATGCTGTTATACACGTACTAACGGCAAAACCCACTAAACCAGAGTTCTGGGGCAACCAGACTGGTTACAGGCTTAAAGGTCGATATTTTGAACGTCCAACATTCCAACTGATAAATTTAATGAAATCGGCTCAACTGTATAGAAAAATATTAAAATTAACGAAAAGACCATAGTTTTATACATATACAAATCTTGGTGATATAGCAGAAAAAAATAGCTTGGGTTTGATGATATAATAGTATCCTAGAATTATATTTATCAGATAGAAAAGATAACTGCGGAGAGAGCTTCCATTCCAAAGAATTAAAACGGATCAGCGGACGTACCAAAGCGGTATAAATCAAGGCATTAGCCTGTCGGTATTAGCCGAGGAAGAGCCGCTTCCCGAGTGGATATCATAATCAATGATCCAACGTAAACTTACTTTAATTACCGGTTGCGCTCGCCCATGGGTCTGGGAGACCAGCCCTGGGCCTGCGGGGGCCGATCATTGCACAACGATGTGGGATGAGCGATCGAGTGAACGGCATTACAAGAGTAAACACTCGTTAACTTTACATCGATGATTTCATACCGGTCAAGGAAACGGTTGAAGGAAAACCTCAAACGGTATAAGTATTTTTTCTTCTAATTACGTATGTAACGTGTTGCCGTAATAAAAATGCGATTACGGTGTTATTTAATAATTATGTCGAGTGTTTCTAACAAGCACGATTTCGTCAAAGGCCTTGAGCTTTTTGAGCACTTTAATTTCCCTACGTAGCGGGCGCGACACAAGGCAATACACGCTTGCCTAGATGAACCGATCCACTCGCGATTTGAAGACGCCCAGATTGTAACTATCGGGCATCACCGATCACCATCATCAGGCAGCGTATTCCACAGACTAGCAATTCGCACAATAAAAGTGGAATCAAAGCTCTTCTTAGGTACGGGTATTCGGAATATCAACCATGAAGCGGTGTCGCCTTTTCGGGCTTATCTCTGGCAGTCCGATAGAAAAATGGGTGGTAGAGAATTAGATCATGCAGATCCAAATTTTGCCGTACCTAATTGTATTTTTTATTTCAACTGACTTAATCGCATTTAAGATAAACATCATTAAAAAAAGATATACATCACTATTACCTGCGCTGGTTAAATAAAGAGGAAGCTTATATTGAGTTCGCAATGCAATTTCAATATGCCGCGTGCAATAATTAAAGGCCATAAATATTGCGCGGACGCGGAACAAGCCTGCTTTTGAGACGGGAATAACAGGAACTTGGAGAATTTTCGCTGGAGTACGCCAATGCAATAAAATCTCTTTATTATATATGTCACTTTACCAACCAATTACAATGCGATAAGAATAGAAGTGTTGATGTTGTAAATTGTAATGCAAACACGAAGTAGTGTTTCTAATGACATAACCTTTACAAACAGTAAACACTGAAATGTACTTCAAGATTTAAATCAATGATTTACTACTTAATAGTACACAATATAATATTTATTATCTTCATAAAACATCAAGATAATAGTGTTTATTCCAACAACTATAATAACCTTTAGGTAAGGTTAAAATAATAATAGTGACTACCGATATTACGCAGAAAGAAGAGGCGTCATTCAGGGCAGCGTCCCGGGACCCAGGTGTTACAATTGTCGTTAGGATTCAAAAGCTTCCCTCGGGCTGCCGCGTTACATCGGGAGGTATGCAAGCCAACGTGAGCAAACACGTCGCCAGCGACAACTACACAAGCACCTAGTATTTGTTCTTTACAAATAAAGCTCCCGGCACGTCCCGAGAAGTGCTAGACAGATAATAACATAAGGACAAACGTTATCCTACCGCAAGATAAACTAGCACTGTAATGTAAACCAAACATACGAAGTTTCATTCACCGGAATGGAAATTATATCTTGGACTTAATTCTCGCAGCATTCGAAGCTCGAGCTACTCGAGGTTTATTTAAGCCTATATATCGATCTTTATGATCCAAGTAATTATTATAATCCTTCGATCAATGTTGTAAGCGAACTAGTTTTGTTTTAGGGATCCAGTTTATATATAGGTAATCAAAAAGCGGTGGTATTAAATGCGTTAAATTAAAATACGATGGTGAATTATGACACGCTTGAGGGATTTGCATGCAACGTTCACGCGAAGATACTTTGTTTTCTTAACCTCCTTACTACGACCATATCAGCTGAGAAACGAGAGAGAAAGTACTAGTAGATATTTCGTAACCCTTTTGAAACAAGAAAATCGAAACCGAATATTTGTTTGTTCAGAAAATATTGTTGCATGTTAAGTTCTTATAACAATACCACCTCTTGTTACCTTGTACTAGTACTTAAGTCTTGTTACCTTGTGAAAAAACATCTGTAGGAGTAAAGGCACAACACCACACCAAAGACAAAACGCTATAGCGACGGCTAAATGTCGACGAACAGTCCTTGAACCTGTCTCAAGGGTATTACGCAGTTTTCCAGAAAGCTCAAGTTTGAGTTGCTGTGGTAAACAAAACTGATTGCAAAATCCTTCGTAAACTGGCCAATATTTCTTTATTAACGAAGAAGTTGTCCTTTTAAGTCATAACCCAAGCGATCCATTTCTTATTTGCATATAGAGCGCAGTCGCCACTATAACTCCACCTAAGGTGTAGTTTGAGCGAATCATCGTCATGCTAATATTGTAATTAAGATAACATCGCAGCAAAGCCGGTTCTTCGAGGTCCGAGTGCGAAGATGTCACCAGACTGACATAACTGGTGTCGCCTGTCGGCGTCGTCGCATAATTCGTTATTTCGTATGCGCAAGCGAATAAAGTTGTATGCTTTAAAGCAGGCTTGGACCTTTGTCAATTATGTTATAAAGTTAGCAATTTCAATAAAATTACTTAGATAAGACTTTTTTATACAAGATAGTATGGTAATAAACACCAATTTCATTGCTGTACCAGTTTTTTTCACAATTTACAGTGTAGTCTCAGAGCAGTTTTACATTACGAGCACTTATTCATAAACGACTGAAATAATGAAAAAAAAAAGCGAAAACTAGCGCATGTACGCTTTTATCCTTTCCATAATCACTACTTAAATTTAAAAGCTTACATTATCAAGCTTTTAACATTTATGGGGCATTGTTTAAAAGTTTTCTAAACTCAAAATGCATTAAGCTGGAGACATTGAACCTGGAATGTGACCCCCTTGACATGACATACACGGGCTCGGTACACCGCAACGCAATGATGATTCAGCTTTCCTAGCTGTACACCTCTCGTAACTGACGACAAACAATGATATCACATTTATTTAGAAACGGATAAAGAAAACCGCAACGGATCCGTAAATCTTTTAAAATGTATAAATGTAATCAAAGGTTTTTATCACGGGAACCTGTCAGACCAAGAATTTTTAAGAAGACAAGACAATGTAACAGGTCGACTTAAAGCGCGACATGAGGCAATAGGTATTGTTTTGGGAGGGACTCATTTGATTAGAATCTACGGCGCGCCGGGAGTAGCGGCAACGAGCGCGCGTGCTACGATGCAAGTTGTTTGAAATGTGGGTAGTTGCACCCAGATTACAGCTGCTTAGATATGCAGCCTCTATGCAATTGCACAATCCCAATTGTAAACGGCTCTCAAGGGAGACACGCCGGCTTTTCAAGTATCCGATGAGGAGATAAGAGCACCCGCTTCCAGCTTCATGTCATTCGCGTTAACACGAATAACTACACTACCGGATGCATTAGAGTTTACATTGTGAAAGAAATAATGAGTCTTCGGTGTGCGTGTGAATCCATCAAAATCATTTAGTTTTCGTGGTAGCATAACATGAAAAACTCTATTATCTAATAGACGAATTAGGGAATAATTTAATCTTGGCTCAAGGCATGGCTCACGCAATTGACGCTTTGGGTATCCATTATCCATTTCGGAGATACCACTTTCTTTTATGATTTCGGTACAACTTAACCCATTTGTGTGAGGCAGTTAGGATACCAAAACAATATTTTTTTACCACCGTGAAATAATAATAATAGTTCCGAGACGGTAGCAGTCACGCATCACCGGCTCCGCCTTCTTATAAATAATGCTATCTTTCGGAACCAAACGAAACTTATCATTTCGTATATTACAAATTATAATCCTGCGATGTAGTTCATTTTCTCCACTGTGAAATAAAGAAACGTAAACGTAAAGAGTGACGTAATCTTTCTATTTCTTATTCCATCACTTTGAACTAAGAAGTACCGCCTAGCTAGTGCTATTTACTTTAAAACATACAATGTTAGTATTTTACTACAATTTTCCATATTTTACATTAATACGCTCGTAGGTATCTTTCGCTTTTGCCCTATAGTAGCAAGTATTATAATTATATTAAATCATTAATTCATATTTGAAACCAATGAATTGTCAATAAAATTATAATTTATTTCGTGTATAGCTGACTTGTTCCAAATTAAAATCTACTCCGGGTGTCGCAAGTGCATTTATGATTTCCAAACATTTGCCAACATCTTCAAAGTATCTATTAAATTAATTTATTAAGCTCAGCTAATAGAAAATCTCTACGAAAGTACAATTTCTTACTATTATTGAAGAATATATCAGCGGAGATTTTTACTAAAATGTAATGATTGGTTTAATCAGATTAACGTGAACTGTAGTAGAGTGTAATTGACAGTCAGTTTGCGGGAGCCGCCGCCGAGCCGTCTAGCGCGGCTGGACTGGAACTTACTTGCGACCAAATACATTCCTGCATGTGACAATAGAAAAGTATATTTGTAAAGATGACGCTGAAAATACTGCATTAAACTACAACTTTCCTCTTGAACCACTTGACAGCCATTTAACGGCTTTTACTGGCTAACCGCATGGCCACGGCGCCTGTTAGCGTTTAACAGTCCATTTAATTAGTTAACACAGAGCCTACAGTGAATGTGTCAGGTGATGATGGAGCGCCTTCCCTCTCCATTCTTCTGACATGATTCAACTATCGGCACGCGTCCCGAAACGAGGACAGCGAAGCGACCTAAGGCAAGCTGATAACGCGATCTAAGAGCATTCCTAGTTATCTTTAGGTATATTAACACAGTTTAGTGTTGATATTGCAAGAGAGCAAACATCGCGCAGCTTCAGGGCTACCAGTCCTAGTCAGGACGTCAACCTCGTCTAGTTAAATATATCTTTAAATAAATATACGTCATCGAGTGGATTAACAAACTCTGTAATGGGCGTGATAGCAGCAGTCGCATGTCATGCATCAAGCGCCTGATGAGGGCCGGCTTTATGATGACAAGCGACGTCCAAAAAGCCTCTTATTTCAATAGGTGAAATGTTTCTATAGCAAATACGTTAATTGGTCGGAAACAAAATTTAATGCATTTGGGAATAAAAACTGTAATTATGTTGTTAAATTCGAGATGCCGAAGGGATGACTCTACCGGTATCTTTCAAATTATTTTTTAAATTGTTCTCTTTATTGAGTCTCAGAGGAGGGAAAATGTTTAAAGCGGTGAGTCACAAAACTGCAACAGCTTAAAGGCAAATTTATAATCAGCTACTCGACGGCATTCCTCGAAACCCGCGTAACCGTGACAGGTAACTTCGGCGTCGCGCGCATGTCCCCGCTGCACTACGATCTTGATACGACCGCGGAACGCTTGAATAAATCTAACTTATGCAAATTCTAATTAAGAAAATTATTAATAAGATCGCCCTAAATCCGATGACATGGAAAACCACCGTGATACTTCCAATCGATTCACGTTAACCGTCGAAAGCTTCGTCTCACTGACCTTATTTTCTGTATCGTAAACGGTACGGTACCATGTTGAATTATGTAGAGTATTATTTTTATGATGATAGTAAACTTAAAGGATTTAAAGTGATTTAACAAGAGAGAGAGAGAGAAAAAACTCTGCAGTTGATCTGCTATTTATCTTTATTAAGATCTACGACATTCATAAGTTAGGCGCGGCTAAGGGGACGGCATTCAACGCGGATTACGAGTGTCTGCGGGTCTGATGTAACACCTTTGTATAAAAATAGACCACAATCCTACTAAAAGGGAGAAATGTTTAGTAGATTTTAATTACTGTTTTCAGATGCAACAAATATATCAATGTTTTTTATATTTATCGGGACTTATCGCGCAATATTAAATATAGGTGTCAGCTCGTGACCACGGCCATTGTAACATGGTCGAAACGTCAATCGAAAGGTATCTATTTTCACCTATATTTATTATTGCGCGATAAGTCCCGATAAATATAAAAAACATGTGTTCAAATCGCGAAAGTTTAAAAATTACTAATATATCAATATTATGAACGTGAAAATGTGAATGTTTGTTTGTTCCTCTTCCATGTAACAACAGAGCATACTTTATCCTGAAGTAATGTATGGTTCTTGAGGGAATGTCCACGCAGGTGAAATCGCGGAGCGAAGCGCAATTATCCCTACCATATTATAAATGTGTAGATCAAATACCTTCACACATGACTTCTAACTAAGTAGAAGCAATACCAGATATCGGTTTAACTTGCAAAAAAAATCCCGTTTGCGTGATTCAGGTAAAATGTCGTATTTACCTATAATAGACGCACTTTTCATATTTGTGAAACTACGATCCATTTACAATCATTATTTTAGGAATTATTGAATACCTTATTACGTTTTTAATAATATTATTCGTAAAGTTTAAGCAAATTTAATTTTTTTTCGCAAAACATCGTTTTAGTACGCAATCTTTTTTCAAACTATGGAACTACAAATCTGACGGCTGTCAGTTTGTTTGTTTGTCCGGGCACATCTTTTAAACTACTAGAAGGATTTCAAAGCAGTTTCCATGAATATGCTTATAAAATACCTGATTGAAACATAGGCTATATTAATTTATGATAATAAATAGTAAAAAAATTTTTTTTTAATAATTATTTATAATGCCATCTAGCTTATTTTATAGTAATGTTGTCGTAATGACAGACTTCTACTCGCAGACATGGTAGGTAGGAAGACTGAAGCGGCTGTTGCCATATAATCTATATATGTAAATAAAAATAAAGATATTCGCCAAAGAACCAGAGTCACCGACATAGCTATTAAAATCTGCAAGTTGAAGTGGCAATGGGCAGGCCACATCGCTCGAAGAACTGTTAACCGATGGGAAAGTAAGTAAGGTTCTTGAGTGGAGACCGCGAACCGGAAGACGCAGCGTAGGTAGGCCTCCCACTAGATGGACCGACGACATTGTGAGAGTCGCGGGCATCCAGTGGATGCAGATGGCAGGATGTCGTTCAGTGTGGAGGTTAAAGGGGGAGGCCTATGTTCAGCAGTGGACGTCTTCTAGCTGATGATGATGATGAAATAAAAACGAATAGCCGAAATGTATGTACCCGCATAACTTCCGATAGACTGCACCAAATAGTTTTTTTTGTGTTTGTTTTTTTAGGACAGCCAACTGCTTTTGAAGAGGTTTTACAGTTTATTATGGCGTAATTTAAAGTACGTTTATTTTTGTATTGACTTCTGACGTGCTAATATACCAAGTCGACGGAGATTAATATGAATACATTTTTTTGCCAGGATCAATCTTAACACCAATAACAGACACGCAAAGTAGGTGAACTCGCGGCATCTAATCTGTTACTGATCTATGATTAGCAGCTATTTTGGATGTTATGGTGGTAACGAAAGCGGTTTAGTTGTTGGAAGGGTCGAGGCGCAGAAGGCGGGCAAAAATTATTTAGACATCATTGATTGGCAGTCTTTACGCGGAGTAATGTTAAATAACAGCGATTAATTATAGATACCGCTCCATGCTTCCTACTTACTATTTACTAATAATTCAATAATAACGTTTGTCATGCATGACATTTCGCTTGATTTATACCAATTTTTTTTCCTTATTGGCTCCATGGCTCCACACTTCCAACGTATTTAACCAGTGAAAGTAATATATTATTTGCTTGAAATATATTTGAAACTATGGACATGTCGGGATACCTGTATCGAGTCAGATTAAAACTAGACTAAAATCATACTATGACGATAGTATGACAATCCGCATTAAAATGGAGAGCAATAAATCTACAATCATGTCATATGTGTAGGTATTATCTATAAAATATTCAGTATAAATAATCCGATGGATTTGTGCCTATTTAAAGTTCCATTCGTGTTCGTTAGTGTAACATTTATATTTGGATATGTCAGTCTAATCGTCCACCCACTAATTACTTTGCGCTACGCGTACGAAGTCGCGGGCATTAGCTAGTATTTTATAAGACGTCAAGTATTTTCAGATGTCATGGAAATTAATCAGATTAAAATACATGTTCACGAGGACTTTTTAAACATTTTTTTCCTCCGATATTTTAAACTAAAATAAGCTCTATTAAAAACTTATAAGACCATGACAAAGTTTAGATGTCCAATGCCCAACAATTAAAGCCAAACTTAAAAGTCAGCCAGCATTCTCGGGTGGTCTGTCGCTTTTCTTTTGTACGACACAATACTCCGTAAATTCCGTATCACGATGCGATGTTGAAAAAAAACATTAATAGGACATCTTCCGTTCGTACATTTTAATTTAACAACGGAAGCACCGTGACTTAGCAAGAACGACATCAGATTAATTTTCACCGTTGTCCCGCGCGACGCGTCCAATCTGTTGAAATAAATAGATTCCAAACGTCTCCGAGACTCGCGTAGACAAAGGGTTAGAGATCGCAGCAAAAGCCGAAGCTTGTAAATAAACGTGATCTCACCAGGAAACTTTACAATGAGACGAGGCAAGGACTAAAAGGCCAACGACTCTGGAAAAACAAAAACTGTTTCTATTATTTTCGCCGCTAACGATGACTACTTTTCGATTCGAACGTATGAACATGATTAGGTGAAGCAAGGATATGACGGAAACGAATGCCTTGTCCTAATGATTTTGTTGTGATATAAATTGGTCCAATAAAAGAGTATCGAGTGTGTTAACACCTGGAAGTGCGCGCCGTAGCCGTGTTGGCGAGCTTCCAGCTCCACTGAACTTTGACAAGGAGCCGGTGCGCCGTGTAATTGCTGTAACACATCCGTCTTATGCACTTCAGTGGCTTTTGAAGAGGAGTTATCTAAGCTTTCAATTAAAGGAAAGACGGTTGGTTCACACTTCTAGAGAATAAGTTAGCTTCTCAAAATTGGGCCGCAAGTTGGATTTTCGTCAATTAGTAGAGATACTAATTCGTTAATGACCTTAGGCATGGAATACTTGATGATAGCGTAAATATAAAAGAGGAAAGTAAATAGGTAATTGTGTCTGTTGAAGTTCAGTTCTGTTACATTGAGCTTAAATTACGATGCTGTATGTATTTTTATAATTGTAGTTCATATTTATTATTTATTTATTGTGATCTGTATTTTGTAAGCGCGCGGGGGATGTGAGCGCAATCTCAAACCAACCGTGGTTTTTTGGTGCAACATAAAATTATAAGTGATACCTATAAAATAAATAAACAAAAAAAGTCTTCCTCCTCTTTTTTAAGCTTATTTAGTGGCAGCTCTAAACTAGAAACAATTTATTTTCTTACCGTGTCGCGATATAAATTTCTCTTTGCATAATATTCTATGTTCTTGCGATCTGCATTTGGGTCGCGAATTCAGACTTCCCAGGAAGCGGAGGTCGGCGCACTCCAAAACTGTTTCTATTATTTTTTTATTATTATTACTATTATTTTTTTCCAAATAAACAAAAAAGTCTTCCTCCTCTTTTTTAAGCTTATTTAGTGGCAGCTCTAAACTAGAAACAATTTATTTTCTTACCGTGTCGCGATATAAATTTCTCTTTGCATAATATTCTATGTTCTTGCGATCTGCATTTGGGTCGCGAATTCAGACTTCCCAGGAAGCGGAGGTCGGCGCACTCCAAATACGCGCATTCCTTCACTCTTTTGAAATTTTGATTGGCTCCCAGGTATGTAACAGGAACAAAAATGTAATGATCAAGCGCCTCAATTGTGTTGCCAGACAGCAACAATATTTCTTTATTAGTTTTCATGACATGTTTAACAAGACGGTAAAGATTTGGAAGCGTGCTTATCGATTTTATGTATGCGGGACTGCTTTTATTGACGCATCATTACCATCGAATGGAATTGCTGTATTGTCATTCATAGATCATAATTATTTGGCTGTCAGTGATTGCGGTCGCTTGGAGTGTTCGTGTGAAAGACCGTCGACGACGAGCGGTGCAAGTGCTGTCTGAACTGATGAGATGTCAATTAATAGTGATACACATCTTTCGGAAGGGCCGAGGGTCGTGGAGAATCGAAATGAGCGCGACCGGGATGACGGCGATGCCATCACTGGCACCGCCTAAATCAATCACTACATGCAAACCATCTTACTAGTTTTAATATAAATCGCCCGCTACTGAAGCCACTGTTAATTGATAAGTGTTGACTGAAATCATCATTACCATTGTAACTGATTTGTCAAGCTAATCTTCCATTAAAAAAATCTTAGTCCTGTGATTAAGTGACGACTACGGCTTACTTAATACATAATAGGAACTTATTATAAAGATGACGTAACCTCATGGGCAACGGGAACACAGTATGAGGCTAATGAAAGGTAGACCTGAGCCCTGCGTGGGTGTTGCTAGTGTCTAGTGACTGACTGAGATACAATGACTATTAATCCGATATGCAGGGTCTGTGAACTGCACCGGAATGCAAATAAATAGATGCGCATAAACAGGACGAGAGTGAACACCTGTCCTCTATCGTGATACAAACAATGAATACAATCGTGCCTCCGCGCCTAATGACGGACCGCATCGGCGGCCTACTCTGGAATCCCGGACGATGGGAAATCTCTCTTGACGCGATGGAATTGTGGATTTTATATCAGAAGAAATTAATTTCAACAATATTAAAATATGCGCATGTCATTGGATCCCTAGAACAGTATTTATAGAAACCACTGATCTTTTAGATAGTAACATGCTACACGCGTAAGAGTAATGAATTACTCTTAAAAACAAGAGCACCTTAATATCGAACAATAGAACCGCTATTCCCAGCGTAAATAAAATAAGAACATGTCAGCTAATTAATGCATATTCGTTACATATACTCGTACTCATTTTTAATCAATGGAACGCATTACGTCGATCCATCACAGTCCCGCTACAAACCTCATTACCGACTTGTCCAACACCATAGCCAATATATTTTCATTAAAATTCATGTTTATCTAATGCCATAAAATATGTATGGCGCACTTTAAGTGCAATAAGCCATTATAAGGACACCATTGACGGCTTAAAAGCAATATCAGCAGACACACTTTAATTGATTTCTACATTTAAGTAATAGTCGAATTGAAGGAGAGCTTTCTGATTTCCTAAGAGGATTAATTTTGAGTAGTTGTAAACAGAATTAATAGTAGATAGCTATTATTGATCACGTCTACGCGAGACTTCCCGTCGCGTCGCGTCTATTTAGCATAACAGAACATTGCATTCACGAAAGGAACAAACATCGAGTACCAATAAAACTTGATAAAGCACCGTAAAATCGCAAATCAAATCGTTTACGATCCCGAGAGTCAACCGAGAGTTGAACAGGTGGTTGTACTAAAATAACTGGCGACTTTATAATGCAAATCGGTTGCACATTCGGTCGTACCATATCTCTGGGAAAGCACCATAACACTTAAGAGTTTGTCACGATTGTCCATAAATAACAATGAATTTCTACCAAGGCGTGACTTTCTTATGTCAAAGTGAGTACAAAACCGGAAGTTCGTAAAAGCATGAACGGCTGTTAAAACCCCTAATTTGGCCAGTTAGTTGCAGCTAGAGTAGGCGGCAAAAGTATGCGTGCATATTAATCGCTCATGAGTAATAAATAATCAGTTGGTAATAAGGTTTATTGAGTGGAGTTGACAGTTGACCGTTCATTTGGACAAGTTTATGGGTGCCTAATTTCATTCCCTTCGTGTACGTTATCAAGCTGGGCTAAGCCAATTAGCATAATCTATGCAATTACCTCATGGGCAACGTATTTACGTATTATAGGATTGTTAGATCTGTCACGATCACTGCGACTAGTGCCCTTCAGATTAGTGCAGATTTTATAAGATAAGGCAGTATTAAGCGCTTAGCAGGGGTCTAATATGATCGGCTTACATGCCTAGGCTCCATATACATTTTAATAAGCTATACTTAACTTGTGTTCCTCAATTAGTACTAGTTTTTGCAATTTAGTGTAATAAAGTTTTATGCATATAGTATTTTACGGTTTCTTTGCATTTCAGACGGGGCGATGTTAAACGCGGCAGTGGCGGCGCTTGCGTGCCTCTGCTTGGCGCGCACCACGCCTGCCGAACCCTACAATCTACGATTGTACTCCCAGAACTTTCACAATAATAAGGTAAAACCATTCCAAATAAAATGTTATTTTTTTATGTTGTAATGGGCTAGCGTGTGTCCACAACTCACCTGATGGTAAGCGCCGATGTAAATGCTACTAAAGCAGCAGTAAAGTACTCTAAAGTATCTCTATAAGTTTTAATAGCCTGTGTACTGCGTTTGTATTGGCTCAATTGGAAAATGAGGAAGCTAGACTTAACGATGCATGATATCGGGTTCACGACCTTTCACCTTTTTCGCAGGACATTAGCAGTATCTTAGCAAACATAGAAGAACGCCTACGGGTATTAGACACAGTGAGTGCCGTCCAAGCGAAGCAGTCGCGCCGCCTCGACGTCATACAGGACAAACTCGGTGAGCACACGATCAAAGACAAATAAATCACGCCATTTTACTGAGAAACCGTTACTTGTCTCTCGTTTTACAATCCACTTGACCCTAATACTACCAATATTCAAAACAGCTCAGTGAAAAGCAGGACTTAATAGTAAATGACCCAACAGAAAAGCGTCCACAACGTTAACATTCAAAACGTTTTGAGATGTTTTGTTTTGTAATAAGGCAAAGCGTAATGCTAAGCTTGCTAAGATCTTAAATGGCAAGAGTTTTCAAAGCAAAGGGCAGTACATAGATGTGACACAGTACATCTCATCCGGGAATTAATGAGTCACGTATGTATCTATTATGTCATATCCTATTTTACGATGACGGACACACTTTCGCAACAGTGCTTTGGACCAGTGGCAATTGACCAAACAAGAGCGACAATCAATTGGTAAAAGGATCCGCTTGGATATGGGATGGTTAGAATAAATTAAAGGTCCTTTGCATTCGAAGGCTCGTTAACGAGGAAACTATTAAGAGTTTTATTGTTTTCAGATCGTGTGGAAACAACATTGACTTTGAAACTAGAAAGGGCTCAATTAGCAGCGGAACGGCTCGAGCATAGACTACATATGCTGCAGACTAATGTGCAAGTGAGTTTTGCAAGTGCTTCCGTACTCAAAACGTTAAGTCTTTAGAGACCCCATGTTGCTTGAGATATAAATTTTTGAAATCATGAGTTAGTGATGAAAACGTATGTTTATTTTTAGGCATCCATAAAAGAGAGCAGTGAAAAGATAGAACGCAGTCAATCTAAAATAACGGAGCTGGCCCAGAATCTCACTAATCACATCAAAACACATAAAACTTTATTGGAGAAGGTAAGCTTAATTAGCTAAAGGCGCATTAATCAAGCTCTCATAAAACCACGCAAACAAATGACAGATTTGGCAGTGGGCTGGGCTACGTAAAGATTGATCACCAGGACTGACCTGGCTGTAACTTTGATTATCGTTAAAAGTTGAATGCCGACTGCCGAGGGCATTGATTCTTCATTGACTGATACATGGAAGAATGTGGATAGAATAATTATTACTGGATGGAAAGACCATTTACTTTGTATATGTGGAAAAAGTTTACGCCAGTATATTCTTGCATTCTGGTCTCACACGCTGCATCGCGTGTTCTTAAGTTATATTTGTTTATTCATTATTGCAGGTAAACGGAGCATATGCCGATACGTGGCACAGAGGGCTGGTGCTGGAGGCTTTAATGCGCGACGGCCTGTCCCTCGTGAACGTGACCAGGCGCGAGCTGGCGGATGGCTTGAGAGCGCTAGCCAGGAGGCAGCGAGACACTAAAATGACTGCGGCCGAGTTGGAAACAAATTTTGCGAGACGACTTAATGACAACAGCTATAAAATTGATATAAAGGTAAGATGGTCACTTTACTCTAGTAATAACAAGACAAGGGATACTTACTTGTGAGAGCAAATTATAAGCGCCTGTTAGTATTTGCCAGCCAGTTCTGAAAATATTTTATCCAAAATCTTGGCCATGTGTTTTTAAGAGAAAAGAATACCATAAGCCGAAGCAGTCGTTGCGCTCATGTTTCTCTACAACTTCTTAAAAGCAAAGCAAAATTACCAGTTGGTATTCAACTGATCCCCCAACTTGGTGAGCATTTGCTGTACATAAAAAATTATCAATAAAAAAACAGACTTCAAAATTAGTAAATACGCAATTTCGTTAACTTGGATGACATATTTTTTCCAGTTATTTTAATTTAAAAACCAAACTACTGAAGCGAATTTGATGAAATTTCTATGGTACAGTTAAAAAGCTTCAAAACCAAACCACCGGCGGACAGTCGGAAGTACATTACGCGGGACACTGCTCGTCACTGGGAAATAACAAACTATTTTAACCGACGAAAAAGGAGGACGGTTCTATGTTCCACTGTTTTTTTTTATATATATGTTCACCGATTTCTCCGCCGACTGTTGACCGATTTAAAAAAAAAACTTATGTTCGGTATACTTCTAATTTGGTCCCGTTGTCACCAAGTCAGGATCTGATGATGGGATCCCAGGGAAATCGAGGGCAATCCTCAATTTTATAGGCACTTATTAATGTTTTTCATATATTTTTGAAGTCGGTTTTTAATGTGATCTACTTGTATAACGTATATTAGCTTATCAAGTGTTTTTGCATAAGATGGTAAAACAACAGGCTAAATTGTGAGTTATATTTGAAAATATATCGTTTACGATGAACACCTACTTATTTGTACCAAATTTTCAGATGCAAGAAGTATTGGACGCACAGAAGCGTTTCGTTGACTCCTGCCAGCGAGTCCAGCAAGACGATCCAAACCACGTTGCGAACGCATTGGACAAACTGTTTGATTCCCTTATTGACAAGTAAGTTCATCGCACTAACCTCACCTTCTACTCCACGATCATTACTTCATTCTCAAATAGCTGTAAAAGTACAAGAGATCGTCGTCACTTTGTCACCATCTCAGTACCTATCTTAACCTTTGAAAACATGGTTTAAATCGCAATTACTATAATTACCTTGCTTTCAGAATTGGATCAATATTCCGCGAGTTGAAGACCATTCAAGGCACAATACGCGACCACGACGCCACTGTAAAGACTGTCATCAATACCATCCGTACGCCAACACAGGTAAATTACCTATCGCTCTTTTCAATGGGACATTTTTGAGGCTGGATTCATGGGTTTTTTTTATGGGTAATCATGGTGGAAATTTTCCACGTACGTACGTACAAAGCGCTTCGATTCCATATTTTCCAACGCACAGCAAGGGCGTGCGAGGTGGAACTCTGCCAGCGTCTGTGTTCCCCGAGAAATAGATGGCGAGTAAAAAATCAAATCGCGAGTAAAAATGTTCCTTGTAGATAAGCGTGCTTCATCATAGTTCGCATCTTCACTTATTCTTATTCGAGATGGGGGTGATAAGTCCTGCACTGACGTCCCGCTTGGGGTGTATTGTGCATTTCCCCCTACCAGAACTTACCCGAGCCAACCCAACTCCTTGAAATATCGGAGCGAGACTCTGGGGCGCTGGCACAGTTGCTCCAGTGGCGTAGATGGAATTGTGCGTAATGACGATGAAAAGCAGTCAAGCTGATATGGTAACGTGGTTGATGAAGGTAGCGAAGCCTCATGCAACCCGGTAGCGATTCTAGTTTCCTCTGTGGCTTCACAATGCCACAGCACATGCTCTACAGTTTCTTTCTCCTTCATGCAGCCACGACACAGTGGACTGTCCGTGGCTCCCAGTTTATACAAGTGGCTATTCAAGTTGCAATGACCGGTTATTAGGCCTACAATCAGGCGAAGGTCCTGTCGTCTTCACTTAACATCAAGCATGATGTGGATGAACGCTAGCCTATCATGAATAAATGACTGGACAAAAAATTATATCATATTTTTTATAACATTTCAGTCTGATGCGACACCATGTCATCGACTCGAAAGCGCTTTCCGCAACAGCTCTCACGGTATCTTCAAAGAAACAGAACTGAGACAATTGACTGAGAAGTTCGTGGCATTGACTGATAGAGCCGACGCAGCGCTGCAGCGGTTGGAATCGCAAATAGGCGAAGAAGTTGACGAGCCAATTCCAAAATCGGAGGTTGATGCAGTGGCTGATGAATTAATGCTGAAGCTGAAGGGGATCAAGTATGTATTATAGGCTACGGAAAATAGCCTGTTACAATAGGCATGATGACTAATATTTTTTTATTACCTCACAGAAAAGCTGACCATCAATACAGCCTACCACCGAAAACAAAATTTAAATTAGTTCAGAAATAAATAAGTTATAAGTATTTTAATTTCATGCTAGAGAGAGAGCGCACTAAAGTGAGATATGACGTCAAGCCTCAGACGCGGCATACAAATGCTATACTAACACAGGCTTCGCGAGAAAGGGATGGAGCATCCCCTGTCTATCACTACCTAAAAGTTTAAATGCTCATATCTCAGAGATTAATCAGCCAATTAAACTTATTTTTTCAGTATGTGTAATGAATTTAGTTATATTCATCGCTAAGTCTGTTATTTGTAATAAATTAAACATTAGGCCACATGCCTATTCACTTATTCTCTTTAGACAGTAAAGATGATTAACCTTTGTACATTTTTAATGTTATCTATTGAGAGCCTGTCAAGGAAACTGTTTTCACAGATAATCTTCGTTCCAAAATACTCGGGTTATCTGGCTATACCTACTTATTTAATCCTTACAGTATTTAAGCAGACATCTCCGCTCATCTTATTAGGGATCCGTACCCAAAGGGTAAAAACGGGACCCAATTACTGAGCCTACGCTGTCTGTCCGTCCGTCCTACCTTTAAACGCCTGTATCTTTGGACCCGTATTAGATAGCCAGTTGAAATTCTCACAGAATATGTAATGTTACGGCGCATTAATATAAAAAGAATAGATATATATTGGGTATTGGATATATTGGGGGATATGTAGTGGGTTTCTTTGATAGTTATAAAGTCAATTTTTCCAACCAATGAGCAATGCAGTGCTTTGCTTCTGTAAACATGCTAAAGTAGTATAAAACAATTTCAGAGGTGAAAAAGAGTTATCATCAGAGGAATTCATAAGCTGGGAAGACGACGCCCCCGGCTACTTCGAGGACGATGTCGCTGGGGACATGATGGAGGAAGATCGGCAGCTGCTCAGTAGGGCTGCTGACCACGACCGGACCACCACCGCGCGGCCCGCGCACCGGAGACATCTGCACAAACACCCCTACGACCGTGGCCCAAAACTAAAGCCTTCACCAAACTAACATAAACTACCCATAACTATAAACTGTACAATTTTATAACACCAATGTTTTATTTCATCTGCATTCCTATACATTATAGGTCCTGTTTATCAGTTATTTTCAATCTACTTCTAAGTTTTTGATTCATTAGGTTTGCGCGATTATTACACCTTGGAATTAAACTTTTAACAGATTTTATCACATGTATTTTATTTTAATTTCTGACTTTTCGAACACTTTGCAGTGTCCATGGTCACAGGAAGAAATAAGTAAAAATAATAGAGACAAGGTTAAAACAAAAATAAATATGTAAAAAAAATGTATGTAAATGCAATGTAAATATGATAAAATCTATTAAAAGTGTTTAATTTAAATCTGTATGTTTTTTTTATGAGTATGTTACGCGTTATCTTAGCCGATTGTGAACAGAGTTTAATGATTGTGCTTTTTTATTGCATAGGCTTTATTTTAATGAAAATATTCCAGATCTAAGGGTGGAAAATTTGGGGATGAATCGTTTTTTGTACTTTCCGTGAGTTTGTTTGTTTTTTTTTTTTGCATTAACCAAGATAAATAACTGGCCAAGAGCGTGTCGAGACACGCATTATGGTAAGAGTTCCGTATCCAAAGCCATATTATAATTGTTGGCACAATGGCGAGCCATTTCGCAAAGTAGACACCTAGACACATGATAAAAAAGTGATGTATGAAACCATATTTTCATTTTAAAAGACCTATTCAACAATACCCTACATAAGGGGGTGCACTGTTTTTTAAATCCCCATTTCACATGTACCAGAGCCACCCTCAATATGCAAAATTATATTTTTATATAATTTTAAAACTGATATCTATACTAAAACTGTAATAGTGGATACAGACACACAGACGGACAAACAGAACAAACTTAGATTCCTTGTAGTACTACGGGACCCGAATAACTACTTCTAATAGACTGTGCCTTACCTTGTTATCTTTTATGGGCATTAAAAATATATCCAAAGCAATTTGTTTAAGCATTTTGCATATTTCGATGGAAATCCTAGAGGTGAAGCATTTTCTTTCTAACATAAAACTGAAAAAAAGGTGGTGGTGGCTAGATGATGAAATCTAAGTTGTACTATGGTTTAGAAAAGTACCTTTACCAACGGAATAGTCTTATTTATTGCTCATAAACCTGACTTAGTACCTGAAGCTTTTATAACTTGGCTAACATAATGAAGGTCGAGATTTTATAGGGTCATGCCAATAAACATTTGTCACTGGTTGCTCTATGTTAATAATGCAAATAAATGTCAGGTATTAAACTTGACATTTATTTGAATTATGTTCATTTTCATGCCATTATTTATGATAGCCCCAGTGGCTCACTTGGTAGTCAACCTACCTTCTGCGCTTGGGGGCGTGGGTTCGATTCCCACCTAGAGCAAACATTTATGTGATGAACATTTGTGTTTGTTCTATGTCTGGGCGTTAATATCTATTTAAGTATGTATTTAAAAATATATGTACGTATATCAGTCTCTGGCAGCCATATTACAAATTTTGCTTAGTTTGGGGTCAGTTGACCGTGTGTGCAAAAAATGACCTGAATACTCATTTATTTATTATACTGGTAATTTTTTTAGGAAAATAATAATTAGATTTTGATTAAAATTGGTCAGTAAAATAGTCCCATAAAAAAATTAAAAAATATATTGTTTTACAAAAAAAATAAAATTGCCAATTGATCGAGTGATTTACCTGTGTACCTTGGGAAGTTTTAAGTCTAGTAGTGGACTAAGGTGGCTGATTATGATGATGAATACTTTTAATATTCTGAAAATAATCATATAAATGCCGTTCCACCAGTATTCTGATCAGAATCATACACAGTCAGTAGGACATGTTTAATTTTTTTGTGATAAATATGACGCTAAAATAAGAACATACCTCCAATTTAGCGCTGTTTTGGAATATAGTAAGAGCCTTGTGTGTGAGTTGTGAGAAACATGAGCCAAGGGTGGCGATCTTCTGCCGAGCATTGAACACCACCTCTGGCTCCTCTGCTTCCAGCTCCACTGGAAATATTAATTAAATTTAGAATCAGGGCTAGTTAGGTATTCCACAGGCGTAGGTTTTGGGGGTACAAACTCCCCCTGAAATATCACAATATTATATTGAAATAAGGAGAGATGAAGCTGTATTTTCTGCACATTTTTGTTGTTTTATTTTCTTGAACCCCCCCGATACTAAAACCTGGCTATACCCGAGAGGTAATCTAACTCTTATTGAAAACCAGCAGTGACACACTGTCTTGCCACCGATCCTTAAGGTATCATACATTGTTGGGATAGAATGTAGGCGGTCGGTTATGCCTGGACATAAATTACCTTAACAACAAATGTTATCTAAACCCATTGAGACATTAAATAACATGGTAGCAGCGATACATACAAAGTAACACATTTAAAATATTTGTGTGATGGGACAATGAGTACTGCAATGAGTACTGTCTCTCTTGGGGGTGCTTTGTACATATCCCTCTGCTAGCATCTATCCAAGATCTTGAATTATCGGAGAATAGCTCTAGTGACACAGTGATGTAAATGGTGATGATGATGAGAATAACAAACCATGGCATTGCAAGTCTGGTTTATTCAAAAATCACTGGCTTGTTTTGTATGTGGCTGTTTTTAAATACAGCTAAGTTTGACTGCGGACTCGCATCATGGTAACAGACCATTAGGTAGAAGATGGAGCATGCATATCGCAGGATCTATGAGAGATGTCAGGGCGTATCATTTGCCTTGGTTGAACCACTAAATATGTGAACTTACATGAACAAATGCTAATACTAAATCATGTAATAAAAGTAGATGACCGTAACATGGTTCGTGACAGCCTTGTTTTGAACATAATTGAGAGACAAAAGTTTGATATGATGTTTTTGTAACATTAAGGTGAACAATGATTCTATTCAAAACAAAAGTATTCTTGTATTTTACGTATTTAAGAAAAAGCTACAGTGACTAAGTGATCATGAGGTACTAAATTGTTGTTGAAATATAATTACTTCATAGATAACTACAGAAAAACATGATTTTCATAGAAAGTTGAGTAGGGAGACTGAGCAACACACGACTTCCTACAGAAACTTAACAGATTGCTGTAAAATAAGTGAATGTCCGCTGATTAGATTACACTCACCTAGAGAGGTATCTAACTCGACACATGCTTTGTCGAATTCCTTTTCTAAAATATCTAACCACCGAAAGCCAACCCCTGTGGTCGCCATTTTTCACAATAAATGTTGTTGACACTGAAATGTCAAAGTCAAGAATTTGATTGACATCATAAATACAATCTTCGACGCGTTCCAAATTGCGCCTAAAGCACTCTAAGGCCTAGTGCTTTTGGCATTTAGAAAAAATATATTCTCAAAATTTCGGCATGAGCAAAAAAGTGAAGTGTGACATTTTATGTGATTCGAAAGCTATTCTTGTTTATTTTTCTTGTTTGTTTAAAACTAGTCAAGCACAAAAAGATACGCCAACCATATACCGTTTTCTATTGTTTAGCTACTTGACACTAGATGGCCATCGATAACTACAGTTTACGTGATTTTACCAAGGAACAAAACAAACAGTCGCAACCAGAGTAATAATGTTCCTTGGTCGCAACACGTTAGTCGTGAGATACATAGGTTGTATAAATACAACCTCTTTTTAACCGACTTCCAAAAAAGGAGGAGGTTCTCAATTCGACTGTATTTTTTATTTTTTTTGTTGCCTCAGAACTTTCGATTGGGTGAACCGATTTTGATTTGAAAGCTTGTGCTTCCTGTGTGGTCACATTTCGATTTGGTCCAGTTCTGACCGTTTTATGAAGTCGGTTTTTTTATTTTGATAACTATTTCTTGAAACTTTTAAACTAGACGGCTAATTTCAATACAAATCTCTAGTGAATGATTATCACTGGCCACCTATGTGTACTTCTTTTTAGGGTTTCGTACCCAATGTGTGTAAACGGGATCCTATTACTAAGTTTAACACTTCGACTGTAATTTTTCGATGCAAGATACATTTTTTTAATGTTTTAAAGCTAAAACACCGGAATGCATATATGCATTGGGATTTGATGGAAATATTTTTATAAGCTATAGATAAACTTTTTTCATATTCCAACCATTTTTCATTTCATTATCAATTTTTGGAACAGCCCACGAACGGTCACTTTTCTGGATTACATCGCTGAACTTATACTGATAAAATTCAGCAACAAAATAATTATAGTGTCAATACAGCCACACCTTATTTTATTTTTTATATTACGCGTAAAACCGCGTGCGCAATGAATTAGGAACATGTGTAGTATAATGAATTATTGGCTAGATCTTGTTGACTAGTTAATAAAATTATCTAAGTACCTAAATCACACTTCGGTAATCATAATTACTTAATATGAAAACTCGAGTGAAGCTACCATAGATTTAGGATGTTTTTTTAGGTCTGTGGAAGTTACCAATAAATAGGTACCTACCCTTCATTATAAATAGAACAGTCCCTCTTCTTTTATGTCAATAAAAATTCAGATTACATTGGCAGTAATTTTATTGAACTTTATACAAGATACATTATTTACAGTAAAGAAGCTATTTAAAGTATAAATAAGCATGGTCAGCTAGACAACTATAATAGCCAACGGGAAGTATGATGTGTACGTACGTAATTCACAACGAATTGTATGTATATTGAATTTCTATACTAATAATGTTAGGTACGTTATTAGTACAAAATTCTAAATGTACCCTACGTACATATATCAGTAGGTATTTCATTTACTGATTGTAACTGATATACAGCTTTCCTGTAATATGCTATGCACAACAGTCTGAACACTTCTGCATACCAAGTGTTGATAGTATGACATATAACATTTCGGCCAGTTCAGAGTTTAGAGATATTTAGATGAAAAAAATACACCTCAAGAGCTTTAGAGCACATCTTTAGCTTATTATATTAATAGAAGGTGCATGCTAACGCTCTACTACGAAACAGTGGAACAACTTGAGAACGGCATACATGCAATGAGGTTGCTTGGTACCAATGACTGGTATAAACTTTACAGATGGCACTACCATAGCTTTTATAAAGTTATGAAAGGTTGAAGTTTTTTGTTTTGTTTTTGACAATTGTCGTAAAGACAAATGGCGTTAATTCTGTTATAACATTATGCCGTTAAAATTAGTCGACTAATATTAACAGCGTCTCTTTTCATTTCACTACATCAGAAAATGATAGCAACAATATTAGAGCTTGTCACATAGTTTAGAGAACCGTACAACAGAATCGACGTCAATATCATAATGATTCACAGTAAAACAAGCTAAGTAGCACCACTTTGACAGTTGCCAAACCCACTGCCCCCACAAGAAGCCAGACGCCGTGGGACAAAAAAATACCCGTCTCACTACTGGTTGTGAGGCTGGTAATAAGTAACAAAGGGAACGAATGGTTGAGGGGGAAAGAGGTACGTATAGGTAATTATCAAAGAAGTAATTGTATCAGTATAAATTCCTCCGGTTTGGTTTACTTTGTTACAAATACTTTTTCGAGATCATAGTTTTGATCATTGGGTAGAGTAAACCCGGAAAAAGTGATCCATATTGCTTATTGTACTTAATATGACGTACTTTATAGCGGAAATACACTGGAGATTCGTCAAAGAAACAGTTTTGGATTACTAAGTGTAAAGTCATAACATAAAAGCCGTAACAAACGGGCCAGCATGGCTGACGTCAACCACCTCAACCAACGAGAGAAAAAGAGAGGGAAATAATGTTCTCACTCTTTCTCTCCCTTTGGTCAGACGGCGGTTTGTCACCCATGTTCGATGAGTCTGTTACGGCTATAATATTTATAAGAGCGCGTCAGCGTTTGCATGGCAGTGGTTTGTAGGTAAGCGTTTTAATGTAGAAAGGAACTAATTTACAATATTAGGATATTTCGATCAGACAGTAAATACCATCATAATTTACCAGCCATCAAAGCTCAATAACTAAGGAAAATTAAATAAATATTTACATTAGCTAGGATGACGTCGTCGACATCATAATTATAGTGCGACCGCTGAAAGAATGCGTCGAACAGTTGCCATTACATTGGAAAAAAAGCTAATGAAAACAGTAAATTCTAATCACTTTTACTAGCTCTTTGAACGTACGTTTGTAGCTGGTAGCTAAACTACACTAAAGCAAATAAAAAGATTTCATAAAAAATAAATACAACGTTAATGCAGCTGTCAGATGCACTCTGTCAGCGTCCGGACCGTAGTATCACACTATACAAATGTATAAGAAACAAGTAGATAACTAAACAGTGCAACCAAAAAAAAACTGACTAACAAAGATATTAAAAACTATAGATTCAATATTACCAATGAAAATGTAAAATATACAACCAATCACAAAAACCAACCATATTGGTAAGACATATATTTCTCAAATACTTGACTTAGAGTAATGGTGTGCTTCCCGCTTCTAAAAACACTGCATATTACAGTGTTTACCACCGTTTTGGTGCGACGATTTTGAATTTATAGATATCTTTGTAAACCTAAAAATAAATTGGTCACAATGTAATTTTAATAAAATCAAACTATTCTATAGATGATATACCTACAGTAAACCTTTGACTAAAAAAACTGCATTCAATCATTTTTATCAAATCACCTCATAACACGGAACATATATTATACGAAATATTCGCATCTATTATTCGTGCCTTACCGTTTATAGCTTATGAACAATACTAAAAATTTAAAGTACTTAAGTATTAAAAACTTAGCGTTAAAATGTGTTGTGTAAGTAACTTTTAAACTTTCGCGATATGAACACATGCTTATAAATGTTTATCAGGACTTATCGCGTATTATTTCACTTATGTAAAAATAGATACCTTTCGCTCGACGTTTCGAACATTTTACAACGGCCATGATCACGAGCTGACTGTAAACTGCGGGTCAATCCGGCGAGTAAAAAGTGTGAGCTGACTGTACACTGCGGGTCAATCCGGCGAGAAAAAAGTGTGAGCTGACTGAAAACTGCGGGTAAATCCGGCGAGAAAAAAGTGTGAGCTGACTGAAAACTGCGGGTCAATCCGGCGAGAAAAAAGTGTGAGCTGACTGAAAACTGCAGGTCAATCCGGCGAGTAAAAAGTGTCAGCTGACTGTAAACTGCGGGTCAATCCGGCGAGAAAAAAGTGTGAGCTGACTGAAAACTGCGGGTCAATCCGGCGAGAAAAAAGTGTGTTGTGTTATATTACCCTCACTTAATCTTCAAAAATTGCATGGTTGTCACTACGATACACAACACTGACAGTATCGGTAAATGTCCTAGTATTTGTCTCTGTAGTGTATCTGTCAAGTGCAATATAACTACTGGATAGCCTAGGGTGTTAATGAGAGACTCATGTAGGAACAGCACCATTCTGAACCCAATATCTGGTTCCTTACAGCTCAATTTCAAAGTCACAAACGACAGCGCCTATGGCCTTTTTTTCGGAAAGCTCGCCCCTTTTTTAGATTATATCACATGTCACTTCACGCCCGTGCCACGATTTTTCAAACAGCATCGGTCATGAGACCTTTGAAAAACTTTGGTCTCAAATTCTTGCAATATTCCTGACCAATCAAGTAACTATTGTTATTGTTGTGGTTATGTATGACATTGTTATCGATGTTATCTCAAGTGACCTCTTGAATTTTGGCAGCTATTCCAGACAATGAATGAGTGAACAAAATTACTAATAGACATAATTATTGTGTTAAACTAAAATAGTGTCGCCTAAATGCAATCTAATCTAACTAAAATTCTGCCACTATTCCATTACAACTAAGAACTCCGGTAGTGTGTATGCAAAACTTCTATATGCCGAGTTTTAATATAAAATGTACAAAACATAATACAATTAAATTATATGTACACAGACAAACGAGGATATTACAGACAAACGTACCTACCTAACAAATATACAATTAAATTACAAAGTATAGTAAAAATAATTATTAGGAAAAATTAACTGTATCATCTTAACGTTAAAAAAACATTACAATTATATGAATATTTACGGGATATTTACCGTGGTAAGGTTGTGAAAGAAGCTCCCGATATTTCGGCGCAGATACATGCACCATGTTCACTGGAAGACAACAGACACAGCGAACATACAGTGAATATAGTGCATGTAACTGCGCCGAAATATCGGAAGCTCCTTCCACAACCTTACCACGGTAAATATCCCGTAAATAATCATATAACAGTAGTGAACAACCGTGATAGTTTAAAACAGTGTTTTAAAAAAACATTTACAGAATACACCTTATGTTGTATACTTGAAAGCTAACATTTATAATGATTGCTTCAAAATATTCAATGTTATACAAATACAAAATATTTGATAAACATTTCTATTTCCACTCAAATTTTTGTGAGTATTCTATTTGCTTCTTTTTTAATTAAAATGGTGAACGAATATTGAAGAAAAACTAGAGTGACAAGCGCCACACTTATGTTAATTGACAGTGTTAGGCTGCGTTCACACATGCGCGAATTTTTTCGGCACGATACCGCGTTGCTATCGCGTACGCGCCGCTTCCTGCTCAGAAAGCTGTTAGGAAACAGAATTTATGGTAATTGTTTAAAAATATAAGCAGTTCTTTCAAACCCTCGACTCTTACTATGATACGCGAATTTAGTTCTTATTCTTGGATTTGTTAGGGTGTAAGCCGTTGGATGCAAGAGTAAATTTACAAATTGTAGTTGCACTTAGATTATCATACATTGAAAAAATCTTACATATCGCAGGCTTCATGACAAAAAGAGCATATCCACTAAATGCAATTTTTCAGTTTTTTATAACATGTAACAATAGCGCTCATGATAACTAACACAGCCAGCGTGATAATGAATGAGTGCTTTGTCACAAAATATGTAACAGTATTAATTTTCGGGTGTTAATCCCCAAAATTTCATACTGTTGTTTCGATATCATATGCTTGTATTGTATTGTATTGCCATATTTTTTTCTAACCAAATAGACTTGTATTTACTTTTTTTTGCTAGTAATGACTCTGAACTTTGTCATATATAACTTTTTCGTAACCATAGCATTTTATGATTTCTGATTATATATCATACCTGTAAATACAATAAGGCTTAGCTCAAAAGAAAGACAGTAAATTCAGTGTCTATCTCTTCAAAAAAATAGGAATTATATGGATATGTGTTTTTGATATGAAGCCCTCAATATATGTGTGCTATATTTTAAATATTGACTTCTTTACATACTAGGGCCTTACGCCGAACTCTAAACGCGGGCCCGAACAGACGCAGTTTGCAAAATCACGCGACCGCAAATTGTATCTCGGCGCGTTAAGGTTGGCGTGATTTTACAAACTGCACCTTTTCGGGCCTGCGTTTAGAGTTGGGCGTAAGGCCCCTGGCCTACTTACTGTTCTAGTGAAAATACAATGACTGAATATTATGACTATGCCAGTCTTTCCTTTATTCATTCCATATAATATCCAGAAAGTTTAATATAATGAAAACTGGGACATCTTGATCAATGCTGTTTTTTTTACAAAAACTGGTGTTTTTTATAAAAATAAATGTTGAAATTAAACACTTTTAATGTGTATTAATAATACACATAGTGTATTTCACATTATTTTATTTCCTAACAATACTGTACACAGGGAATGTTTTGATTAAAAATAATTGGCGGAACTTGTAAATATCCCCATAACATTTCCATAGACATTCGTATTCTAGTCTAACTGTGACACTGCAGTGTTTGAAACCTCAGAAATTAAAATAAAGTAAAATACACGCAATGAAATCCATCAAAAGTGTTTAATTTCAATGTGTAATAATCGTGAAAGCCTAATAAATCAAAAATATAAGATGAATTCTAACTGACAGTGTCCTGGGGCCTTACGCCCAACTCTAAATGCGAGCCCGAATAGGTTCAGTTTGCAAAATCACGCGAATGCGAACCTTAACGCGCCGAGATACGGTTTGCGGTCGCGTGATTTTGCAAACTGCACCTATTCGGGCCCGCGTTAAGAGTTGGGCATAAGGCCCCTGGTAAACTCTAATATTGTGCTAAGAACAATAGAATTTCAAATTACAAAGTTCATATCTCAGATCAGACAAACAAGGGAGATATGCCTTAGTACAATTATTATTTGAATCCAATGGCGCCGTTTTTTCATTATAAAAAAACCACTTCACTGCTAAACTGTTCAACGCAAAAACTTTAAGTAGCTCATTTCACTGCCCCGGTGGCTCAGTTGGTAGTGAGCCTACTTTCTACGCTTGGGGGCATGGGTTCGATTCCCATCTAGGATAAACATTTGTGTGATGAACATTTGTGTTTGTTCTATGTCTGGGTGTTAATATCTATTTAAGTATGTATTTAAAAAAAAATATGTATGTATATCAGTCTCTGGCTGCCATATTACAAGCTTTGCTTAGTTTGGGGTCAGATGACCATGTGTGCAATAATGTCCCAGATATAAAAAATATTAAAAAAAATACTCCTTGTTCACGCACACTAAGAAACTTGTAGCAAAACTAATTAACTAATAGTCCAATGCAAAAAAGGCGGCAAGGTAGTCTGCTGGGTAAGTTTTACTAAAGGCATCAGGCCTGATTTAGACCAGATGCGTTCGTATATCGTACCCGCCACGCCATCTTACCATATCTCCCTTGTTTGAATGATCTGATGATCAAACAACGGCGCGTTTGACATACATACATCATAGTTTGTCTTTTGAAATTCCATTGTTGCTACATGACTTTAAGTTCAAAATTCATTTTCTTTTCCCGACTGCCCCAACTCCCATTCAATTAGCATTCTCCCTTATAAAGAAGAAATGCAATATCCATCCACACAATACATATTTGCACATTAGCCCCATTCCACACAATATGCAACAACGCTACAATAATGAAGCTGTGCACATTGACACTACATCTAAGATCACTTCAGCTTAAAAGCACTTAGTTTAGGAAATTGATTCATTAAGAAACAACACATCCATTCTTGTCCGGTATATGGCCGTCTGATCGCTCTATCTCCGAAAGAATTGCATGGAACATATCTGTCACCGACTGAAAATGACACAGATTCATTGAGAAGAAATTTTAATACATATTTTAGCAATCAAAGATATCCTTGATTTTCAAGTTGGTCTTAACTATTATTTAAGAAAATTTGTTCAGCCGTTTAAAGATTATCAGCTCTTTTATCAGGGGTTTAAAAAAAACAATGTAAGTATGGTTGTTACTTAGTAATGTAACAAATATAAAAACATCTAAATATTTATTGTAGATTATAAAAAAACTATGGTTTTGTGCTAAACAACACTCTATAACAGTAGGCATACCATACACGTATTATATGCATCGAACAGATACAGCTAAGATGCCAAATTGATTCTAACTGCTAAGCTTTGGATGTACTATTATTTCTTCTATGCTTATGGTACCCACAGATTAGTGAGTAGTTACAACTGCGCGGCCCAATCCGTCCGATGGGAGAGAAAGGGCGAACATGTTATAGAGAAGATTACTGACGCGGTAAAGGCGAGACATATTCGCAACATATTTGCGAATGCAAACATCTAGAAAAAGTGTATATTCGGGAATGCGAACTTCGTCATAATACTAATAATATCTTGTTCATTAATGATAGTATGATTCATAACAGTTATCTGTAGATATTTAGGAAAAGTGAATTACCTCATTTCTTTTAGCACTGGTCTCAACAAAAGCAGCTTTCCAGCTCTCTGCAAGTCGTCTCCCTTCCTCTGTACTAATTTTTCTCTCCAGATGCAGATCAGTTTTGTTGCCCACAAGTACTATCGGCACACTGAAATATAGAAGTTTTAATTATAAATAATTATACAGTGTAAACTCAATAATAGCGACACTTAAGGGACTGCGCATTTAAAGGCGTTATTGAGAGAGGTTGTTAATAAAATCAATAAGTACTATTATAATATGTATTTATTAGTAAAGTATAAAATTTACAAAAACCAAAATAAATATTGATACAAATAACAATGCTTATTATGTATATGTCTGTTATCTTCATGTGACGTTTTTGCTGCTCCAGTACATATTTTATTTTATTTTAAATATGAGGTTTTAGAAAGTACCGTTTATTGCTTAGTAACAGGGTTCGCCGATATATATCAATTGATTTTTATCTTGATATATATCAATTGAATTTTTCCTGTCTTCTGAACTAAAAATTTTGGAGATTAATGTTAACCCTGGCAACACGTAGCGAAAAGCTACAATTCAGTTTAAATTTAGATTGTTTCCCAAAATGGCAACCTTGTTTAAGGTTGGGGAAATTCCCTTTACTTTAACATACCAGTACGGCTAGCTTTTTATTGAACTAAAAACCTTGACTTCATACCATGAAGATTATTATAATAATAGGTGCTTGTTTTTTTAAGCGTTTATAAAAAAAAAACTCAAATAAACACTAATTTTTTTGTTACTATTTTTTAAATAAAAAATGTGGTAATTTGACACTCATATTATTTTAAATAAACCTGCCAAGTGCTAGTCAGGATTGCGCACTGGGGGTTCCGTACCACCAGCACATAAAATAGAAAAACTTAACATAAACCTGGGACCTAAGTTAGAACTGCACAATTGCCTAACTTTTTTCATTTACAATCACATACCTATTTATTGTAATAATGAATGAAAAGAAAACGTTTTTTTTTTTTTTTTACTAATTAACAATAGACTGACATATTTCCAATATGATCTATTAAATTAGCCCTACTTTAGTCATCCCCCATCCTATTAGAAAGTATAACCATCTTAAAACAATTTTATTTAACATAACTACATTCAAGTAAAGTTATATGATTATTTACGGGATATTTACCCTGGTAAGGTTGTGGAAGGAGCTCCCGATATCCGTGAACACGGTGCATGTAACTGCGCCGAAATATCGGGAGCTCCTTCCACAACCTTACCACAGTAAATATCCGGTAAATAATCATATAACTTTAGTCAACAACCGTGATAGTTTAAAACAGTGTACATTCATCACATATGTTGATTGTAATAAAGACAAGTACCCTATATTTATCTTTTTGAATTAGATGCAAAAATTTACAAGGATATAAAAACACTTACTGTATTTTTCCAACCATGTCCAAAAGCTTGTCATAAATAATCTGTACTATTTGAAAACTTTTGCTAGAATTGATTGAGTATACAAGCACGTAGCCATGGAAGTCCATACTGTACTGCAGCGGAAATATGCTGTATTCATCTTGTCCTGCTGTGTCTACCAGTTTTACTTCATACTCCGTGGAATTGAGACGGATGAATTTTGTAAATGCTGTAGGTAGACAAAATATTATATTCAAGGCTCATTTCCCGCAACTACCAACCTTTGCAATGTAAGCATACATAGTTTGGTAGAACTTTTAGTTGCAGAAACACATTAGTATTCAATTACGAAGTTTATTGATCTCACTGCCCTAAGGTATATACGTAATGTAATTTGTTGGATAATGCCATATTTTATTCTATAGATGCTTATTATTGTTATTTATATTAGGAAACTACGATTTAAAGCTACGGAATACAAAGACAGTTCACAAGTGTACTTACTAACACATACTTACTATTTTCTATTGTAGGATCATAGGAATCCACAAACTGTCCTTCTACGAACTGTATGATTAAAGAAGATTTACCTAAAAAATAAAAAATAAGTTATTATAGCGTCCTGAGATATTAAGACGCACAACATTCTCAAGGCATTTACCAACGGAGCGATACCCCATCATAGCAATCTTTCTTTGCTTGGACGGCATTTTTCAAATACTTCTTTTCACTGATAATTAGGTTAATTGGAATTAAAACTCTTGTACTTGATGATATTGACAATTTTGTATTTTTATTTTCTAAAAAATCGCACACGACACGATGAACGAAGTTTTCACAGGGGGGGGGGGTGGGGGTGGGATCCAAGTGGGATCATTCAGGATGACAGTTGACAGTTATTTTTTTCTTGACCATACATATCCTTCAGTCGTATTTAACATGTTTACGTAGCTCAGAAAAAATAAATAAATAATAATAATAGCGTCAAACAAGTCATATTCACAGTCAGAGTGAAGCTAAGTAAGTCACAGTGGAGGTTTTACAAGAGGTTCAGCTATGGAGTTTTCGAAACAACACGAAGAAACGTTTCACCTCGTTTTATCAGTTTTATGATTTACGTTACATATGCATTTGACCTTAGATTTAACATGATCGAAAAAAAATTGGCTTTGACATTTTTGGCAGTGCTAAATGACAATTGACATGAGAAGGAAAGTGATAGCTGACAGCGCTGCATATTTAAAAAATAAAAAAATTGTATATGACAATATGACTCAATCAGACTATCAGGCAAATCGTAGGATAATTTTGTGAACTTGTTAGTTATTGTTCCTATAGAAAAGGAACACTAATTTACGTAAGCTCCAGGCGCTCTCATTTGCTTTGGGTTTCTTTCTGTCGTCAAAATGGCTTCTATTCCTGAGTGTCCTCCAAGCTTGAAATCTATACAGCACTACTTGAAGACTGCACAAGAACACGATACCAGAGACCCTGTTGTGGCCTACTGGTGCAGACTACATTCCTTGCAAGTTGGCCTAAAACTTACTACAAAGAAGACGCCAGAAGAAACAAAAGTTTTAGTGGGTAAGAATGACACAGTAGCAAGAACCCACTGGGAAAAAACAATAATTGACATCCCAACTATTCTAACTTTTTCAGCTCTAATGGACTGGTTAGAAGAATGCAAGAAAATAAACAAAGATAATGAAGCAATTTCAAATGAAGTAGCTGCGCAAGCACATCTTGAGAACTATGCCTTAAAACTTTTCATGTATGCTGATAAACAGGACAGAGAAGCAAACTTTAACAAGTAAGTCAAATAAGTGCAAGTATATTTAAAGATGATTCACATAGTTTCACTTTTCATTTATCTCTGTATATTTTAGAAAAATTCAACGATATCCATGACATACCAGTGTAGTTGTTATAAGATCCGACCTGGGCAAAGTTGGGTCCTATAATAAAGTCACCTTGAAAGTGGCACCTTCCATCGTAGAGGTGCCTGCCCTTGTTGTCAACTTCCCCACAAATTCAGTTTTTTGGGGGGGGAGATTTCTCTGCCCTCTTCCTCCCTGCCGGAGAAGCATTGTGTTTATAAATTTTGATGAAAAGATAGAGAGGTTGGGAAGGGTTCTTGGGTTGTAATGCAAATATTTTTGGGTGGTTAAACGATTTTGGGGGTAGACTACAACAACAAGGGTGGACACCTCTATCATCATCATCACACACAAATTGAAGGTACGATCGTACTTCACGTCGTAACAGTTGCTTTCTTTGTGCCAGTACAAGTATGGTGGAGTGCTGCTCATACCTTTGGGATGGATCAACAAATTACTATCTTGGTGCATTAGAGTCCATTGAGAAATGTGCCAAGAAGCTTATCAGCTTCTTAGATGTGAATATCGGCACAAAGTTGCTAGTCTATCAGTTTCTTGGAGAGCGTGAATCAGATCTCCTTGGATCTCTAATTTTCGCTTGCCCATTTTTTTATCGGACAGCAAGCCAGGCGTTACAAGCCGTCACCGTTTCTTGGTTGATATTCTGAAAACCCATAACAAGCTCTTCGATTCCACCTTTAGCTAGTCTGTAGAATGCGCCACCTGAATGGGTGTTCCCATATGTATAAAAAAGTAAATAATTACTGCTGACGTAATCACCATCTAGACCTCCCCCCTCCATGTCATCAAAAATAAACAAAGCATAGACCCCCAAGCCTAATAAGCCTATAGTGCTTACTTAAGGTGAAACATTTCAATTTGGCGGGAAGTTCAAATTTCAAACAGTTTTTTTTGTTCTTGTAGCTAGGCCGAGTAATTATTGTAAACGATAATGATGTTCGCGAAAATTGATTATTTTTCTTTACAAACTCGCGTAAAGTTATTTATCTCCAATGCATATTATTACATACATTTGTTAATAAACAAATTTATGCTGTTTCAAACGGTTTATTGCCAAATGTAAGTAATATGGTGAGTAACTGATTAATAGCTGTACATGATAATGTAAAGAACGACCAACAGTTTTCGCGAACACTATGCCATTTCACAATAATTACCCGGCCTAGCTACAAGGACAAAAAAACTGTTTGCAATTAGATTTTCCCGCCAAAGTGAAACGTTTTACCTTAATACTTGAACGGTCCCTTACTATACAGTAATTTCCTGGAGAAGTATAATAATTGTATTTTATAAAAGTTGCGTCAGAACATTGCAGTAGGCTGCTGTTTGAAAATTACTCATCATGCCTATTTTTGTATTACAGGAATGTTGTGAAAGCATTCTACACAGCTGGCATGATATATGATGTGCTCACCACATTTGGAGAATTGACAGATGAAGCTGTCCAAAACTGCAAGTATGCCAAATGGAAAGCTGCATACATTCACAACTGCTTGAAAAATAATGAAACTCCTGTGCCTGGTATGTATTACACAAACCAGCTAATTTGCATTAGCTCTTGGCATTTTGGGCTGATATGAATTGTATAATGTATTATTAAATGCAACAACCACCTATAAAATCGGGGCTATGTCACCAGTTAGAAATTTTCGTAAGTTTTTTTTCATTTTACATAAACAAACAATTTCACAGGAAGAGAGAGATACCCCAAGACCAGTGTAAAATAGTGACATATGTAAAAATTAAGTATAACATTAAATAATGCTGACAGCACAGACTTTTAATCTGTATTATATGTCTGTGGCTGACAGGATAAATCATCTAAGTGACTGAGATGTGTTTAAACCATGTGTCCATTCACCGGGGAACTTTCGCTACTACGACTAAAGTACATTACTATTATGCTTCAAATAAAACGTACTTTCATGTTTTATAATATATTTATGCTTGGTAGCAAAGCAGTCCAAATTGTGTGTAAAAGGCGGAAAACCCATACCTCAGACTACAGAACAAAAGAGGTTACATTAAAACTTATTCTAAAACTCTTTACAACAAACTACATGCTCATACACTACCATTACTTGACAGATTTTGGATTTAGACCAACATTTTGCTACCTAGAGATTTAAAATATGTCTATATATAACAAGTATAAACTGTTTTTTTTTAACCCCCGAAAAACTGATCATCTTCAAATGGCTGAACATTTTCTTGAATCATAGCTAAGAACTCACAATAAAGTAACCTTTCAAGCAAAAAAACTAAATCAAAATTAGTTAAGCTGTTTAGGAGCTACAATGCCACAGACAGACATGCAGATTTAAACTTATAACACCCCTCTTTTTGGGTCGGGGGTTAAAAATACAAATTGCAGCGAACTCTAGTTAGCAGTACTCTTCATAGTTTAAAAAAAATAGATCTCAAAAGAATGTTAGTGTCAACTGTACCTATTCAATAAAATATGCATTGTAAGCAGAAAGGTGAAGTTCACAGGTGATCAAAGGACACTAAAGAGTCGCCTATGATCACCCTGATGATCAAAGTGGATTCAAGGAAGATAGGTGGAATAGATCGTTAGCATCAGGCTGTAAGTGCGAGAGTGTGCATATAATATGTAGATGGCCATGCTTTTGTGGACTGCATTTATGTATTATGTCATGATAGTTTTACTGATTATTCTAAATCCTAATCATATATCCTAATTTTATAGATAGATAGAAACTCTTTATTGTGTACACCAGAAATAAAAAATACAAACTGATAGAAAACACTTATGAGATAGGGCCACAAGTGGCGGCCTTATCGCTAAAAGCAATCTTTTATTTAATTATAAACTAGTGTAGTAGTTGATTTGTAACTCATTATCAGTTGATATATGAATCAAACAATATGTGTGCGAGGCCTTTTAAAATGTTCATGATAACTTTATTTTTTAAAACCTTTTTATTTTCAGGTCCAATGCAGTCAGAAGACGGTGACCAAGACTCTACAAACGATACAGCCAGCATACAACCACCACCAGAGAATACGCCTCAGGTGCCCGGGTTCGCCGTGGATCCCGCTACACCTCCTGTTGCACCCAGCAGCTTCGGCAGCAACTCTTTCCCAGACCCTAATGCTGTAATGAGGGCTGCTTCTCAACTTCCACCTGTGCCTTACACACCCGATCCCAATCCTGGAGGTTTCGTACCTTATGATCCATCTCAACAACCCCAACCGACCCCTCCTACTCCATTTTATGGTGATAGCTCCTCTGCTATACCACAACTGTCCCCCGAGCAGATAGCTAAGGCACAGAAATACTGTAAATGGGCTAGCAGTGCCCTCAACTATGATGATGTAAAAACTGCCATCACAAACTTGAAGAATGGGCTGGAATTGCTTCAGACAGGCCGTGACCCGGCTTAAAAGCCTTTGATATGTGATTGTTATGTTAAGTTAATATTGAATTTGATGCCGATGATTAAATATAGATCTATAATATGGCTAGATTGAGGCACCATTGTGAGTTTAATATTTGATTTTTTTTATGCCATAGTAGCAATCAAGTAGATGGCCTGCCTGATGGTAAGCAGTCACCGTCGCCTATGGATACTTGTAACACCAGAGGCACAACTGCGTTGCCGAACTTTTAAGGCTAACGCCTCGCTTTCAAAAGAACCCCATGTTGTAGCTTCTCGGAAACATCGCTCATTCTACATTTTGCAGGTGTGAGGCAATAAAGATCGCGTAAATAGCGGTATGCGATTTCCACTGATCTATGATATATAAATGAGCTCTCAGGTGGTTTATATTTAAGTAACTTCAGTTTTTTGTTTGCAGTGCTATACAGTGAATATGTTTACTTCAAGCCTAAGTATTAAAAGGTCATATTATTACTTGCTTAGGTCAAATGTGGTTGATGTTCCGAAAACCCGTACGAAGCGCTTTGATTCCACTTTTATTGTGCGAACTGCTAGTCTGTGGAATGCGCTGCCTAAATGGGTGTTCCCCGGTAGTTACAATCTCCAATATGGGTCTTTTCAAATCACGAGTGAATCGGTTTCTTCTAGGCAAACGTGCTCCATCGTAGACCGCATCATCGCTTAGCATCAGGCGAGTTGGCTGTCAAACGCAAACCTATTCCTAAATTTAAAAAAAGTGCTTACTGATTTTCACATGTCATTGTGCCAGCTTTTTTTCAGCGAAAAGTTGAGGAAGCATAAAGTGGCCTCTCTGACAAATATGAATAAGAGGGTTCATATTTTGTTCTCAATTGTATATTTTATTATGTTTAGCATAACATAATCCATGAAAAACTAAGTAAGTAAAATTACTTGAATTGAATATATTTTTAATATTGCAATATCATTTAAGTTAAATAAAACAATATATTTAGTACTCCAACCATTTATTCATTGACAATCAATCACACAATATATTATACTTAAAATTCACACATTTCACAAATACACGTTTTTCACCTTTAAGTACATAAACATTGTCATTAACAAATTAAGATGTATTTAAGCATATAAATTCGTAATATAATAATAACAAGGTATTAATACAATCAAATGAAACTATTGCTTTGTTATATAAAATGTAAGCTTTGGTACTCGCCACACTTCGTTAACTATTGTTAAAAAGCAGTGAGACGGGTTTACTACAATTGAGCAAATTATATTTATCATATATTAAAAATTGTGCAGTATTATTAATAAATAAGTTTTCCTATCGTGCAATTAACATTAGCTACAACTACCCTCCAATAAGCGGGCGGTTCGATCCTACATTTATGAATACTACTCACACAAACGACATATTCACGCATACAAAATGAACCTATCATGTATCGCTTAAATTAATATCACTTTTAGGTATAACTACAGATACTCTTTGCGGCACATTCACCTACAGAGGTAGCGGTAGATATAAACTAAATGGTTTTGTTTGATGTTCTAATTTTAGATAACCAGATGGCCCATGTTTAATTTACAAAGATGCAGTCATCAATTTAAACTAATAAAAAATATAATAATGACCTTATAGCAAACAAAGATCAAATGACTAGACTTGAATCACAGAGTGATTTTAAATATTTTGTAGAGCATTTCAGCGATTTTCAATTTCACTAAATATATTAAGCTTAACGCGCACAGGTGACTATCGTCACCGTTACTGTTTCCTCACTCTGGTCCAGGTTTATGTAGATTTATATTATATATATTATCCACCTCCATGTATCTTCTCCATAGACTTGACCAGGTTGACGAACAGTCGCCAGTGCGCGGCAAGCTTTAACCGCGCGTCTCACTCACCGGGTTTCAAAACCAGTCACGCCTATCTCAGCCGAATTACTCGTATAATATTTAAAAATAAAATGTTCACGATCCAACTAGACACTTGTGACTGATAAATTTTATTTCTAGAATCTTGGGTTAGTCCCTCTTGAGACCGTTGCCGTTTTGTGTGGCCGCACCTTTTTCTAACTCTTCCCTGCGGCTAGTCTGATACCTGGAAGAAAATCATGTGGTGAAATATCATGGCTAAGATATGACAAAAATGCGGTCATCAAATGAAACGTTTCATCGGACAATAATATGTGGAATACTTTTGTCTGCCTACAGGATTGTGATAAACAAAATGATGGCATTGAAATCAGTATTATTGGCTAGTCACAGTTTGGTGGGTCGAGTGTAAGATTTTAAAGAATGCAAGCTAGTCTCAGTTATACATAATGTATCGGATATTTTGGTCCCGATTGACTGGAATATACATTATGAACGACACGGCAGTTCGTCATGATGTTTTTGGCGCGCTGCCAGCCTAACATTCGACTGTGCAAATGCGATAAGCCACTAATTTTATTTCGTAACTAGTGTTTACATCATACAAAATTGGTCAAGGTGCATTGAGACGTTCTATCATTTCATAAAATATTGCTAGAATCTGATATACAATGCATATGGAATGATCACATAACATGACAATGAGTATTAGTTTGTGTCAAAAGGGCATAAATCACGCAGCCAGCACACTGCTGGAACAAAGTTTATTGTTTGATGCGCTGAGTTAACCTTATTTTATGACTAAATCATGCAGTTTAAAATTTACAAAACTTAAAAAAAATTGTCTGCTGATTATAAACGTCCTCTTTGTGACTATGGCGAAAACTCAGCCATTTCTATATTGAGCTTTTATACGCTGACGTCAATTAATATTTTTCTTTGCGCGAATAGCAGAATATGACCTAATATCCTCTATCCAATTTATGTTCGCAGATTATAAAGCACAAACACGTTTTATATTTTTATAAATTGTGTGTTCTTCAAATTTCTTCTAATAAGACTTCTCCACACGAGATGGAAACTGAAATTTCTAGTTTCTAGTACTCAGTACTAAAAACTTTAGAAATTTCAGACTTGTGTAGCCATAATATTTGCTGCACCTGTTTTTATTAAAAGTTCCATCTTGTATATACGAGGTATAAAAACTTGACATTTTGGCAGCAAGGTTTGTTTACATTGCTATGGTATTATTACATTTGAGTATAATAATACATTGAGTTATGTACTATATGGACTGAACAGAACAAGTTTGGTTCCTATGCTCGGTCCGAGCATTTATTTGCCCTGACGGCTACGATAACATTGTAAAAAAGTTGAATAAAAAAATATATTCTGAACTTTAACAGTTAACGTCTACGTGCAAAAACCTAGCAATAGTGTCAGAATTCAGTTTTTTTACAATGTTCTTGCAGCTGTCAGAGCAAATAAATTATTGGACCGAGTTAAATGTAGTTATTTTGGCCCTATACTTAGCACACCTCTATAGGAAGGTCTCTGGCTCTTGCAAAATGTTATATACACAGAGCAGATGCAACGGAAAATATAAGTCATAATAGGTGCATGCATGCGACTCAAGGCGACCCTCTATCCGATTTATAAGAAACTACGAATCGTTGTCGTCCTACGTCTTTTCTGTGTGGCCCACGCCTTATGCGGCGTAGGTATACTGTACTGTGGGACTCGAACTTTTGTCTGCGTCAATGAACACCTTGTCACACTAATATTGTAAATGCGAAAAGCAACTTTGTCTGTGTTTGTTACATTTTCACAACTACTTACACCTTTCAAAACTGAAGAATGTTTGACAAGGAATATTTGCGTGTATCAAAGGAAAATACGGAAAACTTAAAAAATCGCCGGTAAAATTGAATGGTGCAGCAAGAAAATAGTTTTGGTTTTCCTGTTACTTACCACACGACGAGTCTTCCACTGAGCATGAAGAAGAAGACAAGTGCTGGCGCGCAGCGGTCGAAAGGATCACCCACCATCACATGGGAGTACGCAGCCAACACCATCAACAGGAGAAGTCCTATATTGGCTGTGTTTCTTATTTTGTCTGCAAATGTAAGGCCGTGTTTACACTTGTATTTTTTGCTCACTTAAGTAGCTTACGTAACTAACTACAATATATATACCTACATTCTACAAGTGTAAACACTTCTATAATTTTCTTTATTCTTCGGCTTACGGTTTTGATCTCAACTTACCAAAATGATTTTAAATGGAATGAAGCACTCACGCGCAACATTTTACGTAAGTATTATTCTGTTTTATTTATATTACACGGGAATTACACACGTAAGATTAAGCCGGTTACACCGACTATAGTTTAGTATAGTTTTTTTAAGCTATAGTTTTAGATTATAGTTTATTATTGACTAGTTAGTTTATTTCATGATAATAAAGTCGTAAGTTACCTAATTCCGTAAGTCCTACTGAAAAAGCATACACAAACTTACTAAATGTAAATGCTGGTAGAGTAGGTACGCCGTACTATATACCTACTTATTATTCTAGTATTCCTAGTACGAATCGAACGTCGCGTCGCACTCATAGTATTTAATTTCTGCTATTGGACTTGAATTTCAATTCAATACTTTTATTCGGGTTGGCGATGTGGTCTAATGGGTGATGACCAGAACAGTTGGCAAGGTTTGATACTTAGATGTTAATGACTAGTCATTGTAAGTTGTTTTCGTATACTAGTATCCAACTTCATACTATCAATTTTTGGTAGTACATGAGTATATACTTACGGCTTGGGATTGCTGCTAAAGCTAACCCGAAAATTATTTCGAGTGATCCTACAGTCCTTCTGTACCATTTCGACGGTAATTTGAAATCAAATGTGTCAGTTAGAGGAAACACTTTAGCATACCTCACGTATTCTTTTCGCTGTAAAAAGAAAATAGACACCAAGTTAATATTGCGCTCGCCACATTTTTCATTTATTTTGTTTTTATGAGTAGTTTTCATTACACACGATGGCAAGCAAAAAACCTGCTTTGTATTATGTGATTTTTTATTTATTTAATTAAAGTAGGGTCAGTTGGTACCTACATATGTAATGTACCTAAATAAAATCAATATACCTACTTAAATTACTTAAGTATCTGGGTCTACACAGAGTTATTTGTATAGATCAAAAGCCTCTCGCAGTCATTTTGCCTATTAATCAATAATCGTATAACAAATTGGAATATTTTGTCCAGAGTTATGATCGTCGAACTAATACTAGGTACGTAGGACAGAATGGAATAAACGATAATAAAAATTGAAAACCTAATTAGGTAAAACATTTTGTTTTTGTTTTGTATACGATATATTAAGATCGCAAAATGACCGAAGCACAGAACTTTCGACTGGGTGAACCACTGAAGAGAGAATTTTTTCTTGGGGTGTACCGATTTTAATGATTCTTTTATTTGAAAGCTGGTGCTTCCCGTGGTCCCATTTCAAATTGGTCCAGTTCTGACAAATTCAGTTGACAGTATTCAAAACTAGACAGCGAAAAACATATGTGTGAGTGATATAGCGGCGCGACAGAGTTGCATTTATTGAAACTCACTACTCATCCAAATATTTTGATCAAACTTGGCTAAGTATACGTAACAAGTAGGAGTCTTGGCGCCAACGTGAAAAAAAAACATGTCAGTTCGTTGTATTATTTTCCTAAACTTGTGTATTTTCGAGTGTTTATGTGTAATAATTGTGTATTATTTATTAAGTGTTGGTGAGCATGCTCGAGTGTACCTACCTATGCAAGTGATATAACGTGGCGAAACGGATGCCTTTTCGTGTTGTTCCAAATACTCCATAAAAACCTCCACAATTTTATTAGGGCATGAGTTAGAGTTGACCGTGACTTTGCTTGACTCTGACTGTGACTACAACTTGTTTGACGATATCCAATAAAACTTGGAAATATTTAAATACCTACTTGACACTGGCAAACACTCAAGACGTGCAACGCCAAAATACTCTCGACAGGGAAGGACAGAAGTGAGAATTTTTCAAGGGATGTAGTGAGATATCACCCGTATTTATTTTTTCGTTGAACGCGCGACTTCCTAATTTATCAATAATATTCTGAAAAACCACGAAAAACAGGAGGGAGGGTAAGATTAAAAAGTTGCTAAAAAAACGTCACACAAAAGAGTAGGTAAATAGATATAAGTACAATAATCATCATATCATTTTTCGAAGGTGGAGCCACAAATTGGCTACAAATTACATTTGCAACGGTCAAGGCCATTAAGTAAATGTTTTCCGAAATTTGTTTGATAGGCAACGTTTTCATAAGAATTGAAAATTACCCCAAAATAATTAAGTACCTATATAAGTACACATTTTTACGTAGAAATCCACACAATGTACGAGAAAAGTACTATACGACCTTGGTCTTGGCTTGGTTGGCCTTGGTGGCAACTGGGCACAAATTATGGGCTAACGTATGGTGCCCACATTTGCTCGTATAAGTACTATAAGTAGATATGCCTCTATTGCCTGTTGTTGTAGTTAGGTATCTAAGTAGGATTACGATTTTATATATTTTTGGAAAATTTAAAAAAAAACAGAGATAGCAGGCTTATAGCAATTAGGCAAGTATTATAGTATTTGTGCATTTCTACATTATAAGATAAGTGTGCAATAATAAATATATAAATAATTGTATCTACTATAGTAGTTGCACCTTGGTTTCGCCGACCATGGTGTACTGGCGGCTAGCTGTCAGTCAACCTCATATAGCAACTAAGATTCTCTGTACAGTAGTCTACGCAGGCGAAGCCGCGGATAATAGCTTGCATAAATAAATAACATGTAACTAGACATACCTGTAGGCTTCTACAAGTATCATATATGCTATTGCAGGCAATAGTACCTACCTATAGTTCTTATTCATGCAATATCTACCATGATTAATATTATATTCTATTCTAAATTAACAAACGCGGCTCGTTATCAAAAGAAGACAGCTCGAGCAGTCGTAGGACTAGGCCGCAAGCCAAATACCAAAATAACTATTCACATCGCTCTGCCACAAAAAAATTCAATGCACCGTCCGACCTTTCTGTTTCAGTCTAGTAATAAAAACTCACCAAATCTTTGTGCAATTCCTTAGAAATGAATGGTGATAGCTTTGTTATTCCAACAAATATAAAAAACACTCCTAAAAGGATAGACAAGCTTTTCAACACTATGGAACCCATTTTTATCGAGCGCACTTATTTCAGTCTGTCTCTGTACCGACCGCCTTTATCGACTTACATCAGAGACAGCATGCATGATATAGCCTAGGTTTTTTCTTAAAATTATGTTTACACATAATTTGTCATAATGGCGTTGTTTTTTACTATTGGTAATGGAACTTTCACATAGTAAATGTGTTAAGTATTTTATTTCTAAACACTACGTACGCTATTAGGAAATATGTTTATGAAATTAGAAGCAAACACGTTTCGCGCCGGCGCGAAAAAAATCCATACATAGATTTTCAGTGTTGCTACACCCAAAATTTAAGTAAGTACCAAAATATTTTTATGGTTTTCATTTAATGTAATTATTTACCTTATATATTTAAAACCTATTCAAAATAAGTATTCGACGAACATTATGCTTGCAATAAATAATAATTATGTGTGGATCAGAGTTTACAATAGATGTAACCTAAGGAGGCGCCCAGCAGGCTCTACGCATACAATTTCTTGCATGGACACCGCGACATAATCCTGTCGTCGCCCTGTCGAGCGAGAACGCGACAAGGTGCCTACGGTTTTATATTCGCCTGTCTCGCTTTGGCACGACAAAACCCTGTCGCGGTGCGCATGTTAGCCCGCTTGGTCATTGATACAAACGAGTGCCACTTCTCCATCTTGTTTCATCAATCAGTGTGGTACAAAAGCTGTCCAAATGTCTAGTTTGATTTATTAAAACAAGAAAATGTATTAGATTTTCTTTTGTTATTTGCGAGTGTGAGTTAGTATAAATACTAAATGCAACAGTGGGGCTAGTACGAGAACTTGCGAAAAAGTATTCGTTCCGTAAACGATAGCAAAATGTATGAAAAAGCTGCATGTTGCATGTAAATAAGTCTCAAAAAAAAAAGTTGTTTAGTTGATCAACCCAGCCAGTGTTGCCACCTTAGTGGTATTAGCATAGCACTAAATCTGGCGGTGGAAGGTGGCGAGCGAGAGCACTTAATTTTCTGGTTTGAATATCTATTTATCTATCTAAATGCACTTTTGCTAGCAGTTGGCACAGTATTTTTTAATATTCTCTTTGAGTTGACCAATGACGATAGTAGTTATATTACCTTTCGAGTTGACATACAGAATAAAAAGAAGCCACATGCAGCGCTATCTTCCGGAGAGTAGCAAGACAATCAACAGCGCGGCAAAATAAAATTGTTTCACTAAAAACTTCATTTTGCTTTTGTTTCTTTCAAATCATTTCAAGATATTGTTTTGTATGATTGTAATTTGTTTTGTGTGTATAATAAATAAACAAAAATTTCAAATGCTCTAAAGTCCAAAGAGAATGTAACGCTACGCTAACTAAAGTCTAAAAAGAGAAGCAAGGCGTGTGTGTTAATTATAATTAATGGTAAGCGACTTACCTCAGTAATAATTGTAGTAGAGTATACAAACAAATAAATTGATATATTTTCAAATATGTATTCAGTTGTTTTAATACACAAAGAACACCCCACTAACATTTTAACATACCCATAATCTCTCAGAAAAATAACGACAAGCCTCGTCATTCTAATGATCATTTCTAGTACCTACACTACTGTATATTTTACAGATTAGTTCTATATTTTTATAATTTGTTCAAAAGTTTTAAATTAAATAAATAATATCTGGGACATTTTTGCACACACGGTCATCTGACGCCAAACTAAGCAAAGCTTGTAATATGGCTGCCAGAGACCGATATACGTACACGTACATATATATTTTTAAATACATACTTAAATAGATATTAATATCCGGACATAGAACAAACACAAATGTTCATCACACAAATTTTTGTCCTAGGTGGGAATCGAACCCACGCCCCCAAGCACAAATGTTAGGTTCACTACCAACTGAGCCACCGGGGCAGTCATTTATGATAATAAATGTGGGCTAGTGGGCAAGTTGTGCGTTTGCAAGGATTCTTAAGTATCTGACAGACGATGGATTTGGCTGACGGGTCGCAGTCTGACCAACAGGAGAGAAAGAAAAATTTCTCTTTCTCATCTGTTGGCATTATTATAGTACACACTCTAAAGTTTAGAGTGTGTAGATCTATAATTTAGAGTCTAAAGTATAACAATAAATAATGGCCAAGTGTGAGTCGGTGACAAATTTTTGTTCATCACCGGTTATAGTATGATCACCAAAGTTAAGCAAGGTCGAGCGCAGTCGGTACTTGGATGGATGACCACCTGAGTGTTCTCTTTTTATACGATTTTTTTTACTTTGGTAAGGAAACCTCAGTGCGCAAGCCCGACTCGCACTTGGTCGATTATTATTTTGGGTAGTCCTGTAAAAATTTAACAATAATTAGTCACATTTTTTTAAATTAAAATTTAATAATGTCTACACATGGAACATATTCTTGTAGAAGTTCACTGTATTGTATCATGAAAATATCAGAACCACACAACAGAAACTGATCTTTATCTTTACATGGTTTCAAATCTAATACATCATTTACGGTAAGTCTGGATGTTAATATTGGTTCTTTATATTTCAATACAGGAACATCTGAACTATTACTTAAATATATTATATAATCAAAATTCCAATATGACTTTAGTGAATATAGGTCATCTCTAAACAATATGGTATCTATGAATTTACAGCAATACAGTAATATTATCTTTGTCATATTCTCTTCATCATTCAAAATATGTTTTATGATAGAAAATAAGGGTGCTATGCCAGTACCTTGTGCAATCATAAATAATCTACAAAACTTTTTAGAATTCAACTGAAAGTTTCCATAGGGCCCGCGCCAAATACTGGAGTCTCCAACTTGCATATCACATAAATAATTTGATACAAGTCCATTAATATACCTTTTTACAATTATTGCAAAATCATAATCCCCTTTCAGCACCAGGTGTTCCGATTTTATTGGTGTATAAGCACGAGTGCAAGTATCTTTTTCAGACTGATATTTTACTAGAAAATGTTCACCTGGATACCAAAATACTCGTTTAACAGCCTCTGAATGATTTATTTTAAATAATAGCAGCCTGTGTTGTTGGCAGAAATCAATGTTGTCTATTAAATAGTATTGTTTGTACTCTAATTGAGACATAGCATTTTCCATTCCTAGATTGGAACTTTCACCATGCTCAATGTATGATTTGTAAAGTTGAAGCTGCTTTTCATACACATCAAAAATACATGGGTTGCAGCCACTGTTACAGCAATCTTCCTTATTTGGTTCAATCGGTGCCTTCATTTTGATAATACAATTTTAGGATATTGAATCAAGTAGTTATTGAATAGATACACATCAAAGTATAGTTTTATATTAGATACATTATTTAGGATCCTTTTGATGTGTTAAAAGTTGAATCACTGTGTCCTGTACCTAATGTTATGTATATTATAACAGTAGAGCAGAGGGGATCAGGGGAATTATAAGAAAATCGTAGTTATTATTTCAGATATTTTGTTAACCAAGCCAAGCAAAGAAAACGTAACGCTTGAGAAACCTAACCAAAACCTAACCTCACTTCCCTTATTATTGTATTCTGCCTACCCTACCTACTATTTTTTTTTTGTATGTTTCATGATTATGACCATGGATACAGAGTCCTTTAGTCGGAATATTAATTAGATTTACAAAGTATTAAACAAGTCACAGTTAGAGTCAAGTAACAGTAAATTAAATCACGGTCATTTCCAAGTCGTGCCGTACAAATATGGTGGAGGCTTTACAAGAGGCTTCTATGGAGCTTTGGAAACAACACAAATATACATGTTTGGGATATGGGATATAACTCCGGATCCCCCTTGTATAGTATTCTGATGGGGTGACGACGATCGAAGATAAACACCGTTGTAGTTCACAATTATTTTACTGTTTGAAGTATTACAAAGGTCAAACTGTTGTAAGGCAGGCTCCTACGGTCCATTGAATAATCAAGTGAAAAGGTAATTCTCAAGACTACATATTACGTCCGAGATAACAAGAGAGCAAAACCCGTTACCGTTTTTGTCTATGACCATTTACCAATTAGTGATGGGGTCGAATGCACACCGAATCGGTCGATTTAACTAGTGATGTGCACGCGACCCACATAATATAAATTTGCGTTTATAGAACGCCACACATATTTCACCACGTTTTATCACTTTCCACCATCGAATCCGTCCACGAACATAATATAGTATTATGATATGATAAGTGTTCGTGATGGTGCTTGAGTGTGGTTATGGTTATGTGATATAACGACGATGTGAAACATGATTTCATGTTATACTAAATACTTCCAATACTTGACACTGGCAAATGTACAAGACGCACGACGCCAAAATCCTCTCGAGAGGAAAGAAAGAAAAATTAGCAAAGATCATTTTGTTTACAGTAGCTGCCGCCGATTGCTAGTGGCGCTACTGTCTATACAAGGCTATCGTTAATTAAATACAGACAGTGCTAGGTTGGTAAGATTTTACTAGAGGCTTCATAGAAATTTTGAAGTAACATGAAAAGACACGTTTAATTCTTTGAAATACATCATTTGCTTACATAACACTCGTGTACGTTAATTAATTAATGCATTGCATGCAATAACGCGCCATTTTTTTTTTCATATTGGCGCCAAAACTCCTATATTCTTCTTGGTTTGGTGTGTTCATGTTCGGACATGACATCTGACTTAGAAAGAAAAAAAATCACCTACTCTTCAGTAAAATAAAATAAAAAAGGCTTCCTACATGTTATGTACAAAATACGCATTTAATAGGCTATACCTAGTTACATACATATTATTCATTTATAAGCAAATATAGTACATAGATATTTTCCGGCAGAATAAACAAAACTGTTTTTTTTTAGAAATTAACTGTTGACGTGACAAAATAAGCGGTAAGTTCAAATAATAATACAGTGTCATTGTATTCTATTTAATTCTATTATTTTTAGTATTGTTTATAAGTATATATGCCGATAATGGTTATTTTTCAAAATGATAATGATAAATGCAGGACTTTTAGTTTATTATATGCTGAATAAAATTCGAAATAAGATATCACTTTATTGAGCACGTCAGCGCCCTCTAGACAGACGCCAAACAAACGTGGTAAACTGTGCTCTGCCCGCCATAAAAATAATTTGTTCCTTGCTTTCGACCGATCACGTTAGTGCTTGACTAGCCGTAAACAATTTGGTAAGAATTTATCATAAAAGCAGTTTAATTAGTAATTATTTGCACGAACCTGATGCCAATTTAAGTTTTTCAGTTTATTTATTACCGTGTCTATAATTTTCGAGTGTAGTAGAGTAGATTGTATTGCGTTACAAAGAGACTCCATTGCTGCGAGTACACATCCACGCAAAAGTGATTTTTTACTCTTGCTGTAGCGTGAATGTGCGTATTATTCGATTTAATTGTACTTTGTGATTATGTGTTTTATTTATATTTAAAAGTGGAGGAAGTCATCGTAACGACTATCGTTTGTAAAAAAATAATTAGCGATGCCGCCGCCGCCGCCTCCCTTTTATGCGGTTGTTGACATTTCCTTTTCATATTTTTTGTTTTTTTCTTGAGAGTTTAAATCTCATATTATAAATACCTACCTAGCATGGAAAGTATGTGGTCCATGTCGCGCGAGTTTGTTCTTAAATCGATTATGTACTTACCGACGCTTTTTACTATGTACTTACACGTAATGAATACAAATATATAGGTACCTACTTATATGAACTACCCAACGACAAAAACGTAGATTACACGGGTTACAATAATAAGTAATTAGGTACCTCCGTAAACAATGAAGTTCATACCCTTCATACTGGTAGAGACCTTTTTTCTAAAAACATCATAGGTATGTACAATAACTAACTTTGAAAATATTTTATTAAAACATTCTTTGAAGTGACTAAATAAATGCCCAACTAAATCAAATTGTCTATCTAAAATTAAATATCAAAAGCTGCATTTAGGTTGCTGTCTTCAGGTAAGCTGCCCTAAAAGATAGCAACACTGCCACATAAAATTAAGTGCTAGCTCTTTGGTCACATCGAGGCATCTGAAAAGATCCTAACCAAATCCCGAGCGGCTGGATTTCCCACGGTTTCAACTACATTTGGACGAAATATGCATCCCTTGTCAATAGATTCATATTTCCTTGATTTGAGGTTTTCTGCCACTGCACCAGCCGCTCTTGATGTGCTCTGGAGGTGAGAGGCACCAGAGTATCAGCGCAAGTTGCGCCCCACACTAACGGCCTCCACGACTCCAGGGTCTGCTGTCATCAGCCCTCTTGCCTCCTCTTTGGATTTAGTCATTAATCATGAATTTTTCTATTTCAGAATTTTACTGATTCACACATAATATATCAAGATGTCTGATGATGGATCAACTGTTGTGGAGAAGAAAGGGCGTGGTAGACCAAAAGCCAATGGAACTCAATCTGTGAGTTAATCTCGATACATATTTTTTTATGTTATATGAATAAACCAATTTACTATGATGTACCTGTTAACATTGATTCACCATACAGCTAAGATCTTCCCAGGGGTGAAGTTTTGAGCGCTATTAAGTGGCTCTCTAATCTGTAGGACTGTAATTTGGGCATCAACATTTTTGGTGATTTTGTAACTGTTGTTGTGTGATGAGATGTTTTAAGCTCTATTGAAATAAATCAGTGGGAATTAACTTTGAGACATTCCTGACTTTACATTAGTATTAACATGAGTAGTAGCACTATCCTTATAAACTTGCATTTCACAGGAAGCCAAGGCTGATACTAAAAAACGAGGTCGACCAGCGGCAGCTAAAACAAAAGAAGCAGCCAAGTCATCTGACGATGAGCAGCCACCAGTAGCAAAGAGAGGACGAGGCAGGCCTAAGGGCACCAAAAAGAAGGCACCTGCCAAAAAGGTTTGTGTACAAATTCATGATTGCTTAAATTGGTTGTGTATGTGTTGTTTTTTTTAATGGATTTTAGTGACAAATGCCTTTATATTGCAGGCGACTAGCGGTGGATCTGAGAGCAGGGGCCGCGGGCGACCGCGCAAAGAAGCGCCTCCAAAAAAAGATGCTGCCTCCACCGAGGAAGAGCAGGATGAAGACGAAGAAGACGAGGGTTCTGACCAGTAAAGTGTTTCAGTTCACTAAACTGCACACTCAATGTTAGTGTAATTTGTTTGTCAAGATGTCTCCTTGTGTCTCTCTTACATCTGGCAGCATTGTTTTAGTATGTGATATCACTAATGATATTATTTCACAAAGGATTATCTTGGCAATACAAAGTCTCATTAAGAGATTGTTCAAACTTTATTTATGTGAGAAAGCAAAATGTAAGATAAAAAATAGCTTTCATAATCATTTTGTCCTTATTAACATGCATTTATTTGGTATAGGTATTTTGTTAAATTAAAATCTAATCTCACATAAGTAAATTTTGAATAACATAGCTCTCCCTAGTAATGTACAACTTTAAGATTAATTTGTAAGATTTCTTTTTATGTAGATTCTTATTATTATATCATAGGTATTTTGTAATCTCTTGATTTATGATAAGACAAACAACAATTTTGTAGAGTACACATTATTTTGACTTGAAAATCAAGTATTATTTTTTCTAATAAAGAAATAGTGACTATGAATATTTTTTTTCAATATTTTTTTGACCTATTGGAAAATACACAAATTTGTTGATGCACTATAGTGCCTCTAGATATTAGTATTAATCCCCATCACAGCTCTGATTTTGTATTGTAATAGTTAATCAGGTAAATGTTTTTTTTTTTGCTATCAATATTACTGTGTGTATGTGCGTGAATGATCAATTTTAGAAAAATATAGGTATGATAACTTTAAATAAATCTTATAAATTCACAGCCTATTTAATTTTGGTCTATTCCACTTTGGTCACCTGGATGATCATAGGCGACTCTTTGGAAGTCGGTAATGAGAACACGGCGTTGTCAAACATTAATAATAAAACTTAGGATGGTTTAAGTGTGGGTCAAACCGCATGCAGCGCAGCTTATGTCGTAATGCATAGAATATTATGGGAAATGAGAGTTCTTGTCTTTTCCACCTCCATGACACACCAAACCCACGACAAGATGCTGTGCAGCGCTGCGCAACTACGTGCGTTACTGCATAAAATGGCACAGTAAGGCATATTTGTAGTGTAGTGATGGATCATCCAACCGATAGCAGAGAGTGGGACCATGGGTCAAACATCAGCTCAATGGTGTGAATCTCCGCATAAGTGTCGCCCTTCTCTATTCCGTGAGCTACGTCATCGATGCTGTATAGGTACCATTCTGTGGTACCAGTAAATCCAGTAATTTTGTATTATGTATTCTGTGCCAGTAGCATGAAATCATAACTCCTCAATATCCGTGTAAAACCTGTGGGAATCCGATAAAAATATGTGGTTTTGATTTAAATTATGTGTTATTTTTGGAGGGTTATTAAACTAAATTCGTGTTTATTTTGCTGACAAACTGTTCCGTGGGAGAAACAAAATGACAATTGAAATGCTTTTGGTATTTTTAACTGACTTCAAAAAGGAGGGGGTTCTCAATTCAGTTGTTTTATGTTTTTTATGAAAAATGAAAGAATATACTTTCAGATTGGGCCCATAGAAATTTCGTCAAAATCAGTTCAATAACTACACATTTTTGTTACCTGGATGACAGACAGTATGATCATCATCAAGTAACAGAATATGGCCATTTTATACTTTTGTGATATTATATATATATTTTACTTGGCTACTGCTATCCCGGTTGTTAAGCCAATTTTGCCTTAAAAGTCGTAACAGACTTACGTACCACGAACCACGGACCGCCGTCTGACCAACAGGAGGGAAAGAGAAATAACTGGCACAAACGCTAATAATGATCACATGTAGCGTTCGTTTTGGGCACAGATCTACGTTTTGGGTATAGCACATCACCCATACAACGTTGAAGGTTCATAGACAATTTAAATGCTCATGCTCACCAAAAGCTTACTATCACTTGGCAACGTACCCACTACCCAGCATGCTGGAGTCATAACTTGATGCTGTCTGTGACTTGTTTGACGTTACCTTGTAAGCGATGTTTTTAATCCGACTGAAGGAATCAATATCCATGGCCACAAAAAAAAACGGACAACGCTTGATTGCACACTATCTCCGCTTTGTTACTCGTACAATTTAAAACGTATATAAACGACCTTTTTGCAGCTGATACGATGTACGCCGTGTATTTGAAATCGTACGCTTAAGGTGAAACGTTTCACTCTGGCGGGAAAATCAAATTTCAAACAGTTTTTTTGTCCTTGTTGCTAGGCCTAGTAATTATTGTGAAACGGCATAGTGTTTGCGAAAATTGTGTAAATCTTATAACATCACAGCCTATTTAATTTTGGTCTAAATACAATATTGACCTTAAATAGTTGATTGAATCAGGCGTTACTTTGCGGAAGTCCATTTTCAAACTGTTTTAATGATGACACACTAGAATTCAGTCATTTTCAAAACTGTTTTAATGATGACAATTACACTAGAAATTCATCATTAAAACAGTTTTTCAATATTGACCTTTCCATATCTTTAAATCTTCTTAAGAAAATAGAAAAATAATATTACATTTTGTTGTTGATAAAAAAACTACCCTAAAAGTTAAATATAATTTGAAGTTATATTTATATTATGTATTTAAATAATTTAATTTTGATTTATTAAAACTTATATGGCTACTATTTTTTTCTAGAATTTTTAGCAAAATATACAATTTTTCGTAGTACGATGGTTGGCAGCACTGCGCTATCCTGTCAGGTTGTCTGTCAGTGTCAGTCAGTCAGCGTCATTTGTGATTTTGTGTAACACGTATCCCGTGCCTTAGCTATCTATTTCTAATTAAAAGTACGAAACCTTTGTTTACTAGATATTGGTGTGTTTTACTAAGCGTTTTCGTCTCTACAACTTTTCAAATGACTACGTGTGATATAGATAACGACAGAAAAGTTACTCAGTGAACTTTTGAAATGTGTTCATGTTGGTGCCATAGTGTCATCTAAGTTTTGGCCAATTGAAAGTTGTTGTGAAGTGTTTGTTACTGCAACTGGTTTAGACATCGTAAATTATGTGCCTTATTAACTGGATCTGTGGTTTCAAGTTATACAAAGGTTCGTATCGTTCGTTTACTACAACTACGTTTTACGTAGATTAAGACCTTACAAACATAGGGTAGGTAGTAGTACTATGAATGACAACTCTCAAGTACAATCAGCTGCATTCATAAACATCCATCGCTAATACCAGATCATTGTTCATACTAGATAGGTAGTCAAATAGTCAGTCTTTATGTACTTTGATGTTAATGTATAACTGAAATTAAAATAAAATGTGCAGTCATATTTCTAGTTTTTAGCTTTTAGTATCCTAGTATTGTATTTACAAATGCTTATTATAATTTTTTGGTAGGCAGTACGAAATCACCGGAGTTACATTGCATTAGTGTACTCATAATGTTAATCCACTCTTCTCTCATCCCACCCTTTTCTTTTCAGTCCCTTATTTGTCCTGTAATTCCCACTATACTCGTCCAGCCCTTTCTGCTCCAGTTCTGCATTAGTCACGCACCCGTTCTTTAGTCCACTTCTTTCTTATCTGGCTTCCACATCTAAGAAATTTGAATGAATTTGGTGTGATCCGATCCTTACGATACGTTCGATGCAGGTCTGAGTGTGCGTATTGCTTACCTTTAAGAGTATAGTATACATACATGCATTATTGAAGGTTGTCGGCAAATTACATCATATAAATTGTCATTATGATAAGAAAAACTTAATTGCCAAGAACTTTTAGATTTGTTTTTTTTTTTACTTAAAACATGTTTTAGTTTATTTGAGGACATCCCTAAATAATGTGCTACACTATTAGTGATAGAACTTTTAAGATCTGATCAGTAGTTTTGGAGATTACACCTACAACCACCCAAACTACAAAAGCAACAAACTTTACCTCTTTGACTAAATTAGTACATATAGATTAAAAGAGACGAAAACTGACCATCAGACTTTAGGAAAAGTTGAAACCATAAATTAAAATTTTTGTCAAAGTGGGTGGGTTCTTCGTCAAAATACTACCTATGTGTTGTTGGAGAAAAACAATTAACATTCTCAGACATACTTCATGCATGAAGACAAAGAAAGCATTTAAAAAGTTAAAAGTCCCTGCGATTGCTAAATTCACTCTCGCATGTTTTCACCTTTAAATTTGCATGCATATTGTGAAAGCAAAACAGATTTGAAACGTTTAGATTAAATTATAAGTTAGTTTGATATAGAGACAGAGATTTGATCCATAAGAATTGGATTATATGAACATTGAATTTGTTTGTTATGAATCACCATGTTAGGGTTCTGTAGGGCATGTCAAAGCGATGTTAACTCAATAGTTCGCGAATTCGAATGCATAGTGTTTGGATTCAAGTCAACAATGAGCTTGGGCTACTTGTGAAGGAAAATATTGTGATGAAACCATAGCATGGTGGTTGGTGGGCAGTTACAAATGCTCAGCTGGCTTTTGAAAATCTGTCACCAAGCACCTAACGGTGTGTTCTGGTAGCATCAACTTAGAGCCAGTTCCCATTTCAGGCCCCTGCCTGAACCCTTACAATCTATGTCACATAACATCTGGGGTATGGTCGAACGCGCTACCTGTCAACAATAAAATCAAATAAATGGTGAATTTTGGTGCATATTTAAAATAAAAAAATTCAGAAATTGTCCCGCGTTGTTGACCGCCAACTCGCCTGATGTTAAGCGCAATGCGGTCTACGATGGAGCACGCTTGAGGGGAAAAATCAATTCACTCGAGACTTGATGACTCCCAGATTGTAACCATCGGGTAACACCCATTCCGGCAGCGCATTCCACAGACCTAGCAGTTCGCACAATAAAAGTGGAATCAAAGCGCTTCGTATGGGTTTTTGGAACATCAACCATGAAGCGGTGTCGATTTTTCGTGCCTGCTCTGGCAGTCCGATAGAAAAATGGGGAGGAGGGAATTAGATCATGCAGTAGACAATGCACACTCTCCGAAATGTATCTGATAGACTACTGATAAAAAACTGATAGACTAGCAACTTTACGCCGATGCTCAAGACTAAGAAGTTTACTTAGTCTGAACCAGGGATTCATTGCTGATGAGTCTCTTGGCGCGTCTCTCAATAGACTCGAACGCCCCAAGCTGGTACTTAGCTGATCCATCCCAAAGGTGAGAGCAGTACTCCATGCATGACCGAACTTGTGCTTGGTACAGTGTAAGCAACTGTTCCGATGTGAAGTACTGACGCACCTTCGATAGGATACCCAGCTTTTTGGCAGCTTTTAGGAGCCAAAGTTGAGGGTAGAAGACAGAGAGACGCCCAAAAGCTCAAGTCGGTCTGCTGTCGGAATAGATACATCCCGGAAAGTAGGAGCCAGTAGGAATGGCGTCCTTTTTGCAGAATTATAAAAAACTAATTAAGTACTATAGGAAAAAATAGATTAAAAAAAGGAATTATATTGATAAAACCGGCCAAGTGCGAGTCGGGCTCACGCTCTGAGGGTTCCGTACCATCACAAAATACAATAGTTAACAATTGAAAAAAAAACAACTTAAAAATTAGTAAAACACGCTATTTCGACTCTGTGCAGGAAATAATAAGGTCTTCCAAGTAACCGAATACGTTGCTTAACTTGGTAATGAACATAAATTTGTCACCGACTCGCACTTGGCCATTAGGGTTTTTTTTTTAGTTGAAAGTTTTTGTTCGGATTAGGAAGAAATGCTCTGTCCCTTTCCCGCAAAGTGTATCAAGATTGTTTCAATATGGAGTTCGTATAGCGTACCTACAAGTGACGTCATTTATAAGTTTAGTGTGGTTTTCTGTCTAGCAATACATTAAAATGTTCCTTCTTCCTAAAATCTTCCTTCATTCTGAACATGCACATTCAAATTTTGTTTTCGGTTATCTGCTACATATATTTATGGTTAGGTCTTTTATAAGACAATTAAAATCTATCTATCTGTCGGATAGCCTATTCCATCTTTCTTGTTTTTCTTAATTTGCCGCTGATTTGGTTCTGGCATAAAGGGCCAGTTCATCGACAGCGTCACATAACCGTGACTCGTGCCAGCATTGTAGTTTTGCTACTAAACTATTTGTGTCGAGGTGTATTTACTGAGTCAATATATACCTTTTGCGTCTACGACGCGCACATATCAATTAGTTCTAAAGCCGTTGGGCGGTCGGCAGTCGCTGCTCGTGATCGAGCCTTCGAATATACACGCTTCGGAATTCATTACAAAGGGCGTTACTAAAATCATTGTGCAGCGATTGTTTTATTGATATTTACCGCACGTAATTCATCAGAATGTAGACCTACACCGATTTCCCTTTTGGAAAGGACTTATGCACTTTACGGTAAACATGCGCTCTCAAGTAGCTGACTGTAGTCTCATCCACTTCACGCACCAAGGTCTTATCTGGTTACATAGATGGCGAGCGAATTACCTGCTAGGTATTTAGTGTCAGCCAGGTCGTTGCCTTAGTGACTCAAGCGCTCCGCGCGCTCGCCGTTACTTGGCTGTGCTCTTTAGGTTGACTCAGACGTACCTAAGAACAATGAAGACTCAGGTAGACGATTAATACAATAATCTGGATGAAGACTTTTCATTATCTCAGGTACTAGGAAGACATAAATTGGTGTTCAACTGATGATTTCGAAGTACTTACCGCGAGAAACGTTTTGATGAAAGGAATGCATAAGGGTTGTCTTTCTTTAATTTTCGAATTTTATGCGTAGATATTACAAAAAAAACCCGTTGCTCGAAAGAGAAATGACACGACAGAGTCACTGTAATTTTACTTTTGACAACATTCAGTATGACCGTAATTGTAGTGTACTAAGTAGTAGTGTATGTCCGCATATAATAGTCAATATAGATAAAATATTTTATGTATGTATATAAAATTAATGGCTTAGAGCGTGTCGAGACACGCATATGACACTATGTTCTTTTATAATTAGATAGTAAGTTTCCATACTGCATAGTTTAGAAATTAAGTACTTACCTAGGTTATAGAATAAGCCGATTTTTCGCAATAGCGACTCAAACGAAGCTCGACGAATCGAATGAATTTAGATAAATAGAAAATAGTTTTTAGTTAAGGTTTTTAAAATATCAAGGTTTTTATAATTTCAAGTTTCTATGTCTTCTAATACAATTTCTAAACGCAGGAGGCCCGGGCCTGGGGGTTACTTTTGAGCAATTTGACGGGCCATAATTCGCAAAGGACACTATTAAAAAGTTATGTATGAAACTTTTCCTTTATTTCAAAAGACCTATAAACGCAGCGAAAAATTATCTCCCATTCGCATTTCATACGTACCAGAGCCATCCCTAAATAGTTTTATTTTATATTTTATAAAATTGTGACCTTTTTCAAAACTGTAATTATGCAGTTTTATGCACTTATTTTAATAACTATAGACGTCAGGTTCTAAAGAATTAGAACGGAACCCCAAAAACCTAATGTTTTATGTAAACATAGTACATACTCGTATGCGTACCGTATTTAACTGGCTCTACTATTGCGGCAATTGGTATTGTGCCTAATTTATTAACGCTGACATTCGTTAATAGTTTATTATTAATGCATCATAACTAATAGGTCGTTCTACAACTACATGTTTCCCTAACACCTAAGTACATATGTAAAAATTGTATCAAAATGATTGTAGACTTGCTCGTACAAGAAGAAATAACTTAATTTTGAATGAAGAAGTCAGTCAGAATGCATGTTATAATTGCAATTATCGCGCGTACGGTAACGAGTGCTAAATAAGATGTTAATACCTTTAGTCAATGGGTCAACGTCCTGAATTTTTGAGTACTCGATTACGCCGCGCAGTCTCGCTTTATGTGCGCTTTTCTCTCGCTGATTGCGTCTTTTTACTTTCTCACGGCGACAGTTTCACCACGAGGGCCCGCTGTGTCAATGAGGCGAACTGTCTGCAGGGAACCTCGTCTTACATCAAAATTTAAAGCTTGCGTTTGTGTTGGCTTATCCACAGAACTGTTCCGCCCTCAAGGCGAACCTCTTTCAAGAATCCTTTCCAAAGAAAAGCAAAGGACCGTATATATACGCTACGTCGCCTGAAGCGCTCTACTGAAATGAGGACAGACAAGGTGTTAGTATTCATGTCTGGATTATGTGTTATTTCTCGAGCATGTAGGTCAGAAATGCAATAACAAGTTCTCTAAGCCTGATTTTAACTTTCACCACGCCCCTTCGCGATAAATGGTAAAATAACTACCTTAAACCGGTTGTTTTTTTATTTACAACAACGAAGCTTTCTTACTTTCTTTTTGCCGGACTACGTCGAAGCTACTGGAGAAACGTTTTCCACATGTAATTATAGAAAACTGGCTGGAAACAGTGTACTTGCGAAGTTAGCGCGATTCTGTTGAAAATATCTTAATTAAATCAATGGGTATGCGGGAATTGCGCAGATGAATTTTCTTTTTGAACGGTTACCGCTTAGAGGCTTGGGTGGCGTATGATGACAATAGAGAAAAATGCTGATGAGTGCGTGGGACGGACCGTTGACCTTAGGGCGCTTGAATGAGGGTGGCGACACTAACTCTGGCGCACTGGGGCCGATTGCTTCTAATTCAATTAGATTGCAAGTGGAACGCGCTTAGCACTCTGACTGACCGCCTTGTACGCACTCTCTACGTTTGCTTTACCTTTACGTAATAAAATACCAGAAGTACTTGTGTTTGCTTATGAAACTGCGAGATTCCGCGAGAACGAACTCGTAAGGTACTCGTGAATGAAAGCTTTGGAAAGTTCAATTGGCCTGCCTGCGTCTGAATGTGAGATACCGCAGCCATCAATGATTATGAATGAGCAGTTAGTAAATAGTAATAGTGTTGTGGAAACTTTAGTCGATAATATCAACGAAGAGAAAATAATGTTCATTGACGATGACACAGACCTTCGAGCCGTCATCACTGTCATCATTTCCTCATAGAAACGGGGTTAGCAGACTATTGGAAAGACCTAAACAGGCGTGCTAAGCTCAGTGCTTAGATCCTCGAAATATACAAGATAGCGGTACAAGTTTGAAATTATGTGTAATTTGTCATCAAACGATCAAAGCATCACGATTAATAATAATGTAGAAATTATTTGTTTTGACCGTTATTCACGCAGACAAATGTACTTAACTTTGCCATCAATATCGTGTTTCAATGTATTTTTACCAATCTTGTCATTGGATACTGTAGATAGCACTGTTCTTACCTTACACCACTCGTACATGCTCTGGTAGTTTTCGTCATTTGGCCCCGGCTCTCGGGTGTCCACTTTCGGATTAATTACGAGGCATTGGGCTAACGAGATAATCTAATGTAGTAGATGCTATCACATTATTGATTATATACTTCAGTGTCGCTAGATAAAAAATTAAAAGAGGCCTATTACGATTTGGTTTTAATTATTTAACCACAAACGCTGATTTTGGGTATGCATAAAAAAAACCACTTAAATGTCGTGGATGATAGATTGATAGCATGTTAGTTAATAGTTATCATCATCTAACTCATCCATTAATAGATATAAGATAGATAAATAAACTAATTATTGTTCATACCAAAAACTACCACCACCAATGCTGGAAATAATATGATACACAAGGCCTCCGCCTCCTTTTGTGCTATTCTCTATGATCCTTTCCCCACCACTTCCACCGGTTTTCTACTGTCTTTTTACGTTCTGATTGGTAATTAGGGTTCCGTACCCAAAGGGTGTAAACGGGACCCTATTACTAAGCTTACGTTGTCTGTCTGTCTGGCGAGCGTCTGTCCTTCCTTTTAACGGCTGTATCTTGTGAACCTTAATAGACAGCCAGTTGAAATTTTCACAGAATATTTAATGTTACGGTGGATTAACTAAGAAATTATAATTAAATCAAAAAATAAAAATTTAAGACAACTAACAGGCTTTTTTAACGTATTTTTGTACTAGGCATGATGTATTTTCGCACAACTTTTTTTGTACTTTAGTAATTAACAATTTATGTGGTAGTACGGAACCCTCAGTGCACGAGCCCGACTCGCACATTGCCGGTTTATTTTAAACATGAAAGCTTACGCATCAAGCAATGTTTTAAGTGTGTGTATGAGTGTCTCAGCTCAGGTTAACCCCAGTTGAACGGTTAACATTGCAAAACAGATTAAGTAAACAATAGCTTGTAATGCATCTTGCTTTGTCTAAAAATCAATGGTGTAAGACTGGTATCGTTCGAGGTTATCTTCAAACTATTCAATTGATCAGCAGTTGAAGAATGCCCTTGTATTTTTCAACATCTTTGGACGAGTAAGTATAAGTATGTTTTAACTGGGGTTGCACAGGTATGGAAGTTAAAGAAACAACAATAAGGGTAACGGTACCGATAAGAAATTGGGTCGCGGTGGGTATGGTATTTTTCGTGTCAGGTTCACTATTCAAAAGAGTCTGCGTGAGGTGGAGCGGTTGGTATTGCCTGGCTCAGTCCGTGCCAGGCTCCGGTCTCCCCTCGTACGTGCCTGTGGCCGTTATAGCTACATGTCATTTTATCGCGCACCCCGATATCGCCCCTTCTTAAATCCGAAAATGGCCGCAAACTTTTTGTCGTCTCGCTAAACGTCAATCAAATAAGCAAGATTATGGACTGAGATGCCGATTTGGCGGCGGCGCGGCGCGCTTGTCCCGTTTTCGTCGAGAGTAAGCGCGGTTCCGGTCACGGTCATTTGTTTGAACACGAACTTCGATGGAGATCGCGCGTTCGCGAGAGACGTCACAAATGTCACAATCTTCCCATCAGCGTCCGACGACAGACGTGGAACCGGCAACCAAACGGACACGGACGGCACGCTGCCAACACTGCCCTACTATCACTTTGCCAACATTTCTATCCTTCTCGCACCACGTTTCTTTTCCAGTTTGAATGAATTCGATACAACCGACTAAAACAGCTATTCAAATTGCGAACATTAATCAGGTATTTTCTACCTCGTGATCTCAACGCCATGCGCCAGTTGTAATTTGACTCTAGAATTAAGTCACGTCTCGTTTATGAGAATCGTACGTGTCTGAAGCAGGTGCACATACCCTCGGTGTCAAGTGCATAACTCGACTTATTAATACCATATTGGCGAATGTGCCGTTGAAAAGAACAGTGTACTTTTCAGACACACTGGCAACGGAAGATAACTATTTAGTTTTATGCTGTGTGTTGTAATTGTTTGCGTTACTTGGTGCTATTATTTGAAAATTTTTACTTACGTAAATGTTTTAGGTGAGCATGAGGGCCCTTAAAAATGTCACCAAGAGTGGCAAGCAAGTTGGATCGTAGCGGGTTCGAATATAATTGCGAGTCTCACATACCTTCCATGTGACTCATGGCAATACCTTGAGCTTGGTGCTTTCGCATTCCATTTATTATTAACTACTCTGCCTTCTTATGAATAGTTATGGATTGGTAATCATTCATCGTGGGTTCTATAGATTAAGGGTATTTACAGAATCTTATTCGCTTAAGCAAACTAATCGGCAACACTCAGAGTTGTCCTACTGCTTACTACTAAGAAAAAAAGCACCTGTATTGAAAAAAACTATGATACTCACTATATCGAGCAGTATAAATACAGGCTTGGCGGCACCGTCACAAGAGCCGGTTTTGGAATGTTTTGCCGTTTCCGAGATAAGGCGCGACGACAACCGAGACTCGGGTGACACAATGTGATGCGAAGATGAAACCTCGTCGACTCGGCCGTTAATTGCCTAGCATTGTTACATGCACGTAACAGTACTGTTCACTTACATAACAGACATGGGAGTCTTCTCACAAGGGGACAGAGTTCTCAGAGCTGTGTCGGCGCTACGCCCCGCCGGTTTGCGATCATCAACCGAATCGCGTGCACATTATGTTTCACGGTTCCCGTAAGCCGATCTACTTAGCGAGCGTATCCTCATTGTCTCTACAAACTAAAACTATAGCTTCTACTGCCTTGTTAAAACTCTAATGGAATGTTTCAATAATCAATTAAGTTGATAGCGTAAATGGAACAGCCACTCGCTTTGGTAATAATCACTTATACGCACCTAACAGCTTTGGTATTTCTTATCACAATTAAATGCCACCTCTGGGTCAGCCCACTTGTTATCTGAAATTTTGCTTAAAATTCTTTAGCGGTTCAGTTATTTTAAATTCCTTTAATAACAAAGTGTTAAACAAGACTGATTGTTTCAAGTTGTTTCTATAAAGTGTAGACTGTGTCTTAATTTCAACAGGTTTGTAAGTACTATCGTTGGCTTTTGTGTGGGCAATAGAGTTTAACGGTACGTATCACATTTACATCCCCGCAGGGCGCGGGCTAGGCCCACTTGTTCCGCCCCTATGCACTTGTGGCAGGGGTCGGTGCTTAACCCGTACTTTTTGCACCCACTTGTTATTTAAAACTGAACGCTTTCCCACGCTGCCGCCACCGCACTTAATCAGAATTAACCTGTTCAATGACGTTTAATGAGAACTAACTAATATTATTGCGTTTTGTTTGTCTCGGTGCATCGAACGTCAATTGCTTGTACTGGAAATACGTAGTTGAACTTCATTTATGCACGAGTACCAAAATACCAAAAACCATATATACCAAAAGCATACTATGAACGCTCCAGAGCATACTGATTAGAGGATCACAGCATCATTATAGTGTAATTGAACGTTAGCCGTTTCCGTTCTACTAAAGTTTGGCGTATGTAAGATATCGAAATAGAGGTAGTACATAGTATCTGCGACCTAGTCTGTAGGATCGGAGCGTTCACCACAGGAAGAGGCAAGGTCGGCATCCAAGCGTGAAGCTCGCCACCTATATTGACAACTCCTTTGTCTATTTCAAACAAAACGTATCGACTCGTCATCATGATCTTCTAGACTTCTAGAGTATAAACAACCCAACAGAGAACCTCATAATCCTTAGACTTCTTTAACGATAGAGCATGTTTTTTTGCTAATCAGTTGCACGGCTGGTTAGGTATGTAGCAGCAGTAAGAAACATTACGTTTTCATTTGGACTACTACCGATGCGTGTTTATTTTAACGAGTCGGGCATCCGTGTTGCACTATTCCTCGTTCCACCGTGGCACAGATCTTGTAATAGTTGGTATGACGTACCAAACTCAAGTGCAGCGTAGTTCCATTTTTGTAGTTCTGGTGTAAGCTGGCCAGCCGAAGGCGGAAACGTGTCCAACCATAACAACGCTGACGGCTGTTTCGGTTTCTGACACCTTACACTACACTAATAAACCGGGTTCAAGTGAAAACTGAAATGAAATAGGAACACGTTTCCCAGTAACGATATCCATTGTTGTAATCTAAATGCACTCGAAGTATTCGAGATTTTGCGAGCGAATACTTTATTGAAAGTAGACTGTGGAAAATCTTGTATTTGTGTAGTAAGCATATAAAATACAAATTCGTATTTTGGGCATTAAAAATTTCACAAAATAAAATTTGAATCCATTGACTCCGAACTAGTAATAAATACTGTATTTCAGGAGCCAATGGCCTCTCCCATATTACTTACTGAATGCCAAAAAACGCAGACTAAGAAAATAATGTAAAAAAAATATGACATAAATTTTGACAAAGATATTATACAAAACAAATCAAAAAACTATGGAAATACAGGCAAGTTTTTTGTATCAAATACATAACACATAATAATGAGAATATTTAAGTAATATGTATATTATTGACCCAAAGCGTTAGCGTCTTCGCTTGTAGGTATATATTTACCTAACTGCTTAAAAATACTCATTCCATAGACCTAAAATTTTTCTAAATCTATGACTCATTCATAGAACGTTTTTGGATTACGATATCGATTGGTGTTGTCAAGACAAGCAAGTCTGTCGTTATCGGGGCCTTGCCTACAATTTTTAACGCTTTTTGTTTCAGTAATGTTTATATTTTATGTCCTTCACCTGTTCAGAAATAACTCAAATTGCTCAATTAACGGATGGCGGTCGCAGTTTCATGACCGGTGGGCCATATGTTTACGTTATTTATTTTTACCGTATCGATGCGCTCGCATTTGTTTAGGCGATGCGTCTGCGCATGATGTATGCCAGAAACCGCCCACTTATTTTCTTTTCAGCTTATATGATTTTTGGATTAACCGAGACGAGATTGACGTTACAATTTTTATTAATATTTTGTTAAAAGGCTTAAAGCAAAATATTAATACAGCGTTACACGGAACGGTGATATTATGCCGAAAGGAGGTCATTGTACTTGTCATTATGATTAACTTATACTTAGTATAGGGAGTACTGCATAACCCTGAAATTGCAAAAAATATATCAGCTACTTACTTAATATTCATAGAAATAGTTCTATAATATAAAAATTTCGTTAACTATAGACTAAATGAAACAACTGATTCAGGCGATTTAACCAATAAGTACAAAATAATTGGTCCCATAAGTATAAAATATTCATAATGAACTCCTTTCGCCTCAGTACCACCGTTCCGTGTAACCCAGTATTTGAGTAATGAATTACTTTCCAAAACGCATGATACCTATCTATCGATCGAATTTGGTTGCAATCAACCAAACCGTTGTAATAAAAGAAAAAAAAAACGACTTCAAAACCACAGGTTCATAATTGGCGAAAATATCGACGAACATACACAAAAAAAAAACATACAGACGAACATAGAATCTCCTCCTTTTTGGAAGTCGGTTAAAAAGACTGATAGTGCCATGCACATAATATGTGTTATTAGATATATTGGTACTTTTTTGATAGATACCATAATTTATACTTGCTCTACTTACATTATAGAGCTGAAAAGATTATTTGGTTGAGTTATTATCTGTTTGCGACGGAAAATCAACCGTCACAACCTATTTACTTTATTGCCATCATTATGGAAATAATAGGCAAGGCACTTTTCAGTTGTAAGGATCACTTATTAGTCATCATATCATCATCAGTCTTATTCCACCTCCTTACTGTAATATTATATACCTTCTTTCGCTACAGGCTATTCAAGCGTTTGTAATTTATCAATATAAAAAAGGGACTTCATTAAAATGCCAGAACTAGACCAAATTCGACTGTTTTTTTAAATGTTTCTAACCTCAGAACTTTCGACTGGAGGAACCGAACTTGATGATTTTTTTTATTCGAAAGCAGGTGCTTCTCGTGTGGCCCCTTTTCAATTTCGTCGTTTTTCAAAGTCGGTTTTATACATATATTGATAATTATTTGTTTGTTACCTTAGAACTCCGTCATTTAATAAACCAATTTGGACATTTCATACTAAGTGCTATAAGGCACTTACAACAGTTACAACGTAATGGATTTTAATCGCCCGCACACTTAGCCCTACCGGTTATCCCCACCGGTTATAATTTTATACATACTTATCCCTACCGGTAGAGCTTTGACTACCAAAGAACCAAACCTTGCCAAAACATATTTTTTACCAAATAGCCAAAAAAGACTTCAAACCTCCACATCTTGCAACTACTGACGGATAGCATAACATAATAGAAGTGCAAAAATCTCCTTTAACCAACAAAAATTAAGGCACATCCATCAAATAAGCGGAAAGAAATGACAGGCATTGAATGAAACACCTAAGGAAACCATTAAAGGTCTAATAATGCCCAGAAGATGTATGACGCAATAGGCCTGTGTCCAATTTTTATTTTACTACCTCATTAAAAAGCTGCAATCATAAGTAGAGTCCATCAACGAAAACCAAATTACATATTTTAATTTCATGCTAGACAGTGCGGGAGAGGGACAGAGCATCCACTCTCTATCCCCACCGCAATTTTTACACGCTTGTATCTCAAAAAGTTATCAGCCTTATTCAGCCAGCATTTTTCGTGCAAACTAAGAAATTTGCAACGACATTAATGAACTAATTAATAGTACACATGTAATAAAGGGCGAGAAGGTAGTCTGCTGTGTGACTTCGACTAAAGGCATCAAGACAGATATAGGCCAGTTCGCACCCACCACGCCACCTTACCAGATCTCCCTTGTTTGTCTGATCCTTTGATAATATACACATAGTTTGGATCTGCCTTTAAACTCGAGCTAGTACCGAAAAAAGTCAGCCAAAAATTGAAGGGGGCGAAGTAAACACGTATTGCACACACTGACATATTCTTACTAGTTCCACAAACGCACACTTCAATATTGAGCGGCACACAACTGCATACGATGTAGTCAAAATGTAAACGAAGTGATGACGGCGGGGGGGGGGGGGGGGCAGGGGGAGGGTGTATGTGCAAAAGGGGAAACTGTAGGTATAACGCATCTGTGGTAACTGTAGGTATTTTTCTGAGGTCTGATCTGAGGGTCATGACATTAAATTAGTATTTGTGCTTTAGACTGTGGTCCTCGTCAGAAGTTCTCTGCTAATTTACGCTTATTAGCTCGATACACTTGCTCAACACTTGTTGAGCCGATGAATTCCAGTAGAGAAAAATTATATCTCTTCCGCTAAACGCTAAAACACATAGATAGGTAGAATTACGGATTACGGCTTACGGGGGCACCGCCGTTCTTGACATCGCACCTCCGGCGCTATAGCCCACCAACCTGGTGAAGTAGAGAATGTGGCTTTGGGACCACGGGCCTTACGTCTACCTCTTAACGCGGGCTGGAAACAGCGCAGTGCAGAAAATCACGCGAACTTGAACCCCCTGACGCCCCGAGATACGGTTTGCGGTCACGCAAGTTTTCGCAGTCACCTTAATAGAATCGCTTAAAACAGGTGCTCAATCCAGGTGTGCTGTAGATGGTGTACTAACGATGTGATGTCGGTGTTCCAGGCTGACTTGATGCGGTGACACGATGGACGCGGCTGACAAGCGGATGTTGGAGCGCGAGGCGCTCCGGAACATGATCCAGCAATGGAACGCCAACAGGCTGGATCTGTTCGCACTCAGCGAGCCCAACGAAGTATGTTAATCACACTCAATAAGTTGTGTAGAGAGAAGATGAGTGACTTCAGTTTCTAAGCTGGTCTTACTAAACTGGTCAAGCCGGTGGATTCACCCACTTTTTTAATTGTATAATAAGCTTGCGTTTGACCTCCACCTCGCCTGTTGTTAAGTGATGATGCGGTCTTCGTTGGAGCACACTTGCCTAGAAGAAACCGATTCACTCGCGACTTGAAGACCCCGAAATTGTAACTATCGGCGAACATTCGGCGAAAATCTCAGCGCTTGCGGAATATCAACCATGAAATGATGTTCACTTTTCGTGCCCGCCATATTCTCAAATGCTATAATCTCGATTCGAGGTTGTAATTTAATTGGTATTCCAGTCAGTACCTATTCAGCATTTGATTTTAAGTGTAATATTAATTTCTTAGTGAAGAAAAAACACGCATTTTAATATACCTCAGGATTACTTTTAGCCCAGGTTTAGCGATTCGATGGTAAATAATTTATTTCAATACAAAGAACCGTTGATCGATGTGTTCTTTATTGAAATCAATTTGCGTGTTTTTATTATGCAATCATTGGCAGTTTTATTACTTTATCTATTGTACGTCTAGGCATCATATTAACCGCCTTCTGACTCATAAAATAAATAAATTGGTGTTGGCATTCTGTTTCATTGAGATCACTTGAAATCATGTAGGCAATAGGTTTTATTCAAACACTAAAATTACATAACGTCTTATGTACAGCGTGTATGTATTTACGATATATCAACAGAAACTTCTCTGTATTCATAACCAGAGGTACGCTATGGAACAATGAAATTGAAAGAGTATAAGTAGGTAAGGTTAAAGCATATGTGTAAGGATTATTCCCTTTTCTATCGTCAAAGTTCTGTATTGTGGTAGAATTTTAATTTTTAGGGTTCCGTACCCAAAGGTTATAAACGGGACCCTATTACTAAGCCTACGCTGTCCATCTGTCCGTCTGTACATCCGTCCTACCTTTTAACGGCTGCATCTTTCGAACCGTAATTGATAGCCAGTTGAAATTTTCACAGACTATGTAATGTTACGGCGGATTAACTAACAAATAATAGTTGATTGAATCAGGCGTTACTTTGCGGAAGTCCATTTTCAAAACTGTTTTGATGATGAATTTCTAGTGTAATTCCGCTTCTACGTCGCTTCAAGTACAATAAGGAATTTGTGATAAATATTTGTTGGTAATGTTAATTTTATTGAGTTTAATTTTGCCTAACCTGATATAAAATATTAATTACATAAATTGAAAATTAACGTAACCTCAAAAAACAAAAAGTAATTAATTCTGAATTATTTTTAATTATAAAATTATTAAAGTAATCTGAAACAAAAATTAATTAATTCTGAAACATAAAATATATATTAATTGGAATTACATGTATTTTAATTGAATTTAAAAAAGTAATAAATTATACCCGTTTCCTTAGTGCACTTTGTCGACACGTGTTTCGCCTCTTCACGAGGCATCCTCAGGACGTGTTGACTCGTCGAGCGCTTGGTTTCTAAACCAAGCGCTCGACGCGCTTGGCAGCGCTTGGCGCGCTGGCCGCGGCCAAGCGCTCGACGAGTCAACACGTCCTGAGGATGCCTCGTGAAGAGGCGAAACACGTGTCGACAAAGTGCACTAAGGAAACGGGTATAATTTATTACTTTTTTAAATTCAATTAAAATACATGTAATTCCAATTAATATATATTTTATGTTTCAGAATTAATTAATTTTTGTTTCAGATTACTTTAATAATTTTATAATTAAAAATAATTCAGAATTAATTACTTTTTGTTTCAGGTTACGTTAATTTTCAATTTATGTAATTAATATTTTATATCAGGTTAGGCAAAATTAAACTCAATAAAATTAACATTACCAACAAATATTTATCACAAATTCCTTATTGTACTTGAAGCGACGTAGAAGCGGAATTACACTAGAAATTCATCATCAAAACAGTTTTTAACAAATAATAATAAAGTCCAAAAGTAAAACACAAAGGGGGGTCCCAATACAACAAACGTATTTTTTAACGTATTTTTGTATTAGCTCTAATGAAATAACGGTAATACGTACAAGCGTCAAACTTGGCATAATGATAGTTCACACTCTAAAGTATAGCAATAAATAATGGCCAAGAGCGAGTCGGTTTTAAATGTTTGTTCACCACCAAGTTAAGCTACGTCGGGCGCGGTCAGTACTTGAATGGGTGATGTTTTATTGCGCTACTTTCTGTATTTTGTGGAACCCCCAGTGCGCGATCTCGACTCGCATTTAGTCGGTTTATTATAGAAAAATAAGCCTAGGACCCCGGGTATGTCCTAAAACTGCGACCAGAACCACCGGAGGATGGGCAGCAGCGTCCTAATAGTACACGGTGAACGTACTGCGATTCCCAAGCCGCCTGCCAAGCGTGGGGATTATAGCAACACCCCTCTCTATGAGGGAGGCCTTGTCCAACAGTGAACGTTAATTGGCTGATGATGTGATGTGAAGCCTAGGACCAATATCGTACATACTTCCTATGAAACGGATGTGCGTGCTCTAGAAACGCTATTTTAGTACTAGGACCAGTTATGACTCAGCAAGTGTTTTTCTTTGTCAAACATTTTGCATTGATATCCTTATCATACATGGAGTCATTGTTTAAGATAATTCTGTTTCCGGTTATTTGTTTGCAATATTGAAATAGATTTTAAAGTAACTGTTGATACAATTCGTCAATGTTTATTTATATTCCGCTTTTTAGGGTTCCGTACCGAAAGAATTTAAACGGGACCCTATTACTAAGCCTAAACTGTCTGTCTGTTCGTCCGTCTGTCTGTCTGTCTGTCCATCCTACCTTTTAGGGGCTGTATCTTTCGAACCGTAATAGATAGTTGAAATTTTCACAGAATAGGTATGTAATGTTACGGCGGATTAACTAAGAAGGTCACTTTGGGTCCCCTGTAACTGCCCACCTAATTGTATGTAAAATAAATAAATAAAGAAGAAATCGTAAATCTTTGCTTAGTTTGGGGTCAGATGACCATGTGTGCAATAATGTCCCAGATATTTATTTATTTATTTTATCATAGTAAAGTCAAAAAGTAAAGTAAACTTAAGTCAACTAAAGGGGCGTCCCCATACAACAAACATATTTTTTTACGGTATTTTTGTATTTGCTCTAATGTAAAAACGGTAATTACGTACAATCGTCAGACTTAGCATGATTATATACTCTAAAGTATAACAACAAATAATAAATAATGGCCAAGTGCGAATCGGTGACAAGTTTCTGACCTGTTCTGTTCGTCGAGCGCGGTCGGTACTTGGATGGATGCCCGCCTGTGCGTTGATGGGATGTAGTCTTTTTGCACTACTTTTTTGTAATTTAGTATCTCAAAAGTTATCCTCACATGGCTGGTTTAATTTTCTATAATTTAAAAGGACATTAATTCTCGGAAATTGTTTAGCTATAAATTGTCACTTTAAAGGGACACAGCCTTGACCTTACCGAAAATATATTCTGATACAGTCGCTGATTAATTCTAAAAACAACAAGAAATCGATGAGATTTGTTAAGAAATGCCTAGGCTATTATTTGTTTAAAATAATTTTAGGAAGGAAATAGTAAAAGAAGGAAGAAAATTCACTTGTTAACACTTCAAAGAACTTCAAAGGTTTAATTGTGGGGTTTTCACTTTCAGAACTTGGAGTTCCATGGTGTGATGCGCTTCTACTTCCAAGACTCCGGCCAGAAGATCGCCACGAAATGTATACGAGTGGCGTCCGATGCCACAGCCAGCGACGTTATCGGTAATTTGATCTATAAGTACCTTATTTCGCGTAATGATCCTTAGGTAATGTTAGAGCTTTCGGGCGGTCTATAGAACGTCATACACAACTAAGCCACATGTGTTGAGCTATAATCTATCAATTGACTCACATTACACCTGGCTTCGTCAGAGCCCTGACATCGAATGTGATCCCTATATCGGGTACGAAAAACAGAATTTCTAATGAGTCAAATTAAAAACTACTTTGTGTCGTACGTATTTACCATTTTAATATAATATATGTAAAATATCATTAGAGATAATTTCAGCAACAGATATATATGACTCAAAGTGTCTATTTGAACAACTACTGCTGTGAGTGTCGCAGAGTGATATCATTTTAATTATTAATCACTATGACTTTAATTTATTGAGTGTGTCAATGAATTTGGTAGCTCATCCCGCGGGATCAGTGTGGGATGAGTAGGTAGTTATTGGGCACGCTGTACCACTTGGTCGCTGTTACAACTTCAGGTCGTATGCTCGAGGGATATCGACTGCGTTGCTCCACCTTCAGCTATCGCTTCAGGTGGAGTTCAACGCGGTCGATATCCCTCGAGCATACAACCTGAAGTTGTAACAGCGGGCCAAGTGGTACAGCGTGCCCAATCACAATGTAAAATTGAGTCAAGATAGACATTTAGATAATTATATCACTCACCAAGTCGATAGTGTAATTTATAACTTCACATTTGAATACAAAGTCACTTTCACACCACTTACTACTCTTTATAGCGATGGTGAGATATAATAACGTAACATAATGTGTATGAAAAATTGTGAATAAGAAAGAAAACTAGATAAAGTTATAATTTTATAGGTACTGTTCAGATCAGAATAGATTTATTGTACCTAAGTGGTTTGCTATTACTTCTCAAAGTCTCTGCGTACTGATTTTCATCGGCAGAGATAACACAGGAGTATCAGGAAATGTGCACCAATTTCAGTGTGCGTACTAATGATCATCCCCACAAGAAATTGGTACAAGTTCTGCAAAAGTGACTGCGTACTAATTTTCATCCCCAGTCGCTAGATAGCAGTAATTTCCACTCCACATACTACATAGAAAATGTGCTCGATTTCAGTGTGCGTACCTATGATCGTCCCCACAAGAAATTGGCACATGTTCTGTAATAATGACTGCGTACTAATTTTCATCTGCAGTCAGGAAGTAAATAGCGAAACTAAGGTAACTTTAAATTCTAAACTTGAAGCTAAACGATATATACCCACTAAAATTAACACCATCAATTAAATTTAATTATTTATGTCACCATCGCATAGCACTACACAAGTTCACAGTAGAAAAATAACTAAAATGTAGCTAACGTGATATGTGTGTGTATACGCGGAGAAATTAAGTAGTTGACATAGACATATAGTACAGGAGCCCGAAGCTATTCAAATAACAATAAAGGTTACCGGTTATCTATGTGAAATTGGTCTAAATAACACCATTTTAAATATTGAAATCCAAGTCTCAAAGATCGTAAACCCGCCGTAACCATATACAGTGATAAAACAAAGATCTCAAAATGTGTTAATTATTTAATTTTCGAGGTCTTTGTTCAATTACCATAAGAAAGAGTAAGACTTTGGAAAGTTGTTATATACAGACATTAATATCATTTGAAGTCAGGGTATAAATTATTATTTAATCATTTACATTTAAGAGTACCAGTTCAAACTGAAACAGCTGACATTAGACCCTCTTTACAAACCATTTTCATATTTTAAGATGTATTTAGACTACGGCGGATTATTTGTAAGATTTGGGTTTTAGTATCTACTATGATGTAATTTAAACCAATTTCACAAAGATAACCTACTAACCTTTATTGTTATTTGAATGGCTGCGGGCTCCTGTACTAATATAACTTTATGCTTTATCTGCAAGTTTTATTACATATTCTGTGCCTTAGCAAGTAGTGGGAACGTTGTAAATTGATATTACTTGACCTCATTTCTGAATTAGGGTTCACCTATTATTTTTGTGATTTTTGAAAACGATTTTGCAAATTAAGAAAATATTAGAAGGATGGATTTGCATGAATTTTCGCTTATCTAACAAAATTCATCTAATGTATATTTTGTTTTAATTTTTCACATCTACCTATATTTCATAAGTACTAAATTAAGAGGTACCAATTACATTGTTATTGAGAAATAAAAGACAAGTAGACATACAAGATTTATAGAAAGTCTCGCTGGGATACAATCCGGGTACTATGGGTATGATTTGTTTATGATTCCTGACTTATGTCTAAATAATCGAGAAAATCGTGAGCGAAACCGCGGGCGAAACTAGTTAATAGGTTATATTAAGCAGGTGTTGCAGTGACGTCAATTCCTACCTTTAAATGTGTGTGCTGTATGCACGTCAGCATTTTCATGTAAAACTAATACGTAAATACTATGTGTTTTACAACACGTGGGAATGCCTAAGTCATCAATTTTCCTACCTAAAGCCTCGTAAATGCGGAAGTCTACAATTTCAAATCGATGCATGTATGATTATGATGTAAGTAATTAATTGCTTTTAAATTAGTAGTCATTGATTTGTTATTCTTGTCATATAATATGTGACTTAAGCTCTTTTGTTAAATTATATCATTTTATACGATTTTACGTATAAAACTCGAACCTGAAGGAATTGTTTCATACTGAATTCTGTCTTCGACGTGGACGTCAGCAACTTCAGCTTCACCAGCATCTTGAGCATCTTCATCATCATCAGAAGTACCCTGAGTGACCTCGAGTGAATTTAAATTCATCATGTAAGTGAGTAACTTACCTTACTCTTAATTTTTGATATAATTGTGTTGTCTTGAGTAAGCTGATTGTGATGTGGTAAATATCACACGTACTATTAATATTTAGTACTTACATAATGTTTCAGTCATTTACATAAGTTTCAGTACTTTTAATTTATCATGAATTAAATAACTGCGCTCGACGCTTGTCATGTTTGACCCCATATATTTCATGTTAGTAGTAATTATAAAGTTTGTAATCAAAGTTTTTTTTTCAGGTCTGACTCAGAATCAGAAGCAGTACCCATCATCATCCCAGCAGCGCAGAAAAACAAGAGAGGAAAGAAATCTGCAGAAACAACTGCCAGTATCGGGAAGAAAAGAAAAGGAGACAAAATTACTCAGAGGTATTTTTCTTTTGTTAGATACTTATTTATTTTAATTTTAAATACTTACATTAAGTTTTTATTTGTACTGTCTTTATTTTATTACTAGCCGGCCGTCCCGGCTTCGCACGGGTCTAGCTCGGCTTTAGGCCTCGCTACAAAATATAATATGCTCTATGTCACCCGGAGATAGTGTAGCTCCCCAACAGTGAAAGAATTTATAAAATCGGTTCAGTAGTTTCGGAGCTTTTTTCAATGCAAACAAACAATCAAATCTTTCCTCTTTATAATATTAGTATAGATTTATTATGTCAGTATAAACAAGTGTCAAGTAGTAATTCTTTAACTTTGTGATTTATTGTTGGTATGGTGGTAACCTTATAAACTATGGGTTTACTTGTTTAGAGTTATAACATCCATTAAAATTTTATTAATTGTTACAGCCTACGTGGAAAATCCCAACGCACGGACATTTTCGGACTAGAAGAAGCCGTCGAAGAGACACCACAACCCAAAAAATCAACCATCACCAGCAGCTTCGTCAACCGCGTGGCTAACGGCTCACAGCGACGAGTCGCAGACATTAAGGGTGATTATTTCATAGACCTAAAAATTTATGACTCTGAAGATGCTGATTCCACTGCTCCAGAGGAGCGGTGGAAAAAAGCACTGGTAAGAGCCAAACTCAAAATTGAACCAGACTCGTCGCAGTGGAGTAAGCTCCAGAGCTTTGTGAGGGACGCTCACAAGCTTTTTGAAGCTTGTGATCCAACATTTTATTCAGATAGTGTTTATTTCAAGGACAAGTAGTAGGATTGATTTGGAGTGTCCTATAATAAGAAAGGTCTATCATTTTGTCATTAAATATATTTTTAAGTTGTGTTCTTTTTGTCACTAGATTTTACGCGGTATAATTAAGTATACTAGAATTAATTTGTGTTTTCGAATAATTTAGATAGCTTTAGGTGGCCTTATTATTAAGAAAATAAATATTATAAAACAATATACTAGTATTGAATATAATTTCCACCTTTTAGGGAGTAAATAAATTTGAAATGCCATATTGCAAAAAATAATTATAATGGTTGTCATACACTGAGCTATAATAATATTCAAATATAACATACTTTCCGCACAATCTTTCTTATATTTTCTATTGAGGTATACTAACAGACAAGATAATTAATATTTAGATTTTTACACTTCTGAATATTTTGAACTAAAAATATAAAATATACATTATAGCTCAGTGTGTTATGTGCTTAATAGACGTTGCGAATAAGGCATGGTCGACTAATTTCAACTTCATTTACCTTTTACAATTGAGTGAACATCAAACTAGATTTTATTCCTGTCGCAAATCATTTAGATACGTATAACTAGCACTAATAATAATTAAATAAACGGTTAACATACTAAATTACTTGTATTGAACAAAGTTTCTATAGGATATTGGGAAGTTTCTATAGGGAATTGTTAGAAATTTAAAATGCCATTCTGCAAAACGTGTAACGTTGACGTTGAAAAAAAATGTTGGTTAGGTCATACACGTAGTACTAAACATAAGAACCGTACATTTTTACCGATGTGTGATGGTATAGACATTATTGAGTCAGCATTTCGCAATCGCATAGCGAGTTATAGAGTCAAAGTATCAGATGATAAGGAAGGAATTTGTGTACCCACTTTCTTTAATGCTATTCGCACAAAGATTAATTTGCTTCTTGATCAATCACTTCAAACTCACACTTGCATTAAAGTGAATTTTGAATTGTTTTCTATGTTTCTTATGTTTAAAAATGATACACAGGAAATGAAATCTTTTGCAACTACTAATTTTACACTTCATCTAAACTATGATTTCAATAACTTGTACACAAACATTTTAAACAGTATCATGAAAAAAATAGAAGAATTCCAAGAGAGAGACAGTGGGTGGACATTTTTAAACAATTGTCATCTGGAAATAAATATTTGTAAATATGAACCACTGCGAGGTTCAAACTTCATAAATTTACCAAAATTCATACAAAATAAAAAAGCGTGTTTAAACATTAAAAATAACGATGATTACTGTTTTTTGTGGTGTGTTATCGCTGCGCTTTACCCCGCAACCGAACACCCAGACCGGGTTACTTCGTATCCTTGTTTTCAAGACAAACTAAATATCAAAGATTTATCATTCCCTATGACTTTATCAGATATTTCTGTTTTTGAAAAAAATAATCCTGACTTGAGTATCTACGTTTATGGTTTAAGAGATAGTAAAGTTATAACCGGGCCTTTGTATAAATCAGAATCTAAGAGTTACAAACACCGAATTCATCTATTGTTCCTTGAAAATAACACGTCGTCACATTTTTGTTTAGTAAAAGATTTACCTCGTCTGGTGAGAAATCAATTAACAAGACATCATGGAAAGTTACATTGTTGCGAAAATTGTTTATTATTCTTTTCTTCAAATGAAGAGCTCGACCATCATGTTTGTGGGGGTATCGTTACTATTTTACCTGAAAAGGGGTCAGTAATACAGTTTAAAAACTATAATCGCAAGCAAGATGTTCCATTCGTCATTTACGCTGACTTTGAAACAATGTTACGTCCTGTACAAGGTTGTGAACTTGATCCCAAAATATCCAGCACATCTGATCGACATCATCACGTACCTGTCGCTTTTGCATATAATATTGTTTGCGTGCTCGATGAATCATATAACCGGTTCGTAAGCTATCGCGGGGAAGATTGTGTTACAAAATTCATAACTTCACTACTTGATGACGTACATAAAATTCATAAGATCCTTGGCAAAAAGACTCCAATAATATTTAACCAGCATGATGAAAAAGTATTTAATGAATCGATTCGTTGTCACATTTGTGGGCATTTAACGTGGGGTTGCAAAGTTCGCGATCATTGTCATTTAACTGGAAAATTCCGGGGTGCTGCACATGAGATGTGTAATCTAAATTACAAGCTACCAAAATTTATCCCAATTTTTTTTCATAACTTGTCCGGTTATGATTGTCACTTATTTATAAAAGAATTAGGAGAATTACCGGGTTCAATTAAAGTCATACCAAAGACAAAAGAAAATTATATTTCTTTTACTAAATATGTGGAAGTTGCCCTAGATGAATACCTGCAGCTACGTTTCGTAGATTCGTTCAAATTTTTGAGCACAAGTCTAGACAAGCTATCTCAAACACTAAACTGCAACGATTTAGTGCATATGCATAGACATTTTCCGGACAAAAGCCAATTCGAGTTACTGACTCGGAAAGGGGTTTACCCTTATGAGTATATGACGAAATGGGAATGCTATACGGAACCAGCTTTACCCCCACGGGAAAAGTTTTATAGTTCTTTAAACGATACAAATATATCTGACGCTGATTACTACCATGCCCAGCTAGTTTGGTCGCAGTTCAACATCGAGAATTTAGGTCAATACACAGACTTATATGTTAAAACAGATGTTTTACTATTGACAGACACTTTTGAAAAGTTTCGTAGGACAAGTAAGATGCATTATCAGTTAGATCCAGCCGCCTACTTGACTCTCCCTTCTCTATCATTCGATAGTTTTTTATTAGGTTCTTCCGTCCAGTTAGAGCTAATCAATGACTTAGCAATATTACGTATGATACAAAAAGGAATTCGCGGAGGTGTGTGTATGTGTACGCACCGCTATGCAAAATCTAACAACAAATATATGTCTAACTATGACCCAAATCAAGAGGATTCATTTTTAGTATATCTCGATTGTAATAATCTGTATGGGTACAGCATGTGTCAGTCACTTCCGCTGTCAAACTTTAGGTTTTTAAGCCAACAAGAAATCAATACTTTGGATGTAATGAAAGTATTAGACAATGCTGATGAAGGTTACATTTTGGAAGTAGATTTGTCATATCCAGATATCTTGCATTTATCGCATAACGATTTGCCGTTCTGTGGGGAAAAATGTATACCCCCACACGGAAAATGTATGAAACTCGTTCCAAATTTGTACAACAAGTACGAGTACGTAATTCATTATGTCAATCTTAAGAAATGCCTAGAACACGGTCTGGAATTGCGGAAAATACATCGAGTGATCGCATTCAATCAAAGTTCTTATCTGAAAAGATACATTGAGGTTAACACAGTACTTCGTCAAAAAGCTGAATCCGTGTTTGAACAAGATTTTTTCAAACTTTTAAATAATAGTGTTTTTGGTAAATCTTTTGAAAACACAGAATCAAGAGTCAAAGTGCATCTTGTAAATCAATGGAACGATAAAAACAATGTTACTAAAAAAAGAACAAGCGCTGATAAATTGGTTAGTAGTCCATACTTTCATAGTGCATCAGTTTTTTCTGATAATTTAGTAGCAGTTCAAATGAAATCTGATCGAGTAATTCTTGATAAACCAATTTACATTGGTTTTTCAGTCTTGGAATTGTCTAAAGCACACATGTACAACTTCCACTATAATGTCATCAAACCAGTGTACAATGATTGTGTTCAATTATGCTACACAGACACCGACAGTTTTATATACTTCATAAAGACACCCGATTTTTATAAAGACATAAAAGACTCGTTCTTGAATTATTTTGACACAAGTAATTACGAACGTAAAAATCAATACAATTTACCGTTAATGAACAAAAAAATACCTGGTTTGTTTAAGGATGAAATGGGTGGAAGTATAATAACTGACTTTGTTGGGTTGCGGTCGAAATTATATTGCGTTAAAACTGAAAAACGTACAATAAAAAAAGCTAAAGGAGTAAAGACATGCGTGATTCGTAATTTTGACTTATCAGATTATCAAAACGTGAATTTTAATGAAAGCATTGTACGTAAAAAGAACTTATTGTTTAAATCGATAAAGCACCGAATATTTACTAAACAAGTAAATAAAATTGTTCTCTCCGGAAACGATGATAAGAGACGTGTTTCTAGTAATAGAATATCTACCCTGGCTTGGGGTAGCACTTATATTTTAAAGTCATGATTAAGTATGTTTTAATTATGACCTAAGTATTAGTAAATAAGTACCTTATTATTGTATCCTTCAATGATAATAGAATATGATGTACTTACTTAGTACTTATAGTTTGTAATGTTTGTTAAGATTAGTTTGTAATTTAGTATGATAGACGATAGAAATAAATGATGTCATGTAATTTTGACTTTTACTAACTCTACTTCCTTAACCAATCATACCAACTTTCCTAAGTAGGTAGGACATCAATTTTAGTAGGTGAATGTGAGGTCTATATAAAATGAGCAACAAGTTGAAACAAGTTTGATTGACAGAGATAAAATAGATAACCATTGTCGTAATTTAATAGGTAGGTATTATAGTTACGCTGCCTGGGTTGATATTTGATACGTTGTGAGGGAGCGACAAGTTATATCCTGCTCTTTTCGATTGATGTCAGCATTATTTGTGTTAATTGCTATTGTAGTTTTGCACATTCATTAATTATAATCTAGACTGCAGGCAGGTCGCATGCAAAAATAATTTTTACAACTCGCTAAATAAATATTTGGTATTGATTTGCGTTCAACACTTGATTCTATAAAGGTGAGCGTTTTGTTTGATTTGGATAAATTTATTAATGTTCTTTAATGTCACTTATGGTGCATTTCTCTTATTTATCTCAATTTTTTTTTTTCAGATCAACATGTCAACTGTAAATGATGATTACTATTCCATGCCTTGCGCACAGGATCCATTAGCAGGCTGGGACTCGTTTGAGGCAGAACAGCGAACCAAACGCAAGCTCGAACTAGCTGAAGCTAAACTCGCTAAAGTTGAGGCTACTAAGAAGAAAAAAATGATGAAAAAAAGTAAGAAAGAGACGCTTTCTTATGTTATCAATAAATCTTCAGAGAGAGGATATAAAATGCTAAAAATTCAAGTATACGATTTCAACGAAGGGGAAAATACCTACAGTGAATCGGTAAGAGTGCAATACATAGTGACTCATCCAATAGATGAAGTGTTAGACTCAGTTCAAAGTGTTGTTAATAAAATTTCAAAACGATTAAGTAATGAGACTCTGTGAATTAATAAAATGTAAACATAAATGAAATAAAAATAAGTAAATTTTAAAGTAATTTTTAAGTTAGTTAAGTTTTTAAATTAATGTATATATCCTTATTTATATTTTTAAATAAACTACACAGGTAATAAATAAGATTTTTGTTTCATTTAAATAAAACAATTTATTTTTTAAACATACATTTATTGATCATTATTACATACAATTATAATTTTTATCATAATTGGTAACATTTGTCAAGATAGTATTAGGTTATAAAATTGATTAGAATAAATTAGGTTATTGTATAATAACATAATATATTGCAATAGATATCTATAGACCTCATCAATTATCAACACAATCATAACCACCAGATTCACTAGAATCACTTTCCTCTTTGTCATTTTCAAAATTATTGTTTATTACATTTTTGTGATTATTTTCACTGAAGTTTTCGAAAAATTTGAATACATTCATATAGTTATCAATAAACCATTTTTTAACTAAAATTACATTTTTTAATGCGCAATGTTTTTTATGATATACACAATTTAGAGAGTTTTTACCATTTTGATTATAAAGTTGTTCCAATAACAATAAATTAGGGCATCCCTTTTCTCCAATGTCTATGATATCACAATTACTATTGCAAATATTTTGTAACCACTTAATCTTTTCCAAACCCTTAACGAAAACTTTTTTATTATTTAATAGAGTCCTGCTGACACGTTTAAATTCACTATAGTCGATGTAACCTTCGCTCCATAATATGCCACGATATCTTTCTAACCATGAAACTTGTTTCTTTTCCTTTTCTATGAGTCGAGAGAATGGGTAAGGTGGTTTCACTAAAAACACTTGGGTGTATTCTACCGTAGCCAAAGCCAATTCTTTGATGATAAAAAAGTTATTGGTATCTTTAAATCCTTGCAAATCCACTATAATGTATTCCGAATTCATGATAATTTCTTGACAGTGCTACTCAACGGTTTGTATTCAACGATGCAATCGTTTAGAATCAAACAAAATGCTGATGTGTTTTCTGGAAACTCAATGGCGGTTTCAAGTTCAATTCGCACGTCTATAGGTCCAGATTTAAGAGTTTCGTTTTGTCTCGAACAATCTATCACAAAAAGAGGCGCCCTAGACTTAAAGTCTTCGTAACTTAATAACGGTTCTGGCCGACGGTTGTAATACGACTGTTGAAATCTAGTGTAGCGTTCATATATAAGGGAATAGTTATCGTCAGCGAACCTGGTATTCAGATTTTCATATGGAAAATAGCAAGAGTTTAGAAAAACTCTTAAGTTTTCTATGTCACAATGGTCAAACTGAGACATGTCGGCATCGGCACGACGCATACGGTTTGTTTGAAATCCTACTATTACATATCGTGGTTTTTCTATTTGGGAAGAAGTTTTTACAGACCATGTATGTTTTCTAGTTTTTGGAAGAGCAGGATATTCATAAAGATCCCAATTTCTATAAACCATGCTGATAGAACGATCTTTTTCCAGGTATTTGAGTAAATTAATCCGTTCACGATCAGATACTTTCACATGGGGTACGCGCCAGTTTATGTTTTCTATTTCAACATTATGAACATATTCACCCGCTTCTAGTTTTATTGCATTGAGATTCGTGCTACTCCGAAGTAATATCAACTCATGCTTACAATTCATAATAATCTTATTATAATCTTCAGCAAAACCTAGTATTTTATTAAGAGGTATAGACACTGAAAAATTACCTGCTGCTTTATTTGTGGTACCATTCATATCCCACCCCCATAACTTCGACATCTTAGACTCGTTATCATTGATTGAAATTAGAGATTTCATAGTGGTAGTAATACCAGCATTTTTTATTTTATCTATTTCTACTCCATTTAACTCATATCGAATGTCTTGAAAGAAAAATAATACTGGGTTATTTGTAAAATGAACTTTGGCTACAGCAGCTTTTGTATCACGTTTAACTACATGTACAACGCCTTTTATGAATAGAGTACTTGCCGAAGGTAGTACGCATAGATCTTGTTGATTAATAGGTATTCGTATTTCGTCATTTTCTCGAAAGCTATTGACATATGGCTTATATGTATGATATTCTATGCTTTCAATAGAATTATCAACATGTATCGTATCTGTTATACTGAGCATACTCATTTTAATAATCCAATTAGTTTCAAAAACTTCTTATTTTCTTTAGTTAGTTTCACTCGAGGTCTTCTTTTGTTGATGACACGGTTTGAAATGTGTTTATTTAGTGTTTGTACTATGGTTTTATTGTGGTCAATCATTTTCTTCTGATGTGTAAGTATAGTTGTATATCTTCACCACGTAAGTTTACTAAATTATTCTTAGCATCCAATATTCTGACGGTAATTGAGCTGATATTATTCTGGTTAATTGGGAAATAAATAATGTTCTTGGGTATTTCAATAATTCTGTAACCAGGAGGTACGTTTGGAGGAAATTCGTGAATTATATGACTGGGTTTACCGTCCGTGTATGAACCGCTTATAATGTCACATTCGATTCTTAGCACGGTCGTCGAAAGAATGTTGACTGGATAAGAGGATTCATTTAATATATTCGCTTTTAAAGTTTCTTGGTTGAAACCAAATACTCGAGCTAGCAAAGGACTTTTTTCAAAATGTATATCTTTAGAACATATGATGGAAGTTTTTAACGTGTTGTTATTACAAATTAATTTAAAAGAACAGTCTTTCATGCTCTGTTCCAAGTAATCGTTTATATCACTCAGCTCATACGATCCTTCGGGTATTACAACGACTTCCTTATCACCATAATGTAATTTGTTATTGTTGCTATCGATGTTAGGTATAGAATTAAATGTTGAGAAGTATAGCAGACCGCATTCGTATTCGCCATTGAGCTCTAAGCCAGGTGAATAATTTATCGTAGACAGTGGACTGGAGCTTGATATGGATAGTGTAAAAGACATATTGATACTGACAACAACTTAACGATTCTTTAACTTAAATTAGATTTCCAGAAGTTCTTCAGATATTTTATGCATAAGTGTCCGCAATTTACAGAATCATAACTTTGATATTTCAGGTAATTATAATAAATTTCATGATTATTAAAATACCTCAGTAATTCTAGCGGAGGCTTTAAATCTCCAAAGCTGTCAAAATACTCACAATATTCATTATTTTTTACATAGGCTACCCAGTGAGTGCCAGGATTTTGATGATCATCTAGATTAATTATACCACATTCAATCCGCTTGGGTTTTTTTGGTAATCTATCTCTCATGTAGACACCTCTAAAATAAGGTATATTAGCACTATACGTCATTATATCAATGTCAGTCAGAGCGCGTTTGGGTAGCCTTGTATTTAGTTTTTTGGAGCTTTTAAAAACAAGCCACTACCTTTTTTGTATGGTTTTAAATAGCATCCCTTTCCTAGTGCTATTGCTTCCATTGTTCTATTATGACGTTCAGATTCTTGTAGGTCAAGTTTTGCTGATTTATAATCATGCACAGCTTTTGCAACACCTGCAGCACCGCCAGTTAGAGCGCCCAACGCTGATAGAGCCGCAAATATTGGTATTAACGGTAATATACCTCCAGTTTTTGGTATAGGTATAACACGCGGTACGCGAACTCTATTTTTTGTAAATACTTTTTTAGCAACAGCATAAGCAATTTTAATGGCAGCTTCATTATTTTTTGGTTTTAATTTTTTCAGCGTTGTACTAATTTGAGTAGTTAAAGCCTTAAATTTTTTGACACCAGCACCTAATTTAAGTTTTGATTTCATAGCTTTATTTACTACCCAGGAAGCAATTTTTTCACCAGTACTGGCATCTTTAGACTTTAGTCGCCTTTTAGTCATGTTAATGAGTTCTATATCAGCTTTGTGACGATCACCTAAATTAGAATTATTTGAGTACGCAATGTCGTGTTGTTTACAAGCTTCGTCTAGTTCATTGACTCCTCTATCACCACGCAACATCCGTTTTTGCAATTTTGTACCGGGACCACAATAATTATATCCAGGTAAATGTAACTCAAACGGTAATTTATTTATCACTGTGTTAATGAGACCACCTCCTTCCATCGATGTTATCTTAATAATGTTTATTGTACGGTCTCAACCATTTTATATATAATGTTAAAGAAATGCATTTTTATTAATCCACGAGTTTTCACTTTCACTAAAACCTAACCATTTAACATATAGTTTATTACCTTTTTGTTTCAATACTTTTTCTACTAGGTATACGCCAGGACAATTAGTCTTTTGGAGTTCTTGTTTATAAAATGAACCTAATATTTTCTGATTATGTTGATCTTCTAAATGGTAAGTCACAGGCTCTGTTTCATTCACTTTAATAATTTTAAACAATTCAGTAGACCAATTTGGTGTGTAACCTTTTTGAAAACATCCTTTATATTTGCTAATGCGAACCTGATCTCCAACATTGAAAGTTTTTTTCTTTTTAGAAACAGTTTTTTGACTTTTTTGTATATTATTCAATACAGAAATTCTATTTGAGGTACAAACATTTTTTGGTTCTATTTTAATAGTTCGATGTATTGAGCTATTATACGTGTTGATTATTTCTTGTACAGGTTTACCTATCCACTTATAGTTTCCAGCTAAATTGAAATATTTGTAAAGTTTGTTTTTAATTGTTCTTATAAACCTCTCTACAATAGATGCTTTTTTGATAGAATGTGTAGAATAATGATTAATTTTAAATTTATTCATTATTTTTTTAAAAGCTTCGTTGTAAAATTCTGTTCCTAAATCAGTTTGCAAATTAATTGGAATCCTTCCTTCATTTATCACTTTTTCAAACGCGCTTGCTATTTCACACATTGATTTGCTTTTAACAGGAACAGCCCAACCAAATTTGGAGAAAGCATCAATTATAACTAAAATATATTTATAACCGGAATTGAATAAAGATATATTTTTAATATCAATTAAATCTGCTTGCCATAGGTCGTCAATATCTTTAATTACCACGGAGCGCCGCTTATAATTCCTTCTCGCTTGTTTGTGGATTTCGTTCACTATTCCTTCCTTGCTCATTTTTAGTTTCAAGTTTTCTTGGATATGCGGTTTGTTCACTTCGATTGTGTCTGTTATTATTTTCAATTTTTATCCTTATTTCGACAAATTTTGCATCTATTTCTTGCTTTGTGTAGAAATGGTTCTTAATAATTTGTTCATCAAACTCTAAAGCAGATTGATTAATTATTTTTTCGTGTAAACGTAGACGTTTATGAACGTGATTTCCAAATTTGTCCACATTCATAGCAGCAGAGGTATTGATAGCTGAACAGTTGAAATGAATCTGTAGAAACTAATGAAATAATATTGTTTTTATTTAGCTAATAACACCACATTCGCGAAGTTCTTCGATTATTGATATTATTTCATTGTCTAAATTTGAATTTCCGGCATCGCGAGATGCTATTAATAGCTGTAATCTTTCGACTAATTCATTAGGATCATCCCAATAAATATAGTCTACTTTTGTTTTTACTTTCTTTAACACAGGCAATAATCCAGTGCCCTCTACTTCTTGATCATGGCTTTCAGCACTCGTTGTGCTTATTGCTCTGTCTTTTATATACTTGAAAAGTGGTTTTATGATGTATTTGTATTTGATACCCTTATTGGTTTTGATTGGCTTCTTTGGATCATAATCACGGCGATGTACATTTGTATCTATTAACATTTGTTTATAATTTTGCTTATCTTCTGCAGTTATTTTCGACATATTAGGTGTTCTTTTAAATAATAACTCGTACAACCCGAATGTTCGAGGATACTTTTGTCCCCCTACAGATATTTCAAAATCTTTAAGAACAAAAGTTGCAGATCCCATTTTAAGTTTTCCACGGTCTAATCTAACACCAAATGGAATTTCTTTAAATGCGGCATCTGCTAAGCTCCAAGACATATCATTCGAGTCTATGGACTTAAAAGATGAGGCACTTAGATTTTGATGATCAGTGTTTTTATCTCCAACATCTTCATTTTCGTCAGAACTTTCTGAGTTGACTTCACTTGATTGCGTGTCTAATGTGTGTACAACAGGTACATCAGACATTCTGTGTTTTTTGGTACCTTTATCAGACTCATTGAAATCCTGGTACCGAACATTTTTCAACCGTTTAGGTGTCCTTTCAGTCTTACTTTCATCTGATGATACTCTATTTGCAATTAATTTATTAAGAGGTTCCGTTATTGGTTTTAACGCAGTTTCAATAACCAAATCACTGTTTAATTTTAAATGTTTCATCAACTGAACTTTTTTTTTTACGGCATCTGCTGATTTAACAATTTGTTGTTTTAATGATTTTTCTGAATTATACATAATATATATTTTACTGTTATGCGACCTGTTCTTTCCGATGATGCATTAATGAATGAATTTGATATTATTGTTAATGCCGTTATATATTATTTCTATCAAACTAGCTAATGGAAAACAACAAACGTATCAAATTTTTTCCTATAAGCACCTTTATTTTTTTCACAATCCTTATTTATTACTAAATAATTAAATGGGATACTCCAAATTTCTTTACACATTTCACGAAACTGATTCCAAGACATATCTGTATTGACGTGCTCATCGTAAACATGTTTAAGATTAATATCATCTTGTCTAAATAGAACAATCATATTAGCGTTGTCCCTGATTAATTGTTTTGGTATCTTGCTATATGTTTGGTTTAAATAAAAACAATCAATATTTTTATGTCTCCCTGTAGCAAAATAATCTCGAATATTATTCTGTTTTTCGCAAGCTACATCATCAAATATAAACACTGAATCAGGTTTTGCATCTGCTGTACTCAATATTTCATCATTTTCTTTATACTTATATAAATTTACGGCTGGTACCATTTTCAGAACATTATCGAAAAACATATACATCGGTTGAAATAAAGTTTTGGAGAATATATATACATTTAAGTATTTTAATCCGTGCTCATGTAATAGGAGCCCAATCATTAAATTGGTTTTTCCACAGTTTGACGGACCGCAAATTAAGCAGCGAATCGTATTTGGTAGAAGTTCACTATGTCTGTGTTTGTTCTTTTCTGACGGTAAAACACATAATCTGTTTAAATTTAATGTGCAAGGCTGTTTAATAAATAACATGTTTAAGTTCCTTGACTATTAGAATAGAAATGAAAGATTAGAAAAAAAATGCATCATTTATACTTTTGATGAAAAAAGCTTTATTGAACACAATACTGTCGCTTATTTAGTACGTTTCATGTAGGTGTTAAAGCGACTTTGTATTCAAATGTGAAGTTATAAATTACACCATCGACTAGGTGAGTGATATAATCATCTAAATGTCTATCTTGACTCAATTTTACATTGTGATTGGGCACGCTGTACCACTTGGCCCGCTGTTACAACTTCAGGTTGTATGCTCGAGGGATATCGACCGCGTTGAACTCCACCTGAAGCGATAGCTGAAGGTGGAGCAACGCAGTCGATATCCCTCGAGCATACGACCTGAAGTTGTAACAGCGACCAAGTGGTACAGCGTGCCCAATAACTACCTACTGGGATGGGACCAGTTGACGTAACAGCCAGCACTCGATTTTCAGAATTAGTTTTGATAGATGTAATAAAGATAATGTACGAGGAAGAGGATGGGATAATTCTCATCACCATTACATTTTGCGAATTATAGTGTGAAGGGTTGTGAAGGGCATTCTATGGAATTACATATTACACATAAAAAATGGAGGTACTACATACAACCGTAGTACCTCTATTTCTATGACATATAATTCAAATCTTACAAGACATTTCGTCAAACAAGGACACTATCGAATTAGCAAACATTTGTTTCAAACTTTTTATTGAGAATCAGTACTAAAAAAATCAGAATAATAATATTTTTGATGACCATTCATTCGAGCGTTTGCTAAATTTTAGAACTAACAATCATCGATTCGAGCTTTTTATCGAACGACTAGCCGTCCGCCCTGGCACGGATGTAAGCTCGGCCTTCGGCCTCGCTACAAAATATAATATAGCGTATCTATGTCACCCGGGGATATAGTAGCTTCCCAACAGTGAAAGAATATTTCAAATCGGTTCAGTAGTTTCGGAGCCTATTCAATGCAAACAAACAAACAATCAAATCTTTCCTCTTTATAATATTAGTATATATAGATAAAAAGCCACTAAGCTTTCGGCTCTTCATTCTAGTAATTGTTCAAAAGAAAAACCGATGTTATTTTTCTCAGAATATTTTAAAATAAATCTTAAAATAATTATTAAGATTTTATAATTATTTTATCAGATAAATTAGATTATAAAAAAAAAAAAAAAACATTTTGTTATATTCTTACTATTTATATTTGCTGCACATAATGAAGGACATGCCGCCAACTCTGCCATGTCTGTGATTGTCTAGTTAAAATTAAAATCGTGTGAAAATTAAGCGTTGAAATGCCCTCTTAAGGTTGTGCGGTTCACATCGCATAACTTCTCGCTTGGCAATGTCAACAGAAATGCCATGTTATGTTTCCCATGTCTCTTTTCACGAAGCTTGTAAGCTATTTTTTGTCTTTAGTATATATTTAATGAAATCCTAAAACATTAGTCGTACTGTATTTGTAGAATTTGAAGTCGCACACAGCGTAATAAGCTGAGATAACTGTGATTGTTTATTTACAACATTGTATAATAAAAGGTATAATTTTACATCACTATAATAAATGCAGAAGTAAGTCTGTCCCTCTACTACCTTGTTTGTGGCGTCCATCTGATCTGAACGCGCCATAAATCAACAATTCAATAAAATAATTTAACTTAGCCTAGCAAAAAATAAAATAAAAACATAATTCATTCTTGTTAATGTGTCACACTTAATGAAGGTATCTCGGAAAACTACTGACCTTGGCCTAGTTATGCACAAAAGTGATATTAAAAGCAATTTCTCTTCGAAATGAGTATATATCGCTTTTGTTAAGAAATTACTGGTCCACAATCAATAGATTTCGAGGAATAGCCCTACCAATTTTGACAGCTGTCATCCAAATGAAAATGCCAACAAGATGTATTACTGATAACATAGATCTACACCATTGCTGTGACTATTATTAATGTCTGTTTATTGTTCTAGAAACGCTGATCGAGAAGTTCCGTCCCGACATGCGCATGCTGTCCCTGCCCTCGTACTCCCTGTGGGAGACGCACGGGCCCGACGACGAGCGCAAGCTGGAGCCCCACGAGAAGCCGCTGCTCGTGCAGCTCAACTGGCACGCGGAGGACCGCGAGGGACGCTTCTTACTTAAGTGCCTTACTGACAATGAGGTACGCACGCTGCGCTTAGCCTCTTTATCAAGTCCTAGACTCTCCATATAGCCTTAGAACGTGAATTGACAAAGTGACATAGGGGCCAGTCCGCGGTGACGGGTGTTACATTTGTACGCATTCAAACTGTTATAATTCCTAAATAAGAAGAAAAACGTCTGCGTTATGTATATAGTGAAATTAATTTTAATGATTTTTCAAATTAAAACAAATAAACATAAGAAATTATTCAAGCGTTTAAATGCAACAATAGATTTAAGCCCTGTGACGGGTGTTACGAGTACTTTGCAAAATATGCTACCTTGTTGACCAATCATTAAAAGTTCAGCTAAATTAGAAATTTTTGTCGCAAAATTTATAGCTAAGTAGAGTTAAAGAATCTTCCTTTCAGATAACTCCGAAGTATTTTGTGCATATATTATTTTTCATGTCTTTTTTTACAATAAAAGCTTGTGACGGGTGTTACAAGATTTGTGACGGGTGTTACGAGTGCAAATTAAACAAACAAAATTGTACATTTCGAGACTTATTTATTACTTATTTATTATTATAACAATTAAAAACTGGAATAAATATTTTATATATGACTTTTGGCCATTATCATCAACCTATGACAAATTTATAAAAAAAACATGTTCTCTATTGTGAATAGAGTGGGAACAGGCAACTTCTCTAAAATATACACTCTCTTTGCTCTATCTAATATCTGGTTTCTTGAACTATCATTTTCTGTAATTGTCTCATCTATGTCTTTCTTCTTTTTACGTTTCCAATCATTTTTGTTGCTTTTTTATGTTTTTTTTTAATTTATTATTTTTTCTCTGCTCTTTTCTTTGTTGGTTCTTTCCACTTTCTAAATAACCTTTAAACGTAACTTTGAACAAAATACATTTTTGGGTGCTTGAACTGCCTATAAGACCATATGAAATGTAGTTTCTGTCTAAGTAACTGAAATAGTGCTGTACTTGCAGTCCAACTACATCCACACTGCAAAAATAAATTATTGATAAGCCAAGCAAGCACTCCAAAGCCATTTTAAAAAAAATAATGAATTGTTGCGGCAAGGCACACCTCGAGGACATTATCATCAACATATAAGCCTAATATTGTCCACATCTGAACTTATTACATTACTATTGTGCACTAATAAAAGTATAACGTTAGTGAGAGAGATTGTGACGCGTGTTAGTTGTGACGGGTGTTACACAAATAAACCCAGCCTGTATTTTAATGTGAAGTCTTTTTAAAGCACACAAATACTTTCCAGGTATTGTTTAATCACATACCCTTACTTTCGCAAGGTCCATTACAAAATAAAAGTTAGTATGCTCATTTAGCATTAACTTTTCTATGCATTTTGTGACGGGCGTTACACCAATACTTGCGGCTACATTTTTATCACTAAAATTATTACTACTTACCTGATTAAATCCAACTTTTTTACAACAAATAATAATGAGTCGCAGCATCGAGAGCAAATTAAAATGACAGGCTGTCAATGTAATTGACTAAAAAAAACGTGTTAGCATTTTAGTATTTTTTTTTGCTGCTTCACTGACTTTGGATTCTTCAGACTTTGAACAAAATATTACGAAAATTGGCGAAAATATTGAAAACTTTCTTTTAAATTATGAAAATTAAAAACATAAATCCTATTACTATTCTATTTTGGTATAAGTACATATTCGCAACTTTATTTATTTTACTTTCTGGTATCGATTACCGCGGATTGGGCCATAGGTACTAACGTTAATTAAAATAAAATAAAGTCCGAGAAGTTTCGCGGGTCACTCGATTGGAATGAAGTCTTAGCACAGGTCTTAGTGACTAAGACTTCATTCCAATCGGGTGACCCGCGACTCTTCTTGGACTTTATTTTATTATAATTTCTTAATTTAATTTAATTTGACTGCTTCTCGCCATTACACTGGTATAACATGCGGTGTAACCATGAAAACGAGTGTTCTTTTTTAACCTATACTGTCCCACTATTGGGCAAAGGTCTCTCGCAAAAGGTCTTCTGTTGGGCAAAGGAATAATATTATAATTTAAAAAACTATTCAAGTATTAACTTGAAAAACTTAAAGAGCTGATAATCTTTAAACGACTGAAAAGATAATCTGGAATCTAAGCAGAATCTTGATTAAAACACCCTTCGAAAAAAGACAAAAAAAATGTATAGCTGTTTGATAGCTACGATGTCACTAAAAGATACACACGTAACATTCGTAGCACCTTTCTTTTTCGTTGGGGGTTGAAACACATATGACTCGTGCGCACACACTCGCGGGTGAGGAGACGAGAGACACCGTGCCGCGCGCATGTAGCGAGACAGTTGGCGTCTTTCCCGCTAGATTGCTCTGTCATTATGGTTCACACTCTAGAAGAGTTTCATTATCCACTATCTGATCTTCATCATATCAGTTCAGTGTACCATATTATTTTATTGTCATCCGAATGAATACTTGCAAAGTTTTAAATCAATACGACAATTAATAATTATCAATATAAAAACCGACTTAATCAGAACTGGATCAAATAGGAAGCACCAGCTTTCAAATAAAAAAAGAATCATCAAAATCGGTTCACCCAGTCAAAAGCTAACAACAAATAAATAAATAAACAGTCCTCCTTTTTGGAAGTCAGTTAAAAATAGGTTAAAATTGACTTCCAAGATTTGATAACATTGTTGGTTAAATACGAGTAGAGCTCATGAAAACGTGTAGAAAAAGCTTCCATCTACACTAATATTATAAAGAGGAAAGATTTGTACCTATTTTTGTATGTTTGTATGTTTGTAATGAATAGGCTCCGAAATTACTGAACCGATTTGATAAATTCTTTCACTGTTGGGAAGCTACACTATCCCCGGGTGACATAGGCTATATTATATTTTGTAGCGAGGCCGAAGGCCGAGCTTACACTCGTGCGAAGCCGGGGCGGACGGCTAGTATATTATAAACTCATTTTCATGGTTTACTTGTAAACACAGTGCTTTGTTACTATTGGAATAAACCCATTCATTGGATTAGCAATACAAACTATTACTAATCGATATTCGATACACACAGGTCTGTACCAACTCGTTCGTACTATGAAAGGCCATTGTAGCATTCATAGCATTCAGATAAATCCCTCAAAGGCTTCGTAAACTCATAATAGCTATTACTAGCATGTTACAGGCATATTCAAGGCTGCATTAACGTGGAACAATAATGCTGTGGAAAACGCGTAGGTGGTGTATGGCTATGTTTTGCAGTCGGGTTTCGTTTTTTTTTTTTATAAACTTGTTATACTGAGCTGACTGCGTAAGTAGAATGTCGGATGTGTTGTGTAAAAGAACCACTACTGAATGGCTCCTACATGCCATATGATCGTCATACGTGGAAATCACGCACTGTTCGATTTAATCGATTATTTCCACGTACCTGTAAGTTGTAGAATGGCTTACCACCATCGGTTTTTTCTTCGAAGTATAATTTGGATTGCTTCAAACGAAGGGTGAATAGAGTCCTCAAAGGTATAGGCAACGCACTGACAATGCCCTGAATATTGGTGTCTATTGTTTAGGCGGCGGTGACTACTTACCATCAGGAAGCCTGTCGCTTATGGGATACTTAAAAAAAATACTTTTGGGAGGCCCAGAAAATGATGGCGGGACGAGCTTGACTTCCATACAAAAGACTAGTCCACTGTAGCTCAGAATAGAGAGGAGAGGATGCGAGACCTTTGCCCTGCAAGGACGACCACGGCTTAAATAAAAACTAAAAATATGTTTCTAAAGTTTTTGTCGTAGTTTCAATTTTGAACTTTTGTTTGATTGCAGATTCCCTCATCGGTGAGTGAAAAGGGAGACCAGAATTTCAAGAGAAAACTGTCGAAACGAGAGAAAAAGGAACTGAAAAAGAAAGAAAAGCTTTCCCGTCTTAAATCCGACACTAACGACGAGAACAGACCCGTGGCTGAAAAACTTTATACAGGTTGCTGATATTTTTCGATAATATTTTAAACACAGACTTTTATCAAGATAGACCCAGCGAGGTCACCTATATTGCATGTCTGGCCTGGATCAATGATCCAACTAGCTGCTAGTTGGATCATTGGTGGCGTGCTAGTTACTAGCACGCCGCTTAATTCAGTTCGATCTTCGTCGTCTTGGCAGAGCACGCATTTTCGTTTACTTGGATGATAATTTTTTGCTAGTTATTTGATTTAAAAACCAAACCATCGAACCGATTTTAGTGAAATTTCTATGGGACTAATCTGAAAGTAGGTATATCCTTAAATTTATTTTATTAAAGTGTTTTCCAATTTGTTTTATTAAAGACGGAGTTCTGAGTAACAAACGAAAAAACAACGGAATCGAAAACCCCCCGCTTGTTTTGAAGTCGGTTAAAATGACAAATTTATCCACAGTAAAATGTAAAACTCTTCAAGAGCAGTTGGTCGTGCGAATGGAGTTAAACTACCCAGTTAATGTCAATACAACACAAAAATGAGACCTGCTGAGTAAACATACTAAATGACTTGCTTGCAAGGTCTATCTTTTTAAAGGTCTGTGATTTATAAGCTGATTCGCATCTCTGCTCTCCAAATCTTCCGATAAGAAATCATTGTACTGGATATTACATATCGTTTGAAGACCCTGACGATCCCGTCAATGACAAACACAGTGATGGATGCAGATATGACTTGCTTGTGTAAGGCTTTTTATGGTTTATTGTTTGCGACTAGATTAAATAGTCGTGTCGGAGTACAGTACAATGCAATTGGCCAACGGTATTGATATACCTGAAAGGCTGATAATGATGATGATGATGATTGGTGTAGGCAGTTTTTGTCGTGGTAGGCCTTTACAGGGTGCCAGTTGTGTGCAAACATTACTGTGTTTCAGATTGAAGGGCAATCATCATCATCATTTCAGCCATAGGACGTCCACTGCTAGACATAGGCCTCCCCATCGATTTCCAAAAGGGCCGGTTGGAAGCGGCTTGCTTCCAGCGTTTTCCTGCGGTCTTTTTTAGGTCGTCTGTCCATCTTGTGGGTGGACGTCCTACAGTGCGCTTACCGATCCGTGGTCTTCATTCGAAAACCTTTCGTCCCCATCCGGAATCTGTTCTGCGTGCTATGTGCCCTGCCCACTGCCACTTCAAAGAGCAATGAAAGGGCTTTGAAGGGCAATGTTTCCAGTGAAATTTCTGGGCATAAAATCTTAGGGTGACGAGCGCAGTTCAATAACGCGTAGGGTTTTGAAGAAATGTTAAAGTTCAAATTTCTAGGGGGCAAGCCTGTCACTTACCATCAGAGGAGCGCCTTGTTCGTCTAGTAAAAAAAACTACTTGCATGGCTTTGGTCGAGCGTTTTACATCTGGGTTTTCTATATGCTTGTTCTCTAAGTGCAGACAGACCCTAACATTAAACAATGAGCCCTGAATATTTTGTGTTAAATTTAAGATAATGTCCAATGGCAGTTATCAAATTTAATGTATTTGAAAACTCATCATAATAAATAATGAACAGTTTATATCGTTGTTTGCTAATAATTTCTGAATTCACTCCCAGAGTTGCCCGAATCATCATTCATGCGCAGTATCAGCAACCCCGAGGCGGTGATGCGCCGCCGCCGTCAGCAGAAGCTCGGCCGGAAACTACAGCAGTTCAAGTCTAAAGACGGCGGCCCCGACACTGGTCAGTCTACAAAAAACTTATAATATCACAGTGATATTTAACTTTAAAAAAAAAAACATTATACAGTGGTAGTGTTTTCTACAAAGAAGGATTTTTTTCTGGACCGATATTTGTCATTTAGTCGAATGTCAGTTAGAATTATGATGGGATATCACAGACCTTTATCGGAATAGATCCCGCGAGCACTTCAAGTTGTTTGAAAACGCAGCGTGCCGCATTTTTGTACCTACTATGATGTCAAAAACTCGGTAGGTAACAACTCGGTAGTTTAACTTCATTCGCACGGCCAACTGTACGAAGAGTTTGTACAGCTCAATATGGCAGAATTTTATATTTTTACCCACGACAGAACGGTAAAAGTGTCTTTTGGGTGAGATGTTGTTTGTGTGTGCAAAAAACGATTTTTCCCATTTATCTCAAAACTACTGAACCGATTTTAATTTAGTTATTTATTTGGTTTGAAAGGTGACTTGTTCTAGCGTGTTCTTAACTATATTCAAGATCTGAGAATCTGCTCACCTGCTTTAAGATCATGTTCTTTTGTTGGGGGCTTTTGAAATTTTGTAATTTATACTTGTTGACATTGACATTTGACGTACATCTGCCAAGACGACAGAGATCGAACTGAATTATGCAGCATGCTATTTAGAGCATTGATCTAACTTAAGACAGGCTACAGACATGCAAAGTAGGTGAATGCGATGTCTATTCAGATAAAGATCTGTGAGATATACCTATAGTACTTACCAAGTTGGTTAATCGACCATCATAGACACAGCCATAATGTTACCTGTCGCTGTCTTTATGTTATGTTACCTACCATTTCAACAGAAAAAGGTCTTATGGACCGGTCAGCTGTTCCACTGATCTAATATTTTTACCTGTGGTTCCATAGTACAGACTATGAATAGTTAAAATAAACCGTGATAGTGCGAGTCGGACTCGTGCACTGAGGGTTCCGTACGACCACATAAGACTTCAAAACCACAAATAGGCGCTGAAGAGCAAAATAAATTAATATAATTATTATAAGCGCTATCACCTCATCTATTTGAAGTCGGTGTCAGCCAAGCCAAGTAGGTAGTAGATTTATAAAATACTACCTACAAGTACCTACCTACTACACACATAGTATTTATCTACTACCTATTAGACTTGGCTGGCACTTTGCCTGCCAGAGACTGATATACAAACATATATATTTTTAAATACATACTTATATAGATATTAACACCTAGACATATAACAAACACAAATGTTCATCACACAAATGTTTGTCCTAGATGGGAATCGAACCCACGCAAGCGCAGAAGGCAGGTTCACTAAGCTAACGTACATATTATGTAATAACACATAATATGTGTGTCGTATAGAGATACACCCGGTATATTAGAGTTGATCATGTTGATTGTTTCGCAGGTGGCACCCTGCGGATATACGGCGGCGTGCTACGGCCGGACGTTGCGTACATCACTCTACTCCTGTCCGTGAACGACAGCGCCGCGAGCGTGCTGCGAGAGACGCTCGACAAGTACGGGATGGCGCACCACGACCCCCATCACTACTGCATCGTGCAGGTAACTTATAACCTATCCTCCAAATTGAATACCCGCTAGTCTAAGTTCCGCCAGCGAGCAGATCAAGAGACAAGAGTAGCGTAAAAATCACTGCAGTAGAAGGGTTGTGGAACTATTCAAACGTTCATCATCATCATTAGCAAGTAAAGGTCCACTGCTGAACAAAGGCCTCCCTCTTAGAGAGGGGTGTTGCCATAATCACTACGCTTGGCAGGTGGCTTGGAGATCGCAGTACGTTTACCGTGTACTAATAGGATGCTGCTCCCATCGTTTCGACCCCAAAAGACTTTAAAATGTACCCACTGTCCAGGTTACCATATTTGCTCCTTTTGAGGTCTTCTGCGGATTCAGATTTACTCTGCGTTCTGGAAAGATCATCATCAGCCAGAAGACATCCACTGCTGAACATAGGCCTCCCCCTTTAGCTACCACACTGAACGACATCCTGCTATCTGCATCCACTGGATGCCCGCGAGTCTCATGATGTCGTCGGTCCATCTACTGGGAGGCCTACCAACGCTGCTTCTTCCGGTTCGTGGTCTCCACTCAAGAACCTATGGAAAGGAGTAAAAAAAATTCTGGAAAGATGTGACTGCGCAAGTGGCGTCCCACACGGGCCGCCCCATCTTCCACCGAATAAAAGTCAAAATAATTAATGTTGCTGATGTTACAAAATAAAATTATATTTCTTTCTTTCTAACTGACTAAATGTCTATTTTCTTTCACAGGAGGATAAATCTGACAACACAGAGTACATTCTGGAAGATGACGAGTGCCCGCTTGCTTTGATGAATATGACAAGAAGTAAGTGGTTTTATTATTGAAGTTTTACCAACGTTTGATTTTCATACAACTTTGAACCAGATTTTGAAAATGTGTCTAGCGGACAATGGCGGAAAATGGGCATAATATATTTTATGTCGCATCACAATCGTAATGTCGGGTATAATTATGCTTTTTTTTTCTCTTTTGGTGCGAATAAGTCCGCGTTTGACCACCAACTCGCCTGTTGGTAAGCGACGATGTGGTCGATGATGAAGCACGCAGACTTAGAAGATACCTTTTCACTCTTGCCTTCAAAAGGCCCAAATTGTATCTCTCTGGAAACAAGGAAGCCGGTAGGTTGTTCCACTCCACAAAAACACACAAAAAGGCGTAATTTCATAAAGTTTTAGCTGTCTATTAGCCATATGGCGCAATCGATAGAATAACAATCGTTTTTCAATACGAGACGAGTATTATAAAATCATCGCTTAGGCACTTTAGGAAATAGCCAAGGAACACTTAACCACTCCTTGAAATGGCCAAGAAATACTTGCAGCCCCAATCGTAAAATGGTTGAAATTTGCACCAATAATGGTGCAAAGGAATCATGATATGACTAATTCTATGATGGGGCTAAGATATCTCCGTCCACTTTTTAACAAGCTTTTATTAGCTTGATATAATAGGTCGGGGAAAAAGTCTTTTCGTATTTTGTATGTATAAAGTTGTAGTAAAAATCTCATCGGTTGTACTGTTTGTATCTGGCTGGTTTTGATACCATTAAAAATATGACATTTTAAAAAAGGAATATAAAAAGTAAAAAGCAATTTCCCGCCATTTTTCAATTGTTTTTTTGTTCGATAAAATGAGTGAATCTAACGAAGAAATTCGATATATTGTGAAATTTTATTACAAAAAACTAAAAAATGCGACACAAGCCGCGAATAAAATTTGTGACGTTTATGGACCTAATGCAGTGTCATCAAGAGTAGCACAATGTTGGTTCAAGCGTTTTAAGTCCGGGAATTTTGATGTCAAAGAAGCAGCTCGCTCTGGTCGCCCTGTTACGGATAAAGTCGATGCCATTTCTGAAAAAGTGGACCAAGATCAGCATATTAGTAGTTACGACGTAGCTGAAGAACTGGGGATTGACCACAAAACAGTTTTGACCCATTTGAAAAAAACTGGGTATACAAAAAAACTCGATATTTGGATGCCACACGAGCTCACTGAAAGAAACCAAATGAATCGTGTACTCATTTGCGATTCTCTATTGAAACGTAACGAAACCGAACCGTTTTTGAAAAGATTGATCACTGGTGATGAAAAATTGATCACCTACGAAAAGAATGTGCGCAAACGATCATGGTCAAAGCGCAGTGAAGCACCACAGACTGTAGCGAAACCCGGATTAACACGTAATAAGGTGATGCTGTGTGTATGGTGGGATTGGCAGGGCATCGTTCATTATGAGCTTTTACCGCCGGGCAAAACCATCGATTCGGATCTCTACTGTCAACAGCAGATGAGACTCAAACAAGAAATTGAGAAAAAACGGCCGGAATTGATCAACAGAAAGAGTGTGGTCTTTCATCATGATAACGCCAGACCGCACACATCTTTGCCCACTCAGCAAAAATTTAGAGAGCTTGGTTAGGAAGTGTTAATGCATCCACCACATAGCCCTGACCTTGCACCCTCAGATTTTCACCTGTTTCGATCTCTTCAGAATTCTTTGGGTAGTGTTAGATTAACATCAAGAGAGGACTGTCAAAACTACTTCTTGCATTTTTTTGATCAGAAGTCCCAAAATTTCTACAGCAACGGGGTCTTGTCACTACCTACAAGATGGCAACAAGTTATCGAACAAAATGGCACATATATATTATAATTAAATGTAATTAAACTTGAAAAAAATATGTCTTGAATTTGTTTATAAAATACGAAGAAACTTTTTCCCCGACCTTATATATCTATGTAACGGAATCTTTGAACGTGATTTTCACCTCTTTCAAAACGACGGGTTGATTTTAAACTTTGCACGCTTATCAAGAACCGAAAACAATGCAATGCAACAATGATTTAAATACTTTGCCCCATCATCCTTACCAGGATCTTTAGGATTAGCGATTTTAAAGCGTGTTTTTTAGTCTTTTAAACTACGGGAATTAATTTAGCTCTGATAACAGCAATAATATTTTTAAACCGAAAATCAAAACTTCGTCCACACGTATCGGCTACCAGTGCAGATTCATCATCGTCACTTCAGCAATAGGACGTCCACTGCTGAACATAGGCCTCCCTCATCGATTTACTATCATGTGGGGGGATTGCCAATACTCGCCACGCTTGGCAGGCGGGTTGGCGAGCGCAGTTAGTTGTTATACTTCGAAGACGCTGCTGCCCATTTTCTGGTTGATATCCCTTAGCCGACTCCTGCGGCACCCACGAAGAGAAGGGGGGGTACATTCTTAGGCCGGTACCGCCTCGGCGCCGATTATACAAAGTGCAGAATAAACACATAGGAAATGAGAATAAATATACATCTATAATAGTTGTTTATGTTTGTATAATACTAATACGCCTATAAAATTTATATAAATGACTATGACAGTATTGTTTCGAATCAATTAACAATTATAACCGAATCACGAGTAAATCGGTTTCTTCTAAGCAAACGTGCTCCATCATAGACCGCATCATCGCTTAACATCAGGAGAGTTGGCGATCAAACGCAAGCCTAATTGAATAAATAAATAAATGCAATCAAGAGCCGCTAATAAAGTTGCGATTCATTTCGACAAAACGATTGGCATGCCGCGGATAAAATCGGCTCAGGGTTCGGCATTCATACGTACAAGGTTAATTTACATCAAGATCGGGTTCATGTAAATCGCTCGTATTGTAAAGGCAGAGACCGAAACTGACTATAAATTTGGCCTAGTTTGTAAGCAGAATTAATAATTTAACTACAAACTGGTTTTATTACAATCTTGATTTAAAAATCATGAATAGGCTATCAAACAATTGTTTAATTGGCAAAATTAACAGGCTTAGTGAAAAGTATAATTAAATGATACGCTTAGTGAAGAAAATATTTAAGTCGGCTAGTAAAGTTCTGATATATAAGCGTTTAAAGTTTTTGTTCGGATTAGGAAGGGATGCTCTGTCCCTTTCTTGCAAGGTAAGTGTCAGTATGGAGTTTGTACGGCGTAATTACATTGTGACGTCATACGTAACGATAGTGCGATCTCTGTCTAGCAAGACTTTAAAATGCTTATATATTCCTTAATTTTGAACATATTTCTATTGTGGTGATCAGAAATTCGTCACAGACACGCACTTGGTCAGTATTTATTAGTTGTTGTTTTACTTTAGAATATACTATAATTATGCCAAGTTTGGCGCTTGTACGTATTACCGTTTTAACACTATAAAAACAAGTTTGTTATATGGGGTCCACTCTTTAGTTTTTAGTTATTATTATTTCTTAGCCAATCCGCCGAAACATTACATATTCTGTAAAAAAAAACAACTAGCTATTTTACGGTTCGAAAGATACAGCCGTTAAAAGGTGGGACGTACAAACAGACAGACGGACAGCGTAGGCTTAGTAATAGGGTCCCGTTTATACCCTTTGGTACGGATCCGTAAAAACAGTACGATAGCCTATTGAACAAGTTTTCCAACTGTTCATTTACGTAGAAGACTGCTCGTGTCAACGTTCGCTTTCTTCGACGGTTTGCTGATGTACTCTATTGGGGAATCTCTGTGTATATTTGTGTATTGGTCTTTGTGCATATTTTGTTGTGCCTACCTGGTTTTGTGTTACACAAAAAAAAAGTTAAATTTTATTACCAACCAACAAACCTGAAAAATTTCTTGTGTTCCATGCAAAAATTAATGGAGTACTAGCTTCTTGAGAATACATATATGATATTGAGGTAATTGTGTGCGCTATATTACGTTTTTAAAAATGATAGAAATGGTTCAAAATAGTTATCCCTCTATGTATGGGAGAAGTTTTTTTTTTACTATTTCATGTCCATTTCCAACTAGTAGTTTTGCAGTGAACTCGAAGTATGTATATCGCTGGGCATTATATCTATTTAGGCGTTTCTAAAAACGCAGGGGACTAGTTCATTCTATCGATATTTTCAGTCGATTTTTACATGGAAAATATTTTAAACCAAATATTAGTAGGCTAGGCTGATATAACAGTTGTATTCTATCTCCACAGTTACTACGCTTATATAACAACGTATTGTCACTATACCTTGTATAGGTATTCATTATATTGTCCTAATTAAATACCCAAATTTTTGATTAAATAAAACTGTCCTTCATCATACGTCATATATAACGGGATTCAACTGGAATTTATGTAACCCCTAGTGTACAGGGGCCATATAAATACATATACATGCGAAGCTCTGTGATATTAACTAAGCCTATGTAAACACCACCACACCTCTGTTAGTTTTACTAAATTACCTTCTGGGAATATCCAGAATGTAGGTAATTTCGTAAAAGATAACCCTAAGTTAATTGGATGTCATGTTATATTTACCAAAGCTTACTAAAGCCCATGTTTAATCTTTGATCCGAGAAAAGACTTTCTTATGATTTTTTAATAATTCAATAAAACTTGTCTCCAAATCTATTTGATCTGTGAATTGATATTCTATGGTCAAGGAACTTTTCACTCAGAAGAATAGATTTAAAAAATGTAGGGAAAAGATTATCGTGTAGGTTTAATGAACACATATATCACGTCCGAGATAAATGAATAAACCGTCGAATCATGCTGGAGAAGTCAGAATTAATGTATGCATGTGGTTTTCTTTAGCATTTTCCCTTAGATGTACACATTCAAAGGCCAGTTTTCAAATTGACGCAAATAGAAGATTCATATTATTTACCATTCTCCAGTAGTGCGGTAGAATTTGTGCAAGTGATTAGCGAATATACGCAGGAAACATATCCGTGTTAAAGTATTGATAGATTTGTACTGAAATAGCCGGCGTTCTCGCACTCGCCGGAAATGAGACCGCATGTTAAACAATCTGACCGCAGAAGTAATTAATAAGCTCTCTCGCAACAGACGTTTAACCGCTTGAAAAGAATTCGAGATTGGCAAATAGGGACGTACTTATGTCTGCTACGAAGGCTAGCTGACTTCAAAACAACTATACATTATGCAAAGCATTATAAATTACCTACTCCGGATTTTGTAAAGTTAAAGCAAAACAAACTGAGAGTATGCCAAACTTCTATCCAGTTTTGTGGTAAAAAGTTTGGCACTAACGCAGCACTTATGTTTTATGATATCGTACGAATCTCTCTCAGAATTCTCTTTAAAAATTCCTCGTATAAAAATCTAATCCCACAGTACGACTTTACGTGAAAAGTATTGGTGGTTCAATTTCCATCCGGAAATGAGTAAGTCGTAACAAAATGTCCGATAGCCGTCTTCCATTAGCAGACAGGAGTTTCATGATGCCGCGGACTGGAAGGCAATACCGGCGAACTAGGTAGCTGTACATTCTACAACATTATCTGCCTGACTAGATTTTACATACTTAGTTAAGTTTGTTATTTAACTAAATCGGTTCTGTGATGAGAAGTTTGAAATAAGTTTAAGTTTCTCAATACGAATAGACGTATCAGTTAATACAATACAAAGTATATAGATAAACGTCTCTTTGTCAGACAAACTAAACATTGTCGTCCGTCACATCGTACAAAGGTAATTGGTCAGAGACTAGGTTAATAGCCCCATCAAACGCACGGCAGTGTATCCAGCGAAGTTTTATTGTAATGTGTCTACAAGTCCGCAATTTCCGCGAGAAGGTTCCTCTTGGGTCGGACAATGCTCGGCGTGGCTTACATTGGGAATATATGAACGGGAGCGAGCGGGCGCAGGACGCGGCAGTCGGTTGGTAGACGCCGCGCCGCGCGCCGCCACTCAGCGCGCCTCGACATGGACTGGGGCATCCGCCGTAAGTTTTGCACGTCTCCAACTTTTTCTCAGATTGCTGGGTAGTGACCGGCGGGCGATGCTTCGCCGGCCAGCGGCGGCCGCCCGTGCTGCGGCCCTCGTCACCGACGCGATCGCCCCGATAGTAAACAAACGCATGTGGCCACTCGGAGTAGTCCGACCGGTGTGCCCGCAGATGCCGGTCGGCTGGACTGGCTCCGGTGCCGGTATTTTTAACTCGTTTCGCGGTTCGATGTCCGTTCCTTCGCGGAATCGATATGCATAAAATCGTCCTTGAAAGTCTGTAATTTTGCAAGAGTTTAAATATTGTTTTGTGAATTTGGAGATTTATGTCCTACTTCGTGTACTCGTGTTGCTGCAGGAACGTAAGTTTCAAACTTGTCTTACTGTTCGGATGCTGTTCCGTTCATATAACATTTATCAGTACTTACAGGTTCTATGCGGAACTTTTGGACTTTCTAAAACATTTCATGCAGTCGCTCACACAAAACGATAATCTCTTTTGTATCGTAAACCGGTTTTATTTCGCAGAGTGTTGCGATAAACAGCACTTTTATTGCAAGCCAATAAAAAAGGTCTCTCAGAGTAATGTGACCTTTAACATTATCAGGTATTGGGGCCAATCCCTTGAGACTTGTTAGGGAAGACAAATGATTGCCTTCATTGGACGTGCGGAGAAAAAAGGCGAAGTTGAAGATAAGTTATAGGGGTTGGATTACAGTCTGACATGAGATAGGAAAGAGCTTTACACGAACTAATACGGTCTGGAGCAAAAAGACACAAAGAAACAAGAAAGAACAAAGTTAGAACAAAAAGTTATACTTTGTCACAAAAGCTACGAGTACACCTTATTTAAAATGCTGAAACCGGCTCTATTTAAAATAAACATACTTGACTTGCATATAATATCGCGGCATTTATGCATAATGAGATCATGTTTTCTGCTCAGTGAACTAGAATGCAAAAGCGCGTTGTATCTATAGGTCTCACTTCAAGCTTAATAAAGTAGGTCACCATTTCATAGGCAACTTTGATTTTTATGACTACGGTAGGTGTAAGGAATCGATACGAATACGACGAACATTAATTTTCATCCACCCAAGCCTTAACAAAACGTACATGAATATACTCTAATAATGTTTACAGTTCTGCTTCGAATGTATGTTTCAGAAAACTACTCACTGTGATAGGTCGCATTAACACTTCGTCACATCCATTAGTGTCTTGTAATAAGCAAAAAGACAACCTACCTCTGCAATTAGTTATTTATTTTACTAGGTTTTCCGACAGCTCTGATACAAAAACAGGCTTATAAATCGTCTACATCGTTAAAACTACTTGAAATATCTTGCTCTAGACAAAGGTTGAACAAAAGTAAGTAACTATACTACGACAACGCGCAAAAATTAAATTTACTTGTAGAAAACATGGATCTAATTACGTAGATTATCTGAATTAATAAAATAGCACTTTATGTGGCAAGATCAACATACTCCCCCTTATTAATAAATGGAGTAGTCTTGAAATAGTTACGCCGAGTTTTGTCTTTTTTCTCTCCTTCAAATATGTATTGAACTTTATTGTAAAAGACAAAAGACGGAGTAACTATTCCAAGGCTACTCTATGTTTATTAATAGGGGTAACTAAGTATAGCTATCAGATAAAACTAAACTAATCCAGATTTACACCATCGACATTAAGCTTGATCAAACAAACTATACACATTATGTAAATTAATACGTTTGTATTTATATTTAAGATTAGTGCTTTTGCCCGCGACTTCGTACGCGTAGATATTCATAGAAATATCCTCCCTTAATCCGGCCCTTGCGCAAAATAACATAGCCTATACTTCAATCTGGTCATAGCTAAGCAATCTATGCATATTCGTTAAAACCGCATTTAAATCCGTCCAGTGGTTTAGGAGATGTGCTTGGACAAACAAACAGACAAAAATTCTAAAAACTGTCTTAACGTGTTCAGCTGCTTATTTTAAGACGCCCTGTGTTTTTTTTTTATATATATCGCAATTACAGTTTTTTTTCTCTACGTTTTTATTATATGTATAGAAGATAGGTAGATATAGATGTATAGCTAGAAGAAGTATATATTAATTTGCTTAAAGTTTACGCTCGCTGATTTACAGTCGAGTTATCTTGAAGTTTGTGTAAACTCTACGTAATTTCATCTCTGGCGTTGAACCAACAGTGATTGCTCTTTGAAAACCGTCTTACGATGTTCGAATTCAGCATCTATGGACGGTATCTCAGAAACTAAATTTGCATTTTTATTGAATCTGATCTTTATTTTAAATTCACAATTTTTCATATCGCATCAATTGTTTCTAAGGCACTGAATTTATGATCGGTATGAATAAAATCATTTCGAATTTTCAAAATTATGCAACCCGTCTTTATAAGTGATGGAATAGTCATTCTATGGTTGGATTCACTTTAGAAGGCAAAACGCATCATTACCTACTTAAAACGGGTTCTTACAACTTGCTCTTATGACAAAAATAGACGTAATAGTAACGGACTAATGTATGCCCAATAGACCGACCGCGGCAGTCAACCACCTGTCTTTCACTGAACATACAAGTTTCAGATGAAAAACTCGACAACGGTATTTTTGGCAGATCATATTTCTCAAGCACCTGAACAAAAAATTATATATATTGTAGATATGAAGGAGTACAGTTTTGAATTCCTTATTTATAAATTGAAAGGCTCGTATCGAAACCTAGGTTTCAATCTACACACTAAAACATAGTATACCTACATTGCGTACATGAATGCGTACAATAATATCTTTGTAGTATATGCATATAGGCTCTTCTATTAGTTCAAAATACATAATAGTACAAATGTAGGTCATTTTGTTGTTACCCAATATATATAGTTAAATATTTACAAATAAAAAATGTCTATTGGGACTTCTTACTGTTTCTTTTCATTATTGGACATTTCTCCGATGATATATACCGTCTAATTATATGCTTAGTAGGTAGGTCATAAATTCTAGATCATCAATACAATATGCAATAATCATCGATCTATAATAAATCGTTGACAACAATCGTTAAAGAACATCATTAAATATCTTCACTAGCCCGTGTCTAGTTATTACTTACATTTTACCACCGTCAAAGGGTGTACTAACCCATAAAGGACAAGCTGTTATTATACAGTGATTACGTGGAAAGCAACTCCCCAATCAATATAATCGATCAAACATGACACATGCAGCGTTTGGTATTGTCGTCCGTTGTTATTAGTATTTATGTCTTGGCGTTTCACAATGCAGGAAAATAAACGCAAATCTTCGAAGTTCTTCTGCTTATGTGATTCAATTCTACAAACGGTATGGATTCAAATTTGACGACCAGCATCTTTGGCTTCTACCTTACAAGCAGGAGGTTCGGGGTTTGGTTTCCGGCCGGGCAGATTTTTAAGCCTGCGCTCACCGGCTAGTGCTATATCTTTCGCTTATTTTTAACATTTTAAAGATAAAAATTCGCATAGTAGGAGTGAAAATAAACCGGCCAAGCGCAAGTCCAGCCGCGCACTTGGGTTCAGTTCCACCACAAAATACAAAAAGTAGTTCAAAAGGACAACATCATGTCCAGGCGGTCACCTATCCAAGTACCGAACGCGCTCGACGTTGCTTAACTTGGTGGTCAATAGAAATTTTTCACCGCATTTGTTCGATATTGATCATTTGTTGTTTTACTTTAGTCAGTTGAGTGTGTACTATAAACGCTTGCACGTATTGTAGTTTTTCCAATAGAGCTAAAACAAAAACCAGTAAAAAAACGTTTGTTGTATGGGTACCCCCCCGTCTTCAGTTTTTTTTTTCTTTATTATTATTTTTTAATTAATCCGTCGTAACATTACATATCCTATGAACATTTTAACTGGCTATCGCTACATAACTACATATTACGCTACATAAGATATAGCCGTTAAAATGTAGGACGGACTAACAGACAACGTAGGTACTAAGCCTAATAGGGTCCCGTTTACACCCGTAATACTCTATGTACTCAAATGATGAATTTAAATATATTCTCTAGGGCAGTGCTTTTCAAACTTTTTCACGACGCGACCTCCTTAATATGAGAAAAAAAAACGGGACCCCCTACTTTCCACAGTTTATAATCTGTATTTTATTATATTACAAATATCAAATACGTACAACTTTCTTTTTATTCATCATCATCAGCCGTAAGACGTCCACTGCTGAACATAGGCCCCCCCTATAACCTCCACACTGAACGACAACCTGCCATCTGCATCCACTGCCCGCGACTCTCACGATGTCGTCGGTCCATCTAGAGGGAGGCCTACCTACGCTGCGTCTTCCGGTTCGCGGTCTCCACTCAAGAACCTTTCTTCCCCATCGGTTATCGGTTCTTCGAGCGATGTGGCCTGCCCATTGCCACTTCAACTTGCAAATTTTGATAGCTATGCCGATGACTCTGGTTCTTTGTCGAATTTCCACGTTTCGGATTCTATCGCGCAAAGAAACTCCGAGCATAGCTCTCTCCATTGCCCGTTGTGTGCCCATTGAGTTTCTCCAAAAAGCCATCGGTTAAGGACCACGTCTCAGTACCATATGTCATCACTGGCAACACACATTCTTTTTATTATTACTCATTAATTATTTTTTCTTAGGAAAAATAATTTTGAACTTTCTTTTTTTTTTTCAACCCCAGGGGGTCGCGACCCACAATTTGAAAAACACTGCTCTAGGGTATAGAATATGTCAAGTCTCCGTGTCTTTGTGTGTATTCCATAGCATTTCCGACCGATCCTAGTACGATGGCACGAGATTAAAGAATTATTTAATTGCCAATTTATAGTTCCTAACATTTAGGTTACAAATAGAGACAACCTTGCACTTCTATACATCTTTAGTATTTTTTTTTAATCGGAATAGATTTATCTTAAGTGTAAGGCAAACATCCGCAGCGTTCAATGAACGGCCGAGTTATGAAAGCCGGGTTAATTTTCTACAACGTCCATTAGTCCTATTAGATTCTTCAAAGATTACGTGAATTGAAAATGAAATTGGTCTCAGAAACCGTGACTCATCGCTTTGACTACACTTTGACCCAAATTCAAACAAGTTGAAAGATAAATTTAAAAGTAAATAAAATATACATATATATTATTATGAATTTACGTAGTTTATTTACGTCTTTCTTAAATCCTGTCCATCCCAAGGTTGCCTGGAAGAGATCTAGTGATAAGGCCGCCAGTTGTTACATTAGTTTTCAAGATTTTTTTTAGTCCTCTGTATAAATTTTTATTGTGTAAACAACAAAAAGTTAATCAATCAATTTATTTCCTAGTTTAATCGCTTTAAACTGCTTACATAAAAATCTTGCTGAAAGCCTATTTGACAATAGCCCCATAAAAAATTCAAAATTCTTTATTTGATGCAATGTTTTACGTCTCCGGTCCGGACAAAATATACCGACTCGACTATTTCAAAAAAGCTAAACACACCACGTAACCCACCCAGGCATATAAGTTTAATACAGCAACAGCTTTTCAATTAGATTATAATTTTTGTACGAACTTTTGTTATTTATCATTTTGTTGGTCTATTTTAAGAAAATTCTAAAACTTAAAGAACCGCCAGTTAGAAATCGGGACACGTCCGTCCTTTTAAAAGGTCCCAGTGCAATGGCCTTTACCCACTGCTCTACAATAGTAATTGTAACAAAATCTTTTCTCCCTTTTGAGATTAGAGATTATGATCTCTGGAGAGACGTGGCTGACAGCTTGTACGGGAGGCGTGTATTGTTCGAAGTACTTGTTGAGGCTTGTCCGTCCGCTGAGCCCAGCCCATGCGGGCCATTGTTTACGCAAGGCCTACCGTCGAACGCACAGCGTCGACATTGCGTGCCATTCTACTCCGGAGCCATATATTGCTGCACCCACCTTCAGATGTTATCGGCCTTTATTATGTCCATACATCTCCATAGCTACTGATATGATTCCTCTGTAGAGTGGATGTTTAATTCAATTTTCCATGTTCAATCGCCAATGACATGTAGGTAGAGTGAACGTTCAACGATAACTCGATTTGAACGTAACCCTTCGGATCTCGGGCACTTCGAGCAATAGGAGTTTAGTTATTCGGATAGCTCTATGTTACTATATTTCGTATCCTTATTCAGAAATGGAATGAAAACGTTCCCACATGAAAACGGAGGTGAAGTGCATGTCTCCCTGCATTGTAGCGCAGTGTCAGGTGGCTCGAGTGGTGCTTCATTTTAGAACCCACAGCGGGAGAACTAACCAGCTCTTTTATTTCATACACATATTTTACTCTTTATTCATAAATATTCTGAACAATACGTGCTGTTTCTCACTTATCGACGTGTTCTCAACGAGATCTAGCAATCTTTTCATTTTTGGCACGTCGAGACAGAAAATATACATTCCTTATTTATTTAGATAGCTCATACTTAATACAAAAACTATTTTTGTACCAGAAAGTAACGCAAAAAGTTTGTTACTCTTAGTATCAACACACAAAGCCTTTGACCACAGAGCACTGTTTCTCTTAAATGTATTTCATCTTGGTGCCCTTATTCCGCTAACACTGTGTGAGGTCGGCACTTTTTTTCTTACATTTATACCGGACACATTTTCAGTACCTACCAATCGGAAGAGACAAAGTTAAATTTTCGTAAACCTTTTTAAATTTACGAAACAAGCTTTTCTGTATACCTCGTCCCAGAGGTCCTATACGAGGGTTGTCGCTCTTTATAATGCAGAGTGGCGTTTCATCGAACCGATTGATATCTAAATTCCTACTCCTATACTGCCGTGTACATTTGTACACTGGTAGGGTTCCAGGGCTCGATAGTACTCGTAGTCTTCGCGTTTACATTTGACAGCTTATTTACCACAAAGAAATGAAACACAACTCACCTTACGAGGTAAGATATAAAGGCGACGTGAAAAGTTACAACGATATAAGGCATTACAATTCCTAATTAACAAATATAACACAAACATATCGTGCAAACAATCATAGACAGCGATAGTGCTGAATGAAATAAAGATCCCTGAAAGTCCCAGAAGTGTCGTTAACGGTTTCTCACACAGAAGGAAAATTAATGTTTTCACACATGTACTTATATTGTAGGACTTCAATATACCATTGTATACGTTGTTAATGACGGACAACTCATCAAGATAATCTGAGGTCGCGAACTCGAGCGACATATGGGGTCACTCACACGTGATTCATATGCGTAATTGTGCGTTGTACACAATTAGTTCAAAAAAAAAAATTGAGGGCGTTTTAATATCGGTTAGCTATTAGTTTTGGGGCAACAGGTGAAATAATTATACAATTTCAGTGGGTCACGCAACGCGAAACCCGGGCCGGGTGCGGCCGCTGTTTAGACAACGACCGCGTCCTATACTACGACGTGGTATGCGATCCGTCTTTGAACTCCACGATAGTTATTGTCAGTTCCGGAAATGTTGGAATATCGTATAACCGGTAGCATCAGCCATGCAGCTTCATCGGTTAGATTGGAGTCTACCTCACAATGTATTTATAGTTATCAGAAAGAACTTTAACGTTATAGTATTATATTATTTTTGTAGGATCTCTATTTAAAAGAGCTGGCCAGCTGCTGGCTACACGTCTGTACGCTTGGTTTATTTGATATAAAACTTTATTACTTCTAATAATATTGTTCCAACTGCTAGTGCACTCCCAAAGATCTTAAAGCTCAACTGCTCACCCCCGCCTTTTTATGACCTGCCAAAACACTTAAACAGTTAATTGAAATCGAACTTTAACGTTAACGCTGAATTGGCTGACTTTTAGAACTCCTCTAATCGCTAATGAGGGTGGGACTTGACTACGCAAATATTTCGAGGTCCACTGATACACAAAGCTGACAATCGTTGATTGTAATGTAGTATGTGATTAAACCGCCCCGAGTAGAGTTGTGTCTGCCTTGACGATGATCGTCGGGCGCGGCTTCGGCGGACTGCTGGAGTAGCAGTACAGCCAGTAGTGGCACATAGTCCAGTTACAATTAGACCGCCGCTCGGTTTGAACTTGTGCAAGTACGCGCCACGCGATACGAGGGTGGGTGATGGCTCACGTACACACCTCACAAGAATATTATGCTGTTCAGCAGATCATTTAGCTCTCGCTTACGGCACAGCGACAAGGAAGTGGTACTTGGTATGGAAAATTGTGCACGTGTCTGTTTGTTTACGATTTTTTGCTTTTGTTTTGATGTGTGTGATAGAGAGCGATAATATTACGCTACGTAGTTCAAGGTATACAGGTTTACACCCACGTGCATGTAACCTAATGAACACATAATCTAATTATCATCCCGTGAACATCTTTCTTCGTGTACACATTTGAGCTGCCGGTATAACAGTAAGTTATAGAAATTACACCATAACTCATGCTTGGGATACTAACTGTCTAAAAGAATGTTAAGAAAATTATTCTTTTCAAAGGATTGGTCGATAAATTGTGACAAAATAAATATTATTTCATGTTCGCCACTCAACATTGACTGAATCGTCGATCGTTATTACGACTTGAAAGCTTCATCAATACTTGATGTTCTAATGAAGAGTAAGTACCTATTGATTTTACGATAGCTTTAACGTCAGTCTGACTCAAATGCACTGTTTAAACGTATTATCGCAGACGCGGCATCGCGGAAAGTCGGGGCTCGAACAAAGGGAATTTATATTTAATAAAATTTGCCGACCTAGTTTCCAATTCAAATGACATGGGTCTTTTGTGACGAACGAGAATTTGTTTACAGTCGCGAAAGATATAGAGCTAAATAACACTGTTACGAATTCTTCATCAAACACGAATGAGTGAATATTTGAGGTGAGTTCTGAAATCAGATAATTTGAGCGATTATAAATCGTTTTTGGATTCATGAAATTAGATAAGCTAGTTAGATGATGAATCGGTTTTTGTTATTGTTTGTAAAATTGATCACTAGTGGTGGGTCTGGTGATTGATTTGACCCTACTTAGTATGCAGTCGGGTGAGGGCACGCTCTCGATCATTTATGAGTACGAAGCGAAATCTCTACGTGTCAATATTATTTAATGAGCAATAAAATAATATATAATTAATAATATTGTGTTAATAATGTTATAAATAAATAAATATCTGGGACATTATTGCACACATGGTCATCTGACTTCAAACTAAGCAAAGCTTGTAATATGGCAGCCAGAGACTGATATACATACATATATATTTCTAAATACTTACTTAAATAGATATTAACACCCAGACATAGAACAAACACAAATATTCATCACACAAATGTTTGTCCTAGATGGGAATCGAACCCACGCCGTTGTTATTAACAACTAGCTTTCTTGTACAAAAACTATCTGCAGGGGTTTTATCTAAGCGTCCCTGGAATCGTAAATTTTGTTCCGGGTTTGTAACTCTACGGATACGGAAGCCTACGCATTTTATTGTAGAATGTAAGTTACCTACACATATTTCCATAACAAACACCGAGTTGAGTGAAAGCAAACACACAACCATTCAAATTTATAATATGTTTTTGTAAAGATTAATGCCCAAATCTGTTTTTTTTTCTTCCAAGAATCATATTTTTTATCTCTTAAAATGTTGAAAATGCGCGAATGAGATAACTCGCCGTTAAGCGCGGCCTTCATGTTGTTACTAGTAATCGATTTAGTATTTTACTAGATATACAAATATAGATACATGTATGAGAATTTTAAAAAAAACTTCTAAAATGTTGATAATGTGCAAAAGAGATATTCTGGCTTGTGAACACGGTCTTAATAAATACATAATAAATATCTGGGACATTTATTGCACACAGGGTCATCTGACCCCAAACCAAGCAAAACTTGTAATATGGCTGCCAGAGACTGATATACTTACATATATATTTTAAAATACATACTTAAATATATATTAATACCCAGACACAGAACAAACATAAATGTTTATCACATGAATGTTTGTTCTAGGTGGGAATCGAACCCACGCCCCCAAGTGCAGAAGGTAGGTTCAGTACGAACTGAGCCACTAGGGCAGTAATTTTAATGTATAGCACTATGATAAGTTTCCTCCCAGTCTAACTTCGTTACTTTGTCTTCAGTCCGATAAAGAGCACGTCTGATTCGAAACCTAAAATATCTGTATAAATATTATGTAGGTTTAGTGTAGTGTAGGTGCGCGTTTGAGAAAATGCTATGTCAATAACTTTCTTCGACAGACTGATATCTGCTACGAAAGCTGTAGCTCGTAGCAGCTCTCGTAGCTCCAGTAGAGAGCGGTGCGACAATGTAGACGCTAATGATGTTGACACTACAGGCGGGCTTGTTGTGCCTCGCCTCCCGCCCCCGCGCCTCACTGCCTCACCCCCGCGCAGGTCTTTGAGTGCACTTACCTATCACACGGCACTTCCCAATGTGCCACTTTGGATGTTCTTAAATTGTGTTAGGCCATTTTATCGTCCGCTTCATGAGTGCTCCACGAAGTCTATGTTGCTTGTTTCAAACATGCGACGGCGACTGTCGTCCCTCGTAAATGCTTGAATACATATTTGTATTGCAAACTGAATTTGAAAGGTTCCCCATTTTGAGTCGACGTAGCTTTGTTTGAACGTTTCAATTATTTGCCTTTCGTGAAAACGAAATCGGTTTCAACTCAACCTGCACACAAGATAAATATATTTTGTTAAAAAGTCATGCTATTGAAATACGGCCCTGACAATAGGGTTGGCAACTCCACCTATATGATCTCACCGCAGATTAGAAAAACAAGGGAGATATGCCTTAGTACAATTATCGTCTGTGTTCAAATGTCTCCATTTTTCATATTTTATTTACTATACCAATAAACCGTTTATCTCAAAAACTGAAAGTACGGCCCATTTGCTCATTTTTCACACACATTTAGAAACTTGCAGCGACACTAAAGAACTGACTAATAGTGCAAAACATGAAAAAAAAAATACGGTAAGATCGTCTGCAAGGTGAGCTCGACTCTACGGCATCCAGACTCATTTAGACTGGATGCGTTTGCACCCGCCACGCCACCATACCATATCTTCCTTGTTTGAATGATCTATCTTTTATTTTAGAAATACACTAATTCTTCGTTCTGCTAAACGCTCTTACAAGATTAGTTTCTCGTACCTACACTTGATTTTGTTTGCGAAAATAAAAAGCCTATTACGTTCCTAATAAGGAAAGTGAAATTGCTTTTCGAGTATATGTAAGGGCGTACTGGGGGAAACTTGCTCAATTGGATGGATAAATATTTACCTGCTGGAGAAAATCACTGTCTAACGAATATACTACTACTTAACTAGGATACTCATTTTCAAACATTAAGTATATTAATAAAAAAATATATTTAAAGATTGAAAAAACCCCGAGCAAAGAGCTGATAACACTACTCAACACTAAAAAAATATCTGATTTTGTTCATATTGTTTCATATCGAGGTTGACTAATAATAAATATATGTAGGCATTTTTTTTTCGTCTAGAAACTAAGGAATATGAATTTTAAGTTTTTTACGTAAGTTGATCTTTATATTGCGGGTATTTTGAAAATCGAAAAAAAATATGAGATGTTATATAAAAATCCTATTTAAATATATTTGTATTAAGGTCAATAACAAGGAATTATAATCACGGAACTCGGATTAAATAAATAGGCCGTAGGCCGCATCATCGCTTAACAACAGGCGAGTTGGCGGCCAAGCTCAAGCCTATTCAGCAATTTAAAAAAAATGAGATGTTATATAAAAATCCTATTTACATATTTGTATTAGGTCAATAACAAGGGATTATAATCACATAGTAGGAACTCAGATAAAATAAAAAGTTTGTTATTTGTTGAAGTGTAATCTTCGAACGGCTAAACAGATTTTACGAAACGATTTGCTTCCACCAGTTATAGGTATTAAGCCAACTGCTAGTCAGTGGAATGCGCTGCCTGATATGATGTTCCCCGATAGTTGCAATCTAGCCTAAAAATCGCGAGTGATTCGGTTTCTTCTAGGCAAGTGTGGTCTATCGTAGATCGCATCATCGCTTAATATCAAGCGAGGTGGCAGGAAACGCAAGCCTGTTATATATATATTTAAAGTATGTTGCCCGCGACTTCATCCGCGTAGATTTTTAAATAAACTTTCTACTCCTTCGGTCCTTCTCAAAATCTTGTCTTAGCGGACCTCTACACCCTAAGGAATCTATCCTTTTAGCTTTGTTGGTCAAATAGTTTTCCGAGATTTCGTGATAAGTCAGTGGGTCTGTGAGTGAGTATTTCGTTTTCATAGATATAGATATTTATACAGGTATTTTGTTGTCTTTCCATTTCAAATCTTGTAATAATTTTTTTGACTTCTCCCAGTGTCGGTTCGAGCTGATATGTGGTTCCGATGATATAAATTATTATGGTACCATTGATTTGATCTGTAGATGGAGCCGGATGGAAGGCACTGGAACTTCCTAATGACCAATAAATTGGCCTGTCCAGTTCGAATTCGTTTGTGTAGTTATCACTTCGTTTAGCACTTGTGAGACAGATCATAGTGAGAGTCCGATTAAAAGCTTGAAAATGGCGACTAGAATTCTGATGGCAAAATAGACACGTCGAGTTTGGCCACATTTATTTTGTTATCATTATTAGAACTTTTACATGTGATGGCGAGCAAAACGCCTGTTTTAAAACTTTTTTTACCATGATAGTTATTCTACTCGTAGTTCGTCCCACGAGACTTTCAGTTAGAATAACTATTCCATGAGTTCCCAGAATCCCTATACATATTTAATGAATTGAAGTTTTACTCAAACGATACTTTTGTTGTTTCGCTTTTGATCCGTTTTGTTCTGAAGTTTTGTACGGTGATCCCCACATTCCCCATTATCATAATTTATGTTGACCTTTAACAAGATTGCGTCGTTGAAAATACAAAGAACTTTCTTTGTCAACAGTTGTTGGTAAATACTGGATTTTTGTTTTACTTTGAAACTTTATAAATTAAAAGGTCGAGGTGGTTGTGTGACCTTAATGTCCTCAATCATAATTTGTACGATATACAATGTTATGAATGGGTCTAGAGACTGACTTAGCATTACACATTTTTATTATATTTGTGTACCAACCCGCCAACTCTTCGTGGGAACTATTTCAGACACTACAATTGGAGTTTACACCGAAATCACGCCCATCAAGTTTCGTATTTACAACGTTAAAAAATGTACGCAAAACAATGTCTTACTTTATGGTTAGAACGACTACGTTACGACTACGAGGGACGTTCCTCATACTACCCACATATTAGAGTTTATGTTATCGATCTTGCAAATTAACTAAATAGAAAACGTGTCTTTTTAAATTCAATATCTAGATTAGCGATTTATTATTATTATGTTTTTGGTTTTTTAGTTTGATGTATCGACAATGTAATAAGTGATCATAAATTCAATATTAAATTGCAGGATCGCTCTAGCGATGCAGAATCCGAATATGGTTTTGACGATGATTTGTGCTGTGAACCTTTAAATTAATAAAAATATTATTAGGTAATTTCTATTCCTATTGTTTAATTTTGTTACAAAATATTTAGTTACCAATTATCCAAATATAAATAAGAATAGTAACAAATTTTGAACATCGTCGCAGCCACCTGTGGTCGCAGCTCTAGGCCACTTTGAGAACTGTCACAGGATCAAGCTACATTTTACGAACTAAAACGTCACTAGGTACTCAATTATTTCAGATCCGAATATAGCTTTTTGGTTTAGGTAGAAAGGAGAGGTACAGATAGCAACTATTAAGATTGCATAGGTCTAGTAGAATTTTGTGGTATAAAAAGAAAAGCAATAATAACTTTGAACTAGATGGCTATGTAAACTAATCAAAATCATCGAATATTTTTTGTGTCATGACAGTCTTGGTAACAGAGTGAGAAATTACTTAGTATGTTAACACATCACTTAATTCATGTAACTGTATCGGGTCAACGGTCTTGTTTGTTTTTGGAACAACTGTCGTTGCCATGCCATGACTTCAGGCAGCCAAGTAACAAAAACTAAGACTCGACAAACTGATCAGCCTAAACGACAAACATGCGTACTGTCTGTGAGACTGCCTGACCACATTTCCAAGGTAGATCGCTCTTTATTGTTCAAACTAGCAAACCGGACAAGCCATGACAGTCTTAGGCAACCCTCAAATTTTATAGGCACTTATTACGTTTTCATATATTTTTGAAGTCGGTTTTTGATGTAAGCTATTTGTTTAAGCAAAGTTTATATATTTTTTTTAACTTACATGGCATGGAATTTATGTTTGTAGGCTGTACGTTAGACCACAGCTCACTTTAGGTTTAGTGGCCAAAGATTGACAAGTGATTGTATTGCAGGCTCCATCATGTTCCACGTGCGGCGGCGGCCGACGGACACGCAGCAGCGCCTGCGCCCCAAGAAGAAGGCGCGATCGAGCGCGGGAGCAGGTCGGCCCGGCACCGAGCCTGTTCTGCTGGAAGTCGCGCCCGACGCCTCGCCGCTCGAGAACGGACGCAGGATCCGCATCACGGACGTTGTTGAGGTAAACCTTCTAAAGTCAGTAATACACGCCAGCCATATTCGCCGAGCGATTGCCAACGTGTAGACAGCCAATTTGCCTAGGCTTATCATTGCTCTCCATTGCTCGTCGTCGCTCGCGTAGTTGGTAAGCCAACGCCAACGTGTATATGTACGGCTTGTTTGGCGTGCCTTGCCAACAAGGCATCGATCGCGTCTTAGGATCAGTGTCGATTTTTCTGCACAAATCAAACGCGCTCGCCTGCCCTCGGCAAACCGTATCCACATGTTGGTATTGGCTTGATTAAACTTGACCAGAGTGTAGACAGTAGCACTCGCCTTGTATCACACCAAGCATGAGTGTAGTTAACACTCATATTCGCCGCTCGGAGAGGCTTCTTCCACAAATACCCCTTATAGCTTCTCTATTCAAGAGGATCTTAGCGCACCACGCATCAGTCAAAACAGACCTTTAAAAATAACTTTTATTGGTGTATTACTATACCTTGAGATATCCAATGGGAATGCTTTGTCTTCGTCTGAGCAACCTGTGCTTTCCTCAAACTTTGGTGGCGTTGGTTCGGATCAATCTATGGAGGGCTATTTGTGGCTCCTTCACGCAATGTACACCTGCAGACTGAGCAACCTCTATGAAGCCAATAATACCTCTGTTTTTGTAGCAACTGGCACAGAATCACAGAATACATATAAGGGCAGATTATTTTGAATAAAAACAAATCGCCAGTACCTACATGAAGAATTCGAAGATTTTGTTTCATTCGCGCTCTCATTAACGAGACGTATAATTATGAAGGTAGAAAGTAAGAGCGTGCTTTAGGAAATTTAAACTGTAGATTTCAGACCGTCTTTTTGGAGATTTATATGAGTTTCTAGTAATATCGTTGACTTATTTTAGTTTTTATCGAATACTCTCCTTTATATTATCTCAAGATCCCCAGACATTTTGTTCTCAAATCGAAGTTCAACCAACGAGAAGTTCAAAAATGTGTTCCATCAGCCATATAATAACAAGTTAACAACCTTCACGCCCTCTTCTATCGCCATTGGCTTCCGTTATTTGATAGCTAGCGCTACCGGGATTGGGATTCCATTGCAATCATAGAGATATAAAGTTTATATGTACAATAAAGAGAAACGGCGACTTGGCATCGTTTCACAATATTGCGGACGATGCGCCGATCTCAAGAGAGAGAGAACGTGGACTGCATTATTTTTAAAATGTCAATCTAAAGTCAAAACCTCTTTTCTATATAGTTAATTGTTATTCACAGTGTTCTCCACATTGATTTGATCGAAATATTTTCGTAAATAAAACGTAAATATTTATTGCCTAGGGTTTTAGATGTTACGGTATTTTAGTCAATTCGAAACAGTACTTGATTGAAAACCGCCGTCGGAGTGCTTTTAGATATTTATTATTCACACCGTGAAGCTTGTGACAATGTGACAGGACAGGTTTACTCGTACCTTCCAAGCTTCACTCGGGACAGACAGGGACATCGTATTTATCGGGAAAATAATCTATAATCTAGACTATACTCGATCCTAGTTTTTAATAGCTCTACAACTACAATCACATCACAAATCATCAGCCAGTAAACGTCTACTGCTGAACAAAGGCCTCCCTCTTAGATAGGGCCTCCCTCTTACAGCTGCCATGCCATTGATGAAAGAAAGAAATTTATTTTAATACTAGCCCGATGGGATTTCCCATCGCCAACTTCACAGGAACATGAGCCAACTTTTTAAGATTTTCGTGGTCATTATCCATACTGAGATTAGAATACAACGGATTTTTTAAATATAAAAACGTGGAAATAACCTTAGTTCTGTGTGTAAACACAAATTTCCATGCTTCTAAATAAAATAAAATAAATCAGATCGAATTAAGAACCTTCATTTTTATAACTCGGTTAAAAATTATTCCATACAAACCTTTCAAATAAAAAGAATCATCATAATCAATTAACCCAGTCAAATGTTCTGAGGTAACAATCATAAAAAAAAAACAACAAAAAAAACTAGTCGAATTGAGAACCTCCTCCTTTTTGGAAGTCGGTTAAAAACCTAGCAAAACGATCAGAATTCACGGTTTTCATGATGTATGTTACATATCTATTACCGTTTGCGGCAGCTATCAGACCTAAAAAACTTGGCCTATCTGTAGATGCTTTGAATTTGAGCATCATTTCCAGTTTTGGAGATAAAAAAAAGTTATATTAGTAGTTGTTTTTTTAAGCCATAGGTGGCAAACAAGCAGACGGGTTTTTTGATGGTAAGCAGTTACCGTCACCTAGTCGCCGTAGTAGTGGCGAAGTGTGAATTATTTTGGAAAGGATAGCCGAATGTACTAAATATTAGCCAAGAACTTGGTCGTACTTAAATACTATGAAAATCGAGACATATCGTCCCACAGTATCGTATGGCATTGCGGTGACTTTAATATTTGTTATAATTTTTACTTTACCCACAAAATTCAATTACAATTCGGCGTAGTACATTAATTCCATGTCATGTCATTATTGTCGTATGTTGGGATCCCGCCGATCGACCGATCGATATGCTTTCAACTGAAATATACTAAAATGTGTGTGTAATATACTAGGTTTTATATGTATAAAACACACGGGTTACACGGATTGGTAGTACTAAGCTGAAAGAGGGTCATTACACATCATAGAACAAAATAAAAAATTGCAGTTTCATAGAAAAAATTTAATCATACTCAAGTATTTTTTATCCGCCAGGTTAGTAAAAGATGTTCATAATTGTAATTGTGAGTACAGTTTTGTGTAACCCTATAGATCAGTGTTTTTCAAACTGTGGGTCGCGACCCCCTGGGCCCCCCCCCCCCCGCGACCCCCATATAAAGGCATGGGGACCCCCCGGTCGCCATGCCTTTATATGGGGGTCGCGGGAGTCGCAAAGCCTCGGTAAAAATCAACAAAGTTAAAAAAAATACTAAGAAGAAAAGGTTGTATGTATTTGATATTTGTAATAAAATAAAATACAGATTATAAACTGTGGAAGGTAGGGGGTCCCGAATTTTATTTTCATACTAAGAGAGTCGCGTCGTGAAAAAGTTTGAAAAACACTGCTGTCGATGATTATATTCGACAATATGGAGGTAACTCTGGATGCCCCCATAACTTAACGTTATTTTCGATGGAATCCGGGCTTTCTCTAATGGCTGTGATTCGATAACTAGCAGTAGAGCACTCGTCCAAGTCTCGAGTGAGTTCGCGATCTCTGGCAATCGAATTACTCCGGTTAATGTAGATGCGATCTACTTTCTGTTCAGGCTGCCCCTGTATTATGAAGTTAGCGAATGAGCCCGGACTCATTACTGTGATCAAAGCCTACAGTACGCGTGCATTTTTAATCGACGAATAAATTATCTTGTTATACGAGTACTTGCCCCGTAGAGTTTCATTTATTCGCTTTAACTTGATATGATAGCGAAGAATATTTGCACGAGGTTATAATGGCCGTTGGCTATTCCCACTAGGGAATTTGTGAGCACGCTTCATACATATTTGATTGACCAATTACCATGATAGTTGCGCTGCCATTGTCGTTCCTGGAAGGCGGTGTTTGGTGTCCATTTCCATTAAAACCGCGTGCAAATGCATGTAGTTCCTAGTTTATGAGGTTTTAACTAGTAAATATTTGATGGATACTCGTGGATGAAGCTGAAAGCGCAGATCGACGATAAATCTTTTCACTTTATCGACATTTTAACGGCCTGTCATACCATTAGGCTTTTAGAAGTTTTTCGGCATGGATTTACGGATTACCATCTACGTAAAATATGATTGCGACCGGTGATAGGTGCACCTTTTTATGGAGCATATTAAATGTGCGTGAGCTTAAAGCAATTTTGCACCTTGAAACTATATAATTATCTCTTTTCTTACGACCTTTTTCGACTCATTCGCTATCTCCCACAGAATTTTCGTAACAGTGCAAATTATTTTACTAGTGATAGGGTAGCTTCTCCATGATAGTTTTTGTTACGAGATCTATGCTCAATCCTTCCTATGCCTAGAAGCCTAGTCTAGATTCCTATTTTATTTATTTTGTTGTCCACAATAATGTGGTTTTTAATAATATTTAGGTTTTTAATGGTATAGGTTTGCGTTTGACCAACTCGCCTGATGTTAAGCGATTATGCAGTCAACAATGGAGCACGCTTGCCCAGAAGAAACCGATTCACTCGTGGTTTCGGTTACGCTTTTCCATCCGTATACCTATGCTTATTTGCTGATCTTTTTGTAAAATAAAATGTAATTTCATATTATGCAGGTGGGTTCCGGCAACGGTGTGACGCTGCAGCTGTACGGGCCGTCGATCCAGGCGCGGCACTGCGTGGTGGCGCCAGCGGAGGGCGGCGGGTACGCGGTCACGCCGCTGCACGCCGACGCACACGTCTACCTTAACGGACAACGCGTGCACAACACGCAGCGTCTGCAGGTAACCAGCTGTCTCAGCGCTGCATCAATGTCAATGATGATGATAATCATATAGTGGGTGGCCAAGGTGGTGACTAAACCGCGGCAGCATACGACCACATTCTACATGTCATATAACAGTTTGTAGTGGTAGGACTCTTTTGCAGGGGTCCGCCTGGGGAAGTACCACACCTTTGCCAGTTATTCAACCGCCAAAAAGTAGTGTGCAGACACTACTGTGTTCCGGATTGAAGGGCTATTTTTCCAGCGAAATTACAGGGCACACAGAGATTTGACATCTTATATCTCGGGGTGACGAGCGCATTGCCATCCAGGGTTTTGAACTGTTGAAGTTCAAAATTCTGAGTGGCGTTGAGCTGTTATGGGCAAGCGTGAAGAGCCATCAGGCGAGCGACTTCGCTCGTCTCGTACCCAGTATCATAAAAAAAAAAGTTAAGCTCGAGCAGATTTCCCGGTATCAGCGATACATATGACGCTCTACCGGACGACCACTCTCTGTTAGCTCTATTGCTCACTATTCTTTTATCTGTGTTTCGCTCCAATATTCTTTATGTTGCAATGCAGAGATGACTTATGAGATGCGTTGTTCCGCTATTTTGGATGGACAAATTAGATGCCATCAAGGTTTATTAGTAATAGTTATATTAGTTAATAGTTAGTTTTCCATCCATCACTGGGCTCATATCGATAAATAAATTGAAATTAAATATGTCTCCGTCGTTCATACATCGTTTTCTGTTCAAAGAACGCGCGGTTCCGACAGTACCTCATATTTTCTCCTCTAAAATCCTTTAGTTTACTGTTAATTTACATAACAAGCTTCGTGTTAAATCTTAATGTAAAGTTTTTCTGATTAATTTATCATCATGTCGCATTCACGACTTCAACGTAAAAATCACCCTAATTATACCTAAATGTCGCACTTATGTTACTTAAAAATTACCATTTACAACGTGAGATCGAGGATCGGGCTAATTGGCGTACCTTGGGAGAGGCCTCATCTGAACTGTAGACTGATATAATCTGACGGTAACGATGATGAACTCGCTTATAAATATATACTAATAAGTAAATGTTGAAAAATTAAACTTTGCGAAAGTAAGAAATAGAGAAATTCTTCTTGAAATGCCAGTCCTAAATGTGTGACAATCATCCTTGCTTTCACGAGCAAAAAGCCCGCGGGCAAATCGTTTTATTGTGAGTGACAAGAGTATTTTCACCCTTTCTTTTATACTTTGTGAAAAAGATGTTTCGTCTCTTCTATATAAAATTACGTAACATCATGTGCGTCTCATTTTCCGCATAAAAGATTCATAATTCCATTGATTTTAAGTGAACCTTAAAGTAAAGGGTGCCATTTCCGGAGCACAAAAGTGCTAACTCGCGCCGTATTCATAGCTAAACCAATTTTATCGTCTTCAGAAATACATTCGCTCTCGTTTATAAACTAACAGGAATATTTATAGAAGCCACGCTGGTCGGAACCGAAGGGTATAATGACACCGTGACATTCAAGAAGTTATCGCGTTTGACGTTAATAATGGGACGGCATTTTTACTACAAGCGTGAAATAACATGTTTACGTCAAATGCCGGCCCTGAATGCGTCACTGCTTTTCGCAATTCAGGGACGAAATAAAAGCGGACGGGTTTTGCGATGTAAATTATTCTAAAGCATATAGAAGTGATGTGAGTTGTTGGCATTTAATAATATGTACTCATCGAGATTCAATACCAATAGAGTCACAATCGTGACAAAAAAATGTCCGAACAAAAACTCTGCCCACGCTGCGCATTGCGCCGACTTTTTGTTAGTTTTAAGGCAACCACGACCCGACCACAACGCCGCGCGATGTCAGTGCTACGATCCCCTAGCGACAAGCGATGTTGAACACTATGCAAGCGATGTAACCTCTAAATTGAAGTAAATGTGGCATTGTGAACTTTATAATTGATGTCTTGGTATGTACAACGAAACTCGGACGTTTTTTGACTGTTTCCACTTAAGAGTTTGTGACTCTGTATGTACTAACTAAAGTAGAAATCACATAACGTATGAATGTAAACTCTGAAGCTAAGATATGAAAAGCGTAATACGGGCGAAGCGATAAGCTCGGTATAATAGAATTTGAATCGTCATTGTCATAGCTATGATCCGTTTACGCGTGCCGAATATATATTAAATTTAGCTTGATCGTTGCATTTATATTACTTTGTAGATTTCGAAAGAGTGGTGCTGCGTAGTGACTGCCTTCGAATCATATTTAAAATAACATAAATTCATCGGTATCATCATTTCAGCAATACGACGTCCACTGCTGGACATAGGCCTCCCCCATCGATCTCCAAAAGAGCCGGTTGGAAGCGGCCTGCATATAGCGTTTTCCTATGTTCTCTTTTAGGTCATCTGTCCATCTTATTGATGGACGTTTTACGCTGCGCTTACCGGTCCGTGGTCTCTGTTTGAGAACCGGCCCAACGGCCATCTGTTTTGCGTGCTAATTGGCCTGCCCACTGCCACTTGAACTTGCTCTTGTCTTATACCAATGAAATGTTTATAGAAGCATTCTTACTTGTAAACGCTTTATTGAGTAGTGGGTCAATCGGGAAATATACATTTCTAGGTCATGTTATCGCCACTACGGTTTTTGCGAATACCATTAGCCTAGATGGAAATAGCCTACGAATACTGGCGATGAATTTTCCCAAAGGTGTATTATGTCGCAGGGAAATTATAAATTTGCCAAATCGTTCTTCCGTTCCGTAATGCGCTTACCAATGTTTTTTTTTTAATATTGTTTATTTAATATAGAAGATTAAGAACTAAGCCTTTTCATGTCGAAAACTCAATTTTTTTAAGTCATAAATATTTCACTATTGTGAAACTGGAATAGTTCATTATTAAGATTACTACTAGCTTCGCCTCGCGGTTTCAAGCGCATAGATATTTACACAGAAAAGATTTTACCGAGATAAAAAATATCACTCTCCGGTCCGTCAACTATCTATATGCAAAAAATCACGTCGATCCGTTGCTCTGTTGCTGCGTGAAAGAAGAACAAGCAAACCAACAAACAAACACACTTGCTAATTTATATTATTAGTATGATTGAGTGCTTCATGAGGGTGCGTATAAAACGAAAACATTTCGAGACAGGTGATCATACAGATCCATTTGAATCAATATAATATATAAATCAGTAAGAATATACATTATGTATTGTATGCATAATACTTTCACCATTTCGCTGTTTATTTATAAATGAAGATGTAACGCTTCGGCACGCAGGTGTTACTATTTCTTATAGATCAAGGTTAGTTGTAGTCAGTAAATAGGTTACATGGGTTACGGGTGCTGTTTAGTATCATGTCACCCACACAGGCGGCTCGATTAGATTTCACCTCTCAGGTTAGTCTATAATCACTGTTCGATACTGTGGTAACTCGTAAATTCGAATATTGCGTGTTTTATGATCGAGATGCGGTGTAATCGAGTATATTGGAGGAATTGGGGCGCGCGGTTAATAATTTATAGAGGTCGCTGTTTGTTATCGATAGAGTTACAGCTTTTTATTTTATGTTCGTAGCACGGGTGTCTGCTGAAATTCGGGCGTGTATCCACGTACCGCTTCGTAGACCCCGCGCAAGAAACCCTCATCAACAGAAACCTTGCGCAGTCGCAGCACTACGGCTCTGGATCCATCTACGACAGGTGAGACCGGATCTATTTCTACCATTGCACATTTCTATAAATGTTGTGATTAGTCCCTCTAGTTCAATTTAGACATTTTAGAAATCTTATAACTTTTAGTTTCTTTAATCGTTTCTTCATTACACTGCAACTTTTATTGTCGTTACGTTTTTTTTTTCTATCATTTCGAACTAAATTTCCGAACACGTCCCGTCGCTTCTCTAATCACGGTATATTTTTATGTTGTTCATCATTGTGTCGGCATGTTTGCATCACGGCTCACGACATCCGCTTGTGTACGTCCCCCGCACGTTAGGTCGCCTGCGCCGGGCAACGTCAGCGGCGCGATGTCCCCGACGTCACTGGGAGCCGACGAGAACGCCAACGGCGATGATTACCTGCGCGCCGGCAGCCCCGACCGCGACCGCGACTACTACCGCGACTCGGACGCCCAGCCGTACAATAACAATACGCTCAAACTCGACAACGAGTCGCTCGTGATGTCGCACCACCTCGACTTGAAAGACGATCACCCCCGAGACGAGCACTCCGATTCGGTGTACGATCAAAGCGGCCCCGGCAACAGGACCGCTTCGTCGCACTACAAAGATAACTATGAAACCACGTTCGATCTTGATGGAAACGTTGAGACTAAGAGCATCTGCAGCGCCAAGAGCGGAGGATCGGGTCACGATAACAGGTATTTGGAAACCTTTGGGTGGCTTTTTGTTGTATAATTATATGCACGATTTCTTATAAACACTTCTGCTAATTTATCCCTAAAAGGTAATTAAATTAAGCTTCTTTCTTCAGGGTCTTATTTCGAAAGTATTCTTTACCGATCGGAATCTTATCGATTATGATCTCGATATTTTCTTAATTGAGTTTGATAATTGACAATCAATAACATTTATTAACTGTCTGTGCTAACTGGACCATATCAATGCAATATCTCCAGAAGATAACGACGACCTGCATCATTCACTGCCAGAAAACAACTGCAAACAAGCATGCCCGCTTTTCAACCCCAAAAAAGCTTAGTTCTAATACGTTCCTTATTCGTATAGGATGAGCGTTCGCAGCGGCGGCGGGCAGGAGGCTATCCTGCCAGCTGTGCTGGAGTTCCCTGAAGGTGGACAAGCGCAGTTCCTTGCTGCAGTTGTATCGCGCCTCGACCCGTCCGCGCCAGCATTCAAACTCGCGCCAGTCTACACACTTTATTTGTGCGCCAGGTACACAAAAACTATCTTCTTACTACGAGTAAAAGGAGAAAACATGTAACCAAAGAGATACAGAACATAAAAATAAAGTTAGTCCGAATAATTTTGGCCCGTAGACGTAGCACTTACGTCGCATATTTCGCAGAAACTTGAAAACATAACTATGACAAGATAGATTCTAATAATTCTGCGAGATTAGATAAGTTTAACGGACTCTACAATGTCTTCATGCGACGCGACGCAACCATATTATATTTTTGCGTTGCGAAACTGCTTTGGCCCACAGCCAAACGATATGTCACAATTGACCGACTTTAAGCCGTTGCTTTTCATGTCCCGATTTTTTGTTAATCTGTCTTACAGACAATTCTTAAACCCCTCATTACTAAACTGTAATTTTATCTGACAGCTGCTGCCTTAATTATAGCCGCATACTTAAATAAAAAATGTTAACTTCAGATACCGAGCTTCGACACACTACCGGCCCGAGCTAACCCCGACGGAGCGAGCTCACAAACTGACTGCGTTCCTACATCACGTCGCTTACCTCATACACGCCACTGTTCAGGTATTTATTTATTTCACAGGACGACCAACCGCTAGGTTACAAATGTCTTATAGATATAATTAAATAGATACAAAAAGCCAATTACAGGTCATCACGGATAGAAATATAGTAACAACAATATCGAAGAGTTAACACTGAGAATACATAATGAAAAGAAAAGTATGATACAATTTTTCTTACTAACGATTATGGTGCTAAGTATTTTTGTACACCGGTATTTGGTTTCTCTAAGATCCTTTTATCTATAATAATACTATAAAGAAAAAAGATTTGGATTTTTGGATGATTGTAACGAAATAACTAAAAACTACTGAACCGATATTAAAAATTCTTTCACTGTTGGGAAGCTACACTATCCCCGGGTGACATAGGCTATATTATATTATACACCCGTGCGAAGCTGGGGCGGTCGGCTAGTGCGAAATAAAAGGATGCTTTTATTTCAAGGGTATCTTACTTGCACTCTACTCTGTACGGGGGCTTACATTTTTCTTAGGCCAGGTTAGTGTAGGTTACAAGAATTTGTGCCGTCCATCACTTGTAAAGGTCATCTCACCAGATTTTTTTAAGTAACACTTCCGCTGCCCATTGAAACCTACCGCTTATAGATTACAGTCTAGTCTTGCCTTATTATGCTAAATCCGACACTGCTTGTTTTTATCGGTAGATTTGTAACTTGAGCGTATTACATTGCAGCAACATGCATCCCACTTTTATGATGCAATATCGTAGAAAAATAATGAGCTTTTAAATGACCTTAATTGTTTTATGAAGTTACTTCAAAGAAAACTCTAGAGTTTCGTGATTGCTCAAATATAATAAGGCACCACGAAGAGGTAAAACATAAAATGTTACACTATTCTTGTATTACTTTCCATGTTTCGTTTTATTTTTTGCATTCATTTTGTTGAATGTTTTTCTTGAAAAACGAGTGTTTTCACAGTAATATAATAAAACCGAAAGAGATTACGCTCTGTCTGTCTATCACAATTTCGCGAGTAATCAGTTTGATGCAATTCAACGACGCACTTGCCATTAGAATTTAAGTTTATTTTTATCTCTTTTTTTATCCCAGATAGTGCAGGGGAAATTGAAAAATTGCTAGCAAAACCGCGAGACGCATATAGTACGAAGATAAATGAATTTAGATTTTTTGTTACAGGAAAGATGCAAACACTCGGCAGCGCAAGCGTTTTGGATGGCGAACGCGAGCGAACTATTGCACTTTTTAAAGTACGATCGACACATATCATCATTCTCGACACAGGCCCAGGAACTTCTCTCGCAAACCGTCGAGGCCGCTTTCAGGTTCGTCAAAGTAACTCCTTAACCAGGCAACAATTTCAAAGCTCAACCTTTTGGATATTGATATTATTCAGAAAAGTAACGTGGTAAAATACCGAGAGCAGACTATATATTTCTATAAATAAACAGTTTTATTGCACAAAGTTGATTCTAACTTATGATCGATTTGGGGGCGATGTCTATTGCACTGATGTCATATTTATATTATGTATACATATATCATATTTATGACGTTATATCATATTTATATTATGTATATATACACATACAATGCTGATGGTCAGTTGCATTGTGCGTCTTGCAACAGGACCTTTAAAACTAAGTTTGGTTTTGCCAGCCATATACGCGCTCATAACCGGCGCTAGTCAGGTTCGCCGTTGACGGACACGTCAAGGAGGCCGATATATATATATATGATATTATGTATACGCCCTATCAGCGAGTATCCGAGCCATCCCAGCCTTTTGAAATATCGGGTCTGATGGCACAGAAGTTTCAGTATCACAAAACCAATACAAAACTTGAATATTCCAGCAACCTAGTGGCGTGTTTCCAAGCGGAGCTCTCCCCGGCGCTCGAGGTGTTGATGTCCAGCGGCGGTGAGGCGGGTGAGGCGACGGCTGGCACACTACAGGCGCTGGTAACGGCCGTAGTACTCCTGCGCATGTGCCGCGTCAACGCCGCGCTCACTCTCCAGCTTTTCTCATCTTTATTCTACTACATCAACTCAGTGTGCTTCAACAAGGTGAGTGTACACTCTGGTTTCTACATCTTTCCATCTGTCGTTTATCGAGGCGCCTACTAATTTGCTCGAGTTGACGATAGTTATTGTCGCTTGATATGCTGTGTTTTGATGATCAATAAGATCTATCAGCTACTTACATATTTGCTCGATTTCATCTATCATTACTGTCGTATGTTAATAATCGATAGGATACGCCTAATTTATTCTGATTCGTTTTGTTGTTTGAATAAATATGACAAGATCTCTTTAGTGTTCTTCAAAGTGTTGAACTATTGATAGTCTCTCACATCAAAAATCAAACAAAGGTAGACTTATAAATCGACCAAAATGATTTCACATTGACGATAGACATAAAATACGATGTCGATCTTGTGTTGCTTACACATTTACTCGATTTAGTTTAATCACGCGTGTCGTGTCGATCGACAAAAATCGAGCAAATCAATAAACAAGCACTATTAGACTTAATCTACATATACCCGGCAAAAAAATATATGTTGAAATGTGAGCTCTATATTAATGTATCATGAACATTACACAAAAGAACGACACAGAATTTAAAGGTACGAACCTGCGTGGCGCGTCAACTACGCATCGTAAAAATAAGCATACTCTGCACGTATAGTTATACTTGCACAGATTTGGACTCAAAGATCCTCGTGCGTGGTTCAAAGTGTGCACAAGATTTGCTTTTCTATAAGTGTTTTAATATTTCAGTTGGTGACGGAACCCGGCATGATAACGCCGCAATGGGGTGCTGCACTGACCGCCCGCCTCGCCTTGCTGTCTGCGTGGGCGCTGCGACAGGGCTCCGAGATCGCCGCCGACTGTCAACTCGCTAGGATATATCAAGCCGGTATGAATCAAATAGCGATGTAGCTTGTGCGGCTGCGTCTCGCATTGCACTGAGTGGGCTTAATGACTGGCTTAATCATACGTAATTCCCGTGTAATATAAATAAAATGTGTTAAAACCACGTCAGTTTCCATAGTAAAAAATAATTTTATTTTGTAACAGCAACATTAATTAACGTAAGCAGGTGATCAATATTAAATAAATAAAGCTAAAGAAACAAAAAAATAAACAAAGTGAAAACGACAAATCTTTTCCAATATCGCCAGAAAACACCATTGAGTAATGTCCTGATTTATAAAAAGCATACATGCAAGCATATTCCCAACATGGGCATGTCTTCTGTCGAAAAAGATAAAATGTTTAAGTTCTGGTCCTTCGAGCCAGAAGTTGTAAGTGGATTGGTACGAAATTATTTTGACGTAACAAACAACTAAGCAGGTATATAGATACTTAAATAGGTTTTTCGTTTTCAGCGCGTCTGATTCAGCGCACGTATCGCACGCCCGGCGAAGCAGTGGCCGCACTTGCGTCGTGCTCTAAGCTAAATTCTGTGCAAGTCCGCGCGCTACTGACGCCTCTCGCGCCGCCCGAGGTGGTCGAGGCGGCCGTCGGACACGCGAGGAGCTTGGCCGATGAACTCTGCCGTGCGGATGGTAAAGAGGTTGGTACCTTGTCTACAGATAAACTCGAAACGCAAGCAAAAGCGAGAACTAATGGGGATCCCGGCTCAAGCGCCCTAATATTTTATTTTTTATTATTTTGATAAAATAATTGCAGGTATTATGTTATATCACATAGAATCTATGAACATTGCATAAGAAAAATAACTTCGTAGAATGCCCATAACGTGTAGTGCGCCGATTAGGCTGACAATGATAAAGATGGCAGTTAATTTGGTTGGTCTGTGAGAGTTACGTGAGACGCCGGTGTAGAATAGAGGAAGGTGGTACTTTTGTGTGAAGCCATTATTTTGAAAGAGTTATAGTTTTAAAATAATAAAGGTATACAGGGTTATAAGCTTTGGGTGTACATAGCCGAAAAGGTGCCATTGTACTCATAATTATAAACAAATTTTACTATGGGAACACAAAATTCACAGTTAACTAATTGTAGGTAATGCAGTAATGAAATCGCGAAAAGGATATTATATAATATCCTTTTCGCGATTTCAGTGCTGGTCAGTAATTAAAGTTGTTTTTAATGATGAATACAATGACTCCTTTTTGGCTTAGTATACACCAAGTTTTTTTGTCTTATAACCCTGTATACAAAGGTATCGCTCGAAAACTGTAAAATCACGAAGCGGAAATATTGACGCCACTTGAGCCCGATGGTGTCGAAGATGCCGTTGTAGTTGCACGGAGCCTTCCAATCCAACTGATGCGGCTTTGGTCGTGCGCAGGTCCGCCTGGAGGAGAGCACGTGGCTGGCCGTAGAGCTGATGATCCCGTGCGACGGGTTCAGCGCGGAGGTGGTGCGCGGCGTGCCGCCCGGGCTCGCAGAGTTCGTGGCTCCGCTGCAGCGCGCGGGGCTGTGCCGGCTGGCGCACCAGCCGCACGCGCGCGGAGACTGGGCCGTGTACATGTGCCGCGCGCCGCCCAGACACCCCGACCCCAGACCGCACATCATACATCTGCACAAGAACACTAACGGCATGGGGCTCAGCATCGTCGCCGCCAAGGTAACATACACTATAAGTTATGAGCTGTTTAAGAACAGTTTTCCTTAACTGTTGGCCATTTGGAAAACTCAGAGTCACACAACGGGAAATGGAGAGAGCTATGCTCGGAGTTTCTTTGCGCAATAAAATCAGGAACGTGGATATTTCACACACACAGTCACCGACATAGCTGCTCGAATTTGCAAGTTAAAGTGGTAATGGGCAGGACATTTCGTTTGAAAAACCGAATATGTATCTAAATTACATAATTAAGTCGTTATTTTCTGATACAAATAATAAACGCGAAAATGTGTTTGTTTGTTTTTTTGTTCCTATTTCACGGAGTAACGGATCGACAATACTTTTTGGAGATGGATTCGAACAAGATAGTTGGAGAGCTGAAAAGTGAGACCCTGGAAAATTTTAAAACTCCTCAGAGAATATGACGCAGGCGTAGGTAGAAAATACAAAATTATACCAGTTCTGAAATTATTATTTTTTCCTTTGAAATCAGGGATCCGGACAGAGCAAGCTGGGCATTTACATAAAGTCCGTAGTGCCGGGCGGTGCGGCCGCGGCCGACGGACGACTGGCGGCCGGCGACCAGCTACTCTCCGTCGACGGACAGTCGCTCGTCGGAATCACCCAGGAAAAGGTACTTGTATAATATTGTCTAATATGTAATTAGGTCATTGTAGTGATCTATCTTTACGACTAAAGAATTCGGCATGTTTAGGTATACATACATAATATAGTATTATTTCCTTACGATTTTTCTCTAGATGGTTATATCAATCCATTAAATGAAAAATCCTATCTAATTTCGGTCAGCTATTATGGGTTTTGCGTGTGTTGTTAGAGAGATACAGAGTCATCAGTTTTTACCCAACTGCCCAAGAAGGAGGGTAATCTTTTTGGGGCGAATATAGGTATGGATGTTTGTATTTTTAACCCTCGACGCAAAATAAGGGGTATTATAAGTTTAACGTGTTTCTATGTGTCTCTATATCTGTTTCTGCCTGTGGCATCGTATCTCCCAAACGGCTGTACCGATTTTGATCATTTTTTTTTTACTTGAATTTGTTTATGATTTAAGAAAATCTGTTTAGCTGTTTGAAGTTTATAAGCTCTTTTATTGGGGATAAAGAAAAAAATCTCTATTTAATGTTTTTATATATTACCTCCTTTAGTCCAAACGGTTGACCGATTTCGTTATGTTAGATTCGTCTTCATGCTCAGAGTGTCATTGATTACTATTTGCATATAAAGTTATATGATTATTTACGGGATGTTTACCGTGGTAAGGTGATACGCAGTGATACAGTGAGTGTGTTTTGTCGAGACTTAGGTTCGAGTTCGAGTTCCAGTGATAACCGTAGCAAAAGACTAAGAAAGAGGGTAGATCGTTTTGTCTGTACCTAACTTTGAACTTTTTCACCAACCACCCGCATTCTTCAGTCTTCCCGTGAACATGGTGCATGTAACTGCGCCGAAATATCGGGACCTCCTTCCACAACCTTACCACGGTAAATATCCCGTAAATAATCATATATCTTTAGTGAACAACCGTGATAGTTTAAAACAGTGTTTATTTGCATATATATTTACTATCTGGTATTTTGATTTCCTTTTAATTAAAAAACTTGTTACCCGTTCTGTGATGTAAGTGTGGATGAATGTGATAGAACCTGTGTAATTTGCGCAGGCCGCGGAATACCTTGTCCGGACCGGCCCTACAGTGACACTGGAGGTGGCCAAGCAAGGCGCCATGCTGCACGGCCTGGCCACATTGCTGCACCAACCCGCCTATAACAACCAACGGCCAGGTATGATCAGTTTTACTGACATTTATTTCATGGATATGTAGAATGGATTCTCATTTCAAATATGAACATAATGTGGATGTTTTTCTCCATGTGCTAGGTTAATTTCAGAACAAGCCGTCGTAGCGACAGCAGATACCACGACCCAGCTATTGGCTATTCGTTGACTTAACAGTCACAGCACCTATAGATACTATGAAAGTGTTAATTTGATGTTGTCTTACAGAATATATATCATATTGTCTTATAATGATTACAAACAGGTTGGACCCTAACTTTGGGACTGTAGATATTTGTATCATTGTCATTCTCATTCATGTGGTTTTGTAAACAATTAAGGACGTCATTTTGTGGAGGTGGTGCTGTTTTTGTTTGCGCAGAGCCGGAAGTTGAGTACGAGACTCGCTTGCGGCGCAACTCTGGCACCTTCACGAACCCGCACCCGGCACTGCTTCGCCCCGCCTCGCCGCGCACCGAGCTCGCCACCGCAGGCAAATATACATGCACACTACTACATATATATACTACCAACACGTTACGGACACAACAAACTGGGTTTTTATTGTTTCATCAACACAACATTTGGCACCGACGATTTTAGTCATATTTATATTTCAGTATATTTTAAGTTGAGCTTACTCGAAAAGATAGCTTACTTTTCTACCGTGGATTTGTTTTGTTTTTGTTTCAGTTTGATTTTTTGTTGTTTTAAAGAATCTTTCCTGATTTTATTAACAAACACGTAACGGACACAACAAACTGGGTTTTTATTGTTTCATCAACACATTTGGCACCGATGGTTTTACTCACTTCCATATTTCAGTATATTTTAAGTTAAGCTTACTCGAAGAGACAGCTCACTTTTCTACTGTGGTTTTGTTTTTGTTTCAGTTTGTTCTTTTGTTGATTTAAAGAATCGTTTCTAATTTTATTTTCAGTTCGCTGGATTTATTTTTATCGTGAAATTTCGTTTCGGTTTCGTCTATGTCCGTCCATGACGCATACTGTTACTAAAAGTTACATTTCCAGGGTACGACCGTACGTGCCACCGTCGCTGCCAGCCGACGGAGGAGTCTACAGAATCGAGTTCAGACGAGAGTGTGTCGTGTCACGCTCACTCTTACCGCGGCTCTATACCACGTCTCATCATCACGCTGGACCGAGAGAACGACCAACTGCGCGAAGATCTGTCGCCAGACACGCCTGGTTGCCCCTTTGAATTACGAACACAACCACCAAGACCTATACCTATATTCACTTTCACGTGCGAGGACTGTGACCCCCCGGAATCGAGTGCAGCCAGCGAGACTAGTGCGCCTGATCCGTCTCCGTCCCCTCCCCCGCCGCCTCCGCCGCCCGCCCCCGACCACTACGACCGCGAGTCGAGCGAGTCGGGCGAAGCGCCGCCCGCGCCACTGCCGCCTCAAATGCGACCCATAGAGCCACGATTTGCGCTCGACCTGTTCAATTGTCGCGAGCCGGATCGTCTCCGGCGCTGTACCGGCCGTGACGAGTGCGTCAGCGCGTGTGAGTGCTGCCGCACGCCGCAGCCAGACCCGCAACCGATTCCATACATCGATGGTCCCGATGCAGATCCAGTTATATTTGAGAATGGTGTGGTGCCGGACGGCGTCGGCACGCCGAAAGTGCGCCGTATATTGCCACAGCTGTCGCTCGACCTAGCCGATGAACGGACGCGTCCCGAGACGGCTGACGCGACTTGCCAGACACCCTTGACACCGCTCGGGGAGGAGTTGAATCGGCCAGCGCCGGCACCGCCACCGAGAAGCCGCGGCCTGCCACCGTGCGTAATACCACCCGCCCCCACGCCAGCCGCGAGGAAGCTCGACTTATCTCTAGACGTCCAAAACGAGGCTGAGAAGATGCACCATGTTCATAGCCGTCTACGAAGAACTTTATTCGACATGACGAGATCTTTTTCTATAAACTCTGAGAATATCGAGCTTCCTTCGACTTCTTCCCCGTCTGAATCGACCGGCGAAACGGACGAGTGCGTGTTCGTACCCGCCCCGGCAGCTCCTTGCTCGCCAGGCGAAGGCGGAGCGAAGCGAATCCTTGATAGCGCCGATAGAAAATCTTGGAAGTCACCAGATGAGTATCGCCCGGCTTTCGGAAAAGTCCGTGCGCTCACGAAACACTTCAACTCGATCAACCTCACTTACTGTGTCAAGAACTACAAGAGGAACTGCCGCTCGAGCCCGAACTTGAGCACGCGTGGGGAGGAAGGAGCCGTGCGGCTGCCGGCCAGCGTGAGCCTAGCTGATATACAATATTCTTGGCGTAGTGACAACACAGAGGAAGCAGGCGGCACTGGCGGCAAAATGTCTGATGACGAGGTACGAAGCATCTTAATTCAACTCGAAGACTGGTCTAAATACGGATCTCGCGGCAGCGAGGACACGCTGGCGCATGGCTGTGAGTTCGAACTGCCCAACTTACCCGCCGAAGACTGCTCCGACGTACCACCTCCACCGCCATTCGCGTTTGGAGAAATCGAGGAACGTCCGCGTCGGATTACATTGGATAACATTCGTCTGAAGTCGCACCGATCTAGCATGAATTCGACACGAAGTCCAGACTCGGTTGGAGCCAACGAGAGCGAAGAACGAACGCCGCGTGCCGGACCAACTCTGCGTGAATCAGTCACTCTGGCACCCTCAGTAGAGGACGTGGCCGTGCTTCGCTTGACTCCCGGCGGCGGTGCCCGCAGCCTGCCCGACCTGCGCCACTCGTGCCCTGCGCTGTGTCGACACACTCCTCGTAAGCTGCCCGGCATGACTTCCTGATTAGATGTACGCACACAACACCCCTTTATAAACGTTCTCTGTTTCGTATCACATAATTTTATTTTGATAATGTTTTAGAATAGCATATTTTAGAAGTGAAAACTTCTTTAGGCGCGCTGAGCACTTTATTTTGTGGGTATTGAATGAGACTAGTATGGAATGGTACAGTCGGCTCGAGTTGACTAAGGGAGCGAGAGAGGTATAGTCAACCTTGTTGAAGTTTTCACTTCTGTCGTGTGGTCTTAAGCACACACACACAACTTTTGTTTTGTTAATGTTGAATAGTTTTTATTAATCATAGCATTATATTATAGTTTATGTTATTTAAATATTTCGAATTATTGTAATTGTATTTTAATTATATCCGCCTTTTATTTTGCATCAAAAGGCACTGTAAGGCTTTAAATGTTAATTTAAGGCTTCTTGTTATGTGTATACGTAGCCTTCCTGGTTTTTGACTTTATGGTTGACTTTAGAATAGTATACTGATTATCTTATTAACGTAGCAGACTTAACAAAATAGACCATTTAATTTTGCAAATAGATTGTCATCAGTTAACCTAAACCCTAATGTGTATAAAATGTTACTTTTTCTTTCAATGGCCCATTGCCACATCACATCTCAAAATAAAAGCCACTATAACTTAACGTCAGCTTCGACAGTGTTACTTGTGACAGGCAAGTTGCTGGTAAAACGCAGACTTTAGCGAATGCACAATCACAATGCATCCCAAGAAGCTCGTCAGTGTAGGACTTATCATCGTCCCCATCTCGAATAAGCAATAAAAAAATCTTACCCGTGAGTGGTGTTTGTAGCGGGCGCCACGGGTCCAGCGGGTGCAGTGCGGCGCGCATCGGAGCGAGACTTACCATCGCGGCTGGCGGCTGAAGCGGTCAAACCGAGCAAGAGCACCCCCGCGCTGCACCATGCGGCGGCACCGCACACACACCAGCATCCAACACACGTACACCACGACGCACACCCGCCGCCTTCAAGGTAACATCTACCGTATGACTTACAACCGTCATCCTATCACGTAATTATGTCTTTCTTATCTACGAAGAAAAATTATTATATGTAATAGCCGCAAGAAATCTGTCGTTTTGAATATGTCTGTATTTATCTGCGTTGAATTTATTGTAGTCGACGCGCAAACGGTGGTCACCGCCTGAAATACGAGAGCGAAGGGTTGGGAATCCTCCAAACATATTGTGGATTACTCCACTTATTCTCGAGTTTCTTCCATACGAATGACTGAACCAATATTTTCTGATTTATCCATAGTGTGAGCAGTATGAACGTATCGGATACATCCAATAGCGCGCTATGGGCGCACAAGTCCCGCAGCAGTCACAACCTAGCGGGCGCGCCGCACGACGCCTTCTACCAGAACCTGTCTGCCGTGCAGTCGCAGCAGCGCGCTCTGCAGGACAGGTGATTCTATACCATACGTCATACAATACTATACGTCGTACCATACTACACATTCTCTTATATACCGTACCAATATTATAAGTAGGGGAGATGAAGTTAATTTTAGTTAATTAGTACGAATTGAAACTTAGAGACGATAGGCGACAGAGATAGAGTCAAATAGAATAAATATACCTCCTTTGTCAGTAAAAGTAAGCAAAGCTCGACCCCCTCCCCATTCCTATGCTAAAGTAAACAATAGTATTTTTTATGTATCTTTATTGCTTCGTGAGTCTGGAAATAAGGAATTTATAGACTTCAAAGGGAATTTAATATTTATTCCAGCAAATTTTGCAAAAAAAATTGAAAAGAAAAAGAAAAAAATACAGACGAATCACCACCCAAAACCGCCGTCCCCTATATCATCAAAAATAAGCAAAACAAAGACCCTTCCGTGCTGACTTACTTAGTTCCGATCGAGAGACTAAAGTTTTACGTAAGTTAACGTGGTGTCGTGTTCCGTCGATGAACAGATGGTCCTCGCTCCGCAGCTCGACGGGCAGCAGCCGGCCGCACTCGGCGCACTTCGGGCCGCGTCCGCTCGATGCGCCCGCGCCGCCCGACTCACCGCTACACTCTCAGGTATACATACTCTCTAAGTTATTACAAAATAAACTGTAAGTACGTGGCGTGATACGCCGATGCTAGAGTTCTTGGGTTACGTTAAAAATAACAATCATCATAGGCTGAGTTCTTAGTGTGAAAAGTTGTTTTAGAAAAAACAACTTAACGTTAAACAAAAAACTTAAAGACCTAACTTGGTCAGCTCATCATCATCTCATTATCAACCTATCATGTTCCCTGTGCTGGGACACAGGCTTTCTTTCAGAGAGAGAGAGGGGATGGGCTCTAATCCACCATGCTGGCCCAGTGCATGTTGTCAGCTATATTTCGTAAACGATTTGACTAGAGTAACTTCTTTTTGCGTCCGGAAGGAAATCAAAAAAATAAAATAAGTCGAAGTTCATAAATTTTTATTTTTGTATTTTAAGTCCACCTACATTTGTATTTTAAGTCCACCTACCTGTGTACATCAATTCAATTAGAAACATTGCTAGATATCGTGTCTTTTATAATGTGAAGAAACGTTATATGTATGTTTCTTCTATGTGGTTGTGTTTTGTGTATAGGTGTTCTTTCATTCATTCTTTAGCCTTAATTACATGAGACTAAAGTTTGTACCATTGGACAGTCGGGTGCGATGAGCGCTCGCGCGGCCAAGCTGGCGGAGATGTCGGAGGAAGTGTCGCGGCGGGAGCAGGCCGCCTACCTGCAGCACCGGACTCACAACCACGCAGCAACGCTGCCATCAGGTGAGACAACATATGCCTCTCGCTCGCAAGCCACGACTCTCGGTCCGAACTTTGACATAACGCTATCAGGTGCTAACTACCTAAGAAAAGTTTTGGCGCCAACATGAAAAAAAACATGTCGCTTCATTGATGGATTATTTATTATTAAGTATTCGTGAACGTACTCGAGTGTGGGTAAGAGAAAACAGAAAACTCCATAGAAGCTCCTAAAGTCTCCACGTACTAGGGCATGACTAGACTTGTCATTGACTTAGCTTGACTCTCACTTTTTTTTTTATGATATTTGGTATAAGTTCTTCTATCTGGATCTATTTGGTCAGTCTGGTAAAAAAAAACTCATGAAGATAAGAATGAAAAAACTGCTTTAGATATGTCGTTGTCGTCCCTCCATCCCGCACTCGCGCTGGTCCTTGCGCAAGTGAAGTTTCGTTTCCCCGCGCTACTCGCGCGACGCTCACTGCGCATAGTTCGTCTCGTTCGAACACTCGCGCGAGTACGTACTCGCACGTGAGTTGTGCACGTCGCCACATCAGTGGCTATTTACGTTTGAACGCCTACTTGTACTTGCAAGCTACTTGGCATAGTCGCAACGGGCTTTAGAAATAATCCACGGCAATGTGATTGTACAGGTCAAAGTCCGCAAATGATGCATGCGAGCCAACAGCAGCTACAACAGCAACACCAACATCAGCAGCAGCTCCAACAACAACACCAACAGCAACAGTTGCAACAACAACAACAGCAGCAACAGTTGCAACAACAGCAGCAGCTACAACAACAACAACAAATACAACAGCAACAGCAGCAGCTACAACAACAACAAATGCAGCAACAACAACAGCAGCTACAGCAACAACAACACTTACTCCAGCAGCAGCAACAAATGCAACACAATATGCCATCGCCAGCGCAACACCAACATTCCACACCACAAAGGTAATTTCAACATTTTTATTTGTTTTCAAGTGCTTCTAGTCTCTAGAAGATAAAGAGAGAAAATGAGCAGTCTAGTCTAGAATCTAGACTATTCACTTGATGGTAGGTTTGGTCTTTATTACCCCACCCACCCCCACTTTGCCTTCCACTTTGTTATTGACGTCGTCATCGGTAACCTAACACTGATGTCCTTCTCCTTCCTCTCACACTGTATCATATTTTTCCGATTGTTTCAATAAACATATGTTTGGGCTTGATTTTTTAAACCATGCACTATGTGTATTGTTTTAGGTACGAGTGGCACCAACCGCCCTCGCCTCAACGGTCTCAGCCACCTGTTGCACCTAAACCACAGGTATGTGTTTATTTATATATTATATTATTCATTTATTTCAGGTACTTATAAACCCATAATCAGTAGGCAATCTAAACAGTAGGCAGTTAAAAACACACACTTTCACACACGATGTAATTATGATCTTACTTACAGCAGATGTCTAGAAGACTGGAAGAGTCAGAGGAGCAATATTACCAGTCGCAAGCACAGCTACCGCAGCCCCAGACGAGCACCGTGGAGCCAGATGAAGGTACGATCCCAGTGACTCACGAATTAAATTCGATACAACATCTTTAAAATAAGTGCTTCGTTTATAGAAATTCCAATCATAGGTACATGTAGGTATAATATGTTCTTTAAATACTGTTAAATATTTTGTTATTTAGCAAAACTATAAAAAAAATACGGATAAGCACGTTGAAGTGGCAGTGGGCAGGGCACATAGCACGCAGAACAGATGGCCGATGGGGCTGAAAGGTTCTCGTATGGAGACCACGGACCGGTAAGCGCAGCGTAGGACGTCTAAAAGAGACCGCAGGAAAACGCTGTCTGCAGGCCGCTTCCAACCGGCTCTTTTGGAAATCGATGGGGGAGGCTTATGTCCAGCAGTGGACGTCTTATGGCTGAAATGATGATGATGATGATTAAAAAAAACTGACCGGAATAAGTTTCTTTCTCAATGTGTTAGTGCTGTGTTTGTTTAATAATTAACCGACTTCATAAAGGAACTTCTCAATCCGATTTTTTTTACGTGTATGGCACCAATGACTCCGATATTTAGGAACCGATTTACGTGATTTTTAGGTGAATCTCTCGAGGTGGTCCAGTTTCAGTTTTTTAGTTTTTCAGAGGTGGTCCAGTGAGCTTACGATATATCTTGTTCAGATGGTCCCACAAAAATTTCATTAAACTATACTGAAAAACTACTGAGGCATCAGTAGTTTTTTTAAGTAACTCTAATAATACCAGCGAATTAAATTCGCTTAATAAATACGAATAATTTTGTTTCGAAGGCAATATCAATCATTGTATTCTAGCGCTTAATAATTTTGTACTTAGTCAATATTTTTTTTATTGGTCATTATGTTCTAACAGCTGCACACTGATATCCCGACTTACTTAAAACTAACATCGTAACGATGAATGGGTGTATGATATTCTAGAGCGGTACGTAGCAAGCGCCCTGGAGCCCCCGGCGGGATACTACGCGGGCGGCGGCGCGACAGAGCGCGGCCCGGCGCCCGCGCACAACCCCTGGCAGCGTGAGGAGCACGAGCGACGGGCAGAACAGAGGCGAAATGCTGCGCGCGCACGCAGGTACTACTCATTAAGCCCAATGCAGACGATGCGCAGTAAACTCACGCGAGTACTGCGCTGCGCTGGCAACGAGCTACCAACACCTTTTGCTTAAAGCGAGACTACTAAGTAACTCCCACTGCCACTGGCACCAAGCAAAAAGTGTTGTTACTCATTGCAAGCGATGCGCAGTACTTGCGCGAGTACTGCGAATCGTCTACAATGGGCTTAATACACAAATTAACCCTTCCACTTGAAAACAAAACGCATCGATGCAACTTTAATGGGGACAGTTAGTGGTTTACCAATAGTTTTTGTTATTATCTACAAATAAAAATAGTAAATTTTAAGATTCCATTTTTAGGGTTCCGTAGCCCGACAAGGAAACCTTATAAATTCGTTCTGTCCGTCCGTCCGTCTGTCTGTCTGTCCGTCCGTCCGAATTTTTTCAAACTTTCTAACTTCTATAATTATTAAGATAATATAATGAAATTTTTGCATAATAACAGTAATTATATAAATCTCAATTTTAAAAGTATAAAAATATATTTTATTGCGTTTTAGGGGTGGCACTCGTACATGTGAAATGGGGATGTATTTTTTTTCACTCCACTTACTCGTGTGGGGTATCGTTGAAAAGGTCTTTTAAAATGAAGGTAAAGTTTGATACATCACTTGTTTAAAAAGTCTATACATTGCGAAATATGGCCCGCCAAAGTGGCAAAAAGTTGGTCCTCCCCCCTGCATTTCTAAACTATTAGACATAGAAACTTGAGTCTTATAATACAGATAGGTCATATTTAAAACCTTCATTCAAAATTATTTCGAACATTATCTGATGATGACTTTTTGAGTAACAGCGATAAAACTGTAATAAATTCAAAGCGTTCTAGCTCAAAGGTCATTGATCTTTTTGTGAAATGGTCTTAACAAATAATGTTTCACAATCAGTTTTCTCTATGTTTAAACCATAAAAAGTATATGCTATGTCGGGATGGTACATCTCTGAAATTTGACTAAGTCCACAGAGATTCGTTCGTTCGAATTTTTCTATAACTATCAACTTCTGAATGACAACAATTATATAGCTTTAGTTACGGAACCCTACCAAATGCGTGTCTCGACACGCTCTTGGCCAATTATTAATATAATTCAATTATTAGTGTTTTTCTTGCGGTAAGTTGTTATTTTCCGAAACTTGTTTACGCGATGATCGATGGTGGCCGAATGGTAGCATATGCGCTTTACAATCTGACGGCACCTGGTTCAGTCTTCGGCCCCTGGCCCTGCACCAATGGCTTGTTTAGTACTTAAGGCCTGTGAAAAGCCTAGATAATTAGTAGTTTATAATGTTATCCTTGTTTTTGTGGTTTTTAATAAAGAGTTATTGTATTGTAAGGCCCTCTTTTTCCGACTTTTAGCAGTTATGGTCATTCTAGTTTAAGTTTGTCTACATCAATGGTTAGATTAAAATTATAAAGCTCTCTCTCTCTCTGAGAGAAGGCCTGTGTCCCAGCAGTGGGAACATAATAGGCTGAAATGATGATATGCGATTACTTCAGCATCGGCAGAATAACATAATGTGCATTGCCAAAACTAAAAAAAACTTTCTCATTTGTCTAGATGCCATTATTAAGTTTTTGCAATATGCATTTTTTTTTTTGGTGGATGGTAGTGAACGAGCTCAATATAATGCCAATGATGATGTGATTAGAGAGCATATAAAAGTAATCACATTTATTTAAAAAAAATACCATAAATAGCCATTATTTTTCAACAAAAACTTATGTATCGTGATCAGGAAGACTATTTCTCCAAATAATTTTCGGCTCTGTACGGTTCGTATTTGAATGTAGAAAATAAGAAATAACCATAAAATATCATCAAGTTTGGCTGTATTTCCAGTTATTTTTGTATCATTCGCTAAAAACTATATAGATAAAGTTATTTTACTTCGACATAAAATCGCATGAGCCGCAAATTGCAGTTTCCGATATCGGTGATTTTTATCCTTCGTTATAACCACAGTTTTTTTTTTAAAATAGAACGGCTGTCAAGGCATTTTTGTAAGAAATTTGTTTAGCCACTTGCACTCATATAAACCCATAGCAACTGTGACGCGGAGTTCGACGCGTTGTCATAAATAAGAATGTTCAATCACATATCTGTCACAATACCTGACGACAGAGTTTTCTTCTCATTTCCGTTCTATTTACTTCTCGTTTCTGTGGTTATAACTTATAACAAATGAACTGTATTAAAGAGCATATAGTATTGTTGTGTGGAGTAACAGGTTGTGGTGTGGGTGTGTGTTGCAGAGACGCGACGATCGCGATGTTGGTCCAGCTAGGCGCGGCGCGGTCGCAGGCGCAGAGCCAACAGCTCCGCGCGCTGCAGCTCGAGCGGGACTTCGAGCTGCGCGCCACGCAGCAGGACCAGGTGACGGCTTTACTCTAATAGCTCGCGAATCAACCTGTCTCCTCTTACATTTCTTACACCTTTTTAACCGACTTCCAAAAAGGTTCTCAATTCGACTGTTTTTTATTTATTTATTTTTTGAGTGTTACCTTAGAACTTTCGACTGGGTGATCCGATTTTTATTTTTTTTTATTTGAAAGCTGGTGCTCCCCGTGTGGTTCCATTTCAATTTGGACCAGTTCTGACATTTTCATGAAGTCGGTTTTTATATTGATAATTTAACCCCTGATGCAAACTGAGGGGTGTTATAAGTTTAACATGTGTATGTGTATATGCCTCCAACCGGCCCTTTTGGAGATCTTTGGGGGAGGCCTATGATGAGGCGTTTTTCTGCGGTCTCCTTTAGGTCAATATACAAATACACACGGTAAACTTATAACACCCCTCAGTTTGCATCAGGGGTTAAATTATCAATGTAAAAAACCGACTTCATAAAAATGTCAGAACTGAACCAAATTAAAATGGGACCACACGGGAAGCACCAGCTTTCAAATAAAAAAGAAGCATCTAAATCGGTTCACTCAGTCGAAAGTTCTGAGTTAACAAACATTTTAAAAAAACACAGTCGAATTGATAACCTCCTCCTTTTCGGAAGTCGGTTAAAAATAGGAATATGCACCAACTCGCGTGTAGAACGCTCAGTACCTCTACATTTTTTTATTTATAACACTTCAATCCTAATCCATTCTGATTTCCCTATACTAATCAGAAACACAAGAACTGTTTGTTGCTTTTGAGATAGCATCAAACAAATCTAGTTAATTTATAAACAAATCGGCAACAATGTGATTGATCATTTATAACTACTTCACTGCCATTTTGAATCCTATCGGGGTACCTGAAAATTTACAATTACATTGGGTGACCATTTAGCTTTTACGAGTTTATTAATTTGTTACTAGGAGGAGCGCGGCGCGGCTGACGGAGATGTGGAAGAAGACGAGCACATCACCCCCTCCCCGCCCACTTCCTCGCCCGCCCCCGCGGCGGTACCCACCCCCGCGCCCGCCCCGCACTCGCCGCATCCGCCCAAGTCGATCCTCAAGACAAACCGCACGGAACAAGCTACCACTAACGGATACACGCAAGAAACTGTAAGTTTATGATTAGATTCTCAATTTTCTAAAGTCACTATGTAAAGGCTGTTTTAAAATTACACGGTTGTGTACTACGTGTGATTGTGTTATTAGTGTTTCTTCTAAAAAAAATTCTTCTTTCTTCTCTTTAAAATTTATATTTTGGCGTAAATTTATCTATCCTTCATATCCCAGTCTAGCCGTCTTCTTCTACTTCTTTTCAAGTCGATTTATCGTGACAAATGTTTTTAAGAGGCACTCTCTATGATGTTTATGCCCTTCTCAACACTCAACACAACGACCCTAGTTGGCGCCAAGTGGACGACCATTTTTTAGTCTACCCGAGAGCATGTGACCGTGCAACGGTGTAGTATTCATCACACTAATATCATATACAGTCAAACCTGGGTAAGTAAGAACTGGATAAGTGAGAAAACTCTATAAGTGAAAGTAATAGCCAGGACCCGTCATTTTAAGCTCCCAAAACCTCTATTAGCGTGAAACAGAAACCTTTATAAGAGAGAGTCGTTTTTCCCTCATGGACCTCCGTAAGTGAGACTGCTACTTATCTATACCTCTATAAGCGACAATCGAGCTTTATTTATTTATATTATTTAGGAGGAACAAATGACAAATTTAACATCTGCTATTTTATGACTCATTTTTAACTTTCGTGGAACTTCCTACCATTGTTCTTGTATTGTTTTCTCGTCAATATTGTACCTATTCTATTTCGTGGAACTAAATAACGTTAAATATTTTATCGCATTCTTTTCGAATGGACACGTGTCCGTCCTGTTTGTGCTCCCTTGAACTCTTGCTTATCCAGGTTTGACTGTATGTGAAAGTTTGGATGGATGTATGGACGTTTGTTACTCAATCACGCAGAAACGGCTGGATGGATTTGGATGAAATTTGGAATATACATTGCTTATGTCCTGAATTAACACATAGTCTACTTTTCATCATCATCATCACCACGCGTGTGAAACCGCGGGGCGCAGCTAATTAAAAAATATGTTTTAATGACTAGTGAAAATAAATGGAGCTGCTTCTTATGTGACAAATTTTATTGTCTGCGTCAAAGGTTAATTTACTGATACATTTTGTATAGTAACTTGCGAATGTCATTACAGAGGTTTTTGAATGCATTCCAGTCACGTCTTCTATAGAAACCTACAGTAATTGTAACGTCCTAATCATATGTATTCCCCCAGATCCAAACTTACGAGGAGAGCAACGTGTCGGAAGTATCGGGCAGCTTGTCCGCGCTGGCAGTGTCGGCTCCCCCGCCGCCCGCGCGCGGCTCTTCCTTCGCAGTGATGGCGTCCCGCGCGCGCGCACTCTCCCCGCAGGCGGCGCACCACCAGGACCTGTCCACGCCACAGTCAGTTACATACTATACTGAGCGCAAGGGAGATGCTCCCGAAAACGAAGATTGGTGATTACTGATACGAACCAACAATAAAACGCGTATTTTTTTATAGTTTACACATTATTCTATTTGCATTATTAAAGCACCACCTGCAACTTTGGGGAGTCAAATACAACATTTATTACAAAAAATATATATTTATTTTGTTTTCTGAAGTTCGCAATGTAATTTCAAATAAAATATCTAGCCGATGCTAAAGTTCAACGAACGACTTCCTCACGCACACACGGTCAGCGTGTTTCGGCTTCGGGAACATTTCCCCAGTCCCACTACCTAATTTATACCAAATTTTTGTATATGTATATAATACAAGAGGCAGACTGTATGTAGACACCTCCAGTAAGTATGTAGCCGCAGTCCGCGTTATCCTGCCCCGCATGCCTATTACGGTGCTCCTTTTTTGCGATCGTCGCTGTTAAAAAAAGCTATAATCGCACATTACAATGGAGTCAGTTGCAAGACTATTTTTGACTATTTCACGCCGTCTGTTAGTGGCGCTCGTCTGTTGCCTGTTTAATTCGCTTTTGGTCACTGCCTGCCATTTCTACTGTAATAGCGAAGCCGGCCACGTAGAAAATGTATAAGGTTTTTTCCCAGTGACCAGGAGACAGCAACCCCTGAGAGGGAAGCCTTGTACAGGGGCCTTACGCCTAACCCTAAACGCGGGCCCGAATAGGTGCAATTTGCAAAATCACGGGACGGCAAACCGTCTCTCGGCGCGTTAAGGTTCACGTTCGCGTGATTGTGCAAGGCCCCAAGTCTTGTAATTACAGAAATTATAGTAACTTGGTTGCTCTGTATGTATGTAATGCCTATTTAACACGTTATTAAAACAAACAAAAACAGATAAAACCGTTATAAAATGAAGTTTCACTATCACCCCCCAGGTCGCCAGTAAACAGCGGTCGCGACAAACGCGTCTCATTCCACGAGCGAGGAGCCGGAGCGCCGCCCGCCCCGCCCTCCACCTCCCCGCCGCCCCTGGTAGAAGACCCCGACCAGTTCATAGAGGAGGCAGAGTCTATGCTGGCTTCTCCTACAACTCCGACCACGCTCGCACCCGGCGCCGTGATGACGCATACGCCTGGCGTCATCGGCGCACAGGAAGTTTACAAGTACGTAATCACATGATCATATCTAATAACTAGCTACGCGCCGTGGTAATGAAAAATGTTGATGATGAAAAGGAGCCGATTTTACTCCTTACAACATCAGCTATCTGCCAATGAAAGTTCCGTCAAAATCAGTTTTGGGAATCCATAGAGAACATCACACACACGTCGCCTTTTATATATATCTATATATTCAAATTTAAAACCGATTTCAAAATTAGTAAATACACACGTTCGTTTACTTGGATGACAATTTTTTTCCAGTTATTTTGATTTAAAAACCAAACTACTAAACCGATTTTGATGTTGTTTAAAGGACCAATCTGAAAGTATATCCTTTGAAATAAAAATATTAGAGAGGATCGGTTTTTTAAATAGATAATTCTTTTGCGATAATCCTATTATCTTAAAACACTGTATTAAACTATCACGGTTGTTCACTACAGTTTTACTCGTATGATTAAAACAGAGATTAAAACGAGATTTTGAATATTAATACAACAAAAACGGTAAACGACAATTACAAAATATTCAATAATACACTATCCGAAATCTTAGACCGCTGTATGCCTAAAATAATAATAAAACTGAATGTAAACAAAAAATATAATTGGTTAACCCGAGGTATAAAAACTTCTTGTAGGAACAAGCGGCTTTTGAAACCTCTTGTAACATACTGTAAACATCCTATATTAACTAGCCACTATAAATCATATGTGAAATTGCTAAAAAAGACAGTAACCAAATCAAAAAGAAACGAATATATACGCAGAATGAAAACTTCGGATAATAAAACTAAGACAATGTGGAAAATAATAAAAGAACGTACAAATAAAAACATAAAAAAGCATAAAAATAACATTTAACTAAAAATAAATAACAAAATAATTTCAGAACCACAACAAGTAGCAGATGCGTTCAATGAGTACTTCGCATCGGTAGGAAGTGTAGGTGGAGGGAGGCCGGCAGCGCGTGGCCGGTCGCTACTCCAGCCCATTAGTAACTCGATGTTTTTAAGTCCTGCTGAGCCGCGCGAAATATATTTAATAATCAAAAACTTGAAAAGCAAATATAGTTACGGAGTTGACGAACTACCCCCAATCCTAATAAAATACTGCGCTGAAGAACTAACTTTACCGTATTACTTGCTGATCAACCAATCCTTCACAGAGGGTTCGTTCCCAGATCATTTGAAAAAAGCTCTAGTTAAACCAATCCATAAAAAATCTTCCAAATTAGAACCTAGTAATTACAGGCCAATAGCACTCCTACCTACCTCTTCAAAGATTTTTGAAAAGGTAATGCTAACGCGTCTTAACTCTTTTTGCGAAAAATTTGAAATCCTCGATGACTCTCAAAATGGATTTAGAAAAAACCGCTCAACTATTTTGGCAGTATATAAATTAATTAACGAAATTTTGAACACCATAAATGATAAAAAATACGCAATTGGCATCCTTTTAGATATGACGAAAGCATATGATAAAGTTCAGTACGACATACTTTTAGATAAATTATATGGTATAGGCATACGCGGTATAGCACACCAATGGTTCAGCTCTTATCTAAAAAATCGCGAACAGTGTGTAGAAATTGAAAATTTTGACCCTAACACTGGTATGATAGATATAGCTAGATCAACCCCAACGCCAATTAATAATTCAATTCCCCAAGGAAGCGTCGCTGCATGCATCTTATTTTTAATTTATATTAACGACCTTCCGAAAATAATAAATGAACCCTGTGTACTTTTTGCAGATGATATCTCTATCTTGACATCGTGTAATAGAAATAATAATGTGAATGAAAAACTCACTGACATATTTAATAATATAATTAATTGGATGACCGACCACAACCTTGACTTAAACTTCTCAAAAACAGCAATCATACAATTTAGACCCCATCAAAAAGCCCCTCTTGACATCAACTTTTCATATAATAATATTAAATTAGAATGTGTAGACGCAGCTAATTTACTAGGCATAGACATTGATACGCATGTAAATTGGAAAAGTCACATAAAAAAAATAAAAGCTAAATTGTCAAGTTTCACATACGCACTTAGGGAACTACGCCGTGCTACTAACTTAGACACAGCTTTAACAGCCTACTACGCATACGCATTTTCGTGGCTCAGCTATGGCATCACTCTCTGGGGCAATAGTGTAGACGCCACAGATCTCTTTGTTGTTCAGAAGAAATGCATCCGTATCCTCGCCAATATCAAACTCCCAGACATCAGTATACCAAATTTCCATAGACCATATTTTATTCAATATAAAATTTTAACTATCGCCCCTCTATATATATTTGAAAATTGTAAATTTGTTAGAAAGTACCCACAATTTTTTAGAAAATTAGTTGAAAACCGAAACTATCGAATACGGTCTAACTATAAACATAAATTAATCTTACCGACATCTAAATTAACAATGCATAGCTCCGGCCCAAATCCAATGGCCATCAAAATATATAATAAACTACCAGTACAGATAAAGGATATAGAAAATGAAAATAAATTTGACAAAACCCTAAAAAACATGTTGCTAGCAAAATGTTATTATAGCATAAACGAGTATTTAGAAGACAAATCAATTATGTAATAAATCGATCCGCTCCGCACTATATTGCCATACCCAATCAGGGTTATTATTATGTATTACCTAATTTAAACATGCTACCTAACATCTGTATGTGAACTTCATAATAATTATGCAATAAATTATTGAGTATTATTTACGGGATATTTTACGTGGTAAGGTTGTGGAAGGGACTTCCGATATTTCGGCGCAGTTACATGCACCATGTTCACGGGAAGACTATTATCCTATTATCTTGTATACGCTGTCTTTTGTTTCGTGTTGTTACGTTTTTTATCGCATTGACAACGCGCCAGATCTCCTCTCTGTCCTGGAAGAATAAGCTGGCTACTTCTTTTCTGCACAGAGCTCTACGCTACATAGTTGCCTAACGCTACGTAGTAGCATAGTTGTTTTTTGTAGTGGTAGGACTCTTTAGCAGGGGTCCGCCTGGGGAAGTACCACACCTTTGCCAGTTATTCAACCGCCAAGCAGTAGTGTGCAAACACTACTGTGTTCCGGATTGAAGGGCAATGTTTCCAGTGAAATTACAGGGCACACAGAGATTTGACATCTTATATCTCGGGGTGACGAGCGCAGTGCATCGCCATCCAGGGTTTTGAACTGTTGAAGTTCAAAATTCTGAGTGGCGTTGAGCTGTTATGGGCAAGCGTGAAGAACCATCAGGCGAGCGACTTCGCTCGTCTCGTCACTCAGTATCATCAGAAGAAGTGTGTGTGTTTTGCTGCGGTCACAGTATCGAGATTCGGCGAATGTTCGCATTGTCGCGACAGTTCAAAAAAGTTCGTCCGATGTGACGCTGTCGATAAATTGGAGCGAATCAAAGGTTTTTATGAAAGAGTGATGAACCGTAATGACTTTTGATTGGAAGCTAATGTGGTCAGGACATCGCCGATAACCAAACATTCGCGCGATATGTGGCCTCAGGCACAGAATACATAAAGTACAGGTTCGCCCCGCAAAAGCATTTAAATAAGTAGCGACTCTTACAACCACACAATAAAGTCTAATTCAGGACGTGCGAGAGCTAACTACCTACTGATATATTAACCTAGAAGCTGCCTCTCTGTCTTTCGCATAACTCTTGTCGCGTTATCTCTGTCTATCGCAGCGGCGGGCACGGCAAGTCCGACCAGTCGACTACTTGAAGCTTCATACCTAAAGTGCGGAGTGCGCCAGGCCTGACTCAGGATTAGTTTAGTAAGATGGCTTGTTGTGCAGGGACCCGCGCGCGCGGCGGCTAGCGGCGGAGGCGGCGGCGCGCGCAGCTGCGGCGCCCGTGCCCGAGCACCTCTCCTTCAAGGAGAAGATGAAGATGTTCGCGCTCGAGACTGGCGACCAGTCCACACCGAAAGACAAGGTAACACGTCACAAGTAACACGCCCGCTCACCCACCATACATACATACATACAAGTACAAACGCGCTGGCGCTTAAAAAATAAGGCACTCGGTAATTTTTTTCTAAAGTGAAGATTTAGGCTGTGGTAGCAGTATCGGAGCAGTTAAATGCATACACACTCAGAAGTCCATGGACGACTTGTTTAAAAAAAAAAAAAACATTATTTGAATTCCTGTTTCATTTCATCATCATACAATACAGGTTCATGAAAATTATAAATTCCGCCAAGTAATATATATGTATATATATCAGTCTCTGGCAGCCATATTACAAGCTTAGCTTAGTTTGGGGTCAGATGACCATGTGTAAAATAATGTCCCAGATATTTTTTATTTTATTTTAATTATGCCATGGACGTTTACTCCATAAACCTAGTTATTCGTTTCGGTAAAAAAATAAAACGGTAAGCGGAACAAACCGCATTAAAATATTGCAGCTCGTTTGTAATTGCGACAATGCCCTTTTGAGTCCTATAAACATTTCATACACAGCTGTTATTTTGAGGAAGAATGAACAGCAGATGCTCAGTTTCAAGCGCGTTGCACTTTACTGGTTTATAGAGAACCTAACCCATAACCGAATTATAATTTTGTAGCTAACATTTTCTCTGTTTTGTTGTAAACATACGGCCGGTTAGCACAAGTGGACTCTAAAGTCCCGCAGTGATGTTCAAACTCAAAGTTTGATTTACTACTGTAACCATTTTATAGACTACGCGCACGAGACGCCAATGTACCAACTCACCTCTGAACGGTTCCCACGTAAGGCATCGAAGAAATGCTGAAAGCTTGCAGTTTTTTTTATAAATTAAGCTCTTGCGTTTGACCACCGCCACGCCTGCCGCGCTAGCATGCGCGCCGTGACAAAAATTTGTCGACTCTTTTTATCGTGCCAAAGCGAGACAGGCGTATATGAAACCGTAGGCATCTTATCGCGTTCTCGCTCGACAAAATGGGGACAAGATTTTGTCGCGGCGCGAATGCTAGCCGTGCAGTTAATAAGCGATGATGCGTGTGATTTGAAGTGTCGTGTGCGCAGACTATGATTACACAAAAATCTGTCTCAGATATTAGTTTTTGAAAAACATTAACATCCCTCTCTATTGAGAGAGAGTAAAGAATACAAAGACAAACATCTCTCTTAGTAGAAATAGATGTTGTTCTCATTTGTTCAACGCAATTTTTTTTTGTTACTTACGGGTTCCGTCCACACTACATCGTCTGTTGAATGTTGGTGTGGCTGAGATAATTTTAAAACAAGCCAACAGGACTTTACAAAAGTCGCCCACCTATGATAGTATGGCAAGCAACTGGCAACCTTCGTGAAACCTCTTATACTTGGTCCAAATTTATTTAGCTCTCACAGGTATAGAGATTGTAAAAAGATAGATAAACTCTTTATTGTACAAATCTGATTGAATACCGTTAACTCTGATGCTGCTGGTTACCGGTTACCGACATGTATAAGTTTATGTTCCATTTTTTATTTTATTTTACTATTGTTTCTGTCAGAGTTTAAAAAACTTGGACTTAAGTATAGTTTGTTCTAGTCGCACTCACATAATCATAATCATCATCCTCATTACAGCCTTTGCTGGGTACACTTTAATTCGGGGCCTGTGCTTTTTCTCGCTTCGGGTTACCTAATTTTGACCAAACAATGCAGACACATTGCTTCCTATACACTTTGCCTTGGGTTTTTCTAATAAAATATAAATAATAAACAATACCGAGATAACAATAGTAAAATTATGGATAATAATGCTTAATTTGGGGTTATCTTTGATCTGTTTGTTTAAACTTGAATTTACTTATCAGATGTCCCAACAAAGGCCTCACTCCCAATTCAGTTGATGATCCGAACGCGAAAACCACTTCGAGAGGATTACGTCATGACACAATCAATGTACGATCATTTAATTTTTACTTGTAAAATAGTTATCAGGAGCTAGCGTTATGAATACTAATATCGGTTATCTTTTGCAGGTTAAAATATCTCGTGCCCAACGCGACATAGACGCGGTCCACTGATGCCGACGATGTGCTAAATAAAAATGCATGAAATATCACTTTTGATAGAAATTATCTAAGCAATGTCAGACCGTAGAGGAAAGTTAAATTTTACATTAGAGGTATACCTCTTTTTACAATATATATATAATGTAATGCCTAAAACAGAGCCACGATAGCTCAGTAGATATCGAAAAATAATGCACCAATTTCCACATGTCAATCGTACGTAGGTATCTATTAATGAAAACAGAATTATAATATTAGGTAATGTTAGTTTTGTTAACAAGAAGTCGCCTTAGCAGCTAGTGCAATAATTGTACTCCTGGACCATCAACGGTAGATAGACAGGAACAACACATCCTCTTCCGCTACTGTTGTTATGTCCATTAAAACACCAGATATAGAACTATGTATAATTTTTTTATAATATTAGAGTGATTTTATTGGTCTATAATATTAAAGTATTGAATATTCCCTGTAGGTACCTGTTAGGTATACATATTTTGGTATTATTTTGACGGCACTTTCAAAAGCAACTAAAGTTTGACCATTGTGCCATTATCATAGCTATATATACACTATTATACAAATTGCATTATATTTAAATAGCCATGTAATACTCGCGGAGGACCAATAGATATCGAAATCGGCCGGTGCCTTTCTCGTTTAGTATCTAGTTATTATTCGATGTATGTACCCCTATGTTGGTAATTGTGTTTCTGCTATCTTCGAAACATTCCAAAGAAAATGTTTTCTTTATTCTAATTTCCACTGGATTCGTCGAAAGCGGTATGTATACCCGGCCCAGCTTATCTGAGCTGATTAAAAGCTGAATGAAAACCGTTCTGATCACATGGTAGGTTTTTGAATTTATTGTAGCTGATACCAGATATACCACAGAAAAATATTTAAAAAAAAAACACAAAAAAACGTATTCTAAAAGGAATCGTTACCGCAAAATAAAATTATGCTTTTCTATAATTTCTATACTTATAAAATAAAATCAATTTATTTATCCATATTAATCAATTAATACGACTCACAAACTAATTTATTATTAAACTATACACATCATCAGCCAATTAACGTCCACTGTTGGACAAGGCCTCCCTCATAGAGAGGGGTGTTGCCATAATCCCCACGCTTGGCAGGCGGCTTGGGGATCGCAGTACGTTCACCGTGTACTATTAGGACGCTGCTGCCCATCCTCCGGTGGTTCTGGTCTGCAGTTTTAGGACATACCCGGGTCCATTAAACTATACATTCACGTCAAATCAAATAACCCGCCTCGCACTGTTTCTGGTGGAAAGTGCATTTGGCTAAAACATCTTTAGACATCACTTGTGACATTGAATCATCTTTCAGTAAGTATATATATACCATTTTCTGATGGATTCAGTAAGTATTTTGAATTGCATTCCTTTTTGCTTCGCTATTTATGGTGTGTTACACACAGATTTTGCTTTAATCTTATTTAGCAATTTATTACTTTATAACAAATTAAACATTAGAACTACCATGGAAACGAAAAGCAATAATTGATATTTATGAGCCTTTGTTGTAAATAAGTTTTGTTAAGTGAGAATAGTAGATATAAGCACATATTTGTGCCAAAAGTGTATTCAAATAGTTTATTATGCTGCTAAGTCTCTGAAAGAATCAATTCACACAAGAATAGCAGCCGCATGACTGCGCATGCGCTGATCTATCCTACCATTTACGGAAGAAAAATAGTTTCGTATACTGTGTACATTTTCGAAACTTTTTGTCACTGCTCTACTGGCTGCCATCTAGGTGTGAATTGACCCATAAAATAAAGATATTTTCCATTTAACCGAGCAGATTTTAAAACTACATCCTTGTCGTTATTATCCTATTTCTATATGAACGAAATTATTTCATAATTCCATATTTTAGAAACTTGTCATGCATAAAATTCATAAGATATATTTTGGGACCAGATTCTTGTTTATCGCTCCTCTGGCCGAGGATGTCCGGAACAAGGACTATAAATAAATGTCCGTAGGGCGAACCTGTTTAGCTGGTATTTTGCAGACAACTATGTAACAGATCTGTTGAATAATCCATAACTGGTGAAATGGTGACACAATAAGACGGGACCGTACCTCGTCTCAGTCCTAACAGAAGCCAGTTAAACGTTACCATATTAATTGGAAACTATTGCAAATTAGGCAGCTCCACAAATGTTAAGGTCACAACACTGTCCTTTAGACGGTTACATAGCTATTGCTAGGCAGGATCTACATTGCGTAATACATACATATAAAGTATCAGCACTGACCCTTTGTATATAATGTAGGTAGTGGAATCCCTATAGTATTATGTTGAGGTTTGTATAATGTCAAAGTTTATTTATGGACTATATGGAGAGTTGCATAATGAAAGGACGCGAGGCCTATTTGAAAATAAAATTTACTCGTAGCTTAGTTCTTGAGAGTATTCTCAGTATTCACCCAACGATAGTCAATTAGTAATGATTGAGATTTATTTGTAGGAAAGATTTTTATTATTTTTATGATTAGACTAGTATTACTGTATTCAATAGGCAAACAATTTAACGGAGCGTCATATTCGAAACATGTACCTAGTTATTACACGTACATTATGCAAATGTAATGTTATTAACAATTTTATTGTATTTCATCTACATCTTGAGAAATAAATTAATTAAAGAAGGTTGAGTTTTATTAATTACTAATAATACCATAGACAAAGATACCTTTGTGTATGCCTGTGTCATACATTATCTGTTCTGCATACGACAAGCGAACCGATAACCGATGGGGAAGAAACGTTCTTGAGTGGAGGTCACAAACTGAAAGAGGCAGCGTACGCTCACAATGTCGTCGGTCCATCTAGTGACTAGTTGGAGGGGGGGGGGGGGGGGGGGGGTAGTTGGAGCGCGCTAAGGTGGCAGACGTTTTTATTTTTCTTGTAACGAATAAATTCCAAAACAGTGTTTTAAGTTATTGTTGTTGCGATTGAAGTGCTACAAACTAATTAGTGCAGTGCATTTAACGAATTGGTGTAATTTAATTAATCGTTATTTGGTCTGTGTATTAAATATCTTCCAAAACGTTTATGAAACTGAGGGTACATTTTGTGGCGTGAATGTGCATTGTGTTGACACTGTGCTAGCAGGAAAAACATCGAGATCTGTGTCAAAACTGTGTCGGCTGGCCCACTGAAGTGAGAATTTTTTCGTTTAGATTAGAAGGGCTGTCAAGGCATTTTTGTAAGAATTCCGTTGTAGCCAGTTGAACACATGCAAACGATACGTCAAAATATAAATACGTAGGAAGGACTGCAGTAATTCGTCAAGATTAGTATTATTTCAAAAGGTTATGAACACCATTTTAATAAAGTTTAAAATTGACCTTCTCGTGGTGCAATACGGTTCAGTTCCCCTTGAATTTTGTGCAATTATTTTGGTAAATGTTGCTAGTGCAAAAAAACTGCACGATTATTGTGCGGTTTATAATACTAGTAGAGAAATATAGACCGTATCGTAAATTAACGTACCTCATTATTAAAACAGTTCTACCTTAAACTGCACGAAAAGTTGTTGGTAAAAAATTTGAGTTAAAGAGTTTTTCAACAATTTTGTTTATTTTAATTAACAAAAGTTGTGTATTAACGCATGTAATTGTGTTATACTAGTGAATTATTATCCTTTAAATACTATTAAGGTAAGTTCGTAGGTTTGCATGAGTGTGGGCAAACAATAGGAAGTAAAAAAAAAATATTTTCGGTTTTGCCCCAAAACTCCGCACAAACTTAGCTAGATAAGTTTCCATGACCTTAATAGGTCATGCTTTGACCATGATATCGATTTAGGCTATGTTTAGAGCTCGTTTTATGTGACTTTAAATAGGTAGAAAAATAAATATTATTTGATAAGGTTAAATGCAATATCCATGCGAAGCCATTGAAAATAAAATTATATTATAAAATTTAGAATGTGGTATCACAGCTAGTGATGGGACAGTTTTGTGTGCAGTTTTGATTTTATCGATAACCTGTTATTGTATACCTTATAAAATATTTTATGGTAAAACTTGCCCTAGTCGTTTAAAAAAAATTACAAACTCTTATTTAACTTGCATCGTTGGTATGTCTGTCAGCTTCCCGATTCAAAATTTCTAATCCATTTTTCTAAGCACGTTTCAGTTGCACTAAGTAAATTTGATGTTTGTAAAATAATATGGTGGTACTTAACTGGCCTGATGATGGAGCCAGAAAAGTAGGCCATAGTAACCTCTCTACTACATACTTTTACTTATTACTCCATCGTGTTTGGACTCGTTGAATTCATTTTGATAAGGACTATTAGACCAAAAAGACAAAAACAATATTTCACATCACATCATCAGCCAATTAACGTCCACTGTTGGACAAGGCCTCCCTCATAGAGAGGGGTGTTGCCATAATCCCCACGCTTGGCAGGCGGCTTGGGGATCGCAGTACGTTCACCGTGTACTATTAGGACGCTGCTGCCCATCCTCCGGTGGTTCTGGTCGCAGTTTTAGGACATACCCGGGTCCAAAACAATATTTATTGTCTGTCTAATAATTCATAGATTTACTGACGACTTGCAGCGCCCCGTGGTTTCACCCGCTATCCTATAGGAACTGCTATTTTTTCAGGGTAAAAACTATGAGTCAATCCAGAATATAACCTACCTCCATACCAAATTTTATTTTAATCCATTCGCTTATTACAGAATTCAATGAAAACAAACATATTAATACGCAGACTTTCTTATTTATAATAATAGTGTGATAATGTTGTTGTCTACATCTACATAATAAGACAAATGAATAATAACACAATAAAGTTTAATCTTCAAAAAATACTCCTAAAGTAGGTATTGTAGGAAATGTTGTAAGAAAAATAAAAAATTATCGATATCGATAAAATTATGGTAACCACTATTATTGTCAACGGCTTGTCAAGGGCTTATAATTTAAACACGGTGAAATCACAAAATTATCAACAATTTAGACTATACCGGAGATAGGAAATTCCTCCTTTTTTAAAAATTAAAATCCATTCTAGCTCTACCACACGTAATTACAGCGCAAGACGGCATTGTGAATAAATCCGATGGAGCAGCATACGAATTCGAATTCAGTTAGCAACTGCGATGCGGAGTTTGACGCGTTGACGTGCATACTCATGTTCACTCGTATGCCTCGTAACAAATGTTCCATCTCTCTTCCGTTCTATACCCTTCTCTTTTCTGTGGGCTGGCCAAACGCCGATTGCGCGACTACTGCTGCGTATTCTGTGGCAAGCTCACAGTCAAGGGCATAGAATAGATAGCTGTTACTACGTACAAGAATTTGTATCTACTTATCAGGCACTAACATGTCTTCAATTTGCGCGGGATGTCATAACCCAATTAAAACTAAAGAATTAATGATTTGCTGTACATGCGACATGAGGTTTGATTTAGACTGCTGTAACATTACCGTAAAGCGTTTTAATGCGTTTTCTTCGGAAAAAAAGAAAAATTGGAATTGTCCTGGATGTTCCAGCAAACAGCCAAAAACGGATAACACTAATACACCTGTCAGATCTATGACTCAGGCACCGAGTGGCTCAGAGAATATTACTATGCGTAATGTGTCTAAGTCCAAACCGCGCCGAGTGTCGTCTGGCGATTCTCCTAGTGAAGTTCTCGAACTTCTCGGTGGCAGTGATAGAAGCATGAGTGACAAAGATATTCGCACCATTATAAGGGAAGAAATGACGCTGGCGATGAGAGGCTTTACAAAAGAGCTGCAAAATGTAGCTGAAAAGGTTTCTTCTTTTGAACAGTCGCTGATGTTTTTTAATACAGGCTATGAAGAGTTAAAGAATTGTCTGGAAGAAAAATCGACAGTAATCGATCAATTACAAAAAAGTAATGATGAATTAAAATCCAAAGTCTTAGATCTCGAAAAGGGTTTCACCGGCCGAATAAATCAAATAGAGCAACACCAGCGCGAGTGCAACGTGGAAATTAATGGGATACCAGAAAACCGTTCTGAAAACGTTCTCAAAATTATTGACCAACTTGCCAAGAAGACAGAGTGCTTTTTTTCTGAGACTGACATTGTTCATGTGTCGAGAGTAGCCAAATTAAATAAGGAGAGCGATAGACCACGCACGATAATCTTGAAGTTACGGACCCGACTTTTGCGTGACAACCTGATTGCTGCGGTTCAGCGGTTCAACAAGATTAATAATCTTAATCTTAAGGAAGCCTATATCTAATTAAGATATAGGCTTCGTAAAAAAACCTGCAGGGCCTAAATCACTGACAAAAATCAACTACGACGATATAACTACTGCCCTAGGCAATATAAACTGGGAGGATTTCTATAACGAATCTGATGTGGACATAGCAGCTCAATTTCTAGTCAAAAAAATTGGAGACGCTATCAGAAATAGCACGACTCAAAGGAAGCTTCGTAGTGCCGAGGTCATGAGGTCAAATGTGCTAGACAAAAAGACTTGTTGCACCAAGAGGCCAGAAAGCATCCAAACAACCTAGCCCTCCAACTTAAGTATAAGGAGTATCGTAACATTTATCACCGACTTCTACAAAGTCAAAAAAATAAATTTGAAACAGAACAGTTAAACACTCACAAAAACAATAGTAAAAAATTATGGAACTCTGTCAAAAATATTTGCAATATAAAAGTTACAAAGACTTGTACAGATGATCTTCTCAAAGTAAAAAGCACTGAATCAGAGTCTCTTAATCATGCTAATGGCTTCTTTTCATCAGTAGGCTGCAACCTCGCCAATAAGATTCTCTCAAAACTAGACAAGACTGAACAACAACTAGCAAACTCTGTTTTCGCTGATAATTCACCTACAAACTCTTTATTTCTGATACCAACTGACATACCTGAAATAACTAAAATTATCTCGGGACTGAAAACATCGTCAGCCGCTGGCAGTGATCAAATAAACAACGAAGTGTTAAAAAAAGCTAAGCACATATTAGCATTACCTATTGCTCACATCTGCAACCTGAGTATAATCCAAGGTATTGTACCAAAGTGCTTTAAAATGGCCGACATCTGTCCTATCCACAAATCTGAGTCTACACTAACAGTCTCCAACTATCGCCCAATCTCATTGTTACCCTCGCTTTCTAAGATTTTGGAAAAGGTTGTAAACAGGCGTCTCCTAAACTTTTTAGAGAAACACAAAGTGTTATCACCAAACCAATTTGGCTTTAGAACCAATAAATCAACTGAGGATGCAGTAGTAGCTCTAGTGGATCAGGTCACGGCCAATCTCGACTCCAAGAAGAAGTGCATAGGAGTATTCCTTGACATGGCAAAGGCATTCGACACGGTGTCGTGGCCGATCTTGCTGAGGAAACTAGAGCTTATTGGTGTACGGGGTGTGGCCCTAGACTGGTTCCGCTCATATCTGTGTGACAGAAAACAACGAGTCCGGATCTCCAATCAGTATAGCGACTATACATCTGTCACTTACGGTGTTCCCCAAGGAAGTGTACTCGGGCCAACCCTTTTTCTGACCTATATAAACGACCTTTGTCAATTAAAAATCAACAAGGCAAATCTGTACACTTTCGCAGATGACACTGCAGTAGTGTTTCACGGAAATAGCTGGGATGAAGTTGTTAATGTGGCTCAAAATGGGCTGGCACAGATAGCGGTTTGGCTTCAGAATAATCTGCTTACATTGAATGCCAGCAAAACTAAGTACATGGTCTTTCGAATCACCCATAGAACTCGGCCAATGTCTAAGCTATCACTCAAACTACACTACTGTGATTCGCCTAATCACACAGGGTGCGATTGTCCTCTGCTTGAATGTGTAGACAATATCAAATATCTTGGTGTAATAATTGATCACAAGCTAACCTTCGAATACCATATAACTGCCCTGCGTAGTCGACTCCGTAAAATGCTACACATATTCAAAAGATTAGGCTCTGTTACTGATCCAAAAACCTTGAGAATAGTATACTTAGCCCTATGCCAATCTATTATCAATTATTGCATCGTCTGTTGGGGGTCTGCTACTGAAGTGAGGTTGATAAAAATAGAAAGAGCTCAGAGAGCTCTCTTAAAGGTGGCGTATAAAAAACCGTACAGATATCCAACTGAGAAGTTGTACGAAGACACTAAATATCTGCAAGTTCGTCAGCTATACATACTGGAAGTTGCACTACGTTTTCACAAATCTGCACTCAACACAGCTGTACACACAAAAAGAAATACCGACAGACGACGGAACGCTTGGCCCCTTCCCAATATGAGAACTGCCCACGCACAAAACGCTTATGCATTTAAAGGGCCATTTATATATCAGTTTCTTGACAGAAAATTACACACACTTGAATTATCACGTTTCATGTGTAAAAAAAGTATCACCATGTGGTTAATGGCACAGAGCTATGAAGATACAAAAAAAATTATAAAGATAACAAAATAACAGTAGGGGACCTGATACTGGCATCTATATTTCGGATAATAATTAGAACCCTTTGAATGCCCGGGTATCAGGTCCCTTTCCCTTCCACTCCCCATAGATAGTTCTTTTGCTGTCGCACCATTACAATATGTCATATAATTATTTGTCATAGTCAGGTTCAGAGTGAATAGGTATTTATTCGCGTGCTACACCCTCGCTTGCTTACATGCGAGATGGTTCTGAAACGTGGAACTACGAGCGTTATAATATTTTTACACACTTACACTCATCACCTTTAATATATACTGTTTTTATTTATATATATATATATAGATTAAAGCTATTTTTATGCATAATTATTATTTATACAACTACACATTTTTATAGTAAACCAAACTCACTGATAGTCTACCCACCAAACAACGGCGGAGCAAAGCCGCGTCAAAAACGTATATCGTTCTTCCACACCCACACATACACAGGCGCGCGCGGCCGCGCGGCGGCCGGCATGGGCATTATTGTGACACCGCTCGCGACACGTTACGAGGTGGTGACAATTGCAAACTGACACACCTACCTTCCTCCTCACTCAATGACACCTACCTACCCTCAAAACACAAACATGACACACACGAGACAAAATTGGGCCCTAATCCACAATTATTTTAGTATGTAAGTCATTGTAAGTAGTACCTAATTAGTTAGTAGTCCTAGTTGGTAATTTTAACAATGTATTTAATTTTTATTTTTTATTTTCTACTCGCTTTTCTTTTTATGTACCTTGTCAAAGGAAGAGCCTGAAGCCCACAACACAGGTCACCCTAGTGTGGGTTTCAGTGCACACCGAGGAAACACTGTTAGAAAGGGTTAATTTTGTTACCTAATTCAGCATCTTTTGTTAACTCGATGTATGTATTTAGTCAGTAAGTTATTTTGAATTAATAAACTTTTATACTTTATACTTTTAATCGTGACAAGCTGAACTCGGACCACCTAGGACTCGGCGGAAACCGCGTCCCTGTTTTTGTATCTGAACACTTGAGCCCCGCCAATAAATCACTCCATGCTGCTGCTCGAATGAAGGCGAAAGAGTTAGGGTACAAATTCATCTGGGTCCGCGACGGTCGAATCTACGCACGAAAAGACGAAGTCAACCCAGCGATCCAAATACGTACCATGGACAGTCCTTTTTTTAAGGCGATTCGTTGATTCGTTGTCCACTTCGTATTTATAGTTAGTTCTGCAATGGTTTTGTTGTATAAAATATTTTAAAATGGCTACTATTTATTATCAAAATGTACGTGGCATGAGAACAAAAACAAATGATATTTTAAATAATGTACTATTGAGTTCTTACGATATTCTGGCTTTTTCTGAGACATGGCTGAACTCAGGTGTTCACAGTAGTGAATTTATAGATTCTCGATATGTAGTGTACAGACGTGATCGTGTATGTTCTAGCTCTGCTTCTCATGCAAAGAAGGATGGAGGGGGAGTGTTGATAGCAGTCTCACGCAAACTTGTGTCAACTCGCGTTCAAGCCTGGGAATCTAGTTGTGAGGATATTTGGGTAGTGGTGGAAATGCGTGCTGGAAAAAACATAAAGAAAGTTGCTATTTGTACTGTCTACATCCCTCCTCCTGTGAAAGTGGATACATTAAATGTTTTTCTGGATAATGCCAATAATGTTGTTAACCTGGTAGATGAGGTTGTGATGCTTGGTGATTTTAATTTACCTTTTATAAAATGGACAAAATGTAACAATTTCACAACACCAAGTAACTACGGCAACTCATTGGGCAATGCTTTAGTTGACTTCATCTCTATCTCCAACATGTACCAATTTAACAACATACGCAACGAGGATGACAGAACATTGGACCTTGCTATGAGCACAATAACAGACATTTCCTTAATAGAACCCCTTGACCTTTTAAGTAAACTCGATGTCAAGCACCCCCCGATTTTACTTACACTACCTAACAATGAATTTGAGTATCTACGTCCCAAATCATCCATTGAATTAAATTTTTATAAAGCTGACTTTAATAGCATCTCGTTACGTCTGGAAAATACTGATTGGAATGCGGTTTTTAATGATTGTGCTTCAATAAACGAAATGACTACGTCCTTTTACACTATAATAAGAAAATGCATCGACGAATTTGTTCCCAAACATACATTCAATAGGAAGCTATTCCCCCCTTGGTTTAATAAATCTTTAGTAAAATTACTCGCTGAAAAAGATAAGCTTAGAAGTAAATACAGTATGTATAAAAACCCACGCGATTTAATTGAATTTAATCTTTTGAGAGAACGCAGCCATAAGTTGTTTGACACGCTTTATACAAATTATCTTAAGAAAACTGAAGAGAGTATTGCAAAGAACCCAAAAGATTTCTGGCGCTATGTTAAAGACAAACGGAAGACGCGGTCTTCGCTTCCAGCAGAAATGCGAATGGAAGAGAACATTGCCAGAACAGGGAAGGACATAGCTAACCTGTTAGCACAAAATTTCTCAAATGCATTTACCTTGCATGCGCCAAACGGACACGCTGTCAGCACACCCCATGATAATTTACAGCATAATTGCATTGGCAAAGTAAACTTTACTGAACGCGAAGTATTGAAGGGAATCAAGCAATTAGACGTCCACAAAGGACCAGGTCCTGACGGCATCCCACCTCTCCTAGTCAAGCGTTGTGGCCCTGCACTGGCACTGCCTCTATCTTTAATAATTAACCATTCTTTGTCATTTGGGGAATTTCCTGATGAATGGAAAAAAGCCAAAATTATACCTCTTCATAAAAAAGGAAACGTAAATGACGTAAAAAATTACAGACCGATTTCAATTTTATCTTGTTTTTCCAAATTGTTCGAGGCGCTCTTATGTCCGATAGTATCTCGTCTTTCCTGTCACGTCTTATCAGAACAGCAGCACGGTTTTAAAAAGGGTCGCTCTGTAGAAACGAATTTGGTTGGATTTGTTTCTGAATTGGCTCAAGAAGTAGACAAAGGACGTCAAATCGATGCAGTTTATACAGATTTTAGCAGTGCTTTTGACAAAGTAAATCATTTTTTGTTAATTAAAAAGCTAGAACTCATCGGTTTTCACGGATCCTTTCTAAATTGGTTTCGGTCTTACCTTACGAACAGAGAACAGATAGTTGTTGCCAATGGATTCGAATCAGAAAGATATTTTGCTAAGTCAGGAGTTCCGCAAGGGTCTCACCTAGGTCCGATTCTCTTTTCAATATTTGTCAATGATATTACTACACAAATAAAACATTGCAATTATAAATTATTCGCAGATGACCTTAAAATTTATAAATTAGTGAACAGTAACGCAGATATCAATCTCATACAGAGTGACATTAACAATATAAAAGAATGGTGTGACAGAAACCAAATGCATCTTAATGTCCAAAAATGTTTTTTTATCAAATACACGCGCAAGAAAAACCCTATAAATTCGGTCTATACACTAAATGATGTATCTCTGCAGGAAGTAAGAGAAATACGGGACTTGGGAGTTTTGATTGATAGCCAATTATCTTTCAGAGCTCATTTTGACTCAATAGTTAAAAAGGCGACCCAACAACTAGGCTTCATTAGACGAAATTCCAGGAGTTTTAAATCATATCATACTAAGATTCTACTTTACAATTCTATGGTTCGCAGCTGCCTGGAGTTCTCTAGTGTGGCGTGGAACCCTTTCTACGCAGTACACTCTCAACGCATTGAAAGCATTCAACGAGCCTTCACAAGATCCTTGGCATTTTCTTGCCCTGGAATCTCACACAGAAGTCCATATTCAAATCGCTTATCTTTTTTTGAAATGGATAATTTGCGTGACAGGAGAAAAGTCAGAGACCTTTCATTTCTTTTTAAACTAATTCATGGATTCACAAAATCAATTCTGAAACTCAATTTTGAAAGATATTTCCCTATACGTTCCTTGCCATTATCCACGTCGCATTATCTCTAAACTTTTTCATGTAGCTTATGCTAAAACAAACTTAGCTTACAACTCTCCTTTATTAAGAATATGTCGAACATATAACGAAATTAATGCTTCCATAAGCGGTCTCGATATCTTTCACGACTCTTTGAACGTATTCAAGAATAAACTGGTAAAAATAATATATGGGTAAACACCCATATATCATTTTTATCTCATATTTTTATATTTTTGTCTTACCACTTTTAATTGTGAACGTTGTAAACACCTGTTAAAGGTGCACATATCAGAACTGTATCAATTATAAATGAGTGTTATTTGTATTATTTAATATGTGTACTGTTGGTGTTTCTGTATGAATTAAATAAATAAATAGATGTAGATGTGTGTGTGTGTGTAGTCATGGGCATCCAGTGGATGCAGATGGCAGGATGTCGTTCAGTGTGAGGAGTCTAGGTTGAGACCATGTTCATCAGTGGACGTCTTCTGGCTGATGATACGAAAAGCGCTAGATTCAGATTGTATAATGTCATGATTTTTTCTCCTGAGACGATGTAAGCATCGCACGTCTTGTGCATTTTCCAGTGTCAAGCATTTTTATATTTTTGTAAAATAGCATCAAACTGACTTCAATACAATTCGATTTATGTGTACTCAATATGAGACCGCAGGAAAACGCTGGATGCAGGCCGCTTCCAACCGGCCCTTTTGGAAATCGATGGGGGAGGCTTATGTCCAGCAGTGGACGTCCTATGGCTGAAATGCTGATGATACTCAATATGTAATGGACAATTTTGGAAAGACTTTCCTGTTAAACTAGTTTCTTACATCAAACGATCCTCAAGGTTAGATGTGGTCTAATGGAAGCTTGAAAGTAGATGTGTTTTTTTGTACTTGAAATAAAACATATTTGTCAATTAACAGTGTTTATATTCTTGTTTGTGGTTAATATTACGTGCGCCTTATGGCTTTAGGTACCTTTAAGAAAAAGCACTAAAATATTTCTAAACCATTATCAACATTTTCAGATAACATGAAATTTTATGATACAACATAATTGTTACAATAATTTATTTACATTCTTGCTAAATCATTATTAATTATCATAATTAGATGTTTCCGCGAGTTATTGTGGACCATGTATTTATTAGGGTTTGTGCACTACAATTTAACTTTATCCTACCTACTACATAAAGATAGTGCAACCAAGGAATATTTATTTTAACTACATACCTAAAAGGCTAAAGGCGGTTTGTATCAAATATATCGAAATATTTCAGTTACATGAAAGTACACGCGATACCACATCCACATTGACTGCGTTTGTCCCAAAGTCATTCTTGGACTTTTAAACATTTAGTTTTCGACTTTTCTGACTTAACTAGAAATACAGGAAATATATATCAAAATCTAACTTTTAAAGTTTATTCCCAGAACGTAAGTAAGCCAGAATGGTCAAAAACCTACACCTGTAATGATTATGGAACAATATACACCCAACGTGGTGTAAGGATCACAACAGAGAAAAGAATACAGATCTATTATGAATAGCCATGTGTGTGCTTTGGTGTTGCTATTCTAAAATTAAATTTGAAACAAATAGTAAGTGAAATGCAAGTATATTGTTACTTGTAAAGGCTACATAGTGAAACATTACATTGACATTTGCTGACAGTATGAAGAATCTTGATTCTTATCGATAACAAGTTTCCAGCAACAATTTACTATATTTTTAATATTACACTTAATATTAAAGCTTGCTACTTGATTACTTTTCCATAATTCATAGATCTGTATAAAAAAATATTTGTTAAGATCAAAGATTTTTGAATCTGTGGATTCCGGGTCAGCGCTCCAAAATGTCTGAATCTAGACAAGAACCATACTGACTATTAAGGTAATCTGTGCATTAAGTCTACATTTACCGCAAGCAAAATAAGACCTTGTTATATCAACATAGGATTTCATTCAGTTATTGAAACAGGAGTTTCTTTGCGGAACTTGTTTAAAATTGTCTCTGAAGAGTTTATTTCCAATTCAACATTGTATGAAGTACAATAAGGAATTAGGGAACAATTATTTAAGTCTTACTTTACAGAACTTTGTTAATAATAACCTAATCTGAAACAGAAATTTATTAAATTAGAAGAATATAAAAACTAATGTAAATTATTTCATTATATATCATTAGTCATGGATATTACATTAGTTAGTGGATTTCATTTAGTTTGTCCGTATATCTAAACTGAATCTAAAATTATATACAAGTAAACTCAGGACATTTTTGTGAGTTTTCGACTAGACCCGACATCCACGTTTTTGTAAAGCAATGGTCAATATTATGAAACCGTTATAATATATGTAAATTAATGAATGTAGTGGCTGTATGTGGCTGCTCTATCTGACCGGCTGTATGTAAACTCCAAGTAGCTATCAATGTTTTATATAGAATACGATCATACAAAAATAGTCTCATCAAGACTTCATTAGTTATTACTATTCGACTTCTTTAATATCCTAACTAAATCTATTTACTGACCACTCAAATTGTAATTCGAGTTTACAATAGATTGCAGAACATCAATAGAAAAATAAAATATTCATAGGTTTATCTGTATTAGTTAGATGTATTTTTCTGTAACTTGGTATTTAATGACAATATTTTCTACGAAAATTGGTCTTTCAGACCTCGTAATCTTAAGTAAATGGTAGAGTTTTTATTTCTCTTCTTAAATATTATCTGTACATGTGTACAGTATTTCAATGTGCAAAGAGGTCTAATTATATTTTTCCACTAAAAAGAGGCCAATGCACAGAGGTGATATTAGAATGTACAACAAATTGACATTTCTATAGTGTCCTGTTATTGGCTCATAAGTACAAGCTAGAAATGTTTTTTTATTAATTTGAACTTTGGTGGCAACGTTTGAATGAAATGTGATAATTACCCCAAGATTTATGCATATTTTTATGTGAAATTCAATGCAATTTTTCAGAAAAGTACTATTCAAGCCTTGGCGGCCACTGAGCATTTATGGACTCGCATATGCTGGCCTCAGACTCGGCCCACAATTCACATTCATCCATAAATGCTTTTATTGCCTGTCGCTACAATAATAAACTATGTATAAAACCACCACCAACTCGCCTGTTGGTAAGCGACGATGTGGTCGAAGATGGAGCACGCAGATTTAGAAGACACCTATTCAATATTGCCTTGAAAAGGCCCAGATTATATCACTCAGAAAACAAGGAAGCCCACAGGTTGTTCCAATCCTTAGCCGTACGGATTAGAAACTTAGTATCAAAATGTTTGGTTCCAAGGAAATTCCAGAATGTATGGGTGGTAGGGGGCCGATTTCCTACTTCCTATAGTATCTAAACACACTAACAAAATATCTGTATGTGATTAGAAAATACAGTGGTCAGCCGTTGACAAGTAATATTTCATTAGTACAAATTGTAAATATATTAATAGTAATATGATAATGATAAGTACACGCACCATTCACTCACACACTCATTATACTAATCAACAACAATGGAAGAGTTTCAGAAGCCCATGTTAATAAACATTATATGAAAAATATACATGTCCCGGTTACGACCAATTATCAATTCTTATAAATAATATCTAGATAAACTAACAATTTGGATTGAATGTGGCACAAAAAAAGTCGGCGGTGACACCGACCCGCGCTACATCACCCTCACAGAGGGGACGAGCAACACAACGTAATGTATACTACCTAGCTACAGAGACTACTTCACCCGACACTGAAAATGCATAGCGTAATGGAAGATATCATAGTCAGGAATGCATCTCAAGTCATGTATCCAATATAATATAAATACATCAATATCAAACTTATAAAAATTGACTTAACATATATGTATAAAGTACATTTTCTATTATATATTCTTAACTCCATATGCTCTTAAATGCTATGTTCCGTGGCACTAAACATTATGTTCATAACAACGAAGTGCACCGCTACAAATATAACTATCTAGTTTTACACGTGTGTTAGTTAGCAGCGTGCTCAAACAACTATGTTCATAAAACGTGCTATTAAATCAAATAACTACACATATTTGTCGATAGAACACCGCTCGCAGTCCGTCAGTGCGTCGGCGGCTGACGGCCCGCGAACTAACAGCCGCGATGCTTACAGAGGACATCGAGTTACAACGAATGCGAGCCCACGGGCGCCGCCCCCGCCGCTCGATACATAAAACTTAACCGAAATACAAACACGTTTTTGTACTTTTGGAATATGAACGGTTCGGACACATACAGTGCGTTGTGTAACATTTGTACATCTTATTTACTATCTAGTAATATAAATTTTAAGAATCCTAACACAAGCGAGTGGAGTCGAACGCGGCCGCACGGCTCTCTCTACAGGACGAACTACTATTGGAGTTCGTGTGGTAGGGTGTAAGGGTGACACACGTCGGCAGTGTGTCGCGGCGGAGGGGCGCGGGCGCTCAGGCAGGGGGGTGGCGGCGCGGCGAGAAGAACTGTCATTGCGGCGTGTCCCGCGCGGCGCTCCAGCGGTCGAACTCGATGCCGGAGTCGGGCGACACGCCGAGCGGCTGCGGCGCGCACCCGCAGGGCGACGCCCCGCCGCGCGCCGCCGCCCGCCCCGAGTCCGGCGCGCCCGGCCCGCCCACGCCAGAGTCCGGCGCCTGCAGCTCACGCACACCCAGCTCCTCCAACACCTGCGCATACACACGACAAACGTTACACGATTGCACTCCGTACACGGCTTGCTATTTTAATAAACCACTGCTCAATCGCGTTAAACAAGATCCAATACTGATTGTACACTCGCCCTAGACACCTCGGAACCGAGAGTGTAGTGTCGCGCATCACTACGCTCTCGAGCGAGAGGCGAGTATGTAAGGGCCGGGTGAGAGAGGGAGCGTGTCGTGGTGGTTGTGTCGGTTAGTAGGTGAAATAGAATCAGACCTTACTCAGGCTGGCGCTGTGCTCGTGCAGGCCGAGGTCGCGCTCGAACGAGTGCAGCTGGCGCATGAAGTGGAAGTTGGGCGCGATGTCGGTCTTGCGCGCGCGCACGAGTTCGAACGCGTCGCGCAGGCACAGCCGGTGGCGCTGCATCAGGTACGCCAGCGTCACCGTCACCGAACGGGACACGCCCGCCACGCAGTGCACCAGCACGCCGCACCGCGCGGACATCGCCTCCTCTGCACATACATGGACGAGGTTAGCGTTCAACAGAGAACATTTCTGAAAGAAAGAGTAGGCTCGTGCCTTGCAGCGGACGTAATGAGCTGCCAATGAGGAATCACGTGTATCTGGATGCTAATCAGTTCATCGAACTTAGCTTCTCCTATAACTACTATCTCGTCCGCGCCCGGAGCCGTATGCGTTTATCCAAAAAAAGTTCCAGGTCGCCTATTCTTGTGCATGCGATGTTACTCGAGGACAATATTTTTTTAAAACATATTTTTGTCATTGCTTGTAATAACGGTAATACACACAAGTGTCGAACGTGTCATAATTATAGTATACACTGTAAAGTAAAACAACAAATAATAAACACCGGCCAAATGCGAGTCGGGAGCGGTATAGATCCCGAACTGAATGATAGAAAACACATTTTTGTATGCGGAACCACCGGTGCGTGTTTATTCTATATATTCTACTGCGGCTGTGAGTGGGTACTGACCGATGAACCGTATGGCCTGCGGGAAGTGCACGGCGAGGTTTTGACTCCAGTGGTCGGCGATCGGGATCTTCAGGTAGTTGATGCCGCAACCCGGCGCCTCAAACGTGTTCGGCAAATCTGGGGTCACGTTCAGTACGTACTGGGGAACATAAACAAAACAAATTAATTTAATTGTTAAGAAATTGATATTTATAGAAAAATTCGAACGAACGAAGCTCTGTGGATTTAGCCAAATTTCAGAGATGTATCATCCAGACACAGCATACACTTTTTATGGTTTAATAGTAGAGAAAACTGATTGAGAAACATTCTTTGTTAAGATCATTTTACAAAAAATGACCTTTGAGCTAGAACGCCTTGAATTTATTACAGTTTTATCGCTATTACTCAAAAAGTCGTAATAAGATAATATTCGAAATAATTTTGAATGAAGGTTTTAAATATGACCTATCTGTATTGTAAGTTACAAGTTTCTATGTCTTATGGTTTAGAAATGTGGGGGGGGGGCACAACTTTTTACCACTTTGGCAGGCCATATTTCGCAAAGGATATACTTTATAAAAAAGTGATGTATGAAACCTAATTTTCATTATTAAAGATCTTTTCAACGATACCCCCCCAACTAGGCGGCGCAGTAAAAAAAAATCATCCTCATTTCACATGTACCAGAGCCACCCCTAAAATCCAATACTATATACTTTCTGTACTTTTAAAATTGAGATCTATATTACAACTGTCAATTTGCAAAGTTTCATGCACTTATCTTCATAATGATAAAAGTTATAAGGTTCTAAAAAATTCGGACGGACGGACGGACAGAACGAATTTATAAGTGTTCCTTGTCAGGCTACGGGACCCTAAAAACGATTTGAACGATCGAATTGAGAACATCCTCCTTTTAGGAAGTCGGTAAAAAAAATCACGCTGTGTTTATTTATTTATTTAGTGCTTGCTTTATATCTTCAATACTTAATGTGATAATGTGCGAGTGAGAAGACTGCAGATGGAAAGAGCCCCCCTTAATGTTAAGAGTCTCGCCAATTTAATTAGAGTAGCTTGTTACCTTTATATTGTGCCTAGCGAGCGCGTCGCAGTCTTCACTGTTGGTGGAGTTCCCGAGGTACAGGTTGGGCAGGATCTCGATGGGGAACTCCTGCTGCATGTGTGTGTGCGTGTCTTCGCACTCTGACGACGAGCCCGATGACAGCGCCTCCTCGCAACCAGACCCCGAGATGCGGAGCGATCTGAAAACAACCAACAGATGCACTTTACAACATAGAGGGATAAAAAACTCTACTGTTCAAACCAGGAATTACATACATAAGGCAAAAAAATATATCTCAAAACGAATCTAGGTTTAGTTTGTTTGCTCTGACAGCCGCTATAACACTGTAACAAGCTGAATTAAAAAAAAAAAACTTTAGGTATTTCATTAAAGTATGTCGGGTACCTGCTAGCCCTGCTACAGTCTTACGTTCAAAAACCTAGCGAAAGTATGTATTCTGTGGCGAAAGTGATCAGAGGTGCGTTTACGGACTCGGCGAATTTTTCACCAGCTAAAAATTAAACTAACGGAGGTTCGCTGAACGGCGTTATAGCTTTATGTCAATACTAGCTGTCAAATTCAATAATAAATAAATATCAAGTAAAATATAGTAAAATAAAATGGTATATAATAGTAAAATATCAAATATCAATCTATCATTATATAGATATAAAATTTTATTTTAAATTAAAACATTTACAACAAAAAGATTCGAACAAAATAATATCAAAAACAGCTTAACCTCCTCAACAGCTGTCAATCTGACAGCAGGCGAAAATTTAGCGACCTCAAAAGGTAGATAACATTTAATCTATAGGCGAAAACTTATACCAGCGGACGCCCGTAAACGGGCAGTTTAAATTTTCGCCGGTTTAATTTTTCACCTCGTTTAGTCCCAAAACGGGTGTTTTGACGTTCATCTAGTAAGTTTTAGTCTGGATAAGTGCCGTAAACGCATCCCAGAACAAAGTGCCTTTAACAACATTGAGCTAAGGCGTAGAGTTAATAATTCCTTCAAATAATAACATTTATTACAAAATGCCGTTATTAACACAAATTTTAGAATTGAAACAAAATTGACGTTTTTATCGCGTCTAAAAAAGTATTGAAAAAAACGTACATTACAAAAGAGAGAGGGAGTGAAATATTAAGAAGAGGTAATTTTACAAAATGTAAAAGGCCTTACAGCGACTGGCAGGACTTCTAAGCGAAATTCAAATGTTAATCTCATTAGGAAGGTCCGGTAGGCGGCTACTAAGCCCACATCTGCCCTACATAACACCATCAATCATTCATAGAGCTGTGCTGCTATGAGAACCTTTTACATTTCAATGTTCACAACAGATTACACTGAACTGGAATCAAATTATTGCGTAGACTACTTTGATTTGACCAGACCTTGGCTCTCGTAATCCGATAGTGGATTGTTGTAAAAGTATCAGAGAGGCGTCTGGCTATGAAAGCTAGTCGTTCATTCAGATTTATAATGTGATTCAATTCGTTGAGAATCGCAAAACAATGAAAATGCATAGGTTTAAAGGAGTGTGTAGGCGGGTGGCGCGCGCGGGCGGAGGGCGATCGATCGCCGGCTGCGGGCAGTTCACTGGGGTGGGAGCGGGCGCCACGCCACCCTCCACCATTCACCTCCACCTGCCCGCGCCCGCGGCTCAATGGCCGCCCACGCACCGCGTTCTTACTCCGCCCGCCCTCGCCGCTCCTTGTCCCCGCCCGCAACCCTGCGCCGCCAACGCGCTGCCTCCCACGCGACACTTTTCCCAAATTCACCCTCTCAATCGTATCGTCGCCATTCAGTTTGCTGTTTGAAAGCAATCAAATTAGTGGGCTCCCACCGGTTGCGACTTTACACCCACATGACCACCGCAGAGACTCTAACGCCATAGCTTTCACATTCACAAATAATATTACATACCCGGGCTGTAACATAACCCATTAAATGTAGAAGGTAATCTTCTGGTAGGTACCATGTAAACTCTACTGTAGGTAGGCTGCAGAGAAAGTAGAGTAAGTAACGTTATTGTCTTAAAATAATGGTTTACGAACGCTGATATGTACACACATACAGATAAATATACATTATAGATTTTTGATATGTGTGTAGGACTTTTATCTCAGAGATATTCAGTGACAATCATCTTTAACCATTCACGTAGTATGTCAATCGAGTCTTCAACCAAGTCAAAAATATATAATTATAAGTAATGCTTGGAGCCCTTGTTTATATTGTTAGATTTAATAATATATGTTGTAAAGTTTCACACTATCATCATCATCATAATTTCAGCCATAGGACGTCCACTGCTAAACATAGCCTCCCCCATCAATCTCCAAAAGGACCGGTTGGAAACAGCCTGCATCCAGTGTTTTCCTGCAGTCTCTTTGAGGTCGTCTGTCTATCTTGCGGTTGGACGTCCTACGCTGCGCTTACCGGTCCGTGGTCTCCATTCGAGAACCTTCCGGCCCATCGGCCATCTGTTCCGCGCCCTGACCACTGCCACTTCAACTTGGTAATCCTGTGAGCTATATTATATTGCTATGTCTGTATGTTTAATACTATAGCTAGTCCTAAACTAGTAAACAGTATGTTTAGTTAACATCAGCGAAATAATAACTATACCATGCCTATATTTTGCAATGTATTTTCAATCATTGACGATTGTGGTCTATTCTGTGCTACTGACTACATAATATTATTTCATAAGCGTAAGCGTCTCTTGAACCTCGAATTGAGAGATATTATACATACTCTAATATCGTTTGAGATATCAAACGCAAAAAACAGGAAAATCAGCAGTACCTAGGTATTTAGAGTCCACTTCAACAAACGAGTTAGGCGAATGTTCATTGAATATGAAATGAGCCACTCATCAATGAACTGTAGCAGACAGTCACTCGCATGAAACAAATTGAATTAACTTCGCGTGAGTGGACCCTCGAAATAATTATTTGCAGTGGCCGGTGACGATGGGCGAAGTGTCGTTTAATAATATGTAGGTATAGTGTACATTTATGTATGTACTAGACTAGACACGAGGCTGTCATGCCGATAGGTTCGAGTGGGCAGAGTCGCGTGGGCGACTACCATCCGACACGGCCATTCAAGGGAGCCCGCCTATGCGCCGTCGCGGCGTTGTCGTTCCGACCGATCTGATAATGCCGACTGTTTAGTTTTATTTTCCTTACATTACATGTCAGTGAATGGATCCAGCTTATTTTTTATTACGCAAGCCGAGATATCCTCGACAGCGGCTCGCAGGTGCGACGATGTAACGACTGAGAATATCGCTCAGCTAAAACAATGAACGAGAATGGTTCATTTAAATGCGCAACATAGTGAGTACTTGTAGTAATGCATTGTGTAAGCGGCCGACGGAATCGGATTCATGCGAATACAATTCTTATTTGAATGGGTGCGGGGCGGAGGCCGGAAGCCGTGACACGGTCGGCCGTGTATTAATGAACGAGTGCTCCACGTATGGGTGGTGCGCGGCGGAGGCGGCGTGAGGCCTGGTGCCGGTGGCCGGAGCCGGCGCGGGCGCAGCAAGTCACACCGCCGCGCCCGCACCGCGCGCTGCACCGGTCGGGTAGCGGTTCGCGACGTGCGTGTGGGCGTGCAAGTGCGTGCGCTGCGCGGCCGCTGCCAGCGCGCAGGAATGCGGCTCGACCCACCCGCTGCCAATGACCGCCTGCGAGGGACGGTTTTTTACGTCGGGACGCGAGTCTCGCGCGTTCCCGTCCTGGCAGGACTTTTAACGAGCTAAGACAGCCGGACAAAGGAGTATCGATGCGAGTTTATGTTGTGACGGTTGAGATTAACTTAAACTTAAATATTTATACACATTCCGTCCTCAGCTCGTTGCGGACAAGCGTTGGTTGATATTGTATTTTAGCAAGTGTGTCGAGGCCGCGCAGGCCACTCTTGCACCTACGCGATGTACCTATAGGTAAATTTAACAAGGCTCTACCTATTTTAAGAATCGCTCCTCAAGGGAGCGCTCAATTATGTTCATATATATTGATATTCTTTATTTTCATTGATACAAAAGCCACTAAATTTAATACTTAAAAATACTAAGCTAGGGGCTGGCTACTTATTATTTTCCCTATACGATTAGAAGACACAAAAATATTCGGCTTAAGGTAACAAATATGTTGGTCCACAGAACCTAAACTGAGCGAAGCTTGTGTTGTAGGTAACTGTATACCTTCAAAGCACAATTTAGCGCAGTAAAAAATAAAATAAACAAAGTTAAGTATTGTAATTTAAGAATTAAATGTTAGTAGTAATAAACTGTGTGAGTGTGTTTGTATCTGTGCGTGTGTGTGTGAGTGCGCGTGCGTGTGTGCGCGTGTAAGGGGGGTGTAGTTTGTGTGCAAGTGGGAGTGTGTGAATGTGCGTGTCAGGCATCCCCATATAGCAGCTACATAAGACGAGGGTATGTAGAAATGCCTGTGTGTGAGAGGGGAGGGTGGTGGGTTTGGTACAAATTGTTATCCTTGAACTTGAAGCAACTTTTCAGTCTCCAATATAGTTGATAGGTAGGATAGAGAAAATGTTTTCTTATAGCCACTTTAAGCACAGCTCGCTGTGCTACCTCAAGAGCCAGCATATGATTTGTGCATGCTCCGCCCCAGGCTGTGATGCAGTACGTTATTACAGATCTACATAAAGCATTGTACATTTTAAAGAGAAGATCATGATCGGCCACATCGCGCAAGTTTTTGAACACAAATATTAGTTTACGTACACGTTTGCTTAGTAGGTCTATGTGTGGTTTCCAGCTTAATGTGCTATCAATTGTGAGACCTAGGTATTTTATTGTTTGTGTTTGTTCTAATTTGGCGCAGTTGCAATTATCGCTATTTGCAGAGCAATTGGTGTGGGCTTTTATTTCATTTTTAGGATTTTTACTATGTGGGTACGTAAAATTCATGTACATAGTCTTATCGACATTCAAGGTAAGAAGATTACTCTTCAGCCAATTCATAACTTTCTGTAGCCCTTGTTCAGCATGGGCCCGAGCTACACTCCAGCTGTTTCCAACGAAGATTAAAGCGGTGTCGTCGGCGTAAGAAAATATTTTACCGTTGTTTAAGATTAGGTTACACAGGTCATTCACGTAGGTAAGAAATAGAGTAGGGCCCAGTACACTACCATGTGGTACTCCGTACTTCACAGAAGCATCACTACTCATCTCAGAACTAACATAAGTCCTCTGAGTTCTTCCCGTCAAGTAGTCTTGCATAAGTTTCTGGGAATTGTCTCGAATACCCATACATTCCAACTTATCAGAAGAATTGGAATAGAAACAGTGTCAAAAGCTTTGGCCAAATCCAGAAACATTCCAACTACCTTCTTTTTTTAATCTAAATTTTCCACAGTATAATTAGTTAGTCCAGTTACAGCATCTTCAGTAGATTTACCTTTTCTGAAGCCAAACTGACATTTAGATAGTATGACATGTTTCTAAGTAAAATATAAGGCGCTTGTTTATAACCTTTTCCAGAATCTTTGAAAGAGCTGTTAAAATAGAAATTGGTCTATAATTATTGACACTGTTCCTAATCCCACCCTTATGAAGAGGAGTGATTATAGACGTTTTAAATACTTGCGGATTAGCAGAAACTTCAGGTTTCATGTAAGCGTGACTATATGAACGCTTTATGACTCAATGAACAAAAGGTTTGATCTATGTTGTGGAATCAAAGTGGGAAGTTATAATAAGATCCAAATTTTAATGAGATTCTTATAACTGGTTGGTTACTTACGTATCTTGCATCGTCCTGTCTGTATGTAAATATGCTAACTGGTTATCGATTGATGGAGATTAGAATCTGTCTGGATAGCTATCGGGTTATAAGATAAATTCCAAGTCTAAACTCATTGCGCTAAGCTTATCCATGTCGCACCTTGCAAAATCCAAACTTTTTTTTAAATATGATACTGAGTGACGAGACGAGCGAAGTCGCTCGCCTGATAGCTCTTCACGCTTGCCCATAACAGCTCAACGCCACTCAGAATTTTGAACTTCAACAGTTCAAAACCCTGGATGACAATGCACTGCGCTCGTCACCCCGAGATATAAGATGTCAAATCTCTGTGTGCCCTGTAATTTCGCTGGAAACATTGCCCTTCAATCCGGAACACAGTAGTGTTTGCACACTACTGCTTGGCGGTTGAATAACTGGCAAAGGTGTTTTACTTCCCCAGGCGGACCCCTGCAAAAGAGTCCTACCACTACAACTAAATGAAGTATCACCAAAATTAAAACCTTTCAACTGCTTGATTTTCCTTGTACACCAAAATATGCAACGTTCATTTCCTTGTAGATAATAAAAAATATATATTTTCAATTAAAGATTGTACGTTTGCAAAGTGTTAGGAAGCGATCTTGTTGCGTGTCATTGTTTGAGTTAATCTTGAATTCTTCGTGTATGTATTAACAAAACCTACCCTCTTCTATCACTTGTAATTGCCAGACTATTTACGAGATATTTACCGTGGTAAGGTTGTGGAAGGAACCGTGAACAACCGTGATAGTTTCAAACAATGTTTTTTTCAATAATTATGAATAAAAAAATCCAACTTCTCAAAATTGGAAAAAATGGGCAAATTCGGTTAATTGGATGATCGTATTGTAATCCAGGTAACGATTTTTTCCAGTTCTTTAGATTTAAAAGTTTGAACCAATTTTGATGAAATTTCTATGGGACTAAATCCGAAAGCTTATCCTTTCAATTAAAAAAAGAATTTTCCAAACCGGGTCATAAATGACGGAGTTCTGAGGTAACAAACATAAAAAAAGAACCTTATTTTTTGAAGTCGGTTAAAAAGTAGTAAAAGTGAGTTAAAATATGCACAAGTAATCCGTCAGCGAAGCGCCCGTGACCGTGGACGGATAAATTCGTGAATGAACTCACGAACTCCTTGACGTCAGGCGCGTGACGTCAGCCGATAAACCTGCCGCTGACGATCAGGATCTATAGCCATACTCTATATTTCTCTACTCCATATCCTTCCGATTGTTGTAAGCAAGAACAAACATCACCCATTAAACCGATTAAATTGTAGCTGAAGCCAAAAGCAAGGATATGCCTTAGTAACATACATTAATTTATCTTTCGTGTCCAATTGTCTTCCTGTTTCTTCTACCTTTTTCACCATATCGCTAACTGTAAGTATGGTTTGTTTGTCTGATCTAAAGTTGTGATGCATATTGTGATAACCAGACAGTTATCGGTATCTTCGTGCTCTTATTCCACTCGGTGACACAGTACAAACGGATTCCATCATGCTATTTAAGTTTCCACACTTTCCACTTTGTTTTTACGATCGCCTGCCAGACGTCAATTCCTTGTGAACTCGCTCGGTAGTGATTATACGCCACTACTCGGAGGGTATAAGGGATGCTAAGTGCCGCTCTGATAATCAGACCTAACCTAAGCCTGTAAATATACCATAATGCTCAGGCAGGGTCTTGTGTGTTTTTCTGCATGTATTTCGTTCCAATTTCACTCATTCGATGTTTTTTTTTCCGACATATAATTTAGTTCCTCATTGGGCCAGAATTGCCACACAGTGGGTGCCTGAATCGACGCAGTCCAGAATGGCCTAGGAAATGCTGGCGGGACGATCTTGACTCATTCCGGAGATGTTGGCAAGAGGTGGCGTAGGACAGATTTATGGAAGGTAATAAGGGAGACCTTTGCCCAACATTGGGACAGTAAAGGTTAAGAAAAAAAATTAAAAAAAAAAGTTTGCAATTGGGGCCAACCTGATAATAATAGTAGGAAGAAGTTGGTGGTGAATTGCATTAAAACAAGAAATATTAACCCGGACATTTGAGAGGAATTGGTGGGGCCGAATAAAACACCAAGAGGCCTTGTTCAATATAAAATACAATTCCAACATTCTGGGCTATACGAGTTCTTGATAGGGCAGAGCTGGTCTATGATATGAGGTACGGCATAATTATATCATATGATTAATTTTATAAATTGTGTCATTCGTCTTGCAGATGAGTAAGGTTTCGGGTTACGTCAGTTTTATCTGCAGCCTATAAAGTCGACGTTTTTTTTGCGATGTGACAGTATTGTTCCAAATGTTACTGCTTAAGTTACATCACTATTCACTATATAAGGCCAAAATGACATCTAACGACTTGTAAATCACTGCTGCATTATAAGCAGTTATCTTAAAAGGATATTGCAATTCTTAAACTTATGGTGCTGTTGGAACCACAGAAAAGAGAAGTAAATAGAACGGAAATGAGAAGGAAAATCTGTCGCCAGGTATTGTGACAGAACCTTGAACATTCTTATTTATGTCAACGCGTCGAACTCCGCGTCACAGTTGCTAACACAGTTGCTATTGGTTTATATGGGTGCAAGTGGCTACAACAAATTTCTTACAAAAATGCCTTGACAGCCGTTCTAATTTAAACAAAAAAATGTTTTTTTTGTTGTTGTTGGAACTCGAAATAAGTTTGTACGGTGAAAGCGCATCCTTGGAGCCAGTCAGTCGAGACCGTATCCGCTTGAGACATAACTCGATGACGTTCGAGTAGCTGACGTCAAGTCCTGGGGACCCGAAGCTTCGTGTCGAGGGCCATCGCGTGACAGGATGACCGACGACCACTACGCCAACTCGTTATTTAAATAGACCAAAGAGCCATGTTCCCCACAACGATAACAAATTAAAGGCTATCGAAAAAAAACATTAGAAATCAATCCTCAGACTCAGGTTTCAGTTGAGCTGTTACCGGCTGATCAAGTCAATTTTGCTTCAAGTTTTCGCAAGAGGAAAAAAACATCGAGTTTATTCAATCTATTTATTTATCTTGTCGCCTAGACTCAGCGTTGAACATTCTTAACATATATTTTGTCCGTTGTTACTAATAATTATCAATATATAAAAACCGACTTCATAAAAATGTGAAAACTGGACCAAATTGAAATGGAACCACACGGGAAGTACTAGCTTTCAAATAAAAAAAGAATCATCAAAATCGGTTCACCCAGTCGAAAGTTATGAGTTACAAACATAAAAAATACAGTCGTTTTGATAACCTCATCTTTTTTGGAAGTCGGTTAAAATTATAACAGGTGCAGTCACATTTATGTTGTACCTTGAAAAGTTTGTTAACTACAAAAATCCGCGGGGAAAAACAAATTGCAACCAGAAATATTCTGTAGCAACTCTCGTATAACTTTTCTCAAAGCTAATATTATCTTCTGACATTTAGATGTTTCCGAGTCATGACGACTATTATTTACGTATCCCACGTAAATTAAGCAGTTGATAAAATTGTTTTTGGTTGTTAAGTAAGAAGGTGGTTAGGTTCGCTCGGAGGCCACGCTGGCGCGCCCGCGCGCGCCGCAGCCCAGGCCCGAGGCTGCTCGCGGTGCGCGTGGGTGTTATTAAATTTACGCCATAAAGAATACGTCTATTTATAGCATAGATACAAACTATATCGCGAAAGGGAGCCGTCAGCGAACCCACGCACCCTCCGATAAATGATAACAAATCAAAGTCGATGGAAAAAAGCTCGCAACTGATGACCAAACCGTGTGCCATTCAGAACTATCATTTTGTCTCTCCTACAACTGCGAAGAAAATGATATCGCAATATTATTTTGTAAAACTAAATGAGTTCGTTATTACAGACAACGTCATGCTGAATTTCTTTTCAATATCGAAATTCGTAGCGGAGGAAACTCAAGTCTTGACTCTTATTGTCTCAGTTTTATTGATTGCCATTTCAATTCGACTTCATCCGCTTCTCAATGAAACTAGAACAAAAAATGTTCAACTACTAGTTGTTATCGTTTTACATTCATGGCTATCGAATCGATTTAGCGCATTGAAAAACAATAACGTAACAATGAAGTGAACGTTTCGCTGAGCGCACGCGCGGCGCGTATGTTGCATGAATGGAGCACTCCATTCAGCGCAGGCCGCAGAGCAGTTTCACCGGCTCTAATGCAACACCAATTACATGTTTAGGTAACTATACTTTATGATGACGGCGGTGTCGTTCGTTGTTGGTGGCATACTAACTGGTGCTGAAACTGTGGTAGGCGGCGGTGAGTGCGCTGCGGTTACATGGACACCGAGACACCGTCGTGAATCAGATTGATGAATGAGTTTATTCACCAAACTCTTTAACCGCCTGCAATGCGGCAAGGTGAAGCTATTTACGAGGGGGTGCGGGAGGTTGACAGTTGCAAGGTTGTTTGAGATGAATACGAGCTCCCGTTTTGTTACAATAAGTATACGAATAAACATTTTGATAAACGATCGACTTGCAAGTTCACCAGTGATATAGTGCATCGCCAGCCTGGCGTAGTATGGTAGAATAAGGACACAGAGGACTGACGTATGTTGGAGACTTGTGCATCAATGATGATGGATGGCGTCAAGGTGACACACGCAAGTTGTTAATACAGTCAAAATTATCTACTGCTCGTTACTTTAGCATCTATGTACACATTAGCACTGTCGTACTAATAAACGATAGATCCAGCTGAACAAACGGCACGGTTATATGAATGACATATTTGACATTGTATTTACGAGGCTCGCTACGGCCATTTATACGTATATGTTTAGCTAGGTAAGTAGGTACTAAGATTGTATTGTATTAGTCAGCGTAATAAATACTTTAGCGCATATACAAGTGATGGAAGGAACAAAGATCGAGTAGGAAGGAACCTGCGTGACGTGAGTAACGTCCTCTGTCATCGGCTGATACTGCGAACCTACTGGCTTGTTTGTTCGATCGGAATCAGACTCAGAAGCCGCCCACGCCTCGATCCAACTTACTTATGCACACATATCTTCATCAAGTTAGACGCCGCAACTACGTCAAATTACATGGAAACCCAGCGTGGAGTTTTTTGTACTTCGTGAGAGCAATGCATTGGTAGTTTAACTCTATTCTCAAGACCAACTGCTTTCGAAAGGTTTTTTACCGAAAAAATATATTGGGATTTTCAATTCGGTAGTTTTTTTTATTCAATGTTTGCTACCTCGGAACTCCGTAGTTTATAAAAAAAATTGGAAAATTCTTTTTTTGTTGAAAGGAGTACATAACTGGAAAAAATATGTCATTCAAGTAAACGAAGTTCGGTACCGTAGGAGTATTACATTCTCTTGGGTTCGGTATATTTACTATTTTTGTAGTTGATTTTTAACACGCTTTTATTAGCTTTGTATGTACGGAATCTTTGAACGTGATTTTCACCCCTTTCAAAACGACGGATTGATTTGAAACTTTGCACACGATGGACCGATGACAATGCAATAATTTAAATAGTTTGTCCCATTATCCTCAACAGGATCTTTAGGATTAGAGATTTTAAAGCGTTTTTTAGTTTTTTAAACTACGAGAATTATTTAAATTGATAATTATCTATAGCGCAATTTGTCATTTTTGTATTGACGTCCAACGTGCAACTAATGCGCGAAAAAGAATGTCGCACATTTTCAATATTTTTAAAAAAATAAAAAAATACTAAGTGAATATTTCATTTAAACAAAACCGTTTCGGCATTTACTTTAGGGTAACATTGCAAATTAATGATGTTAAGCTATATTCGTGTTGATATTTTATAGGATAGCGGAGATAAAAAATAATTATACTTACCGAATATTACCGATATATGTAAAAAAACTATATTTTTTTGCTAAAAATTAAAATTACTTTTTAACGGTAGCAATGTTATTCTAAAAGTAAAAAACATTTTTTTCAACATACTGAATTTTTATCTTTTAAAATGTGCAAAAGATATTGATTGCTCTGACCGGTAAGCGCGGCCTTAAGACGGAAAACAGTCTCGCAAAGTAGGTGAACTCGCGGCATCTAACCTGATACAGATCTGTGGATACATAAGTTATTAATGTTATTATCAAATCTCCATAGATATCGCCATCAATTATACACATCGTTTCTCCATCTGTATGTGATTTTTATTTCTGGTGTATGTAAAGAGAATCTGTCTATAGTGGCTGTTTACGATGATTTATCTTGACCTTTAGCGCGAGTCCTTGACATTGCAGATCCGGGTCGTTTGAAGGACGATTAGTATGCTACTGTATGCAAACTGAATAAGGATCATTCCCATTTCAGTTACATTGTTTCCAGAATAACAACACTTCATATTCATATTGGTAGTAATTATTGAAGTGAAAACTTCTTTAGGCGTGTTCAGCACTTTTTGAGTGAACAAAAATCTTGGAACTCGCGCCATCGTCACCGAACGCTGTACCGTGTATTTTAAAACAGCGCCATCTCTTGTAGAATTGGTGAATTACTACTTAAGTTTTCACTTCTGACGTGCAGTCCTGACAGACTTTTCAATATGAAAAATTGACTTCAAAGATATATGAAAAACGTAATAAGTGCCTATAAAATTTGAGGGTTGCCCTTGATTTCCCTGGGATCCCATCATCAGATTCTGACTTGGTGACAATGGGACCAAATTAGAAGTATACCCTACCGAAAAAAGTTTTTTTTTTTTAAATCGGTTGTCAGTTGGCTGAGAAATCGGGGAACATACATTATAAAAAAAAATACAGTGGAACATAGAACCGTCCTCGTTTTTTGAAGTAGACTAATTAGTAAGCATTCGAATAATATTTTTGCTATTCGCAAATCAACAGGCTCGAACAAAATTATTCGTATTTTGAGCTGGTTAAAAAACGACTAAGCCAAAGTTATTGAAATTTTGATGGTGCTCGAGAGCTTTCTGTACATAATAAAAACAATATCACGTAAATTGGTCCACACATTCAGAGTAATAGGTAATGAAAGACATGACAGACCAAGAGCGTGTCGAGACACGCATACACGGTAGGGTTCCGTAACCAAAGCCCGCCGTCCGCCCCGTCTTCGCACGGGTGTTAGCTTAGCCTTCGACCTCGCTACTATGACCCGTTCCAGGAACACAAAATTTCATCCAAATAGGTCCAGCTGTTTTTAAAGTAGCCTATGGGCTATTCCAGACTATAATCTATCTCTGTGCCAAATTTCGTCCAGAACCGTTCAGCCGTTCTGGCGTGATTGAGTAACAAACATCCATCCATCCAAACTTTCATATTTATAACTAGCTGTACCCGCAACTTCGTCCGCGATTTCTTCAGAAAAAATAGCCTATGTCCGTCCTCATGATACATACCATTGCCTCGCAAAACTTTATCGAGATCGTTAAGCCGTTTAGCTGTGATTCTGTAGCAAACAGACAGACAGACAGAGTTACTTTCGCATTTAGAATATTAGTGTGATATTAGTGGGATTCAAGAATGATTGTACTTCGGGATGAGTAATTAATATCTGAGCTTACGCAAGATTTACCAGGAACATTGCCATACGTAGCAGCCAGCGACCAATAAAATACCCACGGAGCTGTCAGACAAGAAAGGTCAAATGAAGCTTTATCATTCCATAACGACACAGCATTGTGTCTAAGATGGTATGCAGTAAACAAAATTAATTGTTAATAACACGATGTTAGCACATCCGCATGTTTTGTTAGTCATCGCTTTAACAGCGCGTTTCCGAGATGCGAAAAACTGGCTTCGCACACGCCATTCTTTCATTCACTTCTCGGAATTCAGGTTTCTGATCGACGTTCTGAGTAAACATTCTCTCGTGGCAAACTCTAGCGTGGTGCAGTTTCTAGCTGTATTCATAATAAAGTCTATCACTTATATCAGTGATTATTTTCTCACGGGCGAGTTGATTATCAGTACGGTCGTCATCGAGAAAGTAAGAATGATCCAGTCGCGCCGGTACACCGGAATCGGTTCGGCATTGGCGCTTTCCGGTGCGCCCGCGCCGTCGTCGGTGATTACAGAAAACCTCTCGAACAGCCTCTCACGCGCATGAAATCGAATTCCCACGAGCTAGTTCCATTGGTTCCATCAATTATCTCGCTGGAGCTGGTTATAGAATATTGCCGGTTAATTTATTACGATGAACGACAGAATTCCCGAATGTTATCGTTGACATAACGTTTAGAATATCATTCTAACGCACGAAGTCGCCAAAGACTGTGCTCCGCAAATACCCAAATCTAGCGTCGGAAAAGTTGGTGCTGTTTAGTCAATTCAGCAGAGGCATGACTTAGTAAATGTTAGCTAATATATTTCTCAATATAAAAAACCGACTTCATCAGAACTGGACCAAATTAAAATGGGACCAAATGGGAAGCATCAGCTTTCAAATAAAAAATGAATCTTTAAAATCGGTTCACCCAGTCAAAAGTTCTGCGGTAACAAACATTAAAAAAAAAACAGTCTAATTGATAACCTCCTCCTTTTTGGAAGTCGGTTAAAATCAATATGACCTGCAGCTGAAACCTGAGTTTAGAGGAAAATGAGCCTTATCTCTCGTTAATACTGACCTTAATCCCATTAACGGCAAATGTGGCACATGCTGGGGTCCCGCCTCACTGCACCATTCTGGGTAAGCTCGATGGAACTCCGCGAAATCACCTGACAACAAACAATAACATGAATAACACAAAAACAACACTTAAAGTAGGTATAATTATGACTGACAAAAGGCCCTTTGTTCATAAAGCCGTAATTAGTTAAGTTAAACAATCGTAATTTCCTTTCAGTACAATACAAAAAAAAAACATGAATAAGCTACTGGATTCCTATTCATGCCTTATTTATTTACGACTAGCTGCGCCCCGCGTTTTAACCCGATATCTTACAGGAACCATGAACTTTAAACTTACAAATTTTTCGCACACTAAGAAACGTGCTGCGACACTATTAATTAACTAATAGTCCACATGCAAATAATTATCAAAACAAAAAACTGACTTTATAAAAATGTCAGAACGGGACCAAATTTCAAATAAAAACGAATCATCAAAATCGGTTCACTCACTCAAAAGTTCTGAGGAAACAACATAAAAAACAGTCGAATTGAGAACCTCCTTCTTTTTGGAAGTCTGTTAAAAAGGGACGGCAAGGTCGTCTGTAGGGTGAATTCGACTAAAGATATCAAGCCGGATTTAGGCCTGATTCGTTCACACCCACCACGCCACCTTACCATATCTCCCTTGTTCGTCTGATCTGAATGTATAATAGTATTTTTTTTCCATCACTTGCGGGAGGCGTCAAGTTAAACAAAGATTTAAAGTTGGCTCTATACTTATATATACTTATAGAACTGTTGTCCGACTATTGTAGGTGAGTTGAAGGTGATAACTATTGACGCAAAAGACGCGGTGTACTGAAGCTAATTTATTCTCAAGTTCACTTGAACTAGCTTCATTCATACTTCGTGCCGCATTGTATAGGTATATATATTCTTTCATTCACACTCGTGACAATGTAAGTTTGTAGAAACAGGCGACTTGTCTGTTACCTAGTTAATGACAGTAAATACGATTACGAAGGAAATGTACAGCTTTTAGAAGATAACGATGAGGAAAATCATTAAGGTCGCGCTCATCGGCCGGACATATCAATTTCGCTCATTAAAAAAATTTAAGATAAAAAATTACTTAGTGAGAGTGAGAGAGAGAGAAATAGAATAAGTTATTGCAAGACTACAAAATTGTTGTTTGGCGCGAGTACTTGTATTGAAACCTGAGCAATCGAAGAATTCTAGGTTTGATCCTGAGAATATAGAATCGTGAGCGTAGCGAAGTACGAAAGGTACGAGACGCAAAATAACTTTGCTGCCGAGCGAAACAACTTTTCATCTCACCATATCGAGGAAAAGTTGTATTTCTTCTAGGTTAAGATAGGGACCTTCTTGAATCAAACTATTTGAGGTTGATTTGATACTATCAACTATTCAACGAGGTTGGAATGTTTTAACACTGTTTTTTTTTAAAGATTCCACAAATTCATCACGTTTAAATTTCGAATTTACTTTCCACGCTAGCGGATAAAAACGATTTTTGCGCGCAGACTTTAAAGCTGAGCTGGTGATATAAAAAAAGATTTTTCGATCTCAATATCAAAAAAAAAATATTACTTCAAGAATTTTATTTTCCAATCGTTTTTTTTTTTCATATGTTGAAAATGAGCGAAAGAGATAGCTCTGGGGGGTGAACGCGCCCTTAGTAATTGTCCTCATCGTTGCGCTATCTATTTATGAGTTGGCAAAACGTGAAAACGATAAGCTAACGGATGCACGCGTAAATCCACACAGAACAGAGGTGGCTCTGGTATAGTACTATCGATATTTTAGTAACTCTTCACAGGAATAATCTGTGCTTCATAAATTATGTTGTTTATTTTTCACCAGCCGCGATATCTTCGCAAAGTATCTTTTCATTTCACCAGCTCGGAAAGGCTTTATTAATAGTTTAATATCTACGCGAAAGCAGTTTTTATCCGCTAGCGTGGAAAGTGAATTCGGAAATTTTTGTACATATTAAAATTTTCCAACCTCTTTGAATAGCACCTCAAGTAGTTTGATTCGAGAAGGCGAATCTTAAATTATTATAAATACTATATTTTCTTTGTTAAGGTGAGTGAATGAGTGTGCCCGATAGTTACAATCTGCGGGGGTGATTTCAAATCACGAGTGAATCGGTTTCTTCTAGGCAAGCGTGTTCCATAGTTCCATAGTTTACCTCATCATCGCTTAACATCAGGTGATTTAGCAGTCAAACGCAAGCTTATTATTGGATTATTGATTAGAATATGAAAAAATTGCACAAACGACAAAGAACCAGAGTCATCGACATAGCTATTAAAATTTGCAAGTTGAAGTGGCAATGGGCAGGCCACATCGCTCGAAGAACCGATAACCGATGGGGAAGAAGTGTGGATTTGAGTGAAGACCACGAACCGGAAGACGCAGCGTAGGTTGGCCTCCCACTAGATGGACCAACGACAACGTGAGAGTCGCGGGCATGATATGAAAAAAATAAAAGTTGTGTGTTCAATGGCTGCAAAAACTTATTTGCGTCTCGTGCCAATTAAATCCATCGCTTAGTATCTACTTTTAAAAATCTTAGAATCCTTCGCGTCGCGCCAAATAACAACTTTGCGGTCTAGTACAACGAATAACTATTAATCTCGTTATGGTTGTTGGTCGCGTGGGCAGCCACTCCAATCAAGCGCGGTGATGGTACCGGATTATACCCGGCTTGATTAGTTTCGTCCACTCGTTTGTTGTATCATACGACATCTCGGAATATAAAGTACGTCCCACACAAAGCAGGTGGCGATCAGCGGCGGACATTAGCTGCGTCAAAGCATTTCCGTCGCCCGTTTCCGGTCGTCCAGCGCTCAGCACTGCATTGTGATGCTAATGCCGTCCCCAATACGCCCCTGGCGGCCATTTAGCCTCCACCTCACAATTAACTAAACATCTCTAACCAACTCGATAGGTAATCGAACAAGTTTCAATAACTCAACGCAGAAATAATTACAAAGCAATACTAAATTCAGATGTTGCGTCACACAATAGAGTCCAAACTTGGCAGCGACGTAGACGACGGTTTGCCTAGTTTTCAACAGTTTGCTCGGAATGAAACTACCTATTGGTAAACTAAGAACATTGAGCAAGAATTATTTCGTAGCTTAGGTAATAACTTCGATTTGAATCCGTTTAAACTCAAATCGGTATACCTATTATGACTGTAAGTAGGTATAACATAATAATTAGTACTTAATTATGGTACATCAGATAGACTTTACAAATATCCAGTTTCATTATGTTCGACAAAAAAGTAGTGGCTATTCGAAGGCAATATTGAATGAAAATAATGGCAGAGGTCACAAGCGTGAAAGTATGTCTAATATCGTCATCTACGGTAACGCTACATAATCGGTGGAGTAGTCTGACTATTCGCTATGGACGGCGTTATACCTATCTATACATTTATTAAAGGTATTGGATCGTTTCAGAAGCTCGTCGCAGTCGAGGAGGAGCGGAGGCCGGCATCACGCAGCCGCGGGCCGCGCGGCGCGGGGCGCTCAGCATCGATCCGATGACTCATCGCGTCCCATTCATCCGCCGCACTCAATGAACCCGCCGTACGCCCCGCGCCCGTCACCTCACCCCCGCACGACTCCTCGCTACCAAGGACTCCATAAAATTCGCCCTCGCCGCGTGAACCCTATCCTTCAGCCTATTACACCCACATGACGAACGTGATCGTTTTGCACACGCCCGCCGAAGCCCGACACCCACTCCTCGCCCACCTCTTCGGACGATTATATAAATATTTCATTTATAAAGAAAAACTTTAACCTATACCTACAGAAACCTCGACTAAAGGCAAAAAAATTACGTAAAATATTCATTTTAGACGTCCGCCGGGTGACGGCTCCGTGGCATGCCACAAGGTTGTGACGAAAAAGGTCTTTTGCCGCTTACGTTATGTGGAGAGCGCAGGGTGTTTGGTGGAGCGTGGGAGGTAGCAGGGAGGTGGGAGGCCTTGGCCCGACCAGTGTCCTTCTCGTGCCGCCGTTTACCAACAACCTTGTTCGATTTACCAGTCACGAGCTAGCACTTGCGGTCTCGTCAATGATCTGTTTCATCAATCAAATAATAGAGAGGAAATTCCCTGCGTAGCGGTTACTCATCATCCCGGGAATAACCTCCAGCCAAGAATTGTCTTTAACCTAAAGTACCTATTGTTACATAGAGATGCGATGAAATCATATAACCCACAATAACAAAAACCTAAACATAATTTACTACCAACCTAAAAAGTATTAGGTAGGCACCTAAATATTAATAGAACTAAATCGAAAATGGAAAACATCAGCCCGCGGGTGTTTTAACGTCGCATGTTTCTGATTAACTACAATAAAATACAACTTCAATTTGACAAATAAATAATTTGATTTGATTCAAAAATCAAAACAGGAACCCAACTTAAAGTTGATCTGTCTTGACAATGAGATACATTTTAATTGTTACCTGGAATTCGATTTCTTCGATACAGGCTTGCCTAGTGAGGATACCAATACTTAGTTACTTAAGTGTTGTAAAATAATTGTTTAATGCAAAATACTTTTAACTCTAATAGGATATCTACTTGTTTTAATGTACTAATGTGTTTTGCAGTAATAAAGTTTTTTTTAATTTCATTTCATCATATTAGGCAGTGGTCGTGTATGGTAGTATTGGTAGTGTACTTTCTGGCATAAACTTATGAAAGTAGTGCATACGTGATATCAGCTAAAATCCAGTAAACTGATCTTTTATAATAATAATTATTTTATCCTATACTGTACAATACTTAGTTTTATTCCATTTTATACACACCCCATAATTGTATTTTGTACTTAAAAGGGCCTCTTGGTGTTGGTTTCGGGCCAATCAATGCCTCTCAAAGGTCCGGACTAGACCTATGTATAAATTGAAATAAATAGTGTTATTATATTTACTTTGAATTATCGTCTATTAAAGATTTTATCCCTGCCAGCACTTATAAGTTATAAAACCTTATGTCTCCACAAATAGACTTTAATTAAGCCTGTTGGGACAAATTGAGACAATTTGAAAAAGTCGGTGGGCGCCTGGTATAATACGAGTGCACATGGATGGGCCTCTATTGATCTTATCTTCTAAATGCAGTCAGGTCAATTAAGTCTATTGAACGAGTTAGTTTCATTTTGCAAGTCACTATTTCGCCAATATGAATAAAACTTTGAATTTCTCAGAACTCGAACTCAATCAACACTAAATTCCGTTTTTTTTTTCTTTATTTGACTGGTATTCTTGGTATCGCCGAGCCAGTTTTACGTTTAACATCAAGAATCCATTACGCTTGTCTGTCCTAATCTGGCTTTAGTCATTGATGGTTCTGGTTTTAAATCACAATTTTATGAGGCGCAAATTAAATTCGATAACAGAATATAGAAGCATTACTTGTAATTGTTTCTAGTTCTGTTTTAAATACAAATTTTCTATTTCTGAGATTTTCTATTAACTGTATTAATCACCTTCGGGCGTGTAATCAAAATAATTGTGGTTAGGATGTACTCATGTTTTTATTAGAAATTAGATTATTTTACAATGTTGCTCCAGGCGTAGATCGGTACCAGGTAAATATGTTACAATAACTTTGAGCCATGTTTCAAGAATGTTAGCATTGACGTCACGGGATCGAGTTCGATTCAGTTTCGTGGAATCGACGGATGAAGTTTGGATGTTAAAACAACGTGATTACGAAAATAGCTTTCATGGTTTGATAGAAAAGCTTTATTAGCAGGAGCTGGATGATTTCTCCTACACGGTTAACAGGTGTTAAATAATCCCAATTTTAAGATATATCGAACTTTTCATGTTACAAGAAAAGGGAATATTTGAAACTGGAGTTTTAATAACAGCGAAGAGTTATGGTCATACGACATCCGGAAACACAACCCGTTCAGAGTTAAAAACAAAATACTGTTTTCTTGCCATTTGTGGTTTTCCTTGGGTTCGATGAATGCGCGTTTATAAATAAACATCGACGCAGACGGTCAGTGCATGTTGAACTAATTGAGGGTCGGCCCGATTTCAACTCGATAATGAGTGTGGCGCCGGCGGCACCACTAGATAATTCCACTGATAACCGTATAGCCGCACAGCCTCGTGAAATACCCCTCAGATCAAATAGGACATTCCTATTATAATTTATGCCCTCATAAATAGTCAAAATTGGCGACCTTTACATACCGAGCGGGCATAACAAGCTAGCGAGCTACATGCTTTATTCTATTCGAGCTCGCTGTACCGAAACGAGACGAAATCCGAATACAATGCATGCCGCTGAATTATGATCTGCGGATTGGACATTACATCACCGCATAAAAACTGTCAATGCCAATGCTACACGTTCTAAGGTACTCGTTTGTTCTTCATTCATCGGCGCTTTACATTCATAAATAGGAATACCTATCGTATCATTGATTGAAGACTATCCAGAGAGGATATATGTGCTCATTTAGTTAGATATATAGAATGGTGTAGGCATTATCCATTAGCCGTGAACTACTGCAGACCATCAAGAAAAGGAAAGTTGGGTATCTTGGCCACGTTTTGCGACACGAAAAATACCAGCTTCTCCAGTTAATAATGATGGGCAAAGTTGAAGGCAAACGACGCGCTGGAAGAAGGAAAAACTCGTGGTTACGCAACATCCGGGAGTGGACCAGCATAGCTAGCGTTGAACAATTATTCCGCTTAGCACTGGACAGACAGAAGTTTTTTGAGCTGACGGCCAACCTCCAGTAGTGGAGAGGCACTTGAAGAAGAAGAAGGCATTATCATTTTCCTTACGAGCGTCGTATAAGTCCAGTTGCAGTTGTTACATTATGCATTTATGCACCCGTGTAATTGTTTCCACCCAGCGGGTTAATTCGAGCGCTATCTTGTTTTGTGTGATCTCGCTTCCCTTTCCCATTTCGTTTTCCTCTGTAATCCGCTCTATATTCGCTAACCGCAGCCAGATGGACCCGTTTCCTTTGCTGTTATATAAATGTTCCGGCGAACAGTTTACATTCATCGCGGAGTTCACAACATCCTGTTCTAGAGAAGCACGTGCCATTTATTATTTTATGATCGACCATCGCCATATTCATATCGAATTCGTGCGCTGTGAATGGATAGGTGTACTATCGATGTGTCATTATATTACTAGATATCATAAATTCATATAGCATGTTTTCGATTAACTTTCATTGGTTTGTTTGTCGGTGTCTGTGCAAAGCATTCGATTAGTATCAAACTGAATAACAACACTCAAAAAACGTGCAATCGTATCAGTTTTAGCTTTCTGCAGTCAAATATCAGAATCTATCACTGATCTAGTTGCATGCGTTTAGTTCAGATTTTCTTTTGAAATTTTCCAATATAATGAAATCTGCTGTTTGTCTTCTTAGTCGAAACGAAAGCCCGCATTTAGATACAGGAACTCATTAATACGTCCGCCGTATCAAAGCGTTAGGTACACATTTATGAAATTGGCAGGACGTGCGTGAAACGGGAACTTATTAATAAAATTGCGGCGCTCTTCCGTCGCGCGGACATCGAGTCAGCAACTATGGAGCCGGTACATCCGGCCTGCCCGCTCTTCCAGTTTGTATATCGGACGATTTATTATGGCCATCTCGAGTTTCTTTTCTTGTATTCCATTACCGTTTAGAATGCTGCTACTAAGAAATAGTAGTGCCATAGAGGTGTTGCTCTACCGATACATATCTCTTTAATGGCTTCTATATTATGGTTTTATCGCATTGAATTTGTGGTTGAACTATAGTTATCGTAACTATAGTATAGTTATAGTTTTTATCTATCTACTACTATAGTTATCGGGTTTATATTTTGTTATAAAAGAAATAAAAACTGAAGGCAATTCGACTTCAGAATCAATTTTAACTCGCATTTCAACGGCGCCCGCTACGTTTAGGGGTGCAATAGGGTAGTGTATTGTCACCTATATAATTTTACTGCTAGCGTTGTAAGAATCAAGGGAAACTGACTACAAGCACACAGCCTGTCGGAAAATAAAATAATTTGCTAAATGTTACTTTTAACCGGGTCATGATAAAAAAGAAATAAGTATATGCAGGTATGTAACTGTACCTACACATTGCATTGAACACGAAAAACCAACAAAATAAGACAAACAAGTAGATTAATAAAATAAGAAAAATTACTCGACTGGAAAATGTAGCCTATTACACTTTGGGCATGAAGACGAATCCATCGACATGTCACACACCAAAATCAGTTAAGCCGATTAAGCTATAGAAGGTAATTTATAGATAGAAATATTAAAAAATACAACAGGAGTTACGATCTGCGTAAAACGGCGAATAAAAACTGGATGCAAAGAACTGCCGACACGTGCATTAGGTTAGGAGAGGCCTATGTCCAGCAATGAACTGTTAAAGACTGATGATAATGATGAAAAAATACAACCAAACATATATACGCCCGAAAAACATTACCGTCCTTCTTTGGCAGCTGGGTATCAAGCGTGTATTTTGTTTCGAGTTCGTGTTGGTGTCTGGTGGGTGATTTAATCTGCCGTCTCGCATTGAGGAGCACAATAAGTAGACGACTTCCTCTCCCACGTTTGGCGGGGCGGATGCCACCGGCGCGGCGACCTCCGTCTTAGCCCCGGGTTATACCACTTATTGCGAGCACTTCGATGAAGGACCCGACTTTCGTGGTTTGACATTAATTCATGTTTTTAACACGCTTTTATTAGCTTAGTATGTATCTATGTAACGGAATCTTGGAACGGTATTTTCACCCCTGTCAAAACGTCGGATTAATTTGAAACTTTGCACACTTATCAAGGATCGATTACAATGCAATAGTTTAAAATATAGTTTGTGCCATTATCCTTACCAGGATCTTCAGGATTAGTGATTTTAAAGCGTGTTTCTTCAGTTTTTAACCTACGATAATTATTATGACTTGAGATGTGTAGGGTTAAAAAAGATAATTACGTACTGGAAATATTCCAGTGTAGTTTCAGGCCATGAAGTGGTAATATCTTACTCAAGGCGACGGGCACAGTGCAGTGCAATGCAGGGTTTTGGGCAGATGAAGTTCAGAATTTTGGGTGACATTTTTACATTTGATAGTAGGTAAAATCATCATCATCATCAGCCAGAAGACGTCCACTGCTGAACATAGGCGTCCCCCTTTAACCTCCACACTGAACGACATCCTGCCATCTGCATCCACTGGGCCCGCGACTCTCACAATGTCGTCGTTCCATATAGAGGGAGGCCTACCTACGCTGCATCTTCCGGTTCGCGGTCTCCACTCAAGAACCTTTCTTCCCCATCGGTTATCAGTTCTTCGAGCGATGTGGCTAGCCCATTGCCACTTCAACTTGCAGATTTTAATAGCTATGTCGGTGACTCTGGTAAAGTACTCACAGGATATTCGACACGATTTTTTGTACTTTTGAATTCCCGTTATTTCAATGCAGTTGCACGCATCATGTTCACGGTAGACTGAAGAATGCTTCTAACGCAAAATGTTTTAAATGGGAGTAAGCGACCACTAATGTCTTAACGGCAATCGCAGCTTGGCTCATTTTTTCATTAAATTGTATGAATAAATCTGAATAAAAATCTACATCTTGTTGCTTACGAACAAGATGGAGATTATTTTCAATGGATGATTATGAAACCAGTAGTAATTTTGAGTAGGTAATACCTACTGTGTTACTTTTAATGGTTACTTAAGACATAATTTGCTGACTGAATGTAATTGTGGGAACCAGCATTGTTACCAAGATTTGGTATTCAAATGTTAATTAAATATCAAGTTTTGTGTTAGATGTGCATGTAATGTGATTACGTAGTTATTTATTGAATTACTAACTTATGATTATCAAAGCAACCAGCAATTCAGAAACAACACAAAGTAGGTAGCACTAGCAGCATCAAAGATATGCTTGTGATTTTCCCATTTTTCCTTTTCCTGGTATAAGAATTATAGAATTAATCTTCATCCAAATAAATACCTTTATACCGATCTAATATTATAACCTGGCTGTACAGGAGGGTATTAATGTTTTTCAGGTTTATTTAAATATGCATGTGTGTCTGTCTGTCTTTAATATTACACCCTGTAGGCTTGACAGATTTTGAAGTGCAAGGTGTCAATAAATTCATTTTCATAATTCGAATGTCATGCAAGGCTACATTTTGCAGTAAATTATTTGACCAACTGACCACAAAGGTTTTTTATCAACAATCTGAATGGCAAATTTTTATATTTGTTAAAAAGTAAACATGCGATTTCTTTAGTAAAATGTATTTTAAATTATTGTACATTTCAAAAATATATAATGCATCGAAGTATTACTTGTAATTTTTGTTTTACTTCAAATTTTGTAGGAATGGTAACAAAAAATCAACACCTCAGTCATGTCTATCGTATGTAATCTGCAAGGGGAAAGTCATAATATACCCCAATACACTTCTTTATTGTACCTTTTGAAATTGTCCTAATGGTCTTAGATATACATCAATCTAAGGTTTGTGTCCTAATTTTTCATTTATTACAAATAACAGGCTCAGGGAAGGATATCATAATAAATACATTACACATACATAATGAAAAAATTATTTACATTTGGCAGATACATTTCTGAGTTTTTTTTTGTTGGGGATAGAGAGAGGATGCGCTGTCCCTCTCCCGTAAAGTTTGACGTCAGAATGTGCTAATAGTGCGCTCTCTGTCTAGCATGAAATTAAAATATTTATTACTTATTTAAACAAATTTTAATGTTGTTTTCGTAAATATTCTCTATTTATGACCAGCTTTTTAATGAAGTAATCAAAAAAAATTAGGACACAATATGTCTATTATACTATAATCCATGTGAGAGGCCTATCAGATCAAGTAAATGTAGCAACTAGCTAGTTTGCAAATATTAACTGTTCATAACAATTACAAATTTGAAATTGCAAACAATATAAAGGCAATATTCATACAACTTCGGTTTTTCTTTCGAATAACATGAACTAGTTAAATGTTATATGTACAGTGTTTTTAGTTTATACTTACCTACCCTTTTCCTACATTAGCATATTGAACAGGATTGTCTTCTATTTAATTAATTTCAATGGTTACTGCTAATAATTGCCAAGTGCTCATTGCATGGAAGCACTGAATAAGTAATTGTTTTTTACTGACTAAAATGCTTATAAAAACCTGATTACTAATTACTAATTAAGTTATTACTCTCAAAGGGATACAATTTTTCGCGCGTAAGTATTTTTTTAGTCAATTTAAATCTATTTGAAAAACTCTTTTTTCAATAAGGATATACTTTCAGATGATCCCATAGAATTTCATCAAAATCAGTTCAGTAGTTTGGCTTTTAAATCAAAATAACGGGAAAATTTGGTTACTTTAGTTACAATATTAAGTATGTCATCCAAGTAACCTAACAAAATAAAATATATCAAACCTTCCGTGAAATAATATTGAACTGTTGGTGTAACATCACACATCATCAGCCAATTAACGTCCACTGTTGGACAAGGCCTCTCTCATAGAGAGGGGTGTTACCATAATCCCCACGCTTGACAGGCGGCTTGGGGATCGCAGTAAGTTCACCGTGTACTAATAGGACACTGCTGCCCATCCGCCGGTGGTTCTGGTCGCAGTTTTAGGACATACCCGGGTTGATGTAAACCATATTGAAATTGGTTGTGTGGTTTAGGAGTTACTATGTAGAGATAATGGAATTTTTAAGTCGGTTAAAGAGGTATAGATAGTTTTTAAGTTTTGGTACTCCAAAGTTGTTTAAAAATTAGACGCTGCTTTGCCACCGTAATACTGAACTATTATTTACTAAGGTAGATAGGTAATAGGGAGAAGATTTTCGTATGATAGGTGCAATGAAAATCTTGTGTTAGATGTGAATAGAGATAGGTAACATATATTTACATATTACTGCCTTTAGAAGATTAACATAATAATAATGGTTCCGTGACTTACAGACCAACTTTATGAGGTGTTAATTGAATTTCAAAAAGTTCTTAGATTCAGTTTTTGCTATACAACAATGTCTTCACTCTTGGGTTGCGGTGCATCAATTTGTACGGTTATAACAAGCAGTACCAAATTCATGTTTTGGTTAGAAGTAGTTAAGGATATAAATAAGTTTAATATAATTTTAGAAACATGATTGGTAAAACTTTTCTCCATAAAATAATTTTGAGCCGAAAACAGGCATTCTAATACACATAATGTTTTTTTTTTCTAATCTAGAATTTTTTGACAATTGGTTTTTTCATATTATGTATAAACAATTTAGTGTAATTTTTTTTATTTTAAATTAAATTGGTTTTGAGTTTTATTTAGTTCTGAGACAGGCACTGATTCGTGCGTATTTCTTCCTGCAGGCGTAAATAATAAAGATTTGTCACTGATTCACGCAGGGGTAAAACTTAGATTTGAGCTGACGATGTGGTATTGAGTATCAATTTTTAATATCAATGTAACACATCACATCAATAGTCTTTGAGAAATCACACTATAATCCATCCAAGTTTTTTTACTTTTAACAGTCTACTAAACCAATTGTTTTTCAATTGTTAATGAATTGCCTAATTTTTTTTTCTTTTGACACTTTATCAATACCAAAAGTGCCAAAAGGGCAATTTTTGAGGCAATTCATTAACAATTTAATAACAATTAGTTTTTCACTTTTGACACTTTATCTATACCAAAAGTGTCAAAAGGGCAATTTTTGAGGCAATTCATTAACAATTTAAAAACAATTGTTTTAGTAGAATCGGGGCCCTGGTTCAATAAATCATAAGTACATAATAGTTATTCATTACTTCATTTATTTGTTGACAGGTGAGCACTAGACTAATGTGCCTATATCAACAATATAAAATTTTTTGTATTTATCTGTTAAGATAAGAGATGCCGTTAATAGTTGTTATGGCGAATAATCGATTATTGGTTAATCGTCATTCCTTATGGCGAATAATCAAATTATTCAATATCAAAAGTTGACATTATACTTAATTAGTAATTAAAAATAAGACCCGTTGGGCATTTTAGACCTAGCTTTTTTCATCTTTTTTTAGTAGTACCATACAAATTATATTATTCCGAATATTGAATGAAAAGGCCTGACTTTACTGGGTAAATTTAACTGATCTAGTTAACTTTTTTATATATTAAGTAATGATAATAACTTAGTATTTATTTAAGTAGTTATTTTTAGTTTTAATATTTTAAGTTTTCGTAAAATTTCTGTTGTTTAATATTTTTTGTAATTATAGTTTGTCTGAAATTTGTTCTGCAGCTTTTTTTACTTAAAAATAATTTCTGGCAACTATTTGCTAATGTTGAATAATAGAAAACAATTGCTATTCCACGAATAATGAAAAAAATGAGAATAAAGTTTAACATTGAATAATAGTGACTAAGCGCAGCATCTCTAGTTAAGATTATCATCTTTATGCTTATCAATCCAGTTTTTTAAAATGAATTTATTAATTTCGATGAGATTGAAATAAATCGGTTGGTGAGGGTGTGGTGTGCAGTGTTGGTCTGTGATAGTACAGGCCATAACTAGGGCCATTTTGTGAAGTTTGCTTTCTCTTGTGTAATCTTTAGTTAAGTAGATGCTGTGTAAGTTAGGAAGATTGTAGTACCCATTATATTAAGATAATATTTTGTAAAAGTTGTTAAGACTCACCGTCAAGGCAGACAACCTGCACGGCATCCTGCTTGAGTCTTTTGAGCAGGATCCCGTGCACGGAGTCAGGGTCGCGCGGAGCTCCGTCGCTGTACAGCACGAAGATACCGCGCGTCCGGCAGTGCGAGATACGCGCTTTCAGCTCCTTACATTGCACTGTTGATGCCAGTTCGATCTTTCCCGCCGCCAGCCGCCGCAGCATTATACTCGGGATTGAGAAATTCACTGCTGAACGTATGTGAGATACTGCATATTCGTTCGAACTCCGACAGTCTATCAGTATCGTATCTCTCTCGTCGGAACGCAGTTTCGCTAACAGCCATTCCTTCGAAACCGAGTCGCACTCGCATTCCGAATCCGTGGGCATCATGCGAGCTTGTTTCCTTCTGTTTACACGGGCCCTAAAGCCACTTTCAATCGCCTGTTGCACTATCGCATGGAAATCATTCAGTTAAGTTCACAAACACTAGCATAGTTGTTATCACTAGATATTTAAACGAATCACTAATATATTATAATATTAAACTTGAAAAAGACATTTCTACACTAAAATTATCCTAAACAGTAGGCAATAAAACCCGACAACGAACGAGTACGCCTGGCGGCGGAGCAAAACGCAAAAGCAAAAACTTCACAAACGGCACAAACTTCACTTCATTCGCTTCACTTCACCACCAAAGCAAAGGCACCAAACCTAACTTGACAAATTCAAAATACATTGCCAGCTGCTGCTCGTTGAAAATAGCTATATAGAAATGCCAATGGTATTTTATTATTAGGCACTCATAACAAGTCACAGGACATATACAGATATAGTAACACGTTAATAATTTTGCTTGATCCCATGACCCAAAACAATAAGCATACAACATGGCAGTTGTAATTTTAATTTCTATTACATTAGCTTTTTTATTAGTATGTTATGTAGTAGGCGAAACAATGGGAGTTTTACTCTGACAGCTGGAGGAACAAATTTCTGCAACCATCGATAGATGGCACTGACAATAAATGAATTCCATATATATATTTTCATAAATTTTAAGTTTTTTTAAGGGCTTTTTGTCGTATATGGTTTTGCAGAATCTTCAGTCTCAACTCCATGCCATGCGGCATGTCTAGTCAACTCCGTCTATCGCATTTTAGGACGAAAAAAATGTATTTCCTTTCAGATAACCTCCCATTATTAACTGTTTATTAACGTTTGTGTTCAATCCATGCATTTATTTCATCCGACAGCTGCAATAATATTGTAAAAAAATTAATAAAACTTTTATTTTAAAGTTTCACTGAAGTGTATACAGGAGGACCTGCTACTACATTCACAGAAGAGGGGGAAAAACCTTCTCTATTCCGTGATTACAACAGTCTTACGTCTAAAAGTCTAGCGAAAGTGATCAGAATTCGTGGTTTCGTTCAGCTTATTTTTTTAGAATGTGATTAGACCGCGAATAGTAGTTATTTCCTCTGAAGTTTCTTAGTACCTACATAACAAAACATCTAAGAGGCATATTTATCATTCTTAGAGAGCAGTAGAGTAATGAGTAGTGCATATATCTTTTATAGCCATACAACAGATGGGCTACGCAGCTGCAGCACCAAAATAAATTTATGATTCTGTTTTTTATGGTCAACATGTAAAATAAACAAAAAAACACAAACAACTCTTACGCAACCACCGTAACCTATATAATTTCTCTTATCATTGTACCCACGATAACGCTTAGTAGCAAAATACCACTCTCGGTTCGATGACTGACCGTGATATCAGTTGCTTTATGTTTGTTATCGATTAGGAACTCTTAATTCAACCACATTATGAGTACTATTGTACTGTATGATAACTTGCGAATTGCTATTGAAGAGTACCTACACCTAGTTAAATTTCCACTAAGTTGGCAACTCATGTAGAAATATTGAACCTGTGGATAGTGAAGTGAAATATATATATATATATTTTTACTTTTCTTTTTTTACTCTGTGAGGATTTTGGCGTTGTACTTTTGTGCATTTGCCTGAATCAAAGTCTTGTTTTATATTTGACTAGTTTTTTTGCCCGTGACTTCGCACGCATAGATTTTCATATAAACCTTCAATCCTTTTTTCTTCCCTTAATCCGGCCCTTGCGCAAAATAACATAGTCTATACTTCAATCGGGGCTATTATGGATCTTTGATCGGGATCAGTGAGTGTCAGAATTGACAGAATTTTGACACTTGAAAGGGGTTATGACGCAAAAAAAAAACAGCGTTGTCTATTTCCAATTTCATACTACGAAATTGGAAATGGCCAAGGTAGTAGGTCTGTGTGGCCAACGCTTTTTTTTTTACATAATTTTGACAAGTCGCGACAAAGAGAATACAATAGAAGATACCGATACCGATACCGATCAAAGATTCATAATAGCCCTGCATAGCTATCATATTCGTGAAAACCGCATATAAACACGTCTGCATTTTATTCCAGGGATTTAGGAGATGTGCGTGAACAAACAAAAATTCTAAAAACTGCCTTAAAATGTTCAGCTGCTTATTTTAAGTCGCCCAGTGTGAAGTATTGATAGAAGCATATAAGTAAAAACACCGTCAACAGTTTTTATATCAAAAAGATAATGTGACCACAGTGCAGAGCATGTTTTGAAGTTTTCTTTTTGTCTAAACCATAAAAAGTATATCATGTCATGTCGGGATGAACATCTCTGAAATTTGACTGTCTATCGCTTCGCTCGTTGGAATTTTTCTATGGCCATGTAATTTCTGTACCCTTAGTACAAGATTTGATAGTTTTCGAAAACTTTTTTCGTTTTCGTATTGTTCCATACATTTCAGCAAAGCGCCTCTAGCGGAAACGCGGAAGAACTAAAATCGGTAGTAATCGGCAGTATAGGTTGCTTCATTCGAATACGAAAAAAGGTTTCGAATAGCTTTTAGCCCAGCAATGTATGGAACAAAACGAAAACGAAAAAAGTTTTCGAAAACTATCAAATCTTGTACTAAGGGTACTGATCTATGAATACGACCACAAGTATATGGCTTTGGCCACGGAACCCTGAATTTTTTGCGTGCATTTGTATGTATACGTTGATTAAAAAGCCATGAAATGGAACTACTTTATTTATCTGTTAAAATATCACAGTAAAATAAAATTCTTTCTTTATTCTTATCGCAAATTTACACTTTCTTCTTCTAGAAGCCAATCATTGATATTTTAATTTCTTTTGTGTAATAATAAAGAAGTAAAATAAATGATATAACATAGCCTATGTTTTAATCTGGTAATTTCTAAGCATATTCGTGAAAACCGCATTTAAATCCGTTTAGTGGTTTAGGATATGTGGACAAACAAACAAACAGACAAAAATTCTAAAAACTGTCCTATCGTGTTCAGCTACTTATTTTAGGACGCCCTGTGTGTTTTTTTTTTGTTATCTCGCAATTACAGATTTTTTTATCTCTACGTTTTTATTATATGTATAGATTTTTTTATCTCTTTTTATTATATGTATAGATAGATAGATTACTCTGTGGTTTCCACAGCGATGTCATTGTCCAGTGTCAAAAATTTATTTTGCAATTTGCTGTCGTTGTCCTTGTCATTGTGTTGGTTTGGTTGTCATCATTTCTGGAGCGAAAATGCAAGCGAAAAACATGCTACTCGAATTATTATAAAATTTAAACACAAAGAAAAGAAAAATTACGCCTCTATGCACGTACAGAAAAACGTAAAGTTGTAGTACCCTCGCTAAAGCTTAGTATTTTTAATTTAATTAAAATTCCAAAGGTAGAAATTGTTTGAAGATTTTAATTCTAAATTCTACACTTTGAAGCAGATCTCGACTGCCCGTTTTTGAAATGGACGTTTTGTACGACAATTTAGATAATTACAATGAAGAAAATACGGTAGCAGAGGTAAGAATACAATGAATAAGCAAAAATATCCATGAACTCGATGCATACTTTGGTTATTACCTGTTTGTAATTTATTTCAGCTACAAACGGAAAATAAAGAGTTAAAATCCAAGCTAGAAGAATATGCTGTAGCTTTGACCAAATTACAAAAAGTGAGTAAAAATACATTAATGAATAGGCTGCTATGACAATGTAAAACTCATTATTAATAGATAACTACAAATAAAAAATCAAGTTTCTGTGGATGGATTCACATTGAGATTGTAGAATATATTGCAGGAATTTGACAAGCTGTCCTTGGAGCACAAGCAACTGGAACTGAATTACTCTTCTTTACTGAAAACTGCCAAAGCTGAAATTGAAAGGAAAACTCAAATAATAACTAATCTCAACTTAGAGTAAGTACAAATCATATCTATTCTGGCTTTCATTCCAAATCAACTTTTTTTTTTCACATTTCATTTGACCTCTTTCACTACTGATGTTAAATGATAATGCTGTTTAAAGCCGGGTCTGCTGCGGCATGTTTTCGTGGTAGCTAACACTAACATGTTACTGACATGAAAAGTGGGTGTGACATTTGATGTTAGATAACAGTTAGTGTGTTAGCTAACACGAAAACATGCCGCAGCGGACCCGGCTTTAGATGTCTATCCATGCTTGCCTTCAAGAAACTGATTCGATTCACAGTTTCTGAAAGATATCTGAACTGTCCCTAAAACTAATAGACTAGCAACTTTGCATCCGTGTTTAAGACTTTGGAGCTCAGTCTGAATAAGGAAGTTGTGGCTGATGTGCTTCTTGTTCTTGCCATTTTTCTTAATGGATTCCAGCACTTCAAGTTGTAGTTAGCTGATCCATCCCAAAGTTACAAAGATTATTCCAAGCCCAACAACCTATGTCATTAGCAAGCTTCCACGATTTTGGCACTTGACCAGTTTCTAAAGAGAAAGAGATGAAAAAAAGTGGGGGCATAGTCTTCAGAACTAAGGCTGAAATACCATCTGGGCTACTTCACATCAAGATTGTGCAATATTTTGGGAACCACCATTAGTTAAAAGGAAATTTATAGCATGCTGCCAGATGGAGTAGGATGCGTAGCACTGCAACATCTAGATATGAAAACTCCGCAAACTGAGAAGCAAAAACAAGTTAGCCTTCTGTTTGGACAGCATCCTATAGGGTTTCAGCTTTGAAGGTAGTGAGGAGGGGGGGGGGGTCAGAATTTTGCTACAACTGATTTAACTAGGGACCAAAAAGCTTTACTACAAAGCCAGTTTGTTTTCTATTTGACGAAAGTAATGAAAGCAAGCCCGCTGATGACCCATTTTGCAGCACTTAGCAGCTTTGTTGAACACCACATTCATCTGCTGGCTACCTAAGTCTGGAATCGAGCAGGGAGACTGAACCATTAATACACAGATAGTGTATATATATTCATAGTAGCAGATACAGGTTTTATCAAACAGTGATCAGACTTACTGATTAAAATTAAACGATTAATTGCACTTAATCCTTTAATTTTAACAATTGGAACAGGTTGTCTAAGGATTTTATCCATTCAAAATGGTGCATTCGGATAGCTTATGGGTAGTTGTAATTCCGCCCACAAACTGATTAGAGCTGCTGATTCCGCCTTCTCGAGTATCCACTGTGGTATTGCTTTATATTTGCTATTTGCCACAGGAATGAAAATGAAACAAGGCACAATGAAGATTTGCTAGAAAACAAGAAAGACAATAGTTACAGTTGCGCGCTACATAAACAAAACAAAAAACTGATGTCAAAAAACTATCACAACGATCCATGTTGTGTAGTGGGTCAAAAGTGCCATTTTACAGTGGCATCTTGAGCTGTTTTCGACCTTACTGAGCGGTGAGCGAAAACTGTTAAAAATGCAACTTTTGCTCACGCATTCCCAAAACGAACGCTTCATGTGATCATTATTGGCAAATTTGTAACAGTTAATTTTGCTACCAAGGGGCTAACCGAACGCACCTTTTGTGTTTAAAAACAAACTGGACAGATGAATGAGATTTGTCAAGATTATCTTAACAGACAAATACTAAATTTCAACATTAGGATATAGGCACATCAGAATATGAATCAGCTAATGCTGTTCGCCCATTAATACATAAATAAATAACTGCAGTCGGCCAGCAGTGCATTGTGCTTCAGATCCCACTACCCTTTGTGACTAGTTACCTGATGTAGCAGTGCATGGCAGGATGGTCTTATAGCATTGCCGCAACTATTTCAAACAGTTTCCCCATTATACATACTGCCCACGAGGTCTACCTATAAATTTCTTTTATACCATCTTTCAAATGTTTGGTTTCTTACTTCCAGGAAAGACAGGATGGTTCTCAAGTCGTTCCAGAATAAAAATGCAGGTGTTTTAATTAAGACCAGGGTTAATGATAATCCAATGGACCAACAAAACTACAAGAAAGACAAATATGAGAAAACTAAACAAGATGAGAAACTAAAACAGTTTGAAGGTAGAAAATCGTCTCCATACTCTGCAAGTGAAAGGTATTAGAATTGTCTATTTGTATTTGCATTGAAAGCCTCTGTTTTAAATTAAGGGGCCGTTTCCACTGAAGATGAGGCGAGTATGGCGAAGCAGAGCTGTGAAAAGAGGGGTGTTTCCATTAATGCCGTTCCATTTACCCCACTTCACTCTCATAACACCGCTATAGTCCAACCTGCTTCATACAGCTATACACAGGATTACAATTTTTCTCTTCTCTGCTATAACTGTTTTCATTGATGCAAAATTGAGATGAGATTTGAATTTCAACCAAAGTGATCGGTCAGTTCCCGTACTTCTCCTCTATGTTTTGCTCATCTCAGCCTCTGTAGAACATTCCCATGAACTTGTCACAAAGGTTCAAAAGACAATCCTTCCTCTAAAATACATAATATTTTTTTAGCAAAGAAGATGAGCCTGCTTCCAGAGATACAACAGATAGTCCTACTTCCGATCTCATAACTAAATTACTTAATTTAGCACACATGGGTCCACAACATGATTCAAGAACTGTGAAAAATAGTGATGCAAAAGAAAATATAATGCAGCCTAAAAGAGAAAGTAATGCATTCAAGGCAAGAGCTTCTATCAGAAACAGAAGAAAATCAATGCCAGTTTTATGGTAAGCTAATCATGGCGTGTTCTGTAGGGCTAGCATGCGCACCGCGACAAAATTTTGTCGTCTCTATTTATCGTGCCAAAGCGAGACAGGCGTATATGAAACTGTAGGCACCGTGTCGCGTTCTCGCTCGACAAAGTGACGACATAATTTTGTCGCGTTGCGCAGGCTAGCCATGCTGGATTACGACAACAGCGCCCATAATGCCATCAGCAATAATGAGAACAAACGGCACAAAGAAAGCGCTGTTGGCGAAGTTTGTAGGTTATATTGGCATGATTGGAAACGCACCCTTAAATTATAATAGAAAACACACAACCTATAGGGAGACAATAAACCTAAAGGTTGGCAAACAAACATAACTAACCTATCTTAACAACAATCTTTAAAAAAGTCATTCCATGGATTTTTAAGATATTTCGAGACAATAAAGGCAGATTACCATTATAGCGATATAACAATAATCTTATAAGATACTAGCTGCGCCCCGCGTTTTCACCCGCGTGTATTACTCCTTACAACATCAGCTATCTGCCAGTGAAAGTCCCGTCAAAATCGGTCTAGCCGTTTTGGAGTCCATAGGCAACAAAAATACACACATTGGTTTTTCTTATAAGGCATTCTGTGGAATTTTTAATATTTGCATAATTTTTTTCATTTCATTAATTTGTAAATGCCAATAAAAATTAATCATAAATCAATTAAATACCTTCTTGGACCATTTTCCTGTGCTGCCCTTAATGTTCCTCATAAAGATGTCATATTTAATTTCAGTACTGAAATAGAACAGTTTAGTGATGGTGATGAAAAACAAAAACATATAGATTACATTCGTGAGCGACCAAGATCTAGAGTATCTGAGACTTCTAGTACAGAGGAGAAAAAATCAGGATATTATGAATCTGATAATCATAAACAAAGATCCAGTAGATATGGTAGGGATAAAAATGATAAGTACAGAGTTAGACATAAGTCTTCACATAGGTATAAAAGACAAAGCCCAGACAAGTACCAAAGTGGGTCAAGAGATTATCATGACCCTTGCCATAGGTCTGAACATGACAGGTATAGGACCAAAGGTAGAATACCAAACAGCCCTCAAAGGGACAAATTCCATCAGATATCAAGTCAGGAACTACACCGAAACAACTATGAAAAAAGTCGTCCTTGTGAACGATTACCTCGAAGCCAAGAAAGATATGTTAAGAAACGTAGAATTGAACACAGTTATGATGAATTAGAAAATAAAAGAGTGAGGGTGGAGCCACACTCGAGGCAATTTGAAGAAGATCTAAGAATAGAATTGGATAATAAGAGATTGAGATTGACTCGAGAGATCGAGTCGCACTCCATGCATCTTGAGCAAGATCGAAAAATGAGAGATGAAAGAAAACCCATGGATATGAAATACATAACAGATCCACATGAAATTCAATTTACTTCTTGTGAATCACCTGATTATGACTACCGAGAGGTTCCTAATCAACAAGTTAAAGGTCAGTAGTAAAATTGAATAATTTTTATTGATTCTAATATTTTAACTAATTTTATTTTATGTTTGCTAAATTAAACCAAATACCAATTGGTTAACTCATTTTGCTTTTTTTTCCAGAGATAAAACTCACAGCATCAACAAAACTGGACGATCCACGAATTTTTAGCAAAAAATATGTTCTCAAAAAGAATGATGGTAAAGTCCTTTTGTCTACAGCTATCGGTCGGAATATTGACATAGTGCCTGTTACAAAAATTGCATGGGGCATAAAGCCAGTATGTATGCCAGAAGCTTTGGTGAAAAGGCCACAAGAAACTAAACAATCTAGAAGTGATAAATGCATGGAAATCGAAAACTCCGCAAACATTTCTATAGAATCTGGGGAGATATCTGATTTTGAAGATATAAATACTCAAAATTGTTCCCAAAAAGAAAACAAGCTTAAAGTTCCAAGCAGTGACAGAAATGAACCCCCAGTACCAATAACAAAATTTTATGATTCTAAAGAAATAAAGAAATCATTAAAAAATATCAATAGCTATAAAATCCCCAAACGAAAGTCTGTGGATGATAAACAGAGTAGTAAAGATTCTAATGAATTCACATTATTAATGAAGCCGGTAGATAATAACACTGTTACAATTAAGTGTGCTAAGATCTCAGATGTGGTAATTAAAGAAAATTATGTAAATACACAGCAAGCAAAACCAGCAAAGGGGAAAAAAGAACCTGAAGATTGTAACCAGGAAAATTTTATTATACAGACCAAGAATCAGTTGCCGTTCCTTGGTACCATTAACATATTTGAACAAACATACTCTACTGCCAAAGAAGTAGTTGAAGGTGATTTAGAAATGAGCGATGACAACTGTGATGATAAAGAACAAACAGACCATGACACAAAAGGACCTGTTAGTATAGAAATGGAAAATAAAACAATATATAATAAAAACTATAACTCTAAAACAGAAAAAAAAACTACAGATGCTTCAGACAAGGCTACATTAGATCCATGTAAAGATAAAACACCTAAAAGGGAAAATAAAACAAAGCATAAAGATAAAAGCTATAATGCTAAAACATTAGAACAATCTACAGATGCTTCCAAAAAGGTAACATTAGATCATTGTAAAGATAAAACACCTAAAGGGGAAAATAAAACAATGCATAAGGATAAAAGCTATAATGCTAAAACAGAAGAACTATCTACAGATGCTTCCGAAAAGGTAGCATTAGATCCATGTAAAGATAAAACACCTAAAGATGATACTAAAAAATCTAAAACTAAAAAGAAATCTAAACACAAAGCTAATAATGAAGCGGTTAAAAGTGAAGATTCAGCTACTATCTTTGAAAAACCAGCCAAGAAGAAGGAAAAAAAGAAAGAAACAAAATCGATACAAATTAAAACAAAATTCAGTGAACTTTTTGATGACAGTAGTAGTTTGATATCTCCTGAAGACCTAGGATTAGCTGCAGTCCCAACACCTATCACACGGCTTCCTGATAAATGTGTTCCATTTTTTGAAGATGCAATAGATGCAGCCGATTTAAATACAATAAAACCTGATGCAATAAAAGATGCCATCCCTCCAGAAAATTCAACTGTAGAAAGTAAACTGCATAACGAAGTTACTGTTCCAAAAATAGACATGGCCAACACTGTAATTCAAGAAGATAATCTGAAAAATTCTGAGGATAGGTCTATTGATGTGCAAACTAAAACGACTGATGACGATATTAAAAGCATTTACCAAAATCTAGAGACTGGTTTTCCGGAAGAAGACAATGTGATAAATACTGTTATAATTTCTTCTGGAGTTCAACCACATGTTTTACTTGAAGATGAAAAACTGGTGCCTCCAAGTAAACCGGGGCCACTCATAAAAACTATTCAAGACGTAAGCTTAAAAGCTTTAGCCACATCAACGCCACATAAAATATGGCAACCAGATGTAGTTATGGCCGACATAGATACTAAACTACCTGATTCAGGTTGCAACTCCTATAATAATAGTCATATGGTCAGTGTTGAAAATACTGCAATTATGAATAAATCCGACTCTAACACAATGGACTCTCTAACTAACGAAGCGAATGTACCAGATGTCCGAATATTTGTAAAGAGAAGAAGGAAAGTTCTTAAGAAATAATCTTGGTATGTATCATGTACTGTAGACTATGTTATGGTTATGACACAGTCCTGTTAGTTAAATGCATAGCAATAATCGTTTTTAGTTTTATTTTCATAAACTCAGTTATTGATGTTTATGAATTTGTATAAAGTGTACTTATATTATGAAACAATTAGTTACCTATATTTATGTCATGGTTCAGTGAACTTGAAATGTTATATTAATTGTGCTCTCTCATTAGTAGAGAGCGAGAAAAGGCTCAAGGCTCAGGCGGTTTTGAGGTTATGATAGGCCCCCAGGTCTCGTTCACAGAGATATATGTATGAGTGTTTACTCAAAAACGTTTCGCATTGCCGCGTAGATGCGCGCGCGCGCCCTGCGTCCTCATAAACAAGGCCTGAGTCTCCTGAAAGTTACTCTTTTGTAAGTACAAAATAAAAGAAGTTTTAATTTGCCCATAACAGTCTTTATTTTCCTTATGGTAACACTAAAATATATTTACAAAACTCATAATTTAATACCGATCTATATTATAAATTGCATAATTATTTATCAACTACATAAAAATAAATAAAAATACAATTACAATACAAATACACTCTTAGAGTAGGTACATGGCTTATTTTAGACACATACTTAGTATGTGTTCGATTATAACTATTTTATTGCTAACTTAAACAATGCGAGAGATAGTTTATCTCTCTTGTCTTATGTAGCTAACTACTAACTCTAATTTGATACAACTAAACACCTACCTGCTATAAAAAAGGAACCAACAAAGTTTGTAACCATTATAATGCGACCAACATATGTGTAAAGTGTTCGACAGCTTCCCATGGAAATTATTATGTAGTTCCATCATTTTGCCACTACTCCACATATTTGTTGGTCGCACTGTACACATCTTGGCAATATATTTACTAGCTCATCCTGACACACGCTGTCCCGATCTGGATTTTACATAATTTTACAATTACTTAAAACGCTACTTAAATATTTCTAAAAACGGAAGCATAATTATGCTTCAAATACGTTTAAATTTACATTTATATTGTGATAAATGATAACAATACAATCACAAGTTAATGACACTGAATCAGCTACTGATGTTACTTTCAATGTCGAGTCTGCAATACAAATGATTGTAGCGCATCTGAATGTTATTAAAACTACTAGTATTGACTCCTATGCATCTTACACAGCGCGTCTATGTTGCGTCCTAATATCATATTGTAACATTGTATAATATGTATATAAGTATTATATTTTTCTGTACATACGTGCAGGCCGTTCTCGCACGCACGCCCTTTTTTAAAGTTAAAGTGTTGCTTTCACTGCATGTATACGCATTACTTTTGACATCTACTAATAGGAAGAATATTAACATTTGAAAAAGAGGATGAAAAAATTACCCTATCGAGTAGGGATTGTGATGTGTTTATTAAAAATTATAAAATACGACGCAATGTGGTATCGTGGCTACCAAAAGGCAAAACCGATTTTTTAATTTTTTTCTATTTGAAGGTGACTTTATCGAAAGTGTTCTTAGCTATGACTCAAGAAAACACTTAATTGTACATAAATGAGTCGCATGAATTGATGAGTCAAATAGATGTGAGATATAGCCGATCAAATTAATGCTTATGGGGAGTCAAACAAATGATCGAAAATTCATAATAACCATTCTGCAAGTTAAGAAACTCGGCTCGGTCTATGATTATTGATTTCTAACATAAATACAGATCCCTACCACATGCATGGTACGCACTTGGCTGGTTGCCCTGCCACCGCAACTCGTGAGGCAGCGCTGTTAGCGGAAACAACTGATCGCTTATCATAACGCGATGTTTCAGTTGACCCTTACAATTATCACAATTGGAATATGTAGGCACTATTGGTATATCATATACAGTCATTTCTGGCGTTGGATAACGTCCCAATGATATTATTGGCCATCGGTATGTCATCGCTTCGAGATAAAGACGGCGTAGACGTTGAAGTGGATGCGGTGGACGATCCTGAAGCGGAGGGTCGTTTGCCGAGTTTCCTTATGATTGTGGGTAAGTGTTCTATGTGGTCGGAGTGTGGCGTTACATGTTGGTAGCAGACGGCGGACGCGTGCCCCGAGCGGACGGACGTGAGGGGAGTGCCCGCCGTCCACGAGTTTGTCGCCGGGTCGTACACTTCCACGATGTCGAGGAATGACGTGCCGTCGTAGCCGCCTGGAAGGGAATTATACGTTACTCTTACGTTACGTTACTCAATGATTGTCATTTGTTTACGTTGGTTTGGATAAAAGATCTACTGTCAGTCTGGTGTAAAGACTCTTGGTTTGAGAAAAAATAAACCTTTTTTTAGTAGAATAGATCTACGTTTGGCCACCAACTCGCCTGATGGTAAGATGGTGTGGCCGAGGCTGGAACACGTTGATCTAGAAGAAATGTATGTCAGTACCTATGTAATCTACACTGACATATTCTTACTAGTTCTACAAACGCACACTTCAATATTAAGTGGCACACAACTACAAACGAGATGATCAAAATTGGGTATGTAAGTGCTAAAGGGGAAACTAGGTATAACACTTTTATTTATTCTGAGGGTATAGGTATGAGACCATATACGTTTGGTGTTGCCCGCGTCTCTATAAACGAGGCTTGAGTACTATAGCAAGCCCGGGTAGTGTACTTACCAAGCGCATAGAGTTTGTTATCGAGCACGGTGAGCGAGAGCGCGGATCGTGCGACCTGCACCGCTGCGACCGGCTCCCACGTGTCGCGCTCCGTGTCGTAGCGCTCCACCGACGCCAGCTGCTGCGACCCGTCGTACCCGCCTACTACGTAGATGAACTGGTTCCATGCCGCCACACCTGTTTCATTAAATAAAATAAATAAATAATCATTTATTTCAGGCACTAGTTTGACCCATACATTACAAACTAATAATAAAAATAAAATAATATCGCGCTGTAAAGAGTCGTTCGTCTAATAATATACCTAATCTAAGTGTAAATCTAAAAAGCACAATAGTGCTGGGTAATTTTTTGTTACCATCCATGTGAACCGTGACCCAATGCTTAAACATTGGGCTCCTTAAATCGTCAGACAGCTTCGCCAATTTTGTTAGTGGAACGACGCAAGCGATGCCAAAATGAAGCCACCCACATAAATTCATCATATTGTAATACAAACAAACCACAATAGCAATTGGATCGCATGAGGTAGCTAGATGTAATCATTATTATATCAGTAGAAGTTTTTCTCATCCCATGAATCCAATACTTCAAGGAGCTGAGATGCCTCACGTAAATTTCTGACAGATCTAGGTACACCCGAAATGGACCGTCAGGTCACAACTTTGCGTCTATCACAATAGGCATGTGGCCTAATGTTTAATTTATTACAAATAACTGGCTTAGCGATGAATATAACGAAATACATTACACATACTGAAAAAAAAAATATTGAATTGGCTGATTAATCTCTGAGATATGAGCATTTAAAGTTTTAGGTGGGGATAGAGAGGGGATGCTCCATCCCTTTCTCGCAAAGCGTGTGTTAGTATAGCATTTGTATGGCACGCCTGAGGCTTGACGTCATAGCTCAGTATGGTGCGCTCTCTGTCTAGCTTGAAATTAAAATACTTATAACTTATTTATTTTTGAACTAATTAAAATTTTGTTTTCGTTGATAGGCTCTTTTTGTGATACTGAGTGACTAGACGAACAACAAATGATTGATGATCAGCTTTTATTACGAACAACAAATTATTGATGATCAGCTTTTATGAGGTAATAAAAAAATATTAGTCATCATGCCTATTGCGAGTGTTTATTTGTTTCTTTTTTACGCAGCAACAGCGACTGATCGATGTGGTTTTTTGCGATATAGTTGCGGACCAGTGACATAGCTAATGTAGTGTAGACATGAAAAATGCGAAATACGAAGTTTTAAACCGACTTCAATAAAGGAGGACGGGTTCTATGTTCCACTGTATTTTTGTTAATGTACACAACACCGATGTATTTGTTGTATGTTCACCGATTTCTCTGCCAACTGTTGACCGATTTTTTTTTTCTGTTGTTCGGTATGTTATACTTCCAATTTAGTCCCATTGTCACCAACTCATGATCTGAAGATGGGATCCTATAAATCGAGGGCAACCCTCAAATTTTATAGGCACTTATTACGTTTTTCATATATCTTTGAAGTCGGTTTTTAATGTGATCCACTTGTTTTGAAGTCAGTTTTTATATTGATAATTACGACCAATATGAATGTTAAGTGATGTTATTCTTGAACTTCCATTTATTATCTCGACAACTCAACACGAATAATCGCGTGATAATGTGGCCCCACGGTAAGGAAGGCTGACTCCACCACCATGTGGGACTGATAGTCTGTAAGAGAGGAGTGATACTGACCGGCGCCACTCCTGGCTATGTTCATGGGCGCGACCTCGGTCCAGCAGTTGTTCTCCGGATGGTAGCACTCCACGGAGGCGATGCGCCGCGCGCCGTCGAACCCGCCCACCGCGTACAGGAGCCGGTTCACGACGGCCACGCCCACGCCGAGCCGCGCGCTGCTCATCCAAGCCACTGACGTCCACACGTCGCGCTCCGGGTCATAACTACCAACAAATATATAAATATCATACAATATTCATCATTGAGCTATTATGTATGACTATAATTACAGCAGAACATTAAGTGAACACCGTACCACAGCACGATACAGCTCATCATGAACTGAATGCTTGTAAAACAACGTCTTTCTTTCATACTATCAAATTTTTAATTATTTTAACCGACTTCCAAAAAGGAGGAGGTTCTCAGTTTGACTGTTTTTTTAAATGTTTGTTACCTCAGAACTTTCGACTGGGTGAACCGATTTTAATGATTCTTCTTTTATTTGAAAGCTGGTGCTTCCCGTGTCGTCCCATTTGGTTTTTCGATTTGGTCCAGTTCTGTCGTTTTTATTAAGTCGCTTTTTTATATTATTAATTTTTTTATTTGGTTCACAACTTGCAATATACACAAATCTTATTCTAAAGCATTTTTTTAAGTTCTTCTAAATCTTATTGTAAAGTTTTATATGTATAATATCAGCGAAATAATAACAATTCGCTGGTATATATTGAAATTGAAAAAATAAATAATTAATATAAAATTAATATTTAAGAGGGGCTTCCATACAACAAACGCGATTTTTTTTGCCGATTTTATAGCTGACTCGCAATTGGCTGGTTTTTTATTTTTACATTTCAATTGCTTACCATTCAACAGATTTATGATATTCAGATCCAGCTGAGCCACCCACAGCGTATAGTAACCCGTCCATCACCGCCACACCTACCTGAAAACAAAATATGTGAACTCAGTAAAGTTACAGACAGGTACCTGATATACTTCAGTGAAATATTAAAAGATAATGTTTTTATTTATATGTCTATCTAAAGGAGCATACAGACATTTGCGAGGCATGCGTAGCAAACCATTCTGTATGCACTTTAAGAGCCGTAACAGACACGTCAACATGGCCGACGAACCGCCGCCGCCGTCAAACTAACGGGAGAGAAAGAGAAAATTTTCTCTTTCTCTCCTGTTGGTCAGACGGCGGTTCGTCAGCCAAGTTCGATACGTCTGTTAACGTCTGTTGGCAATAAGATCCTTAGTGCGATAAATTCCGGACTTACCCTATGTCTCGGGGTGGACATGGGGCTGCAAGGGCGCCAGTGCTCCGTCGCCGGGTTGTACACGTCCACCCAGTCGCTGTCGTACGAGGAACCCGGTGACGTGTTGCGACCACCCACCGCGTAGAATAAACCCTGGAAGAATAGCACACGAATCCGTCGTTATATTTTAACTACAAAATGATGTCGATTCTGTTGTACCATTCTCTAAACTAAACTAAATTTGACAGCCCTAAAATCATTACCAACCTTTTCTGACGTATTGAAATGAAAAGGAACGCCGATAATTTTAGTCCTGTCAAATTAGTTTAGTTTAGAGAATGGTACAACAGAATTGACCCCATTATTTTATGACAATAGGACAGGCTTTGTAAAAAATATAATTATTTTAATGTAATATACACTTACTGAAGAAAATTAAAAGGATTTGGAAAGGATGCTCTGTCCCTTTCCCGCAAGGTGTATTTTTTCGAATAATTACGCGTTTGACCACCAAATTGCCTGTTGGTAAGTGACGATGTGGTCGAAGATGAAGCACGCAGATTTAGGAGATACCTATTCACTCTTGCTTTGAAAAGTGTATGTGAGTGTAAGTATGGAGTTTGTATGGCGTACTTATGTGACGTCACTCATAAATATGGTGCGCTCTCTGTATAGCAAAAAATTTTTATGCTTAATATACTTAATTTAACTTAATTTTGAACATATTTCAATTTTGTTTTCTGTGTTAGATCTATTAAGTCAGTTTTTTCAATGAAAATAAAAAAAACAGTCCGATAGCTTATTATATAAAATATCATCATGCGGTACAACTACTACTTTGAGAAATTTCTTTAAAATTTGGTCATCCGGTTATTCGATGAATAGCAACAAATAGACAAAGTGAATTCTATATGCGGAAACTGCTAAATGGTGTTTAATTATTTAATATATAAGTAATCTAGTTATTTATCACTGTATATTTTCCAAATAAAATAAAAAATAAAATAAAGAAAGTAATTAATTTTTTTTGCGGCTATGGGGCTGAAAAGGTATAATATATCGGTTTATATCTTCTATCTATGCATATATTAAAACCGTAGGTATTAAAAATATGTAATTGCGAGATACATATATATATATATAAATCTCGCAATTACACATTTTTTTATAAAATCAAAGAGCGTCTTAAAATAAGCAGCAGAACGTTAAAACAGTTTTTTTTTTGTCTGTTTTTTTTAATTTATTTTTATTTGTTTGTCCACGCACATCTCCTAGACCACTGGACGGATTTAAATGCGGTTGTCACGAATATGCTTAGCTATGACCATGTTGAAGTACAGGGGCCTTACCTCTAGCTCGAAAAGTTGACCCGCATAGGTGTTATTTGTCTAAACGGTACCATCAACTACGATAAGCGGTAGTTATTTGATAGCCGCCAAGCTTTGCTATTTTCACGCACACACGCATAGTAAAACGGATTTTCGTTCATTCAAGTTAGACGCTTTTAAACGATGCAGCTTAAATGAGTTGGTTAATTTTAGGTACCTATCAGGTACCTATTAAAAGTTGGCTCGCAAAAGTGAAGTTAGGGGTAAGGCCCCAGGCTATGTTATTTTGCGAAAGGGAAGAAAAAAACGGTTGAAAGTTTATAAGAAAAATCAACGCGTAAGCGCGGGCAATATCACTAGTCTACACTAATATTATAAAGAGGAAAGATTTGTACCTATTTTTGTATGTTTGTAATGAATAGGCTCCGAAACTACTGAACCGATTAGAAAAATTCTTTCACTGTTGGGAAGCTACGCTATCCCCGGGTGACATAGGCTATATTATATTTTGTAGCGAGGCCGAAGGCCGAGCTTACACTCGTGCGAAGCCGGGGCGGACGGCTAGTATTATATAAATTTGACTAGTTTAGCTAGTAGGTAATATAACACATAACAAAGTAATTAGTAAAGTAGATAAGAAGTAATTGCGTCTCTGTTCTTATTACAACTAGTAACATTGTAATACAAATGTATCTCTATAGTTATGTGACGTGGAAGCCATATTCTCGCACTTATCGCACATTACATGTGATATTTGTTGGTAAATAATAATTAAAGGAAAAATTCAGTTTCCAGTTAAAATGTACAAGTCATGATTATTGTACAGAAGTTAGAATTTAATAAGTTAGATTACTTATTTATGTCATGGCTTGTTTAGAGCTATATACATTCAGGTAAACAGTTTATTTAAATTTGAACTGAGATAACTAATTTGTTAACTTTATTGCAAATAAACAAGGCTTAGTTTTGAACGGGCGCGAATGTAAACATTTATTTTGCAAGTAATGGTGACTGCGTTTAAAAATTCATATTTGTGAACGTGATCTGTACCCGCGTAGCAAAAAGACAAGTGAACACGAAAAGACAGTTGAATGAAATTCACACATCCGTAATGAAGGTTGTGCAATATATCTTTGGTGAGCGACAACGTATCGCCTGACGGTCACCGGGGCAACGGCTTTGCGAACGACATTGACTTTGAAAACTAGTATTTTTACGCAAGTTTACAAATAACCTAATGCTCGTTATCATACGATGTTTGCGAACGATAAATAATTGTTAAATTAATTAATTTTATTACGAGTAACCATGGACTCAGTATTTAAAATTAACAACAAATATTACAATGTCAAAAAAATACGAAAAAAAAAATTACACAGTATAATATTAATTAATTAAAGAAAAATGTCACATGAAATTTAAGTACTTAGCAAAAAACTATTATAAATTAAAAGTCAAACAGACAGTTAAGTTTTGCAGTTTAAACGAGATGCTAAATTAAAGCCTCTTTCTAACCGGGAACAGTATTGATAGAGTTCTTAATGATTTTTTAGAAAAAAATCACACTTATATTATTACTAGCTAATGCCCGCGACTTCGTACGCGTAGCGCAAAGTAATTAGTGGGTGGACGATTAGACTGACATATCCAAATATAAATGTTACACTAACGAACACGAACGGAACTTTAAATAGGCACAAATCCATCGGATTATTTATACTGAATATTTTATAGATAATACCTACACATATGACATGATTGTAGATTTATTGCTCTCCATTTTAATGCGGATTGTCATACTATCGTCATAGTATGATTTTAGTCTAGTTTTAATCTGACTCGATACAGGTATCCCGACATGTCCATAGTTTCAAATATATTTCAAGCAAATAATATATTACTTTCACTGGTTAAATACGTTGGAAGTGTGGAGCCATGGAGCCAATAAGGAAAAAAAAATGGTATAAGTCAAGCGAAATGTCATGCATGACAAACGTTATTATTGAATTATTAGTAAATAGTAAGTAGGAAGCATGGAGCGGTATCTATAATTAATCGCTGTTATTTAACATTACTCCGCGTAAAGACTGCCAATCAATGATGTCTAAATAATTTTTGCCCGCCTTCTGCGCCTCGACCCTTCCAACAACTAAACCGCTTTCGTTCACCATCATAACATCCAAAATAGCTGCTAATCATAGATCAGTAACAGATTAGATGCCACGAGTTCACCTACTTTGCGTGTCTGTTATTGGTCTTAAGTTTGATCCTGGCAAAAAAATGTATTCATTTTAATCTCCGTCGACTTGGTATATTAGCACGTCAGAAGTCAATACAAAAATAAACGTACTTTAAATTACGCCATAATAAACTGTAAAACCTCTTCAAAAGCAGTTGGCTGTCCTGAAAATAACAAACACAAAAAAAACTATTTGGTGCAGTCTATCGGAAGTTATGCGGGTACATACATTTCGGCGATTCGTTTTTATTTCATCATCATCATCAGCCAGAAGACGTCCACTGCTGAACATAGGCCTCCCCCTTTAACCTCCACACTGAACGACATCCTGTCATCTGCATCCACTGGATGCCCGCGACTCTCACAATGTCGTCGGTCCATCTAGTGGGAGGCCTACCTACGCTGCGTCTTCCGGTTCGCGGTCTCCACTCAAGAACCTTACCTACTTCCCCATCGGTTAACAGTTCTTCGAGCGATGTGGCCTGCCCATTGCCACTTCAACTTGCAAATTTTAATAGCTATGTCGGTGACTCTGGTTCTTTGGCGAATATCTATATTTTTATTTACATATAGATTATATGGCAACAGCCGCTTCAGTCTTCTTACCTACCATGTCTGCGAGTAGAAGTCTGTCATTACGACAACATTACTATAAAATAAGCTAGATGGCGTTATAAATAATTTAAAAAAAAAATTTTTTTACTATTTATTATCATAAATTAATATAGCCTATGTTTCAATCAGGTATTTTATAAGCATATTCATGGAAACTGCTTTGAAATCCTTCTAGTAGTTTAAAAGATGTGCGCGGACAAACAAACAAACTGACAGCCGTCAGATTTGTAGTTCCATAGTTTGAAAATAGATTGCGTACTAAAACGATGTTTTGCGAAAAAATTGTAAATTTGCTTAAACTTTACGAATAATATTATTAAAAACGTAATAAGTATTCAATAATTCCTAAAATAATGAGTGTAAATGGATCGTAGTTTCACAAATATGAAAAGTGCGTCTATTATAGGTAAATACGACACTTTACCTGAATCACGCAAACGGGATTTTTTTTGCAAGTTAAACCGATATCCGGTATTGCTTCTACTTAGTTAGAAGTCATGTGTGAAGGTATTTGATCTACACATTTATAATATGGTAGGGATAAATGCGATGGTTTGTGTTTAAATGTGCAAGTGTGTATGTTTGTCCGCACTCAACTTTGTAGCGGACTAATAGTTGAACAGATTTGAATACAACTCGTTATGGAGGTAGCTTGTACCCTGTATTAACATTATCTATTTATTTTATACCGGTGCGGCAGCTGAATCCGCTAAAGGCCTCAAAAGGCGCAAATATAGTAGTCTAGATAGTGGATACATGTTTGAGCCTTTTGGGGTCGAAACTTTAGGTCCGTGGGGGTCGGGTGCCAAAATTATCTTTAAAGATTTATCCAAACGCCTGGTCGAAGCATCTCGTGACCAAAATGCTGGCCGGTATCTTGCGCAACGTGTTAGTATTGCAATCCAACGCGGCAATGCGGCCAGCATTTTGGGCACGTTGCCTACAGGCAGCGGGTTTTTAGATTAGTGTAGTTTAATATATTTAATTTATTTTATAATAATTAAGTCTGTTTCTTTATTTTAATTTAGGTTAGTTTATTTAATTGTATTTACTTGGTAGTTTTTATTTTTAAGTACTTGTTTCTTTACGCGAGTAATTCTGTTTTGTATGTTTATTGAATAAATCATTTTATACCCAGATAAAGCAGGTAGAGTATTGGTTTCTGCAGTATTGCGGATGAAACCGCGTGGCGCAGCTAGTTTTTCTGTAGAATTGTCAACCAGCTAATTAACTATAGTGAAGTCTCTCTGATGCTTGGTTACTTCTCCATAAACGGTTCGTACAGTATACCTTGCAACATCGATTTAAAAACCAATTTCGTTGCCTTGAAATTATAAAACGATTCTTTTTTCAAAAAGTTTAGAAACCAGAGCCCTTATTCTATTTCACATAATATTGGTTGCCATTAACGCGTGAAGTCATAACATGAAAATGTAATTGAAAAATGGACTCTGTGCCCTTAGTCTCTATTGCCACATTAACTCGTAACGCGGCCACATTACGTTATATGCATGGACTTAGCAATGTCATGTTTGCTTAAGCGATGAGGTGCGTAAAACGCATCGTTTTGCATTTTCAAAATAACGTAGAGTTGTTAAGAGAATGCAGTATGCAATCAGTCGACGCGTTTGATTTGCATAGATTTATAACCATGTTAATAATGTTATTTGTAACCATGGTTACAACACGTTTACAGTGCGTTATTGGTGTTCACACAGAATGTCACACAGACAGTATGTGGTTTCACACAGAATTGGGCCCAGGCACACTTGAATGTTCATAGTTTTACCTTTAGAAACGCTGCGCCGAGTCCGGAGCGGGGCACAGTGAGCCGCGGCAGGGTGGCCCACGTGTTGTCGTCCAGGTTAAAAGCCTCAAACATGTCTATCGAGTGTCGGAAGTAGCCCCCCGCCACGTACACAATGCGAGGTGTGTTCGGCCGCCGCTCTTTCACCACTGGCTTCTTGTGCAATGTCAGATCCTAGAACAAAGCGGATAAATAGTTTATTTTTCTTCTTTCCTTGACAGGATTTTAGCGTCCCAAGTCTTGTGCGGTTCAAATGTTTTTAAGTTTAGGTAAAAATCCTCAAACAACTTGTTTGATCTTTAGAAAACGATTAGGCACTATCTTTAGAATAACAATGCAAATAGTTAAAGCACTGCAGCAATTTTCCTACCAAAATAAAAGCCAGCAACTTGACAATTAATTACTTTACAACATTTGCGTGATTCGTTTCAATCAGTTTTCTAAAACTCTTACTCAGTGACTTTTATCCTTAAAAATGTTAAAGATGTAAAAAGAGCTGGCTTGGAAACGGGCTCTTAAACAACTTTACTAACCTACAGGTACAGATTCTAGTTTAGGAATCAGACTTTAGTCGATCGAAACAGCAAGCATGATGAAGCAAAGCCCAAAGATGCACACATGCGACTGCCCCGGTGGCTCAGTTGGTAGTGAACCTACTTCCTGCGCTTGGGGGTGTGGGTTCGATTCCCATCTAGGACAAACATTTGTGTGATGAACATTTGTGTTGGTTCTATGTCTGGGTGTAAATATCTATTTAAGTATGTATTTAAAAATATATATGTATGTATATCAGTTTCTGGCTGCCATATTACAAGCTTTGCTTAGTTTGGGGTCAGATGACCATGTGTGCAATAATGTCCCAGATATTTATTTATTTATTATTATTACATATGACGTCAAAGCTAAAAGTAATTGCGTAAATAAATAAAGTCAATATACAGAGTAGTATCAAGGTAACCTCCTACCATCGTGCCGGCTGGTTGTTGACTTGCATAATATGCAACCCAGCGTAGTTACGAACTGGCAAGTCACCCTGATAATGTTTACTAGATGGTTCCTGAGTAAAGGTCGCAAGCAATATTAGTGTAGGGGATGGCGAAAGGTTTAACATAACTATGCGAGTATCAAAACTGACGGCGTACGCGGGGCCGCAGGGCGTAAGTATAAGTTAGTATCTGAACTACAATGTGAGTAAAGGTAGGTTTTATTGGGAATGTTAAGCGCCGACCTAACAACAACTGGTCTAGAGTTGTAAGTTCAGAGTTCTTGCGGGTTTCTTCTGAGACGATCTGTCTGCTATTCAGTGTACTGCGCCAAGGTAGCTATCGCAAACATTAGAATACACGTAGAACACTCGCGGTTTGTGGTCGGCGCGGCACCTTTAAGATCGTTGCCTGGTACTTATGAGATAAGTATAAAAATGTAATCACCTTAAATATTTTAGCGAGGTATTCTCTACATGCGGGCACTTTTTTCAAGACTGCGCACGTGCTCATCTGCTCTTTGAGGAAGCTCGGCGTGAGGTATTGACACCGCACAGCTTGCAGGATGTGCTCCATGCGCGGGTGACGCCGATCCTCGTCGTATTTCACCTGGAAGGACAATTATCACAATCTTTAGTCATATAAGTCACTGAATTATTGTTAGATACAGGCATTTCCGAGTAACTATAACATGGGGTTCTCCAAAAGGGCTGTTAATAGAGTCTTTAAAGGTCGGCAACGTATCTGTGATGCCCCTGCAGGCCCAGCACCGGCCGTGGACAAATTGTCTTTCCACCATTTTATCTTGCGAGAAAGAGACAAACGTATCCATATTCCAGCTTTTTGGCGTCTACTTGTGGTGCTGATGTTAAAAGTATCCATAGGCGACGGTGATAGCTTACCATCAGGCGGCCCGTTAGCTTTTTTGCCACCTATGGGATAAAAAAATGAAGACTTTAAAGATATTGTTATTGAAAAAGCTATACAATACGAGGGAGAGCTACCACAACCTCTTATAGCGTTTCCGATAAAAAAATCTTATAGTGCTCTCACTGCCGTTGAGAGAGCTAGCGATAGTGGTAGATCTGATGGTCCAATGTGTAAACTATTAAGATGAAGAGGGATACATATAAAAACCACAAAAACAAGGATAACCTTTATACATATACATAATATGGCTTACATATCAGGCTTGACAAGAAAGAAGAGAGTATCACTAAGCGCTGATGTGACCAACTTGACTTGTCTTGATCGAGAGTTTTCTTAGCATTGATTCAAGAAAATCTGTTTAGCCGTTGAAGATTAATTATCAGCTCTTTTGCTGGAGGTTTTATATTTATTTTAATATATGCTTGTTCTCCGGTTATGTTTCGAAAACCCGTTGAAATTTTCCTATGTGCCACACACATAGCACAGAAACACGTGAAGCATGACTTTTTATTTTTATAAGTAAATGGTTTCACATATTACGGTTTACGCAACTCTATCTAAGTAAAGTAGTTTCGTACGGTTACGACTCTTATTCAGCTATAACTATCAATATAAAAAACTAGACTTCATAAAAATGTCATAACCGGACCAAACTGAAATGGGACCACACAGGAAGCACCAGCTTTCAAATAAGAAAACAATCATCAAAATCGGTAACAAACATAAAAAACAGTCGAATTGGAATTGGAGTCCTCCTCCTTTTTGGAAGTCGGTTAAAAAGCAAGTAATTACAGTCGAATTTTTGACGTCGGCAAACAGAAATACTTTAGTTTTTTGAGAGTATTGGACTCATTACCATCATCAGCCAAAATACGTCTTTTACATTGGACATAGGCGTCCCCTGTAGTATTGGACTGTCTTAGTTTTACACATTCTATCCCTCACGCCTCCTTGATTTATTGTATCTACTAAGTTCAAAGTCTACGGATGTCGAAATCAATAATAATGTGCGTGTTAGCACATAATAATAGTGAATACAATGATATACATCTATTTATCAACTTTGTGTGTACAAACTGCAAGTCATAGAGTTCGCTCTATATCTACCTATTAGGAATAAAGAAAGATAAAATACAAAGAATCATTCGATTCGACCGCGTGACGAAAACAAATAACTGGCAAAAGTACCAGTCTATAGGAATAATATTGTTATCATGCGATTTCTGAAAATACTAAATTCCTAGAATTGTAACCTTATCATCTTTATGAACAAGAATCGATTAGGTACGCTTGAATGGATTTCGACGTAGACCCCGAGTGTAGCTAGGTCTCAATTTCGCATAGAGTGCCATGGACTTGCTGACTATCAAACCGCACCAGCTTGGTGCCATTGGCATCGATCTAGAAGTTACTATACAGGATTACGCATATACGCTGTACTTATCAGAATGGAGGTCATTGTACGTACACATCATTAAGAACAAATTTTACTATGAGACCAAACATGAAATCGCGAAAATATCATCAGCTGTTTAATAGAATACGGTCTATTATATTGATACTCGACAAAATGTATGGAACAGCAGTTTTTTTTGGTGATTTAGGGTTGGTCCTTTAGTAAAAGTTATTCATAGTTATGAGTACAATGACCTCCTTACGGCTTAGTACAGGGTAAATACGTAACCCTGTATAAATATGAAAAAGAAAAGCCACAGATAATAACAGGGCGAGAGCGTGTTGAGACACGCTTCAACACGCTTAGGGTAGGATTCCATAGCCAGAGCCATACGAGTTTACGCAGAAAGGGTGTACCAAGCCGAACATATGTTGTATACTGATCAATATGAACAACTTTTAATATGGGCCGAACATGAAATCGCAAAAAAAACTGCTGTTCCATACATTTATTCATACAGTGTAAAACGGTCGTAGATACTCCATAATGGATTTTTCACGTTATCAACTACTTAGGCATCACGCCTTTAAACATGGCCTTATCATGATTTAATACAACCTTCCAACAAAAAGCAAACAAAGCTTTCAGTATTTCAGGCGATCATTCGTCATCATTACCATGCCGTGACAAAGGATTCACACGTCATCGCTCACTCAGGCGCACCAAGTTACTTACTCTTACCATGATTAACAAAAAAGTAGTAGTCGGGGTGAGGAACGCATTTTTCACCATTATCATCATTTCAGCCTATCATATTCCACTGCTGGGACTCACGCCTTCTCTCAGAGATAGAGGGTGGGCAATAATTAGGGTTGCTAATGCCAACCATCCCTCGTGAGGCGGTACGTCCCGTTTTCGAGTTATACGTCACGCGAGTTGTTTTTTTCGTTTCTGTACATTTGTAGACAGGTCCCGCTTTTTTGCTCAAGTCGTAGTTTCCTGCATATCCGTCAATAGAAGTTAGTAGGCCTAGCCATAATTCACCATGCTGGCCCAGTGCATGTTGGTGAATTTTATTTATTTATTTATTTTATTTCCCAACTTACAACTATCTTTACAGGTATATTACCTAATGCGGTAGTGTAGCAAAATTAAATTATCTAATTACAGAAACAACACAAATTCCTTAACCGCCTGTTGTGATGATTTTTTTAATTCCCTGACAAAAAATCTGATTATCTTCAAACGGCTGAAAATACTTTCTCAAATCATAGCTAAGACTCAAGGCACTCACTCACTCTCGATCAAAGCACCTTTCATTTTTTTTAAATCAAAATCACCCTTTTTGGAGCTACGATACCACACACAGATATACGTTAAACTTATAACTCCCCTCTGTTTGCGTCGAAGGTTAAAAACGTGCTTTCAATATAAATCTATTGCAATGCCAAGGTCAACTGGCCAATGTCAAGTTCAACAGTAAATTACGTTATCAAGTTAATTGTATGAGGTAGGTCTGTTATTACTGGTAAATATAACAAGTAGGTTACATAAAATGTAGCTAAGATAAATATCTCTGTCTCGTGTTAATGTATGTTTTTTTCTCGTTTTTCTCTAAATATCTGATACTCATCATCTTAAATCCCTTACTGTGCGGTTAACGCAATATTTTTTGCTTCACACAGCAATATGTGGAATGAGCTCTCTTCATCCGCATTTCCGAGTAACTATAACATGGGATTTTTCAAAAGGGCTGTTTATGGATTCTTTAAAGGTTTATAGCGGTGGCATAACTGATATGGTATATTGTATCAATACCAGATATTTAGATAAAATCGAAATATGACATAACATTTTTCAAACTGAACGTTTATGCAGTTGTAAAATGTGAGTCTAAAACATCCTTCTGCAGCGAGTATAGGACTGCGGTGACGAAAACTCCATCCACGAAATGGGTGATTTTCTTACCCAACTTATAACTGCATTGTAGACTTCCTGTTCCTCCCGTACATTGAGCTCGTCTTTCCGAATTAAACATATTAGTTCTTGAGCTGTTAACTGTAGGAACTCTTCTTCTTGACAAACCTGTTGATAGAAACAAAATAGTTAAAACCAAGTACGACATTTGCTTCTTGAACTGTCGATTAATTTACAAAGAAAAGTTGGTACGAGATGGAACTTATTCTAAAACAATAACCATTATTTCTATCACAGTTACTCGTAATGAAATGGACATGGGTATGACAAGGATAGAAACAATATTCAGTAAGTATGTGGTTTGAAGTTGTAAATTCTTACCGCGTCGTCCCAAACAAACCCCATTCTTTATCACGGCTGGCGCGTTTCTGATACCTTCATATCAGTATCGTCAGTTTAGTTAAATACACGGAAGTTTAATAATAGTACGTAAGCAATGATTACATTTGTTCATTTAGATAGTAGGTATATACTTCTGCAAATTAGTTTGGTATTTATTTATTTATAGACAAATACTCGTCACACATCTACGCCAAGGCGCGTCACGAGTCATACTTTAAAAAAATACAATAAAAATTAAATTTAAATAAATTCATGTCAATTCAATATTATGCAAATTATATAAATGGTCTTTTAGTTTATTTTTTTATTTATTTATTTTAAGTTTTAGTTTTTAGTTAGTATTTTAAGTTTTCTTTAATTTTCTGTTTTTTAAGTTGTGCATAATAAATTATTATATATGCAAATTAAAGGTATAGCTACGGAGGCGACTTAGCGCCTAACTTTCACACAACCACAGAAGACATAATAGTACAAACACAACTAGACCCACCACAAATTGAAAAGTATACATATTTTGTTATTCTACTAGTTTTATATAATCAGGACATACAGTAAACAGAAAGAAAAAAAATATATTATAAAAAAAATGTCTGAAGCTACCGCGTTACTGCAGTGCGTCGAGCATGTTTGCTGAGGCGGGGGTTCCTGAATTCTTCGCCGTAATTAAATCGTCGCGTCGCGTCGTTCCATTAACAAAATATTCGAAGCGTATCTCTGACGTTATAAGGAGCCTAATGTTTAGACATTGTGTCCCGGTCCATATGGACAGCAAAAAAAACAGTATACTATTGTGCTTTTTAGTTTATACTATTAGAAAGTTTTTATTAAACTCTTTACATAAAACGTCAAGGTTAGGTATTTTTATTTTGATACTTATGTCCTTCAAATTAAATATCAAAATATTAATAATGTAATGTTACATGCACTATTTTTTTTTGTTTATACTTAGTATATATACTTTTCTATACAGTGTGATGTTATGTTAATTTTACTTACAGTATTTAGTTTATGTTTAGGGTCAAACAAGTGCTAAGGCACTTGTTTGACCCTAAACTGGGGTCACTAAAAAAACACTGGGGTAAAAAAACTAAAATAAACGATTTTTTATTAAGTTATTTATGTCCTTAATAATGTGAAAATATGCAAGTGAGATATCTCCGGACAGGAAGAATCCCCGAAGGATATAGTACTTAGATATATTGTATCTTTAATATATGATTATATCATGTCAGCTCTTTTTTTAGAAGAATAATGGATAATGTATCCAGTAAATTAAACAAAATGTGACTCCAATCATTGATATAGATATTCAACACTAAGTGAGTGAGCGTTCATAATTAGATACTTATGAGTGGGATTGGATTAAAATAAATGTTGCTTTTGAAGCAATAATACTAGGATTCCTTTTATCTGAGATGCCGTGGAACACACACAAAGACATTGCTAACTAACACTCACATCCAGAGCAGATATTTAATATTCATCATAGAAATATGTGCCTTGCCAAACCTCCTGCTAATAAGACAAGTATAAGGAAGACGCGCTATCACTGAATCATACTGATCGTCTAATAGTAGAGGCCACACTAGGAGGAGGTATTTTAATTTTCGGTCTCGTGGAGGAAAATATCGAAAGGAAACCATAGTTAGAATTACAGAGCTCGATTGGCTACTCTAGCTGCCACCTATACGTTAAAATCAATCGTCAAGCACCAAACGTCGTGTTTTATAGGAACATTGAGCTTAGTGCTTGACAGCCAGTATCCATTCCAGGCTGAGGAAGTTCAATATAGAAGAGATAGCCTTTAATAGCCCACTGCTTGGCTCTTTGACTATTCTATTTTCATAAATTTGGCCCTTGTTAATCGCCTCCATTCGCATTCTACCGCCTTTCTAATATCGCCGGAGCACCTAGTAATGTTTACCTGTGTAAAATGCCTTTCAATGAACTGGTTAGCTTTTTTCTTGAGTTCGACGCAGCCGTGTTGCTCTGCGAAGTTTGCGATTCCGATGGCGTTTGAAGGGTCCAGCTGTCGCTCGAGGAACGCGCAACACGCGTCTATCACGTTCGATATCTGTCGGCACACAGCTAAAATAATTGTGGTTTGCTTGCGGGATTCAGATATGCAGGCGGGGATTCAGTCAAGACAATGATACTGTGATATTTGGATCTGCAGATGCCCGCGTGTTACATATCATACTCGTATTATGTTAAACTATGTGATAGTTCTGGTGAAAGGTGCGGCGCTGCCGAATTGAATTGTTCGCTTTGCAGATAATAACTTGAGATTATATGCCCAAACGGAAGAAGCGGAAGACCGGCATTTATGGAAGGAAATGGGAGAGACCTTTGACCAGCAGTATAGGTTAAAAAATGCCCACACGGGCAGTGTATGCTTCATAGAAGATATATGGTAGCGGTTTCGTGAAATATGCCGTAATGTAAATATGTATACCTATTATTTAATTATTATCTAATCGTGTGTGATGACCTTTGGATCTTTCTAGACTATGGCGACTTTCAGTGTTAGTAAATTTGCTATAGAATATTGATACAAAAGGTTGGGAACGCTGCCTTCTTCAACCTATTAGTTCCTCTTAATATTGAACTAGATAGCTTAACGTGAGGTTAACTTAATGACCAAATAATTTAAAAAGATTGCCGAATCTTCATGCAAGAGCAATCGATAGACAAAAGGCCCGATAATTCGTTTCACGAGACCGGAGGCAAGCGAATTTCTATGTATATTATTAGATTGTGGTCATTTAAACATTGATTAGATTGTTTCAATTCACAGCTTTTTATCGCTATAGATTATGTATACTATAGATTTTCGCAAACTATTTACAATATCCATTTACGTAAGAACATTTGTTCTCGCCGTAGAGAGCTAAATCATATTACTGCATCGATCTAGTATTACAAACGAGCGAGGTATTATAAATAGTCAACCAATGGTTTAGGCATTTGTGACCATGCTCGTGGATTATGTCGTCTTAGTTTGTGCCAGCTAAAAAGTGCCAGTTTTCGCATCACCTAGACAGAACTGCCTGTTAGATGATAGCTCAGTCATAAAAAAAGGAATATTAATTGGCCAAGAAAAATCGCTTCACGTAATTAATGGACGCCCCCTCACCTATTTTGACAACTTCAGTAAGTATAGCAAAGCTGTCATAATTAGGAAAAAATATGAATATGTCTCCCACGTAAGATTGTGGTGTGAGCGTCTTCCTTGTCAGTAGTATATGTACTAGTGTAAGGACTATTTTTAACACGCTTTTATTAGCTAGGTATGTATGTATGTAACGGAATCTTTGAACTCGATTTTCATCTACTTCAAAACATCGAATCAAATTGAAATTTTGCACACTTATGAAGGACCGATGACAGTGCAATAATTTAAATAGTTTGTCCCATTATCCTTACCAGGATCTTCAGGGTTAGCGATTTTAAAGAGTGTTTTATTGTTTTCTTAAACTGCGAGAATTATTTAGGATTCCGCCTGGGGGAGTCAAGTTATTCAACCACTAAGCAGTATATATGAATTGTGCAAACATAAATATGTTCCGGATTAAAAGGCAATATTTCAAGTGAAAAAATTGTTAGGCTTAAAGAGGTTTAACTTCTAATCTCAGTGTGACGAGCGAAGTGCATTGCCATGCAGAATGTTTAAGTTCAAAATTCTGGGCAGCACTTAACTGTTTTGGGCAAGCTTGACGCTTACTATCAGTTATTCATAAATATGTAAAAAACATGCAAGCATTTTGTACCGACCTGGAACATTGTAGCGGCGGGTAGTAGTTGGCACACCGTCACCTCCGTTATCCTAATCTTGCCGGTGTACATGAAGTAGACCAGCCACGCCATCGCCGAGGGACACACTCCTTGTAACCGCACCCGAGACATCTCACACTCTTTCAGACCGCTGGTGAACATTGCCTGCGAACAAAATTAAAAGATTAGAATCAGTATCATTATCAATATAAAAAACCAACTTCATAAAAATATCAGAACTGAACCAAATTGAAATGGGACCACACGGGAAGTACCAACTAAAAAAAAAAAAAAGAATAATCAAAGTTCACCCGGTCGAAAGTTCTGAGGTAACAAACATAAAAACAGTCGATTTAAGAACCTCCTCCTTTTTGGAAGTCGGTTATAAATTAACATAATCCGTATTTTCACACGCTATCCTACAGGAACCATGAGTTTATGTGGGATAAAAGAAGCCTATGTGCTAATCCAGGGTACATTACATTCAGTTACTCGTTACCTAGCGACACGTTAACATGTCGTGTTATAAACAAATGTATAGCTATAACAAAAAAACTTTTTTTAAATAAGCCTTTTCGTATTCTTCTCAGCAAACCGTTTGATTTGATACCCATATCATGATAGTAGATATAGAGCATTTTGTCCGCCATCTTAGGGCGTCCACCATATTGAATTTATCATCTAAGATTCTATTACAGATCTTGTGTAGCAAAAAATGCTAGGTCTGTGGATTCTATTAGTACCAAATTGCTTGGGAAGACAAATCCAACGAACCCAAACTCGACGGGGTTACGTCGTTTCGTTTAGGTGTTCCTAAACGAATTGTTACCGAACTTTTTTTTTTGGTAGAAAATGGCTCGCGTTTGACCGCCAAATCGCCTGATGTTAAGCAATGATGCGGTCTACGATGGAGCACGCTTGCCTAGAAGGAACTGATTTACTCGTGATTTGAAGACACCCAGATTGTAACTACAGGGGAACACACATTTACACCTACATGAGTATGCTAAATTTCAGCTTAATAGGTTGAGGATAATTAGTCTAAAATTCAGTAGTAGTCTAGTCAACAAGTTCAAAAACGTGTTAAATAGAAATAAAGCTCCTAAAAATATGTGCCATAGCTCATTCGATTCGGAATGACGTCTAGAAAAATGTTTTTTAAGGGTATATTAGCACATAAAAAATTGCAATTGTTATTAACAAAATAAGATAAAAAAAAGGTCTTTAGTTTTTCGTTAATAACTTTTAAAATAATGATATTTAAGGAATTTTGAAAAAAAGATCCTGAAAGAGGAGGAAATTTCCAATAAAAAATTAATGAAATTTTTTTTTTCATTCATTTTTAGTTAATTTAAAAAAATTATAATTAACAAAATAATAAACTTTAATTATTATTTTTTACATAACTTTATTAAGTACCTAAATAAGAAGAGGTCCACGAAGCGAAAAATTTATAGACTAATTATTTAAACTTTTATGCCGTAATTTATAACAACAGAGATTGGAAAAAAATTAGTTAATTAATAATGGTGTAACTTTTTGAACAATCGTCCAAAAATTTTTTTTTCACCGAGGTTTTTTTCGTTCAAGTGTCTAGATTACACTATAATTTATTCAAATTTTTAAATTGTTATTTAATATTTAAAAAAAAATATTTTAGGTGATATACCGGTTTTTTAGACGGCGCGCCTATGTCGTAACGCCCTCGCGGAGCCCTACTTCCAGCGTTAAATTTTTTTTATAAATAATATAGATAGAGTTCCGGGAGTTAGGACTTTTTTATTGGAAATTTCCTCCTCTTTCAGGATCTTTTTTCAAAATTCCTTAAATATCATTATTTTAAAAGTTATTAATGAAAAACTAAAGACCTTTTTTTATCTTATTTTGTTAATAACAATTGCAATTTTTTATGTGCTAATATACCCTTAAAAAACATTTTTCTAGACGTCATTCCGAATCGAATGAGCTATGGCACATATTTTTAGGAGCTTTATTTCTATTTAACACGTTTTTGAACTTGTTGACTAGACTATAGCAAGATTTGTCTCATACGAACGTACACACGCACTAACAGCTGTGTGCTAACAGGGCAAGTGTGCTAAAAGCTTGTAAAAGTAGTATGTATTGACAATTATGCCACTATTTTCGCAGCGCATGGACGGCGTACGATATGCTTTGTTTATTTGATCAAAGTTCAAATCCGTCCAGCTGTTACGGAAGTAAGTCACGACAAATATACATACTACTCTTACTTACACACACTCAGTGTGCGAGTATGATTAGTGTGATTTTATAAAAATTTATATATAATCAATTCATGCTTTTTAGTTCAGACAGTAGTGATAACAATATTGACCAACAGGTAACAATCCTACGTTCAAAACCCTAGCAAAAGTTATCAGAATTTACGGTTTTCATTCGGCTTCTTAATATAGCTAAGTTTAGTAACTTTGTAGGGGGTGTTTGTGGGGATTATAGCACATTACACACGTATTTAAAGTAAAGTTTATTTCAAAAAAAAGTTTATATGTTAATGTAGAGAATGCCAAGAGTTATTTAAACTACGAGTATAATGCGTAGGAACATTGTATTACCAGTGGACCCCAAACTCGGCTAGGCCGGTCTCTGGCGGCCCTGGGAAGATTAATACAAATAATGGATCGCGCGCGCTTAGGAGTTTCTACTACTTAGGACTAGTAAATTAATATACTTAAATCAAAGTGAAATATAGCTGACAAAGGACAAGTAAAGTTCAAAGCAGACTCAAAATACATATATACAAAAGGACAATATATTATTGTAACCAATCGAGAATTTACAATGCATATTAAAATTTAAAATTATATTAAGTTTTTTTCGAAATTAAAATATAAGTAAAGCTTGATTCCAGCGTAATTTTCATTAAATTATCTTATAGCAAGATAATAATTAATACCAAATATTGTGTTATGATGACGCGTACAAAATATTGAAACCAATTTTATTACTTTGTTGATGGCTACACTTGTGTTAGATGTAGAAAATTCAAATTTCAATGACGCAGTTGCCTCGCTGGACAAACATCTATAATAAATAAATAAATATCTGGGACATTTTTGCACACACGATCATCTGACCCCAAACTAAGCAAAGCTTGTAATATGGCTGCCAGAGACTGATATACATACATATATATTTTTTAAATACATACTTAAATAGATATTAACACACAGACATAGAACAAACACAAATGTTCATCACACAAATGTTTGTCCTAGATGGGAATCGAACCCACGCCGCCAAGCGCAGAAAGTAGGTTCACTACCAACTGAGCCACCGGGGCACCGGGTCTATTGAAAATAAATAACAAAAGTTTATTTATCCATGTGATAATCACAACTCCGAAACCACGATTTTACTAAAGACATTTTGTTTTCTCTAACGTAAAGATATATTCTTAGATTTTACAATTATAATATTTACTCGTAATATAAGGCGAACATAGTCGTAACAGTAGAGTTGACCCTCACAACATTTTTAAAGTATCAATGAATGAGTAAGCCTACTATGACGTAACATTCTAATTAGCATACTAAGCAATGTTGGGGCACTTCTTTTGCGGCAGCCGAAATAAATATGACATGTTATGTAACAAACTTATACTTTAATAGTGCAAGTACTTAACATAGCCGCATGAAAGAAGACTTATGTTGTGTTGGATTTGACTACAAGGAATTAATAGGAGTCAACAGAAGACATTGGAGTCATTGGAAGAAAACAGCTCTACAATTTTGTAGTAGTAGTGTTAACAAGCTGTTTTCGATATATGTACTCGTATGTACCAATAACCGAAAACTCGAAAACTAAGTTGTTTTTCCAAGACATTATCGAAAATTCGTTCATTATTGTCGTGGTATTTCCTCGAATATATTCGCTATTTCTTTACAAAGTTTTGTGGCAGTTAGGCTTCGATGGACTCACGTTATTTTTAACGTTCGCCCATCCAACGTTTTATTTTATAATAGGCTTGCGTTTGACCGCAACCTTTTTTTCTGCCTTCTTCTTTTTAATGATAATTGATCGTACAACAGTATATTACTTTACACTGGGGTACACGACCAGATTCCGAGATTGGCATTTGCGGCACAAGCGTAGAGAGGGCTGTAATTTACTCCAATTTAAAATCTGTACTTTTCACCCAGTATGCCGTGTGCTTTTTACCATACAATCGAAGAAATTGAAGAATATCTCACATTTTTTTTTACCACATTAATTATTTAAAATACTATAAGAACCTCTCTAAATATAAAAGTTTCTAAAAATGTTGACATGGCGGACAAAAACGCGTGGTTCATTACACGATAAAAAGAAAATCTCATATGTAATCGCAATCTATAATTAAATATGTGGTTTTTGTTTTTTAATTTAAACCACAAATTTTCTATCCTCTATATTATGTATTTTACGAATATTAAATGAACATATTTCCGAGTAGGTATGGTAAAGAACAATGTAAAAAAAAAAACCGATCGTGTTTTAATCATTCACCAGTTAACAACTAATATAAATGCTGGCTGATGATAATTACTTTTATTTTAATTGGCACTGAATTTGCACCAGGAGCGCTCGAGTTTGTATTAGTAATACCTACGGCTGTGGCAAAAACACGAGTCTGCAGCGGAATATTGCAAGTCACGGTGACGAGCAGAAGGTATTATCTCAACTATTCTGAACTAAGGATAATAACAAAACTGTGAAGTGTACTGGAGTTGAGTATAGTTATTGCACTATAATGGAAGAAGTTCAGCTAAATTCAAAAACAATTAGATTAAACCAATTTTAAACAAGCAAGTAATCTCAAAAGGCTTTCCAGTGACTCATTTACAAGGTTACATAATAGATACACAATACACTGTGTTAATTTATTTTCGCAGTGAGTTACGACAATGTTATGCGATGTTTTTTTTTTTATGGTAGGTAGCCCGTAGGGTACATGCCCATTTCTTAAGGACATAGTGATACCCACGGGACTGTCACCGGCTGATGTGAAATCATGTGGCACCGCTCCCAAAAAGAAAGATCGTGTGAAACGCACAGTATGCGATTTCCACTGGTCTATGATATGTGGATGCGCTTTCAAACGGTGGCGGCTAGTGAGATAATAAAACCGCGACGCCGGCATTAGATCGAATAGTTCTTCAGAACACTCCCCATTGTAAATGCGATAAAAGATACAGAGAGAACCGGTTGGTCCCACAGTAAAAGTTGTAGTGATAAGTAGGTACGTGTCATCGCTGACCAAACACCTGTAATAAATGAAACTCACCTTAAAATAAGGGCTGCCCGCCGCTAACACGACTTTGTGGACATGGAACAGCTCATTGCCGACTTCTAAAACGACGTCGGTGAGCATGTGGTGGGATCGCATCGTGAACATCATCTGCGGAGAGAACATTTCAACGTCACCATTTTCCTATATGATTGTTTTTCAGAATGTGGAGACGATAAAAGCTTCCATTTATTTACGATTACGTTGTGCCCTGTGGTTCAAGGCATTTTAGTGGTTCTCCTTTTTAACCGACTTAAAAAAAAAGGGTTCTCAATGAGTTTTGAGTTTTTTTTTTAATGTTTATTACCTCAGATTTGTGTCATTTATGAGCGATTTGGAAAATTCTTTTTTTAATTGAAAGTATATACTTTCAGATTGATAGGCCCCATATAAATTTCATCAAATTCGGTTCAGTCGTTTGTTTTTTTTTTACTTGGATGACAATATTATGTCATCTGAGGTACGAAAATTGCATATTTTATTATGTTTGTGAATCTTTAAGACACGTTAAACTTATAACACCCCTCTGTTTAGTTTGCGTCTCCGCGCGGGGGTTAAAAACTAAATGGCTATTACGAACAACGCGTTTTAGTAAGTACCTACTCATTTTTTACTATGCCTTGTTTTTGCTTAGTTACAGAACATAATCTATTTAAAAACTTCTGATGAGTTGAATGACTTGTAAATAAAATAAGATCTTCGTCGGAGGATATTTTTTTCTTCTAGGCAAACGTGCTCCATCGTAGACCTCATCATTGCATAATTAACATAAGGTGAAGAGGTGGTCAAAGGCAAGCCTATTATTAAAAGTATTAAAAAAAATGTTGATATAATTAACTTTGTTAATAATACCAAAGGTTTGAAATACCACATCCAGGGTATAACTTCTCACTTACTACTTACAAAATTTAATCTAAATCCGTTTCCTCTGTCACGGAGTTAAGTGCGAACAAGCATACATACGAACAAAAATTTGTACGCAAGTAGTTCATATCTGCCCCGGTGGCTCAGTTGGTAGTGAACCTACTTTCTGCCCTTGGGGGCATGGGTTCGATTCCCATCTAGGACAAACATTTGTGTGATGAACATTTGTGTTTGTCCTATGTATGGGTGTTAATATCTATTTAAGTATGTATTTAAAAATAGATATGTATGTATATCAGTCTCTGGCTGCCATATTACAAGCTTTGCTTAGTTTGGGGTCAGATGACCTTGTGTGCAATAATGTCCCAGATATTTATTTATTTATATCAATATTTTTTTAAGTTCTAATATGGGTGAAAACGGTCCAAGTGCTGCGAAGATATAGGGGTCATGCAGTCTCAGTTCGGGGCTATCAACTAGTACCTAACCTATTAGTGTGATGTGTCAGATGCGTGTTTCTCACCCCCCGTGAAAATGCAGAAAAAATGTTAATAGATTAAGGTTGCCTGGAAGAGATCGCTTAAAGCGATAAGGCCGCCAATTGTTTCACTAGTTTTTAAGTTGTTTTTTATGTTACCTACTATGTACATTTGTAATTTTTGGTGTGAACAATAAAGAGTTTTCTTTTCTATTCTATCGCATTGGCTTCTTCTATGGTTAAAATGCTCTATAGTTGATACAGAAAATTGTAACGTAGATCATTATTCGTAGATCGCTGGGGCCTCTGTCGAAGTAGGGCGAGAATAACTTATAACTAGTTCCAACCTCTAAGCTAATTTTGCCTTGTCATGGCACCGGCACAGTGCGCGTGCGAAATGGCGAGCGACATCGATAACATACGATACATAGCAATGACGATATATACATAGGTGCCGTCGGTATAGTATTTACTATCTATGTATACATAGGTACGTTGGTTACATATATATACATAGATACGTATGATTACATTCTGTTTTCACGCTTATGTCAAAATGTATGGGCGAAGGAAGAAAAAAACAGTTCGGTAAACGCAAGCTAGGCAAGTGACTGGAAAGATTGGTTCAATGTACCCTAGATACGATGTAAAGCTGTTGCCCGCGATTTCTTATGCTTACTTTTTCATATAAACTTTCAACCCCCTGTTGCCCCGGCAACAGGGACTGTTGACTCGGCGCTTTCGTAAAATCCTTTCACTACATCTCATAAAGAATCTACCTGCCCTATCATTTTAGCTTCGCAGGTCAAATAGATTTAATTTTTTTATTATTAATCAGTGAGTGAATGGTATTTCCCTTTTATTTTAAAGATAAATGTAGATAGTAGACATTCAATTTTCATTTACCGGAAACACGATTAATTCTTCGTGATATCTTTCAATCTGACGGCACCCATTTCGAACCTTGACCCTCTACACCAATGACTTATTTAGTACCTAAATAAATTATGTGCAGTTTCCATGCTATGGCTCAATAACGGTATAGGAAAACATCGTGAGGAAACCAGTATGTCCAAGAACGTCTAAAGTTCAAAGACAGTGTACGACATTCACCGGGCCAGATTGGTGGATTAAGGCCCCAGAGAGGCCTGAGACCCCAGTGGGAAATTGATGATGATGATGGAATATATATATTTATTTCATCCGAGCAGGATATAGTTTTTCAGTAAACAAACTACTACTTATACCAACCACAACATTACATTGCATTTTTCATAGCAAACACACACACTTGATTAGATTAGGTACTCCTACAAACTAAAACAACTCCTTACATTTATAAAACATGTACCATCGTTATCACAATAATGAAATAATGTGGTATTTATCCTCGACACCATATAAAATGTGCACCGTCATTGAAATTTTTTATATTAACATAATACCAAAATGAAACTGGATAATTTGCATATTTAGTTAGTCGTTTTTTCTAATACATAGTACTATAAATAGCTAACATAAAGGTAATGATTGAATCTCAGATCAGACAAAGGGAGATATGGTAAGGTGGCGTAGCGTCTACGAACCCATCTGGTCTAAATCAGGGATGCATTTAGTTGTTAGTTTACTCACCCTGCAGATGACTTTGCGCCCTTTTTTAACCGACTTCTAAAAAAGGAGGAGGTTCTAAATTCAACTGTTTTTTTTTATGTTTGGTACCACAGAACTTTCGACTGGGTGAACCGATTTTGATGATTCTTTTTTTTATTTGAAAGCTTGTGCTTGCCGTGTGGTTCCATTTTGGTCCAGTTCTTTTCCAGTTCAGTTTCCACAATTTGGTCCAGTTCTGACATTTTATGAAGTCTGTTTTTTTATATTTATAATTATTTATCATCAGCAACGAAGCCCTAGCTCAAACTAAGCTTCTTAGTCTTAAGAGTCGGCGCAAAGTTGCTAGTCTATCGATTTTTTATCGGATACATTTTGGAGAGTGTGCATCAGATCTGCATGATTTAATTCTCTCCTGTATAGTTATAGTAATTGTAGTGTAAAGTTTAGCAGTTCAAACCCCTAAACGGAACTGAAGGTTAATTTAAGTTTCAAATTTCTTTGAATCTAGAGATTCTATGACATGTATTGCTGTTAGATTAGCTCACTCACCCGCATAAAATCACTAAGGTAGTTGCCCATGCAGAAGGTCATGTCTCCGATATCGTTAGAGCCGGTGCCGACTGACCCTTCAAGCAGCGACTCGCAGCTGATCGGAGGCATGTCGTCCAGCATATTGCCGCGGAACACATCCTCGTCAGTCTCCATGCCGTTGCCTGGAACAACACACTAAGGGATAAATTACAGGGCATAACAATTTGTAACACTTAAATTCTCAGGTGATGAGTGCATGATTTTTAAGCTTAAAATTCTGTGTGGCATTGTTAATGTTATGGGGAGACATGGCGCTTATTACCAGGTCACTTTCTCATTTTGGCGCTCATTACTTTAAAAAAAGATACAGAATTTCCGCCTGAGAATAAAGAAAGGCACATTAGCTTCACCGGCAAGCATGTCAATATCCATACAATAATGACTCTACATGGGTAAAGTGTATCTACTACGTAATTGGGAGGACGAGGAAAACCGCTATCAACTTTTATATCAGGGGTATAAGGACCTGTAAACAAGAAAACGCCCGAGACATACCAGAATAATTGTTACCAAACAACATGGGAAAACGAACTGAAAAAATATTATGAAGTGGTATTTCTTCTCTACACATGAAATAACAGTCACCAGATTCTAATACTAAGTACGAGTATATATCGTAGGTATCTGACCAAAGATTTTAGGAGAATCGCGAGATTTTCTTGTTATTTTGGGATTTTGCGCAATGGACTATAACATTTTTATATTGCGCATAAAACTAATACAAAAGTAGAAAAAAGATAATTAAGAAATTGAATGTAGGTACGATTCAAAATCACAATAAAAAACATGAATGTATAAACCTTGATTCATTGTGACGTGTGTGACAAACATTCGTTAACTTTTGATTCTGAATAACAAAGAATTAAGAAAAAAACACTCCGCAACAAGATAACGAGATTACGAATACAATGGAAAACAACTTGAAAAGGATTAAAAATAATAGTTGTCATGCTGCATCATTTAGGAAAAATATTTGATCTGAAAGCTACTCTATGATCGAGTCATCAGATCGAGGAGTCCTATAGCTGATCGAAAAGAGGTCATCAGAAGAATCTAATTAGGATGGGCAGCGTTCGGGAAATCACGTGGAATCTACTCGTCCAAAATATCTCAGTGCTTAGACAAGTGTCTTTAACCACTGTGTGTTGCCAGTGATGACATTTAGTACTGAGACGTGGTCCTTAACTGCTGGCCTTTTGGAAAAACTCAGAGTCACACAGCGGGCAATGGAGAGAGCTATACTCGGAGATTCTTTGCGCGATAGAATCTGGAACGTGGATATTCGCCGAAGAACCAGAGTCACCGACATAGCTTTAAAAAATTTGCGAGTTGAACTGGAAATGGGCACGCCACATCGCTCGCAGAACCGATAACTGACGGGGAAGATAAGTGCTTGAGTTGAGACCGCAAACGAGAAGACGCAGCGTAGTAGGCTTTCCACTAAAAGGATCGACGACATCTTGAGAGTCGCGGTAACCAGTGAATGCAGATGGCAGACAGACATTCAGTTTGGAGTTCTAAGGGGATGTCTATTCTGTAGTGGACGTCTTCTGGCTGATGATGATGAAGATGATCGAAATTTGCCAGGACTAAGGCGCTTGCCCCACCGATTTTTTCTAATTTACAGCACCTCATACTCAAAGGATGGATTTCTTTTCTTCTGTTTATATTCTTTGTATTCATAGAGCCTAAAACATGTTTAAATATAGAAATTATATATACTTACTTCAGTATTTTTTTGCCCCACCCTAAATTAAAACCTGGCTACGCCCATCAGCAGGTGTGATAAGATAAAGGAGTCATCTGCTATCGTGATCGACTGGGAAAACTCTCATCATTGATGGCTCTACTGATAGCGTCTACAAGAAAAGGGCTCTAACCAGGAGAAGCACAAAATTCAAAGAAGACTTGATTTGAATATAATATTATTAAACCTATTTACTGTGTTAAGTGCTAAAACATTTTCTGTATCACATTGTGGAGTTTTTAATATGATAACGATTCATACAAATGACTGATAACAGAGGTGAGTCGGGATAAGTTAATGCAATCGATTAGAGAAGATGACTGTTGACTAAATAATAAATAAATATGTGGGACATTATTGCACACATGGTCATCTGACCCCAAATAACCCAAATACAAACATGAAATTAAAATAAGTGTTGAATGGCAATATTAATACACATTAGTATACGTATGACGATGTGACGTATGAAAATAAACCAGTAAGTGATATGTATTACATACTAGTTCATATTATATCGATGACCTAATCCGACGATGAAACTAAAAAAAAATACCTGGTAGAGTCATAAGATCTCTGTGTCTATCTCTAGACTAATAATTTATATCTCTATCTGTTTTAGTTCTAGGCTTAAGTTGATCAGCAAAGGTATTATTAAATTTTAAATAGAAAAGGCGGACTGGAGTTCAATTTTGAACTGGCATCTCCCCTGCAATGCGTGGATTATGGTAGCTGAGCGGAAACCACGAGTTCGTCACCATCAGGGTTAGCAACTCCCAAAGTGGCGCTAGCATAGCTTGTACCTTTAATATGGAAATTTTGACACATTTGTGTATAATGACACTAGACATTTTGTAAACACAAAAACAACCTTGCATAAAAGGTACAAGGTATACGCTAGCATCATCTGTAAAAGGTTTCTTAAGGTGAAACGTTTCACGTTTGGCGGGAAATTCAAATTTCAAACAGTATTTTTGTTCTTGTAGCTAGGCCGGGTATTTATTGTAAACGATCATGATGTTTGCGAAAATTGATTATTATTCTTTACAAACTCGCGTAAAGTTATTTATCTCCAATGCACATTATTACATACATTTGCCAATAAACAAATTTTTGCTGTTTCAAACGGTTTATTGCCAAATGTAAGTAATATGGTGAGTAACTGATTAATAGCTGTACATGATAATGTAAAGAACGACCAACAATTTTCGCAAACACTGTGCCATTTCACAATAATTACCTGACCTAAGCTACAAGGATAAAAAAACTGTTTGAAATTTGAATTTCCCGCCAAACATGAAACGTTTAACCTATTCTACTGGACACACTCCTTCTATACGTATGTAGGAGTGGAAGGTTTAAAATTTCAAATCCCTTCCGGTCCATAGTTTTCCTTTAATTTTTTATTTCGGTTATAGAAATATCATAATCGGCAATGGAACAGTTTTTTTTGTGTTACAAAAAAGCTGATTATAAATAAAGCCGATCACCGAAAAGAAAATTAAAATGTGTTCAAAATTGAGAAATATAAGCATTATAATGTCTTGCTAGACATAGAGCATTCATCCATACTGACCCTTTCTAATCCGACCAAAACTTTGAAACGCTTATTTCTCAGAACTTCGTTAGCAGCTTTAAATAACAGTAACATTTGACTGTGTATTCACTAAGCCTGTTACTTTTAACAAATCAAACATCTGCTCGATAGCGTATTATTTGCTCTAAGTTATCAAGCTGGTTCCAGTAGAATTGCTTGCCTGAAAATAATATAGTCATGATGATCTAGAGTATTATAAATCGTACCATTATATGGTTCCCCGCATCTTTTGAAATCAAAAATATTGCTGGAATCAAATTTCATATTTCACTTAACTAAAACAAAAATATAAATAAATAATCACAGATCGTTTCACTTTCTTTCCGCTTACAGAACACTAATCGCTATACTCATCAAATGAGATCACTATATCACTGACTTAACAGATCACTTTTGACTCGAGCTTGTAAGTTGTATCACTTGAACTTTTTGACTTGTTAGATAGAACTGATCCTCAGAACACTTCAATCCATAGGGCGCGCGCGGCGCAAGATTCGCGCGCGATTACTGTACTGCGCGTTGTTTAGTGTTAGATGGTCTTGTTCGCGTTGTGATTCGAAGGCGCGCCGTCAGCGACTACGCGCGGCCGCACGAGACAAGGCGAGTGGCCGTCCCAATCGCGTCATCGTTTGCGATCAAACTTTTCATGATGACTCAACAAAGAGAATAAATAACATTATCACAATTTAATACATATAAAAAACGATAGTAGAATACAGTCCCGTATTGATGTAATCAAGAAATGCGACTCTACATACAAAATATACTTTTATGAAACAATAATAATATACCTGATATAATATAATTACGAGTATATATCAGGACAGATACATAGATCCCGTACGGAACCTCGGCACCACGAGTCAGACTTACTTTTGATAAGCTTCCTAACACAAATTGATTTTCGATGAATTTAAATAATTATCAATATAAAAAAACTGACTTTATAAAAATGACAGAACTGGACCAAATTGAATTGGGGCCACATGAGAAACACCAGCTTTTAAATAAAAAAAGAATCATCAAAATCGGTTCACCCAGTCGAAAGTTCTGAGGTCACAAACATTAAAAAAAAAAAAAAGTTGACGAATTGAGAACCTCCTTCTTTTTGGAAGTCGGTTAATAAGGAACACTCCTTGGGATTCCTTGCATTATACATTCTAGTGTCATATGACAATCTGGATGTTTATTACTAGTGTTTAAGCTACTTTGTTTTTTCAACCGACCACAAAATAAGTCAGAACTCGAATGTAGATAAATATTGACGTTTTAAATAATACATAAGTAACAAATGTTTTTAAAATAAAATAAATATCTAGGACATTTATTGCACACATGGTCATCTGACCCCAAACTAAGCAAAGCTTGTAATATGGCTGCCAGAGACTGATAAACGTACATATATATTTTTAAATACATACTTAAATAGATATTAACACCCAGACATAGAACAAACACAAATGTTCATCACATGAATGTTTGTCGTAGGTGCGAATCGAACCCACGCCCCCAAGCGCAGAAAGTAGGTTCACCACCAAATAAGCTACAAAGGCAGTCAAATAAATTCAAAAACTAATGTTATGTTGTGGTACAAAATCTCAAATGCATAAACAGAGTAATGGTTTTAAAGGTTTATTCCTTTAAGGGTGTGCCTATACAGGCTACGGGCTATCTATACTTTAAGAAATATATTAGTATGGCGTTAGAGAAAGCTAACAGCTGAGACAATTTTATTTTATTATTCATGCATTTCTAGGAATCATTGGTTTTGCGTAAAAAAAAAAAACAACTAAATTTTATATTTATATTTGAATGATCATTAGCTATTTTTGCTGATCTAAAGTAAGGCATGTAAAATAATCTCACTCTCTTTCTCTCTCTGTTAGTTAAAATATTGTCAGTTACATATATACTCAGATTTGATCATTTTGAAAATTTGAAGGCGAGTAGTTCTCTCAAATACAACTTTCGAGTTTGACGTTGAGCAAAATCAGTCGAGGGGTTGTAAATATATGAGTTGTGAGGTCACCGTTTGGGACGAACTACTGGCATAATATTATCAAGGAATGTTTCATTCAATACCTATAAGTGTAAGTATTACAAGTCATTCATCAGATTAAGAATCTATAATGTAATATAATATATTAATGTGACGTAATATTGGCATTGTACTTGAACTTATGCATTGCTAGTTGAAATTATAAGGTTGTTGTCAAATTGATTATAACTTTCCTACAATTATTGTCTATCTTCTGATAAATTAATATGAAAGGTGGAATTGTTTGTACTAAAAGTTCTACTGGTAATTACTGGTTTAGTATTTGCACATATTTATGATGAATTATGATGGACCTATTTTGACGGGACTTTCACTGGCAGATAACAGATGTTATAAGGAGTAATCCACGCGAGTGAAACCGCGGGGCGCAGCTATTATTAGATAAAAACTGTACTATAATATGGTTTAAATAACTGTAATAGTTTTGTATCCGAATATTTGATAAAAAATTTGAGTTTAATGATGGTTTACAAAATAGAGCAATGCAATTATCTCGTAAAATTGCCCAGTATTAATTTTGTGTACCTACAAAGCTTCCATATTATGAAAACTTTGAGGTGAAATAAATAATAATATGGTCAAGATATTGAGTGATTTTTAGTTTATATAAATAACTTACCTATTTGTTTGTATTCTCTAATATTTAAATAAAATTATAAATGCACCCGACGCTACTTCCGTGAAGATTATGGAACATATTAGTCTTGAAAATCTGAAAGTAAGAAAAGTGCAGATTTATAGAACCATTTTTAATTTATAATACAAACAGAAGTTTGCTGAAGTTGCATGCCTTACGTGTCGATAAATTAATACTTCGATGGGGCGGCGGAATGTAGTGTTTTGTAAAGTTTTATTCCTAATTTTAATTTTATTGAATGTGGAATAACAACACACGAATCTCCAATCCATCCATACCATGGAGTTTTTTTTTTTGACATTGACATTTGACACTTGCAGACAATTAAAAAAAAAACTGTTTGCACCGATTACTGAGCAGGGTTAAGCTAATAAGATCGTACCGCCTTGTCTTCCGTATTTTACTAATATAAATATGCCCTAGTAAAGTAGTGGTAACTTTACTAGATGCTCCTACCTATGGGCCTCTTATTTCATATCTAGGTGAAACAACACGAAAATACATGTTTTATTACGAATATTTTGTCAGCCACTCTGCCAAATACATAATAAGTAACAGATCACTGCATGAGATATATATAGATGGGAGGATTTTTGCGTCGCACGTCTTGTGCATTTGCCAGAAAAATACAGACGTCATATCACTTTCCTACTCCATACTCGAGTACGTTAACGAAGACTAATAAATAATAATCCACCATTATTGAACATAATATACAAAGTATACAAGTCTAGGAAAATAATACAATGAAGCAACATGTTTATTTTCACGTTGGCGCCAAAACTCTATTCTGGCATAAACTCAAAAGGAATGACCATGAATCTATATGGCATAACTGAGACTGCTATTAAATATTATCTAAGGACTTTAAAACCCAAGGTTTTAAAACGTCCTTGATATTATCAATGACTGAGACCAAATGAATGACCCAATTCAAGAAATCACTAAGTCCATTTTTTTACGGTTTTGAGCTAGCAACACTGACTTGTTTATTTTTAATTCCCTTTCGAATGGTCTATTCAAAGTTCTTGGGAAAAGTCTCTAAGTACCATTTATGAAAGCATTTAAAAAAAAAAAGACGGATCTTCCATTCATAAAATCCCTATGTCCGAGAAATCACTAAGTCGTTAAGTATTTTTGGAAGAAATAACCAAGTCCATTGATTTTTGTTTAAGTCCCTAATGGCAACACACAGGCTTACGCCAAATTATATGACAATTTTTTTTATAACGGTTTTCATAACTTATCACCGAGAAGGTTTTGATGCGATTTTGTTTAAAATGTTATGTTTACGTGTGGAGTTAAGTTAAAATGGATCCTGATAATAAATTGAAGATGTGAGTGATCTTTTTTAATAAGTAATATGTACTTTTAAAGGAGTAATCTGGCTATAGCTGTTACCGATTACGAAATGTTTTTTTTTCATTAGGTTTATTATATTATTACAGACTAATGCAACAAAGCGGTCTCTTCGACTCAGGAGAAAGTACCACCAGTGATGTTGGCGATTACTCTGCTTCATCTGAGGACGAATGGACACCAAAAAGAAATCGTGCTTTCAAAAATAATGTACCCGCTTTGAAAAATAAACAGCCGTCTTCATCAGTCGATACGTTAGCACAAATAGATTCTCCACAACTACCCTCATTTTCTGGCGTTACACTAAAACATATGAAGAAGAAAGAGTTAGATAATGGCGATGATATTGGCGATTGTTCTGCTTTATCTGAGGACAAATGAACACCTAGTGATTCAAGCCGAAAATCGTCCATTACTATTTTGGCTAATGTACTCTTACCAGCGTACTCTAACAGGTATTTACCTACTTAAAGTTTCTATTACCATAGGTAGTTACTAGTGCACGAGACAAATTATTATATCTTTTTCACATAACAATCAACATCAGAAAAATTTGATTAAGGAAAGTAGCCCTCACGATGTCTTGAAGGTAAAAGACTACACAAAACTCTATGATGGACGAATAAAAGCGAGTGTGCCTGGAATATCTCAATACCGTAAAGTTATTTTCAAAAGAAGAGGTAAACCAGAGTTTGCTTTGTCTATGACAGGTGAAGATTTTAAATCGTTTTCATTGTATAAGACCGGTTACTGCAGATTGGTTAATGAAACTCCCGATGACTGCTACAACGCACCATTAACTATAAAGCCTGCTAAATTGCAAGACGTAAAGCGGCTGTTAGAATTTGTTCCTGAATCGGAAAGATATTTTTATGAGGATTTATTAAATGAATCTCGGGACCCCATAACTGCTGAATTCGATTCTGAAGAAGAAGTGGAATGATAAGCTGATTTGTTTAAATATTGTAATGGGTACAGCAATAATTCATAATAATTATGTTGCAATAAATGATTGAGTATTGAAATATGAGTTTAATATATCTAAGTCCACAATTTATCAATGTAGTATCACTAAGTCCCGGGATTAGAAATAAGTCCAATTTTTTCGATATTTTATTAAGATACTCATGTTATATATATATCGTTTTTATTCTTGCAACAAATAAAATTACTTAGTTTGCACTATAATATATATTTTAAAAGATTTTTTTTACCAACGCATGTTATTTCAACTGACATTTAAAACATAAAAGTATTATTATCTCAAATGTCACTTTTAGGACTTAGTGATTTCTTGAATTGGGTCACCCAAATGGGGAAAAAAACAGCAAGTGATAATGATAGTTGACATTTTGACATTGAAAATTTAATTATTTTTGACTTTGATTGTTACCTAAGATAATTGACTGAAAAAATAGCGTTTGTGAATCTGTAGCTGAATAATATAAAAATTAAAAAGTAAATCTTCGGTCATGGCAGACGCAAAGCAAGGTATGGTTTTATAATATTATTAAATAATTATGAATACAGGGCCTTCTGGAATGTAAATGACTTCTCACCCATTGATTTGTTAATTGTAGATTACAGGAAAATCCACATATTGCTCATATAGTGTCCCTGAAGCCATTGTCGTCCTGCTGCATCATCAACGTATTTTTTATTAACTTATCTTTTAGTCTGAAGCCTTTACACGAAAATGGTCTAGTTTATTTACTGTCTAACATGTTATCCGTTGAATTTATTGCCTAGATTGTGTAACTGTATACAACACGTAACAAAGAAAACGAAACTACAAAATGATGTCTTTCGTTTTCAAGTACATTGTCGTAGGGATACGATATGTGCAATATGATGTGTTTTTCTATGTAATGAATATGTCATAATTATTGAAACTTACCACCTTTATTATCATCAAAGAGTAGATTGTGTAGTCTGTAAGCTGTATGTTTAAATAAAACTATCCATTTTTATATTGTCTCTTGACATTTGACCACCCATTTTCTTCACTTTCAATCATGCATACTTCGGCAGGAAAAGCTCCAGAAGACTTCTACAATGGATCCAGCCAGTCCCGTGTGGTGTTGGCCAAGCCACGGCTTGGTGGTTTTGGGTCATCCAGTTTTGCTTCTAGTTCTAATAAACCAAGTAACCCATTTGGTAAGTAGTTCTTTGTCTTATACAAGCCTGATTTGTATATTCATTCAAGCAAAGTAAATTATTTGATAATGAAATTTATTTTACAATGTTTTTGGATGATATGGAGGTAATCGTAGCTGTAGATGTAAAACATGCCTTATGGAATAAGCTGTGAAATTCCTAAATGTTAATATCTTATCAACCTATATAAAAACTATATTATAGAGAACAATTTCGAGTACTAGTGGAGTATTTTGCAAACAATGGCCATATGGTCAAACATTGACAGCAACAAATAATTTTTATTTGAACAATAACCATATTTTATTGGTACTCTTTGACAGAGAAGTATATTGATGCCAATTAAATCTTTCAGGATCTGTTCTACGGCCATCACAGTTGAAGCCTACTGTCAATCCTTCCTTCAAAGCAACTTCAGATCTGGATGACACAAAAAAAGAGCCATCCAACGAAGACAGACTGAAGGAGGCTGAGGATGCAGAAGTTCCTAAGTTTGTGCCGTTGGGGTCAAATGCTAATGCGCGTACGGGTAACCAAGTTCCCACCCCACACTCCACATCAAGCACGTCAAGTGCTTCTTTTGTTTTCGGGCAGAACTTGAGTGCTAGAGTAGTCATGGAGAATGTGAATAATGGGGAGGCAAATAACGGAGAGGCAAAGGTAGATCACGGCTCCACTAATGGCACTGAGCTGTTGTTCACAAGTGCTGCTGCATCGGTTAAGGAAAATAATCAGGTTTGTTATTTGATATAAGAACACAAAGCTGATGTTAGATTTAGTACAATACGAGATGGTGGCCAAGCGAGAGACGGTAGTCGACCGAGTGGTAGCATGTGGCGCTTTACATTCTGACGGCACCCGGTTTGATTCTCAGCCCTACACTTATTTAAATTATGTGCAGTAGATTCCATTCAAGAAAGTAGTTAACATGTAACATATTTACTATTACTACTTATATATAATTAACTATCTGCCAGTGAAAGTCCTGTCAAATATGATTTGAGTTCATAGAAAACGTACATACATAAATGGCCTTTTTCTTTTTATAAGATATGGGTTACCACTATTCCTGTTTTTCTTCTGTGATGTGCCACAGTCTTTCTATACAAATGTCCAATACTTATTTGCCCCTTTTGCAAAATCCTTAGCATCTACATCCTCTAAGGAATTTCCCTGCCTAATTGCAAGTTTGGAAGAAATAATAATATTGTGTGTATAGGAGGAAGGTAGCAGTGTGTCGGTGCCAACAGGCAGCAGTGGGCCAGGTCTAGCAGCCGCTGCGGCGGAGTACGAGCGCTCGCACGCGCGTCCGCCTCCACCCACTGCCAGCTTCAACCTCACCGGCGAGGAGGGCGAGACCAATGTTCTCCAGGTTAGTAACCGAGTGTAGGAGACAACAACGATTCCCTATATCCACCCTAAGTACCTGACAATAATGTAGCGTGGACCCGGGTATGTCCTAAAACTGCGACCAGAACCACCTGAGAATGGGCAGCATCGTTGTATTAGTACATGGTGAACATACTACGATCCCCAAGCCTCCTGCCAAGCGTGGGGATTATAGCAGCACTCCTCTCTAAGAGGGAGGCCTTTCTTTAGCAGTAGATGTTTACTGGCTGATAATGATAAATGTAGCGTCAGTGTTGCACGTGTAACCATGACCACGCAATCCGAGTTGCATCACAACAACTCGTGTCTGCACTTGGATCATCATTTCAGCCTATCTTGTTCCCAATGCTGGGTCACAGGCCTTCTGTAAGAGGCATGATGAGAAGTGGATGCATGTCGGTGAATATCATATATCTATGAATTCTTAGGTCCTGGGACATACCGGTTTCCTTACAATCTACATCTACTCCACACTGAGCGGAAACCACAAAGTGTTATACTTAAATGACATCATATAGACATTGACGTTTTTATATATGTAATTAAATACATAAATATCTGGGACATTATTGCACACATGGTCATCAGACCTCAAACTAAGCAAAGCTTGTAATATGGCTGCCAGAGACTGATATACATACATATATATATTTTTAAATACATACTTAAATAGATATTAACACCCAGATATAGAACAAACACAAATGTTCATCACACAAATGTTTGTCCTAGCTGGGAATCGAACCCACGCCCCCAAACGCTGAAGGCAGGTTCACTACCAACTAAGCTAACAGGGCTGTCTGCTAATTAATTATTATGATTGTGAATCAGGAATGCACTATTTACATATAATTTAAAATGTCGTGTTTGTGGTTGCAGATTTCGTGTCGGCTGTTTGCGTGGGAGAGTGGTTCGTGGCGCGAGCGAGGGCGCGGCGTGCTGCGGCTAAACGACTGCGCAGGCGGCGCTGGGGGCGGCGGCGCGCGGCTTGTCGCGCGCGTCGCGGGCTCGCTGCGCGTCGTGCTCAATACCAAGCTGTGGCCTGACATGGTGGCAGATCGAGCTGGGACTAAGTCACTCAGGATCACAGCTGCTGACGCGCACAACACTGTCAAACTCTTCCTAATTATGGTGAGTGATTTGCGTTACAGACATCGGCGGCAACAAGCCGAAGGCAGGCGATAATGAGAGAAGCACAGTGATCCATGCTCGTCATATCAAAGTCGTGAACAACTCTGATCAGTCTCTCTTTGATGATTTTGCGTCATCGTCTCTTATCCCTGATGACATGCAGCGCATCATATACTAATGTGTGTTATGTGGTGTGAATCTGGTCAGCAACACATGGAGCTGTGGCCTTAAGATCGTTTGCCTGTGGTAATTCGTTTTCTAAGATTTGACACTGCCAAATAACCCAAGTACAAGATGCATAACACAAATCATCTCTGCTCTAAGATGCATATAGAAAAATGGTAGGTCATTTGAATGCAAAATGGGCCAATGAATTGCCTGGTTGCGGAAAACGCCCTCTACACAAGTAGGTCATTTAGTTGAGATATTCGAGAATAACATCAATATATATATATATATATAAAAGGCTTTCTGAGTGCCTGACTGATTGACAGACAATGTACAGCCAAAAGCTCTGGACCTAGGAACTTGATATTTGGAGGATGCATATATAAATAGGGGTGAAAATGCACGCTAAGAAAGGATTTTGGAATATTCGCATCTGAAGGAGTTGAAAAAAGGGGTCAAAGTTTTATTTTAACAACAAATCTTTATTTTAACAACACGGTTCACGCTAGGCAGTCGAAATTTGGAATTTATACTCTTGAGATAAAATAAACAAACACGTGTTTCAGAATTTTTCGAAATATTCAAAACAGAAAGAACAGGGGAAACTATTTTGTTTTTATATTACACGGGAATTAATCACGTAAGATTAGGCCGGATATTTCTCCGCGTACCCCCACCCCCGCACCCGATCAGCATCCGTTGTTGTCACGTGGGCGTCGCGCGGCGGCCCGTAGTGCAAAGCGAGACGCAGCCGCGCGCGCGCATTCACCTTGATAAAGACCGCCGTATGCGGTTGAAACTATAGTCGGAGTATCCGTCCTAATCTTACGTGAGTAATTCCCGTGTAATATAAAAACAAAATGTGTGAAAACCACGTCAGTTTCCATAATAAGGGTAAACTATTCTTTTCATTTTAATTTCATTCTTAACTACATCAAAAATAAAGGAAAATTGTGATTCTTCTGAAGGTACTGTTTCGGATTTCAAGTTGCCTGTGAGGCAAATGAAGATACTCCATCAGATCCTGGTGTATGGTTCCTGAAGGATAACTATAATCATTTAACTCCGTAATGGCTTAATAGATTTTAACAAAATTTAGTGCTGAGATAGTTTATACCCTCAAATAATACATCTGAGTCATATGGTCGACAATAACCAAAGGGATAAGGACTAGAACAGAATATACAATAGTCCTAAAATACTGCTACCTACTCCGATTACAAGAACTCTATATTTTTTCATTTGAACAATGCGGGCGACGCCGTGGGTAGAAGCTAATCTTACAATAGAATTTGATGTTCATTGTCATAATGGTATAGCTTTATTAGCAACATTATAAAAAAAAAACCTCTTTTTTTTATATATTGATACTATCCTCATTCGCTTTGGCGACTTCTTATATTTATGTGTGTTTACTAAAGGTATAGTAATACTAAAGGGTATGTATGTACTTATCACTATGAATAACTTTTATTATGGGACCAAACCTGAAATCCCGAGAAAAAAAATCAGCTGTTCCATAGAAAACGGTCAATGACACTGCAAAATGTATGGAACAGCAGATTTTTTTCACGTTTTTAGAGTTGGTACCATAATAAAAGTTCTTTGTAATGATGAGTACATAGTACATTCACACCCTTCAGTATTACTCCACCTTTAGTAAACACGTTGTATTAATATACAAAGACGCCAAAGCGAAGGATAGTACGAAAATATTTAACTTATCAAGGTAACCTTTGAACTGATTTATCCTTCGGTTCCAGGGCGCGCCTGTGGACATCGCTCACCTGCACCGAGCCCTCACCACCCGCATCGCAGTGAGCAAGCGCATGGCCCCGGCCAGCACATGCAGTATCAACGTCACCTCGCAACAAGCAGCGGAACGGCTCGAAGCCGCCGCCGACGACGATGCAGACTACCTCGACAAAACCGACAGCGACACCACAGACGCTAAAACAGACAAGCAAGACACAGACCAGAACGATAGACTAGACCCAAACACTAGACACCATACTGAAGAGTATGAATCGAATGTAGACGGCATGAAGGAGGACCACGAGGCTCAATCGCTCAAGAGGAAAGAACAGCCAGATGATGAGACCTCACCCAAACGGCAGTGTCAGGAGACAACAAAAGAGTGATGACTCCAAGACGTGAATCGACGCGGGGAGGGGATGACATCAGATATGTAAAATAATAAATATAATGGAATGTTTATGTAACATTTATTATGTGCCTATGTATAAATTTTGATCTCACGTCAAGGGATTTCTACAATATTTCTGTGAATTTCTATTCGTTTCTTTATGTGACTGTATATTTCGTATAACTCTTCAGATATGAAAATGATGAAGTATAATGCATGCTCATGTCATCTCTTTTCTGTTTAAAAAAAGGTAATGTGGAAAGTACTTTTTAACAATCTGATAGCTCTGGGTTTCGAAAATCTTGTAAATGTAACTAGATAATTTGTAGACATATTTATGATTAATATGATTAAATTAATATAGCATTATGCATCATTGTTGATTATTACTAATGGAGATTCCATTTCTGATAACCGTACTGGCATTTTATATTTTAGTACAAATGAAGTATATGCCCGTAGCATTCATTTTAAGCTCAGGGTTCAAACAACATTCCATTCGTTGCATGAATGATCGCTTTCGGCCGGAGCTGAAATACCAAATACAAACTGATGTGGATTATTTTTTCTTTGTAACAATAAATATTTAAAACATAATTTATTTTGTCATTAGAGATTAATTTGTCCTTTGTAGTGACCTAATACCCTATAGATAAATGTAGATACACATTTTTTAATGTTAGGCTTATTTAACACTTTGATCATTTTGGAAACAAGTATTCTAGGGAATGTCAACCAGATATGGAAGTTTTGACTGTTTTTGGTGAAACACGTAAACAAGGTAGATAACTATTATTCTCTTTCTGCAAAGTAAAGTAGTAGTATCATTTCACTAATGATGTACTTATTAATTTTTCTGTGCAGTAGTACCATTTTCTGTCATATCACCAACATCAGCCAGAAGACGTCCACTGCTGAACATAGGCCTCCCCCTTTAACCTTCACACTGAACGACATCCTGCTATTTATTTATTGAGATATTAAACGGTCAAGCCAATTACATTATTATCTCACAAATTATAATTATAGATAAAAATTGAAAAAATACAAAGGAAATACATTAGCATTTTTGCTATCGCATCCACTGGATGCCCGCGACTCACAATCGTCGGTCTATCTAGTGGTGGTGGTAGTAGGTCTGTCATACCATACGTTATGGCGAAAATGTATGTTTTAGACATAGATTTACGAACGCATAGATTTCGAGTCAGTGTTCAAAAGTGTCAGTCTGCATCTAATGAGTAATCATGCGTGAAGAGAAAATTGCATGGCAAACTTAATTAGGTATTATTTTGACGAAATAGGATTTTATTTAGTTTGTCGATATTTCTATTCATCTACATAGTGGTATTGTAGTGGTAGGACTCTTTTTCAGGGGTCCGCCTGAGGAAGTACCACACCTTTGCCAGTTATTCAACCGCCAAGCAGTAGGGTTAGTACGAGAACTTGCGAAAAAGTTATCGATACGTAAACGATAGCAAATGTATGAAAAATTCAGTTTCCTTTTACGTCCGGTAGAGGCGCTGTTCATTTTTTCATACATTTTGCTATCGTTTACGGAACGAATACTTTTTCGCAAGGGCTCGTACTAGGGCCACTGTAGTGTGCAAACCACAGAACTAAAAATTTTTTTTGCTACTAAATCTATGGTGCAAACACTACTGTGTTCCGGATTGAAGGGCAATGTTTCCAGCGAAATTACAGGGCACACAGAGATTTGACATCTTATATCTCGGGGTGACGAGCACAGTGCATTGCCATCCAGGGTTTTCATTTCATTTATTCAATAAACATACAAAACAGAATGCAATAATTAAAAAATAATAATATTGAAGTTGATTAATTAATGATCTGTATCACATTCTAAAACTATGTATGCCTAGGTGCATTATACTTAAATCATTGTGGGTAAATAATTAATAAAATGTTGAACCAATGAATTTTAAACTTATACTAACATGCAATCTATCAATTATCAAATAATATAAATATTATTTAATACATTTACTTTTTTTTTTAAATTAAACTGCAAAATCTTTTTTAATTGTCTTTAAAACGGGTATAACTTTGAATGAAATATATCAATGTCTCTGTTAGAGACCAGGATTTCGTTGTATTGGCGGCTCATTCTGACAATAGGGTTGTAATAAGACGTGTTATTGGAGAAGACCTGTTTGAACTGTTGAAGTTCAAAATTCTGAGTGGCGTTGAGCTGTTATGGGCAAGCGTGATGAGCTATCAGGCGAGCGACTTCGCTCGTCTCGTCACTCAGTACCAAAAAAATAAAAATTACATCGGTAACTTTTTCCCCCTCAAATTCCTACCACACACGACATCCATGTGCCTGCAGAGCTATGAGTTTAGTCTTTCTACTTATATGTGTATTGTTTCCAATCATTTATTGGAATCATAACTGCTTATTAGCCAAACGACATAATTGGCCAATAATGACTCGGTACAGCGTGTTGTTGTCACAAAATTAACACCTAAGTAAAGCGGTAGCTTACTGTTTCATCATACAGGGTGTTTGTGTTTTCATTTTTATTACGTAGCTTTTAGAGCGACTCGTGTAGTTATTACCCAAAAGGCATACTTGTTGCTCAAACAACAAAAAAATAATATCTGGCTTTCATAGCTGGCACAGTTAATAGAGAAGCTTTTGTTATTGTCCATTTTCATAAACAAATCATTATTTTGTCAAAAAGTTTTGCTACTAAATTTATAGTGTAAAATAAGTAAACTTTCGAAAGGCATCGAACTGTACTGTAAGAAATAGGTAAATTTCTAATATTCTAACTTCTAAAATCATGCTGTTGGTGTATAAACTAATTAGGGTAAATTAAACAGTAAATAATGTTCTCTAAGTAAAACAAACTAAGTGACCATTAACTTATTTGTTTGTTCATTGTTCTGTTTAAGTTTCTCTAACTGACCAGTCATTTTGAAAGATGGAGATTAATTCTTGTTCTACGTTTAGTACTTTGCGGCCGCACTTCGACGCCTTGGCGAGAGTGGGCTACTTCAAGTTTGTCCTGAGAGATCGCACTCCAACGCAACTGGCAGCACACCACGCATTCCGTTTAGTGATATGGACGGTGTTGATCTCTTACAACTTGCAGCATTTGATCAAAGTAGTTCAGGTGTGAAGTCATTTTCTATATCGAATCGTCATCATTCTACGGCTGGGCACAGGCCTTTCCCAAGGCTCACCATTTGGCTTGATCCTTAACCAGTCTCTGCTCTTTACCAGTCACCACACATGTACACTCTGCTCATGGCTCAGCCGATAGCAGAAAGAAGGAAATAAATTGCCTTTCGTAGTCCAATCGTCACTCCATTCGTGCGTTGGCTGATTAGTGATCTTCTCTAGGACGGGTTTTCACCAATAATTATCTGTTCCGTGGGAAACCGCTTCGGTTTATGCATGCAAAAATTAAAGCGTTTCTGAACTTTGGTTTTGTGGCGAATTACTTAACTCCGGATACGATCCTACGTAGCACTTTCCATAGCTCCAAGCTACTATCTCGAACTCACTTCGTGTCCCACTCAAATATTGGTAGCCAATATATATTAGAGGTTGAGATGATTAAATCGAAAAGCACTTAATAGATTCCTAGTACCTACTACCCAAGGGTGTCGCCAGCCCATGGCCGGGGGGGGGGGGGGGGGGGGGGCAAGTTAATATTATGGAGGATGAGAAAAATATGAATTGTAGGTACAGTCAAGAGCAGTCAGAGTTTCTTTGCAGTTGGCTAAATTTTCGGCGCAGCTCCTTTCACAAACTTAACACGGTAAATATCCCGTAAATAATCATATAACTGTACTGACATGTTTTGTTACTCTTCCTATAGGTTCGTCACAGCACTGACCAGTTGGTGGACTCTCTTTTCATCCTCTTGACTACTTTGAACGCCCTCGGGAAGCAAGTTGCTTTCAATTTAAGGAGCCAACGTGTCGACACCATCATCCGCATCACAAATGGTTAGCAAACCTGGTTATTCGTGGAATGTCTGAAGTCTTTTTATCCGACAACGGTGAAGTTATAGTAATCAATATAAAAAACAGACTTCATAAAAATTTCATAACTGGACCAAATTGAAATGGGACCACACGGGAAGCACCAGCTTTCAAATTTTTAGCTTTAAAAAAATTATTAACATAATCGGTTCACCCAGTCGAAAGTTATGTAATAACAAAAAAAAAAAAAAAAAACAGTCTCCTGAAAACTCCTGTTTGGAAGTCTGTTAAAAAGGAGGGTTTTTTAGTTATGAGCCTTTCACGTGGCGCCCATGCGTGCTTGTATCCCAGCAGTCGGAACATTATAGGATAAGATCATCATCAAGCGTGATCTAGGCCAGAAGTGTTCGCATCCGCCATGTTACCTTACCATATCTCCCTTGTTTAACTGATCTGAGATACTTTGATTCTTCATTTTAACTGACTTCAAAAAGGAGGACGGTTCCATGTTTAACTGTACTTTTTATGTATCTTCACCGATTATATTTCAAAAATAATCCGCCAACAGTTTACCGTTTAAAAAAAAAACGTTTTTAAACTTTTGTTTTGGTAGGGTATACTTCCCATTTAGTCCCATTGTCACCAAGTCAGGATCTGATGATGAGATCTCAGGGAAATCGAGAGCAACTCTTAAATTAAGGCACTTATTAAGTTTTTCATATAAATAAAATAAATAAATAATTATTTGAGACATTATTGCACGCATGGTCATCTGACCCCAAACTAAGCAAAGCTTGTAATATGGCTGCCAGAGACTGATACATACATATATATTTTTATATACATACTTAAATAGATATTGACACCCAGACATACAACAAATAATATATTTTTGAAGTCGGTTTTTAATGTGATCCACTTGTTTGTTAGGAACGCTTTACTCCGCCACCAAGCTACACCACGTGGAGCTGATAAATCACGAAGCCATATTGATGTCTCGCCTCCTGAAACTGTATCATTGTGCCGTGTTCACTTGTGGCGCCCTGTGGTCCGCTTACCCGGTCATCAACAGGATACAGGGCCAACCGGACCAGTTCACTGGTTATATTCCGTTTGACACTACACCGACTGTAGCGTGAGTGCTTCGACACATTTTGTGACGTCATACTGTTTTTTTTTAAACTAGCTTACGCCCCACTGCTTCACCCGCGTAGACATTCCCTTAGCAGCTTAATATTTTCCGGGATAAATTATTATCACAATAATCTTATTGGTAACACTAATAATTACAGGCCATTTGTTACTAAGTATCTACTAAAGTAAAAAAGTATAGAAATCTGTTATAATGAAGTAGTATAGGTACTAATCATGTAGGTACTTACCTACCTATAATATTTTCCAATTACAAAAATAAATTATTAATTTTAAAGTACCTAACATAAAAGAAAAATAAATAAATTAACTAAGTAAAGATTAAATATGTATAAATAGAGATTAATCTATACTAATATTATAAAGAGGAAAGATTTGTATGTTTGTAACATATTAACTCAAAAACGATATTAAAAATTCTTCCATCATTAGAATGCTACATTATCCCTTTGTACCATAGGCTATATTTATTACTAGAATGTTTTAAAAATCTCAGAACTGGACCAAAATAGGACCACACGGGAAGCACCAGCTTTCAAATAAAAAAGAATCATCAAAATCGGTTCACCCAGTCGAAAGTTATGAGGCAACATATTAGTGTCTAAAATGGGTGCCTAGGTGTTGCGCTCCGGCAGGTTATTGTACACTGTTAGACAGCAAAACTATTTCGCTGCTGTTCGTTCGGAGGCACCTCCGATAGCCTGTCCTTATTGCGGGCGCTGTCAAGCGTTTTGTAAAAGGTTTGGTTTAATCTGACATAAGTATACCACAATTTGAAATATGACCAGAGATGTCAGGATCGCGTGCCTCTTAAAATTTGGGCGTACGGGATCGTATCTTCGGGATCTCTGCAATAGATCGGACAGCGCGCTTTTACAGTTAGAAATGCTGCTCCCAGTCCGCTGCCTTGCCGTACAACTCCGTTCCGTGCTGCAAGTACTACAACAGGGAATGGACAGTAGCAAAACAGCACAACTTCACTACTTCATCCGGCATAGCTCTTGCGTATCTATTCTTCTATCTTCTATTCTTCTTCTATTATTCTATATATTCTTCTATATATCTCTTCGGCTCTCCAACTACCTATCCCTATTTAAAAAATCACGTCAATCCGTTGCTCTCTTGGTGCGTGAAATAGGAAAAAGCAAACAAATACTTTCGCATATATTAATTATTAGTGTGATGATAATAAACTCCTCATCCACTCGTTACATTCGCATAAAAAATGTTTATCTTTCTCTGAGTGCTTCTAGGCCGCGGCCTTCATGTCGTGTCGTATAAAATAAAACGTAATCCCAGTACACGTACAAATTGAGATCTAAGTGCCTTTTGATGTTTTATTGCTTTTATGATTTAACATTTTTAGATTTGCGCTGGCGCACGCTTACATGTCCATAGCGATAACTCTGCAGGCGTATGGGAACGTTACTATGGACTGCACGATCGTGGCGTTTTACTCCCAAGCCAAAACCCAGATACAGATGCTGAGACATAATCTCGAACAACTCGTCGACGGTGTAAAAATAAACGACCGATTAATTGGGAGACACAATAAACAGAACGTCTACAGAAACAATGAAGACGAAAGAATTTTGTTGCAGAGGCGTTTCATACGATGCGTGGAACATTATAAGCAGATTATTGGGTAATAACCATAGTATTTTATATTTTAGAATATTCGGCTACCATAAAGAGTATTATAGTCTGAATCGTTTTGTTTTTGTTCGAATGGTTTGAGTGATATTCTATTAAGTATGGTCAAGATATGACAGTCCTGGATTTGTCAATAGGCCACAAAGACCGCGGCCTAGGGGCGGCAGATTTTAGACGAAGCTCACTTAATTTCAGAGGATAAAATTCAAACAACCGGCGGCGGAAATAAAGTGGCCTACACTCGTAAAAAATATAAGTTCGGCACTGAGGTATGATCACATCTAATCAACCAGCAAGAGGTTGCTCGAGATCGCAGTCTTAACTTTTCTTCAGCTGGGGGCGGACTAAATTATTTTTACTGGTCTACTCACTACACAAGTTTTATTCTGGAATCTTTTGTCTTATTCTCCTTATTTTCCAGGTATGTTAAAGAAGTGGGAGCCATTTTTGCAGAAGCAATGGCGTGGCAGTTTCTCGTTATGGCTTGGGTGATTTGTATGACCGTTTATAAAATTGTGGGCGTAAGTAAAGACTTAGTGGCAAAAGTAGCCGTAATCCCTTTGCGTTGTCATCTAGTGCACAGCTGGACATAAACCTCTTTCAAAGCACGTCCTACCTACCTTTGCTGATTCGTAGTTTCTGCTAGAACACGTCTACCCCAATCTGCCCCAATGGTTATCGGTTCTGCGAAGGATATGACCTGCATGCCTAGATATTGGCACTTTAGTTTGCTATATTAATACGCTGAGCTATGTCGGTGACTGGTTCTCTGACGAATCAATAATGCCTTTTATTATCAATCGTTTTATTTTTTATTTTTGTTACAGCTAAGCCTCCTGTCTGCAGAGTTTGTGTCAATGGCAATGTACTTGGGTTGCATGCTGGCTCAGCTTTTCATTTATTGTTATTTTGGGACACAGTTAAAATATGAGGTAAGCGTGGACCACTTTCCAAATGTCATTGGTTATAATAATATTTAGATGTAGTTTTTAAGGTTCCGTACCCAAAGGGTAAAAACGGGACCTTATTACTGAGCCTACGCTTTCAGTTTGTCCGTCCGTCCGTCCTACCTTTAAACGGCTGTATCTTTTGAACCGTAACAGATAACCAGTTGAAATTTTCACAGAATATGTAATGTTATGGCGGAGTAATTAAGAAGTAATAAAAAAGTAAAAAAATCAAAATGAAAGGGAAAATTGGTAAATTCGGGAATAACAAAAATTGCTTTTTTCAATGCGATTTAGACCTCGCATTTTTTTGTGGACAGGACAATTTGTTGTAGCCTAGTCATATTAGGTAAAAAAGGGGTCAACCTCGGAATGAAAGATAATAAGCTGAAAATTGGTATAAACCTTTGTTTTGTCTTTCTAAATATTGTCTCAAAAGTCACCATTGCTATCGTGTCCAGCGTCTTAAGATATTCAAGGTCAAAGGTCATCAAAATCATTTTTTTTTTGCAAATATCTCGGTTCCTATTGCTCAAATGAGATTTGTGTTTATACAAAAGTTGTAGAGTATAAAATTTTCTACAACTTTTGTCTAAACTTTTTTTGCATACATCCAACCATTTTTGAGGTAGAGCGCGAAGAGTGCGCAGCGTATAGTCATATATTATGGGCTTATGCAAGGTCAAGCGTGAGTTACGGTTATCAATACGTTGTATAAAGTCAATTACAGGTGAACCTCTATAAGTCGAACATCAAGGGATACGCCAAAAAGTTCGAGTTGTAGCGTTTTCGACTTATAGACTGCCTCGGTGGCTCAGATGGTAGTGATCCTAGTTTCTGTGCTTGGGGGCGTGGGTTCGATTCCCATCTAGGACAAACATTTGTGTGATGAACATTTGTGTTTGTTCTATGTCTGGGTGTTAATATCTATTTAAGTATGTATTTAAAAATATATATGTACGTATATCAGTCTTTGGCAGCCATATTACAAGCTTTGCTTAGTTTGGGGTCAGATGACCATGTGTGCAATAATGTCCCAGAAATATATTATTATTATAGAGAATTTCGACTTAGGCGGATTTAGATTCGACATAAAGAGGTTGAGATTCATTCTTATAAATGATTATTTAAACAGATATTTTATTTATTATAAATCAACTTCATTTCAAAATATCGTTTAAAAAAATCCCAATTTGGATAAACTGGTGGAAGTATTTCAACAAAAAACTGCCCCGTACAAACATTTGAAAATCGAGTGCGCATCTTGATGGCATTATATAAATGCTCCAAAATCTGAGGACAACATTGACCGCTACACGCAATTCATCAAATTAACGAAACTAAATAAACCTGTACAATTGTCAATATTTCCACCAACAAGTGTAGCAGCTCATCAACATATCAAACGTGTCTACTACCAAATTCAAACGTGGTTAGGGAAGAACTTAGAACCTCAAGAATGGGGCTGGATACTTGAAAATGAAATTCTGGAGCCCATAAGAACGTTATTACCTCCAGCACCAGCTGAACTACTTAACATAATATTTAGCAATTGCAAAAATGGTTGTGGGTCCTGCTGTGGATGCAGAAAATCAGGGCCACTATGTTCTTTAGCTTGTGGCCAGTGCAATGGACAAGCTTGCCTCAACGCTCCACAATATCCAAGTAATCCCGATATAGAAAGCACATACGATCCTGAAATTCCGGAAGGTTTGGAGGTGAATATGACCGATAATGAGGAATGAGGATGATGACAATGAATTGAATATTTTTGAGCGACAACAAGAAGAAGACGACGAAGAAGAAGAAGAAGATAACTAGCTTCCATTGCCAATCAATTTTTATTTTAATATTTAAACTCACATTTTAATAAATGTATAATATACCATATTTAATGATAAATAAAAATATGTGTAAAATCTATTTCCTTACTGTTTTTTTATTTTAAAATATATAATCCAAAATTGATAATATACTTTAGTTAAATATAAATAATTACATATGAATGATTAATAATTTGTACATAAATAATGGGCATTGTTTAATAATTATATTTTTTTGTAAGTAATTGACATATACAACGTATTGATAACCGTAACTCACGCTTGACCTTGCATAAGCCCATATATGACTATACGCTGCGCACTCTTCGCGCTCTACCTCAAAAATGGTTGGTTGTATGGAAAAAAAGTTTAGACAAAAGTTGTAGAGAATTTTATACTCTACAACTTTTGTATAAACACAAATCTCATTTGAGTAATAGGAACCGAGATATTCGCAAAAAAACGATTTTGAAGACCTTTGACCTTGAATATCTTAAGACTCTGACACGATAGCAATGGTGACTTTTGAGACAATATTTAGAATGACAAAACAAAGGTTTATACCAATTTTCAGCTTATTATCTTTCATTCCGATGTTGACCCCTAATATGACTGGGCTAGTTGGGTCAGCTAGTACGTCATAAAAAACCGGCTAAGTGCAAGTCGGACTCGCGCACGAAGGCTTCCATAGGTCACGTAAATCACGTTTGTTGTATCGGAGCCCCCTTAAATATTTGATTTATTTTAATTTTATTATTTATTTTTAAAGTGAATATATAACTAAATATTCTGTGAATGTTTCAAGCGTCTACCTGTTGCCGTTATCAATATCGAGCAAAAAAATCACGTTTGTTATATGGCTCCCATACAACCCTTAAATATTTATTTTATTCTGTTTTTAGTAGGTATTTGTTGTTATAGCGACAATAGAAATAAGTACATATTATGTGAAAATTTCAACTAACTATCACGGTTCATGAGATACAGCCTGGTCACGGACGAACGGACAGCGGAGTTAAAAGGGGCCCGTTTTACGCTTTGGGTACGAAACCCTAAAAATCACATCAATCCGTAGCTCTGTTGATGCGTGAAAGAGGAACAAACAAACGAACAGACAAATACACTTTCGCGTTCATGACAATGATATTTATACTTTTACATCTATATAGTTATCAATATAAAAAACCGACTACATACAAATGTCAGAACTGGACCAAATTGTAATGGGACTACACGAGAAGTACCAGCTTTCAAATAAAAAAGAATCAACAAAATCTGTTCACCCAGTCGAAAGTTCTGAGGTAACAACCATAAAAATAAATAAAAAATACAGTCGAATTGAGAACCTCCTCCTTTTTGGAAGTCGGTTGAAAATTAAATAAAACTCTTGCAGAGTGAGCTGGTAAACCTATCAGTGTATGGCAGCGAGTGGCTCTCGCTGTCGCCTCAGTTCCGCCGTCAGCTGCTCGTGCTGATGCAGGCTTCTTGCCGCCCCATTGCTCCGAAGATCGCGAATGTCGTGCCCATGTCGCTCGAAACATATATTTCAGTAAGTCTATATTATACCTAATAGATACCTAATGCGGTTTTAATATGTTTTTACCATACCCGCTCTGAAAAAGACCATTTTTTTTAAAAGTGAGAGCAAGGAAAACTTTTCAGAACATCACTTAGTTTAGGCGAGAATAAAGGTTGCGTTTAAAATTTGAAATAACTGGCGAAGAGCGTGTCGAGACACACATATGATAGGGTTCCGTAACCAAAGCCATATAATTGTAGTCATAGGTCACAAAAATTGATGGTTATAGAAAAATTCGAACGATTGAAGCTCTGTGGACTTGGCCAAATTTCAGCTATGTACCATCCCGACATAGTATATACTTTTTATGGTTTAAACATAGAGAAAACTAATTGAGAAACATTATTAGTTAAGACCATTATGCAAAAAGGTCTATGACCTTCAAGCTGGAACGTCTTGAATTTATTACAGTTTTATTGCTCAAAAAGTCATACTCAAATAATGTTTGAAATAATTTTGAATGAAGGTTTTAAATATAACCTATGAGTATTGTAAGTTACAAGTTTCTTTGTCTTATAGTTTAGAAATGCAGGGGGGACTAACTTTTTGGCACTTTGGCGGGCCATATTTCGTAAAGTATAGATTTTATAAAAAAGTGATGTATTAAACCTTTCCTTCATTTTAAAAGACCCTTTCAACGATACCTCACACGAATTTGTGCAGCAAATAAAAATTCATCCCCATTTCACATGTACCTACCAGAGCCACCCCTAAAATGCAATATTATACATTTTTTATATTCATAAAATTTTGATTATAGATCTCATTACAACTTTCATTTTGCAAAGTTTCATGGACTTATCATAATAATTATTGAAGTTAGAAGGTTCTAAAAAATTCGGACGGACGGACAGACAGACAGACAGACCGACATACGGACGGACAGAACGAATTTATAAGGGTTCCTTGTCGTTCTATGGAACCCCAAAAGGTTTCTTCTGGGCAAGCCTGCTTCATCGTAGACAGCAAAAACATTTTATACTTGTATATAAACCCAATAGAAGGGTTCTATTGTACTACCAGGAAACCTTCGTTCGTTCTGTCCGTCCGTATGTCGGTCTGTCTGTCCATCCATTCTAATACTTTCTAACATTCTAACTCCTATAGTTAGGTATTAAAATAAGTGCATGAAACTCTACAATTACAGTTTTAATATACTTAAATATATATTTCAAAAGTATTAAAAATTTATTTTTGTTATTTATTTTACATTTAATTTCACATTTACCGACTCTAGTAAATGTGAAGTTGTGATGAAAAAAGTATGAAAACATGTTTGATTCAAAATAAAAATGAAACTTAACATTTGTAATTCTTCTTTATCTAGTTTCAAAACCTCTTTCCACTTCCAGGTTTTGAAATCTTCATACACGTTGTTTACTTTTCTGGATCGGCAATAGCTGCGAGCCATTAGAAGATCCACATTTATGCTGTTGGTTTCTTGAATTTCAATGGATTACAATTCCACCCGTGCACCTAAACACGTATGTAAACACTATAAAATAATGTAAACTGTAGAAAGACGGACGAGAATCGGATTTTAGCGATATTTCTTAGTTTGAAAGTCTATCACAATAGTAGAAACTTTTATAGATATATGTATTATTGCTTAGTGATATAGTGCTTTTTAAACTGTTGAACTTAAATATATTTTCTTGAACGTTATAACCACATATTCTTTTATTTTATCTCGTCTACTGAAAAATGGATTGTTTGCGCAGCGCTCTGCAAAGGTCGCTCGTAAAATTGACCGATGTTTGTATCGTTCGAATATTTATTGGTGTTTCATAGCCAGATGACGACGTCTAGGAGTCGTTTGGCTTGCTTCGGCGCTTCAGTTCTGTGGCTATTATCTATGGCTATTGTTTAGAGGAAAACAGTTTAGACGATATCCAGTGCTTTTGGAATAGCAAAAGAACCTTAAAATACATTTATACTTACAGCATTAAACATTACAGTTTTACTTTCTTTGTGTAAATAAAAATGTACTTAGTTAAAAGTCGTATAGGCCTTATTTTTCATTTTAGGTACCTCTCTTTTAGGAAGCTCGTCTTAATTAACATATGTCAAAAAGTTTTTAGCAATTTTAATATTTGTTTATACCTTTATTAGAATTAAGCTAGCTTTTGGAAGGAATTAGCCTTTTTTGTGACGGGGTAGAAATCTCCTTAAGCTTCCCAGGCTGTATTGGAGTACAGCTAATGTGATGTAGAATTGCAGCTTCTAAAACCTCCTCGGTGGCCTGCCTTTGTACTTGATAGAGAGCGGGATCCAATAGGAACGCACCGACACCCCCAGGGCACGTAGCCTGCGGCAACACTCCCAGGAAATGCTGGTATTCCAGTCCTTTCCCCGTTGACGTTTTCTTTTCTGGGCTCGCTTGAATGGGTGGTCAGATCTCCAAATATGACCACCCGCTAGCCTAAAGGTCCCCTTTTAATCGGCGCTTACCATAGGTAGAGGTATACAAAAGGCGTCGATGGCTGAAGATATATCAAGGCAGATACTTGTGATCAAATATAGTTCTACTTCGTCGGGTTTTTAAAAGATACCTAAGTAGATGAAACAGGCACGTAGGTCCCGGGAAATAAGCTAAACAAGGTAGCTTATTTCCCGGGACCCACGTGTTTATCAGTTATGTATTATCATCATTATTTCGACCATATAGGACGTGCACTGCTGGACGTAGGCCTCTCCCAGATTTCCATAAGGGTCGGTTGGAAGCGGCTTGCATCCAGCGTTTTACTGCGGTCTTTTAGGTCGCCTGTCCATCTTGTGGGTGGACATCCTACGCTGCACTTATCCGTGGTCTCCATTCGAGAACCTTTCGGCCCCATCGGCCATCTATATGCGTGCTATATGCCCTGCCCACTGCCACTTCAACTTGCTAATCCGGTGGGCTATGTAGGTAATATTCGTCCGTCTACGGATCTCTTTATTTCTGATTTGATTTCGTAGAAAAACCCCGAGCATAGCCCCCTCCATAGCTCAGCTAGGTATAAGTAGTTGTAAATACTAATCACGCTCACCCATCGTAATTCTGTTTTGGCTGTTTACTGTTATGTCTGTTTTGTTTGACAGCCCCGTTAGCTCAGTTGGTAGTGTACCTGCCTTCTGCGCTTGGGGGCGTGGGTTCGATTCCCACCTAGGACAAACATTTGTGTGATGAACATTTGTGTTTGATCTATGTCTGGGTGTTAATATCTATTTAAGTATGTATTTAAAAATATATATGTATAGAAGTATATCAGTCTCTGGCAGCCATATTACAAGCTGCTTAGTTTGGGGTCAGATGACCTTGTGTGCAATAATGTCACAGATATTTATTTAATATTTATTTATTTATGTTTTGTAAGCAATATCTTTAATCATTGATTTATTTTTTGTTGGATTACTAAGCCAAAAATCGTTTTAGTCAGGTTGTTGGGAGGAAATAAATGAAAGAAATGTTACTTAAACTAAGAATGTATGATGGGTACCTAAGTGTTTCAAACATTCATAATACAGATACAGACTAGATTCCTAACCACACTAAAATCAATCGGCGTAAGTCGAAAACAGAAGTTTCGACGTGGAGAAACGGTCCAAACTATTCAAAACAATCTTCACCAAAGCGATATTTCATTTGCTATTGTCGGAATGTGTAAAGAAATAAACATTTAGGGCGTCTAAATATATCAACATTTATTTTATCTCTCTATCATATATCCGCTGCATCGTTCGCGCCCACAGAATAATTATTTTAAGCACCTTTATTTTTGAGCGTATTTAAGTTTAGGTGTAAAGGTGCGGGAGGAGTGAGTCACACGGACTCCGGCAGACGTAGACGGGCCGGGAGCCCAAGACCGGCTCTTCAGTGCTCCGGACGACGTAAGTGCCGAAAGTCGTGTAAAAAGTTGTATCCGGCTGCGAATAGCGCGCGTGGAATTCCGTTTATAAATACGCGAGTGCGCGGGAAACGTACGGCCGACGAGCGGCGTGTGTCGGGAGCTGGCGGCAGCGGAGGTGGCGTAGGGCTGCGGCGGCGGCAGCGTCGGCGTCGCAGGCGCTGTGCAGGCATGCGCGCGCGCCGATGATATTCACGGGCGGGGGGGCGCGCCGCCGCACCTCGCCCGCGCCGAAAGCGCGCGCGCCCTCGCGCCCGCGCCCGCCCGCCCATCAGCGCCTTCTCGCGGACAATGTGAGTTTTACCGTTTTCTACTAATACTTGTGTATAAACAAACTTTAAATGAGACGTAACGCGATTAATTACGCATACGATAGTCGAGTTATGATCTTGTCATTATTTTAACGACTGTTTATTTACTAGAGTCGTTGTTCGACGCTAACGAACTTTCACACGCATGATATTTTTGCACAAATATGCTAATTGCTAATTATATGTCTTTATCGTATTAATTTTTTTGTATAGTAAGTACATTAAAGTACTTATTCATAAACCATAAAGGAAAACAGATTGTAAAACTTTCTCGACCATCACACCGCACAGCACTTTTTTGAGCTTTTTCCAATAAGTAATTTTGATTGGAAGAAAAGCTTATTTACAATCTTTATTCGTAGCAAGTTAATTACAATGTAGGAAAAAAATGCCTATAATTTAAGTGTACCTACTACCTATCATCACTTTACCATGATAAAACTTATGATTCACGAGCTTTAGTACGTTCATTAATATATATTTCAGCTTAAGCTCTCTTACCTTCTTTACGCTTTCTAACCATCGGTTTGCGACTCTAAGCGTTACGGAATAAACAAATGAAAAACTAGGTAAACTACCGCCTTATGTTAAAATATTTTCTAGAAGTTGTCCTTGGTCTTGTGAATGTAGTCATAGCTTCATCTTTATCGTGATCCTTAACCTAACTGGAGTAACCTGAAGTATCAAGGCGGTAAGTGGGCGTACCTACACCTTCTAACACCTGGGTAGGTAGGTACGTAACATACCAACTATCGGATTGTCAACAAAAGTAAAATGCCACTTTAATCAACGATTCACAAGATCTTGAATGAGCTGTGACGTCTTCATATGTGAAGTATCCAATAGATGAAATGAAACATAACAACGGTGGCATCGTGTGAACCGTTTTGCGCGTTCACGGAGTGCTACCGTCTATTTATAGCCGTGCATTTACCGTACGATACCATGCCACTCAACCTTGATGCCCGTTCGATTCCTCCCATTATTTGGCCTGCAAACGTTTATGTTACGAATAACTTTACTCGAGCAAATTGGATGGATGGAACATACCTGTTATTCAAAATAACTACGAATAGACCGTAGACTTGATCTTGAGCATAGGAATTGGTAATCAAAGCAGTTGACAATAGGAAGGTAGAGGCAGGTGCTTTAATAATCAAAAAGCCATAAGCTTGTAGCTATGTTGTAGCTTCTCGGTGTTTCCGAGAACGTTTTTCAAAAGGTTCGTTCTTCAAAAGGCCAGTTAATAGAGTCTTAAAGGGTAGATGACGTATTTGTGGTGCCTCCGGTGTTACAAGTGAGCACCATCTCAAACCAACTGTGGTTTTTTGGTGCAACATTAATTTAAAATTGTATTGTTATGTATAAAGAAAATAAATTTAAAAAAAAGTATCCATAGGTGCCGGTGACTGCTTACCATCAGGCGGCCCGTCTGCTTGTTTGCCACCTATGGCATAAAAAATACTGTTAGCCATCTTCCTAGACTTCGTTTATTTAGACACAGAATACCATATCCTAAGGCCTTGATATTTCAGAGAATATATATGGTACACAAGCAAAGTATACGTTCGTCATTTCACCTGTATTAAATAAATAATGCGTCTGAACATTTTTGACAATCACTCAAGCGTATCCTTGCATGACATTGTGAAGATAGAATCACGAAATAACGACTAAGAGATCAGGAATACTTATTGCTTTTGGGTATAAGCAAAGTATTCCTGAATACTGTTACGTACCTACCATGAGTCACCAATCAATCATATGACGACTTCATCCAAATTACATATGACAAACTGGCTCTCAATTTCGGCGATTTGACATACACACTATATTTTATAGATATAATCATCCGAATTCATGCCAGGGAATTCGTGGGCCTTGAGCTCAACGCTTTCTATGCAAATACAATCCTAGTTGTGTCCCTTCAGCTGAAAGGGTGCTACATTAATATAAAAATCTATATTTATCGAGTACGGCATATTTGCCCGTCTCCGCCTGTGACGTGTGAGTTGGCGATCCCACTGCAGACTGCGATGTCATCGTGGTTTCGGGTATGTCAAATTTCTGATTCAGCACGGAGCGTTTTTTTTTGGCTTCGAGCTAGTTTGTGGTGTTGTTGTAAACGAACCGTTGTCCGAGCCGCGGTACACTACACATGTGCGCTGTAGCAGCTTGTGTAAACAAAACCGCGGCGTCGTGTTGGCCGGAACGATGTGAATCGAATTCTATTGTGCTCGTTTGAATCGGTGCGTCAATTTGGCAATGCATCGTCGCGGCCAGGCGTAGCTAATAATCTCTCGTCGTCACTATAAACATGGGAATTTACATAAACGTCTTTCTTATTCCATCAACAACGTCGATGTGACACGATAAGAACTAAGTAGACTACTGCACATTCCTGCTTGGCGGATTATTGGTTTACAATGCATGCACCAAAAACCTGTCATTTCACTCCTAGTAGATCTCTCCGCATTTACTCTTCGTATATATGCTTCTGAATATTTTTGACAATCACACCAAGCGTATCGGTGAATTACAGTGTAAAGATTGAAGCACTAAATCAAACGACTACTTATTAAAATAGGTCCTAGCAGGTAGGTTGAGCACATAGGTGGGTGCACCTACCTACGTGGGTGGTATGTTGGGTTACTAAATTAACATAAAACCTAGTTCATTTGAATGTCCGCTGCAGTCTAATGATTCATCTTTTGGCACCGTCACAGACAGCTAAAAGAAAGGCGAATAATGGCGTCGGATATAAGAAATATACTCTACAACAAAGTATGTACCTACTGCAGACTAATGCCTATCCTTGCTGCAACTGGTATGTAGTAGGTAGGAGATGGATGATAATATCTATAGGAATCAAATTTTATTTCGATTATTAACAATGACATCTGAGCTTCGACTACATTAATGCGTCTTGCACACGACACAAGTAGCAAATAACCTGCACAACTTAGGTCAAAGTCGTGCACGCGAGAGCAAGATGCACTTATGTATAGTACGTGTGTTCTTCTAAACCTGTGCAACTTAGACGCACCATGTGGAAGACTCTTTAGATACATGTTGCTTAGAGGAGAACTTCAAAATAATTTTAAGAATCTAGATCAATTCAGTCAGTAAGGAATTTTGTGGCACCTACCTAACTGTAATTTGCATGAAAGTTTTGCTGACCTTTGCAGAACTCTAGTAGTTACCTACGCATAAAATTGCCTTCGACATATTCTAGATCATTGGTGGGTTCAATCCTGCCGTTAGACAATTCAAAAAACGTAAACGGTGCAGCAGTAGCACTAACCTACTGCTGTGAATAGTAGGTGAGGAGCCTGCTACCAACGCATCCAATGAGTTTTGTATAAAGTCGTTAAAAGCGTACTAAAGTTCTTAGATTTTCCTCATCATTATGTTTTTCGCCCAGAATGGGTGTAAATTGAAACAGTAATACTGATGTGTGCCTCCGCGTCGTTTCCAGTGGATCCCGGGAGGAAGCTGCGGCGAGGGCGGCGAGGGATTGGTGCGCCGCTCTCGGGGCAAGCGGATCACGCAGCGGCGCGGGGCCATCAAGCATCACAAGTAAGGAGAACTTAACATCATTTGCCTCATTCTTTATATTATTCTACTTCATTAATCAAAATTCAATCATCATACAAAAAAGTGGGTGACACGGGACGCTTGGCATATGTAAAATCATAGTTTTTTTTTAGGTCTATGTGTAAAATACGGTACGGCATAAGGCATTCTTTTACCTTTTCCGTAATAAAAATAATAACATTTAGTAGTTTTGTGTGGAAGAAATATATGGCTACGCATATTTAGGTAAAGGTGCCTCTGAATCTCTAGAGACCTAGTTGGTATCTATTTATTCCAATATGAATTTTTGTATGAAAAACGTTAAGCCTCTCTGATGCCTACGTCTACTCGAGCCAGCCCAGCTCTTAAAGTGCCTAGTGCCTACCAGAGTGTTACGTTGGCAAAGCTGCTTCAGTGAGATGAAAAATGTGCAATTTTGGGTGCATATACCTATGCTTACTTTTCTTACAATAGGTAAGTACTTTGCAAAGCCATGGAAGAAAGTAAAATCGCAACTGGATTGCATGAAGCAGCTTACTTTCAAACATCACAGCAAAAGCCTCATTCAAAGCGTTTTCCTTATCTTGATTCTCTTCAATTTTTTCTGCAAATAAGCGATCAGTCTGATGCTAAGCGTCTGGCTTGCATAAAATAATTCAGTGCCACCCAGAATTTTGAACCTCAACAGATAAAAAGCCAATACTTCCACAGGAATCATTACCCTTCAATCCGAAACACAGTAATGTTTACACACTACTATTTAGCCGTTTGATAACTGGCAAAGTGACTGCACCGTGAAAGAGTCCTAGGTACACATTGTACCTGTCCATTACAAAGTGTACTTTTAGTGTAAGGCAGAATGCATGTACTAAGAATACGCGTACCTACTAGTCCTACTACCTGCAGGCAAAACAACAACATCGTAATTCGACCATCGGCACCTCGTGCCAGTTGAAATATGCGGAACATTAACATAAACTAGAAGGGGTCGCTCATTCTGCTATTTTTACACCTCATGTGGAGTAGACTTCCTAAGGTCAAATACCCATCGTAAAATTGAGTCTAACTTTTGTTTACTCCGTCGTCGAGCATATAAATAATGTCTAACGAATCCTATGATCATCCTGATGATGTTTCGTGTGGTACTTAAAAAGAATGTAAACGTTTTCGGAAGCAATATTTTGTCACGGTATATTACGCCTCTGAATGTATCGCGTCATGGGTTTAATATTCTTTTGGCTAGTGTGTTGTGTACCTATATAAATAGTGTATGTATATGTTTACTCAGGTATACCTAGCTGCGAATGGGCGTCATCCATCACAGTTTGTCATTCCCGTCTTGTTATTTTGTTGCTCGGAAGCATCACTACAATTTCGTATTTGTTTAACATCAAATCACACACTTACAAGATAGAATTTAATCCTATAAATGACGTAGAAATAGTTGTAGATCATGGGCCAGTACGTACAAACTTCCTTGTGTATATAAGAATTTAACACGTCCTTTGACAGTGCGTCGATAGGCGGGAAATTTAAAATGTTGAGTTATGACAGTACGTCGAAGGACGGGCTTATTCTTTCAAAGAATACGTTCACTACGTCAGCCGGCGATGATTTTCCATACAAGCATCATGAATAGTAACATCTACTGTCGTATTGTGAGCAATCTTATACTTCTTACTGTCGTATTACGAGTATTTTAAAGATAGTTTGATATTGCTGTCTCGTTCGCTCACACTAACACGTAAATGGCTCGCACACAAGTACTACGTCGACTGGCGTGAGCGCGCGCTTGAATTCTCGAACAATCAGTGTGCCGGTGCCATTTTGGGAACAACCACGTGCGGAGTTTGCTAAAATCGTAAGTAAATTTTGCAAAACAGATAATATTGTGATTATAACATTTAAAATACCTTGATTTTGGTGCAATTGCATTATGATTTGGATGGATAATGATAGTATGTACGAATTTATGGGTGTTTAGTGTGTAATTTGCGACTTGCTAGGTTAGTTTGTTAAAAACACAACTAGATGGCCTACTTCCCTTGTAGTTTTGTTATAATATTGTAACTACTTTGTTCGATGGGTAAAAATGAGATTCTTACTTAACGATTTATAATTTCAGATGTCAACAAAGAAACCCAAGAAACGACAAAACTTTTTCCTCGATACTTCGTCAGATTCTATTGCAGATCAGGATCCATTTGAAGATAATGAAGATGACTATGGCTCTGACGTCAATTACGAGCCTCAGAAGTCAGACCAAGCTAACGCCTCAAGCTCATCCGAAGAGATATTTTCTGTCTGAGATATGTCCTGAATGTTTCGGGGACTATCACCAACTACTTGAACAGCAAGAATAGGAGTCTTGTGTCACAATTCATAAAATATTTGTATTGTGTAGTTAGCAATAGAATATTATCCTGAAATACTTAAAAACTTAACACAGATTACAATAGCAAAAACTCTCTTATATAATATGATTAAAATAGTTTAAATGATTATAACTAAGTCTTTTACAAAATTCCCTTGGTAGGAGTTTCGACGTAGTACTTGATTTAGGTGAATAAACTTATTCAAAAAAGTCACTACGTCAAGAATAGTTCTCGTCTGTAGACGTAGTTTCCCATTTAGGAATAAAATGTGGGTCAAACCAGATACTACGTCGAGAGACGTTCACGCCTGTCGACGTAGTCTCTCAGTCAGGCAGTTAACAATGGGTCCAAACAGATGCTACGTCGAGAGACGTTCTCGTCTGTCGGCGTAGTGTCAACTAAGTACTAAATAATAACTCTAAATCTGTAACTACGTCAGTAGACGGGGTATATAGAATTAAGTGCCGTATTGTGATGTCAGAGTAAGCGGTTACTGTCAGTGAACGTGTTAATAATGTTTCATATTTTTAAACCCTCACGCAGTACTGACGTAGAATACTCTAAATCCTACAGCTTAGCTTGCGTGAAAACAAAATTCTTCCAGTATATTTCGGAATTAACGCATCTATTCTTTAATTTCAGAGTCCATGAAGTGAACGGGCATCGCTTCGTTGCGAAGTTTTTTCGGCAGCCAACGTTTTGCGCGTTCTGCAAAGAGTTCCTTTGGGGGTTTGGCAAGCAAGGTGTGTATTACCTAACATAAGATTTAGGTGATGCTTCTGTCACTCTGAGAAAAAATAAAAATAACCGATAATACAAAATGAATGATGATAAATTTAACTTAAATTAAGCATAAAGGCCGATTTTATCCTGAATTTTTATCCTGCCCTCTTAGTAGAAATTATAATCTATCTGCCCTTTTAGTAGTCTCCATTATGTCTTCCCGGCTTTAGTTGAGTCCGTTTGTTGACTTTGATTTCACGGTTTGTCGCATAACTATGCACTATGTTTTGTCTATCAATATTTGTTCAGCATATAAGAGCGTTCAGCATAGATCTTGTCGATGGAGTAAATTTCAGGCTTCACGGTCTCTTGCCAGCGTTTTCACCTCCCTGTACGATGACATTTGCTTACTCTTTTTAATCAACTTCAAAAAAGGAGGGGTCCTCGATTCTGTTGTTTTTTTCTAGTTTTTTTTATGCACACCATTATTCGGGTTGCGAATATGATGACAGACGTAATTTGTTAGCTTTAGAGCACAAATTAAAACGAACATTTCTCATCATTTCCGTCACATTTCTTCGGATCGTCGCGATCTCAAATTCTTTTCAACATGTCAATCATGAATCTGAGACCAAATTCCGTTGCCGCAACAATTTGGCACATGAATACACCTGCCTAGTCAAAATGTAAGATGCCTTTCTGTTAGACTGAACATACCGCATTTCCTATCAAAATTGACCGCATCCCTTTTGAAGGTTTTGGTGCCAACGTGTTATTTTTTTATCGCGACATCTTAATTAAGATGGATAATATGCACGAGCCATCTATATAAGGTACCTATATATAAAATTCAAAGTCCTGACTGACATATCAATGCAGAGCCTCTTCGCAATCTCGACGTGAACAAAGCAAGTGGCCCGGATGGTATTCCAGCCATAGTTCTGAGGATGTGTGCGCCTGAATTGTCTCCTATACTGACACGCTTCTTTCGTCTCTCGCTTGAGACTGGTCAAGTGCCGAAATCGTGGAAGCTTGCAAATGTGCAACCTGTGCCCAAAAAAGGTAGTTGTGCCGACCCTGCCAACTACAGGCCAATCTCGGTCACGTCCATACTCTGCAAGATTATGGAGCGTGTCCTCAACATCAGGCTCCTAGCGTATCTAGAAGCTAATGATCTCCTCAGTGACCGACAATACGGATTCGACGAAACCGGTCAACTGGGGATCTTCTAGCCTATGCCACACACATCTGGAGTGAGGCCATCGAGAAATGAGGAGAAGCGCTCGCCGTTTCCCTTGACATCTTTTGGCTTGTCCGCTGGTTTCATTGCTTGGATATCGGACTTCCTGAGGGATATGTCGATCCGAGTTGTCATTGATGGTCGTACGTCCGATCGTATAGTAATTAATGCCGGTGTCCCCCAGGGGTCGGTGCTCTCTGCGACGCTCTTCCTACTGCACATCAACGATCTGCTAAAGCCCGGTACCTTTGGGTACGCAGACGACAGCACATTAGTAGAGAGCTATACATCTAACGCACGAGCCAGCAGATCTCAATTCCAGTTTCTCAGAGAGGATATGGTTGAGCGCATGAACTTGTCCCTTAAGGCAGTCTCCGATTGGGGCGATGCCAACCTGGTCAAGTTCAATGCCGCTAAGACTCAGGCGAGTCTGTTCTCCGCAAAAAGGTCGCCATTCCAACTGGCTTCTACTTTCCGGGATGTGTCCGTTCCGATATCTGACCAGCTTGAACTTTTGGGTGTCTCACTGTCTCCTACACTCAACTTTGGCTCCTATATTGAAGACAAGGCTCAATTGGCTGCCAAAAAGCTAGGTATTCTATCGAAGGCGCGTCTGTACTTCACGTCGGAGCAGTTGCTTACACTGTACCAAGCACAAGTTCGGTCGTGCATGGAGTACTGCTCTCACCTTTGGGATGGATCAGCTAAATACCAGCTCGGGGCATTGGAGTCAATTGAGAAGTGTACCAAGAGGCTCATCAGCAACGAAGCCCTAATTCAGACTAAGCTTCTTAGTTATGTGCATTGGTGCAAAGTTGCTAGTCTATCGGTTTTTTATCGGATAGGTACATTTTGGAGAGTGTGCATCAGATCTGCATGATTTAATTCCCTCCTGCCCTTTTTTCTATCGGACTGCCAGAGCGGGCACGAAAAATCGACACCTCTTTATGGTTGACATTCCGAAAACCCGTACGAAGCGCTTTGATTCCACTTTTATTGTGCAAACTGCTAGTTTGTGGAATGCACTGCCTGAATGGGTGTTTCCCGATAGTTAAAATCTGGGTGTCTTCAAGTCAAGAGTGAATCGGTTTCTTCTAGGCAAGCGTGATCCACCGTAGGCCGCATCATCGTTTAACATCAGGCGAGTTGGCGGCCAAGCGCAAGCCTATTTTGCAATAATAAAATAAGTAGTAAGTAGCCTGGATTTGTTCATCTGCACTAATTAATTATTATAACTAAAAATTCAAATAGCTGGCGCATGCCATACGACCCCTTGGAAGGTCCAGAAAAAGATTGCTGTGCTATAGTAAGGTGGAGAGAATAAGGAAAAGATAACAGGGGATAACTGGGAAAGACAATTTGCCCACGGCCCGTGCTAGGCCCGCAGGCCTAGCAGGGCGCTAGGCAATTTGTCCACGGGAGAGCATAAAAATCCTGCGCTCACGCATTTTTACTGGGGATATGGTATTCTTTCAGTTCTCGCTCAAAAATACTCATCATCTTTTCAAATTGCAGAAATTAGGTGACGGGCTGACGGCAAGGATTGAATACGGTCACGGTGACAGAAATCCAGGCCAAAGTGTTAGACGGAAAAAGTCAACTTTTCTTTAGAAGTTGCACGGTACGCTGGATCGCATTTGGCCCGCAAGGGCGATTTTCTTTCATGCGAAAGTGTTTAAAGGAAGCGGTGGGAAGGGAAAATTTCGCGATAACTTCAAAAAAAGCTCAAACGTCGAGGCTTTCTCAAGGGGTTATGCGTCTGGGTCACCGCAGCTTCCTATCTGACCGGGGTACTTAGGTCGTTGTCGATGGTTCCTGCTCAGACAGCAAGCGTTGATAACGCTGGCGTCCCGCAGGATTCTGTGTTATCGCCAACGCTCTTCCTTCTCCACATCAATGACATGTTGCTTTCCCGCTATATGCATTGTTATGCGGACGAAAGCACGGGCGATGCACAGTATACCGGCCGTACAAACACCCCTCATGCCGTAGTTGAAGAAAGTAGGAACAAATTACTGTCTGAAGTTGAGGTCTCTCTTGAGCAGGTCTCGGATTGGGGTGAACTGAACCTGGTTCAGTTCAACCCAACAAAGACGCTAGTTTGCGCGTTCGCCACTAAAAACCCCCCATTTATTGTAGCTCCACACTTTCAGAACACTCCTCTCATGGTTTCCGAAAGCATGGGAATCCTAGGAGTCGACATTTCTACGAATTTACAGTTTCGCGGTCACATTGCGAGTAAGGCCAAGCTCGCCTCTAAGTAACTTGGTATGCTCAACAAGATGAAGCGGTACTTCACGTCGAGACTAAGATTTTTGCTTTACAAATCGCAAGTCCGACCTCACCTAGCTGCTCCCATATTTGGAACGGAGCACCCAAGTATTAGCTTTAGCCACTTGATGCATTACAGCGTAGAGCTGTCAGAATTGTCGACGATCCCAAGCTCACTGAACACCTGGAGCCGCTCAGCATGCGCAGAGACGTTGGGTCTCTATGAGTCTTTTATCTCATTTACAACGGCGATGATGCGGTCTACGATGGAGCACGCTTGCCTAGAAGAAGCCGATTCACTTGTGATTTGAAGACACCTAGATTGTAACTATTGTCTTTAAGGGTCGGGCACTGTATCTGTGATGCCCCTGGTGTTGCAGGTATTTATAGGCGATGGTGATCGCTTACCATCAGGCGGCCCGTCTACTTGTTTGCCAGCTATGGCATAAAAAAGACGTAGGAGCGTTGCACGCAACGTGGTGCACTTCGGAAAAAGTCGGAGTTGGACAAATATGTTTACACAATTAAGCTTATCCATAAGTAGACGAACTTCATCTTTAGCAGCCAAAGTAAAATAACCAGATGAGTGGACACTTGGACAGGTCGATAATGTGTACATGCCACAAAGAGCAGCTGAACGGACTATTACTAGGTTTTTGTGAGTCGGGGATGTCTGTGTTTCAAGACACCCCCACACAAAGACGAGGACAACTTTTTAAATTCATCATTTAAGTAACTATCTGCCCGGCCAGGAATCTAACCTGGGACGTCCTGCTCATAAATATAAGAAGTCGCGATACCATTGATCCATATCGGTCGGCATTAACCAAAGGGATGTAGAATGCCACAGTTAAGTACAATAATACATACGCACTTACACACAAACTTTTGCATTCATAATATTGCTGTGATTTGTCTAGCTGATAGCGTATTAACATTAATATGTAATTTTATTGTAGGGTACCGCTGCGCGGTGTGCCAGACTGCAGTCCACAAGAGATGCCACAGCAAGCTGCTGGGGAAGTGCCCGGGCTCATCGGCGCAGTCTGACGCTACTGTGGTAATACTCTGTTTTGTATTAGGGGATAAGCCTAGAGGCCCGGGCTCCAAGCCTGACGGGCATTGAAATATGAGAGCTCCAGAGTCACGTACAGAAGAATTTTAAACGACAATAGTGTCGCATATTACGCGTGACCAAATAAAATACACAACCATTCCAAATTTGTAATTCTGCAGTATATGACATGAAAAACTTTATAGGCACAGAATATTGCCGACATTTCAATGCTCGTCCGAGCCCGAACCATCCGGGGTAAAATGTAAAATTTAATAAACAGGCCAAGTGCGAGTCGGGCTCGCACACTATGAGTCCCGTACCACCACAAAATATAAAAAGTATAGTTCAATCTATGTGCGCCCAACATTGCTTAACTTGGTGGTGAATAGAAATTTGTCACGGATTTGGTACGGATGATGTGTGTATCAAGTAGATTCCTACTAGAAAGAATATGCGAGAGTTTGAGCTGGCAACCATAACACGGAGTACTCCCTTATCTCACTAACTCAAACGTTAACGCATTTTTTGTAAAAAGTATTAAAAACGCTTCTTGAAGGTGGGTTCTCGCTTCTCACTGATTCCTGAGGCTCGAGTTCGACGACGCGGCGTGCCGTGGGAACCCAGGTTTAGTAGGGTCCAGACCGAATAAGTAACTGCGCTTCACGAGCCAGGCTCGCACTTCTGCTTGCAGTATCCGTGCCATGTCTTTCGAGGCAGACTGTAGGGATGTGGATTGTGAGACGGGCTTTGCAAGCATAGTCGAGCGAGATTGGAGTTAGTACACCAACTGAGATATTGTCATTTTTAGCACCCAACCTTGGCTCCTACCTAGTCGAGGTATGCTCAAGGCAAACTAGTGCCGAAGGCAAGCCAAGCGACGCCCGTACTCGTCGGTCTGTATAATTAACACAATGACAAAACAGCTTCCACTCACGTACGTTTTGATGATGTTAAGACTGGTGGTATTTCATGCCACATAGGTATAATTGTTATAAAATCCCGAGTAGGTACTCCATGATCTGATTTGACATTGTTGCAGTACCTCCGCGAGCGGTTTAAAGTGGACGTACCGCATCGGTTTCGTGCGCACCAGTTCGTGTCGCCGACATTCTGTGACCACTGCGGAGGCTTGCTCTACGGCTTTTTCAAACCCGAGCTCAAATGTGAAGGTACAAACACGAAGCACATTTTTATGCTTGATCTAACGCGGTCGTACCGGGTTCGTGGGGCCTGGACAGGGCCGGATTAACCCTATCGGGGCCCCTAGGCAATGCAATTCTCGGGGCCCCTTTTCGATAAGTTTCGATAGAATACTTCCACTTTCAACCAAATATCGTTAGATGGCGCTTTTACAGTAAGTAAAATCATATTTTTTTACCTGGCAACATTACCGGATTGAAATAATGGGGAATGTCACGAATGTAACGTTTTTTCTTCTTGGTGCGTGGCTCGCATCGACTAGGCCCCCGTGGGCTGCTAGGCAGTTGCCTAGTCCGCCTTATGGATAATCCGGCCCTGGGCCTGGATGATCTTTGACATTGAACTGAGCACTAATCATGTAGAGCAAAGGAGTATTTCTAATCATAAACTTGTGAAACGCCACGTGGCTCTTGTGAAACAATAATGGCGCGCAAACACAACGTACAGTCCACTATTGTGCATTTCGGACAAATTGGGCCAGAGTATATAATGTGGGTCAGGTTTTCAACTTGTTTTTAGCGGCGTAAAACTAAAGGTTGTTTATTAGAACAACAATCTTCATGCGGTATTATTCGGGTGGTCTAAAAACTCTGATCATCGGATAGTCATACATATCATTACACTTTCATCCCAACTACGCCGGAGGGAATGTCCCAGCGCCTCGCCTCATTCCAGGAGCTGTGCTGGTTCCGATAGATACTGGCCGGGGGACATGTACAATACCAATGACGATATAAATTATCTTTGTACAATACACCTGCCTCGTTGTTTCTTAAAAATTACAACCTGGGTCTCTTCAAGACAAGAATGAATAGGCACCTCATGGGCAAGCGTGCCTCATCTTAGACCGCATCGTCGCTTACCATCAGATGAGTTGTGGTCAAACGATAGCCCATTTCATCATTAAAATATATATTTTCTAAGCCCCTTATCTTGAATAAGAGTGAGTCTAGCCACTCAGTATATTATGACATACCTAAGTATGTATGTTTAAAGTTGCTTGTTGACTTGTCAGCTATCTGACATAGCATAAATATTATTGTTCAAAAACAACCTACAATTTTACAAGCCAATCAAAACATGGTGGCACTAGTTGTAAATGCCATTCGCGGCACTTATACAAGTCTTACATATATGCTGTAAAAATGTTAAAACAACATCGTCGCTCACCAACAGGCGAGTTGGTGGTCAAACGCGGACTCATTCGCGATATAAAAAAAACCAATGAAAGAAGAACGGAAATCGGGTTTATTTTTGCGGAACTGGCAAAATTAAGTTTGCCGTGCCATTATTTTTAAAGTAATTAAAAACGCTAAAGAGTTGGATTTCAAAATCTGGGTCTAATTTTGTGAAACAAATCTGCAAGTCTGCAATAAATGCTGTTCAGCTTCACTTTGCAAATACTGCTAGGGGAAGAACAAAATGGTCTGGAATGGAATTTATTACCGGAGGATAGAGCCTATTCAACGTAATCTAGTCCCGGGAATCAATAGACTTGTGTTCAAATCGCGAAAGTTTAAAATTACTATTAATAAACTTTCTATAAATTCATTTTCAAAAGTCATATAAAATTATGCTGTGCGCTGCAACGCTGTAGATTACAGAATAATTTGAAAGAACTATGATAAACCCACGTGAGTTTAACCTTCTCAAGATTTGACAGCTGGCTTTCGAGATAGTGCCTAAGGTACCTAGGTAAATTTTAAGTTATAAAGAAAAACATTTTATAATTATAGCACGTTTTTATATTGTCGTTTTAAAATGTTTGAAGGGACTGGATTAGTGTGCGCCTGAAGCTTGTTGCGCCTTATTCGTATTTAACCTGACAAATGATACCACATTTGAAACAAACCTTTCATTCATACTAATGGCTTGATTAATATAACCACAATATTATAAACTCGCCTTTTTGCCATCATTTCCTTTTCTTCTCTCCTAACTAACTCGGATAGTTTACTAACAATGTTACGAGTATCATTATTGCATTTGTGGTGTTTGGCCATCTTGTACTACATGACAAATTAATGAAAACCATCATAGAAGGAAAGGTAGAAGGAAAGAGAGGACCGGGAAGACCAAGAAGAGTATTCGTAGACCAAAATTAAAGAGAAGGCAAATGTCATGTCGTATGGGGAGGTGAAAACGCTGGCAGAAGACCGTCAAGCCTGGAAATTACTCCACCGACAAGACCTACGCTCTTAAATGTTGAATGAAAGTCCTAGATTGCATATGTAATATATATATACATATATATATATATAAATAGCAAAACTGGGCTGTAGCTTCCCAATTACATTCAGGAGGCAACTACTTCTGGGGCGCTACATATTCGGCCTTCTGCGAAACGAAAGAGTATGGCATGCAAACTTGGCACTGATCTTCGCTTGACAAGATTTAAGAAAAGTGTAAACTATTGGCTCTAGTTGACTATAACTATTCATTATTTACTTATAGTTAAGGGCGAATTTGCCGAGAAATCGTTATTACTGTGAATTGACAGACAGCCAGATCTCAAGGATCATTTTTATTTAGGTACCAATATGTTTTCACATCCGGACCCGGCTATGTCCTAAAACTGCGACTAGAACCACCGGAGGATGGGCAGCAGCGTCTTAATAGTACAAGGTGAACATACTGCCAGCCCCCTGCCAAGCGTGGGGGTTATGGCAACACCCCTCTCTATGAGAGAGGCCTTGTCCAACAGTGGACGTTAATTGGCTGATGATGTGTGTGTGTGTGATGTTTTCACATATCTGGATACGGAATTAAAATCAGAAAGATACGTAAATAAAATAATATCTGAGTAGTGACATAGGCATAATCTTTACTACTAACCTTGATTTAGTATTAATGGATTTGTATGTCACTCAGAATTAAACAACAGCGACTTCAAACAAATGACGCCATTGCAACTGGCTCCTAGTTTCCGTGATGTATCTATTCCGACAGCAGACCGACTTGAGCTTTTGGGCGTCTCTCTGTCTTCTACCCTCAACTTTGGCTCCAATATTGAGGACAAGGCTCAATTGGCTGCCAAAAAGCTGGGTATCCTTTCGAAGGTGCATCGGTACTTCACGTCGGAACAGTTGCTAACACCAACTGTACCAAGCACAATTTCGGTCGTGCATGGAGTACTGCTCTCACTTTTGGGGTGGATCAGTTAAGTACCAGCTTGGGGCGTTAGAGTCTATTGAGAGACGCGCCAAGAGGCTCATCAGTATGAATCCCTGGTTCAGACTAAACTCCTCAGTCTTGAGCATCGGCGTAAAGTTGCTAGTCTATCAGTTTTTTATAGGATACATTTCGGAGAGTGTGCATCGGATCTGCATGATCTAATTACCTCCTCCCCATTTTTCTACCGGACTGCCAGACGGGCACGAAAAATCGACACCACTATATGGTTGATATTCCGAAAACATTCGTACGAAGCGCTTTGATTCCACTTTTATTGTGCGAACTGCTAGTCTGTGGAATGCGCTGCCGGAATGGGTGTTCCCCGATAGTTACAATCTGGGTGTCTTTAAATCTGGAGTGAATCGGTTTCTTCTGGGCAAGCGTGCTCCATCGTAGACCGCATCGTCGCTTAACATCAGGCGAGTTGGCGGTCAAATGCAAGCCTATTACAGAGTAAAAAAAAGTTTTGATTAGGAAAGCTATAAATATGCCATTTTTAATAGAGATTATATAAAATTAAAATAATAATTTAAATTTTATTGTTGTTTCATCATTATCCCACTGCTGGGACACAGGCCTTCTCTCAGAGAGGGTGGGCCCTAATCGCGTTCCTCAAAATGTTTTCTTTCACCTTTGTTGAGCGATGGCATCGAAACTGCACATAATTAAGTAGGTACTCTAAATAAGTTATTAGTACAGGGCCGAGGATCGAACAAGGTGCCGTCAAACTTTAAAGTGCACATTGTACCACCCGGCCACGATCGCTCTTGTTCTTTATTGTTGTTTGACATACTTACTTGATCGTTATCATAAATAGCATACACTCCTGAACGTTACAGTGTATATAGAAATCTAAGTAAAAAAATCAGAAGATGCTTTACTCTTGTAAAAATAATATAAAAATATCAAAAAATGTATTCTGCCTAGGTTATGCAACTATGTGTTTTGATATCCTCGTACAATTTAAAGCTTATGCAACCATTCACAACATTCCTAGCTATTATCGCTTGCATGCTATTTTGAAACCTACTTATTACAAGAGCGAACTCCTACGTCGACAATACTTATCTGCCTACTAACACGGTTTAAAAATAAACTGTCACGCGGATAGCTTTATATTAAGACTTTATTGTATACGTCTTTTGGACTGCATTTGCTAATATTTTATGACTAAATTAACAATAGATTGCATGTGATCACACAATTGGAGCCAAAAATACATTGTTCGACGAATTTTCACTAAAAGCTTCCTTCCGAAAACAAAGCAAGTGTCACAGGTGTCTATTATTGTCTGCATACCGTCAATCAATCACCTGGTGTTGTACCGTGCACGAACGGCGCGGGCGCGGTGATGCTGGGCGGGCGGTGGGCGGCCGCGCACCTGAAGTACGCGCTGACCGCGGGCGGCGAGGCGCGGATCAGTCTGCGCGCGCGCTCGCCGTCGAACGCCGCGCGCTGTGCTAACGCGTCAATATGCCGCTCTTTTCCGATCACATATCGAACATGTATTACAGTGGGTCGCCTTCCTATTCTAGCCCGTACAATAGTTATACCAGTTCGTTTTCTCCGCTCGGTACCTCGTACAGTGCATCATATCTGAACCCAGGAGGAAGCTACACCAACCATTCTTCCATTAGCAGTTACTCGCGTGCTCCACTTACTTCCAGATGGATACCAGGATTGAACAGGAGTTACTCGCCAATGCTAACTTCTATATCAGAGAGAGGCACTTCCAGTCCGGTAAGGATAAACAGTCCAAGAAGGATTCCGATATCGAAAAGAAGTTACGGAACCTCCAGTTATACTCAGCGTCCTATAAATATAAACACTGCGGACATTGACGTTTCTAAACATAAGTACCGGCGGAAATCAATTGAGACACCTATTACAGCTTCTAAACCACCGCTACAAAAGGAGCCTTCTATCGATGACAAAGAAAAAGGTCCTTTTATGCCTCGTGTAGATGGCAAACCTGAAACAGGTATTGATTCTTCGCCTGGTGAGCAACGAACTACAATTAAACGTGGAAGAACTGTAGTGAGACTTCATACAGTAAAAAGAAGGGAAAGAGATTCTCCTCGGAAACCAGTAGAGACAGCGGAACCGCAAGTGGCACAAAATGCTAGTGTAGAAAATTTATTAGATGTCCGTGATAATGACGTAGAAACGAAAACGAATCAAACGAAAAATTGGAGAGAAATTTTTTCGGAAGATTTAACTTATCCAGAAAAAAGGGAAAAGAAATCGCTGGGTACAAAATTTGTAGAAACACATCTAGTGAAAAATGTTAGTGATGAAGCTGAAACCAAAATAACGAGCAAAAATTTAAGGACAGAAATAATAGCTCAAAGCTTACCCGCGACACTACAGCCAAGTAATGAATTGCCGATAACATGTAAATCTCCAGATAGAAGATGTTCTATGGAGCTTTTAGCAGAACAAGCTAGTGTATTAGATGCACTAATAAAAAAAGAAAATCTAAGCACATCTCCATTGGATCTAAGTAAATTAGGTGCTGCTGAACCTGAAACTATCAATGAATCAATAAAAAATAAAAAGTCTGCTAACAGGGAAAACCCTTTAAAAACCACAAAATCGGATCAGTCACTTCATGAAAATCTTAAATTATTACAACATAGCAAGGACTCGAAATCATTCAGTAAAAGAAGAAGTTTGAAAAAATCTTTTTCTGGTGGCAGTATTAGCAGACTGGATTCGATCACAGAGCTTCCCAAGGATCCAGTACAGACTGAATTACCAGCAATAGAAGAAATTCGAACATCAATAAAAAATGATAAAATAGAAGAAAAACCAAAATTAAGAACAAAAATCACAGCATCTGTTGAAATATCACCTCCAGCTAGTGCATTAAAATTTAGGATCGAAAATGTGACGGTAGAAGAAAAAGTACATATGCCTAAAAAAGAAATAACTTACAGCAGTACCGTGGAAGATTCTACGACACATGAAATCACTTTACAAACTCCTCTAACAAGAACAAAAGAGCGGCGCAGTACCAAGAGAAAAACTAAAGATGTCAGTGATCCTAAATCGCCAGAACCTGAAGATGGTAATTTTTGGGATAAAATTGGCAAAAGAGAAACTGTTTATCTGATAAAAAGAAAAGAAAATCTTGAAGAAGCAAAAGAAAAGCACAAACGTGCATTGTTTTGGTTTCCTGAAGATGAGGATGCAGAAATTCAAGATACTACACAGAGCAACGATGTAGTTAATACAGATATTTCTAGTGAGATTATTATATGTTCTGAGTTAAAGGTTACACAGGCAGATGAAAATGATCATAAAGAAATAGACGCACTTGGAAATATTTCTGAATTAAAAAATAGTAGCACTGCAGATAATAAAATCGATTATGATCAAGGGCAAATATTGAATATTTGCCTTGAACAAGATCCTAAAAGTGTTTTAGAAAACAATGATCGACTGAACGCGGAAAAAAAAGATTCTCTAAACGTTACACATTTAGAAGAGGGTTCCATATTATTTACAACTTCAGAGTTGAAACCTGACTTAAAAGGCCAGAAGAATATTCCAGAATCGGTGATCAATGAATGTGAAATAAAGACATCAGCATCTAACGACATCCAAGATGCCAACAATGGCTTAAAAGAACCACCTAAGTTAACTGAAAATATAAATGAAACTGTTTGTTTAGAAAACGTATCGTCAGAAGAAATACAAAATGAGAAAAAAATTGTTGTGACTAATAGCCTTCAACAACAAGATGTTGACTTTTCGTTAAATAATATCAATGAACTACCAAAAACCAAAGAAATAAGTGACACTACTATGACAGCTACAAAAGAAAAGCCAGCTAAGAAAGTAACTAATTCATTAAAAAACACAGAAAAAATAACCGACAAAACAGACGCCAAACTCCACGAGAGATCCGAAAGTCGCCCTATAGAAAATATAAAACTTGTTGACGAAATGAATAGTACTGCTAAAGCTGCCTTGAAGAATACGCTAATTAAGGAAAACCCTAATGCGATAAACCCAGAAAAAGAATCCAATATAATATCAGCTAAATCCCAAGAGTCCGACTTTGACAAACTTCAAAGGGAAAATGCAAAGGTAGATAACAAAATTAATGACACCACCAAGAAAGCCCTAGAGAACACAAAAGAAGAACTTAGATTACCCACAACAATAGAAAAGAAAACTAAGATAACACCTACTAAGCCTTCAGAAGCCGAACTTCATTTTGGAGAAGACAAAAAGCTTGAATCTGTACCTAACACAATTCAAGAGCCAGTGTCGTTAAGTAACGAAAATATAGACGGCCCAGCTGCTGTGGCTATGGCTGATACGAAACCAACAGTTTTTAAAGACAAAAATAGTGTGCCCATAAAACTTAAGTCAGCTAAAAAAACAGACACAAAAAGCTTAAAAAAAAAAGATGTAGCAAATACGTCGCCTAAATTAAAAGATACCAAAACTGTTAGTATATGCCCAATGCACGGTGTTATAAGTAAGACTGATATTAGTTCAGCTAATATCCCTACAAAAATCGACGATCAACAAAAGTCAACAAGTAATCAACCGGCTGAAGTAAACTCAATAGCAACAGAGGAATTAATAACGAAGACTGAACAGGAATCGACACCAAACAAAACTACAATAGAAAATACCGTATCGCCTAACGATACACTAAGCACTGCTGTCCCTCAAATGCCCATAGCGATAGACTCTGAAAACATTCCAAAAAGCAGTCTGCAAATAGACTCAGAAAAAGTACAAAACGAACTAAACACGGAGGAAAAGACCGAAGAACCTAAGGCTGACACAGAAATTGAGACAGTAAACCAAATTAAGCAGTTATCGATTAAAACGAATGCTATGGAATTGACGCCAAGTCCGAAAAAAACAATAAAAGAAGAAAAATCACTTAGACCATTAATAGCGACTCCACGACCTTTGCAGAAAAGAGTACCTCAAATAATTCATTCCTCGGATTCGTCGGATTCATCATCTGAAGAAGAATCATCTGAAGAAGAAGATTCAGATGCCAGTGAAGGTTCCACGGAGTTTTTCGAATGTGAAAACAATGCAGATGGACGAACTTCAACTGGATCCAACGACTCTGGATTTGATTCTTCGGCGCCGGCGTCACCTGCCTCTTTCATGCAAATAAAAAAAGGTAAATTTTAAACACCTAATAAAAACCCATTCTTACGGACGGACCTTTAGATTGGAGAACCTAATCCGATGTCAATAAGTAGACTAATCTATCCATAGCTTTCACGGATGCATGTTGCTTTTGCATGGCTTCGAGCAAAACTCACACCATGTACATAGATGTATAAACGGATCCAGTCCCCAGCAACCATACCAGGAGTTGCCGTTACTTTGTTCTAGACTGTGATGTAAACTGCCATCGTAAATGTGAAAAGCTGACAGCCAATCTATGCGGTGTCAACCAGCGGCTCTTGGTGGAAGCTTTGGCAACGCGAACTGCATCGAAGAAAGGTTTGTGATCTTGTACTTTTGCTGATGATATCACAGATGTTCATGTTATCATGCAAATGGAACCAGTGGCGTCACAGCAACGTCAGACGTCTCGCTCAAAATAAAGCAATGTTTTATTGGCTAGTCTCTATTCTCTAGTCAGGTAGGTAGGAGGGAACGTTTGTTATTTTTAGATGGAATCGAACTGTGATTTAAAATGCTTGGTGAAATTGCATGAATCATTTTACAACCTAAATTTTAAGGTCATATCGACCATTTGAAGAAAAAAAACAAGCCGTTACCTCTTGCTGTTGAGCACCCAATCATATTTAATGTTCCAGACTATGATATTTATTTACCTAATTATATATTTTCTGCTGTGTAGAATAAGAAAATACTGCGTTCTTGTTTATTTTCTTTGTGGTGCGTAGGTGTGAGACTGTCTGGACATCAGCCAATCTTTTACAATCACCTGTATAAATTAAATCAATCGCATTAATTGCAGGTGAAAATACTATAGACGTAAATGATTTCATTCGATTATAGATGCAAAGGCCTTTGCAAGTATGAGTGAATATTTTATTAAAGTACCCAGCAATATGAAAACCAAAACAAATTACAAGAAAACAGTAGGATAATTGTCACTTTTACCACACTGTGGTTTCTGCCACATAGATACCTATGTACGTAGATCAACTAGAAATTAATTGTGTCTGAAAATACAACTAATTTAACGACGCAAGTAGACAAGTTAATATTATTTATTTATTTATTTACGTAAAATAATCAGCTTCAAACAGCTTCTTTGCTTTATCCATGAAATATATAATGGATAAACCACCAGGTAATACAAGTATTTTTCCAACATGTGATTGTACCAATCAGTCAATATTACCAGAAGCCACAAATGAGTGACGACTATTCACGTCTCGTGACTAACAGATCGATCGGTCCACATCTTCGATTGGTTTGGCCGGATTTCAAACGTCAGTCACTACTTATTTCCTATCATATGGTTCCGCTATCTGTTACCTATTGTAAATAGTTTAATATGCAGTATAATTAAATTTTGTCACATTCATTGGTCTGATCGGTTTTAGCAATTTTTTTATAAGTTGATTATAACAGTAAAAAAAATATGTTACATATATTGGTTTTGAAACCAAAACGTCAAAATCATCTTTCAATCAATCTTTAACTTATTATTCACATGAATATGAAAAAAAATGCTACTTTCATCGTTTTTCAACAGCACAATAAAATCTCTGCATAACTGTGTTTGTTCAATAATGATTATGCTCATGTTTTATTATATCTACGATACGCAAAATATTAAATTCTACACAGAAAAACATGAAAAATTTCATAATATACTTTATAAAACGTCCTACTCGTAAATTTCGTCCGATTCCGTCAGCAAGCTATTATATAACGAAGCATAAAATAACACAACTGCCCACTAAATAATTCTTTGCAAAATTACTAGCATAACATTTATGAGATTTTAATTACCATATTTTTTCAAAAATGTTTAAAAGGATTTAGAAATACCTTTTGACATTCGTATAATATTGATAAGTATTTTGGTAGTAACACTGTGCTATTATTTTAGAGAACAGATCACTTTATTTTCTATGTACAGGTGCCGACAGTCCGGGGCCGTCTTCAAGCAATGCGGCTTCGCAATTGCCTGCCACAGACATCTTAGAACAAGAGCTTGGTGAGACCTAAATGAATACGAATACTATTATATTCTGTAGTATTCATTGGATTTTGTTCTTCGTGGTTCATGTGTTTTGCTTTGTGTGTTTAAGCATGTTTTAAGCTTAGATATGTGTAGTTAGACTATTCCTTGAGTAACTTTCATGCTTGCAGCGACTGACTTTTTTCAGTTTATGGATTTTGTTTTATTTATGTCTCGTTTTTTTCTCATGTCATGATCATTCCATTCCTTGCACATAACTTTTTTGTCTTTTATCTAATTTTAAACTAAAATGTGATTATTTCCCATTTATGTAAAAAGGAGTATAAAGGATTGTCTCTCATTTAAAATAGGTCCGATTGAATGTTATTCAAAGCTTCGCTCAATAAATTCTAAAGCAAGAACGTTCTCAATTGCTAACAATTGAGTTTTTGTTTTCCGGCACAATTGGCAATAGCCGAATCGTGTTTCGAAAGCATCCCAAAATATATCTTCACAAATAACAGGACTTTCTCTGAATATATTACGTTGCAGGCGCGTTTCAGATCTTATACGCACAAGCTTACGAGTTCCGCGTTCCGAGACAATTTATATTACTATGCAGGAATGAATTTATTGCACTTCTAACTTCTAATTTAATGAGAAGATCCCTACGGCATTTAAATGTGGAATTATCTTCATGAGTAAAATAAAACGATCCCTAAAATATTGTTCAGTAGTTTCAGGGCGGAACCACGGCACGTTAAAAAGACCTTGTAACGATATAACTCATCAAAGTGAATGATGTTTACAGCTAGGTAACAGAAGGCAGTAAACAATTCTTTTGTACGTTTCACAAACACAAAATAATGAGGACAAAAATGTGAAAAGTGTATTTATACGTTATACGTAGGGAAATAAATGAAAGATTTCATCAAAAGAAATTTTAGAGAACCTGTTTGTCTTTTGGAGATATATTTTTGAGTAGGTACATATAAAATTTATGAGATATGCGTCATTTATTTCTATTGTGTACCTATATTAAATGTAAAAAAGAGCCAGTTTATTTTCGCTGTAATTATATTAAGTGGGACATGTAATTATATCAAGTAAGACATGTAGATGTCTTTTTATCCTATTACTATGCAGTAGTTATTTAATACATACTTATAAAAAAAAAAACATTAAATAGCAATAACTTTAAAATTTTCTCGGAAAATGTTAGGTAAACAGGAAAATTTGAAGCTTATACTCGGAAAATTGAAATGCTAACGCAAAATTCAGGTAACACGTAAACATACAACATAGATAAAAAAAGACAGGGTGTTACAAAAAAACATGTTCAGAAGAAAACGCTGCGGAAATGAAGGAATATGACAGGGACATGAATAGTAAACCTGATACAAAAGGAAACGGACGACCTTACATACTAGACGACTACCACACATACTAGACTAGATGTTATAATCGAAAGTCGTCATAATTTGTTACGTAAAGTGCTATCCTCGTCGCCCAGACTACTAGGCGATTAAAATTATTAACCTACGCAAAGCTTACAAACTATACTACGTCACGAAATATATAGTCTTATAAAATTGTTGACGCAAAATGCTCTGTTCTAAATTTGCATTGTACGTAAAGATCGGCAAGCACTAAACAGATAGATCCGTTGCCAAATACACTAATTGGAGTCATTAATTATTAGGTTAGGACACAAATCATTGCACCACCGATGCTATATATATATATGAACTATAATACAAAATATCGTAAAGAATCAAGGAATGAAGCTCTGCACCAACGTGTTTGATTAACGACATTCACGACGTCTTGAGATTGATTTCTGATCACATTAATTAGTGACTGCGACTAATTCTTAATGAATCGGACATAAATATCTATTCTCTACATAGTATAGAATTAAGTCGCTTTCCGGGTCTGTCTGTCTGTCTGTCTGTATATCCGTTAACTCTTCCTAAACCACGCAACAGATTTTGATGCAGTTTATACCATCAATTAGATATTTTTTTACGGAAGGTTTATGTATATAATAAAACCTAATTAAGTTGTTACTAAGTAGAAAAAAAACAGTATTTTGCAACCAAGTCGCCGACAAATAGATTTACATGGGTTACGTTAAAAAAATTCACATCTTTTACTAAATTACACCCGTACGAAGCCGGGACGGGTCACTAGTACAAAATAAAGCTTTAGTTAGAAGAAGTAATGTAAAAGCAGCATTAGAGAGAACGCTGATCATATGCGGAGAGAGGGACGCTCATAGTATCGCTGAATCAATAACCTTTGGGCAAACGTTTATCTATTCATAGTTTTGATATTGAAAATGAAAACTGTGAAACTGAAACTGTTGACGCTCTGTGATTTGATGGAATGTTGCAAAATACGGAAAGAAATTGAAAATTATAATAACCGGCCAAGTGCGAGTCGGACTCGCGCACGAAGGGTTCCGTACCATTATCTATAAAAACGGCAAAAAAATCACGTTTGTTGTATGGGAGCTCCCTTAAAATATTTATTTTATTCTGTTTTTTTTGTATTTGTTGTTATAGCGGCAACAGAAACTCATCATCTGTGAAAATTTCAACTAAATATCACGGGTCATGAGATACAGCCTGGTGACAGATGGACGGACAGACAGACAGACGGACAGCGGAGCCTTAGTAATAGGGTCCCGTTTTACCCTTTGGGTAAGGAACCCTAAAAAGTGACAAGAAAGCCGAGGATAGGGTTAAGCCTTAGAAGAGGCTTATGTCTAACATGGGACTAATGTAGAGTAATAATGAAGAGAGAGAAATCCAAAAGCGAAAGTTTTATTTAGATATGGAATGTACTCGTATTTTGCGCCCAAATCCCGTGATTATCCGAAATTATCGTGACGACCTTGATATTGGTCCGTCGGAGCTAATATTTTTAGCGACGACGCTCGCGATCCCAACCGAGGTGAAAGAGAATTAATATATCGCACATGCTGTACGAGAATTATGTCATACTACGATGGCAGAACGGAATATAAACACTCGTGAACTTGAATCATTATAACTGCCGTCGACCCCACCAGACCAAACAATCTGGTCAATACGAATCAAGAGCCGAATGATGTAAAGCATAATAATATATTTGGAATAAGAACAAGTCAATAAATCGACTGATTGATGATGAAGCTCTAATAAATTATCAGCCATTAGATACTGTTTCTAATAAAGCAAAGATATTTATTATCCAAATTCAAATAACGTAAGAAAAACATCATATACGAATAAATCATTGATATAATAGTTTTAGTACTTATCCCAGAAGTTATATGAGTTACTGAATAAATAATAAGAGTGAAGATATAATTTGCAGACTTTATTATGGAATCTTTATAGTTAATGTGACCGAAGCGAGTTCAGTACTTTCACCTATTGAGGTGTCAACGCCTTGTGGATTAGAGAAAACCAGAGGACATCTGTACCAGAAATTTTAACACAAAAATCTCATTTTATTATAATAAATAAAAAATACGAACTCTGAATTATAAGTTTAGTCGCCGGAAAATTTTAATATGTTCATAAATCTGGACTCTGGAGTCGAGAGGCCCGCTAATTCCTCTGCTGAAATCTATTTTCACAGCACATTCATATTACCTATTCGTTCCAGTTCATGTGACAGTTAATAGAAATGTTAATAGGTTTTTTTTTCATCAATCACCACCATCCTTTATAGAAAGTTGACAAATTGATTTATGTTTCTCGATTCATAGAAAACAGGCAGAGCTTTTCAACTTTGTTTTGATTTTTCAGAGCAATCGACAGCTTACGGAATCTTCCGGAAAACTGGAAGGTTCACGCCGCCGGCGCGCTCGATTCCTCGGTTCAGGAAATACATGATAGAAGATTTCCAGTTCATTAAGGTGTTGGGCAAAGGAAGCTTTGGAAAGGTACGCATCACAGTGTATTTGCTTAGTCATCATGAACCTTAGTAAATCCATCTCTGAATTGCCTACGGTTCTAGAGATCGCCACTTGACACAATTTCCCCCCTTGTCAAGTCAGTAGCTGGTTTATCATTATTACCCCTCATTTGTGGGGGCAAATATTTATATATTATTTTGTTCATGCCACCCACTTCGCCAGATTTCTGAAGAAACCATCCCATGTCATTCAGGGATAATTTAGCTTTCTATAAGTGAAACTATTTTTGAAAAGTGTTAAAAAATTACCTCTTACCTACATACAAATATTACCTCTTTTTAACCGACTTCCAAAAAGGAGGAGGTACTATGTTCGTCTGATTGTTTTTTTTTTAAATGTATGTTCATCGATATTTTCGCCAATTGTGAACCGATTTTGAATATTATAGTGTAGATATATTAATTTAGGCCTGGCTGGAGAGATTTCAGAGGCATATAAAATGTAACATGTTCAGTTACAGCGATAATACGTCTCGCTGTATTACGTGTCGTTGTTTCGGGTCCTAAAAGCGATTAGCATTATTTTCCTTGGTGACCCAGATTGGTTACAATCGAACCGTGTGCCAGAAATCAACGCAACGACGTTACTGCACCGAAATAATAACGACAACTCTTTATCAAACTATTCTTAATGAGATGCGATCGTCGAGTTGAGACCAAATGAGATTATTTTATAATAGGTCGGGGAAAAAGTCTTTTCGTATTTTGTATGTATAAGGTTGTAGTAAAAATCTCATCCGTTGTACTGTTTGTATTTGGCTGGTTTTGATACCATTAAAAATATGACATTTTAAAAAAGGAATACAAAAAGTAAAAAGCAATTTCCCGCCATTTTTCAATTGTTTTTTTGTTTGATAAAATGAGTGAATCTAACGAAGAAATTCGATATATTGTGAAATTTTATTACAAAAAAGGGAAAACTGCGACACAAGCCGCGAAAAAAATTTGTGACGTTTATGGACCTAATGCAGTGTCATCAAGAGTAGCACAATGTTGGTTCAAGCGTTTTCAGTCCGGGAATTTTGATGTCAAAGATGCAGCTCGCTCTGGTCGCCCTGTTACGGATAAAGTAGATGCCATTTCTGAAAAAGTGGACCAAGATCGGCATATTAATAGTTACGACGTAGCTGAAGAACTGGGGATTGACCACAAAACAGTTTTGACCCATTTGAAAAAAACTGGGTATACAAAAAACTCGATATTTGGGTGCCACACGAGCTCACTGAAAGAAACCAAATGAATCGTGTACTCATTTGCGATTCTCTATTGAAATGTAACGAAACCGAACCGTTTTTGAAAAGATTCATGTTTCATCACTGGTGATGAAAAATGGATCACCTACGACAAGAATGTGCGCAAAAGATCATGGTCAAAGGGCAGTGAAGCACCACAGACTGTAGCGAAACCCGGATTAACACGTAATAAGGTGATGCTGTGTGTATGGTGGGATTGGCAGGGCATCGTTCATTATGACCTTTTACCGCCGGGCAAAACCATCGATTCGGATCTCTACTGCCAACAGCAGATGAGACTCAAACAAGAAATTGAGAAAAAACGGCCGGAATTGATCAACAGAAAGAGTGTGGTCTTTCATCATGATAACGCCAGACCACACACATCTTTGGCCACTCAGCAAAAATTTTGAGAGCTTGGTTGGGAAGTGTTAATGCATCCACCATATAGCCCAGACCTTGCACCCTCAGATTTCCACCTGTTTCGATCTCTTCAGAATTCTTTGGGTAGTGTTAGATTAACATCAAGAGAGGACTGTCAAAACTACTTGTTGCATTTTTTTGATCAGAAGTCCCAAAATTTCTACAGCAACGGGATCATGTCACTACCTACAAGATGGCAACAAGTTATCGAACAAAATGGCACATATATATTATAATTAAATGTAATTAAACTTGAAAAAAATATGTCTTGAATTTGTTTAAAAAATACGAAGAAACTTTTTCCCCGACCTTATATTTATATTTATTGAGAGAAAAACGAATTATGCAGTTACATTTATCTCACTTATTAAAATTAAATTTAAATTAAATCCATGTAATGTCATATATCTAATTTAAACAAGAAAAAAATACATAAATGTCAAATAATTAAAATAACAAATGTAAAACAATTAATTTATCAAAATTAGGGAAAACTTTTGTACGAAACGTAACTGTTATCAAGAAACCAGAGCACCCTTTCTATGTTTTTTTAACCGACTTCAAAAAAGGAGGATAGTTCTATGATCCACTTTTTTATGTTTACCGATTAGCCAACTGTTGACCGATTTCCAAAAAAAACTTTTGCTCGGTTTGGGCATACTTCCAATTTGATACGATTGTCACCAAGTCAGTATCTGATGATGGGATCTCAGGGAAATCGAGGGCAACCCTCAAATTTTATAGGCATTTGTTACGTTATTTTGTCATATATTTTTGAAGTCGGTTTTAAAATACATAAAGTGCCCGATGGTCATGCTGAGTAATAAAATTCTTTACGACTTCAGGTTTATTTATAAAAATACTTGAGCTCGAGTCTACTATTTTCTATTTCTCTGTGAATGTAAAATGAAAGGTTTGGGTATTGAAATGAGTTGAAAGTTTATATATTTAAATTGCATCAATATTTTCTTCATCACAACGCCAAGTCAATATAGAAATTGTAGCACTTTCGTGCCACTTCCAGGCCTATTGATCTTAATTACAAGAAAAGCTTTTCACAATTTGTAGATGACACAAAGTGGAAGCGATCTCGTCCCGAAATAAACTAAAAACTGAAACAAGAAGTTTTGCCAAGAAAATATCGCCCGTACTTTGAGACATGATGATTTGCAAAGAACGAAGAAGAGCGTTTAGCTGTTGATGGAAGGTGCTATATTGAATGCCGTGACAACGCTAACGTTTTCAGATGCTGCATTAAACTATTTTCAACGAAAAAACTAATTTACAAACGTAAACAAAAGCATCGCCTTCAAGGTAGTACAGATCAGTTATTTACAACTTTGAAATAGGAGAACTGGCGGTCACATGAACTCGTCTAGTCGACGTGGAAAACTAAATTTAAGGGCTTCGTTACATTTATGAGCCAAGTTGTTTGAGAACGTGAAGTAGTAACATTAAATTTTACAGGCACTTCTTCCATTTCTAGTATAGAAAATTAGCACCAATTTGAAACAGTAGAATTTATTGTTGGTTTCCAGTATTGCTGCAACAAAATATCTCTAAGACAAGTCCCTGGAACTTTACACCCACTATATTTCAACACATAACTACTCAGATTTTAACGTCAGTTCCACACTTAAAATCGTGCATAGCGCGAGAAAATTGTGTCAAAGTGTTAAGAAACCAAGTGGAAATAGACATTCTTACCTGAGCTCTCACTAGAATAGAATTAAGAAATAGGTCAGCGAATATCCGCTTAGTGTCTCCAATATTAGGATGACATTGCGAAACTTTGTGTCCTTAAAAGTGGTAAAACAAAGTATAATGCGTAGCGCCTATTGTCTATGAAAGAATACAAGAGCAAAAATAAACGTGATTCCTTGAATCAAGAACAATTTCAGCACAATGCGAGATTTCTAGAATCATTACAACTGACGCATTTCTTTGATTTCCTAAATGGCTTCTAATATCTACTGTGATATAAGCCAGCCGACGTAAAGAATAAATTATCTGGCTCGTTTGTTTTGACAAGTGACGATAAAATACTATTTGATCCTCGAGTCAGCCACAAAACGGCAGGAGACGAGCTGCTACGAAAGATTATGACGCGATGAACATCAAAGACTAAGATATATCAAATATTATCCATGGCAGCGTAAAGAGCAATGAACTTGTGGAACAGACGTAGAGTTTATTTAACCGCTAAAATATTTATAGGAATAACTGACTGAATTGACATGCACAACACCTACGTTTGCTGATTAGGGTATTGTGACGTCATGGTTAAATATATACGTATCAGAGCTTTTCCGTCTACGTCATCTACACAAACGCATGTGATCACGCAGATCTTTGTGATGTACTACACAACACAAAACACCCCTTTATCGTGTTGACCGTAACCTCAGCGCAACGCGGCGTGCAGTGGCAGCGTGCCATTTGCATCGTCTCGCAATCGACGCTGTTCACCTGCCCGCAGCCCGCACTACTGTACTTAGATTATCATCTCTATTTCTGGTACCTACATCACTGGCCACCTTTACAGCGTCAGTGAACACGTGTCATCGGCCCCCGACACTATCGCCAAATTCAACGCAATTACTGTCTCTTATTTGAACATCTTTCGTTAACTGCGTTGGTATATGCGGATGTAATATGTTAAAATGTTAAACTTTTGTTTGTTCAGGTCATTCCTCTCTAGCGTTTATAACTACGCCTAGTTTATGTCCTATGATCTGTAATTGTTAAATTTTACGGTCCACCTTCAGAGTTTAGCATCCAGAAAGCAATTCATGAATCCGATGGTGAAGTGCCAAAATTGATTTATGTTATTCCAAAGATGTTTATTAGTGAGCGAATATTATTCGTGCATTAATACGCGAGCCAGGTTGAGCCGTCTTCCTGGTTGCGATGCTTGGCCCAATTCGCCTTTGAGACCGGGCCAAGAATACGGAGAAAGCATAATATATTATTCGCGTTATTAAATGAAATCTTGTCGTCGCACGGTTGTCACAGTAGTTTCCTGCTACATTTATCAAAAACTAATTTCATTTCTGTATCACTGACTGCTCTTATTTCGATACTTTTTAGGGTTCCGTACCCAAAGAGTGTAAAGTGGAACCTATAACTAAGCCTACGCTGTCTGTGCTACCCATTAACGGCTCTATCTTTCATATCGTAATAGATAGTCAGTTGAAATTTTCACAGAATATGTGTATGTATGTTATGGCGGATTTAACTAAGAAATAATACCTAATAAAATTAACAACTTAAAATTAAACCCATACAATGCGTATTTAAGTATTTCTTCTAATGTAAAAACGATAATATGTACAAGAGTCAAACTTGGCATGATTATAGGAGGTACAAACTCTAACGTACAAAGTAAAACAACATATAATAAATAATGGCCTAGTGCGAGTCGGTGACAAATTTCTATTCATCACCATGATAAACAACGTTAGGCGCGGTCGGTACTTGGATGGGTGTCCCGGGTGTCCGCCTGGGTGTGATGTTGTCTTTTTGCATTTTGTGGTGGTACTGAACCCTCAGCGAGCGTGCCCGACTCGCACTTGTCCAAGTTATTATTAACTACTTGTTATGTTGAGATTATGCTAATCGCCATAATTGATGAAATGTGTATCTTATAATTTAGTGACATTCACAAGGTTTTATTTGTTTTTTTATGTTCTGCATATTTTTTATGATTTCCGCAGGTGTTATTAGCAGAATTACGTGATACAGAGTACTACTACGCTGTAAAATGTTTGAAGAAGGACGTGGTGTTAGAAGACGATGACGTGGAGTGTACCCTGATCGAGAGAAAAGTCCTGGCTCTTGGCACCAACCACCCGTACCTGTGCCATCTATTCGCTACTTTCCAGACTGACGTGAGTGAACCGTAAATTATTATGAACTGTTTGTAAAATTAATTTAGAAAACTTACTACGACGATTTAGTCTTGACCTACCGTGCCTAGGATTTTCTTGAAACAAAGTGTAAACCTTAGTGACAATTACTATAAGTATTCATTGCTTTACTAGCTGTTGCCCGCGACTTTGTACGCGTAGACTTTTAAATACATTTTCAATCTCATTTCAGTCCTTTCATAAAACTCTTAGCGGACCTCTACACTTCATAAGGAATCTACCTGAAAAATTTCAGATTCCTAGGTGTAGTAGTTTACGAAATTTCATTATGAGTTAGTCAGTTAGCCAGACAGTGATTGGTATTTCGCTTTAATAGTTATATATATACCTATAGCTTGGAAATGCCTTAAACTCGAGCTAGCACCGAAAAAAAAACTGCCAAAAACAGAAGGGGGCGGAGTAAACACGTATTGAACACACTAACATCTTACTAATTCTTCAAACGCACACTTCAATATAGAGCGGCACACAAACTGCAAACGAGATGATCAAACGCACGACCAATGATTGGAGTTAAGAGCTAAAGGGCAAATTATAGGTATATAACACTTCCATTAATTTTTCTGTGTATACGAATTTATAGATAAAATAACTAATGGTTTTAGCGCGCATAGTTTGAGACTTATACAGTTACTCTCTAGGATAATTAGAGGGATGATGGCTAGGCTTCTTTACCGAATTTGGTCCCATGTTGGGCGCCAAATAATTATATCTCCATGAAATAGTATTTTACGTATTTAATTCCAGTCTCATCTGTTCTTCGTTATGGAGTATCTGAATGGCGGAGATCTGATGTTCCACATACAGCAGAGTGGCCGGTTCCCCGAGGCGAGGGCCAGGTTCTACGCGGCAGAGATCGTTTCCGGACTCAAGTTCCTGCACAAAAGAGGAATTGTTTACAGGTACCTAATGATTCAAAACTAGAGATGCGGATACGAAGACATACCTACCGATATCTTTGCTCAGTAGTGGGGTATACGTATAGGGATAGTCTAAAAGTGATGATTATCAATGTCTCAACTTGTGTAGGTATAATATTTGTCCTAGAGTAAGTTCGTTTCATGCTCTATATAACAAATTCACACAAATACAAACCTATAGTTACACATCAACATCTTTTTTTTTAATGCCTTAGGTGGCAAACAAGTAGACGGGCCGCCTGATGGTAAGCGATCACCGTCGCCTATGGATACCTGCGACACCATCACTGATACGTTGCTGACCCTTAGACTCTATTCACAGCCCGTTTTGAAGAACCCCATATTATAGCTACTCGGAAATGCCGCAGGATAGCTCATGCCACAAATTGCAGGTGTGAGGCAAAAAAGAACGCGTAAAACGCACAGTGTGCGATTTCCACCGATCTATGATATGATCATCATTCAAATTCAAAATTCAAAGACGTTGAAGGAAACCATCGTGCGGAAAACGGTAAACTTATCCGAACCAAGAACCTCAAAGTTCAAAGACATGACATTCAGCAACTTGCAACGGACCTGCATGGTGGATTAGGGCCCATCTCTCTAAGAGAAAACCTTAGTCCCAGCAGTGGGACATGATAGGCTGATATGATGTTGATAATCATCAACTTCAACATGAAAGTTTATTGCGATATTGTGCATAATTTTTTCGTATTAACTTTTATACTTATGTATAGGTGACTTACATATAGACATTTATATACTAAAAGTATACATAGGTAACATAATTATAAATTATTATCAACTAGCTAATGCCCGCGACTTTGTACGCGTAGCGCAAAGTAATTAGTGGGTGGACGATTAGACTGACATATCCAAATATAAATGTTACACTAACGAACACGAACGGAACTTTAAATAGGCACAAATCCATCGGATTATTTATACTGAATATTTTATAGATAATACCTACACATATGACATGATTGTAGATTTATTGCTCTCCATTTTAATGCGGATTGTCATACTATCGTCATAGTATGATTTTAGTCTAGTTTTAATCTGACTCGATACAGGTATCCCGACATGTCCATAGTTTCAAATATATTTCAAGCAAATAATATATTACTTTCACTGGTTAAATACGTTGGAAGTGTGGAGCCATGGAGCCAATAAGGAAAAAAAATTGGTATAAGTCAAGCGAAATGTCATGCATGACAAACGTTATTATTGAATTATTAGTAAATAGTAAGTAGGAAGCGTGGAGCGGTATCTATAATTAATCGCTGTTATTTAACATTACTCCGCGTAAAGACTGCCAATCAATGATGTCTAAATAATTTTTGCCCGCCTTCTGCGCCTCGACCCTTCCAACAACTAAACCGCTTTCGTTCACCACCATAACATCCAAAATAGCTGCTAATCATAGATCAGTAACAGATTAGATGCCGCGAGTTCACCTACTTTGCGTGTATGTTATTGGTCTTAAGTTTGATCCTGGCAAAAAAATGTATTCATTTTAATCTCCGTCGACTTGGTATATTAGCAAGTCAGAAGTCAATACAAAAATAAACGTAATTTAAATTACGCCATAATAAACTGTAAAACCTCTTCAAAAGCAGTTGGCTGTCCTGAAAATAACAAACACAAAAAAAACTATTTGGTGCAGTCTATCGGAAGTTATGCGGGTACATACATTTCGGCGATTAGTTTTTATTTCATCATCATCATCAGCCAGAAGACGTCCACTGCTGAACATAGGCCTCCCCCTTTAACCTCCACACTGAACGACATCCTGCCATCTGCATCCACTGGATGCCCGCGACTCTCACAATGTCGTCGGTCCATCTAGTGGGAGGCCTACCTAGGCTGCGTCTTCCGGTTCGCGGTCTCCACTCAAGAACCTTACCTACTTCCCCATCGGTTAACAGTTCTTCGAGCGATGTGGCCTGCCCATTGCCACTTCAACTTGCAGATTTTAATAGCTATGTCGGTGAATGGTTCTTTGGCGAATATCTATATTTTTATTTACATATAGATTATATGGCAACAGCCGCTTCAGTCTTCCTACCTACCATGTCTGCGAGTAGAAGTCTGTCATTACGACAACATTACTATAAAATAAGCTAGATGGAGTTATAAATAATTATTAAAAAAAAATTTTTTTACTATATTTTATCATAAATTAATATAGCCTATGTTTCAATCAGGTATTTTATAAGCATATTCATGGAAACTGCTTTGAAATCCTTCTAGTAGTTTAAAAGATGTGCGCGGACAAACAAACAAACTGACAGCCGTCAGATTTGTAGTTCCATAGTTTGAAAATAGATTTCGTACTAAAACGATGTTTTGCGAAAAAATTGTAAATTTGCTTAAACTTTACGAATAATATTATTAAAAACGTAATAAGGTATTCAATAATTCCTAAAATAATGAGTGTAAATGGATCGTAGTTTCACAAATATGAAAAGTGCGTCTATTATAGGTAAATACGACACTTTACCTGAATCACGCAAACGGGATTTTTTTTGCAAGTTAAACCGATATCCGGTATTGCTTCTACTTAGTTAGAAGTCATGTGTGAAGGCATTTGATCTACACATTTATAATATGGTAGGGATATAAAAAACCGACTTCATAAAAATGACAGAACTGGACCAAATTTAAATAGGACGACACGGGAAGCACCAGCTTTCAAATAAAAACCGAATTATCAAAAATCGGTTTACCCAGTCGAAAGTTCTGAGGCAACAAACATAAATATATAATATATACAGTCGAATTGAGAACCTCCTCCTTTTTGGAAGTCAGTTAAAAATAGTCTTGAGATGTTAAGGTTTTGCCGCCCATCTGTTAAAGCGTTAGCGGTGGCGAATTTTGCGTGACAGCTCGGAAATGAGTCATTTGAATTAAGTTTGAACAAACTAAATATTAAGACGCCAAAAACTAAATTGTGAGTGTAAAATGAAATCCCACAAAAACGCCAGGATATTGAACCCACGCGCTGAACACGGAAAGAAGAGCTTTCATTATTTACATGACTGTATTTATAGCAACTAAAACAGCATACATTATTTTTCGTGACGAATTACTACCTGTATTTTATTATTCTTTGTGACACGGTCATTAGTCATACAACACGATAGATAAGTAGGTGATGTAGAATAAGAAATAAAAACATGTTTTTAAAATGACATGTTGACATAAATATGACTCATATTTTTCAGGGACTTGAAACTGGACAACATTCTGCTAGATTTCGACGGGCACGTGCGCATTGCAGACTTTGGCATGTGCAAGTTACAGATATATCTAGAAAAGACTGCAGACACCTTCTGCGGTACCCCTGATTACATGGCACCAGAGGTAAATGGACATAATCACACTAAAATACTATAAATTTGTTTGTTTGTTTGTTCCTCTTTCATGCAGCAACAGAAAAACGGATCAATTTGATTTTTGCATTGAGATAGTTTGAGTCAGTGCGGGCACTCTCTCTAAAATCGGTCAAGCCGTTTAGGCTATGGCAAACAAATATACATACCTACATACGCCCGAAAAACATTGCCCTCCTTCTCGGGCAGTCAGGTAAAAAAATAAACATTTGTAGTTTTTTCATCTACACTACATGCAAGGTACAATGGGGATTTTTTTAAATAACTGCACAAATAAACTCACGGGTAAATTTATCCTTTCCAGATAATAAAAGGTCTGAAGTACAGTCAGACAGTAGACTGGTGGTCTTTCGGAGTTTTGCTCTATGAGATGCTGATCGGCCAGAGTCCGTTCAGCGGCTGTGATGAAGACGAGCTGTTCTGGTCTATCTGCAACGAGATGCCGTCTTACCCGCGCTTCCTGTCGCAAGAGGCTCTCACCATTCTTACTAGGGTAAGTTGGATAAAATTCATAGTTCTATAAGCCGTTTTACCCGCGCGTATAAGCTGAGTAACTAAGAAAAATCTTGTCTTCCCAACAAAAATAATAATCTAAATAACTGGTCAAGTGCTAGTCGGAACGCGCACGAAGGGTTCCGTACCGTTATCTATAAAAAACAGCAAAAAATCAGGTCTGTTGTATGGGAGCCCCCCTTGAATATTTGTTTTATGTTAATTTAATTATTTATTTTTAAAGTGAATATATAACTAAATATTCTGTGAATATTTCAAGCGTCTACCTGTTGCCGTTATCAATATCAAGCAAAAACGAGCAAAAACAATCAGCTATTTAAGGGGAGCCCCCTTAAATATTTATTTTATTGTTTTTTTTTGTATTTGTTGTTATAGCAGCAACAGAAATACATCACCTGTGAAAATTTCAACTGTCTAACTATCACGGTTTATGAGATACAGCATGGTGACAGAAGGACAGACAGACAGACGGACAGCAGTCTTAGTAATAGGGTCTCGTTTTACCTTTTGGGAACGGAACCCTAAAAACCTTTTTTTAGGTTCCGCGCGAGTTATTTTAAACGTATCTCTGAATTTAATGTGCCATTGGTTCAATAAACGAATATAACTGGTTCTCAAGTGAGGAAGTAAGAGTGAATTGGTTACTTTTAGGCAAGCGTGCTCCATCGTAGACCGCATCATCGCCTAACATCAGGCGAGTTGGCGGCCAAACGCAAGCATGTTATTAAAAATATAATATCTCCATTTATTTATATGAAGTGTGTCGGAATTGTCGGGAAATCTTTAAAATGTTAATATGAACCAACAACAAATTCCCGGCCGGAAATCGAACCCAGGACCTCCTGCCCCTGAGGCAGTCACGCGACCACTGAGCCAAACCGATCGTCTTTAATCCATTTGTTTGCAGTTATTGGACAAAGACGCGCGCACGCGGCTGGGCGGCGTGGAGTGCATGCACGGTGATATTCGGGAGCAGGACTTCTTCCATCAGATACACTGGGATCGGCTCGAGCGACGCGAACTCGACGCGCCCTTCCGACCTCGTGTGGTAAGCATTTCAAACAGGACCAATAAAAAGGCGTTATAAAAAACCCCACCGCAAAACGTAGAGACGAACACACTTAATGAGGAATCCAACGACGCTGCACTCGTCCAGATCAATCTAGCCGTCTAGCATAAAACCAAGAATAGGCTTGTGTCCTAATGTTCCATTTATTATTAATACCAGGCGAAGGATATAATAAAATACATTACACATACTGAAAAAATCAATTAAATTGGCTGATAATTTATTTCTGAGATATAAACGTTTAAAGTTTTTGGTGGGAATAGAGAGCAGACGCGCTGTCCCTCTTCCGCAAAGCGTTGTTAGCATTTGTATGGCGCGCACAGCTTGACGTCATAACGTGCTATAGTAATATACTATTACAATTTGTAATTTTGTTTTCGTTGATGATGATTTTGTTGACGGATTTTTAAAGAATAAACAGTTTTTTTGCCGTCCCATTTTTTTATTTAACTGAAATGTTTGAAATTTGATGTGCGGTCTCGTACCAGCGACAAGGCCGCAACTTTTAATGTCCAAACCACCCAGATGGGGTGATTTTGTGATGAGATATAAGCTTTTATTCTCCCAAAAATTGTAAAATCCCCTGAAATTTTTGTTCAGTGAAATGTTAGTAATAATTGATTCTATTTATAATCAGCTTTTATATGAGGTAATAAAAAATATTTTGGACACATGCCTGTTAGGAATATCACCTACACTTTAGGAAGAGCTAAATTTAAGGAAGGAAGAATAACCAATCTCTCCATTTCCAGAGGCATCCACTGGACACGCAATACTTCGACCGAGCGTTCACGGGCGAGCGGCCGCGCCTCACCGCAGTCGAGCCCCAGGTCCTCCGCTCCATGGACCAAGAACCTTTCAGAGGATTCTCGTACACCAATCCCAACGCCACCGACCGCTAACACGAACGATAACCACATGCGGTCATGGTCGAATTTCCCTTACACTTCACGGACAAGTTCCATAGAAGGTTTGGAGTTAAAGATTGTCGTCAGTCAGTAGAAAACCAATAGCGTAGTTCTAAACCTACGGAGCGTTTACTGCTGGTAGATATTGTGAATCGAAAAACTATGAATTGAACCTATAATGCTACCTTAATGCAAGGTACTTAGGGTGGATATTCGCGTACGGGTGACCCAACATTCGAATGCCACCATAGACGATTTGATTGTATTCTATATAGGTGTAAGTCATATCAATGGGACGTCTATTAAATGAGTTTCTATACATAATTATGTGTCTGGTACACAATTTGTATTGTAGCAGTAAGAAAATTTGTTATGCGTCTTTGTTTTTGTTAGGCTTTCAGAAATATTTATTAGAAATGAAGAGTATTTACTTTGTAAAAGGTGTTTTTTTTACAATAGGATCCAGTTTTAGGTGCGTCTAAGTTTTGAAAAATTGCCGTCAAATTGCTCATTCTTTTTTTATATTCAGCTGTATTTTAAATGTTAATATTGGCGTTTACGTATAAAAAATGTTAATACTAAAGCATGTACCTACCTACCAATTATATGTTAACAGTGTTCTATGAATCTCATACACCCTTGCATATCAGATATTTAATATCGTATACGTAAAACATTTTGTTGAAATAATAAAAACTATTCATCAATTTTCTTTTTATTTGATTTAGCTTAAAGTAACACGTAAGACCCTTATTAATAATATCCATTAATTAAACAGTAGTACAAAAGCCTATTTAAACCAGATTTTTATTTTAACGAGTCCTTTGACTGTCTTAAATTTTCAACCACTCTTACTATCGGGCATGCATAGACATGATACTTATTTTACATGCTTCGTCACTCCACATATAATCTTCACAGTTTGTATGAGTGATGTGTAGATGTAAGATGAGTGTGTTAGTTGCAACAAACATGTGTTGGATGCCTTCGTCTTCGTAGACGTCTATCGATATAACTGCCACGTCTGCAATTTCCATGAAGTCTTTAATGTTGAAGCGACGCAAAGGCTCCGTATTAGAAAGGTCTTGTGAAAGAGTTTTCGAATTTATCAATTCCAACTGGAAATTAAAAAAAAACAGCGATATTATGGGTCTATACAGGGTTAAACGGAAAGTTCAGTTGCAGGGGTTCAGTGCCATAGAAAAACGTGTTACACTCCTAGTACACCCTTTCCGCGTAACCCTGTATATACTAAGTAAAAAAACCTTTCACGGTTAGTTTCAAGTCAAGCCTTGAGCCTGGACCTACGACGAATTATCTTCATCGCATGTGGAACTTTATAATAAGTACTAGCTGCGCCCGCGGTTAATCCGCGTGGTGATGAAAACTAGCCTATGTGTTAATCAAGAACATCTCTAGCTATCTATATTCCAAATTTCATTCAAATCGGTCCAGCCGTTTGTGCGTGAAGGAGTAACAAACATACACACTCACACACACAAACTTTTGCATTTATAATATTAGTTTGATAGTTTATGAGGACTTGGTTTATTCATTTATAAATTAATACTGGAGGGTCCCACAAATGGGCAAAGCCCATCACTCGACTTTATCTATGTGGTTGTTTTTTTAGCTCTGTTAGTATCAGTTAAAGACATCGAGTTCATCACGTCATCTTTCTGTCTTCCATGAAGCGGCACCGAGCTAGAATTCCACTTATTGGTGATTGTGGCAAGAGGCCGACTTAGCTCCACTTCAGCTTGGCAACTGCGAAAGCTACGCCTGATATCCACGTTTTGGAGCACAGCTTGGTGTTTTGAGTAAGATCTTTTAATCTGACACTGACACTGCGCTCCTCACTCTTTGGCTTTGCCTTCAATGTGGATTTCGGAACTTACTAACCAAGCTTAGGCACCATACAAGGTAATAGGTCATCGGAAGATTGCACACATTAATTATTTTGCGTTTAAATGCCATGGGCAGGTCTCCCTACAAATTTAAATTTGACTAAAGTAAAAATAACACATACCGTGCCGTCCAAATGACCTAGAAACAGTAAATCCCCATGTTGGAGCATGCAGGAAACATTCCGAACTTTGTAAACGAATATTATTGATTCATCCACTGGATTGGACCATGATGCGCAGCGCTCAACGCGTAGACTTTTGCTACTATCCATAGGACGTGAGTACACTGTGGATTTACATACATGACATCATCATAAAATGCATGGATGCGTGTTGGAAAATATTTGGAGGTTCAGTTGAATTAAGCATCCCGAAACGGCGAGTTTTTTTCTATTTACATGCAGGTTTGGCCTCTCAAATTCAAATCAGTTAATAATGTAGTCTCTTGTAATTTTTTTACAATCTGTCTAGACGGCATTTTTTTACAATAAAAATCTGGGATGTTTTTGCACACACGGTCATCTGACCCCAAAGTCCAAACAAAGCAAAGCTTGTAATATGGCTGCCAGAGACTACGTACATACATATTTTTAATTACATACTTAAATAGATGACACCCAGACATAGAACAGACCCGATAGAATCCGAAACGTGGATATTCGACAAAGAGCCAGAGTCATCGACATAGCTATTAAAATTTGCAAGTTGAAGTGGCAATGGGCAGGCCACATCGCTCAAAGAATCGATAACCGACGGGGAAGAAAGGTTCTTGAGTGGAGACTACGAACCAGAAGACGCAGCGTCCCACTAGATGGACTGACGACATCGTGAGAGTCGCAGGCATCCAGTGGATGCAGATGGCAGGTTGTCGTTCAGTGTGGAGGTTAAAGAGGGAGGCCTATGTTCAGCAGTGGACGTCTTATGGCTGATGATGATGATAGAACAAACACAAATGTTCATCACATGGTTCATTACCCACTGAGCCACCGGGACAGTCAAATAGTCCAGTCGGGGCAGACATTTAAATAGAAAAAAATCCATTTTTTTAACGTCGGGGGGAGGGGGGGTGTGGTTGGAAGTATAAATCTCGATTTTCTAACTAATCCCGGTAGAGCATTCGCCGCCATCTTGTTTTAAAGTTCAATTTTTTCGTTTTTTTGAAATAACTCGTTAATTTTCAACTTTAGAGCAAAAATGGTCATATCCAAAGTTGTTGGAAATTTAATTTTCCACAAGTTTGGTCATCATCATTTTTACGCTAGGATCAATATTTGCAGAGTTATACTACCAAGTTTATCGAAAAAATCGTAATGGGTGTTTTTACCCCCGACGTTTAAAAAAAAATCGCTCCCCGGATTTTTTTCTATTTCAGGCTAGTTTTATGTCTACCCCGACTAGACTAAAAGGATTCATTGAATTCATTGTATTCTTTTCTTAATCTTGTATTATTTCGAGTGTTAATGTGTACCTAATCATGGTGGATTATGTGTTCGTGTACGTGCTCGAGTGTAGGAAATATAACTTAATTAGGTATGTTCATGATGTTTCCAAAACACCAGAGAAGCCTCTAGTAGTCTCCACCAGTTTCATATGGCATGACTTGGACTTGACCGTGACTTACTTTGCTTGACTCTTACTATGGACTTGTTAATGCAAATTGGCAATGACATTTGCACAAGACTTGCGACGCCAAAATCCTCACAAAAGAAAAACGAGAAACCACTAGCACCTTCGTTAAAAAAATCTAACGCAGGCGTCTTTTAGCGTCCACTCCATTTAACAGATCTGCGCTTTCCATATATTTTTTGTAATGCTGCCTTGCATTTTAAGATAATGTTATGTCACATAGGCAACTCTGCAGGGTGCTCACGGAGGACTGTTTTTTTAATGCCATACGTGGCAAACAAGCTAACGGGCCGCCTGATGGTATGCGATCACCGTCGCCTATGGTGAGACGCGTCGTCGGTCAGTAACACATTTAAGTATCTTTATTATTTCTTACCTTCAATATCATGCATACCACACCAAAGGAACATTTTGCGGTGAATAAGTTCCATATTTTTACTGCGCCGTAACATTTTCAAATCACAGATTCGTGAACTTTTACAAACAGTGACTTGTGTCATTTTTTTTAATTGACCGTTGTTCTGGTCTATCAACAATAAGAAGGCGCCTTTCAACATCAGATAAAATTGATTGTCAAACACGTTTATGGCGCACGAATAGTCCGGATTCCCATAATAACGGCAAAGGGTTTTCTTTTGCCACCATCTCCCATCTACAATGGTGTACATGGAATGTACATTTCTATGATCCAGGACATGGCACTCGTCATCATGAATTCTGTAAGTTAAAAAAATAATTAAAGTCTTGTGTGTCATTTTTTGTACGTTTATATCTGAAAATACGTTGTGTAAGATTTAGCAATATATTTTAGTGGAGAAACGTGTTAATTTATTTAACCCAGTTTGATTCATGCACATTTTACACTGTATCTTGTGAAATAAAATAACTGACGTGATATTTTCCTCCAAGTGATATTCCGTTTGTAGTTTTACGTAACATTCAGATAGGTACGTCTAAAATGTAGTCGCATAATTATATTGCAATGTATATAAATAATGAGATTTTATTACTGCCTACAAATACAAACTACTACGCTACGTAGTTTGGCATAGTTACTATAATAAGAAGTATGTGTATGTTTTTCATTGTGATAAGAAAAGACATATTCAACCAACCATTAATTAGGAACCTTATAGTGAAAATTATAATCATTTATCTTCTGTTGTGTGTGGCCGTGAAACGTGGTCTCTCACTATGGGCCTCATAAGCAAGCTCAAAGTGGCACAAGGTAGCTATGGAGAGTGCTATGCTCGGGGTTTCTCTACGAGATCGAGTCAGAAGTGACGAGATCCGTAGACGAACGAGAGTTACCGACATAGCCCACCGGATTAGCAAGTTCATATAGCAGTGGACACAGCACGCAGAACAGATAGTCGATAGAGCCGAAAGGTTGTAGAATGGAGACCACGGACCGGTAAGCGCAGCGTAGGACGACCACCTATAAGATACGACAGATGACCGAAAAGAGACCGCAGGGCTGGATGCAGGCCGCTTCCAACCAGCCCTTTTGGAGATCGATGAGGGAGACCTATGTCCAGCAGTGGACCTCCTGTGGCCGAAATCATGATGATGATCTTATTGATATTTAATTGGCCATTTGAAAAGAGTAAGTAGCGTGACAAAGTGAGTTTTCACGAAGAAAATTTAGTAGATATATTTTCATGACTTTTCTTACTGGCCTTAGTCAACTATATTATGATAGACCTCGGATGAACACTCAGTGATTTTAATCTTTGAAAATGCTAAATCTCGCGAGCGAGATAGCCGCGCGCTTTGATCTCAGCCAATATATATAACAAACATATTACATCTGCATACATACGTTACGCACTGTAATTTCTTAGAACAATAAGATTTATAATTATACTTACTTATAACATATCACATTATCAACAGTGAGTGCATTAGATTCAGTCATGTCGATCACTTTCAAGTCTAATTTTAGGAAAAGTTGTAGTTTCAGATATTTGCCGGATTTAAAAACTCCTACAGCCATGACGTCATTTTCATAAAAATCTTCACCTGTAAATAACGATTTGTTATGGGCGAGCGACATAGCCTGTTAAGAGTTTATTTTATGCCATACTTGGCAAACAAGCTATAAGCGATCACCGTTACCTACAAGTAAAACCAGGGGCATCACAGATTAACAAGATTAAAAACTATTAACAACCCTTTTGAAGAACCACATGTTATAGAATCAATGGGATATTTAAATTTTTGTTATGTACTGTTTAAAATATAAAATTAGGTATTTATTAAATAAAAGCAATTTGCACTCTACTAAAAAAAAAAGGTTGAATGCAAGGGAGAAGAGTACATGAGTACGGATCATGTTTTATCTAGAAAATAGAAGGATAGTTACATTACAATCGATGGTTACAATATGGGTGTCTTCCAATCACGAGTGAATCGGTTTCTTCTAGGCAAGCGTGCTCCATCGTAGACCGCATCATCGCTTAACATCAGGCGAGTTGGCGTTGAGGCGTAAGACCGTAGTATAAATACGGGCTATGCAGATGTCATTATTTAAAATTGTAACAAGTCCTACACAACAAATCTATATAAGAGTATATAAAACAGAAATACCACACACTGCAAGTAGATATCTCATATGTAGACATCCACTTATAAGAGCCGTTACAGACACGTCAACTTGGCTGACGAACCGCCGTGTGATCAACGGGAGAAAAAGAGAAAATTTTCTCTTTCTCTCCCGTTGATCACACGGCTGTTCGTCAGCCAAGTTCGATGCGACTGTTACGGCTATAAAGGATTTTACGACAGGGATGAATTAAGAAGCTCAAAAGCGAGTTGAAAGCTTATATATAAGTCTTTTGGCAAGTAGATTCCTTATGTGGTGTAGACAGAAAGGATTTTACTACATTAACAAATAAACGGGCTTAAAAAGGGGTTGAAAGTTAATATAAAAATCTACGCATAAATAGTGGGAAGCTGCTAGTAAGAAACAATCTGTGCTTACAAGGTCGCCACGCTACAGTTGAGTGTACATTTAAAGTCTTTGCATCATAGTACTGTAAATTTTCCTGGGACACTGCAATCAAATGATCTGCAATAATAAGAGTATTAAAAATTACCAAGTTTGCATTTGTATAGGAAATACAAAGAGAGGGCACGTAAGCAACTAGTGAAGTGAAGCCAGGTGGGTTAACATAATCTCAAAAACATTCTTATAAATAACCTTTCATTGACTTTTGTCTTGCTCTTTCATTAGCCGAGAGAGCGAGACAAAATTCAATTTAAGGTTATTATAACGGCTATAAACAGACAGGCCAGCATGGCTGAAGTCAACCACCACAACCAACGAGAGAAAAGAGAGGGAAATAATGTTCTCACTCTTTTTCTCCCGTTGGTACGACGGCGGTTCATGGTTCGATGTGTCTGTTACGGCTTTAAGAATGTTTTTGAGATTAGGTATGGTAACCCACCTGACGTCATCATCAACATGCCATAGGCATATCACTTTTCAACAAAAGACGGTGCCACAGGTGCGTTAAATTTTAGCTCATACAATGTAGCACCATGTGTGTTAGAACATGGTTAAGTATACTCAGGGCCTTTATTCCGCATGGGCCAAACGCGCTCTATCGTGGCGCGTTAAGTTAACCTCAAAAAGTTGAACTTTATTTCCTAAGCAATATAGGCCAACTTTTTGAGGTAAACTTAACGGGGCCGCGATAGCGCGCGTTTGCCCGTGCGGATTAAGAGCCCTGTACCTACCTATAGCTCACCTATACCTATACCTCAGTATCTTCATCATCAAGTAGAAGCACGGTGAAAGGTCCCTCTTACCCCTGACGTGTGATGCATTGCTGTCAAGAGAAGTATGCCACCTCTTTGTGTCTGCACCATGGTAACTTACAGTTTACAAAATTATAAATAGTATATTTTTAAATGTTAAATATATTTTTATATTAAAGGTCTGACAGCGCTCGGCGACTTCAACCACTATTCTTCAGGAACCGTAAAATTTTCCGGGATAAAAAGTAGCTCATAAAGCTACTTCTATACCATATAAGTATTATTTGGTATTATTAAAATTTGCTCAGCCATTACAGAATTAAATGGGGACAATCATGCACACAAACTTTACATTAATAAATAGGAGATATCTCTAGTACACCCCTCTCTATGAGGGAGGCTTCTGTCCAACAGTGGACGTTAGTTGGCTGATGATGTGTGTGTGTGTGTGTGTGTGTGTGTGTGTGTGTGTGTGTGATCTCTAGTATGATATAATTGAGTATGCTTGTAGGAGGGCTTTTAAATGAAAGTTATTTTGGGTCTGAGAGCTGATTAATTTAATAAGGACTGAATATTTAAATTATTGGAAAACTTAATGCACATGAAAATTATTTCTTCGAGATCCTTTTTTTACTGACTTTTTGTCATAAACTTCTTCCTTTTATCGCCGGCCAGCGCGCGACCGGGAAGGCCGGCGAAGCGGCGTTAAGGAGGTTGCAGCCGCATGCTCACCTCGATAAATGATCATTTTTTTGATTCCATTGACTTCTCGCACCTGATGTAATTTCACTGTAGCTTTCGGAAAACTGTTCCAAAGAATATTGTTGTAATACATCTGTTGCACATCAAATGATTTATCACATTTTAATTTAAACTCTGTACTATCGAAGAGTTCTTGCCACTTATTTTTAACCTGGAACAAAAAACATATCCTAATAACGTAAAATCACTTGCACAAAATTGGAGCTACAGATAGTCCTTTTTGTCGAGGCTGTCTACAGGAAAATGAGACCATGGAGCAAGTTCTACTGCACTGCAGGGCCACAGAAAGCATATTATATAATAATAATAAACTTTATTTCCATTTAGGCCTTAAAAAGTAAGTTATCTTAACTTACTTTTTAAAAACTACTTTTTAAACTTAAAAGATCTAAGCATGGATGTAACGTACTTAGAGAGGATAAATATTCACTGAGAAAACTGCGTAGACGCTCTCGATAGCTCCAAAGTGATCGTTGAGATGGCGATAGTAGTGTCCAATTAGACATTAAAATGAACTAATACACAGAATACAGTAATAGTTAGTATTATGGCACCGAAAACTTTACCTTACCTCGCATTTAAAGATAATCGACGTTGCTAGCGCCTTTAGTAATACAAGTCAAATAAAATAGACGGCGCTTTACTATAAATAATAGTATGCAATGATTTTGTATTTCACTTTAAAATGCCTAACAATCCGTTGTTTTAGTGAAATAATTTAGAATAGAAGTAAATAACATTTAATTAAAATAATACCAGGATTTTCCACATCACCATTGTTTTTTTTTTCATGGATAACAATCGAACGTAGGTAGGTACCTACGTAGGCAACATTTGATCGAAGTAGCTATGTTTTCTTGATTGCAATGGGTTTATGTGAAAATAACAGGTGACGAACTTCGACAAATATAAAGTAAATGGACATGCCCAGAAGAAGAACATTTTTGAAGATCACAAGTTTCAGTCGGTCTCTAGCCGTGGGAAGTGCAACACAAGATTATTGTTACATGATAACGAAACATCTGACAAAAATATGCCTTCGTGTGTTTTCCGGAAGTGTAAAAACACAACAAAAACACAAAATAAAAGTTCAGGTGTCACTTTTCACTCGTGAGTATTTATTGATCATTCTATTTTGTCATAAAATGTAAATTAATTTCATCAAACATCGCTAATTAGTCCCCATTTTGTTTTATTCCATCGTTGCGGGATAGAAATATACGCATATACTTAGTGAGACAAGGAAAGCATCACTATGTTCGACAATCTTCACCGCACATCGGACATGCCGAACTTGAGGCGAATGTACCGACAGCAAACTAATTTCGTAAATTATCAAATTATACTTCGGTTAAATGTTATTTTCAAACTGTTTTATTTTTACTTTTAATATTATTTATTGTAGATTTCCTAGTGATGTTGCCATGCACAAGAAATGGTTGGAAAAAATACGGGCAGTGAGACGAGATGAAGAGTGGACTTCAAATAAATACACCCGTGTATGTTCTAACCACTTTACACCCGATGAAATGTACACGACGAAAATAGGAAGACGAAAAATACTTAAATAAAACTGCTATACCTCATCAGGTAATAGTTATGATAAATATTCTTTTGTTCTTGATTCTGTAGTCCAACAAAGAAATCTTATAGTTTCGCCAGGTCTGTCTATTTGTCTGACCCGTTTTATAAGACACTACGAATACAAAAAACCGGACGAGTAGGAGTAGGACTCGTGCTCTGAGGGTTCCGTTGGAAGGAACCCTCAGAGCGCGAGTCCAAAAAAACAACTAACTGAAGTTGAAATATTTAAAGACAAACTTAGCTTCATAAGTTTCATAACCAGCAAAGATGTATTTATTCTGTACTGATTGAAATAAGCTACAGGTCAGTGAACTTAAGTTGTCGTTGGAACGTTCATTCGATCGAAAATAAATTGACGAATAGCAGCAATTCCCATACGCACCGCATGCCTAACGCGCGTCGGGCACTTTTCTCTTACGCCGACAAGCGGTCCGTAACACACTTGGAGGGTTAAGTTATAATAAGTTTTGCGTAAATTAATCCTCAGCTGACATGTATAGGCACAGCCGGTAGATTTTAAAACAATTTTTTTTGTGCTTACCCCTGTACCCATCCCTCTAAAATAACAGAATAATAATAATATTACCAACTTATTTACCAACATGTCTTTCCCCCCTACGCTTATTACACCTTCTTTAGTAAAAGATTTTTTTCAAGTAGCGAAGTAAACACTGATTTATTAGTCACGTGACCAGTCACGTCCATCCACGGCGAGACGCAGTGAATAAGCGATCGGTTTTGCTAACGCTACTCAACATGTCTAGCCGCCTGGTGCCTGTGAATGTCAAACGGTTCAAGAGCAATAGACAAACACAGGTGTTCTCTTTTACTCACGTAGTTATTATATTAGCTATCTATTTTTTGCAACAAATTTACTGTACATGGTTACAATTAGGTATTGCAGTATATGTCCGACGGTTTTGACTTGTTTTTACAGTGAAAGTTTAATGGTTATGGCATGTCCATTTACTTTATATTTGTCGAAGGTGACGAATCGAATTATAAATGTATGATTATTATTGGTATATCAATTCAGCTGCCATTACTCACATTTTGTAACAATGAAAACCATAACTGTGGCAGAAGTTAGTCACCTATCGTTCGCGCAAAACTTTATGAGCCCTCTGAAGTTAGGCGCGAGGCCTCCCCGACGCCCTGTAAAGTCCCTCGGATACCTATAATATGCGTACTGCGCAGCCACTGGGCCTAACTTCAGAGGGCTCATAAAGTTTTGCGCGAACGATACCCTATCTATGAATTGATTTAGTTTTTTTTTTCTTGAAAAGTACTTTAATAATTAATATAATTATATGTTGTTTTGTTATTAATAAAACGAACTGTTGTTTTTTTTATTTAAACATTGTTTTACTTTCACGTTTGGCGGGAAATTCAAATTTCAAACAGTTTTTTTGTTCTTGTTGCTAGGCCGGGTAATTATTGTAAACGATCATGATGTTTGTGAAAATTGATTATTATTCTTAACAAACTCGCGTAAAATCTCGTATCGCGTATCTCCAATGCACATTACTACTTACATTTGTCAATAAACAATTTTTTTCTGTTATAAACGGTTTATTGCCAAATGTAAGTAATACGGTGAGTAACTGATTAATAACTGTACATGACGACCAACAATTTTCGCAAACACTGTGTCATTTCACAATAATTACCAGGCCTAGCTACAAACACAAAAAAAACTGTTTGAAATTTGAATTTCCCGCTAAACAAGAAACGTATCACCTTAGGGCCTTACTTAAAAACGTTACTCAAGTTGATCTATGTTTTAAAATCCTCTCTCAACTTCTAGTTGACGGCAATCGTCACACGCGAAAACAAGACGGAGCATATTTAAGCGTAAGTCAACTTGAGTAACGTTTTTAAGTAAGGCCCGAAATTTATAATAATGGTGGATTATCATAACCCTTCGGGTACGGAACCCTAAAAATAAAAGTAGGAAAACGCACGACTGTGTGTAAGCGCCATGGTCTTGCTCCACTAAATGCGACTTTAATACAACATTTTAAGCCTTATGGTTATCTGTAGTAACAAGCAATGCTTAAAAGTGAGTAAGCCTAGCCTTAAGGCTAGGCTTAGATATTAATGTAAATAAATATAGATATAGATTACGAAGCACATACTTATGTTATGTATAATGTACGAAAAATATATTGATTGTTTTAAAATATTTTTATTTCATTTCTCGAATTCTGGACGCTTTAAAATTTATTTAGAACTAGCTTTTTTGCCCGCGACTTCGTACGCGTAGATTTTCATATAAACCTTCAATTCTTTTTTCTTCCCTTAATCCGGCCTTGCGCAAAATAACAGCCTATACTTCAATCTGGTCATAGCTAAGCATATTCGTGAAAACCGCATTTAAATCCGTCCGCAGGGTTTCTTCCAGGGGTGTAGGAGATGTGCGTGAACAAACAAACAAAAATTCTAAAAACAGCCTTAACATGTTCAGCTGCTTATTTTAAGTCGCCCTGTGTGAAGTATTGATAGAATCATAAAAGTAATAAATAACACCGTCAACAGTTTTCAAATCAAAAAGATAATGTGACCACAGTGCAGAGCATGTTTTGAAATTTTCTTTTTGTCTAAACCATTAAAAGTATATTTCCGGCCAGTTTCGCTGGCCACGGAACCCTGACATAATGCTTGTCTTAACACGCTCTTGGATAGTTATTTCTTATTTCGCGTGCATTTGTATGTATACCTTGATTAAAAAGCCATGAAATGCAACTACTCTATTTATCTGTTAAAATATCACAGTAAAATAAAATTATTTCTATATTCTTATTCTTATTGCAAATATACACTGTATTCTTCTAAAAGCTAAGTTTATATACCCTGCATAAAGGGTGCAGCAATGACTTATGTAGTGGCTGTTCACAAAACCAGACCACTGACATAAGCATATAAATTTAAGTATAGTTAAATCTATTACATAAATATTATATATACTATTCAAACTTAACCTAGGGTGAAGTAAATTTACAAAACAAAAAAAACATACTTAGTGTGATAGGTTACTTAATTATATATGAGATGATACAAAACTTATGACGCTACTTTCTTAACTATTTATATATCGATATTTATTTTCTAATTATAGTTTTCTAAAATTTATCGTCGAAAAAATCTTTTATCTCGTAATAACATTTTTGGGTTAGAAACTTACAAAGTTGGTTCTGGAAAAATGTTATTATTTATTTCTTTCTTTATTGCGTCCGGAATTTTGTTGTATAGGTTTATTTTCATGTACAAAGGGCCTTTTTTGAATATTTCTATTCGCGGGACTGAAACTATTAAAATATTAAAATAGGATGCGGTATATTTTGTGTTTTAAATGCTAACATAGAATAAAACCATGAGAATGTAATATGGAGCTTGGAGCTTCCCGGTGTGGTACTGGATGTAGATGCGACCTGGGCTATAGGGACAACGTCATGTATGCGGTCGGCTAGGTCTGCCAGCACATCGAGTGATGACGTCATCTGCTGCGAAGCAATGATGGTCTGCGTGCTGTTCGGTAGGCGGCTGGTCCAAATCATGCGTAAAAAGTCTTCTGAAAATCCGGGGCCTGCTAGGTGTCGTAGATGACGTAAGAATTGAGAAGGCTTACGATCACCTAGCTCCTCGTGTGTTAAAAGTTGCTGTACCTTTTTTTCTCTTGATGCGGACAAATGTTTAATTAGCTCCAGCTTGAGTTTTCGTACTTCTCGGTCACAGGCGGGTTGACGATGATGTCTTCGACTTCAGCTGCGTATTGCGGGTCAAGTTGTCCAATGACATAGTAGAACTTGGTGCTATCTGCAGTGATGTTGGAAATCGCGAATTGGCCTTCGATCTGGGCGAACCAAATCGCCGGCTTCTCGGGCCAAAACGGTGGAATTCGCACGCCAACTCGGAATACATTGTCATCATCTTTATTCTTCGTGTCAGCCGCAGTGCTATCAGTACGATCTAGCGGCATTCTGACCTTTGTCGGTGGTGTACGGTCCATTCAGTGGTCACCAATTATAGTGGATTTGTACTATTTATATAGAAGGAGAGGGTTAAGCTACCGACAATGGAAGAAAATAGCTGAGTCCGAAAGAAATTATAAATTTAATGCAAAGAAAAATCTTAGACAAATCTTAGAAAAAGCGAATGACAATTCCATTTGAAAATCGGTGTTCTTTTATTATTTTCTTTTCGCGCCCCAGCGCCACACGTCGTGGAAAATTGGAATGAAATTCACGAAGGTTGGCGCAAGGAGTACGAGTACGCCACACTCCTACTCCATGCACTGGAATGAATCACCAAAGAGGTTGTAAGGCCTATAACATGCTTGATCTACACATTCATTCATCTAAGAAGGTTAAGGAACCTTCTTTAAATTTAAACTGATTAACCGAATGACAGTTGACAGTTTCAAAATTTTAATGGCTATGTCAATAACATTCTCTTTACTTTGGATCTCCTTGCTTGAGGCTATGTGACGATCCTCATATTACGTTTCGGGTAACGAAGAAATAAATCATTGATTTTTATTTTCGTTTATGTAAAAATAAAGAATTAAAATAAATTATATAAGATAGCCTATGTTTTAATCTGGTAATTTCTAAGCATATTGGTGAAAACCGCATTTAAATCCGTCCAGTGGTTTAGGAGATGTGCGCGGACAAACAAACAAACAAACAAACAAACAAACAAACAGACAAAAATACTAAAAACTGTCCTATCGTGTTCAGCTGCTTATTTTAAGACGACCTGTGTGTTTTTTTTTTGTTATCTCGCAATTACAGATTTTTTTATCTCTACGTTTTTATTATATGTATAGATTCATTCCGGACAAAATCATTTAAATAAGTAGGACTGTTACTACACAATTTAGCGTAATTCATTTATTATTATTATTTATTATTATATTAACCTAGAAGTTTCCTCTCTGTCTATCGCGTAACTCTTGTCGCGTTATCTCTGTCTATCGCGCGGCAGCGGCACAAGTCCGACAAGCCGGGCTAGCATGCGCACCGCAACAAAATCTTGTCGTCACCTCGTAGAGCAAGAATGTAACAAGGTGCCTAGCCTATTTGTGCTTACGGTTTCATATAGCCTGTCTCGCTTTGGAACGATAAAAAGAGTCGTCAACATTTTGTCACAGCGCGCATGCTAGCCTGGCAGACGACTACTTGTAGCTTCATACCTAAAGTGCGGAGTGCGCCAGGCCTCAGGTCTGGTAGAGGCAACTAGGTATAGGTACTAGCAGTTAGTACCTTCACAACAGAACAAGGGCCTTACGCCCAACTCTAAGCACGGGCCTAAATAAGTGCAGTTTGCAAAATCACGCGACCGCAAACCGTATCTCGGCGCGGTAAGTTTCGCGTGATTTTGAAAACTGCAACTATTCGGGCCCGCGTTTAGAGTAGGACGTAAGGCCCTAGGTCCTAAAGTAACAAATAGACGTGTGGAACAGATCGCCACCCCTTCCAACTTACGGGAGAGAAAGAGTGAGAATAACATATTTCCCTCTCTCCTGTTGGTCAGACGGCGGTTGAGGTCAACCAAATCCACACGGAATGTAGGTAGGTATTTGTTGCACCAAAATTGATTAGTAGGATTAATTTAATACTAGGTACCTCGAAATTTCAACAGTGACCATCTGAGAATTGGCATACTCAGAAGAAAACCGGAATTATTAGAAAAACAGGCTAATCTTTATTATAATAACTAGGTAGTTTCAGAAACATGAACTAATAAACTAACAATAATAAATATAATTATTGTAGTAAAGCATATCTCCTTTGTTTGTCTGATCTGAGGGCCGCGTACCGTCACGTGTTTAGGCAAATTTTAGATGATTGCTAAAAGTTGCGCAAAAGCAATCCATATCTCGGCGCATTAAGGTTCAAACTGAATCGTTTATAACAGGTAGACTTCGGCCCCGAATGGCGAACGAGCATGTTTAAAGGTCACGTTAATGAAACATTTCTAAAAAATACAAAAATACAATGCTTTTGCACAAGTACTTACTGTATGTATATAATATAAATTTAGTTTTATGGTTTTATGAAAACATATCGAGGCTGGTCGCGGCATCCGAAGTAAAAAAATAATAATAGCGCCAAAACTGTTTTAATGATGAATTTCTAGTGTAATTCCGCTTCTACGTCGCTTCAAGTACAATAAGGAATTTGTGATAAAACAGTTTTGAAAATGGGCTTCCGCAAAGTAACGCCTGATTCAATCAACTAATAATAGCGCCATCTACTGGTTTCGTTGCGTTTCTCTTGAAATGCTGCAAAACTTGTCTGCTAATACTAGTTGAACCTTTTAGTACGCTAGCTGACTGTAGCGCTTACGGAAGTTCGAGACAACCTATAACACGATCAAATTGTAGCGCCATCTAAGTTTAATCCGTTATTTTGGCATATTTCCGATCTACGCCATAATGAACCGCTATTAATAGTCTCACTATAATTTGTCGATGATCTAAGTTACAATTAATGTGGTTAAGTTTACTGTGGTAAGGCTAAGAAAATGCATGAACTTTTAGCTCCGGGCCCCAAACGGATGGACGAAGCATCACACAGCTTGTCTGGCAAAATTGAATAAGGCTGAGTATCAGTGAGTGTTTTATGCTTTGTGAGAAGTGTTTTGGGATGGCTGTGACTAAAGTTTTATGCCAAGAACAACTGGGGATTCTCAGATCTCCACTCTGGGTATTTAGGCTTCTGTGAAGGCCTGAAAGTCACTTTTAGTTTAACAAGTCTTTCTGTTTCTTCATATGAGAGGGAGAATAGCCATCTTCTTAATTTTGATTTTGCTTCTGCGAAAGTACACTATTGGAGGTCAAGTAGTTTACATACTTCGTTGTATGCATAAATGTGGACATATTTTGGCAGTCTCCAGGCAAATACGGTAGCATATTATTAAGGTTGGGACTCATTGAAGAAACTCCAAGAGACAAGTATCCAATATCACAACATCTGGCATAATAGAGGTGACCAGTAATGCAAGCTACCCAAACTGAGGTGTCTTCGGCTGTCAAAAACCTCCAGCACCACAGTTTGCCTTTGTATCAAGATACTGCCCAAGGTAGGCTGCGATTTATGACCGATTATATGCAGTTTAATTTGAATGTATTATCAAGATCTTATCCATCAGACGCAGGTTACGGACATGTCTAAAATGTGTTTAGCTTAATAGACAAGCTTATTACCTCAATTACATGTTCCGCATGACTTCTCCATATTTGGCTGACAAACATGCAAACAGCCAGTGAAGATGTAGGCATGTTTTCAAAGATTAACAGTAGTATGTCTGTGGGGACGTCATCCCAGGAAGGACAGAGCTGTTCTTGATCTTCATTTACATCCATTATGCTACAGTTGAGGGTTGGGAAAGTTATATTTTATACTGAGGAAAAAACATCACATAATAAAGTAATAAATGATTATTTACGGGATATTTACCGTGGTAAGGTTGTGTTGTGCGTGGAATCCAGTATTAGGTTGCCTTAAAAATAAAAGTCTGCGTTCAAAATGTGTTCAAAATACTATACGCAGTGATACAGTGAGTGTGCTTTGTCGAGACTTAGGTTCGAGTTAGAGTTCCAGTTATAACCGTAGCAAAAGACTAAGAAAGAGGGTGGATCGTTTTGTCAGCACCTAACTTTGAACTTTTAGACCAACCACCCGCATTCTTCAGTCTTCCCGTGAACATGGTGCATGTAACTGCGCCGAAATATCGGGAGCTCCTTCTACAAACTTACCATGGTAAATATCCCGTAAATAATCATACAACTTTAGTGAACAACCGTGATAGTTTTTTTTTTTTTAATGGCTTTGTCGCTTAGCGTCCACATCGCCCTGTTATTCAGCGCAAATAACTGATAAACAACATTACTAAAACTAATACAAAACAAATAATAATATTAAACAATAAGGCCTAAATCAACTAACTTATATAAACATTTTGCATTGTCAGATTCGGGACAGACTAGAATCGAGTTACAAAATCTGACGTCTGTAATTTAATTTATATTGAAACATTGTTTTCTAAAAGCTTTGTTCCGCACACACTCCATAAAAATGTGTAGTGTCCTCAAAAACGCCACACTCATTGCATTTGGAAGAAGGCGTTTTCTTCATTAGATATTTAAACTTATTTGATGGGATGTGTGCAGAACGAAGTCTGAGAGCTGTCACTAAAAGATTATGTGATAAGAGACTGTTGCTAATCCACGGATGTTTAGGGATCTCGGGCTGGATAGTTTTGTACCAGATGCCCAACTCCTTGGAAACCGTGCTAGTTTAAAACAGTTTATCACATGATAAATTATAAAAATATGCCATTTTAGTTGGTCTGAAGTGGTTTTAAAGATATTGACAATACATACATTGTAACATACATACAACATCTTACCCCAAATGTAAACCTGTCTAATCACCACCAACCATCAGCACTGTCTAACTTTCTTTGTTCTGTCATTGGTAAAAATAAGCCACATAATACATGTGAAAATATCAGGAAACCAGACTAGGATCTAAATTTTGTTATTTAAAATTGAGTGAATTAAACTTTATGACTAGCATATAATAATTTAGTAAAATAAGTACCTTAATTTGGTCACTTAGATCTGGATTTAATAAACAAGATATTGTAGTTAATCGTCAGGGATATGCTTCTCTTCTTTATCACCTTTGCTTTCTTTCTTAAATTGTCTTTTTATTAAAGCTTGTGCTTGCAAATTAACATCTTTTAGAGCATCAATTTTTTCCTGGATAGGTTCTAATAATGTTTCTATTTTATCTATCTTGTTCTGGAGCCGTCGATTTTGTGAATGCAAAGCTTTAATTTTCAGTTTCTGTTGTGATATACAGCTTTCCTGGTGTTTTATGATAGTGTGTAATTTTTTCGGTGAAGTTTCTTTTGGATCAACTTTGGGTGATGGAGTCATGCTTCTTCCTGTGAACAAAATAATAAAATAAGAGATTTGAAATGCTACAGCTAAAAAACAAAAACTAATTTTTTTTTTAGGTTAGTTAGAGTATAAACGGGACGCCGCAGAAAAAAATATATGTTCATTACTGTTAACCAAGGATCCAATAGGATCATTCTTGCTGTTAACTCTTAGTTTTACATGCTTCTAACAAATAAATATGTACGTAAATCTTTCAGGTCAATAGGCATGATGACTAATTTTTTTTTATTACCGCATAAAAAAGCAGATCATCAATAAAGCCTATCAACGAAAACAACATTTAAATTAGTTCAAAAATAAATAAGTTACAAGTATTTTAATGTTATGCTAGACAGAGAGTGCACTACACTGAGCTGTGACGTCAAGCCTCAGGCGCGGCATACAAATGCTAAACTAACACACACTTTGCAAGAAAGGGATGTAGCATCTCCTCTCTATCCCCACCTAAAACTTTAAATGCTCATATCTCAGAGATTAATCAGCCAATTTAATTTATTGTTTCAGTATGTGTAATGTATTTAGTTATATTCATTGTTAAGCTATATTCATCGTTAAGCCTGTTATTTGTAACAAATTAAACATTACATGCTTATTTTAACTTTCTCCTAGTTTTGATTCGAAACAGGATCAATCTATATTTCATCAATCAGGCGTATTATGAAACTTTGATCGGGGTCTGTCAGTGTCAGAATTGACAGAACTTTGACACTTGAACGGGGTTATGACGCAAAAAAAAAAAAAAAGCGTTGTCTATTTCCAATTTCGTATTACGTCACCGCTATTTAATGAGGATAGGGATTGTGATCGCAAAAGAATGAACAATTCTAGTACTTTGGCTCAAATTTGGTATTATGTATCTCCGATGACAACTGAAAGCGAGTCGTGAAATGTCAAATGAAAGAAGAAAAAAATAATCGTGGCCGCAATTAGCTATTTGGAGGTTATTCTTCTAAATTACTCCATTGTGGTGTTTATTATTTTTATTTAAAACCCCGGACCCCCCCATTAAACTACGCATCATGGCCGGAGCGATGCTGTTGGCAGCTGCTGAAGAAGGACGCATGAGAAGACGTGCTAAAATCAATCGGCGAGTGATTCGAGAGGCAAGCCAGCCTCTGATGACGCCGGAAAATGAGTTTGTTGGGCACTACCGTCTTCGGAAAGTTGAATATGAACTTCTCTGCGAAGATTTAATACCACTTTTGCCCGTAAGACAGCGCACGAAAGCTGTGCGGCCGGAGATAAGGGTAGGTTGTGGAGGTTTCACTCAGTACCTATATTGTGCGTATTTGTTTTCAGTAGTTATAATACGTGGTAATGTTTTTGACAGATATTGGCAGCTCTGGCATTTTATGCAAATGGATGCTACCAAAAAAATGTTGGAGCGTATTACCATCTTGGTCTGGCACAACCTACAGTGTCAGCATGTCTGAGGGATGTGACAGACGCCCTTAACCACCCAAGCATGCAGTCCAAGTACATAAAGTTTCCCAGAAGTAGGGAAGAGCGTGAGAATATTCAATGGAGGTAAGAATTTAAATTATATTGTCTTTTTTTTTACCTTATTTTGTGGCAATCGCCTTTAAAACATAGTATTGTTGAAGCCGGTTTCCGTAAAAGCTGGAGCACCATAGACCACATACACACGCTCCGCCAGATTATACAGAAGACCGAGGAGTATAATCGGCCATTATGTCTAGCGTTTGTGGACTATGAAAAAGCCTTCGATTCAATCGAGACCTGGACAGTATTGCAGTCCCTCCAGCGTTGTCATATCGACTATAGGTATATCGAAGTGCTGAAGTGTTTGTATAGAAACGCCACCATGTCGATCCGATTACAGGACAAGACCACGGAACCAATCCAATTGCAGAAAGGCGTGAGACTGGGAGATGCTATATCTCCGAAACTTTTCACTAACGCATTGGAGGACGTTTTCAAGCTCTTGGACTGGAACGGATTCGGCATCAACATCAATGGCGAATACATCACTCACCTACGTTTTGCCGACGATATAGTTATCATGGCAGAAACGCTGGAGGACCTTAATGCAATGCTCAGCGACCTCAGTAGCCTTTCCCAACAGGTGGTCATGTCCAATGTCCATGTTGTACCCGTACTGGTAAATGTTCGGAATGATACTCTCGAAGTTGTTGACCATTACACCTATCTTGGACAGATTGTTCAGTTAGGTAAGTCCAACTTGGGCAAAGAGGTCGCCCGAAGAATCCAACTCGGATGGGCAGCGTTTGGGAAATTGCGTGAAATCTTCTCGTCCAAGATACCACAGTGCCTAAAGAAAATGTGTGTTGCCAGTGATGACATATGGTACTGAGACGTGGTCTTTAACTGTTGGCGTTTTGGAGAAACTCAGAGTCACACAACGGGCAATGGAGAGAGCTATGCTCGGAGTTTCTTTGCGCAATAGAATCCGAAACGTGGATATACGACAAAGAACCAGAGTCATCGACATAGATATTAAAATTTGCAAGTTGAAGTGGCAATGGGCAGGCCACATCGCTCGAAGAACCAATAACGGATGGGGAAGAAAGGTTCTTGAGTGGAGACCACGAACTGGAAGACGCAGCGTAGGTAGGCCTCCCACTAGCTAGATGGACCGACGACATCGTGAGAGTCGCGGGCGTCCAGTGGATGCAGATGGATGGATGTCGTTCAGTGTGGAGGTTAAAGGGGGAGGCCTATGTTCACCAGTGGACGTCTTATGGCTGATGATGATGATGATTGTTGCAGATTCATGGATGTATATGGATTCCACGGAATTGTGGGTTGTATTGATGGCACTCACGTTGCAATAATCCGCCCATCAAATCATGAGGAGGCATATTTCAATAGGAAGCAATATCATTCCTTAAATGTGCTACTGGTAAGTTTTTGTACAATCTTCTTTTATAATAAAAGGCGATGTATGTTCCCTTTGGACTACAAAAGGCTTTTGCGTGACATTCTCTGGCATATAGCTGATGATATGAGGAGTAATCCACACGGATTAAACCGCTAGACGCAGCTAGTTTACTATATTTATGGTTGACGAAGTCAATAACTTTATTATATAATGAAAGAATTAAATCATAGATTTATTTTATTATTTTAGGTTTGTGATGCTGATTTGCGCATCCTGCATGTTGATGCATCTTTTGGAGGGCAGAGCCATGATTCCCATGTTTGGAACTGTTCTCCAGTGAAGGCCCTCATGCAGGACCTTCATGAACAAGGAGAAGTATGTTGGTTTTTAGGTATGTTTATTTTTAACTATATCTAAGAATACTGACAATTAATACTGTTACTTTTTCCACTGAAATTTAAAATTACTCTGTATATCAATGAAATTCTATGTCCTATGAAAAAAAGCACAGTATATTCAGTATACTTCAAAATATAGATGATATCAAAAATAAAATAAATCTGTTGATTAACTTTTCCATTATGTTAGTTTTATAGTACATATATGTACTTTGTTACGCTGCAGGTGATTCAGGGTATGCACAGCGGCCATGGATGATGACTCCAATTTTAAATGCTGTACCGAACTCCCCCGAAGCACACTACACTACGAAACAAACTAGGATTCGCAATGTGGTGGAGCGTTGCATTGGAGTACTAAAAACTCGTTGGCGATGTCTCTTGGCACACAGGTGTGTTAATTAATTAGTCGTTATTTCTGCCATCGATATTAACAAATCTTAACTGTAGATTCAGAAACTAAAATGTACTCGTATTTTTATTTACAGGGTGATGCATTATGATCCCATAAAAGCTGGCAAAATGGTGAACGCTTGTGTGGTGCTGCATAATTTGATTTATACCAGACGCGACACCATTAATGAAGAAGAATTTATGCAGGATACTTTGTTACAACCACCACAAGAGCCCCCTTCACGTGAGCAACCGCAGCTGCACTATATTGATGGTGGGAGGCAAGCTGTTGTAGACAGGCTGTGGAGGAATCGTTACCTTAGATAGGTAAAATCATACTAATATAAGACTTCATTATTAATTCTTACTTAATCTGTCGTAACATTACATATACTGTGAAAATATCAACTAGTTATCTGTTATGGTTCGAAAGATACAGCCGTTTAAAGGTAGGACGGACGAACAGACACCCGTTTCTACTCTTTGGGTATGAAGGGGCCCTAAAAATGATGAATGCGCTAGCAAAAAAGGGTGTAAATGTGTCGAACTCTATCAGTAAAATATTTTTGTCATTTCAGGTGATTTAATGAGTTCACCTGTCTGAATTACAAACGGAGATGGGAACGCGGAAGCGATGGAGGTCCTGGGTCGGGAGGAGGCGATTGAAATGTAAATAACTGGCCAAGTACGAGTCTGACTCGCACACGAAGGGTTCCGTACCATTAAGGTCAACTCGGCGAAGACCGTCTGTCGGGAAAGATCGTACAACAAGAATTACCACGAATTCAGCAGAACTACGCAGATGGCAATACCATCACCGGAACAATAAAACCATTTAAGTTCTTATCAATTAATATAGATGGCGGTATTTATAGTGTGAACGGAAAAAAATGCGGTTGTTAATTTAGTATGGTGAGCACCTTGCATTGGAGTGTGCCACGTGCTTACAAAAAAAGGATTTAAAAAGAAAACTCAATTATTCAACAGATCTATGCAAGTAAGTGTATTCTTCATTAATTTATCTATTTGATTAGTAAATTACATTAGTATTATAGACGTTTTTTAGTAATTTATGGTTGATGAAAATAAAAACTAATCTCAAAATATGTTGCGGGGAAGTCCGTCTAGATCTTGGAGGGTAATAAATGTCATATGCCGGTCTTCGCCTCTTACAGAAATCGTCAACCTTTGGTGTTTTGTTAAGCCTTTCTAGAATACCTATATAAATTATCAAAGTGTCCTAAATATAGAGTTCTACAAAGTAGCACATACTATAAAATCAAGAATATATGTCCGGTTTTTTTTATTTTAATAATGTTATGTATCTTGTATAATCAAAGTATATGTGTTACATATGTGTAGGTTTTGATTTCGGTACTCAAAGGATACCAAATTCTGCTGTCTGTTCATTCGTCTGTCACAGGGTCAGCACCGTGAGCACACTCTCGTGAGTGACGGTGAGTGATTATTTCAACCAATCAGATTTGCTGTTATGGTCACGTGACCGATTTTCTATTGATCTGGTTGGGCGAGATAATTAATTACTTATAGTCACTCACGATAGGGTACTAGGCGTAATTTATTTCAATTTTTAATTTTAATTTATTTCAGCCATGGGAAAATATACGTGAAAAACGGAAAAAGGGTCGTATTCGAAACAGAAATTAAAAGAAGCTATACTAGAAGTTCAAAGTTTTGCACCCCTGGAACTGCATCGTTTGCCGGTCTTACCCGAAAATTGCAGCATCTTACGAAATAAGCGATATAAAACCTTATTCCTCAGAGTTAGGGTACAAATATTAAGTTGTTACAGGAACTGGCTAATTATCTAGCACACTAAATTAGATTAATGTAATAAAAAACACAATATTAATATCAAATAAACTTTATTAATAAATAAAAATACCTTTATATTATCACGATTTTTCGTATTCTTTCCTATTTTTGGTGGCAATTTAATCTATAAAAATATATGCAAAGATATCAAAGTTAAATAAAAAAATCATTATGGCAAAAGTACTTTAAAAAGCGACTTTTACCTAGTCTGTATGTCCTCTCCGTACTAAAGTTGCCTGGAAGAGATCGCTTATAGCGATAAGGCCGGCAATTGTTTCACTAGTTTTTATCTTATTATGTACCTATGTAATTTTTGGTGTGAACAATAAAGAGTTATCTATCTAATATAATAAATACCTAATTTTCTATTAAAATTCCTTTGTAAAACAAAGGAATTTTAATAGTTCATCATAATTATATTAAAAAACATAAAAATTTTCAATGAGAGTCAAAACAACACAAGTAACAGTTTAAAGTGTGTTAAATTGACATATGTATTTAGAAAATTTTAAATAAATGATATACATATAATTAATAGCTAAAAATTATATAAAAAATACTTTACTTATGACATAAAGTTTGAAATAGAGTACTTTCTATAAGTAATTCAAAAGCATATTTTTTTACATCTGTAATATTTTCATTTTATTACTAAAGTTTTTTTAGTAATCATCGACTCACTTATAATGCGTATTCGTTTTTCACGGATCCATGATGAACACAGTCGAGATGGAATCCTTCAAAAGGCAAGTACAAATTAAGAAGAATCACAATAAACTTGTAATATAATGTTTAATCTACGAAATAAAATTATGTAAGTACTAGCAATGGTTGAGCGAGTGAAGCCGTGGGGCTCTGCTAGTATTGTATAGTAATTGTGTAATATCGGTGCTCCTTAATAATGGAGTATGGCTTAGAGTCGCTGACAAAACTGTTCTACCCTAATTTCGCCAGGTGTGGTATGAGTTTCGACGTTAATCGTATGTATTCTGTGGCCTTGCAATGCATTAGTACATGCTCCATGGTCTCTTTTCCTGTAGACAGCCTCGGCACAGAGGCCTGTCTGTGCTGAATGGGTTTTTCCCGATAGTTAAATAGTAATTATGGGCCTCTTCAAATCACGAGTGAATCGGTTTCTTCTAGGCAAGCGTGCTCCATCGTAGACCACATCGTCGCTTAACATCAGGCGAGTTGGTGGTCAAACGCAAGCCTATTCTTCTAGCCTGCTACGAATAGCAGCCACGTCCGCAGCCACTACATTCATCGTCTGCAGTATTTGGCGCATGCTTGCCGCCATGTCTTCTTGCGCCTTCAGACGCCTCTCCTCAATAGCTAACGCCCACTGGGGAACGTCTGGCTGAACTGTAACACGTAAATAAATTGTGTAAGGTAAACAGAAAAAAACCCATTCATTTGAACTTAAAATTCTCAGGTATTCACACCACATCCTCAGCAACAGTCGTTTTCAACTGGATCATTGCCTGAAGATGTGGGCGCCTGGATATGAATAAATGCTTTTAAAAACAAGCTGGACAGATGGATAAGCATGAAAATAATCTTAACAGATAAATAGTAAATTGTGACACTTTATGATATAGATATATTACCAGTGCGTCTTCTTCTGGAGGGTTGTTGGCTGGGTGCGGGTAAAGATGGGGCACTGGTGGCTACTGCAGCTTCCACAGAGGCCGGCGTTTCGGGGTTATTTGCCACGTGTGGCGCCAGAGTAGGCATACGCGCTACTGTGCGAGACACGTGCGGCATGGCTGTAAAATTAAATGGTAATTTGAGTAAAGGGCACGCTCAACAAAAAAATCACTGCTACTACTTTCAAATTTCGGCTACGAATAATTCTCGCAGTTTAAAAAACTATTTAAATTCGGTATGTAAAGTTTTTTTTTTTGCATTTTTATTTCGTAGATTAGGTATTATAAGAAACTAATTTCAATATTTTTGTTTGCTTCCATTTTTTTCTACACAAAGCACAGATAATAATATGCTACCCTGTGACGTCATTTAGAGATAAAATGAAAGTCAAGTATTTCTTAGATTTATGGTAATATAAATGACATCTTATAATTTTAAGAGCTTAGTCGTAAAATAAGGTTTCAAAACATAATATCTCGAAATGGTTTTTGAATCGGCATAGGTAATTTTTTTTAGCAAACCGAAATTCGGTACGATAAAAAAAAATCTCATTGGTCCTTGATAAGTGTGCAAAATTTCAATTTAATTCTACGTTTTGAAGTAGTTGACAATCGAGTTCAAAGATTCCGTACATACATACCAAGCTAATAAAAGCGTGTTATAAATGACCGCATTATGTAATTACTAGTTTACTTTCAAGTGCCAATGTGGCTTTTCAATCGTGAAGGTGTCTACCTGTATGTGGCAGGAAGACGGGCGGGAAGTTATCATCATCTTCGTCAGAGGGCAGTGGCTCTTGGGACAAGTGCGGCGCCAGTGTGCGCGCTACTGCGCGGGACACTTGCGGCGTGGCTGTAAAATTAAATGGCATTTTGCTACTATTATACAAAGCTAATAAAAGCGTGTTAAAATGACCGCATTATGAGTACTGAGTTTACTTTCAAGTGCCAATGTGGCTTTTCAATCGTGACGATGTTTACCTGGACGCGGCACGACGATGACGGGCGAGCAGTTACGCGCTACTGCGCGCGACACGTGCGGCGTTGCTGTAAAATTAAATGGCATTTTGAGTAACTGAAATTTCAGGTGTCAAGTGTAATGCAATACCATGTAGGGAGGGTTATGAAACAGACATAATGCTTACCATCAGGTAAAGGACTTGCTCAACAAAAACTTACTGCTATAAATTTCAAATTGCGGCTACGAATAATTCTCGCAATTTAAATTATTGCATTATTATCGGTCCTTGATAAGTGTGCAAAATTTGAGTTTTATTCGACGTTTTGAAGTACTAGAAAATCAAGTTTAAATATTCCGTTACATACATACATAGGTACAAAGCTAATAATCAATTTTCAATCGTGACGATTTTTACCTGTACGCGGCACGACGATGGCGGGCGGGCAGTTTTCATCGTTACGCGCTACTGCGCGCGACACGTGCGGCGTTGCTGTAAAATTAAATGGCATTTTGAGTAACTGAAATTTCAGGTGTCAAGTGTAATGCAATACCATGTAGGGAGGGTTATGAACCAGACATAATGCTTACCATCAGGTAAACAGCTTGCTTACAAAATTAATTATTAGCTACAAATGCTAGAATTTCGGCTACAATTACTACAAATGACCTTATTACGAGTACTGGTTTTCTTTCAAAAGCCTTTCATTCCTGACACTGTCTACCTGTTTGTGGAAAGAAGACGGGCGGGAAATAGTCATCCTCGTCTGAGGGCAGTGGTTGCGTTTCCAGCGACGGTGTGGCCAGCAGTGGCTGTTGGACTGGCTCCAGCGCTGGTGTGGCCGGCAGTGGCTGTAAAAAAGATTTATACATAGTATACATTTCAAACTTGTAAATAAGATAACTCTTTATTAAAAAAACTACACAAACAAAGAAAACATACATTACAATGAAAATATTATCTAGGTTTTTAGGGTTCCGTAGCCCGACAAGGAACCCTTATAAATTTGTTCTGTCCGTCCGTCTGTCTATCTGTCCGTCCGAATTTTTTAGAACCTTCTAAATTCTATAATTATTAAGGTAAGTGCATAAAACTTTGCATAATGACAGTTGTTAATGTTGTGAATCACAATAGTAAAAAAGTGGCCTTAACTAAAATAATTCAGAAGTAAATACCAACCTAAGCAAATAACAAACAATCAGTAGGCTACAAATAAATGAAATACATAGACTACTTAAATATTTCAAACTAGCCTGTATGATCATGGCTTCACCCGCTGTTTTTTTTTAGGATATAAAATTGCCAACGCTTAAATTCAGGGTAAAAGCTACCTCCATATTAAAATTCATCCAAATCTTTGCAGCCGTTAAGAAATGCGGACAAAGATACTTACAAAAAATGTTCACATTTAAAATGTTATTATTATTGTGATGTGATAAAATTAACATAATTATATTCATAACAAAAAAAGGATATAAAATGAAAAACAAAATACTAACATTGAATGCAATGCGCACGGACTCATTTCCGTGTACCGACACCTTCCCTATGACAGAGAGCACGCGTTCGTCCAGAAGCGTTAGCCCTTCCTTTTTTGGGGGCCCACCACCTGTACGCATTGCATGCCCTCTGCATTCAGCAGCCTTGTGACGCACGCTGTACTTCAAGTTATTCCAATACTAGTAGAAAAAACAAGCATCATGCTAAAGCTAAAAAAAAAAAAGCTTTTAAATCTGACATAAGTGTTATGAATACGAACATAAAACCCAGACACTTATCAACCATCACAAATTGTTAATATTACATCAGCTTCACTGGTGTGTAGGTGTGCATTTACTATGTAGTAGCGTTAGATAGTAAGGCTTTGTTTCAGAATGTCTGGTCAAGATAATAAGAACTTATCTATTAAATAAATACTGTGCTTGCGTCTTGCGTTTCACATTCATTAAAAAGGACTAACCATAAGATAAAAGCTTTTATTAATATATGTCATATCAAGTTTCAAATAAAAGTTATTAGTTGGTTAGGGAGTTCAACAGAAAAAAATATGGTGTTACCATTTCCGCTGCCCGAGTAATAAAGAACTATGTGTCTGGATGATAATAAAGGATTGTGAAACGTGATGTGAGATAACCAAAAGTTTCATCATCCACATAATGATTAGCAACTAGGTACTTTTATAGCACATTCTGAAACAAACCCTTAGTATTGTTAGTTTGTAATATATGTTTCCCATTAAAAAAATGTAAGACCACATACATTTTTGTTTAGGTAACCATCAGCAAAGGCGGCTGGTGGCAAGTGCATGCGACAAGTCATGGCGTGGCTTGCAAATGAACATAAATCAAACAGGCATCCCAACAGTAATTTTCTTTTAAATTAAAAGTGGTTAATTCGATGCATTAAAAATAAATAAATAAACGAATTTACTTACATTTCGCCATTTCGCGCCAGTTTTCGTGACGCCTTCGCCAAGGGAGTTCAGCGAAGACGCCAAGGCCTCCCACCTCTCGGAGGTTTCATGTTTGGCCAATGGGCCGCTGTTTACCAGCTGACCCAAAGCAAGTGCCCTATTGTCTTCTATAAACTGGAGCAGAAGCTCCATCTGCCTAGGGCTTACTTGTTTGGGTGCTGGCATCATGAAATTTCTGAAACGAACATTTATACGATAGGTCACACTGTTGTTCATATTATAATAAAACATGCTTCCTTACTTATTGTCGCGAAGGGTGTCAAGAGTAAGGTAAGGTAAGATAAATATGCTTCGCTACTAAATATAATACCCCCCACGAATGTTTCTGGAAAGACTTATGATTCTCATGTGGGTTTCCCTAACAATAAATAGTCAACTTTCTTACTTATGTCCTGTCCCAGATATACCTACTGATATCTGTTATGTATATACCTCTCTGTTAGCACCTGCAAGTATAAAACACTATTAGTGACACCTAAGTATCTCCGCGTCAGTAATTAGAATTATTGATTTAGATTACATTCAACTCAAATATATTCTCTGGTGATATTCACGACCTTAGCGATAGTCTGCTGTAACAATCACCTTATCATTTATATAACAGGATCTTTCATTGCTGAGGAGCCACCTTCTGACAACCCCTATCTTGGGCGAGTGACTCTATGCCAAGCAGAAGCTCTTGCCTTCTCTGCTATAAGGGAAGGACTTTGATCTTAATCGTCATTGTTCCTGTATGTATTACATATTAAATATATAGAAAGTTGAAGTACTCGACATTTCGATACTTAGCTGTCTGTTATCTTACTTGCCCGTGTGGAAGTAGTCAACTTCAACTCTTATTGAATGGCCTCTTTTGTGGAGTGGTGCCACCACAATTTCGCCAATGCAACGTATTGAGATAAACTAGCAAACGAAGGAGATGGACCGGTGAAAACAAATTTATTTAATTATAATTCCACTTCGCAGCATTCATAAAAAACAAACTATCTGAGAAAATCCCGAGACGAGACATAGAGATAACATCATAGACAATATTCTAAAGTAAAGAAGTAAAGTTTGTTGCGAATTGCGTTTTGATATTGCTTTTTGAGAAAACAGTACATTCCGTAAAATAACAAATTCTACTAATGATGGTTATTTGTGCTATGTACAAAATGTTTCATCAGCATAACGGAAATATTTTATAAAGTTAATGCACTTATATGCGAACGCCTGCCACAAAGTGCCAGCCCATCATAATTATGTTCCAGTACAAAGGTTTTCGGAATCGAAACGCCGAAAAAGTACCGACTTGCTTCACTTGTAGTCATTCGTTTGCATTCGTTCATTAGCGATCGCGAGCCAAGACACTACGTAATACCAAAAATCGATAGATTTCGCACACCAATCGATCGATTCACGGCCCCAGTCGCGATCCCGATCAAAGTTTCATAATAAGGCAGCTGCTGCCTTATTATGAAACTTTGATCGGGATCGCGACTTGTCAAAATTATGTAAAAAAAAAAAAAGCGTTGTCTATTTCCAATTTCGTAGTATGAAATTGGAAATAGACAACGCTGTTTTTTTTTTTATTTTGCGTCATAACCCCTTTCAAGTGTCAAAGTTCTGTCAATTCTGACACTGACTGACCCCGATCAAAGTTTCATAATACGCCTGAGGTGAGTTGGTGCCCAGGCATAGACATTTTCTACATATTTTTTTTTAAAAACTTTGCAAGCATATGTAATTCAGAAGACAATACAATAGATTGATACAATGGAACTGATCTGATGAGGATCAGGAGGCGGAAAGTGGAACTCGCCAATGATGTGAATCTTACTGAGAGAGCCATCTAGCAGAAAAGACCGGCTATCAGACCGCAGGCATGATGTGGTGTTGACCTGTCGACCCTCCCCTCCCCACTCCCGTCTCGTATTCATAAATCGAGTTTTTGGTATTGTTTGTAAGACAACCTTCCTGTGAATATGGAGACTGAAGAAACAGACGCGCATTTGCTGCTGGAGTACAGCAGCGTGGAAGAACAACGAAATACTATCCTCGGATCACCGAGGACGCTCCGGGAGGATGCGCCGGGAGGCCTGCACAGGCATCAACGAGCTGCTGGCCTTCCTGGAGACCGGTTGGCTGAACTAGCTGCAGCCAGGTGACGCAAAATGGGTCAATGAATGGCCTAATTGCGGAAAACGCCCTACACAAGTAACACAATGTAGTAACCTTCCGGTGACAGAACCAACGTAGGTAAAGGTTATTTTTTTCAATGAGCAAAAAGCCCTGTTATATTTAGCTTTCCTATGCTCTCGTAAAAAAAACAGCATAATATTACTCACAACACAAGGAGATGCAAACTAAGCAGCAGGCAAAGAGTACTTTTTAATATAGGCAGTTCGCATAAATTCGATTATTGTACAAAACAACATGAAAAACAATAACAAACTTCGATCACAGTCTGACTCACTGAAGTGAGAATTTTTTCGTCGATTATTGTACAAAACAACATGAAAAACAATAACAAACTTCGATCACAGTCTGACTCGCTGAAGTGAGAATTTTTTCGTACCCTTCTCTTTTCTGTGGTCTGACTCAACACCACGGAACACTATTACTCCAAGGAGCTCAACACACCTCTTAACTCAATCTTCAAAGAGATTCTATTCTTTATTAATAGAATTCATTGATTAATAAGAATTATTAATTAAATATAGGTAGGTATTCTAACTGTCTTTCTGTGTTCTTCTATTGTATTCTCTTTGTTTGAGAAGGCAGCACAGCACGAAAACCAGCAAACAAACAGAACAAACATTTGTTTTTAATTTTTATATTTTAAATGTCAATTTTGACAGTTAAAATTTTCCATAAAAAGATTAAGGCTTCACAAGAGGCATAGATATACAATACACAATCTGTGACAAGAGGCTTCTATGTAGTTTTAGAAACAACACGAAAATACATGTTTCACCTCGATATATTTTTACAATGAAAAAATGACTTTTTAGTTTGGGAATGAGAGTAGAGAAGAAATATGTAAAGGAAGTGGAATCTTACAAATAGCGATGGTAGAATAAAAGGATGATTTACTAACGAAGAGGGCAACTAATACCAAACCGCAAGAACAAATAGGTCTACAATTGTCAATTTTGAATTTATATTATTGATTATGGACTACAAACATGACCTAGTCTTAAACGAATACTATTTGTGTAGTGTTAGTAATCATGAACGTAACAACCCTATTTTGTAATGTCCATGCCTAGGACATTGTATATATAATTATTTTGTATACAATTTTGGTCCAAAAACTTAATTTAAATAAAAATAAAAATGAAACATCGCCTCGAAAGAAGGTGTATAAAATAATACAATACAATTATAAATAATAAGGCGGTATGGCCTTAAAGGCAACAGCCTGCCCGATAGGCTAAAAAAATTGTTGTGACGTTGAGTGTTGACGTTGTTTGTGACGTTTGTTGTGTTGTGTGTTGCGAAAGAGAGGTTATTTAATTTTTCAAATTTTCTCTAATTTTTTGATTCCCTTCCGTTCCATTCCATTTGTAAACCTAAGAAGTTAGTAATACGCAGAGGTGGTACTTTCATAAACGATATAAATAGTGGGAGTGCTATAAATTAAAAGATGGTAAGTGTCAGAATTTTTGCTTATATATATCTTATTAAAATATCTGTTTATTTATACCCCTTGTATACAGTTGAACTATGTACATACTTAGCTAATAGTAGCATTACTTTACTTCTTCGCTAGCCCGATACGAAACAAAACCTACGATGCAAGTTGCAGTACCTAAACTTATGCGTGAAGTTTGGTACAGAGATGTACAGAACAGCACTGCACTAACAAACCAGTACACAACCAGTTTAAATAATGACCGAAATGAAAATGATTAGACATTTTCAGCATTAAAACCAGGATAGCCCTTGTTCTTCCACTATGTTAGTACACAACCTACAAAACTATAGATTCAACATCAGCCCCAAAATTTAGCTCATATGTATTGACTGGCAGCATGCCATCGCTCATAGTCGCCCATCAAGTACCACAGTATTTTGAATGGCATGTCATATTGAGTGTCTTCACTTGGCAGAGTACAACTGTTGTAAAGACTCTAGGGCGCGTGTATACAAAATATACCCTGTGGAAACGCCGATGACATCTTATACCTGACTGAGCTCTGGTATAATTTTGAGATCAAATTCGCTGTGACCACTCCAAAACGTACCTCAGCTTGACTCAGATCGGGTATATTTTGTAGTAGCTTTTGTAGTTTGTAGTAGTTTGCTTTGTAGTAGCAGATGAAAGAAAATGTAGTAAAATTTGTACCCAATTCATCTGAGATTAACTCCATGCTTGACTGAAATCAAGTATAGTTTGGAGTGAACACACAACAGATCGGACATGAAGCACCCTAATACCACCTAGTCTTGTGGTCCCTTCCCCTAGAGTGTATATAAAAAGCGCGGGAGCCAGCTCAAGGGAGGTCCTGAGTGTCAAGAGCATCTGGTGGGAGTCCACCCAGTGTGCCATCGAGGTGCCACACAGGTTGAGTTGGTTAGGTTCAAAATTAGTGACACAGATCCGATACAGGGCACTTCAACTTCTATTTTAACCTAGCTCAGCGAGAGTCAAGGTCTAGGGGTCAAGGTAATTTTTTCATAGTGCCCCGTTTGTATCCCCTGACCAACTTACATATAACGTAAATTTTTAAAATCTCTACTTGATCTCAAACAAAACAAATTATAAAATAAGTTCAGTTATTTTTAGTAAGGGCTCTGGCCGGGGCATATTTTGTAGTAAGGTATATGAGATTATAAGATCCAAAATGTACTTACCTGGTTGTGACACCCGAAATCAGATATGTTTTGTAGTTCGAATATCATGTGAGAGTTGTACAAACTATACCCCACCAAAACACTGGGGTGTTTCCACAAAGTACATTTTGTAAACACACTTCTAGGGCTACTCTAAACATATACTCAGAGCTCAAATCTCACCTACAAACTTCTTTAGCATTCTGGAAACCTCTGACAGGGTTATACTATTACCACTACTATACCAAACTAAACTGAGTAATCACCTAAGAATGAAGCACTTCTTCCTTGAACTGAAGAATATTACCTAAGGCACTCACAAGATGAGGCGCAGACGCACCTACTCCTTCAAAGAAATTGTAACCCTAGTGGCTTCCTAATTAAATACAAATATATGCATTGCATGATCGGAGAGTGTGGGACTTGGATGGGTGTAACCTTTTGTATTATTTTAACACATTAAACGGATGCTAGGTTTGGAATGGCTTTGAAGGAGAGTGTATACATCTCGACCTACGAGTACGTGTTGCGTCTAAGTGTGATGCACTTTAGCAGAAATATAAAGAAAATTGTCGATAAAGATCATGAACATAAATTCACAAATTTTATTTTATTTCAGGCTCGAAATGCAGAGAAGGCTATGTAAGTATGCTATAGCATGTCTCAAAAAACAAAAAAAAAAAATTGTCAAGATTTGTATTGAAGCAACATCTTAATGAGAGATCAATATTTTTCAATTATACCTTTAAAAGTTCAAACTTATTTCAAACGTTCAAAATTTCTTGAAATTTAGTTTTATGATCATTTATGGTTGCTATGTTAAGGAACAGTGTGTATGTAAAGAGTTTGGATGCCAACTTGATAAATTAATATGTCCATTCAAAACAAATATGCTTGGGTAGATGCTGCCTGGGAGAAATGTACAAAACACATCCTATACCGAGTGCCATACCCGAATGCCCAAACGTACACGAGTTCAGAGTCAACTCGGCGGCAATAAACTCGACCGTGCGCCGACCCTATTTTATTTTACCTACTTATCTAGGAGTCAACTCGACCATGCACTCGAAGCTTGTTTTTGATGTCGCCTCTAATGAAATAAGCACAGAAAAGCTTGTTATTCATTGCCTTATCAGAGCAATATTGATGAGTGATAAATCCCGATAGGCAATTAAAAACATGTGTTTTATTCGCGAATGTTCATTCAGGACAACATTGGCGCGATGGCGCGCGGCGCAGGTCCAGGAGTCGGGTGGACAGCGCGAGCGGCGGCCCTTCATCGCGGCAGAATGCAACGATCTGCCTCGCGCCGAGAAATGGAGGCTCGAGATCGTCCGGGAGATCGCTAAGAAAGTTGCGCAGATACAGAATGGTTAGTCAAAAGAATAATATTATAATAGTTACAAAAAACACGCTTATGTGACTACCAGGATATTCACACACGGGGAGCTTAGGAGAAATGGAAAGGATATTCACACAAAGGGAGGGTAAGGCCTGACTTAGAAACATTACTACGCTACGTTTGCTTTATTACTCTATCTACTTCTCGCTGACGGAAATTATTCGCGAAAACGAGTTCGCGTTATAGAGATGGGGGTCATTGTTTTTTACAGAGTATTCAAGCTATCGATAATTATTTCAAGTATGTGTGTGGTGTAGTAGTCTTTTTACAGGTTGAGGTCTAGTGACCTCATATCCCTGGAGTATTATCGTCTCATTTATACAGGTCTGGAAGAGGTCTGGAATGAAAACTGACATATATACAATACAATTTAATTTTTAATTTTCATTACAATATTTTTCTCAATGAATTTTTATCTCATTATATCGTGAGGTCCCGATTTTTACTCTCATTTGAGATGTTTTCGTTTGCCATAAAACATAATATTTGGCCGATAATATTCCTATAAAAAAACCGTTATTACTTCTTTTGTTACTGTTTCCAATAGGCCATGGCTTTCAAAACTTTTATTTTAAATACTAGAAAAATCATGTGAAAATTTTTAGTTTTTACTATTACTATAAGTAGTTATATTATACAAAAATGGAGGAAACTGAGAATGAAGATGTTCAACCAAGTTTTTCTAAAAAACCGAGTGCTAGCGAACCGCCTCCAGCTACTCCTACAATAGCCTCGCCAACTCGTTCACCAATTCTAAAATCTCCGCAGCGACAAGGCAGCCCCACTAAAAGCTTTACCTCGGCAGCAGACAGAGTATCCAACAAAAGTCAGATAAGCCCAAAGAATCAAAGTATTGAATCAGGACAAATAGGGCAAGGTTTAGTTGAAAAAGTCGCTAATCTTGAACCGAAAAGTCTAAACATTAGTGAACACCTTGAGGAATTGTCCGATACCGTAAAAGAACTCTCTCAAGGTATCGAAGGTCCACATTCACCCACCGTCGTTAGCAATGTAGATAAAATAGCCACTATGAGTCAAGTCCTCACAAATGAAGCTAAAGCTCTCAGACAATCCATAAAAAGCTTATCGGAAGATATTGTAAGGACCAAAAAAGAACTTTGCCAATGTGGACCCGTTGTTTGCCAAGAGGATGTCGCCTTTCCTTACCACCTATTTCTAATTGAGTTAATCATCAACAAAATTCACATGAAATGCGAATGCTTCGACTTTGATTACAACAATTTGATAATATCTGCGTCGTTTTTGGGAAAGCAGCCCATCGTGCTTTACGACGCATCGTACGGAAAAATCGAGAGTTTCACCAAATTGAATGTTGGGAAATCTATGTTGTTCGCGATGACCTACGACAAGATTTGTTCCATCAAAGAGTTCGAGATCGTCATAGAGCTGACGAAACAACCTCCGTGTTCGAGTTGCGTCACGAGGATTGGTGAAACGCACATGGATTACACGAATGAATTTATTGAACTCCGAGAAGAGCTTTGCAAGAAGTGGATGCAAGAACAACCTACAGACAATATCTTGTGCACGACGTCCACACCACTTTCTAAAAACATGTACTATTTATCCTGTGGAGATATCGATCACCAAGACTCGATAGGCATTATAGAAGTAACGATTCGGATGTCTTTTCTTGGTAAAGAGATCACTACAGCTTTCACTGCCAGCCCAAAACCGCAAGGAACAACTTTAGTTTGCCAAGAAGATAATGGAATGACTATGTACTCTTGCACAAAAGTAGAAATGGATGATATGGGCAAAGTACTGTTGGATGAAGAGTCGTTAACTAAGAAACCAGCGCCATGTTACTCTCGAACATTGCCCACTCGTGGTACCGACAGTCCTCGATCGCAGCTCTCCACTATCATGTCATCAAAGAGATCTTACGGTCCTGTGCAGTACTCTAATAACAATTATCAAGCACGTAAGAACATTAAAAATATTCATATATAATGGAAGTAAGTTTTTCTGCAAATAATTGAACAAGCAACCTAAATTTTTTTCTTCAATTACAGATGGTGCATCAAGATATGACGAAATCCTCACAACAATAAATTCAAACGAACTAAAAATAAAAGTTCCGAAAAGCACCAGGGTAGAGAGGATGGGAAAGTGCGATAAAATCCAGGAACTGTGCACGTGTGAAGCCAATCCTTATAACACGGGGGACCAGATCCAATTCGCGATGCCTTCAGACCTCTGTGGGCCTGATAAAAGCCATAAGCCCTTTACAACTGATTTGAAATACACCTACAATGGATGCAACAGAACATGCGACACCAAAAATAGGAAGATAATAAATGTGACGCCGACAAACTGTCCTGTGCCAGTAGCGATGGAGAAAGTGGTTCACCCAATGAAAGACGTGTTCATCCTAAAGATAGGCAAGAAGCTTGAAACGAAAGATAAGAAAACTGACCTTGAAATAGAGCTGGTAACGCCTAAAGCACCTCAGAGCAACCAGAATGACGTTGCTCAGCAGAGCAGTACTGGAGACGTTACTAAGTTAAAAGGAAAGGTGAAGAAATCGAAAGACGGAAAGAAGGGGAAAAAAGAAAAAGGAGGGAAAACTAAGAATAAAGGCAAAAAGAAGTGAAACCTTAGTGTAACTATTTACAATAAAATAAATAGATTCATCATTGTGTGTCATTTTATTTTTAAACTGCAATGTTTAATCACTAGTATACTAATGTATAAATATAAACAATCCCTGTGTGATAATGTTCATATCTGCCTTATTTAGGGCTGATTAAATTGTGCTATCAATATACCACAAAAAAAGTAAGGTTCGAATGATGGAACTAATAAGTTTTTTACAAATGGCCGTCAGTTTTGTTCAGAAAATATTAAAATATATTCATGAAATATCTATATTTGCTTAATGATCTATTTCTTCAGCTGGTCTCGGAGAGTTTCGCATACGAGATCTGAACGATGAGATCAACAAACTGATGCGAGAGAAGCGTCACTGGGAGGTGCAGATCAAATCTCTGGGTGGACCAGACCATGCCCGTGTCGGGCCTAAGATGCTTGACCAAGACGGCAAGGAGGTACCGGGCAACAGAGGATACAAGTACTTTGGTGCTGCTAAAGACTTACCAGGTAAATAAACCAATTTAACTTTCTAGGAAACTGAAGACCGACTTATTTGTACATAGCATTTATAATACTCTCGAAGATATAACCTCTCAAGATCGACATATGAGCATTATTTTTCGAGATGAGGGCGATAAGTCCTGCACTAACGTCCCGCTCGGGGTGTACTACGGACCCTGATTTACTATCTACAAACACGCTCGTAATGCAGCGAAAGTTGGCCTTTATTTCCTAGGGAATAGAGGTCAAAGTTTTAGAGGTGTTTTAGTTAATGAATAAGGGCCCAGCACTTACCCGAGTCAACCCAACTTCTTAAAATAGCAGAGTGAGGCTATGGGACGCTGGATTGCTCTAGTGAGCAACTGTGCCAGTTATAATACGTTTAAATTATATAGCCTATTGAACAAATCGCATTGTGTAGAGGATATGTTGATCGACTTTGACTCTTCTCACTCTAACAACGATAGATGGCATCTATAGGTGATCGTAAGGTATGGTGTGGCAACACCGTTACAGTGGTGTGGTGTTATGTGCAGGTGTGCGCGAATTGTTCGAGCAGGAGCCGCCGCCGCCGCCGCGGCGCACGCGCGCCGACCTCATGCGCGACGTGGACGCGGACTACTACGGGTACCGGGATGACGACGACGGACTGCTGCTGCCGCTCGAGAAGGAAGCTCAGGAAATAGGTAACACCATCATACACAACCTTTCATATCCCAGTATCCATAGAGCCCGGGTCACAGTTTAGTGAGTTTCAGCTAGTTTCTCAAAGTGTACTCCATTTCACACACTATGGTGTGGGTAACACAAGTGTTTTCACTGAATTACTGTCACATTACAGCACAATATATTTTGATAAATAATTTCTCAATAGCACCCATGCAAAAAAATCTATGTGACATGTATAAAGCGATTTACTGACTGACTGATATACTCATCGCGAAATCTCCAAAACTTTTTTTTTTGTTATAGTTTCCTAAATGTTGCAGAGTCGAATGGCGTTTATATTACGAATGCGACTGCTTATCTTTCTTCACAAATGTGTTAGTGATGCCGATATAATTAGTAGCTTTGCAGTATCAGTAGAAATGGATTTGAATGTTACTGTTTTAGCCTGTTCTTACTTTACTTCGTTTTAAATTTACAGCAATCGCGAGAGCAGTTGAAGAATGGAAGAAAAATAAGGAACTGAATAAAGACCAAGATATACCTGAAGAGGAGAATATTTATCCAGAAGACGTAAGTATTATTTAAGGCACATTACGTTTCAATCATTCTGTAATCGTCGCCCTGCAGACTTATTGATGTACGAGGTATTTTCTGCCGCTGAAGAGTTATGCTTTAGTATTAGTGCTAGCTGTAAAACTTCTCAGCACCGCTTGGTATTTCCCCCTAGCCCTTTACGTAATGCGCTCAGATCAAACAATGGAGATATGGTAAGGTGGCGTGGCGGGCGGGTGGGGTTTAAACGCATCTGGCCTAAATGCGGTTTGATGCCTTTAGTCTACTCACCAGAATAGCTTGCCGCATTTTTTTTTTCATGTGGACTATTAGTTTATTAGTGTCGCTGCAAGTTTCTTAGTGTACGTGAAATATGAGTAAGTGGGCCGCACTTACAGTTTTAACATCACGCTGTTTAGCTGTATATTGAAAAAGTTTATGAAAAATGCAGACATTTGAACACGAGCGGCAATTGCACTAAGGCATTTTTTTTTTTAATTAAAAATATACTTGCGTGTAACCGCCAATTCGTCTGATGTTAAGCGCGATGCGGTCTAAGATGGAGCACGCTTGCCCAGAAGAAACCGATTCACTCGAGATTTGAAGACGCCCAGATTGTAACCATCGGGGAACACCCATTACGGCAGAGCATTCAACAGACTAGCAGTTCGCACAATAAAAGTGGAATCAAAGCGCTTCGAACATTTGAACACGAACAGCAATTGCAATCAGGCATATCTCCTTTGTTTGAGCTGAGGTCCAGTGGCATTTTTTGCTTGTTCCAATATGCTTTAATGTATTTTTTCTTTATCCAGCCCGAAGATAAGAGGGTAGACGATGACGACGAGCCGGTGGCCTCCACGGTGACGTCACACGTAGCGGTGCCGTCACAAAAGGACATAGAAGAAGCACTTCTCAGAAGAAAGAAGCAGGAACTTCTAGAAAAGTACGGATGTTTAGATGTGAAGATGGAAGGAAGCTGACCGAGAGAGTTGATTTAGTTATAAGGATAATTAAATGTAAGATATATTTCTCTAATATTGTGTTTTATTACTTTTCTAGGCTACAAACTACATAATATATAAGAACAAGTAGGAACAAATAGTGATAGTGGGCTCGAGCATTTGGATTGTCTTTAGACCTTCAACGGTCTATGGACAGTCTAATTGTTTACGTACTGTTAGCTTGTATTATGGTTTGTTAAAAAAGTAGGTACAAATTGAATATTTTTTAAAACCCCGATAAAAAAGGTGATTACCATCAACACCTGAACAGATTTTCTTCAATCATAGCTAAGAACACTCTCAATCAAGTTCCCCTACAAACAAACAAAAAAACTAAATCAATATTGGTTCAGCCGTTTGGGATCTACGATGCTACAGATACACACGTTAAAATTATAACACCACTGCGTCAAGGGTTAAAAATATTTTTGAGAGGGCTTTACTTAAAAATGTTACTCAAGTTGATCTATGCTTTAAAATGCTCTCTCAACTTCTCGCTGATGGCAATCGTCACACGCGAAAACGAGACGGAGAATATTTAAATATTTAAGCGTTTTTAAGTAAGGCCCTAATGTGTAATAATGCTGGATTATTATTTATTAAGTGAAACTCCTTAAAAGCCTCTAATAGAGCCTCCATACCTTTACTAGGAAATTATTTTGACTTAACCGCGACATACTTTGCTTAACTCTGTGACTAATTTGTCCATATTTTTTAATTAGTTATAACTCGTTAAATACTGTGTTTCTAGGTTACCTATCTAAATAAGTAATGTTTGTACTTTCTTGACATGTAAAATCAGTAAAGTTAAATGATTATTTACGGGATATTTACCGTGGTAAGGTTGTGGAGTGTAAATAATCATTTAACTTTAGTGAACAACCGTGATAGTTTAAAACAGTATGTAAAATCAGCTTTCTCGTAGTGTACATAAAGGTACAAGGTAAAGGTTAGGTACTGTAATATACCTATGTACACAGCCATGTACCGCTAGATCATCTCCACAATCTGATGGCATTGCCACGTTGTAAGGAAACTGCATTTTGTTGTGATAAGGTGAAAGTGCACTTGTGCGCACCACATCACTTCATCACCCATAGTAAACGTCCACTGCTGAACAAAGGCCTCTGTCTTAGAGAGGTGTGTTTCTGGTCTGGTTCTGGCCGCAGTTATCTGCACCGCACGCGCCGAATTCATACTAACAACTTAGTAAGCGGTGATATATTCCCACAGATTAGTAAGTATTAAATACTATTCCGTTAACTGTGGCGCCACAGGAAGTTTGGCAGCAGCGTCCTATTATAGCCGTAACAGACGTATCGAACTTGGCTGACGAACCACTGTCTGAGAGAGAGAAAGTGAGAATATAATTTCTTCTTATTTTATCTTCTTTTTCTCTCGTTGGTTGACGTCAGCCATGTTGACGTGTCTATTACGGCTCTTAGTACACGGTGAACGTTCTGCGATCCCCAAGCCGCCTGCCAAGCGTGGGGATTATGGCAAAATCCCTCTGTGAGATAGGCCTTTGTTCTACAGTGGACGTTTACTGACTGATAATGATGATGATGAAATGCGGCGCGTGAGGTGCGGACACAATGTACTTTCACCTTTAGTGACGATTAACACCGAACGGTACAGTGTAACAATGCAGTAATGGAAATAAAACACTACGGTGTAAATACACTCCGACGCGCGCCGTTCGATGTAAATGTTCCCTTGGGATTAGAGCAAAGCTTAACTATAGGGTTGAGGTGCTAAATGAAACCTGTTTATTTTTGAAATCATTTATTTCCGAACAATATGTATTCTTTTGGGACATACAATATTAACTTTTAAGCAAAATATACACAGTTATATTCGAAACGCATACATCTATCAATCACTGATTTCTATAATAAATCTTACTATTTTCATTCAATGAATATGCACTACAGCCTAAAAATTAACAGTTACAAATTTCAGGAACACAATCGATCTAGAAAAATAAACTAACTCTGAGTAAGTACGTTATTGTGCTATAAAAATATAATCAAAGGCTATTCGGACTATGTGTATGGTGTAATTAGGGCGCCTTTGGAATCCACGTTAGCAGCGCTAATAATAGTCAATTCGGGACGAAGCAAAGTTTCTTTGTGCCGCCCCTTGAAAAACTCTACTTCACTCAGCTCATTTGCACTTAATTCAGAGAATCGACCGGCCCAAAAGCAACTATCATGTGATTTTGCCATTTATTGGTAATTAGTTTGTAAAATTTGCCTTAGGAAAATTATCATTGGCTGGGACTGGTTTTATTAATCACGCTTAAACACTACTTGTTTGATTTACACTATTTCCATCCGTTTATTTGCTCTGACAATAAAATTTCCTTTTAATATTACACTGAAGTAAAGCGGGTACCTGCTACAGTCTTACGTTCAAAAACCTAGCAAAAGTGATCAGAATTCGTGGCTTTCATTCAACTTTTTGCAGCTGTCAGAGAAAATAAATACTTAGACCGAGTTTCACTATATTTGTACAAAAACTGTTTCGACTATTGCTGAAGGAATATTTATATATGCACAATTTATTTAACTCTTAACATATTTACGCAGCCTGGTAATAAGGAAGCCAACTTAAAATTATACCGTTACATGTTTAATTCTAATTAAATTAGGAATGTACAAACTTAACATTATCATAAGCTCATATACAATACAAGAATGTAAAAAAAAAAACCTAACGAATCTACTTCGTATATTTTCCCATTGTTAACTTTTAAAGTTAAGACAATTAAATGAACTCGAGACTAACCAGGTTTCAGAAATAATACCCTACATTTTAAGAATAGAATTATTAAAAGACTATCAAGGCTTTATTACAGCCACCTATTTTGGTTTTCAATAAACATCTTCTAGAATAGAAGGCAATTTTTCGAATGGTCGATGCTTAGTGCGCTTACAATAGGCATATTATGTCGTAATTTTTTTATTACCTCACATAACTAATAGAACCCATCAACGAAAACAAAATTAAAATTGAATAAAAAAAATATTTTCTTTCATGCACTATGTATAGCACGTTATGACGTCGAGCCGCACGCGCGCCATACAAACGCTATACTAACACGCTTTGTAGGAGAGGGATAGCGCATCCGCTCTCTATCCCCACCAAAAACTTTAAACGCTTATATCTCAAAAATTTATCAGCCTATTTAAATTATTTTTTCAGTATGTGTAATGTATTTAATTATATCCTACGCTTGGCTTGTTATTTGTAATAGTGAAACATTAGGACACAATGTTTATAATATTGTGCATGATACAGTATAGATAGATAAACTCTTTATTGTTCACATCACAAGTTACATATTACACGATAAAATAGCTTTAAAAAACTAGCGTAACAATCGAGGGCCTTATCGCTAAGAGCGATCTCTTCCAGGCAACCTTAGGATGGAGGTAGTGTTCAATAGACACTGTTCACTTGTATGGATGTTTTGTTCTCCCGCAAAGAGTGTGTTATAATCAAAGACTTTCTATAACTAGACATTTAATGCAGGGCAAACATGTTCAGACACTTCATCAGTTGACATTACTACTGATATAAAAAACACGCCCACTGATTCCACTGAACCTCACGTCATTTCCAACCAATACCGTAGGTACGCCATCACTATGCTTTGTTTACATTTTAAACTGACGTTGAATGGGCCAATTAGCGTTTAGTAACCCCTCACCCCGCCCCTCAGGTATTTGACTGAATTGTTACCATTGAAAATAATCGTAACTACAAGTCTGGGCTACGTAGTAGATATACCTAGTCTGTGGTTATAATTGACGTCATTACGTGCTATAGCGCGCTCTCTGTCTAGCATGAAATTAAAATACATATAATTTGTTTATTTTTGAAACAATTTTAATTTTGTTTTCGTTGATGTGCTCATTTATAATCGCTTTTTTATGAGATTATAAACAAAAAATACACAGGACCATCAATAGAGTAGAAGATAAGTTCTATGTAAGGTATTATCTCTTATTAAGTCATGTAATAGTTATTATAATTCAAAAGTATCATCCTAATATAAGCCTAACACCAATTTCAGAACTAAAAGACAGATGTTCAGTATGATACATATTTATAGTCTCTTTTATAATACTTAAATTTTTTAGTCAGAACCACATTTGACAGAAAGCGTTAAAATTACAAACTAACAAAATAAGTGCCTTCGCACTCAATATTAATATACCAAAGCATTGCATCAACTCTACCTATAATTTTTAGGATTTTTTATAAACGCTAGGGTGTATACATATTGAACACTGCTAACCTTTTGTGGTAATTTTATCAGATCAACAGCATCATAAAGTATTGTGTAGGTAGTTTACTTTACATCGATCCTACCTAGTCTAAATTAAGAGAAAAACAGAATCCCCAGAACCCCTTTTTTGTATTTAATGTGCAAGTCAGCGCTTTGCTAGCTCCAGTTTCACTTTGCAAATGTTGTAGAATATCTACTAATAAAAAAAGCGATTGAAAGCGGCTTGCATTAAGCGTTTTCCTGCGTCTCTTTTAGGTCGTCTGTCCATCTTGTGGGTGGACGTCCTACGCTGCGCTTACCGGGCCGAGGTCTCCCTTCGAGAACCTTTCGGCACTTTTGAAAATCGATGGGGGAGGCCTATGTCAAGCAGTGGACGTCCTATGGCTGAAATGATGAATATTTATGTCGTTCTGTATCGAGGTCAAAGGGGGAGGCCTATGTTCAGCAATGGACGTCTGGTTGACGATGATGACGATTAGAACCAAGAAGACATACAAGTCAGGGCGCCGACGCAAGTGCATTTTAAAGCATACATTTTACATATATTTATAGATACTCTGTCAATCTTGGTGTCCTTTTCATACAATACAAAAAGGTCACTCACTTCTTTGTCTCACGTCATCTGCCGACATGGAAAGCTGCTCTTTGTTTGTATCAGCCTGTCTTAATAGTGTATTGAACCTTAGTTTGTAATGATATAAATTATTCCCGCGAAACTTTTCGCTGAAGACTACGGAATACGGACTTACACATTAATACATAAAATGGAGCCCAAGTTCATAAGTTATGCATAAGATAATTTTGATTGGTGACTGATGATTTTTTTCTTTTTGCTTCCCTTATGTGCGTTAATAACTAGTAGATACACATAAGCCGTGAGATGAGATAACAATTGTTAGACAGGGCCAGCCTGTGATGAGGTCGTATAATCATAGTAAACGTTTTTAAATTTTCTATAGCATCTATAGCGGAGCGAAAAAAACGCGATCACGCAGTGGCGACGTGAACTCTACCTAACGGTGAAGTCAGACGCTTTGGTCGTCTACGTAACAGAAAAGAGAAGTATATAGAATGTAATGAGATGGAAACTCTGCCGCCAGGTATTGTGACAGATATGTGATTGAACATTCTTATTTATGACAACGTGTCGAACTCCCCGTCACAGTTGCTAACACAGTTACTGTGGGTTTATATTGGTGCAAGGTCCTACAGCAAATTTCTTACAAAAATGCCTTGACAGCCGTTCTATTTTAAACAAAATTTTCTTTTCTGTGGTCTACGTTACCATAGTTTCGTGACCAGTTACGATCGAAAAAAAAGAAGCGAAGCGAAATTATGTACGTTACGAAAGAAGACTTATTTTTCTGTAAATGTAATCGCGGTTTTGATGGAAGAAAAACGTTATTTTAGAAAATAATTTGACGAAGTGCGAGTGAGAATCGTGTATCGAGGGTTCCATACTTTCACACAAAAGTACTGAACGAACATTGCTATTAAGAAGAGGTAAGTCGGATTGAAGAATAAACTTTGAAGTGTTTTTTTTAACATATTATAAAGAAAAATAATTTCTTCCTTGTCTCTGGTTGCTAAGTTGCAGTTAAGATGGCGGCTAGTTTCTTACACAGAAATAAGAGTCTTCGCTCGTAAGTAGTATCGAATAAAACAATTTCGCTTCGATTGTAACTGGTTACGAAGGCAGCCGAAGCGACGTCAGAAATGGTAACTTGGAGGCTGCTGGCGGACACAAGCAGGGTTTTCAAAAGTAGAAAGTAAATCTACACTAATATTATAACGAGGAAATATTTGGATTTTTGTAAAAAAAAATGAATTAAATCAATAACTATTGGACCGATAAAAAAAAATCCCCCATTAGAATGCTACATTATCCCTGAATAACATAGGCTATATTTATTACTAGAATGTTTAAATCCACCCGTGCGAAGTCGGGACGGGCAGGTAGTAATAAAAAAAAAATGCAATTGAGATAGCAGCGCGCCTTATTCTGGGCCTTAAACCACGTCACTTCGGGACATGATCGTTTTAAGTTTGCACTCCGCTAAGAGCTTTTCTAACATTTGGTGGCTGAAGCAGAATAGGACAATACATACTTAAACGAATATCTACAGGGTTACGCATTTACCCCATACTAAGCCGACAGGAGGTCATTGTACTCATCATTAGGGACAACTTTTACAATGGGACCAAACAATAAATCGCGACAAAAAAGAACAGCTGTTATATACAGTTTGACGTGTGTCAATGACCGTTATCTATAAAACATGAACAGCTGCTTTTTTCGTGATTTCAGGGTTGGTCCTAATGATGAGTACAATGACCTCCATTCGGTTTAGTACATAGTGGATGTGTAACCCTGTATAAACAAGTAGTTAAATATCACCGCCCCCTTACTACCTCCAGTATTAGGTCACGTCCACCAAAACTGAGCTGTTAACCAATAGAATCAAACGAAATTGACATAACGTCACATAACTATCCATTTTGTGCATTACAATTGGTTATAACGTCGCTGCCACATTCAGCTCAGATTTCGTAGATACAGAGATTACAGAGTCTTTAAAATGAAATGGCACCAGCTACTGGAACAAGTTCTGCTGTTTCGCGTCGTTTTCAAAGTCGCTCCAAGCATTGTTGAGCTCCATAAATATCATCTTGGCTATGTTTTCGTTTGGAGTGCCCATTTGCTGTTGAAAAAATTATTACAATAAGTTACAAATCTAGTCCCATAGAATAATAAGAAAACTTTAAGAATCACCAAAATCGGACTACCAAGTAGTGTTCGTGTCATACATAAACAAGTAAATTTGTATTTAGGATTTTTGTCTGTCTGTTTGTTTGTGCAAGCATATCTCCTAAACAACAGGACGGACTTAAATGCGGTTTTCACGAATATGCTTGCTTAGCTATGTACATACAGGCTATGTTATTTTTGCGAAAGAGAGATAAAGAGAGGAAAAAAGGTTTCAAAGTTTATATGAAAATCTACGCGTACAAAGTCGCGGGCAACAGCACTAGTAAATAGTTATCAATATAAAAAAACCAACTTCATAAAAATGACAGAACTGGACCAAATTAAAATGGGACCACACGGGAAGCACAAGCTTACAAATAAATAAAAAAGAATCATCGAAATTGGTTTACCCAGTCGAAAGTTCTTTAGGTAACAGACATTTAAAAAAAAGTTGAATTGAGAACCTCCTCCATTTTGGAAGTCGGTTAAAAAATAAATCAACTAGATCTTACCTTATCGGGGTGCACGGCGAGGCATGCTTTCCTATATGCCCGCTTCACATCAGCCGCCGACACAAGCTGCGACATGTCGCACCGCGCCCAGCGACACTCGTCCCACACGACTGTGTGCAGCGAACACATCAGTGCGCGGATGTTCGCCTTCTTGCCTTCCGACTACAACCAAACAAATTACATGATGTAAAATCCCTTTACGTTCCGCATGTTCAATACAGGGTTACGCGGAAAGAGTACACGGTACTAAGCTAAAACGGAACCGTTGTACTCGTCATTATGAACAACTTTTACTATGAAACCAAAGACTTTCTATAACTAGACATTTAATGCAGGGCGGTCATGTTCAGACAATTCATTACTGATATAAAAAAAACACCCGCACTGATTCCACTGAATCTCACGTCATTTCCGACCAATACCGTAGGTACGCCATCACTATGCTTTGTTTACATTTTGAACTTGACGTTGAATGGGCCAATTAGCATTTAGTAACCCCTCACCCCACCCCTCAGGTATTTGACTGAATTGTTTCCATTGAAAATAATCGTAACTACAAGTCTGGGCTACGTAGTAGCTATACCTAGTCTGTGAGCTCACCCATTCAAGAATCTTGAGTTTCTCTGGGTCCATGGTCTGCACGAGTTCCTCTTTTCGCATAGCGTTCATGGTCCTGGGTCCTTGGTCGCGCTTGCTCGAGAACTGGTAGCCCTGGCTGCCGAGCAAGTCGCCGAACACGTCTGCGGGCTTCTTAACCTTCTCGTCGGCGGGAGTCTTGGCGGGCTCGAAGTGGGCACGGCTGGCGGGAATATGAAGGTAAGTGTTTGTTGAAAGTTTAGACAAAATGCTGCGGGACAAATTTATGCTGCGGGACTCTATACCAAATTAGTGGTCGCAACCGTCCGTCTGCCACCAAACCTTTCTCACAATGCCACATGGTTTTTTATTTGTTTTTTTATTGAAGGACTACAAAACTGGAAATACATTACAATCTTAAAATTAACAAACATCCTTAGTATCTAACTAAATGTATTTCCTTCTAGAAGTGGACCTAGCATTCATGTTTTTTTTGTGGCTCAATAGTGTAGCATAGACGTCGTCATTCATGACGACGTCTTTGCTACACTATTGAGCCATCTGATGCTGACGAGCAATTTAGTGGACCGCGAACTTGTAGATGCGTACTTAGGGTGCGTTCCGTATTACAACATTCATGTCAGCCCAAACGACAACAAATCTAAAGAAATTTACTTTTTGACAGGATACGCGATCTATGTTTCTGGACTTTAGATTAGTACTACTGAACCGGTTAGTAGCAATAGCAACCATCTTTGACTTAGATGTTTTTTTTTTCTATGGTGTAATATGTCAATTTTATAATAGACTTCAATTCTTGCCGTTCAATACAAACTGTATGGGAAAATGAATTTTCGTCATACGTAAATTTTTGCCATAATTTAATACTTATTCTGCTATTCGGGGCGGAGAGAAATCCAACAAATCAAACATGATGGAAATCGATCCAACCGTTCTTGAATTAATTGGTGTAACAAACCCTACTATTTTTCTTAATTATAAAGAAACATAGAGACGTCGATCTGATCAGATGGTATACGAACTTGTAATCAGCGTGATGCGCGGGCGAGCGCGCTGGCGTATGCGGCTGATGCGCCGGAGTGTGCGCGGGGGACGCGAGTGGCGTCACCAGCGGCGTACTGCCCACGGGTCCAGGCGCGGGCGCCGGCCCCGGCATCGACATGGTAGATATATTGCCCTGACTTTGTGCCAGGGTTGAAGCAGTGGTGGGGACGGCATCGCCGAGGAGGCCTAGATCCGCGAAAGGGTCCTTCCGGGTTGGTTGAGCTTGTTCTAAAGGCACGCTTTGTGATCGTCCTGTAAATACATTTTTAGAAGTTTTGTGATAGAGAATCATTGCTCCGGGTAAGTGGAGTAGCTGACACCTTTTAATACACAATAACGTTATACACAACATAACACATAGCTCTACACTAGGATTCCCTGTGTCAGAAAGCAAATACAAAGACTCGAACAATTACCACACAAACCTAGAGTAAATATTTAAATTCATCATTCAAACATCTGCCCAGCCAGGCACCTTGAAACTGTGACCTTCTGCTCATGAGACAAACATGCTACCACTGAGCCAAACAGGTCTATATCAAGTTTTTTCTCTTTTTTATTAAGGTCTCAATTCCATACTTGATGAATGGATCCATGAATCTTCTTCACTAATTGCCAGCCTTTTCTCTCAGTCAGGTTTTTTTTCTTTCATTTATTATTAAACAATAGGTTTGCGTTTGAACGCCACCTCGCCTGATGATAAGCGATGTTGAAGTGTGTTCAAACACTTGCTTTTGTCTATACGGGAATGTGAATAAATTGTCTTATTTCATATTTTAGCAAAATGCAGTATTGTTACCTTCATCTTGCGCCAATAGTGGGGTCAGCAGTGGCTCCTGTTTAGGCAGAGGGTCGTTGAGGCCAAACGGGTCGAATAGTGGCTCGTTGGAGCTGACCTTCTTTTCCGTTTCAGTCGGAGGCGCTGGGAGGTCACTGAATATTGGTTCAGAGGAGAACGGCTGTAAAATTAATTCATTTAGTTTAAAACACTTTGGTCAGAATCCATATTTGTCAAGACAAAAATAAACGCCATGTTGTTTCTGATGTAAACATTTTTGTTTTGGATTAGCTTTGGTCAGATTCAGCTGTATAAACACTTATGAACTAACTTCATGCGTTTATGACATTCCACGTACAAGACGTCATAGGTGTTGGGTGTTTGTTCTGTCCAACTCGGCTCTCAAAACGGCTCAGCGAACAGACAAAAATAATGTGGAGAACGACCTGGACATTTATAAACGGTTTTTTTATATAATTTTTTATGTTTATCTTTTTCGACGGAGTGGCAGAAATAATACCTTAAATTAAGCATAAAAAAAAGAAAAATCATGTGTAAGAACTAAGATATTAATTGGATAGTTTTTTTACCTGTGGATTATCGACAGCCGGCCTACCGGTCCCACTCAAGAAGTCACCAAAAGAATCATCTTGTTTCTCCATCATACCAAAGAAGTCGAAGGAATCTTCACTCTTTAACTTCTTCTCTGGTTTAGCTTGGGGCGGTTCTTGTTGTGCCCCCGTGCTGAGGTTTAGGAAATCCGCGGTGGCAGTGGAAGGGGGAGGGGGTGAAGGGCGGGGTGGTGGCGGGCGCGGGGGATGGGCAGACGCACGCGGCGGCCGTTCCGGCTCCTTCTCCGGGTAATCTGCCGTCACTGTTGGGTGAAACGTTGTTGTATTCAATGTTGACAATGCAGAAATTATACGAAGAAAATAAAGCTCATTTCAGACTGCGCTATAATATAATAGCATATAGTTCATACATAGCACAACAATATCGCTCACCATACATTATTATGAACACGTTCACACTTAACTGTACTATATATTATTGGCTCCTTCCTTATTTGCTATACCATATAGCACAATAGTATAGAGTAGTTGTTTACATACGGCTGTGACACCATAAAATTCAATTAGATCATATTAAAACCGACTTCAAAAATACATGAAAAACGTAATAAGTGAAAATCGTACTTAAAATATTATTGCCAAGCTAAAAACTTGCTACAACACTTTTTGATAAGGCAAGTTATCATAGGCACATTTGTTTATAAATATTATTGGATAAAAAATACGTCTCATCTGGTTATCAGTTCGATGAAGGTCGATATTCACCGGCTCTTAGACTATTAGACGTATACGTCTCTTTCATCTATAATCTAAATGAAAGTTCGGTAATCGACACTAATATTATAAAAAGTTTACATCTGTAGCTTTGTAAGGTTGTTTCTTAGTTAGGGGTAATCTCTGGAACTACTAATCCTTATACAACTGCGATACGAGCTAGTCGCTTGTCCGATGGTAAGCATCATGCTTTTCCGTGATAACCACAAAATAAGATCTAAGGAAATGTAAATCGCTAATATTCATGCAGTAAATAAATATTACATACACAACAAAATTAAAACAACTTTAAAAAAAGTAAAACAATGATAATAATACAAGTTCTACTAGTTAATATATTACAGATGCTGATTGCTTTTGATGTTAAGTGATATGTGTTTATTGAAAATGAATGTTCAGTGACACCTACAGGTGTTAGTGTAAAACCAAATCACTACACAACATATATCTACGCGACATACTTGTCCTGGGAGCTGTGGCTGGATTCTTTCGAAGGTTAGCTGTATAATAAAATATACTACATGTTACCTTATACAATAAATATATAGTGTACATACAAGTATTCAATAATACTATAAATTATCAATTAAAAATCCGTTTACTTGGATGACATATTTTTTTTCAGTTATTTTGATTTAAAAACCAAACTACTAAGTCGAGTTTGATGAAATTTATATGGGACCTGGGAATAATGTTACGTACCAAAGTTATCAATAGTCTCGTCTCTTTCCAACGTAGTGGAAAAGAGTACATCAGGTGTGCGTATCGCAAAGGAGTGGTCTTCCTCCCAAGGGTCGTTGCCGGGCTTGCGTCGCTCCCCGTTCTGCACCACCAGGCTGATGATCACGCAAGTGTTGGCTGAGAAGTGGTCGTTGTGGGGGGATGACTCGTCAATGCCGTCGATTTCAGACCTACGGAATTTTTAATTTAGGATGAATCTGAACAGGCTAATTTGCTTCAAATGTAAAAGTATGCAGGTATATTTTATACTAGCAGCGCCCGCGGTTTTATCCGCGGGAACATTCTCTCAGAAACTACATTTTCCGGTCAAAAACATTATATGTCTCCAACTATGTCTGCAAAAAATCACTTCGGTCCCGTACAGAGTCAAAGAACTAACAAACACACATTTGAATATAATATTAGCATGATTAATGTAAATTGTGCTCTTTGGAATCTCAACTGATTGCCGTCAACTTTACTAGCAATTTTTGCGATATATATATATATATATATATATATATATAAAACACAGGGCGTTTTAAAGTAAGCAGCTGAACTCGTTAAGACAGTTTTTCGAATTTTTGTCTGTTAGTTTGTTTGTCCACGCAAATCTCCAAAACCACTGGACGGATTTAAATGCGGTTTTCTCGAATATGCTTAGTTATGACTAGATTGAATAGGATATGTTATTTTGCGCAAGGGTTGGATTAAGGGAGGAAAAACGGGTTGAAAGTTTATATGAAAATCTACGCATGCGAAGTCGCGGGCAACAGCACTAGTATTTAAAATAAATTTAAATTTATGTAGGTACATACAGTACTTTTTAGATGTTTTATTACTAGATACATTATGTGTATGTAAATAAATGCGTTACCTAGTGTATTTAACAGCGTGCTGAGTGTAAGATAATGATCCGGTGTGCAGCCGCACAGAGAGTACGGGCACGGCCAGCGCACGCGCCAGCTGCTGCCGCGCGTGGAACACGCTCACACACACATCGCCCACTACTGTCGTATCAAGAGGCAGCGTTACCTGGGGATAAAAGATAAAACGGTTGAAGCGATGCTTTGCAACAAGTTCAAACAACAAAAAAGCCTGTATATGCTTTTACACATGTCAGCTGTGGATTAATTTTAAACACTTATCATATTAGTTATTTGTGTTTGATCGTTTGTTATTTGCTTAAGTATTTACTTTTAGTTAAGAACACTTTCAAATTCAAATTCAAATTATTTATTGAGAATAAAAACGGACAAATTCCACTAACATTTATCTCACATACTGTTAAACTAAAATAGATTTCCTAGTAAAAATAGGAATAATATTATAAAATTACTAATATAATAAATACAACAAATTGCTGTAAAAATATGTCAACATAAAATTAGTATGTCATACAAATTGTCATTATAGTCATCGGCTTTTTTGCCCCTGTCCCATTGATCAGTTAAATTTTCACAATAAGTCAAAAAAACTTTCGTTACATTATTCCAACTGTCACAAATAATATCACAATCAGTGTTGGCAGCAAGGAGTGCATTGAAGTGGCGGCGGGCGCGAATCAGCGGAGACATGGAGCGCGCCACGGTGCGGCTGTGAGCCACGTGGAAAAACTTGGGCAATTTTCCACGCCTATTAGCCGGAACCCCGGGTTTATCTGGCACAAACAAAGTGCACAATAAATTGTGCAGATGAAAGGAGTCAACTGATCCTCTGAGCACCTTGCAGCAAGTAGCAAGCTGATCCAACATCCTTCTCACTTCTAGTGAGTTGTAGCCGAGCTGGCCGAGCAAGAATTTAGTTGGGTACATGAACGGGTAATAACCGTGAAGCTTCTTATACAGCGATCTTAAGGAAGCTTTTTGAACCTTTTCAAGCATCCGCACATAGGTGACGTGGTGCGGGTTCCAGACACATGCGCTCGACTCCAGCTTGCTTCTGACTAACGAGTTGTACAATGTTCTAATAACTAACGGATTTTTAAAATCTTTGGCATTTCGTAATACGAAGCCCAGACGACGATAGGCCTCTTTGGCGAGATCAGAGATGTGGTCATGGAAATTCAGGGTACGATCAAATGTCACTCCCAGATCTTTAATGCTATTTTATACACTTTTTATTGCTGTAATTCTTTTCCGTGCATGGTTGCCTGGAGTAGATCGCTTTAAGCGACAAGGACGCCTATTAAAAAACCTAGATAACATTTTCATTGTAATGTATGTTTTCCTTGTTTGTGTGGTCTTTTATTAAACAGTTATCTTATCTTAAGGGTACAATGTGCAATTTCGCATCCTCATGAGAAAAGCTCGTTTTTGCAGCGCGTCGAGCATGTTCGTCAGTGCACAGGGTCCAGATTTCTTTGCCGTCATCAGATCCAGGGTGGCTTTTTTATGGGCTGGGTTGAAGAGTTCAAAGAACGGCATATTGCAGTGCCTGGGGGATTACCTTGGTAGCCTGATGTTTATATCATGGCTGACTTCTCTCTCTGAGAGCAGGACTGTATCCCAACAGTGGGAACATATAGGCTGATAATGATGATGATGAGTACCATGTCAAGACACTAAATTGACGTCTTGACGTGCAACTACCAAAATGACGGAGATCAAACTGAATTATGTTGGACTATTGACCATACTTAACACAGGCCACGGACACGCTAAGTAGGTGAACTCGCGGTTTCTATACTATTAGAGGTAACAGTAGTGCATTGCCCACTATACGACACTATACATACACTATATGAGGAATCACTAAACACAGTAATAGAATACACTTTTCAGAAAAACTAGAGCGTTTACCTTGCCTTCAGCCATAGTGTAGAGATGTAACCTGTCGTAGTCTTGAAGAGTAGACAGGAGGAGTCTATCTTCGTTGTATATTTCAATATACGGTCGACATCCATCTCTGGAAAATAGGCATGTGTCCTAATTACTTTTTATTACCTCATAAAGGGGCCCATCAACGAAAAACAAAATAAAAATTTGTTCAAAAATAAATAAATTTTAAGTATTTTAATTTCATGCTAGAAAGAGAGCGCACTATAGCAAGTTATGACGTCAAGCCGCACGCGCGCCATTCAATTGCTAACACACGTTTTGCAGGAAAGGAACAGTGCATTGAGAGGGGTCTCAATCGTACCAAAAACTTTAAACGCTTATTATATAAAAAAATTGTCGGCTAATTAAAAGATTTTTTCAGTATGTGTATTGTACCTTTTTTACTATTATTATTCGCATATCCGTTTATTATCTTAATTTTTAAGTTTTTTACATAAAATATAATTATAAAACATAAATAATATAAAAAACTTAAAAACTAGGGTGCCGCCGGCAGCGGGGCAGGGCCCAAGCTACCGGTGGTTAGGGCTACAGAGTGAGGAACCTCCTGACAATGCGTGCCGTGTCAAGAATTACTGCCTTCTGCATCTGACCCTTGACCCAACCGTCTAGCGAGAGCCTCTTAAGGTGGTGGTCGAAGCTCTTCGCTATAAGGCCGTTCACCGATACAACTATCGGGACAATGATCGTCGAGTCAACATCCCACATGGCGGTAACCTCGTGAGCCAAGTCAAGGTATTTGCTGAGTTTGTCCTTCTCGGCCTTCACGAGGGTCTCGTCATGCGGGATGGTGATGTCGACGAGCACTGCCCGGCGCTGGGACCGGTCGACCATCACGATATCAGGCTTATTGGCGACAATAGTCCTGTCCGTGATGATAGACCGGTCCCAGTAGAGCAACGTTACTATTATTATTATTATATCCTGTATCGTCCCACTGCAGGGCAAAGGCCTCCCTTCCCTCCTTCCTCTCGTCTCTGTTTTGGGTAATTTGGCCTATTTCATTATATCGTTCGCTAATTATTTGTGATAAATGAAACACTAGTCAAATAGCCTATTATACAAAAATTTGAATCGGACCCCTCATTATGTCGTCGCCAGAGCAATTTAATGACAAAATAATTAAAACCTTACCTTGCTTTAGTGAACAGTGGCACTGGTTGTATTGTCAGTGATACCAAAGAAACTGGTTTGAAATGCGGGAATATTGGTTCTGGCCTAAAAGAAAATATATTACACAAATTAACGTTCAGCTTTTTATGGCATCTGTCGGGTTTTCTTCCAGAATGTGGGGGGAAAATAGTTGTCATAAAGAAGTAGTTATTTTGTCTACAAAATCTTGGAACAATTTTCGGTTTAGAATTCTTTTTTGTGGGGTGTATGTTGTTTTTGGTGTTTATTTTTTAGACGGCACGATGAAATCGTCAATATCGCCAGCGGTGAAAGCTGTCCACTTTTAAAGTCAAAATCTGTTATAAATTGTGGGCGAGTTGGTGGTCAAACGCGGACTTATGCGATAAAAAATAAATATACATGCTGCTTACGCCCCGCGGTTTCATCCGCAGTATCAGCATATTTTAGAAACCATTACTGTTTTTGAGATAAAAGCCTACTTGGCCCTAATTCTGCTTTCCACTACATAACGCACCTAGAACACGCCACAAACGTGTTAAAACACGATAACCATGGTTACAAATATGGTAAACATTATTACAAAATTAAAAAAAAAAAAGCGTCTTCCGATTGGATACTACTATAAGCTTGACAAACGCGAAAGGAAAAGGCTAGCTTGCTTCACGTTATTTTGACAATTCAAAACGATGGTCGCGTAACTAGTTTTTGTGGTCATAGATAATAAGGGTTCACAGGGAATTATTCAATTACATTTTCTTGTTATGACTTCACGAGTAAAGGACGGCAAGGAATCTCATGTGAGATAGAGAATAAGGGCCCGGCAGACCTAGCACGGGACGTGGACAAATCTTTCCACCGTCTTTATCCGCGCGTAGACGCGACAAAGCTAGAATCTGGACACATCTGTCTCTGTCTCGCAGGATAAAAATGGTGGCAACGTTGTTCACGGCTTGTGCTAAACTGGTTGATGCGTTTAATCTAAGGTATATGCTACTTTCATAGCAACTAAGTCCATTCAACTGTTACGGAGTAGAATGGGAACACACATACACTTCGTTCAGATTTGTAATATTAGTGTCATTCTAAATTATTCAAACTCACCTAATAATATTGCTAAGGTAGTAAAGATAACGAAGCTGACTGGCCGCTATGTTGATGGGCGATCGCTTCACGGCGAATAGCTGCAATGCGTCTTCCGGCACTGTCACCAGTTTAGCGTACAGGAGCAGCGCACAAACTAGTAGACAGGAATATTGTTTGCCATCCTGGAGATTTAAATTATGAATAACTGAGATAGGAGATCCTAGGCTTCCAGAGTTGGTACAGCGATAGAGAAAAGGGTATTGCCATGTCTTGGATAACAAAGCAAAATCTTTTTGTAACCACCGTGTCTATGTTCTACAAGCATTTTATTGTGCTTTAAGGTTTTTAAAAGTCTCAAGACATAATGTCTATTTGGGATCGACTCGATGTCAACCGAACGTAACTTTGTGACTGGAGCTCAGTAGCTACGAAGTGTTGGCGTATGCGCATCATTTCAGAGTCGACGAGACATAAGCGCAATAACCGAAATTCGACTACTAACCCCTAAGGGCTTCTCCCGAGCCGGGGCAAGGACGTTAAGGTTTCAGAATTTTATTAATCTCATAAGAACAAATTACATATTCACTTACTGAGATTACACGTTAAACTTATAATAGTTGTTATTTGTGCCGCTTAGCGCAGCGTGCAGACTTAAATAGAATAGTTATATTTACAATAATAATATCAAAAACGAATATAAACTTAAATATGTGTAACAAAAATATAAAAAATACAATAAAAAGAAAAGAAAAATAAATAGCAAAAAACTTTTTTTTTTTTTTATATATATAAAAATGTGAGGTAGTTAGTTACTTACTTTGTGATTTACTCGTAAGAAATCGGATAATTTGAAATTTTTTATGCAAACAAAATTAAACTTAAATATGCGTAACAATCGAAAATACAAAGAAAACACAGTAAAAATGAAATAAAACAACATAAAGCATTTTTTTTTTTTTTAATATATTGTTAGGTACTTTGCGAATTACTAATCATAAAGCCGTTCTCTTTTTTTCTTTTTTAAACGAAACAAACTAATGAACTTAAATATGTATAACAATTTAGAATTTAAAAAAAGGAAAAGAAAAAAGCAAACAACAAAAACAATTTTTAAAATAAAATCTGAGGTACTTTGCGATTACCCATTATGTTAAAACCGGTTTCCATGCGCTTCGCGCGGACGGAACCGACAGCTGTTATGGACTGTCGACTAAAGCCTCTATCACACTGTTAGTTGGTCATAATTTAAATGTTTATTAAATTTTCATATTTATGTACGAAAAATCCTTTAATACATGTAGCTTTAATAATTTTTTAAAGGTATTAATTGATTTTGCCTCTTTTATGTCCTTTGGTAATTTGTTGTACAAGTAGGCGCCCTCATACATAATATTATTTATACCATAATTTGTTCTAGGTTTTTTTTAGTAAATATAGGTTATTTGCTTGTCGCGTTATTCTTTTTTGTAAATCAATCTTTTTTGTAAAAGTTATTTGAGTATGTATGTCCTTTGTTAAAATTTTTCTTATTAGTACACATGTATTATATTTGTATGTTTGAGGTATATTCATAATTTTTGTTTCCTTGTAAATATTAGTAGTAGGCGTTAGGTAGTTATATCTAAATAGTGTTTTAATAATCTTATTTTGACTTCTTTGCAAAATTTCAAGATTTGTTTTCGCCGCCGTTCCCCAAACTTCGATCAGGTAATCTATGTGAGGTTTTACCATCGAGTTGTAGATTGTATATCGTACTCGCTTTGGGAGGCATCGGGCCATGCCACGGAGCGCATCTATTAGTGATGTAATTTTACTTCTAATATACTCCAAATGAGGTTTCCAAGTGAGCTGTTTATCAAGTATTAAACCTAAATATTTTTCCTTATTAATTTCATTAATTATTTTACTGTTGATAGTTAGGGGGTTAAATTGACCGATTTTTTTATTTTTAGCAGAGAATATGATATAATTGGTTTTAGAGGTATTAATAGTAAGTAAATTTGACTGCAGCCAATTGTGAAGGAGGTCGAGATCATGTTGTGCTTGTTCTATTATGTGAGCTATGGAGTTACTACTGTAAAATAGACTAGTATCATCGGCATATAAAGTTATATCACCTTTTAAACCAATTGTGTGTATATCGTTGATGTAGATCAAAAACAGCAAGGGCCCAAGGATAGAGCCCTGGGGGACGCCATATGTAATTAGTTGGGGTACACTTTCGATTCCATCTATTTTGGTAATCTGATACCGATCTGAAAGATAAGACTGAAAAATTTTGTAGGCAGATCCAGTCATTCCGTTAGCATACTAATAGTTAGTATGTGTTGCACAAAGTTTTTAGAATGAATGTGAACGGTTCGAGATGGAGCGATACAGATCAGATTGATGAATGCTGCGACTTCTGGCTGGGTGTTCTGTTAGACCAGAGGTTCCCAAAGTGGTCCAGATGGGCCCCCAGGGGTCCACGGGAGACTGAACGGGGGTCTACGTAAGCGTAAATTTTTTGCCGAGTTTTTGTAATATGGTAGAAATGTAGTTGCACCCTTGCAGCTACATTTCCATCAGAACCAGCTAAATTTTGAGAGTGGTCTATAAGAAAAAAAAGTCTGGAAACCTCAGTATTAGACGAAGGACATACGAGAATATCATTATACTCATTATATACTTACTATGGGACCAACACCGAAGTCGCAAAAAAAAAAAACTAAAAAAATTTAATTTACACTCAACAGATTTATGGTGTACGTACTTGTAACCGCATATGTAGTGTAAGACAGCACTTTTCATATAGTTGCGCTTGACATGAACCTGTAAGTTCAATTCGCGCATGGACACCGCCCGAAAACATTATCATAAACACTAAAAAATATTTTATTTGTAGGGCTCGTACATATGGAACAGCAGTTTTTTTTTGCGATATTAGGTTTGGCCCATAGTAAAAGATGTTTTAATAAAAAATTTGCCGCGGCATTTTTTACTAGCGAGATGTTGGCATAGCATATTTGAGCCAACATATTAGGCTAACGACCGTTTATATAATAAGGAAAAGCTTGCTTTTTGGTGGCGAAGAGCGTTATAATTCTATCTGACACTTACTTGACATGTAATCACGATAGCGCTCTTGTCATCTCGTCCTAGGCACTGGTACATTTGCTTGATGACGTTGTAGATAGAGGCTAGCATCTCTGTGGGGTGAAGCGCGTGACTGCAGTCGGAAACGACCACGTGACGCGGAAAGCTGTTCCGTACGCCGCGACACGCGTTGAAAACTGTGTATTTACCGCCCGGGTGACGGCTTTCTAGATACGCCTGTGGAGTGGTTAGGTTCAATTAAGTAATAGTTGATTGAATCAGGCGTTACTTTGCGGAAGTCCATTTTCAAAACTGTTTTAATGATGAATTTCTAGTGTAATTCCGCTTCTACGTCGCTTCAAGTACAATAAGGAATTACTTTAATAATTTTATAATTAAAAATAATTCAGAATTAATTACATTTTGTTTCAAGTTACGTTAATTTTCAATTTATGTAATTAATATTTTATATCAGGTTAGGCAAAATTAAACTCAATAAAATTAACATTATCAACAATATGGGTTCGATTCCCATCTAGGACAAACATTTGTGTGATGAACATTTGTGTTTGTTCTATGTCTGGGTGTTAATATCTATTTAAGTATGTGTTTAAAAATATATATGTACGTTTATCAGTCTCTGGCAGCCATATTACAAGCTTTGCTTAGTTTGGGGTCAGATGACCATGTGTGCAAAATGTCCCAGATATTTATTTATTTATTATTTATTTATTTATCACAAATTCCTTATTGTACTTGAAGCGACGTAGAAGCGGAATTACACTAGAAATTCATCATTAAAACAGTTTTCAATTAAGTAATATAAACAAGGTTCTGTGAAGTGAAAAAAATTATTGATCCCTAATTTCTTGTTGTACATTATACGACAAAGCGGAAATACACTAGATTCTTCTGAGAAAAAAATTTGCGGATAAAGTTATCAGCACTTATTTATGACAAAGGTGACAAACAAGCTGACTAGCCGCCTGATGGTAAGCGATCACCGTCGCCTAAGGATACCTAATGGAACACTTCCAGATTTCCATTTTCACAACAGCAAAAAAATAGAATCTAGTGTAGACTCCTTTAGAGTAGACTTCTGGGTGACTTCAAATCGCGAGTCAATCGGTTTCTTCGGGGCAAGCGTACTCCATTGTAGACCGCATCATCGCATCAATATCAGGCGAGGTAGCGTTCAAACGCAAGCCTATTATTTAATAAAAAATAAAATAAAAGATTGTTCTGTCGGTTCTAGTGCGAATCCTCCTTAGAGCTTAATAAAGATGAGCATTTTGGCAAATCAATCCAAGTTATTAAAACTACAAATATCATCAGCGCTCAAAGGTGTCCGAACCAAAAGTAATCTAAAACTATATGAACTATTATAGGTAATCTGTTGTCTAAATTTGTTGACAAGCTAAACTATACATTGTTGTAACGTCAAAGGACCTAAATTAGTTTGTCAGTATTTCTAAAATGCTTTTTTTTTTATGATACTTAGTGACGAGACGAGCGAAGTCGCTCGCCTGATGGCTCTCCACGCTTGCCCATAACAGCATGTATCTAAATTCTAAATGTATGCACTCAAGATACTATCATTTCGTGAATTTTACAGGACCTAACTAACATCCATGTGTTTATAAATAAATGACATAGTCTGTATATATTTTTTTCAACTATGAAAATGTAATATCTTTTGGTACCATCTTACAATATGGTTTCCACAATTTCGGGCAAGGAAGAGGTGTCAATTCGTGGTATTTAAAGGCTATAATTTGGTATAAGTAGGTGTTTTTACCTTTACATCGTCTATGTGATTAGTCTTATATGCACTCTCCAACCCCTCTGACGGGTACGGCATTACTATTATGCGACTTGTTATGTAGCTAATATCCAAATCTGTGCGAGCAATCGATCTGAAATCAGTTCAAATTATGATTAGTTAGAAACTTTCCGGGCGACGACTAACAGTGACGTCGATTCCGAGGTACTAATCTTGCAACTAAATTTGTTGCCGTCCTTTTCTGACGTATTGAAATAAAATGAGATGCCGATAATTTTAGTCCTGTTAGATTAGTTTAGAGAATAGTACAACAGAATTGATGCCACTATTAAGCTTTCTTTCTTTCCTAAGATTTTGGCGTCTCACGTCTCGTGCATTTGCCAGTGTCAAGTATTTAAATATTTTCAAGTGTTTGTAAATATCGTCAAAAAAGTCAGAAGTCAAAGTCAAGCTAAGTTAGTCATGGTCATGTCCAAGTCACTCACCAGTAATATGATTGAGTCTTTATAGAAACTAACTAAGTTGTATGATCTAACACAAGTAAACAACTAGAAAATGGCACAATAGCATGGCATAAATTTTGTTGTGCACTTTTTTTTAAATCGTTTGCAGCTCTAAAATGAATGCCATCGTTTTAATGAAGCGTGACGAGATAGTTTTAGACCTTTCCCTGTCAGCAGGGCTAGCATGCGCACCGCGACAAAATCTTGTCGTCACTGTGTCGAGCGAGAACGCAACAAGGTGCCTACGGTTTCATATACGCCTGTCTAGCATTGGCATGATAAAAAAGTCGAAAAGATTTTGTCACGGTGCGCATGCTAGCCCTGCTGATATATTTGATAGATGATACAACCGAATCAAGGCAATTATACTAGTAATACATATACATATGCTGTGTTCGACACTCACTGCTGAACGGTCTGCATGACCTTCGACGAGGTATCCTTTAAGTTTTTCAAGAAGCTCCCTGCCCCGCCCCTTATAGACGAGAACAGGCCTCCAGACGGTGCCGCATTGGGGTGCGCTTGCGGTGGCGGGGGCTGGTAGTGCGGGGCTGCGGGCGGGCGAGCCGGGGGCGGCGGCCGCGCCGGTTCCGGAGGTCGAGAATTGGCCATCTCTGCCGTACTGGCACTTGGCTCCTTCACCACTGCAAATAAAATTAAATATTAGTCGGCTGTCAACAGTCAAAATTGGTAGCAAGGTTTATTATAGCTGTTTTTATTGAATTTTTCATGTGTAAACAAACATGGCGGAATGATAATCAATAGTGAAGGAATTGAGTTGAGATTAGGCACCATTTCGCGATATTTGTCAGTTTTATACAAAACAGATTTTGTGTGAACCTGTCTTTTTCATATATTTTCCTACATAGATAGTTTTAAGAATTATTAACACAATACGAAAAATATTGTCCAAAAGGTTTTAATTGTATTTTATGTATATGAAATTAAACCTATAGGTACTTTTTTTTAATGTTTTTTATATGATTATCTGTACTGTACTTATAACAGTTATAATGGTTTTGTTAATCTAAGTCAGGTAAGTATATTATTGGTGTATATCTCACTAAAACACGAATATAATATTTACTTGACATTTATTTCTAAAAATAAAATAACTTACATAATTGTCTTAATATTACTAGTAGTTGTAACAAAAATATTGCTCGACTATAAACTATTAATCTTTCTGATAAGTTCTGTTGTGATGGAATAATAACAATAATATTTTAATATAACATTTTTTATACTAGCCTAAATTGGATCTGATATATTTTCTAATATATTTAGCTAGAAACGAGTGTTATTTAATATATCGCATTTGAGTTTGAGCCAAAACAGCATAAGAAATATCTCAAATAATATTTCAATAAGAATTATTTTTGGACATTTTCTATACAGCATGTTTTTTCGAGTAAAACATGGAATGAAATATTATTTACGTTAAAGTATATAAAATTGTATTAAAAAGTTTTAGCTAATACTTAAAAAACGAGGTGATAATATGTAGTTTATTAAATATTTGTATAAATACTCATTAGAGCTCATTCAAAATGCCTTCTCCTAAGGATAAATTAAGTTTTATAAATCTAAAGTGAAGTATTTGCTTGGGAGGTGAACATAACATCCATAAATGTAAAGAAATACTTAACATAAAGGTTTTAGAATACTCTTTACATTAAATGAACAATGAATAAATAATACTCTACAAATTAGGGAGCTTCCATTAATAACGTAAGTAGCCTGTTTTTCTTATAATTTGTTACGTGAGAATAGGACACTGCAAAAAAATATAAGTTAATGTATATTTTTTATTATCTGTGTAATGTGTATTCTTTTAAAGTAGATCTGAGATTTTCAATAATGCCTTTGGAGGAAGAGCCCTCAGTTTTAATGAGGTTTGTTTGATATTTTATTATATTTCCCAATATTTTGAGCATACGTAATTAATGGATGCCCTCTAATAGTTACTTTAACATATTTACTCAAGATAACAGATCTAAACTTTTGTATACATAAAATGAACGAGTAAACACTGGAATGTAAAGCAGAATATCTATCAATATTAAAGATTCAAGTGTATAATTAGTAAAAAGATGGGGCAATTATTCTTTAAAAAGAAGCATTAAATAGAGAAATAGCACCATAATTATACAGAAAAACCATAATAAATTGGTAACCTGTTTGGTTGTTAATGTTCTCTTTGTAACTTACTGACAGTAGGGACATATTATAAATGTTTAAATAGATAATTATTTTAAATGCGTAGTAACATATAAAAAAGCTTTTGGTATTCTGCAAAAGACCTTATTTTTTCGTGCTCCTGATAATCTATCAATAAAACTTGCAATAGCAATCATAATTATTTTGTACTTTGCTGAACTGCACTGCGCTTATTTGAGATATCAGTAGCATTATGACAATTTTTATGGTGTGTTGCTATCATTATCTGTATACCCATCCGTTCGGAATGATTTAGTTAGGCCACTGCATGCTTTTATTCTACAAAGTCTGTCGAACCAGTGTTTGCTCTCAGGAAAATTACTTTGTCCATAGTCCATACTGTCCTAGTATTATAACATAGTAAAAAGTTGTAAACATTAAATAGTTAATTGGGAGTTTGGGATGCACTTTTAGCAGCCATTTTCACAAAACTTGGGAATACTTAGCAATACATGATTAAATACTGTAAGAAAAAAAAACTTCGAATAAATAACTCTTAGACAAATGTATAACAACTTGGTAACTAGTTAATACTATAACTCATTCGAATAATTATTTGTAACATGTTTGGAATGCATAATTGCAATTTGTATACATATATTAAAAAGCTTTTGAACCTTTTAAATTTAAAAGTAAAAGAGATTTATTTAAAAGTAAAAGAGTAATAGCAGTCTTTAAAACCTGTTAAATCAACAAGCATTAAGATAAAAGTTAGTTATTGTCATAATATCTACTTTAAATTCGAATAATGGTTAAATATCAACTGAGAACATATTTTCACAAGACTTTCGTTATATTATACGAAATAGGGATAAAGGAAGCCATAGGGAGCATGCAGTCTATAAAGAGGTTAATGGTAATAATCCATACTGACTTTGTATAATCCTAAGAACCATTAGTTTCCATTCACGTATGTTTATCGCTTAATGTGTTTTACATGCAATGAGAAATAAAAAAGAACATTCTATTTTTCCCATATTTTTTATATTATTCATCCCGATAAAAAAAATGAAGAGCGTGCCATTTTTCCCGATCAAAGGAAAACAATTAAAGGGCATGCAATTTTTCCCGATCAAAAGTACATGAAGAGCATGATTTTTCCAGGTCGAGGCTGCCTTTATCCCAAGTAGTTTTTTTTTAATTTATCACAATACAATAGTTTGGTTTAAATACACAGCAGCCACGTTAAACATTTAAAAAGTGCAATAACAATAAAAACTAAGCTTCTAATAAATAAAAACAATGAATACTCATCATTGCGAGCATATCCAAGCGTCATTTTGTATCCGATGCAAGTTCAAGGGTCATGCGCAGGTCATTTAAACGAGAAAACTATTGGGCACCCGAAAAAGTTGAAAACACCTAAAATGAAAAAGAAAATGTGATATGTATAACGTTCAAAACAACAGTGTGGGCTGGTATCTTGCACCTTTTATTACAAACTCAAGAAAGAAAAACAAAATATAGCATTAAGATAAAATATTTTAAAATACTTTATTTTACTTACAGTAAAAATCAGTCTTCAGAATTAAAATGCTAGGTTTAAATAAAAGGCGCAAGAGCTCAACAAAGTCTAATGCACTGAGACATACATGCAATGAGTCGGTCATTCAAAGAAATAGGAACAAGCGATTTACTAATCACAACAAATACGTACACATGCATCTATATGATTAAACGAATATAGTGTTTAGATGTACATGGCTTCAAAATAATCTTCTAATTTGAAGACACAGAGAGACAGATAATATGGCAGGCTGACAAAATAAATACATTTTTTGTCAGTTTTTGTTTTACATTCATAGTCTTGATATTTTATGGCCGAATAGCATTAGGAAAGTTAAGCGCGAGCCTGGTTGACAAAGACTTGTAGCAGTGGTGAAAAACATTGAAATGTGACCCTAATACTGTGTATAATACAGCAGAATTGCAAATAATAAAATTAGCATAATGGCGCCGCACGACAAGTCTTGAAATTCTAATGTGTTACGCGACATAAACGAAAAATTTCACGCCTTAATTTACTGCACGATAAAATATGTATATTTATCCAGCGTGCCATATTTTTCACGCATCATTTAACTTTTACTCTAAAAACCTACTGAGGCATGACTAAATACCGAACTATGTCAAAAAGCCCTCGAGTATTTTATCTACCTAATCAATTAATTGATAAATAATGTCCTTTCATAGATTAGAAATTAGAAAGATAATAACTATAGATAGAACCAGTTTTTGTCACAGAAAATACGTATCATATACATTGCTCATTACATTTAAATATAAGCATAAAATGACTAGATTTATTTCGATAGTTTGGAAAATTCTTTAATATACATACATATTTTTCTAGGTAGTATAATAAATGTTATAAAAGTGAACATGAAACAAAACGTGAAGGAATAAGCCAATATAACAGTCGACTATAATTAGTTTATAAATTAAAATAGTAAATTATAAATTTTAAGCATGGCTTCTGACTACACCCTGGTTAGTATAATTATCAATATAAAAAAAACGACTTCATAAAAATTCAGACAAAAGAATCAGAACTGGACCACGGGAAGCATCAGCTTTCAAATAAAATAATAATCATCAAAATCTGTTCACCCAGTAGAAAGTTCTGAGGTAACAAACATAAAAAAAAAAATAGATCTAAAGATAACAAGCTCTCATTCTATTACGAGAAATTATTCACAAATATGTTTTATTCTACGTCCATGTATGCATCCAATCAAAGTTCGTGATAAGTAAGGACCTCCCTACTCAGGTCATTTCAGTAAATAAAGCCAACGAACCTATTGAATTAAATGAAAGAAAATGAAAAATGAAGTGTTTCTTCAATTTTACTAAACTTGTTGTGAAACTATAATTTAAAATTAGAAAATATTTACAATCTGGGTGTTTTCAAGTCAAAAGTGAATCGGGTTTTTCTAGGCAAGCGTGATCCATCGTAGGCAGCATCATCGCTTAACATCAGGCGAGTTGGCGGCCAAATGCAACCATATTTTACTATAAAAATAATAAAAAAAGACGTGTGGCACTCGGGGACTGCCGCGGTAAAGCTATTGCATAGCATTTTTTATCAACTTATGCAATTACAATTATTTATTTACTTGTAACAAATAAAATTATGTAGGTTTTACAACTCTATGTATGTCGTTCTTTTATGAAATATATTTTACAACGCCATCTAGCGGTGAGAGGTCAAGTCAAAGTATCACCGCTGTGCCGGTCGGAGTGGGGGGTGTTAGGTTATTTTCGTTACGGAATTTCTGGATTCGGTCTCCACGCTCAAGGCCCGCGATAGAAGCTATGCAATAGCTTAAAAAAACAACTAGCTGAATTCTGCAGCTAAACACTAGCTTCTGTTACTCGTAATTTTCCAGTTTTCCGCATTTTCTGGGGCGAAAAGTACCCCATGTCATGATGTAGTAGCAATGTAGAAACAATTATTTTCATGAAATATCTGACAGAATATGAGTATATATGAACGTTCATAGTATAGTAAAAAGGGACTTTACGGGAAGTTCAATAAAAGGGATTCATGAATCCTCTAATTTCCACCCTTAGAGAGGGTATATCTTCTTTAAATTAAAATGAGGCGACACTCGAAATGTAGCCTCTTCCATAAAAAAATATCATTAAAAAATATGAAGGAAGTCTAATTGAGGACGACCTCTTTTTTTAAGTAGGTTGATAACTCAAAGCATGTGCAGAAGTTTAGTGCGGGGTTGCAGGGTATTGTGCCAGGATTGTGCATGTCAAGAGTGTGCATTGTTAGTTACCAAGTGTTAGTCTTTAATATTGTGTCTTATAATACCATATCATAATAAAACTGTTATGAAAGTTTATTAACAAAAATTGGCAACAATACAATGTGAATTGGCTCAACTAATATATTACATAGTTGTTTGAATAAAGCGTTACTTTTGCTAAAATTTATCTTAAAAACTGTTTCTTTGCGAATCTAGTATGTGTTGAAGCTAAAATACACTAGAGATGCGTCAAAGAAACAGTTAATTATAAATAACAGTTAAGTTAGTACCTCCCAAAGCACAGATTATGTGTTAATATAAGATGATGTTATAAAATTACCTATGTTTATCCAACGACTGCTAGAGTGCTCCCATTTTCATCAAATTTGCCGTGACCTTGTTATATTCAGAAATAAAAAGCATGGTTGTGAATAATATACATGTTTATTTCACTAATCAAGCTTCAACATATGAGTAAATCAAAAGGCTAGGATGATGATTTCATGATAAAATCTACAGTGATACAAAACTCTGATGGCGTGAATGTGTTAACATTATTTTTTTATATAATCTTTATATATACTAAGTAGTTGTACCACACAGTAATTCCTTATATTGTCAAGGAAGTTTGGATTATCCATGATTATATTTATTATCTCTTTTGAGTACAAAATATGTTGTTCCAAGCAATAGACTAGCAGTGTACACATTGATTTATAAAATAAATACAACCCGATTAATAATAATATGATACAATGTGGATTTGACCAAGCCACCAATGTTAGTAATAAGTTTTTGTGACTTTTACCTTTGTTAGCTGTGATTCTCATAAGAGTTGTTAGTATAAGTAAATGAATAAGTAATATAAATTAATATAACTATTGTATAATCCCGTGGAATGTTTGGTGTCTCGAAACAACTTCCACTGTTTTACCTATACTTCGATAGATTGGGGGGAAAAATCTAATTGTCTAAAATCCACGACGTGATAACTTGCTATAGTATCGACAGCTGCCAAATTTTCATTCTGTTTCATCCAATACAAACAGAACTTTTTACTATCTCCTATGGGAGAAATCGGGCATTAATTCTCGATGAGATCTTTACTTAGATTTGTAAAACCGGCTGAAACCGATAACTGATTGACGACTATCCATTTGAGGAATAAGGCAATATAGAATTATCAAAAATTATGTATGTAAGATTGATAAAATGGATGTACCGCAGTGGGTACCATGGCGACTGGTATGGCAGAGCGGTGTTCCTATACCGTGTTTCGGCAAATTAGCCACCCATAGAAAATAAATAAATTTAAAAGAACAAAACTAATGAGGATTTATGCCTTAAGTTAATGATCAGTTGTTTTAAATTCAATCGAGATTAAGTCGACAAATGGAGGTACAAGAAAATACGCGTCTGTGTTAGTTAAATCATGAAAATTCTTGACAACACTTTTAAAGTGTGCTGAATGAAAGTAATTTATCTATTGATACTTTTATCACAAGTCACGGTTATATGGTGTCTCCTATTCTTCTATCGTAACCACAAATAAAAATATGAATATAATAATTAAACTAGTAAAATGTTTACAGCCCTAATTATACTTACAGGAATGTAATAATACATTCTATATACCTAAAAAAATCTATCTAGCGAAGGGTATCCTATAACTAATAATGGTATGCACTTTATAAATGCACACTGACTTTTTTGGTTATAATATAGAATAGACAAGTCTAAAGATTTGTTTGCGACTGGGCCTCATTTTTAATATTATTTTCTAATATATGACTTTTCGCTGTTAGATTTTTTATTGGTGTCTTCCAAGGACAATACTTATTCAACAAATTAAAGCTTCGAATGTGATTCTGTCGAATGACGTGACGTCAATATTGCACACAATATGAACGCCTAGACTGAGCCTCTTTTCTTAGAAAACCATGATTCCTAATAATTACAAAATCTAATTACGTATCTATCGTGATGCGTTCCAGCAACAGCAACATAAATACTATAATCATAATTTTAAACAATATTTTTAAGTCAAATAAATGCTATACTACCTTATTTCAATTCAGGGAACATTCAACATTGCCTTACCTTTGGTGATGATCAATTTATGGCGAATAATCGTTATTGGAATGTAAACAAATCTCACAGTTCGTTTTACGATAACCATTCTCTAAGGAATTCAACTCAAAATAATATAATGGAAAAATAAAATTTGAGTGTAAAAAGTCAAAAAATGCTTGACCATTTTTAGCTCGAGTTTTAAATGCAACAGAACATAACGATGGACCGTAAAGTTAATGGATAAGTGAGTCGCGCGATCGTAGAGTAAAATTTAGACTTTAGACGATTGTAATAAGGATCGAAGTCTGAACGAGCCGCGCGGAACTTCTCTTAGGATATGGTAGTGTAATATTTACTTGACTTCTTATTACCTGGCGAGCTAGTGGCCACAGATTGTTCAACTTTTTTACGCTCAAATTTGAGTGGTTGCTTGAGATTGATATTGTTGGACTCAGCTATCGCCGCCAGCCGCTCCAGCACGCTGCTCATCGTCAGCCGGTCCTCGGGGTTCACTGTTAGGCAACCACCTGTGGACAACATCACATTCTTATTTCGTTCTACTCATATACACATTATGTATATGCTACATTCATAGCTGCTTCACTACTTAAGGACCATTATATTATATCTATGTTGTTTATGTTAAGTTGCTATTACAAAATAAAAAATATTTCTTTCTTCTTTCTTTCCTTTTCTGCGCTTATAGGGTTGCCGCAGGTATAACTGCGGCAACCCTATAAGCGCAGAAAAGGAAAGAAAAACAAACAAAACAGTATAATGTTTTTTTGAGAATATGAAATATCTTATGTCGGTTTAAAGTTAATTAACTTCATTTTTTTATCAATTTAATTTTAAATCATATTTTTCTTGTTTCAGTATTAATTAATTTTGTTTCAGCTTAGGTTAATTTTCTTTTTTACGTAATTAATATTTTATTTCATGTCAGGCAAAATTAAACTCAAATTAATTTCATTAACAAATATCTACAGAGTAAAATTTATCCCAAATTCCTTATTGTACTTGAAGCAACGTAGAAGCGGAATTATACTAGAAATTAATCAGAAAACAGTTTTGAAGGTGGACTTCCGCAAAGTAACGCCTGATTCAATCAACTAAAATACTCACTTATAATTTCCTGGAAACACTTATAGCGTTGATCATTGGGGTTCAAATTATAGTTGCCATTCAATATAGCCAGTTTGGCAGAGTCTTCGAAAGGGTGTTGCATGTAACACAATGTGTATAAAATGCAACCTAGGGCCCATACGTCGACCGTGTGGTCGATTTTCCGATTGTCCCATGTATCTAGCATTTCTGGCGCCCTATACATTGGAGTGGTGAATTGGGCCAACTGAAAAAGAGGAATATTATGAAGTGTTTACATAGACAATGTCGTTACCATTAAAGTCGTTACGAGAGAATGTTGAGTTGTTGGTAGGGTTACGTCGCTCGAAACACACGAAAAAACACGCGTCTAGTTTTTTCGGTCTTGTCGTTTGTCCTAGAGATGGTGTAATAAGGTAATTTCTCAATAAAGGCACTCAAAAACGAAAAATAAATTAATATAATTATTTAAGCGCTAGATGGACCGACGACATTGTGAGAGTTGCGGGCATCCAGTGGATGCAGATGGCAGGATGTCGTTCAGTGTGGAGGTTAAAGAGGGAGGCCTATGTTCAGCAGTGGACGTCTTCTGGATGATGATGATGATTTAAGCGCTACCCACATCACGACGACAAAAAAGGGTACATTTTCATTAGCATTTTCAAAACTAATTATTTTACATTCGTTCAAATATTTGTATGCACTTACTTAAAGTACCTATTATCTAAGCTAATCCTCAAAATAATACCTAATTCAAGGTCATGCTACTAGCTTAAATTCTTCTTTACTAATATTATAAATGCGAAAGTTTGGGCGTGTGAAAATCAAGGTCAAATCATTTATTGCACACTAGCTTTTTTGCCCGCGACTTCGTACGCGTAGATTTTCATATAAACCTTCAATTCTTTTTTCTTCCCTTAACCCGGCCTTGCGCAAAATAACATAGCATATACTTCAATCTGGTCATAGCTAAGCATATTCGTGAAAACCGCATTTAAATCCGTCCGCATTTTCTTCCAGAGGTGTAGGAGATGTGCGTGAACAAACAAACAAAAATTCTAAAAACTGCCTTAACATGTTCAGCTGCTTATTTTAAGTCGCCCTGTATGAAGTATTGATAGAATCATAAAAGTAATAAATAACACCGTCAACAGTTTTCAAATCAAAAAGATAATGTGACCACAGTGCAGAGCATGTTTTGAAATTTTCTTTTTGTCTAAACCATTAAAAGTATATTTCCGGCCAGTTTCGCTGGCCACGGAACCCTGACATAATGCTTGTCTTAACACGCTTTTGGCTAGTTATTTCTTATTTCGCGTGCATTTGTATGTATACCTTGATTAAAAAGCCATGAAATGGAACTACTCTATTTATCTGTTAAAATATCACAGTAAAATAAAATTATTTCTATATTCTTATTCTTACTGCAAATAATATACACTGTATTCTTCTAAAAGCTAAGTTTATATACCTTGCATAAAGGGTGCAGCAATGACTTATGTAGTGGCTGTTCACAAAACCAGACCACAGACATAAACATATAAATTTAAGTATAGTTAAATCTATTACATAAATATTATATATACTATTCAAACTTAACCTAGGGTGAAGTAATTTTACAAAACAAAAAAAAAAAACATACCTAGTGTGATAGGGTACTTAATTATATATGAGATGATACAAAACTTATGACGCTACTTTCTTAACTATTTATATATCGATATTTATTTTCTAATTATAATTTTCTAAAATTTATCGTCGAATAAATCTTTTATCTCGTAATAACATTTTTGGGTTAGAAACTTACGAAGTTGATTCTGGAAAAATGTTAATATTTATTTCTTTCTTTATTGCGTCCGGAATTTTGTTGTATAGGTTTATTTTCATGTACAAAGGGCCTTTTTTGAATATTTATATTCGCGGGACTGTATTAAAATAGGATGCGGTATATTTTGTGTTTTAAATGCTAACATAGAATAAAACCATGAGAATGTAATATGGAGCTTGGAGCTTCCCGGTGTGGTACTGGATGTAGATGCGACCCAGGGACAACGTCATGTATGCGGTCGGCTAGGTCTGCCAGCACATCGAGTGATGACGTCATCTGCTGCGAAGCAATGATGGTCTGCGTGCTGTTTGGTAGGCGGCTGGTCCAAATCATGCGTAAAAAGTCTTCTGGAACTCCGGGGCCTGCTAGGTGTCGTAGATGACGTAAGAATTGAGAAGGCTTACGATCACCTAGCTCCTCGTGTGTTAAAAGTTGCTGTACCTTTTTTCTCTTGATGCGGACAAACGTTTAATTAGCTCCAGCTTGAGTTTTTCGTACTTCTCGGTCACAGGCGGGTTGACGATGATGTCTTCGACTTCAGCTGCGTATTGCGGGTCAAGTTGTCCAATCACATAGTACAACTTGGTGCTATCTGCAGTGATGTTGGAAATCGCGAATTGGCCTTCGATCTGGGCGAACCAAATCGCCGGCTTCTCAGGCCAAAACGGTGGAATTCGCACGCCAACTCGGAATACATTGTCATCATCTTTATTCTTCGTGTCAGCCGCAGTGCTATCAGTACGATCTAGCGGCATTCTGACCTTTGTTGGTGGTGTACAGTCCATTCAGTGGTCACCAATTATAGTGGATTTGTACTATTTATATAGAAGGAGAGGGTTAAGCTACCGACAATGGAAGAAAATAGCTGAGTCCGAAAGAAATTATAAACTTTAATGCAAAGAAAAATCTTAGACAAATCTTAGAAAAAGCAAATGACAATTCCATTTGAAAATCGGTGTTCTTTTATTTTTTTCTTTTCGCGCCCCAGCGCCACACGTCGTGGAAAATTGGAAAGAAATTCACGAAGGTTGGCGCAAGGAGTATGAGTACGCCACACTCCTACTCCATGCACTGGAATGAATCACCAAAGAGGTTGTAAGGCCTATAACATGCTTGATCTACACGTTCATTCATCTAAGAAGGTTAAGGAACCTTCTTTAAATTTAAACTGATTAACCGAATGACCATGTTGACAGTTGACATAGTTGACAGTTTCAAAATTTTAATGGCTATGTCAATAACATTCTCTTTACTTTGGATCTCCTTGCTTGAGGCTATGTGACGATCCTCATATTACGTTTCGGGTAACGAAGAAATAAATCATTGATTTTTATTTTCGTTTATGTAAAAATAAAGAATTAAAATAAATGATATAAGATAGCCTATGTTTTAATCTGGTAATTTCTAAGCATATTCGTGAAAACCGCATTAAAATCCGTCCAGTGGTTTAGGAGATGTTCGCGGACAAACAAACAAACAAACAAACAAACAAACAAACAGACAAAAATTCTAAAAACTGTCCTATCGTGTTCAGCTGCTTATTTTAAGACGACCTGTGTGATTTTTTTTTTGTTATCTCGCAATTACAGATTTTTTTATTATTATTCACACATTTATTTCTTTTCTTAAATTTAAGTTTTTTTACAATATCTATATAAAAACAAAATATTCTAAAAAAACTTAAGCCTAGGGTGCCGCCGGCAGCGGGGCAGGGCCCAAGCTACCGGTGGTTAGGGCTGCAGAGTGAGGAACCTCCTGACAATGCGTGCCGTGTCAAGAATTACTGCCTTCTGCATCTGACCCTTGACCCAACCGTCTAGCGAGAGCCTCTTAAGGTGGTGGTCGAGGCTTTTCGCTATAAGGCCGTTCACCGATACGACTATCGGGACAATGATCGTCGAGTCAACATCCCACATGGCGGTAACCTCATGAGCCAAGTCAAGGTACTTGCTGAGTTTGTCCTTCTCAGCCTTCACGAGGTTCTCGTCATGCGGGATGGTGATGTCGACGAGCACTGCCCGGCGCTGGGACCGGTCGACCATCACGATATCAGGCTTATTGGCGACAATAGTCCTGTCCGTGATGATAGACCGGTCCCAGTAGAGCAACGCACGACCATTCTCGAGAACTGGTGCTGGTGCGTACTTATAGTACGGCACCTCAGACTCGACAAGGCCGTATCGAAGGGCAAGTTGCTGGTGGATGATCCTGGCTACTTGGTTGTGCCTGTGCAAGTACTCGCCGTTAGCAAGATGCGAACAACCGGAAATTATATGTCGGAGGGACTCTCCAGGACGGTGGCATGCCCGACAGATGTCGACCGTACCGTCCTTCATGATATATTTCCGGTAGTTGTTGGTCTTGATAACTTCATCCGCAATCGCACAGGCAAACCCCTCGGTTTCCCCAAAGAGGTCCCCGAAACGTAACCAGTTCACCGACGCAAGCAGGTTCACATCGGGCCCTGTTAAGACCCGATAGAACCGCCCGTGCAGCTCCTTGCCCTTCCATACGTCCTTGCGATCCTCGATGCTAAGCACCGATGGTTTGCGCCAGTTCTCGTTTGCCAAGGAGAGCGGCGTGAGGCCTCTGTCAACAGCCACAACATCGCGATGCATCCCACTCTCACTGTCACGGAAAAAATCCCTGAGACTGCACACCTCACGGTTGTGTAGGTTCTTGGCATTTAAAAAGCCTCGACCCCCCCACTTCCGTGGAATGTACAGTCTCATAACAGACGAGCGTGGGTGAAGCATGCGATGTGAAGTGAGCTGTTGACGGACCCTTCTGTCCAGGGCGTCCAGCTCAGTTTGAGTCCACCTCAATATGCCAAAGGAGTATATCAGTAAAGGCATCACCCAACCGTTGAAGGCACGCACCTTGTTGCCACCAGACAAAAGACTATTAAGTACTTTGGTCAGGCGACAAAAGAAGCGCTCCTTCACCGATTTCTTGATGTCCTCTACCGATACACCCAACGACTCTGACATACCGAGGTACTTGTAGGTCTCGGCCTCAGAGAGAGACCTGAGAGTCATCCCCTCAGAAAGCTGTAAATTCGGGGAATCTACAACTTTCCCCCGTTGCACATGCATGACCGCACACTTATCTACACCGAATTCCATCCTGATGGCGCTGCTAAAAACCTCTGTGATTTTTAGCAGCTCCACCAAGTCTTGGCGTTTCGGTGTAAACAGCTTGAGATCGTCCATGTACAACAGGTGGGAGATGACTTGACCATCTCTTCGAAGCCAATAGCCTAGTCCAGAATCCCTCAGCAGAGTGCTGAGAGGGTTCAGAGCTAGGCAAAACCACAATGGACTAAAACTGTCACCCTGAAAGATGCCTCGCTCAATCCTTATTAAGTCCTGCGGGACAGAAGAGCCATCTCCCCCGCCTGGTTGACGAAGAACTGTGGTCCACTGCCCCATACACGCGCCTAAGAATGATTTTAGAGTTGTATCAATTTTATACAACTCTAAAACCCTCTCTAGCCATGAATGAGGCACTGAATCACAGGCCTTCTTATAGTCAATCCAGGCAGCGGAGAGGGCTCCTCTGTTTCGCCGGACTTGTTGGCTAATGGCCGTGTCGATGAGGAGGAGCTCCTTAGTACCACGGGACCCAACCCTACATCCATTTTGAGCATGGGCCAAAACGTTGTTCGCGACAATGTGCGCATTAATTTTATTTCTCAAAATGGATGTAAGGAGCTTGTAGATGGTAGGCAAGCACGTGATGGGTCTGTAGTTCTTGGGTTCCGTGGTACTACCGGACTTGTGGAGCAGGAAGGTGACACCGATGGTAAGGAAGCTAGGAAGGGTGCCGAGCTCAAGGGCTTCTTGAAATTGGGTCGCCAAGCGGTCATGTGAGCATCGAATCCACTTTATCCAGAAGTTGTGCAACCCGTCCGGCCCAGGACTTTTCCAGTTCTGTGCCGTACGGATCGCACAACTAATGTCTACGGAGTCTATTAAAATAGACCCCATGGGTTCGATGGACTCACATTCGCGCTCGACAACACGCATCCAATCACCCTCCGTGTGCTCGACGGGCACCGACCAGATGCTGCGCCAGAAATTAATCATAGCGCTTGCATCTGGTTGCTGCCCGTCGCTCACACGTTGCTCAGTTCCTTCCCAGCCTCGGTACACCTTCCTCTGGTCACTTTGGAAGAGGCGATTTTGCCAATATCTATCTACACGTTCTCTGTAGCGGCGAATACGGTTTGCCCATGCATAGACTTTCTGCTTCAGATAGTCAATACGTTCCGTGACTTTGGCTAGGTAGTCGTGGGGCCTAATACCGGTCCCAGCGAATGCCTGTGTCACGAAACGCATGACTCGGGGGCGATTATTCCCCCGGCTGAAGCAGATTAGCTTTGCAATGAGAGTCCTGAACGAGGTGATACGCCGCTCGATCCGCACTTGCCATGCGGGCACCCCCCCGGCGGTTCGCGATGCACGGTTAGTGTCCGGAAACTTAACACGTGCAACGCGACACGCCGCGATGGCCCCGCAGTACATGATCGAGTGGGTATCAACTAAATCTTCACTAGCCCGCAAATATGGAGCTAGCAAAGCATTCAGGGCTCCCATTAAAGCTAAATTGCGTCTATGGGTGGGCAAACGTGGTAGTCGCGGCCTAGAGTCGGGTGCAAACCGATACTGGGAGATCGCGTCTTCCAAAGCCCCCCTCAGTTGCTCTCTCACCTGGTCGGAGACACTATCACTCGCCAAATCTCCCACGTCGACTACGGGATCAGCCTGTGTCGCTAGTGTCGCCACCGACGCCGGCATTGACGCCAATGTCAGGGCAGACGACGCGATGGGCGGGTTCCGCGCCGAGGCAGGAGTCGGACGAGTGCGTAGTTCCTCCAGGCGGAGCCGATCAAGCACAGACTGATCCAACATCTTGCAACGGTGGATAGCCCGCACTTGATCCGATAGTCGCTGGGCGGATACGGCAACAGTTGGTTCAAGGGCCTGAAACAAAGGGAGCATCCTAACACGGTAAGCTGACAGGTTAGTTCCCCCCTCTGTAGCCCTGTAATATGCGCGCATGCAGTTCTCATTTGTACTTGAGGTCCATCGCATGCGACGCACTACACCACCGGTAGCGGGGGCCGGGCGTGAGGCAGAATGCCCCATAGGCCCCAAGCGTGCCGGCAGCGGGGGACGTCCCCGTCGCGCAGGTGGACGTGGCGGCGGGGTCCCGGGCCCGCTCGCGTCGCTCGACGAGCCGCTGGTCTCGCGGGTGGTGTGGAAATCATCCTCACCCGACGAGGTGCTCGGAGACGACGACGAAGCGGGCGGTGATGTTGTGTGTGCGCTAGGTGGTGCCGCTGTTCTTGTTCTTGAGCGAGTGATCATGTGTTATAAATAATATCAAATACTTTTCCATGGTTTTGATTTTCAACTCAGATCAAACAAATTTGACAATTAAATGTCAAATGTTTTACAAAGGAATTTTGTTTAGGTCGTTTCACTGAGGATATTTTGAGATTCTGGGATGATAATATATGAACTGGTCAGATTTTTTTCTCTCTTCTTCGTTGTAATGTGTAAAACTTCTGATAGGGCCAAAATAATCAAAAATAAAATATAAATGATCACTGCAAACAAAATGACGTGCGTTGTCAGCGGACGTCGTTGACGTATTATTATTATTATTTTATTAATATGTGGGACATTATTGCACACATGGTCATCTGACCCCAAACTAAGCAAACTTTATCTCTACGTTTTTATTATATGTATAGATTGTGATAAATAGATGACACTTATATTAATATAATGACCCAATTAGGGTATGGCAATTGATGTATGGAGTGGCTTGATCTGTTTTATGTTTGTTACCACGTATTTCTGTATCTACTGAACCGATTTTGATGAAATTTTAAATGTCGATATTTTAGGTTCTGGAATAACACATAGGCTCATCATCATTATCATAATCAGCCTACACTAGTCCACTGCTGGACATAGGCCTCTCCTAAAGTTACAAACACATAGGTAGGCTAATCATATTTTTTTAGGGTTCCGTACCCAAAGGGTAAAACGGGACCCTATTACTAAGGCTCCGCTGTCAGTTTGCCCGTCTGTCACCAGGCTGTATCTCATGAACCGTGATAGTTAGACAGTTGAAATTTTTACAGATAATGTATTTCTGTTGCCGCTATAACAACAAATACAAAAAACAGAATAAAATAAATATTTAAGGGGGCTCCCATACAACAAACGTGATTTTTTTGCTCGTTTTTGCTCGATATTGATAACCGCAACAGGTAGACGCTTCAAATATTCACAGAATATTAAGTTATATATTTACTTTAAAAATAAATAATTAAAATAAAATAAAATCAATATTTAAGGGGGGCTCCCATACAACAGTGTTTTTTTTTTGCTGTTTTTATGGATAATGGTACGGAACCCTTCGTGCGCAAGTCCGACTCGCACTTGGCCGGTTATTATAAATTTCCATTCGGGCGAAGCTACGGGTCGCAGCTAGTAATAAACAATCGTTTTTTTTTTCATCTTGCAGCGATAATGGTTGCACGCTTTCTCTCCAGTACACGCAGCTTTCATACAAATCGTGACGTACACACGCGCAATAAGCTTATGCTGCGGCCTGCGTAAGCGCGTAAGATGAGCTTGAGGCGCATTATAAAGTTAAGGGGCATTATAAGTTTGTATCTGTGACATCATAGATCCCAAACGGCTAAACCGATTGTGGTTTAGTTTTTTTTTGTTTGAAAGGTGAGTTATCGAATTTGTTCTCAGCTAATATTTAACAAAATCTTTTCAGCTTTTAAGACTATCAGAACTTTTATCGGCGGTTAAAAATAAAATTGCAATGTGTACTTGTGTAGCCTATTTGTCTAATACTGAATAACAGATTACGGTAGATGCTTATCACCTTATATAAATCACATTTCCCTGTTTTTTGTAATATTCGGCCTTTTTAGCAATTGTGTGTCAGGACTCCTTAAAATATCAAAATGACAACCCTAGCTGTAAATAGCCTAAGTTGGCAGTATTCCCATAGTGCTAAAAGAGCATTGAGATTTGAGTTATAAAACGGAAATATAAGAAATATCAGCATTTTGGTCACGAATATCCGGGGCTCTGACAGATGCTCGCGGATTTACTAAAAGAAACGTTAGTTATTTGGAAATTGACTTGTTTTTCTTAAGTAGTAAACTACTTGCTCTGCTAAGCAGTGCTAAAGGTTGTTCAAGGTGACTAAAAAAATAAGCCAAGCAAGAGACATCTCGCGGCACGTCACCATAAGTCATACAATATGTAGATACCTACCTGCAGTAAACAAAGTGTACAATTTTAAAACAACACTAGAAACAGAACTTACATTTTCTTCTAACATATTCCTTTGATTAGCACTCCACGACGGATTGGGGGTATAGACATCTGTTGTGGCTGAGCCAAAATCACACAATTTTATTGTACCTGAAAACCAATTTATATATTACACATACCTATTGTAAGATAGTCTGATAATAGGTATTAGCCACGTCCCATGCACTAGCAATCTTCCAGGGTAATTAATGTTTTTAACATGCTTTTATTAGCTTGGTATGTATCTATCTATCTATGTAATGGAGTCTTTGAACGTGATTTTCACCCCTTTCAAAATGACGAATTGATTTGAAACTTTTCACACTTATCAAGGACCGATGACTATGCAGTAATTTGTATACTTGTCCCTTTATCCTTACTTCGTCGTATTAATATTATATTTATCATATCATGACGCAAGAAAAAGTTGATTGTCCTGAATTTTGCACTCAATTCCAGAAAATAAGTGGTAATGGAAAATGCTACTACAAACAATTAGCTATGGACAATTTGTGTTTAGAGTAAATATTCATTATGTCATCATTGAATTTTATCATCATATTATCAAATGAATGATACAAAATTAATATGACCTCTCTGACATTTCAACTATCCTCTAGGAAACTAACATTGACATAAATTATTTAATTGTTAATCTGAAATACTTGGTAGATGTGGTGTTTTTTTTTTTGTTAATTATAATTTGCAAAGACAAGGTAGTCGTCTTTATAAAAAATTTCGATATTCCTGATGCACCTCTGGACCTGTCAAAATTTCAATCTCTCACCTCCTTCTCGGTCAAACATTAAAGCGTTAGCAAGGGTGAAGTATGACAGTTTCAAGACCCTCATTAAAAACACGACTTAAAAAAGAGGCTGAACAGTTTTTTTTATTTCTATGCTCTCCCCTGCGGAGCCAAGGTCGCATCAATCTCTTAATTTGATCACTGCATCCCTGAATATTTGTAAATTATAAAATTGAAATAATTACCTTCATTAGATATTAAGAAATTTTCTAGCTTGAGATCTCTATGAGCTATAGGGGGCACTTGAGCATGCATGTGTTGTACAGCCTTGCATGTCTGGTAAAACACCCTTAATATAGTGGGGAGTGGAAAAGCCGTCCCTCTGTTCTGCAGAGCCTCCATTAAGCTTCCACCACTGCATAGATCCGTCAGCAGCAAATATTCTCCCATACCATGCGACGTTTTACTCTTATCGATAAATGAGGCAGCTATATATTTAATTATGTTTGGGTGCCCGGAGAGTTTCTTGAGTAAGCTAATTTCTTGGATAATGTTCTTGTTTGCTGATTCGTCGGCCGCCATTAGCCTTTTGAGGGCGTATTCTGTACCGGTGGACACGTCTTGAGCGACAAACACGAAAGCAAACCCACCTGGAATTGAAGTTTTGTGTAAGGATACTTTTCCACTCCTCAGCTAGCAAATTTAATGTTCTAAAATCCTAAGCATTGCTCTTTGAACTTGGCATGATTATAGTACACACTATAAAGTATAAAAACAAAAAATATATAATGGCCAAGTGCGAGTCAGTGATAAATTTCACCACCGGTTCTCGTACGATCACCAAAGTTAAGTAACGACGGGTGCGGTCGGTACTTGCATGGGTTATAACAATGTCTAATTTAGGACGCAAAATGTATAATAAATGCACAGATTATTTAACTTAACAGGTTTTAGTCTCCTTTTGATGCTAGAGATTTTTGAGCGCTGGTTCAATTTCCATGGTTTTAAATATCTATGGTTATAAGTTCATTTATGTTTTATCATGCCTCCTCTCATAACATCAGATGACCTCTCGACATAGAATGACCCATACATGATAACCTTAATTTTAAGTATTTTGGATGACCTTAATGTTTTCATTATTCAAATTCCTGACGTTTTGAACACTTTGCAGTGCCTCATTCGGAGGCCGCATACATTTTGCGGGGCTAATCTTGTCGAAAATTTAGCGGGATCCCGATAGACTGGCAGGATTACACAGGAGTATCGATCATACTTGTTTACAGCGCGCGGCGGCGCCTAGACCCGCTAAGCAATGCGTAAGGTTCCGTAAGGTTCGGGCGCCTAAGCAGGGGTGTGAGTTCGCTAGGGAGAGAATTCCCTTCTGCACATTTTATTTTTACTTTAGGGCTAAAAGTATTAATAAACCATTTAAAATGTACCAAAAAGCTTGTTAAATTTGAGTTAAAAACCATAATAAGTGGCCAAGATCGTGTCGAGATACGCATATAGGGTAGGGTCCTGTAACCAAAGCCATATAATTGTAGTCATAGCTCAGAAATATATAGTTATGGAAAAATTCAAATGAAAGAATCTCTGTGGACTTAGGCAAATTTCAGAGATGTATCATCACAACATAGCATATACTTAGTATGGTTTTAAACATAGAGAAAAATGATTGAGAAACATTATTTGTTAAGATAATTTTGCATAAAAGTCAATGACCTTTGAGCATGAACCTCTTGAATTTAGTACAGTTTTATCGCTGTTACTGAAACAGTCATAATCAGATAATGTTTGAAATAATTTTGAATGAAGGTTTTTATTATGATCTATCCATATTGTAAGTAACAAGTTTCTATGTCTTATAGTTTAGTAACGCACTGGAGGGGGGGGGGGGACCTACTTTTTGCCACTTTGGCAAGCCATATTTCAGAAAGGATAGGTTTTATAAAAAAGTGATGTATGACACCTTACTATTATTTTAAAAGACCTTTTAAAAGATACCCCATACACATACACAAGGAGGTGCAGTAAAAAAATATTTCATCCCTATTTCATATGTACCAGAGCCACCCCTATAACTGCCTCGGTTGCTCAGTTGGTAGTGATCCTACTTTCTGTGCTTGGGGGCGTGGGTTCGATTCCCATCTAGGACAAACATTTGTTTGATGAACATTTGTGTTTGTTCTATGTCTGGGTGTTAATATCTATTTAAGTATGTATTTAAAAATATATATGTATGTATATCAGTCTCTGGCAGCCATATTACAAGCTTTGCTTAGTTTGGGGTCAGATGACCATGTGTGCATGAAAGTCCCAGATATTTTATTTTATATTTATAATGCAATGTTATATATATTTTTATACTTTTAAAATTGAGATCTGTATTACAACTGTCATTTTGCAAAGTTTCATGGACTTATCTTAATGATTATAGAATATAGGTTTCAAAAAAACGGACAGACGGACAGACAAATGGACAGAACAAATTTATAAAGGTTCCTTGTCGGGCTACGGAACCCTAAAAACGAGGTCTTAGGTCTTTATTATGATTGATTTCATAAGTCATGAGTCCACCCTGCTGGATCCCGCAAATACCTGTATCCAAGACTTGGTTGGTTCAGTCCTGAAAATACCTGGGTTGAAATTATCTTGTGGGGTTGCATTCCCTAAGTCTACCTATGACCCAGGCGTGGATCCACCGTTGTGGGCACAATGGGCATGCCCACAACCCTAATATGGGACGGACGTCACACAGCTTTACCCGCGTGAAACTACGATAGATACACTATACAAAATCTTGGTCAGGCTCTCATATATTTTTTTAAACATTTTCTTTGTAAGAATGCACTATATCGATCATGCACGAGCAAGGTTCATATGCTGACTCGCACTTGCCCGATTTTCGGGTAGCTGTAACCACAACCTTTCTTGAGGGCTGGATCCGCGCCTGCTATGACCAGGGACACTGCGGTGTTTTAAACATCAGGAATTAAAATGATATAAAATATAAGGGCAATATTCCATTAAAAGTATTTCATTTAAATGTTAGATAACCTTTGTTACTAATGGTTCTGATAATATCCTCTAATCCAATCAGCCTCAACTAATACTGCACACAATGCCGTGTTAGCCTTACGATTGTTTTAAATTACATTTAGTTTCCAACTTGCTTGACTTCAAAATTTCAGGAAATAAAACTTTTAAAATTAGACTTTGATAAAGGATTTTATGGAAAAGAAATTGCCCAATAAGAATGATGGGCATACACGGTTAGTGTGTGCGGCGTTAGGAGAGGCTGATTGGATTGACAATAGGATAACAAAGAGCTTCTTAGTTTCACTATCAATACCATCTCAGTAGCAAATATAGCACTTCATCGGGTACTCGGGTTATAGTGTAAAGCCTCAGTTTATAATGACAAGAATTAATACCTTCCGCCCCCAATATGCTATGACGTACGCACAGTACAGCGTCCCACACAAAGGTCCCTACGCTTACAGACAATGGTACACCTATCACAAACTTGATGATGAATTAGCTTAAACTCTCAAGAAGACGATTTAAAATAACCATTTTATTTCTTACCTTCTGCGATCACCTTTTTCACTCTTAATTTCATGTTTCCAATTTCCACAAATTGCCCGACGAATTCATTATCACTACCACCGTTAGCTCCACTTGAGCTGAAGTAGCCCATTGCAGATTTAAAGACACTCATTTTGGTATGTAATTTTGTAAATTTTGTTGAAACTAAAAGGAAAAAAAGGATAAATTTTATCAGCGCCCCTTGCCTGGGTCCATTTTACAATGGCAGAAAAAAAGAATTGACATGACAGATTTCTGTTTAGAGATGGGTCAACTATATAATGTGTTCTATGGGTCAACTCGAGTTGACATGTTGCATCCACTTGAGTACTCGATGCACGCGGTTATATATTTGGCGGTTTTCAAGTTAGCGATGGCGTGCGCTCAGCGCTATTTGGGCTAAATCGGGTTGAATCAGTTCGTCGGTTACGATAGAGATGGCTCAAAACGAGTTGACAAGTTGCAGCATGGCTAGCATACGCACCGCGACAAAATCTTGTCATGCATGCGTATGGTATACGAAAACAGGCGCTTCGTCACGTTACTGCTCAACAAAGTGGTGACAAGACTCTGTTGTAGTGAGCATGTTAAGTAGCTAACAGACGTCACGGATTTGGCTAATGGACCGCCGTCTAACCAACGGGAGGGAAGAAGAAAATTTTCTCTTCCTCTCCCATATTTGGTCAAACGGTGGTCCTCCAGCCAAGTTGACACGTCTATTAGCTACTTTAGCCCTGCAGCATGGAAAGCATGCGCACTGCAACAAAATCTTGTCGTCACTTTGTTAAGCGAGAACGCGACAAAGTGCTATACGCCTACGGTTTCATATACGCCTGTCTCGTTCTGGAACTATAAGATAGAGTCAACAAAATGTTGTCGAGCCGCGTATGCTAGCGGCAGATCGACTAGTAAATTTCTTCGTCTCGTCTACTCGAGTAACTCATATTTCTACTCGAATTAACTCGGTTTGGCTTAAACTCACCCATCCCTATTTCTGACGAATGGCATACCATAGACAAGAATCTATTTGATTGACTTTTTGATGTTATTTTCTTATCTTCTTCGACTTCTTCGTTACCCTAGTTGTGGCTGAAATAATCGAATAAATTAAAAAAAAAAACTTATTGTAACTGAAACCTATGCGTGCGAATTCACAGTGACGACAATACAAAAATCTTTTTTCTTTCTGTGTTGGATCTCTGAGAGAGTGCGCTGAGAGCGTCGCCGGCGCCGCGCCGCCGGGTGCTGTTGGTAATTGGTATACATTTGGTATTTATGATTCGGATTCGGAACGTGATTTATTTGATGTTTGGCTGGTAGCTGTCAAATCAATTCTGTCAAACCACAAAAAAAAAGTTTTTTGTTTTTTGTTTGTGCCTTTGTAGCCTGTGGCCCTGTGGCAAGCAGTTTCCGAATTTTCCACAGACATATAATACCAAGCAGAACCAACAAGCCACAAAAATATTGATGCAAAATACACTACATATACATTACACGCAAACATTTGCAAAACGCGGGCCGGACTCAAGGACATTCTTTTATAATAGTGCTAACAGATACTATTAGATTGTATCTGAAATGTAACGTCACAAAATTTACGACCCCTCCCTACCCCTTGTCAGTCACACTTCGTCGACCCCTCCTCCCCTCCTCTATATGTGATGGAATTTATAGATGTTCCCATTGGGTATTAATATTCAAACACACCAGACCAAGTCAAATCATTTATTTTTGTATAAAACAATTTACCAGATGTGTCATGTGGTTGCAGGATCTGAATTTGATGGAAATGAGGTATTCTGCAGCTCCCGCAGAACATTTTTGCCAGTAACACCTCTTTTTGTGGCTTTCTTTTAACTTGGTATGTTATCGCTCTGAAAATTATTACATGCAAGTTATCATAATGTAGTTAGTACAACTTGAGATTCATGATAGTGATAGCGACTGTTCATTGAAAACTGTTGTTCCAATAAGCATTACACCTCGTACTCTCTAAGGATTGTACGGAAACCAGTCCGGTCGAACAAATGTGCCTCTAAATGCTTTGAGCACAACAAACTTGTCGCACTGGGCTGCCAATTTTCTAGATTCAAATTCTTCAACCATGCGTTTCTCAACTCTTCATCCTTGGGAAAATCTAAAATGTAATAAAAATGTTTGTTACTTGACATATGTCTAAATAACCCTTTAATTACACTATCTAGATCACTACGTATATATATGACATGAACCACAATAGGTAGGTAGGTACTTTATTTACATTACTTGAGAAAAGCAGCTAGTAATTAATGAAAAAGGTTCATGTCATCATAATCACATCAAGCTGAATCATCTATTTTAATTATACTTCTGAAATACGAATTCTGATTCTGAAATAAATTCCCTGGACAATGTCTAAATACCGTAAACGTAAAACAATGATCGATACAATGAATTTTTAAAGAAAATAACTTATACTATTTTAATTATACTACTGAAAGGAGTATTACATTCTTTTGGCTACTGAATACGTTCCCTGGACAATGTCTAAGTACCTCAAACGCCAAACAATGATCGAATCAATATTTTTTTAAAGAAAACTACTTATTAACTTTTATTACACCCACCAAACTTGTACATATATGAAATTGAAAGAAACACAACCTTCCCAAGCCTTCAAATTGTAAAGTTTATGAAAAATAACAAGAAAAAATAGCAATTCAAAATAATCTCTATTATAACACACGAAACTTACGTGTGAAACGTTATACCGGGTGGCATCTTATGAGATGAATTAAAACACATGAGGACACTGCACTTCACCATAGTATTTTCATATCTTTTACACCAAATATGTAAAAATAACTTTTATTTTAGGTAATTTTTGCAAGCCGTGGTTTTCGCTGTCAGCCTTCTGTCAGAATATTGATGCTTACCAAAATGGCAACTTGGAACATCGTACCACATGCTCATTTTTTTCTATTATGTTGCAACGTTACGACAAAATGAGATACGAATATATGATTTTTGTGTAATCGAGAGAGATGCAAACATAACTGTTTTTGCGAATGTAGTTGTAAAAAACATGTTCAGTCTGTTCTGTATTAAATGTCTGTGGAATTTTCGTTCTATGATTCTCAACGGGAGTTGAGTAAATCCCATTTTTGTTTGTTTATTCAGAATTTCCTTGTTGTTTTGCTATATTATTAGCGAAATCACTTCATAAAGATTACTCCATGCAAATGTTTATCAGCATCTTAGAAAAGTAACAAACATGGGCTATGATATCAAGAGATTTGAAGGTGACGTTGATGAAGAGCTTATTTGCCCTATTTGTTCCGGAGTCCTCGAAGATCCTTTGCAGGTTTGTGGTTGAAATATGGTTTAAATGATAATTCATTAGTAAGTGCTTGTGAAATTCGTTGTTGATTAGTGGAAAATGTAATTTTATGGATGTTTAGGCGCCCGCTTGTGAGCACGCGTTTTGTCGCGCCTGTATAACGGAGTGGATCAGCCGCCAGCCCACCTGCCCCGTAGACCGCCAGGCCGTCACCGCCAGCCAGCTCAGGCCAGTTCCGAGAATACTTCGCAACCTGCTTTCCAGGCAAGTTCTATTTCGTAATCATTGAAGTCATTTCATTGGTTTGTAGGTCGTACACCTTATTGTTTGTTCTTACATAATTTAATTTGTTCTTATTGTTACCTATCTAACAGAGCTAACTGTAATAAAAAGTACTATATCAGTTAGTAAAACATTTAAAATGGTGATAATTATGTTGAAATTATATTTACTAATACTCTTAAGACATCTATTTAAAAACTCATTTGAATAATGCTACACTTTCATAAATATTCATAAGGCACAGTGATCTAGTATACATATTTCTTCAGTTGGAGATAAATTTTAATGTAAACAAACAAATCTTCATCAATTTATTAATCCACTAGCATTTTTCATTTCATGTATTTGACAGAGTTACGCGGAAAGGGTGTACTAAGCTTATCGGTGAGATTGCTCGGGGCATAAACCAGATAAATGAGACTGGTTCAAATAAGGGATGAGTAGGTTCCATTCTGATTTCGAAGTCTGAACTTCCGATTGATATTAAACCTCCGATTTTGACTTTGGCTCCAATTTTTTTGAATTGGAGGTTACAATCAGTAGTGCAAATAGATTGGATAAAGCTCGCAAGCTTGTTTATTAATTACAATTTGGAGTATTTTTGGAGTCGCTTCATTTGAATATGTTCTTTCATGTTACATGATTTACTTAGATTATTTTTATTTTTTATGTTTAGGTAGGTGTATAATTTTATAACTGAAATTAAATAAGCTGAATAATGTTTGTATTGCTTAATTTTATTAGACCAGCCCCTTAACCACACACATCTCTCTTCCAATCATCTGGTTCAGACTCCTACAAGCAAAATTTGAAAAGTCTGACTCCAACTTTGGGGTTTCAATAAAACCACATCTGTAACATCCCTAGTTCAAATCCAGCTCAGGCTGTAAACCAGGGTAGTGCAGGTTAAAACATTTCAATTCAAAAACTACTTTCATTGCTTAGTATTTTTTTTAAGTTGACATTTTATTGGTTACAATGTAATATGCTCACAACTCATTTATTTCCTAAGATCAGTCCTTCAAAAAAAAAACCTTTGTTTTTATTTTATTCATATTAATTTTGTAGTGATACAAACAACAAATATTTACAGTCATTCAGTAATTGCAGCTGATTGTAAGCATAGTATATATTATGGCACATCCATTTGTAACACTAAATAATTATATGAGTCACATCCTCTGTGATTATATAAACATTACTACAATGAAGATAGATTCACATTGCACTGGCTGGGTCTTGTCTCTGGACTATGATAATGAACAATGTGAGAAGAACAAACTTTAAATGTTCATTAGGATTGTCATTTAAGAGGTGAGACTGACTGATGAGGACGTCATAATGTCCATACAAACGCCCTTACGTGATTATAGTGTTGCGTTATAAAGATTTGTTCATATGAAGTTTTGAGCAAATAATAACCAAGATACAGTGTAAACTCTTTATAACGAAACTCAAGGGACTGAGCATTTTTTGTCGTTATAGAGAGTTATCGTTATATGGAGTGAACAAAAAAACAACCAAATTAACAAGAATTTTTAATATGTATGTCTTAGATAATAAATGCTTATAAACTATTGTAGGTAAGTATGTTTACGACTGATAATACGATAGGTACCCAGTATGCTTGGTCGAAGACCATCACTTCCGAGAAAACAATTCGGAGCTTCAGAGTCTTTTGTTACCTGATAACATAACATAAACAATAATACCGATAATAAATATTTACTGTCTAAAAATATGAACACATTTCTTCGTAATAGAGAATGGCGTATCGCTATAAAGAGTGTTTCAATTTGTGGGTTTTAACGCAAACCAACCAAGTTGGGCTCACTTCAACGTTACAGGGAGTTTATTGTTATAAAGGATAACGTTATAAAGAGTTTACACTGTATAATTATCTAGGATTATAACTAGCTAGGACTTCAAAATTTTACCAATCAAATGCAGTACAAGCCTTCAACCATCAAAAATTTTGCCAAATTGTACCTGTTCTTTGGCTGTTCATAATGTATTAAAAAATTGTAAAAGTACAAAATATATATAGCTAGAAAATGAAACTTTAAATAACAATTTTAGTTTTCCCAAACTTGAAAAGCTTTTTCAAAATTACTAATCCTAGCAAATGAAAAGGTTTTTTTTTTCACAAACTTGAAAAGGTTTTTCTAAATCACGTATTTGCTTTTTCAAAATCACGTATTTGCCGGAACACGTTTTCTTTGATTCCCGCGCTATATACTCTTGGTATAGGTTTACCGAATGCCAACCTGATGTTGAATGAAACGACAAGCTTTCAGACCATGATTGCGTTAAACTTAAACGGCCCGGGAGGACACTGCATGCGAACATACAAGTAGCTGCATATTTGTTTATTATTATAAAGAATAATAGAACTACTTAAAACTATATTATAGAATTTTAAAAGCCTCGTGGTAGAAAAAAAAGTGGCTAGAATGCTGGCAGCATTGCTACACTGAAAGGCAATGGTCAGTTTTTGGCCAAAGTAGGTAGCATTTCGGTCACCTGTTGGCTCCGGCAAAATGTTGGCCAGGGGCCTTATAGAATCAGTGTGCGGCTGGCCCTAAAGGTAGTTGCTTTTGTTTTACATGAGTAAAGTAACATAGTTGATTAATGTAAATCTTTATGCAACATGATAATTATGTAAATGTGTGGTTTCTCTAGACAAGCAGATGTCCTCTAAGTTGCTGATTAAAATTTAAACTTGATTGTGACTGTTTGCAGGCTTGCCACAACCTGTGATAACGCACCCCACGGATGCACCACCATCCTCAAACTGGACTCGTTGGCGTCTCATTTAGTTGAATGTACGTAAAAATATTTTTAGAACACAGCTTTACTGTTCTGTAGATTGGCGATGTCAAAGAAGTGCCTGTAGTAGACTCCGGTTAAACATATATTTTAGTTATTTACCTGTCGCCTATCCCTTTAGCAGCCTGTTATATAATAGGTCGGGGAAAAAGTCTTTTCGTATTTTGTATGTATAGAGTTGTAGTAAAATCTCATCGGTTGTACTGTTTGTATCTGGCTGGTTCTGATACCATTAAAAATATGACATTTTAAAAAAGGAATACAAAAAGTAAAAAGCAATTTCCCGCCATTTTTCAATTGTTTTTTTGTTCGATCTAATGAGTGAATCTAACGAAGAAATTCGATATATTGTGAAATTTTATTACAAAAAAGGGAAAAATGCGACACAAGCCGCGAATAAAATTTGTGACGTTTATGGACCTAATTCAGTGTCATTAAGAGTAGCACAATGTTGGTTCAAGCGTTTTCAGTCCAGGAATTTTGATGTCAAAGATGCAGCTCGCTCTGGTCGCCCTGTTAAGGATAAAGTCGATGCCATTTCTGAAAGAGTGGACCAAGATCGGCATAGTAGTAGTTACGACGTAGCTGAAGAACTGGGGATTGACCACAAAACAGTTTTGACCCATTTGAAAAAAACTGGGTATACAAAAAAACTCGATATTTGGGTGCCACACGAGCTCACTGAAAGAAACCAAATGAATCGTGTACTCATTTGCGATTCTCTATTGAAACGTAACGAAACCGAACCGTTTTTGAAAAGAATGATCACTGGTGATGAAAAACGGATCACCTACGACAAGAATGTGCGCAAACGATCATGGTCAAAGGGCCGTGAAGCACCACAGACTGTAGCGAAACCCGGATTAACACGTAATAAGGTGATGCTGTGTGTATGGTGAGATTGGCAGGGCATCGTTCATTATGAGCTTTTACAGCCGGGCAAAACCATCGATTCGGATCTCTACTGCCAACAGCAGATGAGACTCAAACAAGAAATTGAGAAAAAACGGCCGGAATTGATCAACAGAAAGAGTGTGGTCTTTTATCATGATAACGCCAGACCGCACACATGTTTGGCCACTCAGCAAAAATTTTGAGAGCTTGGTTGGGAAGTGTTAATGCATCCACCATATAGCCCTGACCTTGCACCCTCAGATTTCCACCTGTTTCGATCTCTTCAGAATTCTATGGGTAGTGTTAGATTAACATCAAGAGAGGAATGTCAAAACTACTTGTTGCATTTTATTGATCAGAAGTCCCAAAATTTCTACAGCAACGGGATCATGTCACTACCTACAAGATGGCAACAAGTTATCGAACAAAATGGCACATATATATTATAATTAAATGTAATTAAATTTGAAAAAAATATGTCTTGAATTTGTTTATAAAATACGAAGAAACTTTTTCCCCGACCTTATATATATCATTTTTGTATCGGAAATAGTCTTGCGCTTGACCGCCGTTTCGCTTGATGTTAAGTGATGATGCTGTCTATGATAGAGCATGCTTGCCTAGAAGAAACAGATTCACTTGGGAATTAAAGACACCCAGATTGTTACCTTTGGGGAATGCAGACATTCAGGCAGCGCATTACAAATTCTAGAAATACTAGTGGTTCACACACAAAGAAATGGAATCAAAGTGAATCCTTGTTTACACAAAAATTAAAATCACAGGGAAAACTATCACCAAAAATATATTATTTATTAATTGTGGCCATACTCCATAATATAGAATAATTAACTGTGATAAGGTAAATTAGTATTTACCTACTCACTTATTTACCTCGTAAATCTATGGAGGCAAAAATTTATTGAACATCAACATCCTTGATGATGAATGAATTTTATAAATTAATTGTGGCCATTCTAACATAGAATCATTAACTGTGGTAAAACTAAATTAGTATTTACCTACTTACTTATTTACCTCGTAAATCTATGGAGGCAAAATTTCATTGATCATCAACTGCATTGATGATGAATAAATTTTGTAAATTAATCATGGCCATTATAATATATAATCATTATCTGTGGTAAAGCTAAATTAGTATTTACTTATTTACCTCGTAAATCTATGGAAGCAAAAATTTATTTGTTTGTCCTAACTTTACAGTGAAACTTCAAATAACTGAGTTGAAACTGTAAATTAATCTTTAGAAATACACTTGCTTACTATGAAAATTTAGCTATAAATTAATCAGATAAAGTTGGTAGAATCTGTTTTTTTATAATTGAAAGATAGGTTTGGGCTTCACTGCCATCTCGCCTGATATTAAGCGTTGATGCGTTCTACGATGGAGCACGCTTGCCTAGAAGAAAGCGATGCATTCGCGATTCCATGTTACCAGGTGAATATAACCCCAAAAGACCGGTGCCATGCGAGGCGGGGTGCGGGCTAGTGATACCGAAGGACGAGCTGTCCGAACACAACTGTGTGCGGGAACTGCGCGCACTCATCGCCACGCAACAGGGCAAACTCACAGACTACCGGCAGGAGTTGGACGAACAAAGGCTCATCATTAACGAACACAAACGGGAACTCACACTACTGAAGGTAACTTTTATTTATTTATTTAGTAATAGGCTTGCGTTTGACCGCCAACTCGCTTGATATTATGCGATGATGCGGTCTACGATGGACAATGCTTGCCTAGAAAAAACCGATTCACTCGTGATTTGAAGACACCCAGATTGTAAGCAGTGCAATGTAAAGGTTCTCAAAATAATGACATCATAATTTTTTTCTACACCACAATGATACAGTTTGTGGCACAGGGCTATCCCTATAATGTCATCAGACTAAAGGTCACATATCAACTCGGAAACGGATCATCACCACATCGTGAACTCGAACCATTCAGCATTGGTATGCCCGTTTAGGTGTGTCACATACACGGAATCGGTTGCAAGCTGCGGTCCGCAACTAGTAAGTTTGTATCTTTGTAGGTATAGAAAAATTAATTACTAAGGGAGACAAAGAGAAAGTATTCGAGCAGACACGAATGTCTCTTGGCGTCGTCGGTAAATTGAAGCAAATCATAGGGTTTTGTAAATGGAATCAAATTTGCCTCAGAATGATATTTGATTGAAGGGAATGTGTACCATACGTTCGCTGACGACTGAATTCAAAGTTTTTATAACGACACCTTTAAAAAGACCGCCAAATGGTTTTAGTGGTTTTAGGAGATTTTTTTGTTCTCTGTATGACATTATAATGTGTGAACAATAAACAGATAATCAATCAATCAAATGCGATTGAAACTAAAATCGGAATAATAACCGGTTTAATCATAAGTGAGTAATTTCCGTGTAATATAAACATCATGTGTTTGTCTTGTTCAGGAATTCATGCGCGCGATGCGCGTGTCAAACCCCACGATGCGCGCGCTGGCAGACCAGATGGAGCGTGAGGAGGTGGTCCGCTGGGCCAACAGCCTCTCGCGGGCGCGGGTCACGCGCTGGGGCGGTATGATCTCCACGCCTGATGACGTGCTACAGGTAGTGGTAGTCTTTGATTCACCAGCACACTTTTCTTATTACTGTTCTCAGCTCGCGGTACATCGCGAAGTACGAAATAACCGCTACATAAGCTAATCTCAACAATGTCAAGTGAGGCGTACCACAGGGATGTTTTGTAGGCCCTGTGCTTTATACGATGCTACGTCCGATCCACTCGTTAACAATATGTAAAAGGATAGCTACATAATGCTGAGTCACTGCTGTCCTAACCTCTCATATAAACCCCAATAAAGCATCTAAGCTACAGCAGACTGAGTTACTTAAACTGTGAGGGACTGGCTATAGGTATGGCGTATCAAGATCAATGAATCTAAGTTAGCCACATTGTCACATTTATGTTCAGGCGTAATAGATGTCCACCAGTAAAAATAAATGGAAGTCGAATCCCACAATATTATGAAACTAAATACCTTAGCAATACTCAGCATACACTTATATCTTCATAAAGAAAGCAATTAAGTCTGAAGCTACGAAAATAGTAAATGCTTGGAAAGCAGTCAAAACTAAGTTATGAGAAAAAGTTTAGTTACAAAATAATCCTAAAACTAGTGTTGACATATGAAATCCAGCTTTGGGAAATGCATTAAAAAATCAACCCAAGTAAGACCTGCAAAGATTTCACTCTAAAGTGAAACGCATGGTCACTAACCCATGTCACAAATGAGACTGCACAAGGATCTGCATATACACAGACCTAATTATGGTATGTGTGGAGAAAGAATAAGTAAATAATAACATCCTAACTTATTGAAAACAGTTTTACTAACAAATGTAGTAATGACAAGAAAATCCCGAAGAAGTCTTTTGATCGGAGGATAGTCCAAGATCTGAAAAAAAATGAGATAAACAAATGAGGCTGGAACAGGCTCATTCCATACAAGATGCGTCACTTCAGACAACAACTCAAAATAAAGCTGATTGTTTTTCAAAAAGACAGATCCTTTTAACAGAGATGGTTTAAAAATAACTGGCTATGTGCGTGTCGTAACACGCATAGTGTAGGGTTCCGTAGCCAAAGCCATACCATTGTGGTCACATTCATAGTTCATAAATTGCTGCTTATAGAAAAATTCGAACATCGTTTGTTCGAATTCCTCTAGCTCTGTGGACTTAGCCAAATTTCAGAGATGTATCATCCCGACATAACATATACTCTTATGGTTTAGCCAAAGAGAAAACAGATTGGGAAACATTATTTCTCGTAAAGGCGAGCAAAATGTTTGTAATAAATCAGCATTGGTAAGTTACAATTTTCTATGTCTAATAGTTTACCAACTTTTACCATTTCAGCCGGCCATATTAAGAAAGGATATTACTTTCATTATATGTATGATGCCTTCCTACATTTCAAAAGCTGACAGGTGTAGTAAAAAAAAAACTCATTTTACATGTACTAAAGCTACGCCTAAAGCAATTTTTTATTTTATTTTGAGATCTATTGCTAAACTGTAATTCTGCATAGTTTTATGCGCTTACCTTAATAACTAGAAGTTAGTAATTTCTAAGGGATTAAGATGGATGGACAGACACACAGACGGACAAAACGAACTTATATGTGTTCCTTGTAGTCATAGATTTAGGATGTCAAAGATAGCCTATGACAATTTGATAACATAACAAAAAAACATTTGCGCATGCGTGTGTAAATTAGACATAGACATAGACATAATTTATTTGTGGCAAAAAAAACAATGTACAATAGAAAATTAAAACGATAAAAATTTAAAATTAAACTTATCATATATTTTTTTTGTCACAATTAGTGTTGTGAAACGTACCAACTTTTTTATCGATTGACCAAAAATGGTCCTCCAGGTTTTTGTCGATAAACATAATCGCATCATAATTATGATTGAGTTGTTTTCTTGTTCCAAGTAACACTGCTACAGAGCCAAAAATAAAACCACTAAAGGGCTGCTGAGCTAGGCGGATGAGTTAGATGTCAGTGTCACCATGTATCGATATTTATTTATCCTAGCACACTAACGTACGAACATACCAATCGTTTTGGTGGGAATTTAATCCATAAAAATATACTTATGCAAAGATATCAAAATTTAAAATCAAAGTTATCAAAGTTAAATCACATATTATTATTTTTGTTGGAATTTCTTTCCCAAATTTTCACTTACGGGTACAAATAAAATAGGTATTGAATCTTTTATTAAAATGCGATATTGATTTCATTGAATAAAACATTTGTCTTCAAAATGTTTATTGCAAATTGTTGAATTTTTGTTTTCTCTTCTTATAATCCGTATCCATTTTTCACGTATAAGGATGGAATACCTCAAGTACAAATTAGAAAGAATTACAATTAATTCGTAATATTATGTTTTATCTACGAAATAAAATTATGTAAATACTAGCAATGGGGTAGCGAGTGAAGCCGTGGGGCATTGCTAGTATTAGATTCATATTAACCTTTTGCATTTATAATATTAGTGAGCGTGCTTTAAAAAATTTAATAATTTAACCGTCGGCGTCGTGCGTGAGTCCTAATCGCAATAAATGTAATAACAACATTTTATGTAAATGTTAAACAATATGCACGCGTAGGCAACGCGAATTTGCAAAAAAATATCGACTCGATATCGATAATAATGACGTCATCATTTTATCCATCTCTAGTGATAACAGAGCTTAAACAAATCAAATATCTTTTGCTTAATTTTATCATCAAATTTACTTCTACCTATGAAATGCACACTTAATGAAGAAAAGATATAAATATACCTTTGTAAAATCGGATTATGCAATCAATTTATGTTATTATTTGGTAAAAATTTAGATGAAATCATGTCAATGAAAAGATCATATATTTACCGGTAAAACTTAAAATTCTGCAGGTAATTTCTTGTGTTTACATCACAATCACTAAATGCACAAGACACTATAATTGCACTTAAGCACTATTGCCCTTTTTCAGTAATTTATAATTATTTAGAAAACATATGTTTATCAGAATGCAGCCCTTGGCGCATTGCGGGAATTTGTCATTATTGACATAACAAAAAGCGATTTAGACTTTATTTCACAGACATTTAATACAGAACAGACTGAACATGTTTTTTACAACTACATTCGCAAAAACAGTTATGTTTGCATCTCTCTCGATTACACAAAAATCATATATTCGTATCTCATTTTGTCGTAACGTTGCAACATAATAGAAAAAAATGAGCATGTGGTACGATGTTCCAAGTTGCCATTTTTGTAAGCATCAATATTCTGACAGAAGGCTGACAGCGAAAACCACGGCTTGCAAAAATTACCTAAAATAAAAGTTATTTTTACATATTTGGTTTAAAAGATATGAAAATACTATGGTGAAGTGCAGTGTCCTCATGTGTTTTAATTCATCTCATAAGATGCCACCCGGTATAACGTTTCACACGTAAGTTTCGTGTGTTATAATAGAGATTATTTTGAATTGCTATTTTTTCTTGTTATTTTTCATAAACTTTACAATTTGAAGGCTTGGGAAGGTTGTGTTTCTTTCAATTTCATATATGTACAAGTTTGGTGGGTGTAATAAAAGTTAATAAGTAGTTTTCTTTAAAAAAATATTGATTCGATCATTGTTTGGCGTTTGAGGTACTTAGACATTGTCCAGGGAACGTATTCAGTAGCCAAGAGAATGTAATACTCCTTTCAGTAGTATAATTAAAATAGTATAAGTTATTTTCTTTAAAAATTCATCGTATCGATCATTGTTTTACGTTTACGGTATTTAGACATTGTCCAGGGAATTTATTTCAGAATCAGAATTCGTATTTCAGAAGTATAATTAAAATAGATGATTCAGCTTGATGTGATTATGATGACATGAACCTTTTTCATTAATTACTAGCTGCTTTTCTTAAGTAATGTAAATAAAGTACCTACCTACCTATTGTGGTTCATGTCATATATATACATAGTGATCTAGATAGTGTAATTAAAGGGTTATTTAGACATATGTCAAGTAACAAACATTTTTATTACATTTTAGATTTTCCCAAGGATGAAGAGTTGAGAAACGCATGGTTGAAGAATTTGAATCTAGAAAATTGGCAGCCCAGTGCGACAAGTTTGTTGTGCTCAAAGCATTTAGAGGCACATTTGTTCGACCGGACTGGTTTCCGTACAATCCTTAGAGAGTACGAGGTGTAATGCTTATTGGAACAACAGTTTTCAATGAACAGTCGCTATCACTATCATGAATCTCAAGTTGTACTAACTACATTATGATAACTTGCATGTAATAATTTTCAGAGCGATAACATACCAAGTTAAAAGAAAGCCACAAAAAGAGGTGTTACTGGCAAAAATGTTCTGCGGGAGCTGCAGAATACCTCATTTCCATCAAATTCAGATCCTGCAACCACATGACACATCTGGTAAATTGTTTTATACAAAAATAAATGATTTGACTTGGTCTGGTGTGTTTGAATATTAATACCCAATGGGAACATCTATAAATTCCATCACATATAGAGGAGGGGAGGAGGGGTCGACGAAGTGTGACTGACAAGGGGTAGGGAGGGGTCGTAAATTTTGTGACGTTACATTTCAGATACAATCTAATAGTATCTGTTAGCACTATTATAAAAGAATGTCCTTGAGTCCGGCCCGCGTTTTGCAAATGTTTGCGTGTAATGTATATGTAGTGTATTTTGCATCAATATTTTTGTGGCTTGTTGGTTCTGCTTGGTATTATATGTCTGTGCTTTATTTGTTGTCAATCTCTTTCTCTCATGTGGAGTTTTCATGTGGATCGCAATATTCCTTTCCCACGCTTTGTTGGTCTATTGCGTAGCAAAAAAAAATTTAGGTCTATGCTTGTAGGACTATGGAACCCTAAAAAGCTACGTAAGTGACCGCTGCGCTGTTGTTATAATTAAAAATTCTGTAAAACAAAAAACCAACCGGCGCAACTTATGGTAGCATTTGCGATCAGTTATATTTCACACGAATTGTTATTCAGGTGAACACAGAGAATCCATATCATCACTTGCATATTAATTTTGCCATAGCTATTGTACATATTGGCCATAAACTTTCTCGCGTACTTTACTACAGTTCGCATCGAGTTCCGGAGTAAAGGCAGTAAAAGTAACCCCCTCCATATGCATCTTCCAGATGATGATAAAGCGCACCCTGTCCGAGTCGGGCTGCCCGCCTCACATCATAGACGACCTCATGGAGAACTGCCACGAGCGGCGGTGGCCCTCGGGGCTCTCCTCCCTTGAAACCAGGCAGAATAACAGAAGGTAAACATTAAACGACGTGGTTCGATTGTGAACACGTCGACCGAACAACCTAGTCAAGATTCAGGGAGCGTCGCGATGGTGATATTAAAAACCGATGTAGAGGTCCGCTCAGAAGGACATAAGCTTATTTAATGCCTTTTAAAATCTTAACCTACATAGATGTAACACACTTGAAATAGATGAGGGGTCGAAACAACCTCAAGTGGTTGCAAGCCCATGCCGCGTCTACCTGCTTGGGCTGCTAACATAAGTACCTAGAGGTGCGCTGCTGAATAATACCCGTATCTACTGGCCATATTATACCTATGAATAAATGGACATTTTATTAACTAAACAAAATAGTTAAATTCAGTAGTCTCCCTAATCCGACACTTCAGTACATCAGCACCTCCAGTAACTCTACGCCTTCAGTCTCCGCTCTCTCCACCCATGCCTTCCTTTTTCCGCAGCCGCTACCTACTTCCCACTTACGCTCTTCCCCAGATTACATAAGAAAAATATTATTATATAATATTACTTTATTTTAATTTCCCTATACAATCCAGAAATCCGAATATTCCAATAATCCTGCATCACCTAGTATTTAATAGTGCTGGATTAGTAAGACTAGTACTGTAGTTTAAAGCTAACACTACAAATACAGTGGGACTGCTCATGGATCAGTCAACTCGTGACCACGACCAAACACATGGTCAAAATGTCGAGCGAAAAGTACTTATTTCTACTTTAATAAAATAATACGCGATAAGTCCCGATAAACATTTTAAACATCTGTTCTAATCGCCAAAGTTGAAAAGTTCATACTGCCCATCCTGTTGAATATCTAAAGACAATCCAAATGCTCAAGTCTTCTATCAGTTGGCAGCGTACCTAGCATGCTGGCGGCATTACTACTCTAAATGGAAATGCTTATGCGTTGAGCCAGAAACACATCAGCATTTAGGACAGGCGTCGCATCCCTAGCGCTCTGAAAGATTAATGAAATTGAGGTGAGTTCCCGGTCCCCAAGGGCCCAATGTCTCGACCCTAAACAGCTCAAATATGGAACCACTGTATTTTATTGTTGTCCCCAGATTGTACGAGAAATATGTATGCAAGCGAGTTCCGGGTAAGCAAGCGGTGTTAGTACTTCAATGCGACAACACGCACGTCGACGAACACATGATGGTGGAACCTGGGCTGGTCATGATATTCGCACACGGCATCGAATAACGACCGGTGTGGCGGGGAAACATGACACTTAACGCTACGGCGTAGAGGAAATATCACACTTGGGACTACGGCGTATAAGAAACACGATACATAACGTAAGCCAAGAAGTGACAGCGTCCGGGCAAGAATTTTGCTGGAAAATATTTGTTTGAAGTGGCAAAATGCGAGCTAGCAGTTTATATCTGTGAGAATCAAGCGCATAGCTACAATACAATGACGGTTTTAAACAGAAGAAGACCTTTCAAATTTTTATTTCCTCTTAAAACACTATTTGGACTGTTACGAATACTAAAAAAAAATGGTCATGGTGTTCTCAAGTGATGTGATTATCAACGAACAGCATTTACTTTTTTATAGGTGTAGATTATTTGCTTCACTTTTTATTTGTGTCCCTTCAATTTCGGCCGACGGCGAATCATGTCTCGCTTTTACAAATATTGTAGCAAATCACTCTATCCTTTTCTTCCCTGTGCCTTGTCATTTCTGTCGGGGAGTTTCCAACTGGAGTCCATGTTTACTGTTTGAAATCACAGAATTCTTCCTATTACGTAGTGTCCATAATATCACGATTTTGAAAAGGGGTATGATTGTTTTATACGACATTTTGTGTCATGGTACTTTAGGTACTTTAAACACGCTAACAGTGCCATTGATGGCAACACCGCTAATAAGAACCAACACGGGACAGGAAAATTTTCTTCATGCTGTGTTGGTTCTCATTAGCACTGTTGGCGTAATTCGGAGAGCAAGCATTAAAAAAATCTTGATTTTTTACTTACAGCAATGTTTACAGTCTTGAAATTTTGATAATTTTCGAAAACTTTTATCGTTTTCGTATTGTCGACCTAAGACCGATTAAAGATTTATTATTACCGATTTAAGATCCTCTGCGTTTTCGCTGGAGGTGCATTACTGAAATGTATGGAACAATACGTACACGAAAAAAAGTTTTTGACAACGTCTGACTCTGATCTGAGGGTGTACCTGTGGTTAGTGTCAACTTCGATGGTCTACATAGCGTTTGTTTTCAAAGCTGAGCGCATAAACCTATATGACAATAAGGTTAGCATGAGGACTGATGACTTGTCACAAAAGTTGTCCTGTCTCTTTGTCTGTATTGTAATATTTTTCTCAAACATGATTGGATATCCGTTCATTACTCAAACAATCTATCAATTTTGTATAGTTATGTGCACTTTTGTATGTCGTGGTACTTCCGTGAATATTTCGGTTATGTTCGAGAAAAGTAATTTTCAAGCCTTGGCGGCAATTAGGCATTGATGGTGTTACATTAAGTATACCTCTCCCCATGATTTTCTCATTGATCCATCCAACAACGCCTTGTTATCCTGCCGCGACAGTAGTATCCTCCTTTCGTCGGTCGGTTAAAAATCAACCCCAAAAACAAAACAAAAAATAATACTCAAACCTCAAGTTTTGTGTTAGTATCATGTAGTACCGTCTGTCAGAGGTTTTTGGTACATGTATAAAGACATCATTGTCGCAGTATCTGTTCAAAATGTTTTCTATATATAAATGCTTTATAGATTTCTATTTTGGTGCCCTCGCTGGCTTTGTGTTAAATGTTTATTGGGACTATTTATTGCGCATTATGAATGTTCATATTGTGTTCAAATCACGAAAGTTTGAAACTTACTCATGCTAGCTTTTTTGGTACAGCATGGTAACCCTAGCGATTTAAAGTAGGCGTTTTCTCTACAGATGCCTTACATACAAATATCTATTCGAGCAACGAATTTACACATACCCTTTGTGTGTTCCTGTAATATCCCCACTGATGGGCCAATCTAGGTGGGATTTTACTAATGATCCGTTAGCATCGGTGATTTAATAATTTTATATCAATAAAATGGTTCTAGCTGGCTAGATTTATAGTAGTTGTAGTAATTTTATACTAATTTTAATTTAAATCCTTCATACAAGTATTGTATGAACAAATCGCTTTGATATATGGTCCAGATAATTCTACTTTATGAATGTAGTTTAGTCAATATCAAAATATTGCGCCAACTGACAAATGTGTAAAATAATGGAATCGATTATAGTAAACGCATTATCATCTGAGTCGTCGAGCAATAAACGTAATAACATAAGACCTGTAAGTGCGAGCGAGATAGACAGATAATGATTTATGACCCAAAGACTCAGATGATAATGCGTTTACTATAGTAAAATTATGTCAGAAATGTAACACAATTTGAAGGTGATTAGGCTTTATGCCTATATTTAGTCACAATGCGACAGATTGATAACCTGCCCACTAAAATGTCCATCTTGCACACCTAAGAATGAGGACATGAAAGGAGTGAGTTTGCATGATTGTGATATTTATATTGTCTGAATATTAGTTTTATTCTCACGTGAATATGGTGGATATTTAAGTGAGCAGTATTTCAATCAATAGCATAGGTGATTAAATTTGACATAAGATGTATTTCTTTCTCATTAAATGAGAGAGAGAGAGAGAGAGATGGACATGGATTATTGAACTTATCGGTGCTGCCACCTTAGCGCTTTCCGAATGAGATCTAGCATTTTTTTCAGGTCACCTTACAACTCCCAACGCAAACGTCTAAGGAAATGGACTCTGGCTCTATTTACGACCTCATTCTTAATAAGGTATTTTTTACAGTTATATGATTATTTACGGGATATTTACCGTGGTAAAGTTGTGAAAGGAGCTCCCGATATTTCGGCGCAGTTACATGCACCATGTTCACGGGAAGACAACCCGTGAACCCGTGTTCCCGTGAACAAGGTGCATGTTACTGCGCCGAAATATCGGGAGCTCCTTCCACAACCTTACCACGGTAAATATCCCGTAAATAATCATATAACTGTAGTGAACAACCGTGATAGTTTAAAAAAGGTATTTTTTATTTTAAATTACACCAGAAAAAAGTTAATTGGGGTTAAAAATAAATAATAAATCAATAATTAATAATAATAAAAATTGGGGTGTAAATAAAACAAAAGACTAGACTACAGTATAAATAGTTTTTTCCTTGACACTGGCTAAATTTACAAACCGTGTGTAGCCAAGACTTAAAAAAATGCATACTAAAATAATGTAGCGCTTTTTTCAAACCGCCTAATTACAGGTGGCATCACTGGTATTTCGCCAGAGGTAGAGATTCGCATTCATACAGTGAGACTGGCTTCAACTCATGTATACATCTTCTATAATATAAAAATGAATCGCAAAATGTGTTGGTAAGCGCATAACTCAACAACGCCTGGACCAATTTGGCCAAATCTTTTTTTAAAATGTTCGTTGAAGTTCAACGATGGTTTTTACGGCGAGAAACGGCTGGACCGATTTTGATGAAATTTTGTGTTCCTGAAGCGGGTTATAGTAGCGAGGCCGAAGGCCGAGCTTACACCCGTGCGAAGCCGGGGCGCGTCGCTAGTATAATATAATATAATATCTGGGACATTATTGCACACATGGTCATCTGACCCCAAACTAAGCAAAGCTTGTAATATGGCAGCCAGAGACTGATATGCATACATATATATATATTTTAAAATACATACTTAAATAGATATTAACACCCAGACATAGAACAAACACCAATGTTCATCACACAAATGTTTGTCCTAGATGGGAATCGAATCCACGCCGCGCAGAAAGTAGGTTCACTACCAACTGAGCCACCGGGCAGTCATATAAAATGCATCTTTGCCATTATCCTACCTACTGTGTAGGTAGATAAATATTAGATAAATTATTATTTGAAGTACTCCTTTCCTATTACGATTTCTACGGAACACGAAGTTTTTATTTCATATTTAACGATCCATACGGATACAAATGACCATAGTTTTGAAATTCTTTACAATTTTTAATGTGTATAATTATTTTGAATTTACATTATGAGGTGAATCATATTACAAAGTTTTGTGTTATAGTATTATTTATATTTTTAGGTAAAATATCATAATTGGGTAAACATTCCGCATAAACGAAATTATAATTTAATTGATAGGATTTTTGTAATATATTTGATAAGTTTGCCAGTAATATTTTTTTATTCAGTGATTGAGTGCTGTGTTATGTTTTAAAAAGTGTGACTATGTTTTTTATACTCTGTGTTATTCATCCTGTTGGGAGTTTTAATGAAAAATGTTATTTTATAAAGGTCATTTAGGATTTGTGTAAAAATTGGTAAAGTAGTTAGCTAAATCTCCTACTAATTAATATACGAACTGAATTATTTTTAAATTACTATATCGTTTTTTTTAATTATTGTTTTCCACTATTTAGAAATCGGGTCTGGCAATAGTTTCAATGCAGTAGTATAAAACATAGAAAATAAAAAGTACCAGTTTGTCCTGTTAAAAGCAAAAATCAACCTCGGCTTTTGCCTAAGTACATGCATCCCATTGCTTGCAATGTGCCTACATTTGAGTTTTTCAATACCTATCGTTAAATATAGCGAAATTTGACTTCAGGACTTCTTCCTGTAAACACAGCCGCATGAAAGAAAGTTGCCCTATTTGCATCTTGCAGCCCAGATTACCGCGCAACTTCTAAAGAAAAGTTGACTTTTTCCGTTTAATAGTTCGAAAAAGTCTAAATACCTACTAAGCATTGAATTTTTGTTACCGGACCGTATTCAATCTTGCCACCATCGATGTTTTTTTTTTCGCGATTTTAGGGTTGGTCCCATTTATGGTAAAAGTTATTCATAATGATGAGTAAAACGATCTCCTTTCGGCTTAGTACAGTCTCTATGCGTAGCCCTGTATTGAGATGAAACCAGCGAAATAATAATTATTTCGCATGATGAAACGTGTATTTTCATGTTTCAACGTGTATTTAGTTGTATCTAAAACTTGATAGAAACCTTTACCGTCTATCACCTTATTGGGGCATGCTTTATAAAAGTGCGCAAGAGGTATGACCTTAATAGCTTTAGCCTGCCCGGTTATGGGTGAAAAAACAAAATGTCTTGACTGTCAGTCAAGTGTCAACAAACAATATTTTTGTTTGTCATCTCGTTCCGATGCAAAAAATCTCTAACGAAAATATAAATATATTTACGTGGAAAAATGTCTGAAATGGAGGTGACGGAAAGTGGAAACGATGGCTCAAATGATTTGTGTGAGTTACTAAGTTATCTTTTACCAGACTTGTAATAATTGGTTGATAACCTCAAGTTTTTAAACCGGGAGTCTGAGGCAGATGTTTTAGTGAATCGTTTTGTTTTTAGTGTTACTGGATCGTGTGTTCCTTCGTCTCGGGAATGCTGACACGGACGCGCAGCTGGAGAGTTGCCTCAACCGGTTCCTACCACCAGTGATCCTTAAATTATCATCTTCTCATGAACAGGTTATGATTCTTTTGTTATGCTGACACATCAGTCTTTTTATGAACTAACCAATAGGGAGTAAACCCTGTGTCCTATTCAATCTTTTGTCTTTCAGTAAGTTCTACTCTACATCTTTGACATCTTTCCCTAGTTTTGTTATAATTGTGAAACCTAGAGTAAAAGTTATAGACAGACGAGCCACGGTTTTTCCTATCTGGTCTAAGTCACGGTCTTTCTGATCTAACATGGTCTCGAAACATGTCACGATGAAATTAAACAAGCTAGCAGGTGGTTCGCACGGGGAGGGCTGGAGTGGGTGACTATAATATATATATATATACATGACACCATCCACCAACATCCCGTGACCATAGCAATGTATCAACTGGCGCACTTAACATATTCTGTCAAAAATGCAAGTGTAGATATAATTGCGGACAGTCATAAGAAAGCATACATAACATTACTAGAAAGAAATCAAAAACATAACTAGAAAAAGTTGTGGTGCGAACATTGTCTTACTTCATAATTTTTTTGTAATTGTTTCTTAGTAAGTTGAAGTTCAACAACTTTCTTTTATATCTTATCAATACTACCGAAGTGTTCTGCGTATTTATCATGAGAAGTATTTGTATCAACATCTGTATCCATTAATGAAGAGGAAGATTGAATTTTCCGATGTAATAGATCTTGAAAATATTGGAGGCTTCGTAGAAGTTGCAAGCATGATGTGGCATTTCATAGGAATAAGAGACAATGGTAATATAATTTGGTAGCAATAAAAGGCTACATATTTGACAGATGGCTTTGTATGCTTTGTAAATCATGTGTATGATACTAGGCTATTTATTATTCTGTGCTTTAAATAGATCTGACACGTGTTATTAATGTCTGACAGTAAACAGATCAGAGTCCACACTTTTAGCTCACTAAATCGTACTATATTCACTTGTTATGCCATGATTGGCCATTTCTTTGGACGCTCTGAATGGAACACATTATGACAGTACATCGGAACAATTGTTCTCATGAGATGCTGTCCAGCCATATTACCAGTACAGACATGCATTGCTGACATGGTCACGGAGCCATGTCACAGTGAAGTGGATACAAGTGTACCCAACTTTAGCTATCAATAGTAAGTACTCATGTATCAATTTGAAACTTAATTTTTATACAGGTTCGGAAGAAAGTCATGGAACTGTTGATACATGTGAACAAGAGAGTAAAATGTCGTTCCGAAGTGCTGTTGCCGGTGCAGACTTTATTGCAGCTATATGGAGACACCACTTCTAATAGTTTTATTATTGTAAGTAGACAACATTTTACAACAACAATCATTTTACAAACATTGTCTATCATCTTTGATTTTGGATTTTAAAATTGAACACCCAATTATAAACCAATTTAATAAAGCAAGGCCGGCTAGGTCTTGAAAACAACATTGAAAAAAAACCCAACTATAACTTACGTCTACCTGTTAAAAGTGATTTGCGAAAATTTGCGAGACCGCCAACCATATCCCGGCGTGTTAAGGTTCAAGTTCAAGTACTGCATTGTTCCAGCACTGTTTCAAGCTCGCTTTAAGAGGTAGCCGTAAGGCCCCTGGCCTCATTTTAATCTAATCTGCAACTTTCAGTATTCCAGACTCTTGAGATTTTTATTTAATATTCAGATAGTTTGTAGGCAGACAAATTAAATTTAAGTGTGGGGTAAGTATTGCAAATTAGGCTTAGTTCATTCCCATACAGACCACTTTTGCCCTCCTCTTAACAATGTGTCCATTATCAAGCTATACAATATGGGCACAGAGTACAGACTTGCAGAGTAGTATTATAAAATGTGGCCCAACCATCTCCATCATTCTGAAAATGTTACAGAACTTCTCAATCATCTACATAACCATGGGCTTCCCGAGGTTGCCGCGAGAACAGCAGCTGGCACTCACACCATCTCTCATCAATGCCATGGAAAACAAGCCTTTGGGTCACCAGGATCAGTAAGTTATAGCAAACTTCAACATAACAAGCATTCTTAATACCACAAGAATAAGTATAGGAATAGAATAAGGAGCCATACCATAAAAACAAATATAAGAATTAACTGGGTAGTAACATATTTGGGTGTAGCTTTGGTCACAACTCCAATGGCCTTTATCATATAAACTAGGCTTACAGACACATTACCAGCCATACGGTATTGCCGCAGGTGTGTCTTTTCTCCACGCTTTTCTTTGACACTATTGTGTATAGGTATCAATTTTTCCAAGGACATTGAAAGTTGAACAAATTCTGCATTATTGTATTATGTCCAATTAGTTATGCAAAGTAAAACAATAGAGGATTTTTATACAAAATTTCAGCTAGGCTTCAAAAATATTTGTGTCAATTTTATCTATGGGAAAGTAAGAATAAACCAAATACAATAACTATGTACAGAGGAATTAAATTCAATGTTTTACTTTTAATAGATTGTATGCATTAGACATTTACTAATAGACATTTTAAAGTGCACAATATTGTTTTGTTTTAATGATTTACACATCTTTTATAATTGTGTTGTGATGTTTGTTTTAGGATTTTGATGCTAGTCATGCCTCTACTCGGCGACATCAAAGAAGCGGACCTAAATTTGAAGGAGAAACCCAAAGTTTCAAATCTCATACTGAAGTTTGCCACTGATGTACTATTGTTACCGTACAGGCAAGTAATCTTATCTACCAAAATAATTGTTATAAATCTACAGTTATATGATCATTTATGGGATATTTACCGTGGATTGAAGATTGTGGAAGGAGCTCCCGATATATCGGCGCAGTTACAGAGTCTTCCCGTGAACATGGTGCATGTAACTGCGCCGAAATATCGGGAGCTCCTTCCCCAACCTTACCACGGTAAATATCCTGTAAATAATCATATAACTGTAGTGAACAACCGTAATAGTTTAAAACAGTGTGTTATAAATCTATTTCCACACAAAGATTCCACGCAAATAATTAAAAAAAAACATGAATAATTTGTGATTTAACCAAAAGTATTTACCAATTTATTAGTCATGCTAAGTGAAGAATTTAATCACATTTTATTATAAAAAATAATCTTATAGATGCTTTAATTTTCGATTGACTTTAAAAAAAAAGTTCTCATGATGAAACGGCATGATGTCTTTTTGCACTACTTTTTTGTACTTTAGTAGCTAACAATTTATGTGGTGGTACGGAACCTTCAATGCGTGAGCCCGACTCGCACTTGGCCGCTTTTATTTTTTATGTGTATATTACGTGACATTTTCGCCGTTTGTGAACCGATTTTAATTGTTCTTTTTAATACCCGATGCAAACAAAGGGGTGTTCTAAGTTTAACATGTCTGCTGCCTGTGGCATTGTAGCTCCAAAACTGCTGAACTGATTCTAATTTATATTTTTTGGTTGAAAAGGGACTTGATCTTGAGTGTTCCTATTCATGAAATTCTGTTCAGCCGTTTGGAGATTATCAGCTCTTATTTGGGGGTGCAAAAAAATTTAAAATGTATCCTTGTTTATTGAATAGGCTATAGGTATTTCATAGGACGTCCTGAGAAGTTTTTTTTCAATGTTGTAGCTATGTCAGAGATTGTTTTACTATCACTACTATCAAATCTAATGCAAAATATGATTTAATTGTAAAGAGTCTTGTATTTCTTTCAGAGCACTGCCAAACCCTGGAGAGAGTGAGTTCCAAGTACCGCCTGGTATGAGCATGAAAACATATAAGAGAATCATTGATAAAAACCAACTTAACCCTAACCAGCTCGAAGAGGTAAATTATTGTTTTTAACCGACTTCAAAGAAGGAGGAAAGTTCTATGTTCCACTGTATTAAAAAAAAAATATGTTCATCGATTTCTCCACCAACTGTTGACCAATTTCAAAAAAGTTTCTTTTGTTCTGTAGGGTATATTTCCAAATTAGTCATCAAATCAGGATCTGATGATGGGATCCCAGGAAATCGAGGGCAACCCTCAAATTTAATAGGCACTTATTGCGTTTTTTCATATATTTTTTAAGTCGGTTTATAATGTGATCCACTTCTTACCATACCTGCTCTGAAATAGGTTCAATAAATTTTCGAAAAGTGAGAACAAAGCTTTACATTATGCAATACATGATTCGAAGAGTCTAAAATTTGCGATTTGAACATAAAAAAGACCACCTATATAATGATTACATTACATATATAGGTTATTTTTTAAATAACATAAGTCAGTGACATATAGCTATTATTTGAAGGACCTTGGCTGGTTTGGGTAGGCTGGAAGGGGAAAATGCACAATACACCCCAAGCGGGATGTCAGTGCAGGTCTTATAACCCCAACTTTGAATTAGAACTAAATTAGATGGTTGTTTTAAGCAACGCAACTGATTTAGGTATGTGGACAGGGGCAAATGCACAATACACCCCAAGCGGGCTCACAACAAAGGTCAATAACGAAAATAATTATTTTGTTTTATGTTAAAATATATCGGAAATACAGACGAAATTGATGATATTTTAAAGTTACTATTACAACCAAAATTTTATTGAAATTTTGCTTGTAATAGTCATTTTTACGCGCCAATAGCTACATGAAACAATTTCTATTATATTTTACAAACCTTGCAAAGCCGAAAATTAGATAGATACTCGCGCCATGCCAACCATTTTAGATAACTTTCTTCTATGGAGGTTGTATTTGTGCTCTAAATAATTGTAACTTATAGATTTATGAAAAATTTGTGGTGCTTTTACACTGATATTCCGTTTGGAGAAAAGTTTAACAGTTCCTCGTCAAGTCTACCTTCATAGGCCATCTTCATAGTGGCTCTCCACCAACTCTTTTGGCGTCGATCCGCCTCAATTGAGCTAATTCATGTTATCTGCTGAGCGCTATAGAGTATAGACGCCGATCGAATTAGTAGAAAAGCATTTAACCTCTTGAAGAAGCGGGGTCGATGGCCAATTGTCACGTCTCACTCATTGCGTTTGTTTGCAGATGAAGTTGTCCATAGTGAATTTCATAAGCAAGGATATATTCAACATGAACGATGTCCTACTAACGTTGATCGTCGCTGCAGCCGACTCCAGATTCAGTGTCGCAAATCATGCGAACAGTCCTCTCATAAGGGTAAACAGGTAAGATCCTATGAATTCAACTATCTCCGAAATGGCAAGTGCAGGTTACGAAGAAGGAAAACTGAGCCTTTTTTGACTGTTCGGTGACTCAGTTGGTAGTGAACCTACCTTCTGCGTTTGGGGGCGTGGGTTCGATTCCTAGGGCAAACATTTATGTGATGAATAATTATGTTTGTTCTATGTCTGGGCGTTAATATCTATTTAGGTATGTATTTAAAAATATATTATGTATGTATAACAGTCTCTGGCAGCCATATTACAAGCTTTAGCTTAGTTTGGGGTCAGATGACCGTGTGTGCAAAATGTCCCGGATATTTATTTTATATATGTATTTATTAAATTTTTGATGAAATTTTCCCTGTAAAGTTGATTATGCTCTATAATAATTATGTAGTTGATTTTACCATCGGTTTTTTGGCTATAATAAGTAAGATTGTTTTTTTTTTCTTTCTAGTTCTGTGGATTGGTCTCTACCTTCCGTCGTAGCTCCACTGTATTCTTTGTATTTGGGTACATGGGGCGGACTCAAGGTGCCCCCAGATGACCGCAAGGTAATCTTCATTTTCCCTTTAGTTTAAAAAATAAATAAATTTGTATAGTTATTAATATAAAAAGCCGATTTCATAAAAATGACAAAAGGAAGAAAGTGCCAGCTTTCAAATAAAAAAGAATCATCAAAATCGGTTCACCCAATCGAAAGTTGGGAGGTAACAAACATAAAAAAAACAACAAAAATACAGTCGAATTGAGTACCCCCTCCATTGGACATTTTACAAATTTAATTAACTTAATACTTCTACCCCCATGTAATCTGTCGTTAGCGGGAAGTAGACAGAGCGTTTAGTAGCATTCATCATTTTCAGCCTATCATGTTTTGGGACATAGGCCTTCTCACAGAGAGAGAGAGAATTAGCTCATAATCCTCCATGCTGGCCCAGTGAATGTTGGTGAATGTCATATCAACTTTTGAGATTCTTGGACATACCAATTTCCTCACGATGTTTTACTTTTTTTGAGCGATGACATCAAAACTGCACGCACATAATTTATTTTAGTACTAAATGAGTCATTGGTGCAGGGCTGAGCATCGAACCGGGTGCCGTCAGATTGTAAAGCTCACATGCTACCGCTCGGCCACCATCACTCTCACTCATCGCTTAGTAGTATTACTTCGGAAAGTTTGTGCATAATCATGTTTTTTTTAATATGTCTGTATATTTTCAGGTCCCAGCATGCACAAGGTTGCGTTTGAAGTTGATTCAGTATTTGAATAAAGCTACTGGTCCTGCAATTATGTTTCCACATTGCGTTCAGGTACTATTTTATTTTAAATCAATTTCCAATAAGATCTTTGTTTCATATTTACTAATACATTTCTTATTAGGTAGTCTTCTCTTCGCTATTTGATCCAAATACCAATTCCCGACTACGGAATATGGCGCTGATGTTTTTGCTCAACGTTATTAATGGGTAAGAAGTATTTTAACTGTATTAATTGATATGTAGTTTCGTCCAAACAGCAAGGCATGTGTCTCCGCATATGCCGTGTCTGTTTGCACAAACCAGCCTAACAATCAGTAGAGAGTTTCCGTTTAACTGATTGTGGCATTTCAAGAAACCTGAAAAACTTATTGAATATGCACTAAAATATCACTAAAATAGAAATAGATCATAATGTTGATATGGCATCTTATATTCTCTTAAGTTCATGTGGGATTTATTGTTTACTCTATGTATGATGTGCATTTAAATTATCTTGCTATATTTCAGAGGCGAAGTGACACAACTTAAGAAGGTATCCACGGTATTTCTTCAAGGTCTTCTGAAACTCATCAGATCTGAGGAGCATGTTGAACATCAACCCAAAGCATACATGTGTTTAGGTATGTGAAACCTCAAATTTTACAGATATTTAAGGGTTCCGTAGTCCTACAAGGAACCCTTATAAGTTTGTTCTGTCCGTCCGTCCGTATGTCTGTGTCTGTTTGTGTGTCCGTCCGTCCTATTTTTTTTTAGAACCTAACTTTTATAGTAGTTAAGGAAAGTGCATAAAACTTTGCATAATTACAGATATAGTATAGATCTCAATAAAAAAAACAAATACATATAATATTGTTGTTACATCTACATGGCTCTGGTATAAGTGAAATGGGAATGATTTTTTACGCTGCACCCCCTCGTTTGTTTTACTTTTACAATCTATGACCTTACCGTCAGTTACTAACATAAAAATAATTTATCATAATATGTACAGAATGCATAGATTCTACCCGGACCCGGGTATGTCCTAAAACTGCGACCAGAACCACCGGAGGATGGGCAGCAGCGTCCTAATAGTACACGGTGAACGTATTGCGATCCCCAAGCCGCTTGCCAAGCGTGGGTATTATGGCAACACCCCTCTCTATGAGGGAGGCCTTGTCCAACAGTGGACGTTAATTGGCTGATGATGTGTGCATAGGTTCTGCAAACGATTGTTCGAAAGTTGCTCGTGTGTTCACAATACTATGCGCACAGCAAAGGCTGGCCTAGGAAGTAATAAAATTACTGCCATAATCTCAATATAATTTTATCCTCTAGGTCGTTTAGCCATGAAGTGCCCGGAGACTGTAAACAGCCAGTTTGACCTTCTGGAAGAGCTAGTGAAGAAGATACCGGCGGCCGGCGCAGAGATGAAAACCGCGCTCAGAGACGCTCTGCTTGAAATGGCGGTCGCTTTTAAGATACGCGTTGAAGGTAAACATCACATACTCAACATTCTTTACTAGACAATAATTGTTTGTATTGTTACATTATTTTAATTCTTTTTTATTGAAGAAATTGTAGTATGTACTTAATTAAATGAAATCGTTTTCACATAATTACATAATAGTATATAAAACAAATAAATAAATGTTTAGGAGTCAAACATAAAAAATTAAGAGTCTCCACGACCAGCACTTTCCCGTCCAGACAATTGTTCTTCAAATCTTAAATAATAATAATTATTATTTAAATAATTATTATTTTTCTTTAAATGGATGAATTATACAACAATAATTAGAAGGAGATTAAAATCGACTTCAAGATTTGTTTACATTGTTACTCAGGTTGTTATAAGGCAATCTAATCTATGTGGTAAAAAAAGTTGTCATCAATATTTCAAACAAGATTGGCATTCTATGACTTCTTGCCTTATACTCTTAGTAAAGACTGAACCTATGTACGGCTGTTGGGTTCGGTTGACTTACAATAACATTTTCATAAAACAAAACATAGTTTTCAACCTGTAGTATTTTTCTGTTAAATTTAGTTATGTAATCTTAGGTCACTCAGTCAACATATTAGCGGAATAGAGCTTATGTACATCTCCGCTGACCAATGACACGCCCCGCCAGTACCGATATCTTATTATTTGTAAACAGCATGTCTGAAATATAAATGCAACATTTATATTTCAGACAAAGATAAAGCGCTTGCATCATCACCTGAAGGAGCAAGTACGTCTCAACCAGAAAAGATGGATGTGGACGAATCAGAGGCCAAGGGAAAAGGCAGTCCATTCGAACAACCGCAGGCTCTTGCGCTTTTCGCTCTATTGGATCAGTAAGTAGTGTTAGAATAAACCGAAAGTCGAGCTCATGCACTGAGGGCTTCGTACTAACATAAAACACAAAAAATTTGTGCATAAAGACAACATAACCCTCAGGCGGTCACCCATCCAAGTACCGACCGCGCCCGACGTTGTCACAAATTTGTCACCGACTCGGGCGTGGCCATTATTTATTATTTTTCTTTATAGTCTGTACTATTATCATGCCAAGTTTGACGCTTGTACGTATTATCGTTTTTACACAAGCGCAAATACAAAAAAAATAAAAAAATTGTATGAGTTACCCATTAGTTTATACTTTTTGACTTTATTATTATTTCTTAGTAACATTACATATTCTGTGAAAATTTCAACCGGCTATTATGGTTCGAAAGATACAGCCGTTAAAAGGTAGGACAGACAGACAGATGGATAGACGAACAGACACACAGACAGCGTAGGCTTAGTAATAGGGTCCCGATTACACCCTTTGGTACGAAACCCTGAAAACAAGGTATAAATATATAAGGTCGGGGAAAAAGTTTCTTCGTATTTTATAAACAAATTCAAGACATATTTTTTTCAAGTTTAATTACATTTAATTATAATATATATGTACCATTTTGTTCGATAACTTGTTGCCATCTTTTAGGTAGTGACATGACCCCGTTGCTGTAGAAATTTTGGGAATTCTGATCAATAAAATGCAACAAGTAGTTTTGACAGTCCTCTCTTGATGTTAATCTAACATTACCCAAAGAATTCTGAAGAGATCGAAACAGGTGGAAATCTGAGGGTGCAAGGTCAGGGCTATGTGGTGGATGCATTAACACTTCCTAACCAAGCTCTCTAAATTTTTGCTGAGTGGCCAAAGATGTGTGCGGTCTGGCGTTATCATGATGAAAGACCACACTCTTTATGTTGATCAATTCCGGCCGTTTTTTCTCAATTTCTTGTTTGAGTCTCATCTGCTGTTGGCAGTAGAGATCCGAATCGATGGTTTTGCCCGGCGGTAAATGCTCATAATGAACGATGCCCTTCCAATCCCATCATACACACAGCATCACCTTATTACGTGTTAATCTGGGTTTCGCTACAGTCTGTGGTGCTTCACTGCCCTTTGACCATGATCGTTTGCGCACATTCTTGTCGTAGGTGATCCATTTTGCATCACCAGTGATCAATCTTTTCAAAAACGGTTCGGTTTCTTTACGTTTCAATAGAGAATCGCAAATGAGTACACGATTCATTTGGTTTCTTTCAGTGAGCTGGTGTGGCACCCAAATATCGAGTTTTTTTGTATACCCAGTTATTTTCAAATGGGTCAAAACTGTTTTGTGGTCAATCCCCAGGTCTTCAGCTACATCGTAACTACTAATATGCCGATCTTGGTCCACTTTTTCAGAAATGGCATCGACTTTATCCGTAACAGGGCGACCAGAGCGAGCTGCATCTTTGACATCAAAATTCCTGGACTGAAAATGCTTGAACCAACATTGTGCTACTCTTGATGACACTGCATTAGGTCCATAAATGTCACAAATTTTATTCGCGGCTTGTGTCGCATTTTTCAGTTTTTTGTAATAAAATTTCACAATATATCGAATTTCTTCGTTAGATTCACTCATTTTATCGAACAAAAAAACAATTGAAAAATGGCGGGAAATTGCTTTTTACTTTTTGTATTCCTCTTTTCAAATGTCATATTTTTAATGGTATCAAAACCAGCCAGATACAAACAGTACAACCGATGAGATTTTTACTACAACTTCATACATACAAAATACGAAAAGACTTTTTCCCCGACCTATTATTAAGTGTTTAATTTAATGTTTATTTTTATGTTTCATTATTTTCTCAAATAGCCTAAAAGGCTTCAACAATTTTGGTGTTTGTGGTGTCGTTAGATTCGTGTTCCAGTTCGGAGGGAAAATGGGTTTATTTCATGACAGTAATACAAGTACATCGCATATAAAACTGAAAAAAAAAACTATTATTATTAATCACCCACTTAAGTTGAACCCTGGGAAGTACAAGCGCTAACTAATATGCAAAGCTCTACTTTAACTGGACTTCAACTTCATTTTTAGTGTTTTAGATGCAGTTGTTTTTTTTTAAATTAGATATACTTGTTAGCAATAAATGTATTTTTTACATGTCATGAATAAAGCGTATCTTTCCAGCTACATGCACAACGAAGACTCGATGATCCGGTACATTGCGATGCGTTACTCTGCCGCTGTGTTCCCGCAGGACTACATCCCTTCTCGATACCTACTGCTACTGGCCAGCGGAGATAGGTAAGGAAGTAAATATGTATTATTAAAGCTCTATTCATACTGTTAAGACACTATAAAAACTGTTTTTTTTTGCCGATTCTGGGCGTTAAACATCTTCTATCTATATAATTATATACAAGCGATTTTGTAGGAATCAATACAGACCAAATCGCTAATGACAGAGTCGTGAAATGTGACCTAATTTTACTGGAATAGACTTAAATGAATGGTAAGAAAGGGTTTTGCTCTAAGGGAGATAAATGGACCCCTAAAGTTAATATAGAAAAACCCTGCTACGCTGATGAAACTCGGTTTATGTATTCATTATAAAAAATAAACAAATGTATGTCTCAGGTTTTTCCAAAAAAATATTCCACATAAAATATAAATTACAGCCCTAATTAATAAAGTAAATTTTCTTGAATGTTGCGGTGATGAATCTTTGTGAATATACTAAGAAAATAACATGTTTAAAATCAAGGAAATAACGGTTCCTTTAGGAGCGGGTAGAAAACAGCAGTGTTCTGCTCGTCATAATTATATTAAACTCACACACGGCTAAGCGTCCTTTTACACCACAGATCAGCGAGGAATATGTACCGTGCACGAGAAAAAAACGACCAGTAAGATCGTTTCATTCTTTCTCGCTTCGCCTCCTATTGGTTGATTTATTCCTCGCACACTTGCACTGGAAAAGCACCCTAAGATCATCAGAATTTAAATCAGATGCTACGTCTTAAAAGCTGACTTTTACATTCGGTTTCATATTGGTAACAATAAAAATTACTAATTATTCTTATTCATCCCGATCATCTTGTGCGTAGATAACGCACGAGAGTCAAGCCATGCTACGAAGTTCCAATGTGCAATTTGCAGTACTGAACATTGCAAATCAATATTTTGCATTTCTAAATGTTTCTATTCTCTTCTAGCCAAGATGAAATATCAAACGAAGCTCTCAAATGCCTGTACGGGACATCACGCTCCTCCGAAATAGAAGACGTAGTCAATAACGTATCGAAGAAAGAAACGACAACAGCCAACATAGACGAAAGTACTTCCAAGACCTTCAGGGATACAACACAAGAGGAAGAGTTAAAAGTGCCAAAGTTTGAGGATATCTTGAACTATGTTTGGGATCAAATACAGAAGAGAAAGAAGGGATCTAATGCTAAGCATAGATTCGTGATAAGTAACCAAGTGCTGCAGTTCCATCCATCGACTTATCAAGAGGTAAATCACTTATGTATCTATCTATACTCTATACTTGGTCCTAGTTTTTTTCAGCTCTGACTTCTGCAATAGAATAACGTTACTGCTGATCACTTTTATTTATTTATTTGTTGATAGGCGAGCAGCATAGGTTGGTGGGCCTATATTATACAGTGTTAAAACTTAGTATTTATCTATGAAGATCTTCATAATTCTTATGCATCTGTCCAGTCTGTTTTTAAAAGCATTTATCGATTTGTAAATTAGAAAAACATCGTGAGGAAACCGGTATGTCCAAGAACCACAAAAAAAACCTCAAAGATGTATGACATTCACCAACATGCACTGGGCCAGCATGATGGATTAGGGCCCATCTTCTCTCTCTCTCTCTCTTTCTGAGAGTAAGGCCTGTGTCCCAGCAGTGGGAACATGATAGGCTGGTAATGATGATGATGATGATTAAGGTTTATTTTTGCGTTTGACCGCCAACTCGCCTGATGTTAAGCGCGATGCGGTCTACGATGGAGCACGCTTGCCCAGGTTGCTGCGAAATAGTAATTGAATTAGCATAAACAAATACCTTCGAGTCAACTCTGGCGTGCTAGTTCTCGACGTCCCGCGGGTTTCCGAGAAAATGTCATGTGTCTACAAGCACTGTAACAAGCTAGGTACTAAATTTTAGATACTTCGGTACCTACGCATGTGTTTGAACCGTGACGCGTGCCTCTCGGACTGCTCGAACCACCCCAACGCCATGTCTCCACTGCTAGCGGCGTACTTCCGCGACAACTTGCTTCATACAGAAGCGCTCGAGCGATACCTCACTATGATTACATTACTCTTGAATGCTAACCCAGGTAAGTTCAAATCAAGCACTACATCTTTCCTTCACTACTAATATTAGAAATACGAAAAGGTGTGTGTTTTTTTTAATGCCTTAGGTGGCAAAAAAGCTGACGTGCCGCCTGATGGCAAGCGATCCGTCGCCTATGGATACCTGCACCACCATCAGGGGCATCACAAATGCGTTGTCCACCCTTAAAGACTCCATTAATAGCTCTTTTGAAGAACCCTATATTATAGTTACTCGGAAATGCCACAGGAGAGAAAATGCCGCTCATTATTACATATCCCACATTCCACATATTGCAGGTGTAAGGCGTTTTTTTTTTGTTTGTACCTCTTTCACGCAGCAACAGTTCGGATAGACGTGATTTTGAACAATCCCAGAGAAACAATAAAATATACATACATACTTTTATAATGGTGTGATGCTCCAGTCTTTCTAGTAACGCACAAAGACAAGCGCTGTTACAAAGTTTTTTTTTCTTTACAGATGTAATGCCTCTGACATGCTTCCTCGACATAGTAGGCTGCGTACCCGAGCCTATTTCCTCCAAGTACACCAGCCTCCTACCGTTTTTACGCAATCTCTTCACCACCAGCACCAAAGAAAATGTTAGAGAAATCGCCTCAGCCATTTACGCGATTATAACTGTCCACACTAGCGATAAAGCAGTTATAGATAAAGAGATAAAGGAGTTTGTCGAACAAGCAATGGGTAATAAATTGTTGGAAGCGCAGTGTGGGTATATGTGTGCGTTTTCACATATGTGTGAACGGTGTGTGGTGCTCGCGAAGAGGGGAAAGTTTGGGGGGAAGGGGTTCAGTGCGGCCGAGTGGGAGCCGTATCAGCAAGGAGCTGTTTGTTTGGGTAAGTTTTAATTCTGTTTGTTTGTAGTCGTGTATTTTTTTTCTGGCAAGTTCTTTTATAAACTAAACAAAATACAAGCTAAACAGTTAGACTGCCCGTAGACCGTTGAAGGTCTAAACACAATCCATTTGCTCAAGCCACCAGTTGGCAGCGAATCCAGCATGCTCTGGCGTTACCACGCTAAATATTATACCATGTTAGGCCAATTCGTGTCAACTGATGTGCTTGTTAACCCAAAATCGGACCTAATTTCTCACTATTTCCTTGCCAAATTTTATCTCAGCTGGTTAGTCATGAAAGTCTAATTATTTTTGAAACAACCACTAACAGAGAGAGTAATTTTCGAATGTTTTATTATTTATATAACGTTATATTTTCAATGGTTGTTTTTTTTTAAATCAATTCATCGTGCAGCACTCTACGTAGCTTCGTACATTCTTTGTAGCACTGCATATAACAGTCAGGCTTCTATGTATATTTACAGCTAACTTCTTGTCGAGCCCGCAAACACTGCTTGTCAGCACAGCAACAGCAGCCGTCTCTCTACTCGCGCCCTCCAGTGGCTTACCACTCCCCGCCACCTCTCCCAAACAAGACGCGTTTCTACAAACGGACCAGCCCTTCAGCGCTGCAAACGTCATCGAATCTGGTGAAGTTATCACCAAGTACAGCATAGCAGATCGACTTTTCAAGTGAGTACCTCAACATTAGCTATCAACTTGCTCCGCTGTCACCTCTCTTAAACAAATGCGTTGCTATAAATCCATCAACCATTCAGCGCTGCAAACATCAACTTTTGATGATGATTCGACTCTGGTGAAGACATCACCAAGTACAGTGAAGACATCACTAAGTAAGTGCTTGCACACCTAAATACGACGCGCTGCTACAAAAAGATCAACCGTTCAGTGCTGCAAACGGCATAGACTCTGGTGAAGTCATCACCAAGTACAGTGCAGCAGATTGTTTCAGTGAGTACACACTAAAGCATTATTAACAAGCTAGGGAACAAAACATTCCTCAACATGTTCCACGACACATAATCTATTTTACGCTGCATCGACCCTTGGTGACCTACAACCATCAGTGCATTATTATCAGTCACGTTTGATGCATATGAAGTTTAGTTACGCTTCGCTGTTTCTCTGATCCGACTGCTCCAGGCAACAGGAAGTATTCCGTATTTGGTAAGGCGCTGGTTACCAAAGGCATACAAACACACACCGATCCCGCCGGCGGGGTCAAAGACTCCCAGGGTCTGTCAACTGGTTAGAGCTCCAAGGCGCACCTCGTCTGGAGTGCCAGGGCAAGTTTGATCTCCCACTTCCAGCGACAGCCCAATCAGAGGTTCGTACCTTCGAAGTGTCCTGAGCTAGTCGCCCCAAGACCAAAACATGAACGGCCCAACGCCCTCTGCATTCGCCAACCGCCCGGTAAAGCTGTCGAGACCGAATGAGGCGTAAGTCATAACATAAAAAAAGCTTCGCTGTTAGCTTAAAATATGCCCAAGACGTTTTTTTATTTATGAGATTCTTTTATAGTTTTGTGAGATCTACGGCTGGATTCACTTTTGCTTTGCATTATAACTGTATCAAAACCTCTGTGTTTTAAGTAAAAGCTTTATAAATGTGCTTACTTTTCAGGATCGTAGCCAATGCGAAGTTGCCGTCCAAAGTGAAAGAGAGGGCTCTGTATACGCTGGGGTTGTTGTGTTGCGGGGAACGACTGCCGTTTGCTAAGCAGATTGTGATGGGGTTCTTGCAGATGGCTAAAGATGTAAGTAGAGTACGGCCTTACCAATAACTTATTGAAACAATTACCACATCTCACTTGCATGCTCCTTAAGAATATCTATATATATTCTCCTTCCCAATTTTTATGCCCTTTTTTTTAAACATAATAGTTGAATGGTCTAGCTCTGTACCATTGGCACAATTATTATGTCTGCATATCTTTGTTTTATTTTCAGAGTAAAGAATTCGAAATACATCTACAAATAGGAGAATCTCTAGTGTTGTGCGTAGAAGGAGTAAACTCTAACGAAAATAGGGATCTATGGACTGAGCTGCCAAGAGAGGTAAGTTTGTTAAACCTTATTCGGAATGAATAAAGTCATATGTTATGATGAATATTTTTTACTGCAATAAATTATCTAATGAACTCTGCCGTGATAAACATAAGGTGCGCTTTTCAGGGTGCGGAAAAAGTAAGAAACGCAGAAGCGTTGAAGGAAAACGACGAGTTGCTGGAATGGCTGATGCAAGAATTGTTCAAAATTGGCCGACACCCCCATCCACATTCTAGACAGGTGACTACAAAATGTTAAATTCTGCTTTTTCTGTCGTCTAAACAGTTTAGACCAGAAAAAAAAGATATTCGCTATCTAGGATAATCCAACTTTCTCAAATTCAGTCCAGTTTATTTCATTTTCATATAGTTTAGAATATCCGTGCTTTGTTTAAAAAACCGACATCAAAATCAACAGGTGTCAAACAAAATTATTTATATTATTGGCACTAGTTAAAAACCACTGAGCTAAAGTTAATAAGATTTTTGTGCGACCAACTCGATAACTTTCTTTACAAAGAAGCACGTAAATTGGCGACAGTACATACACAGAAAAATGGATCGAATGCTCTTTCTTGAAGTCGGTAAAAAAGTACCAGACTGTCATTTTCAAGCAATGCGCAATTTAATTATCCTGGGCGATGTTGGTTTTCATAATCGCTACTGAACGTTGATGGACTCCCGTATGCTAGCCTCGGCTACGCCTCAACCCACATTTTCAGATTCATCTATTACCAAGTCTATGATTTGCTGAACAGTTGTTCCACTGTTTCCAACCTGGTTTTCTATTGGTTTTTCTTAGATATAAATCTCTATATGCAGCTGCAGTAATGTGCTGTCGTATTGTGTTCACAGGCGACCAGTATTTGGTTATTGGCTCTGCTGAAGAACTGCCCTGAACGTGAACCGATAAATAACAAGCTTCAAGTGTTACAAGATGTATTTATGGACTTCATATCGGAAAATAGTGGTAAGTTAATTAGTCTTTGACAAATTGAAATACCTTCAAATATAGAAAAGTAGGTATACAAGTCATAATTTAAATTAGTATATTTACCTACATATTGACGTCAATTCTGTCGTGCCATTCTCTAAACTAAATTTGACAGCTCTAAGCTTATTGCCATCTTTTTCTGATGTATTGAAATTATAAAAGATGTCGATAATTTTAGTCCTGTCAGATTAGTTTAGTTTAGGGAATGGTACAACAGAATTGATGCCATCATATTCGTACTACTCCAGCTACTCGACATAATAATGCAAACATCTATCGACGAAAACTGTGAAAAATGTTCTGTACAAAATATACAAATAAAAAAAATATGCTGTTTGTTGGTACTGGTAATGGCTGGACTGATTTGGCAATTTTTTTGTAATGTTTCGTAAACACAAGATGGACAGACGACCTAAAAGACACCGCAGAAAAACGCTGAATCCAGGCCGCTTCCAACCGGTCCTTTTGGAGATCGATGGGGGAGGCCTATCTCCAGCAGTGGACGTCCTCGATGATGTATTAGTAATAGTACGAATAAGCTAGTTTAAATTTACTCACAGACATAGTGCAAGACGTAGCGAGTAAGGGTCTCAGTCTGGTGTACCAGAACTCTGACGAAAGCCAGCGGCAAGCGCTAGTCGGCCAGATCATAGAGCAGCTGACCAGCGGGAAACGAGCCGTCGCGCAAGTCACCGAGGATACTAAGATATTTGAGGAGGGACAACTGGGGAAAGCACCCACTGGGTAAGTGTGACTAGAGACCTTTTGAAACGTCATTTCCATAATCTGAATATAGTCTAATTGTTAGGCTAGTCTAGGCGTTACTTTGCGGAAGTCCATCTTCAAAACTGTTTTTCTGATGAATCTCTAAAAAAGAAGAGGAATTACACTAAAGATTCATCAGAAAAACAGTTTTTATGGAACAGGCGTTTGATTTGATAAAAATAACAGGCTTGGTAAAAAATAAAATGTAATACATATAAAAGCAGTGTAAAAAAGCTGTTGGTTTTCCAATCAACAAATAAATAAATATATTTAAGAAATTATTTAAATTGGTTAGCAAAGTTAGCGTTCAAAATGTTTGGTCGGATTATGGAAGGATGCTCTGTCCCTTTCCCGCAAATTGAGTGTCAGTATAGAGTTTGTACGGCGTACTTACAGGTGACGTCATTAGTAAGTATATTATGTTCATTTTCTCGCAAGACTTTAAAATGCCGGGGCCATCTATATCTGGGAATCTGGGAAATTTTAGCACACACGGTCATCTGACCCCAAACTAAGCAAAGCTTGTAATATGGCTGCCAGAGACTGATATACGTACATGTATATTTTTAAATACATACTTAAATAGATATTAACACCCATACATAGAACAAACACCAATGTTCATCACACAAATGTTTGTCCTAGATGGGAATCGAACCCACGCCCCCAAGCACAGAAGTTAGGTTCACTACTAACTGAGCCACCGGGGCAGTCTATAGACCTTTTTTTTTGCGTACACTGGCTGCAGCTAGTTTAGCTACTCGGTCTCATACAGAAAAGCCAGCAATAACCTTAGTACGAGCACTTGCGAAAAAGTTATCGTTACGTAAACGATAGTAAAATTCAGTTTCTTTTCCCGTCCGGTAGAGGCGCTGTTCAATTTTTCATACATTTTGCTATCGTTTACGTAACGATAACTTTTTCGCAAGTGCTCGTACTAAGGCCACAGTTAGCAGACGAAACCGAGCCTGAACTCTGACTGTTATTTCTTTGTTTACATCTTTTATGATTTTAATAATAAATTCTTAGCAAACTTCCGTAGGAAGGGTTAACTTAATGATATTTTATTAATTTAAATTGCATTTTGTTTTGTTCCAGGGGTAATCTGTCCACATACAAGGAACTGTGCTCTCTAGCGTCAGATTTGAATCAGCCTGACCTGTTGTACAAATTCATGCATCTTGCCCATCATAACTCTGTTTGGAATTCGAAAAAAGGTTAGGGTAGTTTTTTTATTTGTATTTTATTAGTAGCAAAATACTGAGTAAAAATTACAGAGTATTTTGCAAAAAAATCAATAAAAATTACAAAATATTTTTGCAAAAATTACTAAGTTATTTTGCAACAAAATCAGTAAAAATTACTAAGTATTTTTAACCGACTTCCAAAAAGGAGGAGGTTCTCAACTCGAGGTTCGAGCTTCTCAACAAACTCGCCCAGCAGACGACCTTGCGGTCGTCTGCTGGGCTGGAGTTTGACTAAGGCGCCAAGCCTGACTTAGGCCAGATGCGTGCGCATCTGCCACCCTACCTTACCATATCTCCCTGTCTTATCTTAGGTTGGATCCCTCCTGATCCGATGTTAGAGAGATGGAGCATGCGCTATGTAGTAATCCGATTCTAATGTATTTTTTATAACTAGGTGCAGCATTCGGTTTCCACTCGATAGCGATGCAAGCAGGCGCGCAGCTGTCGGAGCACCTGCCCAAGATAGTTCCGCGGCTGTACCGATACCGATTCGATCCCACGCCACGGATACAGAACTCCATGGCCAGCATTTGGCAAGCCATAGTACCTAATACGCAAGCCACCGTAAGTAGTTGATCTAGAATTTTCTAGGCTAGCTGCGCCCCGGTTTCATCCGTGTCGACGTTCCCTCAGCAGGCCTAGCATGGGCCGTGGAAAAATTGTCTTTCCACCGTTTTTGAAAGAGAAAGAAAAAAGTTTATTTGTGACCAAAAAGCTACATTAAAAAAATATTAATATAAGACAAAGGTAAAATAAAGTCACAAATCGAACCCAACTCAGCATAATGCCGGCTGTTAACCAGCGCTGGTCTTCCGTTGGATCAGTTTGGTTTTTATCGACGCGAAGACGCGACAGAGCTAGAATATGGATACGTTTGTCTCCTAGCGGGATAAAAACGGTGGAAAGACAATTTGTCCACGGCCCGTTCTAGGCCTGCAGGAACTGCTGATTTTTTTCTTTGATATGAAAAGATACGACGATTATTTTAATCCTGTCAGAGATGTTCAGAATAAAAGTGCGAGGAACGCGTATTTTACAAGATCTATTTTAAGTTAGTTAGTTACAGGAACCTGCAATGTTAATTTGGTATAGTTATATGATTATATTATTTACGGGATATTTACCGTGGTAAGGTTGTGGAAGGAGCCCCCGATATTTCGGCGCAGTTAGATGCACCATAATCTTACCACGGTAAATATCCCGTAAATAATCATATAACTGTAATGAACAAGCGTGATAGTTTTAAACAGTGTTTTAATTTGTTATATTCAGGTTCACAAATATCACAAAGAGATCTTAGACGATCTGGTCGCAAATTTGACGGCAAACCAATGGCGCGTCAGGATGTCCTGCTGCAACGCATTAGCTGATTTATTACGGTATGTACAACATTATCTATAAATATAATAAAAACGTAGAGAAATAAAAAAACTGTAATCGCGAGATAACAAAAAAAAACACGGCGTCTTAAAATAAGCAGCAGAACACGTTAAGAAAGTTTTTAGAATTTTTGTCTGTTTGTTTGTCCACGCACATCTCCTTAGCCACTGGGCGGAATTATTTGCGGTTTTCACTAATATGCTTAGCAAAGACCAGATTGAAGTATAGGCTATGTTATTTTGCGCAAAGGCCGGATTAAGGGAGGAAAAAAGGGTTTTAATTTTATATGAAAATATACGCGTACGAAGTCGCGGGCAACAGCACTAGTACTAGCAGTTCGCATAATAAAAGTGGAATCAAAGCGCTTCGTACGGGTTTTCGGAATATCAACCATAAAACCACTTCTTTGAATTGGTGAAAAGCCTTTTAGTGAATCTGACTTACAATTTGACAAAGGTTACGTATTTACTCATTATTTTGTCAGAGGAGCGACAAGTCTCCACGAGTCGCTCCACCAGCTGCCTACGATCTGGGCGCAACTGTTCCGTGTTATGGACGACGTTCACGAAGGCACGCGGCAAGCCGCCACTTCTACAGCTACTGTATTATCTAAGGTAAAGTTTCTTGCTATCCAGTCATCAAATTAATAAAATCTCAAGCCCGGCGCAGAACTGCAAGATCTCTGGAGACCATGAGCGACTACTGCATACATAGGGAATGTTTTGACCAAAAATCATTGGTGATATTTGTAAATAATCTCATAACTTTTCTATAGACATCCGTCATCATCATCTAGTCTATAGTACTTGTGCACACGGACACTGCAAAAGTGTTCGAATAGTCAGGAATTAAAATAATGCAAAATACACGCAATAAAATTCGTTGTTTAATTTCAAAATTTACATAATCATTGTATGGTGGGCAAATGTAATGGGTACATATTTTTTTGTAAATATATAAAAGGCGATGTGTGTATGTATGTATCTATGTTCCATATGGACTCCGAAACGGTTTCACCGATTTTGACAAGACTCACTGACAGATAGCTAATATTATAAGGAGTAATCCACGCGGGTGAAAACGCGGGGCGCAGCTAGTTTATAATATCAGTGTGATGTTTGTTCCAGCTTTGTATCCGAGCATCAGACGTAAGCCAAGGCAAAGACGGGAAGGAGATAGTCTCAGTTGTTCTACCAGTGTTACTAGATACTGGTATCACCAATCTCGTGAAAGAAGTACGGAGCGTCAGGTAATGTTGGAAATTTACAAAAACCAAGTACCACAAAGTCACAGCCCCCTTACTCTTCTATCTTTGGTATTTTTCGACTCAATTGATATAGATAAAACACAAGTGAAAGTTTCACGGGTACTATGAGTTAATTGATAGATAATTAATTCCTTTAACTGACATATTTATTCATTTATTCCTTGCTATATTGATTCCTTTAACTGTTGGCCTTTTGGAAAAACTCAGAGTCACACAACGGGCAATGGAGAGAGCTATGCTCGGAGTTTCTTTGCGTGATAAAATCCGGAACGTAGATATTCGCCAAAGAACCAGACTCACCGACATAGCAATTAAAATCTGTAAGTAGAAGTGGCAATGGGCAGGCCACATCGCTCGAAGAACTGATAACCGTTGGGGAAGAACGGTTCTTGAGTGGAGACCGCGAACCGGAAGACGCAGCGTAGGTAGGCCTCCCACTAGATGGACTGACGACATTGTGAGAGTCGCGGGCATCCAGTGGATGCAGATGGCAGGATGACGTTCGGTGTGGAGGTTAAAGGGGGAGGCCTATGTTCAGCAGTGGACTTCTTCTGGCTGATGATGATGATGATAATTCCTTTAAGATTTGTGTGATAATGTAACAATTAGTATCAATTGCAAAAAAAAAATACCTGCGATAAAAGAGCTGATAATCGTCGGCTGAACATTAAAAAAACAAAAAAAAAATTACCACAAATTACATTTACAAACGACAGAAAAGCTTAAAAAACTAGGCTAACTTAGGTTATTGATGTTAGGATCAAAGAACTAAAATGATCATTTAGAGAAGATTTCGTGTTTTGGTTTCTTTAACACATCCACATTGGTGGCATTGACGGTGAGTGGCGGAGGGCCCTGGTATGCCATTACACAGGGTAAACCCAGTTTGGGTACCAAGGTCATCCTACCAGGATTGTCAATTAGGACATTTAGTTGCATGCTTTATATGGTGATAAAATGATGTTTGCGGATGCTCAATAAATTATTCTTATTCTTATTGAAGAAGTGAAAGTTCTAAAATATGCGTCCTGGCTTTTCTTCATTGCCACAACGCGTTGTGGTCGAATATCATGAAGTCATGACACGAAATTCACTGTGTGATTTTTCTGTTTGCCAGAACGCGTCATGATTTTTATTAATGCCTTAACACGATTTTCGCGATGTGGATCTTTTAAAAGTAACATTGTGTTTTCATTCTTTGAAACTAGCACTGTTAAAGCGGTCCTTGAAAGAATGCATATGCCAGTTGCCATAACATTGTAAAAAGCTGTACGAAAATTCTGGTAACTTGTACTAGCTTTTTGATTGTAAGATTGTAGCTTTTTTTCTGGCAAGTGCTTTTACTAACTAAACAAAATACAAGCTAACTTACACTACAAAAACAATCGGATGAAAGCATCGCCATCCGTACAAATTCTGCCCATAGACCGTTGAATGTTTAAAGACAATCAATGCTCAAGCCCACTACCAGATAGCATACCCAGCATGCTGGCGGCATTACTGCGCTGAATGGCAATGCTTATGCGTTGAGCCAGAAACACTAGCATTTAGGTCACGTAGTTGAAGCTGGTAGCCAATATACTTCAGTGGCCTTAGTACGAGCACTTGCGACAAAGTTATCGATAGCAAAATGTATGAAAAATTCAGTTTCGTTTCACATCCGATAGAGGCGCTGTTCAATTTTTCATAAGTTTTGCTATCGTTTACGTAACGATAACTTTTTCGCAAGTGCTCGTACTAAGGCCACAGTAGAATATTAAAAGGAAATAATATGTTCCTTCAGATTTTTACGATGTTATTGTAGTTGTCAGACGAATTATCAGCGGCCGGTCTGTAAGGGTTTTTTTTTTATTTGTGTCCTTAAATGTGTTCTGATTATACTACAGAACTACTTTTACTACAAACTTTCAGCGTCATTGAATGTTATACATGACATTTCAGCTTACAGACAGTGTCGAAGCTAGTCCAAGCGGCAGGGGAAAGTCTGAAGCCCTTCTTGCCCAAGCTTATCCCCGCATTGGTCGGTGCTGCGGGCGAGCTAGAGTCCGCCAAGCTATCCTACTTGAGTACGGCTCTGGCGGACACTGGAACAAGAGAGCTGTTAGACGACATGAGAGCCAACGCGGCAAAGCAGCATTATACCACTGATACTGTTGTGAAGGTAATCTAATTATGATAAGATCATTTTACTTTAGAGGAGTGGTGGTAGCCGAGAAGTATCATGTGCGCTTTAAAATTTGACGACACACGGTTCGATCCTCTTCCCTACACCAATTTTTTTTTGACTTTTTTGAAAATTGTAAAATAGTTTTGCCCTTGGCCGCCAACTCGCCTGATGTTAAGCAATGATGCGGCCTACGATGGATCACGCTTGCCTAGAAGAAACCGATTCACTTTTGACTTGAAAACACCCAGATTGTAACTATCGGGGAACACCCATTCAGGCAGCACATTCCACATACTACTAGCAGTTTACACAATAAAAGTGGAATCAAAACGCTTCGTACGATGACTTATTTAGTATTTAAGTAAATTGTGTGCAGTTTTGATGGCGTCGCTCGAAAACGGCGAAGGAAAACATCGCGAGGAAAGCGGTATGTCCAAGAACCTTAAAAGTTAAAAGACATGACATTCACCAACATGCACTGGGCCAGCATGGTGGATTAGGGCCCATCCTCTCTCTCTGAGAGAAGGCCTGTGTCCCAGCAGTGGGAACATGTTAAAAGATATCCTTCATTTACTAGAATAACCTTGGTATCATTGTTAAGCTAGAATATCTTCTTATTTTTATATAAATCTTAGCGATATGAGTAACTGTATGTGAGTTATATTAAATGAGTTATTGTAACACAAGAAATCAACCCACAATATAACTCACATACAGTTATGTATGTGAGTTATATTGTGGGTTGATTTCTTACAATAACTCATTTAAAATATGTGTTCTATAAGCTAGTATTTCGTTTGCCACTAAAGTAGAAACTAGGAACAAAGTGTAAAGGAAAAATATATACAAATATAGGTAATATATTGTCTATCTTTCTCTCTTTGTCTCTCTCTCTCTTGCTCATTGTACTTTGTATCACATCGCTTGGATACATTATAATCAGAACTTGAAAATGGGACATGAATCTTGTTAGAGTTTCACACAAAAGTGTGACAGTTCAAAGACTCGCTCAAAGAAAGATTGACAACAAATCATATCCCATTTTAAACACTGTTTTAAACTATCACGGTTGTTCACTAAAGTTAAATGATTATTTACGGGATATTTACCGTGGTAAAGTTGTGGAAGGAGCTCCCGATATTTCGGCGCAGTTACATGCACCATGTTCACGGGAAGACTCCTTCCACAACCTTACCACGGTAAATATCCCGTAAATAATCATTTAACTTTATATCCCATTTTGTCATGTTTGTTTTTATTTTTGTGTTTTTTTGTAGATAGAACTTTCAAATTCATTTTCAAATTTCAAAGACATTTCAAATTGGCACAATGACACGCATAGTATGTAGACCCGCGTGGAAATCTAAACTGATACAGATCTCTGGTCGTACCACTGAAGACAAAATATACTAAACACGTTTTGTACTATTCCAGTGCATGCCCTTCATCGACATAGAAGTAATGAAGGAGATGCTGCCAAAGATCCTCGAGCTCACCAAGTCTCCTCAACTCGGCACTAAAGTCGCGTGCTGCCACTTCATAGTGCTCGCCGCACACTACTTGAGGGCCGAGTTAGAACCAGTCGCAGGGAAGATCATTAACACTATGTTGAATGGAACGTTCGATAGAAACGCTACTGTGAGGAAGAACTATGCTGAGGCGCTGGGACAAGTCTCGGCGTACGCTAAGGTTAGTTAAATATAAGTGTTATTCAATAAGTATAAAAAAATACTATGCAGTCCGTCTGTCTGCCTGTCTGTCTGTCCGTTTGTCACCAGGCTGTATCTCATGAATCGTGATAGTTAGTTGAAATTTTCACAGATGATGAATTTTTGTTGCCGCTATAACAACAAATACAAAAAAACGGAATAAAATATTTAAGGGGGCTCCCATACAACAAACGTTATGTTTTTGCCTGATATTGATAACGGCGACAGATAGAAACTTGAAATATTCACAGAATACTTAATTATATTGATGAAAATTTCAGAACTGGGCCAAATTCAAATGGCTCCACACGGGGAGTACCAGCTTTCAAATAAAAAAAGAACAATCAAAATCGGTTCACCCAGTCGAAAGTTCGCGGGAACAAACATTTAAAAAAAAAAACAGTCGAATTGAGTACCTCCTCCTTTTTGGAATTCGGTTAATAAATAAAATTACAAACTTGTATTTGAATTATTATTTTTTATTTCAGCCTTCATCAGTAGAAAAGTTAGCCAAGAAACTAGTAACATTATATGAGACGAAAGAAGACGACCTCTCCCGCTCTGCCATCGCGCTTACTCTCAAATCTATTGCCAAAGCTAAGATTGAGCACATCAAGGATAATGAAGAAGTGTTGGCACCGATGGTGTTCCTAGCCATGCACGCCCCTAAAGATGATGGTAATTATAATTTCTGTGTTGTTACTATGCTGTATATAACCATGACAAGAATTATTTCGGTTGAGGATAGTACCAGTATAACTCTGCCTCTCTCTACATCCGCTTCGCGTTCGAGATGTTTAATATTTTAGAAGGTAAGGTACCTTCTTATAAAACGGTGAGTTAGCTAAGACGTTTCTGGGGTAAAGTATGAAAGTCTCGTCAAAATCGGTCTAGCCGTTTTGGAGTTCATAGTAAACATACATACACACTTAGCCTTTTTTATATAAGAAGATTTATATTTACTAACTATACTTTGGAGCAAATGGAAGCGCAGCGTGATTGGTATTAAAAGACATGTGGCGCGTATGAACTCCGACCGATGGGCCAGGATCGTCACACAGTGGTTGCCCGATGGACGACGCAGTCAAGGAAGGCCTAGTAAACGCTGGCGTGACTATCTTGACTCATTCCAGAGAGGTTGGCAAGAGGTGGCGGAGGACCGAGTTTTATGGAAGGAAATGGGGGAGACCTTTTCCCAACAGTGAGACAGTAAAGGTTAAGAAAAAAAAATGCTATACTTTACAAAGGCAACTTAATTGCTTTTCTATGTTGGGTGCGTAGTATTTAAACAACACTTTAATGAGTTTTGCCTGACCTCTATATCTTCATTCTGGCAGAATCAACAACAGTAGAGATGTATGAGGAAATCTGGACGGACATAAGTCCGACGCGGGAGAGCGGCATCAAGCGCCACCTTCCGGCCATCCGCGCTGCAATCGAAGACGCGCTCAACTCCAGCAGCTGGGGGAAGAAAGTACAGGTGAGTCAGTCAATTAAATTGCATCATTTTCGCTCAAATATGGTGAAGGAAAACATAGTAAGGAAACCGGTATGTCCAGGAACCTAAAAAGTTCAAAGACTTATTCATATTCACCAAGATGTACTGTGCTAGCTTGGTGGATTTAGGGCCCATCCTCTCTCTGCGGCAAGGCCTGTGTCCCAACAGTGGGAAAATGAAAGGCTGATAGGACACCCGCTTATAATGTTTACTTTAGCACAATATGACATATAGATTAAGAACAGAGTACAAGATCTATATCAGGAATCTCTGAAGAAAATATAACTTACTAACTATACTCCTACAACACAACGAAATAAAATAGCATTGATATTGATTTGCCAGTGATAAAACATTATACTTTGTTATTCAAAAAAATATTGGCTGGTTTGGTTTCGATAAAATCTCCGTACTACAAAAACCATTATAGCAAAACAAAATATTTTTACACAAAGTTTCATATTTTTGTCTCAATTAAAATGACGAATTACATTATCACATAGCAATAACGAATCTTGCGTAATTTATCAGCGGTGATGTTTTGACAGTTTCTAGTACATATATCTAAAACTATGGATATCGGTCAGTCAGCGCTCAATAATATACACACTGAAACCAGAGTAAATATAATAATAATATGTACATTTAGTATACATTTGTTGTAAGTTAAATTGTTATAACGACATAGCATACAATTACAAATAGTATATTACCTATGCAATTAGTGAATAAGGATGAATTTAAAGTGATGTAAGCGGGCCATATATGTATTCAAGTTTTAGAATCCTGAGTGACGCAAGTGATTCATGGCTCTCGATATATAAATCCGTTTTATTCAAGAGTTGCATACATTATACCATGACTACGAGAAAAAGAAAGTTTTAAGCGAAAATAGACATTTAATGAAGTAAAAAGGAAGGTTAAATTAATTAAAATGCACATTAAAATTGGAACAACTACAATAATTAAGAGTAATTTTATATTGGTGTGTTCTAAATTCAAACACCAAAATAGTGATTAAAAGTGCTTTTTATTCACTATTTCCAGTGAATAAAATAAGCTTATTAGAGGGGGAATGGTTTAAAATTTATTTAAATATATAAGTAAACGCAGGATATGTTTTTTTTTTATATTTTACTAGATCCAACATACATGTGTTTGTAAATTAATAGTTTCCCAGTATCATTTTTTATTGACATATCTTACTTATTCTGAAATTGTTTAAAGGGTGCTAGTGCAATAAAGACAATCTGCAAGGAAGTGAAGTCCGGGCTCAGCGCGCAGCGCGAGCCGCTTGCGCGGGCGCTGCTAGCCGCCGCGCACGGGAAGACGTTCGAAGGGAAACAACACGTCGTCGAGGCGCTCGCCGAACTATGCAAGTCAGTATTACCAACACAGTGAGACAGCTCAGTAACACGTAGATTTTGTTTCGGAAACAGTATTCTATAAACAAATGTTTCTTAGTGAATATGTGGTAGTATTTTTCACAAGGATAAAAAAGCATGTTATTTATGAAAAGTGGATTTTTGTATCACTTATCATTATACAAAGATACCTACAATACAACCTGGGCGTAGATAGTTAAATCTGTATATCTCGAAATTGCGAGTGTATCGGTTTCTTAGGCAAGCGTGCTCCATCGTAGATCGCATCATCGATTAACATCAGGCGAGGTGTCGGTCAAACGCAAGCCTATTATCTATATCTTCTATCTATACATATAATAATAACGTAAAAATACTGAAAATCTGTAATTGCGAGTTTCTTTGTTTGTCCACGCACATCTAAACCACTGGACGGATTTAAATGCGTTTTTCACGAATATGCTTAGCTATGACCAGATTGAAGTTGAGGCTATGTTATTTTGCGCAAGGGTCGGATTAAGGGAGGAAAAAAGGGTTGAAAGTTTATAAGAAAATACTTGAAAATACGCGTAGATTTTCACTAGTTATTTAATAAAAATAAATCTATAATCGTTTGTCCGCAGTGTCCAAGAAGGCGAGACCCCGCTGTCTCCCGTCATGCAAGCGGAGTGCATATCCGCGCTCCTCACGGAGGCTCGCAAGCAAGAGATGGTGTACAAGCGGCACGCGTTGACCGCTCTCGCTCGCGCGCTTCACGACACCGATGCGGACACGTTCAAACGTGTCTATGAAATTGTTAAAGTCATACTATCTAAGGTCAGTGTCTTTTTTTTGTAATAGGTTCACCAAACTGGTCTTAAAATTAAATACATTTGTTATGTTAAGGTGAAACGTTTCACTTTGGTGGGAAAATCAAATTTCAAACAGTTTTTTTGTCCTTGTAGCTAGGCCGGGTAATTATTGTGAAATGGTATAGTGTTCGCGAAAATTGTTGGTCGTTCTTTACATTATCATGTTCAGCTATTAATCAGTTACTCACCATATTACTTATAGTCTAAGATCCGACCGCGTGATTTATACGTTCATATGTTTGATTAATAAAATATAATTTTTATCGATATTTATAACTAAACCAATGCAGATCCGCAAAGGTGGCCATCCAAATTTGGCCGCAATTAATTTTAATTAAAATGTAATTAATTATTTATTTTTGAACAATTACGTTCACTTGTAATTGTTAAAAAATATATTTCATTAGAAAGAAATATACCTGAGATACCGAGAAAGTTCAAGGTGCCATCCCTCACTTGGCCGCAACCTAATGTCAGCCAGGTGTAAACAGGTATAATTTCGTTAAATATATACGTTCATAATGTATTATCATGTTATACATACCAAATTGAAGATTAATTCTTTCCCTACATGATGAGATATAGGTGCCTATGCAAAAATGCCCGCAAATAGTGACTGCCAACGATTAAAGATAAATAAAAGCGAGAGAAACTTAAGATAAACACCCCATGTCGAATAAAGATAGAGCATCCCAGCTGCTTGTCGTTTTTATGCTACTGCGCATGCGTCCATAGACAAGGTGCTCAACTAAATACCGTACTGAATATTGCAATCATATGTTTTTGACAGTCTTATGCGCCACGTTGTTTTTTTTCAAGTCCAAAATTATAAAACTTTGTTAATATTAATATTGATATATTTCATTCTTAACGTTATTAAAACGTAAGAATAAAATGAAGAAGTGTTTTTTGTTGTGTAATGAAAAGCAAGAAGTGCTTAACTTTAGTGATGTATCATTTAAAAAGTGTTTTTTAATGATATTGTTTCGACGTCACAAAAATTTTATGTATCATAACCTAAAAGTTAATGTGGAATCAACAAATGAATTTGGTTATCACATGAATTGTTTAAAAAAAGTTATTACTGTAAAAAGTAAATACAAGGAAGAATTTGAAGAATTTTGTAAAACCCAAAATGTAAGTACAATTTTTAATCACACAGGACAAATGAATAATTTTATAGCTACTAAATATAAATATTATTGCGTTGAGTGTAGGTTTAATAGTACGATGTTTTTAATCTAATAAAACTTGTATAATAGTAGACTATCTTTTTATATTTAATAATGTATAAAATAATGTTTAATACAGCGATATATACAGAAATTTTCAACTACCTAGTTTTTCATCTAATACTAAAATTGAAAATTATTCCAATGATACTTATTTCTCCACGAACTCAGGTAGGCAAACCTTTAAAGAACGAACTCAGGTAGCCAGACCTTCTTTAAAAAGAACAATACTATCTATCGAGTATCGTTTAGGTTTTTTTTTGTTACTCCAAGATGAACATTGTACATGATTTTGAACTGACAGTAGTACTAAAATGTATGTTTCAAATTCGGGAAAAAAAATTTTTTCTGTTTTTTTTTGTTATTGAAAATCAGTAAACAAATAAAAATATTTCATTTGATTATATGATTATATTATATTATATATTGATTATATTATATGAAATTTTTTATGAAGACCGAAAATAAACGAAACTTAATATTGTTAAAAATTGTAATAAAACAAAATTTATTTAAAAGATAAATTTTATATTTAAAATGACGTTTCACAGTAAAAAAATATTGTTTTAGTTGAATATAATTAAAAAAATATTGAAAACACTAGTTTGGTAGATTAATTATTATGACATATTATTTTTACTGCTCAATTTTTGGAGTATTTTAAACTCCAAGCAAATACGCGAGCTACTAGTTGAGCACCTTATCTATGGACGCATGCGCAGTAGCATAAAAACGACAAGCAGCTGGGATGCTCTATCTTTATTCGACATGGGGTGTTTATCTTAAGTTTCTCTCGCTTTTATTTATCTTTAATCGTTGGCAGTCACTATTTGCGGGCATTTTTGCATAGGCACCTATATCTCATCATGTAGGGAAAGAATTAATCTTCAATTTGGTATGTATAACATGATAATACATTATGAACGTATATATTTAACGAAATTATACCTGTTTACACCTGGCTGACATTAGGTTGCGGCCAAGTGAGGGATGGCACCTTGAACTTTCTCGGTATCTCAGGTATATTTCTTTCTAATGAAATATATTTTTTAACAATTACAAGTGAACGTAATTGTTCAAAAATAAATAATTAATTACATTTTAATTAAAATTAATTGCGGCCAAATTTGGATGGCCACCTTTGCGGATCTGCATTGGTTTAGTTATAAATATCGATAAAAATTATATTTTATTAATCAAACATATGAACGTATAAATCACGCGGTCGGATCTCGTACTATTACATATGTCAATAAACCGTTTGAAACAGCATAAATTTGTTTGTTGACAAATGTATGTAATAATGTGCATTGGAGATAAATAACTTTACGCGAGTTTGTAAAGAATAATTAAGAATTATGTGAAATTAAACATTTGAAAATTAACTAAAGATTAAGAAATTAAATTTGATTGAATTTGAAATTTGATATAGTCATTATCATGATCCAATAAAACATGGTCTGACACTCCGAGAGTGATACAAGCCTACGTCACTGTCCAGTTGCCACTTTATTATTTCATTGCAACAAAACACAGAAATTGGGAAATAAATCTGCTAATAATCTATGAAATAAAATACAAAAAGCGCCTCAATGGTCATTTCGATTGTTTACACAAATTTAATATATTAAACAGGCCTAAGGACGCAGTTTCGATCTCTATGGCGGGGCCTGTTCATTTCTTTGTATGGAATCGATATATTGTGGTGTACATTGGCGCCATACAATTGAATGAGTACCGGATTATAGCAACACTCGCCCCGCTCCCCGCTGAACTCAAAATCTAACAAAATTAGAGTAAAATGCAACGAATATAATAAATTCATAAGAAAAAAAATCATTTTTTTTCTTCTTTTGATACTAATACTTATTTGGGATTCTGAAAACCTCTCGTGAAAAAGTAATGAAAATTATTTAGTATTTGAAACATATATTGATAAAACGGTTCGATTGTTCTCAGGATGAGTTATCAATGAGTAAGGATTCCGACGAAGAGGATAACGAAGGCGCCAGACAGAGACGGGAACAACTGACGGCGCTGAAGGAAGCCGCCTACGAACTGCTAGGAAAGGCCTGGCCTAAGGATCCGGATACACAAGGTACTTACGAGTTTGTGCATAATCTATATTGCTCGCGCATTTAAAAAAAATTGTAGATATCAATACAAATTATATTTCCAGCCAAAATGCCCGAACACAGGCTACTTTTCATCACCATGCAGGTGAAGCCGCGGGGCGCAACTAGTATCATATATGTGAAAGTTTGGATGGATGGATGTTTGTTACTCAATCACGCAGAAACGGCTGGGTGGATTTGGATGAAATTTTGAATATACGTTGCTTATGTCCTGGATTAACACATAGGCTACTTTTCATCATCATAATCATCACCACGCAGGTGAAACCGGCGGGCGCATCTTTAATTAATGCGTGTTCGTCATGGAATGCTAACGTTGTTGCAGAGACATACCAGGTGTTGTTCTTCGATCACTGCGCCAACTCGTACGCGAGCAGCTCTCGCTCCAGCCAGCTCTCCATCCTGACGTCCATGAGGCGGGTGCTGCAGCGGCTGGCGGTGCTGGCCGACTGCGGCGAGCCGATGGACACTGATGCCGCAACTGGCGGGGACAAGGCCATTGCGGCTGTCATACAGAAGGTGGCTTCTGTCCTCGATTATACCCTCAGTGAGTTTATCTTTATAACCGACTTCCAAAAGGGAGGAGGTTCTCAATTCGACTGTTTGCTTTTTAAATCATCAAAATCGGTTCACCCAGTCGAAAGTTCTGAGGTAACAAACATTAAAAAAAAAAAAAACCTTCGAATTAAGTACCTCCTCCTTTTTGGAAGTCGATTTAATAATGCTTGTTTTCGGTGATCTATTTGTGGTCAGCTTTTATTATAAAACAATATTTTTATTTATTGTGCGTACACGCAGTACTGTCCTAATAATGTTTATTTTTATAAATTCTTTTACAGAAAACAGTAATCAAGTAAGACACAGAAGAGACGCGCTCAACATTATGGAAATTCTCATCAAAAAATTGAAAGGTAAAAGTTGTTTTTGTTGAACAAACTACGACCTTAGTTTACTGGAGGTCGGGTCATTTTCATACAAATGTGCTAATTAAATTTTTCGGAAACTATTAGCGCGATCATGATGAAACTTAGTCAATATATTTAAATCGTATCAGGTGAATTAATTGCCTCGTTCCTACCTACGTTAATGTACATATTCACTTTGTTTTATATTAAACTAGCGACCTGCCCCGGCTTCGCACTGATGTATATTTTATGTGTATAAACCTTCCGTGGAAAATTATCTAACTGATGGTGAAAACCGCATCAAAATCCGTCGCGTGGTTAAAGCCCATCACACGCATCACGCTATAATATATATTAATATGAACATATTACGATATATTTTCAAAACTTTCTTTGTGTTACCACACACGCAGCTATAATATATATTACTAGCCGTCCACCCCGGCTTCGCACGAGTGTAAGCTCGGCCTTCGGCCTCGCTACAAAATATAATATAGCCTATGTCACCCGGGGATAGTGTAGGTTCCCAACAGTGAAAGAATTTTTCAAATCGGTTCAGTAGTTTCGGAGCCTATTCATTACAAACATACAAAAATAGGTACAAATCTTTCCTCTTTATAATATTAGTGTAGATAGCTGTGCATATAAATTTTATTTATATTAGTATATATTAAAGCTACGTGTGTGGTGGGCTTTATGAGGAGTTAGCGGATATACAGAGAGACGCGGAAAGCGACTTTATTTTATACTATGTAGAGATATTGCACATTTTCTTGTTGATTGGGTTTTTAAGTGTACTGGAAAATAAAATATTTTGTATTTTTATATTTGCATGTGAGCCAGAAGTTTTATTAGATTCTATTGGTTAGACGTAGACGTCATCATTTACAGATGTAATTTGGTATTTATAACAGTTTATTTATTTATTTTCAGATCTCAATAAAACAGAAGAATTGAACAAGTTGAAAGACATTTACCAAACGTACGCACAAGACTTGTCGAAGGACTCATCACATGAAATACGAAGCAAGCTAGACGACATTAAAGTGCTTTTCAAATAACATTGTTAGTATTTATTTACTTAATGAAATGGTTGTATGAAATGTGAAATAAAGTAGACATTCTAATTTAAATTTGTTTTGTCCCTTCAATCCAAACGTCTGTCATTATAAGTTAACCTTTTAGGTTGTTCTACCGCAAAAATATCTCTCCATGCATATTGTTGCGGCCGGTGGCCACCAAAGCGGCGAACTTTAGATCAATACGTAGAGCGCTGCGGACTCCGGCGCGGCTACGGCATTTTAATATAATAATATTTCTTCAAATGGTTAATGGAGAAAAGTAATAATAACCTGCGTCCCTGATAAATAGCTTCAAATGATAATGTAAAGAATAACATTGATTATCGCAAACACTATACCCGGCCTAGCTAATAGGACAGAGAAACTAGTAGGTAAGATAAGCACTATACTTTATCTACGGAACAGACTTGCGCTTTATAACTTCCTTGCTTGCGCTTAAATCAACACAAATTGTCAAAAGCAGCCTTTAAATTAGTGCGCATGCTAGCGTTTTCCCGACAAATATCGCACAGATAATATAACCTTTCGCGCTTCTCTTCATTTGACAGAACGTCAAATCGCCAACGATTCGCGTTGCCATGTTAGCGATCGTAGATAAAACGAGTTTTATTTCCCACAATAAAATGCGTAGACAAAATTTTGTCATGGTGCGCAAGCGCATGCTAGCCCTGGTGCTATATCTTATTTGACATATCCCGCGATATGGACATGTATACAGATATATTTAATGACGTATACGTTAACAGACTTCCTACCAAACGGTACAAACCTAAGAATTGGAGAAATGATTTTTAGTACGGAACTTGAATTTTTTTCAGGCACAAATAAAACAACATATGTAAACAATATCACATCAGTGTTTAATGCTATTTGCATCCAATAAATCTATGGAATGAAAAATAATCAACAAATTTAAGACGTATGTATAAATAATGCCTACACTAATAAATTACAAATAATATGCAAGACTTGTTACTAAATTCATATCAACTGAAAATACATATAATGACAAGCTAATAATTTGAATAATATTTACATGACTGCTAAATAAATTGACGACGTTTGAAATGGATACTTATTTTTAGTAAACCTGTTGTTTTTTTTCCAAATTCATTCTATTATAATTTCCACACAAATATATTTTTACCTAGCCGATTTCACCCGGAATAATGTAAGGATTTTACAACACAAACTTCAAAATCAGTACAGACGTTTAGAAGTAATGGCGGAATAAAGAAATTAAGAGACATATATTTATATGAATAAAAACATAATTTTGTGGCAATTATGCCAAAATGGCAATGGGTACAATACATTGATATCACAACTTTCGTATACACAGAACAAAACAAATTCTAAAAAGTTAACGTCAAATCAGAATAACTTGAATGTCAATAATCTGGGCTATTGCATCAATATACCAATACCCAGGAAATATCAATAAAGCAAGCCAGCAAAGAATAGGGTGGCTGCACATAGACAAACGAAGATAAGCTCTTTGTCGTCTTGCCCTGGATCCCTGTACTGTAGCGGCCGAATTCGTAGGTTTGTAGCCGGCCTATAGTGGTTTTTTTTAATGAAATCTACATTTTGCTGTGGAGCCGGCTCTTAATATTAGCTGATCTTGGATGCCAAAACAATTCATATGTATGCAAGTAATTTTTCCATTTAAACATTTGTTTACGGTGTAGTTTTACAACCAGGCCATTTAAACATATTACAAGCGCAGAAAATGGATGCCAATGCCAACACAATATGTATAAAACAATCACATTCAAACATAATATTTTACATATATAAAACATATTCACAATTTGTAATTTTAATAAACAAGTCCTTAAAATATGTTAGAATAGAGCTAGGTTTTGCTAAATTCGTCTCCGAAGCTGCTAACAAGTTTTGGAAAATACTCAGGTCTTTTATAAATTAATAAAAACTTTACTACATCATAAATAAACTACTATGTTATGTCCTAGTCACATCACAAATTCATAGGTACATTTTTCTCTATATACCGTGCTATAAATTTCCATAATAATACAAGTACATAGTGAATGCGAGTTAAATGTACTCTCAGACATACAAGTGCTTTTTTTTATATGTTACTGAGTGACGAGACGAGCGAAGTCGTTCGCCTGATGGCTCTTCACGCTTGCCCATAACAGCTCAACGCCACTCAGAATTTTGAACTTCAACAGTTCAAAACCCTGGCAATGCACTGCGCTCGTCACCCCCAGATATAAGATGTCAAATATCTGTGTGCCCTGTAATTTCGCTGGAAACATTGCCCTTCAATCCGGAACACAGTTGTGTTTGCACACTACTGCTTGGCGGTTGAATAACTGGCAAACGTGTGTTACTTCCCCAGGCGGACCCCTGCAAAAGAGTCCTACCACTACAAATAAAGTGCTTTGTTAGTTTCAGGTCTGGAGCTTAACGCCTAACTCTAACCGCGGGCTCGAATACGCGTAGTTTGTAAAATCACGCGAACCTTAACGCTCCGAGATACGGTTGTTGCGCAACTTTTCGCAATCACCTAAACTGAATCGCATATAACAGGTAGGCGTAAGGCTCCTGAACTTCTAACATAGACTATATATTAAGCACTTAATTATATAACTGTACAACTTACGAACTCGACTTTTTTACTATTGCAAAACTATGTGGAGCTAGAAATTATTTACTTATTGCATGAAGCGGTATATAACTCTGAATCTGATAGAGTAATAATTGAAAGCGTTTCTGTTTATAAGGCCCATTTTAGAGTACAAAACTACAAATTGCCGCTAATATTTCACTATACTATTTACAACCTAATATTATTATACCTATGTGATATAACAAATTCTGGCTCAATCGAGAAGAGCAACATTCCTTTTTTACTAGGTAAAAAGCACGAATAATAGAATTAAAAGCAGACCTTAGTCTGCAGAAAAAAAAATTATACGGCAAGTTTAAATTAATAGGTAACCATTATGTTAACTAGTTAATGATTGCAATACCTACAAGAGACAGAGACAATTTGAATTGCTGAAAGTAAAATTAAAATATATTTTTGAAAATTCAAATTAACTTTAAGTGGACAAATACAATTATTATTTTCTGTCTAAAAGGGTGATTCTTTCAAGAGATTTTTAAAATTTAGCCTAGCTAATTAACCGACTTCTTTTAATGTTTGTTATCTCAGAACATTCGACTGTGTGAACCGATTTTGATGATTATTTTTTTATTTGAAAGCTGGTGCTTCCAATTAGTATACGGTGAACGTACTGCGATCCCCAAGCCGCCTGCCAAACGTGGGGATTATGGCAACACCCCTCTCTATGAGGGAGGCCTTGTCCAACAGTGGACGTTAATTGGCTGATGATGTGTGCTTCCAATTTGGTCCAGTTCTGTCATTTTAATGAAGTCGGTTTTTTACATTGATAATTATTGTGGTGTCGGTTCTCAGAATTTGAAGGAAAAATAAATTTAATGTTAATGTCAGTTTAAATTTAAACTATACACGATTCAAGTTGAGTGTTCTCAGGGAACCGCAGTTCCTAGATATAATATTGCGGTGCGCCGCGTGGTCTATACGTCGTCGAAGAGTCCCCGCGGCGGCATCGTCATCTTGTCGCGGCGTCGCTCCTCGAACTCGTTACGGATTGACGGCAGCGTGCTGTCACCGAACCTGTGGTTAGTTTCATCATGTTATCACACTAATCTCACTAATATTATAAATGTGAAAGTTTGGATGGATGTATGGATGGATGTTTGTTACTCAATCGCACAGAAACGGCTGGATGGATTTTGACGAAATTTGGAATATACATTGCTTATCTGACCCCAAACTAAGCAAAGCTTGTAATATGGCTGCCAGAGACTGATATACGTACATATATACTTTTAAATACATACTTAAATAGATATTAACACCCAGACATAGAACAAACACCAATGTTCATCACACAAATGTTTGTCCTAGATGGGAATCGAACCCACGCCCCCAAGCACAGAAGTTAGGTTCACTACCAACTGAGCTACCGGGGCAGTCGTAAAAATAGTTTTTTTTTATCACATCTATTCGAAAAGAGCTAGTTTATTCTTCGTTAACAGGGACTAAAATAGCTCTTTAATCCCTAGGGACTAAAAGTGATTTGAATTTAGAATGTGGATATTGTTAGTAAAAGTTCCAATCTCCAAAGAGATCAATCACAAACATCGTATGAACAAGTTACAGGCTGAATATATGCGCGACTGAAAGAAGGCAAACCGCTCGAGCCAAATAAAAAAAAAAAGTTTGAAAAAATGCGGGTAAATTCCGCCTTCGTTCGTAACTTATCTAAATTAGCTGTTCGTAACACACTCACAATCACATCGCATTCGAAGTTTAATTAGTTTTATTAAAAAAATAGTCTTCCATATGCAAAAAAAAGAGGACGACAAGGTGGTCTGCAGGGTGTCTAAAAACACCAAGCCTGATTTAGCCTGATGCGTTCGCACCCGCCACGCCACCTTGCGGTATCTCCCTCGTTTGTCTAATCTGAGGTGACGTAGAACGTCAAGTATGTTACCTCCGATCAATGTCATCGTCCACCGTCCTGTTGTAAGGCAGCTCGGCGCGCTGGTAGCCGGTGGCGTGTCCGCGCTCGGGGCTCGGCGTCACGTAGTAATCTGAGTCCACGTCGTGTAGGAGCCCGGTGTGGGCTGGAAAGTGGACACATGCACAATAACCCGTGGCGTTAGTGAGTATGGAAAGAGAAAGCATTACATTCAAAATAGGCATAGTCTGGCTATTTGTACTACAATAAAGGTCCACCGAAGCAGAGGTGGGTAAAGTATGTCATTTGTGTAAAGGAGAAAAGCAGCGTTCATGTATGTTTCTCCTTTGAAAAATATTCGCCCCAGCTCCTCCGTCTCAGCGGTGAGCTACTGATGAGCTCTTTGGCACGTTTTTTCAATAATATTCAACGTCTCAATCTGGTACTTGGCTGATCCATCCCAAAGGTGCGAGCAGTACTCCATGCACGACTAAATTTGTGATTGACATAATGAAAGCAACTGTTCTGATGTGAAGGACCGACGCATCTTCAAGAGAGAGTGTTGACACTCAACTTTGGCTTCCTATATTGAGACCAAGACTCAAAAAGCTGAGTATCCTCTTGAGCAATGAGCAACGCCCAGGAGTTATCGGAATGGATACATCTTGGAAAGTAGGAGCCAGTTGGAATAGTGTCCTTTTGGAGGAGAACAAACACGCCTGGGTTTTGGCTGGATTGAACTTGAACCAGGTTGGCATCGCTCCAATCGGAGACTGCTTGGCTCTGTAATATCAGGGAGTGGACGAAAAAGACGGTAGAACTACTGTTAAAACTTGCACGCTGGACAATAAAAACTTCAAGAGGTAGACTAACAAGTATCATTAATAAAGTGCTGAGAAAAAGCGAAATAAAAAAATACATCAAAAAGGTATACAAGCTATACTATCTGTAAAAAGTTTATAGCGGCCGACCCTATCACTATTATCACACGAGTATAGTTTACGTATGTGCCTTGTTAAATTAACATTATATTAATAATCATTTACTTGACATAATGAAGTTTATTAAATGTTAGTTTTTTTTTTGTTCAGCTTGTCTCGTCCCATTGCTGGGCAAAAGCCTCCTCCATTTCCTTCCTCGCATCTCTATCTTCCGCCAAGTTCGGGTAAAAGGCGCGAAGATCTTTACACCACCTAGTTCGCGGCCGACCAGGGTGTTTTCTCGGCCACCTGTACGCTCTCATTGACTGACAATCTTCGCCCATCTTGCCATGCTGGTCACGTGGCCTGTTCAGTTCCATTTGAGTTTGTCTGTCTCAGTCCCTACGTCGCCAATTTAGGTTCTTGAGCAAACTGTCGCGTTGGGAACTCGGTAGATTTTTTTTGATGCCGAGAATACGTTTCTGTCGTTTTATTAAAGTCTTCGTTAGGTGACTTTCCACCGTTACTAAAAGAGTGGAAAGGTCACCTTTCGTCAGCTCTAGAAAATAATATTAGCATGAAATTATTAAGTAATTGAGAGAAATGTATAATATATTTATGACAAATTGAGAACAGATTTTCATTTAATTGTGTTGTGACCAATTGAAAATAACAAGATATTTTAGTTTAAAAGGGCAAATTCTATTGATTCTTCTATTGTTCCTGTGAAGAGATCGTATCATGAAGACCTCAGCTTGTAAGTGTTGATTTATTTTTTAATATTGAAACTTAAGAAAAAATACCTGTACATAAAAAAAGTTTTATAGCTCTAATAGGCCTGTGTTCTATTTTATTACCTCATAAATAAGAGAGCCCATCAACGAGAATAAAATTAAAATTTGGTCAAAAATAAATAGGTAATAATTTCTATCTATATATCTCTTATATACAAAAATCAATCGCTGTTTGTTAGTCTCGCTAAAACTGGAAAAACGCCTTGACCGATTCGATTATATTTTTTTGTTTTGTTCGCCTCAATACAGCGCTGGTTTAAAAAAAAAAAAATTGGAAGATTTGGTACAAACTGAAAATGATTTTTTCCATGAAATTTGGGCAGGCCAACGTTTTTCTGGGCAGCTAATATCTCATATTTTGTTCATCTAATTTAAATTAATTTTTCAATATGTGTAATGTATTTCATTATATCCTTTCCTAAGCCTGTTAATTGTAATAAACGAAACAAGCTTATTTTGTACTTTTATACGGGGTGAAATTTTACATAGATATTGACCACTAAAGCCGCCATGCGCATAAAAACGCTCGAGTAATTTAGAGCTTTGCTTAAGGCAAATGCTGAGAGCTTGGAAGGAGTTAGGGATTCCATTCCAATTCTGTCACCCCTGAGTAGTCATCTTATCACTTGGGTCACCGTATGCGCGTATGTAACCTTAAGTAGTCTACGCACGACACGGTTTTATATCAGGTTTGATTTGATGAAAAAACTAGTTTTTATGTGACCGTAGTTTATTATTCGGAAGCAGGCCAGAACTCACAAATACAAACATCAGACCAACTATTCTCGCATGCGATATTATTTCTGCCTTCGTCGCACTTATGTCAATACGGTTGATTGTGACCATGATAAAATTAATATTGCAGGTCCTGGAAACTCACATATACTAGTGATGGATTTAAAATTCCGTATAATTTTCAGTGTTGTTTGTGTGCGTCCTGTTCCTGGCTCTATTAGCCGGGTCAAATGGAGACGACGAAACGTCCAATGAGGAGAGACGTGTCGTAAGTATACATAAATCTTATTTGGTAAAATAGCCAATAATTAATAAATGATCGTAATAAAATGACTAGGTATGCATAATGACAACTTTTTTCATTGTTTGTTGTGGTGCCCCATGGACTCTGCGATCCGTGCCCTTTGTCAACTTAAACAATTTATTTTGTCAACTATTGCTAATATACAACATTCAACGATTTTACAAGAGGAAATATGGTTTCATAATGGTAAATTTTATCTAGCAAGTTCGGTACTCAGCATTTTTAGCAAATAATTTCAGATTATTGACATACTATTGTATAAAGTACACAGATCTTTTTATCAAAAAAGGTCTAAGAAACGACTGTCACAGACTATGCCTTGATCACAAAAGTTAAATCAGAAAAAGTAGTGCCAATGATGACTTTGTAGTGCAAGGTATTAATTTAATGTGATCTAATATATAATGTTAGGTACAAGGAAGAGCTTAGTCAAAGACAAACCAACAATATAAAGAAGTTTATATATATATAAGTAACAGCGTCTCTATCCATACACTTAAGGTGGAACGTTTCATGTTTGGCGATAAATCCAAATTTCACAGTTTTTTTGTCCTTGTAGCTAGGCCGGGTAATTATTGTGAAATGACATAGTGCTTGCGAAAATTGTTAGTTGTTCTTTACATTATCATGTACAGCTATTAATCAGTAACTCACCATATTACTAACATTTGTCAATAAACCGATTGAAACAGCAAAAACGTGTTTATTGACAAATGTATGTAATAATGTGCATTAGAGATAAATAGCTTTACGTAAGTTTGTGAAGAATAATAATCAATTTTCGCAATCATCATGATCGTTTACAATAATTACCCGGTCTAGCTACAAGAACAAAAAAAAACTGTTCAAATTTGAATTTCCCGCCAAATATGAAACGTATCACCTTAAGCTTTTTTGAGTAATGATAAAATAATGAAAATACCATAAACTACATGCGAGTATTTTATTTGCCATCATGTTTTTATGGTTTATTAGCAGCAGCGCACCGCGGTTTTGTCGGGCATTCACAATAACCGTATAAAAGTATGGGTTAAACTAGAGTATAACCTACCTTCACATTAAATTTCATCTTAATCCGTACAGCCTCGACGGAGTTGACGTGGGAACAAACATACACACACGACTTTACCACGACATCACCGATTTTCATCACCACGCGGGTGAAACCGCGGAGCGCAGCTAGTATGTATATATATAGAAGAAATAGATAGATAATGCGTCAGTGAGCGAGTGTTACCTCCGTCGTGGGTGTCCCGCGTGCGATAGTTCGCGAACCGCTCGCTGTAGTCGCGCCGCCGGCTCAGGGACTCCTCCTGCCGTTGCCGCTTGCGTTTCTCTGCAACAAACAATCAATCATCAAAAAAAAAAAAACAAGTAGGTACGATGTTAAAATCCGAAACATAGATATTCGCCAAAGAGCCAGAGCCACCGACATAGCTATTAAAATCTGCAAGTTGAAGTGGCAATGGGCAGGCCACATCGCTCGAAGAACTGATAACCGGTGGGGAAGAAAGATTCTTGAGTGGAGACCGCGAACCGGAAGACGCAGCGTAGGTAGGCCTCCCAATAGAAGACCGACGACATTGTGAGAGTCGCGGGCATCCAGTGGATGCAGATGGCAGGATGTCGTTCAGTGTGGAGGTTAAAGGGGGAGGCCTATGTTCAGCAGTGGACGTCTTCTGGCTGATGATGATGAGGTACATTTTTTTATAACCCACGACAAAAGAGTTAAATAATATTCACACGTCTGAACAGATATTCTAGAATCATAACTAAGAATACTCTCGCAAAGACGCCTTTCACACAAACAAAAAAAAATGCTGTTTGGAAGCTACGATGACGAAATGAAATGGCGGATATTGAAAACTGTATTGAACCAAAATTTTATTCATGATATTTTATGTGCAGGAAGCAGAAACACTAGTTCGATTATCAACCATTTTAAACGAATCTATATAATATATACCTACAGTAAAATAATTCTCGCAGTTTATAAAACTAAAACACACGCTTTAAAATCGCTAATCTTGAAGACCCTGGTAAGGATAATAGGATAAACTATACAAATCATTGCATTGTCATCAGTCCTTGATAAATGTGCAAAGTTTTAAAATCAATCCGTCGTTTTGAAAGGGGTAAAAATTATGTTCAAAGATTCCGTTACATGGATACATACCAAGCTAATAAAAGTATTAAAAATCAATTGCCGTTCGTAATCCTCGCTAAAACTCAATAAACCGGCCAAGTGAGATTCGGACTCGCGCACTGACGGTTCCGCACCACATAAACCGTTTACTAATAAGCAAAAAAAAATAGGCAAAAAGACAACATCACGCCCAGATCCAGATCCAGAGAGAGATGGATGATCCAGATCACCCATCCAAGTACTTCCTAATCACTTTAAATTTTGTGTAGAATCGGCCCACCCGCGACCTCTTCTTGATTACGTGGAATAAATACTGGGTATATAGGTGGATTAAGAACATACAGTGTGTATGACAACCATGTATCGCTTGCGGCTAGCGTTTTTTACGGCGAGCGAGGGTTTTAGTATGGCGCTTGTGATTGGAGAAAACAAAAGTCATTCATTCAATTCGCGCCTAGGATTGGCCCGCTCGAAAAAGATCCTGCTGAATATTCAGTACCTTTCCAACAAGGCGGGGTAAAGGATGAGCCGTCAAGTGAATGGTTATATCGTCATTGTAAAATCCCGAGTCAAGACTGTTAATAATTAATTTCTTGTCTGTTTACACAGAACCGTCGCCAGGATTCAGATCGTCGCCAGATATGTTATTATATTCCGCTATTTGTTTTCATGCGTCGCCTTTTCTATTATTATGTACTTAAGTACCTTGATTATCAAGCTAGCTCTGAAAACACCCATACCACGGGCCGTACAGTCACCTGTTTTAAGCGATTCGGTTTAGGTGATTAAGGAAAATCACGCGAACGTGAATCGTCGTCGTCGTTGAAGTCGTATGGTCGTTGTAAAACTCCGAGTCACGGCTGTTAATAATTTATTTCTTGTCTTTTTACACAGAACCGTCGCCAGGAGCCATATCGTCGCCGGGTATGTTATTATATTCAGCTATTTGTTTCCATGAGTCGTCTTACTAAGTACTTATGTACCTTGATTATCAAGCGAGCTTTAAAAACATCCATACCAGGGGACGTACAGTTACCTGTTTTAAGCGATTCCGTTTAGGTTATTGCGGTTAATCACCAATAAGAACCTATTAATGACCTGGCTAGAAAAATGAAATTTAGCAAGAAAACCCCGAGTCACAGCTGTTAATAATTTATTTCTTGTCTTTTTACACAGGACCTTGACCAGGAGCCAAATCGTCGCCGGGTATGTTATTATATTCAGCTATTTCCATGCTTCGCTTTTTCTAGTACTACGTACTTATGTACCTTGATTATCAAGCGAGCTCTAAAAACACTCATACCAGGGGCCGTACAGTCACCTATTTTAAGCGATTCCGTTTAGGTTATTGCGGTTAATCACCAATAAGAACCTATTACTGACCTGGCTAGAAAAATGAAATTTAGCAAGAAAACCCCGAGTCACAGCTGTTAATAATTTATTTCTTGTCTTTTTACACAGGACCTTGACCAGGAGCCAAATCGTCGCCGGGTATGTTATTATATTCAGCTATTTCCATGCTTCGCTTTTTCTAGTACTACGTACTTATTTACCTTGATTATCAAGCGAGCTCTAAAAACACTCAAACTAGGGGCCGTACAGTCACCTATTTTAAGCGTTTCCGTTTAGGTTATTGCGGTTAATCACCAATAAGAACCTATTACTGACCTGGCTAGAAAAATGAAATTTAGCAAGAAAACCCCGAGTCACAGCTGTTAATAATTTATTTCTTGTCTTTTTACACAGGACCTTGACCAGGAGCCAAATCGTCGCCGGGTATGTTATTATATTCAGCTATTTCCATGCTTCGCTTTTTCTAGTACTACGTACTTATTTACCTTGATTATCAAGCGAGCTCTAAAAACACCCATACCAGGGGCCGTACAGTCACCTATTTTAAGCGATTCCGTTTAGGTTATTGCGGAAAAATCACCAATTACCTAACCTATAGGGTAGTTCTCATTGACCTAGCTAGAATATTGAAATTTGGCAAGAAGCAAGGTCTCACAGCATATATAAAGGAAAATATCTGAAAATTGTTCATTTCATGTAACATCTCATTTAAAAAAATATGTTATTACAAACTTACATTTTGTAGTTGGTATGTATGGGAGCAGCTGTTTGCCAACTACAATGTTAAGTTTGTCCACTAATATTTCTACCTTTTAAACCATTTTTCGTCAAGACTCACTATCTGGGATGGATAAACTATCTACAGGCAGATAATATTTATTAAATTGGTACGGAACCCTCAGGGTGCGAGTCCTACTGTAAGCATTAACTTTGCAATGCTATAAATCTTTCATAAATAATAATGACCTGACATCCACGTAGCATCAGGAGTAAGTGAGACAGACAAGTATTGTAATTAGTGTGTGTGAGAGCGAGATATATATATATATATAATAAAGTCAATGACGAACGTACATTACCTTTCAATTAATTACCTTACACTAGTAACACTTGTCCGGTTGTATTATTATTTTTTGTTTCGAAGTGTTTTTGACGTGGTGTTGACGTTAAACGAATAAATCGATTCAAGTTAAATTAAAAAATAATAATATTTAAAAATATATATTTACTTATGGTTTATTTAGGATGCCTATCAACAGCAACTTGAAAGGTTCCTGGGAATGCCGTACCTAGAAATCGCCCATGTAAGTTGAACATTTTACTCGCTTATTCATAGTAGTTGGATTCATAATGATGATAAAATGTTTTTTTTATTATTATGCAAATAAGCTAACGGGCCGCTTGATAGTAAGCGTTCAACGTCGCCTACGGATACCTGTAACACCAGGGGCATCACAGATACGAAGTCGACCTGTCCTTATATTTTTCAGTAAAAGTTCAGTACCTTTCCATCACGGCGGGTTAAAGGATGAGCTGTCAAGTGCATGGTTATATCGTCATTGTAACACTCCGAGTCACGGATATTAATATTTTATTTCTTGTCTTTTTACATAGGACCGTCGCCAGGAGTTTGATCGTCGCCAGGAGTTAGATCGTCGCCAGGTATGTTATTATATTCAGCTATATGTTTCCATGCGTCGCCTTTTCTATTACTACGTACTTATGTACCTTGATTATCAAGCGAGCTCTAAAAACACCCATACCACGGGCCGTACAGTCACCTGTTTTAAGCGATTCCGTTTAGGTGATTGCGGAACGAACGAATCACGCGAACGTGAATCTTAATACAGAGATACGGTTTGCGGTCGCGCAACTTTTCGCAATCATCTAAGCAGTATTGCTTAACACATGTGATTGTACGACCCCAGTAGAGACATTCAGTCTGCTCGTTTTTAGGGTTCCGTATATCAAAAGGAAAAAAGGAACCCTTATAGGATCACTTTGATGTCCGTCTGTACGTCTGTCAAGCAAGACTAAGGGAATCAATGAGATAGAATAGTGAAATTTGTCAAGAAGCAAGGTCTTACAGCGCATATAAAGGAAAAAAATCGAAACTTGTTCATTTCAAGTAACATCACATAAAAAAATAAAAATGCTATTACAAACTTATATTTTGTAGTTGGTATGTATAGGAGCAACTGTTTGCCAACTACAATGTTAAGTTTGTCCATTAATATTTCAATCTTTTTAACCGTTTTTCGTCGAGACGAACTATCCGGGATGGATGAACTATCTACGTACATAATATTTAGATACATATTAGCAAGCTTTATTTAACTCCCTTATTCATAGAAGTTGGATTCACAATGATGATAAAATGTTTTGTTTTTTATTATGCCATAGGAGGCAAATAAGCTAACGGGCCGCCTGATAGTAAGCATTCACCGTCACCTACGGATAGTTGTAACACCAGGGGTGTCACAGAAAAGTTGCTGACCAATAAAGACAATTAACAATCCTTATATTTTTCAGTTAAAATTCAGTACCTTTCCATCACGGCGGGGTAAAGGATGGGCTGTCAAGTGCATGGTTATATCATCATTGTAAAACCCCGAATCACGGCTGTTAATCATTTATTTCTTGTCTTTTTACACAGAACCGTCGCCAGGAGTCAGATCGTCGCCAGGTATGTTATTATATTCCGCTATTTGTGACCAATATAACAGTCCTTATATTTTTCAGTTAAAATTCAGTACCTTTCCATCACGGCGGAGTAAAGGATGAGCTGTCAAGTGCATGGTTATATCATCATTGTAAAACCCCGAATCACGGCTGTTAATCATTTATTTCTTGTCTTTTTACACAGAACCGTCGCCAGGATTCAGATCGTCGCCAGGTATGTTATTATATTCCGTTATTTGTGACCAATATAACAGTCCTTATATTTTTCAGTAAAAATTCAGTACTTTTCCATCACGGCGGAGTAAAGGATGAGCTGTCAAGTGCATGATTATATCATCATTGTAAAACCCCGAATCACGGCTGTTAATCATTTATTTCTTGTCTTTTTACACAGAACCGTCGCCAGGATTCAGATCGTCGCCAGGTATGTTATTATATTCAGCCATTTGTTTCCATGCGTCGCCTTTTCTATTACTACGTACTTATGTGCATTGATTATCAAGCGAGCTCTGAAAACACCCATACCAGGGGCCGTAGAGTCACCTGTTTTAAGCGATTCGATTTAGGTGATTGCGGAAAATCACCAATAAGAACTAACATATAGGTTAGTTCTCATTCGCCTAGCTAGAATAATTACATTTGGCAAGAAGAAAGGTCTCACAGCACATATAAAGGAAAAAATCCGAAACTTGTTCATTTCAAGTAACATCACATAAAAAAATAAAAATGCTATTACAAACTTATATTTTGTAGTTGGTATGTATAGGAGCAGCTGTTTGCCAACTACAATGTTAAGTTTGTCCATTAATATTTCAACCTTTTTAACCGTTTTTCGTCGAAACTCACTATCCGGGATGGATGAACTACACAGAAAAGTTGCGGACCAATAAAGACAATTAACAGTTCTTATATTTTACGGTAAAAGTTCAGTACCTTTCTATCACGGCGGGGTAAAGGATGAGCTGTCAAGTGCATGGTTATATCGTCATTGTAACACTCCGAGTCACGGATGTTAATAGTTTATTTCTTGTCTTTTTACACAGAACCGTCGCCAGGAGTTTGATCGTCGCCAGGAGTTAGATCGTCGCCAGGTATGTTATTATATTCAGCTATTTGTTTCCATGCGTCGCCTTTTCTATTACTACGTATTTATCAAGCGAGCTTGATTATCAAGCGAGCTCTAAACACACCCATACCACGGGCCGTACAGTCACCTGTTTTAACCGATTCCGTTTAGGTGATTGCGGAAAATCACGCGAACGTGAATCTTAATACAGAGATACGGTTTGCGGTCGCGCAGCTTTTCGCAATCACCTAAGCAGTACTGCTTAAAACAGGTGATTGTACGACCCCAGTAGACATTTAGTCTGCTCGTTTTTAGGGTTCCGTACATCAAAAGGAAAAAAGGATCCCTTATAGGATCACTTTGATGTCCGTCTGTATGTCTGTCAAGCAAGAATAAGGGAATCAATGAGAACTAACCTATAGGTTAGGTTAGGTTAGCTAGAATAATGAAATTTGGCGAGCAAGGTCTCACAGCACATATAAAGGAAAAAATCCAAAACTTGTTCATTTCAAGTAATATCACATTAAAAAAAAACATACTTACATTTTGTAGTTGATATGTATGGGAGCAGCTGTTTGCCAACTGCAATGTTAAGTTTGTCCATCAATATTTCAACCTTTTTATCCGTTTTTCGTCGAGACTCGCTATCCGGGATGGATAAACTAACTATCTACATACATAATATTTATTGAATTTGTACGGAACCCTCAGGGTGCGAGCCCTACTGTAAGCAGTAACTTTGCAATGCTACAAATCTTTCATAAATAATAATAGACAAGGGACAGGGCGACTTCGCTCGTCTCGTCACCCAGTATCATAAAAAAAACTATTGTAAGCTTTGTAAAGACTAACCTTAGATTAAATACCCTCTAAGCTATTAACAGTCCTTATATAATCAATAGGTATTATTTATTATGTACTGAATAGTTTTTAATTTAATTTCAGTACTTCGATCAACGTTTGAATAGACAATACTTCGCACATCCGCTGCGTAAGTTTGTTTTGAATAGTATTTAAACCACCTATTTCAGACTTATTTTCAGCAAAAGCCAATATTTATTTAAAAAAAAATATATAGCTAAACTACATGCGCGCCGCGGTTTCACCCGAGTGGTGATGAAAAATTGTGATGTTGATTGTTGATTGAATCAGGCGTTACTTTGCGGAAGTCCATTTTCAAAACTATTTTTCTGATGAATCTCTAGTGTAATTCCGTAATGTCTTCTACGTCGCTTCAAGTACAAGTAAGTATGTTGATGATGATGAAAAGTAGGATACCCTAATTACCTAGCGGTATGAAATATGAAATGAAATGTAATAGTTTATTGTCCAGATTTGCATAAGCTTATAAAAATTAAAATACGAAAATTATAATCTATATATATAAAAGAAAGTCGTGCTAGTTGTTACACTATTTATAACTCAAGAACGGCTGAACCGATTTGGCTGAAAATTGGTGGGGAGGTAGCTTAGAACCAGGAGACGGACATAGGATACTATTTTGTAGCGAGGCCGAAGGCCGAGCTTACACCCGTGCGAAGCCGGGGCGGTCGACTAGTACACATTAAAAATAAAATTAAGATTAATTAACACAATAATGACTACTATGTAATATACTTTACGATTACGACCTACATATTCTCATACCTAACAAATATACATTAACAAAATCATACACGCACATAAACTAGAAATACCTACTATCTATATCAATTACTATAAATAATCACTTGACAGCTCATTTTCCCCACCCCCACCCTTTTTTTCCCCGCCGTGATGAAAAGCTACTGATTTTTCAGCAGGATATTTTTGAGCGGGCCAATCCTAGGCGCGAATTTAATGAATGACTTTTGTTACAAAACACACAAGCAAAATATAATTCATGCGCGATCACGTGGTTATATTGTCTTTGATCTATACTATACATGTATTAGTATACATATAAAAATGATATGTATGATGTAGTAATGATTTTCGAATTAATTAATTGGAATTATTTTTATACTTTATTGGAATTATTTTTACAAGAAATTCTTTATACTGACTTATAATTATGCACACTATTATCAATAAAATTGTTTATCTGTTTATATTTATGACTGAAAATATTATGTAACAACGAAAGAGCAGTCTCTCCTAATTGATGACCCAAACCCCTATAAAATAAAATAAAAATTGACAAATAAAGTAATTTTTATTCCGATTAACCGACTTCCAAAAAGAAAGTTATCAATTCGAATGTTTTTTTTTAATGTTTGTTACCTCAGTACTTTTGATTGGGTGGACCGATTTTGATGATTCTTTTTTTATTTGAAAGCTGGTGCTTCCCATTTGGTACCATTTCAATTTGGTCTAGTTCTAATGAAGGCGGTTTTTTATGTTGATAATTATATTAGAATGGCTATTAGATTGGCTCTATATCCCTTCGAGTTGGGATAAATGTGATTTGTTTTACGAGTCCCATACATTACACTTGGTGACGAGGGTCTGATGATAGAGCCGGGAGGGGAATACTGGAACTCTTCAATAGCTACCAATAAACCCTTATGGCCTTACTTAAAAACGTTACTCAAGTTAATCTATGCTTAAAATTGCTCTGTCTTGTTTTCGCGTGTGACCACTGACGTCAGTGAGAAGTTGAGAGAGCTTATTTAATCTAGCATAGATTAATTGAGTAACGTTTTTAAGTAAGGCCCTTAAAGTTTGGGTCCTTCGGTCTGTTTTAACATGTCACAGAAGCATGATGTTTAGTTTTAAAATAATAATAATGATTTGTGCTTTTTTGCTAAACAGGTTCAAACTACGAGTATGGACGCTACTTCGAATAGCCTGAGGTATGTTTAGACTTCCGTTTGCTTGCACTGACTGAGCATTTAACAAGCATACATCAAGGCTCAATCTCCATCAAGCCCGTTTTGCTTTTATTGACGTCAACAGAGCCTATCATTTTTAACTAAGTTCCAAAAAGGAGGAGGTTATCAATTCGATGTTTGTTACCTCAGAACTTTCGACTGGGTGAACAGATATTGATGATTCTTTTTTTATTGGAAAGCTGGTGTTTCCCGTGTGGTCCCATTTCAATTAGGTCCAGTTCTGACATTTTTATGAAGTCTGTTTTTATATTGATAATTATTCAGTAACACAAGCGTCTTACAAAAAGTCGAAACAATAGTACAAATGCCTTAACTCCTAAAACTTGACCATTTGACCGCCAAAGAGCATGATGTTAAGCGATGATGGGCACGATTGCCTAGAAGAAACCGAATCACTCGCGATCTGAAGTCACCCATCGGGGAATACCCATTCAGGCAGCGCATTCCACAGACTAGAAGTTGGCACAATAAAAGTGGAATCAAAGTGTTTCGTAAGGGTTTTCGGAATATCAACCAAAGCGGTGTTGATTTTTCTTACCCAATCTGGCAGTCCGATAGAAAAATGGGCAGGAGAAATTCAGATCATGAAGATCCGATGCACGCTCTCCGAAATGTATTCGATAGAAACCCGATAGACTAGCAACTTTGCGCCGATGCTAAAGACTTAAAACCTTAGTCTGAATTTATAGACTGTAAAAAGCCGAATGAAAGCTGTTACTTCTTCCCAGTTTTGCTAGGTTTTCGATAGGCCCTAAAGCCGGGTCTTATATATAATAAGCCTTTCGTATTTCCTTCATATCGAACAGATTTGAGGATCTGTCTGTTTTTAAGGTTATTTATGGTTATTAAACCGTGTTATCGTTCCACAGGTTTGGTTTACCCCGATGTTGCAGCTGCATTGAAGCAATGACTCTTCAATAAAGTCATACAAAATATCTCAAAGTGGTTTACATTTTCTTGTCCCAGCATATTAATGTAAGCATGATTGACTGCCTTCCACGATGCTACCTATAGCCAGACCGATCAACTTGTGTGTAGAATTAGCCAAATGATAGAACTACAACAGTTTCTATAGATAGCAGTCAGTATTGTTCCGAAAATAGGAAAGTTACAATACAACTTACAAATAAGTTATTCAGATTATACATAACACACAGATACTTTTACTAGGCCAAGTTACTACCCAACAAGTTCACCTATATTGTACGTCAGTGGTCAGTCTTAGGTTGGATCGATGCTCTAACTAGCGCGCCGCATTATTCAAACCAATCTCCATCTCGGCCGTCAATATAAAAATGGCGCCATATAGTGCACTGTAACAGCTTTTCAAACACGTGCACCTCGGCAACATCAGAGGCTTGCATGCCAACCTCGACTCGGTTCACCATCACCTCGAGTCCACCAAGCCGCACTTACTATTTCTCACGGAGACGCAAATAAAACGTCCCGCTGACACCGCGTACCTCAGTTACCCAGGCTACGTACTAGAGCACAACTTTAAGCCACGTGCCGGTGTCTGCGTCTTTGCACGCGATGACGTTTGTGTAAGACGTCTCCGCGACCTTGAAAGGCCTAGTTTCTCCGTTCTTTGGATATTGGTCGACACTGGCTTAGAGAAGATTCTCTATGCTGGTGTCTATCGCTCGCATTCTGGAGATCAGGAGACGTCCGGGCTGTGTCAGTATCTCAGTGAGTCTGCTGATGTGGCTCAACAGCGGTACCCTTCAGCCCAATTAGTGCTTCTGGGGGACTTTAATGCGCACCATAAGGAATGGTTGTTCCCACACCAGAAGACCGACCACGCAGGGAGGGAGGCGTACGAAGTTTCGTTAACGCTAAATCTCACCCAGCTGGTCCAAGAGGCTACGAGAGTTCCTGATGTTGAGAGCCACACAGCTAATTGTCTGGATCTTCTGCTGACTAATGATCCTGACAGGTATTCAGTGACGGTATCCCCTCCTCTTGGTGGGTCCGACCACTGCGTTGTCCGATCAGTGTCGTCATATTCTCCGCCCGATCCTAGCCCTAAAAGCACCCGGCGGATATGGCGTTACAAGTCAGCGGATTGGGACGAGATGCGTCACTTCTTTGCATCTTATCCTTGGCGGCAGGCTTGCTTTTCTTCTAGGGATCCATCAGACTGCGCTAATGCTGTAACGGAAGTGTTGAGTCGAGCGATGGAGTACTTTATTCCTTACTCCGACGCTAAACCTTCCGGTAAAGCCAGCCCATGGTTCAATGCCGCTTGTGACAACGCAGAAGCGCTTAAGCATGTGGCATACATAGCCTGGGCTAACGCTCGTAAGCGCAAGTCTGTGGATGTACCTGAAAAGAAGAAAGCATACAACAAAGCCGCCAAATCCAGTAAAAAGGCGATACGACGTGCTCGATTCGACCACATAAGCCGTGTAGGGGCCAAATTAGCCGCCTATCCGTCTGGTAGCAAGGCATTCTGGTCCCTGGCTAAGTCAATTGAGTCGAATTTCTGTCGCCCCTCACTGCCTCCTCTATTGAAACCGGATGGATCACTTGCTCACACTGCTGAAGAGAAGGCAAACATATTTGCGAACCTCTTCGCAGAAAATTCACGTCTCAATACCTCGGGCGAAGTGCCACCTGTAGTGCCTCGTTGCGATGCTACCATGAACGACTTCCGCATCAACCAAAGAGAGGTGCTCAAAACGCTCCGAGATTTAGACGTGAATAAAGCAAGTGGCCCTGACGGTATACCGGCAATAGTGTTGAGGAACTGTGCACCCGAACTGTCTCCAGTTCTGACACGTTTGTTTCGTCTTTCCTTACGTGCGGGGGTAGTTCCATTATGCTGGAAGCTTGCGAACGTACAACCGGTTCCCAAAAAAGGTAGTCGCGCCGACCCTAACAACTATAGACCTATTTCAGTCACCTCCATCCTTTGCAAAACGATGGAACGTGTTCTGAATGGGAGGCTCATGGCATACCTTGAAGACAACTGCCTCCTCAGCGATCGTCAATATGGCTTTCGCCGAAACCGTTCGACTGGGGATCTTCTTGTGTATGCCACCCACATATTGGGCGAGGCCATTGAGAGGCACGGCGAAGCCTTGGCTGTGTCCCTCGATATTTCGAAGGCCTTCGACAGGGTCTGGCACGAAAGCCTGATTAGCAAGCTTCCTTCATACGGGCTACCTGCAGGCATGTGTACATGGATCGCTGACTTTCTGAGGGAACGATCTATTCGAGTTGTTGTTGACGGCTGCTCGTCTGGTCCAATGGCTATTAATGCCGGGGTACCTCAGGGGTCAGTACTCTCAGCAACTCTATTTCTGCTTCATATCAACGATCTGCTCATACCCGGTATCTTTGGGTACGCAGATGATAGCACAGTTGTAGAGAAGTACATATCCAATCCCAGGGCCGGAAAGGCAGAGATCTTGGCGTTAAGAAAGGACATGGTTGAGCGAATGAATCAGGCCCTGACGACAGTATCAAATTGGGGTGACGAGAATCTCGTCAAATTCAACGCCAGTAAAACCCAAGCTTGTCTTTTCTCCGCAAAAAAGTGTCCGTTCACGTTATCTCCACAGTTCCGGAATGTTCCTGTACCTTTGACTGACCACCTGGAACTCCTGGGGTTATCCCTTACACCAACCCTCAACTACGGCACCTACCTAGAGTCAAAGGCTAAATTAGCTGGCAAAAAGCTGGGCGTCCTGAGTAAGGTTAGGCGGTATTTCACACCGGGACAGTTGCTTACTCTATATCAAGCCCAAGTCCGATCGTGTATGGAATACTGTTGTCATCTTTGGGACGGTTCAGCCAAATACCAGCTCGAAGCTCTTGAATCCGTAGACCGGCGTGCTGCTCGACTGATAGGCGATGAGAAGTTAGTGGCTAAGAAACTTCTCAGTCTTGAACACCGCCGTAAAGTAGCGAGTCTGTCAATTTTCTATAGGATTCATTTCGGAGAATGTGCATCGGAGCTACATGACCTTATCCTACCATCCCCTTTCTACTACAGGACAAGTAGGAAAACGGCCTATTACCACCCATACATTGTGGACTTTCCTTGGATACGTACCAAACGTTTCGATTCTACGTTTCTAATCCGTACGGCCAAGGATTGGAACAACCTGCCGGCTTCCTTGTTTCCTGAGAGATATAATTTGGGCCTTTTCAAGGCGAGAGTGAATAGGTATCTTCTAAGTCTGCGTGCTTCATCTTCGACCACATCGTCGCTTACCAACAGGCGAGTTGGTGGTCAAACGCGGACTTATTCGCGTTAAAAAAAAAAAAAAAAAAAAAAAACACAGCTGGCCGAGCGTATGGAATTAAATTACTACAAAAATACTCTCGTGAAGTACATAGTAAGTACACAATTCCGGCACGGAGAGTTTTATAGTACATGACGTGCACGCGGTGTCTGTTTTGATAAAGATCTGTGATAAGATCAATATGGATGGCGCCTTTTAGTAGTCTCGTTTAACAATTCCTGCCTTCATCAACCAAGTCTGTCAACAACTTGTCTCCCATAGATTGGCCATAAAACAATAGTATCTTATTGCCCACCGAAATGTCGTTGTCCAAGCGCATAGTGACATGTAAATTTCAACTCTTTCACAATTCAGTACAGTTGAAACTTACCTCGCTTAACAATCTCCCTGCCTTCATCTACCAAGTCGGTCGTCAGCTCGTCATCTCCCACGAACTGTTGGAAGCCACAGAGCGACAGCAGGCGGCTCCCGACCGAGAAGTAAGTGGCGGCACACAGCAGCACGACTAGCATCGGGAAGTAGATGTTGAACCCTTCCGCTATGATGCCCAGCACGTCCATGTGCCCCATGATCTGAGACAATTTAGAAAATAATATTAGTCAGTCAATAATACCTTATTTTTTGATAAATAAGGTTGCGTTTGAGCGCCCACTCTCCTGATGTTAAGCGATGATGCAGCCTACGATGGAGCATGCTTGCCTAGTAGAAATTGATCCACTCGTCATTTGACGTCGCCTCTTTGTAGTGGTAGGACTCTTTTGCAGAGTCCGCTTGGGGAAGTACATGTTTGCCAGTTATTCAACCGCCAAGCAGTAGTGTGCAAACACTACTGTGTTCCGGATTGAAGGGCAATGTTTCCAGCGAAAATACAGGGCACAGAGATTTGACATCTTATATCTCAGGGTGAATATCAATATTCTGAGTGGCGTTGAGCTGTTATGGGCAAGCGTGAAGAGCCATCAGGCGAGCCATCTTCGTTCATCTCGTCACCCTGCACCATAAAAAAATATTTGAAGACGCCTAGATTGTAACTATCGGGGAACATCCGTTCAGGCAGCACACATTAGCATTCCACACATTAGCAGTTTGCATAATAAAAATGGAATCAAAGCGCTTCGTAACCGTAAAACGGTGTCGTATTTTCGTGCTGTCTGATAGAAAAATGGGATAGAATGAGATCATGCAGATCTGATGGACACTCTCCAAAATGTACACGATAAAAAACCTATACACTAGTAGCTTTGAGCCGATGTTCAAGGTTAAGATCGTTGTCAAACACCTAGTCACCATAAAACTTGTTAACCATAAAAAGAGACACGTATATACATAATCATCCTTTTAATAGTCCTCTGCTGGACTCGGGCCAACCCCTGAAAGGGCGATTGGGCCATATGCACCACGCTGGCCCAGTTGCGGGTTGGTGGTTCACATACGCCATTAAATTTCTTCTCCGTACGTATGTAAGTTTCCTCACGATGTTTTCCTTCACCGAACAGCCAGTAGTATGAAACTCCGTACGTAAACTCCAAAGAGTTCATTGGTATGGGCCCGGGATTTAAGCCCGCGATCTCAGGCTCCCAAATAGGCTACCACGGCTAACTTATATACCTGCGTATAATAAGTCTCCATGAATGTCTCCTTAATGACGTGCGAGTCCATATGCACGATGCTCAGGAAGTTGAGGCACATGGCCGGAGTGAGCCGACACGCCATCATGCCCGAGAATATCAAGCTGTACTCGTTGGTTTGGTGGTGAGGAGCTAGGTAGTACAGGTTCAGCAGACGGATCTTGAGGACGGTCGAATACGCGCAGTAAAACATGTAGCCTATTGTTATTGTTGACACCGTCTACAATGAAAAAAAGATGAGGTTTTTAACATAGGGACCGTTCAAGTATTACGTAAGCACTAAAGGGGGGTCTATGCTTTACTGCTTTTTGGTGACATGGGGGATGGGGGGAGGGGGTCTAGATGGCGATTACGTCAGCAGTAATTATTTACCTTTTTAAACCCATTTGTTTTTATATGGCAACCCACACATTGTCTATGCTTGAAAACGAAACTAATATGAATAGCAAAAATTTATAAGAAGTTTGTTTTGTTCGTAATATTACATAAGATTATAATATTTTTTTCTTACTCTGTGTTGAATACCGTATCAATAAAGTTTGTTTAAATGAATAATATGTGCGAAGTCCTCTAGGCTAAGCTTATTTTCTTATTTTTAAAATTATAACTGCTGCTCATTAATCAATAACAAAAACACAATACTTACATTAAAAGAAAAATGCATATACCAATGATTACTTAATGGGGGGTTAGAGGTTTGCTTACTTTTGCTGACGAGGTGGGGGGGAGTTAATAATTGTAATAAATCTGCATACGTAATACTTGAACGGCCCCATACAACCAGGTAAATCGCTAGATGGTTAGCAAGACCGTATACACGCGATGCCAAACTAAGGCGCAGTGCCCTCCTTACGAACGTGACACGTGATCTAGCACGTATATAACTTGCCACTCGTCTTAACACAAAGCAAGTGTATGGCGCAGCGTCCCCTCGCGTGGCGTAGTGTGACCTGATGTGGCACTCGGCGTGGTACTAGTGAGGCATTGAAGTGGTAACCACGTAAATTGTAGCAGTTCTTTTATTTCGGAAATGAACGGGTCTACGAGGGTGAAACTTAAGGGGGCGTCTAGTCTAATGCTGTTCGTTGGTAAGTAGGTACACTTGAGAACGGCTGGACTGATTTGGCAATTTTTTTGTTTTAGAATGTTTGTAATAGTTCAAATAAGGTATTTTGGAGAAAAAAAAATAGAAAAGTTTGCCAGGAAAATTTCAAATTCGGGAAAACTGAATCTGTCCTTTTTTATGGGATTTTTGTATGAACTGAAGACCATAACTCAAACAATTGGAATTTTGACAGGACAGCGTCTTGTCAGGTCAGCTTGCCACTAATAAAAAAAGAAGCCTGACTTACAACAATAGCAGTGTAGTTGTAGCTTTCCTTCGCCGCTGATATGATGTGAGCAAATATGGAGAGCACGGGCTCCTTAGAGAAGAACGTCATTTCCGACCAGACGAGAGCCGCTGACATGACACCCGTGACCACGGCCATAGTCTTCAGGAAATACTGCTTGAAGAAGCATTCCCAGTACCATTCTGGAACAAACATGAGTATTATATAAAAAAAATACAAGTTGTTGATATTACAGACTACTTGTTAGTTTTAGGGTGGATTTTTTGGGTTTTTGTCGTGCTCCATCGTAGACCGCAACATCGTTTAACATCAGGCGAGCTGGCCGTCAAACGCAAAATTATTACCAAATAAAATTTTAAAAAACACTGGCATTAAGAAACATTAGAAAAATTAATTATAGGTAAATTATATTTGGCAAGTAAAGTTTTTTCTTGTGACATGTTTAGCTGTCCACTGACCAAGTATAGGCGGGTAGAAAATCCTCTGCACCCGTGGCCGCGGCGCGGGGAACGAGTGCTGGAAGCGGCGGTCCGGCGAGCGCAGGTTGGCTGCCACGTCCTCCAGGTGGAATATGCGCTCGATCATTATACCCCACTGCGTTTCCGTGCGCTGAACCACGTGCAGTGCTTTGATGGTCTGAAAAACGAACCACACATATATTTAACTACAAAAGTTTAGCATTAGTGTCACGTCATAACGGAGTAATGGATTGAAGTGATTATAAATATAAATAAATATCTGGGACATTATTGCACACATGGTCATCTGACCCCAAACTAAGCAAAGCTTGTAATATGGCTGCCAGAGACTGATATACATACATATATATTTTTAAATACATACTTAAATAGATATTATTCAGCTTGTGAGTAGTCTGTTTGAGGATCTCAGCCAATCCAAACGAAACCAGGTAAGACAACGGCCTGGTGTGGCCCGCTTCGTTGTAAAGGGAGAATTCTAATAGCATTTCCATCATCATCATTTCAGCCAAAGCACGTCCACTTCTAGACATAGGCCTCCCCCATCGATCTCCAAAAGGGCCCGTCGGAAGCTGCCTGCATCCAGCGTTTCCCTGCAATATCTTTTAGGTCGTCTGTCCACCTTCCCAAAGTAGACCAAAAAGTAGTTTCTCAAGTAGTGCCTCAGATAACGTGTTAGAGGGTACCGGGACGCACCTAAGATCCCAAACCCTAGTAATTCAGCCCTAGAAGATTTCTCCTCCATTACAAAAAAAAAATGCCACACTTCCATGTCTTTCAGACCTGAATATGAAGGTGTAGTCCCATCTATCCTTACTGTGGACAATGCCTACTACAATGCTCGTTATTATGTTATCCATTGCTAAGGTGGCATGTCCACGTGTGCAGAGCCGAAAAACAGTTCGTGCATCATGTGTGAGGGTCTTTAGAGGGCTGCAAAGTGACTATGCGATTCCGTGTCACTATCCGGTCAAACTTATATTTATTTCATATGGCATGAATTTTCTTGTACTTCATTCGTTATTTCTGCAGTTTGACTAGTTTTACAGTGCACAAATGTCCTTTGTGATCTATTATTATGATAATTTCATTGTTTGCAGCGTAGATTGTCTTATCTTTTGTAGACAAGTAAATAAACCCACATGTATAAATTGGTGATAAATTATATTGTTAGATATTATCGGATTCGTAGTACAAATGGATGTAATGGACATCGATTATTATCTGTAAGTATGAAGCGACCAGCTTATTAGGGTTGGTCAAATGATGGAACAAACATTTTCCACACGAAGTATTAAAACATGTGACGTGACATTGATTCGACTGTCAGTTATACTGAAACGCAATAAAGAACAATTCAGCTCACGGAGACTGACAAATCGAGCTATTGCACTATGCGCGAACCAAACCGCACTTTATTATAACGCTATAAAGCAGTTTGGTTCGCGGATTAGCAGTCGCATCGATATTGCGTCGCTCCATGAAGAAATGCCTTTGAAGGTGGCTTTTCGATGTACAGTTATGCGATCATTGACTTGGCTGCGTGCGAAGGTTCAATGTCAATACTTGACTTTATGATCGTAGTCCGGTGCAGGCGTGAACCGTTGCAACTCTGGTCACACATACAGAAATTATTGCATGATTCGGAATGCTATGGTGGATATTTGTATGCGAGTGAGCAGTGCGACCACAATCTCACGACATCTCATATGCGACTCTCCTCGGTCTCTCACCAGTCGCATCCACTCGTTTCCAACAGTTCTTTTGATGTCGTCTGACCAGCTTATGTTCGTTCGGCCCGGGTTCAGCCGATTATGAGGTGGACATTAGAATAAATAAATGCTTCAACCTCCAGCATGTTTCACACTAACCTTCTTATGTAAGTTGACAAGCGACTTGAAGGAAGGTGCGGCGGGCCTCTCGGGCGGCGCCTTAGAGTTAAGTCTGTCTCGCAGCGTCACTGGCAGCTTCTGGACTATGGTATCGACATGTCGATGTAGCGGGTGCCCCGGACCCACCGCAGCGGTTATCGTGTTTAGACTCTGTGAAGTAGCAATATAGTTGAAATTAGCTGTAGTAAAATGGTCAAAAACACGATTAGCACAGGACCGAGGCAGATGGCACAGCGAAAGGCCTATACCTAGCAGTGGGGTAAAGAAGGCTGTGGATGATACTGATAAACACGCAGGAGCACGGCGATCATCGCTCCTTTACCATATCTTTAAAGCCAAAGTCTTTTAAGTCGTTTAAAGTCTATCATTAATTTTATTAGACTTCAAACTCTAAGGAGATAAAGTTAAGATTCAAAGTTTGATGACCAATAATCGCAGACACAAAATTTTGACTACATAATAGAAGCAAAGTTGAGCTTTAGATTTATCACGTATGAAATAAATTTTATACCGACTTCAAAAAGGAGGGGTTCTAATTTCATTTTTATTTTTATGTTTGTGGTTGGTTCATAAATGACGGAGTTCTAACAAACTCCGTCATCTAATTGTGTTAACTAATTTGTTTTTTTATTTTTTTATTGAAAGGATATATATACTTTCAGATTTGTCTCATAGAAATTTCATCAAAATCGGTTCAGTTGTTTGGCTTTTAAATCAACGTAACTGGAAAATTTTTGTTACTTTAATGACAATATTATTATGTGATACGAGGAACCGAAATTGAATAGGTACTTTACTAATTTTGTGAACTCTTTTTTAAATTGATAATTATATTGACATTATGACAGTCCCGTTAGCTCAGTTGGTAATGTACCTGCCTTCTGCGCTTGGGGGCGTGGGTTCGATTCCCACCTAGGACAAACATTTGTATGATGAACATTTGTGTTTGTTCTATGTCTGGGTGTTAATGTCTATTGAAGTATGTATTTAAAAAAATATATCAGTCTCTGGCAGCCATATTACAAGCTTTGCTTAGTTTGGGGTCAGATGACCATGTGTGCAATAATGTCCCAGATATTTATTTATTTAATTATTTACTAGATACTAGCAGCGCCTCGCGGTTTCACCCTCTATTCTACTAGATCTATTTATTTTTTGGAGATAAAAAGTAGCTTTTGTTTTAATCATGGGTATAAGCTACCTACCATTACGAAGTAAAGGGTGGCCACGCATACAGTTACGAATTAAATACAGCAAAGGAAGTTCAAATCTAAAACATTTTATAGTACTCGCTTCCCAAGGACATCTGATAGTGTGAACAAAATCAATAAGGGTTTCATGAATATTTATGTACATTTTATAGCCTTAATACCCATTGTTGACGGCCTTGAAACTAGATAAAACTTATGAAGATACAAATCTTTACAGGTTATTATTTCATTTCAGTAACTTAAATAACATTCCATCTTCGTATCATAAAAAAAAAAAATATACAAATGAATACCTAACTACTAAACTAATCTAATACTTTACATGTTTGTCATCTACATACTATAACATACATACAAGGCCCCCTACGTCTATGACAGACGATTTAAACGGTATCTGTGAGATGCAAAGAACATAAAGGTGGGTCAAGAGCTTGGGTCATTAGCTACTTTTAATGAGTTAGAAGTTTTATGACTACTTATGAGCAAGACAGTCTTATCGCTATAAACAATAATTTCCAGATGATAGATGAGTGAATGAAGATTGTTAAGACACAAGACTTAGAAAACAAAGATGATATGGAACAATAACTATAGGAAAGAAAATCATAGGGTTAGAACTTCTAGAATGCTTATACTTACATCCAAAATTTCATCCACACTCTCCTCGGCTTCACACTTATCAGTGCTCAATTTAGCAATCTTAAAGTAGCTGTATGTCAATGTATAGTTCTTCTTTGAGTTATTCCATAAGTTCCTCGGGACTTCAACCAATGCGTAACCGAGAAGCAAAATTAGCAAGAACAGACCCCATGTGTTGCTGGCTGATGAAGCTATAGCCTTGATCTTTGATCCGTCTAAGGATATACTAGGTTTTAAGGCTATGTATATGAGAAGTATACCACAAATGAATAGGTATGATCCGTAGTAGATTGCGTTGTCTACTAAAGCAGATTTTAATTTGCCTTTTACTGTGAAGTCGCCTGCTTTGCTGTATGACTGCATCATTGGCATTATGAGCCTGTAAGAAAAATTAAATAGACATAAAAACATTATTTGAAATGTGAAAATTTTATTACCCCATTCAGTCTGCTAAAGAGATCTAATCGACTATTGCGCAAAGTGATTTTCAAGATCTTTGGAGGTTGAGAACAGATGTTCTCAATCTTTAAAAAAACAACAGAATGCACAATATGTACTATTTCGGTCACAGGTTTTGTTTACTATTTCCAATTTATTACATTTTATATTAGTTGATTGGTTCTGGCAGTTGCAATCAAGAGCAGATCCAGCTTTGGTGCCAGAGCTTTGGTCACATAGTCGTGGTCAAGTCACAAGAAGTTATAATTTAATATTTATAATCATAGATACAAGTAAAAAGCAGGTTTGGGCTGAGTCCATCAGCCCTTGGTTGCAATAACATTGTAAAGTTATTACAGCATTACATTGTTTAGTTTTACATAAATAAAGATGTCCAAATTATATTTTTCTTCACCCCTCAAAAAAAACCTATGTGGTAAGTAGGTATGTACCTCATTAATCTATAATATATGTAAAACATACCAAGTCAGACATTGTGAAGTCCAGTACACAACCCTCCAAAGGTTAGGGAACACATTGTCTGGTACAAAGCTCCATGGCTGATGGCACTTGTTTCCGGGTGGCACAGCTGTACTCGTCTCATTGGTCTTTGCCACTTGCAGCATCTGAGACACAGTAGTGTCATTCTCTTGTAGACACTGTCGGTATGTTGTCTGAAAAGAAATATAAATAGGTTAGTGTCACAGCATATTTGTGGATGGATACCTAGGTTGACAATATTAAGTGGGACTGAATCACCCTCATCCATGGAAATCCATGTTTATGAAGTTATATGATTATTTATGGGATATTTACCGTGGAAAGGTTGTGGTTGTGGGAGCTCCACAACCTTACCACGGTAAATATCCCGTAAATAATGATATAACTTTAGTGAACAACCATGATAGTTTATAACTATGTCTATGAAGTTTGTATAAAACTACACAGATTGTCTCTGGGTGGTTCCAATGAGGCACCCTCCTGGTAGTGGGCCTTGGTGTGATCTCGCAAGATTTCAGAGATTGCGCATCAACACAGTTCATGCCATGACCATTTCTGAGAGTGACAAAAGTACATTTATATGGAGAAGAGGGACAGCGCTCAAACTGAAACGTCATGCCGGTCGCACAGCCGAATAGAATACCAGCGCTAGAAGTTTGTTGTATTTAAAAAAAAAAACTTTTAAACTTAATTATAATTTCTTTAAGGCTGTGCATGCTCATGTTATCTCATTAGCATATTTTCAAGACAATAAAACCACTGAGTGAGAAATTTAAAAATCCAATTGGCCATTACCTTTAGAATAACATTTCAGAACAGCAAATCTGGGTGGAAACAACAATAGAGTAGAACTGAACAAGGAGAAGATGCAAAAACACTTTTTTTATAGATCTAAATTAGAAGTACACTCACCGATGACACATCCAATGGCAAAATGAACATAATAACAAAAGAAAAGTACCATGCTGTGAGCACAGATACTGTCACTATTATGTGATTTCTGTAGCAGTCTCCATATCTATAAAGCAGAGTAGCGGCTAGTATGAACGCCGATATGATTTCTATTACAAACAACGTGTAAACCATTTTGTAAACTGGTTTAACTGACGGGTAGGTTAGGTCTTCTTCGCAGTTTTAGCAGTTTTCTGCTTCTCTCTCCAAACCCTCGCAGCCTCGTGCTGCAGCTGCACAAAGCGTGTTTGTGTTGCAGACTTCAAAGGCAACAATCTAGGCCGCTCGATTTCGTAATCAATTGGACATTCTTCAAAGAATAACACTCCCGTATCAGGCAAAATCGGATCGAAATCAACACTTGAATTTTCTTGCACTTGCTTCTCCGCCTCTGACATATTTTAACAACAAATTAAAAGTCGAGTTATCATTGTCACTATTGGGTCTTACTCAATTTGTGGAAAAAACAAGAAATAAATATTGTGATAACATCAAATCAAAATAATTAATCAATTTTCTGTTATTATTCTCGAATTTCTCGAATAAAATTGTTGTTTTGTATTTGTGTTCCATTCCACGTCGCGTCGCCTATAATATTCTGCTCAGCGCATAAAGTTATATCTATCTCTTTTTCACTCGCTGGTTTGACGATACATAATTGTTACATCTGTGACAAGCAATAAATCTGTATAATAAAATAAAATATAGAACACTCAAGGATTTTGACAGCATTTTTTTTTAAGTTTTGTCTTCAAACATCTTGTCTATTTAGCCAGTTTCGAGCCGAGTTTTATTATTTTGTCACAAGAAAATAGCCATGCTAGCGCTCGTAGACAACACGAGTTATCTCTACCACCACGAGAAAAACATCTTTTGAGAACCATCTTTTATTCCTTTTTTGATGACATAAAATCTAATTAATGTAAAACACAGGGGCGTATTTACCCTAGGGCCAAAAGGGCCATGGCCCGGGGCGGCAGGCTGTGAGGGGAGGTGCAAGCCGCACCTCACGTGCGGCTTGCATCGCCTTTGTGCGCCTTTCTTTTTGACTTTATATGATTGAGAATAATTAAAAAAATCATTATCATCTCAGCTGACGTCAACACACTACTGGCGTATGCTACTGGGTTTTATTTTATACCTAATCAAAAGTTTTTTTTTTCGATAATTTATGGGGCGGCATACCTTACAGGCCCAGGGCACTGAATATTAAAATACGTCACTGGTAAAACATTATTATATTTTGGAGTTTTGCCGCCAACATGAAAATCTAAAACATGTCTTCTTGTATTATTTTCCTTAACTTGTGTAATTTTGAGTGTTAATGGGTATTAATGGTGGATTATAATTTATTAAGTGTTAGTGGAGGTGCTCGAGTGTAAGTGATAAAACGCGGTGAAACATGTATTTTCGTGTTGTTTCCAAAGCTCTTTATAAGCTTCTTGTAAAGTCTTCACCACTTTACTAGGGCATGAGTTTGATTTGACAGTGACTTACTTTGCTTGACTCTGACTGTGACTATGCGACTTGGTAAACTATATTTCATTAAACTTGATAATAATGATTGCACAGAGCAAATGCACATGAGTGCGAATCTCCTCACAGATGAAAGAAGAAATTAAAAAAAAAAACTATATTTTCCCAAATATGCTTGGAAACAGAGCCGGCTTTACCTATTGTGCAGCAGGGTGTGCAGCGCACACGGGCGCAGGGCCTTATAGGCGCCTCGGCGACCTGTTTTTTTTTCATTTTGACTGCGCGCCTAGCCTACTAGAGGGCGCCAAGGATTGATTGCACACGGGCGCTACATGGGCTAGGAGCTGCCTCTAATTGATTCTAGAGTATGGGCTATAATTATGATAAATTATGATACCTATATGAGCATGGGGTATATGGGGGTATAAGGGTATATAATTATGACGAGTTGAAACTTGTCTTTTCCATAAAACGTGTTGTAAAACTCCATACTTAGATAAAAGCTTTCGTAGGTGCAATTTTTCCACTACATAGGAGGAAAATGAAGTTTCGGGAAGGTCCAGAATGCCCATTCCATTATCCTCAGAGGGGGACTAAAGGTGGAGTAACTATTAACAAAATCCGTGCAAAGGTCTTCACAAAAGACAGGGGCATTGAAAACAAATGGCACGGAAGTTGGATTATAGGCTTTACCTCGGATGCTTTGATGGAACGGAAGTTTTGTAGGTACCTATATGGATGGGTAGAAAAGATACCTACTTTCGTGACAATACGGACGAATGGAGACAGGCGGGTAGCAGGCGGACTACACTGAGTCAAATAACTTAGTAGGTATACATACCCATACATAGGTAGGTACGGGCCGCGTCGGCGGCTGGGGTTTCAGGGTTAAAATGGCTTGGGATGACACCATGACAAACCAGGGGATTATGGTGACGTAGTTTTGCACCCGAACGCATAAGGGCCAAATCAGGCTTGATGCCTTTAGTCGAACTAACCCTGGGGACTTACGCCTAACTCCAACCGCAGGCTCGAGTACGCGCTGTTTTCAAAATCACACCAAAGCGAACCTTAACGCTCCGATATTCGGTTTGCGGTCGCGCAACTTTTCCCAATGACCTAAACTGAATCGTTTATAACAGGTAGGCGTAAAGCCACCGCAGGCGACTTTGCCGCCCTTTTTTGCATGTGGACTATTTAGTCAGTTCATTGGTGTCGCTGCAAGTTTCTTAGTGGGCGTGAAAAACACGTGCCGTACTATGCCGTACTCAAAGTTTTGGTGTTAAGCGATTTAGCGATACCTATTCTGAAAAAAGTGGGTGAAATACCTACTGAGACATTCGAACACAAACGATAATTGTTCTAAGGCATATCTCCCTTGTTTGTCTGATCTGAGGCTAGAGTTAACTAGTCTTACTATATCTAGTACTTGTTTACAGAATTATCTCCTAGAAATAGTGTCATCTCAGATCATTCAAACAAGGGAGATATGGTATGGCGGCGTGGTGGGTGTGAACGCATCCAGTCTAAATAAATCTGGATGCCTTTAGGCGAACTCACCCTGCAGTCGAGCTATCCGCTCTTTTTGCATGTGGACTATTAGTTCATTAATGTCGCTACAACTTTCTTAGAATGTGTGTTTTTTAATATGTAAAAAAAAATTGTTATCATGTTTAGCGGTATGCTGTTTTTTTAAAAATGAAAAATGGAGACATGAACACGAACGATAATTGTTCTAAGGCATATCTCCCTTGTTTGTCTGATCTGAGATAGTAATAAAATTTTAAGTACATACCTACCTACTATCACTTTCGATTTATCAGATTTCCACATTCAAAGCTAAGATATTTTTACACTGATTCAAATTCAACACAAAACTACTGTCTAAAATAGATAACATACTTAACTACCTTTCCAACTTCATTTATCTGTTTTGACGTGATTGAGAAGGGACAAGTGAAACAAACATCCAAACTTTTGCGTCATATTAATAAAATACGGATAACTTAGAACCTACCTACCCAAGTGTATACTTTGTACTTTGTAGACAGCATAACAGTATTTCTCACGAATCCCAATTTATTAGCTAAGAGTGCGATATTCCCGCGAGTGCCGGCATCCACGTCGAGATACATTTTTCCATAACGAAAGATCTCTTGCTTTTTGGCCGTGAGAATAGGCCGTTTATAGCTCCCGTAGGATCCTCTCTGATCCTAAACACGTGCGCGTTGTCGTTACAATAAGTACCCACCTCTTATCGCTGCGTCACAACTTGATGTATCATCATCATTTCAGCCATAGGACGTCCAATGCTGGTAGGATTGCCATCCGTCCGGGTCTCTCCGGATTTGTCCTAGTTTAGAGGGCATCCGGGGAGCGTCCGGGCGGGGCTTCATTTGTAGTCCGGGTCCCGCGACTTTTGTACTGTGCCCGTATATACGCCGACACTGACTACGTTTAAAAAACTTGTTGACATGTCCGGGTACTGGGCTCTAAAGTCCGGGGTTCTTTCGTTCTTTTCGTCGTCGATTCGCAAGTTGGAGTGACAGAGGGCAGGGTACATAGCACGCCCAGGGCTGAAAAATATGTATGTATATCAGTATCTGGCAGCCATATTACAAGCTTTGCATAATGTGGGGTCAGATGATCGTGTGTGCAAAAATGTCCCAGATATTTATTATTATTGAATACTTTATTGTACACTTACAAATTAAGTACAAATGCACAAATGGAGGAGGATTTAAATCAGACTGAGAGAAATTTGGGTCTACTGCAATTATTTGGTTTTTGTTTTGAGATCACTGTGTGAAATAATAAAAAAGTGACCATACTTACGTGTGGCTTATTTATTTTTCACGCACACTAAGAAACTTGTAGCGACACCAATAAACTAACCATCAAACCACATGCAAATAATTCTGGCAGTTTAATAAAATAAAAAAACACGCTTTAAAATCGCTGATCCTGAAGATCAACAGGATAATGGGACCAACTATACAAATTATTGCATTGTCATCGGTCCTTGATAAGTGTGCAAAGATTCAAATGAATTCGGCGTTTTGAAAGGGGTGAAAATCACGTTCAAAGATTCCGTTACATAGATACGATACATATCAAGGTGCGTCATCAATAATCAGTAAAAGCGTGTTTAAAAAGGCGACAAGGTTGTCTGCTGGGTGAGTTCGACTATAGGCATCAAGCCTGATCTAGGCCAGATGCGTTCGCACCCGCCACGCCACCTTAACATATCTCCCTTGTTTATGATCTGAGCTTGTTATCCTAATTTATCCGTTAGAGACACGGATACCCATCACTATGCAGCTATATCTACATCCAGCAGCCAAACTTTCTAGTTTCCGCATCATTTGATTCCACAACGAATTTTATGAAATTAAAAAAAAACACCATTTTGATGTTGATCATGTGACACCGCGACAGACAGTGAGAAAAGCCTTATACCTAAGCTAATAGTTGAGCAGAAGTAGCTGATATTTTTTTCTATGGTTTCCAGATTCCTGACGGGATCTAGACATACCTATACATAATCGAGTATAAGTTCGAGACATGCTATAAGGAATTGTTCACGGTTTTTAGGTAGGTACATAGTCTACGTAGGTACGTACGTGATTTAACACAGCGTTGTTCTGTTGTTTTATTAGCTCCAGGCTTGAATACCTACCACATAACTGAGAATACTTCCTGCACGGCGGAGGAATTTCAATATCAGGAGTGCTCCGCAAAATGAGGTTCTGCTACATGTCTCCTCTCTATTACCGTCATTAAAAATAATAATCCTATGAAAACTTCCACATTTTTAACTCTTATAAAACATGTTTTGTTGCTCTCTGTAGAAAAGAAGAGATAGGTAGGTTGACAAGTACCTACCTAGAGTGATCGCCAAACATTGTGAGGATCACTTTTCAATTATCACTACTTTTATTCCACCTTCTTTTTCTAAAGCATAAAAACTTTTTCGCTACAGGTCACTTGGTGTAGTAGGTTTTGTTTTCGATTGAAATCAAAGAGTTCTTAATACAAAAACACCAAGTATCCTGTAGCGAAAAAAGGTACGTACCAACCTATTTATGCATTAGGTAGAAAAAGAAAGTGGAATGAGATTGATGATGATAATTGTAATTGAAAAATGATCGTTACAATATCTTGAGAAGAAAGCGGCGTAGAGAAGGGGAAAGGTTGGTGTATGTAAGTACTACCATGTACCTACTACTATACGTGTACAGTGTACACGCATGCCCACACTAAGACCAATCGCGCAGACTCGCGGCTAAATACTAGTAGCCTAAGATACCTACTTTTCAAATCAATTAATGTAATAGCATAAAGTCGGTGTCTAGATACAACAATGATGAAACCACAAACAAGATATAGCTACGAGTACCTACTACGTAGGATGAAACCTTGATTTTCTTTATTCGTGGTGTGACCGTAAATCCCACAGAAAAAATATATACTCATAAATCTCACAAAAAAAAAGAAAGAAAAAAAATTTGCAACAACGGATATCGGACGTCCATCCACAACATAACCCGTGGTAGAGTTAAAATTTTACGTCAAAAGGAACTCAATTCTAAGTTAGTTTGTTAACTGTGCGACCAAACTAATACTATCAAGTACGTAAATGGAACTTTAACAGTTTAGGAGCCTTTGAGAAAAGTTCAGGGAACCTTTGCTAGTTTTCGGATCGTTATAAATTAGGCCATACACATACCTACCGAGGTTGGTACTTTATAGTTTAGAATGTTGTTTCACGCCTTATAAATAATCACGAAACGTAGAATGCTTACGCAGAATGCTAATGATCTATGAAATAATAATAATGTATTGTAATAATAAATATTGTTATTTAATTATAATATTAAAATTAATATAATAATAGACATTTTTGCACACACAGTCTGACCACACACTGTAGGTATCTAGTATTAGGTCTTCTGTGCGCAAACTAAACAAAGCTCATTCTATGGCTGCCAGAGACTGATACATATATATATTTAAATACATATTAACACCCAGCTATAGAGCAAGCACAAATGTTCATCACATTAATGTTTGTCCTAGGTGGGATTCGAATTCACCACATAAGTATTGGTTCGACTCGATATACATTTTTTTGCTATATACGTAACCTTTTTTTTGGGGAAAACCCTTTCGATCAATATAAAAGCCTAAAGCACGCAGTTAAATATTGTAATGGCAGGGGTCAATACGTACCTATTATAACTCCAAAATAGGCTACAAATTGCTCTTCACAAACCACTTAGCGTCTCAAACTGGTGTTTAGTAACTTCATAACGTTCTTAATTTTGTCAGTAGGGTTGTTGTTTATGTAAATTTTTAATGGGTTCCGCACATTTTATAATAACAGCGTAGCAACTTTAAGGTCATAACAGGGTTCTGTTGATAATTTTTTAGAACGATATAGTATCAAGACGTGATCACATTTTTTTTTCTTTCATTGGCTTATATAATAGGTCGGGGAAAAAGTCTTTTCGTATTTTGTATGTATAAAGTTGTAGTAAAAATCTTATCCGTTGTACTGTTTGTATCTGGCTGGTTTTGATACCATTAAAAAGATGACATTTTAAAAAAGGAATACAAAACGTAAAAAGCAATTTCCCGCCATTTTTCAATTGTTTTTTTGTTCGATAAAATGAGTGAATCTAACGAACAAATTCGATATATTGTGAAATTTTATAACAAAAAAGGGAAAAATGCGACACAAGCCGCGAATAAAATTTGTGACGTTTATGGACCTAATGCAGTGTCATCAAGAGTAGCACAATGTTGGTTCAAGCGTTTTCAGTCCGGGAATTTTGATGTCAAAGATGCAGCTCGCTCTGGTCGCCCTGTTACGGATAAAGTCGATGCCATTTCTGAAAAAGTGGACCAAGATCGGCATATTAGTAGTTACGACGTAGCTGAAGAACTGGGGATTGACCACAAAACAGTTTTGACCCATTTGAAAAAAACTGGGTATACAAAAAACTCGATATTTGGGTGCCACACGAGCTCACTGAAAGAAACCAAATGAATCGTGTACTCATTTGCGATTCTCTATTGAAACGTAACGAAACCAAACCGTTTTTGAAAAGATTGATCACTGGTGATGAAAAATGGATCACCTACGACAAGAATGTGCGCAAAAGATCATGGTCAAAGGGCAGTGAAGCACCACAGACTGTAGCGAAACCCGGATTAACACGTAATAAGGTGATGTTGTGTGTATGGTGGGATTGGCAGGGCATCGTTCATTATGAGCTTTTACCGCCGGGCAAAACCATCGATTCGGATCTCTACTGCCAACAGCAGATGAGACTCAAACAAGAAATTGAGAAAAAACGGCCGGAATTGATCAACAGAAAGAGTGTGGTCTTTCATCATGATAACGCCAGACCGCACACATCTTTGGCCACTCAGCAAAAATTTAGAGAGCTTGGTTGGGAAGTGTTAATGCATCCACCATATAGCCCAGACCTTGCACCCTCAGATTTCCACCTGTTTCGATCTCTTCAGAATTCTTTGGGTAGTGTTAGATTTAACATCAAGAGAGGACTGTCAAAACTACTTGTCGCATTTTTTTGATCAGAAGTCCCAAAAATTCTACAGCAACGGGATCATGTCACTACCTACAAGATGGCAACAAGTTATCGAACAAAATGGCACATATATATTATAATTAAATGTAATTAAACTTGAAAAAAATATGTCTTGAATTTGTTTAAAAAATACGAAGAAACTTTTTCCCCGACCTTATAATTATAATCTATACATATAATAAAAACGTTGAGATAAAAAATCTGTACTTGCGAGATATTAAAAAAACCAGACAGGGCGTCTTATAATAAGCAGCTGAACACGTTCAGACAGTTTTTAGAGCTTTTGTCTGTTTGTTTGTTTGTCCACGCATATCTCCTAAGCCACTGGAAATATTTAAATGCGGTTTTCAAGAATATGCTTAGCTATGACCAGATTGAAGTTATAGGGTATGTTATTTTGCGCTAGGGCCGGATTAAAGGAGGACACAAGGGTTGAAAGTTTATACAAAAATCTACGCGTAAGTCACGGGCAACAGAACTAGTCTACACTAATATTATAAAGAGGAAAGATTTGTACCTATTTTTGTATGTTTGTAATGAATAGGCTCCGAAACTACTGAACCGATTTGAAAAATTATTTCACTGTTGGGAAGCTACACTATCCCCGGGTGACATAGGCTATATTATATTTTGTAGCGAGACCGAAGGCCGAGCTTACACTCGTGCGAAGCCGGGGCGGACGGCTAGTATAATATACGCAAGTTTGTATTATCTACTAGCCTATGATTATTTCGTATTTATATTTATTATTGCTTTTGTTCAATATGTATTACAAACCAAATACAAATGCAGTTGCAACAATATCTCAATTAATAATATTCTTCCACAAAGGCAGTAAAAGTAAATAAGTAATGAATCAAAAAAATTATGATTATTTTTATTCAGTTCTCTTGTTTGCACAACAGCTTCACAGAAGGCAGGTAACATTTTAATTTTATTATCATCGCACCTACTAGCAGCTACATAATAATGCATAACCGTGAGAAATGTAAAATTAACAAAAAAAAAATACGCGTTGACTTGAGAACCTCCTCTCTTTTTCATCGGTTAAAAAGCGAAGAGCACGTCTGCTTATTCGTTTGGAAAAGTATATGATGGCGTCGCCGTCAAGACACCATTTGTAAGTGGCAACATTGGAGTGGCAACATCAATAGTCGTGCGACAACTCGAACTGCCTCCAGAATGATTTGGTAGTCGTATAAAAGCGTGATGCAGCGCATGTCTTGACTTTATTCTTACTATGGCGACATTCATTGCTTGGGGCGTTGCCCGGTGCACTTGGTGGGTCGTGGCTCCCTTGTTTTTCTGATCTAAGATTGGACCCAATATATATACCTATATATATATATATATTGAGTACAAAAAAGTACATAAGTCTGTCAATAAAAAATATAAAACGAATTTTTTGAGGGAGAAAACAACCCTTTCGGTCAATATAGAAGCCTAAAGCACGCAGTCAAATATTGCAATGCAGGGGTGAATCTGAATACGTATTATAACCCAATACCCTACAAATTGCTCTTCACAAACCACTTAGCGCCTCACAACTTATTCCTTGATGTTGTAAAATCAGTAATTTTGTGAGAATTGTGATAAAAATGTGACGCCACTAAAACAACAAGCGTAAAGCCCATCATACATGTAGCTATAATACTTATATATTAATATGAATCATAGCTAAACATTTTACGATATATTTTCAATACTTTCTTTGTATTTACCACACACGCAGTATAATATATATTAAAGCTGCGCATAGAAATTTGATGTACCTATATTAATATATATTATAGCTACTTGTATTGTATATGTATTGTGTAATAAGTAATATCGTTTCGGCATCGGAAGCTTGTCTCTTGTACACCCGATATTACTACTAGATAGGATGTATAAATAGGTAGATACAAAATATATTTGATGTGTAAACAGTATAAATTACGCCAATAGACCAAAACAAATATTTGTACATTATTGTAAAATTGTAACAAGGTAACTTGTGACCACCTGCCGTTATACGAATAGATTTGTTGTTTCCGTTTAGGCACGTCCCATTTTGGGATGACGTAAACGAATTTACGAATAGGCTAGGCACGTCTTTACTTATAGTCAGTAAAGAGTTTAGTTTTTTTTTAACTTATTCGCTATTAAACAAAACTACAAATTTAGATATCTAATTGTAAAATCTAAGAATCGAAGGTGAACCATAACAGTTGTTACATTGTAATTACCTAGATTACCTACTGAATAAAAAGTACGCTTTGTGTTCATTGTTGATTTTTGATCTCTAGAGTTAGAGTCTGCGAGTGCAAAAATACAATAAAACCTAATAAGTAAAAAGATTTATATTTCATTAAGTCATTATTTAAAACTGAAATAAAAAGTTACACCTAGTAATTACTACATCATGATCTAACAAATTAAACAAAAGCCGACCAATAAATAACATAACATTGTTCATATTTTTGTTTGTTCAGTACCTTTGGGCCAATAGGATCCAACATTGTGACGTCAGAAGGTCTGTGTGCACACTCATACATTTTATACCTACATGTATACCTATTTCTATGAACAGCTATTTGAACAGCTTTCATTTTGTTTTCAAGTGCGTTATTCACCAGGAAATCGATTTGGCAGTGGCGTGGTACTCTTGCTACAGCACACATGTGGCTCTGACATGGGGTACAAATTGGTTTTCTTATATTTTTTGGTTATAAGCTCTGCTTTGGTCGGTGAGTTATTTGATGGCTATTAAAATAATTACGCTATAACAATACCAAAACAAGGATACGCTGTCAAAACTGGTGTACTTTTAACAACCTTTTTATAAACTTACCTGCTTGGTTTTAGTATAGTGTTACATAACTTTGAAAGATTCATGGAAGATTCATTCAGTTACATATTATAGGACTTATGGCACTAGTTCGTAAGTGTTTTCTATCTGTTTGTAATTTTTATTACTGGTGCAAAAATAAAGAGTATCTATATATCTATAGGTATTAATTTTATCCCTACTTTATCAACTATCAATTTATTTTTATTTATTTAATAGAGATGCGCTCGACTACCATATCGCCTGATGTTAATGTGATGATGATGATGCGGTCTACGATAGAGCAAGCTTGCCTAGAATAAACTATTATCTCGTGACTTTAAGCCACCCACATTGTAACTATTGGGGAACACCCATTCAGGCAGTGCATTCCACAGTCTAGCGGTTATCAGAATAAAAGTGAAGTCAAACCGCTTCCTTCGGATTTTTGGAGTAGTTATAGTGTCGTATTTTTGTGCCTGCCCTGGTCGTCCGATAGAAAAGTAGGAAGGAATGAGATCATGCAGATCCGGTGCACACTTCCCGAATTGAATCAGATAAAAAAATTTTTTTTTTTTTAGATTCCTTCCCATACCCTGAAGGAAACAGAGAATATGGAGAATACCAAACAGGCATCCGGCAAAACGATCCCATATTTGCGCTTCGACAAAATGTAAATCCATTATGGCCTAGATATCAAGGAATACCGCAAAGCACACAAAGTCCGAACTTTGTGTGGAATCATAACAATTATAAAAACCCTGAAAAACAACAAATTGATAACAGTAACTTCGCAAGACCTGTAAATGCTTATGGCTATGGACAACCAATTAACAGTTACGATAATGTTACACCAGTAACAACTCTACAAAATGAATACTACCCTCAATGGTCTACTACTTTGATACCTCAGCATTCAACTCCTGCTCCGACAAGTAATGTATATTCTGAAGGATGGTGGAATAGTCAAAGGTTGAATCAACCACAACAGAGTCAGTTTTATGGAAGACCGCATGAAGCAAACAGCTTTGTACAAAACTATGCTAAGCCTTACGTGAATCAAGGCCATTATGATCAGAGATATTCACACTATCAATCGGCAGGACCAATGACTCCAAAGCCTCTTAATAATTTTAACAGCTACCGGCAAGAATGGCTACCTCAAAACCAATACAATTATATATCAACACCCAGCCCCGTAGAGTATCAATGGCTTGTACCTGATAATGAGAAAGCGCAGCCAATAGACTTTAACTTAGCTGAAATGAATCTAAATGAACCCAATATACCACCTGAAAATAACCCCAGGGAGGATCTTGGAATAAATTCGCCTGAACCAGTACAGCCAGGTAATTTAGTGTTAAAATTACATATTAATTTCAATACTTTTTTGTTACATAAAAAACAGCGTTTTTACTGAATCCAATATTGTTTTAGACGACCAAGAACCAATTGTAGCATCGCAACAACTAGTTAATAATCAAACAATTATTCCTAAACATTATATTATTGTACACATGAATGGAACATATGAGCACGTCGACAACCTAGATGATATTGTAATTGATGAGTTTAATATTGCTCACATTAAGTCCAAAGATGCACCAAATCATGTTTACGCTATAATCGAAATAGAAGAGACCAATGAAATGGAAAGTCAAACATCTCTTGAAGTGCCGTTGGATACAGGAATTACCAAAATTCCTAGGGATAGTGATTGGAATACAAACGATCATGATCACCCTGGTACGCATCAAAACTATAAATACCCTATAACACAGGCAACAACAGAAAATACGACATATGACATGCAATACTTTAAACCTGAATTTATTATGCCAATACAATCAACAACTGAAAATATTATCGAAAGCACAACCAAAATTTCACCACAGACAACAACAATAAATGATAACATAGACACAATTAAAAATAGATTTGCCATGCAATCTACTACGGAACATACAGATATTAGTACTACTGATAATTACACTGCTAGTGCTACTATAAGTGCTACTGATAGTACTGCTGTCAGTACTACTGATAGCACTACTGTCAGTACTATTGACAGTACTACTAATATTGTTGTTGCTACTTCAACTGATTCGTCACAACATTCTACAGCATACACAAATGATGAAAAGCAAGATTATCTTTTCACAACTCAAACAACTGAAATACTTCAAAGAGCTAAAAATTTTAATAACTATTATGATTATGAAGAAAATGATTACTATGAGGAATCCAAACACAATACTCCAAACACTAAATCACTTACATCAGAGCAGAATTCAAGAATTGATAAAGACATAAAGGGAAAGAATTTTGATGGTTTTGACACAATACAATCGAGCGATTTACCTAAATGGACATTTAATAAGAGAGGTATGGGTATTCCGAACCTAACCTAACCTAACGATGTTCCCAGTCTTAATATGATGTCAAACGCATTGCCGAAATGTCACTCTTAGTTCTATTAGTTGACTAATACGTATTAATACGTTATAATATTATATACAAAATAAGAATAATATCAATGGCACTCAACTCATTAAAATGTTTAAAAACCATGACCTTTTTTAAATACGATTCAGTCACTAGTATTTGTAAAACGTTTACAACATGTTAAAATAATGAAAATTTGTCAGTAAATCAATAAGTAAATAGTGAAAATCACCTAACCATAGTAAGGTATATGTCTATATACCTTAACATTACACAAAAATTTGTGTACCTATTGTGTATAGACATATACCTTAACATAGGTATAATCGTTTTTCCAATGCAAAATTTTTGTAACGTTTTCAAACATCTTACCATAATTTTATTGACCCCTAAATTTTAACACAGGTAATGAATACAATAAACCGGCAGCATACTATGATGAAGCAAAACAAACGATTAATGATAATAATGCTGATTATGAACAAACAGATGACTCTATGCCAACATCAGCTTCTTCAGATACTTATGAAACAAAAAGAGATTTAGAAAACGGTAAGTTGATTAATATTAAATGCAATTAAGAAATATATCTCACAGCAACTTTGAGCAAGCCTAATCAAAGGTACCTTACATTTATATTTTAACTAAATAAATTACAGAAAGTTACCAGGACAAAAGTGATAGAGCAATCCCACGAGAACAGACTAAACTAAGAGAAGACCTAAAAATAGGTAAGCAAACATTTATTATGGCTGACTAGCTCACCGTTCGTAAGTTATGTACCTAACCATGTATGTTTCTATACAGCTTTGGTGGTTCAGCAAAAATTATAAAAATCAATGAAAAAATTATTGAACTTGACGACTTGGTGGTTTGCCTAAATGGGTGATCCCCGATAGTTACAATGTACCAATCACGAGTGAATCGGTTTCTTCTAGGCAAGCGACATCGTAGACAGCATCATCACTAAACATAAGGCGAGTTGGCGGTCAAATGCAAGCCTATAACTGTTTTTTTTTAATAAAACCACGTAGCGGTCCTAGGTTCACCACGTGTATCGTACATACGAGTATACGACTAGCCAGGTTTGGAAACTGCTTGTACATATTTACCTGATCCAAAACATTTGATTAAAATGTGTTATTGCTAGGGACTGATTCTTTTTTGTAATTCCTAGATGTTTCGGAATTAAAAACTGTTGTGGACAAACCGGTATTTTGGTTCCGTCCAGATGAAAACTTTTGGGATAAGGTAACGAAAGGAGAACAGGCGTTTGATGCAGTCTCTATCTACGATGTACACTGTAAACCCAAGCTGATTGAGCGGTTAACCACGATCCATCACTATGCAAATGGTACCGAGGTTGTGGATTACGTAGAGACCATTTGGGACAGTCTAGATGGTAAGTAACATTAAAAATAATTTAAGATTAACCAGTTATGTAATCCTAGGATGCGATTTTGACTAGATGAATAGGGTTAATTATTTCATTTTTTATGAATCTTAATATATACGTTAGTACGTGTATGTTTGTCACCTAACTCCTCTTAAACAGCAGGACCGATTTGGATGGAATTTTGTCTGTATATTGCAATGGGTTCCTAGATGGTTTGAAAACACAATTGGACCCGGTAGCGGGCAGAACGACGTCTGCCGGGTCTGCTAGTTATATATAAAAGGCGATACCAACTCTGAAAAAAAAAACGCCTTGGCTGATTTTGAAGGGACTTTCACTGGTAGATAGCTGATGATATAAGGAGTAATCCACATGGGTGAAACCGGGGGTAGTTTATAAAAATAGTGTAATTTTATGGGTAACTCACCCTCGGTTTCACCTGCGTGGTCATTCCCTCAGGACCGTACACTTTCAGAAGTAAAAAGTATCATATTGGAATAGAGGCCTTTGCCCTGCAGTGGGATAAACGCGGCTATAATAATAACCTGCCAAGTGCGAGTCAGACTCGTGCACGAAAGGTTCCGTACCATTATCTATAAAAACGGCAAAAAATCACGTTTGTTGTATGGGAGCCCCCTAAAATATTTGTTTTACATTTTTTTTTTTTTTTTTTTTAGTGAATATATAACTAAATATTCTGTGAATATTTCAAGCGTCTACCTGTTGCCGTTATCAATATCGAGTAAAACGAGCAAAAATAATCACGTTTGTTGTTTGTGTAAATATTTATTTTATATTCTAAGTTATATTCTGTTTTTTAGTATTTGTTTTTATAGTGACAGACAGATAGACAGACAGACATACGACAGACGGACAGACGGACGCACGGACGGACGGACGGACGGACGGATGGACAGACAGACAGACAAACGGACGGACGGACAGACGACGACCGACCAACCGAACGACCGACTGACCGACCGACCGACCAACCGACTGACGGACAGCGGAGCTTAGTAATAGGGTCTCGTGTTACCCTTTGGGTACGGAACCCTAAAAATAGTAACAATGTAACTCTACAGCCCTCCAACTATCTCTATTAAAAAACACGTCGTTGCGTTTCTCTGTTGTAGTGTAAAAGAGAAACCAACAAACAAACACATTTTCGTATATAATATTCGTATGATAACGAATATGACGGAAATTTCAAACTGTATTCTTTTTCAGCCATAAACCCAAGAGAAATAAGATCGAAGCGGGAGTTCCGGGAACCCTAGTCATGGAATCAAATAATATTGTAATAATCATGAAAATTACAATTTTTCATTTTCTAGTGGTGGTTTTATTTGTGTCATGTTTATTTTGAACAATTATAAGTTACTACTACGATATGTACCAAATATGCACTATCTATTCTTGGCTACATTTTACGTGTAATATTAATTTTTAAATTCGAACAGTATAATTATTTCAAGTACCTATATGACTTGTTAGTTTAAATAAATTGCGACGTCAGCAGCTGTTTCACGAACAATAGCGTAATTATTATTTACGATCTTTCATAAAACTTGACAAAACTAAACACACAGGCTATTTTGTGAACACCGTGTGGTAGGTAAATGAATTAAAATTTTAAGAATGGTGATAAAACTAACATTTTAATACAGGATGGTTTTTGCTTGTATACCACATCTGTATATGGAGGAGGAGGAGATAGGTATGAGTGAGGAGGAAAATGTATGAGGAGGAATGTATCTTCATACAATTTCAAAGAAAATGTATAGTCGCCGGCGACGGACTCAGCCTCCGTCGCCGGCGACTAGTAGCAGCGACAAGCTACATTGATTGGTTCCTATAGGTACATTCTATTTTGAATTTTTGTATAAATGATACATTAATGTACAATAATAGTAGATTATTATTATGTGTTCGTGGACGTCCTCGAGTGTGGGTACCTAAGTGATATAAGGAGGTGAAAAATGTATTTTCGTGTTGTTTCCAAACTCTATAGAAGCCTCTCACTCACTCTCTCAAGAAGAAGGCAATTCCTGCACCACTTTACTTAGGTCATGACTGACTTTACCGTTACTTATTTTCCTTGACTCAGTGTCTTGATTTGTTTCATCATATTTTCTAGCAAAACTTTAAAATACTAAAATCCTTGACAAATGCACAAGACGTGTGATGCCAAAAATCATCTCAAGAGGAATAAATAAAAAAAAATATATAAGGAGGAGGATTGAGATTATACCAGAGACGGTACTCGTATAATGCTGAACCAAGAGGGCTGCATTCGGTTATGCAGATAATAATTCATAAAATTGGTGAAATAAGGGTGAAGATAAAATGAAAATTCGTGGGTGAACAACCTGACTACGACGACCGAACCACGAGACAGGTAAAACGTTCAGTTTATTAAAAGTACTTGCATCTAAATGGGAGTATTATTCAGAAGCTATTGTTCTTAATAGCCACAAATGGATGATGATTTCTCAAATTATGATTTTATCCGGGTAATGTACGAAATAAAGCTATGAAATATTTCTACAATGAAGCCTAAATTTCTTACATTTACTCTTCTAATCTTTCTCCTTCTCAGTTCGTTTGCTTACTGCTGCCCTCTCTTTTAAATATGACGAAAAATCTGCTTCCATCTCTGATTGTCTCCAGCCTGGGTACATCGCGTCAAAGATGTTCGAGCCGAGCTGTTTTGACAATTGGTCAGTCCATTTTGTTGGGATGCGCTCCCTGGGGTCTTCTACTACACACACCCTGATAAATCGGATACACATCTTCATCAATCAGTTTTATCTACTGCTGAGTAGCTACAACTTTCCTCTTCTATACCTACACGATCTGTTTCAGGCCTTTGCTAGTCTAATCCACTGCTTCCCTCGCCATGCCATCTGATCGGTGACCTGTGCCTCTGCCGGTAGTCGCTCTCCGTCCCGTGACGAACATTCAGAGATTGGTCCAATGACGTCCGTCTGGCGAAGAAAACTTAAATTGGCTAGGCATAGATATAAAATAAATCAGCTATCTAATAAGATTATTTTGCCTACCGTATTATATTATAACTGCTTTACACTGTTTTAATACTGGCCATAACTCATAATATTAATGCTGCCGGCTGATGTTCGATTAAAGCTAAACCGCAGCGCCGTGTGCACAGCAATTGCGGTTGTGCTGAAATACAGCTTTAAAATGCACAATCGTTGTGTTACCAAGCTATTAGGAAAACGGCCTATAAACTATTTGATAAGTAGTCCTGACTTTAATTGAAAACAAAATTTGAGTTTACTACATCTTTATTATGAAAAATAATTAGATTAACTTGATTTGATTTTTAGACAAAATATCGATTCGCAATCAGCGAAGATATCGCGTAATATATACATACAAAAAAAAGGTCAAATTGATAATCTTTTTTTAACTCGGTTGAAAATAAATAAAGAGAGGATATTAAAAACTTACAAAGTCGCCTAGAAGTCAATAAGGCTGCTATATATATATGATGTATGTTTACATTTATGCTGGTTTAACCCGGCGAGCGAGAGGTTCAAATTTATAACACCCAGCGTGAAGTTAGGTTAATTTTACCCAAAAAGTTTACTTACACCAAGTTTACGAAGCTTTATTGAAAAGTGTAGTATTGCAATCCAGCGCACCTTATTAAAACTAAATTACCTCGGGTGAATTTTACCCAACCTTACACTCGCCAGGTTAAGTACCTACTCATAGATAAAATAAAGGTTGACCTAAACGAAAATGAACGGATGAAATGATTTTATTATTGAAAAATTAAGGTAAAATACGTACACCTAGATTAATTTCCGTGAAATTATGACATAGAAACAAAACATGGCGAAAGAAATTGCTCGGGACAAGTTTTAATTTATTAAGTCGTTTTCTTCGGAAATGGAGCAAAGTTGTGCGCAATTCCTGCAAGAATATCTCTTTTAAGGCAACAAGGGTTCCGTGGAGCTGACATGTTGCAGCGTCATCGACTAACGACGCTGGGGCGTTTCTTCCCAAGTCTTTCTATCTCACTGTTTGGATCCTCATGTCTGAGATCGCCGAGAAAATGGTATAATTTTGCGTCTCTGTACTTTTCACGCTAAATAACAAATAATATCAAAATAAAGAATTAGACAGTAGGTAACGCCTTTGGTTATACTTAACACGGGTCAGGAAAGACTATTAGGTATTATAATATACGTAGATATTTTCGTAAATAATTTTTATTGTTATGTGCTATCGGGACAAGACGTGGTTTAATTTAATATAGATATATAGAGAATATGTATAGAGAAGAAAATCTGTATTTGCAAGATATTAAAAAAACCACATAGGGCGTCATAAAATAAGCAGCTGAACACATATAAGACAGTTTTTAGAATTTTTGTCTGTTTGTTTGTTTTTTTTTGTCCACGCATATCTCCTAAACCACTGGACGGATTTAAATGTTTTCACGAATATTTTTAGCTATGACCAGATTGAAGGCTAGTTTTGCGAAAAGGCCGAATTAAGGGAGGAAAAAAGGGTTGAAAGCTTATATGAAAATCTACACGTACGAAGTCGCGGGCAACAGCACTAGTTAGTAAATAAAGCCGTCGAATTGAAACTATAGTAAGATAAATAATTTTATTATATTTTTTGTTTCATGTGTAACATATGGGTTAAGTATAATATACTTAATACATTTTTACACAAAAATTACAACTGACTTCACGGGCAGTTCGAAAAAACGGGATTTATACCCTAATTTATTTTTAATAAAAAGAGCGGCAAACTAGCATGAGGGAACACCCAAACCATTTTTATTGAATTTATCGTTTAGACATCTGCCCCGCCGAAAATTTAACCTGGGCCCACCTGGTCATAAGACAGTCGCGCTACCACTAAGCCATATCAGTAGTCATTGTCCAAGGGATTAGGCACTTATACAGCGTATACACTAGTAACCTAAAATATTGCTTCTTACTCTGCTTACAAGATCTTCATTATTTTTCTATATAACAACACGGGCAAAGACGCGGGTGAAAGCACGGCTTGAAATTAAGTACCTACTAAAATAAAATCATGAAAAACACGACGAGTTTGAGTAAAAGTTACCGTAGTTCAATTTCTTCGTTGAAAATATTTCAAAGCTAAATTTACAAAAGTACTTATACCAGAGTAATTTGATTCGAAATGGTTTGTTGTATAATCCCGCTTGTTTTGGCTTACTTTTATTGTAACCGAGCAAAAACAAAGACGTATTTGTTCTGTAAGTAGCGAGAAATAACATCACAATTTTAATGACCTGTAACATCTGTTTGTAAGATTAAGCTTTTGCAGATTAAAATGCGAAGTGTCAAGACCTTTTTGCTAGTGCTCATAAATATAAAAAGGTAATTGAATATGAGAAATGCCTACATAGAAGATATTTTGTCTGTACTTATACTTATTATATACTTGTACTACCAACAGTTGCTGTACTACCAACTACTACTGTACTACCAACAACTGACGAAAACATATTTACTGGTTGATGAGGCCCGGGGGGCTACTTCAATCTCCGAGTATTAGTGTTTTAGTCATACATAGTTTGTTTAAGATTAAAACTGAAATAAGAATGTTCTGTACCACAGAAAAGTTTTTTTTTGTTTAAACTTGAACAAGCCGTTCACAAAGCACTTTTGTAAAAAAATTGTTGTAGCCACTTGCACCCATATAAACCCATAGCAAATGTGTTAGCAACTGTGACGCGGAGTTCGACGCGGTGACATAAATAAGAATGTTCAATCAAGTATCTGTCAGAATACCTAGCGACAGAGTTTCCTTCTTATTTCCGTTACTTCTCTTTTCTGTGCTCTGTACGTAAGCCAGATTTCTAGATGAACACTATATTTCGTCCCGTTTGCTGTTTCAGCGATTCATATGATATGCCCATAAATAATTTATTGTGTTATATCGGGAAGACCGCACTCAACTCACATTTTATTGTCCAGTAACCGGTTAAGGAGGCCATGAGGCGTGTTAATATACGTATTTCAGTCTGACATCTTAGCTCTGTTTTATTGCGGTGATTCGATTTTAAGCTCTGATACTTTAAATATGCTGGCGATCTGTTTTTGATTTGCGCTGCGTATTCATATTTTTTTATATTCCTGACGTTTATTGAAGACCGTAGAAAATGTTATGGGTTCACTTTGTCATATTCTCGTAATACGTTAGGATAGGCTAGTCTGTAAAAAAAGGAGGATTGTGTGTTACCTAACTATTTAAAACACTGTTTTAAACTATCACGGTTGTTCATTACAGTTATATGATTATTGTCGGGATATTTACCGTGGTAAGGTTGTGGCAGGAGCTCCCGATATTACGGTGCACGTACAACTGTCTAAGCAACTTAACTATTTAGTAGTAGCGTAATCAACTTTTTTTTTTAAATATTTTTGTCAAACCAATAGTGATCGAAATGTTGTGCTGATCAAAACGAGTCCGAACACTGCCAGTCTACTATTATCCATTGAGGAATGCCGTTGTCCACCATCACCATCATAAAATCAGCTCGCTGTCACCATAATATTCTATTGTCATCGGAACTTGACAAGTATGCAAATTTCAGCTCAATCGAACACTGGGAAGTGGATCAAATTTTATTCGAAAGATTGAATTACAGACGGACGCGCTACCGGCACAGGTGAAACTAAATAAAAGCTTGTAGGTAAAAAGGCTGTGTTGAGTTGTGTGTGCGTGGAAAATGGATTATCAGGAAAGTACGATGTAATAAAAGTGTTTTACACCAAGAGATAATAAGTAAAACATGACATCAATAGCTTTATTGACGAAAAAAATTAGATTTTTACTAAAAATGCCATTATAGGTATATGAAATGAAACAACAGTAAAATTACAAGTCTTAGACGCAAGATAGACTACCATTATTATAATTTATAACGACGAAGTCCACAACACGCATCTGCGAGTAAGCGAAGCTTCCAATTCAATAGAGCCATTTATTATGATAGGATCATCCAAGCCTTAAAGTAATAAATCATTTCAATGTCACATCCTTGCCAGACTATCAAGAACTGGCTCTCAATTAAGAGCCTTCATAAATAAACGCACGTGAGTGAATTACCCGCCGCACTAACTTGGGAAACTATTTATTGCCTTCGCAACTCCTGGGGATGAGTTGTTGCAAAGTTCCAGTGTTATTGTTTTACTTTGCGCAACCTCAAAAACGTGTTTGGATATGTGTGGAAACAGTGAAAGGCTAAAATAGCTGAATCTTGACCTATCTTTTTCACTAACTTCAAAAAAGGAGGAGGTTCTCCATTTGACTGTATGTTTTTTGTTACACGATTACTCCGCTAATTATGAATGGATTTTGATGACTTTTTGGTTGGTAGGCTTCGATAAAAAAATACATTGGTAGGTTGGTCCCATAGTACAAATTTTATCAAAATTGATTCAGCGCTTTTTGAAAAAATCTACTAAAACAAAAAATATATACACAGATGACGTTTTGTTTGTGGTTCCCTTCAACAAAAGTTTTGATGAGGACTTTCAATCTCTGTTTTAACTTAAAAGTCTGTGGTTTTAACCATAGATTTAGGATGTCAAAGATAGCCTATGACAATTTGATAACATAACATAAAATCAATTGCGCATGCGTGAGTAAATTAGTGTTGTAAAACGTACCAACTTTTTTATCGATTGACCAAAAATGGCCCTCCGGGTTTTTGTCGATAAACATAATCGCATCACAATTATAATTGAGTTGTTTTCTTGTTCCAAGTAACACTGCTACAGAGCCAAAAAGAATAAAAACCACTAAAGGGCTGCTGAGCTAGGCGGATGAGTTAGATGTCAGTGTCACCATGTATCGATATTTATTTATCCTAGCACACTAACGTACGAACTTACCAATCGTTTTTGTGGGAATTTAATCCATAAAAATATACTTATGCAAAGATATAAATGTTTAACAATATGCACGCGTTGCCTAATGACATTTGCTAAAAAATATCGACTCGATATCGATAATAATGACGTTGATTTTATGATCCATATTTTTTGCTTAATTTTATCATCAATTTTACTTCTACCTATGAAGGAAGAAAAGATATAAATACCTATACCGTTGTAAAATAGGATTTTGCAATCAATTTATGTTATTATTTGGTCAAAATTTAGATGAAATCATGTCAATGGAAAAATCATTATATATACCGGTGAAATTTAAAATTCTGCAGGTAATTTCTTGTGTTTACATCACAATCACTAAATGCACAAGACACTATAATTGCACTTAAACACTATTGCCCCTTTTCAGTAATTTATAATTATTTAGACAACATATTTTTAACAGAATGCAGCCCGGGACGCATGGTGGGAATTTGTCATTATTGACATAGCAAAAAGCGATCCAGACTTTATTTGTGGTCGATCTCTTTCTCTCTTGTGGAGTTTTCATGTGGATCGCGATATCCCTTTCACAGGCTTTGTTGGTGGTCTATTGCGTAGCAAAAAAAAAAAATTTGGTCTATGGTTATAGCTGTAATTTTTCTACTTTTTAGCTTAAGTTTGTCCATGTAGTCTTATAGTCTTGAAGTCATTTTCATTTTTTTAATATAAAATCTTTATTATTAAATAAGTTAACGATGACTGGCAAAAACATTTAGACATACATAATTTTGCGGTTTCTGGTTATTGATCATAATTATAAATATAAGATTCTTGTGTTGCTAAAACCCATTAGAAAGAGTCTAGAAATAAATCGCTCTCGCCATGATCCTCACAAAAGAATCTCGTTAGCTTGAAAAGCATTAGCGGTTTCCATCGACAAAGCCCGCTATTACGTAAAAATACATTTATTTCAATGAGAAATGTTCGCACTGAAGTATTGAAAAGACATAAGAGATTAAAAGGCGCAGCTCGAATGAAATTTCAGCAAAGGGAAGTAAGCGCTCGCAAGATCCTGCTAAGTTGAGAATGGTGTCATGAATGGGTCACATTTGTTGAAAAAGTTGAGATGAAATATAATACATTTTAACGTAAATTAAATTTAGATCGGGATCGAAAGATTCTCAAACTGTTAAAATTTTGTTATGTGCGATATTTTAATTTTAACGGGAAACTAATTTATTCCGCCCAACGAGTTTGAATAGGACAAGAGCAATAAGTAGGTAAAACATTATTCGAGCGGTAAATCGAATCAAAAGTGAGTACTTTTAACAGACTTCCAAAACGGAAGAGATTCTTAATTCGACTGTTTTTTTAAAATGTTTTTTACCTCAGATCTTTCAACTGGGTGAACCGATTTTGATGATTCTTTTTTTATTTGAAAGCTGGTGCTTCCAGTGTGGTCCCTTCTCATTTGGCCTAGTTCTGTCATTTTTATGAAGTCGGTTTTTTATATTGATAATTATTATCCTACAGCTTATAGATGTTCGTCTTTGATCGTGTCCAAAATGTGCGTGCGAGTGACTTAAGTTATTGTCACATTAAAGCCCGTCTCGAGTTATCCGCCCCATAATTACTATTTTTAATCTTAGCAATTAATCATGAAAAAAATAGCGACTCGAAAAACAACAACGTCTTCTTCGTTCATCTTCGTCGTCGTCTTTTCTTCAACTTAAAAAAAGGAGGAGGAGGTTCTGTTTTTATTTTGTGTGTTTGTTATGCAATGTCAATGCTGATTGTAAACAGATTTTAATGACTTTATTTTTATGGTTTCTTTTGATTAGATTTTTTGATTTTCGTGTCATGCCCGGACATTTTAGACACCTTGGATCAGACAAACAAGGGAGATATGCCTTAGTACAATTATAGTTCGTATTCAAGTCTATATTTTTTTTTCCTCTATTATATCGCTAAACCGCATATCGCAAAAGCTGTTATTATGGCTCACTTTCAAATTTTTCACGTACACTAAGAAACTTGTAAAAATACCAATGAACTAACTAATAGTTCACATACAAAAAAGAGTTCGACTAAAGGCATTATGCTAGATTTAGGTCAGATGCGTTCACACCCGCCACGCCACCTTACCATATCTACCTTGTTTTTCTGATCTGAAGGTGTCACGGAACGGGGAACCTTCTCTATTCCGTGATTAAAATGCTTATATATAAATGAACTAATAAGAATAGCACTGAAACCTTCGACTGAAACATACATTTAACAGGGGTGGATTAAGATTATAGAAAAAAATACACATGTCATAATAACAAACTAGTGCACATTGATGGATGTCATATGTCTTTGAACTTTGGATATCAATAAAATTAAATAGGCAGTCTTGGGGACTGCTAACAGAAATTGTCTTGCTCATATTATAAAATTAATTTAAAATTGTGAAGTGCGTAAAATGAGAGAAAAAAAAAAATGGTCTCACTAGTATTTAAGTTTAATTTAAGTCAATTGTTAATAATTTTACGTCTGAGATTTTTTTGTTAAATGAGCAATCAAAGGCATGGACGATTTGTCCATGTCATTGTTTGATTTGTCAATGTATTAATAATAATAAAAAAACAGAAATGAAAACTTAAAACTTACGCGGCTCAACGCGGCTAAAGAAGTTTACACTTCAGTAGTTGTCTAAATACACATTACAGTGTGACACAATACGCGTGCGTTTTTTAATTAATATTAGGCTTATAATACTCGTATCTCGAGGGAATATTGTCTTCAGATTTAAATGGGACCGCCATTTAAATTTGAACAGAATAAATCCACCTCTAAGAGTTGAAGGAATGAATCCCGTTTATTGAAGTGAAGAAATTAACAAACTTTTTCACGGGAAGTAGGGGGGGGGGGGGTAGTACTTTCTGTGTGTGACAGTATTTAAAAAAAAACAGTTTCACACAAAAATTACTCGTTTTAATTAAAAAGATGACGACAAAGGGTGATGCGCGAGACGCGGTTACCTTTAAGTACAAAGTAGCAGCTCTACAAGTTCTAATCTAGGTGAGAGTGTAGCATCATGTACTTGCAAGAGAGGTGTGCTTCAAATAAACCAATTTCGGAACTGGGACGTGCACAATATCTCGGAACGCGTACACTGGCAAGAATTAGTTACTTTTGGAGAGTAACACGAAAGCGAGTCAAATATTGTTCCAATTTGTGGTATTCCAAACTACAACAAATCTTGTCGTCAAAGCATACAAAGTTTATTTTAAAACGAAAAATAAATTATAATTAAAAACTTTTGTCGTAAAAGATTTTATAACGATAAGGCATCTAACAAAACTAAAAGTCAAACTTTCACACCCGAATTGCGGTCTTAAACTCAGGTTTTAGGCCGCTTTTCAAACTTGAACCGGCTTTCCAACTCGCAGTTCCCACAGTCGTTAGCTTTTATGTTTGCTCCTTCATACGAGTTCCGTAATTTTGGCAAAATCCCCAACTTCTTTAGCCAATTTGGTAAACGCCGGCGGCAAATGTGGTGCATCAATCACTTCTAACATTTGGGATGGCGCTTGTTCTTAAATTGGCCTGTTAAGATTATGCTCGGCTCAATTTAATGCATTAGAAAATTCTGAGGCAAGAACTTTACATTGCATGAATCAAAAGTTGATTGTGTTAACTTGCAATGTTCTTCGGAAATAAAAGAGAACAAAGGTATAAAATTGTGCAGAAAGTTGAGTTATGAAGCTAATGAATTTTTTAACGAGTTCAGCTAGTACTAATTTACTTTGAGGATACCGCCACCGAGCTGAGGCCATACTTCAGAAACAAAACTAATTTCGTATGTTCTCCCAGTATTCATATTTGCAACCCTGTCTAAAAGCATGACGGCAAGAGTATTAAAAAACTGTTGAATAACTGTAAGTAGGTACTATTTGCAGAAGCACTGGCTAGATTCCAGTGATGTACCTAGACATTGTCATTCTCATTTTTTCTATGACTTCAGAAATCATCAAACACTATAATGTACGTATGTGTTCGTATGGACTCCGAAACGGCTGGATCGAATTTAACGGGACTTTCACTGGCAGATTGCCGATGTTATAAGGAGTAATCCCTGGGTGAAACCGCGGATGCAGCTAGTACTCAATAAAACATTTAAACGTTCAATCTAATAGAAGAAATATTAGGGTTTATACTTACATAAAATAGAAGTACACTATCTCATTTTGCTCAATCCCTTCGTAACATCGGGATTGCTTGGTATTTAACGCTTTAGCAAATGAAAAATAAGATTTGTTTATTTCAACTAATACTAGAGTAAGCTCAGATTACAAACAAGTCACGTATGCTTTCCAGGTATTGCTTTTACGTCTTGGGTACTTTTAGTTCAATACTTGTTTGCGCGTCTGCGATTTGTCGAGCGTCTACGACGGATGTTGTGCATCAATCTCCCTTGATGAGAGTTTCAGTTGTTCTTCTTGCTCTTCTGCAATTTTCCCGCTTTTCTAGCGAGAAACTTAGTGGCAGTTTTGTACTTGTGAGGCAATAAAAAGTTTTACGTCGAAACGTGACGTATCACGTCTGACGCGAATAGGTACATGCTTGAGACGTGACTAAATAAATAAAAGCGGCCAAATGCGAGTCTGGCTTGCGCACTGTTCCGTGCCACCACAGTATGGCGACCCGCCTTTAGTTTTATCTCTTTGACATTATTATTATTTCTTAGTTAATCCGCCGTAACATTACATATTATGTGAAAATTTTAACTGGCCGTCTATTATGGTTCGAAAGATACAGCCGTTAAAAGGTAGGACGGACAGATAGACAGACAGACAAACAGACATACATGCAGACAGACAGCGTTAAGCCCACGCTAATAGAGCCCCATTTACACCCTTTGTGTACGGAACCCTACAAAGAGGAATTTTAAATGTGTTTACGCTTTTGGGGCTCGACTTTTGAATCGCTCGTATGATATTTCACACGAAAATATCATGCAAAATCATGTGAAATGACAGAGTTTAAATTGAAACTCCAAACAAACGTCAATTTTTTTATTATCATTTATATCACTTGCCAACGCAATGAGTGATTTGAACCATTGAAATTTGCTTTCAATCAATAGAAAATCTTCTAACTGGAATTAATTTGTGTGCAAATCGTCCGAGCGATTCAACAATCGCGGCCCTGGATGATTACGAACGTCCATTGTGTACCACGATAATCTAGCACATCCATCCTCCATCCACGTCTCAAACCACGTATGTAAATAAAATATTTCCTCATCTCGACGAGTGAGTATAGCTTTCTGTCTTGAATATACCACCTTTTTCGTATTCAATCCGGCTCGAGACGAGATAGCGAGATTGAAAACCAACTTGGGCGCTGGCAAATACCCTGTCTTACTCGAATAAGCGCTGCACGAACAAGATAGATTTCAAACAGTAAATTGGGTGTTTTAAGATCGAACCTATCAGCGAACACGACATGGAAGTGCATTATTACAAGCTTTTGTTTAAACTACCTTGTTGGTATGGGTCAAATCTTGCAACTGAATTTTAAAACAATTATCCTCAACTGTTGTCAGTAATCAGTTGCTGTTATGATATACTTGAATATGGCCGTCGTCTACAGGTATATCATAGGTTCGTTTATTGGAAAAGACTAATGGAATCAATACGTATATTTACGTAGGACTGATGGAAGGGAGCTCAACCATGAATCCTCTGTCACTTGAATAGAGTGAGGTCGCTAATCCATCTCGCTGCTCCCATGACGGATAATAGCTACCTATGTTGTATTGCTAAAAGCTATCCATACCTATATAAGTACAGAACGACAATTACCAAACAAAATTCACGACAGTATAGCTTTTAGTAGGAACTATGTAAAATTTTATTCCTATTTCAGTGAATTAATAGCCAACGCAATATATTTGGAAACCAGAGACAGTAACTTTGCGCTTATCTCAGCTTAGTTCTGCAAAAGATTAAGCTGTGGCGTGGCTAAGAGGGTATTCGTGGTCAAACTTCAGTGTCGGTCTGAGTTAGTTAAGAAGGGATCTACGCACCCCATCTCTGGACGTTATTACAGCTATTGCAGACTTTTCGAATAAACACACAGAAATTGCCAATGTTTTCGATAAGACTTTTGTGTTTAAATAAACCGTTTCAGTTTCCTGCGATACAGGCCTAGCCCAGTACAGGAAACGCAGTAATAATTATTAAGATTTCAAAGCTTTCATAGACATAAGCCAGTGTGTTCCTAGTTGATATAAAACTTATGAACTAAGCCTATGTTTATGCAAATAAAAATATTTTTCATTTTCATTAGACTCTTGTAGAAGTTGTAGGTATATGGATTAATTTAACCGTTATATCCATATCGAAACGCGACAAGTGGAGCCGATGTAGTACGAGATGCCGTAAAGTAGCGAGTCTGCCAATTTTCTACAGGATTAATTTCGGAGAATATACATCCGCGCTACACGACTTTCCCATTCTACTTGAAAGTAAAATCCACAATGAATATAGTAGGCCAAATAATTACATTGCCGATTTTTTCCCTAATCCACACAGCCAATGAATGGAACAACCTGCCAGAGTTCTTCTTGAAATTTTTTTGTTGCTTACTAACAGCCTAGTAGTCAAATACGAAAATAATTATAATCGTACATAATAAAAAAATATATTTGAAAATGTGAGTGCCATAAGTGAAGAAAGTATTGTATAGCGTAGATTTTGATACTGACAGTTAAACTATTTGCACTAAACATGTCACCCCTTACATGATTAGTGCAAATAGTTTCGAGTATTGGCAAATCCCCCGGATTGCCAATACTCGTCACGCTTGGCAGGTGGGTTGGCGAGCGCAGTTAGAGTCCTACCATCTTAGCTGTTCAGTTGACAGCGTCACTAGTGGAGAATTTGGTATTACCACCTAAGAAATTCACCAAGAAACAGCTGTAGTTCCAATTTTGCCCACCTGAATAGCTAAGTTGGTGGCACTGTAGGTGTTGTTAAACGCAGAATGCAGGCTGCTTCCAACCGGCCCTTTTGGAGATCGATAGGCTTATGTCCAGCAGTGGACATCCTATGGCTGAAATGATGATGATGTTGATGAGTAACACTATTTCATAAAGTTTATGTAGCGACCTTACCTGCAGATTTTTGCAAAGTGAGCACTAACGACATTTGGGATCGAAGTCGGTTTCAATAACTGCCCAGGGCGGCACGTGCCGACCCTTGTGGACTCAGCACGTATTAGTTACCCAGCGCGTGTTGCCGAATACCTTCCCACGTTGTTGCCTAAGAAACTTTCTCTGAGCTAAATTGGCTGCCGATAAGTTTTTGTTTGGCATGTTAGTTTCGAGATGAAGAAACTAAGAAAAAGCTATTAGTTTTGAAACTTGCGTTTGTTGGACCGCGGTTTGTTATCGGGGAACGTTTGTGCTTGTTTGTATATTATATATATATCTACTATCTATGATAGTAATTATCTTTACATTGGATACTCTTTTCACTAATTTTGTTTCAGATTTTACCTTATGAGTTGCACTAGGAAAATTAGATACCGCAACGGAATGAAAGGAGCAACACCTATTGATTATTATATTTTGGTAATGATAAGTACTTACTCAGTCTGCTGTCTCAGCGACCCAAAGTGGGTTTTTATCTCTAATACAAGAGAACGCCATCGATCCTGGTCTTGCGTTGTCTCTCGTCAGTCAGCCACTTGGAGCTTGTAGATCCAACTCTACGAAATTAAATAAGAAGTAACGCGTAATTTAAAAACTTATATTATAACTAGCGACCCGCTTCCGGCATTGCACGGTGTAAGTTTTATATAAACATTCCGTTATGTATATAAAAATTCCGTGTAAAATTTTCTGACTGATTGTAAAAACCGCATCAAAATCCACTGCGTGGTTTAGGAGGAGTTAGCGGATATAAAGACGCGGAAAGCGACTTTATTTTATGCTATGTAGAGATAGAGAGAGATACTAGGCTACGCAGAAAATACTAAGCCGAAAGGGGTCCATAGTACCCATCATTATGAATAACTTTTGCTATAGCAGCAACTCTGATATCGCAAAAATAAAGTGGTTGACTGACCTACAGCCGTTTCATAGAAAACGGTCATTCACGATACACAAACTGTATGGAACAGCTGATATTTTTTCGTGGTGTGAGAATGTTGGTGGATGATGAATATTATAATATGTGTGATTACAAGAGTCTGGGGATTTGGATGAGAATATTTAGACACTTTTAAAACCACAAGGGCATCGTATATAACGATCTCGGGCCTATCGGTAAACTTACAAGCTAGACAAACGGTAAAAAAATACTTTATTTAGAACTGTTACAAACTTAGGTATTCGTTTCGACTTGGGACTGTACCAGGAGCTGAAACTTTGACCTCACGTTCGTTTCTCACCCTCAAAGTTAGTACAAAGTTACCAAGTTCCATTAGCAACTAAAAATACATCTATGATTGGCGCAAGTGTAGTACGATTATAAGTATGATAGTTTGAATGTTACTAACATATTTACGAGATTTATATGACTAGTTATTAATAGTCATCATAACTGTCGTATTGCATGAAGAGGCCTCAGAATAAATAAAAAGTTTTAATGCAAAATATTTTGTGTTACCTTTTCAAATTCGTTTTAAAAGATCTTTGGGAAAACTCACATAGGCATTTTCATTTTCTTAAGGCGAAGCTTGAAGATTTTACCAACTGCAAAGTTCGAAGAAAAAGGGACTTTAAAAACCTTTCAGAGCCATTTGAATAATAAGCAACTTTTCAAAAGCCCATACGGGTACGGATAATGTAGGTTCTACTGAGCTGGAAAGAATTCAGTTTATCTTTTGAAGGATATTCGAATTATACCGATTGATCAATTTCGTAGATTGAAAATGGAAAAAAAATAGCTTTCTTAATATTCTCAGATTGTTTGTTACCAGAAAAGACTCGACACGAATTTTTTTTTCGTATACTCCTCACTTTTTTCTTGATAGCCTGGCGTTTTTACACGAATAAATATCATTGATACTTGTAACCTCAATTTTAATAACATGAAAATAGGAAAAAATCGAACCAAAAGGTTTTTTGAAACAAAAATACTTAGCTCAGTGGATTTTGTAATATGCGGAAGAAGATAGTCTAACTGAAAGCTGATTGCAGAATACTAGTTACAAAGCAATGTCAGTGAGCTGACGGAACTATCATAAAACCAGACCGTGCCCGTCTACCTTCTCAGTTAACCTGGGTGGACCACGGGTATTTTTTCCAATATCGTTGTCACAGCAAATTTTTGGCCAACGAATTTTGATGAGAAATTACTAGAGATTCTGGCACAGCGCACGGCGATTCCATGCGCCACAAATTCCTTGCTATCCAGTACTGCAAGTACTTGAAATATTTATACTGTGTCACATTATGATAATAATATATCCATGTTTTAGAATTAATCACCTATATATTTTCATAATATAAGTCACAGCAGTAGCACTTTACTCCAATGCGCATATAATACTTACTTCCTTCGGCGCTACAACCTTTGTCTTGGCTTCCTCCACAATTTTATTTTATTTTGCCCTGCCTCTGGCATCCGTTCGCTTAGATGTTTTCTTGCCTATACTTCAGAGGTCTCCCTCAACATAATACCGCTTCCTGGATTTTCTTGTTGTACCAAAATAATAAGGCATATTTTTTCTAATGAAATTTCTCTCCCAGACCTCAAAAGTGTAAACTGTTACAAAGTTTACACTGAATTACAAAAATTATCCAGTGATCATGCAGTGGTTAGTTTGAGGGATATAGATTATTTAATAACGCCGCATCTGCGGTCCTGATATTGCGGCACTAATCCAATTTTATGCCCACACTTACGTGCCTGTTATGGTGGCTTCTGCTTTATTTACTCTTACGTGGTTGGTTGTCTTTGTCGCTGTTTTATTCATTTGTCCAGAACTTTTAAAATAACTAATAAAAAAAAAATGTTTAATGGCTATAAAGCTACGAAATATTCTAGTAAATGTGCAAACTCAAAGTTTGCTAGATATATAGTTTTTTATGCGACCCTAAGCATAAAATCTACACTCTTAGCTTCTTATCAAGATTGGGTTCTTACACACTTCAAATATTTATACTCTGGCTGAGCTTAGCTTACATAAAGTATTTACTGAGGTGAACCGACATGACGTCCTTAGAAATTCAATGGCTATGTTGCTGCAAACTCTAGAGTATTGCAGAGGTATTTAAAGAAACAAGATCGACCTAATGGAAGTGGCTAAAGAAAAAAAACAGGTATTTTAGACCTTTAACAAACTACTAGGCTAGTGGAAACTACATAATAATTACTGGAACTCAAAAAATTCAAAAGGCCACGTCGCTCGAAGAACCGATAATTGACAGGGAAGAAAGGTTCTTGAATAGAGACCATGAACTGGAAGACGCAGCGTAGGTAGGCTTCCCACTAGCTAGATGGACCGATGACATCGTGAGAGTCGCGGGCATTCAGTAGATGCAGATTGCAGGCTGTTTCATCAGACGTGTTTTGGCTGATTATGATGGTAATGGAGAAAAAGTTTATCTTTAAAGGTCATTTATTATATTTTATTAACGCTGGATTTTACTATTATATTCGTAAAAGCACTCTAAAAAGCAGCTGTATCGTCAATTAAATAAGTTAGGGCTCAAGGGGCACTTTTCATTCCATCGACAGCTTCGCCACCCTTCTGACCCTAATGATATTTTTAATGTGCCTACTAACGTAATTTATCGCCGTCTAGTGGAACTCCTAATCGGCCTAATGAAATTCTTAATTAATCCTTGGGAATTTATAATAACGACATTTGACAGTTCTACTTTTGAAGTTTACGGTTCAGCTGTTTGCACTTGGCACGGACATCACAGAATTCACAGAGCAAAAAATTGCCGATTGCGGTCAACATGGGGTTCTTCAAAAGGCGAGTTATTAGAGTCTTAAAGGGTCGGCAACGTATTTGTAATGTCTCTGGTCTTACAAGTATCCATAGGTGACGGTGACTGCTTACCATCAGGTAGCCCATTTGCTTGTTTGGCATAAAAAATGGTGCTTATTACTTCGAAAAAGCGTTGATTGTAAACACCTTAAAATATAAATTGTCTCCATAAGTAATTATTCCAAAGTCAAGAAATACTCACAAACTCGACATTATAAATACGAGTATACTAGCTAGATTATATCTATCTACTATTCCCTTGGACTAAGATTTATTAAAGTAGGATTACATTAAAATAATAAAAGAGAAACCGTCCCTACAACTTTGAGTAATCATTCCAAAGTCAAGAAATGCTGTTAGGCAACATTATAGTGAAGCAAGCGGCTCTAGACCCACTTAGCCGGTGACACGCCTGCAGCACCCAGTTATAAGGAAAAGTTTAGTAACCGTGCAGGTTCTACCTATCCTAGGGTTGGACTAGAATAAAAAACACAGATATTAACAAAGATACACTTTAACTACGTTAGTTATTTTATTTTTAATACTCAGATGTCTTATTCAAATTAGCATAATTAGAAAAGAATCACTGAGCTTTGCAAATAATAATGACACACCGCTTTTAAACTACTACTAAGCCACGAGCAGTTATAAATCCAAACTCACTTGCAGTCATAGGTTGCAAGCCACCAAGTAATTCACAAAAGATATTTATAGCTAAAGTTGAAAGAGCAAAACTTTAAAATTTGTCTTTTATATATTGCAGAGTGTATTTATTGGCAAGCCTATAAAATCGACCCATAACTTGTTGGAACGGTTTGTTAGCACCAGGGGAGCATAAATCAAACATATTGCAAGCGGAATAGCAGGATCCATACATTTTAAGCACTTAGCGTAAAATGAAAACAAATTGAATGCTAGCGTCTGTTGTGGTAGGTAACTATCTTACGCCTTCAGGCGGCCTTTCAGCGCAGCTTTCAGTAAATTTTGCTTTTTCATTAACATAAACTAAGTTGGTAATTTTCTCAGAATATTTTGGTGACTGTATTTATTTGTGGAGCTCTTCTTTTTTATAGAATGAGTGGCAAACAAGTGGTGGGCCACCTAGATGGTAAGTGATCACAGCTATCTATAGACACCTAATACCTGGGGCATTGTCAATGCGTTGCCTACCTTTGAGGGCTCTATTCGCCCTTCGTTTAAAGCAGTTCAAATTATGCTTCGGAGAAAAAACTGACAAACACAACAAACAAACTTGACTTGCCGTAAAATATTACTATCGAAAATTTGTATGCACCACGTTTATATTCGTTGGCGTTTCGAACTTAGAACTTTATCATTTGAAGCGAATGGCCCGGCCGCCGGCGTCGGAGTTTGTGTAAAGTTTCGAGGTAAAGACTCGTTCTGATTGGAAAATCGTATTGAGTAGGTATAGCAAATTAATGTCTTGAGACTTAACATTTTTATATCGTCTCACCTGTACAAATTAAAAAAAATGCATTAAATACAATACAATAACCCTTTATTCACACCATAAAAATAACATGAAGAAGAACTGAATACACAAGAAGAACTGTAGTTGTAACTGCAATTGGTATTCAGGTTAATGGTTTAAAATAAATGAGTACCATATTAAGATTTTTTTCTGAATAGGACAGATTAAGGAGGTAAAATGTTATGTGGCTTGAATTTTTAGAAGTTTTGTAACTGAAGCTAAAATTTGGTAAGTTGATTTCTAGTGTGGTGTAGACATCTACTAAGTTATTTTTTTTTTGCGAAAGGGACGAATTAAACGGACCAAAAGGAGATTGAAAGTTTAGGTGAAAGTTTACGCGTACGAAGTCGCAGGTAAAAGCTAGTTAAAAAATTAAGGCAGATATCAGAGTGGTCTGACGTTGTATTTCCATGAAAACATGACATAACTTGCTACTTTTATTTTTTTGAAGTAAACGAAACGTAGTCACTTGTTTTAGACTCCCTCAGGTCATATTTTTGAAGCCGCGTTGTATCAAGATATGAAGTCATGCTTACATTGAAAGCTACATTAAAAATACATCAGCGTATTACCGTTGCTTGACAGTCCATACGTGGACTCGTCACATAATAATATCTTGTATAGTAATGTCGTTGAAAGAGACGTCGTCGGAGAAATTCCTTATTAATCGAAACTCTGAACGCGAACATTTTCTGTGTCAGTAACATATTGAAGTCGTGACCCAGACGATAAAAATGAGAGCTAGAAAATGTGAAAATAAAACTAAAATGAGTCCATACAATCGAATTGACAGGCATATCATTCCATTGTAAAGACAATGCTCCTGTAAGCATTTGGCCTTACTGTAGAACAAACTAAGTGATTGCGGTTCGACGCCACTGCAATGTTAGAACTAGTTTTGGTGTTGTGTTACATTAGAAGAGTTGCAGATTCATTGACATGACAGAAGTAGACATAACGTTGCAGTATTTTGCTACTGATATTTTGTGTTCCGGTCACTTGTGGTCGTATGACCGTTTTAAGGCTACGCTTACCAGCCGCAATTATCTCATTCGCTAGTGATTTTTACTCATGGAAGAACGCGGAGAAGGTATGTGTTTGGTATAAGAGGTTGTGCGTTAGTTTATGCATATGTTTGTATGTCTATCACATGTTTTTACAAAAATAATTAAACCAACTTAGCAGTTTTTTCTTTTTTGAGAGCAGGTTTAATTGCAGTAGTTCTTAGCTATGTTTGATAACCAAATAACAAGTGGTTTAAATGTTATTAGCTTTTCGAAATTAGGCGGTTTTATTTAAATTTATATTTGTATTAGAAATGAGTCATAAATATTATTCAAGACAATTAAATATATTAAATTAGCGTTTTATTTGAGAAATAAAACGCTAATTTAGTATACCAGTCCATTATCGCAGCTTATGTCTCTATATGTACAAAAATATAGGTAACTTATCAACCAGCAGTGGCAAAAAACTACTCCTTATTCATTAGCATTATACTCAGCTATTAACTGATCCTTTCCTGTTCTTGACGAAACCATCAGTAAGAATAATAAACACAAAGATTGCTCTTAATTAATAGAAGAATAGGAAAGTTAGGAAAGCTGCTTTGTTCCAGCTTTCCTTTATTACAAAGAAAATATACTAGTTTGGCCAATTTATCTCCAACAAAAATATTCATTGGCTCGCCGGGTCCACTCTAGTTTCGTCCCTTTTCATTACGACGCTAGTCGTCAAGGGGCACTGAAGATAAACTATTTATTTTGTGGTGTGTCGAGAAATAAAACGTTACGTTCTATGTGTGTTACTCGATGCTTAGAACTTGTATTCGTAGACACTTTTAGGACTTTGGCTAGGGATTTGGGGACTTAAGGGTATTTCCAAAGGCTAGTAGTTTGATCTAAATCTCATGTGATTTCAGACGACGATATAGACAAGAAACTGTTCATTGCTTCTGTGCCTAGTTTTATAAACCTACTAGAAAATAGATTTCTAGATCCTTCATGAAAATTATATTTTACGTGTATCAGGGATGGCGCGTTATCCAGATTGACATTAATATTTATGGGATAACGATACTTGTAACTAGAAATTATGTTCCACAACGCCAAATGAGTGCACTGTGTGTATCACAATTTTTTTTTTAATTGATATTCTCGTATAGTACGCTAGTTTAGCTACGCAGTTCATATGGTTCTGCTGGCGCCTTCTGTGAGCTCTCCCAGAGAGCATTTAACTTTTAGTGAAATATATGCTAGAACCAAAGACGCAGTAGCTTTACCTAGTCTGTGACCATAACCTATGGCCTACATTTCATTGTAAATAAGCGTGAATGTATATTGTGTTATCTAACGTAGCTAACAGACGTGTGGATTTGGTTGACGGACCGCCGCCGCCGTCCAATCAACGGGAGAGAAAGAGTGAGAATAACTTATTTCCTTCTCTTTCTCTCACATTGGTCAGACGGCGGTTAAGGTCAACCATATCCGTACGTCTGGTAGGGCTTTATGGGACCCGGTAATGTACCCATTACCATTAATGCTGAATGGCTTCTCTCTTGGCAGAATGAGACAGTTAAGATACCTGTGCCATATTAACTATATTGTCTGTGAGGATCTAATTCTAAGTGATAAAGCAGACATAGATAGGGAGCACAAAGTGTTGACGGTAAGAGCGAATATGCTGTCCGGAAGATTAACTCTTTGCTCGAATGAAGTTAAAATTACTATCTTCAAAGCCTACTGCCAAACATTCTACAGCAGTAGAATGTGGATAGCATTTACTCAGTAATTCCTCCCTTGACGCTCAGCGTGACCAATATAACAATGCTTTCAGAATGCTGATCCTGCAGTTCTGTAACGCGTCCTCCATGTTTGTCGAAGCCCGCACCGACGGCTTTGCAGCTATCATGCGCAAAAAGGTCACCTACGTGTGCGAATGGCAAACAAAATTTGTGAGAGCAGTTACCCATAGGTTTAATTATCTCATTCTGCAGCATCACATCGGGTTACTATTGAAATAAATTAACTTAAATTTTTGCATTGATATTTATATTATATCCACTACGTACATAATTTAATTGCTGTTGTGAATTAATATGTGTAATATTATTAATAAAAAAATATTATTTACTTGTACTATTCGTTTTATATCATATTCAATAATCTCGGGTTACATTTGGGGAGGTGAGGTTCGCGTTCATAAACCAATTAAATGTTTCCTACCATAACGCTCTGAACTTTCATTGCGCTGATCCGATATCTATAATTTACCTGCCTACGAGGTGATTTATTTATTGTTTAATTTTTCGAGGTGTTCCTTCGTGGTGTTCTGTTGACTGCCCTGCTGGCTCAGTTGGTAGTGAACCTACCTTCAGCGCTTGCGGGCGTGGGTTCGATTCCCACTTAGGGCGAACATTCATGTGATGAACATTTTTGTTTGTTCTATGTCTGGGTGTTAATATCTATTTAAGTATGTATTTAAAGTTATATGTGTCTCTGGCACCCATATTGCAAGCTTTGATTAGTTTGGGGTCGGATGTCCGTGTGTACAAAAATGTCCCAGATATTTTATTATTTTTATTTACGTATTTATCTTATCTTCATTCTCTTCTTAAAGAAATCAAAATATTCAAATTTCAGATCTAACTATTGGTTGAAAACTAGTTAATCGCTTTTTGTATCAAATATTGTAAAAAATACGTATCTTAAAAAATTATATATGATACTAGCTTCTTCCCGCAGCTTCGTCCGCGTAGTTCTAAGGGTAAATAATGGAATTCTTGTAAGCAGAGTAGCAATATTTCAGGTATACGCTGTGTAGCTGCCTCATCCCAGTAGGATCAACGGTTTAGGCTGTGCGTTGATTTGAATTTTATATTTTAAGATTTCCCTACAATATTTCTAATATTTCTGTAGAGTAACTTATTTTTATAGTTATTGTAGGGAAATATTTGGCAGATCTTCTTACATCGATAATACCAGTACCTATTTACAAAGAAGTCTCAAAACAGAACTCAGTCTAAGGGTTTGTTCTCACTAGCGCACGTCCGTTGCGTTTCATACAAAATCCAAGCACCTGCGTTCTACGCGCGCTGAAAATTTTCATATAAATTTTCCACGCAGCTGCGTGAAAATAGAAGAGGGAAATAGAACTAACGTAGCCATAAACAAAAACTTTCGTTTTACGGTATTATGAATTTAAAACCCAATTGCATCCTACTGCATCATATTTTCAGACTCTTGTTTTCGTGCTTTACAAAACGTCGCATGACTTCCCATTTATATTACCGTTCCATTTATTAAGTTGAGTGTTTGCCAATTTTCTGCCTATCGCTGAGTTTCACCGACGTTCTTGAAATATGAAGAAACTTTAACCTAATTTATAAAGGCAGTTTGAAACAGTACTACCAAGAATTGTTTCAGTTTTTGGCTATTTTTTTTTTGTTGTTACTGAAATTTTCTAAATATCATCATTATTAGAGTATTTAACTATTATTAGGTATAATTTCCAAAAAGGTCGGTTGGAAGCGTTCCTTTCTTACACTGCGTGGTCTCCATTCGAGAACTTTTTATCGGCTATATATTCTGCGTGCTATGTGCACTGCTACTTCAACTTGCTAATCCGGTGGGCTGTCTGTACCTTTCGTTCGTTTACGGATCTCCTCATTCCTGATTCGATCTCGCAGAGAAACGCCGAGCATAGCTCTCTCCATAGCTCGTTGTGCGAGTTTGAGCTTGCTAATGAGGCCCATAGTGAGAGACCACGTTTCAGTGCCGTATATTATCACTGGCAACATATACTGGTTAATGACACCGGCCCTTTTGGAAATCAATGGGGGAGGCCTATGTTCAGCAGTGCACGTCCTATGGCTGAAATGAGGATGAGGTATAATTTAAAAGTAATGCATAAAAAGGTTGCCTGGAATTTCTGGCGACTTTTTTTTTGATGGGAAATTTGGGGAAGTGTTATCGTTTAGGAAACTATAGGCTACATGAGGACACTTAACTATGGTCAATACTGCATTTCATTTGTGCAATTATTAAAAAAAATAAAAAAATATGGTTTGCCACATGAGAAGAAATCGGTTATCATTATATACATATGTGTACAATGCCTAACTGACCATATCCTGGAAATATCAGTTTCTACCCAGAAATGGGCTATATACCAAATAAGACCTATTTATTAATCTAGTAGTCGCATTAAAATGATATTGGAGATATATACAACATTGATACGACGCTGCAACAGTGGTGAATATTTCCTTTGTTACTGAGAATAAAATCAAAACGTCTTCTAAATTGTGAACTGAAGTTAAGTGCTATAAAAATTGTGCCAAAAAAAATTAAGACTTCATAACTAAGGTGCGAGATAATCATAAAGAGGCGTCGGTCGCCGGCGAGGTGCCGGCACGGCGCGGGCGCGGCGCCGCTGATTTCATATTTCATACAAAATGTACGCAAGCGACGGGGCGTAAGATTAACACAGAAGGCGCGGCGCGAGGGAGACGCGTACGCTAAGCAGAAACCCCATCCTTGCAACGCGCCGCGCCTAAGTTTGCAGCGGTACGCCGCACGAAATATACAGGACGGAGTTTTTCCACTAACTCGCAAAATTGTTGTTCTGGGTAAATATACAGAACTGTAACCGAACTTGAACTGATTATAGTATCTGATTATAGTGTGCAGGAAAAATCATGGGAAGGAATGGCAAATAACTATACTATTATTCCCGTTTTTTTTTTGTTTAAATTAGTATGGCTGTCAAGGAATTTTTGTAAGAAATTTGTTGTAGCCAGTTGCACCCATATAAGCGAAACGTCAGTCATTTGAAACTGTGACGCGGATTTCAACGCGTTGATCTGAATAAGAATGTTCAATTAAGTTTCTGTCATAATGCCTGTAAACAGATTTTCCTATTCGTTCTATTAACTTATCTTTTCTGTGCTATTACTAGAAATTTGACAAATAAAAATTTGTAACGTAACAGAATGGTGAGGTTGGACGTTCGGTTTGAACGGTTCGGTTCGGTTTTAACCATCGACAAATTAGTTTTAACTAAAAATGAAAAAGTTGGTTGATGTGAATTTGTTCGCTCACATCCAAGGTTTGTTTTACCGAAGCCAGAAGAGATGCGTCTGATGATAGACGTTGTATGATATGGAAATTTGAGAAATCCTACCTTGTACCTACTGAACCCAGACGTTTTTATTTTTATTTAATTATAAAATAGGCTTGCGCTTGGCCGCCAACTCGCCTGATGTTAAGCGATGATGCGGCCTACGATGGATTACGCTTGCCTAAAAGAAACCGATTCACGTAATTTGCCTAATCCGATTTCTGACCTAGATCAATACTTTACATGGATTCAAGTCAAAAACAATTTAAAAAACACATTACTGTAGCAAAATGTCTTGTTTACGGAGCTTCAGATCCACCAATTACGAACCCAAGAAGCAAGGAAAGTGCAAACAACCTCGTTACCAGTAAACATCGCGTGCGATAGAATGAATTATTTCTCAGCTTATTTCAGGCGACAAGTCTTCACAATTTAATTTTCCACGCAAACAATTGTAAAAAATATATAAATAGCTGTCCATTTCCTTAACAATACTGCTTGCGACGAGATCTATCCAATGTAAGCTCGCTATGAAAGTTGGTGTTTGCTGATGGCTATCAAGACCCATTTCATTAACACTCACGAGATCCGCCCAATGAATTGAGATTTGGCGCCGTGCGTGTTCCCGTCACACTCTGTTATTAATTAGGGTCCCGCAAAAAGGTGTCGAGGTCCAGTGGCTGTGACGCAGGCTCCTGCGGCAACGGCACTCGGCAGTATCCACCCGGCCGCCAAAACGGGAGCTCGCGCCAACCTCGGCTCCCGAAATCGGCATAGGACCGCGTTCGAGCACCTAAAATCATTATTCGAATGTGAAGTATTTTATTTTATGCAATTTATTAATGTGGCAGTAGTTTAAACTATTTAATTTAATAGCCTAGGTTTTGTTAAGCATGTGGTGAATAGAGTTTATTAAAAAATAGCTTTACTTATTTAGCTCACATACGTGGTTGAAAGGTATGTTTGTTTTGTAACTGAATAATTAACTTTTCGCAGCTTATACAAATCTAAATCTTCAATTCAAATGCAATTTTGATGACTTACGTTAGGATTTACTAATTTGAACGCGGTCCAAGCATTTATTTGCTCTGACAACTATAATAAAAACCACTAAATCGGATCACTTTCACTAAGTTTTTTAACGTAAGACGTAGCTGGTACCAGATATATGTATATTTCGGTGAAATATTAAAAGAAAATGCCTTTATTTAGTTTTTTTACGATTTTTTTATTGCAGCTATTAAGAGCACATATATTCTTGGACCGAGTATAATTTCAAATCAAAATTTGAATATTCGCTGCAACCTACGTACCGTTTAAGGCTGATTAGTCATCAATAACCTCGTCATTAGAGCGTAGTTGCCAATAATAATAGACCAATGCCGAAATTATCGGGATATTTGAATTGAAAATTGTATTTCCTAACATAGGTATATACTTACCTACTATTTCTCTCAATATTGTGTTACAACAGCTCTCCGCGGTTTTACGCGTTGTAGCTACTTTGAGAAACAATACAGATTTTAATTTAAAATCATTCAAGTGACATCCAAATAACTTAATTTTCAACACAACAAGAGGGATTAAGGAGATGGAATTGAAGTTAGTTTTTAACGATTCCACCTCCTTAATCTCTCCTTATTAACTGGCTTCCAAAAAGGAGGATGTTATCAATTCGACAGTATTTTTTTAAATGTTTGTTACCTCAGAACTTTTGACTGGGTGAACCGATTTTGAAGATTCTTTTTTTATTTGATAGCTGGTGCTTCCCGTTTGGTCCAGTTCTGATGAAGTCGATCTTTTTATATTGATATTTATTACAAAATCATTACAACAGTAGTTATTTATTTTAAACTATTAACCTGCATACCAAAATTTTTCTTTCTAACATAAAAAAACAGGATTTGAAAATAAATTTTTAACCTCCATTTGGCACCCCTAATTCGGCCCTTTTACAAAAGTATTTTTTAGCGGATCTCCATATCTTATAAGGAATCTATCTGCCAAGTTTCAGCTTCGTAGATCAAGTAGTGTTCGGGATTTTCTGATGAGTCAGTGAGTGAACGAGTGAGTGTATTTCGCTTTGATATATATAGGTTAGTACAAAATTAAACAAGTATTTGCTGTCTTTACCATAAATAACAGTCGAATAACCGGCAGACTTGGATCCAAAATCAACAATATCAAGAGTTCGGCATTTATTGTGATTGCCCGAAGTTTTGCCCGTAGTAATATGAATGAAGAATTTATGGGAAGCGAATGGAAACTGTAATCCAAATTTATGCTCAGTCATATTATAAGCGGTACTCTTCCTTATTTCCTCCAAATTTAATATTTATTTAGACCTCGTTCACATTACAGATGCGGGTGGATTTGTTCTACTCACTGAGTTCATTTAATTATCGCCTGTTCGAATTACCCATAACATCAAGGTTGTCTGAAAGAGATCGCTTATAGCGATGAGGCCGCTTATTTCACTAGTTTTAGGCTGTTTTTATCATAATATATGTACCTATGTAATTTTAGATGTGAAAAATAAAGAGTTATCTATCTATCTAACATCTTCTTAGTTTAATCGTAAACCAATTCGTTTCTTTTGCACGTTGCGTACAAATTTTAGGAATATTGTGTTAGCTTCTATAAAACTTTATTATTACTGCGTTTAGATATACTCAGAGCGATTTTTAAGTGAATGCGTGCGTGCGGGTGAGTCTGTAACATGAACTAAGCTTTAACGTTAGCTTACAAGAAAGTTTGCTTAGCTTAATAATAACAAAGGATATTTACAACATACATCTTTACATTCGTAGCTTTAGCATGGTGCTCTTGAATGTTGATATTTCCATCTAAACAGTCCTACAAGACATTTTAACGGAAATGGTAACAAAAAGAACCATTAATTATTGCATATCATGATAATAGTTCGCCCATCTTTTTTCTTACTAAATTATTACACAAAAATGGTAACACAAAGAAACAAGAATATTTTAAATCATGTTCATAGTTTGCCTATCTCTTCTTATATTGAATAACACAATTGAGAGAAGATGGGCCCTAATCCACCATGCTGGGCCAGCATGTTAGTGGATGACATATTTGAACTTTTGAGGTTTTTGGACATACCGGTTTCCTTACGACGTTTTTCTTCACATTTTGAGAGCGATGGTATCGAAACTGCACGTAATTTATATAATTCATTAGTGCAGGTCCAAGGTTCGAACCGGGTGCCATCAGATTGTAAAGCGTACAGGCTACCTCTTAGCCACCGTTGCTTTTATGTAATAAAATATTATTTGGAATATATTTTCAGCCATTCGGAGCGCTTTATCGAAACAATGAGGAAAAGAAGCATATTTCCGAAAACGAAATAATGCCATTATCATCGTACTCCACAGAGCCACGTAGAGACAGAATGTCCATTAGTCATTCTGGTCTTGTGTAACGTACCAAAATAGAAACAGAATGCATAATTGCGTACCGTAGACTGTGAAGCTTTAAAACCAAGCTACGTTTTTTGGAACGAACTGGCGTTCTTTCGAAACATTTTAACTTCTTTCTGCATCTATACAGTTGTACAGTGAACTAATTTTATTCTGGGCAATATATATTACTTTAGTCACCATGCGATATTGTTTCTTGTACCCGTCACACTTATGTCATTCGAATGAGAGTGACAGGTGATAAAACTAATATCGCAGGTATAAATAAATTACGCAATCTTTTTGCCGTAACTTCAATATGAAGATGGCATTTGGTGATGATGGCACTCAGGATTGGTAGTGATTTGGGCAGCAACAATGACAAGTGTTATAGAATCAGCTATGGATAAATCACCATCACCATCATCAGCCAGTAACTATCCACTGCTGATCAAAGGCCTCCCTCTAGAGAGGGGTATTGCCATAATTAATTTTGGGCTACTATATATATATTGAGAGGGAGAGGCATAATAAATAAGAGACCGCATACTTGTGGGTATGTGCCTTAACTACATTTTCTAATTACTACAACCTACTAGATGCTTGTGGTGATTCATTTACTCTATAAAAACGATTCAAATCGAGATAGAGTTTAGAGCTCACCTAGAAAATTAAAATTGTACGCAATTTTTGTAAATACTAGCGGTTCTTGACGTTCTAACTTCAAAGATACGAGGAAACCAATGCCAGGGCGTGCCCTTAACCCAATTTGCTATTGTTTCCGAATTACACGAAAACGTACTCAAATTGGGGCGGCATGTACTGCGCATCGTACTGGCAGAAACTAAATTAAATAAGCCTAATATACAATGTATAGATTTAATAGATTATATCATCATATGTATCCATCTACTATGTATCATATAATTATACATAATTGCCACGACGAGATCGTTTTAAGGCCGCCACTTGGTCCAGTTTATAACTTTTATTTCTGGTGAGCACAATCAATATATTTTTTTATAAAATAAAATAAAAAAATAGAAGAAAAAAAAACGAAAGACTATCCATACAAATTTTTATTCTTGTAGATTAACGATGTGCAACAAAAAATTACTGTTTTTTAATCGAGAAACTCTCACGCAACGGTACCAGTTATAATGTAAAACTGCCATGCGGCAGCATTTACTCTATTTGCATGATGCTAACATTCGTTATGAATCCAAATATTTGCAATAGGCAACCCATGCATCGAAATCCAGTCACGGCGACAAAATATCGGCAACCCACTGAAATTTTAATGACTGTGTAGTTATCGCCTTGCGATTGAACTTTAATAAACATTTTGCGGAGGCAATAAATTTTGGTAGTTCCGCTACCAAACTATCGAATTTTTAGTGGATAAACTACTAAAATTTCTGTTCACGCTGTTTCCTGAATATTTTTTTTAGTTATATATTAACTCTTTGTCCCTCTGCTGGCTAAAGGTCTCCCCCAATTCTTTTAATTTGATTCTTGAGCTCGGTACCTGTGAAAATTCGACCCACGGGTCAGACCTGACACGACAAACTCGAGAGTTAAAAAAATTCAATAATAGGATCACAAAGTAATTTTTTATAAAAATAAATCTGCCAAGTGCGAGTCGGGCTCGCGCACTAAGGGTTCCATATCACCACATAAATAGTTAACTACTAAAGTACAAAAAAAGTATTTTAATTGTTATTCATTTGGATTTTCTTCATGCTTTATGTCAAGAAAAGGCGTGGGCCAGGATGGGCTACAGCCCTGAAGTGAGTTTTTTTTTATTTAGAAGGGTACACGGACAGGTTGGTTGTTAGGCAGCCACAACGGTCGTTATTTTTAAAGAAATTACACACTTTTAAGGAGCAACTTCTGTGATCAGCTTAGTCGCAGCGTTGATTCACAGCTAGCCGAGCAGTGCAAACATTTCAAGTATCCTCCAAGCCTCCCTTGCAATTAGGGTAGAAGGAGGAGGGAGATCTTGCCCTATATTTGATATCCGCCAGCCAATCTTGATGGTGCGTCATCAAACGCCAAATTAACGTTAAGCGATGTAGCTCCGGCAATAATTCTACTAAGGACATTTTAATTAATAAGTCTTAATTAGAACCGTAGTACTAATAATTTCAATTTAGGCATCCAACACAGATGTTTGAAACTAGTTAACTTTAACTCGTGAATATTAAGACGGATTTCCTTCTTATAAAGGATCAAAGTTTAATGGGTACTGTAACGTAAAGCTTTGTGTTAAGAGTCGAGTCAGTTAAAATTGGGTAATTTGTTTTTTACCCGATGACGCAAATTCAAAAACATCAGACCACGAGGCCGCCCACCGAAACGCTGGGTTGATGATATCTGAAGACACGCGTGTCATGACTGGATGCTTAAAGCAGAAGATCGCAGAAATTGTGAATCAGATCGTGGAAGAAATTGGGAGAGGCCTATGTCCAGAAATGGGCAACGAAAGGCTAAAGAAGAAGAAGACGCAAATTCAAAAACAAGGTTGTGTTTTACGCGTACACGTGTTTGAATAGGTTAAATACAGCTAATCGGAAAAAGTAGCAAAAAGGTGGTCCGTTCTACTCATGATTATGAACAAGTTTTAGTATGGGACCAACTCAGAAATACCAGAATAAAACAGTTATTTTAATTCGTTTTGTTGAGAGTGAATGACCATTTTCTACGGTACAGCTGATATTTTTTTCGCGGTACTTGAAGGTTGTTCCAATAGTAAGTAAAAGTTGTCCATAATGATAAGTATAATAGATCATCTTCGACCACATCGTCGGTTACCAACAGGCGTGTTGGTGGTCAAACGCGGACTCAGTCGCGATTAAAAAAATAGACCTCTTGCAGCTTAGTACACCCTTTCTGCGTAACCCTGTATAGATAGATAGATAGAAACTTTTTATTGTGTACACCAGAAATAAAAATTACATACAGATAGAAAACACTTACGAGCTAGTGCCACAAGTGGCGGCCTTATCGCTAAAAGCGATCTCTTCCAGGCAACCATTGGAAAGAATTTACGTAACAGGATCGACGGGGGATGCTAAAACACTTTTGGTGATACTATTAAATAAGTACTACCAAATGATATATATTATAATATAGATATTATATAGATATATAATAAATAAAAATATAATGATATATATGTATAATATTGAATAGAAGTTTTCAAATTAAAGTAAGGTTTTATACATCATTTTCAACCAAGTGTACCGTTTGCAAAATAAAGATCCGTTAAAAACACCGTTGTCAAGTTTCTAACTTTTATGAAACTTGTTTTTTTTTTTGCGTCAACGATAAAACAACATGTCACATAACTGTTTTATTTTCCTTAACTTGTGTATTTTTGAGTGCTAATGTGTAATAATCGATAATTATTATTTATTAAGTGTGCGGGAACGTGCTCGAGTGTGATCAAGTAATATAAGTTGTGTGTAATATACATGTGTGTATGAGAGTGTGTGTGTGTATTAAGTAAGTAGGCTATGTCCAGCAGTGTGCGTCCTATGGCTGAAATGATGATGTCAGTGACATAGTCAATATATATAAGAAGTTTTGAACTAAGGATTATTGCTTTTTCCACGTATCTTCCACAGGTATATATGTAATAGATACACGCTAATTATAAAATCTAAACATATTCGTGAAGATAAATAATGCACTAAGGTAACTAACTACACATCTCTAATCTCTTAAACCATTCCACATGATTATAATGCATTCTTCTTGGGGAAATTGTAGAACGTCTACGCCGTAGATGGTCTACGCTGTAGTAGTTCTACGCCGTAGCTCATTCTATCTACGAACGTAGATCATGCTTAAGGCGCTGTGACTGGCTGACTTTTATGCTTTTGAGGGGGTGAAGCAGATGAAGTGGCGGCCGACTAGTCCCACCTACTGCGGGACGCACCGCGTGAATCTGGCAGATGCGCGACGTTTTTTACTTATACACATGTAATTTCGTCACCTTAGTGCAAAGCTCTGTTGGCCCAGCGGTTCAACACTGCGCTAGCGAGCCGTGGGCCTACGGTTCAAATCTGATCGGGTGTAGATATTTTTGGATTCTAATTTTTATAGCAGACAGATAATAAAGTGATCCTATAAGGATTCTGTTTTTTTTGCTTATGAGATACGGAAGCCTCAAAAAGTATTTAACCCGCTGCAAACGAGGGGGCGTGTGGGGTATCGTATATGTAGGTTTCATTCGTACAAACATACACACAATCATCACCTTTTACACACACACACACACACACACACACACGAATCTCCTTTTAGAGACTGTAACACTTTTTTATGGTTCCGTAGAAATAAAAAGAACCCATATAAATTCGTTCTGTATATCCGTCTGTCTGTCTGTCCGTCCCAATTTATTGATTTATTTGAACTTTCACCCACGTAGTGATGAAAAATGGTGAGGACGAAGATAATGATGAAAAGTACCTATTTTTTAGGGTTCCGTACCCAAAGGGTTAAACCGGGACCCATATAAGTTCGTTCGTCCATCCGTCTGTCTGTCTGTCTATCCCAAGTAGGGCATGCAAACCGGGTACCCGAGTACCCGAAAGACCCGATTAACCGACTGATTTGAAAACCGGGTTTTTAGGATTAAAAAACCGGGTTTTTCGGGTTTTTCGAGTTTTTTTTATTCACGATTGTTTATGTTAAATACTACCAGTAGAACATTAATAAACAATGAAACTTCATAAAAACTTACTGTTTCTCTATTTCTTCTCTACTGATCGAATAAATTTAACAGTTTGACCACAATCTATAATAATAATTAGGGATTAGGGAGTAATATATGGCTAAGCTTTGGTTTGACGTTGCCTGAGTGAGGCGCTGTGAGCGCTACTAAGTGCTACTAAGTGTTATTGTATGGTATTTCTATGATTTTTTGAAAAAAATTCTAATACTACGTATTTTAATGTATAGTCTTTTCTCTTTCTCAATTTTCATGTTTTTGTGTTAACATAGCTAAATCAATAACCATCATCATCCCTATTATTATTTTCAATATTTTGCTAAGCGTACGTTATACTAGTTCTTCGTATCAACAGAGATAAAAAAAATAAGAGGACTGCCAGTGCCGATTCAGCAACATTAAAATATATAGAGTATAAAAAATCTGCTTGTGATAAATCATCAGCGTGGTTTTAATCATTGCATGCCACGGAAGGAAGCAGCTCCAAGGGTAAAGAATGTAATAAAATGCTGGAGATGACAGGCAGTTCTATTGAATAATCCGTTGCGGCTTTTTACACTAAAAAGTTTAACATGCCCCAACGTAGACTAATTAGTGACTCCCGCTGTCTATCGTCATCGTCATCAGCCAGAAGACGTTCACTGCTTAACATATGCCTCTCTTTGACCTCCACACTGTACGACACCTTGCCATCTGCATCCACTGGATGCCCACGACTCTCACGATGTCGTCGGTACATCTAGTGGGAGGCCTACCGACATTGCGTCTTCCGGTTCGCGATCTCCACTCAAGAACCTTTCTTCCCCATCGGTTATCAGTTCTTCAAGTGATGTGGCCTGCCCATAGCCACTTCAACTTGCAAATTTTAATAGCTATGTCGATGACTCTGGTTCTTTGGCGAATATCCACGTTCAGGATTCTATCGCCCAAAGAAACTCCGAGCATAGCTCTCTCCATTGCCCGTTGTGTGACTCTGAGTTTCTATAAAAGGCAGTTAAGGACCACGTCTCAGTACCATATGTCATCACACATTGATCAAAGACCCTTGTTTTTATGCACTGTGGTATATTGGACGAGAAGATTTCACGCAATTTCCCGAATGCTGCCCATCCGAGTTTGATTTTTTAGGCGACCTCTTTGCCTAAGGACTTACCTAACTGAACAATCTGACCAAGATATATATAATGTAATGGTCAACAACTTCGACAGTATCGTTCTCTATAACTACCGGCACGGGTACAACATGGACATTGAACATGATTTTTGTCTTGTCCATGTTCATTTTAAGACCCACCTGTTGGGAAAGGCTACTGAGGTCGCTGAGCATTGTATTGAGATTCTCCAGTGACTCTGCCATGATAACTATATCATCGGCAAAACGAAGGTGAGTGATGTATTCGCCATTGATGTTGATGCCGAATCTGTTCCTAAGCTGTCTAAGTCTACGTCTAAGCTTGAAAACAACCTCCAATGCGTTCGTGAACAGTTTTGGAGAGATAACATCTCCCTGTCTCACGCCTTTCTGCAATTGGATTGGTTCCGTGCTCCTTTTATCGGATTGACATGATGGCGTATCTTTACAAACACTTCAGCACTTCGATATGTCTATAGTCGATATGACAACGCTGGAGGGACTGCAATACTACCCAGGAGTCGATTAACTCAAAGGCTTTTTCATAGTCCGCGAACGCTAGGCATAATGGCCGATTACACTCCTCAGTCTTCTGTATAATCTGGCAGAGAGTGTGTATGGGGCTTATGGTGCTCCAGCCTTTAAGGAAACTGGCTTGTTCGGGAGGCTGGAAGTCTCAACATTATACCAAACGTTACTTGATTAATCTCTTGTTAGAGCTAAACAATAAGAATACGAAAGTCTAAATACATATATAATTACATTTTAGCATTTTCTTTACACTGCACACACTAAAACAATATTTTTAAGGCTTAAATAAAGAAAAACTCGAAAAACCCGAAAAACTCGAAAAAACCGGGTTTTTTAATTACCCGAGTTTTGCATGCCCTAATCCCAAGCTATTTAGAACTTCCTAACCTCTATAGTAGACTAATTGTGCCCCGCGCGTTCACCTGCGTAGTAATGAAAAAAATGTGATGATGATGATGATGATGATGAAAAGTTGCCAAAAAAATTCTCGTCATAACATCAGCTATCTGAAAGTGAAAATCCCATCAAAATAAGTCCTGCGGTTTTCGAGTTATAAAGAACATTACAAAAATACACACACGCACGCACGCACACACGGACACGACGAATTATTTCAAAAACATTAGAAAAATAACAAAAAGAAAATAGTAAACGTGAGATTTGAACCCGGCGCTTACTAAGACGCAAAGAACTTATCCAATACGTCAAACCGTTCGGCCAACTGGACTATGACGATTGTGGTGAAATTATGCTTCATAAAATAATTATATACAAACAAATCGTTACAAAATGTAATTATCATTCGCCTGCCTGTTTAGTACTAACTTACTTGAAGCCTGCCTGACCAAAGAAAGCAAGGGTGAGCGCTATATTTTGTACATCGTAAATGAGCTGGATATAATTCTACTGGTAGGTGGGTGTCTATTTAAACTGGACGGAAAGCTATTTTGTATGGAAACGTCGCTGACAGTAGAATTGGTGTGACCTCTGCAAAGCGCTCGCTCGCTTTGTATAAAACTACTAGCCGTCCGCCCCGGCTTCGCACGAGTGTAAGCTCGGCCTTCGGCCTCGCTACAAAATATAATATAGCCTATGTCACCCGGGGATAGTGTAGCTTCCCAACAGTGAAAGAATTTTTCAAATCAGTTCAGTAGTTTCGGAGCCTATTCATTACAAACATACAAACACAAAAATAGGTACAAATCTTTCCTCTTTATAATATTAGTGTAGATGCTTCGACCAAAATAAAAGAATGGACGGGCCCTAACCATTGAACTTGATCAGTAAAAACGAGTCAAAACCGTCGGACATATACTTCAACACCTAATTATAAAAATGTACAGTATATATGTTACAAAAAATAGATATCGGTTTTATTTGTGTATTTACACTTCGGTAAAGCATACGAATTCATAATTTTGTCAGATGTTTCGTTATCGCGTAACAATAGACTCGTGTTTCACTTCCTACGGCTAGAGACCGACTGAAACGAAATGAGAGCTGGCGCTCATTTTGTAATCTTCAAAAATGCTCTTCTACTGGGCCCGTCCATTCATTTTATTTTGGTCGAAGTGTAGATGTAGAAAACTAAAACAATAAAACTCGGTTGTTTATATTGCTCTGATACATCGGCCACCGATACTTGGAAGTAAATAATTATTATGCCTCTAAAACGCACTCCGCCCTCCTCCCCCGCGCAAACCGTAAAGACTACGGGTCCTGTCAGCTAACCAAGATTTGAGTAGAGCCAATCTTGGTTAGCTGACCGGACCCGTAGGTCCGGAATGTAACTGCACGTAGAGAAACCGTATCACTATGCAATGAATCCAGAACGTTCAAAGAAGAATGTAACACCTTTTTAGGGTTCCGTAGAACTATAAGAAACCCATATAAGTACGTTTTGTCCATCCGTATATCTGTCTGTCCATCTCAAGTTGTTTAGAACTTTCTAACCTTTATATCGTAAAATAGGATCGTAAAAGGGTCGGCAACGTATTTGTGATGCCTCTGGTGTTACAAGTATCCATAAGCGACGATGACTGCTTACCATCAGGCAGCCCGTCTGCTTGTTTGCCACCTATGGCACATTAAATAAAAAAACCGGACAAGTACGAGTAGGACTCGTGCTCTGAGGGTTCCGTTGGACAGAACCCTCAAAGCGCGAGTCCAAAACCTAAAGTTGAAATATTTAAAGACAAACTTAACTTTGTAGTTGACTATAAGGTATACATTCTGTTCTATACATTCCAACTACAAAATGTAAGTTTGTAATAGCAAAATAATTATTTTTAAATGATATAACTTCAAATTTGTAACTTTCAGATTTATTCCCATTAATGTGATATGAGACCTTGCCTTTTGCCAAATTTCATGATTCTAGGTCAATGGAAAGTACCCTATAGGTTTTGATTTCCCTGTGAAATCGCAAAATATGCGACATAAACGTTCATATCTTTTGATTGCGTTGACTTACAACTTTTATTTTTTTACAGCCGAAAGAAACCGTAGACCCAAGTATTTAGTATACATTTCAACTTAAAACCTTTACGCGTTCTTGAGAAAAAGGGTCTTGACAGACTGACAACGAAGTGATCCTGTAAGGGTTCCGTTTTTTCCTTTTGAGGTACGGAACCCTAAAAAAGTAGTCTAACTGTGCTCTGCAGGCTCACCTGCGTAGTAATGAAAAAATGGTGATGATGATGATGATGAAAAGTTGGCGATTTTTTTTTTCTCCCCATAACATCGGTTATCAGACAGTGAAAATCCCGTCAATCAATCGAGTCTATAAAAAAAACATTACACGCATGCATACAAACACACGCACACACACACACGCACGCACGCATGCACGCTCGTACGTAGTCACGCACATGGCGAATTATTTCAAAAACATTAGAATAATAACAAAAAGTAAATGGTAAACGTGAGATTTGAACCCGGCGCTTACTCAGTCGCAGAGAACTTATCCAATACGTCAAACCGTTCGGCCAACTGGACTATGACAATTGTGGTGAAATTATGCTTCATAAAATAATATATACAAACAAATCGTTACAAAATGTAATTTTCATTCACCTGCCTTTTTAGTACTTATAATCCAAGAAAACGTTGCAGATAAGGTACTTACTTACTTTACAACTTCCATCAAGGTGTTTTTGTGTCATAAAGTTGAGATTATATTTTTGAGCGGTCAGCGGAACAAAGCGACACACGTCCGTCTAGCAGCGCGCCTCAGCGGTCTCTGTCACATCGCGTAAAAATAAAAGAGAAGTGAAAAGACGCCGTGGTGGCACGACGTTTCGTTCGACGCGTTCGAGCCAAGTTATGATTAAATTAAATAATAGTTAAAAAAATCGAATTTTTATCGATAAACAAAAACAATGATGCTATTTGTCACAATATTTACCATCATTCTTGTAAATTTTGTCAAGATTTGTTTATAAATTATCGAGATAAAATTGTATGCGTTTAGGCAAATTTCAAGCTTAGAGGTTATTTCATGATTTTTTTCTATCGAGAAAATTTATCGGAATCGTGTTTTGGATCCAATGGTCCACTCAGATATATGATCAAGATTAACACATAATTTTTTTACTGCTTCAAAATGAATACATTATCTTAAAAAAATGTTCTGTGAAGCCTTTTTGACTGTAAGATCGCCTTAATACGTGACTCGTCATGGAGATTTATATCAAAGCCGAATTTCAGATTTTGATGTAGTTTAATACATCCAACAAGATAAAAATGTTATGTGTTGTAGTAATCAGTTTTTATCAGTTATATATGCGTATTATTAAAATTAATTAATACACAAATATTGAGCATACTATTTATTTTATTTCTTATTTTGAATGTAAAATTTGATTTAATTTCTTTTTGTCATTAACATTAAATATAAAGTCACAGAAGGCGAAAACAAATACATTAAAAAAACAATTTAAAATCAGATGTCTATGTGAGGTACAATCGCTAGTACCGTCTCTCCAGCACAGGTCTGGTACATGTATTGTCTCTCGCAGCAAACCACAGTCTAACCTGGCTGCAAAATTTTCTAGGACAGTATTGGTGTTTCATTTTGGTCGGCCAAAAGTAGTGAGTATACGGTGTAAAAGCTCTCATTTATTTGAAAACTCGAATCTCCATTTGAAATAATTCAAACACTTACATGCTGCATAATAACCTCCACTCTTGTGAGACGGCCTTACATTACCATCGATTTGGTACGTCATTGAGGTGGAAAGCCGTGAATTACAACACTCTACACACCTATTTAAAATTAAAAGCGCTTGTAACCAACCGCATTACCTACTCCGATAAATAGACTATAGTAAATACAATCGAGTTAAAGCCGCGCCTGATTCAAAATACAAGCTTTATAATTAAAACAAAACTAGGGTTGTGGCATCACAGTTTAAATGCACTACTTACTCCTAAATGACGACGGTTTAATGAATGGATTAAGTTAAAGTGGTCGCCCTTAAGAGCTTATAAAATGGCGTCACAGTTACAGTAGAGTATTAACATATGTCGTGGTATTTTTTTGTGTATAAGCTTAGACTTTTTTAAGTAACAGGGTGTCAGCGCAACTTGTTTGAAGCTAGTTAATTTGATGTTTTTTTTACAACGTAATAGGCAATCGAGCCACAATCTCACCTGATGGAAAGTGATGATGTGGTCAAAGATGTAGCTAGCATGCGTAGGAAATATCAATTTTTATTGTACCTGTAAAAAATACCCTGTTGAACCTGTAAGGAAAGACAAACGCAGGTAAAATGCTACACAACTATGCTGTTTGGTTCAAAAAAAGTGGATTGGAAACGTTTAATGTATCTGAAAAGATTTCCATCATAAATGAGTATCTCCTTCTCGTACGTCTGGTACTTTTATTGAAGAATGTTGATGGCAGTAAGAGGCCTATGTCCAGTATTGTCCAGCAGTGGTTTAAGATAGGATGGATGGTAAACAATTTGATAACTTTTTCTGACAGATTTCTGTGACGTGTTACGTAGGACTTTTCTCAGCCTAAAGTAGAGTATTTTAGAGCTACTTAATTCAAATTGCTAACACTATACTCAGCTAGACCGGTGAAAGTGCGACATTTCTGCGAAAAATTTCAAGATTCTCGTTATTGTAAACGAAATGATATACCAGAACATTTATCAGTACAAATATAAAATTGCGCTGCCAAAATGCCCTAGTGTACTTTAGCTTTAAATAAGTGTTCGCCCCTAGCTGCGATTAACTATGTAGTGTTTGAGATAAGAGCGAGGGGTTCCCGCCTTCATTATGTTTGTTTGTACTACTTTGTACTTGATATAGTAGGTAGACGACTTTGGGGAGCATAGCGGTTGTTTGTCGCTAACTCCTCGACATTATGATACTTATTGTACATTGCTACTCGTAAGTACAAGCTGTGTTATTTCATCATTGTTCGTTAGTTTAGTACTCATTTACTCTCATTTACCCAACACCATATTTTTTTTAATTAGCTGCGCACGGTAGATTAACCACCATGTTCAGTTTGCCGCATTTTTTTTTTGAGGAAAAGTACCCCTTCACCGTTCTTGTGATTGGTTGCGCTCCGTTCTTCCCTTTCTGTCTGTTTGTTACATTTTCATAACTAAACGGCTGGATTATGAAATTTCACAAAGAGACTATTTCTTTGTGAAATTTCATCATCCAGCCATGTGATGGTGTAAAACTAAAACATTCTATATCTGTTGCAAAAAAGAATTTATTCTAATTATCTATTATCGATTTCACCTCCAGCAAATATAGTAACTATCCGTGCAGATTCCAACAGGAAAAACCTTTGATGTTGCTCCGTTTCTTTTTCATTCTCTCTACGTATTTATGAAGGTATACCTTTACATTGAAAGGTTCATCAATCTTTCATCGGTTCGATTCATGATTTTGTGAAACGGTTTCTGCTGAACATTAATGTCATCGGTGTCACCGTGGGTAGAGCTTTTTTGGGTGAGTTTTTATATGACACAACTATTTTGTTCTTTAGTTGAGAGTGTGGTCCGTATTAATAAACTGTTCCCAAGTAAAGCTTGATCTCTATTCAGGCTAACCCTTTCTCAAAATCGGTACTTTGGATATACTTAATGGACCATGGTCGTGCCCTAAGATTAATGTTTTAGAACCATTTCTGACCGTCACTAGTGTCACTGTTACTTTAATTTCTGTCAATAGTTAAAAAAATAACATCTTTGCTGTGGTTGTTCATTTCGTGAGTTGTAAGTTCACATTATTATTATTTTTAAAACTGTACCGTCAATACATTTTTTTTAAATGACTAACAAAAAGAAAAAAAATCACTAATTTGGAAAATGTTCACTTATTGAAATACAAAATAAATATAAAACAATAATAACAAACAACAAAACAAAAATATACCATATAAAAATCTATATCTGCATTGTATAAATCTATACTTATAATAAAACTGTAACAGGTCCAATTCTGTACATTGAAGTTTTTTTTGGATGGCTCTCTTTAATCGGTACTGGAGCCAAAACTGTATTTTTTTTTTCATTTTTGTCTGTCTGTCTGTATCTTCGCCGTGCATCACGCCGAAACTACTGAATGAATTCAAATTAAACTTAACATAATTTGAGTTAACACTACGAGGTAGGCCCTAGATATTTTTTATCCCGAAATTCAGCAAGGTTCCTTTGGGAGGGGCAATGATAGTTGAAACGTTTATTTAGTTGTAATTCATTAACGCGTAGTCCGATTTCATTCATTCTTTGATTTTGTTTGAAAGGAGTTACTTTAAAGATCGTCCCGTAAATATTTCAAGGTCATCAAGGTTATGTAGTTCAGAAATGACAGTCATCACAACCCTCGGTACTAGGTCCAAATAGGCCCAATTTTCTAATTCACGGGCAAATTTTCCAACAATTTTTTCTCAACCACCCCAGAATTGAGGATAACAAAACAAAACATATCGCCTAAGCCAATTTCAAGTTTTTGCGAGACTAACGCACGGCAATTGATTATTATATATAACTAGCTGCGTCCCGCGGTTTAACTCGCGTGGTGAAGGAAAATTGTGATAAAGATGATGATGATGATTAAAAATACTCTACGACCCATTTTCATACCTACCAAATATAGATTGAAAATTTCATAAAAATCGGTCAAGCCATTTCAGAGGAGTGCGACCACAAAGACCATGACACAAGATTTTTGTATATAAGAGATAAGATATATAAAATAATTGATATGTAAATATATATATAAGATAAAATAGATTATATAAACATAAAAAACGGTTCACAAAAGCAAAAGGAAGACACATTAATTTTGGCACTATACTTTTACAAGTAATTTACCGGATGGAAGCTTTTTTAAACAGCTAAAAATAAAGTAAGCTCGCTAAGAAACCTTCCAAACTTTTACAGCCAACTAAAATTACCAATTTCAAATTCTCTAACTTGTAAAACAAAAGCTTGTGGAACTTTTTCGTCGCCAAAAGGAAGGGGGCACGAGAATGTTCTATTACAGAAACGTGCACAAATTATATGAAACTTCTACCTACCTCAGGAATTGCCTCACGCGTACAGATAGATTATTACAATGATTTGAAATTAAAAGTGATGTTCTTGTCGTAGTCCTTGTTGTAGCAAAAACATACAAAGAGACTAAAAAAGTTTGCTTGTACGGATATAAAAAGATGCTCTTGGTTCTGTGACCTCAGTCGCGTAAGCGTATGAATTGGAAATTACGTTATGTTGCTTTTCGGTCAAATAGGGATTTTATGATCCGAATTATTTGACCGAATGACCAATCCATGATCTTTTTGTTTTTCTCAAAGACGGCTGTAGGGCGGCGATAAAATAAGTTAAGTATTCTTTTCTGTATCTGATTTATATTCGCTGTCTCTTTTGTTATAATTTAGCGTCGATTTTTTTGACGTTTTTGGTCTGTTCTTTATTTCGGTAACTAATCAAATCATTCGTGCATACTTCGAATAATTAATACTTTCTTGATGATTTCTTTTTGTTCGGCTGACTTGTTTGTTTTAATATTGTTAATTAATATTATGGTGAAAATTTAAGTTCCCTTTTTCAAATTGAAAATAAGCTTACGCTTGACCGCCAACCACCCTGATGACTAAGTGACGATGCGGTCTACGATGGCGCACTTTTGCCCAGAAGAAAGAGATTCACTCAAATTTTTTTGAATAATTTTTGTTACTTTTACAGCCCATTTTACAACGCAGCTCTGCTTGCGTCGTGTAATTTTTTTTTAAATTTTTGCGAAAAAGGGAATTTTGCAAACATTCTGATAGATACTCTATTTAACGATATCTCACTCTCAACTCTCAACAGGGACTCTCAACAAAATCACTATTCGTAGAAAAAATTGATTAGGAAAATATCAACTTTTTATGTTTGACGACGCGTACAAATTCAAAATAGCAACAAAATTCCTAAGATTAGTATACGTACAAGACTTATAAGCTAATGTAAGTATCATAAAAAGGTAGGATGTTGGTGTAGCCACTGGTGATTCGAAATATCTCGAGCGTTCCGATAATCAAAATTGAGATAATCTCTTATTTGATTATCGTTCGCACGTAATGCCTCACGACATAGGTGCGTTATCAATAAGTGAGCACCTTGAGTAAGACAGTCTGAAGCATTTCATTGCCACATACACGTATAATAGTTCTAACTGTATTATGGTTGTGTCTACAGTTGTAATGACAATAACCATAACGAGTTATCGATTTTTCAAGTCACACAGAATCTCTAAAACTAATTTGGGACACACAGTTATTGGGCTTGTACATAATAATGAGGTCCCTTCCATATCGCAAAGTGAACTACCCTTGGGAACCGATATCGCGGCTGAGATTGCCCAACTCCCCTTATATTTTTAAGCTTATAATATTGATCTTACTCGTAATATCCAGTTGGGAATTTTTTATCGAAGCTGATAAAGGTAATAGTAATTAGCACACTTGGTAGAGCCAAGTTAAAAAAATTAAAACGTACCATAGTTGAGATTGTTAATTTTTTACATTCCTATGAAATAATAAGTGTTTTTGTATAGTGTCATTGTTATACTCAGATTTAAATGGTTTGTAACGTACTTACGAATTAACATCAGCAAACTATTCAAAAATACTTAATATAAGAAAGCCAGAAACTTTTTATATGGATTTTATGCTGTCGATGTAAAATATTATAAAACAAAATTATTCTTGCATAGGAAATTACCTGGTGAACCAGCACAATCTTTATTGTTTATAACATAATTTGGGATAGTTGTTCTTCGATAACTTTCTTTGTACAGGAAGGTATGAGATTAATTTAATTCTAATACAGCATATAATTAGCTTAACCATTTGTTATTATTATATCTAGCAAAGGTATTTTAAAGTAGAACAATTTTCATAGTGTATATTCATGACAAACTGTTGCACGCAATTTCGTACGCATAGACTTTCTTTTAAACTTTCACCCAGCCCCGCTCCTTGACCCTCTTTGTTTGGCCCTTTTGATAAATCCTTTTTTAGTTGCAAACCAAAAACCTACCTACCAAATTTCATTTTTAGGTCAAGTAGTTTCCGAGATTTCGTGAGGAGTCAGTTAGTCAGTCAGTGAATGAGTGAGTAGTATTTCGCTTTCATATATAGATAGAATAAGTGTATGTGCGACATTGGGCACATTGTTATTAGCATAGGTTAGCTGCTATTCAGACACATGCTCTCACTGCTTCTCCAATGGTTTTTACAAAACAAACACAAGATTTTAAGACAATTGTAAAACCCTTGCTAAGCAACCCTCTGAGAGCTTCATAGCAGAAATTCAAAACGGCCTTATTACATTTTCATGCCGCATACGAGGCGTATGTCAAACGAATATCTCCGGCGAGCTCATCATGTTTTTTGAGCATTTCTCACGCACGAATGGACTGTTCGGTTTTATGGTTTCAGAGGGTTCTCGTAAATTCCCGCAGATATGTGATGGTGTTGTGTGAAATATTCTGTGTCGCTGAGTGCGGGAATTTGGATGAATCTTTTGTTTGAGGGTTCTCTTGCAAATATAGGTTGAATTATTTGTTTTAGCGCTGACCTTACACACAAAATATCAGCCTATCACGTTCCCACTGCTGGGACACAAGCCTTATCTCACATAGAGGGGATGGGCATTGCACTAATCCACAACGCTGACGCAGTGCATGTTGGTGAATGTCATACAACTTGAACTTTTGAGGTTCTCAGACACACCTGTTTCCTCATAACGTTTATCTTCACCGTTTTTGAGCAATGACATCGCATCTGCGCACATGATATTTAGTCAATAGTGCAGTGCCGAGGATTGCTGTCAGATTGTTAAGCGCACGTGTTACCGCTAGGCCACTATCAATCTATTTAAAACCTAGGAGCTCAATATAAAAAAACGAGATAAATGGCCTTACTTATAAACGTTACTTAGGGTAAGCAATGCTTAAAATTGCTCTGTCTCATTTTCGTGTGTGAGAATTTCCGTCAGCGAGAAGTTAACAGAGCAATTTTAAATATTGCTTAATTTAAGTAACGTTTATAAGTAAGAGCGTGTATACAAGAAATAAATAATAATAATCCCTTGACAAGTAGACCTTTTTGAGACTGAAAAGCGAGCTGATTAAAAATGTTACCATGTTATTATGAACTCTCTAGTCCGTCTGTTCGTTAATAATTTAAAAATCTATTTACATTAACTTCTCAATCAGCTAGAGACTTGAAACTTAAATAAAGTTCATAATGCATTGCTTTTCAGCGTGGTAATTCTGCCAGCATGCTGGGTACGCTGCCAACCGGTAGTGGGCATTTAGATTATCTTTAGACCTTAAACGGTCTAAGGACATTATGACTGTTTTTGTAGTGTTAGCTTGTATTTTGTAATAAAGGACTAGTCAATAAAAAAAAGTTTAGTTTTGAATGACAATTCAATATTTTACTTTCATTATGATTAATCACAATAATATTATAATAGTTTGTTTCTTTGTTTGTTCCTCTTTCACGCAGGGATGGATTTTAAGGGCAGAAAAAAAATTCGTTTCCTAATAGAATATCCAGGTGGGTGATACCGCAGGGCACAGCTAGTGGCTGATAAAAATAAAAACGTGGTATATTAAAAAAAATGTTATCGGAAAGTTTGCTTATATTTATAGTCAAACTCTAAAACTTTAAGTCATTAAAAATATTAGTAATTATATAATAGCTTCTATCTGATAATTCAGAAGAGAAAGGCTCTAAGACCGCTTTCAGCAGAAGCTCGCACAATATCATTCGGTTGGGTGCCTCGGTGTTTGTTCAGGCCTAAAATGAAAGCGCCTTAACCGAATTTTCGAACTTCTGTATTTTCATATTCGTTGATAGGAAACGCTTGGGTAGCGTGGGAGCGTAGCTTCTGTGCTGTTTTTATAAGTAATACAGGTGGCAAGTAAGTTTGCTAGAAGTGATACGCAGAATTGGTCCGAAAATCATCATTATTTAAATTTAAAACCTGTACCTAGTACTTACCTATATTCATGCAAATAAAGGAATTTGATTTGATTTGAAATCACCTGCATTTAAAAATACTTTTTCATATGACACAGTTAATCTGTCCCGTTTACAGCTAATAATTAAATCTAGTTTAAACACTAGGAAACACTTTGGAATTAAATCACACTTATATTTTAAATGCGAAAGTAACTCTATCCGTCTGACAGTTTGCTACATAATCACGGCTAAACGGCTTAACCAATCTCGATAAAATTTTGCGAGATAATAGTATATATCATGAGGACGGAGATAGGGTATTTTTTTTAGAAATCGCGGACGAAGTCCGGGTACAGCTTGTAAGTAATAAGTTTAAAAGAAATAATCATATATGAAATAGCTATCGTAATACTGTAAGAAAACTGCGCATGAATAGTATCGAGAAACCATTGAACCGATAACGAAACCCAATAAAGAGAATTTAATAAAATAAACCGACCCAAATAGATTCTTTGTATGGTCTTATTATAAAAACTCTTTCGTATCAACTTTTTTATTTATAGTTTATAAGAAACAGGAAAAAATAGGAGAATATTCCAATGTCAAGAATTTTATGTCCCTAGAGCTGGCTTCATTAAAACAACTTTGTATTCTCAACCCACGTTTCGATAGTTTGGTTTCAAGAGCTTTCAGAAAAGTTTCAATTTGTAGATAACAGATAAACGAACATTGATACAAGCTTGGAATAGTTTGTAAGTTAAAACTATTCTTTGAATATTTTTTTACTTGTAGAACCAATAGATACAATTGGTTGTGAAAGCAATAGTATCAATTGGTTTCACAAGACACACATTCAGTTTGACTCCATTAAAACATCTGAACGAATTGATATGATAATTAGTAACGTTGTTTTATAGCTACACGGTACCAGCTTTAGCATACTATTCAAGTCTGAATTTATACCTAGGTAGAAATCCATCTATTCACCGATCTGGCAGTCTTTGCACGGCCCAATGTTGCAAAAAGAAATGCTTCATCGAAATCAAGTCAAGGGAAAACAGATGAACTCTTCGGCAGGGATATAGTTGTCGCCGTTACATAGCTAACAAGCTGGTTGCGCCACTGCGTAGATACGCGTTAATGTTTATTTATTTATTATAGTGTTAATTTGATTGTGTACCTAGATATAATACGATCTACAGCTATGAGGGTCCTTTTCCATTAGACATGTGCGGGAGAGATGAGCGGCGCGCGAGGATAAAAAATACCAAATCGATAGCTTCATTCCGTCTCGCCTCGCTTCGTTTTGGTTGATTATTTTTAAGCACACTGCTAAGCTACCTCGCACATCAGATTCTGTTGGAAAAGCACCCTAATTGTTTTAATAAATATTTTGAACTGTGAATTAACTAATTAAGAGCCATCCTTCCAAGAAGCTATCAGATAACACACATCTGCATCTTCGAGTTTGTATGTGTTATTCGCTGAAATTACGATGAACAACTCATAATTATCATCATCCATATCGCAGTGCTGAGATAGGCTTTTCTCTTGGTGTGCCGGCTGCCTCAAATATGTCATAATCTAGTCCAGGTTCGACCATAGATTTTAACAATATCGTCGAAATATCTCGCTCTTGTACATCGGCATGTACTCGTTCAACTCAATATTGATCTATTGTTTAGTTTCCAAAATTTCTTGGGAGCCTTTACTGTCAAGTGCCTAGATATCTCTAAGTCCGAGTCTGATAATATTGGCGAAAATTTCAGACCTTCGTATGCAGCACACAAACATCTTTATATCTTAGAATGTTGAAACTTGTTAATACAGTTCAGAATGGCTCTTTAATTCAAGTTAGCTCCAAACTTCCTCACCGCACGAATTTTAAGATCCTGTTTGAGATAAAGTTTATGATATTTACAGTGCAGTGTTCAGCCAGCCCATAAATATAAGAAACGTGGAGGCAACTTGATACATTCTGTGAAATTTTAATGACTATGGGACGGTGTTAAATCTGCTAGGATGAGTAAGAAATGTTCACAGAATTGCGTTACGAGCAGATAAAGTTATTGACTTATTTCTGCACTCTTTGTAGATTAAATATTTTATCTAATTTATCCTTTTAGGTAACATGTTCAATAAAACACTTTTTTAAACTATCACGGTTGTTCACTACAGTTATATGATTAACGGTACTACGGTAGATATCCCGTAAATAATCATATAACTGTATGTTCAATAAAGTGGCTAAGGTATATAAAGAATATTGACCAGTGGTGTCTCGAGTATCATCGACTAAGAACTTCTAGTCGACATAGGCAAGACAGAAAAGGAATCAAGTAGAAAATTCTTATAATTTTACTTCAGATATTGATCTCAATTTAGCAAGTGCAATAAAAAGGCTTTTAGACTGAAATATATACGTTTGTCTAACTTTTACAAACAGTAAATTACATGACCGAAAATATCATTTTCCGTTGATCATAAGTCAAAGTAACGTCCCACGCTTCTCCATTATATCTCAGTTCTATTCAACTCCATTTGAATACGGTGTAAACACCATGTAAAATATTTCCATCACATACACGCCCGATTTATTATATGAACAGATATTCCGGGCTATTTGCGGCATCTGTGTCACAGCCACAAAAGAAAATATACTTAGGTAGACACAGAGTACAAACTGTTTACACTTACACATTGACATTGTTGTAAATTTTTATTGTAATGGGTTATTGGAATTATTGTCATACGTCTCAGCGTTGCTGTCAGTGTTGCATAAGTGAAAGGTAATGAAATACACGTCTGTCTAGGTTTCTATTTGTTTATCCATCTCAAATATATATTCTACTATGCCTTCCAGATAGGAATCATGTAGGAAACACTGATCTAATTCAATTTTCAAGTTTATTAGCTTAGATTTGATTTTTATATAAGTACGAGTACCTACTCAAATCGTATACTATCTGGATATGATTCGGAATTACGTAGATGAAACTACATATATATATATAGGTACTGGTAGCTTGATACTATCGCAAGATTGTTCACAATTAGTGCTTAACATAACGGTTTATGTTCTAATGAGGATTCTCTAACTAAGCTTTAGTCAATGAGGAATCTCGGTGCTTTGATTGAGCGAATTCACAGACATAAGTAAGTGTGCTTAGATAAAGACTCTTTATTCAGCACATATCATCACATAACATCATCAGCCAGTAAAAGTGCACTGCTGAATTTACAAAGGCCTCCGTCTTAGAGGAGTGTTGCCATAACCTCCACGCTTGGCAGGCGCATTGGGGATCGCAGTACGTTTACCGTGTACTAATAGGACGCTTCTGCCCAACCTCCGGTGGTTCTGATCGCAGTTTTTGGACATACTAGTGACATTTAGGACATATATATTCTGCACACCATAAAAAAAATTACATACAGAGTAACATGCTTAACTACTCGAGCTAGTGCCCCAAGTGGCGGCCTTATTGTTAGAAGTGATCTCTTCATGGTAACCATAGGACGGAAAGAATTTACTTACTATTAAAGTACTATTTACTTTATATATATTTATATATTATATATATTTTATACTTTACTATAAAAAAAAAAATTACTAGTAAAGACAAAGGATCACACTAATATTATAAAATGCGAATGTTTGTATGTGAGTATGTTTGTAACTTCTTCATGCTGAAATGGCTGAACGTATTTGCAAGCAATTTGGAGTGGAAACAGCTTATATTCTGTTACATATTAATTTAGAAAAAAAACGGTCCCTGTGGGATAGTGGGTGAAACCGCTGATTGCAGCTGGTATTACAATAGATACTACCATAATATATGACAGCTTAGGTACTGGGTGTAATGTATATTATATTATAAAAAGACCCTATTCCATGTTGGATATTCTTAAAACTAAATACTTAAAATCACTATTACAGAGTATAGAAGATTAATTTGTAGAGAGAGTTCAAAATCTTGCACAATAAAAAAGTTAGATGAGAAAGAACGCACAATTTGCATTATATTAAGTTAATTAAAAAAATAGTGTAAGAGCATCTAAATCTTGAAACGACCTACCCATTATAAGGTTAGTGATATCGCCTTAAACCAAGAGTCTCAGACATCTAGAACTTTTACTCAATTACCGTAAACCCGTCGTAAACCCATTCATATATATTTTCAGCAAGATTTCATTCGATATTGCGCGCCTAGGAGTCTAAAAGGATAAACTTCTTGAAACGATCGAAATATATAGTCATGTAATGTGAATCTAATGGATTGATTTGTGAAAGTTGAGTTCAATATATTCTCTTCAAACGAACCAAAATGTTTTTTAAAACATCATAGCGAGGAAAAATCGTTCATGTTCTACGAGCATTCAAGTAGTTAAATTTTCTCAGACTACATATACATTTTGTTTTCATCCCATCTATTCGAAAAGGACGACTTGGTTCGCCTTTAAGTGCACCCAAAGGTAGTATTTTCTATAAGAAACCTTTAGCGGGCAGTAATGAGTTTTTAATTCTATTTATAAGCAATTATCTCTGCCGTGCACTTTTTGAATTTGGAACATGTTAGTGTTCAGCGCCAAAGAAATCGAATGCAAATATTGTTTGAATAAAGACTGGCTGGTGTGACGGCCCATAGTCGCGCCGTCAGCTGAATAAAAAAATTATAAAAATACGCGCGAACTACCCGCATTTTCATCAATTTTCGCGGAATGTAAGAAATTCATGGTATCGTTTTGAAAAAAAAAATTGTTTTAATATTAGATACTATTTTAATTTCAATTTAGTTGTTACTCTATGTTTTATCAAACAATAATATTACAATAAAATATGAGGCGCTTTTTATTTTCTCATAATGGGTGATGATAAGTAGGGAGTATCACTCGGGCGCAAAATATTTTTCTGGCTCGGGCGACCTACTTTGAATCCCTCGCTACGTTCAAGATTCTACTAAAGAATCCCTCACTTCGCTATGGATTCAAAAAAGCGCCCTCGCCGTAAAAATATTATTTTGCTCCCTTATGTTACAATCTACTATGGTAATACAAATTGATGTATTATTTAAAATTTTATTTATGTCAAGTGGGAAAGACAATGATGTAAGATCATCAAAATAGGAGCGGGTTTAAGTATTTGGATTGTCTCTATATAGACTATGGTCTATATAGAGACAATCCAAATACTTAAACCCGCTCTAATACAATCCCGCTCTAATAGGTCAAGTATAGTTTAATAATTAAATAGTAGTTAGCTTGTAATTTGTTTAGTTAATAAAGGTAATTGCAAGAGAGAAAAAACCTATATCATAACAAATATTACGAGATATTATGTAATCCAACTTCAATTAAGACCTTATCTACTATTATTGTTGGTTAGTACTAACTGTATCCTAATAAACTGTAAACTCATATATAATACAAAGGTTCTCAATCGTTAACAATACAATACAGCTTCAAACCTTTGGAAATGCTCACAACATTCGTACCCGCATAAATTTTATACAAAACATACCCGTTTCGCCTTTGACGGTTATCCCGAAGGAGTTACGGCCAATATGCTATAATCATAAATTCACACATTGGCACAACGCAATGTGGCCGTGAACAGGTAACCTTACACTTAGTAATTGTATCGTGTGTTTAAATATGATTGATTTTTTAGGGTTCCGTTCTTAGTAAGGAAAAAGCGGAACCTTACAGAATCACTTTTATGTTCACGTGCCTAGACAGACAGACATCCGTGTGTCAAGATCCTCTAAACGCGTACGCAAACGTGGAGTTAAAAATAAATATCCAATACAAATACTAATAAATACATGGTCACTTGGAGGTGAAAAAAAAACATTTCTAAGTCAAAGCAATCAAAATATTTACAGCGATTTAATATGTCACATAATTATTATCTATCTATCTATACATATAATAAAATTATTGTTATCTCGCAATTACAGATTTTTTTATCTCTACGTAGAGATAAAAAAATCTGTAATTGCGAGATAACAAAAAAATAATCACACAGGTCGTCTTAAAATAAGCAGCTGAACACGATAGGACAGTTTTTAGAATTTTTGTCTGTTTGTTTGTTTGTTTGTTTGTTTGTTTGTCCGCGCACATCTCCTAAACCACTGGACGGATTTAAATGCGGTTTTCACGAATATGCTTAGAAATTACCAGATTAAAACATAGGCTACCTTATATCATTTATTTTAATTCTTTATTTTTACATAAACGAAAATAAAAATCAATGATTTATTTCTTCGTTACACGAAACGTAATATGAGGATCGTCACATAGCCTCAAGCAAGGAGATCCAAAGTAAAGAGAATGTTATTGACATAGCCATGAAAATTTTTAAACTGTCAACTGTCATTCAGTTAATCAGTTTAAATTTAAAAAAGGTTCCTTAACCTTCTTAGATGAATCAACGTGTAGATCAAGCATGTTATAGGCCTTACAACCTCTTTGGTGGTTCATTCCAGTGCATGGAGTAGGAGTATTACATTCTCTTGGTTTTATTCTATGTTAGCATTTAAAACACAAAATATACCGCATCCTATTTTAATTCAGTCCCGCGAATAGAAATATTCAAAAAAGGCCCTTTGCACATGAAAATAAACCTATACAATAAAATTCCGGACGCAATAAAGAAAGAAAGAAATAACATTTTTCCAGAACCAACTTCGTAAGTTTCTAACCCAAAAATGTTATTACGAGATAAAAGATTTATTCGACGATAAATTTTAGAAAATAATAATTAGAAAATAAATATCGATATATAAATAGTTAAGAAAGTAGCGTCATAAGTTTTGTATCATCTCATATATAATTAAGTAACCTATCACACTAAGTATGTTTTTTTTTTGTTTTGTAAAATTACTTCACCCTAGGTTAAGTTTGAATAGTATATATATATTTATGTAATAGATTTAACTATACTTAAATTTATATGTTTATGTCTGTGGTCTGGTTTTGTGAACAGCCACTACATAAGTCATTGCTGCACCCTTTATGCAGGGTATATAAACTTAGCTTTTAGAAGAATACAGTGTATATTTGCAATAAGAATAAGAATATAGAAATAATTTCATTTTACTATGATATTTTAACAGATAAATAGAGTAGTTCCATTTCATGGCTTTTTAATCAAGGTATACATACAAATGCACGCGAAATAAGAAATAACTAGCCAAGAGCGTGTTAAGACAAGCATTATGTCAGGGTTCCGTGGGCAGCGAAACTGGACAGTCAAATTTCAGAGATGTATATCATCCCGACATGACATGATATACTTTTAATGGTTTAGACAAAAAGAAAATTTCAAAACATGCTCTGCACTGTGGTCACATTATCTTTTTGATTTGAAAACTGTTGACGGTGTTATTTATTACTTTTATGGTTCTATCAATACTTCACACAGAGCGACTTAAAATAAGCAGCTGAACATGTTAAGGCAGTTTTTAGAATTTTTGTTTGTTTGTTCACGCACATCTCCTACACCCCTCGAAGAAAATGCGGACGGATTTAAATGCGGTTTTCACGAATATGCTTAGCTATGACCAGATTGAAGTATAGGCTATGTTATTTTGCGCAAGGCCGGATTAAGGGAAGAAAAAAGGATTGAAGGTTTATATGAAAATCTACGCGTACGAAGTCGCGGGCAAAAAAGCTAGTCTCAAATAAAAACCTATAATGTACTTCCCGTTGACCTTGAATAATGGTATTTGGCAACGAGTAAAGAAAAAAATCTGAAAGTCGTTCATTTGAAGTTACAACATCAAGATTAAAATACATTTTTACATTTGGAAAAGTTTTGCCGTTGGAAATCCAACAGTGATGTAGACAAATATATGAGAGATCATTTTTTCCACAGGAAATTTTAATTTGTCCTTAAGTATTTCAAACTTTTTTACTCAACTGCTGGAAGGTAAATATTTTTCGTTGTATGTAGATATGATAATATACAAGTGTGTACGGAACCCCAGTGCGCGATTCTGACTAGCACTTAGTCGTTTTTTTTTTGGATACAGCATTGCATGTGGCTACATTTAAATACCTTAATAAAATATCTAAGCCAGTAAGCTATTACAAGTTAGGCCAAATAGTTCTTGGCCAAGCGACCGTTACAGAAAAAGACTTATTAAAGGAGTGCCCAAACAAACAAGACCACTGAAAACGACCTAATTAGGCATTCTTCTCTTTGTAACGTGACTCTGAAACAAGAAAACTTTGTGTTTCGTTTAGCGTTAAACAAACGTATACTCATTTGAGTTGGGGTTTCTAAAAGAAATTAGTTTTGTATTCATATGAATTATGTATTTCGTAATACCTACGGATTAAAAAAGTTGTAGGTACATCTAATAAAATATATATACCTAATGTTATATGATTATTTACGGGATATTTACCGTGGTAAGGTTGTGGAAGGAGCTCCCGATATTTCGTAAATATCCCGTAAATAATCATATAACTTTAGTGAACAACCGTGATAGTTTAAAACAATATATATACCTGTCATTAATTTCATAAAATTCTCGGGTTTAGCCCGGACATTCCTGTTCAATATAAAATACATGCAATTATGCAATATGTAAAAAATAAATATGAAACTATTGTACAGTATAGGATTAAAAAACTGGGCTATTGAGATGAACAACTTGTGTATAGGAGAACATATCTATGGGATGAGAAACGGCACCTACCTTACTCTGTCTCATCTCGAAATATATTTAGGCAGGTGATGACTTGCCATCCACTAAATGGGGCCCCCATAAAGGCTGCCGTATCTTGGCGCCGGAGGGGCAACATTGGCGTGCGGCTTAGGGTGTAGAGAGGTGTGCTGCACTTTCACTAAGAGCTATTCGCGGCGTTATGCCCTTTAACTCTTCCACCCTGGAGCTTAGGTTCTTAGCTCTTGCGGTTTCCACCCCTGGACGGCCGGTTTAGGCAAGCCAGGGGTCGGGGTCTGGTCATTCATAAATTTTATTATTATAGAGACATCAGAGACATCTAAATTTTATGTACCTACGCTTCGAATTGGTAATCCTTCGCGCAGTGTTTTGTTTCTCGTCTGATTGAAAAGTGAATCCAGTTCAAAGAACGTCAGACGATGTTGCTTTGGCCGTTCTAAAGCCGGGTTCTAAGAAAATCCTTTATTTATTTATCTTGTTTAGTTTACGGGTTAGTGAAAATAACAAGATCATCAATACAATTCAATAGGTGCCGAGGGACAAACAACAATTTTAAAAGTAATTATTATAAAAGACTGAATTTTCTCCAACAAAAAGTAACATTTGTTGGTATACTACTAAGTTACTACTATCAAGGCTACTACCTCCGACAGTAAAAAACGTCTGTCATCATTGCGTAGTGCAATCAAAGCGAAACTCTAACGTAGGTATTCGTAAAACGACGTAGCGTCGAGAGTGAAATACCTACGTTTAAGTAGAATGTATTTTGCGTTTATAAAATGCAACTCGCATATTTTGCTGTTGAAGCGTTGATTAAATTTGCTAAATTTAATTCTAATTCTCGAAATCCTACACCTGTTGGAGGTCGAGCACGGCACGGCTGCATTCATTGCAGGGGTCACTAGGTCGACAGAGTGCCTACAACTCTCCATAAATCAAACTTTAAAAAAACTCAAAACCCTTTCTAATAATCCGGGACAAAATTGTGAAAACGTTCCACGTGCTTAGCCTACCTTGTTATATGTACGGAAAACATGAAATCAGCACTTGCACAGACGGCAAAAAGATGCAAACAGAAAAATAATACTAGAAAGCAAATCAAGTTCAGCCATATATTTATTGTACTTAGTAAAAAAAATGCATAATAATTTAAAAGAGGAACACCATCTCATTTAAATTTAATAAATGTATAACTAAGTACTAACAACGCACGAGTCACTAATTATGAAGAATTATTGGCAGAAAATACAAACTCATTCACCATACAATACTAAGATAAAATACCCTAACACAATGTACCATAAAGCAGAAGAGAAAAATCAAAATCAGCTTTCACAGCAGACATGTTGTAGGTTACCTACTTGGCATTAGTGCAAAAACATATACACAAAATTTTGCCTAAAATATTGATATCCGTATAATTATTTTTATACCATAGGTGGCAAACAAGTAAACCTAGTAGTAGTATTATCGAATACGTACAAAACAGTATACAACCTGCACGTGAATGCTCAGACACACATCTCAGACAGCTGCAATTAGAAGCAAACCATCCCATTAATTATTAATTATAACCCTGACCCAGAAAACGAGATTTTATCTCCCAACTGGGACATTCACTTCAGAGACTTCGATAAACCGCAAAAAGCTCTTTTTATCTTTATAATAAAGACAGTTTACTCTTATAATGGATCCATGACGTGATAAGGCAAGATAAAGCGGTCGATACGGCTCCGCAAACAGGAAAACACTTCGCATAATAGAGCTGACGGAAACACTCGGATTATTTTTGTCAAAATTGAGATCAAATTGCAGAAGCGGTTTATTGAAATTGTAACTAGATAACATTGTAAGGTTTCTAGCGGTTTAGTTAAAGGAGTAAATATATATATATATATAGAAAAACCTAATGTTTCCTTGCTTTTTATTGTGTTTAACATATTATGTTGTGCAAACTGCCAGTATGTGGAATGCGCTACCTGAATGGGTGTCCCCAATAAGTGACAATCTGGGTGTCTTCAAATCACGTGTGAATAGGTTTCTTCTGGATATGCGTGCTCCATCGTAGATCACATCATTGCTCAACATCAGGCAAGTTGGCGGTTAAATGCAAGTCTATTTGAATATTTCGACGAGGCGGTGGTAGAGGCCCTGAAGTGAAGACCAGAGTTGATAAATTGTGCGTAATAGATTAATTAAAATTGTTTTAAATATTGTGTGTATACCCAGAACACTCACGCTCGCTTCAAGGCTCCTTGCGGCGGCGTTGTGTGGCAGGTCGCTCTCCTCACCTTAAATATGATTGAGCAGAGCGATGACTGGCACATGCGTCAACTCGCGGCTGCTTGCGGAAGCTGGACTGCTCGGTGTATACACGCAATATGGTTGTAAGATTGTATTTTAATATCCTCATGTAGGTCATTAGTTTTATGTTAATCAGCAATAGTTGAAAAAATAAAGTGTATAAGTTGACAAAGGGCTTGGACCCCGGAGTCCGTGGAGCTGCAAAAAAATAATAAAAAGAAGAAAAAACTATCGACACCTCATCTATTTAGGCTGTAGGGCTTACAAAGTATCATACATAGATGCACGCTTACTACGATATCCTCTTTTTGGCCTGGCATCAGAATGCATATTATATTACGTGTTGCCATAGCTTTCGTGAAGACGATCATTTTACGCAGGTAGCTTCGCAATTGAATCCTTTGAAGGTGTTCCCAGCTTTTTGTTGCGGTTTACCCACAAGGCCCGTTCCTACTGAACAGTAAATTAACCAAGTCAAACCCGCTTTAAAGATGTATCCCATCTCTACTTCTAGAGCTTTAGAGAAAGGATAGAACAATTTTCTACAGGGCTACGCTTATACTTTGTACTAAGCTGAAAGGAGGTCATTGTACTTATAATTATGAACAACTTTTATTATAGCACCTACTCTGAAATCGCAAAAAAAACTGCTGATCCACATAAAACGGTCATTGACACTCGACAGAATGTATAAAACAGCTGTTTTTTTCCGAAATTTCGGGGTTGGTCCCATAGTAAAAGTTGTACATAATGCTGAGTACAGTGACCTCTTTTCGGCTTAGTACAATCTATATGCGTAACCCTGTATATGAACTGAAAAGCCTCAGAGTATAACGATAACCTATAAGCGAATAAATAACAAACTAATTTAGAAATTGATCAGTGGGGATTTGGTTAGTGATAATAGGTATCAATTATGCAATATCAGTTACCTACACTCAATAAATACATTCTATTTTATTTTTATGCCGGGTTTAGTCGCAAATGTAGCATAGAAATGGAAATGTGTTGTCCTTTCTTCAGAGCCGAAGCTTTGTGAGCACAATGTGTATCGATGTGGCAGTGTATCTCCATTCTATGGAGATACACAAGATTTATTCTATTTGTTGGAGAAGGTTCAAGGTTAAGACGTGTTTTATTGATCAACCGAAAGTCTAACAGACGTCAGCTAGTACGCAGACGTCTGCTAACGAGTACCTACTTAGGGTACCTAATAAGTAAATATAATCTTCTATATAAATAAAAAATAAATAATGTTCGTTGGTAAACGCATCACTTGACAGGGCTCGAGTGATTTGACATTTTTTTTTGCTATTTAATTTCATAAAAGGACGAGGTTCTCAATAAAAAAAATATTATTTTTTATTCTGTAATAGGCTTGCGTTTGACCGCCAACTTGCCTGATGTTAAGCGCGATGCGGTCTACGATGGAGCACGCTTGCCCAGAAGAAACCGATTCACTCGAGATTTGAAGACACCCAGATTGTAACCATCGGGGAACACACATTCCGGCAGCGCATTCCACACACTAGCAGTTCGCACAATAAAAGTGGAATCAAAGCGCTTCGTACGGGGTTCCATGCATGTTTTTTTTATATGTTTGTTACGCGATTACTCCGCAAATTATTACTAAATTGGAAGTATATACCCTACCAAATAAAAGTTTTTTTTATCGGTCTACAGTTGGCAGAAACCGATGAACGTAAAAAAAATACAGTGGAATATATGTAGAACCGTCCTCCTTTTTTGAAGCGCGTTAATAAGTACGTAATATGTAATACGGCAAATAATGCTCGAAATCTATATGATGCGAGCACTCTCGGATGGTAGATCTCGATGTGACGAGGGTAGGCAATTCCGCGGCATAGCACATGTCGTAATTCCATGACTGACACGTGCTCGTATAGTGCCTTTGTGCTCAAACCACGCACCACGGGGGTCTCACGACTTTTTCATATTAGAAAATTTGAATATCGTTGAATCTCAAGTAACCTGTATTTCGATGAAAATCTTAAAAAATACCAGCTTCTGCCCACGACTTCATTTTTATGACATAAGATTATTGCTTGCTATATTTAAATTTTAATAATAAATACATATTACAAGGCAGCCCATAGAACGTTTCTCAAAAACCATTTGGATTATAAACGGCCAGAATTTGACGCAGATACATCGCCATTCGGTGATATATTGTTTCGATTGTGGCTTCAGAAATTATATTTGTAACCTAAAAAATTGACATAACAGTGAGGCAGATAACCAAATGGTATTCTAACAGGTACCGCATGCTATTATTGTATGGTAATTTATTAATCATTCAGCCTGTTTACAAATATATAATTATTCAAATAAAACATACACTGGAATACGATGAACAATAAAATAGATAGATAGATAAAAAAACTCTTTATTGTATATACCAGAAATAAAAATTACAAACAGATAGAAAAAACTTACGAGCTACTGCTTAATAAGTACTTTGCGCAGACATTTTAGTAAATGTATACCTTTTTATTTTTATTAGACTGATTTTGAGATGTTTTGAAAATGAATCATACATAATGTATCTAAGTACAAAATAAAGAATAGAATAGAAGTAACACAATTGCCAGCTAAATATTTGCGCACTTAATATGCTAGAATTACAATAAAGACAACATAATCTACGGCTGTTTTGGTGATGACGTAACTAAAGGAAACTCTAGCTAGAGGCCTCTGAAAATAGTTTACAGACTCCTATGTCCTGAGCTCATTTCAGAATTCTGTTATGACATTATTCAATCACCTCAATGGCAACGCGAGTACAGAGACCGACTATCAGGTCTTGCCAGTATTAAAATTGATGGCAAATTGAAGGCAAACACGGTTGTGCTTTTACATGCTGTAAAAGTGCCGTGATGGGAGTAAATCATAAAAATATGTTAGGTAAGGTCTGCATGCATACATATGTCGCAATAAACAAATTGAGAAATTTCTCCATAAGATGTTCCGACTAGAGTATTTTTAGTTGTTCAGTCTATGGTATGTAATGGTTTGATCTTTTCCAAAGCAAAAAAAAAATATTTTCTGTAGACTATTCGAGTTTTAGTTTAAGTGTTAATGTCAAAGGCACCTCTAACTTACATAAAATTTCACATTTATCAAGTTTGAAATGTCACATCAATAACGAAATTGAAATAACGCCAAAAGCGTCTATTTGAAAAATGGAATAAAAACAGTTTTCTTACAAAGGCTTGGCTTGGATATCAATCACTTTGCTTATCAAGTAGAGCAAAAACATCGTGCGTTTCATTAAAAATACCAAAATAGTAACCAAGCTTTCACTCATATTGACACATCGCATTAATCCATCAAAATTGTAAACCGTCGCGTTGTTTGCAAAGGGAAACCCGAATTGTCTGCTAAAATACGTAACTTCTTCAACGCTGAAATTACGTAATCAGCTGCCACATCAATCGTCAAATGCATATTGGGTTGCAGAATTAGCGATTAAAAGGTGTAAAATAAAGTGAGAAACGCTATCAAATCAGAGAATTTATAGTGTACGAGTACTTTAATGTCACCTCTTTATTATATTCCCACTGCTGGGACACAAGCCTTCTCTCAGAGAAAGAGGATGGGCCCTAAATCCATCATGCTCGAAAGACATAGACATATGAAATTCAATTATGAACATGCACTGGGCATGCTGGTGAATTTCATATGTCTTTGAGTGTGATTGAGTGGATTTGGATAGTGGTTTCCTTACGCTGTTTTCCTTCACCGTTTTTTGAGCGATGTCATAAAAATTGTACATAATTTATGTAAGTACTAAATAAGTTATTGGTGCAGCATCAAGGATCGAACTGGGTGTCGTCAGATTATAAAGTGCACATGGTACCGCTTGGCCACCATCACTTATAACATAGTGTCTATTTCTTGACGGTAAAATTATTGTATTTAGTATTAATTTTTTATCAATGTATTAGTAACTATCCGGTTCAATTTTGGCCTGGTCTTAAAATAATGGCGAGCACAATATCGCGATGTGCTACTGATTGTGTTACATTGGCTTTTATGTTTTTTTTTAGATTTCGCCTGTTGACAATTATGCGCATCCTGCATCTATATATACTTAGGGGCCGTCCATTAATCATGTGATGTTTTTTTAGCACTTTTAACCCCCCCCCCCCTTGGTGATACGTGGTGAGGTTTAAAACTACCCCCCCCTTTCCCATCCAAAATCACGTGTAATGTTAATACCAAAAAAAATCGCGCATTTGACGAATAAATAAATACACGTGATATCTTACTACACCCCCCCCCCCGCCCCTCTTATGATATTTCGTGATTTTTTCCGAAACCCTCCCCCCCTTTCGGAGCCTCACGTGATTAATGGACGGCCCCTTATCTATAAATATGTATAAAGGTAACTGAAATAACCAGTTACAAATCCAAGTCACAAATGTTTCGATAGTAAACTGCACCGACTCCAAATTTTTTATAATAGTATTTTTTGCAGTGGTAATGGCGATTAATCACATCGATGCAACACGCAACAAACTACGGCCTTAACATGTTATCAAAACGTAACAAAAGTGAACAGTGTTCTATGAAAAATATTGAAAAATAGACAAATGACTCAATAAAATACAAACTGTGTTGTAATGTCAGTGAAAAACAACGTGATTCGTGCAAAAATGCAATGGGCTGGTGGGGGGGAGGGAGGCGATCTGATTGGTTGTCAGTGTGATTCATTGCATTCGATGCCGATCGCTCATTGAGAGCGAACGTCTGGACACCAAAATGTCGGCAGGTAATTTACATTCCGCTATTTTCATGCAAATTCTCGATCCTCGACTGTTTATGAGTTCTGAACGGAAGAACGTAATTTTTCATTTCGAATAGAATTGTAAATCATGATGATAAATGGTTACAACTGCGATAGACATCTGCGAGGTCGTGTATGTTTAGTTTTGTACCCTCCAGGTTAGGATATGAACATTTAGGATTTATGCATTATGGGCAGTTCTGCAAGTTATAGCTGAAAGCTCACTATTTATGGCAATACCCGACATAACCAAGACCCAAACAAATATAATTTTAATAAAATGTAACTATAATCGGTCTCTCTTTTCTCTCGACCTTCTTTTTATAATACTGAGTGACGAGACGAGCGAAGTCGTGAAATTCTTACAGTTTGATAACACAATTAGAGGTTGTTTCTAACAATATTTTAACTTTACAGCAGGGTCAGCAGTTGCCATGATCGGCGCGAACCTCCGCTTTGGATCAGCTGGCGCGTCCAACTCCTCCATCCTGAACAACACGAGGCATTGCCCACCAGGAGGCGCGGCGAGCGCTGCCGCTCTGCTGGCGCTATCGGGGTTGGGCATGTCGGCAAACCTGGCCCTGATGACTGTCATACTGAGCAAAAAGCAACTGAGAAGGTAGGAAGTTTTCAAATGTATAAAATTACGATATTACTTAGTAATAGGTGCATATTTCGTTTTCTACAACTTGCCCGTCCAATTGGACGCTTTTAGAGAAGGTACTGCAAAATAATGAGCTGTAATATTTTGTTTTATCGGTTTATTTTCGTTGTCCCTATATAGTACCAGAGCCCACGACAATTTATTTTGTCTCATCAATAGCAATACCACTAAAATAGTATACAAATTATAGATCCGAATACACTGAACTTGCAAAGACATTTTCAGTTATTTTTCGCGGAACGTCTGAACTGACCACATTTTCACATATGGTATTTAGGAATTTTTAGGCAATTTTTGTGGAATGTAGATGGATTTTTATATGTTAGTTGAATTTGATACCGAGAATAAATTTTCTGACACCGAAACAGGCGAGACAGGCGGTCAGGGTCTTAGCGGGTAGCAAAACAATAACAAAAATATGACAAAAAAATATTTTAACAATTTTTTTTCATGTAAAGAAAGTACATTTTGTACCTTAGATTTTGTTACCGTTTCGAAAATATTGAAAAAATTACTGATCATCATTTTGTCTGAAAACTTCTGGACAAGACAAAATAAGTTGCCCTGATGTAAAAAAAAAATATAGTTAAATTTCGTGCAGCACTTACTAATCAGACAACTTTTCGATACTCATAAACTATGCATTCAGGGTTAGGTACCCCAAAGTTATCCCTGGAGCCGGTGTTATCCCTGGAGCCGGGGTCATAGAATACTGCTTCGGTAACCCCTGCCCGTCGTAAGAGCCGACTAAAAGGGGACCTTTGGGCTCGTGGGTGTTCAGTTTTGGGGATCTGACGTCGCATTCAGCAAGCCCAGGGAAGACAACGGCTTGGTGTGGCCCACGCCATTGTAAAGGAAAGGAACGGAAATGAAAAACCATTTTCCAGTGAGAGTTGCTTCAAGCAAAGTGCTAGGAGGGTACCGGTGTGTTCCTATGGAGATCCCGGTGCCCTCCGTCTAGCACAGAAGTTGGCCACTGAGGGGGTTTTAGTAGGTGCAATCTCACATAGCCCAGCTGCACGCCAATGCAGCTGGGTATATTTTAAAGATTTCCCCCCCGTCATAAAAAAAATATAAAAAAAATAGGGGTACCCCAAAGTATAGTATAGTACCGTATCTGAGGATGGACTCAACTAAACCATAGTATGCAGAGAGTAAGCCTTCTGTGTTAAAGGTACTAGACAGGCTATGCAGTACATTGGCTAAGTTAGTAACCCTCTTAGTAAAGTAATCGTAGGTATAGCACAGTGACTGATAGAACTGCAGTTATATGCAGTTTGCGAACCTTATAAAAGACAAGAGGTTCTAACATAGAATGTATTGCTTTACTGCCTCAGGGGAAAATTCTCGTTGCTAATGACATTATTGTAGAAAACATTTTCCCACTATGATTGCAAATTAAGAAAGGTTTTGCTTAAATCAACCTAATTAAGGTAAAAGCCGTACCTTTATTTTAAAACTAGTTTTTTTGCCCGCGACTTCGTACGCGTAGATTTTCATATAAACATTCAATCCTTTTTTCTTCCCTTAATCCGGCCTTGCGCAAAATAACATAGCCTATACTTCAATCTGGTCATAGCTAAGCATATTCGTGAAAACCGCATTTAAATCCGTCCGCATTTTCTTCCAGGGGTGTAGGAGATGTGCGTGAACAAACAAACAAAAATTCTAAAAACTGCCTTAACATGTTCAGCTGCTTATTTTAAGTCGCCCTGTGTGAAGTATTGATAGAAGCATAAAAGTAATAAATAACACCGTCAACAGTTTTCAAATCAAAAAGATAATGTGACCACAGTGCAGAGCATGTTTTGAAATTTTCTTTTTGTCTAAACCATTAAAAGTATATCATGTCATGTCGGGATGATATACATCTCTGAAATTTGACTGTCCAGTTTCGCTGGCCACGGAACCCTGACATAATGCTTGTCTTAACACGCTCTTGGCTAGTTATTTCTTATTTCACGTGCATTTGTATGTATACCTTGATTAAAAAGCCATGAAATGGAACTACTCTATTTATCTGTTAAAATATCACAGTAAAATAAAATTATTTCTATATTCTTATTCTTATTGCAGGTATACACTGTATTCTTCTAAAAGCTAAGTTTATATACCCTGCATAAAGGGTGCAGCAATGACTTATGTAGTGGCTGTTCACAAAACCAGACCACAGACATAAACATATAAATTTAAGTATAGTTAAATCTATTACATAAATATTATATATACTATTCAAACTTAACCTAGGGTGAAGTACTTTTACAAAACAAAAAAAAACATACTTAGTGTGATAGGTTACTTAATTATATATGAGATGATACAAAACTTATGACGCTACTTTCTTAACTATTTATATATCGATATTTATTTTCTAATTATAATTTTCTAAAATTTATCGTCGAATAAATCTTTTATCTCGTAATAACATTTTTGGGTTAGAAACTTACGAATTTGGTTCTGGAAAAATGTTATTATTTCTTTCTTTCTTTATTGCGTCCGGAATTTTGTTGTATAGGTTTATTTTCATGTACAAAGGGCCTTTTTTGAATATTTGTATTCGCGGGACTGAATTAAAATAGGATGCGGTATATTTTGTGCTTTAAATGCTAACATAGAATAAAACCAAGAGAATGTAATACTCCTACTCCATGCCAAAGAGAATACAATAGATACAATACAATACAATACAAATGCTCCATGCACTGGAATGAATCATGAATCGCCAAAGAGGTTGTAAGGCCTATAACATGCTTGATCTACACGTTCATTCATCTAAGAAGGTTAAGGAACCTTCTTTAAATTTAAACTGATTAACCGAATGACAGTTGACAGTTTCAAAATTTTAATGGCTATGTCAATAACATTCTCTTTACTTTGGATCTCCTTGCTTGAGGCTATGTGACGATCCTCATATTACGTTTCGGGTAACGAAGAAATAAATAATTGATTTTTATTTTCGTTTATGTAAAAATAAAGAATTAAAATAAATTACATAAGATAGCCTATGTTTTAATCTGGTAATTTCTAAGCATATTCGTGAAAACCGCATTTAAATCCGTCCAGTGGTTTAGGAGATGTGCGCGGACAAACAAACAAACAAACAGACAAAAATTCTAAAAACTGTCCTATCGTGTTCAGCTGCTTATTTTAAGACGACCTGTGTGATTTTTTTTTTGTTATCTCGCAATTACAGATTTTTTTATCTCTACGTTTTTATTATATGTATAGATAGATAGATAGATAGATTGAACCAGGCGTTTTGTCTTCACTGCCAAGAGTAAAACGAATTTTAAATGACACAACATTACACAGGCTTAAAAATGTACAGAAACCCTGGATAAAATCTGAGGGCCGAGAAAGGGCGGTCCCGAAATAATTTTTCACCTATAATCGTGTCAATCTTCGATTCCCCGGCACGGAAGAGGGATTGAGACAGCTTGAATCTGGGCCGGCGATAAAGTTGAGGAATAATTTACGAACATTTGAGACTACAAAGAAAAAACAAGACATCTTTCTTTTCTTGTATCGACGTTTTCTTTATAAAACTGTTTACTGTACAATATAATAAACCTATAGGTTTAGTAAGTACTAAGACAACACAGAAGGATGCACTAGAACCAGGCAACTGTTGTTATTATGTAAAAAAAAACTGTTAATAGTTTTTTTGAGATCTTCATTACTCAAACATTTTGCAATTTTAATATTTAAAAAGTTAACAATAAACTCGATGAATAATTTTTGACTACTCCAAAAGTGTATGATCTAGCGCTCTCCTGAATTATCAATTTGGATGGGCCTAGCCTCATACAACGACAGCTTCAAGTTAAACCACCGGAGATGCCAACGTCATAATCTGCTAACTTATTTTTACATTTTTTGCGAGGGCGAGGAACTAGTGTAGCACATGTAAATAAACGCACTCACGCCGGAAAACAAAATCCCTTTTATATATATATTTTTTATTTATTTATTTAAAAACACATAATACGTTACATTTTGAGTTAGTAAGTTGCCTTAAAACCTATGTTAGATTTATCCAGACAACTGGTTCTCGGTACAGTTTTTTTTATATATATGGACGGATATTGTAACAATGTCGCATTATCGACTTGACACATTCACTCCTATAAAATATAGAGTAACTGCACAATGTTATGTGCATGGTCATACGTTCACAATTTTTGGCAGAAGGGTACGGCTCGACTTGTCTTCCCGTCCCGCCGTGATTATACTTGAATAGTGACTGCGATGCCGTAGGCTAGTCTGGAATCGCAAAATACGGATTGGGTAGATTTACGTTCGAGAGTTGGAGACCGCATTCCTTTAACGGTCGACTGACCGACAAAAGCCATTACAGAAACAGAGCACAAACGCCCGCACTCCAACCGATGACTAGTGAATAGAACGATTTCTATGTGCGCACACAATAAACCAGATTCGTAAAACACAATAAACAATTTGGAATTATTTTATACAGGGGTTATGTCTATTCATTACGTAACAAACATAAATTGTGCCCCAAAGTATTGTTAGTTTCATGATAGCAATACCAATTCATCAAACGTAAACAGAGTTCGAATTCGAACTGTGTTTTTCTTTTTATGAGGTATAGTTTTTGTTGGGATAGTTTAGGTTACAAGATAACCGATTAACAACTCGATAAAATGTAATATAGCATTGCGTAATAATTGTACTATCATTATTATTCTATGCTTCTGTTACATTATTCACCTGATTCACGAAAACGTGTCGCCTTGGGGCATTTCGCGGGTCGTCACTCACTAAAAGGACCTCTCTCGCTTGACATTTTCTATGATTGATAAATTGCTCGTGCCAATATGAAATCTTTTCCTAGTTGGTAGATTGAGAGAAGTAGTTTATGATTTGTTGGGTTTCTTGTATACAGGGTTATACAAAACTTGAAGATCAGTACATATACCAAAGCTTAAATTGTTACTACATGTCTTGTTATGATGTACTTCAGGTTTACCCATGAGTGTGTCCGGAACGAGGCTCTGAGACGGGATTTGTTGTATTATAAAATGTATGATGTAGGTATATGTAACGGAAATTTTGGCTTCGCCAGGTTCTGAGGAAGCCAACATGCTGTTAAAATTGTATTAGCGTTGTATAATCTGATTTAAATATTTGTGTTTGTCTTACGGGGGTGGCATAGTCACTGCGTGACTAAACCCCGGCCATCAAATAAAGATAATAAAAAAAAAAGGTTTACCCATGTTTACCGGTTGTTGTTATGTACTTACTAATGTTGATCCATAAAATGTATGGTCGTGTTGTATTATTCTCTTCAAAATGACTGTAATTAACTACGGTTCTATATCGTATTGGCTATTATAAACTCCACAGATGTTTCGTTCGCGTGTAGTAACAAATCGTACAAACGTGATCACGGAGTAGCTATTTCTCATTTTGCTCTAGCCTAATCCGCTTATGTTGTACGAGCCGTGTAGACGTAACTGAAACGAATATGCCCGACATTGTTATGTTTATTTTCAATCGGCGTCCCCTGTTTTGTACTCTTGTATAAGCTTTACAAATGACTTCGAGAAAGGAGATTCGCAATTTGTATTTTTTTTATAAGCTTTTATTTAACTTGACTTGTAGGTTTAGGTCAAATCTTGCAACTGAATTTTAGAACAGAAAGTTTAAGCTGACATTTGGCATATACGTTTAGTTTGGATGTCAATGCATGGTTAGTTAAATGATGCCATTCTAAATCCAATATGGTGGACTCCCAAAGATGGCGGAACAGTATTTTTTATGCACCCCAATGGGTATCAAATGAAACGGTTTGATGAAAGTACGAAAAATAAAATGACGTCTCACTAAATTCAATATGGCGGACGCCCTAAGATGGCAGACACAATTTTCTTATCTACCATCATGATATAATGGGCTGTGATATGGGTATAAAATGAAAGGGTTTGCTAAGAAGAATACGAAAAAAGCTGCTTTTTTGATAGGTTTTTTATTAACTAATAATTTAAATTTTTACTATGCGCGATATATCATCCCTGGTCGTAAATTGATTTAAACAATCTTTATTTATTAAAAAGGCCATATCTGAAAGGTGGCCCCATTTAAGTTTGAAGAACATCCACTTAAAATTAAGGGGCAAATCTAGTTTATTAAACTTCCAGTGAAGTCAGTTATTTTTTGTATAAATGCTTCGAATATTAATGATTTAATTATTATTTATGCCCCGTTTTTATACACAGGTGGTCCCACGGCCTTCTATTTCATCAAGCGATGGTGGACTGCGCTAGAGCGGCCATCCTTCTACCCCTGGGCATAGCTGTGTTCAAGTGCCAGCCTGTATATAAGTGCTCATTAGTGGAAACTGCTTTCCTTTTATTAGTAAGTACAATGTATCATTATCAGCCTATCATGATACCAATGCTGGGACACAGGCTTTTTCTCAGAGAGAGAGAGAGGATAGGCCCTAATCCACCATGGCGGCCCAGTTCATGTTGGTTAATGTCATATGTATGTACCAGCACAAGCCAAGCATTCGTCTATGTGACAGCCGGGAAGCCGGGAAGGGAAGGATCACTTCCTATTTTTCTTGTAGTACCTATTCTCTCGCTTTTTCTCTAACATTGATAGTTCGACTGCTGAAATTTGACTGCTGTACGATGAAGTGAACAAACTAGTCAAGAAATGGACGTGATAGAAAGTGGATGTGCTTGAAAATATATGAGTTAAGACGTGGACGAGTAAAAAGGGTCAATCATGAAAATACTCGAATTAAACTAAAAAGAAATCTCTCACTTATCCATAGCTGCATATACCTCTAATAATTTAACGTTCTAAATATTACAACAAAGGCTATCGAGCTGCAAATTTTATTCTGGATAGAAGAGGAAAACTTGGTAATTCGTCCATTGCAAAACCAAAAAGAATTAATCGAGTTTTGAAACACTTTTTATTTAGAAATTAATAAATTCGAACAAAAATTTCAATTGGTTGCGACAAGTCGATTTCTGTAGTCACATAATAAAACCGGGATGATCCAAAAATTTACACATCGCTGCGCTGCCATTTTTCATCCGTCTCCACACAAAGGTCTTTTACTCGTATCTATAAATCATTCCTCAAAAGCCAACACAAAAGTTTAAGTATATAGCTTTTAGTCTGTAACTCAACAATTCGACGCATTTTTACATCGTAAAAAGTAATCTACCTACTTGTGAGAGACTGAGCGACTCCAATTTAAAGTTAAAAAATAAGCGCAAGTTTAAAGGCACTTGCTCTCTTTGAATATGAGAAATATGTGAATATGTACCACTGTAGACAAACACCTGTCCTTCTCGTAATATAACTAAAATAAATTAACTCTTAACTATTATAATTGCCCCCAAATATTAATTCTAATTTACTCAACCCATTGAACTGCAGGAGCATTTAGATAGGGCAGTTCTGAGATCAGAGGCCACTTTACAGCTGTTATTGTGTAATGCTAGTTCCGAAAGTACAGTTCCCATTCCTTCCGTGATGTCGGAAGCTAGAAATTTTGAATATTAGACATTAAGTTTAAAAGTTTACGTCTAACCATCGGGATATCATATATTTGGATGGCAATTGTGAGAAAACTCGAAGTTTGAAAGCTAAAATGCAGATTTATAGGCACTTAACTTCTGACTTCAGATTGATGAGAGTAGTCAAGAAGCTGAGAGTAATCTTGCCGCTTAATTTCGGTGGTATCTTGGAAAGAATTTCTGTATATAACGCAAGTGTTATAGTCTTGAATGAATGGCGTAGTTGTTTGTGCCAGCATAAAATACATCCGACGGGAGATGGGATAAATGTTGTTATATGTTAGAACTTGTTTGGAACCTTTTTAATTAGGAGAAAAAGTAAAAATATATAGAAACCATTGCATGAATTATAACAACATTGTAAACAACAACATTTATGTCTGATACTTATATTATTTTGTCATGGGTCAATCTTCTGCACACCAGTTTCAGGTTGTTTAACGACAAAATACCGCGTATTTATCACAGTAGCAGTCTTGATTACAGGGAAGTTTTGGTACTTAACATTACATGAGTTCGTATTCCACGGAAAAAAAAAATGTTCAAAGCCTTACGTTTGACGTTCTTTGCCGTTAGTTAAATTAACAACATTTGTTTTACTCGTAAATATACGGCAATTCATAAGGAAATTCTTTTCAGGTGACAGTTTCGACGGTAAACATGCTTACGACGGTCCTCAACGATAGTCCCATTTTCCCTGAAAACGAGGAGGAGCAGGCTGATTTATCTGCTCCGTTACTGATGGACAGCCCCCAGGTAAAAATGGAACGACATAATCTCCATTTTGATAATGCCCTTACATTTATAATGGTACCCGAGGCAGTTGCAAAACTTCTGCGAATAGACGCAACTTTTTTATGAAGTTATTAAATTAAAGTCACAAGCAAAATGATGTCGAAATGGTGCCAAATGAGACTATAGCAATCATAAGCAGCGACGTCTGACGAACGGTCCGTTTTAACTAAATCCCTGTTTAAACAATTTATCAGACGACAAACAAAACAACAGCCTAATGTGACTAATTGCTTTTGTTTTAGTGTGTCCTGTTCGGATCATTCATGATATGGTTTGCATCGATCACCATAAATCTCGGGCCTACCTTCCTATCTGGAGCATTGGCGGCTAGCGCGGGTTCCTACGGGTCGTACGGACCGTCCCCTTCGTGCCCGCTGGTTCGAGGGCCCTTCAGGCATTACGTACTTAACGCACTATGGATAGGCGTGAACGCCGTCTGCGTAGGGTTGACACTTTTCCACTTGAAGAAACTCCATCGGGACCTCACTAAGGTTTGTGTTATTAATGTTAGCTTGAAGGACCAAGTGATTGATTGTGGTGGACTGTGTACCGAATGACGAAATTGTATTTTATTTAACGAAGATTTAAGACTAGGTATAGTTTCTAATAATATGACAACTGACGACGCAAAGTTAGTTTTGAAGAAACTTAGGAGGGACTATTCATAAGAATATTATTTTGACATGAAAGTAGGTTAGTGTGTACCGCCTCAATAATCACTTGGTTTGAAATATTCATAGAACATGAGAGCCATAACAATAGTATAGAGAGGTAAAACGTAAGGCTTATATTATTCGTACCAGCGTCTCTGACCATTCTCATCTTCATGCTGATAACTTCTTCATTGTAATTTGAAAGCAGTACTATCACGTCATCCACTGCTTTGTGATCAAATAATGATAGAAGGAGAATGCGTTGGGGCCCTAGCCATGTGTCACATTTATTTTTCTTTGAAAAACTAAACCAAAACCATGTTTCTCTTCAAAATTATTCATTAAATATTTTACGTTCAGTTTTTTTTTCTTAATAGATTCTGATGAATATTTTTGATTAAAAAGGAGGTGACTTAGCTAGGACTCTTGTACTTACGTAGTAAACGCTCATATTCAGATGTTCACAGTTGGGAGACTTCAAACTAGAACGCTCTGAATGCCGTAAACACACGAAGCCACCCACATTATCCGAGTGCCATACAATATGTGCATACTAGTCTCACGTTGGCCAGATTGGGTATTTTTGTTGATACCTTGCCAATGTTCGTTGCGGCACTCCGCAAATAAGATTTAAATTTTCCGAAGTCGTTTTGAGGGCGCTAAACTGGAACCGCGTTTATATCCAGTTTTCTAACAACGAGCTCTTTTGAATACGAGTACAAGTACGTTTGCCAAGTTGTGATTCGATGGTGTGTGCTCGATAAATTTAAATCTTATCGCATGCAGGCTAACGTAGAGGCAGTTCGAGTAGCTGGTTTAGTGACTACGCTTGTCAGCATGGCTGGGGACAACAGGCGCATGGACTCGCTGCCCAACAGCGTTGGACCGAGGGTAAGTATTTGCATGCGCCTTAGATTTATCATCATATCAAATCAAGCCTACTGTTATGTCTCATTCTCTCATCTCATACATCAGAGTTTTATAGATAGCAGTACATGTTTTAGTTTAATTATCAAATTGAGTGTGACAGCTGCAACGCCGACAATTGAGTGACTGATAAACAGTAGTTTTGACACGGTATTGTTAGTATGCACAATGTGACGTAAATGCACTTCCAAATACAAATAGTTGTAGTCCGCACAGAATCTTTGGCAATCAATTTATTAAATTCAAATCGAAAGTTTTTTTTTAATTATTGCATTTTTCTTCATTCGGTTTTAGGTTTACTTTTAAGCGCACTTCCAGTTTTTCTTTCTATAACATTATTTTGTTTGAAAAAAATGTTGCATTTTTCTTTCTATTAAAGGATTACACGGTGGTAATGAGCTGAATGGAGGTCATTCACCACACCATTAAAAACATTTTTTTTCAATAATTTTACTAATTGAGGGTTGTTCCCACAGTAAAAGTTGTTCATAATTACGAGTAAAATTACATCTTTTCACTTTATGGTACCACCTTTCCGTGTAAGCCTGTATAATAGTTATTGAGAATTCTATAATTGTCTTATTTTCCTTCTCCCCTTTAATCAATATTTTCGACTATCGTTAAATATTCTTGCAGACTATTGATGGTACCTTATCTGAGGGCCATTGCCGACCCTCCGGCAACTTGCCCCTGGGTGGTGGCCGTCGTCTCCGTGGTTACCTGGCCAGGGTAGAGCGAGAGGGAGTCCGAAGAGTCCGCATGTTCCTGGTTATCACTGCTGCTTACGTGCTATTTTGGGGACCTCTGTTTATCATCACTCTGCTGCATCATCCAACGTTGACGTCACATATAGCATACGAGGTAAGTGATATTATGTTTGAATCAAACATTTTGATCAGAAATATCACCTTTGTAGGTCTTGGACGCCTTCGTTTTACTAAATCAGCGACTGCAGTCACAGATTAAAGTATATTTTAATCATGTCGCCGATCGTCACCTATTGATGCTAATCCTGTCACTAATCCCAATTAACTGACAAATAGACTAACCACCAAAGTTGAGACTTAAAAGTCAAATGCAATACTAGTGATAACATAATAGGTCGGGGAAAAAGTCTTTTCGTATTTTCGTATTTTGTATGTATAAAGTTGTAGTAAAATCTCATCGGTTGTACTGTTTGTATCTGGCTGGTTTTGATAACATTAAAAATATGACATTTTAAAAAAGGAATACAAAAAGTAAAAAGCAATTTCCCGCCATTTTTCAATTGTTTTTTTGTCCGATAAAATGAGCGAATCTAACGAAGAAATTCGATATATTTTGAAGTTTTATTACAAAAAAGGGAAAAATGCGACACAAGCCGCGAATAAAATATGTGACGTTTATGGACCTAATGCAGTGCCATCAAGAGTAGCACAATGTTGGTTCAAGCGTTCTCAGTCCGGGAATTTTGATGTCAAAGATGCAGCTCGCTCTGGTCGCCCTGTTACGGATAAAGTTGATGCCATTTCTGAAAAAGTGGAGCAAGATCGGCATATTAATAGTTACGACGTAGCTGAAGAACTGGGGATTGACCACAAAACAGTTTTGACCCATTTGAAAAAACTAGGTATACAAAAAAACTCGATATTTGGGTGCCACACATGCTCACTGAAAGAAACCAAATGAATCGTGTACTCATTTGCGACTCTCTATTGAAACGTAACGAAACCGAACCGTTTTTGAAAAGATTGATCACTGGTGATGAAAAATGGATCACCTACGACAAGAATGTGCGCAAACGATCATGGTCAAAGGGCAGTGAAGCACCACAGACTGTAGCGAAACCCGGATTAACACGTACTAAGGTGATGCTGTGTGTATGGTGGGATTGGAAGGGCATCGTTCATTATGAGCTTTTACCGCCGGGCAAAACCATCGATTCGGATCTCTACTAACAACAGCAGATGAGACTCAAACAAGAAATTGAGAAAAAACGGCCGGAATTGATCAACAGAAAGAGTGTGGTCTTTCATCATGATAACGCCAGACCGCACACATCTTTGGCCACTCAGCAAAAATTTAGAGAGCTTGGTTGGGAAGTGTTAATGCATCCACCATATAGCCCTGACCTTGCACCCTCAGATTTCCACCTGTTTCGATCTCTTCAGAATTCTTTGGGTAGTGTTAGATTAACATCAAGAGAGGACTGTCAAAACTACTTGTTGCATTTTTTTGATCAGAAGTCTCAAAAATTCTACAGCAACGGGATCATGTCACTACCTACAAGATGGCAACAAGTTATCGAACAAAATGGCACATATATATTATAATTAAATGTAATTAAACTTTCAAAAAATTTGTCATGAATTTGTTTATAAAATACGAAGAAACTTTTTCCCCGACCTTATATATTTGCGTAGAGCTGGCCAAATGCAGTGCTTGACCTAATAAAGTGAAATAACTGAACTGACCTATGCTTCACGAGGAGGTGAAATTGCCTCCTTAATTACTTCGCTGGTGTAGCAACCCGAAGTGGGTCTTGGCATCCGACACAACAGAACGTCGGTCCCAGTCCCGCGGTGCCTCTCGCCAATCGGATACTTAGAGGTCATGCAACTCCGACTCTACAGCACCTTCCAGTGATACTGGTTGATGGGTTGGTGGCCATTGAGAACTCCAAGAAACGCCTTCTTAACATTGCGTTCCTCTCCCATTCTGAGCAGGAATTCGATTTGATTTTATTGCTTACATAAGGATTGCAAATTAAACTTGATAGAAACATATGGAGATTGAAACAAAAACGCGTGGCATTAAAAACATTATCCAAGGCCCAACACAAATTACAAAATTGACCAAAAGACTTTTCAAGCATAATTTCAGGACTTAATGCAAGCATTTTTCTGTAAATTTGAAGTAATGGGTTATAAAGTAGATATTAAAATTGACCATTTCATAATAGCGAATCAGAGTCTGACCATAAAATATGTATACATGTAGATAATTTAGATTTTGGCTATGGTATATCTGTAATAAGTCTTCGTACATTGTAGCCCAATTGCAGCGCCACCACCATTTCATTTGGACAGATTATTTTCTCCCATATAATTCAAGAGTACACACAAATGTATTAATTTAAATCTACTTCATATACGCAGATGTACTTCCAAATCACGCTGCATATCTCGTACGTGCACGCTGCAGTGAACCCGTTGCTGTTCATGGCGCTCCACCGCGCACTGCGTAGGGCTGCGCTACAGCTGTGCTGCGGGTGCTGCGTCCATTGGAGCCAGTTCGTGCTGGCACTCACAGCAGCTGGTAAGACCTTGTATCTATAGGCGTGACGACTATAATTCGTCAAAATCTATCGATGTTTCAAAGGTGATTTTCAACTACGTATAAATTTCAACTATATGTTGGATATAATTTTATTCGCCGAATTATTCCTCGCATGTATTATTGGTTTTTGCAGCTAATCGTTATATTGCAGTTTGATCACGGTCAATTTCTCAAGAATGCAAGGTTTTGAAATGATTTAAATAATGCTCTGGTCGATCATATAGCTAAGTACCAAAAGGCCTTCGCTTGTTTTTGCCTATTTCCATTTCGTATGAATATCGACATTCAATTAGAGATTCTTCAAAGTGAACGTGGTCCAACTGCCAGTCAATGTATAACTGGTGTTAGCGACGCACCATATTTTGTGATAAAAACGTGAACTAACTTGTGAGAGGGGATGCGCGGGGTGTGTGCTGAGGTGAGGGGTCGCCTGGATTTGCAGGCAGTCGTCGATGCACCGCCTCCACGCACGGCGCGCATTGCCTTAGTATTTCTTTGTATAATTACCTTCAGTTTATTAAAAAGTATAACCAAAAGTACTCAGTTGAATCATTTATTCTGGACCACACGAACCCATCAGCAACAGCTGGTCATTCGAGCCGGATTAAATGTTCAACACTCCACCACCGAAAAGAGAAGTAATGGTGACTACCCGCAGTACTACAAAAAGGCTGGAACAAGAAAAAAAGGCAAAGCCACAAACGGTCACCGGAGTCCCATTGCCTACGCCTGGACCTTCAAAGAAAGACGATGAAACGAAAATGGCAAAGTCGTACAACGGCAGTGTTGTGAAGTCGGAACAATTGGTTACGAAACCGCCTTCACAAACCTCGCGTCAATCTGCCGTCAAATCGAAAAAACCTTCATCGTCTACCTACAAAAATGCCCAGAAAAAGAAGCTGGAACTAGAAGCAGCCAAGGCAAAGGCACGAATTGAAATCGAACTAATAGATAAACAATTAGCGGCAGATCTTGCCGACGTAGATGAAGAATACAGTCCACCATCAGAAATATCGGAGCCGAACGATCGCGGTAGTGATATTGAGAAGTGGGTGGAGCGTAGCCAACAAGAACTGGAATTGCAGCATGCCACTATGATTGGAAACCACAACGGTATGCCGCAAACGTCGGGTTACACCGACACAGACGGTCCAGTTCAGCAGCTTGCCAGCGCGCTCAACCACTTAGTCACCTCCTCGACCGTCAATCAGAACACTCACCTACTCAGCCGTCTCTGTACGCCGAGAGAACTTCCTGTTTTTAACGGGAACCCAATGGAATGGCTTCAGTTCAAACAGGCTTACCATGAATCCACTGAAGTGTGCACTTTCACTGAAAAAGAAAACCTTTGGCGTTTACGAAAGTGTCTCCGTGGTGCAGCTCAGGAAGCTGTATCAGCGTTACTGGTCAGCGGAACCTCGCCTGCAGCTATAATGGCTACTTTAGAACTACAGTTTGGAAACGCCGAAGTTATCCTGTCTTACATTATGACAGACTTAAAGAAAATGAATAATTTATCCGCCGAATACTTTCGAGAAATTGTGAGTTTCTCGATCAAAGTAAAGAATTACGTTGCGGCAGTACGAGCCCTTGGTCGCGAAGAGTACCTACAAGGAGTCGAAGTAGCTACCGTTATTTTATCAAAGTTACCTACTACTCTGCTATCCAAGTGGACCGACTATAGCTATCCGTTAATCACTGCCTGCTCACCTAAGCCTAGACTAGAAGTACTATCGGATTTTCTCACCGAAGAAGCTGTAAAAATTTCTACGTGTAGTGCTACATTAATTCAACCTAAATTGGACATTTTCAAACGTAAACAATTCCACGAAAAAGTGAACAGTGTACAAACATTATCAAATATAAACGAACAAGGTGAACAAAAGTGCCGTTATTGCCGTACTTATATTCACAAACTAACTGAGTGCAAGAAGTTTAAAAAATCGTTACGTAAGGATAGGTGGGCACATGCGAAACGTTTCGGCATTTGCTATAAGTGCCTCATAGCCCACCATAGCCGAGAAACCTGCCCCGCTAGTACATGTGACGTGAACGGTTGTGGTCAGGCTCATCACCGTCTGCTTCACTATGAACCACGAAAGGACGTCAAGGAATCCACATCAGTGAGAGTGTTAGAAACTGAAAATGTGAATCATAATATGGACATAAACAGTTCCGCGTTATTAAAAGTGCTACCTGTAAATATTCACGGACCTAATGGAATAGAAACCGTAAACGCATTGCTCGACGATGGCTCGACCTTGACGCTGATAAGCGCCTCACTCGCTGCAAGGGTGGGGGTGAGCGGGCGCCGGGAATGTTTACGTGTACGTGGCGCATGGGAAAATACGGAGCTAGTGTGCGACGCTCAGCTAGTGAACTTGACTTTGTCCGGCGCTGATAACAAACATTTTGAAATCAGTGCGCGCGTGGTCAATGTGCTTAATTTACCAAAACAGAACATAAGCAGAGTGAATGTGATGAACTTTGAACACTTACGAAACGTCAGTGGTGAATTATGTACGGAGCAACTGAAACCGCAAGTTTTAATCGGCCAAGATAATTACCACTTACTCGTACCTCTCGAGACGATGATGGGTCGACCAAACGAACCCATTGCCACCCGTACTCCTCTGGGCTGGTGCCTGCATGGAAGGGTACCTACGAACTCACCTGGCTCTGTACGTCACTCCACGCTGTTCGTTAACAGCCACGGTGAAGTAGACCTGATGGAGACCGAAGGTATTTTGAGAGAGATCCAAGATGATGTACGAAGATCATTCTCCATTGACTCCATGGGCATTTCTTCCAAGCCCAGGCAAAATTCAGAAGATCTACGCGCCGAAAAAATTCTTGAAAAAACTTCTTCATTAATCGATGGTCGATGGCATGTTGGCTTACCGTGGAAGGATGAAAAGAGTATGATGCCAGATTCCTTCCAGACTGCTATCGGCAGACTTAAGGGAGTCGAACAAAAGATGAAGAAGAACGAAGAGTATAAACAGAGATATATGGAACGTATACACCATTTGTTTGATAACGATTACGCTAAAAAACTTAGTGACCTAGTACCTGCACCAAAAACGTGGTACTTACCGCATTTCGGGGTCGATAACCCAAACAAAAAAAAGTTACGACTAGTATTCGATGCTGCTGCAAAAACAAAAGAATTATGTCTCAATGACTACTTGTTAAAAGGACCTGACCTACTTATGTCATTATATGGGATTATGTTGAGGTTTAGAGAAAACCCAATAGCCATAACAGGAGACATAAAAGATATGTTCTTAAGAGTGAAAATAAGACCAGAAGACCAGAACGCTCTCCGATTTTTATACAGAGACGAACCAGATGGACCCCTGAATACCTGCGCCATGACGTCATTGATTTTTGGCGCGAACTGCAGTCCATTCATAGCACAATATGTAAAAAACAAGAACGCTCAACTGTATGAATCATCGATGCCCGCTGCAGCCGCTGCTATATATACGCAACATTACATGGATGACTACATAGACAGCTTACCTGACGAAGAAACTGCTATAAAACTAGTCCGTGACGTCACAACTGTACACAAGAGGGGCGGATTCGAAATTCGAAACTGGACTAGTAATAGTAAGCGAGTACTCGATAATTTACCTAACGATATACTGGGAGACTCTGCTGTAAGGTTCAAAGTCGGACAACAATACGACGGCGAACGAACCCTTGGTCTTATATGGAACCCGAGTGACGATACCTTGAGTTTCGACGTATCTTTCAAGAAAATTCCGAAACGCATAATTAACGGCACACAGAGGCCTAATAAAAGAGAAATGCTTAGAGTCATTATGTCTATCTTTGACATTTATGGCTTCTTGTCACCGTTCACTATCAACGGACGATTAATAATGCAAGAAACATGGAAAACAAAGATCAGCTGGGATGATCCTGTGCCCGACATAATATTCGATAAGTGGGTCAAATGGATAACAATGTTGCAATCGATACGTCACGTAAGCCTACCCAGGTACTATCAAAACGCGACCGCGCATGCAAGCACAAGCGAGATGGAAATAAAACCGGTTCCCAGTCAGCCGCCGCAAGAGTCGAAGCGCGGAGCTCCGTCACAGTACGGCTATACATGCCTACAGCTACATATATTCTGCGATGCTAGCACACAAGCTATGTGTGCGGTCGCATATTGGCGTTGGGAAAACAATAAAGGCATACACGTTGCGTTCATAACTAGTCGCTGCCGAGTAGCGCCCGTCAAACCAGTTACCGTGCCGCGGCTGGAACTTCAGGCAGCAGTGATGGCTGCCAGACTCGCTGAAACAATTATAAATGAACATAAAATGAAGCCAGAAAGAAAATTATTTTGGTGTGATTCTAGTACAGTACTTACTTGGATACGAAACACTTCGCGTAACTATAAACAATACGTCGCACACCGGCTCGGAGAAATAGACGAGCTAACTGAAATAAACGAATGGAGATACATCAATACGAAATTGAACGTGGCTGACGCCGCCACAAGATCATGCTATGACTGTTCAGTGCTAGAAAAAGAATGGATACATGGACCTACCTTTCTCCGCAGTGAGGAAGATCAGTGGCCTCGCGACTTCTTGCTTCTGGAACCTGAAAGAAAAAATATAAAATTAGATCCGGAATGTATAAATATTATACAGACAGAAACTAAAGGAGTAAACTTACCTGTACCTGACGCAACTCGATTTTCTTCTTGGCTTCGTTTACTTCGAGCTACTGCGATGGTCCTGAAATTCATAAATAAATGTAAGAAACGTACTTACACATTTGACGACACCATGGAACGAGCTGAAACACTGCTTCTGAAACAATCTCAAGCACAATCATTTGAGAAGGAGATAGTCGAAATACAAAACAATAGATGTGTACCAAAAACCAGTAAGCTACTTACCCTGTCGCCTTACATTGATGAATATGGAGTTCTACGCGTTGATGGTCGCATCGGTGCTGCACCTGGAGTTCTGCCTGAAATGAAAAATCCTATAATATTAGATGGACGAAGTCACATTGCTAAATTGATTGTGAAATATTATCACCACTGTTTCGCTCACGGAAACCAAGAGACTGTGGTGAACGAAGTAAAACAAAAATACTGGATTACGAGATTGAGACCAGTAACCAAGACTGTGACGTCCCAGTGCATGACATGCAGAATAAGGAGATGTAAACCGGAAGTACCCAGAATGGGTGATCTTCCTATTGCCAGGATAGCCCTTCACCAACCTCCGTTTACCCACTGTGGACTCGATCTTTTCGGCCCAATGGAAGTCACAGTTGGAAGACGCCGGGAAAAGAGATACGGGGTTCTCTTCACTTGTATGACTGTACGCGCCATTTACATAGAGGTCGTGGCCTCGCTTACATCGGATTCATTGATTATGGCCCTGCGAAGGATGGCCGCGAGACGTTCCTGGCCAAAATTTCTCTACTCAGACAACGGGACGAACCTGAAAGGTGCCCATACAGAGCTAAAAAGGTCAATTCAAGATCTGGATGAGGATTACCTTAAAGCCGAAGCCCTGAACCACGGCACAAAATGGTGCTTTATACCGCCTTCCAGTCCCCACTGGGGGGGCAGCTGGGAACGGCTGATCAGGAGTGTTAAAACAAGCCTGAAAGTGGTACTAAACGAACGCGCGCCCCGAGATGAGACCTTGAATACGCTCCTGGCAGAAGTCGAAAACATAGTGAATAGCCGACCCTTAACTCACGTCTCTGTGGACCCAACAAGCCTTGAAACGTTGACCCCCAACCACTTTCTCCTCGGATCAAAAGCGAGTCTTCCTATTATAGGGATATTCGATGACTCGGACTTTTACTTGCGCAAGCAATGGCGTATCTCACAGAGACTAGCCGATATGTATTGGCGCCGCTGGGTAAAAGAGATACTGCCGGAACTACTACCGCGCCCGAAGTGGCAAGAAGAGCGGAGGAATCTTCAAGTAGGTGACCTGGTACTCGTGGTGGACCCGGATAACCCCCGCGGCTTATGGCCCAAGGGATTAGTAGAAGAAGTGTACCCGGGCACCGATGGTCGAGTAAGGAAGATAAAGGTTAAGACAAAGTCTGGTACCTATATCAGGTCAGTTGCACGCGTCGCTCGAGTGCCTATGGAAAGTGAGTGATGCTGAAGCATCACTAAGGGTGGAATATGTTAGCGACGCACCATATTTTGTGATAAAAACGTGAACTAACTTGTGAGAGGGGATGCGCGGGGTGTGTGCTGAGGTGAGGGGTCGCCTGGATTTGCAGGCAGTCGTCGATGCACCGCCTCCACGCACGGCGCGCATTGCCTTAGTATTTCTTTGTAATAATTACCTTCAGTTTAATAAAAAGTATAACCAAAAGTACTCAGTTGAATCATTTATTCTGGACCACACGAACCCATCAGCAACAACTGGATTCTACTCGTCGAGAGCTGCTTTGTGTTAAGTTGTGTGGTATTGGATGTCGTGAATTAGCCGTTTTACCCCTGAATGTAGCGAAGGTCAGCCGCTGTTCACATCTCGTCGATTTCTTACGCAGTACTGACCGTAGCGACGGGCTGCACTGCACTTGTCTTGTGGATGCTTCGTGCTTGGGAGCCCTACGTGCAGGACTTCAATGCCTCGGATGAGTAGTCTTATCTATCGTGGTTCAGCCGACAACCTTCCGTCATCCTCAACGTTGCCGAGGTGTGAAAACAGCTGGCTTTCAAGTGCCTTGTGAGTACGAGTAGTGAAGTTGGTAGCTTGGTGTGCATGTTAGTTTAGTTATGTTGCTTAAGTTTTGCACCAAGATTACAGTGTCGCAGCCAGATGTCTAGGGAATTGAAGTTTCAGTATCTCACTGGTCGGAATAAATCAGCAAAATCCAATCAGTGTAGACGGTGGGAGTTGAAAAAATGTCTCGGATGGTTCGAATTGAACGGTCTCTTGGTTGTCTGCAGCCCAGTCTCCACTAGCGCCGTCGTCGTTCTCACCAGCGGCGGCGTCCCCGGAGCCTCCGCCCGCGCCGCCGCCCCCCTCGCATAGCGCGCCCGCGCCCCCCGGGCCGCCTGCGCCTCACACGATGATGGTAATTACCTCTTATATGTAAGTGTTGACACCGTAATACGTGGTTTTATCTTGCACAACCCTGCACACCTCCCATAGTTACCGTAGAAGATCAATCACTTTGCCTACACGTCGTGTACGCCCCGTCCGCTAGTGGTTAGATCCTGCTCTTAGTTATTTAATGAAATCTCGATCTCAGAGTTGGGAAGTTGACGAGTGTGACGCTGAGAGTATGTCGAGTGCGCGTGTGCAGGGAGACGAGGATATGATGGAGCCGTGGGGCGGCGGCGTGCGGCGGCCGCGCTCGCCGAGCCCGCTCCTCCAGCCGATCTGAGCGGCGCCGCGCGCCTCGCGCCGTCAGCGACTCCTGCGCTCCACAACCTACACATATCTGCAATATGGCCGCCATCATCATCCCTACCAACATTCTTGTGTTCGTGTCCTTAAACAACTATCGGATTTGGTGTACATTGTGAAAATTTGTTACTCTTCATAGATTTATGGTTTAGAAAATTGTTAAAAAATAGATATAATCAATGGCTCATACGACGTGGAAACTGTACCTTAATAACAGTAGTGTGTACTACCTATTTTTATTTCTGAAAAAAGATGTTATAGAATGCTCAATTCTAGAAAAAAAATAAACAATTGTCTATTTAGTATAAATAAGTACATAAATATATGCACGTCTACATTCTTTAGAAAAGCACTTACGAGTAGTTAGGTAGTTGAATAAAAACTATTTTAGCTATTTCTTAATAAGTGAAATATTATATTTTTGTGAGTCCATAGTTAAATAATAAAATAAATTAGCTTAAGTGATAACACCAATAATAATACAAAAAGTGTAACTAGAGAAATAGTAAAATAATGTCTAAATGTGAATAGTTTTAGAATAAAAACGCAGTAGCTCATTTGAAGTAACCTATTTAAAATAATATGTAGGTAATTATGTTAGAAATTCACGTAATAAATGTACCTATTTGTGGACCACGGATCCTGGTAGACCTCGTAGTCCGAATCATACAGGGAAACCTAGTGTCAACTATCCAGACTTTTTAGGAAATCATCAAATAATGTATAGCGATGCGCAGTTTTACTTACACGAATTGGAAAGTAGACTGACAAAAAAAAACCTTTGATTTAATAAATAAAAAAAACTTCAACATAACTTGTTAAGGCCGCGCTCAGTCAGAGCTATCTCATTCCATTCCCATATTTTGCAGATTCATTCAACATGTAACTTCCAGGCTCGACGGTCTTCTGGTAGCGTTTTCACCTCCCTGTACGATATGATATTTGCCTTCTTTTTTATTTGGTCTAAGAATACTCATTTTGGTCTTCCCGGTCCTCTCTTTCCTTCTACCTTTACCTCTATGATGATTTCATTAATTTATCATGTCGTACAAGGTGGCCAAACATCTACCCTCTTCATTTTGCAGATTATTAAACATAAAAATTCGCTACGTATAAGAAAAAAAAACTAATAGGTACATCGCAAACGAATTAAATTCAATTTTATTTGGCGGATGAGATCAAAAATAAATCATTCTCCTCCGCTTCCGCTCTTATATATAAATTAATATCAACACGAAAACCATTTGTTGTTATTCCTAAGATAATTTCCAATCGTTTTTAGGGTTTTTTTACCCAAAGGATAAAAACGGGACACTATTAAATTACTGAGCCTACGCTGTCTGTCTGGCCGTCCGTCCGCCCGTTCTACCTTTAAAGGGCTATAATATTATGGTGGATTAATTAAAAAATATTAAAAGTCAAAAAATTAAACATACAAAATGTTGTATGGGGACCCCATACAACAAACGTATTTTTGTATTTGTTCTAGTGTAAAAACAATAATACAAGCGCCAAACTTGGCATGATTATAGTACAAACTCTAAAGTATAACAACAAATAATAAATTATGGCCAAGTGCGAGTCGGGGTCACATTTCTGTTCATTACAAATTCAAGCAACGTAATTCGGTTACTTGGACGATCTCATTTTTTTTTACCAAATCGAAATTGCATATTTTACGGGTTTTTAAATTGATAATTATTGTATTTTGTGGTGGTACGGAACCCTTAGTGCACGAGCCCGACACGCACTTGACCGGTTTTATTTTTATTCATACTCAGTGATATTGTGTTCTTTAAAAATGTAAGTATATATGCGAAAGAAATTGCTCTGATCGGTGAGCGCGGTAGAAAATCAAAGAAAAAGACTGTAGTTATTTTCTGGTTTCAGTCTGGTCTGGTTAAAAGTCTGATGTGTATTTATTCAGATGTACTTTCCGATAAGCCAAACAAGTCGCGCAAAAATTGCTAAATGTTGCACTTGTTAACTCAATCAGAGAAAGCTACGAAAAATTTGTTTAAGTCAATTGCAAAAAATAAGAAATGGATCATTAATACTAATTCAAATAAAGTTGTAAATGTTTATTTATAATACTTAACATTTTTCACAAGAAGCTTATTATGTCTTCATCAAATGGCAATAAAGCTGTAAAGTTCGCGTACCTAGTACCTATATAATATAGGTGTATAAAGTGTAGTTTATGATTATCCTGGAATGTGCCAATCGAGCTCAGTTAAAATTTATATTTTCGTTGATTTGTTGTAATCTTCTTTTTTCGTGACTTTGTTTACTATCACTTGTTTTGTCAAGCTCGTTAAATATTTTCAAGACTGATTATAATATTTTGTTGCGTTATTCACATACTCTTTGTCATTCGTGCAAATAGTTAGTAAGATTAGATTTAGACAAACTCGTTCGTAATATCGCCGTTAAATGTTGTGAAACGTTCGTTTTCATATTATAGTTTTAAGTAAGATTATGTTCATTCTTATTTATGTTTCAGATCACTATTTACATATTTTGTACTGACAACGGTTTAACGTCGACAAATTAAGAATTTTGACAGATTTGGTAAGGTGAAACCGTTGAAAACCGTCACGACAAAATTTGTAAATAATGCATTGTATTTTAATATAATAATAATAACTTTAAAATAACCTACTAAAAATATTTTTTTATTCTGATGTTTACATATCCGGTTTTTTAATTATGTACCTTTGTATTATAGATCTGATAAATTGTGCTTTGATTGGAATATTAATATTATTTTTTTCATGTTATAAATAATATTTTTATTGGATTTTTACGTAACGGAGTCAGTTTTAACCCGTGTGTAGTCAGAATCAACATTTATTTTCGTCGTAAAATCTAGAGATGATTACAGGTTATCTTTTTCAATACCATTTAATTTTTCCAGTAAAATAAAAAGTTGCAAACCTAATAGCCATTTTTAAGCTTGCAAAAGTCGTTTTTGTTTCGAATTTGCGAATACAAATAGCCCATGTTAACAAGAATTATAGCTCTGAATTACAAACAACTTTATGGAATATTCTTTTACTTTCTTTTCTGCAATAAAAATAATGTAAGCACATTTGTATTTTTTGTACATAACTAGTGAAAAAATAATCGTCCCGTTTACATTTTTCTTAATAATATACACTTTATGTATACTTAATTTATTTTACATGATAAAAAGAACTTATGATGTTAGTTTGTAAGATTATCTTAAAAGACGATAAATTATTATGAAAATATAATATAGGGAATTTTAAAATCGTGTTCTTCAAATTATTATAAAAAAAAATGAAAATGATAAACGAAGGGAATAATAAAATGTTTTACTAAATATTATATGCTTTTTATTAACTTAAACTGAAATTATGCTCCCTGATCGTATTTTGTACCTTTTCAACCAATTTAAATAAGGAGATTTTTAATCAACCGTATTTTTTGTGTGCATGTTACAAGATATTTTCGTCGATTGTGAACCAATTTTAATACAAAAAATAAATTTACGCATAGCACGAGAGCCCGATATGATAATATCTCTTCGTTTTACGACCAAAACCACTTGTTAAAAAAAATTCTGACAGTTTGCTTTAATATTTTTTGAATTTTTTAATGGTCCCCTGCAAACGTATTCCTGGTATCTTGGATATCCTGGTATCCTCGTATTTATCATTCACCGATTCAACTACAATAAAATACCAGACAAAATATTATGAAACAGTTTGGTATTATTGTTGCCATTTTTGAAAACGTGGTGAAGTCTACCACTGCAAAAAAAAAAAAAACTTTTTTTTGCGATCTCAGGGTTTTCGAATTTTTCGGTTTTATAAAATTGTGTTATAAGAGAGGCCGTAATATCACGAGAAATTTTTGGACGTTGATTCTAGTAATACTAATAGGCTATATCTCAAGGGCGGTCCTATTTAAATTTGAAGAAAATATATCACCTCTAGTAGTATAAAATTAGGGGATAAATACCGTTTATTGAATTTCAATCGCTTTCCGTGAAGTCGGTTTTTATTTTTTTGTAAATACCACAGATAATTAAATAGGAACCAAATCTCAATTTCTATCGTGTTGTTCCAAAATATGTAAATTAAATAACAGAATAAGGTATCGAGTTGTAGCGAAAGTGACTCCTCTAATATAATTTGCCTCCTGTTAGACCTTGTATTCACTTACCTACCGTCCTCAGTATCTACCCGTCGGTAGCTAATTGAATTGTCTTGCTCTCTGCTTCATTTTATTATCACTCTGGAACAAAGGTTGGATGTTTAGCAATTATATTACGTAATTAAATCAAGTCGCGTGTAGTAGGTTTTTTTTATAAATAAAAAGAGCGGCAAACTGTTATGCGGTCCACCCGTTAGTAGGTACCTAACTAAGTCGCACTAATCGCCACTTATGGACACTTGAGGCTCGTTTGGAATCGCTCGCTTCCATTTCGCACGTAAATATTATGCAAATTGGAAGATTTTCTATTGATAGAAACATATTCGAATGATCAAACCACTCGTTGCGTCACTTTTGTTTGGGATTTCGTTCGAATGTCATTTCGCATGATATTTTCGTGGGAAACAAAAACGACGACGGTTCAAAATCCGAGCCCTTGTAGCACTAACTGTGTTTTCGATGTTTAACCAGCTCTGAGAGGTGTTTGTAGACATCCTTTTTAGAAAGCTGGGGGAAGGACGTTCTACGCCTTGCCGGTCCATGGAAGAAGGGAACGGTAAGATGGGATGGTGTGGGACTTGCAACTTTACAAGATGTAAGTTAAAACTTTTGACGGCATCGCATTCACCGTAAAACATGCTGTAGATTCTACAGATGCTGTAGATTTTGCAGCATGTTTTACGGTGTATGCTCTGAGACTAAGACGCGAGATCCCTCTGCATCTTCTACTGTGTAGAAGATGCAGTGGGATGTCACGTCCCTACAGAGTATAAGCATAAAGTGGGATCACGTTGTTGGTGAGCCTAAATTAATGGGCTAATTATACATTCAATGCTTTTGTACAAAAAACACATCAATCATAGGACTACACGTCAGAAGTAAAAACTTAAATAGTAATTCACCTATTCTACAAGAGATGGCACTGTTTTAAAATACACGGTACAGCGTGACGATGACGCGAGATCCATGATTTTCGTTCACTCAAAAAGTGCTCAAAACGCCTAAAGAAGTTTTCACTTAAAAAAACTGCCTTGACAGTAGCATCAATAGCAAGAAATGGTCTGATAGGTGTGAACTTTTAAGTCGATAGTGTTACCTATACCTACATAAATCTTATTCTAGAAATGCACGTTCGTAATATCCGTTTTACTAATTACGTAGGGAATCCATCCAATACGACTCTTGTATTGCCTTGAGCCTCTGTAGTACCGTAATATCCGGGACAGCCTTGACAGTGGTAACTGACAGGTCTCGCGTCGCCGGAATGCTGTCACGGGCTCGGAACAATAGTCGTGGATGCAGATTCACATAACAAAGCATTTTCACGGTAGGTAAGTCTGAGTTGTCTTCAACGGAAATGATCCTCTTATCCAAAATGAAGTCATATGGTCCCGTAACTTATTAATGTGTTCAAAAACAAGAAGGAAGACAGTATAATTATCAATTCAATAAACTGACTTCATAATTAGTAAAATACACAATTTCGTTTACATGGATATATATTATGACATCCAAGAAAATGAATTTTCAACTAGAAAAGTACTTTGATTTAAAAACCAAACTACTGAACCGATTTTGATGAAATTTGTATGAGATCAATCTGAAAATATATCATTTCAGTATAAAGAATTTTCCAAATCGGTTTACAAACAAGTGGATTACCTTAAAAACAGACTTCAAAAATATATGAAAAACGTAATAAGTGCCTATAGAATTTGAGGGATGCCCTCGATTTCCCTGGGATCCCATCATCAGATCATGACTTGGTGACAATGGGACAATCGGTGAACACTAAAAAAAGTGGAACATAGAACCGTCCTTTTTCGTCGGTTAAAGACGGAGTTCTGAGAAGAAAAAAAAAAAAAAGACAATAGAATTGTGAACCTCCTTCTCTTTCTCCACTTTCCTTCTGTGAAGTCGGTTACAAAGAAAACAAAATAGCTATAAGACTGTTTAATAGCGATTCGTAAAAGCAAAAACAGCGTGCAAAGCATTAAAAATTTTTATAGAATAGGTCTACGTTCGTTCTTCTCTAGTTGCGCAGTTTAGATGCGCCGTGTGACCATTAGTCACATTCGTGTAACACGTAGATAGTAATTCGAATTTCAACTTGTGTACAGGCTACTTAGTATTCCGTTTCAAACTGAGAGCAGTAGGTACGTAATGCCATTAATATTCATGGGATTCAATTTACGGATACTGAGGTTTGTTATCATATTAGTCGAGTAAGCAATAACCTTGCCACGTAATATTATACTCCTCTTCATTTAGTCGTATTCTTCATCTCTGAGGGTCATGACCATCACTGCATTAATCTCTCAAATGATTATATGCCATCGTCTCAATTGTTGCTTTCAACTATTTCTTTTAACATACCACCTACCAATCTATTAATATTAATTTTGACCAAATACTATACATTTATTTTCGTTTTTATACTACACATTATTTTTAACGGCACAATATGACGGCAAGATAGGGTAACTAAATATAAAATTTCTAAGATCTGTGTATAACCCTATTTTTTTATAATATATTTATATCGTCTTCTATCTTCGGCGACATAGACGTTAGACGGAGTCGTTGAGCGGTGCGAATCTTTTCAGACTAAAGTATTGGGCTGGGACTTCATGATCTTTACCTGTCACCATCAACTTCTCTAGACTGTCGACTTGTTTCCTGGCATTGTGGCAAAGGCATTTAAACAAAGGAAAGCGCATCTGTGAACAGCGGTGGATTATTTAGAGCTTATGATTTATACTTAGCTATTTAGAATATAATTTATTTCTGGTTTAGTTTTTCAAATCAACAAAATAATTGTAGAAAAAAGAAATTGAACTGTTACGATGTAAAAACCACAACATATTTTAGGTGTAAAAAATGCTGACTTTATCCTGAGAATCTTGTAGAGTTTATGTGCCCATTCAATTCCTAGCGCTTAACTGCCGCAACGACCTTACCAACCCTCATAACTTTCAATCTTATCTCACTAGCAACAAAACTCATATTGCGAAAGAGGTACGTTGGTAAAATGAGCCAAGTTTTATGATAGAAAAAAGTGCGTGAACATTTTATGAGCACGATGATTGAGCCGAATCCCGCTGGGATCCAAATTAACGTTTCACGTTTATAAAACTTGAGATGTACGCTCTACCGCTCCACTTGTTAAGAAAATTCAGGACTGAAATTATCTTGAGAACTTTGTGTAGGCGTAATTTCAAGAATCAGATGAGTACGAAAGCAAAGCATTTTTAGCGAAGATAATTAAAATAAATATTTAGAATAAGCAGAAGCTATAGTCTAACTCAATTAAGATAAGATGCCATGGCGCTGGTTTTAGTACCGTTATATAGCATGATAAAAGGCCATCAGATCTCAAAGGCTATAAACATGTCTCAGAGTGACGGATGGCCAGAACACCCGACGTTCAAAATAGATTATCCCCACTGTAGGTACCTACTAGTACACTTCAGATAACTAAGTACTTAATCCTTCAGAATCTTATTTACTCAGATTATTTTGTTCAAAACCTCCAATTTTTTTTTTTAAAGTAGGTTATTGTTATGTGCATATTTATTAGGTGGAAACTCTCGCTAATTCCCACATAATTTTGACCCGCCAAAACATGAAAAATATACATTTCTCGTTTTATTTTCTTATTATAATCCCATGATTTAAAACATGCCATTAAACGAAAGAATACAATAAGTATTTTTTTTAATGTGAGTGTCTTTTCTCGTGGATTATATTTCGGAGAGTGTACCCATTTGTCTATCGGACGGCCAGGGCGGGAACGAATAAGCAACACCGTTTCATGGTTGATATTCCGAAGATTCGTATGAATTGCTTTGATTATACATACTTTTATTGTACGTACCGCTAGTGTGGAATGCACTTCCTGAATGGGTGCCGATAATTACTATCTGAGTGTCTTCAAGTCGCGAGTTAATCGGTTTATTCAAAGCAAGCATGCTTCATAGTAGACCGCATCATGCAAGAGGGTGGTCAAACGCAGGTTTATCTATATCTAAACACATAATAAAAACGTAGAGATAAAAAAAAACTGTAATTGCGTGATATCAAAAAAACATACACAGGGCGTCTTAAAATAAGCAGCTGAACACGATTAGAAAGTTTTAGAATTTTTGTCTGTATTTTTGTTTGTCCATGCACATCTAAACCACTGGACGGATTTAAATGAGGTTTTCACGTATATGCTTAGCTATGACCAGATTGAAGTATAGGCTATGTTATTTTGCGCAAGGGCCGGATTAGGGAAGAAAAAACGGTTGAATGTTTATATGAAAATCTACGCGTACGAAGTCGCGGGCAACAAAAGCATTAGTTATTCAATAAAAAGAAAATCTTAATAAATTGGCTGGTTGGAATTCGACGATGGAAGTAGCGTGTGCCATGAAAGATGCATAGGATAAGGAGGATACTACATGATAATATTTATCTCCAAAAATTTAAGATAACTGAAAAACTGTGAGTTGCAGCCAATACACAAAACATAGTTATTTCTTTTACCTACAATTTTCTATCGTTATAGTTGAGATTAACAATAGGCCACCTGAGATTTGTCTGCGAAATATATGGAACGTCCAAAATAGAGTTGGCACAAAGGATATTGATGTCGCACTCTGTCATAGGGCTTCTGAGGGATAAGAGAAATAGCCCCAATTTTTTAGGTACTAGATAAGTGGAGAAAGGTTTGGGGCAAGCGCAGATTTCTTTTAGTTTTCACTACGATATTTTTTCCTTTCCAAATAGTTATAAGATTATATCGTAGATACTTGGATATACTTTAAATAGATAGGAACTCTTCATGTGCACCACAAAAATAAAAGTTACCTTCATAGAGATAAAGAAACTTGCCACAAGTACCACTAAACTTATCACTTAAACTAGCCTTATCACTAAAAGTGTTTTTTTTTTTGCATAGGATAGGATAGCATTGGTATAGGAATTACGTATAGGTATAGAGGGAAATGTTATAAACACTAATGGTACCATTAAATAATTACTGATAGTGGGCTTGAGCATTTGGATTGTCTTTAGACCTTCAACGGTCTATGGGTAGTTTAACTTTTTGTAGTGTTTTGTATTTATTAAAGGCACTTGCCCGCTTTAAAAAAACTAACATATGAAATATATATATATTAAAAACGTACATATAACTCAAACGCGATAAGTAAATACAATGCTCTAAATCTACTATCTATCTATCTTTAGTGTTTGGAACATGGCTTTGCAATACGACATTATTGACTTAGATAAGTACCATGGTACAGTAATTTGTGCCTTTTCCAGTAAAATCCTTGTTCCAAAGTCGAGCAGAGTTGAAATGACTTTCTTCTTTATTCACATTTACGAGCTTATAAAATTACGTTACAAAGGCCAAAGTAAATTAGGGAGCCGAGGTTTGGTCCGAATAATTTTCTTGCTCTCACAATTGGGTTATTGAGGCGTATAGTGGATAATGGAACCACAAAATTGGTAGAAATTCACAATATTTAACGGTGATTCTAAAAAAAATAACCAGTTTTACATTGCAGCAACAGTTCCACAGCTGCAAAGAAAGCATTTAGCGAATTATTAATAATATTATTTATTCAGTTTTTTTATTTATTTAGAAATAATTGCGTTTGACTGCCAACTCGACTGATGTTAATTAATTAATTAACACTATTAGCACGTTTCTGCATATAAAAATGTAATTAACAGCTTGATTAACTTAAAAGACTTACCTTAGGTCTATATAGGTTAATATAAAGATCAGAAAAGTAATGACATAATTTACAAACGAGACATTTCAATTCGAACTAAACCAGTTCTTGGAGACTGTAACTTTAAACTTGTGTGGAGGTGTATTCAATAAATTGAATTTGGCGTACCCATTCAGATTGTTGACACAGTTTGCTGACCTTATGAAAAAAAGAGTTTTGTATGTAGTTTGTAGAACTATGAGGCATATGGAGACTATTAAATATTATGATCTCTCGGACCTTGTAGGGTCTCCTTATTTCCTTTCTATACTAAGTCTTTTCAGACTAATCATAGAAAGGAAACGAGGAGAATCAATTTGAGATTGTTTCTATTTTTATCAATAATACGATGTCCGCTATTTTCAGTCTCTCATAGAGTGGAAGCATAATATGATGACTACGACATCTCGATTCATAACAACCAAGCAAAGCAAGCAAAACTGATGCCAACGTTGTTTTATTTCTTCCTCTTTTACGTCAAAACGCATCGACGTGTACCTACAGTGTTAGCACAGATAAATATAACTATATACAATATTTAATATAATATTTAATCTATAATATATTTATTTTAAGTTTTAGTTTTTAGTCACAATTTTAAGTTTTCTTTAATTTTCTGTTTTTTAAGTTGTGCATAATTAATTATATTCTATGACTATATACATAATATTCTATGTGAGATACTTAATCTGCTTTTATACACGGATAATGCACGTGTTATAATTTCAGGAAATCCAATGAGGAGCTAGAGACGACTAATAAGCACAAGATGTGTGAAAACAAAATCTTTGCAGGAGGTAAGAAATTCAAGACGACTAATCGTAGGTCAGCAGAATCGTTGTCACACATAGACCTGACATTCTTCAAATTATGTCGTGATTGCTTTAAATACATGGTTTATAACGCGTCAAAATTAATAAGTAAATAAGCTTATTATTACTAATTGTCACAGACGATACGTGTTAGTTTTTTGTAGCTTTTTGAAATTAAAAGATGAAATGCAGGAATGTGTCTATTCAATGGGAAAGTTGTACTTCTGTTACGGCCAAGAGAAAAAAGCCTTTGAAAATAACAATTCTGATAAATTTCGGTGCTTTTAATACAGAATTAGGAAACATAATTCAAAATTACTTAATTTGGAAATTGAAACGTACAAGAGTATTATCATCCAGAATTTCGCAATTTATCATAGAATATGGATACTTATTTAGCTGAAAATGCTAACTACCGTTATTGCATAGGTAACAAAGAAATTAAATGTATTTTAACCGATGAAAGTATAATTTTTTTGTATATAAAGAGTTGATCTACACTTTTACTATTTAAATGTTATACACAACTAGCTACGCCCAGTGGTTTCACCCGCGTGGATTCCTTCTTATGTCATCGGCTATCTGCCAGTGAAATCCTGTCAAAAGTGGTCCAGCCGTTTTGTAGTCCATAGGGAACATACATACAAACATACACACATCGCCTTTATATATATAATCACACACAAACTTTCACAATTACAATATCAGTGTGATGTTGTTTTCTATATAAATTAATAATAATTAATTCTGTATAAATGTCAGAGGACATGAAACGTGAAGTAATTTTTATCGTATAACATTTGACACCGTTCAAAACGTTTTCAGGGCTTTCGAGTCGTTACCACTAACGACGTTGTACGTGAAAAATGGAAATGTTCACAAACGTGTTCGTTTAGATGGGACGGAGTAGGGAAACATTTTGGTGAAAACTTATGCGCATTCTGTCTGAAAAATATCATCTAAAATATTTTTATCCATTTATGGTAGAGATATATGTGTGTGCAAAAGTGTCACGAATATTAATTAGAATTGTATATTCAACGACTTAATATATATACCTATACATTGGATGTAATTACTTTTTTATCATAAGAACATAATAAATACGCACCCGAAGGAAGGTAGCAGACACGCACAGCTGGTAGGCACTCGTAACAGACAGAATCAAGCATAACGATATTATGTGGAAGTTCATTAACCGATCTGAAACATAAAAACTTTCATCCCTCCACTTCCACAAAGCAGCCACTGGTGGCTGTATGCTGGAAGTACTGGGTTGACCAGGAGAAATAGCAGATTCCCCTTGCAACAAAGCTGAAAAGTGAAACAGATTTTTATTTTAATCCTTCTACTCATTGAACCCTAACATAACACATTAGATGATGCAAAAGTGGACATTTAATCCGTAAGGTAACAAGCCAGGTAAGTAGGTAGAAGTAAAAATAAATATAACCAAACCAAGGACAGGTAAAGGTAGATACAGAGTTGGTCCCCAAGGGATTCTGATTACTTGACAACGCCAACGTTACCTTCACGTCGAAATTTTGGTATAAGGGCCTTAGGGATCCTCATTTCCAGTTTAATCGCTTAAGCGCTCAAAGAAACTTTGTAGGCCTGTTAAAGTGGCAAGAAATTTACATGTTTCTTTAAGACACGCTTACCAACGAATATTAAAAAGCCTTAATTTAAATACGTAATAAGCTGTAATAAATATAATTCTCGCAGTTTAAAAAATCGATGATCCTGAAGATCCTGGTAAGGATAATGGGACAAACTATAGAAGTTATTGCATCGTCATCGGTCCTTAAAAAGTTTCAAATCAATCCGTCGACCACCTCCACGTCGTCGTTCGTCGTTTGGAAGGGGTAAAAATCACGTTCAAAGATTCCGTTACGTAGATACATACCAAGCTATTAAAAGCGTGTTAAAAAGGAGCAATGTTATTTTCTTAATCCGGACAGGATTTAAAAATAAAATTGTAATTATATTAAACCTTGATAGGTAATGTTTTTTCAAGATATAACAGCAAGAAATACAACCAATTACTTGAGTGTATCAAAATTATTGTATTACTTCTTATAGTTACGTATAGTAAAATTATAACAAACAAAATACAAACTCATTTCACAATTCACTTCCCTTCATTTGCACAAAATTAATAAAGGCCAGAGTGAAACCGCATAAATAAAGGCTCAACCGCATTTCAGCTCCCGTCAGCACAATTCACGATCCCGGCCGGCGCAGCGTCATATATGTCTTAATATGCAATTGCTCTTCGTATTAAATACCGTCCCACTTTAAGGTTGATATTACACATGGTGTTCATAGATGAAGGTGAAGGAGGAGTTTACACCGCAGTAAGAAATTGAAGATCTTTCTCACTTCGTGCGATTGACAAGTATCTTAGATCGCAACGGTCATACCGTTTTATAGAGCATTAAAAACGGCTCATAAGCCACGTAGCTTGTTTATTATTTTATTTATATACAAATTTTTCACTAGCTGTGCCCCTTCGTTTCATCAGCGTGGACATTATTCAGAAACCATTTTTTAAAGGATGAAAAGTATCCTAGATATGAATCTCCGACTCAACTTTCTATAGGTATGCAAAAAATGACGTCGGTCTGTAGCTTTGCGTAACACACTTTGGCATTTATAATATTAGTATGATTAATGCTCTACAACAAAAAAACTACAACGTTTTGAACCTTCTACGCAAAAAGAGGTGTGTTATACGTTAGAAGCCTATGTGTATTTGGTATCGTATGTATCAAAACAAAACAAAAAGAAACTCCATTCTAGTTCATAAATATAAACGATTATTTGAGTCCATACTCGTAAAATGGTACATTACAGCGAGTATATGGACCTCAAATCGATTCACATTGACATACAAATGGGTTAAATATCCTGTAAATTAGCAGAAACGTTCCGCCATCAATATTAGCTGCGGCGAGGGCCCCGTTTGAGTAGATATTTAGCACTTTATCGGTACAAATGAGGTGCTCTAACGGTTGACTAAATTTACTACTAGCACCTGAGAACATTATGCAATTGAAGGATTGAAGGCTGCTTTTAAATGCCTAGTCTATTTCGCGGAGCATTTTACTTATCACGGAGTAATAATTCTTTTTGTCGGTGGAGTAACTCTGGCTTCACGGTCTTCTGCCAGCGTTTTTACTTTCCTATAAGATATAATAAATCTTCGACCAAAATAAAATGAATGGACGGGCCCAGTAGAAGCGCATTTTTGAAGATTACAAAATGAGCGCCAGCTCTCATTTCGTTTCAGTCGGTCTCTAGCCGTAGGAAGTGAAACACGAGTCTATTGTTACGCGATAACGAAACATCTGACAAAATTATGAATTCGTATGCTTTACCGAAGTGTAAATACACAAATAAAACCGATATCTATTTTTTGTAACAAATATACTGTACATTTTTATAATTAGGTGTTGAAGTATATGTCCGACGGTTTTGACTCGTTTTTACTGATCAAGTTCAATGGTTAGGGCCCGTCCATTCATTTTATTATGGTCGAAGTAATAAATAAATATTTTGGACATTATTGCACACATGGTCATCTGACCCCAAACTAAGCAAAGCTTGTAATATGGCTGCCATAGACTGATATACGTACTTATATATTTTTAAATACATACTTAAATAGATATTAACACCCAGACATAGAACAAACACAAATGTTCATCACACAAATGTTTGTCCTAGATGGGAATCGAACCCACGCCCTTGGGGGCGCAGAAAGTAGGTTCACCACCAACTGAGCCACCGGGGCAGTCATAATATTTGCCTTCTTGTTTATTTGGTCTAAAATGCTCTCCGGTCTTGGGCTTATCTTTCCTTCTATGATGGTTTTCAGGATATCACAATTAAAAATTCATAATACTAGGGCCAGTATACAGGGTTACGAGGAAAGGGTATACTTAGTCGAAAGCAGTGCATTATACTCATCATCATGGCCCTTTTGGCTTTATATCCTTTCTGCGTAACCCAGTTTAGGAGCCCAAAAAGTTTTATTATTTCATATGTTCCGTTTGGTTAGGCAAAACTATATAAATAGTGAAAAAAAACAACTAAATATGGAAATTTTTTTGCGTACAAAGAAAGAAATTCATAATACCCATACAGTTCATTCAAATACATTCATTCGTTCTCAATGAATATTTAGAATCGTCGTAAAAGATAAGCTACCATCACATATCGTATTGAATAATCCAGACATGTTCACGAATATGTACGTTTTCAAGGAGAAAAGTCTTCTCACTCACATTTAGCATCGAATTTGCACCTAATTTGCTAAACCGACGGCACGTACTACGGACACGCTCTCATTTGTACCAACATATCGATAAATTCCTAATGCGGCCCGCAATATTTATATGATATGTTCTTTCATGTTTGAGAATGTTTTTTCTTTACTATAACAAGAATGCGAACGTTGATTAAAAATATTTATTTTTTCACCTTATTTTGAATTAATATCGAAAAAGCACCCTAATTTTCAATCGAAAATTCACCCGTCAAAATATCAGCTTTTTTCAAAAAATTGGTATGTTTTCTGTTTGTTGAAATCTCTACTTTCCGATGGTGAAAAAAATAATATATGTTACTATAGTAAATCTTCTCAGAAAATGCAATGCAAAAAACCCAAAAACGATTTTTTTTTAAATTATTATATACAATTTTGAGCTATTTATTAAAATTTACACTTTAATTACTCGAAAAACGTAAGATTACATGTTTTTCGAGTAATTAAAGTAAAGAAAAAAGCTGATATTTTGACGGGTGAATTTTCGATTGAAAATTAGGGTGCTTTTTCGATATTAATTCAAAATAAGGTGAAAAAATAAATATTTTTAATCAAATAAATTACAGCGTATTTGGGACATAAAAAGGTAAGTTTTCACCAAATTTCGTGAAAAAAACAAATTTTTTGTAAAAGATAAAAATAAAAAACCAAAAACTTGGTTTTTTGAATTTTTCACATAAATTTTGAGGTTATGTGAAAAAAGTGTATCCACAGAAGTTTTAGATCTTTTTATTACCTACTAGCTAATGCCCGCGACTTCGTACGCGTAGCGCAAAGTAATTAGTGGGTGGACGATTAGACTGACATATCCAAATATAAATGTTACACTAACGAACACGAACGGAACTTTAAATAGGCACAAATCCATCGGATTATTTATACTGAATATTTTATAGATAATACCTACACATATGACATGATTGTAGATTTATTGCTCTCCATTTTACTGCGGATTGTCATACTATCGTCATAGTATGATTTTAGTCTAGTTTTATACTGACTCGATACAGGTATCCCGACATGTCCATAGTTTCAAATATATTTCAATCAAATAATATATTACTTTCACTGGTTAAATACGTTGGAAGTGTGGAGCCATGGAGCCAATAAGGAAAAAAATTGGTATAAGTCAAGCGAAATGTCATGCATGACAAACGTTATTATTGAATTATTAGTAAATAGTAAGTAGGAAGCATGGAGCGGTATCTATAATTAATCGCTGTTATTTAACATTACTCCGCGTAAAGACTGCCAATCAATGATGTCTAAATAATTTTTGCCCGCCTTCTGCGCCTCGACCCTTCCAACAACTAAACCGCTTTCGTTCACCACCATAACATCCAAAATAGCTGCTAATCATAGATCAGTAACAGATTAGATGCCGCGAGTTCACCTACTTTGCGTGTCTGTTATTGGTCTTAAGTTTGATCCTGGCAAAAAAATGTATTCATTTTAATCTCCGTCGACTATTAGCACGTCAGAAGTCAATACAAAAATAAACGTACTTTAAATTACGCCATAATAAACTGTAAAACCTCTTCAAAAGCAGTTGGCTGTCCTGAAAATAACAAACACAAAAAAAACTATTTGGTGCAGTCTATCGGAAGTTATGCGGGTACATACATTTCGGCGATTCGTTTTTATTTCATCATCATCATCAGCCAGAAGACGCCCACTGCTGAACGTAGGCCTCCCCCTTTAACCTCCACACTGAACGACATCCTGCCATCTGCATCCACTGGATGCCCGCAACTCTCACAATGTCGTCGGTCCATCTAGTGGGAGGCCTACCTACGCTGCGTCTTCCGGTTCGCGGTCTCCACTCAAGAACCTTACCTACTTCCCCATCGGTTAACAGTTTTTCGAGCGATGTGGCCTGCCCATTGCCACTTCAACTTACAGATTTTAATAGCTATGTCGGTGACTCTGGTTCTTTGGCGAATATCTATATTTTTATTTACATATAGATTATATGGCAACAGCCGCTTCAGTCTTCCTACCTACCATGTCTGCGAGTAGAAGTCTGTCATTACGACAACATTACTATAAAATAAGCTAGATGGCGTTATAAATAATTATTAAAAAAAAAAAAAAAACTATTTATTATCATAAATTAATATAGCCTATGTTTCAATCAGGTATTTTATAAGCATATTCATGGAAACTGCTTTGAAATCCTTCTAGTAGTTTAAAAGATGTGCGCGGACAAACAAACAAACTGACAGCCGTCAGATTTGTAGTTCCATAGTTTGAAAATAGATTGCGTACTAAAACGATGTTTTGCGAAAAAATTGTAAATTTGCTTAAACTTTACGAATAATATTATTAAAAACATAATAAGGTATTCAATAATTCCTAAAATAATGAGTGTAAATGGATCGTAGTTTCACAAATATGAAAAGTGCGTCTATTATAGGTAAATACGACACTTTACCTGAATCACGCAAACGGGATTTTTTTTGCAAGTTAAACCGATATCCGGTATTGCTTCTACTTAGTTAGAAGTCATGTGTGAACGTATTTAATCTACACATTTATAATATGGTAGGGATAGGGATAGGGATAGGGACAACTTTGCCATTTAAGTTTTTTTTCATAGGACTTGTAGTTTTACCGGAAATCGAGATAAACGAGTTTAAATGTTGACAGCTTTTTTTGAACTACTAGTATTCATACTAATGGTATTAGGTATAGAACGTTGTATTGACTTGGTCTCGAAAGCTCTACGTTCTCAATTTTCAGTGATCAGACGGCCCTTACCAATGAATACTAATATGCCGCAAGCATCTAGTTTATTACCTAGTATTTATTGGAAGAATAAATAGCAGACAGCATTTGGCGTAAGTTTTTGCTAGAAGATCCACAAATGTTTATAAAATAATTGAAAAAGCTGACCCAAAAAATGCGTCGTTTTCTCTATCGTAGAAAGAAAAATTATTGTTTATGCAAACGACTGGGCGCGGAAGTGACCGATACCAAATCAGTTTATACTATTGTTAAGTCGATATATTTTTGATTCGGAGACCGGGGTTAAAATTAGAGGAGAACTTATCGAATAAAACCTGCCGATCTAACTGTTTAAGGGATCTGGTTGAACTCTAGCGTCCTGGCATGACGACACACATCACCTTTGCAGCAGACTGGCGGTTTTTACCCGACTGTAATAGAAGGAGGGTTATGTTTTTTAAGTGTATGTATGTTTGACGATTATTTGGCACGCCCTATACAGCCTATACAGCTTAACGGATTTCGACGGTGACATTTCAATCGTTTTACTAGAGTAACACAGGGTACAATAATTCAAGATGGAGTCCGCGAATTTTTTAAGGTAAAAATTCGTGTGATTTAAATCGTTTAAATAGTGGGAATGACATAGGGTACAAGAACTCAAGATAAAGTCAGTGTTTTTTTTTTTAATATTATAAATATTAGATATATCATAAGTAAATATTCCACCTCTAAGGGTAGGAAATGAGAGGGTATATAGCGTATAGAATTTACCGTGAAGTCGGTTGTTATTGTTCTGTAAAATTTATTAATTATATTGCAAAAAGTAAATCTCAAAATGGGGACGAAAAATGTTTGCCAAAAGTAACAAACAATAAACATACGAATACCGTGTGAACCATACGATACCAATCATGGAGATTCACAAAAGTACCTTGGGAGAATTGCAAGCTTTGATTAACTCCAAGACGCAGTGCCAAGTAAAATCTTCAAAAATAAGATGAAGTTATGTAAACACCATGTAATTTTTTTAAACGTTTCCGAAAAGAAATGGTTTAAAGAGGGCATAAATGTTATACAATCTCCCGTTTTGGTTTACAGCTGAAATAATAGGCAATAAATTCCCGAGAAAATATTGAAGATTGAGTTTATGTACGACTTACTCATAAAATATATCAGATTTAAACGTTTATGACACTTCTTCCTAAGGAGCTACAAAGGTATTTTACTGGATTAAGGGATTAAAAACAACGAGGATATAATAGGTGATACCCTGATAGATAATAGTATCACCCTGATTAATGGTTTGCTATATATTTTTTTTTTTTTATTAAAACAAAATAACTTTATTGAAACAAAGGTAACTTAAAAAACAGAAAATTAACATAAACTTAAATATTAACTAAAGACTAAAACTTAAAATAATAAAGTAGCTAAATAAATACCTAAATTAAATCTAAACTAAACTGAATACCTATCCAAAACTATAAACTACAGGTAAAAATATAATAGCTATAATTGCTATAATAGCCAATAATGGATACGTAAGAAAACTCTTGTTAGTTACAACTTGGTAACTGGTCTGTATATAATTTGTCGTGTAATTTGTAACGGTGTTCCAGACTAAGAAGTTTCTTTGCCACTAACTTTTGAAAGAAGTCGAACACAACCGATAGCACACAAGACGTTGGACTCCGTCAGCAAACTCCATAACAAAAGAATCATCTACAGTCAAGTGGGTGCCTTCACGTATAGGACTTAGCGGAAACTAGAAGGTAAACAGCTAGAGAAGCCACCACAGATAATCTATTTTTAGAATGTCTATATCATAATGATAGTGACCCTATTCCGACAGTTCGTATCCAATGCGTAATATGTAGGAAGTTTACTTCGACTTGCAATGATAGAGTAAGGAAATATGGTACGTAACTATCCATCCCAGCCATTACTGTTCTCTCTGGTTCTTTGGTGCAGACCGCTCCAAACCGAATATGTAATGACATAGGCTTCGCTCCAGACACATCCTCTTGAACAGATATTTGACTTCGCGTATCTGATGGGAAAGATTGAGTATCCATGATATTCAGAATGCTGAGTGATGGAATAAAATAATATCATTGCGTAGAACGAGTGGTAAGCTGCTGTCAGAGTTTTTAGAATGCTCGATATTGCGATGAATGATGTTTATTTTCTGTAAGCTTAATAAAGACAAATATAGTTAAGTACAGTTAGATTTAAGTTAGTCAAAATGAAAATTATCTAGGAATCAGGATAAATTAGGCTATTCAAACGAATAAGTATTAATTCTAATAGCTTACTGTTTACTCTAACTACTGTCCGAAGCCAAACACTTTCCAAAGCGGCAATGTAACGCATTACGGTTGTATATTGTTTATTCAGTGTTCTGACCCTGAATAGCCTGTACAAATATGCCTTTGATAATCGAATACCCAAATGGATTTCTTGTGTAAATTTCCAGCTGCTTCCATTTAAAATTACCCGCATTAATTTGAGTAAAGTTAAGCCGGGTCCGCTGCGGCATGTTTTCGTGTTAGCTAACACACTAACATGTTCCTGACATGAAAAGTGGATGTGACTTTGGTGTTAGCTAACAGTTAGTGTGTTAGCTAACACGAAAACATGCCGTAGCGGACCCGGCTTTAGATATAAGAACACTTACACTTTTAATACAAACATCAAACTGTGGTCTTTATATTATTTTTTAGAGAAACTAATTATTAGATACCGTATACTGTATATAATAAGATTCAATGTTCCTATATCTTAATCCTAAAGGAATCTAGCTAAATTCCTCTATTATTATCTTGATAGGAAGAACATGGTTTTGCAGACGAATTTTCGGAGAAAAAACTCCGAATATAATGAATCATTCAGGATACTAATATTTTAGGATTTTTTGTATACTTTCCTGAGAAGAAGAGTATCGAAGATATCAATAACAAAGGAGGAGACTAATTATCCTTATAATTTAACAGATATTTTAGGATTTTTCTAATACGTATTATTTGTATATTATAAGATTTATAAGTAGATATTACCACCGGATCACGAATCAGAAGACGCAGCCTACCACTAGAGGGACCGACAACATTGTGAGAGTCGAGGGCATCCAGTGGATGCAGATAGCAGGCTGTCCGTTCAGTGTGGAGGTTAAAGGGGGAGGCCTATGTTCAGCAGTGGACGTCTTCTGGCTGATGATGATGATGATAATATAGATCTCGATAGATCTCGACTTAATAAAGGCGTACTCATGTTTATTAATAAAAGACGGACTTCAATTAGTTCAGTTATTTCGAGTCAAATGCTAGAGTCAAGAGTTTAATTACCGGTACTTCTTCGTTTTTTTTGTTTCAGAGAATCGAACAACCATTTACGTGGAAAAACAATTCAATCTAACTACTTATCAACTAAATCACAACCCCAACAACAACCGGGCCTAAAATATGAATAACGAAATGTAGGCTACACGGGGTATCACTGAAGAAATTCTTGTAATTCTAATAAATTCCTACTTACAAATTGCCTGTTCCATCAAGCTCGAGTTTTCCTACTGGCGCTGACACTCAATCTGCGCCGATACATCACATTCACAAACATCACTGGTTGGTATCTATGTCAAGATGTTTACACTAAACTAGGTTAAAAGCACGACAAACATGGAAGCAAAATGTGATGAACAACAAATAAGCCACAGGGTAACAACGCAACAAAGAAATAAAGTAAAAAGTAGATTATTTAAAATCTGAGCTTAGTTGCGAAATGAAACAAAGTTTCGAACAGCCGGGAAAATTAAAACTGACAAAGCACGAACATGGAGAATAGCAATCAGGAACTTTGCAGCGATTACATTTTTTATCTGTTTTCGAGTTTCCAAATTCACGATTGGTGAATGGATGGTTTTCTGTATCAGCTCATTTTTTTAAACTTTTCATATTAAGGCATCAAACCCCATGTAAGTGACAAGATCTGACAGATTTCATATAACGCGTGGGAAGACGCGCAAGGAAAATTTGTCAGATCACGTGTCGCGTCACATAGACGTTTGACATGCGTTTCAGAAACCGGGTGATAATGCCTTTAGGACACCTGACCTAACTTTCAGAGAAATTAGATCACCTTATTACAAATGTTTAAAGTCCCAGCATGTAACCTCTTTTAATTAATTTTAACGGCATGAAAGCATTTGGAATACATAAATTCTTTTTACGTAGGTATTTTTCCACAAACTGCTGATCCGTCGTAAAATCGGCCCGCTACCATACAGACCCAATTCATTACGAATTCAGGAGGTGTAACGAGTCCCTTATACTATTTCCCTTTAAAATGTAACTACTATAGGTTATTTCGAAGCTTTTACGTGTGTACAACTTACATTTTGTGGCTATAGATTCTTGCAAATTGGGTTTAGGTATAACTTAAAGTACTAAAGTGGTAACCGACGCTTACTTATGGAAAGGCTCCTTATATAATGAAATTACGCATGAGAAAAAGTAGAAAACTGCCATTTTCACAATAAATGTTACCCAGGTAAAACCAACGACGGTAAAACGAACGGTAACCATACGCTTTCACAAGTATTTAAGTATTTCATAAACTTAACATCTGGTTGGTTGGCTTATTCTGCATTATCTAATTCCTTTCTGCCCATTTTCTATTGGACGGCCGGCCAGGGCGGGCACGGAAAGGCGACACCATTTTCATGGTTGATATTGCGAAAACCGAAGGAAGCGCTTTGATTTCACTTTCACGCTTTGATTTTGTGCGAACCGCTAGACTTGAGTCCGATGCTTGAATATATTTTCCGATAGTTGCAGTCTGGGTGTCTTTAAGCCGCAAGTGAATCGATTGCTTCTAGGCAAGCGTGAAGAGCGTAGACCTGATCATCGGTTAACACCAGGGATACAGAACAGACAGCGATTTTGTGATTTGATATTCTTTAGCTAAGCAGAAAACATTGACTTGTCTAAAAAAAGGGAAATTCAAATTCTTGCCTTTCCATAGCTGTACATTAACATATATTTTCACTAAATTATTTTTATTAAGTAGATTATAGATAACTGATTAGATCATCTTTGTTTCATCTTGTTGATGTGGTATTAAAAATATCCTTACAGATATTACGTATATATTCTTACAGATTTAGCAAATACCAATAACAACATGATAAAGGGTAAAATATCTACTCTATACCCACGTAAAGCAATGTACTAATTACTGCACCATGTCACTTTCTTGTGGGTACCTTTAGGTAGAAAAGATACGTAATCGTAAATGATTGCTCATGAAATGTATGAATGATTTTAAACTTTCTGGACATGTGTAATCGTCAAGCGTAGTCATATAAAAGTTGCCAACTTTGACTTTATAGCGCGGTAAAATGACAACGACCGAACCACTTTTTACAGCCGTATAATTAAACACGCTGTATATGACTCGTTAAAACTTGTTTATAACATTTTCCTCGGAGACACTTAACGTGAAACGTAAGAGAAGTTTACGTTAATTAAAAAAGTCAAATTGTATGTTAAAAATTGATGCCACCTATAAAATCAAATTTACAAGTCTATTTTGATAAACAAATACGATGCGTGCTTTTAAATAATTCAAAAAAAACTCATATCCAGATCCATCCTTTAATTGAATTATAACAACACTGACAAGGTTTACAAAAACAAAACAATGGAATTCAAATGAATACGGAGAACCAATTTCTCTTTTATACGGAAAGTGATAAATTTCGGGTGAGTACCTAATTGGCGCAATACGCTCGAGAGCACACAAGTATATTTTAATCACGCAAGGTTGAGGTTTTCTGTTCAGTGGGTACTTAGAACGGCTTCAGATAACTGAATAGGAGTAGTACAGAGAACTTAGATAATGGAAATAGACGATGTCACGATGCTTGAAATCATACACAAATCATCATTTCATCATCAGCTCGCAATCGCCCACTGCTGGGCATAGGTTATGTGTATATATCATTATTGGGCTAAATCTATCTACAAGAGATGATTTATGTAGCGTCCGAAATACACCTGCACTCATGGCTATATAGGTAAGCCGGTTCAGGAGCCACAGATGCGGTCACATGTCATGTTTTGCTATGGACGCTACATTATCGTCTGGGTTTCGCACGAAGGCGTACTAAGACCCTATGTATCTCTCTCGACCTAAGCGGTAGTAACCACAGGAGTACCTATGGAGTCACTAAGTGGTAATTACTTTACCTCGCAGACAATATCATCCTTCTATCTGAAACTCCTCAGAAACTACAAACAATGTTAAACTCACTGCACGAAGGAAACAAAAAAGTAGGATTAAAGTTTATTTAGAGACTAAACAATATGGAAGGAATTGAATGAAGAATAACAAAATCATGGAACAGATTTTATTTATATTACACGGGAATCACTCACGTAAGATTAAGTCGGTTACTCCGACTATAGTTTCAATCGCATTCGGCGATCTTTATCAAGCTGAATGCGCGCGCGCGGGTGCGTCTCGCTTTGCACTGCGTGCCGCCGCTCGAGTCGAGCGTCGAGCGGCTCGACGCGCACGTGACGACAACGGATGCTGATCGGGTGCGGGGGTGGGGGTGCGTAAAGAAATATGTTGCGCCGGCGCGCACTGGAGCTCTTCCCCACTCGAATCTTCCTGTTTCGGGAATACTCCAGCACACGGAGCTCACCACATCGCCACCAGTGTCACGGTCACTCCCACGAACTCTATGAAGACACGGTTTCCAAGTCGGTGGCAGGTTCCATCCTCCATCCCTATTGAAGGTTAGACGTCGACTGATCTCGATAGCTTCTCGGACTTTCCGGGGCACAAAGAATTTCTCCCGTGCCAGCACTTTCGCTTTGTCGAACCTAATAAAATGCTACCCTACCTAATACTAAAAACTAAACCTAATAAATTATATACTCTGTTCTATCAGGCAATATTCCTATTAAATATATACATAAATATTACAAACGGAACCTTTCTGAATACTTTTAACCATAGTAACTATTTTTATGCACAAAAACACAACATATAAAAACAAAAAACGTAGTGCATGTACAGCGGATTTTTGATAAGTACACTAAACTGTAAAAAGCCTTTTTGTCCGCTTACACGGGCATAAACAAGAACCTTACGAGCATAACAAGTGAAAAAGCTATTTCGAAATGATGTCCTCTAACAGCATAAGATGGATTTTTTGCTAGACCTCTACAATAGTCAAAGAGATAAAGGCTGACCGAGTCATAGATTACAAAACCTAGACGCGGTGATTTATTGGACGAAGTCAATTTTTTGGGTAACGTCCCGAGAATTTAGGATAGGTCATTTTTTAGGCTAAATGTAAGAAAGTCGTTCAGAATAAACCTTAGATCTACAGACAAATATTTGCACAAAAATCTATCAATTAGTATACGACAGATAATGAATTAGTAGGAATGCGATACAAAATTAAAAGTGGTTGTGATTTATGTTGTGATAGACACGTTTATATACAGTTAAAAAAACTAGGTTACGCGGAAAGGTTGAAGAGTTTAAAACAAGTTTATTAACCTTAAAAAAGAGAACGTTATACAAGGTTACGTGGAAAGAGTGTACTAAGCCGAAAGGGGTCCATAGTATCCATCATTATGAACAACTTTTACTGTATGGGAACAACTCTAAAATCGTGAAAAAAATATCAGCTGGTCCTAAGTTAAGCTGGCCTAGGTCATTCGCAAATTGTATTCGACAAAATGTATGGAACAGCTGATATTTTTTTTCGGTTTCAGGGTTGGTTCTATAGTATAAGTTGTTTATAATGATGGTTACAATGGACCCCTTTCGGCTTAGTACACTCTTTCCACGTAACCTTGTATAACGTTCTCATTTTTAAGGTTAATAAACTTGTTTTAAACTCTTCGAAAATTAAACTATAGTACTAAAATTAACATTTGATTCCAAGTATTCTATTGAGAAAATCAGGGTAACAGAGGCAATACAATATGAAATATTGTATTTTAGTGCGGTCAATAAAATGACATAACAGTTGACGAGAAGAGCTTTTTAATTTCAAAGAAAAATTGATACGCTCACAATTTTGTAATCAGGATAATTTTCCATCATCCAGCAGACACGCTCGAAAATATTTTATTAAAATTTAAGCCCTTGAGCGATGTTCGTAATATCTTAATATTAGGGATCGTTACTCGGAGATTTAAGTCCTTGTGATAAGTACTAGTGGCTATGTCTGGAAGCAAAAAGATCGCTTTTAGCAGTAATACCACCTTTTTAATACCTATTTTCAACATGTTTTAAATGTTTATCAGGACTTATCGCGCATTATTTTATTTACTAGAAAGAACTATCGCAGCTATCAAAAATTGCCAGACACAGAAGTCGGCTATTGCAGAACATTTGCTTGACCCGGTCACTGGATTGAACTCCACGGTTCGGCCCTCTCCACTGAACAACATTATTTTTCTAGAATAGTTTTTGTAAAACAGTTGAAATTAGAAAACATAGAATTTCAACTGGGAAGATGGATTTAAGAGCCGTTACAGACACGTCAACATGGCCGACGAACCGCCGTCTAACCAACGGGAGAGAATGATAAAATTTTCTTTTTCTCTCCCGTTGCTTGGACGGCGGTTCATCAGCCAAGTTTGACACGTCTGTTACGGCTATTAGTTAGCGGCGTCGTGGAATCCTATAGTAAGTGTACAAACCGCGGTGTAGACCTACTAGGACATTTACCAACGCCTTTTTGCACATTTTTTTTGTACTTCAGTTGCTAACAATTTACGTGGTGTTAGGAAACCCTCAGTGCGCGAGCTAGAGTCGTACTAGGCCGTTTTTTTATCGCGTATAAGGCGCGTTGTAGTAGTATGTGCGCTTTATATATCTGATCCGGTTCAATTCTCGGCCCTGTACCAACGTCTTAATTAGTACCTAGATAAATTGTGTGCTGTTTTGATCATCGTCATCATCATCAGCCAGAAGACGTCCACTGCTGAACATAGGCCTCCCCCTTTAACCTCCACACTGAACGACATCCTGCCATCTGCATCCACTGGATGCCCGCGACTCTCACAAAGTCGTCGGTCCATCTAGTGGGAGGCCTACCTACGCTGCGTCTTCCGGTTCGCGGTCTTCACTCAAGAACCTTTCTTCCCCATCGGTTAACAGCTGTTTTGATGCCATTGCTCAAAACAAAAACAGTGAAAATAAACATCGTGAGGAAACCGGTATGTCTCAAAAAGTTCTAAGACATATGCCATTCACTAACATGTACTGGGCAAGCATTGTGGATTAGCCTCTCCTTCTGCCTGGGAGAAGGCATGTGTCCTAGCAGTGGGAACATGATAGGCTGAAAATGGTGATGATGAAGGAGCGTTTGAATCGCCTGTTGGTAAGCGACGATGTGGTAGAAGATGAAGTACGCAGACTTCAAGATATACCTATACCTATATAGATATACCTATTCACTCTGAAATTCTACTTCTAAGTTCTGGGTGGCAACTGTTATGAAGCTTAAAATCCGGCGAAACATTTTACTTTTCGAGATATCTTAAATGCGAAATTTATTCTTGTTCTTATTAGCTGCGATCATTCTGCTTGTACAGATAGCGCCTTAATATTATCCCATCGATCTCGGTGACAGCAGATAGATAGTAGTCTACATCAGCGTTAGATAACAACGAGCTTACAGAGAGATTGAGTGGAAACTTTAAGCTCAAAATCAAGATGATCGATAGGTAAAAATTTACCTACTTATCACAACAACAGCAACGTAGAGAGAGAGCCATTATGGAGACAGCACGAAGAAGAAAAGAAAAAATTTAAAAAGTTAAAAGCTTTCTTATCTACTGCCGTACACATTGAAACAAGCTTACGACTTAAGTCCATATCTTAATATTATAGACAATTCAATACTTATTTCTTTTTTGTTTTTGTTCCATACAAAAAAAAAACTTGCAAAATAGGTAGATTGGTGTATAGGTAGGATGTTGGAATCAAAAGATATAGATTTTCGACAAAACAAGGAAAATGCTACTCAAAGTATAATAGGCTCTGAACCACTTATATAGGAGTTCATAAAAAAAGTTTTAAAGAACCCACTTAAAAATTATAAAATAAGTACGCAATTTCGTTTACTTGGATAATTTTTTTCCCAGTTATTTTGATATTAAAACTCAACTACTGAACCGTGAAATAAATGACGGGGTTATGAGGTAACAAGTTTTTTTTTAATACAATTGAATTAAGAACCCTATTCATTTTTTGAAGTCAGTTTTTTTTTTAAAGTAACTAGTAAAATTGAAAAATTTGAGTAAAACCGAAAGTGATTTTGGTATGGGATTTTTTAATTAACCATTTTGGATAGGACGCCTGTCAGGTCAGTTAGTACCTAATAAAATCCTACATAATATGTCAAACAAAACAACATCATTATAGTTAACTTATCCTAGCTCCTAATGGGCAATAAAGAGAAAGGTGTTGGATAACCTGTCCATTAACTTGATACAGGCAATAACGCTGGGCTCCGTTGAAAACAAGTACATTTCATTTTAGTATGAGAGCCCACGACCAAAACCATGTTTCAGAGTTTTACGGCCAAACCGTATAAAATCGTTTGATTAGATGATGCTAAACCGAGCTAGGTGAGCAGTAACTAGCAGAAATGTAGTAATAGCGTTGGAGCTCATTTCTGCTATGTCAAATAAACTGGCCAAGGGAGAGTCAGTTTCCGTACTACCACAAAATACAATAAAGTGACTTCAGCGCCATTTATCGGCATTAGGCCGGCACGAGCAAAGTTATTGTGTTATTGGTAATAATAACACATTATTTCGAACAGAAAATTGTTACCCAACTCACACTTGGCCAGTGTTTATTATTGGTTTGTTTAACTTTAGAGTTTATACTATAACTAGCTGTACACGCGACTTCGTCCGCGATTTCTTCAGAAAAAAATTACCTACGTCCGTCCTCATGATATATACCATTGCCTTGCAAAATTTTATCGAGTGCCGTTTAGCCGTGATTATGTAGCAAACAAACAAACAGACAGACATACAGAGTTACTTTCGTATTTATAATATTAAGTGTGATCATAATCATGGCAAGTTTTGATGGTTGATGATCGTATAATCTTCAGTTTTTACAATATAGCAAGACAAAATACGTTTCTGTTGATTGGTTCCCAATACAAGAATGTTATTAATTATATAATTCACCGTAAAATTACATTCTCAAAAATTCAACTGCCTATGTATTATGGTTCAAAGGATGCGTAAACTTAGTAATAGGGTCCCGTTGACACCTCTTGGGTACAGAACACTAATAAAATTGGCACACGTTATTATCAAACTTACTGTTTTCATTTAGTTTTTTTTACAATGTTATGGCAACTGTCACACGCAGTCTTTCAGCAGCGCTACTGTAACAATATAAAACAAAAAAGCTAACTTACGCTTTGAGTTTTACTGGGTCAAAACTAGGCGTTTAGGTAAGCTATTTAAGCTCTACCTAACACAAATTGTAGGTTGTAGTTGCAGCTCTGGATTCTTATAGGAGATCACTACAATGTCTACAATAATACAGTCACTGGAGGCAGTTTCTACCGCGGCTGTCTGACCTACAGGAGGGGAAGAAAAAATATTCTCTTTCCCTCCTGTTGGTCTGACGGCGGTCCGTGGTACATGGTACGTACGTCTGTTACGGCTTTTTGAGTGAAGACAAGGTGTAAACTTTACAAAGCCATAATAAAAATAATTATTACCTACACTTATTTCACTCAGAGCAATGTAACTCAAAATAGGTGTTTTTCTTTGAGATTCTTTCGAACATTGCGAGCATAATCTGCTTGTCAGAGATGATTGTAGCGAGACCGCCGGCGCCGAGCGCTGGTGCATTTTAAATGAGGTGATATTAGCTGAGGACTTTTATTGCCGCCTTTATGATACCTATCACGATTATACCTTTTATATACTGTTAGAGATTGTGTAACGTTATATCTTTTGAAAGCCTTCATATTAGTGCCTTGGAAACCTTTGGGCGGCCTAAAAACAGTCATCAGGGCGACTTCTATAATAATGTATGATCTGTTATACGAATCGACTTACTTTACTATTACAACCAGTTCATGATTTAACTATGCAAGTAAAATTATGTCTTGTATATATATATATATATATATACGAGCGATGGTAGCCCAGTGGCAGAATGTGCGCTTTACAATCTAACGGCACATGGTTCGAACATCGGCTCTGCACCAGTCATTTATTTAGTACTTATGAATTATGTGAATTTACGATGCCATCGCACAACAACGGTGAAGGAGAACATCGTAAGGAAACCGGTATAGCCAAAAAACTCCAAAGTTCAAAGACATGACATTCACCAACATGCACTAGGCCAGCATGGTGGATAAGGGCCCTCCCTCTTTCTCTCTCTCTGAGAGAAGGCCTGTGTCCAAGCAGTGGGAACATGATAGGCTGATAATGAATGGACGATGCTGATTAAGGACTCCTGCAGATGGCATAGCAAGAGAGTGTCCTATAGCCAACTGTGGGATAATTTAAGGAAGGTTGTGTGTGGTGATGATTATAATTCAAGGTTTATAGCAATGGTTTATAAAAGGATATGGTTGATAAGGATATGGTTATATAAGGATAGGTAAATTATACGTAATAAAATATGTTATCACATAAGTGACAAATCTGTCTTAGTGCTAATAAATTCTTTAAACCTAACCTAATAGGTACATAATGACATGTACGTACAGAACGGCATAGCGGCCTTATTTCAAATTGGCTTTGGCAGCCAGTTAGAACTCGCATCACGTGGCTTAACGCCAAGCTGTCAAAATACCGGACTTCCTTATCTGGCTTTATTAGGCTGGGCTGCGTTCAGGAGATGGATTACCAGTTTTTTCGTTGTTTTTCGCACTCGCCCTAATGTACGCAACCATTAAGTTGTTTTATAACCTCACAATTTAGTATATTGTTGCTTCTTTTACAGATCACCACTTATAATTGAAAAACAATTAATCATTTTTGCATTATATAATCTGTAAAAAAAATATACTTGGTCTTATAAATATTAACACGAATGTCATAACTATCCATAAAAATTACATATAAAATAAAAGTATGTATGTAATTAGATTTATGGGAGTGGCGTGGTCGAATATCGACAAAACTCTTTTATAAAAAAATATAAAAAGTCGGTGTTTTTTTAATCATCAATTTTGACGGTTGTTGAGTTGCAACCGAGGTGGAGGTGTACGCTATGATGCTGGGAACGACCCAGTTGTGTCACGGTTGTTTTTAACCGATTTCCAAAAAGGTGAAGGTTCCCAATTCGACAGCTTTTTTTTATGTTTATTACCTCGGAACTTTCGACTGGGTGAACCCATTTTGTTGATTCTTTTTTTATTTTTAATGGTGCTTCCCATGTCGTGCCAAATTTGGGCAAGTTCTGACTTTTTTATAAAGTCAGTTTTTTATATTGATAATTATATCTATCTAGTATAGACAATATTTTCAATTGATCTTTGCACAAGACTATGTAGTCACTTCTTAAAACTTTAAATGTAGGTCAACACAACGGAAAGCGAAGGAGTAGGAAATCATACTAATATTAAATACTAGAAGACGGAATCACCGAGAATTGCAGTATTATTTTAGTACTACAATATTGTTTACAGAGCTTTTCAATTGAAATCCGACCAATTTGCAAATAAAAATGGATAAACAAAAATTATTATGAATTATTAACAAAACTCAACAAATCACTTAACTTACGCAGCAACAGAACAAAGGATTGACATGATTTTATAGCACAGAGATATTATGTAGTTGGAAGGCCGAAGAACTCTCCAGCCCTCTTTCTATAGGATACTTCTTAGGTTATAAAATATAGGTAACTTAACTATTTGAGCTCATTTGGAATGGGTATACTCTGATTATCTCAATCTGGGATCTTTAAATAAGTAGAGATCCGCTTGGCTAAGATTCCGTTTGAAGAAAATCTGGCCAGAAAAAATTACCGAAGTTAAACTTCCTAAATAAAACTTTAATGACAACTCGAATCGTCCTTTAAAAAAAACACAAAAATTCAATGTCGTCATGTCCAATTTTTAAAAAGAGAGTTCTTAAAAAAAAATTACACAGACATAACTATATAGCTGTGAACCGGAAGACGCAGCGTAGGTAGGCCTCCCACTAGATGAACCAACGACATTGTGAGAGTCGCGGGCATCCATTGGATGCAGATGGCAGGATGTCGTTCAGTGTGGAGGTTAGGTGTGGAGGAGGGAGGCCTATGTTCAGCAGTGGACGTCTTCTGGCTGATGATGATAATGATCATGATACATATATACATATTCTTCAAACACATTAAATGCCAGTTATAAAAATACTAAATAATGAGCCAAACCTAGTAGCTAGTTTATGTATCGCCAAAGAAGTTTAAACCACAAAATAGTTTTCGCGAGCGAGATCCAGCCAGTCTGCGGTGAACAGATAAATTCCGAACACAAATTAGAACTTTTCCGGATGAAAAGTCGCCTTCATTGAACTGTAGGTGCTGCCGATTTTCAGACCTTGGTAATATTCCAATTCCGATTCCATTCGGTCCCATTTGAAATATCGGAATCAGCATTATTAATTAAAAGGTGGAAAGCTTCTTGTTGGTTTTTATTATTTATTAATATTGGAAAGGGTGCTTATTTTGCTCAAAATAATTAGTAAATATGTAACAAATGTTTTCTCATTAAAATCCTAGTACCAATAAATACAAGTTTTAAAATAAAGCAGTGGTCTAATTTTCTTCAACACACATTTTCGATTCTTTTGCCTTTTCCTTTTCAGTATGAGAGTCTCCTTCGAAATTTAAAAATAAAATATTTCATCTCCACTACGGTAATGCACAGTAACAAGATGGAGGTTGTCCGTTGAAATATCTTTAGAACGGAAATAGGTAAAATGTTTTATCGAAATATTTCAAGGTAGTTTCAGCAAATTCTTCACCAGGAGAGCGCAGAGAGTTGTTCTTTATAGCTTTCCGAAAGAAAAAGAAAATAAGTTACGATGACTGACGGAATATTGACATCTTACGATCGGGTTTTTCATTTATTGAAATATCTTTCTTGACCACCATGTCGTCTGATGTTACGCGATGATGATTTGGCTTTATGTACTCATCTGTTATAGTCAAACACTGAAGCTTCGGCGCTCCTAGGATTGGCTAGGCAATCCTCAAGTCTAACAATGAGTCTTAGTCACACTCCAAACCAATAGTGTGTTTCGATCTTTGACTAACAAATTTATTAAGAGTCTGACTCCTATCATCATATTCCTACAAGAAGGAGTCGAGCAATACGTAGACGTTGCTGATAGTTAATTTTATTTTGATTAATATACATAAACACAAACCACTTCCAAAGTCCAACCACAAAAAGCGCCATAGATAGTGCATAACCGCGCATCTTTCAGTCATTAAAATATTTGGTAGAAAATTTGCGTTTTTAACGTTTTTTCTGTCGCTCCATCTGGCCATACCATACACCCACAAGACTTCAGACTTTGTTCGATTTAAAAGTTCTAAAGCGAATTTAGTCTTGTTCGATACAAACTTGGAAGTTTTGCAGCTGTGCAGAGAGCATACATGTTTTCCATATAGACATTTTATTTTTGTGTCACTGCACTGAAACGACTAAAATACAATGATATTCAAACATACCAATTACACGAGGAACCCCATTTTGCTTTCTTTATCATTAAGTGCCATCTTCATATTAAAGTTTGGAGGTCAGTGGGCAAAATTTATTGCGATTCCATGACATGTTCTTTACATGTTAGTAGCTCTGTCTAATCCACTCCTTGATGTCATCCAGCCATTTCCATTAAGGACGTCCTGAGCTAAGCAGGCCCTTTCCAGGAATTCTACCGTCGAGGATCAGTCCTGGGAATTTAAGGATCCTATTTGCATGTGTCCGAAAAGGTCGATCTTGCGTCGCATGACTATGGACATAGGCTTTCTTTTGCGGTTAACCTTCTCTAGAACCTTGGCATTTAAGGTGAAACTATTCCATGGAATATTGAACATCTCACTTAGAGTCCAAATCTTAAATGCCTTTATTCGGTCCCAGATTTATTAGACAAAACCCATGTTTCGCATCCATGCAAGAGCGTGGACCAAACGTGGACTTCATTTTCATTTTGTATTTGATGATATTTTTTTCTTTTCGCAATCAAGGTCACTTATTTCTCGTCGTCAGTACAATTTACATTCCTAACTCCAGTGATTATTTACCTAGCTTTGATTGACACTCATTGTATAATACACTACATGGATATTGGATCTATATCTCTCGTTCCATAATAGCATACAATACCAGAGAGGGGCGCACAAATTTATCTTTCGATGAATTCCTTCAGTCGCTGGCAACGTGCCAGGGTGAGACCATTTGAAAAAACTTACAAGTCATCCTGTTATTTAAGAATTTCTCAAATTTGTTTTAAATAAATAAGTTATATGCATTTTTTTACCATATCAATCCTCTTAAGATAATCCATTCATATAAAAATAAAACAGCTATGTAATTGTATAATAACCATCATCATCATAATTATATTAGTCTATCATTGTACCACTGCTGGGCCTTCTCTCAGAGAGGGAGAGAGGGTAGGCCACCATGCTCCACCATGCACCCTGCTGGCCCAGTAGATGTTAGTGAATGTCATGTCTTTGCTTTTAAGGACATACCAGTTTCCTCACGATGTTTTCCTTCACCGTATTTGAGCGATGACATCGAAACTGCACATAATTTATTTAAGTACTAAACAAGTCATTGGTGTAGGGTCGAGGATTGAACCGGTGCCTAAATATCTGTAACTAATTTTATTGAAGGTACATAAAAGCTTTGTTGTATATTCATCATAGGTACTGGCTAATGATTAGCACTAGTTTGGTGGCGCGTTTTAGCTACCGTTTTGCGTTGCTCTACATTTATCATAGCTTAGTTGTAATTATTTTAACAGTGTCGGCAATTTATATGTTACAATTAAAAATAAGGACATGTTGATCGAATCAGACGTTATACTTTGCGAAATGCATCTTCTAAACTGTTTCTTTGTCTAATATCTATAACAATAATTGATCCAGAATCCCTTATTATACTTAATACGACGTTAAATCGGAAATACACTAGAGATTCGTCAAAGAAACAGTTTTGAATGACATGTTTTTCAGAATTTTAACCTAAAAAGATAATTATAGTTGCTGGCTGGTCCAGCATGGTGGTTTGGGCCCATCCTTTCTCTCTCTGAGAGAAAGCCGATGTCCCAGCAGTGGGAATATGTAGGCTGATAATGGTGAATGGCTGTATTATTTAAAAGTATGACGTATATTTTAGTTGTACCTTTAAAATCACATTGAATACTCATATTTGATCAAGTAAAAATAACAAGAGTTGTACGTTAACAACAAATTAATTCCACAAGGCTTGTAATCTTTAGAATTCAGCTCTTTTACGTTAGCGTTTGGGGTTAACGTCCTTTTCTACAATAATATGTTTTTTGTAAGCGCAACCCATACAGAACGTTGATAAAACTGAGTCTAGGCAAAAAACATGATCGTGAAACTGAGAGTTTACTGCGGCAGAGGATGTGTTTATTCCAGTGTGTCATTCGCCTGCACGTTGCCGAGAATATGCTTTTTTATTAAAACCCCTAGAAACGTACTCAATTGAATAACTAAACCAGTTCATTTATTTGCTGCTCAGGAAAAGCCTAGAATATGATTTAATAAGATTATTAACGGGATATTTACCGTGATTAGGTAGTACCGTGATACCGTGTCATTTACCGAATGTTGACATATATGCAATAAATATAATGAGTGATAGCGGCCAAGCGGTAGCATGTACGCTTTACAATCTGACAACATCTGGTTCAATCCTTGGCCGTGCACCAATGATTTATAAAGGTAGCTATAAAAAAATGTGCAGTGTCGATGCTATCCACTGAAGTGAGAATTTTTCTGTGATGCTATCGCTCAAAATCAGCGAAAGTCAAACATTGTGAGTAAACCGGTATGTCAAGAATTTCAAAAGATCATAGTTTTTTTTATGATACTGGGTGACGAGATGAGCGAAGTCGCTCGCCTGATGGCTCTTCACGCTTGCCCATAACAACTCAACGCCACTCAGAATTTTGAACTTCAACAGTTCAAAACCCTGAATGGCAATGCACTGCGCTCGTCACCCCGAGATATAAGATATCAAATCTCTGTGTGCCCTGTAATTTCGCTGGAAACATTGCCCTTCAATCCGGAACACAGTAGTGTTTGCACACTACTGCTTGACAGTTGAATAACTGGCAAAGGTGTGGTACTTCCCCAGGCGGACCCCTGCAAATGAGTTCTACCACTACAAAAATTGAAAAGAATTTGATGTTTACCAACATGCACTGGGCTAGCATGGTGGATTATTTATCAAGGTCCATCCTCTCTCTCTCTCTTTCTCTCTGAGAGGCCTGTGTCCCAGTAGTGGAAACATGATAGGCTGACAATGATGATTTAATAAAACACCAATTATTCTCAGTAAATATTCAAACAGTTCCAATGCGTGTGTTATGGTACCTAACACGCACGTGGTATAAATAATTAGATTGAAATCGCCAAGTTTTAACTGAATTTTAAGCTCTCTGAATATATTGGCTATACTTTCCTACATCATTTTTTTATACTTCTATTCACTGTTACTTGTCATTCATAATTTTAAATCCAGACGTAGATTCTTCGTACACACCTAGCAGCCGTTTTATTTCCATTAAAAAATAATTAAAGAATAGGGGTAAGTACTAGCCAATGTTAAATTTAGTTTAAGGTTAATCATTCTAAGTAAAGTAAAGTAATTTACAAAACAATCCAATCTATTTCATGCCTTACTACCGTAAGATGTAAAACAGAATGCACTACGAAGATAAATTGCTACGATCCCACGCCGGCGTAGAAGCCACTACGACGCATTGCTACGATCCTACGCTGACGTAGAAGCAACTAGGGCGCTTTTCGCATCATTCCTGTATCTATATATTTAATTCATTATCTCAATTGTTTTTTATTTAAAACACTAAATTTTTTATTTACACACGAGAACAAACAAACATGTACTACAAAATAAAAACTCCGTCGAGATCACCACCGAGCGGCAGGGTTTCTAGAGCACTGGCAGAATTGTTAAATTAATTAATTCTCAATTATTAAATTAAACATAATTATAGTTGTACTATGTATATATTATGTGGTTTTGAAATCTTTATACATCTATTTAAAAGAAATTATAAATGAATACCGTCCTTTTATACTTACTTTTGGCATATATTTATAGTGTTGTTTTATACCTTTGTGCTTTTATTTGATTATAGTTCTTTGATGATATACATTTGGTCATGGTCCTGAAAAAAACTAATGTATATCTTTTACTTAGTATTGTGAATAACCTCTACAATAGATATGAGGATAAGACCGAATAAATTATTGACAAAAAAGTACCAACACACCAAAATATAAAGTACTTAGATTAAAAGTTGAATTAAGAGTTGTTTCATGTTCAGTTTAAAACAGAACCAAATTTTGGACCATAGCAATAGTCGCAAACCGATCGTTTATAGAAAACTAATCGCCTGGTAATTCAATCGAACGTTTAACAAATGAGATGGTTAGACAACCGGAGCGGATGCACTCGGATAACGTTCGATCAATGTCTAATGGAAGAGAATGTAGTCTTGAGGCGCTATCTATACCTAAATACCACCACAGACTGTTTCTCTTACATTTTTTGTTTATTTAGTTAATATAGTCTTAGTATCTTATCTTGAGTAAAATAATGATTTATTAGTATTTTTTATTTAAAAAGGGTAAAACGGGACCTTATTACTAAGGCTCCGCTGTCCGTCTGTCACCAGGCTGTATCTCATGAACCGTGATAGTTAGATAGTTGAAATGGCATTATTTATGAGAAACAATTTGCATATGTTTCAATTCATGTCGGGTAAACGCCATCGAAATAAAATTAGTATGCCTCGTCACAGTACCGCACTGTTTGACAAAAGTGTGTTAGGAATGGGTCCAAGAATATATAATAATTTGCCTAAATCAGTGCTGGAATCGGAGAGCATGGCTTCATTCAAAAGAAAATTGTTTAATATCTTGATAAGCAAGGGTTACTATAAGGTAGATGATTTCCTTAAGGGCAATTTAAAAGATCGACAGATACATTTTGACATTTCACTAAATTTTAATATTTATAATTATAGTTTTAAGTAAGTAGTTGATATTTGATTTCACTAATGGAAGATTAATTGGTTATTATTATATAAAATTTGAAATAATAATATTAGGTATATTAATTACTAAATTATTGTATGTCTGTAAAGGACAAAGCTGTTGAGACTGAACGTGTTTTAAGAACTTACATATATTATACTTACACATTTTGACAATAAATGATTCTGATTCTGAAATTTTCACAGAAAATAAATATTTAAGGGGGCTCCCATACAACATACGTGATTTTTTTGCACGTTTTTGCTTGATATTGATAACGGCAACAGGTAGACATTTGACATATTCACAGAATATTTAGTTATATATTCACTTTACAAATAAATAATTATAATAAATTAAAATGAATATTTAAGGGGAGCTCCCATACAACAAACGAGATTTGTTTTGACTTTTTTATAGTTAATGGTACGGATCCCTTCGTGCGCGAGTCGGTCTCGCACTTGGGCAGTTATTTAAATCATTCCTCTGTGAGGGGTTTGGCGTCGTACTTTTGTGCATTTGCCTATCTCAAGTATTGTATTATCAAGTTTGATGAAATGTAGTATAATATGTCAGTCACAGTTAGAGTCAAGCAAAGTTGATCACGATAAAGTTAAGTTCATGCCCCAGTAAAGTAGTGGAGGCTATAAAAGAGGCTTCTATGGAGTTTTGGAAACAACACGAAAAAACATGTTTCCCCTCGTTATATCTCTTTCGCATACTCAAACACATTCACCAGCACATAATAAATAATAATCCACCTTAATATTATACATTTAACACTCGAAAATACACAAGTTTAGTAAAATAATACAACGAACCGACATGATTTTTCCACATTGGCGCCAAAACTCAACTAACCTTCATGTCGAAGAGGGACGCCAGGCCTCGAATTACAAAATTTTCCTAAAATAATAATGCAGCCAATTTATAGACAATATTATATTGTATTGTAAAATAGCAGAGTAGTAAGATCTTAACTAAAATGAATTTATCATTAATGATTCGTATCGTTCAGCACCGGTCGCTTTGCCCGCCACACCGTCTTGAATGATCTCATATTTTATTTGAAATCTAAAATTATATTGTATAAGTTTACTGGCTGGCAAATAGAGAAAAACCTTTTTGTTCCAGCTTTTACGGCAACCGACATTTGACTCCTATTTAGGGAAAAGCAAGGTTCTGCGGTAAAATAGAATGGTAAGAAATAAAACGGTCGACCCAGTCTATATTGCTGCCCAACTAACTTTATAGCTGCACAGAGCCTTAACCTTAGCTTCACACGTACATGGGTAAGTAAATAAAGCTTAGACAAGGGCGTGTAGCCAGAATCTAGTGAGAGAAATACTAGACCGTCAGTGAAGTCTTAACGACTTAACGTTTGGCAAGAGTATGGTCGTGCTTAATGCGTGGTAAGGCCGCTTGTGGCCAGAATTAAGTTAGGCCTTTAGCACTATAGGTTTCGTAGGTGTATATTGTACTTAAAAAAAAAAAATAGATATGGGGTAAAATTATTCATCGATTTTGACGGCGAAGTGTTCCCTGGTTCCTGTGACGTTGATATTGGTTTTGAGCAAACTTTTTAGGTTGTCTGTGTGTATGTTATTGGTGTGTTATTGGGTGTTATTTAAGCAAATGGGGGAACATTGTCCCACTGTTGGGCAAAGGGAGAACTTTGCCCAACAGTGGGACAATAGAGGTTAAAAGAAAAGCTCTAATTGTTTGTTGTGTGATTCTAGTTTTGTAATTTTTATGAAGTCGGTTTTTTATATTGATAATTATTCTTTTTTATTTCTTATTTGACTTAATTTTTATTATTAGATTTGTATTTATATAACCTAATTTATTATTTGATTTAAATAATTTGAACTTAAATTATAATTTGATTTGGATGATTTGACATGTAAAATAACATATATAAAAAATATGAATTTGAATATCCTCTAATGCACACCCCGACTTGTATGTCTTCTATAAATCCTTTCCATCCTAAGGTTGCCTGGAAGAGATAGAGATTATAGCGATAAGGCCGCCAGTTGTTACACTACTTCTTAAGTTTGGTTTTGACCTCTATGTGAAATTGTATGGTGTGTACAATAAAGAGTTAGTCAATCAATCAATCTTAAAAAGTTTACGTCACGATCGGAGCCAAAAACTGCCAGCTCTAGAGTTGAGGGTATTATGTCGAGTAAGTTGTTTCGCCATCAACTCTGAAATAATCTTGTTTGGACAGCCTTCTGGTCTTACTGGTCTTGAATAATATGAATGTAGAGGTAAACAGAGTATACCACTCTAGAGTATACCGGTGTTAGCTAGGGAAACATCAGCTATTTCGGATGTAAAGCCGGACAGATAGTCGCTAGTAGCCCAGGCCCAATTAATTCAACTTGTACAAATACGAGGCCTCGCAATTCAATTTCCATCTACACAAATACAAGCCATGTGTCAAACGACCTGATAGTTTCGAGTTTACTGTCCAGATAATATGTTGACTTACTAAAAGTGTTTTGAAATTGCTTGTCAAGTAAACACAAAATTTTAACACATACAATTTACACACTAGATTAAGTCACAGATTCTATTTGATGTACTACAAAGACTATCAAAATATTTATAGCTAAGAGACTTCAATCTAGAGACTTTGTAACATCACATAAGATACATTGTCAGTTCCAGGAGTCAACATAATTTCCGGTTTGATATTTTGTTTGAGTAGCGTTACAATTTAGGTAACATAACATTGTAATCGCTGATGATAACCGATTGTCACAATTTTCTCATGGATTCAAATTCGTTAAAGCTTTCGGTAATTTGTTTTTTGGCAAGCAAAAGCAATAATATGCATGTAGAAAAACCACTTAACATACTTAACTACGAAATAATTATGAAAATAATAATAAAGTTAATAAAAACGCAGCGGCTTTATGGCGAGCCGTCGGTGAGTGGTGACACCGCGTACCCCGATTCCATGGGGATAAATACCCCTGACCCCTGACTTGCCTTAACCGGCCGTCCAGGGGTGGAAACCGCAAGAGCTAAGAACCTAAATAAAAAAAAAAAAAATTAAAGTGCAGCACACCTCTCTACACCCTAAGCCACCCACGCCGATGTTGCCCCTCCGGTGCCAAGATACGGCAGCCTTTATGGAGGGCCCATTCAATGGGTGGCAAGTCTTCACCTGCCTAAATATATTTTGGGATGAGACAGGATAAGGCAGGTGCCGTTTCTCATTCTATAGATCTGTTATTCCATCCACAAGTTGTTCACCTCAATAGCCCAGTCTTTTTTAATCCTATACTGTACAATAGTTTCATATTCCTTTTTATACATATTTCATAGCAAAATTAAAAAGTTTTTCAGTCGTAACTCTCAGTCGCAATCTCCCTTAGACTGAAATCATTGTAAATTGATAGATTTTATAAATTTTCTGTCTAAGTATAGCGTAAAATTAGTAACAATGTCTCATTTCCTTCTTAGTAGGGAGAGTGGGAACTTTATAGAGCTGCCAAACCACAAATTTAATTATGGTTTATGGCATTTTGGGAATTAATGTTCTTCTATTGTATTCTCTTTGATTAATGTCTATTTGACAAAAAGATGTCTGAACAAAGACCGTTAATACTGAAAAAAAAAAACGTATACTGATTTAGGTACTACCTACTCGTTATATAAATTATAACAAGTCCATTCCTTACTTTTAGTTCGTAGGTAATTATGGCAAATGTTCTCCAGAAGTCATAATACGTATAAGTAGAAACTGTCCTTACTCAGCGTTCTCGTACATCATGATGAATTAGCACAAGAATTGTGTTTGAAGATGATTTGTGAAAATACGTTTTCTTATTTCCCTTATAATAGCAAGAAACTTCGTGGGCGCAACTAACCTCAGATGGTCTTGGCTTTTGATACTTAAAGCCATTGTTTTATATAAGAAAGTGTGTTTGTTCATCTCTCACGCAGCAACGGAGTAACGGATCGACGTGATATTTGCATAAAGTTGGAGGGCCACCGGAGATTGACATAGGATGCTTTTATCTCGGAAAAATGTACGGTTTGTGAAGAAGAAACCACAAAGCTAGTGATTGAATAAGTATATATTCGTAGGTAAGTGTTCTATCTTCATAGTAAGCACTCCATGCTACACACAGAACGTAACTAGAAACAGTTTCAAGAACTGCTGTGACGTTTAAAAGGGAGCCAATTATCCCGGGCATCGGAGGTCTAATTGAAGAGCTTCAGCGTTTGTGATGAGTTGTTGGTATAACTGTACCTTTTGAAGTAGGTTACGTTTCTAGTCATAACTTGACAAAATTTATTTTATACCTATACATAAACATGAGCTGCTGGTCTACTCTATTTATTATTATTTGTTAGAAAATGGTATGTACCCATATATTTGGTATGTATCTACATTACAAATTAGCATACAGCGTCGTAAAAATTGAAACGTTGTATCTCATGTCCTTTTTTGTACCTCCCAAGTGCTTTTGTTAACTAAGCAGAATACTAGGTAACAATTAGACTGCCCATAGACGTTGAAGATCTAAATATATATAATCCAAATGCTTAAGCCTACTACCAGTTGGCAGCGTACCCAGCATGCTGGCGGCATTGCATTACCAAGCTGAACGGAAATGCTTATGGGTTGAGCCAGAAACACACCAGCATTTTTGTCAGGCGTCGCATTAAGCAGGTATTTTGACAGGTTTTCAAAAATGTTCTGAGTTCTACAGGGCCCAATGTCTTGACCCCAACAGCCTAAATGACAGAAATGCACAGCTGAGGTTAGTATATCTCATGTTTTTGCCAGGTGTGGCGTACAAATGTGAGAGAAAATATATTTTACAAAGTTAAAAAAATATTTTAACCTTAGAATATTGTCTTAAAATATGTCATACGTAAAAAAAATACATATCAGGAAATTCCAGTTTATTGAAAAAAAAGTGGGAAAAATATGTTATTTCACTTTGGTATATATATAGCACATTATGCATAAGTACATTTTTTTACTAAATTGCATGAAACGGTTTTTTTCCCAAGACTTGAGTTCGGCAATAAATAATAGTGATTATTTTGGCACAAGAGAGCATATAAAATATGCTAAAATTAAAATCAATTTGATTTGACTAAACACAAACCGTCCACAGGCCAGCTCTATCACTATCGGCATATATGTATTGTCCCAAGTGCTTGCAGTGTCGCTCGCACCAGCTCCGTTTTAATCTATTTAATCCATTTGTGACTCAGACCAGGACTCCATTTGACCTTACTTTATAAGGGGATAATTTTAAAACTATTTATTCTTCTATTTGTGAGAAACATAAATAAACTACTCAGTCTGTTGCCCGCGGAAAGAATTTTTTTGTAGAGTAATTCACACTGTCGAGAGGTGAATCAATGTTGTTTTAGCATCCGCCCTTTTCCATTAAGGCAAGTACGGTTAGCTTTTCAAATTGCAAGTAGGCACGCTAGTTACTTGAATTTATTAAATTTGAAAAGATTACACAAGGTTAATGGAAGGCCAATGGAAGAGTTTGGTATTATAATAATAATCATTTATTTCAAGTAACATAGACTCATACAAATCACCAAATAATAATAGAAAAGAATAGTAGCTAGTCACATGTCACATATTATGCCAATAGGTATGTATTAACTTGTTTTAAGGTGAAACGTTTCACTTCGTTTTTTTGTCCTTGTAGCAAGGCCGGGTAATTATTGTGAAATGGCATAGTGTTCGCGAAAATTGTTGGTCGTTATTTACATTATCATGCACAGCTATTAATCAGTTACTCACCATATTACTTACATTTGGCAATAAACCGTTTGAAACAGCATACATTTGTTTATTGACATATGTATGTAATAATGTGCATTGGAGATAAATAACTACGCGAGTTTGTAAAGAATAATAATCAATTTTCGCGAACATCATTATCGTTTACAATATATACTCGGCCTAGCTACAAGAACAAAAAAACTGTTTGAAATTTTGAATTTCCCGCCAAAGTGAAACGTTTCACCTTAATAACATTTCGTTGACAGTTTCTACAGTTGGTTAGTTTTAGTTGGTTTTAGGGACATGGGCTTAATTCTGTTGTACCATTCTCTAAACTAAACTAAATTTGACAGCTCTAAAATTATTACCATCCTTTTCTGACGTATTGAAATGAAAAGAAACGCCGTTAATTTTAGTCCTGTCAAATTAGTTTAGTTTAGAGAATGGTACAACAGAATTAAGCCATTGTGACACGAGTCTAAAAAAGTATAATTTTATTCTTCATTTGTTATGAATATACTATGAATTATAACTATAACACAATGCTGATATAATGAAAACAATATACAATTACGTTGTAAAATAGTATTAAAGAGAGTTAAAATAGCGGTAGGTGTAGTAAATTATAATGACTTAGATTTGTCTAAAAAGTATATCACGTATTTTTTTACGAATTTACCTACCTTTTTATAATTTAAACATTTACCGGGATTCATGTATATTCCTTTTAAAATTGTCCTTTATTTTTTCCAAAAAGTATTTTAAGAGAGATAAAAATAGCAGTAGTTTTAACTAGCTCACAAGAATGTAAAATAAATAATAATAATAATAAATATCTGGGACATTATTGCACACATGGTCATCTGACCCTAAATTAAGCAAAGCTTGTAATATGGCTGCCAGAGACTGATATACATACATACATATACATATTTAAATACATACTGAAATAGATATTAACACCCAGACATAGAACAAACACAAATGTTCATCACACAAATATTTGTCCTAGGTGGGAATCGAACCCACGCCCCCACGCGCAGAAGTCAGGTACACTACCAACATGTGTTTCAGGTATTTAACATGAAAACTAATAAATGTAGTTCCCTTATGTTGCAAAAAGCATTAATGGTATAATTATAAAGCAATGAGTGACGCTGTCGCTTAAAGCACTGCAGTTTTTAGCGATTTTGGTCATTTTAAAGTTAGTCTACTTTCATGGTTAGCTTAAAATTATAAAAATTGTATCACATAAATTTTTTATGTTTTTTATCTAGGAAACCGCAAAGATCGATACACGATTAAGGACATTTCGTTCGATATAAAAATAATATGAAAGTAACATTGATTTTAGCTTGTCTCCGTTTTTAGGGTTCCGTACGCAAAGGGTAAAACGGGACCCTATTACTAAGGCTCCGCTGTCCGTCTGTCCGTCTGTCACCAGGCTTTATCTCAAGAACCGTGTAGTTACATAGTTGAAAAAGTAGAAATTTTCACAGCTGATGTATTTCTGTTGCCGCTATAACAACAAATACTAAAAAAACAGAATAAAATAAATATTTAAGGGGGCTCCTGTACAACAAATGTGATTTTTTTTGCTCGTTTTTGCTCGATGTTGATAACGGCAACAGGTAGACACTTGAAATATTCACAGAATATTTAGGTATATCTTCACTTTAAAAATAAATAATTAAATTAAAATAAAACAAATACTTAAGGGGGGCTCCCATACAACAAACGTGATAATTTAGCAATTTTTTTAGATAATGGTACGGAGCCCTTCATGCGCGAGTCCGACTCTCACTTGGCCAGTTATTTTGTATTCATTCGAATAACTATTTATTTAATAATGTCGACGATATCTTTATATAGAGATTTCATAATTAAGGAGGAAACCGCAAAGTTACATTTTAAATTACAGCTATAATTTTCGAAAAATGTGAGAAAAACCTCAAAAATAGAAGTAGCAAATTGCACGAATGTGTGTAGGTGCCATGGTTTTGGTCCACTAAATGCGACTTTAATACAATGTATTTAGCCTTAAAGATCTTCTTTAGTAATAAGCATTGCTTAAAAGTGGGAAAACCTCGCCTTAAGGTTTATTCAAAATATATTCTGACCCAATTTATGGAGTTTCTACCTAATCTTTGTTTGTATGAAGCCCGTTTTAATTTCAAGGTAGAAAAGGTCTGACGGATATTACTGGCGGACTGGATCAGTCGTGCGTAACTTTCGGATGCAGGATGATAACGAAGATTACTTTATTAGAGGATGTACTTTTTTAAATTCTTTGATTCTATAATCTTTGTTGGCATTCGTGGCCGAGCGGTAGTCTGTGCATTTTACAATCTGACGGTACACGGTTCGATCCTCGGCCTTGCACCAATGAATTATTTATAACCTTAATAAATTATATGATACCATCGCTCAAAAACGGTGAAGGATAACACCGTGAGAAAACCGGTATGTCCAAGAACCCCAAAAGTTCTTAGACATTTATTTATTTAATAATAGGCTTGCGTTGGACCACCAACTCGCCTGATGTTGAGCGATGATGCGGTCTACGATGGAGCACGCTAACATTCACCAACATGCATTAAGCCATCATGATGTATTTGGGCCAATCCTCTCTCTCTCTCTCTCTGAGAAAAGGCCTGTCCCATCGTGTGGATATGTGTGTGTATGGGCCTGTGTGTCCCAGCAGTGGGAACATGATAGGCTGATAATAATAAAGATGACGATTAAGTGTGATTTATCTTTATTTCGAAGACTTACATAAGAACACTATAAACAATATTTAGGAGAGAACAAGTAAGAAAGTTAATTAAACACTACATTTCAAGTACCGACAACATTACTTAGCGTTTGAATAGGATTATAAGAGTACCAGAAACAATGCCCGCCACGACAGAGAGGCCATTGCTTTGCTTTATTAGCCATTTAATTTAAAATGTTCTTAACGACATCACTGAAAGGAGAAAGTGCTTTTTATAAGAGACTGTAATTATAGCAAGACTAAGTAGTTAAGTTTGGTTCTTCAGGTGTTTTGTCTCATGTTTCCAAACAAAAATGTGTTAGGAACTCCATGTATAATTTCATTAATTATTACGTGGATATATAAGGTCGGGGAAAAAGTTTCTTCGTATTTTTTAAACAAATTCAAGACATATTTTTTTCAAGTTTAATTACATTTAATTATAATATATATGTGCCATTTTGTTCGATAACTTGTTGCCATCTTGTAGGTAGTGACATGATCCCGTTGCTGTAGAATTTTTGGGACTTCTTATCAAAAAAATGCAACAAGTAGTTTTGACAGTCCTCTCTTGATGTTAATCTAACACTACCCAAAGAATTCTGAAGAGATCGAAACAGGTGGAAATCTGAGGGTGCAAGGTCAGGGCTATATGGTGGATGCATTAACACTTCCCAACCAAGCTCTCTAAATTTTTGCTGAGTGGCCAAAGATGTGTGCGGTCTGGCGTTATCATGATGAAAGACCACACTCTTTCTGTTGATCAATTCCGGCCGTTTTTTCTCAATTTCTTGTTTGAGTCTCATCTGCTGTTGGCAGTAGAGATCCGAATCGATGGTTTTGCCCGGCGGTAAAAGCTCATAATGAACGATGCCCTGCCAATCCCACCATACACACAGCATCACCTTATTACGTGTTAATCCGGGTTTCGCTACAGTCTGTGGTGCTTCACTGCCCTTTGACCATGATCGTTTGCGCACATTCTTGTCGTAGGTGATCCATTTTTCATCACCAGTGATCAATCTTTTCAAAAACGGTTCGGTTTCGTTACGTTTCAATAGAGAGTCGCAAATGAGTACACGATTCATTTGGTTTCTTTCAATGAGCTCGTGTGGCACCCAAATATCGAGTTTTTTTGTATACCCAGTTTTTTTCAAATGGGTCAAAACTGTTTTGTGGTCAATCCCCAGTTCTTCAGCTACGTCGTAACTATTAATATGCCGATCTTGGTCCACTTTTTCAGAAATGGCATCTACTTTATTCGTAACAGGGCGACCAGAGCGAGCTGCATCTTTGACATCAAAATTCCCGGACTGAAAACGCTTGAACCAACATTGTGCTACTCTTGATGACACTGCATTAGGTCCATAAACGTCACAAATTTTTTTCGCGGCTTGTGTCGCAGTTTTCCCTTTTTTGTAATAAAATTTCACAATATATCGAATTTCTTCGTTAGATTCACTCATTTTATCAAACAAAAAAACAATTGAAAAATGGCGGGAAATTGCTTTTTACTTTTTGTATTCCTTTTTTAAAATGTCATATTTTTAATGGTATCAAAACCAGCCAGATACAAACAGTACAACGGATGAGATTTTTACTACAACCTTATACATACAAAATACGAAAAGACTTTTTCCCCGACCTATTACTAATAAAAAATACTACAATGAAATGCAAAAAATGTGTAATGTTGAACGATAAAGCCAAACTTGAACGTTTCAATAAAAGTTATGAAACAAAATGCTCGTATTATACAGGGCCTCCTTTCGGTTTAGTACAGGGTAAATGCGTAACCCAGTATAAAGAGCTTGGCCCCCATAAATCCTTGCCTATTGCATTCTTCTATTGCAGACCGACGCCGACGTCTGCTGGACTGCTACAAATACTCGTACATATGTGAAACAACAATCAAGCATTATACTTTTTTGTCATGATCTGAACTTTCGTCTCACAATAACAGACTGGGAATAAATCTTGACGAACTAAACGGCGCATTATATCCTATGCAACATTGGTGAGATATAGTCGCGCTTTTTATTCTGTGTTTTTTGCTGAGACGTCAAAACTATTAACTCCTTTTATCAACTTGGCAGATTTATGAAAATTGTGAAGTAGATCGTGACTAGGTATAATATTTAGGCATAGTGGTATAATTACCGTGCGCTCAAGAATTTGCAACTATAGATCTTCGATTTTAAATCTAACATTATTCAAAAAATACACAATGCGCCTGCGGTGCCAATAAAAGGCATTTGTAGTGGGTTGGAATTCATTCACAGCCTCAACAATTTGCGTAATGACACAAAATTGGCAGGTGCTGTTATCCATAAACCAGTCCAAATCTTTATCAAAATTCATCACAACAGCCCGAAATTTTTACCTTCACGCGCCAAGATACGGTTTGGGGTCGCGCAAATTTTCGCAATCATCTAAACTGAATCGCTTATAACAGGTAACAGGCGTAAGGCCCCTGAACGTGTAAAAACCGAATGAAAACCACGAATTCTGATCACTTTTGCAAAGTTTTTAAACGTAAGACTAAATATTAAAGTAAACCTATAGATTCGGATAATAGTTTTCATCGTCTAACACTTGCCTAAATACATACTATTTCGGGTATTCGTGACATACATATTTATAAAATTGCAGTGGTTTGAATCTGACCCGTTTTATCAGTGTTAAGTAAATAACTTATGCATCGACGCGGCGGCTAGAGGGAAGCTCTACATTTCTATAGTAGGTATAGGAAATATTTGCATAACAATCGCATAGCTGATTGAATGAGATGAACTTTTGTAGGGCCAGGGAAATTAAATTATTCGTTAATAGTTAAACTTTTATATATAACACGATTGTCTTAAAATGTTGATTGTTAAGCATGTTTTTAGTATCAATAAATAAATGTTTGATTTAATTTTGATGTATCCATTACACCAAATGTGTTACGAATTAAATGATTTTTGAGATTACGTTTCTTTAGTTTGCGTCGGACGAAAAAAATACCAATAGGTGTGATTGTCAAGGTCTAATTAGATTTATTTTGACTTTTTTCGTCTTAAGAAAACTAAACAACCGTAAATAACGAACAATAAGCCAGATTGGCGCCCTATTTGTTAAGTACCTAATTTGAATATTAAACTCCGTAATAGACGGATCTAACTTCCCAAATAATGTTCACACCTACTGTCAGAGAAGTTGAGCGTACGTGAAATAACATTGTAAGGCAACAGCGTAGACTAGAAGTTAGCATACTTATGCCAATTGCCGAATACAGACCTAGCGAACGTGACCGAATACAAATGCACTGCATCGCGTTTCACTTTAATTTTAGCTTTTTAGGACCTTCTCTCCAGTAGGGAATATATTTATCATGCACAACTTACTTAGTCCGTACGCAGTGATTCCAAAATTCCTTCTTAATACGAACTGCACATGAATGGAATGCGCTCCCTGCCTCGGTGTTCCCTATAAATTACAACCTGGGTCTCTTCAAGACGAGAGTGAATAGGCAGAATAGAACACTTACGATACTTCATGGGCAAGCGTGCCCCATCTTAGACCGCATCGTCGCTCACCATCAGGTGAGTTGTGGTCAAACGCTATCCCATTTCATCATAACAACTTTAAAAACAGAATATTAACATAAACTTAATTATTAACTAAAACTTAAAATAATTAATCTATACCTAACTACCTATATACACAAGTAAAAATCATAAAAAAGGATTAATCTAAAAGCCCCTCTGTGGAGGGAAAAGTGCGACAAAATTTGCAACCGAGCCTGTTTGTTCATCGTCGAAAAGGGTAATGAAAAACATAACCCTATTGTTTCATTATATTTCGACAACGGAAAGGTATACAAACAAACCACATTTGATATTTCCAAAGCGCTTGACGGATCGATCCAGGCGCAAGTTATGTATAAAAACGTCACGGAAAAACGGCAAACGATTTGTTGCATGTACCCAGATGTATATACCTACTATAATAACACATTTAATCCATTTTTGTTTCATACCTTACAAGAACAAACACAACGCAAACAACACAACGCTTTTCAGTGTGAACATTGAAATACTTTGTGTAATATCAAAATATTAGATTTCCTTTCTCCTCAACAAATTGATCTAAGAACTTGTATTATTGCGGGCGGGTGTACGATAACAATTCTCGCCAAGGAAACTTAGGCAATAAAAGTAGTACACCTACAATTCAATAGCAGATAAATTGCGGTTGACACTTGTCTAACTGTTATCTTGCAAAGTTAATGGCTCGGCTGCGAGTTGGAGACGAGTTCAGGGAAGCGGAGGCGGTCTCGAGTTATCTGAGCCATCGTAATACTTACTGCTGCTATGACTATGTATCGTAGTTAACGTAGAGCTTTGAGTTTTGTGACATACTAACACCGTAACGTAAAACGAAACGTCTTTGAAGTAGGTAAGCACAATGTATCTATGATATTTCTTAAATTCTCGTCATGTAATATTGAGTGCCTTATGGCCATGCTCAACGCAAGAGTTATCATTTTTTTTCGCATATTTCCAACATTTTAATATATCCAATATTTTAATAACATTTTTAATAAAAAATCGCTAAGTCTGGCCGTAGAGTACAGCCTTGAGACCCGGTACCTAATCTAACATCACATTCCTTTTTTTACCGACTTCCAAAAAGGGGGAGGTTATCAATTCGACTGTTTTTTTATGTTTGTTACCTCAGAACTTTTGACTGGGTTAACCGATTTTGATGTTTTTTTTTTTTATTGGAAGCTGGTGCTTTCCATTTGGTCCCATTTCAATTTGGTAGTTCTGATGAAGTCGATTTTTTATATTGATAATTATTTGGTCTACGTATTCGTATACTTCACATATCCTCGAAATTGTTATTCGTTCATCCGAACACCCTCTAAAATTTTAACCATTCAAGTAAGGTTGAATAACAAGTAGTAGTTACAAACATTCAATTTATCAAAATGAAATATTTCAATCTTAATAATCTTTCTATCGATAAGCCTACCCCGTTTTTCGGGTAGTGTATTTTCGACCTTTCGAGAGTTTTTTTACGCTTTTACGTGTATATGAAAAGTCTGACTTTATCAAGACTGACTCTGTCTTGATAAAGTCAGACTTTTCATATACACGTAAAAGTGTTAAAAAAAACTCACAAGGTCGAAAATACACTATTTCCCTTTAATACACCTGATTAATTCAACCTTTGAACTAGTGGGATTTTTCCCCAGTAGTTCAACTGCGTATAATTTGTACAGAGCTGAAAAGTTTTAACTTTGGTTTAGTAATAACAATTTCATCACAGAGGAAGCTCAAGGTTTACAACTCCGCTAAGAGACGAAACTTCAAACTACGGCTTGGCACTTTGGCAGGATGGTAAACCTGGTTACCACAACAGTTGTTGGTATCGTGTGTTTCTATTGTGTTTGTGTCTAGTCTTGTTAGAATAATGTTTACTAGGAAATTAAGATTCTCAGGCTAGATGATGTCATGAACACTTTTGTTTTCGTGACTACAAAGCTAGTCGAGGTAATTAAGGTATATATATGTCCTCCTAATAGAGAAAAGTGCAAAAAAAGTCTTTTTACATTAGGAATAAACAAAGCAATCGAAATAATAAATGTTGTGTTTTTTAGGGTTCCGTTGTACTAAAAGGAACCCTTATAAGTTCGTTCTGTCCATCCGTCTTTCAGTCTGTTCGGTTATCCTAGTTCTTTAGAACCTTTTAAGTTCTATATTGTTACGATATGACTATGAAACTTTGTACAAATACAGTTTTAGTATAGGTACTAAAAATATGGTTTTGCCTTTTGCCTTATAAATTTATGTATGTTATATAATAATATAAATATATGTGTTGTATGTTATGTCTGAATGATACCATAAAATTGCAACTTTGAATTCCGCAGAGCTTCTTTAGTTTGAATTTTTATAGAGGTACTAGCTGCGCCCCGCGGTTTCACCCACGTGGTGATGAAAATCGATGATGATGATGATGTAAAAATAGCCTATGTTCGTCCTCATGATACATACTATTACCTCGCAAAAATTTATCGAGATCGGTTAAGCCGTTTAGCCGTGATTATGTAGCAAATAGACAGAGTTACTTTCGCATTTATAATATTAGTATGGATTACCAATTTCTGAACAATGCTATAAATGTGATCACGATTACATGGCTACGGAACCCTACCATATGCGTATCTCGACACGCTTTGGCTAGTTATTTTTACATGGCTAGTCAGATTGTTTGTCACGATTGAATCCTAACGCAGAGAAAATTACGACAGTCTTGTAATTAAAACTTTAACCCACTTCTCATCATTTTGCACTCTAATTAAAAGTACGAAGTTGGTAAAAACATTAACGAAATAATTCAAATTATAAATTGTACGAATTAAATTATAACTTTGCTTAAATGTTTAACTCAATAAGTTAGGAAGTACATTTTAATTTATCCTTATTTTGGGTCCAACTTACCAGAACTCATTTACTGTATATAATGCTAGAGTTTATTTCTTCTATTGGCCGTAAATAAAACGTTATGAACTGAGTTTTGAAAAATAAAAAATCGCTGCTCTTTTCTTATATTTTTTTTACAATTACAAAAGAAATGTGAGCTGTATTAATATTGCCGAAATGCTACTACTAAAAAAAAACGGTCATATTAAACTCTAAGATAGGTGAACTTACTGCGATCCCCAAGCCGCCTGCCAAGCGTGGGGATTATGGCAACACCCCTCTCTATGAGGAAGGCCCTGTCCAACAGTGGACGTAAATTGGCTGATGATGTGATTAAACTCTAAGAAACATCAACTCTAAGATATACATAAGTGTATTTATTTTCAATAAAGAATAAATAATAAAGATAAAATGATAGCCAAAAATAGAATAGTTATCTGGAACAAGACGGACAGATAAGTTTTCCTTGAAAGTGCATTCCGTGCGAAAAGTGTCGACAGAGCGCCCGGCATGTAGCTCCCACGGGCTAATTATCGTTTGTATCTGAATGGCGAGTGTAGCTCTTAACTGGCGACGACAGCTCATGCAATATTTATTGCCTTATTTATATTCTGATTGTAACGTATAGTTTGAAATCTGAGCTATTCAGAATTTTTTTTTTTTTTTAGGAAGCAGTTTTGATGCCCTTTTCAATCTGAATGTATAGTTTTTAATGTCATTTTAAGTTTAATTTGTATTATAGGTATGTTATAATAGTAGATTATTCACCAAGGGAATAAAGCACGGGCGTTATATTGAATCCCGAGCGTAATGAAGGATTCGAGGGAATTCCCGACCGAAGAGAGTTTTCGCACTTATTATCGGTTACGAGTAATACGTGATAATAAAGTCACAGGTGAGTCGAGTCAAAACACGCGTCACAAAAGGAATCTCTTACAAAGACGCAGCCACTTAAGCTAAGAGGCTTTTATTCCTCGACTTACCTAGGTTTTTTCGTCTCTGAAAGCATAAAATGCTGCAACAATTGTTGTAAGTTTAATAGTCTATGCGGTATTTGTGATGATTAATCGACGAAAACAAAATCAAAATTTCTTCAAAAATAAATAAGTTATAAGTACAATTTTAATTTCATGCCAGGCAGAGAGCACACTATAGCACGTGATGCCGTGAAACCATGCGCGCGCTATACAAATGTTATACCTACCAAGGATGGAGTGCTATCTTCCTTGTACCCGCAATGCTAACATACGCTTTGAAGAGAAACGGACAGACAATCTGCTTTCCACCCCCAACAAAAAATTTAAACGGGAAAACTCATATCTTAGAGATTTATCAGCCAATTTAACTGAATTTTTCAGTAAGAATGTGTATTTAGTTATATCCTTTGCTAAGTCTGGTTTTTGTCATACATGAAACATTAGGCAATGCCTTTTATCAGAGTTATTAATTGAAATATGTTTTGTATTATACTTATACTAGGGTGACGCATCGACCGAACGCGGTTCCTAGCCTCCGATAGTAAGAAACTTCACCGCTTTCTGTTCTGTGCAGTCGACGTTTTGTATAAAAAACTAATGTTAACTGCCTTAATCATGGAGAGTGTTTTATCGTGCCCTTTTAATAATGAAATGCTTATGGTATTTTATATTTATATTTCAGCAAAATCTGTTTGGGGAAACTGGTTCTAATTCAGCTTGATATAGGTTTGACCTAATCAAACATAACAAAGCTTCTAAAATGTATGTATATAGAAAAACAAATTTAATCCCAACTACATGTAACTTAACCTCTACCAATACGAATTGTTCCCAAAATGCTTGTCCCATTAACACGTTGTATAGCAATGTTCAGTGCAGCCCTTTGAGCAAAGTAGAGAGGCCAGTATTTTGTCACGTAGTTATAAGATGACACTATTATTTTTGGCTTTCATAATATTGGCAGTTTCGATATGACTGTACTGAAAATTAGAACATATTTTTGTTCTTCATCACTGGTAGTTTAAGCCCACTGCAGCATTCTCGTCTTTCGCCAATCAGTTTGGCGCTAATCTTGTCTACGTGTTTTCGATTGTTCTTAGAAAGTTGAAACTGTCTCAGAATGTGTTTTGAACTAAAGTAAATCTTAGCACCCCTGCATAATTCTTTCCATTCCCGCTACAGCGCTTGCGGAGACAGGCTCAGAATGAAAGATTAATGAGCGCAGCGAGTAAGAGCAGCGGGCTTACCCTTGACACTCGATTTCAATCGTAATTTGGGATTGGGATCGAAATTGTGTCATTTGGTACTCTTGAATTCTAAACTAGCGCACGATTGGAACGGATAATGGTGGAATTTTATGGAACTAAATAAAATCGACTCAACTCGATGCTGTCATAAATTTCAGTACTCTTGACACGATTTTGACGTTACAAGATTGAATTGGAATAGAGTTTGCGATAGAAGCTACACAGTTTTCATAGGTTAACTTTTTTGCGTTCGAGTTTGTTGTTTAAAGTGATTATCAAAGAAAAAATGGCACGTTTGGCTCTAATGTTTCGTATTTTGGACAATGCTCCTGGAGTAAACCTAAGGCAAAGGCGAAACATGAGAAGAATGGCGAATTTTTGAGGGCGCATTTCTTGTCAGCCCAGTACTAAAAAAAAGAACTTTTATATAAACTTTGCTTTTATTAAAAGATATTCTTACGAAATTATTATCATCGACGATACCTTTGCCCAACCTTTCCCATCTTTTTGTGCACCGCCTAGCGCATTTACACAAACGGCAAATTCTTCCCATTTCCTTTTGGTCTCTTGCTTTCCGTGGGCAGAACGCAAGAGACCTTTGGCTATCCCCGGATTTTCCACCAGGAAATCGGCAAGAGCCTCCAGCTGGTGGTAGGTTGGCCTACTCATTATTTATGTTCCCTGATAATAAAGATGAAACATTTATTAAACATTTACTGGGATTCTCAAAATATAGAAAAGTTACAAATTTACCTTGATCTTGATCTTTACCGCACGGGTGTAAGTAAGTAAGCAAACTCAATTTTTATTGTACGGTTTTGTACAGTTGGTGGGTGTAAGTTATATTATATTATATATTATATTATACAAAGCTTCCGTGAAAAATCAAAGAGAATATAAGTAAGATGAAAAATTATCTAACTGAAAATACAGAAGACGAGAAAGTATGGTCTTAATGGCTTTAGCCTGCTCGGCAACCGGGGAAAAACAAAAAAAAAATTCTTTTATAACTCCTAAGCATTTTTTTTGTTTTTCGCCCGTTGCTGAGCAGGCTAAAGCCATTAAGACCATACTGTCTCGTCTTCTGTATTTTACTAACGCTTTTAATTACCTTTAATGACTAAAAATCATAACACATGATAGAAATATGGAAAACAATAATCATTAGTCAAAAATGTTGAAATAATAAGGACATTTAGGGTAATTTCAAATTATTATTTTTTGTTGCGTTGTGTATGGCCGCACCTACATAGTGTTGTTCTTTTTGAGTCATAATGCTAAGTCGATCGCGTTCTCGATTTCAATTTCAATCTCGATTTTGTTCAAGAGTGCCAAATAACTGTCAATTGGGATTGAAAATGATTCGGATTGAAAATTGGATTGAGATTGGAACTGGATTCGAGAGTAAGCCCACAGGTCGTGCTTAGACAAAAGGTTGAAAACGCCTAACGCTCACCAGTTGTACTCCGGGAGCTATTATTGCGGTCGTTTCTATTACTTGAATGACGCAATGATGTTGACGTTAAATACCCTCGCAATACTATGCACACTGAAGTGAGATTTTTTTCTCTTTTCTGTGACTATGCATATTTTATTTATATGACACGGGAATTATTGACTGCCTCGGTGGCTCAGTTGGTAGTGAACCTGCTTTTAACCTTTCTGCGCTTGGGGGCGTGGGTTCGATTCCCATCTAGGACAAACATTTGTGTGATGAACATTTGTGTTTGTTCTATGTCTGGATGTTAATATCTATTTAAGTATGTATTTAAAAATATATATGTATGTAAATCAGTCTCTGGCTGCCATATTACAAGCTTTGCTTAGTTTGGGGTCAGATGACCGTGTGTGCAATAATTTCCCAGATATTCTAAGTAATTCGTTTGGTCCGTCGCACTTAAGTCATCATTTGCCAGTCAGTGGTTGTTTTTAACTAAAAATATTGTTAAAGTTACTTATTATGTGTTGTTTCGTTTCATGTAATAAACATAAAAAAACGAATCGATAACCCGCTCATTTTTTTAAGTATGTTAAAAACATATAGTGTTATCGATATCCGAAATGGGAACGACTCGATAAGTCCGGACCCGATATAAAGCACTTGGATGTGGCTTCGAACAGGCCGGAGATACGAAGGGACTAATCGAGCCGTTTCACTATCGGGTGCCAGGGTGAACTCGACTGTGGCGGATAGATAAAACGTTACATCTATTCTATTCTTAGGTACCTTTTGTAACCGCCTGAAGTTGAATCGGAACAACCGATACGTAAACACGTATATAAAACTCTTTATTGTTTACACCATAAATAACATACGTATAAGGTTACGCGGAGAAGGTATACTAAACCGAAAAGGGTCTATAGTAAGTACAACTTTTATGAACAACTTTTGCTATGGGTAACTATGAAACGCCAAAAAAATATCAGCTGTTCTATTCATTTTGTCGAGTGGGATCGGTAGTTTATAACCTTCAAAAAAGGCTTTTGCGTTAACCGGTATAGTGAACCGGCCAAGAGTGAGTCGCGCTCGCGCACTGAGGGTTCCGTACCACCACAAATACAAAAAGTAGTACAAAAATACAAATCACGCCCAGGCACATAAGTATCGACCGCGCTCTACGATGTTTAACTTGAAAATGACCAGAAATTTGTCACTGACTCACACTTTGCCATTATTTATTATTTGTTGTTATACTTTAGTTACAGTGTGTACATGTCAAGTTTGACGCTTACCGTTTTCACATTAGAGCAAATAGAAAAAAAACGTAAAAAAATACGTTTGTTCTATAGGGATTGGGGACCCTTTAGTTTTTATTATTGCTTAGACCTAACATAACATATTGCTGTGAAAGTTTCAACTGGCTATCTATTACGGTTCAAAATATACAGCCGTTAAAAGGTAGGACAGACAGACAGCGTAGGCTCAGTAACAGGGTCCTGTTTTTACCCTTTGGGTACAGAACCCTAAAAAGTGTGTGAAACACGGACACATTTGAACTCGAGCGATAATTGTAGTAAGGTATATCTCGCCTTTTTGTCTGATCTGAGTTATATAGCTAGCTGAAAAGACTTAACTCATTTGTTTATTTTAAAGAGGGCGTAGACACTAAATTTAAACTTGTCCGTCTAACGCCTACACATTGCGCTCTAATTTCATTAATTATGCGCATGCACCGACCGCACACATTGTTGGCATTTGCATCGTACTTTGCAGCTCCACAATATCATAGATACCACAGTATAGGTACCATAGTATCATAAGTAAAGGTATATATTAACATTAGTGAATTCTTTTGAACATTGGATTCTTTGCCGTCATTGCAACTATGCAGACAAAGAAAAAGACAATAGGCCATCGAACAGGTACTTGATTTATTAAAAATAAAAGGCGTAGTGAAAAATATATTTAAATATTATACACGTACTAAAGAAATTATTTAAATTCGCTAATAAAGTTTTGAATTACAAGCGTTAAAATTTTTTTTTCTGAGATGTGGTCCTTAACTGTTGGCCTTTTCATAACCCCAGAGTCACCCAACGAGTAATGGTGAGAGCTATGCTCGGAGTTTCTTTGCGCGATAGAATCCGGAACGTGTATTATTAGCAATTGAAATTTGCCAGTTGAAGTGGCAATGGGCATGCCCCATCGCTCGAATAACCGATAACCGATGGGGAGGAAAGTTTCTTGAGTGGAGACCACGAACCGGAAGACGCAGCGTAGGTAGGCCTCCCACTAGATGGACTGGTGACATCGTGAGAGTCACGGGCATCCAGTGGATGCAGATGGCAGGCTGTTGTTCAGTGTGGAGGTCAAAGAGGGAAGGCTATGTTCAGCAGTAGACGTTTTCTAGTTGATGATGAAAGTTTTTGTTCGGATTATGAAGGGATGCTCTATCTCTTACCAGCCAGGTGAGTGTCAGTGTGGAGTTTTTATGGCGTATTTACATGTGACGTCATTCGTAAGTATAGGGCGCCCTCTGTCTAGCAAGACATTAAAATGCTTATATCTTCCTTAATTTTAAACGCATTTAAATTTTGCCTTCGGTTTTCGGCTCTATTTATGGTCAGCTTTTTATCAGACAATAAGAAGTCAGTCCAGTAGCCTATTTCAGTGAGCGTCATGCACCAAAATAAGATATTTGACAAAAGACAGTACAGGATATAGAATAGAATATAATAATTTTATTGCTTATAACTGTGTACAAAGATCTTACTTAAAGTTTTTGCTCGATGCCTTTAGCTGAACTCACCCAGAAGAAAGACTTTTCTCTTTTATTCACTCTTTTTCTGCATGTGGACTATTAGTTAGTTTAGTACCTACAGTTACTTAGTTTAGTACTTTTTTACGCAAAAACTGTAAGCAGAATGTGGAAAGCTGTTTAGCGGTATAGTTTTTTTTGTGATGTGACATTTCAACTCGAACATTAATTGTATCTCCCTTGTTTGACTGATCTGGGGTTAGAATGGTGTCACTTTCCAAATTAATATTCTGTGACCTTAAGCGGCTTAAGCACTCACTGGAAAGGATTATTCTCTTTCCCTTATTAATAATTAATAAGGTAAGCGTTAAAATAACGGAGGACCTTTAAAATGTATTACTAATTTTATTACTAAGGCCCTTTGATTATTTATTTAGTTTGGATTTGCCTACGTACCGAAAAAAGTCTGCCATAAACGGAAGGGGGCGAGGTAAACACGTATTGTACACTGAAATATTATTCTTACTAGTTCTACAAACGCACATTTCAATATTAAGCGGCACACAACTGCAAACGATATGCTCAAAATGTAATCGAATGGATGACCAATTCGGGTGAGTGCTAAAGGGGAAACTGTAGGTAGGTATAACACTTCATTTATTTTTCTGAGACTAAGCCTGGAACTGATCAGTTTACGGTTCCTGTAGGATATCTGGTGAAACCGCGGAGCACTGCTGGTAAGTACATAAATCTTACATAAACACCTACATTTTGGTTACAATTTCTCGTATCGCAAGAAATCCACTCAACCACCCACGGAGTTCGCACGATATCGTAGATATTACGACTCGCAAAACCTCAATTAGTCTGAACATTATATTATAAACTTGGGGCGCCTCGCGGTTTCACCCGCGTTATAGCAACCTCCTTTGACTTGGATGTTTTTTTTTTTCTATTATGTATAATATGTCAATGTAGGTAGGTATAGACTTCAATTCTTGAATAAGGGGAAAGCAGTTAAAACGGTCATTGGGGAAAATGTTTTTTTTTAAACTTGAATTTTCGTGGCCTTTTCTTATTCTGATATTCGGGGTGGCGAAAGATCCAACAAATCTTTGATCATGAAAATCAGTCCATCCGTCCTTGAGTATATGTAGGTAACTATATAGATGAATTATTAAGCGTCTAATTTTTATGGCATATTTATATAAGAATAAGATATATTTATTGCCAAAAACAAACAAAAACAATGAACAGAGCCAGAGACACAAGCAAAAACAATGATTGGCAATATAATATGTAAGTATATCAACGATATTACCTAATCAATAAGTAGGCATCAATGTCTGTTTCAAAAAAGGGGAAGACGCGTTACATCCAAACATTGTACCCATTAAATATGTTCGGTTCAAACAAAATTTTAACAAGTACTTCACGTGCTATCATAAACGCCAGTTCGATTGTGACTCAAGTCGATTAGGCCCGTGGGTCTAATTTGTGCGGTCCGCGTCAAGGAGTTCGTCCCGTATCTTCCCACTATTTCCTTACATCATTGGTAGGCATATTTTGTAATTTGCCTGGGGAAGTACCAAACCATTGCGAGTTATTCAACCGACAAGCGGTGGTAGATATGCTACATTACAAGCTCATCAAGAATACTGCGAAAAGCAACATTCAGAAAAAAACTTCTTTCTGGATTCCAAGAAAAATACGTAGATATATTTTTACCGCAATTAAACGCGTCCATCTCGAAACCAAAAGCCAACGAGGCGTGTAAGGTAGAGATAGAAAAATATCTGGAAGGAACATAAAAAATAACGAACCTTTGAAGCATAAACTTTATTTTTAGTGTTTTTAGCTAAGTAAGATTTCAAAGTACCTACCGGAAAGAAAATGTCAAGTGGAAATCCTTTGGCTTAAGCTGAGAAAGAACGCCTGAAAAGGTAATTCATTGTAGGTAAACGCAAGCTTTTAAGGGCTGTCATCCGATGGGAGATACGTAAAGAAACATTTTGTCAAAGTCACCATTTATGAGATTGTAAGGAAGTAGTTCCAACTCCGTCAATGAGCTTCATTGAGTGTTAAGGTCCCCATTGTGAGCAGTATGAAGCGCTGGAGATGGGATTTAAGACCAAGATCTTTCATAATCTAGAAAATATCAACAAATCTCATTAGACGACCACGGGTCATTAGATTAGGCCAGTGTCCAATTTTTTTTATTGACCAATTAAAAAACTGATCATAAATAGAGCCCATCAAAGAAAACAAAATTATAATTTGTTCAGAAATAAATATTCCTATATATCTATAAAATGATTTATAATTATTTTAATTTCATGCTAGACAGAGAGCGCACTATAGCACGTTATGACGTCAAGCCGCATGCGCGCCATACAAATGCTATACTAACATATGCTTTGCGAGACAGGGATAGTGCATATCCGCTCTCTATCCCCCACCAAAAACTTTAAACCCTTATTATCTCGCAAATTGTATCAGTAATAAATTATTAACTAAAACCTTTTAAATTAAATTTATTTTTTCAGTATCATCATCATTGTTCGTTGAGAACAATAAAAAACACAGATAGTTTGGTAATCTGCTTATATTTTTGATATTTTAAATTTTTACATTGACACGTCGTGTGCGTTATTTAGAAGTATAAGTACAAATTAGGTTCACGCGAACGCAGCGCCATTAGTACCGTTGTTTCTCACAAGGTGAGTGTTCGGCGCGAACAATCATCATTAACAGTCTATCATGTTCCCACTGTTGGGACATAGACTTTCTCTCAGAGATAGAGAGGATTGGCCATATAATTCATGCTGGCCCATAGTTGGTGAATGTTATATATTATGTCTTTGAGCTTTTGATGTTCTTGGACATACCGATTTCCTCTCGATGTTTTCCTTCACCGTTTTTCGAGCGATTGCATCGAAACTGCACATAATTTAACTACCGGCAGGGCTGAGGATCGAACCAGGTGCCGTCAGATTGTAAAGCACACATCGCACCTTTAATAATAAACCGAACTAACTCAAAAATCATGATTTTTGGGAAATTGCATTCAAAGTTTTACAAGTTTGATGCCACCTATGTTTTAGTAAAAATTAAAAAATGTGGGCACTCTACAGAAATGTAAATGTATTTAGAGTATTGTCAATAGAATATCCTTTCAAAAAACATTTATAAATAACAAATATTATTTATCCTTTTTAAAATACAAAGGTTTAAAAAAAACATTAGCGACTTACACCTTTTCTTGTTAAAAAATACAGGCTAGTATTTGACATGCTACATGACGGATGAAGTGGCATCTAGCATTAAAAATCTTAAACCTAAAAGCTCAGTTGGCCCGGATTGCGTTCCTCCGTTGTTTCTGAAGGAAGGAAGGCCGGATTAAGGGAGGAAAAAAGGGTTTAAAGTTTATATGAAAATCTACGCGTACAAAGTCGCGGGCAAAACCAATAGTTTTGTAATAAATGAAACACCAGTCAACTAGCCTATTACAAAGCGCTGGTTATACTTGCTAAAAATATCTACTTTCGACAGTGACTGTAGCTTTCAGAGCAGACATCCTATGAGATCTCCAAAATAGATTTTGCTAAGTAACTGGCTTGATTGATGATACTCCCAAATTGTTTTGGGAAGCGAATAATCTCCTGAGAGTCATATTATATTTTATACCTTCTATTTATCTTGTAGGGTCAGCATTGGAGACATGAAACTCCCTGTAGCTGTTTATAAATTTCTATTTCCAGAACATTATTAACTTAAAAGCACTTAGTAAAAGTCTCAGTCAACGGGAAATGATCAGCGTTTTTAACGACTTCCAAAAAGGCGGAGGTTCTCAAATCGACGGTTTTTTAATGTTTGTTACCTCAGAACTTTCAAAGTGGGAGAACCGCTTTTGATGATTCTTTTTTTATTTGAAAGCTGGTGCTTCCCGTGTGATTCCATTTGGTCCAGTTCTGACATTTTTATGAAGTTGGTTTTTTTATATTGATAATTATTTTATACAGAAAATAGCGGCAACAAAGCAAGCGGTCCGCCTCATTGTAAGTAGTAATTGCCGCTTATAGACATCTGCAACACTAGCGGCGTTGTCTATGCTTTGCCAGACCGGAGAAATGTTTGTAGATACCCTTTTTTAAACGCTACATGTTGAAGCTATGTTTGTATATTTGTTTGACGGTAACTTGTGTATCGTTGATCCGATCTTCCTGAAATGTTGTAAGACAAGTAATTCATTTCAATACAATTTTTATATTCAAATATAAGCAAAATCTGTTAAGATTTTATAAAGATATAGAGGTTGTGAAGTCACGGTTCGGGGTGAAACACTTAAGATTGGGCCTAAAGCAAAATCTTCAATCTTTGATTAGATTTTCACAGTAGTAAATCATGTCCAAAATCGAAAAAAAAAATACTTTTCGAAACTTCAATATATAAGTAAAGGTCGACCTTGACGAAAACATGGTAGGATAAAATTTTCTCGATAGAAAACCATCACAAAGTTACCTCTAATTTTCAACATTTTTGGTTTGCATTCTGTTTTGGTACATATTATTGAACAATAAATTATGTAAATATTATCACTCATATATAACCTAGAGCTGACCCTAGCAATTTTTAAAAATATTGTCTATTCTATAAGCTATGAGAGTAGAAAGCACTTGGCGCTTACAACATTTTTAATCCGCGCAATACGCTGTCTTTCGTCTCGCGTGACACAAGCTTGAGGCATCGGTTTGTTGCACCGATCAGTTACCATCGCTCTGTTGAGACGGGTAGTCTATGTCAGTTCAGACGTCGAGTACGCAAGCTTGGTTCCGCGCGTCGTCGCGCCGCCCGTGTTTGTTATCCGTACATGCGCTGGGTGTGGCGAGATGCGCGGGGGAAATCAGAATTTATCCTGCCATTAGGCCCGCTCTTAATAAGTTTTGAGAAAACATCTGCATGTAGACAACTTGGAGAATAATTATCGTTTTAATTCGTTTCGTTTTCTAATTAATGAAAATAGGTAAACTATATAGCAAAAAGGGTGAGGTTTTAATGTGGACTAAAATTAACAGTCACGATTTACACACACGCAGAAACAAACTTATACCTACTTTATTCTTAACTACTCCAACTTTATTTTGTTCAAAAACTGTCTATGTAGTAGATTGACATTTTCGATTTAGTTGTTAGACAAGCGCTTTAGAAGGCGGCGCCATCCATCTTCACCCGCTGAGTGGACATCGCTGTTAAACGGAACTATCCGAGTCCTACTGGAGACGAACAATTGTCTTTTACTTGTGAAATATGTATATCGTATACATGTATGTGTATACAATATACATTCTAGGTTATTTTGATAAAGTCAATAAAAAAAACGGCAGATACTTTACACAAAAATCAGGTATTGCCATACAGCTAGGCAATTCTGCCAGTGTTCTAGGAACCCTGCCTGGTGGTGATCACGACGGAGTTTTTATTTTGTAATACATGTTTGTTTGTATTTAATAATGTATATAAGTGGGTATGTATATCTTTATTTGTTATTGTTAGAGTGCTTCTGAATATTCCGCCTAGAAGATGAATCCAACAAATATGGTCAGCACTCAGCAATAACATCGAGAAAAATTGAAATGTATTTTAGACACAATATGGGTAACGAAATCAATGAAATTTTTTACCAGGCAATAAACCTCATAACAAGCTTTAGCGCTCCATGATCGAGGAGCATGAGAAGTAAATATGTGGGATTTTTTGTCGTACGGAAAAAGTTGTGACAAAAATTATGGTCAGCCATAGCGTCCACACCGTGTTCTAGATGTAGGTATTGGTTTTTATTCTATAACATTTTTAGTTAGAAATTAAAACGACACTCAAACTTTACCTGAATTTGGTCCCCTGGGACTGCTGTCAAAACTTTTACACTATTTGCTGCTACACCCGCTCAGCTACGCCCGGTACAGTCAACATCAAACCTATTTCATCAATAATTCTTATTCACACCACATGGAAGACAATGCCATAATTAAAACATATGATAAATTATAAAGATAAGACTGCATAATATAAAGATTTTTTTATAAACATCAAAATATTAGTATTTGGTAAATAACGCCATTTTTATTTAAACAAATCTGTACAGTACTTATCTTATTAAATACTAGTTTTTTTGCCCGCGACTTCGTACGCGTAGATTTTCATAAAAACCTTTAATCCTTTTTTCTTCCAGGGAGTATTACATTCTCTTAGTTCCACGGGTTTAAGAGATGTGCGTGAACAAACAAAAAAAATTCTAAAAACTGCCTTAACATGTTCAGCTGCTTATTTTAAGTCGCCCTGTGTGAAGTATTGATAGAAGCATAAAACACCGTCAACAGTTTTTAAATCTAAAAGATAATGTGACCACAGTGCAGAGCATGTTTTGAAGTTTTCTTTTTGTCTAAACCATAAAAAGTATATCATGTCATGACGGGATGATACATCTCTGAAATTTGACTGTCCAGCTTCGCTCGTTCGAATTTTTCTATGACCATGCAATTTCTGAACTATGAATACGACCACAAGTATATTATGCCTTTGGCCACGGAACCCTGAATTATGTTTGTCTTGACTCTCTCTTGGCTAGTTATTTCTTGTTTCGCGTGCATTTGTATGTATACCTTGATTAAAAAGCCATGAAATGGAACTATTCTACTTATCTGTTAAAATATCACAGTAAAATAACATTCTTTCTTTATTCTTATTGCAAAATATAGGTACACTTTCTTCTTCTAGAATCTAAGTTTATATACCCTGCATAAGGGGTGTAGCAACTTATGTAGTGGCTGGTCACAAAACCAGACCACAGACATAGATATATACATTTAAGTATAGTCAAACTTAACCTAGGGTAAAGTAATTTTACAATACAAAAAGAAAACATACTTAGTGTGATAGGTTACTTAATTATATATGAGGTCATACAGAATTTATGACGCTACTTTCTTAACTATTAATAGATAGATATTTATTATCTAATTATAATTTTCTAAATTTTATAGTCGAAAAAATCTTTTATCTCGTAATAACATCTTTGGGTTACAAACTTACGAAGTTGGTTCTGGAAAAGTGTTATTATTTCTTTATTGCGTCCGGAATTTTGTTGTATATGTTTATTGTCATGTACAATGAACCTTTTTTGAATTATTTCTATTCGCGGGACTAAATTAAAATAGGATGCAGTATATATTGTGTTTTAAATGCTAACATAGAATAAAATGTTGTAGGAGTATTACATTATCTTGGTGCATTGTATTGAATCACCAAAGAGGTTGTAAGGCCTATGTTTTTATAACATCCTTGATCTACACGTTCATTCATCTAAGAAGGTTAAGGAACCTTCTTTAAATTTAAACTGATTATCTGAATGACAGTTTCAAATTTTTATAATGGCTATGTCAATAACATTCTCTTTACTTTGGACCTCCTTGCTGAATAATCATTGATTTTTAAATTTCTTTTATGTAATAATAAAGAATTAAAATAAAATGATTTAACATAGCCTATGTTTTAATCTGGTAATTTCTAAGCATATTCGTGGAAACCGCATTTAAATCCGTCCAGTGGTTTAGGAGTGGTGCGCGGACATACAAACAAACAGACAAAAATTCTAAAAACTGTCCTATCGTATTCAGCTGCTTATTTTAAGACGCCCTGTGTGTTTTTTTTGTTATCTCGAAATTACAGATTTCTTTATCGCTACGTTTTTATTATATGTATAGATAGATATAGATGCCATAATGTGTATCAAAAAAGCCCTATCAAAAAGTTTAATATCTAAGTATCAGAAAAGCTTTTTCAAAAGTCTTTGGTGTTAATTGATTCTAGAAAAACAGGATCAAATCTATGCTAGTATGACATTAAATGTTAAAAACGTTTGTCAAAAGTCATAGCTAAGTCTTTAGGAAACTACTCTAGAAAAATAGAATAACATTTATTTTGTGCTAGTATGACATAAAATTATTAATATGAATGAATACGCCCATGCTAAAACTTTTTTTTCTAGAAAAATAGGATTTAATATATGCCAGTATGACATCAAATGCAAAATTAGTTTTTCTAGTAAACATGATCAAATATGTACCCGTATGGCAATAAATGCGACAAATTTGGATAAATTAATGAGTATCTAAAAAGACCATGCCAAAAGTTTAGGTAAATTTCTCTAGGAAAACAGGATCAAATCTGTGCCCATATGACATTCCTTAAATGTTACAAACATCTATCACAACAGTCCTTGCTAAAATTCTTTGGAAAACTACTCCAGCAAAATTAGGTTAAATCTGTACCAGTATGACAAAAGTGTACTTAACAAAACAGTTTTATTTAACGCTATCCATAAAAACCAGGTGAACTCTATGACAAATCTAGTATGACATTAAAATCTTTGGCAAACTACTCCAGACAGTCAGAATGACACCATCACCACCGCTTGAAAGTGCATCCATATATCATAGATCAATAGAAATCGCACACTGTGCGATTCACACCATCTTTCTTGCTTTACACCTGCAAAATGTGGAATGGGCTGCTTTCCGCGGTGTTTCTGAGAAGCTACAACATGGGGTTCTTCAAGTCTTAAAGGGTCGGCAACGTATTTGTGATACCTCTAGTGTTACAAGTAGGTATCCATAGGCGATGGTGACTGCTTACCGTTAGACGGCCCGTCAGTTTGTTTGTCACCTATGGCATAAAAAATGCAATAAAAGCACATTAAATGCTAGATTAGATCCATTAGCCATATAGCTGTGAAAAATAAGTTAAATAAATAAATAGATCACAATGCAGCACATTTACGGAACAGACTGTTCATTTTAAAAAACTTCAGAACAAGTTAAATGGCTTTTACACAAACTGTGGAAAGTTAAATGCTGTTTACATAGTCTGGCCGCGAATGGGTCTGCTACAATCCCAGAACTTTGTTGCTTTGCATGCTGTATTGTACTCACTTGTAGGTACATACTTAATTGTCACATTGCCGGTCCAAGTTAAAATAGCTATCCTGCTGTAAACATGTCAGTTTTTTTCTACTTATAAGTTTGGTTAAAATATCAAAATCCAAATTAAACTACGTAGCTAACTGAAAATTAAGTAGGCGGGCAAAGTCATCATAGGTTCTGGTATATACAAGTATGTCGCAGATAGATTGCTTACATACCGGAGCTGTTTTATAAAATAGCTCCGTTATGTAAAAACGCTGAACAGCGTTCAGCTGGATTGCCATTGCGCTATCGATCTATGGTCCAACCTCTCTCCAGTTAAAGAGGTAGGAATTAGCTTCAAAATTTGAACTTTTCTTGCTTTAGTTGGCTTGGCAAAAAAAACTTGGCAAACCACTTTCTGTTTCGGACGCAATTATTGTTGTTATGACACATAGAGCAACGAGTGATAAAATTTAGAAATAAAATCTACAATCTGACGTTTAATTTCACGATGATTTACATAACCTCTAATCGTTGACCTGCTGCATTTATAAATGCAAAACGCTTATGCAATTTTGCGTATTAAAGTTCAATAGTTATGAAAAACCGCTAAACGTCGTTCAGCTGTTTTATATAACGGTGCACTTTTGTACAACAGCTAGCGGTTATGTAATACAGCTAATTAAGCAATCCATCTGCGACATAATATACCTACATAGTTGTACAGGTTGAACTAGTACCTAATCGTGGAAACTTTGTATAAAGCAGCAATCCCCTCGCACTGACTGTAATTGCCTAGAAATTGATTTATTATTATAATCGCATAGAAACTTTAGCTTGTTTGGCGCTGAGCCGGGAATACTTATATAATTGAACACCAAATTATTAGCGTTTCATAATTTTTTAAGATTTACCTTGGTGAGAAGGGTTTGATAATCGAGCCAAGTGGTATATAGTGTTATTCTTCAATTGTTACTAATAAACATCTGGAATTTAAGCTAATTTAGTACCATACATCGCACTTAGTGGCAAATTTCTGATGATGGAGCCGAGAATATAGTGGAATATAGTGGCCTTTTCAATTAATACTAGTAAACCTCTCTAGTTTGGGCTCATTTGCTTGATGTTTTGACGAGTTCTATTTAAATACACTTGGTGACTAGGTTCAGTACCCTTAGTACAAGATTTGACAGTTTTCGAAAACTTTTTTCGTTTCCGTATTGTCCCATACATTTTAGTAAAGCGCCTCTAGCGGAAACGCGGATGAACTAAAATCGGTAGTAATCGGCAGTATAGGTTGCTTCACTCAAATACGAAAAATAGTTTCGAATAGCTTTCAGCCCAGCAATGTATGCATGAAAACGAAAACGAAAAAAGTTTTCGAAAACTATCAAATCTTGTACTAAGGGTACTGGTGGGAAAAGCTATTGGTACTGTAGTGGCACACCCGTGTCAACAATATTAATAAATTAAAATATTTTTTGTCCGTCTAGCAGAGTTAACTTTGGCGTCAATGTCACGCTGTGCGAAGTTTCGTTACGCTGAAATAAAAAGGTCGTAAACTATCCGGATCTATTATCTTAAAATCACTTAGAACAAACATAAATTTAAAAGCTCTCAGTAAAGTTGATTTCTAAAGAGTCAAAATCGTCAGAAAAGGAACCTAGTCACATCTGGAAACGATATACGGGTGATAGATTGCAGGGTCTGCAAGAAAGAAAGAGGTCGGGAACTCACACGGATAGGTCACTTAGTTTTAAACTGTAGAAAGAGGCGGTTGTGCGATATAATCATAAAAAAGTATTATAGAGAGAAAGGGCGAAGTTCGTGTCTTAGGAACTTTGCCTATAAAATCATTAAGCATTAATATATCATACCGATATCTGAGTGTTGAGTGTAAAGTCAGTGACTACGGTCAGATGCCGTTGGTAACGTACCCTAGATGTAAAACATTGATAATCTGTATGATTAAACTTATCCCGTGACTATGTAAATAAGAGATTCAACGCTATGGTGTATTTAATTCACCAGTAGACGTAAAGGAATACACCTGAAGTCCGAAAAGACGTATATAGATAAACTATGTACCTCTTGGACTATCTGAGTAATACTGTATAAACAATCCTGTCTTTCACTGTGTATTCCATATATATGTAATGAGCTGATAGACGTCGAGACTTGTACTGGAAGTCCGAAAAGACGTATATAGATAAACTATGTACCTCTTGGACTATCTGAGTAATACTGTATGAACAATCCTGTCTTAATCTGTGTGTTCCATTTATATAATGAGCTGTTAGATGTCTAGACTTGTACTGAAAGTCCGAATAGACGTATATAGATAAGCTATGTACCTCTTGGACTGTCTTGAAGTAATGTTGTATGAACAATTATGTCTCTCTCTGTGTGTTCCATATATATAATGAGCTGATAGATGTCTAGACTTGTACTGAAAGTCCGAAAAGACGTATATAGATAACCTATATACCTCTTGGACTATCTTGAAGTAATGTTGTATGAACAATTCTGTATCTCTCTATGTGTTCCACTTATAATAAGCTGGAATCGTACCTGAAGTCTGAATAGATGTACATAAGTGATATAACTATATGTACATCTTTGACTGTTTGGAGTTATGTTGAGTAAACAATACTCTCTCTTTATTGTACCTTAAATAAGTTGATAGATGATAAGGGTTGTGTATGTGTAACTAATGTATTAATATTGTGTGTATATAATATATATAATAATCAAAACTATCGTACTCCGATCGCGGTTAAATCATTTCCAAACTACTCAAATGTATATGCGCACGAACAAAGGAAATATAATATCATTAACCGTTAATTTGACACAATCAGAGATAAATGTACAATCTAATTATATCCATCAGAAAGAATGATTAAAGATAAACTTATTGTAATAATTAACTTTTAAACTAAATAAAATCCAAATATAATCGGAGTATTGATGACGGATTAACATCCGGAGCAACAATAATAAAATTATACCAAGGGCATTCGTGAGTCTACAGTTCACCGAATTAAGAGTTCGGGCCAATCCAGTTTTTGTTAGAGTACCTGTTTTCTGGATAAACAAGGCCTAGTAATCAGGTGCTCTACAACTCCTGGGTTTATCAGACCCTTGAGTTGTATAAACGATACATATAAATAAACCACATTAACGATAACTAATACCGATTAATAAACAATATTCATATCGCCCAAATTCAGTTGTTTGACTTATTATGATCCCTTTCCGGCTTTATCCTATTACCATATTAGATAGAGGACACCTTGTATATTGGTGTCAGACTTGAGTTGTCTAGATTCATTTAAGGTCCATCAATAGACCATAGATAAATATGTTATGTCACCAGAATAGTACATTATGCATTATTCAGGCGTTTGACACCTATATACAAATGAAACTTAAATCATAGGCATAAGCCCAAGCCTGAGCTAAGAGTCTCTATCTCTACTTGAGCTAGTAAATCTATTAGAACAGAAAAAGGTAGGTTCTAACGATAGTTCCACAGTAAGCGACCATGTGAGCTACCCAGCGTCAAGCATGGCTCGATACCACATCTGACATCTAAGTGCAGCGGAGGTTTGGCAATTATTATATTTATACAAATATTCTAGGTATATAGGTTCACCGTGCCAGACTACAGACGCCGTTCTAATTAGTTTAATATGTGAGGACCCGATATAGTCTATTATGACCTTCATCACTGATGTTATAGAATAGCGAGTTGTACCGATGATGACAAAGTTATGGTGGTTTTCTAAAGTGTGATTCAGATAACTACGTAGTTATGCGATGTACTCAGTGTACTACAGTTCAACTAAATGTCGAACTAGACAGCACTCCTCCAGCCTGACGACGATGTGTAGAACTGGTTTGCCCAATTACACGTCCTCCCCTGGGTGAAGCATTCAACCCGCAAACACTCTGTCGATAAGTCAGTGGCCACTGATATTGCAAATAATAAACCCATGGTATATAAAAGAAATGCTAAAGAGGCTAGAGCTTGCTTGAAGCCCACATTAAAGCGTTCTCACGCTAGGCAGAGTGCTTTGCCAAATTGTACTCGGTACATCCCTGTTTACAGGTTTTAGGGTCTGCGAACAGAGTGTTCCAGTCGAAGTCAGCTACCATTGTATATATCATTACAAGCCAGCCCCCTTGTATCAGCATTGATATTCCGGAACTTTCCAATTAGACAAGCACTAATTGCAATTAGAATGTATCTCACTTTATATTCACATACTCACTGACAAGTCCTGGATGGATGTTTGTACAATTGATATGAGCTCAGAGAGAATGCTGTCACTAATCAATATTAAATAATGCACACAAACTTATGTATATAATATATACTCATCGCTGTAACAGAGTCCTAATTGGTACAATCCACGCTTAAATCGGTCAACATAACTAGACGATCACCTTAACTAGCCAAGACAAATAGACGATCACTTTAGACAATAGGTTTTCTAGGAAGCACGACGTATCACAACGAGAAGACAAGACGACGAACAACGAGGCGAAGAACGGTAACAAACTAGACGATCAAATACCATCACAGTACCACCAATAGCTTCTAAGTAAACCCGTCTAGTTTGGGTTTATTGTCTAGTTTTAATTCTATGAACAGGAAACCCACCCAAGCCAGTAGAAAAAAGTTCTGAGGCTTGAATGGTATGAGGGTTAAAAATGTCATATCGCTAGCGTTACCTCAGGGTACGGGGTGCCTTAGTTAGTTAGCCTTCCCTCCTACACGGACCACTGGGGGAGGACTGTTGAACTGTTAGCTACTCCTAGGAACAAAAATAAATATGTACATACAAGTAAATAAGCGACTGGGAACAGTGAATTTTATCCAATTCGCTGGACCAGCAACACAAAGAAAACGACGATTGGTACAAGAAAAGAAATAACAAAAGCGCGAAGAAAAAACAGCGAAATTGTGAGAGACCGACAGAAATAAAATATGAGGCAGTATAGAGTCAATGATGTGCGCGTGTTTTTATACTTTAATAATATTATGATTACAAAACTTGTGCTGTGAACCCTCAGATATTGTCACACTTAGGGCCGATTTCACCATCAAAGTGAACGCGATCAACGCAAAACTAAAGTGGTATAAAGTGGCTTATTGAGTTCAAAACGTCAATTTGGGTTTCACCAACATAAACTGATCGCAGTTAAGTTTATGTTGGTGAAACCCAAATTGACATTTTGAACTCAATAAGCCACTTTATACCAGTTTAGTTTTGCGTTGATCGTGTTCACTTTGATGGTGAAATCGGCCCTTAATGGACTATGTAGCGTATCCTACAACCTGCACACTAGACAACCTGAACGCGTTGTTTCAGTAGGTATTAGTGTATTATTATAATGTATGTCTATGCTTTATAAACCAGTAACTCCATTATTACATCTCACCCCGTCCCTTACCTCTTCTGTATGTCCTCTCCATACTAAGGTTGCCTGGAAGAGATCGCTTATAGCGATAAGGCCGCCAATTGTTTCACTAGTTTTTAAGTTGTTTTTATGTTAATATGTATGTATGTAAATTTTGGTGTGAACAATAAAGAGTTATCTATCTATCTAACGAAGCCACGGAGAGCGCCAGTTAAAAAAAACTGCTCGAAAGAAGATTACAAAACTACAATATCCATTTTTTAACTCAAAATTTTCCAAACAACGTGTACCTAGAAACGAGAATGAAAACATTATTCTAAATTATCCTTAGTCTACGACGCACGATGCCCACTAGTTTTGAAATTATATTTGTTACAATCATGATGAAAATATTTTAATGGAATTCCATGCTCTCAACTTTAGCTGAAAGGATGACTCTTCAGTATTTGAAAAAGAGACCATAATTTTACGCCGCTAAAAAACTTAAGACGCGCGACGCAAGTGTCTGTTCCCTTATTCAGTCTCTATCTATATGTATTATATTGTGAAATATACAAGAGACTAGTATGGAGCACGTATCCCCAAGCGTGTATTGTAGATATCCAATAAACCACTGCAAGGCCGTAGAGAACAGATACATAAGCCTTTTTAGGGTTATATCACAGCAGTATGTAATGTTAGGGCGGATTAACTAAGAAATTATAATAATGCAACGGTAACAAGCGACAAACATGGCGTTATTATATAGTGCACACACTCTACAGTAAAACAAAAAATGTTAAAATAATAATGTTCAAGTGCGTGTCGGTCACAAATTTCTGTTCATCAAAAAGTTAAGCAACGTCAGGCGGGGTCGGTACTTAGATGGGTGACCGCTTGGGCGTGATTTTATCTTATTGCACAACTTTTTTTTTATGCTATAGGTGGCAAACAAGCAAACGGGAAGCCTCATGGTAAGCGATCACCGTCGCCTATGGATACCTGCAACACCAGAGGCATCACAGATACGTTGCTCTATTAACAGCCCTTTTGAAGAACCCCACATTAAAGCTCTGTTTTGTGGTAGTACGGAATCCGCAGTGCACGAGCCCGACTCGCACTTTGCCAGTTTATTGTAATCTTCGCTGTTCAGTAGTGAAGATTGGAAAATATATTTAAATTTCCTAATCATGTTTGTTCTTTTCTAAAGTTAGGTACTTACAAACATTTGAATTCATGATTGGAAACATGCTTGTTTTTTTGTTTTCTTTGCCTAATTTAACATCCTTTTGTCTTTGTCAAAACTCCTCCACATAATTATTATTATTAAATGAAGAAGAACAAAGATTAGGGGAAAGTCGTATTCGCGTAATTGCCTATTCTTTTGAAAGGAAAAAATAATGTTTTGTAAAGTCTTTTGTCATTTTGAGGCTTTTTGTTTGGGTGAACGTTTAATCTGGTAAAATCGCTTTGTGGGGAGGAAAGCTTTGGAGCATTATCGGCTTTTTCCAGTTCTTGAATAGGTTTAATTGGAGAAGTCTTCAGATGCGTTGCCTGTAGACTTCAAAAGGTTAAACTATAAAAAGTCTGTAATATGAGAATCACATGTCCAAACTTATTATGATTCAATTTGAGATTTCAAGATTTACTCTTGCTCTTGCAAAGCTTGTTTAAAAAAATATGTTTTTTATTACGATTCATTTATTTTAAATTGTTTATTGTTCAGAAACTAACTATACATTTGTCTGAAGCTGCCTTATAACGTTGTCTGAAGATATAAGCAAACACCGGTCGGGCAAGAGCACCGAGGGCTCCACATTCAAAAAATGTGTTTTCTTTCATTCAGCATAGACAGAACTACTTTTTTCGTCTATACATTCAGTTTCATTCAGGGATCCTTATCACGCGCCAGACTCACACATGGCCGTTTTATTATTATTTGTTGTTTTACTTTAGATTGTGTACTATTTAATTATAATCATGTCAAGTTTGACGCTTTTACGAAATGTATGTATTACCGTTTTTACACCTAGAGCAAACACAAAATACGTTTAATTATACGTTTACTTTTGAGACCCCCTTTATTTTTAACTTTGTTTTTTTCATCCGCCGTACCTAATATTAGGTACTACATATTCTGTGGACAACTATTTCAACTAGCTCTCTATTACGATTCAAAAGATAAAGCAGTTACAAGATAGGACAGAGAGACAGCTAGACTGCGGCTTAGTAATACGGTCCCATTAGCACCTTTTGGATACGGAACTGTTTAGAAAACGTCACACATTTCGTCATCATTGTTGAATGAAATTAACATCTCGAACTGTTCATGAATTCGAAGCTGCAAGTTAACGATATCTAATTGATGGTTACCTTGTCATTGGATCCAAAGTAGGCAGGATAAAATCTAAATTGGTTCGACAACTGCGTGACAAGGGTCGCCGGACCAGTCGCTTTATCACCTCTCGATTCCGACGACCGCACATTCAAGCAATTGTTAACTCTATCAACGTATTGGTGTTTGGATTTAAATGGATAAAAGAACAAAAAGACAGATTTATATTTACACATACAAATAATATTGACAAAATTAGATTCGTATCTAGTGGATAGTTAAGTCGATAAAACGTAAATAGTAGCAAGTCAATTCCTAGCTGAATCGCAGACGGTCGCAGATAATACTGCCCGATGACGCAAGTGGAAATATTCCTGTGAAATACTTAAGATAAATAAACGATGCCTAGTTCTTTTATTTAGGTGACAGAGGTAGGTGTTAGTCGTACTCAATTACTCACCAAGTGCCATTCATTAACATTTGTATGGGATTTTCAGACACAGGTACCTAATAGGTCGGGGAAAAAGTCTTTTCGTATTTTGTATGTATAAAGTTGTAGTAAAAATCTTATCCGTTGTACTATTTGTATCTGGCTGGTTTTGATACCATTAAAAATATGACATTTTAAAAAAGGAATACAAAACGTAAAAAGCAAATTCCCGCCATTTTTCAATTGTTTTTTTGTTCGATAAAATGAGTGAATCTAACGAACAAATTCGATATATTGTGAAATTTTATAACAAAAAAGGGAAAAATGCGACACACGCCGCGAATAAAATTTGTGACGTTTATGGACCTAATGCAGTGTCATCAAGAGTAGCACAATGTTGGTTCAAGCGTTTTCAGTCCGGGAATTTTGATGTCAAAGATGCAGCTCGCTCTGGTCGCCCTGTTACGGATAAAGTCGATGCCATTTCTGAAAAAGTGGACCAAGATCGGCATATTAGTAGTTACGACGTAGCTGAAGAACTGGGGATTGACCACAAAACAGTTTTGACCCATTTGAAAAAAACTGGGTATACAAAAAACTCGATATTTGGGTGCCACACGAGCTCACTGAAAGAAACCAAATGAATCGTGTACTCATTTGCGATTCTCTATTGAAACGTAACGAAACCGAACCGTTTTTGAAAAGATTGATCACTGGTGATGAAAAATGGATCACCTACGACAAGAATGTGCGCAAAAGATCATGGTCAAAGGGCAGTGAAGCACCACAGACTGTAGCGAAACCCGGATTAACACGTAATAAGGTGACGCTGTGTGTATGGTGGGATTGGCAGGGCATCGTTCATTATGAGCTTTTACCGCCGGGCAAAACCATCGATTCGGATCTCTACTGCCAACAGCAGATGAGACTCAAACAAGAAATTGAGAAAAAACGGCCGGAATTGATCAACAGAAAGAGTGTGGTCTTTCATCATGATAACGCCAGACCGCACACATCTTTGGCCACTCAGCAAAAATTTAGAGAGCTTGGTTGGGAAGTGTTAATGCATCCACCATATAGCCCAGATCTTGCACCCTCAGATTTCCACCTGTTTCGATCTCTTCAGAATTCTTTGGGTAGTGTTAGATTAACATCAAGAGAGGACTGTCAAAACTACTTGTTGCATTTTTTTGATCAGAAGTCCCAAAAATTCTACAGCAACGGGATCATGTCACTACCTACAAGATGGCAACAAGTTATCGAACAAAATGGCACATATATATTATAATTAAATGTAATTAAACTTGAAAAAAATATGTCTTGAATTTGTTTAAAAAATACGAAGAAACTTTTTCCCCGACCTTATATTTCACTCGGTCGTTCAATAAGATAATGCGGTTGACCAAACGGAAACCAAGGAATACCTTCAATAGCCTAGAAAAGGCAGCGCCGTTTGATACCTACAATGTGCTAAACAGATTCATTTTCACTTCATTCTCGACCAGTCTCGGACCAAACATGACGCAAATCGCGTTTATTATCGTTTGTGTTTTTATCGTCACAATTATCGCTGCAGGTGAGGAAAATTTATATTATGGTATTTTATACTTACTCATTTATTGAAATTGTATTGGGATTATGTTATTGCAGGGCTATATTTATGTAAGAACCTTTATCGTTTAAAAGAACCATCTTTATTATATACCATACCATACCATAAACCAATTTGTACCTACTTGTACCTACTTTATACCAATTTATTGTCATTTAATTGTATTATTTATCCTTGTTGACGTATAGTGAAGGTACGAGTATCTTCTATAGGTCTGCGTGCTTCATCTTCGGCGAGTTGTTGTCAAACGCGAGCTCTACGTGATTGCTAGTATTAATAAAATGTTCCGTATAAGTAAGGTAGGTATTAAGAAAAACATCACGAATATCATTTTATTTATATTACACGGGAATTACTCACGTAAGATTAGGCCGGATACTCCGACTATAGTTTGGCCTAATCTTACGTGAGTAATTCCCGTGTAATATAAATTAAATGTGTGAAAACCACGTCAGTTTTCATAATAAAATCACGAATACATTTTACAGAACTGAAATGCGGTATTGGCGAAGTAGAAGATACCTGCCCAGCTGACTGCGCGTTGGAGTTCTGCCCCAAAAATGAAAACTACAGCCGAGCTTGTGAAAAACCGAATAAATGCCCCGCGCCTGCCTGCAAATGTAGATTTAATTATAGTAGAGCCAATAATGGCACCTGCATATCGACCAGGGAGTGCCGTAAGTATCCCATCAGAAACATTTGTTAGGCATAGTTACTCTCATGATGTCTTAAAAAGCTCCATGTAGCAGATATATAATAGGGACTCCCAGGTCGCGATCACGACAGTAAATTATTTTCTCTCTGAAGCAGAAACCCGACTTTAAAAAAAGAGGTTCTCACGAGGTGGTCCCACACTACTTTGAATTTTGTCTCGCTCTCTCGGCTTATGATAGAGCAATAAGATAATTATTAAAAATGATTTTGAGATTATTACCATAATCTCAACCTGTTTAAATTCCATAGAAAATAGAACTTTCTGTTTTCGCGAATTTTCCATTGTTTCGAGCATATTTTCCAATATTATTTTAATCGACTTTCTCAAAAGAAGGAGATTCTCAATTCGACTGTTTTTTTTTATGTTTGTTACCTCAGAACTTTCGACTGGGTGAACCGATTTTTTTTTTTTTTTAAAGCTGGCGCTTTTCGTGCTGTCCCATTTCAATTTGGTCCAGTTCTAACATTTTAATGTTGTCGGTTTTTTATATTGATAATTATTCTTCTAAACCATTCCTGTATTAAGGAGAATAAAACAAAAATATGTATTTCGGTCGCAAGCCATTTTTAAGTTTTAGCGAGACTAAACAGCAATTGATTTTTATACGTAGAAGATCGTCCAAATTCCCGAAACTTATTTTTACGGAACTTTTATTCCGCAGCTGATTTTCCATGCACTCAACCTAACGAGGAATACATGTCGTGTCCTGCTTACTGCCCTACCGATGACTGCTCACAAGCAACGGTCGACGGAAGATGTCCAACTCTTGGCAAGATCTTGGTGGTCGTGGAATGTAGACCGACGTGCAGGTGTAAAAAGGGATATTGGAGGAATATGGGAAGCTGTATACCTTATGCTGAATGTCGTGAGTATACAAAGTTACTCTTACGTAAACTGTCTGTTGCAATGATGGCGAGCACCTCACCAGGGCCCCGATTCCACTAAACCAATTGTTTTTAAATTGTTAATGATTTTTCTCAAAAATTGCCCTTTTGACACTATTGACATAGATAAAGTGTCAAAAGTGAAAAACAAAATTGTTTTTGAATTGTTAATGAATTGCCTCAAAAATTGCCCTTATGACACTTTTTGTATAGATAAAGGGTCAAAAGTAAAAAAAAGGCTATTCTTTAACAATTGAAAAACAATTGGTTTAGTAATAAATATAAATAAATAAATATGTGGGACATTATTGCACACATGGTCATCTGACCCCAAACTAAGCAAAGCTTGTAATATGACTGCCAGAGACTGATATACATACATATATATTTTTAAATACATACTTAAATAGATATTAACACCCAGACATAGAACAAACACAAATGTTCATCACACAAATGTTTGTCCTAGGTGGGAATCGAACCCACGCCCCCAAGCGCAGAAAGTAGGTTCACTACCAACTGAGCCACCGGGGCAGTCATAATTAGTAGAATCGGGGCCCAGGGTTATTAAGCCAAAACCACTATTCGATCGTTTGAGATGGGTTAACTCTGATTAAATTAATTAGTTGTGCACACTAGAGGTAAACATGACAATTATTATAGTCGTAGGATGTAAAATTTCTTTCATATGTTTTAATTGATATATTTTTTTCTTTGCAGCTAACCGTGGAAATTACATGGAAAAACAACTATCGCCATTTATAGAATTTATTTAAAATATATATATAATTGTAACACATACACGCATATACCTACTAGGGCATCGCCACGAACCCAATTAGGTCAACGCTTATACATACTCGTATACTAGCTGCGCCCCGCGGTTTCACCCGCGTGGTGATGAAAATCGGTGATGATGATGATGAAAAGTAGCCTATGTTTTAATCCAGGACATAAGCTATCTCTATTCTAAATTTCATCCAAATCCGTCCAGCCGTTTTAACGTGAAGGAGTAACAAACATACACACTCACACACACACTCACAAACTTTCGCATTTATAATATTAGTGTGATAGCATTGCGATGCCTCACATACATACAAATCACTTACACTCAGTCTCACATTTCATTTATCAACACACACACATACACTACCCTCCACGCATACACAAACACCTACACCTTCCACACACACACACACACACTCACACAAGCACACACCCACACTCTCTCTATTTCACACATACACATATATACTTACTGCATGAATATTAATACTAAATTTATTGAATTATTAGTTTTGTCAATAGTCACTATAACTGGGATGGGAACCGACTCCTATATTTGTATTATAATACAGTTAATCTACGTAGCATAGGAGTCAGAGATTTACTAAACTTGTGTAACCATTATTAAAAGCAAATAAATATTTCGTATTTTGGTAATTTTTCAGTTCAGTTTGTAACAGTTAATTCTTGCACAGATGATAGGGTTCATGATTTCTCGAGCATTTCAATTTCTCGGGTCTCGAAAATTCTCGAGGCTAATTTCTCGAGGCTTCTCGGGTTGCCGAGAAATTTACATTTAGGTACGTCAACAAATTCAGTGGTTTTCCTCTCAAATAAAAGTATCAAATTAATTATAAAACCTTTATTGATTATATTCAAAAACATTAATCTTATGAATAAGCGAATTAACTTTTTTTTAAATACAGAAATAATATTCCGACTCATAATTATAATGACAGCATCATTTTTGGCTGGTTATTTAGAACTTATAAACAAAAGTAGCTTCTATTAAACTAAACAAAAAATCAACATGAAAGAAAACGTTAATATCTTAACTTATAATTAAATTACAATCACAGCACCATTTTTGGCTGGTTATTTAGAAAAAAAAAACAACTTAAAACTTGTAAACAAAAATAGCTTCTATAAAATAAAAATAAAATAACATGAAAGAAAACGTTAATATCTTAAATTCAGGTAGAAAAAATAAATTAAATTTCTATATAGGTACATGATTTCTCGAGTTCTCGACTTTTCTCGAGCTTGATTTCCCGGGAACAAAGCCCAACGATTTACCGGGAATGTACCCTAACAGATGATGATGGAACGCTGCAACATGTTAAACATTTTATTGTTTTATGAACAATACCAACACGTATCTATAATTTCTAACGATGGATCAACGGAAGAATTAGGTACTTGTACACATTGAGTAAAACTCTTATTGGTATCCTTTGAGACCAACTCAAACTGCTGCTCCACGGCGACGCCACGCACTTACGCAGGCAACCACATTGCAGACACAAACAATATACCTACTGCTACAATCTTCCCACTCTGAGATACGCACTAATCCTTTCCCCCAATCCCCCAACCTTATCCAAAATGAGCAATGTAAACAATTTAAGAGATAAGATCTGGGACCTTACGGCTACCTAATTAAAGCGGGCTTGAAACAGCGCAGTGCGGAAAACACGCGAACCTTAATGCGCCGAGATAAAGCGGTAGTGCCACTTTTCGCAATCACCTAAACTGAATCGTTTATAACAGATAGTCGTAAGGGTGAATGCAAACGGTAATTTTGTATAGAAAATCACGTGATCCCAAAGCACAGGCTTGGCCTCTTGGCCTTGTATGGGGCAAACAGCTAACATAATTTCTACATGAGGTATATAAAAAAAGTAATAATATTGCCATATTCTTAATAATTACCTACTTGATGGAAATAAATATATTATTATTATACCTACATACTCTTTACTACCTAGCTTAGTACCTAAATCAACTTAAGCGCTTTAAAGAACTGTAAATATTTAATAGTGACACGAAAATATGAGATACTAAAAAATGCCCGTTTCCACCACGTCAAAATATATTTTTAACTGTAGTTTTTTATATTATACTAGCGACCGCCCCGGCTTCCCACGGGTGTAAGTTTTATTATACACCTTCCGTGAAAAAGTATCTAACTGATGGTGAAAACTGCACTAAAATCGTGGTTAGCAAGGTAGACTGACGTGAAAAGCTACTTTATTTTATACTAGCGACCCGCCCCGGCTTCGCACGGGTATATATTTTATTATTATACATATAAACCTTCTGTGAAAAGATATCTAACTGATAGTGAAAACCGCTTCAAGATCCGTTGCGAAAATTTAAGCATACATAGGGACGGGCAGACAGCGACAGCGACTTTGTTTTATACTATGTAGTGACTATGTAGAGAAGTAAAGGTATTCTGAAAGGGGCGCTCGAACTGTATATAGCGGCTATCTTGGTGAAGCTATACAGCTGTTACATTTGACTAGAATGTACTCCATTGGTACAAAGAGAATTCAATAAGATAACCATCTGTTCGCCTTACGTTCCGTGCCCTACGACCAATTTATGGTCTGGATTTGGAATGACGATAGGTAATCTACGGGAGATTCATCAGGTGCCTACACTCTGTTCTGCCCACAAAGTCCGGTTAAGTGTGGATTTTGATCCAGTGGTAGCAACGGCCCTTATTTATTCAAACATAATTATGTCGTCCAATATTAGTCCAACAGGAAGCTAGCGGAAGTGGAGCCATAGCGGCTATTTCGTCGAAATTATATTTTACACATAGGAACGTAATATCATCGAATTTAAAAATAAAATTGTAGAAATATCTTAGACAGCTTGTTTTATTTGATTTCAATGTTTGAACGCTCTAAATAAAAAATATTTTGTTATCTTTTTTTTATTATCAGCTTATCGTGTTTGTAAAGCTGGAACACAGGCTTTTTTTACAATATGGAGAGATATTATGGGCCCCTGTGGATAAGGGGGATTACCATAATCTCAAAAACATTCTTATAATACCTTTCATTGAATTTTGTCTCGCTCTCTCGACTAATGAGAGAGCAAGTCAGCAATTAAAAGTAGAATCCTTTTATTTCTTATCCTTTAATTACAGAATGAATGCATTTACTAAAAACTGACCAAGAACGTGTTGAGACATGCATTTGGTAGGATTCCGTATAGCCGAAAATATATAATTGTGGTCACATTCATAACTCCTAAATAGCAGGTTATAAAAAATTCAATCGAACGAGGGTCGGCGGACTTAGCCAAATTTTAGAGATGTTGATACATCTCCCGACATAACATAGACTTTTTAAGGTTTTATCAAAGAGGAAACTACTTGGGACTAACTAAGAATGTTAGTCCTAAGATTATTTTACGTAAAGGTCCTTTTGCTTTCACCTTTGAGCTAGAAATTCTTAAATTTATTACAGTTTATCGTTATACTTAACTCAAAAATAATGTTGAATAAAGATTTTTAATTTGACTTATCAGCATGGCAAGTAACAAGTTTTTATGTTTATTAGTTTAGAAATGCAGGACAGACCAAGTTTTTACCACTTAACGGACCATATTTCGGAAAGGTTAAAAAAGTAATGGATGTAACCTGACTACGTTTTAGAAAAAAAACTAGTCGATAAAACCTAACATGAGAGAGTGCAGAAAAAAAAATCATTCACATGTACCAGAACCATCGCTAAAATGCATTTTATTAATATGTACTAATAAGATCTATTATACTAACACTGTAATTAAGTATGCAAAGTTACATGCTCTTATCTTAATGACTATATAAATTAGAAGGTTTTAAAGAATCAGGACAGACGGACAGACAGAATGAACTTTTGATAGAGCTCCTTGTAGTACTACAGAACCCTAACAAAACAGTGGACAAAATAAATTAGAACCTAACACGGAACTTTTTTACCCCCTATTGCACTACGCTGCAACCATAATAATATATGTAGAGTTGTTCTATCTAACGAATATGTATCCAATAAATTGTATCAGAGAGTGATAGTCATACCCATTTCCTAGCGATTAATTCTTTTTAAGTTTTTGGTCACGATTTAAATGGATATAAATATAGTAAAATGAAAATACAATTTATATTTTTTAAATTAATTTGGCAAGATGCTTGGTTCATTGATTTACATTGCAGTATATAATGTTTTATTTTTTAGTTTTGTATCAGCAAGATGTGACGGTAAGTGTTTATAGCTAGTTCAATATAAAATACAATGCCTTGTATGAAAAACTTTTTTTTACTCTTAAAGTCTGTAAACCCCTTTTGTCTAAATCGCCCCATGTGAACCAAATTTAAATGTTTTATTAGTATTCGTATGAAATTAAATAAATAAATATCTGGGACATTTTTGCACACTCGGTCATCTGACCCCATACTAAGCAAAGCTTGTAATATGGCTGCCAGAGACTTATACGTACATATATATATATAAAAATACATACTTAAATAGATCAAAATGTACATGAGTTTTTCAATATAACTCAGGCTAACTTTTCTTATAAAAATATGGTAAAACTAAAAAAACGTTTTCAACGATTTGAAGTACGTACATAAGTAACTGAAGCTAGCGCAAATTTTTAAAAGCACCGAAAAGTAGTTGGTTCTGTAGAGACTTGATTCAAGTTAATTCTGAAACTATACCTACATACGTAGAATAGGTAAGGAGCAGGATCGTCATGAAAAGTAGTTTTTTTAATGTAAAACTAGCTGCGCCCCGCGGTTTCACCCGCGTTATATACCTTCTTGAAGCAACTTCCTTAGTAGCGACAGCAACCTCCTTTGACTTGATGACAATAAAAAAAAAATCTATGATGTAATTATGTCAATGTCTATTATACATTATCATAATTAAATACTTGCCATTATTACAAAATGCTTTGATTACATATACCTCATATCTCAGAATACAGCCTCATATCATATATCAGAGTATACCTATAGATCGGGAAATATATATAATAAAAGACAAAATGCAGATATGGGAAAATTAATTTTATTTATACTTAAGTATATATTTTTCGTGATTTTTTCCGATATTTTAATACTTATTCTGCTATTCGGGGCAATACTATATACAAGGTATATATATATATATAATATATATGAAAACAAGGTAAGGTGTATATATATATATATATAAAGGTCGGGGAAAAAGTTTCTTCGTATTTTTTAAACAAATTCAAGACATATTTTTTTCAAGTTTAATTACATTTAATTATAATATATATGTGCCATTTTGTTCGATAACTTGTTGCCATCTTGTAGGTAGTGACATGATCCCGTTGCTGTAGAATTTTTGGGACTTCTGATCAAAAAAATGCAACAAGTAGTTTTGACAGTCCTCTCTTGATGTTAATCTAACACTACCCAAAGAATTCTGAAGAGATCGAAACAGGTGGAAATCTGAGGGTGCAAGGTCTGGGCTATATGGTGGATGCATTAACACTTCCCAACCAAGCTCTCTAAATTTTTGCTGAGTGGCCAAAGATGTGTGCGGTCTGGCGTTATCATGATGAAAGACCACACTCTTTCTGTTGATCAATTCCGGCCGTTTTTTCTCAATTTCTTGTTTGAGTCTCATCTGCTGTTGGCAGTAGAGATCCGAATCGATGGTTTTGCCCGGCGGTAAAAGCTCATAATGAACGATGCCCTGCCAATCCCACCATACACACAGCATCACCTTATTACGTGTTAATCCGGGTTTCGCTACAGTCTGTGGTGCTTCACTGCCCTTTGACCATGATCTTTTGCGCACATTCTTGTCGTAGGTGATGCATTTTTCATCACCAGTGATCAATCTTTTCAAAAACGGTTCGGTTTCGTTACGTTTCAATAGAGAATCGCAAATGAGTACACGATTCATTTGGTTTCTTTCAGTGAGCTCGTGTGGCACCCAAATATCGAGTTTTTTGTATACCCAGTTTTTTTCAAATGGGTCAAAACTGTTTTGTGGTCAATCCCCAGTTCTTCAGCTACGTCGTAACTACTAATATGCCGATCTTGGTCCACTTTTTCAGAAATGGCATTGACTTTATCCGTAACAGGGCGACCAGAGCGAGCTGCATCTTTGACATCAAAATTCCCGGACTGAAAACGCTTGAACCAACATTGTGCTACTCTTGATGACACTGCATTAGGTCCATAAACGTCACAAATTTTATTCGCGGCGTGTGTCGCATTTTTCCCTTTTTTGTTATAAAATTTCACAATATATCGAATTTGTTCGTTAGATTCACTCATTTTATCGAACAAAAAAACAATTAAAAAATGGCGGGAAATTGCTTTTTACGTTTTGTATTCCTTTTTTAAAATGTCATATTTTTAATGGTATCAAAACCAGCCAGATACAAACAGTACAACGGATAAGATTTTTACTACAACTTTATACATACAAAATACGAAAAGACTTTTTCCCCGACCTATTATATATGTTGTTTTCATATATATTTTTAATGTGGTGTTGCCGACGCCTGATGGAAAGAATAAGCTGGATAAGAATAACAACCAGGAATTGTTAGGTAATGAATGAGAAAATACGTCATATATACTAGCTGGTTTTGTGATTTTGAGACTACTCAGAATACTTCATAGAAATCACAGAATCATAGAGGGAAAGGTAGAAAAAATTAGAGGACCGGGAAGACCGAGTAGCATTTTAGTCCAAGTACAAGAGAACGCTGGCAGTAATCCGTGACGGCTAAAGTTACGCCACAGATAAGGCCGAACTGCCCGGCCAGAGCTAACTTTTTCGAACATTTTCATATCTTATACAGAAGAATGAATAATATCTACTTGATTTTGGAAAAACCGCAAAAACATAAGCGGAACCGTACCATGAGCTTGTCACGACACGCACTTGGCAATGTTTGTTTTTATAAATATTCACGGTAGGCGCCATAAAAAGGTACATTTTATTGTATCGATAATAAGTTAGATTTTGTCACGTTCAGAATAAATACATAATAAATTCAGAATCGTGAGCAGTAAATAATTTAAAATGTAATAAAACATAAGTATAAAAAATATCATTATTCTAAAATGGCTCGTAAGTAATCACGACTTTACTTTTGAATAGTGCTCAGGCTTACTTGTTTACTTTTGAATAGTTTTATTTTGGGTCACGATCATACCATGATCGTGACCCAAAATAAAATCTAATAATAGTTAACAAAAAAAAATGCCATTCAAAATTAAATTTCAAAAACAGGGAAAAAATATAAGACTAGTATTATTTTTGATTTCCTTATTGCCAATGGGAGAGGTTATAAAAATATCATCCCCACTTTTTTTTTTTTTTTTTTTAAACAAAATATCAACATTTTCGTATCGCTGATTCATGCATAATGTGGGAAATAATAGCAAAATAGTCCAATATATTTTATAGTAATTTTAAATAAGTATTAAACATTCATAGCGAAATTGAAGTCCATTAACAAAATGCATATTGACTGATTAATGATTGTTCTCCAGGATCAATATGCAATGAAAACGAAATTTTAAATCAATGCCCCAATGGTTGCGACAATGATGCTTGTCCCATTATCTTGAATAATCAACATGAAATTTGCGTCGCGCTCGATTTTTGCTTACCACAACAGTGTCAATGCAAACCAAACTTTAAAAGAGATACTCGTAATAATGGCAACTGCATCCCAATAGAAAACTGTCGTAAGTACCCCTAAGTCATTAACCTAACATTCAGTTATACATTTGTCTTTAACTAGATAAAAATATATTTTTTTATCTTTTCCGTAGCCCAAATCTGTCCAGTTAATGAAGAGTACTCCATATGCCCTCTTACTGTATGCCGTAGTCAAAACTGTAATGAATTTGAGTCCCGCTCCTGCCCTCTTTTACCTCAAGGGTCTGAATGTAAGGACGGGTGTGTTTGTATAGAAGGCACCTTGAGAGATGATTATGGTAACTGTGTTCCAGAGGATCAATGTCCTGGTAAAAACAAACCTATACACTGTTTTAAACTATCACGGTTGTTCACTACAGTTATATTATGATTATTTACGGGATTGAATTTGGATTTGAATTTGAATTTGATATTTACCGTGGTAAGGTTGTGGGAGGTGTGTGATTCCCGATATTTCGGCGCAGTTACATGCACCATGTTCACGGGAAGACTGCAGTCTTCCCGTGAATATGGTGCATGCGGTAAATATCCCGTAAATAATCATACAAACCTACTCGTATACATTTGGGAAATTGAGATTTAGCGCTGCGTTTCATGCGCCTTCATCATGCATTTTTGCTAGCGCTGTCGATCATAACGGCTTATAGTAGGTACTACTACTTACTGGTAGGTACTTATAATATATAAAGTTAAATGATTATTTACGGGATATTTACCGTGGTAAGGTTGTGGAAGGAGCTCCCGATATTTCGGCGCAGTTACATGCACCATGTTCACGGGAAGACTGAAGAATGCGGGTGGTAGGTGAAAAAGTCATTATTTCATCATCATTTCATTATTTTCAGGTGTCATTTAACTTTAGTGAACAACCGTGATATTTTAAAACAGTGTTTATAATATATACTCGTAATAATTAATATTTTTTATTACATAATAATAATATTAGGACCGATGGTGGTCGGGTGGCAGCATGTGCGCTTTATAATCTGCACCCTGTTCGATCCTTGGTCCTGCACCAATCACTTATTTACATTGTAGTTTTCGATGCCATCGCTCAAAAACGGTGTAGGAAAACATCGTGAGGAAACCGGTATGTTCAAAAACCTCAAAAATTCAAAGATATATGAAATTCACCAAAATGCAATGCCAGTATGGTGGATCAAACAGGGTCCATCCTATCTGTCTCTGAAAGATACCGTGATTATAGAACACGATAGCCTGATAATGATGCAAAATTATCTAAATTATTTATTGCAATAAATATATTTACCTATATACACGAGAAGCCACTGGCATGACACCAGACACCAGACACACAGTCCCAGACTAGTGCGGAAGCCAGACTAGAGCTTATGAAACTACAAATTAAAAAAAATCCACAATATAAATTACTTTCATTACAATATAGGGTCGCATTTAATGGAACAAAATGTGGCAATTCCCACTATTTACAACAAAACTATTGATTAGGTACCTACATACCAAGAAATCAGACGTAGCATTAATACTTTAAATTTACAACAAACCTATTGATTACCTACCAAGAAATTAGACGTAGCATTAATACTTTAAATTTACAACAAAACTATTGATTACCTACCAAGAAATCAGACGTAGCATTAATACTTTAAATTTACAACAAAACTATTGATTACCTACCAAGAAATCGGACGTACACTAGGTACATGTAGTTTTAATATTAAATAGAGTTGTAATTAAAATATAATAGCAATTTCAACAGGCGCTTGCAGTGAATACGAAATATTAAACCAGTGCCCGAGTACTTGTAATACCGATGCATGTCCCACTAATATGAACGACGGCGAAGATGACAAACTTTGCACTACTGTTTGCGGTGCCCCGAGATGCGAGTGTAAAGAAAACTTTAAACGAGACTTCAATGGAAATTGTATTCCTGAACAAAATTGTCGTGAGTATTTTATTGTTTGTGTTTTTGTTGTTATAGTAAATAAACAATGTTTTATTAGGCAATAATTGATAAGCCTATAATATTTCTAATAATACAGAATTACTGTTATATGAATAGGTACTTTACAAAAAAAAAAAAGTTTACCTACAACATTTAAATACTTTTTTTTCCATGAAATATTATAAAATGAATAACTTACATAGTATTCTTACTTTGATATATTTTATTGGTTTTTATTAATGTATGCGTTAATGTTTGAAGTAGGTAGTTATATTTAAATTAGCCTCCCAGGGACTAGCTCTCGGTTCAAGTCAGTTTAACAATATAACACAAGATTCAATACCTACAATAAGTGATTCGGACGGCCCGAAATATTTTACAGCTAAAACCTGTCCGGCCAACGAAGAGTTTTCTAGCTGTATGCAAGGCTTATGCCGTATACAAGATTGTACACAAAAATATCAATCAACAAATAAGATGCATAAGAATAGTAGACGATGTGTGTCAAGAAGGTTGCGTCTGTACTCCTGGGGCCTTACCCCTAGCTCGAAAAGTTGACCCGCATAGGTGTTATTTGTCTAAACGGTACCATCAACTACGATAAGCGGTAGTTAATTGATAGCCGCCAAGCTTTGCTATTTTCACGCACACACGCATAGTAAAACGGATTTTCGTTCATTCAAGTTAGACGCTTTTAAACGATGCAGTTTAAACGAGTTGGTTAATTTTAGGTACCTATCAGGTACCTACTAAAAGTTGGCTCGCAAAAGTGAAGCTAGAGGTAAGGCCCCTGGTACTTTAAGAGACGAAAATGGCAAATGTGTTCCATAAGATCAATGTCAAAGTTAGTTAATTTTTATAATTTTTTCTAAAGTCATATTCTTTGTTTAAAGTTCTCATTAAAGTAAATTAATTAATTGCATTTATAATTGTGTACCTAATCGTCATCTAGGCCAAATATGCGGTAAAAACGAACAGTTTAACCAATGTCCCAGTGTCTGCAAAACCGATGCCTTTACAACAAATCTAAACGACGACGTTGATGTAGATAATATTCAAGCATGCACAAAAAATTGTGGTTCACCAAGCTGCGAATGCATCGAAAATTATAGACGAGATGACAACGGAAATTGTATTCCTGGTGGAAGTTTTCGTAAGTAGATAAAATATATACTTTATACACTCAATTTCCTATAAAGATATATTAATACATTATATTTACACCTCACTATTAGTACCTAGTATTCAAGCGAGTTCAAATAACCATCCCAGAAACAAGATGAGATCAAAAAATCTGAATTTTTGCAGCTTAAAAGTGCCCGTTCAATGAAGAGTTTTGTAGTGCTAAACCATATTCACCATGCTGGCCCAATCCTTGAACTTTTGACGTTCATGGACATACCGGTTTCCTCACTATCTTTCCTTCACCGTTGTTGAGAGATGGCATCGTATATGGTATCAATAAAAGTATATACCATAGTTAATGGTCTTGGCATTTACATTTTATGCGATATGTATAAAACCAGAATGCCTACCTACTTCATACCAACTAAGGACAGGTAGGGTAGGATAGGTATAACAGGATAAAAACAAAAAGGGCTTTGCATTCATTAATAAACCGGCCAACGGCCATTTTTTTCCGCGAATAAGTCGGCGTTTGACCGCAGACTTAGAAGATACCTATTCACTCTTTGCCTTGAAAACTTTGAAAAGGCCCAGATTGTATATCTCAGCAGACTCGCTACTTTACGGCGGTGTTCTACACTGAGAAGTTTCTTAGCAACTTCTCATCGCCTATAAGTCGAACAGCACGCCAGTCTATCGATTCAAGAGCTTCGAGCTGGTATTTGGCTTAACCGTCCCAAAGATGACAGCAGTATTCCACGGATGATGCCTCTGTAAGGGGGTCGCGGGGATCTCGAAGTTTCGGTAACAGAAAAAGAAAAACAAAGTTAAAATATATTTTTACTAAGAAAAAATAATGGAAAAACAAAGTAAAAAAATATTTTTACTAAGAAAAAATAATGGTTTATAAAATTTTATTGTTACCTTTTTTTAGAAAAGGTTGTACGTATTTGATATTTGTAGTATAATAAAATAAAGATTTTAAACTGTGGAAAGTAAGGGGTCCCGATTTTATTTTTTTTATACTAAGGGGTCGCGTGGTGAAAAAGTTTGAAAAACAGCTTTAGAGAGTGTACTAAAAAATGCCAAGTTTGACGCTTGTAGTTACCTATTACCGTTTTTAGACTAGAGAAAATAAGTACAAAAATACGAAAAAAAGTACGTTTGTTATACCTATTACTCTTCTTTACCTTTTACTTTATGACTTTATTATTATTTAACCCGCCGTAACAGTACATATTATGTGGGAATTTCAACTGGGTATCTATTACGGTTCGAAAGATACAGCCGTTAAAAGGTAGGACGGTCGGACAGACAGACAGCATAGACTCAGTAATACGGTCCCGGTTTTACCCTTTGGGTACGGAACCCTAAAAACGGTCATGTAGTTGAGTACATATAAAAAGGAATCCAACATGTTCACATCGGCATAACAAATTAAGTGATCAGGCAAGATGGGCTCAACTAATTTATTTGTGTTATTTTCCTGTTTCATAGTGACTTGCGCTTCTTATACAGCAGGTAAGATAATTTACACAGAAAAACTTTACAATTAAAATACTTTTTATTTTAAACCATATCAATTTAGTACTAAGTAGGTACGGTCGTAATATACGTACTGGGGCCTTACGCCCAACTTTAAACGCGGGCCCGAATAGGTTTGCAAAACCGTAACCATGCAGTTTGCAAAATCACGCGACCGCAAACCGTATCTCGGCGCGTTAAGCTTCGCGTTCGCGTGATTTAGCAAACAGCACCTATTCGGGCCCGCGTTTAAAGTTGGGCGTTAGGCTCCAGCAGTAATTTTGTCTATGGTACAGCTAATTTATACATGGGTAATGTTAGAATTTAAATATATTTATTGTAACCTTTTTCGCAATAAAATTATAAACAACCATTGTTTGCTATTGACCTTAAAATAACCAATGACATTCTCAATAATTATCAATAAAAAAACCGACTTCACAAAATTAGTCAAATATACAATATCAGTTCCTCAGTGATGACATAATAATTATCATCAAGGTATCAAAACTTTTCAGTTAATTTGATTTAAAAGCCAAACTACTGTACCGAATTTGATGAAATTTCCAACCAATCTAAAAGTATATCTATTTCATAAATAAAAAACTAAATAAATTCGTTCATAAATGACGTAGTTCTGAGGTAACAAACATTTTGAAAAAGTATTGACAAAAAAACTCCTTTTAGATATTTCATGTCAGATAAAACAGTAATTATGTGTAAATTTACTCCAAAAAAGGGTTGTGGCCTTTCATCATCAGCCACAAGACGTCCACTGCTGAACATAGGCCTCCCCCTTTAACCTCCACACTGAACGACAACCTGCCATCTTGTAGAATTCACAAGGTCAACAACTATAATTATGATACAGGCTCTTTAATTATGAACATGCACAAAGTGCAGGCTAACAAAATAAATATTTTGCAGAAATATGTAGGTACATATTAACAGTATTATTAGACATTTGAGGACTGGATAGAATCCAGTTTTCAGTTACTTAATAATGTTTTGACCACAGATCAGACATACAAAAGAGATACGGTAAGGAGGTGTCCCCGACGCACACGTCAGTCCATCAAGCTTAATTGCTTCAGTCGATCTCATCCTGCAGACGACCTTGCCACCCTTTTTCGCAAGTGGTCAGTTAGTTCATAGGTGTCCCTGCAATTTTCTTAATCTACGTAAAAAAAAAAGAATGTTGTACTTATTTACAGTATTTATCAAGTGGTCAAGCGGTTTTGCACTATAGTGAAAAAAGTGGGTGAAACACGGAGATATTTGACAGCCCGTTAGCTCAGTTGGTAGTGTATCTGCCTTCTGCGCTTGGGGGCGTGGGTTCGATTCCCACCTAGGTCAAACATTTGTGTGATGAACATTTGTGTTTGTTCTATGTCTGGGTGTTAATATCTATTTAAGTATGTATTTAAAAATATATTATGTATGTATATCAGTCTCTGGCAGCCATATTACAAGCTTTGCTTAGTTTGGGGTCAAATGATCATGTGTGCAATAATGTCCCAGATATTTATTATATTTGAACACAAGCGATAATTGTACTGAGGCATATCTCAGGTGGCTTAGGTAGGTGCTAGTAGTCAAGGTGGACATCAGTGCAGGACCACAGACTAGTAGTTCGCACAATAAAAGCGGACTCAAAACCCTTCGTACATATTTTCAGAATATCAACCAATGACAATAAAACTACATAACTGAACTTTAATAATATAACTAATAAAAATGAATATATTACTTTTGGGGTTAAAACTGTTGACACTAGGGCAGGCCACTCACCCTTTACCCTAGTAAGTACAAACTAACTTATCAGCCTTTCCAGACAATCACACTTTTAGTATGATTATTACAATTCATGACTTGACCTTACCAAAACATTAGTCCCTATAAAATACATAAATCTTATCACATGAACTTATCAATGAACAGTAGCGATATGATAATACTTTTTATCATCATCAGATATACTATTTGGTGCTCCGGACAGGGGATCTTTGCCATCATGGGACTTGGGGAAAGCAATAACTTCTCTAATAGACTCCGCATTACATGCTAGAGTTACCAATCTATCAATACCAAGAGCAATACCGGCGTGAGGAGGGCACCCATAACGCAAAGCATTCAAGAAATGAGTCAACTTTGTACCATCAATGTCTAGCATTTTGAGTAACATCTCTTGAAGTTCCACATTATGTACTCTCACTGACCCCCCACCTATTTCATTTCCATTCATTACAATATCATAAGCTAAAGACCTAACTTTCAAAGGTTCTGAATCAAGTAAATGAAGGTCGTCTGGGTGTGGTGACGTAAAAGGATGATGACAAGTCTCTAAACCATTTTCCCCCTTTAAAAACAAGGGGAAGTCCACAACCCACAGTGGTTCCACATTATCATTAATATTTAACAAGTCTTTAGACTTAAGTACCGGTGCTAGCATTTCACGGATTTCCCCTAAACACTGACAAGCACTGTCGTAGACACCAAGTGATAATATTGAAAAGTTGTCCTGTCCGATGACTTTTTGAATTTTATAAGACACATCAGTTCCTAGGTCTTTTGTTATATTTTCCTGTAACACCACATTTGTACCATACTTCTTAGCGAATTCTTTTATTTTTTCTTTATATTTTGCTGAAAGTTTGCCAGCTTCTTTGGGATATGGTAGCGCAAAAGCACCAAAATCTTTTTCTTTTTCCAAAAGCAAATGTGTTATATTTTTGAGTTGCAGTCCATAAGTTAAGTTTGGTTTGTCACTGCCATAGTTTTCCATTGCATCTTTGTAAGTCATTCTCCTAAAAGGTGGCTTTGGAAGGGGCTTTATAAATGTGGCATAAAGAAGCTCTTCCACCATATTCAGAACCCCATTTAAGTTCGTAAATGATAGTTCAATATCAAGTTGTGTGAATTCTGGTTGTCGATCTGGTCTCGTAGTTTCATCACGGTAGCATCTTGCTACTTGGAAGTATCTGTCAACTCCACCAGACATGAGCATTTGTTTGAACTGTTGTGGACTCTGGACTAGAGAATAAAACAATCCGGAATGATGAGTAGGCACCACAAACTCTCTGGCCCCACCGGGTGTCCGACAAAACAATGTTGGTGTCTCTATTTCAACAAAACTACTTTTCTCAATCAAAAACCTCCTCATGTTGTGAAGCATGTTTGATCTCTGCCTTAAGTTATTTTGCATCTCAGGAAACCGAAGGTCAATGTAGCGATGTTGCAGCCGTAACTGTTCTTTGGGTTTCTGGTAGTTTCTTAAATTGAATGGAAGCCTGTCTGCAGTATTCAAGATTTCCAAACTTTCTATGTTGACTTCTACTTCACCTGTTGTCATTTTTGGATTCACCATGTCTTTAGGCCTGACTACTACAGTACCAATTACTTTAATAACTGTTTCTAATGGCATATCAGATATGTTATGGTTAGATGTGTTTACAACACATTGCGTCAGCCCATAAGTATCTCGAAGTAGAAGAAACTTGGAAAGGCGGGAAAATTGGAGCCAACCACAGAGAGTGACTTTTTGACCCTCATGTTCTGACCGAAGTTCTCCACAGGTATGTGTTCTGTATGTAAAAGAATTAATGTCGTGGATTGTTTGACTAGGCACTTGTTTGACATCCTGTTGTAGATTTCTCCATTGACTGCCATTCATGGCTTGTGTCGAATCGGTGCAATTTCTTTGATTTCTTACCAGTGATGAACAACTTTCACAGCGAGGTGTATACCGCCGAAATAACTTGACCCAATTCGTATGAAAGTAATTTCTTCCCAACATATTGCAGCCTTAGTATTTTGTAGTGTCAACAATTTCAAGCGTCTCTCTGTTACCGGATTATTTTGAAGCCACTAAAGGGAGACCTATTACTGTACGAGTCACAGTTCTCCTTATTAATAGGATTTGTTTGCTAAGAGCGTACCCTGAGGCCCACTTCACATGCCGGTCATACTTTCAATGATATTATGAATAATTTTATTATTTTAACAAAATTTAAGTCGCACATAACAATGTAGGTAATTTGAGTTCATTGGCCGCACTTTAATTTCCTTTTCGCATTCAGGACTCTTAATAAGATGCTTATTGGGTTTTTCAATACTAACACCGTTTACGTTTTTACACATTTATTTACGCTCTTATATTATAATTTCTTTCTTTCTTGATTTTGTGAAGAAAAACGAAACAATGCAAACTTAGAATATTTAGAAAGCAAAGCAAAATCATTTTACATTCACCTTTAACTTTCAACGCTTCAACTCTTATTTAATAGCCTCATGCCTCATAGAAAAGCAAACAAGATAGAAAATGCCGATGTCAATGTCAAATAGTTTTTTTATCCATTACTGGAGAGGCTAAAGCTATTAAAGCCATATGCATTGGCACTGACATGACGTAAAGTATACCCCGGTAGAGTATACAGATGACTAGCCGTTACCCGCGACTTCGTATGCGTAAACTTTCACCGAAACTTTCAACCCCCTATTGATCCCTTGATTTCAGCCCTTTCGCAAAATAATTTCTTAGTGGACGTCTATACACCCCATTAGCCCTACTTGCCAAGTTACAGCTTCGTAGATCAAGTAGTTTTCGAAATTTCGTGATGAGTCAATGAATGAGTATGTGATTGATAAAGTCCATGTATATTATCCAGTTGCAATGAAATTAAAGTTTTATTTTCTACTTTGTCCAGGAAGAAAATGTGCAGATCCTAACGAACAGTTCTTTGAATGCAAGCAGACGTGTCCCCCAGACTCCTGCTTCTCACTGGTGGCGAGATTCAAATGCGAATCTAACCCCAAATGTGAACCAGGTTGTAATTGCAAGCCTGGGTTTTTGAGGGTTAATGATACTTCACCCTGTATGACAATTTGCAGCTGTCCAGAGATGGAAAATTCACCGGATTGTTGAGAATTTTAACATTTATCTATTTTATTTTGTGTTGAATAGTTAAAATTGGAATATTAGAAATATTAAAAAATGTTATGATTTAATCAGGTTTCTTAGCTATGTATAAAATTACCATTAAACGTTTTTGAATCGAAAAAATGTTTTACTTAATTTTTTTCATTGTTTTTCCTTTTTGGAAATCGGTTAAAAATTTATAGCAAGGCTGATATTTATTACGCGATTTCAGGGTTGGTCCCGTAGTAAACCTTGTTCATAATGATGAGTACCTACAATGACTTCCTTTCAGCTTAGTACGGGATATATGTGTAACCTAGAAAGTATTGTGAGCTCGCCTTTGGAAACAAAGGTGAATAAAAATCCAGCTCGACTGTCGTAGAAAACTTGTCGTAGGGAAAGCATAGATTTAGGATGTAATTTTTTTTAGGTCTATCTATGAGGGTAAGGGAAACCTATTATCGGTTCCTAATTATTGTAAAAAGTGCCATCTATAGAGTGAAACGTACAACTTTTATTAGAAGTCTTGGCCAAAACGTAGGCAGGAATTTAACTCCATGCGACGTCGGCAAGGTTTATTGTAGAAATCATGAGGCTAAGCTAAGACTCCATTCTACAGATAGGCCGATTGATTGTATCGTACCTACCCTTATTTCAGGTCAAATCGAATGTCCAGGCGCTAACGAGCATTACGAATGTGGATCTGCGTGTCAAACTACCTGTGCTACCCTCGGTATCGCCTGTCCAATTATAAACATAAAGTGCAATGATGGCTGCTACTGCAATGAAGGGTACGCAAGAAACGATATTGATACCTGCATACCAATTAACAATTGTCCATCTTAATCAAACATGAATACAAACTATAAACAATCATGGCGGGTAGGCATAAGAATAACCAATGTGAAAACTACGAGTTGTCATTGCTCGAAAACCGCAGTGTTGTTTACTTATTTGGATTGGATAACTAATAAATTATATACAAATACATATCTAGAATAATATTAAAACTTTTATTCCTTTCCTGTACCTAAAGGCTTATAGGTAATTATAGACAATATAGGTAGATCTTAAATAGGTAGGTATAAGTATATAATTTTCTTAAACAGCTGAAAGCATTTATTTTAACACTGTCCAATGACACCTCTCGTAAGATCAGTTTTCAACTCTGGTCAAAAATGCAGCCATAAATTTCATCAAAATTCTTAAAACTGGTACGAGTACCTATGTGGTATGTGTATTACCGTGGGAATTTACCAGACCTCCGGTGGAGCTATAAAGCCTACTAGTCATGGATATAATTATAAGAGTAGTAGCGACCCGTCTCGGCTTTGCAGGAGTTTTATTATATAAATAAACCTTCCGTGCAAAATTATCTAACTGATGGAGAAAACCATCAAAATTCATTGCGTGTTTTAGGCGAGGTTAGCAGATAGACAGCCACACACAGACAGAAGTCCCACTATGTAGAGATGTCGCAGGTAAATTGTCAATGCCGTGAAAATACAATTTTACTAGGTTAGGTTATTTACCTGAAATACAACTACCTTAAAATTGTAATTTCACGGCATTGACAATTAACCTGCAACATAATAATTATATACCTATACAACAAAAATACAAACAGTCAATTTGCCAAAACATATTTATTATAAAAGAAAAAAAACTACAACTTGTCAAAAAACTCGAGAACACTACATTCACTCTGAATATACCATGGTATATGCACAAGGAAGATTGCGAATGGCAGCTTTACATTCTGTAAATAATGCCTACAAAAAAATAAGAGAAAATAATCAATTAACTAAACCAACTTTTCGTCAAAGAACTACATTTAAACCTTATGTATCTATGTATTCATGGTAAGAATACTTTTATTCAACTATTTCAAATTGGCCGAATTTGCCAAAACCACAAGGAAGTAGGTATTGCAAATGGCAACTTTACATTACGTAAATAATGCCTACAACAAATGTCTGAAAATAATTAATGAATTAGGTAAGTATACCAACTTTTTGTCAATGTTCTTATACATAGATATATTATCTATGGATTCAAGAAATAAGTTTTTGATAAACTATACCAAATTTACGAAACTTTAACTGAAGTCAAGGATAAGTATAAACTAAACAAATTTATAACAGTTGATAAAGTCTTTAGAAGATATTATAAAATAAGAATTTACTAATTATGTACTTAAATTCAACATAAGGTCACTTTACAATAAACATTAACAAAGTATCAATTTAACAAAATTGACAACTATCGTTATACACAACAAAAGCAATAACAAAACGCAATGTAACTTTGAATTTCTACCTTTTTCGTCACGAAATAAGACTTAAAAATCCATAATCACACTGCTAGAAATATGGTAAGTAAGTTAAAAATCATTGCTTAAACAATGAAGTCTAATTTTAACTTAACCTAGAGATTCTAACTTCACTTAGAGGGGACAGAGCCAGTTATTAGATTTCACCTTATTGGGTCAGCAATAAGGTGTTAAATTTAAAACTTAGCCTAGTCTTTAACCTAGTTTAGACGTTGCGCCAAAACGTTGGAGCTCCATGTAGTGCTTGTAACTGCTCTGAATAGATTGATGTACCCATGTACGGCAGTTGGACAGGCATGGGTGGAATGATGGTAGGGTACATGGGATGCACCGGTGTCGGTGAAGTTTGCATGAAGTCTGATCTGAGCATCTGTAGATTCTGAAAGTAGAAATATTATGGGTAAGAAAAACATTAAGTAAGTACAGTGGTTTTAGTGCGAGATTTTCCAGTGGTTATTAGATCATGTTAACATTAACTAAGATTTGTATGAAGTAAGAGTAGTGCCATCTACATGGCGCTAGATGGCGCTGCCATTATTTCACTCAGTTCTATCTCAATCTCTCGCCTCACTTCTAAGAGTTTATGGTCAGATGCGGGGGGGGGCTCAGCCATATAAAGACTACAAGAAGACAGTTCAGTTTTCCTACAAGGAACCCTTATAAGTCTAATTTTCTAATTTCATTTATTTTATTGTTAGCCCTGCGTTTGAACACCAGCTCGGCCGATGTAAAGGTATGATGTAGCCTACAATGGAACAAGTTTGTCTAAAAGAAAGATTCACTTGAGAGTTGCACCCAATAAGTGCACTTCACAGTTGGTTTGTACAATAAAAGCATGCATTTCCGACGAGATGTACAAAAAAGATTTAACAGTGATCCATAGTCTGCCTATAGGTACCTACATATAGTAGCATAGCACTTTAGTAATCAATACACAATAGAAAAAAAAACAGCCATTGATCAATTTACAAACCATGACATGGTTTTAGTGTCTGGTACACAATTCATGCCTCCCACTAGATGGACCGACGACATTGTGAGAGTCGCGGGCATCCAGTGGATGCAGATGGCAGGATGTCGTTTAGTGTGGAGGTTAAAGGGGGAGGCCTATGTTCAGCAGTAGAAGTCTTCTGGATGACGATGATGATGACACAATTCATAAGAAAAGCATCCAGTTTACCCAATTTACATTCATATGCATTTTAGAAATACTGATCATAGTCTAATTTAGTAAAGTAACCAATGTTGATTTCACACATTTTGTTTATAATATAAGAGTAATTCGAATTGATATTACTTATAATATTGCTGCAGATATTTAAATTCCCACGACTTAAATTTTAAGGCTGCCCAATATTACATTTTGGACCTTACCCAAGGCCTCTTTAATTAGCCGACCGATTTAAATATCTTTATTGCAATCTTCGCCAAAGAACCAGTCATCGACATAGCTATTAAAATTTGCAAGTTGGAGTAGCAATGGGCCACATTGCTCGAAGAACCGACAACCGATGGGGAAGAAAGGTTCTCAAGTGGAGATCACGAACTGGAAGATGCAGCGTAGGTAGGCTTCCCACTAGTTGGACAGTGGACATTGTGGGAACCGTGGACATCCAGTGAATGCAGATGGCAGGATGTCGTTCAGTGTGGAGGTTAAGGGGCCTATGTTCAGCAGTGGAAGTCTTCTGGCTGATGATGATGATTATTGGAATCTTAAAATGAGAAAATAAACTTACTTTTATTGCCGTGATTGCAGTCGCAGCAGCCTCCACATAAGCCTGCTGCAAGCTGATGCAAGCGCCGGTGACGAGCGGCCCGATGGGCTTTGGGGCCGACAGCAGCGGCAGCCCCACCCGTGGGAGCTCCACCTTTCCCACCCACACCTCTGCACCTCTGAAGTCTATGTACTTCTGGTAATCGTACACCGGTGGCGCCCACATGTATCTGCGGAAAAACGGTTTGGTTCAAAACAGTGAAGAAAAAAAAAAACAGGACAATTCCATTTCCTTATCAATCAGACGGAAGTTTCTTCATTTGCAAGACATGAAAAAATATATTTTAAAATTCAATGACCGTTGTTGGCGTGACGTGCGAATTCCAATCCGCATGGTGTGGGGTTCAAATCCCAACAATGAGTTTTAGCTGCTGGGAATGAAAACATTGTAAGGAAACCATAGTATGGTGGTAGGTAGGGCACTATCCAATACTCGGCTGGATAGCTGCCACAAGCCACCCTCAAGTTGTTAAAAATCTGTCGCCACACCCTTTAATGTTCCAGCAGCCTCACTTGAGAGCCAGTTCCCATTCCAGGCTAGGAGTGTTTACAATCTTCCAACTATAGATAGGGTAAATGACTATAGCTGTACAGGTGAAATGAGTTCCTAAAAGAGACTACTGAAAAACGCTGGTACAGGCCGCTTCCAACCGGCTCTTTTGGAGATTGATGGGGAGGCCTATGTTCAGCAGTGGAAGTCCTTAGGCTGAAATGATGATGATAATAAAATGAGGTCATACACAATGTAAATCGTGTAAATGATTTTTTTCCTACAGAACAGGATTTTTTGGGGTTGGTTCCACAGGAAAAATGGTCATAATGATAAGTGCAATGACCTATCGTTTCAGCAACACCGATTCGTGCAAACCTTATAGGAAAACAGAGGCAATTTTTCTAATGTAATGTTCTTACCTACTAAAACGTCTAGAACAGATAGATAAACTCTTTATTGTGTACACTAGAAATGAAAATTACAAACAGGTGGAGGCCTTATCGCTAAAAGCGATCTCTTCCAGGCAGCCATTGGAAAGAATTAACATAACAGGATCGACCGGGATGCTAAAAACACATCCATGTTGTGAGAAGAATCAATCTACTATGAGGAAAATAGTTATATAAGAAACTGACATACCTATTACATATCGCCTCGAGCTTAGCTGGAGGCAGTGTGTAATTATCATTCCCAACAGTCGGTTGGTTGACCCACGGCTTCGTGCTCATGGGAGAGCCACATAGAGAATCTGCGTAACCAGATCCTATGCCTTCATCTTCCTTCGGAGTGTTGGCGTATTCCTTCTTGTCTTTGTGCTGTTTGTAGAGCCACATTGTCTGAGAAAGTTCAAAAGATTTGTTGAATTTTGCATTGCCTCGACAGAGCTTTTGAATGCGGTATATTTCGCGTACAACTGGCTTTGCCCATTTAATCTCAACATTAATGCCATCTATCTCCGCATTTTGCAACTTTGTCATTGCTAACTCTGCATGTTCTCTCTCAAAGAAGTGCACGAAGGCATAATCATAGATCTTTTTCACCCGCTCTATTTTGTTTGATATTGCAGCTTCGAATACAGACTTTATAGTTTCTGGAACGGTTCTGACCGTGAAGTTTCGTACATAGAGCACTTTCACCTGCAAAAGCAATTTGGTGTAAGTACCTACTTCAAAGTTATCCAAATTCACTGACAAAAAAAGAGTTGAGCTTGGAGGGCAGTTAATGTAAACATTAGACACCTAAATAATAAACAGTGTGGTATTACAAGGGACACAGCATTCTGATGAATAATGTAGAGACAGGCAATAAAAACAAATCAGACTAATATTTAAAAGCTGCTCAAGTGTGTAAGCACATGTGTATGTTTGTCTGCAGTTCTGCACTCTTATTTGCTAAACGGATTTAAATGCAATTTGGTATGGAGGTACGTAGCTTACACACTGGCTTAACACACAGGCTACTTTTTATACCGAAAATCAGTGGACGAAGTACCTACGTAGGTTTTCGATTCGATACGTAAAATGCCTACGTATCAATTTACATACAAATTTCAATTCGAAGTAGGCAATTACGTTGCAGATCCTATAAGTTGGAGGGCGAAACCGCAGACGTTGATAGTCAATTATTATAAAAATTAGGTAGATCTAAAGGACAATATCGATCACTGCGCGAATATTTAAAAACTACTTACTCGTTTCATCTGTTCGTCGTCAATTTCTGGTTCTGGCTCGGCCCAATCCACCGTGACCTCTTTGTCCCACAGCTTTACAGATCCGGGCACCAGCACCCTCCGCGCCATCGCGGCTGCTCGGTGCGACACAAACTCCACGAACGCGAACCCTCGATTCAGCGTACGGTTGAAGCAGTTATTGTAGAGAACCACATTCACGATCCCATCCACCCTTTTCGCAAGTTCCTTGTGGACTTCCTCCCTGGTTTTAGTCTTCGGTATGCGGCCGACGAAGAGACGGCAGTTATCCACTGATTTCACCACTCCGATGTTTCGTCCCGGTCGGATTTCGAAGCCATTTAGCTCTTTTACCGCTCTAGAGGCTTCCGCTTTATTAGAATATGTGACAAACGCGTACCCTCGATTGGAACCGGAGAAATCCATCATAAGCCGCATCTGGTATATCTTGCCGGGCGTTGAGAATACGGGGACGAGTTCGTCTTCATATATTTCCCGCGGAAGTTTGCCGACGAAAACCTCAGACCCTCTCTGGGGCGGAGGGCTTACCCAGTCGGGCGGCGGGCCATACTTTCGCTGGCCATTGTGTTGAGTCAGGGGGTACCCTGTCTCATGCATCAGATCGAGCAGCTTCCTCCCAACAACTTTGCTTTGTTCCACCATGTCTGAACTGAGCTGAGCTCGAACAACGCGTGCGCTTCGAAGTCGAATGGCGAAAAAGCGGCTCGCTCAAAGCGGCGGCTCTCTTTATAGTTTTGCCGACAAGCGAGAAGGCAAAACAAAGCGGCGAAGCCGGCGGGTGTGACGTAGTGAATGAACAATTTGAAACCAGCGGTCGTTTCAAGTAAATTTAAGTTTAAAAATAATATTAAAACTGAAAAAAAAAACGTGTTTAGTATACCGAAATTAATTATATGTATTGATAACGTGAGACGTACTTTTAAATTGATTTATTGTAATTAAAATAAGTTTTAAAGACAGTTGAGGTGCTGGCGAATGTGACATAGTTGGTGAACAGTTTTAAATTGGTGCCATTGGTGGTCGTTTCACGTAATTTAACATTTAAAATTAGCTTAAAATATAAAATAAACGGGTTTAGAAATCAGAAATTAATTTTGTATTGATATTGAGAGGTGTGCATTTATATATGTAGTTGAAAATTTAAATATTTTAAGACTGATAATATTTTGCAATTTTTAGCGAAACAAAGGCGAAACCGGAAACGTACCATTCTCCATTCCTACAACTAAAAACCACAATCTCAAAAACAATCTTATAAAAATCTTATATTGAGTTTTGTCTCGCTCTGTCGCCTAACTAGAGCAGATAAAACTCAATTTACTAGAATGTTATTGAGGTTGTGGTAGCCCCCAGGTTCGATCGGGTACACTTCTTTATAATTTTATATATGATTTTGAATTGTATTTGAGAACTACCTAGTACCATCATTCTTGGAACTACTCAGTTCTAATCAGTTTCCTTTGACGTCCGATAGAGGCGCTGTTCAATTTTCATACATTTTGCTATCGTTTACGTAACGATAACGACTACTAAGGCCACTGATTCTATAAATAAAAGACGCATGTAACGCGGCGTGTTAACCTTTAAAACTTTGACTTCTATTCGTTAGGAAATAAAGGCTAACTTTTTGAGGTTAACTTAATGCGCCGCGTTACGAGCGTGTTTGTAGTTATGGAATCAGGTCCCAGGGTTAGATCGAGTATCGGCGAGGCGCGGCTGACGTATGAAATTCATATATATGTCGCAGAAGGATTGCCAAATCAGCTGATTTACAAACCACCATAGCTACCACTACCTAGCTATTTTACGAAACAGCTCCGTTATTAAATGTCATCATCATTTCAGCCTATTATGTGCCCACTGCTGGGACACAGACTTTCTCTAAGAAAGAGAGATGACAGGCCCAGTGGATGTTGGTGAAAGTCATTATGTCTTTGAACTGCCCCGCTGGCTCGATGGTTCGATTCCCACCTAGGGCAAACATTCATGTGATGAACATTTGTGTTTGTCCTATGGCTGGGTTTTACAATATATAAAATATTTAAAGAGTACGTATATCGTCTCTGGCAGCTATATTACAAGCTTTGCTTAGTTTGGGGTCAGGTGACCGTGTGTGCAAAAATGTCAGTATTTTTTTTTACTTTTGAGGTTCTTACATTTCTGGCTGGAACTACTGGTTTCCTCACGATCTTTTCTTTTTTCAATTTATTTAAGGATCAAGACAGTTATACAACAAAATATAAAACAAGAGAAGGAAAAAATTTAGCTAGTTGTGATACCAGCATCATTGACCACGGATTAATTTTCCTTCACCGTTTGTTGAGCGATCATCGAAATAGGTACTAAATAAGTTGTGCACGGTCGAGGGTCAAACAGGGTGCCGTCAGATTGTAAAGCGCACGTGCTCGGCCACCAACGCTCCCCTATCGGAGTAATTGGAACTATTGTTCAACCGACTTCAAAACTGGAGATTCTGAATTGGACTTTTATGTGTTGATTTCCCGATATCTTGTCCGATTGTGTACAGATTTTTATATTTCTTTTTTTTAACCGACTTCCAAAATGGAGGAGGTTCTCAATTCAACTGTTTTTTAAAAGTTAGACACTTATAAAAATATACGCAGAAACTTTTGCATTTTTGATGGTCACCCGACAGATCGACTGTTGACTCTGATCGGACGCGACGCGTGCGCTTATGAAAAGCTGCCCGAACGCGATCAGCGCGCGTTGGAATCGTGTTATATGAACGCGCGGTAACGCGCCGAGATACGGTTCGCGTTCGCGTGATTTTGCAAACTGCACCTACCCATACCCAGTTGCAGTTCAACTCTGAGAAGGAATCTAGGTATCTTACTATGTAGATATAGGTAAACTTCTGTAAGTAATGATTGTAACTAAGGGTTCAAGACTAAAAAGGTAAATTATCATGGCTTCACATTTATATTTAATATACATCGACATTAAAATCTTTTTCAATCATCTCAAATCACAATAATACATTCAAAATTATTAACTAAATAGTTACAAATAACAGCGCAGAATAAGGCGCAAGACACACTCATAATATAATACAGGCGCTCTTCTTTAATGCAATTTCAACCTTAGTGACTTTTAAATATGATGCAAACAAAGAAAGCGTCGCACGTAATAAGGGGATATTGCGCAAGGGCATTACCTTTTTGGCTCTACTTACAAAGAAAGGAGGTCATTATACTCATCATTATGAACAACTTTTATTATGTGGCCAACCCTGAAATCGCGGGTATGGAACACCATACATTTTATCGAGTGTCAATGGCCGTTTTCTATGGAACAACAGATTTTTTTCCCCGCGTTAATTACTGAACTACGATTTGTATGAATAAAAACAGCGCCATCTAGCGCATGCATATATAACTGCTCTTTTTACATACAAATCTTAGTTAACGTTAACGTGATCGAATAAGTAAACGCCGCTAGTAAAACTGGCACTAGACTAGAGATTCCCAGACTTTTATTTAGATTTCTTTTAAAAATTAGCTGGTTCCGGTGGACAGGAGTTAGCAGCTACATTTCTACCATATTCCCAAAACTTGACAAAAATGTACGCCTACGCAGACCCCCGTCGAGTCTCCCGTGGACCCCTGTCCTGTCCTGGACCATGGGGGTCTACCCGGACCACTTTGGGAACCTCCGCACTAGACCACTCGGTGGATCACTTCGGATCAGGGTCGGCATTTCTGCACAAAAAGAAGGCGCTCGCCTGCTCTCGGCAAGCCGTATCCACAATTCCTCATATTGGTCTATAACTGGGCCCTGATTTCATACCTACAACACGCTCTTAACGCGGCGCGTTAAGTTAACCACAAAAAATTGGCCTTTATTTCCTATAAGGTCAAATTTTTTGAGGTTAACTTAAGAGTCATAACAGTCACGTCAACATGGCTGACGTCAACCAACGAGAGAAAAAGAGAGGGGAATTATATTCTCACTCTTTATCTCCCGTTGGTCAGACGGCGGTTCGTCAACCAAGTTCGACACGTCTATTACGGCTATAACACGCCGTGTTACGTGCGTGTTTTAGTTATGGAATCAGGGCCTGTACGTTGGTCGTTGACATGGTATATGAACTTTGTCCAATGTATGTCAGCTTATGGTTGAAATAGCTTTGAAAGCATGGCAGTCTTATGAGTGTGTCTTGCTCCTAAGCTATACAAAAACGATCTATGATCAGACACTGAAAGTACGTTTCACTTAATACTAATACATATCACAATATGTTGTAAATATATCTATCCTAACATCCATAGAGATTAACTGCATATAATCCAACAATCATTTTATGGGAAGCATCGGATCTAAGATTATTAAGCAATAAGCTTGCGTTTCACCTTATTTCATACATAATTCTGAGTAGTCAAGTGCTTGTAATACTTATCTAAAAAACAGTTAAAAGGTTGCTCACCAGCCACAGCTGTCTCTTCCGCACGTATATTTTTGAAGATAAACAAAATTACTGAGTGGATATAACAGAAAAAAAACTAGGTTTATAGGTGAATTTGTTTTCTTAAAAACTATCCAAATAGTAGTTCCAGAGTATACAAACTTGCCCTGTGGTACTTGGAATGTAAACAGATCACATTTTACTATTATCTAACATACATAACACTTTTAGGTACCTATTTAATCAAGATCTATGTGTAGTGGTTTCAAATCTTACTCCGTGTTAACACATTGGCCGTATTTGTCAACTACTTGGTTGTATTTGTCAATCATTTGAGCGTATTTGTCAATTATTTGGAAGTATTTGTCGAGCTGTACATGTCAAGCATTTTTATTAATTTTGTACCCTTGGTTTTTAAACTAACGTATTTGTCAATTATTTGGTCATATTTGACAATCATTTGAACGTATTTGTCAATTATTCAACCTTATTTGTCGAGCAATAGGCTGTACTTGTCAAGCATTTTCAAGCTTGTTTAATTAGCAGTTAATTAGTTCTAAATTAACCTTGAAAAGGTCCCTTTAAAATTTTATTCCAGTATTTTCAATATTTATGGTCAAATACGGCCAATGTATGAACGAGGTGATATTACAAAATAATCATATTCAAAGGAAAAGCTATATGCATTAAAAGCAAGCATTCAAAATAAATAATAGGAAAACACAACTTAACACATAACCCTCTTTCAGAGGCAGTTGGGTTAGGAAATAATAAAATTCCACTGTCTCAAGTTTTCTTTTCAATACTATAGGGTACATAAACCAATAAAATTACCCTGTTGAAATTCAACGGATTTCCTGCAAGGCTTTACAAAATAATCTTTTCATCAGTCAATAGCTTTTAAGTGCTCCAAACTATGTCCAGTAAGTATCGGATGATCGCAGTAAATTGCTTATTATCATATATTTTTAAGATGCTTTTATTATTGGCTTCTCTACTTGTTTACACTGTAACTATGTAAATAAATCTTGGAAGTTGGATTTTAGTATACTTCTAATAGGGTTGTCTTTATTTTGTTGTCATATTTTTTTATTACTATATAATAAAGCTGATTATAAATAGAGCCCATCAACGAAAACAAAACTAAAATTGGTTAAAAAATTAATTAGTTAGAAGTATTTAATTTTATTTCATGCTTGACGTAGATCGTACTATAGCACGTTATGACGTCAAGCCGTGCGCGCGCCGTACAAATGCTATACTTAACACATGCTTTGCGATAGAGGAATAAAGTATAATACCTGTCGGGTTTGGGCTCATTTGGTTTGTTTTAGCGAGTCGCATACGAAGGAGCTCAACTATCCAACTTCCCTGCTCCATCATCAGACCCTATCGTTACCAAGTGTAATGACCTCTCGAGTTTAGTTTGTTTTAACAAGTCTAATATGCGTGTTTTTTATATAATAATTTAGTATATCGGCTGCAACTATTACTGAATTTTCATTCGCTTTTGGATAATTAAATGCAGTTGTCAGCGATCATTAGATAGCGAACGGACTATAGCTGTAGAGTTGCTTGGGGGAACCACCATCGCGTTTTCTGATTAAAACTGATAACAGTAGTTTCGCCGTTTGTCCTGCAGACTATATGTCTTTGTCATACACAAATCGCCGTGTTTCCATACATATTTACATTTCCGAGTTGTCCATAGCCTTGTTGTCGTATCCCCTGGCGGTGGTGACGCTGGCGCCATCTGTGTCGAAGCTGGGGTCGGAGTCTACCTCCACCACCCACGGTTGCTTCTCCGCAGAACAGAACGCGCCGTAAACTATCGCGCCTATGAGATAGATGGCGCTGGATATAAAGAACACTACCCGCCATTTTTCTGCACTCTGGAAACGGAAAACAAACGTATTTAAGTATACTTATAGTCATGTCATGATGTTCATAATGCGGGATGCATTTTATTGTGAAATTATTAGATATGTAAAAGTTTAGATGGATGGATGTTTGTTACTCAATCACGCCAGAACGGCTGAACGGATTTGGATGAAATTTTGTGTTCCTGGCCTTCGGCCTCGCTAACACCCGTGCGAAGCCAGACGATAATATATAGTTTGGATTCGCTTTAAACTCGAGCTAGTACCGAAAAGTCTGCCAAAACTGAGTACCTAGTGCAAGTTTTTCCAATTGCGTTTACCTATTCCATCGCGTTAGCGTTAACTGCGTTTTGTATGAAATAAGAACAGCGCCATCTAGCGCCATGTCGATTGAACTCTTATGGAACTACTCTAATTTCATACAAATCGTAGTTAACGTTAATAACGCGATCAAGTAGATAAACGCAACTGAATAATCGAGAGGAAAAGTTGTTGTTTCTCGCTGTCTGTTGTTATAGTTTTTCATTATCAATTGTTATTTGTTTTTGGGCTTGTTGTTAGGCGTTTTTGCGCGATTGAGTAACAAAAATACACAAAAAATATTTTTTTTGGAAGATTTGTGAATTGACTGTACGACGCACCTAGCGTACCTAACTATTTGCGCGTACTACACCAAAGTACTGGATTTGCCAATAGGCCGCGGCCTAGGGGTGGCAGCGTCCTAGGGGCGGCAGATTTTAGAGGAAGCCCACTTAATGTCAGAGGATAAAGGTCAAACAACCCCCTCCCCCCGGTTTTTATTTTAGAAAGGTACATGGAGCGGCGGAAATAAAGTGGCCTACACTCGTAAAAAATATAAATCCAGCACTGCTACACCAGGGAGAACTTTTTTAGATTTGTTTGTTTGAACCAGGTTATATGAGTATTATTTCTTGAATACCTTATCAGTGACGATGGCGCCGGCTAGCGCGGGACTGATGATGCCTGGTAGAGTCGCCACGGTGTTGGACAGACCCATCAACACGCTGGCGTGCGGCGGAGCGATGTCCAGGTGGTTCACACTGGAACAGATAACGAATATCTATACAACAATTATACATTAAATACATTGGTCCCATTATAATTTGGTCCAGTTCTGACATTTTTACGAAGTCGGTTTTTTATATTGATAATTATTATTATTTTTGACTACCCCGGTGGCTCAGTTGGTAGTAAACCTGCCTACCACCTAGGACAAACATTCATGTGATGAACATTTCTGTTTGTTCTGTCTGGGTGTTAATATCTATTTATGTATGTAAATATTTAAAAATATATATGTACGTACGTATATCAGTTTTTGGCAGCCATATTACAGGCTTTGCTTAGTTTGGGGTCAGAAGACCGTGTGTGCAGAAATGTCCCAGATATTTATTTATTATTATTTATTTTTGTATACTTAATAATTATTATATATACCTAATAATTATTACTATTTTCTTATACTATTCCAAAATTTTGACATGTAAATAATATTTATAAAATAAATTAATCTAACAAAAGTTAAACATTTTTCAAAACATGCTTTTAGTTGTAGCCTTCGATCATATATTTCTGTAGATGCAGTTCCATGCAAAATCAATAAGAAAATTGTCCCCGCGTCAATGCGTACTTACATAGATGTATACCACTTCAAGTATTTTGTGTACGCATTTTGTTATGATAGCCGGTTTTACGTTTTACCTTGATTTGGTTCCTTTCTCAGGGTTAGGTCCTGACTAGGGAACTCTTCAATGGTTAGCAGTAAAGACATGAAATCAGTTATGATAACCTATTTAGTATAAATAAGTGTCACCATGACATGACAGATGACATTTTCTTTGCTAAAGCCTTCGATCATATATTTATGTAGATGCACTGTGGCCGCCTAAAAAATGGCACCGGCCAAACAAGGCATAAACAAGAAATATGCCTTGTTTCGTTCTCATTCGATTTCCGTGTTTATCTCTTAAATTAGATTACAATTTATGACACTTTAGGACATTTTTCGCTATACTTGAAGTGGTATACATCTATGTACGTACGTATTTCAATATGAACGACCTGTCAAATTTGTGACTAAATCGCGAGTTGCAAGTTACATAATCAGGGGGCTGTTCTGCTAATGTCACAGGCACACACCGCAAATAGTATAAAGTGTATCTCCCTTAAGTGTTCGGATAAAATCCGGAACGTAGATATTAGCCAAAGAACCAGAGTCACCAACATCTGCAAGTTGAAGTAGCAATGGGCAGGCCACATCGCTCTAAGAACTGATGACCGATGCGGAAGAAAGGTTCTTGAGTGGAGACCACGAATTGGAAGACGCAGCGGTAGGCCTCCCTCTAGATGGACCGACGACATTGTGAGTCGCGGGCATCCAGTGGATGCAGATGGCAGGATGTCGTTCAGTGTGGAGGTTAAAGGGGGAGGCCTATGTTCAACAGTGGACGTCTTCTGGCTGATGATGAAGATGTATCTCCCCTGTTTGCCTGATCTGATGTACTATTGTTTACCTAAATCCCGACCAAGCGAAGCCGCCGAGGCCAACAGCTATCGTGAGGAACACGACACACCCGACGTAACTTGACGCGTACGCCGCTACCACCATGAATATAGTCTGAAATACATATATAGAATACATCTTAATAATGTATACGCACTTTGCTTATATATATAGGGTTACGCGGAAAGTTTATATTAAACCCCATGACAACCCCGTTAGCTTAGTTGGTAGTGAACCTGCCTTCTGCACTTGGGGGTGTGGGTTCGTTTCCCACCTAGGACAAACATGTGTGATGAACAGTTGTGTTTGTTCTATGTCTGGATGTTAATATGTATTTAAGTATGTATTTAATAATATATATATTATTATGTATGTATATCAGTCTCTAGCAGCAATATTACAAGCTTTGCTTAGTTTGGGGTCAGATGACCATGACGTGTGCAATAATGTAAAAAAAAACCTACAGGGATCCGTTACACTCATCAATATCGTGTTAGTATGAATCGAATCAAATCTTGCAACTTAATTTTAAAACAGTTATCCCAAACCGACTGAGCTGATTGCTTAAACGTTTAGTTTGGATGACAATCCATGATTAGTAAAATAACACATTCACACACACATTCTAAATCCAATATGACGGACCAGTAATTTTTTATGCATCCCCATGATCAAATGAACGGGGTTGCCAAGAATACGAAAAATATATAATGATGTCACACTAAATTCAATATGGCGGACGCCAAAAAGTTAGTTTAAAGAAAAAATATTTATTTACTGTTGTTGTTGTTGTGATGTTGGATATGATGATGATGATGAATCTTGTTATATCTAACAAACCACACACCTGTCCAACAGCTTAGAAATCCCAATAGATTACCAAAGTAAAGATATAAGGTGTAATATGACCTGTGCGAGGAAAGCTCCGCAGTTGAACAGTTTCCTGATGTTAGTGCGCGACATGATGCGGCGCTGCAGCAGTGAGTCAGCCAGGTGGCCCGCCACCTGCAGCACTATGGCCATCGCGAGGTACGGCACGGCTGACAGCCACCCAGTCTGGGACGTTTCGAAACCGTACACATCTGCAATATAACAAAACAATTATCAATAAAAAACACAGACTTCATAAAAATGTGAGCCACCAGTCAGTGGACGTCCTATGGCTGAAATGATGACGATAATTTAAAAATATTTTTTATGTAAATAAACCAGCCAAGTGCGAGTCGGGTTTGCGCACTGAGTGTTCCGAAACACCACTTATGATAAAAAAAAACTAATGTTTAGCATTAAGTCCTCCATTTGTGCATTTCTACATTATTTGAAAGTGTGCAATAAAATATAAATAGCTTCTTTTTCTATCGGACGGCCAGGGCGAGCACGAAGCGGCGACATTATTTCATGGTCGATATTTCAATAACCCGTGTAGTGTACTTAGAGCTCATTATTTTATGGTATACCCTCAAGTGCCATCATTTATAAGACGTTTTTTTTGTTTTTGAAAGGAAGTAAAAAGCCTTTTTATGTCTTGATAGACAGAGAGCACACTATACTCACAAATGACGTCACTTGTAAGTGAGTCCGCCATACAAATTCCATACTGACACTCGCTTTGCGGGTAAGGGACAGAGCATCCCAATCTTAATCTAACCAAAGATTTTAAAGCTATATGTACAACGTGTACATATAGCGTTTAATACAGTAAGGTGTAATGGGTAGTAAAATAAGACATTACCTTTCATAAAGGTAGGTAGGAATGTGAGCAGCGTATAGAAGCCCCAGTTCTCACTGAAGTGCGCCATCACGATTGCCCAGACCGGCGCCGACGTCAGCATTGCCTTCCACGGGTGACGGATATTAGACCTGTCTAGGGACTGCGTGCCACGGGAGTCCTGTAATCATAAATAATTTATTATATAATTATAATTATATAATTATCAATATAAAAAACCGACTTCATAAAAAGGTCATAACTGGACCGGCTTTGAAAAAAAAAAGAATCATTAAAATCGGTTCGCCCAGTCGATTGTTCTGAGGTACATAATACAAACATTAAAAAAATACAGTCGAATTGAGAACGTCCTCCTTTTGAGAAGACGGTTAAAAAGTAAAAAAAAAATGATTATAATTATTTACATTGATTTATACAGTGAGATGTAATAATATAGATGCTATAAGCGAACAACACTGCTTTAAAAACTAACTACGGTTCGCCGCCGGTCGTGGTGATCGGCTGAATTCGGCTTTGGTCGTCGATTATGATAGATAGATAGATAGAAAACTCTTTATTGTTCACACCAAAAATTACGAACTTGCATAGTAGGTAACATAAAAAACAACTTAAAAACTAGTGAAACAATTGGCGGCCTTATCGCTATAAGCGATCTATTCCAGGCAACCTTAGTATGGAAAGGACATACAGAAGAGGTAAGGGAGGTAAGGGTATGCTACGAGCTCTTTCACTCTCTCACTCAAGACGATCTACACATCTCGCTCGTCCACTTCATAGTGACAACAGCCGCCTAAGATACAACTTTATTTTTCGTTTCAATACAAATTGCAGTACTAACGAGTGAAATAAAACAATTTTCTTGTCTCTGACAGTGCGTGTTTTGTGTAGTTTGTGCAGTTTATAAAGACACAGAAAAGCAATTTACTACAATAATTTTTGCTAAAACACTTAATTATCTGCGATGTGTTGCCGGACACTCGCAGTGCGTGACTGAGAAACGGTTGTAACGAGTACGGTAATGTACCTTGCATTGTCTAGTCAATATGGTGGCAGACACAGACACACCCCATCAACAGGTAAAAATGTCTTAGGTTTTATACTTTAAAGGTTTTATATGTACAGTATTCTGGCTGAGTCTGAAGGCTCGCCCTGAATGTTTGAAGTAACCCGATTTGTAGTCTACAGGTTATTGCCTAGACTAGAACAATTCTTCGAATATTTTGCTTCCCGGCAATAGTGTCCTAAGTTTATGAAACATATAACAAAAAGGTGTGGTAATACTGAAGGGTATGTATATACTCATAATTATGAACAATTTTTACTATGGGACCAAACCTGAAATCTAAAAAAAAACAGCTGTTTCATTGAAAACGGTAATTGACACTCTACAAAATGTATGGAACAGCGGAATTTTATGATGATACCTAGTGATTATATGCTCTTTGATGATACCTGTATGTATTTTAGCTCTGCTGGTGTGATGTGCGGATCTTTTTCTGGACTCTCTTTGACCACGATCCACCATATCGTCGTCCAAACCAGCCCCATTATCCCTGAAAATACATTTTAAAACAAACTTCATATATATGTATATTCCATGTAAATAGATTTGTGGCTACACCACGAGTCGATTATATACCTAATAGCTATAGCTCTACCATTGATAGGCCATTGGTTCTCAAGCCCTAATCTTGGGGTGTTTAAGCATGCAGTTAGTGCAGGACTTATCACCAACTATCAGTTAGTTTCGAAAATATAGCCTTGTTAATATCTGGCATTATACTAAGACCGATAACAGATGGGGAAGAAAGGTTCTTGAGTGGAGACCAAGAACCGGATGACGCAGCGTAAGTAGGCCTCCCACTAGATGGAACGAAGACATTGTGAGAGTCTCGGGCATCTAGTGGATGCAGATGGCAGACTGTCGTTCTGTGTGGAGGGCTTATGTTCAGCAGTTGACGTCTTCTGGCTAGTGAACTTTACTTAGTGGATGTTCAGAAAATTCTTTCTCAATTATTTCGGACGGACGGACATACAGACAGACGGACGGACAGAACGAATTTATGAGAGTTCCTTGTCGGGCTACGGAACCCTAAAAACGTGTGTATTGCACCAAAAATTACTCACCAAACACATAGAATATCCCCGGCCAGCCCGTATAGTGTGCCAGTAGAGAACACACTGGCATGGAGACCACAGTCCCTGCATAGCTCCCGCTGAACGCAAACGTCGCCAGTCTCGCGCGTTCCTGGCTCGGCGCCCAACGGGACCATACTGCGTGGATGCATGGATACGTCACACCCTGGAATGTTGAAAGAAGGACATTAAGAAAAAATAAATATACATACCAATTTAATTGTTATCATTGAACTTTTTTTCTTTGTTATGATGGATAGGAAATTTCAGCCCGTTCCGAAATGCGTCAAAATTGCTGTTTGCTATGGTTGTCGTACATTATTATTGGCCATGCTTTCATCGTCAGACATAATCGGGACGCGAAATATCGTGTTGTCTATACTAATACTATAAGGAGGAAAGATTTGATTGTTTGTTTGCATTGAATAGGCTCCGAAACTACTGAACCGATTTGAAAAAATCTTTCACTGTTGGGAAGCTACACTATTCCAGGGTGACATAGGCTATATTATATTTTGTAGAGAGGCCGAAGGCCGAGCTTACACCCGTGCGAAGCCGGAACGGTCGACTAATACATTATAATACACGACGCCCATGTACCTACATATCACATATCACGTAATGAAAGAGATATCTTGTAACTAACCTCAAAAAGCCCTTCGACAACTCTAACAGCGATCAGGAGAGCGGTGCTGGTGTGCGCCAGAGGTGGCGTGAACAGCGTCAGGAGCGAAGTCGCACCAATGCCGATCGCGAAGACCCTGTATAATAAATTATCAGTACAGCTCGCGCGATAAGAGTTTGGCTTTGACCTTCGGGTGGAGGGGATTACTGCGCATGCGAGAGGCAGGGAACGACTGGAGCGCCAATCAGAGCACCGCATGCGCCTACACACCCGCCCCGCACCCCGCTAATTGCCCGTTGATACCCAATTTCTGATTTCTGCGCAATAACGGTTAAAGCCAAACTCTTATCGCGCGAGCTGTACAAATAACACTTATTTTAATCTACGCCTTTAAAAAGTACTTTTACTTTAGATCTTCTAAGTAGAAACGTACAGATACATAAATTTACACACCACGCTTGCCTAGAAGAAACCGATTCGCTTTTGACTTGAAAACACCCAGATTGTAACTATCGGGGAACACCCATTCAGGCAGCGTATTCCACATACTAGCAGTTCGCACAATAAAAGTGGAATCAAGCGCTTCGTACGGGTTTTCGGAATGTCAACCATAAAGCGGTGTCGATTTTTCGTGCCCGCTCTGGCAGTCCGATAGAAAAAAGGGCAGGAAGGAATTAAATCATGCAGATCTGATGCGCACTCTCCAAAATGTATCCGATAAAAAACCGATAGACTAGCAACTTTGCGTCGATGCTCGAGACTAAGCTTAGTCTGAACTAGGGCTAAAACAAATCATAAAAGCTAAGAATAATTTAATTAGCTCTGGGCCCCAAGGCAACGTGTGTCTTGGGTGCCCAATGGATCCAGCACTGACTTAAACTGCGTCAAGGGTCAAACATTGGAAGTATTTTAAACTATTTTCTCTTTAATATTCTTTCTTAGTAGGTAGGTAAATAAGTAATTTTACAATTACCTTAAAAGATTACTACCGAAGTTGCAACGGACGACCCGTGCGGTCGGTTTTTGAATAGGTGACCGTGTGTGGCATTTACAAGTGATCGCTACCGGGGTCAGATGACACGATAAATTGTAGATTTTTTTATTTATTTATTCCGAAATAGGCTTGCGCTTGGCCGCCAACTCGCCTGATGTTAAGCGATGATGCGGCCTACGATGGATCACGCTTGTCTTGAAGAAACCGATTCACTCTCGACTTGAAGACACCCAGAAGTTACGGTTGTTTGTCCTATAACAATAATCGCCATGACAGAAGAATTCGGGCAGCCTAAAACTCTGACATTAGGACTAAAGACAAACTGATTTATCTTTAATCTAGCAGCACTCAGATCTTTTTATTTTTGCACAGGAATAGTTAGAGATCCCCTAGACACTTAACATTAGATAATTAAAGTCTTGCAGTTGTCGCGTCTAAAATTCACGCATGACATTGATGACAATATGACAATAAATAATGCGTTTTCTGATGATGTTTGGTTTAGGGTCGCAAAGTGAATGTACAGTCTACGTGGAAAGGGCATACTAAGCCAAAAGAGGTCCATAATACCCTTCAATATGTTTTTTTTTTTTACTATGGGACCAATCCTGATATCGCGAAAAAATTTGCTATTCCACAGAGAACGGTCATACATATACATAGATATTTTTCGCGATTTCAGGGTTGGTCTCATAGTAGAATTCATTCATAATTATGAGTTTAAAGGACCCCTTTTTTAATGCCAAAGGTGGCAAACAAGCAGACGGGCCGCCTGATGGTAAGCGATCACCGTCGCCTATGGATACCTGCAACACCAGTGGCACAGAAACAGATACGTTGCCGACCTTTAAAGATTCTATTAGCAGCCCTTTTGAAGAACCCCATATTAAAGCAGCTCGGAAATGCCGCAGGAGGGAGCTCATTCCACAAATGGCAGGTGTGAGGCAAAAAGGAACGCGTAAAACGCACAGTGTGCGATTTCCACCGATCTATGATATGTGGATGAACTTTCAGGCGGTGGCGGCTGATACGATGAAAAAACCACGATGTCGGCATCAGATCGAACAGTTCTTCAGAACATTCCCCATTTCCTTTCGGCTCAGTACACCCTTTCCGCGTAACTGTGTAGCGTAGAACAAACCTGTTACCTCCTATTTTAGCCGCGAGCCACCCGCCAGGCAGCTGCGTCACCAGGTACCCGTAGAAGAACGAACTCAGCACGAGGCCTTTAGTCTGAGAACTCCAGTCAAACTCCGGTATCTGAAAAGATTCATCATCATTTATTAACAGCATATCCAGGGTCGTCTTTAACCTATTGGAGGCCCTGGGCACATTTTCAATTTTTTTAATGTATGTAATCAAGTCATTATTGTGTTATTTAATCTTAATTTTATTTTTAATGTGTAGTATAACTTTCGTATTTTATTTTTTATAAGCTATGGATGCAAATCTGGACAATGAATTATTTCATTTCATTAGGATAATGGGGCCCCCTGACCTTAACAGAGCAAGCACTATTTTCGAGCGAAAGTAGAGTAGCTTCGCGCATGCACAAGCTATATAAGCAAGTAGGTATTGTAGTCAGTCATTATTCTTTGATTTCGTCAAATTTTGTTCAAATGTCGGTTATCGTTTGATGATCTGGCAGAAACTAGGGGGCAGAGTGCCCAGTGGGAAAGAAGAGCCTGAAACTATCATGTCAGTATCAGTTTATAACCATTATAAAAATGCGACATTTAATAACATAATTTATAGGCCTGTGTCCCTGCAGTGGGAACATGATAGTGTGAGTTTTTCCCAATTGTGTTTACCTATAATAAGAACAGTGCAATCTGTATAGCGCTAGATGGCGCTGCTCTTCTCGACATAGTATAAAAGAAGGTCGCTTTCCGCGCCTTTCGGTCTGTAATCTGTATATTCGCTAACTCCTCCTAAACCGCGCAACGGATTTTGATGCGATGTTCACCATCAGTTAGATAATTTTTCACGAAAGGTTTATATAATAGGTCGGGGAAAAAGTCTTTTCGTATTTTGTATGTATAAAGTTGTAGTAAAAATCTCATCGGTTGTACTGTTTGTATCTAGCTGGTTTTGATACCATTAAAAATATGACATTTTAAAAAAGGAATACTAAAAGTAAAAAGCAATTTCCCGCCATTTTTCAATTGTTTTTTTGTTCGATAAAATGAGTGAATCTAACGAAAAAATTCCATATATTGTGAAATTTTATTACAAAAAAGGGAAAAATGCGACATAAGCCGGGAATAAAATTTGTGACGTTTATGGACCTAATGCAGTGTCATCACGAGTACCACAATGTTGGTTCAAGCGTTTTCAGTCCGGGAATTTTGATGTCAAAGATGCAGCTCGCTCTGGTCGCCCTGTAACGGATAAAGTCGATGCCATCTCTGAAAAAGTGGACCAAGATCGGCATATTAGTAGTTACGTCGTAGCTGAAGAACTGGGGATTGACCACAAAACAGTTTTGACCCATTTGAAAATAACTGGGTATACAAAAAAACTCGATATTTGGGTGCCACACGAGCTCACTGAAAGAAACCAAATGAATCGTGTACTCATTTGCGATTCTCTATTGAAACGTAACGAAACCGAACCGTTTTTGAAAAGATTGATCACTGGTGATGAAAAATGGATCACCTACGACAGGAATGTGCGCAAACAATCATGGTCAAAGGGCAGTGAAGCACCACAGACTGTAGCGAAACCCGGATTAACACATAATAAGGTGATGCTGTGTGTATGGTGGGATTGGCAGGGCATCGTTCATTATGAGCTTTTACCGCCGGGCAAAACCATCGATTCGGATCTCTACTGCCAACAGCAGATGAGACTCAAACAAGAAATTGAGAAAAAACGGCCGGAATTAATCAACAGAAAGAGTGCGGTCTTTCATCATGATAACGCCAGACCGCACACATCTTTGGCCACTCAGCAAAAATTTAGAGAGCTTGGTTGGGAAGTGTTAATGCATCCACCATATAGCCCTGACCTTGCACCCTCAGATTTTCACCTGTTTCGATCTCTTCAGAATTCTTTGGGTAGTGTTAGATTAACATCAAGAGAGGACTGTCAAAACTACTTGTTGCATTTTTTTGATCAGAAGTCCCAAAATTTCTACAGCAACGGGATCATCTCACTACCTACATGATGGCAACAAGTTATCGAACAAAATGGCACATATATATTATAATTAAATGTAATTAAACTTGAAAAAAATATGTCTTGAATTTGTTTATAAAATACGAAGAAACTTTTTTTATATATACCTATAAAATAAAATTTGCACCCGTGCAAAGCCGGGGCGGGTCGCTAGTATTTCATACGCATCCTAGTTGACGTTATCGAGAAACGTTTGCAGTCGACGTTTAACGCGATCGAGTAGGTAAACCAGTGAAATTCGCTAAGGTAATCAAAATTGGAAACACTCTCCCTAGACGCGGTGCGCGTGTGACGCCTCCGAGAGCGCGTGTATTCCCCGATGAAGGGGCTCTAATGACTCCGAAACCGGTCGGGAGTTTGTCTCGACCGATGAACGTGAGTGTAAACCGTTTTGTCTTATTTTATATGGCTTATATTCACAACAAATCTATGCATTATGCATGTTGCACAAGAGGTGAAAGTTCGTCTGATTCATTTCTTACAATATGGTTTTGGTGGTATGGTTATGGTTCTAAATTACCCAATTAAAGAAATTATTGAAGTTTTATTATGGAATGATATAATTTAATGAGAATTTCGTGTACATTATGTAAGCAGGTAGCTTGGTTCAACCACCTGTCCTGTATGAGTATCAAAATAAATATGGTAGTAGATTGAATCAGGCGTTACTTTGCGGAAGTCCATTTTCAAAACGAATACCAATACATAATACCTATAGACAAAGTGCACTAAGGAAACGGGTATAATTTATTACTTTTTAAATTCAATTAAAATACATGTCATTTCAATTAATATATATTTTATGTTTCAGAATTAATACATTTTTGTTTTCAGATTTAGTTTTATCATATTTCATGTGTCAGAATTAATTAATTTTTGTTTCAGATTACTTTAATAATTTTATAATTAAAAATAATTCAGAATTAATTAATTTTTGTTTCAGATTACTTTAATAATTTTATAATTAAAAATAATTCAGAATTAATTAATTTTTGTTTCAGGTTACGTTAATTTTAAATTTATGTAATTATTATTTTATATCAGGTTAGGCAAAATTAAACTCAATAAAATTAACATTACCAACAAATATTTACCAGGTAAATTTATCACAAATTCCTTATTGTACTTGAAGCGACGTAGAAGCGGAATTACACTAGAAATTCATCAGTAAAACAGTTTTTTATAAATATTGTAATATGAATAGCGGTTGCAATTATAAGTAACCTTGATCTACTGTTTAAAGATAACTATTTACCAAAGATATTTGCACAAAACGCGAGTAAATCATACAGACATAGGTTTACCATCCGTCCGGAATTGTCAGGACATGTCCGGACTTATAGATCTTTGCGTTTGGGCGATGCAATACGAGTAACCCACTAGATAGATCGACATTGTGAGAGTCGCATGTATTCAGTGGATGGGCTTGTGGGTGGTCAGATTTGGGGATCTGACCTCCCATTCAGCAAGCCCAGGGAAGACAACGGCGTGGTATGGCCCACGCCGTTGTAAAGGAATGAAACGGAAATGAAATATTTCCAGGGAGCGTTGCTTCAGCAGAGTGTTAGGAGGGTACCGGTGCGTTCCTATGGAGATCCCAGTGCCCTCCGTCTAGCACAGAAGTCGGCCACCGAGGGGGTTTTAGTGGGTGCAATCTCACATAGCCCGGCTACACCCCAATGTAGCTGGGTATCTTTTAAAGATTTCCCCCCCGTCAACAAAAAAAAAAGGTATTCAGTGGATGCAGATACCTATTTTCAGCAGTCTCTGGCTGATGATGATGATGAGATAATTATATAAAACATCCTTTAATCTTAATTAACATCTCCCTAAACACATACCAAAAATCTTATTTAAAAAAAATTACCGTTATACTAAAATGTCCGGACTTTAATTATATGTCCGGCTTGTCAGGACTTTTCAAATTGTCATAATATGGTAACACCGACACACATTTATAAGCAACGCATGCACAATACGTGATTAGTCACTTTACATGTTTTGTCAAATTAGGTATCGTGTACAAATCTAGAGTGATTCTGTTTCTTCTCGCTTTACTCTTAGGTTTGGGATTTCTCAGAAGGACACATTAAAACCAGTGTACATTTAGTAATAAAAGCGGCCAAGTGCGAGTTGGACTCACGCACTGAGGGTTCCGTACCACCATATAAATTGTTGGCTATCGTACTAAAGTGCAAAAAAGTAGTACAAAAAGACATCATGAGCAGGCGGTCACCCATCCGACAAAGTACCGACCGCGCCCGACGTTGCTTATCTTTTGTGATCGTACGAGAACCAGTGGTCAATAGAAAGTTGTCACCGACTCGCAACTGGCCAGTATTTATTATTTGATGTTTTACTTTAGAGTGCTTACTATAATCATGCCAAGTTTGACGCTTGTACGTATTAACGTTTTTCATCATCAGCAAGAAGACGTCCACTGCTGAATAGTAGGCCTATATAGGCCTCCCCTTTAACCTCCACACTGAAAGACATCCTGCCATTTTCATCCACTGAATGCCCGCGACTCTCACAATGTCGACGGGCCATCTAGTAGGAGGCCTACTTTCGCTACGTCTTCTGGTTCGTGGTCTCCACTAAAGAACCTTAACGTTATAACACTAGAGCAAATCCAAAAATACGATTAAAAACTTTTTTTTTTCGGCTTGAGCGCGGCTAAAATCAGAAATAAATTTGTCCTTTAGAGGAAAACTGATTTTTTATAGCATAAAACGCTACTAGCGCCAAACGATACGTAATTATTTTGAAGGTAGTTATTTTAAAATATTTCTTTAATTGTCATAACTGCAACTCAGAAAAGGCTTTACAGGTAGTAAAACAGGCACTTCAGATACAAACACAACCAGGAAGTGAGCACTTCTTCGATGCAATCGCAGATCACTTAAGCACTTCTCTACTTATTGACCTTAACTTTTTAGAGTTCCGTAGTACTACAAAGAACTGTTATAAGCTTGCTCTATTCGTCCGTCAGTCTATCTGTCCGTTCGTCCTCATTCTTTAAAACATTTTATTTTCTATTATACCTAGTTAGTGCATGAAATTTTGCACTAGTTTTAGTTAGATCTCAACAGAAATTTTAATATTTCCCCCCTGTATTTTTTAAATATTAAGTACATAGAAACTTTGTAAATTTGCATGCAGATAGTTAACCTTTATTCAAAAGTATTTTGAACATTAAAACTGTAATAAGTTCAAGACGTTCTAGCTCAAAGGTCATTGACCTTTTCTTAAAATAATCTTAACGAAGAATGATTCCATAGAAGTTTTATTTTTCACTAAATCTTAATAAATATATTTGTTATGTCAGGATGATACATCTCTGAAATTTGGCTCTAAGTCGATTTTTTCTATAACCATCAATTTCTAACCTATGAATATGACCAGAGTTACACGGCTTTAGCTACGGAACCCTACATGTATCGACATTCGACACGCTCTTGGCCAATTATTGATAGAATGTACGGTATTAATGTCCTCGAATTGGAGGCCATTATTCTGTTCGCATAAAACACATAAAAAACACCGGGTGAATAAAGTCCTTGTCGATATTATATTAATAAAATTTTATCGCCACGCCGGCTCTTCAAGGAATCCGAGCATTTGAGTTTTATGACGTCATTATAATAAACTTTAGATGCAATGACGAAGGATGCTGAAACGTGCTTTACCTTAAGCACAAATTATAATAAATTGTCAAGTGTGTGTTGTGAAAGAGTGTCACATGCTGAAGCGTTAGCCCAGGCATCCACAAAGTAGAGCTGAGCGAAGCTGATTTTGACTATTACCATCAGAAATTGTACGAACGTAGCGGTTAGTTTGTGCACTGCTATTGGTCAACACCATACCGCTTAATTCGGCTTAGCGTGCTCTATTTTTTCGTCTTTCAAGAAGCTACAGAAGAACATCATCTCGCCATCTTTCCTCGCAATTTCTTGATGGTTTTTCGTTCTTCAATTTTTATTATTGATTTGTATTGTTTATGTGAATCTTCGATAAAAAAAATACTAAGATGCCACAATGACGCGCTAATCGCGGCAATACTCAATCTGGCTGGACTTAATACGCAGCCAGATAGGATCCACAGTCACGCGATAGTTGCCAAGCCGTAACACACCGAAAGAGCCGTCAACTTGGCTGACAAACCACCGTCTGACCAATGGGAGAGAAAGAGAAAATTGTCCCTTTCTCTCGGGAGAGAAGTTCCCACTTGCGATTCAGAGATAATCGCCGTCTCGCTTGCTCAACGACGGTTCACGAGTTTTGACAATGTTGTGCAAACCGAACATACATTAGAGAACTGACCTGTAAATATATAAAAATACGGTTGTTTTTGGTAAAATAGTTTTTTTTTTCGACATAATTTTTAAACAGCTATGTTTATGTATGAAACTGCGGACGTTTATTGACTATAATTTTCGATTTTCAAAGGTGTGAATCTTTTTGTGAGTGATGGTAACCACGTGCTAAGCTAACCCACTCGCACCAACTTACTCGCTCCATCCGCGCGAGCGAGACGGCAGACCAACACCATCTTCACCAGACTTAGTCGATAAGACCCCAGATCTGGTAGTGTCACAGATTGTGTAGTGTTAAGCGTTTGGGCGCAGGAGACCTGGCTTAATAGTGACTGCAATACTCTGGAAACATTATCGAAGAGTGAAGAGATTTCATAACATATGAAGAAAGACTGACTGACAAAGACGTCCAGCAGTTAGTCCAGTGTCCAGTCAGTACTGTTCAACTATGTTTTTTTATTTTACGATACAGAGCGACGAGACGAGCGAAGCCGCTCGCCTGATGGTTCTTCACTCTTGCCCATAACAGCTCAACGCCACTCAGAATTTAGAACTTCAACAGTTCAAAACCCTGGATGGCAATGCACTGCACTCGTTACCCCGAGATATAAGATGACAAATCTCTGTGTGCCCTGTAATTTCGCTGGAAACATTGCCCTTCAATCCGGAACACAGCAGTGTTTGTACACTACTGCTTGGCGGTTGAATAACTTGGCAAAGGTGTGGTACTTCCCCAGGCGGACTCTGCAAAAGAGTCCTACCACTACAAAAAACTATATATTTACCATAGCAATAGTCCCGTTCTCTAGCTTAGTCTCGACGGGTTCCGTCATAGCAACGACCGCGACGGATAGGTTGACTCGCAGCGCGTAAACGTTGAAGAACCCGAAGAAGGCCATTAACGCCACCACGAGCCGCCGCCGCCGCCAAAACCGCCACGTCATCTGGTGGTCTTTGGGCACCTCCCTGGAAAGAAACAGATTAATGTTTATTTCTGTACTAGCTGCGCCCCGCAGTTTCACCCGAATGGCGATGAAAATCGGTGATAATGACGATGATAAAAAGTAGCCTATGTGTTTATGCAGGCAATAAGCAATGTATATCCAAATTTCATCCAAATCCATCCAGCCGTTTCTGCGTGATTGAGTAACAAACATCCATCCATCAATCCATCCAAACTTTCACGTTTATGATATTAGTGTGATTTACTTAGTGGTGTTATTACTTTATCCGCGATTGTCCAGTTTTTTTCTGGATGATTGCCAGAGGGAAGCTTAACGAATTTTCATAAAGCGGCAGGCAGAAATGGGATGCAAAATTGCAAAAAAACTGAAGAGAGAGCTCAATGGCGTACATTAAGGACATGTACGTACATCCAGCAGTGAATAAATTTACGGCTAATGATGAGAAAACTAAGAAACTGCTTTCACTCTATAGGCCATGCAGAGGTCAGTCCGTGACACGATAGGAGTATACCAATCTCATTGTTTTGTTTATCTTTAGTATGATATGAGTTCGTATCATATCGTTTCCAATTCAATCACAGGAGAAGTAGATGGTAACTGCCATGAAGCGATAATATTTAATTATGTACTATAGCGAATATGATTAATTAAAATTATTTATTTATATTGTTTTTTACATTGCGGGTAGAGATTTTCAAGGACAGTATCACAGCAAAACATATTTTGGACCATTGACATCGCAAAATTTAGAATTTCCACTATATTTTCCCACATTTTGAATTTCCATGGTGTATTCCCGTAATTTAACACGAAGTCATCCACTAAGGGAGCCAGATTATCAAGGCTGGTTGTTGCCAAGGGGTCTCTAATTTTTAAAACTTTATCCATATCCCATAATTTTGATTAAACGTTTAGGGGCCAATTTATATTGTGATACGCGTTGCTGTCCTTAATCTAACCCACATATATCAGGGTAGATAACTTAAATTGTATGAAAGCCCAGCGTGCCGCATTTTTTGTACGTCACGAGATTAAGTTATTGGTAGATTAACACTATTCGCACAGCCAGCTACTTTCGAAGAGTTTTACAGTTATTTTTTTTATGTCATATGAGCAGACGGGCCGCCTGATAGTAAGCAGTCACTGTCGCCTGTTGGACCCGGGTATGTCCTAACTGCGACCAGAACCACCGGAAGATGGGCAGCAGCGTCTAATAGTACACGGTGAACGTACTGCGATCCCCAAGCCGCCTGCCAAGCGTGTGGATTATGGCAACACCCCTCTCTATGAGGGAGGCCTTGTCCAACAGTGGACGTTAATTGGCTGATGATGTGTGATGTGATTGTCGCCTATCGATACTTGTAACACTAAATACTTCACAAATACGTTGCCAACCCTTTAGAGCTCTATTGACTCTCCTATTAAAGAACCCCATGTAGTAGCTTCTCGAAAACACCGCGGAAGGTAGCTCATTCCACATTTTGAATGTATGAGGCAAGAAAGATAGTGTGAATCGCACAGTGTGCGATTTCCACTGATGTATATGTCTATAATGGTCTATTTATGATCTTTAAGTGGATCAACTTTCACGCGGTGGCGGCTAGTACGATGATAAAAGCGTGACGCCGGCATCAGTTCTTCAGAACACTCCCCGTTGTAATCGTCGAAATTCTTACAGCTCTACGCTGCAAAGCATCAAGAGGCTCAAGTTGATACTTGGGTGCTCCGTTCCAAAGATGGGAGCAGTACTCCATGTGAGGGCGGACTTGCGCTTTGTAAAGCAAGAACCTTTGACTCGAAGACAAGTTGGCAATTTTGGACTAACCTATGCCATGCCAAGACGACGGTGATCGAACTGGATTAACTTGGAGCACTGATCTTAAGACAGGCAGCACGCTACGTGGGTAACCTTTCGGCAACTACCCTGAATCCTGATAAATATCCACGGATATCTATAATTTATTACTTTACTTTAAATACTAACTTATAATTTACTTAACATTAATAAAGATAAAGTCGAAAATGCTGTGTATTAAGTACACATTTTTAGCACACTGCTAGACGCTTCGCTGCCCACTGCTGCCATCTTACTCAAATTGGCCCTAGTTGTGAAGACTTACGCAGAGTTGAGATATTTTTCCATTTGTACGACCTATGCTACCTACTTTGTATGTATGCGTAACTACCATGTTATGATAAATAATTTGATTTGACAAGGTGTAATAAGCCGGAAGAGGTCCATAACAAGGGGTCGTTATGAACTTTTGCTAAAGGACCAACGCTGAAATTGAAAAAAAAAATACCGTTGTTCCATAGAAAACGGGCATTCTCATTCGACAGAATGTATGGAGCAGATGATGTAAAAGTTGTTTATAATGAAGAGTATAACGGATCCTTTTCGGTTTAGTACACCCTTTCTGCGTAACCCTTTATTATAGCAAGAACGTTAGGTATTTACGTTGTAGCGTTAGCAATAAAATGCATATTCATTGCCTTTCAAATGCAATAACAATTGGGGCTATTATTATAAAAAAATAATTAACGTTCAAAATAAGACAGAATAATAAGCGTGAACTGGGCCACATTGTTCAGCGTTCGGTAACAGAAAGTTGATCCGACTTGGACACGCGATTGCTGCTGCAGTCGCTTTTATTACAAGGCAATAAGAACTATTTTATGTAGTTTTCACCGTATATGTGACTGGTAACAATTGCTGCTATGAAGGTAAGTTGATACCAGAAATTGGAGACAGTGTTTTTTTTTAAATAAACCGCATGAGGTGAACATATTTTTGACTGCCCCGGTGGCTCAGTTGGTAGTGAACCTACCTTCTGCGCTTGGGTGCTTGGGTTCGATTCCCACCTAGGGTAAACATTATTGTAAAGAACATTTGTGTTTGTGCTATGTCTGGGTGTTATTTAAGTATGTTTTTAAATATATATATATATATATATATATATATATTTATATTGTACGTTTCAGTCTCTGGCAGCCATATTACAAGCTTTGCTTAGTTTGGGGTCAAAATGACCATGTGTGCAAAAATGTCCAAGATACCTATATATTACTATTTCTTTATTATCAATGGTGGTAATATCCTGTCTAAGTATTTTAAATGGTTTTAAATAAATAAATAAAAACATGTAATATATCACACTAATATTATAAATGCGAAAGTTTGTGAGTGTGTGTGAGTGTGTATGTTTGTTACTCCTTCACGTTAAAACGGCTGGACGGATTTGGATGAAATTTAGAATAGAGATAGCTTATGTCCTGGATTAAAACATAGGCTACTTTTCATCACCATCATCATCACCGATTTTTATCACCACGCGGGTGAAACCGCGAGGCGCAGCTAGTTAATAAATAAATATCTGGGACATTTTTGCATATTGAATGTCTTACTTGCAGCAAATAGCGTAATATCCAATTCCATTCTTTTTGGATAGCAGGTGAAACCGAGGGGTCTTATCTATCTATACATCTATATCTAATAATATCTATCTATACATCTATCTATAATTAAAACGTAGAGATAAAAACATCTGTAATTGCGAGATAACAAAAAAAAATATCACACAGGGCGTCTTAAAATAAGCAGCTGAACACGTTAGGATAGTTTTTAGAATTTTTGTCTGTTTCTTTGTCCACGCACATCTCCTAAACCACTGGGGCCTTACCCCTAGCTCGAAAAGTTGACCCGCATAGGTGTTATTTGTCTAAACGGTACCATCAACTACGATAAGCGGTAGTTATTTGATAGCCGCCAAGCTTTGCTATTTTCACGCACACATGCATAGTAAAATGGATTTTCGTTCATTCAAGTAAGACGCTTTTAAACGATGCAGCTTAAATGAGTTGGTTAATTTTAGGTACCTATCAGGTACCTACTAAAAGTTGGCTCGCAAAACTGAAGCTAGGGGTAAGGCCCCTGGACGGATTTAAATGCGGTTTTCATGAATATGCTTAGCTATGACCAGATTGAAACATAGGCTATGTTATATCATTTATTTTAATTCTTTATTATTACATAAAAGAAATTGAAAAAAACAATGACTATTTTATTGAAAAAATACTAGATGCCCACTACTTTTTTACTACGGATTGCTTAATTTGCTTATGCTCGTACAGATTTTATTAAAACCTTGACTACTAACCTCTCCGATCGTTGCACCTCTATGAAATCAATGACCTTTCTCAGGTGAGCTGTTGCTATGTTATTCTACAAATTGTGGGCGTCAAATCAACATGTTCCGTACGACTGACTCTGGAATCTGAGTCAGTGCCCTATAACGAAGTCGTAGAAGATTAGAAATTATTAATTTTAATACGTATTTCTTCCCAACACAAAAATATCCTCCTTAGTTTTTTTAGTGCGCGTGGATGGCCAACTAAAACTGCATCATATTGATTTTTCAAAAATTCAATGATCCTTTTATTCTATTATTATTATATATATTCTTTTATCCTTTTATTATCAAAATCGCGCCCGAGACTAGTTTGAGTACTTTTCGCTATTCCTCATAGTTTCGGATCTAGTCATCCACGGCCACTTGGAAAATTAACCAGTATATACCTATATAAATCATCATTTTAGCCTATTATATTCCCACTGCTAGGATACTGGCGTTCTCTCAGAGAGAGAAGATGGGTCCTACTCCACCATGCTTGCCCAGTGCATGTTGGTGAATGTCGCAATTACAGATTATTTAATCTCTACTATTAATATAATCAATTTAATATACTGACTTTAAAATTAGTAAAATACGCAATTTCATTTCCTTGGTTGAGGATATTATACCAAATTTTCCAGTTAATTTGATTTAAAAACCAAACTACTAAACTGATTTTGATGAATTTTTTATGGGCCAACCCACAGAAAAAAATATTGGGCCAATCAACACATGTTTAAAAAAAAACGAATTGAGAAACCTCTTCTTTTTTTGAAGTCGGTTAAAAAGATCGTAGCAGGGCTGGTTAACTTTTTAAAGACATATAGACATGTACCCATATCCGGAATCATTAAGAGTGGGTCGACCGACTTTTTCTTCTACTATCTCGTCATCTTCAAGGAAAAGCTTCCTGCTTCCATCACTCCCCTTTGCCGTTAACCAAATCCCGTATAAAGCGACCAACTAATCTGTAGAGCTGGCCAAATGAGTGAACTAAACATTTTCATCGGTTAGCTGTCAGTTTTATACAAAAAATTCGATACTGGCTCCACCGCACAACTGCACAGGTAAGTTGGTGCCACTGTAGGCATTAATTCGGTGGTAACCATAAGATCGCGACAATGGTCCCGACCTAATTAACTCGTGACCCACTTACTATTTTAATGTTGTCACAAATCATTTAATTTTCCCGATTTATGAGGTCTCTTTAATGACTTTGGGGCAACGAGTTGCAGCTGCGACGGATGTAGACTTATTTGATTAATTAATTATGATAAGTAAGATTCCGTAAGAGTCCAATTGCTAAGGCATCATCGCTTAACATCAGGCGAGTTGGTGGTCAAACGCAAGCCTATCCCTACCATATTATAAATGTGTAGATCAAATACCTTCACACATGACTTCTAACTAAGTAGAAGCAATACCTGATATTGGTTTAACTTGCAAAAAAATGCCGTTTGCGTGATTCAGGTAAAGTGTCGTATTTACCTATAATAGACGCACTTTTCATATTTGTGAAACTACAATCCATTTACACTCATTATTTTAGGAATTATTGAATACCTTATTACGTTTTTAATAATATTATTCGTAAAGTTTAAGCAAATTTACAATTTTTTCGCAAAACATCGTTTTAGTACGCAATCTATTTTCAAACTATGGAACTACAAATCTGACGGCTGTCAGTTTGTTTGTTTGTCCGCGAACATCTTTTAAACTACTAGAAGGATTTCAAAGCAGTTTACATGAATATGCTTATAAAATACCTGATTGAAACATAGGCTATATTAATTTATGATAATAAATAGTAAAAAAATTTTTTTTTAATAATTATTTATAACGCCATCTAGCTTATTTTATAGTAATGTTGTCGTAATGACAGACTTCTACTCGCAGACATGGTAGGTAGGAAGACTGAAGCGGCTGTTGCCATATAATCTATATGTAAATAAAAATATAGATATTCGCCAAAGAACCAGAGTCACCGACATAGCTATTAAAATCTGCAAGTTGAAGTGGCAATGGGCAGGCCACATCGCTCGAAGAACTGTTAACCGATGGGGAAGTAGGTAAGGTTCTTGAGTGGAGACCGCGAACCGGAAGACGCAACGTAGGTAGGCCTCCCACTAGATGGACCGACGACATTGTGAGAGTCGCGGGCATCCAGTGGATGCAGATGGCAGGATGTCGTTCAGTGTGGAGGTTAAAGGGGGAGGCCTATGTTCAGCAGTGGACGTCTTCTGGCTGATGATGATGATGAAATAAAAACGAATCGCCGAAATGTATGTACCCGCATAACTTCCGATAGACTGCACCAAATAGTTTTTTTTGTGTTTGTTATTTTCAGGACAGCCAACTGCTTTTGAAGAGGTTTTACAGTTTATTATGGCGTAATTTAAAGTACGTTTATTTTTGTATTGACTTCTGACGTGCTAATATACCAAGTCGACGGAGATTAAAATTAATACATTTTTTTGCCAGGATCAAATTTAAGACCAATAACAGACACGCAAAGTAGGTGAACTCGCGGCATCTAATCTGTTACTGATCTATGATTAGCAGCTATTTTGGTGGTGAACGAAAGCGGTTTAGTTGTTGGAAGGGTCGAGGCGCAGAAGGCGGGCAAAAATTATTTAGACATCATTGATTGGCAGTCTTTACGCGGAGTAATGTTAAATAACAGCGATTAATTATAGATACCGCTCCATGCTTCCTACTTACTATTTACTAATAATTCAATAATAACGTTTGTCATGCATGACATTTCGCTTGACTTATACCAATTTTTTTTCCTTATTGGCTCCATGGCCCCACACTTCCAAAGTATTTAACCAGTGAAAGTAATATATTATTTGCTTGAAATATATTTGAAACTATGGACATGTCGGGATACCTGTATCGAGTCAGATTAAAACTAGACTAAAATCATACTATGACGATAGTATGACAATCCGCATTAAAATGGAGAGCAATAAATCTACAATCATGTCATATGTGTAGGTATTATCTATAAAATATTCAGTATAAATAATCCGATGGATTTGTGCCTATTTAAAGTTCCGTTCGTGTTCGTTAGTGTAACATTTATATTTGGATATGTCAGTCTAATCGTCCACCCACTAATTACTTTGCGCTACGCGTACGAAGTCGCGGGCATTAGCTAGTTACTAAATAATAATAAAAAGCTCTCGTGAGATTTTCTTTCCATCATTATCTGCCTTGAATTATCTTACAGGCCACAGCAAGATAAACGTGGTCCTGTCCAAATAAAATAAAAATGTGATCGAATGTTATTCTCCCGAGATGGTAACTCAAACTGTTTGAAACCACTTTGCTTTTTTACTTTGATAATTTATTTGCGGTCTTCAGTTGTTTATATGGTCAGTTGAATGGTTATTATGGTAAAAATCCAATTTCGTTGTAAAAATCCCATAGAAAAAAGAGACGTTCAGTTTTTGCCGGATTCGAGAAATTTTTAGGAAACTTTTCCAATTTTTCTCTCCACATTTTGGACTACGACGAATATTTTAAAACAAAAATAGCCAAATCAGTTCAGATTTGGCTATTTTTGTTGAAACTTGAAACGGATTCAAGTGATGCGATTACCAACAAGCAGCATTTAAATTTTATTTAATAGACTATCGGGTCTGCTATTACAAACGTCAGAAGCAAAAGTAGACTAAACCATATCGACTGTGGTAATTTCATATGTCGTAAGAAACAATGCTCTAATTTACAGTAGAGATAAAAAACTATTTGCTTAAAATAAAAAAAAAAACTATTTATTTTTTTCTCTCCAAAGATAACGAAAGAGAAACGGCACCTGCCTTATCTTGTCTCATCTCAATATATTATGTATATATATTATTATGAGGATCGAAGTTTATTGTAAAGATTAAGTATGGGGTCTAATGATTAGGCCATACTATTGACAGGTATTGATTTTGTCTATTATTGTTTGAATAGACTCTAATCCAAACAATAATAGACAAAATCAATAGTCGGGAGAGCCTGGTACGAGTACATCTCATAGCCCCTATACGGCTAATATGCACCGATGACCATGAACAAACGTGGCAACGGCCATCTAGCATCCAGCGATGATGAAATAAACGTTAAGTATAATAATATGTTTTTATTTATAATGTAGAAAATAAAATAAATTTCTGCCCATGTCTAATTAGCCCACTTGAATTTTCCTTAAGTGATATTTTTTTCATGCTGGTACGATCTATGTTTTGATGGGTATATCCCGTTTGGTAAGAATCCCATTTGGTAAACCACATCATATACCTACAAAAAAGTTGCGTTTGGTAAACATTATCTTTTCCGTACAACAAGTTTCGTTTGGTAAACTTTTAAATAATTCCATGTATACCAGTATCGTGGGGTAAAACTGAAGATATTGATTTGAAATTACTTACTTAATTTTATACTGGGAAAGAGGAAACTGCCAATAGGCAGCTGATCTATTGCATAAATTTATTATTATACCTTATCAACAATGAGTGAATGACCTACTCTTACTAATATAAAGTCTCATTTGAAACGCGGAATTGTAAAATCTAAATTTATCAATCTGGGTGTCTTCAAGTCAAGAGTGAATCGGTTTCTTCTAGGCAAGCGTGATCCACCGTAGGCCGCATCGTCGCTTAGCATCAGGCGAGTTGACGGCCTAGCGCAAGCCTATTTTGTAATAAAAAATCACAAAAGGGGTCAAAGGGACTATGTTCAGCAGTGGACGTCTCCTGACTGATGAAAATGATAGGTACATTTAAAATTATTGTACTATCTTTTTACTCACGCTATGGATATAAGAGATAAAGCCACAAGCAGATAGAAAAGTCAATTTATGCAAATTTAGAAAGTATAATGGAATAAAATTAACGTTAGTTTTCATCGCGATGTTAACATCTTAGATAACTTGCTCCATGTTCTCGGAATTGAATCAAGTCGCGGTATCTCTGGACGGATCAGAGTCGCAATATAAAACTTCCCTTTTAGCATAATGTGTCGGCAGTAGTCGGGACAAAGCGTGGTTTCGGACCATAATGGACGTTTATTGCCAATAAAGAACTCCCCGTAAATCGAAATTCGCGAAGGGAGCAATAATTTAAGAGACTCTCAGCTTAAGATGTTAAAGCTTTTTAGACTGTCGTTGGATTGGAGATTTTTTTGGGGTGACATTTCTGTTTATGTTTACACGACCTTACAGAGGTCATAGAAGTTCTTGGTGGAATATGGGACACTACTCGTGGACTTTCTCAATATGCAACCTATTTATACATCTGTAGAGCAGGGGAAGCCACTATTAATTCTAAATTGTGACGATATTCTACCCGAAGAATGGTCCAAAGGCCTTTCTAAGGTTGATTTACCCGGCCCACATTTTTTTTAAAGTTTAGTCTCAGAATACAGAAAGAGCCGAAAGGAGGTCATTGTACTAATAATTATGAACAAATATGGGACCAACCCTGAAATCGCGAAAAAATCTGCTGCTACCGGGGCATTGTCAGCAAGGCCGTAGCCAGGAATTCATTTCTGGGGGGTGGGGGTGGTTGGGGGGGGGGGGGGAGTTCAAGATCTGGCCAAGGCCGTAGCCAGGAATGATTACCTGTAGTACCAGTAGAATACTAAATACCTCTCTAAAACGGTGGGTTGGCCAAGTCTTCGGTGGGTTGGGATTTGAACCCCAAACCCCTCCCCCTCTGTGCTTACGGCCTTGGTTGTCAGTGCGTTGCCTACCTTTGATGACTCTATTCACCCTTCGTTAAAAGCTTTTCAATATCAGGACCTAGACGGCTCCGTTGTAATGTGAGTCAAAAATTATCTAATGTTCTTCCTTTTGCTTTTTGTCCATGTCCAAAGTTTGATCTGTCAATTAATAGACAGACACATTTTGATTGAGCGTCTAATGTAATCCTATGAGATGCAGTTATGTATGGCCGAGAGGCGAGACGTATCAAAAGATAATGGATGATGGGTGAGAGCATGAATGATACGTTACGTAATAAACAACAGAACTAATCTTACACGTTTGCAGTTTTCGATTTATTTCCTTGAATAATTTTGTTTTTACGAATGGGTCAAAAAGTTGCTCTACTTTTGACAGTCTTGAGTGTCAAATAAATTAGAAAAAATAATTATTTATGGAGAATTCTTGTTATTTGTCACGGACATTATAATAGTGAATCCTTGGTATGGGTATGCGTTCCGAATCAAAGCTAACAATGCCAGCGACGCCAACAGCGCTAATGAGAAACAACTCGGCACAAACATATTATTTTTTATCTGTTCAGCTCGCAGAGGGTCTTAATCGTTTCATTCCTGCGTGCATTAGGCAACTTTATCGAATAGCGCAGAAAATAAATTAGAAATTCTAACACGACGAACTATCGCCTAACCTTCAAACTTTCCAACCAATTCGAATAGCACGTCAAACGAAAACCAATAAATTGATTAAATCAAGAAGGTTCCTAATCTAAACTCAAACAAGTGGATCTCGAGTGAATCGGTTTCTTCTGGGCAAGCGTGCTCCATCGCAGACCGCATCGCGCTTAACATCAGGCGAGTTGGCGGTCAAACGCAAGCCTATTACCGAATAAAAAAAAACACATTAAAAACCGACTTCAAAAATATATGAAATACGTAATAAGTGCCAAAAATTTGTGGGTTGCCCTCGATTTCCCTGAGATCCCATCATCAGATCCTGACTTGGTAACAATGGGACCAAATTGTTAGTATACCCTACCGTACCGTACCCTACCCCTTTGTGTATGTTCACCGATTTCTCGGCCAATTATGAATTGATTTTGATGATTGGTTTTTTGTTTGGTAGGCCATACTTCACTGGTGGTCCCATATACATTTCAATAACATCGGTTTAGTAGTTTGGTTTTTAAATCAAAATAACTGAAATAAATGTGTCATCTAAGTAAACGAAATTGCGTATTTACTAATTGTGAAGTTAGTTTTTTAAAATTGATGATTATTCAACCCATTTTGTGCAGTAATTCGGTCCTTTTGCAAAATCCTTTCTTAGTGGATCTTTTCACCCCATAAAGTATTTTTTACCTGCTTCAGTGGCTCAGTTGGTAGTGATCCTACTTTCTGCGCTTGGGGGCGTGGGTTCGATTCCCATCTAGGACAAACATTTGTGTGATGAACATTTGTGTTTGTTCTATGTCTGGGTGTTAATATCTATTTAAGTATGTATTTAAAAATATATATGTATGTATATCAGTCTCTGGCTGCCATATTACAAGCTAAGCTTAGTTTGGGGTCAGATGACCATGTGTGCAATAATGTCCCAGATATTTATTTATTTACCTACCAAATTTCAGCTTCGTAGGTCAAGCTAAAACTAACCTGTCTAGTGTTTTAATCAAATAACTGGATTTTATAGGGTTTAGATAACATTAAGCATAATTTTTGTTTTCTTCCGGTTCTTGACCAAAACAGCCTGATTTAATCATAAACCTGCATAATATATAAATAAAGAAGAATGAATAACATTACTACTTTGTTAACACAAACATTCTAAATTCTAAGGTTTCTAGAACAAAAACAATTTTAATGATAGTAAGTCGACAAAAAGGTTTCGGTAGCGTCGCTCTAAAAATCAAGTGTGTCACGGTTAGCATAGATATGTACTGGCAAATTGAGGAATTAAATTGTATGATGAATTGTGACGCAATTGGTTTACCCTATTTATTTTAATTTTACTCCCGACATCTTGTCTAATTAGCTAAAGTTCGGCAGCTGAAAGAATGCGTCTGACATTTACTATAACATTGTAAAAATCTAAACGAAAACAGTAAATTCTGATTAAAGTATATTAGCTTTTTGAACGTAAGATTGTAGCTGGTAGCCAATATTTACAGTTACCTACAGTACCTTTAAGTAGCCTCGAGAACCGCCATAAAGTAGAGCGTCTATTTTCTACCGAATACATTTCAGCGAGGGTGCGCAAGAGCTTCATGACCTTATTCTACCCTCCCCGTTTAGGATAGGACAAGTAGAGGGACTGCTCAGTACCATCCGTTCCTGGTGGAAATTCCAAGAATTCGTAACTGCGTCAACATTTATGATACGCACTGCCCAAGAATGGTACTCCCTGCCGTCCTCCTTGTTTCCTGAGAACTAGAATCTAGGCATCTTCAAGGGTAGAGACGCTAGAGTGAATATATTTCTTCTAGATCAACGTGTTCCATCCTCGGCCATACCGTCGCTTACCATCAGGCGAGTTGGTGACCAAACGTAGATTTGTTCTACAAAAAAAAACTATTAAAACAAAATATTTTCATTCGATTTTTACGATGTTATTGCAGCTGTCAGATGCATTCTCTAAGTGGCCAGACTGTAGTGACAATTATACTATAATTTTAAGTAGTCAATAGTTTCAATAAAGTTTTAGAATATATCATAGTCAAGTAAAGTAATTCTGAGTCGAGTCCTATAGTCATGTTCCAGTGAAGCGGTAGATACTGCTACACGCTCAACGAAATTAAACACTACAGCTTTTGTAAACGGAGTGTTGAAATGAAAACCACAGAAAACACGTTTCACCACACTCACTTGCTCTCACATAAGAACGTTAACGAACACTTAAACTAAATAATAATTCACCATTATTACACAAAAAGTACTCAAGTTTAGGAAAACAATACCGCAGTGTATATGTCTGTGTAGAATACAATGAGGCAATAAGATTTTTTCACGTTGGCGTTTCAAAAACTCCGTACCTAGAGCACCTACTAAGGGTTGTCTATGTGATAGATACATAAATTGCTTAAATGTAGATATTGTATCCATCTAGCCCTGGCCGAACTTTTGAAATAGATTAAAATGAAAAAGACTACTTTGTAGTTTTAAAAAGTTTACTAAATTATGTTCGGCAGATATACATACAAAGGTCAGCTAAAGTTTTATGGGGGAGGCCTATGTCCAGTATTGGACGTCCTAAGGCTGATATGATGAAAGTTTTTAGTTTGAGAATTGTAGGTTCATTTTATGTTTAACAAAGCGGATGATGCCATGATCATTTTCTATCGTTGTGTGGTCTAAATGGTTTCATACTCAAATTGCATGTTACTTCAAGCTAGCCAACAAACAACAAACCAACTGCGTCATATGGTCACAGAGTAAACAACAGTACAAGACATGATTACATAAGAAACCTTGTGCATTTGCCCTCATACCTCATGTTGACACTTAGGTCACCCATGCCGCAGAAAGTTTGTTTTTACACGACAACCAGAGTTATTTTCTACGAGGAAAAATAACAAATAGATTTCATCGCCGTAATTCTGTGTAGCAATGAAAAGGTCACTGTTATTGAATAGAGCACTTTCAACACAGACACGCCAGGAAATAATGATTGGCATTACAAAGATGTGTGATACAAATAAACTTAGCGTACTAAGAAGTTAGAGCAGATAAAAGAAATAGTTACCTTTAGATTTTTCGGAATAACCGTTTTGTTTGTTAATAATAATTAAGGTTTGACAATGGTCATGAATAGTGGAGAAACGATTGATAAACAAACATACGAAAAGAATACAAATCAACGTATCGTGACATAAATAAACTTAGCGTAATAAGCAGTTAGTGCAAATAATGGAAATAGTTTCGTTTCGATTTCCGGAATAACCGTTTTATTTGGTACAGTACATTTAAGTTACTAAGATTTGACAATGGTAGTGAATAGTGGAGAAACGGTTAATGAACAAAAATTCGAGAATAATACAATTCAGTGTATCATGATGTAAAGTTTCCTTAGACCCGAATAGAGAACGTCGCCTTTAGATTTCAATGTTTTACTTCTAGCCAGTTGGTTTTTGGCTGTTGGTTGGTTTTAGCTTACTCGCTTTGCTAATGCGGAAGAAGAAACAAGGTATGTATGACAATAATTAAATCAATTGATAAGTATGATCCTTTGGGATCATCGGAGTACGGGGTCTATTGTCCCAAGACTATTAGTCCCTGATAGGAAAGTAATTGGACCCAATCTCAGTTTCCTCATTCACGCAACATGATTATTTTACTAAGAGCTACTATTAAATCCGATTATCGTGGAAATATAAATTCCTGGATATAATTACTGAATCTACTTACTTCTTTGTTAGGTAACAGGTTGACAAGTTCCATAGAAACCTTTGAGAACCTTTATCCGTAAGTCAAGAGCAACAAGCTGTTTATAAGGAACTAGCGACCTGCCCCGGTTAGATTTTATCAGGAATATATATTTAAACCTTCCGTGAAAAATTATCTAAGTGATGGTGAAAACCGCCTCAAAATCTGTCGCATGCTTAAGGAAGAGTTAGCGGATATACAGACAGACGCGGAATGCGACTTTATTTTATACTATGTAGAGATAAAACATATTAGTAGATAAAAATACTGTTATTATCAATTAATTAGGTATCATAAAATTGATTTTTAATGACACGGTGTAACATCTTTCCAGAAAATATTTCACCTACAGGGGTGTAAAATTGGGAGACGATACCTGTATATTGAATTGCATCACTCACTCATGTTTAGTAGTCGGGTTTACTTATTTTAAAACCCCACTGTTATTCACTAGAAAGTTTTCAAATCATTTCCATGCGACTGTGAAAATAACTGACTCAAATCAAATATGCATTACAGATAAGCGTAAAGTATCTGTAAAATCTACAACAAGTGGCTACGACTTGTAAGGTAATACCTACAACTTGGCTCCCTAAATAAGGAAAATGTGATATTTCAAGTGTTTAGGTCAAGGTATAACAAGTATTATATTGCCTTCAGATCACACAAACAAGGAAGATATGCCCAGTCCAATTGTCGTTCGTGTCAAATGTTCCTTATAATTATTTTTTTACTATACCACTAAACATACGTTTTTTAATACCATAGGTGGCAAACAAGCAGACGGGCTACCTGATGGTAAGCAGTCACCAAAAACTTTCTAGAACTATACATTTAATGCAGGACGAACATGTTCAGGCACTACATTAGATGAAAACGTCTGATGGAAAACGTCTGATGAAAACGTCTGATGATGATGTTTCCATTGGAAATAATCGTAACTACAAGTCTGGGCTACGTAGTAGCTTTACCTATAGTCTGTGGCAGTCACCGTCGCCTATGGATACTTGTAATACCAGAGAACATCGCAGAAGGTTGCTCATTCCACATTTTGCAGGTGTGAGGCAAGAAAGATTGCGTGAATCGAACGGTGTGCGATTTCCACTGATCTATGATATGTGGATGAGTTTTCAGGCGGTGGCGGCTAGTGCGATGGTTAAACCACGATGCCAGCATCAGATCAAACAGTTCTTCAGAACACTCCCCGTGAAAATACGATAAAAGATACAGAGAGAGAGAGAGAGAGAGAGAGCCAACGTCTCTACGCATGTTGAACTGCTCTAGGTGTTCGGTGAGTTTTTTTTACAAATACGCAAAAACCATAAGTGCGTCACACTTACTCATTTCTTTACGTACATTTAAGCTAATATTTTAATGCTTGCGCTAATTCTGAGCATAGTCTGTACTATTACAGACTATGCTTAGAATTATCAACAACGACACTAATAAAATAACTAATAGTCCACACCCAAAAAGAGTGGCAAAGCAGTCTGTAGAGTGAGTTCGATTAAAGGCATCGAGTGTGATTTAGGCTATAGATAAGTTCGCAGTTCGCACCTGCCACGCCTCCTTGCGCCACATATCTCCCTTGTTTGCCTGATCTGAGATATTGTCCTATAGATCATGAGATTGCGGCGAAGAGATATTTCAACATGGTGCATGAGGGGTAGTCACATCACAATCTTGATAAAACTTGACAAGGAATTGTTACGTACATCACAAAGACGAATGGATTATATTTAACATCTACTTAGTATAAATACATAAAATTACTAACAAAAGTTAAGTATGATATTTATATTTAAGTGTTTGTATGTTTGTTCCCATTCAACTCCGTGACGGCTTAACGGATTAGGATTAAGTTTACTAAGGAAACTAGTGTTGTTAGCCTGCCGTTAGCCTGCGACTTCGTAGTCTTTGTACGCGTAGATTTTCATTCAAACTTTCAATCCTTTTTTCCTCCCTTAATCCGGCCCTTGCGCAAAATAAGATAGCCTATACTGTAATCTGGTCATAGCTAAACATATTCGTGAAAACCGCATTTAAATCCGTCCGGTTTAGGAGATGTGCACGCGTGCAAAAATTTTAAAGTGTCGTGTTTAGCTGCTCATTTTAAGACGCCCGTGTGTGGTTTTTTGATGTCTCGCAATTACAGATTTTTGTATCTCTACGTTTTTAGTATATCTATGTATAGATAGATAACTTATATACTGGATTAACAATTGGGTTACTTTACCCCGAGAAATCTGACGGTTTCTGTAGGTTTTAAAAAAAATCTTTCTTTTTAGAGAATTTTGGCGTCGCTAGTCTTGAGAATCCGGTGTGTGGACGGATCGTGTCGTGACTCGTGACGTGACCCTCTTGTGCATTTGCCAGACCATGGGAACCACAGAAAAGAAACAAGTTTTTTTGTTTACATTAGAACGGCTGTCAAGGCATTTTTGTAACATATTTGTTGTAGACACTTGCACCCATATAAACCCCTAGTAACTGTGTTAGCAACTGTAACGCGGAGTTCGACGCGTTGACATAAATAAGAATGTTCAATCAAGTATCTTTCACAATACCTGGCGACATAGTTTCCTTCTCATTTCCGTTCTATTTACTTCTCTTTTCTTTGATGGGAACCATCCGTCACGTTTTTAATATCGACAGTCTAAATTCCACTACCTAATAATCACTAACTTGGTATTGTGAACGCGAGAACATATTTATGTTCAGTTCAAACCTGCAAGCAACATCAGGAAATGCGAAGGTCACCGAAACAGGTTTGTAAATTTTAAATTATTAACTAGGCAGGTTTTAATTTTATCTATGTGAAACAAAAAACTAGACACAGTGCGACCACAGAACTTTATTAGGATAGAAACAGCAAGAATGTCTAGTTGTTTAAAAAGTAAGCGTGCCGCATTTTCTGTGTGATACTCGTACTACGACGTCACAAGAGCAATCGATGGGCATCTATGATCTTTTTGCCTCACACCTTCAATATGTGGAATGAGCTCCCGACCTGCGGTATTTCCGAGTAACTATAACATGGGGTTCTTCAAAAGGACTGTTAATAGTCTTTAAAGTTCGGCAACGTATCTATAATGCCCCTGGTGTTACAGGTATCCATAGGCGACGGTGATCGCTTACCACTAGGCGGCCCGTTAGCTTATTTGAAACGTATGTGATAAAAAAGTGTGATAGTATAACTCAATTAATTCGCACGGCCAACTGCTTTGTTTTTACAGTTTACTATGGCGCAATTAGAACATTTTGTATCAACGTCTGACGTGCTACTGCCAAGACGACCGCGATAGAACTGAATTATACGGCGTTATAGTCAGAGCATTGAGCCATCATAAGACGGGAAACAGACACGCAAAGTAGGTCCAGACGCGGTGTCTATTCTGATAATCTGTGAGTGAACTTATTTGTTAAGTGGAGTCTCTGGGAGATCTACAACTTATCTACAGACGATAATAATACGTAATAAATAAAATAATAATAGAGATAATATTTTTATTGACCACTAGTTTTTTTGCCCGCGGCTTCGTACGCGTAGATTTTCATATAAACCTTTAATACTTTTTTAGGGTTTCGTACCCAAAGGGTTAAACGGGACCCTAATACTAAAGTTCCGCTGTCCGTCCGTCCGTCTGTCCGCCCGTCCGTCTGTCACCAGGCTGTATCTATAGACAGATGAAATTTTCACAGATGATGTATTTCCGTTGTCGCTATAACAACAAATACAAAAAAATAGAATAAAATAAATATTTACGGGGGCTCCCATACAACAAACGTGATTTTTTTGCTCGTTTATGCTCGATATTGATAACGGCAACAGGTAGACGCTTGAAATATTCACAGAATATTTAGTTATATATTCACTTTAAAAATAAATTATTAAATTAAAATAAAATAAATATTTAAGAGGGCTCACATACAAAAAAACGTGATTTTTTTGCCGTTTTTATAGAAAATGGTACGGAACCCATCGTGCGCGAGTACGACTCACACTTGGTGGGTTTTTGATGTTTTTACGCCAATTACTGAGACATTTATGAACCGATTAACGTGGTTCTTTTTAACCGACTTCGAAAAAGAAGTAGTTACTCAATTGTTTTTTTTTTACTATGTTTGTTACTTCTGAACTCCTCATTTCTGATTCGATCTCGTAGAGAAACCCCGTGCATAGCCATAGTTCCTTGTGCGACTTTGAGCTTTCTTATAGCTTACTACTAGCTTGCTACTTTACATACATGTTACATGCACTTGAACAGTTCTAACAATACAGCACTATATTCAGGAAAACCAATTCAGTTTCGCTATAAGTACGTTCCCAATCTTTCAATATCCCAACCTCTGAGCCTGTGTGGACGCGATAGGAAATCGAGGTCTTCACCTCAATTCCAGAACAAATAGACCCCTCACATTGTAATGTGCCGGAAGATGGTCAGTGCTCAGTGCCAATTTATCGGAGATTTGATGGAACTGGTCACAATCGATCAATCCTCTTTTGATTTTCTCGGAAACGATTCTTCATCTTTGCGGTCACTCGACTCGTAAAAGTTAACAGATGCTGAAAAAGGAGAGGAGTTTCTCTATTCAACATTTTTTTTTTTAAAACAAACGTGACAAACATGAACATTCTAAAACATCTGCATAATTTGAGGACTAAGTTTAAAATATTGTTTTTTTAAAATGTTTATTGTATATTTTAACCGACTTCAAAAAAGGAGGAGATTCTCAATTCCACTGTTTTTTTATGTTGGTTGAACTTTCGACTGGCTGAACCGAATTTGATGATATTTTTTTATTTTATAGCTGGTGCTTTCCGCGTGGTCCCATTTCAATTTGGTCCAGTTCTGACATTTTATGAAGTCGGTTTTTTTATATTGATAATTAATTATTTAATTTTTATAATCTGACAGCGGAGTCTTAGTAATAGGGTCCCGTTTTACCCTTTCGGTACGGAACCCTAAAAAAATACAGACTCAATTGAGAATATCCTTTTTTGAAGTCGGTAAAAAAGAGACCAGAGATCTATAACGAGTGGATGGATACGAGTAATATTATTTTCTTAACACAGTACTTAGTACCTATTTTAGTAGTAAAGTACGTGTATTGTTACAGTTACTACATAATCTATGTCACAAATTGGAACCTAACAAAAACCAGAGGAGAGTAGCATAGTACCCAATACCCATCTATGTATATATATATCATTGTATTGTATACAATATTCATTCAGATCCAAATCTGCATAACAAAAGTATTAGCTCCATCAGTCTGTAACTACGAATGGAATGTTTTGGTACATCATTTTCGAATACATTGTCATACGGAGTGCCCTCGCTTCGAATAACTACGTCATCGTAGCCTAAACGTACTAGTATGACTTTTATGTGGCATTCATGGCATATGTAGACATTTCATCAAGTATTTTCTCAACGTTTATTTGCTCTCACGGCTGCCAAGAACATTGCAGATATTATATTGGCTACCAGCTACAATCTTTCGTTCAACAAATATAAATTGACTTTTTTATTACCCCGATAAAAGGACTGATAATCTACAAACGGCTGAAACTGTTTGAGAATTACAATGCCTGATCTTAAAACTAACTAACTTAACAAAAAAAAAAAAGTATTAGGTAAATGTCAAATCATAATGACAAAATACAAATAGCTATGCTAGCGACGACGCTTTGTCAGGTGCCAATCCCATTTTCTGATCGCCAGTAGTTCCTTCGACATAGCTATCAAAATTTGCAAGTTGAAGTGGCAATGGGCTGGCCACATCGCTCGAAGAACCGATAACCGATGGGGAAGAAAGGTTCTTGAGTGGAGACCACGAACCGGAAGATGCAGCGTAGGTAGGCCTCCCAAAAGATGGACCGACGATATCGTGAGAGTCGCGGGCATCCAGTGGATGCAGATGGCAGGTTGTCGTTCAGTGTGGAGGTTAAAGGGGGAGGCCTATGTTCAGCAGTGTACGTCTTACGGCTGATGATGACATGATGATGTTCCTTCAAAGGAACTACTACAGGAACTAATGAGAATTGGTAGACCCAGTGGTTCTTTTAACTCCACTGAAGGAACTTCATGGACAAAGAAAAAGGTCAGTGCTCCTTCAAAGGAACTACTGAGAACAAACGGCAATAACAACTTAGTCAATGTTTCCGAAGACAAAACAAAACGTTCTACAGCTCCGATCATAACACCTCCAATAAGGCATATCGAATTATACCAGCGAAAATGTGTGTGCAAGTGTGTATTGTCCTTGCCTCTGTTTTTATTTTCTGCAGCATTGCAATCTTGAACTGGTCAAATCTAGGGTTAATAGGTTGTTACTAGGCAAACGTGCTTCATATTCAACCCCGTCATCGCTTTCTATCTCTTATTAAAGGAAGGAAGGCTAAAATAATCCAAAAACATTCTAATAATAAAGGTTAGGTTAAGGTACATTGAATTTTGTCTTGCTCTCTCATTAGCCGAGAGAGCGGGACAAAGCTCAATGTAAGGTTATTAGAAGAATGTTTTTGAGATTATGTGGTAGCCCACCAAGTCCAACTTTAGACTTTTCCAAAGAAAAAAAATATATGTCCGCACTCAACTTCGTAAGAGCTGAAGGGATTTGAATGTAATTTATTATCTATAAAAGCGAAATACCACACACTCATTGACTCATTCCCTGATTGATAACGAAATAACTGGTTCGCAATCTTAGGGAGTCCGCCATATTGGATTTAGAATGACGTCACTTTGCTAACCATTGTCATCCAAACTAAACGTGTAGGCAAAATTTCATCGGTTGGGGATAGGGTTGCCATCTCCAAAATTTGGAACCACGACAAGACGCGTGAAAACCCCGGATTTTAGAGCCCAGAACCCGGACATGTCAACAGGTTTTTTAAACATAGTGTAAAAATCGCGGCGTGCGGGCACAGTGCGTGTGCCGCGGGCGGCCCAAGACTACATTTTTAAACCCGGACTACAAATGAAGCCCCGCCCGGATGCTTCCCGGACGTCCTCTAAACTAAGACAATTCCGGGGAAACCCGGACGGATGGCAACCCTTGTTGGGGATAAGTTGCAAGACTTGACCCATACTAACAAGGCGAGTAAAATAAAAGCTAGTAAAATGGAAAACTCTTATATATTTAATCAATACGTTGCAGTGAAGATAATACCATAATTTCACTCTAGACTCTAACCTCGCTTGTTATCTTTTCACCAGCTTAGACCTAGCATCCAACCTCCATCACTATTCAATGATGCACTTGTACAAACTACTTGTTCAGCGATTGCTAATACACTGGTGTTTAGATTACATGCAAAGATAACGATCAATTAAGTTGTTTTTCTAATACCACTACAGTTTAATTGTCTTTATTAGAGTACAGCTGAAAATGTATTATATTTTGACTGATTGAAGTTCAAACAATGCTTGAACATCGCGTTCATCTTGGATGTGATGTATTTGATTCAAATTGACTATAAGCAATCTAGCACTAAAATAATTCTCGCAGTTTAAAAAAGCTAAGAAAGGCGCTTTCACATCCTGAAGATCCTGGTAAGGATAATGGGACAACATATACAAATTATTGCATTGTCAGCGGTCCTTGATAAGTGTGCAAAGTTTAAAATCAATCCGTCGTTTTGAAAGGGGCAAAAACTATGTGCATGTGCATATTTTTTGTTGCCAATAATTTTTTTTGTAGTAATTTTAATTACTTTCTTCAAAATGAATATCATGACAGTGGTATCAAATCATACCAATATTTACTATTTAGAAAAGCGAAAAAATTTTTTTTCTATTTCTCGCAGCAATAAAGCAACTGATGTACTTGATTTTTTGCATATAATTATATAAAGATAATTGGAGAGCCGTGGAGAGTAGGTACCAAGTGCGTTTGTCCGTCGTCTCGCCTAATGCGGTCTACAATAGAGCACGCTTGCCTAGAAGAAACCGATTCACTTGCGACTTGAAGACACCCAGATTATAACTATATAGGATACTAGCCGTCCGCCCCGGCTTCGCACGAGTGTAAGCTCGGCCTTCGGCCTCGCTACAAAATATAATATAGCCTATGTCACCCGGGGATAGTGTAGCTTCCCAACAGTGAAAGAATTTTTCAAATCGGTTCAGTAGTTTCGGAGCCTATTCATTACAAACATACAAAAATAGGTACAAATCTTTCCTCTTTATAATATTAGTGTAGATAGGTACTTTTAATCCCGGACAAATGAAGAGTACCTACTTGAAGGATAGCCCACGTGGATGGAAATAATTTTCAAGAATCCTACCTATCAGTATCAAGAGAAGGCAGCATGAGCACCTACAATATCGCAAGAAATTTTGTCTGATCGATCCTACAATGCCCTTCAATCTTCAACATTCTTTAAGATAATATTTTAGCATGATCAAGTGTTTCAAGAAACAACGGACAAAAAATACAACATATATAGGTACTTAAGTACCGACTTTTACATCATCGTTATGGATATAAGTCCTAAATCCTGTAGCTTAGAGTGAAAATTGAGCGATCGCAGCATTATATTTGGTAGTCAAAACAGAGAGAGCGGTTCTATTGATTCCAGTTTCCCAAACTATTTCCGTATCTACAGAACCAGTTCGTAATTTGAATCAGGTAGCAAAATCCGTATACCTACTTAGAATATACTAGTTAAAAAAAAAAACATTCATTCGGACATTGTACAGCCTACACCGCATAAGTATTCCTTATTACAGCACTAAGACATCATTTTAGGGTTCCGTCCACAAAGGGTAAAACGGGACCCTATTCCTCAGGCTCCGCTGTCCGTCTGTCACCTGTACCCTTAGTACAAGATTTGACAGTTTTCGAAAACTTTTTTCGTTTCCGTATTGTCCCATACATTTTAGTAAAGCGCCTCTAGCGGAAACGCGGATGAACTAAAATCGGTAGTAATCGGCAGTATAGGTTGCTTCACTCAAATACGAAAAATAGATTCGAATAGCTTTCAGCCCAGCAATGTATGCATCAAAACGAAAACGAAAAAAGTTTTCGAAAACTATCAAATCTTGAGGCTGTATCTCAAGAACCGTGACAGTCAGACAGTTGAAATTTTCACAGATGATGTACCTATTTCAGTTGCCGCTATAACAAAAAAATACTAAAAAACAGAATAAAATTAATATTTTAGGGGGTTCCCATACCTACAACAAACGTGATTTATTTGCCGTTTTTTTCAGATAATGGTACGGAACCCTTCGTAAGTCCGACTCGCACTTGGCCGGTTATTGAAAATAATATCTGTTGGCCAGGCCGATGTCGCCTATGCAACTAAATATATTATGGTAAAAACTGTATTTATAAAGACTTCGAAATATGTACGTACAAACATGCTTGAGGTGGCATTTGACATGTTGATTCTACAGTTTACTAATACCTATATCACGAGCTGTTACTTAACAGCTGATAGACATCAGTCTGAACTCAGTCATTTCCTGAATGGTTGGTAAAGACATAGAGAAAAGTAGAGTTTTACCCTTCTCGATTCAACAAGTAGGTACATATTATTGCAAAAACCTATACGCCTCTGCGAATTCAGCCAGTCGATTATAATCAAATAGTTGCCTAACATAGTAAAGGGCAAGTAACAATTCAAGACACGGGCAAATAGAACCGTATTCCTTGCGATTACGGTTGGATTCGCAAGGAATACGGTTCTAGCCGTTGCGGGCAAGATTTGCCCGGTCTGAGTTAACCGAAATGCCACATCCGCCGACATTCCAAAACAATTGCTATTACACGTATTAAAACAAACCTTTGCGTAGTGTTGTAGAACATAGCCGCTTGCCGCTTTAGGTCTTCGGACACTGTATTTTCTTCGTTCATTTTATCAATGTGTTATTTTGTGTAAATGTCACTCACACTCGCGGTTTTGGGCGCTATGTGTATTGCGATAAGGTTCGCGAGGTGAGAGTGGAGGCCGGCTGGTCTGAGTCGGTCGACGCCCGCGCCTCTCGGTACTGACTGTGGTTAATCGCCCACTCACGCGGTTCGCACCCCCCACTTGCTATTGTCGTGGGTGTACGTTGTTGCGCACGGAACGGTTAATTGAACCTTGTATGGCCGTGGGATGTTATTGTTGCGGTAATTGAAAGCAGAACGTTATAAAAACTACTAGCTACTAGCTAGAGCTTCCCATTATGTAGGTAGCTAATTTATTTAAAACCTCTAGCAGCTAGAGGCTCAAATCGGATCGCTAAGGCTTTTCTCGTCGTTATTATTTATATGAAACTCATATACCTACCTATGAAGGTTTAGTACGGAATCCACGGCGCGTAACTCGCACGAGTGCGACTCGCAAAAGTTTTTTTTTGGGCAACTTTACTAGGTGTTTTTTTTCGACTGTTTTGGCGTTACTAACTTACGCAGTTTTCCTTCAGACATGATATATGTATTAGGTACTAACTCTTTGCATCACAGCGCACAGGTAAAAATGTAATCCCTGATTTTTCTATTGCCGCGCGCCTCTTTGATTTATTTCTAAGGCCACTAAATGTGGATGAAATAACAGCCGAATCGTTTTGCCATACACATTTAAATAATACTTTAGGTGCACCCGTCAAAACAAGGTGGTCTAAAAGGGGGGCTTCAAAACGATAAATTTAGGCTAAGGTTACACTTAAACACCCATGTGTTTCACAATTTTTGTAGTTTTTGAGTTGAGGCCATTTTTTAATTTTTTATTGTTTATTTCCTAATACTGATCAAACCAAAAACCATCAGAAAAAAAATATGCAATTCATATTTTTAGGCCAATTGGGTGAATATTAATTAAAAAATAAATAAATAGCATAACATTAAGTACATGGGGTATTTTCGTGGTGTTTTGGTATTAGGAATTTAAACTTTTCGTTTTGACGTTCCTTTAGGACCATCCTGTATAAACCTACGTAAACAGGAAATGGAAACGCGCCGCTATCGCAGAAATCAGCGGGCAGGTAGATTGTTAGATATACACAAACAATGTATGCCAGAATAACTGCTAGGATATTAAACCAGTTGCTTGGTTATTACTTAGAGAATACTTGATAATTGTTTTAACTCTTACTTAGTAGGTAGGTAGGTAATTAAACGTGACTATTCGTCATACAATAATGTATAGACATTAAAAATTATCACTTGCGCTGGTTGTTCCTCGCGATTAGGCTGGACGACTGTTTTTGTAAAATTATCCTACTAAAATGTAGTCCATAAATATAGCTGATTAATTAAAATAAAATGAAAATCTGATTATAAATAAGCAACTTATAAGCATTTTAATATCATGCTAGACAGAGAGCACACACACACACATCATCAGCCAATTAACGTCCACTGTTGGACAAGGCCTCCCTCATAGAGAGGGGTGTTGCCATAATCCCCACGCTTGGCAGGCGGTCGATCGCAGTACGTTCACCGTGTACTATTAGGATGCTGCTGCTCATCCTCCGGTGGTTCTGGTCGAAGTTTTAGGACATACCCGGTTCCACGGGACAGAGAGCGCGAAACAGCAAATTAAGACGTCACTTCTCTGTACGCCATATTTATAAATTATATTCTGACAAATATGGCGCACAGAGGCGTGACGTCATTTATTGTTTTGTGGGAAAGGGGCAGAGTTTTCTCTACCAAAAACTTTAACCATTTATATATCAGAACATTAATAAGTAGCTGATTTAAATTATTTTTTTAATAAACATAACAACACAACATAAACTCTTCATCAAAGTTATTGGTTTCAATGATATAAACATCAGTCATCTACCATATTGTATGCGTGTAGACTTTTATATAAGCTTTCACCCTCCATTTGCTCTTTAATTCGGCTCTTTCGCAAAATTCTTTAGTTGTTAGCGGACCTCTTCTCTCCCGCAGGAGTTTACCTATCAAATTTCAGCTTCGTAGATCAGAAGTAGCCTGTATTTAATTGTGTTATAGCATACCACCTTCGGTTTTTCCTCCGAAGTTTAAATTGGACTTCTTCAAACGAAGGTTGGATGGAGTCCTCAAAGGTAAGCAACACACTGACAATGCCCCGGGTATTGGTAGATATCTATAGGCGGCAGTAACCACTTACCATCAGGGGCCTTACGCCCAACTAAACGCGGGCCCGAATAGGTGCAGTTTGCAAAATCACGCGAGTGCAAACCTTAATGCGCCGAGATACGGTTTGCGATCGCGTGATTTTGCAAACTGCACCTATTCGGGCCTGCGTTTAGAGGTAGACGTAAGGCCCAGATGACCAGTCCATCGTTTGCCACTTATCTACACTAATATTATAAAGAGGAAAGATTTGTGTTTTCGGATGTTAGTAATGAGTTAACACAAAAACTACTGGACCGATTAAAAAAATTATTTCACCATTAGAATACTACATTATCCCTGAGGAACATCTAGGCTATATTAATTACTAGAATGTTTAAAAAATAAATCTCCACCCGTGCGAAGCAGGGACGGGCGGGCGGCTGTTCTATACGAAAAAAAACGAGATTTTTTGATGAGTCAGTCAGTGTGAGTTGATGAGAGTGAACTGGTGGGTGGTAATTCGCTTTTAAAAAGATCATTACGTTAATAAGAAACACCAGTATCTAGCCTAATAGCTAGATACTGGTGTTTCTTAATTGTCTGTGGCTTACACCACAGACAATTCTTTGGTAGAGGACCACGGGTGACATTTACTGCAAAGAGCTACTGTCGGACAATAAAATCGACAATTTGAGTAAGCAACTTGTATAGACCCATTACCTCCCAACCACGATTCCTAAACCACGACCTTAAAAACTCAACAAAAATAAAGCAATATTCAAAGACATATATGGGAAGACTTGAAACCATCCAAATGAACTGGCAGCACGACTAGATCAAACAGTATACAGCATATAAGACCTAAAAAGAAACATCTTTAATGACAATCTCAACATCTCAGAATACAGAAATGTCGAAACGTAACAAAGACAACAGAAGAAAAGTCTCCAATGGAAGACCAACTCTGCACAGCACAACCTAAACCAAACCTGCTCATAGCACAGGGACTAATGACAGATAGCAACGAAACACATTTTTTAAATTAAAAACTCAGTGAAAATGCGAGGTGAACTCAGTGAAAAAGGTGAAGAAGCAAGATCAAGTCACAACTAAAGGTCAACAGTATAAATATATGCAATCAGTGTAACTTTTAATCATAGGACATGACAATAAAAAGACATGGTCATCAAGCAAGGCAAGCTTTACAGTCGCTGTGTCTAGTTATTAGTTAGTGTCTTACATTGAGAACTCTCTTGAGAGGATCTTGGAAAGGGGCGATCTAAATCTAGTGAAATTTAACCATTCTTCGCGAAAGAAGTTCCATTTGTTGCTACTCTGGAGTTCCAGGTCATTCACGTGAAGATCTCAAGGAGCATAAGGTTTATCGGATTGAGGTCTAGATTCGCGGTAGCTTAGAGGCCAAAGCAAAACTCGCTTCCAAGAAGCTTGGTGTGCTTAACAGAGCATAGCATTACTTTACATCAGGTCAATGGCTACTGCTTTTTAAAGCACAAGTGTGGCCCGATATGGCTGAATGTTCAGCGTCTTATATGCGAGCTCTTCCATCTCCAGGCTGGCAAAGCATCTACGACACCCGAGAAATCTTAACGCACTGTGTAAGTTCATGTGAGTAAGATGAGTGTCTTGCCTATATTAGCACTTGATCGGCTCTCTATGCTGTGATCATATAAGTGTAATATTTACAAGTGGGCCGGCGTCCTAAGGGTGCTTCAGTTTGTGTGGTTTTGGGATGGGTCCACTTTTTTATCTTTGTGCAAGGGGGCTTTCATCTCAAAGCTTGGCTTTTAGACATTCTGGTGTTATGATGACGTAATTAATTATATTTCCTATGAGAATGTAATATGCTAAGGCTTTATCAGTAGATATACCTACTTAACTAAGTACTTAATCGCACCTTTTAATGAACATGAGATGTCAAGTTAAATGTAGGCAGCAGGTTGATAGCTTTGATTATATATGTATAAAATCAAAGGTTAATAGATTTAGTAACTAGTTAAGTTTTTCTAGCCTGATTAAAAAAGGTTTTGTGGAAGTTTTAATGTTCATTAACATGGGGTAAAGCCCAGACTTTTAATACAGTGTCTGTGGGGTAAAGAAAGATTCTACATTGACGTGTACTGTACTCACCCATTTTCTGACCATAGCGGGGAATACTCGTACTTATAGTCATTCTTCATAACCACCACACCACGTACTTTTTTAAATAAAATAGTACATAAAGGAAAGGAATTAACTTAAATCTTTCACAACACAAAGTCAAAACCAAAACAACGAAGTACGAACGAACAAAGAACGAACCTCAGAACGAACGAACCAAGAACAAGAACGGACGGAACCAAACGGAACGAAGAATTCAACCGTAATGTCTCATTTTGATTTGACACTGACAATCATTGAAAAATAACTTTAACGTTGACGGTTTTATCGTGGTTTTATGCACAGATTATTTTTCTCAATAATTCTGACATCACACGGTTTGTATATTTAGATAGTAGTTATTTATTTCAGTATGGAGTATTATTTTATTTATCATACGTCTGCATCTCATCACCTCAACGCTGGCCGATATCTTGCGCAACGCATTATTGCATTAAAAAAAGAAACGGTTGAATTGAGAATCACATCCTTTTTCGAAGTCGGTTAAAAAGGGCGACGAGGTCGTCTGCAGGGCGAGCTCGATTAAAATCATCAAGCCTGATTAAGGCAGATGTTCGCACCCTCAACACTACTTTGCCATATCTTCCTTGTTTATCTGATCTGAGTACTAACACAATATTTATTGTACATAAGTTATTTATTTTATTCTATAGCGTAAAGTTCCGTTGGGACGCGTAGGTACCTATTACTAAAAACCCACTAGTAAGTAAGTACCGACTTTACCCCTACGTGCTTCCATCTAAGCGAGTAGGTATTTGGGTGACCTAATTTCCTAAGTTATCACCCAACATATCATGGGAAAGTCATGGTGTACTCTATAGGGATTTTGCTAAGCCTCTGAGGGTACCCATTGTTAGAAAAAAGTGGGGGAAAAAGCCGAACAAGTTCCGAGATGCGAATCAGGCTCATTTGTTCCGAGGCCGCTGATGCACCCCTATATTAGAGCAGGGATGAAAAGTTTGGCTTTCATTTGGAAATATTCCTACTTTTATCAATTCTCACTTTAGCTTAAAGCTTAAATTTATAAAAAAAAAATCGTATCAAAACAGAATGTTTTATCTATGAAACTGCAACACAGAGAACTATTATCTACTGAACCGCATTACGCTGGATTGAAAAAAATATGAAAGTAACACTGATTTGAGCTGGTCTTCCTGTTTTTAGGGTTCCGTACTCAAAGGGTAAAATGGGACCCTATTACTAAGGCTCCGCTGTCCGTCCGTCCGTCACCAGGCTGTATCTCATGAACCGTGACAGTTAGACAGTTGAAATTTATTACAGATGATGTATTTCTATTGCCGCTATAACAACAAATACCAAAAAATATAATAAAAATAATATTTAAGGGGGCTACCATACAACAACCGTGATTTTTTTGCTCGTTTTTGCTCGATATTGATAACATTTAGTTATACTATATTGACTTTAAAAATAAATAATTAAATTAAAATAATATTAATATTTAAGGGGGGCTCCCATACAAAAAACGTGTTTTTTTTTGCCGTTTTTATAGGTAATGGTACGGAACCCTTCGTGCGCGAGTCCGACTCGCACTTGGCCGGTTTTATTTTAGATTAATTAAAATAAGTACGTTGATAATACTATTTATTAAATGATCTCTACGGTCAGCACATATTTCTGAGCAATTGTACTTACTCGGTTATAAAGTTCCATTGGCCCTGTCCTTCCGAAGTTATAATCTACACTAATATTATAAAGAGGAAAGATTTGTACCTATTTTTGTATGTTTGTATGTTTGTAATGAATAGGCTCCGAAACTACTGAACCGATTTGAAAAATTCTTTCACTGTTGGGAAGCTACACTATCCCCGGGTGACATAGGCTATATTATATTTTGTAGCGAGGCCGAAGGCCGAGCTTACACTCGTGCGAAGCCGGGGCGGACGGCTAGTATATGATAAGTAAATATGGGTGTGAATGTGGAAAGTTTTACCGATTTAGTTTGAATTTAGGCTAAGGCTAATGTTATTTAGGTTCTTAAGTATTATCCAAAAACTTTAAATAGGGAGAATACTTTCTCTGACACACTGATTAGGAGAAATACTTAGTAGAGTATTTCGTTTGCGTAGGTATCCTAGTTTATATAACAGTAGGTATAATGGAACCTTGATAAAACTTAGACCTCTTCCTCTTACAATACAAGAATTTTCTAACGAACGTACGTAACTATAAGTATAAAATTATTTTACTAATACACAAAATAATACATGCGTCGCTTTGAGAACCTCCTCTCTTTTTCGTCGGTTAAATACGAAAACAACTACTGATTACGCAAATTGCTAAGGTGAACACCCCTCTAAATCTCGCGATTAGGTATTCCTCTAGCACAAAGATGACTTTTATCTAGATACCTTACTAAATTACTCAAGTTATTACTTGTGAAAAATATTCGTGAAGGTAAACAAAGGCATTAGTAACCAACATTCCGATTCATCAATGGCAATCTTTCGGCAAAAAACTTTTGGCACAAAAAAACCAATGGGAAAATTACTAGCGAACAAAATTAAATGAAGTAAGGCAATTTGTGCGTTCCCGTAGTGTGTTCTACCCGTCATGACATACGGTGCTGAAACGTGGACACTTACAGTTGGAGCGGTTCACAAGTTCAAGGTCGCTCAGCGGGCTATGGAGAGAGCTATCCTTGGGGTTTCTCTGAGGGATCATATCCGGAACGAAGTTATTCGCCAGAGAACCAAAGTCACCGACATAGCTCAGCGTATTAGCAAGCTGAAGTGGCAGTGGGCCGGTCATATCTGTCGCAGAACCGATAACCGTTGGGGTAGACGTGTTCTAGAGGGGAGACCACGAATCGGCAAACATAGCGTAGGACGCCCTGAGACTCATTGGAGTGACAATATACGTAAGACGGCTAGCAGTGGCTGGAAGAGAAAAGCCGAAGATCGGGCTGAGTGCTAGCTACCTAGCTGGCAAAAAAATAAAATTGCCTCAGATCATACCCAAGATTGATGTATGTAATAAACTGAACTCCACACAAGCCTCCAACGTAACCTAGTCCTGCTTTACAACATGCTGACGAAATTGTTGGTTCATTGTAATTGCAATTACAATACAATACCTACTTTGTTAATAACTTCATAGTTACAAGTCAAACTTCTCCCGTACACTCTTCCACAAAATTGTATGTAAAATTATATCTTAATAATATTATTATGTATAGGTCAAGGTACATTCAATTAAATAATAATATATTCAGTAAAAAAAAATACAAATGATTATGAACAAAAATGTCATTACAATAATAATTAGGTATGTCAAATTCAAAATAATCCATCGTTATTTACTACAGCAGCTACCTGAAATATTAATGGATGAATCCATTAATATTAATGGTAAAGTAGATATACCTACTTATCTTGGTCCTTAGCATGACGAGTAGACGTCGTGTAGTAACTATGTTTTTTACCATCGCAAATTTTCGATGTTGATGACTATTACCTAGGCAAGGCTTTGTGCATCTTACCCAGCGAAGTTAGTTCACAGATAAGGTGAACAAGTATGAATATTGTTAAACTCTCTATAAAAGAGCTGATAATCTTCTACAGCTGAACATCTAAACAGATTTTCTTGAAACACTGTTTTAAAATATCACGGTTGTTCACTACAGTTATATGATTGACGGGATATTTACCGTGGTAAGGTTGTGGAAGGAGCTCCCAATATTCCTTACCACGGTAAATATCCCGTAAATAATCATATAACTGTAGATTTTCTTAAATCTTAGCTAAGAACACTATCGATCAAGTACCTACCTTTCAAAGAAAAAAATAACGAAATCAAAATAGGTTCAGCCGTTTGGGAGCCGTAGCCAAAACAGACACACTTAATATACACACGATCAGTATAAAAACGCCTGCTCATTTTATCTTACTGATAGTTTTTGGTAGGCTCCAGAAAGCAAGCCACGACTATCTCACAGTTAGTAGTAAAAGAACCAAGGGCCTAGTTTTATAGCGGATAAAGATAAAGGAATTATGTCCCTTACAATTGTGTTTGACGGGAGATCTTGCGGATTGATGGCTGCGAAGATAAATCGATGGTAGATGACGTCTATCGCACCCTCAACCAGCGATATGATTGGCTCCGATTCTATTCGTTCATATTAATTTATTGTGTAGTTGTTATTTACAAGGACAAATAATAGGTACATTTAAAATGTGTCAAAATATACATACGTTAATTTTATTTACAATACGTAGGTACGTAAAGATAAAATGTCATTTACAATCTACCTCACAAAATATCTACCTACTATACTTAGGTAGATATTTGTGAGATAGAGTTACAAATTTACGTCATACCAAGAACGATCATGTCATACTTATCAAATATGACGCGCCGCACTATTCTTGTTCGTTATTAGATAAGTGTAGTGGTAGGACTCTTTTGCAGAGGTCCGCCTGGGGAAGTATCACACCTTTGCCAGTTATTCAACCGCCAAGCAGTAGTGTGCAAACACTACTGTGTTCCGGATTGAAGGGCAATGTTTCCAGCGTAAATACAGGGCACACAGAGATTTGACATCTTATATCTCGGGGTGACGAGCGCAGTGCATTGCCATCCAGGGTTTTGAACTGTTAAAGTTTAAAATTCTGAGTGGCGTTGAGCTATTATGGGCAAGCGTGAAAAGCCATCAGGCGATCGACTTCGCTCGTCTCGTCACTCAGTATCATAAAAAAAGTATTGCATATGTATATTGTATTGTCACCGGAACTAATGGTGTATATTATCTACCTAATACCTATGCTAAATTTCAGCAAAATCTGTTAAGAGGAACGTCCTAATTCAGCTTTTAAGATTTGATTTAGTAAACAAACAAACATACAAACATTGCAAATTAAATAAAAGCTACTAATAAAATAAAAGTATGAATTGATAATTTATTTCCAGTTCCTTCTGTCTTATTTACCTATAGGTATCGGCATTGCGCGGTATTGCTCGAAGAACCAATAACCGATGGGGAAGAAAGGTTCTTGAGCGGAGACCACGAATTGGAAAACGCAGCGTAGGTATATAGGCATCCCACTAGATGGACCGACGACATCGTGAGAGTCGCAGACATCCAGTGGATGCAGATTGCAGGATGTCTTTAGTGTGGAGGTAAAAGAGGAAGGCCTATGTTCAGCAGTGGACGTCTTCTGGCTGATAATGATGATGATCATACGATACAATTAATGCATTATGCCTAGCGTGAGTTTAATTGAGAATATATATAATGCCATTTCAACAGGTTGGAAAAACTTTTTAATAGTTTCTGATAGAATGCTTTTTCCCGATAAGTAAGTAAAGTATGGAGGTTGGTAACATACCATTTGTTTTGTAGTAAAGACAACACGTGGGTGTGATAACCCATATATCTCTGCTCTAATTCCCCACATTATCAGATAAATCCGATCATTTCTCCCTTTCTGATGGCGTGGGCGTCACAAACTGTCCTACGTGCGAAGCGGCAGTGCGAAAATATTTTTTCTCAAATATGCTTGGAAATTTCAGCATTATTTAGTCAATCTTCTCCAAGATATATTCAAATTGCGGTACTGGTCAAATACAAGCAAGCAGTGGCTGGCAAAACTAGTACGAAAATACATAACGTCGCGTCGTGTTTAGCAGGCCGAATAAATTACTATGAAAATCTGATAATGTAGTGTTACTTAAAAATAGAAAAACTGTTCAGTACACTACGAAATAATCTCGAGGAGTTTATTAGTAGCTATGGAAGAGTTTTAATATCTTTTTTCTGGTACCATCATCAGTTCGTTTCAATAGTACCGCAAATTATTGTACTATTGTGCAGATAACAATTTTTTATGCCATAGGTGGCAAACAAGCAGACGGGCCGCGATGGTAAGCGATCACGTATGGATACCTGCAACACCAGGGGCATCACAGACACGTTGCCGACCCTTAAAGACTATAAACAGCCCCTTTGAAGATCCCCATATTATAGCTACTCGGAAATGCCGCAGGAGCTCATTCCACAAAATTGCAGGTGTGAGGCAAAAAGGAACGCGTACAACTGTGCGTTGATGTGTGATTTCCACCGATCTATGATATGTGGATGAACTTTCAAGCAGTGGCAGCTGATGCGATGATAAAACCGCGATGCCGGCATCAGATCGAACAGTTCATCAGAACATTCCCCGTTGTAAATGCGATAAAAGATCCAACGTCTCTGCGCATGCTGAGCGGCATGCGGCATAGGTGTTCAGTGAGCTTGGGATCGTAGACAATTCTGACAGCTCTATACGCTGTAATGCATCAAGTTGCTCGAGCTGGTACTTGGGTGCTCCATTCCAAAGATGGGAGCAGTATGCCACGTGAGGTCGGACTTGCACTTTGGCATAGCAAGAGATAGATACGTGGCCTTATAGCCTACGCTGTCGCGTAAACTTTGTGCGGATCCATTATATACTAATCGTCCTTGGTTTGATCAACGAATTTTGGTTCTAGATCGATGGTATTGATGCGTAGGTATCGCATCGCGTCGTGATCAGATCGCAGTTCGCTCTCTCTTGCTTACCAGGACAGTGGGTCATATTTTCCGATATCCCAAGGCACACCACGCAGAAAACTTACATTTATCAACTGAATAACTGCAATTTCACGAAGTGACTTGCAGTATGTCTGTACCATAATAAGAATATAACGGGAATTCATACCGTTTTAGGGCGTTTTTAGCTAAGTAACGTCGTGTTGCGTATACCTTTAAAAGTCATGCGCGGGGTGAGTCAGTTATTTTAGACAACACCGGCTTTTTTGGTCGGCAGGTATTTTTGAAAAGTACTTAATGATCCGTTATGTAGGCAAGTAGAATAACTTGCCTATCCTTATCCTACCCTTTTATACATTTAAACTTAGGTATTTTAACATAAAATAAAAAATGTATTCTCTAACTTACTTAAAATAAGGCAACTTTTGCCACCTCTTCAAACTTCATAGTAATAACTTTTTTTTTCTCCATACATCGACGCTCCACCCTAATACGTAACCCTCGATGCGCGAGTCCAACTCGCACTTGACCTGCTTTTTTAGTAACTGCTTACCTACCTATTTCATGGTTTAAAATCATAATTTCAGTGATTCTTAACCGACTTCAAAAAAGGAGGGGGTTGTCAAGTCGGTTGTATTTTTTTGTTACCTCGAACTCCGTCATTAATATAAACTGATTTGGAAAATTATTTGAAATTAGTTTAAAGGATTTACTCTCAGATTGGAAATTCAGTATTTGTTTTTTAAATCAAAATAACTGGAAAATTTGTAAACAAGAATGAAAGTAAAGTAAACGAAATTATGAAGTCTGTTTTTTAATTTGATAATTATTTGTTACTTTTATCATTGCATGATTCATGCCCATAACACCTATTTACTTTGTACAACCTTTTCCGTCATTATGAGTAACAAGTTAAAGTTATGGTAAGTAAAATACATTTTATACTAACGCCAATTCATACGTTAACTTTATAGACGGAAAATCTAGTGCGGTCTAGAAAGTTTCGAAGTTTACTTTCCTAATTCTGCAGTGTAGTTCATTTGTGAAATTGAAACAATAAATCAAAAGGATTTAAGCCATTTTATTCTGCACGGGCAAACGCGCGCTAACGTGGCCACATTAAGTGAACCTCAAAAAGTTGGCCTTTATTTCCTAAGGAATAGAGGCCAACTTTTTGAGGTTAACTTAACGCGCCGCGTTACGAGCGTGTTTGCAGTTGCGGAATAAGGGCCCTGTGACGAAATTAGATTTTTTTTATAGTACGTTCCTTACTTATGATTGTGGTATGTCTACCAGTTGTTCATAACGATGAGTACAATGACCTCCTTTCGGTTTACTACAAGGTATATGCGTAACCCTGTATATTTTTAAATACATACCCAAATAGATATTAACACCCAGATATTATAGAACAAACAAGTACAGTTGTCATGAATGTTTTTCCTAGGCCTAGGTGGGAATCGAACGCAAGAGGCAAGTCCCCAAACGCAGAAGGCAGGTTCGCTACCAACTGGGCCACCGGGGCAGTCAAATTCCTAACATCCCCCCTGATGGAGACGCCAGTGGGAACGTAGGGAATTGGCTGCATATAAAATGGGTAGTATCTACCTACTGGGCCACCGAGGCAGTCAAATTAGGAATTTAAATCCCTAACATGCACCCCCACTGATGGGGACGCCAGTGGGAACGTAGGGAATTGACTGCATATAGAATGGGTAGTCTAGTACAGCGATATCGAATGTCTGTTACTTATGGCCTGTATTTAGAGTTTTATGGAAATGGGACGGTTCAATACAGAGATCTTTTACGATTGTTATCGTATTTTATCTTGGGTTTTCCGGTTTGGTAGTTCTGTGACCTCCGTAAAAGTACCTAACTATAACCTAGGCTAGGAGCTTTGGTTTAAGATGGGAAACCTTCACAAAGCAAATCCGGTGGAATTGCAACCACTTTTACAACCTCAGATCAGGTAATAACAAGGGAAATATGGTAAAGTGAAGTGGTGGATGCGAAAGCATCAGGCCTAAATCAAGATTGATTGAATTAGTCGAACTCATCAGCACACGGCCTTGCGCCGTCCTTCTTTAACCGACTTCCAAAAAGGAGGAGGTTATCAATTCGACTGTTTAAAAAGTTTTTTTATTATTACCTCGGTATTTTCGACTGGGTGAACCGATTTTGTTGATTCTTTTTTATTTGAAAGCTGGTGCTTCCCGTTTGGTCCCATTTTAATTTGGTCCAATTCTGTCGTTTTTATGAAGTCGGTTTTTAACATTGTTAATTATTATTTATTTAGGAATAGGCTTGCTTTTGACTGCCAATTTGCCTGATGTTAAGCGAATATGCGGTCTACGATGGAGCACGCTTGCCTAGAAGAAACCGATTCACTCATGATTTGAAGACACCCAAATTGTAACTACCATGTGGACTAACTCGTAGTTACAGCGCTGACCCTAAGTGTGGAGCGAGAGGAGCAGTCAATGGCAAGGGGCGCAAAAAACCCAAAAGCGAAATAAATATAGAGCGAAAAATTAAATTTTGATAGCGCTTCGCGTTTTGGACCAGGAGCGGCGTGGCAGGCAGCGAGGCACACTTGCATGGTTCGCACGAAGGGTTCCGTACCATTTTCTATAAAAATTGCAAAAATAAAGAATAAAAATTGCGTTTTTTGTATGATAATGATAATGATAATGATAACTTTATTCATAATAATAATTACATGTCAACAGTTAAAAAAAATCATAAGAAATATTAATATTCAAAAAAAAAAAAAAAAAAATCAAAATCGGTACGCTCTTGCTACTAAGCAAGAGCGTACCGCTTGCTGCGAAAGGATGCGTGCAATCTGCTCTAAGGCAAAACATGCTCGACCAAGCTTGTCGCACAACGTGTTCAAGTGACCTGACCAGGTGATTGCCCTATCTATATGGAAGCCAACCATTGTAAACGCATCAACCTGGTGCAGACACTCCCCCTCCATCCATACGGATAGTGCTGGGTAACGCCTTCCGGACAAGTTGAAGTGCAGAACATTAGTCTTTTTAGGGTTCAGAGCCAAACCGTTTGTTCTGAACCAATGTGCCAGTTGGCGGGCAACGTCGTTAAGTTTTTGCTCTAACGCCGGTATCCGTGGAGCTGTAACAATTGCCGCCACGTCATCTGCGTACATCAGTACCTCAGCGTCCGGTACGGAATCAGGTAGGTCGTTCATGAGGAGGCTGAACGTTAGGTTCGATATGCACGATCCCTGTGCTACCCCTATCTCCAGCTCGATAGGGTCAGACTTTACTTCACCCGAGGCTGCCACGACAGTTTGCTCTCTGTCTTGCATGAAGTCTGACATAAATGCGAGCGCGGGACCTCGCACACCATAGTGTTCGAGCTTCATCTCTATCAGGCGGTGGTTGCAAACGTCAAAGGCACGCGACAGATCGCAGCTGATAACCGCGACCTGTAACCCTGCCTCCCGGGCCTGCATCACCTGCCACGCCAGCTCGCGCGCCAGGTCTGTTGTGGAGCGTCCCGCACGATATGCATACTGTTTGTCAGACAGGGCTCCTGTAGTACTCAGGTACTTTTGAAGCCTACTACAGACACCCATCTCTATGAGAGCCCCCCTTAAATATTTATTTTATTTTAATTTAATAATTTATTTTTAAAGTGAATATATTACTAAATATTCTGTGAATATTTCAAGCGTCTATCTCTTGCTGTTATTAATATCGAGCGAAAAAGAGCAAAAAAATAACGTTTGTTGTATGGGAGCCCCCTTTAATATTTATTTTATTAAACTTTTTAGTTTTTGTTGTTATAGTGGCATCGGAAATACATCATCTGTGAAAATTTCAAGTTACGGTTCATGAGATACAGTCTGATGACAGACGGACGGACGGACGGACGGACGGACGGACGGACGGACGGACGGACGGACGGACAGACAGACGGACGGACGGACGGACAGCGGAGCCTTAGTAATAGGGTCCCGTTTTACCCTTTGGGTACGGAACCCTAAAAAGCATAAAATCAGCACATGTTATCAGAAATGAAACGCACCGAAAGACAATCGTGGTTATATTATGTTTGGCCGGCGTTGAGTAGTTAGTTCATTGGTGTCGCTACAAGTTTCTTAGTGTGCGTAAAAAATGAGTAGGTAAGTGTGCACACTTAGGCGGTTTAGCGATGTAGTGAAAAAAGTGGGTGAAACACGGAGACTTGAACACGAACGATAATTGTACTAAGGCATATCTCCCTTGTATGTCTGATCTGATATTACAACTCTCTGGTGGCCTGCCTCGGAACCTAGCTGAGGGCCCCAGCGACAGAATCGTATCAGAGGAGAGAATCTTTCTGCTTATCTTCCGACATCGAGGTCGCAAGCTGGAAAAGCCAGCCACAACAAAAACATCTGTTTCATGGATTTCAAAGAACCACGAATTAAGATCTCTGCTGTTTGCTTTGAGCCCTCTCAAGGCAATCAGAAAACTTGAAGGTCGCGATTGTCTCTCGATTCAAGTGCGGTTTGCCGACCCCTTTATATACGAACATAATAATCAATTTAAAAACCGATCCATTAATTAGTAATTACGCAATTTCACTCACTTAGATGACAATTTTTTCTAGTTATTTTGATTTAAAAATCAAGCTGCTAAACTGATTTTGATGAAATTTATATGGGATCAATATGGAAGTATGTAAATGAAAAAAATATTTTCCATATCGGTTTTTAAATCACGGAGTTCTGAGATAACAAACACTTCAAAATTCAAATAAACCCAGACTGAGAACCCCTCTTTTGAAATTTGTTAAAAATCAAGCGGCATCAGAAAAATTATTTGTCAATGAATTATCAGAACATAAAAAGCTCTTCAAAATATCTCAAAAATTCATGGCATATCTTTTAAGACTATTTTCCGGTAGTTGCCCTTATTGTGACAATGAAAGTTGGAAAGATGTAAAAGGTTTTGTTAAGATGCTATTCAATTGAAGTAGTTACATACTTCCATCGAAACATCGACAAAAAACTTTCATAATTAAGTCTTATCCCTAAAATTAATATCTTCCAGATCATGCACAGGTCATGCACAGGTCATGACGTCATAGCTCTAGTTCACGACCCAAGAAGTTCAATTTTAAGACTAAACTTTATACGATCTTTTCCAGACTACTAACTTTTCCGTGGTAAAAGCTCGGGTTCCTAGATTTTCTGAGACGTGACGAAAGTTGTATAATTGGGGATAGTAGGTATGTCGACTTGAGCCATTCATTATAAACTCGACACGTTTAACATGAGAACACATCATGTAAAAGCTTTGATAATCTAGATATTCAAAGTTTAAGAGTAAGAAATTTCTCTCAATGTGCTTGGTAAACTGTACAAGGCTAAATGAAGGAAACTTGATGAAATTTTAATTTTAAAAATTGAGCCACATTATGACAACTATGACAAAATATTCTGGAAAATATTGACATCTGTATTTCCATAAGATGATAAAAAGTTAGTTGGACTAGGTTAGTAATCTAAACAAAAATCGATCGTCGTCATATTTTCTATACCTAATTATACCGACTTATTAGCGTCTGGCCGTCTGTCTGTCCGTCCGTCCTACCTTTTAACGGCTGTATCTTTTGAACCGTAATATATAGCCAGTTGAAGTTTTCACAGAATATGTAATGTTAAGGCGGATTAACTAATAACTTACAATAAATTAAAAGAGTAAAAACTATTTATTAAAGGGGAGTAGGGTCACCATACAACAATAGTAAGTATATTATGAAATTAGTGAATAAAGGACGGACTTAAAGCGAGGGTCATAGATGAATCACGAGCAAGTGAAGGATTCTAACGACTGAATCATGACCGTATGGAGTGATTCATGGCCCTCGATATAAAACCGTTTTATTCAAGAGTTGCATAATATACTTCATACCATGACTACGAGAAAAAGAAAGATTTAAGCGAAACTAGATATTTAATACAGGAAAATGGAAGGTTAAATTAAGCAGCGTAAGAGGTCCACCCATAATATTGACGGTCGACCTAAAAGAGACCGCAGGAAAACACTGGACGCAGGCCGGTTCCAACCGGCCCTTTTAGAAATCGATGGGGGAGGTCTATATCCAGCAGTGGACGTCCTATGGCTGAAATGATGATGATGATACTTATTTATTTATAGGTTTATAGTAGCGGACTTACAATATTTGAAATGAGGATTATTACAATTAACTCCTGACGCTGCATACAACGGGTATGTCTTAAAACTGCGACCAGAACCACCGGAGGATGGGCAGCAGCGTCCTAATAGTACACGGTGAACGTACTGCGATCCCCAAGCGGCCTGCCAAGCGTGGGGATTATGGCAACACCCCTCTCTATGGGGGAGGCCTTGTCCAACAGTGGACGTTAATTGGCTGATGATGTGTGCTGCATACAACATCTGATAGAGATGAGAAAGACCTATGATAATCAGATTTATAGTACCTACGATGACTCTAGAAATCTTATCTCATCAAACTAAAGCCAACCTAGAAATGACAGCTTGCTCTGATAATACAATTAATCACCCTAATTAACGTCTTTATAGCCCTAAATTGTAGGTTAATGTTTCAGTACACCAATCTGCGTTTAAGATTTTTGGAGAGCTTAATTTAGGCCCATTACATTATAATGGATTACAGAAGTTGCTTTAGAAAATGAGTAGTAATGGTTTATTATAATTACAGTTAACAATTTAAGAGGTTAATAACCTAACTTAGCCTTAGGTTATCAAGAATATCGGAGGTCCTAAGAGATAGTACACGCTAGGCCTGGAAAGAAAAACAATCGAATTCCATTGTACCTACTAAATAATAACTATTAGTTTTAAACTATCACGGTTGTTCACTATATTCATAATTATGATTATTAACGGTATATTAACTGTGGTATGGATGTGGATGGAGCTCCCGATATTTCGGCGCAGTTACATGTACCGTGGTCACGGGAAGACTGAAGAATGCGGGCGGTTGGTAGAACAGTTCAAAGTTAGTTACAGACAAAACGATCTACCCTCTTTCTTTTGCTACGGTTATCACTGGAATTTGAACTCGAATCTAAGTCCAAACACACTCACTAGCACTGCGTACCTATCAGGTACTAGGAACCCATTTTGACCGCGGATTTTCATTTTTAAGGCAACCTAATACTGGATTCCACGAACTGGCGAGTTGAAACCATCACCTCGATTGAAATTCTGTCATTTCGAGATCTCAATAGTTTCCTTTACCAGCCTTGGTATGTAGTGGCGCTTGGTGGACGGAATTTTAGGGTTTTGAAATTAGAACCCGCGTCCAGCAGATGCTCGGCTATGGCGGAATTTGTGTTGTCAACAAAATATGTGTTCCTTAATGCGGCATGAATTAGTTTGCTTCGTCTGTCCTATAGGTATATGTACGAACTTCCGAAGCTGGAGTTAATTTTGTACCTACAGCCCAGGGTGCTGAAAAGGAATCTTGTCCTTAGGGGCTGTTTCCATCCACATCCGTACCACGGTAAATACTCCGTCAATAATCATATAAATGCAATAATTACAAGTTTTTTTTGCCTCGAACTGAATATCTTCGCAATCCTACGATCGCTTTTGCCCATATTTGAAATTAAAATTTGTATAGGAATAAACTACTCGATAGGTACTTACTATAAGATCAGAGAGACCCATTAAATTAAAACATGAGACCACTCTTCGCTCTGTTGATTACTGTTTAACCAGCCAAGTGCGGCTAACAAGTAACCATTTTTATTTATTTAATTATAGGCTTGCCTTTGACCGCCTACGGTCTGCGATGGAGCACGCTTGCCTAGAAGAAACCGAAGCCATTGAAGAGTCCTATCCACCTCCTGGCACAAAATACAAACGCTTAAAATTTCATCGCTAACAACCAACTAACCTTAAACATGATGTGCTTATTAAAAGTAACAGCATGCCGTCATAATATTCTTCAAATTTCTTGCAATTTACACATCCTTTGAATCATAAAACCAAAGTTATTTCATACTTGCATAAAGTGCGACCAATTTATTTGTACAGTTAGATAAAGGAGTCACCATCGTAATTTCTGGACAGAACTAATTAATTCCTTAGAAACAATTTGTTCCGCAATTTAGCCAACTCTACAGATAAGTTGGTAGCGCTGTACTTATTTGCCGAACGTCCGTCGCCAGTGGGGAATAAAGTGAATATGCAAATATCCGGTCATTTGCAAGATCCGGTGTGGAATGAACACCAGACACTGGTTTAAAGTGCTTAAAAAATGAAATCAACTTCGTTTAAAGCTGGGATCTACAACTTTATTTTATTAGCAATAAGTATATTACTTATAGGTACACAATACACATTTATTACAGAAGGGTTTACTATTCTAGAGAGAATAAACCGGGTATGTGCTAAACTTGCGACCACCGGAGGATGGGCAGCATCGTTTTATTAGTACAAGGTGATCGTACTGCGATCCCCAAGCTGCCTGCCAAGCGCGGTGATTATGGCAACACCCCTCGCTAAGAAAGAGGATTTTGCTCAGCAGTGGATTTTTACTGGCTGATGATGTGTGCATGTGTGCACTAAATTGCAGAATGTTACGGAATTTCACTATTGAATACGAGTCGCTTGAATTATCAATTAGCATATTTTTTTCAGAATGGTAAACGTTAGAATGCCTGCGTGTTCTTTTAAATAATGTTGAATTAATTAATTCAACATTTAAGAGCGTAGCTCTTGTCGGTGAAGTAACTTCCAGGCTTGACGGTCTTCTGCCAGCGTTTTCACCACACTGTACGACATGACATTTGCCTTCTCTTTTATTTGGTCTAAGAATACTCTTCTTGGTCTTCCCGGTCCTCTCTTTCCTTCTAACTTTATTTTCTTTCTCCTCTATGATGGTTTTTCATTAATTTGTCATGTCGTACAAGATGGCCAAACATCTACCCTCTTCGAGTCTTTATACTTGCTAGTAGGCAGACTTATTTTCTCCTTTACAATATTTAATACTGTTTTTTTTTTGTTGAATTAATAAACTTGCATAATGATTCGTATACTTACAGAGTTTTTACGTTTATGAGTACTATATAACCACTTTTATGAATAGTGAAGGCACAGTCATATTATTTCAACGGGGTATTTACCGTGATTAGTTTATGGATGGAGCTTCCGATATTTCAGCTCAGTCACATACACCATGTTCACGGGCATAATGAAGAATGCGGATTGACAATAAAGTTAAAAATTAAGCGCAGACAATCGGTATACCCTCTTTCTATTGCATATAACTGTAGTTAACAACCCTGATAGTTTCAAACAGTATTCTAATAGTAAAAGATTCCTATTATACAAGTAGCGGGTTGATGGCCAAACGTAGATCTATTCTATATTTTTTCTCGTTAAAAGGGCTCATCATTCTAACACTATAAATACGTAAAACTACCTATGTACCTACGCGGAATAAGTATATAATAGTAAAAGAAAACACATAAAATTTTCAGAAAATCCTTAAAGTGACAACAGCAATAAGATTCCTTCTGACATTTCCTATATTAAGAAATCGACGGAAAAGAAAATATCTGTTTTATTTCCGGTCCGCAGACTCCTAATCCAAGGTTAAGCTTCATTGCCCTGTTGAGAGGATTCACCTTGAGATGGCATATCAACAAAACGGGAGGATATTGGCTTCATAACGTAACGTAACCGGAACGCAACGTTAACGTACATTCCAACATCATTTTGACCGTTCTATCTTGACCGCAGTTTTTGAAGAACCCAATCTGAGATATTGCAGTTTGATATCTCTACCCCAGCAATAAGATTTGTAATAATAGTGCATGTGTCCAGTTTCACGGTGATCCGAATCTATAGGGGTCAAATGTGCTCGACCTCGATGGTAAACAGGGGAAAAGGCGGAATAATACCTAATAACGGGGGTTTTATTGAACTGGGATTTGGGAGCTTTTGATTATGAGAATGTTAAAAGGTTCCTTAAAATGAGGTTTGCAAAACGAGTTGTACATGGACCATACGTAAGTGGCGATGACAGCTGAGCAGTAGCATGTGCGCTTTACAATCTGATCTTTTCGATCCTCGGTCCTGTATCAATTATTATTTCAGTATTTAAATAAATTATACCTATAATCAATTAATATTATATTATAAATCTTAACATATACAATTCTTCTGTACGTATGTTTGTCACCGAACTCCTCTTAAACGGCTAGATCGATTTGGATGAAAAACTGTTCGTCTGATGAATCTCTAGTGTAATTCCGCTTCTACGTCGCTTCAAGCACAATAAGGAAATCGGGATAAATTTTACGCAGCATTTGTTAAAGAAGTTAATTTAATTAAGAATATGTTTCCTAACCTGAAATAAAATATTAATTCCATAAAAGAAAATTAACCTAACCTGAAACAAAAAATAATTAATTCTGATGCATGAAATATAATTTAATTATAAACTGAATTAACCACATTACTTAATATTTTTTACAAACATTTTAATATCAAATTAAATTATATTTTATATTTAATTATATTTTATTTTATATTATACTAGCTGACCCGGCAAACGTTGTTTTGCCTTATAAATTAATAAAAAAATAAAAACATTTTTTTTTTTCCAAAAATAATAAAATATATTAAGGGTGAACAACCCTTATCCCTTAGGGGTATGGAAAATAGATAGTAATCGATTCTCAGACCTACTGAATAAGCATATAAAATTTGGTAAAAATCGGTAAAGCCGTTTCGGAGGAGTACGGTAACTAACATTGTGACATGGAAGTGATGATGATGATGATAGTGATGATGATGTTGATTTTTGATGCGATCGTGCGATATACAATATGACATTTATTATGTATATTTCCCGCCATAATTATGTCAAACGCAACTTTGACAGTTGCAAACGCAACAGACGATTGGTTTATTGACAGACTAAATAACAATATTTTATGTTTATTTTCTTAGCGAAAATGTTGTGTATATCTGTGGCGAAAATGGAGTTTGGCCTTCTGCTGTCATCTGCACTGTCAAAATAGCTGGCACTTAATCTGTGTCGCATATATCTTTCCGCGATTTGATACAAGATCAAATGTAAACAATCCGAAGACATGAGTATTTTTTTCACGACTGTGCTTTGGAAATAGCGAATGTTTTCTTTGACGTTTTAACCTATATCAGATCTAGTACAAAAGTATTTTGTTACTGATGTAACAGACTTGTTTTGTGTATAATGTAACCCCATCTTCCTTTCAAACCTTATATGGGACAGGCATTTGAAGCCGCTCAAACAATCAGTGTATCAACGGTTGTAATAAGGAATAAAATTAAATTATCAAGCCCAAAATAACTTGAAAATCTAATTGCCATGTAGGTACCCAACGGTGTGATTCGGCGGACTCGCGTTGTACTATCACCTGTTTTAAGCGATACCGTTTTAGTGATTGCAGAAAATCACGCGAACGTGAAACTTAACGCGCGAAGATACGGTTTGCGGTCGCGCAACTTTTTGCAACACTTTAATTAAATCGCTTAAAACAGGTGACGGTACGGCCCCAGGTTTGATTCCAGGCTAGGCGTGTTTACCATTCTCGACACAGGTGACTTCAAGTGAGTTATAGTCAAACGCTTAGCCTGTCGTGCATAAAACAATCTTTCCTTTCTTCTCTTTTTTCCGTTTTAGTTAATCTCTACATCTCTATGTAATGTCGCAACACAACGTATACATCACGCACTGCTAACGACATAGCAATATCGTAAATTTATGGATATAAATATAAAATTTTCCAACCCTTTAGATTTAAATTCTATAAAAGTTGAATCTTTCTTTGTGAAATATTGAACAAGTTATTACAATGTAATGTTTTTTTCTACATTATCGATGGATATTCGTAACACGTGTGTGAAATCTGGTATCCAGACTATGTTCCTACATACTTTATTATTCTATTCATTTCTATTCACATTTTTTTTTCTGTACCAGTACGAGACTGGAGCTTAGTAGTCTGTAATCAGTACCTAATACTTTGCAATGATTTATAGTAACTAATCTCAATCTAAATCATTGTTATAGGTACGTAGAGTGCCAATACTAAAACCCACACAGAAATAAACCAATAAGGTTAACATTTTCTGTAAGTTTTAGATATTTATCTAGTCTACATTGTGAAAGAACTTCTAAAAAAATTGGTAGATTCTCATGAAAATTAAATAAAAACGTATTGTTAACGTCTTCATATTGATTTTGTGCCATTACATATTTACATTCTTGGGTGGAAGTGCATTAGTAGAGATAGCATACGTATTACGTACATAGTACGTGGCGGTGTTACACTTTTATCTTGTTTACATACTCGTGTGTAACAAATAATAATAAACCTTAAAATAGTCAAATGTGTAGTTACGGCGGCTACTGTGAAAAGACTGTACGCTGCGACGTAATTCGATAGAATTTCAATAGATGGCGCGTTTTTTTTCATGTATTAGATTTTGTGCGAATGGTTGTTTGATTTATTTTATTTATTTATTATCTCATCTTGTGTATGTCTGTTTTTTTATCTATTATTCAAATCTATATACAACACAGTGGCTTCCACAGGATGGCAAACGATCTCACGGACGGCCTAGACGGAGATAGAGGGATGAACTGGATTCCTACTTCAAAGACGACCCAAATTGCCCAAAACAGACGAATGGAAGTAGGGGGTCCTTTGCCCTGCAATGGGACGATACAGGCTAGTATAATATAAAAATATAACATTATGCCCGAAGTAATTGAAAAGTGGAGTCATTTATGAGCAACGTTTTTATCCAAAAGATTGGACGTTTCCCAAAACGAGATAACCGCAGGAGGTCGCAGGGTAAAACACGGTACCTAATACGCTTGTTTGTTCACACCACTGCTATGGTCTAAAATAATGTTGACGTTCTTTATAAAACCGGTAAACTGTTACGTATTTGGCTAACACTTAATTTTTAAACAATAATAAAATCACAGAAAATACGTTTAGCTATTGAAGAATCCCACTATCAGCTAGGCTTCATCATCAGTCCCTCGTCACCAAGTGCTATGAATAGGACTCGTTAAAACAAATAAATAAACCCACACTCGAGGGGTTCTACTAGTACCCACCTCTTGGCTCTATCATCAGACCGGGAGCCTTACGCCCAACTCTAGACACGGGCCCGAATAGGTGTAGTTTGGAAAATCACGCGACCGCAAATCGTATCTCGGCGCTTTAGGTTCGCGTGATTTTGCAAACTGCACCTATTCGGGCCCGCGTTTAGAGTTTGGCGTAAGGCCTCAGGTACCAAATGATTTTATTGTCATCCGGATTACATATAAGTTTCAAAACGACACGCCAGATAGAAGAGATTTGTTTATATGGTAGCATATACAAAAAAATATTTTTGTGTCTATCACTAATCGAATATATATTTTTGTCCATGATAGTAGTGAAGCTAATTATAAGTGTTTTAAATAATAATCAATTAAAAAAACCGCCTTCTCTGGACCAAACTGAAATGAGACCACACGGGAAGCATCAGCTTTCAAATAAAAAAAAAAGAATCATCAAAATCGGTTCACCCAGTAGAAAGTTCTGAGATAACAAACAAAAAAAAAACAGTCGAATTGAGAACCTCCTCCTTTTTGGAAGTCGGTTAAAAATACAGACGGGTGCACAGTAAAAAACACTAAGAAATTGTGAGTAAAAGCGTGGATCACAGCTAGAGTTATAATAAAGTAACATCACGTTCAGTCCATATGAAAAGTCTGATAAATGACCACTATTAGAGCGGAATGATGCCGTTCATGATATTATTATACTATTCTCCTAATGCCTTTAAGAAGATACACGGATTAGGAGCTAAGAATAAAATAGAGTGTAAATAAACCTTCAAGATTATGGTGTTTAAGCTTTATTTGTAGGTTTTTAGGTTACATATAAACTTACTTTTAGACTAACACTGTTTTAGCCACACTAGCGTACTTTGCAGCGAAAAAATAACTATTAAATAATAAATAAATATCGGACATTATTGCACACATGGTGATCTGACCCCAAACCAAGCAATGCTTGTAATATGGCAGCCAGAGACTGATATACGTACATATATCATCATCATCATCACCAGCCAGAAGACGTCCACTGCTGAACATAGGCCTCCCCCCTTAACCTCCACACTGAACGACATACATATATATTTGTAAATAGAACAAACACAAATGTTCATCACACAAATGTTTGTCCTAGGTGGGAATTGAACCCATGCCCCCAAGCGCAGAAGGCAGGTTCGCTACCAACCAAGCTAACGGGGCTGTTCGCTGGTATTTTGTCACTAACCTAACCTAACTACTTGTTCATTACTGTGCGTAAATATTACCTCAGGAACCATATATTTTCCGTTCCGTGAAAATGTTCTTTGGTCACTTTCCGGCCCTCCTATTTGTAGTGAAGCAGACGGCCCCGGCTTCGCTTATCACCTGGTCAGTCCTACTTAGCCGGAAACACGCCTGCAATATCCAGCTACTAGCAAAGGTCACAGTGTAGATCCTACCCATCCTATAAGGTTTGAACTTACACAGAAAACACAATACTATAAAAAGGAAGTGGAATGAGGGTGATGATGGTGATGATTTATAAGTGATCCTTATAAAATATGTAACAAAAGAAGGACAAACAAACCAGGAAGAAAACACACTTTCGCATAATTGTAATTAGTATGATTTTCATACTATGGGTGGCTAAGATCAGGCAAAAAAGGGGAGACATGTTTTAAGCTATCACGGTTGTTCACTACAGTTATATGATTATTTACGGGATATTTACCGTAAAATATCGCCGAAATATCGGGAGCTCCTTCCACAACCTTACCACGGTAAATATCCCGTAAATAATCATATAACTGAAGGGAGACATGGTGTGGTAGCGTTGCGGTTGCGAACGCATCAGGTCTAAATCAGGTTCGATTTCTTTATGCAGCCCCGGTAGCTTAGTTGGTAGTGAACCTGCCTTTTGCGCTTGGGGCGTGGATTCGATTCCCACCTAGGACAAACATTTGTGTGATGAACATTTGTGTTTGTTCTAGGTTTGAGTGTTATTACTTATCTATTTAAGTATGTATTTAAAAATATAAATGTATGCATATCAGTCTCTGGTAGCCATATAACAAGCTTCGCTTAGTTTGGGGTCTGATGACCATGTGTGCAATAACTTCCCAGATATTTATTTTATTTTTATTTTATGTCGAACTTACCCTGCAGACGATCTTGCTCCCCTTTTTCCATGGGGACTATTAGTAAGTATTTTTTTGCGGTGTCGCTGCAAGTCTATGAGATGGGTATTTTTTAGGTATAGTAACGTAATTACAGTTTTTGCTTAAAGCGGTTTAGCGATATGGTGAAAAAAATTAGAGAAACGTGGAGCAATTTGAACAAGAACGATAATAGTACTAAGGCATATCCATCTTGTTAGTCTGATCTGAGGTTATATTATACCCATCACTATAACAGATTGTTTATAGTAGGTGCCTATGGGCAAAAATAGTGTTTGTATAATATATAATCGTCATTTATCTATTCTCTATACATATAATAAAAGCGTAGTGATCCAAAAACCTGTAATTGCGTGATATAAAAAAAAAGTCTTAAAATAAGCAGCTGAACAAGTTTGTTTTTAGAATTTTTGTCTATTTATCTGTTTGTTTGTTTGTCCACGCACATCTCCTAAACTACTGGACGGATTTAAATGCGGTTTTCACGAATATGCTTAGCTATGACCAAATTAAAGTATAGGCTATGTTATTTTGCACAAGGGCCGGATCAAGGGAGGAAAAAAGGGTTGAAAGTTTATATGAAAATCTACGCGTATAAAGTCGCGGGAATCAGCATTAGTTGTCTACAAGTGTAGTTATCGATGGTATAGTTTATGATGGTAGAGTGCATTGACTCACATTACCAATTGCCGTTCCTGATTGAGTGCGCCTGCGTTTCCACTCACGTTATTTATTGCTTCGTGCACTCGTACAGTCTATGGTGCAAATGTCAGCACTCTATTTACACACTGAGATGTTCCACAGACAATTCTGTCCTCACCATCAATTCCTTACTATCAAGCTACTATTCACCGTTGCGTACAAGTATAACTTAACTGCACTGCATTGGAAGTTGCCTCTAGAAAGATGATGATGTACGCAGTACGTGTCACTATAATAATTAGTACCTACCTAACGCTCTCTCTAATCGATTAAAATGATCATGATATTGAGAAAACGGAGGATTAGACGGATCAGGCGCGGATCCAGCCCTTAAAAAAGGTTGTGGTCACAGCCACCCGAAAATCGGACAAGTGTGAGTCAGCGTATGAACCTTGCTCGTGCAAGATCGATATAGTTCATTCTTACAAAGGAAATATTTGTAAAAAAATATATGATGACCTGACCAAGATTTTGTACAGTATATCGTAGTTTCACGCTGGTTAAGCTGTGGGGCGGCTCAAGTCACGTATATTAGGGTTGTGGGCATGCCCATCGTGCCCACAACGGTGGATCCGCGCCTGAGACGGATTAAATCGACTAACTAAGTTCGTTGCTATACTGTAGTCTATGCCTAGTTTTGAAGTCTATTTTTTTGTGTTGTGTTCCATCTCTTTTCTTTAACGAAATAATGTGTAGGGTAGGCTTACTCTGTGAACTAGTAGTTTTAAATTTAAAATATATTCGATGTTTCGAATATGGGGCCTTTCATTTAAAATTACCATATGATCGGAAAATTCAGATCAATGTGTTTTTAAAATAAACTCCATAACAGCCAAATTGTTATAGGTACTTAAAATTAATTGAATAGAGAAAGCACAAAATATTTCATACCATAACATCAGCGAATAGGATGCAGATGGAATCTAAAACAGATAATTATCAATTTAGTAAAACGACATCACAAAATTAGTAAATTACACAATTTCGGTTACTTGGATGACCATCATATTGTCATCCAAGTAAACTAATTTTCCAGTTATTTTGATTTTAAAGACAAAATACTAAACTGATTTTGATGATATTTCTATGGGACTTATCAAAAAGTACACCTATCCTTTAAATAAAAACAAATCGGTTCATTAATGACGGAGTTCTGAGGTAAGAAACTTAAAAAAAAAAAAAAAAAATGTCGGTTATGAATAATTATCAATATAAAAAAAGCCTTCATAAAAATGACAGCACTGGACAGAAAAACAAAAAGCACCAGCTTTTAAATAAAAAAAAAACATCAAAATTGGTTCACCCAGTCGAAAGTTATGAGGTAACAAACATAAAAAATAAAAACAGTCGAATTGATAACCTCCTCTTTTTTGGTAGTTAAAAATAGCTCTGGTCGATGAGTAACGTTTAATACTCTTTAGGAAAACTATTTTTTTATATATAAATACTGTTGTAATACGATCAGACAAGATTGAAAAAACATCGAAATAAGATCACTACTTTCAAATTCATGGAAATTGAGATGTGAGGAAAGTGCAATTTACCAGAATTATTACTGAACGAATATCCTAGAGCGTTTCAGTAGTTCAGAAAATGTTGTGATGTAGTGTATGCAGTAAAGAGCCATGGAAATAGCTTTCCCAGATAAGTGCGTTCGTTGCATTTGCTAAATCAATGTGTCATGTTCGAGCACACCGCTATATCTAGGGCTGTCGCAGCTGTGATTTGTAGTCCCTCGTATATTATCAAGAACCACTAAAATGAGATACATACGTAGATGGGCATTGGTACAATCTATTTGGTTGTAGAAGATCACAAAAGGCGCAAAAATAGTAGTGGGTACATTTCTTGGAATCAAAAACATGGACCAGTGGGTTTTTTTTTATAGTTTCATCACATCTGGTTGATACAACACGTGACCAAAATGCTGATCTCTACTTTGATCAAAGGGTGAGCAATACTAAATTATATTATAGTAATGGGGCCAGCATTTTGGGAACAATTCCCACTGGTAGCGATTTAATGGATATCATGTCATACATAGATTATATATAAGTACATTTTTATTTTATTTTTGTAAATAATACCAAATGTTGTTGTATGTCTAACAAAATGCCTTACTGCAACCATCGTTCGTATCAAATGTTTATGTTTCACCCACTATTTTATAACATCGCTAAACCGATGTAAGTCCGCACACTTACTCATTTTTCACGCATAATAAGACATTTGCAGTGACACCAATGAACTAATAACCAGCATGGCTAGCATGCGTACCGCAACAAAACCTTGTCGTCACTTTGTCGAGCGAGAATGCAACAAGGTACCTACGGTTTCATACAGGCCTTTCTCGCTTTGTCACGATAAAAAAAGTCGTCAAAATTTAGTTGCGGTGCGCATGCCCTACTGATTTAGGCCTGATGCGTTCGCACCCGCCACGCTACTTTATAATATCACCCTTGTTTGTCTGATCTGAAGTGAAACATGTATGACTACTAGCGGCAGTAGTATAACCGTCACCAATTTTCCAAGTCAAGCAAACAAAATGGGCACGGCCGTACCATCCTTTTCTCTAAGCAACGCATGGCACTTTTAAGCGCCCTCGTGTCTTGGTTGTGAGACTTGTGGCCTATAATTTCGACTGGCAAGACCAAAATTCCATTGCATTGTAATTTATATATGTACCTACAGTCAGGGCAGTTACATAGATTGACTTTAGATTGTATTTTTTTAGGCTAGAGATCTAGTAGAGTCTAGTAAAACTATATAGTAATAAGTGCAGTTTAACTTTTAGTTATACGAAAATCCATGGTTATCATCAGCTCTAACCCCGTGGCGTTTTTAAAGGTGCCAGCAGCAGTATACATCAGTGCCGTGAACTTAAAAATTGTGCATCAGCCCTATTACTTCGATATGTAATTGAAAGATTTCCACTGTGATTAGAAGCGGTCGAAGCAAGTACTGTACGCTAGTTCATGCCAGCTAAACGTGAGCTGAATGCAGAGGCTATGTGACTAGTCATACCTATACTGGCAAAAAATTTAGGGTTTCGACCCATAGGGTTTTTTTTAAATAGCTAGCGTTTGACCGCCAACTCACCTGATGTTAAGCGATGATGTGGTCTTCGATGGAGCACGCTTGCCTAGAAGAAACCGATTGACTTCTTTGAGAGAATCTTTTGCGTTTTTCACTAAACAGTATAAAGTAAATCAGTTATATCGCGTCTGCGTTTTTTAATATCTCAATGAGAATCAAAAAGTTTATTACATTTGAAAGATGTTGAAAGCAATTTAGTGAATCATTTCCTTGTTTACGTTAAAAAGAAACAGGCACTCATTCTTACAGAATACTAGTAGTATAACTTTATTTTCAGAATTTAAACCTAACAGATTGATTACAGTATTCCTACCTTGACTGTACCATCCATAAACCACACATGTGGTTACCACTAAATGGAATGATTGTCTAAACGTTTTCAGCGTAAATTTACTAGGCAGTCACTACTGAGTCACATGATGTTCAGATATCTCAGTAATACATAGTATCAGTGTGAGAATTTGTTATAAGAGTCTCTGAAATGTAATTAAGACCACTGACTGAGGAATCGCTAACAAATATTAGAACAGTTTTAATTTGAGACAGTGAGAAAGAGAGAGAGAGCGAGAGTGAGAGAGGGAGAAAGAGAGAGATAGAGAGAGAGAGAGAGAAAGAGAGAGAACAAAAATGGTATCTTCAGACATTTGATTAGAACCAGTTCGTAAAATGTTGTAATTTTTGAGTTTTTAGATAGTCCGGATAGAAGGGCAATGTTTCCAGCGAAATTACAGGGCACACAGAGATTTGACATTTTACGAGTATATCTCGGGGTAACGAGCGCAGTGCATTGCCATCCAGGGTTTTTAACTGTTGAAGTTCAAAATTCTGAGTGGCGTTGAGCTGTTATGGGCAAGCGTGAAGAGCCATCAGGCGATCGACTTCGCTCGTCTCGTCACGCAGTATCATAAAAAAAGTCCGGAAGCTTAGAAACAACCTCCAAAAAATTATCGCCTAGAGGAATTAAGGTTTGGAATTTTGCTAAGAATTTGCGAGTTCTTAGAACAATGTGGTCTGCAGAACAATACATGCAATTTTTCGTGTTAACTTGCAGTATCAGTTTATGTTGCTGAACGTTTATGTCGGTTGGAACCGATAGTGGAAATGTATGCAACAGCTAATACTTATTGTTAATACTTGTTGCTAATACTTGTGGGAATTACCACAAGAAGGAGGAAGATTGTCTTCTGACTGGAGTACACACACACAAACATACACACACACATATGTTACACTCCAACCACAACACCACAAGGTGGTATAAATACTTCGTGCTTGCGACCACAGGAGCTTGCCATCGGGTTACACAAGCTGCATGCTGTTACAAGGTGAGTCGAATGACTTTCATGTCATCCATCACAGAATCAATCCAGCTACGTTCACGTTGGACACGTTGTTAGCATAAAGTAGGAGGATGATTGTTTTGTATCAATATAATGGGGAATATTCTGAAGAACTGTTCGATCTGATGCCGGCATCGCGGTTTTATCATCGCATCATAGATCGGTGGAAATCGCACACTGTGCGTTTTACGTGTTCCTTTTTGCCTCACACCTGCAATATGTGGAATGACCGGCCTCTTTAAAACCTCTTACGGCATTTCCGAGTAGCTTTAAAATGGGGTTCTTCAAAAGTGCTGTTAATAGAGTCTTTAAGGGTCGGCAACGTATTTATGATGCCTCTAGTGTTGCAAGTATCCATAGGCGACGGTTACCATCAGGCGGTCCGTCTGCTTGTTTGCCACCTATGGCATTAATAAAGAAATGGCTTTGATATGCGAATCACATAAACACACTATTTACCGCAATTTTTTTCCAAACTATTAAAATCGCTCCCACGCAGTGTTTGGTTTGTAGGCGAGGTGCTTTATTATGTTTTTGCACGAGATTATCTTTCCGCATTGTTGTTTACTGTTCAGCACTCTTGCGTCATAGCATTATGGTAACCGATAGCCATTTAGCAATACTAGTAGCGCTTTAGAATTCACATACATTTATATACTTTTGCATGCACAGCGAAGCGCTTTGATACCACTTTTTGTGTGAACCACTAGACTGTAGAATGCGTTGCCTGAAAGGGATTTCCCCGATAGTTACAATCGGGGTGTCTTCAAGTCGCGAGTGAAATAATATCTTGCGTGCTCCATCGTAGACTACATCATCGCTTATCATCAGGCGAGATTGAGGTCAAGCACAAGCCTTTCTTTCAATATAAATACTATGTAACATAAAGTAAGTTAGGTACTAAAGTTAGCGCTTCCTGGCTTTAAGTCCTGAACATTTTGCAGCCACAGCTCAATCTTTACGGTCTGCATCATGAACGATTTCTATACACCGCTATTTATAAACCATAAATACTTCGAGAGCAGTGCTTGTGATATACGAGCTCGATGTACTCTCCTGGATTTATATGGCCTACAGTAGGTTTATCTAGAGAAGATATAGTGAGGTAGAGATTTGGATAAGGACATACATTTTTGTAAGTATAAGACTTTTAAGAGTCTGGTTCAGTGCCATCGAATTGTAAAAAAATATGTCATTGTGAAAATATCGTGTATTTGCTGATTGTTGTTGTAAGATTGTTGGTTGTTGTTTTGGGTACCCTCGATTTCCATAGCATCTTTCCAGTTGGCCTGTATTGCTCAATAATTTTGTAAATTTGTTACTTAAATTATAGCATAGCAATATAGTTATCTATATACAAATTATGCAGAAATAATGTGTTAGTAACGTTATAATTATATCGATGAGGTTTCTAAGAACAAAATATTTCTAAAACCTTACAAATTTAATAAAAATAGTGCCAACTCTCAGATACTTATTTAATTTTGGTTTAACTAGCGAGATATTTGTAGCTAAGTGTGGGTAGCTAGGTACTTACATTTTATTGTTTCTATTAGGCGTGTGTCTAAATTGTAGAAACAAATGTAAAACAAAAAGAATATATTTAAAACAATTTCATCAGGACTAAAATTATACTAACGCTCTCTGTGCAATCCCCTGAGAAATAGAATTCCGTCGTTAGAAATAATACGAAAAATATTGAAATAAAACTTATGAATATATTTGATTATACTTATTAAACCTGCAGAATCCAAATTCCCTTGAGTAAAACGAAGTGGTACAATCGTGTAAAATCATCAGCGACATTTTTAAAGGACTAAAGTCACACAGTACAGCGATTGGAACACACGTTTTAATCTCACTTATCACACTTATATCATAATTATATGTGAAAGTTTGGATGGATGGATGGATGTTGGTACTGAATCACGCAGAAACGGCTGGATGGATTTGAATGAAATTTTGAACAAACATTGCTTATATCCTGGATTAACACATAGGCTACTTTTCATCATCATCATCATCACCGATTTTCATCACCATGCGGGTGAAACCGCTGGGCGCAGCTAGTATCATATATGTGAAAGTTTGGATGGATGGATGTTTGTTACTCAATAACGCAGAAACGGCTGGATGGATTTGTATGAAATTTGGAATATACATTGTTTATGTCCTGGATTAACACAAAGGCTACTTTTCATCATCATCATCTACAATGATTTTCTTCTCCACGCGGGTGGATCCGCGGGGTGCAGCTAGTAGCTAATAAATCCCGATAGGCAATTAAAACAAAAGTCACGGATGTCGGAAACCGTATCATGTGGCTCAAGCGGTGCTGGACAGGCACGTGGCTAGGCTTGGTAGAGAGATGCAGGCAGAGTAGAGCCCTGCAGTGCCGGCCCTGGGGTACATCGAGTAGAGCGGTCGGTCTAAGCGCCAGATAGAGATGCCGAAACGCCAGAAGCAGAAAAAATAATTATAGCACACCTCCCTCCACCTCAGGGCGGGGCACACATGCATTGTTTGTAACCAGCATAAAATTTAGATGTGGAAATATGATACATCCTAGAGCTACTTTTAATCTGGAAAAATAATCGATTTCTGTATATGTTTTTCAGAAATGAAACGCTGAAATTCTGTCTCGCTCTACACTGATCAAAAGCTTAGGCCGGCGCTGGAGCTCCGATAGAGTGGTTACATAGTGGACAAGCCTTCCGTCGGCATACAACCAGTCCGATGGGTCTATCACGAGTTGAAGAGATTAGCTCGAGCAGGGCACATTGGCACAAGGGAGCGGAGGCCTATATATTTAGCAGTGGGTCGATAGAGGCTGACGATGATGATTGGAGATATTTTTTTTTGTATTTTTTTACCTATCTTAATCTTTAAATAAGAAATCTTTTATTAAGAACTTTCTTAGTCGTTTGTTTTTTTGTTGGATTAAAGTTGCTGGTCCCTTCCACGTCTAAAATTTTACTTTGTTTAAATGGTCTAAACAAGTGGTTAAATTGCAAACAAATTATATGTAAACGTATGTAATTTACTGTTGTAATAATTTTGAGTAAAACAAATTCATTTTTATTTAGAATTTTCATATAAATTAACGACTTTTCTGACTTTATAGAGCCAATGAATACCTCCATAAAGCTACGCAGAATGGAAATAAAAAGTTAATACGGTTCACTCGAAACTAAAGTGAGCCATATTTTGATAAAAAATCCTTTTATGCAGAATAATACGAAAAGCTTTTGCGCTCAAGTTTTTGTAATTTTAAACTACGTTTCTGCTCTTCACTCAATTAATTTTACTAGTTATGTTTGACAGAACGCGCGGTAATCTAAGATAGGTATCTGCTAGGATTATATCTATATAGTTACACCCATTCTTCAGAATCCAGTTTAAGTACCTGATGGAATGCTTCAGGATATCTTCTACTACAGTCTTCGTAGTTTGAATGAATGGGTGTTCCCATAGTGAGACAGGTAAAAATATCTTAGGGTGTTCCCCGATAGCAGATAGATACAATCTCCACGTCGCGAGTGAATTCGTTCTAAGTAACCCTGCTCCATCGTAGACCACATCATTGTGGCGGTCAAACACAAGCCTATTATACACAAAAAAACGAACCTGTACCTCTACATCATGATGTAGATGGAAAAAGTTAAATGCATTTACGTTTTGTAATTACTTGGCACACAGATTAAGTTGAATATTTTATAAGGAACAAAGACTTCTATATTAGGTATACTTAATCTGGAATTTAACGACAATCCATTGTTAGCGGGTTTGCGGCTTGATAACATTTTAATCGTCTGCTCTGATATCTACATCGTTTCTATTGTTATTATTTATCTCAATATTGTTTTGGAACAATAATTTGGTACTCAGGGAACTGCAGGCTCGCTTCGTACGAATTAGATGAATACTATCGCGCCAAATTCATACTTACTATTTACTAATTCTATGGCAAAATAGCTTAGTCTAGGAAGATTAGGTTGCTTAGGTTATAAGTATGATTTTTTGCGATAAAACTCGTCCAATCCGAGTGTTGTATATCTACTTTCGTAGCTTTTTGGTATTTCTAGATTTCGAACGAAAAAATATGGGTATTTAATCAATCATTAATCTTTTCAAAATCTAGGTTTATAAACGTAAAACAAAGCAATGAAAAATTACCAGATAAGCCTTAAAAGTTTTCACCAATAAAAACCTATCAGGTATGACTGTAATTTTATTTGGGTCTAAATTAGACGATGTTGTTTTAGCTAACGAATTCACCACGTTTTTTTAGTATCCTTTACTTTTCTTAGTTATTTATTCTGTGTAGTTATATATTATGTAGTTATGTATTCTACCATAGTTTTCTTCAGTTTAGATTTTACTAAAAAGCTCCTCCATATTTCGCGTCTCAAGATTCTATTTTTAAAACATTTATCGCACATACTAACCATTTCATAAGAACTTTCCAGATCGTGCGAAAAGTATACTTAACATACTCAATCGCTGTCGAACAACGGATGACGGTACACCTCTCCACATGATGAGAACATCCTTTGAAAATGTTGCCAGTTCCTTATTATAAAAGGCTAAGGTTTTATTTAGAGTGAGTAGTTTGTTAGATGAGTATGTTTGGGTAGGGGTACAGTCGTGCTTACCAGGGAGTACTAATATCGTATAATGAGGGAAGTCGCCTGCACGACCGTTCACTGTATGCAAAGTGGTTCGGAGGACTTTAGCTCGGTAGAGTTCTCAAGTGCAATAAAAGATAAGTAGCGGAGAAATGATAAGTCTAAACTAACACGTAGATTTACATTTAAATTAAAAACCGACTATTCCTTATTTAAAATAACGCATAGCAATTTATTGCTGTAGCGGAACATTTTCTACTCGCTTGCTATATGAATTGCTTTAAAAAAAAACAGTAAAACGCTTATAATAGCAAAAACGTTATAACTTTTGATCGGCTCTTATGAATCCTATTTTCAAATACAAGTAAAAACATTTTAATTGCATTTAAAATGAAAATCATTGACACAAATGAAATTGACCATACCATTACCACCATACTGACTAACCATTTTGGATAAAAATGGCAAACAGACATGTTTTTATGTCAAACAGACATGTTACATTATAAACTACTAGCCGTCCGCCCCGGCTTCGCACGAGTGTAAGCTCGGCCTTCGGCCTCGCTACAAAATATAATATAGCCTATGTCACCCGGGGATAGTGTAGCTTTCCAACAGTGAAAGAATTTTTCAAATCGGTTCAGTAGTTTCGGAGCCTATTCATTACAAACATACAAACATACAAAAATAGGTACAAATCTTTCCTCTTTATAATATTAGTGTAGATTTACCGTGATTAGGTTGAAGTTGGCGCTTGATATTTTGGCGCAGTTACATGCACCATGTTCACGGGAAGACTGATAAAATGAATAATCATATAAATGAATAACTGTGATAGTTTAAAACAGTATTCAAAATTTTGTGTCACGGTGTCGAGTTTACAATTTACCTTCGAGAAACTCTATCACCATTTTCTTTCATTTCTAAAATTTACAAATAATAAAGTTTTGATAAAAAATAAATAATTAAATATCTGTTTTTTTTTATATCTGAATCAATGACATCCCCAAAATTAGTCTTAAGGTGGAACGTTTCACGTATGGCGGGAAATTCTAATTTCAAACTGTTTTTTTGTTCTTGTAGGCCGTGTAATTATTGTAAACACTGAAGTTTGAATTTGATTTTTGAATGAAAAGTTTCTCTTTTCTGTGATTGTAAACGATCATAATGTTTGCGAAAATTGATTATTGTTCTTTAAAAACTCACGTAAAGCTATTCTTTAATTAATCATATCTTTTAATTATATCTTTAATACACATTATTACATACATTTGTCAATAAACAAATTTTTGATGTTGCAAACTGTTTATTGACAAATGTACGAGTAAGTAATATGGTGAGTGAGTGATTAATAACTGTACATGACAATGTAAAAAACAACCAACAATTTTCGCAAACACTGTGTCATTTCACAATAATTGCCTGGCCTAGCTACAAGCACAAAAAAACTGTTTGAAATTTGAATTTCCCGCCAAACATGAAACGTATCACCTTAATTTAGTTTGAAATCGCTGTCGCTCCACGATTAGGCTACAACCTCTGTTTAGTTGACTAAACTTTAGTTTTACGGTTGATAAAAGAAAGCTGAAACTGCTTTATAATCTTTACTATAGGGTTAGACACAAACCTTATCCAGACATTTCGACAAAAGGTTTATTTCTAACAATAAAAACTAGTATATTTTATAACTCCTTTAAAATATTTTACACCATTTTTAACACTGTAAACTCAAATATAATGATTTAGGCAAACGATAAAATGTTTTGAAACATTTACCTTTTGAACATTTTAGTAGCAAAAAACCTAACAGCTATTCTTTCTGATTTAGAGACACATTTTGAATAACAATATTATTTTTATTTTTTATTGTAGTGATATTTTACAGATAATTAAATTAAAGCGATTCCACTGTGATAATGAAAAACCAATATATACTTTCTTGATAAACCACGTTTTTAATGTAACATACTTATTTTAAATACTGGCCAAGAATATGCTGGGACACATAATGTAGGGTTCCGTAGTCAATGCCATATAATTGAGAACACATTCATAATTCAGCATTTGGTAGGATTAGAAACATTCGAACTATCGAAGCTCTGTCTGGACTTCAGGCATTTTTCATCTCGGCATGACATATAGGTACTTTTTATGGTTTAGGCGAATGTAAAATTACTAGAGAAACATTCCTTGTTAAGAACATTTCACGAAAAGGTCAAAGATCTTTGGAGCTTCAGGTCAGTTCTTTCAGTTTTGGAGTTAATTCAAGACGATTCAACGTCTTGAGATTATTAAAGTTTTATCAGTATAACTCACAAAGTTGTGATCACGAAATGTTTGAAATAATTTTGAATAAAAGTTTTTGGGCATGTTTTTCAGCATGGTAAATTACAATTTTCTATGTGTAATAGCAGACGGACGATGTAACGTAATGTCACTTTTGCGGACCATATTTGACAAAGGATAACACTTGGTAATAAGTATATTCTTTGCCTTCATTTCAAAATATCTTTTCAACGATACCCCATACAAGGGGGTGTAGGTGAAGCGAAATAAAAATAATCACCCCCATTTCACATGTACCTACTCGAGTTAGCTCTAAAATACAATCCATTTTTTACATACAAGAAAGCTAGTTAATAAAAACATAGTGAAATGGACAAAGTTTTATCATACAGGATAGTAAAGTATGCTTAGCATACAAGTTTTACTATCGAACCAACCTTGAAAACGCAATAAACAGCTGTTCCTAGTTGTTAGAAAACGGTTATTCACATTTGACAAATTGTATGGAACAGCTGATATTTTTTTCGCGATTTCAGGGTAATAAAAGTTGTTTATAACGTTCATCATCATCAGCCATAAGACGTTCACTGCTGAACATAGGCATCCCCCTTTAACCTCCACACTGAACGACCACCTGCCATCTGCATCCACTGGATACCTGCGACTCTCACGATGTCGTCGGTCTGTCTAGTGGCAGGCCTACCTACGCTGCGTCTTCCGGTTCGTGGTCTCCACTCAAGAACCTTTCTTGCCCATCGGTTATCGGTTCTTCGATTCGGTTTATAACGTTGACTATAATGAATCCCCTTACTTAGCATACCCATTCCTTATAACCCTGTATACTCGTATAATATCAAACTATAAGTTTAAAATATGAGCTTTAAGGATGTTTGTTCAGGATAGCAAAGGACGTGATTGTACTATGAAAGAGGGAAAATATAGACAGCCGAGCATAATATTTTTGGCCTTCGCGAATAAAAATGGAGCTTTATACTACAAAGATCCTCCGTATATGCAAGGGATATACTTTCGGTAGATAGGTTGCACGCATGGGCGTAGGCACGTTGGCGCAGGGTGGGGCGCTTGCTCCACCTTGCATTGCTTGGCTGGCTCTGGCATGATCTCAGGAGGGACTGTTTTTTTTAGTTTACTGCACTTCAAACTCATAGGATTGTTTTTTAACCGACTTCCAAAAAGGTGAAGGTTTTCAATTCGACTTTTTTTATTGTTTGTTATCTCAGAGTTTTCGAATGGAAGAACTGATTTTGATTTAAAAAAATAATTGAATTTTGGTGTTTTCTTTGTGGTTCCATTTCAATTTGGTCCTGGTCTGACATTTTTATGAATTCGGTTTTTTATATTTATTTTTTGACTTTATTTCTGTTCATATTCTTTGTATTCATAGAGCCTAAAGCAAGGGATTTGGGAATACCCAAAAAGTAGCTTCATTTATTACAATACTCGTAATCACACCAAACTTGGTTACGGTCAACAAAGACAGAAAGCCGGCTTGTTGGCTTAAATTGTGTATGGTGAGTGTCCGTAGAGAAAGGGATCTAGAAGCAAAAAAAATAAACTGACAAAATTTAGCCAGAACCCTCGTGGGCTAATTTTAAAAGTAAGTTTTTCCGTACCTACTCTAGATTTTTATTTTTTGCCTAAATTAAAAACTGGCTACACCCATGGGCTGCAGTATAAATATGTATTCGTGTATTTATTTTATCTGCGCACCCTTTGACAGTTTTTCACTAGAATAACTCGTGGTTATTTAAAAATAAATTAAGCCACCAAAGGGAATTTTAATTATAGACTAGATGTTATGGTGTTATTTTTATAATGGAATTTAAAAGGGAGTAAAGTAGGGTATTTTGAGCGATGATGACCGAGCAGTAGCATGTGCGCTTTACAAACTGACGGCACTTGGTTCGATACTTGGCCCTGCACCAATGATTTATTCCGTATTTGAATAAATTATGTGCAGTTTTGATGCCATTGCTCGAAAACGGTGAAAAAAAACATGGCGAGGAAACCGGTATGTCCAAGAACTCCAAAAGTTTAAAGAGATTATGATATTCTCCATTTGCACTAGGCCAGTAAGGTGAACTATGGCCCATCCTCTCTTTATGAGAGAAGGCCTGTGCCAGTAAGCTGTGGGAACATGGTAGGCTGATTATGATGATAAGGTTTTTTTTTAATGTTTGTTACCTGTGAACTTTCTGCTGGGTGAACCGATTTTTGTGATTCTTTTTTTATTTGAAAGCTGGTGCTTGCAAATTGGTCATTTTTATGAAATCGGTTTTTTATATTGATAATAGCGAATAAGTCCGTGTTTGACCATAAACTGGCCTGTTTATCAAATTAAGTTGTTTTTAAATTTTATTCCTTTTGTAACTGCCTAGTTTGAGTTTTAAACGATAATTATTTCAGTTAGTGGTAAAGTTCTAAAGCAGAAAGTCTCCAGGCACAGTTGTGTTAAAACGTTCACTCAACAACTTTAATTAACGTCAGTGAATAAGCTTGAAAACGTACAGACAGCTAAATTGGAGTCCAGTTTAAATAAACTAAACGGTAGATGAAGGGGAAAATATTAGTTGAATTCGCAACAAGAGTCTTAGGTTTCTTCTTAGGCAAAATGTTGATTGAAATTCTATTGAAGATAAGCAATTTTACGCATACATGCCGGGGGACTGGCACAATTTTCCTTGAAAAAATAAGGTGTCTTTGCCAGGATTCATCTACTCTAGAATGCTAATATTAACTTTTTTACAATTCAACTCTTTTTTTTATTGGCTTTGTAGATTATGTAGCGAGTAAGTGTAAATTTGCTCATGTTTTGTTTAGTTAAAATTGAATATTTTTAAAAACCCATGTTAAAATTTGATATTAATTTTAACTTGATACCTCCACACGTTACTGAGAAAAAGAGTCCTAACAGAAGTGATCCTATAAGGGTTCCTTTTCTTTTGAGGCACGGAACCCTTAGATTCTAAATCAAAATCGTTTCCGCCGTTTGAGAGCTATACCTACGATGTTACAGACAGACATACAGATACACAGATAGACACACACACTGTTACACATACACTCAGATACGTTAAACTTATAACACCTCTCTTTTTGCGTCAGGGGCACAAAATAAAGCAATCTGACGCACAAACCTCTGTTACGAATACATAAAAGGGTTAAACCTCGTATTAACCTCGGTTTGAACCTACGAAATACGAGAGAATTTTAGAGGAAACTTCCCTGTGTCCCCAACATGGTTTCACTTTCAAGTCATAATCACCTGTCGTGAATATAATACCTGTTCATGGCTCCACGTCAATTTAAGGGCCGACCTTGAATGATATGGGGGTTGTAAAAATTGAGGTCTCCTTAAGACGCTGCATCATACAGATAGGGTGTAATAAAAACCCTCCCTTTTGCAAAGAGGTCCTGGTAAACACTTGATTTTGTTTAAATAATACACGTTAATGGATTTTAAAAACAAATATTATTTATTATAATCTATCTATCTATACATATATAATATATTAAAAACGTAGAGATAAAAAAACTGTAATGGCGAGATATCAAAAAAGTAAAAACACGGCGTCTTAAAATAAGCAGCTACAAGAACACGTTGAGACAGTTTTTAGAATTTTTGCCTGTTTGTTTGTCCACGCACATCTCCTAAACCACTGGACGGATTTAAATGCGGTTTTCACGATTATGCTTAGCTATGACCAGATTGAAGTATATGTTATGTTATTTTGCGCAAGGGCCGGATTAAGGGAGGACAAAAAGGTTAAAAGTATATATGAAAATCTACGCGCACGAGATCGCGGGCAAAAGCACTAGTCTATCTATACATCTATACATATAATAAAAACGTAGAGATAAAAAATCTGTAATTGCGAGATAACAAAAAAAAAATCACACAGGGCGTCTTAAAATAAGCAGCTGAACACGATAGGACAGTTTTTAGAATTTTTGTCTGTTTGTTTGTTTGTTTGTTTGTTTGTTTGTTTGTCCGCGCACATCTCCTAAACCACTGGACGGATTTAAATGCGGTTTTCACGAATATGCTTAGAAGTTACCAGATTAAAACATAGGCTACCTTATATCATTTATTTTAATTCTTTATTTTTACATAAACGAAAATAAAAATCAATGATTTATTTCTTCGTTACACGAAACGTAATATGAGGATCGTCACATAGCCTCAAGCAAGGAGATCCAAAGTAAAGAGAATGTTATTGACATAGCCATGAAAATTTTGAAACTGTCAACTGTCATTCGGTTAATCAGTTTAAATTTAAAAAAGGTTCCTTAACCTTCTTAGATGAATGAACGTGTAGATCAAGCATGTTATAGGCCTTACAACCTCTTTGGTGGTTCATTCCAGTGCATGGAGTAGGAGTATTACATTCTCTTAGTTTTATTCTATGTTAGCATTTAAAACACAAAATATACCGCATCCTATTTTAATTCAGTCCCGCGAATAGAAATATTCAAAAAAGGCCCTTTGTACATAAAAATAAACCTATACAACAAAATTCCGGACGCAATAAAGAAAGAAAGAAATTATAACATTTTTCCAGAACCAACTTCGTAAGTTTCTAACCCAAAAATGTTATTACGAGATAAAAGATTTATTCGACGATAAATTTTAGAAAATAATAATTAGAAAATAAATATCGATATATAAATAGCTAATAAAGTAGCGTCATAAGATTTGTATCATCTCATATATAATTAAGTAACCTATCACACTAAGTATGTTTTTTTTTGTTTTGTAAAATTACTTCACCCTAGGTTAAGTTTGAATAGTATATATATATTTATGTAATAGATTTAACTATACTTAAATTTATATGTTTATGTCTGTGGTCTGGTTTTGTGAACAGCCACTACATAGTAAGTCATTGCTGCACCCTTTATGCAGGGTATATAAACTTAGCTTTTAGAAGAATACAGTGTATATTTGCAATAAGAATATAGAAATAATTTTATTTCACTGTGATATTTTAACAGATAAATAGAGTAGTTCCATTTCATGGCTTTTTAATCAAGGTATACATACAAATGCACGCGAAATAAGAAATAACTAGCCAAGAGCGTGTTAAGACAAGCATTATGTCAGGGTTCCGTGGCAAGCGAAACTAGATAGCCAAATTTCAGAGATGTATATCATCCCGACATGACATGATATACTTTTAATGGTTTAGACAAAAAGAAAATTTCAAAACATGCTCTGCACTGTGGTCACATTATCTTTTTGATTTGAAAACTGTTGACGGTGTTATTTATTACTTTTATGCTTCTATCAATACTTCACACAGGGCGACTTAAAATAAGCAGCTGAACATGTTAAGGCAGTTTTTAGAATTTTTGTTTGTTTGTTCACGCACATCTCCTACACCCCGGGAAGAAAATGCGGACGGATTTAAATGCGGTTTTCACGAATATGCTTAGCTATGACCAGATTGAAGTATAGGCTATGTTATTTTGCGCAAGGCCGGATTAAGGGAAGAAAAAAAGATTGAAGGTTTATATGAAAATCTACGCGTACGAAGTCGCGGGCAAAAAAGCTAGTTCAAAAATAAAATTGCAATTTTTCCTCGATTAGCCAAACTTTAGTAACAAACTAATAACACATAGTTAGCATAGCAACTTCAGACTTGATCTGTAGCATTGCTTGTTCTCTTTTTAACCGACTTCCAAAAATTAGGAGGTTCTCAATTCATTTGTTTTTTTTATTTATTATGTTTGTTACCTCAGAACTTTCGACTGGGTGAACCGGTTTTGATGATTATTTTTTTATTTCAAAGCTGGTGCTTCCCGTGTGGTCTCATTTCAATTTGGTACAGTTCTGACAATTTTATGAAGTCGGTTTTGTATATTGATAATTATTAAATGGGTTTTTTTAGCGGACAAGCGGACAGTTACTGACTAAACAAAATACATGTAACTAACACTAAATTAGAGTTTCTATAACTTAGCTTATCTATTAGTTAGTTTAGTTAGCTTGCTAACGCTGGTCTGCTATAAAAATGTTTCTGACTGGTATTTTGATTTACTTATTTAGTAACAAGGATGATGTCAATACATATGCTACGGAATAACTCCCCTACAGACGGAATTTTTTGTTACAATCTGTATTTTATTGCTTTAACGTCAGCAAAGTAGATAAGATGCGAGAAGCAGGAAAAGCTATACCTACCATTACATTTTTTCATGGATTCCGTTAGAAGATCCTTAAGAGTCGTATTACAAATGCATCGTTCAATTATAATTATTTGGATTTTCGGGCATAAAGCGAAAAATTTGAGCTGTAATAGTTGTCAAGACGTAAATAAAATAAGTAAACCATGACATTAAAATTGTTTATTTTATGTTAGTAATTTAGCGAAATCCACTTTTAAACTTTGGCTCCAAGAGTTTTACTAAAACTACTTTTGTATATTGGAGGTAATGTAAAGTTGACATGTTCAGTTTTTCCAAAATTTTATGACGTTATTTTTAGTAAAAAATACAGATCTATTTATTTCAGACACATAATTTTATATAGATCTTTCTATTTGATAGAATCAAAACGCCAAAAAACCAGTTTTCGATGGATTTTTCGTCAAAAATGTGAGTGTGCTCTTACAAGATTTCCATACTTATGAGTGCAAGGGAGCTTTTTCCATTACCTCGATGGAGTAAAGCTAGAACGATGGCGAATCTTATTATATTGATGGAACCCCCCTGGAATTAATTATACTATTTGTTATTAAAGAACTGTGCATTAAAAGCTAAATTGCTAATTTTCTAAATAGACCTTTTACAGCAAAAGTAAAATAGTATCGAGCTAGCTTGTAACTTTTAGATCAATAACGCTTTTAATTTTTATTTAAATTAAATTATATGCATATTGTATTGTCACCAGACCTAAAGGTGTATGCCAAAATTCAGTATCTTCGGCTTGGAGGAATTATTTCTAATTCAGCTTGTAAGATTTGACCTAAACAAACGCACAAACGTTGCAAGAAAATAAATTAAATAAAACAAGTTAAATAAAAGATTGTAAAAATATCTGGTACTGCTGTGCCTTGCCGTTTTATTGTATAATAAACTCACTTCCGGGAAAAGTATGTGTTATTCCTTTATTTTACCTACACTATTAAACTACGTTTATACAAAACTTCATGAAAATCCATTTAGATATTCATAAAACTTTGCGTGTACGACTGAAACAAATATTTAATTATGTTTTCAGAAAAATTCTCCGCCGTCAAACTTTCGTGCTAGCTCGTTAAATTTTCTCAGGTTCATAAAACTGTATTACCATTTAAGCTGGGTAAAATGTTCCTATTCATAGAACGATTGCTTATCCCTAGTTAGCCCGTGAAATTAAAACCGCAACTTGACAAGTTTCTAGAGAGATGTGGCTCGGTATTAATCAAACTTACGCATGGAACTTTGATTATAAACTTGTTAATCTTGGTAACACCTGTAAACGCAAATGTCTACCTACGCAAGGTAACAAAAATGTACTTAAAAATTTTGAGGCCTACTTTTTTTTAATTTACTAAATAAGCATGCATTGAAACGGTTTTTAGGGTTCCACAGCCCGACAATAAACCCTTATAAATTCGTTCTGTCCGTCCGTCCGTCTGTGTGTCTGTCCGTTCGTCCAATTTTTGTAGAACATTCTAACTTCTATAATTATTGAGATATCGTAAGTGTATGAAACTTTGCAAAATGACAGTTGTACTGTAATATATGTAGATCTCAAGTTTAAATTATATAAATATTGTATTTTATTAAAATTCGTCCTAAAAAAAATACACAGTATCTCCTTGTGGGAGGGGGGGGGGGGGGGGTATTGTTGAAAAGGTATTTTAATGAAGGTTAAATGAAGGTAAAGTTTCCTACATTACTTTTTCATAAAATCTAACCTTTGCGAAATATGGACCGCCAAAATGGCAAAATATTGGTACCCCCTGCATTTATAAACTATAAGAAATTTAGAATACGAACAGCTCATATTTTAAAACCTTCTTTCAAAAATTTCGATCATAATTTGATTATGACTTTTTGAGTAACAGCGATAAAACTAATAAATTCAAGGCATTCTAGCTCGAAGTCTATAACCATACATTTCTGAACTATGACTACAATTATAAGGCTTTAGTTACGGAATCTTACCGTATGCGTATGTCGACACGCTTGTGGCCAGTTTTTTAAAAACATATTTTTTTGACAAGTGACAAGTTTTTGAGTTTAGTTGACGGCTATGGATACTAAACATACACGATATATTCGGTTATTTGTGTCGCGTTTACGTAACCTAATTCTCATATACGTAAGTAGACAGGTGTTTACTGGAAACCTTCGATTAATGGTAGCCAAATGTTTGGTTTGGAAAGAGGGAATAATTGTTGACCAATCAATCTCCCTTGTAAATATGAACAAAAAATTTGAAGGGCTAAGGTTTTAGGCAACTGTTCCGGCTTTTTAGCAAATTTGGCCATTCTCATTTTAGTTGGTCTACTTCCATGGTTAGTTTAAAATAGTGTCATATTAAATTGAGTGTTTTATCTAGGAACTCGTAAAACCAAACATTTCGCTCGATAGAAAATAATAATAATGAAAGTCACACTGGTTTGAGCTTTTATCCATGTTTTTGGGACTAATTTAAATATATCTACGATAGCTTATTATATATATTTCATAATTATGGAGGGAACCGGAGAGGTAGGTACATTTTACAGCTTAACACCTATACTTTTTGAAAAATATTAGAAAACCCGCAAAAATATAAGTAGCGAAACGCACGACTGAGTGCAAGCACCATGGTTTTGCTCTACTAAATGCGACTTTAATACAATATATTAAACCTTATTAAAGTTTAGGTCATATGTTGCTTACAATTGGGAAAACCTTGCCTTAAATAGTAGGTACGTTATACTCAATATTTCTATGACGCACTTATGATGGTTTTACTTTTTTTTTACTTGACAGGGCAGTCGTAAACATACTTTTCTTTACCACCCGAGATTTATTTAACCTCTTTAGATCACTAGTATATATAGTATCTTCAAATTATTTTCTCAGCCGATGTACTAAGTATTTTCTTAGTCCACCTCAGCAACGAACTAAGCGGTACTCGTACTAAGCAAGAAACTAAAAGGTACTCTTAAAGAGGCTTGGTAGACGAAAATACAGCCACAAATGCCCTACCCATACATACAATGCGCCCAAACTTTTGTTAAAGTTGGCCAAATGAAAGAACTAAAAATTATCATTGGATTGCTGTCTGTTTTGCTACGAAATTACGACAATTACTCTTACACTGAACTCTACACATAAGTTGGTCGAACTCAATAAACGTGCTCCTAAACACACATGAGATAATCATCAGAATTTATGAAGCCACTGAACTCCTTCACTCGAAACTTAGGTACCATCTCTAGTGGGTACCTATCGAACGATTTATAACGACTCCATCGATCCACATTCTAGTAAAGATCAGTAGGTAAAGTCCGTGTAGGTTTATTTCAACTTGGTATATAATCGTAGACAATAATACGTTCTAATATCAACATATATATTAAAATCTTTGGAGTAGGTAAGTTTTTGTGTCTAAATAATAAACAATATAAAATTTGACTTTTTTAGGGAGACCTCAAAGGAAAAAAACGGAACCCTTATAGGATCGCTTTGTGGTCCATATTCTGTCTATATGTCAGTGTGTCAAGACCCTTTTTCTCTGGAACTCATACCAATTTATAAAGTTGAAATTAATATCAAATACTAAGGTCTACGGTCTCTTGGAGGTGTAAAAAATTATGGTTCTAAGTCAACGAAATCGTAATATACGGCCATTTATGTCACATATTCTCAAAACTCACACATCAAAACTTAAAGGATGCTTCCTGTTGACTTAAAATAATTAAATTTATCCAGAAGCAAGGTCTTATAGCACATGTAAAGGAAAAAAAATTGTTGTTAAAGAAATCGACAGTGACCGACGATTGGGAAAATATTATTTCCACTAGAAATTTAAGTTTGTCCTATATTTCAACCGTTTTACTCGACTTGTAATGGGTTTACATATTTTATTAAGTTTGTTCGGAACCCTCAGTGCTCGCATTTGGCTATTTGTGTTTTGAATGAGTTTGTCATTCGAGTTATTTATATGTTACTTATTATAGTCTCTATAGTTTTTGCAGAGATTGCCTTTTTAAATTATTATTCTTACTAGCCCACATCAGCTGATCAGCACTGTTAGATTTGGGCCTCTACCAAATGACAATATCAGACCAATCTTCGTTTTATATCGCTTTCAATTGCTACCAACTGTTTCACATAATATTTTCATTCTGCAAGCTTCTGGGTGAACAACATAACGTTTAGTTGGCTTTTAAAAATACCAAATGCAATTAATTACTAATTTTCTTGCTTGTTATAATTTTTTATACCAAAATACCAAGCCTTAATAATTTCCAGGTTTTTGCATATTTGAACTACTGTAAGTACTATTTACTGTGTCTTGAAGAAATGGAATAGACTTAAAATATTTCAATTGTTTTTCAGCGTCTAGCCTTGCCTTTTCCTTTTGCAGGGGTGCGGAAAGCAACATGTTTTTGGATACGTTATTTGAATATTAAGTGGAAATGAAGACGTTTAAAAATAAAAACTGTTTGAAGTATTAAATGATTTAACTTGTTTCCTATAGAATAAAAATGTAAATGTTTGTAAGTAGATAGAATACAATAATAATTCTAGCCTAGTCCATAGAATTCGGTAAGTTTTAGAGACTTTATTAACTAAAACTAAAAATCAGTCAAACCTTAGGGTCAAACGCAAATTCCTAAATAAAAAAATAAAAAAGAGCTGACCACATTTAAATGGATGAACATTTTTTTGGACCATAGCTAAGAACACTCTCAATTAAGTCACCTTTCAAACACGGAAAAAAACTAAATCAAAATCAGTTCAGTCCTTTGGAAACTACGATGCTATGAACCACAGAAAAGAGAAATAAAAAGACCGGAAATGACAAGGAAACTCTGTCGCCATGTATTGTGACATATATGTGATTGAACATTCTTATTTATGACAACGCGTCGAAATCCGCGTCACAGTTGCTAACACAGTTGCTCTGGGTTTATAATAATATGGATGGAAGTGGCTACAACAAATTACATACAAAAATTCCTTGACAGCCGTTCTAATTTAAACGTTTTTTTTTCTTTTCTGTTCTATAAACAGACAAACACCCTTCTGTTTGCATCGGGGGTCAACTAAAGCCAGCATTGCAATATGCTAACTATAAATTTATCAAATTGTTATACATATATACAAATAGAGATACCTAAAAACCAAGAACACATTATTACAACAAACAAAAAAAAAACATTGTTAAATAAATCGCCTTATAATAATAAATTGCAGGGTGCTGGCAGCACTGCCATTCTGGGGACAATTCATTCATTTCAAATCGTTATTGTCTTTAAGCACTTATACCTTTTATACACCTGTCTCAATATACTTAGGTACTGAAGCGAAGCTCAAAATTAACCGTGTAACACATCCTTTGACATGCACTGAAGTGCTATTAATCCAAGCTTTGTTGAAGTCCCAAGCATCCGTCAACTGTTGTAAATTGACTTTATGTATGTCTTGGTTAAACAATGGAATGAAACAAAACTTACAGGTGTATGCGGTGTATGATGTATGAAATCATCTCAGCACACATTATTTTATTCAATAAAATACAGTTAGCTTGGGAGAACATTAATTATTAAAACTTAAATTGTTGTTTGATTCTTTCACAGGTTGAAATTGTCTTTACAACCAGTGGAATCAACAACCTGTTATAGCGTTGGAAAGTTAGCTATGATGATGATGATGGTAGTGATGATAATGACGATGATTAGTGATAAATTAAGTTTTTTTATCACACCAAGTGCCTAGGTACGGTTCAAGTCCCCTCCTGCCCTTTTTTCTATCGGACTGCCAGAGCGGGCAAGAAAAATCGACACCGCTTTATGGTTGACATTCCGAAAACCCGTACGAAGCGCTTTGATTCCACTTTTATTATGCTAACTGCTAGTCTGTGGAATGCGCTTCCTGAATGGGTGTTCCCCGATAGCTACAATCTGGGTGTCTTTAAGTCAAGAGAGCATCGGTTTCTTCTAGGCAAGCGTGATTCATCGTAGGCCACATCATCGCTTAACATCAGGCTAGTTGGCGGCCAAGTGCAAGCCTATTTAGCAATAAAAAATAATAATAAAAAGTCTGACGACAATCTCAACTTACCTGCTGAAAAAGAATGACCATTATACTTAGATTTTTAATCGTAGCCATTAAATTATATATTAGTAAAAAAACTTAAGTAGATAGTGGTCTAGTGGTGCACCATTTCATAGCAAAGTAATAATGCAAACTGGCTCTAGGCGACTGGATATTTCAATTGAAGCTTATATTGAATATTAATATATTATACACGTTTTTAATATCCCCACATCCATTGTGAGGTTAGATACCTCTTGAATGAAAGCGGCAGACATACATATGTAGACAATTTTAATACAACAGCTTTTTCTGATTTCTTTCATTCTGTTTCCAAGAACGTTCGTAACGTATAATTTATTTTATAACCCGCATTTAGATTTTATGCAACAAAGATTAGCAACAATTTTTGACAGCTTTGTTTTACTAACGATATAATCTTATATTTTTTATCCTAAAAACAAAAACCGGGAAAAAGTCAAATTCAATAAACGGGAATCATTCCCTTATTTTCCACATTTAGATGTGGTATATTCTCTTCAAGCTTAAATGGACTACTCGTGACATAAAATATTATTGAATAAAATAAGGATTATTATAATTAGAATGACCGTTTTCTATGGAACAGCTGATTTTTTTTTCGAGATTTGACAGTTGCTGCCTTTGTATAAGTAATTCATAATAATGGGGACTATGGACCCTTTTCAGCTTAGTACACCCTTTTTTGCGTAACCCAGTATACAAATTTAAGAGATTTGCTCATCCATTTTATCATAGATCTATGGAAATCGCATACTGTTCGTTTTACTCATTCTTTTTTTATGCGGTAATAGGCATGCGTTTGACCGCCAACTTGCCTGATGTTAAGCGTGCTCCATCGTAGACTGCAGTCTACGATGGAGCACGCTTGCCCAGAAGAAACCGATTCACGCGAGATTTGAAGACACCCAGATTGTAACCATCGGGGAACACCCATTCCGGCAGCGCATTCTACTGACTAGCAGTTCGCACAATAAAAGTGGAATCAAAGCGCTTCGTACGTGTTTTTGGAATATCAACCATGAAGCGGTGTTGATTTTTCGTGCCCGCTCTGGCAGTCCGATAGAAAAATGGGAAGAAGGGAATTAGATCATGCAGATCGTAATTCATTTAATCATGACTTCCATGGACATTCTCCAAATTGTAATAATGATATTTGCTATGAACCATCCATTACTAATAGCTACTTATAATATTTCGTTATGTCCTTGTGACATAATCATGTATTTAATATTTATTGTCTATTATGTCCTAGGTGTGCTAGAGGTATCTAAATGGCATCATTAGCCATTATGCTGCATAATATGGGTTGACCCCGCCTTATCTTACTTTGATCTTGGAAGCAGGCCAAAATACGTACTTAGTAAATTCATAATAGGTATAGTAGAATCCGGGTATAGCGACGGCCTATGCAGTGTCGTAATAACTGCAGACATCGTTTCATCTAGACATAGTTCATCTAGTAGGTATAGGTACCTACAGTAAGTCGTATAACTTAAACTTGGGAGTACATTTACCTACGTCATTAATGGCCGTAGCGCTAAATATCAAGACAGGGTGATAAAAAAATTTGTCTCATTAAGTGCTTGAAAAATGTGCTCCATTTTATTTATATTACACGGGAATTACTCACGTAAGATTAGGTGCAAAGCGAGACGCAGCCGCGCGCGCGCATTCACCTTGATAAAGATAGCCGTATGCGGTTGAAACTATAGTCGGAGTATCCGGCCTAATCTTACGTAAGTAATTTCCGTGTAATATAAATAAAATGTGTGAAAACCACGTCAGTTTCCATACTAAAATGTGCTCCGTTTGTCGAAATTTTAACTAACTATAGCTAAGCCGAACGTAAGCTTGCCTATATAATGTTAAACAATACTATTGAAATATTTCCCAAAATTTAATCACAATGTCACAAAATTTTCATATTTATCGGGACTTATCGCGCACTATTAAATATAGGTAAAAATAGATACCTTTCCTTTCAAAACGCAAAAGTTTAAAAATTACTGTCACAAAATTTACTTATTTATAATGCTGGTCACTACACTAATATTATAAATTCCCACGGCTTCGCCTATGGTAAAGAAGGATGCCCATATTTTACCTGATGTCAAATATGTATTATGAGATGAAATGTGGTGTATGTATTGATGTATGATGAAATATATCTGTAAGATAGCATGTTTTAACTTGCATATCACGAACCAAAATTAAAATTACTAACGAGGGAAAAAACAAAATTATTTTTGAAATTTTCACCTCCACCTTATATCTTAGTAGTTTGTGCCACGTACACTCATTATAGTCGAGTTATCACTAACACAGTTGGGATGCTCGGAATTTAGTTTTATCTCATTTATTTACCTACTGCCTCTTACTTGGGTTTATATTAAGAATAAATAAGTAATCCTTGACAGCTAACATAACCTCAAAATTATTTCACTGTCACTTTTTTCTGATATGCAAAAAGAATTGTTTTTACATAGTTGTATTAAGAAGCTATCCGTTAATATAACACATAAAACATCACCTAGAAAAAAAATCGTTTGACAGATAAAAGCATATATCGTATGTACCGAATTTTTTTTGTGAACAAATCTTTCCCTACCTCACTCAGATAAAAGTGTAGCTTTCTATCCGTGAAATAATTTTGAGTTTAGGTACAGTCTTTCCAGAAATTATCCCGTACAAAAATATTAAAAGTCACAAACTTAACCTCTTTATGACATTTTAGTGTAGATGACTTTCAAGGATGACGCGAAGCGCAACGACTATGACCAACAAAGTCGGTAAACGATTGCCTTCAGTCTGGTGTGGTACTTAAACTTGTTAGCGGTGTATCAGTATCAGGAAAATAGGTGAACCGAAACTATCGAATAAGTTCTAACTATAAACATAAAATAATCTTACCAACCTCTAAATTAGTAATGCATAACTCCAGCTCGGATCCAATGGCCATCAATATATATAATAAACTACCAGTAGGATAGGCAAAAGACAGAATATGAAAATAAATTTTCCAAAAACCTTTAAAGACATAATATTCATAATAAGGTAATGATAATTTTATTATACACTAGTTTTTTTGCCCGCGACTTCGTACGCGTAGATTTTGATATAAACCTTCAATCATTTTTTCTTCCCTTAATCCGGCCCTTGCGCAAAATAACATAGCCTATACTTCAATCAAGCTAAGCATATTCGTGAAAACCGCATTTAAATCCGTCCGCATTTTCTTTCAGGGGTTTAGGCGATGTGCGTGAAAAAACAAACAAAAATTCTAAAAACTGCCTTAACATGTTCAGCTGCTTATTTTAAGTCGCCCTGTGTGAAGTATTGATAGAAGCATAACAGTAAAAACACCGTCAACAGTTTACAAATCAAAAAGATAATGTGACCACAGTGCAGAGTATGTTTTGATGTTTTCTATTTGTCTAAACCATAAAAAGTATATCATGTCATGTCGGGATGATACATCTCTGAAATTTGACTGTCCAGCTTCGCTCGTTCGAATTTTTCTATGACCATGCAATTTCTGAACTATATAAATACGACCACAAGTATGGCCAAAGTATGGCTTTGGCCACGGAACCCTGACATATATGCTTGTCTTACAAAATGCATTGGATTGAATCACCAAAGAGGTTGTAAGGCCTATGTTTTTATAACATCCTTGATCTACACGTTAATTCTTCACGTTCTTCATTTTCAAAAATCTTTCAGAGTGTCTGGTTAAAATGCTGGCGTGTATCTGGCTCAACGTATAAGCATTGCCATTCAACGTGGCTGTGTACTAAACTTAAGAGTTTTTTTAATGCCATAGGTGGCAAACAACCAGACAGGTCGCCTGTTGGTAAGCAGTCATCGTCGCTTATGGATATTTGTAACACCAGAGGCACCACAAATTTATGTTGTCGACCCTTTAAGACTCTATTAACTCGCCTGTGTGTGTGCGTGTGCGTGTGTGTAGTGTGTGTGTGTGTGTGTGTGTGTGTGTGTGTGTGTGTGTGTGTGTATTTTGATTATTTTTTGTTCTGGTTAAACATTTCCAATGACATTTTCATAATCTATCTAAAGTTTGGCCACAGAGAATGCGTCTGACAACCAATAACAAAGTAAAAATCCGAATGAAAACATTTTAATTTAATGTTTTACTATACTGATATTAGCTATCAGCTACATACGTTAGCGGCCGCACTATAGAGTCAAGGGGATTCTTATAGTTTGATTCTATAGTCAATTTTTTTATTGGCTTGAAAACTGTTTATTTTAGATTGTTACGTCCCATCGTAGTCAGCTAGTTAATAAGTTTTATGAGACAGTAATTGTAGAATGATGTGTCACTATAAACGTCACTTTTTATTAAGTACGATTAGTGTAGATAATATTCGTCTCTTCGGTCAGTTTCGCGTGGGAGAATTTTATGTTCTAATTGGCACGTATGATTGTATTTGATTTTAGTATAATGTTTTATATTTTATTTCACTGATGATTAAATTCTGACACGAGGGCTGGTTGTTGCTTACACGAACTTACTGACTCACTTAAACGTTCATGTAAATTTGATTTGAGTCACTAACGATCTCAATTTGTTTTTGTTGACGTTTAATTTCAGTTAACATAAATAGCGGAAACAGTCGATGTCAAAGTAAGCGCATTAACCTGAATCTGCGGGAATCAATGAATGAGATTCAAATTTGGATATCCGGTGATCGTTGTCCGACAGTTTTTTTTTATAGCGGCCAGTTGGATCTGAGTAATCTCCCTTAATTGACTGACATGAGTCGGGGTGCAGAAACGCAACGCTTGATAAGGCAACAGAATCTCGGGAACGCGGGAGCGCTCTCCTTACTCATTTGTCGAGTAAGTGCGGCTGCGAGCGAACGCGCCGAACGCCCGCACGCACAGCCAATCCCGCGATCGAAATAAAAAAAGAAAACTAGGTAAATTAAAATTTCAATATGTTCGAAAGAGACGTGACTTAATACTGGCCATTATTAACGTAAACTATAAAAAAGTAAACTTTCTTAAACTTTTGTAGTGATGTTCGCGAACAGTTCCAAGTTTGAAAAAGTTAGTTCATTGTAATTAGTAGTTTGTTTGTTTAAAATTGTTACGTTTTGAGTTTTTTTTTGTAAATAGACTTGAAGCAGTGAGTGGAGTAACTTCTTCGATAATTTGAAGCAACAATAAAGGTAAGTACGTGTCAATTGTTTTACTTTTTAAATAGTTGTAGAAGTGTTTTAAAAAAGTTTTTATACATAGGTTTTAGGAAAATGGTCTACAAAAGGTTACATTACTAAATAAATAAAATTTAATTATGCAATGAAAAATGAATAAAAAGGTGGTTTTATCGCTGAAATTTGTTCTGCATAAATCGAAAAATGAAAATAGCAGTTACCATAAATTAAGTAAGGGCAACATAAAAATCTGGAAACTTTTAGGTCGGTACTTTTTTTTCATTAAAGAAGTAATTTTCCGGGATTATTTATGAAGTATCTACCTACTTTGTTAAGCATTATTTATTGTTGCTTTACTACAAAGTTATGAGTTTGGATAAATGAGCGAACTTTATTAATAACTTAATAGCAGTACTGATTAAATTGTTTCTATATTAGGTATTAAGACGGAGTTTAGTAACGATTTTAATAGTTTCTTATTAAGTTATTCTTAAAAAAAAATGCTTTAAGAATGGATGTGACAGCTGGAACATTACTAACATAAAATATACGAATAAATATTATGCATGAAAAAAAAAACACAATATTGTCATTATTGATTTTTAACACCCGATGCAAACAGAGGGATGTTATAAGTTTCATGTGTGTATCTGTGTTTCTTTGTATCAGTGTAGGTTCTAAGGACTAAGGAACCAATTAAAAAATAAATGTTTGAAAGGTAACTCGATCAAGTCTTCTCAGTTATGATTCAAGACCGGCAGTTCAGCGGTTTGAATAGAGAATAAAATAAATATAATTATTCTTATAATATTTATCGACAAAAAAATATATACTTCGGATTTATTTAACTAGAATAATGGTTTTAAGTAAATATCAACTAAAACTTAAAATAATTAATCTATTACCTACTTATATGCACAAATAAAAATCTTAAAAAAGGACTACCTACTCTAAAAGCCCCTCGGTGGAGGGAAAAGTGGCCAGGATGCTGGCAGCATTGGAAATTGAATGTCTAGGTACCCTCATAAGGTATTTTATAAAGCTTAAGTATTTTAAGTTTTTTTATTACATTGTAGATATTTTTTTTTAATTCTGTGAGATTAGGACGTATAATATTTACTACTGTAAAATAATAACATCATGTAACTTTTTTTTTACCAAATATTAGTTCTTGTGCTACATAATTATAAATAATTCAATTCATTTATTTCGACCAATTTAGATCATAGAACAAATCACAATTTAAATACAACATAAAATTAGGAATAAATAATAATTAAAAGCTAACACACACCTTTCACCATTTGCTTGTTAGTCAGTACATGTACCATTGAACAATGGTTCATGTACTGACAGTCAAACCTCTTCGCAAATACGTTTAGGATGGTAATATAATATTCTTGTATAATTATCATAATCATAATCGTATTGGTAACATTATTTTAAATCCATAGATGGTAGAAGACGCTGGTTCCCGAAATACAGTGAAAACTAGTTAGGGAACCAGAGGCTTCACCATTTAAAATTTAAATACTGTTACTATTAGTTTCCCAATAAAATGGTTGATTGAAAAAAAAATTATGTCATTTGTTTTTCCTAATTTAATTCGACTGTAATCAGCCTCCTTAGTTACCGCAAAGCTCAAATAGCACTTAGCAAAAGCCTGCACCTGATGAAATATACCCTATAATTTGTTAACATGTGTCGTAATCACCATTTAGTAGTTTCTCTGCGGTTTTTCACCTGAGGCTTAATATGTCTTAATGTTCTTTTGAAAATGGGTTACTGAACGAGTAATGAGTACTTAGGGTAGCAAAGCATCTATTAATGTTGAGTTATCGGTGGCAAATTAGGTATCAAAAGCTAGAGATTACGTTAATCTGATTTATTCAAATTAGCACTCTGCCTCAGTTATTAGTAGGTAGGTAATAATTTGATTACTAGATTGATGTTGATCATATGTTAGTTTTTTTACTGCTGGTGTCTCTTTAAGTATAGTATTTTATGGTGTCAAATATTAAAATATTTTAAAATTTGATGAAATATTGCCAAACAAGTCACATTCAGAGTCAATAGCAAAGCAAGTAACTGTCAAGTTAAATCCATGCCCCAGTAAAGCGGTGGAAACTTTACAAGAAGCTTTTATGGAGCTTTGTAAACAATACGAAAATAGATTTTTCACCGCGCTATATCGCGTCCATGAATACTTAATAAACAATAATCCACCATTATTACACATTACCACTCAAAAATACACAAGTCCATGAAAACAATACAAAAAGACGACATCTTTGTTTCACGTTTGCGCTAAAACGTATATTAATTAATTTCTGATATGATTACGTTAGGTCTTCATCATGAAAATCAATGAATGTATTGGTTCACGGGAATACAAGGGACGGGGTCTTCATTTTAACACGCTTTTATTAGCTTGGTTATGTATCTATGTAACGGAATCTTTGAACGTAATTTTCACCTCTTTAAAAACGTCGGATTGATTTGAAACTTTGCATCAAGACCCGATGACAATGCAATAAAGCAAAAATAAGTTTTTTAGTTTTTTAAACTGCGAGAATTAATTATAATCGCTCGCTGGTTTTAAAAATGCCGAAGGCAAATTGACGATGCTACTCCTACAATTGTATTCCTTGTCAAAACTCATATATGTTAAAGCATATTATTTAAGAATAAATAAAACAGCTGTAATATAAATATCATCTGTTTTATTTATCTAAAATTGTCTTGTTTTTGGACAAATAGTATATTAGGATGGGATAGGTGCAACCCCCACATGATCAGAGAGAATGGTGTGCCTAATTTCTGGCGCCAACGCGAAAAAAACATGTCGCCTGATTATATTATTTTCCTTAACTTGTGTTATTTAGTGTGTTCACGTATAATAATGGTGTATTATTATATATTTATTTGTTTTCAAGTGTGGGTAACTTCTATAATGAGATGAACATTTCTTTTCATTTTATTTTCAAAACTCTACGTAAGCCTTTAGTAAAATCTCATCCGCTTTGGGAATGACTTGGAATATAATTTTTTATGACTGTAAAGATGAATTCTTTGACGATATCTAATAAAAAATTAAAATATTTGAATACTGGACAATGGAAAATTAACAAAACATGCAATGCCAAAATCATTTCATGAAAAAAAAAAAAATGGTGTGCCTGCTAAAGACAAAACAAAAACCACACAACAATTAAAATGCTGAGTCCAGCAGATACTTGAATTAATAGAAATACCAACAAGTATAAAAAATTATAAATGATATAAATTATTTAAGCCTTAAACATCTTGATGTCAAGAACAGCGCATCTTTATCTGAACCGAATGGTCTATTTAAATTCCTCAATATTTAATTTAGTGAGCGAGGTCATTGACAATGTACTAGATAACATTAAATTAGCAAAAATACAAACAAGAGTAACCTTCGTTGATGATAGTACCTATGTTTCTCTTTGTTGTTGAATTTTAATTTAGTTCCTGAACGACGTTAAATATAATTTAAAAATAATAATATGATGTTATATAAAAGTTGTTTTGATGTTCGTGTTTGTTACGATTATGAGAGAACCTAAAAAATGCTCGTGACGATTACATAATCATACCATACTAAATCTATCAGAATTCATAAATTATCAAAGCTTTTTGTGTTTTAAACCAGCATTTCGGAAAATGTAACAACGCTGCCAGTTATGTAGGTACCAACAAAGGGCCTTACTTAAAAACGTTACTCAAGTTGACATACGCTTAAATATGCTCCGTCTTGTTTTCGCGTGTGACGATTGCCGTCAGCGAGAAGATTAGAGAGCATTTTAAAACATAGATCAACTTGAGTAACGTTTTTAAATAAGGCCCTTACATATTAACATTATTTGTATAGTAGACGTAGACTTAAACTCCATATGGCATTACTATTAAACCGTAGTGATTTTTAAATGCCATTATATCCTTTTTTGTATACTATTCTTATTAAATGATAAATAAATGAAACAAAAAAACGAATTTAACTATGTTTTGGTTTTAACATCAACGCAAAACACATTTCAAATCATTTATTAATATGGGTACAGTAGTGTACACTTATGAACGCCAACATTACATTTTACTTGTGTAAAAAATTAACATAATTACAATGAATAAAATAAAAATGTCAACAGCAATAAATAAAATTATAAGTACAATATAATAGTAATTTACAAATAGGTATGTCCATAGAATTATTCAGTTATCTTTGCAGTCTAAACACAATTTGCGCAAAGATACTTTGTCACAGTTAAAGTCATTAATTTTAAAATAAGCTTTTTGTATTAAAAATTTCTTAAGTATTTTCTTAAACGAAGCATCTCTCTTATTTATTAAGCTTTCAGGTAGCAGGTTATAAAAAAAAACTATTCATGAGAAAAGAGTCAGACACAAGAAAAGATAAGTTTTCTCTTACCGTTCATTGATCACGTGAAGATTTAAATGGCCATTATTAACTCCCTCTTAAATTATAACTTTTGTAACCCTCTCCTTGTGCTGCTATCCTCATAATCCTTTAACCCATTTTAGCTGTTTTACCTTGTTATCGGCATAAATCGTGGTTTTCTGTACCATCCAAACCATTGAGCCTAACATGATCTACGGACGACCTCTACTACATAATTATCAGCTTAAAAAAACCGACTTCAAAACTCAGATCAAATATAAATAGTCAGATGGATAGTATGGTAGGATAGATGGATAGTGGTGTATAGTCTAAGATCCGGCTGTAGAATTAGTGTGGTCATCGAGTTTTTGCTTAAAACCAAGTTTATATGCATATTTATGATTAGGAGAATATAATATATCAACCAGGGTGCCAATCAAAATGTGGCCGCTAGTATTTTTAGTTAAATTATTGTTAATTAATTTATGGGAAAAAATTTCATTAGCTTGGTTTTAAATAAAATATCGTTCACTTCACGGCATATGCGTAAAAATTTGGTTTTAAGCAAAAACTCGATGACCGCACTAATTCTGCAGCAGGATCTCGTACTATTACGGGGAACAAGAAAAGTGAAGCCACTTTTTGAAATGTGTGTGTAGTTGTTTGATGTTTTCAGTATGAAATTCACGGCGTGAGTCGTGTATTTATACTGGAATTTCACGTAGTTTTGGAAGCAATTTTGACTTAACTTTGGCAGTAAGTACTCCATCTGTATTTTTTATTAGATTTGAGCTTCAAAATTAGTAATAACGCAATTTCGTTTACTTGGACCACATATTATTTTCAGTCATTTTGATATAAAAACCAAATTACTGAACCTATTTTTAAATAAAAATTTAAGAAAAGCTGAATTATGAAAATAAAATAAAAACAATCTTCTCGAGTCAAATAAAAAAATAGCTTTTCAAATCGGTTTTTAAATAACGGAGTTCTGAGAAAAAAAAATACACTTGAGAACCCCCTCCTTTTTTTAAGTCAGTAAAACTCAAAACATTTAGGTACTCTATTAGTTGGTGAAAAAGTATAAGTCTCATTAGTCTAAGTATAAGTTAGTGTTAGCTTGAATTTTGTTTAGTTAACAAAGGCACTAAGACTTGTCGTTTAAAAAAAGTTTCAATTTGATCACATTTAACACAGTTATATAAACTTTTGCGAACCACAACGTTCCCGAGAGGTCCCAGTAGAATACTAAATCCGGGATTCTATCAGATAATTTAATCACTAGAAAAATTGTAGAGTTCAGCTTCTCGACTAATGGCTCTCTGGCTGCCTTTTAGTTCAGGAGTTTAGTTGCGGAATAGCCGTTATGAAATAAACTATTATTTCTAGTAGTAATTTGGTTTCCATATTTTCATTCTTTTTACATTTTCGAATAAGTTTACTATTATGTATTCTGTGATAAGTTACTATCCCCACTACGAAAGAGACTAAAATAGAGTTCAGTAATGTATCTAATCCAGTATTCAGCAATGTTACGATCTAACTTAATGCTATGGTATGGCATAGTGGTGACGCCTCTGCCTTAGGAGCAGAAGCTTTCAGTTACAATTTACAAAAAATGGCTGAAATATAACCAAAACAGCAAAGAACCTGAGTCACCGACATAGCAATTAAAATCTATAAGTTGAAGTGGCAATGGGCAGGCCACATCGCTCGAAGAACTGATAACCATTGGGGAAGCAAGGTTCCTGAGTGGAGACCGCGCGAAAAGAAAACGTAAAAAAATGTGCTTTAAGTCCCAATAGACATTTAAAACATAATTATGATGACGACGAGGTTTTAGATGTCTCTAATATATTCCTTACTCTTAATATATCCTTACTCTTTAGTCCTTTATTCCATAAATTCTAAATAATGAAAGACTTATCATGCTTCAAGATAGGTATCATATTTTTTCTTACAAGATGTACTAGGTCTACTTCATCTTAAGTACTTAGTACATAAAGCATTTAAGTACTTTTTTATGAGTCTTGTTCGCGTAAACTACTAGTGGTTTTATGTATCGTGGTCAGGGTGAAATTGGCACAAAATTTTCCTTAACGTTATGTTAGTTTCCAACATTATTAGTAAGGGTCTGTTGCCCATTCTCGTGATAAATTACATTGGAGAACCAAGTTCCTATGTTATGATATTTATTGAATTCTTCATATATTTTTTGCCTGCCTTTAATCTACTGTTTTGTTGCGATTTACTGGCCAGTTCTATATTTTAAGAGTTTAAGCCATCTAAATTCTTCCAAAATGGCTTAATAACGGTAATCTTAATTCTCTGTCAGACAACGCACAGCCGTCGAATCTAGAAGCATGGCATTATTGGCAAAACTAAGAATAGATTTTTGTAAATCATATCTATTAGCGATGCCGTCGGCCGAGCCCTACGAGTATAAAGTCGCGGGCATTTCGTTAAATGCTCATGGCATTGTAAAGTTTGTGATGTTATTAAGTAGACTCGCTAGTCCACTTAATAATAATAATAAAGTGGCCAAGAACGTGTCGAGACGCGTGTCTCTCTCGGATACGGATGGCGTATGTCAGAGTTTCGTAGCTAAAGCCATATAATTGTGGATACATTCATAGTTCAGAAATTGGTGGTTATAGTTTTTTTTACTACAGACCAGGTAGTACCAGAGCTTTCCCTAAAATGTAAAATAATATATATTTTTTGAATCTAAATTTAGATCTATAGTACTAAAACAGTAATTTGCAAAGTTTCATGCGCTTAACTTAAAGACCAATAGAAGTTCGAAGGTTCTAAAGAATTAGAACGGACGGACAGAACGAACTTATAAGGGTTCGCTGTAGAATAACGGAACCCTATTACAAGTTGCTAAAAAGTTGCATAATCACAATATCTGTACTATTATAATACCATAGACAAATTATAGGAGAAACACATTTTCTGATCAACAAAAAAAACCTTAGCCTTTTTTACACGCTAACATTTAGTCCGTGGCTTAGCGAGAGCTAACCTTGTTTATACGTTGAATATATTCAACAAAATTCGAAATAGCATTAGCATAAATATACATGTCGTATCTTTAGATAAGATAATTGCAGAATTACTTGTTTATATGCATAACCTTTTACAGAATAAGTACTTACACGTACGAGAAAGTAATGCTGACAAAAGTGAAAAGTAAAGTGTCAACTGGTTAGTAATCTACAGTAATTAAAGAAGCGTTTATACTCCGATAATTGAATACTAATTGCTTTTATTGGTAAAATTAATTCTGTGAGAAGATAAAGATACTCAGAAGAAACTTTAAGATCAGACAAGAAATTAAAAGGTATTTTTAATAAGTAAAGATCCTTATTAGTGAAATCCTATAATTGTACATTATGATAATTATCAATTGTATTTAGAATGGAGGATGCGTAAGATTTGAGAGGAATTAATTTGAGGACGTGTTTATTACCAGAAAATAATTTACCGGCACAAACTGTTCGTTTTATTAGTATTGTTTCTGTGTTTTTTAGCATTGTACAGATAAAAAACTTGTTGTATAGTTAATTACTGCTTTGAACGAGGATGCAAAAGAGGATTTGAAAGTAGAACATGACTAGACAATAACAAATATAAAAACATTGTTTTTATTAGTTTTATTTCTACAGGTAATACTTAAGCAATATTTTGTTAATGTTTTTAACAGATGTGATTGTATTGTAGTGTAATTTGGAAGCAGTACCCTTAGTACAAGATTTGATAGTTTTCGAAAACTTTTTTCGTTTTCGTATTGTTCCATACATTTCAGCAAAGTGCCTCTAGCGGAAACGCGGAAGAACTAAAATCGGTAGTAATCGGCAGTATAGGTTGCTTCACTCGAATACGAAAGAAGGTTTCGAATAGCGTTTAGCCCAGCAATGTATGGAACAAAACGAAAACGAAAAAAGTTTTCGAAAACTATCAAATCTTGTACTAGGGGTACTGAATAGCAGCTATAAGGCAAGTAGCTAATGATCCGTGTTATTTTTCCCTGACTTCCAAAAACGAGGATGTTCTAAATTCAACTGTTTTTTTTATGTTTGTTACCTCAGAACTTTCGATTGGGTGAACCGATTTTGATGATTCTTTTTTGATTTGAAAGCTGGTGCTTCCTGTGTGTACATTTCAATTTGGTCCAGTTCTGAAATTTTTATGAGGTCTTATTATATTGATACTTATGTATCTATGTGTTTGTAATTGCGTTTGCAACGTTCATTTATAAATTTAATAAGAAACACGCGTTAGATTTTTGGCGTCAACGTTAAAAAAACATCTCACCTCATTGTATAATTTTTCTAAACTTGTGTATTTTTGAGTCTTCATGTGTAATAATGGTGGTTTAATTTTTAATCGTTTGTGAATGTGCTCAGTGTGGAAAGTGATGTAGCGAGGAGAAACAAGTATTTTCATAACGTTTAATACGGTATGACTTTGACTTACACCGTAACTTACTTTGACTGTGTCTATAATTTGTTTAGCGATATTTAGTTGAACTTGTTTTTTTTTAATACTTGATACTGGCAAATCTACAAGACTTGAGAGGCCACAATCCTCTCAAAGAAAAGAAAAACGTTAAAGTAGCAACTCAGCGTGTAATTAAGAAACAAGAAATGAACAAAAACTCTTTGCAAAAAAAAACTGTTATTGTCATTTCATTTACTTATAATGAAAATAATAACAAAAAGGTATACTTTTGACGTTTTGGTGGGCTATAATTGTGTAAAAATAAGGCTCTGAGTTGAGCTTTTAGTTTAACCTTTGTGATCACATTAACGAAAAACACTTCTCTAAGTTCTGGTGTGTATTATGTATTCTGTGGTTCGGGATTCACTATTTCGAACTATTTTATACACTTATTTCTACTTCATTGATGAGTAGTACTTGATACCATGTTATTGAACGAGTGAAGAGAGGTCACATATTTTTTTTTATAGAATATGTGGCAAACAAGCTATAATTACTAAATTCTAATGGAACAAGTTGGCGTTTCTTTGTATTTTTGTTCGACGATATCGTATCGTTGCGTATGACAATTTTACTTTCAAATATGGGCAAGATCGGTCGAGGCGTTGCCAAGATATAGAGTCGCGAAGTCTCCGTTCGTGCGAACTATTCGTTTAGTTTATAGTGCCGTCTATTCTCTTGTGCCTTTCACTAAACCAAATTAATTTGACAGGACTAGAATTATTACTAACATTTCTTTTCATTTCAATACGCCAGAAAAGAATAATTTTTTTAGAGCTGCCAAACTTAGTTTACTTTAGAGAATGGCACAACGGAATCGACTGTCATTATAACTATTGTGTTCCGTTTAGTCCAATCAGCTCTACTTATTCAATTCTTCTGCGATCGAATACACCACTACTATATCAATTGTAGTCCACGAGATGTAATGTTATTTATTATTGTTGTAAATAAATATCGGAATCGCCATTTTTATCTGGGGTCAGAGTTGGAAAGACAATCGTGAATATATATTTTTAACAGAAAATAATATTAAATTCGTACCTTAAACATTATCTTAAAATATATTTGCAATACAAGTAATTAATTAATCAAGATAGATAAACGTAACTATATTATCTATTAACCTTATTATGCATAAATGCTCGATAAGCAAATCTGTAAAGCCTTTTTTTAACTCCTTTTTTAAGCGTACCACTTCTCGTCAGAGGGAAGTTCCTTCATTCATTCAGTATCAGCCTATCAGGTTCCCACTGCTGGAACACAGCAGGTCTTCTCTCAGAGAGAGACAGAGAGATAGTTTAGGCCCTAAATCCAACATGCTGACCCAGTGCATAAGTCTTTGAACTTTTGAGGTTATTAGACACCGGATTCCTCCCGATGTTTTTCTTCGCCTTTTTTATGCGATAGCATCCAAACTGCACATAATTTATTATAGTACTAAACATGTCATTGGTCGAGCCGAGGATCGATCGGGTGCCGTCAGATTGTAAAACGCACATGCTACCGCTTGCCCACCATCGCTCAGAAAAGAGATAAAGGTAGTGACCTTTATTTAAAGACCAGAATCTCGAATGCAGCGGTCTCACTCGTGTATTTTTTTAAGATATAAAATGAAAGAGGGAAGATGTTTGGCCACCTGAACGACATGACAAATTAATGAAAACCATTACAGAGGGAAAGGTAGAAGGAAAGAGAGGACCGGGAAGACCAAGAAGAGTATTCGTAGACCAAATAAAAGAGAAGGTAAATATCATGTCAGACAGGGAAGTGTAAATAATGGCAGAAGACCGTCAAGCTTGGAAGTTACTCCAACGACAAGAGCTACGCTCTTAAATGTTGAATGAATGAATAAAATGACTGTCTACTTTTGAAAAATATGCTTTAGTCATTATACGACGTTAATACTTCAACATAATAAATTATAAATTTTTGTTTTAATATGTTTATAATGACCAGAATAAATGGGAATAACTTTATATCCCATTTTTTGTGGTCATGATCAAAATATTAAAAAACCACTTTAAAAAAAAAAATTTACATCCTAAAATGACCGACGCAGTTTTTTCAAATGAAGACAGTAATTTTATATTAGAAACAACTACATCTTTTGTGTGAGTGAGATAGCGGCGCACCTTATTATAAGCCTCAATATTAAAACTACGATATAATATAATCATGCAACTGGAGTTAGACTTAATATTTTAAGGGTATTACTAAGAAACCAAAATTGAACGAAGATTTAACATTCAATCACGGTTTGATTATATTTAAGGTAAAATTTGATTTCATATCACGAATAAAAGCATCGAAGCTCATGGATACGCTAACGAAGACGTTTCAACAAATCAAATCATATTCTATCAAATATTTGGAATATATATTTTAATGGTAGATTCAATTTATAGGTATACCAACTTACGCAAAAAGCAAAAACCGCGGCCACAATTCTTACATCATTAAATACAAATTTAACGCTTCGGGGTTTAACGTGTTAATATTCTTGGAAATTACGACTAATATAATACTTTAGGCCGACTGCTGGCATTGACAATGACCCAGAACGTCTGCGTGTGTCACCGCCTTATCTCGACGGGTCAAAGTTTCGAGCGAAATGGCGAATCTAGATTTCAGCGTTAGGTATTCTCTGGTTATCATTTTGTAACGGGCAATTAATCTTGAAGCAATAGTGGCCAAGCTGTAGCATTTGCGCTTTACAATCTGATGCCACCCGGTTCGATGGCCCTGCACCAATGACTGATTTAGTACCTAAATAAATTATGTGCAGTATCGATGCCATACTTCAAAAATAACGAAAGAAACCGATATGTCCAAGAACCTCATAAGTTTAAAGACACAACTCACATTCACCAACATGCACTGGGCCAGCATGGTGGATTCGGGTCCATCCTCTCTCCCTAAGATAAGACCTGAATCCCAGTAATGGGAACAAGAAAACGAAATGAAAATGATGATGATGAATTAATATTCATCTTTCATAGTTATGATAAGACATGACATTCGCCGAGTGATTCACCAACATGCACAACTTGGACCAAATACCCGGTCCAAGTTTTTTGGCTCTGACAGCTGTGATAACATTGTAAAAAGCTTTATAAAACGTTAATTCTGATCACCTTAGGAGTTTAAGCGTAAAATTATACCTGGTAGCCAATATAGGAACTCCAGTAATATGTAGGTAGTCCAGCTAATCGCACTCATATCATATATGTGAAAGTTTGGATGGATGGATGGATGGATGTATGTATGGATGGATGGATGGATGTATGGATGGATGGATGGATGTATGGATGGATGGAGGAATAATTTCTATTATATCCTCTTCCTCATATAGTAATGTGGTAGGTACAAATCATTCTCACCCGCATGTAACAAAGATATATTACCAAAGATTTGATGCATCGTGCATCAGGAAATGTGTCACGAGCCCGCATCTTTCAATTTGATAAAGGGTTTAGGTTAAGCATCTCTACCTATAGGTATTGTATCTCGATGAGCTCTCCTATGATCTCCCGTCATTATTACATGTATGTTTTTTGGTACCCATTTCCAAGTAATCGTTAGTAGTTTGCTTTGTATTTAATCTTGTTAGTTTTTATTTTATTTTTATTTCTTAATTTTATTTCAATAAATATTTTGAATAATTTATGTTACTGTGTCTTGAATATTTGACATCGATAAATAGCGCTAGATTAATTTTAATTTTACTTAATCTTGTAACATATATGTAAATGCATGTTAGTTTTTATTTTATTTTTATTTCTTAATTTTATTTCAATAAATATTTTGAATAATTTATGTTACTGTGTCTTGAATATTTGACATCGATAAATAGCGCTAGATTCATTTTAATTTTACTTAATCTTGTGACATAAATGTAAATGCATGTTCGTTTTTGTCAATAAATAAATAATTTAATTTAGCAAATGAGTTAGTTAAAATTAACATTAGATAAGTTAATAATTATTTGGTTTTCGCGATTATTAATGCATATTTATTTATTGATTTTACTAGAGAGGATGGTTAGCAAATAGCAACTACTATGGATCCAGTCAAATTAATAAAATCTCAAGCCCGGCGCAGAATATGTAACGTCTCGGGATATCATTAGCGGCTACTGAGTAGGTTTTGATCGTACATTATAGACAGTACTTGTAAATAATTTCATAATATTTCTCCACATCCGTCATCTAGTCTACATGTGATCATGGACACTGCAAAGTGTTTGAAACGTCTTGAATTAAAACAGTGTAAAATACAGGCGATAAAATACGTTAGAAATGTAAAAAAATCATTTAAAAGAGTTGTTTTCGCCTAGACTATTTACTAACAAAATACAAGCCAACCAATTACGAATTATCTGATATACCTACTGAGCCCAATCCAAGAACTAAGTCGTATTACTAAAACAAGGCGGATAACCCATATTTTATACCGTTCAAATTAAAGATGAGAAGAAGAAGAAGAAGAGAAGATGGTCACACAAGACATGGCATGGACGTATTGGACATGGCCCACAAGATGGTCAGACGACCTAAAAGAGACCGCAGGAAAACGCTGAATGCAGGCCGCTTCCAACCGGCTCTTTTGGAAATCGATGGGGGAGGCCTATGTCCAGTAGTGGACGTCCTATGGCTAAAATGATGATGATGATGATGAGAGTAAAAAATTGTTTAAATTAAAGTGAATAAAATTAGAGTACCTAGTTCGATATTTTTACTATAGAAAACAGAAACATATATTTCATGGTCAACTGAACAATAAACAATTGAGTATGACATTCACATTCCATAAATAGTTATGGTTGATATTACGAAAACACGATTCGAAGAGCTTTGATTCCACTTTTACTGTGCGAACTGCTAGTCTGTGGAAAGCACTGTCTGAATGGGTGTTCCTCCGTAGTTACAATCTGGTTGTTTTCAAATCACGAGGGAATCGATTTCGTCTCGTCCCACAATTTCCCACAATTCGGATCCCACAATTTTTTAGAAAATTAGTTGAAAACCGAAACTATCGAATACGGTCTAACTATAAACATAAATTAATGTTACCGACATCTAAATTAGCAATGCATAGCTCCGGCCCAAATCCAATGGCCATCATTATATATAATAAACTACCAGTACAGATAAAGGATATAGAAAATGAAAATAAATTTGACAAAACCCTAAAAAACATGTTGCTAGCAAAATGTTATTATAGCATAAACGAGTATTTAGAAGACAAATCAATTATGGAATAAATCGTTCCGCTCCGCACTATATTGCCATACCCAATCAGGGTTATTATTATGTATTACCTAATTTAAACATGCTACCTAACATCTGTATGTGAACTTCATAATAATTATGCAATAAATTATTGAGTATTGAGTATTGTCTAGGCAAGTGTGTTCCATCGTAAACTCATCATCACGTAACATTGGGCGAGTTGGCGGTCAAAGGCAAGCCTATTATATAAATAAATAAATAAAATGATTTATGTAATCAGCGTACCCAAGTCTAGAGCAAACAACTCGGTATTTGGCATTTAGCTTCCAGCCACTGCCAGGCCTTGCGTATATCACTACTCTGAGTCTCAAGAGTGCATCTTATTACAAAAGTGAGTTAGAGGTTAAAAGTACATCACAAAATATTGAAAAGAATTTTTGAAATAACAAACTTAATGTAAGCAACGTCCATAGTATTCCATTATGTGAGAAAGTGTAAACGGATCCCCTGAGATCTGTCGATAGCGTCTTTACAAAAGAATGTAATTTTGTTACTCACAATCAGTTTTGAGAAATCTTTTGTTGGTAAATTATTAATTTAACTTGGTTATTATACTTGAGTAAAGAAAGAAACGCTAAAGACAGAATTTTCCATAAAAAACATAATAAAAGTCTTCCCTTTCAAAACCCTTTTAGTATGAACGGGGAAGCGACGCAATCTGAAAGAGCTTAACGTCGTATTGCTTCCATTACTTCGATTAAATTCGACGTCTATTAAGCAAGCAAACGTGACTATCGAACTCTTCAAACGTTAATTTTAGTTTGACCTACTATTTAGTGTAAGAAAATATTTAAATACATTACTTATTTAGACTGTGTCGCCTAAACATCAACTTCCACGTAACTAACACTACCTTTTCAACTTCATTTCTAACTTTGAAAAATTATGGAAATTAATTTAATTTGTACCATATTTGACCTGATTAAGGATTACTTTAAGGAATACGTTTTCAAAAAACGATGACATAACTTACATACAAACTTTCATCCCTTATTTAACTCATTCAGGGGAAGAATTTTCAAAAACGTTTCAAATAATGCAAATTTACTTTATATAAGGAAATTTAATGCATCTAGAGTAAGCCTAAATCCCTAGGTCTAGATTTTAGACCTAGCAATTTAGGCTGTGTCAGTAAATAAATGAACGAATTTAAGATCGCTGAGATCAGACTTGGCCAAAAAATTACACGAAAAGGTTGCATGTAATATAAATATAACATATGTGCATGCTGCGTTCGCACGCACGCTTTTGTTTAAGTTTATTTATCAATAATAGGTATTATTAATAAATAAAAACAAGCTTTTTTTCGCATTCTCCTCAGTAAACCCTTTCATTTGATATCAATATCATGGGGGTGCATGAAAAGAACTGATCCGCCATCTTTGGGTGTCCACCATATTGGATTTAGAATGACGTCATTTAGCTAACCATGCATTGTCATCAAATGCAAATTTCAGCTTAATCGGTTGGGGATAAATGTTTTAAAATTCAGTTGCAATATTTGACTCATACTAATAAATAAATAAATAAAATGAATAAATATCTGGGTCATTTTGCACACACGGTCATCTGACCCCAAACTAAGCAAAGCTTGTAATATGGCTGCCAGAGACTGATATAATTTTAAATATATACTTATACAGATATCAACACCCAGAGATAGAACAAACACAAATGTTCATCACATAAATGTTTGCCCTAGGTGGGAATCGAACCCACGCCCCCAAGCGCAGCAGGTAGTTTCACTACCAACTGAGCCACCGGGGCAGTCAAATAAGGCAAATTAAACAAATTGTGATAAAAACTTTAAAAAAAACCTATCATTTCCTACGCAATCCTGATAAATAACTAAAAAAATACCCAATGCAGAAACCGTGATACTGTTAAGCAAATGAATTTAATTTTAATAAGATTTTTCCTCCCTAATGATAAAACTGTTCCTTGAATGGCGTGGGCGAATTTCACAGTATTTTTATCTTTTCAGGGTTGCTCGCGGGAATATAGCGAGCTGATGAGAATAGGTACAGAGTTAAGTTCCGTTTTCCTGGATGTGGGCATTTTTGCATTGAGTCATTGATGGATGGCGCCTGAGATTAGAACAGAGACTGCTCTTGTATATTGTACAGAGTTATTTTAATTCTTGAAAATAAATATGTATTCTTTGAATTTATATAATCGCAAGACAAAATTTATGAATATCTGAAATCAATTTCATAATAACAAGATTTTAATGAGGACCAGATAGGTTAGGAATACAATTTATTGTTTTATTCCTATCTGCTACGCGTGGGGGCCGATGGCCATATAGATAGGTGTTATGGTGTTATATTCTATCCGCTTAGATTTTTGCTTGGCACAATGAACAAACAGACAGAGACAGAGTTACTTTCGCTCATTAGGATACTCAAGTACCTATATTTTTGTAGCGGTAGTACTCATTTGCTGAGTTCTTCCGGAGAAGCACTACCTTTACTAGCTATTCACTGCTTGAACATTTAATATGTACCAGATTAAACGCTATTTTTTTTTAAACTAATATGTTACTTAATTTATATATACCCTATGCCATCGTAGCTCCCAAATCGACTGAACTCTCCGTAGGAGTATTACATTCTCTTGGGACTGAACCGGATGTCATTTTTTTTTCTGTTTGATAGGTTCTGTTTGTTTGATATCAAGTCATCCAATTTATGCTTGTTTAAAGCAGACCTTTTAAAAAGTAGTCGTTATCTAATTTTCAAATGTCTTTATACTAGTTTTCTTAGATATAACAACTGTTTATGTATTGCTCGAAATAAATTATATCGATTTGCATTCACGCACCTACTCACTCCCTATATAATTATTCAGATCTTGACATGAATATAATCATAATTGCATGTATTATATTGCATAAAATTATAATATACATTATTCTTAGAGATTATAGCTTAGAGCAACACGTAAGGGAGACTCAGAGCACCGGCATCGTCTCTGTCAAAGTAAAATTCCACGCGGCCACGTTACACACGTGAAGTATAGATGAAAAAAAAGAAACATATATATGCATTTATTAACATCAAACGAACTATGGCTAGGCATATAGGCTTATGCTTATGAGGAGTTGCTACAAAAATGATAACAGCGATTCCCGCAATTGGCGTAACCGGAAGTTGATCCGGTTTTTCTTAAATGTGTGTATAGAATGTTGATGTATTTATAAATGCGTGCGTATATAGCAATAGAAAGAAGTACTAGTGTGTGTGTAGATCAAAATAACTGAAAATATGTATCAGATATCGCGTCTCAGGGTCGCACAATGGAACGAAAACAGCTCGTAGTGGACTTAGGGTACTCGAAAATAAAAAAAACAATTTTTTGGAAATGTAATGATAGGATCGGATTCTACTCATCAATATAACCATATATTATCCCACAAATATTTTCGATTACAGAAGTATTTTCAGAGTTATGACGATTTGTATTTTTTTTATGGGGGTCAGGACAAATTGGTGTATATCACGCGTTGGCGCAATACTTTGTGTCATAAATAATGTTACTGAGACATTATCAGCCGAAATTCAAATAAATTACTTAAAACTTTTTATTTTATATTTTTCAAATTGCTTTATTATCGAAAATACTAACCTTATAAAAAAAATATAGAAAATAATCGTATTATATTGACTAGTAGAACTCGATTCCAAAATTTTAAGCCCATAATTTTTGAAATCAGCCCACTGTGGGTTGCCCTCGACTTTACTCTGTGACTGCGTTGCTCTAAGGATTATAGTAACATGAATGATAAACAAAATATCGACGTGTATCTGCATGTTGACAGGAAATTTCAAAATACATATATCAATGACGAGGCCTCTTGTCAGCCATCTCTGCTTGGATGATTTTGAATTATGGTACTGCATTTCCCGTTGCCATATTCATCATTCTGGAAAACATGTATATTCGAGATTTTCAATATTATTATTTAACTTAGCTATATTATTTCTTAACACTCCTTCAATATTATAATACTTATAGTAAATAGGTATGCTACACAAAAGGGCGTGATAACAAATATAGTGTTTTGTTTTGTCCTTTTTTTAACCGACTTCCAAAAAGGAGCTTCTCAATTCGACTGTTTTTTATATATGTTTGTTACCTCAGAACTATCGACTGGGTGAACCGATTTTGATGTTTTATTTATTTATTTGAAAGCTGGTGCTTTACGTATGGTCCCATTTCAATTTGGCTCAGTTTTGACATTTATGTGTAGTCGGTTTTTTTATTGATAATTATTTGTTATAAATAAGCAATTGTCCATTTTAGGCCAAGCGAAAAACAAAAAGCGATTACAAACTTCTTTGTCTTATAAAATAAACAAGAGAACTGCTGGTATTTGGCCGCACTAGTCCAAAACTCCACACAAAGTGGACATCAGTGTCTTTAGGAAACATTTGACCGCCCTTTCATTTCTGAACTTTCTTGTTTCAATGTCCTTTGGCACACCATGTTTTGTTGTTCTGTTTTAGTCCAAATGTGACTTAAGACGCTCTTTTCCGACTTTTAGCAATCATTCTAAATTAAGTGTGCATACCTCCATGGTTAGCTTAAAATTATAAAAATGGTGTCATAACAAAATTGAATGTTTTATCTAAGAAACCCATGAGACCGAAACACGATTAATCACATTTCGCTCGATAGAAAAAAAATATCAAAGTAGCTCTGATTTGCGCTTTTATCTCTGTTTTTTTTTGGATTCATTTAATTACCTATTTATTAAATTATGTCTGCGATATCTTGATATATAGATTTCATAATTATTAAGGAAACCGGTGAGGTACATTTTACATTACAGCTATACTTTTCGAAAAATATGAGAAAAACCCCAAAACAGAAGTAGCGAAACGCACGACTGTGTGTAAGAGCCATGATTTTGCTCCGCTAAATGCGACATTAATACAATAAACCAAGGATTATGGTCATTTATAGTAATAAGCGTTGCTTAAAAGTGGGAATACCTCGTCTTAATCATGTAATGTAGCTTTTAATCTAACTGTAGAGAAATATAAATAGACAGATAAATATAGGGAGTTGATAATTACGTTTTAGTGAAAAAATTAGCACATCTATTTCAGCCACCAAAATCTAAATTAGAACAGAAGCATGACCAAGCAGCCAGGTCATGACAGTCAATAATTTGTCATTTTCACGAACCATCGAGTCCGAAGCTTGCCTTCTATTCTGTACCATAGTTTTTGCTATTGTTCCCACGCCGTATTTCAATTGTAATAGAGCTTCGAATGAAATAACAGAATGTTTCATTTAACCATTTCATTCATTGTTTCTACCTACATTTTTTGTAGAGAATATTATCTGTATTGACAAAACTTGCCATCACGTATGTATGCTATTTATGTTGTCTATACTGTATACTATTCCAACAAAATTATTTAAAAAAAATTGGCCAATTATGCTAAGTTTTTATAAAACTGTAAAAAAAAAAAAAAAAAATTTGTTTATTATTTTGTTTACTTTTATTACTAATCACTGTTACCAGCTATCTAGAGATACCACTATACCCAGCGAATTGGTTAACTATTCGCTGACTACACCAAATAAAATTTCACGATTTCGTTTGAGAATGAATTAGTGATATGGATATAACTCGGAACATTGCCAATTCGGCTTTTTTAGTTTTTACGGAAATGGCAGCGGTTTACACAGGATGTTAATATTTAGATTACATCTCGATTGAAAGAAATTTAAGGATGTGGATGTACAGTGGTTTCCACAGTAAATAAGCAATGGCTAAAAATATTTAATTTTATGTTTACGTATTATGAAAAAATACGGGAGTATGCGGTAAAAATTATTACTAACTCGTTTAGCATTGGTTTAGTTTCAGTGCACCAAAGTTGACACATCTATCTTTTTTCTCCTTTATTTTTATTTACCTAAAGTCCGCCGTTACTCAGACTATTCCTACCATGAATTTTAAAACAGACTTAAATAAATAACGTAAATAAATGTTGAAGAACTGTTGCCTGGAAGAGATCGCTTTAAGCGATAAGGCCGTCTGTTAAAAGCCTAGATAATTACTGTAATGTATAATGTTATCCTTGTTTTTGTGGTTTTTAATAAAGAGTTATTGTATTGAAAAGGTGATTTTATAAAATAACGCTGAATCCAATTTCGATAAAAATTATTTGGGACCACTATGAAATAAAAGAAGCATCAAATCTATTCATAATTGGCAGAATAATCACGTAACAACCATACAAAAAAAAAACATACAGTCGAATTAAATACCTCCTCCTTTTTGAAGTCACTTAAAAATACTTCCAAACTTTTCATTCTTGGCTAATCAAAACCACGCTTGAACGACAAAGTTTCATCAAACATTCGCAAACGACCAGTGTCATCAATCTTGCGAAATTAAACGAATCCCAAAAGCATTTAATTTTCATTGCCGAGGACCACCAGTCGTAAAAATTGGACGACGATACTCAGAAGCTGGCGTTAAATTACCTTCAAATGTTATGAAAAGATGAGCATTCGGCAAATTCGATGCACTTGAAAAACTTGCCGATAATTGGGCAAAGATACGGAAAGCCTACGTTAAGAACGAACTTTTGCAACACAACATTATTTTTATAGGAAAAAATTGTATAGTTGTATAGGTAGCTTTACAAATTTAGTCACGTGTATTTTTTTACTTCAGGGAGAACAGCTAGTCTATATACCTACTGGGTTAAGCGGAAAGGGTGTTCTTAACCGAAAGGGGACCATAGTTGCTATCATTATGCACAACTTTTATTGCGGAAACAACTCCAAAATCACAAAAAATATAAAATGCGAAATACACTCTTTCACTGACTGACAAAACCTCGAAAATCCCTTCACCTACGAAGCTGAAAAATATGGTAAATAGATTCCTTATATATAGGGTGATAGATAGGGTGTAAAGGTCAGCTAAGAGAAGATTTAGCGAAAGGGCCGATTTAAGAATGTTAAAATTTTATATGAAATTCATGTGTATATACGAAGACGCGGACACCATACCACTGCTTGTTTGTTTGTTACAAAGCAACGGATCAGTGTTATTTTTTTACAAAGTGATAGGTGGAGATCCGGAAAGAGACTAATACTTTCATTTCGGAATAAAATAGGTTCTAAACTATAATAGGTTTAAACTATCACGGTTGTTAATTACATAAATATATTACTACTATGTGATATTAGGTATAATATAACACATGTTTCTAATATTATACAATTATCCCGTTAATAATCATATTACTTGATAAAATATAAAGATAGTTGATACGGCTTATCTTTAAAATAAAATAAATAAATATCTGCACACATGGTCATCTGACCCCAAACTAAGCAAAGCTTGTAATATAGCTGCCAGAGACTGATATACATACATATATATTTTTAAATACATACTTAAATAGATATTAGCACCCAGACATAGAACAAACACAAATGTTCATCACACAAATGTTTGTCCTAGATGGGAATCGAACCCACGCCCCCACGCACAGAAAGTAGGATCACTACCAACTGAGCCACCGAGGCAGTCATATATACGAAATATTCTTTAAATAAATCAATTAATTATTTGATGTAAACTGTAGTCGGTACATTGTATGTACATATGTTGTATGTAAATTGTACAATATTTGTAAATGCAAAGCTTATTATTGTATGAATATTCAGAAAGAGGAGGGTTTTATCTCAAAAACTCGAAACACACACCTTGAGAGTTTTCTTATCTATCGGGAACACTCGACAGTTCAGAGACGCGTTTTCAGAGTTGGATTTCATATAAATGAAATACAATTTTGAAACCAGCTGAAAGCTATTTTTGAGGGAAATTGGAAGGAAATAATCACTTTTATGGATTATAATTTAAATAGTAGAAACAACGCCAGATTGTAGTCGTTATTACAAGAATAAATCTGGTATATATTTTAATCTTTTTTCTTCAAGCCTTTCTGTATAAGAAAGAAGAAAAATATTTATTAATGACAGAAACAATATATAAAGTATTATGTTACAATATATATTATGTTCTAAGGCTCTGTTATTTGACTGATAAGTACAAATAAGATGGCGAATGAAGGAAATTGGATTCATTTCCCCTATTCTCTCAATTTTTGAGGCGAAATCAAATTAATTTTATCTTATTACGGTCGTAATATTCCTGTTTGTCAAGGTATAAACGTGTTTACCTCAGATCATACAAACAATGTAGATATGGTAAGGTGGCGTGGCGGGTGCGAACGCATCTGGCCTAAATCAGCTTGATGCCTTTAATCGAACTTACCCTGCAAATGACCTTGTCGCCTTTTTTGTATGTAGACTATTAGTTAGTTCATTGGTGTTGCTTTAAGTTTCTTAGTGTGCGTGAAAAATGAGTAAGTAGAGATCATACTTACTTACAGATTTGTTGCTATATATTGATTCAAAATAAAAATTGCAAACTTCGCAAATTTAACAATTTTTTTTTATAGAATAAGGGGCTAACAAGCTACGGGCCATCTGATGGTAAGTGGTCACCGCTGCCTATAGACACCTACAATACCCGGGGCATTGTCAGTGCGTTGCCTACCTTTGAGGACTTCGTTACGTTACGTTAGGACACCCTTCGTTTGAAGCAGTCCAAAATAAAATAAAAATGATGATGATGAAATGACGTTTTATATATAAAAATGATTATTATTATTTATTTATTTATGATATACGTTAAACATTTAATTTGCTTGCTAACACCAACAAACCTCGCCGAGGTTTATCTTGGAGTTAGGTTCTCAGCTTTTATACATAGAAGAAACACAATTTACTTAGTTATCTACATAGTGAGTAAAAATTTTAAATGGACTATGTGAAATCTAAACAGAACGAACAAACAAAATAGCATCACTAATGTGACAAAAACATTTCGTATCATTTCAAATTATTTTTATAATAAAAAAAAAATGTACAATTTATTATTCCATTTAGTTTAAACTTGTTTGAATCAAATTTCTTCATTTTAACTTGCTCGTAAAATTCTTATTTAGGCCCGGTGTAGGCAGACTTAAACTGATTTTTATGCTCTAGTGCATAAAAGTTAAATGTTTGTGCCTTAGAGCTTAGAAGTCAACAGAACCTCCTTAAAATTATTCAAAGAGGTTCAGTTTGTAATATATTTTATGTAGGAAGTTTGCTTTGGTCTCTAATAATAACCATTCATCATTCATCAGGGTATTATTAAAGACCCAGACACAATACATTTGTCGAAAAAAAAAAAGTTTTTGGCGCCAAAGTGAAGTAAACATGTCACCTCATTGTGTTATTTTCTTAAGCTGGTGTTATTTCGAGTGTAAATATGTAATAATAGTGGATTATTATTTATTAAGTATACGTAGACGTGCTTCAGTGTGTCCAGGTGATCCAATGGGGTTGAAACTTGTACTTATTTTGGTGTTGTTTCCAAAACCAAAACCACAAGTACGACAGAAACGACAGACCAGTAAATTCTATTATAGGTATTACTTACAATATCACAGTTTCATTTCCTCGCAATTAAAGTGAAAAGCCGAGTGTATAACTCGTGCATAAAACTCATTTTATCCTCGACTTTAATATCATCACTCGCCTTCAGCTTGGGCTGATAAATGTCTCGCCTAAAATGCCTTGTTTTATGCACTCGTTGTACAATCTACTATTTTTACTGAACATTTATAATAAATGTAATTTTTTTTATCGCTCTGCGTACATTTCTCATAAGTACATTCAATAATGCTTATATCTAAAAAAATGTGAATTGGGCGAGCAAGATAGAAAACGCACGAAGCATAGGCGCTTCAGAGTCGTATTATAAAATGCATAGTTCTGATTTTAGGTACATAAAACAACCAAAAAAAAGCCATAATTATTGTCAAGACGAAAATAAAACAGGTAAACTATAATATATACATTTTTAAAATTATTTTGTGTCAGTAATTTCACTAAATCCAATTTCCCTTCGAGAGTTTTACAAAAAACTACTTACTGTTGTAAATTGGAGGTAATAAGTTTATTTATATTGAGTTTTCCACAATTTTAAGACGTTATTTTCAATTAAAAAATACAGATCCAATCATTACAGAAATTTAATTTAATAGAATCAGAATGCAATGCAACAAAAATGTGAGAGGGTTTTTAAATTCGCATACAAAAAATATTTCTACTTTCTTTCAACACCACTAATGATCTAACTAAAACAGCCGCAATCCACATAGCTTCTAGTCATTGTCTGAAAAAGGCGTTACATTTTGCTCGACGCTAATGAGCCTGAGGATATTAATCATACGTTATTATTACCTAACATATACACAGAGTCAGTTGTCGATGGTTATGATTGAGTTATGGGTAATTAGTAATCATCCATTAATTTTCTGTCATAACTTGAAAATTATTGGAAACATTTCAAACAAATATCAACGAAGGAAGAAAGCTTTATAGCTGTAAATTCTCAAGGTTCTAAATTATTAAAGACAAAATGGAAACGGCCGTGGTATCGCGTTTATTGCTGGTCGCTATAAAATAATAACTTCTGAATAGACAAACATAACAGCGCAAAAGTACATACACCTTACATTGTTGATTTTCCTTGGATGTGTACTAAATGTTTTGATTCTACGTTTCTTCCATACACCCAAGAAAAGAGTAGCTACTTCCTTGTTTCCGGAGATATATAATCTGTCTTTCAAGGTTAAAGTGAATCAGTTTTCTAAGTCTGCTTCATCTTCAACCACATTTTCGCTTACCAACAGGCGAGCTTGTGGTAGAACGCGGACATGGATATGTGATGAAAAATAGAGCTTTTTAATCGATTTATATTAGTGGTATCACATTGAAATATTCAACGACACTGACCCTGCTTGACCAATTGATTGTGTTTATACCGGGAAAGCGTCCTTACATCCAAGGCCCAGCCCTTGACTTTTTAGTAGCTTAAAGTCTTAGCAAGATGTATGGGACGACCTGCAATTATCGGTGTTATCGAGGATACGGAAGCAAACGCTTTGATTGAGGAAATGGGGGTTAGGAGGATTTTTTTTAATTTCCTTTCAATGCTTTGAAGTTCAAGGCGGGTTGATAAATGGACATGTTTTTGCTGGGACTTTGGAAAGAAACGTCAAGAATCATTTATTAAAGGTTTGTAATGCTTGAAGCTTGAATGTGCTTTGAAGACGACTTTTTAACATCAATCACATCGAACTAATGATTGTGAAAGTTGTGTGTAGGTGTGTATGTTTGTCCACACTCAACTCCGTAACTACTAAACCGATGTGGACGAAATTCGGTATAGAGGTAGCGACAGTGAATACTCACTATTTTGAAAAATAATAATTAGTATATGAAAAAATAAGCTAAAAAATCAAAACTAATAATATAAAGGAGGGCTCGCTGGTTACTTGCAGTATAATGGAATTAAAATTTAAATAACACCGAAAAAAAATTATTTTAATATGGGTGTCTTCAAATCGCGAGTGAATCTTCTAATCCGTTTCTTCTAGGCTAGCGTGCTCCATCGTAGGCGAGTTGGCAGTCAAACGGAAGCCTATTATTTAATAAATAAATAAAAATATTTTTTCCAAAAGATAGAGTGGTTCTTTGTCTTTCGCCAATATATAAATGTAACCCTGTCTTTAATGTCCTTAACCTCTGCATGGCGTCGGATATCAATGTCTTTGACTTCTAGGATATTTAATATCTGGCTTCCAAATACAAAGAGTTATTGATCCAAAAATAAAAGCTTTACGGTAGAATTGCACCGATATAATAAACGTGAAAGTTTGTGAGTATATATTATTATGTTTCGAGTATATGTGTGTATGTGTGTTAGTCCCCACTTTACTCCGTAACGACTAACCGGAATTGTATGAAATTTTATAAGCTTATGTACTGGATTAACGTATGGGCTACTTTTTATCCCGGAAAGTTTACGGTTCCTGTAGGAAATCGGGTGGAACCGCGGGGCACTGCTAGTAATATACACACACCACGGACTTACAAACTTTTATATTTATAACATACGTGTGATGATTTGAACATTTGGATTTTTTTAATTTGTTTGTTTGTGTTTTTACCACACCACAGCTATAATTATTATTTACGGGATATTTACCGTGGTAAAGTTGTGAAAGGGGTTCCCAAACCATTGGTAAACCATTAAAAAGTAACAAGTAACGATTGATGGCGACGAAACTGACTGATGAGGTTGGTAAATACGGAAGTAATTTTCCCCTCATAATAGTAAATTAATAGGAGGTAACATTATTTATACACGAAGATACTAGTATAGTATTATAATGACAACGTAGGTATTTCATCTGTTGTGCGATCGCTACGAAGTTTGCTACGAAATAAACTGCTTTAATCTAAGATATTTTTATATCTCACTGACTTTAATATTGCTTTGCTTGCTAGCGGGACTTTCATTGCAAGTGATACAGATAATTAAAGCAAAGCAATTTTAGTGATCATCTTTTTTAACACGATGTGAAAGGCTAGTTTTTTATGGTTGTATATTCAATGTTGTGAATTACTTTTACTATGGGACTACACCTGAAATGGCGAAAAAAAAAACTGCTGTTCTATAGTTTTTGTTGAAAGAAAACGGTCGTTGACATTCAACAACATCTATAGAATAGTTAAAAGTATAATAAAAGTTGTAAAGCATAGCATAATGTTAAGCATAGTAAAAGTTGTTCATAATGATGAGTACAATGACTTCCTTTCGGCTTTATCTACACTAATATTATAAAGAGGAAAGATTTGTACCTATTTTTGTATGTTTGTATTGTTGGGGTAAGATTATTAACTGATACAAATACACTCATATTATTTACAGGATTTAATTAAATAATTCAGATATCATTTGTGAATACATTTTTCACAATTGACAACAAAACGACATCTCAACGGCAACACAACGTTTGCCATGTTTCCAACATTCTTCATTCGGTTTGTCCAAAAATTGACTTAGGTAAGATACAGCATAGCATATATCTGGCCTTGAGACTGTGCTCACAAACATTAAACTTCCTATTAACTCTCTATAGGGAACTTCTATTGTTTTTTCTGTTATTTCTATATTTAATCCTTTCTCCATCGGTGTATTCTTTTCTTTGCATTCAGTCATGTTAAATTTTTCCAACATTTTCTCTATTTGTTTTGACTGTCTTATACTTAGTATTCCTTCTTTCCTTTCTATTTCCATTCCAAGAAACTTTTTAACTTCTCCTAAGTTTTTAGTATCAAATTCGTTTTGCAATAGTTTCATAATTCTGTCTGTTTCTTCTGGCTTTCCCATTATCAAGATGTCATCAACAAATATTAACATCCAAACATTTTTGTTAAAATATAAGCAAAAATCATTTTTCGACCTTTCTAGTCCACATTTTAGTATAAAATTATTTAGCCGTTCGTTCCAGCATCTAGGACTTTGTTTTAATCCGTATAAACTTCTGTTAAGTTTAAGTACTTTCTTTTTATCTGCCTTAACTCCTTGTGGTACTTTGATGTAGATGTCATCTTTTAAATAACCATTTAAGAACGCTGTCGGTACATCCATTTGGTGAATTTTATAATTTTGTTGTACCGCTTGTGCCAAAAAAATTCTTACTGTGCTCATTCTAGCTACATGGGAATAGTTTGTGCTAAAATAATCTTCTTCTTGTACTTGAAATCCTCTAGCAACTAATCTTGCTTTCTTTAATCCATTCTCTTTGGTTTTAAATATCCACTTTGTATCAATAGCTTTCTTTCCTTTTGGTAAATCTATAGGTTCTGACCATGTTTTTAATTTTTCTAATGAGTTAATTTCTTTTCTTATAGCTTCTGGCCACTTTTTATCATTCGCAGCCTCTTTGAACGAAGTTGGGTCTTTATCTTCATTTGTAATTAAACAATATGCAGTATATAGCTGATAATCATTTAAATGTTTAGGTTTATTTACATTTCGACCTGATCTTGTAGTTATTTGATTATTAATAACATCATCTTCATGTTCAATAATATCGTCACTATCGTCTTCATCAGTCATGTAGTTAGATTCATTTAAATCATCTTGTTCTGTTTGTTCATTTGAACTGGTTCTTATTTGCCTTCTTTCTTGTCTTTGTGGTCTATTTGACTCTTCTTCTTCTTCATTAAATACTATAATATTTTCATTAGTATTGTTTATCTCTTTCTTCTTTTCTGGTTCGTAAAATATATTCGATTCATCAAATATAACATCCGTTGATATTTGTATTTTATTACTTTCGTAATCCCACAATTTATATCCTGAGCCAGTATATCCAACCATTATCATTGGTTTAGCTCTTGGTTGTAGCTTGCTTGGTTTCGGTATTGTAACCATCCATGTTTTGGAACCAAATATTCGCAGTCTTGATAATTCTGTACACCCATACCATATAGAAGCTGGTGTTTGACCATATAATGCCTTTGTTGGACTGCGATTTAGCTCGAAAGCTGATGCGCAAATTGCTTCGCTCCACAATTCTTTCGGTAATTTAGTTTCTGCAAACTTTACTCTAACTTTATCTAGTATTGTTCTATTCATCCTTTCAGATGTGCTATTTTGCTGTGGCGTGTACGGACTGGTATATTCTAAAATTATACCTTTTTGTTGGCAATTCTCTTTAAATCTTTTTGATGTGAATTCGCCACCATTATCTAATCTTATCCGCTTTGTTTTTAGTCCAAACTGTGCTTTAATAAGCTGTATATGTTTTAAAATATTGTGTTCTGCTTCGTTCTTGTTTTTTAATAGATAAATCATAACGAAATGGGAATAATTGGGAAGCTGGTAGTCCAAGTATTCTTAGTCCTTTTCTGTTGAGATGGCCTAGCCTTTTATGCCATACATCGTCTTCCTTTTCTTTGGTGACATTTGCATACTCATCTTTTGGTGGTATGATATCTATTTCCATAGTATATAAGTTTTGTTCTTTTTTACCAGGAAAATTTGTTTTTCCTCGTCTTATATTCACTCCGTTATTGTTGAATAGTACGGTATAGCCTTTCTTTGTTATTTTCTCCACTGGTAGTAAATTATGTGTTATGTTTTCAACAATAATCGCTTCAAAATCAATTTTTATATTATTACAATATCCTTTTATTGTTCCTTTTTTATTTGCAATTAGTCCTTTACCATCTGCAATTGTGACAGTTATTGGTTCATCTAAATTTTCTATATTTGACATATATTTTTCAAGTTTTGCGGTAACCATGTGGTTTGTTGCTCCGCTGTCCAGAATAAATTTGTTATCTTTTTCAGCTGATGCCGTCAAAGCTATGTATCCTTGTAATTCATCTTTAGTACTTCTGGAATAACCTCTATTTCGAGAACCTCGTCCTCTCATAGGTCGTCTCGGTCTTGTAGAATTATTATTATTGAAGTTTGATCTTGTGTTATTATTATAATTAAAATTATTAGTTGCTCTTGAGCTTGAAGCTTTAAATATATTTTGTGGCATTTCGTTCGTATTTTTGTTTTTTATTTTAATTTCTTCGTCAAGTAATCTTGATTTGACAAATTCAAGAGTTATTTCAGTGTTTATTGTTTCAATGGCCGTTATGACATTTTCGTAATCTTCGTTAAGAGATAGTAGTAGATGACAGATTTTGTCAGAATCGTCTAACTTTTTATCAATGTTCTCTAATTCGGAAACAATTTTTTCGAAACTTTGAAAATGATCGTCTAATTTTTCGTTTCTTTTTAGTTTTAAGCTTAATAGCTTTCTTTTAAGCGTTAGTTTAGTAAAAACACTTTTCCGTTGAAATACTAAATCAAGTTTTTCAAACATTTGTTTTGCATTTTGGCAATCTTGTATGATTGATAAATGTTTATCGGTTATACATTGAATTATTATAGCTTTTGCTTTTGAATCCTCTAATTTTAATTTTTGGTCATTTTGGATATCTTTATTTTCATACTCTAATATCTGTAAAACCTGTTTTTCTTCAAGTAATGATTTTACTCTAAACTTCCAGTTGGAGTAATTCTCGCCTTTTAATATTGGCAAAATATTGACGTTTGTATACATTTTATTCAAGCTATTTATATCGAGGTAATATTTTCTCACCTTAATTCTTTAAATTGCCCATAACGTTATGTTGGGGTAAGATTATTAACTGATACAAATACACTCATATTATTTACAGGATTTAATTAAATAATTCAGATATCATTTGTGAATACATTTTTCACAATTGACAACAAAACGACATCTCCTAGATTGGCACTAGTCAATCAAAAGAGTTCCATTGAGTAACCATTAGATGAGGTTGTATTCTCACATGTATGTTTGTAATGAATAGGCTCCGAAACTACTGAACCGATTTGAAAAATTCTTTCACTGTTGGGAAGCTACACTTTCCGGGGGTGACATAGGCTATATTATATTTTGTAGCGAGGCCGAAGGCCGAGCTTACACTCGTGCGAAGCCGGGGCGGACGGCTAGTACAATATATATGCGTAACCCTTTATATGGAACACTTGTCCGCAATTTCATATTTCTAGACCCAGTTTAGGCTTTTTGTCTTTTTGACATTCACTGGTTATCTAATAAAAATGTAATAATTATAGTTAAACATAACTGAGACATCATCATCATCAGCCATAAGACGTCCACTGCAGCAGCGTCCTAATAGTACACGGTGAACGTACTGCGATCCCAAAGCCGCCTACGAAGCGTGGGGATTATGGCAACACTCCTCTCTATGAGGGAGGCCTTGTCCAACAGTGGACGTTAATTGGCTGATGATGTGTGATGATGAGACATAAAACGAACAAATTAAAAGTATAATTCAAAGTTTTGTAATAATTAAAAATGACGAATAAATTAAGTAGATAAAAATACTTGAACCGAGTGTAGATGAAAACTAGGAAGTAAGTGCCTAGGTAGGCAGGATGAAAACATACCTATCCAATATGTGGTGATAGGTAGGTACGTTATATCAACGCAACAAAAATAATAAAGCCCTCTTATCATATCTTACCTTTCGAAAATCATAACTACATCTGATATGGTCCGAAAATCTCGTCGGACAGTGTTTAACATTCGCCGAGAGTAGGACTCGTTATGAAGATGAGGCTACCGCAATCTCAAGGGCCTGTCCTATGTCTATTTGGGCGGAAACTGCTGGTCACATTTCTTACTAAGGGTTCACTTTTAAAAAAATACTAGAGGGTGGGCTTAAACGGCATGACCCTTTCAATGTTGAAATTCATGCTAGATAAAATAAAACGGCAAAGTAGAGGCATTTGGATTCAAAATACAAAACACATAGAACAGCAGCAGTTTCATTAAAATGGTGGACTTTTTTATCACTACGACGCCGACGTTGGGATATAAATAAATATTGTACCTAAAAATATACGTGATGAAATTATTATGTTTACAAAATAGTATCATTGCAAACGCTATTTATAATTATACGATAACAAGAATCTGACGCGTTGAAAGAACCACGTGTTTAAATCGGATTAACTTCTAATTAATTATATCGGATAGTCCAAGGTGTGGTCTTTATATTGCCTGGACATTAAATGATGTACGTAAAAATAGAGCTAATAGACCTAGAAGGTAGGTTAGCACTGGCCTTGAAACTACCGGAGATGTAGTAAAAAATGTGACATCGGAATCATGCTACACTATTAAACATTCCTTCTTAATCACTTGATAAGAACATTTCTGTGTTAGAGTGACTAAAATGATTGCTCCCAGTAAATTCCACTAAACACTGTGCCTATTTTAGCGAAAGCCTTTAACCTAAGCTTTATCATCGATAAGCATTAATCTTGAGGAAAAGTTTATACAGGCAGCCCTGCCAACCTTGAAACCTGCAATTTCTCCAGCCGAACGATGCTCGAAGTAAATAAACATGCCAATATCAAGTAGCTGGCGCCATTTCAAAGGGCGCGTTTAATCGCAGCTGTGAGACGAATTCACAATAACAGGAGTTGGAATCAGTCTCTGGAATCAGGGAAAGAGGAAATATAGAGTTTGTTCTAAAATATTTTTCATGTTTTTGGTAGCTGAGTTCGCCAGTTTTCCACATCTGCCCACCGCGTTTCCACCGCAAAGCACGAGGCACCTTTCAATCGGACGGCACGTTTTCATGTCTCACTTTTTTTAATCTGTAATTTTAAAATCTACAATAATGTAAAAAATGCGCAAGCGAGCTTTTAGACATATACATAATCAAAGAAGCGAGCAAACTGCGGACCACAGTCCTACCGGCTTCTGCAATAGGTCACAAAAATATTTGATTACGATTTTGAATTATCTACAAATCAATGGAGTCAATATGTAAGTACACGCACCTTTGAGTAGGGAAGTACTCGTGAAAACTACCAGAGCTTAATTAATTTGCTGTAAGCAGGAAATACGTTACCTTAGCGTTAACTAGTAACACTTTAATTGTGCTTATTTATGTAGGTAAGTTTAATTTAATCAAATAATCATACTTAGCACAAGTACGTAGTTTATTAACCCATAATTTACCTACGTGTTCATTTTGGCAAGTCGATATCTCTTTACTTATTTCATCATCATCATCGTCATCATCATATGCAGCCTATATTCATCCACTGCTCGAAGACCTCTCTCACACCATTCAGCCCGATCTTCAGCTTTTCGCTTCCAGACACTGCCAGCTGCCTTACGAATATCGTCACTCCATAAAGTTTCAGGGCGTCTCTCGCTACGTTTGCCGATCCACAGTCTCCACTCCAGAACATGTCTACTACAATGGTTATCGCGTCATTTTGCGACAGATTTGACGGGCCCACTGCCACTTCAGCTTGCTAATACGCTGAGCTATGTCGGTGAATATGGTTATCTGGCGAGAAACTTTATTTCGGATATGATCCCTCAGAGAAACACCAAACAAAGCTCTCTTCATAGCTCGCTGAGCAACCTTGACTTTGTGAACAGCTCCAAGTGTATGTGTCCACGTTTCAGCACCGTAAGTAATGACTGATATAGAACGCACTGGTCGCACGCACCTATCTCGGTCTTTAACCGAGATAGGTGACAAGAAGACTACGTAGTTACTTTCTACTTGCTACCGATATTATATGTGTTTGTTTAAGTTTCGAAAGCCAAATCAATTATAGCACATCAAATACCTATCCACCATTTGTATGTTAATATAAATAAGACTTATAATTTTATATCGAACTTGTTAACTGCTTATTGAGCTATTATCTTGTGTTGTTAAAATAAATTGAGAATGATTACGGGCTAAGCTTGACCGTTTTGTATAAAACAATTAGTAACAGTTAGTTCACGACTTTGTTACGGTTATTATAATGAGCTTCGGTTACTTCGTGAAATAGGTAATTATAAGCTCTAAATTTAAGTAGATATAAAATTTCGGTTTATATTGTAGAACCGATTTGATTATTATTTTGTCTCGCCTTTTACTAACAAGATTTTTGTTACCACTATAGGCTTGGGAATTCAACCTAAAGAAATATTAGTATAGTGTAACTTTAGTATTCAGATACTGAAGCGCTTAGTACCTAGTAGCCACCAGCGATCAACTATCCAAATAGTTGGGCCCATAGATATACTGATCATATTGATAGAATACTGGGTTACGCAGATCAGGTGTACTCAGCCGAAAGGGATCCATAGTACTCATAATTAAGCACAACATTTATTAAGGGATAAACACTGAAATCGCAAAAAAATATCAAAACACGGGAATCGCTCGGACGAAAAAAATATTCAAAACTAACGATTCGTTTTGCTAACGCTGATTTGTTATGTCAAGTTAGTTTAGTTAGATTCGTCAAAGGCAGGCAGACTGGTATTTTACTTGGTCATGTTGCTGGAGCTTACATGAATTTGTGTAGTCACAGACATACGAGTACATGTGGGCAGATACTAATATCTAATGCGCCGGAGCAATAGAGAACGTACCTGAGGTCAAGTCTCGTCTTACAGAAATACAGACACATTCATCATAATTAATAAACTGAAGGCTATTCAATTAGCTTCTGCAAAACCAAAATAAAAGTCTCAAATCATTGTTTACAAACTCTAGTTAAATTGAAAAGAATGACAAACACAATTTACTCGCATTTGGTTCTACGTTTCTAATCCGTACAGCCAAGGAATGGAACAATCAGCCGGCTTCATTGTTTCCTTAGAGATATAATCTAGGTCTTTTAAAGTGAATAGGTATTTTCTAAGTCTGCGTGCTCTGTCTTTGACCACATCGTCGCTTAATAACAGGCGACTGGGTCGTCAATACCGTACACAGGTTCTATGATAAAATTGCGTTGTATATTTTTCGTAAGTAAACATTGCTGATTGATTCCTGTAATCCAGCAGGAAGCTACGGTTTAGGTTCTTGGTATTGTTTCGATTTCGAAACACGCATGATTAGTAACAGTTATAAAATAATTGTTGGTAGGTCATGATAAAACTTTAAAAAGACTATGGTGAAGAGATGAGAAGGGTTTAGCGTAGTAGGTTTTGGATAAATCTGAAATTAATTTGGATATATTGGTGATAAATGGCGTTTTATGGTGATACATGACGATGCTGCTAGTTTCTTACAAATATTTTCTGGAAGCCTAGGTATGGCTAAAGTTGTCAATTGGGTTTCTGTCCAATTATATTAAGGTCTTCCCATCTTCAACATGAAGCGTTTCAAAAAGGGTGTCTATGCCTCTTCCACTCCGGGCTGGCAAAGCACCTTCAACACCGCTAGTGTTGCAGGTGTCCATAGCCGGCGATTTTTGCTTACCATCAGGCAGCCCGAATGCTTGTTTCGCACTCTTTTTTTGTATATATTTTAACCTTACGTACTTCTTTCTATATTCTCTTAGCGGTTGCGCTATAAGATTTTACTTGTCACATTATACAACACATCCAAAAATATAGTAATCAATAAAAAGCCTTTACAATAGATTTTAATAATGAAGAAGTATTCTATTTTTGGCCATCTAATCTGGCTTTGTATTAGTCGAAATGGGCAGGCCACATCACTCGAAGAACTGATGACCGATGGGGAAGAAAGATTCTTGAGTGGAGACCACGAACCGGAAGACGCAGCGTTGGTAGGCCTCCCACTAGATGGACCGATAACATTGTGCGAGTCGTTGGCATCCAGTGGATGCAGATGACAGGATTTCGTTCAGTGTGGAGGTTAAAGGGGGAGGCCTATGTTCAGCAGTGGACGTCTTCTGGCTGATGAAGATGATTCTATTTCTAGGTTAAAAAGTAGCATAAGAACTTTTCAAGTAAATAAGATGAGTAGCAGGGGTGACAAGACGACGTTGACCCATTTTGACAAATGGTGTCCCTGCGTACATGCGGATGGTCGCTTACCTACGTGTATGGGTCCCTAAATGTATGTATTATACGAAGGGAATGGAAAAGAACATTTAAGAAAATATGCTTTCAAGTGTTGAGTGCTGGTGCACTGTGCAAAGATGCAGTATGGACAATTTAGATATTTAAAAACAGAACGTTGATTGTAATTTCTAATGTAGGTGTAAAACAAAAGATTTTGACATGTTTAATGCAACAAAATAAAATTGGGAATAATGCGCAAAAGAAAAAGAAAAACATATTATTTATTTAATACTTTATTGCACACTTACAAATTAAGTACAATGAACAAATGGAGGACTTAATACTAAAAATTTTCTAACAGTCATCCACCAGGTTGAACAAATGGTATGTAGGCGTGCATGAAAAAAAAAACGTATAATTTAAGAAACAAAAAGCTGGTCAACTAAAGAAAATAAAATAAAGAACAAACTTATAAATCCAACTTAAATTAAACCTATATCAACACAATTATATAAATACATGATTTTACTACATAATTATTATACAAACTTACTCGTACTCTGCTTAAAAAACATAATATATATAACGAATAAACAATTTATAATTAACTTACCAAACCAATTATTGTAATACGCTGCGTTTTGTATTACAAGAATAGCTATAGTTTCTCATGTAAAGTGAATGTACCTATAAAATTACGTCTAAACCATATAAAATACAATAACTAATCAGTTAGACATAAACGGTCTTACTTCGAGACGTTAGTTGAACTCAACGAACGTTTCGGGTTTTGGCGCCAACGTGAAAAAAAAAACATGTCAGCTCTTAGTATTATTTTCCTAGTGTTATTTCGAGTGTTAATGTGTAAAAATGGTGTATTATTGTTTATTAAGTGTCCATGAACGTGCTCGAGTGTAGGCAAGTGATATAATGAGGTGAAACATGTATTTTCATGATGTTTTCAATACTCCACAGAATAATTAATAATAAATTAAATTTGATTTGATATGAAGACGTACAACGCAAAGATCCACTCAAGATGAAAGAAAAAAAAAAAACTAACGGTACCAAAACATCTCGTTTTCGCACGTGAAAATTTCCGTCAACTTGAAGTTGACAGAGCAATGACAAGTACTGATAAAAATAAATAAATGTTTCTTAATAAGGCTGTTAACTATTCAGGAAATATTTTTACTTTACATGAACCACCGGCTAATCGGCTTTTCATCTAAATCACAATTTACACAGATAATCTTTCTCAAAATTTACAACTACTTAGATTATTATGTATTATTGTTTTCTTAACTTGCTCTTGGGTATAGTATGGTACTCTTACTGCAAGTATGCCAACGGTTTTTGAGAAACGTCCTTGCGTCGCTCTGAGTGGGTGGGTCGTATGGTGGACATAATGGGGTGCCCCCAAATTACAAAAAATATAGAATAGCGACGCTAACGCCGGCTTCCAGTGTATGAATCATGCAAATTCATATTTTTATTAGAAAAGTAATAAATACACAGAATCTTTCCCAAGTAAGAAACAGCACGTCGATATTACTTGTAAGAAAACCGAGCATGCCCCATTTTTTGTATGTCGCGAAGTTTATTTACTAGTAGTTTAGCTGAAGGGTTTTTATAGGTTACTGGTGTAATTTGACATTTTTGTATTGATTTCTGACGTGCTACTGCATGCTACTACTATCTTTTTTGGTATTACTATCTTTGGATGTCTTCATATAGCAAGTGAATCAGTTTCTTCTGCAAGCCTGCTTCATCGTAGACCGTATCATTGCCGCGGAGAAATGCATAATATTTATTTTCATGTAAAAAAAATAATTTATTCATCTTATACAATTAATTTCCTTTCACAGCTAAAGATTATTTTAGGAATAAGTGACGAGATATTATTGTGAACATTATTAATTATTACTTTTCACTAGTGCTATTGCCCGCGACTTCGAACGCGTAGATTGTCATAATATAAAACTTTCAACCCTTTTTTCCTTCCTTAATCCGGCCCTTGCGCAAAATAACATAGCCTATACTACAATCTGGTCATAGCTTAGCATATTCGTGAAAACCGCATTTAAATCCATCCAGTGGTTTAGGAGATGTGCGTGGACAAACAAACAGACAAAAATTCTAAAGACTGTCTTAACGTGTTCAGCTGTTTGTTTTAAAACGCCCTGTGTATTTTTTTACACTTATCGTGTACTCCCAGTTACAGTTTTTTTTTTATCTCTACGTTTTTATTATATGTGTATAATAATTGTATACAATTATTATATACTTTTTTTTTCATTCTGCCTACCACGTTAATATTCTGACGTATGTACAACAAAAGTGTAGTCATAAAAAAAAAAAAAAAAAAACAGCCCCACTTTCAAAGAAGAAATACTTTATATACATTTGTGAATTATTATAGAGCTCTTAATGAAAACAATATATCTACGAGTTGTACGGGTCGTATTTTTAAGGCTTTCGTGGTCTAATACACCGTTCTCATTATTATAATCAAGCCGGGGAAGATTTCATTTTCTCACTGCGAGAAGAAACCCACTGGGTTCTTAAGTTGTAAATAAGATAAATGAATGAGACAACATAAATGTTGGATGTTTTTTGGAAGAAATTGGAACGCACTTTTCGTTTAAAAACGTATAGAATCATAGACAAAAAGTGCTTTTAAGATATCTTTTTTTGAATACAGTTAAACGTTTGATGTTCTTAGTGCTTAGACTATTTTTTATCATGTATATTTTATTTCAAACTTTAATTTTATTGGATCTTTTAGGTTTAGACTGTTCGTTGAGTCGTATCGCCACACCGGTTCATTACTTTTCGCTAACCGAACAAAAATGAGAACCAAAACCCAAATGCCAAAGCCATTCGTGGAGGTCGTTTAATTATTATTTAATTAAAAACGTATTTCAATGAAACATTTAATTCGAAAACCAATTCTTTCCGTTTCATCAACATTTTAATGAGTTTAGGAAAATACGTATATCGGTTGGCGTTAACTTCAAAGAAATGCTGATTTGTTACGCCCGTTTAGCTGACCTCGACTGAGGTTTTCGGAATCCTTTTGGATTCGCTCTCTATATTATTTTCAGAAAATTGTACCGTTTGTTGATATCTATTTTACTGGCTTTGTCTAAAATATTTTGTTTTTTAACAAGATAATAATTACATATCATTTTAAAAATTCAAATTCAAGATACGCAATTTCAGTTAGTGAATTTTCCAGCTATTTTGATTTAAAGCCAAACTAATAAACCGATATTAATGAACTGAGGTAAGAAACATAAAAAAAGTTAATACGCACCTCCTTTTTGAAGTCGGTTAAATACCCTCTCTTGCAAGCATTTGAAACTTCAGAAATTAAAATAACGTAGAATACACGCGAACATTCATTGAAAGTGTTTAATTTTATTTGTTACTAGCTACTTGCCCCCGCTTCACACGGGTCTAAGTTTTATTACATATACAAACCTTCCGTAAAAAAATATCTAACCGATGGTGAAAATTGCATCAAAATCCGTTGCGTGGTTTAGGAGTTGTTAGCGGATATACAAACAGACGCGGAAAGCGATTTTATTTTATGCTATATATATATGTAGAGATAATCTCTAAATACAAACAAATAAATAATTACATAAAATCAGAAAATTATTCTTTGACAATAAACCTACATTAAATGTTTTAAATAGGTGTGGTACGTACATTCCACAAGTAACTTATCTATGGAAGAAAGAAGTAAAAACTATAATATTGCCTAGAAAAATGCTCCCACTGCCAACTTTACGTAATTCATTGAAGAAATAAATTTTAATATGTATAAATATTAACTGCCACATTTCATGAAAAATTTTAACAATTTATAGGAATCGTATTTACGGGATACCACTATTTTATCATCACCATTTTACCAGTCTGCTCGTGACCACGGCCATTGTAACATGGTTGAAACGTCGAGCGAAAGGTATCTATTTTTACCTATATTTAATAGTGCGCGATAAGCCCCGATAAATATGAAAACATGTGTTCAAATCGCGAAAGTTTAAAAATTACTATCACCATTTTACTAAGGATGTACTATAAATTCTTCTATATATATATATATAATAAATCATATAATATCATAGTAATGCAGATAGCTGATGTTATAAGGAGTTAACCATAATTTTTGTGCCTAGCAAACTTTTTTCTACAATATGAATTTAGAGGCGGGAAGGGTTAACCAAGCACCTAATTATCATAATTATAAATCTTTGCAGCCGAAACTTGATAAATACTTTTTTCAAACATGCTATGCTGTAATAATAATGTCACAGCTCTTATTGTATTTACAAAGTTGCGATACGAGAAAAGAAAAGTAAATACCGAACAAGCTGATGTCAAATTTTAACTATGAAAATATATCAAAGTTCCGAAGGTTTCTTGTTACAAGGCAAGAATATTTCTATCTTCTGCTTTGACATCGATTTTGAACCCAGCTTGAGAAGATGGATTTTGCAGCTCTCAAGTTTCCAAGGGTTATATATTTATAACTTTAAATGATAGAAAAGGGCAGCGGTCTGAGAAGTTTTTGTTGGTTTAGACCTATATTTTGAAGTGTTAGGCTATGTATTGAGTTGGTGATGTATAGTATAACGGCTGAATCTCTAGACGGCTGATATTTTCAAGAATATCATTGTATATGTCAATATAAACAACTTTTACTTTGTCCACTGCCACTTCAACTTGCTAATCCGGTGGGCTACGTTGGTAACTTTCGTTCGTCTACGGATCTCCTCATTTCTGATTCAATCTAGTAAATAGTGAATAGCATACATACAGCCAGGACCCGGGTATGTTCTAAAACTGCGACATGAACCACCGGAGGATGGGCAGTAGCGTCCTATTAGTAAACGGTGAACTTGCTGCGGTCCCGAAGCCGCCTGCCAAGCGTGGCGATAATGGCAGCACCCGTCTCTAAGTAGGAGGCGTTTGTCCAGCAGTGGACGTTTAGATACTGGCTTATGATGTGATGTGATACATACAGCAGGTGAATATACATTTTAAAGAAAAATGGAATGAAACATGCTTCAAAAATCTGTCTTATACCTAGACAAAGATAAATATTAAAAGTATCATAAAAATAATTCATCGCCGAAGATAACTTAATAATATTATGCCCAGACACCTCAAACTCTAAGAAAATACATTTTACGTAGCTCGACAAAATGAGATAGGCCTATCCTAGCCTAGCCAAAGAAATCTTTGTTAAAATTGTATTACTTCGGGCACCTTTATTAAATAATACGAAAAACTTTATTCAAATTTTTTACTTAACAAATATAACGTAACTTTTTTATGACAAAAAATGGCGCGATATAAAACCTTGGTGTACTCTTTTTCAAGAGCTTACAACATACATTTAAACAAGTTAATAATTATTATTCAAAAAAACCGTTTTCACAAAATTTGTTAAATATGCAATTTCGGTTCCTCTGATGACATAATATTGTCATGAAAGTAACAAAATTTTTAACAAAACTACTGAGCCGATTGTGATGACTGCCATTTCTATAAAACCAATCTGAAACTCTCCTTTCATTAAAAACAAGAATTTAATTTACCAAATCGGTTCATAAATGACGGAGTTCTGAGGTAACAAACATAAGAAGAAAAAAAATTGAGGATATTTTAACATTAATTTAACGCAGCAAGTTCATTAGCTGACACAAGTACATTTGAGAGCCAATTACAACTCCACCCTAAGCATTAATGTTACCTTCATTCACAACATTATCTTCTTATATTTTCACTAGTAGAAAAGTGGTTATGATTTTTATGACAAATAGCAGTAATAAATTATTATTGTAATCTGCGAGAGGATGCCAGACTTTGAATGTAACTTTTTCATTTAGATCCATAAATTAAAGGTGGTAAAATATTGGTTTCAACCGGAAAATGTGCTCAATTTTCGCTTGCAAATGGCTCACGCGCGTTGATTTATGGTTGATTTGAGTTACCTGTGCTTTTAATACAAAAAATTGTGCGTCACTAGATCGAACAACAAAAACTATGAACAAAGGAAATAAGACATAAATATGAGTACTATGATTAAATAAAAAATAAAATAAAAATAAAATGTGTTTTTTTCATTCTATTCAGTAAACCCTTTCATTTGATACCCATATCCAAAACTATGAATTCCTGATCAGCGCTCAAAAACGTTCAAACTAAAAGATAGACTAACACCTTACTAAAATAATTTAGAAATCTGTGCATTTATTCTTTATTCTTTGTAAGCTAATTTACACGTTGTTTTAACGACATAAAATTTAAACTTTTTACTTTTTAAAATCTATAAGTTATGGTAAATATATTCTCAAAGGTTTCATTCTGGATTTGACGACATACTTGTAATAAAATAAATTGCCATTCATAAAAAATAATAATAGGGGAAATAAAGAATTTTTGATTTCACAGGACAATAAAATCTGTGGGATTTCTATACTGATAAAAAACACAAAAGGCTTACAAACAAACGAGCGCGGATTATTGTTATAAGTTATAGCCCAATTTATACGCACCTGTGAGCATTTGTATCAGTCGAACATTCTGTTTGTTTTCTTACATATGCCACAAATATTCACGTCAGAGGAGGAAATTCCATTCTCCTTTGGTAACCCTTCTACTAACAGTTATATGAAGCAGTTAACAGAAGTCTGTTAATTTTTTTTTGTGGAATTGTCCGTTTTTATTCGTAATAATAAAATTGAATTTAGTGGTTTTGCTCATCGGAACACTTCAACCATGATCCATGATTCACAAACTTGCATAGAAAGCTAATTTCAACACCTACCATTTCAAATGATTCGTCAGTTGCCCACCAGAGTATACATAAATAATTACTTACACCTACTTAAAATTACTTACACTTCTCAGACCTATGAAACCATCAAAAGATTTCTATGTATATAACTGAGGTTATATTTCCCCTAACGGACAATTTGATATACTTTTCCAATCACTGAAACTCTCAGCAGATTAACCAAAACAGTTGCATAAGGAAACAATTTGTTTACCGTAAAGAAACTCATCTCGATCTGTATATTTTTACCGTAAACAAGCAGACGAGTTTAGCACCACACCCGGAACACATAAAATCGTGGGCAGACAAAAAGTCGAAAGTGTAATTTTGTCGACCGCGAAAACGGACTGAGTGACGTCCAGACATTCGTTCAATTACGATCTCACTTTGAGATAAATCAGCCACATTCAATCCTTGGGCTAAAATGGCTTTCAGCGGACGAGGAACCGCAGGGAAATAATATATTCTATAGCCTCACACCTCATTCCATTATTTTCCGCGGAAACAGACAAGAGTTTGTTCTTATTAGATAGCAGTCAAACTAGATTACTATTTATAATAGCATTCGAAATAACTTTCTGTAAGCGAAATTTTCAAGATTACAAAAAGTTGTTTTTGAAGTTAGTTTAAAATTTAAAAATCTAAATCATTGTCAAAAGTTGTATCATTAGCAAAGCACAAAAAAAAACAAAGCGGGCTCCAATCTTGACTGCAGCTGAAAAAAGCTAATAAACTCGGGTCGGTTTCACGGCCATTGCCAATAGGTTGCCATTCGGACTCAGTTGGCAATCGATTCGGCTTCGGCTTCAGTAAATCGAAACAAGCACCCGAATCGATTATAAACGAATCGTTCGATGTTTTAGATCTATTTTTAGAGATGCCCATCACTGGCTTTGTTTGCTGAACGTTTGTAGCACGTATGTTCTTGATTATCTATAATGCTATTTTTGGGAGCACTCAAATAAAAGCTGATGCCGAATCAGAACCACAATAAGAATGAGTATATTATACAGAACATTTAGAGGAAAAAAGAAACGGTCGCATCTCAAGTTGTTTATGTTTATTCAACTAATGAACCCAGAAGACGTAATGAGGAATGTTATTCCATTACTTTAGCATTTTACAAGACCATAAACCTCTTATTGCTTAATTATTTTAAAAAATATTACTCGACAATCAGAATTTGCAGCGTTCGTCGATAAAATGTCGAATAAAGTACTCGATATAATTGAAAAGACGGATAATGGCGTTGTAACTTCTCCTTTGGGTTGGTAATGTGAACATGTCTTTATAAAATTAATGTAATATCGCTTTACTTATAAAATAAATTAGCATAAATAATTGTTCCGTTGCATTTGCTTGAAAACACGTTTTTAAAGGCTTTTTAGGGCACACTGAAGAAGTATTTAGTTATTTATAATTCAGAATACTATTAGTGCTGCCTTTCTACGTTTATTAGATGTCTTAACTATGAGTTAAACGACCACAAAATGGGTCCGCAGACGGCGAGTCTTGAGCTTGATGCCCACTGCAGAGATTAGACCACACAAGATATCACCCGGGATGAATGTCTGAAAAAAGGGAGTCCTGCTCTCTGTCTACTCTGCAGTGGGAAGCAGCTTGAAATAAAAGTATAGAATCTATGAGTGGAGAAAGGAACCTACAAAATTAGAATTTCATATCTTGCCTTCTTCTTCTGTTAGCGTTTTGCGAAGCCTCATTTTGACATTGATTGATTGATTGGTCAACATTAGGGAAGTTCTTGAATGTCTCGTCTCAAAATGATGAGCAGCTGGCGGGCATAATGGAAACCAATTTCAAATCTTGATATAAACCTAATTATATATTCTAACAAAACAAATATTTCCTTAGTTGTTTTATGCAGAACCTAACATAATTGAAACGAAGCTGTCGGTGCAAAGATAAACTTAATTTTATATTTGATTATCTTGAATCGGAGCAAAACACTAAATTAATTTCGATTACTGTCAACTTCATATTTTTATCACAGCTATAGGTATGGAAAACAATATTACATGTATATTTATAGAAAACTGTTTTATCATATTTAAGATTTAAGAGTCATCACGCACATGTCCACGACAATCATTTCGCAACAGTTACAAGTTTTGCAGCAACGGCCACAACGGCACTGACAAAGAAACATCATCAATTTACGGCATAAATACCGCAATGCCTCTAGTATTTCTAAATTCACATTTCACATAATCCATAGTAAATCAATCTACTATCGTGGAGAAGATCAAAAGACCACGGGTTGTGACTTGGTCAGTGGTCGCTCTCATAATGCACGCTTGCACCTGGTAATTTCAACATTCACAAAATTCATCACATATATCTTGAGGCATTACGAAATTAAAATTATTATACTCGTTTACAAATCTGGGTGAAATAAAACGCATTAAAATTCCGCGTTACATTAAGGAAAGTCATCATAAAATACTTTTAAGTAAATCCAGATTACATTCAGGTACAGATTTTAAACCTAACGATACGATATTCTTCAGTGTCATACTTACTGTGTGTGAATAAATAAATACCCACGTATGATGTACTTTTAAACGTTATTTGTTTGGACTATAAGTTTGGTCCAAATTTTAGTTTAAGTTTAAACTTTTACCTAAGTCATCAATACAAATAGTTGTTAACGCTACATTTTAAGGATTCATCAACGTTCCGAATAGATAAAATTATAATCGTAGACCAGTCTCACAGATCTCGCATCACGACTTGTAAGTGATCTAAACCAGTGCTCTTTACGGCACAATAAATTCTTTTCCATTTCGTTACCTTGTTAGCCTCCCCTCATAACTTCAGGAGATTGAAATGATGAATTGTTAATAAAATAAGCTGAAAGCGTAAGAGCTCGCTTCGGAAATATGATATGAATTTCTTACTGAAAACCGCAGATTTCTAACACACCAGTGCACGGGCGTGCGCAAGCTAGAAATCAATTAACCAACATGAGGTCTAGTGAAAGTTGACCCCTGTATAGTTTTCGCTCTAAGCTTACTAAACATAAATTGGAGCAGTCAGCATACATTGGAGTTCCTTGTCGATTAACTGCTTTGTAACTTACGTATGGCAGCTCGTGCGACTGCAATTAACATTAGAAGATTTTCCGCCTAAAGCCCCTGGGGGTAAGCCTAGCTCAAAGCGAATAATCCATCTATCACCCTCAGGGGTACCATCTTCGGTGGCATGAAATGAGCCATATTTTGTTCTTCCATAAATAACGTTTTCTTGAATGTCTTAATGATTTAAAAAATCAAGTAAGCGATTACAAATTTGACGCTTCCGTGCGCATCAATACAGTATATGTATATATACTTTCACACCTACAGAGCGTTAGATAAAGAGCACCGCATACATTTTTTATATGACATAAGTGGCAAACAAACAAACGAGCTGCCTGATAGTAAGCAGTCACCGTCACCTATGGATACTTTTAACACCTAAGTCATCACAAATATATTGCCGAACCTTGAAGATTCTATTAACTCGCCAATAAACGTTCAACTATATCTAAAATAAGCATCCTAAAACTAACCGAATTTTAACTGTGGCATGTAAAGTGTTCCATGAATCTGATTTGCATAGCAGTTGTAAACCTAAAGACCTCATCAGACAACGCTATAACACTTCACCTCTTAGCTTCTTATCTTCGCGCACTGCTGATACGTAATACGCAAGACAGCTAGCAGTGCCTCGTAATGCCGGAGATAAGGCCGACTAGCGTGCTTTGTTTAAAAAAAATCCGGCTTTCATTTGACTGCCTCTTCGCTTGATGATAAGCGATGATTCGGTCTACGATGAAGCACGCTTGCCTAGTACAAACTAATTCATTCGCGATTTGAGGACACCTAGATTGTAACTATCGGGGTAAAACCATTCAGGCAGCGTATTCTACAGAGTAGCCTATTTGGGGGACCACTAGACTTGCGGGTTCGAATCCCGGGCCCATACCATGAGCTCTTTGTAGTTTATGTTCGGATCTTCATATCACTGGCTTTTCGGTGAATGAAAACATCTTGAGTAAACCCGCATACGCACGAAAAAGAAATTCAATGGCGTATGTGAGTCCACCAACTCGCAACTGGGCCAGCTTGGTGGATATGGCCCAATTGCCCTTTCAGGGGTAGGCCTAAGTCCAGAAGTGGACTGTTAAAAGGCTGATTATGCTATGCATACTACAGAATAGCTGTTCGCATAATAATAGTGGAATCAAAGCGCTTCGTACAGGTTTGATGCCCATGCCCAATCGTGGCAGTAGTGAACTGGTGTAGGCTGATGATCAGATATTGCCCGAGGTACAACTGGTGGTTCAACCGGTTGTACCACGTACAATAAACGATGATAATGATCACTTTCAAAGGCCTGCGTGATTACACTTTACACAAGGTAACACCGAACGGTGTTACTAAAATGAAAGGAGGTCATTGTACTAATCATTATGAATATCTTTTACTGTTGAATTAACCCTGAAATTTACTTTTCGTTAAGTGTGATTAGCTTTTTTGTTTATAACGGTAATATTTTACAATTTCATGGTTTCTTCCATTGTAACATTGCCGAAAGGGGTCGATAGGGGCCATCATCACGAACAACTTTTGGTATGTCACCAATTTGAAATCGCAAAAAAAACCAGCTATTAGAAAACGGTCATTCACACTCGACAAAATGAATGAGACAGCTTGTATTTGTGGCGATTTCAGGGTTGGTCTCATAGTTAAAATTGTTAATAATGCTGAGTACAGACTATGGACCCCTTTCGGCTTAGTAAACCCTTTCCGCATAACCCTGTATATTATATACTTTTAGCGTCAAAAATATAATACGTACCTATTTATATACAAATGAAAGTGAAATTATGTCATTTAGTAATAACGAAGAGCGGTCTCTCCTAATATAGGTTATAAAAATATAAAAGGAGAGGCCAAACCCAAGCAAAATTAAACATCAGACAAATTAAAAAATTTAAAGTATACATCAGTTTCCACATATCTCTTCTGCAAGCTAAGTGAACGCGCAAGTGAAATGATAAGCTAAGTGAATGTGATTTTTCTTGCCTATTTCTGCAGATTAATTTTAAAACATCTAATTATAAGGGTAAGGGACTACAGTAAAGGGTGATCACTCGACATTTTGACATTTCTCTATATTAATCGACAAGAAAAATACACGTTCACTTAGCTTATCACTTCACTTGCGCGTTCACTTAGCATGCAGAATAGACCGGCCATACTAATAATATAAAAATTGTTCATAATGATGAGTATAATGACCTCCTTTCGTCTTAGTACCACCGCTTCGTGTAACCTTGTAATCTCTGTGTAGACAGACACGTTCACATTAAGAGATACGCTGTTATCGCGGGGCTGCTGTGCTGGTATTATTATAGCGTAGTCTGAATAAGCTTTCGCGAACCATTTTTGCAAAGAGTAAATTCTTTACACACGATACTACTATTCTAATTAGAAACATCGAAGCAGATCTTCGTAAACCAGAATCGAAATGTTATCAAAATAAACATCAAGAGGCGTCTGATCCGCGAATGCCGTTGCATAAATTACCAGTAAACTGTACGAATGACTTGTGAAATTGTAAAATTAAAATAGAGGCGCCAACGTCCGTGACGTTGACGTAATAAATCAAGAAATAGAGTCCGAGGAATCTCGAGTGGTTTTATGTAAACATCACCAAGATATAGATTTTTGTTGGCTATTTTCGATACTTCCTGAGCGCACTTGTAACAGACTGGAAATTAATGGATGGCGTTTTCTGGGCGATTTACGATTGCGTCTATAACAGAAAAGGTTCAAATTCTTTTCGTAGCAAATTATCAAACTTTTGTACCTAATAAGTAATGTGTTTTTACTCTGATTGCCTCTTAGTAAAAAAATCTATTTGGATTTTTATGTATAATGTATGTACTAACTTATTAATAACAAAACTTTCACTCTTGTTTTTTAAAAGCATGTAGTCTGCACCTTTAATTGTGATGACGTTTTGTCAAATTCTTGTGCCTTGTCTCTCCTATATAATTTAATGACGTACATCATGTTGGTGTTCATTAAATAAATAAATAGTTTTAATTCAGTACATAATATAATTTTAGATATTTCATTAAGAAAACTTAAAAACTAGAACTAAATACCTAATAGTGGTCTAATCGTGATTTTTACTTTACAGCAGGTACCCGATATACTTCGGTAAAACATTATAAGAAAATGTGTATATATATTCATAAAGTTTTTTTTTTGCAATATTATTGCATCTATCAGACAAATAAATGCTTAGTTCGAGTATCGACGGTATAGGGATAAAAAAACTGTTACAACGACTTTACAGTACAACCAAGATACTACAAAAAACTCTTAAACTTATTACGACTATGTAGTCATATTAATACTTAAAATGTCCACAAATCCCAAGAGCTATTTCTGTCAACTATGCCGTGACACAGAAAAAAAACATGAGTTTTGTCGTTAATATCACAACTAAAATTTGATCCTAGCATTTATGCTCCAATTCTGATCACTTTACTTTTAGTGGGCGGCCTACCTACGTATACAAAAAACTTTCTTCCCCAATATTCTTCAATGAAATATTGAAATAACAAATGGTTTTTCAGCTTTTTAGAATATTATTGCAGCTGTCAGAGCAAATAAATGCGTGGACCGAGTGTAATATAGTGATTGGCTTCAATAAAGTAGAGCGACAAAATCAAATCTAACAAAGTTTTAACGAAAAGTAAATTTAACAATAATACGTCAACAAGGTGAAGTGTTGCATGCCACTATGAGCAAAACTCGATTTTATACATTTAGCTGATTGAAGTCTCTATCAATCGCCCTACTTTTCTAGAGAATGCTCAATTAGAGTAATTGGTACGAAAGTTAATTAACATCCATGGTTTACATCAAAATACACATTACTAAATGTCACTTGTTTATCAAGTCGTGAATTATGCTATTTACGTACTTTCTCCGATATTACCCTTTCACAGAGGCATATTAATTTATTGGTCGGTTTAAAAGTAGAGTCAATACCACCCACTGACTTAAAAGCCTTATCTACGCGTTATAAATAGCTCGGAAATGTTTACGTTATGTCCCTTGATCTTGTACAATTGGATTATTAAATGCTCAGTTATTGTTATAGGCGTTTAATATTTTACAATCTCGTAGATAGCTATATTATAAGATAATTACCAATTGCGAACAAAAATAAAAACTGAAGATTGCACAAACTAAAATGAAATGTTATCATTGTTGAAGTAAAAAATATGTGCCATAGATCCGCAGACGACCGAAAGTTACCGACATAGCCCACCGGATTAGCAAGTTGACGTGGCAGTGGGTAGGGCACATAGCACGCAAAATAGTAGATGGGGCCGAAAAGTTCTCAAATGGAGACCAGAGATTAGTAAGCGTAGCGTAGGACCCACAAGATGGACAGACGACCTTAGGTCGTCAGAGACCGCATCAGGGAACCGCTCGATGCAGGCCGCTTCCAACCGGCTCTTTTGAAGATCGATGTGGAAGGCCTTTGTCCAGCAGTAAACCTCCTATGACTAAGCTGATGATGATGATGATGAAACTTCCTAAAAATTAATTTATGAAAAAAGCCGTTATATATAAAAAAACTGTGTTCGAGGCACGCTCCAGGGCAGATCCCAAGCCATGTCAAATACATTTTATAATATTTTCCCATTTTGCGGGATTGATCAAATTTTAAAAGTGTGTAGACAACACACTTAAAAAAATTGCAAGGGTACATACAGGGGACCCTGCAAATAAAAGGGTTCCATTTTGTTACAGTCCCTTAAAATGCTAAATCCATAAAATTGTCTTTATCAACTCGTAAATCACTAACAGAACTTTTTTAAATTTTGTTTAAGCTGGCACGTGTCTTTATTAACTAAACAAAACACAAGCTAACACTAACACTACAAACCGGTAATACCAGAACTTAATTGATTTATTTTCCAATCACTCTTAGGTAGATTCTAATTTGAGAAAAGTTAACCCAATTTAATTATATTTGACCTGTTTCATCTAGTTACCAAAATGCGTGGGCTCTATAGCATTGTTTTCCTGAAAGTTTTTTTTTATTACGGCGGCACGGTTCCATTCGAGGGTATAATACGGGACCCTTATTTTCTCCTAAATTAATATTAACCTACGCAAGTGGATTGGGGGACAAAATAAGGAAACTGCAAGTGAAAAAGTTTCATCTCTAAACATAGATCATTAAGCGCGCGCTTACCAGCCAGCCGGTCTATTCTGCAAGCTAAGTGAACGTGCAAGTGAAGTGATAACCTAAATGAATGTGTTTTTTTCTTGCCTATTTCTGCAGATAAATGTCAAAATATCGAATTATAAGGGTAAGGGACTACATTCAAGGGTGACCACTCGACATTTTGACATTTCTCTATAGTAATCGACAAGAAAAATTACACGTTCACTTAGCTTATCACTTCACTTGCGCGTTCACTTAGCTTGCAGAATAGACCGGCAGGTCGAGGTAAGTAATACGATAATTTTAATTTACTGTATCGGCTACATTATTTAATATTTAGTTATTTACTTCAAAATTTAAATTACGGCACCTGTTCAATATCGAAATCCGAACCAAGCAAAATATACTTTATTTTTATTGAAAACCCGCTTACCGACGGAGCTACTTATCTGCTTCGTATGTTCACAACATTTTGGAAAATAAATTATCACTATGTGAGAATTTTTAAAGAGTTTTAGGTCTATGTTCAGTAGTGGACGTCTTCTGGCTGATGATGATAAGAAAATTTTGAAGCCGGTTGGGCAATATAATTTAAAATGATATAAATACTTTTTATTTAATTTTTATGTATTAATATGCTTGCGTTTGATCGCCAACTTGCCTGATTTTAAGCGATGATGTCTACGATGGAGCACGCTTGCCTAGAAGAAACAGATTCACTCGTGATTTGAAGTCACCTAGATTGTAACTAACGGAAAACACCCATTCAGGCAGCGCATTACACCTAGCAGTTTGCATAATAAAAGTGGAATCAAAGCGCTTCGTATCTACATACTGACATATCTATCAACATTTTCTTGTTGATATTTTATATTATGGCAATAAACAAGTTTTTTTTTAATTTCTTTAGCCAATATGAAACAAAACAACATACAAATTACTTTTAAACGTTTGCTAAATATAATGTCCATTCTGTTTTTTTTATTCCTACTTAACTAATTTTTATATTAAAAAATTTGTGAAAACGTCCTAAAGAGATTATCTATGGCCGTAAAGCGCAGTGTTAGTCCAGAATGTCCTAGCTCTAGCATACACTTTCAAGAATTCTAGAACTGTATAGAAGAATGCGGGGTGAACGGCACAATATTCGCTCTAGCCATAAATTATGCATAACTAGAGCTGCTCATAACCTCACTGCATGCTTTTGCATAGAGCATGTTCACACCCGCGGAGTAGATCGTAGTTATGCAGTTAATACCTACTGAGCTAGAAAAGAACGAACAGTTTTAAAATGTTTTATGAAAAACTAGCTGCACCCCGCAGTTCCATCCGCAGAGATTACTCCTTATAAAATCAGCTATCTGCTTGTGAAAGTCCCGACATAATCGGTCTAGCGTGTCTCATACATATTTATCACATCCCTTCTGGGGTGCCAGGGCAAACCTGATCCCTCACTCCCGGCGAAGTCCCAAGCTGAGGCTCGTACCTCCGAGGTGCCCTTGCGCTTGTCGCCCAAAAATCTTAATCATGTGTTAATTTATCCATGTACTATTGATTTCTGATGTTTTCATGATTAAAACACATTGAAATTAAGCAATTTTAACGGATTTTATCGCCTGTATTTTATATCATGGTAATTCCTGAAGTTGTCAGTATATACCTATTGTGTAATATTCATCATCATCATCAGCCAGAAGACGTCCGCGAACATAGGCCTCCCCTTCTAACCTCCACACTGAACGACAGCGTGCCATCTGCATCCACTGGATGCCCGCGACTCTCACAATGTCGTCGGTCCATCAGCTAGTGTCAAACGTAATAGTCTATTCATAAAATTAAAAAAAAAACGGGTTCAGTGGTTTGGAAGCTACAATGCCACAGATACGAATGTCAAACTTATCTTTTTTCATAGGGGGTTAAAAACAGTTGGATTGCCCACATACCGTTAAAAGAGACAATCCAAATGCTCAAGCCAGTTGGCAGCATACCTAGAAAGCTGACGGCATTAGCTCGATAAACGGCAATGCTTATGCGTTGAGCCAGAAAGTAACTATAGCCACAGAATATAATAATGTATGGAATAATATCAAAATCATGATGTATGCAATAATAATTCTGCATTCCAAATTCCATTATTTTAGATTACTCATAAATATGTCTTATAGATAATAAATGAGAAACTGATGTATGTTGTGAATGATTGAATCGGATGCTGCATTATATCTTCAAGATTCAATTTGATGCGTTTTTACTGAATTTTAATTGACTTAGAGTTCTGGTTGAGGTTCTCTGTTTTTTTTTTGTATTAACACTGGTTACTTTTAGAGATTTGTGAATCTATTCACGTGATTCTTTTTTTATTATGTAGAAGAAGTTCTCCCACAAAATTTAGTAGTTTTAAAACCAGCTTTAATTATATTTATAATTTTGTTTGAGCGCCTGTTGATTTGGCAATGTCAATAATTTTGTTCGCGTGTAGTTTTAAAATCGGTTTTTTAATTGATAAGTGTTGATATCTTCTATTTTAAAGAAATTTTATTTAATGGTATATTTAAAAAAAAAAAAAAAACCTCCATACCATAACTCCTAAGCATAATTGTCAAAATATAAGCATACAAATAAAATTAATAACTACTGTGTACTGTCTGTGTACAGTGTACACGTTTTAATCTGCAACCATAGTTTAATTATTAGAAACATTTCTGATCTGAACTAATTTAGTAAAACACCCTGAAAATTACTACAACAGCGCCTTAATAGTCATAGTCATAGTCATTTTATTCATAAAGCCAATTTACATGTCAAATTAATAATAATAAACAATAAATCATTCTAAAAATACTACTAAGTAGGTAAAATTAGCATCCCTAAGTCCCTAGAGAATAGAGACACTGTTGTAGCCTCAAAAACTTGGCCTTTGTTTCCTAGGTCCTAGGAAATAAAGGCCAACTTTAAGGTTAATTTAACGCGGCGCGTTACGAGCGTGTTTGTAGTTATGAATCAAAGAGCCCTGAGCAAAATTTACAAATATACAGCGTATTTTTTTATATTTAGATTAGATTAGAGCATGAAGCACTTCTCTCGTGTCCTCGGTGCCCGAGTCCTTGTACAATATAATACCTCTTTGATGCTACTCTCCGGGGGTCGCATATGGCGAAACACTTAAAGAAAGCAATATTTTTTGCATGCTGAAAGGTCGATTATGGCGCGGTTTTTACTGTAACTTTTCTACTTTAATCTTGTGTATCCATATGTATAAGCAATAAACGAAACATGAATATGAATATTTGATTGATCATCGACGAACAAGGTATATTTATTATAGGTTAACCGAAAGTATTTATCATTCATAGACCTTTACAAGAATCACATCATCAGTAAACGTCCACTGCTGAACAAAGGTCCTCCCTCTTAGAGAGGGGTGTTGCCATAATCCCCACGCTTGCCAGGTGGCTTGGGGATCGCAGTACGTTCACCGTGTACTAATAGGATACTGATGCCCATCCTACGAAGGTTTTGGTCGCAGTTTTAGGACATACCCGGGTCCGTTTACAAGAATAGACACCGAAATTTCTATGAAAATCTAGCGTGCTGTATTTTTTGTTTCTACGGTGACTGATGACTGAACCGATTTTAATTTAGTTTTTGTTTGTTTGAAAGGTGACTTGATCGAGAGTGTTCTTAGCTACGATTTACGAAAATCTGTTCAGCCATTTAAAGATTATCAGCTCTATTATCAGGGTTGTATTAACGTGACACGCTATTGTTTTTATATATATATTTTTATGCTATAGGTGGCAAACAAGCAGACGGGCTGCCTGATGGTAAGCAGCCACCGTCGTCTATAGATACTTGTAACATCAGAGGCATCACATACGCCATTTGAGACTCTATTAACTCGCCCTTTGAAGAACCCCATGAACCATGATGTATTTTGTCGGAAACACCACTGAAGGTAGTAACCACAAAATATTTTTTTTTTCGTTTCAATTAGAACGGCTGTCAAGGCATTTTTGTAAGAAATTTGTTGTAGCCACTTGCATCGATATAAACCCCTAGCAACTGTGACGCGGAGTTCAACGCGTTGACATAAATAAGAATGTTCAATCAAGGTTCTGTCACAATATCTGGCGATAGATTTTCCTTCTCATTTCCGTTCTATTTACGTCTATTTTCTGATTCTTATCACTAGATAACATTGATGTATAAATTGTATATTTTATTTAAGTTGTAGTGGTTGCAGTACCTATTTGCTGGTTCGGTCAGCATTAACCCCAAATATCAATGGATTCTCAGATCTTCGTTACCATCTAAAAATATCGTAAGATAACTGAGTATTTTTAGTGAAAGGTCATTCAACCGCTGGATTCTACTGTGTCGCCAAAACACACGTAAAAATGAAGACGACCCACTTTAGATACTTGCACGTTATTTGTTTTTGTGGGTTAGTATTGTCAATATTTTTTTGTAACTGTCACAAAAGAATTTCTGGTTATTTTTATATGCAGCCTACATAATGTCTCAGAAAGAACGATAAAAGCTCATCGTCATGTCGTACGATACATGACCATGACCCACCTAGATAATTTTGATAAGATAGTAGAAGAAAACATCCTACAATATGTAATTGAAAAAAATATGTCATAAACACTTAACTAATACTCGTGATGCTAATGTTGTGACGAAACATTATAAAATTTGATGGATTTATTTTATCGCGCGTGTATTTTACATTATTTTAATTCCTGACGTTTCTGTGTCCGTGGTCACTTGTAGACTAGTTGACGGATGTCTATAGAAAAGTTTTGATATTATTAAGGAACACACGACGTCAGAAATTAATATAATGTAGGTAAAACAAACGCGATAAAATCCGTTCATCATTTTTTAACATAACCTACATGTTCCCACCACTAGGACACAGACCTTCTCGCTGAAAGAGAGGATGGACAGAATCCACCATGCTGGCCCAATGCACGTTGGTGACTTTGAACTTTTGAGGTTCTTGGATATACTGGTTTCCTCACGGTGTTTTGTTTCACAATTTTTAAGCGATGGCATCGAAACTGCACATAATTTATGTATTAAATAAGTCATTGGTGCTGGCCGAGAAACGAACCGGGTGCCGTCAGATTGTAAAAAGCACAGGCTATCGCTCGACCATAATCGTTTAAAAAATCCGTTAAAAGTGTTTAATTTGAATTTGTAATAATTGCAAAACCCTAAGAAATCATTAAACCTGATGTTATAAGATTTCAGAACACTCAGCGTATGATAAACAAATCAAAACTATCCTCTACCTACTTTCTATTCTTGGGTAAACACATAAACACACTCAGAAAAGGCATAACTCTTCTTTCGTTACAGCTTTAGGTAAGTAGGAATTGTAATTAACCTTGATTATAATAAAGGGCCAGGGTCAGATGTATGGCCAATGGGCTCCTATTTCAGGGTTATTCCGAGCCATTGCAGGGTTAAAGGGCATTATTGTGGAAAGTTGATTTTGCCGGCAAAAAGTGAACCTGGCAGAGAGCTGTGGTTTGCGATATTCTGAAGGTTCATCCACCTATTTTGCTAAAAGCAGTATTTACACACTTTTTAGGTAACTAAAGTAAATAAAGTTTACCTACATAAAGTTATTTTTATTTCGGTATGGTTTCTCGTAGATATAGGTAGGCATTTGTAATAGATACTTGTCATCCTCAGCTGTTATAGGTAGATAGAAACTCTTTATAGGGTAATTTTACCCTAAACAGGAACATAAATTAAAAAGATACAGAAACTTGAGACTTCCAGGCAACCGTTTGATGGATAGGATTTGTGTATCGGTATACATATCGGAGAACGAGTGTTATTTTAATTTAACAAATAAAGGCTTTTAAGGTTTTTTTTGTGTTTGCTTCATTTAATATACCTTTGTACATATTCCTGAAATAAATTATATACCATAAATAAATAAATATCTAGGACATTATTCCACACATGGTCATCTGACCCCAAACTAAGCAAAGCTTGTAATATGGCTGCCCGGTTTCTGAAACGCATTTCAAATATTGAATTGGTCAACAGCTTGTCGCAATTAACAATCTGTCAAACATCTGTGGGTTTCTGAAAAGTTAGTTACCGTAAAATTAACTAATTATCCGTTGACAAGAGATTTATTATTTCGTATGGCCACCCTTGCTAAAACCAGTCACCTTCATTCACTCACTTATGTTTTGTGTCTGTCTCAGTCTGTCTCTACCTTTTGAAGTTTTGACATAGTATGACAAGAAATGTCAATTCAACTTTTTTAAGTTATTAAAAATATAAGATTGGCAGAATTGTCACACTATAGTCGCAGAGACCATAAATCCAAGAAGTGAAGTTAAAATATAAGATTGTATTTAAAAGAAAATTTATTTCGAAGTTTTCTCTTAATTACCGAAAATAAATATGTCGCGTAAAAACTATACGGAGAAAGAAAAAGAGAGCTTATAAGTAAGTGTCAAATCGGCTTTCCAATTCATAAAATGTACGAAATATGAATTTGCTTTCCGAGTTTAAATTTGAGCCAAGACTTAAGTTAAGACCGCTTTCTTCCAGTCCTGTCCACTTTAAAGCGTGCGTACGAACTATAGGGGTAGAAATCTATGTGACACTTTGGCCTATAGTGTAAAGGAGAAACCCAACATTCTGGCTATTCAGCCTCAAACTCAACTCTCGACGATATCACCACACCACCCACCATTCCGCAGTTTACTAGTTCTATGCCTGAAGTACGTTTTTCCCAGAGGTCGGTACGGAAGAAACCCATGTTCCTTGATGTACGAAAGTTGAGTGAGTTGGATGGTATTCCGGCCAATCGTCCTTAAAACTTAATTAGGCTCCCGAGTTGACTCCAGTTTGAACACGTCTTTTCCAGCTTTTTTATTCAACTGGACGGCCCTAGTCCAACCGATCCCTAAAAATATACACGCCTATTGCAAGGTGATACAGTGAAGTGGTAAACACGCACCAGCTCCTCGGGTACCTGGAGGAACACCAGCTCATCAGTGATCGCCAGTGCGGATATAAGAAACTTGTTTGGAACAAGTTGGAACAAGAAGAAACTTTTTTTAAGAAACTTTTTCTTCTAGTTATCAATATTTGCTTATAATTTCTTCTGACACTCTGTTAATTGGTAGATTTTCGCTAATTAGCTAATTGATTAATAACAAGCCTTTAACATGCGAAAAACCTAAAAGTTCGGAAACCCAAAATTGTTTTAATTTGAGTTTTATTGTAGACTAGCTTTTTTGCCCGCGACTTCGTACGCGTAGATTTTCATATAAACCTTCAATCCTTTTTTCTTCCCTTAATCCGGCCTTGCGCAAAATAACATAGCCTATACTTCAATCTGGTCATAGCTAAGAATATTCGTGAAACCGCATTTAAATCCGTCCGCATTTTCTTCCAGGGGTGTAGGAGATGTGCGTGAACAAACAAACAAAAATTCTAAAAACTGCCTTAACATGTTCAGCTGCTTATTTTAAGTCGCCCTGTGTGAAGTATTGATAGAAGCATAAAAGTAATAAATAACACCGTCAACAGTTTTCAAATCAAAAAGATAATGTGACCACAGTGCAGAGCATGTTTTGAAATTTTCTTTTTGTCTAAACCATTAAAAGTATATCATGTCATGTCGGGATGATATACATCTCTGAAATTTTACTGTCCAGTTTCGCTGGCCACGGAACCCTGACATAATGCTTGTCTTAACACGCTCTTGGCTAGTTATTTCTTATTTCGCGTGCATTTGTATGTATACCTTGATTAAAAAGCCATGAAATGGAACTACTCTATTTATCTGTTAAAATATCACAGTAAAATAAAATTATTTCTATATTCTTATTCTTATTGCAAATATACACTGTATTCTTCTAAAAGCTAAGTTTATATACCCTGCATAGAGAGTGCAGCAATGACTTATGTAGTGGCTGTTCACAAAACCAGACCACAGACATAAACATATAAATTTAAGTATAGTTAAATCTATTACATAAATATTATATATACTATTCAAACCTAACCTAGGGTGAAGTAATTTTCCAAAACAAAAAAAAACATACTTAGTGTGATAGGTTACTTAATTATATATGAGATGATACAAAACTTATGACGCTACTTTCTTAACTATTTATATATCGATATTTATTTTCTAATTATAATTTTCTAAAATTTATCGTCGAATAAATCTTTTATCACGTAATAACACTTTTGGGTTAGAAACTTACGAAGTTGGTTCTGGAAAAATGTTATTATTTCTTTCTTTCTTTATTGCGTCCGGAATTTTGTTGTATAAGTAGGTTTATTTTCATGTACAAAGGGCCTTTTTTGAATATTTCTATTCGCGGGAATGAATTAAAATAGGATGCGGTGTATTTTGTGTTTTAAATGCTAACATAGAATAAAACCAAGAGAATGTAATACTCCTACTCCATGCACTGGAATGAATCACCAAAGAGGTTGTAAGGCCTATAACATGCTTGATCTACACGTTCATTTATCTAAGAAGGTTAAGGAACCTTCTTTAAATTTAAACTGATTAACCGAATGACAGTTGACAGTTTCAAAATTTTAATGGCTATGTCAATAACATTCTCTTTACTTTGGATCTCCTTGCTTGAGGCTATGTGACGATCCTCATATTACGTTTCGGGTAACGAAGAAATAAATCATTCATTTTTATTTTCGTTTATGTAAAAATAAAGAATTAAAATAAATGATATAAGATAGCCTATGTTTTAATCTGGTAATTTCTAAGCATATTCATGAAAACCGCATTTAAATCCGTCCAGTGGTTTAGGAGATGTGCGCGGACAAACAAACAAACAAACAAACAAACAAACAAACAAACAAACAAACAAACAGACAAAAATTCTAAAAACTGTCCTATCGTGTTCAGCTGCTTATTTTAAGACGACCTGTGTGTTTTTTTTCTTGTTATCTCGCAATTACAGATTTTTTTATCTCTACGTTTTTATTATATGTATAGATATAGAAGATTTGACATTTGCGTTAACAGACTGTCACATGAGATTTTCAGCAACCAAAACGTTTGACATTGGATTAACAAACTGTTGAGTATTTTTTTCGCTAATTTGCGTTTCAGAAACCGGGTGTTATGCTCTATTTTTAACTGCTGCTAAGTTTGTAAAAAAGAAATAGTACGCATGACTTATATAGTAAGGACGCGGCGGGGAAACCACTGAGTCAGCATAATTAGAAAAAATCACCGTGTGCACCATTCTGAAGTCAGTCGCTCACCGATTTGTGCGCGGTCGTTGCGCATCGCGTCATGCTTGAGAGCAAATAGTTATAATCAGTTTTTTTATTGTATTGACTTCTATGACCTTATTTTTTTTTTTAATGATCTAATGCTTTAATGTAACTGTGTGTAATATTTATATCTTGACATTTTTATTTAAATATGAAATTAATTATTCTGAAACAAATAAATTGAATTGAATAAATAGGCATTTATACTATGTTATGTAAACACTTACTATATAGGCTCGGTGCGATTCGACGTAATGAATAAGTTGTCATTTTGACAGACGGTACACTTGAGTCAAGCACACATTATATTGGGACGGTTGGATCTTCAGATCAACCGCTCTTGATGTTTAGCTCTATGATAATAGCACTTTTCTAGACTGTATAACCTTGTTTTCTGTACAAACAAGCCTACAATTTCAAGTCTCTTTTTTATTAAAATTTGTTTCGGGACTTACCACGACTAGATATAAACTTGTCATTTGTCAAGCCTAACAACCCATATAATTTTCTTCCACATCGTGAAAGCTATAGAGCCTAAAATATAGCCCTAATTACTTTTTACACGCGCCACTGAAACTCCCGACAATTCGGGAAAATAATCTTAACTGGCCGTTCTGGCTGTGCTTAATTAGTCGTGACCCGGCTAAGAGTCTTCACGTCGTTTTTCAGATGGGCCACAGCGGAAGGGATCTCTAAGTGCTGGGTGTTCCTGACATAAAAATAGGATATTTGATGAATTTTGCGTTGGCGGACTCTTGTTTGTAGATTGTTGGAACAGTAGTTGACAGATGACAGACGGTTGTGTGCTGTGGCTTCTGATTGACGTACTATTGCTACTTTATACTGGGTTACGCAGAAAAAGTTTACTAAGCCATAAAGGGTCCATAGTACCCATCATTCTAAACAACTTTTACTATGGGAACAACTCTGAAATCGCGAAAAATAATAGAAAACGGTCATTGACGACATAATCTATGGAACAGTTGATATTTTTAACGATTTCGGGTACACCCTTTCCGCGTAACTATGTATAAAAATAACTTTTCCGCCTTTTACGTCAATAAATGTAATGTACGCTGAATTGTAAAAAAAAAACTTGGCCAAGCGTTCGAAGCGTCAACACGTCCTGAGGATGCCTCGTAAAGAGGCGAAACACATGTAGACAAAGTGTACTAAAACTAGTATAATTATTTGTTTCATTTACATTTAATTTAATATTTATACACATTGCACATTGTTTTCAAATAAAAAAAAACACACATTATTACAAATTCCTATCAGGTGAAGCTAAATTAGCATTGTAAACAAATATCTATAAAGTAAATTAAGGTATCCTAAATTCCATATTGTACCTACTTAAAAAGCGCAAACACTCTAGAGATTCGTCAAAAAAACTATTTTGAAGATGAACTTCCGCAGTAACGCCTGATTGAATTAACTGTGAATATATTATATTGAATGCTTCTTACGAAAAAAATATGGAACGATTTCTAGTCTTCTAATACCGCATACTCGTTCATACGATTACCTCTCAAAATCTTATCTATACAAACCTATAATAAAAAACGTCGAGATAAAAAAAACTGTAAATGCTAAGATATCAACAAAAAAACACACATGGCGTTCTAAAACAAGCAGCTGAACACATTAAGACAGTTTTTAGATTTTTTTAGCACATCTCCTAAACCACTGGACGGATTTAAATGCGGTTTTAACGGATATGCTTAGCTATGACCAGATTGAAGTATAGGCTATATTATTTTGCGCAAGGACCGGATTAAGGGAGGAAAAAAGGGTTGAAAGTTTATATGAAAATCTACGCGTACGAAGCCGCGGGCAAAAGCACTAGTTACTTAATAAATCTTTTGAATCAATTACGCCTTATACAGTCACATACCAGCAGGACCATTACTTACATTTTATTTTATTTTATTCCTTAACGTGTCAATCTAACTGTATTATATACTGAACGAGAAAAGGTACAGTTAGATCTCCAGATTCATTCATTGATCTCATTGTCAGCCTTAATAGTTAATCTTATTGTTGGTTAAATCGGCGATGCTTGTAACGATTTATCAACGTTATTTAAATTCCGATATCCGTTACCGTTATATGATCTTGTATTGAATGAAAACAGTGGTAAAGAAATATCTAGTGTGGTGTTTATTACTCATTATAGGCAGTTATATATTATAGTAGGTATTAGTAGATTGTTTACCAAGGCACGAGAGTAATCTATTTCAAATGTGAAATAGATTTTTACGAGTTGAATACCTATCTGCTTTTCACTTAGAAATTGAGGAACCTAACAATTCATTATTTTACTAGACACACTATATAGAGATAAAGTTTTTAAAAAAATAACCATTTTTTTAATAACATTTTACGCACTAGCGCATGAATAGCAGAATTTGATGCATAAAAGTAGTTTTATGACACTTACACCAGGCATAATCAATATCTTTTCAAGCATGTGAAGTGAAAATATTATTTATTTTTAGGCCATTACCATAGTAGGTGCGTTGTGGCCTGAATAGCCGTACGATTAATTTACGGATGATCAAGGCCTCATTAGATGTTTAATATTTCCTGATACAAAATCGCATTATTTTGCTATCCATTACCGTTATAAATCAATTCAGGTGGGAATTCAAGCCTTCCAGGATTACGGCGGTTTCCTTAATTTTGCATCTACCGCTATCAACTAAATATCCAATCGGTTAACACTGATAACTAATTTATTCCGGAGGTTTGCAATAAAGCCCGCCGGATCGCTCGAGTGTCTTGCCAATAAATTATCAATTAGGATTAATATCCGGAAAGTGGTTAAGTCCCTTGGAAGCGACAGATTATTCCGCCCGTATTGGCTTGGGCCGTATTGCCCTTCAATATTCGCGGGCGTCAATAGACGCTGAAAGATTCCACGTCAATTGAATTTCTCCATTAGAAAAAACGTGCTAGGAAGACGAGAAGACTAGGGATATATAAATAAGGTGAATGATCCATAGTTAAACTAAGACGACGATATTGCGACCATCATTTGCTTCCAAAACATTTATGACTATGAACCTATTACTGCGTTTCGCCATTTTAACTGCTATCTTAAAGAACTTTACTCAAAATACATTTTACAAATACATTTTTGAAATAATAATATCATAGAGAGCTACATGTTAAAACAATCTTCGTTCTTGAGGATAAAAATTATAGACAATTCAAAAATGTGTTGACTGGCAGATCCGGCTGGCCGGTTGTTTGACGATTTGACGATATTTGTATGTTTGTTGTATGTGTGCATGTTTGATAAACATTTCCAAAAAAAAACATCCCGGGATAAACATTTCCTTGAATAAAATTTGTGTATGATAGTAAAATTTCTGAGGTAAAAAAATCTGACGAAATGAAAATCCGACGAAATAAAAATCTGACCAAAAATTTTTTTTACGCCATGTAAACATATGACTATTGTGTATAAGCAAATTTGAAAAAAAAAAAACTTCTGCTGAGGATTGAATTCTTTTTAACCGACTTCCAAAAAAGATTCGATTGTATATATTTTTTTATGTTTGTTACCTCAGAACTTTTTTTTTATTGTAAAATAGGCTTGCGCTTGGCCGCCATCTCGCCTGATGTTAAGCGATGATGCGGCCTACGATGGATCACGCTTGCCTAGGAGAAACTGATTCACTTTTGACTTGAAAACACCCAGATTGTAACTTTCGGGGACACCCATCCCAACTTTCGACTGAGTAAACCAATTTTGATGATTAATTTTTTGTTTGAAAGCTGGTGCTTCCCGTGTGGTCCCATTTCAATTTGGCCAAGTTCTGTCATTTTTATAAAGTCGGTTTTTTATATTATTAATTATTATTTAGAGCTATGATTTGTAACTACACAATTCATGGTGTTTGGTTGGTGGTGACAGTTGGACCTTATACTTTATCTCTGTTCGTAAGATATGCCAAGCTTCATACAATTTTACCCATTGTCCTTTTGGCGCGTCTACTCAAAACTCCGCGTACCTAAGTGAAAGACTGTAAGAACGAATGCTAAATACCTATGTACGTGTGCTAATTCTTTCTGTCTTTCTGTGGCGTGCCGAATTCACAGACAGACGCACTATTATTAGTTTCAATTTGCTATCGAGATTCCACTCCGTATTTAATGGTCATTAAATTTTACTGCTGGCGAGTGTTTCATATTTACGATTTTTGTGAAACAGAACAGTTTTTACTACGCTTTGCATACTTTAACAACGTGAATATAGTTTTTATAAGTAATCATTTCTTATGCGATTATAACACATTGAAACTAATCAGTATTAAGTATTTTATCACGTGTGTATGATCTACCGATTTTAGAAATCAAAACTTTCTTTATTATCCCAAACGGTGTCCAGAATCTTGCAGTTCTGCACCGGGCTGTTTCGATCCACCCAGAATATGGTTCGTCGCCATCTCACTCAAAAATTTGATGTTTTTTTAAAATATAATATTACAGTATACTTATGAAAAATGTGTTTCCTTCATTATTTAATATTTCAAAATAATTAGAACATTTTTTATATTGTTTAACGTCATAAAAAGACTGAAGCACCTTTTTCTAAATAGACACAGCCATTTATATTATATCTTTAAAAAACATCAAATGCGCAATTGAAATCACTGCACCCGGTATTTTGGCCCTTAATTTTTTTTTTATTTAAATTATTTTAAGTACCCCGGTTATATACGTGTACAAAGAAAATACAAATTTTGTTGCTACGAGAGTTGAGTAATCAACAGTTTTATTATACAGAACCAAACTGCTAACCTAACCTAAAAAAAATATAAAAAAAATTGAAAGCAACAAAAGCATCTAAAAATGCTAAATAGTTGTCAGTTCATTCAATTCAGTATCCATAAATCAACACATAATAGCGCTTTTTCAGCCCTGAAAATTTAATTCATAAAGATTTCATTGAATGCTTCAAATTACTCGAGTATACTTAGAAAGATAAATTGTTTTAGTTTGATTGACTGGCTAGCTATAGAGAGAATTATAAAAATAAAGTAACATTGTATTTGTCTTACATTTCTTTAGAAACAGTTTTGAAACTAAACATTGATGTCGTTTGGTAAAAGTATTTTACTATTTTGCCCACACTAAAAGAACTGATAAGAGTAGGTAGTTTGCTCTCGTACTTATTTACTTCCCAGCAAATTAGTTTTGCTTCGGTTCAAAAAGTACCTCTTATTAAAACAAACATTTGTTAAAACACGTGCTTATGATCATGCTTGTTCTAAATACCACCAATAAATCCACACCTGCTTTTGTCGCTTAGAAATTATGTAACATTTCTCTTCGTCTTTGATCTATCCAAAAATATAACTGCCATGGCTCGTGTCACGGGTAACTCGACCTAATAAAGTCCCACATGTGATACGGATATCAAATTCTCACACACTTTGGCCTAATGAAAAATTCATATTATTTTTTGTCACGTTCAACAGAATTCAACGAGGCGATAAAAGCTAGGCGTTGATCCACGGGTAGCACAATCATGATGATAGCAATGTCAACATTACTGGGTACATATCTTATGACAGCCATATTTAATATATCATAGAGTCCCATATGAAATACTTTTGTCATTTTTCTGTCTCTATAACATGGCGTATTTTTATTTATTCTGTGCATTCTTATTATTTTCAGGTAAGACAAGTGTGCACGGACCTTGCTTTGACTGTTCAAGGATTTTATACCTAATTGCAAACATTACATATTTACAATTACAAAATTAGTAAGTACTTGAACAAAATTATTTATGTTGCCAAATCAACAGGCACACTAATAAATTGAGCGTATTTAAATTTGTATTATGAGAGCTAGTTTAAAAACTACTGAGCTAAAGATAATGATTTTTGTGGGGCTCTAGAGCCGATTTTTTATATCTCCTTCGCCATAAGCTAGGTACTATAGGTATTTAAAATATTATTTTAACATTATTTAAAATTCTCGCTCGGTGATTTTTTATTTTCAAAAAAGTTGAAATACGTGTGTGTGTGTTTGCCACGTGCTTTTAGTTTCCCAAAATTAGGTTTTCGATGCACATTGTAACTTAGGTATTAGTTTTATGGACTTGCAATTTCAACACAAAAAGATAACCGCTAAACATTTTAGAAGTCTCCTTTACTATCAAGACACTTACTACCGCTCAGTTCTTAGGCATAAAGTATGATGTCGTAAAAGTTACAGCTGTCCATCGTATAACCTGATGTCGTCATAAGAAGGTGCGCTGAAGAAAAAATAGCATTATTTAGATCATCACATGTATGGCCTTGAATGCGGATTAGCTGGCTTTAAGGGTGTCCCTTATGGAGGGTTAACAGTCGTCATTGTCACTTTGTCTTACTCATAATGAGAACATGGGACCTTAATTAAGGGTTAAATAATATGATGGTTGGATTACGTCTAAAGATGTACGTATGTCGGGTCGGGTGTGTTGTACTTATGCAGAAAGTTCAAGATCTCCTATTTATTTAACCAACTTCCAAAAAGGAGGAGGTTCTCAATTCAACTGTTTTTTTATGTTTGTTACCTCAGAACTTTCGACTGGGTGAACCGATTTTGATTATTCTTTATTTATTTGACAGCTGGTGCTTCCCGTGTAGTCCCATTTAAATTTGGTACAGTTCTGAAATATTTATGAAGGCGATTTTTTATATTGATAATTGATATTATAAACTAGGTACAATTATGTTTGAGTAGCTTCGGATAACACGATGTTTCCTTACTTTATTGTTAATCAAGTTGCTATGAAATGAGTTGCTGTAATTTATGTAACAGTATCACATAATTACACTATGAGGCGGACACGGACACTGAAAAATATTGTTATTAGACTACCAAAAATTATTCACTACGCCAATAATAATTAAATAAAACTCGCTTCTACTAAACATAAAACTTGCAACTAAAAGTTTAAAATATATATAAAATAATGTAAATTTATTTACCCATCACATTTTCTGTGTATTCTTCACGGGAATCAAGAATAACCAACAAAGTTGTCTGTAACGGGAAATTTACCGTGATTAAGTTGTTGTGTAGAAAAAAACGCGTCCACAATGTGCTAAAAATAACATACGCAGCAATACATACAGGGAATGTGATTTTATTTTATTAAGTTGTTTTTGTCAGGAAATTTATGTCGAGTTCCAGTGATAACCGTCGCAAAAGAGAAAGAAAACCTTCTTTCCGGAAGACCGTTTTGTCTGCACCTAACTTCGAACTCTTTTGTCTACTACCCGTAATCTTCAGTATGGCATGTCAATTACGCTGAAATATTGGAAGCTCCATCCACAACCTAATCACGGTAAATATCACGTTAATAATCATATAACTGTAGTGAACAACCGTGATACCGTTCCTGCATGATAAATAATCATTGGAAAAAGACTGGGATTATGCGAGTCCACGTAACTTAACTAGTATTTCGATGTCTTTTGCCCAAGTTCATTATTTAGAGTACCAAAAATAAATGGACTTAATTTATTGTCTTAAGGCTCATTAAGAAATACAAGCGAACAACTTGTTTACGATAAAGATTATTTAGCTTTAACTTTTATCGTTTGGACAAAGAATCAGCAGTAATTCAAGTAGAATATAATTTTATTAGTCAATGTTTCCAAGATAAATAATTTTACTATAAAGAAGAGTAACTTGAAAGGTTTTTAAATAGTTTTTATGATAGAAAGATTGATGGATAAAAAAATATATTAGCCAACGAATATAACTTTTGGAGTAAATATAGTTTGGTTATATGTAGACACCAATTAATCCACAAAGAAATTAGCCCTACTGGTTAGGAGTAGTCAGTCGTTGTAATAATTTCATATTACATTTACTCTCATCATCATCATCAGCCATAAGACGTCCACTGCTGAACATAGGCCTCCCCCTTTAACCTCCACACAGAACGACAACCTGCCATCTGCATCCACTGGATGCCCGCGACTCTCACGATGTCGTCGGTCCATCTCGTGGGAGGCCTACCTACGCTGCGTCTTCCGGTTCGTGGTCTCCACTCAAGAACCTTTCTTCCCCATCGGTTATCGGTTCTTCGAGCGATGTGGCCTGCCCATTGCCACTTCAAGTTGCAGATTTTAATAGCTATGTCGATGACTCTGGTTCTTTGTCGAATATCCACGTTTCGGATTCTATCGCGCAAAGAAACTCCGAGCATAGCTCTCTCCATTGCCCGTTGTGTGACTTTGAGTTTCTCCAAAAGGCCAACAGTTAAAGAACACGTCCTTAACTCTTGTCATTTCCTCTCAGTTTGTGCTAAACGGAAAACAGCGCAAAAAATAGTTAGAAAATTTATAGCCATTCAATATCAACTTTAGCCATACAGTAACTTCTTTCACAACTTAAGTAGTGTAATTAATTGAGCCCAAATAGGTAAACGCCATGGAAACCCCATAATATTGATTAGATTTAAAACCGGGCCTTTATTCTCTTTCACATCAAATTCCTTGCCTTAATCGCGTCATAACATAAAATTGCAAAATGGTCTCTGTGCCATTATAGTCTCTATGACCACATAAACTCGTAACGCGGCCGTGGAATTGCAATGGTAAGTTTACTAACGCGATAGCGTTCCTAAAACGTTTGTTTAGAATTGTCAAAATAACATGGAGTAAGCTAGCGTGTTACGTGCTCGTTTGTCAAGAGAATGTTTAATGCAATCCGGAAACGCGTTTGATTTCTTTAATTTTATAACCATGGTTAACGTGTTATAACATCGTTTCACATGTCAATACGTGGTGCTTATGCCCGGTATCTTTGGGTACGCAGATGATATAGTTGTAAAGAAGTATAAATCCAATCCCAGGGCCAGATATCCAGAAATCCAGGCGTAAAAAAAGACATGGTTGAGCGATTGAATCAGGCCCAGACGACCGTATCCAATTGGCGTGATGACAACCTCGTGAAATTCAACGCCAACAAAACCCAAGCTTGTCTTTTTTCCGCAAAAAAAGAGTCCGTTCACGTTATCTCCACTGTTTCAGAATGTTCCTGTACCTTTGACAGATCCCCTGGAACTCCCTGGGTTATCCCTTACACCGACCCTTAACTACGGCACCTAGGTAGAGTCAAAGGCTAAATTAGCTGGCAAAAAGCTGGGCGTCTTGAGTAAGGTTATAGGCAGTATATCACACCGGGGCAGTTGCTTACTCCATATCAAGCTCAAGTCCGATCGTTTCTGGAATACTGCTGTCATCTTCGAAACGGTTCAGCCAAATACAGGCTCGAAGCTCTTGAATCGGTAGATCGGCGTGCTGCTCTACTTATAGGCGATGAGAAGTCAGTGGCTAAGAAACTTCTCAGTCTAGAACACCGTCGTAAAGTAGCGATTCTGTTTCTACAGGATTAATTTCGGAAAATTTGCATTGGAGCTACATGATCTTCCCCTTTTTACTGTAGGACAAATAAGAAATCGGCCCACTGCCACTCATATATTGTGGGGTTTCTTGTGGATACATACTAATCGTTTCCATTCTAAGCCGGCTGCCAACCTGCTGGCTTCCTTGTTCCCTGAGAGATATAATCTGGGCGTCTTCGATGCCAGAGTGAATAAGTCTAGATTAGTCTAGTCTAGTCTAGACTAGATTACAAACAGGTGAGTTGGTGGTCAAACGCGGAATTACACGCGATAAAAAAATCATGTTTATCGTTTATGACGTGGTATTGGCGTGTAATGTGGAACACAGAATAAGGGCCCTGAGTGTTACTGTGCCGTATTCAATCGATGGGACATAAAAACTATTCACACCTACAAATACACGCGATAAAAGTGAAAATAGCTCTGACCTAAGTTACAGCTTAAAATAATAGTATAAGATTCCACGTAAAATGCGAGTAGGAGTTATCTGATCATATCGCAAAGACCCGTAGATCACAATTCATGGCGACAGATGCAAAGAAAAAAACAGATATGCCAAAGGAACTACAACCCTTTGGATTATGCAAAAAAATATGTGAAAACTTCTTTAGGTGCGATGGGCACTTTTTGGGTGTACAAAAATCATGGAACTCGTTTCATCGTTACGCTGTACCGTGTATTTTAAAACAGCGCCATCTCTTGTAGAATAGGTGAATTACTTAAGTTTTCACTTCTGACGTGCACCAACCGGTCCTTTTGGAAATCGATGGGGGAAGCCTATGTCCAGCAGTGGACGTCCTATGGCTGAAATGATGATGATGAAATTACATACACTTGCGAAGTTTCAAATCTATACGACTATTAAAATTAGGTTAAAATATACTTCTAAGATTTGATAACAGCTTCTGTAAATAACCAACATCTTTTGTTTCTACGACTTAAAATAAACAATAATAAAATCAGTTGTTCCATAGAAAAAGTTCATTGAGCTGCAAAAAAAGGAACGAAACAGATGTTTTTTGTGAATTTTCGATAGTCTTAGAAACAAAAGTTGTTTCTTAATGATGTATAGAAGCATTAGAAGCTGCCTTAAGAGATGGCTGGTTAACTTTATTATATTGTTGTATTGGATTATAAATATTATAATAATACTAGCTGCGCCCCGCGGTTTCACCCGCGTGGTGATGAAAATCGGTGAAGGGGTATGGAAAATAGATAGTAGCCGATTCTCAGACCTACTGAATACGCATATAAAATTTGGTAAAAATCGGTAAAGCCGTTTCGGAAGAGTACGGTAACTAACATTGTGACATGGAAATTTTATATATATAGTGATTATGGTTTACCAATAGGTGTTGTAGTTATAACACCTAGCTTGTATTTATAAAGCTTGAGCTAATTCTAATTAAATATTATTATAATAAATATTCCGGCTTCTGTTGTTCATTATTTCCTAACAAAAAGCCTCCCCCCCACGTCATGATTTTATTGAAAGGTTTTACGATCTGGTAACTGGTGAGAATGTTACGACTGCCGAGAAATTGATCACTCCCTCTGGTAATGACGTGTCAGGGTCAATAGTTACCGAATTATCGAGGTCGCACTATAAAATAAATGTGATCCGGTATTGTTGTGAGATTGGTCATTACATCAGAAATGAAACAAAGGTTTCTTATGAAACGTGAAATGATGAAGGAAAAAAATTACGTGAAAGAATCACCGTGTTACAAAATATTTTTTTTTTACAAACTTGCATCTATCATTATAGGTTGATTACGTAATGCAAGAGTGCATATTCCAACCTTGCTATCATCATATATATGAGATGAAAACATGTAAAATGAGGTTAAAAATATATTTGACTGAACCCCTTCGTGCAACGTATCGTTGAAAAGCTCATTCAAAATGAGATTTGGTCATCATTTACACATAATTTTTGTTTTGAAATAATCCATATGTCGTGTTCTATGTTTATGAAGAATTTTGTTAGGTTTAAAGCCCTACTTTTAGCAATTTTGGTCACTCTAGTTTGTCTCCTCCTATGTTTAAAATTTGCCAAACCGTGTCGAGACAGGCGTATGGTAGGGTTCCGTAACCAGAGCCATATAATTGTAGTCATAGTTCAAAAATGTATAGTTATAAAAAAATTCGAATGAACGAAGCTCAAAAAAACGAGATCCCAACATGGCATATACTTTTTATGGTTTAACCATAGAGAAAACTGATTGAGAAACATTATTTGTTAAGATCATTTTACAAAAAGGTCAATATACTTTGAGCTAGAACGCCTTGCATTTATTAGGTACAGTTTTAACGCTGTTACTCAAAAAATCATAATCAGATAATGTTTGAAATAATTTTGAATGAAAGTTTTAAATATGACCTATCTGTATTGTAAGTTACAATTTATTTATGTCTTATGGTTTAGAAATGCAGGGGGGGGGAACAAACTTTTTCATGTCTTTTCTTGTCACTTTGGTGGGCTATATTTCGCAAAGGATAGATTTTATAAAAAAAGTGATGTATCAAACCTTACCTTCATTTAAAAAGACCTTTTCAACGATACCCCACACGAGGAGGTACAGTGAAAAAAAAGTGTTCATCTCCATTTGACATGTACCAGAGCCACCCCTAAAATGCAATATTATATTATTTTTAATACTTTTAAAATAGAGTTCTATATTTTAACTGTTATTTTGCAAAGTTCCAGGTACTTATCTAAATAATTATAGAAGTTAGAAGGTTCTAAAAAAATGGCCTGACAGACAGACAGATAGACGGACGGAAATAACTAATTTATAAGGGTTCCTTGTCGGGCTACGGAACCCAAAATATTATGGCATTATCAAAATAAATGTTTGATCTTTCAAACCGTAAAGACTGAAACACGAACAAGTAGGACATTGCGCCCAATAGAAAAAAATATGAGAGTAACACTGATTTGATTTTAATTTGCTAAATGATTGTTTACGATAGCTTAATATACATATTTCATAACTATGGAAAAGGTACATTGCATTACAGCTATACTTTTCGAAAAATATGAGAAAAATCTCAATATAAATTCAAATTAAACGTGTCAAAAATACTGCATATGACTTACTGGAATACTAAGTGAAGTCTTTTTGTGATACATACAATATAACAAATTTATTTATTTAGCCTTCTATACAACAATAGCTGGATTACCCACTGACCTTTCAAGGTCTACTTAATCCAAATGCTGTCCACCAGAGGACAGCATACCCTGAATGTTAGAGCTGCTTTTATTCGCTGAATTGTCCGTAGTTTTAGATTTGCTCGTCTAATTTACTTTCAGGCATATTCATTTATGGCCGGCCTCATCGGCCAGAGCTAATCTGTTTTGCACAGTTTCAACGATTTGAAGATAATAAATCCCTGAGTGAGAATTTAAATAACCGATTGGACATTATCTTGAGAATAACGTTGTAATTTGCGCCTAGGATTGGCCCTCTCGAAAAAGATCATGCTGAAAATTTTGTACCTTTTTATCACGACGGAGTTAAGGATGAGCTGTTAAGTGGTTATATCGACACATTGGGCTGAAATGAAGACGACGCTTCTACAAATAGTACCCAATCGATTTTTTATTTCTATAAGCAAATATTAATCTTTAAAAATTTCAAAGGTGTGAGAAAGAGGTGCTCCGGTAAAAATAAAACCGTTACAATGTATCGGTTACATTATAAATAATTCTTGTTTGAAGAGCCAATTAATTTTTCAAAGAAAAACATCAATTAATTTTGGGTACACGTAAATTTATCGTCGATTTAACATTCCCGTGTTGTCGAAAATCGGGCTTTTGCGTGAAATATATTGCTTTCAATGAAAATTCCCCCGGGAGATCTGTACAAACTCGGACGTTTCTGACAAAAAAATCCATCATTTTGTAATTGTATTTTTAACAACATTGTTATTTGAAGTATAAAATACTTAAATCCTTTGGTCTGTCTCATTTATGATCGTCTGTTGAAAGTCTACTAATTAAAGAAGAATGAATAATGTCTAAGTAATATTACGAGTACCATTAGTATCATCATGTGGGACATTATTGCACACATGGTCATCTGACCCCAAACTAAGCAAAGCTTGTAATATGGCTGCCAGAGACTGATATACATACATCACCATCATCATCACCATTTCACCATTCTTTGTAGTGGTAGGACTCTTTGCAGGGAAGGACTCTTTCGCCTGGGGAAGTACCACACCTTTCCAGTTATTTAACCGCCAAGCAGTAGTGTGCAAACACTACTGTGTTCCGCATTGAAGGGCAATGTTTCCAGCGAAATTACAGGGCACACAGAGATTTGATATCTTATATATCGGGGTGACGAGCGCAGTGCATTACCATCCAGGGTTTTGAACTGTTGAAGTTCGAAATTCTGAGTGGCGTTGAGCTGTTATGGGCAAGCGTGAAGAGCCATCAGGCAAGCGACTTTGCTCGTCTCGTCACCGAGTATCATAAAAAAAAACATGTTCCCACTGCTGGGACTTCCCCTTCTCTCAGAGAGAGAGTATGGGGCCCTAATCCACCATGTTGGCCCAGTGCATGTTGGTGAATGTCATATGTCTTTAAACTTTTGAAGTTTTTGGACATACCGGTTTCCTCGCGATGTTTTAGTTCACCGTTTTTGAGCGATGGCATCGAAACTGCACATAATTTATTTAGTTTAATAAATAAGCCATTGGTGCAGTGCCAAGGATCGAACCGGGTGCCGAGAAATTGTAAAGCGCACATGCTACTCGGCCACTATCGCTCTCTGATACCGATATCGATGAGTACAACGATCTAATTTGTAGGCAAAACATTGGACCTGGCCAAATTAATTTGTAGATGGGATATGCCGGTTGTAAGGGAAACGCTTCCAAAATAATACTAATTAAAAAGTTTAGGTATATACTTCAATTCTTTCCTTTCCATATAAAATGTATGGGAAAATTAATTTTCTTCGTATATATTTTTTCGTGAAATTTTCCGATATATTCTGATATTTTAATACCTATACTTATTCTGATATTCGGGGCAGTGAGAAATCCAACAAATCAAAGATCATGAAAATCAGTCCAGGATGTTTTTGAATTTGAAATGGTGTACTAATTCCTGATTTACACAAGTTAAAGTGGCAATGGGCAGGCCATATAGCTCGAAGAACCGATAACCGATGGGGAAGAAAGGTTCTTGAGTGGAGACCACGAACCGGAAGACGCAGCGTAGGTAGGTCTCCCACATGATGGACCGACGACATCGTGAGAGTCGCGGGCATCCAGTGGATGCAGATGGCAGGTTGTCGTTCAGTGTGGAGGTTAAAGGACGAGGCCTATGTTCAGCAGTGGACGTCTTATGGCAGATGATGAAGTATCGATTGCGAGTTGTTAGGTATTTAGTAAAATCGGCGTATAAACTGATGTACTGTTAAGTGGTAAGCAAGTTAAGTGTCACAAAAGCAGCTGTGCGAAGTCAAGTAATTAGAACCAGTGTCTATTTTTACTGTCAAGTAGCTCCGCCGCCCACGTTCTTCCCTCCACCACTGATCGTTCTTACTAAATACTGTGTAAAAGTTCTGAATACACTGAACACTTGACATTAAAAAACCTGTTAAATCACTTATTTCTCGCAACTTGCACTTAACAAAGTGTAAATCAGGTATAACTCGACTTTGTTTTATATATAGTGTTAGGTTTTAAATATGTTTATTGAATTCGCGAGTACTTATTTGACTTTCCTAGTACCTTACTTGAATATCAACGGTCCCAACTTCACCATTACGGAAAGTAGAAGGGGAAACGCGATGGCAGGTGGTATGCACGAGCGAGGCTGGGCATTCTGGTCTGAGCAGCGGTGCAGTAAGCACCTTCAATATTGTACATTGTTACTCTGTCCTAATTTATCGTACATAGATTTAAAGTGTTAAGAATTATTAAATTACAAGTGTATACGTTACAAGAGTGTATGTACAGAGTCTAAAGTAAAACGACGTGACACCCACAAAATGGAGTTATGCTACAATAGATATAAAAAAAGTCTGGTAGTCTATTATAACGAAGTTCCAGAGTAGTGCCTAAATACCATGATGTCTATTTTATTCACATTGCACCGTATTTTTGTACGGGTTGGCCAACATTGTTTGGCCTTGAAATACTTAGTGTTAGTACATACGAGAACAGATTCATTTATCTCTAACGAATGATGATCTGCTGTGTTTGAATCATCACATGCAAGTCCTTAGTGTTTTTCACAGTTTACCTTACAGAACATGAAAAGTATGGACACTTTAGTTTTTAACTCTGTTCTGTTTTTTTGTTTTTGTTTCTTAATACTTAGCAATACAATTTTATGTTGCACCAAAAAACCACAGTCGGTTTAAGATGGCGCTCGCATCTTCCGCGGTGCTTACAAATACAGTTCACAATAAATAAACAATAAATATGAACTACACTTATAAAAATACATACAGCATCGTAATTTAAGCTCAATGTAACCAATTGTAACAGAACTAGTGAGTTCAAGTGAGTACTAGTTGGTGTTCTTTAGTTTCTGGCGTATAAGAATGAAATTATTGACTACGCTCAAGAATATATAAAGTTACAAATTATCTGACATTCTGCGGTCAGATTTTAATTGATAATAATTTCATCATCATAATTTCAGCCATAGGACGTCCACTGCAAGAGGAAATGTAATGTTAATTTACTATATCAACCACTGCCTTACAAACACGGTGGATGTTAGGTCTAGTACAAAATTCACTAAAAAGTGGCCTATGCCACATGTATAAATAAATTTGTTTTTTTTGCCACCTGTGGCATTAAAAAAACATTATAAAATACAGACCAACTTATTTAAAACCTTATGTCGTTATTACAATATCTAATTTAGCTTCCAACAAAATTAGAGTAATATTAATACCAATAAAAGCACAGATTACCTAATTCGTTATGACTTGCTAAAGGTTTTAGTCTACTTTTGGATCAAGAATTTCTGACCCGATCCATTGTTTTAAATATCTTTGATATGTTTATATCAAGCACGTTTAAAACAATTTGCTTATACACACAATTTAATTGTTCATACACATTTGCTTACTGTAAAAGAAGATGACTGTTTAGTCTACTTTTTCACAGTAAACAAATCTGTATAACAAAATCGAGCTTGTATATCGCAGTCCGATCCATACTGCTTATTTCTGCATTGTATATCGTCTGTTTGGTTTGTAGGTTACAAAGAGGATGCTCGAGTAAAAATGTGAATAAATCTTGTTTCTCGACAGACGACATCCAAATAATGTAAATGGAAACTTCAAGACGGGGAGAGTTAGTACCTATGGACAGCGACTTTCATGTTAAATTCGCTCGAATACTTCAACGTTTTCATAGTACAATCATCAACATTAGCATCTATCGGTCTACAGATATGTTTAAAAACGTAAGCCGAAACTAGGTCATTATAATGATATCATCCATCTATAAGGTATCTTCTTCTATCTATCTATACATATAACAAAAACGAAAGATTTTTTTTTTTTTTTTTTTTTTAGCTGACATTGTCTTAAATAAGATATGTAATAAATAAACAAAATACTAGCTAAAACTAACACTAAATAAACAGTTAGACTGTCCATAGACCGTTGAAGATCTAAAGACAATCCAAATGCTCAAACCCACTATCAGTTGGCAGCGTACCCAGCATGCTGGCGGCATTACCACGTTAAGATTTTTTGTCAGTTCGTTTGTTTGTCCACGCATCTCCTAAACCACTGGACGAATTTAAATGCGGCTTTCACAAATATGCTTAGCTAAGACCAGATTGAAGTATAGGCTATTTTATTTTGCGCAAAGGCCGGATGAAGAGAGGGAAAAAAATTGAAAGTTTATATGATAATCTACGCGTACATAGGCAACAGCACTAGTCATGAATAAGTTTATAAATACAACCCAGACTATGAAAAAAAAAACAGCCGAAAAGAAGTCTTTAACACGCAAGTGTATGGAACAGATTTTTTTTTCGCTATTTTAGGATTCGTCCCATATGAAAAGTGGTGCATAATCAACTTTTCCGTCTAATCTAGTTTAGACAGGCCTCATTTAGAACTATCATTATTTCATATTATACATGTACATGTACAATGATTGACATTTATTAGTTTTAGTTGACATCAATTAGTTAGAATAAATAAAACGATTTCACCTCCTCAGGACTAGACAGAATAAATAAAATTGACTTAAATACATAAGGCAAATTAAAACAAAATGAATGAATTAATAGTAATTACAATCTAGATTAGGTAGGTATTAATTATTATTATACACCAGGGTTCGTTGAAAGCCTTTGGCAAATCTTTGAGAATATCTTTGAAAGGTTTTATCAAAGAACAAATTGGACTGCCCGCATGTTGACGAGGGTGAGGTCATACTCTTGTTACTAAGTAAAATACCTTGTGATTTTACAGTCTGTGATCTTGTAAAGGCAACATTCTCGAGTAAATTACAATTAAATTTTTAAACGCTCGTAGTAGAGCTTTAGTCTTATGTTCTTACCGACTCAGAAAATGTAGAATCAAGTCAATGAGAAGGATGTCTTTTTAATTTACAGTCTGTGATCTTAGAAAGGAAATATTCTCAAGTAAATTACAATACAATTTCAAAACTCTCGTTGTAGAGTTTTCGTCTTATCATTCAACATGTTAACAAGTGTTCTTACCGAACTCGAAAATTGTAGAATCAAATGCAAGAAATAAAATATGAATAAATACGTCGGCAGATCATTATGAACTCAATAAAAAGTAGGGCTGAAACTCACCAGGTTTTCAATAATATTTTGATTATTGTAAACTGTTAATAGTATAAGTAGATACTATGAGACTGATTTTACAAGGTTTTATTTTTATTTTATTCAATTTACCTCCGTTAATGGCATAATCGAAGGGATGCTCTGAAAATGAGGGCGTGGTATTTCAATTTTAATATAAGTTAACGGAGCTCCACCCATAATCGCGGTAAATACCTATACCGTAATATGAAATAATAAGTTCATATAGGCTGACTGTCCAGCCCTAATGTCAGAATTTACAACTCAAAGCTCCTAACATGGCTAAGCGGTTATAATAGGAAAAATAATGAACAAAAAATACGTGTCATCCAATCCATGGTAGCGCTCAGATGTAAATGCCGCTCATGGTTACCTATCCATTCTGAACTGATCCGAAACTGATCGTCTGTTCTGAACGTTAATAAGAGCAGCCGCAGGCCGCACCCATAGCCACAAAACGTAACCACTCGTGGCCGCCACAAGCGCTGGACGAAATTTTCATACGTTTTGCCGCGGCCACTGGAACGCTCAGTGTACACTGATACCATAAAAAACCACTTAATGTGTGCGGCCGCTTTGAATGAATAATAAATTATAACACCACTAGCTGCGCAACGAGGTTTCACCCGCGTTGATATTTCCCCTGGACTATTTATTTTACTACTACGAGCATCTATCTCTATGCAAGAATTCACATCGATCCCTTGCTCTCTTGCTACGTGAAATAGAAACAAACAAACAAACTAACAAATAAATAATCTTTTGCATTTTATCAACTAACACTTAACCAGACACGTCCACTGTTGAACATAGACTTCTCCTTAGAACTCCACACTAAACGACAGCCTGCCATCTCTATCCACTAGATGCCAGCAGCTCTCACGATGTCGTCAGTCCATCTAGTGAAAGGCCTATTATACCTACGCTGCGTGTTCCGATACGGGTCTCCACTCAAGAACCTCTCTTTTCGGTTTAGGTCATCGGTTTTTCGAGTGATGTGGTCTGCCCATTGCCACTTCAACTTGCAAATTTTATTAGCTATGTCGGTGACGCTGTTTCTTCGGCGAAATATATCCACGTTAAGAATTTTATCATGCAAATAAACTCCGAGCATAGCTCTCCCAATTGCCCGCTGTATGATAGTTTTTATTCAAACGGCCGGAATTATACATAAGTATGATGAATTTAATTGAATTAAACGGATTACTTAAATAGTAATTAAGAATACTAAAATTAGAAAAAAATATTACGATGTGTTAGAGAGTAGATAATTTTATCTGCAACTTTGAAAAATACGAGTGATTGGCAAAAAAAAATCAGTCTTTCCGTGAACATTGTGCATGAAACTGCGCCAAAATATCAGAAACCCCATCCACAACCTTACCAAGGTAAATAATATCCCGTTTATAATCATATATCGTAACTGTAGTGAACAACCGTGATCAGCTTGAAACGATATTTACAAAAAATGTTTTACGAGTTTGGTGAATTTCAAACCTAAACACCCAAATAAAAAGTGTTCTCTGAATTCTATTCTCTTGTAATTTAGAAGTGATAGTTACGTAATTATTTTTTTTGATACAAGAACTCCGCTATGTGACTCATAAGTTACTGCTCCCTACGTTTATGTCTTTTGATGTGTTATAAACGTCACTGTAATAGTATGTTGTATGTTGATATATCGCGCGTTCTCTGTGTAATATGGGAGTCGTATGATCTTTAGTGGGATTTTAATGGAGTCAATGTTGTTGTTGATCGGTTTAGTGAATGGATTCTACCGCAAACTAAGCGGTAGGTACACCTCCGTTTTGTCGATATAATTATCATGGCAGATTCGCTGGAGGACCTCAATACGATGATCAGTAGACTTAGCAGTAGCCAACAGGTGGGTCTAAAAATGAACATAGACAAGACAAAAATCATGTCCAATGTCTATGTTGTACCCGTACCGGTATAGTCGTTGGGAATGATACCCTCGAAGTTTTTGACCATTACATCTATCTTTGATAGATTGTTCAGTTACGTAAGTCCAACTTAGGCAGAGAGGTCGCCCGGAAAATCCAACTCGAATGGACAGCGTTCGGGAAGTTGTGCACTTTCTCGTCTTCTCGTCGTGATACCACAGTGCCTTAAGGCCAGTGTGTGTTGCCGGTGATGAAATATGGCACTGAGACGTAGTCTTTAAACTATTAAACTTTTGGAAAAACTCAGAGTCACACAACGGGCAATGAAGTGAGCTATGCTAGGAGTTACTTTGCGCGATGGAATCCGGAACGTAAATATTTGCCAAAGAACCAGAGTCATCGACATAGCTATTAAAATTTGCGAGTTGAAGAGGCAATGGGTAGGCCTCATTGCTCGAAGAACCGATAGCAGAAGAGGAAGAAAGGTTCTAGAGTGGAGACCACGAACCGAAAGACGCAGCGTAGGTAGGCTTCCCACTAGACGGATCGACGACATTGCGAGAGTCACGGGCATGCAGTGGATGCAGATGGCAGGCTGTTGTTCAGAGTGGAGATTAAAGGGGGAGGCCTATGTTAGGCAGTGGACGTCTTCTGGCTGATGAAGATGATGACGATGTGAAAAATTTCCTTGTATATATTCCCAGCAGTTTAGGCTGTGCATCATGTGTCAAGAATAAATCAATTTCAAAACTTTATAGTAGATTTTTACATACAAAATCCCAATCATCACGTAATTTGGATGATCCGAGTCACGTAATAATTTTGAGTTATGCTTTAAATAAATAAAAAGGCAAGTTCAGTCAAGTTTTGAAAGTTAAAAGCATTTGGGCCAGAAGTTTTAACGTAAAATGCCTAAAATTTCTTAATAAATTTTAAGAGATTAAAACGTGCTTTGAAAGTAAGCAGTAACTTAGTAATGCAAGCAGTAATAATTCTTTCGTTATGATACTTTCGAAAGTAAATATTTGATCAGCGTTTGTTCCCGGTATCGTGCCCTTGTGGAAAAGAAATAGAACGTAACTTTTAAAATACAAAGGCACAACAGTGTGCCCTATCTCCTGCCAATGGGGAAATCTCGCTTCTTCTACTTTCTTATTAAATAACAGAACCCTTGCCCATTGTCGTGCGCTACTTTTAGTAACTCAGTGAAAAACGTAAATATCTACAGAAATGTTGAATTCCCTGTAAAGGCAAGGGTCCCACCATTTATTCAATTCGTTTTTCGAGGGTTTTACAAAAAAGAAATATATTTCAGTGTTGTATAAAGAGCAATTGACAAGCCGCGAAAAATCAGATCACAATATAGACATAAACTTATCGAACCAAAATCTAATCTAGTAATTCATAGCTCAGGCCCTACAACTATGGCCGTAAAAATATACAATAAGCTACCAAATATAATAAAAGACATAGAAAAAGAACCCAGCTTCACTAATGTTCTCAAAACTTTATTAGAATCAAAATGTTACTACACCCTAGACGAATTTTTCAAGGATAATTTCGATGATATACAAATAAACCGTTCCGTTCTTCCTGTTGCCATACCCTTACAGGGTCATTTGTACTACATGTAATTTAAGATGTGTTATCTAAGACAAAAACATGTTATTTAAGGTCTGCATGCATACATATATCGCAATAAATAAATTGAGTATTGAGTATATTTTTTTTATCACGGGAATCCGTCTGTGACAGTTTTGGCCAGTATAGAGTTGTATGACTTAACAAAATATTGTTTTCTAAGGTAAATAAATACACCTTAATATAATATATTCTTTAATATCGCACGTCTAGCCTTCTACCTCCTTTATGAATCCTCTCCATCCTAAGGTTGCCTGGAAGAGATCGCTCTAAGCGATAAGGCCGCCGATTGTTGCACTAGTTTTTAAGCTGTTTTATCGTGTCTTGTGTGTGTAATTTGTAGTGTGAACCATAAAGAGTTTATATTAAATATTGTATGATTTAAGTATTGGATATTTTCATGAGAATTCAGTTTTCCAAGCCTTTTCGTAAATTTGTTTTGACGATTCAGTAGTAAATACTACTAGTTTTCATACAAAATGGTTATACAACTTTATTCTCCTAAAACACACAAAGTCTGGTCAATGTTGGTTGATTAACATTACAAACGGATTTAGAAGAATTAGGTCAAAAACACCATAAATTGTAAAAAAAAGACCGTACATTAGTATGCTGTAAAAGTATTTTCAACAGATCTTGCTAAGAGATAGAGTGAATGATAAGAAATTGTAATAATGGATTTAAGATGTAAATGAGCAAATTCCAGTTTTTGTATAGTTTGAGCATACAATACGTAATATTAGTAAATAAATATTATGTGTATTGAAGAATACAAGTACTTGATTCTCGTTAAGCTTAATAAATCAATTTTGTTTGATAATCCGATTCATCTTTAATTTATGATCGAATCATTGAAGTCTGAAACAATTTTAATTCAAATTTATATTCAGGCTTTTAAGTTTTCTCTTACAATAATTTAGAAATTGAAACTAGATTGAATTATCAAATCCTTATCGTTGTAGATGATTACGAAATGTTTCGAAACGAACCACCTGTGGAATCACGACGCGCTATGAGTTTCAATCAGTTCGGAGCCTGCATTCACATACTAATAAATTTCATCTCGTTTCGTCAATGATATGATGACATGGTAGTAGGGCAACCCAATACATTTTTCATGTTGATGTTGTAGCCTACAACATTCAAAGAAAATAAAGTTAGATTATATTTTCATAGTTTTATAGTTTGTTTTCGTTTTAAAACGAAAACTTATGAGCATGTGCGTTCTCCCCACCCTCACATATGACGCTCAAACTTGGTCATTGATTGGCAAAGGTTCAGAAGTACGCTCTTGGAATATGCCAGCGAGCGATGGAGCGCAGTTTATTAGGAGTGAAACTTATAGAGAAGATAAGAAATACAGACTGTGCTCCAAAGACCTGTCGTACCTCAGAAGGCCGCTTGCTTAAAGCGGGTCTGGGCCGGTCATGTCAGTTGAATGTCTGAGGATTGTTGGGTCAAAACTACAACACAGTGGCTTCCATAAGATGGCAAACGACCTACCGGACAGCCCAGGCGGAGATGGATGGATGAACTGGACTCCTACTTGAAAGACTGGACCTAAATTGCCCAAAACAGAAACGAATGGAAGGAGGGAAGGGAGGCCTTTGCCCTGCCGTGGGACGATACAGGATATAATAATAATTTGGTAGATAAAAGAACGAATACCTATCATTGCTTGGATAAATAATAAGTACAAGGCTTTTATCACACACAAGGCACATCAGAAAATTTAGTTATGTAATTAGTTTTGATAAATACACAATTTACAATAATGTCTGTAAAATATATATTCAATATGTTAAGTAAACCAGACATACTGAAATTGCGTATACAATGTTGCTGGTAATCAGTTAGCGGCTTCAATACGTCAAAACAAACAACTCTTGTTCTACGACTTATCAAAATTCACGAAAAAGTAAAGTGTTTGAGTCATTTTGTTGGGAGTGAATGAACTATTTTGTATGGATCGGCTGATTTTTTTTACACGAATTTAGAAAAGTCTTTCAACAAAAGTTGTTTGATATACTGAGACACCTCTTAAGAGGACGCTGACTGATTACCAGTCGCCCTGTATATTATATCCCCAAATATATCTTGGAAACGTCTTTGAATAGCGTTCGTGAAACAGGAATTAACATGATATTAATCTTATCTGGACTCTGGGCTGATTTACGAATAAACAGAGGAATAATCCAAATACAGATAAATCTCTCTCGGTGGGGCAACTTTGAATCGAGGTTTGAATGGGGAAACGCATTTGTATATGCTTTGTTTTGCTTCATACGTAAGAGTTGTTTGAATAACCGATGAAAATAGACATAGACAATGATTTAGCTTCATAAAAAGTCTAAAAGAAAATCTTTCGTGATTTTGGGAGTTAAACTTGGTATGTTGAAAATTGGTGGAACGCTGACTTATTTGCGATAAAAAAAAAGAAAAGAGAAAATTACTTTCGTCAGTAGCAATTTTCGTAAAAATTTAAACAAAAAGTATAATATAAATAATTCCGTAAGAAAAGAAATGCCTAGCTTGTGACGGGAAGGCTACCCACTAAAATATAAATGTTGCCACATCTAGTCTGGCGACTATGGCTGCAAACTGAATGTATTGTACCTCATTGCAATAAATAATTTTATTTTTATATATTACGAGTTGTACCCGCGACTTCGTCCGCGATTTCTTCAGAAAAAAATAGCCTATGTCCGTCCTCATGATACATACTATTCATCATCAGCCATAAGACGTCCACTGCTGAACATAGGCCTCCCCCTTTAACCTCCACACTGAACGACACCCTGCCATCTGAATCCACTGGATGCCCACGACTCTCACGATATCGATAGAATCCGAAACGTTCGTTCGACAAATAACCAGAGTCATTGACATAGCTATTAAAATTTGTAAGTTGAAGTGGCAATGGGCAGGCCACATCACTCAAAGAACCGATAAACCGATGGGGAAGAAAGGTTCTTGAGTGGAGACCATGAACCGGAAGACGCAGCGTAGGTAGGCCTCCCACTAGATGGACCGACGACATACTATTACCTCGCAAAATTTTATCGAGATCAGTTAAGCCGTTTAGCCGTGATTATGTAGCAAACAGACAGACGGATAGAGTTACTTTCGCATTTATAATATTAGTGTGATTTATTTAATTAATTCAAGGATTATAATGGAAATGTAATGGAAAAAATAAATTATGACTCTTTTATTATATTTGGTAAAATAATGAATAAATTAATATTGTTTTATAATTACAAAATCAAATCTGATTAGATTTGAACAATTACGTCAAACTCGTCATAAACTTCTTAATAAGTTCATAACGAGCCCGAATTTCCTTCGAGTTTCGTGTTACTCGCATGTTTCGAGTTGAGCTGATTAAAATTCCAGACGCAGTGGTTTCTGTTTGTTTCGGAATTTCTAATCGAGTAGGACCTATTGATACTTATATTATTTAATCTTGTTGTAGCATTATACTTGAAAAACCTGTGTTTGGGTAATGATAATGTTGAAGACTATGTTAAAAATAATATTGAATTAAAACAGTCTCTGTCAGCCATATTACAAGCTTTGCTTAGTTTGGGGTCAGATGACCATGTGTGCAATAATGTCCCAGATAATTATTTATTTTATTTTATTTAACAGTAGTTTTAACTTAGTTTTAGTTTTTCAATTTTTTGTCAACATTTATCTTAATACTATCTTATTTGTTCCTCTTCTTATTCTTCTTATTTCTTATTAAGTAGTTTGTTTTTCAGGGTCTCTATAATGCCAGTCAACTTTTTTTTTAATTGACTGCTAATTAATCTCTAAGAAATACTGTTGTTTTAGTTCTTATAAGTGAATCATGCTCAAGTTATATAAAATTGATCTTGAAAGTACAAGCTTGATTTTGTTTATTTAATATAATAAATATTGTAGGATCGTCACACAGTATGCCTGATGGACGACGCATTCAAGGAAGGCCTAGGAAACGCTGGCGTGACGATCTTGACTCATTCTGGAGAGGTTGGCAAGAGGTGGCGGAGGACCGAGATTTATGGAAGGAAATGGGGGAGACCTTTGCCCAACTGTGTGACAGTATAGGTTAAGAAAAAAAAATTATCAATATATTTTTGTACTTCTATAATATGATTATTACCTAGCCAAAAGCAAAAAAAAAAAACACTTACAGGTTAAGTGTTCAGCTTAGCAGATACTTCGCTCTAGCTCGATTGTTTTAATAGGACAGAGAGAGGAGTGTGGGACTAAAACGGAAATAAAAATATTCTTATAGAATTCTACACTTTTACTTTTCTACAGTTAGTAATTATTATTTACGGGATATTTCTTGTGATTAGAATGTGGGTGAACAATCGTATATATCGTGAAAACAGTGTTTTGCCTTCCTCTACATTAAAAATAGACTATACGCTGAGTGTTTGCATGAAATAAGATATTAAGTACTGAAACGTACCCCAAGTGAAGCTTGGGTTAAATCCTACCTAGCAGTGGGCCGGTGCTACAAAGAGAACGATTTTAGATTGTACTTACACGTTTATTATCTAAATTTATACAATTACAAGCAGGAGTTTACTATGACTGAGGGTCGTGAAGTCTTGGTAGGTGGTGCAGAATTGTGGTGTTCCCTGGCTAGGGACTTAGCTCGGGAAACAGAGGTGCTGATTGTCGCGTTTGCAAAGATACATTTTAGATATTTCGGAATTAATCGGGAATATAGCGAACTGTAGTACACGTGTAGGATTGAGTAAGTATCACGTACTTGGATCGGTTCCATATATTGACAGTTATGTAATTTACTTCGAAACAATGTAACATTGTTAACACGTCAAACTCCCCTTGTTAGATAGTTAGCAGAGTACGAAATTAACAACTTGTTTATATGTTTGAATGAAAAAAAAATGAAAATACTTTTATTACTACAAAACACATCAGTACATTAAAACAAGAAAATATCCTATTAGAAACATTATATAAACAAATAGAATTAAATGTGCTTTGCATAGAGATTTGTATCCTAGATAGAAGTATCTGATGATCCTCACACTAGGCACAGCCTGTATCGTGAGGACCTGTATACGATTACAAGTACCTAATAGTTAAATCTCAGCTGACTTTAATTAACAATGACTAAAGTATATTAAAATAAAATAAAGAAATTTTTAATAATAATAATTTGAAACTACTACAAACTTAAAATATATAGAATATGGATAGATAGATAGATAATTATCATTACTGTAAGGTGTCATTAAATAGATTTTACAACAAAAAATAAAAATATAACAGCAAATAAAATAAAATTGGGCAAGTTAGTCACACAATTGAAACATACGTACGTACAGAAATATTACACATGTTAATGTAGATGTTATTGTTTTATCAAAATCAAACGTTCTGTGTCATCATAACCGAGTGTAGAAAGCCATTTAGTAACAATAGGTTTTGCCTGACGGACAGACATGTGTTTGACGGTTGTGTTGCAGTGCCTGATAACCATGTTGTAGATGTGGGCTTTAATAAATTCGCCAAACCGTTGGGCAAACTTAGTAGCTACTGAATTAATTGGTAACCTGTAAACTCTTCGCTTTACCAGATCAATGTAGCCTTCGGAAGATAGGACAGTCTTGTGGACCGATAGAAACGTTTTTAAAATAAATAACTGCCGAACATTGAGCACGCCACTCACCCTGTATAAGTCCGTCGTGGGAAATCTGCGCGGTTTTTTCAACATTACTTTAAGGACTGAGCGTTGAGCTCGTTCAGATTGAATTAACGTGGTTTTTGCGGCGGAACCCCAGCAAGTGATGCAATACATGATTAAGGACTGACACAACGCGAAATAAACAGATTTAAGAGCATCTAAACTAGCCACATCACGAAGCTGCTTCATTATGTGTATTACTTTTCTGATGCGACCAGACAGAGCATGAATGTGCATCTTAAATGAAAGATTCTCATCAAGAATAACACCTAGATATTTAATTTCTTTAACTCTAGTGAGTTCTTCACAGTTGCATGCTGCACTAATCAGCCCACAGGTGTGTATTTTTAAAGCTGGCAAGGACATTGCTGGCGCAGAAACTGATGTTTTATGAAAACAAGTGTACATAGTTTTCTTTGCATTTAATGTCAGGAGGTTATTTTGTAACCAGTTTTGCACATCAGATATACCAGATTCCGCAGCTGCATAAGCATCCTTCCATGAAGACCCATGAAATAATATTGCAGTGTCATCAGCGTAACAAAGTATATTCGCGTTTTTTAAGGAAAGTTCGTGTATATCATTGATGTATAATACAAATAGCGAGGGCCCCAAGATGCTTCCTTGAGGAACTCCAAATTGAACAACTTGTGGCGTACTCACTGTACTTCCCAGCTTCACGCATTGTCTCCGTTCATTTAAGTAACTATTGAACCAACTTAAGGCGCTTCCACGTATGCCATTGCTCTCCAACTTCTTAAGCAGTATTGGAGTGGAAACAGTGTCAAACGCCTTAGCAAGATCAAGAAATACCCCGACACAACACTGTTTCCCATCCAAATGCGACGCTACTATCGATGTTAGTAGAGCTACGGTATCCTCAGTTGATTTACCCTTACGAAAACCAAACTGCCTATCTGAAATGAGGTTACGTGAATCTAAAAATTTAATCAATCTGTTATTTACTAGTTTTTCTAGTAATTTAGAAAAAGCGCATAGGAGCGAAATAGGGCGGTAGTTGTCAATCCTATTTTTGGGACCACCTTTGTGAATTGGGCACACCAATGCCAACTTCCAGACGTCAGGAAAGACACCAGTATCCATGCTCTGATTGAATATTATGCTAAGCGGATCAGATATACTATATCTTATGTCCTTTAGTAGAGCATTACTTATACCATCAATACCAGGTGCTTTGCCGTCAGTTAGTCCCAATATAAGACTATCGACTTCTCTGAAGTCTGTGGGCTCCATGAAAAAAGACTCTGCAGGCGTATGTCCTATTCTTACAGAGCTTGCCAGTTCACTTTCAGACTTAGAAATATTCTGCAAAATTTTGTCTGCTAATTTTTGTCCTACAGTAGAAAAATGCGTATTGCATAAATTAAGTGAATCTAACGCGTCCTTACTTCCTTCTAATGATAATAGTTCTGTAGTATCTGATTTTGTTGAATTTAGACTGCATACGTTTTTTATTGTCTTCCATAGTTTTTTAGGATTATTTTTATTAGCTTGCAGCTCTGCACTTTCATAATCTGACTTCAATTTTCGTAGCAATTTTGTAAAGAAATTACGATAACGTGTATATGCGATCCGAGTAATATTATTATCTGGATCCAACTTTGCTCGCAAATGCAGCCTATCCCGATGACGCATACATCGCATAAGACCTGGTGATATCCAGGGCTTTAAGTTATATTTGGATCTTGCTATTTTTACCGTATGCGAATGTTTATCTAAAACATCCATCAGAAGCTTGCTAAATGTATTCGTAGATTCATTGACATCAGCAGCCAAAAAAGTAGCCCAGTTTATAGTTTTGAGTTCATTTTTAATCGCGTCTACATCTCTTTTTATGACAAACCGGCTAGGTCTCTCCGCTTTTGTTTTATACATGCATGTTCCGAACATTGCGATGTCGTGATCAGTGATGCTTGATTTACAGACAACCCCAATACAAGACTCATAATCTTTACCTTTAACATAAATATGATCAAGACATGCAGAATCTCTAGTGGGCTCAGTAATGGCTGCCAAGAAGCCATTCTCAGCCATGAAACACAAGTATTCTAGAGTATGTGCACTAGGTAAAGTATCCAATATGTTGACATTTAAATCTCCTACTATAATAACAGGTTGATTACCCATGCCACTAGTATAGGTGTCCAAAGATGTGAGAAAATTATCTAGATTTTTATAAGAGGGTGAACGATAGATGCCTAGTACTGTCAAAGTTTTAGATATTTTAACTTCTAGACAATCAGCTTCCTGAATTTCAGGTTCAGACACCGTTGCACTCCACGAGGCTTTAACGTATATAACCACTCCACCGTTTTGATTATTACTTCTAATAGTTTGATGAGCGATATATCCTGGCAACTGAGGAATAATAATAGTATCATTCAACCAGCACTCGGTAAGTACAATAACATCAAAGGTTAAATTCAAGCGCGACAAATATACAAGAAATTGATCAAAATTTTTAATTATACTCCTAATATTATAAGTTAAAGTTTTGAAGTTATGTTCATCCGAAAAAATTCTTATGCAATCTTCAGGCTCGTTAAATACTTTACAATTAATACGGACCATATCCAAATCATCTGCAATATTGCTATGAGTCATCATTGTGAAGACGGTTTATCCAAGCTCCGACAAAAATGCAAACTTCACATAAATAACAATAAATTCGTTCTTCTCTAGCGGTCCAAACACAATGAAAGGCTCTGTGTTGCCGAAAAAGACATTGCAGAAATCCTAGCATTGCAGCAGTTATTTTCTCTTTGATATTGTTAATTAAATAAATTGATGCAAGCAAATGCATACACATAATAAATGCAAATGGTAATTCCTCAATTTTGAATAAACAGAACGCTTGATACATTGTTTGTGTATATACTTTAAAATACGAAACATAAAAAATATACCCGGCTATACCTACTCCATCAGCAATAGTTCGTAACACATTATCCTTTATTTTGCTTTCAATATTCAAATGAATTTGTATTGGCACACAAGCATTAAATTTATAATAATTATTGGCGACTAGTGTTATCACAAGAATTTGAGATCCACGGTTAACGATAAAGAACGACATACACTCGTAAGATTCCAGCCAACCTTCTCTTGCACAGTTTGACACAGGATACCTCTTTTCAACCAAATATAAACCACTATTAACAGCTTCATCACAACAAGTTACAGATAGCACAAACTTCCACAACGATGTAAATGATAGTGCTTTTTTGTTACTGACATCAAACATAGTCAGATATATTCCAATAGTTCCCACACAACAACAATAAAATACATCGATACAAAATATATGAATAATATACGAATACATTGCGGTTTGACAATCAAGTTCCGAAGCACGCATGTCACTAAGTCTTAGTAGCATCTGTATTAACAGAATTTTTTGTGTTACCAAATAAGCGGTCCAAGTCATTCTGAGCTCGTAGTTGTACAGCCGCCATTCCTTCTCGCTGCCTGATGAATATAGCTCCTTGGTGGCACCAGCAGAAGGCATAACCTTCTTTCTTGGCTGTATTTCTAGCGTCGCGAAACAAGATCCTATTTTCCTTCGTGAGCCTCTCGTTAAAAAACACTTTATGTGTTTCGCCAGGGGCCTCCAGATCAGCACTTGTAATATTTCTACGCGACTTAGATGCTTTAATTAGCTGGTCACGTTTGGACCTCCGTAATAGTCGTACAACAACTGGGCGTGGCATCCTGCTTCCTCCTTCATTCTCGCTGGACGGTACAGCGGCGCGACGGGGTCCGACCCGAGTGATCCAGTCCACATCCTTGACATCTAGCTCTACACCCAACTTGTGAGCTGCTACTTGTATAGTGTGCTGAAGATTCTCCGCTGGTGATTCCGGTATACCGACCAGTTCCATTTCATTTAGAAGTCTATTTTGAGCCTGAATGTTGAGCTCGCCTTGCAGTATAGTTACGAGAGTTGACAGTTCTTGATCTCTCTTTTCCAGATACCTCATGCGAGAGTCACTCGTTTTCATACTAGTCACAAGCTCCTCCATACGATCATGAGAGTGATTTAAAGATTCTGTCACCTCCTCTAGTTTCGTGGTGATCTTACGCAGCTGGTCTGTGAGCTCCTTTATCTCAGGTGTACTGCACTCTGTCGAGGAGTCAGACTTCTTACGCGTTGTCACATATTGGGAGTCGATCCCGTGTCTAACTGGCGTTAGGCTATTATCTCCCCCTTTCTTTTGTGCAGCGCAACAGTCAGGACATTTCCATGACTTTTTTCGGTCAGTGGAAAGAGAAGATACACTTATGCAAAGAGAACGTTTGCGAACAAACTGGAGTAATAGTACTATTGTAGAAATCAAATAACACAATTATGACGATACGTGTGACTTTCATCTATTGTAGGTATACGAGTAAAAGTTACTATGTATTGTTTTAACTGCCCCGGTGGCTCAGTTGGTAGTGAACCTAACTTCTGTGCTTGGGGGCGTGGGTTCGAACATCTAGGAATGTTTGTCCTAGATGTTCGATCATCTAGGACAAACATTTGATGATGTGTGTTGAACATTTGTGTTTGTTCTATGCTGGGTGTTAATATCTATTTAAGTATGTTTTTTAAAAATTATTTATCTCAGTGTATAAAGTACATGCTATGTATATACAACTCTGCCAAACTGCGTAGCAGTTTGTAGGCAGATATCTACTCTCATTGCAGTATTGAGTAGGAACATTTTTTTAAATTTTCTTTTTAAGGAAGTGCCTTTACAAATACTCGTATATATAATTTAAAAATATATATGTACGTATATCAGTCTCTGGCAGCCATATTACATGCTATGCTTAGTTTGGGGTCAGATGACCGTGTGTGCAAAAATGTCCCAGTTCTTTTTTTTTTAACTTTGAATTATATTAAATTGATTTTGTTCTATTCAAAATAACTAAGTTATATTAAAAGTTGTTCATAATGTGTACAATGGCCTCCTTTCTCCATAGCCCTGTATAAGTGCATAGTTGAAGTATTTAGTAATCGATACAAATTATTACAAAATAGTTTATACATATACAGGGTTATGTGGAAAGGGTCCACTAAGCCGGAAGGAGTTATATTCATAATTATGAACATCAACCCTGAAAACGCGAAAAAATAACAGCTGTTCCATACATTTTGTAGAGTGTCAATCACCGTTTCCTATGGTGCAGCTGATATTTTTTCTGCGATTTCAGAGTTGCTCGCTTAGTAATTAATGTTTTATATAAAATATTATAATCATTATGATGGGTACTATGGACCCTCTTCGGCTAAGTACACCCTTTCCGTGTAACCCACTATACTAGGTATATGCAATACAAGTTGTAAATATTTCAGTAGTAACGTTTCAGATTAAAGTTCTGGACAGTGGTCACACTTTCGCCAACTCTACAGCAATAAAATAGTAAGTTATTTAAACACATTTTTAGGAATAATCAATGCTTAATCAAACTAATTGTAAGTACACGGCTTAAATGATTAGTAGTAGAAGAAAAGACGGTAGAAATAAGCGCTCGAAGCAAGTTCCTTCATGATTTTCTACTTCTTGGGCCAACCTCATCAAGAGGTTGGTCCATAGATATATAGATATCGTAGTCTTTTACATGAATTGCAAAACAAATTAGCACTGCTGAGGAGATTACTCATCAGATTCAACAATTTTTTTGGGTTTCTGTTTCTTAAACGCTTGAATTCTAATTCTACTCATCAAAAAACACTTCTATTTCCATTTTTAGCATTGAAAGTTTGCTTAAGAGTGGGCCTAATGGCAGGATAAATTCTGATTTCCCCCGCACATCTCGCCACACCCAGCGCATGTACGGATAACAAACACGGGCGGCGCGACGACGCGCGGAACCAAGCTTGCGTACTCGACGTCTGAACTGACATAGACTACCCGTCTCAACAGAGCGATGGTTACTGATCGGTGCAACAAACCGATGCCTCAAGCTTGTGTCACGCGAGACGAAAGACAGCGTATTGCGCGGATTAAAAGTGTTGTAAGCGCCAAGTGCTTTCTACTCTCATAGCTTATAGAATAGACAATATTTTTAAAAATTGCCAGGGTCAGCTCTAGGTTATACACGAGTGATAATATTTACATAATTTATTGTTCAATAATATGTACCAAAACAGAATGCAAACCAAAAATGTTGAAAATTAGAGGTAACTTTGTGATGGTTTTCTATCGAGAAAATTTTATCCTACCATGTTTTCGTCAGGGTCGACCTTTACTTATATATTGAAGTTTCCTAACGTATTTTTTTTTTCGATTTTGGACATGATTTACTACTGTGAAAATCTAATCAAAGATTGAAGATTTTGCTTTAGGCCCACTCTTAAGTCTAATTTACGTTGATAAGTAGGTAAGTTTCAAAGATTTTAATTGATTTTATGAGCAACAGGTGGTAATACTTTGATCACCGATAGCAAGATGCATATATATTTGTTAAGGACACAGTAGCGAGTGTTTACTTGTCTATCATAACTGTAACTTTTTAAATCATAATTAAAAATAAAATTATATATAAAAATCAGTACTTTTTCATGAAAATTCGAAAAATTGCTCTAGTTTTTACTAAGCAAATGTTATTGGGGAAAAGTTTTAACATAGGAGAAACCAAAATTTCACATGCAGAAACCAAACCCAGAAATCGTGTCGACCGGTGTAACGCTGCACAAGACAGGACGAGATGGAAAATCACTGACGACCTCTCCCCACTCAGAGACTTAGGAAAAAAGTTAGGCAAGGTAACAAAATGAGTTTCACCGTTTAAATTACGGATAAACAAGATCAGAAATCACTTGTATGTGTGCTTGCTCAAAAATACTGTGCAGTTTATCAGTCGGCAACAGAACGTCTGTTCGCCTTCATAAAATCTGCTGTAGATATTCCTAACAAACAGGCTTACAAAGGTCCATACGAAGCTGTTTAGGAGAGTTCAATAAGCTCCACTGACGGAGCTTACCGAGACTTCCAATAAATCCGGTCTCTGAAAATAGGCCTGACTGCGAACAGGAACGAGGAGGCGTTGAATGTTTCTGGATCTTTTGTTTTGGGATGCGTCCGATACTTTTTATACGTTGCTCTATTGAGTTTATTTGGATTTTTTCTTTTCACTGAATAAATACTTGTAAGAAACGCAGTAGCTAGCAGAGTGCATGATAAAAATCATGTAAAATCGACCTACTATTTGCAATTCATACATTCAGGAAAAACAAAGAATATTTCGAACAAAAATAAAAGTTGCAGAATTGAATCCACGGCTCGACGACAAAAATGGTTTTTCTGAGCAAATAATATTTGTCAAAGGGTTTCTGGTATTTGCCGTGGCTTTTTGATATGGCCATCAACAAGTTAAACAATGTTCAGTTGTCTGTACTATATTTTAACACATTCTACGCTTAGATAATTTTAGGACTCTACTTGCTACTAAGTTTTCGGTAGAGGAATATCGTGAAGAAAGTCTTAAGGCGAGGTATTCCCACTTTTAAGCAACGCTTATTACTATAGATGACCATAATCCTTGGTTTATTGTATATATTAAAGTCGCATTTGGCGGAGCAAAATCATGGCTATTACACACAGTCGTGCGTTTAGCTACTTCTATTTTTGGGGTTAAGGCTCAATTTGGGCAGCGTTTAGTCCATACAAACTTATTCTCCTGTTTCCTCCCTGGATAATACCGCTAGAGCCATATTTTTTTTTTTTATAAAATTTATCTCCTTTATGGCCAGGCTTGTGTCATTTATTTTTTCTCGTAAGTTAAGTACTATAAGAAATATGAGCCTTTAAAAATCCCAAAAAATATCAAATTTTTACCTCCGTGTTCAGACGTCTCTCAAACAAAATTTATGAGTTTGTAAAACAAAAATAAATGACAGAAGCCGAGAGCAAACCTTTTTAAACAATTAATTGGAAAAATTAATGAAATCGGCCTATTTTTGAATGAGGAAACAGAAGAATCCGAGACGATAATTTTGTCTACTTTTCGTAGGTATAAATCGATCCGAGCTGCAGTTGTCCTTATTGCGCTCTGCGGGCAGAGGCTCGAGGTCAGGGGAGGGTCGGTCTAATACGTATACAGTTAGAGAAGAGACATGTAGTCGATAATTGTATCGACACATTAGTGCTGTCCATCGATATCGATATGTGACGGTTCTCGTCTTTAGTTAGTGTTTTGTGCGTGAAGTGAATTTAGCACATTACTGCAACGGTCGGCAAGTTAGGATTTGGACAAAATTGTTGACGCACAACATGATTTATTTTTACTATGGAAACTGACGTGGTTTTCGCACATAACACATTTAAGTACGAAAAGAAAGAATTTAAAAAAATATTGTAACTTGTGTATCAGGAATATCAGGATCGTAACAAGTGGAAAAATTTATAAATAAATAATTCTCTTAATATTAGTTAATTTTGTTGAACTATTTTTTCAAAATTTTATTCAAATACATTAGGTTATTACGTTGCTCAGTGATTAGATTATAGCTTATCATCATCAGCCAGAAGACGTCCACTGCTGAACATGGGCCTCCCCCTTTAACCTCTATACTGATAGTGATCGACATCCTGTCATCTGCATCCACTGGATGCCCGCGACTCTCACAATGTCGTCGGTCCATCTAGTGGGAGGCCTACCTACGCTGCGTCTTCCGGTTCGTGGTCTCCACTCAAGGACCTTTCTTCCCCATCGGTTATCGGTACTTCGAGCGATGTGGCCTGCCCAATTGCCACTTCAACTTGCAAATTTGAATATCTATGTCGATGACTCTGGCTCTTTGGCGGATATTCACGTTTCGGATTTTATCGCGCAAAGAAACTCCGAGCATAGCTCTCTCCATTGCCCATTGTGTGACTCTGAGTATTTCCAAAAGGCCAACAGTTAAGGACCACGTCTCAGTACCATATGTTATCACTGGCAAAACACACTGGTCAAAGACCCTTGTCTTTAAGCACTGTAGTATCTTGGACGAGATGTCACGCAATTTCCCAAACGCTGCCCATCCGAGTTGGATTCTTCGGGCGACCTCTTTGCCCAAGTTGGACCAAGAATGATGGTACTGATCGTTTTTGGTTGGACTGACCTAAATGAACAATCTGTCCAAGAGAGGTGTAATGGTCAACAACTTCAAGAGTATCGTTCCCAACGATTACCGGCACGGGTACAACATGGACATTGGACATGATTTTTGTCTTGTCTATGTTTATTTTAAGACCCACCTGTTGAGAAAGGCTACTGAGATCGCTGAGCATCGCATTGAGGTCCTCCAGCGACTCTGCCATGATGACTATATCATCGGCAAAACGAAAATGAGTGATTTATTCACCATTGATGTTGATGCCGAATCCGTTCCAGTCCAAGAGCTTGAAAACGTCCTTCACTGCGTTCGTGAACAGTTTCGGAGAAATAACATCTCTCTGTCTCACGGCTTTCTGCAATAGGATTGGTTCCGTGCTCTCGTCCTGTAATCGGATCGACATGTTGGCGTTTCTATACAAACACTTCAGCACTTCGATATACTTATAGTCGATATGACAACGCTGGAGGGACTGCAATACTGCCCAGGTCTCGATTGAATCCAAGGCTTTTTCATAGTCTACAAACGCTAGACATAATGGCCGATTATACTCCGCAGTCTTCTGTATAATCTGGTGGAGCGTGTGTATGTGGTCTGTGGTGCTCCTGCCTTTACAGAAACCGGCTTGTTCGGGAGGCTGGAAGTAATCAAACCTGCTTTCGAGACGGTTCGTAATGACTCTGGAGAACAACTTGTACACATGGCTCAGGAGTGAGATGGGTTTATAATTATTCAATAAGGTGTTATCACCTTTTTTGAAGGAGAGCACTACCACCCTACTAGTCCATGCTTCATGCGTAGTACCTTCGAGTATGACGGAATTAAATAACTTCTGGAGGACTAAAAGTACCGGTTTTCCATCCGCTCTCAGTAGTTCTGTCGTTATTCCGTCATCACCCGGCGATCTTGTTGTTCTTAAGCTTTTCAGAGCCATTCTTATCTCGTACAAGCTGATGTCTAGGATGTCCTCAGTGTAGTGTTGGGTCAGTTTAGCTCTCTTGTCCAGAGCTGTACCGATAATTAGGCTGTCGCGTCAATGTGTACAACTGTCCGTAAAACCTCTCGAGTTCTCTCAGAATCTTCGGCTTTGATGAAATGATACTACCATCCTCGATCTTCAGCTTCATCACTTGGCTCTTCCCAATAGACGAATTCTTTGCGAACACTATCCAGCCCTGGTTCCACTCGATTGCGTCCCTAATACATCTTTTATTATAGGAACGCAGATCGTGTCGCACCGATTTTGAGATTCGTCTGTTAAGTTGGCCATATTGCGACATATCAGCTGATGTTTGCAGTCTCATCTCAGTCAGGTCTTTCATTAGCTTAATGGTTTCATCTGAGAGCTTCTGAGGTCTTTTCCGGCGTGGGATCTTAAAGAACTTGGACCACACTGCTTGGACAGTTTCCACCAGCCCATTGTTTAGTACGAACAGATCCGCTTTCGGCTCTGGAAGCGATTATGCAATTCGAGTTGGAAGTCTTTGGAGTTTTGGATTTGAGTATGACCAGAATGGAGCGTGGACTTCACCAGACGCGACCTCTCAAGCTTGTTGATATTCAATGTGCCTCTGACAAAACGGTGATCGCTACCGGTTTTCACCTTGCTAATCACGGAGACATTGAATATTCGCTTCTTGGTCGTCATGATGAAGTTGATCTCATTTTTGGTCGAACCATCGGGGCTCATCCACGTCTACTTCCTGCATGGTCACTTCTGAAAGAAGGAGTTCATCAAATAGAGTTCCTCCTTCTCCATGAAGTCAACCAGCCACTGGCCCCTCGAATTCCGCTGTCCATACCCATATGACCCGACTCTTAACTCATCAACATTCCGCGTTCCATCTTTGCGTTGAAGTCACCCATAACAACGGTGAAGTATGTTACGGAGGTATCTATGGTCTCGGATATCTCCTCAAGTCCTCATACAACACCTCTACTTTAGATTATTAGATTATAGTTAAAGTTATCACAGGAATTGTACATGGTAATCCTTTCCGTAACTATCATCACATTATAGACCAGCACCCTCACAGGAAGTTTTCAAGCGTCGTGTGAAACTGTACTATTTCTTGGAGTAGCTACTGTATCGTTATTATCGCGCTTTAAGTTTATAAGTATGTATGAATTTAATATTTTTATTTATGTATGTATATTATTTTAACTAAAAACTTGGTTATTTGAATTTTTCACATAAATTTTGAGGTTATGTGAAAAAATTATTGGGACCAAAGTTGTAGATATTTTTATTACCTACAACTTTGCCATTAAACTTTTCAAAAACTATATTGCAAAACTATAAATCCATAGGATTTATAGTTTTGCTGGAAATCGAGTTGAACCATTTTTTACCCTTAAACCCACCAACTTCCCGAACTCAGATCGCCCGTAATTTATTTTTCCTTTCATTTTTATCATAATAATGGGTTTCATACTACTGTGTTTTTTTTTTGTTTCAAAAATTATCGACCCTGGTCTATTTGGCGTAGTCGGTTAGTAAAATATGAGCAGATCGCAAAATAACAAAAATCACTCGACATTCGGCAAACGCCGATATCAACTAGCCGAGTAGACTGCGAGGCGAAATGAATTTGTAGGCAACTAGGCATTCAGTGCGGGAGCACGGGCGGGCACGCACACACGCACAGTCTGTTCGTCACGCACACGTATATAGCTCGCTCGTCAGGGCGCAGCGAGACAGCAATAGAGTTGCTAAATACCTATTCATCAAATTTCTTGGCCATGGTATATCGGCTTAATCTCTTATTTTTCGAAAAAATATCTGTAATGTAAAAAACATCTTTACGATTCCCACCATAATTATGATATTTGTATATTGAGGTATCGACATCATTTAGTAAAAAACATGGAGAAAAGCGGAAATCAAAGTTACTTTATTTTCTTTTCTATATAATAATTTATTCAAAAAATTTGCATTATAATATAACTTTACAATACAGTCTTACTTAGGTATATTAACACATATGCCTGAACTAGGTAATCTTGTGTTTCAGGCGAGGGGAGCTAATATAGTTCTAAATAATCACAATGGTTTTAGCTTCATTAAACGCGAATTTAATTGTATATTAAGCCTTATAGTCATCTGTAGTAACAAGCTTTGTTTGAAAGTGGGAAAAGCTCGCCTTAAAACATACAAGTTATCTAATTGACGTTCATTTACGTAGCCTAGGTTTTAGTCAAAGAAACAATACACATTATTGGCCTTACTTAAAAACGTTACTCAAGTTGACATACGCTTAAATATGCTCCGTCTCGTTATCGCGTGTAACGATTGCCGTCAGAGAGAAGTTGAGAGAGCATTTTAAAGCATAGATCAACTTGAGTAACGTTTTTAAGTAAGGCCCTATATGTCACCGCTTTCATGAAATGCACGGCCCGTGGTGGCCCGCAGTGCAAAGCGAGACGGAGTCACGCGCACGAACTCACCTTGAAAAAGACCGCCGATTTCGGCTGAAACTATAGTCGAACTAACTGGCTTAATCATGCGTCAGTAATTCCCGTGGAATATAAACAAAATGTGTGAAAAGCACTCAAAATATTTTTGTTTAGTGAAACCACGTCAAGTTTCCATAATGACATTATAATAAACACTTTGGGTGAGTGACGTGCCTTGGGAAATACATAATTATGTCCAGCTGTGGAATAAAGTAAGTTGATGATTGAACCTAAACAAAACTAAAAATAGGACAGGTATAAGACACTGTTTTCACATTCGATGTGTGGTAAACTTTGATGGAATAAAACTTGCAATTTCACCGCATCACTGCGACTTTAGAACTTTGTTACAAGTTAATAGAACGTCGGCGTAAAGGTGAAAGAACAAGTTTATACCTAATTGAAAGCTCTCGAATTTATTTTAGACCAAAATTTATGTCTATAGAACCGAAAGTTAGCAAAGTCGTTAAGAGCAAGCTCTCTGGCGTGGTCTGAATAAACTATTTAAATGCCTATATTTGCAGATACGATGCGAATAAAACTTATGACAAACTCTTCGACCATAATTAAACATGCATTGATCTAATAAAGGCGCGATAAGTCCCGATAGGTAATTAAAACATGTGTTCAAATCGCGAAGTTAAAAAGGTTTAGGTTAATATTAAATTAAATTGCGTGGGTTCTACTCGTATTCCCACCCAGGACAAACATTTGTGTGATGAACATTTGTGTTTGTTCTATGTCTGGGTGTTAATATCTATTTAAGTATGTATTTAAAAATATATATGTATGTATATCAGTCTCTGGCAGCCATATTACAAGCTTTGCTTAGTTTGGGGATTATAGTGTACATGAGTCAATTCTCCATAACCTACAAAAAATCGTGAAATAAATATTATGATTTATCTTTCAATATCTTTGTATACGTGTTCATTTTTCATTTTCGTCTTAAATTTTATCTACTATAATGCTGGTAACGCAGACTACGTGGTAGAAATAAGCTCATAAACGTGACCTGTTTTCCACGTTCATTCAATATGATGATGAGCTTTATGGCTATGATGGGATGTTTTGTGATAAAAGAAAGGTTGTTTGCAGTACCTACATCTTATCGCATGTATACAATGTATTTCATTTCATTTGTACTATTTATTTAGGGTTATTTTTATATGAGATTGTATTGCTGGGCTATGAGTCTTTTATGTCCTTAGATTAACTGTATTTAAATAGGTCAACTTCTAGCTAACATTATAAATATTCAGAAACTTGCATTATTCAATAATTTAGACATACAATTGGTACAAGAGAGAGAAAACTTATTATAGTAGTGAGATCCATCATCGAAAAAATCGTTGCGTTCGATACGCATTGACGATGACGGATTTTGAAGAATTTTATAAGTTTAATAGGTATATCATATATTTTTTAATTTTGAAATATTCTTTTAATTTTATATTTTATAAATATATTTTATTATCCTCAACTTATAAAACAGAAAATTAACGATAACTTAAAAAACTAAATAAAAATATAGACTAAAAGACCATTGCTGGAAGGAAAGGTCCCCAGAATGCTGGCGGCACTGCCACGTCGAAATTTAATTTTGTTTATATTTTTGTAATGTAATTTATCTGTTTTGTAATGAAATAAATAAATTATTACTTTCTAACTTTTTAAGTAAAATGTTGACTTGTAAATTGGCATTTTATGAATAAATAACTTTTTGACTCGTGATCAAGAATCAATAATTAAATTTAATATCATGTATACATGATCAAATCAAACTCCTATATAAAAAACAAGTTGATGAACCTACCCATTTACCATTGAAGGTTCAAAGCTGAAGACTAAATGCTCAAACTCACTACCAATTCTTAGTGTAACTTTCAAACAGTAAAATAATGTACGTATAGCTTTTTTCATTAAAGCACTTATATAGAGCTAGGTAACCCCACACAGCCATAGCTATCAGATTTCTAAAAGTTTTTTGTTACTATGGTCCCATCGGAAGTCAAGAGATATTCTTCCGCTCCAGACGGGTATCGTATCTTGACACTCTTGGCAGCTGTTACGAGTGACTTTCCAACTTCCAAGATAACTTTGTTGGCTGAAGCCTAGGATACAAAAACACTTAGTTGTTTGCCAGAAGCTTGAAAGTTTGACTTTTAGCGAAGACTGTCAACCTTTTCGTCCCAAGATGATAGTGAAATAAATAGATAGATAGGTAACTAAAATATAGAACTATAATTATATAACTTATTTTCAAGAAGAGATGAGCCTATGAGAGATAACGCTATAAATTAGGATAATAATTGACTCATATTACGTGTTTTAAACTAAACTTATATAAACGGCTGATGTCAAACATTGTTTGTAGTAAAATAGGAAGAGAATGCTACGCAAAAACGAATTTAGGAAAGTAGAGGATTTAGATCAGCATCTATTAAGTTTACAGTTTAAAGTATTAAACTCTAATTTATTATTTTCACGACTATTCCCAATAAAGTTATATGATTATTTACGGGATATTTACCGTGGTAAGGCTGTGGAAGGAGCTCCCGATATTTCGGCGCAGTTACATGCACCATGTTCACGGGAAGACTGAAGAATGCGGGTGGTTGGTGAAAAAGTTCAAAGTTAGATACAGATAAAATGATCTACCCTCTTTCTTAGTCTTTTGCTACGGTTATCACTGGAACTCGAATTCGAACCTAAGTCTCGACAAAACACATCACTAGTCATCATATAACTTTAGTGAACAACCGTGATAGTTTAAAATAGTGTTTATTCAAATAAACTCCTAACGTCAAACAACATTAACACGGTCTCATAGCTGTCTTTGAACTAGAAGGTCCACGTAGAGGCTTTTATCCGCCTGAAACTAGATACGACCGGATATAGCGGTTAAAATATAGTTCGGGGTGATAAAGGCAATATTGCATTTGTAAGCATATCTAATAAAGTAAATAGATGCCCTACTAGTACCAGATGGCAAAGATGCCAAGAAAGGCTTGTTTCTAGGCGGATTAACGGAAATAATTGCCCATTAGTTCGCCACTTTAGTAGAGTAGGTATCTTTATTGGTTTGGAGGACACTTTGCCTAGAAATAATTTGTTTTCTATGTATAAGTAGGTAACTAATGTATTAAAGGAAGACAATGTTCATGTAATATTGGATGTTATATTGGATAATTGACTCTTTGAATGGCAAGATAGTGACAACACAGGTGGCGAATTTACTATTGTGCCTATACCCTAAAGAAACTGTAAGCGCAACTAGTATAAAATAAAACTGAAATTAATACGTGCTAAATTAAATATCTAGTAATTAAAAGCATTCAGCTTCAATTATGTGCTCATAATTTCTCGCCCATCATTACACGTATCCATTTATTCTGTATGTGTTAAGGTATCTACTTCGGCGCTGGTGTGGAAACTTCAATGAATCTTTGTGTGTATCGAATGAATGTATTTATTACATGGTTTAAGGTTACAGAGATATATCTTAATTTTTAATAAAATAAATTTTGTATGCGTTGTGCATCGTATGTGCAATGGCGGAACGGAAGCTAGTTTTTTCTTGACGGACCCGTCCATAGACAGGAGTAATCCTCTATATTTTCTTTGTGTTGATGGCTCGACACGCGACGCGATGCGATGCACTGCGTGTTTGTGCGTTAACAGTATGCGTGTAATAACAATTTGCAGGGTGCCGTGATTAGCAGCTGCAAAGTTGCTTTGCAACCGCTCTCGTAAGCGACTTTTTGACAAATCTACTTAAAAAGTTTGCATTCTAAAAAGTGTCATTCTAAAAAAAAAACCGCTCGTTTTTTATTCCTTCTTAGCGAATTATTTGTTGCTGCTTATTGTCTAGAAAGCCTACCGCTCCAATCCCGTAATCAAATCCTTTTAGAAATCAATGTTCCTCGAAGGGCAATAACCTATTCTACCTTTACGTGTAAGATAGGTTATCTCCCTATAAATCATTCACTTACCTATTGCTCTCTCTGGAGATCACGCCCCGGACACGGACCGCGTGTCGTGCTTACAATACTCCCTGGGGGGATTTGGAGGCTTGAGAAAGAGTCATTAGGAGTAGGTTAGGAGTGAGGTCATTGTCCTGTTTCTTTTGTATTTCACTAGCGACCCCCAGCATCGCATGGTGTAAGTTTTATTATATATATAAACCTTCCGTGAAAAATGATCTTACTGATGGTGAGAACAGCATTAAAATCCGTTGCGTGGTTAAGGAAGAGTTAGCTGATATACAGACAGACAGACGCCGAAAGAGACTTTATTTATTCTATGTCGAGATAGAGAAGAGACAGAGATGACGTGAAATATCACCGTGTGTTTTGTTTATTATGATATGAGTACTCGTATGGTAAAAGGCTGTGTTGCGTTAATATGTATGTGATGAAAAATCAATATCAAATCGATTTGAATGCGGTTTTTTTATTGCGGTAGTTCAATTAGCTAAATAGTAATTGCGATAAAACTTTGAAATCTGGCCAGCGCACAGCTGCCTCACCAGCCAAAGCTCCAACGCAATTTTGGCGGAAGATATCGAAAAGGTAAATTTTTCGATCTCCTTCGGCATCAAATTGCTTTATAGTACTTGCAATGTTATTCGAAACATAATAGCCAATTCTTTTTAAAAATTATAACACAGTGATTTTTTTATTTACTAAAATGTTGAAAACTTGCAAATTACAGTTCTGGCCGGTAAACGTGGCTTTAAAAGTTATAAGCTTTTTTCTGAATTATTCGTGTTTTAAAAAAATAATTGCAAGTAAAAAGAGGTAGTGTGAATTAGAAGATGTGGTGTAATCATTGCCACTTCAACTTGTACATTTTAGGAGCTATGTCTGTGACTCTAGGTGGTGATGGTGGTGTGCTGGTCTCTAGTTCTTCGGCAAATATCCTCGTTCCAGATTTTATCGTGCAAAGATACCTACTCCGAGCATAGCTTTTTGCCCGCTTGCCCGCTGTGCTGCTCAGAGGTTTCCCAAAAGGCCAGCAGTGAAGGACCACGTCACAGTACCATTTTCGTTATAACTAGCAACGTGTGGTTTGTGATAAATGTGTTATTGTTGACGAGAATTTGTTAAGTAATTTCCTCAAAGCTGCTTATCCGAGTTGGATTCTTTGGGCTATCTGGACCTACATGACTGTTGTATCTAACGGTAAAGGTTACCTGATTTAAGCAATGGAGGTATATATCGCGACGAAAGGCAAAACAATTATGCTTTGCTTGTCTTTTCATCTTTGCCAGTAAACAAAAAACCACTCTACATCCGTGACTCGACATTCAATATTTATTATTGTGTTTAATGACTCTGCAGTCCATTTGCAAAGATTAATTGGCCGAAACAGCAGCTTTTCTTAGCTTTTTGTATTGTTTATGAAAAAGGTTTTCCGTTTCCTTTCTGCAAAGTGTAATTTGAAGTATTTTCGACGGAATGAGAACCCTTGTTCTTTTAGCGGTTGATGAAACTTTTATGGGTTTCTTTTTAATAATATGTCATTTCTCTTTTGATGAAATGCTTTGTTTAACAAATGTACGTGATAATCTGTGCACCCTAGCGCTAATTTTGATCCCTAAGAAAATAATTGTATGGTGAACTAGCGGAGTTCGTTCGTTTCGTTCGTACGCTCGCGTTACTTTACGTTCGTTCATGTTTACATTCGCATTCTCCAAGTCTGTACACTATGCATTACAGCTATTGAAAAGGATAATATTAGAACCTTTTCCTTTATCAATACTGACCCCGTGAAGTTAATAGGATTATGTTCAATAGGAGTATAGACTTAAGCACAACGTTTTATACATCATAATATGATCGAATACGTAGATACTATGTCGTGCGTCAGTATTGCAATTTCGTTTTATTAGTAAGGCCAATGTCAAAAAGTAGAGTAAATTGGAGGCGAGATATATTCATTCGTCTGAATTTATTTTATGTTCGGAAATTAGATAATTTTGTTAACCTTTTTTTTTCATAAAATATAAATAATCTCTTTGAATAGTAAAAGCGGATGTTTTGACTTTTACGATTGTCAGCTGTCTAAAATAACAATTTCAAAGCAAACATACTCTAATTTTAAGTGAGTGCTAAAAAAAATATCTTCTGCATGCACAATATCAACAAACAGCAAATATAGATAAAGGATTAAAAAATCTTTAAAAATTAATAACTAAAAATTTGGTGGGTATTAAGCGGTGTCCTAACTGGTCATTGCAACATCATGATTGCAACGCATTGTTCGCTCCAACAAGCTTGTTTCTAAGTAAGGCCCATTAACAGTCTTACTTAGAAATGTCAATCAATGGCCAGCCCAGAACACCAGGTACAGCAATCTCGCACACGCATTTGATTTTTTAAGATATAAAATGACGGTGCCTACCTACTTTTGAAAAATTTGCTTCGGTCATTATATGACGTTAATATTTCAAAACATTTAGAAGAAGGTTGGCATAACAGTCTGACTCCGGTCGGAGTGACTAAAAGACACGTAAGATGCTAGCCAATAAAAAAAGGTGGGGATAACAGTCTCACTCCGGTCGACGTTACTAAAAGACACGTAAGATGCTAATGTAACAATTCGGCAGAAAGTAACGCGTGTGCATGACACAAGTGTGTCAGGTCCTAATGATGAGATAGATAATAAATATGAAATTCGGGTTTACGATTAAAAAACTCCAGTCTGTCTCTGTCATGAACTTCGAGGCGAAAATTGAGACATAATATGCCGAATGCCAAATGGGAAAATATTCGATTAGCTCAATAAATATGAATGCAGTGGTATTTGTACGAGCTCCGATACGCTCCAAACGCATGCATTGCCGTTCGTGCTACCGCACAGCTTCCGCGGCTTGCACCGGTGCTTGTCCTGGAGTCCGAATCTGCGCCGGTGCTGCAGCGTGCTCCACCACTTACCAGTGTGTCTGCACTGGCACCAGTGCAGCCGCCTGCACTCGCGCCCGCACCCCTTCTGGACCTCGTCCTCGACTATCACACCGTGCAAACATGACCCTTGCCAATTTCATCGAGTCGGATTCTGTATTTGCCAAGCACTCATTGGCCGTAACAAATTATAACGAAAATTGGATCGAAGTTCGATATAAGAAACCACGCCATTCAATATCTCTGCGCTGCTTTGCGGGACCGGTGACGTATCTTAAAGCGGAGGAGCCACGTAAACATGTCCATCTATGGAATATGCTACCTGGAGTGGATGAAATCAAAACAAAATACGAGTATATAAGTGCTCTGTGCCAGCAGAGGACGATCACTGTAGAACAGCTGAAGATTTCAAATAGTTAGAACTCGTTTAAAATAGGAGTCTCAGAAGATTGCTTTGACAGGTGTTTCTCGATAAACGTGTGGTCAGAAAACGCACGGGTTAAGAAGTGGGGTGACTTGCAAAAAGCGTGTAATTACAAAAAGTTAGTGAGATAAATGTTAGTGGAATTGGCCGTTTTTATATTATTCTCAATGAATAATTTGAATTTGAATAGCGGCGCTCCATATTCTGGACGCGTGAGGTAACAAATTTTATTTTGTCTCATTTTGCACGTGACGAATAAAGTCACATAATTATATAGATTAACTTAGCTAACGTTTCTGAGTAAGCCGTATATACTTATTTTAGGTGTCCTTATTGATGTTGGCGCGGAAGTTCGCCTAATGTTTGAAAACTATGATCGCGCGACGATATCGCGTCCTTTGTTCGTGTGAGTGATGACCATATAAGATGCCCGTATCAGATGGATTAAATAAGTAGAATTGATATAGATAAATAATAACATACCTTTAGTATTAAAAAAGTTCTATATACATATATTCAAGCCGCAGAGAAAATTAATATATTTATTTAGACGAAAAACATTTAAAACACATATATTTACAACCTTAAACTATTACTACTTACTAAGTAGGTAGTAAATAGTAAATTTTGTTATATTCTGCCATTTCTTTCTGTAAGATACCTTTTATAATATAGCATAATATTTTGACTGTCTTAGCTAGTATAAACTCAAAACAGGTAATATAAAATGCAGATGCCTATATCACAGGTTTCTAACCTAGCATAGGCATCTGAGAGACAAAATGTATGTAGAAATTTATGTAGATGTAAGTTACTTTAGTTGTATGTGTACCTACCATGTTCTGAGAAATAAATAATTTGAATTGAATTTGAATTGAAATATTCTATTATGTCCCTATGTGTAAACAAATTAAAATTAAAATCATAAAGACAGAGGGAGAGAAATGAGTACCTATTAAACAATAGATCTGAATTAATCAAAGTTTACGAGCAAACTTCAGTATCGCCTGAAGGCTTGAACAATCTTTCTAGTACAAATTATTATTCTTAGAAACGATAACGTTTAATTAGTTGCGTTTGCGAAACAATGAAAGAAATCTTGATTTATGTTATGTCATGGAATATTAAAAGGACTGGGGTACCTACGAGTAAATACATACTTATGCGTTTTTTTTCTAAATATTAGAAAAATTATTTTATTACTATTATTTTATTATCTGTCTACCTTAACATAAATCATATGTTCAAATCTGAATATAATTACATTGAAATGAAAGAAATTGCCTTGCTTTCGTCTGTTTTTCCGTATAATTAAAATTTTTGATTGAACACTCTAAAGTTTTAATTTTGTCTTGAGCACAAAATTAAAAATTGTAAATAGATTTTTGCTTAGCAACCGTGCTCCATTTTAGACCGCATTATAATTCAGTTGCTGAAATTATTTTATCTTCTAGAGAAATTATACACAATAAAGGATACTCAGAATTAAAAAAAAAACGATGTCATAGGCTTCTAATGTTTGTGCTTAGCTTGAATATTCAAATTTATCCGTTTCGGTAAAAAAAGTCACTCCATATAACAAGGTCCCGACAAATCAGTGACCCCCCGACATAAGCTTGGAATAAACAGTGTTGCAGTAGGTCAGAAATAAGTGGATGAAATTAGACCTTTTCCCTGGAATGGGATACCTAAAACCGATTCCCAAAATATAATAATCGTTGAATCTTGATTCTTTTAGGCAGCACATTTTTTTTAATACTCCGTCCTATTCGAAATTACTTATGGAAAATGTTACTGTAAATATAAGTACGGAGGTTCCGGAGAGGTTGGCAAGAGGCGGAGGAGGACCGAGATTTATGGAAGGAAATGGAAGAAAAACCTTTGCCCAACAGTGGGACAGTATAGGTTAAGAAAAAATAAAAAATAATCCATCCATTAATGTTATAAATGTGAAAGTTTGGATGGATGTATGGATGTTTGTTACTCAATCACGCAGTAATGGCTGAATGGATTTGGATGAAAGTTGGAATATACATTGCTTATGTCCTGGATTAACACATAGGCTACTTCTCATCATCAACATCATCACCGATTTTCATCACCACGCGGGTGAAACCGCGGGGCGCAGCTAGTAATATATAAGTACGTAAGAGCTTGTCCATTCGTATAATATAATGTGTGTCATTCTCCTTGTTCTTCTGGACGTTTCTTGACTTGTTTACACTTATATTTTACTGCTCTGTGACCTTTGTTTGTGTTAGCAGATAGTATTTTTTATGACTTTTATATCTCTTTGGCATATACTCCCGGAGTAAAATACATTCATAAGTTGTTTATTTGATTTTATCACTGAGGAAATAAAATCACATCACCAGGCACATACATCTCAGCACATCACATTAGTGCAAAGACTTTCTCTTTACCTAGTCTGAGTATTAGTAATTCTTTTTTAGGCAAGGTTACACAGAACGGTGGTAAAAAGCAGGTCAAAAAAATGAGTACAACATCAATACGAACAACTTTTACAATGACATTAACCTTGAAGTCGTGAAAAAAGCTGTTGTTCCATTGCAAATGTCAATCAAACTTAAAAAAAGGTATGGTACAACTGTTGTTTTCACGCGACTTAAGGGTCGATTCTACTGGGTTCTAAAGGGTGTAAGGGGGTAAGCTAAAAGGGGTTCGTAGTACCCCTAAAGTATCTCTAAACTCGACAAAATGTATGGAACGGCTGTTTTTTTTACGATTTTAGGGCTTTTTTTATGATACTGAGTGACGAGACGAGCGAAGTCGCTCGCCTGATGGCTCTTCACGCTTGCCCATAACTCAACGCCACTCAGAATTTTAAACTAACTGTACAAAACCCTGGATGGCAATGCACTGCGCTCGTCACCCCGAGATATAACATGTCAAAGCTCTGTGTGCCCTGTAATTTCACTGGAAACATTGCCCTTCAATCAGGAACACAGTAGTGTTTGCACACTACTGGCTGGCTGTTGTCTATTGTTGGCTGGTCTCATAGTAGAAATTGTTTATAATGATGGGGACACCTGTCGGCTTTTCCGCCTTTTTTTTTACACCTTTTCCGCGTAACCGTTGTAACCTTGTATTATAAATGCGAAAGTTGCTCAATATACCTATTTGTTACACTGTCACGATGTCACTGTGGACTGAGCCTAATGAAATTTAGCAAATACATTTTTATGCATAAATAAGCTTGCGTTTGACCGCCAACTCGCCTGATGTTAAGCAAAGATGCGGTCTACGATGGAGCACGCTTGCCTAGAAGAAGCCAATTCACTAGTGATTTGAAGACACCTAGATTATAACTATTGTAACTAGCAAATACAACTGATAGTGGGCTTGAGCATTTGGATTGTCTTTAGACCTTCAACGGTCTATGGACAGTCTAACTGTATTTTTTCGTGTTAGCTTGTCTTTTGTTTATTTAAAAATAATTAAAAAAGCAAATACAAGTAGGTAATAAATACATCACATGAATGGACATAGGATACTTTTGGTGGAAGAAAAGTGGCAAACTAATAAATTTAAGGTAATACCGAAACTAGCAGCGCCCCGCGGTTTTACCAGCTTATACTATAGAAACCATATTTTCCTCGAGAAAAAGTGGAATATGCGTTAATCAAGAGTATAAGCTATCTCCATGCCAAATTTTATCGAAATCCATGTAGTTGTTACGGAATTGAGTGGGAACAAACATTATTTACATATCAAGATACGGGTGTTTAATTACACCCAGTTTCATGCTAAGTGCCGCAACTGTTTGTGATGATTACTATTTTTAGAAATAAATGATTTGAGTAATTGATTTTGATAATTACGTACCCCACACTCTCACACATATTCATATGATAGCATTTATATGATAGTATGCGCATATAATATTAATATGATGCATTCATCTGCCTCCTTGTATATGTAGGTACATCTGTCACTTTGTTACCTTTTTCCAACTAAACGGATAATCCAATCTGATGAAGTTTGGCAAGGAAATACTATGAAACGTAAAGTTGTACTGAGGATGTTTTACCACGGAAATGCTTGATAACAGCAAAACTGAATGGTATTGTTAAAAAAAAAAAAAAAACTGCCTCAAGATGCTGCAAGTAGGACCACTGATTATTAAAAGTTACCCAAACAAAAAGCCCATGAAAAACATTTGTTGAGTTGAGGAAACAATGACTTCTAAAAATAAGTGAAAAGACAAGAAAAGATTTCCCCTTTCTTTAGCCCTTAAGTTGTTCAAAACAAACTGCAGTTTCATTATTGTTGACTACGAAGTTTAAATGAAAAGTTAAGATGTTTGCTGCGCATTTTATTGCAAAGGACAATGCTTGGACTTGTATCTTTTAATTTAGTTGACTGTACTTTCTGTTATGTGTGATGGAGCTGGGGCCTTATGGCTATCAGATTTAAGCGTTTCTGTTTGGGTGATGCGAAAAGTTGATCGATCGCAAACCGTATTTCGGCGCGTTGGCGGCTGTTCAGAGCAGTAGTTACAAAATAATAGCGTATTCAGGTACTAACTGATCTCACAATCTGTTAGGAGGTGATTAGATGACGTTCTCGTCATGGGCTTCAACTTCAACGTACTCGACCAACGTTAAAAAATAAGGTTTTTTTTGGTGAGTATGTAGTTACTCAAAAGTCTCTCGACGGTCTGCACGTTCATACAATTATGCTTTCAAGATGCTGTGGCTTCCACAGTTCTGTAACAGTAGCGCGTCTTCCATGTTTGTGGAAGCTCGTACTGAGGCTTTGCAGCAATCATGCTCAAAAAGCTCGTAAAACCTTTTATGCCGAGGTTTTTCCACTTTTAAGCGACGCTTGTTGCTACTTATGATAATAGGGCATAATATATTGTATTAAAGTCGCATTAAGTGGAGTAAGTAAAACAATGGCGATTACACAAAGTCGTGCGTTTGGCTACATCTATTTTTGAGGTTTTTCTCATATTTTTCGATACGTATAGCTGTAATGTAAAATGTACCTACGGTTCTCTTCATAATTATGAAATCTGTATATTAAGATATCGTAGACATGATATAGTAAATTCAAATTAAAATGAATTAAAAAAAAAAACATGGAGAAACTTAAATCAGTGTTACTTTTTTTTCTATCGAGCGAAATGTCCTCAATCAGTTATTTTTTTTAATTTCATAATTTCCTAGAATTTTTTTTTTAAATTTTGATATAACACCATTTTTATAATTTTAAGCTATAGTGGAAAAAGAGGGCCTTAATAATTTTTGTTCTTTTGTCTCCAGGACAATGGACATCAATATCATGAAGGAGGAGTACGAAGACCAGACGACGACGGCTCTGTTTCTTACCACGATATTCCCCACCACGGTCTTGCAAGAGCATCACAACCACAGTGCGGTCACCAACCAAACTGCTGAGGGACACCTTAATATGTATTATTTTTATGATGTAAGTATATCTTCGTAGTAACATTTTGGTGTTTCTAGCTCAATAGGTTTAAAATCAGTTGGTTACTTAGATAGTTTTTTTTTTATTATTGTAAGATAGGCTTGCGCTTGGCCGCCAACTCGCCTGATGTTAAGCGATGATGCGGCCTACGATGGATCACGCTTACCTAGAAGAAACCGATTCACTTTTGACTTGAAAACACCCAGATTGTAACTATCGGGGAACACCTATTCAGGCAGCGCATTCCACATACTAGCAGTTCGCACAATAAAAGTGGAATCAAAGCGCTTCGTACGGGTTTTTGGAATGTCAACCATAAAGCGGTGTCGATTTTTCGTGCCCGCTCTGGCAGTCCGATAGAAAAAAGGGCAGGAGGGAATTAAATCATGCAGATCTGATGCGCACTCTCCAAAATGTATCCGATAAAAAACCGATAGACTAGCAACTTTGCGCTGATGCTCGAGACTAAGAAGCTTAGTCTGAACTAGGGCTTCGTTGCTGATGAGCCTCTTGGCACGCTTCTCAATTGACTCCAATGCCCCGAGCTGGTACTTTGCTGATCCACCCCAAAGGTGAGAGCAGTACTCCTTGCACGACCGAACTTATGCTTGGTATAGTGTAAGCAACTGTTCCGACGTGAAGTACCGTCGCACCTTCGATAGGATAAGCTAGCTTTTCAAGCTTTTTGGCAGCCAATTGAGCCTTGTTTTCAATATAAGAGCCAAAGTTGAGTGTAGGAGACAGAGAAACGCCCAAAAGCTCAAGCTGGTCAGATATAGGAACGGACACATCCCGGAAAGTAGGAGCCAGATGGGATGGCGTCCTTTTTGCGGAGAATACTAGATCTTACATCTAGACATGATTTGGGATAACTTGTCTTTGTTTTTATCATGTCTGATGAGCCAGCACTAGGATAGAGCATGCTATCCTAGAAGAAATCTGTTTACTATCCATTTGAAAACATTCCATTTCAACAGTCCATTTTTTACCTAATACGACTGTTTTCCCATATCTCTGTAATTTCTTGATCGTAACTAATAATGACAGAATGGAAATTTATAATTTTTGCTTATATTCTGGAAACAGTTAAGCAATTTTTTATACCAGAAAATTTAAGGTATCCATAGAATCACAAATAAACCCGCGAAGTGTTACTAGTATTTTACCTAAATTATGATTTCAATTTTACTACCGCAAAGAAAAGTTTAGCTACGTGCTTATGATGTTCTCCAAAGTCATTAACCACGTTCCTTTTACCTTCTAAGCATCATTTATTCATTTCTAGAAAGTTGAATACGACAATCCAACCATACCCACATTCAAACGTTTCCATATGTCCCATTCCGTATCCTGAGACGTCGAAATTTTCCGTTCAAACTAATTAAATTTATCCAAAATGTTTATCAAATTTATCTGTATACGCAAAGCGACCGCATTAAAGCTTTCAAATCAAACCATGAGTGGCGAAGACAGAACACTCATGCGTAAAAGAAATCTATATTTAGTATAATTGAGAGATATGTCAATGACTGCTGCTGCCAAGGATAAGGTGTCTGTAAAACCAACGTAGTTAATGTAGCTAAGCCGGTGTCGACTTACGTGACGGGCGAGACACTGCGTGACTTTTTGCTCAATACAAATTATTTGATTTTGAAGATGTATGGCAAGTGACTCCTTGCCCTTTACAAGATATTAGCAAAGTTAAGGTAACACCGCAGAAGCTGTAAAGAAAATATGAAGTTAAAGTTACACTGTTACAAGTTATAGCTTAAATGGACATTAAGCGAAAAAATTATTTTACAATATCGTCTGCAATTGAAACGACGTTTAATGTACTTTGCGTCAGCTCTTTACGTCTACATTCTTCTCTCTTTACTTTATCAACATTGTTGAGTAGAGTGCAAATGTATTTTATGATCAATTGAGTATTTGCTTTTGAAAGCTTTTATCTCTGCAGAACTTGACTCTTCAATTTGCAAAATGTTTGTGCATAATTTCAACTGAAGTGTCCAGGATTTAGAGAGCAGGCTTGCAGATTAGGTCCTCAGGTGCCTTACGCCCAACTCTAAACGCGGGCCCGAATAGGTCCAGTTTGCAAAATCACGCGACCGCAAACAGTATCTTGGCGCGATAAAGTTCGCGTTCGCGTGATTTTGCAAACTGCACCTATTCGGGTCTGCGTTTAGAGTTGGGCGTAAGGTAGGCCTAGCTTTTTTTAATGCCATAGGTAGCAAGTATTCTAATAGGCCGCCTGATGGTAAGCCATCATCTTCGTCCTATCCTGATACTTGTAATACCAGTGGCATCACAAATACGTTTTCGACCTTTAAAGACTCTATTAACAGCTTGTGGTATTTTTCTTATAATTATTCTACCCTAATCCACTGCTGGACAAAGGCGACTCTCAAGGCTCCTCATTCAGCTGATTTTTCGTTTCGTTTACAGCCACTGCCAACAACACAGTTAGACAAATGCTGAAATTAGAAGGCCTAATAAAAAAAACGACAAAAAAGAAGATAAATTAATGACGATAGACTAGAATTTTTTTTAGATAGTTACTAAAAATGCCTAGAGCTTTTTGCCATTCTCGGAATTTAGGAATCCTAAATTTTTGCTTTCAAACAGATTTTCCACTACCCGTAAATCTTGTCCCACCCACCCGATTTCCGTATGGATTAACTCAATAAAACTGAAAGGTTTTAATCGAGTAATGGACATTTGGGAGACCGCGTCATTGGAGCTATCAAGCTCTCATGATACGTTATCAGCTACTCGTGACTTGTGACAAGCTGTTGGGAGCTTTTAGCAGCCTGCGTGCTACACCGACAATCAATTTGTGATAACGGATGTGTAAAACGCAGCGTTATCTTTTTATTACCGGCTTTTGTTAATGGTTGGAGTCTACTTCACTACCCTCTTGATACGTATTTCTTAGAAAATAATACCACGCAGAACTTTGTCACTACTTAGAGTAAATCCTCCTAAATGTAATTTACTCTTTAATAACCTTTTTCAGAAGGATCTTATCTGGAACAAATCAAATAGGTAGAGAACTAAAGTTACCGACAAAGCATAAGCAAGCTGAAGAGGCAGTAGCTGCGCGGTCATATCGTCAATGATAATCGTTGGGGTAGACGTGTTAAAGAGTGGAGACCACGAATAGACAAATGTAGCGTAGACTCAATGGAGTGAAAATATATGTTAGGCAGCTGGCAGTAGCTGAAAGCGAAAAACCGAAGATCAGACTAAGTGTCGTGCCTTGAAAGGGATCTGTGTCCAGTTGTGATTGGAAAAGTTGACTAAAGTGTATCAAAGAGAAAATCTTACTCAACAATGTAGATAAGATGGTTGACGATGATGATAAAAATATAATGACCATCTAAGTTACATAATATAACCTGGAAAAAACTAATGTTTGGTTAATAATCTATAAAAAAACTGAGTTTATAAAAGGTGACACAATAGATATTACAATTGATGTCACTTTTTCTCAAAGAATATGTATCATTTTTTCCGAACCCCGAAGATAAAGTTTTTGAATATTTTATAGATATCATAAGTTTATCCATCAGTTAGCAGGTTATCAGGAAGTTGTAAGCTGTGCTCATATTCAATGCATGTTTGTGTCCAAACTAGTTGAATACATCATAAATTAGGAGGATAAATTCCTCAAAAAAGTAGGGCAAAGGAAATATAGGCCGATAAATCTCGATGACCAAACCCTTACCGAAATTAGAAAGTTATGACTTTATCAAACATGCATACATAACTTATGCGATGTGAACTGAGGTTAAATATTAGGGGTAGATGATGTCCTTGTATGATAAATATGGATGATAAATTAGAAACGCATTCTTATGATGTATTCTGCTTTGCTATACGAGAACATACGTCAGGTCGATCAGTTATGTGTCAATGGAAGTTCAATCAGCGTTACCATTGCACGAGATGTGACCGCGCTGCAGTTTGTGCTGCGTTTTATACTTATTTGTCTGTAGTAATCTAGGAAGATTGTTTGTAAGATACATGGTCAGATAAGGTATCTCCAATCAGCAGCAGCGGACTGCAGTGCCACTGTCTAGTCGATGGGGTCATAGGCATACCAGGTAGACAAGACAGACAGAATGCCTACTGTGCGCAAAACGTATTGCATTTCATGTATATAACACATTATACATTGTTCTACCAAGATCCACACACTATTCATTGTACACAACTGTATACCTATGATAAGTAAAGATATTTTGAAATCGAATTCCATTGACTTTGCCCTGAACAATACAAGCAAAAGACCTGAATCATAGGCAGAGAGAGAGAAAGGCGGATTCTGGATCAAAAACATGAAGAAAGAAAGAAAGGATTTCTTTCACAAAAACATCCAAAAGCCTTGTTATTAGGCGTACCTAATAACATAATTAACTTAGCATCTTTAACTTAGCATGCCATTATCGGTGGTAGGTGCATGGTTGTGATTCCATTCAGTCCTCTGCTTCCACTATATTGTACGAACTGCTAGAGCGTGGATGCTATACCTGAGAGCGTTTTTCCCAAGTGGTTTTTAAATCACGAGTCAATCGGTTGCTCTATCGTGACTGCATCATTGCATCAGACTAGTTAGCGACAAAACACTAGCTAGCCCATTTATTTATTTATTTATTTAAAATGCTGTGCTTACAGCGAAGCCAACACGCACATCAGCAAGCCAACTTTACAAATAATAAACTTCTCACTGTCAATTTGCAGTCTCTCCAATTCACACTGATGTGGATCCTGTTCGTGGCCATAGTAGTACTGAACACGTCCGTCATCGCCGCTCTTCTCTGCACAAACGCGAGGAAGAGCCGGATGAACTTCTTCATCATGCAATTGGCCATCGCTGGTGAGTGTTGTATAAAAAAATATTGTGCAATAAGGCTACGGCGTTAGCTTCTAGATAATTGGGGAAACCATGGGCCCGTGGGGATCGGGAGGCAAAAAGATTTGTCATCATGTTTGGTCGACGCAACTCATGACCAGTATATGCTGGCCTCTACTTTCCTCAAAGGGCTAGCATTGCTATATGACGTGGTAATGGGGCCAGCATTTTAGGAACAATTCCTATTGGCAGTGGTTTAATAGATTAGTTTTTTAGTAGTTTGGTTTTAGTGAGTTCTGGGTTTTTTTTACATTCGTTTTTCTTGTTGTTTTTTTTTTGTAAACATACTTTTAGTAAATTAAAAGTATATAGATAAAGTCAACAAGCTTTTTTTAATGCTTATAATATGACATTTAATGTATGTGCTGTTAACCGTTGAGGAGTTATCGTTAGGAGGCAACTTTGAGTGCACCAATCATGTCATGGTAAAACTTAAAACCAGCTATCATAATAAATGCGTACACAAAATTTCGTGTCTGTGCTGTTGACCGTTGAAGAGTTCCTTTATCTAGAGCAAACTCTAGATGTCGATTCAGGTCATGTTTACCATAAAAATTCATTGTCAATGGAACCGAACCAATATGTAACAAATCAACTTTATAGGATAAGAGGAAATGGTTCTAAATCGGTTTGCAAGATTTTACTTAAACTGACATACAAATATTGCAAGTAAAAAAAACTGGCCAAGTGCGAGTTGGGCTCGCACATTGAGGGTTTCGCTCCACCACAAAATATAAAAAGTAGTTAAAGACAACATTACGCCCAAAGCGGTCACCCATCCTAGTGACGAACCGTGCCCTACGTTACACGGCGGTGAACATAAATTTATTACCGACTCGTACTTAGCCATTATTTATTATTTTACTTTAGAGTGTTCTATAATCATGTCAAATTTGACGCTTGTGTGTTAAAGTGCGACGCTAGACGTTAGAAAACTTTTATTACCCGTCTTTAATAGTTGCTTTTGACCTTATTATTATTTCTTAGTTACCTAATCCACCGTAACATTAAAATAAAGTAACAGCCATAATAAAAAGGAGGTACGGACAGACAGCGTAGGCTCAGTAATAGGGTCCCTTTGACGTGGGTACAGAACCATAAAAAGCTTGTAAAAATAGCTAATAATTTGGAGTGAAAAGTTTATACATATTCGTATTCTAGAACTCTAGAATGTTCTAGAATGTTTCACTCTAATGTGGCTAATTATGCGATAAATGTGTGCGCTTACTGCGCACAATATAAAGTAATGAAGTTTTTATATGTCAAAAGTTACCGCAGCCAAGCTAAAACGAAAACTGCACATACTTTAATCAATATAAAAAGTTTTGTGACATTGATGAGACATGCAATTGTAATTCAGGACCGTAATATTTTAAACGATCCTCAGAGCAAAGTTAAACGCAACCCTTTTCACAAACCTTACTTTTAATTAATTGTGTCCAAAGTAATTAGTTATAAAATTAAAAGTTACAGATCTCTGACACTTTGCTCTAGGTCAATTTTAGGTTATCAAGATAATTTAATTAAGATGCGAGTGTGCACATACTTTGTTGTTTATTTTTTTGGACATTATAATAATTATTATTACCTTTTGTATTGTGCTAGAACACCAAAATTTTGAAAAGTCCTGTTATTTCCAACTTAACTTATATTTAGATCTAAAAAAGTTCCCAATGCCGTAAATTACATAACGAGGGTTAATCTCCAAGAGACTGTCTGTACTAGCCCTTGTTTTCCACTCCATTGGTACAACGCAGTACCACAGTATGTGAATTCTGTACAATTGAAGGACTAATTAATAAAAAATCAATTATAGTTCCGAAAATTCAGTAAAAAAATATTTCATAGAAACAAGTTTTCATTTTCTTCAATTAATTCTATTACAACTTTTAATCAAGTTTTTAGGTTTAATAAGCACTGTCAATCAAAATTAAAAATTTACTAAATATTGGTAACTATACTCGTATTTTATATATTTGCACAGCTTCGATTTTACATAAGTCAGTACTTTATTTCATTTCTATTATCAAAAATGTTAAAATGCACGATTAAGAGCAAAAAATAACAATACATTTCAAACATACTTCTTTTCTACTCCTTCTTTTCATAGGAAAATACCTGATAATTAGGATACAAAGCAACCTGGGGCCTTACCCCTAGCTCGAAAAGTTGACCCGCATAGGTGTTATTTGTCTAAACGGTACCATCAACTACGATAAGCGGTAGTTATTTGATAGCCGCCAAGCTTTGCTATTTTCACGCACACACGCATAGTAAAACGGATTTTCGTTCATTCAAGTTAGACGCTTTTAAACGATGCAGTTTAAATGAGTTGGTCAACTTTAGGTACCTATCAGGTACCTACTAAAAGTTGGCTCGCAAAAGTGAAGCTAGGGGTAAGACCCCAGAGCTGTTTTAATTAACTTTAAGAAAGCTATAAAAATATGACTTAAAGATCGTTTAAATTCACTTATTTTATTACATTTATCGGTTTTGTCATAATAAGTTATGTTTGCTCACGTCAGTTTTGATTGAGTGGTTAGGAATCATCTATCATGTTATATGGCTCTACTACTACCGTTTACTAAGTTTCTTTTATGATGATTATGGTAAGTTTTTCTTGATTGAGTATTTTTTTATGTAAATTCTACAGTATTTCAATTCGGATTGATGTACAATATTTCACTAAATAAATAAAAACACAAATAGGTACATCTAAAGTTTAAAAAAGCACCATATTTATCAGACAACCTCATGGACCTGTTATGATCTACAGTGTCGAACCTAGGCACTCACGGTTAAGGTGGTCCAGCAGTTCAAAGACGCTCAGCGAGCTATAGAGAGAGCTATGCTCGGAGTTTCTATACAGGACAAAATTCGGAACGAAATTATCCGTCCATAGAAACCAAATTACCGACATAGCTCAAAGGATTAGTAAGCTGAAGTGGTAATGGGCTGGCCACATTGCCCGAAGAATTGATGGGGTAGACGAGTTATAGAGTGGAGACCACGCTTAGGCAAATGCAATGTAGGCCACCTTGCGGCCAGGTGGAGTGACGGCCTGCGTAAAACGGTGGGTAAAAACTGGATGCAGAGAATTGCCTAGCGAGTTCAGTGGCGTGCATTATGCCTCTCCTATGCATGCCTTCGATCTGGGTCAACAGTGGATAATGAAAGGCTGATGAAGATCAGAAAATGATAGCTATTACTGGTTTACCTATGAGAGCAACTTCTGCTACTGTGTCAGTTGCTAGGTTTAAGTTGCGAATTTCGACACCCATGATTTATTCGGTCGGGATTCCTTGTGACATCACTGAACCAAACGGACTTACGGTTTTTGTGCCAAAACGTCTGTTTCTATCAACTTTGAGTTAGGTCAGTTCGAGTTTTTCATCAAAGTTTGTTTGTAAGCCATTATGGCTTTTTATGCCAACTTTTAGACACAACGTAATAAAGACATTCCGTTATGTATACAATAAAAAACCCGCAACTTTGAGCTGATGTTCAATGCTGATAAGGTAAGTGTGAACTAAGGATTAGTTGCTGATGAGCTTCTTGGCACTGTTTCTCAATGGATTCCAACGCCCCAAGCTGGTATTTGGCTGATACATCTCAGTGCGAACAGTACTCCATGCATGACCGAACTTCTCAATGAAAGCAACTGTTCTGGCATAGAGTACCGTCGCACCTACAAGTAGATGCCCAGCTTATTGGCAGTCAGTTTAGCCTTGTTCTCAATATAGGAGCCAGAATTGAGGGTTCAAGTAACGCCCATGAGCTCGAGCTGGTCAGTTATTGGAATGGATACGAGTACATCCCAGAAAGTATAGAAAAAGCAGAAAGCAGTAGGCATGGCGTCTTTTTGACTGGATTTGTGGCTCACTGGTTTTCCAAAGCAAAATTACGCCAAAACGTAGATTAGTAGGTATAGTAAATTGCTTATTTGTGATTGATTTCAAATAAAATTGTTGCCAAAATCTTTTGTACTTTCTATTAGTTAGTTACCTTCCATGATACATACGTGTAATTTAGTTTAAGTTGATACATAGGAACACCTCTTGGACGAGATGACTGCATTGACTGAAATGCTGACTCTTAGGTACTTTGGGTTTAAAACTAAGCAGTGCTATTCAGCGTAGCCATGTTTCCAGAATTGTAGTCATTATTCCTTCTATAAAGGTGCTATTAGATTTGTTTTTTAGTTTAGTTTTTTTTTAAAGTAATTTTAAGTCATTCTAGGTTTTGCTTAGTTGTTTAATAATATAAGTTACTTTATTTCAGTTAATTTTGCCTTTTTAGTGTTTGTGTTGACTGCAAATGAAGCTACATACTCAGTTACATATTTTAACTTTGGGTGTATAATATTATGAGTAACAGTGAACTAATGTAGTAGTAAATGTACCTACAGATATAATTAGGTAGAGTTTTTCTAAGAAATTGTCTTACTGACTCTAGGGAACATTATCCAGATTTTGCTTAACTAATATGATTTGTGTTTTGTTTCGAGGGCACACAGGGTTAATTAACTAAGCTTTAAGTAGTTACCTTTAATGTTTTGATTAAGCTGTCTAAGCCGAGGAGTAGCTTGTAGCAACTGAGTAACATAGATTGATAATTATTGTCTTTGAGTTGCCTTTCAAATAACGGGAGTATCACTGCTGAGATCACTAAAACTAATATCTGTATTCAAGAGAAAACCTGAGAAACAGAACTTTAAGTATAACGAAAAAAAAGTATTCATCTCGCAAAAATACACCCGCTGATTCTTCAGTCATCAAAGCCGCCACAGAATTAAAGTAGATTTTAGAATACACTTCAAAGAAGCGCGTATGCGTCTCGTCATGTTATAATGTGTGGTTATAAAACTTTTCTTACGTAGCCAAGGTCACAGACCCAAAACGTACCAAGTCTGGATAGTAAGATTTCGTTTAATCTATGAAAGAACGTTCTTTCTTTCTTCTCTCATCGCTTTTACAATGTTTCTTACCCTAAAATTACCTCATTTAAAACCATAATTACTATAAATCCAAGATTTAGCAGATTATCTACTAACCTAAACATACAATCTGTTTAATTTCACACAGTTTTTTTTTTATTGTTTATGTAACAAAATATTATGATTGGTTTTATACTTGGCAATCCATATTAAAAAAAATTGGAACGAGAAGGGTGTTATTTTATTACATAATTTTTTTCGGCATTGACAATATAAAAACTTGAAGAAAATAGGACCTTGAAAAACGCAAACTTGACGAAACTTTAATTTTATGAATACGATTTGACAAAATCCTTTTCTGCCAGTCGTATCTGCCGAACGATATCTCGACGAATGGCTAATGACTACGCATAATGACCATAACTATTTCGACTTCGGCAACTTGAAACTATTTTTTCATGATACGAAATTAACAACATTTAATTTTATTTAATGGTGTTATAATTTTATTCACAGTCATAAGAGCGCTTATCATTTAGCTGTTCTTGAAAATTTTAGTAGTCTCAGCACGAAAAAGTCAATGGCGAAAATTTTGCACCATTATAACCTTGTTGGTGGGTTTCGGGCACATTGTATCTTCCGCGTGTTTTGTTTCTATTTTCATCTGATCTATCCAATATTAAAACTCATAAAACTGTAGGTTTTCCGTTGTTGTGGAATGATGTAAACGAGTTCGTAGCTAATCGTGTTTTTGAAGATTACCAACAAGTCCTATTTTTGGAATGTTTTTGTTTCATTTTCTTCCATGTTGCTGGTTAGGATAGCGGCACGCAGATAAAAATATAGGAGAACACCCCATCACTTTGTTATTCATTTTAATGATCAATCTTAATTTTCAAAGTTTAGTTATCATATATATTTTTTTATCAGTCAGTAGATAATATAATTTGTACATGTAGTTATAACTTATGAATGCAAATCTGGATAATAAACTATTTAGTTTCAATTCATTAAATATACAAATCTAGTGTAAGAAAACAATGACAATTCTACGTAGGTACGTAGGGTTAGGTAATGTGTAGAGCTACAAAAGAATGTTTAAAAATATTCCATTCATTGATACTTACCTACTGTTGTGTAAGAAAATATAAAAACGATGTGTCTTATAATCCTGACCACAGAACGCAATCAGCTGAAGTTAGATTAATTATTATGCAATTCTCAGCCGAAAGGTTCCTGTTTATAAAATAGGTTTTATAACTAATTTTAATGTTATAATTTTTCAGACTTATTCGTGGGCCTGATCTACGTGTTTCCGGACATCATTCAGAAGATCACAATAACCTGGTTTGCCGGAGAGTTCATGTGCAAATCCGTGAAGTTCCTACAAGTACGTATTGAATGAATATTAGTAATTTGTGATCATTGTATTAGTCTTGGTTGCAGTTTAAGATTCATTTAAAATTGGCTAGCAATTTATGGTGTAAAACATATTTCTAAAAATAACGTGTTGAGCAAACTAGCTTTCAAATTCAAATTATTTATTGACATAAAACGAACATGCATTTACATTTATGTCACAAGATTAAATACAATTAAACATTATTACAGCACCATTTATACAATGTCATTAATCAATAGTCATAATAATAATAATGTCACCAATCAAAGTTGAGCTATCAGGCTCTTTACCCCTATCCCATGGATCGGTCAGCGTCGTACCATCCACGTTAAATATTTCCTATAAAATTATTCGATTAGCTCTCCCGTAACGTAGTCTTTCCCATAGTAACGTCTCCCGTAGTCAGGTAAGTTCAAAGAGAAAATTATCTTTCATACGCATATTCAATGTTATTAATGTAGCCAATGCCCTTGAACACAATTGCCTTGTTTAACTAGATAGGTTCTTTGTACACGTGTAGAATTTAACCCTGTTTGGACGTTTACATTGTGTTCATTAAGTTAATAATTCATTATGTAACATGTAGATGAAAGGCTAGTACAAGGATATTAGAAAAACGTGAATGTATACTTTTAATGTTCTTTTTTAGGGTTCCGTAGCCTGACATAAATTAGGAACCCTCTTAAATTCGTTCTGTCCGTCTGTCTGTCTAACTGTCCATCCTTCCGTCCGAAATTTTTAGAACCCCCCAACTTCTATAATTATTAAGATAAGTGCATGAAACTTTGCACAATTACAGTTATTATGTACCTATACTACGGAACGCAGAAGGTATGGTAAGGCGTTGTGTCATACGTATGTGTGTCTGTATGTTACCATTTTGAGGGTTCCGTACCCAAAGGCTATCACCCTTTGGGTACGGGACCACTATTGTATAGGAAAAAAAAACGCGTCCTAGATATATGGTTTTCTTTTGGATATGGTTGCTTGTCAATAAATTATGGCACTTCGGCGTGCTTATGTCAAGAGTAACTTCTTTGAGTAAGTTTCTTCTTCTTCTTTGAGTGTGGTTCTTCTTTTTTTGTTAGTTTGGCATTACTTTAGTGAAGAAAGAAACCAATTACCAAATTAAAATAATCAAAAGCAGATTTTTAATTTTTCCTTCGAGACCGATGAACTTCTACAACGTAACGTAAGCCGCTGATTCACATTCTATTATTAACAAGTAGAATATTAACAGAGCTGTCAGTTCACCTGTTTATTATTCTTCAGCGCCAGATGTCAGTAAACAGTTTAATTCAGTTGGAAATGTTTTCATTTGTGTTGGCATACATTTTGTTGTGATAATTGGGACCGTGTCAAACAAGTTTTATTACACATTGACTGTCGGTTGTCAGAAAGTTATTGGGAGGTTGTCGGTAGGTTATTAATTAGGTAGTGTAGACAAAGAAATGACGACTGAGGAAAACACAATCTTAAATTTTTAATGTAGGTTTTTAACCTCTGACGCAAAAAGAGGGGTGTTATAAATTAAGTTTAATGTGTGTAATGGTGTGTCTGTCTGTGGCATGGTAACTCCCAAACGCCTCATCCGATTTTGATTTAGTTTTTTTTGTTTGAAAGGTGATTTTGATCGTGAGTGTTTTTAGCTATGATTCAAGAAAATCTGTCTAACCTTTTTAGGATTTTTAGTTTCTTTATCGGAGGTTTAAAACATTTATAATTTATACTTGTAGATGTTGGACATGTTGGTTGTGACTATGGTGCTGAGTTAAACACCGAGCGTTATGCACCTTACGGTTCTTCCGGCAGCGTCACTTGTAAGCTGGTTCCCATTTTACGCTTAGTGTACCATTTTTGAGTATATGATCACTTAAAATCTTGTGAGCTGTGGTCAAACGTTAAGCCTGTCAAGCATTAAAAATTAAGGCCTTCTCTTCCCACTTTTAGAATATTTGGTCAATATAGTTTAAGTTTGTCTATTTCCATGGTTAGCTTAAACGTATAAAAATAGTATCATATAGTTTTTTTAATGAAAATTGAATGTTTTATCTAGGAATCCGCAAAGACCGAAACACGATTAAGGACATTTCACTCCGTAGAAAAAAATGTTTGAACCGCTTTTCACCTGTTTTTTTTATTCACACAAATACCTGTTTACTAAATTTTGTCTACGATATTGTAATATATATAAGGATTTATAATTATGGAGGGAACCATAGAGGTGCATTTTACATTACAGCTATACTTTTCGAAAAAAAATAGAAAACCACAAGCCAGGCTGGCAGGGTCCTAGCAGGCAGGGGTTGTGGGTCCTAGTGCAGGGTCCATAAGCACTCTCAATAACCTTGTATCTATATAATGCTTATATATATAATGTTTCATGTTGTAATTGGTTTTTATAACAAATAGAAAAAACTCAAAGAAAGTAAAGTTAGAAGTAGCGAAACGCACAATTGTGTGTAAGCGTCATGGTTAATAAATGCGACTATAAGCCTTATGATCATCTGCAGTACTTACCTAGTTTTGCTTAAAAGTGGGAAAATCTCGCCTTAACTCAATGTGAGCTATGGTCGAAGGTTAGCCTGTTAAGCATTAAAAGTTAAGATTCGTTTAATTCCTTAGTGAATATCACACTGATATTGTAAATACGAAAGTTTGTAAGTATACGAGTGTGTTAGTATATTAGTTCCCACTCAACTTCGTAACAGCCGATCGGAATTAGATGAAATTTGGTATTCAGATAGCTTGGACCCTCCATTAACACATAAGCATGTGAAATAGCGAAGAAAAAATTCAGCTATTCCATTAATTTCGCAGAGTGTAAATGTTATTTTTTTATGCAACAGAAATTTATTTTATTGCGGATTTAAACGATTTTAATGTTGGTCCCATAGTAAAAAAAATATATAATGTACACGATCTTCTTACGGCTTATTACAACATTCTGTGTAACCTTGTATTTAAAAATAAAGTCTAGCAGTGTAATATTTATTCCACGCGCCAACCTAAAGTCTTTACGGGAAAAACAAATCTGCTCTATACTTTTGCTATGAAACTTACCAAAAGGTAAGACGAATAAATCAAATGGACATGAGATTAAAATGGCTGCAACTTTTCGACTTTGCTTTAAGAACTGAGCACATTAGTTTTGGAGCGAGATTTAATTCGAGAGTCAATTACCGAGAACTTTTGCGTTCTTGTTTTAGTTTTAGGTGAACGAATATGTCGTGTTCCTTCAATGTATTGCAAATATACAGTAATAATTTTAGAAGAAAAGTTTAAATGTTAGTTTGTTTGGCCAGCAGGAACATTTAAGTAAAGTTTATTTTCAAATCAAAATACATTTACGATACATTCATGCTGTGTTAAATGTCAGACGTAGGTTTTTTTGGCAAATAGAGAGACTTAAAATTCATTCCTAGCATAGCATAAACTTGATTACATTTCTTATACTCAGGCAAAGTTTTTCTGAATGATAATCTGAATGATAATAGTAAAAAAAAGTAAGTTTTTGAACGTAACTGTGATGCCTCTGGTGCTCAAGGTATCCATAGGCGACGGTAATCGCTTACCATCGGGCGGCACGTTGGCTTGTCACCTGTGTCATAAAAAAACGATTTCATGTCCCTTTGCTTATGTCCCCAGGCCGAATGTAGTAAAAGCAAACACGGCACTAGCGAAATCAAGGAGAGTGGAACTGAACAATAGGTGCGTATTACAGGTCAATAGCCCGAGTCTCGCCCCGTGCTAAACAAAAATAAATGTGTTCACATTGACCGTGAGCACCTGACGATCTTGACCTTAGTGGAAATAGAACTACATTAGCCACGGTTCACTACACTTCACTTTCTACCAGAAAAATACAGATATTGGTACAAAAAATATGTATTTGACATTTTGGGTAAGGAATTCGAGGAAAACCCATCAGCGTCAAACTTAGACATTAAGCATCAAATATAACATACGATCACTGAAGTGAGATTTTTTTTTTCTGTGCATACGATCATTGCGTTAGAGAAAAGAGAATTAGCTTTCAAAATTGACACTTTCTACTTTGCATAATAGAAATGATTTGTTCCAGTGCGGTCAGTACTAGCAGTTCTAGTTTTTCTTCTGATCTTTGTTTCCTGAGCGTCTAAATTTGATTTCAATTTAATGGATAACTATCGTTTTAGTCTAATTACCTATAACACAAATAGTCTGAATGTAAGAGTACCTTTCGGGACTTTCGAAACTTGATAAAATTTGTTAAAAAGACGAACTTTTTGATAGGTTTATCCCGGAAAAAGAAAACATGGAACACCACGGGTACACATAGTTATGTCGTTTCAGAATGTTTTCTAAATGAAAAACTAGCTCTGTGTTTATCGGTCTGTCTATTTGTTTTTACACGGCTAAACCAAAACCAATCTTGACGTGGCAAGAAAAGGCAAACGACGGAGACATTTATCTCGGAAAATGGAAACCTGGAAAAACGCATGTTTTGTTTTTTTCATAATCGTTGATATTGTACGTTACTCATGTATGATTGAGCTGGTTCCTTTGACTATAGTTTCAACTGCATTCGGCGGTTTTTTTGAATGCACGCGTTTTGCTTTGCCTTGAACAGAGTGAGTCGCCAGTGCAAAGCGAGACGAAACGCGCGCGCCATTTATTTCGCGCGTTTTTTTTTTTTTTGGTGTGATATATTTATATGTATATTTTGATTCAAATTAATTTATTTTCAGTGTGATATATACAAAATGTGTGAAAAACCACGTCACTTTCTATGTAAAATCTTATTCACAATTTTTTATGAGAATATTTTAAATATTTTAAATGTAATGCGTTCCTGAGTATACGAACATGTGTACATCCGAACGATCGATCAACGCTCGTGTAACCGATCGTCCCATTGTGCCCGCCCTGCAGGGCGGTGTCACTCAGACCAGACAAATAAGGAAGATATGCCTTAGTACAATAATTATAGTTCGTGTTTAAATGTCTCCGCGTTTCATTCACTTTTTTCACTAGTCTGTTAAACCGTATAACGAAAATACTGTTAGTACTTACGGCACACTTTCAACAAATTTTTCAGGCAAACTAAGAAACTTGCAAAGACACCGATAAACTAACTAATAGATCACAATCAAAAAAGGTGACAAGATCATCTGCAGAGTAAGTTTGACTAAAGGCATCAAGTCTGATTTAGGCTTGATGCTTTCGCACTCGCCACGCCACCTTACCATATCTCCCTTGTTGGTCTTATCTGTCTGACTTTGCACATAACGTCATATTGTCTTAGGGCGTATTCACGTAGGAAGCAGGTCACCAGCGCCGATCTGCCAGCGCTTATCGGTACTGGTCCGCTCTAAAAACCGCTACATAAGGCAAGCGGGTATAAGTAGGGTCTCATTAAGCAACAAATGGCGGTCTACCAGCGCTGATAGGAGCAGGTCGGAACTTGTCAGCGCCGTTCGACACTTATCGGTGCTGGTTCGGCACAAAGTATAGAGACCGCTTGCGCCAACTACTTGCATGGACCAGTACCGATAAACGCTGGTAGATCGGCGCTGGTAACTTGCTTCCTACGTGAATACGTCTTAATGCTGACCATGTGTATGTGCCTTACGTAGTCTGTGTCTATATTACAGCCAGCCAGCCAGCAGCCATATTACAAGCTTTGCTTAGTTTGGGGTCAGATGACCGTGTGTGCAAATGTCTCAGATATAGTCCTCCTCGTCGATTTTGATGACGGCGACCCTTAATAAAATTATTATTTAAAAAAAAAGTTTTCCTATCATGAGCCCTAATGTGGCTCGCTGGGTCAAACTTATAGTCTTAAAGACTCGATCGCAAACTGTGCAGTAGAGTTGGCCAGACGAATTAAAGGTGTAGTTATAGGAGAGCTGAGCCTGTGTGTACGCAGCACCTGGCAAGAACATGAGATACATTTTATTTATATAACACGGGAATTACTTACGTAAGATTAGGCCGGATACTCCGACTATAGTTTCAACCGCATACGGCGGTCTTTATCAAGGTGATGGAGGCCTAATCTAACGTGAGTAATTCCCGTGTAATATAAATAAAATGTGTGAAAATCACGTCAGTTTCCATAATAAGACATGAGATACGTTTCCATTTGTACGACCCTGCGTATGCTTCTTTGTATGTATGTGTATCCATGTTCTGACAAATAAATGATTTGATTTGCGAGCTCATTGTAGTTTAAAAGGTTCTTTTTTTTAATACTCCAAATAGTAACTTTGCTTTAATCTGTGTTTCCAGGCTGTGGTGATGTACGCGTCCACGTACGTGTTGGTAGCGCTCAGCATCGACCGGTGTGACGCCATTACCAACCCTATGAACTTCTCTGGCAGCTGTAAGTAGTAATAATCTTTTTAGGGTTCCGTAGTGTACATGGAACCCTTTTAAGATCGTTAGGTCTGTCTGTCTGTCTATCCGTCTTAATTATTCAAGCTTCTGTAGTTATTATGATAAATGCATGTAAATTTGCACAATTGGTGTAGATTATTACAAGTATGTAAAGCAACTTACACACTTAAATTTCACAATAAAAAGTGCCTTTACCCAATTTCACACTTTTCAGTATTTCATGATCTCATAAAAATGTAGTAAATGCTGAATTGTCGTGCGCAATAAAAACATTGTAAAAACCAGTTTCATTATCTAACTTTGCTCAGAAATTACTGTAGATTATTATTACTGTTTGTTTTTACGGTCACCCTCTTGCCTTTGTGAGGTTAGCTTCATAATCAAAGCGTTTTAAAAAAATATTATTGGCCAAGAGCGTGTCGAAACACGCGTGTAGGGTTCCGTAGCCAAAGATAGATATTGTGGTTGACCAGAATTATCTATTTTCGTTATGAACGAACGGACAGACGGACTGATAGACGGACCGACAGACGCGGGACAAACTAACTTATGAGAGTTCCTTGTTACTACGGAACCCTAAAACAACTTTATATGATGAGTTCCATAGAGCTCTGTTTTAAACTATCACGGTTGTTCACTATAATTTTATGATTATTTACGGGATATTTACCGTGGTAAGGTTGTGGAAGGAGCTCCCGATATTTCGGCGCAGTTTACATGCACCATGTTCACGGGAAGACTGAAGAATGCGGGTGGTTGGTCAAAAAGTTCAAAGTTAGGTGCAGACAAAACGATTACTACTTGATGACTTTTGCTACGGTTATCACTGGAACTCGAACCTAAGTCCCGACAAAACACACTCACTGTATCACTGCGTATAGTATTTTGAACATATTTCTATAAAGCTATTTAAAACTATAACACGGTTGTTAACTACATTTATATGATTATTGACGTCTTTCCGTGAATATGGTGCATGTAAATGTGCGCCGAAATATCGGGAGCTCCATTCACAACCTTACGAAAGTAAATATACCGTCAATAATCATATAAATGTATATCCATAGTTGTAATGATGAGTATAATATACAATACAATAACTCTTTATTAAAAACCACAAGGATAACAATAAATATTACAGTAATTATCTAGGCTTTTAACAGGCGGCCTTATCGCTTAAAGCGATATCTTCCAGGCAACCGTGACAACCGTACAATGATATCCTTGAATATGTCCGTCGTCTAGGAATACAATCGTATAATTCACCATCGCTGCTTTCGAAACGTCCCTCTCCATCGCCAGTTGAAGTTTCTACTCTGATCGTTAAGATCGAAACCACTAAAGTCGGTACAAGCAAATGCTTCAAATACAAACAACAGGCTTCAAGCAATGCTTTTTCAATACTGCAATTGTAATTTTCAATTATTTCACTGAAGTACATAGAATACTTTTTTTCAAAAGACTAGCGAAAGTTATCAGAATAAGTACGTGGCTTACATTCGCTTTTGAAAATGTTAATAGAGTCTTTAAGGGTTGGAAACGTATCTGTGATGGTGTTGCAGGTATCCATAGGCAACGGTGATCGCTTACCATCAGGTGGCCCGTCTGCTTGTTTTCCACCTATGGCATAAAAAAATGTTCTTGCAGCTGTCAAAGAGAATAAATACTTCACCGAGTTTAGGAATTTACCGCACCAATTCTTTTTTGACTTGTTTTTGTAAATATTTTACAGGGAACCGAGCGCGGGCGCTTATCGTGTCAGCGTGGTTGATCAGCGTCATTTTCTCCATACCACTCCTCATTTTGTATGAATTGAAAGAAGTTCAAGGTAAATAAGCATCTATTCTACTAACAGTACGAGTTATCGGCCGCTGAAATGGTAGTGGGCTAGTCTATCTGCTGCAGAACTGATAACGCAGCGGCACTGGAGACTATATGCAATGCGCAAATCACCAGACGTAAGGCGCTATTGATCTCGATGGAGTGACATTATACCAGGCAACTCAGAGAGTTTTGCGAAAAAAGTTTTTATGGACGAGGCAATGGCCAGTTATAATTATTATTTACATATATTGAAAACTCGATAAAAAAACAGACACTAAAATTAAAAATACTATCATTCCAATTTTAAAATTTCCCACCACATATTTACGAGCTAATTTGAACCATAATACGAGTATTTGAACTGTCGACCCCACTGAAGTGAGAATTTTTTCGTTCTCTTTTCTGTGGTCGACCCTCATTGAAAAATGGAGCTGCGTCGGAAACATTTTCGAATGAGAATGTTTTACGCTTTATCGAAATTCGCTGTTTTATCGATTCATAACAAGAAATTCATAACCAGCCACGAAAAAATAAATAATTGGAACTTTTTTGTTTCTCTATACTTGTGCCTCACGAATAACGCGTTTTGTTGGCAAAGGTTGCAAGCGTACAACCAAAAGTTGGGTAAAATGGACTGATGAAATTACGATGATCTAAATTACTTCTTTAGACGGCGTTGTTTGTAAACCCTTGATTTGATTTTCATTGTGTTTTTACTTACTTTTACTGACTAAAATCCTTACAAAAACTAAATTAGTTTCTTTTTTACTACTATTATTTTTAGCATTTAGGAGAAATAGTGCACAAATTTACTGTTAATACTTCTCTACCTGGATGATTTCAGGTCAGATGCAATGCTGGATCGAACTGGGCTCACCTCGCCGCTGGCAGATTTGGATGACAGTAGTGTCCGTGATGATATTCGTCCTCCCAGCGCTCGCCATCGCGGCGTGTTACGCCGTCATAGTACTCACTATCTGGACGAAGAGCAAAGCTGTTGTCATGAGTCCGCCTGTCAACTCCAGGAGAACCAAGACTTTGAGAAATGGTGAGTAAACGTTTAGTTTGTAAATAACATGGTTGAATCCACTACTGACTAGTTCACCCTGATGAACTATAGGTTATTCAGTTGTCCAGCTAAATTGTATTTTCCAGTTTCCAGCATATTTTCTAGATTGTCAATGAGTCGTGAAAAAGTCATACAGAAAGTCAGAATCACTTGTCTTTTGCGTTGTGGTAAGATAAAAGTGTTATTTTTAGACAGTGCAATGCTCAAGCTCACTTGATAATTTTAAATTATAATTACCTTTACTGTCTATTTTCCAACTTCATTTCAATTCCAAGTTTGCCCGGATGAGATCTTTTTAAGCAATAAAACCGCCTGTTAAGAGCCTTGATAATAGTTTAAACACTGTTTTAAACTATCACGGTTGTTCACTAAACTTATATGATTATTTACGGGATATTTACCGTGGTAAGGTTGTGCCGAAATATCGGGAGCTCCTTCCACAACCTTACCACGGTAAATATCCCGTAAATAATCATATAACTTTTGATAATAGTTTCATTGCAATGTAACTGTTCTCCTTGTTTTTGTGGTCTTTTAATAAATGTGTTATCTTAATCTGATGCTTCACCACTACTAATAAGTAGCTGACTGTTTTATCTGAAGCATCTTATAATTTATTTAATAAAAGGCTTGCGTTTGACCGCGAATTTGGCTGATGTTAACCGATAATGCGGTCTACGATGGAGCAGACTTGCCCAGAAGAAACTGATTTACTCGTAATTGGCAATGCTAGTAAAGCTTATACATGTAACTTAACCAAGGTTTAATAGGAATCGTAATAACTTTATGTAAATTTGAAATATTCTACCAAGGTTTGTTTTGAAATTCCAGGTCAAATTGATATCAGCGACCCGGAATCAAGGCGTGCCAGTTCCAGAGGACTGATACCCAGAGCCAAGATCAAAAGCGTCAAAATGACTTTTGTTATCGTTTTCGGTAAGACACACTTTTCTAGGGTTCCTTATAAAAAAGCACTTCGTAGAGCAGTGCTCGACCACATTGATATATTATGGTTTGATAATCATATTTTACTCTGAAAAGGGATTATTTTAACTATTAGATTTGAACTACGGGCGTAGAATTTTAAACTAGAAGGCGGATTGAATCCCCAAAATCCACACCTACCTACATGATTACGCCCGTGATTTTAATCCAATCGTTAGCCACTAAGCTATCATTGACTCAGAAGTAACCTTTAAGCGGCGAGCTCACAACAATTGGTCTAGAGTAGTTGAGATGTGTTCATAATTCTGGACAGTCTTTTCAATATTCATCGCTGACTCACTGCTATCGTGTTTATAAACATGGAAGCAATCCAGACTGCGCGCTTGCTTAAAAGGCCTCAACAGAGCCTCAACTAATTTACTTAGATATTCTATTATTCTTGTTTCCCCAGTGTTCGTGCTGTGCTGGTCTCCTTACATAGTGTTCGACCTACTCCAAGTGTATCAGTACATCCCGACGACGCAGACCTCGATAGCTCTCGCGACCCTGATCCAGTCGCTCGCGCCTCTCAACTCAGCTGCTAACCCGCTCATCTGCTGCATGTTCTCACCGCACATCTATACTAGCCTTAGGTAAAGTGAAAACATTTAATAGGTTAATATATAGCAAAAACTCATCCTACTGCCCCTAGTGGAGGCCAGTGATTTTAATCACCACCCTGTTGACATTGTGGCCATAGGACTTGTAACATAGTCACAGCTAAGCAAACAATTCATTCACTGGCTGACTGCTTAGAGTTTAAGTGCTGCTAGTCTATTCTGCAAGCTAAGTGAACGCGCAAGTGAGATGATAAGCTAAGTGAACAAGTATTTTTCTTGTCGATTACTATAGAGATATGTCAAAATGTTGAGTGATCACCCTTGACTGTAGTCCCTTACCCTTGAAATTCAATATTTTGAAATTTATCTGCAGAAATAGGCAAAAAAAAAATACATTCACTTAGCTCATCACTTCACTTGCGCGTTCACTTAGTTGCAGAATAGACCGGCTGAACTGATTGGCCCAATGTTATAGTGTCAAAAAGATATATTGGCACTAATCTGCTAATGTGTTGTCTGAAAGTGAGCTCTCTATATACTAGATGACTACTGGATTCCGGGATATTGTTTACGGGTAAAGTATAATAATACACAAACACGTGGATTAGATAACAGTATCTACTCACAATCCACCAAGTTGCGGGCATCCAGTGGATGCAGATGGCAGGCTGTCGTTCATTGTGGAGTTCTAAGGAGGCCTATGTTCAGCAATAGACGTCTTATGGCTGGTGATGATCTACTTACAATAGGATTGTGTAATGATTATTCTCTTTATAACGATGTGTAACAAAGAACAAGTTCCCGCTTTAGAATGTTCTCTTCTTAGGTTAGATAGATGATGGCTTACCATGGCTTTAGGTACACAAAAAAGCATCATAATAGCCTAGTGCATATGAATGGTGACGTTAGTCCTGACTTAGAACACAAACTTTTCCTCCTCCATACGTGGGTTAAAAAAACGCATGTTTTACGTGTTATAACCTGATAGACAACACGAGTGCATAGTCTATCTTCGATTAAGAATCTGGTATGCTTAAAAAAGGTTTACTTGTTTCCAAAAATTTGTCAAAATTCAAACCCTTGCGAAACGTATGGACGATCTTATCCACACAGGAAAACCTGGAAGCGTGCTTGCAGACGTATTATATCGTGTGACAACGAATAATGCATCGTAAGTTTAACTAACTACCGTCATTTTACCGTCTCTATCCTATGCTTTTAATAGTTCTTCTTTCTTGGCACTCACTTGAAATACTTATGCTAGAGTCTACTTATACATAGTGTAAAATAAACGACGCTGCTGCAGTGCATTTTTAACATGTTTTTATATGTTTTATTAACAAAACACGGCAAGTTCTTATTCGTGTTCATTTACGCCATCATGCACTGTATCTATTTACACTGGTGTTTTATTGTTATCAATTATTGTACATTTCATCAAGGTAGCTATAGAAAAATTAAAAATAAACTTACACCTACATACTTTAATAAAATACCAAATTCTATGAGTAATTTTAGAGCAGTACAAAAACAATCTTATAAATACAGGTAATATAATGGAAACAGTTAAACATTAACATGAAGAAATACTGTAAAAACAAAATGAGTCAGAAATATGAAAAATAGTACTCTAAAACTTTTGGTAAAAGCTTAATTCACAGAAAACTCCTTAATCTGCCTTTTTAGACGAGTGCCTCCATACAAATGGCTCTGGTGCGTTCGGCGACGCACACGGCATGCACGCGGCACCCTGCGGTCACGCTCCGACTCCACAGCTAACTCGGACCTCCTCAGCTCCACGCACGCAAAACGCACTCATTCTGTTGCTATGGTAAGCATGTTGATAACTTTTGACCCAAGTTGGGCGCCAAATCTGAAATTTTACTGTTTTTGTAGCGTTTAGTGTTATTAGTAGATTAGTAACAGGTGATGTTTCACTGTCACTAATTATTATAAATAACAAATATTGTTACTTATCAATGCCATCTGAATGGAAATTTAAGTTAGACCATCTTTGTACCTATATTAAACTAGTATGTACTTATAATTACCAAATATCCCACGTTGGGCGCCATATATAAAAGGCAATCTAAAAAAGAACTTGATTTTTACTGAGAATCTAAACCAAATAGGTTTAGGCAGAATCCAAACCTAAGAATACAAAATGGTGACCGATCGCTGCTGCGTAAAACAGCGAGTAAAAACAATATGCAGAGAACTGCCGACCAAGCTCAGCGGCGTGTATTACGAGAGGCCTATATCCAGCAGTGGCCAATTAAAGGTTGATGATGATGATGATGCTCGATTACAAATAATGTCAAAGCTTAATGACATAAAACTGTTTACTGTTGACATTGCTAGTCAATAATAAGTAGTAAGCAGTTTTATTCAAGCAGTGACGTAAATAGCCTTTTATGCGCCCGGTGCGAGCTTCTATAACTGCGACCTTGAAAACAAAACTTGGTCCTGGTGTGGTCATTTCTGCGCCCCTCCAGAGTCTGCGCCCTGTGCCTGGGCATCGCTGGCACACCCCTATTTAAGGCACTGTATTCAAGTAACCAACGTATTAGATGGATAACGTAGATATTACAGTGGATGCGTTTTTTAAAATGAAAACTTCTTAAGGCACTTATGGGACAAAAGCACTGAACTCGCGTGACCGTCACGCTCAGATAGAAATGTATCCGTAATTTTTTTATACATTGCCATATCTTATGGAATCTCTTACGTTTTCACTTCTGATGTGTGTGATGTGCTTTCGCTTCTGTTTGTGATGTGTGTGACTGACTCTTCAAACATTGGACTACCAGTCTGATTATAGTTCTCATATCATCATCAGTCAGAAGATGTCAACTGCTGAACATAGGCCTCCCCCTTGAACCTCCACACTGAACGACATCCTGCCATCTGCATCCACTGAATGCCCGCGACTCTCACAATGTCGTCGGTCCATCTAGTGGGAGGCCTACCTACGCTGCGTCTTTCGGTTCGTGGTCTCAAGTTATACTTCTCATATACAGATACTGAACCGCACTCGCAGTAACAGCGTCTCCCGTTCGTCCGACACGCGCCGCACACAACTGCTCGTGATGATGTCGTCGCGCGACTGACAGCGCGTAGTGAGCGAGCCCGCGCGTGACGTCATGCTCTAGCGACATCGCAAAGTGTGCAGCTGTGGCCACACCGTGTATTGAACATTACACGTAACATTTTGGAAATGATGGAGACATGAACTGCATGCTTGTTGGACATTGTTACAAGGTTACTGATTATCTATAGTGTTACGTCGTACGCCATATTTTGTATTTAAAAGATACAGATTTACAATTTAGTGATACACATAGCACGGAGCCCAGTCTATGCCCTGATGAGACCTGAATTTGAAATCTGTACCCTGTGCTGTGTTCTTTATGCGGTGCCTCTTGCATCGTGATAATCGTGATGGATATTGTCGTGGAATTATAAGATGTTCTTACGAACATTTGGCTACGTACAGCTTAATGACGCAAACATTAAAATGATTATAATATATTCGCATTAATGTAATAATATATTAATATATAAGATCCCAAATTACAACAAAAAAAATGTCTATTAACAACGTCACGTGGCTTGTGTAGGTATAACAAACAACAAACCACAATACAATACAATATTAAATCTTTATTTAAAACCTCAAAAACAAGGATAACATTATAAATTACAGTAATTATCTAAGCTTTTAACAGGCGGCCTTATCGCTTAAAGCGATCTCTTCCAGGCAACCGTGACCAAACCACGAACCACGAGTACGTGCATGTATTGTGAACCACGTGCACAAAGATTATATTTGGGAATACTTTTGTACGATATAGGACTCGCGATTCAGTGTCAGTAACTACAGGTGGCCGTAGTAATGTGAATCAAGGTTTAAAATTTGAAACGTAAAAATAGACTAAAATGTGTTGTAAATGCTTTAATGATTTTCCTCATTAACTTGACCTTCGGAGAAAACAATCAATTGCCTGGAAGTTAAATTGATAGACTGTAGTGATAACTAATTATCTGCTGTTTGATCTCGTTAGGGATCACCACACTGCGGCTGGAGAGTTGGGCATCACGGTGTTAAAACGCCGTTCTCTCAATGCTTTTCAGTTTACGAGACAAATTTAAACCTACTGTAACCTGGGAAGAGCTTTTCAACGGTAATTTGTACGGCGCGTCAATTGTAGTAACATCATTTCTAGGTACAGTCGACGTTGGGCCTTACAATCGCTATTATTTTTACGCATGGTTTTAGTAATATGACCTCGAGTAATATAAATCAAATGCAGGCAGTGCAGGACGCGTCATTGTGACTGACTCAGGCTGGATATTGGATTAGAATCAAGTTCATGTGCAAGCTATATCCAACTTACGAACTCTATTCGACTGTTGGCACCGTGTATAGAAATTTTGTAGAAATTAGTACTATACTGTGGTGTAAGTAATGAGCCATAAACGTATAATAGGTGCCTCTGGAAACGAGATTAGTCAGACTTCGAAAATGGGTGTTCAAATCGAAAATAAAATGTTTTTTGTAGTCATTAAATAATCTAAGAGTTCTCGATCTCTCCGGAAAAAAATTGGGGAAACTCTCTCTATAACCTTACCTACGTAGACGGAGAAATTTTCCACCCTTCATCCCCAGAGGTTATAATAGCTAAGGAGTGAAATATGGAACCAGCCCTTAAGGCTTTGTGAGTGTTTGACCAATGTGTGGGAGAGTAAACAACAACGAAATGTGTGTCACTAGGTCACTAGTTTGTAACTAGTGTTATTGGGTACCGTAATTATTGGGTACAAATTATATGCTATGAAAGTTATGCTTCACAATACGGCGATGTAGTGAGGCGCGCAATTTTCTATGTATAAAAATTTTGTTTGATCGCTTTTGATGTGGTTTTAATCTATCAAAACGGGCCATTGTAAAACCATTGAAAATACGGGGTGTATCTCTAGATGACGATGGTCTATTCGAAGATATAATTGTACTTACCATTATAAACAATTATTGCTATGGGTTCAACCAATCGTGTAAAATTCAGTTGTTCATAGATTTTTTTATTAACACTCAACTGTAGTACAGAACAGTTGACTTTTTCGTGATTTCAGGGTTGGTTCCATTATAAATGTTGTTTATAATTAAGGGTACTATGGACCCCCTTCAGCTTAGTACACTCTTTTCGCATGTATTATTGTATTGTATATATGTATTGTATTTCCTCCTGTATATATTATTTCTATCATTTGTAATTTTACTCATAATATTGATATGGGAGAAACGGGGCAGAAACAAATTGCTTTGGACTAAAATCAGCCATTAGCACTTTCTAACCAAATTTGGTGCCCAATTGGATCTGTATTATATTTATAGTATTTTTTGTACGATGACTTCAACATTTGTAAACTGATTTACGTGTTTCTTTTTATTATGTAGACAAAGCTCTCAAAATAGTCCCAATTTTTTTTTAATTAATATTTGCACAGTCGTTTTTAACCAGTTCCAATAATATAAAATATTTTGTTAAATTTGTTTGTCAGTTTTTTTATATACACTTATTGCTCTATTTAATTTTTCTTATCATACCTATTTATGTAAATAAATATCTGGGACATTTTTGCACACACGGTCATCTGACCCCAAACTAAGCAAAGCTTGTAATATGGCAGCCAGAGACTGATATACATACATATATTTTTTAAATACATACTTAAATAAATATTAACACCCAGACGTAGAACAAACACAAATGTTCATCACACAAATGTTTGTCCTAGATGGGAATCGAACTCACGCCCAAGCGCAGAAAGTAGGTTCACTACCAACTGAGCCACCGGGGCAGTCATAAAGTCAAATATTATAAAGTCTAGTCAATATCTGATATTTATTTTAACAGCATTTATCTACTATTTTTTTATTATTATTTAATAAAAAATAAGTAGGGGCAGCTAAACGCGCTTCTATCTCATTCAAACTTTTCAACTTATTCGCAGAAAAAAATCACAGAATAAGAATAAAAATAAACTGAATAGGCATTATCTTTACAATAACAATGCAAATAAAAAAACGGTGAATTTATTTAAAAAAAAAAAATTTTATCTCCGCGACACGAAAATAGCTTTATACCATTTGCCATGTTATTCAACGTTCAATCCGTTTTTTTTAATGCTCACTCAATTTTTTTATTTTTCTTCGAAAATGTTGAAAGCGTACAAAAGTGATAGCTTCCTGGCCGTTGAGCGCAGCTTTAAGGCTGCATTTCGGTATATATTTCAAATAAAATTTTGTTAGGCGCCAAATTAAGATTATAACAAGTAAAATACAAATAAATACCCATACCTAACTTTTTTGATGTAAGTACAATAAGTAAGTAGGTGATTATTTAGAACGCTAGCTAAAAGTATTGTAACAATATTACGAGTTATTTTAACGATCTCTGAGTACCTACCTATTCTAAGATCTTATACCCTGATTGTGCACATAAAAAAAAAAACTACTTTTAAATTGAACCATATTGAAATATGTATATTTATAGATCAAAATAGTATAGTTATAGAAATATCAGAGAGAACCAAATCACTTTGTCCTTTTCTGGCAGGAATGGTATCAAGCATCGTTGTATTTTGATGATACCTACTTATTGCAAATACATCGTCAGTCAGACCGTAACTGGATTTCACTTGCACATTTTCTGTTTACATATTACTCACATGTTTACATAATATTAATGTTGACATAGATACTCACATTTTTCGTAAAGACGCGATGGATTTTTGACAGATTTGCTATCATATGACTCGATACCATTAACTATGACGTCTGTCAATAAAAGCTGAACTATTGCAGATTTTATAAAGTTTTAACTTTTTTTATTTTACTAAACTTAAATGACAATTTAATGGTATCCAGGGATCGTGCAAATCAACTTAGCAAAAACCAAAGATCTGACTTGATTAAGTTTTGAATATTTACCTAATTACTAAAGTAAACTTGTTGCTAAAATAGGTTAGAATGTAATGTGGAGCGATGTTCATCGATTAACATCGTGTTGTACGTCACACGATATAGAGTTTACATTTCAATGCTTTTAGTAGGGTTAGTGTTGAAAGAATCTAATGAGCGATGAACTTTAGTCTAACTTACCATCTTTTGTTCTTGTCCCTAGTCTAAATTTTTCATTCTAAAGACTAAAGTATCCTTTAACTTTCACAAATACCTACATAGAGAAGAATAAATCAGAAACAAAGTTGTAAAGCTAAATTCATTGAGGCAATATCTTTCGGCATTGTGAAATGCCACAATAATCAGTCCTTGACAAATTAGATCATTAATGTCATTAATAACATTAAAAATAATCTAAAAAAATCTTTGATGTTGCGACAGGTGTCATGGCGGCGAAGTGTCAAAGTATAAAAGGGTAAAGGTCTTATTTTATTATCTCTATGGGTAGTATGACCCAATGACGCAAGTGCAATGTTACAAAAAAGCATTTATTGCATTGCCTTTTCTATAATGTGTATAACTATATTGTAAGTTAATTAGGTAAAACTAAATAAGTATATATAATAAAATCGAATAGCCTAAGTAACTGTTGTAAGTATTTAGAACTTGAGATTCGTTATGTAACTTGTAGCTATTAAAGTTAAGGGCTGTGTAAAAAGATGCTTTTTAAATTGTACAATTATTTTTGTACTACGACTAAAATGTATGAAGTGTTTAAAATATTATGTAGAGAATTATTAAAATTGTCGTATTTGTCATTGCCTATTTCGTTTTCTTTTAAGGTAATAATTTTAAGCGATTGATTAAGGACAAGTGTAAATAGAAAAAAATTAAAACCCTAGATAAATGATTTGATAATCTTAAAAAAAAAGGCTAAACAGATTTTCTTGGATATTATTATAGCTAAGAACACTCGATCAAATCACCTTTCAAACAAAACAAAAAACGACATCATTATCGGTTCTGCCGTTTGGGAGCTGCGATCCTAGCGACAGACACAGAGATTGACGCGTTAAACTTATAACACACCTATGTTTGCGTCAGGGCTAAAATAAAAATAAAAACAGTTTTTTTTATTAATTTTCAGTTAACGGTAACGGTATGTCCTTATTTATATGAAACAGTAGGTTAACCAAATAAAATATAAATGATATAAGTTGTGTGAAAATTAGAAATCAGAACGAATTGTCGACGATCCCAAGCTCACTGAACACCTAGAGCTGCTCAGCATGCGCAGAGACGTTAGGTCTTGTGTCTTATCGCATTTCAACGGGGAATGTTCTGAAGAACTGTTCGATCTGATGCCAGCATCGCGGTTTTATCATCGCACCAGCCGCCACCTGGCCACCGCCGGAAATTTCATGCAAATCATAGAGCGGTGGAAATTGCACACCGTGCGTTTTACGCGATCAAAACCATTAAGAACTCACCAAAATAGCCCCGATTTTTCCAATGCTATACTGTACGATATTTTTATATCAGTAAAAATAAAAAGTAATAATAAGTACCTATCCTGTCTTCTATGTACTAACTACAAGTCTAAGTAGTCTAGAGTTTCCTAATACAAAATATTTACATATATAAGTGTGGACCTACCTACGCGGAAATACGGGCATGAGTAAGTCATGTAGGGAACCTTCGAGCAGCTTAAACTTTCGAACAAATATACCTAGGTATTTTTTATCGAAGGCTTTAAAAGTAAAAGTAAGCTATGGCTCTAGCTTTTCGCTCGATACGTTCTTATCTAATTCTAATCTTTCTAATTAATTAATCATTTATTGTGACAGCATACAAATTTAGATAATGAAGCCGCTAAATCCCGAACTAGTTTGCACTGTATTTCAATTTCGGGAATACTGCATTTTGATAAGTTCTATTGTAAATTCTGTAGTTTGAATAATGAGCATAATGGGTCCAAGAGTTGCGAAGATATCACGGTCGTGAAGTCTGAATTCAGAACACCACTAGTTTATTATCTAGTTTCAACACGTCTTTAGAGATCTCACACCTAACCACAGATATAAATCGTAATAAAAGTAAAATTGAATTAGAAGAGTCAACAATAAAATCTACGTTTTATAATCTCATCGCATTCTACCGTGGGCGTTAGTCCGAGTCTAGACTTCTCACGATCTAAACTTTGGATTAGAGACCTAAGCTAACGTATAAAAATATTTTATAACTCATAAAGTGTGGTGTTTTGACGATGGAAAAATATTTATCCTTGAAAATGATATTTAAATTGAAAATAAATGTTTTTGAACTATTTTGCAGATGTACCTATCCTGTAAATCAATATTAAAGGAATGTAGACGAGTGTAGATAATTATGCGGCATTTAAAATTGAACGGGTGACACGTTAAATTATAGGTTCCGATATAATATGAAATATATATATACATATAGAGTGCATTTAGAACAAACGGTTGTCTAACAATAACCGTTAAGCTATCGAAGGCCTACAGGCATGCAGATACAATATACTCAAACAGGTTTTTGCGTAGATTAACGTATGCGATTGTAATGTGAACGATGCGTAGCCCATCATCATACCTACTACTTGGGCCCTTATTCACAAATCACATCATGACGGTTTTTGAAGGCTTTAGCATACCAAAATCTGTTATAATTCGTGATTTATCAAAAACTGCCATTCAAAAAAACTGTGAATAATGCTGGATGTAAAAGTAGAATGCATCAATCTGCGTCTGTAATAGGATCGACGCGAAAACTCGGACAATATTTATCTGGTCAATCAGCATAGATGTATACGAAAATAAGTACCAACTTGTGTATGTATTTTTAAATAAGTAAGTAAAACATTGACAGGCGTACGTAAAACCAAAATATCATCACCATTATCAGCCAGAAGACGTCTAACTGTTGAACATATGCCTTTTCCTTAGAACTCCATACTGAACGACAGCCTGCCATCTGCATCTACTAGATGCCCGTGACTATAACGATGTCGTCGGTCCATCTATATAGCCTACCTAGGTACCTATGCTGCGTCTTCCGGTTCATGATCTCAAGAACCTTTCTTCCCTTCGGTTATTGGTTCTTCGAGCGATGTGGCTTATCCATGACTACTTTAACTTAGAATTTTTTAATAGTTTCTGGTTAATCGGTGAATATCCTCGTTTTGGATTTGCCCGCTGTGTGACTCTGAGTGTTTCCAATATGCCAAAACCACGTCTCAGAGCCATATGTCATCACTGGCAACATAATATATATAAATGCTGGTAACACACACATTGTATTATAACGAACACGAATACAATAACCTAACTTCCGGCATTTTTTCAGGATAAGTAAATACATCAATATCTACTTTGCAGGGCATCATTAAAGTAGTTCTAAGTTATAATAAGTTGCATAAAGTTTCCAAGGAACTATTGAACTATCGACGGAGTGCAGCAGATGGTTGCTGGTTATTACTAGCTAGAGATGCGCATAGCGTTCAAAATGTGATGTAGAAACGACTGTCAGTCGATAAAATAATGACATTTAACCATAGACCTAAAATTTTTTTTGCTACGCAATCCTAAATCTATGCATTTAACCCTTCGTAAAGGATGTCTACCCGATCAACTAGCGCCACCATTTTCCCGTTTTTCAAATTACATAATTATTAAAAAAGATGATTTTTCTAAAACTTTGTATGAAACCTACATGCGTAGGTTGTCTATGGAATCATTCTGAATCACGCTAGCCAACTAAATTTTTTAGCGATTTTTGGGCCGATTACTGCTTAAATTACGCTTAAAGTTGCGACAGTAAACTTCTGCAATACGTGCAATTGTTGTGGTTCTGAGTGACTGACTATTAAATAAAACTAATTTTTTTTCCAACAAAGATAACCTTAGCAAAGTGAGCATTCAAGGATTCTAGGTACCTTTGTTGTGTTTATAAAAATGAAGTTAGTACAACGATTTAGCTTTGAAAACGTCATTGGTAGAATAACCTACAGCTTTTTTGGCAGATACTCATCTGTAAATTCTCGAGTGCATTTAATTAAGTGAGAGAGTGAGCTAAGTAAGTATAAATTAGAATGTCACAAGGATTCTCATTCCAGCTAGCATTAAGTGCTAAGAATAGACAAAACCGCAAGTTCTTGCGATAGTCGCGCATGTATTTTAATTAAACTTTTATTGCTGTATGCCGAGACAAGGGAACTTTTGGTTTTGGTAGAATGGTTACATAGTCCCTAAAGAACTTGTACCTAACATTTTAAATTAGGTACTTTAAAACTAATAGCAAATCCACTCGTACAATTATATTGTCACATTACACATTTTTTTTGTGTGTTTGATAATAAAACGTTAAGTTTTTGTCTTTATTTAAGTTAACTGAACATATATTATAGTGATGGATTAATTCATGAGCGTTATAGCGTAAGTAAGCCGCATTCTTGGACTGATGACACGAGAGTTGCTGAGAGTCGCGGGCATCCAGTGGATGCAGATGGGAGGATGTCGTTCAGTGTTGAATTCTAAGGAGGAGGGCTATATTCAGCAATAGACGTCTTCTAGCTGATGACGATGATCATGAATACATAGCATAATTTTTATCCCGAAATAATTACTTTTTAGGGTGGCAAATAAGATTGCGAAGAGCAGTTAAGTAGTTCAAAGAAGGTAGAAAAGTTCATGAAACTTGTTTCATGTTTTGAAATTAGTTTCGTTTGGGCGTTTCACTCCGCGGTCCGAAAGGGTCAAATGATTTAGAGTGCTTGAACGATTCACACTGTTGTCGAACCACACGCGGTGTGAAATGCTGCAGTACCAACATCAGTAGGTATTTCTTATTTGAAAATGTTGGGTGACACTTGGCTATTATGCGCAAACGTGATTTTTTTCGCTATTTTATAGCTGGTCCCATAGTAAAAGTTGTTCGTAATGATGAGTACAATGGGCGCTTTTTGGCTTAGTCCACGCTTTCCGCGTAACCCTGTGTAAATAATTATAAAAAAAAATATTCACCAAGCATAATCTAATATCCGTATGCAATCTATCTTCGCTAGTTAAATAAACACCTCTTCTGTATTTAGAAGTTAGTCGCTATAAGCTAGCTTAAGATTAACTTAGTTAACTTCAAGCGTTCAATGTTAGCTCAAACTCTAAGCAATCAAGATTATCGACTTTGGCTTCGGTAGTGGTTTACTGTACTTCATTTACATGACATAGTTTCTTAAAAGGAAGTATTAAATACAATGTACCTACAATGTTCTACAGAATAGATTCAAATTCATTTAAGTACCTGCTGAGGTACCTGCGATTTTTGACTGAAAAGTTGAGGTTAATAAAATGGGTTGAAAATCGCAGTTAATCCTCGATATTATACATTTTAAATTAGTAACATTTTTTTATTTATTTGGGTAAGTTTATTAGGTACTTTAGTATATATTTTTTAATTTAGGTAAGTTAATTACGTTTCCAAATATGTATGCTTTTAGTGAATAAACCTTATGCATAAGTATGTAGGTACCAGGTTATGTACCGGTAGAGAAAATTGCAGTCTAAGAAACTGACAAGTATAGTAGGAAAGTCAGGGACTGGCGAATACTGGGCCTGTCGGATTATCGAATTTGTATTATAAGTACTACTGTTTTAACAAAAAATAACAGCTCTCAAAATAAAGCTTTCAAATATATCGCCCTGTAATTACTCGTACTTTGAATTTATACATAGCTTTCACACACAAACAATGCTTTCCAAAAATATATTATGATTATGTAAGTTATTGACAGGCAATACTGTCATAAATATACATACATATATATATACATATACATATATATGTATATTATATATATATATATATACATTCATAAATATTAAAAAAAAATATAGCCCAATAAATTCGCTGAATTGCCTCAATGAAGCCGTAAACCAGCCAGCGAGAAACCAAAGTATCTTTTTTTTATTTTGTAGCTTAAATAAACGGTTCGAATAAATTCAATTTGATTTTCGATGGATACTCAAAATACGAGAAGCATGCGGCACGAATAAGGAAGAATATCGGTCTCTGCCGGAAAACAAGGTGAGTTTATGTCTTCAGAAAATGTACTCGTAAGTATCTTTGGTAATGCGATACTTAGTTGTATCAGCGTAAGTGCAAGCATGTTTGAGAGATACATATAATAATATGAAATAGGATCGGCAAGTACCTATCATTTTCTTTTTGGAAGCGTGTGTTATCATGCATCTATACCAACAGTGACGGAATGGTTTGAACGACACCTCCTTCGATCAAATAAACAGAAGATATTGCACGCCGTACATGCACTGCGAAATTTTTGGCATAATTATTGTGAACACATACTAGTTATACATATGTTTATGGCACGTCATGTTTACGGATCGCTAGGTAACGAGAAAACTGCTGCACCGGCGCGTTTTGGCGGACTTTTTAAAAGGTCACGGATGGGCGATTGGTGCAATATCCTATGTGTTTATTTGATCGAAGGCCATCTCGTCTGATGTTAAGGAGTCAAAATCTTTTTTATTCCAGTGGTTTTAGCTCTTATATTAAAATTTGTCTAACAGTATAAACCTAAGCTATAAGTGTGCAATGTGGTGGGTTATAAGATCTTTTCCGTATTGGATGTAGTTTTTTTAAATAATTATTTTCGTTAGAATTGCCAACGTATCTTTGTTTCATTGAGTTTTCATTCACACACATTTTAGTTACATTTCTTAGAAAAAAAAAACGTTTCTCAACTCTACGTTTTTCATTAAGACATCTAATTTTCTCATTTAGACCGTAAAATTGCGTTGATGCAATTTTTAGAAACTCTAGAGCTTTTAAATTTATATTGCAAGGCCAGTATAAAATATCGGCCATAAATCTAATTAGATCTCCTAGATAGTAAATTTAAAATGCAAATGAACGTTTCTGCCATAAAAAAAAACTATCTTCTCTTAAGCATGTTTCAAGAAAAAGGGTAATAATTAAAGGCAGTTTGTGTGAAATTCAATTACTTTTAACTGTAAATTTAAAGGTATATATGTATGTATGTATAGGTAGATACCTTAAAAGCAATTTTAGCAAAACGAATGAAACAACTAGTAAAATCATAAATAATCTAAATTAAAACTGATCGATAAATTGTATAATATATTTTTCTAATATTATTAATGAAAGCCTTGACGAATTTGCATGATTGATGAATGTATTTGATGAAATCAAGGTTTTTCGATGAAGATTGGTAGGAATAATAAATAATTTTATAATGGTAAAGGTTCTCAAAAAAAACTTCTTGCATGAGCAGCTCATTGTTGCAAAAGTGTTTTATATAACCTTAAATAAACGTCAGAAATCAAGATGAAATTACCGGAAAATCAAAAGGCAAGGAATGCCTAACGGTATAAACGATCAAATAAATATTGTAGTTAATAAAGGTCAATAGTTCCGTATTCCTTTGTAACAAACGAAATTACGTGAAAAGAAAATCTTGGCAAGGACTAGGCGCGGAAAGCCCTTTTCTTACTTATTATAAGAACCCTCTTTGATAATGTAACCCGAAATAATGGTTGAATATGTTAGTTTTACTTTGCCAGTCATGGGACAAATAAACTGATTTAATTGACCGAGTAAAACGAGACGTATCTCGAAATAAAAGGGTTTTTTTTTATAATTGGAAGAATTAAATTAAGATAAATGCGACCAGTCCCTAATAAAATATCGAAGCAAAATTTTTAAGAGCTTTGTATTTATTCTTCATTTTAAACAAAACTGTTGTTTTATTCAAGCGACAGTAAAATCTCTTCATCCGTAAAATGGGAAATACAAAACAATAAAACGATGAAGCTTGATCCCCTCATCGGTGACGACATGAGATTGAGAGTGCTACTGCAAGTCTCTTCTTAGTGCTACCTAAATTATGAAGTAACTATTTTTTTAATTTAAAACACATAGTGCGTTACATTTCGAGTTAGTAAGTTGTCTTAAAACCTATGTTAGATTTATCCAGACAACTGGTTCTCGGTACAGGGGCCTTACCCCTAGCTTCACTGTTGCGATCCAACTTTTAGTAGGTACCTGATAGGTACCTAAAATTAACCAACTCATTTAAGCTGCATCGTTTAAATGCTTCTCACTTGAATGAACGAAAATCCGTTTTACTATGCGTGTGTGCGTGAAAATAGCAAAGCTTGGCGGCTATCAAATAACTACTGCTTTTGTAGTTAATGGTACCGTTTAGACAAATAACACCTATGCGGGTCAACTTTTCGAGCTAGGGGTAAGGCCCCTGTACTCTTATATGGTTCAGTTTATACACGACATGATTTTAAATAATTTATTATATTTGGACAATATCTTGGCTTGCTGAAGCTCGACGAAGAACGAGAACGATATACTGATAGTATAGAATGTTTTGCCATCTATGTCATGTACTCGTATATAGGCGTTTTTCTAATTACGTAGGTGAATCCAGAGGCAATAGCTACGTAAAAAAGTTGGGACACAACACCCAGGTGTTACTTAGCGATAAAAGATAGATATATAACTATTTATCGTTCATACCAAAAATTACATAAGTACCTAAGACAAAAACAAGTTAGAAAGAAAAAAGTTATCGACTAAGAAAGCAATTTCTAGGTGACAATGGTCACAAAAGTAGCTCTCCTGATTCGATGCGTTATCCTATAGCAAGACAACGTCGTATCTGGATGTTTTCACTTGAACGCTTGATCGAATGTATTCTCTAACGTCTCCATTACACGACACATCGGATTTGTTGACATGGACTCGTTTACACCCGATGTGACATTACTCCTGCTTGGGTTAATGCAATGAGATATTGATAAAATTGAATAAAATTTATGATCTTTATTTTGGAATAGGTGCATGTTTATCCGTGGCTTTCTAGTTTTCCCAGGGTTTTTTGAAGAAAAAATATTGTAGCTGTTTTCAATCTCACGATATATAATGCTGCTTTGGCATATTTTATTAATACTATTTGTTTTTTAGTCGTATAATGATATGTCCTTAGCCACGCACAGCGCCATCGCAATGAAAGTACACTATCTACTTTGTACGGATATTTTAACCCAGCGCATACATAATACTGATAGGGCCCTCATTATCTATATAACATGAGATTTTTGCCATAGACACGTGAGGCCATAACATGAAAATGTAATTTAAAAATGGACTGCGTGCTCTGTCTCTATGACCACATAAGCTCGTAACGTGACGGCGTATAATTGGCAATATACGTATAATTGGCAATGTAAAAAAAAACACGAAGTAAAATGCTCGAGAATGAGAGTAACAAATAAACATACATACATCTTAGTATTAATTATCAAATCTAAGTATGTTTGTTCGCTTTTAACGAATAAACGGCTAAATTGATATTAATGAAATTTGGCAGAATGAAAGTGTGCATCATGAAGACGGACAAATGGTAATTCCTCCGTATATAATGAGCTTCTAAGGGGCAGGCCTGTTTTCAGCAGTGGACGTCATCTGGATGATGATGATTCCTTTCAGGACTACAAAATTATCCCTCACAGTCCACACCCCTGATTTTTCCATTCCGTTTCCAAGTGTGTCCTTAATTTCTCAGCATTAAGGGAAAATTCCAAGTGGTTTTTTACTTGCGATAACATCGGTCACGGCGTGATTAAAAATCTGTTTGAAGTTCGTCCCTTACTTTCAAAATTTATTTAATTCCCGAGAATTCCCAACAAGGCTCGGAAACTCGTTATTTTTGGAATAGATACTTATCGCAAGCTTAAGTCCGCTTTCGGACCATTATTATAAAAGTTTCGAGTTTTCTAACATAATTTTAATGAATAGAATGAATTCATAAAATAAAATATATAAACGACGAGTTACAATATGTAAGAAATGTTACTGTGCATGTCATTTGAAAGTCATTTTTATACGCTTTTTATTAACTTTTTTTGTATGTTATTTAGATCAAATCTTGCAAGCTAAATTAAAACCAATTCATCTTAATTTATAAGACGAAGTTAAAGTTTTAAACGTTGATTAAAATTTGATGACAATGCATTTTCATAGTAAGCATGACCTGAATCGACATCTAGGATTTATCTCCAGATAAAGGAACTCTTCAACGGTCAATAACACAGACACGAAATTTTGTGTACTCAAATTATTATGATAGTCGGTTTTAATTTTTAACGTTTTTTTTATGATACTCAGTCATGAGACGAGCGAAGTCGCTCGCCTGATGGCTCTTCACGCTTGCCCATAACAGCTCAACGCCACTCAGAATTTTGAACTTCAACAGTTCTAAACCCTGGATGGCAATGCACTGCACTCGTCACCCAAGATGTCAAATCTCTGTGTGCCCTGTAATTTTTACGTGACATGGTTGCTGCTCTCATGGTTGGATTATAACTAGGGAACTCCTCAATGGTAAGCAACACAGACACGAAATGTATACGCATTCAATTATGACAGCCCATTATGTGTCAGTTTAGCAATTAAATAAAAGCTTGTTATAAAAGAAGTTTTATTTTTAAAAGACAATAATAATATATAATTTTTTTATATACCTATTAAGTTTTGTTCCACACTTAAGATTTTCTATTTAAATGTCATAGACAATCCAAATTTTTTACGACCAGCAGCATTTGAACTTGAGGCATCCGGGTTCACGCCTCGAGCTCTAATTTCCGTTTCTTTTCCTCGTTTTCGAAATAAATTTAGTGGTATATTATAAATGTGTATATACCTATATTTCCGTTTAATATATTCCGTATTCCGTCATCCCTTCCGAAGCAGAAAAACCCTCCTATCCGTCAAAAGTTGACAAATCACCACAAACAGGACACATTTTCACCATCGCTGATCCTTCAGGGCGTGGACCTGACATAAAGAGTTCGATGTTCGACCTTCCCGAAGGTCGAATCATGACCTCGTTCTCGGCGGATAGGGGATATCCGGTACTGAGAGACAGTGACTTAGATTTGGAAAAAATCACAAATGTTTAACGAAGTACAGTTTACATTTTAGAGTGCATTTACCATCTTTAAACATACCAACTTATAAAATACAGGGAAGTAGTCAAACGTCTAGTTATTCAATTAATTAAAATAAGGTAAGTCAACTATTAACAAGTAGAAATTGTGTCTGTGTTGTCTGTCATCGTAGCTCCAAAAAGCTGAACCAATTTTGATTATTTTTTTTTATTTGAAAGGTTACTTGAACGAGAGTGTTCTTAGCTATTATGATTCATGAAAATTTGTTCAGCCCTTTGAAGATTATCAGTTCTTATATAGTTTTGTTTTTCAATTTCTAATTGTTCGTTTTTAAACTATTGCATTATTATTAATACAATACTATAATAGGCTATCGCTACCGGACTGACTATAAAATATAGTCAGTCCGGTAGCGTATTTTCTTTTATTAAAGTTGACCAGCTAAATAGAGCCGAACATCGAAAACAAAATTTAAATGTGTTCAAAGTTAAAGAAGGTATACCATTTTAATGTCTTGCTCTTGCTAGACAGAGAACACCACAATGGTTGTTGAATGACGCCACATTTAAGTACTATAAACACTCCATACTGAAACTAACTTTGCGGGACAGGGACAGTAGAACATCTCTTGCTATTCTGAACAAAAATTAATTAAATCCTTTTTCAGTATATAGGTATGTATTATATTTAATTGTGTTTTACACTAAGCCTGTTATTTTGGTAAGTCAAACAACGAATCGTCTTTTATCAAAACACTAAATCAATCACCACTACCAATCAAACAATTTATATATCACACACACATCATCAGCCAATTAACGTCCACTGCTGGACAAGGCCTCCCTCATAGAGAGGGGTGTTGCCAGAATCCCCACGCTTGGCAAGCGGCTTGGGGATCGCAGTACGTTCACCGTGTACTATTAGGACGCTGCTGCCCATTCTCCGGTGGTTCTGGTCGCAGTTTTAGGACATACCCGGGTCCCTATATTTATATATCATCTGTGGTTACAGTAGGACTGACACAATGCTAACAATTTCCACCATCGGGTTGCTTATGAATATAAACATGCACTACTGTCTATCATTACACTGTCTACTTACCCAGGATTGCTGCTGGCGATCCTCGAATTACGATATCGTCTATGCAACGGGACTTCTACGAGTGTCCTTTGTCCTTTCCGCTAATAATCGTATATTCTAGGATCTAAGCTATATGTGGTACTCATCGAATGGAAGTTCTTTAGGTGTGGTTCCAGTTTTCCATTATGAAAATTGTATTGTATATTATAGAGTAAATTCATATCCATATGCGTAATGTTATTTCTACCATTAATCCTCCTCATAAAATCCACTGACGTACAACAACAAAAAACTCAACAAATGCAACAAAGCAATGCTTGTATGCAACAAAGTGATGAAATAAACATGACCTGTGATTTATAAACTTTAAGATGCGTCCAAATTATCACCTCGTGACAAGGTATACTCTAAGTTTGGGTCGATCTAAGATACATTTGAATGGCATAAAATTGATGCAGATGGAATAGCTAGTGGCTTCAAGTCGATAAATGATGATAGTGATGATAATGACGATGAGTATCTACAGTGAAAACAGAGCATTAGCACCGCTTCCGAATACCATTGCCGCGATACATTCTAAATAATGGCAGCATTCGTATACATAATTCATGGCAAACCCAAACGGCACGGCTCTAAGCTATATAGAGTATCTTGAAGAGATTATACTGAGGGCTTGCGATCTACATAATGGCATGAAATTGAATGTCTTTTTTCGCAGGTGGCAGATACTGTGCCCACCAGCCTATGAAGTTAATGGGGCTTTTTATTGCGAATTAAAAGAACTTTACAACACAATTTCATAATCAATCTACAACCACACCTAAAATACCGTCACGATAGTTAAAATTTCCCGTAATGTTAAGTTATGAAATGGTACAAGAATAGCCTGGAGCTTGCTCGCAAATAAGGATGTTTGAATATACCGTTAACGCTTGGAGACTGTTTTTACATGTTCTTATGGGATCTTGTTAATAGGGATATTGACTCTCCATAGGCTTTAGATTATTCAGTGAGAATTTTATTAATAGGCTCATAATGAAAACGTGACACACTACTACCTACTACCACCTACTACAAGTATACCTATTGCACACCCGATATGGGTTCAATGTACGAACGCCTATTCAGTACGCTCAGTGGCTGATGTGTATTCCAAACCACTGGCTGTATTTAAAGTGCTGTGAAGGAAAACATCATGAGGCAATTATAGTATAGTGCTAGGCCACTTTATATAAAGCCCAGCTGACTTCTACCTTCCTCAAGTTGAATATTTTTCGCAAAGCACCTAACGGTGTGTTCCGGAAATATTATAGGGAACTAGTACTGCTTCCAGACACCTGGCCATACCATCACATACATCAACACACAACAAGGACAACTAACAAAGTTTACTATCTATCTTACATTAGGCTAACTGGGGTCAAAAGCCTAGCCTGTTATCCACAGGTGTATTTTTTTATTAAGCCCCTAATATAAGAGCTGTACGAACCAGAAGACGCAGCGTAGGTGAGCTTTCCACTAGATGAACCGCCGGCATTGTGAGAGTCACGGGCATCCAGTGGTTGCAGGTGACAGGATGTCGTTCAGTGTGGAGGTTAAAGGGGAGGCCTCTGTTCAGCAGTGGACATCTTCTGGCAGTTGATGATGATGATGACACGTAAATCTTCAAACGCCTGATTTCCATAAATTTATGCTAAGTACAGTATCGATCAAGTCGCCTTTCAAACAAAAAAATTATCAATCACAATTGGTTCTGCCGTTTGGGAGCTACAATGACACAGACAGACACATAAATACACAATACACACATTACACTTATAACACCGCTCTATTTGCTTCGGGTGTAAATAAAAAAGAAGCCTATTCGATGTTTCTGAATGAGACTGTTACAATGTCTCATTTGACCTGTTTCTGACCCAAACATCGGCAGACTCCAGGAAACATTGGACCGTGATATAATTTTGTGTATGTCGACATGAATGTGTCACTATCCGCTATCATGGGGCTCCCAGACGTGGATCCTACAGCCAAAATAGAAGGGCTACCGATACTGTGAACTTACTGAATTTGAGGACTTAACGAGCATCAATTTTATTAGTTCTGGTTTTAATTCCTCTGTTTACCCCGAGTCGCCATAAAGTCAAAATGAGGATATTGTAGTTAGCGTGGTTGTATGCATCTATGTTACTTACAACCTACGCCTCAGCCAATTTCGATAAATTTGGTGTCGATAGTTTAATTTAGCTGTCCGTAATTGCAACGCTGGGCAGGTGGGTTGGCAATCGCAGAACGTAGCTTATTGTACCGATGTCGCTGCTGCCCGACACACAGTTTGCTTCATTTTGGCTACGTGTTTTGGGATCAGAGACTCTGTAACAGTTGCTTTGTCGGTTCGCCAGTCTTGTTCGTTATCTAGCAGGATGACCGCGTGCAGAAGAGGAAGGCTTGGAGTATTTAGTTATAGGTTGCTACCGTTCATCCCTTTTATTTATAGCATTGTGGCGTTCTTTAGGACCGGCCTACATCCAGCAGTGGACAAACATCAAATAGGCTGATGATGAGATTAATTATGGTTCATGGGTCACTATTTTGGTGTTGTCGTAATAAAATATGCCGTCATGTTTCACATCTGTTGGGCCATCCCGTGACAGCCAACTTTTTTTCCACATAAGTAATTTTGTCTATCGTCTATTGATCTTTGTTTTTCTTCACTGCCCAATTTGTCTTAAGTTCGAAGTCTCTCCCACCCCTTACTATCGTCCGAAACACGTCCACGATAACAACGGGAGAGGGCTGTAGCTTTCTTTAAGAGTGTTCCATTGTCGCCTGATACGTGTAGACGGGCGCTTATGTGTCGGGGGTTAATGAACCACTTGTATTGGCGCTCGAGCGATGTGTGAATAACGACATTGCTACACATGACTTGGGATTTTTCACGACTTTGCTGCGTATGTATGGTTTGTGCGGCTTTTTCCATAGAAAGCTTGAATTCTTTTTTTACTTACCTCACTAAAAAAACTCATTAGTTGTCACGCAAATGATTTTTTTAGTGACAAGTCCTGAAAGTCGGTTGCTTAACAGTACTTCATCAGCTTTCGTGCCGTAGCGTGTTTGGAGCTCGACTATTTCTAAAAGATCATCGAAGTAAAGTAACCGACGATTCGGTCAGTATTCGGACAGTGCTATCAAATATTGTAAAATATCAGTTCAAACTTCTGCAAGGGTTGCTTTCATCACCCTGACTTATAATATTAGCAGCAGTACAATACCCACCTAGTGTATGTACTCGTAATAATGCTTGACTTTTATATTCATACAAGTAATCGTGCGAGTGGGAAGTAACGCGCCTGAAAACTTTCTAGATATCATGCCACGCCATACTGCATAGATGGCACCACGGCCACAGCTGTTCATTTTGGTCAGGTCTAATCGCGCGGCTTTTACGAAGCCTAAAAGAGCCAAATCCATTAAGAGGGCGTCCGAAAATAGTAAACGAGAAAGAAAATTGTCAAAAAACAATAGATAAGATATTCATCGCATGTTGCTATTTTGGAAGAAGTTGATAATAAAATAAATATGTTTAGTACAAATAAATGGGCAAATTAGGAAATAACCATTACAAATGTCAAGACGTTTATGTAACCTATCTGGCAAATATACGAAAAATATGTTTTCAGATTCTGGAGAAATTTGACGTAAGAAAAATAAGATCATTATTATTATTTTGCAGTACATTTATCAAACTGTTACGAAACAAAGCTAAGCACTTTACAATCGAAATGCGGACTTTAGATTAAAACAGGAAAGAGAGCTCCATTCGTAAATGTCGCATTGAAAAATCACCGCAACGGAAAACTCTACAATACATTCAGTACCTAATGCAATCGATTTCGGGAATGTTGTGAAATTGCTCTAACGATTTTTATCCTTATAAAACTCCTTCTTATTCATTTATGGTTTCGATGAGTTTAAAGAAGATTTTTATGGGGCAAGTGCCTTTAAAATACTAGCTAAAACTAACACTAAATTAACTGTTAGACTGTCCATAGACCGTTGAAGGTCTAAAGACAATCCAAATGCTCAAGCCCACTATCAGTTGGAAAAAAAAGAAGAAATAGTAGGTACAATGCACAATGCAGTTTTTTATGTGTTTACCCCACTTATAAACGATTGTCCAGCTGTTGACAGAATGCTCTTGACAGCTCCAATAACATTGTAAAAATGTGAATAAAAACATTTTATTATATATATAAGGTCGGGGAAAAAGTTTCTTCGTATTTTATAAACAAATTCAAGACATTTTTTTTTTTTAAGTTTAATTACATTTAATTATAATATATATGTACCATTTTGTTCGATAACTTGTTGCCATCTTTTAGGTAGTGACATGACCCCGTTGCTGTAGAAATTTTGGGAATTCTGATCAATAAAATGCAACAAGTAGTTTTGACAGTCCTCTCTTGATGTTAATCTAACACTACCCAAAGAATTCTGAAGAGATCGAAACAGGTGGAAATCTGAGGGTGCAAGGTCAGGGCTATGTGGTGGATGCATTAACACTTCCTAACCAAGCTCTCTAAATTTTTGCTGTGTGGCCAAAAAAAGTGGCCAAAGATGTGTGCGGTCTGGCGTTATCATGATGAAAGACCACACTCTTTATGTTGATCAATTCCGGCCGTTTTTTCTCAATTTCTTGTTTGAGTCTCATCTGCTGTTGGCAGTAGAGATCCGAATCGATGGTTTTGCCCGGCGGTAAATGCTCATAATGAACGATGCCCTTCCAATCCCATCATACACACAGCATCACCTTATTACGTGTTAATCTGGGTTTCGCTACAGTCTGTGGTGCTTCACTGCCCTTTGACCATGATCGTTTGCGCACATTCTTGTCGTAGGTGATCCATTTTGCATCACCAGTGATCAATCTTTTCAAAAACGGTTCGGTTTCTTTACGTTTCAATAGAGAATCGCAAATGAGTACACGATTCATTTGGTTTCTTTCAGTGAGCTGGTGTGGCACCCAAATATCGAGTTTTTTTGTATACCCAGTTATTTTCAAATGGGTCAAAACTGTTTTGTGGTCAATCCCCAGGTCTTCAGCTACGTCGTAACTACTAATATGCCGATCTTGGTCCACTTTTTCAGAAATGGCATCGACTTTATCCGTAACAGGGCGACCAGAGCGAGCTGCATCTTTGACATCAAAATTCCCGGACTGAAAACGCTTGAACCAACATTGTGCTACTCTTGATGACACTGCATTAGGTCCATAAACGTCACAAATTTTATTCGCGGCTTGTGTCGCATTTTTCAGTTTTTTGTAATAAAATTTCACAATATATCGAATTTCTTCGTTAGATTCACTCATTTTATCGAACAAAAAAACAATTGAAAAATGGCGGGAAATTGCTTTTTACTTTTTATATTCCTTTTTTAAAATGTCATATTTTTAATGGTATCAAAACCAGCCAGATACAAACAGTACAACCCATGAGATTTTTACTACAACTTACATACAAAATACGAAAAGACTTTTTCCCCGACCTATTATTTTACTGTAGTAAATTAGCTACCAGATACAATATTATGTTTAGCTAGTAAAAGTGATTAGAATCTACTGTTTTCGTTCGCTTTTTACATTGTTATGGTAACTGTCAGAGGCATTCTTGCAGTGGCCGCACTATTAACACTAGTCGTAGACCCAAAATGAACGTCGTTGTAGAGCATAGATCGGCGTAGACTTTTACATTTGTCTTCAATAAAACAGCGTCCTTATTTTTGTCAGTAAGTTAAAGCAACGTCAAGGAAACGTACAAGCCACGGTGGCAATGTCTCAAAACGGCGTTTAAAACGGCTATAAAACCTCTAAATCCTTACGTTTGTGTCGCTTTCTACGCCATTCTTCTTGCGGGAGCTAATAAAATTTCCAATTACTGTCGCTTTGTACTGCGATTTGCTGATACACGTTTTACTTTCAATTCTGCGTTACGAAATTTATGGAAGCTATCAGCAGCATAACAGGATTACATAGCAGGATGGTAGCAGTTTCTGCACGTACAGAAAAATCAGCTAAGACATAATTTTTGATGTTGTACATGTGGTAAATGTTAAACTGCATATCTAGGCTTAATCTCTTAATAATATTTGATTTGTTATTATAATATTTATTAAACAATTTGAATTTTAAAAATAATCAATGACAAATAAACCGAAGGCACTGCCAGCTGCAGACCATTGCCAAGCTGCTGGTGGTTAGGTCTGGTAAAAAAAAAGGAAACAAATTAAATAAAAATTAAATTTGTTTATCGAGATAAAAACGATATGATCAATTACATTTACCCCACGCAATAATAATACAGGAAAAAAAGTTATAATAAATTTACAATTGCATGCAAATAATGTCGGGTTATAATCTAAATGACAACTAAAATAATAATCAATACAATTTTTTTAATGTCAAATTAAATAATATAAATAATAGTATGAAACAATTTTCTAAATGTCAATCAAAAATAAAATTAAGTGCAATTTTCTAACAGTCCAAATCATTATCGGGAACAACACACAATTGGGCGAAACATTGATTGCCAAGCTGCTGGTGGTTAGGTCTGATGTCTTGATGATGATGACAATCCAGTAAAATTTATGACATTCTCACGTGTTTTTAGTTCATAGGTGGCAAACAAGATAAAGGGCCGCCTGATGGTAAGCAATCATTGTCATTTATGGTGTCGTTTGTAACAGAAAGACCAGAGACACAGACACGTTGTCAAAAGTTATTTGAAGAATCCCATTATAATTACTCAGAAATATCGCAGGAGCGCTCATTCTACATATTGCAGGTGCAACTGTTCTGCATGTGGCAATCTTCATTGCTGAACTTGCTTATATTAGCCATGTGAGGATGTATTAAGCAACCTATTTAATCTTAAGCAGTTGATTAGGTCAAAATCGTCCTATCGAATATACGTATCACTCGTACTCGTATCACCACAATCAGTTAAAAATATATTGTCACACAAAAAAACTTCATGATATGGATATTTTTACTGCACATGTAAGTAGACCTATCCCTGACCCTGACTAATTTAACAATATTTATACTTAAAATAAATATCATATTCCCATACTTAAAATATAATTTTCCAAGTTGTATTAAATTCTTCACTAATTTGATAACAATTATAACTTTTAAGAGTGTCTTTGAAGATTGAGAACTTCCCCAAAAGTTGTTGTTTGGTGCCATAGCTATGCGTATAGGCTTTTGTTTGGTTAGCTTCATCATTATCATTTCAGCCTATATGCTGGGACTGAGGTCTTCTCTCAGACAGAGGATGGGCCCTGATTCATCCACCCTAATTCATGCTGGCGCAGTGCATGTTGGTCTTTTAACTTTTGAGGTTCTTGGACATACCTGTTTCCTCACGATGTTTTCCTTTACCGTTTTTGAGCGATGACATCGAAACTGCACTTAAATTATTTAGGTACTAAATAAGTCATTGGTGCAGGGCCGAGGATCGAACTGTATGCCGTCAGATTGTAAAGCGCACATACTACCGGTCGACCACCTTTGCTCGCTTGGTTAGCTTATATAATAATAATCTTAAGTGATTTTATGGAATTTCTAAACATGAAACTATGTAGACAAATGATGTTTGCGCTTTAATTCCACTGTTATTTTCCGAACTTCTAGACTATGGAATACCTGAATGGGTGTTCCCCAACTGAAAATCTCGGTATCTTTAACTCGGAAATGCGTCGGTTTCTTTTAGGCAAGCATGATACATCATAGAACGCATCAGGCGAAATGGCAGTCAAGCGCCAAGCCTGCCAATATATTATATAGGTACACGTTAATCAAATTTCAGCCAAATATGAGTCATACATAGTCTGTGAGTAAATGAGACCGTGATATTCAGACGGACGGATCCGGAAAAACTAAACAAGTTTCGTTTTGCTATGGAACAAAAAATATATGAAAATGCTATTTTAGTATTCAGATCTAATGTCCTATATAATTTGGAAAGTCATGAAAAGATTCTATAGGATGTGATCCTGTCAACAACCGGCGGCCGATGTTCTGAAGACCCCATAAAATGCCAATAACATGGAGGCAGAGGAAATCAAACCTAATACTTCGAATAGTTTTATAGATAAACTTCGAAAATCGATCCTTGATGGTATCTACGATTTCAGATATATTTTATATTACCAAATACATAATTGTCAAAGTACTGATATCTACGCCTACATCTACACTTCTACATCTACATATATCTACACTAATATTATAAAGAAATACAGTTTGTAAGTTTGTTTGTTAGAGATAAATTCCGAAACTACTGATCCGATTTTAAAAATTCTTACACTGGTAGAGAGTTTTACTATTTTTGAATACTTTATGCTATGTTTCATAATGATAAAGTTTTTTTCTATACTAAATAACCGTATTTGTAAAACAAGTCGGAGAAATATAATCTGATTGGCTTTTTTATCGCCGTACGCTGACTTAACAGTTTGAGATACGTAAATACACAGTTAAACATAAATGTAGTTCTTAAAAAGTTTTATGAAAAAGTCCCTAGTATATAATACATCTAACTTTTATAAAAAAAGTCATAATAACGGATATAATCTGTTTTAGGTTTAATTTACCTATGTCCGTCCTCATGATCGTACTATTACCTCGCAAAATTTTATCGAGATCGGTTAAGACGTTTAGCCGTGATTATGTAGCAAACAGACAGATGGACAAAGTTACTTTCGCATTTATAATATTAGTGTAGACTAGCTGTACCCGTAACTTCGGCCGCGATTTCTTCAGAAAAAAATAGCCTATGTTCGGCCTCATGATACATACTATTGCCTCGCAAAATTTTATCGAGATCGGTTAAGCCGTTTAGCCGTGATTATGTAGCAAACAGGCAGACGGACAGTTACTTTCGCATGTATAATATTAGTGTGGATGTTATTAATCTTTACAAATATAAATTAATTCGTCATCAGGCGTACTTATTGTAAATGAAGTTTGCCGCTTACAGTGTGTAGTTTAGTCGCAAAGTTTATGAGATAATGTTAAATTAAGATAACGCAACCATAATAATCCACGCAGCAACTTCATACTGCGCAGAATAAGTAGGTAATACAATAAAATAACTCTCTAATGACACTATAAAAAAGATATAAAAAGAAGAATACATTAAATATGGGCACAAAAACGGTATTATCGCTATGAGTAAACAATGCAGACAATCTTCAATTTAAGTATTCAATGCCTTCAATAATGGTATGCTGAGGAGGAGCGGTGTCACATATATTTTTATTAGCTAATGTTTGCAGTTTTACTAAGTATTTTAGTTTTTTTTACTTTTGAATTTTAGAAGCCATGACAATTGATTATTCAATTTGACAGTTAAAAACTATTTGGCAATACTCCAAGTTAAATGCATAGGAAGCTTATAACTGAAGTTGGGCCATAAAAGCGTTGTTAGAAGAATCGTTATTGCTTCGCATATCCTGACTAAAGTAGTCGATCGAGGACATTTTTGTGGATGAAACTTCGGAATTACCTTGTGTCTGACGAAGATAACCAGATCCCGACGTATATATTAGTTTGGAAAACTATATTCGTGTGCATTACTAGATATTTAAGAATGAGTCTAAGTACATTCGGGTTTTTTTTAGGATTTTATAACTTTTGTTTTGACTTTGCGTGTCCAAACACTTATAGTATTACCCGACAGCGCAATACTTTTATTATTATAAATAGGCTTGCGTTTGACCGGCAACTAGCATGATTTTCAATGATAGAGCTCGCTTACTTAATAGAATCTGATTCACTCATGATTGACATAGATTGTAACTATCGGGGAACTAGCAGTTCGCACAATAAATGTGAAATCAAAACGTTTTGTATATACGAGTAAAACTAAAAGGAGGGTTTGTTTAATGTGTATGTTACCATTTAAAACTTGAATGCTTCAACCGATTTTGATAAAGGTGTTTTTTTGTGTGGCAAACTAGCGACGGACCTCATGATACTAAGTAATAACCGCATATGTACAGCTACAAATACTAGGATATTTTCAGTGGGTATTAGGGGACTACTAACCTTTTTTTGAAGACTTTAATAGTCTTCAAAAAAAGGTTAGTTTTTTGTTTGAAACTGCCCAAATTATACTTCGGAGGAAAAACCGAAGGTTGTAAGCCATTCCATAAATTACAGGTGTTGATAGATTTATGTGATTTCAGAAATGGTTATTGGGGCAGGTGTCATCATAAATACAAAACGATGACTTTCTCATATCCGGGTGAAATGTGGAAAATTATCCTTTTAATAGGTATTTCAAAATGAATATGACATCATATATGTTGTATACAACTGTACCGTTTGCGAAATATGATCTGTGACAATACTGTAGTTGGCGACTTTTTTTACCGACTTTAACAAAAGGAGGGAATTCTCAATTCGCTTGTTTTTTTTTTTTTAAGTTTGTTACCTCTGCTCGCCGTCATTTATGAACCGACTTGAAAAACTCTTATTATATTAATTGAAAGGATATACTTTTAGATGTGTCCCATAGAAGTTTCATCAAAATCAGTTCAGTAGTTTGGCTTTTAAATCAAAATAACTGGGTTTTTTTAAACCTGGATGACGATCACCCAAGTAACCGAATTTGCCCATTTTATACAAATTTAGTGAAGTTTTTTTTTTTTATAATTAGAGGAAAGAAATCCGTTTATCTGTACTCCGATATGCCTTTGCGTATCTTTTAATTTGTTCTAATTATAAGGTTACCTTTACAAAAGTTCGCGCAGAATACTTACATTTCACTGCAAAAACAACGTGAAAAAGCAGTAAACAGTGTTCTCAAAATTAATTAAGCCAACTATATTGCTGTATCCTCGTAACATTAAGCCTCCAGCTGCTTCATCAAAATGATTTTTACAACCATTTAGTAAGGTTCATTTTCGAGAAGCACATTCAAATATTTTCGTAGTACGTGGGCTATACGTACTTACAATGGATTTAGGATATTTCCTCCTAATTGTGGGAAATGAGCGAATTTTTTTATTGAGCAGTAAAACTTGGTTGTAATAAACGTCAGAGTTCATTGCACTTTGTGTAATTTCTTCCCATTTTTATGATTTGAAATGCGACGGTTTGAAAGTTGATTAGTTTGATGCAAAAGTTTAGAAATTCGAAAAAAAGTTGTAAACATTAAGATAAGCAAAACTTATTACCCATCTTAGTAATGCGTAGAAGTAAACTAAATTATGCCCGTGGCGTAATTGCTAATCTGATCCAAACTTATGAAACACATCTCAATGTAGTAAAAAAAAATTTTTTTTTGGTGTTCCGTAGCCAAAGGGTATAGCCGGAGCCCTATTACTAAGCCTACGCTGTCTGTCTGTCTGTTCGTCTATCCGTCTGTCTGTCCGTCCTACCTTTTAACGGCTGTATTTTTCGAAACATAATAGATAGCCAGTTTTAATTTTCCCGGTATATGTAAGGTTACGAATTAATTATGGCGGATTAATTAATATACTTAAATTTGACTTTATTATTAAATGAAGTCAAAAAGTAAAAACTAAAAGGGGCTCCCCATACAACAAACGTTTTTTTAAACATATTTTTGTATTTGTACTACTGTGAGTCGGTAAAACAAATTATATTCACCACCGGTTCTCGTACGATCACCGAAGTTAAGCAACGTCGGGCGCGGTCGGTACTTGGATGGGTGACCACCAGGGCATGATGTTTTTTGCACTACTTTTTGTACTTTACTAGTTAAAAATGTATGTGGTGATAATTCATATAGGATGACAATTCATAATAATGCATTTTGCATAACCTTATTCGCCCCTGACCATTTTTAGGTAAATTGGACACAAAAGGACGATACCGGTTCATGGTTGATATTTCGATAACCCGAATGAAGCGTTTCGAGTTCATTTTTATTGTGTAAGTAGTTAGGGCCTTACTTAAAAACGTTACTCAAGTTGAAATATGCTCCGTCTCGTTTTCGCGTGTGACGATTGCCGTCAGCGAGAAGTTGAGAGAGCATTTTAAAACATAGATCACCTTGAGTAACGTTTTTAAGTAAGGCCCCTAGACTTTGGAATGCGTTGTCTGAATGGGTATTCCCCGATAGTTACAATCTATGTCTTTAAGTCACGAGCAGCGGTAGGAAGGCGTGCTCCATCGTAGGCCGCATCATAGCTTAACATCGGAGAGATGGTGGTCAAGCGCAAGCTTAATCACACTATAATCCCACTAATATTTAAAAACATATGTGTTATATGTGAAAAATTTTGATGAATGGATAGATGTTTGTTACTCAATCACGCAGAAACGGCTGGATGGATTTGGATGAAATTAGGAATATAAATTGCTTATGTCCTGGATTAACACATAGGATACTTTTCATCCGAAGAATCTAACTCGGATGGGCAGCGTTCAGGAAATTGCGTGACATCTTCTCGTCCAAGATACCACAGTGCCGGAAGACAAAGGTATTTGATCAGTGTGTGTTGCGTGATGATGACATATGGTACTGAGACGTGGTCCTTAACTATTGGCCTTTTGGAAAAACTCAGAGTCACACAACGGGCAATGGAGAGAGCTATGCTCGGAGTTTCTTTGCGCGATAAAATCCGAAACGTAGATATTCGCCAAAGAACCAGAGTCACCGACATAGCTATTAAAATCTGCAAGTTAAAGTGGCAATGGGCAGGCCACATCACTCGAAGAACTGTTAACCGATGGGGAAGAAAGGTTAAGAAAGGTTCTTGAGTGGAGACCGCGAACCGGAAGACGCAGCGTAGGTAGGCCTCCCACTAGATGGACCGACGACATTGTGAGAGTCGCGGGCATCCAGTGGATGCAGATGGCAGGATGTCGCTCAGTGTGGAAGTTAAAGGAGATGATGATGATACTTTTCATCATCATCACCGATTTTCATCACCACGCGGGTGAAACCGCGGGGCGCAGCTAGTTACTAATATTAATAAATAAAAATACCTTAGAAATCGAATGCTATATTGCTATCAACTAATTTCACAAATTTTTTTTGTCAAAAAACCGTTGGCAACCAAGACGACAAAAATCTCCGGAAAGTTTATTCGGTTTCTGTTCCAGCTACTTTGAAAAGTCATTTGGGGACGACAGGTCTTAATTTACTTCCAATTGTCGCACAAGTAGACTTCAAAAAGCTTTCTCGTCGCACGGACACTGTGGTGAATCGAAAATACGATTTAGTTTTGACAATCCAATTTTCAATTTGCTGGAGAGGTTTCACTAGAGATTTGCTGCGACGACACATTTTTGTCAAGCAACCAATCGTAGGTATAACTAATTCTCGTAGTTTAAAAAACACGCTTTAAAATCGCTAATCCTGAAGATCCTGGTAAGGATAATGGGACAAACTATTTAAATAATTACATTGTAAGAACTGGTGCCCTGATCTTCCTCCTCTAACGCTGTACGACGTCGCCCTGGAAAAAGTCGAACAAGTCAAATATCTCGGCCACGTATTGAGCTCCGATTTATCTAACCATGGTGATATAGAGAGGCAGAGGCGAGCCATCGCAGTGCGCGGCAATATGCTGGCTAGGAGATTTAGCCGCTGCAGCGAATCAGTGAAGACTCAGTTGTTTATCAGTTACTGCACCAGCGTCTACACTGTCGAACTGTGGACGAACCACACCAAGGCTGCCATGAGCGAGATGCGCGTACAGTACAATGACGCGTGGCGTGCGATGTTCCGACTGCCCTGGTGGTGCAGCACGTGCGGCATGTTCGCTGCGGGACGCGCGCTCTGCTGGCAGGCGCTGCTGCGGAGCCGGGCGGCCGCCACGCGCGCCGCCCTACACCGCTCCGACAACACTGGTGGCTGCGGTGCGAAACTGGCACTCTAGTGCATCGTACATGGAGAGCGTACCACACGCCCATCACATAATTTTAATTTTTATAAATAATGTTATCGTTTAGTGTTTAGTTTTAATTTTTAATTTTGTATATGGATGTAAATCTGGAATAATAATATTTTATTTCATTGTCATCGGTCCTTGATAAGTGTGCAAAGTTTCCGTTACATAGATACATACCAAGCTAATTAAAGCGTGTTAAAAAGATGTTTTTTTACGTCAACGCAAAAATAAAATTACTTTACGTAACCCTAAAAAAAGTTGATTAAAAAAAGTCTTAAAGACTAAACCTACATGTATAAACTTAATCTAAAAAGTTTATGTTTCTGTGAAGACAGTTAAAACAGAGATTGAAAATCCTCATTATAATCTAAATGGAACCACAATCCAAAACGTCATCTGTGTGTACTTATAGTTTTTTGTTTTTGCTGTTTGTTTTTCAAAAAGCGCTGAATCAATTTCGTTAACATTTATATGAGACCAAAACAAAAAAATATGTAGCCTATCAAACAAAAAAAAAACCCATCAAAATCAATTCTTAACTGACGGAGTAATCGCAATATATACAAAAATAAAGAACCTCTTCCTTTTTTAAACTCGTAATAACCCTAATTAGCGAAGGTTGCAAAAAGAAAATCTTGATAATAAGTAGACCTAGGCCATATTTATTAATTACTTATTTCAAAGTTCACTAAGCTATAAGTACAAATAAATTAATAATAATTAATAAATTATTTTTTCAATAATTAATTTAGTAATTCATTATTTTATTTTACATGGAAAACAAACAGCTGCTAACAAACACGGTTTAAATGGTGGCATTTTACATGGTTTATGTGTTTTAGGGTCTTAACCACGCTTATAAAATAATCAAACTGTCCAAATCACGAAAACTTAATAGTAACAAATCTTTTTACGTCAATACCTCCTTTCAAATGCCGAAGTAAAGGAAACGACAGTTTTTCAAAAAATATTTACACATAACTTATCCACTAACACAAGATCCTATATCGATATCACAGTTGAGGAAACCTCACCCAACCCTCGTCAAATTTCGGCAAAAATGCAAAACAGGCTGGAGTCAGTGTCGCTCGTCCCGGCGACCTTGTCTGCCCTTGACTGGAATCAATGTCGTCCGGGTGCTCGGGCCATCCCGGATACCACCAACAGGTTTTACGGTTGCTTTTACGACCCGGCTTTTCCCGGAAAATCCCTCAGAAACTTCCGAAAAACAACTTTCGATAAACACGAAGGATTATTTAATTTATTAAACGGATTCACACTGGCTTGTCTCCACAAAATATCGCGGCGGAGACAAGAATATTGCGGAAAAGAAACTTGGAAACGATTCTGTCGTCTATTTGCATGAAACTCCGAAGTTTTTCTAGCTGCGAACATTTTTGCAACTTTTATGGAGAGACAGAAAAAATATCTCCTTCATAAATTATGTAAACTTACTTCCTTTGTCGTATTTCGGCTGTTTGAACAATAGTTACTGGTGGGCTAGGAGATAGAAAGAAATATAGATAATAAGGTTCGAGAAAGTTCTAACAAAACCTCAAATAAAGTGGTGCCATCCGCGTAAATGGGTTGAGCCTTTGGGGACTATTTCATCAGTGCTTTCGGACCTATACATATTCCATGGGTAACAAAATGCTAAAGGTCACGTTGGTCAGAAGTACTTATTGTAAATTACTTCTCCTTATCTCTGGACCATTTATAGAGAACAATGTGGCGTTATAATAGTTACCTTTACTCTCTTTACTAAACATAATACAAGCTAATATTAACACTACAAAAATAGTTAAGACTGCCCATAGATCGTTGAAGGTCTAAAGACAATCCAAATACTCAAGTCCACTATCAGTTGGCAGCGTACCCAGCACGCTGGCGGCATTACCACGCTGAATGGTATGCTTATGAGTTGAGTCAGAAATGCGCCAGCATTTTAGGCGTGCGTCGTATTTACCAGGCCCTCTGAGAGATTTTTGAAAATGAGGTGAATTCTCGTTTTTAGATGTACGAGTTTGTATAATGAATTTATGTGCTAATAATTGGGGTTTGAAATGTAATGATTATCAATCGTGTCAAAAATCATAAGAGATTATGAACAGTGCCGATGAGAAAACTATGGTGATTTGTATACTGAGTTCTGAAACTCTTCTGAGACTTTTAGTGTAATCTGAAAAAACTCAACTGTAAAAATAATATGTACTCAATGACCCTAAATCATGTTGCTTGTAAATATTTCTCACATATTTTAGTTCCCAGCTGAAATATGTGCGGTCTATTATTTTAAATAATGTTGTTTTATAAAGTACGATAAATTACAACATGAAAAACAGACTGCTTCATTGGCAAATAGCCAAAATAAAGCCCCTAGTTTCATACAGTCCACTTTAATTTGACCTCGTTAGATTCCTAACACTATAACAAATTTGATTAAAGCAAGTTGGCGGGTAGGCTTACGAGGTATCGCATTAAACTGGTTATAAAGTTATTACAATTATTATTCCTAAATTGAGTAAAGTGGAATATTTCAAACAATACGTTAGTGGGAAAAGGACTTTGGTGATAGACTATCTAATTTATTTTTGGGCACAAAACGTGTTTCCCTTAATTGTTTTGGGTAAGGTCTCTGTAAAATTTAAATTATTGTTAGTTCATTAACGTTACATCAAAATACATTTAAACGGGTGCACATTAAAGGCTCTGAACAATGTAGTTTTGCTCAGTTCCGACCGATGGGAGATATAAATGTAAAGGGATAGTTTATAATGATTAAATAAATAAAACGATATTATATAAAAACTTAAATTACATCATATTTGGCTAGTGTTTTTTACTGAATATAAAATAAGTACTTTACTGCCAAACTAAACTGAGGTGCCCTTTTCCCGGGGATTGAGTGTACTTGGACTGTCCCGGGTTACATATTTACAATTACAAGATTTGTTTTAGAGCATAATATTAATAATAGTACATTGTTATCCTAGGGGTGAAAGTAACTTACTAGCCCCGAGACGGGGTTTGGCGCCCGAGCGTAGCGAGGGCGCTAATAGTTCGAGGGACTAAATATCTCTTTAACCCCGAGGTAAGCACTGTGCTTTTCATTACGAATACAAGAAAACTTAAAATAAAAACATGAACTGACACTGGCAAATGCACGAGAAGTGCGGGACCATAATCCTCAGAGGAGAAAAAAAAAAGTTGGAACATGGTTCAATACAAATGTGAAAATAGAACTATTTTTTTTATAATTGGAGTGTCTGTCGGTTGTCAACTGTCACTGTCAGTTAAAAGTGATTTTCCCTAGGGCTGAAATGTATTACTTACAACTCGCTCCTCAGGCAACTTCAGACTTATTTTCCAAGTATGAGTAATGGAAAAAATTTTTTGTCGAGATCCCGGTGTCTTATTTTTTTCAACTGACTGCGTTTGACCACAATCTCCCCTATGATATGGTTGAAGATGTAGCACGTTTGCCTAGGAAATACTTATTAACTTTTTTGAACAACCCTGGATTGTACCTGTACGAATAGACAGACGCATGTAACGAGTTCCATATCTCTGTTGTTTGGTTCAAAAAAGTGGATTGGAAACGCTTAGTGCGTCTGAATGGAATTTCCACAATAAGAGAGCAAATTATTGTCGTAGTATTTGGTCGTGCAGTTCTTCTGCACACTCGCTTTAGAGTATTCATAAAACACCGACAATCTTCCGTCAAATCTTCTGTCTTACAGACCAGCTACTGAGGAGGTTTTTGATGGTGCAATCTACAAAATCCGATTGCACCCCAATGCAGTATCTTTGAAGATTATCCCCATCTTCAATTAAAAGGAATATACTTACTTTGTGATGCATAACCAAAAGTTTTTATTGTTTTGCAGTAAATAAACAAGTTGGGATTGGCAGAGTGGCTAGCATAGTTTTGCTGAAGTTTCATTCAAAAATCCAACAACTGGCTAGATTGAAACCAGCATGCAACTATCTGGGTTAAGGGCTCTCACATATTTGACGAAAAAGCAACTAAAACTGGGTTTTTGGCGTTTTGATTCCAGTAAATAGAAATATATTTTGTATTTTTGATTGAAAATAACGACTTCAAATTTTGGAAAAACTCAACGTAAATATATATCTCCGATTTAACAACCTCCAATTTACAAACATAGGTTTAAGGAAACTCTCGGAGGGAAAGTTTGAGAGTGGATTTCATTAAATTATTGATATAAAATAAACGTTAAAAAAATGTTTGTTATGCTTTATTGTTTTTTGTTCGTTTTGACAGTAACGGCTTTATTTTTTCGGTTTATACGCAAAAATAGAGATACCTAAAATTTAACGACACATTTTGTTATACGGCTCTTAGCATGTCAAGTACATGTCCCCACTTTACAAACCAAACTGCGATCAGCCCTAGCATGGAACACTTGCAACATAAATTACATTGTAAGCTACAAATGATTGCCCTTAACTACTTCAGAACATAGTTGAAATTCTTAACAGTTCCTCCAGCCCCCGCTCAACCCGGCTAGCTGTCCCACATTCCAACATCAGGATGCAAGCGGCGTTTGTCCAGGACAATAAAACGGCAGTTAAATAGCTATCCCACTATTGGCAATTTGACAGGCACGTCAGAGAAATTAACTGGAACTGGTCAATTGAGACTCTTGATGAAATCTTGACGTAGGATGAATTTATTACCTACATCTTGTATAGTTTGTCTTAATTATTACCTACACATTTGTTTTTCTACGCTCAGTTTCTAATTTTCTTGAGATATGGTTTTTATGGAACAAAATGATATCTGGTAGATTTAATTATTTAAGGCAGCGTATACCGACTGGGTTCTCTTTGGCACATTATTGTGAAGATAAACAATCACTGAGTGAGTATAAAAAAATTATTGGGCATTAACAACATTGCGAATGGTATAATACAATGTTCGGGGTGAATTTTGTGATCGAAATAAAATCGAAAATAGTTTGTTTACGATCTCTTACGCCAAAATAAAACATACCTATCTTCTTAAAAATTACTTCAAAACGTTTGCCATGTTATTAAAAAAAATATGGCCAACCGTTTTTAGGGTTCCGTAGCCCGACAAGGAACCCTTATAAGTTAGTTCTGGCCGTTCGTCTGTCTGTCTGTCTGTCTGTCTGTCCGTTCGTCTATCTGTCCGTCTTTGAAACATTCTATTGAAAGACTACGCTTAAATCTCAGAAATGAAACCAGGATTATTAAGATATTTGAGGATTTATTATAATATTACAATAATGTCCTATTCGCTTTACAGCTCGATATCAAGTGCCAGTCTTAAATTTAACTGACAATTTTCTATTGGTGACGAGTATCTGTCAAAGTCAATGTTACCGTTTGAAATGTCATTTACTATTGTATCTGTCAAAAGTCAACAGATGCTCGTCACCACAGAACATAAATACTTTTACATTATGGTTCATATTAATATTAGATACAAATGATTATATACTCATAATAATGGTAATAGTCTTACACTATTATAACTTCTATAGTTAAGGGAAGTGCTTGAAACTAAGAGTCAGTTTAAGTATAGATATAAATTGTAAAAGTATAAAAAGAATATAATTTTGCGTTTTAGGGGTGGCTCTGGTACATAGGAAATGGGGATGATTTTTTCGCTGCACCCCCTCATGTAGGATATCGTTGAATAGGTATTTTTAAATTGATGTAAGGTTTCATGAATCACTTTTTTAATCAAGTGTATATTTTGTGAAATATGGCCCACCAAATTGGCAAAAAGTTGGTCCCCCCTGTTTGGATTTCTAAACTATTAGATATACAAACTTATGACTTGCCATGCTGATAGGTCATAGTAAAAACCTTCATTCAATTTATTTCGATCTTTTTCTGATTATTCTGATGAGCTCTGGCTGGTGATCGCCTCCTTAATTGTTCAAATAGGTATATGTTTGTTCCTGGCATTCCAATTACTTTTTATGACAAGATGGAAATGTTGGATTTACTCGTATATTGTATGAACGTCTCTGATACATTCAGTAAATATTTATTGAATAGTGTAATTGTCATATGAAAATGTCAATCCAGCATTTTTTTAGCTTATGATCACAATCTAGCATGTAACAAGACACTTATCTCCAGATAAAGGCATGTAGATAGCGGTGACCTATTTCTGTTGGAGGTTTACTCTACTTTACTCAGAGCTTCTTATGGTTATTGTCAAGGATAATCAGGTTTTATGTAAGTACGGGATCGCACGCCCTTCCCCTTGACTGTCCTTGGCAGAGGCTTGCAATGACATTGGCGACACGAGATAAGTTTGGAATAAAAGTTGGCTGTGAAAGGTTTTGCTATCGTAAAACTTCATTGTGATCCGTTATTCTTTTCTATATAACGATACCGATATTAACATTATCTATATTAATTATTTTGTTTTAATTTATACATTTGATTGACGTCTTCTCGTCCAAAATACCTCAATGCCTTATGACGAAAGTCTTCAACCAGTATGTGTTGCCAGTGATGACATACGGCTCTGAACGTGGTCTCTCACTATAGGCCTTATTAGCAAGCTCAAAGTCGCACAACGAGCTATGGAGAGGGCTATGCTCGGGGTTTCTCTACGAGACTGAATCAGAAATGAGGAGATCCGCAGACGAATTAAAGTTACCGACATAGCCCAGCGGATTAGCAAGTTTGAAGGGACAGTGGGCAAGGCACATATCACGCAGAACAGATGGCTGATGGGGCCAAAAGGTTCTCGAGTGGAGACCACGGACCGGTAAGCGCAGCGTAGGACGTCCACCGACAAGATGGACAGAAGACCTAAAAGAGACCGCAGGAAAACGCTGGATGCAGGCCGCTTCCAACCGATCCTTTTGGAAATCGATGGGGGAGGCCTTTAATCGCTTTGGGACTATGTCAGCACTATCATGTACATTCTATATCATCTAATTATATATATTGCACAACATATTATGACTATATTCTTTTTTGTGTACCTCAATAAATAAATAAATAAAAAACAGTTTAAATAGTCTTCGTGCCGCATCACTCAGTGAAGCGGACAGGGCCCTTTGAATTACGCCGACATCGAGGAAATTTGCACCATATTGAGTGATCATGACATATCTCACAGACTGCGTTCGTGAACACTCCACCAGGACATGATAGACATATTAGACATCCTTGAGACTTCCGCATATTATGTCACAGGTGTCGGATTCTACTAGCTTCAACAGGAAATAAAATCTATTAGTATATAAGCGTGTGCCCGGAACGGAGCCTGTGAGCCATAACTATCCACTTTCTCTTCATCTTACAGGTAATAGACCACGGTATTTTAGGAGGTTTTTGCAGGAAAATATTATACCACAGTCCTTTCTCACATGAAATTGTGTCAAAATACAGTTTCCTTTTTTCAAAACTCGTGTTGACGTCATGAGAGCAATTCATTTGCATGTTTATATAACCATAAGTAAAAAGTATTTGTAAGTATAGGTATACAGTATTTTGAGATATATTTATGTGCAATATATGCATTTCAATTTTAGAATCAATTCGCATTTTTAACGAAATGCGAATTGTTTCTAAAATTTAGTTATAGTCAAAAATTAAATTTTGCTTAATTTCTAAAGCTTTGTGTTTCACCAAAAAGTATTGTGGAATAGAAATATATTTCATCATTTTACAATCTTGAAATAGGCTAATACATAAAATATTCATAAAATATTATACGGCACAAAATTGTTAATTTCCACAACCACCGTCTGATCGTCGTGTTGCCGCCGTCTACAAACTTCATACCAGTAAAGTATTGTCTTCAATAAAAATATAAAGTACGCCCAAATTATTCGAAGGAATCGAGGGAGATTTTGAATCTAGGAAGCTATAAACTACAAGAACTGCCCAGGAAAAATATGTTAGACTTAGTCAACAAAGGAACTGGCTTACATTGAAAAATAAATAAGTCGCACCTTGAATCTATATCAGAGAAAATAATAGTATAAATCATTCGAAAGGGGTAAATCTTTAGTCCGTTTGAGTAAAATCCAGGTAACCAGCCATGTCGAGTCAAGTCAGAATGCTTTGGTGGGTAAATCCTGTCTTGTCTAATTATGTCTTCAAGTCAAGAGTAAATCGGTTTCTTCTAGGCAAGCGTGATCCATCGTAAGCATCGTCACTTAACATCAGGCTAGTTGTCAGCCAAGCGCAAGCCGATAAAAAAAAACAGGATCTGAAATATTAGTTCTATCAACATCACTTTTATTCAAATCAATATACGTGGGACTGGGACAGAAACAACATCGAATACTTACACAAGTATAATCTGGCCGGCTATAGCCAGATTATTATCTAAGAGTATTTTTATTTTGCAGAGCATAAAAGAGAAGAAAAGGGTCAGAATAAAAGTTTATTGTAAGAATGAATGCAGGAATGAATGAGAGGTGACAAACTTTGCAAACATCATCATTATCAGCCATAAGACGTCCACTGCTGGACATAGGCCTCCCCCTTGAACCTCCATGCCCGCGACTCTCACGATGTCGTCGGTACATCTAGTGGGAGGCCTACCTACGCTGCGTCTTCCGGTTCGTGGTCTCCACTCAAGAACCTTTCTTCCCCATCGGTTATCGGTTCTTCGAGCGATGAGGCCTGCCCATTGCCATTTCAACTTGCAAATTTTAATAGCTATGTCGATGACTCTAGTTCTTCGTCGAATATCCACGTTACGGATTCTATCACGCAAAGAAACTCCGAGCATAGCTCTCTCCATTGCCCGTCAATTTGCAATAGGTTACAGTTTTTGCTTTAGACATTTTATTCATCCCCATTATAACTCACAGGTTACGAAATTTGTTAGCTGCAATTACGTTCGTGTCCTAAGATGAAGTATCACATAAAAGAAGACCTCACTGGCTTAATAAACAATGTAACAAACAGCATCAAATATACCAATAAACGGAACAACTTGAAGTTTAAGAGCCAATAAAGCAAAGTTCATCTTGATAGACAATAGAATGTTTATTGCAAATCGATTTTAATTTTACTCGTTTGTTGACCCAAAATGAGTCATAGCAGCCAACAAGCAATATATAAACACTGTTTTAAACTATCACGGTTGTTCACTAAAGTTATATGATTATTTACGGGATATTTACCGTGGTAAGGTTGTGGAAGGAGCTCCCGATATTTCGGCGCAGTTACATGCACCATGTTCACGGGAAGACTGAAGAACTTCAGTCAATACAATATATCAGAACCACAGAAAAGAGAAGGGTATAGAACGGAAGAGAGATGGAACATTTGTTACGAGGCATACGAGTGAACATTAGTATGCACGTCAACGCGTCAAACTCCGCATCGCAGTTGCTAACTGAATTCGAATTCGTATGCTTCTCCATCGGATTTATCCACAATGCAGTCTTGCGCTGTAATTACGTGTGGTAGAGCTAGAATGGATTAAAATTTTTAAAAAAGGAGGAATTTCCTATCACCAGTAAAGTCTAAATTGTTGATAATTTTGTGATTTCACCGTGTTTTAATTATAAGCCCTTGACAAGCCGTTGACAATAATAGTGGTTACCATAATTTTATCGATATCGATAATTTTTTATTTTTCTTACAACATTTCCTACAATAGGTACCTACTTTAGGAGTATTTTTTGAAGATTAAACTTTATTGTGTTATTATTCATTTGTCTTATTATGTAGATGTAGACAATAACATTATCACACTATTATTATAAATAAGAAAGTCTGCGTATTAATATGTTTGTTTTCACTGAATTCTGTAATAAGTGAATGGATTAAATAAAATTTGGTATGGAGGTAGCTTATATTCTCGATTGACTCATAGTTTTTACCCTGAAAAAATGGCAGTTTCTATAGGATAGCGGGTGAAACCACGGGGCGCTGCAAGTCGTCAGTAAATCTATGAATTATTAGACAGACAATAAATATTGTTTTTGTCTTTTTGGTCTAATAGTCCTTATCAAAATGAATTCAACGAGTCCAAACACGACGGAGTAATAAGTAAAAGTATGTAGTAGAGAGGTTACTATGGCCTACTTTTCTGGCTCCATCATCAGGCCAGTTAAGTACCACCATATTATTTTACAAACATCAAATTTACTTAGTGCAACTGAAACGTGCTTAGAAAAAAGGATTACAAATTTTGAATCGGGAAGCTGACAGACATACCAACGATGCAAGTTAAATAAGAGTTTGTGATTTTTTTAAACGACTAGGGCAAGGTTTACCATAAAATATTTTATAAGGTATACAATAAACAGGTTATCGATAAAATCAAAACTGCACACAAAACTGTCCCATCACTAGCTGTGATACCACATTCTAAATTTTATAATATATTTTTATTTTCAATGGCTTCGCATGGAAAATGCATTTAACCTTATCAAATAATATTTATTTTTCTACCCATTTAAAGTCACATAAAACGAGCTCTAAACATAGCCTAAATCGATATCATGGTCAAAGCATGACCTATTAAGGTCATGGAAACTTATCTAGCTAAGTTTGTGCGGAGTTTTGGGGCAAAACCGAAAATATTTTTTTTTACTTCCTATTGTTTGCCCACACTCATGCAAACCTACGAACTTACCTTAATAGTATTTAAAGGATAATAATTCACTAGTATAACACAATCACATGCGTTAATACACAACTTTTGTTAATTAAAATAAACAAAATTGTTGAAAAACTCTTTAACTCAAATTTTTTACCAACCACTTTTCGTGCAGTTTAAGGTAGAACTGTTTTAATAATGTCGTACGTTAATTTACGATACGGTCTATATTTCTCTACTAGTTTTATAAACCGCACAATAATCGTGCAGTTTTTTTGCACTAGCAACATTTACCAAAATTATTGCACAAAATTCAAGGGGAACTGAACCGTATTGCACCACGAGAAGGTCAATTTTAAACTTTATCAAAATGGCTTTCATAACCTTTTGAAATATTACTAATCTTGACGAATTACTGCATTCCTTCCTATATAGTTATATTTTGACGTATCGTTTGCATGTGTTCAACTGGCTACAACGGAATTCTTACAAAAATGCCTTGACAGCCCTTCTAATCTAAACGAAAAAAATTCTCACTTCAGTGATCAGAACAATATATATTTATAGATATTCCAGTCAGGATGTATTTCATTTATTTCACAAATTATCATCAGCCCTTAACGATCTACTAGTTTTAAAAAAAACATATTTTTTTGTGATCCTGATGAGCTGATAAATTAATCTCGCCTTACCAGGCCCTGATAACTTCATCTTCGTCACCGAATTACTTATTTGTCATTTTGCTTCTTAAAATAGTAGGTACGTTATATTCTTGAAGAAAGAACATGTAAAAATGGTGACTAAAAATTCAGGGGACTAGTTCTGTATAAAACCACAACACGCCAATAACATGCCGTAAACGTGTTACAACACGGTAATTTTATGGTTATAAATAGCACAGTAAACATGATTACAAAAAAACAAAAATTCAAAAGCGTTTTCCGATTGGATACTACATTTTCTAGACAAAATGCACACGTAACGCGCTAGCTTGATGCTTGTTATTTTGACCGTTCAAAACAACGTTACGCAAGCACTATCTGTCATCGCATCAGCAAACTTGTCATTGCCAATACCACGTAGATAACGCGTTTCTGTGGTCATAGAGCCCAAGGGCACAGAGACAATTTTTCAATTACATTGTAATGTAATGACGTCTAAAACTCAGAGTCACACAACGGGCAATGGAGAGAGCTATGCTCGGAGTTTCTTCGCGCGATAAAATCTGGAACGTAGATATTCGCCAAAGAACCAGAGTCACCGACATAGCTATTAAAATCTGCAAGTTGAAGTGGCAATGGGCAGGCCACAGCGCTACAAGAACTGATGACCGATGGAGAAGAAAGGTTCTTGAATGGAGACTACGAATCGGAAGACGCAGCGTAGGTAGGCCTCCCACTTGATGGACCGATGACATTGTGAGAGTCGCGGGCATCTAGTGGATGCAGATGGCAGGATGTCGTTCAGTGTGGAGGTTAAAAGGGGAGGTTCGAAGCAGCACAGCTCAGCAGTGAACGTCTTCTGGCTGATGATGACACGATGATGATGTTATGACGTCATGCGTTTAAGGCAAGGAGTTTCATGTGAGATAGTCCGCCCCAGCTTCGCACGGGTGTAAGCTCGGCCTTCGGCTTCGCTACAAAATATATTATAGCCTATGTCACCCGGGGATAGTGTAGCTTCCCAACAGTGAAAGAATTTTTCTAATCGGTTCAGTAGTTTCGGAGCCTATTCAATGCAAACAAACATACAATCAAATCTTTCCTCTTTATAATATTACTAGCCGTCCGCCCCGGCTTCGCACGAGTGTAAGCTCGGCCTTCGGCCTCGCTACAAAATATAATATAGCCTATGTCACCCGGGGATAGTGTAGCTTCCCAACAGTGAAAGAATTTTTCAAATTGGTTCAGTAGTTTCGGAGCCTATTCATTACAAACATACAAACATACAAAAATAGGTACAAATCTTTTCCTCTTTATAAAATTAGTGTAGATAGATATATGTATTTATGTATGTATGTATATATAGTATAGATTATGAACTCTATGTAGATGTTTAATTAGCTCATTTGAAATTGTACTTAACGCTATTAAATTGTGCTAAGATTTCTCGATTTATCCTTGTATTACACGCTACCATGTAACAGACAGGCGAAAGGACAATAAATTTTGTTTACCTGTCCTGCCATGAGGCGGCGAAACTTGTCATTTGTTCTTGTCGAGAAAGCTCCAACGTGACGACCCATCAGCTTCAAATCTTGGTTACGACATGATTTTAAATTCCACAAATATGGTTTGCATTGCACTTTTTGTGCTTGTAGTTAGTAAGCATTTAAAAAAAATATCATTAAGTACACATTGGTATCAATTTTGAAGGCATTTTTAGAAATAATAATGCACTTAAATTTACAAAAATACGAATAACTAGCTTAATATAGCTATGTATAGCTAGGAATTTAATTTTGAAGCTAGAGATTTAGAATACCAATTTTAAGTCATCATTATCATCATCAGCCAGAAGACGTCCACTGCTGAACATAGGCCTCCCCCTTTAACCTCCACACTGAACGACATCCTGCCATCTGCATCCACTGTATGCCAGCGAATCGAACAATGTCGTCGGTCCTTCTAATGGGAGGCCCACTGGATGCCCGCGATTTTAAGTAATTAAAGATTATTGTCACAAAAATTAAAGATTTTTAGAAAACTTAGTTTTTTGGTGGAAATACCTTCAAATTCGACACCATTACTCGTGTATTGCTTACTTATCGACAAATATAGAGTAGCGTACGGTGTGCGGCGAGGTTGGCTGATGACTTACAGTGCATCGTTCACACCACAATCGCGTTCCACATGAAAACCTCTCTGAGTTTGTTCCATTCTTGATCTTATCTCATTAACACTCATTTTCGTAGAAGCAAACACGAAATGATTATATTAACAAAACAGTACTGACAAAAAATCGAACGTATGAGAGAGCCAAATCGATTAACGATCAAAGAAATGAGATCTTAAAAGTGATAAAGCACATCATCATCATCAGCCAATTAACGTCCACTGTTGGACAGAGGCCTCCCCCATAGAGAGGGGTGTTGCCATAATCCTCACGCTTGGCAGGCGGCTTGGGGATCGCAGTACGTTCACCGTGTACTATTAGGACGCTGCTGCCCATCCTTCGGTTCTGGTCGCAGTTTTAGGACATACCCGGGTCCAATGTGATAAAGCACATTAATGTATAATGCGCGATATGTCCTGAAAAACATTAGAACATGTGTTTAAATCCCAAAAGTTTAAAAATTACTATTTTAAAAGTGATTAAAATAAGAGCGAAAAAAATTAAAGTGAGTAGAACGCATCCACGTCTCTGTAAAAATAATGACGCAGAAGTCTAGAGATGATACATTTTATTCTGATTTTGATGAATTGCATATAATTATTTAGAATAATTCACAGATCAAGGTAAATTTTACCATTACAAATAAACGTATATTAACTTTATTTACACCTCCGAATCCAACATGTAAATGAGTCAATAGTAGATAAATTTTACATAACATTAAAAATAGATTTCAAAATTCCAGCAGTCCTCGCATTTCTGTCCAAATAAACAAATAAGCCCTTTTGCAGAACTCTCAAAACACGCTTATACTGGAACCTATCTGTTTCTCATTCCAAATCTGGGCATTTCATCTTACCAAATAATTATGTAAGTTCATAGAGTAGCAAGTCTTCAAATGCTGTGAAATACTCAATACTGTCAATACAGTCCCATACTGTCTCGTCATAGAATGTTAAATATCTACGCTTTGTCTTAAGCCAACATTAATGTGTATATTTACGAGTAATTCTTCTAAAATGACCTATATATACAGATATTACCTTTACAGGTAATATTACAAACATTTCTGCCTTCCTTCCATTTTTTAAAGCCTACTTCGTCTAGTAAAGTTGCTGGTGTCACACAATCACCATGTAGGCGTTATAAATGATATTGTGTAGGGCTAATGTACTGTTTATTCACAACTTCGCGGGGGTCTGTCAGACCACTTCTCTATGATTACGGTCCCATTGACATTGACGGGTTAAGCCCGTCGATTATAGCGAACTCTGAAGTTAATTACGCCCCAGAAAGCTTCCATTATGGGGCATAAAGTGTGAATGATGACGTCAAATTGATATGTTGTCGTTAATAATACTATTGTACATTTTCTTGCATTTTCTTCGATCATGTTTGACAATAAGTAGTACATTACTTTACATGGGGGTAAACAAACAGATTTTTAACGAGTGTAAAATTTGCAGCACGAGTGTAGCAAGGGCCATAATCTGATCAAGTTTTAAAATCTGCAGTTTCTCTCAAGTGATGTATAGTGCTTTTTACAATACCTATTAGAGGAAATCGCAGAATTTAATAGCAATACAATTTTCCCCTTTTTTATGGTAATATCATACTTACAAAATACAATAAGAACCATCTTGGATGCAACTTTCTATAACGTTTGTTATGTCGGAAAAAATATTGAGTTACTAGTGAAAATAGTAATTTCCACCTCTGCACGGTTCGTACATTCATTGTGACGAATAATACAATACAATATCTCTTTATTACACACCGAAACTTAGAAATGAAAGTTAAACTAAAATAAATAAAAAACCGGTAGTATAATGGGCGGTCTTATCGCCTAAAGCGATTTCATCCAGGCAACCTTTGGATGGTATAATAATACTTGTTTTTACACGTAGCCATTGTCGCGCAAAAGTTAATATTAAAATCACAAATGAATCTACAATAAAAATATCATTTAACATTTTATTTTAGAAATTAATGCTTTCTTTTTGGGATGTTTAACTTTGATAAATGGTTTACTTCCATAAGAAATAAATATAAAAAGATCATACATTTTCCGCATCTTAACCACCGTTATGATGCCGTTAGTCCCTTAGTCTTATACTGAAACATTCAATGTTGTGCGTCGTATTGATAACCTGGCGATTTTTCAAGATTAAGAAGTGAGGGTAGAAGTCATAGCATCCGTTCTTCTCGCCGAACTTATCCGTTGTTTCAGTTAGCTCGTGAACACGCCCATTGTGACATATTCGAAATCTCTATAGCGTAAAGTATATCATCATCATCGCCATCATCAGCCAGAAGACGTCCACTGCTGAACATAGGCCTCCCCCTTTAACCTCCACACTGAACGACATCCTGTCATCTGCATCCGGATGCCCGCGACTCTCACAATGTCGTCGGTCCATCTAGTGGGAGGCCTGCCTACGCTGCGTCTTCCGGTTCGCGGTCTCCACTCAAGAACCTTTCTTCCCCATCGGTTAGCAGTTCTTCGAGCGATGTGGCCTGCCCATTGCCACTTCAACTTGCAGATTTTAATAGCTGGCCCTGGTTCTTTGGCGAATATCAATGTTCCGAATTTTATCGCGTAAAGAAACTCCGAGCATAGCTCTCTCCATTGTCCGTTGTGTGACTCTGAGTTTTTCCAAAAGACCAACAGTTAAGGACCACGTCTCAGTACCATATGTCATCACTGGCAACACACACTGGTCAAAGACCTTTGTATTTAGGCACTGTGGAGCGCATGTGCGCATGGATGTGTGGATGCCCGCGACTCTCACGACGCGACGTAGTCGGTCCATCTAGTGGGAGACCTACCTACTCTCCGTCTTCCGGTTCCACTTATTAATAGTCTACATAAAATAAAGGCCAGCAAGGCCGTTTCCAGGGTAAGATTGACTAACGGCATCAAGTTTAATTTAGGCGTGATGCGTTCACACCCGCCATGCCTTTCCATATCTCCCTTGTTTATCTGATCTGAGATCTAGTAGTACACTAACCAAGCACAGTATAAACAAGTCCTGAAAAGTCAAGTAAAGTTTGGCAAATAAATGTATTTATAGTTACTTGAGTTCAGCATCAATGAGAAATAAAATGAAATGAGAAAAAGTCTCATGTGAAAATTGGAAAAGTAACCAAGATGAAACTTTTCTGTTTAACTTTAATATGATATCAATAGTTATTTCTAAACTTGTAATGTTCATGAAAATTTATCGCGGATCCTTAAGGCCGGTAGCACATCTCCGCCGCGAAATCGTAGCAGCGAAACTGATACTAGTTTAAATATGTAAACCTTACATAGTGTGAATATAAACATCGTGAGGAATACAGTACGTCCTAGAATCTCAAAAAGTTTAATATGTCATTAGGTAGGTATGAAATACCTACACCAACATGCACTGGGCCAGCATGGTGCATTAGGGTCCATCCTCTCTCTCTCTGAGTGAAGGCATGTAGCCCAGTAGTGGGAAACATTGATGCTATTAATAGAATCTCAATATTCCAATGTTCCCAAGTCAATGACGATGATGATGACTATGTCCAAAACTACTGCATAAGATAAAAATTTACTCGATTTTAGAGCCAAGTTCTCTAGACCTATGTCTAGAGTTTCTACCTACTAATATAACGATTAAAAGCAAGGCAATAAAAATTATAACAGTTCTGCACAAAATAAAATATTTTTATGGGATCTATTTTATATACGTTAATTGCTTTCCCTCCACATTTCTACACAAAACAGATAGAAACATTTTTCAACGGCCACAATTGACGTCAAGAATTCTTTAAGACGAGAAGCTAAGAGCCCCCAGATTCATCGTGCCCTGTCCCATCCTTGTTTCAGGATTCAGGCGAACTCTGTAACCGACCGCCGACTCGATCGGACGTCTCATGCCGCGCGTAAACTCACGAAAACTTCAACTTCTAACTCTTTAGAGAACTCTAGCCGTCGGCAATAAGGACTATGTTCGCGTGTACTTGATTAGTGTTTGTGGTGTTGTGTGTTATAAAAACTTTTGGGAGAAGATTACAAAAGTTCCGGTGTCGATGTAAGTGGAGCCTAAATTGTAGTTAGATTTTCATGTTAGAATGTTTAAATGATTAAAGTTTTTTTTTTTATTACAAATGTGTGAAGGATCTGCAATTGAGATTAAAACTAACCACATATTTACTAGAACTTAAAAAATAAAAGGTTAAAACATTACTACTGATAAAAAGTTGATTACGCGTCGTCATTAAAAACTTTACTGTGCTATAAATTTTGTTTGTTTCAAAATTTAGTATAACATTGTTGCAATATCTTCCATGTTACTGTATGACCTCATTTACTATGATGTCCCTTCATTAAATGGAATTAACGAGTTGTGAAAATCGTTGTATGAATACGTATAACAAAAGTTTAAACAAAATTTATTAATCGATGTTAGATTATGCTTAATACAGGTCGTATCACAAAATACATCGTAAAATTTTAGGTACATATATGGATTTTTGGGCATAAAACGAAAAAATAAGGCCGTGATTGTCCAGACATAATTAAGTAAGTATATAAAACATGTAGTAAACCATAACATATTTTATTTTTATTTTATGTCAGTAATTTAACAAACTCCACTCTCAAACTTTTCCTACCTACTAGAGTTTTACGAAAAACAACTTTTGTAAATCGAAGATAATATCTGAGTTGAGTTGTGTTTCAAAAATTTTAAGCCGTAATTTTCAATGAAAAAAAAAAAGATCCATTTAATACAGAAACTGAATTTTCTATAGATATTTCTACTTTATAGAATCAAAACGCTAAAAATCCAGAATTCGTTGCTTTTTTCGTCCAAAAATTTAAGAGGATGTATGACTTACTTTTGTGTCTGACTTACCTATTGGATAATCTGGTAGTTTTTTTTAATTGACAAATAACCTTGCGTTTGAGCGCCACCTCACCTGAATGTTAAGCGATGATGCGGTCTACGATGGAACACGCTTGCCTAGATGAAACTGATTCACTCAAATATAGGTAGTAACTGAATCGCATATTTGGCATGATTTAAAATCCAACCATACAAACGTTTCAAACTACTCATAGAATTTATTTTTGGCAACTATAGCATTTACAGTGCTATTTTAGAAAGCTAAAAATGAAACAGCATCATTATATTATGTGTCAAATCCGCTTATAATTTTTACAGAGTGTTTTTAAACCCCGACGCAAGCAGGTTACCGCGTGTATCGATAGCTCCCAATCGGCTGAACCAGTTTCGATTTGATTTTTCTGTTTGAAAAGTAACTTGATTAAGAGTGTTCTTAGCAATGTTTCAATAAAAAATGTTCAGCCGTTTGAAAATTATCAGCTCATTTTCGAAGGTATTAAAAAAAAACAATTTTTATTTTACTTTGTTGTACAAGATACGTACATACAAGATCGATTCGACAAACATAATAGAATAGAAATAAAAAACACCACAAAAATCTCTTTTTTTGCCAAGAGTAAATTTATTTCTTTGGGCATGCGTGTTCCATCTTCGGATTTATCTTCCCCTGCCATCAGGCGAGGTGGAGTTTATTCACTTACCAAATTCAAACCCATTTAATGTAGATACTTTTTAAAAACCGGCACGTTTATGTGAAACTAGCTGACTCAATATGTTCTGTCCGAATTTCAAGTCCATTCGACAATCCCACTTTTTTTTAATCAAATATAAAAAATCCGGGAATATTTCAAATTTTGCTTTGTATCGAAACCTAACTTGGACTATTACAAAGACTTTAAAATAAAAATAGTCAAATCGGTTCAACCTTTCTCAAGTGTGCTGACCAACAAAACAAAGCATGTCATTTTTATGCATGGTATAATATTATAAAAGCGAAAGTAAATTTTTATCTCTGTCTGTCTGTTTGTTCGCTTTTCACAACAAAACGGCTAATCTTAACGAGATTTGGCAAGATAATAGTGTAATTATAAGGACGAACATAGGGTATTTTTCCCTATAGAAAATGCGAAAACTGCACAATCACAGGTAACACCGCGGGTCTCAGCTAGCCGTATATAAATAGAAGACTAGTAGGGTAACACAATGGAAATTGCATGTGGAACACATAGTAATTAAACTACGTCAATACGCCTATGCACTGTATATGCTTAGGAAAGTAGTTAACCAAGACATTAATTATTGCTTACCATGGTAGGTTCCACTATGAGGTATAGCGTCATGTTTTGGGAAAGAAATAAAAAAATAAACTCTATCGAAAAATAAACTGCATTCCAGGTAAGTACACATTTTTTTTATCGCGAATAACTCAGCGTTTGACTGCCAACAGCCACGATGTGTAGATGAAGCACGCAGACTTAGAAGATTCACTTATGGAAGCCGGCAGGTTGTTCCTATCTTTGGCTGTACGGAAATGATATGTATCAGGCAATAATGTTTTAAAAATCGAAGGTGTATGTGCGGACTTCGACAGACGGATTCATGTACGCCATACTTTTTTTAAATATTTCTGACGCTTCCTTCACTTAACATTTTAGAAGCATATTTTTTAGTTGAATATGACGTTAATAAGTATTCGAATCTTACAATAAATTGCACAATGTGTATACATAGCAGAACTCAACTCTACAATAGTAGGTACCGCATTTAGTATGGGGATACTATTCGATAATAAACTACCACCGATGATTAAGTACACGAGCCCATTTTTGTATTAAAAATATATGCTCTATTCGGGGTTTTTTAAAGGAAAAAATGTATCTATAAATATTATTCCTATATTGGTTTTAATTGCGATGATAATAATATAAATACTTGACATTTAATGTGACGTAGGAATTATTTAATTATTTCTGGACATTGTTTAATTTTGTCATTCAATTTAATTTTTATTTGTTGATATAAAATTGAATGTTATTTGAATATTGTATATAAAATGCGGCTAGAGATGAAGTCTGTAACTAGTATGTCACTTATATTGCTCAATTGCTTGCAAATAGTTATATTAATCGACTGTTCAACCTAATTAATAGACTAATAATTTTATATTTTTCACATTTATTAAGGGCTAAAAACATAGCAACTTTTTTTTTATTAATATTATTATGAAATACTCGGCTGCAGCTACTTCAGACACTTTTTTATGCATAAATAGGCTTGCGCTTGGCCGCGAACTCGCCTGATGTTAAGCGATGATGTGGCCTACGATGGATAACTTTTGCCTAGAAGCAACCTATTCACTCTTGATTTGAAGACACCCCGATTGTAACTATCGGAGAACACCCATTCTGGCAGCGCATTTCACAGACCAGCAGTTAACACAATAAAAGTAGAATCAAAGCGTTTCGTACGGGTTTTCGGAATATCAATCATCAAGCGGTGTTGATTTTTCGTGCCCGCTCTGGCAGTCTGATAGAAAAATGGACAGCAGGGAATTAGATCATGCAGATCTGAAGCACACTCTCCAAAATGTATCCGATAAAAAACCGATAGATTAGGAACTAAGTATTTAAATTTACATCTGTTCCTATCTATACCTATTCTTGCAAATAAATTAATTTGATTTGATTAATAACACAAAACAGGTATATTCTTCAAATATTGGCGGATGAAAGTGAAAAAGAAGCTCTTTAAAACAAACCTTATAGCTTTTTATTTCACAAGTTCACTTTAAGCGTTAACATTTTACAAGCCATAATTCTTCACCAAACCCCTAATGAAAACATTTTTCGGGGGTTTCAATTTAGCCCTGTCCGTCCGTCTGTACAGGATATTCCACTCTATATTACCATTCATCCCTTTTATTAAGATTCCAGCCAGCAATTTATTTTGCGAGCAGTAAAGAAAGGCTCGTGAAAAACTGCGAAATACTAGAAAGCAAAGCAGCGGTATTCGAGTAAGCTTTGGATATATGCCAGGACACCATAATTGTACCATAAAAATGGCATTATGACTCTATGACCTGTTTATGGATGTTGTTGGGTAAACAAAACATAATTATTCGTTAAATTTTAATTATGCAGCGGGAGTCTGTTTTTAAAACCAAATTAACATAATTAGTAGGACTCTCTTTTAATCGCCGGAAATTATCTTTACAACTATTACCAAAGGTAATATAAAAGTAATTTTGTTGCGTTTGAATTGCATTTTTCTATGAAAGAGTGGGTTTGGTTTTCACGATTTGAGGGTTGGTCCCATTATATAATAAAAGTTCTTCATTATAATAAAAATGTTTTATGCCTTAGGCGGCAAACAAGCTAACGGGCCGCCTGATGGTAAGCGATCACCGTCGGCGATCCATGACCTTTCCGGCTTTGTGCGCTACCGTTCCGTTTAACCATCACTATTTAAGTATTTTGTTATGCGACATCTCTAATGCGTAAAATTTTGTCAAAATCTAAACATACGTTATGAAAATACACTTCACCGTGACGATGTACTCGTATACAACACATCGTCAGCAAAGTTATTTGAAGGTTGTTATCATTATATGGACTATTGGAAGACTGACGACGATGACAACGGGTGAAACCGATCTAAAACGGAACTAACATTGTGGGAATGTGGCAATGTGGGAAAGGGAAACCTTGTAAAAGGGATATTTTAGGAAAGGGACATTTTGGGAAAAAGACATTTTGGGAAAGGGACATTTTGGGAAAGGAACATTTCGGGTAAGGTACATTTTGGGAAAGGGTCATTTTGGACCTGGGGGGGGGGGGGGGACATTTTGGTGAAACCGATCCGAAACGGAAATAACATTTTTGGGAACGGGGAATTTGGGAAAGGGAAACCTTGGAAAAGGGATATTTTAGGAAAGGGACATTTTGAGATAAGGACATTTTGGGAAAGGAACATTTCGGGAAAGGGTTATTTTGGGAAAGGGACATTTTGGAAAGGGTCATTTTGGATTTGAACGGATTCTTTGACCAACTTTATAGAGGCGAAGCTCAAGCAGTGCGCTCGCTCACTCTTCAGAGACTCGAGAAGCATTAGAAATGCGTCCGTTTAGTACAAACCTCTTTCTAAAAGTAACGAATGTCGTTCTTATAAATAATGTAGATCATTGCGAGATCTTTCATTTTAAAAACTAAAACCCACTGTCTGCTAAAAGTACTTACTATTCTACGTAAAGCAGGTCCTGTGTTACTATACAAAATTTATACATTGTTGCACTAAACAAAACTTCTACTTTGTTGCATCGTTCAACTTCTGCAATATAAGGTGCTAAGTTTCAAGTATGCTCCAAAACTTACGAGGTATTTACTGCGCTTAACTATCCCGGGTAATTTGTTTACTGAAACAAAATAACCCGGCTAAGTGACAGTCAGACTCTCTGCGCACTGAGGGTCCCATAAAATACAAAAACGTAATACATAACAAAATTATCTTATTAAATTAATATGACTGCCCTGGTGGCTCAGTTGGCCCTTCTGCGCTTGAGGGCGTGGTTTCGATTCCCACCTAGGACAAACATTTGTGTGATGAACATTTGTGTTTGTTCTATGGCTGGGTGTTAGTATGTATTTAAGTATGCATTTAAAAATATATATGTACGTATATCAGTCTCTGGCAGCCATATTACAAGCTTTGCTTAGTTTGGGGACAGATGACCGTGTGTGCAAAAATATCCCAGATATATAAATTTGGCTGATTTCTTAATGAAATAAACATGATTTCAATTAAGGCCCATAAGTAACTTAAGTCGTTAGCTACTAAAATACAAAAAAGTTGTGTAAAAAGACAACATCACGCCCAGGCGGTCACACAAATGTTTTTAATTCTGTAAATGATGTCTTCAAGTGTATATTAGTTATATTTAATACCCGAAATAAATGAATAGGGCGGTGGGGGCACGAGAGTTGGTGTCGCATTCGCACTGAATCGTTGATGCATTCTTCATTCTTACACATCAAACTTACTTTATATTGACATGACAGAATAGGATTGCTTTCACCAATAGCTTAATATTTTAAATTTGGAAGTTCATCATCGTCAGCCATAATATGTCCACTGCTGAACATAGGCCACCCTCTTTAACCTCCACACTGAACGACAACTTGCCATCTGCATCCACTGGATGCCCGTGACTCTCTCGATGTCGTCGACCCAGTAGTAGGAGGCCTACCTACGCTGCGTCTTCCGGTTCGTGGTCTCTACTCAAGAACCTTTCGTCCCCATCGGTTATCGGTTCTTCGAGCGATGTGGCCTGTCTATTGCCACTTCAACTTGCAAATTTTAATAGCTATGTCGGTGACTCTGGTTCTTTGGCGAATATCTTTATACGTTTCAGATTCTATCGCGCAAAGAAACTCCGAGGTTAGCTCTCTCCATTGCCCGTTGTGTGATTTTGGAAGTTCCTTTGCTGGAACTAGGTATTTTATTTTGATGTCTATCAAGAAATCCTTTATTATCGTCATGCTTCTATGACATAACATTTTCTTGACACGTGAACATAGTGTCTTTTTGTAATAGAGACAATAAAAAACGCTTTATTGGACATTCTTAGTTTTTATAATTACATACGAGTACGTAGAAGAGTAAGTTAAGACTATACTAAGTATTAGCCTAATATTAGGATAGATTATAATTAAATTAAGCAGTGCCTTTTACAAGCGTAACTTAAGAAAAAAAAACAATGATTTGATTGTTAGATTTGTATTTGTCTAAGTTTTATATGCCTGAGTGGCCTAAAAGATTGACTTCAGGGCTGTCCAGACTCAACACAAACTTGCAAACCTTAACATATCAAATATTACGTAAGGTGTCCTGATTTTCATATTTCGTCACGATGTTTTCGGTGAATTGATTTTTATAGAGTTGTTCGAGCCTAACATCCTCGTGGCTTATAGAAATGATGTTGCGTAGAAAAATAATCAATAACTTATTGCACATTATGAAATTCACTTACAGATCTTAGGTAGCGTGTATAAAATAGGTATTACATAATGGGTTGGGATTGGGTATGGCAACAAACTGCGGAGTAGGTCGATTCCTTCCATTATTGATTTGTTTTTAATATACTTTTTGCCGATCAGGTTCTAAATGTCCCTTTCCCAAACAAAACTCATGATAATTATCAATATAAAAAACCGACTTCATCGGACCTGGACCAAATTGAAATGAGACCAAATGGGAAGCACCAGCTTACAAATAAAAAAATAATCATCAAAATCGGTTCACACAGTCGAAAGATCAAAGGTAACAAACTTAAAAAATAAAATACAGTCGATTTGATAACCTCCTCCTTTTTGGAAGTCGGTTAAAAAGGGACATTTTGAACCTGAACGCATTTTGCAAGCATTGTGTCTTTAAGGTTTTAGCAAATTAAAAACCATTTTGAGGTTTGTACGTGAAAATGTTGTACTAAATATGACGTTAGATCCGTCCAAGGATCCAGGTTATCCAGGTTACTTCCTATTCCAATTAATGTATAATCGAATGCCTACTCTCACCTCAACATCTATCAATTCTCAATTATCTGAAATTAGCGAAGCGAAATGTCTAATTTACTGGAACGCCTATACACTGATAACAATCAGTATATAGGTGTTCCATCTACTTCCCTACTCTTATCTATATTTCTCTACTGATTTAATAAATAAACACTCCAACACACACTAGATATCACTGAAAATATTATGTAGAGCCGACTCTACACCTGCGCGAGCGCCAAGTCACCGACTGGCATGAGACATCGCGAGATCGAGTCTGCTGGCAATCTGCTCATTCTCTTGAGTTGGAAGCCAATACTCACTACCCCAGCGAAGTAGTAGTAATAATAAAATCGAAAAATTCTAAATCGCTTACAAATAATTTTCCGAAATAAATTTTCACGCCAACTGTTAGCGAGAATCGATGAAAAGGTCACTTGATGTAAAGAGAATCACCCGTAGAGAGAGTTCGAAATGACGGGTCCCTTGATGTTGGGAGAAATAAATAGCGAGATTCTGCGTAATGAGAATTCGACATAGCCGGTATGATTAGATTATCCACGCTGGTAAAATCTCGGTACTAATTACCTTCATATTTATTAACGTAAATAAAGGAACCTTGAATCCTTACGTCACCATCAAGTGGTATTTTGACACGTAAAAAAATCGTTTTATATTAGTCTTTAATCAAAGAAACAAGGATTTTGTTCGCCGTTGAGCTGCAAAAACAGTGGCATAACAATACATACTAGCTATATTATATTTGTTTATGACATGTCATGTTTACGCATCGCTAGGTAAGGTAAGAAGTAACTGAATGCAAACTCCTGCGCCGGCACGATTTGGTGGAGTTTTAGGTAGTCCATGGTCGGGTGGTTGGTGCAATATCCATTTTTATAACTATATGATTATTAACGGGATATTTACCGTGATAAGCTTGTACGGATGAAGCTCCCGGTATTTCAGCGCAGGTACATGCGAATGTTCAGGGGAAACTTGAAGAATGAGATGTAGTTGGACAAACATTTCAAAGTAAGGAACAAAAAAATGATCTACCCTCTTTTTTAGTTTTTTTTACTATGGTTATCAGTGGTACTCTAACTCGTATCTACATCCCGACTGCAACTAAGCCCGACATTTTAAAAACTTTAGCTCTTAATTATAAGTGTTTTCTGTGTATTTGTAATTTTTATATATCTAATGTATCTTCTTCCTACTGTTATAAACTAGAGCGTAAGTCTCGAACACACTGCATAAATTAATAACCGTTTCCGAACCACAAGAAGAAACTGGGCTACAGTGTTGGCAATGAACAAAAACATAAAATGCAAATGTGATAAATGACCAGTGACCCGGTAGCTTTACCGCCTAATACTTGCGGCAGTCGTTACTTCTCTCTATGAATAAAGAGATTTATGTATTGAAAGGTTAGGTTTAGAATGTACTAGCTACGCCCCGCAGTTACGCCCGCTATTCAAAGAAACCGTGATATTTTCGGGATAAAAAGCAGTCTATTTAGCTGATGTAGCTGTTATTTTGGCTTGTTTTAACCGACTTCCAAAAAGGAGAATGATCTCAATTCGACTGTTTTTTTTTTTGATTGTTACCTCAGAACTTTCCACTAGGTGAACCGATTTTTAGGATTCTTTTTTAACAGACTTCCAAAAAGGAGGAAGTTATCAATTGAGCTTTCGACTGGGTGAACCGGTTTTAATGACTCTTTTTTTTAAGCTGGTGCTTACCTTCCGTTTGGTCCCATCTAAATCCGGTATATCAAAGAACTTCGAAAATTCAAAGTCATATGACATTCCCCAACATGCACTGGGCCATCATCGTGTATTAAGGCCCATCCTATCTCTGAGAGAAGGCCTGTGTCCCAGCAGTAACAACATGATAGGCTGATAATAAAAATAATCTATAAATAATATAATAAATATATCAATTGTTGTTCGTTAGTCTCGCTAAAACTCGAGAACGGCTGAGCCGATTTAGCTGATTTTGGTTTTGAAATGTTTGTCGTAATCCAGGGAAGGTTTAAACGGTGAGTAAAGGGCTGGACCGATGTTGATGAAATTTTGCTTTCCTGGAACGGGTCATAGTAGCGAGGCCGAAGGCCGAGCTTACAACCGTGCGAAGCCGGGGCGCGTCGCTAGTTATCAATATAAAAAACCGACTTCATAAAAATGACAGAACTGAACCGAATTGAAATGGAACTACACGGGAAGAACCGACTTTCAAATAAAAAAAAAAGAATCATAAAAATCGGTTCACCCAGTCGAAAGTTCTTAAGTAACAAACATAATATATATACGAATTGATAACCTCCTCCTTTTTGGAAATTGGTTAATTAAAGATAACATCAAAGTTCAGGCAAGGTTCAAGAATAAGGTGAATAAGTGAGCAGGATTTCAATCAATTGCATTGCGATCGCATTTTGATGTGAAGCGGTATAAGCTTAGCGAGCTATGTAGGATTTAATACGTGATAAGTCCAGATAAACATTAAAAATAATATGTGTTCAAATGAAAGTTTAAAAATCACTATGTAGGATTGCATTACTAAATATAATAAACGCTATATAAGGTTTGGTAAAGTATGACTTACAGCAACGGTTATCTTTATTTTAATAGGTTTCATATAATTTTACAACTCCACTTTTATTTTAAAGCTTTGTTGTATAAATAAAATATTTTAGCTTAAGTGTCTCGAAAGCCGTGAAAAGATAATTAGTTGATGTTATGAAACATAAGCTCTTGCTGGTAATTAATTAACGCTGCCCTTTTCGTTAGCCAACATTAGTTAAATTAAACATGTCTTTTTTGTAACTGCCTTTGTACAATTGGAGTTACGGGTTAGTATTAATATTATATTTTAAAAAATACAATTCATTTTCGTCAAAAAATACTCTATTCTGCTGTTTTTTTTCCTGGAATTACAAAAACGCAGACAATGGAGAAATGCCAAAATATCTAAAACGGCGCAGCCGAGTTGCCGAGTTCTAGGAAAATATCTTGCAACGCCGCGCTACGCCGCGCTACGCCGCCTAAAATGCGGTTTGACCTTTAGTGGTACCATTGATTTACAAACACACAGATGTTGAATCTAGTAAAAAAAAACAAAAAAAAACGTCGTGAGCTTCCCTATATTTTAGATTTAAAACCTATGTCGTTTGGACAATGTCCAATTTAGCTTGTAACAAATGTACATAATTATTACCTCAATAGTTGATATGGTTTTGGTCTAATTTTGATTTAAATTTTGAGCTCCGAACCAATATCCATAGTTTTAAATATTTTTGATATATAATCACTTAAATAAAAATTATTTTTTGGCAATAAAACACAACATGCAAAGGTCAAACATAAAAACGATTACAAAGCTATTGAGTAGGTACTTTATTTGTGGTAAATATCATTAGTAACACAATAACTTATTCTATGTCTAAATTAGATATCTCTTACACTATTTATGGAGGAGAAAACATTTCCACAGTTGTTAATAATACATCCTCGGTATAATCCCCAGCCTTGGCCAGCCCTATTAATTGGGCACTCAATAACTACAATATATCGCTATTCCCGTTCAATTAACAGAACTATAACACAGCTAAGAACACGTGATAAAATATATATGTTTACTATAAACCCAACCCATCCCAAAGCTATAAAGCGTCATTAAAAATTATTGCCGCGAATCCCATTTAAAATCTTGAAAGAATGTTTCTGAAATGGTTTACATAGTTAGAGAGATTTCGCAATGACCTTATTCTGAGAATAACTAAAAAACATCAAATAAGAAAACAAGTGAACTAGAGTCCGCGTAAAAATAAAACAAAATAACAGCTGCTGATGATAATATAGAGCAATCTGAAATGAAGTATTTCATTGGATCTGACGTCCGAATAACCATACCAAGAATGAGCTAATTTATGCATAGAAAATACTATTACGAAAATGACAGAGAAATATTTTTCTCTTAGAAAGGGTTTTGGGTTATTTTCCCTGAACTCAGTTACAGCTGAGAATAGCATAATTATGTTTGTGGCTTTCTCTTATATGTGTACGCAAATATCAGATCTATAGAATACACATTTGGAAACGATAAACTTACCTAAATTAAAATAAAAAAACGAAATTAACAAAATTAAAATAAATATATTAAACTACACTAATCTAATAAACCGCTGCCTGTAGGCATCATTCCCAAAATGCTAGCCGCATTGCCGCGTTGGATTGCAACGCTAACAAACTATCTTAGGGCGATCAAAATTATTTTTGTCCCCCGTCACTCCCATGTGAGTCCGAGAGTGAAATAAAAATAATTATTATCTATTGGCTAAAATAAAACCGGTTTACAATCGCCTAAGACACCACGTAACTTAAACGCCAAAAACTACACTAAAATTTGAAATGAAAACCTTCTCATTTTATAAGATGGGTGGGTAAAATACTTACCTATAAGAGTCAGCTAAATCATAAACAACAAGGATGGCGTCAACAAAATAAACAAGAATTTGATGGATTATGACGCCTTCCTGCACATTTACTACAAAATAAATAAACACGTAGTACGGTTTGTTTGTTGACTGACTGGTTGGTTGGTTGGTAGGTAGATAAATTCGGTATTCAATTCAATTAAATATCTGGGACATTATTGCACACACGGTCATCTGACCCCAAACTAAGCAAAGCTTGTAATAATAGCTGCCTATACTGATATACATACATATATATATATATATATATATATATATTTAAATACATAAGTACTTAAATAGATACTAACACCCAAAAATAAAACAAACACAAAATATGTTCATCACACAAATGTTTGACCTAGGTGGGAATCGAACCCACGCCCCCAAGCGCAGAAGGCAGGTACACTACCAACTGTGCTAAAGGAGCTGTCATAATTATTGTAATTCAATTCTTTATTTCTCTGCCTCTTGACATTGTCGCAATGTTCTTAGGTACGTCAATTTAATATAATATTTTTTATTGCCGCTTAAATAAATGATTATGATTATATGCCCTAATATTGGTGACGTCAATAATAATTTAGTTAAGACAGTTTTTATACTGAGAATATAAATTTAGTGATATTAATAATACAAATATATTTATTACCAAAAACGTACATATCCATTTGATTTACCAGCATATTTTAATAAATAAATAAATAGGTGAATATATTATTCGCAATTACGATTTATACTATAGTTTTGTAGATATCTCGTAAGCAGCTGTACTAGGTAAGTATAATTTAATAATTATAATATATTTGCTAATTATATATAATTAAATTATATATGTTGCAAGAAACCAAGTAGTTAATTAAGATCTAGATTTCACTATTAGTGTTAACATCATCGAGATACAATTCCTATAGAGTCACAATCGTGGCAAAAAATGTCCGCAGATTTTTTGGTTAGTTGTAAGGCAACCGCGATTCGACTACATCGCCACGCGATGCAAGCGCTACGATGCCCTATCGGACAAGTGACGTTGAACACTATACAAGCGACATAGCGTCTAAATTGAAGTAAATGTGGCATTGTGAACTATATATGATGTCTAGGTATGTACAACGACGCTCGGACGTTTATTGACTGTTTTCACTTAGAGTTTGTAACTTTGTAGGTATTTTATCTCGATGGCTAACATACAGATAAAAGTCAATTCGTTACTCAATAATTTATCCGCGCACCGAGCTCTGGCCGAAAGTCCCCAATGGTCGCGTTTTATTAAAAAATATGTCTATTTCTTAAATAATATATTTACAAAGAAATAGCATAACCTACGGTTAATTTGATTCATCAACGTACACTATTTCCACACTGCTATCTAACATTGTCTGTCACTATGTCTGTATATTACTTTTTACGATTACACTGTTGAAACTATTTTGATTAAGTATTTGGCTTGCAAATACTTGTATTGCTTACTTTTACTTAACGCGGGTAAAATGGCGGAGGCAGCTTGTAGTCATGTTATTAACCTATTTGAGACTTAAAATTATCTCGCCAAGAAATTTACACTTTACAGCTAAGTTTATTCATTGCTTACACAAAGTTAGTAACTTGAGAAGAGCTTAAGCGTCAAGGGTGAAGTTGCAATGTTTTCATAGCGAAAATATCAGGGTAACTTGATATTTAGTCTTATATTCTCTCTTAAGAGGGCAGTTAAGCGAAAAATGACATAACTTGACTAGGTCAACAATGAGTTGAAAACGTACCAAACTCATCAGTGATATTCATACTTGGGAAACCATATCAAGGCTAGATTTTTAAGGTCAGGTAGAAAGATAGTGATAATAAGTTTGCACGATACATTGTAAAAAGTTAGTTAGAAATGAAGCTGAGTATTTTAAAAAGCCACTACAGGTATTCTAAAATAATTACCTCCTACAATAATAATGAATAAGCAGCTAAACATCACTTGAACAGAGCATTATCTTAAGTACGTACCTAAGTGATAATCTTCGTTTGACTTTACCTACCAAAAAGGCTTGACATTAACAGTACGGTAGTAGGCCGTTAAAACATAAAAATAAGCGAAGTTTGGTATTCTTAAGATTGGAATTTTATCGTACAAGTGGATCACATTAAAAACCTACTTCAAAAATATATGAAAAACGTAATAAGTGCCTATAAAATTTGAGATTTGCCCTCGAATTCCCTGGGATCCCATCATCAGATCCTGACTTGGTGGTACATTTGTGATATATGTAATGTGTCTAGGCTAAAACATTTACAATGTTATCGAATTTTTCGTAGTTTCGTAGGGTTTTCGTTTTTAAATATTCTTTATACTTGTGGTCAGGGTAAAGATAGAAGTGCGTTTACGTTGAGGCAAGGGCATGAACGCTCTTGAACAGAGTACCTAGTGAGAGTTTTTCCAATTGAGCTTACCTTACCTACTCGAGCGCCACGATTTGTATGAAATAAGAAGAGCAGCGCCATCTAGAGCCATGGAGATGACACTGTTTTTACGAACAGGCAAATGCAATTAAAAAACTTACACTAGTCTAGGCTCTCTGGACCAGTGATGAAACAATCGCGGTGTAAAGTCGTAAGTGCGTGCCAGGCCTAACTCATTTGTACCAAAGTATCTTGGGTAACTTACAAACTAAAGGTCGTATCTACGTAATTTATCTCAGAACTTATATGTGCTTTTTTTGTACAAATATGTTGTTAAGAGTAAACTTATTTCGTAAATTATAGTTGTTGTTACCTTGCGTTTACTTTAAGCTTGTATTTAAGTATTTTCGTGTTTTAATGCTTTCATTTATCAAGATACAAGTAATTTATTGTAAGTACATTTGCCGCCTATATAATTTACGACATTATTACTGTATTAGGGGTTTTATGGTGTGAATTTGTTGAATCATTAGTTGCTACTTAAAACGAAAAGGCAATTTAGCAGGAAGAAAATAAAATACATAATTAGTGTCACGATTCTAAAGGTTCAGCCACAATTATTATGCGTTGTGGTCGCGACGCGGCCTAGAAATATTCATAATTTTTTTATTAAAAAAATTGTAGCATGCCTTAGGTTGTATAACGTCCTTGGGTCAAATCGAGAGTTACATCATGCATGACATTGACAAATAAAATAGATAACAAATAATTAATAGAAAAACGGAGTTTTGGCGCCAACGTGAAAAAAACTTGTGTTATTTTGATGTATTAAGGTGCACATAATGATGGTAGATTATTATTTTACTAAATGTTCATGAAAGATCTCGAAAGTGTGAAGTGATATAACGTTTTCCAAACTCCATAGAAGGCTCTGGTAAGTCTCCACCTCTCTACTGGGGCATGACTTGGTCATAACCATGACTTACTTTGCTTGACTCTGACTGACTTCACTTGAATGGCGATGTTTACTAAAACTTTTGTCAAGTATTGAAATATGTCAACATTTGACACTGGCAAATAAACATGACGTGAGACGGTTAAATCTGAGATGATTTAGGCAAAATCCTCTAAAAAGGAATGATAAAAAGAGAAATAAAAACAATCCCATATTGTGTTGACCATATTATCAGAGAATAAATACGAATGGAAGGTACTGTGTGAACTAAGAAAGAACAGCACTCATATTCATGCACTGTGGGTCACGATTAAACTTTGTTTGCCCTGTACTGACCAATCTAGTTTACTCAGACCGAAGTTTAACCGGAAGGGTTACTTTCAAATATTTGTTCAGTCCTTTTCCATTAACCTGAAATATATGAGACCTTCGAACGGAAATCATAATGGGATAAACACGGAAGCTCTAATGCATTATCGTCCCTGGCTATATTTTCCGGCTTCACCCATTGATTTGAAAAACATATGGATTTCGGGCTCACTATAAAATTCACGAGCGAAAATTCATGAGCGATGATGACCGAGCACAGTTTGAATATATTGTACCTTTACGGTATAGTGCGTAAAATTCGTACTATATATCTACCGACTGATGATCTAAATGCTGGCGTCTATTTTGTCTAAAAACTGTACATTGCCATTCAACGTGGCAATGCTTACCGACTACTTTTTCTTCCACCAACGGGCTTTTAGTTATTTTATTTTATTATAATATATATTTATTTTTAAGTATCTGCCTAATTTTATTTGACATAATATATTTTATATCTTAGATCGGATAGTTGGTTCATTACCTACACCGTTTGGCAGAAAGGTACACTTCTCAAACCCATTTGGCATTTAAAGTAGCAGTAAGATATTTAAAATTGTGGATATCGGATCAGCGCTCAAAAATGCCCAAACGAAAAGTAGACAATACTAAAACCATTAAAGTAATCTGTGCATTAAGTTAAATCTTGAAGCAAGGTAAATAATAGACAAGGGGTTCTTCAAAAGGGCTGTTAATAGAGTATTTAAAGGTTGGCTATGTATCTGTTATGTCCGGTATTACAGTATCCATAAGCCACGGCGATCGTTTGCAATCGAGCGACCCGTTACCATTAGCTTGTTTGCCACTTAAGGTTTTTTTTCACATATTTATGACTACATACCTACTAGGATTTAAATAAGTCAAAACACTGTTTCAAGCTATCACAGTTGTAAATAATCATACAAGTAGTACCCTGGTTGTGTAAGGAGCTCCCGATATTTTGGCGGAGTTACATGCACCATGTTCACGGGAAGAAGGTATATAAGTCAAGTACTTCCAAAATATAAAGGTAAATTTATAATCGTTTTTGAAGTGCATGTCAATCAAAATTTCAAAAACATGATATTCACCATGAATATCATGTATTTTAATTTTTGATTTTCAAAGTTACCTAGCGACGTTCCTTCACCGTTTTTGAGCAATATCATCAAAACTACTGCACATAATTTGTAAAATTTATTTATTACAAAATAATGAAAAGTTAACCGGGTGCCGTCAGATTGTAAAGCGCACATGCTACTATTTTTCTACCATCGCTCATAGGCACAATACTGGCTAAAACCTTAGCTCATACACCAAGAATACCAGCTTAATTGTATCTGGAAAAAAAGGAAAAACCTTTGATTTCGAATGAAAAATCACTCTAGAATGTTTTGTGAAGTAAAAGGCTCTGAAAGCGTCTCAATCGAATTATAATTAGTCAGGCACTTACGCGCACCCACGCACAAAATGTCACGAATCGTGTTTCGTTATTGTACCGTGAAAATCTGTAACGTTAATCTAAAAAGAAGTACTTATAGTTTGTTTTATAGCATTTCATAAAATTTGGTAATTCAATCATAAGACACACCTTTTTTATACGTTTTTATAAGCTTCTCTTACTAATTGCCAAACGAATTATGAAAATAAATCTGGGAAGTAAATTAATAAAATTCTATCACTTTAAAACTTTGCAAGACCAATGACCATCCAAACCACTTAGGCACCAGCCATCTATACATATAGGTAATAATAATAACGTAGTGGCGGCTTTAGAATATTTAGAAATAAAGGGTTATAATAATAACCACTTTATTTAACCTATGAAAAATTACATACGAATAAAATAAAATAAATATATAAATATCTGGGACATTATTGCACACATGTTCATCTGATCCCAAACTAAGCAAAGCTTGTAATATGGCTCTCAGAAACTGATATACATACATATATAATTTTAAATACATAAATAGATATTAACGCCCAGACATAGAACAAACACAAATGTTCATCCCACAAATGAATCCTAGATAGGAATCGAACCCACGCCCCACGAATAATTGAATCCACTGGCTCTGAACTGGTAAAAAAACTGTGTTTCAGAAGCCTGTGGGTTCTCTCAGTCTTTATGAATTAACATGTTTCAAAACAAATACATACATGTTATTATGGGTTTAAATTTAGAAAATAAATTACAAAGAACAGATGAAAAAACATAAATTAGGTAATAATTATTTTTTCATGTAAATTATACAATTATAATTTAACTATAGGTACCGTACAGTACAGTTCTAATTTATACTACTTTATACTTAGAGAATGGAAATATTTAAGGCTAGTCGACCGTCCCGGCTTCGCACGGGTGTAAGCTCGGCTTTCGGCCACACTTCGGCCTCGCTACAAAATATAATTTAGCCTATGTCACCCGGGGATAGTGTAGCTTCCCAACAGTGAAAGAATTTTTCAAATCAGTTCAGTAGTTTTGTAGCCTATTCAATGCAAACAAACAAACAATCAAATCTTTCCTCTTTATAATATTATAGTATAGACATAGATCTAATCATCATCATCATCTCAGTCTATCATGTTCCTACTGCTGGAATACAAGCCTTCTCTCAGAGAGAGAGAAGACGGGCCCTAATTACCACCATTACCATTAGTGAGGGGCCTTATTCAACATGCTGGCCCAGTGCATATTGGTTAATGTCATATGTCTTTGAACTTTTGAGGTGCTTAGACATACCTGGACATGCTTAGACATACCTGGACAAGGTTTTTCATGATGTTTTTCTTCACCGTTTTTAAACATATCTATATCAGTAACATAATTAAGTAGTTAGTTTTTTTAGTATTTCTAATTATATTATAATTAATTTGACGGAAAATATTTTGTGTTGTATTTCTGTTTGTAGTTTTTATATTTTTTTACTGTTCGTGAGATTAGTCGTTGATTGTGAAGAAATCAATTTTTAGATGCGTTTTGTTTACGGTTTTTCATCACGTCTACTCAGTACTTACTTCATCGCCTCTGAGTTAATAGAGCTAGAATCACTCCGTTGATTGAAGGTATCCGTCGATTCGCGATTAAGGTCGAATGTTGTTTACAGAAAGTTATAAAGAACCGAGGTTTAATACTCTAAAGATTTTACGTTTGAGCTGTTTAATTTTGATAATTTATTTTCTAACTACACTAGGTCTCGGGATAAACCTGGTTAAAACTAAGATCATGTTTAACACACATGTTTCCCCAGGACCTGTCTATGTTGGCCACATACCTCTCGAATGTGTTCAAGAATACGCCTATCTAGGGCAGATTCTACAGTTAGATGGGGCTATAGATTCGAGGAAGAAGTCGACAAAATAATTCGGGTAGGCTGGGCAGCGTTTGGCAAACTTCATCATGACTTCTTGTCGTCCATTACACTGTGCCTGAAGACGAAAGTCTTTGAACAGTGTGACCTACCTGTACTAACCTACGGAGCAGAAACGTGGACATGTATTAAAGCTGGTTCATCAATATAAAGTTGCTCAGCGAGCTATGGAGTAAGCTATGCTTGAGGATTCTTTGATGGAATGAGAAATTAGATTATCCGACAAAGAACTAAAATAACTGACTGGCACACTAGTTTATCAAGCTGACGTGGCAATGGGCTGGTTGTAAAAGAACCAATAACGGTTAGTATAAACGGGTTCTAGAGTGGAGACCACGTATCGGCAAACGTAGAGTAGGATGCCTTGCAGCCGGTGGCGAGTGGATGCAAAAAGCAGAAAATCGTATCTTGTAGTGTTCTTTAGGCCTAGTCCAGCAGTGGACGAACATCTAATGAGCTACAATGATAATAACAGTAGCTATGTTTTTATAAGCATGTTATTTTAAGTAACCTTGAATACTTTTTTTCTTACTTGTCTACTCCCCGCTAAATTTTCTCTCATGTGACAATCTAAAAAGGCTAAATTGAGTTTCATCTCCAATTGGATTTGTTCCTGCAACTTTCCCGAAACTAAAACTATGTTAACCATGAAGTTCCGTTTCCAATACGTTTATCAAGGGAGTCTCAAATTATCCTGGAACGTGATACTAATAAATAGAACAAAAATTTGTTTTTAATCCATTACATCCATTTTGATCCAAACTATATAATATTATCAAAACATGTCATGTTCTCAAATTAAATAGTCAAGTATGCAACTTTTATTAATTATCATATACTTAATTTTATGACATTAATAATGTTAGCATAAGTAAAAAATATAAATTTAATAATAAGGTAATTAAAATTATTATGAAATTTTCGAGACTATACATTGTTATTTTATATTTATTTAATAATAGGCTTGCGTTTGACCGCCAACTCGTTTGATGATAAGTGATGATGCGGTTCACGATGGAGCACGCTTGCCCAGAATAAACCGATTTACTCGTGATTTGAAGACACCCAGATTGTAACTAACGGGTAACACCCATTCAGGCAGCGCATTCCACAGACTAGCAGTTCGCACAATAAAAGTGGAATCAAAGCGTTTCGTACGGGTTTCCTACGGGTTTTCGGAATATCAATCATAAAGCGGTGACGATTTTTCGAGCCCACTCTGGCATATATTTCATTTATTGTTTTGAATTCATTTTACTTCATTTGCTATAGGACTGTTGGAAACATATAGGCCTCCTCTGGGGCTTTCCACTTGTCCGTTATAAATGATCCAGGATGGTCTAGCCAACTTGTTGATCCCGTCTACCCAACACGCCATCGGTCTGCCTTGCCGCCTCTTGCCTTATGGTCCACGCCATTCAGTCGTAATATCTCTGCTCTGGCAACGCCATCACCTTTGTAGCCTGAGTGCTGCAGGAAATTGATCACTTTTGATTAATTTCTTATACCTATACAAATATCTATCTATATTCCTGGCTTCCACCTTCCCAAATTACACATTTTTTTCAACACTAGGTTCTTGGATTTGACATAATATTACTATTTATTTGTTTCTACTGCCTTGCTACGTCCCTAAAGTTTTTGAATGGCATTCAACTAATGTCATACTTACACGAAAATGGATCCCCATAATTTTTACCCCATTAGGAGTGCCTCTAAAATATTCATTTAAACGATTTCTCTTTAACAATACCCAAAAGCTCCCCATTAAATAGAAGTTATTGCATGTGGCCAGTCGTGCACCAAAGTGCTCTTTGAAAGGCGGAAATGCTCGGCAATTTTCGGGAGAGCTCGGAATTCCCGACTTGAATAACAATTACAACGGTTTCGTAGTTTGATATGCACGCACGAACGGGACCTACATTTTTGACACCCACTGAAAAACGGATCGCCGTGCGATTTGAAACTTTGTAGTATTAAGATAAGGTCCAACATTTCCAATGTGTTGCTAAGGGTATGTCATGGTTGGTGACCTCTGAATGTTTTTAATATAATGTGAGAAACACATTATTAAGTAGGTACACGCGCTTGAACGAAATCTTTTTTGGCTGTTGCCATTCGAGACAGTTTCACCTCGTTGCTAACGATCATTGAAATATTTAGTTAAATCACATGTTACTTCAAACATTACTTTCTGATTTTATAAAACTAATTATATTCAAACTATTATATATTTTTTACTAAAAATTTCAAAATTTCTTTATTATGGCCATATTTTCACTGTAAAACTTCTAAACACTTTCAAAATTTTACATCGTTAACTATGCAAAAGTAACCCTATTAGAATTTTATCTGTCTGCCTGTTTTTAGCACCACATGGCTCAGCCGATTGTAAATAAAGAATAGGATTATTTTGACCTTGAAGGGCTTATAGTACTTATGATTCGAGTGAAAACGATAACGATTCAAATGTTGATTTTTGCGAGTGCGTTATAATTATTTACAAAAAGCATAGAAATTGTAGATAGATAGAAATACATGCTACTACTGTAGTGGTTAGACAGGAAGAGAATAAATTTGTCAGTAACTCATCGAGTCATCTATATATATATGTATATAAAAGGCAATGTGTGTATGTACTTATGTTCCCTATAGACTCCGAAACGGTTGGAGCGGATTTGATAAAATTTTAAGGCAATTTTCAGATTAGCCCAGCAAGTGATCCTGGTTCGGTAGCGATCGGATCAAAAGATTTCTTTTGTTTTAATAATAATAATTATCCCTACAAAAACAAGAACAAGAATTGGAGTCATAATTGACATATTAACACTGACCTCCATTATACAAGTACGCTGGACCTATGATTAGCCAAGCCAAAGTGAGACGATTTGATTTTCGCCATTTTGGCGCTGATCGCAGCAGTGGGTGGGAACGGAACTAATAATAGGGATGGGACAATGCGATAAAATACATCAATAAAAGACATTTCCGACAGATACAGATTTTCCGACGGGTTGTATATACTTTACACCTCAGTGACATAGGCTATGTAAGTACCATGGGAGAAGCCGGGGCAGACAGCTAGTCTTAGGATATGCCGAAGCCGGACTAAGGGGTACGAGTGCGCGCAAGATAAGTCCGCTCGGTACTGACTTCGGAACTAATACGTTTCTCATGACTTGTCGCAAGTTTCAGGTGAATTGTTCGATTGTAGCGCCATTATTTATGCGCTGACTTCTTGCGCGCATTCTAGTATGTGGCTAGCTAGATCAAAAAATAAATATAGGAACGTTTTTGAAATAGAAATGAGGGTTTTTTGGGATGGAGTGGTATAGGTAGGTAAGGTATTTGTAGAAAATAAAAATGTACAATCATTTAATTTTTTTTATTAGTTACCTTCATCATCTACATAGTTACATACCATCAACAATTCTTCGTACTTTACATTTAACAGGGAAATTTGAATTATTTTTGTAAATTTTATACATCACGACAAAATCAGACTAAACGCATCATTGAATACAAGAATAACTTTTGTTTTTGCCTGCTCATGAACGCAGCCGTAGGCAAAGCTAATTTGTTATTAAATGTAACTAGTTACATCAACAGCTATTGTCTCAGGTACAGGGGGTCCGGAGGTAACCATCTTTGTTCCAGATACAGAAGGTGTAGGTAAAACCATACTTTCATGCGTTGAAGATGCGTGTTCTACAAAAACATAAGATATTTTAATTTGAAATAAAACAGCCTTTATCGTAATCTTAATCTATCAGAGGGAAGAAAAAAAACAATATTATTAATTATTAATATAGTATTTTAACACATGGTGGCAGCTTCATTATCATTACATAATATAAAACAAAGTCGCTTCCCTTGTCTGTATGCTTAGATCTTTAAAACTATGCAACGGATTTAGATGCAGTTTTTTTAAATAGATAGATTGATGCAATAGGAAGGTTTATATGTATAATACATGCATCACAATTATCTGTGCGAAGCCGGAGCAGGTCGCTAGTCCCAAATAACTGGGTGTATAGCCCATTATTCAAAATCAGAATCTAGGTACTGAATTTTCACCAGAATAAAAATCTTATGTATGACCTCTCTATATATCTTAGAAATAATAAGGTACTTTTACAAGCTTTTATTTAGTTTCACCTGTCCCTATGTTAGTCATCAAATCTAGCAAATTAAATTTGACCAACTTCCCGGTTTCCGTTTGAGCTGAAATTTTGCATGCATAGGTATGTATATTGCGTGACAATGCACTATTATGACAAAAGCTTGTCTAAGAAAAGTTTTTTTAAATGATTACTTGTTATACTTACCGGCACTGCTACAGAAAATTGTTGGAATACTGCACTTTTTCAAGGTGGTGCATGAGTTATGTTTAATAAAACAGTCATCAGAGAAGTGCTTCGAACAGATGTAATCATATTTCTTCGGACGCCAACTAGGCTTTTCAATGTTTTTCAGCCATAATTCCAGTCTTCTTTTGTCTGTCGGAAACCTGTGTAATGTATTATTTTAAAATTATATGTATTTGTCATTAAAAATCGGTCATCGGCGATTTCCGTTCTTGAAAGAAACCGATATTGATAGGAAAAATATCGATACGTTTTATCGACAGGTAACTTTGACAACACTATTGAATTGTATTGTTTATATAAAAACCGCTAATACAAAGACAAATACGTTGTAATTACGTATAATAAGATTAGTAACAGAGTTTTAAGTCTTTATAGAAGTTTAATTTGCTGAATATTAGCCGCAAATTCACTTACTTGTGGAATGTAACCCCACTTCCCTTCTGATAACGAGTTTTGCATAACACACAGTCTTTCATAGTTTACCTATGAATGACCACCACTAATTTATATATCAACTACTTAATACGACACAACAAAGAAGCTTAAATCGCGTTAAACCTCCAAAAACACTATGAAAACACAAGAGACAATCCAAACGAGACAGCGGCCATTTGCAAGTTACGTCAGATTTAGTACTCTTCCCACGCGTTGGGGGCGCTTCAAATCGGCACAAAAAAGAGCTGTCATTTCGTAGGGTATCATAGGTCCAGCGTACTTGTATAATGGAGGTCAGTGCATATTAAACATAATAGAAAAAAAATATATTGTCATCTAATTCAAAGGAGGTTGCTATCGCTACAAAGGAAATTGCTTCAAGGAGGTATAAATAACACGCTGGGTGCAGCTAGTTGATTATACACTAATAAATAACTAAAGTTACTTCTATTCACGGGCCGAGTAGAATAAACAAGAACATTCACTAAATATATGTGGTGGGAAAACCCGCTAGAAACATCTAGTATCTTAACATACTTACCTAGATATAAAATATAGAAACCAGATGTACCTAATGTTCAAATAAAAAACTTGTCTGTCTCTCATCACAGATATCCATTAATTTATTACATAAATTATTTTAAAACCAGCAGATGGTATTTGACTGTCCATACAAATAATACAACAAAATATACAGACTGATAATTTATAGTTTGGCAACATTGACATTCATTGATTATTTTTGATCTAAATATAATTAAATAAATGTTTCTTTGACGCATTTTTTTATGATACTGAGTGACGAGACGAGCGAAGTCGCTCGCCTGATGGCTCTTCACGCTTGCCCATAGCAGCTCAACGCCGCTCAGAATATGGCAGTTCAAAACCCTGGATGCAATGCACTGCGCTCGTCACCCCGAGATATAAGATGTCAAATCTCTGTGTGCCCTGTAATTTCGCTGGAAACATTGCCTTCAATCCGGAACACAGTCGTGCTTGCACACTTCTGCTTGGCGGTTGAATAACTGGCAAAGGTGTGGTACTTCCCCAGGCGGACTCTGCAAAAGAGTCCTACCACTACAAAATCAGCATATCTAGTGTATAAATATTTACACTAGAGATTCGTCAAAGAAACAGTTATGAAGATGAAACTCTACAATATAACCCCTAATTCAATCAACTAAATTATTTTATACTAAACAAAGTAGAACAAGACTAATTATATAAAAAAAGATAAAATAACTAATAATCATCAAACGGCTGAAAATATTTTCTTGAATTATACCTAAGAACAATGTCGATCAAGTCACATTTACAACTAACATTTTTTTTATCAAAATCGGTTCAGCCGTTTAGTTGCTACGATGCCACTCACAAACACACAGATACACGCGTCAAACTTATAACACTGTCACTGTTTGCGTGAGGGGTAAGAATATAGAAATCATCAAGATAGACGAAATGTAAGCTACGTGTTGTAGCTTAGTGAAAACAGCGGCTTAGTCTGGATTTATTTATTAGTCACTAATTCGTGACTACTGATTTCTTGAAGACTAGTAATTATTATTTATATATAAAAACCACAAAACATAATAAACATTAAACACTTTTAAAAGGTTCTATCGCGAATGTTTAACATTATTTTAATTCTGGACGTTTCAAACATTTTGCAGTGCCCGTGGCAAAAGGTAGACTAAATGACGGACGTCTAGAAATATTATGAAATTAGATCCGTAGAAGGACCAAAGTGGAAGATATCAGATCCCATATAATTAATCTCAGGTGGTGTAAGGCACGAAACTTGGCCAGATGCGGCGACAGATTATATCTCTGATGAAATGATGTCCACGCGAGTGTAAGCGTAGCCCCGATAGACGAAGCAGTGACGGAATTACATAAGCAAATTTAGCGAAAATACATGGACGAGCCTGGCGTTAAACAGGGTACATTGGTGAAATGTTCCCTGTTGGTGAAAGGGAGTAGGCTTATGCCCTGCTGTGGGCTGAATGAGCTGTCAATGATGATCATGTTTACTATTTATTTTAGAAATTAAATAACTTACCATTATGTTCCATAATCCACTAACCTAACCTATACCATTAGCAATTCGTTCCACATTTTACATTATGACCCTTAATTAGAATGACACCCATTCAATGAATTTTAATGATCCTGAACCTAGATGTTAATGTCAGCCCAGCGTGCACTAGAGACACTTGTGGCAACACCATAAGAAGCAACTACGCACTATTAATGTTATCATGATAACACTCTCTCTAGATGCATACGATACATGTAATTTTAGTCTATGCATACTCGTTTTATTACTGTACTCGTACATCGTACCCAGAGTCGAAAACAAGCAACGAAGAGAGCTGTGTTTGGAGTTTCTTTGCGCAATAATATTCGGAACGAGGATATTCTCGGAAGAACTACGATACATTCACTATCATAGGTGGTCAGATTTGCAACTAAAAGTGGCAATGGGCAGGCTGCATCGCTCGAAGAACTGATAACCGAAGGGGTAGAATGGTTCTTGAGTGGATACCATGAACCGAAAATACCGGAATACAAGTTAGTACCGGAGTAATAGTTGGGCCTCCCACTAGGTGGACCGACGACATCTTGAGTCACGGCCATCCAGTGGAGCGGTTGGAGTTAACTCTATTTTTACATCTCTGATTCAGAAGCAGCTTGCGGGTTATTTATCTATAATTTTTGTGACAACGGGAGAAAAAGATTTGCGATGGTACAGTATAGTTAAACAATGACAAGCTTCGGGAATGTCGTTAAAGTGAATAGGTGATGTACTCCACAAGCTGGTGGAGCATCTCGGCAATCCGCTTATTATGGACCTTGAATTCCCCAGAGCAAGACTTCGAGACCAACCTTGAAAGATGATAACTTGGATCATAATGGTATGTCAAACTAGTATGGCCAGTGGCTACGAGGAAACGGCCGAAATGACATGAGAGCCAGCGAACTAGCGAGATGCTAACAACAGTGACAGTAGGAAAGATAATCCCAGTTCGTGCTGGGATACACGAAGAAGAAAGTAAGAGCATAATTATACAATTGCAACCTATATTCGTTGGTTTACTTATCTCCATAGGACTGCATAAGAATGGCCCTCCATTTGCCTGAGGTCAACTAATCTGGATCTTAGCTCTCAAGGTACGCTACTGCTTGATATTCGTCTATTCGCTTTCAGACTACTGTGTTAAGTATATCGTCACTCTACGAGTACACAATACATCCATCAATCATACGTGTGTCCATCGCTTCACAATCTAAAACTACATAATACAAATATACCTGGCTTACATCTATAAAGATTATAGGTTGGTAGGTATATTACTATATCAATAGGTGAACGGTTAACTGTTAAAGTTTACATTATACTGATGAATTGGTTTAATTAAAGTCGAATAGCAGCCGCCCTTAGATGCGGGGTCGTTATTGGGTGATTAGAGTTTACAGCCGTACTGTTGGTTCTGGCAGACCGCTGAGACGTTCGGGGTTATTTACGCGGGTCTGTGAGGTCTAGAAGACGTTTTGAATTATGCTACTTGAATGTTGGTAGCGTCTACAATTAGGGGTGTGGTTTAGTAATAAATCATTTGGAATATAGTTTGAAATTTGTGAAATAAGAATTTGACTCCGTGCAAAGTTATATTTTAATTTTCGCCACGGCTGATGTCACTTAATCGAACATCGTTTTAGAAAGTTATTGGTATCAACAACACTAACAATGACTTACTTGAATATTGTAGCTTTTCGTTTAAACGAGTGTCGATTTTGACTGCCTCGCTGGCTCAGTTGGTAGTGATCCCTACTTTCTGTGCTTGGGGGCGTGGGTTCGATTCCCATCTAGGACAAACATTTGTGTGATGAACATTTGTGTTTGTTCTATGTCTGGGTGTTAATATCTATTTAAGTATGTATTTAAAATTATATATGTATGTATATCAGTCTCTGGCAGCCATATTACAAGCTTTGCTTAGTTTGGGGTCAGATGACCATGTGTGCAATAATGTCCCAAATATTTATTTATTTATTTATTTATCCTTAAAATCGATTATGCTGTATTCTCAAAAAAAAAACTTTGCTTGTCGTTGTGTAAAAGGGTGGATGGTATTTGAAACACAACTCATTTTGAATCGCTGCGTCACTCTAGTTGGTTAAACAATTTAAAATCATGACTGGAACAATATTCACTCAAGCAAAATCGACATCATCGTAAGCCGATCGCAAATTCTTAACAGCGTTAAAGTCGGTAAACGTAAAATTATGAAAGTTAAAGTTTACCTCGCAAATTGTCGAAATCCGGCCAATTTTCCTGGACCGTATTTCCTCGCTAGAATCCCCGCGAGTTTGCCGGGCGCTAATCCTCGGTTATACGAGGATAAACTGTGTTTAACTAAATTTAACCTAACGTAATGTCATATAGATGTTTTAGATGTTGCATGTCTTGAAATAGAATGACTGCGAGAGATGTACTTGTTGAGATTTCCACTGATATCATGTCCGGGAGCCTAATTAAACTTTCGCAGTCGGCATTTATAAATTGAATGGTTGTTAAACAATATTGATCAAAATTAAGGGACACTTGGAAGTTTGTACATACTACGATCATCGAGATACAATTCCTATAGAGTTACAATCTCTAAGTGAAAACTGACAAAAAACCGTCCGAGCGTCATTGTACATATCTAGACATCAATTATATAGTTCACAATGCCACCGGTTTCTTCTAGGCAAGCGTGCTCCATCGCAGACCGCATCGTTACTTACCATCAGGTGAGTTGGCGGTCAATTACAAGACTATAACTGAACAAAAATATAACAAAAAAATTGTTAGTATGATCGTAGGAATCTACACACTAAAACATCTTAGGGTACATAATACATCTCATTCCAAAAACATGCATATGTTTTTTTTTTGTATTTATTTAAATAAAACTTTTCTTGCCAAGCTTGTTTAAAACAGGTATAGATTTGGCTTTATCAATATTCGAAGAGAGCTTTAGCCAGTGGAGTATTGTAATACTGTGCAAAATTTCTCAGGTAAGAGTTACCAAAAACGTAAGGCTCCTGAGAGGCTTCATTAGCTAAGGTAATGGCGAGGCAAAACATTCAGGAACTTTTAAGCAATTTGGAATTCTTGGTACGAACAAATTCTTCCGTTGGGAACGAAAACAGTTCACAGTAAAAAGTGGATTACAAGTCAACACGACACTTGAAGGTGACGAGAAAGTTATGTCAGGTTTTTGTAGCAATTAGTTTAACTGCCATGTCACTGTTCTCACCACTTCTCGTTGAAATTATTTCGCCGCAGCTTCAAAGCATTTGGAATGTAATTCCACGAATTAACTTTCATTAAAATTTAACACAAAATTTTTGCAATTAATTTGCTGCTTACCGTGAGCATCGTATTCTGTGTAAACTGTATAATGTACGTAAAGGATGAAAAATCTAAATGACAGTTCACAAAGACTCTGTTCTCTGCTAAGGAGTCCTATTATTCTCCTATAACTATGTTGATACTGAGTGTTAGAAATATATAGTTACCTAATATTTTGACGGTCAAAACATTATGAACCTTGAAAGTAACAACCTAAAGTCGTAATTTTACCAAAATGAGCTGTAACACAGCTCATTTTGGTGTTATTGTTACTGTTATCTGAAACTTCATTTAAAAGATACTGCCTTTGGCATTGATGGATTTTGCTCGCAAAGTATTCTGCCAAAAATCTGCGCAAGAATTTGTAAAGAAAGTGGTTTGTAACTTAATGAATGGAAGATTTTATGGGTATTGACCGAATTAGAAGACAGAACCGTTTTGTTCTTGCTCACTTAACAATTTAATTTACATTACTTTTTCATTTTCTTCAAACACTCTCTAATCTCAAACAAAGTAGGCAATCTACCTACTTAATTATCCCCGCAGGTACTTAAGAAATTAAACCGAGATAAAATTTTATCAGAGCATTATCACGGACATAATGAATGGAAATCGTCGCCCGTGTCTTAGACACGTCCATTTTGTACGGATGCAATTATGCAAATGAGTATAATTGTGTATTTGAACCCACACGCGGTGTGTAATTTAGCGCAGTTTGGAACGGGGCTTGAATATTATATTTTTTGTTGCGTTGAAGTCCTAATTGAATAAATACACTCGTCTTGGCCTAAATTATTATAGGTCCTTTTACCTTATTATCAAAGCGTCAGTGACGGTTTGTCCCTGTAGTACAACTCTTTAAAAAACATAGGGGAAAAAACTATTTCAACGCTTGTACTGATGGAAATGAGCGAAAGTTTTCGTGCCGGTTTATAAGTTACAATTTCGTCAACTTATTTTTCCAAATCAAATAAGAATACATCAGATCAAAAAGAAAATGTTTTTGTGAATCACACAGTTGTTCTAGAAAAGATGTTGCATTGAGAACATCTTTCCAAGTTTGATTCCAACCTATGTTACAGCGTAGGTAGACTATAGATCTCTGATACATCAGTATTTTATACAACTGTTCAGTTTAGAATTGATTACAATCGAACATTTCAGTGCAAATGGTTTCGACCTGATTCCTCTCCTTCGGAATCATCCCGCTCGCGGTCACTCGTCTTATATCGAAACTTTACTTGGAAACTTGCCATTTTATACGAACAAATAACAAGTTTTGACAAACTAGGCTGCTCTGCGGTTTTCTAGGTTTTGATAACTTTTCTTGCAATGACCAAAACAACGTTTTTTTGTTTTTGTTTTGATGTACTCAAAATATTTGCTACTATGAGTTAATGGTGGTTCAGTAAATAGAAGGCAAACAAGCAGACGGGCTACCTGATGGTAAGCATTCACCGTCGCCTATGGATACTTGTAACACCAGAGGCATCACAACTACGATGCCGATCCTTTAAGGATCTATTAAGTCGTCTTTTGAAGAACCCCATGTTGTAGCTTCTCGGTAACACCACGGAAGGTAGCTCATTCCACATTTTGCAGGTGTGAGGAAAGAAATATCGCGTGAATTGCAATGTGTGCGATTTTAACTGATCTATGATTTGTGGATGAGCTTTTAGGCTGTAGCGGCTAGTGCGATGGTAAAACCGTGACGCCAACATCAGATCAAACAGTTTTTCAGAACACTCTTCTTTGTAAATGCGATAAAAGATACTGCGCATGTTGAGCAGCTCTAGGTGTTCGGTGAGTTTAGACTCTTGGACAATTCTTACAGCTCTACGCTGTAATGCATCAAGAGGGTCAATCAAGTTAATATTTGATTTATTAACAGCTGCTTTTACTATCTTACTGGTGTAATAATTTAAAACTACCCTCAAAACAAGCAAACCCCGTATCATTGTTATCCACATCTTTTGTTAGTACAAGGATAAATAAAGAGCTAGTTGAAGAGACCTTTCGGAAATCTCTACGTCCCAAACAGCTGATGCCACCTGAGCCTATACAAATAGCCCAAGTAAATGAATTGAACTATTTCGGATAGGGGAAAATTAGTTCGCTCAATTAGGCAATGGCCGTCTGATTGCTTATTGGAATTTGATGATTTTTATTAATACAAAAATACTTTGACTAGTCGAAACGGTTGAATTTTTTTGTAGACAAGAATATTATTTATTTGTTCGAGGGAATTAAAAAATTAAAGTATCATCTCTTGTCAATTATTTCTTTGAGAAAAAAAAATCGTCGTGGATTACGTTTATATCAAATATATTGATATTCAAACTCCAATTATTCAATTCTCTAAGATTGTTCGTAAAGAATTGTGAATCGAATTTTAAGAGATTAATTTACGTAACGTTACTTTTATGGGGTTTTTCATGCGGAATGAAATTATTGGCGCGCTGGCGGAAGCGGGAGCTGACTCATATTGAACATAAGTACAGTTTATGTCGTTATTTAGATAAGTTTACTTAGATTCAAATTTGTATCAAAACACTGAAGCATTATAAAACATTAGGCCTTACAAAGTCCTTGCACTGAAGTGTTATTAAGTGACATAATTATATCGAATGCCACTCAAACCATTTTTGTAGTACATTAATATCAAATAAACTGTGAACGTTTTCTACTTTCACTATTTATAAAACTTACTACCGACTTTTTTCCAGAAAATATCACGTACAGTTTTTGTTGCCCTTAGAAGTTGAGAATGCATAATTTAGTCGAGCTAAACGTCCACATAGAAGCGTACCAAGATTGGGCGGCGTAGACAAAACTAATTTGGAACAATTTGCTCGCACAGCTCTCTTAATCAAAGTAAATCCAAGATTAAACCTCGAATAAACTAGAATAACTGTAATGGGGAAATAAAACCTACTAATCTCCCCCAAAGGGATGGTAAGGTAAGGTAATTTACCACAGTCACAGAATAATCCTCTTGTCTACCAAATCAACATTTTAATGTGTTAGATATAATATTGGATAAAATAATAAGTTATTATATATTTTACATAGAATTTGATGTTTTCATTTAATAAATAATAAGCTTGCTCTTTGTTCAACCTACTATATAATATACCTACCTATACTTATACGTACCTACAGTAGACAAAATAAAACTCGGTATTATGACAAACTTAGTATCAGAATTCTAATTATATTATTGAGAGTATCTATGATAAAAAATACAAAAAGTGGATCACATTAAAAACGCTATTTCAAATTATCACGGTTGTCCACTAAAGTTATATCATTATTTACGGGATATTTACCGTGGTAAGGTTATGGAAGGAGTTCCCGATATTTCGACGCAGTTACAGTTTTTTATTCACCTAAGTAGTCCAGTTTGTTTATAACCTGATATAACATCAATAGTCCATTTCTTCCCAACATCATCCTAATCCACATGGTTTAATTAATTTTTTAATACAAAAAAGTCTCTGTGCTTTGGCCCCATTGATGCCGTATCAAGGACCGATCTTGTCCCGAGAATCGAAAGTTAAATAAAGTATAAATTGGTATTGATTCTCTTCTTCAATCCTAATTTTCTTCTTAATTGATTAAACCAATCTTTAGTCAGAATAAAAATGAAAATCAAGTTCATTATTGAAATAGCTAATGTATTTTTTTTACCTACTTTTTAATAAATCACTGGTCCTAATCGCACCTGCGGGCCGCAAACATTAATATCAGCTTTCGTGGCTTTGGTGGATAAAATTTGATAAATTAGATCATTTTCTCAAATAAGTGCCAATTGAACTGGCTGGATTGATTGATTACGCCTCACTAGTCGCCACGGTTTAAGGAACTTTGAATTCTATCTCAATGTCTTCATGACCTGTTTTACGGTTCATTTGGTTTGAAGTGAAAACACCTGCGTATTGATTAAAGACGATTTTATAACATTTCGGTGGCAATTGTGTTGGTAATGAAGTTGGAAGGTTGAAGTCGCGTAAAGGTAATTGAATTAAATAGTTTCTTTTGTTTGTTTATTTGTTTTTTTAAAGCTTCAAAACAATAACAAGATAGATGAGGCCACTAAATTTGATCCAAGCATTTATTTGCTCTGACACCGAGATTAGCATCTAAATAAAAAAACGAATACAATCTTTTATATATGAAAGACTTTACTCCAAACTTAAATGACTTCATATTCAATTAACTATTTTATACAATGTTCTACAGGGTTACGCGAAAAGGGCCAACAGCAGCCATACTTGATTTACAATGGGACCAACACTGATATCATGAAAATGATATAAATAATAAATAAATGAATAAAAGGGATATTTTTGCCCACATGGTCATCTGACCCCAAACTAAGTAAAGCTTGTAATATGGCTGCCAGAGACTGATATACGTACATATATATTTTTAAATACATACTTAAATAGATATTAACACCCAGACATAGAACAAACACAAATATTCATCACACAAATGTATGTCCTAGATGGGAATCGAACCCACGCCCAAGCACAGAAGTTAGATTCACTACCAACTGAGCCACCGGGGCAGTCAATATGGTACCTATTTATTTGTTATTTTTGTGTTGGTCCAATAGTAATATTTATAATCATAAAGTATTAACAGACCCCTTTCGGTTTCATACACTATTTCCACGTAACCCCGTTAAAATCACGTAAACTATTCTACAATTCAATTCAAATTACTTTTTACATGGTTAAGTATGCACTTCGCAAAAAGGAGCTAAACTATTATATCTAGATTCCAACCGTCTACTTTGCCAGCCCTTTCCGCTTCGAACACATATCCGCGTAAATCCGCTATAATCACGTAAAAATTTCTACAATACAACTTAAATGACTTTTTCCGTGGTTTTGTATGTTTTTCGCAAAAAGGTGTTTAACTTTGACTATATATAGATTCCAACCGTCTACTTTTTCAGTAAAATCTGCGAGTTTGGCTGATTGCTTCAAAATGCAGAATATACTTAGGTAACAGCTGCCAGATAATATTAAACTTAGATTTCTAAAATTTCAAGTTAAAGGAACTAAGAACACTCTTTGAAATTAAATTAGGGTGCTCTTAGCAAAAATAATCGTGCGAATAGAAATTTGTGGAGGATTTTTAATGCAATTTAAATGTAAACTAATAAAACTCGTCTGCTATCAAGTTATGTAAATCTATACTATACTATATAATAATATTATAAAGAGGAAATATTTGATTGTTTGTTTTTTTGTTTACATTGAATAGGGACCGAAACTACTAAACCGATTTTAAAAATTCTTTCACTGTTGGGAAGCTACACTATCCCCGGGTGACATAGGCTATATTATTATATTTTGAAGCGAGGCCGAAGGCCGAGCTTACACCCGTGAAAAACAGGGACGGTCGGCTAGTCTAATATATTAAAAAGTAATATTAAAAAAAAATCCTTTATGATGATTTTGGCATCGTAATTCTTATGCATTTGCCAGTGTCAAGTACTAAAATATTATCAAATTTCATTAAATATCGTCCAACAAGTCATAGTCGCAGTCAGAGTCAAGCAAAGTAAGTCACGATCAAGTCAAAGTCATATCCTAGTAAAATAGTGGAGGCTTTACAAGAGACTTCTATGGATTTTTTAAAACATTACGATAATACATGTCTCACTGCGTTATATCACTCCCAACACTCGAGTACGTTCACAAACACTTAATCCGCCAGTTATATTATACATTAACAAACGAAAATAAATACGTTTAGGAAAATTATACACTGAGGCGACATGTTTTTTTCACGTTGGCACCTAAACTCAAGTCTAAATGTTGATACACAAGGCTGTCAAGTAAAACTGGTCAAATTTGCTGAAACTGAAATTAATTGTTTTGCAAGACGATAAGTTTTCAAGAAAAATTAATCAAAAGTGTCTCATGACACGCCAATTGGTTTCATATTATTATTATTTATTTTAGCAGTGGTCGTCTCATTGCAGGGCAAAGGCCTCCCTTCCTTTCTTCCACTACTCTCTGTTCTGTGCTATGGTATGGCTATGGTGTACCAGTCTTTTGTGTGGGAGTCAAGCTCGTCCCGCCATCTTTTTCCGGACCTTACAAGGGGTCGTATGGCATGCGGCAGCCATTCTTTAGTGGTTCTAAAAATAAATAATAATCATTATAGGTCCAGATCATAACATGCAAAGTTTTTTTGCAGTTCTTCCCCAATATTTATATGAATTCACATAAGAGGCACATACGCCGATTTTTTTCTGGTAGACTCGGAAACATCGCTTCGCACGCTCAATAAATGAACAACTGTGCATTTTTAGAGAGTTTTTAGACCTAGCTCTCCCAGGCGTAAATACAAAATAAAACATTGCAAAGACATTTTAGCAGACAAACATTAACAGCTTCTTTTCATGATGAAATTTTATATCGTTGTATTTAAATTTGCTTTAAACTGAAAAGCACTTTTCACGCGAGATTTAATTCCTTCTAGTCGTAAGCCATTATGTTTCTTCAGTGTGTTTGCGGCAAACCTCAGCCGTTAAGCTGTCTGACAACCCCCTGGGGGTGTGAAAGTATCTCGTCAAGTGAAACAGCATTATTGCGTTGTCAACAACTCAATCTTCTTTAGTAAAAACTTGCAAATTTACCGCTTCGCTATGCACCTAAAATGATCTCGATTTTTTAACCCAAAGTTTGAACGCCGAGCTTGTTTAATCTTAGATTGATTGTAATCTACACTAATAATATAATATTATAATGAGAAAAGATTTGTATTTTTGGATGTTTGTAACGAATTAACTCAAAAACTACTAGATCCATTTAAACATTCTTTCACCATTAGACTGTTACATTATCCCTGAGTAACATAGGCTATATTTATTACTAGAACGTTTAAAAAATAAATTTGTACCCGTGCGAAGCCGGGACGGGCGGCTAGTTCATAGTAAAGTTAATAGCTACAAAAACGCGCTTTTGTTTTAGCTCTGAATTTTTAGGAAAACAAAACAACATCAAGATTTAAGCCTCAGCTGATATCTTATCCTGAGTTTACAGCGTGGTCAGATCAAAGACGTAATCTTATATTGAGATCTCATGAGAGGTAGATCAATTATGATTGATCCATAGAGGTAGCTGTATACATAAGTAAAAATTTTTTTATGCATATAAGGGTCCTCCTGAAAGTTTATCCACATATCATAGATCGGTGTAAATCCTACACTGTGCGTTTTTCGCGTTCTTTTTTGCATCACACCTACAATTTGTGGAATAAAATCCCTCCTGCGGTATTTCCGAGTAACTATAATATGTGGTTCTTCAAAAGGGCTGTTAACAAAGTCTTTAAGGGTTGGCAACGTATCTGTGATGCCCCTGGTGTTGCAGGTATAATAATAATTATATAGCTTTCCCTTTGTTTCAGATATTGAAGAAGCAAAATGTGAAGCAAAAAAGGCAAACGCCATGGAAGAAGTGGACTGCACCAACTGCAGTCTTTTCGAGCTAAACAGCACCTTTTTATCATCAAACCACTCAAGGAATGCCACCATCAATAAGTTCTATTTCTATCAGGTACATAGCAATACATAAGATTTTTCTGCTTTTCTTTTCACTTAGGATTACGATGCATTTACCAAATGCACTAGAAAGCTGTATGACAGCCACTTCATATCTCACACTGACCCAAATGTAAATTTGAAAAGTTCATAAATCCAAGTATTTCTCGTTGGACTATGATGAACGCAAATACTTCACAGCGTCCTTCTAAGTTGATAGAACTATGGAGACGGATTGACTGACTTTGCACCTGGCAAACTTTTATACATTGCTTTTTTTATTAAAGTGTATTATTTTCAAAATATGACCCACCAAAAGAGCCAAAAGTTTTGGTTCTTAGTCCCCCACTGCATTTCTTAACTATAATGTAACTTTCCGTGCCGATAGGACATATTAAAAACCTTTATTCAAAATTATTTCGAACATTTTCTGATAAGTTATAAGTTGCTTTTTAAGTTATAAAACTATAACTCAAAAAGTAATATTTTAAGAAGGTCAATTACCTTTTCGTATAAATAATTTTAACAAGAATGTTTTCTTTGAAGTTTTCTTTTTTACTCAACCATAAAAGTCTATATTGTGTTGAGTCGGGATGTCCACAAAGTTCCGTACGTTTGAATTTTTTATACCTGAACCCTATCGTTCGCGCAAAACTTTATGAGCCCTCTGAAGTTAGGCGCGAGGCCTCCCCGACGCCCTGTAAAGTCCCTCGGATACCTATAATATGCGTACTGCGCAGCCACTGGGCCTAACTTCAGAGGGCTCATAAAGTTTTGCGCGAACGATACCATACCATATGCGTGTCTCGACACGCTCTTTAGCAATGTTTCTTTAAATTATAAAGTTTGTAACTCATTAGCTAGTAATAATGTAGTAAACGTAGATAAATAATTAAAGCTATAATTAACGCTAATTAGGCACGTTATATTCAAATACATTTATAGTTTAATTAAGGCTTAAAATAATTTCCATTTAGAATCTGATTATGGTCTTGACTACTCGAGAGAGAGAATTAAGTGACTGAGATAATAGCTTCAAAGTATGCGTCTAGACCAGCATACTCTTGTTCTAATCTCATTTTGACGCCAGTTCAAGTGACAAAATAGAATACCTTAACAAGTTTATCAACTACCTACTCCAATTTATCAATTTAACGGCTTACTTGCTTGAGGTTGTAGAAAAAAAAAAAACAATAATAGATGCTGGGTGTGAAAGGTATCAAAAAAACCGTCCACTGCTCTGCGTTAATTAATATAGGTTTTTATGGGCTATCCTTTGTGTGCTTAGCTCTTTTGTATATTTTGTGTCTCTCTTTTGCCTTGCAGAAGTGCAAGGCAAAACCATTCTTATTGATCGATAAATTTGACAGTTGAAATGTTAAATTTAACTAATTTGATATAATGGCATTTGATCTGTACTTCACTATGATCGTTTCTAAGCCACTTTATTGAATTTGTTGATTTCTATCTAATTTTCCGATCGATAAAGAATGGTACCTACTTGCACTGCTGTTACGTCAAAAAGGTTTTGGTTAGGATGTTTAGATAATCTGATAATATGACCATTTTCAGAATCTCTAGAAGCGTATGTCTTAATACCGAAACCATTAGCAGTTTTATGTTTTTCTTTTGGATTGAGAAAGGACTCGTTTCAAAATGGAATGTATAATATTTTGTACATTTTCTTTTGTATAGCTGATTTCTAATTCTCAAGAGCTTAATGGAGATTATTTTCGCTATTTACGAGTATACTAGGTGGCAAACCATGAAATGGTTAATTTTAACTAGTAGATTGGATTGCAAGCGTCCAAAGATAAAAATAGAAGAAAATATCTCCGATTTTTTTTTTTTCTTAGCACAATGACCGAAATGTGTCGTGAACTAGTGAGGACAAGATCTTCTCCAGTTAATTGTTTTGTCCAGGCATAAACTTAAAGAGTTATCGACGATCTTTTGCTCTTAATTTCTAGGGTTTCGGGTACTACAAGGAACCGTTACAAGTACGTTCTGTCCGTCCGTCTGTCCATCGTTACTAATTATTTAGAACCTTGTAACTTCTTTAGTTATTATAAGCGAAAGAAACTTTGCAAAATTACAGTTGTAAAATAGATCTCAATTTTAAGAGTATAAGAAATATAATTTTGCATTTTAAGGATGGTTCTAATTTATGTATATGATGGCTTTGACAGACATCCATAGGCGACGGCGACTGCTTACTATCATGCAGCCCGTCTGCTTGATTACCACCAATAAATAACATTAAAAAAACGTGAAAAGGGGATGATTTTTTTTCGCGCTTTCTCTCACCTAGGGTACTATATTGAATAGGTCTTTTAAAATCAAGGTAAGGTTTGACATCACTTTTTTTATTAATTAAATCCTTTGCAAAATATGGCTCACCAATTTGGCAAAAAGTTGGCTACGGAGTATATGTAATGCGTGTCTAGACACGCTATTGGCCAGTTATTTCATCTACATTTTTACTAGTCCCAAGTTATTTTTATATTGTTTTAAATTGAAGTGTTTTCAATTTCGGATATTTAAATTCGTTTAGAGAAGCCTTTTATTGCTTAAAAAAAAATATTGCTATGTTTTCAGAGTTCATTATCTAAACGCCTGAGCCAGTTTGGACATGTATAGCATCCTTACATTAGCTAGGGAGAATATATAGAATGTTCTTTTTAATTAAGGCTTGTTAAAATAATGTTTTGTTTGACAGCCTGCTCAACTAGCGATCTTGTGGGTTCTCCTATTGGCGATCGTGGCTGGCAACGCGACCGTCGTCCTGGCTCTACTTCTCACCAAGTCCAGGAAAAGCAGGATGAACTTCTTCATCATGCAGTTGGCTATAGCTGGTAAACAAACTCCACTTACGATGTAACTAAGGGTATATGGTAGAGTCAAACGCGAACCAATTTATTTTGAATAGAAAAATATAAGTTTTTAACCTTGAAGCCGAAGAAACAGTATGTGATACTAGCAATGCTGATTTGGAGCCGATTTGTGACAAAAAAAAATTATAAGCTCTAGTTTTGTTAATTTTTTTATTGTTTTAATTTCTATTGTACATTGTTTTTTTTTTGTCACAAATGAATTATGGCGTATGTCTATGTAGTTATTAAATTTCTGTGACTAATGACAACCATACCAACCAATCAAGTTTCTAGTTACAAGCGTCTAAAAATTGAACAAGTTATTTATTTCTCTAAAATTTGTGACATTATAAACTGACTGCCCTGGTGGCTCAGTTGGTAGTGAACCTACTTTCTGCGCTTGGGGGCGTGGGTTCGATTCCCATCTAGGAAAAACATTTGTGTGATGAACATTTGTGTTTGTTCTATGTCTGGGTGTTAATATCTATTTAAGTATGTATTTAAAAATATATATGTATGTATATCAGTCTCTGGCTGCCATATTACAAGCTTTGCTTAGTTTGGGGTCAATGACCATGTGTGTATAACAAAAAAAAAACAGATAGGTACACGATAATCGCGAATTGAAAACATTTTTTGACTAAAACCTGCTAAGCATTTTGGCTTATTTAATTTTGTACCTACCCTAATAGATGTTAATTAACCCTGTTTAATTAACCTTAATATTTTACCAGATTTGTTAAATCCCCAGATATATTTCAAATTCAATTCCAATTAAGGTAATCGCCTAATGTTCCGTCTCATCAATCTTACATCCGTTCTTTGAGGAAAATTATTTTTAAACAATACAGCTTCTAAAACACAGTAAAATCAAATTCCAGAGTACGTACACATAAGACTTAAAAACGAATGGTAGTATTATAATAGTAGGAGGTAGGTGTAGGCACTGGGGTCTTACGGCTACCTATTTTAAGCGATTCTGCTTAGGTTTTTGCGAAACGTTGCGCGACCGCAAACCGTATATCGGCTACGTTCGCGTGACTTTCCGCACTGCGCTTTTTAGCGCTGTTTCGAGCCTGCATTAAGAGATAGCTGTAAGGCCCCTGATGAGGCATCTCGAGCGTTCCGATAATCAAAACTAAGATAATCTTTCATCATCGTTCGCACGTAGTGCCTCAACCTAGGTGCATGTAAAACATCAGCATCAATAAAAAAAGATTTAAACTAAATTTAACTCGATTTATGCTTATTGTATAGTTTGTAGGAACTTAATCACAGTTTTGTTTCAGATTTACTAGTTGGACTGATAAGCGTATTGCCAGATCTAATACAGCGGATTACCATCACGTGGCTAGCCGGCTCAATCACCTGCAAAATGATGAAGTACCTACAGGTGATGTACCGCCATTCGCTTAATATGCATGCGGATTGACAAATAAAAATTGATATATTACACGACAGTAAAACAGAAAGAGTGCTAAGCTTTCAGACTTCAAGTATGTATTTAAGCTGGCAATTCGGCGCAATATTGTACCGCGAGATTTTCTAGAGTAAATCTTTTTGTATAATTTTGTTATCATTGTCGTGTAATCATAATCATGACCATACTACAGACAGCAAATGAGAACAAAGAAAATTACAAAAAATACGCAATCTTTTTTAACACGCTTTTATTAGCTTGGTATGTATATGTGTCTATGTATTGTAACGAAATCTTTAAACGTGATTCCCCCCCCCCCCCCCCCCCCCGTTCAAAACGTCGGTTGGATAGTTTTGAAACTTTGCACACAGCAAGGACCGATGACAATTTAATAGTTTAAATAGTTTGTCCCATTATCCTTATCAGGATCTTCAGGAATAACGATTTTATAGCGTGTTTTTTTAGTTTTTTAAACTACGAGAATAATTTAGTTATCAATTCTGGCGGTACAAACATAAACAATTTATTTTGCACTTGCAACTTAAAAACCGAAAATGAAATAAAACTTAAAATACTAACTAAAAACTAAAACTTAAAATAACTATATAAAAACTTAAACTAAAACACCATTAGTGGAGGGAAAGGTCCTCAGATTGCTGGCGGCATTGCCACGTTGAATGGCAATGCTCAATTTCTGTCCGAAATAAAACGGTACAAACTATTTTTTTAATTTGCTTAGTCCCTCAAATAAATATTTAAGTGAATTTAACTTAGCCTGCGCCGATTTAGATAATTATGTGGGATATAGCAAGACTTTGTGTTTCAATTTTCAAGGTTGTTTTTCATTGTTCTAGGGTGTGGTGACATACTCTTCGACATACGTCCTAGTGGCACTCAGTGTCGACCGATGTGATGCCATCACTCACCCAATGAACTTCACTGGAAGTTGTAAGTAATAATGGACTTCAAACTTTAAAGATATAAGGCTTGGTTTTTTTAGATGGCTTCTAGTTTCTGGTCTTTATTCTAGTCGTTAGTCTTTACTATAGACATTACCCCAGCTTTCCATGGGAGAAACTTGCATACTACATAGAGATTATTTCTCCTATACAAAATATTTATCTAGGCAAATTAATTGCGTACAAGGTTACACGAACCGCTGGGACCAAACCGAAATCATAATTATGAATATCTTTTACCAACTTTGAAATCGCAAAAAGTTGTTCCATAGACAAATATAAATTAAAAAAAAAGATAAGAGAGCTCATGTTTTTTATATTTATCGGGACTTATCGCGCAATATTAAATATAGGTAAAAATAGCAAACCCTTACCTATACCTACCTACCTAAAGATATACATTTGATACCTTTCTAAAGGTATCTATTTTTACCTATATTTAATACTAGCTGTACCCGCAACTTCGTTTGCGTGAACATTAAAATAGTCCCTGCAGACGAAATCACCGGAAATTGCAGTAATATGGTACTAACAATATTGCTTACAGGAGCTTTTATTAGTTGCTTATCATAATGTAAAACATCACATAACGCAACACATCAGACGATGACATAACAACGAAAAAAAAAACAATGAATTAACAAAACTCAACAATTCACTGAACTAAACGATAACGAAAACCTACTAACTAATATAACATGAATATAACCAACAATATCACTGTATGCACCAAACATGATAACAGAAGTTTCCATCTAGACGCCACTATACAATATTGCTACTTAACACTGTGGTATGCTTGGGGCTTGTGCTCCGGGTCCGGCCTCACCATTCTTCCATGCGTTTGCGCACTGTTCGAACACTACACCTGGTAGTGGAAGTGGCACGGTTGGACACGATGGCAATATTGGCAATATGGGAGCGGTGCCACATGACTCCACGTCAGCCGGTGCAAGTCCCGTAGGTACTGTAAGTAGGTACTGTAGGCTACTGTAGGTAGGTATGTCCTTAATATATGGGCATGTACCCTATGGGCGATGGTGGGGCACGTAGTCGCACTTGTCTTTGGGCGCAGTGGAGCGACCGGTTGGCTGCCGCGGTGGTGTTTTACCAGTGTGGTTGGAACCAAGAAGGACCATGACCACTGAGGCCTATGTGTGACCTCCTTTCGGCTCTATGTAGCCTATGTGTATAATTCTATTTGATACTGACCTCCTTTCGGCGCAGTGTAGCCTATGTGCGTAGCCCTGTTTAATAATGATCTCCTTTCGGCGCAGTTTAGCCTATGTGCGCAATCCTGATAATGACTTCCTTTCAGCGCAGATAGTCGATGAGCGTAACCCTGTTTAATAATGACCTCCTTTAGGCTCAGTGTAGCCTATGTGCATAACCCTGTTTAATAATGACCTCCTTTCGGCGCAGTGTAGCCTATGTGCACAATCCTGTTTTATTATGACCTCCTTTCGGCTCAGAGTAGCCTATGTGTATAACTCTGTTTAATAATGAACTCCTTTCAGCGCAGTGTAGCCCATGTGTGCAGCCCTGTTTAATAAGGACCTCCTTGCGGCGCAGTATAGCCTGTGTGCGCAACCCTGTTAAATAATGACCTTCTTTAGGCTCAGTGTAGCCTATGGGCGTAACCCTGTTTAATAATGACCTCTTTTCGGCGCAGTGTAGCCTATGTGTATAACCCTGTTTAATAATGACCTTCTTTCGGAGCAGTGTAGCCTATGTGCATAACCCTGTTTAATAGTGACCTCCTTTCAGCGCAAAGTAGCCTATGTGCGCAACCCTGTTTAATAATAACCTTCTTTCGGCGCAGTATAGCCTATAAGCGTAACCCTGTTTAATAATTACCTCTTTTCGGCGCAGTTTAGCCTATGTGCGCAACCCTTAAGCTAATAGGCCGATTGAAATTTAAATTATTTACTTTTAATTTATTTATTGTTCGTTTGGCAATATCTCTATGACTCATTTGGACTGGGTGTCAATAGGCCTATACGATAAAATGAAATGCCAGCTTAAGATGAGCTGTACGTTCAAAGGTTCCTATAGATTCCGGGGGTCAAGTAATTTGGACAATTTACAAAGGTCAGTGATGCCTGTAATTTCTGAACCACGAAACCGATGACCTTGAAATATTTATGGTACAATTTTTAATGTACCTCCTTTCTAACAAAAAAAGAATTAAAGAAATCAGACTACGCGTTAATGAATTAAAATTAAGTACGCATTTTTACTTTCATCCCCTCTCCCAAAGGAACCATGCTGAGTTTCGGGATAAAAAGTATGCAAGAACTTACCTCGTAGTATGAACTCAAACCATGCTAAGTTTAATTTGAATCCATTTAGTAGTTTCGGCGTGATGCGCGGTCGTGATACAGACAGACAGACAGACAAAAATGAAAAAAAATACAGTTTTGGCCTGACTATCGCATATAGAATGCCGTCCAATAATTTTTTCAAAATATCTTCAATATACAGAATTGCATCTGTTACAGTTTTATTATAAGTATAATATAGATTGCGCGATAAGTCCCGATAAATTTAAAAAAACATATGTTCTAATCGCGAAAGTTTAAAAATTACTATTGATAAGAGAGCTGATAATTTTCAAACTGCTAAAAAGATTTTCTTGAATCATAGATAAGAACACTCTCGATCAAGTCACATTTCAAACAAACAAACAAATTAAATCAAAATTGGTTCTGCCGTTTTGTAGCTACAATGCCACAGACAGACAAACAAATACACACGTTAATCTTATAACACTTATTTACATCTGACTTAGCTAACTTTTTTTTCCTCGTTCTCACCTGTTGTAAAACGATGATGCGGTTGCAGATAGATAGAAAGTAATAACCTATTAACCCTAGACTTATGTATATATAAAACAGCAGTTGTTTTTCACCGACGAAAAAAGAAAAGGTTCTCTAGTCGACGCTTATACAGGGTAACAGTTTTACTAATTTTTTCGCGATTTAAGTGTTGGTCATAGTAAAAGCTGTTCATAATGATGGGTACTATGGATCCCTTTCGGCTAAGTACACCCTTTCCGCTTAACCCAGTTTTTTTTTAGTGTATATACATAACTTTTGTTTTGTCTTATTTTGAGGGTTTTCTAGTAAATGCCGTTCAAAATTATGACTACAATAACCTTCTTTTGGCTTAGAACCACCATTCCATGTAAAACTGTGAACTGTTTATAGGGTATTCTATAGGAGAGCCCTGACTTTATAACTATAATTTGCCCAAACTCATAACAATTAAGTTCAACGGTGCCCAGTACAATGATCCAAAATCGACTGTTTTCCACCAAATACACAATTTCATTTTATCGGAGTTAGCTAACCGTATTTAGAGGGCTATAAAACTTTAGTAGCGACAGATCCGAATCCCGTAACCATTTAGGTAAATTGATATATTTTGTAGAGCTGTTGTGTACCAACATGCTGCTGCTGCTCCTATACCTAAGGCTTTTGTTATACAAATATATATAATTATTAGCTAATTTTTTGATTAACTTACCCGTCACATGCTGGCCGACATTATCACGCACAAAAACAAGACAGAGCAATTTTGATAATTTTATTAAATTGAAAGTTATTTTAATTTAAGTATAGTGTGTACTATAGGTTATAAATATGTAGGTATGGTCATCAAAACCTAGAACCAAGCTCTTAAAATACGACATCAGTATCCCTAAAAACCGACTAAAACATTGAAATTTTTGGGTCATGGGTGGACTGATTTTTGGATCTGGCCACTATTTAAACGAGCCCAGAAGGCCCAGCACAGGGTGTAGACAAATTGTCTTTCCATTATCCGCACGTAGATGAGACAAAGCTAAAATATGGATACGTTTGTATGTTTCTCGCAGGACAAAAACGGTGGAAAGATAATTTGTCTACGGCTCGTGATAGGCATGCAGGGAAGACAACGGCGCGCTGTGGCCCTCGTCGTAGAGAGGGTGTCCAGGAAGTGTTACCTGAGGCAATGTGCTCGGTGCGTTTATATGACGAGCCCTGTGTCAGGTACAGAGGCTGTGGGGTTCTTGTGGGTCTTAGATAACTTAGCTGCACCCCCATGAAGCCGGGAATCTTTTGATACTACCAAGTACCTCGGCACCAGGAAAATAGGTATGCAAATGTAGGTACGAAACGAATATTAGCGATTGTGAATTTTCACAACTGCTTATGGATTTCGTATTTTTTTCTTTGTCTACTTACCAATTTTTTTGTGATGTGCATTTATTCTTATGTTTTCCCCTACAGGGCGTCGGGCACGTGGTCTGATCTTAGGAGCGTGGTTGGTGAGCTTTCTCTTCTGCGTACCAATGTTGTTTCTCTTTGACGAAGCAAATGTAGAAGGTATAAACATTTTCATTTTTATACTCGCTGCGACTTGTGATCTCATTCGCGTTGACGTTAACAGATTAACATAGAAACCCTAATTTAGTTCTAGATATAATTATCACTATAAAAAAACCGACTTCATAATAAGACAGAACTGGACCAAATTGAAATTGGACCACTTAAAAAAAGAATCATCAAAATTGGTTCACCCAGTCAAAAGTCAAAGGTAACAAACATTTAAAAAAAAAAAACAGTTTCCTGCCCTCCAACAATAACTGTGAAAAAACGTAAAAGAAAAACCAAGAAACACACTTTCACATTTAATAATATAGGTATTAGTAGAGAAATATAGACAGAGAAGTGGTATTTTTATTAACGTTAACATTTTGTTTATGTCACACGGGAATTACGATCGGTTTACGATTATCGGGGATTTCGGCGTTTTTTTTTTCAAAGTGTGCGCGCGCGCGACTTCGTCTCTCTTTGCACTCGATATCGTTATTTGCTTTTGTTTTTCCGTGTTGCTTTGTTTGTATTGGAAGCATAGACCTAAAATTTCATCCTAAATCTATGATTGGAAGGGATTCCTACTTATAAAAACTTTACTTATTAGGGTTTTTTTTCCTAGCTGCATTCTGTGGTTCTGCCCACAATTTTCCAGTTACAGAGTTTCTAAAATTTTTACTTACGTTCATATTATTCATGAAACACGTATTACAATTTACTTGTAAAATTTCACAAAGATTGGTTCCACAATGTAGTCTTGAAAATGTAACAAACAGTCAAGGTAAAGAGACAGAGTTGATTTTGCATTATATTTGTGTCGTTTAAAACTTCTTTACTCTTATACTCTTCTTTTCATTGTAACATAAAGCAGACACATTGAAATTAAACACATAAAAGATTCACATTTTTATAGTTATCCATCATCTAGTCTACATGTGATCACGGACACTGCGGTGTTTGAAACGCCAGGAATTAAAATATGTGTACACGCAATAAAATCTGTCAAAAGTGTTTATTCATACGTTTAATAACTGCGAAATCCTAAGAAATCATTAAAGAACAGACAGTTAACAATACGTTTTAGAAGTACAAACGTAAGATTAAGGAATTTGCTTCATTGTAGTTTTTAGTATCTAAGCTATTAGTGAGTCATTCCCTTTATCTTTTTAACTGTTGAAAGTTTAAATATGTAATGAAAAGCATGTATAAAATAACGATTTTAAGACTTCAAGACTTCTAAACTACATTAAACGTACTTATATATTGAAGCCAGCGGGGTGTTTTAGTTCTTCATTAAGGTTAAACGACAAAATGGTGTTGCACTCCCACGCTCTGTTCAGACACCCGCCAAATTCCACAGACTATTAGGTGCGAAGAAGGGAAACTTAGGTATCTATATGTACTAAATTATTGATTGGGTCTTGCTACCTACTAGTCTAAAACATAAGAATATGATATCAATGTGTATGTATTATACAGGTTTACACGGAATGGGTGTACTAAGCCGAACGGGGTCCGTTATAAACAACTTTTACTATGTAAACTTTAAAATGTTGAAAAAATATTATGGTATAGTTGATTTTTTTGCTGTTTCATAGGTGGTCTCATTGTAAAAGTTGTTCATAAGATGGATATTATGGACTCCTGGCTTAGTACACCCTTTCTGCGTAGATTGGTTGCAAAGACAACTCTAGAATTTGGAGGCTGACAGTAAAGCGACTGATTAGCGCTTTCGGGGTGTTTATATAGTGCGTTTCACCAAAGAGTTCCCTCGCCGTAATGTTGGCTCCTTTTTTTGATTATTTTTCTAATGTGACTTTTTGCTGTTGGCCTTGCGGCCTCTACAGCTTGACCGGACTAGTTGGTGAACGCAGTGGGCGTTGAGCCAACATGATTTAGATTTTTGGGTGACATGCACAAGGGCAACTCGGAGGTACGAGCCTCGGCTTGGGCCGTCGCCGGGAGTGGGGATCAGACTTGCCCTGGCACCCCAGAAGGGGTGTGCCCTGGGGCCGCAGTAGGTTGTTGAACTGAATGATTATTTGAAGGGAATCTAACCGATCTTCTGACAGATCCTGGGGAATGTTGGCTCCCCTGCACTTTCCCTGTTAATGTGAAGTGCAGGGAAGCCAACATTACGGCGAGGGAACTCTTTGGTGAAACGCACTATACCCGGATTGCGTTGTTTGTTGTTAATTTTTTCATGACTAATACAAAGTCCTTCGGTTGTAATATTTAATAAGTTTACATAGTATTAAATAGCGCCAAACAAGTTATAGTCAGAGTCAAGCAAAGTAAGTCATGGTCAAGTCAAACTCATGCTCCAGTATAGCGGTGGAGGCTTTACAATACGCTTCTTTTTTTAACACGTTTTTTTTTTATACAGGAGTCTCGCAATGCTGGTCAAGTATAAGCAAGCTTCAATGGCGGATATGGATGACGAGCGTTTTCGTGTCCCTCTTCGTGGCTCCAGCGCTCACGATATCAGCTTGCTACGGCGTCATCGTGGTGACAATACGACAGAAGAGTCACCGCGTGCTTGGGAGGAGAGCTACGGCTACTAGGCAATGTAAGTTTATTTTGAAACTGTCGCTTGTCCACGTTTTCAAATCACGAGTGAATCGGTTTCTTCTAGGCAAGCGTACTCCATCGTAGGCCGCATCATCGTCTTAAATCAGGCGAGTTGGTGGTCAAACGCGTCTATTTTTTATGTTAACCTGTCATATCCCACTGCTGGGCAAAGTTCTGGGCCAGCACCGAACAATATTTTTAACTGACTTCCAATAAGGAGGAGGTTATAAATTCGACTGTTTTTTATGTTTGTTACCTCAGAACTTTCGACTGGGTGAACCGATTTTGATGTTTTTTTTTTTATTTGAAAGCTGGTGCTTCCCGTGCGGTTCCATTTCCAATTTTCCAATGGTTCCATATTGGTCCAGTTCTGTCATTTTTATGAAGTCGGTTTTTTGTTTTGGTAATTACTATGATGATAGCTTTTTACAATGATAATATTGCAGCTGTCAGAGCAAATAAATGTACGAAAATAGTCCAGAGCTTATTGATGTATTGTGTTTAGCCTGTTGAATCCAACTGGGCCGTTTCTCCACTTGTGTAGTGTTGGTAGTTTTATGCTGAAGATTGTCAGACTCTATCAAAGGTGTCGAGTTTTATACGGGCCATCTCTTACAAACGGGGCCTAGAAAGTGCTCGCGATAATCTGCGCTCCACTTTGTGGTGATTTTGGCTCAAAGTTCTTCCAGCATGTGGCTTATATGGCCGGCCAAGTCACATTTCAGCTTCGTGGCTTTCTACATCTGCTGTAATCTACGGTCTGGAGCGCAGTTACATGTTTCGGATGCGTTAAATAACCGCCTACGAAACTAGGCTTAATTTTTGAATGCGGATTGACTGAAGTTCGAACTAAATCCCAAACAAAAACCACTTTTTTGAAATAATCATATTATTATCACTTGCTAACGCAACGAGTGGTTTGAACCATTCGAATTTGCTTTCTATATAAATAAAAATCTTTCTTTTCGCATGAAATTTTCGTGCGAACATGAGTTCGTATGAACGAACGATTAAAAAATTGCGCCTCTGAAATAACTTGAGATAACGCCCCTGAATAAACCTAAGATTAAATTAAATTAAAGCTTGTACTATTAATTAGACGAGCTACAGAAACGTAAATTTTTGATTTAAGTTTATATAAAAAAAGTCAAATGTAAGGTTTTATTTGTTTTTAACCCCCAACGCAAATATTGGAGTGTTATAAGTTTAAAGATTACAAGCTCTTTTATCGAAGGTTTTAAAAATTAATTTATACCTATTTGTTAAAGGTGTGACAAGACGTGCGATCGAGAGTAAATATTAATTAGAAATGTGATAAATGTAAGCTCACCTATGTTTTGCTCCTACAAATGATGTGAAATTATTTAATTTTAACTCAAAGCATTCCGTAATCTACAATTTAGTTATTCCCCTAGCTTATCATTATGAAAGATAACGTCATAATTATCCCCAATTTCACCTCAACTGACTTCCTCACAACAAACCACTTAAAGCCGGAGAACAAACATCAGTCATCTCTACCCAGGAATTGATTATACCTTTCATCATTTTCTCTTTTCATCAAAAGTAACGACTCGGATATCCTCCATCGGCAAAATAAGGGTGCCTACATTATGTCTACATAGTAATAGGACAGTATTGATGTCCGCAAAAACCAGAGCTGGCGAGAAATCGGCTCAAATTAGATGGAACGTGCCTCGACTGATGATGGCTCGGGTTTCGGTGAAATATGAACTTGGATCTTAACTGAATTTCAGCGCAAAGTAAAACCCAAGTGGGCTGTAGGCTGCGAAAATGTTTACTGTAATCTGATTTTATGATATATTTTTTTCTCTCTCTCCCCGTCTTTGCATATCCAAATAGTGTATTATTGTACCATATTTTTCGTTTATAATTATATGTGTGCCTCTTGTCAGCCTGAAGTTAAACAGTTTTTTGTAGAGTCATTATTGATTCAAATTATATTTATAAAATTAAAAGCTATGAAAGAAAATGTAGTGAATTAAATGGATATTGTTTAAAAAATTGATTTGCCGATTGCGTTAGCGCATTACACAATATAAGCAAATAATAATATCGTAATAATAAATAATAAGAGTCGTACAAACTCTTATAGATAAATGAAGTTAAAGTTTCGAATCACGGTAGCAAATATTTAAAAACTTCACAATTATTCCTGAAAATGCCCAACTTTATCCCAAAGTTGCTTTTACTTTGCGCCGAGTTTAGTTGCGTGGATAAATGAAATAAATTCTAGGCTCCGAGTCCAGACATTTGAGAAATCGGCACAGGCGTTGTATTTGGCAGAAAAATACGAAACTATTTGCTAACAAGAATGGACTTTGTCCGCAAATAGCTCCTGTTTAACTCATTGTTTGCGGCATTTGACAAGAGTTTGGTTTCGGACTTTTATAGATGGAATTAACTTTTTGTAGTTTATTTGTCCAATGAGTGTCAATTTTACGTCAATCTAGGTAGTCTAATAAATCTGTGTACACATATAAGCCTTAAAGCAGCGAAAGCCTGCGCACACGCGAAGTCATTGCCTCATTTTCAGAACGCGATCAACGCATTCGCAAGCGTTATTGATCGCTAAGTCTATACATATAATGGGCATGTAATAAATAATATAAAATAAACTATTTTTAATAAAAATTAAAAATAGTTTATATTTTTTATAGTATACCAAATGTTCTGTTTTTTTTTTTATCCCAAATGAAAAAGGTTCTTGAGTGGAGACCACGAACCTAAATACGCAGCGTATAAGTAGGCCTCCGGAACTAGGTGGACCGACGACATCGAGAGAGTCGCAGGCATCCAGTGGAAGCAGATGGCAGGCTGTCGTGCAGTTTGGAGTACTAAGGGGCAGGCCTAAGTTCAGCAGTGGACGTCTTCGAGCTGATGATTATGATGATGAGACCAAATGTGTTTAGTTGAGTAAATGGGCTCTTGTTTTATAGTTACCTAAGGTTACCTAGAAGAGATCGCTCTTAGCGATAAGGCCGCCCAGTTGCACCAGTTTTTAAGATGTTTTATCGTGTGTTATATTCTGGTGTGAACAATAAGGATTTGATCAATCTAATTTGTTGGTTTTATGATATAACAGCTGTGTAATTTTTTATCAGACAGTGACGACCTGGACAGCCGTCGGGCGAGCAGTCGTGGCATCATTCCGAAGGCAAAAATCAAAACAGTGAAGATGACCTTCGTCATTGTTTTTGGTGAGTCACTTTAAAAAAAAAAACTAGACTGCGCGGTAATGCGCTACCCGAATTGAAACATTGTCCTTCACACAGTAATGTTTGCACACTACTGCTTACATTTTAAATAACTAGGCGTGTAAAGTGAACGTCGTGTATTACTACTATGATTCATCATCATCAGCCGTAAGACGTCCACTGCTGAACATAGGCCTTCCCCTTTAACCTCCACACTGAACGACAACCAGCCATCTGCATCCGCTGGATGCCCGCGACTCTCACGATGTCGTCGGTCCATCTAGTGGGAGGCCTACCTACGCTGCGTCTTCCGGTTCGTGGTCTCCACTCAAGAACCTTTCTTCCCCATCGGTTATCGGTTCTTCGAGCGATGTGGCCTGCCCATTGCCACTTCAACTTACAAATTTTGATAGCTATGTCGATGACTATGTCTATGTCTGGTTCTTTGTCGAATATCCACGTTTCGGATTCTATCGCGCAAAGAAACTTCGAGCATTGCTCTCTCCATTGCCCGTTGTGTGACTCTAAGTTTCTCCAAAAGGCCAACAGTTAAGGACCACGTCACTCACGTCATTACTATGATTAAAAGGTACAAAATGAGTGTTAGTGTATTATGATTAAATTGTAAGTATAGGTATTTTAGTGACCGATATGGCTCAGTGCTTGAATGATTGCAGATTATAACTATCGGGGAACACCCATTCAGGCAGCTCATTCCACAGACTAGTAGTTTGCACAATAAAAGTGGAATCAGAGCGCTTGGTACGGGTTTTCGGAATATCATCCATAAAGCGCTGTTGACATATCACGAATATTTAAAAACAAAAAATTGCCAAATGAGCCCAGCCATTTTCAAGTGATGCGCTTACCAAAGAATAGCATTTCATTTTAATTTATATAGACCTTTATTATCTATTCAAAATACAAGGTAATACTAACACTACAAAAACAGTTAGACTGCCCGGCTGTTGATGATCTAATGACAATCCAAATATTTAAGCCCACTATAGATACATAACAACCAACTTGTAGCTGTAATGTGATTAATTATGAATATTAAAAACACTTCGTAAAATATTCCTTCGTCCTTCATTCTTGTGAAAGCCTACAAACTGATTTGAGTTAGAGCGCGTAGTAAACCAAACACGTCCGCTGATGGACCGTCACGCCAACGCACGCCGCCGCGTGACATCGCGTGACACCTAAATATAAATCACAACCTAATGCGGTAATGCTGTTAAGCTCAACAAAGACAGGTTACATAAAACGATCAAAACAGAAGCAAGAAACAATGCAAGAGAAAATAATGTACCAAGAATCGAATTTGTTACAGTTTCGATTCCGGAAGCGCTGTCATTTTATCATTTCTGTTGTGCTTTGCAAATAAAAAATCATGGTCAGGAATCTGTCACACTTTTCACTGTCAGGAACACAAAGCCTTTGTAACCTCGCTTTTATTAGCTTGTAAATAAGTAGCGACTATGTTTTTTTAAACTATATGTACTTAAACTTATTTATTTTATCGCTGTCTTTCGTATTTTAATACGTAGCTATGTACTCAAACAAATCTTGGCAGTCAATTTTAACCTTTAAACCGACTTCCGAAAAGGAGGAGGTTATCAATTCACTGTTTTTTTTTATGTTTGTTACCTCAGAACTTTCGACTGGGTGAACCGATTTTGATGGTTCTTTTTTTATTTGAAAGCTGGTGCTTCCCGTGTGGTCACATTTTAATTTGGTCCAGTTCTCTGGCATTTTTATGAAGTCAGTTTTATATATTAATAATTATTTACATTACAAGTTTGCGTTAACAACTTTTAATAAAATGTTCGTTTCAATGGTGTATCTAATCCGGATGACAACAATATGGTACCATCAAACTGACCTGATGATGGAGCCGGGATAGTGGAACAATTCAATGGCCATTATTGAACCTCTCAAGTTTAGGTTCATTTGTTTTTTTAACAATTCATCATGAGTTTTACTATCCACCTACCGGGTTCATCATCAGACCGTTATCACCAAGTGTAATAACCCCTCGAGTTTGGGTTCCTTTGTTTTTTACGAATCACTTACGCGTGTTTTTTTTTTGTTTTGTAAACTTAAATAATTATTCTATAGCGTTTCACCGTAGCTTTCTTTCTTAGCATTAAAGAAATACAGCATATTCCTCTCAGACATGAAAAATTCATGCCAATCATTCATTGCTATTCATATGTCTACAACACTAGCACTAAGTAACCAATTCTGACACTCTACTTTGGCCCTAAGCCCAGCAAACGATTTAGAAAACATCCATCAATCCTTCATTGAGAAGGTGCCAAAACTCATGCTTATACGGAGCGACCCACTTATGTTTACAGTTGGCCAAATTTACGAACTAAAATTATTCACGGGAGCCCTTTGGTTGAGCTTAGGAAATACGATTAAAGCTCCCCCAGTAGCTCTATTACAAGCGTGATATATGACGCCTACTTGTCAATGCCTACATGTTTTCTGAATAATGTACGATAGCACGTCGGGAATCGATCCTGCGAACATGCCAGGAATATGCAAAAGGAGACTATTCACGCTTTGTTATGATCAACATCATCCATACGTACCTAAAGTAGAGAAAATAAGACACGATATTATGTCAAATTATCTAATCATATTATTGAGAGTATTGGTATTGAATAAAAAAATTAGAATAACACTGTTTCTATGTTTCTAATCAAATACAAAAAAAATGTTACGAGCAATGTCTGATGAACGTGTAAAACTAGGTTTACTCAGATTAACATCGTGTACCAAAGCTTTTTGCTATCGAAAATAGATTATGTTTTAAAATTATTGAGCATTTCTGTCTTCTTCCTTATCTTATAGTTGTTATCGGAACTAAATCCTCGCTATCCCTATATCTTTACAACCAGAATACCTAGATGAAATGAGTCGATAATTCAACGAAATTATTGATACGACAGAAAACAAAGACATTGATATCTTTAATCATAAGTTAATTTGCCTTTATTAACTAAACAAAATACAAGGTTTTAAACTATCACGGTTGTTCACTAAAGTTATATGATTATTTACGGGATATTTACCGTGGTAAGGCACAATGTTCACGGGAAGACCCGTGAACATGGTGCATGTAACTGCGCTGAAATATCGGGAGCTCCTTCCACAACCTTACCACGGTAAATATCCCGTAAATAATCATATAACTTTAAAATACAAGGTAGCACTAACATAACAAAAACAGTTAGATTTCCCATAGACCGTTGAAGGTCTAAAGACAATCCAAATGCTCAAGCCACGTTCAGTTGGCAGCGTATCCAGCATGCTGGTGGGCTTACCATGCTGAATAGCAAGTTAATTGGTTCCAAAAAAATTACTTGTTTTTTTTTAATGGTGCTTTATAATGTCAATGGTCATGATGTCAACTACAATGATCAATTTTGTAAATGTTAATTAAAACCACTGAGTAATACCGCGATTATACGTCAATATAACAATTTGTAATATTTAGTTATTACAAATTGAGAGACACCCACCCAATGGTCTGAATCTAACATAATTCTGATATATAAAAAAGGCGACCCGAAAGATATTGGGAACTATAGACCTATAAGTCTGCTGCCAAGCACATATAAGCTATTTTCTACAATCCTAAACAAAAAAATTAACTCCACATTAGAAACAAGACAACCCGTCGAACAGGCAGGATTCAGAAAAGGCTTCTCTACCATCGACCATATTCACACACTCGAGCTTCTCATCGATAAATATCAAGAGAGAAATAGACCATTGTACTTGGCATATGTAGATTACAAAAAAGCATTCGACTCGGTGTCACACAGCTATATCTGGGAAACTTTAGCAGCACAAAATGTGGAAAACGAATATATAAGAGTAATCAAAAGCATATACAGGAAGAACAAAAGTAGAGTTAAACTAGAAACAGCTGGCTCCTGGTTCCCTGTGAAGAGAGGCGTAAGACAAGGGGACCCATTGTCACCTACACTATTTATAGCCACATTAGAGTCGGTAATAAGCAAGCTAGACTGGAATAAATGTGGTGTAAAAATAAAAAATGAATATTTAAGCCACCTACGTTTTGCTGATGACTTGGTGCTGATATCAGAGAATGGAAAAGAACTACAGTATATGGTAGAAACACTAAATAAAGCTAGCAAACTCGCCGGACTAGAAATGAACCGCTCTAAAACTATGGTAATGACCAACAGCACCAAGGTACAAATATACGTCGACAACGAGCCTCTCCAATATACCGAAAAATACATTTACTTAGGCAAACAAATAAGCTTCGAAAAACAAAACAACTACCAGGAGATTGAGCGCAGGGCCCAGCTTACATGGAATAAGTACTGGAGCCTTAAAGAAATATTCAAGAGCAACATGCCAATCAAACTGAAGACTAAAGTTATGAATTCTTGCCTTATACCATGCCTGACCTATGCTTGCCAGACATGGAAATTTAACAAAAATATTATAAATAAAATCATAACATGCCAACGAGGAATGGAGCGGAGTATGCTAAACATAAAACGAATAAATAAAATAAGGCATACAAAAATACGCAACATAACAAAAGCAACAGACGTTCTAGCACAAGCTCTTGCATTAAAATGGAAGTGGGCCGGCCACTTAGCACGTCTGCAAGACCATAGGTGGACAAAAAGAGTGACAGAATGGAGGGGGCCAGTGGGCAAAAGAAAGAAAGGAAGACCTCGCAACAGATGGGAGGACGAAATTAAACGCATAGCGGGTCCAAACTGGATACAAATAGCGCAATCCAGAGAAAACTGGCTCAATTTGGAGGAGGCCTTTACCTGTAGAGGGGTTCTTACAGAATAATTTTACTACATTACAAACTACTAACATATGCAAAATTTTTGAAACTACTAACTATTAAAAACTAACATATATTTTTACGATAATATTAAAATAATTTCAACTTTGTAAATTAGCATTTTCTGGAAGAAATAAAAGGCTTTTTTATTTTTTATTTTATTTATTTATAATATTTAGTTAAGCACGTATATTTTGGAGGTAAACCTCACTAAAAAAGTCACTAATATTGTTGCATCCGATGGGCTGCGTGATGGTAAGCAGTCACGATCACCTATGGATACTTGTAACACCAGAGGCATCACAACTACGTTACCGAAACCTTTAAGACTCTATAACTCGCCTTTTGAAGCACCCCATGTTGTAGCTTCTCGGAAACACCGTTGAAGATAGCTCATTCCACATTTTGCAGGTATGAAAATAAAAATATTCAGGCAAGAAATATTGTGTGAATAGCACAGTGTGTGATTTCCACTGATCCATGATAATTATTTAGATGAACTTTCAGGCGGTGGCGGCCACTGCGATGATAAAACCGCGACGCCGGCATCAGATAAACAGCTCTTCAGAACTCTCTCCGCTGTTACGCTAACACGCTAAAATAATATTTTTGTTATTTTCTGTTGTTTGTGCTGTGGAATAAATGAAAACGAAACTTCTGGGCCAATTTGACTCATAACCAAGGACGATCATAATCCTTGCTCATAACTGAACTTTAAAGTTTAATTAGCTACTTGCCTATAAAATTTCACGAGGATCAAATCAACGATTCACATAATTATTATGGTCAAATAAATAAATAAATATCTGGGATATTATTGCACACATGGTCATCTGACCCCAAACTAAGCAACGCTTGTAATATGGCTGCCAGAGACATATATTTAAATACATACTTAAATAAAATTAAATAAAGATATTAACACCCAAACATAGAACAAACATAAATGTTCATCACACAAATGTTTGTCCTAGGTGGGGATCGAACCCACGCCCTCAAGCGCAAGAAGGCAGGTATACTACCAACTGAGCTAACGGGGCCGTCAATATACATTAACTTGACTTGTCGTAGACTTTGAGATCCTTACTTTGCTCGTCATCATCATTTCAGACGTCCACTGCTGTACAAAGGCCTCCCCCATCGATTTCCAAAAGAGCCGGTTGGAAGCGGCCTGCATCCAGTGTTTTCCTGCGGTCTGTTATAGGTTTTACTTTGCTTGGTCAATAAATAAAAACCTATATATGTGAAATTACATTCAGCTATTTCCAATTTTAAATCTTTTCCCTGTCTGTTACTGAAACTTGACCTAAAAAAACCTTCAACCCTCCCAAGGGACCTTATAAAAACAAGAAACATAAAGGTCAAAAATATGTATCATCAAAAATCTCTTAACGCGCCATAAGCGGTATAAAAGCCGGCAAGACAAGAAGCTACAAAAACGGAGTGAACAATAAAAACGGTTTACGACGCTCTCTGTGATGTCTAACTGGGTGAAACTTGTCTCCCGCGGTCTATACTGCCGTAAAATCAGCATAGAAATTGAATATCAGTACCATAATATTAATTTGAAAGCTTCCATTTGCAATTAACGGTCATTCTCAGCAAAGTTAGTTTTAAAACTGCTCTGGCAATTTCTCGCCGATGAAAATTATCACGTTTTTTATATTAAAATATTTCTTCACTAATGTGTGTACCTAATACAAATAGTTTTATTCGTACAGCTTTTACACAAGTACATACAATCAAAATATATCTTCAAAAATATTAAAATGCGTAAGCGAGATGACCAAACAATGGCTCTTAAAAATGTGCGATAAAGTCAAGTATGTATATGACCTACAAGTATTTATATCTACTCGTGTCCATGGCCGTCACGCTGCTTGTTTAATTCATTGTGGATTTTCCTTGGATACCTACCCCACGTTTCAATTCTACGTTTCTAATCCGTACGTCCAAGAATTGGGACAACCTGCAAATCTGGACCTTTTCAAGGCCAGAGTGAATCTTCTAAGTCTGCGCGCTTCATCTTCGACCACATCGTCACTTACCAACAGGCGAGTTGGTGTTCAAACGCGGAGTTATTTGCGATAAAAAAAAAACAGAACACAAAAGCTAGTAGTCACAATAAAAAGGCGTCACTACATTCTGCCAATGAAGTGGAGTTATTCACGTCGCCATAAGGCAAAACGGCTACCCTCGTGTCACGAACCATTTGCCATGGCAATAACGGAGAAAAACAAATAGCTGTAGTGTAATATTGCTGTTTTTGCATCCTTAGGCAAATGTGTCGAAAATAACAGAAACGCTGAACGATGCGCAAATAAATGCTTGAAATACGTATGAGGAAAAAGATTCGCTCATAATCACAGAATGTTCTCATAAAGCTTAGTCATCACATTAAGGTATGTGGGAAAAGTGAGCCTGTGAAAACAAATCAATGAAAAGAATTTCTGAGGTTTTCACAATTATAACATAGGTATTTATATTGAACACTTTTAATATATTGTATCGCGTTTTACATTATGTTTCGAACACATTGCTGTATCCATGGCAATAAATTTAGAAGTAATTCGTCATTGATCCCCATGGTCACAGAACTACAGCACAAATGTCTTTATAATTGTTTATGATATTATTAAGTACTAGCTGTACCCAACGACTTCGTCCGTTATTTCTTCAGAAAAAAAAATATGTTTTTTGGCCTCGCCTGTTTTTTTTCGAGATTGGTTTAGCCGTTTAGCCGTCATTATGTAGCAAACAGACAGACAGACAGAGTTACTTTCGCATTTATAATATTAGTGTGAAGTGTGATTATAACGCCAATGATTTTGTCACTAAGTACTTTTAACTTTTTGATTGTTATCTACATTTCATAAAATTTCTGTAGACATTAATTGTGTAGTCCAATTATTATTGTGACAAATTATAAATTTTCGAAACGTCAGGAATAAAATTAATCTATATTTAATACACGCTATAAAATTCGTTATAAGCATTATAATTCAAAGGGTTCTGTACCTAAAGGGCGTAAACGGGAAACTATTACTAAGCCTACGCTGTCTATCTGTCTGTGTGTCCGTCTGTCTGTCTTTCCTACCTTTTAAAGAGCGTTATCTTTCGAACCGTAATAGATAGCCAGTAGAAATTTTCACAGAATATGTAATGTTACGGCGGATTAACTAATAAATAATAATACAGTCAAAAAGTAAGACTAATACGACAACAAATGTTTTGTTAAACGTATTTTTGTATTTGTTCTAATGTAAAAACGGTATTACGTACCTACAAGCTTCAAACTAGATACTTTAGACTGTGTACATGATTATAGTACACAGTCTAAAGTATAATAAATAAGGAATAATGGTAAAGTACGAGTCAGTGACAAATTTCTATTCACCGCCGGTTCTCGGACGTTTACCGTAGTTAAGCAACGTTAGGCGCGGTCGGTACTTGGATGGGTGACCGCCTAAGCGTTGATGGGATGTTGTCTTTTTATACTTCTTTCTTGTATTTTAGTAGCTAAATTGGTATGTGGTGGTTCGGAACTCTTAGTGTGCGAGTCCGATTCACACTTGGCCGGCTTTTTATTCAAAAAGAAGATCTATTCAATATGTATGTAAGGTTGCCTGGAAGAGATCGCTTATAGCGAAAAGGCCACCAATTATTTCAATAGTTTAAAGTTGTTTTTTATCTTATTATGTATCTATGTAATTTTTGGTGTTAACAATAAAGAGTTATCTATCTATGTAGATTTTTAAAACTATAATATTTACTAATTATTTTTATAATAGGCTTCAGGGTAGTTAAACACGGTAAACATGCCTAGCTTGAGTTATGGGTTGGCTCTTAATTAAGGCTACCGGAATACACCATTATATTTGAAACAGTTGGCTGATAGGATAACTGTATTTAACACTCATGAATTCCAATTAAGCTTATAGTCTCACAGCGCACTTCGTACTACTTGATTCCTTTGCAAAGAATAAATTTTGTACTCGCAATCCAATAATAAATGCACTGTCAAAGGATTGATATTGACTTTTTCCGTTTTTGTGTAGCCAGTCCTTTATCTTCTTTGATCTAACTGGCTGAGTAAGATTTTGCGATATTTGATGAGATTTTCCAATAACATATAAATATAACTCTTTACAAGATCTAACTACCCACACATCACATCATCAGCCCGTAAACGTCAACTGGTGAATAAAGGCTCTTAAAGGAGGGTGTTGCCATAATCCCCACGCTTGGCTGGCGGCTTGGGGATCGCATTACGTTCACCGTGTACTAATCGGATGCTGCTGCCCATTCTCCGTTGGTTCTGGTCGCAGTTCCTAACTACCCGATTTACTTTTATTGTTTTCAAATGTATTCAAAATAAATACAGTAAATCTGCGTGATTTTTACAAGAGAATCTCATTTTTTCTTTGATTATTATTTATTATAAACGGCACATAAACGTTTTTTATAATATTTTACTGATGTTCAATTAAAACAGAAAAGCTTCCTTTCATTTTGTCAGGCAAATTAATCCGCAGACATTCAAAATGTATATAATCAGTGCGCGAAGTAATACGAGTATTCGATGCGTAAATTTCGCATCGAATTCCATAAAAGATATTCAATTTTGAAATGCAGAATTTGTATGAATTTTGATACGTATTTAACGTATAGAAATTCACGTATACTCGTACTTCGCCCACTGATATTTTCGACATCAAAAACGGCCTTGAATTAATTACCAAGATCCTGTTTCATCCACTTACGACCCCGTTTTCTTGGGAACAAAACATTCGTTCCCGATCTATCCGAGCCCCAGGCTAAGGCTGTTGATTACACAAATTACCATATTTCGTGATATCTGATCGGGGCTTCATTTTTTGTCAGGATTTGCGATAGCAAGACAAGAACATTACCTCGCGACAAGCTAGTATCGTCCTTATCTCGTTGAAAACACATACATGCTATCTTTTTTATCATGACACATGTTATTCTGATACTGTCTGGAACCTATTTCTATATGTAGTGTATGTGTACAAAATCTTAACGGGGAAATATATTTTGTAAGAGATCTTGACGTAAATTTACGCCATAAAAGGCTTTGGCTTTATGAAAAGCTCCATTAAGTGTCGGAAAAGAAGAGGATTGAGGGTTCATAAATATTCTGTTTTGTTCATTTAAGGAACGTACCTACATAGTATGAGGCTGTATGTGAGGAATTGGATGTATTAAAATTAATACATTCACGACTTTATTATTGGTCTGTGAATCTGGGTATTTTTTATGATACATAGATGTAAAACAGATGTATGTGCTATAGTTTCTACCTGAAAATGGTATACCGACATCATGATGACTACTATAAAAAATAATTGCTGACTATATATTGTTATTAAATTTAACTTATTACCCATCCACTTAAACATAGCATAATGAAAGTCAACCAAACGATTTAAACTAATGTCAAATTAGGAAAAATGACAACCAGAAATTAAAATTAAAAAGAACAATTCAGCTAAGGTCAAGCTTGGCATAAAGTGTCAGACAAACAGGATATTGTAGATCCATGAGAACAATCATTTTTTAATTGACTTTTGTTCGTCTGTGGTTTTGCAAAATCTTCATATTCATATCTCGTAAACGCCATCTGTCGCATTTTTATGAAAATAAAATGCGTCTTGGAACAACTCCCAGTCTTTCTAAATTTTAAATACTTTTACTACCTCCTTCAAATAATTGCGAATTTAATTTGCAAACACAATTTTCTATCCCTGTTTTCTAAGCCAAAACTCTGCGCTTTTAAAAGAAGTTTTCTCATAAACATTTAATAATTTATTTTAAATGATTTCTTCAGTATACGTTTTATATTTAATTATATTTTACACTAAGCCTATTACACTTGCAAATCACCCTGTCCAATAGCCTATTGAGTGCTAAGCGAGCTCTTGTCTACCTATACTATACTATCCATACTACCTTGATCGTGTCATGTGTATTTAATTTTTAGTGTGAACAATAAAGAGTTTATCTATCTATCTGTCTTGATATATATATCTAACAATAGATTTATTTCCAGTTTTCGTACTCTGCTGGTCTCCGTACATGATCTTCGACTTACTTCAAGTGTACGACTACGTCCCAACAACACAAGCGAACATCGCCATCGCCTCGCTCATCCAGAGCCTAGCGCCGCTCAACTCAGCCGCCAACCCCGTCATCTACTTCATATTCTCTAACAGGATATTCATCAGCTTGAGGTGAGTGGAAGGATATCTCATACTAACTTATTGGAAGTAAATTTTACAAGTATAAATGTATTTTTTAAGCCGATAAAAGAACTGATGATCCTCAAACGGCTGAACAGGTTTTCTTGAATACTAATTCAATATGAGTATTTTTGCTGTAAATACGTTAATCTGTAATACTTTGTGTAGGACTTAGCCATATTATAGTGGAGAAACATGTTTTACTTAATTTAACCCAGTTTTCTCGCCAATTTTACATTGTTTCTTGTGGAAAAAAAAATTACATGATAACTGCTGAAATCCCCCCCCCCCCTCTTCCCTGAGAGACTGGACGAGATTCGCCACAACCCACCTAGGTTTTCTAAACACCTCACGTAATTAATGGACGCCTCCTCAGATATAGCTACCGCTCAATAAAAAATTAACTGTCAGTAGCTTAGCTTTAGCTAGTACAGTATGACTTCTAAACTTCTTCCTTTACTTTTGCTCATAAAGTGCTCAATTTCGTGTTCTTCGATACAAACCTATAACTTTCTGAAGTAAATAACCTTGCTTACTGTCATGCGGCAAATCTCAGACAAAATCTTATAGGGTGATTTATAAGAAATGTTGAGTATTCAGGTAGACGAAACAAAAGGTAACACGAGTAAGTTGAGAATTTGGCATGACGATTGCGAGGCTATAGGTAAATTAGGAAGGTAAAATACAGTGTTACATAAACTTAAGCTCACCCAAAGCTTTTTGCTCTCCAGTCGTTTGTGTCGATATATGTGTTTTACAATCAATACTTGTATTTTAACAAGTATTTGTAGATATCGCGAGATATTAGTTACACTTAATCAAACTCACTCAATGAATTTTAAATCAATCGTTACAATTGATAAATACACACAACTCAGAGCCACACAACGGGCAATGGAGAGAGCTATGCTCGGAGTTTCTTTACGCGATAAAATTCGGAACATAGATATTCGCCAAAGAACCAGGGTCACCGACATAGCTATTAAAATCTGCAAGTTGAAGTGGCAATGAGCAGGCCACATCGCTCGAAAAACTGATAACCGATGGGGAAGAAAGTTTCTTGAGTGGAGACCGCGAACCGGAAGACGCAGCGTAGGTAGGCCTCCTACTAGATGGACCGATGACATTGTGAGAGTCGCGGGCATCCAGTGGATGCAGATGGCAGGATGTCGTTCAGTGTGGAGGTTAAAGGGGGAGGCCTATGTTCAGCAGTGGACGTCTTCTGGCTGATGATGATGATGAATTGATAAATAAATATTAGTAATTGAAGTAAAACATACGCAACTTTAGAGTTTTATATTTTGTTAAACTACGTAAGCAGCAAGGATGTGCGCTGTACAATCTGGCGGTATCCAGTTCGATTCTCGGCCCTGCAACAAAGAAATATTGAGTACCTTAATTTATGTGTGTTTTCGATACAATCACTCTAAAATGGTGAAGGAAAACATCGTAATGAAACCGGTATAAAAGTTCAGACATAATATGACATTCGCCAACATGCACACGGCCTCTCTCTCTCTCTCTCTGAGAGAAGGCCTGTGTCCCAGCAGTGGAAACATTATAGGCCGATAATGATAATGAAACCAAGTGAAATGTATGAAAAAACTAAATGAAATGAAAAAATAAATATGATGATGATGATGAATGAAATTTATGTTTTTATACCTGGTGTACAAAGAGTTTCTATCTACCTATCTTAAATGCTATAGTAGAAGTATAGACAATTATAGGCAGTGTTTTTAAAAAAATGGTCGCGTAGCAACTTGTGCTCGTAGCTCCGTTACGCTCGTAGCACATTGCTACGAAATCTGTAGTTTTGTTTGCAACTAATATATACAATTTTACCAACTAAAAATATACACCGATAATAGTTTATGCTCACAACCTCATGAGATCAACTTCCATACATTATAACAAACCACTTTAGATTTAACAATGGCTATTCATTCGTTTTTTATTTTATTTCCTTCATTGATATTGTTTATTTTATTTTAATAGAGCTTTAAATGGCATTAAATTTAAGTGGTCATAAATAAGAAGGAACGCGGAGGCCAAGGCGACGATTGGGAGCCGATTATTGCAATTTATATGATTTTTTTATTAGATATTAGGAGATATAGATATTAAGAAAAAAATATAATGTTCCCATTGCTAGAACAAATGCCTTGTCTAACAAACGTCGAGCACAATTAAACAAAAGTATGAAAATGAAGCGCTGAATTAGGCCTTAATATCCAAGTGCTAGTGATGTGACTTACACCGCCCAGTGATGGTTTTTACAGCACTATAATAATACTAACTACCTCGTTAACTTGACTAATCCTCTAATAGTAACAGTAAACCTGCACTTAACTGTGAACGACGACTTTATGATTTAACGCGGTAAAGCTGTTCTAATTCGCTTTAGTGGACTTGTTGCTTCATAGGAAAAGGAGCATTTTTTTATTTTGTTTTGTAATAAGTAGTAAATAGTGATTTAAAAAAAACTATACGAAAACCCACAGTACTTATAAAATAATAGGCTACCAGGACGTGTTTGATTTGATAAAATAACAGGTACAAAGAAAAATTTAAAAATATAAATAAATTTAATGCACTTACTGAAAAAACTATTTAAATTGGCTAATCAAGTTCTTAGATATACGCGTTTAAAGTTTTTGTTCAGATCGAGAAGGGATGCTGTGTCCTTTTCTTCTGTCATCTGTCCAGGGTCGACGAACGAACCGGGTACTGTCACATTGTAAAGCGCACTTGCTATCTCTCGGCCACCATAGGTGATATCTTATAGTAATTATACTGATGATTTCATTTCTACTAGGAACGTTCCTCCATACAAGTGGCTTTGGTGTCTGAAGACAGGTGAAAGTCCCGCAGGCAACGAGTCCCGCGCGCATACTGAGCTTCTCACTTCTTCTCACCGGAGGACTCGACACGAGATCAGGGTGAGCTCTCAATATTGATGCTACTGATGATGATGAAGCTACTGTTGAAAATGGATATGGCAATAATGATTAAAACGTTAGAAAAAAATATCTAAGCCGATTTATAAAAAGCCCACGACAAGGATGAAATTTCTTTCAAAAACTCGTGTCACGTACAAAAATTGGCCACAGAAATATAATTTTTACATAATTATTTTTAGGTTTTCGCTATTGTCACATTGACGTTAAACACTTGTAACGGATTTTATCGTTATCCGTGTTTAATTTAGACGTAACCACGAGCACTGCAGTGTTCGAAACGTTGGGCATTAAAATAATATAAAACACATGCGATTAAATCCGTTAAAAGTGTTAGTAATAGTGACATGTTTTCGAACATGTAACAGAACGGTGTGGTTTATCTCCCCATCAAAGTGAACAACTTGCAGACCACAAGTTTGCTAAACTTCTGTAACTTTTGAAGTATGGTATAGACTACTAATAATAGTTAAGCAATTAACAATTTCTGATTGACTTCTATAATATAGGTAATCTACGTAACATAGGAGTCAGAGATTCACTATACTTGTGTAATCATTATTAAGAACAAATAAAAATTTGTATTTGCATTTGATATAGAATACCGGCCTCGAGATTACATTTATTTTCCATCATCAGGTAAAAGACGACAGCGTGAAATACCCCAGCACCAAGCAACGCATCCATCAATGCAACAGCACCAATTCAAAGAAGGTCCGCCTGCACCTACCTGATGGTCAGCAGATCAACAACAACTGCCACCCACCGCAGAGGAGGCGGGAAGATACATTCTTGTAATTGTGTTGAACTAAGGTCTTCGCGCACTGGTTGTTACGACCAAAGTAGAATTAGTGCTCAGTTGTAACATAAAAATATTCAGAGGTTTTACTTTACAAAATGAGTATCAAATTTTCATTATCTGTATAATTAATACTCGTATGATCATAAAACTACGGTTTGACAGTCAATTATAACTTGTTTTCAACGGTTTTTCTTTCAAAATTATATGTACTCATTCAGATTTAAATTAATATGCTCAGTCGACGTCCCTTTGGATGTTATGCATATGACAACAGTTTACGCTACTACCTCGTACTTAATTTACCAAATTTTATGTATTTATTGTTTATTTAATTTTGTTTGCGTTTAAAATTCTTTTCGTGTCATACTATGAGTGTTTGCTATATCTTTAAGGAATTTTACTAAATAAAGGTGAAACATTTACTTTCATAAGTTAGATTTAGTAATACGATTAATGTAGTTTTACATCTCAATGTAAATACTTGATACTTTTAATCAAAACTAAATTCTGTATTAAATGTCGTATGTTATGTGTATTATACGTATTAATAGCAACCAGATTACAGGGACTATTTAGAAGAAATTGTCTACTTTTCAGTATACATTTTTGTACGAATAAATAGATCTCTTGTACCAAAATATGATGTAAATAAATACAAACGTGGGGTAATTTAGTTTGTAAATAAACTTAAACAGACTTTAATCACTTTGTAAGTAAATAAGTACGAGTAATAACTGATTACATTTTGTATTACGGAGTTTCACGGTTTTGGTTATAATTTTCTATGTGTTGTACCCGAGTTTATAATAAAGCCTCGTGATCTTCACCAAAAATATTTATCTACCCTTTTAAAATTGAGTTTTATTATGAAAAGGTGAGGAAACTGAAACGGGGTTTGAATTTTTCTTGGTCGTCCCGACCACGTCAGCTAGTGCACGTGTACCTAAAATTAAGTTATAGTTTTTTGAATTATAATTGCAGAATGAATGTTAATTTCAATGATTTTTTTATTATATTTAAAATCTTTGCATTAACTTATGTATTATGAAAGTGCCAAAGTCGATTAGAGTTAAACTCTAGTCATTGTGTGGTATTTTAAGTAAGAATATCTAAGTAAAAAAGTGTTAAATAAAATGTATAAATTGAGGTCCATATTAGTTATATTTCAACGCATCGTGACTGTAAAATAAGTACGGGACACAAAAAACTAGCGGAGTTTTTTCGTTTCAGTCTTAGAGCGTTGAAATGTCAATATGAACCCTGCCTAATGTTAGTATTCATGAAGGCATAATAATGGAAAATGTGGCAAATAATTTTGTCAAATATTGTGTTTGGAACCAGCTTTGGTATGATATCTTGAACCATTGATCCCGCAATCACTGAGCCTACTTGCAAACTAACACTTTGCAAGCTAAAGGTTTTCTTTTTCATCTTTCATTATAATAAAAAATATTCCAAGAATGTTTGCTGAATAAATGCCGTTACACTTGAAGCGCCGAGATTTGCGCAAGTGTTTAAACGTAGATCAATCGCATTTTTCTTAAAATGTGTTTATACAACGATATTAAGTATCTTATTATGGAAACTGACGTGGTTTTCACACATTTTATTTATATGACGGGAATTACTTATGTACCTACGTAAGATTAAGCCGGTTACTCCGACTATAGTTTCAACCGCGTGTGGCGGTCTTTTTCAAGTTGAATGCGCGCGCGCGGCTTCGTCTTGCGTTGCACAACTATAGTCGAAGTAACCGGCTAATTCTTACGTGAGTAATTCCCGTGTAATATAAATAAAATAACTAACTCTATTGTTACAGTAAAAAAAATACTATACCTAAGTACAAAAAACTCAAAATGTAATAATGTATTACTCATTACCGATTTTGCTATCACGCCTTGGGCCATTCGCGATACGCAATACGACCCAATTTTTACGCTGTCCGATACCCTCTAAAGAAAAAAATACTGTTTTATTGTTTGGAAGGTTTGCAATCAACCTACCTTAGTTAAGTAAAACATGTGTTTCCTCACCTAATAAGTGAATTAACGTATTTTTTTTCGAAAATTTAATCTTAAACCATGAAATAATTGAATATCGTTGTATAAACGCTTTAAATTTTAATGCATGATACATGCATTTTACTCCACTCTTCGAATTATCTACTGCCCATCGTCTGTAAAAGGCTTGGAACTAAGTCGCTTTATCAAAATTTTGAACCTGAACTAGTCTATAAGATATAAAGCAACTACGTAAAATAAATACATGGATTTGAATGTGATTTGATCTTTTTATTTATCCGTCCTGATTTCTTTCTCTCTTGTATCATTTTGACGCAAATGTCACTGGTATAATTTCTAGATATTTATATAATATCTTCTTATGTATAAATGGTGATGTGTGTATTTACGTATGTTATATTAAGTTTCCCTATGGACTCCAAAACGGCTGGAACGATTTTGACGGGACTTTCACTGTCAGATAACTGATATTATAAGGAGTAATCTACGTGGGTAAAACCACGGGGCGCAGCTTGTTTACAAAAGTAATTATGTTTACAAATAAATTCATTTTTGCAATATTTAAATCCAAACATTCCCTCATTCGCAGAAGAGATTAAGGTCTCAAAATTTTAAGCTCTGACCATAGTACGCTGTCTAGCTTAGGAATAAACATTAGGATTTATGAAAACTCTCAAACCACGATGTCTGGAATCCCTTTTCAAATTAAAGAGATTGGAGGAAAAGCCACAATCGTAGGCTTCGCAATCATCTTTGGCTTTTCAACGAAGGATAATTTTATGAAATGAGATATATGAGATCGTCCCTTGAAATATGCATTACATTTACTGCGTCGGCATCTCGAATTCAAAATACATAATAACGTCACCCTGAGGTTTACAACGAACATCAACAAACATATAAAAATAATATTTTCACTAGCGACACCCCCGTCTTCGCACGGGTGTTAGCTCAGCCTTCGGCCTCGCTACTATGACCCGCTCCAGGAACTCAAAATTTCATCCAAACCAGTCCAGCCGTTTTTAAAGTGCTATGTCAGACTGATATATTTCTGTGCCAAATTGTGCATTCAGCCGTTCAGGCGTCATTGAGTAACAAACATCCATCCATCCAAACTTTCACATTTATAATATTAGTGGGATAACGTACGTGGGTATTATAAAATAAAGAATATGAAACACGAAACTGAACTTGTGTTTTATTTGTTCGTTTAAGTATTTGTTTCTTTGTTCCTCTTTCACGTTGCAACAAATCCACGGATCAATGTGGTAATGGTATTTTGTGTAAAGTTATTTGGAGAGCCGGATAGTGACATGAGATTATTTTTATCCCGTAAAAATGTATCTGTTCACGCGAGGCGCAGCTAATCTGAATTATTATATGAAAACTAGCTTTACTTATGCGCAAGACACTCCCTTGTAAAGAAATTTCAACTTTAGTGTTCTTGTGTTAGGATACAAAACACAAAATGACACAAGCTTGTCCCACGTACTCTGTCTTCGTACGCTGAGTCTATTTTTTCGTATTTTTTTAAAGGATAGGTACTAAAGAAAGCTTCCGTGTCCACCCCCGATTATGATTGTGTCTGGTGCAGCAATTCTACAAAAATCCCCATTGTAATATGTAAAAAACGTATTGTTTTAACAACTTGAATTGGAAATACCTAGTTATACATATCGAAATTTGTTACATGTAAAATATCTAAATTTGTTACATGTAAAAACCTACAATCAATCAAGGTTGCGTTCAAGCATCCTAATCAGGATAAAAACTTGGCAATAACTTAACAATATAATTATTTAACGGCAGAACTGATGAAAGATATCACGCCATGATCTGTTCCATAGAAATATAATAAGCTTTACTACTAATACAATTTACACAAAGCTAGCGGAAGTAACACGATTATAAACACGCCTCGAAAAAGTTTTTGCCCGATTGTATAATTAATTTAGTTCTTATGACACTTTTTGCGGCTAAACCGAAGCCACATTGTAATCTAAATGTTCTCCTTCAGGCGGAAGCAGGGTCAATCATCCTGTACGAACTTACTAACTTTATGTTACAACAGAGTGAAATAATATTTTAAAATAACCGCAAAACGGAAAACAACTAATTATGGCTTTTGACGGCAATAAGCAACATCTTGGTTTCCGTTTGGTAGTAATTTACCTATATAGCCAGATAAATTTGGTGATTGGTAACAAAAAGGCAAATTAACAGCCGGGAAAAATATTTTTTTTATATAAATTAATTGAAACAACTAACTTTTACACCAACTTCCATGTTTTTAACTTAAAAAATGACGAACTTTCATAGAACATTGGCTTCCTTATCTAACCGTCTTTAGAGATGAGTTTCTAAAAATAATGATACAACTAACTTTTACTTTTATACAGAAGTCTAAATACCAACTTCCATGTTTCTAACTCCAAAAATGCCGACATTCCATACAAACGCCCATCCCATATTTAGAGGATGAATTTTCAAAAAACCCTCAACTTCGTTACATCAACATTTTAGCAATATTTCATGCTTCAAGACCCAGTCAGTGAATCAGTCAGTGAATAAATGAATTAATTAATTTATTATTTTAATAAGTAGATCAAATTTAACAAGATTCAATTTTGAACGTGCCTATACGTTTATTTCAATCGTTCTGAAGTAATTTGTCCAGATTAAACCTCGGCTCCCAAAAGGAATCCTATGGCTGTTGTGTCAAGACATCGCATCGTTTTAGACAGATGGCTTGAAATAAATCTAAACCTCGGCTTACATCACATCTAGCTGATATCTTCATCTCTGATTACGACTTACTGAGAAACTGATGACTAAACTAATAATGATTCTAGTTTAAATTACTAAAAACATGCTTATGTCACTGGTAAGACTCGAAAGGGTTTACTGGTATCTATTGAAGAGTTCCACTAATAACCTCATCATCACCATTATCAGCCTTTTTTTATAGTAAAATAGGCATGCGCTTGGCCGCCAACTCGCCTGATGTTAAGCGATGATGCGGCCTACGATGGATCACGCTTGCCTAGAAGAAACCGATTCACTTTTGACTTGAAAACACCCAGATTGTAACTATCGGGGAACACCCATTCAGGCAGCGCATTCCACATACTAGCAGTTCGCACAATGAAAGTGGAATCAAAGCGCTTTGTACGGGTTTTCGGAATGTCAACCGTAAAGCGATTTTTCGTGCCCGCTCTGGCAGTCCAATAGAAAAAAGGGCAGGGAGGCCCTTTTTAGGCAGGCTGCCTGGAAGGGTAGGCCTTTTTACTTGGTGAGAAACAGGCTTTCTCACAGAGAGGGGGAGGATGGGCCCTAATCTACCACGCTGGCAAAGGGTTTGTTTGTGAACATCATTATGTCTTATGAACTTTTGAGGTTCTTGGATATACCGCTTTCGTCACGATTTTTACCTATATATTTTTTGAGCGATGGCATCTAAACTGCACAGTATAATTTATTTAAGTAAGTCATTGGTGCAGGGCTGAGTTCGAACCGGAAGCTATCACATTGTACGGCACACATGCTACCGCTCGGCCACCATCACTACCAGACTATTTCGATGACTATCACAAAGATAGTTTGTATTTTGCTTAGTTAATAAAGGCACTGCTTGCTTATGCATTGAGACAGAAATACACCAGAATTTTGGTCACACGTCTCATAAACTAGGCACTTATTAACCAATTATGAGTATTAACGAGATACTTACCGTGATGGTTGTGGATGGAGCTGCCGATAATATATTTTTGTGAACGTGGGGCATGTAACTGCGCCAATCGAGAACTCCATTAACAACGCCGAAACAGCGCAGTGCAGAAAATCACCGCACCAAGATACGGTTTGCGGCCGCGCAAATTTTCGCAATGACCTAAACAGAATCGCTTAAAACAGGTAGCCGTAAGGCCCCTGTAGTGAACAACCATGATAGTTTCAAACAGTGAGACCTAGTATTTACTTCTCAGGTAGCGCAGTTATTATATTATCGACACCGATACAAATAATACCCCTTGTCTCCAATAGGAAAATTGAGCTTCCAAATAAAATATTAGACGATAAATCATAGGAGCGGCTATATTTATCAAACGTTGTAACTTCTGTAAGATATTGCTTATGGTTCTGAAATATGGCGGGATGTGTTGACCTTGTTGTCGAGGACACTATTTTGATTTCACACATTCTTACAGTGTCGATGAAAAAGAAAAAAAATTAGAAAATTGTTTTTTTTTTTTGGCAATAAACATTTTTAACCGACCTAAAATGGAGGAGTTCTTAATACGGATGTTTTTTTGTTGATTTTTTAGTGTTTGTTATCTCAGAACACCGTCATGTACGAACCGAATTGTTTTTTTTTATTTTTTTATTTGAAAGTATATACTTTCAAAGGCCTATGTTCAGCAGTGGACGTCTTATGGCTGATGATGATGATGATGACTTTCAGATTGGCCCATATAAAATTACATCAAAATCTGTTCAGTAGTTTGGCTTTTTAATCAAAATAACTGTGTAATTTTGTTATCTGGATGACAATACATGATCATCCAAGTAGCTGAATTTGGCCATTTCATATAATATTGTGAAGTGTTTTAAATTGATAATTATTATAAGCATTTATCCTTTGTAAGTAGAATCCGCGTCAACACTCGAAGCCAAGTCAAGCCAAGTACCATGGATGCGTCGCCACAATCGACCCTTGATTGAAAACGGAACTAAAAAAATAATTAAATACCAGTTTTTTGTTGCAAGACTTGACCGATGGTGTGGACTCTATTTTTAACCGACGAAAAGAACAAGGAAGAGGTTCATTAGCCGAAGCGTATTTTTTTATCTGACATCAAATATTTCGTCTGAATGGATAATTTAAAAATACTCATTTCATTCCAAAACCGGAACTCCCAAACTCTAGTAGTGTTCGAGTTTTATGTTCCGTAACTGAGAAAGGGAAACAATGTTCTTCGCTGAAAATTGCGTAAAACTTTAGAAAACGGCCGGTTATTGTCCGTGAGCTTCTTTGTTGATACCTAAGCAACTCACACGACTTCAGAGCTTCAGAGTAGGCTGATTACGAGAGAGTAGACGTATGTATTCTGGTATTCGTAAAAAAAATAAGGTTATATTTTTGTGGTACTCCAAAATTAAAAATTATTACTAAACGTAAAGGCCAGTCATTTTGTAAACTCAAATAAATCTTTGCTTTTAGATTTTAAAACAGAAAAGTTAGCTCAAAGTCAAGGGTCTCAAAAACAGTTTTTTTTACATTTCATATTTTTTTACTCCAAATGACACGTAAAAGAATTGTAGAGCATAAAGTTCTCCACATATTTGGTCTTAGCCAATATTTCATACAATTTACTGTTCCCGAGATAGATTCCTAAGAATGGAAAGCACTTAGCCGCATAGTAATATCATGTCCACTGTGAAATCCCATGCATAGTAGATGTTTAAAGTTATTTATTTAAAAAAATATTAAACTAAGATTTATACGAGTTTACAACTTAATATTATATCTCATTCCGAGGATTGGATACATTTTCCATCTTATTTTTCTGGTCTAATATGACAAACTAGATGTCTCCAAAATCATGTAAGCCTAATTGCTTGGTGACGCTATATAAATGCAGTAACAGAAAATACGAAAAAATTATTAAATTAAACATCCCTACTCAAACAAATCATAATAGATAAAATACGATGAATGATTATAATTCAACAGTGCCATACCATCTGAAATAAGATTTAACTTGTCATGCCAGGTTGCTTATTCATGCTCCGCAGACGCCTTGGACGCTTAGGTAGATTTCCACATTGATGTGTTTTTGCACTCTCCGAAAACAACACGCTTCTAAGATTCGCGTCGTTTGGTGAGAAACTAACCGTGACTGAAATGTGACATCTCGGAGAAGTTAGTGAAACAATAACGTTGCAAAGATTGAAAGTCTAGATTTTAATATTAAGTGCGTAGATATATAAGACAACATGAACTTTGAATATTAATTCACAGGGCGCGTTTCACGTACACATTCTACACTATAATCGGTCCTAGTTTTTATGAGCTCAAACAGCTGCAATAGCATTATAAAAAAGGTATCACTTGCATGCAGTGCATGGTATGCACTGCCTGAATGGGTGTTCCCCGAGTTACAAGCTGGATGTCTTCAAGTCAAGAGTGAATCGGTTTTTTCTAGGCAAGCGTGATCCACCGTATGCCGCATCATTGCTTAACATCAGGTGAGTTGGCGGCCAAGCGCAAGCCTATTCTACAATTAAAAAAAAACTTACCTATATTGAAAGCAAAAGACAAGCGTGAAAATAAAGTATATTGTTGAAACATGGTTGTAACCAATAAAGCTTTGATGAAGAATTTAAGTAAATATAATAATGTTTATTGAAAAAATAATTTAAATCGGTTATTAAAGTTCTGATATATAATCATTTCCAGTTTTTGGTAGAGAAAACTGTTGCTGCTTAATTTTCAGATTTTCATTTTGTTTTCATTAATCAGTTATTAAGGGTCTTTCATTTAGCGCTTCCTATCTTTAAATTTAAATAAAATAAATTGTGTGTGAGATATCATCGACTATTTATTTGTTTGAAAGACCTATCGATGCCATTATGTATGGAATATAACATAATTCAAATGTCCGTTAAGGCTTCTCTGGGTAGAGTATATCCGAAATGTCCAATTTTCCATGACTCTGAATAGGCTAGATGTAGCCTATTCCTGCGGTGCCAAATTAAATAAAAACAGATTGAGTACCTACCTGTCTTGTAGATTCTCTAGCCAAATCAAATGCCCTATCTTACCAGTCAGTATGCGGATCACAAAGGTAGGTCAAGGAAATAAAACCAACCATCAGCCAAAGTTTCTCAACAAAATTTCTGAACCATAAAATTTTTGAATTTGGTTTCTGACCGACCCTATTTCTGAACCATCTGGACTTTTCAATTTCTGAACGTTATTCAGAAATGGTGCAATGTGGTGCTATCGAACTGAACAATGTTGACGAATTAGAACGTTTAGAAACTTAATTCAATAATTTCTGAACAAATACCATAAGGGTTTAAAACGGAGTTAGCAAAACAAACTCGTGCGTGTTTCAATGCAGTACTGCCTCCTATTGAACACGCTATTGTTAAGACTCGGCCGATCGAATAAATAGAATAAGGTCAGGAGGACGGCGCAATAAGGCTGTCTATACACGGAAAGCATGCATACCAAATTGTTTCAATAAACCAATTTATTACATACCTAACTGTCCAATATCCATTGGTAGAATCACTAGTAGGAACTTTAACAAACGGTAGGACATTATTTTAAGAATCTATATATAAAAATCGTGTGTACGTTTTCAATGGACTAAAAAACGGCTGCACCGATTTTGACCTATCACTAGCATAATAATAATAACGCAGGGGCGGCTTTATGGCGAGCCGTTGGTGAGTGACTACACCGCGTACCCCGATTCCATGGGGCTAAATGAGACCCCTGACCCCTGGCTTGCCTTAACCGGCCGTCTGGGGGTGGAAACCGCAAGAGCTAAGAACCTAAGCTCCAGGGTGGAAGTGTTAAAGGGCATAACGCCGCTAGTAGCTCTTAGTGAAAGTGCAGCACACCTCTCGACACCCTTAGCTACCCACGCCAATGTTGCTCCTCCGGTGCCAAGATACGGCAGCCTTTATGGGAGGCCCATTCAGTGGGTGGCAAGTCATCACCTGCCTAAATATATTTTGAGATGAGACAGGATAAGGCTGTTACCGTTTCTCATTCTATAGATCTGTTATTCCATCCACAAGTTGTTCACCTGAATAGCCCAGACTTTATTTATCCTATACTGTACAATAGTTTCATATTCCTTTTTATTCATATTCCATAATTGTATTTTTTTAATTCAAAAGGGCCTCTTGGTGTTTGCTTCGGCCCCACCAATGCCCACCAAATGTCCGGGCTAGACCCGAGAAGAGAAATAAATGAAGTGAAATAATAATAAATCTTTATTAGAGCAAAAAACAGTAAAACAGTTATACAATAGTGATTATGTGATGGTATTTGATCGTCTAGTTTGTTACCGTTCTTCGCCTCGTCGTTTGTCGTCTCGTCTTCTCGTTGTGATACGTCGTGCTTCCTAGAAAACCTATTGTCTAAAGTGATCGTCTATTTGTCTTGGCTAGGTAAGGTGATCGTCTAGTTATTTTGACCGATTTAAGCGTGGATTGTACCAATTAGGACTCTGTTACAGCGATGAGTATATATTATATACATAAGTTTGTGTGCATTATTTATTATTGATTAGTGACAGCATTCTCTCTGAGCTCATATCAATTGTACAAACATCCATCCAGGACTTGTCAGCGAGTATGTGAATATAAAGTGACATACATTCTAATTGCAATTAGTGCTTGTCTAATTGGAAAGTTCCGGAATATCAATGCTGATACAAGGGGGCTGGCTTGTAATGATATATACAATGGTAGCTGACTTCGACTGGAACACTCTGTTCGCAGACCCTAAAACCTGTAAACAGGGATGTACCGAGTACAATTTGGCAAAGCACTCTGCCTAGCGTGAGAACGCTTTAATGTGGGCTTCAAGCAAGCTCTAGCCTCTTTAGCATTTCTTTTATATACCATGGGTTTATTATTTGCAATATCAGTGGCCACTGACTTATCGACAGAGTGTTTGCGGGTTGAATGCTTCACCCAGGGGAGGACGTGTAATTGGGCAAACCAGTTCCACACATCGTCGTCAGGCTGGAGGAGTGCTGTCTAGTTCGACATTTAGTTGAACTGTAGTACACTGAGTACATCGCATAACTACGTAGTTATCTGAATCACACTTTAGAAAACCACCATAACTTTGTCATCATCGGTACAACTCGCTATTCTATAAAGCTTAGACATCAGTGATGAAGGTCATAATAGACTATATCGGGTCCTCACATATTAAACTAATTAGAACGGCGTCTGTAGTCTGGCACGGTGAACCTATATACCTAGAAGATTTGTATAAATATAATAATTGCCAAACCTCCGCTGCACTCAGACGTCGGATGTGGTATCGTGTCATGCTCGACGCTGGGTAGTTCACATGGTCGCTTTCTGTGGAACTATCGTTAGAACCTACCTTTTCCTGTTCTAATAGATTTACTAGCTCAAGTAGAGATAGAGACTCTTAGCTCAGGCTTGGGCTTATGCCTATGATTTAAGTTTCATTTGTATATAGGTGTCAAACGCCTGAATAATGCATAATGTACTATTCTGGTGACATAACATATTTATCTATGGTCTATTGATGGACCTTAAATGAATCTAGACCTCAACTTAAGTCTGACACCAATATACAAGGTGTCCTCTATCTAATATGGTAATAGGATAAAGCCGGAAAGGGATCATAATAAGTCAAACAACTGAATTTGGGCGATATGAATATTGTTTATTAATCGGTATTTGTTATCGTTAATGTGGTTTATTTATATGTATCGTTTATACAACTCAAGGGTCTGATAAACCCAGGAGTTGTAGAGCACCTGATTACTAGGCCTTGTTTATCCAGAAAACAGGTACTCTAACAAAAACTGGATTGGCTCGAACACTTAATTCGGTGAACTGTAGACTCGCGAACGCCCTTGGTTTAATTGTATTATTGTTGCTCCGGATGTTAATCCCTCATCAATACTCCGATTATATTTGGATTTTTATTTAGTTTAAAAGTTAATTATTACAATAAGTTTATCTTTAATCATTCTTTATGATGGATATAATTAGATTGTACATTTATCTCTGATTGTGTCAAATTAACGGTTAATGATATTATATTTCCTTTGTTCGTGCGCATATACATTTGAGAGATTTGGAAATGATTTAACCGCGATCGGAGTACGATAGTTTTGATTATTATATACACACAATATTAATACATTAGTTACACATACACAACCCTTATCATCTATCAAATTATTTAAGGTACAATAAAGAGAGAGAGTATTGTTTACTCAACATAACTCCAAACAGTCAAAGATGTACATATAGTTATATCACTTATGTACATCTATTTAGACTTCAGGTACGATTCCAGTTTATTATAAGTGGAACACACAGAGAGAGACAGAATAGTTCATACAACATTACTTTAAGACAGTCCAAGAGGTACATAGTTTATCTATATACGTCTATTCGGACTTTCAGTACAAGTCTAGACATTTATCAGCTCATTACATAAATGGAACATACAGATTAAGACAGGATTGTTCATACAGTATTACTCAGATAGTCCAAGAGGTACATAGTTTATCTATATACGTCTTTTCGGACTTCCAGTACAAGTCTCGACGTCTATCAGTTCATTATATATATATGGAATACACAGTGAAAGACAGGATTGTTTATACAGCATTACTCAGATAGTCCAAGAGGTACATAGTTTATCTATATACGTCTGTTCGGACTTCCTGTACAAGACTAGACGTCTATCAGCTCATTATATATATATGGAACACACAGTGAAAGACAGGATTGTTTATACAGCATTACTCAGACGGTCCAAGAGGTATATAGTTTATCTATATACGTCTTTTCGGACTTCAAGTGTATGCCTTTACGTCTACTGGTGAATTAAATACACCATAGCGTTGAATTTCTTATTTACATAGTCACGGGATAAGTTTAATCATACAGATTATCAATGTTTTACATCTAGGGTACGTTACCAACGGCGTCTGACCGTAGTCACTGACTTTACACTCAACACTCAGATATCGGTATGATATATTAATGCTTAATGATTTTATAGGCAAAGTTCCTAAGACACGAACTTTCCCCTTTCTCTCTATAATACTTATTTTATGATTATATCGCACAACCACCTCTTTCTACAGTTTAAAACTAAGTGACCTATCCGTGTGAGTTCCCGACCTCTTTCTTTTTTGCAGACCCTGCAATATATCACCAGTATATCGTTTCCAGATGTGACTAGGTTCCTTTTCTGACGATTTTGACTCTTTAGAAATCAGCTAATGGTTTTACAGAGGATTTTTAAATTTATGTTTGTTTTAAGTGGCTTTAAGATAATAGACCCGGACAATTTACGATCTTTATTTTAGAGTAACGAAACTTCGCACAGCATGACATCGACGCCATAGTTAACTCTGCTAGACGGACAAAAAATATTTTAATATATTAATTTTGTTGACACGGGTGTACCACTACATATATTCCCCCAAATATTTCAGACAAAATCATAACTAAACAAGAATCCACATTTTGTTTGTAATATTTTCCAAGCAGTAGCCCGCGACTATACACCCGTTTGTCACCGTTTCTTAACAACCATCTATTCTAAATCGCCAACTTCAAAACTCGAGAGGACTGTAAAAATCCCCACTAGTACCCAGTAAAAAAAACTATTATGTGGTGGCGCCACACTTCTTCTATTGTTTGTCACTCCCTCTATTGTTTGAAGACAACTGCTCTGCGCACGCGCACGCCCGTTGGCTCTACCTGATTACGATCGTGGGAAAGTTCTATCTCCATCGTAACAGCTGAACAAGTGTATAATATCCTTCGAATAGTCTTACTAATTTGCGTGTGTCTTTCTGCATTTTAACCGTACGTTTGACTGCATTAATCCTGCCTCGACTAGCTTCGATGTGATTAGCGACCCCACGGTCGGCAACTAAAACTTAATGTGACTCACTTCATTGAGTCTCCACACATATCCCAACGTAAAGTAACCCGCGACTCCCCTCAATGTTTCTAGCTTTTATAGATTTACTATAAACGTTCTGGATCATGAATCTGTATTGATAATCATACTGTCCGTTCGGTAATGATCCGTATCTATTGAAAAAACATTATCCCTGCATTACCTCAAATGTTTGAACTACCTGGCACCGATCACTATGCCCGTCATATTAGTATGGGTCCGTTCAAAGTCTCCCGAACTCAATAACGTATCAACTGTGCACAAAACTTGACTTCAGTTAGATTTCGCACTCGATGGTATTATATGCTCAACGTCCTCGTCTTTCCGTACTTTATTACGCCTTTGACACGCTCTAACCAATCATATCCCGGTATCTGTGACCTAGGTAATCTATGTAATACTAACATAGGTGTTTCTGCGTTAACGTTTCTTAATGTTGTAAAGGTTAAAACTGGCTGATTTGTACTTTGCCCACTTCGCGTATAAACTTGGTATCGTGAGGTGCTTACCATCATTGTACAATTCATTTTAATTCATGGAACATTGTATACACGTCTACTCCTCATATGGCAATAACCTGACTTCGACCTTCCCTCTTCATCTATTTTGATAACGTGAAATAGATTCACTATCAACATAATATCCATTTGTAACAATCCTCGTAAGGTTTACATATGCTGTATCCCGGAATAAGCTTTAATAGTTATCTGGATCCTAGTTTGCCTTCCCCCTAAACATCGTTTAGGTTTTCCAAGCCGTATCAGCAATTCAGCAATCATCAAAGTTTACGTAATTGATCCATTTGTCTGAACATATCGCTAACATTTTACGCGCGAACCCTGTCACACATTTCAATGCTATGCATATTAATGGTGCATTTGGATGCATTTAACGAGTTGATATGTTTCCTTAGACAGATGACCGTGTGTGCAAAACATGTCCCGAATATTAGTTTATTATTTTGTATATTTAAACGCGATCAGATTTACTGTAGTCCTATCATCGAGTGTTAGTCTACTGAAAGTAGCCTGTATGACGAACATGCTTTGGATGACCCGAAACACTTACACCTGACGTTACTAAGCCTCTGTTATACGACAAAGTGTCGTTGCCTATCGCTACCTATTGTGGGAACGAAGTCGAACCTAGTGTGCCTTCCCCCTCGATAAGCTAGATGCAAAACTGACGTTTGTACTTAACTCTTGCAATCTCTTTTTGAATTCGTCTACTCGTTCTAATCCTCCTGCCAAGACTCTACTTTATGAAGTAAATTGGAGCTCTCTAAATGATTGATCCTGCTCTAGGCTAGCGTACCGTTCTTACGTGCTAACTACATTTCTAGAACGCCCCTTTTTTCTACGTCTACTTTGTCTCTTCATTGTGACGTCGGAGCGTAAGTTATTATTTTTATTTATTTCAGTATTATTAATTATTCATTATTAATTTACTATTCATTATTTATTTAATGTTTATTATTAATTTATCATACATTATTTATTTAATGTTTATTATTAATTTATCATACATTATTTATTTATTATTCCTTACTAATATATCATTCATTTTTTTTTTTTTTTTAATTACTTATTTTATCTATTATTCATTATTAAACTTTTATTCATCATTTATTTATGTTTCATTATTTAATTATTTATTAGGTATATTATTTCATCCGGCCTAACTCGTGTGACTCAAAAGAGTGTAATTCGTTTGCTACAAGTAGATTGAGTTTACCTTGTATTTGGTTACGACTTTAGTTATCTAAAACGTTTTGAGAAGAGGAACCCAGTCACCCTAACACTTTTCGTTAAATATTTACAAAAGTGGAAAATTTGAATTTAACATATTAATCATAATTTACAACAATATATTACTATTCATCTTAATTAGAATTTTAACGGTATGAGGCTTATGCCTTGTGTTTATACAATTATTATAAAACTATTATTAAACGTTATTTATTTCTAATCTTACACAAACATTACTAAGCCGTTAGTTATCGCTATTCAGCACCTTCCATGGCTTTATGTGTTGTTACGTCCGTCCTGGAAAGGAGTACACAATTGAATAAGGTTGTAATATAATTTTACAAATTCTTTTATTGTAGTCTCGTTATCTCCTTCTGTCGAAGATCGTCGTACATCTCGTTGTATCTCTAGGAAGCACATACACAGTGATAGCACATTGTAAAATAATGTTTTATATTATTTTATTGTAGTCTCATGGTCTCCTTCTCTCGACAATCGTTTTGTCTCTCGTTGCATCTCTAGACAATTATAGCATAGCACATAACAATATACTCATTAATTTGTGAGGACCCTTTATTTCTACGTTGTGTTTTATTTTTGTTTGTTTCTAATTGGAATTTAGTCGTATTATCAGTTAATACGTAGCTAAATGTCTGGTCACATGCGTCAATTTCTGGCCTATACTTTGGCCAGCGGTTCTTTCCCATATAAAATTTTCTAGCATCGAAGCCAGATTGTTGATGGTTCTTTCACATATTAAATTTTCTAGCATCGAAGCCAGATTGTTGACGGTTCTTTCACATATTAAATTTTCTAGCATCGAAGCCAGATTGTTGACCATATCTTTCTCATATTAAATTTTCTAGCATCGAAGCCAGATTGTTGACCATATCTTTCTCATATTAAATTTTCTAGCATCGAAGCCAGATTGTTGACCATATCTGGACTGTAAAATGCCAATATTTCTGACCTATTCAGACCGGAAGTAACGTTAGTTATATAATATCCTGGTCACGGCACCAATTTCTGTGATGGTATTTGATCGTCTAGTTTGTTACCGTTCTTCGCCTCGTCGTTTGTCGTCTCGTCTTCTCGTTGTGATACGTCGTGCTTCCTAGAAAACCTATTGTCTAAAGTGATCGTCTATTTGTCTTGGCTAGGTAAGGTGATCGTCTAGTTATTTTGACCGATTTAAGCGTGGATTGTACCAATTAGGACTCTGTTACAGCGATGAGTATATATTATATACATAAGTTTGTGTGCATTATTTATTATTGATTAGTGACAGCATTCTCTCTGAGCTCATATCAATTGTACAAACATCCATCCAGGACTTGTCAGCGAGTATGTGAATATAAAGTGACATACATTCTAATTGCAATTAGTGCTTGTCTAATTGGAAAGTTCCGGAATATCAATGCTGATACAAGGGGGCTGGCTTGTAATGATATATACAATGGTAGCTGACTTCGACTGGAACACTCTGTTCGCAGACCCTAAAACCTGTAAACAGGGATGTACCGAGTACAATTTGGCAAAGCACTCTGCCTAGCGTGAGAACGCTTTAATGTGGGCTTCAAGCAAGCTCTAGCCTCTTTAGCATTTCTTTTATATACCATGGGTTTATTATTTGCAATATCAGTGGCCACTGACTTATCGACAGAGTGTTTGCGGGTTGAATGCTTCACCCAGGGGAGGACGTGTAATTGGCAAACCAGTTCCACACATCGTCGTCAGGCTGGAGGAGTGCTGTCTAGTTCGACATTTAGTTGAACTGTAGTACACTGAGTACATCGCATAACTACGTAGTTATCTGAATCACACTTTAGAAAACCACCATAACTTTGTCATCATCGGTACAACTCGCTATTCTATAAAGCTTAGACATCAGTGATGAAGGTCATAATAGACTATATCGGGTCCTCACATATTAAACTAATTAGAACGGCGTCTGTAGTCTGGCACGGTGAACCTATATACCTAGAAGATTTGTATAAATATAATAATTGCCAAACCTCCGCTGCACTCAGACGTCGGATGTGGTATCGTGTCATGCTCGACGCTGGGTAGTTCACATGGTCGCTTTCTGTGGAACTATCGTTAGAACCTACCTTTTCCTGTTCTAATAGATTTACTAGCTCAAGTAGAGATAGAGACTCTTAGCTCAGGCTTGGGCTTATGCCTATGATTTAAGTTTCATTTGTATATAGGTGTCAAACGCCTGAATAATGCATAATGTACTATTCTGGTGACATAACATATTTATCTATGGTCTATTGATGGACCTTAAATGAATCTAGACCTCAACTTAAGTCTGACACCAATATACAAGGTGTCCTCTATCTAATATGGTAATAGGATAAAGCCGGAAAGGGATCATAATAAGTCAAACAACTGAATTTGGGCGATATGAATATTGTTTATTAATCGGTATTTGTTATCGTTAATGTGGTTTATTTATATGTATCGTTTATACAACTCAAGGGTCTGATAAACCCAGGAGTTGTAGAGCACCTGATTACTAGGCCTTGTTTATCCAGAAAACAGGTACTCTAACAAAAACTGGATTGGCTCGAACACTTAATTCGGTGAACTGTAGACTCGCGAACGCCCTTGGTTTAATTGTATTATTGTTGCTCCGGATGTTAATCCCTCATCAATACTCCGATTATATTTGGATTTTTATTTAGTTTAAAAGTTAATTATTACAATAAGTTTATCTTTAATCATTCTTTATGATGGATATAATTAGATTGTACATTTATCTCTGATTGTGTCAAATTAACGGTTAATGATATTATATTTCCTTTGTTCGTGCGCATATACATTTGAGAGATTTGGAAATGATTTAACCGCGATCGGAGTACGATAGTTTTGATTATTATATACACACAATATTAATACATTAGTTACACATACACAACCCTTATCATCTATCAAATTATTTAAGGTACAATAAAGAGAGAGAGTATTGTTTACTCAACATAACTCCAAACAGTCAAAGATGTACATATAGTTATATCACTTATGTACATCTATTTAGACTTCAGGTACGATTCCAGTTTATTATAAGTGGAACACACAGAGAGAGACAGAATAGTTCATACAACATTACTTTAAGACAGTCCAAGAGGTACATAGTTTATCTATATACGTCTATTCGGACTTTCAGTACAAGTCTAGACATTTATCAGCTCATTACATAAATGGAACATACAGATTAAGACAGGATTGTTCATACAGTATTACTCAGATAGTCCAAGAGGTACATAGTTTATCTATATACGTCTTTTCGGACTTCCAGTACAAGTCTCGACGTCTATCAGTTCATTATATATATATGGAATACACAGTGAAAGACAGGATTGTTTATACAGCATTACTCAGATAGTCCAAGAGGTACATAGTTTATCTATATACGTCTGTTCGGACTTCCTGTACAAGACTAGACGTCTATCAGCTCATTATATATATATGGAACACACAGTGAAAGACAGGATTGTTTATACAGCATTACTCAGACGGTCCAAGAGGTATATAGTTTATCTATATACGTCTTTTCGGACTTCAAGTGTATGCCTTTACGTCTACTGGTGAATTAAATACACCATAGCGTTGAATTTCTTATTTACATAGTCACGGGATAAGTTTAATCATACAGATTATCAATGTTTTACATCTAGGGTACGTTACCAACGGCGTCTGACCGTAGTCACTGACTTTACACTCAACACTCAGATATCGGTATGATATATTAATGCTTAATGATTTTATAGGCAAAGTTCCTAAGACACGAACTTTCCCCTTTCTCTCTATAATACTTATTTTATGATTATATCGCACAACCACCTCTTTCTACAGTTTAAAACTAAGTGACCTATCCGTGTGAGTTCCCGACCTCTTTCTTTTTTGCAGACCCTGCAATATATCACCAGTATATCGTTTCCAGATGTGACTAGGTTCCTTTTCTGACGATTTTGACTCTTTAGAAATCAGCTAATGGTTTTACAGAGGATTTTTAAATTTATGTTTGTTTTAAGTGGCTTTAAGATAATAGACCCGGACAATTTACGATCTTTATTTTAGAGTAACGAAACTTCGCACAGCATGACATCGACGCCATAGTTAACTCTGCTAGACGGACAAAAAATATTTTAATATATTAATTTTGTTGACACGGGTGTACCACTACAATTACAGCTATAGGTTCACGTGGTGTTGGTGTTTATTTATAAGGTTACTACTAGCTATAACTATACTTTATATTTTTTATTTTATTTTTATAGGCACAATATTGTATTGGTGTTCGAGAACCCTGTATCCCACAATAGGAGGTCTCCTGTTTCGTGGGATCCAGTGCTTTCCACAATATAATACATAATTAGGATAAGGTGGACTTAGACTTTAAATACAAGTATCTATGGGAGGGGGTAGGTACAATTTGAAGTTAGGTTGGACAAGCTTAAGGGGGAAGTTACAGAACAGAACTATAAATACATTTCTCGAGTCTACTTTTGTTCGCTGTGGATATGAGATGTGTACGTGTTATTTTGCGTGACTGACTGAAAACAAGTCAGTCATGACTTGTTTCCTGTGAAAGGCTAACGATGAAATTTTCGTAATATGTGCGTGGGTATCTAGGCTATGTATGTAGGTGTAAAGGTGAAACTAGCATATAGCTGATGTTATAAGGAGTAACTAAGGTTACTTTTAACGAACCATCCACGCGGGTGAAACCGCGGTGCGGAGATAGTATTACAAAAGTTTTAAATCAATTATAATTTTCAGTTTCATGTATGTTTTACTAGCTGTTGCCCGTGGGCGTTTAGTTTCATGTAAACTTTCAACCCTTAATTTAACCCGAATAATATGTAATGTTACGGTGAATTAATTAAGAAATAATAAGTCAAAAACTTAAAACAAAAGGGTAAAAACAACATCCCCATACAATACAAACTTTTTTGTAACGTATTTTTGAATATTCTCTAATGAAAAAAAAACGGTAATACGTACAAACGTCAAACTTGGCATGTACACAGTCTAAAGTAAAATTATAAAGAATGGCCAGGTGCAAGTCAGTGACAAATTTCTGTTGGATCGGAGACCGCCTGGGCGTGATGTTGTCTTTTTGCGCTACATTTTGTATTTTGTGGTATACGGAACCCTCAGTGCGCGAGCCCTATTCTCACTTGGCAGGTTTAGTCTTGCTGCTGTGTATTTCCATCCTAACTTGAATTCCGTTCTATTGATCCTCACAGTTTTAATTAAAATTAACTTTTGTTTCAATTTGTTTTTAATGTGAAATACTCTTTTGGTTAAGAGTTTAGAGCAATTCGTTTTCAGCTGTGTGAAATGAAATGAACAAGATTTGTTGAGTGAGCAATTTTGGTCTAAGCGTTTATTTGTTCTAACAGCTGCAATAACATTGGAAAAATATGAATGTGAACCATAAATACTAATCACTTTTGACTAAGACTGTATGGCAGGTACCCGATATACTTCAGAAAAATGTAAAAAAAAAAACATTTTTATTTAGCTTTTTACAATTTTATTACAGCTGTCAGAGCAATTGCTTAGACCGAAAGTAATTTTTCCTTTTCTTTTTAGTTACATTTTTTTAAATCACGTACTCTGAAAAAAACCCTACTATCATTCTGAGTCTTGCCTTCCAAACCGATTCCTTCCAAATATGACCTTTTGTTACGTGTTATTTTGGAAGAAATTGGTTTTGGGAGACAAGAATCAGAAGGAAAGTCATTTTATTTTTCATTTTATACCCAAATTCTATGTAAATTCTTTAACACAAGTAAAAAATCAGGACCCTAAGTTTGATATTTCCAGTACAATCTGAATAGGCTCTTTATACTTCGGAAATGTTATTATTTTCATTCACCAACTTTAGGTTCTGAGTTTCTATATTCCGTCCGTATTTTTTTTAATGCCGTAAGTGGCAATCAAGCAGACGAGCTGCCTGATGGTAAGCAGTCACTGTTGCCTATGGATACTTGTAACGCCAGAGGCATCACACTTACTACTACTTTGATTTGTGTGGAACAATGTATGTGATATTATTTTTACTATCACGTACATTGTATAAGAAGATTTTGAGGTAGTCGCACAGTAGTTTTTAAACCAGCTCTAATAATATGAATAATTTAGTTCGAGCGCCTGTTGATTTAGCAATAGCAACAATTTTGTTCGAGCTCTTACTCATTTTAAACTCTGTTTTTTAATTGATAATTATTTTAAGACCTTACTTATATGTTTAACGCTTACTCTAAAACTACTTGAGCGCCTATATATACTTACCTGAGTGTCATCAATAATTTATATTCTTATATTTTTATTTATATGCCACGGGAATTATTCACGTATGATTAATCCGATTACTCCAACTTCTTGTTTCTACAAGACATATAAAATAAATAACATATGAAAGTTTATTAGTTTGGTTTTCATTCTTTTACTCAACACCAAATAATCAGATAAACGGGATTTTTGATATAGGTACCTATACAGTTTTACTCATTTATGTTTAACTCAGGCCGGAGTGATATATTATACTTTTCAAGATGGAAAATGTTTCCTTAGGGGTCTTCTACGTGGTTGGAACCGTGGCGCACAGCTATTCATCCTATAAACGCTTTCTGCCTAAGCTGACTGCAAACAGCTCAGGAACCGCATCAGAAAAACCTGCTAAATTTAAATAAATCTCTATATTCCTTTGTTTGAAAAGTTCTTTAAAACAATGGACGTACTTCCAGACATTCAATAATATGCAAATTGCCATATATAAAGGTGTACATATGAATAAAGATGGTAATACGAAGCGTTGAATTATTCAATATTGAAAGCATACAATATCAAACAGCCCTAAGGTTATTTAATAATGTTGATTTATATATTTGTTACTTCGCTGCAGTCTTTATGGCTTTAGGAATAAGCAGACTGGTCAGTAAATAATTTTATTTAGTCTATTCATCTCGTAGGAGATAAACAGTTACCATTATGACTGCAGCGGACAGACAACTGCAATTACAATTTAAATATACAAAACCTTCAGTAAATTAATAAGAAGAATAGTTAATATATTGCTATTTTTTGGCTCTAATTACTGGATCTATTAAAGTTCGCCGTTGACGGACACGTCAAGGAGTCGCTACTAAATATCTAAGTTAATCTTAACGAAATTTGGCAGGATGATAGTGTACAAGACAAGGACGGTCCTTTTGTCCCAAGGAAATGCGGATAAGCTGGAAAATCGAGTAGTAGTAGTACTTTATACTATCCTAACATTATGTTTACATAGGAATTTTAAAAGGTGATCCAAGCCTACAACATGTTATATTAATAAAATAAACTGTTACTTATTCTCCTAACGCTGGGTTCTACAAAACTGTAAATTATTATAACAATAAACACTTTCCCAAATCAAATCAATCTGCCAAGTCTACGGTTCTACTGGATCCATTTCATTATTACAGACCTTACCCATTTTCGCTCCATCTCGACATATCCAGAGTAATCTGAACTGACCAGGCTCCTAAAATATGGCCATAAATATAGTCGGAAACGGCGGCGCGAGGGTCCATCAGCCGTAGATGTAGAGTCGTGGCCAATAGAGTGGCCGCCATTTTTTATGTAGCCCGTAAAATATGAACGGCCTCTGCCCTCTGTCTTTGGTTTACGATGTGATTGACAGTGACCTCAGCTACGTACGCGGAGTGCTCGATAAGTGCTTTACTAGTTTTATTATTCGAAAGTGGCTTATGCGTACTAAATAAGATTTTATCGATGATGTAAAAATGTTAAGCGCTGACTGAGAATTGATGCTTTGCGCAAACTAGGTAGAGATAACTACTAACGAATGTGCTTTTTGAGTTGGTAAGTTAGAACTTAATTTTACATGTGTGCAGAATACTTATATTGGTTTTAGACTCAGATCAGACAAACAGGGGAGATATTATGGTAAAGTGGCGTTGCGGGTGCGAGCACATCTGACCTAAATCAGACTCGATCCTTTAATTGAACTTACTCTGTAGACGACCTAGCAATGATAGTTAATACATTTGTAACGCTGCAAGTTTCTTAGTGTGCGTGAAAAATGATTAAGTGAGCCGGACTTACAGTTTGTGCATGAAGCGGTTTAGCGGTATAGCGAAAAAAGTGTGAAATAACATGTGAACATATGAACACGAATGATAATTATACTAAGGCATATCTTCCTTGTTTGTCTGATCTGGGGTTACAATTTAATTCTAAATGAGTGTTACATACGTATTATTATTGCTTTTAAGCATGATTTAACGTAATTCATTCGTACTACTTAACATTTCAGTTACCATAATTATAAAGACTTTTAGAATTAGGTACCAACTTTTGTAAAAAAATATGTTTGATTCTCGGAGTAAGTACGTAATCTAAATTTCTGACTGACAAAGCGATATAGTATTATATCTAGGATTATACTTATAAATTAAAGCTTCTACAGACCAAGCGCATAGAATAGCCAAACGCGTATTATCAGCAGCATAGGCAAAGAGCAGCGCGAGACCCTTCACACCGTAGCAGCTCATGCGCGGGTTACGGTCATTTTCAGTGGTAGCGGTTTCATTACTTCATTTTATTACAAATATCGTTGGCCTTCATGCTGCACTGCTGTTAATACGCATTTCGTCTATAGAAGCCTTTAGTCCCCTAGACTAGAAACTTCCATCAATCTACATCTATTTATATAAAAACTAGCTGTACCTGCGACTTCATCCACGATTTATTCAGAAAAAAAACATATGTCCGTCCTCTTGATACACAATTACTTCCCAAAATTTTATCGAGATCGGTTAAGCCGTTTAGCTGTGATTATGTAGCAAACAGACAGCATTTCGCATAGCATTTATAATATTAGTGTGGATGTGGATTAAATGCTGTTGAGAATGACTAAACCAACTCAACATATTTTTTTTATTTTTTTTTCGTCCTAAAAAAGGTTTTAACGAAAAGAAAAATTGCCCGGGAAATTAGAAATTTCGGATTAGAAAATGCTTTTTTTACGGATTTTCTATGAACTCAAGACACAAATTTATTGGTCTGATCAGCTAGTAATGTATAAAAGCGAAATACCACTGATTAACCAACTCATCACAAAATTTCGAAAACTACTTGACCTACGAAGCTGACATTTTGCAGGCAAATTCCATATAGGCTCACTAAGTAAAGATTTCGCGAAGGGGTCATTTTAAGGAAGCAAAAGGGTGTTGAAAGTTTATATGAACGTCTATGCGTACGAAGACACGAGCAACAGCTAGTGTTTGATATATGAGCAATAAAAACACTACATTATTATACTTTGTCACTCAAATATATTAGTTAGCAAACATAGCAGCTTTGAGCTCGCCCTTGACAAGTGATTTGGGTAACCAGTTTTACGGGCATATTTATTTACAACTCTTCAATATTATAATGGGGGCTACAATCAATGTAATCGATTAATTTAATTTCAATATTCAATATCTTATTACTGCCTACTATTAACCCGATTCGCTTTGCCTATTTCAATTATTTTCAAAACATCCACAAAAATCATCATCTTTAGATACTATTTGAGTTGCTTATTTGATCTCTATTTGAAGCACCACATATATTTGTGTTGTTACGATATCTCATAGTCTGTACGGGTAAGTAATCTACATAATTCGTTTTAATAGCATATTAGTCTGCCTGTTAAAGAGCTGTGACTCGCCGCGATGATGTGGTCGATGATAAAGCAGGCAGACTGACAAGATCTGGTCTGAAAGGTCAAGAAGATTAGGTCTGAAAATATCTAAATTATACTCCGGAAACAAAGAGCTAAATTGTTTCTCAATAAAATCTTGACTCTGTAATATTGACTGATGGGGAAGAAAGGTTCTTGAGCGGAGACCACGAACCGGAAATCGCAGCGCAGGTAGGCCTCCCACTAGATGGACCGACGACATTGTGAGAGTCGCGTGAGGATGCAGATGGCAAGCAGTCGTTCAGTGTGGAGGTTAAAAGGGGAGTCCTATGTTCAGCAGTTATGTTCTTCTTGCTGATGATAATGACTCTGTAACATTATATAAAATTTTACTTTTTAGGCTAATTTCTGAATAATAAAGACGATTATGATTATTTGAACTATCATTTCAAATCTATCTACCGTTTTTTATGCAACGTGAGTATTGAGACAAGCAAATCACTCGCCTGGTAGTAAGCGTCATGCTTACCCCATAGCACAATAGTTCAGTGCCATACAGATTATAAAACTTCTACAGATCCAAACCCTACGCGGCAATGCAGTGCGCTCGTCACAACATTGTCCAGTTATTTATCTGAAAACACTGTAACTTAATTTGAATGTCTACTAAAACTATTTATAGCTTCATGAGAATTCCAAGAAACATGGTTATTATTTAATTTTACTAGCTATTTTATGGGTAAGTTCCGCTGACTCTCTATCATAGCTATTTTTATTTAAAACTAGTTGGAGAATATTCCAGAATGCAAGCACACAGCCATGGATTTATGGCTAGCATTCACTGCGCTGAGCTTGTAAAAACTGTCTAGATTATTCCAGATAGATATGTGCGACAGGGGAGAACGGGGTGACTATGATTTTTGGTCTTTTGTATAGATATCAAGGCGTCTTTAAGTCGTGAGTACATTGGCAAGCATGCTCTACCGTAAACAGCATAATAGGTGGTGGTCAAACGCAAACCTATAGGTAATTCAATGAAAACCTTTCAATAATATGAGTTGTGTACCTTTATCAGGTTCATTCTAATAATAGTACTCAGTTGTAAATGGCTATGGGGATGAGTAACAGTCATGACCACTATCATCAGCATTCTGCATTACATCTGATTATTGGTCACTCTATGAAATAGAGGCTCTGTTAACGTAGATTATTTGTTGATATAGACTCTACTTTAACATAGTCTCCATAGTAATATATATTATTACATTATGAGTGGTTTTGTTAACGTAGAATCTATGTCAACATAGACTCCACGTAAACATAACCTTATGTTAAAAGATATTACGAAATTTATGGTGTGGCATATAGAAAGCTGGTATATTCTAAACGAGAGAAAAGTATTTCTAGTGTAGGGGTAGCCAATTCTATGACAACCGAGCTGGAACGACGAGAATCCAGCAATTCCGTGTGGGGCGTCAAATCTGTGGTGGTCTAGCTGTGACCACGGACATGATTCACTGGGGCTGCCGCTAAATGTTTGCAAGGCCAGAACACCCGGAGTCCGGTAGCCGAGGTAGCCGGTACATTATTATACTTTGTCACTCAAATATATTAGTTAGCAAACATGTCGTAGCTTTGAGCTCGCCCTTGACAAGTGATTTGGGTAACCAGTTTTACGGGCATATTTATTTACAACTCTTCAATATTATAATGGGGGCTACAATCATTGTAATCGATTAATTTAATTTCAATATCTTATTACTGCCTACTATTAACCCGATTCGCTTTGCCTATTTCAATTATTTTCAAAACATCCACAAAAGTCATCATATTTAGATACTATTTGAGTTGCTTATTTGATCTGTATTTGAAGCACCACATATATTTGTGTTGTTACGATATCTCATAGTCCGTACGGGTAAGTAATCTACATAATTCGTTTTAATAGCATATTAGTCTGCCTGTTAAAGAGCTGTGACTCGCCTGCTGATAAGCGCGATGATGTGGCCGATAAAGCAGGCAGACTGACAAGATACTTATTAGGTCTGAAAATATCTAAATTATACTCCGGAAACAAAGAGCTCAATTGTTTCTCAATAAAATCTTGACTCTGTAATATTGACTGATGGGGAAGAAAGGTTCTTGAGCGGAGACCACGAACCGGAAATCGCAGCGCGCAGGTAGGCCTCCCACTAGATGGACCGACGACATTGTGAGAGTCGCGTGTGGATGCAGATGGCAAGCTGTCGTTCAGTGTGGAGGTTAAAAGGGGAGTCCTATGTTCAGCAGTTGACGTCTTCTTGCTGATGATGATGACTCTGTAACATTATATAAAATTTTACTTTTTAGGCTAATTTCTGACGATAATGATTATTTGAACTATCATTTCAAATCTATCTACCGTTTTTTATGCAACGTGAGTATTGAGACAAGCAAATCACTCGCCTGGTAGTAAGCGTCATGCTTACCCCATAGCACAATAGTTCAGTGCCATACAGATTATAAAACTTCTACAGATCCAAACCCTACGCGGCAATGCAGTGCGCTCGTCACAACATTGTCCAGTTATTTATCTGAAAACACTGTAACTTAATTTGAATGTCTACTAAAACTATTTATAGCTTCATGAGAATTCCAAGAAACATGGTTATTATTTAATTTTACTAGCTATTTTATGGGTAAGTTCCGCTGACTCTCTATCATGGCTATTTTTATTTAAAACTCGTTGGAGAATATTCCAGAATGCAAGCACACAGCCATGGATTTATGGCTAGCATTCACTGCGCTGAGCTTGTAAAAACTGTCTAGATTATTCCAGATAGATATGTGCGACAGGGGAGAACGGGGTGACTATGATTTTTGGTCTTTTGTATAGATATCAAGGCGTCTTTAAGTCGTGAGTACATTGGCAAGCATGCTCTACCGTAAACAGCATAATAGGTGGTGGTCAAACGCAAACCTATAGGTAATTCAATGAAAACCTTTCAATAATATGAGTTGTGTACCTTTATCAGGTTCATTCTAATAATAGTACTCAGTTGTAAATGGCTATGGGGATGAGTAACAGTCATGACCACTATCATCAGCATTCTGCATTACATCTGATTATTGGTCACTCTATGAAATAGAGGCTCTGTTAACGTAGATTATTTGTTGATATAGACTCTACTTTAACATAGTCTCCATAGTAATATATATTATTACATTATGACTGGTTTTGTTAACGTAGAATCTATGTCAACATAGACTCCACGTAAACATAACCTTATGTTAAAAGATATTACGAAATTTATGGTGTGGCATATAGAAAGCTGGTATATTCTAAACGAGAGAAAAGTATTTCTATTTAATATTTATTCGTTTATTTAATTCCTTTGTATTAAATGCATGATAACGTACAACCGCAGCGTAACGTACAAACTTAGCTATCGTCGCACCATTTGAATAAAACTGCAGCAAACAATAACAGAAATGGCATGTCATGCCGTTATAGGGCAAATTGCGCAGTGGTTCTTCTGAGAATAATACGATTGCGCATTTATACAGACAATACAGCAAAAAAAATACTTCTGTTCTTCAGAGCTCTCTTTTTGTAGAATCTATGTAAACATGTTAACATAGACTCGAGGTTAAGATAATTCTCTATGTTAAATGTTATTATAATAATAATTACAAAGTTAAATGATTATTTACGGGATATTTACCGTAGTATGGTTGTGGAAGGAGCTCCCGATATTTCGGCGCAGTTACATGCACCATGTTCACGGGAAGACATCATTTAACTTTAGTGAACAACCGTGATAGTTTAAAACAGTGTTTATGATAATTACAGTTTTAAAAACCCAAAAAATATGCTTTAGTCACTCTTTAAAACAAACGAAAAGAGTACCAAACTCGAGGAGTAATTACATTAGATGACGAAGATCTGATAATAAAGCGGGGAGGTAGATAGTGGAATTCTTGTTATGGAACTCATATGGCTAGCTAGTTAGATTGTTACTTAGATTTTTACATGGTTGGATTGTTCCTTACTTAGATTGTTAGTAATTTAGTAAGATAATTACAAGTAAAGCTAATATAAAGCGTATAAAAATGATGGCGCATTTTATGAGAGCGGACAGCTTGTATATTTTAAGAGATATAACAGGGGTTCAGTGTTTATCTAATTAGTTAAATCATTTTTGCTAAATCATAATCAGCCATAAGATGTCCACTGCTGAACATAGGCCTCCCCTTTTAACCTCCACACTGAACGACATCCTGCCATCTGCATTTACTGGATGCCCGCGACTCTCGCTATGTCGTCGGTCCATCTAGTGGGAGCCCTACCTACGCTGCGTCTTCCGGTTCGTGGTCTCCAGTCAAGAACTTTTCTTCCCTACCGGTTATCGGTTCTTCGAGCAATGTGGCCTGCCCATTGCCACTTCAACTTGCAGATTTTAATAGCTATGTCGGTGACTCTGGTTCTTTGGCGAATATCCATGTTTCGGATTCTATCGCGCAAAGAAACTCCGAACATAGCATTCTCCATTGCATTTTTAGTAAATATATATTGTACAAAGTAAGATACTGTCACCCTAGAGCTACGTCTCAGCATTTGAATAACACTGCTGCAGCCAATAACGGAAAGTCTCGCCATGTCATGCCGTTACAGGGCTCGTTGCGCATCGGATCTACTAGAAACAATACGACTGCATGTTTTCCTGCAAAGAATAATACTTTCCACAAAGCTTTCCTATAAATCACTAGTTTTAAAATGTTTCATACTGCTGGTTAGCCAGATATTTTGGATAATACGGATGAATCGAAAAGGGGACCTACCCTTTTTTGGGTGGGGACACGGTAAAATACTGATTATATTACATCCCTACGGCTTAGAGTACCGAAAGAAAATGGATTTTATGGTAACAATTAAAAACATGCGAGTAATGGTGGCCAAGTAGTAGTATGTGCGCTTTACAATTTGACGGCACCGGCACCAATAAATTATTTATTACTTAATTAAAATATGTACAGTTTTCCATTCCATTTTCCATTGCTCAAAATCAGTGGAGGAAAACATCGTAAGGAAACCGGCATGTCCAATAACTTCAAAAGTTCAAAGACATATAATGATATTCACCAACATGCACTGGGCCAGCATGGTAGATTATACTCGTGGCCTGTATCCCAGCAGTGGGATAAGATAGGCTGATAATAAATGAATAAATAACATAAGTACAGCTTTTTGTCATACTTATATTACAAATGCCAAAGTTAGTTGTGTAAATGAGTAAGTGTGTATATTTGTCCGTGCTCAACTCAGCTATACGGATTTAGATGAAATTGCTTGTTCCCTAGATTTTACACATAGAATAAAAACTGGTGGTTTTATTATAGTCTTATCCTAAAAAACATAGACACTCGACACCGCTTTATGGTTGACATTCCGAAAACCTGTACGAAGCGCTTTGATTCCACTTTTATTATGTGAACTAGCTAGTCTGTGGAATGCGTTGCCTGAATGGGTGTTCCCCGATAGTTACAATTTGGGTGTCTTCAAGTCAAGAGTGAGTCGGTTTCTTCTAGGCAAGCGTGATCCATCATAGGCCTCATCATCGCTTAACATCAGACGAGTTGGCGGCCAAGCGCAAGCCTATTTTATAATAGAAAAAAAAAATACACTGAAGGACAGAAGGTGAAACCGTAGAGCACTGCTAATAAAAGATCAAATAACGAAAAAAAAGGTTATTTTAAAAAGTCTGAATTACAACTATAAGTACTCTAAAATTTTGATGATGGCTCATATTTTTCTGTAATTTTATTGGTAAACCTCTTTCCCGCTGCATGTTTAAGACATAAAATAAATATAGTTTAAATATGGAATAGATTTGACTGACCGCGAACTGACCGTCAAAGAGAATAAAATAGAAGACTGACCGTCAAAGTTAATTTGTCCATCATGGCGACAATTTTTCCGCAATAAATTTTCAAGTTAGAAAATTAACCATGCAGTATCAGCGATAAACTTATTTAGACATCCAGATAAAATTGCAATTAGGAATAATGGGCGGAGGTAAGTTTGTTCAAACAACATTTTCAGTTCATTTGATGTCCATTTTAGATTTGTCCATTTCTGGTTCATTGATCTTCGAGAGAGAATTTCATCTATCGCAAACTTTTTGCCTAAATTAGAATTGGAGCAAATCCACCGAATTTTAAATTGAATGTTTTTGGCATTACGTCAGCGACTGGGGTAGTGGCTGATAGGTTCATCTTGGCTGTAAATACCCGCAGTGCAGGTTTGATCCTCAAAGCGGAACCTAAATCTACAACTAACTACGGCCCAACCAGAGGATGGATAATGTGGCACTTTTTGTTTCTTTCTTTCTGGTTATGTGGAACTATACGTAAAGGTAAGAATATGACTTCTTGCGTTTACCACTTGATTAAATATAAAATATTCATGTACTATGCAGTCTGTTTTTGTAGTGATAGTTTTAGATTGTATTTTGTATAGTCAATAAGGGCACTTGCCTATTAAAAAAATGTACTTATTTCTATTTTGTTTTAGTTAACAAAAACCTGTTTTAAGACAGAAACCAATTGATCTATTCCAATTCAGTAGTTTTGCCATAAACTATATTTCAAATTCAACATGAATAAGTTACCAAAAGACGAAGAAACAACGAAAAAGGACGCCCCTGCTGTCGATGTGAAAGCAAACCCTGAGCTAAATATATCCAAAGGAAAGGTGGGAATCTATTATACTATTGTATTCAAAGTTTAGCTTTTCTGTAAAATAACGTAGTTACACTGAAATCTATAGGAAATTTTGACATAATTTTATTAATTATCAAATTAATTTTCTTCATCTATTTTGATATGCAGTCATCCAATAAAATGTAGGCGACTGGTGACAAAAATACTGGTGCCTACTTTGGAATAAAACCAAAGCTAATTCAGCGTGACATTGTTGCCAAAATTTTGGCAGCATTGCCAGAATTTTGGCCAGCTTTTCACCATGTGGTTTTTATTATTATAGAATTCTAGTTCAGTTTTTTAAAGGAATTTCGGTTATAATTCTAAATATTTTAATAAAATTTTTGTGTAAATAAATAATATACTTATACTATGAAACTCAAAGACTTAAGTAGTAGCTATACCTGTCTGTGATGAAAGTACTCATAAAATTCACAAAGCAAACAAATTCCATTTAAAAAAAACGACAGTTTCCATTGTTTGTCAGAAATCTTATCTCTGCAACATTTTTTGGACAGCCTAGCATACAGGTAGGCACAAATCACGTTTTCTCTTTGTTTTTTAATTGGAATAATATGTGTAATGGTGTTTACCTCAAGGCGAAGAAGAACAAAAAGAAGAAGAAGCATTCCAACAAGAGTGAGAGCAGCGTGTCGTCCAGCAGTGCATCGGAGGCGGGCTCCGTGCCTCCGCTGGCGATCGACGAGCCAGCCAAGGAACAGTTCTATGACGCTCACGAGAGCTACCATGGATTACCAGGTGACTAAAGATTGTATTTTTAGCCCCTTATCATAAAGACGGGTCTGCTTGTGGCATCGTAGCTCCTAGAAGGTTCAAAAATTAGGACGGGCGGACAGGCGGACATACTGCTCTTACGTCAACTGGACCCACCTCAAACTGGACTCGCGGGATGAATTGACAAATTCATAGATTTTATTATTTGTTTATAGATTTAAAAAAAAAACAATTGTATATTTTAAAATCTGTACACACGTGTAGAAAATTATCAGGAAAATTTATACACTAACGGCCTTACTTATAAAAGTTACTTAAGTTAGGCAATGCTTAAAATTTTTCTTTCCACTTGTCGCTGACGGAATGGATGACGGAAACCACACATGAAAACAAGACAGCAATTTTAAGCATTGCTTAACTTAAGTAACGTTTATAAGTAAGACCGGGTGACTTTATGATATTAATATATTAAAAATAAGTATTTGATTATCAATTATTTAAAGTAAAAAAACAGTTGATTTTATCCTTAACGGCAATCACAACTTTATCATATAAAAAAAAAAACATATCCCTTGTGGTAGTATTTCGGAACCCTAAATAGGACATTCTCAATTCGACGAAATGAGCTTTTGTGTTTTCATTTTGGAATACCCGGTAGTCTAATGGCAGCTTTTATTAAGCACTAACTAGTTCTCATGCTCATGTGCCATATAGAAAACAAGTTGCTCACCCCAGCGGCCGCAGCTGCTGTTCCAGCTGCTCCAGCTATTGCCACGACGCTTCTAGTGGCCCATTCTGAGCATGGCCAAGATCCCAAGATCCAGACGGCACCGCCCTCTGCTGCTACGCCCCAGCAACAAAGTGCTAGGAGTGCTAAGAAGGCACCGTCTACTGTGACTGTTAGTCACACTTTCACTTTTTTTATTATGTACAGGAAGGTATCCAGGTGGTCACCCAAACATTTAATTAAGTCTCAATCGTTTTTTAACCAGTTCCAGTATCAGTACCGCCATAGGTCATAGAGGTAGTCATGCCATCCTTACGTCATGATCTTTGGTAAAGACACCATGCAGCTATTCCAAAATTCCTCTTTAATACGAATTGCAAAGGAATGAAATGCGCTCCCTGCCTCGGTGTTGCCTATAAATAACAACCTGAGTCTCTTCAAGACAAGAATGAATAGGCAACTCATGGGCAAGCGTGCTCCAAGTTAAATCCCATCGTCACGTTCCATCAGGTGAGTTCTTGTCAAACCACAGACAAAAAAATTTTGCTACGCAATAGATCTATGGGTCAAACGCTAGCCCATTTATAATCATAAAAAAATATATAAATAATTGAGCCTACTCATTTAGAAAGCCAGATTTTTAAATAGATTATTATTATTTTAACTTATTAATTATACCATTCATCGCTGTACTTAGGTTTTTACCTGACTCACATCACATCACATCATGAGCCAATTTACGTCTACTGTTGGACAAGGCCTCCCTCATAGAGAGGGGTGTTGCCATAATCCCCACGCTTGGCAGGTGGTTTGGGGATCGCAGTACATTCACCGTGTACTATTAGGACGCTGCTGCCCATCCTCCGGTGGTTCTGGTCGCAGTTTTAGGACATACCCGGGTCCTACCTGACTGCCCCAGAATAAATGTCCGTATGAGTATATACTTTTTGATTAAGTCTTGCGCTTGACTACCATCTAACCTGATGTTAAGCGATGATGCGGTCTACTATGGAGTATGCTTGCCTAGAAGAAACCGATTCACTCGTAACTTAAACCACGGGAATATTATAACTATCGGGGTACACCAATTCAGGCAGCGCAAATTCCTTAATAACCTTTTTTAAACCTAAAAGGTATAAAGATTCCGAAGAGTCATAAGCAACATTATCTAGTCAGGGGTTTTGTTATTCTTGTGATTTGTGGTTGTACTGAGTAAAAGTAAAAGTTTCGCCTGGGTTAATTCGCCCTAATGCATTATGTACGCTATTCGTAAACATTAATTACCTGGATGCATTAAATTCAATTAAAATAAACTTTATTCACTGAGTGTATTAGCTACACTAGGTAATTACTATTGGTTACTAAGTAAATAACATCCACTTTTGATTATTCACGTCACCAACTAAACGAAATTGAAGAAACGGAGGGGGCATATCTAATTATGTTTAGCATTGAGCGCGATGATAATGCACTAAAACTAATATGTCTGTTTTCAGAAACCAGTCAATGGCCCGCAATGAGTTGAAACTAATAACTAATTATTATGATTACATATGGAACGGTTTAAAAAAAATAAGGCAATAAAATATTTACATCATTTATATTCGTTTTATTTTATTTTAAACAAAGCTACTTCTGGAAAGACCTATACCAAATCTATATGTATATATTTGCCTTTATATAAATCGTTGTGTGTATGTTCTTATCCTATGGACTTTAAAACGGGTAGACTGATTTTGACGGGACGTTCACTAGCAAATAGTTGATAGGAGTAATCTCCGCGGGCAAAACCGCAGCTAGTATATGAAAGCGAAATACTTTCATACTCGTCTACTACGTACTCATCTCGAAAACTTAGGGCCGATTTCACCATCAAAGTGAACGCGATCAACGCAAAACTAAACTGGTATAAAGTGGCTTATTGAGTTCAAAACGTCAATTTGGGTTTCACCAACATAAACTTAACTGCAATCAGTCTATGTTGGTGAAACCCAAATTGACGTTTTGAACTCAATAAGCCACTTTATACCAGTTTAGTTTTGCGTTGATCGCGTTCACTTTGATGGTGAAATCGGCCCTTAGACCATCGCCTTAGACCTAAAATTGTCTTCGCTACGCAAAAAAAAAACTGAGAGATCATGCTATGGGATTCTGGTGGCCAAACCCGTTTAATCTACGAAGCTCAAATTTTTAAGTATATTACGTATAGAGATCCGCTAAGAAAATATTTTTGCGAAATCACTGAATTAAGAGGGGCAAAAGGAGTTTGAAAGTTTAATTGAAAGTCTAAAGTCGTGGGAAACATCTAGTAACATAATAAAACGTAGTGATTATCGTAACCGACTAACCTTTACAGGGCACACCGGTAAAAATATTGAAAAAAAGGATGAAAATTCCCTTATCGTCACATTCTCAGTCAGGCTCGTAGTTTTCAATATTCCGAAATCAGATAATAATAAGAGTATGAAAATGCAGACGAAAGATTTTGAATACGAAACATAGACTAGGTAAAGCTGTGCGAAAGAAGATGTATGTAAGATATACCTACCTTCTTGCCTCGCCTTCGACCAAGGAGTTTTTATTTTCTTGACATAGATTTTTATTTTTCTAAATCAGAGACAAAGTGTAGTTTTATTTTGACAGAAAACTATAAGTGTTTGACAGCGTCAAAGTGGTTTAATTTTTGGTTATAAAATTTTCTGTTAGGTTTGAGAATCTTCAAACTATTACGGATTTCAGTAGTTCTTTTTTCGGAAGTCCCGTTTGAACGGGACTTCCCGAGTCCTAACTAACCAGGATACCGGTTACAGAAAACAGGTAAATGTCTTCATCAGGTTAAATGTAATAGTTATATTGATAGCCCGAATTAAGCTGATCCATCGATTTAAAGTCTTCAGCGAGCTATGCTTGGGGTTTCATTTAAAGGTAAATTCAGAAATTAGTTTATTCGACATCGAACTTAAGTTAGCGACACAGCTCAATGGATTTGCAAGCTGAAGTAGCAATGGGCTGACCGTATCTGTAGATGAACCAACAACCGTTGGAGTTCTAGAGTGGGGACAGTGTATCGGCAAACGTAGGGTAGGACGCCCTGCAACCAGATGGAGCAACGACCTATGAAAGGTAGTTGGTGAGAGCAACCAGATGGAACAACGACCTATGAAAGGTAGTTTGTGAGAAGTGGATGTGTACCCAGTTGCCATAGCTTAATTAGCGTGTCTTGCCTGTCCACTTTAGCCGTAAATCATTTTATAAGGATTGCGATAAACATGTAAATATAACTATCTCTGTTACTCATCAGAGATCACAATTCCATGTGTTTTCTTGTTCAGAGCCTGGCTAAAATCACCCCAGACGCGACACAAACATATCGGTTTTGGTTTTCGAGCACATCAAAGTGTTCGCATGTAAACATTTCACTTTTCCCTTTCGATAGAGTCATAGGAGAATTATTATATTATGTACCTACTTATTAAAGCCAGTAATGAACCGTTTTCTGCGTCAATAGTATCAATGCCATATTGCTTGAGTTTGAGATTTTGTTATACAAGATAATTATAATCATTATAAATTATAATCTATCTTGTCAACTGTAATCTGTCTGATGTGTAATCTGTCTTGTGTGAGAATAGACCAATTTTAAGAGGTTTGATAAAAATATACTTATTTCATATTGTCCTATTTACAAAATAATTAATCAAACCGTCCCAATGAGACAGAGTCCCCAGAATGCTGGCAGCATTACCCTGGGTCACGAGTTTTATCTGATATACGTAAGTACCATAAGGATGTATTTAAATCAAAAGTAAACAGGTTCTTGAAGCAAGCGTGTTCCATCCATATCTGCGTCTATTCTTAACGTAAAGCATGACGTGGACACACGCAAACCTATGTTAAATAAAATAAACAAGCTCAATAGATACATAGGTACATATTAGTGAAAATATTCAGATTTTCATCATCATCATTATCATCAGCCAGAAGATATCCACTGCTGAACATAGGCCTTCCCCTTTAAACTCCACACTGAACGACATCCTGCCATCTGAATCTACTCTGCATTCTGTTTTTACAGGCATGGAAAGATCAGCTCGACACAAAGCTAAAAATAAGAAGCAGCCAGCTGCTAAGCCAAAAACAAGTAAAAAACGCAAAAGTGACGGTATTAACACTTATTTATTTCTTACTCGTAAAAATTTAATCAGAAGACCAATCCAAAATATGCATTATGTCAACTTACCCCACAGGCCCGGTTTAAGCGGGTCCAGTTAACGAAGTAGCCTACTTTTGAAAAATCTTTAAATAGTGTCCCAGGTTTTAGAAAAGAATAAGACATAATAGGGTCATTAGTTTACAACTCATTTGTTTTTATATTGGACTCCTGGTCTAACGTGCTATCTATAAGGTGTTCAGTTATATGACTGAGAGGGGTTCAGTACTCGAGTTTAAACCCAAATGTGTGCAAACAGAATCTGAATTTTTAACTGTTAGTCTAACTGCTAACAAAAGCGACCAATTATTAAGAGATCTCTGAAGGCTGGCTTGAGCTATCTTTGTATAAACTTTTATTTAATTTGCTTTGTTAATATGGGTCAAATCTTACAACTGAAACTTGCATCTTTTAAAACAGTTATCCCCAACCGATTGTGTTAGTTGAAATTTTGCGTACACGTTTAGTTTGAGAGACAATGCGTGATTAGCTAAGTGAAGTCATTCTTTATCCAATATGGCGGACCAGTTATTTTTATGCACCCCTTTGATAAAATGAAAGGATTTGCTGAGAAAAATAAAATGACGTCACACTAAATTCAATATGGCGGGCGCCTAATAGCTTGTATACAAAAAGTATTTTCTTCTTCTATGAATGATTTTATTGTGCCATGCACAAAACTTTACTGGTTTTGCTACGATAACAAAAAAAACTTACTTTCAGGGCCTACCTGTTCTATGTTTCTTGCTGAATTAACCAGAAAACTAGCAGCCAAGAGAAGGGAAGAAGTGGAATCACCAGCAAATATTATTCGTAAGTGAAAATAATTGTGACTAATTCACATGCGCACTGATTCAATATTTATATAGTACAGAAACTATGCTTAAACGATTCAGCGCAAATTACGAAATATGCACTACACTGAAACTAAAAGTCTGTTCAGAATAATGCGTAGAGTTTTAGACAAACGCGCGACGGCGTGAAATTGGGCAAGTGCAGCGAGAAATTGAATTCAGTGGATCAAAACACTGTTTTAAACTATCTCGGTTGTTCACTAAAGTTATATGGGATCCCATAAATAATCATTTAACTTCACTGAATCAAATGCCTGAATTAATGAGAAGCTGTGATTATAATCGCCAACTTCAGTTAACTTACGCAATATTTATATTTATTCCTTTTTTTACAGAAAATATCATAGACAGCATCACAAATGCTTTGCCAATTAAGATTGCAATTAAGACAACCGCACCGCCTCAGCCAATAGAACCTGTACCTTCAGTTCTTGAGAACTTAAGATCGTTATCGCCAGAACTCGTTCCAAATGACACAATCGCTCTTCCTCGTGCATTGCCAAATATCAGCAATGAAGTGCTCATACAAGAGATAGAGCCTTATCCTACGGAAAAATTTGCATTCAAAATGCCTAAGGTAAGGTGCTTAATATACATACATACATATCTGGGACATTTTCACTCACGGTCATCTGACCCAAAACTAAGCAAAGCTTGTAATATGGCTGCCAAAGACTGATATACGTACATACATAATTTCAAATACATACTTAAATAGATATCAATACCCAGACATAGAACAAACACAAATGTTTATCACATAAATGTTTGCCCGAGGTGGGAATCGAACCCACGCCCATATAATAAGGTATTCTCAAAAAAGCTTAAAAAAGATTATATAGCTTATTTAAATACTTGCACAGTGTCTCTGTGTGAGTGAGTTTATTTCTCTACTTACCTTTACTCTGAATTTTGTGCAGACTTATGAGACGTTGGTATTTGGTTTTTAATTTCATGTACTGTTATTTCCAGGTATTTCCGCTTTATTTGTGTTGTCACGCCACCATTATACTGGTCTTCGGGGGCTACGCTTATCATCTCTTTCGACCACCTTAAAGACACGAACGAGATTTAGCGCTTAACAGGGAAAATTAGCAAAGAGGAGGCCTTTCAGTAGACTGAATGACCCCCGATGATGATGATGATTTTAAAATGTATGTGTAATGGTGTGACCAGTTATTATTTCGCTGGGTGTAACACCTAATGCTGAAGACAAGTGTTTGCAGGTATAGGCAAAACTTTGATGTCAACCTTGATCGTCGAGCCTATACTGCCTAGCCTATCCTGCCTGGCCAATGTATGACGCCGTTGAGGACCTTTTCTGTAAATTCTCTTGTTGACATGTTGTGTCTTAGATCTTATTGTTACTTTAATTCCATTTTAGATGCCGGTAGTGAACAGTGATTTGATGAAGGCGGCTGCCGAGAAGGAAAATCGTCGCCGGCGCGCCATGATGACGGATGCGTCGACGACCACGGCGGTAGACCACGACGTGGCCAGCGAGCTCTCCAAACACGTCACTACGCTGAGAAAAATATCTCTAATAGCTGAAGAGTTTAACCAGAAGACTGGTAAGGATTACTATTTATATTCTTAGATCTTCCACAAACTACGGTGTAACTTTGTGTTTGAAACTGGTGGTAGACTTGGGTTGCGGCCGCATTCGCGTCTGGTATATTGCCATGTGGAAAAAGTCATTCCCAAGTAATTTGTCATTAATCCCAAGCTCAGCGTGCCGCTATAAAATATAAAATATGCCGATGCCCGATAAAATTCGGAACGTGGATATTCGCCAAAGAACCAGAGTCACCGACATGGCTATTAAAATCTGCAAGTTGAAGTGGCAATGGGCAGGCCACATCGCTCGAAGAACTGATAACTGATGGGGAAGAATGGTTCTTGAGTGGAGGCTACAAAACGGAAGACGCAGCTTAGGTAGGCCTCCCACTAGATGGACCGATGACAACATAAAAGTCGCGGACATCCAGTGGTCGCAGATGGCAGGCTTTTGTTCGGTGGGGAGGCCTATGTTCAGCAGTGGACGACTTCTGGTTAATGAAAATGAAGCATAAAAAAAGATTAAAAAACCGAAGGCCAAGCCCTTCCTATACAAAATTGCGGTTGCTAGTGTCTTAATAAATTGTGAATTTTTCATTATTTCTAGTTTTTTGCTTTCGTTGTAGCAAAAAATCTAAAAGAAATCGTGGACAGCGTTCAAGAAGACCTCATAAAGAAACTGGAAGAAGCCCAAGCAGAACAGAGGGCCCGTGCACAGAGCCTCACCATTCAAGAAGAACAGAACGATGACTGATAAAACAATGAGGCTAATGAAAGGAGAGACTGAAAACGCACGGCGAATAATAAAAAAAATGACAATCTCGAAATTAGTGCGAAATACCTGGAACAATCTAACTTGACACTCATTAATTATCATCTTTATTGTACACAGTAATGTTTGCACACTACTAATTGACAGAGTGTACTGTGTTACATATTGCTTGGAATTCAAGAACGCATTACTACAAAGTAAATTTTAAAATGGTTAGCGCTTATTTTATGTATAGTGTTACAAGCTGTTAAAAACAATACCATTCAATTACGTTACTTTGTTTTATTCTTTATAATCATAACAATAGTAATCAATATCTCAATCCAAGACTTCTTTCAAATATCTTGAAGAGATTCATCAGTGACTGGAATCACTGTTGCCCACATTGTTTAAAAAAACTATTTTTTTTTCTATTATGTGACCAGTCACGATTGAAGCATCTTCTTCTGAGTAGTTCTCTTCATCTTCTCTGAGTGGTTTTGAGTTTTTATCCTGTCTTTCTGCTTTGTTAGTGAATTTTTCGATAGTTCTCACGATTTCGTCAACCCCTGCTACATCCTCCAGATTTGCTGTCAGGGACATCAATATAATAATGATATAAGAGAACTATTTCTAAGATTGCATTATTAGGTAACCTACTTACATTATTCAAAATCTCTACATAGTACAAAATAAAGTAGTTTTCCGCGTCTGTCTGCCTGTATCCGCTAACTCCTCCTAAACCACCCAACAGATTTTGATGTGGTGTCACCATCAGTTACGAGTATATAATTTTTCATGCACGGTAGGCTTATATGTATGATAAAACTTACACCCGTGAAAAGGCCTGGCGGGTCGCTAGTATAATATAAAATTGAAGTCGTATGGGACGTGACTTGTGTCAATACTTTGACGCCATCACATCTTACTAGCTTAGCTGCGGCTGCAATTTGGCAGAGCAGCACAAGCCACGCAAATATGCTAACATCGGCAGTGGTTACATATTTAAGCCGTTTGGGGTCGAGACATTGGGCTCTTGGGGACCGGGAGCTCACCTCAGTTTCAAAAATCTTTCAGTGCGCCTGGTTAATGCAACGCATGACCAAAATGCTGACGTGTTGCTGTTTCAACACATAAGCATTGCAATTCAGCTTGGTAATGCTGCCAGTACGCTGGGTACGCTGCTAACTGATAGGTAGTGGGCTGGTAGTGGGGCAATTTGATTGTGTTTAGACCATCAACGATCTATGGGCAATCTAACTGTTTTTTTAGTGTTAGTGTTAGCTTGTATTGTTTAGTTAATAAAAATTTGTAAATACAATTCATTTGGATGAAAATAGAGGAAAAGTATTTTTAAAGATAAATAATAAATACGAATTTTGATAAAGTATTAAAATAATAGCATCCTATGCTCAGATAAAGGACAATTTATTATTTACGTGCGACATGCTATTGCCATTTAAAAGGATTTTTAAATTCGATTGGTTTCTTTTGTTGGTCAAACTCTAAGCAGAATTATTAGCAGAACTTATAAACTCATTTTTTACACGACATGACAAGTTACATTTAAAAAGTGACTGTCATTTGAGGCAAAAGACACAATTTCGAAAATCAGAAATAAAAAAAATTTGGCAAAGCGGATCTTTTTAAATTGTAACTAGAAATTTTAGTGAGAGATTAAATTCCTGGTCTTATGTGAATATTAAAACGTTCTGGACATTGAATTTAAGAAAATTTTAAAAAGTTAAGTATATTTTTAGGCCTTCGGGCCTCGCAATTCCATTAAACTTGACAAAACTAAAAACTGAAATTTTACTACTTTTGAAAACTCCACCAAATATTCTTTACAATTTTAATACCCAAAAGGCAAATGAATTTACCGATCGAATTTCCACGAGTATGCATTAAGGTATGTATAACACCTTTAAATATATAATTATCTGTAGAATTGTTAGGTAAGTACCAACTATAATTTACTCACAATTGTAAGTTCATGGAATAAACTCAGTAAATAAAAGCGTTACCTTATCTACTATAGCAAAGGAGACTTGGCGTGGTGATAATAGATCCTATCTACGTAATTATTATATATTTTGTACTAAGTAAGTGTATAGGTATTTTCAGGTACAGATGGATAGTCAAGACGCTAACATTAAAGGAGTTCTGAAACATTCGACAGCCTACAAATACCGCAGTAAATCAAAGGATAAAATACCTAATGGTATGAAATTATCATTACTCTTTCCCTTTCTTGAACATTATCATCGCCGTTTTCGTCTTTATTGTAGTTTTGCGCCGTTAAGTAAAATATAGACACACACACACACATCATCAGCCAATTAACGTCCACTGTTGGACAAGGCCTCCCTCATAGAGGGGTGTTAGCCATAATCCCCACGCTTGGCAGGCGGCTTGGGGATAAAAAAAAAATTACAAAAAAAAAAAAATAAAAAAAAAAATGGGGATAAATTATAGACGTAAGGTTGTAAATAAATGATAATTGTTATCAAGTTCAAGTTAGTGTTACTTCATAACTTCTTTTTTTGTGTAAAATCATTCTGTTTGTTATACGGGGCTCTATCACAGATCAGAGAAACAAGAGAGATATAGTAAGGTAGCGTGGTATATGTGAATGCATCTGGCCTAAATCAGGCTTGAAGCCTTAGTCAAAGTCACTCTGCAGACAGCCTTGCCACCATTTTTTTTTTATGTGGACTCGTAGTTTATTAGTGTCGCTGCAACTCGCAAGCTCTTAAAAGGCTGAACCAATTTTGATAAAGTTTTTTTTTTTTTTTATTAAAAGGTGACTTGATCTTAAGTTTTCTTAGTATTAAATCATGAAAATCTGTTCAGCCGCTTGAAGGTTATCAGCTCTTTTATTCGGGGGATAAAAGAAATCAATATGTAATTGTTAATTAAAAGAAAAATTCAGCCAGTGAAAACGTAAGTAATTCAACAATGCTTTTTATATATTTACAGGTAAAATGGCTAACGCTGTGCGTTCAAAATATAAGATCAACAGCAAAGTACCTAGAGTTGTAAGATGCCCTTCAAATCAATGCAATACGAACAAGAGTACCGACAAGATCGTAGAAAAGCTTGATAACTCAGGTAAAACACACACCATCATAGTTTTAAATACAACTCTTATTTATGTATATTTTCTCTTGAATGCCGTATTGAGTAAAATAATGTATGAGGGATCAATTACACACGAAGGGCTTTGAAGATTTTGGTATAAAGAATGTCCTTAACATTTAAAACGTTTAAAATGAAAGTGAGATATATGGATCCACGTAAATACAATTGTAGGGTGTTTAATAATTTAAAAAAATGTTAAATTATAAAATTGGTATTATAATTTTATTTTATTTTAGGAGACAACAAAGCTGGCCCTAGCAGGACTATTCACTTTTTATCTAAGAAGGACGCAGGTATGTTAAAATAATATTTATTAACTTAATTTATTTGTATTGAGAGACATTTGGGAGCCTCAAACTCTGACTAAAACCATAGAGCTGCAAGAAAGCAGCAAAAAATAACTCTAAACGCCTTGAAAACTAAAGAAAGAAAGATTTTTTTTAAATCTGATTTCAATAAAAAATGCAATATTGATACTTGAGTAGTGGGCATTTTCTGCAACTAGTCTAATCTAAGGCTCGTTTTGCTCCACTCAGCTGCAGCTACTTCTGACACTTTTTTTAATGCATAAATAGGCTTGCGTTTGACAGCAACTCGCCTAATATTAAGCGATGATGCGGTCTACGATGGAGCATGCTTGCCTAGAAGAAGCCGATTCACTCGTGATTTGAAGACACCTAGATTGTAACTATCGGGGAACACCCATTCAGGCAGCGCATTCCACACACCAGCAGCACGCACAATAATAGTGGAATCAAAGCGCTTCGTACGGGTTTTCGGAATATCAACCATGAAGCGGTGTCGATTTTTCGTGCCCGCTCTGGCAGTCCGATAGAAAAATGAGCAGGAGGGAATTAGATCATGCAGATCCGATGCACACTCTCCGAAATGTATCCGATAAACCTGATCACCTGTTTTCTCACTGGAAGGTCAGCAGCTTGCTGATTGTGTAGGCTTCCTGGAGCGTCATCAATGACCCGAGGTTTTTTCGTGGTTTCACCACACCTCTGAACTCTAGCTACAATTGCACGGCCTTTTCTTGACTCTATGCACCCTCGACATAGAATACTGTCTGTAACCCTAATTTCTATAAAATTTTAGTTTAAAATGCAGTCATGTGACTATACCATGTAATTCGGTATGAAGGTTGTGAATATCCTAGATTAATACATATCATACTTTTTTCCGGAAAAATTAAATCATTGTCAAACCCTGGGGCACTTCTAGTATTTATATAAAACGCTTCTATTTTTAATTAAAGCGGACAGATTAAAACCTAGCCATATCCCACGGCGGAAAACGATTAAAGAAACTCCGACAAGAGAAAACCCACATATTGCAACCCCCAAGAAGAAAGTCCCACAGCACATTGGAGAGAGGAACGTACAGAGAGTGCAGCTACTAATTAACCAAGGTACGTATCTGCTTAGATAGAGGATACGCTCTCTTTCAGTCGCTGACTCAGTGCTGAGCGTCGTGATGATCCCGACCGATTACTTTCTGGTCAATCTGTTGCTACTCGTATCCTTGTCGATCAGTGGCATCATGAAGGACGCCGCTGCCCGGGTCAGATCTCTCGATCTTTCTTTCCACTTTACCTGTGACTAAGTTTTTGAAAATATCCTTCAAGTTTCTAGCAATGTGCCCAAAGTCCTATGATATATATGATATCATCCACGATGTCCTACAAAGCACATCGTGGATGATATCCTCTGGCTTATATTGAGCTTACTTAGATTAGAATATGAGTTGATTGTGTGCACTGTCCGAGGGGTACCTTTGCAACGTCCATCACTATAGCACTTAATTTATAGGAGGACACTAGTTTTGACAAATTCCTGATATCCAGGCTATTTAGAATAAATTCAACATAAAACGCAAAGCCAAAAGGAGCTTATTATGTGTAGGTGCATGTTCCAATTTACAGCTTACAAGCCTCAATCGATTGTGAATAATAGAGGTGTCGATAGAGTTTTCAAAGTTCAGGGATGGTCGCTGTGTAGGTGAAGTAATCATAAATACAAGATGACTACTAGCTCCCATAAAGGTAAAAAAAGGGGATAAAAAAACTGCAAGCCGTCATGGGATTGAATAAATCTTTCAATTAAAAGGTAGTTTTAATATCTTTAAGATATTTATATCTAATAGAAACGCCAATAATAACGTTGCCGCATAAATAAACTTGAACACCGTTCTAAAAGTGCTGATTGTTACTAGGATAAGACATTTTTCTTTTCCGTGTTGTTTATCTCTTATATTTTCCATCATCTTCAAACTTGGAAGTCAAGTCCAATGGTTGAAAAACAATTGTCATTGGGACGTAACATAATATTTTTAAACTTTTTTTTATTCTAGATTACCTCCCGGAGGAGCATCCCCGTGTTGAGTTTGTAGCTAGACCCATACCTACTCTGGGGAGTATTTACGGACGAATGAATAATATTGAATCAACAAATATTAATGGTAAGAAACTACAAGGAACATTGTCACTGTTTTAAACTATAATAGTTGTTTACTATATTTATATTATGATTATTGACGCGATATTTACCGTGGTAAGATTACGGATGTATCTCTCAATGTCTGCATGTAACTTAGAACTGTTTGACCAACCACCCGCATTCTTCAGTCTTCCCGTGAACATGGTGCATGTAACTGCGCCGAAATATTGGGAGCTCCATCCACAACCTTACCACGGTAAATAGCTCGTCAATCAATACTCATATCATTATAAATGCATGTTGGAGGTTTGCAGGAGGGATAAATCTCTGATATTCAATATAGGTGCTATATTCTTCTTAGTCGTTTCGCTCTTGGCAGAGCGGTCGTGGTCGTCATGTAGTCGTAATATTGGACGGAGCAGATAAAATGCGCTTCACGATGTCTCGCCATCTCTCTCTGCTGGATGTCATCCTGCTGCACTCGTTTAAGGGACCACCCACTGCAGACTTGATCTGGTCGGTCCATCGCATAGGTGCAGTACGTTATAACTTATCTCAGGTCGTTAGCGATGTAGTCATTTAGGAACATGGCTGTTGGCGATACGAAAGTTATTATCGCACAGTAAACCTATGAACTTTTATATAGATGGTTACTTTTAACTGTGCTAGGCACCTTTTTAGTGCTGCCGGTCTATTCTGTAAGCTAAGTGAACGCGCAAGTGAGGTGATAAGCTAAGTGAACGTCTTGTCGATTACTATAGAGAAATGTCAAAATGTCGAGTGATCACTCTTGACTGTAGTCCCTTACCCTTATAATTCGATGTTTTGACATTTACCTGCAGGAATAGGCAAGAAAAAATCATATTCACTTAGCTTATCACTTCACTTGCGCGTTCACTTAGCTTGCAGAATAGATATGCTGGTCCTTTATTCACTAGCTTATATTATAATTATCAATACAAAAACCCGACTTCATCAGAATTGGACCAAATCATCAAAATCGGTTCACCCAGTCACAAGTTCTGAGGTAACAAACATAAAAAAACAGTCGAATTAATAACCTCCTTTTTGGAAGTCGTTTCAAAAAAGAATAATTCAAAGCATACTATTACACGTATTTTTAGAGGAAAAACCGAAATATATTTAAACTATATTAATTTTACTTCCCGTCGTATTTTCGCATGCCTAGTTCAGACATTTCAATAGGGATTAGGTACAATAGACATGAGACGTTCAAAGGCCAGTTATCAATATGTAGAGATGATTTGCCCTGTCAGATACAATCGCAATATTGCTTTATATGTAGCATTGTTAGTATTATATCAATGCTTTTGTGGAGAATATTGGTAAAATAGAGCCTGTTATTATTGTTAAAGATTTGCAACATATTGAAACGATTATAGATTATGATTTTCCAGGTTTTATATTTTACTTTCAGACTGGATGGGTGAAGTTAATGCGCCGGCCAATTCGCTTGCTTCAAACGTCCTGAGTGTATCATGTCGACAACCTAAAGAGGCAAAACAAATGCCTAACAATGGTAACTCCTATTTTACTCGCTATGGTATGTACCATTCAATATACAGGGTACACCCTTTCTGCATAACCCAGTATTTCTTTTATAATAAATACAAAATTTATTGCAGCGACATGCCGACATTTGTCTAGCTGCTAGAATTAAATGGTATGTTACGTGTAACCTTCGTTAAAGATCCATACAGAAGTTCTAAAAACCAAAACCATACTAATTGTGGATTTGGCTTACCGCCTAACCAATGGGAGAAAAAGAGTGAGATTAACTTATTTCCCTCTTTCTTTCCCGTTGGTAAGGCGGCAGTTTAGGTCAACCAAATTTGCACGTCTGTTAGCACTTTTAGACGAATCACTAGTATTTATTACCGCTTTAATATCGAAGTACAATGAAGAATCAATCATTTATTATTTATTCACTTTCCAAGACTTTTTGGTTAATTACCCTAACCTAAAACACGGTTGCCTGGAAGAGATCGCTTTAAGCGATAAGGCCACCTGTTAAAAGCCTAGGTAATTACTTTGGTTTATAATGTTATCCTTGTTTTTCTGGTTTTTAATAAAGAGTTATTGTATTGTATTGTAAAATAAAAAAAAATCCATTATATCTTGATCAAAATAATACTAATTAAATAAACTAAAAAACACACTGTAATGGGGTAAACTATGTAATTTATTACATTGTCACCAGTCCTTCATAAGTGTGCAAAATTTCAATTCAATTCGACATTTTTAAGTAGTTGAAAATCAAGTTCAAAAATCCCGTTACATACATACCTAGCTAAGAAATGCGTGTTAAAAATTAAATTAAATTATATCTAAAACAATTTTGTTTTTAAATCTGAAACAAATTTGTAATTAATAAATTGACCGTTTCCAGATCCGGTGCCAACGCAAGAAGAATCTGTATCCAGTGCGCTAAGCTCGTGTCTCTCACCTCACAAGCATTACGATATTATGTCCAGCGAAAACACCAGCGACTGGATCATTTCAGATATAGAATACCCTACAAGAGACAATGAGTCTGGTAAGACATGATTATTGCCATCCCTACTATACTCAGCCTACATGGTTGGCTGGACCAACTCCATCAAAAATTCCAGACAGTCTACCATGGTGCAGTGTGTGCTCGCAATGTGTGCTCATGTTTTTTGTAGTGGTAGGACTCTTTTGCAGGGGTCCACCTGGGGAAGTACCACACCTTTGCCAGTTATTCAGTCGCCAAGCAGTAGTGAGCAAACACTACTGTGTTCCAGATTGAAGGGCAATGTTTCCAGTGAAATTACAGAGCACACAGAGATTTGACATCTTATATCTCGGGGGGACGAGCGCAGTGCATTGCCATCCAGGGTTTTCAACTGTTGAAGTTCAAAATTCTGAGTGGCGTTGAGCTATTATGGGCAAGCGTGAAGAGCCATCAGGCGAGCGACTTCGCTCGTCTCGTCACTCAGTATCATAAAAAAAATGTAACCAGCCGAAAATGGGTGCAGAAATGGAGAAGCCTTGCAAAACAAGTGGCAGCCCTGGGAAGAGACGACAGGGATGAGCCTTTTTGTACCATCAACGCGTTCATGACTACTCTGCCAAGAGTGCATTACTAAGAAGACGTGGTTTAGTTCTTAAAGTTGTAGATCATAATAGGCTATCGTACAGCAAGAAACTATTAAAATAAGCTAATAAAGGTCAAACATAAGGAGTTCACTAGTAGCTATTAAAGAGTTACACTATCCACTTCATGGTTCCATCATCAGATCAGGGGCCTAACTCTAACCGCAGGCTCTAAAGCGCGCAGTTTACGAAATCACGCGAACGCGAACCTTAACGCGCCGTGATACGGTTTGCGGTCGTGCAACTTTTCGCAATCACCTAAACTGAATCGTTTATGAGTAGGCGTAAGGCCCCAGTTCATCATCAACCTCATTATCAGCCTATCGTGCTCTGATACTGAGGTGAGGGTGGATGGGCCCTTTTACACCATGCCAGCCCAGTGCGTTAGGGCGGTGGCTGTGCGGTAGTATGTGCTCTTTACAATCTGACGGCACCCGGTTCAATCTTCGACCCTGCATCAATTACCTACTTATTTAGTACAAATACAAATTTATTGGGCATTAAAAATCTCTCAATATATTATCAATATAAATAACCGACTTCATAAAAACTAGACCAAATTGGATCAAATGGAAAGCACCAGCTTTCAAATAAAAAAAGAATCATCAAAATCGGTTCAAAAGTTCTGAGGTAACAAAGATTTAAAAAAAAACAGTCGAATTGATAACCTCCTCCTTTTTGGAAGTCGGTTAAAAATATGAACCCATTCATTGACTCCAAACTAGTAATAAATACTGTGTTTCGGGAGCCTCGTCCAAAATAAATTGTGTAGTTTCGATACCATCGCTCAAAAATGGTGAAGGAAAACGTAAAGAAACTTGGTTGACCATGAATATAAAACACGTAGCATTATTACAGGTTATCGCACATCAAGTCCGCCACCACCATACTCCACTGTGGACGTGATGAAATCAAGGCAACATGAAAATCCTGATGTGGTTATTCAGGATTCCACATCACGAAGAATTGATAAGCTTATTAGAAGAGCAACTGCGCAGATGGAGCCTTCTGAGTCAGATAGCACGGGTAACATTACAAATACATCAGTGATGTCAACACTGTCACTTCTTACAGTATCACATTCACACTAAAATTACCAAATCTTAAGATCCGTATTACAAAATTCATAATAAAATTTTAGGTATCTGTATTTTTAAGCATAAATTTAAATGACTCGATGATGTCGGGACTTAGGTTCGAGTTTCAGTGATAACCGTAGCAAAAGACTAAGAAAGAGGGTCGATCGTTTTGTCTACACCTAACTTTGAACTGTTCGACCAACCCGCATTCTTCAGTCTTCCCGTGACCACGGTAAATATCCCGTAAATAATCATATAGCTGTAGTGAACAACCGTGATAGTTTAAAACAGTGTTAAATTATATGAAATAAATAAAATCTTATATATATATATAAGAAAGTTGTGTTAGTTATACTATTTATAACTCAAAAACGGCTGAGCCGATTTGGCTGAAAATTTGTGGGAAGGTAGCTTAGAACTAGGAGAAGGACATAGGATACTATGTATTTTGTAACGAGGCCAAAGGCCGAGCTTACACCCGTGCGAAGCCGGGGCGAGCGGCTATAGTATATATATAAAATTACTGTCTTCTTTTGAAAAATGTGCTACGGTAATTTTGCCGGGCCTAGCAACATGAACAAAAAACTACTTGAAATTTAAATTTCTCGCCATAGTGAAACGTACCGCCTTAAGGTGACAGCTGATATCCATGTGAACATAACCGATGTCCATGTGATGGATTTTCATGCGACAAATACAGACAAATATCCGTGCGATAGATATCCATTTGACAGATTTCCATTTGATAGCTGTCCATGTGACAGATTTCCATGTGACATTTGTTTTTAACACGCTTTTATTAGCTTAACATGTATCTATGTAGCGAAATCTTTGAACGTGATTTTCACCCCTTTAAAAACGTCGGATTGATTTGAAACGTTGCAAACTTATCAAGGACCGATGACAATGCAATAAAGCGTGTTTTTAATTTTTTTTACTGCGAAAATTGTTTTTTTCTATATCCATGTAGCAGATTTCCTTCTTATAGCTGTGCATGCGTGACAGAAGTCCATATATTTTTTTTTCTTTTCCATGGTCTATGAAAATAATTCCAGTTACGGAACAACCAACGGTAGTTCTCGCCAGAGTAACACCGACATTGGTACTGACGCCTCATATGCAGAAAAGTGATACTCAACCCGCCAGATCAAGTTCAGGTAAAGTATTCACTTTCCTCTTTATTTTGACTGAATCATAAAAGTTCATTGTATGCTAAATTGCCCATTAATTTGTAAATTTTAACTACCTTAAAAGAGTTAGATTTTCTGTTCGGCCTGTAAGTAGCCGGGCCTCTATTCTGGCAGGCTCGAGATTATCTCGGTATTACTCTCATGATATTCATAAAGAGAGAGACGATAACCGAGATAATCTCTAATGCGCCAGAATAAGGCTCCTGATTTTCGCAGTGTAAGCCTTATATTGTACAGTATATTTTACAGTATAATATCTATATTTATATTTGTTAAATTGTTTGTGTGTCTGTCTGAAAATGAGTAGTCGCTCGAACAAAATTATTGATATTACCAGGTCAACCAGCGCTCAAACAAAATTATTCATACCATTGAAGATGGAATACAAACTACTGAGCCAATTTATATTTTTTTGCGACCACTTTGTGAGCTTTCTCTACATAACAGGAAAGGAAACATAAATTCTTTCACAAATGTCGGCGTAATCGGCGTACATACATAAAAATGATCTAAAAACGGATCGAAATGAAAGCTTCTTTTTTTGAAGTTGGTTAGTAAGTAATAGAAGACAAATTCATAATCATCATCAGCTAGAAGATGTCCACTGCAGAACATAGAACATAGGAGGGGGGGACCCCTTCCACACTGAACGACATCCTGCCATCTGCATCCACTGGATGTCCGCGACTCTCCATAACATTATTCTCTTGATACAGATGTTGATACTCAAGTCAAGAAATGCCAGTACCCCTCAAACTCGGTACACGCAGATCGCAATCAACTAAATCAGAATCAACACACAGTTCCTTCGTACGTAGAATGTTTATCAGAGATTCTACAAAAGACCACCAATTTTGAAGGAGATGGTAAGCTAATAAACTAATGATTAAAAGTATAATAAAGTAAGAAATAAAGAAAGAAAGAAAGTAAGAAAGAGGAAACAAAGAAAGAAAGAAAACATTCATTTTGTGCACAGAACGACAGAACGCTACATCAACATCACAAAATATGCCTCTTTAGTTTTCGTTCTAGTGTCTAGTACCACAAAAATAACAGTGCTAAGCGATATTGCTGCGAATTTTTCTTCTGTAACAAACTCAACTAATATATATTCAGTCATGGTTTTACGAAGATATGGGTTGAGTCCCAAAAAAGTCCTGAGTTAACCAACTCATAAAATTTCCCCTTCAATTTATATATTATAATTTCTTAGTTAATAAACTTGTCAATTCTACCGAGGACAAAAAAATATTAAAATTACAATTAGAGACTTTAGGTTCTAGTAATAGACTTAGGGAATGGTTGCCTGGAAGAGATCGCTTTTAGCGATAAGGCCGCCACTTGTGGCACTAGCTCGTAAGTGTTTTCTATCTGTATGTAATTTTTTTTTCTGGTGTAAACAATAAAGAGTTTCTATCTATCTATCTATCTTACGGCCTTACTTATACGTAGTCTTATTGTCAATTTTAAGCATTGCTTAACTTAAGTAACGTAAGTAATGTTTTTTTTATGCCGTAAGTGCGAAACAAGCAGACCTTTTAAAATTATATTATCTTGCCTTTTGAAACACCGCAGAAGGTAGCAGTTATCACATTTTGCAGGTGAATATTATAGACGTTAATTTACCACCTTAATTTGCAGGTTATGCAGGAACTCCGAATAGCATTAGCAGTATAGCTGGCACGGATCTGGAGATCCGAGATGAACTGTCGAGCGAGTGCACCCTCGATGACTGCAGCATGTGCGACCATGCCATTGAATGGTGCCACAAATGCGGGTAAGTTACTATCTCATTGTTTACCCAAAAAATGCGTGTGCGCGTGGCTTTCATTCATCTGCGTAAATTCTTATATTTTTTCTCTTGAATCAACAGAAAACCTTCGAGTGCTAAGTCGAAGAAAGAAGTATCTTCAGATACAACGAGCATTGCTAACTCAACGATCTGCCATTACAATGACGATTCATTGTTTGAAATTGATGCTTCTATGATAAAAGATTCGAGTAAGAGACAATAAAATGCCACTTACCTAAATACTTATGCCCATTTTTCAATTACATTTACATGTCACGTCAATCTTATCTTATCTTATGTAAGATTGAGAATGGAGAATAAGGGTCCAGGGCATAAAGAGATTTATCATTAATTAATATCTCAGGGCAACGACAGCAGTTCATTGCCGCCGAGTATAAAAAATAATTAAAGTTCAAAATTCTAAGTGGCTTTTAATCGTGAATTCGTGACGTATAACATCAGGAGAGTGCCTTTCTCGGATCGTCACTGTTGAATGGTGGAATCATGTTTTTTTTTATTATTGATTACAGTTTATAACATAAAGCTATACGATAAATGCTACCATCATAGCTGCTCGAAGAAGCACGGAAACCAAGCAATTTGTGATAAATGCAAGCGATACAGAAAATTCCCAAGCTGCCGATATAAAGGTATATAACCATTTTGACTGGCTGTGGCGCTCCAAAAAATCAAGACCACAATAAAATTAGATCGATTATTACCCAACTTCCAAAAAAGTTTCGGGTGTATCACACTATCCACTCACATTATCTCATCATGACTTTGCGATAAAACTGTAATAAATACAAGGCGTTATATCTTAAGTCATTGATCTTTTTGCTATGGTCTTAACAAACAATGTTTCTCAGTCTTCTCTATGTTTAAACCATAAAAAGTATATGCTATGTCGGGATGGTACATCTCTGAAATTTGGCTAAGTCCACAGATTTCCGTACGTTCGAATTTTTCTGTAACTATCAACTTCTGAACTATGACTACAATTATACGGCTTTGGTTACGGAACCCTACCATATGTGTGTCTTGACACGCTCTTGGCCAGTTATTATGTTCTCTATGGTATTGTCAGGAATCTATGACCTAAGATAGTAGACCACCAATTGAAGATTACTTGTTCAACAATGTATTTTATTTCATGTATTAACATAATTTTGTCTCTTTGTAGATCTCACAACGTTTTCTTCGATCCGAGGACGTATTTCATTACGGATCTGTAGAAGGCGATTGAGTAGAGTTTGGAAAAAGACCACTGAAAGATGGGCTCTGTGGTCTGCTAAGCCACCGCAGCGATTTAAGAAACGTGAGTTATTAATCATTGACCATTAATACATTTAACCGACTTAAAAAAAGAAGGTTCTCGTTTAGACTGTATTTTTTACGCTTTATATTAGCTTCACTAACTAGCTAACTAACAATGGCGCGAATCCTGTTGTACCAATCTCTAAACTAAACTAATTTGATAGGACTATAAAACTATCGGCGTCTATTTTCATTTCAGTATGTCAGAAAAGATAGCAACAATTTCTGAGATGTCAAATTTAGTTTCGTTTGGAGAATGGTACACCAGAATCGACGTCAATGTACAAATCTTGAAAGTGGATTTAACCTACATCTAATTGTTATATAAATTAGAAACTTTGCAAGTACATAATAATATAATTTATATAATTTCGATGACTAGCCGATGTGATGATGGATCAAAGATGTGGGTAGTGGAACTCTTCAATGGCTAAAATACTACTTTGATTTGTTTAAATTAAAGGATACACTAAAGCGTGTTTTAAACTACGTATAATTACAAGATAAGTGACCACAGAACAGGTTTAATTATTAGGATACTCGTAAATATAAACTTTAACACGATGAAATATGATATGTTTTTATATTTTAGACCGAATGATGCGATATCTGAAACGAGCTGCAATGGGGGAAGACGCTAATGTCCAGACAAACATGTTTATATTTAAAGAAACAGGTAACTTAACATAGGTATATTAAATGGTCTGGTCTCCATTGCTGGTGACACGCGAGAAACGCCTGTAATCCCTGTGATATATTTTTATTTTATTCTGGGGAGGGAGAAATCTTCATGGATACCCTCCGAGAAGGGTTATGTTGGTTGGCACTGCTTGCGACCTACAGACTAAAAGCTCCTCCCTATTTCGACATTCTTCCAACAAGATCGGAAAGTTTTCTTGCTTTAGTTATTTCTAATCAACTTTCCTATTACAATAACAATCTTTAATCTATCCCTGTGTTTTTTTTTCTAATGTGACTTATTGCTGTTGGCCTTGCGGCCTCTACAGCTTGACCGGACTAGTTGGTGAACGCAGAAGGCGTTGGGCCAACATTGTTTAGATTTTGATATCCCTGTGATTTTAGACTCTTTCTTTATAATAACTTTGATTTATGTGGCAAATTACTAACGGCTAATCGCATTCATACATTACCACAGTGCCTAAAGACAAAGGTATTTGACCAGTGAGTGTTGCCAGTGATGACATATGGTACTGAGACGTGGTCCTTAACTGTTGGCCTTTTGGAAAAACTCAGTCACACAACGGGCAATGGAGAGAGCTATGCTCGGAGTTTCTTTGCGCGATAAAATTCGGAACAGCTAGTAATGATATTAATATAAAAAGTTCGAGTCATTGCACTGTGTTTTCTAGGTACCGACAGCATTGCAAGAGATCGAAAATCCCAAGCCATTGCAGCGCTTCCAAATTTCGACTCCAGCTTCTCTAGTTATAAGAGTGAAGCAGGTACGATTCTTTTATATATTTTTTGAGAAAGATATCTACTTTTTTATATCGGGAACCAGTGGATGATGATGCAGGTCCTTCAGTGTGGAATCTAAGGGGGAGGCCTATGTTCAGCAGTGGACGTCTTCTGGGTGATGATGACGATATCAACATTTTTTTACTTCTCATTTATTTTTAATAGGAGCAGGGAATTATACAGGGTCACTCGGAACAATGGTACTAAACGAAAAGGAGGTCATTGATTATGATGGATGACCTCATTTTTCCTCATAAAACTTAGCTACTCCATGGTTAAAAACCCATTCATTGTCGAGCAAATCTTGATCGTGATTTCGTGAGGGGTAATTTTTAATTCATATTTTTGATTGGAAAGATTTCTTAGTATCACCGTTTCATTAAATCCTGTATTTATGTATCTAACGTTTTAGCTTTTTTTATCGCAAATAAGTCCGCGTTAGAAGTTACAAAACATTGTTCAGGTAATTTTATTAGCTAAATTAAAAATGTTGTTGAACTTTGTCATCAAAATTATTTACAGGCACGAATTCTACACTGTCTCCGTTATTCAAAAATAAAGGCAGAAATTGCAATTTGGGACCATCTCTATTTCCATTCTTCTACAATCCTGGTAAGTAATACTTGTACTATTTTATATAAAAAGAGCGGCAAACAAGCATGCCGTCCGCCTAAACAGAAACGCCGCCTATGGACACCTGCAACGCTAGCGTTGTTGACAATGCTTTGCCAGCCCGAATAGGTGGTTATAGACACCATTTTTGAAACGCTTAATGTTGAAACTCAGCTGGAAGACCTTTGGGGGAAGGAAATTCTACGCCTTGCAGGTCCGCGGAAGACAGGAGCGGAAAAATTGGACGGTGTGGGATTTTTAGCTTTGCAAAATGTGAGGGTCATTTTTGTTATGAAAGTACTCGTACGAAATCGCGGGAAAGGCCAGGTAAATTAGATATCTTAGGAAGTTTGTTAAAACAACGATAATAATATCATTGTAAGTACACTGAATATGATATTTTCATTGTGGGAAAGAGTGCTGATGCTGGAACTGCCGCGGAGGACTTATGCAGTATTTAAATAATTATAACACTTTTTTATTTACAGAAAGAAACGCCATTATTAAACAAACTATTGAAGGTAATCCTTTACCAGAACATAGAAAAGAAAGATGCCAATGTAACGATATGGAAACTCAAAAGACTGAAAATATTCCGACAGATGGCAGTCCTAAACAAAACTGTAAGTTCAATTTGTACTTTAACTTCATGACTTAAAATATAATCTTACATTTCAAATTGTGTCAATAAATTATTGAAAAATATAACTAAAATAAAATTTCAGCTGGAGAAGAAAATAGTCAGAACAAGAATACAAAAAGATTCGAAGATCCTGAAAGTTTGGTACAAATATGCGAAATAACTGTCGATGACAAAATTACGGGTAAATAAATATTTAAAAACAGTGTCTCGTATGAAATATACTTTGGAAGTAATCTAAATTACTAGACCTATAATCAGTTTTCAAGGCCGGTAAGTTTCAATTTATATAAAACTTGAATAACATGGATCTACTTTACTAAGAAACATTAATAGTTAAACCATTTAGACTTAAACTAGCCCATAAAACTGCCAACGAAACTTTTTTATCACGCCTTCTAGCCGTTTTGCGGACAATAACTATCAGTCTCTTTTATTCTTTATCGACTCGAAGATACTAGATGACCCATTTCAGCTTACAAAGAACTAAAGTGATCATAGCATAAATAAATCAAAATTTAACAAACTGCCGGTCTATTCTGCAAATTAAGTGAACGCGCAAGTGAAGTGATAAGCTAAGTGAATGTGATTTTTTCTTGCCTATTTCTGCAGATAAATGTCAAAACATCGAATTATAAGGATAAGAGACTATAGTCAAGAGTGATCACTCGACATTTTGACATTTCTCTACAATATTTGATAAGAAAAATAAACGTTCACTTAGCTTATCGCCTCACTTGCGCGTTTACTTAGCTTGCAGAATAGACCAGCTGTAGTGGAAACGGTCTGGCCGTATCCGTAGAAGAACCAACAACCCTTACGGTAAACATATTTTGAGTGTAGACCGCACTTATCGGTCGAAGTAGAATAGATATACTACTGTGACTTGGCAGTGCGACTGCGAGGTGCTGAATGAAAAGTTATTGTTAACAAACATCTAAGTAAATTTTAGTACATGGTAAAAACTAGGAAAATCCGTGAGCTGACATACCAATACCATCAGCCAAACATAGTAATTGGTCATTTATGACGATTATACTTCACATCTATTTAATAAAAAACAGTAGGAATTTATCAGTCATGGGTCGAGCTGACGTGCCTTGAAGTAGTCTTCTATCTAGCACTGGACTGATATGAGTTGATGATGAAAAATTAAGCATAAGATCTTTTTCAAACGGGCTTTGTACCTAATTGAAATAAATATTTTGGACTGATCTATCTATATTGAACTAGATTAACTTGTCAAACAACACTTGAAATCTCTCTCTTTCTCTGTGTGCGTGTGAATCTCACAGGATGGTTATGACCACAGAAAAGAAGTAAATAAAACGGAAATGAGAAGGAAACTCTGTCACTAGGTATTATGACAGATATGTGATTGAACATTCTTATTTATGTCAACGCGTCGATCTCCGCGTCACAGTTGCTAACACAGTTGCTATGGGTTTATATGGTTGCAAGTGGCTACAACAAATTTCTTACAAAAAAGGTCTTGACAGCCGTTCTAATTTAAACAAAAAAAATCTGTGGTTATGACTTTTCTCCTCCACATCGCTCTATTCTTGATATCATCGTCATTTACTAAACCTTTCGGAAACCTTACACTCTATCAAGCCCACATTAGCACCACATTTTATCCTTTAGTCTTGGACAGTAACTAAAACTAACAATACCTTGGTTTAATTGCCTATCGAAACTCATCACGCATTATCATTGTTTAGGTAAAATTGATGCACCTTGCACTCGATGTTTCGACCATGTTACAATGGTCGTCACCAGATGACATCGGGAATCGTAACATGGTCAAAACGTCAAGCGAGACATGTACAATAAGTCCCGATACAACCAAAACAAAACAACAAACAAAACACATACATTCATTTTTTTTTTTTTTTTTTTTTTTCATTTTGTTGTACAAACAAAATGTTTTTTAGCCAAATTGCAAAAAAACAAACAACGCTTGAAATAAAGTCTTATTTTCAGGTACAGAAGACATGCCACTTACGATGCAAAACCAAATGACAAGCACCTTACTTCATTTAGACGCTTTTCGCATGATGACAATGCCCTCGTGTAATGCTAACACTCAAATGTGGATAGTGTGTAATGATGCAGGTATTTACAAACTTTATGGCCCTCTTTTCTCACTTTTAGGTATTTTGGTCATTCAGTTTGTCTACTTCCATGGTTAGCTTAAAATTATAAAAATGGCATCGAATTTTCATGTTTTATCTAGGAAACCGAAAAGACCGAAACACGATTAAGGACATTTCGCTCGATAGAAAAAAAAGTAACACTGATTTGCACTTTTCTCCCTGTTATTTTTGGATTCATGGAAATCTACGACATCTTAATATATAGAGTTAATAATTATGGTAGGAACCGTAAAGAACCATTTTATATTAAAGATATACTTTTCGAAAAATATGAGTAAAACCTCAAAAATAGAAGTAGCGAAACGCATGACTGTAAGCACCATATTATAGTTTTGCTCCATTAAAATTCGACTGTAACACATCATAAATAGGTCATCTGTAATAACAAGCGTTGCTTAAAAGTGGTATAACCTCGGCTTAAATTGTTATTATTTGTGTTGTTTTTGCTTGCTTAACCTAAATTGTTAATGAGGACCCTAAGGGTTGTCAGAATTGTTGGGAAGTTCGACAGCTATACTCCAGGGGCCTTGTTAGGAATTGGCAGACCAGGGCCTTTATTCTCTATCTTACAAGAGTTTCCTTGCCATAAACGCGTGACGTCATAACATTAAAACGTAATTGGAAAATGGACCCTGTGCGCACTTAGTCTCTAGCCACAGAAGCTGTCATATAATTGCCACGGTCACTACATAGCTTGGGACGTTATTTAGGTGACGCAAGCATGCTCCGCATGGGTGATGGTGGCTGAGCGGTAACATGTGCGCTTTACAATCTAACGGCACCCGGTTCAATGCTCAGCCTTGCAGCAATGACTTAATTAGTACTTAAATTAATTATGTGCAGTTAAGATTCCATCGCTCAAAAACGGTGAAAGAAAACATCGTGAGGAAACCGGTATGTCCAAGATCCTCAAAAGTTTAAAGACATGACATTCACCAACATGCACTGGGCCAGCATAGGTAGTGTAGGGTCCATATTCTCTCTCCGAGAGAAGGCCTGTGTTCTAGCAGTGGGAACATGATATGATGATAATGATTAGCCCAAAACCACAATCCCAAAGCCACAATCGAGCTAGCCGGTAGGTCCCAAATGAGTCAATAAGTGTGGTGACAGGTCGGTTGTAGGATCTGACTCTTGCCTTTTGGAGGTACCCTTCGGGTTTTGTTCCGAGTTTTCTTTGTCAGGTAGGATGTTCAGATTGAGATCAGCAACACCATTAAGTACTGCAGTAGAGTGTGTGAGCAGCCATTAAATGTCAACTACTGGACAAAGGCCTCCTTCTTAGAGAAGGGTGTTGCCATAATCCCCACGCTTGGCAGGCGGCTTGGGGATCGCAGTACGTTCACCGTGTACTAAAAGGACGCTGCTGCCCATCCTCCGGTGGTTCTGGTCGCAGTTTTAGGACATACCCGGCTCCAGAAACTGCAGTAGAGTAGAAGTACTTTACTCTAGTGCCAGGTGTCGTAGAAGCCGTAGACCAGATGCTCATGGAATAAGACAGTAAAACAAATTCTTCATTTCAGAGACGAATGTGAGATATCCATATGGTGTGGTGCTAGACGGGCGGAGCGTCGAAATGTTAAATACCGAAACGGCAAATACCGAAAATGTCGCATTCTTCACTCCAATCGCCGTCAATACAGGTAATTTATGTAGCAATGATAGCTTGGATTCTTGGCGTTTTGAATTCCACGCCGCAGGCATGAGTTCAAAACTCTTTAGCATGACATGATACGAGTAGTAAGGATAGGGACCCCAGAACCTGGTCAGTTAGCTAACACCTACATGTTATGTTACGGGATTAAATATTATGTAACACTCAGAAGGCAATAGTCATGATGCCTAATATTTTTTATTACCTCATAAAAAAGCTGATTATCAATAAATCAGCGAAAGCAAAATTTTTATTAGTTCAAAAATAAATAAGTTATAAGTATTTTAATTTCATGCTGGACAGAGAGCGCACTATACTGAGCTATGCCGTCAAGCCTCGGGCGTGGCATACAAATGCTATACCATACACACGCTTTGCGAAAAAGGGATGGACCATCCCCTCTCTATCCCAACCTAAAACTTTAAACGCTCATATCTCGGAGATTAATCAGCCAATTCAATTTATTTTTTCAGTATGTGTAATGTATTTGGTTATATTCATCGCTTAGCGCTGTTATTTGTAAGAAATTAAACATTAGGCCACATACCTATTACTTCATTTATTTAGCAATCAAAATGAACAGAGGCATAGCTGGCTGGCTTATATATCGTATACACTTCCTCTTCCTAAGTCTTGGGTAAGCTTGGCGGTGGCATGACATAATAACGGGACCCCTCATGGTGGCTGGCTGGCATTGGTGGATTTGCAGGCAGACGTCACTTCCATTCTGTTACAGTTGCGAAATATAATATAATCTATCACCAAGCACCTATGTGTTATAGAATTAACCAACAAAAACTAAACTTCGTTAAATAAATAAACGCATATTACAGTTTATATTATAATTTACAGTTTCTTTGTTCATCAACGCATTAAAATATTAAATTGGATCATTGATTTAACTCTTGTTTCGTTTCCACAGAGACAAAAGTAAATAATTCAATAAAAGTTATGACATCGCCAAATATCATGAAAACGTCTATTAGCAACGGTATGTTTATAATCACGCTTGTTTTTTGCATTAATCACATTAAAATTATGAACGCGAAAGCTTCTCTGTGTGTATATGTTTATCCGCCTTCAACTCCGTAACGGATGAACGGATTTGGATGCAAATTGGTAACGAGGCAGTTTATATGTTGGATAACACGGCATTTTAACCCGAAATAATGAAAGTTTCCTATCGGATAGCGGGTCAAACCGTGGTATGTTTTTTTTTACAATGCTAACCAAAAAAAGTGTATATGGCATATCCTGGTATGCATATAATCGTAATTTCCGCGTTTGATGGTAAGGAATAATGTGGTAGAGAATGGAGCACGCAAACTTCTAGGTCCTGAGAGATTTAGTTACAACTCACAGACATATAGGTTATATCTATACCATAATCTAGAAACATGAAAGCAGATAGGATGTTCCATAACTGGTTGACTGGTTAACGAATTAGGTTGATTCAAGCCGCTTCTAAATCTTATCTAGTTTTCTATTTCATTATTTTTGCTTTTTCTTAGTAGTACACGCTTTAAGGAATTAACAGGAAGGTTTTGTTCGGTAGACCTCAATTATCAGCCAGAGATCTACACTCTGAAGTTGGAAATATGGAGTTTGATATAAATAATATTTTTTCCCACTTTTATTTTCTAGAAGCGCAAGTAGCACCGTCTCTGACCACAGAAAAACAACCAGGCGGAATAGGCCCATGCACATCAACTCAGATCACAACCAATCCTGCTGAAAGTAGGTTTTATTTAACTACGATTTTTTCACTTACGTTTTCGCCGATTAACTTACCAAATACGTAAAACAGTCAGTACGAGTAGTGAATTGAAACATTAAATCAGACAAACCAGAGAGATATGCCTTAGTACAATCGTTGATCGTGTCTAACGTCTCCATTACATGTCTTTTCCACTTTATTACTATAAGAAACGCATAAACTGTAATTACGGAATACTTTTTATTCATATTAAAACGCTAATAAACTTTCAGCAACCCCAATAAACTAACAAATAGTTCACATTAAAAATAAAGAATGGTGAATCCGTCTGTAGGGGTGGGTTTGACAAAGTTTGAACCCGTCATGCCACCTTATCGTATCTCCCTTGTTTGTTTGATTTAAGCTGGTAATTAACAACCAAAGATATGGCTGATCACTGCAGCTTGGGAAGAAACAAATGTTACCAATGGCCTCTTCAGAGACCACCAAAAACAGTAAATGGTCACCGTAATCGAACTTTGCAAGGATAGCAATGTCGCTTTTACATTCCAAATGAACATTTGACGAAAGTCACGGGTGCCAGAAACTGCCTATAGCCACTCAATTTGCGCTGCAAGATACGTAGCATGGTGATGGCAGGTAATGTTCTAACAGAGTGGTTACCGATAGTAGACAAGCGTTCTGTAACCAGACAACCAGCCCGATGGGTCGACGACATCAGGCACATTGCAGGATTTGCAGATCATATTATCAAGATGAGACCGGGAACAGCCGGTCTATTCTGCAAGCTATGTGAACGCGCAAGTGAAGTGATAATCTAAGTGAATGTGATTTTTTCTTGCCTATTTCTGGAGATAAATGTCAAAATATCGAATTATAAGGGTAAGGGAATTCAAGGATGATCACTCGTTATTTTGACATTTCTCTATAGTATTCTACAAGTGAAATACACGTTCACTAAGGTTATCGCCTCACTTGCGCGTTCAGTTAGATTGTAGAATAAATCGGCAGTGGCGAGGCATGTACCCAGTATTAGGTTGATAGATGCTGATAATGATTTTGCGTGTTTCTACAATATCATCGGATGCATATACAATAAAATAATTTTGTCTTAAAAAATCCTACTCCCTCCTAGTATGTTTGTTTACATGTTGAAAGGATTACAGTGAATTTATCAAATGTATTTTTTTAGATAATCAAATGATATTTATACCAGTCACACCAATGAAAACTGTGGCCGCAGCTACTACCAAAAAGGAATACTTTGACACAGGTATCTCGTATGGCAACTCAGCGCCTAATGTCCGAACAACTTTGACCTGTTTTTTTTTAAGTATAATTTTTTTGTCTTATTTTATTAGATATCCTATACCTACACTAGTTATACATAATCAATCAAAGAAATATGTTTTAAATAGTTTAACTATGGTGGTCGTCTGGTTGTATGTTCACTTTACAATCTTTGGTATGGACCAAATTGAAATAAGACCATACGGGAAGCACCAGCTTTCAAATATAAAAAGAATCATCAAATCGGTTTACTCAGTCGAAAGTTCTGAACAAACAAACATAAAAAAATACAGTCGAATAATAACCAAATTGATAGTCCAAAAATGAGGAGTCTTTTTTGGAAGTCGGTTAAAAAAAAGCAAGATAAAAAAATGCTTGTGCGAAATATTCTTTTCTAATTTACTAATAGTAGGTATTAATATTTGGCTTTCAACAGATTTTTTAACTGGCTTTACTTTGCATAATTGGTCGAGTAGATCACTAGAAAATTACATAAAATGAAATAGGGTGAATTCGGCCGCGTGGTCGAATTTATTCCCGTCAAGTTGACAGGCCTGAGCTCTCCTTTTTAGAATATTACAAGTTCATGCAGATATCGTATCAATAGTTACAGAAAGTTTTACCAATTACATGTAATAAACTTTGCATTTTTTTCAGGGTTGATGGTTTTTAATTCGAAATTAAACAGTGCTGTATGTTTAGAAACACCTTCATTACAAATATGCCATTGCCCTATTGCCACCATTAACTTAAAATCGTGTGGTAAGTATTGTTTTAGGAAATCGACAGAACAGGTAATATATTTATGCCCAAACGTCTTCTTTGCCCTAATCCCTTATGACATCATCACGCCAAATCTCCTTTGGATAGGTAGAGAGGAAGGATCAATATTTAATCCATATATACACCTTAGAAATCTTAACCGACAATTTCAACAAATTATGCTAAATTCTAACATATTGCAAAGTATTTGTTCTACACGCCAGATCAAAAAAATAAAAACTATGCTCTATTCTGTCTGCAAGTTAACTGCAGCTAAACTGAATGCTAAGAATGCTATGCTAAGCTAAGCTGAACTGAACTGAATGCGTAAAAACAAACTCACTGTTTTCAGTAACACTCATTAGTAGCATCAGTTTTCTTGGTAATCAATCTTTGACGAGTTCCAAATCTACGAAAACATCATTCGAACGCAAAACTTCTATATTTACCTCTTGTTTGTAGTCTTCTTCAAAGTCTAGACTTTGTTTGATGTTCTGCGAGCTGATTCAAGAGCGATCGAAATTATTTCTGTCCTTGTCACTTCCATCCCCATCTCGATGAGGATTACATGGGAATGACAGGTTAATAGAAATAATATCTCTTGCTCGCGAAATAAGCTCTCTGCTTGTTTGTCAAATGAGTTCTATCTCTTTATTTTAAGAGTTTCAGTATTTTTCAAAAACTATCAAACTGCCGAGTGCAAAAGGTTTGAGAAACGTGTTTTATATCTTTAGGAACAGATACAGATGAAATTTCAATCGAAATCAAATCCCAATTGGCGACAAAATTGAAGATTGATGTGAACACAGGTAAGATGATCTTTACGACTTATTTTATTTATTTAAATTTAAATAAATGATAGCCTTGCGTTTGATCGCGTCGCCTGATATTAAGCGATGATACCTCAACGATGAAGCATGCATGCCTAGATGAAACCGATTCACTCACGATCTGAAAAATTCTAGATTGTATAATATATCGAGAAACACCCATTCAGGCAGCATAACCCACAGACTAGCAGAACGTACAATAAAAATTTAATCAAAGTGATTCGTAAGGGTTTGCGAAATATCAACTATGATGTGAAGTCATCGATGGTCTAATGTTGATGATGGTCCAACAAGTAAAATGCAAACTATCAAAAAAAAAATGTATGTAAAAGAGGTAGTTGCCAAAGTGACAGATGTCAAAGTGGGAAACATCAAAACAGCAGGGGTAACATCTTCGATCACACCCTCATTATAACATCAGATGAGTTGTGCTCAAACGCCTAACCTGTCAAATATATAAAAGGTGTTACAGACAGTCAACAGGAAGTTACAGGTGTCAAAGTGACAGATGTTAAAAATCAAGATGTGATAAATTTCGATCTAGCCTTTGCCTTATCTAGGTTAGATCAGCTCTTAAGATTATGAAAAATTTCGAACCCATATTATACGTGCTGAAAAAGATGATTTAGTTCATATATACTTCCAAACGTTACAGGAAGCTAATCAGTTCAATTAGTGAAGTTTTTAACTTTTTACATGTGTAACGCGTTTTAAGCTTGTATGTAAAAATATCTTGGCAATCGATTTAACCTAATATGTACTACTAAAACTGATGCTATTTGAAACTTTGCAAGAAAAAGCAGATGATTATAAAACGCAGATGACAGAACGATAATTTGGTACTATCAAAGTGATCTGATGATGGAGCCAAGAGGTAGAAACTCTTCAATAACTACTAGTAAACCCCTCCCTCGCTCATTTGGTTTGTTTTAACGAGTCTCAAGGTACGGGTTAGTTGAATGGTTAGCGCAGCAATTCTTTTTGTGAAGTAATAAAAAAACTTTCGGAAACGAGGGCCTGATGACGGATCTGGTAGGCGAATAGTGTTTTTTTTATAGCTAAGCATGTTCCTTTTGGTTTAAATTTTATGATTGTTAATTTGTAAAATTTTAAAGAGGCAGGTTTAGGTTATGGGTTTCAAGATAAACAGAAAGTACCTACTTATACAACTTATGTGAATAGCTACATAGATAATGATTTTGAAGTATAATCTCTATGTTTATTGAAATACGGTTTCCGATGTTTTTGAAGATCCCGAACCACCAAATAAAATAGCAATATTAAACAAGACTGTGGCTCCTTTAGAAATTTCTCATCGTATCTCATAAGACAGACATTTGAATCGTCCCAAATACCTTCCCTGACACGCAATAAAGTTGTTTACAAAATTTATTATTTTTTCTATAGACACGAAATCAATTGGAAATAAGTACACGTCTGATATTGGTATTTGCACAAATACCATATTGAAAGACTCGGTCATTGAAACGGAAAAAGGTTCGTATTATTTGTAAGAATAATATTTGAATGGGTGACCCAATCCGGCCTAAAGGTCTTACGTTTCTCTGTTACGTTACAGAAATAAATCCGACGTGTTTATCAGTGAGTACCAACACCTTCATGAAGCAAGAATCTAAATTCACTGAGCAGAACTCTTCATTTGCTTTCGACAACGTCAAACGATTTGAGAACTCAACGCAGTACAGCTATGATGATCAGAAAGGTAGCAATTTTTACACGACTGCTATGGCAAAAAGGAGTGTTATATTTGATCAGTCGCAATTAGAAAATGCATTTGACCGTTGCTGAAACTGTAATAAACCTTATAAGCCTAACCTTTAATTGTATTTCAGATGGTAATTGCAGTTTACGTCGATCAGAGGATATCGGAGACAGTTACCTGATGTCTATCCGTACCCTAAGTCGCTCAGTAGAAGAAATGGAAGTTCAGACGGAAATAGCTTTTCCTGACCGTGGTGAGTTGGATGTGTTCGATTTATGTAAATAAAAATAAATATTGTAATAATTTCTTGCATACTTACAAAATATAATGTAGAAATGCACAAATGGAGGACTTGAAATGATAAGCCTTTTCTACCAGTCATCTGCCAAGTGAAGAGAAAAGTTTGTAGGCGTGCATCAAAAAATTAACTGAGTCCCAAAGAAATAGTGAACTGGTGAGAGCAACCAACGAAACTAGAAAAATAAAACTTCAATAAATACATATGATTTTAATACATATGATTTTTAATATGATTAATACAATGATTTTATTACATACTAGCTGTTGTAGTACACGTTAACTTTCAGTCCTTTTGAACCGACTTCCAAAATGAGGAGGTTATCAATTCGACTGTTTTTTTTAAACCGATTATGATGATTCTTTTTATATTTGAAAGCTGGTGCTTCCTGTTTGGTCCCATTTCAAATTGGTCCAGTTCTGATGAAGTCTGTTTTTTTATATTGATAATCATTTCTTAACAGATCTCTGCACCTTATCAGGAATTTACCTGCCAAATTTCAGCCTTTTAGGTCAAGTAGAGTCCGATTTTTCGGAGCGCACGTACACAAAAATCTTAATAAAAAAAAAAGCACATGCACACTGTATAGGGGTGTTGTCAGCCCTAGCGCTACGGTTGCGCGTAGGTTAAACAATTTTGGATCTTCATTAATGTCGATTATTTTTTTATTCGTTTCCAACTCTAATACAGTGGGTTTAAAGTAAATGCGAATTACCCGTGCACTCACTAGTGGGTGAAGCCGGTGGGTGTACGGGCCATGACCCATTGAAATCAAGGTCAGCCTTCTGCAGGTGTTGTGAGGTCTCAGTTCGCGGCGAGTAACTATACTAGCTAATTTTAAAAATTCGTGCCGCGAATGTGAGCATAGCCTGAATGCAGAGAAATAGCTAAACAGCAAGCTCGGTGGGCATTAGGAGAGGCCTGCATTCAGCGGTAGATAAACATAATCTCATGATGATGATACCTTTTGCTATAAACTTTTACCATAAACTAAAGTTACACGCACCTCTACAAACCCGCAATGTGCAAACTAAGCGAGGTTCGTACACTTTACGACCGCAGGACGGCCGAGGCAGACTTTCCACGCCCTTTCACAAAACTCTTTACAATTTCGTCTAATGGGTCGGAAACATCGAGATTGTGCGGAAGACAGGACCGCGTATACATTTATTACTGCTATTTTTCACTCGCACATGTAAAATATAGGTTTTTAAAGGAACATTTTTGGCAAGTGGCTTGCAAGTTGGCACTAGAACGGTACTACGTCATAAAGTTAAATTGCCTTATCACTTCGTTGCGTCTGAGATATCTAAAGAATATTTTAAATAGTTTATTTACTTTTTTTAGTTTGTCATTTTAATTAATCATATCACATTAATAATTGGGTAAACGAAAGTTTTTTTTCTCTAAATTAAAATGTTACTCCACGGACACCGGTGTCCATGACCTTTGTCATACTTATGTAACTACAATTTTAAGTTAAATATACGAAAGTTTATGAGCTTGTGTTTGTTATAATTCAGTTCCATATTGGTTAAACGGATTTAGATTAAATTTCATATTAAACAGGTTATACTTACCCTGGATTAACATGTAGGTTTTCCCCTCTAAAAAAATTAAAGCAGGTGGAACCGCGAGTCACTAGTAGTCTGTTATATTGACGGGTATATTTTCAGGTTTCTTCGAAGTTGGTCGCAACAAATGTAATTCATCAGAACCCACGTCGTATTCACTTGATAAACCATTGATGGATCCTAAACTGATTGCATATAAAACGGCTATATTAAAAGGTAAAATCTAAAATCCAACACAGACATCTGAAAAACAAAATAATTGATTACTAAAGTTATAATATTGTAGCGATTTGTTGCTCTTTTGACTGCATGCTTGTACGATTATAATTTTACTCAGTAAACTCTTTAAAAATGTATATAAAAGAGATTCTTCCATAGATAACGGTCATTCAAACACGACAAAATGTAGGATCCATCCAGCCATCGAGATACAATACCAATGGAGTCACAATCGTGCCAAAAAATGTCCGAATCAAAACTCGGCGCATGCAACGAATTACTCAGACTTTTTGCAAGGCAACCGCGATCCGATAACAACGCCGCGCGATGCCAGTGCTACAATGCCATAGCGGACTAGCGACGTTGAACAAGCGAGCGACATAACGTATAAATTGGAGTAAATTGTAAACTTTATAATAGATTTTTATTTTTATTACACGGGAATTACTCACGTAAGATTAGGCCGGATATTCCGACTATGGACGTTGTCGTCACGTGCGCGTCGCGCGGCGGCACGTAGTGCAAAGTGAGACGCAGCCGCGCGCGCGCATTCTCCTTGATAAAGACCGCCGTATGCGGTTGAAACTATAGTCGGTATATCCGGCCTAATCTTACGTGAGTAATTCCCGTGTAATATAAATAAAATGAGTGAAAACCACGGCAGTTTCCATAATATATAATAGATGTTTAGGTATGTACACGACGCTTGGACGTTTTTTTTACTGTTTTCACTTAGAAATTGTGACTCTATAGGTATTGTATCTCGACGGACGCAGCTGTTTTTAATAAAAAAAATTGGTGAATTTAGAGTTACTCCCTTAGTATAAATTGTTTATAATGATGGGTATTATGGCCCATCTTAGTACACTCTTTCAGCGTAACTCTGTATTTTTTTGCATCATGTAAATATTGATCAAATGTTTTTCAGATCCACCAAAAAAAGAGCAAACGTGTCAAGCTTTCTCTTCACCGAAATCAAGTTCTAATATTCGAGTAGACACAAACAACAAAACTCGGCAATTTACAAGCGCAGCTCTTTCTAGCGCTATGGATGCAGTCAAATGGATACATGCTGGTATGAAAATATTATTAAATAGACGCTTTTAAATGCAGACTTAAAAAAACTAAAAAAAAATACTTAAATAATATAGCCCAGCATACATTTAAAAAAATTTGGTGCTCCAAACTTCGATCAAAATAAAATGAATGGACGGGCCCTAACTATTGAACTAGATCAGTAAAAACGAGTCAAAACCGTCGGACATATACTTCAACACCTAATTATAAAAATGTACAGTATATTTGTTACAAAATATGTATATCGGTTTTATTTGTGTATTTACACTTCGGTAAAGCATACGAATTCATAATTTTGTCAGATGTTTCGTTATCGCGTAACAATAGACTCGTGTTTCACTTCCTACGTCTAGAGACCGACTGAAACGAAATGAGCACTGGCGCTCATTTTGTAATCTTCAAAAATGCGCTTCTACTGGGCCCGTCCATTCATTTTATTTTGGTCGAAGGCTCCAAAGCCAGCCGGCTACTTTATACACCGGCCAAGTGCGAGTCGTTCAAGCGCACCGAGGGATCCAGTTAATTTGTTTAATGCAATTTTATGCATGCAATCATGGATCTTTAGCGCGCGCCCGACTAACACTTAGACGGTATTTATAATTTTACTTTAAATTGTGTACTATAATCATGCCATGATGCCTGTACGTATTAACATTTTTACAATAGAGCAAATACAAAAAACGTTTAAAAAAGTTTGTTTTATCGACCCCCTTTTATTTTTGATTTTATTATTATTTTTCAGTTAATCCGCCGTAACATTGTCTAAATATTCTGTGAAAATTTCAATTGACTATCTATTTCGGTTCGAAAGATACAGCCGTTAAAAAGTCAGACAGAAAAGTAAAACAGACAGACAGAGAAACAGACAGCCTAGGCTCAGTAATAGGGTCCCGTTTGCACCTTTTGGGTCATCATAATCATTATTATCCCGGACCCGATTATGAACCCGCATTATAGACCCGGGTATGTGCTAAAACTGCGACTAGAACCTCCGGAGGATGGGCAGCAGCATCCTAATAGTACACGGTGAACGTACTGCTATCCCCAAGCCGCCTGCCAAGCGTGGGGATTATGGTAACACCCCTCTCTATGAGGGAGGCCTTGTCCAACAGTGGACGTTAATTGGCTGATGATGTGTGATGATGTGAATTATTATTATCAGCTTATCATGTTCCCAAGAAAAGTAAAACGGACAGACAGAGAGACAAACAGCCTAGGCTTAGTAATAGGGTCCCGTTTGCAACCTTTGGGTCATCATAATCATTATTATCAGCCTATCATGTTCCAATTGATGAGATACGGGCCTTCTCTAGTTCTATCAGAGGGAGAGAGAGAGGATGGGCCCTAATCCATAATGCTGACCCAGTGCATGTTGGTGAATGTCTTATTACTTTGTACTTTTGAGGTGCTTGGACATATCGGTTTCCTTAGATGTTTTCCTTCACCGTTACCCGTGCCCTTTGGGTACGAATCCCTAAATACTCCCCACATGACGTGTGCGCGGCGTGGGATGATTGCTATTGCATGCGGCAGCTAATGTGACCACGTTGAAGCCAACTTGATACTAAACTTTTTCTGTTCAGGTTATCCAGTAGAGAATGAACAGATAACAAACGACAGTTGCAATACCACCGTCATACAGAAGGAGACAAAGTCTGTTGATATCACAACTCAGTATTTCGATCAATCTACTGAAATATCACGAACCAATGAATTAAATCCTATACCTCAAAGTACTATTGATTACGGTAAAGAAAATCACCTTTACATTAAAACCGCCTACTATAACTATGTCTAGTAGGCGGTCTACGCTTTCAAAGAAATCATTCATGTCTGCTTCTGGCGATTGATAAATACAAATAAATCGTTTGACTTGCAGATATTTCACGTTTCATTTCTAAAGATAATGTAAATTAGTCCATTTTATTAACAAATTTAATGTCAGATTTTATATAAATACACGATCCTCCGTGTATGATGCTTTTAGACCGATCAAATGCCAATGCGTGTGATCGGTCTAAGAATTCCAAATCTTAGTTCTAACTAACTGAATTAATCGTAAAATAATTACATAGTTATTTGTGCATCTTTAAGGTCAACATACATAAATAAATTATATTTCACTGTAAGGTTAAGCTCTGTCCAAGTTATTGATAGCTCTGAGAGCTGCAATAAAATTGTAAAAAGCTAAATGCTCTAATTTTGATCAGTCAGGCTAAGCTGAAATGTTTCAAAGATCTAGCAAAAGTTATCAGAATTTGCAGTTTTCTTCCAGCTTTCACAATCTACTGTAGCTAAAAACCTTGGACTTAGTATTATTTAATTATGATTATTTATTTACGATTGTGTATATTTGTACATTACAGTCGATATCTATAAAGATCTACAATAATATATTCAACATTTAAAGTTTGTGACTTTATACCTTTTATGAGATAACTTACAGAACTACTGAACCAATTCTTTTAGTTATAGAAAGCTTTGCTATCCTTCAGTGACATAAGCTATGTTTTGCTAAAATTTTGGGCGAAGACGCGGGCAAAAGCTAGAGTTGTATTAAAAATGATAAATTACTTACAGTTGCGGTTCAAAATAACATACCTATGAAACAAGATCCAAATGATACCAAAAGTATTGAAGGAAAAAGTGACTCTAAAATTGTTTGTTCAATTATCAAAACAATAGAACAGTCAGAGGGTAAGCAGATCTAATCACCATCGTCATCACTAGCTAGAAGACGTCAACTGCTGAACATAGGCCGCCTCCTTTTTTTATTTATTTTTTATTCTGTAATAGGCTTGCGTTTGACCGCCAACTCGCCTGATGTTAAGCGCGATGCGGTCTACGATGGAGCACGCTTGCTCAGAAGAAACCGATTCACTCGATATTTGAAGACACCCAGATTGTAAACATCGGCTTCGTACGGGTTTTCGGAATATCAACCATGAAGCGGTGTCGATTTTTCGTGCCCGCTCTGGCAGTCCGATAGAAAAATGGGGAGGAGGGAATTAGATCAAGCAGATCTGATGCACGTACTCTCCGAAATGTATCCGATAAAAAACTGATAGACTAGCAACTTTACGCCGATGCTCAAGACTAAGAAGTTTAGTCTAAACCAGGGATTCATTGCTGATGAGCCTCTTGGCGCGTCTCTCAACAGACTCCAACGCCCCAAGCTAGTACTTAGCTGATCCATCCCAAAGGTGAGAGCAGTACTCCATGCACGACCGAACTTGTGCTTGGTACAGTGTAAACAACTGTTCCGACGTGAAGTACCGACGCACCTTCGATAGGATACCCAGCTTTTTGGCAGCCAATTGAGCCTTGTCCTCAATATAGGAGCCAAAGTTAAGGGTAGAAGACAGAGAGACGCCCAAAAGCTCAAGTCGGTCTGCTGTCGGAATAGATACATCCCGGAAAGTAGGAGTCAGTTGGAATGACGTCCTTTTTGCGGAGAAAAGACACGCCTGGGTCTTAGCGGCATTGAACTTGACCAGGTTGGCATCGCCCCAATCGGACTCTGCCTTAAGTGACAAGTTCATGCAATCGACCATGGCCTCTCGGAGAGACTGGATTTGTGGTCCACTGATTCGTGAATTGGATGTATAGCTCTCTACTACTGTGCTGTCGTCCTTAGAACTTCACATAGAACGACAGCCTACCATCTGCATCTGGATGCCCGCGACTCTCACGATGCTATCGATCCATCTAGTGGGAAGCCTACCTTCGCTGAAGAACCTTTCTTCTCCATCGGTTATTGGTTCTTTGAGCAACGTGGTCAGCCCACTGCCACTTCAACTTGCAAATTTTTATATATATGTCGGTAACTCTGGTTCTTCGGCGAATATTTTAGTTCTAGATTCTATCGCTCAAAGAAACGCTGAGCATAGCTCTCTCCATCGTACGCTGTGTGACTCTAAGTTTTCCAAAAGGTTAGCAGTTAAGCAAATTTAATGAATTGAATGTATTATCTTGGTCATAACTATCGTTACTTAAAATTAATCAATAACCCCTATAAATTGAAAATAATACTTTTTTATGGATTTTATCACGTTTGTACCAAAGATGCTACGAGTATTGGCTATTGAAATAAATAAATTAAAAAAAAAAAAAAAAGAGAATAGTTGGCAAGTAACACCTGCTTAGGGTCCAGTCATCAAATTAATATACCTCAAGCCCAACGCAGAACTGCAAGACCTCTGGACACCGTGAGCGTCTATTGATACATAGGGAACGTTTTGGTTAAAAATCATTAGCGGTACTTGTAAATAATTTCTAATCATCCGTCCTTTCGTTTTCTATATACATCCGTCATTCAATATACTTGTGACCACGGACACTGTTAAAGTGTTCAAAACGTCAGAAATTGAAATAATGTAAAATACATGCGCTAAAATCCGTTAATTGTTTAATTTTTATGTTCGAAAACTTAAGTATATAATAAATAATAAATATAATGTTTATTAATGAGTTTGTCAATAATAAATAAAATAAATATCTGGGACATTATTGCACACATGGTCATCTGACCCCAAACTAAGCAAAGCTTGTAATATGGCTGCCAGAGACTGATATACATACATATATATTTTTAAATACATACTTAAATAGATATTAACACCCAGACATAGAACAAACACAAATGTTCCTCACACAAATGTTTGTCCTAGATGGGAATCGAACCCACGCCCCCAAGCACAGAAAGTAGGATCACTACCAACTGAGCCACCGAGGCAGTCATAATAATTATAATAGACAATACATACAGCAGCAATCTGATTCTAGATGCAGCTGACGTTAATGCAATAGATGAATCAAAAATTGAAACCAAAAATATCATCTCTGTTCAACCTGAAGAAAATCAAGCTACTGTGCAAATGGTGGACGGTGTTACTTCAGGTAAAGTTATGGTACTATTTCAGAACCCGACTTATTTTCTTTAGGTACTTGATCTTTGCGTTGACATTTTTATTCAATTTACAGATGTCTTAGTAAAGGATGTAAAAGAAATCACATTGCAAGCTCGCCCAGAGAGCTGTGATGCAGGTAGATATAATGATTTGTGGGTTAATATTCTTTGATCATTGAAATGTTACAAAAATATAATTAATTTTGCTCTAGTGCCACGATATCCGGTCCAGCCCGAGTCCAAATTCAGTATAATACTCAAATTGGACAGTAGTTACAAAACTAAATGCGCCTTCACGATTCAGTTTTCAAAATCGAAAAGAAGTCAATAGGTAGGCATTTGTTTATCTATAATATGATTGTATAGCCTGTTGAGGATTCAGTAACTTTTTTTGTACTAGCCACAGAGTGTTACCGAGAGAAAGAACGAAAATCTGCATGTGCTCTGACTTCCCGTTGCATTTTGCCGGGCCTTCCGTATAACTGTTGTGAGAACCACAAATATGGTGATCTAAGCGGAGGTAAGACAGGTCTTTTATACTTCATCTATATTTTGTATACTTACTTGTATTTCAGCACTATCTGTTGCCCGCTACTTCGTATGCGTAGACTTTCATAATAAACTTTCAATTCCTTCCCCCCCCCCCCTAATACAGCCCTTTCATAAAATCGTTATAGGGCGTAGGCTCACTATTAAACAATTAGCTATTGACGGGTTGGTTGAGCTGGTGGGGTGCACGGGTCGTGCCACAACTACTTCGCCTACGATGACAAGTTTGGCAGTTATATTCTACCAAATTCAGCTTCGTATATGAAATAGTTTTCGAGATTTCATGACAAATTAGTCAGTCAGTGTATTTCACTTTTATACATAATTATATAACCATTAAGTATAAAGTTTAGGAAAAGGTTACTTGACTTATTATAAAGATTGTTTAAATGCGTCGTCAACAGTAATAATAGTGATCTATGACTTCCAAAAGTAATAACAACCATTTTCGATGTTTTCGTATTGATGTCATTGCTTCAATTCAAATAGACCTAAAATTGTTAATAAATAAATATTGAAAATAATAAAGTTATCAAGGTGAATTCGGAGCGGTTTTTATTCATAGCAAAGTATTGACTGTTCTGTCTATCACAAAGGAAACTTGGCATGATGATAATAGTAAGGAGTAGGCAAAACTTTAAGAAATTCAATAAGTTTCCACAAAACTTTCAAGCCACTTGGATTGTACCACTCGATTTAATGAATTCCCATTAAATGATCTTAAATGTTCATTCAAATTAAACATATTTAATGGAAATTTTTTTTTTGATAAAATCTTAACCATGGCGCAGAACTGCAAGGTTTCTGGCCACCGTGAGCGATTATTGTATAGGATAGGGTATGTTCAAAAATCATTAGCGGTTCTCGTAAATAATTCCATAACATTTCTATAGACATCCATATCATATTTTAGTCTACCTGTGACCACGGATACTGCAAAGTGTTTTCAACACTTTTGGTAATAAAATATTTTAAAATAATTATACGCGATAAAATCCATTAAAAGTGTTTAATTTCAATGTGTCAATTGTGAAAACCTATGAAATCATTATCTCAAATATCACCTAGTGACAGACATTTTTTTAGGATATCTAAATAATTTTATTGTTTATGGAGATTGACTTTACTTTCTAGATTGTCGTTTCGTCTACGGTTTACCTCACTGTGTAGTTCACACACAGAAACCTGATGATGTTCGCCGACAAACAGAACGTTGTCTTAGTGAGTATTTTTTGTTTACTTCGTTCGCATAAGTACTATTGATGTTTTACATTATTTCTATCATTCACGTCCGATTGTAAATTCATATTTTAAGATGGGTGCAGTTTATTCAGATGTTTTAGACTGTCACAAATTTGAATTATAGTTCTTACATGATGTAACTTGCCACAGTTAATGGCAAGGCACTGAGAAAAGAAATCGCCAATATGATAGCCAAATGAATTATTTTACGCCCTCTAGACAGTTGGATGGTGCGACGCGTTCAAAACTGATTTGCGACTTATAGTTCCCATCGTAAATTCTGCAAATACAACGCGCTTTATTGCATTATTTGTTAATTGTTTGCGTTTTAATGCATTGCTTAACTAAAACTAGTCATAAAGTATACCTACCATTTTGAAGAGGCATAGATAACTATGACAGCAGAAGGAAATAATGTAAGCTATATTGTACATAATTATATTATCATTTACCTGGATAGCGCAAGCAATTGAAGTCCAATACCAGTTTTAAATGCGCCGCACCCTAAAGTAAGTTACAGAGCAATGTGACTAGCGACTCAAATCTGAGCTTCGTTATTGCTAGTTGAGGGGGACATGGCAAAAACTCCCAAGCGCGTCGTCTGTACCAGCTCTTGTCTTCTCCACATACATGTCTTCACAGCCAAATAAATATTTTCATTACAGCTACAATGCGCACTGAAAAACAGTGTGTGCAAGCAGCTGGCTTAGTGATCACCTTAGGTGCACCAGCACCTCACAATCAGACAATAGGTCAAAAGGCAGATAACAATAAGGATTTTAATCAGTCTCCATTTCAATGTGTGCACTCTCAAGGTATGCAACTTTATCACGTTATTTCTTAATTATCCCAATATTTTAAACTCACACGTGCAATTTTTATTTTGATTTTATAAGTCGAAAATCAGTTTTTGGAAGACTTCTTAGTAGTTAATATAGGAAAATTTGCAGGAGTATCTTTGGAAGAAAACAGTGCTAAATCAGAAATTGTGACAAAATGCAGTTGCCCTTCTAAGCCATCAACGTTTCACAATCCACCTAGCAAGACAATAGATGATTTGCCGATGATCAGTAAGTCAATATGTAATTAAAATTTACGAAAAATGCTAGATTTAATTAAAAATTATAAAAATATTTTGAAGTTTTGTTGAATAAGGTTAGCGAGATGGCAGTTAAGCGCAAGCCTATAAACATGAAAAGAAGACGCATGACATTCACCGCAACATGCTCTGAGCCAGCATGGTGGATTAAAGATCAACTTCTCTCTCTGAGAGAAGACCTGTGTCCCAACAGTGAATGATGATGGCTAAAAAGTGACGTCATTTGTGAGAATAATGCGTTCTCTATCTATCAAGAGTTTAAAATGCTTACACCTTGCTTTTTGAACACTGTTTAATTTAGTTTTCAATGATCGGCTCGATTTATAGTCAGTTTTTATTTAACCAAGATAATAATAAAATCGACCCGGTAGCCAAGTATACTATACTTACTTAATTGGAAATTTTACTTTGCATGATATGAGTAAAGCCTCACATTTCGTTCGCGATTTGAGAATATATTTATGCAAATTATTGTAAAAGTTCCATCTGATATAAGCAACAGCGACGGTTACTGTCCACACTAATTTATCCATCCTAAAAACCTGACTATAAAATATAATTTTCCGGTTCAGTCATGTGTATGTGTCTTGTATGCTATTCCTATTCATTAATTCCTTTCACCTAAAACGACTTTTTGTTTCAGCTTTGAATACAAGGACATGCACGTCAAATTATAGCAGATCTAACAAAACCATCAATAATTTACCAGCAATGAGTAAGTCGTGTCCAAAAGCAGTAGTCCCTTAGATTTCAGTAAGGAAACTGTGAGAAAATTAATGAAAAATGCTCGTCAAATGTGCATTCAAAGTTTCATCGTTTTAAGATGTTAAGAGATGATGCGGTCTACGATGGAGCACGCTTGCCTAGAAGAAGCCGATTCACTCGTGATTTGAAGACACCCAGATTGTAAATATCTTCGTTGTTTGTCTGATCTCAGCTTTGACTGCACTCAATCGATGTCACACAGTGAAATAATAATTGAAATAGCGTATCAGTGAAAGTCAAGAAACTTACCTTTTGTGTAATTCCATTCCAGCAATTGCAGACTCCTCAGCGTCGCAGCCAAAACAACAAACTAGGCAGCCATCTCGAAAAGTCTCCGTTGTATTGCCTAAACGTAAATGTATTAAATAATTATCTTTATCTATTTATACACATAATAAAAACGTAGAGATAACAAAATCTGTAATTATACAGGGCGTCTTTAAATAAGCAGTTGAACACGTTAAGACAATTTTTAGATTTTTTGTCTGTTTGTTTGTACACGCACATCTTCTAAACCATCAAACGCGGTTTTCACAAATATGCTTAGCTATGACCAGATTGGAAGACAGGCTATGTTATTTTTCGAAAGGGAGGAAGGAAGGGTTAAAAGTTTGTATCAAATTCTACGCGTACGAAGTCGCGGGCAACAGCACTACTAGTTACTAATAAAATTATAATCTTTTCTCTTTTTTGAAGACTTAGAAAGACAGTAATAGAGACATAGAGATAAGATCTGTCTCTGTCACACGAGATACCAGAGCGATAGAGACGCAAAGAGAAAGATTAGGTAATTACTGTCTCTTTGTGTCTCTATCACTGGCATTCTGTATTAACTCTCGTCAAACTAGATTAAACTATTTATTACTTAAGCTAGAATATATATACTTACGGCAATAATAACTTAAAAGTAGTGTAACATCTGGTGACCTTATCGCTATAAGTAATTTCGTCCAGACAACTTTAAGTGCTTAATTGTTATAAAATAAATCCGTCTAATTCTGTATTTTAGAGTGTTGGTGGCTTAGCGGTAGCATGTGCGCTTCACAATCTGACGGCACCCGGTTCGATCCTCGGCCCTGCACCAATAACTTATTTAGTACTCAAATAAATTAGGTGCAGTTTTCGATTCATCGCTCCAAGAACCTCAAAAAAAGAGTTCAAAGATGTATGACATTTGCCAACATGCACTGTGCCAGCATGGATGATTATGGCCCATACTCTCTCTCTCTCTCTCTCTCCCCCTCTCTCTCTCTCTCTCTCTCGCTCGCTCTCTCTCTCTCTCTCTCTAAGAGAACGCTTGTGTCCCAGCGGTGGGAAGATGATAGGTTGATAATGATAATAATGACCTAAAGGGTGCAATCGGGCGATAAGGTGAGGTGTTGAGGGTGTAAACGCCTAAGAAAAAGAAATGGTATATATTAAACAGAATGGTATTTTTCAAACCGGTCCTTTTGGAAATCGATGGGGGAGGCCTATGTCCAGCAGTGGACGTCCTATAGCTGAAATGATGATGATGGTGATGAATGATATTTTTATTGCTTTCATGCAAAGACTTCCTAGAACAGTAGCTTTTCCTAGTCTGTGCATTCATGGGATCAATAAACAGATATCAAAACAAGTGGCTACATTTTATTGTTTGTTTTCAGCTTTGACAAATGTTCAACATCCCCCGCAATCTGTTGCCATAATGACGTCGACTAAATCAGCAACAGAACAGCAAACTAGCAACGTCACCAATCAAGCCGCTCATGTATCGGATACTAGTAAGTAACTATTGTACCTAAACCTAGTCCATAGGTCCATAGTCTAATTTTGGCTGAATCTTATAAAATGAAATAGCAAATACAAATACCTACTTAAGATTTAATAGTGATTAAAAAATTGATCGGGAAAGACTGCTCTGTCCTTTTCCTGCAAAGTGAGTGTCGGTATGGAGTTTGTATGACGTACTTACAAGTGACGTCATTTATAATACTACCTATTAGTGTGCTCTCCGCCAAGCAAGACATTGAAATGCTTATATTTTCCTATATTTTGAACACATTATAATTTAGTTTTCGGTGAACAGCTCTAATTATAGTTAAATGATTATTTACGGGATATTTACCGTGGTAAGGTTGTGGAAGGAGCTCCCGATATTTCGGCGCAGTTACGGCACGACGCAGTTTTCGGGTAAATATCCCGTAAATAATCATTTAACTTTAGTGAACAACCGTGATAGTTTAAAACAGTGTTTAGCTCTAATTATGTTTAGGGTTTTTATAAAATGATAAAAAGTTATCAGTCCGTTAGTCTATTAAGACTTTTCGATTAGATTCAAATTACGGAATCAAGGCTAATACTGCTGTTGAAACCAATGAAATTAGGTAAGTATTGCTGATTTGCTATTTCTCTTACAGCATCAATAAATAATGAACGTTTCGGGCGAACTGTCGGTCTTATAACGTCTTGTCACAAATACCCCACAACCCATAGACAAACAAGCCACAGCATCGTCGACAATTTATCGCATACAAGTAAGTTTCTTTATGAAAATACTAGCCGTCCGCCCCGGCTTCGCACGAGTGTAAGCTCGGCCTTCGGCCTCGCTACAAAATAATAGGTCGGGGAAAAAGTCTTTTCGTATTTTGTATATATAAAGTTGTAGTAAAAATCTCATGGGTTGTACTGTTTGTATCTGGCTGGTTTTGATACCATTAAAAATATGACATTTTAAAAAAGGAATATAAAAAGTAAAAAGCAATTTCCCGCCATTTTTCAATTGTTTTTTTGTTCGATAAAATGAGTGAATCTAACGAAGAAATTCGATATATTGTGAAATTTTATTACAAAAAACTGAAAAATGCGACACAAGCCGCGAATAAAATTTGTGACGTTTATGGACCTAATGCAGTGTCATCAAGAGTAGCACAATGTTGGTTCAAGCGTTTTCAGTCCGGGAATTTTGATGTCAAAGATGCAGCTCGCTCTGGTCGCCCTGTTACGGATAAAGTCGATGCCATTTCTGAAAAAGTGGACCAAGATCGGCATATTAGTAGTTACGACGTAGCTGAAGACCTGGGGATTGACCACAAAACAGTTTTGACCCATTTGAAAATAACTGGGTATACAAAAAAACTCGATATTTGGGTGCCACACCAGCTCACTGAAAGAAACCAAATGAATCGTGTACTCATTTGCGATTCTCTATTGAAACGTAAAGAAACCGAACCGTTTTTGAAAAGATTGATCACTGGTGATGCAAAATGGATCATCTACGACAAGAATGTGCGCAAACGATCATGGTCAAAGGGCAGTGAAGCACCACAGACTGTAGCGAAACCCAGATTAACACGTAATAAGGTGATGCTGTGTGTATGATGGGATTGGAAGGGCATCGTTCATTATGAGCATTTACCGCCGGGCAAAACCATCGATTCGGATCTCTACTGCCAACAGCAGATGAGACTCAAACAAGAAATTGAGAAAAAACGGCCGGAATTGATCAACATAAAGAGTGTGGTCTTTCATCATGATAACGCCAGACCGCACACATCTTTGGCCACTCAGCAAAAATTTAGAGAGCTTGGTTAGGAAGTGTTAATGCATCCACCACATAGCCCTGACCTTGCACCCTCAGATTTCCACCTGTTTCGATCTCTTCAGAATTCTTTGGGTAGTGTTAGATTAACATCAAGAGAGGACTGTCAAAACTACTTGTTGCATTTTATTGATCAGAATTCCCAAAATTTCTACAGCAACGGGGTCATGTCACTACCTAAAAGATGGCAACAAGTTATCGAACAAAATGGTACATATATATTATAATTAAATGTAATTAAACTTGAAAAAAATATGTCTTGAATTTGTTTATAAAATACGAAGAAACTTTTTCCCCGACCTTATATAATATAGCCTATGTCACCCGGGGATAGTGTAGCTTCCCAACAGTGAAAGAATTTTTCAAATCGGTTCAGTAGTTTCGGAGCCTATTCATTACAAACATACAAAAATAGGTACAAATCTTTCCTCTTTATAATATTAGTGTAGATAGGTACCCAGCATCGTCGACAATTTATCGCATACAAGTAAGTTTCTGAATGAAAATATAGGTACCTAATAAGGTTTATTCATATGCACATGCATATATTTATTCAGCATAGTTTAATTTCTCTCTAACCGACTTCCAAAAATGAGGAGGTTATCAATTCGACTGTTTTTAAAATATGTTTGTTACCCCAGAAATTTCGACTGGGTGGACCGATTTAAATGATTCTTTTTTTATTTGAAAGCTGGTGCTTCTCGTGTGGTCAATTTGGTCCAGTTTTGACATTTTTATAAAGTCGGTTTTCTATTAATTGATAAATATTTATACGTAGAAGCAGTAAAGCGAGCCTAACTGAGAAAAAAGTTGAAACTTCTTTAGGGTTCCAACGTAGATAAATTGCATCGGTTTAAAAGGCGCAACACGAATACGAAATACGTATCAAAATATCTGATACGTATCAGATTCCACACATTTGAATTTCAATATAACTTATAACATTTTTTTTAATCAAATCGATACGCATCAAACACTAGTGCTTCGCCCACTGATCACATCTCGGATCAGACAATCAAGGGAGGCATGTTGGTGCGCCAGGTTTATTGCCTTTAGTTAAAATTACCCTGAAGACGACCTTCAATTTTTTGCATGTGAACTATTAGTTTAATGTTGTCTCTGTAAGTTTCTTAAGAGTGCGTGAAATATAAGTGTGCCATAAGTACCTACCTACTTACAGTTTTAGCGTTAAATGGTTTAGCAATATGGTGAAAAAAGTGTATGAAACATTTAAACACTAACGATAATTGTATCTACAAAGGCATATATATCTTGTCAGTCTGATCTGAAGATCACACTATGTTCACGTTACAGCTTCAATAAACGGAGAGCATTCAAAGCGATCTGTTGGTTTCACTACCTCCAATCGTCAAAAACCAGTCGTGTATCAGAGGCACACAAGCAATATTTACAATGTTGCATCTGTTAAGAGTAAGTATGACCATACCATCACAAATGTCATAAATCCGAAAATAAGAAATCCCACAAAAATTACAAATGCGTGATTTTTTTGTATAAAGGGCACGGACTTCATGCCCTTTGTCAACTTATAAAATTGATTTGCTCAACTATTGCTTATAGCAAAGCTGACAACTTTACATATTTTTACATTTATCAAGTGCATGTGTATGTTTGTCCCACCGTTTTTTTTTTTTTTTACTTCTCTTTTCTGTGGTTTGTCCACACTCAACTTCATAACAGATTTGAATGTCAATTTAGTATGGTAAGAAATCCCACAAAAATTACAAATGCGAATGTTTGTGTGCGTAATTTTTTGTATAAAGGGCACGGATTCCATGCCCTTTGTTAACTTTTAAAATTTATTTTCTCAACTAATGATAATATAACAAAGCTAAAGACTTTACATTATTTTTACATTTATCAAGTGTGTATGTTTGTCCACACCTTCATAACAGATTTTAATTTCAATTTAGTATGGGGGTTGTTTATACCTGGATTAACACGTAGGCTACTTTTCATCCTGAAAAAAATCATGGTTCATGCAGTTGAGCTTGTGAAACCGAAAGGCACTACTATAGTAAGAAATAAGAAAATATATCGATGATGCCTTTATTGTCTCTCCCTGTTTCTCTACCGGGTGACTTTTTTACCGAAAAGGAAAAAATCTAGAAACAATTATTAACTGTGACAAATACAGGCTTACTTTGTGTTTTTAAATAACCAGTCCCCTGTACATCTCAACCAACAACTTTTGTTTCTAAGACTTTGAAAATTCGTAAAAAATAACGATCATTTACTTTTTACATTTAACATGTTTGAAATCCTGTTTTGTATGTAAGCTATTCTAATTCATAGTATTTGTTTCATAACACATAGGCTTTTCCTCCATGTAACCGACACGCCCTAATTTGTCCGTCTCATAAAAGTCACACTGAATAAGTTCCATTTGTTAACTTTTTTTATTAATTAACAGTTTAACCGAGCTTGGTGAAATATTTCAAAGACATAGCGTGCATTGTAAGCCAACTATTTATAACGGGTCATTGTGAAAAACTGGAAAACTGTTGTCAAAAACAAATACTGTGAAAATAATAACTTTTAATTTTGAATTTTATTTTATCCCAGCGTCAGTGAAGCAACAAATGAATCGCTCAATTGGTTTGATAACTTCTCGTCAAAGTAATCCACCGATACACCACAAGGCATGCAGTAATATAATTAAATGTACATCGGCCAAAAGTAAGTTAGGTATAGCAATTTTTTTATACCTAGCTTACCTTACTAGGGACAAAACTCTCTTGCTGTCCCAGCAAGACCGGCACGACCATTTTAAGTTAGCGTCCATGTTAGGTCACCAATCATGTTTGTTCAAGGATCTTGTTAGCTATGCAATCATGTTAGCTAAACGATCTTGTTAACTCAGCGATCTTGTTAGTTCACCGATCACGTTAGCTCGCCAATCGTATTAGCTCAACAATCGTGTTAGCTCACCAACCGTATTAGTTTAACAATCATGTTTGTTCAACTATCATGTTACCTCTTCGATCATGTTAGCTCAAAGATTTGTTAGTTCACTGATCATGTTAGCTCTTCGATCATGTTAGCTCAAAGATCTTGTTAGTTCACTGATCTTGTTAGCTCGGCGATCTTGTTAGTTCACCGACCATGTTCGCTCAACGATCATGTCCGCTCAAGGATCATGTTAGCTAACGACCATGTTAACGAGTAATTTCAAGTTGTGAAATCTCACCAGCACAACACATCCACAGAGATCTTAGCCTAAGGGCGAGGGGGTGGCGGATGGGTAATGTACGGAACAAAGAATACTCGAGGTATAACATGTAGCTAGGTATGTATAAGGTCGGGGAAAAAGTTTCTTCGTATTTTATAAACAAATTCATGACATATTTTTTTCAAGTTTAATTACATTTAATTATAATATATACGAATGTGTCATTTTGTTTAATAACTTGTTGCCATCTTGTAGGTAGTGACATGGGACTTGCATGGACTTGGAAATTGCTTTTTAGTTTTTGTATTCCTTTTTTAAAATGTCATATTTTTAATGGTATCAAAACCAGCCAGATACAAATAATACAACCGATGAGATTTTACTACAACTTTATACTTACAAAATACGAAAAGACTTTTTCCCCGACCTATTATAACCTCCAATTTGCATCACCCAAACAAACGTGACTTCTAGAGGTAGACTTCTTCTCCCAAATATTATAAGGTCCTATTAGCCCGCAAATACACGGAACTAATATAAGTACAAAGTTTAATTAATCTGTTTCAAACATTCATCCAAAGCAGTTGACGCCCAGTGTTGCCGGTGATCTCGCGTCGTCAAAGTTGAATTGCACGCAAGTCTCGATTATAAGTCTAAATCCTAACTAATCAGGCCAAGCTTTATACAAACAAGCCCTAGGGTAACCACACAAGTCCTAGATCGTAGGTCACAAAATAGTTTTCCACGCAGATTCCAAATGATTGATGTTTTGAAAAGCTAAAAAAGGACATTAGAATCGTGGGCAGGGTGCAGACTGTAATGTTAAAGCCTGCACCACAGATCTTTATTAAGCTAGATCCCGCGAGCACGTCAAGTTGTATGAAAATTCAGCGTGCCGCATTTTTTGTATCTACTATGACGTCACAATTATAATATTGTCAGTGGTTGTTTAACTCCATTCGCAAGGCAGACAGCTTCCAAAGAATCTTTACAATTTACTTTAGCGCAATAGGCTACTGGATAGGTATTTATTGTTTTGTTAAAATAACAGGCTTAATGAAAAACGTAATAAAATTTTACACAACTACTGGAGAAATACTTTAGATCGGCTCATGAAGCAGTGAAATTATAAGCGTTCAGAGTTTACGTTTAGATTTGGAAGGAATAAATTGTCCCTTTTCCGTAAAATGAGTGTCAGTATGCAGTCTGTATGACGAACTTACAGGTGACGTCATTAATAAGTATAGCGCGCTCGCTGTCCAGTTAGAAAGACATTAACATGCTTACCGAACTATATCTTCCTTAATTTTTGCATACTTTGATGATATTGTTTTGTTTTCGGAGATCTGTTATGAACAGTTCTGTCTGTTATTTATGAACAGATTTTTATAAGATAAGAACAAAAATCATTCCGGTAGCCTATTCGACGTTTTTGTATTGAACGATTTTTTTTTATCGCGAATAAGTCCGCGTTTGATCACCAACTCCCCTGTTACGTCTAACTTGTTACTGCCAAGACGACGAAGATTGAGCAGAATTATGTGATGTGCTAGTTGGAGCATTAATCAAACCCAAATACACGCAAAGTACTGCACAACCGCATAGTACTGTTCGCAAAGTACCGTTTGCGAGATGATCACGCGGTGTCTATGTTGAGAAAGGTCTGTGGCCGGCTCCAATTATTACTCAGTCTTATTTATTATCTGTGTATTGGTTACAGCCTCCATGTACGACGAACTCAATACGCAGTCAATAGGCGTAATTAACAGCAATGCTCAGAACTATTATGTGCCTGAAAGTAAGTTTTAGTTGAAAATGGGTAAATGCTTGATGCTTGCTTGAAATAGGTATATTGAGGGTTAATTTTTAATCGACTTCAAAAAACAAAAAAGGTATTTTGCCAATTAGTTTTTTTTTTAATGTTTTTCGCCTCAGACCTTTATTTATAAACCGATTTGAAAAATTATTTAATTTGAAAGAATATGCCTACTTTTAGAGTGGCCTCATAGACATTCCATCAAAATTGGTTCAGTAGTTTAGTTTTTAAATCAAAATTCTTAACTGGGGACAAAATTGTAGTCATAGTCATCAAAGTAAAGGAAATTACGTATTTACAAATTTTGAAGTCGATTTTTTTAATTGATAATTGTATTATACCAAAAACCTCATACAAGTAACTTCTATCTATATCATAAACCTTACATTGTAACTCATCCTGTAGATAACCTTGCTGTCCTTGTTTTGCACTATTACTGAACTGGTGGATTATATTAGTTTCTGCATAAAGCGGTTTTGTGTATAGTGAAAAAATGAGAAATCACGGAGACATTTGAACACGATCAATAATTGTACTAAGGCAAATCTCCCTTGTTTGTCTGATCTGTGCTTGCGCACCAAATACATAAAATACAAAGTTTAAACTGTATTGAAGGGAAGCTGCATGCTAGAGACGTTTAGTAAATTAAAAATAACCCTGTGAAATTGTCTCCTCATCAAGTAATGTCCTTATTAATAAGATATACAATGTTAATTTCTCTATGTACCTAACTACAAAAAGCACTTTCTATCAGCCCAAAAAAGTTAGATTTCGTTGTTTAATTTGGACTTAAAGCTAAGCTAAAAAAGTTAAAACTAAAAGCGCTGCCGCCGACAAACCGCCGCCGTCGTCGTGTGTGGTGTTTGTGCCGCGTCTTAGCCTATTAGTCACACACGTATCACGATTTGATATTAAAGAAATAAGAAACAAATTTTGAGGTTTGCGCAATGACGTTTTCAACAGAAGAAGATAAGTAACGTTTTAACATTTCAATCACAAATACGTCATGGTTCTGAAACTCCCCGGTTGAAACGACAAGGCACACGGATGACAAGGATAGAGTGATACGCTAGAATATACGTGCAAGTGAGACAGCGTAAAGTTGTCACTCAATTGAAACGAGCCGGATTAGTTTTTATCGTGAGTCACTTGTCTTCCTCTGTTTAAAACCGTCTGTGGACTTGCGCAATTTTTTATAAGTTACCTACTTATTTCAAATAATTGTAAACCTCAAATGAAAAAAATACCAGTAACAATTTTAAACTTAGATTATCTAATTAATTAGTAAAAAAAATATATATCGATAATACGATAGTTATTTTTAGGGGTTAATGTATAAGTTTTTTTTTCGTAGTCAAAAATATACCAAACCATTCCTTTGCGAAACACTTCATGTTCAAAAGGCTCGTTATTTGTTATAGTGTAAGATCCACACCTACAGCGTCGTAGGTAATGTATATTTATGTCGAAGCTCCCAATTTTTACATTGTAAAAAGGATTTAAAAGTATTTGTAAGTAATTATTTACATTGTCAGCGCGCCTGGAAGAGCATTGCGTGCAGTCACTAGGCTTGATCAACGCTGCTTGGAAAGGAAAGGCAGCTGTCAAAACTAGAAGTCCCCATAGATTTGTCGACGCCCAAAATAGTGAATTCGGTTTTCTTCTGTCACCTAAAGGTAAATGATATTAGTTAAGTTTTTTTTAATCCGATAGTAGCTATCCTATCACTGTAACTGACAGTAGGTAAGCATTAAATTCAAAGACACGTCTGAGTCAACCTACTGATTTCTTTTATTATTTACTGTGCCAGGGGTTTCCATGTAGAGGTGTATTACTACAAGGGTTAAATAAATAAATATCTGGGACAACATTGCACTCATCGGTGTGGTCTATGGTTGCCAACTATTTTCATAATACAAGGTCCAAAATAATAAATACACTCCCAGGAAATGATTAAAGCATTTCCCATATAGGGCTTAAAACTCCGACGAATGTGTTTGTAGTTAGTGAATTAGGGCCCAGATGTTTGGTAGGTAGGTAAATTTTATTGCATACCTCTGTGTACTTAGAAGTTTTTACTACTATTCGTTTTCACAATTAGGTAATTATTTTATCTTATTATTTATTTTTAAGAATATGAAGCTCTGTACAAAACTACAAGATATTTATCTAAAGAAGCAGCAAGAGCAACGTCTGCCATTAAGGAAGAAAACTTGAGCTACCAACAGAACTATAACCAGACTGACGCATGTATGAATTCTAAGATACTAATATTATGCGGCCACTGAAAGAATGCGGCTGAGAGTTGCCATAACATGGTAAAAAACTGAACGAAAACGGTTAACTCTGATCATTTTTACCTAAGATATTTTTACTTGTAGATAGGTTGTGCCCGCCACCATATTGACTAGACGAATGCAAGGCACATTATCATACTCGTTACAGCCGTCTCTCAGTCGCGCACTGCGGGTGTCCGGCAACACATCTAAGCTAATTAAGTGTTTTGTAGCAAAAATAATTGTAATAAAATGCCTTCCTGTGTCTTTATAAACTGCACAAACTACACATGCTCTGTGAGAGAAGAAAAATGTTTCATTTCACCCGTAAGAACTGTATTTTTTATTAAACAGAAAAATTATATGAAAACTCTAAATCTTAGGCGGCTGTTGTCACTACGAAGTGTATGAGCGAGATGTGTAGATCGTCTTGTGTGAGAGTGATAGAGATCGCGGCATAATCGACGACCAAAGCCGAACAAATCCGAACTCAGCCGATCACCACGGCGGCGGCGAGCCGGTTGCCACTTTTAATTCGTTTTTATAGCAGTGTTCGCCTATAACGTCTCTTTTATATTATAACTCACTGATTTTACTAGCTTTTTGAACGTAAGATTGTGGCTGGTAGTCAATATACTTACCTACTACAGTAAACATTTTAAAGAAAATATTTTCATTCAGATTTTTACAATGTTATTATATTATGATATTGATATTGTCTGATAGTGCAATATATTGTAGCTATCAGACGCATTTTCTCAGCTACCGTCCAGTAATTAAAGTTTTAAAAAACTGCCAATCTTGACTTGATTAACTCGGCACAGTTTTTTCGTGATCTTTTTACTGGGCGAGTGTGCAATGCACACATATACAGCACTACCTAAATGACCTAATCCTGAAATTTCAATTCGTACCTATTATTGTTTTTCTAGAGTTTTAGCTAAATAAGATTTTGCTACTGTATTGTACGATCCCATAAAAAATAATTTGGCGACCCTGTCGCACTCAAATATTGATGTTTTATATGGTAAATTTGTATTTTTTGTGTTGATTAATTTGTTGCTGTATTTTTAGCCGTGGAAGTTATGCTCAGAGCTGAAATGAGATCTGCCCAAAACATGACGTCACCAGCGATGCACTCAGCAACGGTCATGACTGCACCAAGTGGTTCGTACAAATAATACACTCAATCCACCACCCTAATCCTCATATGCAATACATTGAAGAAAATCTATAAGTAGTTTTTCTATTCCTTTCCACTTTGGTTAAATGGATTAAATATGTATTATATATTATTCACGTCTTTCGTGAGATTTCCAAAACTTTGAACTAAGTCGAGCTTGTTCAAGCAATTCAAGTGATTGAAGAATAGAAGATTGAATTGAAGTGATAAATTGTCTTCTAAGGGTGCGTGCTTCATCTTCAATCACATTGTCGAAAATTCTTTATTACACATTAACATTCGAAAAACACCTGCAATATGTGGAATGAGCTATCCTACGCCATTTCCGAGTAGCTATAATATGGGGTTCTTCAAAAGGGCTGTTAATAAAGTCTTTAAGGGTCGGCAACGTATCTGTGATGCCCCTGGTGTTGCAGGTATCCATAGACGACGGTGATCGCTTACCATCAGGCGGGCCGTCTGCTTGTTTGCCACCTATGGCATTAAAAAAACCACAAGTTAAACCAAATAACACAATGAGGCAACATGACGATGATGATAAGTTTTTCACATTGGCGCTAAAACTATCTTCTAAGCATTAACATTACTCACAGACCTTAGTCACACACTAGGTAATGCTACTAAGTCTTTGACATTAATTAGATATTACATATATTGTATACGTATAGAGTTCGTCATGCATAGAGGCTGTAATCAATGAATAGCATAGGTAGGTACTTGATCATCATCATCAGCCAGAAGACGTCCACTGCTGAACATAGGCCGCTCCCTTTAACCTTCACATTGAACGACATCCTGCCATCTGCATCCACTGGATGCCCGCGACTCTCACAATGTCGTCGGTCCATCTAGTGGGAGGCCTACCAACGTTGCGTCTTCCGGTTCGTGGTCTCCATTCAAGAATATTTCTTCCCTATCGGTCATCAGTTCTTCGAGCGATGTGGCCTGCCCATTGCCACTTCAACTTGCAAATTTTAATAGTTGTGTCGGTGACTGTGGTTCTTTGGCGAATAACTACGTTCCGGATTTTATTGCGCAATGAAATCACTGACCATAGCAATCTCCATTGCCCGTTGTGTGACTCTGAGTTTTTCCAAAAGGCCAACAGTTAAGAACCACATAGGTACCTATACAGATAATAAAAATACATTTGATATTACTAACAATACAATACACAGATAATAAAATAGAGATCTTTCATTCTAAATGTGCACGTTCCTCCTTCGCCACCAGTTCCTAGGTAATTTTGTATACGTCGTGTGGTGGAGGGGCGTCCACATTTAGGATGAAATATATCTACATAGATGTCATTCACAATACACAGATAATAAAATATTAGGTACCTACCTTATAATACCTGCAAGGATCATAAAAAAACAAGTACTGCATAAATATCACTCACAATACACTGATATTAGGATAATCGTTTTGAAAATATCTTTGACAGATTGTATTTTCACGGAAGATTGTTAATTTTGTCCGTACAGATGCGTCCAGCGAATTTGAATACAGCACAGGGCCTACGACCAGCTGTAGCGAAAAATACTCACTTGAAATACCCACTCGAGACAACGACAATGGTAAGCTACTACTAGAAATCACATCACATCACACTAATATCATTTATGTGAAAGTTTGGATGGATGTGTGGATGGATGGATGATGGATGTTTGTTACTCAATCACGCAGAAACGGCTGGATGGATTTGGATGAAATTTTGCTTAAATTGCTTATATATATATATATATATCTATATACATATACATATATATATATATATACATACATATAATACAATGTATATATATATATACATACAATGTATATATATATATATATATACATTGCTTATGTCCTGGATTAACACATAGGCTACTTTTCATCATCATCACAGATTTTCACTACCACTCGGGTGAAACCGCGGGGCGCAGCTAGTAATTAATACATTTTTACAAAAATAGTTTGAATTATATTTTTACATAAATTGTAGTTTAATATATTTATTTTTTAAAATAGTTAAGTCTGTTTCTTTATTTTAATTTAGGTTAGTTTATTATGTTTTCAATATGTTTCTTTTTACAAAAAGAAAATATTACAACCAATTTCAAGGGCAGTTCAATAAACGAATTCATATGTGGAATATACTTATTCTTGATTTTGAAATGGGACCCTTGAAATATTGGCGAAGACATAGCGAACCGGATCGGCTCAGTGGTAGCACGGCTACTAGGCTATTCGGCTATAGTTCCCTGGGGCCTTACACCCAAATCTAAAGGCGGGCCCGAATAGGTGCAGTTTGAAAAATCTCGCGACCGCAAACCGTATATCGGCGTTTATCATTTCGCGTAATTTTGCAAACTGCACCTATTCGGGCCCGCGTTTAGAGTTGGGAGTAAGGCACCTGATTTTGCCACAGACTTCCGTAAACGCGTTGGCCTGTCTCGCTCGCAAAGTAGTTGTCACAAATCAGTAAACTCTTTCCACCAACTATTATAGCATCAGTACTACAGCCTCCACTGAGATCGAAAGCTAAACTTCAGACATTCAACGCGGATAGCCATTTTTCTCATTTTAACCGACTTCCAAAAAGAAGGAGGTTATCAATTCGACTGTATTTTTTTTATATGTTTGTTACCTCTAGAACAGGGTTTCTTAAAGTGGGGTCCATGACGCGAGTGCTAGGGGTCCACATTCCCGAGGTTTATTTACTAGAATTCGTGTGAAGTATGCAGCTATTTAAATAAACAAAACCAAAAATCAAGTAGGTAATTGTCAAGTAACACTGTTTTCTTATTTTAAAATTCTCTTCGCAAGGGGTCCGTTGTGTTACTGCAATATTGAAAGTGGTCCGTGGCTACAAAAAGTTTAAGAACCATTGCTCTAGAACTTTCGACTGGGTGAACCCATTTTGATGATTATTTTTTGCCAATTATCAATATATTGTTGTAGTTATAAGATTGTAGGTTGTGAGGTTTTTTAGTTAAGTAATGTTAGATAACGACTTTATTAACGTGTAAAGTTTAAAATAAATGTCACATAACGACGTTTATGCTATTTTTATCTCTAAAACTATGACAAGAAGTCTTAGCAACGTATCTGTGATACCCCTGGTGTTGCAGGTATACATAGGCGACGGTGATCGCTTACCATCAGGCAGCCCGTCTGCTTGTTTGCCACCTATGGCATAAAAAAGACAGAAACCGATTCTTAGACTGATCGATAGAGAATTTTGATCTCTATTCGATCATGTATTAAAGTAAAAATTTACCCCTTGTGGCTTAACGGTATTATAGACTACGGACAGCAGAATACCGATAGTGCCTAATTAATGCACGCGCTATGGGATAGAGGGCGCATATTTGGTCCAGTTCTGATATTTTTATGAAGTCTGTTTTTTATATTGATACTTATTTTCGCACCTAGTTTCGATCTTGCAGCATATTGCGCACTTATTAGGGAGCCCGTCCACCAATAGTCTGGCAACACATCCACAACTATTTCAAAGTGATTATATTATAAACTCTTATCTACTTCCAGCCGACAGCAGTGTGAAGAACCACCTAGCCGCGTCGTGTCGTTACTACAGCTCCCTACTGACGAAACATCTTGATAATGTCAAAGAAAACAGTAAGTGCCACACTCGCCTGACGAGTAGTTCCATTGATAGAGATTTGGCAACAGCCTGTTAATTAAAATTAATAACATAATTTTTTCCGTGCCTTTTTACTATGGTACAGGCACAGAAAATGTTTTTTTTTTTTGTTTAAATTAGAGCGGCTGTCAAGGCATTTTTGTAAGAAATTTTTTGTAGCCACTTGCACTCATATAAACCCACAGCAACTGTGTTAGCAACTGTGACGCGGAGTTCGACATAAATACGAATGAACATTCGTATTTATGTCACAATACCTGGCGACAGATTTTCCTTCTCATTTTCGTTCTATTTACTTATCTTTTCTGTGGATACAGGTGGGTTTTTTCCCACTAATTCAATCATGGATCTAGGCAATGGAACTATACCTACTAGTGGGACCCAGCGGACGATTGCTTGCGTGTGTCGGAGCACTAATGTAGATAGTCCGGGCCCAGTACCTTTAGTACAGGGTTTGATAGTATTTGAAAACTGTTTTCGTATTGTTCCGTACATTGCGTACGTTCAGGCAGAAAGCTTAACTTTTTCGTAATTGAGTGAAGCAACCTATGGGCCGATTACTACCGATTTTAGTTCCACCTCGTTTCCGCTGGAGGCGCTTTACTAAAATGTACGAAACAATTCGAAAACGTTTTTTTTTTAAACTATCAAACCTTATGTACCAACCTTATACTCGTAGATACTCTTTATTGTGTACACCAGAAATAAAAATTACATACAGATAGAAAACACTTACGAGCTAGTGCCACAAGTGGCAGCCTTATCGCTAAAAGCGATCTCTTCCATGGCAACCTTGTACAAAGGGTTGATCGTGATTCTTATTTTTTTCAGTAACTAAACACTTAGCCTCAGCTCCTGAGAGCCCCATGGATCTACCCATATACTGTGAAGCCTGTACCATGAAACCCAGCGCTCGCGAGGAGTTTGGCTGCCAAACCTTCAAAGATCGCCCCAAAGAGAAACCCAATATACTGGACCCAGCAGAAAATGAAACCGACATCTGTGGGCACGATAAGGAACATTTACAATCCGTGTATTACATGCTCACGGCGATAGAGGGCAGGCTACGAAGACTAAAATCAAATGTTGAATACAACTCATAACAGATGACGTTAAAATCAATTTTCATATTATTTCAATAGTCTTGTAATCCGTCCACAGATAGCGTTTATTTAAAACTTTAATTTAAATTATTTTATGTGTTGTTTGGTTATTTTCCTCAATGATAGTAAAAATAAAAGAAAAAATTGAATATTTACTATCCCGTTTTATTTCATAGGATAAATAGAAAATACAGTACAAAAAATGCTAACATAATCATTACACAAAAATTTAAGCTCAAATAAAAATATAATTGAACGATTTAACTTTTATTAGACTTACATACATAATTTACAACAAGCTAGATTATTAACAACTATACAAAATACGATTCCTGTATTTACAGACAAATAACTTATTTACAATTTCGGAATAGATTAAAACTTGAGATCCTAAAAACAAGTAAAAATATATTATGCCGAAGTTCAGTATAATTTAATTTATAGGTTAATTAATAAAGATACACTTATAGTTACCTCTGCTTAAAATAAATTGCACTTACATATGAAAATAACAAAAATTATTGTATTGTTGTCGAATCAGCCTGATACTGATACCAAGGGCCTTACACCCAACTCTAAACGCGGGCCCGAATAGGTGCAGTTTGCAAAATCACGCGACCGCAAACCGTATCTCGGGGCGTTAAGGTTTGCGTTCCTGATTTTGCAAACTGCACTTAATCAGGCCCGCGTGAGTTGGGCGTAAGGCCCCAGTAGTCCGATTATGTAGTCCGATCATCTGACTAATAAAACTTTTTTTTTCACTAGTCCGATGTTAGATCATTGGACTATTGAACCTTTTAGATGTTTCAGTGTTTTTGCTTGCGATACGTACCACGTATCGCAGAAACATAACTATATTCATACCTACTCTTTTTTGTACTTAAGTAATGCTTTATTTTTAATATATGATAAAAATTAAATGGCTGTGCATCAAATCTGCATGATTTAATTCCCTCCTGCTCATTTTTCTATCGGACAGCCAGAGCAGGCACGAAAAATCGACACCGCTTTTTCGTCGATTTTGCGAAAACCCGTACGAAGAGCTTTAATTCCACTTTTATTGTGCTAACTGCTAGTCTGTGGAATGAGCTGCCTTAATGGGTGTTCACCGATAGTTACAATCAGGGTCTTTAAATCAAGAGAGAATCGGTTTCTCCTAGGTAATCCATCATAGACAGCATCATCGCTTAACATCAAGCGAGTTAGCGGCCAAGCGCAAGCCAATTTTATTTGCGATGCGTCCATCGCTGTATGAAGGTTAGTCTATCACTAGTGTGATGGTATAAACATCTAACTAAAAAGCTCAGTATATTCCGATGATCTATAATACCGGACTAGTGAGAAAATAGTCTCTTTAGATTAGTCCGATTATTTATAACACAGGAATACTGAGACGAAAAAAGTCTCATCTAAGTATTCGGACTACTGATATTAGGCCGTCGAATCAACCACACAAGCTATATTCTTGTTTTCATAAGTTATAATTTAACAAGAATTCCATAATAACATACGAATAAAAGACGAATACATTGTTAAGTACTATATATAGGTAGTGCAACTAACTCATCTGTAACATTGACTGGGGGAGCTACCATCGTATTTTGCTGACTACACATTGGAAATTTTTAGTTACCCCAATTGGCCAACTTAGATAAGTTAGTCGCACAGTAATCAATTGTTTTCTTATTTTATGACTACAACTATCTACATAATGTTATATAAAAACCTTTACCACACTCCCTCCTACCTATTCCCTGTTTTATAACGTCTTGCACCAATCGAAACGCTGTACTACAGATAATGTTCATAACTCTACGAAAACTTGACAAGTGATAAAAATTAAAGCATACATGTGAGCACAATAATATTATACAGATTATATACATACAGATTTATTAATGGGATAATTATTGTATGAACCATTACTCAAATTTATTAAAAATTTGACAGGACAGCGTCTGTCGGGTCAACTATTTCGTCACAGTAATGCCAAACTAAGATGTCACTCTTGACATAAGCAAGCATAATTGAAGTTCCATAATTTATTGACCACTAATCGTAGCCAAAAGAAAACCATATTTCATGGACGCCGTTTTTTCTTTACAATAGTGAAGCGACGTTCTCTTTATAGTCTGTGCAGTGAAGCATGGTGTCTGTGACATTAGCCGATTGGCCCCTTGATTATGTAACTTGCAACTCGCAATTTAGTCACAAATTTGACAGTTTCACTTGACCTATCTGTCAAATTTGGCGACTAAATCGCAAGTTGCATGTTATTTATTCAGGACTCAACTAATGTCACACAGCATCATGCTACGCAGCACAGACTATATAGGTTCGATATTTTTATCGAGTCCACAGATTATGTAACAAAGATTATTCAGTTCTCTTGACGTTCCTGCTGAAAGTATAAACTACGCGCTTTTACACGGCAAGTTAAATAAAATGTTGGACTACGGACCTCCAGTATTGGGTGATAGTTCAACCTCAGTCTTTGGACCTCCGGAGGCCAGTGGTCTACTTCAGGGGTCTCCAAACTACGGCCCGCGGGCCAAATCCGGCCCGCCACTGCCATCAATCCGGCCCGCGACAGGAATTGAAACTCGCGGAATTGTCGGTGATTTAGCCCTGTGGATCTGATAAAATTAACAACTGATATGGCTGGTCTTAAAAATTCAGACAATTCCAAACATTTTCCGCACAAGGACTGAAGATTGTAGCTGATATAGATAGTACCTAGAACCGTACATAGTATCACTACTCGACACTAGATGTAGTTACGTGTCACAATACACAATCAATAGTAATTGAAATGCAATAAAAGCCTATGTTTGCTTAGGTGGGCAGAAAAATTAAAATTGTTACGGCCCTTGCAACATACCGAAAAAAATATTATGGCCCCAAGGCTTCAAAGTTTGGAGACCCCTGGTCTACTTCATTGGACAGAAAATAACCCCAAACCAAGTAGACATGGCAGACAATAGTTTACTCCGTCTTTTGTCTATTTCAAGCGAATTACAAATTTTGAAAAGAGAAAAAGACTAAAAATGTTTTAGGATTTGACGTCTAGAGACAGCTTAATTTTAATTATCTGTGGCATTATTTAAGTGAAAAATTAACGTCAATGTCGAAACTTTTTGGATTGACGTCGTAACGTACCTGCAACTTCATTTTCCTTCCACAAAATACTGTGAATTAACAACATTCCGCCGTCTAAATGTAAAAATAAACGCAATATAAGCCCACCGCAAGGACAAGGCGTCATTTTGGATTCGTTTCTTTAGTTAACTAGGATATAATATATCCACGCGCGCCAACGTTTCTATAGTGGTAAGTAGGTAGTTTGATGTGCTATAATTTGGCACTAAATTCCACAGCCCGTTCCTTCATTTGATACATCCCGAAATACCTGTGGAGGAAAATTAAAAAAAAAAATGTAACAAAGACATGAAGAAACGGTATATTTTTCTTAGCATAATAGGCTAGATGGCTGTTTTTTTTATATGTAGCCCATAAATAATACTGATTAATGAAAACTTAAAATCTTATCAGAAATCAGATTTTCATTTTGTTTTCATTATTATGGTTGGTCCACATAGTAAAAGTTATTCATAATGATGAGTACAAATGACCTTCTTTCGGAGTAGTAAAGGGTAAATGCGTAACTTTGTATTGACTTATTTACAAAAAAAAAACTTCGTTTACAAATTTTTTTGGATGTTTAGATTTTTTTAATGAAACAGGCAATTTATGGTATTCTGCAGTCTACTACTTCTGTACCCTTAGTACAAGATTTGATAGTTTTCGAAAACTTTTTTCGTTTTCGTATTGTTCCATACATTTCAGCAAAGCGCCTCTAGCGGAAACGCGGAAGAACTAAAATAGGTAGTAATCGGCAGTATAGGTTGCTTCACTCGAATACGAAAGATGGTTTCGAATAGCTTTTAGCCCAGCAATGTATGGAACAAAACGAAAACGAAAAAAGTTTTCGAAAACTATCAAATCTTGTACTAGGGGTACTGCTTTCAACAACCCACAGCTACGTTCTAATGTTTAGTTCAGAGTTTGATGAGTTTGATGAGTTTGATGAAAACTAGATGACGCTGTAACAAATTATCATAATACTCACTAGACGCAAGCGAGCGAGCGCGGAGTGAACACGTGAACTAGCGAGTCCCAGCCGCAGTCTGCGATCTGATGCGGCCTTAAAGAGTTCCAATCGAGTCCGTATGTGAATTCAGAGTGATGTCTGATTGTTTCCAATGGATCGCAGCCGCGTTTTAGGTCCCAGATTCTGTAATGATAAGTTGACCTGAGTATAAACTAGATGGCGCCAAGGTAGTATTAATATATTACTCAAATACTATTTTAGAGACTGCATCAAAATCGTAAAATAATGCATGAATAAAGCGCTTTGTGGTCACTCTAAACATATTATATTATCCTTAAGCTTGCTGTAGATTTGAGCTCTTGACAATATCATCTGGAAATGTCAGGCAGGATGTCAGAAATAATATGGAAACCATTATTTAATTGGCATACTGCCAAGAAATTCAAGATGATGACATAATATGTTACATCGGCTGCAGTGAGCTTGTGGACTTGTCACAGAGGGCATTGTGGCAAATTACAGGTGCCAGGGGGACATTCCTCCACAGAAACCACACTCAAACAGAAGACAATGGACAAGGCTTATTTCAGACCTAATCTCCAATATAAATATGACTACTAAATTTCACCCAGTTTGGGGGATAACGGTACTACAATATTGTAAAGTACTTTATGGTCAAAATAAACTTTTTATTATGCGACCATAAAGTTTTGTTAGGATGCTTGTTTAAGAAGAGCCTTGATAAAATTATTGTGCATAAATTAGCTCACCTCGTAGTGAAATCGTAAGAGACAGCTGCTAATACAGATGGTGCATGTGGGGAAAACTGTACTCTTCTTACAGCACACTCGCAGCCTGAAAATAATTATTTATATTATGTATTATCACATCATCAGGCAGAAGACTTCCACTGCTGAACATAGGGCTCCCCGTTTAACCTCCATACTGAACGACAGCCTGCCATCTGCATCCACAAGATGCCCGCGACTCTCGCGATGTATTCGGTCCGTCTTGTGGGAGGCCTACTTACGCTGCATCTTGCGGTTAGTGGTCTCCACTCAAGAAACTTTTTTCCCTATCACTTATCGATTCTTCGAGCAATATGGCCGGCCCATTGCCACTTCAGCTTGGAAAGCTTTGCAGCTATGTTGGTGACTGGTTCTTCGGTGAATATCGTCGTTCCGGCTTTTATCTCGCACATTTACAGTGAATATTTGTATTCAGGCAAGTATAACAAACTCGGTCATTTTCATCGTATTACAGTTGCTATAAAAAAAAGGTTTCTCCCATTTGTTTTTCTTTGCGTTTTTGACAGATTGCTGTTTTCAAAAATACACTAACCTTTCAATGTAAACATAGGGGAAGTCAGTCTCCTGAGGTCCCATCCTCTAACTAACCCATCAGAACCAGCCGTCGCCAGCGCATGTGTTTCTGTCCTGCTCCAATCACACGATAACACCTGAAATGAAAGATTAGTTATCTCTATCGGATATAAGACAATATGCGCAGAATCGTTGGGCCTCTCTGTATCTTTTATCGCATTTACAAAGGGAGTGTTCTGAAGAACTGTTCATTTGATGCTGGCATAGTGGTTTTATAATCGCACTAATCGACAGTGGAAATCGCACACTGCGATTCACATTATCTTTCTTACCTCACACTTGCTAAATGTGGAAACAGCTACCATCCGTGGTGTTTCCGAGAAACTACAACATGGGGTTCTTCAAAAAGTGAGTTAATAGAGTATTATGAGGTCAGCAACGTATTTATGATGCTTCTGATCTCACAAGTATCCATAGGCGATGGTGAATGCTTACCATCAGGCAGCCCGTTTCCTTGTTTGCCACCTAGGGCATAAAAACATATTTGGTAAACAATTTTACTATTTATCACATTTTGTCTGTGATCTTTATTGACTCTAAAGTATTTTACTCTACTAAGTCTAAGGTAAACTGGCAGCTAGGATTTATTTAATATTTTCTCTGTTGTGGAGAACTATGAATTTTGATAAATTTTTGATCTTCGACAATAGCTGCGGTCTAACCTCAGTAAATTCTCAATTCACTTTAGTGATTTGAAACTATGCAACTGTACTGGGGGTCCAGACAAGAACCACTTTCTGTTAGCGTTAACCCCTGCGGAAAGATAAAATTGAATGAAAATTACATCAGCGTGAGAGATGTCACGTGACTGCTAATGACATTTTCTTGTCTAGAACCCCTGGGGTGACAGTAGTCACCACACGCTGAATAGAAAAAGAAATGCAGGTGTTTAATCTGTTTTAACAGTAGAATCAAAGTGTTTTGTATGGGTTTACGGAATAACTATCTAGTCTATAAGCCTCACTACAGCTTGACAGTTTCAAGTGACCGTCACCAGGTACTGAAAAGAAAGAATAAGTACAACCTGACCATTTTTCACTTTAACTTTGTAGTTAACATCTAAAATCACCTCAGCATCGTGTGCCTTGACAACAGCTGCCGGTCTAGCCGCCTCAGTACAACTCCATAGTTTCAAGTGACCATCACCAGACACGGATGCGAAGGTAGCGGGAGAGTGTGGAGAAAATGCTGCAGTGTAGACTAGTTGAGAGTGGCCGGCGAATGTGCTGAGGCATGTCTCTGATTCTGGATCCCACTGGAATGTAAATGTAAAATTTATTTTTACAATATTTTATTTAACTTGGAAATGATTCAAATATTATTACAAACTGAATTAGGTCAGTTTGGACTCGACTAATAACCGTTTTCTATGGAGCAGCTGATATTTTATAGCAAGATTTCAGAGTTGCTTCTATTTTCATAATGATGGGTACTATGGACCCCTTTCGACTTACAACACTCTTTCCGCGTAACCCAGTATATTGATATAGGTCTGTGAACGTCACAGTTTGAAAGTAATGTCTCGGCTACTCACCAGTTTCACGGTAGTGTCCCAACTGGCGCTGAGCAGGTGTGAGCGCGGCCAGTCCACAGAGCATACTTCACTGGAGTGCGCTCGAAGCACCCGCAGCGGCGCCGCGCACCCCACGCGCCACACTATCACGCCGCCATCTCCGGACCCACAAGCTGCTGTGTTGTCACTAGTACCTGACCATGTCTGGAAATTTATGGATGTTTTTAATTCTTTCCCATACCATGACTGTTTGTGGTCTACATGAAAGTCAATCAATGTACTCAGCAGGCTGAACTGGACCTAAGAGGGCCACTACAAAGACAACCTGGCCAGTTTCTAAAAAAGTTTTTAAAGATGTTTCTAAAGCTTTTGAGTAGATCATACAGCACCTCTTTTATATGTGATAAAAAAGGGATAGACTTTGAAAACTGTTGTGGATGTCAACAGGGAATATAAGGATCTATATGCAAACCACAGACCAAATGGACAGACGACCTAAAAGAGACCGCAGGAAAACGCTGGATGCAGGCCGCTTCCAACCGGTCCTTTTGGAAATCGATGGGGGAGGCCCATGTCCATGATGATGCAAACCACTATTTTACAGACCAAACTTTCCATGACACCGATATTTTCTAAAGTTGCAACTAACTGAAGAATCAAGGAACGTTGCTTACAATATATATTTCAGCTCAATATTGCTGCGTTAGAATTCCGAGACCAGAATTTGTCCAGATAAAAAACAAACAAAAAATGCTTGAGAATGATTTGAGGGAAATAAAGGCAAATGTGTGGATACGCCATTACAATCTATACAGTATAAAGAAATCAATGTCAAATTATACATATCAAACTGACACAAAACATCAGGTGACTTAAGTTAATTGCCTATAAATAAAACCTGGCGAACACACCACACTATAATCCTATTAACGGGTGATGCAAACACATTATAAATATGTAGAGGATATGTGGGGCTTCCTAAGTGAATATCAATTCCCTGTCTCACTCATCATTCATGCTTTAGTCTTATGTGACTAACTTAAGTGGCTTTGGTTAAGGTCCATGTGGATAATTAGCTTGTAAGATTTTTAAAGGATTACATTACATGAACTTTCTTCATAGAAATTTTTATTTCTTCAAGTATTTTCATTTCAGAAATTACTATTCAAATGTTAAAGACAAAATTATTTCTATTTTTTTAACTATTATTAAATATTAGGCTTACTTTTGACTGCCAACTGGACTGATGTTAAGCGATGATGAGGTCTGCTATGAATTGTTGTACCAGAATATGATTATAAATATAAATAAATATTCGGGACATTTTTGCACACACGACATCTGACCCCAAACTAAGCAAAGCTTGTACTATGGGTATCAGAGACTGATATATTACTAACTTATATATATATATTTTTAAATAGATATTAACACCCAGACATAGAACAATCACAAATGTTCATCACATAAATGTTTGTCCTTGGTGGGAATCAAACCCACAACGCCAAGAAAAAAAGGAAGGCAGAAGGAAGGTTCACTACCAACTGGGCCACCAGGGCAGTCATTATTTCACAATGAAACTAAATACTTGAGATTGAACATCAAGCTTCACAACCTTCCTAAACTTGTATAGATTCTTGTAATTTTAATATTCTTATTAGAACCACAAAGTATCGTTCGCGCAAAACTTTATGAGCCCTCTGAAGTTAGGCCCAGTGGCTGCGCAGTACGCATATTATAGGTATCCGAGGGACTTTACAGGGCGTCGGGGAGGCCTCGCGCCTAACTTCAGAGGGCTCATAAAGTTTTGCGCGAACGATACATAAACACAAAGTTTCATTTACAATGAAACCTTACAAGAGCCGCCAAACATTCTGTCAAGGAGCTTTGAATCTAGGTTAACAGGCCATTTAACCAGTGAAAAATCTAAATAGGCTTTGTTGTTAACTAGTGATTTGTCTAGAGGCTTCTTCTCAGATCACACAAACAAGGGAGATATGCCTTAGGTCAATTATCGTTCATGTCCAAATGTCTCAATTTTTTTCACTATAATCGCTAAACTGCATAATGCATAAACTGTAAGTATGGCTTGCATATTCATTTTTCACACACACTAAGAAACTTGCAGCAACACCAATGAATTAAAGGGCGGCAAAGCCATCTGTAATGCGAGTTCAACTAATGCGTCAAACCTGATTTAGGCTAGATGCATTCATACCTGTCACACCACCTTACCATATCTCTCATGTTTTTCTGATTTGAAGGCTTCTTCATACAACTATCATACAATTATCTCAATTTGATAAGTAGTAGGGATTGCTCATTCAATCTAAGACAAACTATACAAGATTATCTTTATTATTCACTAACACTCATTAGGACTGCTAAAAGATGATTTGTCTGTTATGGGTGTTAAATGTCCTTGTTTTTGTGTATATTACGTGTTGAGACACAGGGAATCTTAGAGGGAAGCTTTATTAAAACCTGGTGTGTGAGGTACATTTGTATTTAGAATTTTGGATTACTGTGGATCTATTTTGAGTCTACCGGTAACATGAAATGTTTGGCTGCCATGAAGTTGCACAAAGTGATGATGGCACTTTTTAATATTGAAGGCCAATACATTTTGGGTCAATGAAATAGTCATCTTAACGTAGTTAAGTAAATTAAGCAAGTCTTAGTTAACGGTAAGAAATCGGCATTTGTATGTTTGTTTGTATATTTGAAATGATACCTTGCATAATGTTGAACCGATCATCATGAAATTCTGTAGACACATAGTTCATGGAAATACAATTTTAGGTTTATATGAGTAACATAGTGGAGGGGTCTTGAAGACATAGGGGTAGGGTTCGTGTGCAGTTCGGAGCCAATAGCTAGTAGGTAATTTTGATTGCTAATTAAATACTAATGCAGACTTATGACGAGATTAGTAGGCTTACAATGATTCTATAGTCATTTGGATAGTTTTCAATGGGTGACTAAGCCCTATCTATTCTGTAAAACATGTATTCAAATATCCAGTCTACAAGTTAGAATTGTTAGATGTCATACCACGTCAAAAAGGCCGTCGCTCCATTCCAGCTTCTGTACTTCGAGCAGGGTGCTGCCGTCGGGTGTGAGCTCGAGAAAGAAGAGCGTTCCTCCTCCAGCGAGGCCGTAATACTGGCTGGTGGCGACAGCAAGGGCGTCGGGCCTCGTCCGCGAAAATCGGACGCTGTACCCGTGCCGGCCCTGCGTCAGGAACGTTGGCATGCTGATGGTGTAGCTACCGGACAAAAATATCCATTTAGAATATCTCTTGAACTAGCAAAATTCTATGATTTATACTAGAAATTGACTATTTGAATGAGACATTTTATGGACTATGTACATGGATCGTGCTTTGGTTAAAGCAATGAAAACTTACACTGTGTATCACTTCAATCACATTTTATAAGGTTTTGTAAAGTGTTGGCTTAAGTTAGACTCTACAAAAAAGCAATTCTAATTAGATTTTCAACAATTTTCGCTAAGTTTTTTTGATTCTGATGTTTTGAAAATCGCGAATAGAGTTTTTTGTTAGCGTCAAAATCAAAATAAACGTCAAAGTCAAAATGTCAAAATTAAGGTCACATTCACGTCAGATGTCAAGGCCAAAATCAAAGGCGCGCGGCAAATATTTGAATTTTTATCGATGCTTATAGTGATGCGCCAGATCGATGTTACTAGAGTTTGCGTCACAGTAATCTTATTAGCCCGCCTACTCACAAAATCCTATTAGGTTGCTATATTATGCTGCAAGAAACCTCACAGGTTACCCATATATAAGGAAAATTTCCTGGGAATAGTCATTTCTGGTGAACACCGAAAGAAATTCACACAGTTTTCAAATATATCCCCAAATCTCTATACTTTTCTAGTCTGAATTCGTCAACCCAAACCCAAAAACCCAAATCAAAATGTTGGACTACATGTTTTCTACACTTGTAGTTGCCGTAAAAGTTTTTAAGAAAACTACTCCTAATGGGAAAGTTACTGTTTACCTTGGCAAACGGGACTTCATTGATCATGTGGATTACTGCGACCCTGTGGATGGTGTGGTGGTCGTTGATACCGAGTACCTGAAAGGAAGAAAAGTTTACAGCCAGGTGAAGTGAAGTGATTTGTGCATTGTGAATATAAGTGACTAAACAAAGGATTACAGTGAACGTAATTCTAGTTATTTTAATCTAATGGTGCTCATGTTTTTGTTTAGCTCGTGACCACCTACCGCTATGGTAGGGAGGAAGATGAAGTGATGGGGGTAAAGTTCTCGAAGGAAATGGTTATAGGCCAGGAACAAGTTGTCCCTTTGATCAACGCGAAGATGGAATTAACACCTGTGCAAGAAAAACTGCTGAAGAAACTTGGACCTAATGCCTACCCGTTTACCTTTAACTTCCCTGAAATGGCCCCTAGCTCGGTAATATCTTATTCTTCATCAATGAATAATAAAAATTCCCTTATATACTTTACGGGCATAGATGGTAAATTGTGTCAATACCATTTTTTCATAGGTAACACTCCAACCTGCCGAAGAAGACCAAGGCAAACCAATGGGCGTAGATTATTGCGTCCGAACCTACGTAGCTGAACAGGAAGACCAAAAAAGTCATAAGAGAAGCTCCGTTGCCCTTGCAATCAAAAAGGTAGTGATAAAAACTTGTGATGTAAAACAAATTAGGCAGTTGATTTACAATGCAAGGATATTTAACTGTCGATATTTCTTCACAGCTACAACATGCGCCTACTTCTCGTGGACGCCGTCTTCCGAGCTCCCTTGTCAGCAAGGGCTTCACGTTCAGCAATGGCAAGATCAATCTCGAAGTTACTCTGGATCGAGAGATCTATTACCATGGAGAAAAGCTCGCAGCTAACGTGATTGTATCAAACAATTCTCGGAAGTCAGTGCGAAACATCAGATGCATGGTAGTTCAACACGTGGAGATCACCATGATCAACTCTCAATTTAGCCGCCACGTAGCATCTTTGGAGAGCCGTGAGGGTTGCCCAATTACTCCTGGAGCTAGCCTTTCTAAGACCTTCTACTTGGTTCCTCTAGCTCGCAGCAACAAAGACATTCGAGGTCATTATTTCTATTTTTTTTAAGACTCCGACCTATAAAAATACTTATTTACTATGTTTTAATTAAAAATGGTGCCATTTCACGGTGTGAACTAATTCCAGGTGTGGCTTTGGATGGTCATCTGAAGGAAGATGATGTTAACCTGGCAAGTTCTACTCTAGTGGCTGAAGGGAAATGCCCTGCGGATGCTATTGGTATTGTGGTTTCCTACTCCCTTCGAGTAAAATTGAACTGTGGAACTCTTGGTGGTGAACTAGTCACCGATGTGCCGTTCAAATTGCTTCATTCCGCTGAAGGTAAGATTTTAATAATTTTTATAATATAATTATGTGTTTTAATAATAGGCTTGCGTTTGACCGCCTGACCTGTTGTTAAGCGATGATGCGGTCTACAATGGAGTATGCTTGCCTAGAAGACATAAGCAAGATAAAGCATAGGTACCTATTCTACAACAGTTCAGAAAAAAATATCACTCCAATGGCCTACAAAAAAATACAATATGGGAAAATTGCTAGGTATGTACCTATGTCAATTGTTTTCATCTTGCAGGAACTGTTGAGCGCCAACGCTTCAATGCAATGAAGAAAATGCAGTCTATTGAAAGACATCGCTACGAAAACTCTCTCTACACAAATGAGGAAGAAGATAACATTGTGTTTGAGGACTTTGCTCGTCTCAGGATGAACGAACCTGAATAAAAAAAACTAAAAGTAATAAAAAAAAAACAGTACAAGTTTTAAAAACACTCATAAATATATGTAACCAAGCAAGCATTTCAAATTTATAGCACGATTTCATGAAATTTCTTATATAGATACTTTCCCCTATACTTATTAATAATAACGTCACCTTTAAATTATTCGTTGTTATAATAAGTACCTACCTACCCATATCAATTGTACCTATAGTACCTATGTAATCACACAATACTTACCTACACTATAATCTAAATCACGAACTTGCCTTCCTTTTATAGATATATCCAATTTTTAAATAAAACAATATCACCGGAAATTTGTTTTTGTTATTTACACTACTGTAATAATTTTCTATTAAAGAAGTGTCCACATGAGGAACTTGTAGATCACTGACGACAAATTTCAAATGATAGTCAAGATATTTCGAATTTGCATAGTCTATTGTTACTCGATACCAAAGGGTTTTATGTTTCCCCGCCCTATTTGAACACTCCCCGTTCGATTTTTTTAACAAGCAAAGAGACCGGCACTACACGTTTATGGAACTTATGGAACATTTTTGAAATCATAATAATAGTATTATGAATTAAAAAACACAGTCTTGTAATATTATAAATCTGTTGTAAAAACGAAATTTTGGTAGGTACCTACTCGTACGATCTTTTTACCTTTTATTATGCATGAACGAAAAGCATACGAAAAGGTAAAAAGGTAAAGGTATAAGTATTTTCGTAGTAGGGTAGGTAGTTTCTGAACGAGTTGGTTTGTATAAAAATAGTTTTAGTATTTTTTGTAAAAAAAATTCAGAGGTGGTATTGTTTTCTCTAAACCTTAAGACATTACACCTATAGGTATAGGTACCTACCTACGTAGGTACCTCCTACCTGCACAAGAAAACTATATTAATTATAATGACCAAAGAGAAAACTCGACAGCAACAGGTTATTTTTTCATCCAGCTAGTGGTGGACCGTTAGGGGGGACTCGCATATTCAATGGCACCATTATTCAAATTCGTCTCAAGATAAAAGGGCCGGAAGAAATACACACGCGCCAAAGTAAAAAAGTTGAAAAGGGCGATTTAAGATGTTAGGGCTGCTGTATTGTGAGATTATAGTAGTGCAATGTTTGTGTGAATTTTCATATTTCGTCACCTTTGAAGAAACTTGAGAGCCAAATATAAGTATAATAGGTATTGTAAAATAGCAAAATAATCGAAGTATTAACTGATACAAAAGGTTTTAAAATTTTGGCTGCACACAGTTGATGCATTTAGCCAACATATAATTGTCTCCACTTAATAAATAAATCTATGAATGTCTATAGCTATTTAATTGCCCCAAGCATTATACTGCAAGAGAATTAGAAAAGTCTAGGGTATACCATCGAAGTAGCTATCTAGGTATATGTATCGCTGAGATATCTACCTACCTGATAATACTATTGAAAACCTCCGTCCACGAAAATGCTTGTGACACTTCAGTTTTTGCAATTGTTTTGTATTGACTTAGGTAATGCATGCCGAGCCTGCCAACAAATAAGCATTTTTACATCTAGCATTCAACAAACCGTTATCAACCGCAATTTTTAAAATCATGTTCCCACACATAAAATAAATTAATCCCTGCCAAAGAACCGTCAGCACGTAAACATACGGTCAAAGGACAAGGGCATGCCCTGTCCACCCTTCCGGCCAAACCTGTTTGACCAGTAAGCAGGAAGGATGGTAACGTGGGAACCATTGTCCATTGCAATGGTTAGGGGTGTCCTATGGAATGCACTTGTCGTACTCAAAGGGTTGTTTTGTTACTCCTGCGGCTGTGACACACGGTTGGTGAGAATGTCGAATGTTTTATGGTCATTTATACTAGAAAAAAATAAAGAAAATGAGTTTTAATTTAATGTTTATTTGGAGGAAAAAACTACAGGGCCCTGATTCCATACCTAAAACACGTACGGAAAACTTTTTGAAGTTAACGCGCCGCGTTACGAGTGTGTTTGTAGTTATAGAATTAGAGCCCTGTCGTTTTTTCCTCCAAATAAACATATAAAATAACTCTTTTTCTTTTTTTTTCTAATATACCTACTCCCTATCTACCTACTCTTTTGGAGGGAAATCCTAAACGCATCCTGTTTTTTGTGAGTCTAAATATACGTATTATACCTATTTATAGAGATAGACGCATCTTATTTTAACATAATTTCATTGGTTCCAGTATAACTTATCTTATTGTATTGATATAAAATTGATTAAAGAATTTGAAAGTACCTAGGTACTTAGACTATATCACCTAAGTAGGTATGCATAATTACACAGTTTAATAAAAACATGTGAAAAAATACCTAAATATTTTCAGTTTGCTCCCCAAGCTTTTCAACCCTGTGTCTCTTTTCGTAAGTTACGAAATCACTATCTTTTATTCTATGACACAAGTTCGAATAGATGCAAATAAAGGGTCATTCAGGGTGTCCTTTCCCACACAAGGAAGCGGTCAAACTGGTTTATGGACGACCCCTTATGCCAATTACAAGACAGTACCTCTACTAAAGGACAGTGGTGTCTTTCCGAGCCATTGTCCAAAACTTGTTTGACCGCTTTGGACTGTGAGAAAGTGGATGTTTCGCTTGAACAATAACTAGTCTCTTCTCTTTATAGTCTCTATCTCTTCTCTACATAGTAGGTGTAAAATAAAGTCGCTTTCCGCGTCTGTCTGTTGGTATTTCCGCTAACTCCTAAACTACAACGGATGTTGATATGGTTTTCACCATCAGTTAGAAAAATATTCACGATAGATTTATACAATATACACCTAATGAAACATATATAGGTATCTAATAAAACTTACACCCCTGCGAAGCCAGGGCGGCCCGCCCTGGGCGGATGCTAGTAAATATTAATCTGTGGTTTTGCGTTTGTCCTGAAGACTTTTTGTGGTTTTCCAATCCATACTAGTAAGTTTTCAATTTTATCAACTTGATTCCGTGCTTTTGGAAAAAAAACAACAAAAAAGGTATTTGTTGTGGTATTTGGTGTTTTGTATTTATTTTACAATAAATTATCTTTCACCACCAAAAGCTCAAGCTCTTGTTAAGATTTGAATTCACACCTCGCAACCTTTGTTTTTGTATCGAGGGTTAAAAACTTTGTAAAAAGGGCAGTTCAGACAGTGCTTATCAGATTCAGTCATCTTCTATTATTTAGCCCGCATGCTAGAAAAAATGATCACACGTTATCCAACAACTGCATATTAACGGTTGTTATTAACAACTGTTAAAGATATTGTCATAAAACCTGTTTGAATTGAGGGACAACGGACGTGAGAATGCTGACCCCTCATTTACTCGACTGCCAATGAAAAAAGGTAGGTAATATTTTTTCGGGTGTCCTTGTCTTTACACTATTTCTGTTCGTTTATTTGCGCTGACAGGCTGCAATAACATTTTAATAAGCCGAATAAAAACAAACCTGCTACATTTTTACATTCAACAAGTAGGTATACATTGATTATTAATTGACTGCGTCGGTGGCTCAGTTGCTAGTGAATCTACCTTCTGCGCTTGGGGGCGTGGGTTAGTACGTATGTCGTATATGTGCATGTCTGTCTCTGGCAGCCATATTACAAGCTATGCTTAGTTTGGGGTCAGATGACCGTGTGTGCAAAAACGTCTCAGTTTTTTTAAAGTTTTTTTTAACTCCCGATAATGAGATAGGTAATCTTCTAACGGCTGAACAGATTTTCATGCAGCAAAAAACATCGATCTAGTCGCCTTACAAACAAAAAAAACTAAATCAAAATCGGTTCAGCCGTTTGGGAGCTATGATGCTACAGATAGACACACAGATACACATGTTAAACTCATAACATTTTTGCGATAGGGGTTAAAATTGAGTACTAAGGTAGATTTAAAAAAATCGTTCCCATAAAGCCAGAAAAGGAAAAATTCTCACTTCAGCAGGCCTAGCACGGGCCGTGGACAGATTGTCTTTCCACTGTTTTTATCCTGCTAGAAAGAAACAATCGTATCCATATTCTAGCTCTGTCGCGTCTACGCGCGGATAAAAACGGTGGAAAGACAATTTTTCCACGGCCCGTGCTAAGACTGCAGTGCATAAAGCTGATATTTTTTGTGCTCTCATGGTAAAAGTTATTTATAATTATGGGTACTTTGAACCCCTTTCGGCTTAATACACCCTTTCCGCGAAACCAAGTATAAAGAACACTTGTAAAAAAATATATGCTTCTAGCTATATTGTTCTAGACACAGCAGTTTCAGTGAATTAAGAATTCAATGAGTAGACCGTCTCCGTTCGCTTGTAGTTAAAAATACTTATTCATCCTATTTGATGATTGCATAAATTCAATTAATATGGTTATGGTTCAATCATCTGGGCATTTCGAGAGACCTACACGCTTCTTATGAAGTTTTAATAAAGCACAGTTTCAATTAACACTGATTTAATTAAAAAATAAATAACTAACACATCTAATTGATAAAACTACGCATAAATTCTAATATTTGGAGATGGGCTGTAACACGTACGCCTGCCCCGTGTTTCTATCCACTACATGACCCGTAGAAGGTTCCAGAAATAGTCTAGGAGCTGATGCTGCAGTGACTTCACTATGCTGGTGCTGTCTTACTCCTGACCCGCTCTCATATGGGACAAATTGATTTTCAGTTGCCTGTCTTTTACCGTCATATTGAGTTTGTTCTTGCTCGTTTTCTTGCTCTTTGTCTTTATGGGTTACAACAAGAACGAATTGTTTTTTGTCTTTCGGTTTGCTTTGGCTATGTCCATCGTCGTTGTCTTTAGAAGGGTGTTGGTATCGCCTCGGTCTGTCTGCTTTTGTCTCAGCCTGATGGGTAGCAGCAGTCTGCAGCTGTTCTTTATGTTTCCGTTTCAGTTTTGGTTGCTCTTCTTCATAAGTTTCCACTGTGTGTTTCCTTTCAATTTTGATTTTTGGGTGAGCTCTTTTCGCTCTACCGTTTTCATCGTAGCTGGACTTTTCTGGGTCGTATTCTTCAGTGCCGTAAGAAGGAGAGTGTTCGCTTGGTTCGTCATAGGGGTCATTGGATGATTCTTCGTGGTAAGAACCATCGTCATTTCCGTTATAGCCATCATCTCCGTGGTTTCCGGTGTGACCAGCGTGGTTTAGGTCCCAGTAATGTTCTCCATACCCTCCTTTCTTATCTCCCCATCGTACCTAGTGATTATAATGACGTTTAATAAAATAATATAGAAATAAGGTTTATTTAGATACGTACCTACTGTTTGTTTCACGAAAGAAGTCCCCCAGATATTAATCTACAGTAAGTAACCGGGCTAACTACTACCAAAAAGCTGTTTGAAATTTGAATTTGCCGCCGTACTCTATACTCAATAATTTATTACACATTATGAAATTCCCATAAAGATTTTAGGCAGATATCACATTTTTTTTTTTTATGATACTGGGTGACGAGACAAGCGAAGTTGCTCGCCTGATGGCTCAACGCCACTCAGAATTAAGAACTTCAACAGTTCAAAACCCTGGATGGCAATGCACTGCGCTCGTCACCCCGAGATATAAGGTGTAAGATCTCTGTGTGCCCTGTAATTTCGCTGGAAACATTGCCCTTCAATCCGGAACACAGTAGTGTTTGCACACTACTGCTTGGCGGTTGAATAACTGGCAAAGGTGTGGTACTTCCCCAGGCGGACCCCTGCAAAAGAGTCCTACCACTACAAAATAATGAACCTGGATGTATATTCCATAATTAATTTATCTTCTAATTAGATTCTCGTCTAGGCTATAATAACATTTTGCGAAAGTACGTATGTTTTTTAGGTGTTATTAAAATTGTCTATGTCCTTTATCTGCACTGGTAGTAGGTAATATAGTTATATATTTTTATGGCCATTAGTGAAAAGTATATACCACCTTAAAGACTAAAGTTTTCCCAAATTAGCTGCTAGACTTATTTCGTGAAATACTCTACATAAGATCCTATGTATAGGTATATGTCATAGAATAGATAATAGTAGTAGTGGTGTATAGGTATAATTTATATTAAAATTTCCGATGATAACAAAAAAATAGGTAAGTTTACTATGTTATGTTAGCTTTATTATAAAAAGTAAGTAGCAGTTACTAAACCAATTAGTGAAAGATAGAAAGTTAGCCTTAGTTAAGTATTAGAGAAAATTGCTTTGCGTTATTCAATTATGTTATTGAGTTCCTGTTGCATAAAATGAAGTCGGATTATGAATATTTATGATGGTTATGTTAGGTAAAAAACTGACGAAGATTTTATAATGAAAAAACGATTGATGGTTCGAAGATAAGATAAATAAACTGCTCAAATACTAGTCGGGCTCGTGCACTGAGGGTTCAGTAGCATAAATTGAGTAAATTCAATAGAAAAAAATGTGCAAAAAGACATCATCACGCCCAGGTGGTCACTTATCCAAGTACCGACCGCGCCCGACGTTGTTTAACTTCGGTGAACAGAAAATTTGTCCCTGACTCGCACTGTTTTGTTTTATAATGTATATTATAATTATGCCAAGTTTGACGCTTGTACGTATTACAGTTTTACACTAAAACAAATACAAAAATACGTTTAAAAAAGTTTTGTTGTATTGGGACCCTTTAGTTTTTACTTTTTGACTTTACTGCTATTTCTTAGTTAATCCGCTGTAACATTACATATTCTGTAAGAATTTCAACTGGCTATCCATTACAGTTCGAAAGATACAGCCGTTTAAAGGCAGGACAGACGGGATGACAGACAGACAGCGTAGGGTTAGTAATAGGGTCTCGTTTACATTCTGGATATGAAACAAAAAAAATTAAAAGATAGATCTTTCCACACGATGGGCAGTATAGCTTGAATCAACAATTATATACCTACTATAGCATGGAAGCAAATTTCATAATAATGAACATAATATTTGTACCTAATATATTCTGTTCAACGAAAGTTCGAATTCACTATAAATTGTAGGTCTGCTTCAATAATATTGTAAAAATATAATTTAAAATTTTGCAGTAGTATAATACCAGCAGGCCTAGCACGGGCCGTAGACAAATTGTCTTTCCACCGTTTTTATCCCGCTAGAAAGAAACAAACGTATCCATATTCTAGCTCTGTTGCGTCTACACGCGGATAAAAACGGTGGAAAGACAATTTTTCCACGGCCCATGCTAGGCCTGCTGCAGCTACTATAGGTATACTTAGTAAAAAATCTAGCAACGTTCGAAAATTATGAGACATGATTATTTACGGTTTTAATTCCTATTTTTGCAGCTGTCAAAAGCTAAGAAAACGTAGACCGTCCGTACTTTGAGTACTGCCGCATGAATCCGCACTTCGAGTGATCACGCAAATGTGCAACAGGCTTTAAAATTAGTTGGAAATGAAATGTTGGTATGTCGATGAAAATTGTTATTAGCACAAGAAGCGTACTTTAGCTGAGAACAGTCCATCCCTGGGCCTGGACCTCTCATGCCGCTCAGTGAAGTGCTGCTCGCTGCCCAGCCGATGGCCCTGGTCGAAGTCCTCAGAAGTAGGCAAGTGTCTATACCTTCAAGCGAAGCGAAGCGGAAAAGAAAGAAACATAGACAGTTAGGCCGAGCGTTCGGAGAAGCGGGGCAGACAGCGTACAGCAGGTTATCAAGTGTAGGAATTCAATGCACACTGCAACAGGCGCATCTTGAAGTTGCTGCCCTAGTGACTATTATTTATTGTACGGCTGAGCGTCAGATACCGTTTTAAACTGAAAGAAACGATTTGAGAGTGACATAAACGGAATAGGGTGCTTTTTATTTATAAAGTTATGAACTAAAAGCATTGTTTCGCATTAATAATTGAATTAAAAAAGTTGGCCGTCACAGGATCCTCGGCAGATGTGAAACAGGATGATGTAAAAGAGCGTAATAATATTTGCCGCCACAGCATACGAGTTGGTTTTACGGCCAAGGCGCGCCAATGGATGTTTCACATAAAAAATCATATACGTTTTTTTACAGATTTTGTTTTGAGTTCAATTGTATAAATATAGCACAATCGCAAAATCAAAAGCTGATATTTGCAGTGTGCATTACACGCTACGCTGCCCGCGCCACTTTTGCAAACGAAGGCTTTAAAGTAGAGATGTAGAGACAGGCAGAGAGAACAGACAGGTAAACAAAACGTTACTTTTCCCATATCTCTGTGGTTCTTAAAATCTTTCTTCTCGTAGCGCTGCTCCCACGTGTTAGGGTCCTCGCACACGTGCCCGAACTCTATCTTGTAAGGGCTCAACTGTACTGAGAAAAAATCCCTATAAAATTATTATAATCAGTTGGTGGTGAAACATTTGCAAGTCAAATATCTGTTTCAAGGGTAAGCTGACAAGGCCGCTTTCTATAACCAAATTCAACGTGTAGGTAATTAATTGATTGGAAGCATTAATATCTTTATTTAATTAGTTATCTAAACTATATGGCTGTTTGACAATTGACAGGTAGGGTTTTAACCTACCTCCTTCTTTCATAAGAACTACAATCAAAGCATTTTTAGGGCTAACTATAGTAAATAGATTTCTTCTATAATTGACGTACTCTATCCTGGGACATACCATCGCTTACCATCAGGCGAGTTGGTGGGCAAATGTAGATCTATACTGAATAAAAAAAAATGCTAGAAATGTTGTGAACCTTGTTGTATCAAATTTTTTTGCAATTTGCCATTGATACAAAACGAGGATCAGTAATGAACTTTAATATTGACTAATTTGAATTATGTAGCCAGCCTGTCCGTCTATCATTTCAGCTTATCATGTTAACTGCTGTGACTTCAGCCTTCTCTCATAGAGAGTGAGGGTGGGCTCTAATCCACCATGCTTTTTCAGTGTATGTTGGTGAATGTCATAATATATCTAGGACATACTGGTTTCCTCACGATGTTTACCTTCAATATTACTAAGCGATGGCATCGAAACTGAACATTATTTACTAAATAAGTCATTGGTGCAGGGCCGAGAATCGAACCGAGTGCCATCAGATTGCAAAGCACACTTGCCACCGCTCGGCCATCGCTCGCTTCGTCCTTCTAACCATCTCCTTACAAGGGTTTCCTGTTGTTCTTACTATGGAATCGTCAAAACTATTGTTTACATAAAATGAAGACAAAATTAAATTTAGAAACGACTTACTGCAATAATTTAGCCTGTCCTTTAACAATATCGTTATAAATTCCTTGTTGTGGAACCCTAAAACATTTGGCATTGACATAAAATGATGATAAATTAACTGTAGGTATAAACGACTTACTGGAAGAATTTAGCTTGTGCTTCAATGGTGGAGGGGTTACTTGGTGGCGTCCGGACAGGCACGGAGATAGCTCTAGCTGGACTCCAGAATGAGGCGTAAGCCGCCAGGATGTAACATAACCATTCCTGGAAATAGACACATTGCAAGTTGAAAAATAAAAACTAGGCCGAGGTAGTGCGGATTGGACCTTGTGACAGGAAATGTCCTATTCATAAAAAAAAAAAACAACCACGAATTCTTTGGAAAACAGAAACATTTTGACTCCACTCTGCTTCATTAGAGTATCTTCATTACATAATTAGAAAATATAATTCTATGAAAACAGCTTTATAAATATGTCAACATCATCATCAGCCATAAGACGTCCACTGCTGAACATAGGCCTCCCCCTTTAACCTCCACACTGAACGACAACCTGCCATCTGCATCCACTGGATGCCCGCGACTCTCACGATGTCGTCGGTCCATCTAGTGGGAGGCCTACCTACGCTGCGTCTTCCGGTTCGTGGTCTTCACTCAAGAACCTTTCTTCCCCATCGGTTATCGGTTCTTCGAGCGATGTGGCCTGCCCATTGCCACTTCAACTCACTGTATTTTGTAATAATATTAAGTGCGTTAATTAGACTAGGTATATAAATTTGTAAATGGCGAGAACTAGTTTTCTAGTCAAACCTTAATTAGGTTTCAAGGCAATTAATTAGGTTTATTGTACTTAATCGGACGAAGCATGAACCATTTATGTTATGTGTATAGGTCTTCTGAAGTTTGAGATTCAGTGACATGAGATATCCCTGATAGAACTAGGAATTTTTACTAAAACTCAATGAGGCTAAAATTTTTGACCTAGCGAAGAGAGGTCTCAGGTTCTAATGGGGCAAGTCAGAATTTCTTTGTTTATTTGTTCGACGATAGATAGCTTGCCTATATTTTTTTATAATACATAAGTTCGCATATGAGCAGAATCGGTCTAGAGGCTAGAGGTTGCGAAGATGAGACTATCTTCGCAAGCTCTGACTGAATCTGAATCTAACCGATTCTGCTTGTTCGGGGCAAAAAACAAGTTTAAGTAAGATTCAGAACAAACTAAAGAAGACAACAACCGATATTTTGAAAAACGATTATCTGTCATCATTCGAAAAGAGACAGTTTTTAGGGTTCCGTACCCAAAGGGTAAAACGGGACCCTATTACCAAGGCTCCGCTGTCCGTCCGTCCGTCCGTCTGTCACCAGGCTGTATCTCATGAACCGTGACAGTTAGACAGTTGAAATTTTCACAGATGATGTATTTCCGTTGCCGCTATAACAACAAATACTAAAAAATTGAATGAAATAAATATTTAAGGGGGCTCCCATACAACAAACGTGATTTTTTTTTGCTTGTTTTCGCTCGATATTGATGACGGAAAGAGGTAGACGCTTGAAATATTTACAAAATATTTATTTATATATTCACTTTAAAAATAAGTTATTTAATAAAAATAATATTTAAGGGGGGCTCCCATACAAAAAAACGTGTTTTTTTGCCGTTTTTATAGATTATGGTACGAAACCCTTCGTGCGCGAGTCCGACTCGCACTTGGCCGGTTTTATTTTGTATAATTTTCACTGTACACAAGTACATCTATTACCAATCACTTCCACTATCATATAAAATTAATTAGAAAAATAAATAAACTTGTAGTCTTTATTTTCACTATCACTTTATGTTATAAAACTTTAGTTATGATTCTCTCACTGATGATGATTTATTTCGCTAAAGGATTTATTAAAATGATGATCTTTGTAAAAAAGTTAACAGGTTTATGATTATTTCACTATTGACACTAAGTATTAATAAAATGAACAAACTTGCACTAATTATTTTCACTTTCACTATAGATAAGTATTTTGGTTTAGTCTGTGGTTTAGTCATGATTTCACTATTGATAATTTATTTCATTGTTATTAGGTAATGATTATTTCACTATTGGCACTAAGTATTAATAAAATTATCTAACTAACTTTGCACTCATTATTTTCACTTTCACTATAGATAAGTATTTAGGTTTAGTCTGTGGTTTAGTCATGATTTGACTATTGATAATTTATTTCATTTTTATTAGGTAATGATTATTTCACTATTGACACTAAGTATTAATAAAATTATCTAACAAACTTTGCACTCATTATTTTCACTTTCACTATAGATAAGTATTTAGGTTTAGTCTGTGGTTTAGTCATGATTTGACTATTGATAATTTATTTCATTGTTATTAGGTAATGATTATTTCACTATTGACACTAAGTATTAATAAAATTATCTAACTAACTTTGCACTCATTATTTTCACTTTCACTATAGATAAGTATTTAGGTTTAGTCTGTGGTTTAGTCATGATTTGACTATTGATAATTTATTTTATTGTTATTAGGTAATGATTATTTCACTATTGACACTAAGAATTAATAAAATTATCTAACAAACTTTGCACTCATTATTTTCACTTTCACTATAAATAAGTATTTAAGTTTAGTCATGATTTCGCTGTTGATAATTTATTTCACTAACGTACGTTTTCTTTCAAAAACCTTTTTTTTTTTCACTAACGCTAATCTTTGTGATTAAGAATCATTAGTGATTCACTGTTGACACTATTACTTCAATTATATAATAAGAATCATTAGTGATTCTTTCACTGTTTACATAATTACTTAAAAACACTATTGACAGAGTCACGGTGGTCATTTTGATATCAATTTTCAGGGTTAAGTCGTGACTGTTTAAAAAATATATATTTATGTTCCTCGATATTTTTAGACTGCGAATTTTACACTATAATTATTAAAATTTACTTTAATGACAGTACCGTTGTAATACGCTGTGCCATCTTGACAGTATTGTGGTATATCTGTAGGAAAAGTGACCGTTACTTCATTTATAGACAAGACGGTAACAATTCGATTCGGACAGTGGTAAGTAGCCTTTGGCTACAGATATTTTAGTCTATTTTGAACTAGTCCACGAGACGTAGAGCCCGCGACGGCCAGGCCTTCGTTAAATAATAAAATCTAAAAGTTTTTCCTCTCTGTATGTCCACTATAATACAGGTACGAACAATCCCAGGCTCTGAAACGTAAGTCGCGTTGGCTTTGGCAGGTAACAAAATTGTTTCTCAAATTTAGTATAGTATAAAGCTTAGTTTTCATATATTTTTATAAATAAGTGAAATGTTGACAAAAAACGTAAAGCTAACGGCCCGCAGTTTTATTCACGATTTTTTTTTGTCATGTCTCTTTAATTTTATTTAATTTATTAAGATAAATAGTGACCTATATTCTTGTGATGTTACTTTTTTACTTTCTTGTTAAATTCCATCAAGCTCATTTAAAACGTTTATTTTAGTCGTGAAAAGGTTAATAAAACAATACAAAGTTACTTTAACATATAAGTAGGTATAGTATTTTCAGTGTGATGTGATACTAATTATCTAACTACAAAAATTGTTACATGAATAAAAAAAATATTTTCATTACTCATACTCGGAAAGTAGGTCTACAGTTGCCTGAGGAGCGGGTTTAAAGTAATACATTTCAGCCCCAGGGAGAATCACTTTCAACTGACAGTGACAGTTGACAACTGACAGACTATCCAATTATATAAAAAAACTAGTTCTATTTTCACATTTTTATTGAACCATGTTCCAACTTTTTTTTCTTCTCATAGAATTATAGTCCCGCACTTCTCGTGCATTTGCTAGTGTCAGTTCATGTTTTTATTTTTAGTAAGAAAGTAACTAAATAAGTTACTTTCACCCCTAGGATAACAATGTACTATTATTGGCCTCAATTATTTTGAATCAGAGCAGCATGAAATGTTTTTTTAATACATATTATGCATTTATCAATATTTCAAATGGAAAAGGTTAATCTGCAATCATTAATTTCAACCAAATATGTTCATATTCAGTCAATAGATACGTAATTGAATAGGACATACACTCATTGTAATAGTGGTGAGATAAAAAGTAGAGCAATGATAAATGTTGCTTTGTTTTGCGAAAATGTTGTTTATTTCTGATCTTTTGGACGGGATGTTATCGTCCCGCATGATCAACGCCGAGACGGTAAAATTAAGGGCCTAAGTTCAAAATACAAAATCCGCGAAAATTTTATTCAAATTGTTTACTTGATATCATCTGGGCGGAAGGATAAAGTTTTACTATTCAGATCACTGAAGTGAGAATTTTTTTCGTTTAGATTAGAAGGGCTGTCAAGGCACTTTTGTAAGAATTCCGTTGTAGCCAGTTGAACACATGCAAACGATACGTCAAAATATAACTATATAGGAAGGAATGCAGTAATTCGTCAAGATTAGTATTATTTCAAAAGGTTATGAACGCCATTTTGATAAAGTTTAAAATTGACCTTCTCGTGGTGCAATACGGTTCAGTTCCCCTTGAATTTTGTGCAATTATTTTGGTAAATGTTGCTAGTGCAAAAAAACTGCACGATTATTGTGCGGTTTATAATACTAGTAGAGAAATATAGACCGTATCGTAAATTAAAGTACGTCATTATTAAAACAGTTCTACCTTAAACTGCACGAAAAGTGGTTGGTAAAAAATTTGAGTTAAAGAGTTTTTCAACAATTTTGTTTATATTAATTAACAAAAGTTGTGTATTAACGCATGTGATTGTGTTATACTAGTGAATTATTATCCTTTAAATACTATTAAGGTAAGTTCGTAGGTTTGCATGAGTGTGGGAAAACAATAGGAAGTAAATAAAAATATTTTCGGTTTTGCCCCAAAACTCCGCACAAACTTAGCTAGATAAGTTTCCATGACCTTAATAGGTCATGCTTTGACCATGATATCGATTTAGGCTATGTTTAGAGCTCGTTTTATGTGACTTTAAATGGGTAGAAAAATAAATATTATTTGATAAGGTTAAATGCAATTTCCATGCGAAGCCATTGAAAATAAAAAGATATTATAAAATTTAGAATGTGGTATCACAGCTAGTGATGGGACAGTTTTGTGTGCAGTTTTGATTTTATCGATAACCTGTTTATTGTATACCTTATAAAATATTTTATGGTAATACTTGCCCTAGTCGTTTAAAAATATTACAAACTCTTATTTAACTTGCATCGTTGGTATGTCTGTCAGCTTCCCGATTCAAAATTTGTAATCCATTTTCTAAGCACGTTTCAGTTGCACTAAGTAAATTTGATGTTTGTAAAATAATATGGTGGTACTTAACTGGCCTGATGATGGAGCCAGAAAGTAACCACAGTAACCTCTCTACTACATACTTTTACTTAACTCCGTCGTGTTTGGACTCGTTGAATTCATTTTGATAAGGACTATTAGACCAAAAAGACAAAAACAATATTTATTGTCTGTCTAATAATTCATAGATTTACTGACGACTTGCAGCGCCCCGTGGTTTCACCCGCTATCCTATAGGAACTGCAATTTTTTCAGGGTAAAAACTATGAGTCAATCCAGAATATAAGCTATCTCCATACCAAATTTTATTTTAATCCATTCACTATTACAGAATTCAGTTAAAACAAACATAATTAATACGCAGACTTTCTTATTTATGATAATAGTGTGATAATGTTATTTTCTACATCTACATAATAAGACGAATGAATAATAACACAATAAAGTTTAATCTTCAAAAAATACTCCTAAAGTAGGTATTGTAGGAAATGTTGTAAGAAAAATCAAAAATTATCGATATCGATAAAATTATGGTAACCACTATTATTGTCAACGGCTTGTCAAGGGCTTATAATTAAAACACGGTGAAATCACAAAATTATCAACAATTTAGATTTTACGGTGATAGGAAATTCCTCCTTTAAAAAAAATTAAAATCCATTCTAGCTCTACCACACGTAATTACAGCGCAAGACGGCATTGTGGATAAATCCGATGGAGCAGCATACGAATTCGAATTCAGTCAGCAACTGCGATGCGGAGTTTGACGCGTTGACGTGCATACTAATGTTCACTCGTATGCCTCGTAACAAATGTTCCATCTCTCTTCCGTTCTATACCCTTCTCTTTTCTGTGATTCAGATAGGTCACTACAAGTACCACTTACACATTGTGGATTTTTCTTGGATACGTACCAAACGTTTTGATTCTACGTTTCAAATCCGTACAGTCAAGTGGCTTGTTTTCTGAGAGATATAATAATCTAAATCGTTTCACGTGTAACCCTGGCGCCGGAGCAATAGAATACGGCACCGGTACCACCTGCTTGTAGTAAGAAGCTATTAGAAGGGGACTTCCGGGCTCAGGATGGTCAAAGTTGGGGCTCCAGCCATCCACCAGGGCGAGAACAACAACTTTGTGTGACCAACGTTGTCCGGGCGGAAGGGCAGAGACAACACTCGGTTGTCTCGAGAGTAGCTGTAGCCTGTAGCGCAGTGCTTAGGGTTCCAGTGCGTTCCTCTGGAGATCCCGGACCCCTCTTTTCAACCACTAAGGCTAGTCAACGGAAGTTTTAGTGGGTATAGTCCCACATAACCTAGCTGCACCCCAATGCAGTAGGGTATCGTTGGAAGATTTTCCCCTCGAAAAAAAAACTTTCCAAATGAATAAGGTTTTGAACTGTTGAAGTTCAAAATTCTGAGTGGCGTTGAGCTGTTATGGGCAAGCGTGAAGAGCCATTAGGCGAGCGACTTCATTCGTCTCTTCACCCAATATCATAAAAAACAGGTATCTTCTAAGTATCTGCTCCAATTTTCACATCGTTGTTTACCAAAAGGCGAGTTGTTATCAAACGCATTTAAATTTTTATACAAAGGTCTGATATCTTTAAACGGCTGAACAGATTTTTTTAAATCATAGCTAAGAAACGCTATCGATCAAGTCACCATTCAAACAAAAATAAATTTCAAAATAGGTTCAGCCATTTCTGAGCTACGATGCCACATACAGACACACAGATACATACGTTAAACTTATAACACCCCTCTGTTTGCGTCAGGTCTTAAAAAGTTAATAAGTAATTATTGTTTGAAGAAATCTGACTCTACAGGTTTACGCGGAATGGGTGTACTAAGCTGAAAGGGGCCTAAAGTACTCATTATTACGAACAACTTTTACTATGGCTTTTGAGACGAACCCTAAAATTGCGAAAAAAATATATATATATGTGGTTCCATACATTTCGTCGAGAGTGAATGACAGTTTTTTTTTGAACCAGGTGATATTTTATTCGCGATTTGAGAGTTGCTCCCATAGTAATAATTGTTCATAATGACTGGTACTATGGGCCTTTTTCGGCATAGTACACCCTTTCCACGTAACCCATCAGTATTTTCGAAAGTAATTTTTATATTTATAGTGTTGTTCCACATTTTATAATTTATTGTTTAAAAGTTATAAATAATTTGATAATTTGACGACCGACAGAATACGAATCTGTACCATTTGTGTGATGAACATTTGTGTTTGTTCTATATATTTAAGTATGTATTTAAAAATAAATATGTATGTATATCAGTCTCTGGCTGCCATATTAAAAGCTTTGCTTAGTTTGGGGTCAGATGACCATGTGTGCAATAATATCCCAGATATTTATTGTTTATCATTATCTTTACCATCTTGGACGACGCCCCGAGCGCTCTATCCGCTAAGCTACGGTCGCTAAACTATCTGCCTAAAAATTTTCAACTATCTTTGCAACCAATTTGCGACCTATCAATAACATTTAAATCCTGCCTCTATTTTGTTTGACAATGACCGCAAAACTTTTTTCACTTGTAAGTACTTAATTTAAAATAATGTTTCTTTATTTCATTGAAATGAAGCAATTCGAAAGTCTAGAACATTTCATCATTTGCAATGGTAATTAGGCACCGACGGGCACATTTATTTGGCAACGTCTGATTGGTTTTCTCAAAAGTTTACGCACAGAATAAATAGAGCGAAAATTAACAATTTTAGCAGTTATATAGCGACGATAAAAACAATAACAGCGAGCGGTCACCGTGTAATGAGACTGCAGTATTACGTCGGATCACGTAATTGTTTCAAGTGAAGAGTAGCTGGTCAGTGACACACTGAGAACTTATTGGAAAGAATGGAGAGAGAAGGGTTTCTGTTTGGTTTCCACCGTGTCCCGTATTGTTACCGAAGGACTATTTCATGGTTGATACTCCGAAAACCCGCACGAAGTTTTTTGTTTCGACCTTTATTGTGCAAAGCACTAGTCTGTGGAACGAACTGCCTGAATCTAAACGAAAAAATTCTCACTTCAGTGGCCTGAATGGATGTTCAATTATTACTTTTCAGTTTAGATAAGTATAATAATAAATAAATATCTGGGACATTTTTGCACACACGGTCATCTGACCCCAAACTAAGCAAAGCTTATAATATGGCTGCCAGAGAATGATATACGTACATATATATATTTTTTAATACATACTTAAATAGATATTAACACCCAGACATAGAACAAACTTATATATCTACTTGCAAAGTTTCAAATCTGTACGATCATAAGTAGGTTATAATCAAATTCTAAGATTTTTTACGTTATTTGTTACAAATGAAGCTATTAAAAGGGTGTTTAAAATGAAATAATATTCAATACTCCAGGTATTTGAGGTACTTAATTACTATATTAATACATAGCATATAATATATGATAATACTATTAGAAAAAAAGTACCTTGAGCTTATTTTAAACATTTTATTATCCAAGCGAATTACATAGGTTAATATAAACCTTTCAATCGACCCAATTTGTGACATCGATACAACATTGTAGAGTATGTAGAAATAATGTCGTGGGAAGTAGAATAAACGATGTTTGTGTTTTGATTCCGTGAGATTATAATGTTGTAGACCTACCTTTATAAGCACTTAAGTCAGATTATTGTTCTACAATGTAACATCTCATTAGTCGGCCAACTAGTGTAATGTAATGTTATTCCAATAAGTAAAACCTTAAAAAGACCCAACTTTTGATTGTAAGATTTTTGTAAGAATTTTTACAAGATTTCTTATAAGATATCAGGGGCTTACCTTTTCTACTATTGTTATATATTTTAATCTTCCATGTTCTCCCGCTACTGTAGAAAGAGCAAGACAAAAAAATAAGCCAAAAAAATAAGACTGCTTTATGCCATATAGTTATAAGAGAAGCTACAAGACAAGTTAACAAGACTTTATAGTATCTTTAGTACTTTTTGTAGTGGTAGGTACTCTCTTGCAGGGGTCCGCCTGGGGAAGTACCACACTTTTGCCAGTTATTCAACCGCCAAGCAGTAGTGTGCAGACACTACTGTGTTCCGGATTGAAGGGCAATGTTTCCAGCGAAATTACGGGGCACACAGAGATTTGACATCTTATATCTCGGGATGACGAGCGCAGTGCATTGCCATCCAGGGGCCTTACCCCTAGCTTCACTTTTGCGAGCCAACTTTTAGTAGGTACCTGATAGGTATCTAAAATTAACCAACTCATTTAAGCTGCATCGTTTAAAAGCGTCTAACTTGAATGAACGAAAATCCGTTTTACTATGGGAGTGTGCGTGAAAATAGCAAAGCTTGGCGGCTATCAAATAACTACCGCTTATCTTGGTTGATGGTACCGTTTAGACAAATAACACCTATGCGGGTCAACTTTTCGAGCTAGGCCCCAGGGTTATGAACTGTTGAAGTTCAAAATTCTGAGTGGCGTTGAACTGTTATGGGCAAGCGTGAAGAGCCACCAGGCGAGCGACTTCGCTAGACTCAACACCCAATATCATTAAAAATAAAAACTTTTGTCTATAGTTCTATAGTCTTGTAGAGTAATAGAATGTAAAATTATATTATCATTGTAACAGTCAAATGCTTTGATTAACTAAATAAAGTACTAGCAAACGTACTCCAAACACTTACTTACCTAAATTACTTAGTCTATTATAAGTACAAAAAATTAGAACCCCCTCCTTTTTGAAGTGGGGTTAAAATAATTTGATAAATATTTCAATAGACCGAATGTCTAAAGATAATCCAAATGCCCCAGCTCACTACCGGTTGGCAGCGTACCCAGTTTGATGGCGGCATTACCACGTTGAATGGCAATGCTTCTACGTAGATCCACATTAACACTTGCATGCATAATAATAATTATAATTTGTTCGTTCCAGTAATCCAGTGTCATAATGTACATATACACACTGTACGAGGCGTCTCTATCCATAGACATAATTTTTTTTTTGACATCCTATATCTATGTCTCCATCTACCCCAGTGACATTATAAAATCACAACACTCAAATGGCTGATCACGAATAAATCAGGGTACCTAAATACTTGATCAATCATATTTCTGAGCTAACATATTTTACGAAACAGCACATTGCTTTAGCGGCCTGTCTCTCGTACAACTCGATAAGTACCTTAGTAAACCTACATCGGAATTGAGAAAGTGCCGGATTGGTATCGGGCATTCGTTGCTAAGAATCGGACATGAAACAGCGACCGCACATCTAAGTTACATCAAGGAACAATACCTAAACAACTTAGGTATGCAACTCAACGATTGCATGGTTTACGTGTTTTAGCGATCCATCCTCACAGATGCGAGCGGTATCGATGAATGAATGAAACTATGTGTAATTGCTTCAAAATAAAGCACAATTCAGCTCGTACATACTGACAAACCTATCGATTGATCAAACTACATCGCGATCTAAACCGTGCTAAATTTTACCGCAATAAAGCATAATTTCGTTTGCGCGGACTGACAGTCGCAACGATGTCGCGTCGCGTCATAAATAAACGAAAAAAATTCTCACTTCAGTGGGCACGACTATAGATTTCATTTTGGCCAGATATTTATTATCTATGTCAAATTAGTGAAACCTTTTTCTATCCCTAATCTGAAACCATTCGAAGATATTATTACTTTTAAAAGTAAACAGCGTAAATTTCTAAGTAAATTACCTAAGTATTAAATAGGTAGCTATTATTTAGATCACGGAGCTCCGACTTTGCTGACAGTGACATAAGTGCTTTCGCAAGTCCTTTTGGACATTTACTCCATTCAATAAATTGGCAGTAGTGACAGCATTGTGCATTTATAACTGCTGCTGTCGTATTGTAAAAGAAACGCATTCAAATACTTACCTTTAAAAAAAACATAGAATACATTGTTATTTTTTTTTACTATTTATTTGCATTACTGATTACGCAAGTAAATGACCCGAAAAACAAAATTCTAAAAAGATTCAGTCGTATCGTTTGTTGGAGACATTTGGAACGTTTTACGTATTAACCGACTTCCAAAAAGGAGGAGGTTATCAATTCGACTGTTGTTTTTTTTTTTTGTTTTTTTTTTTTTACCTCAGAACTTTCGTCTGGGTGAACAGATTTTGATGATTCTTTGTTTATTTGAAAGCTGGTGCTTCCTGTGTGGTCCCAATTCAATTTGGTCCAGTTTAATATCATAAAAGCGAACGCTCCGTTTCTCTGTCTGTTTGTTCTTTTTTCACGAATAAACGGCTAGGTCAGCCTAGCTAGTTTTCCTCCCAGAAATGCGGAAAAACTGGAAAATTGCGGGTTAAACCGCGCGATTCAGCTTGTTTTTTAAATTTGTAAAAAAAATATTTATTCATGTCAAGGAAGCGTAAGTATCGATAAAGTTATGTACTTTCGTAATCGGTAAAATTCCCTAAGCGGCGAAGAAGTGGTCAAATCCACAGACTAGGCAAAGCTACTACTTGGGTCAGACCCAAGCATAAGTCTATTATCAATAGCAAAAAAATGGCCTCACCATGAGACCTGATGACATTATTATAGCCTTTGTCAAACCATCTCTGAACCGAATCGCGGTTCGCTCAACTGTAACGATAGAAAGTGCTTCAAATTCATTTTCTTTATTTATAAGAGACGGATCTAAACCTTGCAAGTCATTATTGACGAGATACGATCAAGACTACAAGAGCCAAAGAACTATGGATATGTGCATTTTGGTAAGTTTTTAAGAGTTAGAAAAACTACTCAGTATAATATTATGTTACGGGCAACAATTTCAGAGGTTATTATTTAATCGCGTGACGTTTTTTTGTCCATCTCCTTCCCCCCTACCCTTGGTGATACGACGTATATTACATCTCTCAATAGTACAATACTACAGCGACAGCCAACAGAAGCGTTTAAGGACGTATGTGAAAATGTGGGTTCAGAAATTAATGCTTATTTGCTGCCAAGGCTTATATAATACTTTTCTGAAACTTTGCTAAATCGAGATTTTCTTTATTCTTAAATTAATTTTTAATAATTTAAAGGAAACTAGTTTTCAACATGTTGTTCCCATCAAAATGGGTAGATTACTATAACTTTCTGTTATACCCCGTACCCGTTTTTTTTTTGTAGCAGGATAATATCTTTTAAGTATATTATATTAGTATATAATATGAGTTTTAAATTGGAAATTGTGTTTCTAATAAGAATTGAGGTATCCACTTACATACTTAGCTTAGTACACTAATAAAATAAGTACCTAGGTAAATTACTGCCTTACTCAAGCTGTAAGGCAGTTAACCGAATATTGTCTTATGTTCAAATCAAGAGAGATATGTCATTGTACAATAATTATCGTTCGTGTTCAAATGTCTCCGTGATTTACCAGCAGGACCGTACTTAGGGGAGGGCAACAGGGGCTCCAGCCCCGGGGCGTCCACAAGAAAAGTGCCGCAAAACAGATTTTTTCGAGGTAAAATTTTCTAACCGAATAAAATGCAAAATTATAATGGAAAAAAATAACATTAAAGTTCTAATAGGAGAACATCTGTACCTTGTATATTTAAAAAAAGGATTGTTTGCTATAAGAACGTGGCTTGACCCGAAATAAATTATTGAGACACTTGAATGAAAGAAACATGTATAACCTATTTAAAAATCATTAAGGGCCTCCGCTTCTTTGCTGCCCTGGGCTGGGCCTCTATGCCTCTAAATCCGGCCCTGTTTACCATTTTTTTCACTAAGCCACTAAGTACGGGATACTTACTCATTTATCACGCACACTAAGAAACTTGCAGTGACACCAATGAACTAACTAATAGTTCACATGTAAATACGAGTAAAAGGACAGCAAGGCCGTCTGGAGGGTGAGTTAGACTAAAGGTACCAACCCTGGGGCACCCAACTCTAACCTTTGCATAAATCACGCGACCGCAAACCATATATATCGGCGCGTTAAGGTTCGCGTTTGCGTGTTTTGCAAACTGCGCGTATTCGGGCCCGCGCTTAGAGAAGGGCGTAAGGCCCTTGATTAGGCCTGATGCGTTCGCACCCGCCTCCCTACTTTACCATATCTTCCTTGTTTGTCTGATTTAAGGTCTAATGTAAGTTGACCCTTGTTTAGTCTATGCACTAACAACTTAAACTTTAAGCTCTAATTTAGATTGATTTTTAATAATGTTTTGTTTCCCTTGTGTATTCTGTTTTTTTTGGCTGAAATAAATTATGTCTATGTCTCTATCTAAATTGAACGAGACGTCGGTTAGCTGCTTTCTAGCTTGCGTACGGAGAGTAAGGTAACAAACATTTTATGATCAGAGCTGCTCATAAGTTATTAATCTTAATACTTACTTCCCGCATCGTAACACAAAATGAGATTCTGATTTCACAAGTGGGTTTGAATAGCACGATAGCTCAAACTAATTTGTATGTAACGGGCTGATTGTCCAGAAGATTACGTATTTGCGGTCAAATGTGGTCGAGATTATTTACCACCATAATGGCTGAATAATATGCTATTACATCCATTCAGTTCAGAATGGATGTAAAAGCTGAAAGGGAAAGTGTAGGTAGGTGTCCACTTCCATTATGAATCCTTCCTTCCTTCTGATGAATGCACCCCATGAAACCTGCCCTTTACCCTGGCGCCGGAGTTTAGTGTGTCGACTTGTCGAGTCGAGAGGTGCTACACTTTCACTCGTAGCTTAATGACTTTAACACTTCCACCCTGAATCTTAGGTTTTTATCTCTTCTTGTTTCCACCCCCAGACGGCCAGTAGAGGAAACACCCTAGGCGGGAACACAAAACCTTCACTACGCCAATTAATTTTGACGTTGGTTTTGTATAAAGTTATATAATTATTTCAGATAGTATTAGCATGCATGGTGATATCGTCATCAGCATGGTCGGTGCCGTACTATCCCGCAGTACGAGCGCCGCTGAGGGTCATCAGGCATGCTGTTCCTCCACACCCACACCAGCATATCTATCCACCGGCGCCTCATCATAGGATACCTGGTAAGAATTTGCTTAAGCTGTGAATATATTTGCATACTGCTTGGAACCATCCTTGGTGGTAAAAAAAAACATCGTGAGGAAACCGGTTTGATTAAGATCCTCAAAAATTCAAAGACTGCACTGGGCAAGTATGCTGAATTAGGGCCCACCCTTCTCTCTCGAGAGAAGGCCTGTGTCCCATCAGTGGGACCACGATAGACTGATAATGGACTACGAAATAATGTAAAGGACACAACCAGTGTCAAAAAACAGTCAGTGTCGGAATCGGAGTGTAAGATTGATATGTTTTGGATTCCAGTGAAATTACTTTTAGCAAAAAAAGAAACGAATGATAGATACTGAATTTAATATCCAATAAGTATTTCAGCGCAGTATATTGTGTATTGCCGTGCAGGGTTTTGAACCGTTGAAGTTCTGAATTATGAGTTGCACTGAACTGTTATAATGGTCAATCGTAATGCTTACCATTAGGCGAGCGACTAGCTTGTATCGTCACTTCGTTGTATAAAAAATCCCGTAACTAACGTTTCTTTATTGTTTTACGTTTTTTGTTGGTGTTCGATTAGTAGTCCGATAAGTCCGATAAACATAACGTGAGTGTAAGCCGTTTTGTAATAGTTTATAATGAATCCTCACGTGAGTTTCGATGAAGTGAAGATAAGGTAAACATAACGTAATTGCAGAAAACACGAGCAAATGCTCAATTATTTATTTCTCAACTTAAAAAACAGATAATTAATGAAAACTTAAAATAAGTAAATAAAAACTTTAGCTAAAAGTCCATTAGTGGAGGGAAAGATCCACATAATGGTGATGGCATTGCCTCGTTGAGCTTAGCCGAAGCTCAATTTGCAAGCTTTTCTTTAAAAAACAATTGAATGATGCTATTACTTTTTATATCAATGTTTATATTTTTATTATAGAGGCCATTTTAAAAATATTACAATACTGGATGAATCCAAAATTTCTGCAAAATTGGTTTGGAGGAACTGATTATAATTCAGCATGCACGATTGGACCTAAAAAAAGTAACAAACGTAGTTAGTAAAAAGAAAACTATGTTGTGATATTATTGGCATTATCTAACAAACTCACGGAGTAGCAAGATAATGGATTCATACTCTGCTTCTTTTTTCGAGCCAGCGATTCAATATGAAATTACTTTGATAGAACTGTCCAATCTCATGCCGTCACTTTACCTACTTACGGTTATACCATCGCACTGGCTGCCATCGCCGCCTGAAAGCTTATAGGTAGGAGAGAGAATATATACGTTTTAAACTATAGTGCGTTTTACCCATGATCGTAGGTTCATGGTTTTACCAAAGAGTGCTCGCCTTAATGTTGGCTCCCCTGCACTTTCCCTGTAATGTGTATGGGAAGTGTAGGGGAGCCAATATTACGGCGAGGGAACTTTTTAGTGAAACGCACTATACCATCAAAAAGTAAGAACTTAAGTAGGTAGAAACTTGACAATGTCAAAATTTCCCTTGACCCCTACAATTCGCTCCACTTTCCTATCATTCCAATGGCCGAACAAAAACCATCAACTCATTCACGAACTGATTCAATATCGATGATTTTTTTCTAGTCAATGTTATTTTTCTAGTTCGTGCCGTCAGAGAGCCAGTTCAAGAGACTGTTGATCAAGACGAGCCTAAATGGCAGAGGCCAAAGCGTGGGCACGACTCCCACGAGTATGATGGCCACGGGTCTTCGGGCGTCACAGGACCCGTTCACACCTTCGTGAAAACAGACAAGAACGCCAACTACAAGTGGGGGGTCCGGCATCATGTCGGTGACAAATTCTCGTCGTGAAGTGTATAGGAAAGCGTTGGAGTATCTGTATTTAATTTATTTAGTTGTAGTCATAGATGTTATTGTTGTGTTTTTGTATTAAAATAAGTTTTAATGATGATTCTGATTTTCTTTGCTTACACAAACTAGAAAAAACGGAAGCTAATTTATAGGCTTCCCAACAGACTCTATATAGGATGGATTTTCTTCTGCTGAAAAGCTAGAAAATCGTGATTCCTGAAATTATTTTAGTTTTATGTATTTGTCGATGTCATACAACTTTGGCTCAGTTTGGTAGGAAAACCGACTCATCTGCCGTGATGGCAAATGGCATGACGCTCTCTTATGTCGTCATGTGTCACATCTACCGAGGGTTTAGTGACGGGATTTTTTTGTATATAAAAGGACTTACTGAATTGTCCTCTAGTCTTTAAAGCGATTAATATATGTATGACATGCTCTTATCACCATCTGATTAAAGAGAGAGAAAGAGGTAGATATATCGCGATCCCTACTTTCTCCATCTCTTTTCCTCTCGTTGATCGGTTGTACCCAACCCACAGAATAAGGACTAGTAACATAGAAGTAGTGCTAATTTAGCATAAACGAATTAAACGTGTTAAATTTACTCTAGGTATATCATAATAAATTCAAGGCGTTCTCGCTTAAAGGTCATCGACCTTTTTGTGAAATGATCACAACAAATAATGTTTCTCAATCAGTTTTCTTTGTTTAAACTTTAAAAGTATATGCTATGTCGGGATGATACATCTCTGAAATTTGGCTAAGAGCTTCGTTCGTTCGAATTTTTCTATAACTATCAAGTTCTTAACTATGACTACAATTATATGGCTTTGGTTATGGGACCCTACCCTATATGCGTATCTCGACACGCTCTTGGCCAATTATTATTTCATGTTTTTTCTTAGATATTTGTAAGTTTTTTTTTTTCATATCAGAGCTTCTCCAGTAATAGGTATAAATGGTTGAACCCGAGCAAGCAGGATCTGTCTCATTACACCAGTCATGCAACGGTGAACTGCGCGTGCGTTCCATTTCACATTACCAGCCACGCCTTCAGTGTACTTGCAACATAATTATTAAAGTACTCGTATTCGCACTTTCTTCAACCGTGGGACTAGGGCTGCAGAGGTTGCGAAACTGGATGCATAGAACTGCCAATCAAGTTCAGTGGCATGCATTAGGAGATACCTATGTTTAACAGTGGACAGTAAAAGGATGATGATGATTAAGGCGTGTAATAAGATAGCTCTGTCCGTTGAGCATGGCTTTAAAAAGATAGACCATCTAAGAAGTTCGCTTCAAACATTTAAAGATATATATATACCCTGTAGCAATAAATAAAAAAGTTGGTCGACGCGGTACGGCCGACAGATATGAAACATGACGGCATAAGATAGCGTTAGATCATTTGCTGTCACGGCCCATGAGTCGGTTTTACTGTCAAGGCGCGCCAATAGCTATTTACACCAAAAACGATTCTGGATTGTTGGTATCTAGACTTTCGTAATTCAATGGGAAATCCAACAGTTTTTTCTATAACAGAGTGAAGTAGTTTAGATAGTTATAGCTTGTTTTTTGCGGTATGTATATTAAAGATATATTGTAATGTATTTTCTTTAGTTAATAAAGGCACTAGGATCCAAAGCACGTCTAGGCATCTTTAAGGCCTCAAGGCTAGAGTGAATAAATTTCTTCTAAATCCATCCACATCACGTTCATAGGACTGCACGTCAGATATGAAAACTTAAGTAGTAATTCACCTATTCTACAAGAGATGGCGCTATGTTAAAATGCACGGTATTATGTATTCTGTGACAGCGTGACGATGAAGCGAGTTCCATGATTTTTGTTCAACCAAAAATACTCAACGCGGCTAAAGAAGTATTTACAAAAAAAGGACATAGTCAAATAATGAAATTAGACTTTGCCACCAGTTTGCTATCAGCTAGTATCCACATTACATTAGTTTCTCATATAGTTATAGAAAACCGAGAGGTGCGGTCCTGTGAACAGGCTTGTCACGCCACGCCTCTGTGAATTTAGAGAGATAGCCTCATGACATATTGCCACATTGCACGTGTTCAAAGATCTGTCAAAGAAGCGAGATATGGTAAGGTAGTGTGGCGGGTGCAAACTGCAAACGCATCTGGCTAGACTTGATGCCATTAGTCAAACTCGCACTATAGACTACCTAGTCGCCTTTTTTAACCTTCTTCCAAAACGGAGGTTCAAAATTCGACTGTTTTTTTAAATGTTTGTTACCTCAGAACTTTCGACTGGGTGAACCGATTTTGATGTTTCATTTTTTATTTGAAATCTGGTGCATCCCGTGTGGTCGCATTTTAATTTGGTTCAGTTCTAACTTTTTTATGAAGTCCTTTTTTTGTATTGATAATTATAAGCCTGCGTTATTTTGAAAGTGGACTATTAGTTAGTTTATGAGTGTCGCTAAAAAATACTTAGTGTCTGTAAAAAAATATTTACGTACTTACAGTTTTGCGGTAAATTGAATAACTGTATGAAAAATCGAGTTATTTGAACAAGAACGATAATTGTTCCTAATAAGGCATATCTCCATTAGATTGTATGACCTGAGAATACGTACGTGGTCAGTTTTATTATAGTGGTATTTTTTATTAGACTATTAATGCAGCTATCAGATCAAGTTAATACTTCAAACGAGTCTAGAAGTTCTGACTACTGTATTCATTCGCGACATATAAAGACGCCCTGTTCCCAGACGCATTGTCAAGCCACAGAAGAAACTAGAATCGCTACCGGGTTGCAGGAGGCATCACTACCTTTATCATCCACGTCACCACATCAGCTAGACTGCTTTTCATCGTCATTATGCACAATTCCATCTACGCCACTGGAGCAACTGTGCCAGCGCCCCAGAGCCTCACTGCGATATTTCAAGGAGTTGGGTTGGCTCGGGTAACTGCTTGTAGGGGGAAATGCATAATGCCCCCCAAATGGAACGTCAGTGCAGGTTTTATCGCTCCCATCTCGAATAAGAATAAGAAAGACGCCCAGATTGTAACTATCGAAAACAACCATTCCACCGTATCAATGTGACAATATCACATCATCAGCCAATTCACGTCCACTGCTGAACAAAGGCCTCCCTCTTAGAGGGGGTTTTGCCATAATCCCCACGCTTGTCAAGTGGCTTGGGGATCGCATATACCTTGTGGTAAAACTGTATACATTTTGTCGAGTGTCGATGTCCGTTTTCAATGGAAAAGCTGATTTTTTTTTCTGTGATTTCAGGGTTGGTCCCATAGTAAAAGTTGTTCATAATTATGAGTACAATGACTCCTTTCGGCTTAGAACAGGGGAAGAATATGCGTAACCCTGTAGAGTCCAATAGAAAATAGGGCAGGAGGGAATTAGATCATGCAGATCTGAAGCACACTGTCCAAAATATATCCGATAAAATATATAAATATGGCCTTTTAATTAAATAAAAATGAATAACATGTTTTTTTAATGCCATAGGTGACAAACAAGCAGACGGGCCGCCTGATGGTAAGCGATCACCGTCGCTTAAGGATACCTGCAATACCAGGGGCATCACAGATACGTTGCCGACCCTTAAAGACTATTAATAGCCCTTTTGAAGAACCCCATATTAAAGCTACTCGGAAATGCCGCAAGAGGGAGTTCATTCCACAAATTGCAGGTGTGAGGCAAAAAGAACGCGTAAAACGCACAGTGTGCGATTTCCATCGATCTATGATATGTGTACTATATGTGTTACACCACAAATAATATTACCGTAATCAACATCGTCATATCGAGCCGGATAGGTCGTTTCCAGGTCACATAGTAACATAACCGTGGTCTAAATTCGCAATACCTAGCCTACCGACCGGTTCTCATTACATGTATGACAAAAACCCCTCGAAAGTTGATAAGCGAGTGGGCACCTTCTGTTTCTTGGGGCTATAAGTTGGGGTTTAGTGTTTGTCTGTACCAATCTATATAAAATACAAATGCTTTTCGTTAGTCTCGCTAAAACTCAAAAAACGGCTTGTACAAATCTATATTGCTTGAAGATATATATATTTTTATCTCATTGTGCTTGACCGTTTGTTTTGTTTTGTTCGCCTCAATACAGGAGTGGTTTACAATAAAAACGAAATTGGAAAATTTGCCCGGAAAATTGTAATTTCGGGGAAAACTGAATTAGACAGCCCCGTTATTGCTAATAGAAGGAGGATCTTGAAAAATTAAGAAACATGGTGAAATTGGTGAAGTAGACCGTAACAAAGCCCTTTTTGGCACGCAATAAGCATAAAATAAACAATGGCAAAAAGTTTCAGGGCGTCTCGGCGATCACAAATATGCAGAGTAAATGTAACCACAACTTAAAAAAAAATATTATGGAAACTAACGTGGTTTTCACACATTTTATTTATATTACACGGGAATTGCTCACGTAAAATCAGGCCGGTTACTCCGACTATAGTTTTAACCGCAATCGGCGGTCTTTATCAAGGTGAATGCACGCGCGAGGCTGCGTCTCGCTTTGCAGTGCGGGCCGCCGCGCGCCAACTATAGTCTGAGTATCCGGCCTAATTACGATTAATTACAATTAAGTTTTATGTATAACATAAATAATTACCCCTAATTCCTTTTTATTTATATTACACGGGAATTGCTTACGTTATATTAGGCTGGTTACTCCGACTATAGTTTAAACCGCATTCGGCGGTCTTTTTCAAGGTTTACCCTAATTCCTTATTTGTACTTGATACGACGTTGAAGCAATAATACACTAGAGATTAGTCTAAGGAACGGTTAAATAAAAGTAACCCTGTATATGTACGTGTACACTCCCATACGTGTTCTGTAGTGTACATAAACACAGAATCACAAAACCCACCCCAACACATACCCATACGAATATACCTTCTCCGTTACGTCGTGTGTAAAAATGATATTAGAAAAATTGCTCGAGAGAACCGGGGCTTGAATAACAATAGATTGCCTAACGTCCCTTATTGTAGGTATTTGTAAGCACTAAGTAGAGCTGCAACAAAAGAGCACTTACCGGACCACTCATAAAGATGTCAATTGAGTCGTGAAGCATGATTGTCAGTTGGATTGTCTGTTTATTTTCATTGCGACATTGAATTCGCTATTACCGAAATCTGATGCATTTGAGACTTGTTAACAAATAAACGTAACCACTAACTTCTCGAATCATAAAGTTAAGATATATCACTGCTTAAGATAGCTTCAATCTCACTAACTGAAATAAAACTATTAGTATATAAATAAATTCAAAACATGTTTTACGTATATCAGCTCATATCGTATTCGTATTTTCGCTTCAAACCCTTTCTTTTTTCATTAGATACCCATATATATGATGGTAGATTTAAAAAAAAAACATCATCTTGGGGCGTCCGCCATATTTAATTTAGAGACACGTCATTTTATTGTACTCTTCTCAGCAATTATTTTTATATGATACATGGGATTGCATAAAAAATAACTGGTCTGCCATTTGTGGTGAGTCCACCATATTAGATTTAGAATAACGTCATTTAGTTTTAAAATAGTTTCAAGATTTCACCCAAACTGAAAAGGCAAGTTAAATAAAAGGTACAAAGTATTTAAGGTACCTAATATAATATATTTCTGTTACTCGTTTTGTCATCTTTTGTTTCTTAGTTTTCATTACCAGCTAACCAGCAGTTGAACTTTGGTTTGATTTTTGTTTGTTATTTTTTTGGTTTGGCATTTTGGTGGTTTTGGTCTAGTATTTGTTTATTTTTTTTTTAAGCTAACTAAAGTGGCCTTGAGCATTTGGATTGTCTTTAGACCTTCAAGGTCTATGTACATAGTCTAACTGTTTTTGTAGTGTTAGTGTTAGCTTTTTTTTTTTTTTATTTAATAAAGACCTGTTTAAAAACGTATTTATAATAGTGTTGAATAAATGTATTAATTTTATCTTGGCAAAGAATTCCTAGTTAATGTGTACAAGAAACATATAGAAATTGCTAAGTAGTAACATGGTAGAAACATTTAAGAGCGCGTTATTTAGTTAATCTTAAGACCGCCAAGAGACCGGTCTAGCCGAGTTTAGGGTCCACTGCAAAGACAAAGTACGCATTATAGTTAACTAGTGAATTAACTTTATGTATATTTTTCATATAAGTACATGTAAAATTCTTCGGAAATAAGTATTTACTTTACAGGATGCAGCTAGTATTTTGTACAGTCATAAATGATTTCGTGGGCTTGTTAGATTTAGTATTTATTATATTTTGTATTTTATGGTCATCACTATTTCAGCTTATCATTTTCCCACTACAGGGACTCAGGTCTTCTCTCAGAGAGAGAGCATTCTATCGCTCCAAAACGGTGGAGTAAAACATCGGTGTGTCCAAAAACCTCAAAAGTTTTAATACATAATGACATTCACCAACATACAACATATTATAGTAAAAGGAAGACAATTGTGTAACTTGTTGTATTTAAGTTTATTACTCTACTTATATAACATACAAATGAATTATTACTTATCCTTGGTTGAATTAGCTTGTGACATGACAGACTTTCAAATTTATTTCGCATTACAATTAGCTGTAGAATGCGCCAGGGCAGATCTCTTAAAAAATATATCAACCTGCGCTTTAAATAGCATACGGGCACAGGTGTAAGGAAAAGACACCAACGGGCGCTTTGAAAAGAGAGAGCGCACAACTTTAAGAAAAAGACATCAACGGGCGCTGCGAAAAGCGCGTGCGCATATCTCTAAGAAAACGACTTCAACGAGCGTTTAAAAAATAGTGCTCAGATCTTTAAGCGAAAAACATAAACGGGCGCTTCGAAAGAGCACATTTTTAAGAAAAAAGACATAAACGGGCGGTACGAAAGCACATCAGTAAGAAAAAGCATCCAACGTATATTGTTACCTTTTCTTTACAAATAAGGGATGAGACAAGCAAATCGCTCGCCATGATGGTGAGCGTCACGCTTGTTGTCACCATAACAGTTAGCAGTCACCCAGAATTTTATTTACATCGTAAAACGTAGTGAACTGCGCTCGTCACCCTGAGATATTACCTGATCAATATTTTTGTGACCAGTAATTTCATGACAATAACACAGGTAACATTGCCCGTCAATCTAAAACAAATATTGTGGTACTTCACCGTGCGAACTCTGCAACAGAGACCTACTACTAGAAACTTGGCAAGTTAGTGGGTAGGTACTGGGTAGTAGGTACTTGGTTGGCGTAGCATATTTTTTTTCAGGACACACATTATCACCTTATCATGTTCCCACTCCTAATCCACTATGCTGACCCAGTGCACGTTGGTGAACTATGAGTCTTTGATCTTATGAATTTCCTGAGCATACACTCACAATGTTTTACCTTCACCGTTTTTAAGCGATGGCATGGAAACTATACATAATGTATTTAGGGCGAAACGTTAAACGTGCTAAGAGGCTCATCAACGTAAACTTGCTAATCTATCGGTTTTTATCGGGTCATTGTCATTTCAGCCATAGGACGTCCACTGCTGGACATAGGCCTTCCACATCGGTTTCCAAAAGGGCCGGTTGGAAGGGGCCTGCATCCATCTTGTGGGTGGACGTCCCGCGCTACATCGTTTCGTTTTATCGGATACATTTCAGAGAATGTGAATTGGATCTGCATGATCTAATTCCCTCCTGTCTATTTTTCTATCGAACTGCCAGAGTGGGCACAAAAAGGTGAAACAGCTTCATGGTTGATATTCCGAAAACCCGTACAGTAGTGCTTCAAATCTACTTCTATTGTGCGCACTGCTTGTCTTTGGAATGCGCTTTCTGAATGGGTGTTCTCCGATATAGTTACAATCATAGATTTATAGCGTAGCAAAATTTTTTTTAGGTCTATGGTTACAATCTGGGTGTCTTCATATCGCGAGTGAATCGGTCACTTCTAGGCAAGCGTGTTCTATCGTATCATCCCCAATCAAACGCTAGCCAATTGTTATTTAACAAACAAAAAAAGGTACTAAATAAGCCTTTGGTGCAAGGCCGAGGTTTGAGCCGAGTGCCGTCAGATAGTAAAGCGCACATTCCACCGCTCGGCCACCATCGGATAGCAAATAATTATGCTTATCACAACAGAGAAACTGATTAAAGGAAAGATCTTTATCTTCAACAACAAAAAGCGCCAACAGTACAAAAATAATTTATTCGTATCCAGCTAACTTATCTTAATTTCAGCCAATAAAGGTTTAATCCAATAGAAGATATTATCCATAATTACACGTTAAAAATAAAAAAGTATCAAAATAATTGCTACCTAAACATATAATTAAATCCTAGTTAAAATAACATTCCATCTTCTTAATATAAAAAAACGACAAATTAATACTTACCTAATATTAAACCAATATATTAAACCGCTACCAGTGGGAATTAATCGAATTAATATTTAACATGGATAAAACACGAGTCGTGTTCAAACATACACTATACACACATACACTTCACAAAAATACATAAATAGATAGATACCTATGTCTTTACATACAACAACTTACTACTATTCTGCTATTAGAATATATACATTTCACTTTTTACTTTTAACTGCGTACTGTGCAATGATTCTAACAAGTCACGTCATTCTAGATGTTCTAAAAAGATAACATGTACTTTATAGAAACGTAAGAGATTGATTTAATGCGTTAAAAATAATTAGATAGCTACATTGTTAAAAAGGCCCCAGTGGCATAACATTTAAGACGTATCACTATCAACTCGTGACTTTCAACTGACTTCGAAAATGGAGGAGATTGTAGGCCTCTCCTAGAAAAGTCACGATTTTCTGCTTGACGCATTTACTTGCCACTGGCTGCAAATTTCGGGTCGTCCCTCTATCTAGTTACGTGTGAGCTCCTGCGGCATTTCCGAGTAGCTTTAATATGGGGTTCTTCAAAAGGGCTGTTAATAGAGTCTTTGAGGGTCGGCAACGTATCTGTGATGCCCCTGGTGTTGCAGGTATCCATAGGCGACGGTGATTGCGGTACCATCAGTCGGCCTGTCTGCTTGTTTGCCACCTATGGCATAAAAAAGTATTCTAATTAGACTGTATTTTACACTCAACGAAAAGTGTGGAACTTCTGATATTTTTTTCTAGAGAACAGTGGATTTTTTGAATAGGCTTGCTTTTGACCGCCAACTCGCCTGGTGTCAAGCGATGATGCGGTCTACGATGGAGCACGCTTTCATAGACTTCCTTCGCTTGACTCTCTGTGACTATGACTTGCTTTTATTTAATACATTGTATACTTGTTTATTATTCCGTCTAAAGACTCTGTCAGATACGTGGTCGTTAAATAAAAATCTAAATTAAATAAAAATAAACTGAACAGTTTAATAGATTAGTTTAGTAGTTACATATTAATTTCTCGTTTTTATTTTTATAAAAAAGAAACCAAACCATATTTTTTAATTCTGGTACAAATCGCCGTGCGTTCCGGTTGCTTCTTGGCTTGACCCCTCCGTAATCAATCAATACGCACACGATGTCTAATTACAGAAAACAATTGATGCGTATAGACAAAAGTGAATGCATTGGTATTTACGTAAAGTGCAATGGCATAGCTGCAAGGCCAAATCCATTATGAGTGCACGACTCCATTGAATCAGTGAGAACTTATTGACTATACTTCGATGCTCTTTCATCCTGAACAGCAACCTTATATTAGGTACTAGCCGTCCATCCCGGCTTCGCACGGGTGGAGTTTTTTTTAAACATTCTAGTAATAAATATAACATACGAGTATGTTACTTTTTTTACTGGGCAAGTGCCTTTATTAACTAAATAAAATACAAGCTAACACTAAAAAAACAGTTAGACTGTCCATAGAATTTCCCTATGTTACTAAGGGATAATGTAGCATTCTAATGGTGAAAGAATTTTTCAAATCAGTCCAGTATTTTTCATGCTGCTTTTTATTTTACAATGTTATGGCAATCTGCAGATGCATTCTTTCAGCGGCCGCACTTTAGTTATCTAAGACGGTCAAAAAGGTTCCTAGATGTCATTATATCAGACCTAGCAGCTAGATGTTTGATTTAGCGTAGTCTATAATATTATTATTATTATTGAGCTCTTCTCGATAGACGCAACGTCCACATATTTATAACGATGTTCTTTTGTAAGCCAAGTCACCTCTTTTCAGTCAAATGTAAAGCATTATTCAACTTATTTATACTCTTTCAAAACAGCTGAAAACGTCTACATTCAAGGTCCGTGCAACCATTGTGAAATAGGACTCGGGAGCACAAAGCCTAACAAAACCCATAGCCAATGTTCTAATTTGAATATGTATCGGAGCATTTTTACCCCGCCCCAAAGAGGGGTGTCTCTATATAAAGTGAGAGTTCTTCACATGCGTCGCAATACGTTATAGCGCGCGTGTGGAATTGGTCTTTTGATACTTTTTTTTTGTTGGTTACTTCTTGTGTGATTATGAAGTGTGTAGTATTAGCGGTCTTGGGGTGTGTGAGTGTGGTGGTGGCCAGGCCGCAGCATCAGTACCAACAGCAGGTTAGTGCTTATTGGATTTTCTAACGAGTTAGGATCTGTTACTACTTTTATGTGTAAAAGCATGATGACATGACTGAGATGGTTAATTAAAGATATAGATAAATCTAATGGAAAGATAAAATTTTGGATTATAAAGATATATTGGATAGATATTTTTGTGTGAAAATATTAAATATCGGTTAACAGGCATGCGGTCGGTCTAATAATGACGCCGTCACATTTCAGGAAAATAATTCTAATTGGTTAGCTAGCGTTTAATTATGAGTTGTTTAATTAAAAGAAGGCAAGTACTTGTCTAAATTTCATATACATTTTAGAGCAAATAATTATAACTAATACCTTACTAAAATATAGTTATCAATTAAACATTACCTATAATAGGTACTTCAATTCATTACTTCATTATTATAAATACGCAATATAATTTACTTGAATTACATATTTTTTCCAGTTATTTCTTATCTGAAAGTATATCCTTTCAAAGATTTTTTCCAAATCGGTTTATAAATGAAGAGTTCTGAGGTAAGAATGATAAAAAAAATAACTGAATTAGGAACGTGAATCTTTTTTGAAGTCTGTTAATTACACAAAATCAACGTGTACTTAAGGCGGTACTTATGTAATAAAAATACTAAACTGTACATTTGTGACGGTTAACATTTACATTATGTCATCATCATCATCATCAGTCTATCTTAGTCTACTGCCGGGCATAGGCCTCTTGCAAAATACGCCCCTCGTCAGATATACCTACCTACTTTTTCCAATAATCAACAATTCATAATTTGCATACGGTTCCAGAGTGTTAGCAAAGTTAATAATCTATAACAATGCGTAAAACACTGTTTTAAACTATCACGGTTGTTCACTAAAGTTATATGATTATTTACGGGATATTTACCGTGGTAAGGTTGTGGAAAGAGCTCCCGATATTTCGGCGCAGTTACATGCACCATGTTCACGGGAAGACATAATATCGGGAGCTCCTTCCACAACCTTACCACGGTAAATATCCCGTAAATAATCATATAACAATGCGTAAGAAATTATGAAATGGTAATAATGATAAGTAGGATACAATACTCTTCCTCAACCGACTTCAAAATGACAGGTTCTTAATTCGACTGTTTTTCCGTTATGTTACGCGACATCTTCGACAATTCAACTTATTGAATCGCGAAGGTTGGTTTAAAGAAAATATTTAGGGTAACAATTAGAGGATAATTTCTTTTATTGATTTTCGTCGGAAAACTTTTATTATTTTTTAACCGACTACAAAAAAGGAGGAGATGCTAATTTTTTTATGTTTGTTACCTGAGAACTCAGTCATTTATGAACCAATTTGAACAATTCTTTTTTTATTTTAAAGGATACACTTTACTTTTAAATTGGTCCCATAGAAATTTCATCACTATCGGTATATCAGTATGGCTGTTAAATGAAAAAATATGGAAAATTCGGTTATTTGTATGACAATAAATTATGACATCTAAGTAACCAAACCAAATGAAAAACTTTTAACGGATTTTATAGCGAGTATTTTACATACATATTTTTTTAACCCTTGCCAATCGGAACTGGTTGATCTATGCCACCATGGATACCTACTACGCGAGGCTAGGCTATTGAAATTAAAAAAAACAATAATTTTAGAGACGATGTTTGGCAAATACTACCTACTACAATTTTTGTGTCTTAAATGTTTATCATAGTCCGAATAATATGTTTCACATCATCAGCCAATTAACGTCCACTGTTTTACAAAGGCCTCCCTCATAGAGAGGGGTGCCATAATCCCCACGCTTGGCAGGCGGCTTGGGGATCGCAGTACGTTCACCGTGTACTATTAGGACGCTGCTGCCCATCCTCCGGTGGTTCGGGTCGCAGTTTTAGGACATACCCGGGTCCCGGGAAAAATATGTTTATGGAAATTAAAATTTGAAAAGTTGTACAAAAAGTCGGAAAAATTGAAAATGATTATTTCTATGTGATATTTGTATGGACTTTAACTCTGTCAAACAATTATGAACAGGACAGTCGGGTCAGTAACAGATAAAACTAGGTACTGCAGCAATAAAGCAATTTTTTGGGGCCACATCGAGAAGTTTTTCTTTATAATAAAAAAAAAACACGTAAATCTGGTTAAACAAAACAAAAATAAATCGACACCGCTTTATAGTTGACATTCCAAAAACAAACCCGTAAGAAGCGCTTTGATTCCACTTTTATAGTGCAAACTGCTAGTCTGTGGAATGCGCTGCCTGAATGGGTGTTCCCGATGGTTACAATCTGGGTGTCTTCAAATCACGAGTGAATCGGTTTCTTCTAGGCAAGCGTCATCCATCGTAGGCCGCATCATCGCTTAACATCAGGCGAGTTGGCGGCCAAGCGCAAGCCTATTATATAATTTAGAAAAGGAAACGGCGCGGCGTACATACTATGACACATACATATGAAATGCTTTATTTTGTTTACCTTGGATTTCCCTACATTATAATCCAGTAATCCGAAAATTCCAAACATCCGGCACCTCCTAGTATTCAATAGTGCCGGATTAGTAAGACTACTGTATTTTATGCGTTAGAATTCAAAATGGCATGTTCCGAATTGTTGCACCAGTTCCGCCTTTATTTTCATCATAATAACATGTCTGATCATCCTTTCAACATCAATACCAAGGACTCACTAACAAACGGACCGGAAAATGGATCATTGGCCCACAAACCAGACGGACAATAGACAGACAGACTACCAGTAGACAATCGCATGAGTGCGTCGGGTACACAAAACCGCGAATGTGATATTCGTGGGCTATAATAAGAGCCTTATTACAAAATACATTGTAAATTTTGAGATATCTGGATTTTCAACCATAAAACGAATTAATAAAGCCGTAATTGTCAAAAATTACATAAAACAAGCAAAAAAATTGTTTATTTTATGTCAATTTATGTTCGTGGTATTGTTTAAGCGTTTTGTTTTTGAACAGTTTTTCGTTAATTATAGGTATTTATCAGTTATAAAGCTTGCAAATAATCTGCATTTTGGTTTATTCCCGCCGTGTCGAAACCCTGTTTGGAGTTTACAACGCCTATTGTTCTGCTAATTTTATTGCTTTTACCTTTACTGTAGACTGTACCATCGTACAGTCAAATAAAAATAATTAATAATTTCACAATATTTTGTCAACGATTTAAATTTTCATTAAATTGTACCGACGTCATGAATCATCAGGAGTTCGATAATTATTTTATTCATCATCTTTGTTGCTTTAGTTGACAGGCTAGGCGTTTGACCATCAACTCATCAATGAAATCATATAAAAAAAACATGTTGATTTCTGATGTTCTGTCAAAGCTAATATTTCGCTTTTTTACTTTTTTACTTTTGCTTTTTTGATTGCCCAACAACGATGTGTGCGTTCTGAAAACCCGTAACCAATCGGCCGAAACTCAGTGACCTAAGTGAAGTGTTACAGTTTCGCAACCGCCGCCGGTTTCTTTCTTTCTGTAACGAGATCTTGCCTTATGTAACGTAATCGACTGGTTTGCGGCTGCTTTTTATTAATTGCCAATTAAATGGGCCAGTAATTAAGTGATGAAATTGTTAAGACGGTAGCTGAGCTTGTGGGCAGGGATGTTACGAGATAAGAAGTTGAATGCTGTAATGTTGTGCTTTCAAGTTCATTGGGTCTAGAAAATTTAATAAGGGCCCACTTTTCTCCCTTATAGTTTGGTCATTCTAGTTTTAGTTTATCTACTTCCATGGTTAGCTTAAAATTATATAAACACAAGTAGAGCACATAAAGAACCGACTTCAAAAATATATTAAAAACGTAATAAGTGCCTATATAATTTGAGGGGTTGCCCTCGATTTCCCTGGGATCCCACCATCAGATCCTAACTTGGTAACAATGGGACCAAATTGGAAGTAGGTATACCCTAACAATATTTTTTTATCGGTCAACAGTTGGTGGAGAAATCGGTGAACATATACATTAAAAAAACAGTGTACATAGAAACGTCCTCCTTTTTTGAAGTCAGTAAAAAAAGTGTCCTATCAAAATTTAATGTTTTGTCTAGGAAACCGTAAAGACCGAAACTCGATAAAGGTCATTTCGGTCGATAGAAAAAAATAAGGAATAATCTACTTTCCTGAGTGTAATCGACAGACCACCCTGAAACAGACACCCTGAGACCACCAAAGAATGACGGTTTTGACACTTTGTTACATTAACTCGCTCTGCTCTACATTGTCCTCTTTGTACACAAAAGCACTGTACACTAGAAAAACATCTACAGATAGATCTTCTCACATATTCCTTTTCACCAACACCTTATACTCAAAAGCACCGTTGTCAACAGGCCGCAGAGATTCCTCCGCACCTCCTCAGACAGTACTTGGCTGACGGCCACGGTCAGGGTCCCGTCCAGTCGCAGACGCAAGCCATTCCACGACCCGCGCACATACCCGGCGCTGCGCCCGCGCCTGCTAGAATAGTAAGCTTCATATCTCTAACCCCGGCTGAACATAACGTCTGAGCCAGTATTATATTCTCTTTGGCTGAGTCCACTGAAGTGAGATTTTTTTCGTGAGTCAACCCGAGATATTAGGATATCCAAGTAAAATTGGCGCCTGTTTTTTACTTTTTAATTTTTTCGTTGTCACTTAAACATATTAGTGTACTTATTTATAGTGATTTATTTACCCTTAATTTTGAGAATGCCACAAAAAAAACTAACTATAAAACAATATGCCAATATGACAAATGGTTCAAAAGAAATAACCAAGGACTTTATAAAACTAGGTTTTATAACGTCCTAGGAATAAACAAATACAGATGTCAATGTGACCTAAATTACGAATCTAACTGAAAAAGGACTGATATAATAATATATACTACGTTCTTATAACAACAGAAAAGAAAAAAAACGCTTCCAGAACAAGAAAAAATACAAGGGAAAAATTGAGACTAGATATATATACAAGATATACTATGCGTGGCAAAACGAATGCAGCCTGTCTCGGTGAATGATACCTATATATTTTGTGATGATTTCAACCTAGCATCACCAACATAATTTCTTCTGTTTATATTAATTTTCGTTTTCGTATACTCGTATCAATCTTTTCGACTATAGCAAACATTTTACTCCTTGACATTTAGTGTTTTAACGAATAATGTGTTCTTTACAGCCGTATGCCGTTCAGGATGATGGCCAGTACCAACAGCAGCAGTACCAGCCCCAGGCCCAACCTCAGTACAGGCCAGCGGCGGCGCCCCAGCCACAGTACCAGTCTCAAAGACAACAGCAACAGCCTGAAGACTATGATGTAAGTGACCGCTAATAGGCATCATAGCTATCACGTCATCAATAGTGTACTCAGACGTACCTATTGCAGCTAAGGCTGGTACCACATGCCACCCACTCGAACTAGCCGGTTTGCCTCCACCTTCTTAATGCGAACCGTTAGGCACTGGAATGTTTTGCCACCGTCTTTGTTTTCTGAAAACTTTAATCTTCAACGCCAGACCGAATAAATAGCTTCTAGTCTAAGCGCTCCAGGCTTCGGCCATCGCTTTCCATCAGGTGAGTTGGTGACCAAACGTAGCCCTGTTCAATATTAAAAAATACAGCCCCAGCCTGAAAATTATGACATACGTTTAATAACTATGACAACATGCTTATGACAATAGTTGGATTACCCATACGATAGCTCGATGATAGTTTAGAGATAAGCCAATATACCTACTCGGCATGCTGGCGAAATTGCTACATTAATAACAATTCATAATACATTAGGCCAAATCAACACCAGCGTCTGGTCACGTGTCGCGTGGACCAGAAACTCAGCTTACCTGTCAATCAAAAAAATCAAAGAGCAATCCAGCTGACTATTTACATAGCTGGATTGCTCTTTTATTGTCTACAATATGAAGCCAAAAAAATTGTGTAAGTGACCTTTAATAATGTGTCACCTCTGTACAACATGTGCCCATAAAAATAATTGGAGGTCAGTAGGCAACTCTTTTGTTTCTTCAGTTATATCTTACGTCAGTAAGACGTAGTTACGCTAATGACATATATATGCCTTTGGGCAGCTGCAGCTAAACCTTCTGACCTTCAGTGGGTAATAAAAAAAAATTGAACACTTCCAATTTTACCACTGATGGTAGTTTGGAAGCATTTTTTTCCTATTTCACCGCCAGAGATAAAATGGGAAGTGTTACGTCCTAATAGACCTCTAAGGGCATGGTGTCCAATGGTCCCAAGCAAGTATAAACACCTTTACCAACAGTGGTCACGGTGAACTACGAGCTTCCACTAGGAGCAGTAGTTGAACGATTATTCGAGTTAGAACCCAATAACCACTACCACTGATGGTGGATCAACTTTTTATTTATTTTATACAACGAAGATAAAGTTAGTTTTTTTATTCAAAATAGATTTCTGAAAAACCGTTATGAAACGCGGGAAAAAATTAATGACAATTCACAAACACATCGTCGCTTACCAACAGGCGAGGCCAGAAAAAAATCTCTTAGGTACACTTTTAGGAGTTGGGTAGACCAAAAAGCTAGAATTTGCTAGCTAAGTATACAACATCAGTTATAGTTGACAATAATTATAAATAGTGCGAAAAGGCCAAAGAAAATCATCGCAGAAGTAGAAGCAAGGTCAATAAAAGATCACGATCGTCCCTCTCTGATATTTTAGGAAAGTTTATTTGTTATTGTGTCTGAAATCCCAAAATAACAAGTTCTAAGTACATGTACAATACGATAAAAATAAAATTCATGCCTATTATTTTCCGATATTCTCAGCAACGAATCACGGAAGAAGTAAATCAGGTTTCGTTCCACACGAGTTAGCTCGGCTCGGCTGGTCAGATGACCGGACAACTTTCACTCAGGAACTGGGTGGCCGTTCTATATCTACGCGGCACTTTCTACAGGACAGCGATGAGGAAATAGGGATTTATTAAGTCGCGACTCACCAAAGACTGGGAAAGTAATTAGGTAATTTCATTACAGCCAGGATTGGCGGTGTATATAGATACAAAAAGTACTTTGTCTGTTTGTTAATATAATATTACGACTAAACATCTTAACCGAGCTTGTTGAAATTTTGCGACATATCTGTATGAAATTCATTAATTTTTGCTTCATCTTCCTTTCGATTCTTTTTCACCCAAAAAGAAATGGAAACTGGCAGAACATCCGTAGACCTCTGAGTTCTGCTCTGAAATGATTTTCTAGTTAAAATAATGGCAATAGGCCATCAAATTCTTTTTGTCTTGTCATACAAAAAATTTGGTCTAAAACAAATTTAAAATGTGTTCAAATTAAAGAAGCTATAAGCACTTTAATGTCTTACTTAACAGAGAGCACACTATACTTTCAATTGACATCGCAAGTAAGACATACGAACTCCATACTGACACTCACTTTGCGGGAAAGAGTCAGAGCATCCCTTCCTAACCAACCACTAACTTTAAATGCTTATATCTCAGAACTTATAAGTCAAATTTAAATTATTTAAATAATAATATTACATAATATTATATTAATTAAGCCTAATATCTTAACCTATCAAAAAACTGTCCGATAGTCTATTTACAGCTTACCTACAAGTGTTGTAATATTTAAGTATTTATTAAAATTATATTACAGTAAAGTTATAAGTAGGTATATGTTTACCTCTAATTTATTTAGCATTTTAAAAAGCTTCAAATATATTTTAATTCCGGTTGTGTATGTATTTATGAAACTTCAGTATGACCTTCAATTTATCAAAAAGCTTGAGGATTTGTTTAAAACGAAACATACTAAAACGTCTGCTAAGAATTGCGAAAGTACGGTTCGTGCTTGTAGACAATTATTTACATAAACGTTGAAGTATCATTATGGTAAAATCTGCAGTTGAGCCTGCGTGATCTTTGCTCTCGAGATTATGGGTTCCTGCCATCACATAAGATTAGATACAAACTTTCAAAACAACTAGCTTTTGCGATTAAACACGAGTAGTTATATGCACTTTTACAATAGGTAGCAGATTTAATGTTTCCACTGCTGGGGTACGAGATTTTTCTTAGAGAGGATGGGCCTTAATCCGCCATGCTGGCCCAGTGCATGTTGGTAAATGATCCTTTTTTGAGATTCTTGACAAACCGGTTTTCTTACGATGTTTACCTACACCGTTTTTGAGCGACAGTTAATGATATCGAAATTGTACATAGCAGTGTGAATGATATTCTAAAAAGTTTTTGGATGCTGTTTTTTAAACAACCTTTTTTCCCCTTCCAGCCTCATCCTTCTTACCAGTTCGGTTTCGACGTGAACGACGACCAGTATACCAACTACCAGAACCGCAAGGAGCAGCGTGATGGTGACGTCATCAAGGGGTCATACTCCGTGGTGGATAGTGATGGATTCATCAGAACTGTATCTTACACAGCTGATCCTAAAGAAGGATTCAAGGCTGAGGTAACATATAATTGTTTGTTTTTTAGTGTAGAACTATAATCTGGTTATGTTTGGATCTACAGTACAGAACCATTGATTTACCACCAGATCAAGTAGGTACTTAAAAGTAACTGGTGATCATCCGAACGTTAGATAGCGGCGACTAATTCACACGCGGAAATGCCCCTTAGTATTCTAACAATACGGGCGGTTATAGAGCGTAGTCAGTCGCATGCAACCATAATCACCCGCCCAAGTAGTCAAGCATGAACATGCTAATTATAGTGTTACATAAACTAACTATAACCCATTGTTGCAGGTATCCCGCGAGCCCACAAACATCGTCGTAAAGGTCCCAACCCCCAAACCACAGACGTTACAACCCCAGCAACACGCACAACCTCAGCAACACGCACAACCACAGCAATACACGCAACCCCAGCAATACACGCAACCTCAGCAATTCGCGCAACCTCAGCAACACGCCAGGCCTCAGGCGCAAGCGCAACCGCAGCAATACTACAGATATGAGCAATAAGATGTTTGGTGACGTTCCTAGGTAGCCATTTCTTCGCAAGATAGAACTTATAAATAAGGACGCGGCAAGATATAGGTATTAAATTCTTATACAAATACTCAATGCTTATTTCAAGCTAGGCGACCGCTTAAGAAGAGCCTATCAATTCTTAATGAAAAGTCATTGCTGTCTATAATAGTCCTTTACGTTCATTTAGTTACGTGATTATAAAGGCCACCATAGATGGTCAGTTTTACTTTCAATCTCACCTGATACGGTTTAAATAACTACAAACGAAACATTAATCAAATGAACTGGACGTATACCTTGAAATTGAACAATTATCACGGATTTTACGTTTCTCTTTGCATCTTCTAACGCTTCTATTTCGAGGAATGCTATATGCGAGCTTCAACATAGACCGTTTTAAAAAGGGTATCTACAAAGATTTCTTCGATCCGGCAAAGCATCGTCAACGCCGCTATCTTTTCTATAAAAAAAAAAACTAATCTTGACGTTTTGAACAGTGCATTGTCTGTGGTCACAGATAGACCAGATGACGCATGTCTATTCGTTTTTATGAAATTATTTAAAAGTACCGCCAATGATTAATAATTGAGAACTCCTATGAAATCACTATCGCCTATCTATCTACTTAATTAAATATTAGCACCTATACAGCACGAACCGCAGCGAACCGTATTCGCTGGTTTACCTATAATTTATCAACCTAGAAACGTCTCCGTATGAAAAATTTATAGAGGATCTTGTTTGCTGAACTGATAACGTCTTTACTTCTTTATAACTTGTTTAATATTCGTCTAGTTATGTTACCTATTTTCTTGTGACATAAATTAGAGCTTATGTTTTCCTCCCGAGGTCACGGGTTTTTCTTTGATTTTGTATTTCCTTACTTACTGTTTTTTGAACTATTCTAGAATTTTCTAAAAAACTAAAAACGTTATCACTTTACTAATCCTCACTTAACTTTAGATGCTATGTGCCTCGTTACTTAGTCGTTACTATAAGTACCTACCTATAAATATTTTTGTAAGTAAAATATTATAATTAAGTAGAATTTTATACAAATAAAGTGATTGGACTGTATTTTAAAACATATCTCACATTGTTTACTTAAACGATAAAGTAACCCAAACTTAATTCCGCAGTTATCTAGAATATCTAGGTACTACGTCCCGTTGAAATTTTACCATAGGTAGGTATAATAGCCTGCTGCTATATCACACGCGCATTTGTTCTATTTTAATCTTTTTAGTTAGTTATTTAGTGTCAACTTTTGAAAAATGAGCTATTTGAAAAATATTAATACAACAATTTGTTCTAACTATTATGAAATATTAACTGCTAAGTAATTATTATGAAAATGCGCATAATTTTCAAAAGTTCAGAGATTTTATATCTTTAAAAAAAAAACATCAAATGCGCAAGCTAGATCGCTGAGATCTTCTATCTCGCTGGTGCATTAAATTTTTTTATTAAATTATTAAATGTAGGTATACTAGGTACTGTCTGTACAATTAACAAGAATCATGTAGGTATCTAGATGAAAATGTATAGTATGGAGCTTTTCTATATATTTTTAGGCCATAGGTGGCAAACAAGCAGACGGGCTGCCTCATGGTAAGCGATCACCGTCGCCCATGGATACCTGCAACACCAGGGGCATCACAGATACGTCGCCGCCCCTGAAGACTCTATTAACGACTCTTTTGAAGAACCCCATGTTAAAGCTACTCGGAAATGCCGCAGGAGCGAAGCTCATAAAAAAATACATTGAGGAAATCAGTACCTACACTTTGCAAAGCTCTCTCAGATTATGGATACGCTAGATTCGCGTAATGTCTTACGTTTAGTAAGTTAGTTTTCCAGCCGTGTTGAGTCTTGTACACTATTTCCATTCATTTATTTCTTCCGACAGCTGCAATGACATTGTAAAAAGCGGAATTAAAACATTTTCTATTATAATTTCACTTATGTATATCGGGTATATATGTAGATGAAACAGTTTTACGTTCAGAAATCTACAGAAAGTGATTAGAATTCGTAGTTTTCAGTCTGTTTTTTTTTTTATGATACTGAGTGTCAAGACGAGTTAAATCGCTCGCCTGATGGCTCTTCACGCTTGCCCATAACAGCTCAACGACACTCAGAATTTTGAACTCCAACAGTTCAAAACCCTGGATGGCAATGCACTGCGCTCGTCACCCCGAGATATAAGATGTCAAATCTCTGTGTGCCCTGTAATTTCGCTGGAAACATTGCCATATATTATTGCAGCAGTCTTAGCAAATAAATGCCTGGGGCCTTACACCCAACTCTGAACGCGGGCCCGAATAGGTGCAGTTTGCAAAATCACGCGAACGCGTACCTTAACGCGCCGAGTACGGTTAGCGTGGTGATTGTGCAAACTACAGCTATTCGGGCCCGCGTTTAGAGTTTAGCGTAAGGCCCCTGGACCGAGATTAAGGTTGTTGACTTTTGGTAAAATAAATATGAAAAGAGTCTATTTTACATAAGTATAATAATTTATTCATCGTTAATACATTCGTTGATCATTACTATAATAAAACTTAATTACAAATTCTATTTTTAAATATTCAGCACCGTTAGAAAACGTCGTAAAGAGAAAAAAAATATATTTCAATAATCAACGTAACAGAAATAAATTCAGTCTATAAATAATAATAAAATAAATTAAATGAGCCGCAAAATAGCCGATAAATCGATTGAACATGTCAATTTCATGATAATTTATCGGCGATTTTACAGCAATTTTACGAATTAACCCTTTGACACCTAGCCAATCTTAGCACGGACGGAATGTTACAGCAATGAAGCAGAATCCGGTTATAATGGCTTCGCTTTTAGCGTCTAACCTCTTATAACAACGTTTATGCACCATCAATATTGATTTTAATACTATGTTATAAAATTAAATCTGGTTGCGTATATTTGCGTTGCGTAGCTAAAATTCTTTCAATTATTTTGTTTATTCGTCAATCAGCATGCCTTCAGATTAGACAAAAAAGGGAAATTTCTGGGACTTTTTTTTTGCATACTCTGTCATCTGACCCCAAACTAAGCAAAGCTTGTAATATGACTGCCAGAGACTGATATATATATATTTATACATATATTACAATAACTGAACTAAGATAAATGTCTTAGTGCAGTTAATATTCGTGTTGAAACGTCTCCGTTTTTCACTATAATACCGCTAAACTGCAAAAACTGTTCGCACACTTACAAATTTCTCACGCACACTTAGAAACTTGAAGCGACACCAATGAACTGACTAATAGTCCACATGCAAAAAGAGGCGGCAAGACCGTCTGAAGAGTGAATAATAATTCGACTAAAGGCATCAAATCAGATTTAGGCCAGATGACTATATCTCCCTTGTTTGTCTGATGCCTTTGACCGCCAACTCGCCTGATGTTAAACGATGATGCGGTCTAGCTTGCAGCGCGCTGGCTTGTTAGAAATAGATTTAATCGCAACTGAATACACCTAGATTATAACCATTAGAGAACACTGGGGCATCGGATTCAAGTCTAGCGATTCGCACGATAAAAGTGGAATCAAAATTAAATAGGTACAACCATAAATCGAAGTCACTGTTTCGTTCTCGCCCAGGCGTCACGTCCGTCACGGCATACGAGTCAGTTTTACTGCCAAGGCGCTCATAGAAGTTTCACATCAAAAGGACAGAAGGGAATTGGAACATGCAGATCCGATGCACACTGTTTTTCGCACTTATTAATACAATGTAAAGAGGCCTTGGTTACCGGCACCTTGGTTATTTCTACAATCGGACTCCGCAGTATTTGCTAAAATATTTTTAACAATTATTAATGATAAACAGTTCTTATTAAGTAGGTTTAAATGCACATTCATAGTCTTTTCATGTACCATCAAAAATAGTACTTAAAGCAGGTACAAGACGGTTCCACCTGACTCGATTTCCTCTCACTGACGCTGGTCGCGTGTTTGCATAATATACATTGCGTTCTTTAAGCACCAATGTGACGCTAATGATAAGAGCACATTGTTATGAGACACCAATGTGACATCTTCTCTTCAAAAATACCACAGTGCTTGAAGACAAGGGTCTTTAACCAGTGAGTGTTGTTAGAAGCTTTATTTCAAGAGCTTTAATAGCGCACCTTAAAAAATGAACCGTCCAGTCCCTGCTTTATAATAAATGCAACTTTATAAGTTAGGTAATCTAGAAGTTTGATAACGACTTACTGAATCAGTAACTGATATAGTTTTTTAACTGTTTAACGTAAGCTGATAGTCTATTACTGTCTTTAAGAATTGATCTTTAAATTTGTCCAGTAAGAACTGACAGTTTTATTTAAATGATTATTTTTGAACGGATGGCAAATTTTAAACTCCTTTGAAAACTGTCTGTGTTTGAGTAAGGGTCAATTTTTCAATCCTCAGTTAAAGAATCAGATAGGATTTATTGATAGCATGATTTCGAATTTTTCAATAGTCAGAGGATATCTGCGGAGTAAAATCTGTCAATTTATTGGTCAGATTAATTTATTGATTTGTTAACTATCTGACTGTTTACCTGCGGATTGAAAAATCGGCCCTAAGTTTATAAAAATTAAAGTTTTAAATAGTAAGTATTAATCATCAGTACTTTGAACTGAATGTGTAAAGCCGCCATTACTTCTGTAGGTACCTAATATTTCTAGCTTATTCAACCAGTTCGTTCTACATAGGGTCGGGTCTACAGACGCACCCTGATTCAACCAGCACGTAGTCTTGTCCTGTAAGAGTGACTGGCCCCAGAGGCAGCACTAGGAAGAGATAGGGCATGTAGGTCTGTGTGCACGTGCCTCGGACTACTGAACATTCACTGGATCTGAAATTGAGAAATGAAATTGTTTAGAAAAATCAGTAAAGTTACGAAGCAATCAGTGAAACTGTCTGTTATAACATAACTGAAGAAAATGACAGACGATTCAATATCATCACATGATTTACAAAGCGTATACGAGGCCGTCTGTTGGAGCTTTCCATTCAACATTTAAGAGTGTAGCTCATATCGGTGGAGTAGGTAACTTCCAGGCTTGACGGTCTTCTGCCAGCGTTTTCACCTCCCTGTATGACGTCTGTCATGTCTGTCGACATGACATTTGCCTTCTCTTTTATTTGGTCTAAGAATACTCTTCTTTGGAGCCTTCCAAAGGTTACGTATACTATTTGATAGACGTCTTTTTATTTTGACTGACATTTGTATTGAAAGAGTGTACAACCCTGTAGTTCTGTCATAAATATATCTGTTTCGTTAAGGTAATATTAGGTAGGTATATCTAGGTCATAAATCAGATACTTTGTCAAAATGCGACCGAATTAATTGAACTGCCGCACTATCTTACCCGGTGAACCCCTCAAAACACATTCGGTATTCTTTCCGGGCCCTTCCCAGCTCTAAAAACCATCACCATCTTTGTGAGCGAGACGCCTACTACATGGGTGCCGTTGTGTTGTAACGGGTGCGACAAAGACAAGAATACTTAGTTATACTCACTCGCAAACTTCAAACACGACTTGCTGCAGTAGGTCTGGGAACTTCTGCACTATGGTGACCGGTTGGCCTGAAGTGAGCGAGACGCCGTATGTTGGCGCAGTTGTGTTGTAACGGGTGCGACAGAGACGCCCGGTACCACATGAGCTGGCTGACGCGGGGGTGAGGCCGGGGAAGGAGGTAGCACGACCTGGAATTATGAAAATATTTTTTTTACACAGACTGGCTTGGTAATTCGATCATAGCTGTGACTTGTGACACCACGCGCGTCGCGTGTTTAAGGTTTCCCTCGATTTCTCTGGGATCCCAACCTCAGATACTGACTTGGTGACAATGGGACCAAATTGGAAGTATATCCTACCGAAAAAAGTTTTTTTTTAAATCAGTGATCATATACATTTAAAATAAAACCGGCCAAGTGCGAGTCGGACTCGCTCACGAAGGGTTCCGTACCATAATCTATGAAAACGGTGTTTTTTGTATGGGAGCCCCCCTTAAGTTTTAATTTTATTTTCATTTAATTATTTATTTTTAAAGTGAATATATAACTAAATATTCTGTGAATATTTCAAGCGTCTACATGTTGCCGTTATCAATATCAAGCAAAAACGAGCAAAAAATCACGTTTGTTGTATGGTAGCCCCCTTAAATATTTATTTTATAAAAAAAAATAGCATTTGTTGTTATAGCGGCAACGGAAATTCATTATCTGTGAAAATTTCAACTGTCTAACTGTCACGGTTCATAAGATACAGCCTGGTGACAGACGGACGGACAACGGAGCCTTAGTAATAGGGTCCCATTTTACCCGTTGGGTACGGAACCCTAAAAACAGTGGAACATAGAACCGTCCTCCACGTCCCTAATTATGTTGCACTGTCAATTTTTTTTGGTAAAACGGGCTATTTTGACAACTTTATAAATGTAAGATCCAAACGCCTGTTTGCCTCTAAGAGTACCTACCTCACTGAGATTTACTTGACGGGTGCGTGCGTGATCAAAATTGGCCTCACCTAGAAAGGAAACTAGCTCAAAAGTGAGATTCTTAGAATACACAAAGAAGCGCATCAAGTTTGGCGATTTGCCAATAATCATAGACTGGATTTCTAAGTAAACCAAGAACCCTCTTTTCCCACTATTAGCAATTTTTGGTCATTCTCTTTTTACTCGTAGTTTCTCTTATTTGTCTTCCATTGTTAGCTTAAAATTATAAAAATGGTGTCATATCAAAATTAAATGTTTTATCTATAAAATCGTAAGGGCCAAAACACGATTATGGAAATTTCGGTGGATGGAATAATAAATAAAAGTAACACTGAATTGTACTTTACTCCCTGTTTTTAGTTTCATTCAAATACCTAATTTACTAATAAATAATGTATACGTATAAAGATTTCATAATTATGGAGAGAACCATCCATATATTTCATATTTATTGGGGACTTGTGCTGTTGCCCGCGACTTCGTAGGTACAACCCTTTTTTTGCTCCCTTAATCCACCCCTTGCGCAAAATAACAAAGCCTATCTGGTCATAGCTAATAATATTCGTGAAAACCGCATTTAAATCCGTCTAGTCGTTTAGGAGATGTGCGTGGACAAACAAACAAAAATTCAAAAAACAGCTGCTTGTTTTAAGACGACCAGGGGCCTTACCCCTAGCTCGAAAAGTTGACCCGCATAGGTGTTATTTGTCTCAACGGTACCATCAACTACGATAAGCGGTAGTTATTTGATAGCCGCCAAGCTTTGCTATTTTCACGCACACACGCATAGTAAAACGGATTTTCGTTCATTCAAGTTAGACGCTTTTAAACGATGCAGCTTAAATGAGTTGGATAATTTTAGGTACCTATCAGGTACCTACTAAAAGTTGCCTCGCAAAAGTGAAGCTAGGGGTAAGGCCCCTGTGTGTGTTTTTTTTATATCTCGAAATTACAGTTTTTTTTATCTCTACGTTTTTATGATTACGTATAGATTTGTACATTTTACATTACAGCTATGCCTAAGTACTTTTTGAAAAAAAAAATGAAAATAAAAGAAATTGCGAAACGCACGATTGTGTGTAAGCGCCATGATTTTGATCCACTAAATGCTACAATAAATTAAGCCTTATTAATTTATGGAAATCTGTAGTCTGTAGCGTTGCCTCACCTGTTCTATTGCCACTGGGTGCCTTGACCACACCCTCTGCATACCCAGCATGAGCGTCTAGAAGCGCCCGTCGCATCATCTGTGGGTCCACTGTCCGCGCGGTGCGACCTTGCCGCGCAGATCCCCATGGCCCGGACTTCAGGAGCCTATTCACTAGATGTCTGGAAAACACAAAATGATAGATCAAGTTGGCAGTCCTGGATTTGTCAATAGGCCATAATTATAGGCCGCGGCCTAGGGGCGGCAGCGTCCTAGGGGTGGCAGATTTTAGAGGAAGCTCACTTACTACATATGGAAAATTATTAGTTTTGAAAGGTACATGGGGCGGCGGAAATAAAGTGGCCTACACTCGTAAAAAATATAAATCCAGCCCTGCAAGTTGGTGGCTTTGCCTACGTAGCTAAATAGGTATATTGGGCTTCGTAGGCAAAGGCAGGATGTTGTCTGTTGCCTTAAGTGTGAATGTAGGGGTTCCTCAAGGATCAATTTTGGTCCTGGTATATGTCAATGCCTCATTCAAATTAATTCCTTTTCAACAGGCGAGTTGGTGATCAAAAGCGGATCATATTCGCGATAAAAAAAAATCTAAAGTTACGCTAAGTACGCCCTATACTCTAACCGCGGGCCAGAATACGCGTAATTTGCAAAATCATGCGACTGCAAACCGTATTTAAAAAAGGGACTCATAGCACGTTAGCGTACCTAACCTCATTGTTATGAGACCAAAGCTGAAAACGCGAAAAAAACAGCTGTTGTTAATGATCTTTGAAATAGCTACGTATTTACAAAGATTGTTGCTGTGTCAGTTTTTTTGTATTAACTTTTTCCATGGTGCAGCTGGTTGCAAAGATATTCATGATGATGAATAAGATTACACTATCGGCTTAGCATAGCAGTTCTGTCTGACCCTTTATAATGATTATTAATCATAATGACAAAGGTTATGCTAAAGTAACTAAAGTTATTTATGTCACATGACTGCCCCGGTGGCTCAGTTAGTAACGCACCTACCTCCTGCGCTTGGAGGTGTGGGTTCAATTCCCACCTAGGACAAACATTTATATGACGAACATTTGTGTTTGTTCTATGACGTCTGGACAATTTTTATTCTATATCTATATTTAATTCTAATTCCTCAGAATTTAAGTAAATGTTGCCAATTGGCCACATGGGATGGGCGTAGAGAGATAATCTTTCTACGGGGTGAGGATTAAACATTTTCAACGCGAGGTTGTTAGTCTCCTTGAGGCTCAGAAAATATAAAGATCAAAGCCTAAGGGGTAATGGTACTTACCACTATCGTGTTGGCTCCCCCACTACCTCTACAAATGAAATTGGTCGCATTGTTACCTAATGTCCCGTTGATAGTTGATAGTGCAGTGCCATTAAGACTAGACTCCCAACATTAGCGATAAGTACGTAATTACGTGTCAGTCTACGTACGGAAAATGAACATGAGGTTTAAAAACCTATGGGAATATTCCCACATGAGATTGGCATTGTCTAAGTAGGTATCTAGGTTTATTTGTCTATAACGGAATCTAAAATGTATGTGATTTTGATATTTAATCAAAGCTAACACTATTTACCTACCTAAGCAAATTAGGTACAGTCATGTCATAATCATGTGAAAATGTGTGAACGAAAATCGGCGGCGCGCGGGTATTTTTTAGAATGTAAGTAGGTAGGTAATGGACTTAGAATAGTGCGATCTAGTAGTCATCACAAATCATAATAAATTCTTGATAAAATAAAAACTGTTAAAAATGTAATCATTATTCTTTACTTTGCCTGCCACAGCACAGAATATTAGGTGGGCCTTGATTGGGTTAGTACCTATAAGGTGATGGCCCGGGTGTTACATCCATTGGCGACGGTGATCACTTACCATCATGTGACCCGTTAGCATGTTTGCTACTTATGGCTAAAAAAAGGTTCGTGAAGTGTAAACAAGTAATTTACATGACAATGTATTTTAGTGACGTTTCCAAAACTTTACAGAAGCCTGTAGTAAAGTCTCCACTACGTTACTAGTGCACGACTTGGACTTGATTGTGACTTACTTTGCTTGACTCTGACTGTGACTTGTTTGACTATAAATGTAATAAAACTTGAAAAAATCTCACTACTTGACACTATGCAATGACACAATGCACAAAACGTGAAATCCTCTCAAGAGTAAAAAAAATATACCTTACTGCACTTATTTATTGAGTTATTTCTCCGACTACCTACGTATAGACACAAAAAAATATATTTATTCCTATGCCTTGCTTACAGTCTTCACAGATCTGCTGGCACAGTATTTCTTCTTTTTTCCGCTTGCCATAACAATCGGAAAAGGAAGTTGTGGACAGGAAATAATAAAATAGTGATTGACGTATAAACATAATTACCGGTAAATCCAAAAGATCGGTAAATCAATCAATCAAACAATCGCATATCATAATATCGGAAACGCGGAAAAATAAATGGAAGTGTTATGCCTACAGTTTCATGTTTTAGCTCTTAAACTTGTCGTCCGTTTGATCATCACGTTTGCTGTTGTGTGCCGCTTAATATTGATTATGCGTTTGTAGATCTTTATCCTTTTTGCGTGCTATGTATCCTGCCCACTGCCGCTTCAACTTGCTAATCCGGTGGGCCATGTCGGTAACTTTCGTCCGCCTACGGATCTCCTCATTTCTGATTAGATCTCGTGGAGAAACACCGAGCATAGCCCTCTCCATAGCTCGTTGTGCGACTTTGAGCTTGTTTATGACGCCCATAGTGAGAGACCACGTTTCAGTGCCGTAAGTATGTCATCAATGGCAACACACACTGGTCGAAGAATTTCGGTATTTTGGACGAGAAGACGTTGCGAAGTTAAGCGAACCTTGCCCAGCCGAGTTGGATTCGCCGATTGACTTCTTCTTTGAAGTTGGTTTGAAGTTGGCCTAGTTGGCCTGTTTGTCCTAGGTAGATGTACGCATCAACATCTAGAATTGAGTTCACAACAGGTAATATTGGGGTGGGCATAACATAGATTTGACATGAACTTGTCTTGTCCGTGTTCATCTTAAGGCCCATCTGTTGGGAGACTCGATTGAGGTCTTCGAGCATCATGCTGATAGATCTTCCATCGATTCTTCCATGACCACAATATCGTCATTAAACCGAAAGTGATGTACTCGGCGTTGATGTTGATGCCGAGTGCATGCTATTCCAGGAGCTTGAAGGCTTCTTCCAATGAACAGTTTCGGAGATATGTTTGGCGCGGTAGCAATATCTACGTCCTATGTAACTCTCCTGATTATATTAAAAGTAAAAACTGTAATACGTCTTACAGGCGTCAACTAAACAGGAGTAAACTGACTATAGCATGATAGCAGTCAGTGACAAATTTCTATTCACCACCGGTTCTAGTACGATCACTAAAGTTGAGCAACGTCGGGCGCGGTCAGTACTTGGATGGGTGACCACCTGGGCATGATGTCTTTTGCACTACTTTTTTGAACTTAAATAGATAACAATTTAGGTGGTTGTACGGAACCACAGAAAAGAGAAGTAAATAGAACGGAAATGAGAAGCAAACTCTGGCGCCAGGTATTGTGACAGATATGTAATTGAATATTCTTATTTATGTTATGTGAACGCGTTGAACTCCGCGTCACAGTTGCTGACACAGTTGCTATGGGTTTATATGGGTGCAAGTGGCTACAACAAATTTCTTACTAAAACGCCTTGACAGCCATTCTAATTAAACAAAAAAAAACTTTTCTGTGTACGGAACCCTCAGTGCGCGAACCTGACTCGCACTTGGCTGCTTTTATTTACCTTGGGTATGGAGTTCCATCAGGTCCTGGACAGTCTGTTCCTTGCAGTGCATCTCCCCATGCGTATTTTAATCTTGGACCGCAATCTGCTATCACACAGGATATGAGCGCCTGAAATTCGTCAAAATCATAACATGATTATGTAAAAAAATTGAAAAGTTCATACAATTTATTAACAAGTAATAATGTATAATGAGAACGAATTTGAGAGAATTGTAATAAAACGTGATTAAAAGAAATAAATATGTTTAGTAAATTGTGTCCTTTTTAATGCATATTTTTAAACGTAAACATATGACTTAAAAATTTACAGAAAATACTGTTATAACAGATTTAGTATGAATCAAACAATAAGTGAGTACAGAAGAAATAGATAAATACTACAAAAAAAAGATCGTAGGTGAATCGATCGTTATAAAATATTTTAATAATACGAAAATAATATGCATGTACCGTGCGTGAGTTGCTATCGGAGTGGTATGTATGCCGTGGCCGAATGACCCAGAACCCGTGACTACTCGGGCCTTAAACTGACAAACCCCTCCTTTTACATGTCCAAAGTAGGTATCTGGACATAAAATATGATCGACATAAATCTTGACATTCATTCAACTTGTGAAATTTTATTTCGGTTAAAATCATGATTGTATGCAAAATTCATTAGTTATCTAATTTATCCACCTAATTTTTAACTAAAGGTAGCCTACTTAGGTTAGTTAAAAATTACGAAAATACGTACAAAATACGTAGTAATAAGTAATTTATAAACTTTTGTCTAAATAATAATAAATTGAACATAATTTTAGTAATTAAAAAATAGACAACAGTTTTACATAGGTAGACTAGGTATCTAATATTATATAAATTTCTTTTCTTTCTATAAACAGTGTTTTGGTAAATCAATATGTGCATAAACGAAAGGGCAAATTATCGGTGTGCGTTGAATTGAAAAGTCCCAAGAAGAAAGTGTTAGTAAGTATCAGATATCTAGGCCATGTGTGAATAACATGTCATTGAACTGTGCTTGAATGAAACGTCAGGTGGATGTCAGGTGTATGTTGTTAAGTTTCGCTGACATTTGATAATTTCTCTCAATAGGCTCTTGGAGGCGTGACACTTAAAGTAATGTCACTTTCTATGTATGAATGAGTAATTTAAATAACGATGTAATAACGATTCACATCCTCACAAGCACGACAAAGATTAATCTTTAAGGTTTGCTACACATTGATGGATCAATATTATTCATATTAAGTTAAGCCTCATTTCGATTATATCACAGCTAAATATGATGTTTTATTCATCAATCACAATATTAGAATAGTTTGATGCAACGCTGTCTCATGGGAAATATTACCTTATTATTATGTCTTGCATCAATTCCCAGTGATGAGGATTGATTCAAAAGTGAAATTCGTGTAAAGAAAAAGCAGCGAAAGTGCTTAGTAGTCTCTCGAGTCCATTGTATGCCCGGCACGTTCTTGAATGACACTTCTGATGTCCGATTTCCTATAATAAAGCCGGCACTGCTGTTGCAGTTGACCTTGAAACCAATGTTCACAGAAAGTCTGAAAAGCTTGCCCTGACTACGTTTTATGTACATTTTCATTATCATGGAGAAAACTGTTATTTTAGCTGCTTTAATAGCCGCGGCTAAAAGCTTTCTAGGCCTAGATTGCTTACACGGCACTAAATGAATTGTGGTGAAACTGTCATTTATAACAAATCTACGAGTATATCAAAATTAATAACTGGCAAGTAATTTTTTGGTTTATTTTCTCGTCTTCACGATAATTTATTTCAGTTTTCCGCAATGTATCTTAAGTCATCAGTTAGTCAGCCAATAATTTTGTTATCCTTAGATGCAGTAAGTACCTAGCATTAACTAAGTTATGTCTATACCTGCCTTTAATTATTCATATCAAATGCGATCTAAATTAAATGACAGCCGTAAACATGAATATTGATTACAGTTATAGAAGTTAATATTTATCATAATGAAATCTCTAGATACTTATTATCTAGGCATTCTTTTGACCATGGCTTATACCAGTTATATTACCTACTTATAATACTGGTTAAATAAATTCGAATATTATGATCTAACGGGAATCTCCAATAGACGATTTTTATCTCTACAAAGGCACCTTTTGTGTCTTGTTTGTATAGAATTTTGCGACTTCCTTGTATGGTCAGTTTCTATCTCGGTGTCACGACGATACAGTGTAAGAAGTCGGTCAGCAACCTTCAACTAATGACACGTTAATGTTCGTTAGACGGTGAATGGGTGCCGTGGGTAACAGTAAATCAAGATAAACCTCACTGTTCTATACTTTTTACCTATCTCCCTGATCCGTTCATTTGCTCCAAATGCATAGGCAATGAGTCAGTCAACCAAGCAGCGGATAACTTATTAGTGTAACTTTACAGTCACAATTAAAATCATATCCTTGTTAAGCGAGTCATGTTTTTTTCTGTAGGTATATGACTTTCTTTATTTGAAACTTAATTTAGGAAACTTTTTGGAAAGTATTTTTTTATATGTGAGGACGAAGATGAACTAAAAAGAGTTTGAACAACGCACATGATTTTCAAAGAAATGAAAGTTTTTTACAACTCGGTCATGATAATACTCTGCTTTTAATTCATACATAATATGTTATTACAGTTAAATAATAATTTTTTTTTTTTTTTTTTTAAAAAACTTCACAGCCTTTTATTTATGCAGGGTAGATGTAAAATTATGTTTTTTTTTTTTATTAATAACCAGAAACTAAAAGGAAAGTTTATTTAACTTACCAATTGAAAGCAAACATATAAACTTCTTGAACACATTGTAATATTTATTAATTTATCTATACGTGTTTAAGCTAATAAATAGAACAGCACACTTTTAAACGCGAATTTTTTACGAAAGCAAGGATGACACATTCGCGTGAGTGGAAGGGCGTGCGGTCGACGCACTGCCCGCTCAGACAACAAGTGATGTTCATTATAACGGGAGTTCAGCCGGGAGTCCTAAGAGCAACGAGCCTACTTTGCGGTTACTGTATGACATGATAAGTTTAAATTTAGCGCCATCTGTCAACAGAACACTGCAACACGATATGACTTACCGGTTTCTGTTTCTGCTTTATCGGTTTTTATTTACGATATCATCATCCAAATGACAGAGCTGATTTTTATCTTCAATCAACAAATCTTTCATTTTAGTACATCACTAATTCGAAACATGGCCGCATGGCTGGGTGACAGCGGCTCATGCGATATTTCGGCACGAATTATTGAAAGCACAACAAAATCGGTAAACTTCAACATATTAACAAACACTGAAAACAAAAGTTTTAATACGAATTTTAGTGAGTTTCAAAAGTGTGATTACAACGCAAAAGTCAGTGGCAGTGATAGAACTGTTAGATTTACTCTTACAGGCGACGACGTAAAAGACTATTTGAAGGAAAACTTTAGCGAACTCTCACTGTAAGTTCACTAACATTCATTTAACTGTTAACTTACGTAATTTCTATTTGTTTAGTAATTTAATCCGATTTAATCTTAACAACAACTTCTGAAGTGTATTACTGCCAATCAGCTGTTTGTCAATAATCTTATATCTTGCTCACACTCGTGGAATAGTGCTAGAGTTGTTCTTTTTTGCGTTGTGTATCGTTTTTGGGCATTCTATTTTTGTGTATTACCATCACGATGTGATGCGAACATCCTAATTTTGTATTCTCACTAGAGTACGTATATTGGAAGGCGACCGAAAGGTATGAATAGTTCAGATTTCCTATTGCAAGTATTCATAAGCCTTTATCTTATCGAAAATAAGATCTTCTCTAACCTATGATCAGAGGTTCTTCCTCAATTCCAGAGCAAATATTAGAAAAATCCTGTCCCACCCTTGTAGGTGATTACTACATTAAGATTCATGAAACTTACTAAAACCTTTGAAAAGCTTACAACTAAGTACTACATACATCATTATACCCACTTTAAATGTCAAAACAAAAGCATAGTGTGTACATAATTTTTTTAACGCTTGTCATTTGTTTCTTGCTCTATTATTTTTCAATTGTTTCTCTGTTAACAACTTCTTACTCCTTTCAATAAAATTCACAGATATTGTTTGTTCTGGTTTCTAGCAAACGCGCCAAAACATGTATACATTTTATTTTTCATAATTAACTCTGATACGATAATATTATTTGGGGCCTGAAAAGGTTAGCTTAGCCTAGCTGAGTAATTACTTGCATGTAGCAAGAATTATAGGATGGCAACACAAACACTCTGGTTGCAGAGACAGCTCAAGAATTTGGAGACCAAAACTGGAGAGAGCTAAGCTCGGAATTACTTAGCCTGATATAATCCAGTATGAGCATTTTCAAAGAACCACAGTCACCAACATAGCTACTTGTACTACGATAGCCAAAGAGGAAGAATGTTCTTGAGTGGAGACCATGAACTGGATGACGTATTGTAGTTATGCTTAGATGGGCTGATGATATTGTGAGAGTTGCAAGCATCCAGTGGATGCAGATGACAGGTGTTCATTGTGGTTTTCTAAGGGGGAGGCCTATGTTCAGTAGAAGGTGTCTTCTGGCTATTAATGATGATTAATTTGTCGACAGGAAAGTGACCGTACCTTAGCGGTTAGAGTACTCGAGACATTATGCCAGTTATTTTTTTTTATATATTTAAAACTAGTTTTTTTGCCCGCGACTTCGTACGCGTAGATATTAATATAAACCTTCAATCCTTTTTTCTTCCCTTAATCCGGCCTTGCGCAAAATAACATAGCCTATACTTCAATCTGGTCGTAGCTAAGCATATTCGTGAAAACCGCAATTAAACGCATTTTCTTCCAGGGGTGTAGGAGATGTGCGTGAACAAACAAACAAAAATTCTAAAAACTGCCTTAACATGTTCAGCTGCTTATTTTAAGTCGCCCTGTGTGAAGTATTGATAGAAGCATAAAAGTAATAAATAACACCGTCAACAGTTTTCAAATCAAAAAGACAATGTGACCACAGTGCATGTTTTGAATTTTTCTTTTGTCTAAACCATAAAAAGTATATCATGTCATGTCGGGATGATATACATGTCTGAAATTTGACTGTCCAGTATTGCTGGCCAAGGAACCCTGACATAATGCTTGTCTTAACACGCTCTTGGCTAGTTATTTCTTATTTCGCGTGCATTTGTATTTATACCTTGGTTAAAAAGCCCTGAAATGGAACTACTCTATTTATCTGTTAAAATATCATAGTAAAATAAAATGATTTCAATATTCTTATTCTTATTAAAAATATACACTGTATTCTTCTAATAGCTAAGTTACCCTGTTATATACCCTGCATAAAGGGTGCAGCAATGACTTATGTAGTGGCTGTTCACAAAACCAGACCACAGACATAAACATATAAATTTAAGTATAGTTAAATCTATTACATAAATATTATATATACTATTCAAACTTAACATGGGGTGAAGTAATTTTACAAAACATAAAAAAAACATACTTAGTGTGATAGGTTACTTAATTGTATATAAGATCATACAAAACTTATGACGCTACTTTCTTAACTATTTATATATCGATATTTATTTTCTAATTATAATTTTCTACATTTTATCGTCGAAAAAATATTTTATCTCGTAATAACATTTTTGGGTCAGAAACTTACTAAGTTGGTTCTGGAAAAAGTGTTATTATTTATTTATTTCTTTATTGCGTCCGGAATTTTGTTGTATAGGTTTATTGTCATGTACAAAGGGCCTTTTTTGAATATTTCTATTCGCGGGACTGAATTAAAATAGTATGCGGTATATTTTGTGTTTTAAACGCTAACATAGAATAAAACCAAGAGAATGTAATACTCCTACTCCATGCACTGGAATGAATCACCAAAGAGGTTGTAAGGCCTGCCTGCTTGATCTACACGTTCATTCATCTAAGAAGGTTATGGAACCTTCTTTAAATTTAAACTGATTATCTGAATGACAGTTGACAGTTTCAAAATTTTAATGGCTATGTCAATAACATTCTTTTTACTTTGGATCTCCTTGCTTGAGGCTATGTGACGATCCTCATATTACGTTTCGGGTAACGAAGAAATGAATCATTGATTTTTATTTTCGTTTATGTAAAAATAAAGAATTAAAATAAATTATATAAGATAGCCTATGTTTTAATCTGGTAATTTCTAAGCATATTCGTGAAAACCGCATTTAAATCCGTCCAGTGGTTTAGGAGATGTGCGCGGACAAACAAACAAACAAACAAACAAACAAACAGCCAAAATTCTAAAAACTGTCCTATCGTGTTCAGCTGCTTATTTTAAGACGCCCTGTGTGATTATTTTTTTGTTATCTCGCAATTACAGATTTTTTTATCTCTACGTTTTTATTATATGTATAGATGACATTTTTTCATTGTCATTTAAAAGTGTAATCTGAAGTGTGGAATTTCACAACATTTTTTTTGTTATTTTTTATTTGTATTGATATTAGTTTTCTCCTTTTACCTATGTACAGTATGTTTCAGACACTTGACTAGTTAAATGTGTATTTTCAGTAACAATGACCCAAAACCCGATATGTCAAAGGCTAATCTTGATGTCACAAACAATATGGAGAAGACAAAGAAGAAACAGGACGACAACTCAGCTAGATACAAATGTGAATACGAAGGCTGCGAACGCACATACAGCACAGTTGGAAACCTACGGACACACATGAAAACACATAAAGGTAACTATTTTATTGTTTTGTCTCTCAAGGCCTTCATCATAGGACAACCATAGGACGTCCACTGCTGAACATAGGCCTCGCCCATCAATTTCCAAAAGGGTCGGTTGGAAGCGGCCTGCATCCAGCGTTTTCTTTTAGGTGTCTGTCCATTTTGTGGGTGGATGTCTTATGCTGCGCTTACCGGTCCGTGGTCTCCATTCGAGAACCTTTCGGCCCCATCGGCCATCTGTTCTGCGTGCAAGGCCTTAACTCAGTGAATAATTATCACACAGGTTTGGCCTCCGAAAACTTGAAGAGCCCCCCAGTTTTTAAACCCCGACGCAAAAAGTTGGTGTAAAAGTTTAACATGTGTATCTGTGTGTTTGTCTGTATCATCGTAGCTTTTATAAGGCTGAACCATTTTTGGAGGTAAAAAAATATAGAATGTGGTGTATAAATCTAAGCTGAACACTGTTTTAAACTATCACGGTTATTCACTAAAGTTATATGATTATTTACGGGATATGTACCGTGGTAAGGTTGTGGAAGGAGCTCCCGATATTTCGGCGCAGTTACATGCACCATGTTCACAGGAAGACTGAAGAATGCAGGTAGTTGGTGAAAAAGTTCAAAGTTAGGTACAGACAAAACGATCTACCCTCTTTCTTAGTCTTTTGCTACGGTTATCACTGGAACTCGAACTCGAACCTAAGTCTCGACAAAACACACTCACTGTATCACTGCGTATAGTATTTTGAACACATTTTGAACGCGGACTTTTATTTTTAATGCAACCTAATACTGGATTCCACGCACTAGCGAGTTGAGAACCATCACCTCGATTGAAATTCTGGCATTTTGAAATTTCAATAGTTTCCTTTACCAGCCTTGGTATGTAGTGACGCTCGGTGGACAGGATTTCGGGATTATGAAGTTCAATCTAGTGGTTAGGACCCGCGTCCAGCAGATGCTCAGCTATGGCAGATTTATGTCTTTCATTATTTTTTACTGCCTTAATGTATTCCTTGATGCGGCATGAGACAGTTCGCTTCGTTTGTCCTATGTATGAACTTCCGCAGCTGCAGTTGATTTTGTACACCCCGGGATGCTGAAATGGAATCTTGTCCTTGGGGGAACGCAGACATTTTGTTGTGACTTAGGTTCGAGTTCCAGTGATAACCGTAGCAAAAGACTAAGAAAGAGGGCATATCGTTTTGTCTGTACCTAACTTTGAACTTTTTCACCAACTACCCGCATTCTTCAGTCTTCCCGTGAACATGGTGCATGTAACTGCGCCGAAATATCGGGAGCTCCTTCCACAACCTTACCACGGTTAATATCCCGTAAATAATAATATAATTTTAAATCTAAGCTGCACGAATAAAGAAAACATAAAAAAAAAACAAAGTAATTTTTTCAATTTAACATTGAAATTAGTTTTCCATCATACTTAAAAACTAAGTAAAAAAATAAATCGGCCCTGTGCGAGTCGAGTTCGCGCCCTGGTGGTTTCGTACCACCACATAAATTATTAACTACTAAAGTACAAAAAAGTAGTGCAAAAAGACAACACCGCTACTATATTGTGACACCACGCCCAGATGGTCACCCATCCAAGTACCGACCGCGCTCGACAGTGCTTAACTTTGTATAATTGCCATAAGTAGTTTAGTTATTTAAGGTGGAACGTTTCACGTATGGCGGGAAATTCAAATTTCAAACAGTTTTTTTGTTCTTGTAGCTAGGCCGGGTAATTATTGTAAACGATCATGATGTTTGCGAAAATTGATTTTTATTCTTTACAAACTCACGTAAAGCTATTGATCTCTAATGCACATTATTACATACATATGTCAATAAACAAATTTTTGCTGTTTTAAACGGTTTATTGACAAATGTAAGAAATATGGTGAGTTACTGATTAATAACTGTACATGATAATTTAAAGAACAACCAACAATTTTCGCACACCCTGTGTCATTTCACAATAATTACCCGGTCTAGCTACAAGGACAACAAAACTGTTTGAAATTTGAATTTCCCGCCAAACATGAAACGTATCACCTTAATGTTAGTTTATTCATAAATAAAAAATCTTATAATCCATGTAAAATATAACATTACGAAACGTTATAATACATATCATGTTACAATATTATGATCCACAGCTCAGTAAGGTGTGAAAAAGATTAAGACTTAACCTTATTATCTGTTTTGCTTTTGATACACTCATTGTGAAAAACAATCGGGTGCTATCAGATAAATAAAATCGGCCAAGTGCGAGCCAGGCTCACGCACTTACGGTTCCGTACCACCACAAAATACAATAATTATCAATTTTAAAAAACTTTTTGCTCCGACTTAACGCCTACCAAAATAGTCAAGCAATTGCTACGCTGTCACATAGTTAATATTTTGCAAGTGACGCTCGGTATAAGTTTTAGTGAACAGAAATTTGGTACCGACTAGCACTTGGCCATTATTTATTATTTGTTGTTATACTTCAGAGTGTGTACTATAATCATGCTAAGTTTGACGCTTGTACGTATTACCGTTTTTACATTAGAGCTAATACAAAAATATGTTTAAATCATGTTTGATGTATGGGAGCCCCCTTAAATATTTATATTATTATGTTTTTTAGTATTTGTTGTTATAACGGCAACAGAAATACATCATCGGTGAAAATTTCAACTGTCTAACAATCACGGTTCATGAGATACAGCCTTGTGACAGACGACAGACAGCGGAGTCTTAGTAATAGGGTCCCGTTTTTCCCTTTGGGTACAGAACCCTAAAAAGAAAACCGGAATTTTCCGGCTAAAGCCACAGACTATATAGCTGGTTTTGCCGGTCATTCTAAAATATTGTGTAAATATTATGCCATTGAGTGCCATTGAATTAATTTATATAATATCCACAATCTGTGATTAACTACGCCAATTTTTTTTTTTTTTTTTTTTAATATATAAAATGCATACCTACAAATGTGAAAGTTTATTGTGTTTATCTAACACTTAGTTTAATATACTACAATGAAATTTGTAAAAACAAACTACTGATATTGGATTTAAAAAGTTATCAGTTCTTACTGGTGACAAAGTGAGAATATTGTGTTTCTCATGCTTTATTTGCATGCAGCCTTATTATAGATAAATAACCCACATGGATCTTGATTAAATTGTGATAAGCTAGAAAGAACCGGTTGTTATTTAAAACAATAACCGGTATAATCTGGTTTTTTCGTTTCTATTTTTGTTTTCGATTGTTCAATCGAATTGTGTCAATTATTTGATCTGATGTCGGCGCGATTTACCACCGCACTAGCCATCGCAGCCTGTAAGCGTTTTGATCTGTGGAAATATTTTTACGGGATTTTTTGCCTCACACATTCAAATTGTAAAATGAGCTGTAGTATTTCTGAATAATAATAACTTGGGGAACTGTAAAAAGCTGGCAAAAGTCTTTAAAAGATCTAATCTGAAGTCTGATCTAATTCCTTCCTGCCCATTTTTCTATCGGACTGCCAGAGCGGGCACGAAAAATGGACACCACTTTATGATTGACTAGCCGTCCGCCCCGGCTTCGCACGAGTGTAAGCTCGGCCTTCGGCCTCGCTACAAAATATAATATAGCCTATGTCACCCGGGGATAGTGTAGCTTCCCAACAGTGAAAGAATTTTTCAAATCGGTTCAGTAGTTTCGGAGCCTATTCATTACAAACATACAAACATACAAAAATAGGTACAAATCTTTCCTCTTTATAATATTGGTGTAGATATTCCGAAAACCCGTACGAAACGCCTTGATTCCACTTTTATTGTGTGAAGTAGGCGTTCGTCTGTGGAATGCGCTGCTTGAATGGGTGTTCCCCGATAATTACAATCTGGGTGTCTTCAAGTCACGAGTGAATCAGTTTCCTGGCAAGCGTGCTCCATCGTAGTCCGCATCATTGCTTAACATCGGGCGATTTGGCGGGTCAAACGCAAGCCTATTATATCATTAAAAAAAGGTTGGCTGCTGGGCTAACGTACCTGTATTTATTTGTTACAAATTTCCAAACGTGACGGCGATCGCTAGCTATTAGACGGCCTTTTTGCTTGTTTGACAACTAAGTATAGCATAAAAAGAAAACTACATATTTAGTAAATTTTAAAAATCGTTTTCGGTGACACTCCATTTTATACTTAATTGGATTCTTACATGTGAGATAAAATTTGTCGTAAATATTTTTTCAGGTAAATTACACAACACTTGTTCGAAAATAAATGAATAACACCCAATCCTAAGAATAGATTTGGATAATTACTGAGAAAATGGTTCTACAATGTTACTTAACACTCTTAAAGCAAAATAATAATGTAGATAGATACTCTCACTTTATTACAAACTAGTCGATCGTCCCGGCTTCGCACAGGTGTAAGCTCGGCCTTCGGCCTCGCGACAAAATATAATATAGTCTATGTCACCTGGGGATAGTGTAGCTTCCCAACAATGAAATAATTTTTCAAATCGGTTCAGTAGTTTCGGAGCCTATTCAATGCAAACAAACAAACAATCAAATCTTTCCTCTTTATAATATTAGTATAGACTAACCACCTTTTCGCACGAATTGAGTTTTTTAAAATATTCTAGTATAAAATATAGCCTATGTTACTAAGGGATAAGGTAGCATTCTAATAGTGAAATAAATTTTTTATGGGTCCGTTAGTTTTTGAGTTAATTCATTACAAACACACAAAATCCAAATCTTTCCTCTTTATAATATTACTAGCCGCCCGCCCCGGTTTCGAGCTCGGCCTTCGATTTCGCTACAAAGTTAATATAGCCTATGTAACGGGTTAAGGGGGTAGTGTAGCTTCCCAACAGTTAAAGAATTTTTTAAATCGGTTCAGTAGTTTTTTGAGTTATTTCGTTACAAACATCCAAAAAATACAAATCTTTCCTCTTTATAATATTAGCATAGATTAATAATAACGTAGATGTAGATTTACTTATTTTTTACCTTTTCCTTCTATTTCCACTTTAATTTAATCACAATTGTAAAATTAATTTTGTAGTGCCTATCACTGATTAATTTAATAATAGGTAGAAACCCCTATGCCTCTGTATTACTCTCACTCCTTATACATCCTAAACAGATCACAAAATGTATCCCACTTCTGATATTGCAAAGCACTTGATTACATGGGCCATAGATGGTTCTAAACTAGAACATCTAGTTCTATGACATGGACCTACTCCACAAAGTACAACTCAACCATCAAATTAGTTTGTAATTAGCGAGGCATTACGTAAGTGTTCCGGATAAAAGGGTATAATAAGGAGATTAATAAAATTTCTAGTGAAATCACAAATTATAAAGAGAGATTTAGGCTTGGTTGCACCACAGTAGTAGTTTAAGTAAAGGTTTATTACAAATTTAGCAATAACAGTAACGCTGACTTTAGCAGTTAGAATGTGAAATGCGTTGCACCAGCATTTCCCTAGCACAGTTAAAGTTACCAGGGTTGCAAGTCAAATGAGACCTTATTTACCGCAGATGCATAGCTGGAATTACATTTTATACATCTGATAAGATGGCGGACAAAATGTTCTTATCTACCATCATGTATCAAATAAAAAATGGCATCTGAGAAGAGAACGAAAAGTTTTTTTTTAAATTAATAAAGTTTACTTATACTTTCGTATAAAAACAAACATATTTTAAATAGAGGCTCGAAATTACAATAACTTTAAGCGGTTTCAAATAAGAAAGAATTCAGATCTGACACTTGACCCTACAAAACACTAGGTAAGGTGAATATGTTAAGTTTTGAAAAAAGTTATGAAACAATACTTGTTTAGGAGGCTGCTTGCAAGAGGTCGTTAGTCATCAAAAACCTTGTATAACATTATCTACTACACAATTAATCGATCTACATAACACATTACATCTGTTCCAGGTGAATACAGGTTCAAATGTTCAATGCAAACATGTGAAAAAGCATTTCTTACGTCATATAGTCTGAAAATTCACCTGAGGGCGCACACCAAGTCTAAACCATTCGCCTGCCAGATACCGGGATGCAGGAAAGCCTTTAATACACTTTACAGGTTAGTTTTTACTTAACACCTTATTCACATACATTCGATTTATATTTTTATGATATGTTACCGGAAATGTATGAAATCTAGGAATTGTGTATAATTTCTAGAAAATGTAGATAGAAACTCATTATTGTGTACACCAGAAATAAAAATTACAAACAGAAGACACTTACGAGCTAGTGCCACAAGTGGCGGCCTTATGTATATAATTCTGAGTTAATTTAGGAAATGTGATAAGGTTCTCGTTTAAACAGGTCTCCATAATACGGGCCTTTGAGCCTAGTGTGGGACCGCAGGAATGTCTGCGATTTATTGCCGTACTTTAAGTGTAATTATAATTTTTGTTTCAAATGTATTAATATAGTGTTTTTGGAAAATAATTTATCTTCTGGGAATATCTGGGACATTTTTTGCACACACGGTCATCTGACCCCAAACTAAGCAAAGCTTGTAATATGGTTGCCAGAGACTGATATATCTTATCTTAATACATACAATTCCTAGTAAATGTATGTATTTATTAGGCATTTTATGCAATTGAAATGGAACTAGAAACTGTATAGAAATTAGGAAGTGTCTCGGTTAGATCCGACACGGAGCACCCAGACTTGAGTTGGTTAGGTTCGACATCAGTGACAGATCCGACACAGAGTCCCTACTTCTATACCCCCTATTAATAAACGTAGAGTAGCTTTGGAGTAGTTACTACGTCTGTTGTCTTTTTCGATCGAGTTCAAAATTTTAAAGAGAGAAAAATACAAAACACTGCGTAGCTATTCCAATACTACTCGAAGTTTATTAATAAGGGGGCTAAAGTGAGAAACATATAATAAAGAAAGAAAGAAAGAAATATTTATTTTGTAACTACAACTTAACATAAACAACAGATATAATATGGTGCTCAGGTAGTGAAGTTGTCACAAAAATGGCCTCAACTCAGCATAATGCTATTTACCAAACAGCGCTGATCTTCCGCTGAAGCCACTCAGTGAAGTCACGAAAGGATTGAAATAACAGTGCAACGTAAGAATAAAAACAGTACCATAAATTTTATATAGAACGACACATGTGACATTGACATACGTGACGTATAATCCAATTTATATCACACATTTCCTATAGATTTTAGGCATTGGATCAATTTCCTAGGAATTCTGTAGAATGACGAATTACATTCATTTCCGATGACATATTCTATGAAAGCATATCAAAAATTCCACTCTCTCCCTCACTCATTACGAAACCTCGAAAACTACGTGACCTATTTATACGATATGCTCTCAAAAGTCCTGACAAAAATACCATTTGTTCCGACTCCTCGTTTTTACAACATTCCTCTCAAGGTTTCGGAGAGTATCGGAGCTCTTGGCGTCGACATTTCTGCAAATGTACACCTCACAAACAAGGCCAAGCTTGTTCCAAGAATATTTGTGTGCTCAAGAAGGCGAAGCGGTACTTCACGTCGAATAACGCTTTACTAAGCGCAAGTCGGATTCCACTGCTGCACTGCTCCCATCTTTGGAACTGAGCACCCAAGCATTAACTTGCCTCTTGATGCATTACAGAGCTGTAAAAATTGCCGACAACCCCAAACTCACCGAACAACTAGAGCCGCTTAACATATTCAATTGATGGTTCTATCTTTATCTTATATCGCATTTACAACGGGGAGTTTTCTAAAGAACTGTTTGATCTGATGCCGGCCGGTTTTACCATCGCACTAGCCGTGAGGCCCTGAAAGCTCATCCACATATCATAGATCTGTGGAAATCGCAAACTGTGCGATTCACGCGATCTTTCTCGCCTCACACCTGCAATTTGTGGAATGAGATACCTACCAAGTACCAACCTACCTTTTTGTTTCCGAGAAGCTACAATATGGGATTCTCAAAAGGCGAGTTAAAAGATTCTCAAAGGTTCGCCAAGGTAGTTGTGATGCCTCTGGTGTTATAAGTATCCATAGGCGACGGTGACTGCTTACCATCAGACAGCCCGCCTGCTAGTTTGCCACGTCTAGCATTAAAGAAAAACTACAATATTTCTTTGAAGCTAAACATCGCCATTCAATCAATCGTAAACAAGCATGCTCAAATTTGCTCAATGTCCTTGAGACCTTGTTAATATCAATAATATCCGTGACTCTACACTTCGATCTTACATCTATGTACCCACTGAAGTGAGAATTTTTTCGTGTACCTACCTACATCCACACTATAATAATATAAATGCGAAAGTAACTCTGTTTGTCTGCTACATAATCACAACTAAACGGCTTAACCGATCTCGATAAAATTTTGGTAGGTAATAGTATGTATCATGAGGACGGACATAGGCTATTTTTTTCTGAAGAAATCGCGGACAAAGTGGCGGATACAGCTAGTAATATATATATTGTACATACGAGATCTTGCAGCGCATAATAAAATTTGATACTCAAAGATAACACATATTTTTTTGACAGATATCTCGTTATAAATCTTTGGGGTTCAAAACAAAAATAAGTGACTCAGAAGATATTTTGTAATTTATGTTTGTTGGTGATCTGCCAGAAAATTTAATCAGGCATTATGTGAACATTGCATTATGTGTCTTGTTGCTATATGCATAGTAATTAAAGTTAATAAGCACGTGTTGTTTTTAGTTATTCAACAGTATGGTGCAATGTTGTGGTATTATAAGATAATGTTTATTACGATATGAGTTTAGGTATGCTAGATATGACCTGTGACGTGAGAGTGAGTCACGGACTCGATTCTACACAATTATGTACTGTTAAATACTCTATCGCCTCGGAGATTACTAACTTGGTCGTTATAAGAAACCCTAACAAAAAAGGTTCACAAAGGATTTTTATCGGATACATTTCGGAGAGTGTGCAACGGATCTGCATGATCTAATTTCTTCCTGTCCATTTTTCTATCGGACTGCCAGAGCGGGCACGAAAAAGCGACACCGCTTTATGGTCGATATTCCGAAAATCCGTACGAAGCGCTTTGATTCCAATTTTACTATGTGGACTGCTAGTCTGTAGAATGCGCTACCTGAATGGAATTCCCCAATAGTTACAATCTGGGTGTCTTCAAATCACGAGTGATTCGGTTTCTTCTAGGCAAGCGTGCTCCATCGTAGACCGCCATCGCTTAACATCAGATGAGTTGGTGGTCAAACGCAGGCCTATACCTAAATAAAATAAAGTATATTGCGATTTTTTATCACAAATTGCGTAAAAAATACATAAAACGTACAACATGATTTGTTGAGTATTTGGCCTAAAAATATTTATCACAGTCATCGAATTAGGTAAAATTATTGCCATAAAATTTACGACGCTGCGCGGTAGAAAATTGTGAGATATGTATACGGGCATTCGTGTTTTTTTTAATATTATGTAGCTTGTTAAATCATTATATATTTCTATTCGAAATCGAGTTACTGAACAATTTTATATCAAACGGGCCAGCATGCGCGCCACGACAAAATAATTGTCGGCTCTTTTTATCGTGTCAAAGCAAGACAGGCGTATATGAAACCGTAGGCACCTTGTCGCGTTCTCGCTCTACAAAGTGACGACAAGATTTTCTCGCGGTACGCATGCTAGCCATGCAGGTGAATAAATATTTTACAACCTTTTATTGCCATGTTATTATGGGTCAAATCTTGCAATTAAATTTTAAAACAGTTATCATACATAATATGTATATAATTTATATGAATTTTTGGCACCGACCACCAGCGCAAAAATGCTAACTACTTTTTATGTCAAAAAATTTAATAATTTTTAATAAGTATGCTTCTTTTAAAAAGCTGCGGCAGTATTTTATTGAACTGAAGACTGGCTGAACGGTTCTCAAAAAAAGGTCAAACGTTAAAGGTCAACTTTCTACATTATCCAGTTCATATTTCGTAAATGAAATGCCTTTAGATGAGCATAGTCCAAAAGTCATTTTACAGGTTTCGGCTTAGGTAAAAAAAAAACAGGTTTAGGCAACCGATATCATAAAAATATACATATATGGACATTTTGATGAAAGGCATGCTAAGTAAACGGCCTTTATAAAAATAAAAACTTTCAATAGGTAGATAATATAGATATCCAATAAATTATTATAAGACGCGACACCCCGAGTATAATTTAAAGATAACGCCGTTATTTATTTATTTAATAATTCACGGAAAACAAACAGCTTAAGCAGGTAACACATAGCAATAAAAATATGAACAAACAAGCCTTAAAAGTTTTCACAAGTAAAAGAGAGTTACAGTCCAGTCAGAGTCAGTGAGTGAGTGAGTAAAAGGAGTTGAGTTATTATGTCAAGCAAACATTTAATTTCCTTTCTTATGTCTGCGTGGTAAGATTCAAAAAGATGGTTCGAAGATCTATTTATTATTTGCAGAGATAAATAATATTGTCTCAGTATTAGTAAGTATTGATGTAGTATAAACAGATTATTATGCTTGAGCAGCATGCCCACAGATGTATTTTAGTATAGACACTGCGACCTCGTCAATTTTCATATAATCCCAGAGATGTTGCATTTTTTCTACTTAATATTATTGGTGTCGATATCGGATACCGGAGGATCGTTGGGCCAAAACCACAACACAGTGATTTCCACAGGTTGACAAACGACCTCCCGGACGGCCCCGACGGAGATGGAGGAATGAACTGGAGTCCTACTTGAAAGACTGGACCCAAATTGCTTCTTCTAGTAGAGAGATACTCGCTAGTAGAATTATTTTCTCATCGACAATAGTACACAACAGAAAAATATATTTTGGTATATGTACTTACATTATATTTCTATTAATTTGTACAGAGGTATTACGAGTACGGATTGAGTTGTTGTTGTACGGAGTTGATTTTGGCGGGCCGCATCAAAAGGCTCCGCAGGCCAGAGTCGGCCCACGGCCGTACTTTGCCTATCACTGTTTTCGCCCCACCGGTTTATGCTATGCGTTGTCTGTCACTGAATGGATGTATTTAAGATTTTTATTTTATTTTTTGTATGATTTGGTGAATAATTAGAATGTAATTCTTTTGTTTGTAGGTTAAGAGCGCACCAGAGGTTACACAGCGGCGATACGTTCAACTGCAAATCTGACGGCTGTACGAAATTCTTCACTACACTCAGCGATCTGAAAAAACATATACGCACGCACACGCAGGAGAGGCCTTACAAGTAAGCTTCAAGTATTCATTAGCTGTACGCACAAAACGAAAATATTGTTACTCTGGATTCTATAAACCATCGTCTGTACCTTACAGTCACAGAATACATATTATGTTCTTGTTCATTAAAGTAATACATATGATTTGGGTATGGTAACAGTCGGAACGGAACGATCTACTTAAATTTCGTCGAAATTATCGTTAAAAAATTCTTCCAGGTTGTTATAATTTTTGGATTCTAAAATTAACTTTTAATTTATTTGTGAAGCTAACTTCTTTTTCTATATACTTTAATTCATTTGACAATTTACTAAATATTTTACGGCCATTGTATTAGGGCCAGAGCTGTGTATTGCAAGGTTGGACTTTGGTTCGACTAATTTATGCTTAAATTGTGACCGATCTGGGACCGACTGCGCGATCTGGGAATATTTTAACAAATTTACTTATTTCCACGACAAAGTTGAGAAACTCGACATATAAGATACAAGTACAGAAGATTCCTTCCGCAAAATCATTTAAATAAGTAGCGACACTTGCTACTACACAATAAAGTGCAATTCAGGACGTGCGAGCGCTAACTACCTACAGCTATATTAAACTTGAAGTTGCCTATTTGTCTATCGCGTAACTCTTGTTGCGTTATCTCTGTCTATCGCGCGGCAGCGGGCATGACAAGTCCGACAAGACGACTACTTGTAGCTTCATAACTAAAGTGCGGAGTGCGCCCGGCCTGGTACAGTACATACTTAAAAAAACAATACTGTGTAACGGGGTGAATATAAACGACAGGGGAAGAATTTTTAACTAGTTCCATACATTTTGTCAATTTATTTTATTTTTTCCGCGATTTCAGTGTTGGTCTCATAGTAAAAGTTGTTCATAATGATGTGTACAATGACCTTTCGGCTTAGTACCTACAGGATATATGCGTAACCATGTACACTATACGACTACCTAGTCTCTTGTACTGTATACAAGAGAAGGTAGTCTACTATACAAAATAATGGGGTCAATTCTGTTGTACCATTCTCTAAACTAAATTGACAAGACTACTACTTATCGGTGTTTCTTTTTTTTCAGTACGTCAGAGAAATGATGGCAACAATTTTAGAGCTGTCAAATTTAGTTTAGTTTTTATTTAGTTTTAGTTTGCGTATAGGAATTTTCCTAATACCCTAATAATCCTAATCCTTTCCTAATAATCCTAGGGACCCGGGTATGTCCTAAAACTACGACCAGAACCACCGAAAGATGGGCAGCAGCGTCCTAATAGTACATGGTGAACGTACTGCGATCCCCAAGCCGCCTGCCAAGCGTGGGGATTATGGCAACACCCATCTCTATGGGAGGCCTCTGTCCAACAGTGGATGTTAATTGGCTGATGATGTGATGTGATGTGATAGGGTTTTATCGGGACTTGGCCAGGCGATTGTTTCGGGTGTTCAGAATGCTGGCTTCTATTTCGGACAGAAATTGAGCATTGCCATTCAACGTGGCAATGCCGCCAGTATTCTGGGGACGTTTCCCTCCACTAATGGTATTTTGGTTTTAGTTTTCAGTTAGTATTTTAAGTATTTTTAGATAAATAAATATCTGGGACATTATTGCACACACGGTCATCTGACCCCAAACTAAGCAAAGCTTGTAATATGGCAGCCAGAGACTGATATACATACATATATATTTTTAAATACATACTTAAATAGATATTAACACCCAGACATAGAACAAACACAAATGTTCATCACACAAATGTTTGTCCTAGATGGGAATCGAACCCACACCCCCAAGCACAGAAAGTAGGTTCACTACCAACTGAGCCACCGGGACAGAGATATCTGCCTACAAACTGCTACGCAGTTTGGCAGAGTTGTGTATATATAGCATGTACGTTATTCACTGAGATAAATAAAAAATAAACGAAAAAGTTTTAGTTAAGTTTCTGTTTTATAAGTTGTGCATAATAAATTATTTTCCATAGTTTAGTTTAAACAATGGTACATCAGAATCGACGTCAATAACTTGTTGTTTTTTTTTGAATAATTAAATTATCACTCCACAGACACCGGGGTCAGGACTTTTGTTGTTATAATTTACTACAATTTTGTTAACTTTAACGAATTTACTTTAAACAATACAGGGAGAGGAAGTTAGTTATATCTTAATCTAAGGTTAAAACAATATGTTGTATTTATTATGTATGTCCTAGAATACTGTTTGTCCAGATGTCGAACGGAGGGTTGCGGCAAGTCGTTCACCGCGTCGCATCACCTGAAGGCGCACGGACGTACGCACTCGGGGTCGCGGCCGCACGCGTGCTCCGCCCCCGGCTGCGGGCGGCTCTTCTCCACGGCCACCAGCCTGCGAGCGCACGCTAACAAGCACCAGGTACTAGCTGATGAGACTACATTCTTTAGTAGTGGTAGGACTTGCTTGCAGGGGTCCGCCTGAGGAAGTACCACACCTTTGCCAGTTATCCAACCGCGCAGCAGTAGTGTGCAAACACCTACTGTGTTCCGGATTGAAGGGCAATGTTTCCAGCGAAATTACAGGGCACACAGAGATTTGACATCTTATGTCAAAGGGTAAAACGGGACACTATTACTAAGGCTCCGCTGTCCGTCCGTCCGTCTGTCTGTCTGTCACCAGGCTGTATCTCATGAACCGTGATAGTTAAGACAGTTGAAATTTTCACAGATGATGTATTCCTGTAGCCGCTATAACAACAAATACAAAAAAAAAACAGATTAAAAAAAAATATTAAGGGGGCTCCCATACAACAAACGTGATTTTATTGCTCGTTTTCGCTCGATATTGATAACGGCAACAGGTAGACGATTGAAATATTCACAGAATATTTAGTTATATATTTAATTTAAAAATAAATAATTAAATTAAAATTATATTAATATTTAAGGGGGGCTCCCATACAACAAACGTGATTTTATTGCTCGTTTTCGCTCTATATTGATAACGGCAAGAGATAAACGCTTGAAATATTCACAGAATATTTAGTTATATATTGACTTTAAAAATAAATTATTAAATAAAAATAATATTTAGGGGGGGTCCTATACAAAAAACGTGATTTTTTTGCCGTTTTTATAGAAAATGGTATGGAACCCTTCGTGCGCGAGTCCGACTCGCACTTGGCCAGTTTTATTTATATGACACGGGAATTACTATAGTCGGAGTAACGACGATTAGGGTCGCCTTCCTTGTTTCCTGAGAAGTACAATATAGGCATTTTCAAGGCTAGAGTGAATAGATTTCTTCTAGATCAACGTGTTCCATCCTCGATCACACCGTCGCTTACCACCAGGCGAGTTAGTGGCCAAACGTAGATCTATTCAATCTAAAAAATAAATATGATGACCATGTGTGCAATAATGTCCCAGATATTTATTTATTTTATCAATATAAAAAACCGACTTCATCAGAACTGGACCTAATTGAAATGGGACCAAACGGGAAGCACTAGCTTTCAAATAAAAAAGATACATGAAACAGTTCTGACATTATTATGAAGTCGGTTTTTTTATTGATAATTATTTATGTTACGAAGATGGAATGTTTTTTTATTTTATCGACATCATAATTTATACTTATTAGCATGACAATCAGAAGATATATTTAATTTTCAGTTAAAAGCGGATCCAGTGACAGTGGAAACTTTTATAGAGAACACACCCCCAGTGAAACTTACCAATGACCTCATGAACTGGGACGGCTTTCTGGAATCTTTCGGCAGAATCACCACAGAGTCCAACTCCACAGACGGAAGCCTCGAAGACATCCCTGCAGTGAACACCGTCGACATAACCGAGCTACTATTCGATAACGCCACTAACAACGCTAAGACTAACAACAGCCTAACCGTGGACTACGATCTCGCAAATCTGACCCTCTCGCCATTCGCCGACAGAACTGACAAAAAGGACACCAATGACTGGGTAGATATCAATAACATTCAACCAACTGTTCCACTACAACCTGAAATAGCAACTCCCAAAATGGAAATAAAGTCGGAAGCCCTGCAGCTCGCTTTAGCGAATGAAATCGAACTGCAATCGCCTTGGATCGATGTTAGCGTGCTCGCAGCTTCTATATCAGAAACCCCAGTTAGTATCAAGGAAAAATCGCCTGAAAGTATCTTTACCCTCGCTACATTTGTCCCGACGCACATGCAAAGCTACATAGATTTGAGCACCGAAGTAGCACCCACGGCCAATATTATGACCCACATGTCTTATGACCTTGATACACCGAATATTCTAGATGTTGGGGACAAAGTTTTCAACGACAGCGAAATCGTTACAAACATCGAACCGAGCAAAATATTCAACGATAGCGGAATAGTTGCAGATTACGACGATCCACCCAAACTCTTAAAAGATCTAGAACTAGACTCCGACGCAGACATTTGCTTTGGATCTGACGACGACAGGTCATTAAATACTCCACCGCCTTGTAAAGTCCGACAAAATATAGAAATCAATCCCGCTAACTCAGTTCTTTTCAACACAGATTTAGATCTCGAAGACACATTGTTATTTGACAGCGAACCACTGTCTAATATGTACGTAGTGAGAACTGAGAATATCTTCGGCAAAGAGATCGCTAAAAGAAACGCTTTGGAACAACTGGCAGCGGATTCTGGTATCTGTCATTGTATGGACTGCAAGTGTGATCCGACTGATGGGGAATGTAGGAACTGCAACCAAGATGTTCAAGTGGTGAAACCTTCAGGATGTAGAGAAGACACTTGTTCTTGCGTCGATTGTAAATGCGATCATGCTGCTATGAAATGCGCGATCGGCTGTGGCCGGGCAACCGATACTAATCATAACACATTCTTGCATTACCATAAACGGCATAACAATTCCACAAATTTGGAAGAACTGGGTATTTACACATCACATGAATGTGATGGGGACTCTCCATCAACTATTGTGGACAGCCTAAAATGCTCTTGCAACGCCTCGGCCGCTTGTGGTGACAACCCAGATCCATCGAAAAAGGAAGAAGCATGTTGTGATGGGGAGAAAAAGAAATCGTGCTGTGTCACAATATGCTTCAAGAAACTCAACTCTTTGAAGCAGTTTTTGAGCGAAAACGATTTAGTGAAAGCTCTCAAAGCGCACAATCTAACTAGCTTGTAATTTAGTGGCTTTTCAAACCCTGCATTTAACGTATTGTCGCATTGGATTGCATTGTCAGTTTGCTGTAGTCGGCTAATTGTGATATATTCTTCATTAGGATCCCTGTTATGTTTGTGTTGTGTTGCTGTCTTGATAGATGCTCCTGGAAAGTGCTTATTCGAAGGGAGAGAAGGGCTGGCTATTCTTGTGCATACAATATTTTATGTTCCCATCGCACTTGGCAATCGGTATGAGCGTGGCAGGACATGGATTAGCCCCCAGCACTGATGTCCTGTAAGGTGTATTGTGCATTATCCCCTGCCAGAATCTACCCGACCAAACTTGGCTCTTTAAAATAGGCTATCGGACTGTTTTTTATTATCTTTTAGAAAAGCTGATACATAACTGAAAACTAAACAAAATTGAAATGTATTCAAGTTCATGGAAGATATAAGCATTTTAATGTCTTGTAGATAAATACTTTATTGTTCACACCACAAATTACATAATACACGATAAAACAGCTTTAAAAAAGTAGCGTAAGAATTAGCGGCCTTGTCGCTAAAAGCGATCTCTTCCAGGCAACCTTAGGATGGAGAGGATTCATACAGGAGGCAGAAGACGGGGCATGCAATAGTGAAAAAATGTGATACTTACAGACTTGCTAGACAGAGAGGGCACTATACTTACCTATGACATCACATGTAAGTACGTCATACTTACACTCTCCTAGCGGGTAAGGGACAGAGCATTCCTTCATAATCAGAACAACTTTAAATGCTTCTATCACAGACCTTTATCAGCGGATTAAAAATAGTTTCTTCAGTAAGTGTATTAAAATTAATTCAATTTTTCACTAAGCCAGTTATTTTTACAAATCAATCACCGATTCGTCCGATAGCCTGTTCCGGAGCAAGGCTTCAAGGCGCCGGCGCAGTTGCTCCAGTCTTGTAAAGTTTAATGACAAAATAATAAGTAAAAATCTGTCGCGAATATATTTAAGATTGTGATATATTTGTATCTCCGAAACTTCTGTCAATTTCACAGTTTTCCATACATACATAATATGCGATGCCTTTAAAAAAATATAAGTCGGATCTGCCTAATCGACCAATGCCTTTTGGGTCTTGTTCTTTAAAAAATGTTTTTCCCAACTCTATTTTGAGGAGGCATAATCAAGAGGCAGACGAAAAAAAACCACTCCACTCGAAGACCCGTCTCAAACGCGTCGCAATATGGAAACTTATATGAAAAACTAAGTACATATATTTAAAAGCAACGCACAATATATTGTTATGTCGCGTTTTGTTGTCGTCTACAGGGTTATCCAGAAAGGGTACTAAGACGAAAGGGGTTCCTTATACTCATAATTATGAATATCTTGCTATGGGACTAACAGTGTAATCGCGAAAATAAATCAGCAGTTCCACATTTGTCTAGTGTCAATGACCGGTTTTTGTGAAACAACTGATATTTTTTTGCTATTTCAGTTTTTTTTTATTTATTGTAGAATAGGCTTGCGCTTGGCCGCCAACTCGCCTGATGTACTTCCACAGTAAAAGTTGTTCATAATCTGGTACTATGTACCCCTTTTGGATTAGTACACCCTTTCCGTTTAACCCAGTATAATATTATGTCGAGTTTTGATGCTATATTCATTTTTCATACTTATCTGTATGGTACAGTTGTAAACAAAATTTTGGACGCTTCCGTAAGGAGCCAATGGGGGATGATCTAGCTAAAGCGGATGTGACCTTGGCCGATCCGATGGCAATCTGGCGCACTGTTTTTTTTTTTACCCCCGATGCAAAAAGAGGGACATTATAGTTACAGTGTGTATCTGTGTCTGTCTGTAGCGTCATAGCTCCCAAACGGCTGAACAGGTTTTGATGTTTTTTTAATGAACTATTGGCGCGCCTTGGCATTAAAATCGAGTCGTATGCCGTGACGGATGTGACGTCATGATTCACATCTGACGGGTGTCGCGTGACTGCCATCTTTTTTTGTTTGGAAGGTCACAGATTTGAGAAAATCTGTTCAGCGTTTGAAGATTATCAACTCTTTTATCGGGTGTTTCAAAAATCTATTTATATTTGTTGCCAGGCGACGACGCGTTCTAACAAGTGTGCACACCTAATCGACTTACGGACGCGTCCGAAATGTATGTATGCAGCTACAATAACATGCCCAAAGACTACTGTTGATATATCGAATAAACAAGTTTAGCGTAGTGTAGATATTGAGATTATAAAATAAACGATGTGGCAGGCTGCAATGAATTTAGTACTTAAATTGAAACTAATCTTTTGTCACAAATATTTTCCAATTTTTATTAATTTGTAAGTGAGCTAAGTGCCTTTATTAATGCCAGTTATAAGTGCCATTTTTGTGATAACAAATCTCATAGACAGGATATTTTACGTCCTATGATAAGTCTGTGCCGAACATATTTGAATATGGCATGATTTTTGAAATGTTTACAATATCCAATGGAAATAATGGTGCTATTTTATGTAAAAGTGCCTTAAATATTGTTATTGTACTTACAATGTGCTTACTTAAAATGTACAAAATGTTGAATAATTTTATAAATAAGATTTTATTCACTAGTTGTCAAGCAATAATGTAACACGTAAGATTTCTAGTCCATGTAACAAATAAACGCTTGTTAATCAATTACATGTTTATTTATTTTTAATCTATATATTTTGTTATTATCCATTGAGATCATCTTATATTATCTTATCAGTAGGAAGCAGAATAAGCTAAGGAACAAACATTGGATGAGAGTCCCTCTCCATGCTTGTGATGGACCACAGGCTGATGCAATTGCTTCAGCAGACAGGCGCCAGGCTCCCGGTGGGAGGTGCACACGTCAACGCCGATGGGACAGAACTCTTTCTTCGCAGGAATGCGCTACAAAGCGACAAATTAATAGCCACAAGGGCTTATTCAAACTCCATTACTGAATCAGCGAACTGAGGTCTTTTCGAGAGATCTATTTGGACCATTGCCAAAGGGTGAAAATGGTGAAAAATGTATATTGCTGGTAGAGGGCAGCGACGAGAAGTATGGAGCTTTATGCTCTTATGGAGGCCACTTCTGTTGCATGTGTGTCCTAATAGATGAACATTCTCTTCAGTACCGTTTGGTTTGTCAAGTAATATCAGACAATGGAGTCCAATTTATTTCAGCTGTCGTGCAGAAGTGTATGCATATTCTGAAGATAACGCAAGATTTCACACCATTCTAACAGCTGGAAGCGAAACCTGCGGAAAAAAAACAGGATATGAAAGCAAAATTAGCACTATTGGTAAGTACAGACCATCCTTCATGGCCAAAACAACTGTCTATTGTCCAGTTCAGTATGAACGGTGCGTGAAACAACAGACGTGTTTCCTGCATACCTTACACTGGCTCGGGAGTTAAGGTCACCACTAGAGGTATTGCACCGGAAATTGTAATTCGCTTTCATAACAATGCCTCCTGCAAACAATGTGGAAGTGGAGCTATCGGTTGCGCCGATAGCCTAGGATCGGCGCTGCCACCCTCTACAGCATCAACGAAGAGGCGTGCTCTAGTCGTTACGCCCAAGGCGCAGCCTGAGATCAGGGAGGAGGCGATCCTGGCAAAGTGTAAGTGCCAGGATCACCTCCTTAAAATAGAACTTTTTGCAGTTGTGCGAGTTACAGACAAAAGAAATTGTTTGGTCACTCACTAACAAACTCCTAAAAGAACCCTCGCCAAGGCCTCCACCCGCTAAACTGAGAACGAGACTGGGTTCACCACCAGTGGCATAGAAATTGCAACAGTTCTACCGAGTCATTTTTACCTCGATGATACAACAGATACAGAGCCAACACAGAAACACCACATGCTGAGACTATGAATATCCCAAAACTTCGGATGATCCTCCTTTCACACCTGAAGAGACACTGGAGATTTTGAAGCGCATGAATTCCAAGAAGCCCCTGAGATTAATTGTCTCACATCAGACATTTGCCTCCAACTTTTCATAAATTATCCAGATCTCATCACCAATAATGATAATGTTGTTAAAACAATATCTAATTTAGCTTGCAACAAATGTAGAATAAAAATTATGCACAGATTACCTCAATAATTGTTAAGGGTTTAGTCTATAATATTTAGGTATGGATTTTTTAAGGGTTTTCTGATATTCATAGTTTTGAATATCTGTGATAAATAACTACATATTAAGAGATAAAACTTAAAATTATTAATACCTAGATGAGTATCTCCTATTTTAGCAAAATTATGAGATTATCATACTTGAGTTCAGACACTACAGACCCAGTTAGACTTACAAAATTAAAATCAACATTAATTACACATCTTCTACTTAATAACATGACCGTAGAATAGTGGAGCCCTAAATGAGGACATGCTTCATTATATAAAAGGACAATAAATACAATAGCCCATAGCATAATCTCTAAAGCATTCTTATAATAATCTTACATTGAGATTTTTCTCTCTCTCTTGGCTAGTGAGAAAGCAAGACAAAATTCAATATAGATTATAATAAGAATGTTTCTGAGGATGTTGGCCCCAGAACTATATTTTAGTGGAATGAACTCATCTGCAGAGTTTGAGCCACTTTCACATTATAATAACAAAACTCAGTTAAGACCTATAAAATATTTTGAGTATTTTTGGCCTCCTCTACAGATTAGGTCAAGCTAAACAAGCTTTTCTCATACAATTTTTCAATGAAACCTAACGCCGTTTCTTCTTATCATGCCTCCGTGCCCGCGACATTGTAGCTCTGTGGCCAGGTGATGATTGTTCTGAACTGCACTCATCACTGTCCGTGAAATTCTGCAACATAATGAAAAATTATTTATTGTGTTTCAAATAAACAGTATATACCTTACCATAACATATGCATAGAGAGAGCTCTATATTTGTTCTTGGAAAGGTGCTAATTTGAAATCTCGTACCATCCAAAACATTACCTAGGACCGCCACTGCACGTAGGTATTAATTTGATTCCGATCTTTCTAATTTACAGGCAAATATCAAGAGATGAAACGCGTAATAATTCTGAATTGTGAATTCTATTTTTACAGGTTACAAACCTTCTCATAAAGATGTGGATCGCTTTGCTCGTCAGTGAGAGTCACGCAGGCCAGCAAGCAGACTAGCTGGAAAGCCGCACCAATGTACAGGCCATAGCGAATCACTGTACTCATCAAATCTTCGGCGAAAATCTCGCTCGGGATCATTTTTGCTATCGGTGATTGACGATCGATACTTATTGCAAAATGATTGTTTTGATTTATAAATGCGTGTTTTATATTTGTGTTTAGGCACAGAGGAGAGAACCTAAATAATATACTGATGTTTTATTTATTTGTATGTCAACAAATATTTACATTTTCCGATTTTCCATAAAATCTACTATTTGAGAACTTCACTTCAATTTTAAAAAGATCAATCAAAGAAATAGAATCAAATTATCTTTCATTGCTGTCAATGTCCCCTAACACAGGTGACAACAAATATTTTTTTGTGATTTTCGCCCATTTCTAAGCAGGCTAAAGCCATTAAGGCCATACCACTTTGTCTTCTGTATCTTACTGTCTTAGGTAGTATTGCCCCAGTGAAGTAGTGAAGACTTTACTTGAGGCTATTCTAAAGGGCCTTACTTAAAAATAAAATAAATAAATAAATATCTGGGACATTATTGCACACATGATCATCTGACCCCAAACTAAGCAAAGCGTGTAATATGGCTGCCAGAGACTGATATACAAAAATGTTTTTCAAGTTGCTCTATGCTTAAAATTGCTGTCTCGTTTTCGCGTGTGACTATTGCCGTCAGCGAGAACTTGAGAGAGCAATTTTAAGCATAGGTTAACTCGCATGTGGTTGAGTTTCAAGCAAAGGGTATATACTACGTAAAAAAACATATTTTTTCCAAGTTAGGTTGGTACCTACTCGGTTCTCAGCCGCAAATGCAATGAGGTCATGTGGTTCACTAGGCCTTTTGCAGCCCGTGAGAGTGAGGATGCCTTTCCACCAATGCTACGTTGCCATGGATGCGTTTGATATCCACCAATCATATTCATTGGTCCATACAGCGTAGCACTGGTGGAAACGCTTAGCTTTGACATCCTCGCAGTATAGCTGCATAGCACATCTTTGGTGGAGAGACACCCTAAATTCCTGAAATAAAATCGAGAAAAAATCCCGTCGAAAGAGAAGAAAACCCGTCGAGCATAGGTATCCGATATAATTACGTCAGTGAAATATTAAAAGTACCTACGTAAATGTTTTTATTCAGTTTTCTGCCATTGCAGCTATCAGGACAAATAGGTACCTACTTAAGGGCTAAGTCCAAATTTAAGGATTATTGACTTAACCTTTTAAAATTAACAAACTGAGTGAAATATAGCGTATCGATAAGCACTCACAGCGCGATTTTATTCAATAAAAACAGGCGAACGAAACTTGCCTACTCGTATTGTGATTAATAACTGTGAAATTGATTTTCAACTCCGAAGAAAATTGTTTCAAGAGAATTTTAACCTCAAGTCACTAATAAAAACATGATAAATGAATAAATTTATTCTGTTTTTATGCTAGTGTAAAATTATAGGAATCATCTACTTATTAATCAAGACAATCATGAAATTAATATTTTGTAAGTTAAATAAGTATGTAACTTTAATTGGTTTACCTACTTTGAACCGACTACAAAAAATGAAATAAAACGTGAATTATATTTTTTTAAACGCTCTTCTCTGAGTGGATGTTTAAGGGATGAATCCCGAGAAGTCGGTTTATATTTTTAACACGCTTTTATTAGCTTGCTATGTATGTATGTATGTCTGTATGCATGCATGTATGTATGTATGTATGCATGCATTGTATGTACTTATGTATGTATGTTACGGGATCTTTGAACTTGATTTTCAACTGTTTCAAAACGTCGAATTAAATTGAAATTTTGCACACTTATTAAGTATGATGACAATGCAATAACTTAAATAGTATGGCTCATTATCACCATAGGAGCTTCAGGATTAGTGGTTTTGTAGCGTGTTTTTTAGTTTTTGAAACTGCGAGAATTATTTGAGTTAAATTACTTTATTTTCAGTTCTATTCATATTATCGTTATCTCTAAGCCTATCGAAAAAGAGGAAGCACCAGAAAAGGTACCACAGTACGTCATCTGATTCTACTTCCGCTGAAAGACTGGCGTAAGTGCCACAGTGATTTATTTCAATGGCGCCTTCTAACACTTTGCTCAGACTAATGCAGCGGCAAGCAAAAAATAGGCTAGCGCGAAGCCGAGACCAGTGGCGGATTTACACATTTGCCGCCAGTAGGCTATTCAAATTTTGCCGCCCCTACCGACCTCTACAATTCGATACCCTAGTTCACAATCACATTAGTTACATATTTTTGTGCAAGAAATCGTTACTTTATGAATTTGTGCACTATCGTCCTGATTATGTTAACTTTTTGCCGTAATTAATAGATACCTATGATTGTAAACTATAGGGAATCGATGTGTCAGTTCCTATATTATTTTTACAACCCATTGATTCAGTTTGTATAAGAAATAGTTTTGGTTAGGTTAGGTTAGTAATTATTAAATGTTGAATTTTTTGTGAACCTAATAACATTTTGGTATATAAATATGAATCTTTTAATTTCAGTAAGATAAAAAATAACTGTGGCCCCAAATTTGCGCCCCTTAAATCTGCCGCCCTAGCTCCAGCCTACTCAGCCTGCTGGTAAATCCGCCACTGGCCGACACACACACAACTTCAGCTTCCCATCTGCAATTCTCTCGCTCGCTCATTAACACACTATTGAAGATATAAAATCACTGAGTGTAAATTTTCAAAATGTGTCAAGTTTATGATAAAATCAGGTTTTCGATCAGAAACCTCGGCATATGAGGTGGCGATCAAACGCAAGCAATATTCAATAATAATAAAAAAACGGTTCGACGTGACTTTGTGCACAGAGGTCACAGAATGACATAAACTTTTCCCGAAAAAAAAAGTTTAAAAATTGTTACTGAGGAAATGTTCACACGGGTGAAACTGGGGGGCCTGCCTACTTTACAACAGTGAAAGCTTCAAGTATGATATAACGTGAATATTCAAAAGCCTCATTTTCAGGCATTCAGTATCAAGCGAGGATCATTCAGAACCGAAAAGGTTCCATAACAGCAGAAGTTCGCATCGCCCTACGTATTTTAATTGTCGAGGGACATTGAGACGGACTTTTGCAATAGTGAGTACTCACCTTCAGAAACTTCCTTTGCCTGTTTTTTTTATAGTTTTCGCTCGATACATTTTTTTTTTGTTATTCAAAAGAGGAGGGGATTCTCAATTCAGTTGTCTTTTTTTAGGGTTCCGTAACCAAAGGGTAAAACGAGACCCTATTACTAAGGCTCCGCTGTCCGTCTGTCCGTCTGTCACCAGGCTGTATCTCATGAACCGTAACCAGTTAGACAGTTGAAATTTTCACAGATGATGTATTTCCGTTGCCGCTATAACAATAAATACAAAAAATATAATAAAATAAATATTTAAGAGGGCTACCATACAACAAACGTGATTTTTTTTGCTCGTTTTTGCTCGATTTTGATAACGGCAACAGGTAGACGCTGAAAATATTCACAGAATATTTAGTTATATATTGACTTTAAAAATAAATATTTAAGGGGGCTCCCATACAACAAACGTGATTTTTTTGCAATTATTATTGATAATGGTACGGAAACCTTCGTGCGCGAGTCCGACTCGCACTTGGCTGGTTATTAATGTTTGTTAGCTCGAAACTCCGTCTATTATAAACCGATTTGGAACCGACATAGACCGATTTTTCGTCGTCGCCATAACTTCGTTGGGTAACTAGTTTCCCAGTATTTTGATTCCATCGTTCAGATTCAGACTGCTTCTTGTCATCAAGATCGGTCAAGACGTTTTAGTCACAAAAAAGTAATATATACAGACACGAAGAGTTATTTTCTTATTAATATATTATTCATCAGCATCATCAGCAGCATGTTTCAGAGAGCGGCGGATTTTCTGATGATACGAATTGTATTTTTGATGCTATTTGATTGCTATTTGAGGCCTATAGATAGATATTTAGTTATTAGTCTTTTTTGTCTCCCTAAGCTGTCAAATTTCACCACTGCGTAAGTCTGAGCTATATAGGTGGCATAACTTGTATAACTCAATCAAAAGCTTGTTATAAAATTCATTGAAAACTTGAATAAAACTATTATTCTAGGAACTATCGTTCCAACATTCCGGGGGAAATGTCGTTTGCTCTCCAGTATCGGCGATGTTGCCCTTAGGGAAGCTTGTCCTTGGGGCAGAAGGCAAGACCCGGACAGAATTGACTGACGTCATCGGAGACTATAAGAAGACCGCTGTAAGTTTGCCACCGAAATGTAATTACAAATAGGTATGTAATCTAACCTAAACGAAAAAATTCTTACTTCAGTGTGTACAACTGCAAAAACAAAAAATGTGAACTAAAATATTTTGGGCTCAATTGCTTGCCAAAAAGTCGAGGATCCACTCGACGGTGCGACGATACTTCACGTCGGAACAGTTAAATTGCTTTCATTACACCAGTGGGACTAGTATAATTTCATAAATCCGCAGCCACATCGTAAGGCAGTGTTTCCATTTATGCACCAATCATCATGAATTTTGTTTCCTTGCTCTGATAACTACGTATGTTTTAGCTAACAGAAAGCTTCACGGAACTGATAAAGAAACTACAGTATGTCCCTGGTGTAAAACTTGACATAGCCAGTAGGATTTACGTCGCAGAAGAAGCTGAAATTCTACCCAAGTTCGCGGAATCTGCCAAAACAATCTTCCATTCTGGAGTCGAGAAGATCTCCTTCAATCAGCCGAAGCAAGCCGCTGACGAGATCAATGGATGGGTAACATTATGACACTTGATATTAGTATGATACATATAAAAAAGTACAATAAGTAAGTTAAAACTTAAGGACGCTTACAAGGCCTAAAAATTTTGGCCTTTGCCAGAACCTACAGACATTAACTATCTATAATTTCGAGATTTACCACAATTACCTATTCTGAAAAAGAATCTACTATCTCCGTGCTCATGCTTCACATTACTTCCTTGCCAAATTTAATTTAGATGGGTTTAGTTGTAATAAGGTTACAAATATAATATGGAGATAGAGGTTACCTTTCGCATGAGTAATTATTATCATCATCATCATCTAGGAGACGTCCACTGCTGAACATAGGCCTCCCCCTTTAACCTCCACACTGAACGACATCCTGCCATCTGCATCCACTGGATGCCCGCGACTCCCACAATGTCGTCGGTCCATATAGTGGGAGACCTACCTATGCTGCGTCTTCCGGTTCGTGGTCTCCACTCAAGAACGTTTCTTCCTAATCGGTTGTCAGTTCTTCGAGCGATGTGACCTGCCCATTGTCACTTCAACTGCCACTGCAAATTTGTATGTATGTATTAGTATGAAGTCTTTAAATTGTGATCCTCAGGTCTCCAGACAGACCAACGGCATGATTCCACTGCTACTGGAACCAAATCAGATATCACCAAACACTTCGTTGATTATTGTTAATGCCGTGTATTTTAAGGTATAATAACTTACTTTTCACTTTTATCTTAAATTCAGACACTAGACTACGAGCGAACTGTACCTAAATTGTAATATTTGTTTAACAGGGTATGAACTGCCTCCATATCAAATTTTATCTAAATCAATATTTTTTTATATTTCATAATAGGCTTGCGTTTGACCGCCAACACGTCTTATGTTCGACGATGTGGTCTACGATGGAGCACGCTCGCGTAGAAGTAACTGATTCACTCGTGTAAGAAGACATCCAGATTGTAACTATCAAGGAACACCTATAGAAATCGGAACATCCGTTCCGCCTTTACCAAGTCGAGTGGGAACAAAATCACGAACTCTTGCGTTTGCATCTTGATTTCATTGGAACTTTTCATACCACAAGGAGCTGTAGAAGTTTCATTCGCCCCACCTTCACACTTTACCAGCATCACCCTCGTAAAGCGTCTATGTCATAGACGCTTTACGAGGGCGATTCCCATAGGGCGAGGGCAGTCCTGACCCCATAGGCTCTATGGGGTCAGGTTTTGACAGTTCCAAGTAACTCAATTTAAAGAAAATAGAAGATAAGGGTTTTTTTTTTAATAATCTATGTAAGTAGGTAACAATATTTTAAAATTTTCAGCCGTTACTGTCTCACAGCTGGGCCTGGGCGTGGGTCTACGCCTTTTCACCCACCTCTCTCTATCTTGTGCTATCATATGGTGGTCCTTTGTTCGGGAGTCAATTTTGTCTCGCCATCTTAGCCTGAGTCTGACAAGTAGTGGTATGACTCGTGGTTCTTGTCCACTGCAAATCCGACATTCAACTGACATGGCCGGCCCAGTCCTACTCCAGCTTGCCGGCTTGTCTATGGCATTTTCTTTTAGTATAAAATAATGAGCGAAGTTTTGATTTCAGGGAAAATGGAAGGATCCTTTTAAACAACTCAATGTTGGTGACTTTTACGTACCCGCTGGGCCAAAGAAAGTCCAGCTCATGTCTCATCAAACTACCTGTAGGTACACCAAAAGCGACTTGTTAAATGCCGAGGTTAGTAGTTAGCGTTACAGTTGTTATAAAAATACCTGCCTAAATAAACCGGCCAAGTGCGAGTCGGGTACGTACTTTGAGGGTGCCGTACCACCACAAAATAACATAAGTAGTGCAAAAGATAACATCACGCCCATCATGGTCTGGTCACCCATGAATCCAAGTGCCGACCGCGCCCGACGTTGTGAACTCGGCGGTGAACAGAAATTTGTCACTGACTCACACTTGGCCATTTTTTATTATTTGTTGTTTAACTTTAGAGTGTCAAGTTTGAAGCTTATACGTATAATCGTTTTATTTCTATATCGATATATACCTTTATTATTATTTCTTAGTTAATCCGCTGTAACATTATATATACAGAGAAAAAATCAAAAAAGATACAGCCGTTAAAAGGTAAGGCGAATGAAATTCAGCGTAGGCTTTGTAATATGGTCCCGTATACACCCTTTAGGAAGGGAACCCTAAAAAAGAAACAAACGAAACAAATCACTTAACGCCAATGTTTCCAATAAAATTACTGATTTAACATATAATATCTCAGGTCAGGGTGATGAGCTCAGTGCATGCGACGCCGGATTTTGAGAACTCTTGTTCTAAATTCTAGGTCACATTAAACTTTTATGGGCAAGATGACGCATACACCATCAGGCAATCGACCTGCCCGTCTCATCACGAAGTTGCATAAAGAAGTAGCTAATATAATGTTTTATTAACAGATAATCGAAATCCCGTACGAAGGTTCAGAGGCACACTTCGTCATTGTATTACCGCTTGAGAAAGCTGGTCTCTCATTGTTGCTGAACCAGCTGAAATTGGCGCCTAATCTCTTGAATAGCGCCTTGAAGAAATTGAAAACCGAGCTGGTTGACTTAACCATACCTAAGTTCTCGATTACTTCGAGTTTCGACCTTAAAGAAATGTATGAAAAGGTAGTAATTATAAGTAAATAGACTTCCATGTTTGATTAGGTGATTTATATGCGGTTACGCATAATTGTACTAAGCTAAAGGAAGTCAGTGAACTCATCATTATGAACAACTATTACTATGGGACCAACCCTGAATCCTGGATTTTTTTTATTCCATACATTTTGTCGAGTGTCAAGGGCTTTTTAATGGAACAGCTGATTTTACTTTCGTGAATTCACGTTTGGTCTCATGGTAAAAGTTGTTTATAATTAACTAGCCGTCCGCCCCGGCTTCGCACGAGTGTAAGCTCGGCCTTCGGCCTCGCTACAAAATATAATATAGCCTATGTCACCCGGGGATAGTGTAGCTTCCCAACAGTGAAAGAATTTTTCAAATCGGTTCAGTAGTTTCGGAGCCTATTCATTACAAACATACAAACATACAAAAATAGGTACAAATCTTTCCTCTTTATAATATTAGTTTATTATATAATTAACTAGCGACCTGCCCCGGCTTCGCATGGGTATATGTTTTATTATATTTAGCCTTCCGTGAAAAATTATGTAACTGATAGTGAAAACCGCATCAAAATCTGTTGCGTAGTTTTAAAGATCTAAGCATACCTATATAGGGACAGACAGAGGGAATCGACTTTGTTTTATACTATGTAGTGATTATATTGACCTCGTTTTTTTTAGTACCACCGTTCTATGGAACCCTTTAATCTGATGAAATAATGCACGACGGAGGATTTTTTTGGAAAGATGATCTTAATTTGACACATTACTTGTTGACTCTTATGATCCTGTTACATTCATGATATACATTTTTAGATTGGAGTAAAGGAAATGTTGTCACCTAATTCTGGTCTCAAAAACATAGTGAAAAACCAAGAGCTAGTAGTAACCAGCGCTATTCAGAAAGCTGTTATAGAAGTGCATGAAAGAGGAACAGAAGCAAGTGCGGCTTCAGGTAAGCTTTTAATCTGCGCAGTCTTGAGTTTGACCACTACCCTGCAAGCACGAAGTAGATAGTCTAAAGGAAAGTGTCTATAGAAAGATCCGGTTCATTCAAGTAGATACTGATATGCTTATACACTCAACAACACTTAGATTGGTTGCAAAGATAGCTCAAGAATTTGGAGACCGATAGGAAAGCGATCGTACTTAGCGGAAACAGCGCATGTCACAGGCTGAATTCTGCCGGTCCACAAATTTTTTAAGTTTTGTTTATATAATTACCTACTCACGTCTGATTAAGCAGGTTACTTAGACTATAGTTTCAACCACATTCGGCAGTCTTACATACTTAAGAAAGTTCAACGAATCATTTTAAATTTTCAAAAAAATACTGTTTAAAACTATCACGGTTGTTCACTAAAGTTATATGATTATTTACGGGATATTTACCGTGGTAAGGTTGTGGAAGGAGCTCCCGATATTTCGACGCAGTTACATGCACCATGTTCACGGGAAGACTGAAGAATACGGTCGTTTAACCTTCAAAACCTTGAAGTAGGGTACTTTCCGTTGACCTAGAATCATGACATTTAGCACCATCTCAGTCACCGTCAAGAAGCAAGGTCTCATCCGAAAGTTGTTAATTTGAAGATACAACACATTAAAAATGTTTTTGCTATGTCGAACTAACATTTTGTAGTTGGCATGTATGGGCGCACCTGTTTGCCAACCATAAAGTTAAGTTAATTACCCCTTGCAATATTTCAACCTTTTTATCCCTTTTTTCTTCGAAACTCGATTCCCGGGATAGTTCATTTAAATACATATTTATTAAGTTTGTACTGAACCTTCAGGGTGCGAGTCCTCCCCACACTTGTCCGGTTTTTATTTAGACTAAGTTGTATTCGTAGGTACCTACTGAATGAATTTTATGATTATGCGTATTTGTCAATTAAGTATACTTCAATGATTCAAACTCACGATGACAATCAATATAAGAACTATTTTTGTTCTTCGAAGATTGTAAATTTCCAAAGGGTAATGGTCAAATTCTATACTTATTATTTAAAAAAACTACATGTTATAAACTTAGGTACTTAGGTACTTTTGTTTTATAAATTATTAACCTGTTATAGTCTAAAAAACTTAATAGATTAGGAGTGCGAGGTGTCGTTATTTTGTCTTCATGTCCAAAATGTTAGTTTACATTTGGCATTCGAGTTTGTATTAAAAAATAAAAGTGTTTTCTCTTACACAGAAATTAACAATAGTTAAATTTTGAATACAGAAAAAAAACTACATTAGTTTGTTTTTATTTTATAAATAAATACTACTACAGACCTATGTCACGATAGACACCGTGAGTTCACTTATTTTACATGTCTGAGGCCTGCTTTAAGTTGGCACAATGCAACTAGCACACCGCATAATTCAGTTCGATCTCCAGCAGTAGAACTGCTAAGACGACGGCTGCTTGTGGTTTCTATTCTGATATTAGTCTGTTGATACTATACCTACTTAAATAATACTTGCTATTTGATTACTTTTCAGCTGTTAACGCCGTTGCATTGTCAGCTAACATAGTAAAACTTAAGTTCCTCGCCGACCACCCATTTCTGTTTTACATTCAAGCTCATACAGAACAATTGTTTGCGGGAATCTATAGTGATCCATAAAAGTAATAAAATAACTAAAGATAATTTTAAGCCCAATTTGTAAAATGAGAAAATTAAAGGAACCCATAAAGACAGCGATGTTAATTTTTAATTCCAAGTTCAATCGCAATGCTATCTTAGAGTATTTAAGCACGGGAGACGCCAACGTTATAATGTGCTAAAAAAAACATTTGGGGGTGACAAACACGCATAGCACTGATTTGCAGAAAATAGCACACAAAACAAAATCAGTTCATATGAATGCACACTATCCAAACTCGCAACACAGTTATAAAATACAGTGTATATACACAATGTTGTGTAAATAGTCATAGCTCAACCTATGGATACTGGGTTACACGGAAAGGTTGTCCTAAGCCGAAAGCGGTCCATGGGTACCATTGCCATGCATCATTGTGTACAACTTTTACGGAGCAATTCTGAAAACGCAAAAAAACAGCTGTAGGTACGATAGAAAACGGTCATTGACACTCGAAAAAATATATGGAACCGCTGATATTTTTTTTCGTGAATTCAGGGTTGGTTCCATTATAAATGGAATGTTACTGGAACGGAAAAGCTGAAGATCGGGCTGAGTGGCGTGCCTTTAAAGAGTCCATCAGTAGACTAATATGGCTGATTATGATGATGGTCAAAGGGGTACGTCTAAGCTGACGACTCCCGTCGTTAAATGCTCGAAGAAATGCTCGATAAAAACCACCCCAATAGAATATCACAAACAGAAAGATAGACTGATATAAACAAAAAATATATATAGTAATACTATATATATATAAATAGGTGTGTCTATAAATATTTAGATATATCTAAATATTTTTGATTATATCTAGATTTATATCTAAATATTTTTTAAATATTAATTATTGTACAACATACCACCACACCCTTGGAACACGCTGCGCTATATAACACAGTTTTCCATCAACGCAAAAGACAGAGCCATAATGTTTTGTATTGTTAGTACTATTACCTATTAGTGTTTGCAATAAATTATGTTTATTTAGTTTTGCATTTATCATATAAGTGTTTTACTAAGAGACTTTAGAATTAGAATGAAAATCAAAAATAAATCCAGGAAATGAAACACATAACTGTACACGTTCTAGAATAATTTGTTGAAAATAACAAAAAAAAAATAGGGAAAGGGGAGGCCTATGTTCAGCAGTGGACGTCTTCTGTCTGATGATCATGAACACAAAATATTTATGTACAAACATTTTTTTTTTATTGCGAATATGTCCGCGTTTGACCACCAACTCGCCTTTTGATAAAGCGACGATGCGGTGACAGATACTCCTAACGTAAACTCATAATTATGTAACTTGTATTTAATGTAAAAAAATATAAACACGCCGAAAGTAATTACGAATCAATTTCCTTTGAACTTGAACAGATTGCGAAGTGTTAAAAAGTTTCGGGCGTGCGCAGTGACGATTTGGGGTTGGAAGCGTAGTTATTTCACCCCAAGCTTTAGTGGCATAGAAACCGTTGCAGGGTCGACACATACTTCACCCTTTCAGAATAACTCGTAAACTTTTACGATATAATTTACGATCAAAAATAATCTTTGTTATAAGTGATTTTGTCTCTTTTTTGTCAAAGTGAAGATATCGACCTGTTTTATACAGTGAAATGGATTAGTGACTATTGCAAAAATATTGAAAAATATAAATATAGCTTAAAATGTGAATAAAGTTTCCGTTATGGAAAACAATGATGTGGTCGAAGCAAATGCAGTTCTTTTGAATATTTTGGGTTCGTTTGTGTTCATAAATGGAAGTGAATTTTTGGACATGCATCTTGATTGTACCCCTGCTTTTGGCGTTTCACGTGACCGGAGAACATTTCACCAAAAGTAAGTTGTAATAATATCAGTAAATTTTACTATGAAATTTACTTATGTAAACGTAATTTTTTTAATTGTTTTTTTTAAATACTCAAATTGTAATTTTTAAATCTTTTATGAAGCACCAAGTTTCTGGTGTTATAAAAAAAATGACTTTGTGCGTCTGATAAGTATAATCATTTAACAGTTTTCTTTTTTAAGGTTTATCAGCAGGCGTTTTTAAATTGCGCGAAAACTAGCACTATAGTTCTTTTTTATTTTTTTGATGTTACTGGTTGAGATCAAATGAAGTCTATGTAAAGTTTTTGTGAGCATACATTGTGTGGAATCTACCAAAGTAAAGTTAATTATGTGATGGTAAACAATACTGCTACTGTGCATTTTCGTAAACAGATTTATAATTTAGACACTCCTTTAGACCATTAAAACAATGTTTGTTTCGTAGAAACTCATCACAAAGATGACACGAATCAAGATAAAAATGAAGAAAAACCGTTAGAATATAATCACCCTAATGAAGCTAAAGACTACTTCCTACAACCAGTATTCACTAACCACGATGATTTAGAAGAAGAAGATGACGAAGGTCCATATTTAGATTATGACTACGATAGCAAAGATCCTAACTATAAAGATACTCCAGATGCTGTAACACCTAAAACTGCAGAAGGAGAATTGGCTGTAGATGATAAGATACCTTTGCATACGACTAAAGATAATTTACCAATGTTTTTGTTGGAGCCGGAAAATACCTACGTCGTTAAAAATAAACCAGCGGTGTTGAAATGCAGAGCCGCTAATGCTTTGGAAGTAAGTATAGTTTATATTACTGATATAGCAAGCCTAGCGCATTGATTTTTGCATCTTCATATTGTGGCATTTCGTATCCAAGTTATAACAAAAATTGTTACTAAAGTCAACTCTAAAAAGTTAATTAAGTAAATATAATACTCAATCAAAAAGTCCTCAGCGCACTGAGCCCTGACCGAAAGTTCTCAAATCCCAATACAATGGCCATGTTCTCCCGCTGATATTTTATATTTTAACGTATTATATACGAGTATACACCACGGTCCATATTCCACAAGGAGGTCCATTCTGTGGTGCCATTAGAGAGTTCCTTTTGGCCATCTTACAATAACAAATTGTAAGATGGCCAAATGGAAACCATTGCGAAGTAGGAAACCAAGTTTGTCTACTTCCAAGGTTAGCTTAAAATTATAAAAATGGTGTCATATCAAAATTTAATGTTTTATCTAGGAAACCGCAAAGACCGAAACCGAAACAGGATTTGGTACATTTCGCTTCAAAAAAAAAAAAATAATAATCCGTTGATTTGCGCTTTTCTCTCCCTTTTTTGTATTAATTCAAATACCAATTTGTTAAATGATGTCTACGACATCTTAACATACACATTTCATAATTGTGGAGGAAACTGTAGAGGTACATTTTACATTACAGCTTTACGTTTCGAAAAATACCTATGAGAAAAAAAAAAGTAGTAGCGAATTATACGACTGTATGTAAGCCCCATGGTTTTGCTTAACTAAATGCGACTATAATACAGTACATTAAGCCTTATGGTCATCTGTAGTAAAAAGTGTTGCTTAAAAGTGGGAAAACCTCGCCTAAGTTGTTGTCTACATTTTTCAAAATTTTATTTTACATGGTTTACACAACCAGCTACTAACTAAGACGGTAGATATGCGACGAATAGCATCTAACTATATATAACTAACTAACTGAATATCTTTTATTATAAACACTGTTTTAAACACACTGTTTTATTATATATATAAGACATAATAACCTAACAGTCTTATTTAGTTATGAAAACTGACTTAGTTATAACAAATTTTTAACCCCCGACGCAAATAGAGCTATAAGTTTAACGTGTGCATCTGTGTGTCTGTCTGTGGCGTCTTAGCACCCGAACGGCTAAACCGATTTCGATTTAGTTTTCTGTCTAATAGGTGACTTGATCGAAAGTATTTAAAGTAATTAGCTGTGATTCAAAAATATATTTATACTTGTATTTTTATTATACGGGAATTACTCACGTAACAGTTTAGTCACGCTGGCAAAGTGAAAAGCGAGACCGCACTCTCCTTGAAAATACTGGAATGCTGTTAGATAGATAAATAGATAACTCTTTATTGTTCACACCAAAAATTACATACGTACATAGTAAAATAAAAACAACTTAAAAACTAGTGAAACAATTGGCGGCCTTATCGCTAAGCGATCTCTTCCAGGCAACCTTAAACTTTTTTTTGCTGTTGAAACTATAGATGGAGTAACCAGCTTAATCTTTAATTACGTGAGTAATTCGTAAGTTCGTACGGTAAAAAAGGGGTATAAAAGTTTTTGCCATAGACCACCATCCACCATTTTGTTTTGTCAAAATTACGTCGCACAATGAATCTTATATTATTTGGATTGGAAAAATATAGATTAACAAAAAATCATAAAACAAAATGTTCTAAAGTGTCACGTTAAACATAAATATAGCAAAGTCCTCTTAATATTTTGAAATACTTTGTGTTCGATACATTTCGTCTAATGTCAATGGCCGTTTTCTATGGAACTGCTGATTTTTCTTCGCGATTTCAGGGTTGGTCCTATAGTAAAAGTTGTTCATAATTATGAATATAATGACCTCCTTCGGCTTAGTACATTGTATATGCGTAACCCTGTATACAAGATTCACAGTGAAACGCGATAAAAAAATGCCAGATCAGTACTATGTCAAACTCCATACAAAATATTTTCAAACCCTTTTCATTTTACTCAAATAAGTTTTTATTTTTAAGATTTACTTCAAATGTAACGGCATTAAGATCCAAACGGCCAATTTTGAGTTCGTTGACCCTCAATCTGGAGTCAGGATCATCGAAGGCGAGCACAAAGTATCCAGAGAAAATGTTGACGAATACTTTGGAAGCGATAAGTATCAATGTTCGTGCTTTGCCTGGACAAGCAGAGGGCATATTAGAAGTCAACCAGCTACTCTTGAGCTTGCTTGTAAGTTTTACAGATCACCGATTAATTTGATTAATAATATGATATTTGAATTAAATAAAAAATATAATATTTATGGTATATACTAATCATCTCAGATTAGACAAATATGGGATATATGGTGGCGGATTCCCTAAAGGCCCAAATCAGACTTAAGGTGATACGTTTCATGTTTGGCGGGAAAATCAAATTTCAAACAGTTTTTTTGTCCTTGTAGCTAGGCCGGGTAATTATTGTGAAATAGCATAGTGTTCGCGAAAATTGTTAGTCGTTCTTTACATTATCATGTACAGCTATTAATCAGTTACTCACCATATTAGTTACATTTGGCAATAAACCGTTTCAAACACCATAAATTTGTTTATTGACAAATGTATGTAATAATGTGCATTGGAGATAAATAACTTTACGCAAAAAAAAATCTCGCAGTTAAACAATCTAAAAAACACGCTTTATTGCGTTGTCATCGATCTTTGATAAGCATGCAAAGTTTTAAATTAATCCGACGTTTACAAAGGATGAAAATCACGTTCAAAGATTCCGTTTCATATATACATACCAAGCTAATAAAAGCGTAAAAAGGCGGAAGAATCAAGGGTCTCCTTGAGACCTCCTATTTGAACAGGAACAATTATTGTACTAAAGCATAATTATATCACTTGTTTGTCTAATCGGAGGTAGTTAATATCTACGTGCATTTGCCAGTGTCAGTTCATGTTTTTATTTTTAGTTTCCTTGTATTCGTAATGAAAAGAACAGGTTTACCTCGGGGTTAAAGACTTTCACTTACTTTCACCCCTAGTATTAAAATGTACTATTTTTAACTCACTTCTCCGTTGCAGACATAAAGAAGCACTTCACACTAGCACCACAATCGCAGCTAGTGAAACAATACTCGCCAGTGACCTTCCGCTGCGAGCCACCTCCAGCTGCTCCATTCGCTCAAATGTACTGGCTGAAGAACGGTGCTCCGGTGGTCGTGGCCGATAACGTGCAGATAGCTAAGAATGGAGACTTGGGCATCAAGCAGGCAACGCTACTGGTAAGATTCATGTAGCCTTCATCAGAAAACTTTTAAAGTCTGACTTAGAAAGGAAGATGTTGATTTCTGACAGCTCTATCACCACCTTCAACAGGATAGGCATTACCAGTTCACTTACTTTGCATGCTTGGCCAGGGCCTTTGCATGTCTGGCTGAGGCCTGTGTGAAGGCCTCTGTATGTCTGGCTGGGGCATGTGTAAAGGTCTTTGAATGTCTGGCTGCGGCCTGTGTAAAGGCTTTTGCATGTCTAGCTGGGGCCTGTCTAAAGGCCTTTGCAAGTCTGGCTGTAGCCCGTCAACGGGACTATTCAGAAATATCAGTGAAGTCAGTGTTCCAACATAGTGTCTTCAATTCACACATGTCAATAATTTCTCAGTACTTTTGCGTTGCTCCAGGCTGGAACATGTATGATGCTTCGCAATCTTCGATTTTTTGTGCTATGACTCTGTTTCATAATACGAAACTAACATGGATAACACTAGAATCTTTGAGTATAGATCTGTACAGATCTATACTCAAAAACTAGCATTGATAGGCCTAAGCTAGATCAATACTCCAGCTAGCATGGTGGATAATTCAGTTCGTTCTCCGTCATCTTAGCAGCAAGTCAGACGTCAATACAAAAATTCCAAATTGCGCCATAGTCAACTATAAAAACTCTTCAAAAGTTGGCTGTGCAAATGCAGTTAAAGTACAAATAAATTGCTCACGTGACGTCATAATAGATACCTACAAATAATACGGCAGGCTGGGTTTTCATAATACTTAACTCAAAAGTGACAAGAATTTACATTTATCAATAACTTTTTTAAACTGGCGAAAACATTTTGAGAAACTTCTTGTTTTCTATTTTTTTAAGTTTTATTGCAATTTTATTTTAGAACAGACGGTTCTAAAATAAAATTGGAATTGACAAGAAACATCTTGAAAACTCGGTCAAATATACTCGGTCGGCAAAAACCCGAACATTCTACCTACAATAACGACGCATTGAAAAACAATTCCAGTAGAACTGAAATACTAAGCTAAATACCGAATCGAGGTAAACTCATGAATATTTAGAGGTATAAAGTGGGCATGAAAAATTCCCGGTGCAAACTGCAAACGTTGTTAGGGATTATTTAATTTACTGTACACACTACACTGTACTTACCTAGCGTTAGAATATTGAAAACTTTTTTTTTAAATAGGTGACAAACTTTGATCACAGCTCACCTGATGTTAAGTGTAGATATGGTGGTAGATGGTAAACACAATGCGGGAACCGGCTCTTAAAGCAGCGTTGCTATGTAGGTATTTAAACGCTACCTCGGTCTCCGCAGTTGTTGACGCAGCCACGTTGCGAGCCAGCCACGGTTATGTAGTAACTATTACCACCCATTACTCACTCTGTGGCTGCGACATGTGCCACAGCGTAACGTAAATGCAGTAGGAACAAGTATGCAGTTTATATAATTATTCAAAGTTCTAAGGAGATTGTAACGTGGGAAATAAATTTACATTCAGATTTGTCCAACAAAACAGTTTTTTTTCCTGATTGTTGGTATTTGTCTCAGATCAAACAAACAATAAAGATGCGGGAAGATAGGCAGGTATAGTTGTCCAATGAGACAATCGCTCACAAGCTACAGCTGATTTATTATCACTTATTAATCTGATTGCATTGGTTAAAACACTCCTCATTTGCTAGTACTACAGATATGAGATATCAGATTATGGTAAGGTAGCTAGGTGCGAACTCATAAGGCCTGAAATAGGCTTATATGAGTTTCTGTCTCTAGACAAAACCACCGGCCTTGCCGCCTTATTTTACATGTGGACAAAGTATTAGTTTATTGATGTTGCTGAAAGTTTCTTAAAGCTCTAACAGACGTATGGATTTGGTCGACGGACCACCGGTCAACCAACGGGAGAGAAAGAGTGGGAATAACACATACCCCTCTCTTTTTCTCCCGTTGGTCAGACGGTGGCGGGCTGGTCAAACAAATCCACGCGTCTGTTATTAGCTACAATTCAAGAAAAATTTGTTCGATCAGCTGTTTGAAGCAGCTCTTTTATTGAGGCTTTTGAACATTCTCAATTTATACTTGTTTTATTATGTAGAGCAAGCTCCCTAAAAAGTTATGGACTTCGGCTTTGGTTTCTCTTCGAGCACCTGTTGATTTGGCTATGTTCGAGCGCCTACTAATTTTAAAATCGGTTTTTATACAGATATTTTTGAAATTGGTTTTTATATTCATGAATTTTGAACTTTTACTTTTTGACTAGACCTACGAGACTAGACGTCCAATATAGTGATAAAATGAGTGTGTTTTGTTGGGACTTAGGTTCTAGTTCCACTGATAATCATACCAAAAGATTAAGAAGAATAAGAAGAAGGTAGATAGTTTTTTCTGCAACTAAATTTTATCTTAACGGCCAAACCGCCTGCATTATTTAGTCTTCCCGTGAACACACATGGTGCATGTAACTGTGCTGATATATCTGCAGCTCTATCCACAACCTTATCACGTTAATAATCATATATAACTTTAATACATTCCTGGCATCAGGAAAAGTAAATAAATGGAAGCGTTATAGGTACCTACAGTTTTCCCTTTAGCACTGACCCTTGGTTGTCAATTTGATCATATTTTGAGCACATCGTTTGCAGTTGTGTGCCGCTCAATATTTAAGTGTCCGTTTGTACTAGTAAGAATATGTCAGTGTGTGCAATACGTGTTTACCATGCCCCCTTCAGTTTTTGGCAGACTTTTTTCGTTACTAGCACGAGTAGTAGGCAGATCCAAATATATTTATCAAAGGTACAGGCTCTGAAATAAACACAATTTCCAGGACATGGCGAACTATACGTGTGTGGCGGAAAACTTGGCAGGCAAGCGGATTTCCGAGCCGGCTCTCCTGACCGTATTTGGTATGTTCGGAATCGCACAGAATGTACGATAGACTACTGTAGAGTGAGAATTCTACACTGTTAGTTGATTGAATAGAGTTGCGTTGGAATTGTTTGAAGCTTGTTGGTTTGTTTATCGTATTATATACGGTACTAGTCGACCGCCCCGGCTTCGCACGGGTGTAAGCTCGGCCTTCGGCCTCGCTACTATGACCCGCTCCAGGAACACAAAATTTCATCAAAATCGGTCCAGCCGTTTTTAGAGTATCCTATGTCCGTCTCCTGGTTCTAAGCTACCTCCCCACCAATTTTCAGCCAAATCGGTTCAGCCGTTCTTGAGTTATAAATAGTGTAACTAACACGACTTTCTTTTATATAAGGTCGGGGAAAAAGTTTCTTCGTATTTTTTAAACAAATTCAAGACATATTTTTTTCAAGTTTAAATACATTTAATTATAATATATATGTGCCATTTTGTTCGATAACTTGTTGCCATCTTGTAGGTAGTGACATGATCCCGTTGCTGTAGAATTTTTGGGACTTCTGATCAAAAAAATGCAACAAGTAGTTTTGACAGTCCTCTCTTGATGTTAATCTAACACTACCCAAAGAATTCTGAAGAGATCGAAACAGGTGGAAATCTGAGGGTGCAAGGTCTGGGCTATATGGTGGATGCATTAACACTTCCCAACCAAGCTCTCTAAATTTTTGCTGAGTGGCCAAAGATGTGTGCGGTCTGGCGTTATCATGATGAAAGACCACACTCTTTCTGTTGATCAATTCCGGCCGTTTTTTCTCAATTTCTTGTTTGAGTCTCATCTGCTGTTGGCAGTAGAGATCCGAATCGATGGTTTTGCCCGGCGGTAAAAGCTCATAATGAACGATGCCCTACCAATCCCACCATACACACAACATCACCTTATTACGTGTTAATCCGGGTTTCGCTACAGTCTGTGGTGGTTCACTGCCCTTTGACCATGATCTTTTGCTCACATTCTTGTCGTAGGTGATCCATTTTTCATCACCAGTGATCAATCTTTTCAAAAACGGTTCGGTTTCGTTACGTTTCAATAGAGAATCGCAAATGAGTACACGATTCATTTGGTTTCTTTCAGTGAGCTCGTGTGGCACCCAAATATCGAGTTTTTTGTATACCCAGTTTTTTTCAAATGGGTCAAAACTGTTTTGTGGTCAATCCCCAGTTCTTCAGCTACGTCGTAACTACTAATATGCCGATCTTGGTCCACTTTTTCAGAAATGGCATCGACTTTATCCGTAACAGGGCGACCAGAGCGAGCTGCATCTTTGACATCAAAATTCCCGGACTGAAAACGCTTGAACCAACATTGTGCTACTCTTGATGACACTGCATTAGGTCCATAAACGTCACAAATTTTATTCGCGGCTTGTGTCGCATTTTTCCCTTTTTTGTTATAAAATTTCACAATATATCGAATTTGTTCGTTAGATTCACTCATTTTATCGAACAAAAAAACAATTGAAAAATGGCGGGAAATTGCTTTTTACGTTTTGTATTCCTTTTTTAAAATGTCATCTTTTTAATGGTATCAAAACCAGCCAGATACAAACAGTACAACGGATAAGATTTTTACTACAACTTTATACATACAAAATACGAAAAGACTTTTTCCCCGACCTATTATATATAGATTTAACCAACATCCGGAGGGAGATTATCTATTCAGTATTTTTTTTTATATGCACAGTTGTTTGCATTTTTTTACTGGCTATATACTTAGACAAATCTTGGATTCTTCTAATGTTGTATCGATTTAAAACTTTGCAAGTTTATGTTATCCGGATGACCATATAATAATTTGGTACTACCGAACTGATTTAATGATGAAGCCAGGAAGTCAATAAATAAACTCAATTATGAAGCTAATATTATGAGCTTTTACTTAGCAAACTTTTTTTTGCCTTTCGCAACATTAACGTTATTTAATAACGATTTTTATGACTTGATTAAGCAATTGTAGACTATGACGTGAAATTAACTCTCCCCAGTGAACGGCGGTTGGAGCGCATGGTCATCTTGGAGCGAGTGCGACTGTGGCTCCCGACGAGCTGGTCGGCGGAGAGTGAGGACCTGTTCCGCTCCGAGGCCGCTCAACGGAGGCCAGCCCTGCATGGGGCCTGACGTGCAGAAGACACAGGACTGCGCTGACTGTGATATTGGTATGGGAGTAAAAAAGTTTAAGAAGATAGGTTAAGATTTGTGGTAGGGCTGTTTGCAAACCCACCATAATCCCCAAGTATTGCATGAATAATATTTGTAGCTCATGACCGCATGTTTTTTTGTTTAAAATGGTGATAGTAAATATTTGATACAAAAGCATCGCGACAATCGAATCAGAAGAAAACCTTTTTGTACTCAGTTATAATCTGTTATTGGAGCAAGATTGAAACACAGCCCTTTGTTTCAGATCTCTATGTAGACAGCCTTGACGAGCTAGCTGACGAATCATCAGACATCGTACTCGGTAAGGTGTTACCTTATGATTTATATTTTTAATGACTCTATTCTAAAATGTGGTTTATAGAGGCGAGCGATATCGAGGAAGCGACGTATAGACAATGAATCACCCCTTATTCTCTGGCAGTGGACTAAGATAGGTCCAGGATGGCACCTCTCACCTGCTCCCGGTTATTTGCTCTTGAATTGGCAAGTTGGTCGGTCACGTCACAGCTGGGGGAAGGGCGAGGAGGAGAGTTCTGCCACTTATCAGTGTTAACGGGAAAATGGCGCTCCTATCCAAGATAATAGGCTAGTAATGATGATGAAGATGATGGTGTATGTTGTGTACAGTTGTGCAAAAATTTGTTCAGTCTCTCAGTTGTTACACTCACGTTAATAAGAATATTTTTAATGCTGAACGTACCTTCCAGGTCGCTGGTCCCAGTGGTCAGAGTGGTCTCGGTGTGACACCGACTGCCTCCAGACAAGACGACGGAGATGTCTGACTAGCACCGCTTGTCTCGGGAAAGATTACCAAGTAGTACAATGTCCTATGTGCGTGAGGACGTCTAAATCTCAGATTATGCACGATGGTAAGAATGGAAATTGTATTTTGTGTAGCTGTAGGTATAGGGTTATTGATAATTTGCTAATAACAATTTTGTTAAAAGTTGGTAAGTATAATGAAACTAAGCTTTCTTACATCACGCTTGAACACTTTTGTTCCATAAATTTTTGCAAAATTATTAAACTACGTTCACCAAAAAAATTGTTCAAGTTTGTGTGTTTTTTTTTATATATGCATGAGATGACTTTATTAGATTATTTCAATTTAAATATTGTTTTAAGGTGTCAGAGCAAAAAAACTTGGACTCAGTATAAGATCATTTATATTCTCTCCTTTTGTTAAATCTGTGTTCTTTTTGATAATAACAGAATATGTATTATCTTGGTTATGATGTTGAGCTAAGATTTATCTTTGGGATAGTGTTGAACCTTTAGTACAATTCAAAACTGTTTCTAGATAAAGTTTATTGTGAGATCTTATTACTTAATTTATTATCATTTTCAGGTACATCATATTGGCCATTGTTGATAGCGCTGTCAATCGCTTTCTTGATATTTATTGTTGTTATTATATTGGGTATAAAATATATGAAGATAAAGTTAAATGAAAATTCTCCATACGTTAAACCACCAGCAGGTAACTCATCTTGATTAATGACTTATCATTGTAAACAAAAAAAATATGGACGGAGATTAAAACACGGTTTTAAACTATCGCGGTTTTTCATTACAGTTATATGGTTATTTACGGGATATTTTGCTCCCTCCACACCCTTACCACGGTAAATATCCCGTAAATAATCATATAACTGGACGGAGATTAGTTAGATTACTTCGCGGAAAAAGAGTAAAAATCAATAAACGGGATTTATTTAATAAAATAAATTACCCAGTTTCAGTCTACAGAGCATCTTAACTGCCTCCATAAATTTGGCCTTTTGCCTTATCGTTTTTTTTTGTTTAACAGGGTCAAATTATTTAGGAAGTGTGTTAAAGAGAACGTTGACAAATCAGCCAGATCTGACAATACATGAAGAGTTCCATACGATAGATTCTAGACGAGCACACAGACATAGAAGCACCTCTACAAACATGAGGCACGAGCACTTGTATGAAGTCCCACAACTGGCCAATAGGTAAGAGTGTAAAACACATTTTAAAATGCTCTAGAATATTCTATAATTTAGCTTATACTGAAACGTATATCCGGTCGCGAAATACAAAACTCTTAGGCAAAAATAGAAATTGGTTAATTAATTTTTATTGCAGCTGTCATAGCAAATAAATGCTTGGACCGAGTATAATTATCTATAACCCTGTACAATAAATTACCACATTTTAACAAGCGTATCTTTGTTCCCAGCTACATAGCACCGTTAGACCACGAGGTAAGGACCGAAGCTCCGGGCAGCGAGATGACTCTTGCTTGCAAGGATAGCGTCCCGTCAGATCGATCTGACTCTAGCTGCTTCTTGAGCTGTGAGTTCACTGCACTAACACACACTCTCAAGGCGTCATCCATAAATTACGTCACACTTTAATGGGGGGAGGGTATCATCGAAAAGTGACATAGTGTGACAAGTTGGCCTAAAAGCTTTGTGACGTCACATGTTAAAATTCAAAATCCGGAACGCGAAATTTATATGTGAACAAAAAACTTAAAAAATTTAGATATGATCTAGGGTAAAACTCGTTGTGAAAAAAAAAAATGTGTACAAGTTGTTCTCCAGGGTCATTACGAACCGTCTCGAAAACAGGTTTGATGACTTCCAGCCTCCCGAACAAGCCGGTTTCCGTAAAGGCTGGAGCACGATAGACCACATACAGACGCTCCGCCAGATTATACAGAAGACTGAGGAGTATAATCGGCCATTATGTCTAGCGTTTGTGGACTATGAAAAAGCCTTCGATTCAATCGAGACCTGGGCAGTATTGCAGTCCCTCCAGCGTTGTCAAATCGACTATAGGTACGATATATCGAAGTGCTGAAGTGTTTGTATAAAAACGCCACCATGTCGATCCAATTACAGGACGAGAGCACGGAGCCAATCCAATTGCAGAAAGGCGTGAGACAGGGAGATGTTATCTCTCCAAAACTGTTCACGAACGCATTGGAGGACGTTTTCAAGCTTTTGGACTGGAACGGATCAACATTAATGGCGAATACATTACTCACCTTCGTTTTGCCGATGATATAGTTATCATGGCAGAGTCGCTGGAGGACCTCAATATAATGCTCAGCGACCTCAGTAGCCTTTCCCAACAGGTGGGTCTTAAAATGAACATGGATAAGACAAAAATCATGTATAATGTCCATGTTGTACCCGTGCCGGTCAATGTTGGGAACGATACTCTCGAAGTCGTTGATCATTACACCTATCTTGGACAGATTGTTCAGTTAGGTAAGTCCAACTTAGGCAAAGAGGTCGCCCGAAGAATCCAACTCGGATGGGCAGCGTTCGGGAAATTGCGTGAAATCTTCTCGCCCAAGATACCACAGTGCCTAAAGACTAAGGTCTTTGACCAGTGTGTGTTGCCAGTGATGACATATGGTACTGAGACGTAGTCCTTAACTGTTGGTCTTTTGGAAAAACTCAGAGTCACACATCGAGCAATGGAGAGAGCTATGCTCGGAGTTTCTTTGCGCGATAAAATTCGGAACATAGATATTCGCCAAAGAACCAGGGTCACCGACATAGCTATTAAAATCTGCAAGTTGAAGTGGCAATGGGCAGGTCACATCGCTCGAAGAACTGATAACCGATGGGGAAGAAAGGTTCTTGAGAGACCGCGAACCGGAAGACGCAGCGTAGGTAGGCCTCCCACTAGATGGACCGACGACATTGTGAGAGTCGCGGGCATCCAGTGGATGCAGATGGCAGGATGTCGTTCAGTGTGGAGGTTAAATGGGGAGGCCTATGTTCAGCAGCGGACGTCTTCTGGCTGTTGATGATGATGAAAACTCGGATAGTTGCCCCACTTTTCGAAAGAGCTTTATTTTTCAAAAATATGAACTTGCTGAAAATTATTCAGTATGTATCTCAAAACATAGGTCTTTTATTTTCTATAATAGCCTATTTTTGTATACATAATTAACAAAGGTTTTGAATAAATACTGTTTAATTTCACCTCTCAGAAAAGGGATAGTTGCCTACTATGGCGGATAGTAGCCTAGCGTGGAAAATGCTTCGGGGGATACTTGCCTCGTGCGGGGATAGTAACCTCGGTATGATTTTTATTTTTGATAGAAAGAAATTTATATCAATTAAAGTAATCTTTATTATTTATTTATTTATGTAACAGTCTTTATAATTTACTGAGATCTTTTATTAAGTAAAATTTGAAATACTAATTTCTTTTTTCTTCTCAATGCTTTTCTTGTCCCCAGCTGTTTTTTTTTGTCTCTCTGTCAGTTAAGTCAGTTAAGTAGATATTTTTTTTTACAACAAGTTAGAGTCACAGTAAATTCGATAAAACAACAAAAAATTTAAATAAGTCATTGCTTGTAAAAAAAAATGAGTCACTCTAGGGGCAACTATCCGCGAAAGTAAGCAGGGCGACTATCCTTTTTGATGCGGATACTTGCCCTTTTTATTTGCAAAATATATAAAAAATATTTTGCAATAAAACATAATAAACAATGTAATTAAAACTCTAATGCATGCAAAGAAACAAAAAGTTGACTGAAACCACGATCAGTAATAAAAATATTGAATAGAAATTACTTACCAAAATAATTATAACGCCCGTCAAAGTTTCGCCGCGGATGATTTTTGCTCACACGGTTAAAACACGTGCGCGTATTCCGATGACTTATGCGGCACTGAGGCCTGCGGTACTACTTATTGTAGTAAATCGCTAACACAACTTATATTCCTAACATAGTGTATTAAAAACCGGGGCATGTATCCCTCAGAGGCAACTATCCGGGTTTTACTTATGTTTATTAATAATTTAGCACTCTCGCTATGAGATTATCTCTCACGCAACAACTTCTTTCGGCGTTGTAATGCAAGTGACTCTAAAATTAAAAAAACCTATTTTCTTTTGATTATTTTTAAATACATGCATAAATTTGAAAAATGTGCGATGTCACACCAGGGGGGAGGGGGTTCTGAAAATGTAACAACCTGTGACAAAGACGGGGAGAGCGGTTAAAAAATCCTAAATATCGTGTGACGTAATTTATGGATATGGAAATAAGTAAAGTGCGGCCTCTGTAAGAATGCGTCTGACAGTTGCCTTTACATTTATTTATTTTATTTTCCACTTTCATTTATCATTATATTCCATTTATGGACCCGAGTCCTAAAACTGCGACCAGAACCACCGGAGGATGGGCAGCAGCGTCCTATAATACACGGTGAACGTACTGCGATCCCCAAGCCGCCTGCCAAGTGTGGGATTATGGCAACACCTCTCTCTATGAGGGAGGCCAACAGTGGACGTTAATTGGCTGATGATGTGTGTGTGTGTTATCATTATAGGTTTATCACCTATTGCGGTAGTGTAGCAACATTCTAAACTTTTAACAACATTGTAAAAAGCTGAACGAAAACAGTAAATTTTGATCAGTTTTACTATCTTTTTGAACGTAAGATTGTAGCTGATAGCCAATATATTACAGTAATATATTAAAATTAAATGTTTTTATTAAAAAAATGCAATGTTATTGCAGCTTTCTGATGCATTTTTGCAGCAGCCGAACTGTAGAAAAAGTCCTGCGGGTTCACCCGCTATAGTACAAAAACCGAGATTTTATTGGGATTAAAAGTAGCCTTTTTTAATTCAGGTTATTTTATTGGAAACTGTTCAACTATTATTATTATTGCAACGTATTTGTGATGCCTCTGGTGTTACAAGTATCCATAGGCGACGGTGACTGCTTACCATCAGGCGGCCCGTCTGCTTGTTTGCCACCTATTACATAAAAAAAAACTTTTAAGAAGTCGAGTGTTGACAAACATACAACAGTATTCTGTGATATACACACTTACATCTAAACTTTTTCTTATATAATTGTAGTGCCAATTTTTGAAATAAAATTAAAAATGAAATGAGAAACTAAATGAATTATGAAAAATTAAAAATTAAATGAATTATTTAATGAACTATTTATTAATAGCAAAGCTACAACCAACATACCGGTAAAAAATTGTTTTGTTTGTAATTGTTGTAGTCATTGGTTGCATTTTGAGTACTTTAATATTTTTTTATTGACATTCATTTCTCGTGAATTTGAAACATCATCAAATATAAGTTATCATTACAAAATAGTTTTGCTACCTCATTTTAAATACCTAGTAGATAATCAGTATATCAAAATACACGCATAAGTAGACTCCGCTTTATCGCAATAGAGAGATAAAAAACTTGAGAGAAGAGTCCACACTGCTTCACCATAAAGCTTGCCACTCCTTATACATCGATACTTTTCTTAACTACCCGCAAATTTTCCAGCGAACTCATCATACGGCAACGAAAGTGTAGAAATGTCACCATCCCTCAAAAATAACGCTTCAATCGAGTCCAAATACACAAACGGCAACATAGAGACGGCTACTTCAAAAATAGTGACGATCGATGGAAACTGGTTGAAACTGGATAAATGCGGCGTGAGCCTGTTCGTGCCGGACGGAGTGGTTGATAAAGGAGAAGAGTTGTTTTCATTGGAGGTTGTGGATGAGGAATGGAACAGGCCTCTGCTTCAGGAAGGTATGTCGGTAGCTCTATTTCTCCTATGTTGATTGCTCCATTAACTTACAAACCTTTCATCAGTGTAGACCAAAAACTCGAGTCTCTTACACTAAATGATATTAATCTAAAAAAATGTAACATTATTTTAACTAATTTACGTATTACCTAAACGTCTGGTCGAACCATCTTGGGACCAAAATGCTGGTCAGTATCTTGCGCAACGTACTAGCATTGCAATCCAACGCGGCAATACGGCTAGCATTTTGGGAATATAGTTTAATATAATATTTCTTTTAATTTAGGTAAGTTTCCAAATATGTACCTATACTTTTAGTTACCTGTAATAATATAAAATATTGTGATGTTTAATCAAAAGGAGGCATATATTTACGTATAAATTTAATATCTTATTATATAAATTCTAACTATGCCGTTACGCCATGTCAGAGGCCTCCGGACAGCATAAAAACTTAGAAGCGAGCTTAGCCACTTGACTTTTACAGATATGCAAATCCCTCGCGCGATGGTAAGCGTCACGCTTGCCTATAACAGTTCGGCTTTTATGAACTTACGAGTTCTTATACTACCCATATAATACCTACACACAATAATAAACTTAAACGAGCCCCGCAGTTAGGCTACCATCATAATTCCATCCATCTACATCGAAATAAGGGCATCAAAATTCAAAACATACCCAAATCAGGTAAACCTTCCCCTAATAAAGTAACCCTAACGACATTTGGCGTCCCGTCAAAACACCTGCAACCCTTCCAGAAAGTTCTTTAATATTAAACCTTGCCTATTGTGAGTCGGAGACAGGATTAGGTTAAGCTGCGGTGAGGCACGACCTACATCCGAAATGTCAGGGCATACGGCTTGCGGGGTTATTTGGCAGCTGGATTAAGATTCTTGATTGTTTAGTTCGTTTGTTGTTGTAATTTCTATGCAGGTTTAGTTTGTGGCCCAAACTTTCAGCTAAAATCTAGTAGACGTTAAATTCTTTAAAATAAAAACGGTTGTGTCTGAAGAATCTCTACTGTATTTCCGCATTTATGTCGCTTATAGTAGGTACAGTACAATAAGGAAATTTGGATAAATTATTCAAGACTCTATAGTATATTGGTTAATGATGCTAATTTAGTAAAACTGACCTTACTAACTGGGTTTCTGATTCGTCAGAAAAAACGGTTTTGAAGATGGATCTTTTATAATGTACCACGATTTTTATTATTAGCTACTAATTCTATCTTCATTCTGGACTAGGTATATTTAAAGTCTAGCTCATTGGAAACTTGGTTTAAATCGATTTTAAAATTTGTACTCATCAAACAGACAAGCAAGAAAGCGAGTTATAAATCATAGTAAACCAACTTTATTAGAAACTAACCATTTTTTCTCGATATTTTTATTTTATCTGTGGCCTACTTATAACATTGAAGTCCTAATTATTTATAATCTGTAGCCGAAGTAAAAAATTTCGCTACGTAAACTACGCATTGAATTCCACACAAATATCAATTTATAATTCAATTTTTTTATGAAGTTGGACACGTATTTCACTTAGCTAATATTCGTACTTCAACCACTGTAAAACTGAATTAACGAATTTTGTGATCCAGTATTTATTAAGTTTCTTATTTTCAACCGTGGGAGGTTTTTATTTAGAGTACTCAAGTTTCGTTAAGTTTATCCCAAATTCCGATGCTATTCCGATTGCGCGACCCATATAACTACTTTCAAACGTTACATCGTACATTCAGAAAACTGATTTAGAAGGCCTGACCTAGATCTCCAACGCCAATCGCCATATTGCAATCTAAAGCAGACTGGAAAGGTGAAAAGTCTATTTTGGGTGCTACATTTTACCTGTCTATTCAGGGGTGAACTCGGACTTTCATTTTGTCGGACATTCTGTCATTTATGGGGATTTATATTGTAACTAGAAGCAAATTTTCATTTATTCCCTCATTTATTTCAATAAACTCTTAAAAATAAAATGACTTAATTTTAAACACTGTTTTAAACTATCACGGTTGTTCACTAAAGTTATATGATTATTTACGGGATATTTACCGTGGTAAGGTTGTGGAAGGAGCTCCCGATATTTCGGCGCAGTTACATGCACCATGTTCATGGGAAGACAACCTTCCACAACCTTACCACGGTAAATATCGCGTAAATAATCATATGACTTAATTTTAGCGCTCGTTCATGTCTTTTTAACCAACATCAAAAAAATATTTTCGGGAAGGAAGGAAGATTTACAATTCGGCTGTATTATTTTGTTTGTTACCTCAGAACTACGTTAAAAATATAACGATTTGGATTTTTTTGAAAGGATTTACTTTCATATTGCTCCCATAGAAAGTTCATAAAAATCGGTTCAGCAGTTTGGTTTTTAAATCGAAATAACTGAAAAAAATATCATCTAAGTTTTTTTTTATGACACTGAGTGACGAGCCGAGCGAGGTCGCTCGCCTTATGGCTCTTCACGCTTGCCCATAACAGCTCAACGCTACTCAGAATTTTGAACTTCAACAGTTCAAAACCCTGGATGGCAATGCACTGCGCTCGTCACCCCAAGATATAAGATGTCAAATCTCTGTGTGCCCTGTAATTTCGCTGGAAATTGCGTATTTACTAATTTTGAAGTCAGTTTTTAAATTGATACTTATTAAATTATATTTTTCATTACTCATATTCGGAAAGTAGGTCTCAAATTGCTTAAGAAGCGGGTTGCAAGTAATATAGTTCAGCCCTAGGGAGAATCACTTTCAACGAACAGTAACAGTTGACAACTGACAGACACTCAAATAAAAAAAAAACTAGTTCTATTTTCACATTTGTATTGAACCATGTTCCAACTTTTTTTTCTCCTCAGAGGATTATGGTCCAGCACATCTCGTGCATTTGCCAAGTTCAGTTCATTTTTTTATTTTTAGTTTCCTTGTATTCGTAATTAAAGCACAGTGTTTTATTTAGTCCCTCGAACTATTAAAAACCCCATCTCTGGATTAAATAAGTTAATTTCACCCCTAGGGTAACAATGTACTACTAAAATCTTTTTTTAACATAGTTTTAATTATTCGACAGGTGAGACTCAGCTAAGTCCAGTGATTAGATGCGGCCCCAAAAACTTTCACTTCGGTAAAGGGGTGGTCCTCACATTCCCTCACTGCGCGGCACTCAAGACCACCAGCTGGCTGCTATCCATCTTGCAGCGGCCCGAAGAGATCAACACAAGGGAATGGCGCAAAGTTTTGACTTTAGGCCAAGAAACGCCCGGAACTCCCCTCTTTGCCCAAGTAGACCCCGCCAAAGTTTACCTCGTGTGTGAATTTCTAAGCGACTTCGTTTTAGTCGGCAGAAGTTTTAGCGGGCTAGACGCAAAGTTGCTCAAACTTGCCGTGTTTATATCGAAAAGAATGGACGATAGTTACCATAGTTTGAAAATACACGTGTTTAACGACACCCCATATGCGTTCTACGAGTGTTTCGAAAGTGAAAGGCGGTCAGGCGGGTCCTTGCTTTGCGATCCCAAAACTATCCCCTTTCAGGAAAATTGCTCTGATTTATGTTTCAATATCAGAGATGTAGGGGTCGGTTGGAAGGTCCAATCGGGAGGGAAATATCAAGAGTTAAGTTATTCCCAAGTTTGGAACATGACGGTCAGATCTCTTCATTGCATATTCGTGCTCCAACAGACAGACGCGATCAACTGCTTCGATTTAAATATGTGCGTGTACCAAAAACAGAAACAGTCCAACTCGGTCAATTTCAACTTCAAGACTAACGATTTAAACTCCAATTTCAATTGCAAAAGGTACAGTTGCTCAAGTGCGGATACTATCAATATATTGGAAAATCCTTTCAATTATTCTTCGCTGACAAAAAAAGAGGGTAGATACGATTTTGTTTATAAGAACAATAGTTATAGGAATAGTATTTCTACGGACAACTACCGATGCAATGCTTTGAGTAAATCTGATCGCGTTATATTGTGTAAACTTTTGGACTCTCAGTCGTCTAAAGGGAACGATTGGAGATTGTTAGCTGAAAAGTTGAAAATATCGTCGTACTACTATTATTTTTCGAATACTTGCTCTCCGTCAGAAAATATCTTGAATCTATGGTTGTGTAGGAACAACGATATTAATATGCTAGTGAATTTGTCGAGGATATTTAGAGAGATGGGGAGAATTGACTGCGCCACGGTTGTTGAAAGGAGATGCTTTCCTAACTGAACGAAACTTTCTAAATTGGAATTTTCGAAACAATTTGTTTGGTTGATATTATGTGTAGCTATTTAAATAAAAGTATTGATTATGTCTTAGTTCCAAAAGATATTGGAAAAATATAATTCTTGAACAATGAAATGTAATTGAATGAAATTGTGAGTTACGTAGTGCCTAAACTAGTCAGTATTTGTTTTGTCACGATATGTTTTGTTTTTATGACTCTTGCACATGGTGCAAGTAAACTGCATCACTTAGGGAAAGGACACAAGTAAAGGGCACGTATGTAATGATACGTCCGCATCCGTCTCATCCTGGGTAAATTAGATGCATTGTGTGCAAGATGTATTAACCATAAGCAAATTGTTAGATATATCTAAAACACTAAAAGCTGTAATTGCGTGGTCATCACATTTTCACTGCCCTTCAACCTAATTTTTGAATAATTTTTGTAGCGGAAAACGTTCAAGCATGATAGACATCGTGGGTACGTCAAGTTAAAAAAAAACAGCGTTCCGCATTCTTTGTACCTTTTGTCTCTACGTCAAGAGAGCATTTTAGTGGTAGTTAACAACATTCGCACAGCCAACTGCAGAAAAGATTTTACAGATTGTTTTTATTCTTTCCTCTTGGTAAGATTTATGCGTCGCTCGTCTTCTGCATTTGCCAGTGTCAAGTATTGTATATTGTATATCGTCAAACAAGTCAGAGTCAAACAATGTAAGTCACTGTCAAGTCAAAGTCATATAGTGCATTTAATCAAAGAGTTCCAATCGCCGTAATGTTGGCTCCCCTGCACTTCCTATACACATTACAGGGAAAGTGCAGGGGAGCCAACATTACGGCGAGGGAACTCTGGTGAAACGCACTATAAGTAAAGTGGCGGAGGTTTTACTAGAAGCTTCTATACAGTTTGGGAAACAAATTGAGCAATTTCTCATTTTTGTATCGATGTCTCATGTGGAAGATGATCGAGATTTAATTGAATTTAGCAGTGTACTAGTTGGAGCATCGATCAAACTTAAGTTTGGTCTTAGACATGCAAAGTAGGTTTGCTCGCGGTGTCTACCATGATAGAAATGTTTGCGAAAAGTCTTTCTCTTTGAGTAGATAAAACGATTAAGCTTTTGTCAATCTGTTTACAATATTTAATATAATTTATTATATATGTAAGAAACAACAGATTTTTGATCCTTAAAATTAATATAGTTTATTATGCATGTAAAAACCAACTGATTTTCGATCTTTAAAATTGTAATAGAATTGCCTAATATTTATGTGAATGAATGTTTAAAAAACATATTATTATGTACTTAGTTGTATATAATTATAACGAACCAAAATTAGATACACGAATAAAGTATTTGAAATAGATAAGATAATAACAGAGTAGTGTGATTTTAAACTTTTAAATAAAAGTATTAAACATTTGAATTTGGCTGGTTTTATTTTTTTATTTAATTCTAAAAAATCTACAAGATTAGGTGGTGTCTATGTATGTATTCCTACCTGTTGCTTACGACTTCGAATGCGTAAACTAACTTCAACTACTCCCGAAAAAAACGGTAACAAAGAAACCTGGGCCCCAATTATACTAAACCAATTGTTTTTAAATTGTTAATGAATTGACAGCCTCGTTAGCTCAGTCGGTAGTGTACCTGCTTTCTGCGCTTAGGGGCATGGGTTCGATTCCCATGTAGGACAAACATTTGTGTGATGAACAGTTGTGTTTGTTCTATGTCTGGGTGTTCTATCTATTTAAGTGTGTATTTAAAAATATATATGTACGTATATCAGTCTCTGGCAGCCATATTACAAGCTTTGCTTAGTTTGGGGTCAGATGACCATGTGTGCAATAATGTCCCAGATATTTAATTAGCTCAAAAATTGCTCTTTTGACACTATTGGCATAGCTAAAGTCTCAAAAGTGAAATACCAAAATTGTTTTTCAATTGTTAATGAATTGCCTCAAAAATTACCCTTTTGACACTTTTTGTTATAAAAGGACAAAAGTAAAAAAATAGAGGCTATTCATTAACAATTGAAAAACAATTGGTTTACTAGAATCGGGCTCTGTCTACGGAAAAAAAGACTACCAAAAATAGAAGGAGACGAGTTAAACACATATTGCCGCACTGACGTATTCTTACGAGTCCTAACACCGAAAAGAGAAGTAAATAGAATAGAAATGAGAAGGAAACTCTGTCGCCAGGTATTGTGACAGATACTTGATTGAACATTCTTATTTATGTCAACGCGTCGAACTCCGCGTCACAGTTGCTAACACAGTTGCTATGGGTTTATATGGTTGCAAGAGGCTACAAAAGATTTCTTACAAGAAATGCCTTGACAGCCGTTCTAGTTTAAACAAAAAAAAAACTGTCAGTTCTGCAAACGCACACGTCAATATTGAGCGAACCACAACTGCAAATGAGATGATAAAATGTCATCAAATCTACAAACAAGGCGGGGGGTATATATAATATATAATACATTGGCCAGAGAAATTGATGTAGATCTGTTTAATACATCGGCGTTCAGGCTCAAGCGACTTATGAACGATTGTTTCTTTGACTCGTGATGGATAGATTGAATAAACTAAGTAGGTAGTTTGTTTAGTTTGTCTATTGTGAGTCTATGGGGCAGTTGTTCATGAGTTGCTTCAATGTTAGTTATTAGGTTATTTTCTTTTTCCTATTGTTAGCTTTTTGCATGCACGTCCGTCTACCATGTATGAAATTTAAAAACAAAGCTTCATATTTGTGAAAACTTTTAATTAGCCGTAAGTTATATATATAATAAATAATGTTTTTTAAGTAGCTGTTAGTTTTCCGAAAATAATAAAATAAAATAAATAAAATAAAAATTCCTTGTAACATTATAAACTGTGTAATAAGAGAATATAAACATTGAACATAAACTTAGTGTAAGTACTTACTAAACTGTGGGTATAAGTGTCCAGTCATTTTTTTCCAAGAACCTGAACGATTAACTAATTTAACACTAGCTGAAAAAATAAATAACTTGACACCAAATTCTGTCTTGAGGTCTTAAATAAACAACCATCCTACCTTTCGCAATAAGTTCGTAAGTGTAAAGTATGTCAGGAGGTAAAAGGGACTTTCATGAATATGCAAAGTCCAATCAAAACCTACTAAACTGAAATCCAAAAGGACGAGCCATAAAATAGGTAAGACGCTCACAAAATCTATCACGGCCCATTTCTTATTCAGGATTAGGTTGTCCCGAAATGTTACAACTACTAAATAATTTCTTCTTTGTACACCTGGTTGTCACATGACATATGTCTAACCCAGGTGGGTTAGACATATATATTATCTATGTAAATGGACACGCAAATATGAGGGAGGAAATGTTGACTTTATTTAAACTTGTATGTGGGATTCATTCAACGTTGTGGTTTAGATTAGGTAATACTTTTTAGAAAACTAAAAACTTCATGTCATGTTGAAGTATGAAGTCTTAGCTATTTTTTTTTCAAAACATACAATAATGAGTAATATCTTTCTATAACTTTCTATCTATTCACTGAGGAACAGAGAAAGTGACTGACTCCTATATTTATAGTTGTTACCTCTTACCTTCGACCAAAATAAAAGAATGGACGGGCCCTAACCATTGAACTTGATCAGTAAAAACGAGTCAAAACTGTCGGACATATACTTCAACACCTAATTATAAAAATGTACAGTATATATGTTACAAAAAATAGATATCGGTTTTATTTGTGTATTTACACTTCGGTAAAGCATACGAATTCATAATTTTGTCAGATGTTTCGTTATCGCGTAACAATAGACTCGTGTTTCACTTCCTACGGTTAGAGACCGACTGAAACGAAATGAGAGCTGGCGCTCATTTTGTAATCTTCAAAAATGCTCTTCTACTGGGCCCGTCCATTCATTTTATTTTGGTCGAAGCCTCTTACTATCCTCACCCTTAAGGTTCTCATTTGTTTTGTTTTGGAATCTTTAGTCGATAAAATAAGATAATCTTAAGTTTATTTTTAAGGTCTTAGTAGGTCTTTATAAAGGAAGGTCTTTATAAAGAAAGGATAATAATGGATGTCTACAGACCTGACTTTTTATTTATTTATTTCATGAGGATACAGAGGACTTTAGTCAGAATAATAATGCGGTTTACTATGTATTAAGTGACGTCAAACAAGTCATAGTCAGAGTCAAGCAAAGTATGTCACGGTCAAGCCCAAGTCATGACCATGTAAAGTGGCGGAGACTACTATAGGCTTTTGTGGAGTTTTGGAAACATCACGAAAATACATGTTGACCTTACTATATCACTTAGCCACACTCGAGCACGTTCATGAACACTTAATAAACAATTATCTACCAACATTAACACTTAAAACAAAACAACAAAATAATACAATGAGGTGATATGTTTTTTTCACAGTGGCACCAAAACTCTCGACTGATCTGTTGACACATCTATGGCGTAATGTCTCACTTCGTCTTCATTTGTGGTGGACTAAGGGAACATTGAGAAACTACTAATAGCCGTAGCAGACGTGACGGATTTGGCTGACGGACAGCCGTCTGACCAACGGGAGAGAAACAGAAAATTGTATCTTTCTCTCCCGTTGGTTGGACCACAGAAAAGATTTTTTTTTTGTATAAATTAGAATGGCTGTCAAGGCATTTTTGTAAGAAATTTATTGTAGCCACTTGCACCCATATAAACCCACAGCAACTGTGTTAGCAACTGTGACGCGGAGTTCAACGCGTTGACATAAATAAGAATGTTCAATCAAGTATCTGTCACAATACCAGGGATGCGTTTACGGCACTTATCCGGACTAAAACTTATACTAGATGAACGATAAAACACCCGTTTTGGGACTCCACGAGGTGAAAAATTATACCGGCGAAAATTTAAACTGCCCGTTTACGGGCGTCCGCTAGTATAAGTTTTCGCCTGACTAGATTAAATTTTATCTACCTTTTGAGGTCGCTAAATTTTCGCCTGCTGTCAGATTGACAGCTGTTGAGGAGGTTAAGCCGTTTTTGATATTATTTTGTTCGAATCTTTTTGTTGTAGATGTTTTTATTTAAAATAAAATTTTATATCTATATAATGATAGATTGATATTTCATATTTTACTATTATATACCATTTTATTTTACTATATTTTATTTGACATTTATTTATTATTGAATTTGACAGCTAGTATTGACATATATGACATAAAGCTATGACGCCGTTCAGCGAACCTCCGTTAGTTTAATTTTTCACCGGTGAAAAATTCGCCGCGTCCGTAAACGCTCCCCTGGTGACAGAGTTTCCTTCTCATTTCCGTTCTATTTACTTCTCTTTTCTGTGGGTTGGATGGCGATTCGTCAGCCAAGTTGACGTGTCTGTTACGGGTCTAACAAAAACCAATGCCAAACATAAGGGGGCTTGGAGAACCAACAAAGGGAACTTAGCTAAGTGAACACTCTATGTAAGGATTCGAAGGGTAAATTAAAATTATTCAGGTAAATTCATTTATTTTTTTCTTATGAGAGCATTTTGGCGTTGTACGTCTTAAGCATCTTGTCAGTGTCATTATCTAAATTATTAAATACTTTTATTTTACGACAAGTTGATAACTTTACAGAATTGCTAAAACGAGGTTGAGAGACCCGCCCTAATGATGACCCAGGTACTTTTTATGACCACAAAGCCTCCAACAAAGAGTATCAGTAAAATCAGTACAAATGACTAGGACTTGGAAGCTTGGTATTTGGCTTTACTTCTAGTCCAGCGCACTTTGTAATCACATTGGGCACGTATTTTGAACTCATTCCTACATTCTGGCGGCACACGGCAACCTCCACAGGTACGTCTGACCTAGATACAGGTATTCAAGTATTAACGCTAGGGTTGCGGGCAGACGATTGCATTGTTTAATAATTGAGACCGAGCTCCGGCGCTGTACTTTCCTAACCTGTGGTACAAGCTATGAGTAAAAGTATTTTTTTTTTATGAGACTGGGTGACGTGACGAGCGAAGTCGCTCGCCTGATGGCTCTTCACGCTTGCCCATAACAGCTCAACGCCACTCAGAATTTTGAACTTCAACAGTTCAAAACCCTGGATGGCAATGCACTGCGCTCGTCACCCCGAGATATAAGATGTCAAATCTCTGTGTGCCCTGTAAATATATTTAAAAATATATGTGAACGTATATCAGTCTCTGGCAGCCATATAGCAAGCTTTGCTTAGTTTGGGGTCAGGTGGGTGATCCGTGTGTGCAAAAATGTCCTAGATATTTAATTTATTATTTATTTATTTAATCACGTTGTTTACCACAGCTGTATGATTATAAACGGGATTTTTTTAATGGTTTTTTTATACATATTTTTAGGCCAATCCACGTGCTCCCATTTTCGGCCACAATATTACTTTCTATCAGGAGAATTGGGGGCCAAACGAAAACATATTCTATATAAAAAATACCGTGTTAGGTTGTGGTATAAGCTCCCAATGACTTGGCACAGTTACATGCATCATAATATTCACGGGCTGACAGTCAGTGTGTCAGCTCGTGAACATGGTGCATGTAACTGCCTCGAAATATTGAGGGCTCCATCCACGACCTTATCACGGTAAATATGTGGTCATAAATGTGAGTGTGATCATCAGAAATCATAAATGTAGAACCAGTGTAATTTTTTTCACCTAACGCGTTAAAAATTAAAACAAGATTATTTCAACTTCATATTATTATGAAGTAAATTTCTTATTTTATGACGATGCCAAATTTCAATTTTCTATATCCTAAAGAATGGAACACTTCAATATCAAATCATTTTTAGCTAGGATTTCTCGGGCTGACGCTCTGCTAGGCAGAAATGCGCCAAGCAAGACGTTCGGGCCGCACGTATTGCTCTCAACGCGAAGATCTGAGTATGAATAAATTGTAGCAGGTTCTCTTATGCCTTGTGGCAGCAGTAAACGGCAGTAACAGCTCCCGTTTCGTTATATTGAAGGAAACCCGTCATAAAGATGGAGTTGTTATGCTCCAAGCTTCCGATCCGCCCTCAGCGAGGGATTACAAAATCATGCACGGAATGTAGGCGCAGCTACGAGTCTAATCTCTTACGTTTTTAGGTATTTTTGATTGCCCTGGCTTATTATTTATTGAGGTATATTAGAGTTTTACTGTTTTTGGTAAAACACCTGTCTCTCAGTCACGTACAAAACCTGCGTCGAATCCGTCACGTGATTTTTAAAGCGTACACGGCTGTCAGTCGAATGTAGTGTACAATCTTGCAATTTGCCATCCTGTCAAAAAAAAATCTGTTTAGTTCTGTGGCCTTAGTACGAGAACTTGCGAAAAGTTATAATTACGTAAACGGTAGCAAATGTATGAAAAATTCAGTTTCCTTTCACGTCCGATAGAGGCGTTGTTCGATTTTTCATACATTTTGCTATCGTTTACGTAACAAAAACTTTTTCGCAAGTGCTCGTATTAAGGCCACTGGTAACAACAATTTTGGCATGTGAGTAAAGAATGTAACATGTTTAATTCGTTTATGCTAATAATTTAGCACTACTTCTATGCTTTAGTGCTTTTTCTGAGCAAAAAGTATAGTTATGCAAGTGTCAACTCAAAATAAACTGTCAAATAGATCGGAATCATCAGTTCTTTACAAGTTTTTATTCCACTTGCCCTGTTAGTTAGTATGTAGTTATGTGTGAGACAAATCTTGCAACTGAATTGTAGACCAGTTATCCTCATTCGATTGAGCTGAAATTTAGCATACTTATGTAAGTTCGGTGACAAGCTACTCTCGTGCCCGCTACCTCTATTTTTTTACTTACATTACAAGACCTGTATACAAGGCTCTCCTCCTCTCCTCCTCCCCCTGCGAAGTCACTATGGCTAAAAACTGGGCGAAAAACTTGTCAATTTCGGATCATCAACACGACAAAAAGGCTTTTTTTATTCAGTAATAGGCTTGCGTTTGACCTCCAACTCGCCTGTTAAGCGATGATGCGGTCTACGATGGAGCACGCTTGCCTAGATGAAACCGATTCACTCGAGATTTGAAGACACCCAGATTGTAACTATCGGGGAACACCCATTCAGGCAGCACATTCAAGACTTAATACTTTGGCGAAAACCTCCCTTAATATTTATTATTTTAGCCACTATCCTCCCACTGCAGAGCAAAACCTCCCTATCCTACTCGCCTTCCTTTCCTCGCAGTCGAGAGTTTTTTTGGTCCAGCCGTTGCAGTCGAGCTTACCCCGCATTTTTTTTTTGGGTCTGCGGAAGGGTTTTTTGGCGCTTGGTGTCCAACTTGTTGTGGTTTTGCCCATTCATCTTTGGACATCCTCGCGATGTGTCTGGCCCAATTCCCTTTTAGACTGCCAGCCTTTTGGTCGACGTCGACAATTTTTGTTTTGAAGCTCAGTATGAAGGTCCTAACCAGGTCTATTAGTTTTACTCAGACGACCCTTTTGTGAAGGAAAAAAGATTTTACTAACTTCGTAGTGCACAGTTAACAGAAACAATTTAAAAAGTACTGCGGGCACTGCGGCAGTGTCAAGGCATGCCTAAGAGCTGCCTCTAATTGGAGGGCGCTTACCTCGCGAGCCCTTCACGACGTTTTCTCGAGTTGGCTAGAACTTAAACCCTATCCACGGCTACAGCGCCCTTCATGAATAAACATGACCTGTAAAAGATCATTATGTTGGTTGTTTTGATGATCGAAATTTAGATGCAAAATATTGAGATTTAAAAAGAAAATTGACTCACCCACCACCGCTATCTCTGTCGCACATTTTTAACAATTTGGAAATAAAAATCACCAAGTGGGAATTTGAAAAAACTGACTGAGCATTTATTTTTTGGAATAAAATTACAAAATTACAATTAGGATTTTTTTTTAAAACTTGGCAATATTTTATGGGGCACAATATAAAAAATGCTATTCAATACGATACAATGCAACAACACTATTGGCACCACAGAACGGACAGTACAAGAAGAATATATTAAACAAAGGCACAAAAGGCGGTCTTCCCGCTAAAAGCGATCTTTTTCAAATAACCTTCAGGGCCCCGATTCTACTAAACCAATTGTTTTTAAATTGTTAATGAATTGCCTCAAAAATTGCCCTTTTGACACTTTTGGTATAGATAAAGTGTCAAAAGTAAAAAAAAAACCAGCCAAGTGCGAGTCGGACTCGCGCACGAAGGGTACCATTATCTATAAAAACGGCAAAAAAAAAACATTTTTTGTATGGTACCCCTTAAATATTAATTTTATTTTAATTTAATAATTTGTTTTTAAAGTGAATATATAACTAAATATTCTGTGAATATTTCAAGCGTCTACCTCTTGCTGTTATCAATATCGAGCGAAAACGAGCAAAAAATCACCTTTGTTGTATGGGAGCCCCCTTAAATAATCATTTTATTCTATTTTCTTGCATTATCTGTGAAAATTTCAACTGTCTAACTGTCACGGTTCATGAAATACAGCCTGGTGACGGACGGACGGACAGACGGACGGACAGACGGACGGACGGACAGCGGAGCCTTAGTAATAGGGTCCCGTTTTACCCTTTGGGTACGGAACCCTAAAAATGAGGCAATTCATTAATAATTGAAAAACAATTGGTTTAATAGAATCGGGGCCCAGGAAGATTAATACCCTTGAGAAATATTACACACATTTAATATATACAAAAGGCTATTTGGTTTCGTTAAAATTCGTTTGCTCATGTAAGTTTATCGCACTAAATATGTACGTACTCTGTGTAAATTCGATAGCATTTTCCATAAGAGGTCGTTGGCACCCTTCCTAGCCTCCATCACATCGGATCGGCCACGCTCTAGCGACCTGATGAGCCGTCGTAAATCAACTCCTTCCTCGGAAACAATATCTCCACTAGATAGACGTTAAAAGCGCAATTTGTTATCGCCATTGTGCGAACGCGCCAACAGTTTGTTCTGAAGAGTGGATTTTATGTTCTGAAGTGTTATGAGAGATGTTTGCGCAAACTGTACTTGAATGGACAAATATAGTCAGACGGTCGGTTTCCTTTGTTGGTCTGGAGTATAGGAAGGACAACAAAAGTGAGTGTCGATGTCATGTTGAGAAAGTGAATGGTTTAGCGGTAAATCAAAATTTCAGTAAATCTTTGTAGGGCTAAGAGTCTTTTGAAGAGTCCGTCTGGATAAGTACCAAACCGTTTCTAGTTCTTCTACTGTCAACATTGTACAAATATAGTTACATAAAAAATAACCGGCCAAGTGCGAGTCGTGCTCGCGCACTGGGGTTCCGTACCACCACAAAATACAAAAAGTAATGCAAAAAATAACATCACGCACAGGCGGTCACCCATCCAAGTACCGACCACGCCCGAAGTTGCTTAACTTGGTGGTGAACAAAAATTTGTCACCGACTCGCTCTTGGCCATTATTTCTTATGTTACTTTAAAGTATGTACTATAATCATGCCAAGTATAACGCTTGTACGTATTAACGTTTTGACGCTAGCGCAAATACTAAAATTCGTTAAAAACAGACGTTTATTGTATGGGGACCCCCTTTTAGTTTTAACTTTTTGATTTAATTATAATTTTGCTTAATTAACCCGCCGTAATATAATTAATTCTGTAAAAATTTCAATTGACTTGTTGGATTTGACGAATGCATTTCTATGGATTTCTCTCTGAATTAGATCGTAAATTAAAGGCAAAGTCCCTGGTACTTGTTACTTTGCACGACAAAGTTCCTTTGATACCTTTGCTGTATAAAAGTACGGTACAAAGAAGCAGAATCAGTGCAAACATTCTAAAGTATGGAATTGAAACTAATGGATAAAAGAAGTTACGACTAATAAAATCCTTTACGTCGTAGCACTTCTACGAGATCTACGCAGCTACGAGACGTAGCTCGTATATCGTGCTACGAGAAATGATTCCAAGACTAGTATTGATTGAACTACAAAAATTCTAGCCAGTCCACTTGGTTTCTAATTACGATATTGTTCACATGTTAAACAATTCTATGGAATTTGTTATTTTCGAGCTAATATGGTGAACATAACTAACTAAAACAGTGTTTAAATACAGAGGTTTCGACGCATGGTGCCAAAACCGCAGTTAATTAGGTCAAATACACTTAAAGACGTGTTTTTTCAATTTTATTTATCTCAGTTAATATAATAGATGGTATAATTACACAACTCTGCCACACTTGTGTAACTACAGTTAACAACCATAGTTTACAAAGTTTGTAGGCAGAAATCTACTTTCGTTACATAATTTCATTATCTACGAGCTCCATTTTAATCATAATTCGAGGACATATTGTACTCCTCATTAAATCAACTTTTACTATGAAACCAACTAAATTTGTTGCCAGCTCAATTAGTTTAATTGTTCTAATGTCATAATGTTCTAATTACGAAATGGTACGATGTTGGCTGAGCGGTAGCTTGTAATCTTTACAATATGACGGTACCCGGTTTGATCCTCGGCCCTGAACTAACTAACGACTTTTTTAAAGTACTTGAGGCTGATTTTTCAACCCGCATTTAAACGGTCAGATAGTTAAAAAATCAAAAAAAAAAAATGTCCAATAAATTTACAGGTTTTACTACGCAGATAACATCTATCTGACTATTGAAAAATTCGAAATCATGCTATCAATGGAATAAATCCTATCTGATTTTTTAACTAAGGGTTGAAAAATCAGCTGTAAAATAAATAAATTATATGCGATTTCAATGTCATCGCTCAAAAACAGTGGTAAACATTTGTGAGGTTACCGATATATCCAAAGAACCTCAAAAATTCAAAGACATATATATAACAACATGCACTGGCAACTGCATGGTGGATTAGGACCCATCTTCTCGCTCTGAGAGGAGGTCAGTAACCTAGCGGTGGAAACCTGATTAGCTGAGCATGACGTCGATTCTGATGTACCATTCTCAAACCTAATTAGTCCTGTCAGATTGGTTTAGTTTAGAGACAGAATCGATGTTACTGTACTGTTTAAATTAGTATCACGATATTTTAAATGTATCAAAATTGATAAAGGGTACACTCAGGCTATTTACCCGACTGCGCAAGAAGTAAGGTTATGTTTTATATGTATATGTTTTACGTCGTGATTTTTTACTAGACTCAATATCCGTTTGTAAATCAATGTTATCTATAAATGTATGTCTGCGTTGAATCTTATGTACCGTAGCTTAACAAATTTAAAGCTCATTATAAAACAATGCAAATGACTTTCATGATTTAAATGACTAGTTGCCGTCACCGCCTTCGCTTGCATATTCATCCTGAGACATTCTGGTATACATTACCGTACTGCGCGGGTCGATCGTTATGCTAATACAACCCTTAAGTTCTGCACTTCCAATGGTTTAATCGCTTGAATTTCCTTAAACTTTCCCGAAGAAACTCCGAAATCGAAGGGTGAATAAATTTTAAAACCTCTTAATGCTTAGTGGGTGCCAAAACTTTATGTTTACCCGAGTTAATATACTTTTTTTCATCTAAGTGAAAGCTTTTGGCATTTTTTTTAAAGTTCCGAAATTCGTTTTGGGGTTAAATCTCGATTTATTATTAACGTTGGATTAAAGCATCTGCGATGCGTTTGAGTTAATTAACTTTGCTTACGTCATGTTCTTGTAATTTTGGGACGTTTTTACTCATGTCTTGTAATGGCAAGAGATCTTTGATCGTTATACCTATATAATAATATAAAAATTAATTGATGTTGTATGTCTCGCTAAAAAACTCGAGAAAGGCTGGACCGATTTGGCTAATTTTGATCTTGAAATATTTGTGGAAGTTCGGAGAAAGTTTAAACGGTGAGTAAATGACTGAACCGATTTGGATGAAATTTTGTGACCCTGGAGCGAGTCAGTAGCGAGGCTGAAAGCCGAGCTCTGCGCGTACGAAGTAGCGGGTATCAGCTAGTTTAAAATAAAGAAAATGTTGGTTGAATCAGGCGTTGACGATGGACCGACGACATGAAAAAAAAAACAGTTGGGAATGAGTGGATACTCGCGAGAGTCCGTGAAGAGTGGCATAAACAAATGGAGACCTATACCCCGCAGGGGGTCACTCAAGGCTGAAACGCTGATGATGATAATGAATCAGGCATTACTTGGTGGAAGTTCATCTTCAAAACTGTTTCTTAGACAAGTCTCTAGTGTATTTTCATTTCAATTTAATGTGCTAAGTGTTTTTTTTTACACATAGCTATGTTTAGAGCAGCCAGTCAGTAGCTATACGTTTAGCACGTTTTAGTATATTTTTTACTTAATTCATATAGTTCGTGCATGTTCCAAATTCAAAATGTTTTTATTCAGTCAGTGACTAAAAAAGAGTTTTATTTATGGTTATCGGTGAATCAAATGTCCTTTTTAAAGTGGCAATGTTAAAAAAATATAATATCAAATATTTAAAAAACAATCGGATATGGATAGATAAGTATAGTTATTTAACAAAGTTCTGTAAAGTGAAAAATACATAACTGATCCATTTTCTTTATTGTATTTGATACGACGTTGAAACAGACACTAGAGACTCATCTAAGGAATAGTTAAAAACGAGTCCCGGAGGCTTATTAGCTTACTTCAGTCGCTTTATTAGGTCAGACACGTTACTTTTTCGCAATACGCATCCTAATGTCTAAGATTTATTATATTTATATATATCTATTTTTTTTATATTTTACAGGGATCTCTCTACTCATAGTTATAAAAAATAATAGTTTAATAAAAAAATTGCTTATTTCTCTTTTTTTTGAACTCGACAAAAAAAACATAATGTAAAAATTCGTTGTAACTATTCTGAGAGTTATTAATAAGTGCGGTAGTCTGAAAGATGATGACAAAACACGTTATTCTGTAGAAATTAAAAACAGATGCAAAGACACAAAAAGACATAAATACGGATACAAAAAAAAGTGAATATTTGATAACGACATACTTCTCAGTTTCCCAATCACTGCTTCTTTGAGAGACAGTGAGTCATCCTTATTTTTCTGCCAGCGACTAGATACCAATACCCAACACAGCTATGCACTTTGCCACCCCAGCCGACCCCTCTGATTGACAGTGAAAGCTATTTGTTAAAGTTACTTACCGCCCGTCATAATCCGGGTATAGTTTGCGTGTTTATTTTTATTTGTGTTTTGGAAATGGATACTTTTAAGTGTTTGCAATTTGATTCGCAGCGCTTGTGATGTAACCAACTTTTCAACTAAATGTTTAATAGAAATTAGAATCAAAATAAAAGGTTATTAAAAGAAGATTTGGTTTTATTAGAATGCCAAAAACTAATGACGTCAGAATAATCGTAGTTTATTTGTACAGAAATTGGAAGCTTACGTCTTTATCCAGGGCATAAACTCCGTACCAAATTTCAGTCATATCCGGTCAGCTGCACATTATGTACGCACAGTACATTACACACATACACACTGTCTCTCTCTTTCACACACTCCTAAACATATAAATGTTTCCATTTGTAATATTATACTCAAACCAAGTTTTATTAGCTCTAACAGTTGAATCTTATTATTCCTTCCTGCCCATTTTTCTATCGGACTGCCAGAGTAAGCACGAAAAATCGACACCGTTTTATGGTTAATATTCCGAAAACCCGTACGAAGCGCTTTGATTTCACTTTTACTGTGCAAACTGCCAGTTTGTTGAATGCGCTGCTCGAATTCCGGTCCCCGACAGCAACAATCTGGATGTCTTCAAGTCTCGATTGGATCGGTTTCTCTAGGCAAGCGTGCTTAATCGCAGACGGCAGGTGAGGTGGCGGTCAGCCCAGCTGGCATTTCACCGCGTCCTCGCCTGTTGTATTCTATTAAAAATATGTACGGTAAACTGTGTGAATATTTCGATCAAGACACTAAGTTCTATACGAATCGCTCTTGTTTCTATTCTTAGCGTTCTAGACGAGTCATACAAATGTGGACATGGTCCTGCGTATTATCTCGTCTGAATCCACGGTTTGATTGCGTTCTCTCTTCAACTCTGCCAGTGAATGGGTCATTACACGTCGCTTATCTCTCTCCACATATCATTGTCTGGAACGGAAAACAATTTCAGGTCTGAAGATGTTTTTCCGATTTCTTGAATCTAAGTATATAACTAGTTATGAGTGATGTAGGTACATCAAGAGAAATAAATATTCGTATAAAGTTTTTTGTAACTTTTGCGATTTGAACACATGTTTTAAATGTCTATCGGGACTTATCACGCATTATTTTAATTAGGTAAAAATCGGTACCTCTCGACTCGACCTTTTGACTATTGTATAATGGCCGTGGTCACAAGCTGAATAGATCTTGCACACGGCGTATCTAGCATGTTCAACTAGAGAAAGATACACGTATCATTACATACATGCAATTTAGCGTATTTAAAACACGGTATAGAATACATCGTAGTAACAAAGCCATCCCCACATTCCCTCCCATCTCGCAAGCGTGACAAATCCAAAGTTCACGATCCAGCGCGTCCGGAAGGACGTCCCGCTCCCGTCACGCCAGACAAAGGCGCGTGACGAGACTACTATCTTTACAGTCGACGACGCGACACGACACAACTCTGAAAGTGAAATGGCAAGTGACAAAAGCATAACTATTATTGAATGGTAAGGAACAAAACTGGTACTGTCTTACGCATAATCTCTCTAAGCATTTTCAAGTAATTATGTGTTATGTTGGTGAATTGTTGTGTATTACGTGTTCGTTAAAATACTAGAGTATGGAAATTTTTATATTGAGGTGAAACGTGTCATTTCAGTTTTCATGTTGTTTTTAAGCCTCCTAAGCGTTCTCAAGTAGTTGGAGACTACCAGTTTACTGAGCATGAGTTGATTTAACTTGCTCTGCTTGCTAGACTGTGACTATTAATAGTACAACGATATATTTTCAAGTACTTGATACTGGCGAATGCAGAAGACGTTAGAAACCAAAACCTTCTTAGGAGAAACCTTACATTACAGGCGTGCATCTTTTTTAATGGCCCGGACTATAGTGGTCTTGAGCGGTCTAGGCGAGACTGTAAAGTCTGTCACATGGTTGCTGTTTATCATATCGTGTCGGGAACTGTAAACAAGATACCGGCTCGGCGACGGGACGTATGACGGGTGCACTCGTGTGGAAAGCTCAGCCACTTTCTTCGCTGACAGATGATGAGAGTACTTTTGTTGGGTGAAAGGACGATACACACACAAAGAAGGATATTTCCCTACACGGAACATTTGAACTTGTGAATGTCAAAAGAATCAAATACAGATTCAACTGCCATACGACATTTTTTGCATTCAATAGCGTTCAGGTAGCCTAGGCTAGATGTGTTTACTATAATTGACCACCTCGTCGCTTAACATCAAGTGCGTTGTGGTCTGCCAATCACAAGAAAACAGTATTAAGCGGGCGCTCTGGGGCAGAACTAACAACTTTCACTAACTGACCTCTGTCACTTTCATTTTTCACATGGTATCCTCCTTCAAACTGCTGTTGTAAGATTTTTCGTGTGTATCAGTCATTAAAAAATCCTGACCATATGAAATCCTGACGAAATCGCGGTTCGGTAATTTTTCTATAATATCGATTTGCTAATAAGACATCTTAAGAAATAGTTCACGTAATGAAATAACAAGCACAAATTAGGCACAAACACGTAATTAGTATACAATTTAGTAGCGGTTGGACTCTTTTGCCAGAGGAGAGGATCACAATGTCAAGGAGGTTCTCTCTTGGAGTTCCCAATGGTATTTGAGCCGTCGGTCCGCTTAGATATCGCTGGAAGATACCGTAGAGTGTAACTAGCACGAGCTCCTAAGTCACTGATTGATGAGAGACAGAGTGAGACCAGGACCGATGCCTTTCTCTTGTGTTGGAGACCAAGACCCACTTTGGGTCGCTGCGTCAGCGGAGTAAGTAAAGACTCTCTAGTAGTACAGCAACCAGTTATACGACAGCCAACCAGCAAAGTTACAGACCAAAATAGATTTAGCATCTAATATCTCAAAGCGACGACCGCAGTGCATTATCGTGCAAGATTTTGAATTGTTGAAACTCAAAATTCCGGGTGACACTGAACTTTTATGTGTAAGCGAGAAGCTTACTCTTTTTTTTTTAATTCAATAATAGGCTTGCGTTTGACTGCAAACTTGCCCTATCTACGATGGAGCACGCTTGCCAAGAAGAAACCGATACACTCGTGATTTGAAAACATCCAGAATGAAACTTTCGGGGAACACCTATTCAGGCAGTGCATTCCACAGACTAGCAGTTCGTACAATAAAAGTGGAATCAACGCTATCAAGCAAATTGACTTGCTCATGTCGTAATTGCATTTTAAAAAAACAATGTAACCCGTTCTCTATATTTCATGACTATTTTTTCCTATTTCACCTTATCTATTTCTAAGTTATGATTTATCGTTTTTACAAGTTGGCAGCGCGTCCCTTCGGTTCCTTCCGCGACATAAAATCTGCAACGATAAATGATAATTATTATATTGTTCAAGTATTTCGATGTAGCTGAATAAAATATAGGCTGTAAATGTCGCATGGTTAAAGTCATAGGCGGTAGTATGTATTTATGGGGTATAGTTTGAGGACCATTTTAGTTGGAGTAAAGAAGTACACTGAAAAATAACCATGACTTTCCTGCTCTGAGTCTTGCCTTCTAAAACTGATTCCTTCTAAAATAAGACCTTTTCCTTCCTAAACTGAGAGAGGATAAGGTCATATTTTGGAAGGACTAGGCTTTATAGTGAGATTTTAATTACTCTCTAGTAATACAAGGTTACACGATAAGGGTGTACTAAGCCAAAAGAAGTCCCTTATACTCATCATTATAAACAATTTTGCCCAACCATGAAATCGCGAAAAAAATATCAGCTGCTGTATACATTTAGACATAGACATAGACATAATTTATCTGTGGCAAAAAAAAACAATGTACAATAGAAAATTAAAACGATAAAAATTTAAACTTAAACTAATCTTATCATATCTTTTTTTGTCACAATCCGGCTCCAACTCAGCATGATGCCGGTCGTAAACAACCGACGCTGGTTTTCCGTTGGGCATTTTGTCAAATGTAAATAACCATTTTCACAATGATGGGTGAAAATCCCTTTCGGGTTAGTACACCTTTTGCGCGTAACCCTGTACACTTCATGGAATGGTGATACCAAGCATCAATGTCATTGTAGGTACTATTCGTTATGAACGTATTTTTCTTTTTGTTTTATACAATGTATTTAAATAAATTTGATTGATTGATGTAATTGGCGTTTTGAGTTTTATTAATATTATCACCATCATTATCGTCATTAGCCAGATGACGTCTACTGCTGAACATGGGCCTCCCCTTTAGACCACCACACTGAACGACAGCCTGCCATCTGCATCCACTTGATGCCCGGGACACTTACGATGATGTCGTTCCATCTAATGGGAGGCCTCCGCTGAGGCCTCCCATTAGATGAGGATCTGCTGAGGATCTACGCTGCGTCTTCCGGTTTGTGGTCTTCACTCAAAAACCTTTCTTCCCATCGGTTATTGGCTCTTCGAGCGTTGTAGCTTGCCCATTGCTACTACAACTTGCAAATTTTAGTAGCTATGTTGGTGACTCTAGTGACGTGGTCCTTAACTGCTGATCTTTTGGAAAAACTCGGAGACGTTTTAGTTAATAATACAATAATTATTTCTTAGGTTTTCGCAATCATTAAGAATAAGAATATCTTCATTTCATGGAAACATAAGCCAATATCACAAAGAGAAAAAATAAACTTTTATAATAAAGCCATCAAAATTTCACCCTAGAACTAAGAAGTCAGCGGGAGGTAAAGCTTAGAGTTCCACGAAAAATCAAATCATATGATTAATGTATATGGCATTTCCATCATCACTTGGGACACGCGGCGTACAGAGCTCCCGCTTCAGCGATCCACAGAGCCGAGGGTAAAACTCCGAGGGGCTGAATTCGGACACTTAATGCGAGTTCTGATGTTTTATGTTAATATCGGAAACTTCGTCCTGAAGCTATTGAATCGGCATCGTTATACCTACTCAGACAATGAGATAACAAACTTAGTTAAGGTTTCTTCAGACTTTGCTATAATATATCGTATTATTACTTTTTCCAGGAGCCTTACGCCCAACTCTAACCGCGGGCCTAAATACGTGCAGTTTGCAAAATTACGCGACTGCAAACCGTATCTCGGTGCGTTAAGGTTCGCGTTCGCGTTATTTTGCAGACTGCACTTATTCGGGCCCGCTTTTATAGTTGGGCGTTAGGCCCCAGTACTGCCCCTTGCATAAACTAACATGAGGCGCTTAAACGAAACCCTTACCCTGAAGATTGCGCAATACACTGACAACGCTTCTGGTGATGCAGTTGTTAATAACCGGCAATGACCATCAGGTGGCCCGCCTGTTCCTTTGTCTATAAAAAAAACTAAATAATATTATATCTTCATTGTATGACAATCATTTGATTCATTCATATTATTTTTGCTCGTTTCTTGCCATTTCACCTCTGAACGGCATAGGAGTGTGTGGAAGATGATGTTCCGGAAAATTATAAGTAAAACAGCGTATACTTAGCAGCTATGCATGCATATGCATGCTTTGCAGCATTATGTTATCGCCCGCGAACATTTTATAAGGACATGTGAGGGCAGTATGGGGAAAGCTATGTAGTTAACTTGCGATTTATTATAGCATATGTATAGTCTGAGAAGGCTTTTATGGTGAATTTTCTATATTAATGTTCTGTATCGTGGACAGAATTTTTATGTTTTTGTTTTTCAGTACTTTTCGTCTATTCTCGTAAAAGTTTTTGATAGGTATTGGTATACCGTTTGTAGTTGAAGTTTACTAGCTATTTTTTTCATGCATTGATCAACTTTTACACTGGCTGGTTATTTTTAACTGACATTGGAAAAATATAATAACTTCTGAAAACTCTAGGGGTGCAAGTACGTACCAAAAAGTACTTACTCAGTTGTGTGACGCATCAACCCAAAGGTATTCCTGGGACCTTACCTCTAAGCGTGGGCCCGAATAGGTGCAGTTTGCAAAATCACAACGCGCTTAACATCAGGCGAGTTGGCGGTCAAACGCAAGCCAATTACCGAATAAAAAAAATATAAAAAAACACTTGAACGCGGACCTTAATGCCCTGAGATACGGTTTGCGGTCACGTGATTTTGCAAACTGCACCTATTCGAGCTCGCGTTTAGAGTTGGGCGTAAGGCGCCTGGCTTCTAATAAAGAAACGCCACAAGTGTTTGTACTTTGCATACTGATTCACACGCTGTATCCTAAATGATATCTTATGACGTATACATTTAATACTCACAATACTATTGTTATTGGCACAAGTGTTAAATTATATAAAGAAGCGCAATGTTCAATTGCATCATTAGTTTAAATAAGAGAGATTCCTAAATTTGTAATAATATTAAGTATATTTGGTCAATGTACCTATTATGATTGAACAATAAAGTTTATTATTTATTATTAATATAAGACCAAAATTACAAGGTTCTTTTTTTGTAAATACAAACGTACACATTTTCGTAAAGATCAACATCAACACACCCTTTCAAATAACGTATGTTAATACATTCAAACAACCACCTCAAATAATAAATACCATAATTCCTTAGTGAGCGTCTACAATGAGATTCGAAGAATCAAAATGATTAAATACTCGAAAATGCATCGAAAAAGTATCTTGTTTAACCTCATAATTTACAATTTATGCTTAGGTACCATCTGGTAAAGAAAAATTCGTACGATCCAGCCGTTTAACTTATTTAGAGATTTAAGAAAAGATAAAATTATTTTCGTTTATAAAATGTGTGCCTTGTAAGTGTAAAGTAATGTAAGGGAAAGGGGGTGAATAATAAATAAAAATAAACTTTAAAAAAACAAAGGTTTTTCGTTTTTTTCTCAGCAAACCCTTTCATTTGATACCCTTAATTATCACGGTACTGGATAATAGATTACTGGTCCGCCATCTGTAAAGTCCGCCATATTGGATTTAGAATGACATCATTTAGCTAACCATGCATTGTCATCCAAACTAAACGTGTATGCACAATTTTAGCTCAATCAGTTGGGGATAACTGTTTTAAAATCCAATTGCAAGATTTGACCCATACTAACACTGCAAGTTAAACAAAAGCTTGTAAAAACAATTCAGTGATAGTTATTTATGAGAATCTGTCACGAAATTTACAAAGCGTACAAGACCATCTGTTATATAGTATGTAGCCTTTGAAACCTTTTACAGGTCCCTAGTACATTAAAATAGCGTTCAACCTTGCAATTTGCCATCCTGTCGAAAATATAAATCTGTTTAGTTCTGGTAACAATAATTTTGGCATATGAGTAAAGAATGTAATATGTTCAATTCGCTTCCGCTAAATAAGTACGACTTCTTAAGTATAAAGCTAGGTATCCTATTGAAGGTGCGTCGGTACTTCACGTCGGAACAGTTGCTTACACTGTACCAAGCACAAGTTCGGACGTGCATGGAGTACTGCTCTCACCTTTTGGATGGATCAGCTAAATACCAGCTCGGGGCTTTGGAGCCAATTGAGAAGCGTGCCAAGAGGCTCTTCAGGAACGAAGCCCTAGTTCAGACTAAGCTTCTTAGTCTTGAGTATCGGTGCAAAGTTGCTAGTCTATAGGTTTAACATTTCGGAGAGTGTGCATCAGATCTGCATGATTTAATTCCCTCCTGCCCTTTCTTCTATTGGACTGCCAGAGCGGGCACAAAAAATCGACACCGCTTTATGGTTGGCATTCCGAAAACCCGTACGAAGCGCTTTGATTCCACTTTTATAGTGCGAACTGCTTGTTTCTGGAATGCACTGCCTGAATGGGTGTTCCCCGATAGTTACAATCTGGGTGTTTTCAAGTCAAAAGTGAATCGGTTTCTTCTAGGCAAGCGTGATCCATCGTAGGCCGCATCGTCGCTTAACATCAGGCGAGTAGGCGGCCAAGCGCAAGCTTATTCTACAATAAAAAAAAACTTCTATTACTACAGTGCTACAACAAACAATGTTGCCCGTGGTGACACTCCCTAAGGTTTATATTTTAGCGGTGACCGTCGGCGAAGTTTTATGTTTTTTTAGATCATCTCGCGTTTTCGAGGGTTAACATCAAACGCGTAAACATTTATTACTGCTCATTTGAATTTCATCTCGCGACAGACAAGGTTCATACATAATAAACGGTACAGGCTTTCCTTCCCGTGTTTTATTAAAAATTTGATGTTTCGGATACATGAAACAAGATAGGAAAATATTATTTATCTATCTAAGGTAGAATATTCTATTTAGCCAAAGATCAGGCTGCATTGCGCACCTTATACCTATAGGAGCCTATGTCCAACAGTGGACTAAGAAAATTCAAGAAAAACAACAGCAAAAAAATTAACAAATAAAATAAAATACTCATATTACTTTACGATTAATTTTTTTTTGGGTTTTTGGAACGAAGTTCCCTTTCGCGCGTTGCGAAAGGGGGCTAGACGGAAAAAATTAAGACCAAAAGTTGTAACGACACTTTTTGCTATAGTTGTAAGCCGTGCGGCGTGCGCGTGTTTCTCTGTCTGGCTCTATCTCTCTCTCTCATAGAAAGGAACTTCGTTCCATCCGGGAGTCCCTTGACACCTCTCAAGTTTTTATTCACGATTTTAGACTGTCTTTTCTTCTAGCTTTTAGTCACTTCATGATGAAGTGACTTAAAATTAGAAACAAGAAATTATTGATAAGATAACAATCGTTGCTACTAAAATAAAAGCACGAAGCGCCTGCAAGATAAAAATTAAAAATGCACTACAAAGGAAAACAACAGCTGTTTTTGCTGGCCATTTTCCAATTGTACTACATTTTGTGGAATATTAATTAAATACGTATATTTGCGTAACAAATAAAAACATAACTTTCACAACAGTAATAATGTGTCTATTATATTAAATTTTAATTTATAAACGAGTACATACTTAAATTACACATAAAAAAATTATTTCCAAAATTTTCTAATATTTATTATGAAACATAATAAAAAGATTTTTACTATTACCCTTGCTTTTTAATGTCTCGCAGAAGGTATAAAAAGTAGATTATTCTCATCGCATAAAACTGTTCTCTTCCCCTTGGACGACCTTTCGAGATTCAAAATGCGCCCATCACTAAAAGCACTGTTTTATTCCCTTGGTGAATAATCTATAATACGTAAAAGCTATTTTTAGATCACATTAATACAACAGTATTCGTTTTGTAATAGTCTTATTAAAGGAACGGTGAAGTTTCTTGACGTTCTAGTCAAGCGTTTAAGGTCGATTGGCGGGACAGCTCCAAATATTCTACACAAGTCCATTCGAGCGTCTTATTAAAGAGAAGTACGCAGTCATTCCAACGCATGCATGGTATGTGTCCTTTACAGCACCTTACAGCAGTGTCTCAGTATGAGCAAATCTGCGCGTATATGATATTTACTGAGTGCATGAAAATGACTTTATTAGTTTAAAGATTATCAACTCTTTTATCAGGAGGTTGAAAATAATAATTATACATGTTAATCAAAAAGTTCCCTTTGTACCTACACAGTAATTGCTACTAACGGAACTACTACGGAAGGTTTGAAAAAAGCGTTAAAAGTGTTTAATTTCAATTTGTTAATAAATAGCGAAAACCTAAGAAATAATTACATATTAAGTTATCAATAAATATTTGTTGGAAGTTCATCATTGAAGTGCACTGTTATGCTCATACTATTTCTATCGCTTCTCTCTATCCAGTAGAGATGCCATTGAAATAAATCCCCGGGTTCAGGGTAAAATGTCCGGGCTGCTAGTTGCATGCAACGCGACAACGCGGCGCCGAAATGGATTTATATGCAAAATTTGATTTGGGAAAAGAGTAAAGTCGCATTTTACACGTACTACGTTGTGCGTTTCCTGAAATTTGATTTTGTGAATACTGGTGCAGTTTTACGCGTTCGCGTTTCAGCGCGTCGCGGTGTTGACTTGACTAGAAAATGTCGACGTCAAATAGATATTTTTGAAATATTTTTGCTTACAACCTTCGACTTACAACAGTGCAATGTTGGGCAGCTAGTATACTTATAATAAATGCAAAAGTATGTTTGTTTGTTGGTTTTGTTGATTCGTTTGTCATCGCTCCTTTGATTTTGATCTGATAGGCATAATATAACTTTTGTTGCTATATCATTTTTTTATTGTGACACTGACAAAGTTATATCATTTTAGTACTGACAAAAGTTTTTTAAATAAAAAAAAATTGATAATAATATTATGAAACATTTTTGAATATATTAAAAACTTTGTTATTACCAACTACTCACTATTGTCAGTTCCCCAGTGCATAAGTATTTTTGCTAGTCAAATAACTTTTTTTCTCTGTTTTTGTTCCTTATCACGCAACAATAGAGCAACGAATCCACACATTTTTTTACTTATAGATTGTACGGCGTACAATATAAAATTAATTAAAAAAATTGATCGAATTAAAAACTTTCCTTGAATTAAGTAAGAATAATTAATAATTCATTTTAGGCCTTTTTTTTAAATTCTGTAATAGGCTTGCGTTTGACCGCCAACTCGCCTGATGTTAAGCGCGATGCGGTCTACGATGGAGCACGCTTGCCCAGAAGAAACCGATTCACTCGAGATTTGAAGACACCCAGATTGAAACATCGGGGAACACCCATTCCGGCAGTGCATTCCACAGACTAACAGTTCGCATAATAAAAGTGGAATCAAAGCGCTTCGTACGGGTTTTCGGAATATCAACCATGAAGCGGTGTCAATTTTTTGTGCCCGCTCTGGCAGTCCGATAGAAAAATGGGGAGGAGGGAATTAGATCATGCAGATCTGATGAACTTTACGCCGATGCTCAAGACTAAGAAGTTTAGTCTGAACCAGGGATTCATTGCTGATGAGCCTTTTGGCGCGTCTCTCAATAGACTCCAACGCCCCAAGCTGGTACTTAGCTGATCCATCCTAAAGGTGAGAGCAGTACTCCATGCACGACCGAACTTGTGCTTGGTACAGTGTAAGCAACTGTTCCGACGTGAAGTACCGACGCACCTTCGATAGGATACCCAGCTTTTTGGCAGCAAATTGAGCCTTGTCCTCAATATAGGAGCCAAAGTTGAGGGTAGAAGACAGAGAGATGCCCAAAAGCTCAAGTCGGTCTGCTGTCGGAATAGATACATCCCGGAAAGTAGGAGCCAGTTGGAATGGCGTCTTTTTTGCGGAGAACAGACACGCCTGGGTCTTAGCGGCATTGAACTTGACCAGGTTGGCATTGCCCAATCGGAGACTGCCTTAAGTGACAAGTTCATGCGCTCGACCATGGCCTCTCGGAGATACTGGATTTGTGGTCCTGTCAACTTTCAACTTCTATGAGCATTTTAACTGCTTTGTAGTGTTATTGTTAGCTATTGAGCGGCAATGCGGCTAGCATTTTGGGAACGTTGCCTACAGGCAGCGGTTTTTTTAGATTAGTGTAGTTTAATATATTTATTTTAATTTATAATAGTTTGGTCTGTTTTTTTATTTTAACTTATGTTAGTTTATTATGTTTCCGAATATGTACTTTAGTTTTCTGACAAATAAAAAATAAACATTTGTTAGCTTGTGTTTTGTTGGTTACTAAAGGCACTTGCCATATTTAAAAAAAAACTAGCAAAAGAAAGAAAGAAAGAAAGAAAGAAAATCAGTTTATTCGACATTTTATACATATTTTATACATAAAACAAACACCTTATAACTGAAAAACACAAATTATTGTCGAATGGATCCATCTCGGCATTAATGCTGAAAGTCCAAGACTGTCAGCGCCTGTTTTCAGATGGACCCTTGAATTTACAGAATATTAAAACTAAACAATAAAAATAACTATAATAAGCAAATTAAAAAAATAGGACATTGAAAATAAAAAATAAAGTAGGACACAAAATATTTATACTTAATTTTCCGTAGGTACTATAATATATAGAAAAGAAACCGATGAATCAATAAGATGACTGAATAGGTATATAATTACAGTGATAATAATGACAGCAGGAATGAAAAGTCTAATCTATCTATCTATCTATATCTATATCTATATCTATACATATAATAAAAACGTAGAGATAAAAAAATCTGTAATTGCGAGATAACAAAAAAAAAAACACACAGGTCGTCTTAAAATAAGCAGCTGAACACGATAGGACAGTTTTTAGAATTTTTGTCTGTTTGTTTGTTTGTTTGTTTGTTTGTTTGTTTGTTTGTTTGTCCGCGAACATCTCCTAAACCACTGGACGGATTTTAATGCGGTTTTCACGAATATGCTTAGAAATTACCAGATTAAAACATAGGCTATCTTATATCATTTATTTTAATTCTTTATTTTTACATAAATGAAAATAAAAATCAATGATTTATTTCTTCGTTACCCGAAACGTAATATGAGGATCGTCACATAGCCTCAAGCAAGGAGATCCAAAGTAAAGAGAATGTTATTGACATAGCCATTAAAATTTTGAAACTGTCAACTATGTCAACTGTCAACATGGTCATTCGGTTAATCAGTTTAAATTTAAAGAAGGTTCCTTAACCTTCTTAGATGAATGAACGTGTAGATCAAGCATGTTTTAGGCCTTAAAACCTCTTTGGTGATTCATTCCAGTGCATGGAGTAGGAGTGTGGCGTACTCGTACTCCTTGCGCCAACCTTCGTGAATTTCATTCCAATTTTCCACGACGTGTGGCGCTGGGGCGCGAAAAGAAAAAAATAAAAGAACACCGATTTTCAAATGGAATTGTCATTCGCTTTTTCTAAGATTTGTCTAAGATTTTTCTTTGCATTAAATTTATAATTTCTTTCGGACTCAGCTATTTTCTTCCATTGTCGGTAGCTTAACCCTCTCCTTCTATATAAATAGTACAAATCCACTATAATTGGTGACCACTGAATGAACCGTACACCACCGACAAAGGTCAGAATGCCGCTAGATCGTACTGATAGCACTGCGGCTGACACGAAGAATAAAGATGATGACAATGTATTCCGAGTTGGCGTGCGAATTCCACCGTTTTGGCCCGAGAAGCCGGCGATTTGGTTCGCCCAGATCGAAGGCCAATTCGCGATTTCCAACATCACTGCAGATAGCACCAAGTTCTACTATGTGATTGGACAACTTGACCCGCAATAGGCAGCTGAAGTCGAAGACATCATCGTCAACCCGCCTGTGACCGAGAAGTACGAAAAACTCAAGCTGGAGCTAATTAAACGTTAGTCCGCATCAAGAGAAAAAAGGTACAGCAACTTTTAACACACGAGGAGCTAGGTGATCGTAAGCCTTCTCAATTCTTACGTCATCTACGACACCTAGCAGGCCCCGGAGTTCCAGAAGACTTTTTACGCATGATTTGGACCAGCCGCCTACCGAACAGCACGCAGACCATCATTGCTTCGCAGCAGATGACGTCATCACTCGATGTGCTGGCAGACCTAGCCGACCGCATACATGACGTTGTCCCTGGGTCGCATCTACATCCAGTACCACACCGGGAAGCTCCAAGCTCCATATTACATTCTCATGGTTTTATTCTATGTTAGCATTTAAAACACAAAATATACCGCATCCTATTTTAATACAGTCCCGCGAATAGAAATATTCAAAAAAGGCCCTTTGTACATGAAAATAAACCTATAAATAAAGTAAGTAAAGTAACTATAAATAAAACCTATAAGTAAATATCCCGTAAATAATCATATAACTTTAGTGAAATAAATATTTACCAGAATAGACCAAAAACTACAAAAACTATATGACATGACAGACACCTCCCTACCGACCTAAAGTGATAATAATGTACAATTTTCAATCAGGTTTTTATTAATGTACTGCTGTAAGAGCTAAAATAATTAGGACTGAGCATAATAAGCAATCTGTTTGAGTTTTGAACTAAGCTAGTGCATTAATTAAAATATAGTCAACACGGTAGCAGATTTATTTTGTTTGCTTCAAATATCAATTTTTATTTAGACTTTAATTTCATGGCTAGATTTAATTTGTTGATCGCACGGTTCGATACGCAAGAGCCGAAAATATTAGATTTAAAAACGGTTTTACAGGTGTCTCTCTGGTTATTGTGCGCCTTTTAAGTGTGTTTGTCTTTGTGTGTGCAGTAAGTGTGTGGGGGATGTTGATGGTACCTAGGTAGGTGAATAGTAGGTACTTACTGCCATTTCTTTTTTATATTTGGCAATCATAGGCAAACGATCGAAATCAGCATATTTTACGAACAGCATTTCAATAGATTTACTCGTAGCTTCGATTTACATGACCGGCATAAACCCCCAATCTTTGCAAGTTATAAGACGCACCCTCTGCGTTTCAGGACCTTACATCGATTGAATCAACATAAACAGATCGTTTCTATGTGTGCGTCTCTAAGTTTTTGTTTCTCCCCTCGAAGACGTTTTTATATAATCCATTAGGTTGTCAACGAAGATTGATATAACAAGATCAGGATCATCTTACGTGGGTGTATTCCTAATGATCGTTTGATCTGTGACTCCGGCCATAACTACATTCTCGCCGACACAACCCGAGATGCTCTCGCAGACTCGCGAGAGCAGTCGAGTTTCCTTGACTCGGGCCAGCATGGCTAGCATGCGCACCGCGACAAAATCTTGTATCTATAGCATTACATCTAACCTAATGAATGCGAAAGTCACTAAACGATTCTGTAACGGTCACAGAAAAATGAACTCTCTCGCATGGTAATACGATAGATAAAATGCAGCAAGCACTTCGAGCGCCTACAGAACCACTTAACAAAGTACTTACTTAAAAACTATAGGAGGCGTAACTATACAAGTTTCCTTATAGTACTTAAATAAATAAAAATTACGTATTGATAATTATTAATATAATTTGTGTGTCTCTACTTATACAAATGCTATTTCGGAGTAAGTATTCTATACGTTTTCTACAATTATTTATTCTGTGGTAGAGCCTACGATCCCGACATACGATCGAGGAGGCGGCGCGAGACGACATCAGACGAGGTCGTATTGTATAGTTGTACACCCTAGTTCTCGCCTAGTTTCGTCGTGAGTGTACCAGCCGGCATTAGATGTTGGCAATACTCAAGATGTCAATATACTTTTTGAGTGTCTCTATGGCTTTCAGCCCAAGCTTTTTTGCTTACGTTCACGAATTTTTTTAAGTGACCCAATCAATAAGAGCTTTTGAAGCTTTCAATGTTGTCTTTGATTTTTTTTCCTTATTTGAGAGAAGGATCGGTTTTTAATTAGGTCACAAATGTATGATAAGGTTCATTACAAGTTTCTGAAATTGTATTTTTAGTACTAGTATATTGTACAAGTTTTAATCTATACAAGTTTAAAAAAAACCGACAAAGTTTTTATAACGTTACATTTGAACAAAAAATGATGTGCTTACCAAACCTTACTTACATTTTAAAATACCTTTTCAAAGACGCGTACGAGTTGCAATCAATTATTTAAACAGTAAGAAGACTATGAAGCAGCTGACAGCCATTGATTTGGTCACAGATATCGCATTCTTTTGGTCGAAAAAATTCTCACTTCAGTGGCTTTGGTGTGGATTTGACATCTTGCAAGCTTTAGGAGGCAATTTCAAAAATTTTAAACAACTTCAGAGGCTTATTCAGGCCTTACCTATTATAAACGCTTCAGTTTAGTAAATCGTAATTCGCAAACCGTATCTCGGTGCTTTAAGGTTCGCGTTCACGTGATTTGGCAAACTGCGCGTATTCAAGCCCGCGTTTAGAGTTAGGCGTAAGGAACCAGGTTCTCGTTTAGGGCTGTATATATTTTTTTTTTTTATTTGCACCGATTGCTCCGAAATTTATTAAACAATTTACGTGGTTCTTTTTTGTTATGTAGAGGAAGCTCAATGTTGATTGGTTCTCAGTTGATTTTTTGTCCTAATGATAATTTTTGAGGTTATTTATTATTAAATGAAGGCACGCGTACCTACCGCGCGGGTAGTAGGAGGGTAAAATTTGAAAATTATATGGGCATCAACGAGTGGCAGCCATGTTTGGTGCGGAAATTTTACATCGATTCAGATACATCACTGTACAGAATGAATACAGCTGCTTCATAGTCTTCATACCTACCATGCATGGTGTGATGTGGTTTAATTATGATGTCACGTTACAAAGAAATGCTCATAACTTTAGGATCTTATAACTTTTTTCTATTTCCCCCGAAAATAAACGCTTAATATGCCTATTTTCGTCGGAAATATTATTATGTAAACAAATATCCTCCTTTGTGCGCAAAATGTCGCAAAGGGTCGCAGTTTTCACAACATTATTTTAAAGTGAACCTCATTTTACAACCAGTGCGTCCTGTCCGTGACTGGCTCACGTTGCCAGACATTTGTATGTTCCTTTCAACGGGACAACGGAAAAAAATCACTCTTTCACTTGGATGCATACAATCAACGAGCAGGATACAGCAAACTTTTGAAAAATTTGCGCCATATCCTGCCTTTGTGGAGGACATAGACTGCAGAGAATTGCGTTCTAGCTGTAGTCGATTTTAGGGCAGAAATATTTATTTTCAGGCAAGATGACTCTTAAAAATATTGAGATAGTAAGCGTCCTTAAAAGTATTCGGATTGTAAGCGTCACGCTAAGTTAATTTTTTATCGCGTATTGCCTGCGATTGACCGCCATCTCGCCTGTTGGTAAGCGACGATGACTGAGTTCAATGTCACCCAGAATTTTGGACTACCACAACTCAGAACCCTTCGCGGCGCCCATTGATTTGCAAACATAAAAAAAAACTAAATTAACCATTCATAAAGAAATCTAAAGTAGATGTTTAAAATAAATTATTTAAATCGGCTCATAAAATTCCCGTACATAAACGTTCAAAGTATTTTTGTCGGATGCTTTGTTCCTTTCCCGCAAAGCGTCAGTATAGAATTTGTATCGCGTACTAACAAGTGATGTCATTTGAAATTATAGTTTGTGTCTACATTTAGTACATTGTTATCCTAGGGGTGAAAGTAACTTCTTTAACTCCGAGGTAAACACTGTGCTTTTCATTAAGAATACAAGGAAATTTAAAATAAAAACACATAAACTGACACTGGCAAATGCACGAGAAGTGCGGGACCATAATCCTCAGAGGAGAAAAAAAAGTTGGAACATGGTTCAATACAAATGTGAAAATAGAACTAGTTTTTTTTATAATTTGAGTGTCAGTCATACGTCACTCTCAGTTGAAAGTGATTCTCCCTAGGGCTGAAATGTATTACTTTCAACCCGCTCTTCAGGCAACTTCAGACCTACTTTCCGATTATGAGTAATGAAAAATACTTATATTTATCTTTATTTAAAACAGATTGTAATTTTGTTTTCAGTGATCAGCTAGCTCTATATAAGGTCAGATTTTTTTTATTTATAAAAAAGCAGTCCGATAGCCTATTCGATACAGAAATTATTGTACCAAAGAATTAGAACAAACTATAGCTAAATTGTGCGCTTGACGCAAAATAACTGGCCAAAAGTGTGATCGAATAAACAATTTCCATAAAAATAGGTACTTTATCTGAGAATTCTGATCTATCTGCCTATGCAGTTATTCTTTGCGGGTTGTCATTTTTCCGCATGGCATGGGAGTAGTGCGACAATACGCCGCGGGGTGCGGGGGTGGGGGAGTGTTCCTGATGTTTTCATTTTTCACTCACTTTTCACGAGTTTTTTTACACAAAGATTGTGAAAAGAGCCATTTTGATAGAGCCGTAGCTGGTGTTGAATGGCGTGTTTTTTGAGGAAAACATTTGATAACATTTAACGTGTTGTTCGATTTTCTGTTATGACAACTATGTTAATGCAAATGTAATAATACTAATTATACGTTCGTTTTGGCCAAATGGCTGGCGCTGATGTCAAAATATTTGGCTGTGTTATTAAACCCGTATATTTCAATATGTAGAATACGTGTTTTCATACGTTTTTCATTTCGTAAAATCAGAGAGATCAGTGTATATCCTAGGGCCCGCGATCTACAACCGCTTACCCACTTCCATCCGGGATGCACCATCCACCGCGTGCTTTAAGACCAAGCTTAGAGCTTGGCTCTTAAAATGTTTATTTTATAAAATTGACGATTTCTTTAAGTTAAAAGATTTTTGACATTGTTATTATTATTAATTTATTCTCATTATCATAATCATTTCTATTTGTTTTATTGATAAACTATAATTTAATTTAATGTAACATAATAATACATAATAAGATATAAGTAAGATATAATTGTATACACAATTTTGCAGAACAGTGTACTGCAGAAATTTGACTTATAACTATGGAGTTATGAATAAAGATTTGTATTTGTATTTGTATAATTATCGGGACTTATCGCGCACTATTAAATATAGGTAAAAATAGATACCTTTTGCTCGACGTTTTGACCATGTTACACTGACCGTGGTCACGGCCATTGTAACATGGTCAACATGTGTTCGAATCGCGAAAGTTTAAAAATTACTTCTTAAAAACATATCTATTGTAATTTTTACGTTGTCACATGTTTCGGCTCAATAATATTTCATATAATAGGTCGGGGAAAAAGTCTTTTCGTATTTTGTATGTATAAAGTTGTAGTAAAAATCACATCGGTTGTACTGTTTGTATCTGGCTGGTTTTGATACCATTAAAAATATGACATTTTAAAAAAGGAATATAAAAAGTAAAAAGCAATTTCCCGCCATTTTTCAATTGTTTTTTTGTTCGATAAAATGAGTGAATCTAACGAAGAAATTCGATATATTGTGAAATTTTATTACAAAAAACTGAAAAATGCGACACAAGCCGCGAATAAAATTTGTGACATTTATGGACCTAATGCAGTGTCATCAAGAGTAGCACAATGTTGGTTCAAGCATTTTCAGTCCAGGAATTTTGATGTCAAAGATGCAGCTCGCTCTGGTCGCCCTGTTACGGATAAAGTCGATGCCATTTCTGAAAAAGTGGACCAAGATCGGCATATTAGTAGTTACGACGTAGCTGAAGACCTGGGGATTGACCACAAAACAGTTTTGACCCATTTGAAAATAACTGGGTATACAAAAAAACTCGATATTTGGGTGCCACACCAGCTCACTGAAAGAAACCAAATGAATCGTGTACTCATTTGCGATTCTCTATTGAAACGTAAAGAAACCGAACCGTTTTTGAAAAGATTGATCACTGGTGATGCAAAATGGATCACCTACGACAAGAATGTGCGCAAACGATCATGGTCAAAGGGCAGTGAAGCACCACAGACTGTAGCGAAACCCAGATTAACACGTAATAAGGTGATGCTGTGTGTATGATGGGATTGGAAGGGCATCGTTCATTATGAGCATTTACCGCCGGGCAAAACCATCGATTCGGATCTCTACTGCCAACAGCAGATGAGACTCAAACAAGAAATTGAGAAAAAATGGCCGGAATTGATCAACATAAAGAGTGTGGTCTTTCATCATGATAACGCCAGACCGCACACATCTTTGGCCACTCAGCAAAAATTTAGAGAGCTTGGTTAGGAAGTGTTAATGCATCCACCACATAGCCCTGACCTTGCACCCTCAGATTTCCACCTGTTTCGATCTCTTCAGAATTCTTTGGGTAGTGTTAGATTAACATCAAGAGAGGACTGTCAAAACTACTTGTTGCATTTTATTGATCAGAATTCCCAAAATTTCTACAGCAACGGGGTCATGTCACTACCTAAAAGATGGCAACAAGTTATCGAACAAAATGGTACATATATATTATAATTAAATGTAATTAAACTTGAAAAAAATATGTCTTGAATTTGTTTATAAAATACGAAGAAACTTTTTCCCCGACCTTATATTTCAGATAAATTAAAAAAAACTCATCGTCCCCAAAATCTCGTTAATTTGATATTTTCTCTCGGTAATTTGGTCAACATATCTGGCATCCCTGTTCAAATTTTTCGTAACAGTGTTTTAACAACAAATTGTGATAGGTTGGACTGGACTAAAGTTGCTCCACATCAAACCGGTGGAAATCGCTTCCAAATTTTTGCCACTACTAAATAAATTTTATATTACACTCAATATTAAAAAATGCGTAAGTTTGTGTGTAAGTGTGTAAGTATGCAAGTCTTTAAATAAGTATATTATGTTTGGGGACACATCTACATTTACTTCAATTCCGTAACGGTTGAACAGATTTGAATAAAATTATAATGGAGGCAAAGACTTATCATTATTCATAATCAGCCTATTATGATTTTGCTGGGACACTGCTTCTCTCTGAGAGTGAGAGAGAGAGAGAGAGAGAGAGAGAGAGGATGGGCCCTAATTCACCATGCTGGCCCACTGCATGTTGGTGATTGTCGTATGTCTTTGAACTTTTTTGAGGTTTTTAGACGTACTGGTTTCCTCACAAATTTTCTTCACAGTTTTTGAGCGATGATCGAAAACTGCACATAATTTGTATTTAAGTACTTACTAAATAAGTCATTGGTGCAGGGCCGGGGATTCGTACCGGATGTCGTTAAATTGTGAACATGGTACCTAACAAGGGCAGCTAACACCCTAAATTGGCATAGGTAAAGGATACTTTTTATCTCGAAAGATAAATTGTTCCAGTTGAATACCGGGTGAAACTGCAGGGCGCTACAAGTAAATAAATAGAGTCATCGTGAAGTGTGATAAAAATATAGAAACAAAATTACGAAGCAAAAAGAGGTTTAATTGGTTTTTTAATTGCCCATATTACTCTCTACAATATTGATGATAATAGTAGCTACATAGATACCGCTAAGCGTTTTATTTGAAAACATAAATAACGTCTTCCTTTAACTTAGACAAGCAATTTGAGTCTTACCTAGACAACTAACTGGCGGCAATTATCACCCATTTATGTAGTGTACGGTACACCCCCGTCGTACTACAGATTAAACACCAGTCACTACATAAGCCGTACTCTTTAATCTCGCGCTTGACCGGCTTTTTTCTTTTAAATAATTAAATTCCTCGAGATAAATGACTTCAAATAGAAGTTAAATTGTTACATCCCGACTCGATTAGCCGAATAGGGATCAAAGCTCTATTTGAATTATTCCGAATCTAGTTAGGGGATTACTGAAACGTTAACGCTACGGGCGATTTCGTGTTTATTTCGACAGAGTACTTAGAACTTTGTCAAATAACTCGACGACAGTTTAACTGTAGTAATGCATTTATATTCTACTAGCAGCGTCCCGTGGTTTCACTCGTTATCCAACAGAACTCATTAATTTTTGCAGAATAAAAAAATACCAGCAGCATGAAAATGGTATAATGCTAGTGCATAACACTCAAACTCCCCAATCTTTATGTATTAATTACCTGTGGGATTTCGATAAATCCGATAAAACTATGTGGATTTGATTTAAATTATATATTTAATGTTTAATATATAGAATTCGGGTTCAACTTGAATTGTTTCGCTTGAGCGGACAAACAAAATGTCAATTAAAAAGCTTTTTCTATTTTATTTAAAAGATTATAAGCAAAGTTGTTTCCCAATTTGTATGTTTGTTGCAATGAAGTGGCTAATGGATAATGACGTACACTTTTGTCACTCCCAGAATAGCAGACCTTGTTTTATTAGATCATATTTTTAAACAAATCTATCGAAGCTATATTTTTTACTGAACTTTTCTAATATTATTGTAATCACACATCTACACTCCCTCACATGCACACACACACACACACAATCACATTCGTCACACTCGCACATACCTTCACCCTCACAATCATACACTCATACGCACACACGCACACACTCATAAATCAAAGATGTCGTATATTATGGAAGAGCAGGGACTCCTAATACAGGCCTTTTTTGTCAAAAAGGAATTCCTGATCGCTTGACACTGTTATGTGCTAATCTATCTATCTATCTATCTATATCTTCTATACATATAATAAAAACGTAGAGATAAAAAAATCTGTAATTGCGAGATAACAAAAAAATAATCACACAGGGCGTCTTAAAATAAGCAGCTGAACACAATAGGACAGTTTTTAGAATTTTTGTCTGTTTGTTTGTTTGTTTGTTTGTTTGTTTGTCCGCGCACATCTCCTAAACCACTGGACGGATTTAAATGCGGTTTTCACGAATATGCTTAGAAATTACCAGATTAAAACATAGGCTATGCCATATCATTTATTTTAATTCTTTATTATTCCATAAAATAAATTAAAAAATCAATGATTATTTTCTTCGTTACCCGAAACGTAATATGAGGATCGTCACATAGCCTCAAGCAAGTAGGTCCAAAGTAAAGAGAATGTTATTGACATAGCCATCATAAAAATTTGTAACTGTCAACTGTCATTCAGATAATCAGTTTAAAATTAAAGAAGGTTCCTTAACCTTCTTAGATGAATGAACGTGTAGATCAAGGATGTTATAAAAACATAGGCCTTACAACCTTTTTGGTGATTCAATCCAATGCATTTTGCAGGACAAGCATTATGTCAGGGTTCCGTGGCCAAGCCATACTTGTGGTCGTATTCATATAGTTCAGAAATTGCATGGTCTTAGAAAAATTCGAACGAGCGATGCTGGACAGTCAAATTTCAGAGATGTATCATCCTGACATGACATAATATACTTTTAATGGTTTAGACAAAAAGAAAACTTCAAAACATGCTCTGCACTGTGGTCACATTATCTTTTTGATTTAAAAACTGTTGACGGTGTTTTTACTGTTATGCTTCTATCAATAATTCACACAGGACGACTTAAAATAAGCAGCTGAACATGTTAAGGCAGTTTTTAGAATTTTTGTTGGTTTGTTCACGCATATCGCCTAAACCCCTGGAAGAAAATGCAGACGGATTTAAATGCGGTTTTCACGAATATGCTTAGCTATGAAGTATAGTATAGTATAAATATACCAGATTGAAGTATAGGCTATGTTATTTTGCGCATGGGCCGGATTAAGGGAAGAAAAAAGGATTGAAGGTTTATATAAAAATTTACGCGTACGAAGTCGCGGGCAAAAAAGCTAGTTACTGAATAAAATTAAACTTATTGTCATTATTAATAGAGCATAAATCTTATATACATAAATACTTGAATCATTGTATATCTTTAATAATGTTTTAATGCGCGAGCGAGACAACTCTACACGAAAAATTGACTCATAAAAATCTCCAATATCGCCTAATGAAACTTCTCTGAAACTGTAAATACGAGTACAAATACCTAGATGAAGATTTTATGAATCGACATTTTTATTTGCTGACAGGCTAAGTTTACCGACCGGAATATAGTAGAAAACTCGTTAAAACTATAACAATTGTTATGGCGCTTTTATTAGATTTTAAGTAACAGTAAAATTTTAGTGCGAAAGAATAAACAATGAGGATGGTTAAAAGTTCAAACATGATTATGGTCTAGTCTACGCTGTAAAAGTGGCGGTTATATTTTTTTTTATTGAAATCTAATTATTGTGTGACAAATTTTCTGTTGCATTCTGCTTCGTGGCAAGCGATGAAATGGTCGAAGATGAATGAACAGCCCCAGAAAGGTGTCTGGTATGCCTATCCATCGTAGACTTGAAGGTACATAAACGAAATTTGTAGCTGATGATGATGCTAATGCTGATGATGGTGCTAATGATGATGATGATGCTGATGAAGATGATTATCAAAATCGGACTGCACAGAAAAAAGTTATGCGTGCTCAAGCGTAAAAAAATATACGCGTCGACTAGATAACCTCCTTTTTAACCGACTTACAAAAAATATTAATTTCCGAGTTATCAATTCGACTGTATATTTTTCATGTTTGTTAGCTACTCGTAACTTTCGACTGGGTGAACCGATTTGGATGATTATTTTTTTTATTTTAAAGCTGGTGCTTCCTGTGTGGTCCCATTTTATGCAGTCCAGGGGCCTTACCCCTAGCTCGAAAAGTTGACCCGCATAGGTGTTATTTGTCTAAACGGTACCATCAACTACGATAAGCGGTAGTTATTTGATAGCCGCCAAGCTTTGTTATTTTCACGCACACACGCATAGTAAAACGGATTTTCGTTAATTCAAGTTAGACGCTTTTAAACGATGCAGCTTAAATGAGTTGGTTAATTTTAGGTACCTATCAGGTACCTACTAAAAGTTGGCTCGCAAAAGTGAAGCTAGGGGTAAGGCTTCTTTCATTTTTATGAATTCGGTTTTTTAAATTGATAATTATTCAGTCAGTTAAAAACTCGGGTAATCAATTGATAAATATGTAAATGATCCTAAAACAATCTAAACTTGTTTCTATTCCGTGGTGTTCCAAGAAAAGAAGAAAGTACTCCACAATGATAATAATATAATCACAACATTTTATCAGTAAGAACTTCGCCCCGTACGTGCTTCCACCAAATTGGGGCAATCTCGCACCTTTGTCCCAAGAACACTACGCAAAACAGTAACTAAGATCTTAAACACATTTAATTTTGTTGATACGTATAAATACTGCAATAAAACTTTTGTTACAATCACTTTTACACTTACATAATGGTTTTTGTCATGAAATATCCGATTTTAATTACAAATTAACACAAAAAGTTTTTGTTTATGCAATTATTATACACTAGCCCGCCCCGGCTTCGCACGGATGTAAGCTCGGCCTTCGGCCTCGCTACAAAATATAATATAGCCTATGTCACCCGGGGATAGTGTAGCTTCCCAGCAATGAAATAATTTTTAAAATCGGTTCAGTAGTTTTTGAGTTCTTTCGTTACAAACATCCAAAAATCCAAATCTTTCGTCTATTTAATATTAATGAGTATAGATTGGACACATAAAATACATGCGATAAAATCCGGGTTCCCAAACCGGGCCAAAAAAAAATCCTACTTTCTTTAAAATTGTTTAATTGAAAGAAACACATATATAATTAAAACTATAGATTCAACGTTGACAATCAAAAATGACAACAAAAATGTAGTGCATATACATTCAACAGTGCACGCCTTTACTCGCAGTTGCATTTGACAAATGAGTCGTAACACAAAAAAAGTTTAACAGAAATATGGTTGATTTTTGTGAATGGTCTCTATTCTTTGACTTATCCCACTGTAGTTTCCGTACCTATCACAAGTGCAAAGTAGAAACAGCCGCAATATAATAGCCCTAACAAACGTGACGGATTTCAGACGTTTTCTTTCTCTCGCGTTGGTTGGACGGAGGGTCGTCAGCCAAGTTGACATGTCTGTTACGGCTATAAGGGAAAGGAAAATGATGTAACCTGAGCCTCTGTTTCGACTGATACTTTGCTCCAAGGATGAGCAAGTTCGAATGTTTGCAGTTCCACGTTTTCAGAAACTGTTTAACGATCGAAGTTTTCCAATCGATCCACGAGTTGCTTGATGAGATCTCACACATTTTGATATTAGCTCTTCAATAATAGCTTAGCCAGCAAATTTAGTTTTTAAAATAAAAACTTATTTTTCGTATGTTTCAGACGCAAAAAGTCCCAGTATTATATAGTCAGGTAAACGTGAAAAAAAAAATCATTTCCTCATACTATTGTTAAAAACTTGTGGATTTTCATTAATATGTGTAACTATGGAAATGATATGAAATAACAACGGCTAAAAACAACGGATGAAAATAACGAATGAAATAACGGCCAGCCACGAGTATGCAATCGTACAAAAATAGGTTAAAAAATGGCTCATCGAGCTGTCTTTTTACAATTTTAATGAATTTTATATACATGACATATATTATGAATGTACCTATAATTTTACAATTTCCTTGATATGTATTATTATATAATTTTTGTTTTATTATTTATTATTTTATAATGTAATTAGTTAATATGTTTTCTATTAATTATCAATTATTATGACTGTATTATGTCCTATTTTCTCACTTTTTAAGATAAATTCCATTGACTTGTAAATTGCATTTTACCAATAAATTACTAATGACTTATGATAGTTTTTCATTTATTAAGGTGTTCGTAATGTGCTAGAGTGTGGGTTACTAGATCAAACATTTCTTTTCATGTTGTTTTCAAAACTCCATATAGAAGTCTCTAGTAATGTCTCCACCACTTTACTACGGCATAACTTTGTCGTGACCGTGATTGTTTAGAAGGTGATCGGAAGATTGCGTCCCAATTAATCATCATCATCATCATCAGCCAGAAGATGTCCATTGCTGAAAATAGGCCTCCCCCTTTAACCTCCACAGTGAATGACAGCCAGCCATCTGCATCCACTGGATGCCCGTGACTCTCACAATGTCGTTGGTCCAGTGGGAGTAGTCCCAATTAGTTCCATCTATCTATTCCGTTCGTGTCATCACTTGCAAAATGAAATCTGTTGATATCTTCACTAACTGCAAAATCCGCATGCAACTTTGTTCACACTGGTGCGCTGTATGCACGCACCACTGTCATCACTTGCAAAATGAAATCTGTTGATATCTTCACTAACTGCAAAATCCGCATGCAACTTTGTTCACACTGGTGCGCTGTATGCACGTACCACTGTTAACGCACCATTTAAAAGTTCCATTGGGCTGATCCTTATAATATACGTCAATGTTGACACTCATTTTCTAATTTTCATATTTTCGGTACTTCGTTACAAGCTTCATAATTATATCACAGATTTTGAAGGCTCAGTAAAAATCCTCTTACAGTCGATGTTTACAAGCTTCAACATCAACAATTAGAGGCTACGAAATCCAACCCAATGCTGCGGGGTGCGGAGTGAGGTACTTCGGAAGCTTGCAACTCCGTAATTACTAGCACAAACATTTACTTTGCTAACACTGCTTGCAATGGGTACGGGTGTGGTTCCTTTGGTGGGAGTAGCGGGAATTATGATGAAAAGGCCAGTTCATTTATTTCTTCAAATGGGTACATTAGTGTACGCTTATGAACGTCAAATACAAATTAAAAGTAATGCCAAATTTTGGAAACCTGCCAGGTTAATATAACATATTTTTTATCCTCACATTTGTACGCCGTATCTGGCAAGGATATGAGATACAGCATTTCAATTTGTACAACCTTATATTGCTTATATGCTAGTTTGTATATAATATACCTATAATTACTAACCATATTCTGACAAAGAAATTATTTTATGTGAAAAGCGTGTGCATAAAAAGATCAGTTCATTTCGATTTGCACTTAGATATTCTGATATTTAAGTTCTTTTAGGTTTAATAACCGAATGTTTGAGTGATAAATAGATAGACAAACCAATATCAATTTTTCATAGAAGAAATGACATTTATAGGACAAAAAAAGAGTTAAAATTTGTGGAAGAACTGGCAGCTTTATCGCTGTAAGCGATCTCTTCCAACCTTATCTTGTAATCGTATAAGAATGTTTGTGACATAAATGATTTTGGATATAAACGTTGTGCACACCTTGGATTAACATACAGGCCTCCATAGATACTGAAAAATATACCTGCAAGACGGTAATTGCAACAGAGGGCGTCGTACCTTACAGTAAAATCCGGTTACAGTTACGAAAACGGAACCAGTGGCATCATGTTGTGTTGTAACCGGACGTCTGCATTTGCTTTTGGTCATATGAAAACACTATAAAAACTCCACGGTTTCACCCGCTATCCTACAGGAATCGTATTTTTTCATCCAAATTCATTCAGTCGTTTCAGATTTGAGTGCGGATAATACACACACACACACACACACGCACTAACACACAAACACACACACATTCACACACACACACACACATACACACATACATATATATATATATACACACACACACACAAACGTTCGCATTCAAAATATTAATGTTATAACTGAGGGTGAGTTTTCATTGTTGTATAGTCGTATACATAAACACATATGCATTGCAAACACAAATAGATAACAATAGACATTGAGGTCCAGCATTAGTTGAAAACTGTTTACAAAAAGTAGCAAGGATTATATTAAAGTCGTTTTCCTTCTTGTTACCTTACCCACAAACGTTGCGTCTTGATGCTCATCCTTGCCAAGTTCAGGAGTTAGGCCATCCTGACACCCTCAGAGATTAACAACTGAGATGAATGACAGTTCACTAACTAGGGGTTTGTCTACTAAACTGTTGCTCGGGACTTAGTGCCAATTAGAACCGCTAGAGCAGTTTTGTACTTTTAAGTCAGGACATGCCAGATGCAAGGAAGTTTAGTTGGAGCTAAGAATTTCCAAGATGTTTTGAAAAGTAGAGAGATTTAATTAATGAAACCAACATTTCTTTCTTTTATGCCAGATTTGATTTTTGACTCAAAGTCACACAACGGGCAATGGAGAGAGCTATGCTCGGAGTTTCTTTGCGCGATAAAATCCGAAACGTAGATATTCGCCAAAGAACCAGAGTCACCGACATAGCTATTAAAATCTGCAAGTTGAAGTGGCAATGGGCAGGCCACATCGCTCGAAGAACTGATAACCGATGGGGAAGAAAGGTTCTTGAGTGGAGACCGCGAACCGGAAGACGCAGCGTAGGTAGGCCTCCCACTAGATGAACCAACGACATTGTGAGAGTCGCGGGCATTCAGTGGATGCAGATGGCATGATTTCGTTCAGTGTGGAGGTTAAAGGGGGAGGCCTATGTTCAGCAGTGGACGTTTTCAGGCTGATGATGATGATGCCAGATTTTTACTGCGAAAATGATAAAAAAACTCAAATTTTACAAGTCAATGTAAAAAGGCAATGACGAGGACTAAGGTGGAGTGCATTTACCTAGAAAATACCTGTTTATGGCCTGCGTATCCACCAGAGATGTGCTATATAGGTAGGTAGGCGGTGTGCGAGTATAAAATCAACCAATAGGCGAGACGGAATAAAGCGATCTGTTTCTGATCACTTTAGATATTTTTTTTGATCGCAAAACTTGTAGCAAGTCCCCGATAATATCGTAAACCTTCAAATACTTTTTTTTATAATGATAATGCTGCTGTCAGAGGAAGAAATTCTTGGACCCAAATTCTATACCCAATTTTTTTTCTTGGATCTGCAACCCTATTCAAAAACTTACCACATTTCAAAGATTATCATTACGTTAAACATGTGTCACCTATTAAGCACAATCTATAAATATAATAAAAACATAGAGAAAGAAAAAGTGTAATTGCAATATAAAAAAAACACAGGGCGTCTTAAAATCAGCAGCAGAACACGTTAAGACTTTAGTTTTTAGAATTTTTGTCTGTTTGTTTGTTTGTCCACGCACATCTCCTAAACCACTGGACGGATTTAAATTCGGTTTTCACGAATATGCTTCAATCTGGTCATAGACCAGATTGAATTATAGGCATAAAATTATAGGCTATGTTATTTTGCGCAAGGGCCGGATTAAGAGAGGAAAAAAGGGTTGAAAGTTTATATGAAAATCTACGCGTACGAAGTCGCGGCCAAAAGCACTAGTTAGTAAGAAATGATTGACTTTCCTATTCGAACTGAACATAACCAATTTTGTGGCATGACTGATTGGCTCGTTGTGGCGACGTCCTATCGTCTTCCGTCACTGTACACTGTGGCCATTTATTTAGCAAATAGGACATGTTTATAGTTACCTGTTCTAAAACGCACACTTGTAAACGGTTTCGGCGCATCCATCATCAGGCTAATTGAGTAATGGCGTCCCTTGATTGATCGCGCGCCTAAATATGACGTATTGGCTGGGAATGCATGCGCGGGGGATTGGGTGGCATGTTTTGGATAGAGATTGCCTGTCCACTGTGTAAATAGTGTTCACTGTTCTCGGATTTCTAATCAATTGTTTTAGGATTTTCCTCATGTCCATATTGTAATGGTTTATTTTTACACATATATAATATTGACCGCCTTACTTTTTGAGGCATTGTATACGAGTAGGTGTATACAAGGTATAAGTATATATATATATATATATATATATATATATATACACTACTACTACACCTATACCATTACCACCTGATTTTTTTTTATTAATATTTGAGTATTATTATTCCTTATTGGTGAATATAATATGTACATTCTTACTATCTTAGTACTGGGTTATTGTGAGTAGTTCCACAGAAGATACAATAGGTATAATTTTTTACTACACTTCCTAGTTTAATATAACACAAATGATCTGTAATTGATGCTACCAATAAAATTATTATGATTATATAAGTAACAGACAAAAGTTAATAGTAAAATAAATGCCCCCTTCTTGTTATGGGACGTATCTTTGCATAGATCTTTTTTTTATATAATTTTTAAATCAGATACCATTTGCGAAACATGATGCGCCTAAAATTGTCTAAGAAACATGTTCAAGTTTTTAATGTTGTTTCGAACTACAGAAAAAACAAAATTAGAAGCTTTTATATTTACAGCCAATTTTCAATTTCAGTTATAACTAACTGCTTCACAACTTGCAAGAAATCTATTAGCATGTTATGTATTAATTACATCTAAAATAAAATCAGATACAACTAATTTAATAACTAATACTACTTTAAAATAAATTAAATGAAACAAAAAACTAATCTAAAAGCCCTTTGAAGGAAAAGTTATCAGAATGCTGGGAGCATTATGAAATTAGTAGAAATTTGATGAATTTGATATGAGAGGATAATATGTTTATAGACTACGGAAAAAGTATATTCAATATCCTTATTTCCGTTACAGCAATCAAATAGCCACATTCATTACGTGCAGTTTCCTTGTAGACGGCAATACATTAGGGCGGCGCCCCACGAGCGTTTCCGACGCAACGATAAATTACGCGCGTCGCGGCCGCAAGCGCGTCCGGACTCCGGTTGCGATCCGGCACCGCCCTGGGCCATGGATTTTACTTGGAATCCCGGAGTCTTGACTCTCAGTCCTTTAAAAAAACGAAGACATATCTTTGCTGACTTATCTTCAAATCACGAGTGAATCGGTTTCTCTACGCAAGCAAGCGTGCCTCCATCGTAGACCGAATCGTCGCTTAACATCAGACGAGTTAGTGTTCAAACGAAAGCCTATTACAAAAAAAGACTGCGCTTAACGGCCAGAGCTAACGCGGGTTAAAAATCACTGAGTGAGAATAAACAAAATATACCATAGTAATTAAAATAAATAAAGTTTTTTTCTCCTCCGCCATTTTATAAAATATCTCGAATTGCTTTCTACTGTATGCTCAATCAGCTTTTTAAAGTTATCACTCACTATAAAAAAAAATGTTTTTTTTTTTTACATAATGACCTCTTTTCCGACTTTTATCAATGAGAGTTTTCTGTAATGAGATACACCAGGTGGCAGCACTGTAACGTCAGGTCTAATTTTCTCCCAAAACACATGAGCATCTAACAGCGTCTTATAGTTTACGATTATATAGGATTTAAATCATTAATAGAGGAATATTCTCTCTTAAAATGCCGCAGTTCAGTGCATTTTTTTTTAAATTAAAGTAACACTCATTTGCGCTTTTATCCCTGTTTTTTTTTAGATTCATTCACCTAATTAAAGATATCTTTAAAGATTATCAGTATTAAAGATATCTTTATATACAGATATCATACTTATGGAGGGAACCGCAAAGATACATCTTACATTATAGTTATACTTTTCGAAAAATATAAGAAAAACCTCAAAAATAGTAGTGATACGCACGACTGTCCTTACGCACCATGCACAGTTTTACTCAAATGCGACTTTAATACAATATACTTAGCATTACGGTTATCTGTAGTAACAAGCGTTGCTTTAAAGGGGGAAAACTTTAAAGAAATCTTGTATCGGGTATAGTCTCATCCAGTTTTCTTAATCCTGCATCCGTCGTCCCGGCGCCAAAGTTCCTTCGACCTCCCGACAAGGCTCTAGTAGGATACCAGAAATCTCGTCGGTCCAATGAATGTATACAACATGTTACTCCTTTATTGCTTGTGATTGCGTTGTATAGTGAGCGAACGGCTCGATCTAATGAATTGGCCGTAGCCTGTGTTTCTGTAGTTAGGGCCAAGATGAATGGCTTCGGGGTGAATAGAAAATAAATTGTTATAGGTTATTGAGCTACGTGTGTTGGTCTTTTTATTGCTTCTCTTTCTTTTTAGCAAGTCGCTTAGAACTTCTTGATTAAAGTTCTTTTTAACCGACTTCCAAAAAGGAGGAGGTTACCAATACGAACTTTTTTTTTCTATTTTTTTTTACCTCATACCTTTTGACTGGGTGAACCGATTTTGATGATTCTTTTTTATCCAACATATATATTTGAAAGCCGTGTGGTCCAATTTGGTCCAGTTCTGACATTTTTATGTTAGATTTTATGTAGTTTTTTATATTGATAATTATGTTGGCATACAGTTAGACATCATCATCGTCGTTATCAGCCTATCATGGCCCCACTGCTGGGAAAGAGGCCTTTTCTCAGAGAGAGAGAGAGAGAGAGAGAGAGAGAGAGAGAGAGAGGATGGGCCCTAATCCACCATGCTATATAATATGGCGGCACCCGATTCGAGAAAGCGATGGTGGCCGAGCGGTAGCATATGCGCTTTACAATATGACGGCACCCAGTTCGATCATCAGCCTTACACCATTGACTTATATAGTACTTAAATAAGCTATGTGCAGTTTCAATGCCATTGCTCGAAAATGTCGAAGGAAACCATCGTGAGGAAACCGCTATGTCCAAGAACCTCAAAGTTCCAAGACATTAATGAAATTTACCAACACGCACTGGGTCAGCATGGTGGATTAGGGCCCATCCTCTCTTTCTATCTGAGAGAGAAGGCCCGTGTCCCAGCAGCGCGAACATGGTAGGAAGATCAGACGAATAAGAGAGATAAGAGAGAGAGATTTTGTCATTCGTCTTTAAATGTATGTATCTATTTTTATTCCACTTTTTTCATTATGCCGCAAAACCGGTTAATGCAAGAACTGTAATTATGGCCCACTTACTCATTTTTCCACACACGCTCAAAGAATTGCAGCAACACCAATAAACTAACTCCTAAATACTCCACATGCAAAAAAGAAGTTCGGATATCAAGCCTGATTTTGGACAAATGCGTTCGCAGTTCGCACGCACCACGCCTTCTTACCATATCTCCCTTGTTTGTCTGATATATGTTACGTGGCTATATTTATGTGCAACGTAGCTAAAACTATTCTAACAATCCTTCGAACAAAGCAAAACAGCGGCTATCCAGACAAGGTAAGCAAATCCTTCGATCTGCAACATCAGCATCATTAGCCCCGAGTCAAAAGGTCCTAAAACTATAATATTTCGTGGGGCAAAGTAATTGGGTGCAAAAACAAGGGGGTCTGTGGGCCCGTGGGTCCGTCAGACCGCAATTAGTGGTGTAACGAGCCACAGGGACTAATGGCCTGGAAGTTTTGCTGGCCACTAATTACTAGGTCCGAGAGGCCGGTGCCAAGACTTTAACCGGTCGTTAAACCTTTGATTGAAGACGTCGGTGGATGAAAAGTTACCTTTTGACAGCAAAAATGTTCCAACATAAGAGTTTATACTAATTTTAGAAACTTCTGCGGATGACGTTTAAAATACAAAGCTAGTGCTTTTATAATAATTTCATGTAATTTTCTGAACTGGATTATAATAATTATACAAGTAACATTTTGCATATAAGACCGCTTGATAAGGCATCGTAGTTTTGATGGTACCGGAATATAATCCTAAGTATCCTAATCCTAAATATTTCGCTTTTCACGACTAAATGGCTAGGCCAATCCTAACGAAATTTGGCAGGAAGATAGTGTGCATCATGAGAACGGACATAGGGTAAAGTACCTTATTCACACACAGACACACAGACAGATTTTCATGCGGAAAATGGAAAATCGCGGGTAGCTCCGCAGTTTCAGCTAGTATTTCTATAATATATAATAGGTCGGGGAAAAAGTCTTTTCGTATTTTGTATGTATGAAGTTGTAGTAAAAATCTCATCGGTTGTACTGTTTGTATCTGGCTGGTTTTGATACCATTAAAAATATGACATTTTAAAAAAGGAATACAAAAAGTAAAAAGCAATTTCCCGCCATTTTTCAATTGTTTTTTTGTTCGATAAAATGAGTGAATCTAACGAAGAAATTCGATATATTGTGAAATTTTATTACAAAAAACTGAAAAATGCGACACAAGCCGCGAATAAAATTTGTGACATTTATGGACCTAATGCAGTGTCATCAAGAGTAGCACAATGTTGGTTCAAGCATTTTCAGTCCAGGAATTTTGATGTCAAAGATGCAGCTCGCTCTGGTCGCCCTGTTACGGATAAAGTCGATGCCATTTCTGAAAAAGTGGACCAAGATCGGCATATTAGTAGTTACAACGTAGCTGAAGACCTGGGGATTGACCACAAAACAGTTTTGACCCATTTGAAAATAACTGGGTATACAAAAAAACTCGATATTTGGGTGCCACACCAGCTCACTGAAAGAAACTAAATGAATCGTGTACTCATTTGCGATTCTCTATTGAAACGTAAAGAAACCGAACCGTTTTTGAAAAGATTGATCACTGGTGATGCAAAATGGATCACCTACGACAAGAATGTGCGCAAACGATCATGGTCAAAGGGCAGTGAAGCACCACAGACTGTAGCGAAACCCAGATTAACACGTAATAAGGTGATGCTGTGTGTATGATGGGATTGGAAGGGCATCGTTCATTATGAGCATTTACCGCCGGGCAAAACCATCGATTCGGATCTCTACTGCCAACAGCAGATGAGACTCAAACAAGAAATTGAGAAAAAACGGCCGGAATTGATCAACATAAAAAGTGTGGTCTTTCATCATGATAACGCCAGACCGCACACATCTTTGGCCACTCAGCAAAAATTTAGAGAGCTTGGTTAGGAAGTGTTAATGCATCCACCACATAGCCCTGACCTTGCACCCTCAGATTTCCACCTGTTTCGATCTCTTCAGAATTCTTTGGGTAGTGTTAGATTAACATCAAGAGAGGACTGTCAAAACTACTTGTTGCATTTTATTGATCAGAATTCCCAAAATTTCTACAGCAACGGGGTCATGTCACTACCTAAAAGATGGCAACAAGTTATCGAACAAAATGGTACATATATATTATAATTAAATGTAATTAAACTTGAAAAAAATATGTCTTGAATTTGTTTATAAAATACGAAGAAACTTTTTCCCCGACCTTATACTATGGCTCATTACTCACGTAGATTTTCATTAAATTAACTTTCAAACCCTTTTTTAACATTTTGTAATGCAATGTGAATGAACGTTTTCTACAAAACAGCACATATTTTTGAAATTTCAGGTTGTGCCCGTACAAAAAACATGTTAAAAGTACTAAAAGTCGTTCTTAATTAATGGTACTACAGACCCTTTTCGGCTTAGTACACCGTTTCTGCTTAACCTTGTACAACCACAGATATAAAACAAAGTCCATAATCCAATCCAACCTCCCTACAAGTCAGTTTCAATTATACTGTTATCTCGAAGATCTGGACCTCGGAAACCTCATGGACCTCACGTCTGCGATGTTTCTCGCTGATAAACCGGCGGTCTGGTGGTCTGCCCTGTTATTTGTAATGGACTGGTGATAAATGTTACGGGATGTAGTTTCGCTGATTAAAGTGTAGTTGCAGTTTGGGGTGGTTGATTAAATTAAGTTGAAGCAGAATGGTGCAACTTCTCTAATATTGTTTTGTTTGTATAAGTACGTACGGTATAAGTTTTGAGTATCACACTTATGTTATAAATGCAAAGATTGTGTGTAAGCATGTTTATCCAAAATACCACAGACAAGGGTCATAAACCAGTGTGTGTTGCCAGTGATGACATATGGTACTGAGACGTGGTCTTTAACTGTTGGCCTTTTTGGAAAAACTCAGAGTCACACAGCGGGCAATGGAGAGAGTTTCTATGTTCGGAGTTTCTTTCCGCAATAAAATCCGGAAATAGGATATTCTCCAAAGAACCAGAGTCACCAACGTAGCTATTAAAATTTGCAAGTTGAAGTAGCAATGGGCAGGCATCATAGCTTTAAGAACCAATAACCAATGGGGAAGATAGGTTCTTGAGTTCAGAAAGTTTTACGAGCACCTTTTCACTTTTTTAACAAGTGACGTCGTTATTGAGTATAGGCTGCATAACTCTCTGTTTAGCAAAATATTGTAATGCTTTTTAAAACATATTTTAATTTAGTTTTCGCTCAGTTTCAATTTCAAAATATCTGAAACACAATTTTACTATGCACAACTATAAAAACAGAAAATTAACGAAAACTTAAAATACTTGTCTAAATAAAACTTAAACTAAAAGACCATTACTCTACAGTGTATTTATTTCTTATTATTAAGTATACAAAAAATGGTTTAAACTGGTATACGTAGTCGGTTCTAACTAGAACCGACTACGTATACCAGTTTAAACCATTTTTTATTTTTTTTTGTTCACTGTTGTAAACTTACAACAGTGATTATTTAATTTTCATTAGCATATACTAAGTTTTGTAAAAACTTACGACTTATTAATTAGGTACTGAATACATTTTTAAGAAACAAAATATTAATATTATCATTAAATATAGACGTTTTTGCAAAGAAAGAAAGAAAGATTGAAAAAAACGAACCCGCTACATTTCGCGGGCGCAGCTAAATTAATAAAAGTTTAACATTTAAAGAATGTATGTAATACGTAAAAAGGTCGAATAAAAAGACCGTAAATACTTCGTTGCTTCTCCAAAGTTATCATATTCTTTCAATTTTAAATCCCACTTCGAGTTATCGACACCCAAGCGAAGCTATCAGCATAACAAGCGGTATAAAAATTGCAATTTTCTTTCCATCAACATATCATAGCGATGTTTAACATGAACGTTGGTTGCGTGAAGTTATTTTCAGTCGGTCGCTTGCTGAGAATTCCCCTTTGAACACCAAAGGCGCTGTTTTATTATTTCCTACACTGCTTCCTGTTTTCTTCATAGTGGGAATATAAGACTTTTATGGTAGAGTTTTTATTCTTTTATTGGTCTCAAATATATACGTATAACTTATTATTTGATTCTATGTCGATGATCCGCTAAATTCTATAGTGTATACATATAGGAACCATGAACGTTTATATGTAAGATAGTCATAAGATTTATACACTTCGGGTACATTTGTGTGATGAACATTTGTGTTTGTTCTATGTCTGGGTGTTAATATCTATTTAAGTATGTATTAAATATATATGTATCAGTCTCTGGCTGCCATATTACAAGCTTTGCTTATAGTTTGGGGTCAGATGAGCATGAGTGCAATAATGTCCCAGTTTTTTTTATAGCTAAATTCAATTTATTCTAGATTCATAATAATAAATAATTATAATGTAAATAAACAATCCCACTCTCACTAGATGGACCGACGACATTGTGAGAGTCGCGGGCATGCAGTGGATGCAGATGGCAGGATGTCGTTCAGTGTGGAGGTTAAAGGGGGAGGCCTATGTTCAGCAGTGGGCGTCTTCTGGCTGATGATGATGATGATAGTCACACGTATATTATAATTACAAAATGTTGTGTATGTAACTGTGTTTGTCTGCACTCGACTTCTTAACAGCTGGTATGGATGTTACCCTGGATTAAGACAAAAGCTCCTGTATTATTCCAGGGTATACTTTTATCCCGAAAAAAATCGGTATCTGTAAAATTGCGGGTACAGCCACGGGCGTAGTTAGTATCATATAAAAGCCAATGGGCAAGAACATATGGAATTTAAAATTGTACCCTCACAAAACCTACGGAACGCTTTAAATTTTTCCTTTGACGCTGTTTGGAATCTCGTTACTTTTATCATACCGCTGGTTTGTGACCTTTATACTCTACATTTTGTTACACAACATAATTTAAAACACAAATTAAAACATTCCGGAACTGTCAACATTATTCAGAAAATATGATTTAATACTAAAAAAGGTGATAATGTTTTCTGGAAATCAACAATTGCGTGTCGTGACACGTGCATGGGGTTGAGCAGTCATGTACGTATAGGTTATTTTTACAGATAGCATAATTTTGTACTTATACGACTCCCACAATTGGAAGCAGGCTGTAGTTAGACTATAAAGGTTGCAAAAATAAATTGGACTGAGTAGCATGCCTTAGATTAGGCCTATGTCGATCAATGAACTAAGGTTTATAATGATGATGTATCTCAAGACCTCCGGGCAACTGAAGCGACCACTGCATATAAAGATATATTTTTTTTGTGATACTGATTGACGAGACGAGTGTCGCTCGCCTGATGGCTCTTCACGCTTGCCCATAACAGCTCAACGCCACTCAGAATTTTGAACTTCAACAGTTCAAAACCCTGAATGGCGATGCACTGCGCTCGTCACCCCGAGATATAAGATGTCAAATCTCTATGTGACTATAACCACTTGATCGCTCTTGAGTCATACTTTCATACGTTGGCGGGGGGTATCGTATTAGTCATTCATTCAATTCGCGCCTAGGATTGGTCCGCTCGAAAAAGATCCTGCTGAAAATTCAGTTCCTTTTCATCACGGCGGGGTAAAGGTTGAGCTGTCAAATGGTTATATCGTCATTGACTGTAGATATAGGGTATACACATTTTGTATAAACATCATTGATGGAACTTGTAAATAATTGCATATATTATCTAGTCTACCTGTGACCACGCACTCTGCAGTGTTATAAAAAGTCAGGAATTAAAATACACGCTATAAAATCCGTTAAAAGTGTTTAATTTCAAAAAGTGTCCATTTGGGAGGCAGTCATTTATTACAAGTCAGTGTTTGATTAAATCCTAAATGCATGAGCTCATGAAAATTAGTTCAGAATTTTGGCCGGAACGAGCTGAACTTCTTTCGAACCTTCTATTTAACTTAACGATATTATTCAAAAGTGCGACAAGTTTAAACACAGTAGAATTCTAGATTAACTTTTATACTTCTTCAACTTCCATCGAACAAAAACGTAGCTCGCTTTCGATATTCATAAGCAGAGAATACAATAAAGTTTTCCAAGACCGTAATATCAAGATTAAACTTTTTCTCTTTCTGTTTATATCTACACTAATATTATAAAGAGGAAAGATTTGTACCTATTTTTGTATGTTTGTATGTTTGTAATGAATAAGCTCCGAAACTACTGAACCGATTTGAAAAATTCTTTCACTGTTGGGAAGCTACACTATCCCCGGGTGACATAGGCTATATTATATTTTGTAGCGAGGCCGAAGGCCGAGCTTACACTCGTGCGAAGCCGGGGCGGACGGCTAGTTAAGTATAATATACACAACCTTTTGCATTGAACTTTTAGTCAGTGCACAGGAAAAAATTGTATAATCAGTGTCATTTTATGTGGCAAGTGTAGTTACTGATTTTTCAAAAAATATAGCTGTAATGTAAAAATTCACTGTTCCCTCTTAAATTATGAAATCTATATCACACTAATATCATATAGTTTGGATGTATGGATGGATGTTTGTTACTCAATAACGCAAAAACGGTTGGATGGATTTGGATGGAATTTGGAATATACATTGCTTATGTCATGGAATAACACATAGGCTTCTTTTCATTATCATCATCATCACCGATTTTCATCACCACGCGGGTGAAACCGCAGGGCGCAGCTAGTATTAAGATATAGTAGACATCATTTAGTAAATAGGTATTTTAATGATTCCAAATAAAACAGGGAGAAAAGCTCTAATCAGTGTTATTTTCATATATTTTGTATATCGAGCGAAATATCGCTATAAGGATATTTTCTTAATCGTGTTTCGCTCTTCACAGTTTCCTAGACAAAACATTCAATTTTGATAGGACATTTTTTATTTTAAGCAAACCATGGAAGTATACAAACTAGAACTAGAATGGCTAAATTTGCTAAAAGTGGGGAAAGAGAGCCTTAAGCCCTTTCAAATCCGAAGTTGGAAACTATCCGACCTAGTTTTTGCCCAACTCCGTCCTAAAGGGAGAAGATCTTTCTGAAAAGCCAACCTTTGGTGACAAAGCGGAGATAAGGCGGGTCGCCATTAATATCAATCACCCTGCTTCGCTAGCTGTCTATAGGGTGATAACGCTTTGAATAGACTGTGAGGTTTTTGTGGAAAGAAACCGGTTACGGCAACGTTTGTCATGATCGGGGTGAACTAGTAACTGTTAATTTGTAAATTTTACAGGCGGTAGTTGGTACGTAAGTAGATAGAAAGACTATTTATTGTCCATACTGGTAATAAAAATTACATAAAGATAGATAAACTTACGAGTTAGTTCCACAAGTGGCGGTCTTATCGCTAAAAGTTATCACTTCCATGCAAATATTCGATGAAAATAATTTTCGCACGAGATTTGACGGGGATTGTTACAAACACTTTATGACCTTCATATAATGTAGATGAGGTATAATATTTTTTTCTCTCATAAAGTATTTTATATTATAAATTCATTCAATACATAATTTACTTAATATAAACAGGATACATAAATATACCTACTAGGTACACTATTGTGAGAAAATATTGCAGTTAAAAAGTAGGTCAGATTTTTTGACGGCCGAATGTCTACTCTCTATATTTTTTATAGTAATAAATGTAATTTTGAGTAAAGTAAACCAGACATTTACAAGAAAACATGTATTTGCGACTCTTGCTTTTGAATATTTTGACTCTAATGCACAAAAAGTCTCAGCACCTTGTGTACTGCGTACACAAGGTGCTGACTTTTTAGCCACCTTGTAAAATGTCAAACTAAGATTTATACGAGCTTCTAGCTTATTATTATCTTCTATTTCGAAATTAAATCCTTATTTGAATGTATTATTTGTATTTAAGGTAATTTTTTATACAGAGAGACACCGTCGACTTAAAAAAAAGTTTTTTTTTGTTTTTAACTAACATGATACCTACTCGTACTTCCGTAGTATTTGGTAATGTTTAGGAGTTTGTAGCTTTTATTTCACTTAATTCTCCAGCGATCGTTAAATTTGCAATAACTTTGACAACTTGACGTGGAGTGATAAAACGACAATTACAGGTAGTAATTAAATTACGGAATTTCGAAACTCATCAAAATTTACGATAACTCATAAATTCCGAGTTATATTTAGTGCCCTCTTATAATTCAGCTGGGCAGTGAAGCGTATACTGTCCCCTACCATAGAATAACATGATTGTTTAGGTATTTATTATATATTATTTATTTGAAAAACATACAATGACAAATACTTTTTACACTAAAGTTCTAAACATAGATCCATAATATTTTGATTTTCTAATTTAAGAGTGCTTAATAAATATTTTCACTATTATCTTTCTGTTTCGCAACTCGGACATGTTTGGGCTGTTTTCTTAATTTACAGATTGTTGACTTAAATTATTTATTATTCTGTTAATAACGCTTCTGATAAGAATAGATACTTTATTGTCTGTATACTTTTTAGGGTTACGCCTTATAAGTTCATTTTATCCGTCCATCTATCTGCCCGTTTGTCCGTCTGTCTGTCCGGTCGTCCGTCCTTCCGACCATCCGGCCACCTGTCTGTCCGTCCGTGCGTCTGTCCGTTCGTCCGTCTTTTCGTCCATCCGGCCGTCCGCCCTTTCTTCCATCCAGCCGTCTGTCCGTCTGTCTGTCCGGCCGTCTGTCCATTCGTCCGTCCTTCCGTCCTTTCGTCCACCCGGCCGTCTGTCCTTTCGTCCATCCAGCCGTCTGTCTGTCCGTCTGTCTGTCCGGCCGTCTGTCCGTTCGTCCGTCCTTCCGTCCATTTGTCTGTCCGTCCGTCCGTCTGTCAGTTTTTCCATAATTATAATTTATTGGGACTGAAAAGTTGAAAATCGTCATAACGGCTATAAAACGGAATAAAGCTAAGGCCTAATAAATCAGTCCCGTAGTACAGGTACGAAGCAAGACTATTGTATTTATGCGTCTGCAAATCGCGCAGTCATAGCATAGACAATGAGCACTGGTACGAAATAATTTATGCCTTGAATCCAGTTGGCTTCCAAGGTATCAGTTTGGTTTGGTCTGGATTTAACACCAAATTATATTTAAGACTCTGTGGCTCTTTGAATGAATATATTCAGAATCAAACCCATAGTCAGACTGGATTTATAATAGGGCATTTAACTGATTTTACAAAACCATCTCCAATCCAACCAATCAAAATTCAAATTACAATAATACTGCGTAAACGGTCCCTTTGGCATTATTATGTACATCCACGTGACTCCAGTGACGTCACAAGTATGAAAACAAGTTCTTACTCCATACAGTTGTTGCCTTTATTACTTGCCTGTGACGTCATAAGAACATTAAACCTAAATATAGAGTTTGTAATCAAGTCACACGATCAGTGAAAAAATAAATATTTAGAAAATGATATAATTGACAAAATTCCCATAACAAAAGGAACTATGCTCGCGCTACTTTGATATAGTTTTCTATCCTATTATTCAGAATTAACAATAAGGTTTTCTTGAATCCATGAAGGATAGGTTGTCAATATTTGCATGATCTTTTCCTCCTTGATCTCCTCCTGTTCATTTTTATATTGGACGGCCAGGGCAGGTACGAACCTACGACACCGTTTTTGGTTGATATTTCGAATACTAGTACGATGCGCTCTGATTTTGCTTTTATTGTGCGAACCGGGTGCTAACTACTAATTTTTTGAAATCCGCTGCTTGAATGCCCGATAGATATAATCTGGGGTCTTCAAGTTACGAGTGAATTGGTTTCTTCTAGGCAAGCGAGCTTCATCGTAGACCGCATTATCACAAAAAAACCTTTTAGACATTGCGTTTCAGAATGGCGTACTTAGAAGAGGCTAGGTGTTGTGGTAGGAGTCTTTTGCAAGGGTCCGCCTGGGTAAGTACCACACCTTTGCCAGTTATTCAACCGCCAAGCAGTAGTGTGCAAACACTACTGTGTTCCGGATTGAAGGGCAATGTTTCCAGCGAAATTACAGGGTACACAGAGATTTGACATCTTATATATCGAGCGCAGTGCATTGCCATCCAGGGTTTTGAACTGTTGAAGTTCAAAATTCTGAGAGGCGTTGAGCTGTTATGGGCAAGCGTGAAGAGCCGTCAGGCGAGCGACTTCGCTCGTCTTGTCACTCAGTATCATATAAAAAGGCTTCAAAACACTTCGCAAAACTGAATTAAAAAGTTCCAAACAACTCATTCCTAATTTTTATATGAATCTGATTTCACCATAGTAGTGGACCAAGGATACATAGGTTACTTACTCATTATAATACTAATTAAATAAAATGCCTGCGTACTTTTAATGAAATCTAAACCTTAAGTAGTTACATTAACTTCACCTTCTTAATCGTACCAATGCCTGAATTGATAACACATTATGCCAGATTTAACTAACCCGTATCTCGGGAACGTCCACAAACCCAAGTTTCAGAAATAAATACTCAGCGTCTCGGATACTGTTAAGCTGTTTAGTACACAAGCTATCGGTAAACAGCTTGGACGTGCTGGGAATAAAGCGCGTCTTGAGTGGGCTCCTATTTTAATAAATCGGACGTGCGCCGGACGTTTTTGAATTTACTCTAAGAATCGGGATGAACTTTGTTCTAGAACATAGTCCAATATTAGGATCTGAATGATTCAAAAGCCTAAAGGGGTAAAATAGGGGATGAAAATTTCCCAAAACCCTTCCTGAAAGAGAAATAAAGAGTTCCAAGACAGAGTTTCTCTCTATCTATCTTAGTGCTCATTATAGTTATATAAATAAATAAAAAACATGATTCGAGCACAACGAGGATGAGGTGGACTGACAACAACTTTTTTTCCTGCCATAGGTCAAGCAGACGGGCTGCCTGGTGGTTAGCAGTCACCGTCGCCTATGGATACTTGTAACACCAGAGGCATCACAACTACGTTTCCGACCCTATTAACTCGCCTTTTGAAGAACCTCATGTTGTAGCTTCTCGGAAACACCGCAGAAGGAACTGTCAGACACGAGTGGATTCGACTAGAAAGAGACCGGGGAGGGTGGCTTAAACAAAGGGAGGCTTATACCCAGCAGTGGGTAATTCAGGGCTGATGATGATAATGACGATGATGCTTCTAGGCCGTTTATGCTGCGCGTTGTCTGTCAGTTAATTAATGAATTTAAGATTTTTCAATAGATTGGGATTCCTTATTGCATAAGCTTTCTATTAAATAGATAATAGACATTGCTGGCTAATGCTTTTATTCGATATGCCGTCAAGATAAGTTTTGTTCAACTTTTCTTTCCAAAAGTTTTTTTCCGGAGCGACAGGTCACCCTCCCGGACATGACCATGCTTTCCAATCCACCATCTCGCTGTCAATAGCCAATAATGGTGCATTTCCCTTGCTATTGTTGGAGAATGCCAGTTTCCAAAAGGGAACGGCGACGTCGAAGGAAAGTTTGGTGTGGTTTCCGATCTTTGAAATGGATTGAAGGGGGAAAATAGAACAAGTTTAGAAATCACTTAATATATTAACGTAAAATATGCTCTAGATTCTTTCTTTCTTTTCCTTATCATATCTCAGTACAAATTTGATGACTGTGTGCTATTTCTACGAATTCAAAACTTGGTTATTAAGTGACATTTTTGTAAATATTGTCTTTCATTTAAAAAATAATTAATCGTGGTCTAAATCGGATGTCAGTGGTCTGAGAGCTGCTCGTGAAATTTCATTTTTCATTCCTCTAAAGCATTTTCTTCAGTGGAAAAGTGCAAATGACGGTTTACGGAGATTTCTAAGAAAGCAGGTCGCTGAAACACAAGGCGGTGGCAATGGTTTGAAATGCTTTAGACGGGCGTTGCGTTTATGAGCGCATTTTTTACACTTTTTTATAATGATATCTTAGGTTTCGCAATTCAATCATAATTTATCACGGAAGGTTTATATATATAAAAAACCTAATTAAGTTTTTATTTAAACAGAAAAAATATACAATATTTTGCAACCAAGTCCCGAAAACTAAATTTACATGGCTTAAGTTTACATTTTTCACCTTTTTTTCTAAATTTCACCCGTGCGAAGCTGGGGCGGGTCGCTAGTAAATTATAAAATTTAGATTTCCAGAGTTAAAGCAGTGCTGCCCAGGTTTTTAAACTAATTGTGGGAGCAGTGTACTCAACGATTATGGACAATCATGGCGCAATAAATAATTCATTTTTTCTGAACTAAGTTGCAAATAATTTGTTTTTTTGAGTAAGTCCTGATAAATGTTGTTTGTTAAGCGCCCGTCTACAGCAGTTTCCTCACAAACCGGAGCATCGCTTGTAGATTAAGTCATTCCGGCAAGTTTATTGTCTAATTGTCTTATTGTTTGGAAACCTCTCCAAGATCTGAGATACTCTTATCGTAAACGGTTTACGGGAGTGCGCAACGGCCCTTGGAATCTGATTTAATTGTGTTATAAATTATGTTTGGTTTTCTTCTTGAGTGTTGGAGAATCTTGAGCTAAAAGCTGCTTGAATAGAAACAATAAACAGAAATAGAGGAAAAGAGACACTTTTACATTGAATTTTCTAATAGATAGCGGTAGCCTTTTTCTATGTTTCCAAGTTGCCAATGCCTTTGTCATTGATTGTTTTTTTATTTTAGGAACAACTTTTTAGTATTTGATTTTTAAAAGAAATCTACTGTTTTTTTTTGGATCAATACAATATATACGTAAATAAGCAGCGTATATAGGTAGGCCTCCCACAAGATGGACTGACGACATCGCAAGAGTCGCGGGCATCCAGTGGATGCAGATAGCAGACTGTCGTTCAGTATGGAGGTCAAAGGGGGAGGCCTATGTTCAGCAGCGGACGTCTTCATACGATCGTGATGGTGATGATGATACGTAAATACGAGTAGGTATTTCATTTTTTATATTTAGATAGGGTAAATGAGTTTTAGCCAAGATGTATACGTAAATGCGTTGGCCGCATTCTACGACATTCTCTTAGTCACGCGCCTGACATTCTCTTAGTTACGCGCCGCTTCATGATGCGGCTGGGCGTCACCAGTGTCAGTACAAATACGTTGTTTTTTAGTACAATGATATTGGTATGACGGGAATACAGGGTTACTTATCTTTTTAAATATATATTTTTTGCATTATAAAAGTCTAGCCACAGAATAGATAAGAATACAAGGTACGGTAAAATATAGACAAGGCTGGGCTAGGGAGGCGTGGGGTATGAAAGCCAGGCGGGTCGCTAATCTATTACATTATGTACGGATGAGCTTGACGTTTGCAAAATTTAATAACGTCCTTGACTCAGCCTTTATGACGCATTTAGTTGCAAAAGTAATTAAAAGAGTATAGTATAGTATCGAATCGAAAGACAGTGGTATCAGTCCAGACAATCAGTCGTTTAAGAGAGACAAATTATCAAGTTATAGAAAGCTTATCTGAATACTTTATCAGGGAATTAATGGCAGACACGAATATGATTTTGTCTAGGGGTTCAGGAATACTATACCTATTGGTCTGGATCTGTCTGGATAGGTTTTTCATTGTATTATTAAGCTTTTATACAAGGATCACTGATTTAGATTTTATTTCATTCGCGTAATACATATTTTTTTTGACAAAATAAAAACCGACGAAGAGTAAACATGTTAATAGCCGCCCATAAGAGGTGGCTGGTTAATTTAAAAATAACTCCTTATTATTTTAATGGTTTCAAAGCTTTTGTTAGTTGATCTGCGACAAGGTGCGCTCTTATATTATTATATGGGGTTGTTCCGGCTGCGTGTAGCTGTTCTCTGTGCAGAGATGACACGGCGTTTTCACGCAAGACGAAGCACGCGCGGTGGTGCTTTTGCAAGCTTTTAGCGAATTCGTAGAAGTAATGCGAACTGCATTGCTGCAGCTAACCTACTGCATTAAGGTAAGACAACGATATGGCTCAGTTGTAGCATATCTGTCCCGGGTTCAATTACCGGCCGGGCAAATGTTTGAATTTATTATTTAAATAACTGCTCCGGGTCTGGTCCTAGTACTCTGTTTCTCTGTGTATTACTTAGGAACTGATCTGATGATAAATACAAAGAGTCCTTCCACAACCTTACCAAGGTAAATATCCTGTAAATAATCATTTAACTGTAGTGAACAACCATGATAGTTTAAAATGGTAACTGTGATTTATTCTATGGCGCAGGTTGCTGTCACGCCCATATAATATTATTGATATTCCCAAATTAATAGGCGTTCGATCATTATTCATATTATTAAAACCACTAAGCCAAAGGTCCACTTAGAAAGTTTCTTCTACATAATAAAAAAAAAACATGAAAATCGGCTCAGAAATGGTGGTATTATACATATAATAATAATATAAAAAATAGGAGCTAATTGATAACCCGAGGAAGGTTAAATGAATAATTTGCTGATATTTGAAAAACATGTGCAAGCCAAAGCGATCTTAAATATGTCTGTTGAAAAGTACCAGCTATCACCAAACTTAACTTAAATAAGTATACCTATTACAATTAAACTAAAAACCTAGTACAATTAATCTGCACAAGGTGATTTCAAGATACTTATACGTTTATTTTTATAAATAAAAATACCGCGTTTCCATACATAATATATTTGTTACAGTTATATAATTATTTACAGGACATTTACCGTGGTAAGGTTGTGGAAGGAGCTCCCGATATTTCCGCGTAGTTACATGTTCACGGGAAGACAACTATTCGTAAATAATCATATAACTGTAGTGAACAACCATGATAGTTTAAAACAGTGTTTTAATATATTTGTATCTATCTGGACATAAAACCGTTTATCGCTGACACCACGACTGCACCTCATCCCTAACGAGCAAAAAGCCGTAGTTCTGTTGTGGAATTACCCCGAATGCCCTGATTTCGGTAATTACAGACAACCATGCCGTGAGCACTATGTCATCGTGACGTCATTAGCGGTAAGCAAAATTACTGCTTCACGGCGTCAATGAAACTACGAGAATAATCCTCATATTCATCCCACTCCTCTTTCAGTTCATGTCCATCCAAAGGTTGTCTGGAAGAAATCGCTTAAAGCGATAAGGCCGCCTATTATACTGCCGGTTCATAATTTATTATGTTACTTTATTTTTATTTTTATATATGGTGTATAATAAACTGATATTGTATTTGTTTTAATATTTATCGGGACTTATCGCGCAATATTAAATATGGGTAAAAATAGGTACCTTTCGCTCGACATTTCGACCATGTTAAAATGGCCGTGGTCACGAGCTGCCGGTCTATTCTGCAAGCTAAGTGAACGCGTAAATGAGGTGATAAGCTAAGTGAACGTGTATTTTTCTTGTCGATTACTATAGAGAAATGTCAAAATGTCGAGTGATCACCCTTGACTGTAGTCCTTTACCTTTATAATTCGATGTTTTGACATTTATCTGCAGAAATCGGCAAGAAAAAATAACATTCACTTAGCTTATCACTTCACTTACGCGTTCACTTAGCTTGCAGAATAGACATGCTGACTGAGGTATCTATTTTTACCTATATTTAATATTGCGCGATAAGTCCCGATAAATATTAAAACATGTCATGTTCAAATCGCGGAAGTTTAAAAATTACTACTGATATTGTATTGTATTCATAGACGTAATAATGTCAGTCTAATCCTCACCTTGACTGCTCACTTTGCTAAGGTTTTTAAGAAAATCTAAATGCTCAAACCTACTATTAGTAGCAGTATCAGTAGTAGCAGTAGTAGTTGGCAGCGTAATCATCATGCTGGCATCATTGCCGTGCTGAATGGCAATGCTTAATGTGTTAAGCCAGTAACACATCAGCATTTTGGTCACACGTCGCATGAACCAGGTTTCCGAATGATATTTGAAAATAAGGTGAGCTCCCAGACCCCAAACGCCCAATGCTGTAACCCCACAAATATGTAACTACTGTCGAGATTAACATATTTTTGTACTTTGTGCTGCTCCGCCGAATAATAACAACAGCCTGACCTTGTCTAAAATAAGTGCCAAATCGTTGATCATTCATTCATCAATAAATTCAAATAAAAACTACATATTATGAAAGCTATAATTTCAGACGATAGCTTTAATAATAGATAGATATGAATATACCTATTGGTGGAGCGGCATATTGTCTGCTCCAAATCTATTCTTGTCAAAACGTAAGTTATTTAGCACCTAACTAAAATATATGCGCCGACGAAATAACCTCCTTCTTTTTAACGCTGGTTAAAATCATCAATATCTGTCTATATATGCATATATAAAAATGAATCCCTATTTCTCCTGCTCACGCTTTAACTTGAGAACGGCTTTACCGATTCCATTCTTGTTTTTTTATTTTCTAATACTTTATAGAAGGTTCTTACATTTAAACGGCTGGACCGATTTGGATGAAATTTTGTGTTTCTGGAGCAGGTCATAGTAGCGAGGCCGAAGGCCGAGCTTACACCCGTGCGAAGCCGGGGCGGGTCGCTAGTTTTAAATAAAGGTGAATGTCATAGTTTTATTGCGATTGATATCAAAAGCTCAAACTAAAGCAAATGCCTTTTTGAGAGATTTTCTTTTAAATGTAAATAAATGGAACATAGTTATCTTATGAGTCCCTTATACCTCCATATCAGCACACTGCACCAATGCGTACACAATAATTAGATCTCCGCTATCTTCATCTCACAATGCACAGGGAGAGCAGATTAACAAAGAGCAGATCACAAGTTAACATACGATACAAAAATAACTTATTACACGACAAAACCTCAAATTGTAAATAAAACCTCACTATAACAAGATGATCTCTTCCGTATTTTTTTTTTTAGTTTGCTGTTAAGCAATCACATAGGTCGAAACTTTGACAGCCAATCTCTACTCATTACAATGGACTGATCTGAGGGACTGATAGAGTTGATGACGAATGAAATTAATGCTTCATTAGCTCTAGATAACAAATACAACCAGATAATACACATATTATCTAGTAAGTTCAAATTAACTGGTACGAATATGTGTATTTTATTTATAATATTTATGGTACGTATGTCGCATTGTGTATTTATTGTATACATATTATGTAGGATGTAGGGATATATATTTATTTATATTTTATGTACCCCGCCGACCTTTTTCAAATTCTTTAGTCCTGTCCATCCACAGGTTGCCTGGAAGAAATCGCTCTAGGCGATAAGGCCGCCCATCATATTGCCGTATATTTATTTTTGGTGTTAGTTTAATTTTTATTTGTATTTTTCTGTGTGTAATAAATAGATATTGTATAATATCGACTTCTTGATTTAATTTTTTTACTCTAGCTAAATCGACAAGATGTCTAGAGCCAAAAATTTAAAAAAGTTACAAGTCTTACCGTCATATCGAAGTTGTTCATCTGCCACTCTTTAGTCATTATAAGGACATGAGGGCAGTAATTTTTATGCCGGGGCGATAAGCCGTCTGCTGCACTATCACATCACTTGCACTGACATAGCACTGCCCTCGCACATCGCTCCAAGTGAGATTAAATGCAGCTCGTGGATTTATAAATTTTTCATTGCTTTTGTACGAATTTCAAAATATAATCACGCTTTTCTTTTAAGGTTTGTCTATTAAGCCAGACTCAAGTATAATAGAGATTTCTTGACTTGCGATGGACCTAAGGACCTAAGCCTTCGTATCCACCAAAGATGTGCGAGGAAAATCTAAATCGCGTGTAAGTGCGCGAGGAAAAATTCTACCAATAGGAGGCGAGGCGATAGGGAATGAAGCGATTAGCCATATTTTGATTTTTCCGTAAAGAATGATGTTTTCAACAACGCAACTATTCCATTGGGTGCCTTCATATCTCGAGTGAATCGGTTTCTTTTGGGGAAACGTGCTCCATCGTAGACCGCATCATCGCTTAACATCAGGTGAGTTACTGAATTTTAAAATAAGAAGCTATTTCATAATCCGATATGCTAGATAATAGTGTTATGTTGTCCTTGTTTTTGTGGTCATTTAATAAAAAAATATCATATCTTATGAAAAAATTATGTGCTTAAGATTGACGAGACCCCACATTTGAACAATTTTGGAACCCTTCATGTATCGTGGGGGCATTTTAGTTTCGTAAGTAGATAATATTATAGAAACACGAATCCACCGTGACTCTTCTAATCTAGTATTCCGCGCTAGGCTAGGTATGTTTTTTAAATCAATAAATAGGCTTGTGTTTGACTGCTAACTCGCCTGATGTTAAGCGATGATGCGGTCTACGATTAAGCCGCATCATGGAAACCGGCTCACTCGTAATTTGAAAACATCCTGATAAGTAGGTGCGGTAAAACTGGAACAATATAAAGGGAAATAGGACAGGTATTATTAGTAGTTTTTAACACGCTTTTATTAGCTTGGTATGTATGTAATATAAATATTTGAACTTGATTTTCATCTACTTCAAAACGTCGAATTAAATTGAAATTTTGAACACTTATGAAGAACCGATGACAATGCAATAATTTTGCAATGACAATGCAATCATTTGGTAGTAAAAAAAATTAAATAGAAGAAAAATCAAATTGATAAGCAGCATTACAGTTTTTCCACTCACACCACACCAAGACCACCCCAAACGCCATAAGAAGACGTTAATACCTTAATCCTACACCATAGCCCGCTAAAACCAACTAAGTCGTTAAATAAGCCGAACAAATGAGGTTAAGCACGTTCGGAACGGAGCCCCTTGATAATTGCCCTAGTGCCACCCCTGTAGGGGCCAATTTGGTTGGCCAATTACGATACTTTTTTACACCCTATGATTAGTGCTAGTGCTGGCGGCTATTACTTTGTATTCGTTTAATTGCAGCACTAAATGCGTCATGCAGTTTACACAGAGTTTTATCTTTGACTTTTTTTTGTACTTAAGATAATTTTGGCGTCGCACTTCAAACAAATCATCGTCAATCAAACGTCAAATAAATCATAGCGACAGTCAGAGTCAAGCAAAGTTAGTCACGGTCAAGTCTAAGTCAAGCCTTACTGAAGCGGTGACAGCTTTACAAGAAGTTTCTATGGAGTTTTGGAAACAACACAAAAAGACAACACAAGTTATTTTACTTGTCCACATTCAAGCACATCATTATCATCATCATTTCAGCCATAGGGCGTCCACTGCTGGAAAAAGGCCTCCCCATCGATTTCCAAAAGGGCCGGTTATCCACATTCTTGCACGTTCACAAACAATTAATACTTTGACTTCACGTAGTTAAAATGAGGTTTATCGTTCATGACCAAAATGCTGGCGGTTTTCTGCCTCAACGCATAGGCATTGCCTTTCAGCATGGTAATACCGCCAGCATGCTGCTGAATTGCCGACTGGAAGTGGTCTTGACATTTTGGATTTTCTCTAGACCTTCAACGGTCCAAGGCAACCCAAATGTTTTTGTATAACAAACCTACTTGGCTATGTTATTTTATTATAAAACTAGCTAATGCCCGCGACTTCGTACGCGTAGCGCAAAGTAATTAGTGGGTGGACGATTAGACTGACATATCCAAATATAAATGTTACACTAACGAACACGAACGGAACTTTAAATAGGCACAAATCCATCGGATTATTTATACTGAATATTTTATAGATAATACCTACACATATGACATGATTGTAGATTTATTGCTCTCCATTTTAATGCGGATTGTCATACTATCGTCATAGTATGATTTTAGTCTAGTTTTAATCTGACTCGATACAGGTATCCCGACATGTCCATAGTTTCAAATATATTTCAAGCAAATAATATATTACTTTCACTGGTTAAATACGTTGGAAGTGTGGAGCCATGGAGCCAATAAGGAAAAAAATTGGTATAAGTCAAGCAAAATGTCATGCATGACAAACGTTATTATTGAATTATTAGTAAATAGTAAGTAGGAAGCATGGAGCGGTATCTATAATTAATCGCTGTTATTTAACATTACTCCGCGTAAAGACTGCCAATCAATGATGTCTAAATAATTTTTGCCCGCCTTCTGAGCCTCGACCCTTCCAACAACTAAACCGCTTTCGTTCACCACCATAACATCCAAAATAGCTGCTAATCATAGATCAGTAACAGATTAGATGCCGCGAGTTCACCTACTTTGCGTGTCTGTTATTGGTGTTAAGTTTGATCCTGGCAAAAAAATGTATTCATTTTAATCTCCGTCGACTTGGTATATTAGCACGTCAGAAGTCAATACAAAAATAAACGTACTTTAAATTACGCCATAATAAACTGTGAAACCTCTTCAAAAGCAGTTGGCTGTCCTGAAAATAACAAACACAAAAAAAACTATTTGGTGCAGTCTATCGGAAGTTATGCGAGTACATACATTTCGGCTATTCGTTTTTATTTCATCATCATCATCAGCCAGAAGACGTCCACTGCTGAACATAGGCCTCCCCCTTTAACCTCCACACTGAACGACATCCTGCCATCTGCATCCACTGGATGCCCGCGACTCTCACAATGTCGTCGGTCCATCTAGTGGGAGGCCTACCTACGCTGCGTCTTCCGGTTCGCGGTCTCCACTCAAGAACCTTACCTACTTCCCCATCGGTTAACAGTTCTTCGAGCGATGTGGCCTGCCCATTGCCACTTCAACTTGCAGATTTTAATAGCTATGTCGGTGACTCTGGTTCTTTGGCGAATATCTATATTTTTATTTACATATAGATTATATGGCAACAGCCGCTTCAGTCTTCCTACCTACCATGTCTGCGAGTAGAAGTCTGTCATTACGACAACATTACTATAAAATAAGCTAGATGGCGTTATAAATAATTATAAAAAAAATTTTTTTTTACTATTTATTATCATAAATTAATATAGCCTATGTTTCAATCAGGTATTTTATAAGCATATTCATGGAAACTGCTTTGAAATCCTTCTAGTAGTTTAAAAGATGTGCGCGGACAAACAAACAAACTGACAGCCGTCAGATTTGTAGTTCCATAGTTTGAAAATAGATTGCGTACTAAAACGATGTTTTGCGAAAAAATTGTAAATTTGCTTAAACTTTACGAATAATATTATTAAAAACGTAATAAGGTATTCAATAATTCCTAAAATAATGAGTGTAAATGGATCGTAGTTTCACAAATATGAAAAGTGCGTCTATTATAGGTAAATACGACACTTTACCTGAATCACGCAAACGGGATTTTTTTGCAAGTTAAACCGATATCTGGTATTGCTTCTACTTAGTTAGAAGTCATGTGTGAAGGTATTTGATCTACACATTTATAATATGGTAGGGATAATAGGCTTGCTTTTGACCGCTAACTCGCCTGTTGTTAAGCGATGATGCGGTCTATGATAGAGCACGATTGCCTAGAAGAAACCGATTCATTCATAATTTGAAGACACCTAGATTGTAACTAACGGGGAACAATCATACAGGCAGCGCATTCCACAGCCAGCAGTATTTCTTCCTTCAAACATAATAATTTGAGTTACTAGTTAGCTATAGGTTTTGATCTCAGATCAGACAGACAAGAGAGATATAGTAAAGTGGCGTGGCGGGTGCGAATGCATCTGGGCCAAATCAGACTTGATGCCTTCACTCGTAATCACCCTGCAGTTGGCCTTGCCACCCTTTGTTTGCATGTGGACTATTAATTAGTTTAATAGCGTCGCTATAACTCTCTTAGTGTGCGTTAACATATGAGTAAATATGCCGTACTTACAGTTTTACCTCAAAAGTTCAAAGACATAATATAACATTCACCAACCTCTCATCCTCTCTATCTTTCTGAAAGAAGGCCTGTGTCCCAGCATACGTGATAACCTCAAGGTGATAATGATGACTTAAATTTTTTGCGGATAAAAAAGTGAAAGAAACATGGAGATATTTGAACACGAAAGGCATTTTTCTCTTGTTTGTCTAATCCGAGGTCAATGAGTCAATAATTTGTTTGATGTCGGATGTCTAGACATGGTTTCTCGTGTATAATAATGAGTCAGCTTCTTATGTGGTGGTCTCAAATAAGACCATGACATTTTAAATCTTATGACGCAGAAGTTAAGGACTACGGTAAAGACAATATAGATATTTCCATTTTATTAACATAAGATAAGCAATAGAGGAACAAATTAGCTGATTAGTTTTCGTGAAAAAATATACAGAAACAGACGAACCTAGGTAATAGAACCTTTATCATAGTAATAGGTAATCTCTATGATCAATTACCTCAAGATTATTTCCTCTAAAATATATTATCTCTGCGTGTAACAACCAATTCCTACGAAATGAGAAAATATATTTGTGTATTTGTCTAGGCAATATACACAAATATATTTTCTCATTTCGTAGGAATTTTCTCATTTCGGAAGACGCAGCCAGTGGATGTAGATGGCAGGGTGTCGTTCATTGTCGAGGTTAAAAGGGGAGGCCTATGTTCAGCAGTGGACGTCTTCTGGCCGATGATGATGAACTACTAAAACACTGAGCTATTATAGCTGTAAAAAGAAAAGAAAAAGGGAACGAAGCTCATAATATTTTATCCAATCTTCACAAAAAGGGTGAACCGTCACTTGTTTCCCTTCCCACCGACTTAATCACAGAATCATCTCTTCATCAAAGGATCTTTAACAACTGTATCGATTCCCTAAAAACTGCGTTTCATCACAATAGGGGTCCTATATACCCCATTTGATGGGGGTCCTATAGACCCCAAAACGGGACAAAACCCGCAAATGATTTGCAATTATGCAGTCTCAATGGACTTATTACATCAATAGAGGGCCGAGGTGGACGGGAGGGCCGCAACAATTGAATTTTAACGACGTCGTAATGCTGGGAGCATTTCGGTTGGAAGTTTGCCAAACAGGGCAGAGAATATTCGAACGGTGTGAGGAATGGACATCCGGAAAATACCTTACTTGAAGTACCATACTTGTCAGTATTGACATCAACAAAAAAGACATGATAGGTACTTTGAATAGAAAAATATTTATAGCTAACTTTTACACATACAATTTTATTTTAAGCTATGCCATATCCTTTCTATAATATTCCGCGAAGTTGACTCATGTCATGGGCACAATGATCTACAACAGGCTTCCCTAGGATTTACTTGAGGCGTCTAACTTGTCTATATTCAAAGCAAGGTTAGCACGCTGGCTTGTCAATTAAGCGGTCTACGACATTGATAAGGAATTTATGGCACTAAAAGTAACATCCTAAATGTATTTAATTATTATTAGTTGTTACTTTAAGTATTTTTTATTGTCATTTTTATAAGATTTTCTTTACATCTGACATATCCTGATCGTATAAAAAAATGAGTATGAGTATGAGTATTTTTCGACAAAACATTCAATATAACAGTTTTTTCTATAAAACAAGTATGCATAATAATCATGCCTAAAATATTTAATAATAAGTGCTCATTTATTTCAGACAGATAAAATACAAATTTCTACACCATTACTCCATTTAAAATTATATAACAATAAAATAATAAATAATAATAATAATAATGCCACCATAATAAACAAGTGCATATTGGTGAACACCATTAGTCTTTGATTTTTTAAGTTCTTGAACATACCGGAATCCTCAAAATGTTTTTCTTCATCGTTTTTGAGCTATGGCATCGAACTGCACATAATTTATGTCCTAAATAAATCAACGGTGCAGGACCGAGGATGGACCCGTCAGATTGTAATGCGCACATGCTACCGCTTGGTCACCATCGTATAGTTAGGTACTGTTCAAACTTACCATTATTACACCAAAACTTGGGTTATTACAGAATACAATCAAAATTCTCATTGATTTTTCAATCAATGCTCCAAGTCAGTCACTCTTCTTGTCCGTGTGTTTCACTCCCGCAAGATTCGGGCACAGATGGCCGTCCAGATTCGAGCCTCATAGGAAATCCTATTTGTTACGAAGGCGCTGCGGTTGCAAAATGTAGCTTACTGGAACTTAATAAATATTTCATATGCCACAGAGATTTGTTATGAACCACGCTTCGATGGAATTCAGACTTAAATGTTGAATGGGAAATATTTATTGCTTTGAAAATCATGATTTATTGACTTATTTTGTAGCCATACTCAGAGCATCGTGGTGTGAAACTAAAGACGGATTCAAACGAAACTATTTAGGACCTTAGGAGCCGGGTGCCGTCAATATTTTCAAAAAATTATCTAAACGTCTGGTCGAAGCATCCTGTGACCAATATGCTGGTCGGTATTTTGCCAAAGGTATATTGTAATCAAACGCGGCAATACGGCTAGCATTTTAGGAACCATGCTTGCGAGCAACAGTCTATTAGATTAGTGTAGTTTAATATATTTATTTTCATTTACGCAAGTTTGTTACCATCCTCAATATGTATAAAAAAATAGTTGATTGAATCAGGCGCTACTTTGCAAAAGTTCGCCTTCAAAACTTTGAGCTTAGGTTAAATTAGCATCGATAATACATTTGTGTAGAATAAAATATTATTATATTTATTGTATCATTATTATTTCTAACTTCTTGGGCCTTACTTAAAAACGTTACTCAAGTTGATCTATGTTTTAAAATGCTCTCTCAACTTCTCGCTGACGGCAATCGTCACACGCGAAAACAAGACGGAGCATATTTAAGCGTATGTCAACTTGAGTAACGTTTTTAAGTAAGGCCCAAGAAGTTAGAAATAATAATGATACAATAAATATAATAATATTTTATTCTACACAAATGTATTATCGATGCTAATTTAACCTAAGCTCAAAGTTTTGAAGGCGAACTTTTGCAAAGTAGCGCCTGATTCAATCAACTATTTTTTTATACATATTGAGGATGGTAACAAACTTGCGTAAATGAAAATAAATATATTAAACTACACTAATCTAATAGATTGTTGCTATTATTGTACTTGATACGACGTTGACGCGGAATAATACTAGAGATTCATCAAAGAAACAATTATGAAACTCAGTTTTATTTTTAAAGCGTTATTTTTTACCACTTAACACACACGTATTCCATCCCCATCATATCCAATTAGAGCACAATTATGTCCCCTAAAAACTATGCGAAGGGTAGAATTAAGAGCAAGCATTATCAATTAGGACACTTTGCTCTGATCACGTGCGGTGCACGCGTCGCCTTAACAAGCCCTGTGATGTGCGCCATAGATGTACAAAGCTACAAAGCTTATAAAATTGGGCAAATGCAGGAACTATTTTTTTTTACGGAATGCTATCCAGTTTGGTCGAAAAATGCGATTGCAGAGCCACCACTAAACTCTAGAATTAGTTGGTCTTTCTGTATCAGAGATTGTATCAAATGTTGGAAAGTTCTTTGTAATTTGTATTCGTCACGCCATTTTGATGATTAAAAAGACTGACGTCGTCAAAGCCAATTTATATAGGGAAGGAGAGACTAAACTCAAATCAAAGGTAGAGTATCTTTTTACGAGAATATTTGTGGTATTAAGTGTTAAAAATTGATGTGTGGGTTTTATGTAAGGTTAGAATATAACAAAAATTTTAACATCTTGGTACTATAAACTACTTAATAAGAGGATAAAAAAATATTTTTAATATAAGTTGCTTGAATTAGCGTTATACAAAATTGTAGGCGAATTAAAGTAAAATTTTATGCGCAGCCATAATCGCCTAAACAAATATTTCAACGTTATTGTACTAACTTATCTCCCGCAAAAATCGAGAACAAAGTCCAAAACTCGCCTCATTAAAACCGAACAGATATCAAGTCATGCGTTTTCGCGAGATCGATGAAGCGTCGTGCTTCATGACGTCACCGGCACGTGCTGACACGATCCAGTGCGTCATCACTCGGCACGAATCGTTGATGATAGACACACGCGAAAGCGCGCGAGATTAAACAGGCTTTTTCTATTTGTCGCGTGAATAATCGTTACCGCACCATTATTTTGTCACCACTCTGTATATCACATATCGTGTGAATTAGACACGCTCAATCCTGTGTGCAAAAGCAGCCAGTGTATTAAAAATTAACATAATATATAAAATAATGTAATAAATTATATAAATATTTAAGATCACTACTAATCAATGTTAAATAATTACGTGATTCCATAACCAATTACTTGGTGTAGTGGGTACGTATTGTTTTCACCACATGTGATTTCTTGAATCACAATTTTTTATTACGCGTATAATACGTAAGGAATGAGGAAAAAATCGGCTTGCATGTGACTGCCACATTGCCTGATCTAAAGCAAAATTCAGTCTACGCCGGAATACGCTTGCCTAGAAGAAAAACCGATTCAATCGCGATTTGATTTGTAAATAAATATTATGTTTTACGTGGAAAATCTTGTAAAGAAAAAACAATGTATAACACCTGTTCGATACGTACCCCATTCTAATACGTCGATAAAATTTTCATGCGGGAAAGACAGTGTGTGACTAGCATCTAGCATAAGCTTTGCAGTCCGTCAGCATGCAGTGAGCGTAATGAGTGAATGGCAGAGCATCAGCGGGTGACGTCACACGCCCGGGACACCAATTTGTACGGTCGCTTTGTCTTTTTGGCTTTCTGCTTAAATTTCATTTGGTTTTGTTCCGTGGGAACCCTTAATTAAAGGGTGCGATGGAAAGTGCTCGAAACGTGCTGATTGCTGTTCAAATAAATAAAACAATGCACGCATTACACTCCAATTTTTGTACTTCCAAGTACTTATTCGCGGGCGACTTTTATAATAATCAAATCAATGAAATGTTTTCTTTTTACAAATTTTTAACCGGCTGTGTTTACACAGTTTCAAGCAATTGTTGTAATCTTTTTAAAGAGAGTGCAGAGTAGGTACAAATTTCAGTCAGTCAGTCCATCGTTATGTCTATTAACAAGCTTTTATTAGCTTAGTATGTATTTATGTAACGGAACTTTTGAACGTCATTTTCAACCCTTTCAAAACGATCGTTTGATTCGAAACTTTGTACACTTATCAAGGGCCGATGACAAAGCAATAATTTAAATAGTTTGTCCCATTATCCTTAACAGGATCAACAGGATTTGTGATTTAAATGTGTGTTTATAGTTTTTAAACTGCGAGAATTATTTATAACCAGATCCTAGATTCGTTTCTACTTCACCGATTCTGCTAAAAGTAAACGAAACACGACTTCTTCCACTAATTAAACATCTAAATTATACTGTATGTAGATAAATATGCGTATAGAACACTCATCAAGTTAATTCTCTAAGCTCTTTGAACTATAGCCGGCGAATTCATATTTTCCCGGTCAATGGGCCCGAAAATTACTGGAATACGTGCGGATTGCATTGAGGCGGCCCTAGAGCCGAGAAACACCGGCTTGATGGAAAGGTGAAGCTTCACTGCAAGCGAAAGACTAAGTAATGGGCGTGGAAAGCGGACACACCCATCACTTAGATGTTCATTTTTAGGGTTCTGTACACAAATGGTAAAATGGGACCCTATTACTAAGGCTCCGCTGTCCGTCTGTCCGTCTGTCACCAGGCTGTATCTCATGAACCGTGATAGTTAGACAGTTGAAATTTTCAAAGATTATGTATTTATGTTGCCGCTATAACAACAAATACTAAAAAATAGAATAAAATAAATATTTATGGGGGCTCCCATACAACAAACGTGATTTTCAGTTATTCTGAACTGTTGTGGGCAATAATGACGCTTACTACCAGGCGAGTTTTTCTAGTGACCCAGTTGCAAAAAACTACATCATTTGAATTCAAATTCTTTTATTTCAGGCTAAAACACCCATAGCTATTCATACATTCACAATAATAAAAATCACGAATAAAAAAGAAATAGAAATAATGTTACAAAAAAATATTACAAGTCAAATTAAATAAAAACTAAATACTCAAACACTGTTTTAAATTAATAATAATTAATTAATAGTTTGAGTTTTATTATCGTACGTGAAGAGCGGGAAACTGACAAACAAATAGTGGTTGGTGAAAGGACGGCGGTGGGGGCTATAACTACGCAGAAATATCGGGAGTTCCATAAATAACCTTATCACGGCAAATATCCCGTTAATAATCAAGTAACTATTGAACATCCGTAATAGTTTAAAATAATAGTGTTAATAGTATTAAACTGACAAAGGATTGCATAAAAGCTGGTTTTATTTTATTTTGTCTGTACAAAAAGGACATTAAAATAAGAATAAGTACGTGCAATCTAAAGTTTTCAATAAAATGTACTATTTATTTTGTCCCGCTGTCTCTATAACCCCACCCCGCTCGCTACGTTTATTTTAATTCATCCGACGAGACACATGACGAGTGCTTGGTATATCATACATATATTAAGTAACACGTGGAGGCCTATTTCTCAGAGCCAGACACTTGAGCAGGCACTTATTTAGACAGTGTATTTGTTTACTGTTTCCTCTCTGTAAGATTAATGGGCATAAGTGCCCATAGAGCTAAGGCTCTACATTAGAACATGTTTAAGGCGGCGGCACTCACCGGCTAGAACTTTAGCATATTTTCAAATAAAAAAAAACCTATAAAAGAATTTAAAAAAATACAACTAAGCACAATTTTTAGATTAACATTGCGAGCGTTTTAAAGTATTTTTTGTTTTATTTTGGCTGAAGATAACGAAACGATCTATTTATTAGTTTTTTTTTCTCATTTATTTCCTCCACCATCTTACACAATATGATCATGAAAACTACTCTACATCATTGTCAATGTTATTCTAAAGTTAATTCCTAATCGTAACATTTTATTCTCAGTGTTGCTTTTTTAATTTATGTGGTTAAGAGAGTTCTGGCGACCGGTAAGCGCGATCTTAAGATTCTTTTGAGGTGGTGAAACATGTACTCATCCTCATATTTTAAATGTGTTATCTAGTATTTGAACATGATGAGAAAGTCAACGAATTTGTTTCTTTGTCAATTGATATGAATATTTAGGTATATTCATTATACTAGCAGTGATTTGCGCTATGAAATTAGTATAAACTACCTCCATACCATATTTCGTTCAACACTGTTGAGCCGTTATGGAACTGAGTGCGGACAAACACCAAATTTCGCATTTATAATATTAATGTGATAGGACACAGTTATTTTTACTGTAAAAAACATCTCTCGCAGTCAGTATCTCTACATTATACTGACGACTTCCTTTTTTTCCATACAAAAATGTAAAAAATTGCCAAATTGCAATAAATTTACATAGTTTTACATGAAAACGAACGCTGGGTTTGGGCGAGGCTTAGAAACCGACTCTAGCTAGTGCTTCGACCAAAATAAAATGAATGGACGGGCCCTAATCATTGAACTTGATCAGTAAAAACGAGTCAAAACCGTCGGACATATACTTCAACACCTAATTATAAAAATGTACCGTATATTTGTTACAAAAAATAGATATCGGTTTTATTTGTGTATTTACACTTCGGTAAAGTATACGAATTCATAATTTTGTCAGATGTTTCGTTATCGCGTAACAATAGACTCGTGTTTCACTTCCTACGGCTAGAGACCGACTGAAACGAAGTGAGGGCTGCACTCATTTTGTAATCTTCAAAAATGCGCTTCTACTGGGCCCGTCCATTCATTTTATTTTGGTTGAAGCTCTAGTGTATAAAAATACCATACCAAGTTTTTGTGTGAATGTGTTAAGTTTTGTGAAAGTAATGGAAAAGTTGTTAAGTATGCCGTAGAGACATATACCTTTTACTATGTTTAGATTAAAAAATTAAATAGTTTTGGCTTCCCTAGGCTTTAATGCGTTAACTTAAAATACAGTCCCATAAACATAAAACGCGTTCTCATTTTCTATTTACTTCCGTTTAAAATCACAATAGTAAACGACATTATAAAACTCGTAGCAGCCGTAGCAATCGTAGATCTCCTCCTAGGACGCATAAACTGACGGGACATGCCACTCACCAACGAGTATTTTTGACTGCCGCATGCCGAACCTGATTTCATCAGTTTATTTCAAAACGATAAGAAAAGTTGCCTAACTGCGCCGAAATATTGGGAGCTCCTTCAACAACCTTATCACGGTAAATATCCCGTAAATAATCATGTAACTTTAGTGAACAACCGTGATAGTTTAAAACGATAAGAAAAGGTTTACAAATATTTATATGTATTTTTACCAACATCATCATCATCATCAATAGGTTTTCTTATAGTTCTGCCACGTACACGCATCTCTCATCATTTCTTACAAAAAAATATATAAAAAAAATATCCTACAAAATTTCATGAAAATCGGATCAATGGTACTTAAAATATCGTCGAAAAATATACAAACATACTTATTAACGTCGACTTATCCCATTTGAATCTGAGATCTCTCTTTGCTTAGTAAATCATCATCAGGCTTACTTATCGCACATGGCTCTCATATTATTTATTTTCATGTCCCTCAGTTATATCATCCGTTTTCTCATTGCATTCACACACAAAGTAGCTCACACAAAGGTTTATATGGTATAAACCATTCTAACAATACTTTGTATGCAAGCAGAGGAGGGACTAGGTATTTATGGGTGCCAGGTGGATTGCAACTGCACAAAACGTAGATTAGAAACGGTGCTTGAAACTAGATGAAGCTACGCCGAATGTTTTCTTTGTTAGAATAATGTTGCTATTAATACTGCGCATTGTGTGTGGTCTTTTAAAGTTATTCTTAACCACCGACGCAGAAAAGGGTGTTTTAAGTTTAACGCGTGTATCTGTGTACCTGCGTGTCTGTCTGTGGCACCACAACGGCTTAACCAATTTTGATTTAGTTTGTTTTGTTGAAAGGTAGCGTAATCAAGAGCCAACAAATACAAATTACATACAATTTCAATAAAAAAAGATAATAAAAAAAACTGTTCAGCAATATAAAGATTATCAGCCACTTAATCAGGGTTTAAAAAAATTAATTTAGGTTTACTTTTTCCGGTTTATTCACATTGTTTTTTTAGAATGTTATTAAGTAAACTCCTTAACTGAAAAATTACGGGTAGGTACCCGCAATTTTTCAATTTTCTGCTGTTTTTATGCCAGGTGGCAAACAGGCAGACGGGATGTCTGATGGTAAGCAGTTACCGTCACCAACACCTGTAACACCAGAGGCATCACAGATACCTTGCCGACCCTCTAAGGCTCTATTAACTCGCCTATTGAAGGACCGCTATGTTGTAGCTTCTCGGGAAAACCACGGGAGGTAGCTCATTCTACATTTTGCGGGTGTCAGGTAAGAAAGAACCTGTGAATCACATGGTGTGCGATTTCTAATTTAATATTTATTTTTAGTAATTTAATTTAACCAAATTATATGGGGATTAGCTTTCTGGTGGTGGCAGCTAGTTCAGATTGCAGCCATGTAGGTTATTTGCTGATGACAAATCAGCAAATAATCTGCCTACATGATTAAAATTATTCTACATGTTTTATATTAAGTCATAATCGTTGTTGCATAAAACGAGTATAAACGTACAAAACAGTAAATTAGCTAAACGTTTAATGGCAGCAACAGTAGCGCAACAAAACAATCTTGATCGTAATTAGTCCGTAAAGAGATTTGCATTTAGATTGCGGCTGCATTAGCATGCGCTTGCGATAATTCACGATGCAACACGGGCAGATGGCTGATTAGTAAAAACCGTGGTTTAGTAATAAATAGTGTTTGTCTGATTACATTGAGATATCTATCTATATACCTACATATATAAAAATCGATGTGTGTGTGTAAAAATTAAATAAGTTAAGCTTTTTGACGAGACTTACTGGCTGATAGCTGATGTTATACGGAGTAATCCAAGTTGGTGAATTCGCGGGGTGTGCCCCGCGAATTCACCAGTATATCTATAAAGATCATCGAAGATTCAATCACACAAAATCTAATACTTGAATAATATTCTACAGAACGAAGTCGTTACGTTCAGTCTGTTGCATTGTTCACATTTATAATATTACCGCATTTGCCGCTAGATACTTTTTACTACATATTTGTCTACTTCGAGGTTTTTTCCCGCACTCCGGCGACTGCAAACTAGCGAAACTGACCAAGGGCTCTATTTTTGAATCGCTCGTAGGACTTTTTCTATTCGCATACGCAAATAATCACCGGTGATTTCAAATGCGAGTGATCCTATTTTTTGGTGAGCCCCATTGACTGAAGTCACATCGATGCACATGACGCTTTTGTACCCGACGAGTTCGTGTCATTTGCACTAGTTTTTAAGGCAGGCAGGATTAAAATAAACTTTGTCAGATTAATATAATTCATTAAAGTCTCGGTACTGTCAATACAGTGCTGCATTTCCATATATAAATCTAGCAGTTGCCCACGACTTCGTACGCGTAGACTTTCATATAAACTTTCAACCCTATTTTGCCCCCTTTATTCAACCCTTTCACAAAATACTTTTATAGCGAATCTCTACATCCCATTAGAAATCTACTTGCCAAATTTCAGGATCCTTAAGCAGTTTTTGTGACGAGTCCGTGAGTAGTTGAATGAGTGATACATATATTTTTAACCCCTGACGCAAAAAGAGGGGTGTTATAAGTTTGATGTGTGTGTGAATATGTGTGTACCTGTGTGTATGTACACAGTCATGTGCATGCCCATGCACACGACCGTCTCCGAGAGCGCGCGTTTTTCTTGATGAAGGTAATGGCTTCGAAACTGGTTGCTCGTCTCAACCAATAAACATAACGTGAGTGTAAGCCGTAAGGTTAGGTAAGATTTTGTTTCCAGTTATTTTTATTTAAAAACTAAACCACACAACCGATTTGGATGTAATTTCTATGGGATGATCTGAAAGTATATTCTTCCAAAAAAAACAGTTTATAAATGATGAAGTTCTGAGGTAACAACCATAAAAAAATACAACCGAATCTATATCTTTTTTTTGATGTCGAAAATACGTAGCTCAATTCGTTTAAAATATCAATAGCGAAAACCAAATAAGATAAAAGAAATCACCAATGAGATGGAACATTAAACAACTAAATTCCAGCGTTATCTCTCCTCCCAAACAACACTCAAGCCGTGTACCAGTATTGACACTGATCGTGATGCGGGCTTGCTTTGTTTCCGTTAGCGAGTGTATTCGTTGTGCTACGAAACCCGGACGCGTATCAACGCAGTACGAACTCCTAATTTACAATCGCCGATATTAACTGAACAAGTCACTTTTAAACTTTCACGATTTGAACACATGTTTTAAATCAAAACTTGAGTGAGGATTCAATATAACGTGTAACGTGTTAAACGTGGGTGTAAGCCGTTTTATAATAATTTACATTTTATGATGTTTATCGGGCGTATTATTTTTTAAATATTATAGATTAAAAAGTGCCTTTCAAATAGGCCGTCAAAAATCGTCTGTCATAGATGTCGGCTATTGTAATATTTGCTTGAGGTGGGATCCGATCACTGGATCGAGCTCCATGATCCGAAGGATCTCTCCACTGTACGACTTCTTCGAACGATTTCTTGAGAATGGTTCGTGAAGCGGTTTAAATCATAAAACATCGCAAGTTCAAACAGGAAGATGGATTTATGTTAGCGGCGTCATAGAATTTCATAGTAAGCAAGTGTACAAATCGCTGTGTAGGTACTACTAGGACATTTACCGATACAGTCAGTGTTGTGTCACGGTGACAACTCGGTGATTTTTTCAGATCAATTGAGGGACGAAGAACAAAACACCCGTTCTTCTCGCTGGACTTACCCGTAGTTTTCAGTCAGCTCGTGCCACGGCCATTTTAAAAGCCCTAAAAGAAGACGTGGACCGCCGTCTGACCAACGAGAGAGAAAGAACAAATTTTCTCTTTATCGTTGGTTGGACGGCGTTTCGTCAACCAAATTCGTCACGTCTATTAGCTACATTACATGGTCAATAATTATTTGAAATACAATTCACTACTCATGCCTATGTTTTGATGGAACTTTAAAAAAACATACAAAACTATACATCAAAACCTTAATTATATTTCAAACATAAATATATGACTTAATTGCCTTAATATTCTATTCCTGGCGCGTCGCCGGTCGCTGCCTCGGCAAGCTGTACATCAAAACAAAAAAAAACATGCGCGTTTGGGAGCTACGATGCCACTGATAGACACAGCCACACAGACAAACGATTTCTCAGATGCATAGATAACTATAATTATACACAGACACAACACACGTTAAAACACCCTCTTTTTTGCGCTGGTGGTTAAAAAGCGTATTAAAAATGACTACTAGATAAAAGCCGTAGTGAAAAACTCGCGCCAAAAATTTTTTGTCAAAACGTCGCCGATTGTAAGTTGGTCTATTGGGCCAGCACTGAATGTGTTTGCAATCCGATTGTACATTATCATCTGTTTGGAAACCGATGATGTGTTTGGACGTTTTCCGTCTGGAAATGAAATGAGAGACGGAAAATCAATGCGATTGGTTAGTTTAGTTGATTGCTTATTACCTAGTTGAGTGAGATTGATAGGCTAATAGGTTGAGTGGGATTGGTAGGATAGTGTGGAGGTTAAAGGGGGAGGCCTTTGTTCAGCAGTGGACGTCTTCTGGGCGATGATGATGATAGGCTAATCAGTATGAGCCTGAACTCTATTATCTAGTAGCAGTGTTATCTTTTTTATGCCAATAATAACTCTGTGCATTGCGTAGTGACATAACAGCGTGGTGTGCTGCCAGCATGCTGGGTACGCTGCCAACTGGTAGTGGGCTTGAGCATTTGGATTGTCTTTAGACCTTCAACGTCCTCAACTGCCCATTCACGCAGTTCAACTGTTTATGTAGTATTAGTGTGAGCTTGGATTCTGTTTAGTTAATACATACTCGTACATACATAGCTAGAAGATTCACACATAGGTATTTTATTAAAATTTTAGAGTTCCGTACACAATCTGCCAGACCTTTTAACGGCTGTATCTTATGAAACTTAATAGATAGCCAGATGATATTTTCACAGAATATGTAATGGTATGGCGTATTAACTAAAAATAATAATAAAATAAAAAATAAAAGGTAGAATGTTAGAGTACACACTCTAAAGTAAAACATTACATAATATCTTTGTATTTTGTGAGGGTACTAAAACATGACACTTGGCCGGTTGAATTTATTCAAAAAAAATTATAGTCATGAGACAACTGGTAGATAGCATTATCATAAAAATTTGCAAATCTTCAAAACATTCAGTTATTGGCTTATTTCTACAAAAATCTCAGTGATTTCAAACTTTTATTTCTTTCTGTTTTTCTTTCCAAAAATCAATTTTCCTCCCAATCAACAACAGACAAAATTCCATCGCAAAAACGAGTATTAAGAAATTCCTTCGCAGCATTTTTGCCTCCGAATACACTTAGTTAACTTTCTCAATTTCCAAATCTTCAAGGAATTACGTACTTTTATTGCTTTAAATGCTGTAACAAGCGCCGGATGGACATCAAAGCCTGAGATAATCCAATAAGGTGTATTACAGGCCCTCTAGTCCGGATAATTTGGAGGGCACCCCCCACTTAATCAGCGGGGATGCGAGAGAGCTTTTTATATTCGTCCGGTAATAATGTCAAAATGTGACTCCTTGATGAATTAGGATCAAAAGTTTTTAGTAAATGTAGAAGATGGTTCGTTTAAAGATGTTTATTAAATGAAATGTTTATTTAAATACTGGCCTTTTGAAAAAACTCAGAGTTGTACAGTGGGCAATAGAAAGCTATGCTCGGAGTTTCTTTCGCGTAGGTCTTACGCAAGGTATCTTTTTTTTTAATCGATGGCCAGAAACCACGCTTGATAGTGAAACGTAACCGAAACCAGGGAGTTACGTCTAGCTGTTATAAGCGATGAGTTAGCCGTAAGGCCTCCTTTTTGGAAGTCGGTAAAAAGTTACTTATTTTTCGTAATTCGAATCTGACAATAATAAATAGCGATAATGTTATCTGTCAATCACATTGTGCTAATAAGCTTTCATAATTATCTAATGACTGAGCTTTCCTGATTGAAGTAATTCGTTCAATTTATTTATATTTAATACCGATTCCGGGAATATTACCGACATAAATTATTAATTAAGCTTCTTGTCCGCCATTAGAATATTGTATCAAATTTGATTGAATACAAGTAAATATAAATTGAAATTTAAAAAAAAAACGATAAAAGAGTTGATAATCTTCAAAGGGCTGAACATATTTTCGAGTCATAGCTAAGAACACTCTCGATCAAGTTACCTAAATCAAAATTGGTTCAGCCGTTTGGGAGCTACGATATACACATTAAACTTATAACACCCCGCCGTAAGCGTCGGGTTAAAAAGATGATAAATAGTGGCGTAAAACTATCACAAACTTTTCCCATATTAAAATTTCTTGTCTCCGTCTGACGTCTCAGCGTCTCGGATTAGTTTGCTAACCTTCTTTTATTTACTCCAGTTTTGTTCTTCTCTTCGCAAGCGCCTTATCGCAGTCCTAACGGGACATTGAATTACGTCGTCACGACAAGATTAATGAGATTATGTCGATGCTTTCTTTATCTCCTGCCACAGCGTAATCAGTAAACAGTGGATAAACTTTTACATTATAATCGTTCTGTGTAACTAGATTATACGCAATAATATCTTGCGTATATGGGCTACAAATATCGTACCAACACCATAAAAAGAGGCCATCATCATCATCATCAGCCAGAAGACGTCCACTGCTAAACATAGGCCTCCCTCTTTAACCTCCTTATCAAAATCAAATCAAATCAAAATATGTTTATTTGTAGGAATAGAGTCATAAATGATGGTGTAGCTACAAATGTGTCTTAAATATTCTACCTTATTAAGGTGTAATTTTTTTTGTTGTCGGTCATGATATATCTAACTTTTATAATATATTTACTTGTTTCAGCCTGTCTTTTAGAAAACTGAACGACATCCTGCCATCTACATCCACTAGATGTCCGCGACTCTCACAATGTCGTCGGTCCATCTAGTGGGAGACCTACGCCACGTCTTCCGGTCCGTGGTCAAGGACCTTTCTTCCCCATCGGGTATCGGTTCTTCGAGCGATGTGGCTTGCCCATTGCCATTACAACTTGCAAAAAGAGGTAATTTTCATATATATGATAAGATACATTTACCTCTGGTGTTATAGATGATGGTGATTGCTTACCATCGGGCGGCCCACCAATGGCGAAAAATACATACATAATTATATACACACAGTATATAAATATAATTATATTTAAAGTTATATGATTATTTACGGGATATTTACCATGGTAAGGTTGTGGAAGGATAATTATATTTATAACGAAAAGATGCAATACTTTGCATCTTTTACTAGTAGTTTTATATTTTTATCGACGTTTAGTGAGCGATTAAAGACACACTATTTAAAGGTATTATTTATGTTTAAAAATATTGTACACTGTCAACACTGTGGTTACGGTGTTTTTACAATTCTAAGTGATTATGGTAATCTATTCACGAGAAAGAATGAGAAATGCGAATGAAAAGCTACGTTTTATTGTTTGTTTGCATTATGCCTGTGTTAAGATGTGGAATTAAGGTGGTAATATTGTTTAAGCAGATTTATAATATTTTAGCAAAAAAAACATATCCAAGGTTACACAGAACGGTGGTTATAAACCGATCACAGGTCTATACACTCATCATTATGAATTACTTTTTCATCCCTCCATCTCGGAAAGAGTATTTTTGCTCTTCGATATCTGTGTGAAAAAGCCGTTTTTATCCGCTTGAGGATAAAGTAAACTGAATTTAGAACATAGTGTGCACTAAGTTTGTGAATTCAAAACATCATTAAACCTATTTACTTCTACCTCCATGGTGCCGAATTTATTATACAACCTTTTTTAATTTGTTAAAAACTCAGACTCAGAACCTTCTTGGTGTACTTTCCTCCTGGTTTTTTTAATTTGCTTTGCGCACGCACTTTTCTTTTTTTTTGCATTTAGTCATTTCCTCGCTGAGGTGGGATGAAAAGTTACGTTTTGCACTCGAGTGCAAAGATTTTTCACCTCGTGCTCTTTTGATTCCTTCGCTTGCTCGGTCATCAAAATTGGGCACGTTGTTAAAAAACTCTTGTTTAACAAATAACTATTAACTATGGGACTAATGAAATTACTCCAAACTCATGATATATGTAAGTAAATTGAAATCACAAATGTATACTGAAGCTAATAATTTTAAAAGTGATGCAATACACAAAACGAAGCAAATATTTTTCACATTCAAAAGCTACATAATTTTTTCGACCTTATTCTGAAAGCCACAAACTTAGTTGAGGTACTTTGAAACCTGAAATTCGAAATAACCGCAAAGTATAAGCGGCTTAAACTGAGGTTAATATTACCGGAGGTTGGTTTCAAAGGAGGTTTAATAATTTAACGTCTGTTTTTGAATGGCGTCTATATTATCTGCTATTTGTAATGTGTATATATCTTGCTAAAAGTGCGAAAACTTTAACTATGTATTAGATAGTTAAAGTGCGAAAGTTTGTTTATTTCACGAAGGAACAGATCAACAGAACGACGTGATTTTTTGCTTACTGGTAATCAATTACAATACGGTAAAAGAAACAACTTTTGTTTTACGACTAATCAACATTTGCGAAAAAATTATCTGCTCTTTCATATACATATCGTGAGTAAATCGTTTTTTTTTTTTTGTATAGATCGGCAGATATTTTTTTCCCGAATTTTCCGAATTCCCGAATTTTCCGTAGAACATTTTTTTTTTGTTTTGATGTACCGAGGCCACCCTTAAGAGGATGCTAAATGTCTACCTTCCGTGCATCGTGGCGGGTCGCAGACGCAACGACGCGCGTTAGACGCGTGCGTCTAACGCACGTCGTTGATGCGATTTTAAAATGTATGGTGGCATCAGTCATTCGCCGCACTTGTCTGATATAGGATACTTTTTACCTCGAAAATGGAATCGAATCTCGTTTCCTGTGGGATTGTCCACGGTGGTGAAATTTCATCATCATCATAATCATCAGCCAGAAGACTTCCACTGCTGAACATCTTCCCCTTTAACCTCCACACTGAACGACATCCCGCCATCTACATCCACTGAAGCCCGCGACTCTCACAATATCGTCAGTCCATCTAGTGGGAGGCCTACCTACGCTGCGTCTTCCGGTTCGTGGTCTCCACTCAAAAACCTTTCATCCCCAAAAAACACCCCTCAATTTTGAGGATGGCAAATGACATGTACAGAATAAAATTGTAACAAATAAAAGTGTGACTATGTTCCTGAAACTGAACATAGTCACACTTTAGAAGGAGGTTTTCTGACAGCATAAGTCGTCCCATTGTTGTATAGGTAAATGTACTACGACGCTCAGACGATTTTTAACTGTTTTCACTTATAGACTATACTTTTCTTCGACTGCTTCGTTAGCTCAGTTAATAGTAGATATACCTGCCTTCTGCGCTTGGGGGCGTGGGTTTGATTCCCACCTAGGACAAACAAAATTAGAAACATGTTAATTTTCAAAATAATTATTGATATGCTATTTTCGGATCACTCTCTCTTGATATTTAAATTATTATTCATCAAAATCAGCACAAGCTATTCACACTCAAACCCTTTAAGTACGATTAAACATCCTCATTTGAAAAACAAACTTCATTTTGATGTAAAAGCAAAAAACATGTTAAACAAAAGTATTTATCAAACAGAGCATTGTAATATAGAAAGTTGAAACAAAACCACGGCGCCGGGTTTTTGTTTGCTACAACTTTTTGTCCGTGGTTTTGTCTGCGGCCGCTCGCCTTTTTATCCAGCCACGAAAACGGTTTCCACAGAAAATTACAGAAAAGAGAGAAGGCTCTGAAAATATAAATGCTATATTTTAAATTCATGATAGACTTGCGTTCGTCCACATCATGTTTGATGCAGGTAGCAAACCATCGCCGCGAAATCTTTGCAGCAAAACCGCTACTAGTTTAATGTGAACTTTATATCGTGTACCGTAGAACATTATTTTAAATGTCAAATTTCGACAGCAAAGTGTTTGTTATCGTCGTGTTATTGGGCATTCCGTTGTATGTGCCATGACATAAGGTATATTTTATTTTAAATATACTACGTAGCGGTTTTTGCTATGGTTTCATGGCGGAGGCGTGCTACCCACGTCATGGTAACCAAAGACTTGGACAAAGATGGAGCGTGGTTATCTGGAAGGATATTGTTTTCTTTTAATTTGAAGACACGCATATTATGCGTTTCATGGACCTTTTACTTGTCTCCGGCATAGAGATCCACACTTTCGCTGTGTATAAGTAATTTAACTAAACATAACCAAAAATATAAACGATACTTGCTCACATTAATAAGGTTTTCTGTGAAATTTGTGGATATTAATGATACAATACGTACATCTATTTTTACCTATATTTAATAGTGCGCGATAAGTCCCGATAAATATGAAAACATGTGTTCGAATCGCGAAAGTTTAAAAATTACTACAATACGTACAGTTGTATTGTATTATTAATTTGGGGTCAAACGCGAACAACTATTTTGTTTCTATACATATTTTTCTATTTTGTGTTTAAGTCCATTGAAAGCGTCTTTAGGGCTGGCCCAGCTTATACGAGCATGCAGAGTAAGTTAGTAGGTACATCTGTTTTATTCTATAGTCTGCGGTTGAACGGGCAAAAGTTTCTCTCGTTGAGTCTCACAGATATTTGAATATGCATAGTTGCGTCAACAAGAGTTTGCAGGTGCTCAAAAAATAGCCGCTGGACAAAGATGATTCTATAGATGGTTTTATAGACACAATTTTGACGGGATATTAGAGCTATGACATTAGAAAACTGCTTGGGGGTAGATAATACTAACATTTAAAACAGTTAAAACCGTTCTAAAAACAAACGGTGTTTGCATATTTAACGTATGTGTTTACTCTAGGTCTGTAAACTCTAATTCAGTATTCAAACAATAACAACAAACTTCTCAGTGATAAATTGCCTCAAATATGCTCGTAAAAACATAGGCATAATTTTACCGTTAATTTTAAGCATAACTTGTAATTGTATATTTAACTGACTTCAAATAAAATAGAATATAATATAAAGTATGTGCATGCTACGCGATGTCTTCGCAGATTGTGAACAGAATTTTTTTTCTTTTGTTGAATTGATATACCTTTTCTCCAGTTTATATTTGAAGAAAATATTTCACCTTCAAGGGTGGGAAAAGGGAGAAATCACGTTCGTTAATCTTCTCCAGAAATCAGTCGTAACTTTTTGTAATTATGTATTAATTTATTTATTGTTCACTTCCTATATGCTATATCGGGTTTATAATCAACTTATTATTATGTTTGGATAAGTAGGTGGTTAGGATAGGTTTCCGAGAAAAAAAATTAGATCACCGAGCATTAAAAGTGTTTTTTTAAAGTCAGGGCACTAGAATTGATAATGAAATGGTAATCATTTGACTGAAAAGCCCTACATTTCGGAATTTTATTTATTTACAGTTTTTCCCAATTTCAGCTGGTTCCAGTCAATTGTTTTTTTTAACGGACTGTCTGGAAATGGACGCCTGGCCACGTTGTTTCACAGGTGATGTTTTATTATTGTTTTCTTTTCTTCCGCTTCAAACGTTAAGATTTGTTAAATTCGTATGCCATAATTAGTATAAGTAAGTCATGTTTTACGTAAGTTTTATTGTTTTCAACAAAAAAAAACGAATTTTCAGGAAATTACTATTTTTACCGACTTAGGAAGGAAAGAAGACCTATGTTCCACTGTTTTTTAATCTATGTTCACCGATTTCTCCGCCAAATAAATATAGATTTTGACGATTCCTCTTTAGTTTGGTAGGCCATACTTCAGAGGTAGTCCCATATAATTTCATCAAAATTGGTTAGGTAGTTGGGTTTTGAAATGAAAATAACTTAAAAAAATATGTCATCCAAACAAACGACATTGCGTATTTACTAATTTTGAAGTCGGTTTTTAAAATTGATAAATATATATAAAATCTTTGTTAATATAAAATTGAGAGACAAGTTAGAAGTTTGCTTGACAATATAAAGTCCGTGGTGGTTTGAGATTTTTAGTTTACAGTTTGTTTCAGTTATATAATTATTAGTAGTTATGTATATAAGTTTTATGATTGTTTTATGACTATTCAAAGCAATTAAGTATAACCTCCGGTCAATTTAGAGGGAGCCTTCAATTCTGACTCTAGGACTAGTCATTCAGTTTTTTTATAAGCATTAAGCGGGGATTAAATCAGAAAAGAGCACAAGCGCCGCAAGGCTGCAAAAACACAGTTAATACTTACAAATGGGGGGACATTTGGTGAACGAAAGCGCAGACTGGGCCGTAATTGATTTAATTTGCAGGGAGTCAAAACTCTGGGTGAGGTGCCGGTGGACAGGTTCAGAGGATGATTCACTACGTAGGATTTAAATTAGTTTAGTCGTATTTTGAAACTGTATCTAAATTTGAATGGGTGTACTCAAGAAACCTTTTTCGTTAATTTTGTACTAGACATCAACCATCCATATTCATATTTATTCATAATATATTATTTTACATGTCATATTATTAATCAAATAATAAATAACATCAAATATATTGAACAATATGACACCTAGCAAAAAAAAATACAGGTAATATAATTATCACTGAAGTGAGAATTTTTTACCCTTCTCTTTTCTGTGATAATTATGCTCATCAAAAATTAGAACAAATATATTATTAAATGATACATTTATAAAATTCGCATAAATGTCTAGTTGTTATGTATCAGAGTAACGCGGAAAGGGTGCACTATGCCGGAAGGGGTTCATAGTACCATTATGAAAAACTTATACCATGCAACCAAAAACATTCACTTGAAGACTTTGAAACATGCACACTTGAGTAAAAGTTGATGAGTTGTACTCATCATTATGAACAACTTTTACTATAGGACCAACCCTGAAATCACGAAAAAATATCAGTTGCTCCATACATTTCGTCAAGAGTGAGATTTCTTTCAGAGAGGGCGTACTCTCTCTGCGTAACCCAGTATAAGTCTTAGTAACTTTTGTAGATTACATCTAAATATGTTTTCAACATGAAGCAAATTTAAAATCGATGTAGGTAATATCTTCATATAAATATAGTACCATGTATTGTTTATAAGTCCATCAAAATAAAATAACATCAATGCAAATGTAAAAGCGCCTTTACACGTATTTTCGTTTGTTTGTCGAGTGCGTTTTCCCATTTGTTTTCATTAAAGCTTTCACCGGTGACTTTGTGTCGTTTTTAACTTTTTTCCATTGCTGTAACGTGTTTAATTGATTGTATTTGCATAAAAATTTACTTTAAATTCAAATTTATAGCAAAAACCTCTTCTCTTCATAATGACTTGGTCAATCCTACTGATTATTTATACCTTTCTACACACAAAACCACAACCGCTAACAAGCCTAAAAAAACACAACTAGAAAAACCAAAGCTTTCCAATTTTTAGGGCATAATCGGGACCCTTGTTCCGCCTGTCTGTCACCCCATTGTGAATGGATTATATATTTGCTGCAAATGCCGATGAGAAATAGTCTATTCATGGTTAGCCAATAATTATAGTGTGCGAATATAGAACCAACATTAATTCTATTTTTTTTATTGTATTCTGTATTTAACTTTTATTTCTGTGGAATGCGCTGCCTGAATGGGTGTTCCCCGATAGTTACAATCTGGGTGTCTTCAAAATCACGACGGAAACCGTTTCTTCTAGGCATGCTCCGTAGACCGCACCATCGTTTAACAGCAGGTGATGTGGTGGTCAAGCACAAGCCTATTACTTAATAAACCATGGACACCAAAATAAGGGCAGTTCCAAAACTAAACAAACAACTATTAATCAAAACATAATTTTAAACTATCACGATGGTTCCCTACAGTTATATGATTATTAACGGTGATATTTACCGTGATAAGATTGTGGGTGGAGCTCCCATATTTTGCCGTAGTTGCATGCACCATGTTCACGGAATCCAGACCACAACCACAACCTTATTACGTTAAATATCCCGTTAATAATCATATAACTGTATTCAATAAAAAGCTTCCATAAAGCTATAACAACACTCGACATACCTAATTTCACCATAAACGATCGACTTGGTAAAAGTATCCAGCATTTACTCAAGAAAGTGTTATTAAAAAGGCAGTACCCGTAGGAACAGCACGGAAATGGTGCCGGGTGTGCGTTCCCTCATCATTTATTTAAAACGGGATCCGATTGTCGTATGTACCGTAGATTGGCTGGTGCAAGTTACAAGACCTAAGAGTTAAGGCCCTCTTTTTTGACTTCAATGGTAAACTTAAAATTATAAAAACGATGTCAAACTTGAGGGGTTTACTGGTAGTTATAGAAGAGATCCACTATCCACATCCTGGCTTTATCATCAGATGAACCCAATTATGTATTGTACCTACCGATGACAACTAATTATTGTTTTGTTATCCGGATTAAAATATACTTGCAAATATTCAAATTGATACGACGATTCAAATCATTAGAAATAGGTTAAAATAATCTTCAAAGATTTGTTTACATATTCATAGTTATTTTCAAGTAAAGCCAATTAAAAGGTGTTAAAACACATATTTTTATGACTCTTCAACAATTGATATTTTTTTACGTATTTTTTTATATTAATAGTTATTTATTTAGGAATGCCACGTACCTTCGCACAAACTTTATAGTTTATCACTAAATAAATCGTTTTCTCTTTACTATTTACACCAAGCGCTAAGCCAGACGGAGTGCTTTTAAAACTTAACCCTTAGTTACCTCAGTTTGAGCACTTTAAAGGATTACAAGAACACCGGCCGATGTGAAAGTGCCGTAAGATGCGTCTATTTCTGGTACTCCTATTTCCGGTGCTGACGTTTGGGTAACTTAACTTTAATTCACCCGCGTAAAATGCAAGACAATGTCGTCTTTATTTGCGAGTGGAAATTTCAATCGTTGATGTCAAAATTATTAAAATAATAAAAGTGATTTTAGGCTACAACATGGAGTGATCAAGTATAAACTCTACTAAAGTCAGACCCATACATAATCATCATCATCATTTCAGCCATAGGACGGCCACTAACGACACTGAAGTGAGAATTTTTTCGTTTACACTGACGACCCATATTTAGCTCTATTCATTTTGCACTGGTTTGTCAAAACCAAACCAAGTGACATTAGTCACAAGTCACAGAATTTAGAAAATTGCTCGCAAAAATTTCCGTGGTTGTCACTTAATCCCATCAATACCACACCAAACACGCAAATTCTAAATTGTACAACTGAAAAACTCTGGAATAAACTTTGATCTAAGATAACAACAAACACATAATGGTGATCTAACTATCGCAAAATCCGGTGAGACCGCGATCAAAAAATAAGATCGTTTTTTCATAATTACGACCTGCCAAAACAAAAACATAAAATATATTTTTTTTGTTTTTATACGCTATAAAACAAGCACTATAATAGAAAAAGTAATTAATACTAAAACTAATAAAAAATACAGACTAGGACTAAAATAATAAAACTGAACGAATAATTGCTCCATCTTTTAGCAACTCTCATAGATTTTTTGTTTTGTTTTGTTATCCTACTATTTTCATAAAATAATTGAAACTGCGCTCAACGGCCAGACGGCTATTTTACAAATTTTCAGCATTTGTAAAGATAACAAATTCCTGAGTGAGGATAAAAAAACATTAGGCATTATCTTTCAAAATAGTATTAAGTGTTTTTCGTATTTATTTTTACGATTTTTTTTTTCTACTCACCTCTCACCTTTTAAAACATGAAATTAATCTTCAAAAACATTGAATTGTGAGACACGACTGAAGTAGCCGTGCATCTTAAACTGATCTTTAAGAATGTGTAGTAGTGGTAACTAGTACACTTTGGCGGGTTTTATTTGTGTCAAATTTAAGCGTCGAGATGTCACAATAATTAAACAATTAGGTATATTAGGAACTTAAAACATTTTGCAGCGCAAGCACTTTCATCTAGCTATGATCATTACAGTCTCTCCATTTCCCTCAGCAGCCGGTCTATTCTGCAAGCTAAGTGAACGCGCAAGTGAAGTGATAAGCTAAGTGAACGTGTGTTTTTCTTGTCGATTACTATAAAGAAATGTCAAAATGTCGAGTGATCACCATTGACTGTAGTCCCTTACCCTTATAATTTGATAATATGACATTTACCTGCAGAAATAGGCGAGAAAAAATCACATTCACTTAGCTTATCACTTCACTTGCGCGTTCACTTAGCTTGCAGAATAGACATACTGGTCCGTGTAACACTATCGTCGAGGCATCCTCTGCGATATTCAGAGTATCCTCAAAGGGAAAGTTCCGCTGTTTACGGACACCGGGTACTATGTCTAAATTATCGTATACTTACACTGGAAATGCCGACTTTTCTCATATTTACTATGAGTAAAAGAAACCAGTCATTGGCTATAGTTATATGATTATTTACGGGATATTTACCGTGGTAAGGTTGTGGAAGGAGCTCCCGATCAACCTCTTCGAGCTTTTTGACCAACCATCCGCATTCTTCAGTCTTCTCATGAACATGGTGCATGTCACTGCGCCGAAATATCGGGAGCTCCTTCCACAACCTTACCACGGTAAATATCCCGTAAATAATCATATAACTGTAGTAAATAACCGTGATAGTCATTGGCTCCCTTTACGTGATAATGTCCTAGGATTTTCTTTTTAAACTGTTTTAAAAGCGCTATGATTTCCTAGTCGTAGATAATCTCAACGCCTTTTAGAGAAGTTTGCACAGCTGCTAAGCTTCTCGGAAATAAATGTTTCTATACAGCTTTTATTAACAAATCTCTTTCTTCTCGACTATGAAACTAATAAGGTGGTGAGGTCAGGATTCTTTACCCATCCCCTCCACCTTGGGTCAATCTTCGACATCGTCTACACTTTGCCACATTATCATGGATATGCTTCAGAATCTTTGACCGGGGATGAAAAGTTCTGGTGCCCGTCACCGTGTGACTGTGGTCATATTCCCGTGTCATATAAAATTACAATAATGATTATTTGCTATAAAACCAATTACATGAAACTTTATATGAGCATTAAGTAAATACAAGATTATTCTGAGTTCTTGTGGACCCTGCACTAGGTGAGACCTGTATCGCAGGTACCATACCAGTTTCGATTACTACATAGTATGGTGCGGTGAAATATATGTACAGAAATAGAATTAAAAGTTTTAAATATTAACATAGAAAATTTAATTACGTGAAGATAGTATTAGCAAGAGTAGCAGTTTTTAGTGACTAGTAATAGAAAAAAAAATTTTATGTGTTGTTTGTGCATGTCTGTGTGGAGTTGAGTACGTGTAGGGGTGGGTGTGGAGATGAAAACCACGTCAGTGTCCATAATAAAAAAGTTGTTGTGCTAATAATAGTCCAAAAATTCTTACATTCTTACTCATTACCACACTAATCACATATATTTTTTAATACATACTTGTAGTATCCACCGTGTTTGTATCCGTACAAAATATGCTCCACTGGGTTTGCTTGCACTAAAGCGGGTATACATCCATTGTGAATATAGTGAAAATCTATATATACTATTGTGTTTATTACCAATTGTAAGTTCTCCTTCCATAAATACCTGCTGAATGAACAAACTGACTTAACTTTCGCACAAAACTAACAGTTCTAAGGCATACCTTCTACTGAAAGTGTAATTTCTATTTATGGCTACACCAGTTTCCTGGAACAAAAGGTAGATATTGCTCCATCCAGTCAGTAAACGAGGTTTGTATCTCCGTGGGAGTGTTTCGGGCACGTGAGGTGGACGATAAATCCAGTGCTTTGTGTTCCAGCAGCCGCGGTTTTTTACATTTTCGCCCCTCGGCGCCAGATCTACTAAATTAAATGGAACAATAGTGGAGAGGCTATTTGTGATTGTCCTTCGCAAAAACCAGGTGCTCCTGCTCAGTTGTCTCTTTTTTAATGACTTCTGGCTTGTTCTGGCCTTTTCAGCCAAAATAATATTATTTTCAGTAATATTCAGTCCTATACTTGTTTGATTGAAATCACAGTCGTGTTTTAAAATAATCTCTCTATATCTATCTATATCCATAAATATCGATGTATGTATGTATGTTCCCTATGGAATCCAAAACAGCTGGACCGAATTTAACGGGACTTTCACTGGCAGATAGCTGATGTTAAAAGGAGTAATTCGCGCGAGTGAAAACGCGGGACGCAGCTATTAGATAAATTCTAGATCAAGAAAAAATTTGTTCTTGTTAATTGCAATTTTATAATGCTTAAGATCATGTTGTCCAAGATTTTGTTACGAAGAATGTTTTATTATTCAGTGTTTGTGTAACCCACAAGACGAGCAAGCTACTCGCCTGTTGGTAAGCGTGACTCTTTGCCTATAATAGTTTCGGTGTAATGTAAATAATTATGAACAAAAAAGTTCAAAACCCTGTAGCACTACAACAGTTATACTACGCTCGTCATTCTAAGACCCTGAGATTTATTAGTAGCAAAATTTTGCTATGCCCTATAATATCCTTGAACCTCCTTTCTACTTCAGGCTTCAGGCAGGCTAGGCTTCAATATATTATCCTAAGTTAGATCTCACTTCTTTTGTCGTTGAAGTCAACAACCAAAGCATATACCATAATATTCACTTGGCTCTCATTTCACATTTATGTTTTTGATGGGATTATAACTAACGGGGAACACTCATTTAGGTAGCGCATTCGACAGTCTAGCGGTTCACACAATAAAAATGAAAGCAATTAAATTAGACTAGTTATTTATTCTTTATTTCAAATTAAACATATAATTAACAGAAAATCCAAACCATGACATGCTGCAGCTTAAATGGGCAAGGACAACTTATCGTACTTACTCTACTTACTTTACTCTACTAGTGACATATCTAGTCATTTTATATTCAACCATTCCATTAAATTACATAGAATCTCGATCCTCCCCAACACAACGAACTATCACATACTCCAACTCATATTAGGAATTCAGATATCTATTATGCACTACGGAACACCCCAAGGTTTTACCTGTGCCTTCCCATCGCTTTGTCGCACTTTGATTCACAGTTTAATAAAGTAGAATTCAAATTGAAACGTGTGTCTATTACTATAGGAAAAGCGTTAATAATGCCCAACTATTATTTTTAATGATCTTGCACATTTATTAAGATTCAGATGATTTTACTCCTCCTCCTTGTCGTAATCCACATGTCTGACAGTTATGACCACCACGTCCCAAATTTCTCAGGTGATTATACTGCTTTCCACACATAAAAGACTAGGCTTTAATCTCAGAAATGAAATCAGGATTTATTATAATATTACAATAATGTCTTATTTGCTTTTTAGCTCGATATTAAGTGCCAGTCCGATATATACTCTGTTCTATGGTGCCAGTCTTTAACTTACATGAGATTCCTTGTCATAAACAAGCGACGTGTTAACATGAAAATTTAATTGAAAAATAGACTCTGTGTCCTTTGTTTTTTTGAGCACATAAACATAACGCGGCCGCGTCACGCCGATACTGCGTGGAATTGCCAATGTCAAGTTTGCTAACGCGATGAGGTTCGTAACGTGCACGCTAAACTGTCAAAATAGCAAGCCAGCGCGTTTCGTGCGCGTTTGCCAAGAGAATGTAGTATCTGACGCTTTTGATCAATTTGACGCATTTCATTGCCTGCCCCGTTGGCTCAATTGGTAGTGAACCTACCTTTTGCGTTTGGGGGCGTGGGTTCCATTCCCACCTAAGGCAAACATTGAAGTGATGAACATTTGTGTTTGTTCTATGTGTGGGTGTTAATATCTATGTATGTATGTATTTAAAAATATATATGTGCGTATATCAGTCTCTGGCAGCCATATTACAGCTTTGCTTAGTTTGGGGTCAGATGACCGTATGTGCAAAAATGGCACAAATATTTATTTATTTATGTAACCATGGTTACCGTGCCGTTAGTTACCATGGTTACTGTGTTATAACATGTGTTGCAGTGTGTTATTGCCGTGTTTTGTAGTTTTTACGGAAACAGGGCCCAGTGGCCCTAGTACAAGAACTTGCGACAAAGTTATCGTTACGTAAACGATAGCAAAATTCATGAAAAATTTAACATCGCCTCTATCGGACGTGAAAGGAAACTGAATTTTTCATACATTTGCTATCGTTTACGTAACGAAAACTTTGTCGCAAGTTCTCGTACTAGGGCCACTGTTTATCATGAACTCTTATGCACTTATAGAACTCTAAACTAAAAAACATTTTACCATATATCTAAATATTTAAACAATTCAATTTTACTCGACAAGAATTCTCGCAAAAACTTTTCATACGTGCACAACACTTTTATTCCTATCTCGCAGTCTCAAGTGAAAGAGATAGGCATCAATCTTTTAGATAGGAAAGTCCTTCCCTAGGGAGTTCACAATGTTCCCGTTACTGGAATCCTTGATGCATCCTCTCAATGCACCCGCTTTACACATGAATACCAAATTGAAAATTTATATAGATCAGTCTGAATAAAGTGAGATGTAATGGAGGTATTTGATTTTTACTGAGGAAATTCTATTATGTCGTTCTCTTTATGAACGTTTGCTTTGATTTTATTGAGCCTATTATGCTTTTGAGTCACAGGTGGCTTATTTTAAAAGGTATATATATAATGTTAAAGGCCCAATTTCCACACAATTTTTACCGTTTCCGACTCGAAAAGTATATAACTTTTTATTTTATTTGGTTATTCTAAAAGTTTCAATATGTCGTCAATTGGAAATGGATAAAAACGATTCCAGAAAATAAATTACAGGAAAAAAAATATACATTTACTAGTTTATCGACAGTAGTTGCACTGATGAAGACATTGATAATAATATTGAAGCATGCTAAAGTATACTCAGTTCCCATTCCAAGCTAGTCGTTTTTACCATCTTTGACCACACCATCACTTAAACTAAAATTGTACTTATTTTATTTATACCTACTCTACCTACGAAACCTACCTACATTCTTTTGATCAAAATCATTGAACTGGTATTTAGAGAGTAAAATATTGAAACGGTTTTTATTATAGCTACTTAATGCTACGATTCCATTTCCCGGATAATCATAGATTGTTGAAATTATTCTTCATTTCAAAGTAATTTATCTATCAAAGCAAAGGGTGTAATTTTCACTATAGCTGGTTGTCTGTAAATATATTTCTAATACAACAGTCTGGCGTCGAACGCTAAATGTAGGGCGGGTGACACTTTCCTGCCGTCCCCTTGTCTGTTTCGGGAAAGCTTCTTTGAATTTATATAATAAAGAAAAGATAATTTACAATACAGTATATATTTTTTTATCTACCATTAAATAAATCATCATCATTTCAGCGTATCGTGTTCCCACTACAGGGACACAGGCATTTTCTTAGGGTTAGAGAATGGGCGCTAATCCACCAAGCTGGCCCAGTGCATGTTGGTGAATGTCATAGTATTTAAACTTTTGAAGTTCTTTGATTTTCCGGGTTCTTCATGATGTTTATACCTTCACAGTTTTTACGCGATAGCATCGAAACTGCACATGCAAAGTACCAAATAAATCATTGGTGCAGGACCAAGGGTCAAACCAGGTACCATAAAATTATAAAGCGGATATGCTACCACACGACCACCACCTATCTATAAATTATATTGCATTATATAAAGCACCGCACTGAAATGCTGATGATGAGCGATGGGAGTTTACAATATATGGTGCGCGCTCATATATTGCTAGGCGTGACCGACGCTAGCAATCGACGCTTTGAGCCTGTTCTGAGTAATTACTAGCATGTAGTAAGAACTATATAGAATGATAGCGCCACCAATGAAATCGATCAGAAAAGAAAAAGCCAGTTTAAGAATTGGATGGCAATAAGAAAGCGGCCATAGCTTAGTAGCTAAAAGCAATTGGGGCCTTTACCGCAATCATTTCACAGCATATAACTCTACCGGTCGTCGAATTATTGAATTCTCTATAACATTTAAACAAGCCTAAATCTGAGATAATCTCAATCCTGCATCTCGCATAACAGTGAGAGAGCTCTGAGATGGCGAGCCACAGACATTCCGGCGTCGTCGTGCCCACTGACTCGGAACGTATAAAATATTGCCGCACACTACATTTACCAGATAACTTTAGTGGCATGTCACATTTTTGGCTTCTGATTGACCACGTGGAGGAATAGAAAATGTTTTCGTACTGATTTTCTCTTATTCAGGGATTTTTCAAGTGAATAGACGCCACTTTCTGATTTGTATTCAACTTTCATGATTTATACTGAAAAAGTCTTAACATTCAGACAGTTTTGAAACAAAAAAGAATAATTATGGAGTATTGTTTTTACAAATCACCATTTTATATCAGCGTAGGTAATGAAACTATTTTTAACGTTAAGATATAGCCGATGAAATGTGAACAAAGGTTAAGTACTAGATAGCAAGTCGATGGCCCTTAACTATAAGAGCTAATGGACTGCGAGAAGCACAAAAGATGGGAGAAAAGGAGAAAATTGAGGAAATAAAAGAACATCGTAAAAGAAAAAGCTCCATAAAATTACTAAATAGAAAGCTCTATTTTGTAAATAACCCCAAAGAACTGAATATTCATGACAATATTAATTAAATAACTTTATTAATTTACTAGAAAACAATTTATAGCGCAAATTTTCAAGCAAGAATAATCTAAATGAAGCTTTAGCAACGTCTGCGTCGTCATTTTAATGCTACGGGTATGAGCTACGGTTTGCTACGAGTCAGCTACGAAGGTGCTACGAAAAAACACAATTGAATCGGAACCATAACCGTTTCGTAGATTTTCAGTTATAAGTTAAATAAATAAATAAAATAAATAATATCTGGGACATTATTGCACACATGGTCATCTGACCCCAAACTAAGCAAAGCTTGTAATATGGCTGCCAGAGACTGATATACATACATATATATTTTTAAATACATACTTAAATAGATATTAACACCCAGACATAGAACAAACACAAATGTTCATCACACAAATGTTTGTCCTAGATGGGAATCGAACCCACGCCCCCAAGCACAGAAAGTAGGATCACTACCAACTGAGCCACCGAGGCAGTCAAAGTTATGTATGAAGAGTCTTTAGTACAATTACATCTAGTTTTCTTTAAACTTAAAGAATAATTATACGTATATACCAGATAACGTCAGAATTGTAATAACATTAAACGTCATAACTTTTTCATATTGTCATGTTAAACTTCAATATACTATCTTTACTGATATCTGTGTTACTGAAGTATGTTTATATTCATTTTTCGTAAACAAAAAACTGGTATAAATGTAATTGAATAGTTTATCCCTTTTGTATCTCAACCCAAAAGAAACTTCTAGAGAGACAATTTACATAATACATTTTTTTCCTAAAACTTTCAGAATTTGTATTTCCTTCAAATTGTTGATATGATCTTCAAATCCAGACCAAGTGTAAGTCACGCCAGCACACCGAGGGTTCCGCACACAAAAAATTGGTTTATTTAAAGCAAAACTGGATCTTTTCAATAATTCGGGTACACTTAGCTGTTGTTTATTAATAATTTGTTGTTTTACTTTAGATTGTGATGTACATAATGTTTAGGTTGATGCTTGTACAATACTTTATTGCCGTCTATAAAATAGAGAAAAAACAAAAATAAGTTTTTTGTATTGGGTTCGTATTGCCCCCTTATTGTTTTACTATGAAATTTTATTATTATTTGTTAGTTAATCTGCCGTAACTTTACATACCGTGTAATCATTTCAACAGGATTTATATTACAATTCAAAAGTTACAGCAATTAAAAGATAATACAGACATTCGGTGTAGGCTTGGTAATAGGGTCCCATTGACATATTTTTGGGTATGAAACCCTAAAAATGGTTTTTAATAGGATACAATAATAACTGTATATATATACAAAGTGTTTGTCTGAGCCTTTTCACCCAACAATATCAAAAGCTTTTGGGCAGAATGAAATCTTTGGTGGGCCATTAGATTACATACCTAAGCGTACTCATACATCCAAAAATAAATGACAGACATCACAAAAACAGGTGTAAAATATGGCCCTTTAGAAACGATATCATTTTCCCCACAATCGTTTGAAAAGGTCCGCGCGATCGAAAGCATCTTTCTCAAAAAAATGACAACGAATCCTCACCTTTGACACTTGCCAATAAATTACACACAGAGTGCCCAACTTATCTGTAGAGTTGAATAGGGGAGACACAATCGTATTTTCTGAATAAAATTAATAGCGTCTCATAAACAATCTTAGTGCCCCCATTTTGTCACTTCTGTAGATAAGTTGGTGGCTTTGTAGACACGGCCGGCAGTGGTGTTGAAGTGTGAGTAATAGGACACATTTTGGGTATAAATAATACCACAGAGAGAGGAAATTTGCCGGAAAATTGATAGCAGCCCGCGGTTTGGGATTTGCATGCTTTTGCGTATTTACAAGTGTTATTTTTTACCGCTGGTTTTGGGGCGCCTTTTGTGACAAAAATGTCTTAAATATTTATAGATCTTTTAGAAGGCGATTTAAATGCATTTCATTTCACTGGAAATAAAACACATATTATATTGGTACACGTCTGGAAAACCTAAGAAGGAACTACCTGGAATAAATATAAAGTTTCCCATAGTATCTTATCTACCCACGACGTAAAAAGAGGGATGTTAGTTTGACGTGTGTATCTGTGTGTCTGTTTGTGTCATCGTAGCTCCCAAATGGCTGAACTGATTTTGATTAAGTTTTTTGTTTGTTTGAAAGGTGACTTGATCGAGAGTTTTTCTAGCTTTGATTCAAGAAAAACGATTTAGCCGTATAAGATTATCAGCTCTTTTAATGGAGTTAAAAAAACTTGTATATGATGTCAATTGAGAAGAGTCAGAACATCTTCAATTTTTCATTTTCTAATTGCCACAATAAAGATAAAGCTTGTACTGAATGCTTTGATAATTAAATAATTATCTGGCCTGGAGGTTTTCCAGTCACTTCAGCCCTCGGTTTATAAATATCTCTTCAGTTTTGTCAAGAGATATTTGTTTTTCTATTGTGAAACGGTTCGTTTTGCTTCTCGCCGCAATTTCGATGTTTATTAATGAGATTGCGAACAAAAGGCGCGACTGTAGAGAAGAGAGGTTGTAAAAAGGACTTTTACTGACTCGATCCGATTTAAATGATAATTCATTATATCATAACCTTGTTTCACCTTGTTGAAATTTTATTGTAAATCACACAATAAATAGGGCTCATATTTCTATGCAGTGCTTTTAGGTTTCAAATTTGTCTTTCCGTTTATAGAAGCCCTAACTTGAGTCTTAAAACTTTTGTGTTAGTATTATAATACCAATAGTTTGTATATTTTACCACGTTTTAGTATTACATGGAACCCTTATAAGTTCATACTGTCCGTCCGTCTCTCTGTCTGACTATCCGTCTGTACGTCTGTCTATCTGTCTGTCCAACTTTACAAATGTTCCTTTTTTCCGAACGAAATATGACTCGACAATTTCATAATATTTCTATTGACATACGTCAGTTCCATCACCTAGTCCACATGTGACAACGGACAATACAGTGTTCAAAACGTCAGGAATTAAAATAATGTAAAATACAGTCGATAAATCCGTTAAAAGCGTTTAATTTCAACGTGCACAATACAATGCATGGTGACTCTAACATCCTATCAAGAGGTAAAAAGAAAAATAAGGATAACTATGGTAATGCTACCTGTAAAAAGTTTATACCGAGCAACATTTGATGCCATAGCGGCCAGAGAATTAAATAAATACCTACCTAAAAAATAAACTTTCACTTACACATTGAATAAATCGGGCGCAGTAAGTAGAGGTCTAAAAGACGACATCGGCGGAATATCCCGGTATTTGCCGAGAGAGGGATTACGGCCCTCCGCCCTCAGAGCACTGCCAAATATTGACATTTCGATGTTTTAATGCCGACGTCAAACAATCGCCGATTTAGCGGACAATCGCGTTCCTGATCATGCATTAGATGTTATTAAGAATTGATATTCCTGAGTGATAAATAATTAGTACGGAAGCATTGTCATTCAGCGTGGTAATGCCGCCAGCTTTTACGCTGGCATTGCTGCCGTTTAATAATTTGTATTATCTTTAGACCTTTAAATTTCTATAGTTAATTCAATTTTTTTTAACTACATTCAGGAGGGTGACATCAATTCGATTGAGGGGGTTATCATTTGTTTTTTTTTGTGTATTTTCGAACGCCTGTTGATTTGGCGATAGCAATATCTTCGAGCACTTACTAATTTTGATGTTGGTTTTTATATTGATAATAATTATTGTTTAGTAGGCTAGTTTAGGTATATAGCGTTATTTTGTTTTCGACATCCTTGTCGTTTGACGACAGCAGCATTTGTTAGGCGTTTGTTAATACAATTACTTGCTAATTAAATTAGTAGACATTAACATTCTCTTAGAACACATGAGAGTTATGTATAAACAAACATTTTATAAGCTCCAACTATTCCGCAAATAACGTTAAAGCAACACAACAACCATAACATTTATAATAATCATATTATACTATTTTATATTTTAAAAAAATACTATACCTATCCCTTAAATTTTAATTACGGCTTATTATTTTACCTTGTGGTCTTTTAACATAGATAATTGTGTATCAAATTTTCGACAAAGAACGTAAGTTAAAATAAATAACCATTGAAATTGAGTGTTATTTGTATAAAATACAGGAACCGCAGCGGAAACACCATCTTCTATCGATAGAATAGATAGCGCACGCCGCAAACAAGAGGGCTCTCAAACCCCACCAATTGCAATACAGCCTTTTTGAACTTTTTACTGCTCGGACAAGGGCTGGACTTAGTTAAACTTCTCGGCATTCACTCTGTATCATTCTATTTGGGAGTTTTATTAAATATTGTGGGAAAATTGCACTGTAATTAATAAAATACTGATGCACTTTTTTGGCTGATCTAAAAATATGAAAGTAAAGCAATGTCCCGTCCAGCCAGTCTTTGAAGGAGTATCTGCAAATGGTATTTACAACTAAGTGCTACCGTGTTTTGAATGGTACGTCAAACTCACATTGTATTTTCTGTAATTTAAAAGTACTTTCGTGTTTTCCGTGTCGAAGGCTTTGACGTGGTTTAATTAATATTTGGCCTTGAAATTCGTTCTAATATTCTCGTTTTTTGCGAGTCTCTAAGCGAAATAGCAAAAACGCACAAAATAAAATCCTTAATCCGTCACCGTGTCATATTACACTTTTACTCTTTGTCATTTCTTAATTCCTCGCGCAGGAGGCGTTAATACCGCTCAGTTGTGTTTGTTTGGTCCTCAACGAAATGATGAAATGTTGCAGATGGGGCCCTTTGAGTCTGTGAGAGTGAGAGCGTGGGTGAATTTTTAATCTAAAACTGCTGGAATTTTACTTTAAAATTTACAGTTAGAATCTGCTGCATATTAATATATTAATTTAATTTAATTCCTTTTAACTTATAGTCTGTCTTCGGGCGACCAAACAATATCTGACATTAGGGCTAGCCAGTCAGCCTACTCATGTATAGTTAAATATATGAACTTGCTTTGTAATTTTATACCTTAGAGATTTAACACAATTCGCTCAGCTTAATGTGTCATCTAATCCACGGTAGAATGGCGTGATATAGTAAGACTAGGCATTTTAAGCACCGCCACGAGAGCTACTGGGGCCTAACGGATACCTCTTAACACGGGCTCGAAACAGCGCAGAGCGGAAAATCACGCAAAAGTGAACCTTAACGCGCCGAGATAAGTCTTGCGGTCGCGCAACGTTTCGCAATCAACTAAACAGAATCGCTTAAAACAGGTAGCCCTAAGGCCCCTCAATTAAGCTACGAGCGCTGCTTATACACATCACATCATCAGCCATTTAACGTCCACTGTTGGACAAGGCCTCCCTCATAGAGAGGGGTGTTGCCATAATCCCCACGCTTGGCAGGCGGCTTGGGGATCGCAGTACGTTCACCGTGTACTATTAGGACGCTGCTGCCCATCCTCCGGTGGTTCTGGTCGCAGTTTTAGGACATACCCGGGTCGGCTGCTTATACATATACGTATATTTATGTTAAAAAAACATTATGTACAGACAAAAAACTGATCAAAACGTAAAAAAATAAACTCTTTGGCTATGCACGTATTGGTCACTAATTATGTACAAAATAATAGAGACAACTCACATTTTTAACAATATTCATCCCATAAATAAATGAAAAGGTTTAAAATACCCAAACTCCTGTTCAGAGGAAGTGCTTTACTCTGAATAGACCTAGTTAAAACACTTCTATATTATAGCCCGTAACTTTCTAAACATCCTAAAAATTTCTCCGGCAGCTAAACTTTTTCTAACTCAAGTCTGCCACAATATTCGCCGTGAAACTCGAGGATAACTTCCAAACTCGATAGTGGTCCGTATCAAAGCCGTCTACATTTATATTTATTTATGCAGAATGTATAAAGCGCTCCCGAGGGAGTCTCAGAGCAAAAATTATGCAAATCTCGCCCTTCGGTGGCGTACAATTACGGGTGATTATGGAGCGGAGTTGAATGGAGAACTCGCATATTTAATATGGTTTTAGCTCTTGAGATATTGTCGATAATGTTGTGTGAACAGTGTGCAACTTTGGTATTTTTACACGTTCTTACTTGATAGGGACATATCTTGTTAGATTTTCCTATGAAGAAGAAATTTATCTATGAAAACCGGAGCCATCGTATCAACCCTTCAAAACTCAAAATTTCAATGAGCAAGTATAGATTCAGAGACAATATTTTTGCAATTATCAATACTTATAGTGTTTTTTTCCGTCATAAGTTATGCCTTTATTATGAAACAAAATGCTATTTAAAATATACAAAACCGAAAAAGAGTTCTTAATTTGCTAGAGAGATCGAATTATAACGACAACGCAGTCCTCAAACTATTTTCATTGTGCTTTGAACTCATAAAAATGGAGATGCATTCTCAAATCATCATTTGCCGTAGGAAAGACTGATGAAGAAACTCTAATAGCTCCGAAACCGGGAGCATAGTAGAAACAAAATAAGCCGGGAACCCGTCTCGATCGAAAAACAACGTGAGTGTAAGCCGATTGTCGTAGGTTTTAAGACTGATGAAGTTGGAACCCCACTGTGTACCACCCTTTTCAAATAAACACAACCACTCTGGCAAACGCGTAAAAAGAACTAAGCTTAAGAATTCCTATGTAATATCAATATCTGAAGTTATATGATTATTTAAGTACGGGTTATTTACCGTGGTAAGGTTGTGGAAGGAGCTCCCGATATTTCCACAACCTTACCACGGTAAATAACCCGTACTTAAATAATCATATAAGTTTAGTGAACAACCGTGATAGTTTAAACCAGTGTTTATTAATATCTGAATTATATCAGCAACATCAATGTAAATCCGATTATTTTTCCCCTAGTCTATGTGGCCTGGGATAGCGTGAAATAACGACACAGATGACGTTACAGCTTCCCTTCGTAATTATATCCTTTCAAGACCCTCAGTGCTTTTGTAGGTATATTAAAATCGAATGAAAAGAAAATTGATAGGTAGATTCTTTAACATCTGGGACGGATCTTTTAGTAAAAATTAGTTTAGGGGTGGAAATTGAATGGTGAAAAGCAGCTGTACTTGTTGAATTGATGAGCAATTTAAACGAAGAAAGATTGCAAATGTATAAGACAAGTAATAACTACAATTTAACAAAATTTAAAACCATACATGATAAATGTTACCATTGATAGAAATACATAGAGGTATATTGGGTTAAAGTTAAATGATTATTTACGGGATATTTACCGTGGTAAGGTTGTGGAAGGAGCTCCCGATATTTCGGCGCAGTTACATGCACCATGTTCACGGGAAGACTTAATACTGGGTTAGCTCCACAATTGAAGATTGAAGATACATTTTAGAAATACTGATTAACTAATTTAAATCACCTGTTTTTATGGCAATGTCCGATTTAGCTTATTATATTTTAGCTGAATCCCGCGTTGTTACTCGCGATTTTCCAGTTTTCCGCATTTCTGAAGGAAAAAAGTGCCATATGTCCGTCCTCATAATGCACACTATTTTACTGCCAAATTTCGTTAAGATCAGTCTAGCTTGTTCGCTTTTCAAAACTAAACGTGAAAAGCGAACAAAGAGACAGGGTTACTTTCGCTTTTATAATATTAAGTTAGGAGTATATTAGGATAAGGATATATATTATACTAACTAATATAGCTTTACTAACTAATGTAGACTAAATGCGCAGATTATCTTAGTAGTTACTATTCGTTTTAGTCTACTTTTGGTTCGGAAATTTTGGAACTGTGACTCGGTATTTATAGTCTTAAAATACGTTTGATTTTTACAGAAAAATTAATACAACCTCCGTCAATCTCCGACATGTCAATTGTGTACAAGTATAATTAAAACAAGATGAATTTTGTATAGCAGTGTTATCGATAAGGGATTTTATGATAGGTGTAAGTATATCTACCCAAGATTCACTTACACCTATCATAAAATCCCAAATAAATTCATGATAAATTTTCGGATTTTTGTGTGACAGTTTAATAGGCACCACAACAAAACCAACTCAAAATGTACGCTTAAATGAAATACAGTAAATAACGGGAAAATTTGCATAACAACACCGAAACTCAGTGACTGTAAATCTGTAGAAATATTTAATGGACGTCGCGTGACTAACAAAAAGCCAATTGGGACTAGATTGCCGTGATACAAACTGTCGCAAAAGTGACACCACGCAGGATGTAGTAAACAAATTTGTTCAGGTTTGCTTGTTTCGTGTTGTATTATGATTTGTAATACCCCCAAATCAACATTAAAAGTTTAGGTTCCCTTAAATTTACCTGAATGTCTAATTCCTCGAAGAATTGCGTAGCAAGAAGAATACTTAGATTTTCTACATATCACTACAGGTCCTCCTCAAAGCTTTAGTCGTCAAGTTAGTGACAATTAATGAAAAAATATTGCTCAAACAATTGTTTAGTCTTTATTCTATCAATTAAGGGTCTTTTTCAATGATTCTCACTGAAACATGAATGAAGTGTCGATTTACTTTTGCGACATAGAGTATTATCATGCAAACAAACAACAGGTGGTATCGTGTTTATGATTTGGGCAATATTTACTGACCGAAGAAGTCGTGACGTCATGATATGATTACGTCATTGGGTGCTATGACCGTAGCCTATCCTAGCTGATCCGTAGCGATATGTAGAAAATCGTGACGCATATTGTGAGTCAGTTTGGAAGTTTTACTATTGGCTAATTGGGCATTTATTCAAAATGTATACCAACTTTTCATAGCGTATTGATAGCAGGATGTTATTTTACTCATCATTATAAGGAACTTTTACAATGGGCCCAACCCTGAATCGTAAAATAAATCTGCTGTTCCGTAAAAAAAAGTGTAAAAGTAATTTATAATTACGAGTATGTGTACAATGATATCTGCGAATACTTCCGTCATTTATAGATACATCCCTTATTTGTTTTAAAATTCTTTACTACTCATCGCAGACCACGCCAATCACAGCGTTACAAGTCGTTTTTTAGTAAAAAGTTGTTTCTCTGATATCGAAGTATCAGGTGGGTTACCATAATCTTAATAACGTTCTTATAATTAACCTTACATTAACTTTTGTCTTGCTCTCCCATTACCCGAGAGAGCAAGACAAAAGACAATGTAAGGATAAGAATGTTATGTATTAGAATGTTTGAATTTCAGTAACCCACCTGGTATCTGGTATGGAAATAGAATTTGATAAACCTTGTTACCAAATATCCCGCACTTTACGATTTGGTCAAGCTGTGGTCTGCTGCTGAGACCTACGGTCTACCTCGGAATATCACTTTTATTCTGATCATCATTCATCATCGACAGCTTATTCAGCCCACTGCAAGTAAGTCTCTACTCTCATTCACAAATTTTCTTTGTTTAACGACAGCTTCATTCATGTATTTCCGAAAAAAAAATAACAAGGCATCATTGGACTGGTCTTGCAGGGATACGCTTACCCCTGGTGTGGTCACCGGTCTATCAGAGACCATCCACCTCGCTGCATTTGGCCGTGTCGAGTATTGAGTTTAGCCATACGAGATCCGATATATTCCACTTTATTACAAAACTAGCGGCGCCCCGCGATTTCACCCGCGTGGTGATGAAAATCGGTGATAATGATGATGATGAAAAGTAGCCTATGTGTTAATCCAAGACACAAGCAATGTATGTTCAAAATTTCATCCAAATCCATCTAGCCGTTACTGCGTGATTGAGTAACAAACATCCATCCATCCAAACTTTCACATATACATATATGACTAGCTGCGCCCCGCGGTTTCACCCGCGTGGTCAAGAAAATCGGTGATGATGAAAAGTAGCCTATGTGTTAATCCAGGACATAAGCAATGTATATTCCAAATTTCATCCAAATCCATCCAGCCGTTTCTGCGTGATTGATATTAGTGATTTGAGATATTAGTGTGACAACCTGCTACAATTTTTTCAAGTTTTTATGGGGTTTTGTTTTTTTGAGATATTTCTTAATCATGTTTATCCTAATGAATTTGATTATATTGCTTATTACCTTTAAACATTCAATCACATAAATATACATTATACAAAAATATGCCTCATAAAAGCACCCTTATCCTAAAATAGGTTTTATTTTCCGATTAAAATGTTCTTTTACGTCGTACAATTCCGCCGGCCATAACTTAAGCCCCCATACGTCTGAAACTCTAGGTCTGGGTATAAAAGCTAGAGCTCTGGGGAGTATTCTTAGAAACTTACTCGTATAAGTCTTGTAGTACAAGTACTTGTGAAATAGGTACTTTTATACTGTGGGATGATTAATAAAATGAAGAGGGGGGGAAGTTGTAAATACGCCAAATTTCAATTCTGGCCTATCATATCGTTCATATTATACACCGTTTAGAGTTTAATATCTTCACTTGGTTACAATAGTACTAAAATTTTTGCTAAAGCTAACACCAAATCGCTAAAGTATGCTAACAAAATACGCAACTTGTAAGAGATACAAACAGTTGAACGATTAAATAAGATCTTAGATCTTAAGCCTGATTGAAATAATGCAATGAAAAAAATAAACTCATTAAGTAGAATATGTCAATCTACGTCCGTAACTAAACTAGCATACGAGAGACCTATATACACATCAGTAGTATGTCGATAACCGCTAATAATGAAGATGAACCAACATTTTATGTAATAAAAGTTAGGTACTCGTATAAATATTACCGTAATACCTTATTATAGTTCTATAGTAAAACTTTATGAATAGGAGTGGTTAAATATGGACCACTCACGAAAAATACTACATTCGTGCAATTGTATTAATCAACCAGAATAGGGCTCTCCCGGCATCCACGTCGTCTCTACAAGCTCATATCGTGGCTCAATAACTTATGAAGCCTTTTTAGTGCGGTTTTGTGTAATTTTTCCGACGAAGGAGTTGTAATTCAATTAGAGGCTTTCTGAAGCTAAAGGATGGAGTAATACTTTGTGTTTCAATTATACAGTTTAATTGGTATTTTCAAAGCTAAAATAATAAGAAAAATTACAGAAAGAGCTTCAAAGGCTATGCAAAAAACAAATTTAGAGGAAAGCAATTGAACAGAGTATTTGTCCGCACTGGGACAAAATATCTATGAGAAGAAGTGAACCGTTTTGAAGAATTTCTTAAGTGTGAATGGTTAAAACATGCTTTTATATTTTTTTATTGATTTTATTTTGTTAACTCATGAAAAATAACCATCACTTTTATACCAATTACCAATCAATAACGTATTTATTGTCGTATGTATTTGTTCCTTTAAAAAAAAAAAAAAACTTCATAGAACAAGTAACGTGAATGTTTTATATTAGACTTCACAAAGGCGTAATAAACTATTAACTATCTCCTACGTTCCTTGTTCTATTATTATTAGGTATATTGTGAAAACGGCAACTCAGAGCTCCTTAGAACTGACTGTGAACTCCTTTACTATGGTTTCTCTAAGGAGCTCCAGTGTCATAATCGGATAGTATTTCCTAGAAAGTTAATCGGTCCATGTTACGTGAACGATTTCGAAAATGAGGAAAAGGGGTTAGAATATATTTTTTATCACAATTAATATGAAAATTAAGTATATTAAGCGTTTTTGTCTTGTGTGAATAACCGTTTCTTATAGCACAGCTGGGTTTTTTTTTCAAGATTTCATGGTTAGTCCCATATTAAAGTTGATGATTGAAGTTCAAAATGATAAGTATACAAACCCCTTTCGCCTTAGCATACCCTTTCCTTATAACCCTGTATAGGATTTTCTGGACTGTAAAGTTGATAGAGGTACAATTGTACAACTACGATATAAATATTATTGAATTTTTCTATTAATACAATTTATATTAAATTTAAAAAATACAGATTTTCAATGTGTTACTACCGACATGTAACAACAATTACGCAATAAATAAATATGAATAGGCAAGCGGCTGATAGACAAACATTATGTACCTACCTAGAATCATCCCATGGTAGCAGCGCTCAGTGGTAAATAGGTTTTAAATAAATAAAAATAATAAATAAACATCTGGGACATTATTGCACACATGGTCATCAGACCCCAAACTAAGCAAGCTTGTAACATTGCTGCCAAAAACTGATACACGTACATATATATTTTTAAATACATACTTAAATAGATGTTAACACCCAGACATAGAACAAACACTAATGTTTGTCCTAGGTGGGAATCGAACCCACGCCCCCAAGCGCAGAAGCCTGGTTCCCTACCAACTAAGGTAACGGGGCTGTAAGCTAAATAGGTTCTTTTCTACACTAACAAATTCAATTCCATTCATTTTCTCCGAAATTGTCTGTAAAAGTCATCCAGCCTTCCTTAACCTCTTACCATGACAAATCACAACCGGAAATCTTTTGTAATCCGGGAAACGTACCCTCAAATGCTTCCGTAGTGGCTACGCAGTACGCATATCCTATGAAATGCACACTAATTTTTCCCCTCCGTTGCTAAGGTTTCTTTCTTTCGTTACCCCGCGAACTATGAATACCATCATCAGTCTGGAATTATCATATTTCACATTGGCAACAAAAGAGCAAGCCTTCGCGCTAAAATCACCGCTAATCTTTATATAATAGAGGGGGTTTTTCTGTGTGGATGGTGTTGTAATTTGGGGTGATATGTAATAGCAGGGAGGAGACCGCAACAAGTCTTAAGTCGCTGTCTAACCCACCCTCGGAGATTGTTTGAGGTTTGTCTCGACGACGGAGTATTTGCTGGGGGTATTAACACGTCGTATTAAAGTTTCTATTCAATAAAAGTCTTGTTTTGCTAAAGTAGCATTATCCAACGGTCATCCTACTAGGTTGGAGAAAATGGTATGAAGGATTGTAGGCATGCATCAAAAGTCTAAAGACATAGAGAGCAGGTAAACCAACGAAATAAAGAAGAAAACTTTTTGGAGTTTACTCCTTAAGAAACGATCTGAGTTATAAGGCCCGGTACGGAAATTTTATGAGGAGTAAAATCAAGTGTAACACGAAAAGTTGAGGCGTTACGTAGAAAGAGACAAACATATATATCTGTAGGATTGAACGTGTAAAAGAATGAGATGATTCCCATGTATCCCATGTTCCCATGATGAGACACATGTATTCCATCTCATTCTTCTGCTGCCGAGTAAACTCCAATCGTGCGTCGTAGCTGACACACACACACTCTTTTTTTCCAATTTATTGTTAAACTTATAACTCATTATTTAATTATTCCAAAAATATTCGAATATACTGACTGCCCCGGTGGCTCAGTTGGTAGTGAACCTAACTTCTGTGCTTGGGGGCGTGGGTTCGATTTCCATCTAGGACAAACATTTGTGTGATGAACATTTGTGTTTGTTCTATGTCTGGGTGTTAATATCTATTTAAGTATGTATTTAAAAATATATATGTACGTATATCAGTCTCTGGCAGCCATATAACAAGCTTTGCTTCGTTTGGGGTCAGATGACCGTGTGTGCAAAAATTTCCCATTTTTCCCAGATACTAGTCTTAAGTTAGTATTTATTTAAGTATGTATTTAAAAATATATATGTACGTATATCAGTCTCTGGCAGCCATATTACAAGCTTTGCTTCGTTTGGGGTCAGATGACCGTGTGTGCAAAAATTTCCCATTTTTCCCAGATACTAGTCTTAAGTTAGTATTTATTTAAGTATGTATTTAAAAATATATATGTACGTATATCAGTCTCTGGCAGCCATATTACAAGCTTTGCTTAGTTTGGGGTCAGATGACCATTTGTGTGCAAAAATGTCCCAGATATTAATTTATTTTATTATTTAAAGCCAATTAATAACTAGTGTAAAATATCTGGCTTTTAATCTATTATAAAATTTTACATCACCAAATACTTTTGTGTAAGATTCTTATCACAATAATTATCAACTTAAAAAACCGACTTCAGAATTAGTAATTACGCAATTTCGTATACTTGTTCGACAGATCTTTTCCAGTAATTTTGATTTAAAAACGAAACTGCAGAACGGATTTCGATAAAATTCGAAATATAAAAATAATCTGAACGCCCATTCAAATAAAAAAATAACAAATTGGTTTATGAATGATGGAGTCCTGAGATAACAAACATAAAAAGAAATAAAATCATTAAACACATTTAAAAAATTCACATTTTAAAGGATATTTCATTATTATAGGCATACCTACTTACCTTTTTATTTATTTATTGCTAAATAGGCTTGCGCTTGGCCGCCAACTCGTCAGGCGATGATGCGGCCTACGATGGATCACGCTTGCCTAGAAGAAACCGAATAATACCTATAATAATACCATACAAAAACTCTCTTTTTCCTAATGCACGGCACGGGCCGCTTGCATGCATAGACAGACATACTTTGCTAAATTTTATAAACCTACCCTCTAAGTTAGACTTTTTACTGTAGTTTGATTGTTTTGTTAGTTAATTTATTATTGGCATATTCCTGTTAACTATGCTCAATGGCGCTATAATTTACCTTTTGTTACTGTGTTTTCTCAATAAGTGAATTTATAAATTCTTGAGGAAATAAAAATCTTAAACCGTAAAAAAATACGACCCAATTAAGAATCCCCTCCTTTTTTGAAGTTGGTTAAAATACACATTTCTATTCTCTTTAGGTATTTTTGATAAAACAACATAACACATAAACAATTAATGGAATCTGTTCACGATATACAGAAACGCGCAAACAGCGTACTCGGCTCTTGTTGTTTTCTATGAGAGAGCGTCGTCGTGTTGGCAGCATCACTGGGGCCAGATTTAACGTTCGACGGAACTGATTTATTAGTCTGCTCCATCCTGCAGCGTCCTTTTGGCTAGAAACTAAGCTTGAACTGCACAGCTAAAAATAATTCAAATGGCTACTACTAATCATTGACGTCAATTCTGTAACGATTTTCAAAGCTAAACAAAATTTTACAGCTCGAAAATTGTTGCCACCCTTTTCTGAAGAATTGAAATTAAAAAGAGGCGCTGATAATTTTAGTCCTGTCAAAATAATTTAGTTTAGATACATATACTGCAGAATTGACGCCAATTTGGACACTACTAGTCATTGTGTCGTTCTCCGTCGCTAAGCGCCTAACGTAAACGGTGTTTTTCATCAGTTAGCTGATTGAGTTGGAAAGTTTCAGTTCCAAGCGTGTAAGTCCATAGGCAAACTGTAAATTAACGTCAAGTGAGCTGGAGCCAATTCCAGCCAACTAAAAAATTATATGAAAAATATATTGTGTTGATCTATACTTTCTGACTTCTTCCTTCGTCATACTTAATAGAGAAAAAACAAGCGATTTATTTTCAGTCGCATATTTTTAACTCTAGTATCAGACCACACTTAAATTATAAATGTGGTTGTTTGTGTGTACCTAATGTGTTGATATGTTTATCTCCACTCAACTATATAACGATTAAACGTATTTGAATGAAATTCGGTAGTTTAAAGATTTGGAATTACAGACTTTTTACCTGAAAAAATATATTTTATTCTAGAGAGCGGAACCACGGGTCACTGCTAGTAAGATAAGAATAAGGCCAGCTGGAGGCCTTTAACATGAGAGAACACACAACCGGGACCATAAGACTAACGTGACGTCCTATAAATACTCTAGAGCTCTTTAGGGTCAATGTGTAGACTGACACAAAGAAGAGAAGGCCTTTTTTCGACTGTCAATTATTCGTCCATAGATATTAGGCAGATTATAACCACTAAAACCTTCACCCGTGACCAGCCTTAGTGGTTGACAAGAAGGCGCTGGGATCTCCATAGTTAAGCAGCAGAGCCTTCTGCACTGCGCTACAGCACTCCAGAGATAACTGCGGCTTATCACGGCTTTTCCTACGATAACGTTGGTCACACAACGTTATTATTCTCTCCGGGGCTCGTTTAGGTGGATGGTCAAAGCTTTTGGCCAACCTTTGACCATCCCGAACCCAGCTGTCTTTTTTTGTATAGCCTTTTATTACAGGCACGAATACCGGTCGTATTCCATTGCCCCAGCACCATTGCCATAAGAAGAGAAAGCCAACCCGAACAGTGACCAATACAGGATGACAATGATGATGTAGACTATAGTTTTCTCTACGTCTCGTACGCCCTAGTCTTTATTAACGTGCTTTTTGGCAGGCTCGACCCATCCTGTAGTTGTTTTCCTCGTTCCCTAAGTGCCGCTATGCTTTCACTAAGCGGTGCTGGCAATGGATATTTAATTCTGCTCGTAAAACCGTCGAGGAATGTTCAGCATGCGAACACGGAATGTAAATGGGTGTGTATGATTTGTGGCAGATGAAATAATTTGGGGGATTCGTTACATACGACTAGAGAGAAATTTTATGGTATTATCTGAATTCGCGATTTTATACAAAATGTATAGATATAAACCCTTTATTGACTCTTTATTGTCTTTTTTCTCTTTGTTGTCGTTTCTTTATATACATCCAATATACCTTTAGATACGTCCATACTCTCAAACCAGCACCCTTGTTCTAAGTTGTGCAGGTTACTTGCACCATGTACAAGAATTTTTTATTCAAAGCATTGTATTTACTTTACCATCAAGATTAGTTATTAGTTTGCCGCTATATTATGTAGATCTACAAATTGTAAAAAAAATGATTTCAAAGGTTCTATTTGTCCACTCCATTAAACCATTGGCGTTTTAAAGGGCCAATGCAACGTGAGTTCATCATCTCGCCCGTACATTTTATCATCCCTGAAGATATAAAATGACTAATATACTTAAAAAAAAATTAAAAACATAAGTCATAGAGAAAAATTATTACAAAAATTTCATATTAGTCCAAACATCATCGCTTAACATCAGGCAGTCAAACGCAAGCCAATGTATCAATAAATCGTTCAAATAAAAAATAAAAAAAGGTTTTTATTTATGAATTTTTTTTTGGACTAATATGATATTTTTGTTGACCTTTTCTAATGTTATTCTTGAGGTCTTATGTTTCTTATATTTTACGTTAGTACTCATTCATTTAGATACTTTTTTTCTACCAATAAAAACAAACAAATATCTTCAGAAATCTAGAAATGCGTTATAGGAGATAGTGCACGCATGGTTACTACAAAGGACCATAAGACTTTACATGGTAATGTAATAGGTCGGGGAAAAAGTCTTTTCGTATTTTGTATGTATAAAGTTGTACTAAAAATCTCATCGGTTGTACTGTTTGTATCTGGCTGGTTTTGATACCATTAAAAATATGACATTTTAAAAAAGGAATTCAAAAAGTAAAAAGCAATTTCCCGCCATTTTTCAATTGTTTTTTTTTTCGATAAAATGAGTGAATCTGACTAAGAAAATTCGATATATTTTTAAGTTTTATTACAAAAAAGGGAAAAATGCCACACAAGCCGCGAATAAAATTTTGTGACGTTTATGGACCTAATGCAGTGTCATCAAGAGTAGCACAATGTTGGTTCATGCGTTTTCAGTCCGGGAATTTTGATGTCAAAGATGCAGCTCGCTCTGGTCGCCCTGTTACGGATAAAGTCAATGCCATTTCTGAAAAAGGGGACCAAGATCGGCATTTTAGTAGTTAAAACATAGCTGAAGAACTGGGGATCGGCCACAAAACAGTTTTGACCCATTTGAAAAAGACTGGGCATACAAAAAAACTCGATATTTGGGTGCCACACGAGCTCACTGAAAGAAACCAAATGAATCATGTACTCATTTGCGATTCTCTATTGAAACGTAACGAAACCGAACCGTTTTTGAAAAGATTGATCACTGGTGATGAAAAATGGATCACCTACGACAAGAATGTGCGCAAACGATCATGGTCAAAGGGCAGTGAAGCACCACAGACTGTAGCGAAACCCGGATTAACACGTAATAAGGTGATGCTGTGTGTATGGTGGGATTGGAAGGGCACCGTTCATTATGAGCTTTTACCGCCGGGCAAAACCATCGATTCGGATCGCTACTACCAACAGCTGATGAGTCTCAAACAAGAAATTGAGAAAAACGGCCGGAATTGATCAACAGAAAGGGTGTGGTCTTTCATCATGATAACGCCATACCGCACACATCTTTGGTCACTCAGCAAAAATTAAGAGAGCTTGGTTGGGAAGTGTTAATGCATCCACCATATAGCCCTGACCTTGCACCCTCAGATTTCTACCTGTTTCGGTCTCTTCAGAATTCTTTGGGTAGTGTTAGATTAACATCCAGAGAGGACTGTCAAAACTACTTGTTGCATTTTTTTGATCAGAAGTCCCAAAATTTCTACATCAACGGGATCATGTCACTACCTACAAGACGGCAACAAGTTATCGAACAAAATGGCACATATATATTATAATTAAATGTAATTAAACTTGAAAAAAATATGTCTTGAATTTGTTTATAAAATACGAAGAAACTTTTTCCCCGACCTTATATTAGAGTCGCATTTAGTGGAGCAAAACCATGGCGCTTACACACATTCGTGAATTTTGCTACTTCTATGTTTGAGTTTTTCTAATACTTTTCAAAAGTATAGCTGTAATAAAAAATCTTATGTCTACTCTACCTCCATAATTATGAAATCTGCATATTAAGATATCTTAGACTAATGTTTAATATATATATATATATATTTTTTTCGGATGAATATATTTATTTCAGGAATGTGTACAAACTAACAAAGGTATATTAAATGAAACAAACACAAAAAAAGCCTCAAATAATAAACTTCTAAAAATCAAAAACAAGATTTAATAAATGATTTTATTAAATAGATATTTGAACGAATGCAAAAAAATAGGTAGAAAAGTTTTTCTATCGAGCAAAATGTCTTTTATTGTGTTTCGGTCTTTAGATAAAATATACAACAATTTTGATATGGCGCCATTTTTATTATTATAAGCTAACCATGGAAGTTGACAAACTAAAATGGCCAAAATTGTTAATAGGAGGAAAACAGAGCCTTCAGACATTTAAAAAAAAGCCTTTACTCATATGTACCAAATTTTCACGGCGATACTCCTAAAAAACTCATCAACCCAAGTAGTTGAATCCACTTACAGTCCTTCCATTAACACTTGCTATAGACAGCCACAGCCCCGTGATAAGTTCAACAAGGTAAGACGAGCTCTAAAGAAGATTTTCTTTGCCATCGAAGGGGAAAATTATCTTGATCGGATAACAGCCCTTCGGTTTAATTATATTTCTAAACACCTCGAGTTTCCCTTCCAGTGCACGTGTTAAGATGTGTGATAAGACATGTACCTTTTACCCGACTACGTAAAAAGAAGGTTATGAGTTTATCGGTCTATGTATATGTAAGTATGTTCCATAACAGTACCAGATGCACGACAAAAAGACACTTTCTTAAGCCCGTTGCAGACGATGTTCAGAAACTGGCGCAAGTAATACTTGCTCTAGTATTACGCTTCGTCTGCAACGGGCACTAAGCAACTTACACTGCCAATGGCACTAAGAAATAATATTCAATATTAAAAAAACCGACTTCATAAAATATCAGTACTGGACCAAATTAAAATGGAACCACACGGAAAGCACCAGCTTTCAAATAAAAAAGAATCATCAAAATTGGTTCACCCAGTCAAAAGTTCTGAGGTAACAAACAATAAAAAACAGTTGAATTGAGAACCGCCTCCTTTTTGGAAGTCAGTTAAAAAGTGTGATAGCTCGTTACAGACGATGCGCAGTTAACTGGTGCGAGTACCTAATACTTGCGCGTCGTTTGCAACGGGCTTTATGCTAGAAATTCCATTTAGCACTTAGCATTTCCAATCTACTTTTTTAGGGTTCCGTATCCAAAGGGTAAAACGGGACCCTATTACTAAGGCTCCGCTGTCCGTCCGTCTGTCCGTCCGTCTGTCACCAGGCTGTATCTCATGAACCGTGATAGTTAGACAGTTGAAATTTTTACAGATGATGTATTTCCGTTGCCGCTATAACAACAAATACTTAAAAATAGAATAAAATAACAAGGGGGCTCCCATACAACAAACGTGATTTTTTGCTTGTTTTCGCTCGTTTTTGATAACGGCAAGAGGAAGACGCTTGAAATATTCACAGAATATTTGGTCAATATATTCACTTTAAAAATAAATTATTAAATTAAAATAAATTTAATATTTAAGGAGGGCTCACATAAACGTGTTATAATTGCCGTTTTTATAGATAATGGTACGGAACCCTTCGTGCGCGAGTCCGACTCGCACTTGGCCGGTTATTTAATAAAACAGCAAATGTGTGGAACTGAGTCTATCTTTCGGAACAGGATCCAGTGTTGTTCAAGAAAAAATTATATAGGTATTTCATATATAGCGAAGTGGGCTACATATTATGCACACACATCATCACTTCCAATCAGGTGAGATTGTGGTAAACGCATGCGTAGACCGTTGTAAAAAATGGTGAGCTAATCCTCCTAAACTAATTATTAGATTTTGTGTTGATGAATGCGTCAATGTCGTTCAGTGTGGAGGTTTAAGGGGGAGGCCTATGTTCAGCAGTGGACGTCTTCTGGCTGATGATGATGATAATGAATGCGTCTTGATACTCCAGGTGTCATAATATGACATCACAGTAATTCCAATATGACAGATTTAATTAACAACTTATCTTCGCATCTGCATGGCAAGAATTTAGGTTTATTATATTGTGTTCGGTATTGGAACGAAGACTTAGGCCTTACTTAAAAACGTTACTCAAGTTGATCTATGTTTTAAAATGCTCTCTCAATTTCTCGCTGACGGCAATCGTCACACGCGAAAACAGAGCATATTTAATCGTATGTCAACTTGAGTAACGTTTTTAAGTAAGGCCCTTAATGAGAACACTTCAAATACATATAATTCTCCTAAACAGGGTTATACGGAAAGGATGCACAACGCCGAAAGAGGTCTATACTCATCATTATGAACGACTTTTACTATGTGACCAATGCTAAAATCGCGGGGAATAAACCAGCAGTTACATTTTGCTGAGTGCGAATGGCTAGTTTAGAACTGATATTTTTTCGTGATTTCAGAGTTGGTTCTATTGTGAATTTGCTAACGTTTGAAAGCAATTTACGGGTAAATAATGTTTTATTTTGGCGGAAGAGATCGAAAAACTTATTTTCGTATATTTTTTTCGATCTCCGCTATACAATAAAATATCAACACAAAAATTGGTTTTTACCATTTGCCATTTATTCGTGTTTTTTTTAACTAATCGTTTTTTGTTATAAGGTCGGGGAAAAAGTTTCTTCGTATTTTATAAACAAATTCAAGACATATTTTTTTCAAGTTTAATTACATTTAATTATAATATATATGTACCATTTTGTTCGATAACTTGTTGCCATCTTTTAGGTAGTGACATGACCCCGTTGCTGTAGAAATTTTGGGAATTCTGATCAATAAAATGCAACAAGTAGTTTTGACAGTCCTCTCTTGATGTTAATCTAACACTACCCAAAGAATTCTGAAGAGATCGAAACAGGTGGAAATCTGAGGGTGCAAGGTCAGGGCTATGTGGTGGATGCATTAACACTTCCTAACCAAGCTCTCTAAATTTTTGCTGAGTGGCCAAAGACGTGTGCGGTCTGGCGTTATCATGATGAAAGACCACACTCTTTATGTTGATCAATTCCGGCCGTTTTTTCTCAATTTCTTGTTTGAGTCTCATCTGCTGTTGGCAGTAGAGATCCGAATCGATGGTTTTGCCCGGCGGTAAATGCTCATAATGAACGATGCCCTTCCAATCCCATCATACACACAGCATCACCTTATTACGTGTTAATCTGGGTTTCGCTACAGTCTGTGGTGCTTCACTGCCCTTTGACCATGATCGTTTGCGCACATTCTTGTCGTAGGTGATCCATTTTGCATCACCAGTGATCAATCTTTTAAAAAACGGTTCGGTTTCTTTACGTTTCAATAGAGAATCGCAAATGAGTACACGATTCATTTGGTTTCTTTCAGTGAGCTGGTGTGGCACCCAAATATCGAGTTTTTTTGTATACCCAGTTATTTTCAAATGGGTCAAAACTGTTTTGTGGTCAATCCCCAGGTCTTCAGCTACGTCGTAACTACTAATATGCCGATCTTGGTCCACTTTTTCAGAAATGGCATCGACTTTATCCGTAACAGGGCGACCAGAGCGAGCTGCATCTTTGACATCAAAATTCCTGGACTGAAAATGCTTGAACCAACATTGTGCTACTCTTGATGACACTGCATTAGGTCCATAAATGTCACAAATTTTATTCGCGGCTTGTGTCGCATTTTTCAGTTTTTTGTAATAAAATTTCACAATATATCGAATTTCTTCGTTAGATTCACTCATTTTATCGAACAAAAAAACAATTGAAAAATGGCGGGAAATTGCTTTTTACTTTTTATATTCCTTTTTTAAAATGTCATATTTTTAATGGTATCAAAACCAGCCAGATACAAACAGTACAACCGATGAGATTTTTACTACAACTTTATACATACAAAATACGAAAAGACTTTTTCCCCGACCTATTATTTCAGCGATATTTTTATTTGTTGAAAATGTGCTAGACAAAGTCGGCAAGCCCGGCATTATTCATCCTTTAAATGTTACCTCTGTTTCTGATACAGTTATATACCTAGTCAAATTTTTCCATTTCACCCTACTGTGGGTACAAAAGCCTAAGCCCCACACTATATAGATTTGGCCGCGATGGATGGCAGTCTTGGCTAAAAGCTCACATCTCAATGCCTGCACCAGGCATTCAAGTGCCGCAGACGACAATCATGCGCACCTGTCGGCTATAACCCTGGCACAAAGGATAAGCGAGATCGGATTTAATTCGTCTCATTCAACTGATAGTGCATGGTTACGAAGTGCTGATTTTGTTGTTTTCATAGGAGCCGCAGGCGTCAATCGTGCGCACCTATAAACTATAACCCTGGCACAAAGGATAAGCGGGAGCGGACTTTTTTTAATGATATACTGGGTGACGAGACGAGCGAAGTCGCTCGCCTGATGGCTCTTAACGCTTGCCCATAACAGCACAACGCCACTCAGAATTTTGAACTTCAACAGTTCAAAACCCTGGATAGCAATGCACTGCGCTCGTCACCCCAAGATATAAGATGTCAAATCTCTGTGTGCCCTGTAATTTCACTGGAAACATTGCCCTTCAATCCGGAACACAGTAGTGTTTGCACACTACTGCTTGGCGGTTGAATAACTGGTAAAGGTGTGGTACTTCCCCAGGCGGACCCCTGCAAAAGAGTCCTACCACTACAAAACGTCATCGTCTCACTTCATTCGTCTCACGTCGGACTTAATTCGTCTCATTCAACGTTACTGGTTACTTGATAGTTACAAATCACGGGTTTCGTTGGTTGCGTATGTAAATACATTATTATCGTTTTAGTAACTAACAAACACGCTTATCTGACTCGTTAAAATAACCAAAGGTCACCCGCTCTACCCGCACTTGATTTGCTGGAAGTATTGAAGAGTTGTACTACCCACCTCTCGGCTCCATCATCAGGCCCTCGTACGTACGTAACGTCAAGAATCAAAATAATGTAAATAGACGCAATAAAATCAGTTAAAAGATTTTAATTTCAATGTGTAATAATCGAGAAAACTTAAAAAATACATTGTAATTGCATATTATTATAGTAATTTTTAAACTTTCGCGATTCGAACACATGTTTTCATATTTATCGGGAAAGGTATCTATTTTTACCTATATTTAATAGTGCGCGATAAGTCCCAATAAATATGAAAACATGCATATTATTATGTTGACATAATACATGGTAATTCTTCAATAGCCATAAACAGCTTCAAAAAAACAATTTCAAAATTCAGATTTACTGTACCAAATTTCTACAATGATATATGTCTTAAACGCTCATTTTGTATGTCTTATACCCTCTGATCTCTTTGTTTGGGGCTGGCACTTAGCTGGGGTGTCGCAGGTGCGTGCAGGGACGTGCCCAATCAAAGGACGACAAATTGTCAAGCCCTTTGATGATGTTTGGCGCTTAGCCCTTTCTGGAGGAATGTTCCAAAGAGATTCCTGGCGCATTCTGGGATCACAAACGGTCAAGCGACCGTATGTGAATTCATGAAATGGCTTGCAAAGTTTTCATACACGACTTCCGCGCTAACTAAAGCATGTGTGTAATTATAGCAACAGTAGCCTAAGTTAAGGACCTAGGTACAGTTGCCAACTTGGACAGCTTTGAATCACGTTTGCGCAGCAACGGCAAACAGTACAAATTTCTTTTTTTTTATATGAATACTTGAGGATATATCTAATCTTACATGTGTTTTAGAAATACAAGTACGGCCAAGGATTGGAACAACCGGCCGGCCTCCTTGTTTCCTGAGATTTATAATCAGGGCCTTACCAATAAGCGAGTTGGTGGTCAAACGTGTACTTATTCGCAATAAAAAAATTATTAAAACTTTTATCGATAGAATAATTCGACAAAAACCGGTCGTCTTAGACACATTTTTCTTATTTCCTGCGAATTGATAAGTTGGCAATTGGTATTTACGGCCATATAACTCACCTAATCTGTCTTCTTAAGAAAATTAAATTAAGGTTTTATCATTTGTCGCTCACTTTATTGACGCTTAACCGCTACGCCAGTCTCATTTTGCAGGCGTAAATTAAATCGTATAGATTTGTCACTTTTTACATGCTTTTATTAAATTTTCCCTGTATACACACGGCTCAACACGACAAATCTTGCAACTGAATTTAAGACCAAGAATTTTTTTATAATATAATTTTTATATTAGTTATCCCCAACTGATTGTGCTGAAATTTTGCATACACATTTAGTTTGTACGACAATACATGGTTAGCAAAGTGACGTCATACTAAATCCAGTATGGCGGACTACCAAAGATGGCTGACCAGTTATTATTGTATGCATTTCCATAATATGGGTATCAAATTAAAGAGTTTACTGAGAAGAATACGAAAAATTAAATTACATCACTTAAATTCAATATGACCGACGCCTAAATGCTTGTAATATATTACTTATTAGTATTTCGTTTCAGACAGCCGCGAGCTTTTATGGCAAATACGTGCCGCTCTGCGCTTCGCAATGTCAAAAAAATGCAGGCGCACTTCACGTCTGTTCCGTAGATTTCCGTCGCTCTAGAGCCTGTAAGTAAATCTGCTTTAATAGTATTATATTATACTATAGGCACAGTGGTATGAGAGCGTTTTGTCTTATTGCGAGTTTCTGTTTATTTATCTAAATTCTTATATTATTTTAATAATAGCTGTTTACGCGACTTCGCCCGCGTTGTAATCAAAACATACTCTACGTCAGGGGTCAGCAAACCGTGAGCCGCATGCCGCTTTTTCAAGAGACAATTGAGGCTCTTCATGTTTGCTGTTTTTCTTTAGAGGGTTTGGCAAATAGAAAAGTCGTGGCTCTTTGAAATTCATGAAACTGATATTTTTATTGCGACTGGCTCTTCCACATTATATCGTAATTTCCCTTTTGCAGTTTATGGACACAAAACGTCCATACTAAAACGTTTTACATTATCGGTCTGGCTATATTTACAACGGTTAACAAGGCTGCGTGTTGGTTATACACTAGCCAACGGATTACATAGTTTACAAGGTTTATTAGCTTAACGGAAATGGGGGGAAAAGTCACAAAACTGTTTGCTAAGAAAGCGTATACAAGTATTACGAGATTACATTATTGAGGTAATTAAATTGTTACCCTAAAGGTAAGAAATAAAAATAGGTAGCTATCTGTTTAATAGAGTAATACGGTAAGGTAGAATGAGAATTGGCCTTATAAGTGAGGATGCGGGGACGCTTAGCGACACATTTTCTACTTTTCTACATTCTATTTCTGTCTAGCAAAATATATCTCTTAATATATGATAAAAATATCTAGTTAATTTATATACTAGCAATTCTTGTTTATAAATTTATTTCGCGTGTCTCGGAAACAGTTCTAACGATTTGGATGAAATGTTATATTTTTTAGATAAGGTTTTGAATACCAAGCTCGGTCGCTCAGGTACTTTATTCTAAATTTAAATGATGTAACTGGATTGCAACTGGATTTGGCATTTCGATAGGTAATGTTGAATAGTTGTGCAGTCAATAACCTACTTATACAACACTTCTCTACATACCACCTTAACCTCCACCACCTCTTACCAATTTTCAACTATACCAGCCACAAAATAAAGGCAAAATTTGCGTGATGAAGAGGTAAATAGATAGGGAAGCAGTGATTCAGAGTAATGCATCATTAGGCAAGTCGTGAGTTTGGCATTCAAGGTCCCCCAGGAGGGCACAATTTGGAGCGATTGATATTTCCTTGGCCCCCTTTGGCCCCCTGGTTGTTCCCTATTATGATATAATGCCGGTTACATCTTTAGGGGAATCCCTTTGTCATGACATAGAAAATAGTTGTGAAAGTGCCGACCGTTGGGAATCTTAATGGCAATCTTAGGAGATAGTTGTCATTTGTATGATAAACTTAATGTTGTTGTTTGTCGCAGTAAAGATACTTCTTTTAATTGACGAGAAAATCATAAAACGGACTAGGTTCCTCCATTCGATTATATTCGAATAATATATCGGTACCCCTGGTCCTTTCGCTGTCCTATTCATATTAAACTTGTTGGTAAAATAACACATATTCGCGTAATATCACAAATATTTTAATCTAAATACTATGATTATAATAATTGCTGTTTATTTTTATCGTAATAATATAGGGTTACCCTGTATTAAGCTGAAAGGAGTCATTGTACTCATCATTTTGAACAAACTTTTACTATGGGACAAACCGCGAAAAATATCTGCAAACGAAAAAACCGAAATACGATTAAAGATATTGTTTAAAAAAAGTATCACTGATTTGCGCTTTTTCTCCCTGTGTATATCAGATCAAATTTTTATTAAGGTTATATGATTATTTACGGGATATTTACCGTGGTAAGGTTGTGGAAGGAGCTCCCGATATTTCGGCGCAGTTACATGCACTATGTTCACGGGAAGACTGAAGAATGCGGGTGGTTGGTGAAAAAGTTTAAAGTTAGGTACAGACAAAACGATCTACCCTCTTTCTTAGTCTTTAAATTTTTATTTATAAAATTATGTCTACGAAATCTAAATATACAGATTTCATAATAAAATTACGGAGGGACTTGTGAACGTATGTTTTACATTACAGCTATACTTTTCGAAAAATATCAGAAAAATAGAAATAGCGAAACTCATGAGTTTGCGTAAGCGCCATAGTTTTGCTCCACTAAATGCGACTATTAAACTCTTAGGTAAAACTCCTAAGCAAAATATAAAACCATTTCACAGGTGATTTGATCCAAAAATAGCTACCGATAGCGGCAAGTCAGCACATTTAGCATTCAATATATTCCAAGAACCAGTGCCAATGCCCGCCCATGTCGTGTCGTAGAATCGAGCTACTTTACCTGTGCACGTAGGTATAGGTAAGTAAGTAATATGAACAGTGTCGTATCCTTATATCAGACAAACAGGGCAGATATGCCTTAATATAACGATTGTTAGGTTCAAATATATCCGTGTTTCTACCACTTTTTTCATCATTACAACTACCCACTAAAATATTGAACTACCCATTTTCTATCTCTATACTTATATAAAATCAATAGTCGTTTGGTTTTAGGTTGGAATTTTCCGGACATGTCCGGGTATTTACGCTTTTGTCCGGTATGCTGGGGGAATTCCGAAACGTCTGGAATTCTAGAAATGAATTGAAAAAGACCGCCACACGGATTCATCATGCCGCGAAATATGAACTTTGAAGGAAATGTCCGGAAAATTCTTTAAGCGTCCGGGTTTTTGCCCGGAGATTTTTTCCATCTGGTAACCCTTACGATCTACTAACTCTCCTCGGATCTCCTCATTTTTGATTCGTTCTCGTAGAGAAACCCGTACCAAAGCCCTCTCCATAGCTCGCAGTACGACTTTGAGCTTGTTTATAAGGCCCACAGTGAGAGACCACGTCTCAGTGCCGTATAAGTATGTCATCACTGGCAACACACATTAATCGAAGACTTTTGTCATAATATTTACTTTTATTTATTTTACTTATATGTAAATACCGTTTAGAAACACTTAAAAACCTACACGTTACTCGTTATCAGCCAAAACACTAGAAAAAACAAGCACACCACACAAGTGCACTACAACAACACCTACAAGATGCTCTACACACAAAGAAGCAAGGACATGAGTACGTTGCACAAAGCGAACGACATATCTGTAAAGTCACATGGGAGAGCCACAATCATATTTTCAGAACAAACCCGAAAGACTTACATGAACAATTTTAGTTCCTTCATTTGTCCATCTCTACAGGAATTTTGGTCGGTCTGTATCACTGGCTCGCGGGTAAAACGCACTCTTTCTAATGACCGCAGCTTTTGAGGCGTCTTGTTTCATGTTCTTTCACACGTTTTACTAGGAGACTGTACTTAAAACCAACAAAGTGTACAAAAGTATAGTAATTTTTTAAACCGACTTCAATAAAGGAGGATGGTTCTATGTTCCATTGTTTTTTTTTAAATATGTATGTTCACCAATTTCTCCGCCAACTAATGACCGATACAAAAAAACATCTTTTGTTCGGTAGGGCATACTTCCAATTTGTTGCCATTGCCACCAAATCAGGATCTGATGATGGGATCCCAGGGAAATAGCGGGCAACCCTTAAATTTTATAAGCACATTACGTTTTTCTTATATTTATGAAGTCTGTTTTTAATGTCCAATTTAATGTCCAAAACGACTGCCCAATCAAGGCGTGTTGATTTTTAAAGAATCGTGTGTCGTTATCTCTACTTATGCTTCTAAATTTGTTTGTCGTCCATAACGTCTAAATGTCTGAACTGATTTCGATGAGTATGATCAAGGTTAGAATGGTGAATGGCCCGTGATACAGTTGCGTGCTCCAGTTGACCAGACCATGGTCAGTTGTTTAACAGGGACGCAAATGGATCACTCAGGCTTACTATGCCGAATTATCTGAACGTACATACCCGTTTTCGTCTAATTCCCTAAATGTCAAAGTATCTGAAGCGCCTCAAAAATAATTTATGGAATTGGACGAAAATGTAAATTATACGTTCGTGGAAATGGTAATTCGGGGAATTGTACTTTTAGATAAATTCATAACTACAATCTGGAAATTAGATGCTGTGTACCTAAACCTATTAATCGATATAGCGTTAAATTCCAAAAGAGAATGCAGATTCTCAGGACCACAGGCATAAAATTCACACAATATTTATTCATTCACTGGATAGACTACCCCGTTACATCATGAGTTTCTTTAAAGTGTTAATTGACTTAATGGGTCGGCAACATATATGCCTCTGGTGTTACAGATTTCCATCAGTGATGGTGATCATTTACCATCAGGCAGCCCATCTGCCACCTGGTCGTTTGCCATCCATGGCATTACCAAGAAAGTAGGCGGAATAAACGAGAATAAAAACGCAGTTTACATTATACGATATGAGTTATTTATTTTGTTTCTTACAACAGATTTCTTGCTATTACAATGAAATTAAATATTCATGTGTCAATAATTTCAAGTTAATACAATAATTTGCGTAAATTTGCTATTTTAGCACAGCAAATCTAAGGTGCTTTAGCCCTAAGCCGGGCATGCGGTGATCTGCCTTTTTTGACCACAACCACAAATAAGAAAATATGAGTACAGTATTAAATATAGCACGGTAATAACTTACTATAACTTTAATACTAAAGTAAATACCTAAAAATGGTATGATAAGAAGCGTTAATAATGATATCATTAAAATGTAAGGAGCTGCACATAGACTAACAGCCCACAAGGACGCTTCAATGTTGTGGTAAAGTAAAATACTTCCTATGACTAGATATAGATTTTGACTAACACTTTTACGAGGCAACAGAACTAGGTGCACGACTTCATGGAGTAGAATGTTAGCAAGAATGAAAGTAACTGCAAACTTTAGAATATTATTGAGGCCCGATTTACCGCACCATGCAACGCAGTTCAACGTAGAAGTCGCTGCGGAGCTAATTAGTGAAGAGCCAACCATTTTGATCAGGTCATCCACTTGACAGCAAGTACCAGAAGTAACTGACCAGGTCGTTCACTTGACAGGAAGCGCCCGAAGTAGCTATGGGAGCAGATATTGTTTATGCTTGCACATGATAATTTAATTTTCTTTTCCGAGTTGAAGCATGTTGTATAATTTATTAATTTTTTTTCTTATACATTTTTTATTTAAATTTGTTGATGAACTGTCATTGGTGTTAGCGAGTGACATCAAGTGACAGTCAAAGAGAATTTATTTATTATTTTATTTCCTCTCGGGAGGATTCTGGCGTCGTAAGTCTTGTGCATTGCCAGTGTCAAATATTGAAATATTTTCAAGTTTGAATAAATATCATCATACAAGTCAGAGTAGCAGGCAAATTCACGCAAAGTAAGTCATGCCCTAGGCATCAATATATAATAGGTTTCAATGGAAATTTTAGAAATAACAGGAAAAGACATGTTTCACTTCAATTTCACCTCATTATATCTCTAACATACACTGGAGCACGCTTACGAACACTTATTTTATACAACGACGCGATTTTATCGTGTTGGCGCCAAAACTCTAGAATGTTTTTTTTTATATATATATAGAATAGATCTAAGTTTGGCCACCAACTCGCCTGATGATAAGCGACGTAAAGTAATATAAAATACTACGATTCGAATTTATATTTTTAATGTTTTTTTTTTGTTCGGCTAATGTCACAGGCACCATGCTACACCGCACAGACCATAAAATAGCTACATAAAGCACTAGTGTTCTAACTATATTTTTTGGCAAAATATTTTTATTTCTCGATTTATATCTCATTTTACGATCAATTAAGAACGATAAGATACATCTTTTAGTGTTCATACTGAGTCAGTTCAATCGAAGAAAGGTGCTCGTCACTCGAGACCAAACACAGTTATTATTTCACCAGCTCCGCTATCTTATCGGCTTATAGGAAAAATCAATTTCGTTTGTCGCATCCGATAGGGCGACCATGGAACTTTTAATGGGATTCATTCAACTTTCCTCTCTTCAGACTTGTTCGCTTATCTTTCAATGGCACTTGACGATTGGGTTCGGACTTACTTGAACAGCTTGAACTTACTTTGCGAAATTTTCGGTATTTGTGATATTTTTATACCTACATGACCTTGCCTCTAATTTTTAATGGTTTCATTCATAAATTATTGTAACAACGGCTTACGCTCACGATTATGTTATGTTGTTTGTAATTTATAATGAATCATTTATAATATTTAGATGAAGTGGTTTTATTCATATCATAGAATCGCCTTATTTCTCGCTATTATATATTCCGGTTATTCACTACAGTTATATGATTACTAACCACCATTTCCAACCTTATCACGGTAAATATCCCATTAATACGCATTATAACTATAATAAATCATTTACAAACTTTCTTTCGACGTCCACGAAATTTCTTAACCCAGGTACACCACACTAGGCTCCAACTAAACGTAACCCTACTTGCGTCGACAGAATTAATTTCCTGGCCTATAACTCTCGTATATTGGACGCTGGCGACGTCGCGAGAGGCTTCGATTTATGGTGGCGTGTCTCGGGCAGGTGTGCACGCACCCTTATAGCGTGCTCTTACTATGGCTTACAATGTAGCATTTTTACATTGGTACCTACGCCCGCAGACCAGCAGTTTAGCACGGGCCGTGGACAAAAATCAATCGTGTTTATCCGCGCGTAGATACGACAGAGCTAGAATATGGATACGTTTGTCTCTTTTTGCGGAATAAAAACGGTGTAAAGACATTTTGTCCGCGGCAAGTGCTAAGCCTGCAGGTGGGTTACCATAATCTCGATTACATTCTTATTACCTTACATTGACTTTCATCTTGAACTTACCTGATCTAACCGCTTTTTAGTAAACCCTTAAGTGTGAAACAATACTGTAATTAAAAACTACTTTCAAGTTTCTTTTAAATCTATCATAGTGTGAACACGCATCCCACAACAAGGTACTCATGTTATGTCGAACACAATACTTTTTATTTATACCAAGACGTTGTCTGAGTGGAAGGATGGTATTGACACGTTGACACTTTCACTTTATTTGTGAGCCGACATTTCCATTTCTGGGCACTCAAGAATAGCGAAAGACTTAAGTATGCGATAAGTGTATATTTGTACGAAAAATAAAAAAACTTCAGGACACTTACAAAACTGTGAGAACACAGTCGTAGGTATATTATTGCAGTATCAGTTAAATTGCTAGAACAAACATGAACTCACAAATATAAAACGCCTGGTAAGAAAGTAAACTGCGTGATTATGTGATCGAATAAGTATTCTTGAAAGGAGGGCATTGTAAAATGGGAATCCCTGAAACTAAACTGTGAAAAAAATACTTGGTGTTTTTTTCCTAGCCTATATTGTCCCATTATTGGGCAAATAAATGCCTCATTCCTCATTATCTCCCTAAAGGCCTCCTTCTCTTGTAATGTTCTGCTATTCTTTGCAAAATACGTTCAGACCGTCTCGCCCCATTTCCAGGTATAGCAATGTACGACTGATAAACTCAAAAAAGGTTATTGACATTCCACAAAATGTATGAAACAGTGTTTTATTTCTTCGAAAAAGTGATCATTGCAATTGGTCTCATAGTAAAAAATTATTCGAACTATAGTAAGTTGAGAATCAACCTGTACATCCCCTCCATCCTGAGGTTGCCTAGAAGAGATCATTCATAGCGATAAAGCCGATTGTAATACTAGTTGTAAGCATCTTTATCTTATGTATGTAATTTCTGGCGTGAACAATTAACATTTTATGTACTTATCTTGTATCTCATTTAAGACAGCCCCGTTCAGTTGGTAGTGAACTTGCCTTCTGCGCTTGGGGTCGTGGGTTCGGTTCCCATCTAGGACTAACATTTGTGTGATGAACATTTGTATTTGTTCTATGTCTGGGTGTTAATATCTATTTAAGTATGTATAAAAAAATATGTATATTGGTATATATATCAGTCTCTGGCAGCTAAAGTACAAGCTTTGCTTAGTTTGGGGTCAGATGACCATGTGTGCAATAATGTCCGAGATATTTATTTATTTATCTATTTGTCTATGCTACAATGGACAATACAATACAATATCTCTTTATTACACACCGAAAAATACAGAATAAACTTAAACTAACATCAAAAATAAATATACGGCAGTATAATGGGCGGCCTTATCGCCTAGAGCGATTTCTTCCAGGCAACCTTTATGGACGTTGCATTTTTTTCTTTTAATAAATTGAAATTGAACTTTCTAAAATTAGAAACTTCTATTTGATTCAATATTTCATCTCAAAGCAAGCTTCACAGAAGAATGAGTGAGTTGCCTCGTTACAGAACGTTAACTTTCACAAAGGACAAGTTACACATCGCGTTCACATTGTTACTGGTATTCGAAACTCTACAAAGTGATTGATATTTTACGTAGATGTTATATTATATACTAGCAGCACCCGCTATCCTTCAGAACCATGGTTATTCTGGCCCGTAAACCCGTACGAAGCGCTTTGATTCCACTTTTATTGTGCGAACTGCTAGTTTGTGGAATGCACTGCCTGAATGGGTGTTCCCCGATAGATACAATCTGGGTGTCTTCAAGTCACGAGTGAATCGGTTTCTTCTAGGCAAGCGTGATCCACCGTAGGCCGCATCGTCGCTTAACATCAGGCGAGTTGGCGGTCAAGCGCAAGCCTATTCTACAATAAAAAAAAAAAAGTTAGCCTGTTTGTTTATCCAGAGTATGGTAGTTTAAATAGTGCCACACCAAATTTTATTTATATGAAAAATAACTGGCCCAGTGCGAGTCAGACTCGCACACGAAGGTTTCCGTACCATTATCTAAAAAAACGGCAAAAAGTCACGTTCGTTGTAAGGGAGCCCCTTAAATATTTATTTTATTCTGATATTTTAGTATTTGTTGTTATAGCGGCAACTGAAATACATCATACGTCGCTTACCATCAGGCGAGTTGGTGGCCAAAGGTAGATCTATTCTATCTATATCTATATCTATACATATAATAAAAACGTAGAGATAAAAAAATCTGTAATTGCGAGATAACAAAAAAAAAATCACACAGGTCGTCTTAAAATAAGCAGCTGAACACGATAGGACAGTTTTTAGAATTTTTGTCTGTTTGTTTGTATGTTTGTTTGTTTGTTTGTTTGTTTGTCCGCGCACATCTCCTAAACCACTGGACGGATTTAAATGCGGTTTTCACGAATATGCTTAGAAATTACCAGATTAAAACATAGGCTATCTTATATCATTTATTTTAATTCTTTATTTTTACATAAACGAAAATAAAAATCAATGGTTTATTTCTTCGTTACCCGAAACGTAATATGAGGATCGTCACATAGCCTCAAGCAAGGAGATCCAAAGTAAAGAGAATGTTATTGACATAGCCATTAAAATTTTGAAACTGTCAACTGTCATTCGGTTAATCAGTTTAAATTTAAAGAAGGTTCCTTAACCTTCTTAGATGAATGAACGTGTAGATCAAGCATGTTATAGGCCTTACAACCTCTTTGGTGATTCATTCCAGTGCATGGAGTAGGAGTGTAGCGTACTCATACTCCTTGCGCCAACCTTCGTGAATTTCATTCCAATTTTCCACGACGTGTGGCGCTGGGGCGCGAAAAGAAAAAAAATAAAAGAACACCGATTTTCAAATGGAATTGTCATTCGCTTTTTCTAAGATTTGTCTAAGATTTTTCTTTGCATTAAATTTATAATTTCTTTCGGACTCAGCTATTTTCTTCCATTGTCGGTAGCTTAACCCTCTCCTTCTATATAAATAGTACAAATCCACTATAATTGGTGACCACTGAATGGACCGTACACCACCGAAAAAGGTCAGAATGCCGCTAGATCGTACTGATAGCACTGCGGCTGACACGAAGAATAAAGATGATGACAATGTATTCCGAGTTGGCGTGCGAATTCCACCGTTTTGGCCCGAGAAGCCGGCGATTTGGTTCGCCCGGATCGAAGGCCAATTCGCGATTTCCAACATCACTGCAGATAGCACCAAGTTCTACTATGTGATTGGACAACTTGACCCGCAATACGCAGCTGAAGTCGAAGACATCATCGTCAATCCGCCTGTGACCGAGAAGTACGAAAAACTCAAGCTGGAGCTAATTAAACGTTTGTCCGCATCAAGAGAAAAAAAGGTACAGCAACTTTTAACACACAAGGAGCTAGGTGATCGTAAGCCTTCTCAATTCTTACGTCATCTACGACACCTAGCAGGCCCCGGAGTTCCAGAAGACTTTTTACGCATGATTTGGACCAGCCGCCTACCGAACAGCACGCAGACCATCATTGCTTCGCAGCAGATGACGTCATCACTCGATGTGCTGGCAGACCTAGCCGACCGCATACATGACGTTGTCCCTATAGCCCAGGTCGCATCTACATCCAGTACCACACCGGGAAGCTCCAAGCTCCATATTACATTCTCATGGTTTTATTCTATGTTAGCATTTAAAACACAAAATATACCGCATTCTATTTTAATACAGTCCCGCGAATAGAAGTATTCAAAAAAGGCCCTTTGTACATGACAATAAACCTATACAACAAAATTCCGGACGCAATAAAGAAAGAAAGAAATAATAACATTTTTCCAGAACCAACTTCGTAAGTTTCTAACCCAAAAATGTTATTACGAGATAAAAGATTTTTTCGACGATACATTTTAGAAAATTATAATTAGAAAATAAATATCGACATATAAATAGTTAAGAAAGTAGCGTCATAAGTTTTGTATCATCTCATATATAATTAAGTAACCTATCACACTAAGTATGTTTTTTTTTGTTTTGTAAAATTACTTCACCCTAGGTTAAGTTTGAATAGTATATATAATATTTATGTAATAGATTTAACTATACTTAAATTTATATGTTTATGTCTGTGGTCTGGTTTTGTGAACAGCCACTACATAATTCATTGCTGCACCCTTTGTGCAGGGTATATAAACTTAGCTTTTAGAAGAATACAGTGTATATTTGCAATAAGAATAAGAATATAGAAATAATTTTATTTTACTGTGATATTTTAACAGATAAATAGAGTAGTTCCATTTCATGGCTTTTTAATCAAGGTATACATACAAATGCACGCGAAATAAGAAATAACTAGCCAAGAGCGTGTAAAGACAAGCATTATGTCAGGGTTCCGTGGCCAGCGAAACTGGCCGGAAATATACTTTTAATGGTTTAGACAAAAAGAAAATTTCAAAACATGCTCTGCACTGTGGTCACATTATCTTTTTGATTTGAAAACTGTTGACGGTGTTATTTATTACTTTTATGATTCTATCAATACTTCACACAGGGCGACTTAAAATAAGCAGCTGAACATGTAAAGAACAGTTTTTAGAATTTTTGTTTGTTTGTTCACGCACATCTCCTACACCCCTGGAAGAAAAATGCGGACGGATTTAAATGCGGTTTTCACGAATATGCTTAGCTATGACCAGATTGAAGTATATGCTATGTTATTTTGCGAAAGGCCGGATTAAGGGAAGAAAAAAGAATTGAAGGTTTATATGAAAATCTACGCGTACGAAGTCGCGGGCAAAAAAGCTAGTATTAAATAAAAAGACGTGTGGCACTCGGGGACTGCCGCGGTAAAGCTATTGCATAGCATTTTTCATCAACTTATGCATTTATAATTATTTATTTACTTGTCTACACTAATATTATAAAGAGGAAAGATTTGTACCTATTTTTGTATGTTTGTATGTTTGTAATGAATAGGCTCCGAAACTACTGAACCGATTTGAAAAATTATTTCACTGTTGGGAAGCTACACTATCCCCGGTTGACATAGGCTATTTTATATTTTGTAGCGAGGCCGAAGTCCGAGCTTACACCCGTGCGAAGCCGGGGTGGACGGCTAGTCAAACATATTTTACAACGCCATCTAGCGGTGAGAGGTCGGAGTGGGGGGTGTCAGGTTATTATCGTTACGGAATTTCTGGATTCGGTCTCCACGCTCAAGCCCACGATAGAAGCTATGCAATAGCTTAAAAAAAATCATCTGTGAAAATTTCAACTGTCTAACTATCACGGTTCATGAGATACAGCCTGGTGACAGATGGACAGACGGACAGCGGAGCCTTAGTAATAGGGTCCCGTTTTACCCTTTGGGTATGGAACCCTAGAATAGATACAGTTAAATTTTGATTTGTTTTAATGTGACTGCCCTGAATTTTATTTTTATACCTATGAGTCTTTGTTACGTTGAAATTAAACTATACATAACGGTGGGAGTTCTAAATTTAGTTAGAGCACTGATCTAACTTAAGACGGGAAACACGCAAACTAGGTGAACTTGCGGCATCTAACCTGATCTGATGAAAATTTCAAATACCAAGGAAGATTGGTCTTCCTTGTAAATACTTACTTATAAGAATAATTACCCTTAACAATTCCAACTTACATAGTACATTTTTGAAGTTTTTTATACAATTTAATTACGAGACGAGCCTGCTGCTTGCCTGATAGTAAAGTCTGAAAGTAAGTAGTCTGATAGTCCTGATAGAAACCCCGACCCTGGTGTTTTGTCCTAGAACTTTGCATCAGACTGTGGTCAAAATCTTGTCAACCAAAATATTAATATTCTGTTGTTAACGACAAAAATACAGGCAAAGCCTCGAACCTACTCTAGTAAATCGTTACACAGTCAAGTCTAGGCACAATAAATCAAGCGATATGTTATTCCGGCTAGGTTTCAATCGAGAGCGCCATTTACCGAGTTTTAGGATTCCACTCACTCTAGGGAAACTGTTTTTGAACTTTAAGGTAGTTATTAACTGTTAAACTATTTAAATCTTTTACCTTGTTAAAGTATCATAGAGTCAAGTATAGCATAATCAATATATCATTCCGTCCGGCTCGGTTTCAATCGAGAGGGCCAATAATGGAGATTGAAGATTCACTCGGTTTAAGAAAACTATTAGAGGAAGGACTATGTTCTGCAGTGCACGTCTTCTGGCTGATGATGAAGGAAACTTTTATCAAAAGTTAACATGAGTGACTGTTAGACTATTTTTAATCTTTTACTTTGATAAAGTATCACACAGTCAAGTATTGGCATAATCAATCAAGCGATATGTCATATCGGCTCGGTTTACATCGAGAGCACCATTAACCGAATTTAAGGCATCACTCACTCTTTTACAGCTATGATTTTTATCTGAGTATTAATTACCTCATATTTTCAAACCTATGCCCAACTCTTATAAGTACTATTTAAATATTAAACTCTAGTAAAACGTCACACAGTCAAGTCTAGCACAATAAATCAACCGATATAATATTTCCGGCTCGGTTTCAATCGAGAGCGCCATTAGCCGAGTTTGAGGCGTCACTCGCTCTATGGAAACTTTGTTCGTACGATTTATTGCGCCAACTTGAGTTCGCGCTTCAGTAATCACGGACTTGCGAAAAATGGAGAAGGCAGTTGCTAAAGTGTAGCCAATAAAATGTTGACATGTTTTATAATACTAAGACTAGACACTATAGAATAGACAAGACAAGAACAATCTGACAATTTTAAATTACCATATTGTAATTTTTTTTAAAGCAAGTTCCTGCTAGGTTCAAATTCTAGCTTTACAAAATCTCCGAATGCTCTCCCAGTATTATTTCTAAGAGAATGACACAGAGAAAGATAAAAACTGAGAGAATGGGCCGTAATCCATCATGTTAGCCCAGTGCATGTTGGTAAATGTCATATGTCTTTGAACTTTTGAGATTCTTGGATATCAGTTTCCTTACTATATTTTCCTTCAACGCTTTTGACCGGTGGCATCGAAACTGCACATAATTTATTTAAGTACCAAATAGGTCATTGGTGTAGGACCGAGAATCGAACCAGGTGCTGTGAGATTTAAAAGCACACATTTTACGGCTCGCCCACCATCGCAGGTAATGCGCTCGTAATGTGCTTCTAAACAAACACCTTAATTTAAAACCTGTTATGCATCACAAATCTGTAGAAAGACACACAACAAAAACCACCATGTTTACAAAAGGTAGCACATTCAACTAGCTCTTCCAACCGCTGACAACCAAGCGTCGTTTATGTAAGTTGCTAATTACTTGATCAACATTCCTCTTCAAAGGAACGCAGCCCTTTGTAGCACAGAACTCAGCTGGCGCGATAATTGTGTCGTGATTACTTGTAATTAATACTGCGCCAGTTTGGACTGTGTTTGGGGTTTGTGGGCTAGTGTGTTAAGACAACATTACGGTTTACTTGTTCCCCCGAGTAGCTATTAGAGGTTTCTCTGGTAGTAAAACGAAATAGGTAACTCTTTGTTCGCCAGTAAGAAGAAACGACGGAAGTCTTGCTCTCCTACGAGCTTTCTAAAAATACCACAACACTAATAATAATGATAAGAGATTTTTATTTCTCATTATATTATCGAACAAGTAATAGTTATTGTAAATTTAATTTAATTTAGGTAATCGTAAAGTATCTATCAATACCTACTTTCATGTTTAATTATGTAACTCAGTTAGTGTGCTTATTTTAATAATAAGGTCACAATGTAAATTGTTCCACCTACTCAAACAAAAAAGAAATAAACAATGAACAAACAGACTGGACCCTGGGTATGTCCTAAAACTGCGACCAGAACCACCGGAGGATGGGCAGCAGCGTCCTAATAGTACACGGTGAACGTACTGCGATCCCCAAGCCGCCTGCCAAGCGTGGGGATTATGGCAACACCCCTCTCTATGACGGAGGCCTTGTCCAACAGTGGACGTTAATTGGCTGATGATGATGAAACAGACTGTAAAAAAAAAATACCATTTACTTACTTAACTTGTTTTTATAACATTTAAAAAGAACATTATTTTTCTAAAGCGGAAACAAAATCGAAACACTTTCATTAACATAGTGCAAATTAGCAAGTTTCAGAAAAAGTCTGTTCAGATTTCGTTCCAAAATAGTAAAAATAAAGCTTATATAGACTTCGTCTCACCTGTTTGTCAAATAACATGAGCAAAAATCATCCGAAAATCATTACTTATCTGCTTCACCTAGTGGTTATGTAAAACGGAACGCTATAAAGCCTAGAAGGGTTCCAACCGTACTTAGCACCTGAACTTCAATAGATTCGTACGACTTTCCTTTACCGTACCTTGCGTGCTTCCACAGTTGAGGGGTAACTTACAACGTAATAACAGTAGGGCAACTTTTACAATAGGTAGGCCAAGCGTAAGTAGGCCTCCCACTAGATGGACCGACGACATTGTGAGAGTCACGGGCATCCAGTCGATGCAGATGGCAGGATGTTGATGATGGCAGGAGAAACGGCCCATTACCACCCATACATTGTGGACTTTCCTTGGATACGTACCAAACGTTTCGATTCTACGTTTCTAATCCGTACGGCCAAGGATTGGAACAACCTGCCGGCTTCCTTGTTTCCTGAGAGATATAATTTGGTATCTTCTAAGTCTGCGATCTTCTTCTTCGACCACACCGTCGCTTACCAACAGGCGAGTTGGTGGTCCAACGCGGACTTATTCGCGTTAAAAAATTTAAAAAACATTCAGTGTGGAGGTTAAATGGGGAGGCCTTCGTTCAGCAGTGGACGTCTTCTGGCTGATGATGATGGTGATGAACTTTTACAATATGCAGGAGTTTCGAAGGTAGGTAACCATAAGAATATGGAACTTTAGTAAAATAAAAACCAATAAACAAATATTTTTGGATGTGTACTTTAAACATAGCTTGCTAAATGAATGAACTAGAATGTATAGCGAATAAAACAAATCCTACTAATATTATATATGCGAAGTTTGTGTGTTAGTTTGTTACCACGTATGTTCGTAATTGATGTTTTTTTTTTTTGAAGATTTTGTTCTGCTTTTGTTTTGTTAGCGACAAATCTATTTCCACGCGGGTGAAGACGCGGGGCGCAACTAGTAAGTTATAAGTACTTTTCAAGTTTAATTGGTTAAAATTGTGTGATAATTAGGCGTTGAGTTAAACACATAATAGTATTTAACTAAACTTTCATGGGTAATATACCGTAGCAATACTCGTAGTAGCCGTAGCGGGTTTCTTGTAGCTGGTAGGTCCATAGCGTAGCCATGGCTCGTGTCCCATGACCTTTCTTGGTCTTTTCATGTATCATGGCTTTCGTAGCAGATATTATTTTAATCTGTGGCATTTGTGCGTATAATGAGAGGTGGATATTTTTTGTTTCGTTCACATTCTTTTCTTTCAGATAATTTTCTAAATATTTATTTTGCTGCAAGTTGCCTTACTGCCACTACAATTGGTTCGTATTTTCGTACCTTTTAGCAGTAAAGTGGCAGGTTTGTTTAGACGCAGGTGTGGGACGCAGGCTGCGAATCACTAATCTATGTGGAGACAAACGTTACGAAGGGCTGGGTTTTGGAGCTCGGCTATAACATGTGAGTGGCTATAAGAGTAACAAGTTTTAGAAAATTTGCATTTACACAATAAACATAAATGAAAACACGCACAAGATAAAAAATTGTGAGGAAAAATATTTCTCACTAAATCGTCATCATCATCCTCAGCCAGAAGACGTCCACTGCTGAACATAGGCCTCCCCCTTTAACCTCCACACTGAACGACATCCTGCCATCTGCATCCACTGCATGCCCGCGACTCTCACAATGTCGTTGGTCCATCTAGTGGGAGGCCTACCTACGCTGCGTCTTCCGGTTCGCGGTCTCCACTCAAGAACCTTTCTTCCCCATCTGTTAACAGTTCTTCGAGCGATATGGCCTGCCCATTGCCACTTCAACTTGCAGATTTTAATAGCTATTTTAATAGCGGTGACTCTGGTTCTTTGGCGAATATCTACGTTTCGGATTTTATCGCGCAAAGAAACTCCGAGCGTAGCTCTCTCCATTGCCCGTTGTGCGACTCTGAGTTTTTCCAAAAGGCCAACAGTTAAGGACCACGTCTCAGTACCATATGTCATCACTGGCAACACACACTGATCAAATACCTTTGTCTTTAGGCACTGTGGTATCTTGGACGAGAAGATGTCACGCAATTTCCTGAACGCTGCCCACCCGAGTTGAATTCTTCGGGCGACCTCTTTGCCTAAGTTGGACTTACCTAACTGAACAATCTGTCCAAGATAGGTGTAATGGTCAACAACTCCGAGAGTATCGTTCCCAACGATTACCGGTACGGGTACAACATGGACATTGGACATGACTTTTGTCTTGTCCATGTTCATTTTAAGACCCACCTGTTGGGAAAGGCTACTGAGGTCGCTGAGCATTGTATTAAGGTCCTCCAGCGACTCAGCCATGATGACTATATCGTCGGCAAAACGAAGGTGAGTGATGTATTCGCCATTGATGTTGATGCCGAATTTGTTCCAGTCCAAGAGCTTGAAAACGTCCTCCAATGCGTTAGTGAACAGTTTCGGAGAGATAACATCTCCCTGTCTCACGCCTTTATGCAATTGGATTGGTTCCGTGCTCTCGTCCTGTAATCGGATCGACATGGTGGCGTTTCTATACAAACACTTCAGCACTTCGATATACCTATAGTCGATATGACAACGCTGGAGGGACTGCAATACTGCCCAGGTCTCGATTGAATCGAAGGCTTTTTCATAGTCCACAAACGCTAGATATAATGGCCGATTATACTTCTCAGTCTTCTGTATAATCTGGCGGAGCGTGTGTATGTGGTCTATGGTGCTCCAGCCTTTACGGAAACCGGCTTGTTCGGGAGGCTGGAAGTCATCAAACCTGCTTTCGAGACGGTTCGTAATGACTCTGGAGAACAACTTGTACACATGGCTCAGGAGTGAGATGGGCCTATAATTCTTCAACGAGGTATTATCACCTTTTTTGAAGAAGAGCACCACCACACTTCTATTCCATGCTTCAGGCGTAGTACCTTCGAGTATGACGGAATTAAATAACTTCTGGAGGACCAAAAGTACCGGTTTTCCATCCGCTCTCAGAAGTTCTGTCGTGATTCCGTCATCACCCGGCGCCTTGTTGTTCTTAAGTTGTTTCAAAGCCATTCTAATCTCGTACAAGCTGATGTCTGGGATGTCCTCAGTGTAGTGTCGGGTCAGTTTAGCTCTCTTGTCCTGAGCTGCGCTGACAATAGGCTGTCGTGTTGAGGTGTACAACTGTCCATAAAACCTCTCGAGCTCTCTCAGAATATCCGGCTTTGATGAAATGATACTGCCATCCTCGATCTTCAGCTTCGTCATTTGGTTTTTCCCAATAGACGAATTCTTCGCGAACACTTTTGAGCCCTGGTTCCGCTCAATTGCGTCCCTAATACATATTGTATTATAGGATCTTGTATCATTTCTCACTAAAGGAGGTATGAAAACCTTTAAAAGGGCGGCCCAGTGTGAGTTGAACTCGCGCGAGTTCAACATTACCAACAATACAACTTATTTTGGATTCGGTTCCGGATGTTTAGCGCAAGTCCGACACGCACTTGGCCGGTTTTTAGTATTTGTTGCTAAAAATATGACATAAAATACAAAAAGTTCAAGTTCGTAGCTAGTTTAGTTTTTGTCATCTATTTCCAAAACTAAACTAGCTACGAACTGGAACGGCTCTCTGATCCTTTTGGTCTAACAAAAGGAACTTAAAACTATAATTTGAACTGGTTTCATTTCCTTATTTTTAGTGAAAAAATATATAAATTATATTTGTTTTCTAACAAGCCTATAATTAGATAATGATAATGACAGCTCGTATATCTAAATGTTAATTTTTTATGTTTTTTGTTTATAAAATTTTTAATCTAACGTTCAAAGTACTGGGCTAACATTATACTTTTGCATTCATTAGGTAGTAGTATGCAGTATGATCGTTATAATACTCTTTACGCTTCAAACTAGTGTTTGTACTTGTATCTTTTGTGCTTACCCAGTTGCATTGTGGTCAGATGTAGGTTGCACTGGTTCTACAAGGTATCACCACATATCACTTACAGACTCGAGTTACGTAAAAGTTACCATTTCATGGTCGGGTGAGAATTTAAAATGGAATGCTTACAATAGAAATGTGAATTAAATAGACAATTATAATAATGCATTCGCATTTTAGTAGGTAAATACGAAGTCTACTTGAGAATCAATACAGCAGACAATTTAACTTTGGCTATTAAATATTAGATAAAAAAGAAAAATTAAAACTTTATTATTGCAAGAAACAACAGCATGTAAATATGCACTCATCCCGCCGCTTCCGCGCGCGAGCGCATTCTCCTTGATAAAGACCGCCGAATGCGGTTTAACTATAGTCGGATTAACCGGCTTAATCTTACGTGTGTAATTCCTGTGTAATATAAATAAAAAGTATGTAAGTAGGTGACTGATAGTAGTATTGGTGGCGCGAGATCGGGACTGATGGCGTTCTCTTATGGCGTAAGTAATAGGTAAGTACAATGAAATAAGTAAGTATTCTATCAGACTAAAAGTACCACTATTGTTTACAAAACTTGTTAACTTACTGTTAATGTCGTATCGATTCGAAAAGTATACTATTCGAAGATTTTAGTATAGATGGACCTATGGTCAGCCGCCTTCCCGCCTTCATGATTTTTTCTAGCTGGCGATGCTCCTGATGATGAAAATTGTTCAAAATCCTAAGTACTATAACTCCTTTTGAGTTTGTAGTTAAACAAAAATCAATCTATATGTTGACATAAGATGACACCTACTACATAAATTTACTTGCTAGGTTAATTACTACAGTATTACAAAAGTTATATTGATTTCACTAAAACAGTAAGTTCAGAGGCCTATGGAAGGCCTCGCTAACAACCTAATGAACAATCATTTATTACCGGCGGCCAATAAAAGGCATAAACTAATCGGTAGAGTCTTCGCAGCGAATAAAACGAGTAACTAGGGTCAACATACACTAGGTCAAAAGTGTTTTTTTAAGTATTTTTTTAAGTATTGTTTGTTACCAAATGCTTGATGTTACACTATATTTTCTACAGTCACCAACGATTCGATTTTTGAATCGCTCGTATGATATTTCGCACTAAAATATCATGCGAAATCATGTTAAATGACTGTTTCTCGAATGAAATCCCAAACAAAAGTCTTATTTTTTAATAACACTGAGAAGTTACGTTTGAATATGCTTTCTATCAATAGAAAATATTTCTTTTCGCATGATATTTTCGTGTGAAATTAATATCTAATAATTTAAACCGATTTTTGATAACGATATATTCGAGCGATTCAAAAGTCGAGCCTCAGTCAGTATGGTTACGTGGATAAAACATAATTGGATGTTCATATTTTTTTCTTAATTGGTTTAAAAAATTTTGTTATCTTTGTTAATAATATAGATTATGACATAAAAACCGACAATTTTACTAATTTAATTTTGTATCGAGAGTTAAGATAGGTCACTAGAAGTTTTTAAATACATTTTTTTATGCGGCAACCATAACAATAATTTATTGAGTGATCTATGTACCTAATTTGTATCTAAACAACATTTAAATTTATCAGTCTTTAAAAACCAACTTTCTAAACTGAACAAACTGCAAATCGAAAAGGAAACCTTTACCTTAACCTATAGATATGCGAATAGTAAACGCTGACCCTAAGCCGTCTGTCTCCGATAAAGCCTTGTTTTACAGCTCAGTGTCTGTTTAATTAAATTTTCTTCAACAACAGTCCGTTTGTATATTGTAAACGATATTGGATTTCAATCCGGAGTTATGCGCCTGAATTGTTTTTCAAATAGACCTCGAACTTGTTGCCCTGGTTTTGGTTTCTATGTTTGGGTTTAAAAATAAAATTATATTCTGCTGTCAATAGACTAAAATATAAAAAATCAACTACCTATTATAATGAAGACTGACTGCCTTTATAAAATAAAAAGTAAGACTTAAAGTATAAAGAGAAAGGGTCCAACAGTACAATTGTTCAAGATTCTTTTGAAAAGAGAGATCGCGTTTCAAACCTTAATTTAAAAAAAACAACAATTTATCCATCCAGATCTAAACTAAACTTTTTAAAGAGCACAATTAAAACGAAATTCTCAATCCAAAGAAATCCTTAACAATTCCCGCAAAAAACAGAAATTCCCAGCAATTATTTATCTAACGTTCTGTGCCATAATCACCGTGGCCTCCGCAAAAAATGCAAACCGCGGACATTTACATGAAAAATTCCCGCTGAGGAAAGCCGGAATCTAAATAATAAATTGTCCATTGTTAGACCGGGTTATCCAAATATATATTTATTTATGCATACGACATAATGAATTCCCTTGGGATGCGCGATTATGCAGATTTTTGCGTTCCCGTCTCTTTGAATTACGTTCCTATTATATTATGAAGTATCTTGGATGCTTGATGTCTGTTACAAGTTTGAAAAGTAAACTTGACGTTAATTGCGCCTTGGATATGGCTAATGCGAACATTAACCATTTATTTTATTTTTATAACATGATTTTAAGTCACAATGAGCCTATAATGTTCTCAGTGCTGGAGCCCTTACAGCTAGGTATCGTTCGCGCAAAACTTTATGAGCCCTCTGAAGTTAGGCGCGAGGCCTCCCCGACGCCCTGTAAAGTCCCTCGGATACCTATAATATGCGTACTGCGCAGCCACTGGGCCTAACTTCAGAGGGCTCATAAAGTTTTGCGCGAACGATACGAGGTACCTCCTCAAAACAGCGCTGAAACAGCGCGGTTTAGATAATCACGCGATCGTTAACGCGTCGAGATACGGTTCGCGGTCGCGCAACTTTTCGCATCACCTAAACAGAATCGCTTAAAACCGGTAGCCGTACGGCCCCTGAGATACAGACATTTCTTACTGAGAGAGGATGGGCCCTAGCCCCTAATCTACCATGCTGGCACAATGCATGTTGGTAAATGTCAAGTCTTGAACTTTTGAGATTCTTAGACATACCAGTTTTCTCACGATGGTTTTCTTCACCGTTTTTGGGCGATGGTATTGAAACTGTATGTACATAATTTTTTTAAGTACTATATTAGTAATTGGTGCAGCGTAGGTACGCCCGCGACTGTCACAATGTCGTCGGTCCATCTAGTGGACCGACGACATTGTGACAGTCGCGGGCATCCAGTTGATGCAGATGGCAGGATGTCGTTCAGTGTGGAGGTTGACGGGGGAGGCCTATGTTCAGCAGTGGACGTCTTCTGGCTGATGATGATGATGAATTGGTGCAGGTCCGAGGATTGAACCGGATGCCGTCAGATTACTAAACGTACATGCTACCGCTCGGTCACTATTGCTATTGCTCACACTGACATTGAATCAGTCGCGTTAAAAAACATTTTATAAGTAATTCTGTTTCACAACCTTGCGATAAAGTTGTTTCTAGAATAAGCCCCCTCATAATTCAATAATGAAACTTGGAAGAGTTTAAACGAGAGCCAACGAGAATAATGCAAACTTTTGAGTCATTTGTGAGCTCAACTCGTTAAGGTGGTATAAGGGAAATTTAATTTTCCTTAATTCAACCGGTTAATAAGAAGTTTTAACTTAAGTATAAAGCAATGAATAACTTCTATACATTATCTGTACTGAACTTGTCATTGGATGCTAACAAAACATTTTAAATTCGTTTTTTTTTTACTAGAGCAAGTGCCTTTATTAATTAAACAAAATACAATCTAATACTAACACTACAAAAACAGTTAGACTGACCATAGACCGTTGAAGGTCTAAAGACAATCCAAATGATAAAACCCACTATCAGTTGGCAGCGTACCCAGCATGCTGGGGGCAATGAATGAATGGCAATGCTTAATGGTTGAGCCAAAAACACGCCAGCAATTTGGTCACGCGTCACATTAACCAGACACTCAGAGATTTTTGAAAATGTGGTGAGCCCCGGTGCCCAATGTCCCTCCCAATTCCCTCCATGTCAATTCCCTCCTGCCCTTTTTTCTATCGGACTGCCAGAGCGGGCACGAAAAATCGACACCGCTTTATGGTTGACATTCTGAACACCCGTACGAAGCGCTTTGATTCCACTTTTATTGTGCGAACTGCTAGTTTGTGGAATGCACTGCCTGAATGGGTGTTCCCCGATAGTTACAATCTGGGTGTCTTCAAGTCAAGAGTGAATCGGTTTCTTCTAGGCAAGCGTGATCCACCGTAGGCCACATCATCGCTTAACATCAGGCGAATTGGCGGCCAAGCGCAAGCCTATTCTACAATAAAAAATATGTCTAGATCTCAAACGGCTCAAATATGTAACCACAGCCGAGCTTATCGCGACCAGAGATTCTCGTGCAAAAGAGACCACGGTGCAACTGCAGTACCACACCGACAGCGATGGTCTTACAGCACCTCGCACTAAAGCGTAAGCTGACAGCTAGACGAAATGCGGTTGGGTCTAAAGGGTAAGTGTTAATTCCCAAACCGAGACTGCAAGAATACGAGCACGATTACCATTTTAAATTACAGGGCCCAAAACCTGTAAATAAATAGATACGAACTAATTAGAAAATTTCAGTAGGAAAAACTTTTTAAGACTTAATAAAACTTAAAGCTTGGTACAGCGCCATCTATCAAAATATTTCGAAATCGTTGAATACAAGGTAAAGAAAAGCTTACGCCCAAATTTTCCACGCAGCTTTCAGGAGGTGTCAAATAAGTTTAGTTACATTTTGTAGATGGCATATATTACAATTTTATTTATTGCCTATATCAGTAGTCATTTATCCTTGTTCGTACTTTCATAGTGCTAAATAGTAAGTACACCAAGGACGTTTGATGATCCTTCGTTTGTGAAGTACATAAAGCATTTTTTTTAGCTATCTTTGACATTCTAGATCGATGGCTACGATGGATAGGTACGTTTTGCTGTTTTTTTTTATCACTATCTATTGTCTCGCGGTTTCACCAGCGTTATATACGGGATAAAAAGTATCCTAAGACACTCCTTCTAACATCAGCTAGCCGTTTTGGAGTCCATAAGAAACATACATACATACACAAATATCGATTTAAACTTGTGTATTGATTGATGCTAAAGAATCTTCTTGCCGCGTTGTCTTGTAGCTTCTTGGTGTTGTAGGTACATTATTTGAATTCCTGACGTTTAATATAGTATACCTGTTTTAAGCGAGGCTAACTTTAAAGCAGGCTCGAATTAGCGCTGAAACAGCGTAGTTCGAAATGCGGTTTGCGGTAGCGCAAATTTTCTCATCACTTATTCACTTTTCATATCAGCTCGGGGCCTTGGAGTCAATTGAGAAGCGTGCCAAGAGGCTCATCAGCAACGAAGCCCTAGTTCAGACTAAGCTTTTTAGTGTTGAGCATCGGCGTAAAGTTACTAGTCTATCGGTTTTTTATCGGATACATTTTGGAGAGTGTGCATCAGATCTGCATGATTTAATTCCCTCCTGCCCTTTTTTCTATCGGACTGCCAGAGCGGGCACGAAAAATCGACACCGCTTTATGGTTGACATTCCGAAAACCCGTACGAAGCGCTTTGATTCCACTTTTATTGTGCGAACTGCTAGTTTGTGGAATGCACTGCCTGAATGGGTGTTCCCCTATAGTTACAATCTGGGTGTCTTCAAGTCAAGAGTGAATCGGTTTCTTCTAGGCAAGCGTGATCCACCGTAGGCCGCATCATCGCTTAACATCAGGCGAGTTGGCGACCAAGCGCAAGCCTATTCTACAATTAAAAAAAAAAAAAAAACTTAAAACAGGTAAGGCCCCAGAGGTAACAAACCCTAAAAAAACAACCTAATTGAGAAACCCCTCAGTTTTTTTAAAGCCGTTTAAAAAGTTGACGAATTATAGGTATTGGTAATGTGATAAGAGGTTTAAAAAAACCTATAGAGGTTTTTTTAAACCTCTTATCACATTACTAGTTGTTATTCATTCATAACGTAGATACTTATAGTTTATATGATCCAAACGACGTGTTTGCGCCGTACAAAAATAAGAATTTATATAATTACACAAGAAAGAATTACACAAAGATTTACACAAGAATTACATAGAATTACACGTCACCGATTAATGGGCAGGAATGTTGGCGGCGCGTTTTCATTGTAGAATATTATATGTCTGAGTGTGCTATGTATGTGGGTATGAGATAGGGTTAAAGGTTTTTTTCTTGAATCAATTTTGCGTGATCTGTCCAAATCCCCTTACGATTAAATTTTATTTTGATAATCTTATACTGTTTTAAAATGGCACCAGTTGTGTTACTAAACTCGAACTTAACTTGTTACATCACTTGTTGTTATGTTATGTTATGTTACTAAATATCTGAAAATATCACAAGGCCGCGATGGGCGGGGTGTGCGATAAGGCCGCCTGTTAAAAGCCTAGATAATTACTGTAATGTATAATGTTATCCTTGTCTTTGTGGTTTTTAATAAAGAGTTATTGTATTGTATTGTCACAAATATTTTTTTTATTTTATTCTATGATCAATAATTATCAATATAAAAAACCGACTTCTTAAAAATGACAGAACTAGACCAAATTGAAATGGCACCACACGGGAAGCACCAGCTTTCAAATTAAAATAGAATCATCAAAATTGGTTTACGCAGTTAAAAGTTCTGAAGTAACAAATATAAAAAAAAGTTGCATCACGCTTTCAAGTCATGGCTTTTCTTCATTGCCATCACGCAGTGGTATATGTTATGAAAGCTTCGAAACGAATTTTGCAATGTATGAGGTATGGTATTTTTAAAACCTACTCAGTTTTTAAAAATACCATATCGCGTTATTAGCAATTTTTTCGCTCAATATTCTTTTTCGTTTCTTGAACCCTGCTTGAACCTAACAGAAACAATTATCAATCTTGACGTTTTGTTTATTCAGAGCGCGCTAGCCGTGTGTTTTTGTAATAGCGCCTCAAAATTCTACCTAAAGCTATTTCAATCTACGACAAGATATATGGTATGCTCGATATTTAATTATCGAATAAAATCTTGTGTCCGAGAAGATTCTTTAAATTTAAATTTAAACAAACCCCGGAAGTTTGGAACATATTCACACAGAGACAATAATACCTATCTACGCTTGAGCACCTGTTTTCGCGGCAAAAGTTTTTTTTTAAACTGTTTATGCATTGGACGGCAGTATCATTCTGCCAACAATATTTTTTAACAGGCCGAGCCCCGCTCTCACGTGTCTTCATTTTAGTGAGCTTTTTCACTTCACATGAAAAACATGGTGGAAATCTGAATGAATCCAAGATACACAAGATGTGAACTTTGTGCGTAGGACGTTACTACGAACGTTTGAAACATAAATAATACTTTAGGAGAAGATGACACGATGGTTCCAACTGGTGTTGTGAGAATCTTTTGTTTTGCGTATTTCTTAAAAAGTTCCATGCTAACGTCTTAACAAAGAGTTTCAATATTAAAAGAGTTGATTTACGGCTAATGTTTGACAGTTCATTTAAAAAACTGTATTAGTATGCGTGGACAAAACTTTTTAATATTGTATTAAAACTATTCTGAAAACCTTTTTTCACTCTTTAATGACATTATACAACGAAGAAATTCTAAACTATACAGTTTAGCTAAGATTCTTATATTTGAAGTTTTATTAATGCCACATTATTTTATTAGCACTTACTTAAAAAAAGTCTAACGCTTTGTTTTTTTTTTTTTTTTGTTTTTTTAAGATGGAAAGTGACAGGTCGTATGTAAAACTGCCCTAAGAGCGTCACCATCATGTGACGAAGTGGGAGTTCGGTTAGAAAGCTATAACTGAAAACCGACGCAAGCAAAAACAACGTAATAAATTACGCAAATCACAAATACATCGATGCTGATGTACGCACGCATACGGGTGCGGATGCGATTGTCGTGTTATGGGTTGGCCCACGAAAACAAACTTCAATCGTCTTGGGAATGACGTCGCGATTCGTGATTGGTTGAGAATGAATAAACGAAATCAATGAATGAAGTAGATCATTAAAATAACAATAAACCGTACCAAGGGGTGTATTACGACCTCAAAAACATTCTCATGATAATCTTACATTGAACTTTATCTCGCTCTCTCGGCTAATGACAGAGAAGACAAAATTCAATGTAAGATTTATTATGAGAATGTTTTTTAAGGTCGTAATATACCACCTGGCTTTGTCTATTTCTTTTTGGCATTTTTTGTATTATTTTAATATTAACCTTATGCTTCTTATATTTCTATAAGCTCGTGGTTCTTGGTCATACCGAATGACTCGGTAGATGTATTTTAACAACAAAATTACACCTGTCAGCTATAACACGAACAAAATCATTGCCGCTTTTAAGTTTCCGTACTAAAACGCCACTGTCCATAATAATAAAAACTTGGGTGGAATTTTTATAGCTTATTTTTCAGCCTTGTTGTAGGTCGTTAAATCTTGCGTTAGTTTTATTTCGATAATTATGTTAACTACGCGGTGTAAAGTTGTAGAATAAATTTTATGCGAGGAACATCAAATTATTCATAGTAAAAGTCAACTTTTTGGCTCTTGGCATATTATTACTTACCAGTTGTCGTACATGTTTGTTTTGTCTCTTTCTTTGTCGTTGTAGTTCGGTAGCAGTTAGTCGTTAGTCTAATCGTGTTTTCTTCAAATTGAAATATTTGCGTATCAAGACGATTCAATTGCTCCGCGTATGCGAATCAAAATGGTTTATAACTCGAAAGCGTGTGCCAATCGGACGTTAGCGGCGTTTGCGGATTAGAACCGCAATAAAAACAAGTTTTAGGATTTACTAATGTTCAGAACGCCAGTCGTTTTTCTGGTTACATTTTAAATAAAATGGACGTTTAGTGCTACTAAAACTAAGAATTCGCGTAAAGATTTCAAGTTTGCTAAAAATATAAGTCTGTGGGATTTATTTTTCAGTACGGCTTACAACGCAACTCAAGTGTCTCTCTATCTCTTTCCCTTTTATGATCTTTCAGTTCGTTTGTCTTAGTCAATTACCAATGCAATTTCTTTCATTATTTTATAATCAAACTGAAAACATTTTTTCCCAATAAGAGACCCATTTAGCTTCGTGCATGATAGCTGTTAAAAATTTCATGCTGCGTTGAAAATTGAACGCAGTAGCTTCCACGACACTATACTTAGTCCATGTTTTTTCTTAGCTATAACATTGTAAATATCGTGTGAACATATAAAAGTGCGAGTGATTGCTTATGCTGGGTTACGCGAAAAGAGTGTACTTAACCAAAAGGGGGCCATAGTACCCATCATTATGAACAACTTTCACTGTGGGACCAACCCTGAAATCGCGAAAAAAATATCAGGCATTCTTTCGAATCTTCAGACATGAAGCGAGGCGATAGGCGACAATCGCACTTTATCAAAAGCTAGAACCGGTGCAGGACAGAATAGCTTATTGAGTCAGGCATTTTCTTCTACGTATGTTAATTATCTAATCCAGAAAGCTACGTGTTTATTTCACGTTCATTCTAATCCAGAGTGTATGCGAAGATCCAGATATTTTCACACGTCTGGTTATTTTTAAACTGTTTATTTTGCTTCTAAGTCCGGCGCTTCCATTATTTTCTCTACTAAATAACTTTTAACATAAATTCCGCGTTTAGAATCTTTTTCACCGACTTCAAAAAGGGAGGACGGTTCTATGTTACACTGTTTTATTTTTTTCACCGATTTCATCCCCAACTGTTAACCGATTTTAAACAAAAAACCCTTCTTATCGGATCTCTAAACCCATACCCATACCAAACCCCATAAATAATTAATCTGCTAAATTTCAGCTTCGTAGGTCAAGGGTGGTTTTTGTGATTTCGTGAATAGTTAGTCAGTCAGTCCGTCAGTGAGTGACGTTTTAATATGGTTTAATAGGTTTTAATATCCTACAATTTACTGAATGTTCAGTTAGTCTACAAAGTTTTAATTTATTTTTATCTACGATAAATATTTTGAACACAACAGTTTTCTTTTATATGATTATTTACGGGATATTTAGCGTGGTAAGGTTGTGGATGAAGCTCCTGACAGTTTGACGCAGTCTTCCCGTGAATATGGTGCATGTGACTGCGCCGAAATATCGAGAGCTCCTTCTACAACCTTACCACGGTAAAATAATATCCCGTAAATATAATCATATGGCTGTAGTGAACAACCGGGATAGTTTAAAACAGTGTTGTAGTTTTCTTTTAATTAGCTTATGGCTGAATTAATATGTTAGTTTCACAGACGTCATTACATCACCAAGCCCCTTGACTTTCAGCGTCACAGATCAGCTTTCTGTTACTACGACGTGTTCCGACACAGATAGCTTAGTAGCTGCTACGTAGGAAATGACACCGCTTGAGCTACATAAATCACAGTAAACGAACTTTTGTGAAACGTACCGATATGGTTCACGTACACTAATGTCAGTTTTACAAGAAATCACGCCAGTTTTTTGAACAATTTTGTTTTATACTTAAGTTATGATAAGTAAATCTTTTATTAAGAATTTCAAATGACACTTAAATACTTACTGACAGTTTATTCCTGCCAGTTGTCTCTATAGACGGCCTGACTTCAAAAAACGTTGCAAAGACAGTCCAAGAACTTGAATACCGACAGGAAAGTGACCGCAGCTTAGCGATAAGAGCGCTCGGAACGAAAATCCGGATAGCGGAGTTTCGAATCCGGCTAGTCGTCGAATTTTTGGAATTGTCGTTTACATTTAAACTTTTTGTTGAAAAACCTTTTGTTTTTATCATTAAAATTATGAAACTGGTATAATACTGCCACAACTAATTGTCATACGAGTTTCATCCGGCAGCGGTGACGGATGTTGTCAATGACGGTGGATCGCGTATCACAACCTTGTTATTCGAAACTTGCAAATTAATAATTGTAGGATGTGAATTACTTCTTTACCTCCGGTATATTCGTGACAGGTTTATTTGTACTGTCGCTGCACAAACGCGTAAAACACCAGCCAAATGTGAGGGTTTCACATCCAGAAAATGTGTTCTTAATTAGTGTATTTAATTCAGTTACAGATTTTCAACGCGCGCCCGACCCAATAAACGGGACCCCTAATCTAACCAACACCTTGGAACCGCTGCGCTTGCGTGCGTGGAGGTTAAAGGGGGATGCATATGTTCAGCAGTGGACGTTTTCTGGCTGATGATGACGATTGACAGACACAATACCTACTGTTACTGCGCATTTCATCGTCTGAACATTTAGAAGTTATGACTTGTCATTCTTTTTACTTTGTAAAACTGTGCAAGTGACTTGGCGCCAACGTGAACAGTTTGTCGCCTCATAGTAATAATGTTCCTGAACTTCTGTATTTTCGAGTATCAATGTGTAATAATGGTGGATTATTGATTATTAGGTATGTATTCGTAGATACCTATACATGCTCGAGTGATATAATAAAGTGAAACATGTCTTTTCGTGTTCTTTCCAAAACTACGTAAAGGCCTCTAGTAAAGTCTTCGCCAGTTTACTGGAGCATGACTTGGACTTTACCATGACTTACTTGCTTGACTTTGACTCTGGCTTGTTTGACGATATTAAAACTTTACACTGGCAAATGCACAAGATATGGACGCGAAAGTCTGTGTGAGTCACTAACAATATACGCATCGTGATGTGGAACGAACTTTGGGTCTTATAATAAAATTCTAATCTAAAGCGCAGCTACATTTTCTGTTGGCGCTGGAGCGCGTGTTTATATAATATCCATAGTAACCATACTGTTACAATTTATATTGCAACATCTGACAATAATATGGATGTCCTTGCGCCCCGGCCAAATTCCAGGGAGATGTGCTGTCGTAGCTATAAAAACACGACATATTATTTAGCACCTACACATTTCATCCGCGCCTGAAATATTTTTATACTTCTGTTAAAGTGGCGGCGAAAATAACCGAGACATGGAATGTGCTGATAATTATTTAGGGGGTTTTTTACTGTCTGAGATGTAATAAGTTGATTTAAAACTCTACTGATCGTTTTCTGTTATTTTTCTATTGAGATATTTTGGTAGTGTCGTTCCTGACCTACAGACCAACTTTGACCAAAGCATTGGCCCGAACTCCCCCACGGACCAACTAGCTGGTCTGAGAGTTGATGACCAGGCGCAGATCCACCGTTGTGGGCACGATGGGCATGCCCACAACCCTAATACGTGACTTGTGATGCCCCACAGCTTTAGCTATAGTTTTTAATAAACATTTCCTTTGTAGGAATGCAATATATCGATCATGCATGAGCAAGGTTCATACGCTGACTCGCACTTGCCCGTTTTTTGGGTTGCTGTGATCACAACCTTTTTTGAGGGTTGGATCCGTGCCTGAAATGGTCTGTAGGTCAGGTACGTAATATGCATACGAAAGCAAAGCACAACACTGTTCAATTTAACTTAATAAAACTTTAAGCTGGCATGACTAAAATAGTTCAATTTATTTCATTTTAAAACTTTACCCTGGTATAGTTAAGGAATATAAGTAGTATTTAGCATGTGTGTATTTTCTTACATGTTCTCCTATAGAACCAGTTCAGTTTTCCATAATTTGATCACTATCTTATCGATATATTTTTATGAAACAGAAATGCTTATCTGAGTCATTTGTACTTCTGAGGCATATACGAATCCAGTTGTAGATTCTGGGTCTCGAAGAGGCATTTGACATACTTAAAAAAGGACTATAGCTTTAATCTTCAAAAAAGCTTCAAACAATTGGCTTAAACCATAATCCTATCCATTAAATCTTACATTTCAATGCCCCAGCGCCAGCGCCAAAACTCGACAGTGATGACTGCACAGTACGAATTGCACGTGTTTACAAATCTGCAACTTATCCAACAAATATGTAGGTTGTAAATACTTTCACGGACTTGTTACGTAATAAATCTATGCTTCTTATCAGGGTTGCCACCCGTGAGAAAAATTCTGAACAAAAATTCCAAATCATGCAAATAGGTAGATGCTCATTTTAAGTTTTGTCAGATATCAAAGTAGTGAGAAGAACCCGAAATACTCAGGCTATTTGAGCAGAAAAAGATACGATCAATTATGTTAATCATAACTTCTGACGCTGCTTAAAACATTTGATAAACATAAAAACAGGCCTAATGATACGCTGCCTTCAAATTGTGAGAGAATCGGTTTCTTCTAGGCAAGTATGCTCCATTGTAGACCGCATCAACTTTTGAAATTAGACGAGATGGGGGTCAAGTTCAAATCTATATTTTCATATATTTTTATAATGTTCAAAAACAAGTTTACTCCAAAAAAGTAAGATCTTAATCCACGCTGTGTTGTAATTCCATAAGTAAATTGTAAATGCGCATCGAGTGCATATTTTAATGCAACCCTGCTAAATTCACCAAGTTGACTCTAATCGACCTTCAGTTTGACCGCATTTCATCTCCGTGTGTTTACATTCGGTGAAGATTTATCGGCACATTCAAATGCAACTTTTTATACAAATTTCAACCTATTTGCGATTTAAATAAGATCTTTTAGATTGATGAAACTATAGGTATCATGTTGTCGTAACGTGCATTTCTAGTTTATTCTTGGTCAAGACCACGCCTTTATCCAATGTTACTTAGACCAAGAGCTATAGTGTATGCTTTCAGTATGATATACGGCACTGAAACGTGGTCTCTCGATATGGGCCTCATTAGAAAGCTTAAAGTCGCAAAGCGATCTATGGAGAGGGCTATGCTCGGGGTTTCTCTACGAGATCGAATCAGAAATGAGAAGATCCGTAGACGAACGAATGTTACCGACGTAGCCCACCGGATTAGCAAGTTAAAGTGGCAGTGGGCAGGGCACATAGTACGCAGAACAGATAGCCGATGGGGCTGAAAGGTTTTCAAACTACGTACCGGTAAACGAAGCTTAGGACTCCACCTCCAAGATGAACAGACGACCTAAAAGAGGCCACAGAGAAAAGCTGGATGCAGGCCGTTTCCAACCCGTTTTGGCCCTTTTGGAGATCGATGGGGGAGGCCTATGTCCAGCAGTGGGCATCCTATGGCTGAAAGTATGATAATGATACTGACATAGTGTTCCAAACAACTACCAAAAACTACACTATCTATATCTATATCTATCTATACATATAATAAAAACGTAGAGATAAAAAAATCTGTAATTGCAAGATAACAAAAAAAAAAAACACACAGGTCGTCTTAAAATAAGCAGCTGAACACGATAGGACAGTTTTTAGAATTTTTGTCTGTTTGTTTGTTTGTTTGTCCGCGCACATCTCCTAAACCACTGGACGGATTTAAATGCGGTTTTCACGAATATGCTTAGAAATTACCAGGTTAAAACATAGGCTATCTTATATCATTTATTTTAATTCTTTATTTTTACATAAACGAAAATAAAAATCAATGATTTATTTCTTCGTTACCCGAAACGTAATATGAGGATCGTCACATAGCCTCAAGCAAGGAGATCCAAAGTAAAGAGAATGTTATTGACATAGCCATTAAAATTTTGAAACTGTCAACTGTCATTCGGTTAATCAGTTTAAATTTAAAGAAGGTTCCTTAACCTTCTTAGATGAATGAACGTGTAGATCAAGCATGTTATAGGCCTTACAACCCCTTTGGTGATTCATTCCAGTGCATGGAGTAGGAGTGTGGCGTATTCGTACTCCTTGCGCCAACCTTCGTGAATTTCATTCCAATTTTCCACGACGTGTGGCGCTGGGGCGCGAAAAGAAAAAAATAAAAGAACACCGATTTTCAAATGGAATTGTCATTCGCTTTTTCTAAGATTTGTCTAAGATTTTTCTTTGCATTAAATTTATAATTTCTTTGGGACTCAGCTATTTTCTTCCATTGTCGGTAGCTTAACCCTCTCCTTCTATATAAATAGTACAAATCCACTATAATTGGTGACCACTGAATGGACCGTACACCACCGACAAAGGTCAGAATGCCGCTAGATCGTACTGATAGCACTGCGGCTGACACGAAGAATAAAGATGATGACAATGTATTCGTAGCGTGTGAATTCCACCGTTTTGGCCCAAGAAGCCGGCGATTTGGTTCGCCCAGATCGAAGGCCAATTCGCGATTTCCAACATCACTGCAGATAGCACCAAGTTCTACTATGTGATTGAACAACTTGACCCGCAATACGCAGCTGAAGTCGAAGACATCATCGTCAACCCGCCTGTGACCGAGAAGTACGAAAAACTCAAGCTGGAGCTAATTAAATGTTTGTCCGCATCAAGAGAAAAAAAGGTACAGCAACTTTTAACACACGAGGAGCTAGGTGATCGTAAGCCTTCTCAATTCTTACGTCATCTACGACACCTAGCAGGCCCCGGAGTTCCAGAAGACTTTTTACGCATGATTTGGACCAGCCGCCTACCGAACAGCACGCAGACCATCATTGCTTCGCAGCAGATGACGTCATCACTCGATGTGCTGGCAGACCTAGCCGACCGCATACATGACGTTGTCCCTATAGCCCAGGTCGCATCTACATCCAGTACCACACCGGGAAGCTCCAAGCTCCATATTACATTCTCATGGTTTTATTCTATGTTAGCATTTAAAACACAAAATATATCGCATCCTATTTTAATACAGTCCCGCGAATAGAAATATTCAAAAAAGGCCCTTTGTACATGAAAATAAACCTATACAACAAAATTCCGGACGCAATAAAGAAAGAAAGAAATAATAACATTTTTCCAGAACCAACTTCGTAAGTTTCTAACCCAAAAATGTTATTACGAGATAAAAGATTTTTTCGACGATAAATTTTAGAAAAAAATAATTAGAAAATAAATATCGATATATAAATAGTTAAGAAAGTAGCGTCATAAGTTTTGTATCATCTCATATATAATTAAGTAACCTATCACACTGTTTTTTTTTTGTTTTGTTAAATTACTTCACCCTAGGTTAAGTTTGAAAAGTATATATAATATTTATGTAATAGATTTAACTATACTTAAATTTATATGTTTATGTCTGTGGTCTGGTTTTGTGAACAGCCACTACATAAGACATTGCTGCACCCTTTATGCATTATATGGGGTATATAAACTTAGCTTTTAGAAGAATACAGTGTAAATTTGCAATAAGAATAAGAATATAGAAATAATTTTATTTTACTGTGATATTTTAACAGATAAATAGAGTAGTTCCATTTCATGGCTTTTTAATCAAGGTATACATACAAATGCACGCGAAATAAGAAATAACTAGCCAAGAGCGTGTTAAGACAAGCATTATGTCAGGGTTCCGTGGCCAGGGAAACTGGCCGGAAATATACTTTTAATGGTTTAGACAAAAAGAAAATTTCAAAACATGCTCTGCACTGTGGTCACATTATCTTTTTGATTTGAAAAGTGTTGACGGTGTTATTTATTACTTTTATGATTCTATCAATACTTCATTCAGGGCGACTTAAAATAAGCAGCTGAACATGTTAAGGCAGTTTTTAGAATTTTTGTTTGTTCACGCACATCTCCTACACCCCTGGAAGAAAATGCGGACGGATTTAAATGCGGTTTTCACGAATATGCTTAGCTATGACCAGATTGAAGTATATGCTATGTTATTTTGCGCAAGGCCGGATTAAGGGAAGAAAAAAGAATTGAAGGTTTATATGAAAATCTACGCGTACGAAGTCGCGGGCAAAAAAGCTAGTTCTAGAATAAAATTGCATCCAAATTTCAATGTACCTACTCGTATTATTGCTGGCTCTTCTACTAGAAACAAACATTAAAGAGCAATAATTGGTTGTTACATCTTAGCGGAAACATAAATTGCAGCAAATAAAAAGCTAAGATTAGCTATTTATTATGTTTATCGAAACGGCACTTCGTTTCAACCTACAGCAACATGCATTGCATTATATAAATGCTATTTTCTATTTAGTGTCTATTTATCTGAAAGTTTGTTTGTCTGTTCATAACGTAGAACTAGTGTTTGTTCGATTTATGATGAACGTGACAAGGGCTCATCATCAACGAACCCCTAGTTCAGACTAAGCTTCTTAGTCTTGAGCATCAGCGCAAAGTTGCTAGTACTTTGCTAGTATATAGGTTTTTTGTCGGATACATTTCGGAGAGTGTGCAACGTATCTGCACGATCAAATTCCCTCCTGTCAGTTTTTCTATCGAACTGACAGATTGGGCACGAAAAATCGACACTGTGTCTTAGTTAATATTCCGAAAACCCATACGACGCGTTTTGATTATACTTTTATTGCGCGAACTGCTAGTCTGTGGAATGCGCTGCCTGAAGGGATGTTCCCCAATAGATACAATCTAGGTGTCTTCAAATCACGAGTGAATCGGTTTCTTCTATGCGAACGTGCTCCATCGTAGACCGCATCATCACGCAAGCCTATTACAAAATAAGTAAAAAATAGAGGTTACAGAGTAAAAACCCAATTTTTAATTTTAACCTTATAATACTTTCAACGTTGGCACCCAAACTCTGTTTTGACTCGATAATAAATAGCCAGCGTAAAGTAGAATATAATTTTAAGTCGTTTGTTTCAAGTTTTAGAAGGTAAACAATTCATCTTATTGAATTATTTTTCTAAAGTTGTGTTATTTCGAGTGTTAATGTTTTAAAAGTGTAAATTATTATTTATCAAGTGTATTTTGTACAAAAAATTAATTTGATATTGTCAAGTGCCGCCACAGGCATCCACTAGTTCACATATTATTGCATGTTTTCAGCATCGCGTTGTGTAATGAGTCCGTCTCTTATTTAATAGACTTGTTTTCGCTGAACTTGACCTTCCTCAAGTTTAAATAGTTCAGCCAATGAGTCACGGAAATAGATCGTTAATAGACACTTCGCAGCGTTTTTAATGCAATCTGTTAAGATATGAAAATTGTTGTTGAAATGCGACTACAAAAATTGGATTTGTAAGAATGAATAGTTGTAGAAGAAGAATAATGACAGTAGAACCACAAAACTCGATTTATATTAATTATATTCGTTTCTTTGAGATGATTTATCTATCTTCTTTATATATGAGAACAAAACTGAAATCGCAAATAAAAACAGCTCGTTGCGATCGAGTGGATGCGACTGGCTATAGCTATCTGTATATCGAGCTCTAGCAAGGTTTTATTACACTAATATTAAAAGAGATGAGAAAAGTCTTTTCCCAGTACAGTAGTGGGACATCACCATCATCATCAGCAGCCAGAAGAAGTCCGCTGCGAAATGACAGCCTGTCATCTGCATGAACTGGATGCCCGCGGCTCTCACAATGTCGTCGGACCATGTAGTGGGAGGCCTACCTACTCTACGACTTCCGATTCGTTGTCTCTACTAAGAACCTTGGGGTTATATGATTATATGAGTGTGTATGCTAAACGATTTTGGGTGAAATAGGGATACGGGGATAGCTTATATCCTAGATTAACGTAGGTTACTTCTTATTCTGAAAAAAGATTAACAGTTCTTATACTGTACAGGAATAGTATGTAACAATAACGGGTTTTTTTTACATAAAAAGTCCGGGAAAGTCGACAATATTCACACTTCTACCGAACCCCTAAACTTTGATAAAAAATATTTTAACCATAACATATATCTTGGTTCTATCAAGCTGTCAAAACAAAGGATGTTCCATTATATTAAGGTTGACAAAACATATTTTTCCAGAACTTTACTAGGTCGCGGGTGGCATGCTAGGAATGTAGTTGCGTGACACGTATTGCTATTTTTAGAAGGCATTGTTTTGAAAGAGATTGAATTCTCGAAGTCGGGGAATTCAGACTAGAGATGGCTTCAAGGGCTTTGAAATTTTACACGAAAATTACTTAAGCTACTGAAATGTTAAAGACATCTCTGTCAGCTTTGGGGTTGTAAAGGTTCTAGCTGAATAATTACTTGCAAGAAGTTGCTGAATAATTACTTGAGTTTTTTTTATTGTGATATTCGATGTATCTATTTATGCCCCTAAAGCCAATTCTATAAGTTACATTGATTTTTGCTAATAACAGGACAAACCAGCACTTTTTTTATTTTCAGTGAAAATAACTCTGGCTGGAGCAGTTATGAGTGAGTTTTTTTTGTTGTGATATTCGATGTATCTATTTATGCCCCTAAAGCCAATTCTATAAGTTACATTGATTTTTGTTATAACAGGACAAACCGGCACTTTTTTATTTTCAGTGAAAATAACTCTGGCTGGAGCAGTTATGAGTGAGTTTTTTTTGTTGCGATAATCGATGTATCTATTTATGCCCCTAAAGCCAATTCTATAAGTTACATTGACTTTTGCTAATAACAGGACAAACAAGCACTTTTTTATTTTCAGTGAAAATAACTCTGGCTGGAGCAGTTATGAGTGAGTTTTTTTTGTTGCGATATTCGATGTATCTATTTATGCCCCTAAAGCCAATTCTATAAGTTACATTGACTTTTGCTAATAACAGGACAAACAAGCACTTTTTTATTTTCAGTGAAAATAACTCTGGCTGGAGCTGTTATGAGTGAGTTTTTTTTGTTGCGATATTCGATGTATCTATTTATGCCCCTAAAGCCAATTCTATAAGTTTCATTGACTTTTGCAAATAACAGCATGTCTATTCTGCAAGCTAAGTGAACGCGTAAGTGAAGTGATAAGCTAAGTGAACGTGTATTTTTCTTATCGATTACTATAGAGAAATGTCAAAATGTCGAGTGATCACCCTTGACTGTAGTCCCTTACCCTTATAATTCGATGGTTTGACATTTAACTACAGAAATAGGCAAGATAAAGTCACATTCACTTAGCTTATCACTTCACTTGCGCGTTCACTTAGCTTGCAGAATAGACATGCAGGACAAACAAGCACTTTTTATTTTCAGTGAAAATAACTCTAGCTGGAGCAGTTATGAGTGAGTTTTTTTTGTTGCGATATTCGATGTATCTATTTATGCCCCTAAAGCCAATTCTATAAGTTACATTGATTTTTGCTAATAACAGGACAAACCGGCACTTTTTTATTTTCAGTGAAAATATCTCTGGCTGGAGCAGTTATGGGTGAGTTTTTTTTGTTGCGATATTCGATGTATCTATTTATGCCCCTAAAGCCAATTCTATAAGTTACATTGATTTTTGCTAATAACAGGACAAACAAGCACTTTTTTATTTTCAGTGAAAATAACTCTGGCTGAAGCAGTTATGAGTGAGTTTTTTTTGTTGCGATATTCGATGTATCTATTTATGCCCCTAAAGCCAATTCTATAAGTTACATTGACTTTTGCTAATAACAGGACAAACAAGCACTTTTTTATTTTCAGTGAAAATAACTCTGGCTGTAGCAGTTATGAGTGAGTTTTTTTTTGTTGTGATATTCGATGTATCTATTTATGCCCCTAAAGCCAATTCTATAAGTAACATTGATTTTTGCTAATAACAGGACAAACCGGCATTTTTTATTTTCAGTGAATAAAACTCTGGCTGGAGCAGTTATGAGTGAGTTTTTTTTGTTGCGATATTCGATGTATCTATTTATGCCCCTAAAGCCAATTCTATAAGTTACATTGATTTTTGCTAATAACAGGACAAACCGGAATTTTTTATTTTCAGTGAAAATAACTCTGGCTGGAGCAGTTATGAGTGAGTTTTTTTTGTTGCGATATTCGATGTATCTATTTATGCCCCTAAAGCCAATTCTATAAGTTACATTGATTTTTGCTAATAACAGGACAAACCGGCATTTTTTATTTTCAGTGAAAATAACTCTGGCTGGAGCAGTTATGAGTGAGTTTTTTTTGTTGCGATATTCGGTGTATCTATTTATGCCCCTAAAGCCAATTCTATAAGTTACATTGACTTTTACTAATAACAGGACAAACCGGCACTTTTTTATTTTCAGTGAAAATAACTCTGGCTGGAGCAGTTATGAGTGAGTTTTTTTGTTGTGATATTCGATGTATCTATTTATGCCCCTAAAGTCAATTCTATAAGTTACATTGACTTTTGCTAATAACAGGACAAACAAGCACTTTTTTATTTTCAGTGAAAATAACTCTGGCTGTAGCAGTTATGAGTGAGTTTTTTTTGTTGTGATATTCGATGTATCTATTTATGCCCCTAAAGCCAATTCTATAAGTTACATTGATTTTTGCTAATAACAGGACAAACCGGCACTTTTTTATTTTCAGTGAAAATAACTCTGGCTGGAGCAGTTATGAGTGAGTTTTTTTTGTTGCGATATTCGATGTATCTATTTATGCCCCTAAAGCCAATTCTATAAGTTACATTGACTTTTGCTAATAACAGGACAAACAAGCACTTTTTTATTTTCAGTGAAAATAACTCTGGCTGGAGCAGTTATGAGTGAGTTTTTTTTGTTGTGATATTCGATGTATCTATTTATGCCCCTAAAGCCAATTCTATAAGTTACATTGATATTTGCTAATAACAGGACAAACCGGCACTTTTTTATTTTCAGTGAAAATAACTCTGGCTGGAGCAGTTGTGAGTGAGTTTTTTTTGTTGCGATATTCGATGTATCTATTTATGCCCCTAAAGCCAATTCTATAAGTTTCATTGACTTTTGCAAATAACAGGACAAACAAGCACTTTTTTAATTTCAGTGAAAATAACTCTAGCTGGAGCAGTTATGAGTGAGTTTTTTTTATTGTGATATTCGATGTATCTATTTATGCCCCTAAAGCCAATTCTATAAGTTACATTGATTTTTGCTAATAACAGGACAAACCGGCACTTTTTTATTTTCAGTGAAAATAACTCTGGCTGGAGCAGTTATGAGTGAGTTTTTTTTGTTGTGATATTCGATGTATCTATTTATGCCCCTAAAGCCAATTCTTTAAGTTACATTGACTTTTGCTAATAACAGGACAAACAAGCACTTTTTTATTTTCAGTGAAAATAACTCTGGCTGGAGCAGTTATGAGTGAGTTTTTTTTGTTGTGATATTCGATGTATCTATTTATGCCCCTAAAGCCAATTCTATAAGTTACATTGATATTTGCTAATAACAGGACAAACCGGCACTTTTTTATTTTCTGTGAAAATAACTCTGGCTGGAGCAGTTATGAGTGAGTTTTTTTTGTTGCGATATTCGGTGTATCTATTTATGCCCCTAAAGCCAATTCTATAAGTTACATTGACTTTTACTAATAACAGGACAAACCGGCACTTTTTTATTTTCAGTGAAAATAACTCTGGCTGGAGCAGTTATGAGTGTTTTTTTGTTGTGATATTCGATGTATCTATTTATGCCCCTAAAGCCAATTCTATAAGTTACATTGACTTTTGCTAATAACAGGACAAACAAGCACTTTTTTATTTTCAGTGAAAATAACTCTGGCTGTAGCAGTTATGAGTGAGTTTTTTTTGTTGTGATATTCGATGTATCTATTTATGCCCCTAAAGCCAATTCTATAAGTTACATTGATTTTTGCTAATAACCGGACAAACCGGCACTTTTTTATTTTCAGTGAAAATAACTCTGGCTGGAGCAGTTATGAGTGAGTTTTTTTTGTTGCGATATTCGATGTATCTATTTATGCCCCTAAAGCCAATTCTATAAGTTACATTGACTTTTGCTAATAACAGGACAAACAAGCACTTTTTTATTTTCAGTGAAAATAACTCTGGCTGGAGCAGTTATGAGTGAGTTTTTTTTTGTTGTGATATTCGATGTATCTATTTATGCCCCTAAAGCCAATTCTATAAGTTACATTGATATTTGCTAATAACAGGACAAACCGGCACTTTTTTATTTTCAGTGAAAATAACTCTGGCTGGAGCAGTTATGAGTGAGTTTTTTTTGTTGCGATATTCGATGTATCTATTTATGCCCCTAAAGCCAATTCTATAAGTTTCATTGACTTTTGCAAATAACAGGACAAACAAGCACTTTTTTAATTTCAGTGAAAATAACTCTAGCTGGAGCAGTTATGAGTGAGTTTTTTTTATTGTGATATTCAATGTATCTATTTATGCCCCTAAAGCCAATTCTATAAGTTACATTGATTTTTGCTAATAACAGGACAAACCGGCACTTTTTTATTTTCCGTGAAAATAACTCTGGCTGGAGCAGTTATGAGTGAGTTTTTTTGTTGTGATATTCGATGTATCTATTTATGCCCCTAAAGCCAATTCTTTAAGTTACATTGACTTTTGCTAATAACAGGACAAACAAGCACTTTTTTATTTTCAGTGAAAATAACTCTGGCTGGAGCAGTTATGAGTGAGTTTTTTTTGTTGCGATATTCGGTGTATCTATTTATGCCCCTAAAGCCAATTCTATAAGTTACATTGACTTTTACTAATAACAGGACAAACCGGCACTTTTTTATTTTCAGTGAAAATAACTCTGGCTGGAGCAGTTATGAGTGTTTTTTTGTTGTGATATTCGATGTATCTATTTATGCCCCTAAAGCCAATTCTATAAGTTACATTGACTTTTGCTAATAACAGGACAAACAAGCACTTTTTTATTTTCAGTGAAAATAACTCTGGCTGTAGCAGTTATGAGTGAGTTTTTTTTGTTGTGATATTCGATGTATCTATTTATGCCCCTAAAGCCAATTCTATAAGTTACATTGATTTTTGCTAATAACAGGACAAACCGGCACTTTTTTATTTTCAGTGAAAATAACTCTGGCTGGAGCAGTTATGAGTGAGTTTTTTTTGTTGCGATATTCGATGTATCTATTTATGCCCCTAAAGCCAATTCTATAAGTTACATTGACTTTTGCTAATAACAGGACAAACAAGCACTTTTTTATTTTCAGTGAAAATAACTCTGGCTGGAGCAGTTATGAGTGAGTTTTTTTTTGTTGTGATATTCGATGTATCTATTTATGCCCCTAAAGCCAATTCTATAAGTTACATTGATATTTGCTAATAACAGGACAAACCGGCACTTTTTTATTTTCAGTGAAAATAACTCTGGCTGGAGCAGTTATGAGTGAGTTTTTTTTGTTGCGATATTCGATGTATCTATTTATGCCCCTAAAGCCAATTCTATAAGTTTCATTGACTTTTGCAAATAACAGGACAAACAAGCACTTTTTTAATTTCAGTGAAAATAACTCTAGCTGGAGCAGTTATGAGTGAGTTTTTTTTATTGTGATATTCGATGTATCTATTTATGCCCCTAAAGCCAATTCTATAAGTTACATTGATTTTTGCTAATAACAGGACAAACCGGCACTTTTTTATTTTCCGTGAAAATAACTCTGGCTGGAGCAGTTATGAGTGAGTTTTTTTGTTGTGATATTCGATGTATCTATTTATGCCCCTAAAGCCAATTCTTTAAGTTACATTGACTTTTGCTAATAACAGGACAAACAAGCACTTTTTTATTTTCAGTGAAAATAACTCTGGCTGGAGCAGTTATGAGTGAGTTTTTTTTGTTGTGATATTCGATGTATCTATTTATGCCCCTAAAGCCAATTCTATAAGTTACATTGATATTTGCTAATAACAGGACAAACCGGCACTTTTTTATTTTCTGTGAAAATAACTCTGGCTGGAGCAGTTATGAGTGAGTTTTTTTTTGTTGTGATATTCGATGTATCTATTTATGCCCCTAAAGCCAATTCTATAAGTTACATTGATTTTTGCTAATAACAGGACAAACCGGCAAAATCAAGAACTATAGATGGCGTCACCAAACTTTAGATTGGTAGTAAAGACAGCTCAAGAATTTGGAGGCCTATACCCGATGGCGGATGCAGGTTCGAATCCTGCTGGTTGTAAAATCTTTGCATGAGCAAGAGAAATAAAAAGTTAGAAAGAGCTTAACCTTAGCACTCTACGTAATGAAGTATATATATTATTTTTTTTAAATATAGAATAGATCTACGTTTGGCCACCAAAGTTATATGATTATTTACGGGATATTTACCGTGGTAAGGTTGTGGAAGGAGCTCCCGATATTTCGGCGCAGTTACATGCACCATGTTCACGGGAAGACGGACGGGAGGATCACCGTGTCTTCCCGTGAACATGGTGCATGTAAATGTAAATATCCCGTAAATAATCATATAACTTTAGTGAACAACCGTGATAGTTTAAAACAGTGTTTGGCCACAACTCGCCTGATGGTAAGCGACGGTGTGGCCGAGGATGGAACACGTTGATCTAGAAGAAATCTGTTCACTCTAGCCTTGAAAATGCCCAAATTGTAGTTCTCAGGAAACAAAGAGGACGGCAGGGAATTCCATTCTTGGCCGGTACGTATCATAAAAGACGACCCAAATCGTTGTGTACGAATCTTTGGAATTTCCACGAGGAAGGGGTGATAGTGTGCAGTCCTTCTACTTGTCCTGTAGTAAAAGGGGGAGGGTGGAATAAGGTCATGAAGCTCTTGCGCACACTCACCGAAATGTATCCGGTAGAATATAGACAGACAAGCTACTTTACGGCGATGCTCGAGGCTTTGTAATTTTTGGGCGACTAGTTTGCTGTCACCAATCAGCCTCATAGCACGCCGGTCTACCGAATCCAAAGCTTTCAGCTGGTACTTGGCTGCACCGTCGAATAGGTGGCAGCAGTACTCAACACACGATCGGACTTGTGCTTGATACAAGTGAAGCAACTGCCTCGGTGAGAAGTACCGCCTGACCTTATTGAGGATGCCAAGTTTTTTACTAGCCAGGTTAGCTTTAGACTCGAAGTAGGCCCCAAAGTTCAGCGTAGCCGTTAGGGTAATTCCTAATAGCTCTAGATGGTCTGCCAATACCTCTGGCAGACCATCTAGAGCTACATACATCGGATACATCCCGGAAAGTAGGATACAAAGGAAACTGACTCTTTTTGGCGGAGAAAAGACAAGCTTGGGTCTTGTTGGCGATGAGTTTAACGAGATTCTCGTCACCCCAGTCGGAAACAACTTTCAGAGCTTGATTCATACGCTCTACCATGCCTTCTCTCAATGCCTGAATTTCCGCCTTGTTGGCCCTTGGATTAGATGTGTACTTACAACACAAAGAGACAATACAAACAACAAAGATACAAAGTAATTTGGCTCAACATTTAATACTATTCTAAACGGTGGCAGAGCGAGTGAGGTCATTTCAATTAAATTTAAATTATTGAGCTCATTATTATGCTCTGTAATTTTAGTGTCATGGCCATATTTTAGATAGAGTATATCTGCTACAAATTTTCACAATTGTAATTTTATTCATAACATTTTAGTCATATTAATTCTTTCCATCTGCTCTCTTTTGGCACTTCTCTGCACTTTTTATATGCCAAATTGGTACTTTATGTACATATTTGTACTTTTACTATACCAACGTTCGTTTATGGGTGATAATTTCTGTTTGATTGTCCGGCAATATTAGGTACCGTTTTCTTACCACATTTCGTACTCGCTTGCTCTACTTGGCTGAGCTACGCTGCTGCCTGGTTCCTAGCTTCATTAATTTCAGTATAGATATTACGATTGCTAATACAATGCAGAGGCCCTAATCCAGCGCACTCGAGATTATTTTGGTCACTTTCATTCTGAAGACACTTCTAATGAAAGAAACAGAGACGAAGATAATCTCAACCGTGCCAGAATAGGTAATGGCAGGTATTACACGTACAGTGTTCGAGCTGAGAATGCCTGGTATTCTTGCTGGTGATTCACAATGCGTCATGATGCGTTTCCCGAATTAACTCTTCTACACCCCGGTATATTTAGCAACGTCTTATTTACGAACTGACAAAGGTAATATTATTGGCTCAAGAACATTTCAATTATTTGCGAGCCAGAAATAAGGATTTAGGAAGTACAATGATTTATTGAGGATCCTGGAGAATGGTAGGGCTTGTTGAAAGCTGACGCATGTCACAAAATGTATGAACTGAAAACACAATTAAATGAGAGAATAACCTTAGTGGCTTGCAAAACTGCAATTTACCTTACTATTTTATTTATTTATTTTTTGCCTTATTTGTAGTGGAGTTTCACGAACTCCAGTGTCCGTGCCCTTTCTAAACTTATATATTTTTTATCAATTACTATGTTCCGTATTAAAAGGCAATGATTCCAGTGAAATTAATGGGCTTAAAGAGATTTAACATCTAATGTGAGGATGACGTGCACTGCATTTCCACGCAGAGTTTAAATGCTAAATTCTGTGTGGCTGTATTGCAAGTGTAACGCTTACCATCATAAAGGTGACTTGCTTTCTTAGTCACTCAGTTGCATAAAAACACCACCTTGATTCTAGGCATTACTAGGCATTGGGCCCAACGTTGAGTACAAACTAATGTAACACAAATTAATTTTAGTCACATGTAATGAATTGCCAAACATACTTATACAACATTGTAGCTTGCAATGAACGATGGGCTTTCGCTTGGTATTAGGTCGATAAACTTTATACGACAAGTGATAAATATTGCCGTAACATACAAGCCTCATTACGTTTTGAATCCCACAAATTGCAAAGATTTAATGTGACAGGAAACATATTACATAGATTATACGAAGACACGTTGATTCTCTTTCATTCTCCCGTACAGTACGTTTAATGTCCGAGTGCGAATATTAATTGCAGAATACTTACTTGTTAAACAGATGTATCAAGATCAAGAAATGCCCATCTGAACATGTGCGTCGCAGATGATTAAAGCTATCTGTCGAAAGCGCTATTAACTACATCGCTTTACCTCTACTAATGATGTCGCCTCACTCTCTAATACGTCGACCGCTCACCAACAAAGTCATGTTTCTAAAGTTATATTAGACCGATCCTAATAATTATGTAGGTACGTTAATGATGCAAAATAATAAACATTGGAGTTTGTTCTCGGTCAGCAAGCAGTAAAAGTTTTAGATTGGGTCCCGTGATCTAGATTCCGATGTTTCCAACAGAATTTGTTATGCAATGTTTTCATGGTTTATAAATGCAGATTTTTAATTTCAGGACTCCGTTGTAAAAACAAACGCCGTTTTATTATGGAAACTAACGTGGTTTTCTGACATTTTATTTACACGGGAATTACTCGCATATGATTAAGCTGGTTATTCTGACTATATGAGTAGTTTGAACCGCATTCAGTGGTATTTTTAAGGTAAGCGCGCGCGCCTCCTTCTCACTTTGCACTGCTTCTGTACTTTTGTTTGGGCTGGACTGGTTTGTTCTAGACTTGAAACTATAATTGAAATAACCCACTTGATCATACGTAAGTAATGCCCGTGAAATATAACAAATCAAGGGACTCTTATGTACAAAAGAGTTCTATCCGTTTATCCTTGTCTTATTTCGCGAGGACAGTATCCGCTGCCATCCATGATAGTCAATTCTACTTCCTTACTTTAAAGTATATCTTCTATCTGAGTCTGCTATTTCCTCCATCAGGAACCGTACATATTCTTGGATAAAAGTATTATATGTCACTCACCGGTCCACCAATTATCTCTATGAAAAAACATCACGTCAACCCTTTGCTCTGTTTCTGCGTGTAAAGAGAACAAACAACACACTTTCGTTTTTTTTATATCTAGTTTTTGTTTGGGGATTTAGTCGCTATACGATTATGCCAGCTCTGTCGTTTTTATAATATTAGTATGAAGTATGATTCTCCTTGTGTTTGTTGTCAGTGATAACAAATGCTCCTGAGACATGGTCCTTAACTGTGCCTTAAGTGCTGGTCTTTTGGAAAAACTCAGTTGCACAGCAGGCAATGAAGCGAGCTAAGCTAGGAATTTCTTTGCGCGATAAAATCTGGAACGAGGAACGAGGATTTTCACGAAAAAACTACAGTCACTGAAATAGCTGCTAAGAATTGCAAGTTGGAGTGGCTAACCGATGAGGAAGAAAGATTCTTGAAAGAGACCATGAACCGGAAGACACAGCGGAGATATTTAAGCCTCTCACTAAGCAGACCAATGACATTGTGAGAGTTGTGGGCATTCAGTAGATGCATATTTCAGACTATCGTTCAGTGTAGAAATGTATGGCGGAGGCCTATGTTCAACAGTGGACGTCTTATGGCTGATGATGATGATTCTCTACTTTACCGATTTCCCAAGAAATAACTTAACACTTTCTATGTTCCAAAGACCTAGTTGAAAACAAGGAACACCCTGCACAATCTAACCTATTACTTTACTCTTCGTTAGCACCCCTGCAGCTGAATGTATTGCCAGATTGCCAGCAAAATCGCAAATAACACTTAAACACCTGATTGCCATCATGCTCGCCCTAACCAGTTGGCTAGTTGCCAAGCGAAATTATGAAGGGACTACTATGAAAAGTCACTTCCAGAAAGATTTTGACAAGTGACATGCTTCAGTTACTCTTATAAATTGTATCAAAAATAATCGAGCACTTAACTGTGTCCTTGGATCGCATTTTTTCATATAGGTCAACTGTCCATCAGAATAGTTACAAAACTTTTAATTTTGTTTTCGTGGCTGCTGTCATTTTAATCTCGAAGACCATCAAATCATCATCATTCTCAGGCCGCATCACTATAATTCTGGACATAGGCTTTCCTTAAGACAATTTACTTAGCCTGGTCCGTGCTTTTTTAGAAGAAATGCGTGGACAAACAAACAAACGAACAAACAAACAGACAAAAATTCTAATAACTGTCATAACGTGTTCAGCTGCTTATTTTAAGACAGCCTGTGTGATATTTTTTGATATCTCGAATTACAGATATTTTTATCTCAACGTTTTTATTATTATGTACTTATAGATTAGATATCATATTATGTCCAATAAGTTACACTCACTGCTATTGGTGGTTTGATTAGCATTCGCATTATATACTTCATACATTGATAAAGAAACTTACCTATAGATAAAGATGAAAGAAATATATATTATTTGTATACAACATGAGACATTGTATGCATTTCTATACACGACAGATGTTAAAATATTAAATTTAAAATCACGTTGTGTCGGTTAGGTGTACAAATGTTAGAGCGATGACACTATGCTCGTAACAAAAGTTAGAACAAGATTTTGAATTAAAAAAAATCAAAAATGCTACCCTGCGAATACCTCTCAGCCTCTCACATACTTTTCACCTTAACATTTGCACACTCTGCAATCTCTGGATACTGATACTGCAAAAGCATATTGAGAAAGCGCAACAGATTCCTGAAACCTATTATACAACGTGTAACAGAAAGGTGTAGTAACACAAAGATGTTGGTCTACCCATGAAAGTAAACAACTTGTAGAGCACATTTTTCTAAATACCTATGAGAAAAAAATGGTATCTGCTCATACCAAATAGACCATGCGATCGGGCATTTTGTATGATATTTTTTTTTTCATTTATTCAACTATTTATTTTTATAATATATATTTAATTTAATCTAGCCTATAGAATCAACACCACATCTACACGTATCTCTTACTTTATTTATTTTATTTATTTATTTAGGTACACCTCGTGTATTATTTAAATTGATAGCAGCTCTGGTTTTTAGGGATGCTAATTTTTGCAGTCTTTCTAAAACGGAGTTACTAAACATTTAAACTTTCATAATTAGTAGAATTAATAGTTAGAAATATGCGTAATGGAAAAAGGAAATTAGTTTCATGTGAAACTTTTTAGCAATAATTTCCTTAATCACACTTCGTCTTCTCGCATTTCGATCTCACTTCGTCGTTGCGTCTTTCTTGATCTAATCCCTAACGGTTGGTACGCCTGTTTCATAAAATATTTTAACATCACATATCATCAGCCAATTAATGTCTACTGTTGGACAAAGGCCTCCCTCATAGAAAAGGGTGTTCCCATAATCCCCACGCTTGGCAGGCGGCTTGGGGATCGCAGTACGTTCACCGTGTACTATTAGGACGCTGCTGCCCATCCTCCGGTGGTTCTGGTCGCAGTTTTAGGACATACCCGGGTCCATATTAACATAATTATATTATACTCCTATTTCCTTGCCATACAATTACTAATGAATCGTATTTCAATCATATTCGATAGTATGAGTAGCACCGTCTCGATCGTTGAATTCGTCGATGGCCTCTCTGCAATGGCATTCACCTCCTTCTCGATTAATATATTTCAGATCTTTGAAGTGCCACTCGAGGTTATTTTCGTTTTCAGCATTTCTAATGGAATGCGACTGCAACTCTTCAAAATCTACTTAAGTTATGATATCTCGGTTTTTTCCATTGACTTAGGAACTGCACAGGTCTTATATAATTATTGCGTTCCTTAAAATCATTATAAGAATAACTACATTTTAATATTCCAACTACTTTATATTTTTGATTGTATATTACGCATTGTATATACTTTGATACATTTAGAAACAAAATATATGAAAAGTATATATTTTTCAGAAACTTTTCTTGTGCTATCTTTTTGTCTCGATGCCATGTCTGTAGAGCACTAAAGGTCATTTATCTAGTGTTAAATATTCATACTTGTCTGGGTCAAATTCTGTGTATATATTAATGAATTATGATGACTGTTTTCTTTGTAATATAAAATACTTAGAAACGAGGAAATAAAATTCACAATCTGACCTATATTTATTTTGAGTGTCTGCAAAAAACACGATGACTACGCATTCTGTCGCCCAATTTATCTAGCCAATAGAATGGTCCTTGTATCTGACTGGCAATATTTATTGCTTTCTTGAAATAAATGTCGACAAATACAAGGGCTAGCTTTTTAGGTCGCCTTGACAAATCACTCATTGGCGAATAAATGTTATTGGTTGTTTTAGCTTTCACAATTTTCACAGCTTTATCAGCCATCACGGAACTATAGCATTTGAATGTAACAAGTTTTTTCTGCCAAAATATATTAAGCTTATTTATTTAACCCAAATAACAAGCAAGGCGCAGATAAGTGTGTACTAATTGCGCGTACTTACAACGAATGAAACACTACAACTTTCAAAACCACGGCAAAAGTATTTTACCCAAACAATAAATGCGCGGGAAAGCAATAGGCAATTACAAACATACGCATAGTAAATCGAGATACTTTTAAAGTAGTTTCTAAAGGCAGATCAATAACAGTGAAGTAAGTATGGAGTTAGTGCCAAAATAAGTACATGACAAAGTACCCAAAGAAGATGCCGAAAACAACTAAATACTGAAGAAAAACAATATAAATTGACCTCACTACTACCGCGTAGGGTATGAGAAAGAGAGAAATGTTTTATGTATTCCAAAGTTAAAAAGCTGTAGACAAAATCTAGTTGTTTACCAAAATGACTTCAGAGGAATTCCGTAAATATAAATAGGATAACTGCTTATGCAGAGTTTAGTATGTCAGGGACTTCGAGGAAACATAAATTACTCTTTAATTGGAATGCGTCTGGTATGAATATCATAAAACTCAAGTTGTAATTAGATTCAAGGCAAAATACCAAAACATTGAAAAGCATGGAGTTTACAGTTTAATTCTTATGATGTTATTAAGTTAAATTTTTATTTCAATTTCTCTACTTCTGTAGCCGTGGTCTGTGCTAAGTGAACATATTAGTTTTTTTAGGCAGATGAATAAACTCGTCATTCAAACAAATTCCTGGCCGGGAATCGAACCTAAGACCTCCTGCTCATAAGGCAATCAATAATAATTGTACTAAGCTATCTCTCTTGCTTGTCTGATCTGAGAGATTGCCATACCACAGCCTATCCATCCATACTTATACTTACTAATATTATAAATGCGAAAGTAACTCTGTCTGTTTGCTACATAATCACGGCCAAACGGCTTAACCGATCTCGATTAAATTTTGCGAGGTAATAGTATATCATGAGGGCGCAGATAGAAATTTTTTTTTTGAAGAATTCGTAGACGAAGCCGCTGATACAGCTAGTATAGTACATAAGTGCCGTTTTTGCTTCTCCGCCGAATTGACGACACACAAGCCCATACTCTGTGACGCATTATCTCACTAGGCAAATAAACTCAGTGGTAGAAGTACTTCCAGTGCAAAAACGAGCGCCATCCTATTATCCTACGCCATCACACCATGACGAGATTCGCGTTAGTATTAAGCTTGTGTACTGACGCCTGAAAAAGAGGATGTATATATTTATGTTATCTCAACACTACTGTTCGTATTCCCATGACGAACTAAATAGCAGGTAGTTACATAGTATCGTAAATTCATTACACTTCGTTAAATAGGTCGTATTGTACGTTTAGCTATGTCTGCATCTAGCAATTTAGATTGCATTTTAGTGAGCTTACCCAAAAATAAACTAATAGAGCGTTTTCATTCAGCGCGGCCGCTGGGTATGCTGCAAACTGTTAATAGATTTTGAGCATTTTCCAACTGTTTTAGGCTTAGTAGTGTTGTTAGTTCGATTATATTTTGTATAGTTAAGGCATTTGCTTTTTAAAAATGGTAATTAGATGTGCAGAAAAGAAACAACATTATTAATTTATTTATATTATTAGTTAGTAGTCCTAGTTGGTAATTTTAACAATGTATTTAATATTTTTATTTTTTTTCTACTCGCTTTTCTTTTTATGTACCTTGTCAAAGGAAGAGCCTGAAGCCCACAACACAGGTCACCCTAGTGTGGGTTTCAGTGCACACCGAGGAAACACTGTTAGAAAGGGTTAATTTTGTTACCTACTTCAGCATCTTTTGTTAACTCGATGTATGTATTTAGTCAGTAAGTTATTTTGAATTAATAAACTTTTATACTTTTAATTTGATAAGCATATTCTACATGATGCCGTGATTAATAGCTTTTATTTAGTTTCACCTGTCCCGGTGTCTATCTAGATTTAAATCTTGCAAGTAAAATTTTACTCATTTTCGATATTTTATATTCTAAACTAAATTTAATCCCCCACTCCAAATGATGTGATTAACAAAGTTAAACCATATCATTTTCATGTCACCTACTCATTATTTTCAAGTATTTTTCTTCAAACCGTCTCAACAATCTTGACAGTTGTAGAGATCTAAACCGGGTGTCAGATCTCGCTGTCTTCATCAAGGGTATCACAAACAAATTCCAGGGAAATCCGTAAAACAAACAATATCTGGCCGAGTAACATCAAACGCTGTTTGTTTGGCGGCGCCAGCCCGGAGTAAACTTTATTCCGCATGTCACAGAGTAGTTGTAAAGATCGCATACATAAGTTACTCTTACTAGTCATCATCATCATCATCAGCCAGAAGACGTCCACTGCTGAACATAGGCCTCCTCCTTTAACCTCCACACTGAACGACATCCTGCCATCTGCATCCACTGGATGCCCGCGACTCTCACAATGTCGTCGGTCCATTTAGTGGGAGGCCTACTAGTATTTTCATTATATTCATATCATACTATACACTTATTATAAGGTGTTCCCGAAGGTATTCCAACCGCACTTCAGCAGGGAACGTTTTAAAAAGGGTATCTACAACCACCTTTCTGGGCTGTCAAAGCTTCAACAACACCGCTAATGTTGCAGTGTCCATATTTAGGCGCATTACCGCTTACCATCAGGCGGATCTCATGTTTGTTTGCCGCTCTTTTTATAAATATAAAAAACTCGCCGGCCATCTATATTGTCGGTATTTGTCATTATAAATGAAAGCAGAGAAATCTTTTAAACTTCAAAAAGTTTTTTACTAAATATCTACTAATCTGCTTTCTATGGGTACTATTTATAAAAATAATAATATGATAATATGGGTAATATGTATGGCTATTTATAATAATATGGGTAATATGTATGGAATGCAGTGTTTGGACCTTGCTCTTGTTTACAAAACTTCACATACTTCTGAAATGTTCGTGTTTTGGGATAATTTACAGCAGTGTCAACAGAAATACTACATCTGGGAAAAAAACTTTGTGAAAATAACACGTATGACCTACCTAGGTACATTGTTGTTTTTAAACTGATTAAATGTTTTGCCTATTTTAAGTAAATGGATTACTTTTAGCCATAAATCTTATGAAAATAAATGACCGTTATGAGACACGTCGAATAAACTTTTAGAGTAAAGTTTGGGAATCAAATAGAGTGATATAGTCCTCTAAGGTAAGCAACGCACCGCCAATGCCCCGGGTATTGTAGGTGGCCAAAGGCAGCGATAACTACTTACTAACATATGGCCCGTCGCTTGCTTGTCCACTATTACAATAAAAAAATGCACATTGAGATTTACAATAATAACAAATAACATATATCCGGACATTTTGCACACACGGTCATCTGACCCCAAACTAAGTAAAGCTTGTAATATGGCTACCAGAGACTGATATACGTAAGTACATATATATTTTTAAATACATTATTAAATAGATAACCACCGTTCCTTACCACCACAAAATACAAAACTGAATATAACAGAAAATTATCTTGTTTAATTTGACTGATTGCTGAAAGAAATAAATACCATATCAATTTCAAATTTCATTCAATACAAAAAAAATACTACGCGTTAAAATCCGTTAAAAGTAATTCATTTCGATAGATTAAGGTACACTTATCAGCTAGGTACTAATTAAATTAGTCGAAGCCTATATCCTCAACAGCGTTTCCTTCACTTTTTCCAAAAATAACAATTATAAAATCAAAACACTTTATTGATGCAACGGAATTCCGATAGAATTAGGACATCCGCTTCCGCCGATGCTCCCAACTTGCGCTATCTATAAATCAATCGATTAGCCGACTCCATCAATCGTTCACGATCGATAACCGACTCCCATTGACCTTGCTGTCAGGCCTAGCGCACTCTATGGGATTTAACTAGTGCGTTCGTACACGAGGCGATGCAACACAGTGACTTGAGAAGCGAACTCGTTACTCTCGTCTTGTGTTTTAAATTTAAATGTAATTCGTTCACATTTTGTTCATTTAGGAATACTGTATGCTGCATAGAGCCACGGCGATACTCAAGTGATCGATTTGTTGATACGTTGGTCGCCTTATATACGAACAGAAACCTAGTTAAGTGTTTTTTTAATTCGTTCAATGCATCGTAGGAAGGTCCCAATGTTGATTGATAGGTTAAGTTTTGCTTGCATTTTGCAAAAAAAAACTGTCAATGAAGGTCTGTCATTTAGAACTAATAATTGCAATAGCTAAGATTTTTTACAAAGATGTTTAATTATCTCTTTTAAATGCAAATAGGCCAATGATATAGTCCAAAGGCTTTATCGTTCTCTGATAGAGTAATCCTTCAGTATATCTACATCTACACTAATATTATAAAGAGGAAAGATTTGTACCTATTTTTGTATGTTTGTATGTTTGTAATGAATAGGCTCCGAAACTACTGAACCGATTTGAAAAATTCTTTCACTGTTGGGAAGCTACACTATCCCCGGGTGACATAGGCTATATTATATTTTGTAGCGAGGCCGAAGGCCGAGCTTACACTCGTGCGAAGCCGGGGTGGACGGCTAGTGTATTTATAAAGGTACAGATGATGTCTTGGACTTTTCCTTAAACTAAACTAACCTAACGGCTTTGTTAAAATTGACTATCATTAATTGGCTTACTTACCCCCATATTTATCACCTCAATAAAGCTTCATTGAATCCTCAACTTGGGTTCTCATTTTGCTACGATTCCCTTTGTTTATCCTTCAAGCCTCCCATCATATTTGACATCTTTAGTCGTTTCTCAAGGTTTCCCTCAGTGCACCTCAAATAAAGACAAAGTGAGACATTACGTCATAGATGACTTAATCAATTTGAAGACCTTTATAAGGAAACATTAAGGTTACCTTATTGTATCAACTAAAAATTACTTATGGAACCTTCAGGGTGAGGAAAGGGTGAGGTAGCAAATCTAAAATACGGAGCTTAGGAAAGCCTTAAGGTAATTAATCCGTCTTTTCTCTTTTAAATAAATATCTGGGACATTATTGCACTCACGGTCATCTGACCCCAAACTAAGCAAAGCTTGTAATATGGCTGCCAGAGACTGATATACATACATATTTTTAAATACATACTTAAATATATATTAACACCCAGACATAGAACAAACACAAATGTTCATCACACAAATGTTTGTCCTAGGTGGGAATCGAACCCACGCCCCCAAGCGCAGAAGGCAGGTTCACTACCAACTAAGCTAACGGGGCTGTCAAATCATACACGTACCATACTTATAAGGTGATGGTATGCTAGTGTATCCCAAACTCAAATGATAATCCGGGCTTGAGTCCGGCGCGCGAGGTATTCAGGACACGCCGTGGACATCGGTGGACGGTTCCGTAAGTGGGCCACCGGACACCAGGAATGGTATGCAGCCCAATAAACCAGTGTATTTGTGGTCGGTGGATGCGTGGATGCTTCTGAATCCATTAGTTAATGAAGGAAATGAGATATAGACCAAAAAGTTTGACTTAAGAGCCCTCTTACATTTTTTAAGAAAAAAACAACGAAAACTGGATTAATGGCATTCTGATTCTATCAAATAAATAAAAAACACTAAAAAATCTATAATTAATAAATATTTTTTATTCTAGGCCTAAAATTTTGGAAAAACTCAACATATCAACTTATTACCTCCAATTTACATAAGTATAGTTTTTCGTAAAACTCTCAAAGGTAAAGTTTGAAAGTGGATTTTGTTATATTACTGATACAAAATAAACAATTAAATTATATGGATTACTGCAGGCCTAGCACGGGCCGTGGACAGATTGTCTTTCCACCGTTTTTATCCTGCGAGAAAGAGACAAACGTAGCCATATTCTTGCTCTGTCGCGTCTACACGCGGATAAAAACGGTGGAAATACAATCTGTCCACGGTCCGTGCCAGGCCTATACTTGAAAATAACGGCTTTATTTTTTCGTGTCATACCCGAAAATCCAGACACCTAAAATTTTACAACGCATTTTGTAATACGGCTCTTAAAATAATGATAAGTAGTTGTTAGACAGAATTAATTGATTTAAAAAAAACACGCTTATATGACGATTCCAAAACAAACCAAAGGAACAAACTGGATGGGACATTACACTCGTATGACACGTGTATAATGATGGAGCCGGGCGGTGGATAGCGAATCTCATATGACCTCAAACTCGATTTTGTAGCCATTGAAGAGTACTATCCATCTTTTGACTCTATCATCAGATCAGTTTAATGGTACCAAATTATAATATCATCATCCGAATAATACAAAATTGCAAAGTTTCAAATCGATAATTATGTCAATTTAGCACAAGTTCGAACGTGCATGGAGTACTGCTCTCACCTTTGGGATGGATCAGCTAAGTACCAGCTCGGGGTCTTGGAGTCAATTGAGAAGCGTGCCAAGAGGCTCATCAGCAACGAAGCCCTAGTTCAGACTAAGCTTCTTATGGCGGCTCCACATTAGTGCCGTGAATTTACGCGCGAATTCACGGAATGTTCACAGTCGTTCGTGAAACCCGCCGCGAAATGGACGTAGAATCTGCTGCTGCAATAACTTTGTTTGCTGTGGCAACATATTACTATTTAGACGTCCAAAACAAGAAAGTTATTAAAAAGCGTTGGAAAAAAAGAAGATGGTAGATGACGTCCGTACGCCTTTATAGACCGGAGTAAACAAGAAGTAAACTGGCGCGGGGCCGTGAATGTGGATGTGTACGCGTGAACACCGCGCGAAGGGGGCGCGAACCCTTTGCTCTAGGTGCTCTAGTACTTTTCGAAATATTCTTATTTTTACTTACTGAATGTTAAAATCAAGTTTCGAGGTTGGTATACATTATTAGTTCTTAACACGCTTTTATTACCTTGGTATGTATGTATGTACATACGTACATACATACATACATACATACATACATACATACATACATACATACATACATACATACATACATACATACATACATACCAAGGTAATAAAAGCGTGTTAAGAACTAATAATGTATACCAACCTCGAAACTTGATTTTAACATTCAGTAAGTAAAAATAAGAATATTTCGAAAAGTACTAGAGCACCTAGAACAAATATAGATGCAAAATATTTTAAAACGTTATGAACGCATGACATTGATAAGTTTGTTCGCAATCCCGACGTCTTAGCTCATGACTTCATACGATGATTTGATATTTGGGTTAATACCTACAATTTAACACTGTTACTCTTGTTTACATAAAAATACACATTCTTTAATCTGCTCAGATCAGTCAGATCCAAATTAATTATCCCAATTTACCCACTTTCTTTCATGTAGGTACTCAAAATAACGACCCTTAAAATCCGTTCTAATTTTTCAGAACTTGTGGATTAAAACCAGAATAAAATAAGAATATTCACATCTGTCGTAAACAATTCCGTTTAAAAATAAACATAAATACTCTTTGTCCTCTGAAATGAACAAGACACCGTATCATTTCTGTCCATCAAAGAAGTAATAAAAGATTTGGCCGTGTTTTTCTGGTATAATTTAGAATCAAAGCGCAAGCCAAAATGCAAGGCAATAAAACTGTAAAGCAATGTCATTCAGTCACGTCATGTTCACGACATCGTTATATTCATAACCTGCCCCACACGATTCTGCTTCAGTCTGTTAGAAGGACAAGAAATTAAATCTACGTTCAAGCTTTTGATGTGTCTCAGCCGGCACCTAGTTATTTGTAGTAAGGCTGACGCCTCGTGAGTTGAAGCAACAAACAATATTAAACCTAAAGCTACTCGGTCCTACACGGCTAAGCATTCCTAACCCTTCTTATGCTGCCAGCCACTTAACGCAAATCCCAGGAAAGCATTCTACGTCTATGCTATTTTAATAAATCCTAATCCATAATTTTTATTATGACGCCGTCAAAATTCGTCGTTACAAGAGATTTGAATAGATCCCTAGACCATGAAACACTATTACTCCTTGCCCTAGACCCCCTTAAAAACATATATATATCTTAAAAAACATGAACAGCCTTTCAGTAGCCAGTATGCCATGTTCATGCTATGACCTTTCCTAAGGCACTTACTATAATCATTACTTAAATTTAATTTGAATTGTAACGTGTATTAATCTTTAATTCTGACATTTAATAATTTCATACTAACATTGATTCTGATCTAACCGAATGTTATTTAAGCGTGACTTTAATTTTAATTCAGTGTGTATTAATTTAAATAATTTTTTTTACTGTTGTCTTATTATATTTAACGTGTGTTTATGGGTATTATGAACCTGAAATAAATGAATTTGATTTGAATTACCCACATACCCAGTAAGTAGTACATATTTAAACTGTCCTATTATTAGGCAGGATACATGGCTAGGCGTGGTGACGGCAAGTGAAGTGGAACTCTGGCAGTGGTCACCGATAGCACACAAGCGTTCCATAGGCAGACAACCAGCCCGATGGTTCAACGACATCAAAGGCATCACAGGACATGCGTGGATGTGATTAGTTCGAGACAAGAAAAAATAGCACAAGGGAAAGGAGGTAAGCTTCTTTCCTTGTTGCACAGCTGAGGGTCGATATATGTTAGGCTGATCTAACCTAACTACTGACCACATATTTTGTTTTTGTTCCGTCGCAAAATATTTTGTTTTGAAACCATTTACTAGATTCGTCAAACAAAACGTTCAAACAATTTAGCAGTTATTAATTCTATTATTACCTTGTTTACTGGTCTTGAAAGGTTTATATCACCATCAGAAACGCGTAAAGCGTAAACACGCAGGAATTCCATCACATCTCACCTCGTGGCGCCGTCACTCCACACTGGGTGAGGTGTTTATGCGTGAGCAAGCCGTGATCGCTCAATGTCAAAACTATGAAATAGAAACAACAACAGAAAAGTATTGTTATAGTATCATTTCATGTGGAATAACCTACCATCCGCGGTGTTTCTGAGAAGCTACAACATGGGGCTCTTTATAATGCGAATTAATAGTCTCAGAGTCAGCAACGTATTTGTAATGCCTCTGGTGTTACAATAGTAGGTATCCATAGGTGACGATGACTGCTTGCCATCAGGCGGCTCGTCTGCTTGTGTGCCACCTATGGCTTAAAGAAATAATATATCATTGTCTCTAAAAATCCGGTGACGGTGTGTTAAAGAAAATTCAAATTCTGAGACTTACCCCCATATTGATAAACGTTACCGCTCTTCCTATCCTCACCCTGTTCCCTTTCGTGTTTTACTATCTTTAGTTGATCAAATAAGGTCTTAAGGTTCCCTTATTTTAAAAAAGGTTACCTCGTGTACCTATTTCGCCAGTTTAGGTGGATCGAGGGAAATTTTAACAAACATAATGGTGGCTTGAAGAACTAAAGATGGCAACCTTAGCAAAGTGAGAACTCAAGAAGAGGATTCGAGGTAAATTTATTGTGGTATTAAATAAAGAGGTAAATTACAGGTAGCTTAGTCTTTCCTAAACTTCTTCGTCTTGGTCTTTAGTCGCGGGCATCCAGTGGATGCAGGTAGCAGGTTGTCGTTCAGTGTGGAGGTTAAAGGGGGAGGCCTATGTTCAGCAGTGGACGTCTTATGGCTGATGATGATGATAAGTCTTTCCTAAAGAAATTCAATTACATAATATTTACTTTACAGAAATTAGCAGCCTGTTCAACGGTCAAAGTCCGTTTGTATTGACTAGATAACGAACTCAGCCAATTGAATGTCAACCAGATATTAACGACATTATAATATGTCTGTCTGTATACCTAGTGTATGTCTGTCGCATCGTAGCTCCCAACTGGCTGAACCAATTTTGATTAAGTTTTTTTTAAATGAAAGGCGACTATTTTGTTACAGTTCTAGCAGAAAATTTGTTAAGCCTGTTGTAGATTATCAATATAATTTTATTATACACCATACAAAAAAAAACATATTATATTATTAATTCATACTTCCATATCCATACTAATATTATAAATGCGAAAGTAACTCTGTCTGTTTGTTACATAATCACGGCTAAACGGCTTAACCAATCTCGATAAAATTTTGCGAGGTAATAGTATGTATCATGAGGACGGACATAGGCTATTTTTATGTCCTGGATTAACACATAGGCAACTTTTCATAATCATCATCACCGATTTTCATCACCAACACGGGTGAAACCGCGGGGCGCAGCTAGTAGATTATATTATTTGCTATTTTATAGCGGTAAAATAAAACAATTAGCATTTGTAGTATTAGCAATGGCACTTACCATAAAAATCATTAGAAAACATTATGCTTGTTACTAGGTATAGCAATATGCTGTAGTAGCAAAGTTAACTGAACTGAACTGAAATTAACAGATCAGCGTAGTTAAGCCGATATACCATGGCCAAGAAATTTGATGAATAGGTATTTAGCAACTCTATTGCTGTCTCGCTGCGCCCTGACGAGCGAGCTATATACGTGTGCGTGACGAACAGACTGTGCGTGTGTGCGTGCCCGCCCGTGCTCCCGCACTGAATGCCTAGTTGCCTACAAATTCATTTCGCCTCGCAGTCTACTCGGCTAGTTGATATCGGCGTTTGCCGAATGTCGAGTGATTTTTGTTATTTTGCGATCTGCTCATATTTTACCAACCGACTACGCCAAATAGACCAGGGTCGATAATTTTTGAAACCAAAAAAAATCACAGTAGTATGAAACCCATTATTATGATAAAAATGAAAGGAAAAATAAATTACGGGCGATCTGAGTTCGGGAAGTTGGTGGGTTTAAGGGTAAAAAATGGTTCAACTCGATTTCCAGCAAAACTATAAATCCTATGGATTTATAGTTTTGCAATATAGTTTTTGAAAAGTTTAATGGCAAAGTTGTAGGTAATAAAAATATCTACAACTTTGGTCCCAATAATTTTTTCACATAACCTCAAAATTTATGTGAAAAATTCAAATAACCAAGTTTTTAGTTAAAATAATATACATACATAAATAAAAATATTAAATTCATACATACTTATAAACTTAAAGCGAGATAATAACGATACAGTAGCTACTCCAAGAAATAGTACAGTTTCACACGACGCTTGAAAACTTCCTGTGAGGGTGCTGGTCTATAATGTGATGATAGTTACGGAAAGGATTACCATGTACAATTCCTGTGATAACTTTAACTATAATCTAATAATCTAAAGTAGAGGTGTTGTATGAGGACTTGAGGAGATATGACCATAGATACCTCCGTAACATACTTCACCGTTGTTATGGGTGACTTCAACGCAAAGATGGAACGCGGAATGTTGATGAGTTAAGAGTCGGGTCATATGGGTATGGACAGCGGAATTCGAGGGGCCAGTGGCTGGTTGACTTCATGGAGAAGGAGAAACTCTATTTGATGAACTCCTTCTTTCAGAAGTGACCATGCAGGAAGTAGACGTGGATGAGCCCCGATGGTTCGACCAAAAATGAGATCAACTTCATCATGACGACCAAGAAGCGAATATTCAATGTCTCCGTGATTAGCAAGGTGAAAACCGGTAGCGATCACCGTTTTGTCAGAGGCACATTGAATATCAACAAGCTTGAGAGGTCGCGTCTGGTGAAGTCCACGCTCCATTCTGGTCATACTCAAATCCAAAACTCCAAAGACTTCCAACTCGAATTGCATAATCGCTTCCAGAGCCGAAAGCGGAACTGTTCGTACTAAACAATGGGCTGGTGGAAACTGTCCAAGCAGTGTGGTCCAAGTTCTTTAAGACCCCACGCCGGAAAAGACCTCAGAAGCTCTCAGATGAAACCATTAAGCTAATGAAAGACCTGACTGAGATGAGACTGCAAACATCAGCTGATATGTCGCAATGTCCCAATGTCCATGTTGTACCCGTGCCGGTAATCGTTGGGAACGATACTCTTGAAGTTGTTGACCATTACACCTCTCTTGGACAGATTGTTCATTTAGGTCAGTCCAACCAAAAACGATCAGTACCATCATTCTTGGTCCAACTTGGGCAAAGAGGTCGCCCGAAGAATCCAACTCGGATGGGCAGCGTTTGGGAAATTGCGTGACATCTCGTCCAAGATACTACAGTGCTTAAAGACAAGGGTCTTTGACCAGTGTGTTTTGCCAGTGATAACATATGGTACTGAGACGTGGTCCTTAACTGTTGGCCTTGTTGGAAATACTCAGAGTCACACAATGGGCAATGGAGAGAGCTATGCTCGGAGTTTCTTTGCGCGATAAAATCCGAAACGTGAATATCCGCCAAAGAGCCAGGTCATCGACATAGATATTCAAATTTGCAAGTTGAAGTGGCAATTGGGCAGGCCACATCGCTCGAAGTACCGATAACCGATGGGGAAGAAAGGTCCTTGAGTGGAGACCACGAACCGGAAGACGCAGCGTAGGTAGGCCTCCCACTAGATGGACCGACGACATTGTGAGAGTCGCGGGCATCCAGTGGATGCAGATGACAGGATGTCGATCACTATCAGTTCAGGTTAAAGGGGGAGGCCCATGTTCAGCGGTGGACGTCTTCTGGCTGATGATGATAAGCTATAATCTTATCACTTAGCAACGTAATAACCTAATGTATTTGAATAAAATTTTGAAAAAATAGTTCAACAAAATTAACTAATATTAAGAGAATTATTTATTTATAAATTTTTCTACTTGTTACGATCCTGATATTCCTGATACACAAGTTACAATATTTTTTTAAATTCTTTCTTTTCGTACTTAAATGTGTTATGTGCGAAAACCACGTCAGTTTCCATAGTAAAAATAAATCATGTTGTGCGTCAACAATTTTGTCCAAATCCTAACTTGCCGACCATTGCAGTAATGTGCTAAATTCACTTCACGCACAAAACACTAACTAAAGACGAGAACCGTTACATATCGATATCGATGGACAGCACTAATGTGTCGATACAATTATCGACTACATGTCTCTTCTCTAACTGTATACGTATTAGACCGACCCTCCCCTGACCTCGAGCCTCTGCCCGCAGAGCGCAATAAGGACAACTGCAGCTCGGATCGATTTATACCTACGAAAAGTAGACAAAATTATCATCTCAGATTCTTCTGTTTCCTCATTCAAAAATAGGCCGATTTCATTATTTTTTTCAATTAATTGTTTAAAAAGGTTTGCTCTCGGCTTCTGTCATTTATTTTTGTTTTACAAACTCATAAATTTTGTTTGAGAGACGTCTGAACACGGAGGTAAAAATTTGATATTTTTTGGGATTTTTAAAGGCTCATATTTCTTATAGTACTTAACTTACGAGAAAAAATAAATGACACAAGCCTGGCCATAAAGGAGATAAATTTTATAAAAAAAAAATGTGGCTCTAGCGGTATTATCCAGGGAGGAAACAGGAGAATAAGTTTGTATGGACTAAACGCTGCCCAAATTGAGCCTTAAGAGCGTCACAGATTTATAACAGTAAATAGACGTTAGCACTGAGTGTCACTGACCTTAGCTATTTGTAGCACATTTTAGGCGTATTTTAGGATGAATCATAATCTAATGTCGATATCACATCCCGCAGACGATCGGGAAGATCAGGAAGAACACTACGAGTTTACTATCTGTAGTCTCAGTACAGATTTTCTGCTAAAAGAATGTGATTAAAAAAAAACCGACATCAAGACTATACCTACACGTAAAAAGAGGTAGTCTTCGTCAATTTTATTATTGCGGTAACAAACCAAAACGTAATTTCTGGGTAGTAAATATTTTTTGCTATTGTTTATTTTTTTTTTCAAAAAGCGCTATTTCAATTGAAGTATGGCCTACCTCAAAAAACTCGAGAGTTGTCAAGGGAAACCCGGATGGAACGAAGTTACAGAGAGAGAGATGAGAGAGACAGACAGAGAAACGCGCACGCCGCACGGCTTACAACTATAGCAAAAAGTGTCGTTACAACCTTTGGTCTTAATTTTTTCCGTCTAGCCCCCTTTCGTAACGCATGATAAGGAACTTCGTTCCAAAAAAAAACATCTAAATCAATTCATAATTACCGGTGAAATCGCATAACAAAGATAATGCTGAATTGAGACCTCCTTTTGAAATGTCGGTAAAAAAAATACTTATTTTTACAGTTTTTTTTAATCGAAATTCTCATGACTGTCTCAATTTGTCGTGGAATGTCGTAGTGGATTCCGATCTATTTTTGATATTTAAAAGTTCTAGAGACTATTATCTCCACGGTCGAAGTTTTTTCACTATGAAAAATATCAATTAGTATCGGTGAATGCTGTCGCCTACTTTAGCAAAAAAAATAGCATTGCCTTTCAACGTGGCAAAGCTACCAGCACACTGGCCACTTTTCCTTCCACCAAGGTGCTTTTAGATGGTTTAGGGTCATCGCTAAATGATTACGGTATATTGATTTGTATTTAAGTAGTTTAGGTTTATTTTAATTTCTTTTCTAAATAGGTGTCATTTTCTTGTTAAAAGTTTTTTACTATACCGTATTACAGTAATAATAATTATTTTAGTAATTGTTCCAATTTTAATGTACGTTTTAGTAATTCACAGTACAATTTTCGTGTACGTTTTAGTCAGTCACAGTAAATATTTTGAATTTGAAGTTGAAATATTTTGAATTTGAATTTTTAATAGTATACTAAATAAATAAATAAATGTTTAGGAGTTAAACATATAAATAATAATTTGATTATACAATATTTAAAACCTAACAATAATTGCGAATTGGTCATGCCGTTTGTATACTGGGTACGCTGCCAGCTGGTGGTGAGATGGAGCATTTGGATTGTCTTTAGACCTTCGACGGTCAATGGCAGTTCTAGAGTAATTTTAATAATTTGCTTATTAGTTTAGATATTTATTGTTAGTTGTAATTTCTTTGATTAACAAAGGCCCTATCTCGTTTTTTTTTTATCAAAAAGTAATATATCTTTACTTAAAATCACCAAATAAAATAATGCATTACCATACAATAAATGATGGTAATCTATAGAAAGCAATTGGCAATAGCTAGAGAAGAAAATAGATGGTCAGTCGAGTTGCCTTGAGAGATGATACAGCAGAGAATTATCATCAGTATCAAAATTGTTTAGTGACTGTTAAAGAAATGCAACCTCTATGCTTGTAACCTCGATCAATACCATGTACAAAATAATCTTTTTTTTTGTTGTGAAAGTTTATTCTTATGATGCTGATCTTGACGACACCTGTCAGGATGCCAGCTAGAGCCCTACAGATCTCACCTGGTGACCTCGCATTCCTCTCCCGAGTTATATTTACACTTCCGTTGGTAAATAACATCTCAGATTATTAAGGATAGCTACATCTCTCAGCTATTTCATATTTTGGGTCACGGTGTCACTCTGTGTAACTGACACCCTGGTACGCTCATTTCACAGTTTGAATTGTTCCATGCACACTTTGAGTGATCTTATTTTAGTCCTCAATTCAATTCAATAGCCCTTAAAAGCCCGCTTTTTGAGTTTTTTTCGATCATATCCTATAAAATATCAACATGAAATTGCTGCGGCTCTGAATATTTTTTTATTTTATTTTTATGCATAGATAGGCTTGCGTTTGACCGCCAACTCGCCTGATGTTAAGCGATGATGCGGATGATGATGTTTAATCATTTAGTTGGTGCGCGAGTCCGAATCGCATTTGGTCGGAGTTTATTTAAACGTTATATTATAAAATGATATTTGAATTATTTAAGTATTATCGTAAATTAGATACATACACACACACATACATACATACATAGATACATGCATACATATACATACAAACATACATATAATTATACACATACATACACACACATACGATACAAATTTTCTGAAAGTAGTAAATTATTTTTAAACTAATATAGGTAAGTATGTATGTTTTCTAGATCACTAACAATATAATTTAAATTTTTTTTTTTAAATGGCAAGTGCCTTTATTAAATAAACAAAATACTAGCTAAAACTAACACTAAATAAACAGTTAGACTGTCCATAGACCGTTGAAGATCTAAAGACAAACCAAATGCTCAAACCCACTATCAGTCGGCAGCGTACCCAGCATGCTGGCGGCATTACCACGTTGAATGGCAATGCTTATACGTTGAGCCAGATACACGCCAGCATTTTGGTCACGCGTCGCGTTAATCAGACGCTCTGAAAGATTTTTGAAAATGAGGTGAGCTCCCGGTCCCCAAGGGCCCAATGTCTCGACACCAAACGCCTCAAATATGTAACCACTGCCGAGGTTAGCATATTTGCGCCGCTTGTGCTGCTCTGCCGAATTGGCAGCTGCACCAGCCCTACCCTGTGTCTCAGGAAGATGTGACGGTGCCAAAGTATCGACACAAGTCGCGTCCCATACAAGGGGCCGCCCCAACTTCCAGGGAACAAGTGTCATACCATCAGGCCTCCTTCCATCGTCACGCGCAAGACCGCTCGGTTCGAGCACAGCTGCGACATTGGCGGTGGAAAAAGCCCTGCGTATGATGTCGTTCAGGCTGGCGTGTCGGCCAATACGACCAGCGCTTCTCGAGCAAGAGAGACCATGGTGACCGAGCTGGTCAACTGCAGTACCACACTGACAGCGGTGAGCCTCACAGCACCTTGCACCCAAGCGTAAGCTGACAGCTAGACGAAATGCGGTTGGGTCTAAAATGCTACCGGTATTAAAAGAGGGCATGGCTTGCAACCAAAGTCCCGATTCCCAAACAGAGACTGCAAGAATACGAGCACGATTTGCAATACTAGAACACGTATCTAAGAGCGATTTCCGTGCTAGTTCGCAGATCGGCCGATCCCACAGACTCTGGGAAGACAACTTCCTGGGAAAATCGGTATTTGGACACGCCAGCCTCCAAGCATTCATTGCCTCTTTCGAATGAGATACAACTACATCGGAAGGGCCTAAAGAGGGTGCAAGGATTTTTTCTATTAAATTATGAGTACTATGATATGAGGACAAGAACGCCGGTAATGCAACACTTGAAATTTGGCGGATCCCTAAGCCTCCTAACCTTATCGGTAGTGAGGCTTGTGACCATGTCCTGTCATTCAAATCAACATTCAAAACCGATATTAGAGTTTCCTTTACGACATTGTCTAAGCTCGAAAGGAGCTCACCGTGTTTCCACAGTGGACTACATCGTAAAGCGTACATAAATTTAGGAACAAACAAACAGTATCTGATAATTGTAAACGCCATATGGGCGTTTATTTTGAGTAACCTGTCGGAAGCACTCATAAAATTTTGAATTTTTTCTTCAACAAAAGGTGAAAAAGACTCATCTAATATCGGCGAACCCAAGAGTCGGAGAGAACACCTGTCTAATGATTTTATATTGGGAGCTAAATCATTGAATTTTTGAATAACCGACTCTTTATTCGGACATGAATCGCAAACAAAAAGTTCGCATTTAGAAAAATTTAGTTCCAAACCAATAAGACGAAATTCGTCTATGAGAATTTGCAAATCACTTAGAACAGTGTCTACGTCGCCTCCTATGGTTCCGTCATCCAAGTACCAAACATTAAGTTTGGACTGGAGACGTTGAATAATTGGGTGAATTGCTAGGCTGAAAATGGCGGGACCGAAAGGATCACCCTGTTGACAACCGACGGATGATAACAAAACATTGTTTTGGTATGTCAATTTGGTAGGACTGCCGTAGCATTGCCAGAGAAAATTGAAAAGGTCAGGAATTTTATCTTTTACTTGTGTCAACAGGGCACTGCGATCGACCGAATTAAAAGCGTTTTTGACATCCACCTTTAGCAGTACCTCACCGCAATTTTGATCGATAAAAGTTCGGACAGAATGAACAGCAGCCTCACATCCACCTCGCGAACCAAAACCAAGCTGTATCGGTTGGAAAAGGCTACTCAAAAGAGCGACCTTTTTCCTACAGCCTGCCTTGGCCGCGAGGCGTCAATATGTGGTGCCGACCGCAATAGGTCTGATACCACCGTCTTTTTTGACAAGTGCTCATAAATTAGCGCCATACAAAATTTCAATGACGTCATCACTGACCCGACCAGATAACATGAGATTTACCAAAGCTGTTAGGTCTCTTAAGAGGGTCTCACTGGCCTCACCACAACTAAAAGATAGAAGATCTTTTAGATGTTGAGGCGTCAGACCATCTAGGCCTCCAGCTGAGCCACTCTGAAAAGATGTGACAGCCGCTGCAATCTCCTGGCATGTGGTTTCAATAGCAACGTCATCTGGTTGTGGTGGATCAGGGAGGTGGAGATTTGCCGCTGCAGGTGGATGTTTGTCACGTAGTGACTGAACCGTAACTGGTGTATAGGGAGCGATTGTGTCACTAGAGAACAAGACACGTGCGGCGCCTTTGATATCGCCATCACTAATTTTGTTCTCTACTATTTTAAAAGTAGCCGAAACGTCAGTTTTTTTGGAATTCAGCTTATTCCGATTTTTTGGCGGAATAAAATTCACAAGGTCTAAAGGGTTCTCTTCCAATACTCTGTACTTTACGCAGTTTTCCTTTACTCTAGTAGTAAGGGATTTTTTGTTGAAAGGATCGAAATGTACGTAAAGCACACTGTAAGGAAAAGTGAGGAGATGTTCCCAGGCGTGCTTAGAATTTATGGAAATTGCATTCCTTATTGCGGATGATAAACAAAGAGCAACCGAAACACGTGCACCACGCGTTTACTAATGGCGTTTACAATTTAAAAAAAAAAAAAAAAAAAAAAAAAAATTTTACTAGTTTATGTGGTTAAATGTAAAAATCTAAAATTTAAAAACGATCCAAACCATTTTAGTAGCTATTTACACTACATAGTATAATTTAAAACTGAACACAATTCATCAATCGGTAGCTAAGTTAGGAGATCAAAGGAACACTAGACCACAGTGCAGTGTATCATTAAAGTTACGCAAACAATTAAATTATCGATTCTACTTGTTGGGAATAAGGATCATTATATTTTGTTGACTATTATAAAGGGGTATGTACACGCTTCAGTCAGAACGCGGACGTTGTAGCGTCTAACTGACGTTTGGGAAGCGAGTCAGTCGAGTCAGTATGTGTCTGTAAGTAAATATGAAAGTGACTCATGTGGTCTGGTATTTTGTCCATTGCCACTTGCAGATGTTTTTGTTAGCGAAATGCATCATCGTCATCAGCCAGAAGACGTCCACTGCTTTACATAGGCCTCCCCCTTTAACCTCCACACTGAACGACATTCTGCCATCTGCATCAACTGGATACCCGCGACTCTCACTCACAATGTCGTCGGTCCATCTAGTGGGAGGCCTACCTACGCTGCGTCTTCCGGTTCGTGGTCTCCACTCAAGAACCTTTCTTCCTCACCGGTCAAAATATCAGCTAAATAATAATTTTAGCGAAGTTAGCTGATACAAAACGAAAAAATATATTAATATGGAAGGTGATGCAAATGTTAATAAGTGTACTTTATGCGTTCTTAGTACTTTACCGCACGGACAACATATTATTTTTGATTTTTAGTAATTAAGGCTTTTTTGATTGCTTCGTTTGATATGAACTTTGTACTTCAATTAAATCCCACTAATCCCATCCCATCCCATCCCACTATACTACCACATATAAATATGAAAATTTGGATGGATGGATGGAGTTTGTTACTCAATCACGCCAGAACGGCTGAAAATGGATGGGACAAACCCTAATATCGTGAAAAAAAACAGCTGATTAAACAGCTGTTTTTTTTTTCACGATATCACGACATTTTGTCGAGTGTCAATGACCGTTTTCTATGGATCAGCTGTTTTTTACGCGCCATAGTGAAAGTTGTTCATAATGATGAGTACAATGACCTGCTTTTGACTACTACTATTATTGAAAATACTCTGCAACAATACGTGCACACGTACAGTTGTACATTTATAAAAACTATGTATAAATATGACTATGAGATGAAATAATGCATAATTGTATATTTTGATATTAATTATAATAATATGTATGTGAAAACTATATATATGAATATATTTAAGTATATATTACATATATATGGGAATATATGCAAATAGTAGAAAGTAAAAGGTTGAAATGTTAAAATTATTAGGTATACTAACAAAGTTCCTAACGCTAGTTAAAATATGTACAAGGTGTGACAATATAATATACTATATTGCACAACTTCAATTAATTACTGTAGCTGAGCACTGTGAATGGAAGCAAACATGATAATTGTATACATGTAGGCTCCATTCGTGATGATACGAGTCACGCATGAGCTTTGTTTTGTACGAGTAAAAAAAAAATGGAAAAATAAAAAAATAAAAAATAAAAAATAAAATATGAAAAAAAACATTCTACTCTAAATTACATCTATTAATTATGCATAATATACTTGTATAATATATGATGTATGTGTGTATTTGTATAATATAATTAAATATATGTTAGTCTAATTATAATAGTTAAAGGTGAAAATCGCCGAGAATTATAAAAAAAAGAGTAAACTGCTATGCAATATGTTTAGTCTAACAATGTCTCCGGCATGTGTCGGAGAAAGTATACACGGAACAACAACAAAAAAAAAAACAAAAAAAACTGCTTTTGACTTATTACAGGGTGTATACGTAACCCTGTATAGAGGCTATAATTATAAGAAATTTTAAGTGACTTTTTTTAACAAAACGGAAATATTTTGATGTGGTAGTACATGGCATGTTACTTTTTTTTTGAAAACCTCTATTTTATAGAAGAATTTATGGTGTTTTTTTTTCATACCACAGCTTTTTTTTTACTATAGTATAGGCTACTACCATATGTGTAATAAATACTAACTACTACTTTAGCCTCTCACATCCTATTTTGTCCGTTTCGACATGAAAAATCACCCGGTATTATTGTAAATTGTAGTGGTACTGCTTGGTTTATTATTCCTACCTTTGATTTCGCCATAAATCTTTTACTCACTAACATCACATAATCAGCCAGTAAACGTCCACTGCTGAACAAAGGTCTCCCTCTTACAGAGGGGTGTTGCCATAATCCCCACGTTTGGCAGGCGGCTTGGGGATTGCAGTATGTTCACCGTGTTACAGTTTTAAGACATAACATAGGTACTTAACTGTAATTGAGTTGAATGTCATTAGAGTGATCGCAATGTACCTAACCTCTACTTTTTTTTGTGCACACTCCCAGTAGTGTAATAAATTTAGTTTGGTTTAGAAAATAGTATTACAGAGTCGACGTTATTGTTATTTATATTTTGACAGCTTTGAGTATGTTCTGACTTTCGATTATTTATATAGTTTGGATTTGCTTTAAGCTCCTGCTATTCTTACACACTGACATATTCTTACAAGTTCTACAAACGCACACTTCAATATAGAGCGGCACACAACTGCAAACGAGACTAAAACTAAAAATCAAATGGACGACCAAAGGGTGTGTAAGTACTAAAAGAGAAACTGTAGGTATAATATTTCCATTTATTTTTTCTGAGGTTCTGACATTGTGATGTTAAATAATAATTTTTCTTTTTCTTTTCTGTGTTAAAAACATAAAAGAATATTTTCGCTGTTTTTAATAGAGTCATAACGAACAGCATATAACATGCAAACCCAGCCACGCAACATTATTCTGTTATCAGACTATCATTTTCTTTAGATAGACAAGCAATAAAATAATACGTAGATTATTGTGAGTGTAATAGAGACTCCTACGCACTTGAGGTGCGGTCGCGACCCTAAAGGGGTATGGTATACAGAGGTATTTGGCTGCAAGCCAGATTGACAGAGGCTGGAATGCGACGCAGAGCCATCGCTCAAGATTCGCTCTGAAATGTTAATGGCCATGTCGAAATAGAGGCAATTTGAGGAGAGCAAAGGTCAACAGGTGAGGGGAGGGTGTTCCAGGTAAGACTGAATGCACTAAATAATGAATGATGAATGTAGTGAATGCACTAAAGCAGTCTAGAAGAACGTATTCGATAGGATACCTCAGCCAAGGTCCATAGGTCTAATTGATACCAGGCACAAGTTCGGTCTTGCATGGAGTACTCGAGTACTGCTAGCACCTTTGAGATGGATCAGCAAAGTACCAACTTGGAGCGTTGGAGTCTATTAGAAAACGTGCCAAAGGCTCATTAGCAACAAATCCCTTATTCAGACTAAGCTTGAGCATCAGCGCAAAGTTGCTAGTCTCTCGGTATTTTATCGGATACATTTTGGAAAGTATATTAAGATTTAATTACCTCCTGCCCATTTTTCTATAGGACTGCCAGAGTAGGCCCGAAAAGATAACAACGTTTTATATATTATACGATATGAAGACCATACGAAGTGCTTTGGTTCCACTTTTATTGTGAGAACTGCTAGTCTGTAGTATGCGCTGCATGGAATGGATGATGGAATGATGAATGGATGTTCCCCGATAGTTACAATCTGGGTATCTTCAAATAGTTTTCTACTAGGTAAGCGTGCTCCATCGTAGACCGAATCATCGTTTATCATCAGGTGATATGGCGGTCAAACGCAAGCCTATTATATAGTGAAAAAATTAATCCATATCTTCAAAACTATTAGGGTTACGCTGATCGATGGTAAAAAGCCAAAAGGCAGTGATTGTATTTCATCATTATGAATATATTTTACTATGAACCGTGAAATTTCGAAAAAAATATACCTACCATTCCATACATTTCGTTGAATTTAAATAACATTTCTATGGAACTGCTAACTTTCATCTCGGGTTCCATTTGATGCCATGGTAAAAGTGAGTACAATGACCTCCTTTGAATTCAGTACTACCGTTTTTGATGACCCTGTATACGCGCCCGTCTATTTACATTTATTTTTTGTAAACTTATTAATTGAAAAGTGATATTATTCAGTAGAAAATTATCTAAACGACAAAACATTATAAACAGATCGGGCCGCTCCATACCTAAATTGCCATACCCTAATTGGGTCATTGTGTTAATATAAGTGCTAACTATATATACTTAGCATACATAATGTGCAATAAATGATTTGACTTTGTGTTTAGTAATAGGCTTACGTTTGACCACCAACTCGCCTGAAGTTAAGCGATGATTCAGAACATAAAACATTGCGGAATAGAGAAAATTGCTGACGAAATTAGTTTTTATTAGGATGACCTACAAACGACTGAAAGAACAGTCAATACGAAGCTCGAACAAAACTTTGAAGAACGATTATAGAAACAACACACTTAGTTACAAGATTCTAAAGAATTAGGAAGAACAGACAGACAGACAGATAGAGAAGGGTTCCTTGTAGGCCGACAGAATCCTAAAAACAATAGGTAGCTATTTTATTTACGTAAAAAGAGAGAATTATTAAGTATTTAGTGTTCTCATTTTGTAATACTTAATTTAAGCTAATTGATACAAATTGACTGCCACACTAAATTTACCGTATAGTAGTGTGACTCATAACCTATTGTTAGCGTTTCACTCTAATAAATGCCACATTCATAGCAGCGTAGGAGGTATTCTATATCCATGTCGGATTTTAAATTGGGTAACTTCAGTGCATTTACAATATCCAATAAAACTGGAATAATTTTTCTGATTTTTCATGTTGAAATAGAAATTGTAATGGCTAAGAAAACTAAAAAAGGACCAAAAAAATAATGTCTATTGTCTATTTTTAAACGATTTCAAAAAGTAGTGGTGGTTGTTTTTTTTTTATATTTGTTCCCTCAGAACTCCGTCCAAATCCGTTCATAAATATAAACGGATTAGGAAAATTATTTAATTAATTGAAAGGATATACTTTCAGATTGGTCCCGTAAAAATTTCATCAAAATCGGTTTCGTAGATAGATAGATAGAAGCTCTTTATTGTGGACACCAGAAATAAAAATTACAAGCACATAGAAAACACTTACGAGCTAGTGCCACAAGTGGCGGCCTTATCGCTAAAAGCGATCTGTTTCAGGCAACCATTGGAAAGCATTTACGCAACAGGATTTAAAATCAAAATAACTTTGTTAATTGGATGACAATTTACTGAAATTGCGCAATTTATACTAGTTTTGTGAAGTCGGTTTCTTAAATTGATAATCTTACTACATCTATACTAATATTATAAAGAGGAAAGATTTGATTGTTTTTTCGTTTGTTTGTTTGTTTGTTTGCATTGAATAGGCTCCGAAACTACTGAACCGATTTGAAAAATTCTTTCACTGTTGGAAAGCTACACTATCCCCGGGTGACATAGGCTATATTATATTTTTTCGCGAGGCCGAAGGCCGAGCTTACACCCGTGAGAAGCCGCGACGGTCGACTAGTTGTTTATATTACTGTAGGTAATAACAATCGAGCAAGTATTAAAAAATCTGATCCGGCACAAGTAGGTTTGTTATTCGTCACTTATTCGTGACAACGGTCATGAGTTGACTCCAGCCCACAGGCAATTTCGTACCTCCGCTAGTGATTCCAAAAATAACGAAATAGCTTCGTCCGTCTCTTTGAAAGTAAAACGGATTTGGCAAGAACAACGGTCACCGTTCGTTAGCAATGGTTATGGCAAATAATAATTTGGCAGTCACAGCGGTGACTAGAACACCTACAAGGACAAAATAACACGGGAATATGGCCAAATGTAATATAAATGTCCTCACAATGTCAAAGCTGTTTGGGACGCTTTTAGTTTTCGTTACGGGATGAAATATAAACAATCAGAATGCCGATCACTTCATTTATTTAGCAATAAAAATGAACGGAGACATGGCGGCTGGCTTGCGTTGGTGGATATGGTCGTCGCTTCAAATGTCAAATGTAACGCATTTTACTTTTCCTTTTATAAAATAAAGATTATCAATTTAAAAAACCGACTTAAAATATAGTAAATACCTACGCATTTTCGTTTACTTGGATGATATATTTTTCAGTTAAGTACATATTTTGATTTAAAAACGAAACTTCTAAACCGATTTTGATGAAATGTATATGGAACCACCTCTGAAGTATGGCCTAGGTACCAAACAAAATCATCAAAATCAATTCATAGTTGGCGGAGAAATCGATGAACACACATAAAAAATATACAGTGGAACATAGAAACGTATGTATGTATACACTATAATGTAAAAATTAGAAATAATGGCTAAAATAATTTTGTGTTGGTACGGAACCCTCAGAGCACGAGCCCGACTCGTACTTGTCCATTTTTATATAAATTATTGTTATGTTTTAAAAAGTTTCAACTGGTTGTCCCATCGTATCTGATTTTACAAGGTCAATGGCAGTCATTAGAAATTTTCATCACGTCCGCAGATAATTTTAATTACTAAAGTCAGATGTCATGTTTTAAAACAAAAGTTATTTTTGAAATCCACATCAGCCATCAATCAGCGAGCAAAAAAATAAAATACGTTTCAAATTCTGTCTTGATTAGCTTCACGTAGGTAGAGAGCTAATTACAGGAAAACTTTGAACTTGTACCATGAAACTTTGCCAATCTGTCTGTCAGTTCAGGTGTTCCATGTCGTTAAAAAATTGTTTGTTATCTTGTCTTATGTCATTAACTTCCAAAATTTTTTTTGCAAATCGTTGACGATAAATTTAATGGAGACGTAATACCAACATGGCTCGCACTGGACCACATGAGTACACGTAATATGCATAAATTTTCTATAATCGGCTTTTAATTCAGGTCACTTTATAATTTATAAACTTGGTTCATTTATTTCATACCCGTGTTATATTATACTATTTTTATCTCAGCATACAGGCTCTGGATAGTCTTATTAACATGTCAAATTAAAATTAATCAGAAAGTTGAAATTATATTAGACGATAATGTAATAGTAAGATACAAGGGGAAAAAAACAAATTAAAACCTAAGTAAACTAAACTAATCGATTAATCCGCTAGTAGTGGGAACTGCTCCCAAAACGCTGGCCCCATTATCACGTTGTATAGCAAAGTGAGTAAGAGATCGTAGGGAAACACTGCATGCAGGCCTCTTCCAACCGACTCTTTTGGAGATCGATGGGGGAGGTCGTAACCCAGCAGTGGCAGTCCTATGGCTGAAATGATGATGGCAAAGTAATAGGTACATCCAAATTATATTTAAATTATGTCAAAATATAAAAGTCTAATGTAAATAAATCATTATTGTACAATTTACTTTAATCGAAGTTACTGGCGTCGTCCAGGCAATCCATGTAGAATGTCTGATTGAGAAGTCAGCGCTTCCATTGAGAACAATTCAAATTTGTCCTAATTTTTTCAAGCCATAGTGTTCACCAAAATTTAAAACAATTATTCTTTATTTAATTGACATTTTACTTACGGAAAATTTATCAAAAACAGTCGGTTATGCATTTTAATCCCCTTGTTAAGGTGAACTTTACTAAAACTCATCATTACTCTTTTTTATGGCAGTTTCGTCGTATATATTTGGTCAATTCATACGCGAATCCATAGACCGATTTTCTGGCCATACTAAAATATTATTACTCTCACAAGTCCTCCATATGTTACTATATTCTTTCGTTAAAATGAAAGTAAAAGAAAACAATCAAAGACCCGAAATTTAGACCGCAGATTGCTGATACTATTGATATATGTATACTCGGAAGTATAAATACTCGTACCGGCACATTTGCATGCACCCTCTACCTGAGTTGTGGTCGATGGTCTACTAGAACAATAATACTGACAAAAGCGCCTAATAATAGCGAGCCACATGTACCTTTTCAGTGACGTAATTAAGGCTGGCACTAAACCAAGAGCTACAATTAGCTTTTGGAAATTACGATTTTGGGTCCCATTGAGATGATTGTTTCTCGCGAACGACAAGTTTCTCTCAAAAAATAACAGAAGTTAAAATAATCTAACGTTTTCTTTATAGCTTTCATTGTAAATCTATTACTAAGTAATGCTTCGTTTCTATTACCAACGGGTTTCATCATCATTTCAGCCATAGAACGTCCACTGCTGAACATAGGCCTCCCCCATCGATTTCCAAAGGGACCGGTTGGAAGCGGCCTGTATCCAGCGTTTTCCTGCGGTCTCTTTTTGGTCGTCTGTCTATCTTGTGGGTGAACGTCCTACGCTGCACTTACCGGTCCGCGGTCTCTACTCGAGAACCTTTCGGCCCCATCGGCCAACGGCAACGGGTTTGTCTGATACTTATTTACTTCATCATTATTATTATTATTTCCCACTGCTGGGACACAGGCCTTCTCTCAGAGAGTATATGCCCTGATCCACCAATCCACCATTACCCATTAAAAAATAGAATAGGTCTACGTTTAGCCGCTAACTCGTCTGATGGTAAGCGACGGTGTGGCCGAGGATGGAACCAGCTGCTCTAGAAGAAATCTATTCACTCTAGCCTTGAAGATGCCTAGATTGTAGTTCTCAGGAAACAAGGAGGACGGCAGGGAGTAAATTTTTTGGGCAGTACGTATCGTAAATGACGACCCAAATCGTTGAGTACGAATCTTTGGAATTTCCACAAGGAAGGGGTAATCCATCATTCTGGCCGAGTGTATGTCAGTGAATGTCATACGTCTTTGAACTTTTGAGGTTCTGCGACATACTGGTTTCCTCACGATGTTTTTCTTCAGCGTTGCCCTATAATTTTGAGCTGGCTACATCTATGAGTAGATACTAATATTGTGGTTGAAGAAGGTAAATTGTTCTTAGAAAATAATGTTAAAACCTTTAAAGCAACAATCACAGATTCATTTGCTTTTTAACCGACTTCCAAAAAGGAGGAGGTTATCAATTCGACTGCATTTTTTTTGCTACCTCAGATCTTCCAACTGGGTGAACCGATTTTGATGATTCTTTTTTATTTGAGAGTTTTCCGAGTGGTCCCATTTCAATTTGGTCCAGTTCTGTCATTTTTATGAAGTCGGTTTTCTATATTGATAATTTTTACAAAATATTTAGCACGGTGAAATTATAAAGCTAATCGCTAATATCAAAATTTTCCGCCATTAAAAAAATCACGAGCGTAACGTCACAATGCGGAAGTGTATTGTTACTCATCCAGCGCGGGGCTTGCGCCCGCACATCTTGTATACAAGTGTGTACTGAAATTCATATTAACTACGTAGTATTCTGTGACATTGCTTATAGTAACTGTGCACGGATCTGTGGCATTACGAACGAGACACTCGTACTAACTATGCAGTGTTCTGCGGGGCCGCGCCTATTTCTGTTCAGCTCAATGCCACGGGGCCAACAACATCGTTTCAATGAAATTACTCATTTGCTCATGCAATTCGGTAATAGGTGTTTTTAAAATTAAAAATACTGGTGCATTTTTCAGCGTTTATGTTATTTTCGTCTCTAACTCGCTTAATTTTGTGGCTATTTTTCTTTCTTTGACTAGTTTCATGATTGGTAATACTGAAACATTTATATTAAAAACCATACCTTCTAACTTATATTTCTATATTTCTTACTAGCCACCCGTCCCGGCTTCGCACGGGTGGAGTTTTTAAACATTCTAGTAATAAATATAGCCTATGTGTTGCTCAGCGATAATGTAGCATTCTAATAGTGATAGAATTTTTAAAATCGGTCCAGTAGTTTTTGAGTTAATTCGTTACAAACATCCAAAATGCAAAAATACAAATCTTTCCTCTTTATAATATTAGTGTAGAAATGAAGATAAGCTAAATCTTTTGTTTTGCATTCAATATTTTATGCAATAAAAGTAAGCAATCCCTTTTTTATTGAATAATAGAAAGAAAGAAAGAAAAATATTTATTGATGACAGAAACAAAAGATACATAATATAAAAAAGTGTTAAAAACAGGAAAATTATAGTTTCTGTCACAAATCTGTCCCAACTCAGTATAGTGCTGGTCGTATAAAACCAGCGCTGGTCTTCCGTAATACTAACCTCGCCTGATGTTAAGCGATGTTGCGGTCTACGATGAAGCACAAAAAGAAACTTGCTAAGAAACCGATTCACTTGCAACTTGAAGACACCAGACTAACCATCGAGGAACACCCATCCAGGCAGCGCATTCCATATTCTAGCAGTTCGCACAATAAAAATGGAATCAAAGCGTTTCGTACGGGTTTTCGGAATATCACCTTTCGTGTCGTGGCTGGCCGTGCAGAAATAATGGGCAGGAGGGAATTAGATCACACTTAGTCTTATCCTTCGCAGAAACATGAGTAAAACACATTGCAAAAATTCATACCTTATTTATTTTGGTCCCATTTCAAATATCTAAACAAGCTTTAAAAGTAGCTTAATAATGAGTACATAAACTTGACTTATTATTTAACTTATCATCACATTTCTTAAATTACTTAATTAATAATTATATCTATGGCATACAGGGTCCGTACAGTGACCTTTTAAGGCAAAGTTTTCCCACTTTTAAGCAACGTTTGTTACTACAGATGACAATTAAGCTTAATAATATTTATTGTATTAAAGTCGCATTTAGTAGATATTATGAAATTAGTATATTAAGATATCGTATACATCATTTAAAAGATTAAGTATTTGAATCTAAAAATATAGAAAAAGCGCAAATCAGTGTTACTTTCTTTTTTCTTCTATCGAGCGAAATGGCCTTAATGGTGTCACGGTCTTTTCGTTTCCTAGATAAAAAAATCTATATTGATATGGACACCAGTTTTATAATATTAAGCTAACCATGGAGGTAGACTAAAACTATAAAGACCAATATTGCTAAAAGCATAGACCTAAATTTTTATTTGCTAAAAGTGACACTTTTAGATGTCACGGTACGAGCCCTGAATACTACATTTTTGTTTGTTTTTTATCACGTAATCCTTTAATTTCTTACACCTTCAGGGGCGAAATACAAACTTTTACACATGTATGTACATAATTACTTTTTTTTATTCATAAATAGACTTACGCTTGACCATCTTTTCTCCTAATATTGCGGTCAAAGATGGAATACGTTTGCCTAAAAGAAACTGATTCACTCGTGAATTGAAGACACCCAGATTGTAACTATCGGGAAACAAGAAATAAAAATAATATAATTTAACGAATTCTAGGAATATAAGCAAAAAAAAAATTGACACGTACTTATGTACGTACGTAAATATTTGTATTTGGCCTGTTATAAATGAAGTGTTTTATTTGATAACATTATTTTACGATGTTTTAGATTGAGTTACAAAATATTTGGTTACCCAACAACCTTGTAGTCATAAATGTTTTCTTTAAATTGGTTGTTAAAAGGTTGATTATGACCACATACATACATACACACATACATTATGGTTGAGGTAACCAGAAACATATCTAGTCAATATAAAAGCACAATTTAAGTGCATGCATACGTCACAAAGTAAAACTAACGAAAATTGAGATTTTTACTCATTCACGACTTTTCATTCGATCGCTCAGTCTTATATTTTTGCATTCTTCTCGTTTTCTCTTTTCGTTCTATCGCACTTAAATCACAGGTATCATTATCGTACTGCTAAAATTAGTAAACTTAGGCGTAACCAGAGAGAGATATTAGAAAACTATTTTCGAGAAAATAAGAGCCAAAAAATTACACAACAAAATTAAAGCTATTTTACGCGATACTCAAAATTGTTGAATAAATGGAAATAATATAAGCGACTCTTTTCAAAGTTCAATTAGTTCTTGAAGGTAATATTCTAATAGAATTCTCAAATAGAGACTAAATAAATATGATCCGAATGACCGTCCCTGAGTTACGCCCATAATACAATCACATGTTCAACATTTCTCGATAGGCCCGTACCGCTGCCTGAACCAGGTCATCCCGCTGTAGTCAGGCTCGTATACATCCGGTATTTCCTTGTCGATAGCCTCGCAGTAGACCATCTTCACGGAAGCTTCGCCAAAAAGTCTTTCTTCATATTTGATGAGCTGCTTGAAGAAACCGGTGTTTGGTCGGATTTGGGGTCTAGAACAAGGAGAGAATTGAGGAAATTAATTCTTACAATTTACGATTATTTAGAATCATTTTATTGCATGACATTAATTGCATATTTTTTTTAATTATATACAATTCCTTCATTCTTGGATTACACTCGTAGCTATCGGGAAACAAAGAAGCTAACAAGTTCCAAATACGAGTAATGAGTAAATATATGTTTAGTCCCTACCCAGTTAACTATATTTTCAATGTCCACCCATGGTTTTTGCAAATCGGATATTTCAGTCTTCAAAACCCTTGTTAAAACATAAAACATACAATTCCGCTAAAGAATCGGATATGGAGTTAAAAAATATTGATAAAACGGAAGACCCTACCTCTTCCTGATTATTAGCTGATTGTTCCTGTAGCATGCGAAACGTTTATTTACTACTACCCTTTGGTGGAATATAATTCACAAGTTTCCTATAAGACGCTAAAATAGGTATTCGTCTTACCGTCTTTGCTTCATATAATGATAGGCATCCCTCAGAGTCATTTTCTGCCACTTTACGAGGTATGCCAGGCAGAGCGTAACAGATCTGGACACGCCAGCCACACAGTGGACGAGCACAATTTCACCATTCATGACCACCTGCCAATATAAAAAACATGGTCATCATTACAGCTTGTAATAAATTATATTACTTACACATGATCTACACCTACTATAGGGGCACCTACGTGTATCTCTTTTTGGTTTGCTAGTTCTCAAAGAAAAATCTTGCGCTACCAAGATGCATTTGCCAGAGATGTAAACATATCAGTCTTTTGGAGGGGCGCAGTTATCAGAACGTGAACAACGCAGGGATTCGAGTAGGCTAGTCTTGTGTCAAAATTCACTCAAATTTTAAGTATCAAATTTGCTACTGTATCTATCTAGCTCTAATGTAATATCATACACCTCAAAATACGGAACAGTGTTTTCTTGAAAAGGTTTGCTAAGCTTCGCACTAGATCTTGGCTTTCGCTACAGTGTTTGTATAAGTGCACATGCAGACAAGGGTAATCGTTCTTTTTACCTCATTGATCAGGTCAGCAACGCTATCCATATATAACAGCATGTCAGAGTTAGGTGTGTCCAGCAGCGGGATGAAGTGTCTTGGGACGTAGTCTTCTGGCGGGGGAGGCAGTTCAGGTGCAGCGCTCACGATGAGCCCTGGGTGTAGCACTCTGACTGCGCCAGGAAGCGCATGAGCTCCGCACACGTAGAGGTAGTTTGTGATACGGGAGACACCAAGGGGACATCCTCTGTAATAGAATGCTAATGGTATAGCGCTTTTATGCGAGAAAACTTTCTATACATTTAAAAAGGTGTATAACGTCATGTTTTATGTAATCTACAAAGCATGACCTTAAGGCGTTCAAACAGTTTTAAAATTAAAAAAATTACATAGTTTTTTGTTGAGGTTTCATGCGGGCTGTAATTCACAAATATTTCTTACGTCCATTTTATCGCATCCAAGTCTGGCGCATTTTCATGAATATACAAATGCTAAAATTACATAAACTCTACGCAATATTTTAGTCCACTCTAAGAAATGGACCACCAAATCATAACAGACATTCCTCGGATACGACAACAAGCGAGTTTTCAGCGAGTAAACACCGCATTCCCCGCGGTTGTGTCACTCTGGCACGCTGCCAGTTCAGAGTTCAGTCTGACCTAGCCGATCGCTGTTCTCAACTATTCACTTATGGCTTTATCTTTACCGTTGTTTAGATTTATGAGTCTAACATTGAACTTTTTATGTAATTCTGATTGCAGCTGTTCAGTATGAGAATTTTCCTTGACCTCTTTTTCAGTTTATCTCGATGGTGCACGTTTGATATAGTCAATTAAATTCAATTAGTTTAAAAGTTATTTCTGTTGTTTCTGAATTCAGGTTTGAGTTTGTCTTAAAAGCCTTACATTAATTGGACGTTACTGGCAATATATGACTCCGATAGTATTTTTATAGTTTACAATAATGATTGCTAATTCTGGAAAACTGTAAATAAAAAAATATTCCGATTCATTTCAAGTACTTTTAAGTTCTAATATTTATTCATAAATATTATTCTATTTCGGTTTTCTTCTTAGTCTACGCAGAGATACAGTAGTTTTAACAAATTACCTGTTCAATTCCTCTTTAGTAAGTTTCTGCGTATCTACCACTACAGTGGGCTCATTTTCCCCTACACACACCACTTTATCTTGAACTGTAAGAACTTTCATCGCCACCTTTATGTCACTTTCAAAAAGTTTTATCACTCACACTATTTTTCGCACGTTTATCAATTCGTCTTTATCAGCCGTATTATGAGAAACATTAAGTTTTTCAAAAGCTTCTCCAAAAAGTTTAGCTTATTCAGTAGTTATGTTAACTTTGAAAGTTTTGGAGTTAAGATTGATTTTATCGTGTTTAAGATCGCGAGAGTTCGTCGGGCTAGTTGGCGCGTGCGTTCTCGCAGGCTAGTCTGGCGGTACTGAGCCGAGAATCTGGACGGCTGGACGGTGGACCACCTGAGGCATCTCGCAGGAGTCGGCCGGACTGCAATATCCGGCATTCCACAGCTATTCTCGGCTGGGCATGACGCTTACTTTGTTTACATCGAGTTGCTGGTTTTGGTTTGAATGAATGGTTTTTAATTGTTTGCGTTATAATTACTGATGCTTTGCTTTTCAGTTTTGAATCATGTAATTTTATAAAATATTTACTTGTTTATTTATAACGCAGTCCGTGAATTTTAAAATGTTTCATTTATGTAGGTTGGCGCTTTGTTTAAGAAAAACGTCTTTAGGTGATGAAGATACAACTTTGAAAGAGTCGAGTTAAAATATAAAACAGAATACTTAATTGCTCTTTAAATGGATTAGGTTTTCTAGAACGTCTAGAACTATAAATATTGCTCTACTTAAAAAAAACTATAATATACAAATTAGTACGGAGCCTTAGAATAAATGTAATAATACCTAATCTCCCTGAACCACTAAATCTTCGCATACCCTTGACCGAATAAACTCATATCAAAGTATGTAGCTACAAACGTTAACGCACTATAGCCAGTCGTCATTATCATGCCATCAGCTTCTTATTGTAAAGGCTTATGTATTTACCCTCTCCCCTTGTATAAGTCTAAACAAAAATGTTTGGAATTGCTTATCATCCTTATCAGATCAAGACACACAAGATTTGATCAAGTATTTTCGGTCCAGCCGTTTTTGAGTCCATACATACACACATAGATTATATAGGTACTAGAGAAGATATACTACACACAAAAAGAGCGATGGTGGCCGAGCGGTAGCATGTGCGCTTTATAATCTGACGGCATTTGGTTCGATCCTCGGCCGTGCATCAAAATCTTATTTAGTACATTATGTTTAGTTTCGATGACATCGCCCAATAACAGTGAAGAAAAACACCAAGAGGAAACCGGTATGTCCAAGAACCTCAAAATTTCAAAGACATATGACATTCACCGACATGCACTGGGCCAGCATGGTGGATTAGGGCCCATCCTCTCACTCTCTCTGAGATAAGGCCTGTGTCCCAGAATGGGAACATGATAGGTTGAAATGATGAAGATGATGATATACTACACTACCAGAACATCAGTAGCTACAATCATAATTGCTGGCATTGAAGCTGCAGCTTTCTCTGATAATAATATCGTCTTCGTTTTAAAAATCGCACACTTAAATCACGGGCTTGCTAATTCACGCGATATCTATGAAAATATGATTAAAACATGTGTTCAAATCGCGAAAGTTTAAAAATTACTAATATATGATTATATTAAATGTAGTAAATTCAAAAAGCAACATGCAATTATTACACAACTTTTCAACACAGTTTACGGTCTCTGTATGCCGTCCGTACATTACAGTATGTCATCATCATTGTCCAGATAACGGCCACTACTGAACATAAGCCTATAGTGGATTAGCACTATTTATATAGAAAGAGAGGTTTAAGCTACCGACAATGGAAGAAGATAGCAGAGTACGAAAGAAATAATAAATTTAATGCATCGAAAATCTTAGAAAGAGCGAATGACAATTCATTTAAAAATCAATGTTCTTTTATTTTTTTACTTATCGTGCCCCAGCGCCACACGTCGTGGAAAATCTGAATTAACTTCATGAAGGTTGGCACAAGGAGTACGAGTATGGATGGCGAGTACGCCACAGGCCTTCCCCTTAGACTCCTACACTGATCGACAGCCTGCCATCTGCATTCACTGGATGCCCGCGACTCTCACGATGTCTACGGTCCATCAATATTGGGAGGCCTTGTGTCGTCCGGTTCGTGGTCTCCCCGCAAAAATCTTTCTTCTCATCGGTTTTTGGTTCTTTAAGCGTTGTAGCCTGCTCATTGCCACTTCAACCTCCAAATTTTAATAGCTGTGTCGGACTATGGTTCTTCGGCGAATATCTTCATTCTGGATTCTATCGAGTAACGGAACTCCAAACATAGCTCTCTCTATTGCCCGCTAATGATTGTCGTACTGTGATTACAGTATCTACTACAGTACCTTTGTACTTAATAAAGGGATAACGATAATGTACAATTATCGTTATCCCTTTATTAAGTACAAATACAAGCTAATGATTGAACAATTAGACTGTCCATAGACCGTTGAAGGTCCAAACAATCCAAATGCTCCAGGCCATTACCCCTACTCGTTATCGTTATCATTATCATAAGTGTTTACTTATTGAATTTATATTAAATCAATTTGTTTTACAACACTCGTATAAATAAAACCTACACGTAGGGTGCCGCTGGCATTATCATTATTATATTTGCAAAAGCAAGCTTGACAAAATTAGTTAGACACAGCACTGTAAAAAAATGTGCGAGAGAAACAACGGCTAACCGATCAAACAAATAAAATATTTAGATCGATTGAAATAAAAGCGAAAATACTACATTAGGTATAAATGCTGTTTTAAACTATCACGGTTATTCAGTACAGTTATAATATGATTACCAATTTACGGGATATTTAACGTGGTAAGGTTGTGGAAAGAGCTCCTGATATTTCGGCGCAGTTACATGCACCATGTTCACGGGAAGACTGAAGAATGCGGGTGGTTGGTCGAACAGTTCAAAGTTAGGTGCAGACAAAACGACCTACCCTGTTTTTTATTTTTTAGTTATCGGGAGCTCCTTTAACAACCTTACCTCGGTAAATATCCCGTAAATAATCATATAACTGCAGGTATTAATGATTGTTATCGGTTCTGCATCCAGTTGTGATGATATAAACAATTCAATATAATCAAAAGTAATTGTTTGTCAAAAGTTGTTTTAAAGTCAATTAATGAGGTTTAGAAGTAATCCGACCATATTTAATATAAAAAAAAAAAGTTTAGAAACGAATTAAAGTTTAACACTGTTTTAAACTATCACGGTTGTTCACTAAAGTTAAATGATTATTTACGGGATATTTACCGTGGTAAGGTTGTGGAAGGAGCTCCCGATATTTCGGCGCAGTTACATGCACCATGTTGACGGGAAGACCCGTGAACATGGTGCATGTAACTGCGCCGAAATATCGGGAGCTCCTTCCACAACCTTACCACGGAATTAAAGTTTATTTCGATTTTTTGCATTTTCTGAGAACATTTACTATTGTAATGTTTTGTTTTTTTTAACCATCAGAAAGTAGAGATTTCAATGAACAAAAAGCACACCGACTTTAAAAAAAAAAAACTAATATTTTGACACGAGAATTTTCGATTGAAAATTAGGGTGCTTTTTTGATATTGAGTCAAAATAAGATGAAAAAATAAATATTTTAAATCAAATAAATTACAGTGTATTTGGGACATAAAAAGGAAAGTTTTCAACAAATTTCGTAGAAAAAATAATAATATGAAAAAAATAAAAATAAAAAACCAAAAACTTGGTTATTTGAATTTTTCACATAACTTTTGAGGTTTCATTTTTATCATATTCCCCTCCTTTTCTAATGGGTTTCATCCTACTACTATTTTTTTTCACTTTTTACCATTTTTGAAGGCTTCTACCCTGGTCTATATTAGTGGCACAATAATGCACTCGGCTGAGTATAAGATTAATTTTTAAAACACCCGTTGCTTGTCAATTTCCACACACCATTACGATTTCGACGTACTCAACTTGGGAAATGAATCTGACAATTTTCTTAAAAATTTTCGGCGCGATGTCAATGTTAAGTTTTTAGGCCAGTTTTTCAGTTTATTTACTGTTGGTATTTCTAGGAAAGTTATATCACTATTGAATACCAATGTTACTGATAGATTTGAGTGAACTCATGCCTATTTCACAGAGTAGAGGAGGAGAAAGTATGAACCATACACACGATGAATTTTATCCCATGATCCCACTAATATACTAGTTGTTGGCCTCGAACTGACACCTCATCATAGGCCTTTAACTGTCCACTGCTGGACATAGGCCTCTCCTCATTCAAGCCACTGAGCTTGGCGGCAGTTCTTTGCATCCAGTTTTTACCCGCCGTTTTACACACTCCGTCTGGCCGCACGTCGGTGTCCTGGGGCCTTACCCCTATCTCGAAAAGTTGACCCGCATAGGTATTATTTGTCTAAACGGTACCATCAACTACGATAAGTGGTAGTTATTTGATAGCCGCCAAGCTTTGCTATTTTCACGCACACACGCATAGTAAAACGGAGTTTCGTTCATTCAAGTTAGACGCTTTTAAACGATGCAGCTAAATGAATTGGTTAATTTTAGGTACCTACTAAAAGTTGGCTCGCAAAAGTGAAGCTAGGGGTAAGGCCCCTGCACTACGTTTGCACGTTAAAAGTAGTCACCACTCTAGAACTCGTCTACCCCCTAATTCAAATAAATAATTTCACAAAGCATCAAATATTATATTATAAATTATCAAGTAAAATAAATAAATAAAAAGGAAGGAGGTTAATATCAATTCGACTGTATTTTTTTTTTTTTTAATGTTTGTTACCTCTTAACTTTCGACTGGGTGAACCGATTTTGATAATTCTTTTTTTATTGGAAAGCTGGTGCTTCCCGTGTGGTTCCATTCTGTTATTTTATGTAGTCGGTTTTTAGATTGAGAATTATTGTATTACGTTCATATTGCGTTGATGTTGTAGTGTTTTGTGCGCAAAATAATGTTTTTCTTTCTTTCAACAACAAACAACAGGCACGAGCGCGAGTTAGGACGACGAGGACGTTAAATTGGGATGGGTGCATATTTCTTTCGACTAAGACCCTACTTTATTGGGTATATTTCCAGTCACCCTTGACCCTGTATATCTATGGTTGGCGGAACATTATTTTCAGATCACTGAACTAGTAATTTCACATGATAACGTAGTTATTTAGAAGACAAAAATGGTATTTAAAAGAATATGTGTTAGTTAACACCCTTAATTAAATACCTACCCAATTGTATAATTATTATTTTATCCATAGCCCATATTACCCGACAACAGCAAATTCCAACATAAGATAACTCTCTATTAGAAGACACGAAAACAAGAATTCGTAACAGTAGTAAAACTATTACCATACAATACGATAACGTATAATATATAAGTATGTTTGAATTTTCCTACCTACATCCTAAAGACCCGATTTTGATAAATTATGTGTCGAATGTCGATATAGGTTTAGGTATGTTTAGGAATAGGTCCTGGGTAGGTGACTCATCCGTAATAATCAATTAATTTTGATAACATTTTAATTATCAAACAACAATATTGACTAGGAATAGATTCAAACAACGTCTCCTAAATAAACGTCCGTAGTAACTTGAGATACAAAACCAGTGTATTGTAAGACGAGTTAAACAACTGTGTTTGAATGTAGGCAATATAGAGGGCAAAGTCCATGTTGATTGCTATAACTAGTCGTGCCGTTCCACACATGATAAAAATTTCCGCGTAGCGCAGTGACTTCAGTACGCTATAACCGCGTGGACGTAAAGCATGATTGCTTTACTGATTTTAATATTTTTAATCGCATTTTACTTCTATGCGACCAGAAACCATGACTACTGGGCAAAACGAAGAGTTAAACACGAGACGCCTCTCCCTATATTCGGAACTCACTTTCGTAACGTATTCGGGATTAAAAGCATCATTGAAATCTCCACCGAGCTCTACAATAAATACCCCGAGGAGAAAGTCGTTGGGTACTACAGAGGATCAACACCGGAACTGATTGTACGAGATCTTGATATCGCTAAAACTATTCTGAATGTGGACTTCGCGTATTTTTACCCTCGTGGACTCGGAAGGGATAATAAAAATGAGCCACTGCTCAGAAATTTATTTCATGCTGATGGAGACCTTTGGAAGCTGTTACGCCAGCGTATTACGCCAGCTTTTACGACGGCTAAGCTGAAGGGTATGTTCCCATTAATAGTGAATTGTGCTAAGAAGCTACAAGTAGTGAGCGAAAGCATCGTCGAGAGCGGAGGTGAGTGTGATGTACGCGAGCTTATGGCGCGTTTCACCACCGAGTTCATCGGCGCCTGCGGCTTCGGCATCGAGGTCGATACAATTAACAACGAAAACTCCCAATTCAGAGAATTAGGAAAAATGATATTTCATCGGTCCAAGAGAACCTTATTTTTCCTTGGGATTTGGGAATTGTTCCCGGAGTTGAGAAAAATTATCCGGGTCACCGACGACCGTTTAGAAGTGGCCATTACAAAGATCATCAAAAATATCTGCGATCAGAGAGACCACAAGCCTTCGAAACGCAATGACTTTATCGATTTGCTTCTGGAATCACAAAATAAGGGAATGATAAAGGGAGATTCTATAGAACACAGGAAAATTGATGGTACCCCTATTCCCGTTGAAATAGAGTTGGACTTTCAGCTTTTAGTCGCGCAAGTGTTTGTGTTTTTCGCGGCCGGGTTCGAGACCTCGTCATCGGCAACGAGCTACACGCTGCACCAGCTTGCGTTTCATCCGGAAATACAGGAAAATATACAAAAAGAGATCGACGAAGTGTTGGCAAAACATAACAATGAATTATGTTTCGACTCTGTTGCTGATATGACAATGTTGAGCAACGCGTTTAAGGAAGCAATGAGAATGTTTCCATCTCTAGGTGTCCTGCATCGAGTATGTGCGAAGACATACACCATCCCTGAGCTGGACATTACGATAGACGCCGGTGTCAAGATCCAAGTGCCGTTGCAAGCTATTCAAAACGATAAGAAGTATTTTGAAAACCCAACCGAGTTCAACCCGGAGCGATTCGCTGATACAAACGCAGATAGGCCAAGTTTCGCTTATTTGCCATTTGGTAGCGGCCCGAGGATGTGCGTTGGTAAGTTATTTAACAAGTTTTTAACTGCCGACGCAAGAAGGAGTTATAAGTTTAACATGCGTATCTTTGCGTCTGTCTGTAGCAAACGGCTGAACCAATTTTTATTTAGTTTTTTTGTTTGCTTGAAAGGTGACTTGATCGAGAGTGTTCTTAGCTATGATTCAAAAAAATCTGCTCAGCCGTTTGAAGGTTATCAGCTCATTTATCGGGGATAAAAAAAAAGATAGGTACTCGTTGTTAGCTTATCACTTTTAACTAAAGATTTAAATAAATCTTGGAAGTAGATTTTAACCTATACTTACAAATTGTCGTATCGATGTGAAACTTTCCTAATTTATGTACTTAAGAAGCGCTTTGATTCCACTTTTATTGTGCGAACTGCTAGTCTGTGGAATGCGGTACCTGAATCGGAGTTCCCCGGTAGTTTCTTCTAGGCAAGCTGCTCGTAGACCCTATGATACGCCGACGCCGACGACCGCTGAGTTGGCGATCAAACGCAAGCCAATTTCTAAAAAAAACTGATGACAATACCTACTATCATTTGAACATCGAACTGATGTGATGAGAGAGCCTCAACGTGGATAGTAGAACTCTTTAATACCTAGTTAACTCCTCGATATTAGACTCGTTTTGTTTGTTTTAACGAGTCTCATAAAATGCACTCGGTGACAAGGCTTACGGTCTGAATATGGTGAATAATGGAACATTTCAATAGTTCCCAGTAAACCGCTTGAGTTTTGGAAGCTTTATGGTTTGTTTTATAGAGTTACATAAATGTGTTTTTTAACTATAGGTAATAATTTGCTGATAGTCTTGGACTTTCCGCATTAATGCCGAGATGGACCCATTCGACAATAATTTGTGTTTTTCAGTTATAAGGTGTTTTTTTTATGTACTTATGTCGAATAAACTGATTTTCTTTCTTTCTTTCTAATTTTATCAAACTGGCAAACATTTTTATCTACAACACAATTAAGTAATAGCAAAGCAATTAAACAATATTGTGTACACAAAAGCAAACAACGCAGTTTATTAACATTATTTGCGTTGGTAGGTAAATAAATTAACTAGGCCAGACTAGAAATTTAATATTGTTATTTATATGTCTGCGTGTTAATATCTATTTAAGTATGTATTTAATTATATATGTACGTATCAGTCTCTGGCAGCCATATTACAAGCTTTGCTTAGTTTGGGGTCAGATAACCATGTGTGCAATAATGTCCCAGATATATATATATATATATATCCATTTGTTTTGCCTTGAAAGCTGCAATAACTTTGTAGAAAGTTAAATGAAACCACGAATTCTGATAACTTTCGCTAGGTTTTTGCCCGTAAGACTGTAGCAGGTACTCCATATAGGTACTTCAGTGAAATTTTAAAACAAATTATGCAGCTTTTAACAATATCATAAATGAATAGGTAAACAGATCAAATAAAGGAATGAAAATAGTTTAGAAGCTTGTATTTAATTTACACTATTCGTTTGTGGTTGTGTAAATACATGCACAGAATACATATAAGCACAGAAGATTCACTCCGCAAAATCATTTAAATAACTAGCGACTCTTGCTACTACACAATAAAGTACAATTCAGGACATCCGAGCGCTAACTACCTAAAGCTAATATTAACCTAGAAGTTGCCCCTTTGTCTATCGCGTAACTCTTGTCGCGTTATCTCTGTCTATCGCGCGGCAGCGGGCACGGCAAGTCCGACAAGACGACTACTTGTAGCTTCATACCTAAAGAGCGAAGTGCGCGAGGTCTGCAACCAAAGACTTGGCTACGTAGTAGTTCCTTTGTCTATGGTAGTAGCTATACCTAGTCTGTGCCTGCAACTAACAACTTTTCACAGGCTCTCCCTACATCATAGCATGGATGTAACGTACTTAGAGAGGATAAATATTCACTGAGAAAACTGCGTAGACGCTCTCGATAGCTCCAAAGTGATCGTTGAGATGGCGATAGTAGTGTCCAATTAGACATTATGATGTCGATGATCATAGTTAATAACTGTTTTAGGGTTCCGTACCCAAAGGGTAAAACGGGAGCCTATTACTAAGACTCCGCTGTCCATCTGTCTGTTTGTCTGTCACCGGTTGAAATTTTCACATTATGATGTATTTCTGTTGCCGCTATAAAACAAATACAAAAAAAAACAGAATAAAAGAGAGCTCGCATACAACTAACTTGTTTTTTTTTTGCTCGTTTTTGCTTGATATTGATAACGGCAACAGGTAGACGCTTGAAATATTCACAGAATATTTAGTTGTACTCGTAATCACTTAAAATATAAATAATTAAAATAAAATAAAATATTTGAGGGGGTCTCCCACACAACAAACGTGATTTTGTTGCCGTTTTTATAGATACGGAAACCTTCGTGCACGAGTCCGACTCGCACTTGGCCGGTTTTATTTTACAACTTTTAATGTCCTAAAGTGGCGAAGTTTTATTCAAATGCGGCCAAAGTCATGGGCAAAAGCTAGTAAGCATTATCTTTATTGTAGAGCAACGTTACTTTTGCTTGATCAAGGCCATCAATCACAGCTATTGTACATGTTTTGAATGCATAAAACACTGTGTGCACATAAAGGGCCCTTCACCTCAGATCGGACCAACAAGGAATATAATTATTAATTAATTATAAATTTAGACGACCTTCCCAGCCTTTTTTATGTGGACTGTTAGTTAGTCGATTGGCCAAGTGCGAGTCGGGCTTGCTCACTGAGGGTTCCTTACCAACACAAAATACAATAATTATCAATTTTAAAAACCGACTTCAAAATTAGTAAAATATGCAATTTCGATTCCGTGAAAGACTTAATAAGGTCGTCCAAATAACCGAATACGTTGCTTAACTTAGTAATTAACAGAAATTTGTCACCTACTCGCACTTGGCCATTAATTATTATTTGTTCATTGTTATACTTTAGAGTGTGTACTATAATCATGCCAAGTTTGACACTTATGGAACAAATACAAAAAAAAAATAAAAAAAATACGTTTGTTGTATGGAGACCTACCCCCCTTTAGTTTTTACTTATTGACTTATTATTATTTCTTGGTTAATCCGCCGTAATATTACATATTCTGTGAAAATTTCAATTGGCTATCTATTACGATTCGAAAAATACAGTCGTTAAAAGGTAGGACGGACAGACAACGTAGGCTCAGTAATAGGGTCCCGTTTTTACCCTTTGGGTACATAACCGGACTAAAGGCAAGGCCTGATTTAGGCCAGATGCTTCGCACCCGCCACGCCACCTTGCTGTAGCTTCCTTGTTTGTATGATCTCGGAAGAGCCCTTAGGTATGTAGGTAAGTCAGTATGTTTGTTACCACTAATCTCCGTAACGGCTCAACGGATATAGGAAGCGTATATAATTTTCTTATAAGGCCCTCTAGCAGGAAAAATGTACGCTTCAAAAGGATCACGGGTAGGTCAGATGTAGCCCGTTGTTAATATTGCTTCTTTCTTGTTCAGGTGCCCGTCTTGGCGAAATGCAGTCTCTGGCCGGTCTTGCAGCGGTTCTGCACAAGTTCACAGTGGAGCCATCAGCCAACACGAAAAGAATACCAGAAGTAAACCCTACCTCAAACATTGTACAAGGGATTGTGGGAGGGCTTCCATTGAAACTTAGAATGAGGACCAAAACGAGATAGAGTGTACCTATATTGATAGAGTGTATAGGAGATGCAAGTTTAGACGCTCCATTTATTTATTTACACGCTATTCAAACAAAAGATAACTTATATAAACTTAAATGATTTCACCTTAACTAGCGCGTAACAGAAAAGAGATCAACAATAGTAAGCCTTGCGAAGCAGTCCTCACTAGGATTACCCGTGTCGAGAACTACTGCATTCTTTGTTATACAATCCTAGTACATATATGTTTCATGATTAAACATGGGATATTTTAGTTTTATTGAAGCTAGTCCGAAATTGTCTACTATAAGTACTGGAATCTTAATTTTTGTCATCTAAAGAAACAGGGGCCTACCAAGGCCTGGGGCTCGATTTTTTTATTGCTCGTATGATTTCACACGAAAATATCATGCGAAGTAAAATATTTTCTATTAATAGAAAGCAAATTAGAATGGTTCAAACCGTTGCGTTAGCGAGTGATACCTATTATTATTTTAAAAATGCAACTTTTGTTTGGGATTTCGTTCGAATGTCAGTAGTTTCGCGTGTTATTGCGTGCGAAATATCATATGAGCGCTTAAAAACATAGAGCCAGACACCCACGCGGTTTATTTTTTTGTATAAAGTTCCGGTCGTATACCTTAATTATTTCTCATTTTAGTCTGATACAGTTTTAGGGCATTGATTGCATAATGGTTATTTTTTAAATCGCACTAGGCTAACATGTTTAGACCGCCATCTCACCTGATGGAAAGCGATGATGCGGTAGAAGATGGATCACGGTTGCCTAATAACCTATTAACCGTAGGCTAAACACTAAGATGCACTAAGATGCTGCGGCAAGACTTACAGAGGCTCCGAACCAATGGAACGCCTTGGAGAAAAAGAGTTTAAAAAAAAGAATTTTTGAAATCGGTTCCCAATTAGCGAAAATATTGATGAACATACACAAAAAAACATACAGACGAACATAGAACCTCCTCCTTTTTGGAAGTCGGTTAAAAAGCAGCGCAGTGCTTGTTTGGTCAGAAAAAAAGGTTCTGTGTGTTAATAAAACTAAGCTAAACGCCGCAGTTACAATGAAATCAAAATATCTATGTACAAATTGAATTCTCAAAGTAACAGGAGAACTAAGTTCATTGGAGGTTCATATTGCAGAACACATTCTAGGAATACTGTATTTTTCAAAACGTATTTCTAAGAAACCTAAGCGATGAAGCACTTTCAAAGTAGATAGGCGTTTGACATCTCAATCTGATGTTTACGGTGTGATAGAAGAGGGTAAACACTTCTAGCCAGGCTAATAATTAGGGGTCTTACTTAAAAACGTTACTCAAGTTGACATACGCTTAAATATGCTCCGTCTCGTTTTCGCGTGTGGCGATTGCCGTCAGCGAGAAGTTGAGAGAGCATTTTAAAGCATAGATCAACAACTTGAGTAACGTTTTTAAGTAAGGCCCTTAAATGCTTAAAATGTTTTAGAGAATTAATAAAAAAAACTGTGAAGTCATGAAAAAATATATTATAAGGTGATATGGGAGCGCTGGCTGAATTTTTACCGACTTCCAAAAAGGAGAAGGTACTATGTTCGTCTGTATGTATTATTTTTTTTATGTTTATCGATATTTTCGCCAATTGTGAACCGATTTAAAAAATACTTTTTTTTTTATATTTTAGTTTAACAAATTATTAATAACCCAGTATAAGCACAGAATACATATAGTACAAGGTATAAGTAAGTTTATATAGTTGATATTTAAATGATGTGTGTAAAAAGAGCTAACTTTTTTTATGTAGTAAAAGGTGATCGAGTTTTTTGTTCTTCTTGAATTTATTTTTATATAATACTTAGTAGGGGTACAATTGAGCTTTATTTTTATACATATAGGTACCTACATCTAATTTAAAACACTGTAACGATTGTATTTTTACAATGTTTAAGTAACTACTTTGTAATATTAAATGAGTATTACCTACTTTTATATGTTGTTTTTCTCATATGACGTCAAAATCAGAAAACATCAAAGAGAATACAATAGGATGACATTTTGTGCGAATTTGACTTAAACTATTTATTTTTTGAGTCATAATGATTTTTTAATTAGTAGATATTTACGATAATATTAGAAAGCAATTTTTCATCTTAGTTAACAAAATTTATGGTGCTATGGATTTGTGATATAATTTTACTTGCTATCGATTTAGAAACTAAATAAATACATGTCGTACCATCACGTGAAAATCTACTATGGACCGTGTGATTCTTTCTACTCTATAGCTCATAAACCTCAGAAGCTAAGAGGCCTCAAAGGTAAAAAAGATATAACTACCAACCTAGCTATTGTAAACTCGGCCCAAGTGCATTTATTAACTAAACAAGATACAAGCTAACACTACAAAAACAGTTAGACTGCCCATAGACCGTTTAAGGTCTAAAGACAATCAACTTGACAAATGCTCAAGCCCACTATCGGTTGGCAGCATGCTGGCGGCATTGCCACGGTAAATGGCAAAGCTTATGCATTGTGCCAGATACACGCCAGCATTTGGTCACACGTCGCATTAACCAGACGCTCTGAAAGATTTTTTGAAAATGAGGCGAGCTCCCGCTCCCCATAGCCCAATGTCTTGACCCCAAATGACTCAAATATGTAACTACTGCCTAGGTTACCATATTTGCGCCGCTTGTGTCTATTGTACTTACCTACATAGTCCACGTTTATATTACAACAACAATGTTTACGGAATGTTGTTTTAGAAGCGGAATTACACTAGAAATTCATCATTAAAACAGTTTTGAATGTTTACGGAGTACATACAATTATACAAATTGAAACCTACTTGAATAGTTAATAAGTTTCTAACCCTGACCTGTTTTTATATATATGAGCTGTTGGTTTGTAAAGAATAAATAGGAAACCTATTTCAACGGGTTTCAACGAGTTGAGTTGTTAACTTACGTACCAAATATAGATATAATATGCGTATATATTCCTCAAATAAATAACGCTATTAACTACAAAAGTACCTACATTCATAAAAGCTATATATGTGTTTAATGATCTGCCTACTGAGTTAAAACCTCAACTTCAAATGTAAGTCGAGGTAAAAAAACTGGCTAATATCTAAAGCATATTACAACATGAGATAACGATGAGAGATGAGAAATAAATAATTATAACATTGATACTCATACCTAGAATATGATCATTACATTAATATTATTACCTAATCCCCGTGGTTGATTGTTGCACTCATAATTATAATTGTAGTTAATATTTTATGTAGTTTTTTTTAATATACGGTTTAAGATTTTTTATTTCCTCAAAAGAATTTACAAATTCACTTATTCAGAAAACAGTAATAATAGGTAAATATTATAGTGCCACTGAGCGTATTTTACAGAGATATTACAACAATTAATTAGCTATATCAAAACAATCAAAATATAATAAAATATGCGTTAACATTACAGTACTTAGATGGTAGGTTTATAAAAATTTGCAGAGTATATGCACGCGGCCCGTACCGCGCATTGTTTACTAAGCCTTAGTAACTAAGGATATGTATGAAAAAATTGTTTTTTTTTTGTTTTTAATGGTCTTATTATAAGTAAGTAGGTATGGTTACAATAATGAAATGTCCTTTAAAATGACATCTTTTAACAATTTTTTAAATGTGTTACTGATTTTATTTCTTTTATGTCTTTTGGTAATTTGTTATAAAGTTGTGCCTCCCCTTGTGCCCTTCATACATTATATTACTTTTACCATAATTAGTCCTAGGGGTTCTTAGACAGATGTTATTTGCTTGTCTGGTTAGACGTTCTTGAATTTGTATCTTTTTTGTAAAGACTATTTGCGAATGTATGTCTTTAGTCAGAATTTTCCTCACCAGAACACATGTATTGTACTTATATATTTGAGACAGATTCATAAGTTTCGTTTATTTAAAAATTGTGTTAGTAGGTGTTAGATGGGTATCGGAATAGCGTTTTTATAATTTTATTTTGAGCTATTTGTAAAGTTTGTAACTTGTTTTGGCCACAGTTCCCCAAACCTCAATCAGGTAGTCAATATGTGATTTGATCATTGAAATATAATACGTCGTTTCTAATAATTCTATTGTATGTTCTATATGAACAGAACTGTTGTGACCACAGACTAGTTATAGCTGAGATTAATAACTTAAATCCTAAGACCTTTGTAGGTACACAGTTGAACAATAAAGCATCATTCTAGTCTATTCCTACTGATAAAGAATAGACCAGTCTATAGACACACACCCACTCTTAAAAACACAACCTTCCTCAGGGGACAGTCATAGTCGGGTACCTAAATATGTGGTTTATGTCTGCAGTGTCTTTAACAAACTTCAAAAAATGAGGACGGTTTTATGTTCCATTGTATTTTTTTTTATGTATGTTCACCGATATAAAAAAATATAACTTTTGTTCGGGTAGGGTATATCTACTTCCAATTTGGTCCCATTGTCATGTCAGTGTCTGATGATGGGATTCCAGGGAAATCGAGAGCATAGAAATTTAATAGGCACATAACGTTCTTCATACATATAATTATTTTGAAGTCGCTTTTTAACGCAACCTCGAAACAGTGCAGGGCTTATAATATACCTACAAACTATTTAAGAAATCCCTTTCTTTTTTGATGTCAGTTAAAAACAACTATGGTAAGTTTTTGTGCGATTAGGTAGGTAGCCTAGGTATTTGTGATTGTTACAATCTGGGCGTCTTCAAGTCAAGAGTGAATCGGTTATCGCTTGGCCGTCAACTCGCCTGGTGTTAAGTGATGATGCGGTCTACGATGGATCACGCTTGCCTAGGAGAAACTGAATCACTTTTGACACATTGTACGTAAATATTAGGCTCAATTCTGTTGTACCATTCTCTAAACTAAACTAATTTGACAGGACTAAAATTATCGGCGTTTCTTTTCATTTCAATACGTCAGAAAAGGATGGCAGCAATTTTAGAGCTGTCAAATTTAGTTTCTTTTAGAGAATGGTACATCAGAATCGCCCTTAATATTTAATAAAAAATATATAAATCAATATAATTATCAATATAAATAACCGACTTCATAAAAATGACAGAACTGCACGGAAAGGGAAAGCACCACGCAAACGGGAAGCACCAGCTTTCAAATAAAAAAAGAATCATCAAAATCGGTTCACCCAGTCGAAAGTTCCGAGGTAACAAACATAAAAAAAATATAACAATCGGATTGACCCCTCCTTTTTGGAAGTCCGTAAAAAATCTCTTTCATCGAGTAGCTGCAGCCCTAAGCAGGTTCCAGTGCAGTCTCTGATGCCTTAGAATTTGACTGCTCTACAGATCGTCTCCAGAAGCTCGGCTACCGCGTCGATCTTGCGCCAGTCGATTTTGAGAACTACTGCGTACTGGAAATGTGTGGACATGAGGTAAACCATTTACTTAGTTAATTCTCACTATAGTTTAGCTCATCATCATCATCTTTCAGCCATAAGACGTCCACTGCTGGACATAGACCTCCCAGGCCTCCCAGGGCCGGTTGGAAACGGCCTGCATCCAGCGTTTCCCTGCGGTCTCTTTTTAACCGACTTCAGAAAAGGAGGAAGGTATCAATTCGACTGTTTTTTTTTTGTTTATATTATTTTTATGTATTCGAGGTCCAGTTCTGACATTTTTATAAAGTCGGTTTTTTTATACTGATAATTATTTTGTATAGAATTTTTGTATGAACTTAAAACCGTAAAAAAATATTGAAATTTGGATAAATTATAAATTAAATATTTAAATTTGGGACCGTACGAGTACCTGTTTTAAGTAATTCTGTTTAGGTGATGCGAAAATTTGCGTGACCGCAAATCGTATCTCGGCGCGCTCAGCGCTGTATCGAGCTCTCGTTAAGAGGTAGGCGTAGCCCCAGGACAGCATAATAACGATAAATTATTATTAACCAGGTTATTTTCTTACACTTTTTTTACATACTTTACCCCGCTATTCTATAGGAATTATTTTCTTTTTGGGATAAAAAGTAGCCTGTATAACGTTCAAAAACTATTAGTGATCAGAATTTCCGGATTTTTACCATCTTTAAAAAAAAAGGTATCAGGCTTGCGTTTGACCGCCTACTCACCTGTGGCCTTAGTACGTGAATTTACGAAAAATTTATCGTCACGTAAACGAAATTGATCAGCGTCTCTATCAGACGTGAAAGTAAACTGACATTTTCATACATTTTGCTATCGTTTACGTAACGATAACTTTAACGCAAGAGCTCGTACTAAGGCCATGCACTGATATTATAAGTGATAATAATTATGGTCTACGATAGAGCACGCTATCCCAGAAGAAACTGATTCACTCGTGATATGGCAATATTATAGCAACTGTTACACGCATTCTTTTAGCGGCCGCACTTTAGTAATCGTATTCTTTCTGTCACATCCGGTCCAGTGATCATACTTATCCGTGTCCCAGGTGTTTCGCTGCAATATAAAAAACTTGAGCTTCAACACGCCGCTGGAATACGACGTGGTGGGCCAGCGCGCTGTTGACGCGGTCGTGGAATCCTCCAGCAAGTTCAAACGTGCGCGATCTTACCTCTGGTTCTGGACCTTGTTGGAGGAAAACATGTTCAGAAACGACAAGTTTGGCCCGAAGGACTACTGGCCGCACCCTATCAACTTGCCGCCCATCTCCTCGTGCTTCACGTGTGAACTTTGTAACCAACGTGATATTGAGAATTATAATAAATATTACAAGGATTGTGAATTTTCAACTACATAGGTAATATAGTTGTTTTCATTTTTAACCGACTTACAAAAAGGAGGAGGTTCTCAATTCGATTGTTTTTTTTTTTGTTGCCTCATAAGTTTCGACTGGGTGAACCGATTTTGATAATATTTTTTTTATTTGAAAGCTGGTGCTTTCAATTTAGTCCAGTTCTGTCATTTTTATGAAGTCAGTTTTTTATATTGATAATTATTTAGCTTTGAACCCAACATAATCTAAGTATTTGGTACGTCTTCTGAATCTCAGTACCTTCAAGAAGCATTTTTGGAGTGGTATTTAGACTAGTTTCTAGTGTCTGGGGTCTTACAGCTACCTCTTAATGCGGGTTCGAAACAGCGCGGTGCGGAAAATCACGCGAGCGTGAACCTTAACGCGCCGAAATACAGCTCGCAGTCGCGCAACTTCTCGCAATCACCTAAACAGAATCCCTTAAAACAAAACAGGTAGCCGTAAGGCACCTGAACGCTAAAATGAATTTGACCCTGACTGTACTGACTTATGTATATTAGGGAGCGTTCAAGTACCTATTATGTAACGAATTGGGGGGGAGGGGGTCTTGTAGAACGTTACGATGCGTTACAGGGGCGGGAGGGGGTGTTTGAACTACGCGTTACGTAACATTGTTTTTTAATTTTTTATCCTTCAGAACGGTCGCGTAAAGAGATTCTCTTGCGCATTTCTTATATAACAAAGGTATTTTAGCGTCTTTTCGGTAATTGACGCCGCATAATTGTGACTTTTAGGTAAAAATGGTCACAAGTGGTTACGTAACATTTTACTAGGGGGGAGGGGGGCTACAGAAAAACGTTACGGCGCGTTACATGGGAGGAGGGGGTGTCCAAAATCTCTAAAAATTGCGTTACGTAATACTTGAATGCTCCCTTACCTAATACTGTAGTAAATAAACATGCTTAATGCCAGTTTTCACTAACCACGAACAAGGCGACGCCTAACTGAGGAACTCCTAATCTAAGCAGAGTCTTAAGCGTAATCTTCTAGGTGACTCCTAAGAGTTATAAAAAAAATTACAGTTATCTATTTTGACATGGGTTTTGATGTGAGTGAGCGAGCGCGGTGATGTGAGTGAGCGAACACGGCGCGGGCTGTCAGTTTCATCATCATCAGCCAGAAGACGGAAGCCCGCCTGTAACCTCCACACTGAACGACATCCTGCCGTCTGCATCCACTGGATGCATGCGACTCTCACAATGTAATCGGTCCACCTAGTGGCAGGCCTACCTACGCTGTGTCTTCCGGTTCGTGTCTCCACTCAAGAACCTTTCTTCCCCATCGGTCATCAGTTTTTCGAGCGATGTGGCCGCCCATTGCCACTTCAACTTACCGGCTGTCAGTTTAATAATTGCCTATCATTAGGCACCCCTGAATCGGTGCCGTAACTTTAGGTAACCCCTCGTCACTAGTTATCACCTATTGTTTGGTGAAACGTTTTTAAAAATAGGCTTGCGCTTGGCCGCCAACTCGCCTGATGTTAAGCGATGATGCGGCCTACGGTGGTTCACGCTTGCCTAGAAGAAACCGATTCACTCTTGACTTGAAGACACCCAGACGTTTTTTTTTTATCCTAGACAACTCCTAAATATTTAGGCATCTGATTTAGGCGACTCCTTGGGTTAGTGAAAACGGGCATAAGGGTTAAAAGAAAACGCCTATGATTTTAGATTAATTATATTGAAACAATATACAAGGCTTTCGAGTTCAGTCCGTAAACAGCAATAAAACTAAATACAATAATCATTTTATAACGTTTCAGTCAACAATGATAACGATGATTGTTTCTACAAAGTCATATACACAGTTACGATGCAGTAGGTAACATTCAGGTTTTTCTACCTGTGTAAAGTGGAAAAATAACAGTTGCATTGTTTTATCTACACCAGTCGTTCCCAAAGTTTTACGAATGGCGACTCAATTTAAAGTTCCAATGTATTGGTAACTTTGTACCAAATATCTAAAAACAAGAATTGCGTAGCAAGTATTTTCATAGAATCAAATAAGGAGCATAGAGAAATTAAGTCAATAAAAGCTTTAGTCAGAAACAATGCTTAAGTTAAACAAATGCTTATCGCTGGCGAAAATCCTGGAAACACAAGACACCAATTTTAAGTATAGATTAACTTAACTAACATTTCTAAACGTAAAGGGGTTAGTTTGTAATCGTCCTCGTATGTAATAATATATGTATATATAGCGGCGGATCCAGGATTTCAGTAGGGGGGGGGGGGGGGGGCTGAGCCCTGCTAAGGGTGGCTTTGTAGGATAATATCAACATTAATTTGAAATTTGTCCCCCTGCCCCTGGATCCGCTACTGTGTATATATTATTATTATTACTCGTATGTTGTAATGGTGAATTTATTGAAGCTACGTCGTCGTCTTAGTGTGCGACTGTTGGACTTTGGATGATAAAGCGTCGTTTCATATCTGTTATAAATAGGCCTTGTTTACTATTTTACTATAGCTCTTGAACATCGATTTATAAAACGATATGCTCAACGACTCGACAAAAACGACTCCAAAATATTATTATAGTGTTTATAGGCCCGAAGCACACCATCACTCAGCCGCGTATTTGAGAAATAAATCGGTATAGCAATTGGTTTATCCGAACGGTTGTTTGTTTGGAAATTGGCTACAATTTTGGTATATTTTGATAATATTTTTTTTATGACATAGGTGACAAACAAGCAGACGGGCTGCCTGATGGTAAGCAGTCACCGTCGCCTATGGATACTTGTAACACCAGAGACATCACAACTTTTAAGACTATTAGCTCGGCTTTTGTGGCTTCTCGACACCGCGGAACGTAAAGGTAATGTTGAATCTAATAGTTTTAAAGGTCGTTCTCAATGAACACTGTATCTCAAGGTGAAACGAGAAAACGTGTTAGTTACGTATACTATACCTAACTGCAATATTCAGTATCATTTTGCTTAAATATTCTCAAAATTACAGAGCAACTATATTTTCGGCCACGAAATCAAGTTCTGAAATATTGAAATGAAACCGTTTCAATACAAAAAATTTACAGATGGTGTTTTCAAGATTAAAATGTCGCGTATTTACTGTAGATAACCTACTTTATAGATTATGTATTCTGTGTTTATAGTTAAATCGGAACTAACAGTGATTATATATTATTGACTAAACTATACATGTGCAATAACAGATTTAAATTACTTTATCTTGTAGTCATGAATAATTTTAATGTTTCTTCATCATACCTTATGGCATTGACTCTTTACAAATTTATATCGTTTTGTTTATACAGGGTTACGCAGAAAGGGTGTACTAAGAAAAAAAGGGCGTCACTGTACTAATTACTATGAACATCTTTTACTACAGGGCCGACACAGAAATCTCGAAAAAAACTGCTGTTCCATAGACAAATGCACTCAACATAATTATCAATTTAAAAACCGTCTTCATAACAATGTCAGAACTGGACCAAATTGAAATGGGACCACACGGGAAGTACCAGATTTCAAATAAAAAAAGAATCATCGAAATCAGTTCGCCCAGTTGAAAGTTCTGAGGTAAGAAAACATTTTGAAAAAACAGTCGTATTAAGTACCTCCTCCTTTTTGGAAGTCGGTCAAAATGTATGGAACTGCTGCACATATCGCGATTTCAGGGTCAGCCCCGTATTTGAAGTTGTTCATAATGATGAGTCATAATGACCTTTCTGCTTAGGGTGTACTTACTTGTGCGTAATCCTGTATTATACGAGAGTTTCTCACGTAAGATTTAAGCTACTTACTCGAACTATAGTTTCAACCGCATAATATAAACAAAATTAATAAAAACACAGGACTCTTGCATGACCCTCACAAATATCGTCAAAACAGTTTTTGACAACTTTGCCATACCAAATATGTCAAATTTCGTTGTTACGAAAAATTGTGTTTCCATAGTAAAATAGATATATTTTTTATTGTCTATATAACTGTTTAGGACATCAGACAACATAATTATTATTTTTAATTGAAACCGTCACTTGGTGGCGTCACAGAAAATTATAATAGAAGTTTATTTCGAGACAGAATAATTGGAAACTTTAACATAATCTATGATTATTGCTCTGTCAACTTCTCGCTAATGAGAATCGTCACGCGCGAAAATGAGACAGCAAATTTAAACAATGATTAACCTAAGATTTTGAGTCAAGCAACTGATCGAAACTCTCCCTAATACGTCACTTTGGTTCGTTAAGGCCGTACTTTTGTAGCACAAACTGTTTTTAACCGACTTCCAAAAAGGAGGAGGTTCTCAATTTTTTTATGTTTGTTACCTCAGAACTTTCGACTGTGTGAACCGATTTTGATAATTCTTTTCTTATTTGAAAGCTGGTGCTTCCCGTGTGGTCCCATTTCAATTTGGTCCAGTTCTGACATTGTTATGAAGACGGTTTTTAAATTGATAATTATGTTGAGTACATTTGTCTATGGAACAGCAGTTTTTTTCGCGATTTCTGTGTCGGCCGTATAGTAAAAGATGTTCATAGTAATTAGTCTAGTTCTGTCATTTTTATGATGTCAGTTTTTTACATTGATAATTATTGACAATGAAGTCGATTTTAGAAGTAGTAAATGACAAACTAAACTTTATTTATTAACTGCAGTTAAATAGACGATATTTTATTAAGTTTAGTTAAGATCTGTCAAGTAACGCTTTAAAAAACTAAGCGCGTATATCTGTATACATACTCGTTGCTTTATAGAGATTTATTGAAGAGGTAGGTTTGATAATGCCGACTTTATTGTATCACTCGCTAAACTTAACTTGAGCGGACTAAAATTATCTCAAATCTATCGTGTCTTTTCATTTCATGCGAGGAAATGATGAAAACAAAGATGATTTTAGAGTTGTCTATAGTAATTAGTAGTAATTTTTGTATTGTTGTTTTGTGCATCACTTTAGGATTTACTATATAAAATTTACAGACGAAAATTTGACCACCGACAGCATTCGATCCTGCACAATCTGGGTGAACGCCCCGGCCTCTCTAAGCGCTAAGCTACGTTGGCTTTCCTGGCGGCCTCGAAATTCAAAATTTCAACATTTTTGAATTGCCTATAACATTTAAATAGCTATTTACTTTAGTTTAGAAAATTAAACGACAGAATCGAGGTCAAAGACTAAATATTTCTATACAAAAGCTGTACTCGAACCGAACTCAATTTTAGTATAAAACATTCTACCTAGAATTTCATAAATAACTTCATTTTACAGCCGAATCAAGTTCGAATTTCCGATAATATATAAATAATTAAATAGATAAAAACTACAAAATAATATTACACCTAATACCGAAATCACAATAAAAAATATAACATTTTATTGCATCAATTGGAAATAATAGTGATAATATAATAACGCGAGACACGCCCTAGACTAAAAACAATACAAATAATATTTTGTACAAAGACGTTGACATTGAAGACGTTTTTACGTACATATTTTGATCAAACGTACAAAGAATCATCGCGAAACAAAAATAAAACGCGTCGGCAAGAAAATAAGAGCTATTTTAATGTAGCATACGCCGAATTCACATCTGACAAGTTTTATTCCGCTCGTTTCATTCGCTCACGTACGCAAGTATTCAAGTAATTAGAGTAAGATTTATTAATAGTCCTAAAACAATCCTTAAAACTGAGTTCCGTGTGAAAGGTTTAGGCACAACGCCGACTGGGAGAATCGAAGCAGCGGCGTCGCGGTATGCAAGCGACCTTGTAAGTCATTTCGGTTTACGCTAGGATCAAAATTTACCTCATTCGTAAGTTTAGAACGGCGGAGGCGAAACCCAGTAGTATTACCTGGGGCCTTACACTTAAACGCGAGCCCGAATAGGTGCAGATTGCAAAATTACGTGACTGCAAACCGTATCTCGGCGCGTTAAGGTTAGCGTTCGCGTGATTTCAGAGTTGGGCTTAAGGTTGTTTTTTTTTTAAATGATGGCGCCATTCCTTACCTTTCGCCTTAAGGGTCATTCTACTCCTTATTATCAACAACTTTTAATGTATAACTAACTTTGAAACCGCGATAAAACAGCTGTTCCATATATTTAGTAGACAATTAATATATTGTATGAAACAGCCGTTTTTTTTCGCTATTTCAGAGTAGGTCTCGTATCGTAGTAAAACTTGTTTATAATAAGAAGTACAATGACCCCTTTACGGCCGTACTCATAAACGTAACTTAAGTTAAGCAATACTTAAAATTGCTCTGTCTCGTATTCATGTCTGCCAATTTCCGTCAGCCAGAAGTTAACAGAGCAATTTTAGGTATTGCTTAACTTAAGTACCGTTTATGAGTACGGCCGTAAGAGATTTTGCTTTATTTCGAAGGCACGTTGTTTTAGCTAGGAACATATTACATATTCCAGTATACTGAGCCCAGTTAGAAATGTCAAGTCATATTCTTTGCTTAATTTATTTTAAAATCGACTATTTCCCATAAAGCTGCCATTGCAGATGATTAATACGAAGTTCAAGATGTTTGTGTGCTGATTCGAGCTGTCAACTTTTTTTACGTCCCTCCTATGTCCAACTCAAAAAAAATGAGAGATTACAGATGTAATATTTATGGCCTAGGAATAAGCTACATATTTGTTCAACTACGGCGAATGTAAAGATGGGTTAAGAAGAGACCGGAAGTCGGATAATTTTTTTACTTGTCTTACCTACATACTAACAGACCTGGCGCACTCCGCACTTTAGGTATGAAGCTATAAGTAGTCGTGTTGTCGGACTTGCCGTGTCCGCTGCCGCGCGATAGACAGAGATAACGCGACAAGAGTTAGGCAATTGACAGAGAGGCAGCTTCTAGGTTAATATAGCTGTAGGTAGTTAGCGCTCGCACGTCCTGAATTGCACTTTATTGTGTAGTAGCAAGAGTCGCTACTTATTTAAATGATTCTGCGGAGTGAATCTTCTGTACTTGTATAATACTTATATGTATTCTGTGATACTAGTTAAATTATTCAACTACTCTTCTGATTTCAATGAAACTTGATAAGTATATATAAATTCGAGAAATACCCGTGGACCAACTATTTTGGACAACTATTATAGTTGTGAAACGTAGTTGATCCACGGAAACTACCTCTATAAATTCGTGAATTCGCGTTTTTTTATATTGATAAAAAAATTCACATTAGAATTTCATATTTTCAATTTAGATTTACTGACCAAGTTTTATCATAAAAAAATATATATGCAAAGTACAAAAATGAGTCTAGCTCCGATCCCCCCTTAAAACGCATCAAGCCTTTCATTCATAATTATCAAAAACACTATTTTTCTGAACATCTTATATTGAGGGTATAACTAACACCATTCTATTCCGTCCGTCACCTGAGACATAATTTTTTTATTTCTTTATTTCAGCTATGTTTCTATTGTTGCAAGATAAACATTATAAAATTAGCGATATAATGACGTCACACGCCGATATAGCATTCACGATTCACTCACGAACGACACTACTACGAGTTCTATTGTCATAGACAAAAACATTCTGGATCGAGTTTCGATCGAGATTTGTCGAAATCAATGTCTTTTTAAAATAAATAACTCGCCAAACGAGGAGTGACATAAAATAGGTTTTATTTATTACTAAATGTTATTGCGGAATAAACCATAAGCCGTTATTACATTTACCTGAATTTAGAAAGCAACTAACTTCAGGCAAGTCTAATATTAGAATAACCTCATTATTGACTTTACAAAAGTTTTTTCCTGAAAATAACCACTTCTGAAGTCACTCAGCATTTCTGTTCAGCGTGATATCTTACAACCGATGACTCAATTTGAGATTTTATTTTAGCCTCATAAAATATATCTAATAAATAAATTATAGCTCTACAATATTTTTTACACATTCAAAGTGAATATTTAATTGAAATGCATGTCAAAACGAAACTCGATATCCAGAAATTCGAATATAAACCTTAAAATAACTAGGGCAGTGTCGTCAATACCTTTGGCGTTCCGTCCATCCCTATCTATAAGAGTGTAACACTTCACTCGAGTCCATTCGCGTCACTCGGCGCTCACTCGATTCTCATTTCACTTGAGTTTTGACGTGCTGTAAGAACTCGTAGTAGGAGAACGCTGATTCCACTCGGTCATCGATCAGTCGCTCGGTGAACTGTTGTCGAGTTGGTGAGTTGTCTCTGCGGAAAACAATTTGAAGTTTTACCACCTTTTTTAACTGACTTCCAAAAAGGAGGAGGTTCTCAATTCGACTGTTGTTGGTTTTTTAATGTTTTTTCAGAACTTTCGACTGGTTGAACCGATATTTGATGATTCTTTTTTTATTTGAAAGCTGGTGCTTCTCATGTGGTCCCATTTCAATTAAGTCCAATTCTGTTGATTTTGATGAAGTTGATTTTTAATATTGATAATTATAGCTTGGTATGTATGTAACGGAATCATTGAACTTGATTTTCAACTACTACGTCTAATTAAATTGAAAATTTGCACACTTATCAAGGACCGATGACAATGCATTAATTTAAATAGTTTGTCGCATTATTTTTACCAGGATCTTCAGGATTAGCGATTTTAAAGCGAGTTTTTTAAACTGCGAGAATTATTTTATTTAATAATAGGCTTGCGTTTGACTGCCAAGTCGCCTGATGCTAATTGATAATCTCATCACAGTACAAGAATATCTGAAGCATAAGGGCCCATCATCCACCATCCATTATCACCATAAGGGCGAAGCATAAGTCTTTCAGTCAATGCATGTAGCAGTCAATCTCAGCAGGCTCCTTTCTTATTCTTGTACGAGATGAGGACGTTATTCCTGCACTGACGTCCCACTTTGGGGTGTTTTGTGTATTTCCTCCCACCAACATCTACCCGAGCCAAACCAAGTCCTTTAAATACATGAGCGAGGCTCTGGTGCGCTGGCACAGTTGATCCAGTGGCGTAGATGGAAATGCAGATGATGATGATGATGATGATGAAAAGCAGTCTAGCTGTAGCGGTGATGTGGATGATGAAGATAATGATGCCTCCTGAAACCCTGTAGCGACCTAACCCAAGCTCCTTTCCCTATCATCATCATCATCAGCCAGAAGACGTCCACTGCTGAACATAGGCCTCCCCCTTTAACCTCCACACTGAACATCCTGCCATCTGCATTCACTGGATGCCCGGGACTCTCACAATGTCGTCGGTCCATCTAGTGGGAGGCCTACCTACGCTGCGTCTTCCGGTTCGTGGTCTCCACTCAAAAACGTTTCTTCCCCATCCGTCATCAGTTCTACGAGCGATGTGGCAGGCTCCTTTACCGGCGATTAAATAAACACGGTTATTCTAAACATCAACAAACCTCAATACAAGAATGTCCGAAGTATAGGGCCTGTCGTCATTCAGTCTCTCAATGAACGCATGCAGTAGCCCATTTCCTTCCGTCTCTAGTTTCGGCAGACTCCTCGCCTCATCAGCTATCTGACTGAACGCCGCCACGCCGAATGTCTCAGATAGGAAAGCGGGACTGACGTTTTGTCCGACGTAGATTATCATACTTTCGCCGTCGTCGAGTAGGTATGCACCGGTCGAATTTACCCTGAGAATAAAATAACGGGTATTAGGTTAGTTATCATACCGGGAAAATATAGAGTGTCTTCAACATATAGAGTGACGAGACGAGCGCAGTCGCTCGTCCCGTCACGTTTAGGCTCGTTTAGGAAAATAATACATGTTTTTTTTTTTTTAGGTTTGCGCGAAAAACTCCTACTGCGTAGGGAATGTTTTTTATTAAAAATCATTCAATTTTCTATAGAAATCCTTCATCTAGTCTACCTGCGGCCACGGACACTGAAAAGTGTTCCAAACGCCAGGAATTAAAATAATGTAATATATACACGATAAAATCCATTAAGTGTTTAATTTCAAACTGTAAACCGAAAGGTTCATCTGAAAACAGTGCTGATAGTCCTTGACATCAGCCTAATGCAAAAGAGGAACCAATTCGACACTGATTAATTGTTTTACCTAAAAATAAGTATTAGTAATAGTGTTGAGTAAATGATTTTCTTTCTTTCGTCCTCTACATAAATTGTGTGCACACAGTACTAGTCACGAGTCTCACCTCTCCGCTGTGAGTTGTAACCGCGGCGGGTCCGGCACCAACTCCTCGTCATCTTCGCTTCGTATAAGATGTTCTCTAAGAACATGTATAGGGTACAGATGTGGGTAGACGGCGCGCAGTAGGAGCGATAATGGCGCGCATTTTAACGCGCACATGTCGGCTACTCGGTCGTCCAGTCGAGTTGAGGTGCCCGTGCGGAATGCGCGCTAGAACAAAAACAAAACATACTTTTAGCAGCAGTTAGTAAATTAGATGCTTGCTTAATAGATTGTTTTTATAACTGGAATTAATGTTTGTATCAATATCGGCCAACAAGCCAGAAATAAACTGGTATGACACTACTTTGTTGGAGACCTTACTATAGTTTTCAGTCTGACGTCACGTACCCGCGACTTCTTCAGAAAAAATATCCTATGTCTGTCCTCATGATACATACTATTACCTCGCAAAATTTAATCAAGATCGGTTAAGCCGTTTAGCCGTGATTATGTAGGAAACAGACAGACGGACAGAGTTACTTTATAATATTAGTGTGGATTATAAAAATGTTGTAGGTACATATTTGATATTTTTAATATAATAAAATACAAATTATAAACAGTGGAAGGTAGGGGGTCGCAATTTTTTTTTTTCATACTAATAGGTAAGTGGGCGAGTTGAAAAAGGTTGAATAACACTGGCGTAGTGTATATAACATACCCGTTTGAGTAAGGCGAGTAGATAGAGCGGCAGCAGACGGAGGGACATGGGCGCGTGGAGCGCCGAGCCCGCGGCGCCGGCGGGCAGGTTCTGTGCCAGCCGGTGGGCGGACAGCGCGTCCACCGCCACGTTCATCACGGCCTCGCGAGCTTCAGACATGGACGCGGACATCGCGCGGTCCACCGCTGGACATTCATACAATCATTAAATAAATATAAATAAAGTTTAAACTTAAAGGATCTATAAATGACTGGTTAAGGCGATTCGACTATAAATCAACTGAAGACATGCTGGTACGAGTGGATTAGTCATCAAAAATCAAACGACAACATCCATAAAATAGATATTAATTATTACTTTTTCTTGCTTTTTACTTGTCTAAACCTTGTGTATTGTTTACTTGCCTTTATTTTGTACTTAGTTCTTCTTAAATTGACTATGTATATTATTAATTACCATACTTATTGTAAATGTTCTTATTTTTGGGAGACACTATCTGCTGCATCACAGCTAACGCTAAAGCAGCAGGCAGAGTTACCTATTGCTTGCAAAGCTTGTAATATGGCTGCCAGAAACTGGTATACATACCATACATACATATGTTTAAATACATACTTTAATAGATATTAACACCCAGACATAGAACAAACACAAATGTACATTACACAAATGTTTGTCCTGGTGAGAATCGAACCCACGCAAGTTATAAGTTAAGTTTTAAGATAAGTTAAGTTATAAGTTAAAGTTAGTCGAAACTCTCACCCATTTTGCTGAGTAATCCTATTATACATTGCTGGTCCGCCGAGTGCAGCACGTCAGGTAACGTGCTTGCTATCGGCAACGCCATCGTGTGCACTCGTATCCGCCTCTCCCCTGGAAACAGATACCGATATTACTTGCTGTTTGGAAAAGGGACCTAAAATATAGATAGATAGGAGAATGTGCATCTGAGCTACACGACCTTATCCCACCATCCCCTCTCTACTACAGGGCAAGTAGGAAGTCGGCCCACTACCACCCATTCATTGTGGAATTTCCTTGGACAGTGACAGATAGGTGTCAACTCCCGGAATACCAGACTTTGTTTTTTGGATCATGAATTCAACTGCATACTTTACTACTACTTACTTACTTACTTACTTTATTCTACTTCTTGTTTTTATTTGTGCACTTTTTTTTCTTTTTTTTTAGGCATTAACTCACCAATTATTTTTTTTGCTACAACACCTTTATAAAAATTCAAAACTGAAAAAAATCTAAGAAGTTTATACCTCCTGATTAATTTGCACCCATGAAAAATTCAAACGTTTTCGGCTCCTTGCCACTTCTTATAAATAGAACGCACAACGCGTAGAAAATTATAGTCAAATAACTAAACACTTTCAACTTTTTTCTTCAATTATTGAGTGGATACTCAATAAGTACCTACTCAATAAATTAATTAGCCTGACTTATTTTCACAATTATTTTTAAATGATTGATTGATATGGCTCGTCGCTTCCGATCTTAAACCTTTGATTTTTATTGTCACTTTTTAGTTTTAATATTCTTCATCTTCTAATCATTTCATCTTTTAATATTTGGGATTTTTTTCAAGGCATATCTGTTCATTTTTATTTTACCATACACCCCAAGCCAGACGACAGATAAACAATTTTATTTCCAATAGTGTGCATAATTATAAGTCAGTCAAGAATTTCTTGTAATAAGAATATTCAAACATTTTTTATTTTTTTTGGATTCTTATCATGCGATCAGTCTTTTGACTATAAGCAGATAAGGTGTAGGGTTCCTAACGTGGAGGGCGCTGCTCCCATTGAAGCCAGCCCTTTCTTTTGCACAGTCAGTTTGTCTGACTATCCTGGTCGAAGATGTCCCGCCTCTTTTTGAGCCGGCGTATGGTTTCAGGGATAGTTAGTTGACCCGCAAGCTGATTCGGGTGTTTTTCTAATCTCAATTTTTAATTTGCTCCATGAGTAACAATTTCTTTCTCTACCATTATCATTAATTTAATAATTCATTAATTCATTCATAAATAATTAAAGATCATATTACATTGCGTCTGTAGTTATTTAAATAAGAATCCTTTCACTTTAAAGAAGTCGTCAATCGAGTATAAGGTCAGTGCAGGAATATTTAGTCGTGTTAATAAAATAATTTAATCAAGATAATCCTTCAAAAATATTAGGCTGAGGAACCACCGTCTAACCAACGGGAGAGAAAGAAAATTGTCTCTTTATCTCGGAAGAGAAGTTCCCACTTGTCTCGCTTGCTCAACCACGGTTCACGAGTTTTGACGATGTTGTGCAAATCAAACAGACATTACAGAACTGGGGCCTTACCCCTACCTTAACTTTTGCGAGCCAACTTTTAGTAGGTACCTGATAGGTACCTAAAATTAACCAATTCATTTAAGCTGCATCGTTTAAAAGCGTCTAACTTGAATGAACGAAAATCCGTTTTACTATGCGTGTGTGCGTGAAAATAGCAAAGCTTGGTGGCTATCAAATAACTACCGCTTATCGTAGTTGATGGTACCGTTTAGACAAATAACACCTATGCGGGTCAACTTTTCGAGCTAGGGGTAAGGCCCCTGAACTGTAAATGTAATAAATGTACAGGTTGGTTTTGGTAAAATAGTTTTGTTTCGATATAAATTGTAAACAGCTATGTTTATATATGAAACTGTGGACGTTTATATACTATAATTTTCTTCGCGTTGTGACTTCTACGTATAATTTTTGGAAGATAAGATAACAGATGTGAAACATACCTTTACTGCTAGTGTAGAGCAGCGCGGCCTGGAAGCAGACTTGCTGCAAGTCTGCGAGCGACTCGTCGATGGTGAGCTGCATGCCGAACCCGGCGTCCGGAGACACGTTCGGCAACGCGAGGAGATCCGTCGAACGAACGAAGAAGTGGCCGTGGAACGTGTGAATTGATATACCCCTGTAACACGAACAAATTATACTAACGTACTACGTTCATACAACACGATTTCAACGCGCGCTGATCTCGTTCGGGTAGCTTTTCATAAGGGGAGTAGAGACGGCGCGGGCACTGCGCGTGCGCGACGCGGATTCGAAGCGTGTTCTATTCGAGCGCTGAGCATGCGCACGATATTTATATCGATTATATTTTTTTTTTTTTTTTAATAAATAAATATCTAGGACATTATTCCACACACGGTCATCTGACCCCAAACTAAGCAAAGCTTGTAATATGGCTGCCATAGACTGATATAGATATATATATATTTTTAAATACATACTTAAATAGATATTAACACCCAGACATAGAACAAACACAAATGTTCATCACACAAATGTTTGTCCTAGGTGGGAATCGAACCCACGCCCCCAAGCTCAGAAAATAGGTTCACTACCAACTGCACCACCGGGGCAGTCAAAAATGTGAATGTGAAAAAATATGAACTTTATGTAAAAGACAAACTATAAATTTCAAAGTTTCTGAGCAGCAAACGGCGCGTACGCGAGTCGCACGCGGTGTCGCGCAGAACAAATTCGCGCATGTGTGAACGCAGCCTTAGGCTCGGTTCCTTTCTTTTTTTAAAGTGAAAACTTATTTGGGCGCGTTTAGCACATTTTGAGTGAACAAAAATCATGAAATTCGCGTCATCGTCACGCTGTACCGTGTATTTTAAAACAGCGCCATCTCTTGTAGAACATGTGAATGACTACTTAAGTTTTCACTTCTGACGTGCAGTCCTATGACTGATGGGTTTTTTTTTTGGAATATGATGGCGTTTGACCGCCAACTAAAGATTAAAGTTTTTTTTTAGTATTAATTATTATTTTTTGTTGTAATAATGGTGAATTATTATTTATTAAGGGCTCGTGAACGTGCTCGAGTGTAGGCAAGTGATATAACGAGGAAAAACATGTCTTTTCATGTTGTTTCCAAAACTTCATAGAAACCTATTGTAAAGCCTCCACCACTTTACTGAGGCATGAGTTTGACTTGACCGTGACTTACTTTGCTTGACTCTGACTTGTTTGACACTAGTTAAGACTACGTAAACTTGATTAATATTACGACCGAAGGACTTTGTATCCATGGTCATGTTTTTTTTTACAACAACAACAATGTATGAGGTGGATTAGCTCATATGATTTAAACACGAGAAAGTCTCAGGGAAACAATGTTTATTAGGTTCACCAAAAAGTGTGTGAACCACCACAAAATAGTGAAATAGTTCGTGGTTTCGTAGAACAGCGCGCGCGCGTACAACCATGTCGTTTCATAGAATGTTAAGATGGCGACGACTGTCATGCGCGGTGGCGAACGCGCTGCCGGCAACGGCGCACGGTGAAAGAGACACCTAGCGTGGAACGCGCGTAGATGCGAGCGAGATGGTTGTATGCGCTACTCGCGGAAACGCGCGGGAATACAGCCGCGCGAGGCACGGTGTGGCAACATCTCTAAATGGTTTACTATAAATGCTAATATTGAATATTGTAAAGAGTTGGGACATCTCACCTAGTACAGCGCACCCTCATGACGGCCTCGAAGCCAACCTTCCTAGTGAGGTAGCGAGTGAACATTTTATTGAGTTGCTCCGCTTGCCACGGTCGACTCGACTTGTACAGCGGTATGTGGTACACAGTACCGCCGCTGAACTTGCTCATACCACCTGAAACAAACACGTTTTACTATTGTTAGTAAAAGTATGTCCTGTCCTTTATCAGAGCGCAGAAACTTCACTCCGCAAAGAAATTTAAATAAATAAAAGACTCTATCTACGAGGAAATAAAGTAGCAATTCAACTCGTATATCCATCCATCCACACTTTCACATATATGATACTAGCTGCGCCCCGCGGTTTCAGCCGCGTGATGATGAAAATCGGTGATGATGATGATGATGAGGAAAAGTTGCATATGTGTTCATCCAGGACATAAGCAATGTATATTCCAAATTTCATCCAAATCCATCCAGCTGTTTCTGCGTGATTGAGTAACAAACATCCATCCAAAATTTCACATTTATTATTATATTATACTAGCCGTACGCCCCGGCTTCGCACGGGTGTAAGCTCGGCCTTCGGCCTCGCTACAAAATATAATATAGCCTATGTCACACGGGGATAGTGTAGCTTCCCAACAGTGAAAGAATTTTTCAAATCGGTTCAGTAGTTTCGGAGCCTATTCATTACAAACATACAAACATACAAAAATAGGTACAAATCTTTCCTCTTTATAATATTAGTGTAGATTAGTGTGATTTCACGTGTAAAATAACATAAATATCTCCTGCCGATTATTTTTTTGTTCGGCTCAATACAGGGGTGTTTAAGGACAAAACTGAAAGTGCGTTTTATGGAAATTGGAAATGACAAAGTTGATCAGATCAGCTAGTTATTATTAAATATGATTATACTGACTAAGTGTCGCCAAGTCTGAGTACTGCGAGTTGAGTAGGAAGAGATCGACCGCGACTTGCGCGCCGCTGCAGTCTAGCGCCAGTCGCTTGTAGAAATCAGTCGCCGGGTTCAGATGCGCCACTTCTTTCGACGACCGGGCGTTGGGGTCTTCTCTGTCAACATAACAATTTTGGACTGAAATCTATGGACGAATTTCTAATCTTAAATTTAATTTGACAGCCCTAAATTTTATGCTATAAATATCATAATAATTATCAATATATAAAAACCGACTACATAAAAATGTCAGAACTGGACCAAATGCGCTCTCTATCTCATAGCGCGTGCATTAATTAGGCACTATCGGTTTTAGAGAGCGCATGCCTGATTTAGTACTGAGGTGTTTCGACAGATGTCTCTTATAATATTTTTTGTGTTGAAATGACTTTTTAATTGTTACATAGTAAAATAATAAAACATAGTAGAACTGGACCAAATGCAAATAGGACCACACGGGAAGCACCAGCTTTCAAATAAAAAAAGAATCATCAAAATCGGTTCACCCAGACAAAAGTTCTGATGTAACAACCATTAAAGAAACAGTCGTATTGCGAACTTCCTCCTTTTTGGAAGTTGGTTAAAATTCGACAATGGACTCGCTAGTTCCCACTGTGCGTGACGCGGCGTTCATGACATCACTGATCGTCCCTCCTTTAGTTACAATCAGACTTTCCCCCACTTACCTCGCTTGTAATGCACCGGGTCCAGTGTTGGGCAGGCAAGTTTGGAAAACTGTGATACGACCTCCCGTGGGTGCCTGAAATTAACATATAACATTTAAGAAATTATGGGTTAGCAATAAAAATAAAATAAAAACATTTTCAGTATATCAGTATCAATAATTAAATTTTTTGCCTTTCAAGTAAAGAATTGACAGGAAAAAATTAGATAGCAATAAAAATATATGCAGTTATTTTCATTTGAATTTATAAGACAAAACTTTTAGGTATACCTATAGGTATATGTTTTATTTGATTCTCTCACCTAAAGCCTCTGAATCATCAATCGACGCGAACTATTTTGTAACTTTTATTGGCATTGCTATGCATCGGTCATCAAGTCTGGGATACTAAAGTCCTAAAAGTCAGCGGCTCTGACACTACGACAAGCCGCTCAAATGACAGGCAACCTTCAAAAAACGTCATTGACGGGAAGTTTTTATTTTTTGGCACAGCATGAATGATGTACAATGCCACCGTACACCATACAAACAATTATTAATTTATGTTGGGTTGTTGCCCTAATGTATTCTTATTTACTTCCTTTTTTCGCGCCACAAACCTTTGTGGGTCTTGGGCTCCTCAAGGATTTTCTTTAATTTCACTCTAATTTTCACTCTGTATCTGGCCTCCCTAAGTTATCTTTTCGCACAGCATGAATGGTGTTGGACAGGGACAATTTTTTTTTTTTTATCCCGAATAAGTTCGCTTTTGACCACCAACTCGCCTGATGGTAAGCGACGGTGTGACCGAGGATGGAACTCGTTGATCTATAAGAAATCTATTCAGTCTAGCCTTTAGGATGTCTAGATTGTAGTTCTCAGGAAACAAGGCCAGCAGTCTGTACGACTTGAGCAGTAGGTTTAAAAAAAAGTTAAAATGTAACTCCACGGACACCCTGTCCGAGACTTTTGTTATATTTATGTGACTACAATTTGTTAACTTAAACGAATTTACTTTAGCTAGCTATAACACAAAAAGAAGAGGAAAATTAGTTATATCTTAATCTAAGGTTAAAACAATTCAGTCATGTTATGACTAGTTTGTAGCAGTGTGTTTGAGCAGTACATTTGTACTTGTAAATGTCATCAGTTTATAAATGTATACAGCCTTATCTCACCATCAGTTTGTAGGCGGCCTGTAGGGCTGCGCCGAGCGCGCTGCCGGGCACGCCGGGCCCGCTGTGTCGCACCGGCAGCGTCGACAGTAGCTCGCGGATCAGCTCTCGTCTCTCCACTAGGTTTACTAGCAAAGACTCCGGCGAAGGCAGGAAGATATCTGGAAAAGGACAAAATACACGTCAAGTACAACATAAACTATACAACGTATAACAAAAAGGTGTGATAGTACCGAAAGGTATGTGTACTTAACATTTATGAACATTTTTAGCCAAACCTTAAATCATGAACAAGAAATCATTCTATACATTTTGGTCAAGTGTCAGAAACCGTTTTCTATGGAATAGCTGATATTTTTTTTCGCCATTTCAGGGTGGGTCACATAGTAGAAGTTATTCATAAGGATGAGTACAATGACCTTCTTTCAGCTTAGTACAGGGTAAATGCGTAACTCTGTATATAAAAGCGAAACATTGCTCACTGACTGATCGACTCATCACTAAGTCTCGATTGATGTGCACAAAGTCGCGGGCAACAGTTAGTAATACATAAAATAAATTTTAAATATTATTAAAATATATTTTTAGATGCATTTTTGTAGAAGAGTATACTGGAGAAGTTTGACTTCTAACTATGGAGTTATTAATAAAGTATTGTATTAAACTGACTTTATTATGGGAAGTGGATAAAATTCAATAAAAGGGAATCATAACCGTTATCCACCGTTAAAAGCATGCATGTGCGCTTTACAATCTAGCGGCACCCGGTTCGATCCACAGCCCTGCACCAATGACTTATTCAGTAATTGAATAAATTATGTGCAGTTGCGATGCCATCACTCAAAAACGGGGAAAGAAAACATGATGAGAAACCTCAAAAACCTCAAAAGTTCAACATGCACTGGGCCAGCATGATGGACCTCTCTGAGTGAAGGCCTGTGTTCTAGCCAGTGGCAACATGAACCTGCTGGCTTCCTTGTTTCCTGAGAGATATAATTTGGGCCTTTTTCAAGGCGAGAGTGAATAGGTATCTTCAAAGTCTGCGTGCATCATCTTCGACCACATCGTCGCTTACCAACAGGCGAGTTGGTGGTCAAATGCGGACATATTCGCGTAAAAAAAAAGGTAAACTGAAATAATGATGATAATGATGAATCTTCTAGGATTACATTAGTATGAACTATACCTATTTATAATACAGTCAAAGTACAGTAAGTCAGTCAGTCCTTATTTTACGTGTCAGTGGCATCTATACTGATAAAGATCTGTGATTAAGACCCTGCAACTCACCGTCGATATCAAGCACGGTCATCTCCTTAGGCCTCGTGAGTCCCTCGCTCATGAGGTAGTAATGAACGTGTGAGTCGAAACAAACGAAGCCAACTTGCGTGCGCGCATCACCGGGGAGCTGGTCTAAGCTGGCTTTTAGCGTGTCGCATACCACCTGAAAACAAAAAGAGGAAGTCAGTACAGTACAATTAATCACAAGAGTTGACAAAATAAAATCTATAACTTGTAGTTTTTTTTTTACTTTTTATAATTGGCACAATATGAACACAAGTTCGCCGCCAACTCGTCTAATGTTAATCGATTATGTCTACAATGGAGCACGCTTGCCTAGAAGAAACCGATTGAATTGAAGACACCCTGATTAACTATCAAGGAACACCCATTCAGGCAGCATATTACTCAGTTAGCAAAGTGATTTTTTAAACTAGACTATCTCTTATTGGTCAATTACCTGTAAGTATCCCGAATCCTTAGCTATCTGCGACACATCCAATAAGAACAGATACACTGCTGGTTGCGGCGGGCGAAGCATGTACTCGCCCGGAGCTATAAATTCGATGGTTGCCGATTTAATCTCCGGCCGCCGCGACGGGTCGCCGTACGATTTGCTCACAGGGTCATATTGGAACTCTTCTGGCACTGGAATAGGAACAAGTGGATCACATTAAAAATAGACTTTAAAAATATATCAAAAACTTAAAAAGTGCCTATAAAATTCGAGTGTTGGCCTCGAATTTCCCGGGATTCCATCATCAGATCCTGACTTGGTGACAATGGGACCAAATTGGAAGTATACCCTACCGAACAAAAAAATATTCAAATCGATCAACCGCTGGCGGAGAAATTCGGCGAACATAAATAAAAAATGAAATAAAACAGAACCGTCCTCCTTTTTAAGTCTGTTAAAAAGACATGGTTAAAGTCAGCACACTACAGCATATCTACGTCAGGCTGACTAAAACCAACAATGACATTTTCAATGAGCCCTACTGTGTCACATAAATTTTTACCGTACCTCCTCGAAAACGGGTTGATTTTATATTCGAAAAGCTATACATCAACCAATACATTATTTGGAGGGGAGTTTTTTTAATATTGTGGTTGGAATTTAAACTCAGATTTTACCAGGGAGAATTGTTTCAACTGTCAGGTGAAATTTAACTGTTGCGGAGGCAAGCAGGCGTTCCTAAACACCTGAGGTGAAAAATACACAAGGTGTTTTGGTACGAGCGGCGAGTGCATTTCACTTTCATCTGGTGAAATTTGCCTGTTTTGGAACGCAGATTTAAAACGAACATTTTCATACGTATTTTTTAGGTTTTTTTTTTCTTCTGCCTTACGATAATTGCTCGCTTTAACCAGCTGCATGGCATCGCGTGTAATCAGTCACGAACAATAGAACCGAGCGGTGGTATACGCGCCTGCGCGCAAGAAAGACTATTTACTTTATTTGCTTTGACCTTATATATTTAATAGTGTTGTGTCGTTTTCTAATTTATTTTCCAAAACATTAAATGACGCTGCGACCTTTTTTAACCGACTACCAAAACGAAGGAGGTTTTCAATTCGACTGTATTTTTTTATGTTTGTTATCTCAGAACTTTCACGCAAACCATTTTTATGATTCTTTTTTTATTTGAAAGCTGGTGCTTCCCGTGTGGTCCCATTTCAATTTGGTCTAGTTCTGACATTTTTATGAAGTCGGTTTTTTATAATAGAATAGAATAGAATCTTTGAACTTGATTTTTAACTACTTCAATACGTCGAATTAAATTAAAATTTTACTCACTTATCAAGAACCGATGACGATGCAATAATTTAATAGTTGGTCCCATTACGTTTTTGAAGTAAATTTTATTTGATAAATGTTTTTTTTTTTGGTGTTGTATTTTTGATGTGTATTGTTTTGTCAATATTATTTCTGATAAATATGCAACTATCTAATGCAGTTATTATGTGTTTTAACCGACTTAAAAAAAAGGAGGGGATTCACAATTCGGTTGTATTTTTTGTGATGTTGTTTGTTATCTCGCTCCGTCATTTATAAACCGATTTGGAAAGTTCTTTTTTATATGAAAGGATATACTTTAAGATTGGTTCCATTGAAATTTCATCAAAATCGGTTCAGTAGTTTAGTTTTTTTTTTTAATTAAAAAAAACGTAAACGAAATTCCGTCTTTACTAATTTGAAGTCGGGTTTATTAATTGTTAATTATTTGTGTTTTTGTATTATGTTTCTTCATAATATACATATTTTATTTGTAGGTGTATAAGTAAGGAAATCTATTATGTTTAAGCAGCGAAGTAAATATTTGTATCAGTATTATAGAATATATAATGTTTGATACGCAACCACGCTAATTAGGTTAAATAAATTTGATTAAAATTTAGTTTGGTGATAACTTCTGCTCCGAATTAGAACAAAGAGGAATTTCTACTCCGGAGAGTCATGGATAAATGGTACAGAATTTTTGTGTACATGAGACAGTGGTAACATAGCTCATGACGGAAACGATAAAATTAAAATACAAATGATTACATCGTCATAAAAACTGAAGTATGATGAGATAAAAGTCGTCGAAATGACTTACACGTCTATAGTTCGTCATCTTTACAAGTTGTTGCATACAAATACTGTACGGTGCAAATAAAAACAAATAAAATTATATACAGGGTTAGGCATAGAAACTGTACTAAGCCGAAAGGAGGTTACTGTAATCATCGTTATGAACAACTTTTATCATATAAAAAAACAGCTGTTCCATACATTTCGTCGAGTGTCAATGACCGTTTTCTATAGAACAGCTGATATTTTTTTCGCGGTTCCAGTGTTGGTCCCATAGTAAAAGGTTTTCTTAATGACGAGTACAATGAACTCTTTCCGGCTTAGTACAGGGTATATGCGTAACCCTGTATTTTAATTTTATTTGTTTTTATTTGAAACTTGCAACATATGGGTGTAGTGAGATATCACGTGTGTTTATTTTTTCGTTGAACGCGCGGTTTATAATTTATCACGATGCTTCATTTTTCCAGAATTAAATTAGATTAAATGCCTATATTTAAAGATCATATTGTTTTTTTTAAGATACTTTGATAAAATAAATACACTAATTGTGGATGTGGGAGGGGATTTAAAACCTCACCACGTATCACCAGGAAGGAGCGGGGGTTAAAAAGTTCACAAAACGTACAAAAATTACAAAAACATCACGTGATTAATGGACGACGCCTTTTGAGTAAGTGAAATTTTATAAGAAAATATTTCTTATTCAGATTTTAAAATGTATTGCAGCTGTTAGACGCATTCTCTCAGCGGCCTGACTGTATAGTGTTGAATTGGATCACAGACTAAATAAACTTACAGTCATTGACCCTGTAGCAGAGGTTGCACTTCCACCGCTTGGCGTCCACGAAGTACACAAACGGGTTGATGTAGGTGCGACACGCGCGACACCGCACTATAGTGTTGCATTGGATCACGGACTAAGTAAACTTACAGTCATTGACTCTGTAGCAGAGGTTGCACTTCCACCGCTTGGCGTCCACGAAGTACACAAACGGGTTGATGTAGGTGCGACACGCGCGACACCGCACTATAGTATTGCATTGGATCACAGACTAAGTAAACTTACAGTCATTGACTCTGTAGCAGAGGTTGCACTTCCACCGCTTGGCGTCCACGAAGTACACAAACGGGTTGATGTAGGTGCGACACGCGCGACACCGCACTATAGTATTGCATTGGATCACAGACTAAGTAAACTTACAGTCATTGACTCTGTAGCAGAGGTTGCACTTCCACCGCTTGGCGTCCACGAAGTACACAAACGGGTTGATGTAGGTGCGACACGCGCGACACCGCACTATAGTATTGCATTGGATCACAGACTAAGTAAACTTACAGTCATTGACTCTGTAGCAGAGGTTGCACTTCCACCGCTTGGCGTCCACGAAGTACACAAACGGGTTGATGTAGGTGCGACACGCGCGACACCGCACTATAGTATTGCATTGGATCACAGACTAAGTAAACTTACAGTCATTGACTCTGTAGCAGAGGTTGCACTTCCACCGCTTGGCGTCCACGAAGTACACAAACGGGTTGATGTAGGTGCGACACGCGCGACACCGCACTATAGTATTGCATTGGATCACAGACTAAGTAAACTTACAGTCATTGACTCTGTAGCAGAGGTTGCACTTCCACCGCTTGGCGTCCACGAAGTACACAAACGGGTTGATGTAGGTGCGACACGCTCGACACCGCACTATAGTGTTGCATTGGATCACAGACTAAGTAAACTTACAGTCATTGACTCTGTAGCAGAGGTTGCACTTCCACCGCTTGGCGTCCACGAAGTACACAAACGGGTTGATGTAGGTGCGACACGCGCGACACCGCACTATAGTGTTGCATTGGATCACAGGCAAGTGCTGCAAACAACAAACAACACGTGTTTCACAACCATACTCACACAACGCTACAAGCATCTAGAAACACCCATAGTTAATAAAATAAATAATCATCAATTTAAAAAAACCAACTTCAAAATCAGTAAGTAAATACCCAATTTCGTTTACTTGGATGACATATTTTTTTTTCAGTTATTTTGATTTTAAAACCAAGCTACTAAACCGATTTTGATGAAATTTGTATGGGACCACCTCTGAAGTATGGCCTACTCAACAAAAAAGGAACCATCTAAACCATATTCATAATTGGCGGAGAAATCGGTGAAGATACATTTTTAACAAATACAGCGGAACATAGAACCTCCGCCTTTTTTGAAGTCTGTTAAAAAAGAGCACGGTTGAGCGAGCGTAGGTAGGGGAAGGACTAGTAACCTTGTTATCGATGTAAATTTTAAGTGTGATAGTAAGTGCGTGCCATTTCGGTCAGGTCGCGAGCGGCATGGCACGCCATCCGTAATAAGGCCGCGGGTGAAATTTTGACAGGTCCAGCCTTCGTTTTTTTAATTGAGTTGTAAATACATTATTCACGGTGTATCATGTGAGGTTAAAGCTTATTGTTCCCAGGTTGTTACTTATTCAGTTATTCAAGAAGTTTCTTCCTTTAAAAAGTTTTATATCCGAGAACTATATTATTGGCTGGTAGTGTTATTACCTATGTATACTGATTAATAGGATTAGGCCTTTTATTGGCTGAAATATTAATAAAGTTTACTTAAACTTGTATTACATTTGAGCATACTAAGATGTGACAAAATTTCCCGCCTACTCTACTTACCAAGCGCTAAGACGTCAGCAGTGATGGGAAATAATAACTCGAAGTATCTTTTTTTCAGTTTGTGCCTTGTTGTTTCGCTGTGACGAAAACCTCTTTTTATTCGTCTAAAATTATGTGGGTCTTTAATAATACCCTGCCTGCCCTATGAGTTTTACCTACTAATGGTAAAAAGTGATTTTTTTTCTTGTTACCATGTTACTCCGTCAAATTAAAAGATATTGAAACAAAACATTTTTTGCTTATAATGTTATGATAGTCAGCAAAACTTGGTTGTGACACTTTTTGTAAATTCACACTCAGTAATTTTATATTGTCAATAATGTAAAAAAGTGCGAGCGAGAGAGCTGCAGACGAAAAGAGCCCCCTTAAACAAATATATGTAATGATATACATCTATAGATATTGAGGGTAATGTCCAAGCCCTCATTAAGTCCTATTCTTTGTCCGACAATTAAATACATATTATGTGGAAGGTTAGTTAACCTAATTGTTTACACAAATGCAAGAAAATTACAATAGAACAATCATTATAGTGATGTTGCTATTATTTCAACCTATGCCTAACCTAGACCGTAGGTTGTATACGTAGGTACTCTCTAAAATATTGATCATCTCAATCGTGAAGCGTAGATGTAGTGTTCTACTGATACTACCCTACTAATTCCTGGCTACGGCCATGTCCGCTTAATTCTGTGGCCTTAGTACGAGCACTTGCGAAAAAGTTATCGTTACGTAAACGATAAAAAATGTATGAAAAATTGAACAGCGCCTCTATCGGACGTGAAAGGAAACTGATTTTTTCATACATTTGCTATCGTTTACGTAACGTTAACTTTTTCACAAGTTCTCGTACTAACCCTACTGATATCACTCGCGACGCTACCTCTGTTCTGTAGCGTCGCAAGGCAAAACAAAGGCATCGCGCTGGGAGCAGGAAGCAGCCCACTGAAGTACAGGAAATGATCAAAACTGACCTAAAAATATGTGCATCCACCCTGTTTGATCGCTAGAATCATGCCGCATTAGTTTGCAAAATCACGCGACCGCGAACCTTGTGCCGAGATACGGTTTGCGCTCACGTGATTTTGCAAACTGCGCCTATTCGGGCCCGCGTTTAGAGTTTGGCGTAAGGCCCCGAGAAGCATAGTGTGGTTGCGGTGTACCACTGGTAGATAATTATGATGATGACGTAATTTTTTTTTTTTTGTGGTATTACTCTTTTGCAGCGGTCCGCCTGGGGAAGTACCACACCTTTGCCAGTTATTCAACCGCCAAGCAGTAGTGTGCAAATACTAATGTGTTCCGGATTGAAGGGCAATGTTTCCAGCGAAATTACAGGGCACACAGAGATTTGACATCTTATATCTCGGGGTGACGAGCGCAGTGCAATGCCATCCAGGGTTTTGAACTGTTGAAGTTCAAAATTCTGAGTGGCGTTGCGCTGTTATGGGCAAGCGTGAAGAGCCATCAGACGAGCAACTTCGCTAGTCTCGTCACTCAGTAACATTAAAAAAAAGAAAAGAAAAACATGTACCTAATCTTAATGGCAAATCGGTCAGATTTAAGTATTTATTGTTTGCTTGGAAGCCAGTTTACTTACGATTATACAAATACATTTGTTAAATTAATATAAATGCGTAATAATTATAAATGGGTTGATACTTGCTATCAATGTATTCAAGATAAATGACTCACCAGACACCTATTTATAAAGGGAAATACCCAGTTTTCATACCAAATAGCCAAACAAAACTACTAACAGCACTGCTACAAAATATGCTCACCAAATAGTTTTTGAGGCCCAATAAAAAAACTCCCAACTAGAAGGCCACAGCCAAAAACCTACTGTCTATCCCACAGAAAAGAGAAGTAAATAGAACTGAAATGAGAAGGAAAATCTGTCGCCAGGTATTGTGTCATAAATAAGAATGAACATTCTTATTTATGTCAACGCGTCAAACTTCGCGTCACAGTTGCTAACACAGTAGCAATGGGTTTATATGGGTGCAAGTGGGCTACAACAAATTTCTTAGATTTTTCTAAGAAATTTGATTTGATTTTTCTAATTTCTTAGAAAAATGCCTTGCCAGCCGTTCTAATTTAAACATTTTTTTTTTTCTGTGGTCTATCCGGTCACCCATCTGATGATGAGAATAGAGACTTAAGACTGATGTCTATAGGCCTGGTTACACAATTTCTTCCGCAGAGAATAAAAAAATCATCAAAATGTGCATAGCAGAGTTTCACAATGTGAGGCGAATGACTGCGTCGCTGTCAAAAAAAAAGTCACTGTTTTTTCTGTATAAAATAATGAGCAATACTTAAGTCACTGTAGCGTCCCCCGAATTTAGTCATTTAAAATTAATTACATTATCACATTTATGCATGGGGTTTATCTTTATGTATATATATAAATCTTGTGTCATGGTGTTTGTAGTCGCACTCCTCCGAAACGGCTTGACCGAATTTTATGTTTTTTTTAATGTATGTAATGTATATTTGGAAGGTATCAGAAATAATCAGAATAGGTCGTATAGTATTTTTCATCATCATCGCAATTTTTTATCACCACGCGGGTGAAACCGCGAGGTGCAGCTAATATACATATATTCATTCATGGGTTCGATTCCCACCTAGAACAAACATTTGTGTGATGAACATTCATATTTGTTCTATGTCTGGGTGTTAATATCTATTTAAAAATATATATGTACGTATATCAGTCTCTGGCAGCCATATTACAAGCTTTGCTAAGTTTGGGGTTAGATGACCGTGTGTGCAAAAATTTCCCGGATACCAGCAAACAAAGCACAAGCAAATTACAATTTATATATATTCACTTACGTTCAGATCCTTGAATGGGTGTATTAGGATACCTAGAGGTAGTCTAGACTTCTGCAGCAGACTGTTTGTCTCTGGTATTTTGTTGACAGTGCACCTCAAGATCCTGTAAACAAGTATAAATAAAATAAATAAAAAACCCCGATAAAAGAGCTGATAATCTATAACTAAAACTAGAATGAGCAAAATTGCTAAAAGTGGAAAAAGAGGGCCTTAATAAATCATCATCATCATCAGCCAAAGGACGTCCAGTGCTGAACATAGACCTCCCCCTTTAACCTCCACATTGAACGACATCCTGCCATCTGCATCCACTGGATGCCCGCGACTCTCACAATGTCGTCGGTCCATCTAGTGCGAGGCCTACCTACGCTGTCTTCCGGTTCGCGGTCTCCACTCAAGAACCTTTCTTCCCCAACGGTTATCAGTTCTTCGAGTGATGTGGCCTGCCCATTGCCACTTCAACTTGCAGATTTTAATAGCTAACATATGTCGGTGACTCTGGTTCTTTGGCGAATATCTACGTTCCGGATTTTATCGCGCAAAGAAACTCCGAGCATAGCTCTCTCCATTGCCTGTTGTGTGACTCTGAGTTTTTCCAAAAGGCCAACAGTTAAGGACCTTAATAAATGAACTGGTATAATATGTTTATGTAGGTAATTTATTTATTTATTTAATTTACATTCAATAAATAAATAAATAATAGGTAATAACTAACTAAAATGACGAAGTATACAAAAAATTGTTTTATAAACGGGTAGACCTAATTCCCAAGATACGGGTGTATTCCACACCTAGTTTGGGCATTAGTGCGATATACGAGTGTTAATGTACCAATTTCTGTAATAAATAATTTTGAATTTTGAGGTATGCGTATGTATAATGTATATGTGAGTAACAAAGCAAATATTATGAGATGTCTATCTTATAATCTTATTTGATTCTAGGTGATAATTTAATGATAATGGACCGAAACATGTGTGATATTTTAACTTTTGCTTTTAAATTATAAGCCACATATTTTAGTTTGTACATTTTTAGTAGCGTTTACTTTATATAACGTTTCACACTCTTTTTATTCCTCATTAATAGGATTCCCTGTGTAGGGGATAGCATGGAGCACACACATAGACAAGCACAACTGAAACACAGACCGAGAGATATTTAATAATTTGATTAATTTGATATTTAAATTCTTCATTCAAACATGTGCCCGGCCGGGGATCGAACACGGGACTTCCTATAACTCATGAGAGACGCACTACCTCTGAGCCATGTCGGTCGTAATTTTTTTAACGACTCTAAATTACAAATCTTGCTCTAGTCTTGTAAAATTGGAGTTCATTAATTGGAATAAATGACTAGGTAATAACGAATGAGATACCTAGCGGCATGGTTACATAAACGCACTTTCTACATTACAAATTGTTGATCTTGCTTGTACTCATTTTTTTGGGTTGTATTATATTCAGCCATTGGATTTTAGAGAAACTACAAACGCGTCTCTGTCTCATAAACTTTGAATATATAATGCAATATGACTGACTAACAAACATTAAATATAATAATTATCAATATAAAAAACCGACTTCATAAAAATGTCAGATCTGGACCAAATTGTAATGGGACCACACGATAAGCACCAGCGTTCAAATAAAAAAGAATCATCAAAATCGGTTCGCCCAGTCGAGAATACTGAGGCAACAAACAAAAAAAAACAGTCGAATTAAGAACCTTCTCCTTTTTGGAAGTCGGTTAAAAATATAAAATACCACCGAATTGGGAACCCCATCCTTTTTTGAAGTCGGTTAAAAAGTAAGTTTCTTCATTTCTCTATGGCTCTCATTATAATCACAAAAATAATGAGATTATTTTGGTGATTATAATGATGTATAATCACCAGTATGGCTCAGTGGCAGCACGTCTGCATCATGAGCCTAGGGTGCAGGGTTTGATTCCCAACAGGCAGATGCTTGAATTAATAATTGAAATATATCTGCTCAGAGTCTAGGTGTTAGTTGTACATGTGTGACTGTCGATTTGTGTGTGTTCATGGAACACCTGACATGGAATCTTACCCCCATATTTATAAACTTAAATAACGGAACCTTGAATAACCATAACACCCTCGAGTGGTGTTTTTTATATGCCAAAACATCACTTGAAGGTTGAGGATTGGAGGTTCCTTTCTTTACGTCTATAAATATGGGGGGTTAGTGTCGTTATTTATTTATGTAATCAATAGTAACTTGACAAGATTTTATTTCACAGAATAGACAATAATACTAATGTAGGTTCATGTGATAGTACTTCACTGTCTCATGGATCAAGTGCACACGTAGCATGTTATCAAAAACTGAGATAAGTCACATCTGTTGTGTCACAATGATCTATGGTTTGAACCACTCTACATTGAATAATCCAAGACATAATCCATTTCAAAAGAGGAGGTTCTAAATTCAACAGTATTTTTTTAGTATGTAGCGCGAAGATAATCGCATACAAAAATATGTTATCGATTACTTGTTTAAAATTTTGTATATCAACACAGAAGACAAATAGTGTCTTCTGTGTTGATATACAAAATTGTAAACTGATTTTAATGTTTTAATTATTTATTGAATTTTATATCTCGAGGGTGGTCCTATTTAAATTCCACATCTAGAGGTGGAAAATTAGGAGCTATGAATCCCGTTTATTGAACTGCCCGGGAAGACGGTTGTAATTTTCTACCTAGCTCAAGAAGGAGGGTTAATTTTAGGCGTATATAAATGTTTGTATTTTGAGCCAAAGATGAAGGTTGAAGTCAGCCAATGCCCAAGATTTCAATCTCATGTTTGAGTGAGTCTTTTCTATTTGAACTATAATTTTTTGTGCTATTTATAGTTGTAGTAGGTAAAGTGCGAATGTGAAGCAAAGTGTTCATTCAATATATATCATTTTAATTTTTAAATATAGAATGTTGGTATACTTTTGGCTACCGATGGTCTAATGATGGAAAGCGAAGTTGTGGCTGAAGACAGAGCATGTAAACTCATTCAGTCTAGTCTTGAAGATGCCCAGGTCATTGTTTTCAAAAAACAAGGACAGTGGCAAGACATTCCAGTCCCTGGCAGTTCACATTAAGAAGGTGAAGGAGGTGGAGGCAAACCAGTTAGTTCAAACCGGTGGCATGTAGGAATGGTATTTATGCATAGTATTTAAACTTGACACAACACAATCTGTTTTGTATTCTGTGCCACTACAAAAATAATAAAGGGTAAAGGTAACTGTTGTTTAAGCTGTGGTTAGTGGTTTGCAATGATGATAAAAGGCTATACTTATTGTCTATTTATAGGTGAACCCACATTCATAACTATAGGAACAAAATTAAATAAACTTGACCAAATGATATTTGCATTATATTTAAGCAAGCTCAAAGTCATACAACAAGCTATGGAGAGGGCTATGCTCGGGGTTTCTCTACGAGATCAAATTAGAAATGAAGAGATCCGTAGACGAACGAAAGTTACCGACATAGCCCGCCGAATTAGCAAGTTGAAGTGGTAGTGGCCAAGTCATAGCACACAGAACAGATGGCCAATGGAGCCTAAAGGTTCTCGCATAGAGAACACAGACCAGTAAGCACAGCATAGGACATCCACCCACAAGAGGAACAGACGACCTAAAAAAGACTGCCGTGAAACGCCAGATGTAGGCCGCTTCCAACCGGCCTTTTTGGAAATCGATGAGGGAGGCCTATGTCCCACAGTGGATGTTCTATGGCTGAAATTTTTTCAGTATTGATTCCATGGATTTTTGCACAGTTAATAATGCAGAAAATAGGATCGATTTTGAAGGTGTAGTTGGCAGTCTTAAACTAAATAAAGTGTAAAATGTATAGTCTTTATTTCATAGCCTGTATTAAAAAAGACAGTAATAATTTTAGTAAGTTTAAAACTGTAAGCTAAACCTTTAAAATCAACCCCAATGGGGTCTACTGCAACGCAGCTATGAATCATAAAGGACAATTTTATGTCAGGGGTATTTTGATTTCTTGCTTGTTTATATTTTTTGCAAATACTCACTCAGGACTGCAGTTAGAAGCATCAGCGAACTGGTTTCCTAATTTTATTTCCGGGGGGTCCTCAGGGTATTCCGGCAGGATATGTCGACACTGCAGCAAGTCCACCATCTGATGACCCCAGAGCTGGTCAAACCCTTGTTTTGTCACACTCATTTGCCCCATTTGCTGAGTCATCGCTTGAGTATTGTATTGCTGTTGTTGAGGATATTGTATAGGTGGCATTGATGGTGGCTGATTGTTAAAATTGCTAGGAGGCATCTGAGGGTATCTGTTTTGCATATTGCTCTTCATAGCTCCTGTGTTTAGTGGACCAATTGGTGGCCCCGTTTGGGTTCCCATTGGAGGTCCTGGAGGGTTAGGCAGGCTGGTTGATGGCCCCATGGGGGGTCCTTGAGGGTTTGCTGGGCCGATAGGTGGCCCCATTTGGTGCCCCATAGGGGGTCCTAGAGAATTTGCAACTCCTATTGGTGGACCCATTTGGTGTCCCATCGGAGATTGTGTTGGTGGAAATTGTGCAGGTAAACTTTGTGGTCCACTTGGTGGACCCATTGATGGGCCTGGTGCACTCATTGGTGGGAAAGAAGGACCATTTCTGGGAGGACCTGGGTATGGTTGGCTTAGTCCAATCATTTGGGAAGGTTGAGGAGGTATTTGAGGACCAAGAGGTGGTCTATGTATTCCAGGAGGCCCAGGTGGCCTCTGTATGCCTGGGCCACTCATTGGACCTGAAGGTAATCCAGACCCGGGTACTTTAGGTGGGCCTAATTGTGGCCCAGAAATAGTAGGACCTGGCATCGATGGACCATTAATGCCCATAGAATGAGGTTGCCCTAAAGGCTGGTTGACCATAGGACCAGGCATTGGCCCATTTATAGGAGGACCTTGCATTAATGGACTGTTTCTTTGTGGACCAACCAAAGTGGCAGAAAGCGGTACTTTCGGCTGATTTGCCATTTGCAATGGATTTGACCCAGGAAGCTTTGCCACAGGCGGAGGCCCAAAAGCTTGAGTCATAGGAGGTGCATTATAAGCAGTAACTGGAATAGGTGGTTTGTTGTGCATTGAAGAAGCACTAAAGCCACTAGAAGTCGTTGGAAACTGGTTAGGCATGGCTGGTCCCGGAGGTGAAGAAACTGGTGGACCATTCATTAAAGGTTGACTAAACTGACTAGAAGGAACCAATGGTGGCGTATTGTCATTAATTTGATGCTGGGGTTGGGAATTTAGAGCATATGGAGTCGGGGAAGGATTGGAACTGGGCACTGTCCGAGGACTAGCAGAGGACTGGGGTATATTTGGCAGGGGCGGGTTTTTGTTTGCTGCTGATGTAAGAGGCCTTATAGGTGATGATTGTAAGCCTGGGCGCATTGCAGGCAACACTCCAGGCTGATTAAATGCAGGTGAACTGTTCCCACTTTGATTGTAGTTGTTGACATTTTGTAGGGCATTGTTTTGGGGGACAGACGTTGGCGCAGGAAGCGGACTGTTCGAGTTAGCATCTTGCTTTAGCCCTCCTGCATATCCTGGCGGCAATTGACTCGATGGCACCTGACCAAACTGCGGACTGTGATTGAATGCAGGAGGACCAACGTTGGCGTTCATTTGTGGACCTCCCGAAATGTTATTGTACGGGTTTGGTGGTAAATTGGACATGGCTTGACAATCTGGAAACATGAAATCAGAGTTCAGTAAAAATAATAAAACATACCACGATTTCAATGAAAAGTGACTACGTGCCTGACATTGTTCCGTGTTTGTATTGTGATAAAAACTGTGATATCGACGAGGATTCAATTAAAACATGCTAATTCACCACTAGGATGACGGAAGGGCGATGGACGACTCCAAATTCATGTGACCACTTACCGCAGTTTTATGATTGTTTACACAGAAATAACTTCACTGGCACTTCGGTAACACTATACCATCCTCACATATTAACACAGAACGTAAAAAAGCGTAATTAGAATAAATCAAGGAAGAAAAATACGACCCTGACTTACGTGGCCGTACAATTTTACTGTTTTTCAGCGCCCTCTGTCGGTTTAATTTTTTGACATTATATAAACGTCAGCCGTCAAATAGTGATACATTATAAATTAAGTGTGCGATTTAAAAGAATCGACTTATTTAAAGTCGAGGAAGCTATTACTCCTAGGAATTAAACCTATACTATAACCATTTGTTGAAGTTATGGCATGTGTTAATATTTAATCTGAAATTAAAATCTCCCAAAAGAACTAATGACGCAATGTGCGTTACTTACACAATTTTTACTGATTCAAACGGTTAACAAAGAACTGTAAAATATTATAGCCGTTATGGTCGTAACAGACGAGTCAGCATGGCTGACGTCAACCACCTCACCAACGAGAGAAAAAGAGAGGGTAAAATGTTCTCACTCTTTCTCTCCCGTTGGTCACACGGCGGTTCGTTAGCCACGACGTATCGAAATTGGCTGACAAACCGCCGCGCGCCGTCTGACCAACGGGAGAGAAAGAGTGATAATAAAATGTATCTCTCTTTTTCTCTCGATTACGTTGTTGACGTCATCCAAGTTGACGTGTCTGCAGTGCAAGTACCGTTCTTTATCGATCGACAAATTCGGTAAAATGCCATAGAATCGATCATAGCGAGTACGGATCAAATGCCATTTTATCGAATTTGACGATTTAACTGTCAAATTTGTCGATCGATAAAGAACGGTACTTGCACTGCTGCTACGGTTATTATATCGTCGTCATGTCAAAAAGATATATCTGTTTCGTTCTGGATAACTGGTAACATCAATTTTGCCATATTAGTAAAGAATGTAACATGTTAGTAACATGCTAAATTCGTTTATACCTTCGAAAAATTATACATAGACGTCACAACGCCTAAAAAATTATAGTCAACTAGCCGTCCGCCCCGTCTTCGCACGAATGTAAGCTCGGCCTTCGGCCTCGCTACAAAATATAATATAGCCTATGTCACCCGGGGATAGTGTAGCTTCCCAACAGTGAAAGAATTTTTCAAATCGGTTCAGTAGTTTCGGAGCCTATTCATTACAAACATACAAAAATAGGTACAAATCTTTCCTCTTTATAATATTAGTGTAGATAATACGTTCGCACTTTCATATAAATAAACATAACTGTATACAATTTATATCGAAACAAAACTATTTTACCAAAACCAACCGTATACAGTTTATACAGTTGCGGCTCAGTTCTCTAATGTCTGTTAGATTTGCACAACATCGTCAAAAGTCGTGAACCATCGTTACGGTTGAGCAAGCGAGACGGCGATTATGTCTGAGTCGCAAGTGGGAACCTCTCTCGAGAGTAAGAGACAATTTTTTCTTTCTCGTTCGTTGGTCAGACGGTGGTTCGTTAGCCAAGTTGACGTGTCTGTTACGGCTTTTTCGGTGTGTTACGGCTTGTGCAAATATCGCGTGACTGTGGATCCAATCTGGCTGCGTATTAGGTCCAGCCAGTTTGAGTATTGCCGCGATTAGCGCGTCATTGTGCCATTTTTGTATATTTTGATCGAAGGTTTATAGATAGATAGATATAAACTCGTTATTGTGTACACCAGAAATAAAAACTACATACAGATAGAAAACACTTACGAGCTAGTGCCACAAGTGGCGGCCTTATCGCTAAAAGCGATCTTTTCCAGGCAACCATTGGTTTATACCTACTAAACTAGCACTATTTCTATGCTATAGTCCTTCGTCTGAGATAATAACTTGTCGAGCCTTCGCGCAAGACCCTAGAAAACAACTAGCTAGAGTAACTATTATAGCGTAAAATATTTTTTATGTTTGAGGTCTCAGAAAAAATAATAATGGAAGCACTATATATACCTACTTACAATTTCCCCCATTGAAATTACTTATTTTATCATAATATATAGTATTTTGATTACGCAGCATTCCCGGATTTCACAAACGTACCAAGACTACCATACTAGACATACGTGATACCTATTATATACGAGTACGTGTTTACTTTGCCCCCTTCAGTTTTTGGCAGACTTTTTTCGGTACTGCTCGGGTATAAGGCAAATCCAAACTATAGGTACATGATCAAAGTTATTGACTATAATTTTCTACGCGTTGTGAGTTCTATGTATAGGTAATTTATCGAATGCTAGAATCAATAATTTGACTGCCCCGGTGGCTCAGTTGGTAGTGAACCTAACTTCTGTGCTTGGGGGCGTGGGTTCGATTCCCATCTAGGACAAACATTTGTGTGATGAACATTGGTGTTTGTTCTATGTCTATTTAAGTATGTATTTAAAAATATATATGTATGTATATCAGTCTCTGGCAGCCATAATACAAGCTTTGCTTAGTTTGGGGTAAGATGACCATGTGTGCAATAATGTCTAAAAAAAAACAAAAAAAAAAAAAAAACAGCCCCTCTATCGGACGTGAAAGGAAACTGAATTTTTCATACATTTGCTATCGTTTACGTAACGATAAATTTTTCATTTTTCGCAAGTTCTCGTACTAAGCCACAGGAGGTATAGTATGTATAGCGTAGGGGGCATTCTGTAATTACGTGAGGCTCGTAGAGGCTCTTTTTTGCGCAATGAAAAGTGTAATGCTGTGAGAAAACTGGGTGAAATTCAGTAAAAAATGTTTCTCCACTAAAATATGACTACTATTTATCGCGGTTTAATTATGCACTGATAGAAGAATTTACTAACTACTAATAAATTCATTTATTTCGAAAAAAATACTATTTTGTCACTGTGATTCTATGCTATGTAATTAGAAATCTTAAATACTAGTCTTAACTAAGCCTATAAATGAAAAATAAGTAACTTCAACTCTTATTTAATGGCCCCTCGTGTGGAGCGGGGCCACTACAATTTCGCCAATGCAACGTAAATTGTTCTTTCTAAAAGAATTTAATGACATCAAGCACAGATTCACTTATTTACAGTAAAAATATGTATTTCTAAAAATCTCACGTATGATTAGGAGTGGTCGAGCAAAATCTCATGAAATCTCACTAAGGTTCGAAAAATCGCCAAAATTACCTCACTTAGTTACCTAATGGATGCCCCCATATTATTATTTTTACCACCGAGGTAGATAGAGTACCTAGTATAGTATAGCATAATCTTATTACGATCGTGGTAGTGTAGCTAGTATAGCATATTCTTTTTAAATTTGATGTAGAGTAGCTAATTACGCAGAATATCGTAACTAACATCTGAAGATTCTTACCTGATTCTACTTAGATGCCTAATCCTTGCTCCTGACCAATATACATATGTTATTTCATTACTTTTTTAACCTATACTGTCCCACTGTTGGGCAAAGGTCTCCCCCATTTCTTTCCATAAATCTCGGTCCTTCGCCACGTCTTGCCAACCTCTCCTGCGTCGTCCATCAGGCACCCACTGTGTGACGATCCTGGGCCATCGGTCGGAGTTCATACGCGCCACATGTCCCGCCCAATCCCATTTAATCTGGCAGCCTTTTGGCCGACAGACGTCGAACACACCTTATGGAGCGCAAGTGTGCTATTGCGAACTCTTCTCTATTCTTTTGATACCAATCACGCTGCGCTTCATTCCTCTTTTATTATTTCTAATATAAATAAACAATATGGTAGGGATATTATACATATACTTAATAATAATAAAGGGCAGGTAATCAATTGAAACAACAAAATAAAAATCCAAACATCTGTAATTAAAAAATGATAATTCAAATCATTGTTATAGTCGAAAACAAAACTTTAACAAACTGCGAGAGTAATTTAGAATAATTGATTGGACAAAGACGTCTGACCGTAAAACGTATTTATAAAATTTGCAAATTGCTAAATATAATATTAGATTTGAAAATGTAAACAAATAAACGACCAGGGCACTGCACGTCCCGACTTTTTCCAATCAAATGAAGCCCTACACAGAGGCTAGCAAGTCTACACTTAAGATTATGTACTCTCTATTCCTTCTCTTCATTCAGCAATATAAAAAGTATTCAAACTGATCACAACGTTATTATGGCAGCTCCATGGAACTCCATGCAACACTAACATACTAAACTATTATGTACCAACATAGCCGAGTCATATATGACATTTCATTCAGTACAAAAGTGCCCTACGTTGTCATTAGACATACGAAGCGAATCTTATAATACCGTACACTAGTATTCTACCAGAACGACCGAAATAGTACTTATAATACAATACAAGCGACTACAAGTATTTCACTTGCACCTCTCAGCAAAATGTCACATATTGCCCTTACTGTAACGACTCTCATATTAACAATTGATTCATTCTTAATTAGTGAGATGTGGTTTTCCATCGTTGGTAAAATGCATTTACAATCACAAACAGACTAGTATCCGAAAACTTCATCGAAAATTACATAATTTCTATTTATTGCAAAAGGATAGGCCACGAACGAAAGGCGATTACACAAATACATAAGCTCAAATTCCGAACGGATTTCATAAATCCAAAGTAAAAGAAAAACAATAATTCTATTGTAATCGATATAAAGTATGATCGGCACAACTATCCCAATATAATACGATATTTATCGACCGCAGTCGGTCTTGGGCGGCGACCGCCACAACATAAACTCACAAAATACTCTATCGATAAAAACTATTCAGTCGTTTTTATTTACTCATAAAAATATATATTCAAAAGGCTCAAATAAAACCGTCGCCAGGGCGGTCCGGTCGCGGAGCGATCGGTCACATTACACGGTCATTATCATCATCATTATCACTGGCGGAATATTCCGTTGGCACAGAGTGACGCGTCGCGCTCGGTGGAATGTGGGGCACGGCCGGACCGGGGGGGCCAGCGGCGTGCAGTGGCGGGCGGGGGGGAAGGGGTAAGGAGGGCACGTTGCTGGGAAATGTCCTTTGTCCTCCGAGCTATAACTACTCTGCAAGCCTGCACTCTGAGCTGTAGCTTCAATTTGCAAATATTGTCAAGGAAAGAGTAAAAGCGAGTTCAGAATGAGTGCACACTTGCAGAGAAGTAAGTCCAGGTAATCACAATTCTAATAACATCCGATGTGACGCGGCTTAGTGTCATTGTTCCTCGGAAGTTAGAAGGTCAGGAGCAGGTGCAGTATTATATACTATTAGCAAATCTTCGAGTCATCCGTTTTTGAAACATTTTCGTCTGCGTTTTGGAATATAACGTATAGCAAGCTTCATTAGAAAGTTGTCTTACACATTTTTAAACGTAGCTGCAAGTAATAATAATATCCATTATATCTGTGCAAATGTAGCAGACGGTCTGCCCTGTAAGAGGACTGACTGAGGCTTCTTGGCCTGACAAAACGATGTGGCGAGAACAACACTGGCTTACCGCACCACTCTGTAGGATTGGTACATATCCAGAAAGAATGGCTCAAATATTTGCTGATAGTAGCTATGGAGGATGAGGGGGTGTGGGAAGTGATCTCCACGAGTTCCTCCTCTTTGCAAAGAAGTACTCCTAAAAGTAGGAGTAGCAAAGTTTAGGGTGGGGGTTGAGGTTAGTGGACAGGCAGTGGCTTATCAGCCTGCTGCAGGCGACGGCGCATCAGCTCCGATTCGGTGGGCGGCGAGAGGCCTAACGGTGCCTCTTCAGCCCCAAGCGGCTCTAGCATCGATGGTGCACGTCGAGCGCTCGGGTGGCAGGACTTGGAGTGCCGGAGCGCGCCCGCCGGACGCTCCATGTACGAGTAGTTCATTGAGAAGTGTTGCTGGATCACGCGATTAACCGCCATCGCACTCTCCGCAAAGTTGGACAAGTTGCGTGCTGACATGTTCCTGCAGATGAAATAGAAAATGTCAAATGCCGATTTGATAACTAAAAGTGCTGGTCGTCCTATTCTCGTCTTTTCTCTTCAAAACCAAGCTATATGGCAAGTTAAATGGAGATATATATTTAGCTAGGAGTAACCACCTTTAAAAAACCTTTAAAAAAGACGCTGATGATTATCTTGGGAAATTTAATATATATAAACTAAAAGATGCATCAAGGACTAGCATAAGTATGACGAATTCTCCTAGAAATATTTATTATTGACGCTGATAGGACAGATATTTTGCTCACCTCTTAATGTTAATAGGTGTCTGCAGAGGTGGATAATGCGCGTGAGCGTCGGCGCGTCGCAGCCAGGGGTGCGCCAGCACTCGCTCGGCGCTGAGCCGACCTGAGGCTTCACGGACCAGCAACTGCCTGATCAGGTCCTTCGCCTCGTGCGATATATGCGACCACTCTTCTTCTGGGAACGTGTAGCGACCATCCTGGAAGGAAAAACCGAGATAAGGATGATGAACATAAGACATAGGAAGGAGAGTAGAAATGGTTTAGTTTGTGGTATAAAGTTGGGGTGAACAGAACAGGTAAACCTATTCATCGCTTTGATTGGAAAATAGAAATTATTGACCTGACATTAAAATTAACCACCAACAGATGTTTTCATACTCATCTAGAAATGGTATTAACTTAAGCCCTAAAACATTTGCTTATCTGTGGTGGATTTGGTGTAAAACCACTTTTTAAACACCCTAAATTAAATCAAGCATGTTTGATTACTGATTTTTTCAACTAACAAATCATCCAAATATTAAAGTTTCGTAAAGTAGTCTAACCTTTCAGACAAAAACCGAAGTCCTAGATAAATTTTTTTTGTAAATATATCATTACCCAGCAGGGTGTACGCTATGACGACGAGCGATCATTAGTCACTTAACTCGTCACTTAATTATCTCGTAGACTGGCATTAACACGAACCTGTATGGAGGTGAAAAGCAGCTCCTGACAGGCGCGACAGTTCTCGCCGCGCTCCCAGCCGCAGTCAGCGCCGCAGTCGGCACGGAACGGCGGGTACCCACACAGCAGAATGTACGCGATAACGCCAAGGGACCACAGGTCGCAGCGCTTGTCATAGTGCGCTGCAGCCGAGCCCGCGAATAGCGATACCACTTCCGGAGCCATGAATTCGGCGCTGCCGACCTGGAGGACAAAGAAACAAAAGCTCAGTTGATGTTCTCATACTGTTAGACAAGTATAAATATACGTTCAAAATAATACCCTTATAAAAAATAAGGTATGATAATATATCAGAAATTCAATATTCAAACAAATTAAGGAAAATATCCCATAAGTGCTAATTTAAATGTGTCGATGATTTGAGCAAAAAAGAAAATTTTGGAACCAAGTATTCAAGTTACGTGTGAAATCATGTAGAGTATTGTAGAACATCAGCAGTATTCCATGGGACCGGAATTGATGGTCTTCGCAGTTCTTGACAATAACAGTGTGCTTACAAAGTAGGTACTTGTCTTATGGAATGTGTTGTACTTTAAAACAAAGAGAACAAAGTCTGTGATGTTACAAACGACTGCGGAAGTAAAGTAGACGTACAATGTATGTAGGTAAGTATTTCCTCCATTTCTTTAGTAAGCAGATGTTCCGATGCATGTCTACCTTTAGGTTATATAGATATATTCTCAGGTTAAAGATGACGCCATAATTAAGAATAAGTGAACTGCATACAGGAAACCGATGTTTACATTCAACAACTCAAGGTCTGTCTTTATGTACAGAGCATAGCAATTGGGTAATATTAAATTCTTTTGTTTGTATAGGGTCTGAGCCCTTTGTATTCAGACATCAGACATTCATGGAGAATCACGATCCCAAGTCGTGTCGATGATATCGATTTTAATTCGTTAATGAATGTTTCAATTACAGTCATAATTATGATTATTTATTTACGGGATATTTACCGTGGCAAGGTTGGGAAAGGAGCTCCCGATATTTCGGCGCAGTTACATGCACCATGTTCACGGGAAGACACATTATTTACGGGATATTTACCACGGTAAATATCCCGTAAATAATCATATAACTGTAGTGAACAACCGTGATAGTTTAAAACAGTGTTTCAATTGTTTCTTCTTTCATTTAAATAAATTAATGATCAGTTAGTTATAAATGCAGAATAGGTACCCACCAAGTGTAATGTAAACTCTATTTATTTACATTTTGAGATAGCAATTTCACGTGCAAAGACAAGATACCATGTTATCAACGAAGTTCTAGACAGTTTATATCAAACAACTTGGGCTGGTAATTAAAAGTTTATTACATAACTTCGTCCATTAATCACTTTGATAAGTGCAACCTTTAAGTATATTTGTCTGAGAACCTATGTTTACTTCCCTTGGTACTAAAGACGTTTGCCACTCATCCATCAGACGATAAAGTAACTTCGTAACTTTTAAGATTATGCGAGCATATTGAATTACGCGGAAAAGTCAAATGTAAGTCAAGGACTCTTTCGGTAGTGGCTGTAAATGCTAATGATAAGCAAATCTTTAGAATTTAGTATCAATGCATGGAACACGGATCTACTACTAACATAATATTATAATTCGTTAATTAGTAATCTAGGTAGTTGTACGTAATTGCTACTTGGAAAATTCGTAGATTATGCTTCTTTGTGACTTTCATAATACGTTGCCTTTTATATTACATCAATATGTACATAATAATAGATACATAAATATTGGAAAATCGTCACTTGCTTTTCGACACCTTCTTCGAGTAAATTGGCCTGTTCAAATGTAAGTAACTAATTACAGGATCGCCAATCAATTCATCCATTTGTAGTAGGTACACTTTCCTCTTACTGGTCATGTGGTCGTTGGTGTGATAGACAGATAGTGCTTCTTTTAAAAATAACGCAATTACACGAGTATTTGATACCTTAAAAGTGTTTTAACCCCCGCCCGACGCAAAAAGGTACAAGGTTGACACCTGTAATGTGTATGTCTGTGGCATCGTAGCTCCCAATCGACTGAACCGATTTTGATAAAATAAACTTAAAGGTAGCTTGATCGAGATTGTTCTTAACTATCAATCAAGAAAATTTGTATGTATAAAGAAAGAAGCAAGAAGATCTGTATTAGTAGAAGAGTAGTAGTAATCTGTAGCAGATTATCAGCTCTGTTATCTGGGGTTTAAACAATAATAATTTATACTTGTAAGAAAGATGACGCGGACCCGGATATGTTCAAAATTGTGACCAGGACAACCGGAGGATGAGCAGGAGCGTTCTATTAGTAAACGGTGAACGTACTGCGATCCCTAAGCCGCCTGCCAAGCGTGGGGATTATAGCAACACCATTCTCTAATAGGGCCTTTGTCCAGCAGTAGACGTTTACTGTCTGATGATGTGTGTACGAAGAAAGATACTCACAGGTGTCATAAGCTGCGGAGTGGCCAGCGGGCTCGCGAGGCTAGACGTGAAGCTGATCCCACTGCCGAGATCGAAGTCGCATATCTTGACGGGACAGAGCCTGTCGCGGTGAACGCACAATATGTTCTCAGGCTTCAGGTCCCGGTGCGCGACTCCCTTGCCGTGGAGGAAGTGGAGCGCGTTCGCGATCTCACGTACTATCTCCGCCGCTTGCGGCTCTGAGAAGTAGTGGTACTCCTGGATGCGGGACAGGAGCTGACCGCCGACGATCTACGACAATGGAAACTGGACTTTAGTGGACAAGTATTACATGTAGAATTTTGGACATAGGTTAGTTTACCGCTGACGATTTTTGCCAAGGGAGAATAACCTTAAGCAGCAACATTTTGTGTTGAGTTTGAGATTAAGAATAAATGTTGATGATATTATAATGAAAGTTGAATAAGTACCATACCTAACCAAAATATATATACAGTGAAAACTCTTAAATAGCGACACTCGATCTAAAAATTCCCTAAAACGTCGAAATTACTTGACATTGGTTGTTTTACCTTGTTGTCCATACAATGATACACTCTATGTAGCATCACACTCACTCTAAATAACGACAACAATACGTCATTATTAAGCATTAAAAAGTAAAATAAAATACTGGAGCGGCAAAAAAACATCAAACGAAGAAAATAGAGTATACGCAATAAGTACCTATTGTTATTTGTATCAATATTATTGTTTGTTGTTTTTTTTAATTTAATAATTTAGTAGTAAATACATATTATAATAATAAAATAATATTGATTTAAATACATTTTAAAATAATAAAATAATATTGATTTTACTTCTTACCATTTAACTACAACTCTCAATAACGCCATAAAATGCGCAGTCCCTTAAGTGTCGCTATATAGAGTCTACAATATTATAGACTGTAAATTGTATTAATTTATTTTTTTATTGTTCAAGTATGTTATTTACTTAGACGGGGCAAGTGCCTTTATTAACTAAACAAAATACAAGCTAACTAACACTAAAAAAAAACAGTTAGACTGTCCATAGACCGTTGAAGGTCTAAAGACAATCCAAATGCTCAAGCCCACTATCAGTTGGCAGCGTACCCAGCATGCTGGCGGCATTACCACGTTGAATGGCAATGCTTATACTTACGTTGAGCCAGATACACGCCAGCATTTTAGTCACGCGTCGCGTTAACCAGGCGTTTTGTAATTTACTTTTTATTGTATACAACTCCACTTGGTTATAATAGCAACAAAAAAATCTCAACATCAAACATAATTCATACCAAATTATTCGTAAATTATACAATCTAGAACCGTAATAAAATGCATAACCAAGATAAAGTCAAACGAGACATTTGTAGGGCAAATATAATGTGTGAGCAACAAAACAATTTCTATGCATGACACTAACAAAGAATTTGTAATAACATAAGAAACTTGTCTTATTCTTTGGCTAGGCATCATAAAGATACAGTCTAAGGAAATAGGTAATAAAATGGTACTATAAACTTTAACTGCCTACATGATGCCTAGACTTAGACAATATCTCAAAATGTATGAGTTCAGAAGTTATCTCAAGTACCCAACGAGTATAGTATACCTAACTAGGTATCGGTAAGGATAGACACAACAACATACGTTTACGTGCTTACGTGCTTAGGTATCTACGTAGCAGACATTATAAATATTATGATATCTCCCTAACATCACAATTAGACTGTTTATATAGGTTTTTGTGCTATCTAGAAATTTTTACCTATATTAAGTAATAATCATATTTTATAGATTCTGTGGAAGGATTACAATTACGTACCTGTGCAAATTACTCGAAATAATAAATTACGTATTTTCGGATATCGACAATCAATACAAAATTGAATATATCACTAATATTAGAAAAATCTAGACTTCGTAATGTGATACTAAGATTTAGCACAATATCAAGATACATACTACTACTATAATGTGATAGGATCAAAATTACCTAACTGTACAAATTACTCGAATTAATAAATTACGTATTTACGGATATTGACAATCAATACAAAATGGAATATTCCACTAATGTTAAAAAATAGAAAAAATCTAGACTTCGTAATGTGATACTAAGATTTAGCACAATATGAAGATACTTTTGTAAATACGTAAAATGGAAAAATTTAATAGGTGTGTCGTTCAAGGTTGCAGTCTAAATAAATGACGATACATTGAAACTCTTTGCATTAAATGAAATGTTAAGCGCATGTTAAACGAGCAACATGTGGTTATTGTTCATGATCATGATTCATATATAACAAAACTTTTATTTGATACTACGAACGTTATTTTTGTTCGTAAAACTTACAAAAAAACTGACACAGTACAGAACAGGGGCCTTACCCCTAGCTTCACTTTTGCGAGCCAACTTTTAGTAGGTACCTGATAGGCACCTAAAATTAACCAACTCATTTAAGCTGCATCGTTTAAAAGCGTCTAACTTGAACGAACGAAAATCCGTTTTACTATGCGTGTGTGCGTGAAAATCGCAAAGCTTGGCGGCTATCAAACAACTACCGCTTATCGTAGTTGATGGTACCGTTTAGACAAATAACACCTATGCGGGTCAACTTTTCGACCTTGCACAAGTACAATTTTGAATTGAAAGCAGAAATAATTTACTTTGGTAGTCGGAAGAAAACTATAGATATTTTTAACACAACATATAACATATTTTAGGCAGATTTGATTAAATATAGTATTATGTAAAAATAAATGATGGTAAAATAAGTAATAAGGGTAATAGTAAAAAGAATTAACATCATGCTTTAAACAATAGATGTGAAAGACATAGTTTTCTTTTTATTGGCAAACCTATTCACACAAAAGCGATTGAATAGTCCTTTTATATGAAACATACTTGTGTGACCAAGCATAGCAAATTGTTCTTCATAAAGTTCGCCGATAAAGGCGCGACAAAAAAATTGAAATTCCAACCGTATGTGTCAGATATAAAGTTTGCAAAATCAACAACCGTGGCCGACGCTGCAGAGCGAATTGTTTTCATTAATGATATCAATGTTTAAACAGTAGGGTGACTGGAACTACACATTGAATATTAATTGAATAAATTCGATTCTACTTTCAATGGAAAATAATGTTTAAAGCCTACACATAAAACCTTGGATATAATTATTATTTGAATGACTATGTATCTGCATATGAAAAGCTTTTAATATTATTTGATCCTTATAAATTTGACTGAATTTGTTAATACGTTTTCAATAATGTTATCAATCTCATACTACTACATTCATTTACAGACATTTATTAGAAAGAAGCAATAGGTATAACCAAAGTTACAAGATGTAAACAACTAAGATCAAAGAAAGGAAGAAACGAGAGGTAAACAAGATCTCAAAAGACAAAAAAGTTACCTTCTCGAAGACAAGATAGAACTTGTCAGTGTCCTCGAAGAATTCACTGAGCTGGATTATATTTGGGTGTCCCTGGCAGTAGTGGAAGGTCTCCACCTCGCGGAACACCCTAGCACGGGCGTGGCCTGGCACCTTATCGATGATCTTCACTGCATACTCCTGGCCCGTGTAGATGTTCACGCACGTCTGTACAGAGGCGTACGCGCCCTCGCCAAGGACCTCGCCCGTCAGTTTGTACAGGTCTGGGAAGAGAAGAAAAACGCAATCAGCTATTGATCTTATTAGTAGACTAACGTTTTCAAATTTAGTTTTTATCATTATCAAATAAGTTAATTTAGCTAGTTTTTTAAACCATCTACAAGCAGACGTGTTTAAAAAACTGTCCCTACAAATCGGAACGGTGACGGCACTGGCGGGCGGAGTAGTCTCCGTGCAGCTTGATTTCTTAATCGCCAAACCATCGTCACAAAACCCAACTTATTTATTTTTTACATTCTGGGATGTTTTCGTTAACATTCGAATAAAAAACATACTTTACAGAACCGGTTTTTAACTGGTCATGTAAAACAAGCTGAGATAAAGAGCCAACATTCAATATTTGTTCCGACGTTTTATGAAGGTAGGATTTCTCTTACTTTAGGATACGTTCAAGGATCTTAAATTACCTCATAACATATTCGCATTTGTATTTGGTAAAAATGATAAAGCCACCTTTCAAGTATTTCAACTCTTGAAATAAGAAATCTTTAGCAGCACAAACTGCTAATTTTAGCATTTGTCTCGTCTCAATATCTCTGTAATTTTTACCAAGCTTTTTATTATCATCTGCATAGACATGGTCGTCATGGTAAACATGGTTCAGGAATGTATCAGATATAAGTGCTATAAAAAATACCAAGATTTTTTTTCTGCTTTTGTGTCGAGTAAACGTCCTTTTCTATATTATCTTGCAATTTGTCGTGTGTGGTTCCTCGACTTTACAGCTTATAAGCTTACCAATTTCAACTATATTGTAATATTTGTTACCTTGGAAACACGAGGTGACCACGGAGCTGCCCGATCGCTTCTTCCTCCTGCGCTTCCTACGCGCCTCTTCCTTGCGCCGCTGCAAGTCATCTGAGTCTGGGATGGCGACGGGTGCGGACTGTTCCGCGTGTTGGTGCCCGTCTGACTCCCGCTCGCTGCCCGACTGGCTGCTGCAGCGCCCTACACCTGCAGACAATAAAATATACTATATAAGTAACGGGCTGGATTGAACTATCATCTGAACGCCGAATAAAATCGCCAGAGTTTTCACCTACTGGCCTCCAACCTTCATAATAAATAAAAACCATATTACAGAGAATCTGACAATGCAAAATTTTTATATACTTAGGTTAGTTTATTTAGGCCTTAATGAATAATATTATTAATTGTTTAGTATTAGTTTTAGTATTATTATAGTTGTTTATCAGTTATTTGCGATGAATAACAGGGCGATGTGGTCGCTAAGCGACAAAGCCCTTTAAATAAATTAAAAAAAAAGATGATTAAAAGTAAAGTATAAAATTCCTGTACTAAAATCGCGATGTAGGCATTTGCTCACTTACTTTTGTGGCAATCCCCCCAACAAAGTGCAATTGGACGGGAAGCTTGCAAACTACAACCTTGTTATCAGAATAGGACAACTATTATGGTACCTACTATGTAAATGGTGATAATGTAATGAATTGATGTTATCACTGAATTTTGCAGTGTACTTACTTTTATTTATCTAACCTAATTTAGCGTTAGCTGCATCACAGCTAACGCTAAAGCAGCAGGCAGGGTTACCTATTTTTCTACATCCTTGTTTGAAAACAATAAATAAATTTGAATTTGAATTTCCTGGTGAAGGATGGGCTGCTGAAGGTTTATAATGAGCATTCTTAAAAAAAAACTAAAAACATGTTTATCGTGTTCATCGTGTTAGTTGATAAGTGACAGAAAGAAGTCTGTAACCAAAGAAGTTTTTGTTTTTCAAAAGTGTCTGAGTAACAAACAACATTTGCACTTCCATCCGGTTGACTCCTCGTATTTATGACTTCTACCTACTCTCTCTTCTCTGTTTTGGTGCCAAGCTATTGTTCCAAGTTTTCACCGCATTTGGCTTTACAATTTTAACGCTAGTCAGTTTTCAAACTTGTAACAATCGATTGAATAACAGATCGGTTCGTTAGACATGGGCGAGTTGTCGATGATGAAACCGGTATAGCAGAGTCAAATACTGTATAGACGCAAGCGACATTCTAGCATCAAATCATTGAGCTAAATGAACCTTATGATTCTTATCAAAACTAAGAAAGGCCGTAGAGCTATTCCCTTTAAGACAATATGAACATAGGTTTTGCATAGATCAAATTATAATGGAGACTGTATTATACGTACTGCATAAGTTCTCCGCAATCAACAAACCAGCCCCCCGGGGTTTGATTTAATGGGACGAACCAGCTGACGACTTACGGAAGGTAAACGCTCTATCAGGGAGAACGTTTCATCGTCATCGATAATGCTATTCGTGCGTGCGTGGCGTGCAGGCAGGCTGGCTGTGGCTGAGTTGGCAAACAAAGCCGGTTCAACGAACCGTCGGTCGGCCGCGCCCAGCGCTGCGTATGCGCCACATTACGCGATCGCTCCCACTCTTGGCCCGAGCAACATACATTTACCATTTTGATGGCCATCTGTACCTAGTAAAACTGCTATAAAACAATCGTCCTTACTGATTCATTATTTAAGAGCATACTTGTCAATGCAGTAGCTTCTAGACTTGAAAGTCTTCTGCCTGCGTTTTACCTCCCTGTACCACACGAAATTTGCCTTGTATTTTATTTAACCTACGTTAATGTGCATTTTCAATAGGTTTCAGATACCTAGCTGCTGAAAGAGATCGCTTTTACCGATAAGGCTTCCACTGTCACAGCTAAACCGTAATTTCTCTATACAATGTACCTACCTTGTGCATAATATTCTATCTTTCTAATTCCAAACTTGACTATTAGATTGGCAAGCTGATGTGTAAGTAATTTTTAACAAATTTCCTTTAAGCTTGTTGGTAGGTATCTACTCCAAAACCTGTATTGGTTGAGTAATATGCATAAGTCTGCTGCGATCACGTCTCGTAACCTCTATACTTATATATATGTCTACCTATACGTGACGATAACCTCAACTCAATGTATCTTCTGATCTTATGCCAGCGATCAGGTCTATCAGAGACAGTTTGATAATAATAGTTTTATAAAATATGGTTGGAAACACTGGCTGTGTTTCTAAAAGGCTCGTAAATAAGATCGCGTTCTGACTTCGCTTTCAATGACGATAGCTGGATTTACAGCTTATTTTTTACTGAGACAACCTAAGCTACTTGCACTTACATAGTCGTGTAATTTGAGCGTCAGTACATTATCTCGTATCTAATCTATTGTTTGCTACTGATTAGTAATAGGCGCACGAGATAAAGAGGAAAAAGGAAGCCGCTAAGCAGAACCGAGCGGTCTCAGGACGTGACTGAGTTAAATAAATATCTGGGACATTATTGCACACATGGTCATCTGACCCCAAACTAAGCAAAGCTTGTAATATGGCTGCCAGAGACTGATATACATACATATATATTTTTAAATACATACTTAAATAGATATTAACACCCAGACATAGAACAAACACAAATGTTCCTCACACAAATGTTTGTCCTAGATGGGAATCGAACCCACGCCCCCAAGCACAGAAAGTAGGATCACTACCAACTGAGCCACCGAGGCAGTCAGTTATTTGAAACAATTTTTCAAGTCTTCCTTAAATTAGCTCAATAGGAATCGTCACGCTTGAGTGGACGATGCGTGTACTTTACATTTATATATGCGTTCGTATTCAATGTAATAAAAGCGAAACTCGTTAATTAATTAGTAGCTAGAGGTCGGCGTGGGTTGGAACAGGCGCAGGCGCCGGTGCGCCGGCGACGGCAGACTGCGTCGACTAAAATGCGCAATAACCGTACGTTTGACAATCAATCTCGCCACACCCACACACAATCACCCGTTACGACATTACGAACTTCCTGTATAAGTATAACTACGCCCATAGCAACAGTATAGCGTGTTTGTAAACAAGAACCAATTTCACAGATTATCAAAACAAAGAAGGACGTGCTGAAAATATTCAAAATCGAGAGTATGAATCATTGAGCCCAAATTTGATGTGTCACGACACGGAACCACTGCCTACACTGTTTCTTTTACCAAAATTAAAGCATAGTCATCAAGTCTTGACAATAATACAGATCGAGGCAAAACAACAGTACCAACTAAAACTTATAAGTCATAAGTATCTCATGAAAGTTTTAAAGCATGAAAAATGACAGTGCACTCAAATCTATAATTGGCAAAGTCAATTAAATCCAAGCAGTTTCGTATCTAGGAGTACCTACCTAGGGTAGTGACTACCGAATCACTTTTCCAGTGTGCCTAGTGCGAGTTTTCTCAATAACATTTTACCTATTCCATCGCATAAATGTTATCTACAATTTGTATCAAATAAGAGCAGCGCCATCTAACGCCATGTAGATGGCACTGCTCTTACTTTACGTCAACTCGATCGAGTAGGCAAACGCAATTTGAAAAACTCGCACTAGCCACTCATTTGTCGTAAGCATAGATCAGAGTATATCGGGAAAGTCGTAAGTCCATCGCGTGACTCGCTCGCCAGTCCGACCCCATTTAGCTCTTCACTCGGTAGACAACGTGGCCTGGCTAGTTACATAAACCGCTGAGATGCAGCCTTACTTCAATCAAACTGTCATAACTTGGAACTAATATCAGAAAACTTTACTCGTAATAAACGGAACCTTGAATTTCGCACTGAATTCAGTGAGGCCAATATAAACAATAAGCGACCAAGTATTAACAAAGAAATAAACGCAAACATCTAAATTGTATTTAGAAGGTTCGTTTAAAATCTATTAGACTGTGACATGATGACTCATCGATACCACATGTGGCTGTGCAAATGGGCTATGTTTATGCATGATGTTATTTGATTCCATTATTCGTCGGAATTCGTAACTAAATCATAATAATTTGTAGATTGTAAGTGTTTTATTCTTGTCGGCAATGTAAGTTCATATTTAAAACCTCTTTGTCTCCAATCCAAGGCATTTTGTACCCTCAACCTGGAGGTTTCTACTTTCTAATCTGGTCGGTTGGCATTAAGCGCTTGGCCACGAATACGCTCTCTAGTTCGCCGATCGTAAGACCATTATACTTTTATTTAATACTTCTAAGCTGTAACAAGCAATCACTTTCTAATTGCAATGCAAATGCAGCGTTCATACAAATATCAAGTACCTAGTAGGTACAAAAACTGCTTCATTGGTCAACGAATGATTTCATTCTATCTACAATTTTTTTTTCTGTAAGTATATTATTGTTTTCTTTATAAATGAAAGAGTAAATGATGTCCCAAACGATCAGTTTATTGATTAATTTAAACAGAAACGTTTAGAAAGTGATTAATCTAAATGTTTTTGTTTCCGGAAGACATGATCCATAAGTTCTTTAACTTATAATTATAAAACTTAAACTATAAACTTTTAAAACCAAATTTTAAAACTATACTAGTAATAAATATAAACACAAACAGCCAATAAGAGATAAACGGTGATGACAGTAGTATAACTTCTAAGGCTTCTAAGTAAGAGATGTAAAAGTGTATGCTGTCATTTCTAAATCGATCCGGCAATGCATCATAATCTCTATTATCAGATCAAAGTCGAGAGCTAACTACGCACGACGGTTGAACCGACATGAACAAATTGCCAAGACGGCCTGCCAGCTGCCGAACGGAACCCGATAGTAATCTCAGTGAAACTTGACAGATTTACCATGGATTTACCTAAAAACTTTCGCTTTAATTAAGATTAAGATAAAGGAAATAATTCTGCTCTGGCAACGTAAAAACAACAATCCAACCTCAACCAGACGAGCGACGTCAGCGTTGTGAATTCATGAACGACGCCTTTGCAGCCGAAAATATGTAAAAAAAGACACTCGGTTCAACAACAGAAATAATTTATAATGTTGATAATGAAGATATTTCAAGCAAGAAGCTAGAAATCAGATCCAGAAAATCGAAATCTAAAAATGACGCAGCAAGTAAATATTAGACACCCTATGCATGCAGTCGGTGGTATCGATTTGCAAGCACAGCGCACTAGGGTGCGAAGGGTAGGGGAGAGGTTTGATATTACGCAGGAGCAATTATGGTCAAGGTTACTCCGCTTTACTAAGATATAGTCACGATTCACTGCCTCTAATCAACACCAATTGATTGGAAATACTGTATTGGTCATGCGGACACAGGTTCCAAGCTATAAAACTCTCGTAATATTTCCTAACTCAAATCTTGAAATAGATAATCGAAACTTGATAAATAATACCTAACGCACATACAATTTTATAATCTAAATGAGAAAGATAAAAATTGGCAGCAAGATACAGCAGCAAATGAAATGTCTAAATCCGATATTACATCATGAAAGGAACTAAGTAATAATTATGAAAGTCGGTAACAGGAATCGAGTGCGCAGTTTGTTTTAGTAGGTGACCTTGGCCGTGAACGACGGCGTCACGGTACGGTGACCACGCTGGAGTGCCACCGGAGACTAATGAAATGGAATTGCTAACCATTATCAACGCATACCTTACCAATTGGATTTTTAAACAATTCACTCGTAAAGTTATACAACGACAATGTAAGCAATAAATCCATAGCCGTTAATAACCGAGATTTCTTCGATAAATTCGATGAAACATTTACAGATTCCAATCATTTATTGAACAAATAATACCTAAGGATGCAAACAAAATTGGTATACCTAGTTGCCAACAAAAAAAACGCACAAAATGTAGAAATTTTTCAATATTGTTTTGATAAATAACCTCAAGACAGTAAAAACGTTAATATGTACCTATATAACGAATCATGGAATTATATATAACGATAACGAAGTAGTACACGTGCCAATTATGTCACTGTTTAGTCATCACAACATACAGCACTAGCTGATGTATTTCCTACACGATGTTGTCTGTAAAACAGTTAGGATGTTACGAAACTATTGCAAAATACCTACATCGTGGGACGACCGGTCAACGTTCTCTGAAGCAACATGAACTCTGGCATTTCCAAGCCAATTCAATGCAACGTCAACAGTTTTTTTTTTAATCTTGAAAAGAGTTCAATTCTTTCAAAGGTTTCTTTGAACAACGAATTGGCCATGGTAATGAAAGTCCTTACAGATGAAAACAATAACAGAGAAGCAATGAGAACAGCAATAACAATAATAGCGTCACCACTGCCGGTCGTAAACTTGCAGTATGAATTGCGTTATTGAGTGTGGTCAGTGCTCTTAGCTTGTTAAATTACATACTTTTAACCCTCTCAAACGTTTAATATATAACAAATGTGGTAAGAGCAATATCTAGTATTTTCATGTTAAAAATGCGGCTCCCAATAAAATTCAGAGAATCTGCATGAAAGGATGTGCAATTGGGCATATTATATTACCGATATATATCAATCGTTTGCACGTAGGTATATAGAATTACTTAGTATGCACTAGTGTCAATAACACAAAATATGCGTGAACGTGCAAATTAATGAGGACTCATATTTCATAAATGATGCAATTTATGCAAAATCATGAGGCGTTTATACACCTAACTTAAATTTTCAAAATGTACATATTCTTCTCGTCAGAATTATTAGAAATCCTTATTATAATATGGCAAAACATGGCCAAGTTTTCTCGTAAATAGTATAGAAATAAACTTTTTAAGGTAAACGTTCGCCTAATACGTCATACATATTTATTAAAAAACAAACTATTTGGAGGGTCCTGAAGTAATTGAAAGTGCCAGCTGATTTTGGCATCCGATTTTTTTATTTTCTTCTAACCACGGTGGTGTTTGTTTGGACGGCGCAGTTTTAGTTATCGAAAGTAGCTGTTTTTTGCTGGGTCCTGTGGTCAAACTTTGGCTGACATCTTGACATCAAGAACGACGTTTTGTTGCTGACGGTTGTTGTGGTAACGATACAGTTACCAAGCAAGATTTTTCAGGTATATGTTAAGGTCACAAACTTATTATCAATTAAAAAAAATACTTCTAAAGAATCTATAAAAGCCTTTATAGAATATAAATTTAAGCAATTGAAAAGAAGCTCTACACTACTGGACATGTGGCTGGCTCGCTTCAATGATCTCTAATTCGGCATTAGCATAATTATTAGCTGGAATTTATTTAGATAGTTTGTTAGCAATTTCAACTACGAATTAAACACTATAAGACTTACTGCATAGATCTATTTCACAGGATTTGAAAGGTAAATTGTTAACGCATAGGTGATGAATTAACAATTTATCAGGAATGAGAGACTGAAATATCAATTAAATGTAACTTACCGCTATCGATGCTCTCTTCTGAAACCTTCTTCACCATTTTGATTGCTTGAAACGTTGATGCAGCGATTTTGAGAATTTAAATGAGTAGGCGTACTACTCTTGAAAAGCCGCTTTCAAACTTGTGGCGGCCGCCTTCTCGACGTGAAATCGGAACGGCGTTAAATTAAAATAGAAAATAAAACGCTCAAACTGAAATCATAAAGCACCACCGTCGAGAAGGATACACGGATTGTGCCGGAAGGTAATAAATAAACACTGCTAGAAGGCGGAATGAAAAAAAAACTGCTGGTGTCTTTAGCGATCCATTCTACACACGCCCGCCCGTTTGATGTTCTAAAATCCAACTGAGGAGCTGGTGTTGGTGCCGAGCCGGCGCGCATGAACTCATCCCCCACCTCCCGCGCCCCGTGCCGCTCCCCGCCGGTCCTGCGGTGCGTCGTTTGTGGCCTCCCTCGCCGGCGGCGCATATGCGTACTCGCTCGCACCACTGCCACAATCGCTGACGTGTTTATATTTTTTGTCGCTTATTTTTTCGTCGCTCGTAACCGAGCACACAAACCGCTGATATTGTAATCTTCCTATGTGTATGTTCCTATCCATGGATACATTACCTAGCTTACCAGATAATAATAATGTATTAAAGTGAATACTCAAACCTATTTGAGAGTATGATTTCATAGAAGAATCAAGGTTTACCATGTTATTTACATCACGTAGCTCCCGATACAGAGGCTAAGTGTTTGAATGAATAGTCATTGCATCATTCACTTTGGCCACATCATATAACAACAAGCGTAGTGATATATTATTGCAAAGGATGAGGTCCTAAGAATCGATCAGCTTTATCATTAGCGACTACGGCTACCTACAACTTACCTAATTTATAAAAACCATCAACAGTTTCATCACCATCCATATCACGCGTATCTTCTACGACCATTTCACTATCAATCATGCATTGACACATTGTTTACACAATTTTCTTTAGAAAATGGTAGATGACTGTTTCTAACCCTCCCATGAATGACCTTCGCAGGGCATTTGTTGACAAACAAGAAGGAACGGCTGCGGCATGCAGCGAGCGGCGACGCGGCGCGCGGCGCGGTGGCGCAAATCGCACGTGCTCTCAAACCGGTCCCACTGGCACCGCCATCTTTGTTGTCACGCCATGTTTCTGTCCTGCTTCAACAACAGACACATCTGCGCCATGTTTGCCGTCTCTTTCATCATCGAGCCTCTCGCTTAGAAGCCTACGTGACCGACAATAACAAACACATAACCCCAACAAATAGGTAGTAGAGTTTGTAGAGTACCGCAAGCTACGACTTCACCAACCGTCCAAATCGAGTGGACTGAGTGGCCATATCGACATTGCTGCATAATTCGGCGGTTCCATTGTCATAGCTAGCAGGGTGCCTAAGAATTATGGGGCTTTTTAGATTATGCGTAGAACTTGTTGAGATCAGGTGACAGAACGTTATCGCATGAGCTAAATGTTTATCTCCAAATATTATCAGATGATCTCTTTTGTTTTGAGAATGTTGAGAACCTTCTACGCACTATTTTCTGTCTATTTTAGATGATATTGATGAATCAAGAGCGTCAAGAGCCTCAGTATGAGCGATATACGATACCGCGAGTCTGATTCTTATGTATGTCACGTCATGCAAGCAGACAATTAGGATGCCATGCCAACTGGTAATGGGCATGAACATTCAGATTGTCTTTAGACGTACAACAGTTTATGGCCAAACCAACAGATTTTTTAATAACTGGCTAAGTACTAGAAACTATAGTAGGTATATCTATGTAATGAGAGCATGTGTTACTTAAATTCATTGTAAAGAGCATTTCCAAGAACATACCCTGTACTGTAATGCTCTACGTTAATTACATTACCCAATGGCAAATTAAAGGGCTTCGTAGCTGACACTTCCTTATTAAAAAACAAAAACACTGACGCAAAAACTCAAGGGGCATTGAAACCCGAGAACTCGCTCAAACTGGGTCGTTTCCTGGAAATTTCAAATGTTCTAATAAAATAATTAGTGCTTGTGAACACTATGTACCTATATTAAATATGATTAGAAAGAAATACTCAAATACCTAAGTTAGGTAATCAAAAATTCCTTGAAACATGAAATATAACAAATATTATAGCAGGATCCAGTAGGTCACCTAAATCAGTAATATAAATTATTATAATAAAACGCATTTCACTAAAATTAAATTTTATAGCTTCCAGTACCTGTAAAATACTAATAACAGTACTATTAAATATAAACATCAATTTGGAATCAATAAGCGTTCGTGATATAGAAGCGGTAGGTTGATATTACCCATAAACAGGCTGGCCCTTTCCCTTTGTCTCGGTCCAAAGCGTAGGCCCAACGAGTTATGTGACAAATTTCAATCTGCAGGGTTTAATGGGAGAGCTACTATCGTAATTTTGTACAAAACTGACAGTCTACTATATAAAATTTTAGTTCTTTCATTTTGCCAACTCTGCAGATAACTTTGTCGGTCTATGATTTCGGCGCCATGCCAGATAGCTAACGCTATATCCAGTAGACTGCGTTATGAATTATGCAGTAGGTGTTAAATTCCTCGTAATAAACATATAGGAAGGTAGGTATATCAGCGAATCAATTGAGTGTTGATGTTTAAAAAAAACTATGTAGGTAGGATAAATCAGGAATGCTAGCCTCTTGCTTCCTTTCGCAACCCATTTGACAAACATCAATCAACCATATATTTTTTACGAATTTGGTACAGTTATATAGGTACTTACTTTTGAACGTCAAAAGTTATACAATGCAAATAATTACATAGTATTTGTAATAAAAATATACAAATACAATTATACTTAATAATAAATATCTGGGACAATTTTGTACACATGGTCATCTGACCCCAAACTAAGCAAAGCTTGTAATATGGCTGCCAGAGACTGATATACGTACATGTATATTTTTAAACACATACTTAAATAGATAAATCATCTTCAATCACTTCATTAAATTCTATACTAGGTAGGTATATTGTGTTAGAAACTGATATATTGCATGAAATCGTTCCATCATTCCTGATCGTGGACTAGTAGTCCACGATCAGGAGAATAATATAGGTATATACCTACTGCAAATTGCAGACTCACTTTAACAAAGTGTCTTCTTGTTCAATTGTGAGTTAGGGCTTGGATAATCATGGTTAATAATACCAATTAGGTAAGTATATGGAATTAATTTTTATGACATGTTCCATTATAATTCATTCTTAGTTTCTTAGTTATGCTTGTAAGTATACTTTTTATAGATTACCCTTACTTTTAGCCAGAAATATTATATAATGGCATCCAACAACGCAATCACATATCCAAGTAACAAACACACTTCCCAAGGATACGTTTATGGCTGGTTGTAAATCTATTCCCTGTAAATTTATTAGATGGTCCCCAGGAACACCGTCACGGCAAAATAGAGCTTGTTTCTATGAACATAGAATTTAAATTGGAGTTCACTAGAGGTTGTACGACAGGATTCCAAAAGCATCTATTATGTGCGTTCGTCTTCGTAGGGAAGCGAGTGCACCGGGGCATTCCCAAGGATGAATTTTTTGTTCCCTTTGTGTTTTAATTTTGGGTTCGAATTTTATATCCAGAACTTGAAGCGAATCACGTACACATGCACCTGACGCTCAAACAAAGCATTGTGACGTCTTGTGGAGAATTCCCTTCCAAGCCTCGCCTTGATTATGCTGCTATAAAATGCGGGCCCCAACGATCACAGTGTAAGCAAATCCGAATATAATCCTATTATTAGCAAAGTGATTCCGCTGAAATGACAGTGATTTTCTTAGAAACTTAATAAGTAGGTAGGCAGGTTAGGTACCAGCTAGTTTAACTTATTCTATGATAGGTACCTACTAGGTTTGTTAACAAACGATTACGTAATGCAATAGGTGTCAACGATTGGCAAATGAACTAAGTGTTTAAACAAATACAACTTTTGGTAAATATTGAACGTTCAGTGCAAAGGATAAAGGAAAAGATAACGAAAAGAATAAAATGTAGGTATTTTTTAGTAACTTGAATGTAGGGACCACAACAAGGGATCAAATTTTTAACAAAAAGTAACTTTTAGTTAAACTTTCGCGATTAAAATTCCTACATATTTTTTACCTAAATTAATGTAAAATTAAAAAATCTGACTTGAACACTCATCAACTCTACAAGTCATCAGCAAAATATAATAGGCAAAATTGGGCTATATTAGTATGATTGTCCATAGGCGAACAGTGTAACAAAATATGTGCTTAAAACATAGAGTTATATGTACTGATGGCTTAAATGTAACATACCACACCACAAGTTGGTAACCACAAAAGTGAAATAATATCCAACATAACAAAAAAAAAAAAACAAAGTTATAACCAATCGTGACAAGTAAACATTAGACATATTTTATAAGGTGGTAGAGGAAATTCTAGACAATAGCAAGACCATGAAACAAATGGACTAGCTATTTCTATTTTCCCGGCATAGTAAAGTAATACAATCAATTATATATATACAACGCCTAAAGATTACGAGTAACACGCAATATATACAATTCTTTATATACAATGTCTAAAGATTACGAGTAACACGCAATACATCAGAACTTTGAAGTAAAATTGGCTCAGTACCTTAGACCGATTCTTTTCTACTTTGAATACATTTGTGGAAGCACTGGATTTTTAGTTGTTCATATTCTACCCAGAGCCCCAAAATCTTTCTCTACAATTCCATAATGTTATAGGGGAAAATTATCTAGGTATTAATTAGTGTCACCTAGCTTAAAGCCTGCATTTTCTATGGTTTATTTAGAACCCATCAATAATTATTAATTACAGCAACGGTAAGTACATTTATTTTTCATTACCTAAAGGTACCTACTTCGTCTACATTATCTTGGCAGCCATCGTATATATTATGCGGTCACCCAAACCAAGGTTACGGAAAACATAACTTTCAAGCCATGTCGACTTTTTGCGCTGTTCAGTTTCTGAATGTTTAATACATGTGGTGTGAGGCTCGCAACAGAACGGTGTCGATCACTTACGTCTTAGAATATATGAAAGTAATAACATCCACCTTATATTGTAGATCTGATGGCTGAAAATGCGCCTCAAGCCACTGAAGGTAGTTAGGTACCTACTTAGACTTTCATATCGCCTATTTGAATTTAAAAAGCTAAACTTCACAAACAATCTTTGCATATTGGTAGATGGTTGTGATTTAAATGTACATTTTGATGCACAGTACTGTAATCGTAGGTAACATTGCTGTGAACTGGTGATGTTTATGCATAAATGATAGATGATGATGATGATATACCTTACCTATAACCTATTTTGACATCCCGCGTCTAGGCTTAAACTTCCTAAATGGATATGAACATTATGAACTACCTACCTAAACCAAATTATAAATCTAAAATTAGGTATATTTATTTTCATAAGTAAGAAGAAAGCGGTGAGCAGAAAAAGGCGAAAGAGAGAAGAGGCTTATGCCTTGCAGTGGGCTAAAGTATTGCCAATGATGATGATGATAATTTATTAAGCGTAAGGTCAGAAGACGCAAGATAAGGTGGTTCCGTAATATCAGCGAATGGACCGATAAAGACGATAGAACAACTAACTGTTTAGACTCGCGCTGGATCCAAGACGGCACTGAGAGAAAAAATATGAAATGGACTGGCTATACATTACCCGCAGAAACTATGTACCTACAACCATTCGAGCAAATGAGCTTTAGAGTACAGAGTTCGGAGACTACCTTTATACAAACAAAGGTTAGCTAAGCTTAGGATTTCAAATTCCTATTGATAATAGGATACGATCGAGTTCCAAAATGATGCATTTTCATATCTTTGGAATTACTGTTCTAAGTAAGCGAGATACTTGCTGATGATACACACAAGCAGTTCAATTTTATCACCTACCTCATTATGTGCTTGGCACTATCTTAAAAACACAAACGGTACTCACAGATTGACGTCAGATCGGACCACTGTAGGTAAATATAAATAAAGACGCTAGGTCTGGCGGTCATTGATAAGAATCCTGCAAATGAGTGGGTGGATTACAATATATGTCACAATGATCGAGTCGGGTTTATACCTACTGTTGTCTATTATGAATCTAATAATAATCTATCTATCTTCGAAATCTTTTAAACCACTTGACCTACGAAGCTGAAATTTGGCAGGAAGATTCCTTATATGGGATGTATAGAGGTGCTAAACTAAAAAATAATTTTGCGAGCAGTCTGAATTAAGGGGGCCAAAAAGGTTTGAACGTTTAGATATATGAAAATCTACGCGTATGAAGTAGCTAGATACATAAAATGTACCTATAAGCGCTTGTGCTACTAGGTGTTCGTCAAAGATCTCCGAAGTTAAAGCAACGAGAGAACCAGTCTGTTTTAGGATACCCACTGGCCGCGAGTGGCATATTAATTTAAAATCAGGCGAGGAGGCGGTTTAAAAAAAAATACAACGTGTAACAAAAAGGTTTGGTAATAATATAATACTAATAATTACAAACACTTTTACTATGGGACCAAGCCGGAAATCGCAAAAAAAAACAGCTGTTCCATGCTTTCCGTTACGTTCAGTCATGTCAGAAGCTTTCTGGTTCAAAATCCTTTGCCCAAAATGGAGCCTTTGGGCGGCCATAAAACTGCACTCAGCCTGTATGAACTTACTTTATACAGGGTCACGCGGGTGTACTAAGCCAAAATAGGATACATTAATCTCATCATTATGAACACCTGTTATAAATAGGACCAACCCTGAAATCCCGAAAAAAAACCCAGCTGTTTTCCATAGATCTACCAATATTTAGCTGTTCCATAGAGAAAAACGGTCATTGAAACTCGACAAAATGTGTGGAACATCAGTTCTTTTTTTTCGCTATTTCAGGGTTTGTCCTTTAGTAAAAGTTGTTCATAATGATGAGTATAATGACCTCCTTTCGGCTTAGTACAGGATATATGCTCAACCCTGTATATAATCATCATCATTTCAGCCATAGGACGTCCACTGCTGGACATAGGCCTCCCCCATCGATTTTCAAAGGGACCGGTTGGAAGCGGCCTGCATCCAGCGTTTTGCTGCGGTCTCTTTTAGTTCGCCTGTCCATCTTGTATATAGGTAGGTATATGTATATATAGGTACTAGGCATATAATATATACATATACGTTTTTATAACTTTGCCTTACATCGTTACACTGAATGAACAGCTGAATGAAAAAAAAAACTAATTAAAAAGAAAACTCATGTGAGATTAGAGTGCAGGGGAGGGGGTAGAGCCAAATCTCACGACATCTCACCAAGGGGGAAGGGGCATCGAAAAATCGCCAAAAACACCTCACGGAATTAATGGACGCTGCCATTCGAGGATATCATATATTGTTACTAACCATACCGTACCATAAATTTACAAAACATCATAAGGAAACCAGTATATATCCAAGAACCTTAAAAGTTCAAAGATACGAGTACATGGCATTTAGGAACGTGCACTGAGCCATCATGGTGGAATAGGGCCCATCCTCTCTCTCTGTCTCTCTGAGAAAAGGCCTGTGTCCCAGTAGTGGACACATGATAGGCTGATAATGATGATTATGATATTTTTCTATACATTTCGTAAGTTGTTTAAAATGATGAGTAGATACAATGATATCACCATCGTCTTGAGATGCACCCGGTACATCTTTGGCATATATCTATAAGTTTCACATCACATCATCAGCCAATTAACGTTCACTGTTGGACAAGGCCTCCCTAGTAGAGAGGGGTGTTGCCATAATCCCCGCGCTTGGCAGGCGGCTTGGGGATCGCAGTACGTTCACCGTGTACTATTAGGACGCTGCTGCCCATCCTCCGGTGGTTCTGGTCGCAATTTTAGGACATACCCGGGTCCATCTATAAGTTTAAATAACTTTAAATAAATAAATATCTGGGAAATTATTGCACATAAATGGTCATATGACCCAAACCACAGAATACTTAATACACACCAAAACTAAGCAAAGCTTGTAATATGGCAGCCAGAGACTGATATATATATATTTTTTAACTGATGACCGATGGGGAAGAAAGGTTCTTGAGTGGAGACCACGAATTGGAAGACGCAGCGTAGGTAGGCCTCCCACTAGATGGACCGAAGACATTGTGGGAGACGCAGGCATCCAGTGAAATTGGTAAATTACTCCTGAAAATATAAATAAAATAGCAGATTTTTTTTTCGCGAATTTCGAAAAGACGTAGATTAAAAGCCGGTTTGTTTTGACGTATCGAAGCCGTCCTTAAGATGAGTCAACTGATACGAGTAACTAGCATAGACAATTAAACCTGCATATTTGACCTCTCTCTTGTGATGCCAATGTTATGCTACATGCCATCAGCCTCGTTTTTAACAGACTTCATAAAAAGAGGGGGTTCTCAATATTTTTCTGTGATTGTGAATAATGATAATGTTACTCCAGATCAGACATAACATTTATAAACCCATTTTTTTACAGGATATCCTTTCAGATTGGTTCATGATTAGTCCCATAGAAGTTTCATGAAAATCAGTTCATAGTTTGGTTCTTAAATCAAAATAACTGAAAAAATTATGCTTATTTATTAACTTTGGTTTAGTTGATAATTATCATCTCATCTCATCTTCATTATCGTTTTCAAACAGCCTAGGTAGGTACAGAGTAAAAAAATAAGACCTTCCTTTACTGATTGTTGCTGAGTATTATTGATTTAGCCTTGATGTGTTGTTATCTATTAGAATACAAGGTAGAACAATGACCTGCCTTACGGCTACCTCGCTGAAAGAGCGCGCAGGTCGGAAAATCAAATAAAATTTTATTATAAGTAAGGGATAATGGACCTCTTTTTGGCTTAGTAGCTACAGTTTTTCCACGTAACCCAGTTCCCTTGTTTGTCCTACTAGAGCCTCAAATACATTCTTACTAACCTTACATTGAATTTAGTCTTGCTCTGTCATTAGCCGAGCGAGCCAGACAAAGCTCAATGTAAGATTATTATAAGAATGTTTTTGAGGTGGTGGCCCACCTGAGGTCAGGCGCGGATCCAGCCTTCAAAAAAGGTTGTGGTCACAGTCACCCGAAAATCGGGCAAGTGCGAGTCAGCGTATGAACCCTGCTCGTGCGTGATCGATATAGTGCATTCTACAAAGGAAAATAAAGGAAAGGAAAGTGGCAATGCCCACAACGGTGGATCCGCGCCTGCCTGAAGTGTTGGTAATTGCTGAAATAGGTGTATGCATGTAGGTAGCTTAGCTAACCTACCTAGAAGCAGCCTAGTACCAGTGTCTGTATTTCAAACCCTACGTAAGATAAACTAAGGTAAGGTAATGATAAACAACCGCAGTCACTGTGTACTCGATTTAGCAATTTATTTATTGCTATCAATTTACATTTCAATGCTGTCAACAACTGTTTATGGATAATGTATTTGGATAAATGGAAGATCTATTGCGAATAGATCAATATTATTAAGGTGGGTACCAGCCAGGTGGTGGATTTACACATTTTCCGCCAGTAAGTAGAGTACCTACTTTTTTTTGGAAATGAAATTGTAAATTTATGATTTGTGCACTATCATCCAAATTACACCACCTTTTTCCCGTAATTATAGTAGATATGATTATTATCTAGGAGATCGATGTGTCATTTCCTAGATTATTTTTACAACCCAAATATTTAGTAAAGTTTGCACAAGGAATAGTTTTTGGGTACTTATACTTACCTATTTCTGCGCTAATAAAAGCCCGTATTATTATAAGGTACTAAGTTTCTAATAATAATGCGGGGTAAGGTATGTCTTAATACTACTTGCATAATAATGTACATTAGATAAACTTTTTTTTCGTCCCCTCATCTCGGAAAGAGTATTTTTGCTCTTCGATATCTGAGTGCAAAAGCCGTTTTTATCCGCTAGAGGACAAAGTAAATTGAATTTAGAACATCGCGTGCACTAAGTTTGTGAATTCAAAACACCTATTTACTTCTACCTCCATGGTGCCGAATTTATCATACAACCTTTTTTTTATTTGTTAAAAACTCAGACTCAGAACCTTCTTGGTGTACTTTTTATTTTCATTTGCTTTGCGCGCGCAATTTTCTTTTTTGCATTTAGTCATATATTTCCTCGCTGAGGTGGAATGAAAAGTTACGTGTTGCACTTGAGTGCAAAGATTTTTCACCTCGTTTACTTTTGATAACCTCGCTGACGCTCGTGATTCAATTTTTGAATCCTTCGCTTACTCGGTCATCAAAATTGAGCACGGTACTTGCGTAAAGTTTAATGTTCAATGTGTTCAATGTAATGTTCAATACTTCTATAATGCACTGTGAATTAATTGCGATAGCTGAAGTCCTGTCTTACATAGCATCGCTGGACTGTGACAAATGTGTCATTTTATCAGATTCAAAAAGTGCCTTGTTTCATTTGGCTCGGTTACCCTCGAGTTTTCGAGGACACCCGATAGTCTATGAAATCTTGGAATCCATCGGTAGGCTTCGTACATGTGGCAAAGAGACTGTAATCCAATGGATTCCGTCACACGTGGGTATCTCGGGCAACGAGGAGGCAGACAGAGCGGCCGGAGAAGCCTCAACAGACGGAATTCCTTACTCTTATTTGCCATTAACCAGTGAATTGCTAAGTACAGTTAAATTAAGTTGTGGGCATATTTGGAATGAGTATTTTGATGAGCGCTCGCTTTTGAAAGGCATTTGGTACAAGACAATTCAAGGTCAACCTCCTCGCTGCCCGTGGTTTAACGATGCGAAACTAAATAGACTTGATGTGGTATTGATGATGAGACTTCGATCTGGACACATCCCATCAAATAAATTCAGATACATTATGGGAATCATAGATTCTCCAAACTGCACTGAATGCGAGATCGTGGAAGATGTGCATCACGTGCTGATGGAGTGTGTCCGTAACGAGGCTCTGAGACGGGATTTGTTGTATTATAAAATGTATGATATAGGTATTATTAGGTATATGTAACGGCATTTTGGCTTCGCCAGGTTCTGAGGAAGCCAAAATGCTGTTAAAATTGTATAAGCGTTGTATAATCTGATTTAAATATTTGTGTTTGTCTTACGGGGGTGGCATAGTCACTGCGTGACTAAACCCCGGCCAACAAATAAAGATAATAAAAAAAAGTTGAGCACGCGGTTAAAAAGCAACTTTGCACTCTTGTATAACAAATAACTATTATTCACTTATAACAAGGAATAGTCTAAGAGCTAGCAACGTTTTCGAGAGAGAATTTCAGGTAGGCTAGTTTTTAGATATGCTATCTCTCTCACTCCCCCGACGTCATACGGGCTATCTGGCTGGTGGTAGTGGTTGCGTTCATCAGTGCGCATCCTAAATGTCCAGGTAAAATATCGATTTTTCAAATCATTTTAAGAAGTTTTTTTTTATTTTTATTTTTTTTATTGAATTTTTCGCAACATGAATCTATTATTGCCAGACATTTTTATCGTTGTTTAAATTGTGCCAGACGCTAATTTTGAATTGAAAAATTTTTTTTTTTTCAAAATATTTCAGTATGGCTGAAATTTTTATATGATGTTATTTATGGTTTAAGATTTTATTTTCTCAAAAAATTACAATAATTCACTTAGGTGAGAAAATACAATGTTTTACTTAACTAAGGTAGGTAGATTGCAAACATTCCAAACTATTCTATATAGTAATTATCATAACAGTTTTTTTTTTTTTGTGGGTACCTGACAGCGTAAAAATTGGGTTCTATTGCGTATCGCGAATAGGCCAAAGCGTGATAGCAATATCGGTAATTAGTAATTACCTATTACATTTTGTGTGTTTTGTATTTATAGTATATTTTTAATTGTTACAATAGTTAATTATAGGTTTTATGATATAAGTAATTTATTTAAGTATTCGTGATATTTTAGTATGTGATTATATTTGTTATGTGTATAAGGTATATGATATGTATATGAGTAAGAAGTAGGTATGTAAGTTTGGCTTGTATATGATGTTACTTAGTATATATATATTTTTTAATACGAATATTATTATTATTTGCTTAAACTGTGAACTTCTTAAAAATGTAATGTTTTAATTTTTTTTTGAAAAGTGGGAATGATTTGATATCTTTTATATCTTTAGGTAATTTATTATATATTTGAGCCCCTTCAAACGTAAAGTTTTTCAGGCCATAGTTATTAGTTCTTGGTCTTTTTGGTAAACAGATGTTGTTGGAATACCTAGAGGATCTTGTTTGAACTTGCGACTTTATAGTGAAAGTTATGGATGTATGTATTTCTTTTTTTATTACTTTTCTTACAAGAATACAAGTGCTATAGCGGTATAGTTGATTCAATGTCATTATTTTTGTTTTATTATAGACTGTAGTTGTTGGGGTCAAATAATTAAGGTGAAAAAGTAATTTTACAATTTTATTTTGAATTCTTCGCAAGTTTTCTAGATTTGTTTTGGCTGCTGATCCCCAAACTTCTATTAGATAGGTCAAATGAGATTTTACGAACGAATTGTACATTAAGTATCGAACTGATTTTGGATAGCAACGGATATTACCCCGGAGTATACCAAGTAAGGCAGATAACTTTGATCGTATGCTATTTATATGTGGTTTCCAGGTAAGTTCAGTGTCAAGAAGTAGGCCTAAATATTTTTCTGAATCTACTTTGTTCAATGTTTCATTGTTTATATGTAATGGTGTGTGATTTTGGATCTTTTTGTTTTTAGCCTTAAAAATCATGTAATTAGTTTTCGATACGTTGATAGTCAACAAATTATGCTGAAACCAGGTATTTAGAGTGTCGAGGTCAGATTGAGCCTGGGTAACCACAGTATGTATATCGTTTCCAAAATAAAATAGGCAGGTGTCATCAGCGTATAGCGTAGTATTACCGGTCAAGTTGAGCTCGTTAATATTGTTAATATAGATCAGGAAAAGTAAGGGACCTAAGATAGATCCCTGCGGGACCCCATAGGTAATTAATTCCGGCTTACTGGTCTTGTCATTAATTTTTACTTTTTGATATCTATCAGTGAGGTAAGACTGCATCATTTTTAAGGCTGTTTCTTTAATACCAATAGTGTGAAGCTTATGCAGGAGTAGTTTGTGACTAATTGTATCGAATGCTTTTTTTAAATCAATGAATACACCAAGTGCTATTAGTTTTTTGTCTATTTTAGTTTTTATGGTCGTTATTAGGTCTATACAGGCAGATAGTGTATTTGATTGAGATCGAAAGCCGTATTGTTTTTTATACAAGAAGTCAAATGATTTTAAATACTTGTCTAAGCGACTGTAAATATTTTTTTCAAAAACTTTTGATACGATTGGAAGCACAGAGATTGGGCGATAATTCCCTGGGTCAGTTTTTTTACCGGACTTAAATATAGGCGTCACTTTAGCCATTTTTAATGATTCAGGGAAATAGCCACGTTCTAAGCAGTTGTTTATAGATGCAGTTAATTTATCAAGAATTAGATTTTTGACACATTTTAGAGCTTTACAAGAGATACCATCAAGCCCTGTGCTGGTGTTTGGGTTAAGGCTGTCGATTATTTTACTTACTTCGTCTAACGAAGCAGGTGTAAAATTGAGCAATTCTACGGGTTTTGTTTGTTTGGTATACAAATGGTTGTAATTTTCAATATCGTGGAATGATTGAGGTATTCGGTTGGCTAATGTAGACCCAATGGTGGCAAAAAACTCATTAAAACAGTTACATATGTCTGAGACTTCCGAATAACAGCCTGATTGTGTTTCAAGTTTTAAAGGTACACTGTTAGTTTTGACTTTGTTAATACTTAAAGAATTTATTAGCTGCCACATTTTAAGTGGCTTTTTTTGACAGTTTTTGAAAGCATTGAGGTAGTATGTTCTTTTCGCTTCTTGAATCTTTCTTCTCACATCTCTTTTTGAATTCAGTAATTTTTTCTTAATCTCTATCTCTTCTCCATGATTGTATGGTGTAGTTTTTTTCATACTCAAACTCCATATTTTATTTCTATTGTCAATAGCATTTAAAATATCTTTATTTATCCAATCATTTCTTGGTGGGTTCTGGATCTTTATTTTGTTTGTCATGCTGTTCTTGACGGCGGCTACGAGTTTGGCCTCTAGTTCTTCATATACATAGTCAAAGTCTGCGACTGTATCTAGGTCTACGGTTTTGTACAGTTTGTCATAGTTTATGGCTTCATATCTAACCTTTTTGTTCTTTTCAGGTGTGTATTTATGGATTTCCAGGTATAGATGTTTATGGTCGGACATTGTTGAATTTATAACAGCGAGATGGAATTTATCGTTACTTAGATTGGAGCATATATGATCTAAGGTAGTTTGAGTACTAACTGTTTGTCGAGTACAGTAGGATGGGTCCATATTGTTTAGTATCATATATCCAGTTTCATGCAATGCTCTTTTGTAGTCTCTAGTCGGTTTGCTATTTTTTAGTAGATCATAATTAAGGTCCCCGAAAACAATCGCTCGTTTTTTTTTTTCTAGTTGTTCGGTGTAAACCTTAATAAAATCGCTATTTTTAGTTCTCTCCGGCTTATAGATGCTACCAATATCTAGACAAAATTTATTTAGGTGTACCCACAGGTAGTGATTGTCATTTTCACATAGATCTTCAATAAGGGTATGTTTAACACTATTATGCACATATATTGATACTCCACCTCCTCTCGAATTGGATCTATAGTTGTGATAGTGAGTATAGCCAGGTAGTGCTAGGCTTTGGGCTTCTATGTCAGATTTTATCCAGGTCTCAGATATTACTATTGCGTGTATGATGCTAGACATAGAGTGGATTATGCATTTGAGTTCATCTAGTTTCCCTGGTTTCACCATACTGCGTGCATTTAAATATATGAATTTCAGAGATTTTGAATTGTAAACTAAGTTAGTGTGAGTATTTGAGAGTTGGTATGAAATGTTACTGGAGCTATTTGTCTCACTCATGACAATATCTGTGGTCCCATTTGTTTGGGTTGTCATTCGTTTTTTGAAGGCAATCGGACAATTTTCGGTGTGCCTTTAATATATTTTATTGTAATGTCACTTTCCCCTTGTTCAATCCTACTCTTTAGTTCGTCTCGTAGGGACAGCATAATCTGCTTTTGCTGTGGGGTTTGATCTGAAAAGCATTTTATGTTAGGAAGCTGACTGGAGATACTGCTGCTGTTTCGCAAGATCGATTTGACAATATCCGCCGAATCAAGGCATAATTTAATAGGTCGTGTTTTGCCAGTATTAAATTTTCCCAAACGAAAACATTTTATAGGTCCAATAAAAGTCGGGTTAGTTAATTTGATAATCCTTCTAACTTCTTCTGTGTCATGCTTGATTCTCTCTGCACTGTTTTTAGAAGTGACTTCCTTCACGCCACAGATGATAAGATTCTTCTCTCTGATGGATCGCTCGTATAACTCGGACACCATGCTTTCACATGTTAGGGTTATTGTAGATGGAGCTGCCACAGATGAAGAAGCTTTGATATGGTAGATGTCACGCTGGATAGCTTCAATTTTGGTCTCAAATTCATCTTTAGATGTTTTTAGCTCTTGACTCATCCTAGTTTGTTCCAAGCCAAGTTGGTCTGTAGTTACCTTTATTTGAGAGAATTGCTCTGTTATAGATGATACTTCACGCGATATTTTATCTAGCTTATCATTTTGATTTTTGGCCATACCTGAAAGTAACACCATTATCCTGCTCTCAAATTTTTCAAGTTTACTTGAAAAGTCATCTTCTGGTTCCTTCCTTTTCCGAGTAATACTGTGGTCTAAGTATTCTGAGAGTACTGACTGTCTCAGATCAGGTTGCGATCCGCTGCGAGTCGCTATCGGCTCATTGCTATCTAGACACGCAATAAGTGCACGAGTCGGTGAGCGACGTGCGGTCATTTTGTATTTCTCGAACGAGATGCCACAAGGTAGGTTAATACTTGCGTTAGGGTGAGACGAATTATCACTATTACGCAGTCCGTTTCTTTCTCGCGGGGGCGAGGGGCGGTGGTGCGAGGCACTGCGTACGCTTCGCTCAGGAGTAGTAATGTTGTATGCGACGTACCACTATAACGATCAAGTTCGCGTTTACTGATTTCAAAGCTTGAGTTCACTTCACTTAAACTTAACGTAAATATTTTCTGCAATAATTCGCGACACGTCCGCTTCTTACGCTTGCAATCTAGCGAGTTCGAGACGTTGATAATCCAAAAGACGACGATGACAATGAAAATGACAGCAGTGATGAAGATGATGATGATGATAATTATCAAGATAATTCAATATAATTTTTGTTTACTTTCATCCTTGAGATTGATTATTACCTTAATTTTGCACAAAAATAAATAATTATTTTAATGCTATGTTAATCCACAATTAATTCAATAGTTTTTAATTCTTTCTCTGTAATTTATTCGACAACTATTCCTAGACCAAGCAAAATGGTACCACATCACTTTTCACTTTTAGATCGGTCTGGCTGAAGGTTTAACAATCGAATTATTGTTTGGCAAATTAATTTTAGGTTTTTAGATACTTAAATAACATCATATAAAAATTTCAGCCATACTGAAATATTTAGAAAAAAAAAATTTTTTCAATTCAAAATTAGCGTCTGGCACAATTTAAACAACGATAAAAATGTCTGGCAATAATAGATTCATGTTGCGAAAAATTCAATAAAAATAATAAAAAAAAAAAAAAACTTCTTAAAATGATTTGAAAAATCGATATTTTACCTGGACATTTAGGATGCGCACTGATGAACGCAACCACTACCACCAGCCAGATAGCCTGTATGACGTCCGGGGGAGTGAGAGAGATAGCATATCTAAAAACTAGCCTACCTGAAATGCTTGTTTTCCCGACGTTGCTAGCTCTCGTACTAGAAGATAAGTGCTTTTGTCTATGACTGTTACCTACTGATCCAATTATCTAGAGAACGGTCATGACACGCGTTCCCGCATCACAACCAAACGCAACTACGCAAATTGTAGAAAAAAATTATATAAGTGGTGAATCATAGTTACGAATCGTTTCAAATTGTATGGTTGGTTGGTAAGTTATGAACCTTATAACATTTAGTTAATACATAATAAATACATAGTTTATACATAATTAACATTCTCAGTTTTCATTCATTATACCTAACTGCGGTTTTCTTTTTAGGGTTCCGCAGTACTACAATGAATCCTTAAAAGTTCGTTCCGTCTGTCCGTCCCAATAATATTTCACCTGTCACTTCGTTACACGAGTCGCGGGTCAAGGACTCTCACCATAAGAAATTCAGATATCCAAATATTATTTATTAGTCCAAACTGATCAACAGCATAATGCCGCATCAAGCTAAAATATACCATATTGTCAAAGGAGCTGATAGATATTCAGAATTGACAACCATGGCAACTTGGCATGTGACCGTATAACTTAGTTTTATATGCGAAAACCTCTATCATCTACAAAGTACGTTGCACTCCCAATACAAGCAGAGAAGGACATTTTAGTGTAGTATGTTTGATTCCCAATTATATGTCTTCCGCAGATTTTTGAAGATAAAAATCACTGAGTCAGTATAAAAGAAAAACATTGGGCATTATAAATAACATTGCAAATGATAACATTATAAAGAATTTTTCAAGTTTATACCTACTTATATAATATAGAATGAGAATGGCGGAGGAGATCGAAAAAAACTTGAAACAATCCTTTTTTCGATCTCATCCCCCGAAATAAAAATATATTAACTTAAATATTGTCCAAACGGAACGGACGGTAAGATAAGACTATAAGGAATGCCCAATCGTTATTTTTTTCCATTTAGGGAATTTTAATCTTTTGAAAAATGTGAAATTTTGAAAAAAGGTGCATAAGAGATGTAGCCGAATTAGACGATGAGCACGGGAAATATCACTTTGTTGAAATTTTAAACTTTAGCTATGAGTTTAATTCTCGATTTCAAGCTGTGGTAGAAATCGGAAGCATGGTAGATATCGATTTATTTTTGTGTTTGGGGTACATATAACCGATGGGGAAACAAGGTTTTCGAGTAGAGACCACGAACCGGAAGATGCAGCGTAGGTAGACGGACATTAGAACCAGGGGCGTATTTACCCTAGGGCCAAGGGGGCCATGGCCCGGGGCGGCAGGCTGTGAGGGGCGGCGCAAGCCGCACCTCACAGCCTGCCTGTTCAGCTTTGTGCGTCTTTTTTTGGCTTTATATGCCTGAAATCATTAAAAAAAGCCTGGGTACCTGAATAACAAAAACTACCTATAACTCATTGGCTGTAAGTTTTATAGACATCAAGACGTGGGGCTATCGTAAAGTTATCGTATAAGTGACCGGCGGGGCGGCGGCGTCCCAGTTGGACTCCGTCGCGACTTGTGGGATGTTTCAACGTTGCTCGTGTGACACGAGTCGTGTCGTTTTCGTTCATATCCAAAGGTAAGGCTGGAAAATCAGGAAAAGTCAGGATAGCAAAAGGTGGTCAGGGATTATCAGGGAAAAACGTCAGACGAAAACGTTGATAAACGAAGATATATAATGTGAAAGTTTGGATGGATGGACGTTTGTTACTCAATCACGCAGAAACGGCTGGATGGATTTGGATGAAATTTGAAATATACATTAAATAAAAATAAATAAATAAATATGTGGGACATTTTTGCACACACGGTCATCTGACCCCAAACTAAGCAAAGCTTGTAATATGGCTGCCAGAGACTGATATACGTACATATATATTTTTAAATACATACTTCAATAGATATTAACACCCAGACATAGAACAAACACAAATGTTCATCACACAAATGTTTGTCCTAGATGGGAATCGAACCCACGCCCCCAAGCACAGAAGTTAGGTTTACTACCAACTGAGCCACCGGGGCAGTCAAATGCTGCATTGCGTATGTCCTGGATTAACAAATAGGCTACTTTTCATAATCATCATCACCGATTTTCATCACCACGCGGGTGAAACTGCGTGGCGCAGCTAGTAGATTATAATTGATTTTTAAATACAATATTCACACAAACAAAGTCAGTATAATTTACTGGAGAGACCCGAAAATGAAGTCTTCAAATTGATTGCAAATGAGGCGTTTCAACCACGCTCAAATTTCTTATCCATTGCAAAGCGACCACCTTTGCAATTTTAATCTCTTTTTTTTTTCTTCTTTTTTTAATCCAGCCATGGTATTACTGTCTGATACAATTACGCAAACGTATTCTTTTTGAAACGTCATTTTTGGGGTGTCAAGATGTCAAGTGTTATTGTATTAACCGTGGTATTATCCACAGCACAGACCTACTACCTGTGACCCACAGGAAAAAAAAGAATTGAGTAGATTAGAACGGCTGTCAAGCACAGAGGTGTATATCCGTAGACGGAGGATTTTCTCTGTCTACGTGTTTATCTGTGCTGTCAAGGCATTTTTGTAAGAAGTTTGTTGTAGCCACTTGCACGCATATATACTCATAGCAACTGTGTTGGCAACTGTGACGGGGAGTTCGACGTGTTGACATAAATAAGAATGTTCAATCAAGTATCTGTCACAATACCTGGCGCAGAGTTTCCTTCTCATTTCCGTTCTATTTACCTATCTTTTCTGTGGTATTACCCTCTGTTTTGCTTTTTTTTTTTTTTAAATTTATTTAAAGGGCTTTGTCGCGTTAGCGACCACATCGCCCTGTTATTCATCGCAAATAAATGATAAACAACTATAATAATACTAAAACTAATACTAAACAATTAATAATATTATTCATTAAGGCCTAAATAAACTAACCTATATAAAGATTTTGCATTGTCAGATTCGGGACAGACTAGAATCGAGTTACAAAATCCGACGTCTGTAATTTAATTTATATTGAAACATCGTTTTCGAAAAGCTTCGTTCCGCACACACTCCATCAAAATGTGTAAAGTGTCCTCAAAAACGCCACACTCATTGCAATTGGGAGAAGGCGTTTTCTTCATTAGATATTTAAACTTATTTGATAGGATGTGTGCAGTACGGAGTCTGAGAGCTGTCACCAAAAGATTACGTGATAAGAGACTGTTGCTAATTCACGGATGTTTAGGGATCTCGGGCTGGATAGTTTTGTACCAGATGCCCAACTCCTTGGATCTCTCATCAAAATATTCCTGCCACATCGATCTACAGCGGTTTTTAATCCACCGAACGTAATCTGAAGAGAGGGGAGTCACCCCCTGTTTTGCTTTGCGTCGTTGAGTCGTTGTATAAAAAATCTGTGATACCTTTCAAAAAATCCATAACAAGTTTGCCAGAGCAATATGAGCAGAAGATGATGTCACCATCCAATACATAACTTAAAACTTCGTCTGTGTGAGTGGATGTAAGTGTCTACCTTACTCGGCTAAACCAAACACGAACAATTTACATATTACTCTTGTGGAAAGTTCCATAGTCATCTACAATTTTAAATTTCAAACCGCGCTCACCGGCCAGAGCTACTCGTATATACCTATCCGTCGCACGTTTTCAGCATTTTAAAAGAAAAAAAATCGTATTAAGAATATTTAATTAGATGAAGATAATTTATATTTAGATGCAGGATATTCAAAAAATATTTTTTCGAGTTTTTTAATCTTTTCTGTCAATATATTATTATGAAATATCAACATGTAAATCGCTTTAAAACGTTTGTAATTTTATCTTTAATGTAATGATAAAAAATAGGAATAATAAAAAAAAAACAATTGCGTATTAACTGTTTTTTTTTATTATTTACTTACAACTAGTTTTTTGCCGTGCAATCGTATTATCGTGTCGTATAATAACATAGACATCCCCGTAGGGTAGCCTATCTCACCCTAGGGAGGCCTATATGTTCAGCATGGGACGTTTTCTGGCTGATGATGATGAATCGTATTATCTGTGGCACTCGGGGCGGAACAAGGGCTTCTTTGACTATTGAATCTACAGAACAATAAAGAGTACAGAATCTGTCACGCAATTTAAAAAGCGTACAAGGTCGTTTGTCAAATAGTATGTAGCCTTTGGAGCCTTTTACAGGTCCTTAGTACATTAAAATAGTGTAAAACCCTGAAATTTGCCATCCTGTCAAAAATGTATTTGTTTCGTTCTGGTAACAACAAGTTTGGCATAATTATGAGTAAATAACGTTGATTTCATCATGTTTAATTCGTTTATGCTAAACTAGCACTACTTCTATGTTATAGTCCTTTTTAGGGTACCGTACCCAAATGCTAAAAACGGGACTCTATTACTGAGCCTACGCTGGCTGTCTGTCAGTCTGTCCGTCCGTCCTACCTTTAAATGGCTATATCTTTGGAATTGTAATAGATGGCTAGTTGAAATTTTCACAGAATATGTAATGTTACGGCGGATTAACTAAGAAATAATAAAAAAGTCAAAAAGTAAAAATATAAGAGGGTAGCCCATACAACAAACGTATTTTTGTAATTGCTGTAATGTAAAAACGGTAATACGTGTATAGGTACAACCATCAAACTTGGCATGATTATAGTACACACTCTAAAGTATAACAACAAATAAAAAAATAATGGCCAAGTGTGAGTCGATGCATAATTTCTGTTCATTACCAAGTTATAACTGATAATTTCATTACTTGGATGGACAACCTTATCAATCTTTCACCGAATACAAATTGCATATTTTACTAATTTTGAAGTCGGGTTTTTAAATTGATAATTATTGTATTTTTGTGGTAGTACGGAACCCTCAGTGCGCGAGCCCGACTCGCACTTGGCCGTTTCATTTTATACTGAGATTGAATCGATCCAGTCTTCGTAAAAGGATATGATCCTTGATAAAATTATGATTTAAAACCAGTTTTATTTCAGCCAAACGAGTTTGGTAACAACGCAAAAAAATATTGTAACTATAGATTATTATTAAAGCTGATAGGTATGTTGAATTTTCGGTCAAGGTTAGCAGATGCTGGCAGTTATAATAAATGAAATACTTAGGTGTGTTTAATCGAGAATAATAGCACAGATAATAGGTATCGCAAGGCGTGGTAAGTTTACATAACTACCGAGGCGAGTTTTATTTTCCTACATGATCTTCACGTAAAATATGTAGGTAAGTACATATATTATGTATTGAAATCTAAAAATTTTAGGGTTCCGTACCCAAAGGGTAAAACGGGACCCTATTACTAAGACTCCGCTGTCCGTCCGTCTGTCACCAGGCTGTATCTCATGAACGATGATAGACAGTTGAAATTTTCACATAATATGATGTATTTCTGTTGCCGCTATAACAACAAACAGTACTAAAAACAGAATAAAACAAGTATGGGGGCTCCAATACAACAAAAGTGATTTTTTTTGCTCGTTTTGCTCGATATTGTTAACGGAAATAGGTAGACGCTTGAAATATTCACAGAATATTTAGTTTAAAAATATATAATTAAATTAGAATAAAACAATTATTTAAGTGGGGGCTCCCATACAACAGACATGATTTAATGGTACGGAACCCTTCGTGCGCGAGTTCAACTCGCAGTTGGCCGTATTGGTGTAGTCTTGAAGACGGTTTTTTTTCTCTAAAAAATTATCTTTCTTACTATACAGTAGATATATAGATAACTCTTTATTGTTCACACCAAAAATTACTTAGGTACATGTGACGAAACCAACTTAAAACTAGTGAAACAATTGGCGCCCTTATCGCTATAAGCGATCTTTTCCAGGCAACCTTAGTATAGGTAGGTACTTATTCAACCAGAAAGCATAACAGCCTCTAAAATAGACTGATAACCTGAAACAAACGTAGGTACCATACTGCGCCACAGAATATAATAAAGTCCCTCCAGATAACACCTAAATATGATGCTAAACGAAAACACGCTGATTACGTGAGCAGACACGTTGTGTATCGTGTGTTATCACACTTATTAAATAAAATATTAAAAGATATGCGGGATATTGATATGGATACAACTTTAAATAATAAAGATGTAAACTCTCAGCTGAGAAACTTTTTAAAAAGTCATCTTGATGCAACGAAACAAATGTGTATTTTTGGAAGATTTTATTTATTTATAGACAAATACTCATCACACTTACAGCTACGCCAAGGCATGTAACGAGTCATACATTAAAAAATTACAATAAAAATTAAATTTAAATAAACTATTATACATTCATGTCAATTCAATATTATGTAAATTAAGTCAATCAAAATGTTGTTGAGTTTTGGCACCAACGTATAAATAAAACCGGCCAAGTGCGAGTCGGACTCGTGCACGAAGGGTTCCGTCCCATTGTCTATAAAAGGCAAAAAAATATCATTTGGTGTATGGGAGCCCCCACTAAAATATTTGTATTATTTTAATTTCATTATTTATTTTTAAAGTTAATATATAACTAAATATTCTGTGAATATTTCAAGCGTCTACCTGTTGCCGTTATCAATATTAAGCAAAAAGGAGCAAAAAAAACACGTTTGTTGTAGGGAGCCCCTTAAATAGATATTAATTTTATTTTGAGTTTAAGTATTTGTTGTTAACTTGTTATAGCGGCAACAGAAATACATCATCTGTGAAAATTTCAACTGTCTAACTATCAGTTCATGAGATACAGCCTGGTGACAGACGGTCAGACATACAGACAGATACCTGCCATTTCAGCTTGAAGGTCAAGTAGTTTCCGAGTGTACGTGTGGTATTTCGCTTATAAATATAGTAAGTATATATTATGTATAGATAAATAGATTAAACTTTATTTAAAAAAGCACACATAACAAGCTCAAACTCGTTCTGATGGCTCCAGATAAAATGTTAAAGTTCAAAACAAACCACAAATTATATGATATTTATAGTCACGAGTGCGATTAGTTTAATAAATATTATTTAATATTGTAAAAGAGACATTTAATAAAACTGGCCAAGTGCGAGTTGGGCTCGCGCAGTGAAGGTTCCGTACCACCACAAAATACAATAGTTATCAAGTAGGACGAACAGACAGACAGACAGCGTAGGCTCAGTAATAGCAAGAATCGTCCTTGGTAATTTACTTTTATTTTTAGGGTACAGAATCCTAAAAATAACTGGTTCGCGCTCTATCGGAGTTCGCCATATTGGATTTAGAATGACGTCATTTTGCTAACCATGCAGAAAATTGTCTCTTTCTCTCGGGAGAGAAGTCCCACTTGCGATTCAGGCATAATCACCGTCTCGCTTGCTCAACGACGGTTCACGAGTTTTGACGATGTTGTGCAAATCCTGAATGTATAATTATACGGATAGTTTTGGTAAAATAGTTTTGTTTCGATATAAATTGTGTACAGCCATGTTTATACAATGATACTGCGGACGTTTATCTACATCTACACTAATATTATAAAGAGGAAAGATTTGTACCTATTTTTGTATGTTTGTAACGAAATAACTCAAAAACTACTGAATCGATTATAAAAATTCTTTCACTGTTGGGAAGCTACACTATCCCCGGGTGACATAGGCTATAATATATTTTGTAGCGAGGCCAAAGGCCGAGCTTACACCCGTGCAAAGCCGGGGCGGGCGGCTAGTTGAGTATAATTTTCTACGCGTTGTGACTTCTATCGTAGTTTTTCGAAGCAGCTTGTTGAAGATCTCGAAGCGTTAAATAACGAAAGAAATACGAATCCGACGCAGTCTTTTGCGTAAATACCATAATATGTATTTATGTTATGTAGTGTGTATGTGCTGATAACCGTTGAAGTTAGGATCATAACGTAATCTAGAGATCCAAGGCCAGCCCCACACAAACATCCAAATATATCAGACCTATTGAACTACATTTATATTATCTGTTATCAGCTGTTTATGCCAAATAACTTCATATAAAGAATTTGAAGAGTTCTTAACATAAATGTTTTTTATTAAATAACTAGTGCTGTTACCCGCGACTTCGTGCGCGTAGATTTTCATATAATCTTTTAATCTTTTTTTTCTCCGCATTTAAATCCGTCCAGTGGTTAAGGAGATGTGCGTGGACATACCTACAAACAGAAAAAAATTCCAAAAATTCAGCTGCCTATATATTTTCGGTCGCACTGTTTTTTTTATGTTCGAGTTCGAGTTCCAGTGATAACCGTAGCAAAAGACTAAGAAAGAGGGTAGATCGTTTTGTCTGTACCTAACTTTGAACTTTTACACCAACCACCCGCATTCTTCAGTCTTCCCGTGAACATGGTGCATGTAACTGCGCCGAAATATCGGAAGCTCCTTCCACAACCTTACCACGGTAAATATCCCGTAAATAATCATATACTCGTAACTTTAGTTTAACCACAAAATACAATAATAAAATTATTAATTTATAAAACCGACTTCAAAATTAGTAAAATATGCAATTTGTATACGGTGAAAGAATGATGAGGTCGTCCAAGTAATGAAATTACCAGTTATAACTTGGTAATGAACAGAAATTAGTCACCGACCCGCACTTGGACATTATTTGTTATTATACTCTAGAGTGTGTACTATAATCATGCCAAGTTTGACGCTTGTACCTACCTACGGATTACCGTTTTTACATTAAAGCAATAAAAAAAAAATGTAAAAAAATACGTTTGTTGTATGGGGACGCACCCCCTCTTTTGTTTATACATTTAGACTTTTTTATTATTTCTTAGTTAACGCGCCGTAACTTTATTTATATTCTGTGTAAATTTCACCTGGCTATCTACGTAGTAGGTATAACGGTACCAAAGATACAGCCGGATGGACGGACGGACATATAGAAGACAGCGTAGGCTCAGCAATAGGGTCCCATTTTTACCTTTTGGGTATATAACCCTAAAAACAATCACTTCTCTGACTACACGATCATCAGGTGAATATAGGTGGGTAAAGGAAATTAATGGACAATCGATCTTTGAAAGCTCACTTCTATCGACGAAAACGAAACTGAAACAATCAATTTACTAACTAAACTTCAACTGATAACGAAATGTACAGAAGCTGACCTTTTGTGTTCCAAAGCAATTAGGAACGCCTACGCGAATCCACTTTTCGTTTCGAAAACGGTTCGTTTATCGATTCAACTAAAATTGGATTCTTCTTTGTGGAACACAGGTCTGATTGCTTTTCTATTTTGAGTTCATTTCGTTCAATTGAAGTTTTTGCCCCACGAGCGACTGCGTATAAACAGAATTTATCCCAAATGTGTAGGTAAAGGTAAACCAAAGTTCCACTCAAAAGCTTACGCCTACAAAAAGGCTAACATAGACATTATTAATGGTTGCTTGGAAGAGATCGCTTTGAGTGATAAGGCCGCCATTTGTGGCACTAGCTCGTAAGTGTTTTCTATCTGTTTGCAATTTTTATTGCTGGTGTACTTACACAATAAAGAGTTTTTATCTATCTATCTATTATTGTTATTAATTTTGTAAATTTTAGTTTCCGTTGAAATAAGTTTTTCTATTGTTCATATATCGTAGGTACAATCCTACTTTAAACCAATAAACATTTTTATGTTGTAAGTATTCATTTCAAGAACATAAAATTGTAAATCCAACATGTGTATTCTATATTAACTCGTTTAGATTATTTGAATTATGCATATATGTATCAAACCAGTTAAATCCGGTCACTATATAAGCGCTACACATACAAGTAGGCAAGTACCGTATCTACGTGGGTTATCAACGAGTTATTCTAATTCCTATAATGTGCAAGGCTGCAACTATGTTGGGTCTTGGGGTAGGCAGTAGGTATAGTGCATGCAACGTAGTTGTTGGCTGTCCATGACCTGCTTATCCGTTCATCGCCCGATGCATCTGCGTACCTCACATGCTAACTATGCAAAGATAAGTAAACTATGTAAGCAATGTCAAAAGCGACAACACTCGCAAGTCATGTAAAATTTTACATAAGTAATTATTTACCTACAAGGTTTCTGATGAGATATTCACTGAAAACAAGATAGAAGAGGCGGCAGGGTTACGTGGAAATATTTCTTGGTTCGGACAGAGAACAGAAACCAATTAGGTTAGACTTTGACTTTTCAGGCTAACCATAAAAGCTGCAACAACGTTTGATTTTCTTTAATAAATAAAATAAAAGCGAAATACTACTCACTCACTCACTGACTCATCACGAAATTTAAATGCATATAGGCAAGGATCCATTATCTTCCTTGATATAGGTCAATATTTATGCAATAATGGGCATAAGGAACCACTAAAATTCGGCTTCGTTGAAATTTCGTGAGTGAGTGAGTAGTGTTTCGCTTTTAGTTTTTATTTTATTGACTAAACATAATCAAACCTTGTTGCAGTTGTTGTGGTTGGCCTGGAAAGTCAAAGTCTAACTTAATTGGTTTCTGTTCTCTGTCCGAACCAAAAAATATTTCCACGTTACCCTGCCGCCTCTTCTATCTTGTTTTCAGTCAATATCTCAAGTATTCTCTGCGGTGATTCATATGACTCTAATACCCGCCCTTGGGTCGAGATTGTAAACAATCGAACTCATGGCTAATGGGTTTTATTTAATGAATGGACCGTCGGTCGCAAGAGAGAAACCGCACGGCTAAAACCTGCAGATACAGCCGGTCTATGTTTTTCTTGTCGATAACTATAGAGAAATTACTATACTATAGAGAATTGACTGTAGTGCCTTACCCTTATAATTCGATGTTTTGACATTTATCTGCAGAAATAGGCAAGAAAAAATCACATTCACTTAGCTTATCACTCCACTTACGCGTTCACTTAGCTTGCAGAATAGACATGCAGTACCTATACCTATAACACTAAAAGGGGTAGCTGAAAGTTTGATACAAGTTATTACAATAAATATGAACTGAAATTAAAACCTAAAACTACTTAAAATATACGAAAAAAAATATTAAAAAAAACTGACCTAAAAGTCCTTTGATGGAAGGAAAGGTTGTTAGAATGCTGACAGCTTATTGCTAGTCGCTACGTTGAAGTGCAATGCAATTTTTTTTGGCCATAATAGGCGCCAAATATTTTTACATAAATAAGTTGAGTGAGGTCTTTATTTATTATAAAGCTTGCATGGGATTTTAGTGAACAGGGGCCTTACCCCTAGCTCTATTTTTGCGAGCCAACTTTTGGTAGGTACCTGATAGGTACCTAAAATTAACCAATTCATTTAAGCTGCATCGTTTAAAAGCGTCTAACTTGAATGAACGGTAATCACAATCACACGCATAGTAAAACGGATTTTCGTTCATTCAAGTTAGACGCTTTTAAACGATGCAGCTTAAATGAATTGGTTAATTTTAGGTACCTATCAGGTACCTACCAAAAGTTGGCTCGCAAAAATAGAGCTAGGGGTAAGACCCCAGGTTAGTGCTCCGGGAAAGTTTCAATGATTAGTTTAAGTATTAAAAAATCTTTTACACAACGTAAAAATTTAAAAACAGATGTTTTTGTTTATTTTATTTTTCAAGTATCCTCTGAGAATTCAGCATGATCACAATATTTTTAGATATAGGTTCTAGTAGTCGAGGCCAACAATGTTTTAACCCCTGACGCAAAAAGAGGGGTGTTATAAGTTTAACGTGTGTATCTGTCTCTGCCTGTGGCATCGTAGATCCCAAATGGCTGAACCGTATTTATAAAAAATAAGTTTTGGTCAAGATTAAGTTAATTTAAGTACCTAGTTGTACAAAACCATGCAATGTTGCAAAAGCCATTAAACCATAAAACGCATGTTTGAAGATTATCAGCTTTTTTGTCAGAGTTTATAAAAGCTTGATTTTATTTAAGCTTCTTTTGAGCTGTCCAGACGCCTCGTCGATGTGACGGGTGATCAAAGAGCTGGCGCTTACCTTGGACAAAGAATAAGTTTGGCCATCCAACGTGGTAAAGCTTTTTAGGTACCCTACCCGAAGACAGTTTTTTATTTAATTTAATTTTTTATTTACCTTAATGCAGTTTTTTATCTATAGTTTATAGTATTTAGTTTAATTTAGATTTAATTTAGTTAGGTATTTATTTAACTACTTTAGTATATTTCGATTATGTTAATTTTCTGTTTTTTAAGTTGTGCATAACAAATTATACTAGTTTATAAAAAAAAACATACTTTTAAATACATAAGTTCTGTCAATAAAATAAATAACCGAAAAGAAATTTGCTAAATTAGGTAACTGTTTCCCTATGCCGGTTTAATTATAAGACACAGCAAAATGATTTAGATCCAGCAACATTCGTAATCTGCAGGTATTACGATTATTTACGGGATATTTACCGTGGTAAGGTTGTGGAAGGAGCTCCAGATATTTCGGCGCAGTTACATGCACCATGTTCACGGGAAGACCTAAGAATGCGGGTAGTTGAATATTCGTAATCTGTGTATAATTTCCAAACATTTTTTCACGGACTTTTTTTTTATAGGTACTCCAATGAACTAAATGTGCGACCGTTGAAAGAATGCTCCTGACAGTTGCCATAACAGTGTAAATAGCTGAACGAAACTAAGCTTTTTGAACGTAAGATTGTAGCTGGTAACCAATATACTACAGTAAATATTAAAAGTTTATTTTTATTCAGTGATAGGCTTGCGCTTGACCGCTAACTCGCCCGATGGTCTACGATGGAGCACGCTTGCCTAGAAGAAACAGATTCACACGAGACTTGAAAATAAATTGTTTTCATTCAGTTTTATCAAAATTTAAATTCATTTATTTGACACCAATAAAATTACGCAAAAGTTTTATAAACCCAATGGCTCTGAAATAGTATAGTACTGTGTTTCGGAAACCAATGGCCTCTCCCATGATTATTCATATTTCTTAAGATTTCTTACAATGTATTGCAGCTGTCAAACGCATTCTCTCAGCGGCCGGACTACAGAGTCAAGGTGATCTATTATGTCACGGCCTTTCCGCTTAGCAATACTTTGTTTGGGTTATAAAGTGTTTAATTGCGGTCGTGCCTTGACTCCCACGACTGCGGCTAACCCCTGCCATGTTTTTATTAATTAAATTACTCATAGTGGCCAAATTGTAAAACTAAACAAAAAACAGGCCAAGTGCAAGTCGTACTCGCACACGAAGGGTTCCGTACCATTTATCTATAAAAACGGCAAAAAAATCACGTTTGTTGTATGGGAGCCCCTCTTAAATATTAATTTTATTTTAACTATTTATTTTTAAAGTGAATATATGACTAAATATTCTATGAATATTTCAAGCGTCTACCTGTTTGCCGTTATCAATATCGAGCAAAGATGAGCAAAAAAAATCATGTTTGTTGTATGGGAGATTCAACTTTCTAACTATCACGGTTCATGAGATTCAGCCTGGTGACAGACGGACAGAGGAGCCTTAGTAATACGGTCCCGTTTTACCCTTTGGGTACGGAACCCTAAAAACTGACAAATTAGTTCACTGGTGCTCTGACACAACATAAACATGGGTCCATTTTGGCATTTAGAACAAAAGAAAATGTTAGATAATATTTGCCCAGTTACAATTTTAGGGTGAGAAGCAGTGACCTACGAAATTTTTGTTTTCTAAATCAACGCCAGTGAACGACAGGTTAACACATAATAGAAATTAACTTGAATAATTATCAATATAAAAAACCGACTTCATCAGAACTAAGCAACACCGTTCCGTCTAATCCGGTATATTAGTTATCTAAAGACTTATACGGTGCCGATACCGCCGAATCTGCTGATATAATGGTACCGATACCACAGCCATACAAAGGAGAATAGATTGGGATAATTCACATAACAAATTGTTATAACGTATTTTTTTAGATTTCCATATCGTATCCGCTATCAAGAGTGATAATAAGTAAAGTAAACAATTTGCAAAAATACGCTATCAAAGTCTACACAATGAATAATACCTACTTTATGACCATGAGGCGTAGGTAATTGAATCATGCTATTACATAACATTCAAATCAGGTGAAAAAAGAAAACAATGACTGTACAAGGTATACCAATACCTACCTAGTAATACAGTCATTTCCTAGTAAACAATTTCTTACCACAAAAAAGGTATAAACAAGCGATGAATGACCAATTTCGGTCGTGCATGCACTACTGCGCGCACCTTTGGATGGATCAGCCTTGAGGCGATGGAGTCCATTGACAAACGTGCCAACTCTGCCATGATGCTTATTAGTAACGAATCCCTTGTACAAGCTAAGCTAAGCTTCAAAAGCTTCAAAGTCTTGAATATCGAAGTATAGTTGCTATTCTATCAGTATTATTTAATTAGATACATTTCGGAGACTGTACATCGAATCAGCGTGAATTCACTCCTGCCGATTTTTCTGTCGGATGGCTACCGGGGCTATCCCTGTTATTCCCTACCTCAAAAATATTCTTATTTTAATCTTAAGGTGAAACGTTTCACTTTGGCGGGAAAATCAAATTTCAAACAGTTTATTGTCCTTGTTAGCTAGGCCGGGTAATTATTGCGATATGGCATAGTGTTCCCGAAAATTGTTGGTCGTTCTTTACATTATCATGTACAGCTATTAATCAGTTACTGACCATATTACTTACATTTGGCAATAAACCGTTTGAAACAGCATAAATGTGTTTATTGACAAATGTATGTAATAATGTGCATTGGAGATAAATAACTTTACGCGAGTTTATAAAGAATAATAATCAATTTTCGCGAACATCATAATCGTTTACAATAATTAGGTACTCGGCCTAGCTACAAGAACAAATAAACTGTTTGAAATTTGAATTTCCCGCCAAAGTGAAACGTTTCACCTTAAATTGAATTTTGTCTTGCTCTCTCATTAGCCTTAGGCCTTAGAAATAAATTATTTGATCGTGTGTGAAATTTGTCGTGTGTAACGCCTGTAACTGTAAGCAATTTCAGAAAATAAATCGTTATTACAATTACATAATTCTTACGCATAACATGAATTAAAAGAAAGAAAACGTCTATTATAGATAGATACAGAAATTGTAATAATGATAATAAACTCCGCAGTGAACTGTTTTATCAGTAACGTAAACAAAAGATGAGATAGCATAGCTTCGGCTGAATTCGGGAAAATATTGTACACTGCTTAGCAAAGCTTATTTAACTGTTAAGGATTCCTTATCACACTAATGCAAAAGTACCTACCAAAAGTTTTTTCACGGTTATCTAAACAAACAATATTAAATATTATTATCATTGATATGTTTCCCGACACACAGTCCCAGACTAGTTCGGGAGCCTATGGAAAACAACACAATGTGAAACTAAATTTTGTCAAAATAAATTACTTTGTTTGTTTGTATTACCATTACCACTAACCACAACAAACTAAATCCTGCCTTTTAGATAATGAAAATTAAATTAAATAATAATTAAACTATTAGAAGAGAACCGTCTAACTTCTAATGCTGAAACTTTGCACAATTGCAGTTTTAATATAGATCGCAATTTTAAAGGTATGAATAAATATTGTTATGCATTTTAGGGGTGGCTCTGTGAAAACATGTGAAAAACTGATGAATTTTTTTTTCGCTGCACCCCCTCTTATGCAGTAAATTAAAATAGAGATAAGGTTTCATACATCACTTTTTTTGCATGTGTAGGTATGTTTTATAAAATATGGCCCGCCAAAGTGGCAAAAAGTTGCATATCTAAAGTATTAGACATAGAAATTTGTAACTTGCCATGCTGATACATCATAAAATCCTTCATTCAAAATTATAAAAAAAACGATATAACTTTTTGAGTTAACAACAACATAACTGTAACATATTCAAGACGTTCTAGCTCAAAGCTAATATCGCTGGAAACATTGCCCTTCAATCCGGAACACAGTAGTGTTTGCACACTACTGCTTGGCGGTTGAATAACTGGCAAAGATGTGGTACTTCCCCAGGCGGAACCCTGCAAAAGTCCTACCACTACAAAAACCACCTGCGACCTTCACAATAACCTTTCTTACCAATAAAGCCGTAAAGCCAGCAAATGCGACTACCAGCCGTACTTCACTCTGTCGTCCCCAATGCGCATGGCACAGAAAGGAACATAGCCGATGGTACATGCAACCGTTGTTCGACAAGCCCACTGACATTGTACCTTACTTTGAACCAGCCCAGTCTCGGGCGGATCCGCATCAAACTTAGAAACGTAACATAGGTCTTATTATTAAGGTTCCGTAGAACTGTCAGGAGCCCTTAATAGTTCTTTATCCATCTGTCTGTCCATCCTAATTCTTTAGGTAACCTTTCAACAGGATGTTCGCGAGACTGCACAATTATAGTTTTGGTGTATATCTCAATTATATAACTGGTGTAAAGTCATATAATTGTGGTCACAATCATAGTTCAGATTTCAGGAATTGGTTGTTACAGAAAAAATTAACCGAAAGAACGAAGCTCCCAAATTTCACAAAAATGTAGTCAAAAATATATATACTTGAAAAACATTCTTTGTTAAGAATATTTCATCCCCATTTCACATTATACTTGCGACTGGCTAAATAAATAATACGCCTTGAGCCAAAACATAAATAAGTAAAAAAGTATGTCTATAACTAAGAACAGAATAATATAATACATATAATAATAAACAAATGAGTAAGTACTTATAAGAAAAAAAGATGTACTAATAAGTGTGAATAAGTTAGTATGTAATTTGTGGTTTGAACAAAAAGAGTATATCTATCTATCTCTCTATCTATCTAACGCAGATTCTGAGATCTATAAGCCTGGTAAGTGGCTGGCAAGGGTATGATAACAGTGTCAGAGTCAAAAGGAGGTCTGGAGGAATGCATTAGAATTGTTTAGTCACAAACTTTGCCTACTAATAACGAAATAATCTTCAACAGTCCATTGCCCTCTTTCACATAGTCAACTAGTCATTACGGTACATTAGGTATCCAGAATTCTATATATACCTACGGATGCAGAGATAAAGCATTATTTTCATGCTCAAAGAGTTGGCGAGCTCGAGCTTCCTGCTTTGCCAAATATGTTTTACTTTGTAATAGAATGCGTGCAACTGATCACTATCATGTTCAAGCAGACTATGTACCTACCTACTTGTAATTCAAACGCGTGGGATCCCACGGATACCTAACTACAGTTCTTATAAGACGCTTTTATCACGAGCTGTTTTGAAGCTATCTATGAAAATGCGGTTAAAACTATAGTCGGAATTGAGTAATTCCCGCATAATAATAACAGAAATGTGTAAAAAAGTTTATCATTAGGAGTTACTTATTGTACTTGCAATCAACTATCTCTCTCTCTCTCTCTCTCTCTTTCTCTCGTTTTTTGAGATAATAGAAACCAGTCCTAGCATTGTCATTATGATGAAAATATTTAGGTAGGTACAGTACCTATGTGTAGATTGTGTAGATATTGCTACACATAATTTGCATACAATTTGGATCACCCAGAATTTGAAAAGCATTTTTTTGTTTTATTTTGCCAGCCTACTGAACAATTTCTCCATAACAAGGTAAGTATATTTATTTTGTCAACTTCTGGGTGATCAAACTCTGTATTTTTTAAGAGCCGTATCATCAATTGGGGTTAATGACTGTAGCATTCGGGTACCGGCTGGACAGGATGGACGCTAGACAATATACGTGTAAGTGGATCTGATGAGCGCTTTAAAATGTCCAAACCTAAAGTAGACTAAAACGATACTAACTATAAAAGTAATCAGTGGTGTTTTACCCGTGCGGTTTGTAGTTCTAGAGGGTCGACGTGATGCAGTCGCTGTTCGTCCGACGGTGTAAGTCTGGGCGCGCTGCACGCTTTAGCGGTCCTCCCACCTCGTAGAACTGGAGGGAGTCCCACAAGGACACGGAACACTATTACTCGCGGAGCACAAGGACATCTCCACGGGGTCTCCAAAAGTATACTTGACAGTGTGTTGACCGTTGACAGCTTGCTTTGATCAGAGTACTCTCTTGACATCATCAACAATCAGTTGCTAGGCAATAGCGTTGACATTGTTTGACCAACCTCTTTGAGATGCTATTACTATAATCTCCGAATTATCGCCCTAAACATATCGAGTTATATGTACTACATAAAGAGCAGAGGACTTTCATACAAATTTAATACACCATTTCATAACCATAATAACGTTAAATATTATCTGTTGCTTAGATTTGCTAAGTTTCATAACCATAATTCTAAGAAGAAAAAAACTCCATACAAACTTAAACAGCCCTTTTCACCCTTGCAGGGGGTGAATTTCGCAATAAAAAGTAGCTTAAATGTTGATCTGTGATATAAATAATTACTATGCCATGTTTCATTTAAATCCGTTTAGTAGTTTGAGCATGATGCGATAACAAAGGGCAGACAGACAGACAGTTATAAATTTTCAAAAATATTTTGCTCGGCTAGAGTTTTATAATATTTGTAGAAGATATATGTGTAGATGGATATGTAGATATTAATAATATATAGAATATAGAATAGAAAAACTTTTGAACCAAATTAAGTAAATGTTTTTTTTTGTTGGACCACATCGAGAGCTTCGTAATTCATATACATATAACATATACACATAATAAAAATATAATTACATAAATCGGTCGAATTTAATGTTGGAGTAAATGGTGTCAGACAAAATAAAATAAAAAAGTTTCATGCACTTATCTTAATAATTGTAGAAGTAAGGTTCTAAAAAATTCGGACCGACGGACAGGCAGACACACGGTCGTCGTTGTCGGGCTACGAAACCCTAAAAAGAACGGAAGAAATTGAGAAAATCCCTCCACAAGTCGGTTAATTAAAACGATTTTTTATTACATAGTTGTTGAGAACGTTTTAAGAATTTTACTTTTACCTTCCTATCAGAAACTTATCAGAAACTAAAGATTGAGTCAAACTCTAAATCGGGGCCAATGTTGGTGATTCAGTTGCAATGCAAAAAAAGTTCTGCATTTCCATATTGAAGGGGTGATTTTGTTTGTGAGTGTTAACTAGTAATTAAAATTTGTTTTCAACCATTAAAACTATGTTTGGCTTTACACTTCCTTCGACATAACGTTGTAAATGATGTTTAAAGTCCACCATTTTTACGATTTCCTTGCAGAGCTTTACGGCTGTGTCTAATAATCGCCGTGTCTAATACCAACGACAATCTTGGAAACCAGCATTTTATTGTTTATTTTTAACCTGTCTATATTTGTTTTAAGCCACTACGTAAAGTTTGTACTACATGTTTATTGACTACTGTGCAAAACCCGACTGCAAAAATGTAGCCTGTGACATTCCAGATATAGACGAAACTATCGACATCGCACTTCAAAATCTGTCAAGCCATTATGAGATACAAGAGGTCACATAGGAAGACACATACAAAAATGTGGTTTACCTGTATGACCTATACGAAATACTTTTTTTTATGACTTACTTCTAATTAAACCGGTTATTCAGACTATAGTTTCAACCGCAGTCAGCGGTCTTTTTCAAGTTGAGTGCGCGCGCGGGTCCTTCTTTGCACACATGCTATTATTAGTAGCTATGATCGAATAACGAAAGATATTATTGTAATACATAAACAAAATGTGTGAAAATCACGTCAGTTTCCATTATGCTTACTAACGCCCTAAATCATTACCTACCTATATAGGTAACACAATTCTACGGACGGTCGGATAAAAATAAACTTCATCGCGTCAAGTCTATTTTCAATTAAATTTTAAAACTGACGTCTGTGTTCAATTCCGTTGCATTTATCTTTTAAAATTAGGTCATAATAAAAGTTATTGTGTCAGTTTAATTAAACTCCTCAGTTATCCTTATACAGCCGTATTTAAGTACTATAGTTATCACGAACGACATTAATCATTTAATTTATTATTAAAACCATAACAACAGAAATAATGCGTCATATTCTCATTGTTATGTTATGACTATTTTATTAACAGGTCCGTCCGTCTCACTCAATACAGACAATCACGATTGAGCGAGCCACATGTTTTTAGTCTATGGGAACAGCAGGGTTATTATTGATGTCCGTCCGTGATTCAAATTGTGATCGCGATCGCGTGCCACCCCGTTCGCATCTACTTACTCGCACCACGCGCGTGAGCGAGGCAGCACACGATCACAATCCATCCGTTGATTGGTGTTTGTTTAACGTACATACAAGTTTTGTTGCAAGTGTACATGTATGTTTGTATATTTATTCCACGATAACATGCGTATCCTTAGTCCGATCATTAAATTGTATAGTATGTAAACTCCCCAAACTGTGACACCGCGACCTCTTTATCTTTCCATCTCCTACTGGACCGATATTGCAATGAACTACTTGCTTCCAAAATTTTATGAAGTATCATGATTAACGGACACAAGTTATAGTCGAACAAATAGACAAACACACAAACATACATACAAACGCCGATATTTATTCCCGTAGACTCTGAAACCTACACTTAGCTCGGTCAACTACACCATCTTTAGGGCCGGCGCTCACAGACTCCGAGTCACGGTATGGCATGGCATAGGTTTTTTCATTGATTTTTAACCTTGTTTTCAATAAATTAAGCCCTGACATTCCTCTATTTCAACACGACTAAGCCAAATGATGTGATGCCGTGGAATGCCGCGGCACGTCGTGTCATTCCCATTTCCCTTAGCTTAGGCACGTAGCGACATTCCATAAGATGCCGCGGCACGGCGCTGCATCACGTGAGCGTGAGACGCGTAGATAACTTCATGTCGTTAAGGGAATGTGAGTGCTAAGTAATTAAAGCAAGGTTGAATCTAGCTTTCGTTACGTAGGATGCCACTGGATCCTTCCTTCAGCATCCATCGGCATTCTTCGGCATGCCAAAACGTGCCGTGCTGTTCCGCGCTGTCCCATGCTTCGCAATCTGTAAGCCGATGCCACAGGATCATTCGCTATTCATCGACATTCGTAGGCATGCCGAAGTATGCCGTGCCGCGCCGTGCCACGCCTCGCCTTCTGTGAGCACCGGCCCTTACAGTCCGTCGTAGGGAGGAATATTTTAAGGGTGTATTAATAGTTTTACTTAGACACAAAAACCCCTGTCATCGGGGTTCATCTTCGATAGTAGGTATTTTATTTTCAAAACAAAGGTGAAAGAAAAGATCTTTGATAATTTTATATCATCTTCCTAGTAGAACAATGACGGTTTCAAACCTAGCGACCGTAGGTAAAAGCACAGAATACATAATGTAAAAGCGCATTGTTGAAGTTTCATAAAAAAAATCGACAGACCCTGTAACAAGTAATGCGCAATCATCTATAATAGCTAGGCATAGGTATATAAAAATCGATGTTCCCTATGGACAAAACGACTGGACCGATTTTGGTGAAATTCACTGGCAAATAGCTGTTGTTATAAGGAGTAACTAAGGCTACTTTTAGGAGGGTATCTAGATCCACGCGAGCGCGAGTGAAAATGCGCAGCTAGTCCATTATAAGTGATAATTAATACAAGTCAGAACCTCCTATGGCGATTTTAGTTTCTAAGGGAAAAAAAGTAATGGAGTCCCACATAGATAAACATATTTTACCTAGGTACAAATAGCCCCAGTTTTTAACCGACTACCATTAACTCCAATTAATAAGAATAGGCCAATGAATGGAAAAATTTATGTAATTTGACGACAAACGACAACTGTCAATGTGTGCAACGGCGTAGATTAAATAACAGTTACTTCACCAACTAGGTTAAAACCGAGATACCTACAATGTGTGCAATACCCCAGATTATGAACTAGTTAGTGCGTGCGTCAGCTGAGCCGAGGTCATCGGCCCGACCGGTAACGGGGTCATCGACCGCACCACACCCCTGTTTCCTACAGGCCACATGAATGGAACTAGGGCAATTTTCATCTCGTTTGAGGTCCTTGAATCTTATATAGGACAAGGGTTGCGCTTGCGTAATAACAGAGTTTTGATATAAACAGGGTTTGGTAAAGTCTCCGCCAAGCTTACGGGCCGTCCTTCGGGACTTACTAACTGCAAAGAACAGCGTATGGTAGATTTTTTGGGCGAAATATTTTTGTGCTGGGAAAAGGTGCACACACTAAATATTAACCCAGTAGTAGTCCAGCCGCTGAGAAATAAATATTGTTAAAAAAATCTGAATGAAAACATTTCTGAAGTCAAAACTTCTTTAGCCGTATTGAGGGGATAAATTTATTGGTTCGCGTTACCGACATGCTAATGTGGCGTATATTGAGTTTTCACTTCTCAGGCTCATCTGCCAGAAAACGTTCACTGCTGAACATAGGCCTCCCCTTTTAACCTCCACACTGAACGACATCCTGCCATCTGCATCCACTGGATGCCCGCGACTCTCACAATGTCGTCGATCTATCTAGCGAGGCCTACCTACTGCGTCTTCCGGTTCGTGGTCTTCACTCAAGAACCTTTCTTCCCCTTCGGTTATCGGTTCTTCGAGCGATGTGGCCTGCCCATTGCCACTTCAACGTGCAAATTTTAATAGCTGTGTCGGTGACTGGTTCTATGGTGAACGAATCACGTTCCGGATTCTATCGCGCAAAGAAACTCCGAGCATAGCTCTCTCCATTGCCCGTGACTGCATATTTTTATTTTATTTTACTGTAGTAGGTATATTGGCTACCAGCTAAAGCTAGTAAAAGTGAACAGAGTTTACAGTTATCGCTCACCTTTTTACAATGTTATGGAAACTGTCAAACGCATTGTTTCTACCGCCGCACAACCTTCGTGAAGTGATAGGCGGTACAAAATTATGTAATTAGCTCAGACCGGCTATAAAGCTAGGCCGACAGTACAATCGGTTATATTATAATGATGTACTCTATGATTGCTATTTCTAGCTACATTTATCTTCGATAAACAATGATAATACCAATCTTGCTGTGATTAATGTTAATGATAACCACAGAATAGAGCTGGGGTCGATACCTTAGAATTCCTAGTGGTCAAACAAGTTAGCCGAGATAGAATGGTGCAGGTTTGGTTAATGAATAATAATTATATTAGGGCCCAGGACAAATATCAGTGCCCAACCGTGTGACATTACAGGTTAACATAAAATATATATTATACATATTTTACTACGGATAGAATCATTAAGTAATTATTTTTATTCTGGTATTAATTAATAAATAAAATTACGCAGGGGCGGCTTTGTGGCGTGGCGACCCGTCGGTAAACACCGCATTTTTTTATTTCATTGGGCTAAACCCCGTCCCCGACCCGGCCGTCTGGAGACCGCAAGAGCTAAGAATCTAAGAACCATCATAAACTCACCACAATAGGCCAGAATGATTTAATCCTATACTGTACAATATTATACTTAGTCCATATTCCCTTTTTATACACATTCCATAAATGTATTTTGTATTTATCACGGCCTCTTGTTGTTGGCTTCGGCCTCTAAAATGTCCGGGCTAGACCCGAGAATAAAAATAAATAAATAAATAATAACTTCTGCAGCTTTTTTAAAGCGAGTTGGTTGCCAAAACGCTACGTATCCTATCGAAGGTGCGGTACGCGGTACTTCACGTCAGAAACATTGTATCAACATCAAGTTCGGTCGTGCATGGAAACCTACTGTTCGCATCATCGATCAGCCTAGGCGGTAAGCTTGACACGTTGGAAAATGCAACGAATCTCTTGCACAGAATAAGCTTCAAAGTAATTTACATTGGCACAAAGTAGCTAGACTACGGTTTTTATCGGAAACATACCTATCGGTGCGTGCATCGAATCTGCATGACCTAATTGATAGATAGATAAACTCTTTATATATACAAATTACATACACAAGACACGATAAAACAGATTAAAAACTAGTGCAACAATCGGCGGCCTTATCGCTAAGAGCGATCTCTTCCAGGCAACCTTAGGATGGAGAGGATTCAAAGGAGGTAGAAGGCGGAGCGTGCAATATTTAATAGTGTGATAAATAATTTAAACGTACATTCTAATAATAATACATACTAAAAAGTGATACACACTTTAATTACTTACAATGACGATAATATATCTACTAATATATAAAAGTATAAAATAGATAAATATGAAAAGTTAATTAAACACAATAACAGCCTCAACAAGTTGGCAACCGCGACAGATAAGATTGATTTACACGCTCTTTAAAAACAGCGAGCGATGGTGCGTGTCTAATTCCTTCCTGTCCTGACCCATTTTTTTATAGAATGACCAGAACGGGCACGAAAAGGCGACTCCATTTCATGGTTAATATTCCGAAGACTCCTACGAAGCGCATTGATTCCAATTTTATCGTGCGAACCGCTAGTCCGTGGAAAGTGCTGCTTGAATGGGTGTTCCCCGATAATTACAATCTGGGTGTCTTCAAATCACGAGTGAATCGGTTTCTTTTAGCGTGCACCATCGTAGACCGCACCATCGCGGCGAGTTGGTTGTCAAAAGCACTGAAGTGAGATTTTTTTCGTTTAGATTTCTCTTTTCTGTAGTCAAAAGCAAGCCAATTTTCAAGACAAAAAAGAACACATAATTAATTAATTAATTATTAATCTTTTTTGATAGAAGACAAAGTGATAAAAAAACTGGTTCAAGACGAGTTAATGCGATCATTGTCTTCAATTAACTGATAAGAAAATACTTAAGTACCTACTGGACTTTAATAACGCAATAACATCAGTTGTGTATGTATAAAAGTGTGCGTGTGTTAATCCTAGGTATTTGTTATAACATATCATCAGATCACACAAGCAAGAAAGATATGCCTTAGTACAATTTGTCGTTCGTGTTTAAATGTCTTCGTGTTTCACTTACCTTTTTTATTATACCGCTAAACACTTGTAGGTACGGCACACATACTCATTATTCACACACGTCTTGTAGTCTAACTCACCCTGTAGACGATCTTTTCGCCCATTTTTTTGCATGGGGACTAATTTAGTTCATTGGTGTCGCTGTTAGTTTCATAGAGTGCGCGAAAAATTTGTAAGTATGCAGTACTAACAGGTTTTGCGTTGAGCTGCTTATTTAAGGGGCAATTTGGGCAGCGTTTAGTCCATACAAACTTATTCTCCTGTTTCCTCCCTGGATAATACCGTTAATATATTGCTAATATTGCAAAACTATAAATCCATAGGATTTATAGTTTTGCTGGAAATCGAGGTGAACCATTTTTTACCCTTAAACCCAACCCCCACCCCCTCCCACTTCCCGAACTCAGATCACCCGTAATTTATTTTTCCTTTAATTTTTATCATAATAATGGGTTTCATACTACTGTGATTTTTTTTGGTTTCAAAAATTATCGATTCTGGTCTATTTGGCGTAGTCGGTTAGTAAAATATGAGCAGATCGCAAAATAACAAAAATCACTCGACATTCGGCAAACGCCGATATCAACTAGCCGAGTAGACTGCGAGGCGAAATGAATTTGTAGGCAACTAGGCATTCAATGCGGGAGCACGGGCGGGCACGCACACACGCACAGTCTGTTCGACACGCACACGTATATAGCTCGCTCGTCAGGGCGCAGCGAGACAGCAATAGAGTTGCTAAATACCTATTCATCAAATTTCTTGGCCGTGGTATACCGGCTTAATTTAATTTATTATTACTAAATAATAGGCATGCGTTTGACCGCCAACTCGACTGATGTTAAGCGATGATGCGGTCTACATAATAGAGCACGCTTGCCTAGAAGAAACCGAACACTTGTGATTTGAAGACGGCTTCGTACGGGTTTTCGGGTACAAGCAGTACAAGGTTTTGTTTAGCGATATAGTAAAAAAACATCAGTCATAGGACTGCACGTCAGAAGTGAAAACTTAAGTAGTAATTCACCTATTCTACAAGAGATGTCGCTGTTTTAAAATACACGGTACAGCACGACGATGACGCGAGTTCCATGATTTTTGTTCACCCAAAAGTGCTTAACGCGCCTAAAGAAGTTTTCACGTCAAAAATTATGAAACACGGAGACATTTGAACACAAATGATAATTGTAATACGGCATATCTCCCTTGTTTGTCTGATCTGAGGTCGGCACTGTGGATCTCATCAAAAGTCGTCATAATATAATAAGACATGAACGTTCTAAATAAAACAAAGGGATTGGATGACGGCGAAACCCATAATAATCTGACCTCTAAAATTTAATACGATCAAAACATATTGAAGGCAGGTTTATGATGTAAATCTGCCAATAAATAATGTTAACAAAACTAATTTAATCATATAGGTTCATAATATATTTGGACGAAGAGCTCGAATTTAAGCAAACCCTTGGTTGGGAATCAGGTCAAGGCATTACTTCAGCATTCGTCAGACTTTACTTGTAAGTAAATGTATGGAACCGACAAACTTCTAATTTTACCCCTGAGTTCATTACGGGTTATCTGGCGTAAGGAAATATAGGATTATTCCGGACTGTCCCCCTCCTCTGTCCCCTTGGGGGACAAAGTAAACTCTTATAATCTTATCTTAGGAACGATTTTTTTATTTTGAAGAACGTTTAAAAGTGATAGATAAAATATGACCAATTTTAAACTCTCTAAATATGTTACAAGCAGCACCGTTCTGCTGGAAACGGAGTAAGTGAAATAAAGCCTATATAAATAAATGAATTGCAGCGTTTACCAAGTTTGTCTAATTTGGATTGTCAATAGTTTCGTAACTGATACCTAAATCACAATTTATTTTGGGACTGTGCCATCGCCCTGTAAAGACCATGACCATAGCCGATGACCCCACAGTCACAAGTATTAAATTTTCGTTTTTCTTAACACGTATAATGTCTATATGCCTATATGTATAATTAGTTACTAGAAATGTTGTACATAAAATCTAATAGGTTACTACTATGGGTAGTGTTCGTTTGATTTTATTAGGCCGCAATTTTGATTAAGATTAGGTGTGATGGTGGTCAAAAACTGGCAGAGATGCTTGTTCATTATTGGGGCGAAGAATTACTGAGCTAAAGTGAAGGTGGCAGTACACATTGCAAGACGAATAGACAGGAATAAAGCCTCTAAATCAGTCACAGAATTATAGCCCAGAGGAGTGATAAGACGTAAGACCAATGGGCAGATCATCAGCAGAAGGAAGGACGATATCGTCAGGGCACGGCAAGACGTGGATGAGTAGGAGTGATGCAAAACCGAAAGGAATAGATTATTTAAGACTAGCAACCCGCACGTACGCTCGGGTTTATATTATATTTGTAAACCTTCCGTGAATCATTATATAACAGATGGTGAAAACAGTATCATAATCCGTTGCGTGGTTTAGGAGGAGTTAGCGGATATAGACGCGGAAAGCGACTTTATTTTATACTAGCCGTCCGCCCCGGCTTCGCACGAGTGTAAGCTCGGCCTTCGGCCTCGCTACAAAATATAATATAGCCTATGTCACCCGGGGATAGTGTAGCTTCCCAACAGTGAAAGAATTTTTCAAATCGGTTCAGTAGTTTCGGAGCCTATTCATTACAAACATACAAACATACAAAAATAGGTACAAATCTTTCCTCTTTATAATATTAGTGTAGACTATGTAGAGACTGTGGAGAAGAGGCTTATGCCCTGCAGTAGATCGCTCAATAATAAAACTCGTCATGAGATCGATAAAATTATGAAATTAAGATATGAAACAAGAACGTGAAACAAATATTAATAGGGTTTATTTCAGTACCTAACTGAAATATCATTCCGTCATCGTAATATAAAAAAAAAGTAATACTTAGCTATTAAACTAATCTAAGTACATACTTATTAAACCGCTGCCAGTGCCCTATTACCACGTTGTATGGCAATGCTCACCCTAGTCAAGTCACCCTTTGGAAAAGCAGCATTTTGGTCACGAGTTGCATCGACTAGACGTGATGACAAATCGTAATCTTAATTAATCGTAATGAAAAAAAACGATACATATAGGATTTACAATATTTTTTTTATTTATTACATAGGATTACAATTTAAACACAGAAGAGAAAAAAAACATCTCTTTTCTGTGAGATGATAGATATCAATAGATCATATCATTAAACAATGATATTATAATAACCTTGTAATGATATTACTTATTTGTTTTTTTTCAAAGTTAGAATTGCACAATTGCTAAACTTTTTTCAGTTGTAAATACATATTTATTGTAATAATGACAAAAGAAGGCAATTTGACTAAACTTTGACTAATAAACAATAGACTGACAGATGTGAAATGTGATCTATTAAATTGACTCTACTTTAGGCTCATTTGATGTGACATTCGATCTTCTTTTTACTTTCAATACTCGTTGAAATAAACACTGTAGATTATTTCAGAACGTCATCATACCTATGAGATGAGAAAATAATACTTGCATCTAATTAGAAGGTTCGAATCCCATGGAACATTCTAGCAACAACACCAATTGACAAAGTGATTAGCGAGTTCGAAATTATCTACTAATAGATGGCCTAATATCACACATGCGCCCGCGGTATAAACAACTAGCTGTGCGGTGAGGCACGTACGCTTGGCCTCGGCGGTATTTGTAGGCTTCAATCGACCTTTTTGAGTAATATTCTGATGAAAATGTTGAGGAAAACAACTTTAATATACAAAATTCTTTTAAACCTAAATACGCCTGCACCGAATGGGGACCAGAATGTACGATTCTATGCACGACCCTCTGGATCTAGTTCCTGGAATAGAAAAACGGGAACTGCTCGCCCATCTTGCCGGCGACTGTGACCTAAATACGTACCTAACATATATTATCTCTATTATACCCTTTTAAAGTTAAAATTACTCTGCTAGTCTGTGGAATGCGCTGCCTGAATGAGTGTTCCCCGAGTAGTGACAAGCTGGGTTTCTTCGAATCACGAGTGAATCGGTTTCTTCTAGGCAAGCGTGCTCCATCGTAGACCGCATCATTGCTTAACATCAGGCGAGGTGGCGGCCAAAAGCAAGCCTATTTTTTTATTTAAAAAAGTTACTTGTAACGTGTTACGGTACCTAACAGGCCTTAAGCATTTGGACTTTATTTCTTCTCTGGGTAATCCTTTTTATTGTACAATAGGGGTTACGCATATACCTTGTATCTACTTAGCCAAAAGGAGGTCATTTTACTCATCATTATGAACTACTATGGAACCAACCCTGAAATCGCGACTGTTTCTATGGAACAGCTGTTTTTCGCGATTTCAGGGTTGGTCTCATAGTAAAAGTTGTTCATAATGATGAGTACAATGACCTCCTTTCGCCTTAGTACAGGGTATGCGTAACCCTGTATAAATAAAGTAGTCTAATAGGTCTACGTATAATTAGTGCGGATACTTTGCTGAAAGTATAAACTGCTAAGAAAGTCGTTCTATTACACAGCCTCGGATTGTGTCGTAAGTTATCCCAGAATGACATAAGCTGATCAAGTAGTGCAAGGCAAACTGCGGTGTCAGGCTCCTTATACAGACTTAAATGTTATAAACCCTATTTTTATATCGATCTTACACAAACTTGTAAACAAGACTGGCTTCATCATCATCATCATCATCATCATTAGCCAATTAACGTCCACTGTTGGACAAAAGCCTCGCTCAAAGAGAGGGGTGTTCCCATAATCCCCACGCTTTGCAGGCGGCTTGGGGATCGCAGTACGTTCACCGTGTACTATTAGAGTATTACAATTATTACTACAAGACTGGCTTAGTTGCGGATAATCTGTTAAATGATAAAGAAGTCATAGAAGACCTGGGGTCTTACGGGCTAACTCTTAACGTGGGCTCAAATTAGCCTTGAAACAGCAAACAGTTCGGAAAATCATACGCTTTGTGGTTTCGTTAATTTTCTCATCACCTAAACATGTAGCCGTCCACAAGTTCAAGGTCACTCAGCGGGCTATGGAGAGAGCTATGCTTGGCGTTTCTCTGAGGGATCGTATCCGGAAGGAAGTTACTCGCCAGAAAACCAAAGTCGCTCAGCGACTTTAGCTTGCTAATAGCTCAGCGTATTAGCAAGCTAAAGCAGCAGTGGGCCGATCATATCTGTTGTAGAACCGATAACCGTTAGGGTGATAACCGTTAGACGTGTTCTAGAATGGAGACCACGAATTGGCAAACGTAGTGTAGGACACCCTGAGAATCGTTGGAGTGACGATATACATAAGACGGCTGGCAGTGGCTGGAAGAGAAAAGCCGAAGATTGGGCTGAGTGGCTTGCTCTGGGAGAGGCCTATGTCAAACAGTGGAGATATAGACTGGACTGATAGATAGATATAGTATAGACTGATTATGATGATGATTATTATAAACAGGTAGCCATAAGGCCCTGCTACCTGAAACGTACGAAGATTCTAATGAGACTAAAACAACGTTCAAATAGAAATGGGTGTGAATTGATACTAAGTGGCAAAACAGTATATGTTTTCCATTATCTGATACCACTCCATTAGAATCTATTGTTAGGAATTATAGGTATTTATACATTAAATATTTATATTCTTAATTTAAGGTATATATTTATTATTACTTGATGATGATAATAAGGTTAAGAGTAATCCAAAATGTAAATAAACTTCGTAGTTTTGATTATTTTCGAATAGCAACACTTGGCTTTTTCATGTACTGTCGTCTCGCTCTTCCGATCGGCCCGATCCGAGTTGACCCGAGTATCGGTGACAGATCGGGTGCGGCGACAGCTTGTATTTTTACTTTGTTCTTCTGATCGCGGCAACCAAGTCGAGCAGACGTGAATAACCAAGCGTTGGATAGGAAGATATTGTCGATAATATTAGGTACGTACCGTGCACTTAAGTAAGTTCTGATTGCCTACCCCCAATATATAATGATATAATATGAAATTATAGATTGATCGTTGTCAAATTATGTTTTATTTATAGATTATTAACCCCTTCCTTATAACTCAGAAGTGGGATTAGCGAGTGTCTTCTCTTCTAGTGTTGGGAAACTACTCGTTAATCCCACGTCCATGCCCACTTGGTAATTTTTCCAATTTTATGTTTTTTTTTCTCCTCTTTGTTTTTCTACCTCCTCATATCTTAATAATTTCTTTGGAGCTAAGCAGGCTCGTATTTGGCCATGTTAGCTTCATAGCAATCATAGTGACATGGTCATCAAGTAATATATATGCGTATTTATTATCTACCCTCACTTATTTTGCATTATTTGTAAATTTCTTGAATTTGCTTTGTTCTCTTCCCATTTACTTGGCTGTTGCTTTATGTTATGACAAAATAAATAACGTTTACAATGTACGGATAAATGTGTTATCCTATAATGGCGTATTGATGTGATATCACTGCATTATCTAGATGCGCGGGAGCGCGTCAGAGCCAAGCTCGAGTGGTACCGTGTGTAATATTACATTAAGTAATTACGGTAGCTTACCGTTACTGATGTAAAGCGCTATACTTTGAACTCGGCTATCGAAAGTGAAAATAGTTTTGTACGTAATGACTGGGGTTGATGAAAATTTTAAAAGTTTATTGAGTCGACCCGTACGCTGTTGAATATTTCTGTAATAATGATGTGCGACATCCGTGAGTACCTATGCGAATATAAGACGTAGAAAATCACGGAATACAACGCTGCATTTTCCTTTTCATTGTGGTTGCGTCTACGCTATGTTAGTATACGAATAACTACTTTAAAGCAGTAATGCAGGCTTTCAAGTTTAAATAAAAACCCCTTTATGATTTAAATGCAAATAATGCGAATGAATTCTAGTTTATTGGTCGTTACCAAACTATTTGATCACTATTTGAGATCAAGTTATAATGTAGATACCATTATTCCTACCTCACACATATCATTGACGTTTTCGTATAGTTTATTTATTTATTTAGTAAACATATTTATGTGGTTAAAATATTTTTGTTTCGGAACCAGTCCATAATCGTGAGTTAAATTATCATGAATCAAAATAATTACTACTACCTACTATCAATTACATAACCTTACATAATTATTCACAACATTTATTCATATTCTTAAAGTTAAGTTTTTTTTACAAATATATATTAAAAAAAAACAACATAATTATTACTAAAATAAATGACGCATGTTTTTTTTCATACCGTTTCGTAAAACATAAACTCGCTGCGTTTAAATACGTTTCGTACGAAACATAAAGCAAAACATGATGCAAGTTTCAGACGATGGGAGATACTGACGAGGACCAACCTGGAGGTGAGCCTGACGACCGCATTGAAGGCGGGACAAGGCAGACTTCAGTGTCACGTCAGCGCGAGGGAGTGGAAGGGAGCCGGCGAGAGCGGCAAATCCACAAACGCGTACGAGATCCGAGCGAGGGAGTGGAAGGGAGTCGGCGAGAGCGGCAAGTCCACAAGCGCTCGCGAGACCAGAGCGAGGGAGTGGAAGGGAGTCATCAAGAAAGGCAAGTCCACAAACGCTCTTATAATAATTCTAAATCGCGAAGTCCCAGTATGGGCATGACACGACGTAGTAATGAGCATCAGCCGTCCCGACAGTGGCGTCGAGACTTGGCATCGTTAAGAAAGAGTACCGATGATTCGGATTATGGCGAGTACCGTGATCGTAGGAGATCCCGGTCGCGACTGCGCTCTTATAAGAGGAGGCGAAACGATCACAGCAGGTCACGAAGATTATACTATAGCTCATCTGATGACGGAGCGCGTGCGGTGGGACGGGAGCGACGTCGATCTTATTCCGATAGTGATGATGATGCAAGACTAACAATTAAACGTCGACGGCGCTCCTCGCCTAACCGCTCGCGCTTGCCCAAAAGCAGAGCTGACAATACTAAGGATATGACAGGAAGTGATAAGAGTATCTTAAAGAAGTTTTTAAACATATTAAGCAATGTCCAGGGATCATCGAGCTCTAAGCTTTCTTTGACAAACGTCCTACCAGAATTTGATCCTATTTCCAAAGACCAAACTATATTAACATGGCTAACCAAGGTGGAAGAATGCGCTGAGATATATGCCTGGAATGAACGCGAAATCATCCATTTTGCTCTTCCAAAATTGTCGGGTATAGCCAAAACATGGTATCAGGGTCTGGATACAGTACTATACAGCTGGACTGAATGGAAAAGGAAGCTTATTGAATCGTTTCCCTGTAGAACCGATTACGCAGAACTGTTAACTAATATGCTGGCCAAGCGTGCGCGTTACGGTGAATCTTTAGAACATTATTACTATTCTAAAATAAATTTGCTTAACCGATGCGGTATTAAAGGTAGAAAAGCAGTCGATTGTCTCCTAAATGGCATCGAAGATCGCGCCATCAGGGTCGGAGCCCAGGCTGCTCAGTTTAGAGAGCCAGAAGACGTGCTAAAATATTTAAAAACGGTTAAAGCGGGAAACGTTAGGGACGTGACCGATAGGACGAAACAAGACCGTAGGAACTCAAATGTGACAAACACGCAAAAATCTAAATTCGAGATACTTAAAAATGTTAAATGCTATAATTGCAACGAAGAAGGCCACAAAAGCTTCAAATGTACTAAAGCACTTAGTAAGTGCACTATCTGTAGTAAAATCGGGCACTTAGGCTTGTTTTGTAGAGCTAAACCAAACAATAACGCGAATGAGAGAAACCAGGGAGGTCCAACAAAATTAGAAAAGCAAATTGCTCTTTTAGACGAATCCGAAAACACTAATGGTAAGTACCTGATAGAAATCGAAATGCAGGGAAAAGTGCTCAACTCGTACGTAGATCTAGGCAGCCAATGTACTTTAATCAAAGAGTCGGTAGCTAAAGAGTTAGGCCTTAAGTACACCCCAGATAAACTTCCGATCTTGCGAGGTATAGGAGGCCACGGCGTTCAACCTTTAGGAAAAGCTTATGTCGACGTATTAGTGCAAGGCATAAAAGAAAATGTCGAAGTTTTTATCGTCGACGATCCTGTCATCAATTACTCAGTCTTACTGGGCCACTCCTTCACGGAGAAACCAAACATTATAATTACAAAAACTCCAGACCAAATCATTTTCGAGAGATGTACTAACAATAAAATTGTTCTAAAGGTTGGTACTGACACTGTTATTCAGCCTAATAAGACTGCAGCAATAACAGTTGAAGCTTACCCCAAGCTTAATGGGCCGATATTTGTGAACGGAACTGTAAGAGGTGAGGACAACAGTGAACATTATTTGCTGCCTGGAGAATACATCGTCGAAGATGGTTCGGCCAGGGTCCTCATCCAAAACTTAAGCGCTAAAGAAATTAATTTTCGAAAGGGATTTCTTGTTACGCGTGCTGTGCGTTTAGATTGTAGCCTCGATGTATTACCAATTTCTCTTGACGACGATGCAGTAAGGGAGTCTATCCAATGTGGAGAACAACTCACTGTGGATCAAAAACATGATCTGCAAAATGTGCTTGCCAAGTACTCAGACTGTTTTTCCTCGGGACTTAGAGATTTAGGGTTCACGACCGCGGGTGAGATGAAGATCGAACTTGAGAATTCTGATCCAGTGGTATACAGGCCATACCGACTTTCTTTTGGCCAAAGAGCGCAAGTGCGTGAAATGGTGCAAGAAATGATGGATGCAGGAATCGTCAAGGAATCTTCATCTCCATACGCGAGCCCGATCGTGCTAGTCAAAAAGAAAACCGGCGAACAAAGGCTATGTGTTGACTACAGAGCCCTTAATAGACGCACTAAGAAGGAACATTACCCGCTCCCTCTTATTGAGGATCAATTGGATAGGCTATCTGGAAACAAGCTATTTATTTCCTTAGACTTAGCCTCTGGGTACTACCAAATCCCAATTGAGATGAGCTCACAGGAAAAAACCGCATTCGTTACCCCTGACGGTCAGTTTGAATACACAAGGATGCCCTTTGGCTTAGTAAATGCCCCATCCGTATTTCAAAGAACGATTAACAACATCCTTTCGGACGTTAAGTCCTATGCTCTTGTATACATGGACGATGTCCTCATTCCAGCCCGTTCCTTCGAGGAGGGAATGGCTAGACTCGAAGAAGTCCTAACTCACCTAAAAAAAGGTGGTCTAACTCTAAAATTGGCTAAATGCCGATTCTTCTGCGAATCTATTGACTTTTTGGGATTCCAAATAGGGGCGACTGGTATTCAGCCCGGTTCAAAGAAGGTCGAAGCAATATCCAAATTTCCAGTGCCAAAGTCACAACACGAATTGCGTCAGTTCCTCGGCCTTGCCAGCTTTTTCAGGAGATTTGTGAAAAGTTTTGCCTGTATGGCAGCACCTCTCACGGATCTCCTCAAAAAGAACGCTGATTGGACATGGGGGCCGCAACAAAATGAGTCATTTCAGTCAATAAAAATGGCGCTGACCCAAAAACCCGTGCTAGAGCTCTACGATCCTAAAAGGGAGACACAAATTCATACTGACGCCAGCAAACACGGCATCGCTGGGATCCTGCTTCAAAAGAATGATGACGACTTATGGAAACCAGTTTCCTATTTCAGCCGAAAAACCACCCCAGATGAGCAGAAATACCACTCATTTGAGCTGGAAACACTCGCAGTAGTGTCATCTCTTAATAGATTTAGAGTGTATCTTCTCGGTATGCCTTTCAAGGTGCTGACAGATTGCAACGCTCTAAGAACTACACTGACGAAGAGGGACCTCGTTCCACGCGTAGCTCGGTGGTGGGTTCAAATTCAAGAATTTAACTGCGAAATTGAGTACCGACCGGGCTCCAGTATGAAACACGCCGACGCTTTGAGCAGGAACCCAGTAGGTGACGCAGTCGCGGAACAGCATGTTCTAGACGTTCTGAATATAGGCAATGAAGACTGGATTACTACTGTACAGTCTAGCGATACCGAAGTGACCCGTATTAAAGAAATATTGACTGATTCTAAATCAGTTAAAGTCGTAGACATTCTCAAAAATTTCAAGCTCAAAAATGGTAAAGTGTATCGTGTTATCGGTAAAGGGGATAATGACATTCGTTGGTTAGTGCCAAAAGGGGTTCGATGGCAGATTGCAAAAATGAACCATGATGACGTAGGGCATTTCGGTTTTGAAAAAACGCTAACTAGGATACAGCAGTCTTATTGGTTTCCTAAAATGAGAAAATTCGTTAAAAAGTACGTCAATTCTTGCTTAGAGTGCGCTTACCATAAGGGTGTTTCAGGCAAACAACAAGGGGAATTGCACCCAATTCCGAAAATCGAGATCCCATTCCACACCATTCATGCTGATCACCTGGGACCATTTGTTAAAAGTAAAAGGGGAAATTGCTACTTGTTAGTAATCATTGACGGCTTCACCAAATATATTAATATTACGCCTGTGCGTAACACCAAAAGTGCTACCTCAATTAAAGTTCTTAAAGAACACATGAGTTACTTTGGCGCTCCGTCTAGGCTTATAACAGATCAAGGCACGTCATTTACAAGTAACAATTTCCGGACTTTTATAAAAACAGTTGGCATTAAGCATGTCCTGAACGCAGTGGCTACTCCACGGGCCAATGGTCAGGTGGAGAGATTCAATAGGACGATTCTGGAGGCTCTATCTACCAAATGTCACGACAAGGACGATAAAAGCTGGGACGAGTACGTGCCGGATATACAGATAGGTTTAAATACTACAGTTCATAAAACAACCGGCAAAACTCCGTCCGAACTCTTATTCGGATTTAGAATCAACAACGGCTCCGAAAACATACTTAACGAAATCATTAATGACACTATAGAGACAAACTCCAACACTATAGAACAGGTAAGAGAGGAAGCTAGTAATCGAATAAGCAAACAACAAGATAGGGATAAAGCTAACTTTGATTCCAAACGAAAAAAGACCCATAATTATGTTGTCGGTGGTTTAGTAAGCGTGAAACGTGAGGTTCCAAGTGACGGCAAGTCAAAAAAATTGGTGAATAAATACCAAGGTCCTTACCGCATATGCAAGTCGTTACCTAATGACAGGTTCGTAATCGAAGACACGCCGCTAACCCGCAAGCCTGGCCGGCCTCGGTATGAAAACATTGTATCGATAGACAAACTTAAGCCTTGGCTAGTTTTCAGCAAAAGTCATGATCCTACATCTGAAAATTCCGAATCAGACTCGGAAGATAGTAATGATACATCTTTTAGAGATGATGAACAGAGAGTCGACAATGATTCAAATGTAGAACCCTCAATCACAACATAATGTTTATTGGCTAGATCGATTCAGAATATAAATTTAATTTTTTACTTTTATTATATCACGAAATATATGTATTTATTGTAATAAAACTAACTAAAATAAGATAAATTGTGTAATAGAAACATTACGTAATGAAAAAAAACCGAAATGATTTATATGGGTAGAACTGTAATAATATAAAATTATTAATTTAATATTATTACTGTCCAATTAATATTATTACTGTTCAATTAATATTATTACTGTTCAATATTAATTAAATATTAAATATTTTACCTTTGATGTAAAATATTTAATAATGTGCGTAATACGATTATCATAATATGATAATATCTAGGTAAGCAACATATTTAATAAGAGACAACATGTTTATAAATCTATCGACAAGCTGTGTCAACTTCAACTTCTATTTTTGTTCCTGGCGTAAGCTGTCTATAATATAATTTCGTTCTTTTTCTTTTTTTTTACTTTGCTGTGCCTACCTGTCAGACTCACAAACATACCATGAGCAAAGGGACTTGCTCGGACATCAGGATGACCGAGTTGTTAGGAATTATAGGTATTTATACATTAAATATTTATATTCTTAATTTAAGGTATATATTTATTATTACTTGATGATGATAATAAGGTTAAGAGTAATCCAAAATGTAAATAAACTTCGTAGTTTTGATTATTTTCGAATAGCAACACTTGGCTTTTTCATGTACTGTCGTCTCGCTCTTCCGATCGGCCCGATCCGAGTTGACCCGAGTATCGGTGACAGATCGGGTGCGGCGACAGCTTGTATTTTTACTTTGTTCTTCTGATCGCGGCAGCCAAGTCGAGCAGACGTGAATAACCAAGCGTTGGATAGGAAGATATTGTCGATAATATTAGGTACGTACCGTGCACTTAAGTAAGTTCTGATTGCCTACCCCCAATATATAATGATATAATATGAAATTATAGATTGATCGTTGTCAAATTATGTTTTATTTATAGATTATTAACCCCTTCCTTATAACATCCACGGAATTTTCGTGTCATAAACAGAAAACAATGCTGTTTGTGTCTTTTTATACAATTATCAATATACACAGTTAGTAGAAAACAAGTTTTTTTATTCAAAAAATTATTTTTCAAACCAAGCTTTTATGAAATTAGTGATCGGAACGGTGTAATCAAAATGAGTCCAAACACTGCCAGTCTACTATTTATTATCCATCGAGGAGTGCCGTTATCCACTGTCACCATCATCAAATCAGTCGCTGTCTCCATATTATTGTATTGTCATCGGAACTTGGCAAGTATGCCAAATTTCAGCTCATCCGAACATCGGGAAGTGGGTCAAATTTAACTTACAATATTTGATTACAGACATACAGACACCGGGACAGGAGAAACTAAATAAAAACTTGTGAAACACCTGATAATACTGTGCTAAATTGTAAAACAAAAGATCGTAACATAGGGCAGGTATTACCGTCCAATAATTTATATCGGAGAAACTGGGCCATCCTCTTCGAGATCTCGGTTGCGTAAAACATCGGAATCAATCTCTTTATCCTTGCCTTGTACGAATAAGACTTCACATGCTCTTAATTTAGTCAAATATTTCTCGGATACTTGGCAACGTGATTCGAAAACAACATTGGATAATCACCGAAAGCTGCAAACAATCTATCAAACGGTGTACAATATAATTCTTTTGGTATTTTAAAAACAATAAAATTCTATAAAAAGTTCGAAAGCAAATTTTCTTGTATAATTTCCTCTTAATGCATTTACTCCATTTTAGTTATTATACGATTATTAGGTGAATCTAGTTTTTATTAGCATATCAAGTCAAATACTCTTCTGTTATATTGCTTCACAAATTAGAACTCTTCCGTCCAATCTAAATCAATAGTTCCTTCACTTATTTGAAAATGTTATTTATTTCAAGTTATTTCGTAGGGAAAATGTGTTTTTAATATCACATCACATTATTATAAATTATAGGTACACACGGAACGTTGTGTGTAAATGTATTCTTACCTATGTTTGTCCGCACTTAAATCCGTAACAACTGAATGGATATGAATAAAATTTGTATGGAGATAGATAAATCTTGTTTTTGTAAAATTGGCAAGTGCCTTTATTAACTAAATAAAATACAAGCTAACACTATCACTACAAAAACAGTTTAGACAGCCCATAAACCGTTAAAGTCCGTTAAGTCTGCGTGCTTCATCTTCGACCACATCGTCGCTTACCAACAGGCGATTTGGTGGTCAAACGCGAACTTATCCACGATAAAAAAAAGGTCTAAAGACAATCCAAATGCTCAAGCCCACTATCAGTTGGCAGCGTACCTAGTATGCTGGCGGCATTACCACGCTGAATGGCAATGCTTATGCGTTGAGCCAGAAACACGCCAGCATTTTGGTCCCTAAGGGATAGCTTTACCCGCGACACCTTAGGTAGTCAGAGATTTTTTGCTCATGTAAAATTGAAAGAAAAACATCGTCATCTTCAAACTCGTATCAAGAAATATGTAAGTATAAAAATTTGGCTCGTAATGTTGTTTAGAGTTCGCTCCGCATCTGTTTGACGCACACTGCGGGCTCGTCAACACAGGGGCTGTTGATAAAGGCCCATAATTTGCGTATGTCGTACATGATATCAATGTTTACTGTAATAAAATGTTAGATATCAAAATTAAAACACTTTAGCGAAACTTATCACGTATATTTTACATAGGAAATGTTTTGAATAAAAAACATTGGCGGTACTTGTAAATAATTTCATAACATTTCTATATACATCCATCATCTAGAGTTTAGATTGAAACGTCAGGAATTAAAACAATGCAAAATATAGGTACGTGATAAAATCAGTGTTCAATTTCAATGTTTAATAATACAAAAAAAAAACAATCCTGGAAAGCGAATAAGATATCGTAGGTAGCGAACTGTTTGCTAAATTAAGTCGGACCGTTTGGTTTTTTTGTCGTTAAAATCTTTAAGAAAGCAACGTACGTTGAATACTAAATTCAATTTACAAACGCTAAGGAGTTTTGTGTGAGTTTATCGAGAACGGGAATTGTTGTTTATTTAGGGTCTCCTTCTTCATCCATCACTAGTTCACTAGTTAAAACCAAGTGAAGTATGTATGCCACTTGTTAGCGTGGTCGTTAAAACCAAGGGCGTAGTCAGGGACGGGTAAGGGGCAGACCCCTACCCCGCGGATGTTGGCTGTGGTTAAGCGCTCACTCTGAGTGCTACTGAGCCGAAAAGTAAATAACTGTATGCTACGTTGCATTTGCCCCCAACTGCCCCACCCCCTGAAAATAATCCTGGCTTCGCTCTTGGTTAACAATGCTACACATATGAATTAGAAGCAATGTCTCGCACCATGGCGCGCTATTTATAGAGGATGAATCCTTGATAGAGGGTACTAATGACCTAATGGCATGCACATGTAGATTGTAGAGATCGCTGTTTGTTTACAAAAGTCGCACGATTGTCTCGACCTTTGAATAGCGCAGATGGAATATAAATATGACTAGAGATAGATTTAAAAGTTCGTTTCAATCAAATGCTTGGAAATCAGTTCACCATGTAAAAAAAAACTTACGTCAAAATGATTAGCTTCTTTTTCAAGTTTATATTACACTACGTTATATTTATTTTTATTATCTTTTACAAGGTCACGCGGAAAAGGTATATAATGCACTAAGCCAAAAGGGGTACAATAATAAAGGGGTACAATGTTCTCATAAATATGAACAAATTTTCTTCATGGGACCAAGACTGAAATCTCGATAAAAAATATCAGCTACTCCATACATTTGTCGAGTGTGTTGTTTTTTCGTGATTTCAGTGTTAGTCCCTCAGTAAAAGTTATTCATGACTATATGGGTATTGTGGACCTTTTACAGCTTTGTACCTACATCCTTTCTGTATAAACCTCTATATTAGTATGGCATGGTACGCCAGAAAAAGCAGAATATCGCTTTTTTTTCTTTATTCATTAGTTAGCTATTTCGTCATTACTATATTTTATACTGACTAGGCGTCCTACTTGCAGATTGAAATGGGGCTAAAACTGCGTCATTTGGCAAAAAAACTGCAAAATGTAAGGTAATTAAACTATAATAATAAAATATTTTATGCCAGTATATTTTTAGTGTATAATTTACTTATTTATTTAAAGGTCTGTTAACATCTAGACGTCACATTATTTATAAGATCTAGACGGCACGTCCGCGACCAAGCGATCGCTAGTATGTAAAATTATTGTAAATCAAAAAATTTACCATGAAATTAATCTGCCATTTTGAATAACGTACTCAGAAATAGGAAAATGATTTTGACTACGTTTCGAAATAGTGATTCAGGAGGTGTGGGCGGCACAAGTCACTTTCCACTTAGTTTGAAATGCCTATCGCGAATTCTATAATAAATTATACTACATAATATACATTTTTTTATAAACTTCAAAATATAACAACCTATTATTTACTAGCAAAAACAAGGATTATATAATTTAAAGCTACTTATGAACGTTAATATTATAGTAGCTATAATTTAAGAAAATCCTAAAACGTTTGGCATCTAACTAGATTTCAAGACTTTTGTTGGCGAAACTGACTAACTCCACAACTAAGTATAACATAAATGTTTCAGTCGTTTGGCCCATATTTCACATAAGTAATTATGTTTTTTCTGGGATTAGGATTATATGAACAAATTTGCTCTTAAAATTACCTACATTAACAAGAAACAGCCGAAATCATTTAAAATTTTTATGAAACTATTTAAGAAAACCTGTCAATTGTTACTTAAAAGAACACAATATACGATAGAAAGGCAATTAAATTAATCAGACACATATACCTATACTGAAACGGAGTGAAATAGAAATGCCATCAATTCAGTGTTCAATTTCAATGTTTAATAATACAAAAAAAAAACAATCCTGGAAAGCGAATAAGATATCGTAGGTAGCGAACTGTTTGCTAAATTAAGTCGGACCGTTTGGTTTTTTTGTCGTTAAAATCTTTAAGAAAGCAACGTACGTTGAATACTAAATTCAATTTACAAACGCTAAGGAGTTTTGTGTGAGTTTATCGAGAACGGGAATTGTTGTTTATTTAGGGTCTCCTTCTTCATCCATCACTAGTTCACTAGTTAAAACCAAGTGAAGTATGTATGCCACTTGTTAGCGTGGTCGTTAAAACCAAGGGCGTAGTCAGGGACGGGTAAGGGGCAGACCCCTACCCCGCGGATGTTGGCTGTGGTTAAGCGCTCACTCTGAGTGCTACTGAGCCGAAAAGTAAATAACTGTATGCTACGTTGCATTTGCCCCCAACTGCCCCACCCCCTGAAAATAATCCTGGCTTCGCTCTTGGTTAACAATGCTACACATATGAATTAGAAGCAATGTCTCGCACCATGGCGCGCTATTTATAGAGGATGAATCCTTGATAGAGGGTACTAATGACCTAATGGCATGCACATGTAGATTGTAGAGATCGCTGTTTGTTTACAAAAGTCGCACGATTGTCTCGACCTTTGAATAGCGCAGATGGAATATAAATATGACTAGAGATAGATTTAAAAGTTCGTTTCAATCAAATGCTTGGAAATCAGTTCACCATGTAAAAAAAAACTTACGTCAAAATGATTAGCTTCTTTTTCAAGTTTATATTACACTACGTTATATTTATTTTTATTATCTTTTACAAGGTCACGCGGAAAAGGTATATAATGCACTAAGCCAAAAGGGGTACAATAATAAAGGGGTACAATGTTCTCATAAATATGAACAAATTTTCTTCATGGGACCAAGACTGAAATCTCGATAAAAAATATCAGCTACTCCATACATTTGTCGAGTGTGTTGTTTTTTCGTGATTTCAGTGTTAGTCCCTCAGTAAAAGTTATTCATGACTATATGGGTATTGTGGACCTTTTACAGCTTTGTACCTACATCCTTTCTGTATAAACCTCTATATTAGTATGGCATGGTACGCCAGAAAAAGCAGAATATCGCTTTTTTTTCTTTATTCATTAGTTAGCTATTTCGTCATTACTATATTTTATACTGACTAGGCGTCCTACTTGCAGATTGAAATGGGGCTAAAACTGCGTCATTTGGCAAAAAAACTGCAAAATGTAAGGTAATTAAACTATAATAATAAAATATTTTATGCCAGTATATTTTTAGTGTATAATTTACTTATTTATTTAAAGGTCTGTTAACATCTAGACGTCACATTATTTATAAGATCTAGACGGCACGTCCGCGACCAAGCGATCGCTAGTATGTAAAATTATTGTAAATCAAAAAATTTACCATGAAATTAATCTGCCATTTTGAATAACGTACTCAGAAATAGGAAAATGATTTTGACTACGTTTCGAAATAGTGATTCAGGAGGTGTGGGCGGCACAAGTCACTTTCCACTTAGTTTGAAATGCCTATCGCGAATTCTATAATAAATTATACTACATAATATACATTTTTTTATAAACTTCAAAATATAACAACCTATTATTTACTAGCAAAAACAAGGATTATATAATTTAAAGCTACTTATGAACGTTAATATTATAGTAGCTATAATTTAAGAAAATCCTAAAACGTTTGGCATCTAACTAGATTTCAAGACTTTTGTTGGCGAAACTGACTAACTCCACAACTAAGTATAACATAAATGTTTCAGTCGTTTGGCCCATATTTCACATAAGTAATTATGTTTTTTCTGGGATTAGGATTATATGAACAAATTTGCTCTTAAAATTACCTACATTAACAAGAAACAGCCGAAATCATTTAAAATTTTTATGAAACTATTTAAGAAAACCTGTCAATTGTTACTTAAAAGAACACAATATACGATAGAAAGGCAATTAAATTAATCAGACACATATACCTATACTGAAACGGAGTGAAATAGAAATGCCATCAGTTAGTCCAAACAATACTGCCGCTTTCAATTAAAATGAAACCATTTGCTTAAAGAAATTGCAGTTCAGTTCATACCGTTGTATGAGTCATGACAAGATTATATCTACTATACTATACTAGGTAGATATATTAGGTGATGTGGTTTTTGCCACAGAGTTTCATCATAATATCAACAGTAATATTAGTGAAGCAAAATCTGTTTATTCTTGCGTCATTTGATCATAAGCATAACCTACGATTAATGTTGGTAGTGGTCAGGACTGCACAGAAGTGCATGAACAAAATAGTTACTACCTATTTGTGTAGCGTATATCTTAATACCTTTACGAAATTGTAATTGATTGAAAAGAAGTTATGGGTGGTTACCACAGATTTGTATTAGGTTGGATGCGGCGAGTACACTAAAAAATTAATTAATTGCCTGATTTGCATGTTTGTTTTCCGTCATAAGTTGGAATAATGCTTCAACTTAATTCAGTTTTCCGTCATCTTGGCAGTAGCACGTCAGACGTTGATACAAAAATGATAAATTGCGCCATACGAAACCGTAAAAACCCTTCGAAAGTAGTTGACCGTGCGAATACTTAAATTACTCTCGCGATGTACAAAAATGCAGCGTTTTTTTTTTTGACAATTTGACATAATTTGGCTTCTAAGCTGATTAAAATCTGTGGTAGGTACATGCATCATATTTTGTCGATGACTAATTTTAAACAATGTCTAATTGCCTCGATCCCTGAATTTGAACATAAATGGACAGAAATAATATTGAGGCCCGAAATGGCAGATTTTTTACAGCAGTTTTTTTTTTTGCAAAGACGATAATGAAATAATGTACGTAGAACGTTCCTTCAAAATATACACGCGCTAAAGAAAAGACGTCAAATTTGAGTTCATAAAATACAAGAAAATCTAATTCACACGCAAGAATGCCATTAATTATATCGGCATTAGCACCTGACTCAACAAAACAAATGCAAATGATGTCACGTGATCGAAAATTTGCGGGTTCAAAGTTTCTATACTGAATGACTCAGTGGTTTGGCGAGTGCTCAGAACAAGGGCCTTACGCTCAACTGTAAACGCGGGCCAGAATAGGTGCAGTTTGCAAAATCACGCGAACGCGAACCTTAACTCGCCGAGATACGGTTTGCGGTTAGGTAGAGTTGGGTGTAAGGCCCCAGTTCTAATTATGTGGAAATCCGACTAACATTTTTCACGGTTGCTTTCTAGAACGTTACGATAAGTTTAGTTTAAATTTCAAGTCAAGCTCTGATGTTTTCTGATAAATACTAAAGACCCCAAACTAAGCAAAGCGTGGAATATGGCAGCCAGAGACTGATACACATACATATATATTTTTAAATAGATACTTAACTAGATATTAACACTCAGACATAGAACAAACACAAATGTTTGTCCTAGGTGGGAATCGAACCCACGCCCCCAAGCGCAGAAAGCAGATCCACTACCAACTAAGCTAACGGGGCTGTCTAAGCTGAATTGTGGGTGGACAATGAATATAAGTCATCATCATCACCAACCAGGAGACGTCCATTGCTAAACATAGGCCTCCCCCTTAGACTTCCACATTGAGCGACAACCTGCCATCTACATTCACTGGGCATGGACTCTCATTATGATGTAGGTAGGTCCATCTAGGATTAAAAAAATCAATGAATAAGTATACCTAAGTAACTATCATCAATCTAGGCAAACTTAGTTTATGTAAAAGCATTTTTATTGTATTGTAGATATATATTCTGTATTTGCCAATCTTACTTCGAAACGAGCCAAACTTATGGGTGTATTGAACGTCGACTGGGGCCTCATTTTCTAAGGGCATTCATCTATTCCTGAATTTTAGTTTTTGACGTCATAGACTAATCTCGTGTAAAAAACGGCACATGGTCGCTGACGTTCGTATCCAGGAAACATTAGCAAACGCGTCCTAAATTCTAATACCACTGTAATTTGGCATCGCAGCAATTCGAAACGAACATTCTAGAACAATGACGGAATTGATTGAAAAAAAAATGGATAAAAAATCAACATTCATGGGTCTAGTCATAGGCATTGTCATCGTGTGCTATCTATTATGTAAACAGTGTTGCAATGATACGAGACACGACCACGCGGTCGAGTGGGCTCCGCAGAAGCACCCGTTGGACAGCCGCCAGCTACTTTCGTCAGGTCATTCTCGCCTGGAATACGCACGTCTAGCTCGCGTAATACTAGGAACACTGTCCTCGACTCGGTTCGAAGACTCGCCTGATCATACATGACAAAGTCACAAAAATATCCGTGATCATCTCTCTAACCCGAAATCTAAACTCTAGTGCTTTGAATCTTACTCATACGTACTTGACTCAGGTTTTTATCATTATCATCATCAGCTCGTTTCCCGCTACTGATGATTTACACGTGCCTGATGAGTTAATGACTCATCCTGTATCAAATATTTTCTTAAATATGATTATCTCTACCAACTCGATTATAGAAGCTGTCTGTTTATCAATTTTACTCCGCTTATTAGTGATTAAACTAAGTCGTGATAAAAATTTAATACTTAATTCTGAAGTCTGGCTTATTTATCGTCTGGTCATTAATTTAAATAACTAATCAACAGCAACGAACTACGCAGTTGTACAAAGGAAGGAAAACACGATAAACACAATAAAATTATGGCAATTAATTAATTGTTCTATTTTTTGTATGTGTGCAAATCTAAAAGTAGCTGATGTGGTTATTGTCCTATATAATAATCGTAATGTGTTAGTGCTGTTAGTCACCACTACACCTACTTTCTATCACATTTTAGCAGACTTCTGAAAAAGGAGAGGGTTCTCAATTTGTTTTTTTTTCTTGTGTGTTACTGTGATGTTACCTCAGAACTCCGTCATTTGAGAACTGTTTTTTTTTTTATTGAAATGATATGGTGTCTGATTGGTCCCATTGGAATTTTACTTGAAATCGGTCAGTGGTTATGCTTTTATATCAAATTTTTTTTTTTTTTTTTATAATGAAATGGGCTAGCGTTTGACCACAACTCACCTGATGGTAAGCGACGATGCGGTCTAAGATGAGGCACGCTTGCCCATGAGGTGCCTATTCACTCTTGTCTTGAAGAGACCCAGGTTGTAATTTATAGGGAACACCGAGGTAGGGAGCGTATTCCATTCCTGTGCAGTTCGAATTAAGAAAGAATTTTGAAAACGCTGCGTACGGACTTTACCAAAGTTCACGATGTAAGGATGGAATGACCGCCTCGATGATCTATGGCGGAAATTGGATGACGGGATCAGCCTGAACAGCTCTTGTGCACATTCTCCATGATGAAGGCGATAGAAAATTGACAGACAAGCTACCCTCCGCCTATGCCGCAGGCTGTGCGACATCTTCTTTTTAACCAGCGCTTCGTTATTAATGAGTCGAACGGCGCGTCTCTCTACAGAGTCTAATGCTTCGAGCTGATATTTAGCGGAGCCATCCCACAGGTGACTGCAGTATTCCAAGCAGGATCGCACCTGCGCTTGGTAAAGATTAAGCAGTTGAGCAGATGTAAAATACTGCCTAACCTTGGATAGAATACCAAGCTTTTTAGCAGCAATTTTGGCTCTTGACTCGATAAAGCGACCGAAGTTTAGGGAAGAAGATATTTGTAGTCCGAGGAGTTCTAGCTGATCACTAAACGAAACTGGCACTCCTTGGAATACTAGAGTGGCCGAAATCATGGTTCGTTTAGCAGAGAATGCACAAGCTTGAGTCTTTGTCGCATTAAACTCAACCAAATTAGCAGCACCCCATTGGGACACTGCTTCAAGAGTTGAGTTTGTGCGACAAATCATCGCCTCTCTCTGAGCCTGCGTATCAGAAGCCTGTGCTCGCGCGCTGGAGAGGTATCGTTCCACAACTGTGCTATCATCTGCATAATCAAAGATGCCTGGAACAAGCAAATCGTTGATATGCAGAAGAAACAAGGTTGCAGAAAGAACCGATCCCTGAGGGACACTGGCATTGATAGCCATAAGGTCAGACGAGCAGCCGTCGATAACTACTCGAATTGACCTATCCCTCAAAAAATCTGCAATCCAAGCACACAAGCCGGGACTTATGCCGTAAGAAAGAAGCTTGCCCAATAGACTATCATGCCATACTCTATCGAAGGCTTTCGATATGTCTAAAGAGAGCGCCATGCCTTCCCCATGCTGGTCGATAGCTTCACCCCTCATATGTGTCACGTATGCTAGAAGGTCGCCTGTCGACCGGTTTCGCCTGAAGCCATATTGCCGGTCGCTGAGCATATCTTTGCCTTCAAGATACTTGAGCAGCCTTTCATTTAGAACTCGCTCCATTACTTTACAGAAGACAGAGGTAATGGCAATTGGTCTGTAATTGCTGGGGTCAGCTCGACTACCTTTCTTGGGGACAGGTTGAACATTAGCTAGCTTCCAAGATTTAGGCACAGTACTGGTATCAAGGGAGAGTCGATAAAGACGCGTCATAATTGGACAGAGTTCTGGTGCGCACTTTTTAAGAACCACTGCTGGTATCCCATCAGGACCACTGGCTTTATTGATGTCTAGGTGACGTAGCACCTTCAAAACTTCTTTTTTTTATTGTGACATTAGGCATAACAGAGCCGCAGTGTGGTATGCAAAATTATGAAGATGAACATGACGATATTGCATATTTTACTAATTTTGTGAAGTCGGTTTCTTAAATTGAAAATTATATACGTTCTCTTTTCAGTAGTTATACTGAAAAGGTTCTGACGATATCATAGAGAGCAAAATATCTCTATAGGTACTTAGTCATACATAACTTATTTCTCAGAATAATATTTACTTTGTTCTGTATTTTTCTATCACTGACATGACGTGTCTGTCAAAAAAAACAAAAATCGATTTGAACTAGGGTAAATAATAAAGATTCCACGATAGTTTTCCTAAAAACATCTGTAATTTCGTGGTGCAAATGAAGCGTAGTTTCAACAGCAAACAGCTGCGCTCCCATCTCTATGTGGACTGACATTTTATTCTGTGTATGGCGTATATTTAGATGTGCCGTGTCCGATCCATCCACTGCGCAGTTCTTTATTTTCGTTTGGGAAAACAGCTGACACATGGCAACACGGATCTCTGCCACATGGCGTTTTCACCTTATATCTGTAGTTTTTTATTTTTATTACAGCACATTTTCCTTGACATTGGAATCGAGTGCTGGAGTGCTGGATTTGTTGAGGTCGATCAAGAGTTTCAAGAGGGAAGAGCATCTGGAATCGTTAGCAAGGTTTAATTATTATTGTAAATCGGTTAGTGGGTTAGTATGCTGGCATAAATAAGAACTACTCGTATTAGTGGCATAAATGCTTATTTATGCCACTAATACGAGTAGTTCTTAGAGGTTATAAAACGTTTTATATTTTTGACAGATCTAGATTATGTTTGAGTAGTAGTTCATTTTTGTTATTGTAATGCTTTTGGTAATTGCTCTACGTTTAATGTGCTAGCAGAAGAAATGCTTAGTTATTATTAGAACAGATTTTATGGACGCACTCATAGATAATACTCGTAGATAAGCCAGCTTATCTATAAAGGTCTTCGAAAATAAATGTCCTCAAATTACGTGTGTGTAGTAAAATCCACCCACGCTCAAATCAGACAAACAAGGGATATATGGTGGCGTGACGTGTGTGGGTGATCAATTACAATAATTAATTACAAGGACAAACAAAAAAAAAATTGAATTTCCTGCAAATTGTGATACGTACTATTTTAACGAAGGAACTTTAATTTTTCAACGAAAGCTAGAAATCTTGTTTAAAATCGTAATGACATTAATTTGCTCCAGGTCAGCTGTACGGATAAGATAGTCGAATTACCAATGCAATGGCATCAATAGATTCACGCTGAATATATCTTTATTATAATAATAATAATAAAAGCCTTTATTTAACAATCTTAAATGTTACATATCATCTTATAATTACTTAACTACTAATATTAAACATGGTTGTTATGAAAGTAACGTAATCAAATGTTATCGTTTGTATTAGACACCGGTTTCGTGATTGTCTTGCTCTTTGGCATAGGCCTCCCCAAGTGTTCTCCACAACGATCTATCCCTTGCTATCCTCATCCAGCATGGTCCTGCTTCCTCCTTGATATCATCCTCCCATCTTCGATGCTGCCTGCCTTTACTTCTCTTTTTATATCTAGGGCACCATTCCGTTCTGTCATATCATTATTATCATTCTTCAAATTGCCATAGAATAAATTTCAAGTTTAGTGACTTGTAAACTTAAAATGTGACACTTAATTACTTAGTTACTAGAATTGCTCGCTTATCTGAAAATGTGTTCTTTGATGATTCAACAAGAGTACCAAGACGTACCTAGACTCAGCACGCTTCATACGTAAAGAATGCATTTTAAAATATTAAATAAATCCTTTGTTGAAGCTGTTGCAAATACCTAATGAAGCGTGCATGACCTGACGTAGTCCGCCAGTGTGCCTAGGTGCCTACACGCACACTCCGTTAATACTTAATGACATTAGACATAGGTACGTGTTAGCTAAACCAAGTCACCTGTAAAATATGCAGTCTGCTAAAAAAAGAAAACCTTATTAATTGCTTAATTTCAATTTTTTTCTTCGCAAATCTTTTTTCTGCCTGCCAAGCGAGAGCATTATGGCAATACCCCTCTCTAAAAGGGAGACTTTTGTTCACAAGTGGGCGATTACTGGCTGATGATGTGATGTGAAATCTGTACCAGACGTAAAAGACAACGAAGGTGCGCTCTACAATAGAGCACACTGTCCTGGAACGTACCTTTCGGTCGCGATTAGAAGAAACCTAAATTGTATCACAGAGAAACACAAAACTGGCAGTCTAGCACTCTAACAGTTTCATTTCTGCATTACAAACTTACAAAGACAGTTTTGAAAATAGAGCTTCATTCATTCAACATTTAAAAGCGTTGCTCTTGTCGGTGGAGTAACTTCCAGCCTTGATGGTCTTCTGCCAGTGTTTTCACCTCCCTGCACGACATGACATTTGCCTTCTCTTATATTTGTCTACGATTACTCTTCTTGGTCTTCCCGTTTCTCTCTTTCCTTCTATGATGTTTCTACCTTTCCCTCTATGATGGTTTTCATTAATTTGTCATGTCGTACAAGGTGGCCAAACATCTTCCCTCTTCTATTCTCTATACTCGCTAGTTCTTTTCTCCTCTACCATATCTAATTCTTCTGTTTTTTTCTGTCCATCTTATTCTTTCAAGATTTTTTTAATTTAAAGGTAAAATTGGTGGTCAAAAGTGGACACGCGATAAAAAATGTAAGTACATAACAAAATATCGAACAGAACTAGCCAAAAGCATGATTAATGACGCAGCAACATAGGAATTAGGAACTAGCATTCGACACGAATTTCGTGATGGCGCATAATTTATTCAGATCAGCTTAAAGTCTCATTACAATGGCTCTGGTTAAAGCAAGCCGCTAGAAGAGTAAACGATTGAATCTAAAAGGAAGGTGCCAATACTGCCAATAGGCTTCAGCAAGACACTTGCATCAATAAGAGATTTTTTTCTCTCCGAAGCCTATCACGCGATGCGACAATATATCGGACAGTTGTTTGATCTATTCAAAATAATAGGCTTAGTCAATAATTTAATTAAATTTTATATGCATACTGACTGAAGAAATTATTTAAATCGGTTAAAAAAAATCTGAGCTATTGGCGTTGAAACGTTTTTAGTCGGATTAGGAAAAGATGTTCTGCTTCTTTTCAGGATGTTTCAGGTGCCAAGGTTTCAGTATGGAGTTTGTATGTACCAGTGACGTCATTTGTAATTCTTAATTATGTACTTACTTAACAGTATTCCTTAAATTTTAACACACATTTAGTTTTTGGTGATCGGCTCTATTGCATGGTCAGGTTTATAATAAGACAATAAAAAAATCAGTCTGGTGTAGCCTATTGGAAGAGCGTGCACATTGTGCACGTATACTATTCTAATGTGATTTTGATAAAAAAAATAACACGTTTTTAACCACAGAACTAAAATATTTTTTTGCGTATTATCCTAAATCTATGTTTTTAACAATATAAACATATCTTGCAAGACTGTTGTATAATATTTGTAATAGCGGTATTGATTCGAAACTTTGCAAGACAATGGTCTGATGAGCCGGAAGGTTTTTAATGGAACTATTTAATAGCTAAGCGTGTTATTCGTTTTTTGTAACTATAATTGTTATTTTTATTTATTAAGCACTAAGGTTACGCAAATTGCGACGACTCACACTTCTTTTGCAGCGCAAGTATTTACAAATTATCCAATTTCACCCACCGTGCAATTTGCTTAGGTTTGCGGAGTGCTGACTATCACTTGCACTTGCTTATGCACTTTGCACGTGCATTTAAACAGCAATTTAATGCATATTACTTCCATTCCAGTTATCAGTTATCTAACTTGCATCTCGGCCGCCCCGACTACCGGTATCCGTAGAATAGATGCCAGTTCCAACTGATCCAGTTTCAAGTGGATCACATCTATGATATTTTGTTCTGCTCTCTCATAGGCTGCATTTGTTTAGCCGCCATAACCTTGGGCGGTATTAGCCACTGAAGTGAATTTTTTTTCGTTTCACATTATACATAATATCTCGAGCCCATTCCTTTATAATACCAATGACAGAACTCAAGAAAACATGACGTAATTCCATATCCTGACTCTTACACAAGAGGGCCGGAAAAATACAATAATAGAATTAAATTGAAATTTGGATCGACTTCCGCTCGTTATTGACTCTCGCAGAATACTAATGAGATATTATTGAATTTTTTAATTATATTTCAAAGCAAAAACCACTCATCTAAAGCACGCATCCTTTCACCGCAGGCTTGGATGTACCTAAATGGAATAAATAAAAATCGGGCCCTGTTAAGGAGTCAGAATGAAGTCAGGTATTCGAATGTGGTTAAGTTAAGCTCTGTGGGTTGATCTTGCTTTGCATTCACATTCATCTAAGCACTAAACGACTTCTCGCGATCGTGATGCTATGCACAAACATAGATACTGTCATTTACTCGCCGCAAATATTTAGGAGTGCCTTGTTTGGCCGAGAACTCGTCTAGTCTTACTAGAAAATATATAAATGCCGTCTTTATCTCCAGCTCTTAACGTCTTGCTAGCAATGAAACGGCCTCTTGAGCGATGCTTTCATAGAAACCGTTCCGAACTTTGTTTGGAATGTCGGGCACGGGAATTGAAAAACTTTTGCGGCTCACGCGATAGGTCAGGCAGCAAACACTACGACAAATTGGCTGAGCACTTGGGTCGGTCGCGTGCGGTTACTTTATATTTATGAGGAACCTCAAAATGCGATCTGTGCCAAAGAAAGTCACTTATCCAATACCTTTACCTACTACCAAGTCATCGTAATCGAACGGTTCAAGCTTCAATATTTATGACTTGTCAAACCAAAACGCTATAAAAGCAGCTCTACCTTTAATGACAAAGCCCAAAGATGCAATAATGAGTGAGTACAATTTATAACTTTTATTTTATCAGTAAGTACCTACTACCTACCTAAAGTAGGTCAGGCCTTCCGTTACGGCCTGGCGGATGTACAAAAGGGGTGCGTAGCAGACTGCACCTGACTGTATATTTTTTTTCCTTTCCCCTAACAATAATAATTGTAAGAAGATTTTTTTGTAGACGTTCTGATCTGAAGATTAATATGCCGTGAATGTCCTTTTTACGGTTCCTTACCCAAAGGGTAAAAACGGAACCTTATTACTGAGCCTACACTGTCTGTCTGTCCGTCTGTCAGTCCATCCGTCCGTCCGTCCGTCCATCCTACCTTTAAACGGCTGTATTAGTCAAACTTGGCACGATTATAGCACACAGTCTAAAGTATAACAACAAATAATAAATAATGGCCAAGTGTGAGTCGGTGACACATTTCTGTTCATTACCAAGTTATAATTGGTAATTTCGTTACTTGGATGACCTTATCCTTTGTTTAACCGAATCCAAATGACACATTTCACTAATTTTAAAGTTTTTTTATTTTTTATTGATAATTATTGTATTTTGTGGTGGTATGGAAAGCTCCGTACCCTTAGTACAAGATTTGATAGTTTTCGAAAACTTTTTTCGTATTCGTTTTGATGCATACATTGCTGTGCTGAAAGCTATTCGAAACTATTTTTCGTATTTGAGTGAAGCAACCTATACTGCCGATTACTACCGATTTTAGTTCATCCGCGTTTCCGCTAGAGGCGCTTTACTAAAATGTATGGGACAATACGGAAACGAAAAAAGTTTTCGAAAACTGTTAAATCTTGTACTAAGGGTACAGTATGCGAGCTCAACTCACACTTGGCCTTTTTATTTTATTTTACCTACTCTGTCCGATCTGATCCACCTTTAATATTACAAGCATTTTAGTATTGGTAGAGCGACTTGACATAGAGTTTTATGAGCTCACTTTCATATTTTTCATAGAGCTAGAACTATGAATGTGACCACAATTATGTGAATTTGGCTATACTCTACCAATATGCGTGTTTTGACCCGCCCTTGGACAGTATTTTTTTTTCCTTTTGAGGAACTAACCAAATTTAACAAAAAATAAAACAAAAATTCAAAAATTACCCTCAAAATTCAGATAAAATAATAATAACCAGATGAATTATGACGAACACTAAAAACTGATACACTTTTTGAAAAATGTGTGCGTAGTCGTTTGACGTTTTCAGTATGAAATTCACGTAGTTTGGAATACATATGTGTACGTGAGTCCGTGTATTTACAAAGGGAATTCACGTAGTTTTGGAAGAGATTTTGACTTCCCTTTGGAAGCACGCCGTTATCCATCTTTATTTTTTATTTGATCTGAGCCTAAAAATAATTAAAATGGTTTTTAGTATTAACCAGTGCCGTAAATAGGGCTGTGCCAGCGGTGCCCAGGCACAGGGCGCAAACTCTGGTGGAGCGCAGAAATGACCACACCAGGACCAAGTTTTGTCTAGTTTTAGAAGCTCGCACCGGGCGGATAAAAAAGGCTAGTTACGACACTGGTATTAACCTGATATTGTCGGATCGTATCACCTGGGTAAACAGGTAGATATAAAGCTAAGTACTATTTAAAAGTAAAAGTGCTAATAACATGCGTTGCGAATGCAGCGCATTCGTTCTACCCTAATGAGCAGTTGCCATGTTGCCAACTATCGCTATCAACGGGACGGCATTTATGGTAACATGAATATTCATACCATCGACTTTTTCCTACTTACAAAGTTAATACTTGAACTAACAACAGGTACTTGAGCGGTCTTCGCTAGTTTTGCAGGCCGTGAGATAATAATATTATATTTCGAAGGGTGAATACTAAAAAGGTTATACATAGCAGTATATTAATAGTTCAACAAAAAAATAGAGATGTTGAAAACAGAGGGATATTGTAAAGTTCTGTTGTAATTGTTTGGGAAACAAACTTTAAACTCGAATCAAATGGGTTGGAATGAAGTATCGGTAACTAAAACAATGTTAAATCCCAAAGCAACACAAAGTGCAACAATGAGCTTAGAATAGCGTATTATTTACCTAACCTAATTTATTGCTGACCTCTACATTGCTCAAAGGGTAAGCAATGCTATAAAACGTGGTACTGTTGCCAGCATTTTGGAAACGGTAGCGGTAAGCGGTTTAATAGATTAGTTTTTAGGGTTACTTACCCATAGGGTGTAAGCGGGACCCTATTACTAAGCCTACGCTGTAATTGGCTGTCCCTCCGTCCGTCCGTCTGTCCGTCCTACCTTTTAACGGCTGTATATTAGAAACCGTAATAGATAGCCAGTTGAAATTTTCACAGAATATGTACCTAATGTTACGGCGGATTAACTAATAAGATTAAGCGGATTAAGATAGGCGGATTAAGAAATAATAATGACATAAGTAAAAACTAAAGGGTCCCCATACAACAGACGATTTATTTAAACCAATTTTTGTATTAGCTCTAATGTAAGAACGGTAATACGTACAAACGTCAAACTTGGCATGAATAGATGAATATGGTACACACTCTAAAGTATAACACCAAATAATAAATAATGGCCAAGTGCAAGTCTGTGACAAATTTCTGTTCACCACCAGTACTCGTACGATCACCAAAGTTAAGCAACGTCGGGCGCGGTAGTGTACCTACTTGGATGGGTGACCGCTTGGGCGTTTATTGTTTGTTGTCTTTTTACTTTCTTGTATTATACTTTAGTAGCTAACAAGTTATGTGGTGATACAGTACCCTCAGTGCGTGAGACCGACTCGCACTTGACCGGTTCTATTGGTTTGTTCCAGCCGTCTCGGGTTTTCGTCGTCGTCGCTTTTGTTTTTCTCTATGCATACTCTTTTCTTTTAAATAAATTTAAGTGATTTGATGAGTTTGTTAGTACGCAAACTACAACTTTGCTGCCTTTTAGAAATCCGGTTCAAATTAGCATTATGTAAGGGCTATAATGGGTTAATTCTACATGAACTGATAATTGTTTGGTTTGATTGAGAAACAATGATAAAATGTGTGTTGACGTTAATTAATGCTTTATTTCAAACAATTCTCGGGTCTAGCCCGGACATTTGGTGGGCATTGGTGGAGCCGAAGCCAACACCAAGAGGCCCTTTTGAATATAAAATACATGCAACTATGAAATATGTATAAAAAGGAATATGAAACTATTGTACAGTATAGGATTAAAAAAGACTGGGCTATTGGGTGAACAACTTGTGGATGGAATAACAGATCTATAGAATGAGAAACGGCACCTGCCTTATCCTGTCTCATCTCAAAATATATTTAGGCAGGTGATGACTTGCCACCCACTGAATGGGCCCCCCATAAATGCTGCCGTATCTTGGCACCGACGTGGATAGCTTAAGGGGTCGAGAGGTGTGCTGCACTTTCACTAAGAGCTACTCGCGGCGTTATGCCTTTTAACACTTCCACCCTGGAGCTTAGATTCTTAGCTCTTGCAGTTTCCACCCCCGGACGGCCGGTAAAGGCAAGCCAGGGGTCAGGGGTCTCATTTAGCTCCATGGAATCGGGGTACGCGGTGTCGCCACTCATTGACGGTTCGCCATAAAGCCGCCCCTAATTAATGCTTTATTGTTACCAAAATTCTTATGTATGTAATCTTACGGTAGGTCCGTAGGTACCTACCTAACCAAATACTAAGATGGAAGGCAAATAACTAAACATACAAAATGGCAGACTCTTGAAAGCATTCAGCATTTTACTTCGAAGAGAAAGAAAAAGTTAGGAATATTTCTTAGAAACAATTTGCAATTATTTGAGGAAAATCAAAAACAGCAGACCACATTTTCGACAACCAGATAGCGAAATGGAGGAAGCGGTATCTGGAAATAACACATCAGGAATAGCCAGAATCTCTTGACAGATGAACGTCAAACGGTGTTTGACCGAGGCACCGAGATACGTGCGTCAGCGATTTTTTTTCTACAGAAATAGCTCCATCGTGGCTCCATCTATAAAACGTTGGCATGGAACACCTTTGCAGGAGCCATACCTATACTAAATTCGAATACAATGTAGGAGAAATGATGCTATTTTGGGAGTTCTTTGTAGAAATTGTTGCGAGGTGCGGTTGGTGCGGTGTAAGTGATGGATGAGATCACCAACGTAGACGCAGCGGGTAATTATGAAACTTCTTAAGATTCCTGTGACTGTCACCACGTGGGTCTTGGCTAGGTGTGTAGTCAAACCAGTAATACCTTAGGCACGTATCGTAACTAAGTAAAAAAAATTACACATATGGTACCTATAGGTACGTATCTACTGAATACTGATCTAAATATCATGTCTAGTGTTGCAAAATAACTGGTTTTTTTAACCTTAAAAAAAACATGAAAAAAATATCAGAAAAAATACTTACACCTATTTTTTTATGGCACCTGATTTTCTTTTAAATCCTTGTAGGACACAAGGAACCCTTTATAAGATCATTCTGTCCGTCCGTCCGTCCGTCTGTCTGTCTGTTGTCCGTCCGTCCGTCCAAATTTTGTATAACCTTCTAAAGGTAATTATTAAGATAAGTGCATGAAACATTGGACAATTGCAGTTGTAATATACAACTCAATTTTAAAAGTATAAAAATTTATAATACTTATTGAATTTTAGGCTAGGGATGGCTTTGGCACATGTGAAATAGGGATGTTTTTTTTCACTGCACCCTCTTGTGCGGGATATCATTGAATAGATGTTTTAAAATGAAGGTAAGGTTTGATACATCACTTAATTATGTGTGATCAAAAATTAAACCGTATGTATTAATTCATATCAAACGATGCACATTTATACAAAGTACTAATAGGTGATAGCTGCCCATTCGTTTTCGGTCAGCAGACTAAAATGTCTTGTTGAATGTTGTATATTAACATCCATGCACTGACTTTATTTTTACGACGTGCCGGGAGCCAACGCAAATGGATTTGACGTAAATTTAAAATGAATTGGGCAACTTTCCAAACAGCCGGAAACTAAACTATCTAAAACTATCACAAAATATCTACAAACAATTTGTAATATCGATAGATCTCCAGCATCCATTCATACAAATAATGCTTTTGTTCTAAACTAAAACAGTTTCCATGTTTCCTTTTCCTGTACAAATACTCACACCAACAATCCAATTACAAACTTAGTAGTAGTGGAAATAATAATAACTAGCTGTTATAGTAAAGTTATATATATGCAGAAATGACTGTTATTATTCATAGAAAGCAGTATCTAGTTAAGATACGGAAATGGTAGAGAACGTGGGCCGGAATTGCTTCGAATCTTCAGTTTTCATCTCAGATCAGACCACAAATGGAGATATGCCTTACTACAATTATCGTTCGTGTTCAAATGTCTCCGTGTTTTACCCAGTTTTTTTCACTATATACCTATGAGGCACACTTACTCATTTTCACGTACACTAAGAAACATTCAGCGACACCAATGGAGTAACTAATAGTCCACAATCCACATGCTAATAATTATCAATATAAAAATATCAGAACTGGACCAAATTGAAATGGGACCACACTGAAAGCACCGGCTTTCAAATAAAAATCATCATCAAAATCGGTTTACCCAGTCGGAAGTTCTGAGTAGGGTTTAAGAATTCCCGACAATTTCAAAGTCCCGGGACACGAGATGCCTACAATCAAAGTCCCCGGAAAAACAACATAAAAATAATTACATAACAATTTCGACAATCTTGTCTCGTCTCGAGTCTCGACCCGAAAATCCCGGAATTCGAGACAACTAAAATTACGAAATGTTACGGGACTCTAGACAACTAAAATTACGAAAAGTCCCGGGACTTCGAGAGTTCGAGACACGAGATCCAAACGCTAGTTCTGAGGTAACAAACAGAAAAAACACTGTCGAGTTGAGAACCTCCTCCTTTTTGGAAGTCGGTAAAAAAATGCGGCAAGGTCATCAGCAGGGTGAGTTTAACTAAAGGCATCAAGACTGATTTAGGCCTGATGCGTCCACCCACACCTCGCTGCTTTACCATACCTCTTTTGTTTGTCTGATCAAAGGTTGAGGCTTTGGTGATATGTACCTAGGTGTAGGTATACTTAATGTATTTTGGTCGATATGTTTTCAATATAACGTAAGGCGTAGATAACCGCGTGGTTAGAACTGTAAACATTGCAAAAATTAAGGAGAGGCAGTCTGCGAGCGAACGCGTAGATAAAAATTCAAAATAGATTTGGCTAGGCGCCGCGTTCGTGCGCTCAACAATGCTGGAAACTAGGTCGCCGAGTGTTTACTGTGTCAAAAACGTAAATGAACGATAGGTCTCCCGCGAAATAAAAAGGATTAGATGTCCGACCACGTGGCGGACAGTCACAATATGGCGTACCTACCATAATCTCAAAAGCATTCTTGTATAGCTTTGTCTTGCTCTCTCGTCTAATGAGAGAGCAAGATGAGATTAAAATAAGAATGTTTCTCAGGGAGCCCCTGAAAGACGATCAATCACGAATAATAGGGTTCGTATCGAGAAGCCTGTAATCTATTTTTGTACGACCTTGCACCGATGAACTGAACGCATGCAGCTGCACAACGGCGTATGACTTAGGATAGGTCATGTCATACAACAAATGCATACCATGTACATAGATGAACCTAGAATCGCTGAATGCGGAATCGTTTAGAAAAACGCCATTCGATATAAAGATTAATTAGCACACAAATACTTCGCGGAATTCCTACTTTTCGGTTTATTTTCGGTAGGAAACCGTTTGTCCTCGTCTGGTCTCCGTGTTCCGTCTTCCGTGTTCGATCGGGAAAGTATTTCTTTGAGCATTGAATATTACTTTTACCATTTTCTTATGGTATGTATGAACTGTAAATCTAACCGATTACCCTATGTACACGCAGACTATGGACTCATCAGAGATTGTTTTTGATAATATGTTTATCAATCAATATAATGAATGTCATCATGCTTTTTATAAGGCAGGTTTTGTTCAGCATGATTTAGTTTCGAAGTTCTTGAACAAAAGTGTCCAAATTTTAAATGTAAATCAAAATCATGGGCATTGTAGATTCCATTTGAACCGGCCTTTGTGTCCTTGCAGCTTCCAGTGTGTTCTCAAAGTACTACTTATTGATTTAACCGTCAAACCAGCTGCAAACTCATGTGCTTGTTTGCAAGTAGGTAGGTACCTAAACTGAACTCGATTTTAATGAGAATTTTAGTTACTTAGGTACTCAAAAACATAATGCAGTGGTTTATCCTGACTAGTAGGTATACGGGGATACACAGGACGGTAGTTGTAATAGTAGTAGCTGAAAGGATGTCATTGAACTACTATTAGGGGACTAACCTTAAAACCGCGAAAAGGATCTGTTGTTCCAAAGATATGTCATTAACACTCAAATAAATTTAGGACACAGTTTTTTTTCGAAATTTTGATCTTGGTCCCATCACAAAAGTTGTTCATAATAATGAGTAAAATGACCTCCTTTCTTTGACTTTGAACACCATTCAGTGTAATCCTAGAGAAACTTGAATGCTTGGTGTGGAAACGTGTAAAGCTGGTATTATTGTATTTCCGCATGACCCATAAAGACGTCATACTGTGAAATAAATGTTTATGACATTTTTAATTCGATTTCTTTAATTAAACGTTTATTTTGATAACCTGTTCTCTGAAGTAGTTATCTCGGTGTCATTGTTTTGGAAATAAAGATAGTTATCACGTGTAAATTAACTTTCTGACGCAGTTTTGTCATAAAAGATAACTGACTATCATTATTCAAACAATAACAAGAGTGACAGCAACATAAAGAAAGATATAGATTATTAAGTACAGAGACAATAAAATTAATATTATAAATGCTAAAGTTTGTTCTTTTGTGAGTGTGGAATTGTGGATGTATGCCCGCAGCCGCATTCAACTACTACAGGAGTGACAAGTGGTGCCGGGTCGGTTACAGGCACAGAAAAGTTTTTTTTGTTTTGTTTAAATGAGAATGGCTGTCAAGGCATTTTTGTTAGAAATTTGTAGAAGCCACTTGCACCCAGTGCCGTAAATAACCTTTTCCGCGCCCTGTGCGAGATTCTATAACTGCGCCCTTGTGTTTTTTTATAGTATAGGTACTTAGGGCAATGCTAGACGTTTTTGATGATACTGGCATGTAGGTACGTATGTGTTGGAATCGAGCACAAGGGGTGCAGCAGGAACTCATCAGGAGCAAACCGAAAAAATAATAGGTCCTGCCTGGTCTGGCCATTCTTGCGCCCCCCAGAGTCTACGCCCTGTGCCTGAGCACCGGTGGCACCGCCCTATTTACTGCACTGCTTGTACCTTTCGATGCGCTGACATAAATAAGAATGTATGGTTGCAGGACCTGACTTGTGTCCTACGGAAGTGCTATTCCGAGTTTGTTCCGAGTTTTTCTTCTCTAAAAAGGAAACCATGATAATTAAAATAGTACCAGCACAGGTCCCGGGGTAGAGGGAGGAGCGGTCGCTCTAGGCGCCAGATACCAAGGATCGACAAAATACCAAAAGCGGGGAAAAAACCGGCCAAGTGCGAGTCGAACTCGCGCACGAAGGGTCCCGTACCAATATCTATAAAAAACGGCAAAAAAACATGCCTGTAAAACATATTACAAATATTAGATAATTGTTAGATGACGGAGAAAAATGTGAAAAAAATAAACGTTTTTTTTTAACATGAATGAGATAAGCTATTGCATATTTCCCTTGTTTGTCTGATCCAAGTCCACGTCATTTCCTAATTATACATAGATTAACGCATACGAGATAAACAATAAATAACCGGCCAAGTGCGAGTCGGACTCGCGCACGAAGGGTTCCGTACCAATATCTACAAATACGGCAAAAAAACACGTTTGTTGTACGGCAGCCCCCTTAATTTTAATTTAACTATTTATTTTTAAAATGAATATATAACTAAATATTCTATGAATATTTCAAGTGTCTACCTGTTGCCGTTACCAATATCGAGAAAAACGAGCAAATAAATCACATTTGTTGTATGGGAGCTCCGTTAAATATTTATTTTATTCTGTTTTTTAGTATTTGTTGTTATAGCGGCAACATAAATACATCATCTGTGAAAATTTCAATTGTCTAACTGTCACGGTTCATGAGATACAACCTGGTGACAAACGGACAGACAGACAGACGGACAGCGGAGTCTTAGTAATAGGGTCCCATTTTACCCTTTGGTTACGGAACCCTAAAAACAAGCGAAAAATAAAATTTTGATCGCGCCTCGCGCCGTAGTGTCGGGGCACTTGCATTGTTAACCAGCATTATATTTTGATGTAGAAATAGTTTACATCCTGGATTAGGCACATGGGCTACTTTTTATTCGGAAAAATGATCGATTCCTGTACGATAGTTTTCAGGAATGAAACTCGCCGAAAGATCTCGATCAAAGTCTAGGGCCGACGCTGAATAGTAGGTAAGGTACATTACTGCAGCAGCTACATTTTCCAAGGCCAATACCTTGATTGAAAATATTATAAATTTTATCGATCACTTGAAATTCCTGAACTACTCCTAAAGTAGGTACTCATATTCATTTAATATACCAAGAATCCATTTACTCGTTGTATCTATAACTTTGACCGGTCAAATATATTTAACATTGGATAGTTTCTTTTGTGAAAATGATTGTCACGAGAGAGTGATTTTATCTGCCGATGCCCTACGCACCGGAAGGGTGTCTCATTGTCACGCCTTTGTTGACCATCAACCTGACAATCAGGCAGACCTTGGGATAACCATTAAACTTTTCTCTGATTGGTGGTTTTTTTTTACGATGCGTACCTACCTCTACATGCGTACAGTTTTTCTTTTTTCACTTTTTTATAGTTATAATTTCATTGTATGATACAGGCTCAATGGTCAATTTTTTTTTTTTTTCGATCCGATATTTTAAGCTGACCGATGGCCTATTCGATAACGAGGCAAAACAAAGTATGTCTACCATGTAAGGATCATCTTAATCATCAGCCACAACTCACCTTCTTTAACCAACTTCCAAAAAGGAGCAGGTTATTAATTCGATTTTTTTTTTGCCGACTTCCAAAGGGAGGATGTTATCAATTCGATTGTTTTTTTTTTTTTGTTACCTCATAACTTTTGACTGGGTGCAACGATTTTGATGATTCTACTTTTTATCTAATAGCTGGTGCTTCCCATTTAATTCCATTTCAATTTGGTCCAGTTCTGATGAAATCGGTTTTTTATATTGATAATTATAATTTATTGACCGAGCGAACAGAGGTCTCAGATTCTAATAAGACAAGGCTTCTATGTTTATATTATTTGTTCGCCGACAACTGGCGTATCATTGCTCCAATCTTCATGAAAATTTATAAGCAAGTAGCTTAGTTAATTTCAATATATTTTTATGTTCAAATATGAACAAATTAGTATCAATACTCCTTGAATGGGAATCAGAGCATGGGAACGACACTCTAAACATGGAAAATACAAAAAAAATACGCAACGATTTGACAGAAGACAATACGAAGGAACCACTACAGTTGCTCTACTGCACCTCCTCACAACTCAGCTTGGCATGCGGTTTGTGTTGTCTCTTCCTAGAATCTTCTACCTATTCCTAAACATGTGAAGTACGTCGTCCTACTAACAACCAACGTCACGGTTGTCATAAGCAGCCACTTTCACATCACATCATCACATCATCAGCCGATTAACGTCCACTGTTGGACAAGGCCTCCCTCATAGAGAGGGGTGAGCCACTTTAATTTTATCAAATTTCTGCACTTCGTAACCACGAACATTGTATAGGGCACTCTTAAGTATATAAAAAGTCTATCTATCTAAACTATCTATGTAGTAGCTTTACCTAGTCTGTGATTTAAAGGGTTGTGCTAAAAGCTAGAGTATCTTTCTTTGTTAGTTCGAAGGATTCATAGATATCGCCCTTGTACTAACCCAAGATGACTGTTATCTGTCTCCATAACATGTGTGCATCGAGCAACTAACCCCGAAAGATGTATTGCCGGTTGGGCCGATTCCGTAATTAGTGGATGATTTTGCACAAATAAATATCAGATAAAAACTGTACTACCGACCGCAGTACCGATCAGAAGCTAGATCTGGTGGGTTAACATAATCTAAAGTTATATGATTATTTACGGGATATTTACCGTGGTAAGGTTGTGGAAGGAGCTCCCGATATTTCGGCGCAGTTACATGCACCATGTTCACGGGAAGACAACATCATATACTCGTAACTTTAGTGAACAACCGTGATAGTTTAAAACAGTGTTTAACATAATCTACTTCATAATGTCTATCAAATCTATCATCATCTGTATGAACTCTTTTCCAAGATACGCTTTTCCAAGATTGGCCTCTGAAGAAGATTACGATCGTTTGGGTGGATTTCTAGATTGGAAATAACATATTGGTTGGCGATCGTAGCATATACAGGGTTACGTATATATATATATATATAGACTGTACTATGCGGAAAGGAGGTAGAGTGCTCATCATTATTTACAACTTTTATTATGGAACCAACACTAAAATCCAAAAAAAAATATCAGCTGTTCCATAGACAACAGTCATTCACACTTGACAAAATATAAGGAACAGTAAAAAAAAATATCCATAGTAAAGTTATTCACAATGATATGTAAAAAGACCTCCTTTCGGCTTAGTCTACTACTACTACTTCTTTAGTTATAATCTATATGTGTAACCCTGTATATGCTACGATCGCTAACCAATATGCTATTTCCACTCTAGTAATCCACCCAAACGATCGTATTCTTCTTCAGAGGCCAACCCTGTAAATGCGTATCTTGGAAAAGAGTTCATGACGATGGAAAGATAGAGATAACGAATGATTTGATAGACATTATGAAGTAGATACTGAACTGGAACTTGAAAATCGAAATGAATCGTAAGTAGGTAATTCAGAGAAAGAAAATCTAATAAACGAACTAAATAGCTGTACAATCGTGAATTGAATAGACGTAAAAACCTACAGGGGCCTTACCCCTAGCTTCACTTTTGCGAGCCAACTTTTAGTAGGTTCCTGATAGGTACCTAAAATTAACCAACTCATTAAAGCTGCATCGTTTAAAAGCGTCAAACTTGAATGAACGAAAATCCGTTTTACTATGCGTGTGTGCGTGAAAATAACAAAGCTTGGCGGCTATCAAATAACTACCGCTTATCGTAGTTGATGGTACCGTTTAGACAAATAACACCTATGCGGGTCAACTTTTCGAGCTAGGGGTAAGGCCCCTGCATACACACACCGTATTAGAAAAGCTCTCCAATATTCTCCATTATCTGAAACATATCAAGATATTATATTATTGTAACAGTTTTATCACTAAATTCCAACAATCAAACGAGCACGTGAGCGGTTATTTCTGCGGACAACCTCCAACTCCAATATTTGCGACTCTAAAGTGTTCGCGATATTGATTTAACCTTGAACACCAGTGGCACGACGAATATTCCGCTCATCTTTAAATAACACTTTAATCCCATGTCGCTGTCAGATTACGAAATATTAATTCACACTGGATATAGCGCGGCAAATTTAACTGTAGAGTCGAATGTGGGAGCAGCCGTCGGTTCCCCATGGCTTTCTTTTTTGACAACTGTATTGCTACGTTGGTCGTTCTGTATAAAATCGACATCCTAGGTTACGCTGACATGGTCCTCTTCTCAAACGTGTTAGTTCTGTTACCTACTGCCGTGTGCCCTAAATCTGCACTTGAGAACGCCGAAAGAATAATTTCTTCCGCGTTGTCTTCAACATTTTATACGTAACTACTTTATATACATTTAGTTACGTTCTGATTCAGTTTTCCAGAAACTTCCATGTTTCTCATTCCAATATTTTTTGTATCGAATTTTGGTTATATTCTTTAATAAAATAAAACAATTCTTTATTTGCTCTAAGGGCATTACCGTACAACGTGGCAATGGGAAAAGTATGTTGGGAACAATTACCAGAAAGCGGTTTACTAGATTCGTTTTTTTTTTAAATATTTATTTGTCATAGACAAGTCAAAATATTAGAAGCTACTTGTTAATATTTTTTTTGCACACATTGTCATCTGTCCCTAAACTAAGCAGAGCTTGTAATATGGCTGCCAGAGACTGATATACATACATATATATTTGTAAATACATACTTAAATATATATTAACACCTAGACATAGAACAAACACAGATGTTCATCACACTAATGTTTGTCCTAGGTGGGAATCGAACCCACGCCCCCAAGCACAGAAGGCAGAATCACTACCAACTAAGCTAACGGGGTTATCCAAATGTTTTGTTGCAATTTTTTGTAGTTGGATTTAGTTTTTTTATGTACCTACTTTTTTCTGTTATCATAAAAAATACATGGATTGTAAATTGTGTGATTAGACTAAGAATAGAAATCATATCTTGATCCAGTTCGACCATATGATTTTATCAAACGTATTGCGTAATCTACCTACGAGTACCTAATTGATGCAATCAGATAAGTTGGGAGACCTTTGATACTAATTTATCACGTAACTCAGGCCGATCTATGGCTCAATAAATTGCAAGAAAATCGAGTAACGGACGATTTGGAAACATTATGTGATTCGGATGCTGTGTCCGAATTAGTCACATCTTAATTTTAAAATCTGTATGGGATTCAAGTCCATTTATTTATTATGCAATTTACGTGATTTGTGAAATATATCACAATATTATGGAATCTAGGGATATTAATATAGAAAATTATCTAACTATACCCTTCCTAACAGCTTTCGATTTACGGATGACGTAATACAATACAATATCTCTTTATTACACACCGAAAAATACAAAAGAAACTTACACTAACATAAAAAATCAATATACGGCAGTATAATGGGCGGCCTTATTGGCTAGAGCGACTTCTTCCAGGCAATCTTTGGATGGACAGGACTAAAGAATTTGAAAATAAAATCTGACATTATAATACTTTCCAGTGTTCTCTTGATAACCTACACAAGATTGTTTTATGTAGAGTTATCCATGGGGTTGTTTTAAGACCCTCGCACATCTGGCATTCTTTTAAAAATAACATTGCAAAGTTTTTTCAATCATAGATATATTTTATTTTGGCGTTTTATTTCGATCTCCTCCGCCGTCCTATAAATATAACATTGCTAATATAAAGCAATGATACTGTTAAAATACGCAATAAACTGAAACAAAAACTTCCAACCACGCTTTGGAACGAGCCATAATTATTATTACTTATACCAATCTAAGTCTAGCCTTGGCCAGATACATGAACTATAGGTACACCTAAGCATTTGCAAAAAGTGCGAGGCGTGCCGGAAATATTTAAAAAGCTCATGCCTCACTATCAAATTCATTTTATGTGACCAACTTACGAGTATGTATCTATGTAGAGTCCGTTAAATATAATTCTCTACGATGACTCTGTTTTTGGCAGAAACTATGCTAGTGGCTCCACTCAACATTACAGATAAGTTTGCCACAAATGCGAGGCGTGCCGGAAATATTTAAAAAGCTCACGCCACACTGTCAATTTAATTTTATGTTACCAACCTATGTATGTAGAGTCGGTTAAAATGAGGCAACTAAGAATTCTCTACGATTGTTTTTGGCAGAAATTATGCTAGTGGCGCTACTCAACTTTACAGATAAATTGGTCACGCTATAGGTATCTACCTACCTATTCAAATTCTCAATTACACTTATCACGTCTATTTCTATACCAGTTTTATTGCAAACTAGTTTTGAAGTCTTATCTTTCACGAAACGCCACGTCTGTATTGCGTCTTAATTTACAGATATAATATTGTCACGTGAAAAATTTACATAATTTACAATAACAATCGTGTAACAGCAGCGTGAACTCTTCAGTTTAGGTACTTATAATTTGTCTAATAATATGAAATTCTTTAGTTATTTTTTTGCCAATTGTTTTGGTGTTATTCAATGTTACTGCGCCGTATTTATGAATAACCAACACAGTTATCTATAATATTTATTTACCGATAATATTTTTTTATCGATATTTATGCTATAGGTGGGAAGGCCGCCTGATGGTAAGCGATCACGCGGTACGCGGTAACGCCACTCAAAAGCTCGCTAAAAAGCCGCTCCTGCGTTTTTATTATTATCTGTCTAATCTAAAGAAGTTTAATATGTAGGTATAATATTTTTGTTTACTTTAAATATTATTCATGAAGTATATACACTTACATGGCTTGTTTATATTTTTCTAGTGTTAAGTACTATCACGTAACATCGTTCATTCTCAAGAGCTCATTCTCAAGTGTACCTACGCTCTTAGAAAATAATCGATGTTCTTATCTTCGACCAAAATAAAATGAATGGACGGGCCCTAACCATTGAACTTGATCAGTAAAAACGAGTCAAAACCGGACATATACTTCAACACCTTGTACACGGAGGTACAAATTAAAGATTTGGTCTGGTCGTACTTCGTTTATTGAATACCAATCCGAAGACAAAAAGTTCCAAACTCTGAACCACAATACTTAATTTTAAAAACATCTCGTCTGCGCGTTTTAATTTTTACGTACGTCACACTAACGCCATCTAGTTTTATTTGATGGAACAACATTCTTATACATACCGCCCACCAAGGACGAATTAAATTTGTCCTTACTAAATTTGGCATCTGCCCACCGTGAAAATATCAAAAATCTAACTATTACTTTACAAATGTAGGATGTTGTTATCCTTGGTGAGGGTGTACAAATGAAACATTCCTGACAATAGGCCTTTAACTAATACATTGTCTGTACGTAATGCATTAAACTTAAACAAACCGCTAATAAAAACTTACAATAACACACCTTAACTATTTTGTTTGGGAAAGACCATTTGTATGGTCAATCGGCCAGTGGCAATATACACAATTTAGATGTTGGCCGTTTGATTTCACAATTATTTTTCGTTCGCAGAGAAACGACACGAGTGACATTGTCTGTCCCTGAATGTTTAGCAACCACTCGGCCAAGAAGCCACCTACATGGTGGCACGTTCTCTTCCTTTACTAAAACTATATCTCCGACCCCGGGTTCTGGATTTTGATAAGCCCATTTATAGCGATGGAGAAATTTTGTAAGATAATCTTGCGACCACCTTGTCCAAAAGTTCTGCAACAACTTTTGCGTGAATTGCCATCTTCGCAAGCAAGTCGAGTTTGAAATTTCAAAATTATGATCCGGGGCAGTGATTAGTGGTTCACCAACCAGAAAATGTCCTGGTGTTAGAGCATCGATTGCATCAGATTCTGTATCTAACCGCGCCAAAGGTCTCGAGTTTAAACATGCCTCAATTTGTACCAAGACCGTTGACAACTCCTCGTATGTTAAAGTAGTGTCTCCGATAACCCTTTTTAAGTGAAATTTCATCGATTTGATCCCTGCTTCCCATAACCCTCCAAAATTTGGCGAAAAGGGAGGGATCCAATGCCATGCGGTACCATTGTTAGCTAGAGTTGCAGATATTTCCTTAAGAATGCCTGATTTTTCTGATTCGAACAAAGTTTGTATCTCACGAGATGCCCCGACAAAATTTGTACCGTTATCACTCCAAAGGTCTGTGCAGTGACCTCGACGTGCGACAAACCGTTTGAATGCAGACAAGAATCCCTGCGAAGTTAAATCGCTAACTGCCTCTAAATGTACTGCGCGTGTAACCATGCAAATAAATAAGCAAATATAGCCCTTATAAGCGTGATGGCCTCTACCTTTGGTTGTCCTAATATATATTGGCCCAGCATAATCTACACCGCTAGTTTTAAAAGCTCTTGCTGGCTTTCCTCTTGCTGCTGGCAACTGTCCCATCAGTTGATTTGATGATGCTGCATTGTATCTAACACATGTGACACACTTTCGGACGAAAGCCTTGACTGACACTTTGGCTCCTAAAATGAAGAACTTTCTGCATAAATATGTCAACATGAGTTGAATACCTCCATGAAGCGTCTTTGCGTGTGCATCAGCTACAATTAAATCCGTAAGTGTGGACTTCTTTGGCAGTAAGATTGGATGCTTTACATCTTCATCAAGCGATGTGTTGTTCAATCGACCTCCAACTCGCAGCAAGCCCTTGTCATCAATAAAGGGGTTCAAGGATTTGAGCGGACCCTTTATTTTACTCCATATACCGTCCTTTCGAATGAGATCTAACTCATCTTTGAAATATTCGCCTTGACATTGCTTCACACATATCTCCGATGACTGCAGCAATTCCTGAGATGTGAGATACTCATGACGATTTCTTTCGTTTGGTGGTTTCTTCAGTTCAAGAAATCGTCGGCAGTAAGCTACTACTCGTATCAATTTCGTAAGCGATGAGTATCGATTCCAAATAGGCAGGCCTGCTACTACAACATGACACTTTATCTCTTCCAACTGAGTCTCAATGTGTGTAGGTTTATTGTAATTTACTTCATAGCTTCGCAAAAAACTCCGGACCGCTAAACCACATTGTGTTGTTGCGTAGTTCCGTAGGGGTTATGCCTCTGGAAGCGCTGTCAACCGGATTCAAATTGGTTTTTACGTGTGACCACTGATTTGAATTTAAAGTTGTCAATATCTCGGAAACCCGATTCGCAACAAACGTTTGCCAACGACTAGGGTGACTGTTGATCCAAGCTAGGACCACAGTTGAATCCGTCCATGCCCGAATGTGTGACCGATCAATTTTCAAGACTTCTGATACTTCGACTAGCAGTCTAGTGACCAAGACTGCTCCACACAACTCCAATCGAGGGATGGAGACTTGCTTTATGGGTGCTACTTTAGTCTTGGCTGTAACTAAAGAAACGTGGACGTTCCCTACTACATCGATTCTTCTTAGGTATACCGCCGCTGCATACGCCACCTTTGACGCATCGCAGAATCCATGCAGCTCTATGACGGAATCGTCAATATTAGTGCAAAGCCATCGAGGTATGTATACTTGCGTCAAAACGGACAATTCTTCCCGGTAAGTATTCCATTCATCTAGTACTTTTCCTGTAACTTCATCATCCCAATCTATCCCTGATATCCACAGCTTTTGAATTAGTATTTTTGCTACTATTACACAAGGCGCCGCCCATCCTAGCGGGTCGTATAACCGTGCAATATGAGATATAACTTTTCTTTTTGTTACAGGTCCTGGTTCCGGCGGCTGTGTCACCGAGTAGCGGAATTCATCGGTTCTTCGATTCCAGGTAAGTCCTAACAGCTTTACTACTTCGTCCGTTTTCAGCTTTAATTCCTCACTAATATCTATCTTGCTCTCTGTTTTCTCCTTGATTGCTTGTAATAGCTCATCGCTATTACTCATCCATTTTTGTAGTTCAAATCCACCCTTTTTGAGCAATTTATTCATTTCCTGATATATGATAATTCCTTCTTTTACAGTGTTGCACCCAGTAAGCAGATCGTCCATATAATAGTCGTCGATTACCCTTGTAGCTGCAGCGGGATATTTAGCACCTTCATCGTGAGCTGTCTGCTGCAGACTCTTTACGGCCAGATATGGAGCCGCCGCCGTTCCAAATGTCACTCTCATCAATCGATAATCTTCCGCCTTCGCATCTGCGTTGTCCTTCCACAACAACCTTTGATAGTCTGTATCCTTTTCAGCTACTTTAACCTGGCAATACATCTTTATCACATCTGCTGCTAAGCATATGGGATGTTGTCTCCAACGCATCAGCAAGTGTCTCAAATCTGGTTGTAAAGTAGGTCCCACCATTAATGTATCGTTTAATGATACTCCATTCTTGTATTTACAGGACGCATCGTATACAACCCTGATTTTCGTGGTGTCCTTATCGTTCCTTACAACCACGTGATGAGGTAAGTATACTGACACAGCATTATTCTTTTCTGTTTCAGGAATTTTCTCCATGAATCCTAAGTGTAAGTATTCTTCTATAACCTTTTTATATTTATCTTTTAACTCTTCGCTTTTCTTAAACCGCACTTGTAACCCATTGAGTCTTTTTTCAGCTATCGCTCTTGAGTCACCATTAACACATTCCGGCCTCTCGGTTTTGAATGGAAGTCTGACAACGTACCTTCCCTCTGAATCCCGTACGGTTGTTTCTGCAAAGAATTGTTCGCAGCGAGTTTCTTCTTCAGTCATCATCTTTTTGTTCGACTTTGGCTCAGCTTCCAATTCCCAAAACTTTTTTAACATCTCATTATCTTCAACGCACACATGCATCGCAACTACCTTTGCTGACGAGGCCTGCGACCTTTGGCATGTGCCCGATAAAATCCATCCGAGAGATGTCGCTTGAGCCAAAGGATATCCTTGTGGACCTTTTCTTATTCCCTCTTGTATTACTTGTCCGTAGATATCTGCCCCTAACAAAACGTCGATTTTGTTGGGTGTATGATACTGAGGATCTGCTAAACATATATCCGTGTCTAGCCAGTCCAGTTCTTCCACCTTGCAGGTTGGAAGAGACGTGGTGATTGATTTGAGTACATACGCTTGTACCTTAATAACTACATTGCTATCTATCCTCGACTGAATTCTCAATTCTACCATGTACTTGGACACAGTAGTGCTATTGCCTTCCAATCCTGATATTATACCTCTGACTGGGTGTTTCTTAATACCCAAGTATTGGACCGTCGCTTCTGAGACAAAAGAGACCTGAGAACCCTGATCCAGCAATGCCCTTATGTAACGCCTTTGTCCTCTTTGTGATTCTGCCCAAACGACAGCCGTTGCCAAAAATACCTGTTTATTCACGGATACCTGACCAAAACACGAGACCACTGGCGCGACTTTCAGCGATTCCGAGGGTGCCGCTGGCGTTCCAGCGGCTGAACCGACCAAACCTACCCCGGATGTTGAGTTACCAGTGTGTGCCAGATATGATTTGCCATCACCCAAACCACTGGGATGGAGTGCAGAATGACCCGAACTGCTGGAATGGAGTACAGAGTGATGCCTACCTCTGCACACTCTACAATTTGTTTTGCTCGGACAGAACCTAGCCGTGTGGTTACTACCCAAACAGTTAAAACATAACCGTTTATTATTTACAAACTCCCGTCTCTTATCGACATCTTCTTTCATTAATTCTTTACATAAGTACGTCTTATGATCTTCAGTACAAAATTCACACACCACATTAGCGACATGCAAGACTTTATGCTTTTGTGGTTTACTGTATGTAAAGGTTGAAGGTCGAGGTTGGATGTTTGGTTCAATAGACTCGAGCGCCCTGAATCTGCTTTCTAAGAATTCCTTAAACTGTGCAAATTTAGGTAGCTCATTCGTATTCTCACCTGCGACCTTCAACTCCCACTGCTTGCGGGTTTCCGCATCCAATTTGTTAGACACAATGAAGATCACTATTATGTCCCATGACCTGACATCTATACCAATATTTTTAAGCGCGTGTAAACAGTCAGAAGTAGTGTCTGCTAATTCTTTGAGTAGCAGTGAAGACTCTTTGGTTGCACCCTTTTGGTTAATTAAGCGCTTTAAAATGCAATTTGAAAGATAACTCTTATTATTGTACCTTGCCTCTAGCTGACTCCAACATTCTAAATAATTGTCGGCAGTGATAGGTAGCTGCCGTATCAACTGCTCGGCCTCACCGGATAATTGTCCCTTGAGATAGTGCAGGCGTTGCACGTCATCTAATGCTGCATTTAAGTGGATCAACGAGACGAACATGTCCCGAAAAGTGATCCATTCTTCGTACTTCCCCGAAAAAGTGGGAATAGTAATTTTTGGCAGCCTTAAAACTGACGTGGCACCACTACCATTTCCAGTGCCCTGGCTCCTTGACTGTGGAGCCGGCTTAGGCGTACATTTCAACAAATCCGTTTTATAATTTATGTAAGAGTCCTCAGTGCTCTCATACATTCCAGTTTTTGCATACACACTCGATTGAAATTCCGACCAATCTATGTTGGTTATTATTTCTTGGTGAACCTTTGTGAATCGAGCCCACAAGTCTTCTAAGATTTCAAGCCTAGTTTGTACATAATATTCTGAAGCTAGCCGCTCTTTAGAAGATTTTTTGAAATTGAGATGTCCTTTCACAATTTTTTCTTGAACATCTTTCTGTAGATTTATGTATTTATCCATGTTTAAATCTTCAACACAAAGTTCCGAATGAAAATAAATAAGTAATAAAGTTTGTACAATTTTAAACCCAAATTACCAAACTACAGTCGTTAATTGAAAATAATCCAATAGTTGCAAGTATTTTATAAACAAATTTTAATTCTAATGAAAATATTCTAAGTCCAGAAAAGTCGCTAAAATTTTACAAGTGTTTGAAACTTATTAACATAGAAAAATATCGGGCATGGATTCCCCGTCTCAACCAAATTTTACGAATTATTCTAAGTCCCTAAATTTACTTGCAAAACACTAAGTTATTTTAATCTAACATTTAAAGTCCAAATTAGCTTGAATTTACTTTTCACTTATTAACTTGAAAGTACTCACAGTTTTTAGGTCCACTCACACTTTGCCGTTTTTCCTGACGTCACTCCTGTTCGTCTGCGGGGCTCCCCCCGCACTGCCGTACCTGGTCACCTAGCTGGCTCCCTGCGCCGTCTGCTATCCTTCCGTCCCTGGTCACCTAGCTGGCTCCCTGCACCGTCTGCTAACGATCCTCTTCAGCACCAGATGTTTCGACAGCGATCCACTGCCCAAGTGCGAAGCGTAGTCCAAAATCCACGGAGCTACTGAGTTAGCCGATCCGTCTCAAGAAGGACCAAAATTTGTACACGGAGGTACAAATTAAAGATTTGGTCTGGTCGTACTTCGTTTATTGAGTACCAATCCGAAGACAAAAAGTTCCAAACTCTGAACCACAATACTTAATTTTAAAAACATCTCGTCTGCGCGTTTTAATTTTTACGTACGTCACACTAACGCCATCTTGTTTTATTTGATGGAACAACATTCTTATACACACCTAATTATAAAAATGTACAGTATATTTGTTACAAAAAATAGATATCGGTTTTATTTGTGTATTTACACTTCGGCAAAGCATACGAATTCATAATTTAGTCAGATGTTTCGTTATCGCGTAACAATAGACTCGTGTTTCACTTCCTACGGCTAGAGACCGACTGAAATGAAGTGAGCGCTGGCGCTCATCTTGTAATCTTCAAAAATGCGCTTCTACTGGGCCCGTCCATTCATTTTATTTTGGTCGAAGGTTCTAATAATAAATTATCACCGAATATTATAAACTATTACGTAGCGGGGTCTTTGGTGAGGGTTCCACGTTTAGGTCTCCTTTTTTTCTGGAGCCTCCAGAAGCCTCACTCTTTCCCATACATAGCTTCCGACTATTCCTATTCTTTCTGGGAGATCAATTATTATCTCAATCAGTGTCCTTAATTATTTTGCAAGGAATGTGGAATGTTAGTTCACAGAAGGCTACTATTTTTAAAAAAAACCTAATTTTGCCGCCGCCTAAACTTTGCCGCCCTAATCCTGGGCCTATAGGGAAATCCGCCCCTGATTAAGAGAATCATTTAGTCTGTTGAAAATTAAATTCAAAAATCTAATTCAATTATTTATTGAGAATAAAAACTAATAATTCCACTAACATCTTACAAACTTTTACTTCTATCATCAACATTCTAGTGACGATTCATTCTAAACTATTACAAAACGGCTTACACTCACGTTATATTTATCTGTCAAAACGATCGGTTTCATCATAGTTCATAAAAAAGTATCAAAGATAATACAATCCTTAGGCAGGGGCGTATTTACCATAGGGCCAAGAGGGCCATGGCCCGGGGCGGCAGGCTGTATGGTGGTTAAAGGGGGAGGCATTTGTTCAACAGTGGACGTCTTCTGGCTGACGATGAAGATTATAATATTAGTGTAGATTAAAAGTTTTAACTTTTTCTGTTAATTTATGGGGCGGCGAACCTTACAGGCCCAGGGTGCTGAATCTTAAAATACGCCACTGTCCTTAGAAAAACTATTTAAATAAAATTAGCAACAGGAAGAATTTTGAGCGATTTTAATTATACTTAGGTAATCTTAAATTTTAAACTAAAATAAAATACGAAAAATGTGTCAGCGGCTGAATGTAAACTAGATCACCAGAACAGGAATTTATATGCCTGTAAAACTTTAGTGTGGTATAAACTAACGACACTATAGGTGCTATGTCATCGTGCATTATGCGTTACTAGTTCTGGTTGGGTAGACCAAATATAAGCATTGCAGATTAGGATAATCAACAAGCTAAAATCAATCGCGCCGCGTCGTTACTCTAACTTAATGGCAATTTCTTGTAAAATACTGTATTTTATGGTATTGTTTTATATTTTAGAATATGCTCCGTAGAATATGCTCTGTAGAAATAGTATTATGTTCTCTATGAATATAGCAAGTTCTTATTTTTTTATGTCCACTTGTCTGTTGTTGTCATTCCTTCTTTCTCGTCGGCCATCTTGCGGTGCTATGTGTCTTGTTGTGTGCGGTGCGTCCAATGTTTAATTTATAATTATTATAAGAGTAAATCTCTGTTTATTTCGGCCTTTACATGTTCTCGAAACGACCTATGAATCTTGAAGATTGAAGGAAGTTGCTGAAGACATCTATGTATTTTTTTTTATTGCACGTGCCGGATATACAATACATTACATACCTCCGCCATCTGTATTTGTATATGATAAACAAGTTTTAGACGAAGATAACAAATATGGTCGGAATAAAAATAAGTTGTATTTTAAATCTCATTTACAGCATCCTCAATCCATCCCTCCCAGCTGTCCGAGCCAGCGAAATATTTTGGAGAATTCTAGCTATTTAGTAGATTTAAGTCTTGTTGTCCAACTGGTCGATAGTACAGAGGCTGAAGTACCAGTCCACATAATGCGCATATACCCTAAAACAGTGGCATGGTAGCAGTTTAGGTCAAGGTTTGAAATACGTAGTAGGTTAGGTACCTACAGAACATGATGTTATACCTATCTATACTGTACAACTCTGATCAAAATAAACAACATTTAAAATAAATCCGCTCTTATATGAAATGAAATAAAATCCACATTCATATAGATAGGGAATAGGTACTTTTGAGGATGATTGCTCATGAATGATCATTCGTTATCTGTCACGATGATCATACAAAAGCTTCATATTCACGGAAAACGTGTCGTTTAGTGACTCGCGGCTATTTCACCCGCGTGTTCAACGTTTCTGAAGAAAAATAACACTGAGTGAGAATTTAAAAATAAAACCGGCCATGTGCGAGTCGGGCTCGCGCACTGAGGATTCCGTACATAACTTGTGAGCTACTAAAGACCAAAAAAGTTGTGCAAAAAGATAACATCCTATCAACGCCCAGGCGGTCACCCATCCAAGTACCGACCGCACCCGACGTTGCTTAACTTCGGTTATCGTACGAAAACCGGTAGTGAACCTAAATTTGTCACCGACTCGCACTTTATTTATTGTTTGTTGTTATACTTTAGAGTGTGTATCTACCATAATCATGTCAATTTTGACGCGTGTACCACTAGCAAGAGCAAATACAAAAAAAACTTTTTTTTTTGTTGTATGGGTTGGGGTTTATTTTAGCTTTTTATATAGAATATATAGTATCTATAAGTGTATATAATAAAACCGGTCAAGTGCGAGTCGGACTCGCGCACAAAGGGTTCCGTACCATTATCTATAAAAACGGCAATAAAATCATGTCTGTTGTATGGGAGCCTCCCTTAAATATTAATGTTATTTTAATTTAATATTTTTTTGTGAAGTAAATATAGATATATAACTAAATATTATGTGAATATTTCAAGCATCTACCTGATGTCGCCGTTATCATTATCGAGCAAAAACGAGCAAAATAATATCATGTTTGTTATATGCCCCTTAAAAATCTATTGTATTCTGTTATTTAGTGTTTGTTGTTATAGCGCCAACAGAAATACATCATCTGTGAAAATTTCAAACTATCACGGTTCATGAGATACAGCCTGGTGACAGATGGACAGACAGACTGATGACAGACAGACGAACGGACAGCGGAGTCTTAGTAATAGGGTTCCGTTTTACTCTTGAGTACGGAACCCTAAAAATGAACCCCTATTTCTCCTATGGTCACGCTATAACTTGAGAACGGCGCGGCGTTACCGATTTCATTCATTTTTTTATGTTTTCTTATACTACGTTGGTTCTTACTTCTTACATTTAAAATCACCTGGACCGATTTGGATGAAATTTTGTGTCCCTGGAGCGGATCATAGTAGCGAGGCCGAATGCCGAGCTTACACCCGTTCGAAGCCGGGGCGTGTCGCTAGTAATATATATATATATATATATTCCGTGAAAATTTTAACTGGCTGTCTATTACGGTTCGAAAGATACTTATATAGGTATATACTCGTACCACCGTTATAAGGTAGGATGGACGGATAGACAGCGTAGGCTTAGTAATAGGGTCTCGTTTACATCCTTTGGGACTCCTAAAAACGGGCCCGCGCTTAGTGTTGGGTGTAAGACCTCAGCTGTGTGTTAAAAATTGATAAGAAAGCCAATGGTACAACAACAAAATGAATCAAAAACATAGATAGAAACCAGCAGTATCAAAGTTCGACGACCTGACGGTCAGATCATAATGTGAACGTCCCTTAAAAACTATGGACATTATACATGATATAAAGAAATTCACCCCATCGGAATATTCGAGAAGGATCTCATGTAAATGTATGAGGCCAGAAGAATTTCAATTGATGGAAGCATTTTCTGGGCTCTAGGTTTTCATAAAAATATTTTTTCATAATTATCAATTAAAAAAACCGACTTCAAAATGTTAATATAGGCAATATTAGTTACTTGGATGACATACATAATAAGGTCGCCCGTCGATCCTGTTACGTAAATTCTTTATATCCAATGATTGCCTGGAAGAGATCGCTTTTAGCGATAAGGCCGCCACTTGTGGCACTAGCTCGTAAGTGTTTTCTATCTGTTTGTAAAATTTTTTCTGGTGTACACAATAAAGAGTTTCTATCTATCTATCTATCCAAGTAACTGAAAGTCCCAATTATTTTGGTTTAAACGCCAAAGTACTGAACCTATTTTAATAAAATTTCTATGAGACCAATTATAAAGTAGGTATATACTTTCAAATATTTTGTCCAATTCGGTTTATAAATGACGGAGTTCTGAGAAGACAAACATTAAAAAAACTAATTGAGAACCTCTTCCTTATTTTAAATCGGTCAAAAAGTAACCATGCTCAGGGGCCTTACCCCTAGCTCGAAAAGTTGACCCGCATAGGTGTTATTTGTCTAAACGGTACCATCAACTACGATAAGCGGTAGTTGTTTTATAGCCGCCAAGCTTTGCTATTTTCACGCACACACGCATAGTAAAACGGATTTTCGTTCATTCAAGTTCGACGCTTTTAAACGATGCAGCTTAAATGAGTTGGTTAATTTTAGGTACCTACCAGGTACCTACTAAAAGTTGGCTCGCAAAAGTGAAGCTAGAGTTAAGGCCCCAGTACAGTAACAGTACAGAACCTAATAGTGTTTTTATACCTGTACGTGTGTAATTTGTACTCTTGGTGTACACACAATAAAGAGTTTGTATCTTAAAAATTTTAAGCAGACAGGATTTGTTTGAGACATTTGAACCTTGGGGAATTATCTTATTTTTAAACATTTTTAAGCGCACCGAGCGTGCGACGCGTCACGCGAGACGAAAATTCTGGCGTTTTTCTGGCTCTACGTATCATTTATATAAATACGAGTCATAAACAAGTGCATCACATTAAAAACCGACTTCAAAAATATATGAGAAACGTAATAAGTGCCTATAAAATTCGATGGTTGCCCTCCATTTCCCTGGGATCCCATTATCAGATCCTGACTTGGTGACAATGGGACCAAATTGGAAGTATACCCTACCGAACAAAAGTATGTTTTTTTAATCGTTCAACAGTTGGCGGAGAAATCGGTGAACATACATTTAAAAAAAACAGGGAACATAGAACCTCCTCTTTTTTGAAGTCGGCGAAAGCGAAATACCGCACTTACTGACTGACTGACGAAATAACGAAATATCAAAAACTTGGTGCATACTTGACTGAAAAGCTGAAACTTGGCAGGTAGATTAATTATGAAATAATTTTTTTAAACAAACTTTTACCCTTAACAACGAAAATGTAAACCGCCATCTTAGAGCGGCGGCCATATTGAATTTAGTGTGATGTCACTTTATCGTTTCGTACTATTCAAGCTCTTTCTTTTGATACCGACATCATAGAAAAAACAACTAGGTACCTACACACTTGTTTTTCTTTGTCTATGCCCCTATAGAGGGTTTGCAAAAAATATATACTATCCGCCGCATCATCGATCATCGTCATCATCATCAGCCATCATCATCATCAGCCAGAAGACGTCCACTGCTGGACATATAGGCCTCCCCCTTTAACCTCCACACTGAACTTTACAACATCCTGCCATCTGCATCCACTGAATACCTGCGACTCTCACAATGTCGTCGGTCCATCTAGTGTGAGGCCTACCTACGCTGCGTCTTCCGGTTCGTGGGTCTCCACTCAAGAACCTTTCTTCCCCATCGGTTGTCGGTTCTTCGAGCGATGTGGCCTGCCCATTTCCACTTCAACCTGCAAATTTTAATAGTTAGAAATCAATCAAATCAAATGAAACCACTGATTGCTAGGTTCAACGTGATTTTGCAAACTGTACCTTTCGAGCCCGCGTTTAGAGTTGGGAGTAAGGCCGCTCTACCTACAATCCTTGAACCCGCTTAGCTACGTGCACGACCGATTCTATACGTGTTTACTATTTATGGTTATGTAACAGATTGCAGTATTCTCCAGATGAAACCAAGTGGGTAGAGGCAATCCATAAATTAATTTAGAAGCATCCACTGCACCAACACATTGCAGAATCTTTTTGCAATAAAATTAAAATATTTTCCATCGTCCTACATACGAGTAAGTACCTACTTATGTTAACTGACCGGTCATTGAAGCTTTGATCTGGCGACGCAAGCTTTTTAAGGTTCTGTGTCCAAAGGGTGCAACGGTACCCTATTACTAAGCCTACGCTGTCCGTCCTAGTTTTTAACGGTTGTATCTTTTGAACCGTAATAGATAAATAAATAAATAAATATATCTGGGAGACATTATTGCACACATGGTCATCTGACCCCAAACTAAGCAGAGCTTGTAATATGGCTGCCAGAGACTGAATGGGGTAATAGGGTAACTGACTGCCGTAACATTACATTGTAATGTTACGATACATTAACTATGAAATAATAATAAAATTATAAAGTAATAATCAGGGGTCCCCTGATACAAACGTATTTTTACCGTATTATTTTATTTACTATATTGTTAAAACGGTAATACGTACAAGCGTCAAACTTAACAGGATTATAGTACACTCTCTAATGTAAAACAAAAAATAATAAATACTGGCTCAGTGTACGGTGTCAAATTTATATTCACCGTTCTCGTACGATCACCGATCACCGCAACGTCGGGCGCGGTCGGTACTTGGATGGGTGACCGCCTGGGATGTCTTTTTGCACAACTTTTTTGTACTTTAGTAGTTAAGAATTTATGTGGTGGTACCATTTGTGTAACAAATACTAATAGTGGGTCAACTCCTTTGTTTAACCGCAATATACCTACATAGCTGGCTCGATGTCTAGACGCGAAGGGTTGTCACAGCTCAAATCAAATAAAAATTGCCAGTGGCCCAACTACGAATGTTCGCGTAAAATACTTACTAAATCGAATTTCATACAAATTTCAAGTTCGAAATTCAATATTTGTATGAATTTTAATAGTATTTATTTTACGCGAATATTTGTACTGGGCCACTGGATAGTTAGCAATATTAGATAATAATATTTTTACAATTTTATTTTATCTGTATTCCTCGTTATCATTTATTTTTCTATACCTACAAATATAGAAACGTACTAGAAGCGCCTCGCAGCTTGCAGCCGATTCCGTGTACGTGACACAACTGAAACGGGCGTACCGTCTACATGCGAAGCTAAGTAGCACTACCGCAGACGTCGCGGGCAGGGGGAGGATTCCGCTCTCCTTCATACCGCACCTCATCGTTGCTCTGTCTAGACGCCCGAGTTGACCCACTATTAGTATTTGTTACACATATGGTGGTACGGAACCCTTAGTGCGCGAGCCCGACTTTCACTTGGCCGCTTTTATTATTCACATTTTTCACGAGTTTTGGGGTGAATTAAGTAAATATAGGTATGTGCGACATGTGCGTAGGACTGCGTGTAGTGATGTGCGTAGAAAAATCCCTTCAAAAACTACCCGCTTTGAGCTATTTTTGGTAAGGGCTAAATTTATAAGTTTGCGTCACCAACATGATAATGTTGACTGAGTGTTGAGTTTTCCTTTCTGTCGGCAGTCCTCATGACTGCATATTTTTTTAACCCGCTATGAGTGAGTAAATTGAATAACCGGCCAAGTGCGAGTCGGACTCGCTCACGAAGGGTTCCGTACCATTATCTATAAAAATTGCAAAAAAATCACGTTTGTTGTATAGCCCCCCTTAATTTTTTATTTTAATTTAATTATTAATTTTTGAAGTGAATATTTAACTAAATATTCTGTTAATGATTCAAGCGCCATTATCAATATCGAGCAAAATCGAGCAAAAAATCTTGTTTGTTGTATGGGAGCCGGGAGCCCCCTTAAGTATTAATTTTATTCTGTTTTTTAGTATTTGTTGTTATAGCGGTAACAGAAATACACAATCTGGGAAATTTCAACTAACTATCACGGTTCATGAGATACAGCCTGGTGACAGACGGACAGCGGAGCCTTTGTAATAGGGTCCCGTTTTACCCTTTGGGTACGGAACCCTAAAAACGAGAGAATGATCCAATAAGTAAGTAGGTAACTACCTAACTTGACCAACACCACAGCTGGCAACACCATTTCGAAGATGACGATAAACAAAATCGATTTAAGTAGGTCAATGCCGTTACCATATCGATTTCAGATGCGAATTGAGAAGAAGGAATTTAGTACCCAATGTATTATTAAACTGTGGAACCATAATAGAAAACTATGGTGGAACCACAGAAAAAATATGGGAAAGAAAGTGAATTAAAACGAAAAAACTTTTTTTCTGTGGGTGGAACTGTTATGGAGCAGTACCCTTAGTACAAGATTTGACAGTTTTCGAAAACTTTTTTCGTTTCCGTATTGTCCCATACATTTTAGTAAAGCGCCTCTAGCGGAAACGCGGATGAACTAAAATCGGTAGTAATCGGCAGTATAGGTTGCTTCACTCAAATACGAAAAATAGTTTCGAATAGCTTTCAGCCCAGCAACGTTTGCATCAAAACGAAAACGAAAAAAGTTGTCGAAAACTATCAAATCTTGTACTAAGGGTACAGGTGTATAAGAACATAGCGATTGCAGAAGTTTACCTACTTACCAAAATGTTCTGTTATAACTTATGTAGATAGATACCTACCTACAGTTAAATTTAAAAGACGGCATCATTGCGCATTTGTTTTTTTTTTTTTTTTCATATGAAATTACTGCCTACTTTGAAAAAATGTGCTTCGGTCACTTTATGGGGGTAATAATAAAAAAAAACAAAGATTTCATACTTATACTTCGTACATATATAATCTTTTTAAAAAATATTTAGGAAAAACGTATATTGACCATACAAAATGGGATTAACAGTTATTCCAATTAAAAATAAAATAATAAATATCTGGGACATTATTGCACACATTTCTGGCCCCAAACTAAGCAAAGCTTGTAATATGGCTGCCAGAGACTGATATACGTACATATATATTTTTAAATACATACTTAAATAGATATTAACACATAGAACAAACACAAATACGTTCATCACACAAATGTTTGTCCTAGGTGGGAATCGAACTCACGCCCCCAAGCACAGAAGGCAGGTACACTAACAACTGAGCTAACGGGGCTGTCTAATTTATTCTGGTAATTATAAAAAAACATATTACAAAAATATTAGATAATTGTTAGATGACGGAGAAAAATGTGAAAAAAAATAAACGTTTTTTTAACATGAATGAGATAAGCTATTGCATATTTCCCTTGTTTGTCTGATCCAAGTCCACGTCATTTCCTAATTATGCATAGGTTAACGCATACGAGATAAATAAATAACCTGCCAAGTGCGAGTCGGACTCGCGAACGAAGGGTTCCGTACCATTATCTACAAATACGGCAATAAAATCACGTTTGTTGTACGGCAGCCCCCTTAATTTTAATTTAACTATTTATTTTTAAAATGAATATATAACTTATTATTCTGTGAATATTTCAAGCGTCTACCTGTTGCCGTTATCAATATCAAGCAAAAACGAGCAAAAAATCACGTTTGTTGTATGGGAGCTCCCTTAAATATTTATTTTATTATGTTTTTTAGTATTTTTTGTTATAGCGGCAACAGAAATACATCATATGTGAAAATTTTAATTGTCTAACTATCACGGTTCATGAGATACAGCCTGGTGACAGACGGACAGCGGAGCCTTAGTAATAGGGTCACGTTTTACCCTTTGGGTACGGAACCCTAAAAATGACTCAGTTAAAACAATAGATGTCTATTTAAACAATGTGAAGCTAAATTAAAATCCGTAACGCTAATCATTTGAATCCAGTACAAGGACGCGAAACGATAAAATTATATACCTAAGTTAATAGCTGTGTAAAATTAAACGATAGGACAATCATTGGACTTATCAAATTGTAGCGATAATTGAGTCAAAAGTTAAAAAGAAATTATGCTGAAAGTTATACAGAAAATTACATCAGAAATCGCACAATCTTCGTGCCACGTCCGTCAGGTCAAAGAGAAATAGGTACTTATGTAAATTAAATGATCGTCTGACCTGCCGAGGTAAACAGCTCTATTATACTTACCTACTGTCTGTTATCGTAAAATTAGCACGGAATATTTATATACTTAGATGTAATGAAACAAGGGTTACCATCCCTCCGGATTTGTCCGGACATTACCGGATTTTTAGACCTTTGTCCGGCTTTGTAATTTATCCAGCTTTTTTAACTTGGGCTATGTAATACGAGTAATAAAACATACATGTATAAAATCAGTATTTAATTTTAATCTTTATAAACACAAAACATCGAAACTGCATGATCTAAATTTCTCCTAGCCATTTTTCTATCGGACTGCCAGAGCGGGAAAGTAAAATCGACACCTTTACGGTTGATATTCCGAAAACCCGTACGAAGCGCTTTGATTCCACTTTTATTGTGCGAACTGCTAGTCTGTGGAATGCGCTGTCTGACCTGAATGGGTGTTCCCCGATAGTTATAATCTACGTGTTTTCATATCACCGGTGATTCGGTATCTTCTAAGCAAGCGTGCTCTATAATTATAGTCCGCATCATCGCTTAATATCAGGTGAGTTGGTGCCAAACGCAAGCCATTAATACATTAAATAAACTTTTTTTTTATTTCATTACTTCTACATAATACAGAACTTACCTTCTTACTCAAATGTCCGGACTTCTAGTGAAATGTCCGACTATAGGTAAGGATTTTCCAAATTGTGATATGGTAACCCTAAACGGAACCAGCTACAAAATAAAATAAACTAATTACTCTAGGTACCTAGATGGGTGCTTAGCTTAGCGTGCGGTCCGCGTACCGCAGCTTGAGAAGGGGTCCGCGGAAGTGCTGCAACCTCCACCCGACCACCACCTTGGCCAGTTGTCAATTCGACACTGACTGAATGGGAAGTCCCAGTTAACCTCTGGTGGTAATTTGGGAGCATTTTTTATTTCTTACTCTCCACCAGTGGTAAATGCGATGTGTTACGTTCCAGTTGACCTATAGGTAGCGGTGCTCAAAACCACTAAATCAATTTTAATGAAATTTCTATGGGACCAATCTGTATATACTATAGGAAGTATATACTATACTGTATAGGAAGTATATAGTATATACTTCCAATTAAAACAAGAATTTTCCAAATCAATTCCTAAATGAGGGAGTTCTGAGGTAACAAACATTACAAAAACGAATTGAGAAACCCCTCCTTTTATGAAGTCGGTTAAAAACGGCTGTTAATGGAATCTGCCCCAGGTGTTAGGTACAGATATCCATGGGCGACGGTAATAGGTTACCATCAGGCGGCTGGTCAGCTTGTTTGCCACCTATGGCATTAAAAAATCTACTAAAGTCTGTTCAGTGGCCCAAGTACGAATATTCGCGTAAAATACGTACTATCGAATTTCATACAAATTTTGAGTTTTGAACTTGAAATTTGTATGAAATTCGATAGTACGTATTTTAAGCGAATATTCGTAGTAGGTACTTCGGCCCCAGAAAGAGAGTGGACCTAAATGGAAAAATATCTTAATAAATAACACGCAAATTGACTCGACAAAACAACACGATGATAGGACAGCTCATGATAGCTAAGTTTGACATTTTTCAGATGGCAGAGTCAGGATTGCCCTTTAAAATTCGTTCTATTTCTCCTTTTGGCCAAGTCCACTCTCATTTTGAACAAACTACATACCTACTACAAGACAAGACAACAGATGTAAAATTCTCTTGGTAAATAATCGTGAAAGATGAACAAATAAGTAAAGAAACCAATAAACAAACGCATTCGTATTTATAGCATTAGACATTAGTATGATAATCAACGTGTGTCACGGTGGTCACGAAAACTGTTGTTAAGAGGGCTCTCACAGTTTTTGAGGAAACAAGCAACGAAAACTGGATTTTAGGCGTTTTGATTCTTTCAAATAGAAAAATAGTATAGAAAAATCCAAATTAGTATAGAAGTAAGGTTGCCTGGAAGAGATCGCTTATAGCGATAAGGCCGCCAATTGTTTCACTTGTTTTTAAGTTGTTTTTTATGTTACTACGTAGTATGCCGTATGTCATTATTGGTGTGAACAATAAAAAGTTATATATCTATAGAAAATTCAAATTCTGCAATAAATCTAAGTATAAAAGCTGATTTTTCAATCTTCAGTTATAGAAACAGGTAGGAGTTATTCCATTGATGGCATAATTCCAAATTTTTCAATAGTCAGAGGCTATCTGCGTAGTAAAACCTGTAAATTTATTGGACAGATAAATTTATTGATTTGTTAACTATCTGACCGTTTAACTACAGATTGAAAAGTCGGCCCTTATTCTGGTCATTACACAAAAATATTAAACCAAAAAGTGTTCTAATTATTTTGAATTAATAACGTCGTGAAATGACCAGCACATTTTTAAAAGAACACAGTATTTTTTATCATGAAACATACTTAATCTAATGTGCGAGCGAAAGCGCAGCGCTTTTGTCTACGCTAACCCGGTATTTTGTCCCTTTAGAAGAAAATCTCCGTTTGCATGCCGCAGTCTGTTTGAATTTAAAATCAAGGGAATAGGTTATTGTTCCAGTTCTAAAGGCCATAGCTGTACTGTGAAACCAACTTATAGGTAGACGTAACGCAAAGGGGGAACTAAAACTTTCTACAGAGCCGTTGTTCAGAATAAACGATGGTGGCTCTTACAGTCGACTCTACAAGTAAATTGGACGCACTGTACTGTGATCACGACAAGAACAACTTAAGCTAAGTATATTAAATACTAGCTTGTGCGCCCCGCGGTTTCACCCGCGTTATATATCTCCTTGAAACAACCTTCTTGACTTAGATGCAGTTTAGATGACAATTTATTGATTTTCTATGATGTAATCTTTGATAATTATAGTTTGGATCCGCCTTTAAACGCGAGTTAGTACCGAAAAAAGTCTGCCAAAAACTGAAGGGGGTGAGGTAAACACTTATTGCAAACACTGGCATATTCTTACGAGTTCTACAAACGCACACTTCAATATTGAGCGCACACAACTGCAAACGATGTTCTCAAAATGTAAACGAATGGACGACCGAGGGGGTGTAAGTGATAAAGGGGAAACTGTAGGTATAACGCTTCCATTTATTTATTTATTCTGAGGATGTAATACGTAATAGCATTGCCATTCAGCGTGGTAATGCCGCCGGCATGCTGGGTACGCTGCCAACTGATAGTGTGCTTGAGCATTTGGATTGTCTTTAGACCTTCTACGGTCTAATGAGCAGTCTGTTTTTGTAGGTAGTGTTAGTTTTAGCTTGTATTTTGTCTAGTTAATAAAGGCAATTTCCCGTGCTATACCTATAAACAGTAGGTATAAAAAAAAAGTTATATAATGTCATGTCAATGTATATAGACTTCAATTCTGGTTCTTGTTTTTGTTGGGAAAATATTAAAACACCAAAAAAATATGATCCGATCGCTAATAAATCCAACATTACAGGATCACTCGCTGCTGAAAATTTCACTAAAATCAGTTCAGCCGTTTCGTAGTCTACAGGACGATACATAAGTATACATACATAAACACATCGCCTTATATATTACTAGCGACCCGCCTCGGCTTCGCACGGGTGTAAGTTTTATTTATATTCTGTGAAGTATCTAACTTATGGTGAAAACCGCATCAAAATCCGTTGCGTGGTTTACGAGTTAGCGGATATACAGACAAAGACGCGGACAGCTACTTTCATCATCATCATAATCATCCTATACTAGTCCACTGCTGGACATAGGCCTCTACCAAGGCACGCCACTCAGCCCGATCTTCGGCTTTTCTCTTCCAGCCACTGCCAGACGACTTACGTATATTGTCACTCCTACGAGTCTCAGGGCGTCCTACACTACGTCTGCCGATTCATGGTCTCCACTCTAGAACAGGGGTCTCCAAACTACGGCCCGCCACTGCCATCAATCCGGCCCGCGACAGGAATTGAAACTCGCGGAATTGTCGGTGATTCAGCCCTGTGGATCTGATAAAATTAACAACTGATATGACTGGTCTTAGAAATTCAGACAATTCCAAACATTTTCCGCACAAGGACTGAAGACTGTAGCTGAAATAGATAGTACCTAGAACCGTACATAGTATCACTACTCGACACTAGATGTAGTAACGTGTCACAATACACAATCAATAGTAATTGAAATGCAATAAAAGCCTATGTTTGCTTAGGTGGGCAGAAAAATTAAAATTGTTACGGTCCTTGCAACATACCGAAAAAAATATTATGGCCCCAAGGCTTCAAAGTTTGGAGACCCCTGCTCTAGAACATGTCTACCCCAACGGTTATCGGTTCTGCGACAGATACGAGTATGACCGGCCCACTGCCACTTCAGCTTGCTAATACGCTGAGCTATTAGTACAAAGACAGCGTATATTACAAAAACTATAAATATTTAAGATTCCATCATCTTATGGGATCTTTGAATCCCTTATTAGGTATATTGTTTTCGTCAGATATAGGTATTTACACATACATTAAACATTAGTACCTACTTCGCCCACTGAAAAACAACTAAACAGCAGAATTTCAGGAAAATTATTCGATATAATTGCAAAATATCTTAGTTCAAGGAAGTGAGAAGAGATATGGTTGCCAATATTTATTTTTACTTTACTACCATCGATTTTGCGAGTCGCGGTAGTTTTCGTGTTTCGACTTTGTTATTTGAATAAAACACTGCATATGCATTATGAAATACAGCGATTGTGTATGGCTGAGCAGTAGTATGTGCTCTTTACAATCTGACGGCACCCGGTTCAATCCTCAGCACTGCATCAATAATTTGTTTAGTAGTTAAATAAATTATGTACAGTTTCAATGTCATCGCTCAATATCGGTAAAGGAAAACATCTTGAGGAAAACTATATTTCCAAGAAAGAACATCAAAAGTACAAAGACATAATGACATTCACCAACATGCACTGGGCCAGCATGGTGGATGTATGCTGGCCATCTCATCCTCTCTCTTTCTCTCTCTGAGAGAAGGTCTCTGTCACCCAGCAGTAGGAATATGCACAGAAGTGAGAATTTTTCGTTTAGGGAACATGATAGACTGAAATGATGATGATGAATGCTAAAATGAGGAAGAAAACCGGGTAGGTACCTACATATGCGCAATAGGAAGTCGATAACAGGGAACTGAAAAAACAGACTGATATAAATAGAATATAAATAATATATTATTATTGTGGCACTGTATACCTACCGTTTTTATATATAGATATATAAATCATAACGATACGGTGTAAATTTATAATAGCTAAAAGTTATGTTAGGTTTTGCTGCAGTTAGTGGCATCAATTCTGTCGTACCATTCTCTAAACTAAACTAATCTGACAGGACTAAAATTATCGGCGTCTTTTTTCATTTCATTACAGCAGAAAAGGATGGCAACCATTTTAGAGCTGTAAAATTTAGTTTAGTTTAGAGAATGGTCCATCAGAATCAACGTCAGTATGTACTTTACTGCGTAATAACTTAGTAATTGGTTAATTTATAGGCAAAATGGTCAGATAGAGGTAAGTAATAACAAGAACTCCAAGTACCTACCTAGAGTATCAAATTTATTCAGAAGAACAATGGTGGCTCGCTCTACTCTGTATACAGAGAAGTTAATCGCACTGTATCTCAAGCCCTTGAAGCATCGGCCCCGAGCGCCGCGGTGCGACAACCGGCCATGACCGCGTTGAGTTACTGCTGCCAGCAAATCCTCAACCGACATAAACAGTGTGTGTTCTATTTCGTCTTTATCTTACTAGCGACCCGCTCCGGCCTCGCACGGGTATAAGTTTTATCATATATATAAACCTTCCGTGAAAAATTATCTAGCTGATGGTGAAAACTGCATCAAAATCCGTTGCGTGGTTTGGGAGGAGTTAGCAGATATACAGACGCAGAAAGCGAATTTATTTTATACTATGTAGAGAAGAAGAAATATAGATAATATTTTCATAATGCTATTTATCATGATAATTATAATAATATACTCCACCAGGTATGGCATTTCGAGACACAAAGGTGACGTGGGTGACACAAGTCTACGTCATCGACGCTGTGTTGCCACAAGGAATAGGACATGAATCCTTGGTTACCAGTAGCATGAAATCCTAACTCACCAATCTCCTATTAGGTAAGTACCTGTAATCCGGTAAGTTTCCCAATTTTTGTGTTTGTTTCAATGAAGTGGTAACTGTACCCTTAGTACAAGATTTGATAGTTTTCGAAAACTTTTTTCGTTTTCGTTTTGATGCATACATTGCTGGGCTGAAAGCTATTCGAAACTATTTTTCGTATTTGAGTGAAGCAACCTATACTGCCGATTACTACCGATTTTAGTTCATCCGCGTTTCCGCTAGAGGCGCTTTACTAAAATGTATGGGACAATACGGAAACGAAAAAAGTTTTCGAAAACTGACAAATCTTGTACTAAGGGTACTGGACAGTGACGTAGACATGTGACTTTCGGAATGCCAGTACCCTTAGTACAAGATTTGACAGTTTTCGAAAACTTTTTTAGTTTCCGTATTGTCCCATACATTTTAGTAAAGCGCCTCTAGCGGAAACGCGGATGAACTAAAATCGGTAGTAATCGGCAGTATAGGTTGCTTCACTCAAATACGAAAAATAGTTTCGAATAGCTTTCAGCCCAGCAATGTATGCATCAAAACGAAAACGAAAAAAGTTTTCGAAAACTATCAAATCTTGTACTAAGGGTACAGACCTTGTTTTATTGGATCTTGGAATTAAACCCGTGTTTTTAATAAGGCCGAATGAGTTATTAGGTGTTGTAGCAAGGGGTAGTTACAGCAAAAATGTGCATTTATAAACTTCGCCAACATTATTGACCGTACCTGGCCAAAGATCTTTCTTATGCATTTTTGTACCTATTACCTTTGGTTTTTTGACCTTTCCAAAAGGTTCCTTTTTATTTAAAGCATTTTATGTTAAGTAGCTATCAGTGGCCCTAGTACGAGCACTTGCGAAAAAGTATTATTTCCGTAAACGATAGCAAAATGTATGAAAAATTTAACAGCGCCTCTATCGGACGTAAAGGGAAACTGTTTTTTTCATACATTTGCTATAGTTTACGGAACGAACACTTTTTCGCAAGTTCTCGTACTAGCCCCACTGACGTGACAGATTTGGTTGAGTTGATGGACCGCCTCCCAACCGACACGAGAGAAAAAAACAGAACATTTTCTCGTTCCCGTTGATCAGACGGCGGCAGGCGGTCCGGCGTACCAAATTCACACGTCTGTTAGGGCTTTTATTTGACTTTTAAACTAGGTATTTTAACATGAAACTTCAGCATAAAACGGAACGTTAAAATAGTCAAGTGATGTGATTTTATTTAAGTCGATTAATCGCGCAGAGGAAAAAGTATCGATTATCGCTTTTATTGGACTCGTTATTTGAAGAAAAAGGTTAAAAGACACGACATCAGTTAATGTTTTTTTTTATTGTAAAATATCATTATAATATGCTTGCGTTTGATCGCCACATTGCCTGTTGTTAATTACTGATGATGCAGTTTACGACTGAGCATTTTTGCAAAGAAGAAACCGATTTACTTGCAACTTGAAAACACCCACATTGTAACTATTGGGGAACAAATATATGTAAATGTAGCGTATATTCTACAGTTTAGCGGTTCGCACAATTGCCCGTGACTTGCTTTGCTTGACTATGACTTGTTTGACGTAAATCCTATTATTATTCCGACTTAAGGAGTCAGTATCCATGGTCATGAAATAAAATAAATAAAAAACTTGTTTTGATTGATGTCAATGGATGTGAATTAATTGTGACGGACAATTTCGTTTTCAATCCAATAATTAAAATTCTTCGCGAATTTACGTTAATTCAACTTGTTTTATTTGTGAGTTAGCAGGAACTAATTTAATTTCACCTATATTCTTGTCATTAATACCTGTTCCAGTGAAAAAAGGACAAGGCAAACCTAGAGGTTATAGAAGCCAACGAAAACTTGGCTTATTTCATATAGTCATGAATGGAGAGAAGAGAAGTACCCGTGGGAGAGGCAGAGGGCGAGGCCGAGGCAGGGGCCGTGGTCGTGGACGCGGCAGAGGAAAGAAAGTGCCCAAAGTGATGTCTAGTGATGAAGAAGAGTGTTCCGTGGAAGAAACTTCACAGGAACCCGAAGAAACCCCAATTGAGGAGACAAAAGAAGAGTCTGAGCCCATAGAGCCCGCCAAGTGTACGTAAACATATAGGCTGTTTTTTTCCTAATTTTAATAATATGAAAATTGTCAGACAAGGAAGTAAGGCTGACTGACACCTCATAAACCAATAATGACTGGAATCACTAGCACCAAATATGAAAAAAATACTTTATGTCGTAAGGAAGTACACAACCGTCTGTACCGTAGTATATTCAAGGCCTATTCAGCTGTTTCAACCTACAAATTTAACAAAAATAATAGAGGGATAGGGACGAGTTACTTTAGCATCTATAATATTAGTGTGATATCTCCTTACAGTGGAAGTTCCAGCAGACATATCGCAGCTAGAAGCACCGGTATTCACGACGCTGACCCGTGGGCCGCCAGAGCCAATGCTCCGACTGGACTGGAGCCACCGCGCAACCCTCATCGGAGAGAAGCTGCTCAATCCGAGGATCTACTGCTGTGATATCTGTTTTAAACCTATTCTCATCTATGGGCGTATGGTGAGATTTGACGTTCTGCATCAATTCTCAGTTTCCCACAACATTCTATTTCTCGTAGTTTTAAGGGTCAGGATCCCTATTCTTTACTCTGCTCTATTTTTTTGCAGTCTACTTTTCCATGTTATACTGAATTAAAAAAAAAAAATTTTTGAACATCGCTGCAAAGTTGGTAGTTTATCGATTTTATATTAAATACATTCCAGAGAGTGTGCATCATCACTAAACACCAGGCGAGGTGACTGTCAAATGTGGCCATGTTTGGCTGGCCAATTTATACTATACAAGCACACATGCTGCCTGATGGTACAACGGGAGGCCTATATCCAGCTTTAGGGCTGATGATGATTATGAAGAGCGCTGACTGCTTGAGGAACATCCATAAATTTAAATATATATGTATCCATAGATATACTCGTTAAAATATAGTTTTAAGTCATGTTCCCATTTTCCTTTCAGATCCCGTGCAAACATGTGTTCTGTTTGTTGTGCGCCAGGGCTGATCACGCACACTGCCCACGGTGTAGAGAGAAGGTAAGAATGTTATTAATCATGCAGTCGGGTCGCTGAGAGAATGTATCTGACAGCTGCATTGTAAAAAAAATGGAATGAAAACATTTTAATGTTTTACTGCTTTTCATTTAATAGCTGCAATCATACGATCAAAAAGCTAGGATCAGAATTTACTGTTTACGATCAGATTTTTACAATGTTATGGCTATGACATGAATGATGAAATAATAATAAAGACAAAAATAATTATCAATGTTTAAACCATTTTCAACCTTTGTTCCAGGTGTTAAGAGTGGAACAGACTGGCCTGGGTACAGTTTACATGTGCATACACTCGGGGACGACGTATGGCAACAATGGCTGCAGAAGGACTTACCTTTCACAGGTAAAAAATGCATTTATTTAGAACTTCACATTAGTCTTTACATCTCATTTCTTTCTCATTTTCTTTTCATCTTTACAGGGTTACGCATATACTCCACATTATAACACCAAAATGTTATAATGTGGGGTGAAGTGGGTTTTTTTATGTACTTAGATACCATTTTTATGAGTAACTAGCCGTCCGCCCCGGCTTCGCAAGAGTGTAAGCTCGGCCTTCGGCCTCGCTACAAAATATAATATAGCCTATGTCACCCGGGGATAGTGTAGCTTCCCAACAGTGAAAGAATTTTTCAAATCGGTTCAGTAGTTTCGGAGTCTATTCATTACAAACATACAAAAATAGGTACAAATCTTTCCTCTTTATAATATTAGTGTAGATATACCTTCCGTACCATTTATTTATATTACCGTTTATTTACTTATTTATGGATTTAGTTTAATTTTTCAATGCATGCGACGACGAACACTATAATTTAGTTAAAATATGTTATCACATAAGTGACAAATCTGTCTTTGTTTTAATAATGTTCTTTAAACCTAAACCTCTGTACTGAGCCGAAAGGAGGTCATTGTACTCATAATTATGAAACAACTTTTGCTATGAGACTGACCTGAAATCGCGAAAAAAAAAATGGGGTTGGGTTGTCGCCTAGTAAAAGTTGTTCATAATGATGAGTAAAATGACCTCATTCAGCTGAAATTACTTGGCTTTGGTTGGTTTATCTTGTGTTCCATACAATTATACACTCTACGTAGCATCACACTCACTCTAAATAACGACATCTTTATTACTCAATTTGTTTATTGCGACATATGTATGCATGCAGACTTTCACATTATCAACCATCAATGTCCACTGCTGAACAAAGGCCTCCCTCTCAGAGGGGTGTTGCCATAATCCCCACGCTTGGCAGGCGGCTTGGGGATCGCAGTACGTTCCGTGTACTAATCGGACGCTGCTGCCCATCCTCCGGTGGTTCTGGGCGCAGTTTTACGACATACCCATACATGCAGACCTTAACTAACATGTTTTTAAAACAGTGTTTAACATGTTTTTGTCTTAAATAACACATCTTAAAATACATGTAGTACATATGACCCTGTTAGGGTATGGCAACAGAAAGAACGGAACGGTCTTTTTGTATATCATCGAAATTATCCTTGAAAAATTCGTCTAGGATGTAGTAACATTTTGATTCTAGGAAAGTTTTGAGAATATTAGTGAAGCTTTCTTTTTCTATGTCTTTTATTAGTAGTTGACATGCAAAACAAACGATTTAAATAAATATATATATATACATATTTTATTAGCCCTAACAACACAAAAATGTATCCTAAGTTTTAATAACTAACATAATAATAACATTATTGTTTCAAAATACTGAAGTTACGAGGAGAGCTTTTGAAATACTGCTGCTTTAAATTTACCAGCAGTGCAAGCATAAATGTCGATATTTTGAAGAGTCATTATATGATCCCACCATCAAATGCGCAGTAGGAATGCGCAGGCTGTTTGAGCGGCATATGCCCAACGCGAATAAGCGCACCTCCCGTTATATAAAATTTACACTGTATCTGCAGTAAGCAACCGTGATAGTTTAAAATGGTGTTTGACAAACTTGTAACAGGTAGTTTATATTTACAGAGAGACCTTCAAGCCCACATCAACCATAGACACGTGTCGTCGGGCCACAGTGAGAGCAAGCAAGAGGCGGACCCTCCACAAAGCTCTGTCCCTATCGTTAAACCTATCAGTGTAAGTCCCAACTTTCTAGCTAAAAAAACCAGACAAGCCTTGAGGATAATAAAAGTTATTCATAATCATGAGTATAACGGACCCCTTTCTGCGTAACCCTGTATTTGTAATGTTTATCTGTTTGGTCAGCTCCCTCCGTCTGCGTCTGACCCGCGCGCCCACGGACACCCGCGCGCACACACCAACCTCACCAACCTCATCACGGTGCCCATACAGGACCCGCCAGAACACAACTACTACAACTACTCATATCCGGTTAGTGTACTCTCTAAAACATAATAATTATCAATACAAAAACCGACTTCATAAAAATGTCAGAACTGGACCAAATTGAAATGGGACCACACGGGAAGCACCAGCTTTCAAATAAAAAAAGAATAATCATAATCGGTGGACTCAGTCGAAAAGTTCTGAGGTAACAAACATTTAAAAAAAACCAGTTGAATTGCAAACCTCCTCCTTTATGGAAGTCGGTTAAAAATGTATCTAAATATTTTCATATATTAACGTCGTAAAATGACCGACGTACATTTTTCAAAAGTAGACAGTAATTTTTTACCAACTTCAAATAAAGAGGCGATCTATATTATGTAATGTCTAAAAGTATATCCTATCAATTAAAAAAAGAGTTTTCAAAATCGGTTTATAAATGACGGAGTTCTAAGGTAGCAAACATAAAAAAATATGAATTGATTGATTCGAATTTTAAAGTCCTTATTTTTTTATTATTATCGTGAATAAGTCAGCTTTGACCACCAATTCGCCTGTTGGTAAGCGACGATGTGGTCGAAGATGAAGCACGTAGGCTTAGAAGTTACCTATTCGCTACCTATACCTATTAAGGAACAGAACCCACACACAATAAGTGTAACGCAGAGGTTTTCAAAGTGGTCCAGGTGTTCCTCCCCAGGGGTTCACGGGAGACTCGACGGGGGTCTGTAGGAATAATTTTTTTGTCCAGTTTTGGGAATATGGTAGAAATGTAGCTGCAGGGGGTCCACCAGAACCGGCAAAATTTTGAAAGTGGTCTATAAGAAAAAAGTCTGGGAACCTCTGGGCCCCGATTCTACTAAACCAATTGTTTTTAAATTGTTCATGAATTGCCCTTTTGACACTTTTGGTATAGATAAAATGTCAAAAGTGAAAAACCAATTGTTTTTAAATTGTTAATGAATTGCCTCAAAAATTACCCTTTTGACACTTGTGGTATATAAATAAAGTGTCAAAAGTAAAAAAATTGAGGCATTTCATTAACAATTGAAAAACAATTGGTGTAGTAGAATCGGGGCCCAGATGTAACGTATACATGTGATCCGTAGCCGCCGGCGCCGGTCCCGCCGCCGTCGCTGCCGCCAGTGTCTGCGGTGCCAGTGATGCACTCCATGAATGTGCCTCCTCCATACTATGCGCCCGCGCCCTACGGACAGCACAGCGCATATGTACAACCAGGTAACACTACTCATACAAATTTTATCTACACTAATATTATAAAGAGGAAAGATTTGTACCTATTTTTGTATGTTTGTAATTAATAGGCTCCGAAACTACTGAACCGTTTTGAAAAATTCTTTCACTGTTGGAAAGCTACACTATTCCCGGGTGACATAGGCTATATTATATTTTGTAGCGAGGCCGAAGGCCGAGCTTACACTCGTGCGAAGCCGGGGCGGACGGCTAGTTTTTCATATAATAAAAAATGGGCTTGCGTTTGTTCGCCAACTCTCCTGACGTTAAGCAGTGTTGCGGTCTACGATGGAGCACGGTAAATAATTGTAATAAATCTGCTTACGTAATTTTTTAACGGCTCCTTGGTCCCATAGTAAAAGTTGTTCATAATGACGATATTTAATTCGATCGTAATTTTGCATAATATTCAGTTATAAAATTTACCTAGAAATGTCTATTGTGGAGGCCCTCTTTTGTGGGGGCCCTGGGCTTTAATTCCGGTTGTCCTCCCCTAAATCCGGCCTTGAGGCCAATTATTGTTCCAATTTGGGTGAACCGGCTGCAACCAGTTCAGCTACCCAGTCTTTTCCACCGCTGAATATAAACCTCTATGTATGCCACAGAGCTCGATCGGTTTCTGCCTCTACTTATTTCTTAATTAATTTTCTAACAGGCAGCAACATGTCTACAAACGTGACCGGCGTGAATTCCATCCCCCCCACAGTGATGCCCACTACAATCCAGGACACTTCCCGCTGGAGCGACGGTTACCAGCCTAACGCGCCGGCCCAGCAGTGGGCTCCATCCCACTACTACAGGTAGCCCATGTATCGGAGGCGTCAGTGATGCAACAGGCGCCGACCTTCATCCTTCTACCGATATCACTACGTTCGACGGAGGAATGATTTATGAAGACTCTGTAAGCTGACATACTGGGCTTTGTTAGTATACAGTGAAACAACGCTTGTAGTGCAAAACTATTTACATTAAAAAATATATGTAAAGAACGTAAAATAAAAAGTTTATATAATTTGTTTTAAGTGAGCAAGACAGTTTTTGGTATGAAATAGTTAATATATTGAAATCATCATGTAGAGGTAGGGAAATCGTCAAGGCTACCAGCCCACTGCTCGGGCCCAACAACGGGCCTAATCTACAATAGGATCACTCTTATGGTCCAATAGGGTCACATATCTGGGCTTAGTTGTAAAACTACATGACCAGTTCACAACATCGGCTACTAGCCCACTGCCGAGGCCCAACAATGGTCCTAATCTACTACAGGATCACTCTTGTGGTCCAATAGGGTAACATATCTGGGCTTAGTTGTAAAACTACATGACCAGTTCACAACATCGGCTACTAGCCCACTGCCGAGGCCCAACAATAGTCCTAATCTACTACAGGATCACTCTTGTGGTCCAATAGGGTAACATATCTGGGCTTAGTTATAAAACTACATGACCAGTTCTTAACAACGCCTACCAGCCACCTGCCGTGGCCCAACAATGGTCCTAATCTACTCCAGGATCACTCTTGTGGTCCAATAGGGTCGTAAATCTGGGCTTAAGGCTCCCCTCTCATATGGATGCTTTCAATAGTGCAACTGACTTCGCTCTTCATTCTTCCATCGACACTTACTAAGTTTGGCAGAAATATGATAAATTGGACTCTGTAAGCCTCTTATAACAGTACTTTGTGAATAGTTTGCTGTGCAAACGCAAGAAAGACATTTTAGAATATACCTATTATGGAAGTGAATAATATATAATGGCCAATTCATAATAGCAGGGCCATGTGGCAGCAACATGCCTATTGCTAATCAGTTCATCATTTTATTTGACATAAAAGGCGGTGCATTATATATAATAGTACGAGATCCGGCTGCAGAAATAGTGCGGTCATTAAAAATACTAGCGGCCGCATTTTGATTGGCACCCTGGTTGATATATATATTATCGTAATCATAAATATGCGTAAAAATTTGGTTTTAAACAAAAACTCGATGACCGCACTAATTCTGCAGCTGGATCTTAGACTATAAAGGAACTGAACTTTCAGCATGATATTTTTCGAGCGAGCCAATCCTTGGCGCGAATTGAACGAACTTTTGTTTTCTCCAATCACAAACGCCATACGATCGACGTTGCTTACATCGTGCACAAGTAAATTATGAATCATGAGCGATCATGTGGTTATATGTATTATCTTTGTTGCAACGCGAGACATTAGTGACCGATTATAAGTATATGTTGGCCCTAGTGCCCTCAATATCACTAAAAGTAACATGTAAATCTTATATTGATGTCAAGGACTGATAGCGAAATGTGTTAAGTGCAGACACTTGTAATATACTATCAGTTCAGACTAAAAAGGTCTTACCCTGACTTTACATTTTTCCGAGACCGTATCTAACAATATACAAAGGAGCTATCGCAAAATTGACACATGGGAAGTTGACTCATCCCAGCTCAGTTGCAATCACGGGTTTAAAGTCTTTGCCAATATTTAGACCCCAATTTGTACCCGAGTTAAGTCCTCCGAGAATTTAACCCATATGGCTATAATTCGTCACTATCGCAAATGTGGAGTGTGTGTGTTTAAGATTACTGCCATCAGTTGCTAGTGGTGCTAGTGTCTATGTCTATTTTCATTCGGTATTTTATTTCTGCTATTCTGGATCTTCGATAAAAAAAATACAAAGATGCCACAATTATGCGCTAATCGCGGCATTACTCAAACTGGCTGGCCTCAATACGCAGCCAGATTGGATCTACAGTCACGCGACAACAGATACGTCAAATTGGCTGACGAACTACCGTCTGACCAACGGGAGAGAAAGAGAAAATTCTCTCAGGAGAGAAGTTCCCACTTGTGATTCAGACATAATCGCCGTCTCGCTTGCTCAACGACGGTTCACGAGTTTTGACGATGACGTGCAAATCAGACATTAGAGAACTGAGCCGTAAATATAAAAATATGGTTGGTTTTGGTAAAATAATTTGTTTTGATATAAATTGTATTCAGCTATGTTTATATATGAAACTGCCTGCGGACGTTTATCACACTAATATCATATATGTGAAAGTTTGTATAAATGGATGTTTGTTACTCAATCACGCAGAAACGGCTGGATTGATTTGGATGAAATTGGAATATACATTGCTTATGTCCTCGATTAACACATAGGCTACTTTTCATCATCATCATCACCGATTTTCATCACCACGTGGGTGAAACCGCGGGGCGCAGCTAGTTGACTATAATTTTCTACGCGTTGTGACTTCTATGTATAATTTTTCGAAGTTCTCGATACATTTCGAAGTGTGCATCGGTTCTGCATGATATAATTCCCTCCTGCCCATTTTTCTATCGGACTGCCAGAGCGAGCACGAAAAATCGACACCGCTTTATGGTTTACATTCCGAAAACCCGTACGAAGCGCTTTGATTCCACTATTATTGTGCAAACTGATATGCGCTGCCTGAATGGGTGTTTCCGAATAGTGACAATCTGGGCGTCTTCAAATCACGAGTGAATCGGTTTTTTTTAGGCAAGCGTGCTCCATCGTAGACCGCATCATCGCTTAACACCAGGCGAGTTGGCGGTCATACGCAAGCCTATTCATAAATATTTTAAAAAAACCTGCCCAAGTTTCTGTTCAATGCTAACTAGGATAAATTTTAACTGACCTGAATTTTTGTTTGGATGTAACACATGAGTAACGCTAAATAATAAAAATTATGAAAAAAAAACGAGGATATTTAATTTAAAAAAACTGACATTTAAGAGAAAGGTCAACTTACTACTGAATACTGACCATGACCCAGTGTCGGATTTATATTTTTTACGAGTGTAGGCCACTTTATTTCCGCTGCCCCATGTACCTTACTAAAATATTTTTTGTGCTTCCTCTAAAATCTGCCGCCCCTAGGCCGCGGCCTTTATGGCCTATTGACAAATCCAGGACTGCCATGGCCTGAGGATCTAAATATTGGTACAGTTTTTAAATCCGTGATTGGCACTGAGCTGAGATGAGGCGAGAGGAGTACAATCAGGGTAAGAATTTAGATTGTGAAGGTAAACAGTTAAAAATTATAAAAAAAACACGCTTTAATGGGATAAACTATTTAAATTATTGCATTGTCTTCGGTCCTTGATAAGTGTGCAAAATTTCAATTTCATTCGAAAGTAGTAGTAATTGAAAATCAAGTTCAAAGATTCCGTTACATACATACCGAGCTAATAAAAGCGTGTTAAAATTGTTCATGTTGTTGTTAGGTAGCTAACAACACTAAAATTGTTGTTAGTTAGCTAATGGTCATTTTTATAACCTCACCTAAAATGCTATTAGACTATTTTTGGTATTGTTTTATGTTGTTTGTAACTAAACCTATAACAAGCAGGCTCATTTTTAGGGTTCCATACCCAAAGAGTAAAACGGGACCCAATTACTAAGGCTTCGCTGTCCGTCCGTCCGTCTGTCACCAGGCTGTATCTCATGAACCGCGACAGTTAGACAGTTGAAATTTTCACAGGTGATGTATTTTCGTTGCCGTTAAAACAACAAATACAAAAAAATTGAATAAAACAAATATTTAAGGGGGCTCCCATACAACAAACGTGTTTTTTTTTGCTCTTTTCGCTCGATAACGGCAACGGATAACGGCAAGAGGTAGACGCTTGAAATATTCACAGAATATTTAGTTATGTATTCAAATTTCAAATCAAAATTAAAATAAAATTAATATTTAAGGAAATTATCCCATACAAAAAACGTGATTTTTTTACCGTTTTTATAGAAAATGGTACGGAACCTTTCGTGCGCGATTCCGACTCGCACTTGGCCGGTTATTATTGTAAGTTTAGTTCTTTTAAGTTTGAATACGAGATTTGCTTAATTTGGATGTATAATAATTAGAGACATTATTTATTCATATAAATAAATATTGTAGTGTTTTCAATTATTCTAAGAATTCTCAATTTATCAGAAAAGGCTGATAACATAAGTTAAATTGTCGGGTCGCTAGATTGGAATCAGTAGGTAATTTTTTTTAATGTACTTTTCCAATAAGTACTGAGTAAAGTAGGTTATAGTATAGTATGTGATTAATATTCATTTACATATTATTACTTATATTCACTACGACTTACGGAACTGAAACGTGGTCTCTCACTATGGGCCTCATTAGCAAGCTCAAAGTCGCACAACGAGCTATGGAGAGAGCTATGCTCGGGGTTTCTCTACGAGATCGAATCAGGATGAGGAGATACGTAGACGAACTAAAGTCACCGACATAGCCCACCGGATTAGCAAGTTGAAGTGGCAGTGGGCAGGGCACATAGCACGCAGAACAGATGGCCGATGGGGCCGAAAGGTTCTCGAGTGGAGAACGCGGACCGGTAAGCGCAGCGTAGGACGTCCACCCACAAGATATACAGACGACCTAAAAGAGACCGCAGGAAAACGCTGGATGCAGGCCGCTTCCAACCGGTCCCTTTGGAAATCGATGGGGGAGGCCTATGTTCAGCAGTGGACGTCCTATGGCTGAAATTATGATGATGATGACTTATATTCATAATATAATTTGTGTATGTACAGAAATAAAATGATGAAAACACATTATGATTGAATAATATTTATTTAAATTATTTAACACTAATCAATATCAATTATATTTACATCATTCACCATTCACATTCATCTTTGACACAATAATCAACAAATGCATTAAAATTGCAAAAATAGTTTTGCCTGTTTTAGAACACTCAACAACCACATCATACCACTATAATTAATTACATTATATTGGATTTTTAAATTAAAACAAATACTATTCTGATACTCTCAGTGCATGAACGTAATAATAAAGATAAAAATGTTTGGTAAATAATCAATAGAACAAAATGTGAAATTAATGTACATAATCAATAGAACAAAACATGAAATTAATGTACATAATCAATAGAACAAAATGTGAAATTATTGTACATAATCAATAGAACAAATTGTGAAATTAATGTACATAATCAATAGAACAAAACATGAAATTAATGTACATAATCAATAGAACAAAATGTGAAATTATGGTACATAATCAATAGAACAAAAATCTCTGTGGTATATTCGTAAAATATTATCACATGCATAATACAATAAGAAATCTAACCGCATATGATGAAACGTAACCTCTTTTTGTGTTGGGGTTACAAACAGATTTCTTGATTGTGAAATAAAAGCATCCAAAACTCTTTGCTGTGTAAGTAAAAAAATATATTTCAAAGGCAACATAAAACATGACTTTACCAAAGTGCGTTGCAATGTAATGAATTTATTTAAACTCGAAATTCATTCGGTATTTTATGTAAATGGAACTTTTTACTACCATGTTTCATCAATCAATGTAGGTAGTATAAAGGCAGGCAGAGAATAATACACTCTAATGCAATCAGATACTAATGTGACAGACAAAACGATCACAATTATGTATAAGTATAGTTCTTATCACATAAAACAATGCTGGTGAATTTTGGCATTCATTAATTATTTAAGAGCGTATAGCTCTTATCGGTAGTAGCTCTTGTCGGTGACTTCCAAGGATTCACTTTTTAACCGACTTCCAAAAAGGAGGAGGTTATCAATTCGACTGTATACATATTTTATGTTTTTACCTGAGAAGTTTTGACTGGGTGAACCGATTTTTAAAGATTCTTTTTTTATTTGAAAGTTGATGCTTCCTATTTGGTCTCATTTCAATTTGGCCAAGTTCTGATGAAGTCAGTTTTTTATATTGGTAATTATTCTGCTGTATTTTTACCATTCTGTATGACATGACATAGCTCTCTTTTATTTGGTCTAAGCTCAGATCAGATAAACAAGGTAGATATGATAAGGTGGCATGGCAGGTAAGAATGGTAAGGAAGTTTTGCCTAAATCACGTTTGATGCATATACTTAAAATCACCCTGCCTTTTCTGCCCATTGCATATGGACTATTAGTTGTTCATTGTTATCGCTGCAAATTTCTTAGTGTGCATGAAAAATAAGTGCCGTACTTTATAGTTTGCGTTAAATGGTTTAGCTGTATAATAAAAAAGTGTGTGAACATGGATATATTTCAACACAAAGTTAATTGTACTACGGCATATCTATCTCCCTTGTTTGATCTGAGGTCCTGAGAATGCTCTCCTTGGTCTTCAAGGAAAGCATTTCGGTAATTGGTCTTAATTTTTTAGATTTCGATCCTGCAATCTAAATTGCACAAGAATTGCAAGGCAAGGAAAAAACAGTAAGTACCTTGTTTAATCTTATAGTTTTACAGTCTAAGGGCTAAGGATTGTAAAAAATAATCTGAATCTAAATATGTACAGACAAATACTAACAAAAAATGAACTTAGGTATTTAAAACTATGGATATTGGGTCAAACAAGCACAAATTTCCATGCAAAAAATATGCTAAAATGCTATTGATATGATCTGTGCACTTAGTCTACGTTTATTGCAAGCGAAATTAACGATATTACGAAGGATTCAAAATACATAGTACAACAAAATTTCTAAAGTTATTTAATTTCAGATAAATAAATTCAGGACACTTGTGAATTTCCTTATGTCAGAAGTATTATTAATGGTACTACTGACACACCTTCAGGTCACTCGTACCATTAATGGTACTAGTGACGCAGAATTGTATCCTTTATGTCAGAAGTACCATTGATCAGTACCATTGCTGATACTACTGACATAACTCTACGTCGCTAGTTCCATCAATGTATTAATGTCAAATGAATCAGAATTTTGTCTAGACCCAACCCAACATCCATGTGATTATGAATCAATGTGTATTACAATAAATATTTCACTACCATAAATAATTCGTTTTCGATAGCTCGACGGATTCCTAATATCGCTAAAAATTTACCGGAATGATAAAAAGTTAAGAATTCAGGACACTCGTGAATTTCCTTTTACGTCACAAGTACCATTATTGGTACTAGTGAAAAAAAATATGAAAAAAAGTTGGCCCTCACGGGACGCTGGGCAGATGTGAAATATGATGTCATGTCCATCACGGCGCATGAGTCTGCTTTACTACCAAGGCGCGCCAATAGATTTTTCACATCAAAAGTTCAAAGCAATTTAATATACCATCATTTTAATACAGGACTGTTTGAGATAGTAAGTCAGCAACTGACTTTCACACATTTTTGACCCAGAAAACTCTAAAGAATACTTCCATTTTTAAAATACGTATTTTGTTTTTTTCGTTATCCTACTCGTTTGACATAATTTAAGAACATACCTTAACTGATGAAAAAACCAGGTAAGTGTGAGTCCTACTCAGGCATCGAGGGTTCCGTATCATCACACAATAAGACTCACACTTGGCCAGTTTATATTATCTGTTGTTTTACTGTAGAGATAGCATTATAATCACACTAAGTTTGATGCTTGTGTTTGTGCATTTCTATTTATGAAAATAGAGCCAAAATTTAATAAATTACATGTTTTTCATTTGACTTGTTTTTTAAATATTTTTTATCAAATTTGCTGTAATAACACTTATTTTAAGAAAATGTCAACTAGCTATCTATTATAGTTCCAAAGATACTCGTAATAAAAGCTTTCATAAAACCCAAAAAATGCGAGTATGTTTTTGTGAATTGCGTTAAAAACCAAAATATATGAATAACGTAAAGTGCCTATAAAATTTGAGGGTTGCCTTCCATTTCCCTGGGATCCCATCATCAGATCCTGACTTGGTGACAATGGGACCAAATTTGAAGAATACCCTACCAAACAGAAGTTTTTATTTTATCGGTCAACAGTTGGCGGACAAATAGTTATAAAAAAAATGCAGTGGCACATAGAACCGTCCTCCTTAAAATAAAAGGGTTTGCCGGGTCAAAGTTGCGTGAAGATTAGTAATTGAAAAAATCTTTTAGTTTTGATATTCCCTGTACTATCCACAAAAAAACTGTTTAATGGACGTAACACACAAGATTTAACACAAACTCTCGGTTCTTTTCAACATAGAAATATCTTCAACAATTTCCCTAAAATATGACATACTACATATCAATACCAATTACCACATTGGTTTCGAACAGCCTTAAGTTAACAATTGACTCGTAGATCACGATTGTTTGATCGCGGGCAGAGCAGGTTCTGACTCTAAGTCCACCAGAGTGGCCTCGGGTGGTGACGCTGGCTGGCTCGGGCCAGGCTCCGAGAACTGCGGAATGACCTGGGACGACTGCATCTTTCTCACAGTCTCCATGTTCACTTTGGTTGATAGATTTTTCTGACGTGTTTGTTCAGATGTTTTTGACAACCTCTCGCTTAGAGCTTTGAGCGCGATTTGCCTGTAAAAATGTCTCAATGTAAAAAAGCTGGATGTAGGCCGTTTCCAACCAGACTCTTTGTAGATGGATGGGGGAGGCATATGTCCAGCAGTGGAGATCCTATGGCTGAAATGATGATGGTAAAAACCGACTTCAAAATTAGTGAGCACTTAACAAAATTATTATTATTTTGACTTATTTGCCAACCACTACTCAGCGAGTGCACAGCCAGGTAATTAAACTTTCGCCATTTGATCATGGCCATTGCTACAACAAGCGATGAAGCGATGGTGGGCGGGCGGTAGCATGTTTGCTTTACAATCTTAAGACACCTGGTTCCACCAATGATGTATAATTATGTGCAGTTTCGATACCATCAACAGTGAAGGAAAACATCGTGAGGAAACCGGTATGTCCAAGAACCTCAAAAGTTTAAAGACATATGACATTCACCAACATGCACTGGGCCAGCATGGTGGATTAGGACCCATCCTCTCACTCTGAGAGAAGGCATGTGTCCCAGCAGTGGGTACATGATAGCTTGATAATGATGATTACTACAACCGGCTTATTTTCGTTCAGAAGTGGGATATTACCGTCTTCTCTCCATATCCTGTGGCTCGACTCCTGGCATGGAAATGGTAACTCCGCGAGGGGAGAGCGCGAGGTGCACGCGACGCTGCGAGGGCGCGCACAAGCCGACTCGCACGAGACAGCGGTGCGGCGGGCCCAGGATACCTCGCACTACTGGCTGCAGTACTGTTGGGAAGAAACTGGAACACATAATAATGAACATACTAAAGGGAACTGTACAGTGTTGGTTCACAGACTTTAATTAGGTTAGAGAATTACCTATTGATTTGCATAAAATTAAATTTCATACTTTCTGAAATCTGAAAGAAGCCTTCACCTCATTCTCAAGGGCGTAGCTACCGTCCTAACAAAAATATGGGGCCCCTGCACTACAGACGCCCTGAACGTGTGTAAGCCAAAATAAAGAGTAAAAAAGTATTTACCCTTTATTTGGGCTCCCAACAAATTTTGATACAGGGCCCGTCTATGGCTAGCTACGCCACTGCCTCATCTGCTTATATTCAAAAGACTGATAGCCTGATAAAAATAAGAAACAAAAAAAAAAAACTGATACCATACTGTCTAATGCCATAATATGGTCAACGTCAAGGGTGGCCCTTGGGCCACCTTTAAGCCACAAGTTTGTGTATGATAATAGACATCATTCTGTGATTAGATCCAACTTCAACCATTTCGACTTAGGTTTATTACAAATACATTTATAAACAACTAATAGTATGATGATAGGATAAGTATCCATTATACACACTCATTATGTCACAAAATATTAGGACACAAAAAAGTATGGCTACAACAAAATATGCAAATCAAATATTATAACTAGATATGAATTACTTTATGACAAATAATATTATGTCATACGTAAGTAATATTTAAATTCAAAAATGCCAAATTGAGCCGAAAAATCGGTCCAAGCATTTATTTACTCTGACAGCAGCAATAACATTGTAAAGATCTAAATGAAAACCTATAAATTCTGATCAGTTTTGAATGTAGACTGTAGCAGATACCCAATATCCTTATATTTCTTCCTGAGAACATGGTGCATGTAACTGCGCAGAAATATTGGGAGCTCCATCCACAACCTTACCATGGTAAATAGCCTGTCAATATTCATACTAATGTAGTGAACAACGGTGATAGTTTAAAACATTGTTTAAAAACATTTATTTTATTCAGTTTTTTATACATTATTATACTAGCTGTCAGAGCAAATAAATGCTTGGACCGAGTTTATTAAGCTGCAAAAACTTCAAAATCAGTTGGCAAATAGGTCTACAGTGTATGGAGTCCAAAACTCACTTATCAAAGCTGAAATTATCGGCCATGTCACCCCGAGTGCCACTGCTATGTCGTTGCCAGAAACGCAGGTAGACCCAAGAGAGGATTGTGCCAGAGCCCCACATACAAGGATATGTGCCTTCTAGGGCTCCAATAGCCCAAAGGATGATGGCTGCGATCAAGATGAGCAGCGGTAAGGACCGGTTCGTAAGTTTACCTGAAAGTACATAGATATGTGAGTAAAGTCAAAATTTGGGATTTTTGGTAACCAAGCTTATACCTTACAATCTAGTAAGCAAGGTCTAAATCTATTGATATTGATACATATGAAAACTGTTATTTACATATTCAATATATACCATTTAGTATGTCAAGTCTGAGAAACTAGAAACAATGTGAGAGAACAAGTTGGAATGTCTTCCATGTTGTTGTTTGTAAACAATTTAACACTATCAATACCTACCAAACGCACTAACGAAATGTAAACTATAGAAAGAATATGTGATTCCTTTTAAATATGCCAGAAAAATGGAGCAGTTATGGTAAGAGTAGGTAAATAATGATTCATCTTACCAAGTGGGGTCTTTATTATCAGATGATCCGGCATGATCTGCTTTACGGCCACGCACACAGCCGCCAGGTACCCGGCCAGTCCATGAACGTGGATGTCGAACAGATACGAAGTCAGTCCCGTACACGCATATATCGTCAAATAGTAAAAACTCGTCATAAACGCAACACCAATGTTCACCAGCACAAAAAACTTCATCATTTCCATTTGGCCCCATAGCGGCTCTATAAGTTTTCCACACAGCCCCACAGTAATGATGTCGATTATCACCTCCCATAAGTGTATCTCGAGAAACCAAAACGTGAAAGTAGACCACAGTTGGAAGGAAGGTGGCAATAGATACCCTGGAGTTACACTGAGAACATCTACCACATAATCTGAAAACGATAGTATGTATCCTATAACTACGACAAAGCAAATGAACTTGACTGATGGTGATGTATTGCCCAATAAAGCTGAGAATTGTTGTCGTAAATACGGTATATTACGGCTAAACACTCGAAACGCAGCCATTTTTGTGATGGTTATAAGAAAAGTAAAAAATAATAGAAATAAATACGAACTGTCACGTTGACAACTAATTGAAGTTGATAAAATTGTTTTTTCGCCCACTGGGCTGGCTAAAGCTATTAAAGCTATACAGCCTCATTTTACGGAAATAAGTTTTCTCCTTATTAGTCCCACAATCAAGCGCATTTGCTAAAGTAGCTAACACCAAAGGTTTTAAAACATCATTGTTAACGTGACAGATGAAGCCAAAGGGAGTGAAAGAGAAAATTTTCTCATTCTCTTCCGTTGGTCAGATGCGCGGTCCAATAGCCAAATCAAATCCAACATGTCTGTTAGGTTAGGGCTTTATTGGTAGATCTATAAATTATAGGATTTAAATTTGTACACAATATATAATAATCCAACAGTATTATTACTACAAGTAAAAAAAAAAACACGTTGGCACGAAAACTCTGACAGTTAAATATACAATAAAACAACAACCGATACCTCATTTCACTATCTCCTCCCCAAACACCAACAATCTCACTATCTCCTCCTCAAAGGCGTCAAGTTTTCTAACGTCCTTACTCCTCCATCACTGTTGATAGCAAAATTGCCCCAACAACAAAAAGGGCAGTGGCCAAGTTAAAGAAAAAATACTGCCTACGTCAGTGTCACCATCACCTCTCGTCAAATGCCAAATACGACAATTTCGTTTCGTTCGATAAACAAAACAAGAACCCATTGCCCATAAACCGGACAATCTCCAGAATAAACCTCTGGTATATGCAAGGAATATACTACTCTCTAACGAGAGGGTATATATATGTGTTCTGTGAGAATAAATGTCTACATGAATCTACACAACAAGGAATATATTACTCTCTAACGAGAGGCTACACAACAAAGAGAATACAATAGCTACACAAGACATTGGCAAGTTGGGGCAATACCTCAGCAGCTGAGTAGAAAAATTGAATTGAAAACAAATTGTATGATCTAATATCTTTGAACAGCAGCTGCAGCTTATTATGCCTATTATCTTATCTGTGCTATTAAAGCGTTTTACTCTTATCATTTTCTTATATATAGGTACTTATAATTATCCAGCCACATAATAACATTAAATAAGAGTTGAACTTGAAGAATTATACCGAACGTGCGATTACATTATTTTTGTGAAGGGTAATTTGTGTAGTATTCTTGCCCTCGTTACAGTTCTCATGGTAAGTTAAAATGCGCTGGTCATCGTTCAGAATGATAACAAAAATTTCAGACACCACACACAGCAATTTCTTATATTTCAGGCGCGTCCTATTAAAACTGCTGCTGGAGCGATGCGGTACTTGTCCCAGGCCGAGGCGGCGGCTTTGGATCAGGAGCTTTTCAATGAATATAAGTTCAGTGTAGATCAGCTGATGGAATTGGCTGGACTGAGCGTCGCTGCAGCTGTTGCTAAGACTTTCTCACCCTCTACGTAAGTATCGAGCTAGCCTTCAGCATTGTATAAATGAGATCTATCTTCAATCACTACTATCCGGTATTGACCCAGCTTCAGTTCAGTATGGTGGAGGTAAAGTACAAAATCTAAAGCATCTTTATTGGTCATTCATTACAGGCACAAATCTGCGTTAATAATCTGTGGACCTGGCAACAACGGTGGTGATGGCCTTGTTGCAGCCCGGCACATGACTTTATTTGGCTATACTGTCGCCGTTTATTATCCTAAACGCACACCCAAACCTTTATATGAAAATCTACTGGAGCAATGTAGAAGATTTGGTGTTAATATTGTTGAAAAACTTCCGCCGCCACAGGATCTTAGCAATGATTACAAAGTACTAGTTGATGCACTGTTTGGATTTAGTTTCAAACCACCAGTGAGGGAGGAATTAAAGCCAGCTATGGATGCTCTTATTGACTCAAATCTTCCAGTTTGCAGGTATGAATTCTAATGCTAAAACTGATTTTAGTAATGTGGCTGAGTTTGGATCAGATTTTTAAGGGTGTAGTACTACAACTACTACAAGGAATTCTTATAAGTTTGGTTTGTTCGTCCATCTGTCCTAATCCTTTAGTATAATGGTAAGTGCTAAAACACTCCACAATTAGTTTTGGCATACATCACAATTATTATAAAAGTGAAAAAAAAAATATGGTTGGTTGGTCACCCCTTCCCCCTATATGTCTAAACTATTAAACATAAGACCTTGGGCCTTACCCCTAGCTTCACTTTTGCGAGCCAACTTTTAGTAGGTACCTGATAGGTACCTAAAATTAACCAACTCATTTAAGCTGCATCGTTTAAAAGCGTCTAACTTGAATGAACGAAAATCCGTTTTACTATGCGTGTGTGCGTGAAAATAACAAAGCTTGGCGGCTATCAAATAACTACCGCTTATCGTAGTTGATGGTACCGTTTAGACAAATAACACCTATGCGGGTCAACTTTTTGAGCTAGGGGTAAGGCCCCTTGTAACTGTCCATTCTGATAGCTTATGCTAAAAACCTTAATTCTAAGTTATTTCGAACATACAGTGTAGGTGTTAGAAAGTACTATTTATTGCTTAATAATGACTTATTGTTATAATAGAGTGGGTGTCATGCTTCGTAGAGTGTATCATTGTATCGACAACAAGGTAAACCAACCAAAGTCAAAGTTATTTCAATGTTTTGGGGAGTTTGTTGTTAAATCGAGTGTCACTATTAATATAGTTAACATTGTATTATGGTAAAAACTTTTTGAGTTATAGAGATAAAACTGTAATTAATTCAAGACATTCTAGCTCATTTACATTTTCATGATATAAGTCCATAGAGCAGTTTTCATTAAAAAAAAACTATAACCACCAATTTCTGAACTATGAATTATTATTATAATTATATGGCCTTCGCTACGGAACTCTATCATTATGCGTGTTTCGACTCGCTCTTGGCCAGGTATTTAGTTGTGCCATCATCACAATGTGTTGGGTTCGATTCCCATCTAGGACAAACATTTGTGTGATGAACATTTGTGTTTGTTCTATGTCTGGGTGTTAATATCTTAACACCCAAAATAATATCTTTAAGTATGTATTTAAAAATATATAATGTATGTATATCAGTCTCTGGCAGCCATATTACATACTTTGCTTAGTTTGGGGTCAGATGACCGTGTGTGCAAAAATGTCCCAGATATTAATTTTAATTTAATTTAATCATCAGCCTGCCACCAAAATCTTTATTGCAGAGTACCAAGGAAGAGAACTGAACTCTTGCCCACTACAGAAGAAAAAAGCCAGAATTTGGTCTCATTATAATTATGTGATTACTAGATGGTATAAAATATCATCATCATCAGCCATAAGACGTCCACTGCTGAACACAGGCCTCCCCTTTTAACCTCCACACTGAACGACAACCTGCCATCTGCATCCACTGGATGCCCGCGGCTCTCACGATGTCGTCGGTCCATCTAGTGGAAGGCTTACCTACGCTGCATCTTGATCTCCACTCAAGATTCTTTCTTCCCCATCGGTTATCGGTTCTTCGAGCGATGTGGCCTGCCCATTGCCACTTCAACTTGCAAATTTTAATGGCTATGTTGATGACTCTGGTTCTTTGGCGAATGTTGGTAAGACACGTATAAAAATATAAAACCATTTATTAAATATAATTTCATTTTTATTTGGTTAAAGTTATTATGGTAATTGGTAAGCCTAGGGATACAACTTCAATTACTATAATATTAATAAATTATATGTTTTTTTTTAGTGTGGATATTCCTAGTGGTTGGGATGTTGAGAGGGGTCCAGGAACTGATGGAAAACCTCTAAGACCAGCGGTCCTGATTTCCTTATCAGCGCCTAAATTGTGCGCAAAGCCAGAAATGCTAAAGGAAGCTAAACATTTTCTAGGCGGAAGATTTCTACCCCCGGGAATAATTGAAAAGTATAACCTGACTCTACCCCCTTATCCAGAACAAGAACAAGTGGTGCAGCTCTGTAGTTAAAATACATTTAATGATTTACTGATTTTTATGATGATAATGATGGGGAGGATGTTGTTGTTGATTGTTATTAAAAAGTAAGAGGTCCTACTGGGATTTGTGCATTTGGCTATGATTCGGAACTTAATTATAGTTCGGAACATCGGCATTAGATAGATTACAAATACATATAATTCAATATTCAAAAGAAATGGATTAAATGATATAACAATAAGATTTAAAAAATAACTTTTTTTCAGCCTAATACATCTTCCTACGTTTATTAATAGGGGCTTACGTATTAAGGCTGAAGTTTTTACTTACATTATTATGTATTTATTTGGAAAAATACATTAGGGTGCTCCTGTTTTGTTTTATCAGTGACTATGCCAAACTATCAAGATCGAAAAGTGTCCAATAAGAAATGTACCGAATTCAAGAACTACGGCCTACCTAGAGTCAAAGTCTAACTCTCAAACTTACCCTACTACCATCCCATTTCTACGTTTCTACTAGGTCAAGTAGGAAATCAGCCCAGTGGCCTTAGTACGAGCACTTGCGAAAAAGTTATCGTTTACGTAACGATAACTTTTTCGCAAGTTCTCGTACTAACCCCACAGTACCACCTTTACATTGTGGATTTTCCTTGGATACATACAAATGTTTCGATTCTACGTTTCTAATCCGTACGGCTAAGGATTAGAAAAACATAAGCTACCTAGGATTCTTTGTTTCCTGAAAGATGTAATCTGCAAATACAGAATGAATAGGTATCTTCTAAGTCTTATGTGCTAAATCTTCAACCACATCGTTGCTTACCAACAGGCGATAATAATCCACCAATATTATACATTAACACAAAAGGCAATTTAACAAATTTTTGGCTATTTATTATTGGAACTATTGCACATTAGTGTCTGATATAATTTAATGCAAATTACATTTTAAAAAATAGGAGATCAGTCGTATTTGCGATAAAAAACAATGTTAAAGTTTGAATTAAAAAAATATCGCGCCATAACGCCAAACACCAATGTCATAGATATCACGGGTGTCTATAATGTACAACATGATATTTGCCGACACGATATTGTACGCCATGATTATTGGTGTACATGTACATCGAATAACATGCTGAACAATCCATGTCGTACAATACAGGCCGTCAATTATCGGCTCGTGTCTATAAATTACGGCAAGGAAAGCACAGCCAGTATTGTACAGGCAATAATCCATGTATATGGGGAAAATCCACGTTTTATCGGGCTGTACATTATTATGCCTTGTTTTATCATGTCGTGCAATACGGGCTGTGTTTTGACGACACGGGCCGAGAATGTACGGCCAATAATGTACAACATGATAAAAGGTGGCATCTCTCGTATTGGCTAATATTGCTGAAATGTCTCTGCTCTGATTGGCTGTTGCGTTTTTTGAACTGTTCTGTCACTCATATCAAACCTAACCAATTCAAGTCTGACTCCAGGTGGGCTCCCGCGCTTTTTATATACACTCTAGGGGTAGGGACCACAAGACTAGGTGGAGTCGGGATGCTCTGTGTCGGTTCTATGACCCATTTCGAACCTAACCTACTGAAGTCAGGGTGCTCTGAACTGCTCTGTGTGCAAGATCAGTCTCTCATTATGCGCGTTTTCATGGTCATCAATTATCATGCTGTACATTATCGGGGTGTGCATTATTGAACCAAGCCGATAATGTACGGCATGATATAGCACGGCACGATAATGCACAGCATGATATTCGATGTACATGTACACTAATTATCGTGCTGTACATTATTATGCCGTACATTATCTGTGTCGTACATTATCGTGACTCATTGACGTCACACAGAAGTAAACAACTACAGCAAGACAACAAAAGTTGGATAATTAATTAATTTCTAATAGAAGAAATGGTTTATAAATGGTGTGTTGTGCCACAATGCAGAAGCACTTCCATAAAGACGCCGGAAAAACTATTTCTTCCTGTTCCAATGGACCCCAAAAAGCGAAAAAAGTGGTTGGAATTAGCTCGTAGACACCCCAACAGTATTGGAGCCAATTCAAGTGTTTCAATGTGCGAAGATCATTTTGAGGTACATAACTATTTTATTCTTCTATAATAATTTGTTTTTACTCTTTATTGTGTAAAACTTGACATAACCTAGCAAAATAGTGATAAAATTATAGCCGTAACAGATACGTCAACCAACGAGTGAAAAAGAGAGGGGAATTATATTCTCACTCTTTTACTCCCGTTGGTTAGACGGCGGTTCGTCAGCCAAGTTCGATATGTCTGTTACGGGTCTTAGAAACACCTGGTAGGGTACCAAGAGCCTACCCTACCCATTTTTTAACAGTGGTGGATTTGACCTAAGACCCAGTAGGCCCGGGCCTAGTCGTGACAAAAAAATCACAGATGATAACAAGAAATAACCTTAGGAAATAACATGTCATAGTATTTTATTGATAAAAAATTGGTCACACATTAGTTAATTTAAAGTATAGTAACCTATCGTTCGCGCAAAACTTTATGAGCCCTCTGAAGTTAGGCCCAGTGGCTGCGCAGTACGCATATTATAGGTATCCGAGGGACTTTACAGGGCGTCGGGGAGGCCTCGCGCCTAACTTCAGAGGGCTCATAAAGTTTTGCGCGAACGATACCTAAATATTCTCAAGGCTCGCGCACATTATGGCGGCCGCACTGCACCGCATCGAGCACAGACATGTCAACTTGGCTGACGAACCGCCGTCTAACCAACGGGAAAGAAGGACAAAATACAAGTTTTTTTTCCTTTCTCCCCCGTTGATCAGACGGCGACGGCGGCGGTTCGTCAGCCATGTGACGTGTCTGTTACGGCTGTAAGGAAGAATATTATGAGTAAGGATGAAAATGAATATTATGGGTACTGAGAAAGGGCGGTCAAGACTGCAAATCCGTCACTTCCACTTCATCTGCCTAAAGCTAAGGCTACACCGCAAGCTAAACTTACGTCAAAAGTATGAAGCCACGTTGCGAGCGAAGCTAACTTAGCTTTTGCAGCCAAGGAGGCTGATGCGTAATGGTACTGGTAATAAAAGGATGCAGTAGGGCTACAGAATTCACTTTCGATTGAAGAAAATTCGCCGTAGCTACCTGATTAAACTAAGCTAAATAAACTTAGCTTGAGATCTGGCCTGCACTTACATTGATGTTATTTTTACAGATAGAGAATGATGTAGCAAACTACATGAAGTACAAGATGGGATTTACCCAGAAAGTTTTAGTGAAGGATGGAGTATTGCCTGCAAAATTTAGTTGCCAACAAGATTGTAAAAGAAGTCCTACTGATGCTGGTACATCTCGAGGGGCATGTGTAAAGAGACAAAGAATGGAACTTGTCAGTGAAGGTGTAAAAGAAAACTTGCTACGTGTAAAAACTTGTAAACAAATTAGAGAAAATGTAACTCGGCAAAAAAAAAACGCCCAGCCTGAACAAATACCCAAAACACAGGACAAAGAGACAATTACAGACTCTATTGTAACTGCAGAAAAATGTGTTCAAATAGCAATGAAAGTACATTATAAAAACAAATCTGTTCAAACTTCTACTTCTAAAAAAGACGTTTTCACGTCTCCAGAAAATCAATGAAATATGTATGATCAAACGTCCTTGGAAATATGCTTTTTCATGATGTCATTTAAGGATGATGGCAATGGGCTTCGGCTTAAGAGGTTATCTAGACTAATTTCGTCATTGGCTTCGGCAGAATATTTTCAATACAGCCAAATAACCTATTTTTAGGAATAATGACTATACACTTCGACCAATATAAAATGAATGGACGGGCCCAGTAGAAGACCATTTTTGAAGATTACAAAATGAGCGCCAGCTCTCATTTCGTTTCAGTCGGTCTCTAGCCGTAGGAAGTGAAACACGAGTCTATTGTTACGCGATAACGAAACATCTGACAAAATTATGAATTCGTATGCTTTACCGAAGTGTAAATACACAAATAAAACCGATATCTATTTTTTGTAACATATATACTGTACATTTTTATAATTAGGTGTTGAAGTATATGTCCGACGGTTTTGACTCGTTTTTACTGATCAAGTTCAATGGTTAGGGCCCGTCCATTCTTTTATTTTGGTCGAAGACTATACATGGTTTTTTTCGCGTTGGCGCCAAAACCTCGCTTAACCAGTTTTTTTAATTTATTTAATTAGTGACATTGGATACAGAGTCCTTCAGTCGAAATAATAAAAGTTTTATTTTTAAATCTGATTTTTATTAGAAATCTACAATCATGGATGGAAAAGTTATTGGACATGCATACAATACATGACTTCCTAAGTCAGTCCCATAGGAATAAGGAATCACCACGGGGGTCGATCCTTCTAAATATCAATGGCAAATTCCCAACAAAACAGTAGCCACGATTAAAAAAAGTACTGATAGAAAACGATAAAACGTCCTCGCCATCTTATTTTATATTATGCTAAAGATACTCTTTCAATAATATTAAATTGAAACATTGATGACGTTTGCTGAATTTCGCGCCTATTTTCCCCGCGCGGACGATTGTCAAATTTTGTAAGGTCAGCGGCTGCCGCATCGTGCATTGTTTTTTGGTGTTATTTTCAATTGAAAATTGTAATTGTGTTATCGTAAGTACACATTCTCAGTGTTTTTGTTAATTCGTATGTTTGTTCTACTGTAAATATCTTTCAAGTGAGAAACAAACTCTGTCAAGTCAAGTGCTCTCGAGTCGAGTGAGTCTACCGACTTTTGTGCTTTGTTGGCTTGCTTGCTGGTATTTAGAGTAACTATTTACCACAAAGTAACGTTGAAAAACTCTTCCTAAGTTGTTTTTTACAACTACATGTTAATGACGCTACTTTTCTACCTACCGGGAATCTTTACACAACGAACTTTTCTTTGTTGGACAACCAAATACTAGCTGTTCTATCACTATGAGAATAGCTATACCAGTTACCTATACATAGTTTAAAGGCTTGATTATCAAATAACTAATATCCATTCCATTGCCTTGTTTTCAGAAAATGTTTGAAGCTCGCCTACTAAAAAGCTCCATCCTGAAGAAAGTGCTGGAAGCCATCAAGGACCTCCTCACGCAGGCCACATTCGACTGTGACGACAATGGCATCCAATTGCAGGTAAATGCGCCAGCTTTAATTGAGGCTCTTGGGTTAAAACAACAAATGATTGACATTAGAACTAGCCACCAAGGCTATATAGATATAGGGGAATAGATTGGCTCGAAAGGTAGAGTATAAAAATATACCTACAAAGTTTGTAAATTTAGGTACATAGTAAATGAACTCATTTTAGGTTAATAATAAAATGCAGAGGCGGCTTTGTGGCGAGCCATGTACCCCGATTCCATGGGCCTAAATGAGACCCCGATCCCTAGCTTGCCTTAACTAGCCGTCTAGGGGTGGAAACTGCAAGAGCTAAGAAGCTTAGCTCCAGGGTGGAAATGTTAAACGGCATAACGCCACCCACACCAATGTTGCCCCTCCGGTGACAACATGCAGCAGCCTTTACGGGGGTCCTATTTAGTGGGTGGCAAGTCATCACCTGCCTATATATATTTTGAGATGAGGCAGGTGCAGTTTCTCATCCTATAGATCTGTTCTCCTATCCACAAGTTGTTCACCTCAATAGCCCAGATTTTTTAAATTCTATACTGTCATCATCATCAGCCAGAAGACGTCCACTGCTGAACATAGGCCTCCCCCTTTAACCTCCACACTGAACGACATCCTGCCATCTGCATCCACTGGATGCCCGTGACTCTCACAATGTCGTCGGTCCATCTAGTGGGAGGCCTACCTACGCTGCGTCTTCCGGTTCGCGGTCTCCACTGAAGAACCTTTCTTCCCCATCGGTAAACAGTTCTTCGAGCGATGCGGCCTGCCCATTCTATACTGTACAATAGTTTTATTCAATTTTATACACACCACACCCCCATAGTTGACTGCCCCGGTGGCTCAGTTGGTAGTGAACCTACTTTCTGTGCTTGGGGGCGTGGGTTCGATTCCCACCTAGGACAAACATTTGTGTGATGAACATTTGTGTTTGTTTCATGTCTGGGTGTTAATATCTATTTAAGTATGTATTTAAAAATATGTATGTACGTATATCAGTCTCTGGCAGGCATATTACAAGGTTTGCTTAGTTTGGGGTCAGATGACCATGTGTGCAATTATGTCCCAGATATTTATTATTATTATTTATTCAATAATTCAGCCCCTCCGGTGCAGCACCTCTCAATGGTCCTGGCTAGACCTGTGTATAAATTGAAACAGAGTTATAATAATAAATCATTTATTTCAAACACATTACAAGTCCATGTTCATTACATTTTAAAATTAATTAATTACATTAGAAAATTCTTCTACTATATAATTACATGCAAAATACACAAAAACAGTATTATACATAAATCATATTTATCTTAATCTATGTTTTGGTATGGATCTGGAATGCTAAATGTGCATCCTTATCCAGTGCTGCATTATTAGGAAGTCCAGATCCATCCTCCAGGTGAACAGCTGCAGGTACCTATTGAAGCTGTGCGGCACATCAGGGATGAGACTCGCTTGCACATGATCCCTGCGAACCTATCTATGTGTGATCCGCGAACATCTCCATTGCACTATAGTAGCATGGCAGATTCATCAGTGCCCTGAAGGCATTGTTGTAAAGGACAATGTTCAAGTTGCAATATTCTGAAACTTGTTATAGTTAAAACTGCATTGTTAGCACTTATTTTGTATAAGTATTTCCTGATAATGCTTTAAACCCAGTGATCAGATATTTACTTAAATTTTTGCTGACTAAAATCTATGAAACCTTAAAAAGGATTTCTTATGCCCATTTTAATTTAGTAGCACCAAATATCTTACTTATTTTTATTGTAATGCATCCTAACAAATAACAACACTGACAAACCGACATAAAAAATCATTACATTCAATCCGAAACACACTAATGTTTGCACACTACTGCTTGGCGGTTGAATAACTGGCAAAGATATGGTACTTCCCCTCGACTCGACAAAAGAGCTTCCACTATCCTTTAACAATCAATTCTCAATGGTGTTATCTGTCCTTTACTGAATTTTTAGATAGTTAACAAAAGTACTATCCATATTAGCCAACTCTAATGGTTAGGTAAATATGCATCTGATTATTATCCAAATACTTCATGACATAAAGATCAATTTTTGTATTTTCTTATGACACTACCACTGTACTAGATCCCTTTACATTCTGTGTAATGTAGTGGTTTTATCATTATTTCTAGGCAATGGACAACTCCCATGTGTCGCTCGTGTCCCTCACACTGAGAGCAGATGGCTTCGACAAGTACAGATGTGACAGAAATATCTCAATGGGCATGAATCTTGGGAGGTTAGTTATTTTGCTATGTTATAGAGCGACAGAGAGGTCAGTAGAGGTTGACAAGAAGGTTGTACACAAACCAGGAAGTTCAGTCAGCACATCAATAACAATAAAAAGTTGTCTTATTTTGGATGACGCATGTTTTTTTAATGCAACTGAGTGATGAGACCAGCATGCTTCGCCTAATGGTAAGCGACACGCTTGCCCAGAACTGCTTGGTGCCACCTTGCATTTAGAAATATGATAGTTTAAAACCCTGTGTAATAGTACTCTACTTGCCAATCATTAGGGGCCTTACTTAAAAATGTTTCTCAAGTTGATCTACTATTTGTTAATTTGGGGTCAGATGACCGTGTGTGCAAAAATGTCCCAGATATTTATTTTTTATTAAAATTGCTCTGTCTTGTTCTCTCGTGTGGCTATTGCCGTCAGTGAGAAGTTAAGAGAGCAATTCTAAGCATAGATCAACTTGAGTAACGTTTTTAAATAAAGGCCCTAGATTTCTGTTTTCTAAAATTGGTGCATCTAAATAATTTATCTCTTATTTTCAGCATGTCAAAGATTCTGAAGTGTGCCGGCGACAAAGACACGGTTACAATGAAGGCTCAAGACAATGCAGATACCGTCACATTCGCGTTCGAGAGCCCTAACCAGGAAAAGGTCTCCGATTACGAGATGAAGCTTATGAACTTGGATCTGGAACATTTAGGTATGGAATTAAACTTTGGTTACATGTGAAGACGCAATTCCCATTCCAGTCTAGGCATGTTCACCATTTTCTACCACATCACTTAAGAAATAGGCCCAGTACCGGATATCCAGTTTATCTCTATTTAGTCAATCTAAAATAGGTGTCTAATATTGGAACAATAACAAAATGGTTGTGTCTGCCTGCAAATCCATCAATGACAGCCAGCCAGCCACCATGCCACACCCCCTCACACCATGCCACCACCAAGCTTGCCAAGTCTGGAGGGGAGTGTATATAAGTCAGCCAGACAGTCTTCTATATCTCTGTTAATTTCGATTACTGAATTAATTAAGTAGTTGCCACTCTGAGTGTTTCATATTTCATCCCATAACAGCACTAATAGTTTACTTCTCTTGGATAACAGCGGATAATTCTGACTAGATAATTTTCTATCCAATATGCATCAAATCAAATTGAAGGGACAACATAGTTATGGTTCCAAGTCTGTTTCGAGGACTGGCTTCAATTGTTTACTGTTCCTATAAAGTAAGTTCCGAACCATTTTTTTCAGGTATTCCTGAGACAGAATACAGCTGTACCATCAGGATGCCTAGCGGAGAGTTTGCCAGGATCTGCCGTGACCTGTCACAGTTTGGGGAGTCAATGGTTATCGCCTGCACAAAGGAAGGTAAGGACATAAAATAGCATTTCATTCATTAATCACATCTGTTGTCTAGACTACCAAGTAAGTGCAGATCAACAAAGTGTTTTAGTTTTCCTGACGATCTTAACAATAAATACAGTGTTATTTACATTTTGTGCTGGATTGTGAAAATCTGGTGATCGAACTGAACTCTTCCACAGTCCACAATGTACTTGTCCTGTAGTAGAAAGGGGATGGTAGGATAAGGTCATGCAGCTCCGATGCACATTCTCCAAAATGAATCCTATAAATAATAATCATACTTAAGCTTATTCTGAAGTCCCATTCGTTTCTAGGAGTGAAGTTCTCAGCGACCGGCGACATTGGCTCTGCTAACGTGAAACTGGCGCAGACTGCGTCAATTGACAAGGAGGAAGAAGCCGTCGTGATCGAGATGGACGAGCCAGTCACACTCACCTTCGCGTGCCAGTATCTCAATTATTTCACTAAAGCTACCTCACTTAGCCCTCAGGTAAATAATAATGATGACTGGTCAATAGGCCCTCGCTTGTTTTTGATCGCTATGAACATGCTCAGAAGTGATATTTTTTTGTTGTGCTTCGGTCGTGAGATGATCCAATGATCAGTCCTTGGATACATAAGCGTAATTCTTAGGCCGGAAAACCATCTGACAAGATTCAAGATCAAGATCTGGTAGGATTCAAGAAAATACAATATAGTAATTTTTTTAATTTTAAAGTGCCTTTATTAAACAAAATACAAGCTAACGCTACAAAAACAGTTACTGACCATAGATCGTTAAAGGTCTAAAGACAATCCAAATGCTCAAGCCCACTATCAGTTGGCAGCGTATCCAGCATGCTGACGGCATTACCACGCTGAATGGCAATGCTTATGCGTTGAGCCAGAAACACGCCAGCACTTTAGTCATACGTCGCATTAATCTCTGAAAGACTTGAAAATGAGGTGAGCTCCCAGTCCCTAAGTCTGTACCCCAAATGGCTCAAATATGTAACCACTGGTTTTTGATAGGCGACCTTATCGCTTAAAGTAAAGCGATCCCTTCCAGGCAACCGTGAGGTCTGATCTGTGGCCTTAGTACGAGCGCTTGCAAAAAGTTACGTAAACAATTGCCAAATGTATGAATTTTTTTACAGCGCCTCTATTGGACGTGAAAGGAACGGAATTTTTCATACATTTTGCTATCGTTTACGCTACAATAACTTTTTCGCAAGTGCTCGTACTAAGGCCGCTGAGGTCCACCAATACAAAAGTATCTAATTTGTTTTTTAATCCACAGGTGCAGCTTTCCATGTCTGCCGATGTTCCGTTGGTCGTCGAGTACCGCATACAGGACATCGGCCACATTCGTTACTACTTGGCACCCAAAATCGAGGAAGAGGATAGTTAAATTCCGTAACTCTAAGTTTACTTATTTTGTAACTGATTTATACAGTCTTAATCTAAGCTCTTTTAACGCCTTTATTTAACTTGCAATGGTAGTTTGTTCAGGTCAAATCTTGCAGGCTTAGTTAAAACCAATTCCCCCTAACCGATTTTGCTGAAATGTTGCATACACCTTGAGTTCTGGTGACAATAAAAAATGCAATACCTAATATCGTAATGTTTTCAAAATTGTCTCCAAAAAAACCATTTAAATAAAAGCTCGTCTCTTATCAAGTTACACTATGTATTGTAACAAATAAAATTGTGATAAAATGGAACAGTTTTGTAAAAGAAAAGGCAATAAAGGTATTTTCTCAAATCTGTATTTTATTACCCATTGAAAAAGAAAATAGTGAAATCAGTTTCACAAAGAATCCAATTATGTCTCACATGAGTATTGTATACAGAGAAATTATTACACGACATAATACATACATTATCATATAAAGGCCGGCGCTCACGGACGGCTACGCACAGGATTTTTTTCATAAAGAAATGATTTTCAACCTTATTTAATTTTAATGAATTAAGCCCTGACATTTCTTTATTTCAACACGAATAGACCGAAACGTGTCATGTGATACAGCATTTATGTAACACCGCGTGTCATTCCATGAGATGCCGCGGCATGCCATCACGTGACACGCATAGGCAACTTCATGTCGTTAAAGGAAAGTGAGCGCTAAGTAATTTAAACAAGGTTGAATCTAGCCCGTTCCGGCAACGATCTCAGAGTCTCTTCGTCTTCAGCGAAAGTCCCGGATAATCATTTCAACTTAATTATCAACCAGATTTAGAGCAGCATAGTGCTCTGAATGAATGACCGCCAGAACGCAGTTGCTTTCGTCACGACGCGGGATGCTACAGTATTAAACTGACATATATGGTATAATTTGACAGGGCATGGACCCCGGAGTCCGTGGAGCTACAAAAAGATAAAAAAATAAAATTGTTCAGCATGTCTAAGTGTGCCGTCTGTAAGCGCAGGCCCTTAGACATAATGTAGAACCAAAAGCAGCTTCTTCTTTATCAAAATATATACATTTTCTTATTAAACACAAGTATGCATTCATTGAATAGCTACAACACTTATTATTACTACTATTGAATCATGGAATGAATTGTCATTAAAATAAAAAGTTTACCATTGCCAACAGACCTTTACCAGGATAGATACCGCAGGTTAGCCTACGTCGCGTGTCTGTCATGTCATAAGTTGGATCAGTTCGATATCTGTCGTCAGTTTTGGTGCCAACGTGAAAAAAAAACTCATTGTATTCTTTTCCTAAAATAAGTGTTTATGAACGTGATCAAGCGTATATGCAAGACAACGAAGCGAACCATGTATTTTCGAGTTCATTTCCAGAACCTCATAGAAACCTCTTGTGAAGCCTCCACCACTTTACTAGGATATGACTTTGACTTGACCATGACTTACTTTGCTTGACTCTACGACTTTGTTGAAGGTATACAATATAACTGGAAAATATTCAAATACTTTGACACTGGCAAATGCACAAGACGAGTGACGCCATAATCTTCTCAGAGGAAACAATAAAATAAAAACTCCATTGTCTTGGCAGTATCATGACAGATGTCAATACAAAATATGACAAAACTAAAAACTTTGAAAGCAGTGGGTTAAATGCGCTCCGTCAGGAAAATTCACGGTGGAACTATAAACACCGTCCAAATTTGTGTTTACTGGACAATCTCCTTCGTTTGATGGTTTATCTCAGTACGTTGCATTGGCGAAATTGTGGTGGCTCCGCTCCACAAGAGAGGCCATTAAATAAGAGTTGAAGTTGAAACAGTGGGTTTGTGCGATTTGACTAACACCATTAAATTACTCATCTGACATCATTGTAGACACAAAAAAAAATGCGACACGCTGAGTTTTCAACTTGACATGCACGCAGAGTCCATAGTAAAGGTCTGTGGACAGCCTATATTATAATGAGATGTACACATAAGACGGCTCATCCAAGGATATCGCAAAATAAGACAAATTATTATAAATAAAGAACTTAACTAGTTAACCTACTTCGTGCATATAAAAGGAATGACTAACAGTCATATAATACTTAATACTATAGTTAAAAAGATTCTTCACTTCACCTTAACCAATAGGTTAAATTTTAAGGAGGGTGGGGCAAAACAGACCGCTACGATTCTAACTTTAAAAAGTTCAGAATGTCAACATTTTGCGAGAGAACTATCACCCAAATTTTGAATTAAACTCGATCTTATCCAAATCAGCACCAAGCAATTGCGAATTTGAGTTTTTAGTTTTTTTTTTACCTTTTATCTTGTGATTTAATTTTCATTATTTGTTTTGTAAATCGAAAATAAAATTATTATATTCAAATTATACTACTGCGTAAACACTCTTTTTGACATTTTTGGGGCCACGGGACTGCAGTGACGTTACAACGTAGCAAACAAGTTGTCACTAGCTACCAATCGATGCCTCTATTACTTGCCTGTGACGTGGATAAGGACATTCTACATTTGCTGTTAAGTCATGTAATCAATGAAAATAATAGTGAATTAAAAATTATTTTTGCTTTCAGGGTCCCCAAATCGGAATCCGCTTTCGAATGTTGTGAAACGAACAATTTTTTTTGACAGTTTTACCATACGAAATCTTTTAAAATTCGTAATTTATCAAAGGGAAACTGTCGTTACGAATTATTGACAACTTAAAAAACCGACTTGCTTATGATTGGTCTGACAGTCGCGCCTGATCTGACAAAATCGAGTCAAATGTGAATGATAGTCGGGTCGCAGTAGTTGTAACGCGGTCACTGTTTCCACTTCTTGGCGGAGAACAGCACGGCTCGCTGCTTCAAGAAGAGCGAGTAGCTCTGCTTGCGCGGCTCGGCGGGTGCGCTGCCGCTGGCGGGCGGCGGCGTGGCGCGCTTGCGCTCGTTGGCGCGCCGGTTCGCGTCCGCCATCGCAGACATGAACGCTGTGCGCTTGCCGCGCCCGCGGCCGCGTCCTCGTCCTGTAACACATACAACACGTTTAGGAGGCTGACAGGAAACCTCAGATAAAAAAAAATGAATTGAAAAAAAAAACGGTTTCTTCTTGGCAAGCGTGCTCCATCGTAGATCGCATCATCGCTTAACATCAGACGCGTTGGCGGTCAAACGCAAGCCATTAGGCTTGCCATTAAAATAATGTTTTATTAAAAACATTATTTTTTTTATATTGAAAATAGGCTTGCGCTTGACCGCCAGCTCGCCTGATGTTAAGCGATGATGCGGTCTACGATGGAGCACGCTTGCCTAGAAGGAACCGATTCACTCGTGATTTGAAGACACCATTCAGGTAGATTGTAACCATTCAGGTAGCGCATAAAATAAAGGTAACTATAGCTATATGGTATTTCGCTTAACTATAACAATAGACAGTTAAGCGAGGGTAAAACCTTTTTAACCGACTTCAAAAAAGGTAGGGGTTCTCAATGCGATTGTACATTTTTTAATAGCACAATTATAAACCGATTTGAAAAATATATTTTTAATTAGAAAGGATATACTTTCAGTCTGGGCCATAGAAATTTCATCAAAATCATAATAACTGAAGAAAAAAAACAATGTCATCCAAGTAAACGAAACTGTGTATTCCTTCGACCAAAATAAAATGAATGGACGGGCCCAATAGAAGAGCATTTTTGAAGATTACAAAATGAGCGCCAGCTCTCATTTCGTTTCAGTCGGTCTCTAGCCGTAGGAAGTGAAACACGAGTCTATTGTTACGCGATAACGAAACATCTGACAAAATTATGAATTCGTATGCTTTACCGAAGTGTAAATACACAAATAAAACCGATATCTATTTTTTGTAACATATATACTGTACATTTTTATAATTAGGTGTTGAAGTATATGTCCGACGGTTTTGACTCGTTTTTACTGATCAAGTTCAATGGTTAGGGCCCGTCCATTCTTTTATTTTGGTCGAAGGTGTATTCACTAATTTTAAACTCGTTTTTTTATTGATAATTGTAAAATGATCGACGGTAGGAACATGAGCACATACCTGCCCCCCCTCCCCTGGCTCAGGTCTCCCGCTTCATATCGCTCGGCCCGGGCGTGGCGAGGTCCTCTTCATCCTCGACGGTCGCCGGGCTGATTATCTGGTCGTGCAGCGTGCGCAGATGCCTCAGTAGGTTGGACTTCACGTTGAATCCCTTGTTGCAAAGGCCGCACACAAACGGACGCTCCCCTGCAATTTTGTCTATGGATTTTATTATTCCCACTATTAGTTTTCCATCTACTTTTATTCTAGTTAGCTAGTCAAATTTACATCTTTGATTGCACTTAAAGGCTTATGTTATGCCATATGTGTATAAGATAGTGAACGCACGTTTCAGAGGCTCTTAACAACACGGGCTTTGGCCAAACACCTGGGACGTATAACATGTTTTTGAAGTGAAAACTTAGGCGCATTGAGTACTTTTTGTGTGAACAAAAATCATAGAACTCGTGTCATCGTCACGCTGTACCGTGTATTTTAAAACAGCGCCATCTCTTGTAGAATAGGTAAATTACTACTTAAGTTTTACTACTGACATGCAGTCTATGACTGATATGTTTTTTTCCTCATAGTCCATTAAACAACAACCATCAGTTAAAATCGACCACATAGTATAATGGATACTACAGGTTAGTATTTCAACATAAGTCTTGGACACAAGAGTGAGGAAGCTCCGATTTTTTAAATCAAAAATCCCTCGTATTAATATATGTTCAGTGATAATGGTGTTGTCACTTCGAACACGACAGGTTCTATTTGCAAGCTACCACTCCGACACCATTTAGTTTAGTGTAGACTGTTTACAAATAATGCACTTAAAGTGAACTTATAATAAGATTCATATTAGACAAGTTTTGTGTCCCATGCATAAAGGGTTACCATCCGTCCGGATTTGTCCGGGCATAAACAAACTTTTAGACCATTGTCAAGTATTTTTAGCTAGGGCGATGTAATACTACTGTGACGACGTTCGCAGTGTTTGAATTTTGTGACTTAAATGTCTGGACTTCTATTGAAATATCCGGCTGTAGGTCAGGACTTCAAATTTCGATATGGTAACCCTACATGCATATTTTCAGCTTTAGCTTTTAGTAAGGTTCTACGTTCATGGCGGTACAAAAAAGGGCGCTGGTAAACTATACCCCGCACCCTATGTTTCCCAACTTGCTTTTAGGAGTAGCAGCAGGGGCAGGAGGTGGCCGAGCCATTCCTGACCATCATGAACGTAGTCCCCATCAGTTGCAACAGGAATTAAGGATCCAGCTCACCTGTGTGCGTGCGCATATGTATTAGCATGGACGCATGCGACGGGAAAGTCTTCTTGCAGTGCGTACAAATTTTATTTTGCACGCCCTCTGTGAAACGATTGTGACGTTTTGGTGGGGCACTGTTGTTTGACATGGCCAATTCTAGACAACCGAACACCGAACCATAGTTTTAGAATGTTAGAAGCCCGTTACCGCAAGGCACAAGCCTGATACAATGGCACCGATATTTTTAACCTAACCTAAGGTTAAAGTACGTAGGTTGAGTTAGACCTAGAACCTAGAGGACTTAGGAAGACCTACTTTTCTTTCCATCATTTGGCTTTTAGATTAGTCTTTGAGTTTAGTTTCTTTACATAAATTTTACATAAAGTTATGTATAATTTTCTTATGTAAATGTAAGTACTCTAACACAGACCGATTTAGAAAACTTTCACCTTTTTAACCGACTTCCAAAAAGGAGGAGGGTCTCAATTCACTTTTTTTTTTAAATATTTGTTACCTCATAACTTTTGACTGGGTGAACCGATTTTGATGATTTTTTTTATTTGAAAGCTGGTGCTTCTCGTGTGGTCCCATTTCAATTTGGTCTAGTTCTGACATATTAAAGTCGGTTTTTTATATTGATAATTATTTGGTAGTTATATTTAATGCTTTCTTAGTCAAAATTTATAAATTGTTGTTGTGTTTTTTTTAAATTTGTTTTAAAAGATGCGGTGCAATTGCAACATGCTTGTGCCTTCGCTCATAACAATGTTCATGTTGCAATGCTTTGTTTGAGCATTGAACACAAGCAAAGCACTGCAATACACCATGATCAGAACATAACTGAAGCGATTATTATGGCAGTAGCATTGTTGCAGGTGGATTGCAAGGTTAGGAAGCGTTAGTGAAGTTGCACAATAAAATAATGTTTACATTTTCATCATTGTTTACTGATGTTCGGTTGTCTGGCCACATACACAACAATCAGGTTTCAGCTATGTTAACAATATATAAGTTGCACTGACTGAGATGCATTAGTTTCTACAAAATTTAGGCTATACGTCGTCTAACATTTTTCTTTCTTTTTTTTATCGTCAGCCCCGTTAGGTCAGTTGGTAGTGAACCTGCCTTCTGCGCTTGGGGGCGTGGTTCGATTCCCACTTAGGACAAACATTTGTGTGATGTACATTTGTGTTTGTTCTATGTCTGGGTGTTATCTATTTAAGTATGTATTTAAAAATATGTATGTATATCCTTTGGCAGCCATATTACAAGCTATGCTTAGTTTGGGGTCAGATGACCGTGTGTGCAATAATGTCCCAGTTTTTTTTATATTTTTATTTATCGACTTTACAAAAAGGAGGACGGAAAAAAATTTCTTTCGTTCGGTATGATATACTTCCAATTTGGTCCCATTGTCACCAAGTCAGGATCTGATGATGGTTTCCCAGGGAAATCGAGGGCAACCCTCAAATTGTATAGGCACTTATTACGTTTTTCATATATTTTTGAAGTTTGTTTTTATTGTCATTCACTTTTTTAGATATACGCATTATCATCTGAGTCGTCGGGTCATAATAATTGTTTCTATCATTTCTATCTATCTCCCTCGCACTTCAAGGTCTTATGGTATGACGTATATTGCTCACGACTCAGATGATATTGCGTTTACTTACTTAGTGTTTGCTACAATATAAAAAGTCGAGATCGATTTGATCAGTGTCGACATAAATAATGATTATATGCGCGCGCGTTTATTTTTACGAGAGTTGATTATTGCGCAAAGTGACACCCAAATAAAACACCAGAAAAAGAGATTATATCATTTATGGAATGATATTGTAATTTGTTCTATTATATGTAGGCTTGCGGTCTACAATGGAGCACGCTTGCCTAGAAAGAAAAAAAAACAGATTTGCTAGACACCCAGATTGTAATTATCGGGGGACACGTCCAATCCCCAATTTAATCTCGTGAAGTTGAGATGACGTAATTTTTTTAAATGTATTATCGAAACTTTCTGTCAATAAGCAAGAAAAATGTTTGACGGCTATAATTAGGCATACCTGATATTAATTTTAGTCAAATAAACAGTACAGGCAGTAATTTTTAATGGTTAATTGAAATTTCAAAAATATGAATCCCAGTTAATAAAGTCACTCAAAATGTATTAGTAGTTAAAGTTTAGAACTGAGGATAGAATCATGCTAATAATATAGCTTTCACCACTTACGCAGTAACGTTATTGATCTAAAAGAAAAATAAAATAAATGTGAAAATAAAAGCAAAGAATAAACAAATACGTAATAGTTCTGACAGCATTTTTTTTGGATACATAAAAGTTAAAATATAAAAACAGTACACCATTTCTTTTTCATAAACATAACCTATTCAATATAATATTGTCTACTGTCTACAAAGAAATTGATCTTTAACAAAAAAATAATTAATATTAATAAACTGATTTAGACATTGCGACAATTCAACATCTATTTTTGTTGGGTCAGATGTTCGTGTTATCATATTTTTTAAATTATGTGTGCTGAAAGAGTAAAATAAAATAATTAAAATATCATCATCAGCCAGAAGACGTCCACTGCTTAACATAGGCCTCCCCCTTAGAACTCCACGCTTAAGGAGAGCCTGCCATCTGCATCCACTGGATGCCCGCGCTCTCACGATGTCGTCAGTCCATCTAGTGAGAGGCACACCTACGCTGCGTCGTTTCTACTCAAGAACCTTTCTTTCCCATCGGTTATCGGTTCTTCGAGCGATGTGGCCTGTATGCCTGTATTGCCATTTCAACTTGCAAATTTTTATAGCAATGTCTGTGACTCTGGTTCTTTGGCGAATATCTACGTTACGGATTCTATCGCGCAAAGAAACTCCGAGCACAGCTCACTCCATTGCTCGCTGTGCAACTCTGTAGGTTTTTTTCTAATGAAAATATTACTTTCGTACCGTTGATTCGATCTTCACGAAATGTTGTAGGCGTAATTCTTTTAAATACTATTTTTATGTTCGAGTACTAGCAAAATTCGTTATGGAGACGTCATAGAATTTGATATGATGTTCGTGAGGTGACAGTTTGTGGCGAACTACTATTATAAGTGGAGTGTAACGTACCTGTTTCAGTGTGAGTGCTTTGGACGTGACGCACCCACTCCGCTGGGTTCGGGAAGTGTTTCTGGCACAAGTCGCAGCGTAGCAAAGCCATGGTCTCTTCAGTATCGTCACTCTGTGGCAGACAAGATAATAGGCTCGATCACTGTTTTTTTAACCTACTTCCAAAAAGGAGGAGGTTCTCAATTCGACTGGTTTTTTTTTGTTACCTCAGAACTTTCGACTGGGTGAACCGATTTTGACTCTTTTTTTATTTGAAAGCTGGTGCTTCCCGTGTGGTCCCATTTCAATTTGATCCAGTTCTGACATTTTTATGAAGTCGGTTTTTTAAATTGATAATTATATACTATGTAGAGATAGAGAAGATACATACAGGGGAGCGGTGTTTCCGTTTCCGTGCATGTGTGTTGTCGTGGTTCGCGTGACTCTGCACGTGGCGTACCCACGCTGCTGGCAGCGTGAACACTTCCGCACACAGCTCGCACGCCAGCGGACTGTACACCTGGGAACAATCAAATATACTTAGATTACTTACCTCTTAAAAAGGGCGTCGCCAGCACATGACCCAGGGGGGACTAGTTAATATTTGAAAGTTGTTCTTAGGAAGTTGTATTGTACTATACCTACTTATACCTAATGATAGTGAATTTATTCGAGTTTTGACGCGCGAGATTTATCGGCAAAGCAAGACAATTGCACGGCCTTAGGACTTTAGTTTCTTTGTTGGCTACATGTTTTTATTTCTAGACAGAGATAACGTGACAAGAGTTACGCGATAGACAGAGAGGCAACTTCTAGGTTAATATAGCTGGAGGTAGTTAGCGCTCACATCACACATCATCAGCCAATTAACGTCCACTGTTGGACATAGGCCTTCCTCATAGAGACGGGTGTTGCTATAATCCCCACGCTTGACAGGCGGCTTGGGAATCGCAGTACGTTCACCGTGTACTATTAGGACGCTGCTGTCCATCCTTCGGTGGTTCTGGTCGCAGTTTTAGGACATACCCGGGTCCAGTGAGTTAGCGCTCGCACGTCCTGAATTGCGCTTTATTGTGCAGTAGCAAGAGTCGCTACTTATTTTAATGATTTTGCTGAGTGAACCTTCTGTACTTGTACTTTCTGTGATAATACGGCTCTTAAAACAGAACTCACCAAGCTGTCCTCGTCGATATCAACTTCGTCGATGGGTTCAGACTTGACACTCATCTCCTGTTGAAACATCTCTGCTATGGACCGTTCTTCCTCTTCGATGCTGCTCGCGTCCCATTCAGGCTCGTCCTTTATCATGATCTCCGTTGTTGCTGGAGATGATTATATGAACAAAACATGAAGTTACTGAATCAGAGGCGGCTCGTCATAAGGAGCGCTGGTGCAGTGCACTCCAACAAAACTTAGGGCCTTACTTAAAAACGTTACTCAAGTTGGTCTATGCTTAAAATTGCTCTTGTCTCGTTTTCGCGTGTCACGATTGCCGTCAGCAAGAAGTTGAGAGAGAAGTTTTAAGCGTACGTTTTTAAGTAAGGCCCTTAGCAAAATTGAGTTTTTTTTTTTAGATTTTTAAGCGACTTTCAAAGAGGAGGTTCCCAATACGACTGTTTTTTTACGTTTGTTACCGCGCTACGGTGCCGGCTGAGGCCCATGGCATGGTTTAAAAGTCCTTTATCTTATCGGGAAGAACGACTTCTTCCAGAAAAATTGGGAAATTTAGAACAGTCATCCTATTCTTATTTCTATCAAAATGGAGCAGTCAATCTGCCGACTGATGTCGACTGCTCCGGTGGCTGTGAACCTACCTTCTGCGCTTGGGGGCGTGGGTTCGATTCCCATCTAGGACAAACATTAATGTGATGAATATTTGTGTTTGTTCTGTCTGGGTGGTGTTTGATCTATTTATGTATGTATTCAAAAATATATATATTATTTATGTATATCAGTCTCTGGCAACTATATAAGTAACTATGGAAAAATGTAAAAAATATGTTTTAATAACATGGATTATGATGCAACTCGGTTATGATCAATTGTTTGGAATGGACTTGATTTTCTGTCTCGTAAATAAGTGATTAAATAATCATTAAAGTTTAAAACATCCTCCTTGTTTCCTGAGAACTACAATTTAGGCATCTTCAAGGCTAGAGTGAATAGATTTCTTCTAGATCAACGTGTTCCATCCTCCGCCACACCGTCGCTTACCATCAGGCGAGTTGGTGGCCAAACGTAAATGTATTCTATATATATATTTAAATAAAACCTCCACTATCTACCTCCTGGCTTCATCATCAGACCAGGTTGATATGAAAAACTAATATGCTTCGTACATGAGATGGATTGACAAAAAATTGTTTTAAACTCACTTTCATCATTATTTCGAGTTTGTTCCTTGTCTTTTTCCTTGTCCTTAGTGGTTCCCTCTATGCTAGCATCAGTCTTTTGTCTCTTTCCATACTTCTTTTCAACTGCATGCCTCCTTAGGAACCTGTGATACAATTATTAAGAAATAATTAATGTATTTTATTTAAAAAAACTATCAGGAGAATAAGTTACAAAGTACTGATGGATTATACCATTTACAATCATTCCTTTGTTCGAAAGAAGTTATATCAATTTCAAATCAAGAGTTGGAAATGCTTGGAATATATTTATAGATAGCCAATTTTAATCACATCACATCATCAGCCAATTTACGTCCACTGTTGGAAAAGGCCTCCCTCTTAGAGAGGGGTGTTGCCATAATCCCCACGCTTGGCAGGCGGCTTGGGGATCGCAGTACGTTCACCGTGTAGTATTAGGACGCTGCTGCCCATCCTCCGGTGGTTCTGGTCGCAGTTTTAGGACATACCCGGGTCACATTAATCACATATTTTAGTTAAAATTTTAATTGTCAAATTATCATACAATAATCAGGGGTCAAACGCCCAACTCTAAATGTGGTGCGACCTTAACGCGCCGAGATACTGTTTGCGGTTGCGTGATTTTGCAAACTGCACCTATTCGGGCCCACATTTAGAGTTGGGTTTATTTAAATGTCAATTTATAAATCAAATCAAAATTGGTCCAACCGTTTCAGAGTCCATAGGGAACACAAATACATACACAAACACACACCTTTTATACATAAATAGACGAAAAAAAGAAAGAAAAAATATGTCAATTACTACACACCACATCACCAGCTAGTAAACGTCCACTGCTGAACAAAGGCCTCCCTCTTAGAGGTGTGTTGCCATAATCCCCACGCTTAGCAGGCGGCTTGGGGATCGCAATACATTCACCATGTATTAATAGGACGCTGCTGCCCATCCTCCGGTGGTTCTGGTTGCAGTTTTAGGACATACCCTGGTCCCTACTACCTATATATGCCCAGTTTAATACCTATATACGACTTCGTCATTTTTAAAGCACACATTTAATAATTTACTAATTTAACATAATTATCCATTTAAAAACAATTATTTATATTTATTTGACATACTTACATGACATTGAATATCATTTTTATACTTACGTTTTTTTACTATTTTTTTTTTTTATTATTATTTATTAGTATTTTATTAAGTACTACGCCGTCCGCCCCGGCTTCGCACGAGTGTAAGCTCGGCCTTCGGCCTCGCTACAAAATATAATATAGCCTATGTCACCCGGGGATAGTGTAGCTTCCCAACAGTGAAAGAATTTTTCAAATCGGTTCAGTAGTTTCGGAGCCTATTCATTACAAACATACAAAAATAGGTACAAATCTTTCCTCTTTATAATATTAGTGTAGATTTTAATTTTTGTTAATGCCATTAATTATTTAATTTTTTTGTTTTTTGTAAAATTATTATAATGTGATTGTATACTTAATTAATAATTTGAAGGAATAATGATCATAAGTTAATAATAATCTGTATGCGACATGTATCTTTCTGATATGAATAAATAACTATGAACAATATAAGTTGTTAAAGGCTTACATACCTAGGAGGTGTTGCATCTTCAGTGCTGTCATCTGCTATGGTCGTGGTGGACACACTCACTGTGTTGGTGGCCGCCACAGTGGCCACAACTTGCTGGCTCGCCTGCGTGGTGACGGGTGCTGGGGCCACCAGTATAGTCTGACCCTTTGTGCCGAGAGGAGCACCTGGACGTAGAGCAGCTTGACTGCCGCCTTCCGTCGTCTTGATGAACACGAGCTTAGGAGGGCCGATGAACATTGGTCTGGAGATAAGGAAACAATGGTTGTTGTCATATAAACCAATCTAAAATATTAATCATAATCATTTTATTGGTATAACTAATAATTACAGGTCATATTATTTTGTTACTAATATCTAAGTACTAAAGAAAAAGGTATACAAACTCTTCGACCAAAATAAAATGAATGGACGGGCCCAGTAGAAGCGCATTTTTGAAGATTACAAAATGAGCGCCAGCGCTCACTTCGTTTCAGTCGGTCTCTAGCCGTAGAAAGTGAAACACGAGTCTATTGTTACGCGATAACGAAACATCTGACAAAATTATGAATTCGTATGCTTTACCGAAGTGTAAATACACAAATAAAACCGATATTTATTTTTTGTAACAAATATACTGTACATTTTTATAATTAGGTGTTGAAGTATATGACCGACGGTTTTGACTCGTTTTTACTGATCAAGTTCAATGGTTAGGGCCCGTCCATTCATTTTATTTTGGTCGAAGTACAAACTAGTATAAAGGTAATAATAACCTAAACCTATCATATTAACCAAGTTACAAAAATAAATAATCAATGTCAAGTAATATAAAATAAATAAATTAGCTTAATGTCAAAATAAATAAAAGAGCATTATGTCAAAATGAACAAATACATTACTATTTCAATTTAAAAAACATTGCTGCATAGTGCCTATTATTACATTATAATTTAAATTTAATAAAGTTTCATTCCATTTCATTCATTCCGCTTCATTCTGGCCAGTTCTTAGTGCCACACAAACTGTGCAGGTGCGGTGTACACAACCCCAGAGTCATGGTCTTATGCTTTAACAGGGGGAGATTGCTTGAGTAGCTGGAGGCACCATAAACAAAACATATGTAGTACAGAACTTATGGCCCCCAAGTCAAGTAATAATAACCATAATTATTAGTATTGCAAGCAATGATGCAAGGCTATTATACATTTTAAACACCATTATTTTTACACCGTTTAACAAAATCCATTCTCAACCTTCATTTCAGGCACAGGGCGCAGACTCTGGAGGGACACAGAAATGACCACACCAGGACCAAGTTTTGTTTTCAAGGGCGCATAAAAGGCTAGTTACGGCACTGGGCTCACAAGCTTTTAAAATATGAATATGTTTTCTGAGATAATTTATGTTTAACATACCTTGTGACACCACCCTGAGTTTGCACCGGATTAAATTTAATGACTTTGTCATCTTTCTTCATAGCAAGCTTAGGCTGCATGTCCTCAGGCTTCTTCACAATAGACTTGTTGACGCTCGCCGGTGTTGCCCCAGGGGCAATCTTCTCAGCTGGAGAGGAGTCTCCACCGGCCTCGTCTAGTTGTCTCCATAGCCCTCGGATCTTGAGCACCTCACCTGCCTTGAGGACTGTATCTAGCACCTCATTTGAAACTGTTGTTTCACCTATAAAATTTGTACAGAATTGGTTGGAATTTTGTCTATTGAACGAAAATACTGACCAGAAGGAAATATTACTTACTTAGCTTGGTAATTTAGAACACTTATTTCATATAATTGTAAAAAAACATCATTATAAAGTATTCCTTTCATTATAAATTACGTATTACTATAATTACTATAATCATACAATATAGCAAAGTAGTATGTAATTATTTATTATGTCTATGCCTGTGTTTACCGGTCACACAGCAGAGAATATGAGACAACCAGACAATACCTAACTGAAGCGGCGGTAGCGGCTCAACTACAGTACCCCACAGTCCAATTAGTGTTACTGGGGAACTTTAATGGCCACCATCAGGACTGATCATAATTAATAAGGTGTGTGGAGTTGTTATTATGTTTCAAATTTGAAAGAGATCCTAGAAATTAATTGTGATCTTATATTCATTAGCTTTTACTGAATCATTAGGTACGTTTGTTACCGTTTCAGCCGCATATCAAATTTTTCTTCCGATAGATATCATCATGGCACTAACCTTTATACATATATTCAACGAGTATCTTGAGCGCTTTTGTTGTGATCTCCGAAGGTAGCACCACGTACAGCATCCCGCCCATCCTCATGACGGAGCGCTGTCCATCGAACAGACTGCTCAGATACACGCTGCACGAGCTCAGTATGAACTTGTGCGCGGGAATCTGCGATCCGTCCATGGTACACAGCACCACATCCGTGAACCGCTCCGAGCGCAGCAAAGCCGCAACGGAGCCGTTCAAGTGGGCGCTGTGAGAGTGCCATTTTAACTGATATGTGTCCGACGAAGTCATTTCTGCGACCGCTCCTTCATCATCTTCGAGTTCTTTGTTACAAACTTTGTTTATATACTTTTCTTGAACTTCTTTCCCTTCGCCTGTTAACAATATGAAAATGAAAATTAGAAAAACTGTTGTGTTCAATTCATTGTTTTTTTTTTTTTTTTGTTTTTGTTGGCATCGTGCTGACTGACCTGTCACCTGAAAAAGCGCTAAATAGCAGCTTAGAAAAAAAGTGCTGCATTCAGCGCCAAATTCTAACTAACAATAGGGTATTTGACACTGGTGGAAATAAAATATGAAACTTTCTAAAAGGTTTTATTGAGATTTTTTAAATAAAAATAATAACTCCTTTTTAAAATCACGATTTTTTATCTATGTGTCACGTGACTAAAAATCCAATCACAGTGCATGAGCATGACGTCAATATGGTGATGACAGCACAACCAAAACAAAATAAAGCAAACAGAAACAAAATCTAAACGAAAAAAATTCTCACTTCAGTGGAAACAAATAATAATAGTTGGAATACTTAATAATCTTGAAATTATTTGAACGAAGACCTATTTCTATCTATCTACAAATGCAACCATGGTAGCAGGGTACGCGAAAGCTGATACTGCAAAATTACATTCTCTTGTGTTGGGGTAAGATTATCCATAGCTCTTGGTTGTAGCTTGCTTGGTTTCGGTATTGTAACCATCCATGCTTTGGAACCAAATATTCGCAGTCTTGATAAGTCTGTACACCCATACCATATAGAAGCTGGTGTTTGACCATATAATGCCTTTGTTGGACTGCAATTTAGCTCGAAAGCTGATGCGCAAATTGCTTCGCTCCACAATTCTCTCGGTAATTTTGTTTCTGCAAACTTTACTCTAACTTTATCTAGTATTGTTCTGTATATTCTTTCAGATGTGCCATTTTGCTGTGGCGTGTACGGACTGGTATATTCTAAAATTATACCTTTATGTTGGCAATTCTCTTTAAATCTTTTTGATGTGAATTCGCCACCATTATCTAATCTTATCCGCTTTGTTTTTAGTCCGAACTGTGCTTTAATAAGCTGTATATGTTTTAAAATATTGTGTTCTGCTTCGTTCTTGTTTTTTTAATAGATAAATCATAACGAAATGGGAATAATCATCTATCACAACTTGAAAATAGCAATCGCCATTAATTGACGTTGGGTGGATAGGTCCGCACAAGTCTGAGTGCAGAAGATCTCCTATGTCCTTGCTTTCTTTTTTGTTTGATATAAAGGTTCTTCTTGTACTTTTTCCTTCTATACAACTCTCACATCTTTTTTCTGAAGCTGGTATAGTCCAAGTATTCTTAGTCCTTTTCTGTTGAGATGGCCTAGCCTTTTATGCCATACATCGTCTTCCTTTTCTTTGGTGACATTTGCATACTCATCTTTTGGTGGTATGATATCTATTTCCATAGTATATAAGTTTTGTTCTTTTTTACCAGGAAAATTTGTTTTTCCTCGTCTTATATTCACTCCGTTATTGTTGAATAGTACGGTATAGCCTTTCTTTGTTATTTTCTCCACTGATAGTAAATTATGTGTTATGTTTTCAACAATAATCGCTTCAAAATCAATTTTTATATTATTACAATATCCTTTTATTGTTCCTTTTTTATTTGCAATTAGTCCTTTACCATCTGCAATTGTGACAGCTATTGGTTCATCTAAATTTTCTATATTTGACATACTTATATTTTTCAAGTTTTGCGGTTACCATGTGGTTTGTTGCTCCGCTGTCCAGAATAAATTTGTTATCTTTTTCAGCTGATACCGTCAAAGCTATGTATCCTTGTAATTCATCTTTAGTACTTCTGGTATAACCTCTATTTCGAGAACCTCGTCATCTCATAGGTCGTCTCGGTCTTGTAGAATTATTATTATTGAAGTTTGATCTTGTCTTATTATTATAATTAAAATTATTAGTTGCTCTTGAGCTTGAGGCTTTAAATATATTTTGTGGCATTTCGTTCGTATTTTTGTTTTTTATTTTAATTTCTTCGTCAAGTAATCTTGATTTGACAAATTCAGGAGTTATGTCAGTGTTTATTGTTTCAATGGCCGTTATGACATTTTCGTAATCTTCCTTAAGAGATAGTAGTAGATGACAGATTTTGTCAGAATCGTCTAACTTATTATCAATGTTCTCTAATTCGGAAACAATTTTTTCGAAACTTTGAAAATGATCGTCTAATTTTTCGTTTCTTTTTAGTTTTAAGCTTAATAGCTTTCTTTTAAGCGTTAGTTTAGTAAAAACATTTTTCCGTTGAAATACTGTCATAAATATGAACCATATTCTTTAATTTTAGGGCCTTTGTAAAATTTCGTCAATATCCCTATTGCATTTATTTACAGTATTTACTTATCCAAACCGTATTTTTCATAATAAGTTGACAAGAAAAATTAATCATACAAATAAATTTACATAACAGTTTTTTGAACAGAAATTAAAATAGGGCCAATAACGGCCAATTTAATAAGGATCAGTAAAGTAATAGCAAATTCAATTGAATTAGTACTAGTAGTAGTATTAGTAGTTTATTCTTCATCACATAAGAATAATATATATTTTTGAATTATCCAAATCGGACCATTACTTACGAAGATATTAAGTAATAAACATTATACCGTTCCTGCCGCTAAAAGTAATGGACGCAGGGCGTGTGACGTATAAGGCGTGCAGTGTTTTGGGTCGTTAATTGTGACTTTGATACAAATTAAGTGCCCGATTTGTGTCTAATTCATCTTTTTAATTATGTACAAATATTGTATAGTGCCGAAATGTACAAACACTTCTTTTAAAACGCCAGAAAAACTATTTTTTTACGTGCCGAGCAAATAATGTTCTCACTCTTTCTCTCCCGTTGGTCAGACGGCGGTTCGTCAGCCATGTTCGATGCATCTGTTACGGCTATAACAGACGGGCCAGCATGGCTGACGTCAACCACATCAACAAACGAGAGAAAAAGAGAGGGAAATAATGTTTTCGCTCTCTCTCTCCCGTTGGTCAGGGGGCGGTTCGTCAGCCATGATGGCCCGTCTGTTACGGCTGTTATAAAACCTAATGACAAAAACATTAGGTTTTATGATGTCTTTGTTTATTTGGTCAAAGTAAGTCGTAAAATTGCTGTCTTTTGTCATTATTGCATTGGTAAATACGTATTGCACAGCAGTGAAATTACTTAAGACTAACCTATCTTCCTATCTCGTCGACTTCTTTCATCACGGGCCGTTTCAAAGTGAATCGGAACAGCTGGTCCTAGTAGCCTGCTTCTTTTAGACCCACGGTTGATACACGATGAAGGGAAATGCACAGCGCAAATGTATCGGTGACTCAGTTCGTCAGTGGTTAGGTAATCCAAGAAAATATTTCCTAAAACAAAGTGAAACTAGAATATTATTTGTACCTAAAACAATAGGTATGTACCTATTACTAATATTGTTCTGCGTGCCGCTCGCGAGTCGGACTCGTGCACGAAGGGTTCCGTACCATTATCTATAAAAACGGCAAAAATAACTGGCCAAGTGCGAGTCGGACTCGCGCACGAAGGGTTCCGTACCATTTTCTATAAAAACGGCAAAAAATCACGTTCTTTGTATGGGAGTCCCCCCTTAAATATTAATTTTATTTTAATAATTTATTTTTAAAGTGAATATATAACTAAATATTCTGTGAATATTTCAAGCGTCTATCTCTTGCCGATATCAATATTGAGCGAAAACGAGCAAAAAAATCACGTTTGTTGTATGGTAGCCCCCTTAAATTTTTTTTTTTTTTTTGTATTTGTTGTTATAGCTTGGGTTATAGCGACAACAGAAATACATTATCTGTGAAAATTTCAACTGTCTAACTATCACGGCTCATGAGATACAGCCTGGTGACAGACGGATAGCGGAGCCTTAGTAATAGGGTCTCGTTTTACCCTTTGGGTACGGAACCCTAAAAATACTACAATTTGAAGTATATATTATATCGGCTACCACCCTTCTTCTGAGATTCCCAATTCCTATATACCTACATTGATAATCATTAATATAGCTAACATAGGTAGTAGGTACCTACCTGAATTCTGAATCCATGCAAGCATCCGACTTCTATCGCGGACTGGAAAGCTAAACATTGATATATTGTCCCGACTGCTGTTGTTGCAGTTGTGGTAAACGCATTTTGTGAATGACATTTTGATTAAATGTGAAACGGGGGCGATTATCACACTTTAGTTCAAAGAAAAACACTTAAAACTTATGAGAAGAAACCAATGAATTCATATTTTGTTTTTTACTTTTTTATTGGGCACGTTAGAGGGCAAGTGCTTTTAGTATAGTAACTTGACATAATACAAGCTATAAATAACACTAATATTTAACAGTTATAACACTAATATTTATCAGTGGAAGAAAAAGACACTGCGCGTATCCATAACAACGATGTCAATAACAAACTGCGACGCATAACCAGTAACCACTGACCAAATTGCTGGTGTGTTTCTGGCTCATCCACGGCTCAGCTACTGCCGCCGATAGTGATTGCGCCGATTTTGTGTAATAGGTCAAGTAGTTTAGGTATTTAGTGTTGGGTATCGTCCGGCCGTTGAGAGTATACGTCTGATAGCTGCAATAACTCTGAAAAAAAAGTAAAAAATCCGAATGAAAACATTTTTAACCGACTTCAAAAAGGAGGAAAGTTCTCAATTCTATCCGAATTTTCTTTTAGTGGTCAGAAATGTCAGAATTTACTGTTTTCGTTCAGGTTTTTACAATGTTATGGCAACTGTCAGACGAGTTTTTTCAGCGGCCGCACTTTAATATTTATCTCGATTTTCAAAAGGCATGTGACCAGGTTGATGATGATGTTCTTATTATTAGGAAACAGCTGATATAGGATTTCCTCCCAAGTTAGTAGGTACAATTATTTAAACTACCTACAAAATGGCTTTTTGTCACCAGCAACTGTAGGTAGGTACTAATATACCTATCATTTACACGCAATTAAACTTCTACAGCACTGGCACCAATAGTAAACTAGGTAACCTATACGTGATTTGGTTGGTTATCACCAACCAAATCATATTTGTATAATAAATATTACTTGATACACATTATGACCAATTACAGGCAATCTTCCCCCAATGAGACGTCTTCACAGATAAGTGGGCGACGATTGAGCGAGTGGATTTGGGTTCAGTGAAGAATTAGTAGAAGCTGATACTGTCTAAATAGGATAAAGGACAGGTGTTATTTTATAATAATATAACTACGGAACCTACCTACTACGAGCCACGTCACGTAAAAGTAAAAAAAAAAGTTACATTTTCAACACCAAAGTTCAACTACTTATGATCAAAGATATTCAAAACTACACCTACAAAGACCACACCCAAAAAATATTCAATTCAACCAATAGAATTTTTAAAGGTGTGGACCGATTAAAAAAAGACCATCAAAACCAACCATATTGCTAAATAACTGGCCAAGAGCGTGTCGAGACACGCATATGGTAGAGTTCCGTAACCAAAGCCATATACAGGTATACCTAGCGAATTTGCATTTCTTGCAGCCGCTAAAATCCTCTTTACGGTACTTATCGAAACGCCTGTAGCTGCTGCAGTTCGTTTTTGTACCATTTTGAGGTCATACTGGAGACCTTCTTCAGCTTCTTTTTTCATGAAAGTCATTACATCATACACCATTTCATGTCGTTGGTGACGTAACACGTTAAATCTCCCGCGGGACATAATTAACAACAAGTAATAACTAAAATAACGATAACAAATAACAATATTACATAACGAGAAACTATAACAAGTTACAGTTCAGTACGCGCAAATCTTTTTGAGGGCTCAGAAGTTAGCGAGAGTGGCTGCGCAGTAGGTATCGTTCGCGCAAAACTTTATGAGCCCTCTGAAGTTAGGCGCGAGGCCTCCCCGACGCCCTGTAAAGTCCCTCGGATACCTATAATATGCGTACTGCGCAGCCACTGGGCCTAACTTCAGAGGGCTCATAAAGTTTTGCGCGAACGATACGCATATTTTAGGTGCCGAAGCAAGGGGTTGTATCTTCAATAGACAAACTTTTGCCAGTACACACACATACATATTGGAATAGTGTGAGTTGCGGATCTTTATGTGCAACCAAATTAAAATTAAAACCCAATACATAGGGAAGATAAAATGTAGGGTATTAATGTCTATATTTACCATATAAAAGAAAAAACATTCTCTATTTATAGCTACACCTTATCTGTATTTTATCATCATAATGTTTTATAGTTAATAGCTGCATTCATTTATTAAGTCTGTAAAATAATTTTACTGTATGCCAAATTTTTTTCATTGTGCTGGCAATTTTGTATTTATGACATTCGAAAAGGAGTTGGGGCGCCAACGTGGTAAATATTATGTCGGCTCGTTGAATTATTTTCCTAAACTTGTGTATTTTCGAGTGTTAATGTGTTTTAAATTATTAATTATTATTCATTAAGTGCTCGTAAACGTGCTCGAGAGTGGACAAGTGATATAACAACGTGAAACGTCTTTTCGTGTTGTTTCCAAAACTCCATAGGAGCCTCTTGTAAAGTCTCCGCCACTTTACAGGGGCATGAGTTTGACTTGACTGTGACTTACTTAGCTTGACTCTAACCGTGACTATGACTTGTTTGACGCTTTTAATATTATGTAAACATGTTTAATATTACGACTAAAGGACATTGAATCCACGGTCATGAAAATTTTAACAAAACAAAAAAAACAAAAAACGTCATTCGAAAAATTTCGTCTGTTATTTTTCTTTCGTTTCAAATTTCGATATTTCGGAATCGTGATATTCTTCAATATTCTTCTTGAATATAATAATATGTTAAAGCGATTGTGATTTGGATATTGGACCATAGTTGTTCGCTGGAGATTACTCGCGACAACGACCTGAGCTGTGTTTATTTCTGGATATTGGACAAATTGTCAACAACATTATAATGCAAACAAAAATCACATTATTATGTCAACGTTTTATATTTGCGTTAAAAGGTACGTGGTAGTGAAAAATAGAGAGTTTGGTGAAGATGAAAGAACGAAATCTTTGCAAAGGAAAATGCGCATATTAAAAAATAAATAATCTTATCTAATATTTATATTTTCATTTCTAGAATTTAAGAAACCTTCGTTATTTCAAGATCCCTTCACGAGGCGATGGTCTTAACCCGGGTTTATTTTTATATAACATTTATGAATTAAGAATTTCCTTAAAAAACATGTTTTTCGTTCCAAATAAAATATTTGCTTTCATATCCCATCGCTAAGTGATAATATTAATAAAAATAAGTAATACATAATTGAAATAATAATTAGTAAAGTTTGGCTAACGATAGTTGAGACTGAATTTAACTCATAAAATCAGTCTCAACTTTCGTTAGCCAAACTACTTAGTCAAACTGGTTCTTTGAACTAACAATAGATTTTGAAATTTCGCGCTACTAATTTTACCTCAATATTCCGTGCGGAATAAGCAGCGCTAGTGGTATCGGTGAATTTCAAACTTTTTTTATAGAATGATACCCTTCTTCTCTCGTTAGAGAGTAGTATATTCCTTGTGCCGAAGGGATCGGACGCAGCCAGTGGCGTAGCTATCGGAGGGCTGGGCGGTACCGTGCACCGGGGCCCTCAAGCTCAGGGGGCCCTTGGACCCTGACCAACAAACCTTCAACAAATTTTCCCTTCATGCACATACATGTAGTATTAGCACGTAGTAGATTGAGCACAATAAAGAGCTGATAATAAAGTAGCTTTATAAGTATTTTTACTTGATAAAAACTAACCCAGTTTAGATAGGGCCCCATTTTTTATGCACCAGGGCCTTTGATTCCCTAGCTACGCCACTAGTCCAGTCGAGATAGACATTTAAATAGAAAAAAATTCGGGGAGCGATTTTTTTTAAACGTCGGGGTGGTTGGAAGTATCTAATATCGTATCGTAATCTCGATTTTCTAACTAATTTAATATAATTTTAAATAATTTAACCCCCCGACGTTTAAAAAAAATCCCTCCCCGGTTTTTTTTCTATTTCAGGCTAGTTTTATGTCTATCTCGACTGGACTACACTGGCTGGACGCAGGTCGTGACCTAGAGGGGTCACCGCCCGCTTGCCCCGCATATCACACCCGCGCGCGTCTACCAACAACGCAACGGCATTGCAGATTGCACGAATGCACGCTCGCAGCATCGCTGTGTGATAGCCGTAACAGACGGGTCAGATGGCTGACGTCAACCTCCTCAACCAACGAGAGAAAAAGAGAGGGAAATAATGTTCTCACTCTTTTTCTCCAGTTGGTCAGACGGCAGTTCGTCAGCCATGTTCGACACAACGTTCTGTTACGGCTGAGTGCTGAATTTGTAAAGCCGTAACAGACTCATCGAACTACGAACCGCCGTCTGACCAACGAGAGAGAAAGAGTGAGAACATTAGTTCCCTCTCATTTTCTCTCGTTGGTTGAGGAGGTTGACGTCAGCTATGCTGAAGTCTGTTACGGTTAGTACATGACACACGGTTACACGCGCATTGCGATACGTCTCGCCTAGATCGGCGACGGTTGACAATGTCACTCGTACCAAGAACGATCATATAAAGCTCGTACGTACCTAACCTACGTAATGACTAAGTACGTATCAAACTCATCATTAGAGAGCCTGAGCCGAACTATATAAAAATATGGTTGGTTTTGGTAAAATAGTTTTGTATCGATATAAATTGAATACAGCCAACAGTGAGTTGTACAGGTAACAAGTGGATCACATTAAAAACCCGACTTCAAAAATACATACTTATATGAAAAACGTAATAAGTGTCTATAAAATTTGAAGGATGCCCTCGATTTCTCTGGCATCCCATCATCAGATCCTGACTTGGTGACAATGAGACCAAATTGGAAGTAGGTATACCCTACCATATAAAAGTTTTTTATTTTTTTATATAGGTCAACAGTTGGCGGATATATCCTCAGAAAAGAGAAGTAAATAGAACGGAAATGAGAAGGAAACTCTGTCGCCAGGTTGTGACAGATATGTGATTGAACATACCTACTTATTTACGTTAACGCGTCGAACTCCGCGTCACAGTTGCTAGCAGAGTTGCTATGGGTTTGTATGGGTGCAAGTGGCTACAACAAATTTCTTACAAAAATGCCTTGACAGCCGTTCTAATTTAATACGTACATTAAAAAAAACAGTGGTAAGTACATAGAATCTCCTTTTTTTTCCTCCTTTTTAGAATAGCCTTTTTTGGAGTCAGTTCTAATAGCCTGAAAGAATACAACTATCGGTCCACATGTATGTATAATTTTGAAAGAATTTTCTTTCATCTTCTAACAGTTGAGGAGTTGTACCCTTCATCATCAGCTCATCCATATGAGATGATGATTATCAGACGCAAATACAAAACAGCTTAAGAAAATATAATGAAAAACGTAATAATAAATGCCTATAAAATTTTAGGGTTGACCTCGATTATCCCATCATCAGATCATAACTTGCATGACAATGGGACCAAATTGGAAGTAAGTATACCTGGTATACCCTACCAAAGATTTTTTTCTTAAATCGGTCAATAGTTGGCGGAGATATCGGTGAACATACATTAAAAACAAATACAGCTGAACATAGAACCTTCGCCTTTTTTGAAGTCGGTTAAAATTTTCTTAGCTAATGAATTTACCTACGTAGTACATAGATCGTTGAGTACAGCTATGTTTACGTATATAATATCTTGATACTTAATATAAAACGCGGACGTTCTATTACATGTAATTGTATTTTTTTTTTCTAGTTTAAGATATGCTGTGAAATTTCTTTGGCGCAGCCACTCGCGTTGGCTCTGAGCCCTCAAAAAGATTTTCGCGTACCTACTCTACCTCTACCTATTACCCTCTTTGCAGGAAGCGACTAGCAACGGTGGCGCTGCGCGCGACCCCGCCGTCGCGGCGTATAGGGTTCCCAACAGTAGATATAAGTGTTTTAGCTCCACATTATATATAATACTGTTTGGTTTTCAACAAAAATAAAGTATGCAAAATACTTGCTGTTTATTTCATAATCACTTTTAACCTCTAAATATTTTTCGGTGCGCGCGTGAAACATTTTAGTCGTGCCTTGGAGGCACGTTTGCAATGGAGTTACTGGTGAATTTTTTTTTAATACCTATCTATTATTTTTCTTTTCAAAATACTGTTCATTTTCCTTCTTATACTTTATTTCTGGTCTAAATAGTTGACAGCCCTAGCGTTGCGACACGGGGTGGGGCGCCGCCGCCGGCGCGCTGCTTCTCACGTCAACCCCATATCACAGATTCAATAATAGTCACTTCGTAAGCTCGACGTCACACATTCTCGCAGACAAGACCCTGGCGCGAGACACGCTGCGTATGCTCACCGTTGTACAAATACGAAACATTCATTTAAAACTTTTTTGCCTATCGTACTATTTACAATGTGACACAATGTCCAAAACATTCGGACCGGATGACCGAATTTCCGCATATTTACGGAAACGAAAACAAAAAAGTTTTTTTTTAATTATCCACGTTACGTTACGTACTATTTTAGTAAGTAAGTAAAAAATTACCAGAAAAAAAGTCCGATCTAATATGAAGGTCATGGAACATGGTATAATTAATAGAACATGAAAGTAGGAAATACCTTAAAAACTCAGGGATCAATGAGATCGATGTCTTCGACCTACCATCATCACCACAACGAAAACGAAATTTTAAATACGAAAAAGAAGCGCAGTGCGCGCAACCACCGCGTGCGACCCTCGAATACTGTGTGCGGCGGCGGCGGCTGCGGCTCTGAAAATCGATGGAATCGGTATTGATCCGGGTTGTTTAGCAGGGTTGCGCGTTTATCTCATCGATCGAGGTGGGTGAGCGTGGTGCGTGGCGTCCAAGTGCGCGCGCTTGCGCCGTGGGGCTAGTACCCCGCGCGCGTGCGCCGCTAGCCGCTAGCCCCGCTGGCTGCCCCTGCGAGCACCACGCACGCCGCGCCGTCCGCGCCCGCTCCTTCCTACTCACAGCATAGGTTCACGCGCACTCCCCCGTACGAGCTCGTAACTGCCCCTATATTGTACCGAGTAGCTAGGTAGATACTTATAGGTAAAGGTACCTAGTCTAAGTATTTTCTTATGTCCGTGATCAGACACACTTAGAATTAGGGAATTCAATTCCTTTTTCTTAACACATAAAATCCAACATTACATATGAAAGGAATGAAAATAATTTGATGCAGTGAAATTAAATTAATGATTCTATTCTAGTACACCTAACTACATTACACACAAAATATTTTTTCCCCCAGTTGAGGCTTCGCGCGTTCGGCACATTGACCATCTTCAAGTCGTAAGATGCTACGAGTATGTTATACCAACGACTCGATGATAAGCGACATTGTGGCCGAAAATCAGAAAAATTTGCATATTCAAAGGTCCGAGGATTTAATACCTACGTCGGTTTAGAAGTAATGTATTTAGTATTATTGTACTTACTCATCATTATGAACAACTTTTACTATTTGGCGAGTAGGTATTGGTGGGGCCGAAGCCAACACCAAGAAGCCCTGTTGAATATAAAAAATAGAATTTATATAATTGTATAAAAAAGAATATGAAACAATTGTACAGTCTAGGATTTTAAAAAAACTGGGCTATTGAGGTGAACAACTTGTGGATGGGATAAGAGAACCATTGGATGAGAAACGGTACCTTCCTTATCCTGTCTCATCTCAAAATTAGTTTACTTATTATTATTATTAAGTTTGGTTTGATGAAACCAAGGAAGGACGTTATATTATTATTTTATGATACTGGGTGACGAGAGTCGAGACGAGCTAAGTCGCTCGCCTGATGCTCTTCACTCTTGCCCATAACATCTCAACGCCACTCAGAATTTTGAACTTTAACAGTTCAAAACCCTGGATGGCAATTTCGCTGGAAACATTGCCCTTCAATCCGGAACACAGTAGTGTTTGCACACTACTGTGTTAATAATGTCCTTCTCCTGTTATAAATAACCTCCTTGGCTGAAACGCAGTTAAACAATTCAGTCACAGTTAGAGTCAAGCAAAGTAAGTCACTGACAAGTCAGAGTCATGCCCTAATAAAGTGTGGGTTAGACGATGGTAGGTAAGTATATTATAATAGATATGACTGACCAAATTTTCATTGAATGTCCTAGTAATAGAGCCTCTCGCCTCTCGAGTTCTGAGGAAACAAACATTAAAAAAACAGTTGAATTGAGAACCTCCTCCTTTTTGGAAGTCGGTGTTGTGTTCTATATACCTATATATCAATATAACATAACGTTATATAACATAATATATAAATATTTGTATTCATTATTAAATAAGTAATTAATTTTATGTATATCTGTGTTGTGATGTCATGTGTTTGCCATTTGTAGCGGAAAGACATAAAGATGTTTTCATATTTATCGGGACTTATCGCGCACTATTAAATATAGGTAAAAATAGATACCTTTCGCTCGACGTTTCGACCATGTTACAATGGCCGTGGTCACGAGCTGACTCTGAGAAAAAAAAAAAAAAAAATTACTAAGACATAAAGATCCTCAAGACCACGGAACACCTAACGGCTCAAGACTCGATATCTACCGATCATCTGCGCAAATCAAAATCTCACCGCCGGCATAAACCAGTAGCCGAAGTACGAATATCGCGTAAAATACGTACTATCGAATTGCATACAAATTTCAAGTTCGAAATTCAAAATTTGTCAATTTACGCAAATATTTGTACTTGGACCGTCTTGGGCCACAGACAGTCTCCAGAATAAATGTCTACCTGACTCTATAAAAGAGTTTGGCAAGTTGCGGTACTAACGTAGAAGCCACGAAGAAATATTGAATTGGAGAATTTGGAGACTTTACAAGAGAATTTTATGGAGCTTTGGAAACAACATGAAAATACCATGTTTCACCGCGTTATATCTCTTTTCCACACTCGACCACGTCCACGAACACTTAATAAATAATAATCCACCATTATTACGCATTAACATTCGAAAATACACAAGTTTAGTTTTTTTTTTTTTTTCATGTTGGCGCCAAAACTCCACAGCGTGAGTTGTAATTTTTTATTTGGATTATATATCAAATCATAAGTGCTATCAATGTCAAACTTCAATTTACACAGCTGTCACCAAAACGACGCGTGATGTGTGTCACTGTCAGGTTGAGATGTTGAGATTTTGAGATGTCTGTGATGTTTTGTTGAGAAAATAAAATCATTACTATTTGATAAATAGGAGCGTCGAAGCAGCAGAAGAAAATGAATCCACAGACTAAGTCGACAGCATTATCGGCTGACTTGAACAGTTTCATATACGGCATATCGCGAAGAAACTCCCAAAATGCCCCTGACCTAACCAAGATCGGATTATCCCTTTTGAAGAATTTTCCGGCAGCCAGAGATGCAGTATTGGAGTACTTTGGTTTAGTTTTCCATGACGCTGTCAACGCTACTATAAATCAGGGCGATTATGAGGTGAAGTCCGTTTAATTACTTTTTATGCATCGGTTTTGTTTTGCCGCAATCATCGCCAACCACTGCTGAGGCGCATTCCTAATCATCAAATCATGCCAATGAGTTCTACGACGCTAACAGCGCTGATGAGAACCATCACGGTACAAATAAACTTTCTTCATGTCAAATTGGTTTTTCAGTAGTCACAATCCTTTTCGGATCCTTCTCTCACTGCTAAATGTGACACACATTACTAATTTGTTTTTATGCAACAGGTGGCAAACAGCCTCCTGATGGAAAGCGATTTAATTTTTGTTTAAAATATCTTGAGCCTAGACTTCTTTCAAAGGCTAATCTGAATTTTATTGTTTCAGAGTGATTTGAATGTAAATGGTTTGCTAGAAAGTGTAAGCATGATTGGGCCTGAGCTGAGCGCTCTCGGACAATCATGGGCTCCATTCATTGCTCCGTGGTGTATTAGCCTAGTAATGGACATTGCTACAAAGAAGGTTAATGTACCCAGTAAGTTTTATTACAAATTTTGTTTAATATTCAATGCCATAGGTGGCGAATAAGCAGACGGGCCGCCTGATGGTAAGCGATCACCGTCGCCTATGGATACCTGCAACACCAGGGGCATCACAGATATGTTGCCGACCCTTAAAGACTCTTAAACATCCACCACCAACTGACCCTTAATGTGCACCCAACTGTTTAAATCCCAAACGATCAGCCAGCCAACAGCCAAACATACACCCACCCAGTGATATCTTCAATATTATCTTCGGAGTCTTATGAGCCACAAATTTCATCTAAGCACACATTTACCTGTAATATACAGGGGAACAGGGGGCAGTGCCCCTCAGAGCAGTGATAAGTCTAGGGTTGAACCCATACGAGGCTTCGATTGGGCCTCTGCAGGGAATGCAGTAGCGACCAACCTACCCGGTGTCCATGCAGATCCGCACTTTCGGGGCTGATTTTTATGGAGGTTTTCTTCCTCGCGAAGCTCACTTGGGATTTATGCATTAACTAGTAAATTTCCAACAGATGCAACTCTCCAAAGTGCGGAACCTGTCAGGGTTTTGCTGGACATCACCACACAAAACTTAACGTTGCTCAATGCAGAGGAAAGAGCCAAGTGCATTGATATGATGTTGGGTATGTAAACATTTTAGTTTGTAATTTACTGAATTAACATATTTGTCTACTTTCCTATACCCTACTTACTTGTTACTTCTTCACATACTAAATCCCATCTATATAACTATATATATAAAAATGAATCCCTATTTCTCCTGGTCACACTATAACTTGACAAAAAAAATTTGCCACATATTTGTCTTTAGTAAGTAATACGGCGCTTGCCGCGTAACGCCAAGAGTGCGTGCATTATTTTAAGCGCGAGATTTCCCTAGAGGATATTAACTACGTGCCGAAAACCTAAGACCCTTCTGCCCCTGTGACCAAGCGTGGCAAGATTGCCTCCCCCCCCTGAATGTGTCACGTAGATGGGTACGTTCCCTTAACTAGTTTCATGATAATTTTAATATATGTGTTGCAGCTATCACTGTTGATGGACAGGGACATTCCTTGTAATATGTTGACAGGCTCATGGGCGTGTTCTTGGGCGGTGGGGTGGGTAGGGCGCGCGGAACCGGCGCTCGTGGCCCCGCGAGCACTGGCTTTGGGCCCCGACGCCGCCCGCGCGGTGCTCGCTCACTTAGCCAACCACCCACCGGCTTTGTACCATGTTAAAGTGGCGTTACGGGACTTGTTCAATGTAAGTCAATTTGTGTATTGGCTATCTGGGGGCGGTAAGCAGAGTGGTGATCGGCTAGCTCCAAGATGGGTCGACGACATTGTCAAATCGTGGTTCGAACATACAGGCCTAGCATGCGCACCGTGAGAAAGTTTTAATATTTATTATTTCCTTTCTGTGATTGGCTGGGCCATGAGCAGTAGTGTAAATGTGTGGTGGTCATTTTAATTGTCAACTCTTTTTGTCGTGTGTAATTGAGAAGGCTACGATTGTGTATACATCTCTTCAAAAGTGTCGACAAATTTTAGGCTCACTGGACTAAATCAGGCTTATATATTCTGAAGATACCTTTAGTCGAACTCAGCCTGTAGACGACCTTGCCGCCTTTTTTGCATTACATGTAGACTGTTAGTTAATTTATTGGTGTCGCTGTAAGGCTGTTAGTGTGCTTGAAAGAATGAGTAAGTGTGCAGGTTAGCGGTAATAGCTGTGGTAATAGAGGAAAAGTGGGATAAACAGAGACATTTGAAATTTGAATGTCAGCATCTGCCTCTTTTGTAGGACATCACATCACACTATTACTAATATTATAAATGCGAAAGTTTGTGTGGGTGTGTGTGTTTGTCTGTACTCATATTCGTAACAGCTGAACGGATTGAAATGACGTTTGGTATGGAGCTTATACCCTGAATTCACACATAGGCTGCGTCTGATCCCTTAAAAAATTTGGTTTCTAAAGGATAGCAGGTGCAGAACGGTGCTAGTAACTTCGTAAGGGGGCATCCATTAATTACGTAAGGCGTTTAGGGGAGGGGGGGTCGAGCTGAATAGGCTGAGTATAATGCTTAATATTTTACTACAGGAAGCCATCAGAGAAGACAGTAAGCCGGAGAAAAAGAGAGACGTCATACCATACCTACTGAATCTAGCTTCAAAATCTGATATAGTACTGAAAGCTCTGACTCAAGATATCGAACAAACATGTAAGTTACTTCTTTTTCTAGTGTTTCGGCCGAGTAGCCTAGAATTAGTATAAGTCAGTGTTTATCAATGTAAAAGTCAAAAGAGCCCTGGGGGCTCTTTTGACTTTTAAATTATTAATATAATATATTTTTTTGCTAAGTACTTAAATTTCATGTGACATTTTTCTTTAATTGATTAATTTTATATTGTGTAATTTTGTTTGTATCCTATGTATTTTTTAAATGTTAATTTTAAATATGGTTACTTGTATTAACAATTTGAATTTTAATAGGTTCTTAATTTTGTAATTAGCCGATATGTAATTGTAAAAAATAATAAAAATGTTGTACATATTTAATATAATAAAATATAGATTATAAAAAGTGGAGGGTATGGGGTCGCGAATACTTTTTTTCATACTAAGGGGGTCGCGACATGTTTTTTTTTTATAAACACTGGTATAAGTTATATCATTATTATCTTAATAAAATATTGCTGCGTATAGTTTGCCCCCTCCCTAAAGTGGGAGGAGGCTACCCACACGAGATCAGTTTGGCATTCATAGTCAAAAGGCGTATATCGCTTTACCAATTTTTTTAAGTTGAAAACTTCTTAAGGCGCGTTGATTACTTTTTGGGTGAACAAAAATCATGGAACTCGCGTCATCGTCACGCTGTACCATGTATTTTAAAACAGCGCCATCTCTTGTAGAATAGGTGAATTACTACTTAAGTTTTCACTTGTGACGTGCAGTCCTATGACTGATGTGTTTTTTTTCATTGTTTAGTGACAGACGAAGTAATGGAGCGTCTGTGTATCCTGTGCCAGCGGTACGGCGCTGCGTGGGACGTTGCGGGTGCGGGGGGCGGAGCGCTCGTGGCGCTACTGGCGCGGGCTCCTGCCGCCTGCCTGCTGCTGCTCCTACGGCATGCACACAACAACGCATACTGCCGCAAGCTGCTGGGTGAGTGACGTGTGCATAATGCTGCGCACACGCGTCGAGGGCGAGTACGGTCATCCGTCCGGACATGTCCTTTTAGACCTTTGACCGGCTTTTTAACTGACTTCAAAAAAGGAGAGGGTTCTCAATTAAGTTAGGTTTAAAGAACTTTATTAACACAAATATAGATTTGTCACTTATGTGATAACATATTTTAACTAAATTATAGCGTTCGTCGTCGCATGCACTTTTTTTTTTTACAAAATTCATAAATAAATAAATATCTAAATATAAATAAATAAATAATTAATAAATATCTGGGACATTATTGCATACATGGTCATCTGACCCCAAACTAAGCAAAGCTTAGTTTTGTAATATGGCTGCTAGAGACTGAAATACATACATATATATTTTTAAATACATACTTAAATAGATATTAACACCCAGACATAGAACAAACACAAATGTTTGTCCTAGGTGGGGATCGAACCCACGCCTCCAAGTGCAGCAGGCAGGTATACTACCAACTGAGCTAACGGGGCTGTCTATAAATATCTGGGATATTTATTGCACACACGGTCATCTGACCCCAAACTAAGCAAAGCTAGTAATATGGCTGCCAGAAACTGATATACGTACATATATATTTTTAAATACATACTTAAATAGATATTAACACCCAGACATAGAACAAACACAAATGTTTATAACACTAATGTTTGTCCTAGATGGGAATCGAACCCACACCCCCAAGCGCAGAAGGTTCACCACCAACTAAGCCATAGGGGCATAAATGGTACGGAAGGTACCTCTCATAAAAATGGTATCTAAGTACATAAAAAATATTTACGGACCCACTTCATTCTATTTAGTGTTATAATGATTTATCTGAGATAATGTGTTCAGTTAATTTTAAATTTTAGTTATTTTTTTTTATGTAGCTTCAATTGTGTTCAACGTCGCTTGTCCGCTTTGTCATCGTAGCACTGGCATTGCGCGGCGTTGTAGTCGGATCGCGGTTGCCTTACAACTATCCTAAAAGTCAGCGCAATGTGTAGGGTGCGCAGAGTTGTTTTTTTTTTTTTTGGCATGATTGTGACTCTATTGGTATTGTACCTCGATGTAGTAAATATAAAAAAAAAACTGCTAAAAACAGGTTTGCCTTGTAATTACAGAATATCTGCTCCAAAAACTGGAATATGAGAGTTTGTTCCCCGACAACACCATTCCTTTGATAATGAGTGCGGCTGAAGAAATCGACATCGTCAGGGAAAAGCTGCTAACCGGGAGTCAGTTGGAACAGTACTCCTTAGCCAGAATACTTATATTAGTCAGTAAGTTAACTTTGAGCTGGTTCAGTTGATAATTTCTAATTCCTTTGTTTCATACGACAGCCTGAATTTTATGCAATAAAAGTGTGTACTTTACCCGACTGCTCAAAAAAGAAGGTAATGTTTTTATGGCGTATGATTGTTACTATTTTTAAATTTTTCAATATTACCGCCTATAAACAGAGAACCCTTTATAGGTGGTAATATTGAAAAAAAAAAAAAAAAAAGTTAAGAATAGGAATAAACCAACTTTAATATGTGAGATTAGATTCGTCTTCATGCCCAATGTTAGAGGCTACATTTTGCAGTAGGGTAAATAAATAAAATAAAAAATCGTTTGGTTCATTTGTTTACTATTATGCCAGGTCTAAAAATTACTAAACCTATGCGAAAAGAATGGAACCGTAATTTTTAACCGACTTCCAAAAAGGTTATCAATTCAACTGTTTTTTTTAAAATCTTTGTTGCCTCGGAACTTTTGACTGGGTGAACTGATTTTGATGATTCTTTTTTTATTTGAAAGCTAGTGCTTCCCATTTGGTCCTATTTCAATTTGGTCCAGTTCTGATGAAGTCGGTTTTTTATATTGATAATTATTAACCTAACCTTTTCAGGTTACAACCTACCCTCCGAATTTGTAAGCACAATAAGCTACTTCCTCCAATACTCCCGCGACGACAAGACCCTAGCACTCCTCGTCAGGATAATCTCCGGTACCATCACCATGCACACTCCAAACGACAGCCCCGATGTCAACATGGATACTGAAAGATACCAGGATTTCATCAAAACTGGTGTCGAATATGCCCTGAGAGATGCCATGATATCCGACACCCAGATCAAGAAGTGCTTTATAAATGGGACCGTGTCAAGAGATCAGAAGACATATTTGCATTATTTCTGTTTGAATATTATCAAGCTGTTAAGGTGAGTAGCAATAGGTAATAAATAAAAATATATGCAGATAACATTGATTGAAAAACACATGGATGTTGAATCTAGTACAAAATTCTGGAAAAAAATGCACTGAGTTAATTATTTCGCGTTACACTAACAAACGTGTGATCAGTTGGTTTTTGATATGGGATTAGTTGGATTTTTAAATTACTTTACCTCCCTAGGGAGGAAAAGTGATATTTTGAGTCTTCAATGTCGCACTTACCGAGCGCTAGTGATGAAAAATCATGTAAACTACACGTGTTTTAGTCTACTTTTGGTTCGGATTTGGTATTTAGCGCTGATCCAATATCCATAGTTTTTTTTTGTTGAGCTTGTTCATCACCTATGCCACTAGTTTGGAAAAAATGTGAATGAAAGATCTTCTAACTTTATTTATTGTTTGTGAATCAGATGGGAGAATTCAAGTCGTGTGTCGCATTTACGGACGCGTCCTATCAGTCGCGCCGTCGAAGCGAACTTACCGCGGATAGGCGCTGCATTGCAACACTGTACTTCACTACTGCGACCTCGAACTCCCGCTACCATGACCTCCTTGAACCACATGCCGACCTGTCACGCACTCGCTGAGGTACGAAATATATGTTCAGCCGTTTAGAACAGACCAAAGAACTTCTAGAACTAGACATTTAATGCAGGGCGAACATGTTCTGTCACTACATTAGATGAAAACGTCTGATGTAAAGACACGCCCACTGAAGACATTAAATGTCACGTCAGTACTGACCAAGCCAATGGGCCAATTAGCAGCCAATGGGCAATTATTAGTTAGTTACCCCTCACCCCGCCCCTCAGGTATTTGACAGCCCCGTTAGCTTAGTTGGCTTAGCCCTGCTTTCTGTGCTTGGGGGCGTTGGGTTCGATTCCCACCTAGGACAAACATTTGTGTGATGAACATTTGTGTTTGTTCTATGTCTGGGTGTTAATATCTATTTAATTATGTATTTAAAAATATATATGTATGTACATCAGTCTCTGGCAGCCATATTACAAGCTTTGCTTAGTTTGGGGTTAGATGACCATGTGTGGAATAATGTCCCAGATATTTATTTATTTATTATTTACTGAATTGTTTCCATTGGAAATAATCGTAACTAAAAGTCTGGGCTACGTAGTAGCTTTCTCTACCTAGTCTGTGGAACAGACACACTTACATAGAACATTCGCATTTATTAAACGGAATGCAACGGAACATTTTGGGAAAGGGACATTTTAGAAAAAGGACATTTTGGGGAAGGGGCAATTTTGGAAAGGCACATCTTGGGAATGGGACATTTTGGAACCGAGGGACATTTTGAACCTGATTGTAGTAAAGTCCTTATTTCTATAAACAATACAGAAACCTGATCAGATCAAAAATAATTCTCCCAGTTTAAAAAACGCTTTAAAATCGCTAATCCTGAAGATTCTGGTAAAGATAATGGGACAAACTATTTAAATTATTGCATTATCATTGGTCCTTGTCATACATACATACATATCAAGTTAATATAAATAATAATAATAAATAAATAAATATCTCGGACATAGCACACATGGTCATCTGACCCCAAACTAAACAAAGCTTGTAATATGGCTCCCAGAGACTGATATAGGTACATACATATATATTTATCAATATAATTAATATCATTATTAAAAACGACTTCATAAAAATTTCAAATTTGGACCAAATAGAAATGGGACCACACAGGAAGCACCAGCTTTCAAATAAAAAAATTATCATCAAAATCGGTTCACCCAGGCGAAAGTTCCGAGGTAACAAACATTTCAAAAAAACAGTCGAATTGATAACTTTTTCCTATTTGGATGAATATACAAAGTATACCAATGTTTACGAAAGCATAGGATGGAGGGGGTGGGGGGGGAGGGTAAAAGCCCTGCTTTTGGTACTGTAATTCAACTAAATGTATTATTATGTCCAACAGGTGTTAGACAGAGTGGACATGTCAGGAACAAAAGCTCCCCCACCAAGTGTAGAAGCAGTGATCAAGGTGGTGCAAGCGACTGTCAAATATTTCTTCAGATGCTTACATCTTACAGGTACAACTTTCATTAAAAAAAGTGTAAATCCGACTATAATTTTTATTTAGTTAGTTGTGTATTAATTATGTATAATTATGTATATAGTATCATGAGTATAAGTAGTCTTATGTATTTTATTTATTATACTATCTGCGCCCCGCGGTGATGATGATGAAAGTAGCCTATGTGTTAATACAGGACATAAGCAATGCATATTCCAAATTTCATCCATATCCATCCGGCCGTTTCTGCGTGACTAACAAACATCCATTCATCCAAACTTTCACATATATGATACTAGCTGTGCCCCGCGGTTTAACCCGCGTGGTGATGAAAATCGGTGATGATGGTGATGCTGAAAAGTGCCTGTGTTAATCCAGGACATAAGCAATGTATGTTCCAAATTTCATCCAAATCCATCCAGCCTTTTCTGCATCATTGAGTAACAAACATCCATCCAGCCAAACTTTCACATTTATAATATTAGTGGGATTTACTTAAATTCTTCATCAAAGCTATTGGTTTCAACGATATAAACAGCAGTCATCTGTTCTCCAGATACAATGGAGAAACTCCGCGGAGTGCAGACAGCATGCCGCCTTTTGCGAAAGCTCTGCCTCCATAGCGAGCTGGCGCGCGCAGTCGCTCGCCGGGACCTCCTCGAGACCGCCATGTTTAGAGAGGACGAGGCGTTCGGCAGCAAGACTGTGGTCGCCAATATGGTGGCTCCGGCTAAGGAGTGGAGCGAAGAGGATCTGCTTGTACATTTGAATCAGAAACATGTAAGTTTTCCCCTAGACACACTGCACTTTTTCCCTGAAACCTTTAGTCCTGTCCATCCAAAGGTTGGCTGGAAGAAATCGCTCTAGGCGATAAGGCCGCTCATTATACTGCCGTATATTTGTTTTTGCTGTTGGTTTAAGTTTCATTTGTATTTTTCGGTGTGTAATAAAGAGATATTGTATTGTATTGTTCTATCCCAAAGACTTGGCAGTCCCAGAATCATGGTATTTAGTTTCATCGCAGAAATATGATAGTTTGATGCCATAAACATGATAGTTTCATCCTATAGACACAGTAGTTCCATCCCAGAAGAATAGTAGTTTCAATCCAGAAGTTGGTAGTTTTATTCTAGTTTCAGCCCAGAAACATACTCGTTTCATCGTAGATAGAAACACGGTAGTACCATCTTATATCCTACTAAACAAGGGTGGTTTTATTCTAAAAAAACTATAGTTTTAGCCCAGAAACATGGTAGTTTCAACTCAGAAACACTGTAGTTTATTCTAGAAATAATGTAGTTTCAGCATAGAAACACAATATTTTCCTCCTAGAACACGATAGTTACATTCCATCTCAAAAACAGCAGTTTTATCCTAGAAATACTTCAGTTTTAGTAACATTGGAATGGTATAATTAAAGGAATTTTCGTGTTAATATTTTGTAGGATAGCAGAGGAGATAAAAAAGAAAAAAGCTGAACAAAATGTAGTATTTTTCTATCACCTCCGCCATCGTATAAAATATCAACACGAGAGATGCTTTATATTCAAAGGCGTTGACAGCCCATGGCGCGGGGGGGGGGGGGGGGCAAGTTAATATTAATATTATGGAGGATGAGAAAAATATGAACTGTAGTACAGTCAAGAGCAATCAGAGTTTCTTTGCAGTTGGCTAAAAAAAAAACATCTCTTTCAGCTGCCCCCCCCTGCCCCCCCTGGCGACGCCCTTGTTTATATTTATGCCATTTCAAATGTTACTCCTAAAGACAATGCCCAACCTGTTTATTTAATCCTAACACAGTGATTTTTTTATCATCAAAAACTTTGAAAAGCGTGAGTGTTGTGAGTGTTGCGCGCGCATTTAACTGCTCCTTTACCAGCTGTGACATGCTTCCAGGGCCCGATAACTCAGCTGACTCAGAGCCACACGTCTGTATTCCACGCTGGCATCATTGGGAAGGGAGTGCGGAAGCAGGACGGTGAAAACGATAACGACATACCGCCCATCCTGACCCCCAACAACGAACTGCTGATGGCGGCGCTCATGTCTTGTATGGTGAGCAAAAGTTATCACAATAATAGGCATGTGTCCTAATGAGCAGTTTTCTGACAACTCTAACAACATAGTTCTGCCACCATCGCCAGATGGCGCTGACGAGACGTGTTTTTTTTTGCATTTGTCAATACTCTGGCATTTTGTGCGGATGATGACAGTATAAAAAATAATGTATTTCCTACTTGGTCGTTTAGCTGTAACAGACGGGTCAGCATGGCTGACGTCAACCACCTCAACCAACGAGAGAAAAAGAGGGAAATAATGTTCTCACTGTTTCTCTCCCGTTGGTCAGACGGCGGATCGTGGTTCGATGCGTCTGTTACGGCTTGTAATTAGTGCAGAAGTTCCGAAGGTGCGATTAATTATTTATTTAATTGTATATTTTTAATTAATTTTTGTATTTCTTATCTAACAATCGTTTTAAGTTTTGTTTGTACTAACCCAATGAATTTTTAGTTGTCCTAAATAAAATTTTGAATGGGACTTACAATATAAGGAAGAAGAGACATTTTATAACACGGCTAGGCACACTTATGTATCTACTAATTTGTGTTAAGTTGTAGAAATACAAATGCTTTGTTAGCAAACAATAACCAAAAAAAAAAACTATACTACGAAATAATATAATATAAAAACAAGCATGACAGACAGTGTCAGACCCACTCTGGCAGTCCGGTAGAAATATGGGCAGAAGGGAATAAAATCATGCATATCAAATTCAAATATTTATTTATTTACTAATAATAACTCACATATCAACCAACAGCAGTTTCAAAAGTCACGAGTCATAGTATTTAGCTCGGCTACAGTTTTATTTTATGTATATACAGACAAGATAAGTTCGGACTCTCAATACACTCACATACATACTTAGTTTTGTGTATTAAATCACAGATTTATACTAGGTATACTAGTTTTGAATCAATTTAAAGAATACAAGTTGGTACAAAATTGGAAATTGGTTTAACAAAACAAACTTGACATTGACAGTTTCGATTATTAGTGAAGTGCGAGTGAACATATTTATATCTGATGCAAACTCTCCGAAACGTATCTTGTATAAAATACCTACATTTTATAAACAAATTTACAGGAAGGAACCACGGGAGTAGTGGATGGTGCGACGTCTCTTTCATTGCTGTTGGTGGAGTTAGTCTCTCCTGACGTCATGTACAACGGCTTGCCGTGGCCAGATGAAGATTTTACCAAGGTATGTAATGAGCACATAATTCAGGTTTGGTTACACAGAATAGTTGCCCTATAGAAAAAAAAGCGAAAGCATGCCATTGTACTTATTATGATCAACTTTCACCATAGGATTGAAACAAATTGATATTTAGAAATTACAGATTTTTTTATCTATAACTTTTTATTATATGTATAGATTATTTTACTTTTTATTGTATGTGTTTTTTTTTGCCACAAATAAATTATGTGTATATCTGTGTTTGTTTTACGTTGGCGCTAAAACTCGATTAAATGCCTTGTTGCTTGTGAACATTAATGGAAGTGATGATTGCGTTGTCCTGTCAGCAAGTGAGCATAGAGCGCGAGCTGTACATGCGCGGCGCGCTGGAGAAGTGCGCCGTGTCACGCGCCGCCCTGCGCCGCGCCGCCGCCGCGCGCCCCGCGCTCTGCCTTGCGTCTGCGCTGCTGCGCGCCACCGCCGCCACTCTGCTGCACCGACTGAAGGCTAGCTTAGGTATCTATATAACTATTATCAATGTATAAAACCGACTTCATAAAAATGTCAGAATTGGACCAAATTGAAATGGGACCATATGCGAAGCATCAGCTTTCAAATAAAAAAAAGAATCATCAAAGAAGTATTACACTCGTGCGAAGCAGAAGGTTGTGAATTTTTGATTTGTGAATTTCGGCGAAGTTGTTATTCTAAAATGATACTAAATAGTTGATATCTTGTAACAGATCGTCAGACTCATTCCCCGGAGATAGCGCGCGAGCAAGCGGCGCTGAGTGAGCTACTCTCCACCATGACGCTAGGACAGCTACTGCCGCACCCACTGTCTCATATGTTGGAACTGGTGCCGGAACTAACTCCTAGCGAGGTAACATTACTTAGTAATAAGCGTTAGCATTTGTCAACTTCCTTCTAGCTAAAACTCTGGGCATCAGTTGAAGTGGCAGTGGGCAAGGCATACAGCACGCAGAACGGGTGACTAATGGGGCCGAAAGGTTCTCGAATGGAGACCACAGACCGGTAAGCGCAGCGTAGGACGTCCACCCACGAGATGCCTAAACGACCGAAAAGAAAACGCAGGAAAATGCTGGATGTAGGACGCTTCCAACCGGCCCTTTTGGAAATTGATGGGGGAGGCCTATGTCCAGCAGTGGACGTCCTATGGCTGAAATGATGATGATGATGATCCCCTATTTCTCCTGGTCACGCTATAACTTGAGAACGGCTTTACCGATTTCATTCATCTTTTTTTTAATGTTTTCTAATACTTCGTAGAAGGTTCTTCTGAAGATATTTAAAAACGGCTGGACCGATTTTAATGAAATTTTGTGTTCCTGGAGCGGGTCATAGCAGCGAGGCCGGAGGCTAAGCTTACACCCGTGCGAAGCCGAAGCGGTTCGCTAGTATTAAATAAAATCAAATTAATAGTGACAAAAATATATTTAAAAAAATAAGTTTATAAACAAAGTCATACAAAATAATAATACTGTCAAAATAAAAATAAGCAATTAAAACAATACAATACAATGTAAGGTAATACAATACAAAATAAATGTCACCACAGATAACTAGTATTTTTGCTTCGGCTTCGCTACATTATGTCTGTTACAGCAATGCCGAAGGAAAGCACAACTGAGCCTGGCCGTAATATGTTTTTTTGTCTTGGAAAAAATGTTTGATTCCTGAGTTAATGTCCACGCAGGTGAAACCGCGGCAGGCAGCTAGTTTGTACTAAAACAATGATCAAAAACAGCGAAATTACAGGGCACACAGAAATTTGACATCTTATATCTCGGGGTGACGAGCGCAGTGCATTGCCATTCGGAGTTTTGAACTGTTGAAGTTCAGAATCAGAATCAGAATCATTTATTGTCAAACTGTGTAAGTATAATATATGTAAGTTCTTAAAACACGAGTTCAATATTCTGAGTGGCGTTGAGCTGCTATGGGCAAGCGTGAAGAGCATCAGGCATCAGGCGAGCGACTTCGCTCGTCTCGTCACTCAGTATCATAAAAAAAAAAGATCTATATTGAATATTTGTTTCAGGTGGTCCAGATACTAAGAGACTGTTTATGGAACTACACTAGAGACCACATTCCTTCACCTGCTTTGTTCACCTGCGATTCTACAGGTGAGCCACTATTTCCCGAGGGCATAATAAATGAGTATATACACGAGTTTCTTTAGCATGTCTAGTTTTCGCCTAAAGCGCAGAATACATTCAAGTACAAGTATAGAAGATTCACTCCGCAAAATCATTTAAATAAGTAGCGACTCTTTCTACTTAACAATAAAGTGCAATTCAGGACGTGCAACCGCTAACTAACTACAGCTATATTAACCTAGAAGTTGCCTCTCTGTCTATCGCATAACTCTTGTCTCGTTATCTCTGTCTATCGTCAGCGGGCACGGCAAGTCCGACAAGACGACTATTTGTAGCTTCATACCTACAATGTGGAGTACGCCAGGCCTGCCTAAAGTATATTTTTTCGCTAAATTAATGAGTATTGGAGAGAAGGTGGCTTTACAATCCGACGGCACCCTGTTCGATCTTTGGCCCTGCACCAATGACTTATTAAATGCCAAAAATCCAGTAGCCTTAGTACGAACACTTGCGAAAAAGTTATCGTTAGGTATACGATTGCAAAATGTAAAGGAAAGGAAAGGAAACTGAATTTTTCATACATTTTGCTATCGTTTACGTAACGATAACTTTTTCGCAAGTGCTCGTACTAAGGCCACAGATACCTAAAATTGAACGATTCCATATTGTAATATGACTCTTAACAATAACAAGAATGTAACAATTTTGTATGTTTAACTTGTTTGTGCTTATTTCAGGGCTTCACTGGCGAGACCCCGCCACTTGCAAGCCACCAGCGACCTACACCGACACCCTCAGAATAATAATTCAGAAGAAGATTTCAACCCTAGGACATCTATACCCAATAATGTTTCTAAATCTGGAAAAGGAAAACAATTAGAACAAATAAGAATGATATTTGTAAATATGTAAATAGATTTTGTAAGAGAATAAAGTGCCTGTCTTTAATTTGTTGTTTTATGATAAGTCCATACTGTGTATAGTGACCTCATTGTCAGAGATGGTGCTCTATGGCCAACAAATACATTTACTCATGAACCCCAGAAATAAACCCGTTGTCACTTATTGACACGTTTTTTTATTTTATTGTAAGATAGGCTTGCGCTTAGCCGCCAACTCACCTGATGTTAAGCGATGATGCGGCCTACGATGAATCACGCTTGCCTAGAAGTAAGGGTAATAGTAGATATTACTAATTATTTTTAATACAAGCAGCCAAGGATTGCCATTGGTGGTCACTTGGTCAGGGGACTCGTACTGTTACAACAACCCGAGTAGATATTTGAAACTTATTTTATCCTTGAAAAACCCGACTTCATAAAAATTACAGAACTGAACCAGATTGAAATGGGACCACACAGGAAACACCAGCTTTCATATGAAAAAGAATTATCAAAATCGGTTCACCCAGTCGAAAGTTCTGAGGTCCCATTGGTCCAGCCGTTTCGGACACACTGGAAACAGTCTTTTAAATAAGTATAGAGATTTGACGATAATTAATGACACCGGCAAATGCACAATACGTGCGATGCTAAAATCCTCTCTAGTAGAAAGAAAAAAAAAGTCTGCCAAGTGCCAACCAATGTCAAAACTCAATTACATGTCATAATATTAAATGTTTTCATGTTTGTTTTGGTTTTATGCGTCGCGGACTCAAGTTATTAAAAAAATATTGATTATAAATACGAATTTAAAGCAAAAACTAACTTCATTACACATAATTAGTTATGACCACAGCCGAAACCAAATCTGCAGCTATGGAAGACGACAGCAGAAAGCCAGTGTGCTTGATAATTTTAGGTTAGTTTCACTAGGCTACTTTTGATTCCAAATTTTTGATAAGATATAAGCACAAGAGACAGTAGTTCAGTTAGGTTTTGATCTTTATATTATACCAGTTAAATGTTTAAAGTTAAAAGAATTGCCAGTGGTTACGCCAAGGTAAATTCTTAGTGTAAACTTGTGCTGATCAAATTTCACAGGTATGGCTGGTGCTGGGAAGACGTCATTTACTCGAACACTATCCAGTAAAGTCGTGGAAGGTGCTAGGCCTTACCTGATTAACTTGGATCCAGCTTGCAGGGAAGTGCCATACCCTGCTAACATAGGTAGGACAAAGGCGCTTATCAGGAAAGTACTCATACCCCATGATTTTCCAGTCTTAAACCGACTTAAAAAAGAAGGACAGTTTTGTTCCACTGTTTTTTTTTTTTAATTTTATCTATGTTCATTGATTTCTATGCCAACTGTTGTGCAATTAAAAAATAACTTTTGTTCGGGTCTATAATATTAAAATGCTTAGGTATCGGTGATTGGTTCTTTTATGATCAGTTATTTTACAAGACAATAAAAATAATCAGCCCAATAGCCTATTGCTCTCCACAACAAATCTTTAATGCCACAACGCCTAACGAAATAGGGGTAGAACAGACAGTACAGTCAGCGACCTAAAGCCGTACTACGTCACTTTAAGGAGCTTAACTGGTTTGGTTAAGCTGGCAGGGGTAAATGAACAATATACCCAAAGAGGTCAGTGCAGGTCTTATCACCCCACTTTAAATTAGAATTAGATGATATAGGTGCATACCCAGTTTAAACTTATAATAAGGTAGTCATTTTCTATTACAGACATCCGTGACACAGTTAACTATAAAGAGGTGATGAAGCAATATGGGCTAGGCCCTAACGGTGGCATTGTCACAGCCTTGAACCTCTTCTCCACCAAGTTTGGGCAAGTGGTAGACCTTGTTGAGAAGGCAGGGAAGAAACACAAGTACTGCATTATTGATACTCCAGGTATTGAATCCATTATCACAAGGTCAGACGTGCATGGAGTACTGCTTGCACCTTTGGGATGGATCAGCAAAGTACCAGCTTGGGGATGTTAGAATCCATTGAGAAATGTGCCAAAGCGTGCCGAAAGTCACCAGGAACTAATCCCTTGTTCATATTAAGCTTTTCAGCCTTGAACATCATCACAAAATTGCTGGTCTGTCAGTTTCTTATGACATACACTTTGGAGAATTTGCATCAGATCTGTATGAATAACACTCAGACTAATTCCCTCCTGCCCGTTTTTCTATCAGACGGCCAGGGCGGGCACGTAAAGGAGGTACCATTACATGGTTGATATTCTGCGAACCCGCATTAAGCGCTTTAATTCCACTTTTACTGTGTGAACCACTAGACTGGAATGTGCTGCCTAAGTGGATGTTCCCCCCATACTTAATCAGGGTGTCTTCAAGTCAGGGGTATGTCAGTTCCTTCTGCACGCAAGCAGCAGTTCTAGTCATATAGTATTATATGGAAAAACCTTGAAAAAGACTCACCAAATGCAGTTGAAACTAATCTTACGCGAGTAATTCCCATATAATATAATTAAAACATTTTTCCATGTTGCTTTTCTGCAGGTCAAATCGAAGTTTTCACTTGGTCAGCGTCAGGCACAATAGTGACAGAAACGTTAGCATCTACCTGTCCCACAATAGTAGTGTACGTAATGGACACCGTGAGGAGCGTGTCTCCAGTCACCTTTATGTCCAACATGTTGTACGCTTGCTCCATTTTGTACAAAACACGCTTGCCGTTTATTGTTGTGATGAATAAGGTGAGATAAGAGTTTTTTAATGCAATTGAGTAATGAGATGTTCGAGTCTTTAGCAGTAAGTGACCAGACTAGTAGCCTTATTACGTTAATTTGCTGGCAAGGCCGTTGATTTTCATAAAACCCAAACTAGGATTCATGAAACCCATACTGGGATTCATGAAACCCAGACTAGCCTGCATGAAACCGAGACTAGGCTTCATGAAACCCAGACTAGGCTTCATGAAACTTAGACTAGGCTTAATGAAAACCATACTAGCTTCATGATACCCAGACTAGGCTTCATAAAACCCAGACTAGCCTATATGTATAATGTATAGGCTAGTGTAGGTTCCCGAAGGTAGAAAATTTCAATACTCCGAATAATTTATATATAGATAAATATGTAGTTGCGATGGAGAAGTTGCCGCTGGATAGAATGACTTAGTAAAGAAATTATAGTTGATAATTGCTTTGTTCTAACTAACATTTTAAACTCAATTTTGGTGTTGAATTGTTGTTCAGATTCTTTTGTTGTGGGTTTTTGGCGCTGTCTATTCCTGTTTTTTTACATTTTTAAATAACTACTTTTTTTTGTTTGCTTTTAATTAAGTTTTTGGACCAAAATTTGGTCACCCCAATGGCAACATTATAATAATATATTATGCCTAAATGTTGTGTACCTACTTGCAGATAATGAAATTTTGTAATAAGAGTGATATCTGCCTACAAACTGCTATGCAGTTTGGCAGTTTGTATAATATTTATTACTGATATAAATAAATAAAAAACAATCTTGTTCGAGTGCCTGTTGATTCGTTATATCAATAATTTTATTCGAGCACTTACTAATTTTGAAGACAGTTTTTGACGTGATAATGTCTTATGAATCGATGAACGCCGGCTGCGCGCACGAAAAAGCATGACTCATTGTCACGTTCCGCATGAGCCGAGCGTGCAAGCGAGAGCGCGGAACAACCGATAAAGAGGCACGATCGGCCTAAGCGTTCGGCTTGTGACGCATACGTTATCACATAAAATTATCGTCCACAGATCTACTTTACAGACAACCAATTTTTTTAAATATTATTCCTTGTAGACAGATGTAGTAGACAACGCCTACGCCGTGGAGTGGATGCGTGACTTCGAGGCGTTTCAAGAAGCCCTAGATGCGGAAGGGTCGGGTGAGAACGAAGGTGGTAACACGTACATTGGCAATCTGACGCGTTCCATGGCGCTTGCGCTTGATACCTTCTACGCAGACTTGAAGTGTTGTGGAGTCAGCGCCCATACAGGTGCTGTGAGTATATCTTCTTTAAAAGCTTTTATTATTTAACTTGCAATGTTTGTATGTTATTTTTAACCGACTTCCAAAAAGGAGGAGGTTATCAATTCGACTGTAGATATATATATATCTAGTAAGAAGGGCAGAACTTTCGACTGGGTGAACCGATTTTGATGATTCTTTATTTATTTGAAAGCTGGTGCTTCCAGTTTTGTCCCATTTTTATGAAGTCGGTTTTTTATATTAAAAATTATGTTTGTTGAGGACAAATCTTGCAAGCTGAAGTAGAACTGCCAGCCTTCAAAATGTGTGCGCTACTACCTTTCAAATTTCATCAAAATCGGTTTAGTCTTGTAGAGGTGACAAATAGATAAAAGGGTTTTTTTTACCGACTCCTAATAAAGGAGGGGGTTCTCTAATTGGTTGTATATTTTAGTTTGTTATTTGAGAACTCCGTCATTTATGAACTGATTTGGAAAATTGTTTTTTTCATTTAAAGGTTATATGTACTTTCAATTTGGTCCCATAGAAATTTAATCGCAATCGGTTTAGTAGTTTGGTTTTTGAATCAAAATAACTGGAAAAAATATGTCATCCAAGTAAATGAAATTGCGTATTTACAAATTTTTATAGGCGGTTATTTAATTGATAATAATCCAAGTGTCCCTTCATGATGGTGTTAATAAAAAATAATACCAATTTGATGCCTCCTGTGAGGATTGAACTCACGACCCCTGGTTTACGAGACCAGTGCTCTACCACTGAGCTAAAGAGGCGATGGGGGATGTCGCGAAATTGTCAAGGTTCTGTTTGAGCTCATTTTAACCGACAATAAATAATTATCAATATAAAAAACCGACTTCATAAAAATGACAGAACTGGACCAAAATGGGACCAAACGGGAAGCACCAGCTTTCAAATAAAATAAAAAATCATCAGAATCGATTCACCCAGTCCAAAGTTATGAGGTAACAAACATAAAAAAAACAGTCGAATTGATAACCTCCTCCTTTTTGGAAGTCGGTTAAAAAGAAGGAAATTTTTAATACTTACAGTGTAGCGTTTTAGATCAACAGCACTTATAATAGCCATAACAGACGGGTCAACATGCCTGACGTCAACCACCAACGAGAGAAAAAGAGGAAAATAATGTTCTTACTCTTTCTTTTCCGTTGGTCAGACGGCAGTTCGTCAGCCAAGTTCGATACGTCTGTTATGGCTATAAGCGATGTGGGTATTTAGGCGCGTTCCGAATCACGCCAATAGCGTTAATGAGAACCCCACGACACAAATAAATTTTCGTCATCATACACTGGATAGAGAAAGCAGTTTTTAGTTGTGGTTGCTAAATTCCTTTTGTTCTTTTACAGGGTATAGACGAATTCTTCAAATTAGTAGATGAAGCAGCAGATGAATATGAAAAGTGAGTAAACTCCTGCCCAACTCAATTTTTTTGTGTACAATAGTTTCTAAGTAATTTATTCTAACAAATACCCGAAAAATAAAACTAAAAATGAATATAAAAACACATTAGTACATTATTGTAGAAATAAAAATAATACAACAATAATAATCATATTTTTTTTATTTATTTATTGATGTTTTTATAATTATATTTAGTGTAAACAACTTAAAAATTAAGAAATAAATGAATATGTGAATATTTATTCAAATTAAGTAATAACACTACTCAACAAATAACAAACTTTTTATTTTATCTGTGTTCCTACCATGTGATTATAATTCCTTGTTATTGACCTTAATTCAAATATGTAAATAGGATTTTTATATAACATCTCATATTTTCGATTTTCAAAATACCCGCAATATAAAATCAAACTTACGTCAAAAACTAAAAATTCTTATTTCTCCGTTTCTAGACATAAATATAAGTAAAATGCCTACATATATTTATTATTAGTCAACCTCGATATGAAACAATATGAACCAAATCAGATATTTTTTTAGTGTTGAGTAGTGTTATTAGTAGTTAAGATAAATGCCGTCATAACAAACATTTAAACATTACAAACATTTTTAGATAGTAAGTTTTTGAGGTATGGCAATAAAACTGTCTCGACACGCTTTTGGTCAGTTATTTACTTAAAATGTACTTTGCTATGAAAATATTTTTTTGGTTTTCAGGGAATACAAAGCAGATTGGTTGAAAATGCGCGCTGAAAAGCTGGAAGCAGAAAAAAAGAAAGAGGAAGACTTGAAATCCGCGAAAACTGGTATTTAATTTAGATTTTCCTGTTGCTTTTTTGACATAGGCCTTGATTTCTGTCAACCGGTATGGCTCAGTGGTAGCATGTCTGCCTCACGAGCCGGAAGTCACTGGTTTGATTCCCCGCCGTGTAGATATTTGAATGATGAATTCTAATATCGGCTCTAGGTTTGGGTGTCAGTTTTTCGTATTTTTGTGTGTTCCATGCATGTTCCATCCACAGAAAAGAAAAGAAATAGAACGGAAATGAGAAGGAAACTCTGTCGCCAGATATTGTGACAGATATTTGATTGAACATTCTTATTTATGTCAACGCGTCGAACTCCGGGTCACAGTTACTAACACAGTTGATATGGGTGCAGGTGGCTACAACAAATTTCTTATAAAAATGCCTTACATCCGTTCAAATTTTTTTTTTCTGTACATATCCACTGACTTCGCAATCTCGATCCATTTTTTTGCTACGAAATCTTTGCTTACAAACAAGGGCGATATGGTAAAGTGGCGTGGCGAGTGCGAATGCATCAGGAATAAATCAAGCTTTATGCATCGAAATAATAACTTCAAACGTAATCGTCCAAGAAAACGGCACTCTGCTCTCATACTATATTATTTGACGTCCTGTATTTGTGGTACTGTTTTTTCTTACGTTGCTCTTTTTTTTGAGCCTTTCGTGACTTCACTGATTGGCTTCAATGGAAGATCAGCGCTGTTTGATAAACAGCATTGTGCTGAGTTGAGGCCATTTTTGTGACCCAACTTCACTATCAAAGGACGACAATTATATATACTTACCTACTATGTTATGTAAAGTTGTTGTTACAAAATAAATATTTCTTTCTTTCTTTATTAAGGTATAGCTTTATACCGTCGGCAGCTATTACCGTTCGCTGATTGGCTGATATTTGGTCTGCGAGCTGGTGATTGGCCCAGACGGATCGATGCACGAGTTTGGGTGGTGTTATCCATTGCAACAACGAGTTCAAGTAGAAAAAATAAATTAATAAAAATATATCAAATAGAAAACTATAACTTATGTTGTTCTGGCGTTTGCGACGATGTGACCACGATATGTAAAAACTAATGTATGTTATTAGGATATACAGTTCCAAGTCTTTGTTTTCGGGAAAATTTTCCTTATACTCAGTGTAATAAAAAATAAACGAGTGTATTTTCGTGGTTTAGAGAGATCTTCATCGTGTTCTCAGATGATGCAGTGCTCCCCAGAAAGAGTCTGATAGACGAAGTGCCCATCGGTCGCGAACTCAGCGATATGTACCTCAAGCATCCGGCCAATGAGAGCTCCAGCGACGAGGAGGGCACTGAAATGGAGCCCGTACAAGGTTTGTATAGCATTTACACCAAAAATCTTTATCTAGTGCGTTCTACCTATCATGACTTACGGTGCTGAAACACAGTCAGTAGACACTTATACACTTAGCAATATCACTGTTGCACCTTGTTATGCCAAAAACCTGAGTTACATCAATATCTAGACATGCCAATGGTAAAAAAAAACAATACTACAGCAAAAAATACAACACACGACTGAAATTGCATATCAACAAGCTAGCCATAGAGCTCACACAGCCTACCAGCAACTATAAAAAAGCCTAAAGAGAGTTTGCATTGGAGACCTGCAGAAATGAGAGGATAATACACCAGGGATATGAGGTTACTGGACCTTAACCCGTAGAATGACCACCACACATATACACTTCTGCTTATGGCCCAGCCGATAGCTGAAAGGAAATAATATATTTAAAAAAAAGTTGACAGTGCGAGGGGACCCCCTTAAGTTTTTACTTTTAGACTTTTTTTTTTATTAATCCGTCGTAACGTTATATATTCTGTGAATACAGCCGTTAAAGGGTAGGATGGACGGATAGACAGACAGACAGCGTAGGCTTAGTAATACCCCCTCCCCGTTTCCACTTGGGTACGGAACCCTAAAAATGGGTAGGAAGGGTCATGCAGATCCGATACACATGTGCGAGCGTATAGATCAAAAACATAAAAAAATATGTTTTGTATTTTCAGCTGATGACAAACCAGAAGATGTATTGGCATTCCAAGAATTCATCAGAAAACACGTGAAACCAAACAGCACCGAGAGTAAAACATGAACCATTTCAGGTTTAGGTATGTAAGGGCTTGTAAATAAAGGTTATTTTTGTAAGAATAAAACTAGTAAATCTTTTTTATGGTGATTTTATTGAAAGTGCAAATAAGTTTGAAATAATACATTTGTGATTTAAAACAAGTTGTCCAATAAATAAAATAATAATTTATCTAGTGAGAATTTAAATAAATAAGCGATTGAAATAATTCTTGATATAATCTAACACTTATATTACAGTTAAAGCTAGAATAAATTCAGGTAAATTAAGTATAAGTATAAAATTGGTTTACAGTTATATAATTTTTAACGGGATATTTACCGTGGTAAGGTTGTGATTAGAGATATACTTCCTTTGACAGCCCCGTTAGCTTAGTTGGTAGTGAATCTGCCTTCTGGGCTTGGGGGCGTGAGTTCGATTCCCATCTAGGACAAACATTTGTGTGATGAACATTTTGTGTTTGTTCTATGTCTGGGTGTTATCTATTTAAGTATGTATTTAAAAATATTCATGTATGTATATCAGTCTCTGGCAGCCATATTACAAGCTTTGCTTAGTTTGGGGTCAGATGACCATGTGTGCAATAATGTTCCAGATATTTAATTATCTATTCCATTGGTGCTCCATGATAGATAACAACTTAAATTGGCGGCCTTATCGCTATAAGCGATCTCTTCTAGGCAACCATACAATCCTTACGTTCACGGGAAGACAAGAATGCGGGTGGTTGGTCGAACAGTGCAAGTTTGGTGCAGTCAAACGATCTACCCTCTTTTTTAGTCTCTTGCTACGGTTATCACTGGAACTCGAACTCAAGTCCAGAGAAAACACACTCACTATATCACTGCATATAGTATTATTTGGACCGCCACAACCTTACCACGGTAATTATCATATAACTGTAATGAATAACCGTGGTAGTTTAAACAGTATTTTAAATTGGTTTCCGACACACTTAAGCCGAATAATTTGACATTAATTATTATAACAAATGGCAATATAATGCATTGTGTAGCAAACAAAATATATTTCTTACTGTGCATTGAAATAGCATGGACAATTCTAAAACTTAAGTACATTTTAAAATATATTAAATAAATATACAGAACATAATTATTAGAAAAGCACCTCGCAGGTTACTCGCGCGCAACTAAACTGGTTGCGCAGACCAAGAAAAACCAGATTGTTGATATGTGCATCCTTCTCAATCTGCGCAGTAGACGCCGTGTGCAAGACGCATAAAGATGAAACAAAACAAGCGATAGTGAAGATTTCGGTAACTATAATTTTTACAATCAAACTTAATTCAATACCTATCACAATCAAAAAAAGTCCGAGCGTCGTGTACATACCTAAACATCAATTATATAGTTCACAATGCCACATTTACTCAAACTTAGAACGTTATGTCGCTTGCATAGTGTTCAACGTCGCTTGTCCGCTGTGTCCCATGGCATCGTAGCACTGGCATTGCGCGGCGTTGTAGTCAGATCGCGGTTGCCTTACTACTAACCAAATAAAATAAATAAATAATAAAATAAATATCTGGTACATTATTGCACACATGGTCATCTGACCCCAAACTAAGCAAAGCTTGTAATATGGCTGCCAGAGACTGATATACATACATATATATTTTTAAATACATACTTAGATAGATATTAACACCCAGACATAGAACAAACACAAATGTTCATCACACAAATGTTTGTCCTAGATGGGAATCGAACCCACGCCCCCAAGCACAGAAGTTAGGTTCACTACCAACTGAGCCACCGGGGCAGTCGATATAGTCTGCACAACTCGTAGCGTGCGCCGAGTTTTGGTTCGGACATTATTTTGCATGATTGGGACTATAAATGTATTGTATCTCGATATCAAGTCAATAATTTAATACCAATAACAATCTATTGCCAATACTGAAGGCACATTGTATTAAGTTCTATAGTTATGGAATTTATTACGTTTCTAAAACTTCTAGCCACAACATGGGGTTCTTCAAAAGGCGAGTTAATAGATTCCTATAGGTTTGTCTTTGTGATGCATCTGGTGTTACAAGTATCCATAGGCGACGGTGACTGATACCACTGAAGTGAGAATTTTTTGTGACTGATACCATCGGGCAGCCTTACTGCTTGTTTGCCACCCTTGGCATTAAAAAATAACTTCGTAAGTTAATAATAAACCAAGCAGAAAAAATACTGCACCCAAAAAGGAAAGTATATAAACTTTACTAATATCACCGTAATTTGTTGTGGTTTGTTTACGTCCTATTTTTTTTATCGCGAATAAGACCGCGTTTGATTTTTTTTCACGTTTATTCTATAAATTCGGCGTTTAGCTAACATAAGATTCATAAAAACAAACTGGGGTGCTACCGCAACCTTAAAAACATTATTTTATTCATTACAGTTATATGATTATTTACGGGATATTTACCGTGGTAAGGTTGTGGAAGGAGCTCCCGATATTTCGGCGCAGTTACATGCACCATGTTCACGGGAAGACCTTCCACAACCTTACCACGGTAAATATCCCGTAAATAATCATATAACTGTAGTGAACAACTGTGATGGTTTAAAACAGTGTTTTATTCTTATTCATGTATAAATTTACCATTGAATTTTGTCTTGCTGCCTCATTAGCCGAGATGAGAAACAAAGCTGATGTATTCTGCATGGCTAGCATGCGCACCGCAATAAAATCTTGTCGTCATTTTGTCGAGCGAGAACATGATAAGGTGCCTACGGTTTCATATACGCCTGTCCCGCTTTGGCACGATAAAAAGAGTCGACAAAATTTTATCGCGGCGCACATACTAGCCCGGCTGGTACAACAGATTCACACTAAAAAACGTGTCAGCACTAACAAATATATATCACATAGCAGGCCCTACAAGTAATAGATGATGCAAAATGTCTTTATAATGCATCTGAGACTTAGAAGGGCAGATGGGAATAAAACATGCAAAGATGGTTTATTCCCATATGTCCCCCGAGTGACACATCAAAGGGAATATCAATGTCCAAAGAGCATTGTGGGATTTGTGGGGGACGATGAGTCTTGAGTTGAAAACCAGTTTCAAACGTGTATGAAGTGTGGTGTCAGTATTACTATTAGAATCCTGGATCATCTATTAGGGGCCATACATAAATTACGTCACGAATTTCATGATTTTTGGAGCCCGTCCTTGTCACACGTGGTCACAATTATCTCCCATGGTGTGACGTCACATATTTTGAAATTTTAAATTCAGTGATACAATCAAATTATATTTTAATAATATTCATAACTAGCGACCCGAATGTAAGTATTATTACATACTAGGTCCTACCCGCGATTTCTTCAGCACGCGACAAGTGGCCGCGTCGAGTGACTCGGCTTGGCCACTAGACACAGCCATGAGTGTTCGCGTTTCGTGGCTGTGTAAAATGAAATTTGTCAGTTAGGGCCCGCTTTTATAATTTGAACTAAACGTTTCACTACGCCTAAAGCACATCTGATATACAGTGATCTATAACGTCGAATGCGTGTCCGTTTGTTTGTTTAGTGTCGGTAGGCTTGGTGCCGCGACCGGCGCGCTCCAAGCTCGCGTCGGACAGTTCCCAGGCTGGCCGGTAGGAGAGACCGCAGCGGTCCTTGTAGGCTAGGGCGGGGTTAGGCCATGTGTTGGACGTGCTGCCTATTGATGTGTACCTGGGAATAGCGAATTGTAAACATAATAACTCTCGCAGTTTAAATAATTATCATGTGTTGACTCGACGATCATTGTCCCGATAGTTGTATCGGTGAACGGCCTTATAGCGAAGAGCCTCGACCACCACCTTAAGAGGCTCTCGCTAGACGGTTTGGTTAAAGGACAGATGCAGAAGGTGGTCATCCTGGACACGGCCTGCATTGTCAGGTTCCTCACTCTGCAGCCCCAACCACCGCTAGCTTGGGCCCTGCACCGCTGCCGGCGGCACCCTAGTTTTTAAGTTTTTTATATATTTTATGTTTTTATAATTATATTTAATGTAATAAAGTCTAAAATTAAGAAAATGAATAAATATGTGAATCATAATAAAAAACCGACTTCATAAAAAGTCAGAACTGGACCAAACTCTTATTTTTAACCGACTTCCAAAAAGGAGGGGTTATCAATTAGACTGTTTTTTTATGTTTGTTACCTCAGAACTTTCGACTGAGTGAACCGATTTTCATGATTCTTTTTTTTATTTGAAAGCTGGTTCTTCCCGTTTGGTCTCATTTCAATTTGGTTCAGTTCTACAATGTTTTTTTTTTCAGTATAACAATTAAAAAGTCATTTCCACACAAAAATATTATAAGAGACGTCTGTCGGAACACCTCAGTACTAAATCAGGCATGCGTTCTCTAAAACCAATAGTGCCTAATTAATGCACGCGATTTTCACATTTGTATTTTCAACTTTTTTTTTCTCCTCAGAGGATTATGGTCCCGCAATTCTCGTGCATTTGCCAGTGTCAGTTCATGTTTTTATTTTTAGCTTCCTTGTATTCCTAATGAAAAGCACAGTGTTTACCTCGGGGTTAAAATACTCAATACTCAATATTTTATTGCAAACATATGTAGGTACATGCAGGTCTTAAAGTAGGTACATGTTTATTAGAGTAATACAGATGACCCTATTTGGGTATGGCAACACTCGGAACGGAACGATCTATTTAAATTTCGTCAAAACTATCGTTGAAAAATTCGTCCAAACTGTAATAACATTTGGACTGTAAAATTACTTTTAATTCATTTGCGAACCCAACCTCTTTATCTATATCTTTTAATACATTTGGCAATTTATTGAATATTTTTACGGCCATTGTATTAGGGCCAGAGCTGTGTATTACAAGGTTGGATTTTGGTTCGACTAATTTGTGCCTAAATTGTGGCCTAGTACTGCGCGATTTATCAGATACCCTTTTAAAATAATCTGGGAACCTTTTTACAAATTTACTTATTTCCAGTATAATATATATTAGTATAAAAACTTATTTAATCCCGAGACGGGGTTTGGCACCCGAGCGTAGCGAGGGCGCTAATTATTAGAGGGTTACTTTCACCCCTAGGATAACAATTTACTATAGTTATATTCATCAATAAGTCTGTTATTTGTAATAAATAAAACATTAGACCACATGTCTATTCTTCACTATTGATTTGAGGTCGACGTTAAAAAATCTTAGTTACATACCCTTCAGTGTAAAGTGAGCAATATGGCACTTGTCGCTGCAGTGTGTAGCTCCATATCTGGTGGTACGACCAGTTGAGCAAAGGGGACACACGGACCATCTGCGGCCAGCTCGGGTCGGTCTTCTGAAATACAAATGTTATCTATCGGCATTTCCGAGTAGTTATAATATGGGGTTCTTCAATAGGGCTGTTAATAGTCTTTATGGGTGTTGCAAGTATCCATAGGTGACAGTGATCGCTTACCATCATTTGTCCCGTCAGCTCAGTCATCTTAGTTACGTTACAGAATAAATAACAGTTAATACAATGAGCGGCGGACTGTCAGAGCGCGCACGAAAAATCGTCACCGCTTTATGGTTGACATTCCGAAAACCCGTACGGAGCGCTTTGATTCCACTGTTATTGTGCGAACTGCTAGTCTGTGGAATGCGCTGCCTGAATGGTTGTTCCCCGATAGATACAATCTGGGTGTCTTCAATTCAAGAGTAAATCGGTTTCTTCTAGGCAAGCGTGATCCATCGTAGGCCGCATCATTGCTTAATATCAGGCGAGTTGGAAGCCAAGCGCGAGCCTATTATACAATAAAAAAAGGAGCGAAACTTTTGAACAAATAAATTTTAACTTAGTCTCACCTGCATAAAATTCAAATCAGCACTATAAGGGTCGGTCCGTCTCGTTCCCATAAGGCACGCTTTCAATCTCTCATCTCCTTCCAACAGCCTTTGTAAAGTTCCCTTTAGTTCCCCTTCAGTCACCTTCAATTTAACTCCATAATGCTTCTCTATATCCGTTACAAATTCTTCTATCTCTTTAAAAGGCCCATTTGTTCTTATATAGACGATTTTTAAGTCTTTGCCAATGTCCTCTCTATTGTGTAATTGTTTAAGGACGTTTATTGTGATGTCTAGAAGTACTGTGCAGTCTTTGCCACCATTGAATGATAGGAAAACTTCCTCTGTTTTGTACTGTGTGAAGCATTGTCGGATTACCTGGAAATGTATAATGCATTTTGTAAAAACATCCATGCATATAGCTCGTTCGGATTATAAAGACGTACCTACTCATAGGTTTTTATCTAAACCAGTGTTTTTCAAACTTTTTCACGACGCGACCCCCTAAGTATGTAAAAAAAATCGGGACCCCCTACCTTCCACAGTTTATAATCTGTATTTTATTATATTACTAATATCAAATACGTTCAACCTTTTTTATTCTTATAATTACTTATTAATTAATCATTCTTAGTAAATATTTTTTGTTTGCTTTTTTTCTTTTACTGAGACTTCGCGACCCCCTTTGCAAACGTGGTGACCACCCAGAGGGTCGCGACCCACAGTTTGAAAAACACTGATGTAGACTATTAGTTACATTATAAAACCGTCAGAAAGCGATTAACATATGATATTATGTAAATCAAATCTTACAAAAACAGAAATTATTTCAAATCAAATGTATGTACACAATACACATACATGTAAAGTAGCCTACAGGGTAGTTAGAATGAAAACGATTCTTTTGGATTAATAATTTAAAAAAAAACTTACCTCTTCTGTTTCCTCCAACACGCCTCTAATATCTGTAAGATCCATTTCCACAACCTCGCATTTCGTTTGCATTACTTATTGTTAATTAACTGAAAGAAAAACACAATTATTATTCATTAGATAACTCAAAGGAAAACATTACAATTTTGTAATTAAATAAAACAGTAGAATTGCGAAGGTTTTTCAGAAGCTTAAAAAATATTAACATACGTGTCTGGCGTGGTCTTATCCAAGAGTCGAACTGACGTGTATTGTCTTAGAAAGTGTTTTTATTAGGTAGTTATTCCAACTACAACACAGCAATACTTATCGTGAACTATACTAGTATACAAAGGCGGATACGGGGGGGGGGGGGGGGGGTCATGACCCCCCCCCTGGACCCAGCCCATACCTACTTTTTACTTGTATCTATGATTATAAAAAATTAATTATAACTTGTGACCACTCAGAAAAATAAATAAATGGAAGCGTTATACCTACTGTTTTTCCTTTGACATTTACACCTCCCCCCCCCCCTCGGTCGTCCATTCGTAAACATTTTGATCACATCATTTGCAGTTGTGTGCGCTCAATATTGAAGTGTGCGTTTGTAGAAGTAGTAAGAATATGTCAGTGTGTGCAATACGTTTTTACCTCTCCCCTTTCAGTTTTTGGCAGGTTTTTTCGGTACTAGCTCGAGTTTAAAGGCCGATCCAAACTATTTGCTAGTATATGTAATTACCAAAGTGCCTGTTACCATGCTAATAATATAAATGCGAAAGTGTGTTACTTTGTTCCTTCACGAATCAATAGAGGATCGGATCGACATGACTTTTTTGCATAGAGATGGTTGAACGACCGGACTGTGAAAAGGATAAGACTGTTTTCGAATAATGTAGAGATAATAAATAAACAATTTATAACCGATTTTTTTACCGATTTAAACAAAGGGTGTTGGAGGTTCTCTTTTAAGTTGTTTTTTTAGTTGGATCAATTAATTTCGTCACATCATCGCGTTTAAAAACACTTCTTTTGGTTAATGTGGCGATTGTTCCGCGCCTTAATACTAATATGACGTTGAGGAAATAATCTTCTTAATCGTCACACTAGTGTGACAGATTAGTGTAAAGGTTATTCAGTCGTGGTTATTAATAAATTTATAACGTTTTACTAGTAGTTTTCGTTTTATTCTCGTATCAGAATTAATTATCCTCTATGTTGATCTTACAATATGATAAGTAAGTATGTTCAAATCTAAAAAAGAATATTAGGTAATCACAACTTCTTATAAATAATATCTTTTGATTAATTATTAGATAAGCGCGACGTGGTAGATATGTCACGCTGTGACCACGTTAAGGCTGCGCTTGCCGGCAAGATGTGCGAAAAAGATAGATAGGTGGCCGTACCCATAAACCCATTAAAGCCCTACAAGTGTGTGGATTTGGTTGACGGACCGCCGTCCAGTTGGAATAACATATTTCCCTCTCTTTCTCTCCCGTTGGTCAGACCGCAGTTGAGGTCAACCAAGTCCAAACGTCTGTTAGCTATAAAATCCCATTCTTGGACTAATTCTGTATCCGATATTTTGTCTATATACTAGTAGTAAGTAGTAGTAGTAGTTGTTAGTAAATAAGACGCCATCAAAGGCTTTGAGCAGCACTATAACCGGCCAAGTGCGAGTCGGTCCCGCGCACCGAGGGTTCTATTCCGTGATAATGAAACGCTTATCGGATAGTTTTATTAATATGATATGTATACATAATATATTATATAAGAAGTATTTGAAAATATTAACAGTCACTTTGCAATCTTTATGTTCAATTATCTCCATAACGTGACATTTTAGGACATTGTTTTATAACATTTTTTGTTCGTCTGTATGTTCCCAATTAAAATATACAAGATTCAGAGTAGGACGCGATTTAAAAAAAAATGGCAGATCGGACTATGCCAACCCGAAACCATACAAAATCAAAACAAAAAACCAGCCATAGAAAAAATTTCATACACCTTTGGCTCAGGTCACAAAACTTAATTTCTTTTTTTTTCCCTCTGATAATTTTTTTGTATGGTTCTGTAACCCTTTATAACTCTACTGAAAAAAATGTAGCATATGCGTGTCCCGACACGCTCTTCGCCAGTTATTTTTTGCTTTACATTAAGAAAACTGACAAGGCAAATGCAAACAAAATTTTTATTCACTTTTACTGCACCATCATTGCTGTCATCTAAAGAATTTTTAGTTTTCCGACGTTTTAATTCCCTCCTGCCCATTCGGACTGCCAGAGCGGGCACGAAAAATCGACACCGCTTTAGGGTTTATGGTTGATATTCCGAAAACCCGTATGAAGCGCTTTGATTCCACTTTTATTGTGCGAACTGCTAGTCTATGGAATGCGCTGCCTGAATTTCCCCGATGGTTACAATCAGGGTGTCTTGAAGTAAAGATAGAATCAGTTTCTTCTAGGCAAGCGTGATCCACCGTAGACCGCATCATCGCTTAACATCAGGCGAGTTGGTGGCCAAGCGCAAGCCTATTATATAATAAATAAATACAAAAAATCTCTGGTGGTGTGCCTGACACATAGATGCTTTTGTATGATATATTATGCATAGAAGCATAGAAATGCTGCATAGAAATAAATATTAAATCAAGATCGATCAAATTGAGAATCGAATTAGATCAAAGATAAACAACATAATCAATTGATAGTGTGTGAATTCATAATTTGCTTTTGCTAAGTTCACCACGTCGAGGACGGGGAATTCAAGGACGTTTGTGATTGGGGGCACAAATGTCATTTATGCAATTTGCACCTGGGATTGACAATTTTTAAATCAATTTATAAAAATTGTGTTTCTTCAAGGTTCTTGAGTGGAGACCACGAACCGGAAGACGCAGCGTAGGCAGGCTTCCCACTAGATGGACCGACAACATTGTGAGAGTCGTGGGCATCCAGTGGATGCAGATGGCAGGATGTCGTTCAGTATGGAGGTTAAAGGGGGAGGCCAAGGGGAGGGTTAAGTTCAGCGGATGTCTACTGGCTGATGATTTGATGTGTGTGTGTGTTTCTATCGTCTTTGGTTACATCACACCCTTGATGAAGATCTGGATTGTGGTATGTAGCTAATCCGAAATTCCGAATCCAAATAATTATTCATATAAGAAATTCAAAAGTGACTAAACACTGTTTTAAACCATCACGGTTGTTCACTAAAGTTAAATGATTATTTACGGGATATTTACCGAGTCTTCCCGTGAACATGGTGCATGTAACTGCGCCGAAATATCGGGAGCTCCTTCCACAGCCTTACCACGGTAAATATCCCGTAAATAATCATTTATCAAAAGTGACTGTCTGTCGCTGTCTGTTGCATTTCCTGACTGAATCGACATAAGTACTTGCTTCCCGTTTCATGACTATATTGTACCTGATATCAGGAAATTAGTAGGCAAGTGAGTCTTATCATATTACTTCATATCTATGTTTAGATATCATTCATAGATTTTGCACTAAAACATTATATTGATCTTTTCACTCGGAGATAACAGGAAAATAATCACGAATAACTAACCACAGACAAATTGTGTTGTTTTCTTACAAAATAATGTAAGTATTAGTAATTATTGCGCCTCGCCATTTTCCTGTTTTTACCACAATTTGCACAAACAGGCAAATTGGAATGTAAAGAATAATTAATTCTAAGGACATACCTGTAAATTAATGTTAATATTGTTATATTGTAAGTACCTGTAATTGTATTTATTGATATTGACATTTCATTTTGATCAAGTTGAATTTTTACACTCATATTAAAAATATTGTGTTTGACATTCATAAGTGTACACTAATGTAGAGATCTTTCATTCTAAATGTGAACGCCCCTCCACAATAATACCCACCCTCCATAAATACAAAAACCACTTTGGGAACATGTCCAATGTACCCTTACTATGTGACCTATTAGTATCTATTTTAAACAATTTTCCTCACCCTCTCGGTGCCCACCTGTAGTATATGCCTAGAACCTCTCCTTTTTTTCGAAAAAGCACAAGATTTCCCCTGAGGATATTGACTAAGTGACGGAAACCCCATCAGCTATCTGCCAGGGAAGTCTCATCAAAATTGGTTCACCCATTTTAGAGTCCATAGGGAACATACATACACACATCACCTTTTATATACAAGAAGATTGACTGCAGCTTATTACTTTAGGTTAGATAAATTAGCAAAACAAATGAAAATAGGAATTTGATTAATGACTGCAGCTGTCAGCGATTATTTAGTAATATATCGACTATAGTGTGATGTAATTTAAAAAGAAACTCTTAGCATAAAACAGATCCAGCTTTATTTGTAACTGCATTTCCATAGTACAAAATAAAATCTATCAAAGAAAACAATCATTTAATTCTTACACTACATTGAAATACTTAAAAACTAAAAAAGGCTTATGAAAATTTTTTTTTTTTGTCTATGCACTGTTTTCAACACAAAGTTTTTTCACAGGGGGCTCATCATTTACATCACTCACATCAAAAAGTATTTCTTTTGTCAGTTTGAATGTTACACGCATCATTTCCTTTTTAGGAGAAACCTTTCTTACACTAAACACATCTAATATGTACTCACTCATGTCACATCCAAAGTTTTCGTTCACCTTTTCTTTTGCCGCCTTTATGTGATCTTCCTCAACAAAGCAATACACATAAACTATTATGTTACATTTAAAATTGTCAATCAGATCTCTGTCTTTGATTAATCCTTTGAAATATTTGAGGAATTCCACGGCCATAGCTGGCAAATTCATAGTGACATGGATCTTAGAACCAATCTCAAGCTTTTGATTACCTTTGCAGTATTCTACGATGAAATCACGGAACACAACAGAAATGAAATCTTTTCCATCCATGTTGTGGCATTTCAATAATTGTTTCTTTAGCTTGTTGTTTTCAGCATTAAACTGCAGCCATTTGAAAGAGTCTGGGTTCAAATCGTTTGCAAAAACTCTGCATTGACGTTTTGCAGCCGGTACTGAAAATGGTCCAACTCCACAAAACACATCGAAGAGAATATCTTGTGGTTTTAAATAACTCAAAATTCTCTCATGTTCCTTACCAAGCCTCGGGTTCCAGTACACTTTTGAAAAGTCAAACTTGAACCTGCAATTGTTTTCTATAACCGTCACCATGAAATCTTCGTCCCCAGCAATTATTTCCATACTAAAATTACGGTACGTGTTGTCAATGATATTGCTCTTATTAACTACTGTGCGACATGTCTTTATTTTGTCTACAAGAACTTGGCCTATGAGCGAGCGATATTCCAGCAGTTGATCACGTAAATTCAAATGAATAATGTGCCCAATTTGGGAAAATCCACTCACTGTTTCTTCATTCTCAGGTAAGACAGCCTTGAATATTGCATCATAGCTCCAATTAACATAGCCGATTTCTATTTCCTTGAAAATAAAGTTGGTTTTAGTGATACCTTGTTCTTCCAGGGATGTTCGCTCTTTCTCTGCTATATCTTCCCAGGAAGCAACTTTCTCTGGACTGAAGTAGACATCTTTCTTGAATTCTTTATGTTCTGCGTTCTGAACGGGCTTGAAGTGTTCCAGCTTCAGGTAGTAGGGCTTGCACAATGACGATATTGTTTTTAGGTTTTCGTCTTTGACCTTTAGCACAGGTACTTGTATTTTACGCAAGAATTTTTCACGTTCGAGCACTTTCATGCCGCGGACGCCAACTGGCGCCAGAACTACGGGTGCTGATCCAGTCATTCTACGAAAAAACGCGAGGAAACTACTCAAATTCATACGAAAAAGTTATGAAATAAAGTTTACAGAATTCATCATTTTACTAACCTAAATATTAGGGTCAGATCTACGACGTATCTGCTGTGGGGTGGTCGTCGTGCACAATTATATTATGCAGGGTTTGATTCAACTTTACGCACAGTTGTGTGATAATTTAATATAGTTTTACGAAAATGAAAACGATAGTGTGAATGTAATGTAGAGAAAAAGTTTCTGAAATGACACATGAATTAAATGAAGTATAACATGACATGACAATGACACACGAGATACGATACGAATGACATCAAGTCACAGATATACACAACCAGATCGGCAATATATTTCAGTGAAAGAGACAAATTGATATGGCACAGCACAAGTACAAAAAGGACATAACTAGACTTTTTTGTCCTTATCGACGTGGCCTGTTTTTTGGACCTGAAATGTCAAAATTTGACGGTTCTGTGCCAAACAAAACGGGTCTGAATATTGTTTATTGCATTTTTTTGGTGATTTTATGTGATAAATGCGTGTTTTCTCTGAGAAATAATTGTAAAACAAACATTTACAATGGTTGGTTGTATCATTTTGGGCTGCAAGTACCGCAGTGAGAGAAAAAACTATGAAATATCATTTCACACGTAAGTAAACATATAGAGCTTGTAATGATCACATAAATAAATTCAGGATATCAATGCGTAAATATTTTATTCATAATTAGTCCGTTTTTTGGTCGATTTGTGGTATTTCTGTTTTATCAAAATATTAACTGAGAAGAATAACAATCAATGTTGCCAGTTTATAAATGAAATTACCCACCACAATTAACATAAATTATTCGTTCTGCAGGTTTCCAACTGATCCTGGCTTACGAATAAAATGGATCAGTGCTACTGGTTGTGAATATTGGGTGCCAGGAAAACATAGTAGAATTTGTTCCAATCATTTCAATGCCGAATCCAATATCAGAAAGGGAAAAATTATATTTTTGAGCAACTGCAGCTGCTCAGGGTCTAATAAACACACTTAAATGTACTTAAATCAAAGAAAATATATCATCATAAATCATCATCAGCGTGATTTTGTTCAAATAAAAAAAAAAAACTTTTTTTGAAGTCTGAATTATCGTGTGTGATATGTGTACTGTAAATAATAAAGAGTTTTATCTAAGTATCTCATTAATTGGGATGTTATCCATAATTCCATCCATGAAAATAAATAAACTAGCCAAGTGCGAGTCAGGCTCGTGCACTGAGGGTTATGTACCGTCACAAAATACAAAAAGTAGTGCAAATACACAACATCACGCCCATGCTGTCATCCATCCAAGTATCAACCGCGCCCGACGTTGCTTAACTTGTGGGAAACAGAAATGTGTGACCGACTCGCAAGCGGCCAGTATTTATTATTTGTTGTTTTACTTTAGGGTGTGCACTATAATCCGCCAAGTTTGACGGTTGTACCGATTACCGTTTTTACACCAGAGCAAATACAAAAATACCTTAACAAAAATGTTTGTTGTATGTGTGGATGTGTACCCTCTTTAGTTTTGACTTAATTATATTTCTTAGTTAATCCGTCGTAACATTACATATTCTGTGTAAGTTTTAACTGACGATATTACGACGCGAAAGATACAGCCGTTTAAAGCTGTCTTACCTTTAAACGGATGGATTTGGATCTTAATATTAATTTCTTTTGTTCATAAGTATTTTTCAGATATCCTTCCATCTCACAAGATTTTCCAAACTTTCCAAAATTACTCATTGAAGAGATTCACTACCCGTCATAATAGGTAAATTACCCTAACTTAAAGCAAATAATTTTAATGTGTCAACACACCTTGTTGAAGCGAGAGGCACTGAGCTAGCCACGCTCATTGAAAATCTATAGGTAGTAGGTCTGGGCCCTTATTCCGCACGGGCAAACGCGCGCTATCGTGGCCACGGTAAGTTTCCCTCAAAAAGTTGGCCTCTATTGCTTAGGAAATAAAGTTCAACTTTTGGAAGTTAACTTACCGCGCCACGATAGAGCGCGTTTGGCCCGTGCAGAATAAAGGCCCTGTGCATCAACCGTCTTACTTAAAAATCTTCACAATAATCCTCTCGCAAACCTCTCTCAATTGCGAGGCGTTTTAAGACTTGATCCAGGATCAACTTTTTTTCACCCATATATCTGCATAAACCTATTTTATCCCTCTCTCAGATAAAATACCCACAGAGAAACAAAAATCATTCAGTTGGCGCAGACTATAGCAAAAATAATCGACTAAAATTCTTGTTGAACGAATAATGTATGAAAATTTTGATTTTTACGTCAGTGGTAATATGAATGTCAATGTTAGGTGTCAAATTTGACGGTACTCAGAGCACGCGTGTGTCAATCTGGGTAAAATTTTTGCGCATTTTCTGTATAAATAAATAATATTTTAACTTGTGTTAGTGAAAACAAGCCGATTTCAACAGTGAACAGTTTCGATTTCAGCATTCAGTAGCGAAAACACTCTGCTGGAGCCGAAATTTAAGGATAAAAAGGATTAGAAATGGAGCTCGTAAAAAAAAATCGCTTCATAAATTGGAGTGAACAGGAAAAGGTAATTACCAAGTTTTAGTTGTATGCTGACCCTTAAAAATGCACGAATTAACATGATCTATTATAAAAGAGGTCCAAGAGTTTTGGATTGCAGGCCACGCACCATTCCTTGTTTCAAATTCGATTCATTATGCCAAGGCGTTATTCTAACATGACCCATGATCTTTCCTCTGTTTGCCAACCACAACTACTTGGAATATGGCCTGCCAGAGGTCTAAGAACACCACAGGCAATATTTATGGCCAAATACAACCTACAATTCCTCCAAAACCTTGGTTCTTCAAATAAATAAAAAATAGATAAACATGTTACTTCTACCATCTGTTGCTTGTACTTCAGTGTTCCTCGCGACAATTAGAATCCGAGACCACTCCCTCTGTGTATTTTTAAATGCATACTTAAATGGATATTAATACCTAGACATGGAACAAACACAATTGTTCATCACATGAAAGTTTGTTGTAGGTGGGACTCGAACCCGCGCCAATAAGCGCAGAAGGAAGGTTCACTAGCAATTGAGCCACTGGGGCAGTCTAATAATTGCTCGTTTAGTTAAATATTCAATAAATTAAGCATTTAGTTAGTTTGTGCACGTGCCGTGTGGTACGTTCGTGCGTGAAGTCACCTGCCGGCCCAACGGAAGACCAGCGTCGGTTGTTTACAACCGGCATCATGCTGAGTTGGAGCCGGATTGTGACAAAAAAAATATGATAAGATTTAATTAAGGCGTGCCGAAGTCTTTACCCACAGCTATAGTGGTTCGCAAATTGATCCTGCTTGCCATATACTTGTGCAATCAGGTAGGAAGTCAAAACTCTGTCATGTGTTCTAATGTTATTATGTTTTTTTAGGTGCTGTCGAGCTTTCTACACGAAAACGAGTCCATGTAGCATGTACTATTGCAAGGCCACAGAAGACATGATTCAAGTCGAGACTCCTTGAAGAAAATCAAAAACCACAAGTCTCCAATACCAAAACACCTGGCAAAATAGGGATAGAATAGTTTAGGCAGCGACCCAAAGCCTTGCTCTGTTATCTTAGGAGCTTGGCTGGTTTATGTAAATGTGTTTAGCTAAATGCACAATACACCCCAGCCAGTGTCAGTGCAGGTCTTGTCACCCTAACTTTGAATTAGAATTAGGGACTCTTGGGGTTGGCTTCAGCTCCACCAATGCCTATCAAATATCCGGGCTAGACCTCGAGAGTAAAGTTAATCAAAAATACATACCTATTTAATATAATTATAAAAATACTATGAGAGAATTAGTACTGAAAATATGTTTAGTATTTGATTACATATTTAAAATCTATGCTCTTATGTAAGATTTTTAATTAAAATACATGTTTAGTTTTTGTGTAAGTGTAATATATTTTATAATAAATTATTTTCCATAAAAATGCTTTGACTTATTCGGCCAACGTCATCATCGATAATGTCCTCGTTGTTTGTCATTTCTTCATGTTAAAGTTGTGCTGTATCTGAGGAAATAAATAATCAATTAAAAAAACCGACTTCAAAATTAGTAAATACGCAGTTTTGTTTACTTGGATGACATATTTTTTTCAGTGAGTAGTAGTAGTTTCATTTAAAAACCAAACTACTTAACTGATTTTGATGAAATTTATATGGGACCACCTCTGAAGTAAGACCTACCAAACAAAAAAGGAATCATCAAAATCAATTCATAATTGGTGGAGAAATCGGTGAACATACATAATAAAATACAGTAGAACCTCCTCCGTTTTTGAAGTCGGTTAAAAAAAGGAGATTGTCATATTCAATGCACTACAATGTCCCTATATCTAGTCATTTGAGAGTGGAGATTCTGAGAAATGTTAATGAATTAATAGAAAAATAAATAGCCAGACATTTAAAACTTATTTTGGTGGGACAACGGGTGGATACAATTATGTCCACTGTCACACAAAGCACCCTGAGACTACCAGTGGGATGAAGCAGTAGATTTAACAGAATGTAACCCTTTCTCCAGTAACGAGCCCAGGTGTTGTTTGTTATTTACACCTGAGCTCATTACACTAAAAAAAACTGAAGAACAAAGAAATCCCAATGCCTTCCAAGCGTAAAGTGTACAACATGTGTATTCTACCAATACTTACCTATGGGTGCCAAACCTGGAGCCTGACAAGGGCTCGCACCCAAAAACTCAAGGTATGTCAACAAGGAATGGAGAGAAGCATGTTGCCCATTAAGCTGAAGGACAAGTGAAGACTGACCAGAATATGGAAGGCCACATGCGTGACAGATGTCTCACAGAAAATCAAGTGACTAAAATGGCATTGGATAGGACATGTAGTCAGACCCCCTAAACAAAAATGGATCAAAGAGGTCATATTGTGGTTCCCCGGAGATGGGAAGAGATCATGGGGACGACCACATAGAAGGTGGGAGGCTGACCTACCAAAAGGGTGGCGCATAATAGCCAGAGATAGGGAGAAATGGCCACTTCTAGAGGAGGCCTATGTCCAGTGAGGACAACCTGATTCTGAAACTGGTATTACAAACAATTTTTTTTAGAATTAAGTATTGTTTTTTTTTAAATTAAGTAGTAAGTATAACTAGTATATAATTGTGTAATTGGATCAGAGAATAAAGGCTATTTTTATTTTAACCCTCTCTCCGATCCTCTTCGAACAAAAAGCTGAGATGCTAGATGCAAAGCTAATAAAAAAAAGAGTAACTCACCTAGTTCTTTGTAAAGAATCGCCAAATTGTGCAGAACAGCACTATCGTAGTTTTGATATTGGCATAGTTACCCCTCATCAATTTCAGCAATATCAGAAATCGCTGCTTCAATACACTGAAGTACCTTTCAACAACATTGCGGGTTCGGATATGCCGGTTGTTAAAACGCATCATGTGTGCTGCCTCCAGTGCCACGATGTCACATATTTTAAGGTCAGCATCACAGACAACCTGAAAATCGTTTTTTACATTTAAAAATTATTTACTGATAACTAGCTGCACCCAGCAGTGTCAGTGACACATGTGATTTATCATAATACCTATAAACATGAGTTCCCACTGCTGGGACTTGACCTTGTCTTCCTAACACAGTAGCAGTGTGCGGCAGGGTTAGAAAGCTATGAGTGACTATAAAATCTTGCATGCCGTTCTACGAATACCGACATGGATTATAATATACAAGCTGGAATGGCATTGTGCAAGATATGTACTTACTTGGGTATTGATAGAGAAATGTCTCTTTCTGTTGATGTGATACGGGCCAACGTCTCCTTCATTATTTCTAGGTGCATGCAATCTATTGCACCCATAATCCCTTGAAGGCCGCAAATAGCTTCAAACTTGCTGATAGCGTTGGCTTTTTCCATCATATTCAAAGGCATTTTTATGTACCTACTAGGAACTTTTGGGAGCCAACGCTATTGCTACTTTGCGGGCCACACGTGACAGCGTCTGCTGGCTCAATCCACGCAGTCTTCTTGGATCTAAAAATAAAACATAACTTTCTTACTTATCTTGGATTCACATACATACTGCATAACACGAAACTTGAACAAAATAAGTATTTTTTATCTACCTCATGGTGGCCCCAATATCTGATTACTGCCATTACTTGCAGTTCCACAGGGATGCCGCCACCTCGCAGATTCACCTGTAGAATAGTGTTCCGTGGTCTGCTCTCAGCAAGTCAGAAATCCGGCGGATATTTTCATTACTGGAACGGTACCTCAGCCGAAATTCATCATCCGATAAATCATATATACCATGTATCGGATCACGCCTTAATTCTCTGGCTTACCCTTCTTTTCAACGCGGGAGCTCTAAATTGGCGTAACATGTCCACATCCCTTCGGAAATTGCGCAAATCCATGATAAATAACCACAAAACTTAGCCTAACAACAAAAAAACAACCCAAGTGTTTAGGTGTGATATTGACGTTTGATATATCTAACATTCAAACTTTTTTTTTGTAATCTTGTCTCTTTCTTTCCTCTGTGAGGATTTTGGCGCCGCACATCTTGTGTATTTGCCAGTGTCATAAGTTTTTTTTTCATGTTTGATGAAAATATGAAATATCGTCAACAAGTCATAGTCACAGACAGAGTCAAGCAAAGTAAGTGACGGTCAAGTCAAAGTCATGCTCTAGTAAAATGGTGGAGACTACAAAAGGCTTCCAAAGAGCTTTGGAAACACCACGAAAATACCATGTTTCACCTTGTTATATATCACTTGCACTTTCCCTCAGTCGAACACGTCCACGAACATTTACTAAATGATAATCCACCACTATTAAACATGTGTTTTTTTTTCATGTTGGTGCCAATACTCCGTTGAAACTGTTAGCACTAAAGCTAAGTTAAATTAGTTTCTGTCAAAGTCAATAGTTTGACTCCATCTTTGCACTGGGCACTTCTGGGACGGACCGATTCTTAGATAGGACAAACAAGGGAGATATGGTAAGGTGTCATGGCGGGTGCGAACGCATCTGGCCTAAATCAGGCTTGATGCCTTTAGTCAAATTCAGCAGACGTTGTCGCCCTTTATGCACGTGGATAAGTTTCTAAGTGTGCATGAAAAATTAGTAGATAATTGAGCCATACACGTACGTTACAGTTTTTAGGGTTCCATACCCGAAGGGTGAAAGCGAGACCCTATTAGTAAACCTACGCTATCTATCTGTCTGTTCGTCTGTCCTACCTTTTAAGGGCTGCATTTTTCGAACCGTAATGGATAGTCAGTTAAAATTTTCGCAGAATATGTACTTAACGTTATGGCGGAATAACTAAAGAAATAATCACAATAATCACACTAATATCATATAGGTATGTGAAAGTTTGGATGGATGCACGCATGCACGGATCACGCAGAAACGGCTGGATGAAATTTGGAATAGACATTGCTTATGTCCTGGATTAACACATAAGTTACTTTTCATCATCATCTTCACCGATTTTCATCACCACGCGGGTGAAACCGCGGGACGCAGCTAGTAATGTATACATAATAAGTAAAAATTTAAATTTAAAGGGGTTGTTCCATATACCACAAACATATTTTTTTACGTATTTTTGTATTTTCCGTCACCATAAAACACTTTGCTGGCGCACGACGAGGTCGACTTCGCTCTAAGAAGTTTCACAAAATAATGACCACATTACAAGCATTTTTGAGTAAAACTATACCTATGTATTGTGGTAAAGTTTAGATGTATATAAGGGTAGTGATAGTTGTTAAATAGTTGATATTGTTTTTGAGTACCCCTTAGTACTATTCAAAAAGTTCGGGAATGACAATTGAACCCAATGCGCTGCCTGAATGGGCAAGCGTGCTCCATCGTAGACCGTATCCCCGCTTAACATCAGGCGAGTTGGCGGTCAAAGGCAAGCCTATAGTTAAATAATCTTATTTTGATTATACTTATACCTAGTGGTGTCGATTTTGAACGTATTCTCTAAAATTCCTTAATTAATGAAAAAAATAATTAAGACCCTATTTCGTCTTTTCTATAGGTACTTAAGTTTACTAAGTTTAATAAGTCTAATATTTGATATCCTGTCCTACTAAGAATTTATTATAATTTGAACTATATTTGGAAACAAGGTTTACGAAAGTGCGGACACAACTAGACGGTACCATGGCCTTGATCCATCGCAGGCACGGTAAAAATATTCCCGCCCCTTCTACCAAAAAACTTAATCGGAGGGGGAACAATTTTCCCCGCTCCTACCAATCGGAGTGCCGATCGGAGGACAGGGAATGAATACTAAGGGATGCAATGCAATAATCATTGTTCTTTAACATTATCGAAAGAGAAAGAACAGAACAAGGCCAAGGTTTCAAATAAATAATAATAATAAATCTGTGGCCTTAGTACGAGCACTTGCAGCGAAAAAGTTATCGTTACGTAAACGATCTCGGTACGTGTGGTCAAGGCATTAGATATCTCGATTCGCCAGTACAAATAACACAGAATATAAATATTAGACACTATTAGTACCTAACACAGACTAGGTATAGCTAATATAGAAAGTCTTTGGTACCTAACTACTGAGAGTTTGTTGCTTTCGTCTATTTTGCTGTGGTAAACGTAAAACCAACTCAATTTAAATTTAACGTAGGTACATAAAAGTTTTATAAAATAATTAAGAGCTTGACTACTCCTCTCCAAGTTTCATTTCCCGACCACTAGCGCAGTCTTTATTAGAGTTTGATAATGACCGGCGTAGACTATTCAACTTGGGAAACACCGTTTTCCGAACACAATAAAATGTTTTCCCGAACCGAACTACTGTTTCGGAACTCTTGAATGAGTTCTGTGGATTTATTCATTGCTTTAAGGAGTTGGCTGTGGACGGAACTATCGTTTGGTTCGCTCGTGGGGAACTCCTGAGAAGCGTTTACGTCCGTTAAAAGTTTGTGTTAAGTTTTGTAGCGTCACTCCGTCACCTACTTGGGTAACTTCCAGTAGTTCTAGTTTATTGTTTCTTGGTAATCAAAGTTCTTAGTACCTCTACGGATTATGTTTTATTGGTCTACGAGTGCTACGTTAGTCCAGCGGCCTTAGTTTCAAGCGATTCTGTTCAGGTGAAGAGAAAAGTTGCGCGACCGCAAACCGTATCTCGGCGCGTTAAGGTTCACGTTCGCATGATTTCCCGAACTGCGCTGTTTTAGCGGCAATTTGAGCCCGCGTCAAGAGTAAGCCGTAAGCCCCCAGCTCTTGTTAAGAGTTTTCGCAAGCTCTTTTCCTTCGTCATCTACATTATTTTGCCAGAGTCATTTATTGTAAGATTTTTAAGTTTTATCTTATGTCGTCAAACAAATCAAGTAAGGGCAAGTCCTAGTCATGCCCTAGTAAAGTGAAAAATTATCTAACTGATGGTGAAAACCGCATTGGAATCCGTTGCGTGGTTTAGGAGGAGTATTAGCGGATATACAGACAGACGCGAAAAGCGACTATTTTATACACCCCGGCTTCGCACAGGTGTAAATTTTGTATATAAAACTTCGGTGAAAAATTATCTAACTGATGGTAAAAACAGCATTAGTGGATATACAGACAGACAGACGCGGAAAGCGACTTGATTTTATACTATGTAGAGTATTGTAGAGTGGTAAAAGTCAGTTAGCTAAGAGCAAAAGACGTGTTTTCTTTGATAATTTATTTTATGATCGAATTTTGAATTGTCTATGGTAATTTTTTAAGTTTTGTAAATTTCAAAATAAGTCGGTACCTAAGTCTAGGTACTTTATTGTAGTTTTGGCGCCAACATGTTTTTTTATATATAAATAATTGTATTATTTTTCTAAACATGTGTATTTTCCAGTGTTGATGCATAAAAATAGTGGATTATTATTTATTAAGTGTTTGTTAGACTTGCTCGAGTGTGGCCAAATGATATAACGTGGTAAAACATATATTTTTGTGTTGTTGTGTCGTGTGTGTTGTGAAGCCTCTTGTAAAGTCTCCACCACTTTACTAGAGCATGACTGTGACTTACTTTGTTTGACTCTGACTATGACTGATTTATTTGACTTCATTTCATTAAACTTGATCACAGACCTAATTTAATACCTACTTGACGCACATAATACATATCTTGACGCTAGCAAATGCACAAGAGTGCGACGCCAAAATCCTCACAGAGCAGAGGAAAGAATAAAAATAATACTTTGTTACCACAGATTTGTTACCTTGTAGATTCCTAAAAGCAGTAACAGACACGTCAACTTGACTGACATCAACCACGTCAACCAACGAGAGAAAAAGAGGGGAATTATATTCTCGCGCTTTCTCTCCCGTTGGTCAGACGGCGGTTCGTCAGCCATGTTCGATACGTCTGTTACGGCTATTATATTTGTACGAGTAAGTACCAACCTGTGTACGAACTTTGTTACTTATGGAAGAATATTATATTACAGCAAGGTATAGCCCCCCATCCATTTATCTACCTACCTGGTTGTTCTCTTTCCACGACATCGATCAAGGATCAACTTTGTGCACTGTACCACAGAATACATATACTTTACGTAGGTATACCTCTCGATAAAATTCATACTCATTACTTACGGACCGGGTCAGAAGCATTTCAATAATTTTCTCGATGCTAGTAAGTTTAATTCACGGTTGCCCAACCAATTTTGGTGGTGGGCCATAATCCCAAGTCAGCCGACCGAGCATCGAGTAGTGCGACGGAGTAGGTAGGTACCTAGTGAATGATATTTGTTAACAGTTTATATAATATTTTTTTTTTTGCTAGGCTATGTTGTCCCTCTGCTGGGCAAAGTCCTCCCCACCTCTTTTTATCATCCCTTTCCTGTGTATGTCCTGCCATTCTGATCGTCTCGTCATTGTTTCCACGGTCTGAAAGTGGATCGAGGATCCTTCCTCTCCCCAGTTGGAGAGGTGGGTATCAGCTTCTGCCTATGGGTCGCTTCCCGTCTTGAGCTCCCGCCACTGATACGGTAACTTTTTTGCCCATTTTTCTGGATGTAATCTGCAAACATGGCTCGGCCCGCCTACTCCTATTTCAGCTTGGCACTTTTGTCATTTTACAGTCAATGTACAAACGTCATGCAAAAAAAAAAAATGCAGTCACATCACATGTTTTTTTTTTGTTCGAGGTTCTTGAGTGGAGACCGTGAACCGGAAGACGCAGCGTAGGTAGGCCTCCCACTAAGACTAGATGGACCGACGATATTGTGAGAGTCGCGGGCATTCAGTGGATGCAGATGGCAGGATGTCGTTCAGTGTGGAGGTTAAAGAGGGAGGCCTATGTTCAGCAGTGGACGACTTCTGGATGATGATGACGATGATGAGATTTTGTGACAAAGAGGTCGACCAATCGAAGTTTACGTGCCACTAGGGTAGAGACTGCTGTTTATATCGTTGAAACCAATAGCTTTGATGAAGAAGTTAAGAAAATATAATATGGTTATTGAAATAATTATTTTAATCGGTTAATGTTGTGATGTATAAGCGTTTATAGTTTTAGGTAGAGATAACTCTGCCCGTTTTCATACAAAACAAAAAATTACATCACGCCTCTGTACGCCATACTTGTCAGAATAGAATTTATATGGCGTACAGAGAAGTGACGTCATAATTTGCTGCTTCGCACTCTCTGACTATCATGATATTAAAATGCTTAGAAGGTGCGTATTTTTGATCAGGTTTTATTTAGTTTTCATTGATCAGCTATATTTATGGGCTACATTTTAATAGAACAATTAAAAAAACAGTTATAAGCCTATTCAAACATGTTGTCCGGCCACTTAGTGACCCACGGGCCTGGGGTTTTACAGCTTTGATTTAAGTATTATCATACCCCACATATTCCATAGTTACTGACCATCTGCGGGTATTTATCGAATCAATATCGGAACAGCACTCACGAATCGGTCAACCAACTTTTCCGTAGACTTGACTGAGAGAGCCACTACCGTAGTTACTGAACACAACTGATAGCCTCCCATGAAAAAAAATATGCCCTCCTTTGGCCAACTTTACGGATAAGTTTGTCTGGCTAGTTAGGTGCTCAGTTTTGCCATTCCAAGAGGCAGTCTTTACCAACTTACAGGGGTTTTCAATTAAGTAACAAAGTTGTTTAAACAAAGACATTGCAGACCACGGGATCGCTCGGAAACCTCGTTGGTACTTGCAGCTTGGGAAAGTTTTTTAATTTAAATCTGAATCTGCGTACAATGCGCAGTGGATAACGTTGGAACGGTGATGATCGTGGCATTGTGCAGAACCCTTAAATCAAGACACAAACAACCAATTGAAGGTTTAAGTCACTGAATTTCTTTTAGGTTGTGCTAGGCAGATTACACGGTACTTCCTTACTGTACGGTACTTCCTTAATTATTATTGATGCTATCAGAGAATAAAACCTACCCGGTTTTATAATAATAAAAAATATATAATCCCTTTTCTGTTTGTTTTTCTACCTTTTCACGTAGAGGCTGAACCATTCTTAATAAAATTTAGCAAAGAAACAGTTCGTCACGAGGATGGACATATATAATACTTTTTTGACGCGGAAAATGTGTGATATCATGGTTAAAACCACGAGACGTAGGTAAGTCTAGGTGAAACAGAAAGAACTTTCTCTCTCTCTGAGAGAAGGCTTATGTCGAAGCAGTGGGAGTATAAAATACTGACAATTAGGATGATGAAACATCCCCTGTCTATACTATTGTAAATTATTTCCTTCCAATGGTTGCCTGGAAGATATCGCTTTTTGCAATAACGCCGTCACTTTTGCACTAGCTCGTGAAAAAATCTATCTGTGATTTTTTCTGGTGTGCACAATAAGGAGTTTAATCTATCTACTTTCGGCTTTATATCATCGTTCCTTGTAACTCTGTTTATTATATCTATCCCTAAAATTAATATTTTGAACCTAGGCTTTACAAGTTCTTACTAGTTAGACAGGCTTACAGTAAGTCTACTCATTGATTTACAACTTGAAATGACTGAGTGTCGCTGAGTTAGACTTAGTACCTACCAAAGTTACTGCTTCAGCTTAGAAATTGAACTGATTTATTACAAGTTCAGATCGTGAGCGGATGGATAATCTATACCAATATTATAAAGAGGAAAGATTTGATTGTTTGTTTGCATTGAATAGGCTCCGAAACTACTGAACCGATTTGAAAAATTATTTCACTGTTGGGAAGCTACACTATCCCCGGGTGACATAGGCTATATTATATTTTGTAGCGAGGCCGAAGGCCGAGCTTACACCCTTGCGAAGCCGGGGCGTCTAGTTGGTTATATTTCTTTTATTGTTACATATAGACGTCGATTCTGATGTCCCATTCTCTAAACTAAACTATTTTGACAGAAATAAAATAATCAGTGTCTCTTTTAATGTCAATACGACAAAAAAGGATGACATCAATTTTAGAACTGTCAAACTTAGTTTAGTTTAGAGAATGGTACATGAGGATCGACGTCAATGTGGTGATTTGTAGATTTGACTGTCGTTTTGCAGTGACTTAAGTCAATGACACGACCATTCATTTAGATAGAATAGTATTAAGGTTAAATGTAGGAAACCAATCATAACACTAGGTATTTTTAGGGTTCCGTACCCAAAGGGTGAAATGGGACCCTATTACTAAGACTCCGCTGTCCGTCTGTCTGTCTGTCTGTACGTCTGTCACCAGGCAGTATCTCATGAACCGTGATAGCAAGACAGTGAAAATTTTCACAGATGTATTTTTGTTTGCCGCTATAACAAAAAATACTAAAAACAATAAAATAAACATTTAAGGGGGCTCCCATACAACAAACGTGATTTTTTTGCCGTTTTTAGGGTTCCGTACCCAAAGGGTAAAACGGGACCCTATTACGAAGGCTCCGCTGCCCGTCTGTCCGTCTGTCCGTCTGCCCGTCCGTCTGTCACCAGGCTGTGTCTCAAGAACCGTGATCAGACAGTTGAAATTTTCACAGATGATATGTATTTCTGTTGCCGCTATAACAACAAATACTAAAAATCTGAATAAAATTAATTATTAAGGGGAGCTCCCATACAACAAACGTGATTTTTATGCCGTTTTTATAGATAATGGTACGGAACCATTCGTGCGCGAGTCCGACTCGCACTTGGCCGGTTTTATTATAGATAATGGTTCGGAACCCTTCGTGCGCGAGTCCGACGTGCACTTGGCCGGTTATTTTTAAACTATCACGATTGTTCATTATAGATCAAAATACTGGTGGATATCTTACGCAACGTATTGGTAGGTATTGCAATTCAACGTGGCAATGCGGTATCTTGGGTGCGTTTTTTTAATCTTTATTATTAATGGGGTTTTGTCATAAAATGACTATGCCTTTGGGTACTATGCCTGCTGACAGCGGTTTATTACATTAGTTTAGTATTATATTTCAATGCTAGTTTAGTTATATGTTTGGCTTAGTTTGGTTAGTTTGTTTATATTTGGTTTTAAGTTGTTTCGATATATTTTTTTTAGGTTAATTAGAAAAGAATGTAGGTTCCATATTATCATGAAAAAAAATTTCATAAAAACTATATAACCATACACACATAACGTGAATATTCGACAAAGAACCAGAGTCATCGACATAGCTATTAAAATTTGCAAGTTGAAGTGGCAATGGGCAGGCCACATCGCTCGAAGAACCGATAACCGATGAGGAAGAAAGGTTCTTGAGTGGAGACCACGGACTGTAAGACGCAGCGTAGGTAGGCCTCCCACTAGATGGACCGATGACATCGTGAGAGTCGCGGGCATCCAGTGGATGCAGATGGCAGGTTGTCGTTCAGTGTGGAGGTTAAAGGGGGAGGCCGATGTTCAGCAGTGGACGTCTTATGGCTGATGATGATACACACATAGGTGCATATCCAAAAAATAACCTAGAAGACCTAGGCCAGAGTGAATAAGTACCTTCTAGGTTTACGTGCTCCATCTTCGGCCACTACATCAGGTGAGTAGGTGGCCAGAAGTAAAACTATTCTAAATAAATAAAAAACACTGGGTAAGTACTTCTTATCCTGTATTCACCCGCTTTGTCATGGAAGTTTTTCATCATCTCTAGTATAAAAGCCACTCATAAAATTTGGATGGATGATGGATGACCCTGAATTATCTAACTATCATAGATTCTTATTATAAAAACAAATCCAACTTCCGGCGCAAAAATCGTACAATACCAGCATAAAATATAAAATGTTATAAAACCACAACAGTAAAAAAATAACGAACGAGTAATTTCATAATTCAGTTGCAGCGTTGACTTTCCGAATTTTCAGCACGTTAGCGCCGAATGGAAATTTAAAAAGTAAATACTCGAAATAAACATTCGGCGTTCGGTGAAACGAAGTACTTACATGAATTGTTTGAGTTGCGACTCGAGGGCTGTAAACTGTGTCATTGACTGTGTCAATATTATTAGCACAACTGGGCCTAACCGATAACGGATTTATTCATACAGTGCCACCATAGATCTTCTTATAATGAAGGTGTGTAGAAATACCGCGTAAGATGCCAAATACCGTCGACTGGCGCGAACTGGCGATCTACTTAAGTTCTGTTGCAAAAACAGCTTGCTGAATTCTTCCTATTAAGTACGGTACAGTGAAAAGACATCAGGCGAGTTCGCGGTTAAACGCAAGCCTATTGTTTAAAATAAATTCATTTAAAAAAACATCCAACCATGAACGTTATAAACCCTAAATCCAACTTACACCATATATTTAATAAGCTGAGATGGTGAGTTGCCATATGTGAAAATTAGGCACTGAGTAAGCCCTTAAACCAATTCAGTAGGTTTTCAAGAAAATTTTAAAACAACGGTAACTTCGTAAGTAATAATAATAATATCTTCCACGTCACGTGAAAAATACTTCGTTTAACAGGCTACGTCGACTTTTCACCCTGTAAGTCGTTCGGCAGCCAATCATCACGCGGCATAAGCCAAATCACATAGATAAACAATAAAACACTCCATTACCGCCCGCATGATAAAGACGTGGCCCATCAAAGCGGAATGTTCAATTCCATCAGTTATCCTTCGTGAGATCGCGCTACCCAGCCATCGCGCTTCGTAGGGAGATGCTGCGTATTTCAATTACCTGTTAGACAAATAAAGTTTATAATGTCCTTGATGTTCATCAGACGAGCAGCGGTCAAATGCTTGACTGTCATAAAAATCATAAATAAAATACTAACATAAGTATCAAAATAATCATCGTTGCTTTCCAACAGGCGAGTTGGAAGTCAAACGCGGACTTACGTATTCGTAATAAAAAAAACTGCCATAATCAAATACAAGCCAGAATTAATTTAGGTAGGTGTTAGACATCCAAGTAAAATAAAACAGCCGTAAAATATTTACAATGCGATTCAAAACTCATAGTCAGCCTATCATGTTCCCACTTCCCACTGCTGAGACACAAGCCTTCTCTTAGATAGAGAGAGAGAGGGAAAGAGAATATTGGGCCTTAATCCACCATGCTGGCCCAGCGTATGTTAGTGAATGTCTTAATTATGTCATTGAAATGATTTTTGAGGTTTTTAGATATCGGGGTTTTCTCACGATGTCTTCCTACACCGTTTTTGAGCGATGGCATGGAATCTGCACATTATTTATTTAAGGACTAAAAGTCATTGGTGCAGGGCCAAGAATCGAATCGAGAGCTGTCAGATTGTAAACCACACAAAAGGCAAAAATGGCCCTCTAGTCGACGCGTCGTTGTGCTGTGAGTATGAAAGAATTGAGCAATCATAGCATGTTACAAAAAATAGGGGCAAAATTATAGGTTATCGGGACACGGGACAATATTGGCAAAATCGGGACTGTCCCGGCAAAATCGGGACGGGTGGAACCCTGATTGCAGCTGTCAGAGCAAATATTTGCTTGAACCGAGTTTAGGTGCTTAGTTTAAGAGTTCTGTGCCAGTTTGTCAAGCGTTATTAATGTGTCGACGTCTCCCCACCTAACCACATTCCGCGGTAGATCGCAGGCTCGTTAACGCGCGGTGTAATGGTGTTTTTATGATTTCCCCGCGTTTCAACGCCGCCATTGTTTCGCGAGATTTATTTACACGCGCCGGATGTGCGAGGTGTTTAAAGGAGGATTCGAAAGGAGGAATGAGGAAATCGCGAAGGCATTTTATGATTTAATTTTTCCGTGAGGTGAACGTGTTTGAATTTATGTTACCGGCGTTTGGATTTGAGCTTTTTGATTTATGATATAGTATCTATTTTAAGTATGCAGGAAGGTAATAATACTGACAAAACGCCTTTGGGCTCGTGGACCAATTTGGGGATCTGGACACGCCGTTGTAAATGGAAAGAGCAGAAATGCTTTCAGCATTTCCCGGGAGTGTTGCTTCAGGTAGTGTGCTAGAAGGGAATCGTGCATTCCTATGGAGAGCCTTCCATCTGGCACTGAGAATTTTCTAGTGTGTGCAATCTAATATATGTATATTATCATAACCCGGCTACACCCTACTGCAGCCGGGTATATTACAAAGATTTCTCCCCCATCACCAAAAAAAGTATAGTAATCACACTTACGAGCTAGTGGCACTTGTAGTGTCTTGTCAGTAGAGATCTTCTATGCTAAAACTGCGTGCCTGTCCATAACAACGTAATACTCTATTGCATATTTAGTACAGAGACGAGCAGTTTCACTTGCTAGATCTCCTAGTTAAACGGTACTGTTTAAAGACGACTTACGAGAGATCTCAGACTGTGAAAACAAGCTCCACATTATTAACTCCCGCCCTTCAGTGACGTGACTCAGTTATCAAACATTTCTTTGGCGAGTCGTTGTGGAAACTCATCGTCGGTGGTACACCGAGCTCGGCAAATGTTTGCTTTGCTCGATATTGGCCGCCACATGGCGGTTTTGCGCTAGCCCGTCGTTGTCGGTAGGCGGGTGGCGAAAACATGCTTCGTTTGAGCGGGTAACTTTTGGCTGGCGTTTACGTGATGCTTCTTTTCTTTGGCTGAGACGCCGTGATCAAAAATATGTCCTATGATAATTATGTGTTTCCTTCAAAATACTATTAAGATAATTATTAAGCAACGCTTGTTACTACGGATTACTATACGTACGGCTGTTACAATGGAAGGCTTAATATATTGTATTAAAGTCACATTTAGTTGAGCAAAACCATGGCGCTTACACCGTCATGTTTTGCGAAAAACATAATGTAAAATGTACCTTTACGGTTCCCTCCATAATTATGTAATCTGTATATTAAGATATCATATATGTCGCCGCAAGAAGGAATCGGGCGACATCGGGTACCTTCATGTACCTTCGTCACCGAGTCATTTGCACTACGTTTAGTTTTAAGGCTTAATTTTTGATCATGACCAATTTGTCAGCTTAAATAATGCTAAACCCTAAAGTTAAAATACAATTGCGTTGTGTTCAATTCAAATCTTTAAATCAGCAATAAAGTGTAAATAAGTGCTGTTTGACTAGATCCGAAAGTCGCTTCAAGTAAGTTTACTTTGATTAGTACTTGCGATGTGTTATCACTGATTTATTGATTGTAAATTAGCTTCATAATTCTAGTAGCTAATTATAAAAGCCTTCTGCTATGTGATTGTAATTTGAATAGCTAGTTCTAATAGTTTCAAGCCGCTACTAGCGCCGCCTAGTTATATCCTGTGATTTACTTTAGTACTTGCAATGTGATAACACTGCTTTATTGACTGTAAATAAGCTTCATAATTCTAGTAACTATTTATAAAAGCCTTCTGCTTAGTGACTGTAATTTTAATAGCTAGTTCTAATAGTTTTCAAACCGCCACTAGCGCTGCCTACACACATTTCCTATGAAACTTCACCACCGTTTTAGTAGGCGTGCGAAATGGCGGTGAGGAACGATTAGGACTAGCGACTGGACTTCACTTTGTGCTGGTGCTTCAAGGTGAACACATTGTAAGTAGACCCTGGCTATATTTCAATAAAATTACTTGCTTTTCCAGTGTTCTCTTCTGCTTTTATTTCAAATTAATCCCAGCGAGTGTTTTAAATACCTTCATTTAGTTTTGCGAGTTGACTAAATAGGTAGATAGTCCAATCGCTATAGTTTAGCTAGTGATTTCAATTTGGAGTTCTAAACCATGTTTGTTTAGCTTTGCATATCAAATTATCATTAGGTAAGAGTAATTATCAGCACAGCAGAGCCGATGGTCGGTACGACCAGCGGTTTTGCACTTTAAAAAAAGTTCTAGTTAGTCTCCACTCCGACATATATATAATTTAGAAAATAGGTATTTGAATAAATAAAATAAAAAAAAACAGGAAGAAAAACGCAAATCAGTGTTACCAGTCTTCTATTGTATTCTCTTTGAGTGTTACTTTCATATTTTTTTTCTCTATCGAGCGAAATGAGTTTCTGTCTTTACAGTTTTCTACATAAAACTTCTTCTAATTTTAAGCTAACCATGGTAGTAGAAAACTAAAACTAGAATGACCAAAATTGCTAAAAAGGAAAAAAGAGGCCCTTAAGAACTTAAGAAAACATTTCCAGGTATTTGTTGGGGTTGATGGTTATATTATTACCAACTGAAAACAGATTCATAGTTTTCTTGCACGCAGAACATTTATGTATATCAATGGTTTTCTTAGTTCTTGTTTAGGGTGTTGGTTGAATCGTGTAGTTGTAATTGACTGCCCCGCCACCACTGCCGACTGCCCCGGTCGCTCAGTTGACTGCCCCGGTGGCTCAGTTGGTAGTGATTAGTGAACCTACTTTCTGCGCTTGGGGGCGTGGGTTCGATTGTCAAAGCTTTCAAAGACACGTGTCAAATTCACAAGTGATAAACTGTCATAGTTTTTGAAAAGTTCAAAACTTTATTTACATTAGATAAATATATTCACAGAAAGAAAAATCCTCATTTTCCAAGTTACCACGTACACAATAAAAAAACACAATGTCGTCAAGCTCCGATTCCCCCATCAAGGAGATATCTGTGGAGATGCTCTACCAGCACTCCATAGAATCTTCAGAAGACCCCCCTATGGCTGAATGGTCTTCCTTCATCTTGCCAGAAGATATGTTAAATCCTAAAAAAGAGCTGTATAAAAAGGGGCTATATGACCCGGGTAGTGGGGAGATATGTGGGAAGTACATCACCATGTCTTGCAGCTCAGTTCTGAGGCACGTGTATTACAACTACCCGGCGAATAAGGATCCCGGGATCGAGGCAGCCTTGTTGAAACCAGGTAAGTTACTGAGACTATATGACCCGGGTAGTGCATAAGTAACAGGAACTATCGGGTAATATATTAGTAACAGGGACTAAATGACCCGGGTAGTATATTAATAGCAGGCACTATAATGACCCGGGTAATATAGGAACTAAATGACCCGGGTAGTGTATTAATAGCAGGCACTATAATGACCCGGGTAATATAGGAACTAAATGACCCGGGTAGTGTATTAATAGCAGGCACTATAATGACCCGGGTAATATATTAGTAACAGGGACTATATGACACGGGTAATATATTAGTAACAGGGACTATATGACTCGGGTAATAAATTAGTAACAGTGACTATATGACCCGGGTAATATATAAGTAACAGGGACTATATGACTCGGGTAGTATATTAATAGCAGGGACTATAATGACCTGGGTAGTGTATTACTAACAGGGACTATGTATATTACCTAGGTAGTATATTTTGTAACAGGGAATATATGATGATATATTAGTAAGTAACATTGATTATAAGACTCGTGTAGTAAAAAGAATCTATATGATCCGGGTAATTGGCAAGTGACATAAGGTATATGGTCCGGGTTGTGTGTAACAGAGGCTATTTAAGGTTGTGGGTAGTTGGTTAGCAGCATGAGCTATATAACCCGGGTTGCGTGTTAGGAACAGTGGCTACAACAAATGAACAAGGTGCCTGTTCCACCATCTATATAGCGTTCATTAAAAAACAAATTAGAATGCTAGCTCTTCACCGAAACGTAACGTATGTAAGTAAGGAAGCTTTGGTGTTTGCAGAGCCTAAGAAAATATACCCGTTGGACGGGATGGAGTTGTACCTGGACCTCTGCGAGGAGATGAAGTCAACCCCTGTACGCCCCTTCTACCGAGGATTGCTGAACGACTCGATCAACTTGAAGGTAACTAGGTTCTCAAACGACCACGAATCACTATAGTACTTTGACTATACGAGTACCAGTCACCAGAGTAGTGATTGTAAAACTGGGACTCAAGGCGATTCGTTCCGCCACTCAAATTTCTTCAGGATTCGACATGAATACCTTCTTTGATGATTCGATCCGCAAGCCACCTGTAAAGCTTGGGGATTATGGCAACACTCCTCTCTAAGTGGAAGGCCTTTGTTCAGCAGTGGAAATTAACTGGCTGATTATGTAGGTATGATGTAACTTTAATTATGGTTCGTACTAACAGTTACATATGGCGCGTTCCGAATTACGCAAACAGCATCTAACTAAAGGCTCAGTATTCCTATTATCTATAACACCGGACTACTGAGACGAAAAAGTCTCATCGGTCCTACTAAGTAATCAGACTTCTGATACAAGGCCATTTTTTTATTTAAATTAATGTGTCTACAACTATCTATTACCTACATCGTGCCTTTGCTTGATCAGTATCTTAAAATGTATTCCCGTACTTGAGAAACATTTCGCAATCTAACCAGCCACTACAAAAGCCAGAGGTTAAAGTGGCAACACTGGAGGTACGAGTATCACGTAACACGATAAATAAGGTGTGAAATATCAAATATGTCTGAAAGAAAATGCAATTACGACTTACAAAGTCGCGCAATAAAAATCCACAAAACATTTTTTCACAAAGGGTCGGGTTATTTGATTTTGGACAGGCGAAAGTTGAGCGAATCCAATCGTAGATACGAGTGCGCGTATGATAGTACGTGGGATGGGGTGACTGCACGAACAGTTCTGAGTGGGACCATTCTGATTATGCCAGTCATTCAACTGCCAAGCAGTAGTGTGCAAAAATTACCGTGTTTTGGATTAAAGATCAATGTTTCTAGAGAAATTACTGAGTATAAAAATATTGGGTGATGAGCGTAGTGCATACCCTAACAAGCTTTTATATTGTCTTAAATTCTGGGTAGCTGAACTTACCTGGGCAAGAGTGACGCTTACCATCAGGCGATTGCTCTGCTCATATCAGTTACATTTAAAAAAGATCATCCTTGATGGGACATAGCAGACTGTCCGTCAATGTACCTAACTTAATGCATAAAGGTGCGATGTCAATTATTACCGAAAACTGAAATGTTTTTTTTCTGTGGGTAACACACACTGAGATAAATTAGCTAATCATCAGCAGAACGTTGCAAATTTGGATAAGAGGAATGATGGACGTTTTTGTAGATTGAATAGACTATATGCGGCACCCGCGGCACCATAATCATGAATAATTAAAATCATCTTTCTTGGTTCTATTTTCAATAAAATGTTAATAAATATTTTCTAACATCAGAAGTGGGATCCGAGTGGTTCCAACAATGCCGGAGCATCTACATCGCGCAGGGAAGAAACCTCGCGAGGGACAGCTGATGAAGGAATCTGCAAAGACTCTGTAGCTGCACGTACTGCAAACGTCAAAGACCCTGTGGCTCCGAGTTGTGTGGCTCTTACAAACCTCAAAGACCTTATAACTGCGCGTACTGCTCTTACAAACCTCAAAGACCCTATAACTGCGCGTACTGCTCATGCAAACACCAAAGACCCAGTAGCTGGTAATACTGCTACTGCTAATTCCAAAGACCCTGTAACTAAATATACTCCCGCAAATGCTTATCGCCGCTCGTCTACAAAGTCAAAAACGACAAAAAAGCGACGCGCCTCCTCTTTGTCTGACACGCGTTCGTATCGAAAAAAAATCCCTTAAGTTTATATTACTCATGATCGAATAAAACAAAGTCTGTTATTCCGGAAGTGACACAAACCTACGTCACTGTCCAGTTGCCACTGCATTGAAACAATCACAAAATCGGGAGACAAATCTCTTAATAATCTATGAAATAAAACACAAAAAGTACTTCAATGGTCATTGTATTTTTTGTCAGGCATAAATAGGCATGCGGTCCACTTCATACGAAACCAATCGAAGACCTTGAACAACTCGGGCGAACAACCCTTAGATAAAGTATTTAGAATTCTGTACATTTTCGTAACATAACCTTACGTAAAAGCTTTTCAAACCCCGATATAAATCAAAGGCTCTCCCATTAAATTACAACCATGTGGTCACCCCACCGCTAGGTACACAAAATGCAATAACACTCAATCACAAACTAGTTGGTATCGGCTACAAATAAATATCAAGTAGACAGTCAGTGCACTTTGCGGGATCGGTTTGGTACGTTTTTGTAGAGTAGCGGCAAATCGCTAGCGCGAAATTGTAGTGCTCTTCAAAACTAATTCGGTAACTTTTAACATTTTAACCCCCAACGTTACATGCTGAGTTGGGGTCTATTTTTGTGACAATGTACCTGTATACTTCTATTTTAATATTTCTTGTTTTATTGTTTTTATTTCATTGTCAAAAATAAACGCAAAAAGCGGGATGTTATAACTTTAACGTGTGGATCTGTGTGTCTGTCTGTGACTACGTAGCTCCCAAACGGATGAACCGATTTTGATTTAGTTTTTTTGTTTGAAAGGTGACTTGATCAAGAGTGTTCTTAGCTATGATTCAAGGAAATCTGTTCTTCGTTTGTAGATTAGATCAGTGTCGTTTTTTTTTTAATTTCAGTTTTTTATCTGTAGCGGTCAGCGTTCGAAAATGTCTGAAGTAAAGTTAAGTGGCGTGGCGGGTGCATCTGGCCTAAATCAAACTTGATGCCATTAGTCGAATTCAGTCCCAGCAGTGGGAATATAAGGCTGAAATTATAATGATGATGACCCAGCAGACTAACTTGTCGCCTTGTCGCCCTTTTTTAACCGACTTTCAATTCTTTCTTTTTCTTCTTTCCTTCTTTTTTTTTGCCGTTTTTATAAATAATGGTACGGTACCCTTCGTGCGCGAGTCCGACTCGCACTTGGCCGGTTTATTTTATTTTAAATGTTTGTTACCTCAGAACTTTCGACTAGATGAACCGATTTTGATGATTCTTTTTTTATTTGAAATCTGGTGCTGCCCGTGTGGTCCTATTTCAATTTGGTCCAGTTCTGACAATTTATGAAGTCGGTTTTTTATACTGATCATGTGGTTAAGTCAGTGGTGTCGCTGACTATCTCTACCTCGGAATAGGGACTACAAGTTTCAGTTGTCAGCGTAGAAGTAGCGTACAAAATAATGAAAATTTTCTTAAAACCCGATAGTAGGAACCCTAGCCCTGTGACTGCCAGTAGGCATTGAATCAAGGACACGTCTGAGTTGAACTACTGCTTTACCTTATAAACCCGTACGAAGCGCTTTGATTCCACTTTTATTGTGCGAACTGCTAGTCTGTGGAATGCGCTGCCGGAATGGGTGTTCCCCGATGGTTACAATCTGGGTGTCTTCAAATCTCGAGTGAATCGGTTTCTTCTGGGCAAGCGTGCTCCATCGTAGACCGCATCGCGCTTAACATCAGGCGAGTTAGCGGTCAAACGCAAAAACTTCTTTGGTCTAGGTATCAAATACAACAGTTTTCCTACACCTACCTAGGTGTAGGAAAACTGTTAGGTTCTGTTTACTACTTCGCTTTTGGATCTCGCAAATGCACGCTGCATTCCCGCGATAAATAAATTTTAGGAAGTTTGTTAGTTTATTCGTAGATCGTTGAAGTTCCTCTACTACTTACCGTTGAATTCGATCATAACAAAACAATGTAACCAAGGACGGTTTACGAAATCTATGGGCTATTGCATCATGCCCATTAATCAGAATACTTATACGAAAAAACTTCCAGGAAATCGTGCTAAAGATTTAAGGTCAAATCCGCATTCAAATGGTGATGTTTTTTTAAATAATATAATAGATATTATGATTAACATTGATAAATTAATTACTGTTGTTTTTTTTTATTCATATAAAAAAAAAAAGTATTTTAAATATAATATTTGATGTATAAGTAAAAGACTGATAATAATTTATTTTTTTTAAACTTAAAAGACATATTGCTTGCAAAATGTTACTATAGCGCCTAGACGAGTACTCGGAGTAGGTACTTAGATAACAAATCAATTATGGAATACATCGATCCGATATTAATATTAGGGTCATTAATATGATACCTACCTTAAACATGCAACCTAAGATATGTAATTCTGTATGTGAATTTAATAGTGTGCAATAAATTATTGAGTATATCAGGCGAGGTCGAGTCAATCGCAAGCCCATTATTCAATGAGGAAAAATGAGTAACTTTCTCTTATCTTTTCTCTCCCGTCTTCATCTATAGTACTATAGCGTGAATCCAGCAAACGTTCGTGCAATGTGCTTGTCTATGGTGAACAACAAGTTCGTACGGCGGCTCGATCTGACCTCCAACTTTCTGAATATGGACGCGTGCTACCACCTCGGCCAGCTCCTCGGAGAAAGCTTCGCTTTGACGGAGCTCATCCTTTCTGGATGCAAGTATGTTTGTTTTTTTACGTATTTTTATGTATGTAGCTTTTATTGCAAAAAATAGTTTTTATCATCATTTTCTTCCACTAAATGCGATCAGCACTAGCTTGGGTCCAGACAGGTGTTAAACAGGTGTGACCTGGTTACAGGATTCTAAGCCCAAAGGAGGTCGTTGTCATCATTATAATTTTTATAAGACCAATCTTGAAATGAAACACACAGAAAAGATTATTTTTTGTATAAATTAGAACGGCAGTCAAGGAATTTTTTTAAGAAATTTGTTGTAGCCTCTTGCACCCACATAAACCCATAGCAACTGTGTTAGCAACTGTGACGCGGAGTTCGACGCGTTGACATAAATAATAATGTTCAATCATAAATCTGTCACAATATCTGGCGACAGAGTTTCCTTCTCATTTCCGTTCTATTTACTTCTCTTTTCTGTGCTTGAAATCATGCAACATACGTGCCTAAATACCAGTGGATGCAGATGGCAGGCTGCCGTTCAGTGTGGATTTCTAAGAGAAGTCCTATGTTCAGCAGTGGACGTTTTAATCTGGCTGATGATAATGACTAAACTGTCCTCGGTCCAAGCTTTTATTTGCTCGGCTGCTGCAAAAACATAGTAAAAATTTAATGAAAACTACTAATTATGATTTTTAACTATACCACTAAACTGCTTAACGCAAAAACTGTAAATAAGTACGGCACACCTAGGTACGTAATCATATATTTTTCACTAAGAAACTTGAATTGGCAACAATGAACTAATAGTCCAAATACAAACAAAGAGCTGCAAGGTTGTCTGCACGGTGAGATCGACTACATTACAGGCCTCAGGCTTGATGCGTTCGCAACCGCCATCATACCATATTTTCCTTGTTGGTCTGATATGACGTCCTAAGCCACGACACTTGGCGATACGAATTTATCTTTTTTTAACGGGCCGCCTGATGGTAAGCGATCACCGTCGCCTATGGATACCTGCAACACCAGGGGCATCACAGATACGTTGCCGACGTACGATGATTGATAATTGAACTCTATCGTGGCTCGGATGACATGTAATTCAATGGTCTTATTATTGATATTTTAATTGGTCTTCTTTTGGTCACCTACTCACCTGATGGAAAGCGATGTTGTGGCCGAAGATGGAGCACGTAGACCTAGAAGGTACTTATTCACTCTGACCTTGAAGACATAGGTTATAGTTTTCAGGAAACAAGGTCGGTAGAAAAGCGGTGGCGGCGTCATTTAAAATTGTAACAACTAACTGTTAATCATGGCAAAGCTTTCGGATGGACTAACAAATTCGCGTATGAATCATAATTTGCTTGTGTGTTTGTAAGCCACGGGGTAACGTATGGCGCTTATGATTGGAGAAAACAAAATTCATTCATTCAATTCGCGCCTAGGATTGGCCCACTCGAAAAGTACATGCTGAAGATTAAGCAACTTTTCATCACGGCGGGGTAAAGCTGTTAAGTGGTTATATCGTGATTGGTTCAGATGATCGAAGTTGTTTGCGCTATTTTAGTTTGTGATGACAGTATTGGCCCGCCCGGAATGTTCCGAGTGGTGGACCTGCTAGCTGACCGTACCATGGATGAGCTGGACGTGTCCAGGAACGGCCTCGGCGATGAGGGGTTCCAGTTCCTTGCCGACAAGATTCTAGAAGGCGCTGTTATTAAGAAGTAAGCAAACATACAGCGTATAAAGTTTTTTTTTCTTTTTTAGGGCTCCGTACCCAAAGGGTAAAACAGGACCCTATTACTAAGACTCCGCTGTCCGTCCGTCTGTCTGTCTGTCTGTCCATCTGTCACCAGGCTGTATCTCATGAACCGTGATAGTTAGACAGTTGAAATTTTCACAGATGATGTATTTCTGTTGCCGCTATAACAATATATACTAAAAATAATAAAATCAAAATAATATTAATATTTAAGGAGGCTCCCATATAACAAAAGTGATTTTGCTCGTTTTTGCTCGATATTGATAATGGCAACAGGTAGACGCTTGAAATATTCACATAATTATTTAGTTATATATTCACTTTAAAATTATATATGTAAATTAAAATAAAACAAATATTTAATATTTAAATATTTATACAACAGTCATGATTTTTTTGTCGTTTTTCATAGATAATGGTACGGAACCATTTGTGCGCGAGTCCGACTCGCACTTAGCTGGTTTTATTTTTCTTTTGCCATTGTGGCGCCCCTTGCTATCTTACGCCTGGAGCGACCGCTCCTATCGGTTCTACCCCAGCCCTGTGTGGAGGCCCTATTGATTCAATGAAAGTAGGTACGTCATATATATAGTTCTTAAACAATTAAATAATATGGTTTTTCAGGCTGAACTTAAGCCGCAACGAGCTGACCGGTTTGTCCGCTAAACTCCTCTCAGATGCGATCCTGGAGAACAACATGATAACGCACCTCGACCTGTCTTGGAACAAGATGGGGACTACTTATTCGCAAGCAGGTAATTTCATTCTTATGGAAAAAATAATCGTAATATAATTATCAATAGAAAAAACCGACTTCCTAAAAATGACAGAACTGGTCCAAATTGAAATGGGATCACATGGAAAGCACCAGCTTTCAAATAAAAAAAGAATCATCAAAATCGGGCCACTCAGTCGAAAGTTTTGAGATAACAAAAAAAAAACCAGTCGAATTGAGAACCTCCTCCTTTTAGGAAGTCGGTTAAAAAGGTCGTCTGCATGATGAGTTCGATATCGAATTGAGAAACTCCTCCTTTTTGGAAGTCGGTTAAGAAGGTCATCTGCAGGATGAGTTCGATATCGAATTGAGAACCTCCTCCTTTTTGGAAGTCGATTAAAAAGGTCGTCTGCAAAGTGAGTACGACTAAAGGCATCAAGCCTATTTAGGCGAGATGCGTTCGCACACGCCACGCTACCTAACCATATTATATCCCTTGTTTGTCTGATCCAAAATCTGAACCATTACACCAAATGCTTAATAGCCCGTACAGTACATAAATCCAATAATAACAAAAATACCCCGGAATAGCGCTGTTTTGTGAAAAATACTAAGCCACGATGATTTGAAAAATACCTATTATTTTTGACAACAAGTATTTTACTATCTTGCCAAAATTTGATTAGTTAACAAGCGCTTTCACGCTCAAAGCTTCCTTATCATAGGAAATTAGTTTCACTTTTTTACGTCCCTCAGATAAAAGCCTCCGAAATAACGTCGTCAAAGAAAGAATAAGAATAATAACTCTCATTTAAGCACATTCAGTTTACGCGCAAGGCATTTCGTCCTAATTGTGTCAGTTCTTTACGAAATGTCCTACCGTTTGACCCCGGCTCGCGTCTGACACTTTATTTGGACGCTCCGAAAATTGCTCGAAAAAGATAAGAGCCCAAATGACCTCAGTCAACGACTAATGTATAAATTGAGCGCGCATTTGCTGTTCATTTTGTCATTGCGGTTTGGCTTGCCTCTTTCATGGAGACAATGACTTTACGATTCAACTAAGAACGATCTGTATAAGCACTAGCTGAATCCCGCGGTCTTACCCGCGATTTTCCAGTTTTTCCGCATTGCTTGGGGGAAATGTACCTATCTTCTTATATCCTTCCTCATGATGTACACTATCTTCCTGCCAAATTACGTAAAGATCGGCCAAGCCGTTTACTCAAACAAAATCTAATTAATTGTTTGTCAGTCATGAAAAGCAAGCAAACAGACAGAGAGACAGAGTTACTTTCGCTTTTATAATATTAGTTACGTTATACTCATTAATGTCTGTAGGCAGCGAAATAATAACTATAATTTCGTTGTCTGCAGCATAAATGTGTATCGAATAAAATAAACGTTCCTGTTTTTTTTACATTGTACGAGAGATATTACTGTAGAACTAATTTGGTTACTCCGACTACAGTGCATTCAGTGTTAACTTCTTTCGGTGTTTTTTTTCAAGAGAGAGCACTCACAGCTCCTTGGCGATATGCAGTCAATATAAACAAAATGTGTGAATGTCCTGTCAGTTTCCATTATAAAAACCTTAAACAAATGAGGAATGTAGATCGTTCTAAGCTGAATCCCATAGTTCCATAGACATTGTTTTTAAGAACGAGGCAAGTCAAACCACAATAAATTAACTGTTTTTCTACCATAATTATGAGAAAATCTAAAAAACTTTCTCAAAACTAAAACTGCGACGCTACACAATTGGCATACACAGCAAAATGCCAGAATAATATCTTCTTTCATGGACATTTCTTCCACGCCTAGTGAATCAAAAAGTCTGAAGAATAGCGATTTATGACATGAATCATATTATGCTGGTAAATGGCATGAGTATGCTGCAGCGGCAGCATCCTGATGCCATTTACCAACACATGCGCATCACATGAAATTGCGACTAGCTTTTTGAAGCTTGCTTCCAATTACCCCACCATAACGCTACAAACTTCATTAAAGGTTTCGACTCTTAACGAACGTCAATAAAAAGTAACTCAAAGCGTGAGTTGTGAACGTGCATGGGGTGCATAATTACGACAGATTATATGTGATCCATACACGCGGAAAGTTGCAATAAAACGCGCACGACCGTTTCAGAACCGTTCAGCGTTTGAAACTTTTAGTTGGCTATTCCATTCCCACGGCGGCTCGCCCGCTCTCATAAATATTAAACAGGACACGGGTTCAACTCGGAGCCGTTTTATTTTCAACATGTGCGATGTGATGCTGCCATTTCCATACTTAGGTGTATGATATTCGCTGGTGCGGTCGGTGATTGCGGTCGTTAGTCGCCGCCCCGGTCCCGCCCGAACGCGATTTCGATAATGCGATTGCAGTATTTGCAGCTTTAGAGCTTGTCTATTTCTCGGTCAACACTTATAGGTATTGGGGGTTTGGCGCGACGGAATACATTTTAGCTTTGCCTGTAAAGCTATGTTTACTGGGAAGAGTACCTACTAAGTTTTATCTGGTGGTTTGTCTGGTAGCTTATCAACATTGGTATTGGTTATTTTGTCAGACGAGGCCTGTTACACGGTTAAAACTGATGTCTTATTCAAAGTCATTTCAAACTATGATTATGGGATCTGCTTTCAAAAATGCCCGAACCAAAAGTGTACTAAAACCACACTATCAAGATAATCTGTGCATTTAGTCTACATCTTTTGCAAGTTAAATTTGACATTGTTGTAACGATATAAGACTTAAATGTGGAAGTTGGAAACACCACGGAAGGTAGCTCATTCCACATTTTGCAAGTGTGAGGCAAGAAAGATCTTGTGAATCGCACAGTATGCGATTTCCACTGGTCTATGAGTTCATATTTCGTTTCACCAGTCTCTACGTGGCATAACATAGTTTTATAATCAGTTCGTTAACCCAAGGCTATCTTACAATGTTTACTTTGTTTATCAGGTCCAAATTTACTTCTGAACACGTTAGGAGACAGCACGGTCCTGAAAGAATTAAACTTCGCATGGAACGCCCTGACCGTGACTACGCCAATACGGAAGCTCCTTACTCCTAATACTCTGGAAATGCTCAGCTTCAGAGACAACAGGTGATTCATACGTATTTAATGAAAGGCGAAGACCATGCTATTACTGTTCGTCTATTAAGATAGCACTCCAATTTTTTTTGAGGAAAAGCAAACTAAAGCGGCATTTTTAGCGTTCTGGTCCTATCAAATCATTATCATAATCATCAGCCAGAAGAGGTCCACTGCTGAACATAGGCCTCCCCCTTTAACCTGAACCACACTGAACTACATTCTTGCCATTTGCAGTCTGACGCATTAATAGACGACATTGCGAGAGCACACTGTCGTCGGTCCATCTAGTGGGAGGCCTACCTTTGCTGCGTCGTCTCCACTCAAAAACTTTTCTTCCCCATCGGTTCTTAGAGCGACTTGTGTTAATTTATATATAGCCATTCAACTCGCATAAAGATATTCGATTCTTGTTTGAGTATATTTTCTAACAGAAAATATATGACTTGATACCGGATGTTGACAAACAGAATCTGCCTATTAAGTCAAGCGAAGTCATTGATAAAATATTGTTTTTAGAAATGTTGATTTACAGCTTGTTGAGAATAAAGCCAATTATGAGCAAGGTAAATATTTACTGAAATAAACATGTCCAAACAAATCCCTAATATAATTTTAATATTAATTTCCTTTGGGATAACAAGTATTGTTTAGACAGAACGGTAGTACTGAGCCGAGAGGAAATTATTATACTTATCATTATGAACTACTATTACAAGTGGACTGAAATTGAGAAAAAAATTATCAAATGTTCATAGAAACATTCATTCACGCTCCACAAAAATAATGGTATTGCATCCAATGGATGCAGATGGCAGATAGACGTTCAGTGTGGAGTTAGGGGGAGGGTCTTCTGGCTGATGATGATGAACACAAATTGATTATTAATATGCCATGCAAATAAAATCAAAGCACAAGAGTACTTATTTTGAGCATGGGTAATCGGCACAGAATAAGTACCCGTATTAGCGCTGAAACAGCGCAGTTCGGCGCAACTTTTCTTATTACCTAAACAGAATCGCTTAACACAATAAGCCGTAAGGACCTGTTGTATTACTTAGTATGTCAACGGTTTTGAGTTAAATGAATAAAATTGCAAGCGTGAGAGGGACAATACAACATTCTGCATGGGTTCGAGAGAGACGAGAAATTCTGTCGTCTGAAAATGATTTAGGCGTTCCATAAGAAGTTTTCATAAACAAAGTGACATGATTCACAAGTTGTGAATTGTAATTCTTGCTTTATTACCTACATCCTTGCTCAAATGATCATTAATTCATTACAACTCATGATATCAGGTAGCTCAGAAGCATGACCGGAGGACATGCTCAGCTTCCTTATTAAACGAGAATTATGCTTATTTTGATAACAGTCCAATTTAAGAACACGTAGTATATATACCCTTGGGAAAAGATGCTATAAAGTACCTTTTCCCCAAGTCAATACGTCTTTTGCTCGTGGGTTTGGTAAATTCATAAGGGCTCATGTCTATAACGCGGTGAATAAACATTGTAATTTAAAAGAACTATCTATTCACGAAGCCAACAAGACATTGTATAAGTTTCTACAAACGCGCAGCTACAAGGAGACATGAGATTTATTAAAGATTTTATCATGATACTTATAATACTTACCTGCTTACTGCTTTACTTATAATTAAATATACTAGGAAATGCATTTATATTCTATTTATTCTTGTTTATAGTGATAATATATATATATATATATAAATATATTAATGCAATGATAATATATATATATATATATAATAACATATTTATACTTATTCGTTATATTAGTTTTTTATTGAGCACCCATAATTTACCCATCTTTAATTTCCTATTTAATAACATTAACAAAATATTATGCTAACTAGAGGCTAACAAAATATTGTGTTTAATAAACCGTATCAGTTTCCTGCGATACAGTCCTAGCCAAGTGCAGGAATCGCAGATTTCAAAGCTTTCATAGACATAAGCCAGTGTGTTCCTAGTTGATATAAAACTTATGTACTAAGCCTATGTTTAAGCAAATAAAAATATTTTTCATATTTTTTTCGTACTTGAGGGCAAAATACGAAATGTCGTATGATTCAATATATGTAAAAATCTCGTGTCACGATGTTTGTGGTCGCACTCCTCCGGCTCGACCGATTTTTATGATTTTTTTAATGTAGGTATATTTGGTATGTATGATAATAGTAAAGTATTTTTTATCACCACGCGGGTGAAACCACGGGGCGCAGCTAGTTTTATTATTTAAAACAACAACGGCGCCACACAAAAATTTCCCGATTTCACTGTGAATTTTATTCTAATTGCTGCATTTCGAAGAATAGTGCAGAAACCAGAAATTGTCATTCAATCCATATAACATGGTCAAAACAAAACGACTAGGTATGAAAAAAAAAGAAAATATATTTATTAACATAAACATGAGTTTAAAATAAGGAATGTATTAAGATTATACAAACAGTTTATCAAGGCTTATGAGAGAATTATCTTAAGTATAAAATATAACAGCGATTCCCGCACTAGGCTAGGCCTGTATCGCGGAAATCCAATACGGTTTATTCATAGGTTTATACCTCTAGTTAAAATATTATAAGTCGATAATATGTGTCTATATATCAATATTAAAGAAATAGGTATTACGTAATGGGATTATGTATATGAATATATTATTATGTAGGTATATTAATTGTACATATTATGTTTGCTGTGTTTTAATTTATGATGGTAAAAGATTGATTTTAAATTTACATTTAAGGTAGGATTTTCATGTTAGGTATGTGACTAAAGCGGCGTACATTTGAATGCGTACAATGAATACAAGCTCAAGTGCCCGCATCCTCACGTCTGAAGCTCATTACGATTCACAGAAGTCAGGTGACGCGGAAACCGAGTCAGATGAGGTATTACAAATTTCCATGAGCTCAAAGTTTTAGCTGATAATTCTCGCAACACTCGTGGGGTGACTATTCCTAACAGATCCTAACTGGGCCTTACAGATCGCAGAATAAGCAACGAACCGAACACGAAATAACACTTCTTTATTTCGTGCGAACGATTCAGTCAGTTTTTGGATAGGTGCATGGCTGCGACTGGCATAATTAGAGCACACTTCGGGCAGCACACGTCCATCGTTTGGATGATACGTCTGTGGATCTCTGTATTTGTTCTTTAAGAGCGGGCCTAATGGCAGGATAAATTCTGATTTCCCCCGCGCATCTCGCCACACCCAGCGCATGTACGGATAACAAACACGGGCGGCGCGACGACGCGCGGAACCAAGCTTGCGTACTCGACGTCTGAACTGACATGGACTACCCGTCTCAACAGAGCGATGGTAACTGATCGGTGCAACAAACCGATGCCTCAAGCTTGTGTCACGCGAGACGAAAGACAGCGTATTGCGCGGATTAAAAATGTTGTAAGCGCCAAGTGCTTTCTACTCTCATAGCTTATAGAATAGACAATATTTTTAAAAATTGCTAGGGTCAGCTCTAGGTTATACATGAGTGATAATATTTACATAATTTATTGTTCAATAATATGTACCAAAACAGAATGCAAACCAAAAATGTTGAAAATTAGAGGTAACTTTGTGATGGTTTTCTATCGAGAAAATTTTATCCTACCATGTTTTCGTCAGGGTCGACCTTTACTTATATATTGAAATTTCCTAACGTATTTTTTTTTCGATTTTGGGCATGATTTACTACTGTGAAAATCTAATCAAAGATTGAAAATTTTGCTTTAGGCCCAATCTTAATTTAACTCTTTGCTGACCGCTATCTCTGTCTTTTAAGTTAAGCGATCATACGGTCTAAGATGGAGCATGCATATTTGTCCTAGAAAAGCAATCGTATGCAACAACCATTGAGCTAGAGGCCTTTGGGTGGCGTAATTACTATTGACGCTGGCCTATTCAAAGTTTCATACACTTTCGGTATCCATTACAGAGCTAATCGTTATCTCGCTATGTATTTAACGTGCGTGAATTTACTATCTAATTGACTAATAATTAAACTACTGATGTGTTAATTCAGGGTATAAACAATTTTCACACCTAATTTCACTAATATTTGTTATGTTATTACGAAGCTAAGTGATTTTATTTATCATATAGGAACTGTACAATAGGATCTGATGATAGAGAATTCACAGTCGCTTCGTAGACAACTTGAAAAAGCCAAAACACTACCGTTTATAGCTATTATCAGAAAAATATTTTAAAACATAATGTAAAAAACTGACCCTGACCTTATTCTGAATATGGCTTTGTCTTACCGATGTCCCTAACGAGTCGTCTAGACGTAGGAAAAGCTAGTCACGTTTTCCTGTCTGGAAGTCTGAAACCCATCTTCATCCATGCTAGTATAAAAATAATAGTTTGGATGCTTTGCATTACATCATCAGCCAGTAAAAATCCACTGGTGAACAAAAGCAGATGCTTTGCATGTTCCTATAGAATAACTTTGGCGTTATGATTTTGACAAATTAGTCTCTTAAGGTGAAAGGTAGTCTCTACTTGGTGAAAGTAAACTTCGCAAAAAGGGCTCACATCCGAGAGCAAGATGCACGTACTATTTGCATTTTTCATGCATCTGTTTAAACTTCTCAAATAGCAAAGATTGCGTAGGCGTAAGACATATGAAAAATTGCGTATCCCGCCGTATACAGGCATCAAGCAAAGTTTTAACATTTTGAAAATTGAAGATAAATAATTATCAACAAAAAAACCAGTTGGATTGAGAATCTCGTCCTTTATGGAGGTCGGTTAAAAATTAACAGCTATATGAGATGTAAAAAACTACTGGGCGTTATCGCTTCGATTCAAAACAATTTTCATGTTGACATATTTTAATTTGACGATGGAGATTTAATTTTTACAGATTCAGAGGTGTTCCCCGATAGTTACGATCTGGGTGTTCAAGTCAAAAGTGAATCGGTTTCTTCTAGGCAAGCGTGATCCATCGTAGGCCGCATCATCGCTTAACATCAGGCGAGTTGGCGGCCAAGCGCAAGCCTATTTTACAATAATAAAAAAAAAAACCTAAAGTAAACATTTTTGTAGGCTCCCATCACAAACTATTAGAACAATTGGCGCCATGCTGCCTCTCTGCACGAACTTGGCTACGTTGGACATCTCACACAATATCCTCGTGCCGGCTGATGCGTTCTTCATGCTTAACAAGATGAGGGACCCTCGCATCAAGCTCAAAAACTTGTACATGGACGACGAGCCCGTCGACAAGGAATTCTTGCCTGTAAGTAAAAGGACGTGATTTTACATTTATGATGTATATTGTGATAAATGGAAACACTTACTCTTTCATACCCTAATAAAGTGTTTTGGGAGCATAAATATGTAACCAGAGCCTGCGAATTTAGGAGTGTGTTGATGAATATTCAGATTGATTCGTTGTCTTGAATAATGAAGTCCAACAGTTAAATTCTCGCATATTTTCGAAATAATTTCTAAATCGAGAGGTTTATTTATTTAAATCTTGTTCAATGCTTATAATATTTTAAGTATGTAATTATTATGAGATTTGCGAAGAAGTTAATCATCATTATGATTATCAGCCAATGAGATGTCATACTCATTAAAAAGCACTAAAAATATGACGATACCGTACTAGCTACCTACATAGGACCCATTGAACTTTACAGCCTTCACAGCCTTTTACAGCAGTCCCAATTAAAGTATTTCACTATCTAAACACACAACATGGCATTTTTGATTATTTGTCATACTCCAAAATCGCGCATCGTATACGTTTGCGTCATTGCCAGACACAGGACGGACTGAGTTCACTCTATTAATTAACTTGTGTTTATATTGCCGCACAGATCTCGGTAAAACGTATCTACTTTGGTTTATATATAACATCATTGTTATCATGTTCCCACTGCTGGGACACAAGCCAGTGAGTGAGAAAAGATGGACGCTAATCTACAATGCTGACCCAATCATCATCATTACAGCTATAGGACGTCTACTGCTGGACATACATACATAGGCCTCTCCCATCGATTTCCAAAAGGGCTGCTGGAAAGCGGCCAACTGGCCGGCTAGCCGGCGGATGGCCCAGTGCATGTCTGTGAATGTCAAATATCTTTAACTTTTGAGATTCTTGAACATACCAGTTTCCTCACGATGTTTTCTTCCATCGGTTTTGATAGGAATCAAAAGTGGTGAAAACTGTTCACCAAAAATTACAATCTTGATGCCTCCAATACGGAGGTTTGCAAGAGTGTGAAAGTGTGCAAGTGTGTAAGTTTGTCCGCGCTCAACTTCATAACAGCTGAACGGATATGAAATAAATTTGGTATGGAAGTAACTTTTACCCAAGATTAGCACATAGGCTACTTTTTTATACCAGAAAAATGTCTCCAATAGGAAAGCGAGTGAAATCACTGGGCGCGGTTAGTTAACAACATAGAGTGTTTCTTTTCTTCCATCAGCATTTAGAACAAATCGAAACACTGAAGTTCAGGCAAGACATGGTGGTAAGGTACGGACGAGTGATGCGAGACTACACCCTTTCGACTCGAGACTTGAGGGAGATCGTGATGAAGCGCCTCGCGTACGTCACCAGACCCACCAAGAAGAACAAGTTTGATATACAGTGAGTATTATTGCAGCTCACTTGCTTGCTATTTTTTATGCCATAGGTGGCAAACAAGCAGACGGGCCGCCTGATGGTAACCGTCACCTATGGATACCTGCAACACCAGGGGCATCACAGATACGTTGTCGTCCCTTAAATACTCTATTAACAGCCCTTTTGAATAACCCCATATTAAAGCTACTCGGAAATTCCGCAGGAGGGAGCTCATTCCACAAATTGCGGGTGTAAGGCAAAAAGAAACGCGTAACGCGTAAAACGCACAGTGTGCGATTTCCACGATCTATGATATGTGGATGAACTTGCAGGCGGTGGCGGCTCGTGCGATGAAAAAACTGCGATGCCGATGGCCTAGTGTCAATCCTAATTGGGCCATTATGTTAATATAAAACAAATACTAGACCAAGAGTTCCCTGTCCACCTTTCGGCTCCATCAATCAGACCCTCGTCACCAAGTGTTTTAACTTTTGTTTAAACGAGCCACACAAGAGTGTTTTTAAGATTCTAAACTTTATTATTTTGTAGGCTGTTTCTTTTGCGAGTGTACAAGAAGAAGCGCAACATTGAACCTCGAGAATTGCTTGACAAGTTAAAGGTCGCTGGTGCACCTGCCTTTGGAGACGCACTCATCGTGCAGTGCGCCGATCACTTCCCCGGACCCGTCACCGAGAAGGGGGTCGGCACTATCAATATGGACAGTGAGTATATCCAATGGTTCGTACAGAACCACTTTTACTATACTTTCCTCCTTTATTTCATTCAAATTTTGAGATTTGCGCGTTCAATGAACATCTACTGTCACGTGACCACGGTTAGAGAAACATTAGTTTCCGAGTGTTATGGTGATGGTAGAATTACTACGCGCCGTGCGTTTTCGTTGTGTTGTTAACAATGTTGTTGTAACAATGTTCGTAATGTTGTTACAGCAATGCCTTACAGCAATGTTAACGATATAGTCATATATGTCGACAGCAATGTTCATAATGTTGTAAAAACAATTCTACCGATATAGTCATAGCAATGTTCATAATGTTGTTACAGCAATGTTAACGATATAGTCATAGCAATGTTTGTAATGTTGTAACAGCAATGCTACAGATACAGTCATAGCAATGTTCATAATGTTGTTACAGCAATGTTAACGATATAGTCATAGCAATGTTTGTAATGTTGTAACAGCAATGCTACAGATACCGTCATAGCAATGTTCATAATGTTGTTACAGCAATGTTAACGATATAGTCATAGCGATGTTGTTTCCCGGACAATTTTTTAAAGTTTTTTTAAATTACAGTCATTGTCGACTACGTAAAACGACTATGGCCCGATAAGAAATTGCCACCGAGTCCACCCCCTGAACCCAAGCAGCTCGCTCCAGAACCACCGAAAAAGGGAAAGAAAGAAAAAGAAGAGGGTAAAGGGAAGGGTAAGAAGAAGAAATAAAGAAGAAACAAAGATACTTGTAATTGTGTATTCTAGACTAGTGCACACGACGATCTAACGACATAAACATAGGTAAATAACATTATGATTTGTCAAGGGTACAAAATTGCAGTAAAATAAATAAAGGCACTTGCCTTTAAAAAATGCTGTTTTATGGTTGGTACTTATAATCAGGTAGGTTATAATGAATATTTTATGATATGTAATTTAACCGATTTAATTGTATGGTCTTAACGGTCGAAATATGAATTAGCACATGAAATTCGACAATCTTGAAATCATAACTAATAAAAAAAAAAAACAATAAATAAAACTACAGGTAATAATTCTTACTTGCTCCGCTGGGACAGCGATCCGAAGTCGGTATTGGCCTCCCACAGAAGAGAACGCCATTGGTTCCTGTCTCGCGTTGTCTCTCGCGACTTGGAGTTCGTGCAAGTCCGAATCTACGGCATCTTTCCAGGGTTATCTAGGCCGGCTGACATGTCGACGACCATTAGGAACTCAAAGATACGCCTCGAATTTCTATTCTGTCCCATTATCAGCAGGTGGACTGTCCAGTGGAGCTGGGCCGGATTTAGGGGAGGGCAACCGGGGCTACGGTCCCAGGGACCCACAATAGATACTTCGGAAGTAAATAGTACCAATTCGGACTAGTAAACACTAGTAAACCACTCCTTTGTTGCCCCGAGGCCTCAAGAACTCTATATCCGACATTGCAGAGGAGTCTCTGCGCTTTGGCCTCTCCCATGGCGATAAGCTCATCAATCTTCACGATTTCCCGAACTCACCAGACAAATTGTAATATAGATAGGTTATTAATGGATCCTGTCATAAACTTTCACTGTTTCATAGAGCGAATTCGAAACGGTTAGCCTTGATTTTATATTTTTTTATATGTTCACGCGTTGCAAATCGTAACAGTTTTCTAACAATGAATTTTCATGACAGTGTTGGAGTGTTGGCATCACAGAAAAGATTATTTTTTTACTAGAACGGCTGTCAAGGCATATTTGTTGTAGCCACTTGCACCCATATAAACCAATAGCAACTGTGACGCGTGGTTCGACGCGTTGACATAAATAGTAATGATCAATCAAGTTTCTGTCACAATACCTGGCGACAGAGTTTCCTTCTCATTACCGTTCTATTTACTTCTCTTTTCTGTGGTTGGCATCGCGTATCGCGTCACAATTTATAATCCTCTGCTCGATATAAGCTTGTATTAATTTACAGCAACACTATCGCTCCCTGACACTGCGTGTACTGTCCGGCTTACAATCGAAGCGTCAATGATTGCTTCTTGTACTGACTCACTAGACAGCCGCTTGACCTCAATCAACCTAAAATACCTCCTCAGAGACCTCCGCTTGTTTCCCTACCCGTAATTTAAAAAGATAACATCAGGAGGCCTGCGTAGAAGCTGAAATTAGTTGTCTCTTCTCAAATATTCAGATTGGGAACAATCCCTCGTTATCTTAAGTTCCTTTCTTTGCACAATTCGGTGAAATATTTAATTTACTTTGTCGAAAGTTTGCTACGAATACTCCGGTCATATCTGTCGAGATAGCGACGCTAAGATATGCTTTTGGAGTGCTTTTAGTTGGTATTTTATAATGTTCTATCGTGTTTTTTATTTTTATTTTTAGATGCGGTTTTTGTAAATAAATCATGATTAATTATTACAAAACTTTTTTATTTAGTAATAAGCTTGCGTATACCACCACTTTGCCTGATGTTAAGCGACGAGGAAAAGAAATCAATTCACTAGTGACTTGAAGACACCCAGATTGTAACTTTCGGGAAACTCAAGCAACGCATTGCACAGACCAGCGGTTCGTACAATAAAAGTGGAAACAAACTGCTTCGTACGTGTTTTTAATTAATATCAATCATGAAACGGTGTCGCCTTTGCCTTTTAGTGCCCGCCCTGGCCATCTGATAGACGAATGGGCAAGAGGAAATTGAATCATGCAGATTCTTCGAAATGTATTACATAAAAAATATTATTATTATTCAATTAAAGCCTTGGGAAATTTGTTGTTTTGCCATAAAATGGAAATATTAGTTTCACGGCTAGATATTTCCCGGGACACGCAGGATTAAAGGATTGTAAATAACTTTCAGGGAAGCTCGAGTTCCTAATCCTTGCTTAGTAAATATACGAGAAAATAATGATAATATAAAGTAGGCAATACTTTTATAAATTAGCTAATATAGATTGGAAGAATATCTTTTTGGCTGAACACTTTGTATGAAATGAAATAAATCTTATAGTACCTACAAGTACAATATGACGAAGGATCAATAGTTTTGACTATGGCTATATTAACTACAAGTGCTGTTACCCACGACTTCGTACGCGTAGATTTTCGTATAAACTTTCAACCTTTTTTCCCTCCCTTAATCCGGCTCTTTCGCAAAATAATGTAGCCTGTACTTCAATCTGGCCATAGCTAAGCAAATTTGTGAAAACTGCGTTTAAATCCGTCCAGTGGTTTAGGAGGTGTGCGTGCACAAACAAACAAAGTTCTAAAAACTATCTTAACGTGTTCTGCTGCTTATTTTAAGACGCCCTGTGTGTATTTTTTTATATCGCAATTACAGTTTTTTTTTCTTTACGTTTTTATTATATGCATAGCATAGACTATACTGGACCCGGGTATGTCCTAAAACTGCGACCAGAACCACCGGAGAATGGGCAGCAGCGTCCTAATAGTATACGGTGAACCTACTGCGATCCCCAAGCCGCCTGCCAAGCGTGGGGATTATGGCAATACCACTCTATGAGGGAGGCCTCGTCCAACAGTGGACGTTAATTGGCTGATGATGTGATGTGATGTGATAGACTATACTTGTTGTACCTACCTTTACATATCAAATGCAGCAATAATCATAACACAATAAAAATACTTTAAAAGTTTAATGTTACTATCATTTTAAAGTGATTGGTTTGTAGAATTGGGCCCAATAGAGTGCTAAACTACAATTATCGTAGAACTAGAGAACCGATAGAGCGCCGACTCGCACCACATAGGGAATTATATCCACAGAGTGCACGCACAAAGTAAACAGCTTCAAAATAGGCGCACAGTTCGGTAATAGATGCACATGACGTGACGTCGCTCGCGTATGTGACGTCATACGCGTTTGGGACAGACTCGTGGTGAGTATGGTCAGGGAAAATGGATTGCACGAAAAAATTGTATGCTTTTTGGAATATATTTTACGGAAGTATTTACAATCATACTCGTAGATTGCTTTTAGGGATAAGGTGTTGGCACTTGTGGCACCAGTTCGTTAGTTTCTCTATTTGTATTGAGTTTTAACTGACCAAAAAAGAGGAGGTTCTCTAATCGTTAAGTTCTGGTGTGCATAAAAGAAAGTTACTATCTATCTATATTTCAAGTGATTTTTTCAGTTCAACTTGTGATGCGACAAGTTTACAAAACTCAAATAATGATCTAAAAAGAAATACGAAAGCCCTACTGCAAAATGTAGCTAATTAATGTATGATACTCCGGTGATCAAGATAAATCTAGCGACTGGTGCCTAAAAAGCCATTTAAGCAACGAGGTGTACCTAATAAATAGACAAACAATGAAACATACATACATTTCAACGTATTTAATTATATATATGTAATTAATAATGTAATGTATACATCAGAAAAACTTTAAATTTCTTCTTCGGCATCTGTAAAAAAAATACACGCATATTGCAGAAAATTTAGTATATAAATAGAACTAAACAAGAATATTAAGTTTTAAAATTATTAAGTAAATTAAAGCATTAGCTATCTATAATGCTAAGATCACTTTCTTATGAGCCCAACCAATTACACAGCACTGCAAATACTAAGGCTTGATTTTCTGCCAATTTGACGTCTTTTGGGCCCTATGGTAAATCACTGACTATGTATATGTAATAACAGAATTTTCAATGCTTTGGTGAAGTCATTAAGTATAATTGTTTTTTTTTCTACGTGCTGTTTATAATTTATGGATACTTATATTACTTTATAAATGTTCTACTTCTGGGTCACATAGAAAATGTATGTTCTAGTAAAAAGAAATGTATTTTACGCAAACATATTGCTACGCATGACTGACGTGTGTTCTTAACGCTTATGATCAGCAACGCGGAAGTTTTCAATAAGAGCCGTAACGGATACGTCAACTTGGCCGACGAACCGCCGTCCAACCAACGGGAGAGAAAGAGAACAATTTCTTTGTCTTTCCCGTTGGTCAGACGGCGGTTCGTCAGCTAAGTTTGACACATCTATTAGCTAATTAATGGTGCACGAGAATATATTGCTACGCATGACCGACGTTCGTTCTTAACTCTGATGATCAGCAACACAGAAGTTTGCAATAATGGTTCACGCAAATATATTGTTACGCATGTCCGACGTTAGACGTCAAATCAGAAGGATATGATAAATAGTGCCAAAAATACAAGAACAAACTGAGACATATTCACAAGCACACATCACGCCAAGAAAAGAAAAAGAGCTAGCTGACAAAAAAACAATGCAATAGCCATTCTACTCCTTTGCGAGTCCAACTGTACGTATAGTATCGTGTGACCGCGGCAAAGGGTTCCGTACCGCGGTAGTCGCCAATTAACCACGAATCACGGGCCCCGCTCTCATGGCGGCAATATTTGGCCATCACTACTCTATTGACTCACACTAGAAATGTACAGATGCACAAGTAAAAAAGTTGGACGATTTGGACATACAAGAAAATTTCAACCCAAGTTATTTACAATATAATACAATACAACAAAGATCTATTGACAACACAGAAAAAGGACATTAGGTTGAATTTCAACAATTGTCGTTTTTGCCTAATTTTGGTCTAAATGTTTCAGTACTTTTTGTAATAATGTACTTTTTTTAGGTTATAAGTTTTTGATATATTCACGACACCTTAATTTTTGGTGTTGTCGGAACACCAAAATTTATTAATTACACCAAAATTTAAATTTTCATATGATATGCTTAATTGTGGTGGTTAATTAATAACCAGTGTCCATTATCAGTATTAAATGAACTTTTTCTAGATCAATAAGTACTTTAAAGTTACTAAATGAAGCAAGGTTAAAGCCCAATCTTATACACGGTGCAATTTAATCAGTTATGAAACTTAGCTGTTGTTATGATAACGGTCTCCTCTTCAATCACCCTTTACAAGAAGGAAGAACCCATTAAATAGAGGCACAAAAAGCGGTCGTACTGCTAACAGCGATCTCTACCAAGTAAACGTGTTACGATACATAAGGTGAGCAGTGATCGATTATGAAGGTTTTATAATAACTTGCCGATTCGCGAGAAACAGAAATAGTGCTCTCTTTTTAATATAAGGATTTAGGAAAGATGGTGTTTATAAAAATATTCGTTTCAAATTGTACGACAAAACAAAATGAGTGCATGTTTGTCAAAATAAAGTCATCATCATCATCAGCCATAAGACGTCCACTGCTGAACATAGGCCTCCCCTTTAACCTCCACACTGAACGACAACCTGCCATCTGCATCCACTGGATGCCCGCGACTCTCACGATGTCGTCGGTCCATCTAGTGGGAGGCCTACCTACTTTGCGTCTTCCGGTTCGTGGTCTCCACTAAAGAACCTTTCTTCCCCTTCAGAATAAAGTGCTTACCTATACATAAGACTATTTAAAATAACAATTTATTGATAACCTGTTTTGCAATGAATAAATGAATTATAGTGCAATGAGAGAAAGCGTCTCACAGTTGCCATAATATTGTAAAAAAACTGGATGAAAACATTACATTATGATAAACTTTACTAGCTTTACTAATATCTGCTCTTTTTTATTCTGCGCAAGTCACCAGTCAACTCATTGAGCTCATTTGGTTGCAATCTAGCTTGCTCGTAGACCCGCTACGATGCTACGATACTGCTACACTGCTACGCAATCATGTGGTGGGTCTACGGCAGCAATTAGCTCTGTTGAAGAGGCGGAAACGGGGATTAATTGGATGATTTTGTGTCGTGTTTTGATGCGCCTATGCCTGGGGTTAAAGAAATGTACTTTTATGGCACAAAGTATTTTTGTGTATGCATATAAATCTGCAAAAGCCTGCCGATAGTGCGGGCTGTTGAGTCTACAGACACAGAGAGAGAGAGAGAGAGCGAGAATGAGAAACATTCCATTTTCAACATAAGGCTTCGTGTCTATTTTTTATCCGTTGCAAAAATCATGGTACAAAAAGTTATTAAAAACTTAGCTACAGTTAATGATTATGACGGTAAATGTCCCGTTAATAATCATATAACTGTAATAAATGACCGTAATAGTTTAAATTTAAATATTGTTTCGGAAACTTAGCTATGGTTTTTCTCACAAATAAACAAATTATCAAATTTTTATTTAAACAAATATTTAATTTACTGTCAAAAATCCAATACATGTGTGTATTTCTTACAGCTACACAATCATTTATAGTTAAAAGAGTTGGGTTTAGGGTTGGTATAGAATTAGGAATAGTTGAAAAAACAAATTGTACGTTATTGTGGTACGTTTTGATTCTACGTTTCTAATCCGTACGGCCAAGGATTGTAACAACCTGCCGGCTCCCTTATTTCCTGAGAGATTATAATCTGGGTCTTTTCAAGGTAAGAGTGAATAGGTATCTTCTAAGTCTGTGTGCCTCATCTTCGACCATATCATTAACCAACAGGCGAGTTAATGGTCAAACGCAGAAATATTCCGGATTCAAAACAAAAGTTGACACAAGGCGGTCCTCGGACACCGTAGAGCTGCACTAAACATTTTTTTATTGTTTTTTTTGTAATTGTAAAGTAAGCTTGCGCTTGGCTGCCAACTCGCCTGATGTTAAGCGATGATGCGGCCTACGGTGGATCACGCTTGCCCAGAAGAAACCGATTCACTCTTGAATTGAAGACACCCAGATTGTACCTATCGGGGAACACCCATTCAGGCAGTGCATTCCACAGACTAATTATTTGTCATTGTACTGGAGGTTGCATAAACCCTGGATTGACACATAGGCTATCTGTTTATTTTGGACAAGTTCATGGTCTTTGTAGTATAGCAGGCGAAGCCGCGGGCGCTGCTAGTTACAGTGTAAGCGTGTAATTCAGATCGCCCCGAGGCAATACTCGTACCAACGCGACGCGTGCACTCGTCTCACTTGCCTCACTGCGACACCAAACTAATTAACGTGAGAACTAATCAACGTTAGCCGCCAACGTAGAACTTGCTAGATGTTTCTAGAATGTGATCTATTTCTATAGAATTCTAGTGACCCGTTCCGGCTTCGCACGGGTGTAAGTTTTATCTCTGCATAGTATAAAATAAAATAAAACTGGGAGAGACACGGAGACATTTGAACACTACAGAAAATTTTACTTAGGCATATTTCCCTTATTTGTTTGTTTTGAGGTTGTATGTATGCAAAATACTGCTTCAGGCAAACTCTAAACTCTACATATAATAGTATAAAATAAAATTGTTTTCCGCGTCCGGCTTTCTGTATATCCGCTAACTCCTCCTAAACCGCGCATCGGATTTTGATGCGGGTTTCACCATCAGTTCTTACCATCCCCTCTCTACTATAGGACAAGTAGGAAATCGGCCCATTACCACCCATACATTGTGGACTCTCCTTGGATACGTACCAAACGTTTCAATTCTAGGTTTCCCGTACGGCCAGTGATTGGAACAACCTGCCGGTTTCCTTGTTTCCTGAGTCTCGTCTGCTGGGTGAGTTTGACTAAAGACATCAAGCCTCAATTAGGCCAGATGCGTTCGCAACCGTCACGCCATCTTAACATATCTCCCATGTTTGTCTGATCTGAGGTTTTGTAGGTCTAGTAAGTTTCAAGATTTCGTGATGAGTCAGTCAGTCAGTAAATTAATTATTGGTGCTTCGCTTTTATTACATAACTAGTGCTGTTGCGACTTTGTACACGTAGATTTTCTCATAAACTTTTCAACCCTTTTTTCCTCCCTTAATCCGGCCCTTACGCAAAATAACATAGCCTTTACTTCAATATGGTCATAGCTAAGTATATTCGTGAAACCGCATTTAAATCCGTCCAGTGGTTTACGAGATGTGCGTGGGCAAAGAAACAGACAAAAATTCTAAAAACTATCTTAACGTGTTCAGGTGCTTATTTTTAGACACTCTGTGTGGTTTTTTACAGATTTTTTAATCTTTAAAATAGATTAGTCTAAAGGAATCACTGAAGTCAGTTTAATTAATTTCGGTATGTTTCTTTAACACCTTTTTGAGCGTTTATCGACAGATCTACGTCCCTATCTACTGAGCATTTTTGAATAAAGTTATAATATGTATTACTAAAATCTGGTCTCTAAAGTACAATACTTATCCGACCCAGTTCGCAAACAATTCTCAGACAGAATTATGAACCGTAAAAGGAAGATAAAACTACTCAGATATTTTCAACTTTAACATTTTAAAACCGCACTTCAAAAGAAAAAAATATATATCTTATTTTTAAATTCAAATAACCCATAGAATTTTAATGACTTCCTATAAAATAGCCTTTGACTTGAGAGAGTCTGGGCACTCAAAGTAATTATTCCGGAACGCGGCAAAAACAAGACATAATCTACACCACATTTTCAATTAACAGCTGCAGAAAGCTCTTATAGCATTTATTGTACACAGGAAATTAAGCCTTTTGTCGCTCGTACGTCCCATCTCAAAGGTTCATTCTTGCTTGTATTCTGCGTTTCCTAGGTTTCACATTGCTCACCTTGATGGCTGAGTTTGTTGGAATGTGAACTTTATTGTTGAGCCACAAAGGAGGAATTTGTAGTGTTCCTTAGAGGAGCTGCATATTCTTTCTTTTGGAAGAAAGTCCGGTGTATCGCCGTCGAGATACGACCCGCTGTCGTGCACTTAAGATAGCCAACTAGGGTTGCCGCATTTACATTTAATTGATTTTGTTAAGTGTTGCCCGTTGTGGTATTGCACTGCAGGAATAATGCTGTTTTATACTTATTACTCGGCTTTAAGGTATGAGAAACCCTTAGTTTAATGTAGAAATTGCCATGAATTCTTTCTTGTCTATAGAGATTGTACGTTTTTAATGGATATCAATACACGCCAGCAATAGCATGTATTTTGGCTCAGAAAGAGACTGGCCAATTTTTGAACTAATAACGTGGATAGCACACCTCCACAAAATACTATGAAAAATGTGAACTAACACAATATCTTAGTAATAAAGTAAATGTTTAGGAAAAAAAACTACTTAAGATAATACCTACACGTACAAACTTAAACTGAAAAGTAGAAAAATTAAAGTTAAAACAGAAATTGAAAGGCCTCATCAAAACTTTTGCTGAAGGGAACCACAAACCAAACCAACGTTATTTGTGTTTTTTTGTTGATTTTTTCAAAAAGCACGAATTAATTTCAATAAAATTATATGGGACCAACTCTGAAGTATGTGACCTACCAAACAAGACTACTAAATCATCAATATTTATGAAAAAAATATTATCTATTTAAATGACCGACTGTACAAAATTCATATAAAATGGACATACCGGTACATTGGATGATCACACCTTTATCCAGGTAACAAATTTTGATTTAAAAGCCAAACTATTAAACCGATTTTGATGATGATGATTGATGTGTGTGTGTGTGTGTGTGTATGTAAAAGGTGATGATTGTGTGTATGTTTGTACGAATGAAACCTACAAATACGATACCCCACACGCCCCCTCGTTTGCAGCGGGTTAAATACTTTTTGAGGCTTCCGTATCTCATAAGCAAAAAAACGGAATCCTTATAGGATCACTTTATTATCTGTCTGCTATAAAAATTAGAATCCAAAAATATCTACACCCGATCAGATTTGAACCGTAGGCCCACGGCTCGCTAGCGCAGTGTTGAACCGCTGGGCCAACAGAGCTTTGCACTAAGGTGACGAAATTACATGTGTATAAGTAAAAAACGTCGCGCATCTGCCAGATTCACGCGGTGCGTCCCGCAGTAGGTGGGACTAGTCGGCCGCCACTTCATCTGCTTCACCCCCTCAAAAGCCAGTCACGGCGCCTTTCCTTATCTGTTCATAAATGACAAACATTAAAAATTAAAAATACAACCGAATTGAAAACCCCTCTTTTTTGAAAGTGAAGTAGATTAAAAATACAAACATTTACGTATTGTATTTTGCATATATCGTTCAGAGGAGAGTAGGTTTCAGCCCTGGAGCGCGGCGCCGGCGCCGTGTCCAAGGCAGAGCGATCCGAGTGAGTCTGGTCGTTTCTCAGTCCGATGCACATTACAGTCTCACGGCTATCTACAAACAACATTAAACTTTTTATCTTTATTCACGTATCTCGCATAAACGGCACATCCAAGAGGAGAATCTTTGCTAAAGTTATGTTTAATAAGCGAATTCAGTTTGCGTTGCTTTGATGGTGAAGTTGGTTGCTTCTCTTGGTACATATAAGTTTTTTGTTCATTTGAATTGTAAGTAGAAATAATTGAGGTCCAATTTGAAAAAAAGTTGTAGGTACTCATTGAGAGTAAAATAGGCTACCGAACAGGTAAAACAAAAAAAGCAACGTAATGCCATATGTGTAATATGGTAACGCGCCAGCTACACCCAGTTATATATTCAAATGGTTGAACAGGTTTTCATGAATCATAGCTAAGATCTCTCATAGAGAGAACACTCTCGATCAAATCACCTTTAAAACAAACAACTCAAAGAAATAACTGGCCAAGTGCGAGTCGGACTCGCGCACGAAGGGTTCCGTACCATTATCTATAAAAACGGCAAAAAAATCACTTTTGTTGTATGGGAGCTCCCTTAAATATTTATTTTATTCTGTTTTTTAGTATTTGTTGTTATAGCGGCAACAGAAATACATCATCTGTGAAAATTTCAACTGTCTAACTATCACGGTTCATAAGATACAGCCTGGTGACAGACGGATAGACGGACAGCGGAGCCTTAGTAATAAGGTCCCATTTTACCCTTTGGGCACGGAACCCTAAACATAACTAAATCCAAACTGGTTCAGCCGTTTGGGAGCTACGATGCAACAGACAGACACACATATACACAGACACAGCTACAGATACACCCCTTACCGGTATGTGATAAATGCATAGTTTAACGTGTGTATACGTTAAACTTATGGCACCCCTCTTTTTGCGTCGGGGGCTAAAATGATGAAATGCACGAGTGAGAATTTTTTATTAAATAGACCGGGAACGCATGAAGCTTACTCTTAATCCAGATCCCAGAGTAAATATTTGAATTCATAATTGAAGAGAAATGCCCCGTCTGCCGATTTAAGTATGATATAACCACAAGTACGTTATTAAGAAAGACCTAGTTTAGTAAGATAGGTCCCATAATTCGGCCGGGATCGAATTTTATGTAACGGTGCCGGCGAGGAGTAAATCGTGGCCGCGGTCGGCGGTGTCGGGCTCCGGGCCATTCCACGCACGCGGCACGGTCGGGGCACTGGCGTGGATACGTCTCTTATTCACTTACAGTTTTCATTAACTATTCAATCTAGATGGGTCGATGACACTGGAAAAGCACCGTTGTCGATTTCTCTGACGTATTCTACGTGATTTTTTTGCTCTGATATTTCTATGTACCTATTCAAGTCGTTTTTTTCTAGGAAAGCGTGCTCATCGCATCAAGTGAGGTGGCGGTCAAAAGCAACCCTATTATAAACAAGTGGATCACATTAAAAACCGACATCAAATATATATAAAAAAACGTAATAAAGTGCCTATAAAATTTGGGAGTTGGCCTCTATTTCCCTGGGATCCCATCATCACATCCTGACTTTGGGACAATGGGACCAAATTGGCAGTATACCCTACCGAACAAAAGTTTTTTAATTTTAAATCGGTCAACAATTGGCGGATTAATCGGTGAGTATACATAAAAAATAAAATATACAGTGGAACATAGAACCGTCCTCCTTTTTTGAAGTGGGCTTAAAAGAAATACAAATAGTTTAGTTTGAATGCTGAGACGCAGTGGCAAATAGACCTGATGTCCAAATGCCTAGGTTAAGAATGAGCGAAATAAATGTGTACAGAAACTCTATACATGTAGAATGAAAAAGACAGTAACGACAAATAAAGAGATATATTTAACTTCTTTGTTAGAGTTTTGGGTTATTTTAGCTGTGCTCAAATAGAGTTGAGTTAAGCAAACGTTTTCAGATTTATAACACGTGTTTATAAAAAAAAAAATGAAAACAAGAAAAAAAAAATGCTCAAATTAAAATTATAACATATCATTGCAGTAGTTTTTTTTGAATGTATTAATGGGCTTGCGTTTGGCCGCTAACTCGCCCTGATGTTAAGTGTTTACCTGCAGAGGTCATTACTTATTTTATAAAATGTCCTAAATTTGTAGCATAACATCAATGGCTGTCCTTTACGGGTGTATGCTAAAGCAATACCTATATAGCAGGCTACGCGACTGAAAACTTGTCAGATCACATGCCAAGAATTTTTCGGAAGCACAGATATCTTAGAGCAAGGAACCTCTATGTGTAAGTCTGTTATGTTATTATTTAGACCATCAAATATTATTAAAAACTACAAAACAACTCGCGTTTCCTTTCACGCAAACAGAGTCAACGATGCCAATAGTTCTAGTAAGAACCAACACATAAAAGTTGTACCATGCATTTCGATGAGTACAATTATCTGTAGAACAGCTGTTTTTTGGGGATTTCTGGGTTGGTTTCATAGTAAGAATGATAATGATGAATACACCGGCCTCCTTTCTGCTTAGTACCACCGTTATGTATAACCCTGTTTTGATAGATCCTTTCATAACCTGTCACTCGTATCATTGCTTTGATTGAGATATAAAAACGGGGAGCGATGCCAACGTTGCCAAAATGTTTGACCATGACTGGGAGTTCTTCATTGTTACATATTTATCATTCACCTCACCTTGGATGGAGGAAAAAAGGGAAATATCGAGTCAGCGGGCCTTTGGGAAGCGTGGCTTAGAGGCCATTAGTGCGCCTCCAAGAATAATAATGGGTGATGGGGAATAGACGGACTTATTGATTGAAGACGGGTTTACCTTCTCAGCGTTCTAATTGAAATTTAAGAAATAAAAAATTACTAATTCTTGTTTATGCTCGGAGCTTTAGCTATGCTCGGAGTTTCTTTACGCGATAAAATTCGGAACATAGATATTCGCCAAAGAACCAGGATCACCGACATAGCTATTAAAATCTGCAAGTTGAAGTGGCAATGGGCAGGCCACATCGCTCGAAGAACTGATAACCGATGGGGAAGAAAGGTTCTTGAATGGAGACCGCGAACCGGAAGACGCAGCGTAGGTAGGCCTCCCACTAGATGGATCGACGACATTGTGAGAGTCGCGGGCATCCAGTGGATGCAGATGGCAGGATGTCGTTCAGTGTGGAGGTTAAAGGGGGAGGCCTATGTTCAGCAGTGGACGTCTTCTGGCTGATGATGATGATGATGATGAAGTCTTGTTTTATTTGCAGCACATTTTTGAGATAATCGGTTTGAATTACTGCGCAGGATTGTTGCAATTTGTCATTAAGTCTCCTTGATCTATCTCAAACGAGAAATTAGGAAATATGCGGCAACACAGCAGAAGCCATAAATAAAAGTTGAAGACCTGTTGAATTAAAATGGAGAATAAAATAAACTTAGTGGTTCTCGCGTAGGACGTTTGTAGCCACGTACTGCTAATGTGAGAAAGGCGTTAGAAACATTTTAATACAATAAAAATAGTTTTCATTTATGTGGCACTTGCACAGTCCAAAAAATTTTAAAAAATTTATTCCATTGAGTAATTTAAAAAGTAACTGTAAAGTCGTTGACTTTTTCATATGAACCTCTAATCCTTAGCGTGTTGCCTCTATTGCCTCTATCTATCATACTTTGATTGCACGAAAAGAAATTTCAATTTACGTTAAACACAAATTGAATTTTTTCGTGCAATCTTGGAGGTTTTAATAAAAACCCGTGTGATGTGTATTTATTTAGGACGCAATTGAGTGCGAAGTAGTGCGGGCGTGTCCACATGGTAGTAGACCGTCTCATTGGAGCCAGTCTCGGGCCGGCGTTATTTATACTCTACGGTGCCCTCACGTGGCGTATTTTAAAGAGAGTATTTTAATAAGTCGGCTAAAGGATGTAAGGCGGCGAAGAAGTGGCTGGTTCAAGGAAACGATGGATTGTACGTACGGCCTTAGAGTTATCTGATTGGAATGTATTTGTTGAGAATACTCGTATAGTATTTTTTTGGGAATTAAAGCAAAGGACAAAAAAAACTGACCAAGAGCGTGTCGAGACACGCATATGGTAGGGTTCCGTAACCAAAGCCATATAATTGTAGAAAAAGATCGACGAACGAAGCTCTGTGGACTTAGCCAAATTTCAGAGATGTATCATCCCGACATAGCATATACTTTTTATGGTTTCAACATAGAGAAAACTGATTGAGAAACATTCTTTGTTAAGATCATTTTACAAAAAGGTCCAAAGGCTTTGAGCTGGAACGCCTTGAATTTATTACAGTTTTATCGCTGTTAATCAAAAAGTCATAATCAGATAATGTTAGAAATAATTTTGAATGAAGATTTTAATAATATAACTTATCTGTATTGTAATATACTAGTTTCTATGTCTTATAGTTTTGAAATGCAGGGGGAGGGGACAAACTTTTTGCCACTTTGGCGGGCCATAATTCACAAATAATAGACTTTATAAAAGGTATCTTTATGTATATCTATATATATATATATATATATATGTATCAAACCTTACCTTCATTTAAAAAAACCTTTTAAACGATACGATACATGAGAAGGTGCAGTGAAAAAAAAAACTCCATTTCACATGTAAATGAACCACCCCTAAAATGCAATATTATATTTTTTTTATACTTTTAAAATTGAGATCTATATTACAACTGTAATTATACAAAGTTTCATGCACTTATCTTAAAGAACTATAGAAGTTAGAAAGTTCTAAAAAAATCGGGCGGACGGACGGACAGAGAGACATACAGACAGACGGACGGACGGACATAATGAATTTATAATGGTTCCTTGTCGGCTACGGAACCCTAATAAGGATATTGAGTAACTATCGCGCGCGGTGTTGTTCACGGTTTTCAGTTAATAATTTTTCTTATTTTTACCCGATGATGCAAAGCCATGGTGTCCAGTTGTCTATTGATCTTACTTTTATCCGATGATGCAAAGCTATAAAAGAAGGGATATAATGGAACCTACCATACAACCAAGTGTATGGCTATAGGACCCGCTATGCATCCAGGGGCATGGCCAGTAGTATGATGGATCTGAAAGGTAAAAAGCCTTCACGTTATGTGACGTATTTGAGTAGGCGAAGAACAAATTTTCGCTAAGTAAAATACGTATCAAATTCCATTTTTAAATTCAAAATTTGTATAAAATTCAATATGTATTCTACGTAGCGAATACTAACACTTCGCCCACTCGTCTACTAAAAAGAGAGGTTTAGGTAGATATTTTTTAGCGATAGAATGATCAGCCAAAAATACCGTTGTCAGATTTTAGCTTTTTAAAGAAATAAACTTTTACTATGAAAAACAGACTAACAATAATTACTTGTAATTTGCGCCAACGCTTTCTACATTCTGTGATTATCTGTAGCGAAATCGCTACAGATAATCACAGAATGTAGAAAGCGCTACGGATTCCGTAGCTTCTGTCTACGAAACGTCCGTCCAATTTCTGAATATATTTTTCTTTCAATCAAGATCTTTACAACCCCTTACTTGTTTCCAGATTTCTATATGATCTATGTGAAATAGACTAACAATAATTACTTGTAATTTGCTCCAACGCTTTCTACATTCTGTGATTATCTGTAGCGATTTAGCTACGGATTTCGTAGCTTCTGTCTACGAAACGTCCGTCCAATTTTCCGAATATATTTTTCTTTCAATCAAGATCTTTACAACCGCTTTCTTGTTTCCAGATTTCACAAACACCAGTATATTATAAAGAATAACTTATTGCTATCCTGTATCTAGTTTTAGAGCGTAGTTGAAAACTCACGTCCTCGCGTTCTAGTTTCACGTTACAACAATAACGCCACTGAAATTGAAATACAGCTCGCGCGTAAAACATCGCCGTGTCCCGGACTTTATCCAGCTTATTGTTAGACCGTCGAGACTCTATAAATAAGAAGTTTACAGCCGTGCTGTATCCTCTCACATGCTATTTCAGTTTCTTATGAGCATCGTTTCCGAATTGGTTTCCCGATCCCGGAAGAACGATATCGCTTCAATTCGGAATAAATTGGAATATTCTAGTTGGCTTTTACATCCGTGATAGTTCTTGCCGTAACTCGCAAGGATTACCCTCACCACTTTCTAAAATATAAGTAGTGGCATGTGGTACTAATTGATGCGATCCGCGGGGAATAAAAACAGCTCGATTAGGAGTTTTGACAGAGGTCCGCGTCGTTTCCGCGTGCCCGGGAGTTCGGCAACTTTGTTTTTGTCCTTATTTATCGCACAATAAAACGAGCGTGCAGCAGCGCCGATTTGCTCCAGCTTTAATAAAACTGCAAGAAAATATATCCGATTTTCGAATTTTAATCTTTATCGTGCCCGTTGAATTACTTTTGTTTTCGGAACTTGGAATCGGAACGGCAGTTGATAATTTAAAGGTAGCTCCCTACTCGTGCAGGTATTTCCCCTAAATCTCGCACGCTCGAAATCTATGGCTGCTCCGATGATTTACCGAGCAATAAAGTTTTTAATTTCAAGTGGAAACATTCCATTATCGCAGTTTCGTTTTTAATAAGTGAGGGGTCGGGAGGTGAACTCGCCAATTTCGCTGTGAAATTGAAAAACTTAAACGACAACATCTAGGTACAATTGGTTTTGGCGGGGGATGGAGCAGTCCACTGGCACCGTTTGTACCTATTACATAGTTAAGTTTTTATTGTGCTCGACGTGATTGTCCATAATTCGCTGCGTCGATTTCTATCAGTATTAAATTTAAAACATCTTTATAAATTTTTATATTTGCTCTTATATATAACTTTCTACGTATTTTATCCCGATTGTTATGCCAACATTATCACGTAATTCAGTGGAAGCGTAGCCTCTTCAAAGTATCCTTGTATTGGCAAATATTGTTTATGTAGCATCATCTATTCCCGGCACAGGAATGTTGCTATCAAGTAGACAAACTCACGCCTGCTTGTTGAATTCCGTACACACCGCTTGAGATTCTACCTTAACTGAACAGTTATAGAGTTGAAAAGGGCTCAAGTGTTGACAGAGTTTATACCTTAATACTTATACAGTAAACAAGTGCAATTTTGAGCTGTAAACTGTTAGTAATACGGTTGGGATTGCGTGGATGGGTTGCGGTGGTTAATAATTCCCCGGTGGACACCTCGAGGGTAAGCTGGTCGGGCTACGTCCAGAGAATGCCGAGTGACTGATTTCTATCGAGCCCTCCTGAATTCTGATAGCTTTTATAGTCGCCAGTGTATTTTTTAGGTGGGACGGTTAAAAGCCTTATAAAGTTACGGGCGGCGCGGGTCAAAGGCGCTTTCGGTTTTTTATACGCCACGGCTAGTGGGTCCTATGATAGAGTTACGCTTATTTTTATGATTCCAATAAATATATTTTTTAGTATTCTGCGCCTTCGGTATTGTGAGTAAATTGAGCGGGATCCGATTATGTGCTTAGGGTTTGAAGGTGACTACTACGGATTTCGTTCACGTGTAATAGCTATACTTACCTATATAATTCAAATCAAATCAAATCAAATTATTTATTTCTCAGAACATGGTAGGTACACATACAAATAAAGTAAATTACATTTACATACATTTCTATATACATTTTGTCTCTCAGATGCCTATGCTAGGTTAGAAACTTGTGATATAGGCATCTGCATTTTATATTACCTGTTTTAAGTTTATACCAGCTAAGACAGTCAAAATATTATGCTATATTATAATAGGTATCTTACAGAAAGAAATGGCAGAATATAACACATATAGAATATTATATTAATTAATAAATAATGTCTATAACAGCCCGAGACGACAGAGTTCGGTTCCTTCTAGGCAAGTGTGCTCCACCGTTATGCTGTCTATAGACAGCATAATGGCAGTTCGCGGTCAAACGCAAGCCTAGGTATTAATTAATTTAAATCACACTAATATCATATATGTGAAAGTTTGATGGATGGATGTTTGTTACTCAATCACGTAGAAACGGCTGGATGGATTTGGATAAAATTTGGAATATACATTACTTATGTCCTGGAATAACACATAGGCTACTTTCCATCATCATTATCACCGATTTTCATTACCACGCGGATGAAACCGCGGGGCGCTGCTAGTAATATATAAAAAAAATAATGATGACTTAGATTTACTCGGACTTAATCTTGATCAATATTAAAATAATGTTTACAAAACTTAATACGAAGTTTTATTGCACTTCGAGACAGTTAAAAAATCTTGCTGTGTCGCACTGTCAAGGGAATTTAAACAAAAAAATTACATATTGTTTTTTTATATTATTATTATTAAATGAAATTCTCGGGTCTAGCCCGGACATTTGGTAGGCATTGGTGGAGCCGAAGCCAACACCAAGAGGCCCTGTTGAATATAAAAAATAATATTATTAATTATTTATTTCAGACCAAGTCCATATACATTACATTAAAAACACAAATTACGTTAAAATCAGCTAATAAAATAAAATTAGAATTATGTGCATGTCAATAGTAACAATAATTAAGGTTAAATTAAATGAACTATAAATGAGTAAAAATTGAATTATTTATTTATTTATGTAATATTTTTATTTTATGTAATTGTAATCCGTCCCTGTTTATTTATCTTTAAGCATTTTAATACATACTTTATTTCTTCGCGCTTTAGCGTAAATTTCTTTATCAATTACTGTCTCATAAAAAGTAGTTGCATATGTATCCACACTAATTAAGCCACGTTGTGTGCTCACTATTTGTATCATTGACTATATTCTTATTATGAAATAAATATTCGGGACATTTTTGTAACACACACACTGTCAACTGACCCCGAACTAAGCAAAGCTTGTAATATGGCTGCCGGAGACTGATATACGTACATATATATTTTTAAAAACATACTTAAATATATATTAACACCCAGACATAGAACAAACACAAATGTTTGCCCTAGGTGGGAATCGAACCCACGCCCCCAAGCACAGAAGGTAGGTTCACTACCAACTGAGCCACCGGCTGAGCTGAGGCTGTCAATTACACACAACTATGATTGCAACTGTCTTACTTGGCTCAATTATTCTATGTTCATTATATTTTTATGATTGTAGAGCACAAAAATGTTGCTAAAATACACCTAACATCACGCTAAACAAGCCAACACCAACTAACCATCCGAACACACTAAACCCCGACAGGCATTACCACATTTTTCACTTAAATCCATCCATTAATTACAGGGTGGCCCACTCCATAAATATAAATTCCAATTTTGCGCCTCGCCCGCTGTCCATACCTAAATCAATAATCTGCTTACTGGCGCCGAATGTACGGGAATTATTTACTAGGTCGTTAAGTGGAGTCTACTTTCTACGAGCCGCTCTTCGCGTATACCATGGGATTGTCAGGTGAATTCCACTGTAACTGTAAATTAGAGATTTTGTACATAAAAAAATTACAGGACCAAGATTTAGGGAAGAAAATTGGGAAGACCTCTGCCCAACAGTGGGACAGTATAGGTAAAAATATATATTGGTCATTAGTTAACAACATCTTGCAGGTAGCTTCACTACATCTTACCTAACAATTTTTTTCAAAGTTTTATTATGAAAACTGATGTGGTTTTCACACATTTTATTTATATTACATGGAAATTAATCACGTATGATTAGGATGGTTACTCCGACTATAGTTTAAACGCATTTGGTGATCTTTTTTAAGGTGAGTGCGCAAGCGCGACTTCGTCGTGCTTTGCAATGCTGTTGTTCGTTGTTAAGTGCATAACTTGGTAATGACTGGACCGATTAGGTTTGTTTTTCTTTTAAAATGTTTGTAATAGTCCAAATTACGTTTTTGGAAAAAAAAATAGTTTTTTTTTATTCGGATGTTTTTCCCCAATTTGAAAACGACCTTTTTATAGAGGATTTTTGTATTAACATGTATTTTGTACAAACAAGGCGAAGCTTCACGTCGAGATAAAGACCTTTGCTTTACAAAGCGAAAATCCAACTTCACATGGAGTACTGCTCCCATCTTTGGACCGGAGCAACCAAGTATCTCAGCTTGAGCCACTTGATGAATTACAGCGTAGAGCTGTAAGAATTGTCGACGATTCACTCCTCACTGAACACCTAGAGCCGTTCAGCATGCGCAGAGTTGAGTCTCTTTGTGTCTTTATCGCATTTATAACGGGGAATGTTCTGAAGAGATGTTGGATCTGATGCGAGCATCGCGGTTTTATTATCGCACCAGCCACCACCGCCTGAAAGTTCACCTACATATTTACGCGATTGTTTTTGCCTCACACCTGACATTTGTAGAATGAGTGGCTATGAATGTTCCGAGTAACTATAACATGGGGTTCATCAAAGAGGCTGTTAATACAGTCTTTGAGGGTTCGCAACGTATCTGTGATGCCCCTGGTGTTACAGGTACATATCCATAGGCGACGGTGATCGCTTACCATCAGGCGGCCCGTCTGCTTGTTTGCCACCTATGGTATTAAAAAAAAACGGATGCTGATCGGGTGCGTGGAGAAATATGTTGCGCCGGCGCGCACTCGAATCTTCCTGTGTTTCGGGAATACTCCAGCACACGGAGCTCACCACGTCGCCACCAGTCTCACGGTCACTCCCACGAACTCCATAAAGACACGGTTGGTGGCAGGTTCCACGTGGTGACATCTTACGTGAGTAATTCCCGTGTAATATAAATAAAAAGACATTTTTTCTATTGAAAAGCTAATATTTATTATTTTTCTCGCAATTTCAGGATCAGTGAAAGTTGTTCTTTATGATCACTAGGATAACGTACATTATCCCACAATCACGTTTGGCTTAGTATCATCGTTCCGTGTAGCCTTCTATACCTACAATGGATGGTAGGTATAACTCATTCCTCGAATATATTTCCACGTCGCAATGGTATAATTATGTCTGGTTTTGCATGTCTTTTCGTGTACAAGTACCCACAACTCTAGCCCAGACTGCTCAGCTTTAATTCAAGGGCTGCAGGCGTTGCGACTTGTTGTTGAATACCGTCCTCATTAACAACTCTGTTTCAATGTAAAATTCGACAAATATATTTTACTTCCGAACTAAAATGTATTTATGTTACTGAAAATAATCAGTTTTCACATTTTATCGCACCTGAGTATAATTTCTGTAATAAGAACTGAAATAAACAAATAATTATCAATACAAACAAACTGACTTCATAAAAATGTCGGTACTGGACCAAATAAAAATGGGACCACACGGGAAGCATCAGCTTTCAAATAAAAAAAATATCATCAAAATCGGTGCACCCAGTCGAAGGAACTGAGGTAACAAATAAATAAAAAAAGAGAACCTCCTCCTTTTTGGAAGTCAGTTAAAAGATAGGATCTAGAATAGGCAAGTCGACTGATAAGCAAAGAGGATCTGAAAATCAAAATTAAAACCTGATCAAAATAAGAAATTACATAATTATTATTTGTTGTTCCCACCGCTGGGACACAGGCCTTCTCTCAGAGAGAGAGAGAGAGAGACACAGAGAGAGAGGATCGGCCCTAATCCACCATACTGGCCCAGTGCATGTTTTTGAATGTCATGTCATTGAATTTTTAAGGTTCTTGGATATACCGGTTTCCTCACGATATTTTTCTTCACCGTTTCTTGAGTGGCATCAATACTGCACATAATTTATTTTAGGTACCAAGGAAGTCATTGGTCCAAGGAAGTCATTGGTGCAGGGCTGAGGATCGAACCAGGTGCCATCAGATTGTAAAGCGCACATGCTACCGATAAGAAATTTAAAAGCAATTAATTACTTGCTAGCCGGAGAGCGTACCATAGCAAGATTATGACATCACATCTTACGTGCCTCATACAAATTTCATCCTTAGACTCGTTTCGCGAGAGAGAGTCCGAACATCCCCGGTGAATCAATTTCCACCAAAAACTTTAAAGTACCTTTTTCGCCAATTAAAATTATTTCTTTAGGATACGTATTATATTTGATTACATTCAAACTTCTCAACATTTGTACTGAGTCAATATTTTTTCTATGGTTTGCAAAAATTCGAAAATAAAATAATCTTTGGATGGTTCTGATAATATGATAAAGAAATTAATTTTCTACTTCCCACCAAGTACCAATCCAGGAAAAATATGTTACTCACACAATCTCACAGCATCTGCAGCAAATGATCAGAATTTATATTCCAAGTAGCGCTACATTCATCGGAAAAATGTTCTGAGCCATCAGCCAAACAGATGATGAGGCTTAGAGATTGGAAAATTAAGAAATACCACAGGTCGACCATTAAAGGACTTAGCCAGAGGAGGGGTTAGGGGCAAACTTTAACGTATATTTAAAAAAAAAAACTTTTTTACTAATGCGTAAACGCGTAACGCGTTTTTTGAGAAAAACTTATACACACAATCGTATAATGATTAGAGCTTTCTTCCTTTCATTTACTTCTAGAACTTCCTGGGAAAACACAAATCCAGTACAGTATCTGAGAGAGGCTATAATATATGGCCTTGCGCATGAACTTGAAACCTGGCGTGTCCAAACGCCAAAAGGACGCCATTCTAACTGGCTCCTACTTTCCGGGATGTCCCTATTTCGATAAGTGACCGGCTTGAACTCTTGGGCCACCAAGAGCCTCTTTGACTTCAACCCTCAACTTTGGCTCCTATATTAACAACAAGGTTCACTTGGCTGTCAATAAGCTCGGTGTCCTATCGCAGGAGTGACGGTACTTCACTATAATATAGTAATGTGATTCTAGGTATATTATACCAAGAATCACATTACTATTATAAACACAAAAGTTTGTATTTGTGCAAATGTGGTTGCTCTCAATTAGCTCCGGCATAAACAACATGAATGGATTCAGATGAAATTAGTTACGGGAATAGCGTGTACCCTGAATTAAGGCTTGATATATAAATCCTTAAAATTAACGGTTCTTATAGAATAGCTGGTGAAAATGCTGTTTGTTACCTATATAACTACCATCTGTTACCTTCTCCATACCATCTGTTAAGATGGATATGGGAGAGATAAGGGAGTGAGACAGAAACAATTTTGACTGTTCAGAACTGTCAGAAGCATGGACATACTAATGGTCAGAAGAGCGTAAATATGTACAGATCAAGGGTCTTACTTAAAAACGTTACTCAAGTTGATCTATGTTTTAAAATGCTCTGTCAACTTCTCGCTGACGGCAATCGTCACACGCGAAAACAAGACGGACCATATTTAAACGTATGTCAACTTGAGTAATGTTTTCAAGTAAGGCCCTAGAAATACAAGCGGGGCATCCTGGCCCCGCACTAGTTACGTCCACAACAGGCTTAATTTACTTCGTTTTTGGGCACACTTTCAAATATATGACCTCTCTGCCACGTAAACATTGGAACGTTATATGTAACCTGTAAACCATTTAGCTAAGTGTTCCATGCAGCTTCCATTTAGATATTGAAAAGTTGCCTGGACCGAGCCTGGGTTGGTATTGGCAAGATGGACTGCTCTCCCGGCCGAGTTAAATTGGGTAAATACGTTAATAATGAATTGGTAATGCAGTTAGCGTTTCCTTAGTCAGGCTGCGTTTTAATTGTTCGATCGTATGAACAAAAGATTTCGTGGAACGAATTTCTCGCTCAAACATTTTGTGATTCGTTAATCAGCATGACGCTTGAATTAATTAAGACTTTTATTATTAGGGGCTTTACTTAAAAAACGTTACTCAAGTTGATCTATGTTTTAAAATGCTCTCTCAACTTCTCGCTGACAGCAATCGTCACACGCGAAAACAAGAACGAGCATATTTAAGCGTAACGTAATGTCAACTTGAGTAACGTTTTTAAGTAAGGCCCTGGGTGTTTAACGTGATGTATTTTAGCAATACGAAATACAAGGAGCAGAAATATTGAGGAGGTAAGAAAAATCAGAGTTATTAAATAATAATAAAATATGAAAAAATTGAAATGGCCATTAAGAAATACATAAATCGTTATTTGTAAAGGTTCGGTGCATGCATCGCAGTGTGTAGGTTATTCCATCACTAGTGTGAATGTGTAACCATCGAACTAAAAGGCTCAGTAATCCGATTATCTATGACACCGGACTACTGATACAAAAAAGTCTTACTAGTCCGACTACTATTACTAAAGACTAGCTAATTGCTCGTGACTTTGTACGCGTAGGTCAGATTTCATTTTCAAAATTCTTCTAAGTATATAAGGGCAAAATATCATGGTTCTAAACACAACAGTTTAGGCTATGTTTGAGTTTTTTTATAAGTAATAGATTTGCGTTTGAATAAATGAATTTAAGACAACTTGAACAATACTAACTATTAACGTTACTGTGAATATGTCTAAATTTTTAAGACGGTATTATTGTTAATGACATAAGATTTCAATTAGTTTGTCGGTGTTTTAAAAATGTATGTATAATGTATGTATGTGTCTAGGATTTTGCACTAGACCTAATATCCATGTTTGCAAATAAATGTAGGTAAAGTATAAATTACAAAATACACTTTGTTTTGGCTTTATCAATATAACTTTTTATTGAAGTCTATCGATCGGATATTGGGGTCTAACGTTAAAAGGAGATACAGTATTTTATCTAAGACATTTCCATACACTCCACTTCTCCAGCCATCCCATTTGGTAGCCGTAACATTAATTTGAAAATAACCGTTTCCCTTCCATATCATAACGCAGCCATATTCATAAACCGACCACTTCACTCAGACACGCACACATTGGGTGTAAGTACACGTACATTTTGTGTAAGTGCATCACACATCGATGTAAGTAGGTTGTATGTACTGCTCAGTTTCTCACAGTCCTAAATCCAGTGCCATCAAGACACGCAATTGGTCCAACCTTCGGGGCTCACTAAATAAAGTTCGGCAGTGCGCGGAGCTTAAGGTTGTTTCGGATAAGATGGAACTAGGTGTATGTACTTGCTTATGGAAATCGTATATTTCATCTTATATAAAATTCTCAAACATTATGTTGACTACGTGCGTCCTACCTGTGGGGCTAGTACGAGAACTTGCGAAAAAGTATTCATTCCGTAAGCGATAGCATATGTATGAAAAATTCAGTTTCCTTTTACGTCCGAGAAAGGCGCTGTTAAATTTTTCATACATTTTGCTATCGTTTACGGAACGAATACTTTTTCGCAAGTTCTCGTACTAAGGCCACTGTACCAATCTACGGAGCCGAAACACACTAACTACACTAATTGTATAAAATATCCCCGATAGTTAGAATGTGTCTTCAAGTCGCGAGTGAATCGGTTTCTTCTAGGTAATAAGCGTGCTCCATCGTAGACCGTATTTGCTTAACATCAGGCGAGGTGGTGGTCAGACGCAAGCCTATTACACAATAAAAAAGCTGGTTCATCGATTTAAAGTCACTCAACGACAACAACATTGAAGAAAGAGTAGATTTATGATATAAAAAAATCTATTGTCGCGCTTTGGCTGTAAAATTGACTTGTATGCCGTAACGGAAAACGTTTGACGCTCTTTTATGCCGTCATGTTTCACATCTGCCGGGCGTCCCGTGACTGCCAACATTTTTTCTCCATTTTCTCGCCTTTGGTTCATCATCCCGTCTAAAGCTACTTGTGTCTAAACATCTTACTCATCTTGACCTCCACCTCCTCATGCCTCTGTCCTCGGTCCAACACATAATAATAGTGTACAAACGGACGCTAGGGACGCTAAGTGCCGTAGGAAGGAACAAGGAAGGCACGCCAATTCGCAACACACTAAACATGCTTTACGAGGATGAACCGCGCTGATGACAGCTTCGGATATGAGGAGACCGTTGTTTTGTTATCTAATAGAGATAGATATATATATCTATGTTACAGCTTACATTATATTATTATGTTGTCGATGTTCTTTCTATTTAGGTTGCAGAAGGTAAGAAAGTGTAAGTAAAAATAAGCTAAACTTAAATAGTACTATCGGACCCGGGTATGTCCTAAAACTACGACCAGAGTTCCACCAGAGGATGGGGGGCAGCATTCTCGTACTCACATGGTGGGATAGTCTGCGATCCCGAAGCTACCTGCCAAGCGTGGGGATTATGGTAAACCCAATATTGATAGACAAAACTAAAATTATGGCCCCCATTCGCCGGCAGCTCCTCTATTCCTGGCCAAGGTAGCGGGCCAGATAACGGTGGAGCGAGGGGTGCGAAAAATCACTGGCAGTTACCCCGCTACTACCCCCAACGGTAGGTAGGTCTCCCACTAGATGGAACGACGACATTGTGAGAGTCGCGGGCATTCAGTAGATGCAGATGGCAGGATGTCGTTCAGTGTAAAGGTTAAAGGGGGAGGCCCATGTTCAGCAGTGGACGTCTTCTGGCTGATGATGATGCTCACCGACAAATTTTTGCAAATATTAGGCGATAATTTTTTTTTTGTAGAAAAATGAAAACCATGGGCATTCCTTTAAGAATATTTAACTTTTAACAAAATTTATTTAAATTTGAATTGATTTTCAGACAGAGACTGGAAACGAAAAGTTTTGGGAGAGGCCCATGTTCAACGGTGGATTTAAAAAACTTTTTATTGTTTACACCAGAAATTACATTGAGCAGAAAGACTTAAAATTAGTGCAACAACTGGTGACCTTATCACTAAAAGCGATCTCTTTCTGGCATCCTTATGATCCCTCATAAGGATCATAGCTGGAAGATCTAGCTTTGAGCAGATTCACAGAGGACGTAGAAAACGAGGCGTATACGTGAAGTCAATAAATTACCTGACAGTTTTTTTAATTGACCGAGATGGAATCAAGATTATGATGGTAATAATATAAAACTATTTAAAGTTTTATAACTGCAATAATATAACAAGAGTACTTGAAACAAATTAGGAACAATTAAATTGCGACGATGTTTACGCGTAATCGGTTCCCACGCATCAAAAACTCATATTATTCTTAAGCATCCTTAAGTAAACATAATTTTTTGTGTAAACAAACAAATTCTATTTTTAACTTATCGGTTCAACCCAATGCCAACACTCAGCCGTAAGATTTAATACTCCTAAGGCCACACATTCCCATAAAGCGTCACGTTGGATGTTAGACTAAGTGGAACAAGGAAGTCCAGGCTATTTGCAAACCCGTAAACATACTTTATGAACCGGACCTTAGTGATGGACCGCCCTCACTCGTTTATTACCTAGTGTACTATAGGTGCGGGTCATACTTGAATAGACAATGTGAAATCTTGACGGAAGTGTAGATAATTTTTGATACAATGTTAAATTAAAATAACTGGACAAGAATAGAATAGAATAGAAAACTCTTTATTGTTCACACCAAAAATTACAAACGTACATAGTAGGTAACATAAAAAACAACTTAAAAACTAGTGAAACAATTGGCGGCCTTATCGCTATAAGCGATCTCTTCCAGGCAACCTTAAACTTGACAAGGCTTTTGTTAATCAGAAAGAGAACCTCAACCTTTGGCGCTAGTGTTTTGAACGAAGCACTGTGGACTATGCCAATTTTAAAGATGTACCATACCGACATAACATATTTACTAAGATAAAATTACTAAGGAAACATTCTTTGATAAGATCATGTTACGAAACTCAAAAAGTTGCGAACACATAATTTTCGAAAGTTGAATTAAGCTTATTGCCAATTTAGCGGGCCATATTTCGCAAAGGACACATTTAATAAAAAAGTGTTGTTAGAAATATTACCTTTATTCCAAAAGACCTGTTTAGCGATTTCCCACTCGTGGGGTTGTAGTGAAAAATAATTTTTCATTCCCATTTTATATATAGGTACTTACCAGATAACCCACTACCACTTAAATGTAAGTTTTTTTTTAACACTTTCAGAATTGAGATCTATACTAAAATTGTAATTGTGTAAAGTTTTATGCATTTATCTTGATAAATGTGGAAGTAAGAAGGTCCTAATGAATTGGGAGTGCCAGACGGCTGAACTTACAAGGGTTCCTTGTAGTAAACTTAAAAAAGAATAGCAAACACATCATGAAAGCTTTTCATGACCCTTTTTTTCTCAAAGCTTTACTAGATGTCGCTATTAAAAATATATGTATAATCACTGTTAAGACCGCGCCATAGAATATACACACGCTGTGATATCGGCCATCTCTGATTTAGACTAGCACAGCGGCGCTACTTTCTTTGCTTTCTTTGTTTATTTAATGTCAAGGGATAGTTCCATCGTTTCACGTAAGCACTGATACCTATAACCGAATCCGAGGGGTATACATCGTGCTTGATCATTGCGGCAGTCGCCGTCTATCGATCCAGTTGTAACCAAATGTTTCCAATAAAAGTGCCACTCTGAAATGTTCTTATAGGAAAATCTATATTTTTTGTACGTCTTCAAACTTTGCCTACATCCTCTAAGTTGTATGTAGATTTGATTTTATAGATACAGCACCAACATAAAATAAGGAATAAAATAATCGAATAACAATAAACTTTTTTATGACTATGTGTACGACAAGTACTTTTTTATGCAAATAGCTTTTGAATAGGACGTAAATACGAGCAGGTAGATGTAGCCAGATACCTGAGAAATATTTTTTTTTCTTTCATTCTATTTATATGGTTATTCAAACGTCTAGAAAACAGTGGGCTTATTAAGTAGCTGTCACTCGCTATGGCTACCTGTCATCTTACTCGCGTGCATGGAACGAGTCAGTTGGAATTATCAGGATGACTCGATAGCGATAGCGAAAGACAGTAACACACAACAGTGACATGTAATAGCCTCGCTCCGCCAAGTTCAGAAAAAAAACTTTTTTTTGCAATAACCTCCAGCAAAACCTGACTTCCAGACGCAATATCAATTTGTACCATGTCTAACTTGTCTGTAATAAAAGTAAGATGTTACTAAAGGCAGTTAATGCGCTATATATATGGGAATGCCTGAGATCCCGAAATAATTATATCGGATGCGGATCCGGACCGGGTCGGGCGTCGGAAATCCGATAGATTCCGAATTTGGGATATCTACATCCGGCGAGCAGCCTCCGATATTAGGGTGCTTTCAACGGCCAGGAGAAACTCCTGGATTTGTTCAGTTCTTTAGAAGTGTAGACGAAGCTTCTGGTGGTTTACCTACTGCTTCTTTTATTTTATCTCATTTCGTCCACTGCTGAACATAGGCCTCCCCCTTTAACCTCCACACTGAACGACATTTGCATTTGTAGGATATATTTTCTAAATTATTACAGGTTCTTTGAAAGCGCTATGTACCTATAAAATCTAAAGGTCAGCAACGTATTTGTGATGATAGGACGACGGCAATCGCTTACCATTAGGTAAACTTATTTTCCATTTAAGGCATAAAGAGCATAAAAACATAAGAAGATCTTGTCTAATTTATGCAATATTTTGATTGTAAAGATATGTTAGAACTTGATTGTATTGTTTGGGAAGCAGAGACACCAGAAAATAAATAGTTTCTCTTTCAAAACAAGTTGTAGGAAATAAATAGTACTCAATATGTTGTAAATGTAACCTAAACAGATAAGAATACATTGTATCAGACACAGAAGAGGAATTTTTTCTTCTCTTTTCTGTGCTATCATTCTACACGTATTCTCCGATTATCGTTTGTCAAAATGTAGAAATTACAGCCCTGTAATTTCTACACAGAGATTTGACATCTCATATCTCGGGGTGACGAGCGCAGTGCATTGCCATCCAGGGTTTTGAACTATTGAAGTTCAAAATTCTGAGTAGCGTTGTCCTGTTATGGGCAAGCGTGAATAGCCATCAGGCGAGCGATTTCACTCGTCTCGTCACTCAGTACCATAAAAAAATATGTAGAGCTTCCATTCGTTCCAGATTGTTCGTGATCATTATTTACGATCATACTGTCACTTGAACACACAGGTCTGTATCTAAGCAGTGAGAACGTCAAGGTTGAAAATGATGATTATAAACACCTCTAGTCAAGAGGTGTTTATAATCATCACCTTCTTATGTTCTTACTGCTTAAATACAAGCCTTCTCTCAGAGAGAGAGAGAGAGAGAGAGAGAGAGAGAGTGAACTTTTGATGTTCTTAGACGTAGCGGTTTCCTCACGATGTTTAACTTCACCGTTGTTGAGTGATGGCTTCGAAACTACTCATAATTTATTTAAGTACTATATAAGACATTAATACAGGGTTGAGGATTGAATCGGGTGCCGTCAGATTGTAAAGCGCACATGCTACCGTTGGGCCATCATCGTTGACTTATAATGGTCTTTCGAAAACTTTTTCAGTAGTGGAAAATAATGTTAAATTGAACTTTTACTTACCTATTGTTTTTTTTTTACACTCTGGGATTTAAAAGAAAATTCATAAGATCAGGGTAAACACCTTCATTGCTTCTAACCACTGAGCTACAGGCACTTTCCTGTCACCCCAAATTCTAAAAATTGACTTTTAGAAATTGCCCTCTTTATTTCTTGTTTCCTTACCTACAACTTTTTTACAAGCTTTTTATTTTGCTCGCAATGTTTATATGTTAGTTTGTATGTTTGTTTAGGTCAAATCTTGCTAGTTGAATTAGAACCACTTCCTTTAATCCTACGGAGTTGATTTTTTACAGGTTGATTCAGTTCCGATAACAATGAATTTTTATGTTAAACATGACCTGAATTGACATCCAAGATAAACAGTAAAAAGATCTCTTCAACGGTCAACAGGACTGACACGAAACTTTGTGTAGGCAATTTATTATGATAGCTGATATTTAGTTTTAAGTTTTAAGTTTTACCATGACATGTTTGCTGCATGGGTTGGGTCCTGACTAGGGAACTCTTCAATGGTTAGCAGCACAGACTTGAAACGTTGTATACGCATTTTATTATGATAGCCCATTCTAAGTGTCACATGGCATGGCCAGCACTGCACTCAAGGGTGGCTCCTACAAGGCAACTCTTCAACGGTTAACAGGAAAGACACAAAATGTAGTATATGCATATAATTTTATTGTGAAAGCACACATTTTTTACTATTAATTAGTTTTTTACTATCACGGTTGTTCACTACAGTTATATGATTATTTACGGGATACTTACCGTGGTAAGGTTGTGGAAGGAGCTCCCGATATTTCAGCGCAGTTACTTGCACCATACATCAGTCTTTTCGTGAACATGGTGCATGTAACTGCGCCGAAATATCGGGAGCTCTTTCCACAACATTACCAAAAACAATCCCGTAAATAATTAAATAACTTTTTTTTTAATTACCTTTTTTTGGTATGAAAGGTGTTTAGCGAAAGCGAGGACGCATGATCAACAAAGTAAATCAATACGTGTTGTGTATGCACACATCTTTACCGTTGAAGTACCGAGAATTAACGACGATATCTCCCGTTAACCTTCAACTGAGTTGATTGGGCGCTTAGCAGTTAATCCGGCGATTACGCGAACGTCTATGAAATTATCTCAGAGAGATTACCAGAATATTACAACGTGTCTCAATATTGTACGCATGGGGTGTCTATTGTTCTGAGGTATAGATAGGTGTTTTGTTTTAGGGTAAGCTTTCCGCGTACGCAGCATATTGAGATTATTCTCCGTGCTATGAAGATGCCTGGCGTTTGTATTCGTATGTTTGTTGTGAATGAGAAATGTCAGAAACAAGTATAATGTGGTTATTTAAAACACCCAATAAAAGAGCTAATAATCTTCATACGGCTGAACAAATTTTCATGAATCATAGCTAAGAACACTCTCGATCAAGTCACCTTTCAAATAATTATCAATTAAAAAAAAACTTCAAAATTAGCATAATACGCAATTAGGTCATCCAAGTAACTGAGATCCAGTTAATTTGTTAAAAACCCAAATTACTCTACTGATTTTAATGAATTTTCTATGAGACCAAACTGAATCCGTATATCCTGTTAAATAAAAAAAGGTTTTTTCAAAACGGTTTATTAATGTCGAAGTTCTGAGGTACTTATCAAAAAAAAATTGAGAGCTCCTTTTTTGAATTTGGTTTAAAAGTCAAAACACGGAAAGGCAATTACGCGTTAAAAAGAGGCATGATCATTGCAGAAGTAGGCCTCTTCTAAGACATGCCTGTTTCTATTTTTGGTTGCTAGCTTTATCTATCTCTCTACCTCTATCACCTGAACACATTTCAGGATTACAAAGGATTCTACTCTAAATGGATTGCTTCTCTGTGTCGTGTTTGTGCCTCTAAGTGCGTCAACACACAGTTACGCTAAATCCCAGGTAAGACTTTGTCTGCCACTCATGTTTACATTCAGGTTAACTTAGATGACTAACGTTCTTCTGAACTTTCTCCGAAGCTAGGAAGTTAGGATATGCTGACAGTTGATACAAATATATGTGTAAACATCACAGACTTTTAATACAGAAGCAGACCGAACATGTGTTTTTTTACAACTACATTCGCAAAAACAGTTATGTTTGCATCCCTCTCGATTACACAAAAATCATACATTCGTATCTCTTTTTGTCGTAACGTTGCAACATAATAGAAAAAAAATTAGCATGTGGTACTGTGTTCCAAGTCGCCATTTTGGTAAGCATAAATAAGCTGACAGAAGGCTGACAGCGAAAACCACGGCTTGCAAAAATTACCTAAAATAAAAGTTATTTTTACATTATTTGGTTTAAAAGATACGAAAATACTATGGTGAAGTGCAGTGTCCTCATGTGTTTTAATTCGTCTCATAAGATGCCACCCGGTATAACGTTTCACAGGTAAGTTTCGTGCTATATAGAGCTTATTTTGAATTGCTATTTTTTCTTGTTATTTTTCATAAACTTTACAATTTGAAGGCTTGGGAAGGTCGTGTTTCTTCCAATTTAGTAAATGTACAAGTTTGGTGGGTGTAATAATAATAATAATTTTATAATAATAATTTATTTCTTGTAAATACAAATAGATATACATTATAACATTGTGGCTCTGCCTTTTGCGTTAGTTCAAAACTGTGTTGCAAAAGGCAGCTTCTTCCAAGGGTACGAGTATGTTTTACAATTATTGATCTTACAAATAAATTACAAGTTTTTTTCTTGTTTTTAACTGTTCGCGCTGAGATGTGTGTATCTGCTCTGCGCGATACAGAACTCATCGTCAAAGTCAGTGCTCTCAGTATATGTGTGTGTGTGTGTGAGAGAGAGAGTGTGTGTGTGCGTGTTAATGGGATTTTTCTAAAAATGCTTCGGTCTCGTCGTAGTTAAAATGTGATAACCACTCCCGAATTTTACTCTTAAGTTTATAGAGTTGTAAACGTTTAATATTGTACCTTACATTTAAAATATTATAAAATTTGGGTGCCAAATGAAAAAAGTTTCTCCAGGCAACTTCACTTCTGTATCGGGGAACTGGACATAAATCTAGCCTTTTACCTGTGATGGGCAGATTAGGTACAATATCCTTGTGATATCTACGGATGCACTGGTAAATAAAAAGTTTCCTTACGGTTAATACTTTGCATTTCATGTATAGGTCATTAGTGGGATATCTGAAAGGTAGGTTCATAGCGACTTTTAGCAGCGCTCTTTGGGCTCTTTCCACTATAAGCATATTGGTCTTTCCAGCACCTCCCCATGAGCTGATACAGTAGCTAATTGTGCACTCTGCTAGTGCTTTGTAAGTTATCATGAGAAGGTTTTTGTCAGCAACATGCTGTGCAAGTGTTTTAAACACATGTATTAGTTTTCTTGTACGCTTTGAAACAGTCGCTATATGATCACCCCAGTTTAATTTTATATCAAAGATTACGCCTAAATATCGAATTATATCAGATTTTGTCAAAAAGTTACAGTTACAACTAGCCTGCACGAGGGAACGATTACAAGGAAATGTATGGGCTTTTATATATAAGTTGTTATTTGGCCTAGAAGCATTAGTTTTACTAAATGATAGAAATTTTGTTTTAGATGTATTTATTGAAAGTAGATTATCTTCTAACCATGAAATGGTTTTTGACAATCCTTGTTCAGCTTTTTTATAAACCTTTTCCCAATCAGAATCATGGAATAGCAAGACAGTGTCATCTGCAAACATGAGAACGTCAGCTGCAGTTAATTTAATTTTGCAGAGCTCATTTATGTATATGAGAAACAGTGTCGGTCCTAGTGTTGATCCTTGTGGAACACCATAATTGCAGATGTCACTGGCGCTGAGATGATTGTCTACCCTACCTTGCTGTACTCTATTAGTCAGGTAGTCAAAAAACCAATCGTGTGCAATTCCTCTTACACCAATATTGTTAAGCGTGCCAACAAAATGGGAATAGATACCGTATCGAACGCTTTTTGAAGGTCCAAAAATACGCCAACACATTTTTGTCCTTGGTCTAAGTACGATGTTATAAGTGTTGAAAGTCTCAATACAGCGTCATCAGCAGACTTTCCATTCCGAAAGCCATACTGATTACTTGCTAGTAAACTATTTTTCTCAAGATAGGACATTAACCTTTTGTTGGCAATTTTTTCTAAAATTTTCGACAAGACTGGCAGTAGAGAAATTGGTCTATAATTAGACGGAAGAAGTTTATTACCTGCTTTAAAAATAGGGGACACTATTGCTTGCTTAAAAGCTGCAGGGAAGATACCTGTAGTAAAACTAAGGTTGCATAGGTGAGCTATTGGCTCTGAGATTATAATAGAGTAAGATTTTAGTACATTTGTTGATATTTGGTCATGTCCTGGTGCACTATTAATTTTTAAACTAGAAATAACATTCGCTACTTCTTTGGCGTCCGTCAAAAATAAAGATAGTGAGTTTGACGGTGAATTTGGAGGGTTGGATATAGTTGCTGCTAGTTCAACATCGGTTTTGTTAAGCTTTCGTAGAGTACGTTTGCTAAACTAAATCCAACTGATGTGAAATACTTATTTACCTCGTTTAATGATTCAGTTGGGTTATCTTTGAGACTGAGTAAGGGACTTGATGGTACTCGTTCTGATGCGTAATTAGATAGATCTTTAATAATTCTCCAGGTACCTTTCACGTTGCCTTTTGATATTTCGAATTGTTTTTTGTAGTAATTTTGTTTCTGGGTTTTAATGATTTGATTACACATATTTCTATATTCCTTATATTTAGATCTGTCATCTGAGGTGAGGTTGGATTGCCTCTGCATGTTATTTCTTTTCCTTATACATTTGATCAGACCAGAACTAATCCATGGTTTAAGTATTTTAAATTTACATGAGACTCTCTTTAGAGTGCTGTTTTTTTCGATAGTCGTATGAATTGTATTGATTAGTGAATTAGCAGCAACGTTAACATCATCTGATTTGAAATATTCGTCCCATGTTTGTTCGGCTGTGAATCTCTGATTGCATCTATATTTATGTTGGTTTTAAAGTTAATAGGAATATTTCTTTTGAGTTGAGTAGTGTCTATCGATAACAGTATTGGAGAGTGGTCAGTAAGTCTATCAAATACTAGTGTTTGCCATTTATTATTTGATTTGACCATAAAGTGGTCCAAGCATGTCTTATATCTAGTTGGTAAGTTCACTGCTTGCAAAAGAACATGGGACGCCATTAGGTTTAGGTAATAAGAAGTGTATTCTGAGTTTTCTGACTCAGGAAGAATATTAATATTTATATCACCAGTTAATATAATATTTGTTTTAATTTTTAACTTCGATAATATGTTATCCAAAGAGTCAAGGTAAACTTTTGGATTTTTAAAACAGTAGGGACGGTATGAACAGATTATAGTAAACAGATTATTAATTTCCAATATTAAGCAATTACCTTCTTTCAATTTTGGTTCGTATGCATTAACAACAAAGTGGTTTCTAACATAAGCGACGACGCCATCATTTTGATTATAGCTTTCTTTGGTAAAAAACATGTTATAGTTTTGTATTGGTGGAGGATCATAATTCTTTATCCAACATTCGCTCATAACAATAATGTCTATTTGGATGTCGAAACTGCTTAAAAAAATAAGAAATTTATCCATATTTTGTTGAATGCTTCGAATATTAAGTGATAAAACTGTTAACTTCTTATTAAGGTAATCGGAATCATATTGAAGTAACTCAGAGCATTTAGAGGGGTCTATTGCTGTCCTACATGAAATACCACCGGTATTATCTATATCTTCTAAGAAATCATGATTGACTAGACCCATAATGACAACAATATAAAGCACGAAGGACTTCTACATAGTGGACAGTGGTATTGCAGTATTTTAGGCAATGGAAGTGAAAGTTTCTCAGGTAGGTAATTCTATCATATTTTTTACGCTGAAGTGAACCCAAACATTTACAATTACAATATGTGTGTCTTGAGTGTATGCGAGTTCTATTGATAATGTGGGTAGTTTGTTTGCTGTGTGTGGTTAACAAAGTATATGTGATGAGTAGCATATTATTTCCGTGGATGAGTAAAAGTTTAACAGTGTAGTTATCAGTGAAGCTAGTATTTTGGATTGGTATTATTAACAAGTTGTTAAAAACAAACATTACAAAAATAATTATAGTAGATTTGTGAGTACAACTAGAGAAGCTTCGATCGCCTACTAGTCATTTGCTTCTTAACTTTTCAACGTCCTCATCGCAGTTGATTCGGATAGATGACTCACCTTCTGCTTTTCTTAAGTATATTTTGCCATAAGAGATCCAGCAAAATCGGTAGCCATTCCCAGCCGCAAATTCACGAGCAATATAGTAGAGTCGTCTATCCTTTTGCGTCAGATTTTCTGAGATGTATATCGGTTTACTTGGTCCAGCAATTTTTATATTTGCAGTGCTCAGCTGCTCTCCACGATGTTCTTTGTTATACTTTTTATATGATGTAATGAAGTTATCTCTCGTGGAAACTGTTGTAAAGTCAGCTATAATGGGTTTGATTGTGGCCTTTGTGTTGATTCGGTACACATCATTTATATCCGAGCCTTGTACAGATATTTTCAGAAAATCAGCAGTTTTTTTAATGATTTCTTTTAGCTCATTTTTGGTTTCTTTAGGATTTTGTGGTATACTTCTTATTTCAATACTTGTACATCTAGCATTTCTATTTTGCACTTCCAATTGAGCCTCCAGGTACTTCACACGATTTGTTAGACCCTTGTTAACCTCCTCAACTGATTGTACTCTTGAAATAACTTCATCATACTTTAATGACATAAAATCCATAGCTGCTTTTATGTCATTGCTGGACTGCAGGAGAGCTGAAAATTTCTCATCTTGGTCTTCCTTCAGCTTTTTAAACATATCTAGAACTTCTACCTTACTAACCTCCGCAATATCCAATCGTTTTCTCTTAGTGTTGGTTTTGCGTATCTTGGTATTCGAGGCACTCGAACCAGATTCATATTCTTGCTGCTCTGTGTTTGAGTCGGATGCATATTGAGCCATATTTGAGTCTAATTCATGCTGAATAGGTGGTTTGAAGATCGCTGACGAGTCTTTAATACTAGGTGGTGTACGCTTAAGAGGCATTTCCAACAACCAATCTTGCAGTCAAATAGGTAGATAGCAGACAATAAAGCGACGCAAGCTATAATTCGCAGTCAACTCGTGGGCAAATTACTTATTGTTTTATTATCATTTATTTATTATTCAGGACACCAAAAACTCAGTCACAATGTGCTTAGGTGATATTGTACCAGACTCTTAGTAAAAACCGCTGAAGTAGCTTCAAACTATTCAATCGCACCACGGACACAACTCTCAGTCAAATCCGCATGACGCTATCCACGCGGCAGCAATCTGTTCAAGCGTCAATGTACCAGGCACTCAGAAACAGCTGCGTGGCGATCGAATCGGTAGCGAATGGCGCAGCGACTAGGAGAGGGGTGCGGGGGAGTAACGTCGTCGCGTAGTAATCGCTTAGCTAATGAGCGCTCATTAGCAGGTCCTCATTAGCGCGCATAGGAGCGTAGGTGAATGAGCTTACTTGTGTGTTTGCGCGTTGCGTGCAGCGCCGTAAAGCTGCGCTTAGCTCCGGCGCGGGCGCAATCGACCTCTTCAACGATCCTGTTGTCCTATTTTTTTGGCACGATTATTTTTGTAAAGAAATTATTATATTAATTTTAAACAAATTGGTAAGAACTGTTTGCACGACTACTCAATACAGAGGTCCGGGGGGAAGAGTATAATAAAAGTTAATAAGTAGTTTTCTTTCAAAATGTATTGATTTGATCATATTTTGTCGTTTGAGGTACTTAGACATTGTCCAGGGAACGTATTTATTCAGTAGTATAATTAAAATAGTATAAGGTATTTTCTTTAAAAATTCATTGTATCGATCATTGTTTTACGTTTACGGTATTTAGACATTGTCCAGGGAACGTATTTCAGAAGTATATAATTAAAATAGATGATTCAGCTTGATGTGATTATGATGACATGAACCTTTTTCATTAATGACTAGCTACTTTTCTTAAGTAATGTAAATATAAAGTACTACTGTAAGTATATTGTGGCTCATGTCATATATACGTAGTGATCTAGATAGTGTAATTAAAGGGTTATTTAGACATATTTCAAGTAACACACATTTTTATTACATTTTAGATTTTCCCAAAGATGAAATGTTGAGAAACGCATGGTTGAAGAATTTGTTTAGAGAAAATTGGCAGCCCAGTGCGACATGTTTGTTGTGCTCAAAGCATTTTGAGGCACATTTGTTCGACCGGACTGGTTTCCATACAATCCTTGCCCGAGGTGTAATGCTTATCGGAACAACAGTTTTCAATGATCAGTCGCTATCACTATCATAAAAAACATCAAATCGCATCGTGCAAATTGTTTTATACAAAAATAAATGATTTGACTTGATCTGGTGTGTTTGAATATTAATACCCATCCATAAATTACGTCACATAAAAAGATGGGGTAGAGAGGTTGACGATGTGTGACTTTGTGTGACTGACAAGGGGTAGGGAGGGGTTGTAAGTTTTGTAATGTCACATTTCAGATACAATCTAATAGTGTCTGTTAGCACTATTATAAAAGAATGTCCTTGAGTCCGGCCCGCGTTTTGCAAATGTTTGCGTGTAATGTATATGTAGTGTATTTTGCATCAATATTTCTGTAGCTTCTGTATTATAAGTCTGTGGTAAACTTCGGTAAGCTTGTGACCTGTGATTTACTTACCATAAGAGCGGCCGTATACATAGCCACTAACCGTCACCACATGTGGCCGCGCGCGACAACTGCTGGACGAAACTTTTCATACATTTTGTATGGAATCGGCGTTTATGCTTGATTTACACATTATTACTAGATAAGTGATTTATGCTTTAGTAGCTATTTAGTTGTCCGGACAGTAGTAGTGGCGTTCACACCTGTACACGAAACCTCGTACGTCTGCGGCAAAACTGCACGAAGCGCGCGTTTGTGGCAGGGTACGTGCGGGCAAAAAATATATCCGATCGTAATCTACTTGTTGACGTAGTACGTAAGTCGATAAGTTACCAACTAACTCATCACCTATCTACTAATAACGTTTAAATAGAGCATCACTGAGCAATCGAAGGGACGCGTCCGAGCCACAAGCACGGCGCTCCTTGCTTGTGGCTGCGTGTAGTTGCCCGCCGCGAGCGCACACAGGCGCGTAATTGTAGGTCGTAATTGGTTTTACGTTCGGCGACGTTCTTTCCGTCTTAGTATAGTAAAAATCAGTTACGCAATCGAGAGTGTTTCCATTTTTAATCACAAATATGTCCGACTCCCATAATAAACTCAGCGAAAAAACGGATACGCCTACACGCAGCACCCATCAAGTGGCCGCGTCCGGTGTTCGCATTCAAGCCACCGCCTGTGGCCACGTCTGTTAGCCGCGTCTGTTAGCCGCGTCGTGTGGCTCGGCTTGGCCACTAGATGCGGCCACGAGTTGTCACGTTTTGTGGCTATGTGTACGGCCGCTCTAACTGCTCGTGAAATCTTTAATGTGGGTTAGTTAACACTAAACAAGATGTGTATCTCTGCCAATGCAGGAAAAATTACTGTACCTCGCTCAGATCAAATATACAAGGGAGATATGGTAAGGTGGCGTGGCGGATGCGAATGCATCTAGCCTAAATTAGGATTGATGCGTTTAGTCGAAATCACCCTGAACACGATCTTGACACCCATTTTTGCATATGGACTATTAGTTCGTTCATTGGTGTCGTTACAAGTTTCTTAGTGTGCATGAAAAACGAGTAAATAAGTCGTACTTACAGTTTTTAAGCGGTAAAACACGGAGAAATATAAACACGAATGGACAATTGTACACAGGCATATCTCTCATGTTTGTCTGATCTAAGTTTCGAACACTTTGCAGTGATCGTGGTCACAGGAAGAATAGATGACGGATGTCTGTAGCAATGTTATGAAAATATTTATAAGTACTGTCAATGATATTTAGCTAAGACGTAGACGTAAGTAGTCGCTCACGGTAGCCAAAAATCTTGCTGTTTGCGCCGGTTTTGGGATCAGTTGTGATGTAATAGAAAATATATTATTTATTCGGTTTTTAGATCCATTCAAAATGAAAACTATTTCTTCAAGGTATCTTTATCTCATGTAGTAGACGTATATGTAGACAAGGTTAATAAACCAGTGAGCTCACGTTCCAGCAATTTGCGAAGGCAGAAGTCGCACAAAAGTTGCCAGTGCTGTAACGAACCGATCCCAATAAATTGGTGTCGCTTAAACGTTGCTACGTGCGCCTTGTCTAGCGAGTTATTGAAAAAATCGCTAAGACAAGCTCGGGGTAGGAAATACCCAAAGATCTGCAGATTCACGTATGGCTCTATGACTCTACGAAGTTTCATCATTATCATCAGTCAGAAGACGTCCACTGCAGAACATAGGCCTCCTAACTAAATGACAGCTCGCCATTTGCATCCACTGGATGCCCGCGACTCTCACGATGTTATCGGTCCATCTAGTGGGACGCATACCTACGCTGCGTCTTCCGGTTCGTGGTCTCAACCTAAGAACATTTCTTCCCCATCGGTTATCGGTTCTTCGAACGATGGGGCTTGCCCATTGCCACTTTAAGTTGCAAATTTTAATTAAGCTATGTCCGTGACTCAGGTTCTTTGGCGAATTATCCACGTTCCGGATTCTATCGCGAAAAGAAACTCCGAACACAGTTATCTCTATTGCCCGTTGTGTGACTCAGAGTTTTTCAAAACGACAACAGTTAAGGACCACGTCTCAGTACCTTAGGACACCAGTATCTACAAAGTTTACGATGCTACAACTATGTAAAGTTCTTCCTGCTCTTTTTACAGTTTGCAATTAGTTATATGACTCTAAGTTTTGAAATGTACAAAATAAAAATGCAGGACTCAATGAGAATCTAACAAACATTTCCTATGTAAATAATCTGATTCTCCATTAATGAATTTTAAAATTGCAAGTTACCTTTTGTTGTTCGTCATTGCGTACGTCATTGGTAGTTAGGTACTATATACCTTAATTAGCATTGCCATTCCAATGGTGGCAATGCTGTCTGCATTCTGGCCACTTTTTTACCACCAAGGGACTTTTGGATTAATTTTCAAGATGAGTTTCCTGTATATTTATTTTATGTCATTATTGTTTTTTTTTTCATATATTTTTATTATAATTATTATTTGTGTAAATAAAGTAATTCCTATCTATATAAATAAAAAGTGAAATGCTGGACGTTGATAAGCGCATCCCTGAGAACGGCTGAACAGATTTGGTAAAAAAATATATAAATGGTTGTAATAATAAGGTTAAGGCTAAAATTGGAAAAGTAACCGCGAAAATTGAGAACACTATAAAAGTGATTAACAAATAAAACCATTACCTTAGCACAAACAAAACATAAAACTATTGTTAGATAAGAAATACAAAAAAAATAAAAAAGATAGGGATGCTTAATTTTTTTTTTATTCTTTATCCCCTGAAGTTTTACACTAATATTGACACTATCTTTTGTAAGTTACTTACAAATTTACTTACACAACTAAACTAAATACATAATGAAATCATAAAATCTGATTGAGTTAGCTAATAACTAAATTTTGTAACTATATGTTGTCAATCTATATAAATAAAAATTAATCGACGAAATGTGTGTACGCGCATAATTTCCGAACGATTACACCAAATTGTATTTATTTTTGTGTGTTCGTTATTGTCAGGATAAGGTTTGTATAAAGAAAAAAAAAAAAAACTTTTTGGACTAGGTATACTACGCGAGCGAAGCCGCGGGAAATAGCTAGTTTTAAATAAAAAAGACAAATTTCTAGAATTTAAAACTTTCCCAAACTGTTTAGAACTCCACAAAGTTAAACAACCAACCCAAATAATATTAATAAAATTTAAAAGCGGCCGATAAGCGCGGAATGTACGTGAACCACACCTGTGCACCGAAAAGTTGAAAAGTTCGGGATCTTGTGCAGTAGTTGACCTGCTAATTTCTAGTCGCTTAAATTCCCAGACAGTTTGTTTTGAATTCGACTGGACTATTATAAAATAATAATGAATTTGTTTGAAAAACAATTGGCTCATTGAATGAAAATAATGTTAATTGAACAATAATACGAACATAATATGAGTCAGGTTCTCAGCCATAGTAAAATTATAAACACAAAATAAATAGGTACAGAAGGCTGGCTTTCACTGACCTTGGTTTAATAACCTACGCGCAATCGTAGCGCTAGGGCTGGTAAAGCAACTATAATGTTCTAGGAATAGTTCATATTCGGGAGTTTCAATTAAAAACAATAATTACATATATTTTACTTTAAAACACATATATTTCTAATAGAAAAAGGTAACCGAATAAAATTCTGTAAATTGGTTACCGAAAAGTGCTTTGGTCGATAACGGCACGTACGAAAGGCACGATTAGTATATTTAAAAATATAATAAATAAATATCTGGGACATTTTTGCACACACGGTCATATGACCCCAAACTAAGCAATTAAATAAAAATAAAAAAAAAGGTTTTATTACCCTTAATATTACATATTCTAAGTTATTTAAAAATATTATTACTACAAAATTATTTTAATAAGGTAAATAGGTATTTTTTTTTAATTTTTTTTTTTTTAATAAAGTTAATTCATTCTCAAATAAAGTTTTCTGTAATATGACAACGGAAAAATAATTGTAAATTATGACAATTGTCACACGAAACTATAATTACGTGTATTGCCAAAGCGTGGGCACTCGCAACTGGCGTTCGCAACCTTATACGAGATCGCTGTACCTAAAGTGTGCATCGAATCTACATAATAAAATTCCCTCCTGCCCATGTTTCTATTGGACTGCCTGAGCGAGTACGAAAAATCGACATCGTTTTATAGTTAATATTCCGAAAACCCACCCACCCACTTTGTTACCACTTTTATTGTGCGAACTGCTAGACTGTGCAATACGCTGCCTGAATGAGTGTTCCCCGGTAGTCACAATCTGGGTGTCTTCAAATCACGAGTGAATCGGTTTCTTCTAGGCAAGCTTGCTCCATCGTAGACCGCATCATCGCTTAACATCAGGCGAGCTGGTGGTCAAACACAAGCCTATTCCTAGAAAAATAAAAAATAACATGCATTAAAGAAATTAAAAAAAAAGTATGCTGTGACTTTAAAAGTGAGGCCAAAGCATCTCAAGGCAGAGTTCTGAAATATAATTTTAAGGTTCAATAGTACATTGTTAGCCTAGGGGTGAAAGTAACTCTTTAACCCCGAGGTAAACACTGTGCTTTTCATTACAAATACAAGGAAACTAATAAAAAAAAGGACAAACATCCTGACATTGGCAAATGCACGAGAAGTGCAGGACCATAATACTCTAAGAAAAAATAAATAATTGGAACATGGTTCAATACAAATGTGAAAATAGAACTAGTTTTTTCTTTATAATTTGAGTGTCTGTCAGTTGTCAACTGTCATTGTCAGTTGAAAGTGACTCTCCCTAGGGCTGAAATCTATTGCTTTCAACCCGCTCCTCAGGCAACTTCAGACCTACTTTCCGTGTATGAGTAATGAAAAAGCGTATTACATTATTGGTGAGATTGTAAATCTATAGTTGAAATACCATAAACACAGAAAATACAAGCCGTTAAACCCCAAGAAATATAAACCATTACGACCACAATTGAATATGATTACGTTATTCAAAACAACGCCCGTAATGTGTCGCATTCAAGAACTTTTATCACCTCGGTAATCCAAAAATATACAACACATCCCAAACATTTCACGTTTACACTTTTAAACAATGCAACAAAACAATTTACATGAGAATTCAAACGTGGATCTATCATTTTTATGCGAGTTTAAATGGAGGTATAAATCAGGGTGATAAAGCTATTTTATCTGATCTTCCGAAGGGCGGTGTCGCGCCCAGAACGTTTAGAATGCATTACATATTGTTTTACGGTCATGGGAAAAGGACAATGGGACACCCATTGTTAACTACTCTGTAAAAAAATGTGCCAACAAACCGTGGCTAGGTAACGAGTAGGTAAATAATCAAAAAAAACTATTCTTTTCAGCTTGAAAAGAATTGAAAAGAAGAAGTAAAATTAGTAGCCTATTTATTACTTGTTTTAAATATAAGAAGTAATTGTAGACCTTAACGTTTTCCTAGATTTTCGCAATTATTACTCACAAAAAAAAACATGCGATAATATGCCTTTTCGTTACTGCTATGTAATTTTTATGAAACACTAGCTGTACCCCGCGGTTTCATTCGCGTGGATCACTCCTTATATAATTAGCTACGAGTATCTGCTAGTGAAAGTCCCGTCTAAATCATTCCAGCCGTTTTGGAGTCCATAGGGAACATACATATATACACACATGGCTTTTTGTATATAAGAAAATATTGAAAAAATAAATACTTGTTATGGATTTACGACGCCCTGTCTATTAATCCGGGTCCGCTGCGGCATGTTTTCGTGTTAGCTAACACTAACTGTTAGCTAACACCGAAGTCACACTCAATTTTCGTGTCAGTAACATGTTAGTGTGTTAGCTAACACGAAAACATTCTGCAGCGGACCCGGCTTTAGATATACTTGGTCTAGAATATGTCAATGATTTTTAATATTCTAGTACACGAAAACCGCATACAGATAAAAAATAACAACTTACAAATAACAAAACAATAATTTCCGAAATTAGGAGAGCTCACAAATAACGTTGTTTATCAGCTCACGGAGGCGAACACAAAGAACAAAACAGTAACATATGATGGTGCTCTTAATTTGAACTCAGCACTCACCGAAGCGAAAGTAGTTAGCCAATAGTTTTGGCATGGACCCGTGAGAGGAAACCATTCATATTGAGTAATGTTTCCTCGCTGCCCCTTTATTACGTACCTCCATTCTGCTGGAAGACATTTGTAGCTAAAATAGATTCGGTTCGACGCCCCACAATACGAATTATCCTTTCAGATGTTTTTTCCAAAGTTTGATTTTTCTAGACGAATAACTCGTAAATATTCAATTATTTCTAAGAGAGAATTAAAGTAGCCTTTTGATTGAATGCGAAATGTGAAGAATACATAATGTAGAAATGAGAAGCGTTGCTAGTCTGAACGCGCGTACCTTGACCGTGCACTAATCAGCAGCTCGCGTACCCACTGCGTGATATAATGGCAGGCATTGGGCTAATGGGATAAACGGGTGCTCATTGCAAGGTTGTGACGCTGCTGGAAGAGCCGCGCCCGCAGTCCGCGACCCGCCGCGCCACGCCGAGCCACGCAGTCCAGGACCGTAACACGCCGTCAGGACAATTGCCTCTAATGATTCCACTCGAAGGCATATCCGTTCAATCAACTCTTAAGACAACAGGATTCTTCAGTCTGCTCTCAGGATCGCAACCACAGTGTCCTGTTTACGTGCCCATTTGAATATCCTTCCTGTGTCGTGAGTGATGGTGAACGGTCACGACTAAATCAATACTTAAAATGAACACCCTGCGCGATCCACCTTCGAAGTTCCTCTCAGTGCCATTAGGGAGTTAGTCCCATAACTTTGACGAAGATGATCGATTGAACTTTAACCCGAGAATCACAGAGCGGAAATCATGAATGGAATAAGCGTGTCCACCGAGAAACCAAGCAACGGTGGAGAGATACACGTGAAGGATGAAGTCAAAAAGTCGTGTAGTGTTCGAGAGAAACTTATGCAGATTCGGTCGAATATTACAGTGGAACCGATTATCGCGTGTTATATCATGTCGAACGTGTTCTCAGGACTTGCAGTTCAAAATTTGAATTTAGAGAAAGCGTGTCGTGTGAATTTAGGGTATGACGATGAAGTGTGCTCCGCGTTGAACCGACGACAAACCGAGAACTATACTTTACAAGAAGCTGAGGTTCAAAAGTTAACGGCTTCCGTGCAAGCATGGAAGAACATCGTACAAACTGCCTTCCCTTGTATACTGGTGTTGTTCGTCGGCTCGTGGAGCGACAAAACCGGGAGACGGAAAGCGTGCATTCTTCTACCGATTGTCGGGGAAGTTCTGTGCTGCACAAGTTTCATTCTAAACACGTACTTCTTCTATGAATTGCCTCTGGAGGTCACGGCACTCTCGGATTTATTTCCGTCGCTAACCGGCGGCTGGATCACAGTTTGCGTCGGCGTGTTCAGCTACATCGGTGACGTCACCACCAAAGAAATGAGGACATTCCGAGTAGGAGTGGCTAATCTGTGCATGTCTCTCGGGATCCCCATCGGAATGTCCCTGAGCGGGATCCTGTTGCAGCAGATCGGGTACTACGGCATATTTATGATCTCGAACTGCCTGTATCTGACGAGTTTGATTTACGGGTACGTTCGCCTGAAAGACCCCTGCGTGTCTCAGAACAGACAGAGGGTAAGTTTAATTTTACGATGGCTTTTCATTACAACGATTCGTATTCGAGGAGCGTCGGTCGGATTTGGTCTAAAACGGAGTTGATTAGGTGAAAAAGGTTAGGGCGACGTTCATTAATTCGCTTAGTTCGAAGTCTGAGGTTAATAGAGTATCGGGAGGTGTCCCGATAAAACGCGGTGACGGGGTCGTACATCATTTACAGTGTAGAGCGACAGACCGGTTAGTCCTATGTCTAAGTGATAAATTGCCCGCGCCCACTACGCAAATTCAACGGAGGGGGACATCGTAACACAATCAGCGATTTTACGTGAGGCGAGGCGAGGCTCTACGGTGACGCCCGCGATTTATGTTCCGCTGATCTGTCTGCTTTGACGCCTGCTACACTATCGGAAATGGGACTGTCTTTTACAATTTATATTTTGATGTTTTTCACTGTGGGGTTGGTAATATTTTAAGCGACTAGAAAAAAAGGGGTCAATTCCGTAGTAATTTTGAAATGTTTGTTACCTGTAGTTTTTTATTTGACAGGATACATTCATAATTATCCCATATAAATTTTATCAAAATCGGTAAGGTAGTTTGGTTTTTAAATCAAAATAACTAGAAAAAATATGTCATAAAAGTAAACGAAATTTCATATATACGTACGAGAATATTTAACGAACACTTAAAAGACTAACTAAAACTTAAAAGAATTAAATAATAACTTAAACTAAAAGACCATTAGTGGAGGGAAATGTCACCAGAATGCTGGCGGCATTCATGCGTTATTACTAATTTTGAACTCGGTTTTTTAAATTGATATTAAATTTATCGTTTACATTCAGTATTATTAATATATTTTTATTTATTTACTTAAGCCGGGGCAACGAAAACATGTAGATGCAAATGAAAACAGTTTAAAAATATTTACGCTCTAAAATTTTATTTAAAATTACATTCTTCATGAGTAAGAAATTGATTAAACGAACATCTAGAATTAAACGACAGTATATGATTCAATATCAAGCAGCTTTTGGTTAATGTAAATATTTGTCGCGGTATATTGGTTTTGCAAGGTTACACAGAACGGTAGTATTAAATGGAAGGGAGGTCGTTGTACACATCATTCTAAACAACTTTTGGTGAGGGATCAACCTTGAAATCTAGAAAAAAATATCTGCTGCTCAATTTTTTTTGAGTGCAAATTTCATTTTTCTACTTTCGATAGCTGTTTTTTTTGTGATTTCTAAGTTGGTCCCACAGTGAAACTTGTTTATAACTTATAATTATAAGTTTATGGTACTGAATCTCGATTGTATGTGCATACGAGTATATTATCCGGTGGTGGTTTGTTAAGCCATAACACAGGTTAATTCCTAGCTTGGGTATCAAGGCTCCAAACTCTTGAATTATTATTTACTAGCTGCGCCCCGCGTGGATTATTCCTTATAATCCTTATATCATCAGTTGTCTGGCAGTGAAAAAGCTCCAGCTGTTTTGGAGTCCATAGGGAACATACAAGCATAGGTACACACATCGCCTTTTCTTTACAAGAAGAAGAAGATTTAGTTTACAAACTTTAAATTAAATAATATGACCGATAACGATTGTGGACACCAAATATATTTTCAATTCATTACTACAATGACCTCCTTTCGTCATAGTACCACCATACCGTGTAACCATGTATTAGTTTCGGAGGAATTCAATTATTTCAAGATCTTTTCGGCGTTCGGTAAACATTACACGTATCTAAACAAGTCTAGTGCCCTTTGACTTTTGCAGAATAACTATTTGCTCTGAGGCTGACGTAGACAGAAATTTAATAACTCGAAATAATGTTACTGTATTTTTTATATTATTTCTTTGTTATAGACAATGGTTCTTATAAACGGTTTTGTTTGGATGTTGGGAGGAATTAGAAAAATATAATTATTATCTAAACCTACATTAATATTAAAAAGAGGAAAGATTTGTATAAAACTCAATAAGTACCAACCTAGAACCTACTACAGTAACATATTAAAAGAAAATGTTTTCATTCGGTTTTTTTTTGCTATTTTATTGCAGCTGTCAGGAGCATTCTCTCAAAGGCGGACTGTAGCAAAAAAAAATCGTTTCTTAAGTTAGTTTAATACTGCTACTGATAAAAAAAAAAACTATCTTCTTCTATGTCCTTGCAATTTTTTTGCTTTGTTATCACTTTTGTTTACATCTTTGCTAGCAATTTATAAATTTAGGTTAAGTATATGTGTCGGAGGGACAGCTCGTCGGCCGCCATCACCGTCATCAGTGGCCCTAGTACGAGCACTTGCGAAAAAGTATTCGTTCCGTAAACGATAGCGAAATGTATGAAAAATTGAACAGCGCCTCTATCGGACGTAAAGGGAAACTGAATTTTTCATACATTTGCTATCGTTTACGAAAGAAATACTTTTTCGCAAGTTCTCGTACTAGCCCCACAGATATCTCGCGGGCGTACAGTAAGAAATCGTGCGAAAATTAAGAAACACTCTCGAGGTTATCACGGTCACGAAACAGTAGGATAATTCCTGGATATCACTTTCCGATCGTAGGGTAGTGAATGCCCAACACTGAGTCCAGCGATAACACCATGGCTCTGTCGGAAGCGCACCGAAGTGAAGTTGCGGCTAGTTGCTAACTGACGCGACGTTGGCGCGCTTCTCGTTTCGTTTTTTTTAAAAGCATGATCGTGTCCGGATGCGACATATGTATATTCTGTAGACTTGACGTGTCTCCAGAGGTTGATGATTGAAGTTATGGCTGCCTTGACAGTTTGAACAACGTTATCTTGTCACAGGTCAGTGCCACAATCATTCATGTACGGTGTTTATTGTTACTTACTCGTATACCAGGTTCCATCTTTTGACTATCTATATGTCTAGACTCCGCCAGGAACCGGGAAAACTGAGAAAAAAATAGCAGCTAACTGTTGGCTTATAAGGCTTTTCTCACTGCTCAGTATCAGTCGCGGTGTAACATGATCAACATCAAAATGGTGATTTTTTTTAATTTATAAAATGTTTTGAGCCAACATTGAATCTATGCAGAAACTATAAAGAGCGCACAAAATTAATAGAAAAGTGACCTATATAATACATTATTTCGTATTAGTTCCTACAAAATAAGGCATTGAAATTGTATGAAAATAAATTAAATTATAGGTTTTTATTTATTTGCGTTGCTTGTATGAGAACTCAACTTTTTCCCATAATTGAACAGTCCCGGTAATTATCCGTTGGATATATCGAATTTCAGTTCGAGTAAGATGGCGGCCATTTTATTTTTGGGGTTCCGTACAAGGAATCCTAAAAGGAAAACCCTTGTAGGATCTGTTTGTTGACACAAATTTTCTCAGAAAAGGGGTAAGGATATCAAGTTAAAATTAATATTGATAATTGCTGAATACAAATCGACCCAACTCTGCAAAGCAGATGTATCAAAATAATTGGTAAAAGTTGTGATGAGGAATTTTGGAAACACTCAAAAAGCAGTGTCATTTGTTCCGACCATTTTTTTAAAATCTAATTACGTATAATTATATACGTAACTCGATATATCTCTCTCTCGATAAAATCATAATCATAATACGTATTTTACTTCAATAATAATTAAAAATACTCTAAATTATTACATTTGTATCCTAATTTTATGGGAAACGTCCAATAGCTGGCATCACCAAGAATGTAAGCGCGCAAGCGTGTAACGCACATGACAGTGCCAACTCTTTATTATTCCGTGTACAAACCTGGCCTGTTTTGTTTACTGCGATTGTTCTGCAATGCAACACTCTGTCTAGACATACATACATAGTCAAAGGTTCCATCTAGACTTTGTACCATTTACAGATTCGAATATTTTAAAACAAACCTGACACTTCTATTTTTTTTAATCAATTACAGCCATGCATAGAAAAGTTATTTATTTATTTATACTTAAAATATATCTCGTTCTCGCATATGAGAATTTCCCTCAGCGTGAAGCTGACAGAGTAATTTAAGGCATTGATTAACTTAATTTACTTATGCTAAGTAAGGCCGTTAAAGCCTTACAGTTATTTAATTTTGTACGGATATGTGTTACATTGTTTTTAAACGACTTCCAAAAAGGAGGAGGTTGTTAATTCGACTGTATATTTTTTTTGTTACTTCAGAACTTTTGACTGGGTGAACCGATTTTGATGATTCTTTTTCTATTTGAAAGCTGGTGCTTCCCGTGTGGTCCCATTTTAAAGTCGGTTTTTTATATTGATAATAATTTTTTATTCGACTAAAGAGTTTTTATTAACATTACAAATGTAACTAAAGAAAGAATTTACCGCGATTCCATTAATATGATTTAATTTTGCTTTTAACCTTTTTTTGAATAAAAAAAGCCTAGCTAGCTAGCTAAGTAATTTTTCAATGACGTATTCATTATTATGTTAATTAAACACGAATCTAAATTAAATCGAAAATATAATTAAACATAGCATTTATGTCGCTGTAAGACGCCCAAAATCTAGGCGACATTACCACGTTGAAAGAGCAAACGCCCCGACAACCCCGTTAGCTCAGTTGGTAGTGAACCTGCCTTCTGCGTTTGGGGGCGTGGGTTCGATTCCCACCTAGGACAAACATTTGTGTTTGTTGTATGTCTGGATGTTAATATTTACCTATTTAAGTATGTATTTAAAAAATATATATGTATGTGTATCAGTCTCTGGCAGCCATATTACAAGCTTTGCTTAGTTTGGGGTCAGATGACCATGTGTGCAATAATGGCCCAGATATTTATTTCCTTAAAACTTAACTCTTTGGTCACCCAGCACATCTACAAGACGTCTGGTCAGCTCTTTTACATTGCCTACTAAATTGGATAAAACTAGTGAGCTGGTTAACTTGTTTCACAATTTATCCTAAGAAAAGTCTTGATGTAAAAAGTTTGGGGAATCAGATTAGCTTCCTTCTACTAAACAATTAGCAATTGGATTATTTTTAGACCTTCAACGGTCTATGAGCAGTGTTTTACAGTGTTAGTGTTAGCTTGTATTGTGTTTAAACTACAAAGCCACTTGCCCTTTAAAAAAAAATACAATTACTACTATACAATTTCTCGTTTACTTTGTCACGACAATGTTTGCTCTTGTTACATGCGCAGGAGCAGCCAGTAGGCTGCCGAGGATGGGTGTGCTCGTTCTTCGACGCTCGCCACGTGCGTGAGACGCTCACAGTGGCGTTCCGAACTGGACCCCGACGGAGACGGCTCAGGGTGTCCCTGCTAATTGTGGTTGTCTGCGTCATATTTGGACCACTACATGGTAAGTTCAGATGGGTATACATTCGTGGTAGAAAATTAGAACGCATCATAACAATAAGGCCTTAGGGAGGCCTATTTGATGGCTGGCAAGTATATAATCATCTTCTTAATGTATTTTGAACTGAGATGATAAGAAAGGTGCTGTTTCTCATCCTATACAGGGTTAAGCATAAAAACTGGACTACGCCGAAAGAAGGTCATCGTACTCATCAATATGAACAACTTTTACTGCTTTTCCTTTTCTGCTGTTCCATACATTTTATTGAGTGTCAATGACCGTTTTCTATGGAACAGCTGATATGTTTTTCGCTATTTCAGGGTAAAAGTTACCCTGAAATAGCAAAACGTATCGTACGTGTCCTTTTGTAAAAGTTTGTTCATATTGATGAGTACAATGACCTCCTTTCGGCTTAGTATATTCTATATGCGTAACCTTGTAGATATATTCTTACATCCGCAAGTTGTTCAATAGCCCAATTTATTGATAAGCCCATAGCATCCAATAGTCCAGAAGCAACATAGTATAAATATAAACACAACAAGGTCTTTCTTATAGGCTTTGGCTCAACAGATGCCGTATAAAGGTCCGGACTTCTGTTATTAATATATTAATCGAATGATTAATAATGATTGGTAAAAAGTCAATTATTACAAGCACATAACCTAGCCATTCTTGCACTTTTCTATCCTCTACATGAGAAGCAAAGAAGTGCCTGAATGTCAACGTAGCCCCATAAGCCATCTCTCTCGAACTAGGATGATACAAGAGACGTAATAAGAGAAACTATCACGGCAGCATTTTGGCTGGCTTCATCTGACAAGGCCGTCGTCCTATCCACTCAATGGTGAAAGAAAAGAGGTCAATCGAGCTTGACATAAATATAAAAGTTGCATTGTAAAATTTTGCTATTTGTGAAGTATTCCAATATGCTCATTCATACTTCATGAAACTACGAATGATGAAGGAGTTCAGCAAAGAGTCAGTACATTTTTTTGCTGAAGATTGTTCACACCTAGATTTGCAAAGTCACAGCCGTGACGCTTGCAGTTACTTGATTTAGTTGCGCGTCATTCAATATCTTCGGTCATGGAATACAAGTTACTTCTTAAAAAAAACTTAAATAGCCGACCCGTATTTTTAACGGATACCTACCTATACCGACTTATTTTGCCAACGGTACATCTAAACAAAAATGTTGTACCAAACCTCAGTTTTATTTTAGAAGACCTTTTTCAATGATACATGAGGGGGTGTAGTCAAATTTTCTTTGTATTCCATTTTCTGTCGTCATATTGTATTTATCATAACGTCACCTATCCCGTGACCATACTTAGAGTAATCTATAAACTTATATTTAAAAATTTAAAAGTGTTTAGGCTGTTAAGAACACAAACATACAAACATGCTAAAGGAAACCCCCCTTATACGTTGAGTTCTCTGGTAAAAACGTAAAAATAAAACAAATCAAATTTAACTAACTTCAAATTTCTAAGTCGTCTGAATCACACAAGCTGATCAAGACCTCTCCCCACGGTCCAATTATAAGTTCTAGCCAAATCGGCGAGTTCATTACTAGTGGAGAGATTTCGCAGAGTTATTCACTGAGCTTAGCTTCATGAAATTAGATATTTGTGGCGCTCTCTGCGAATGCACTCCAGAATTATTGGAGAAGGGAATGAACTATGCTGATATGAGTTTAATACTAATTTGACGATGTGGTCCGTTATAAACGTCGATGATTCATATTGATCCAGCGGGAAGTTAAAGCCCAGATGATGCAGTGCGGAAGTTTTGATTATTTGAAGGGATTAGAATAATCATATGGGATTTACCTTTCCCATGTTGTGCTTAAATGTACCGTGACTACCTGATCCTTATGTACATATCGCCAAAGTTAACCTTCGTCACTCAGTTTTGATCGGTTTTTGGACGAGGTGGTTATTAATACTTCACACTTACAAAGATCATCGAAGTTAAGCAACGCACTATCCGCTTAGTATTTGGATGGGTGACCGTGAGCATTTCTTTTCTTTTCTGTGCCGTGAGAGGTATTTACAACTGGGAGTTATCAAGTTTCGTATCACACAGTTAATTACATATCCGCCTGAGATATCCGCTTGCTTCTAGAACTATGTCTATGTCGTTCAAACGACAGTGCCTCTACGCAAAAATACGAATAACTTCTAATAGTCCATAAGCTGACTCCACATCTCCATAACTAGGGGATAGTGACTTTTAAAGACTAACAGCCATTTTGAAGAATCCAGGAAGCTCATATCACATGCTTCGACCAAAATAAAATGAATGGACGGGCCCAGTAGGAGCGCATTTTTTAAGATTACAAAATGAGCACCGGCGCTCACTTCGTTAACTTCGTTTCAGTCGGTGTCTAGCCGTAGGAAGTGAAACACAAGTCTATTGTTACCCGATAAAGAATCATCTGACAAAATTATGAATTCGTATGCTTTACCGACGTGTAAATACACAAATAAAACCGATATCTATTTTTTGTAACAAATATACTGTACATTTTTATAATTAGGTGTTGAAGTATATGTCCGACGGTTTTGACTCGTTTTTACTGATCAAGTTCAATGGTTAGGGCCCGTCCATTCATTTTATTTTGGTCGAAGATCACATGCATATTATTGCAGGTGTGAGGCAAAATAATCGCGTAAAACCTTGTGTGGGACTTACATGATCTATATGACATGTGGATGAGCGTTCGGCGGTGGTTAGTGCAGTGATAAAACCGTGACACCGGCATCAGATCAAACAGTTCTTCAAAACACTCGTCCTTGTCCACACACACACACACATACACACACACACACGCACACGCACACAGACACACACATATTTTTTGTTTATGTGTAATTTTTTTAATTTTTTTCAAAGGTCTGTATTATTTGCAGGTGAAATGAACGTGCTGTATTTGTTCATGCGGTACCGGTTCAACTGGGACGAGGTGCAGTTCAGCATGTTCTGTACCTACAGCATCATCACCAATCTTGTGGGTAAGTTATTACATACCTTTAGCAAAGGTAATAGCGTCTCATTTGATATGGAGGTTAATGTGTTAAGTGCCAAAACCACTTGAACAATTTACTGGCCATACATTTAGTTACACTAGACTCGTGACTAGTTGTTTGCCTCTATCTGTGACCCCAATATTTTCGTAATCCCTAAGATTTTTATTAACCTGCCTTGTTATTATGGATCTAATCTTGCAAATTATAAAACAGTTATCCCCAACTGATTGAACTGAAATTTTGCATATACGTTTAGTTTGGATGAAAATGCATGGTTAGCTAAGTGACATCATTCTAAATCCAATATGGCGGACTCCCAAAGATGGCGGACCAGTTATATTTTATTCATCCTCACATGGTATTGGAAAAGGAAAGGGTTTGGTGCGAAGAATACGTAATATAAAATAACATCACACTAAATTCTATATGGCGGACGCACCAAGATGGCGGACAATATTTTCTTATCTACCATCATGATATGGGTATCAAATGCAAGGGTTTGCAAATGAAATAAAAGCTTGTAATAATAATAAAAAACAGCCAAGTGCGAGTTGGGCTAAGTAGTGCAAAAAGACAAGATCACGTCCATGCGGTCACCCATCCAAGTACCGACCGCACCCGACGATGCTTAACTTGGTGGTGAAAAGAAATTTGTCACCGACTGTCACTTGGCCATAATTTATTATTTGTTGTTATACTTTACAGAGTGTAATATAATCATGCATCATCAAGTTTGAAGCTTGTAGGTAATAAATACCGTTTTTACATTAGACAATCTCCAAAAATATACGTTTGTTTTATGGGGCTCTTTTGATGTACCTATACTTTTCTTTATAATTGTTTCTTAGTTAAAACTCCGCAAAATTACATATTCTGTGACGTTTCGTATGTCTATTAAGGTTCGAAAGATAGAGCCGTTAAAAGCTAGGACAGCGTAGGCTTAGTAATATGGCCCCCTTTACACCCTTTGGGTACGGAACTCTAAAAATATATGCGTCGAGAAGAGAGCCTCTTTTTTTTAAGGGTTCCGTACCCAAACGGTAAAACGGGACCCTATTACTAAGGCTCCGCTGTTCGTCTGTCCGTCTGTCCGTCCGTCTGTCACCAGGCTGTATCTCACGAACCGTGATAGTGAGACAGTTGAAATTTTCACAGATGATGTATTTCTGTTGCCGCTATAACAACAAATACTAAAAAACAGAATAAAATAATTTCCCATACAAAAAAACGTGATTTCTAACATTCGAGTACCTTGATTTTACTACTCAACACTAGATGTCTTCTAATGCGTTCAAGGCATTACGAGACATTGTATTATTGCCGCTACTCACTCATAGATGTCGTGGCAATACAAAAATTCAATAAATAGGTACTATTTTGCTTATTATAGATAATGGTACGGAACCCTTCGTGCGCGAGTCCGACTCGCACTTGGCCGGTTATTTTTCTTTGGTTTGTAAAGCGAATAATAAAGCCGTGTAACTGCTAGAATTTCATAAAATGTTTTTATGTTTATTTTTCTTTATTTTATTGCAACATATAGGTCGGGGAAAAAGTTTCTTCGTATTTTTTAAACAAATTCAAGACATATTTTTTTCAAGTTTAATTACATTTAATTATAATATATATGTGCCATTTTGTTCGATAACTTGTTGCCATCTTGTAGGTAGTGACATGATCCCGTTGCTGTAGAATTTTTGGGACTTCTGATCAAAAAAATGCAACAAGTAGTTTTGACAGTCCTCTCTTGATGTTAATCTAACACTACCCAAAGAATTCTGAAGAGATCGAAACAGGTGGAAATCTGAGGGTGCAAGGTCTGGGCTATATGGTGGATGCATTAACACTTCCCAACCAAGCTCTCTAAATTTTTGCTGAGTGGCCAAAGATGTGTGCGGTCTGGCGTTATCATGATGAAAGACCACACTCTTTCTGTTGATCAATTCCGGCCGTTTTTTCTCAATTTCTTCCGGGTTTCGCTACAGTCTGTGGTGCTTCACTGCCCTTTGACCATGATCGTTTGCGCACATTCTTGTCGTAGGTGATCCATTTTTCATCACCAGTGATCAATCTTTTCAAAAACGGTTCGGTTTCGTTACGTTTCAATAGAGAATCGCAAATGAGTACACGATTCATTTGGTTTCTTTCAGTGAGCTCGTGTGGCACCCAAATATCGAGTTTTTTGTATACCCAGTTTTTTTCAAATGGGTCAAAACTGTTTTGTGGTCAATCCCCAGTTCTTCAGCTACGTCGTAACTACTAATATGCCGATCTTGGTCCACTTTTTCAGAAATGGCATCGACTTTATCCGTAACAGGGCGACCAGAGCGAGCTGCATCTTTGACATCAAAATTCCCGGACTGAAAACGCTTGAACCAACATTGTGCTACTCTTGATGACACTGCATTAGGTCCATAAACGTCACAAATTTTATTCGCGGCTTGTGTCGCATTTTTCCCTTTTTTGTTATAAAATTTCACAATATATCGAATTTCTTCGTTAGATTCACTCATTTTATCGAACAAAAAAGCAATTGAAAAATGGCGGGAAATTGCTTTTTACTTTTTATATTCCTTTTTTAAAATGTCATCTTTTTAATGGTATCAAAACCAGCCAGATACAAACAGTACAACGGATAAGATTTTTACTACAACTTTATACATACAAAATACGAAAAGACTTTTTCCCCGACCTATTACGTCCCTCATGTCCCATATCAGCAGATAGAAATACTATCATAACATATTTTGTTTAAAATAACATTACAACGATAAAATACCAACGGCTGTCACACAAAATATATTTTGGTATTATATGACTAAATTATTGTAAGTAGAGACATCTACTTGAAATAAGAGAAAGATAGATTTCTCACGGGCATTGTGGAGTTATATTTGAAGCTGAAGAATATTAAAGTTTTCGTTTGAGGTGCCATAGTAAAATAAATACAATTTAACTTGTTGAAATTAGAAACGTTATTTGAATAAAAGGTTTTTTTTTAGCTGTAGACAAATTGGCTTATAATGAAATAAGAACAAAAATAGTAAAATACTATACTATGTAATTGGGTCCAATCATTTATATACTGTGACAACTGCAATAAAATTGCAAAAAGCTGAGTTGAGAAGCTAAGTTTTAGAACGTACCTAAGACTAGAGCAGGTACCCGATATGCTTAATGAAATATTAAGAGACTATTTCATGAAATAATAATAGAAAATGATTATATTCAGACTTTTACAATCTTGTGCAGCTGTCAGAGCAATTAAATGTTTGGACCGAGTATAACTATTATATTTTCACACAGGAATCTACAACCCATAAACATCTAGAGTAAAAAAAGGGGTAGGGGGTTGAAAGTTTGTGCATTAAAAAAAACACGCATATTACTACATGCACATATTAACGCGCAGACTCGGTGGTCGAAATTACGCGAAATCCCTTCGCCCCCTTTTGGTTCGCTAAAGAGATCTGAAAATAGTTAATATTTTCTTTATACTAATGCTTACTTCTAAAAACTATGTACTAAGAGTGTGGAATATTCTTCGCCCTGAAGGTATTCCCTTCGAGCTACTATATGGAGCGTTTCAAAAAATAGTGTCTACAATCACCACCAGGCAGGCACAGCATCAACAACACCGCAACACCGCTAGGGTTGCAGGTGTTCCTAGGCGGTGGTTATCGCTTGCCATTAGGAGGACCAAATGTTTGCTGCACTTTTTTAACCGACTTCCAAAAAAGTAGGAGGTTATCCAGTCAACTGTATTTTTACTTGTTTTTTTTTATGTTTGTTACTTCAGAACTTTCGACTGGGTGAACCGATTTTGATGATTCTTTTTTTTATTTGAAAGCTAGTGCTTCCCTTTTGGTCCCATTTTAATTTGGTCCAGTTCTACTATGTTTTATTTTTTTACAATATAACAATTAAAAAGTCATTTCTACACAAAAATATTATAAGAGACATCTGTTGGAACACTAATATAATGCACGTGCTATGGGATAGAGGGCGCATATTTGGTTCAGTTCTGACATTTTTATGAAGTCGGTTTTTTATATTGATAATTACTTATTATAAAAAACAATACTGTTTCGCAGGCACGTTGTTCTCGATCAGCATATTCAGTGACTTCATGAAGTTGGACGACACGGTGGTGGGCATCATCAGCTGCACCAGCAAGATCCTCGCCTCCTTCATCTTCGCGTTTGCCTCCACCACCACGGAAATATACCTCGGTGAGCGACGAAGCAACCAAATTATCTGTACAGTTGAATGAGGGATCCACCTGAACAAAACTAACAATCATCTGAAGAAATATTTTAGTTCCATCATTTAGCCAACTCTACAGATAAGCTGGTTTGTTTTAGAACTTAGGAAAACACCACTAGGTATCTCATATTAGTGAGAGTGGCTACCAAATCGTTGGAAATCTCAGATCAGACAAACAAGGGAGATATGCCTTAGTACAATTATCGTTCTTGTTCAAATGTCTCTGTCTGTTGTCTGTCTGTTTTACCCAAATTTTTCTCTATACCTCTAAACCACTTAACGCAAAAACTGTACGTACAGCCTGCGTACAGCACACTTTCTTATTTTCTCACGCACGCTAAGAACATTGTAGTGACGTCAATTAACTAATAAAAAAACCACCTGCTAAAAAATATGAGAAAAGGTTGTCTCCAGGGTGTGTTCGAATACTCTGTTTCTATAGGTGGAAACTTGTAGTCCCCAAATCTATTTGTTAAGTTATAAGGCTGTAAGCTTCCCTAAAAATGTAAAATAAATAAATACAGTGGGCAAGGTACGAATATTCGCTACGTAAAATATGTATCGAATTTCATACAAATTTCAATTTCGAAATTTGTATGAAATTCGACGCGTATTTTACGTATCTAAAGTTCGTACTTCACCCACTGGAATCATGTCTGATTTACGACGAATGATTATCTGAGCTGGAAACAGAGCTCGCGAAACATTGTTTCACTCGTTGAACTGGGATGTTTGTGTTAGTAGCAAAGACAAAGAAAACAATAGACATCGGGACGCGGTCCTTTCACTCTTTCAAGAAAAGTATATTATATTAGGTAGTAGGTCTGTGATGATATAGAAGAATTACTCATGTATGAAAAGGACAAAGCTATATTATTTCACCCTGCACTATGTGTCCGGTTATTTGATGGCCAGTCCTGCAACTGGTGGCAGACAAATCAAGACATTTTGCTGAAAAGAACTGTGAAACCCTTAGCTAACTTTGTTGATATTCCCTAGATGTGTATTTAGTGTTTAGTGATGATAAATTGCTTTATAATCGGCAGTAAAAGCCGAGGTGATATATATGGTTTTCTGTGTCACGTGGACACGTTATCCCACTGAAGTGGATTTTTTTCGTTTAGATGTACCCTTCTCTATTCTGTTCGTTATCCCATATTCTATAGATACCTATTCTCTGTGTTACTAGTGTCCGACTTGACGTTTTGAAACCCGCTTCAAATCTTATTTTTGCATTCTCATTTTTTAAACTTCAAAACAAAGATACAGTCGTTTATGCCGCATATTTTGATACTTGTACCTTCACACCTTTGGCGAGACAATAAAAAGCCAGGTTTCACTGAAAATCACAGCAACAAACACTGTCTTTTGTTTCACATTCTTTGTAAACGCACCTTTTTTTTGGGTTCTGCTTTTGGTGGCCATTTCGATTTTCGAACAAACTTCTTTACAATACCATATGCTTAGAGTTTTCCACGAGTTTCCACTCGGATTTAACGTTTCAAATTCAAATCATCGACACCGCTTTATGGTTGATATTCCGAAAACCCGTACGAAGCGCTTTGATTCCACTTTTATTGTGCGTACTGCTGGTCTGTGGAATGCGCTGCCTGAATGGGTGTTCCCCGATAGTTACAATCTAGGTGTCTTCAAATCACGAGTGAATCAGCTTCTTCTAGGCAAGCGTGCTTCATCGTAGACCGCATCATCGCTCGTTCGCATCGCTGCGTTTGACCGCTAACTCGCCAATCGTACCAAACTCGTAATTATGCATAAAAAACCTCGTTATTCCCTAGGGAGTTTCATACAACTTTATATCCCTTAAGAGATAATACTTTACTTTACGTTGAGGTTGTATGATATTATTGGACATTGTCGAGCAGGTGGTGTGAAAAACATTTTCTTTTTAGAAATTCAAAGGAGGTATATAACGCAGGCGCAGTTTAATATAAAATATTATGTCTCCAGTGATATTCTGTTTTAAACAAGTTTTCATACTTGGAAAAATTCTAATACAGTACTTTTTTTTCAAAATTATAATTTTATGAAAAAAAAAAACCTGGGACATTTTTGCACACACTGTCATCTGACCCCAAACTAAGCAAAGCTTGTTATATGGCTGCCAGAAACTGATAATATATACGTACATATTTTTAAATACATACTTAAATAGATATTAACACCCAGACATAGAACAAACCAAATGTTCATCATATGAATGTTTGCCCTAGGTGGGAATCGAACCCGAGCACAGAAGGTAGGTTCACTACCAACTGAGCCACCGGGGCAGTCCGAATCCGTCAAATAAAACTATTTATTGTAATCAACTTTTTTTCTTATATTTTTTTGTTTTTTTGTTTGTTCCAGCACCACTGGTAGAGATCTTCAATGGAACCTCATTCATAGCGATGCGGTCAATAGCATCCAAACTGGTGACTAGCGAAGAACTAGGTGAGTTAACACACACAAACAAGTGGATCACATTAAAAACCGACTTAAAAAAGAACTTCCGCCTTTTTTCAAGGCTGTTCTAATAGCCTGAAAAAATACAACTATCGGCCCATATGTTGTGGTACACTGCGCTGCGCTGCATGCGGTTCGACCACGAAATATTGTGGGTTTGACCCGCGCTTAAGAGCGGGCCTAATGACAGGATAAATTCTGATTTCTCCCGCGCATCTCGCCACACCCAGCGCATGTACGGATAACAAACACGGGCGGCGCGACGACGCGCGGAACCAAGCTTGCGTACTCGACGTCTGAACTGACATGGACTACCCGTCCCAACAGAGCGATGGTAACTGATCGGTGCAACAAACCGATGCCTCAAGCTTGTGTCACGCGAGACGAAAGACAGCGTATTGCGCGGATTAAAAATGTTGTAAGCGCCAAGTGCTTTCTACTCTCATAGCTTATAGAATAGACAATATTTTTAAAAATTGCCAGGGTCAGCTCTAGGTTATACATGAGTGATAATATTTACATAATTTATTGTTCAATTATATGTACCAAAACAGAATGCAAACCAAAAATGTATAAAATTAGAGGTAACTTTGTGATGGTTTTCTATAGAGAAAATTTTATCCTACCATGTTTTCGTCAGGGTCGACCTTTACTTATATATTGAAGTTTCCTAACGTATTTTTTTTTCGATTTTGGACATGATTTACTACTGTGAAAATCTAATCAAAGATTGAAGATTTTGCTTTAGGCCCAATCTTAATAGACATACTTTTGCTGCATCTATACATATACCTAAGCGTAGAGATAAAAAATCTGTAATTGCGAGATATCAACAAAAAAAAAAATAACACACAGGGCGTCTTAAAATAAGCAGCTGAACACGTTAAGATAGTTTTTAGTTTGTTTGTCCACGCACATCTCCTAAACCACTGGACGGATTTAAATGCGGTTTTCACGAATATGCTTAGCTATGACTAGATTGAAGTATAGGCTATATTATTTTGCGAAAGAGCCGGATGAAAGTTTATATGAAAATCTACGTGTACGAAGTCGCGGGCAACAGCATTAGTTTATAATATTTGTCTGATGTGGACACTAATAATGTAAACTACACGTATACAGGATTAGTTGCCTGTACACAGTTGTATATCAGCCAAGCAAGGTTATATCCTCAGATCAGAGAAACAAGGAAGATATGGTAAGGTGACGTGGCGGGTACGAACTCATCTGGCCCAAATCAGACTGCAGATGGCGTGGCCGCTCTTTTTTGTGTGTGGACTATTGGTTTACTGGTGTCGTTGCAAGTTTCTTAGTGTGCGTGAAAAAATACTAAGTATGTCGTATTAACAGTATATAAAAGTTTAGGGAAAAAGGTGGGAGAAATACGGAGACATTTATGAAGCCGAACAAAAATTGTACTAAGGCATATTTCCCTTGTTTGTTTGTATGCAATACTGCTTCAGGTAAACTCCAATCTCTATCTACATATTATAAAAAAAATAAAGTCGCTTTCCGCGTCTGTCTGTCTGTATATCCGCTAACTCCTCCTAAACCGCATGCAACGGATTTTGATGCGGATTTCACCATCAGTTCAATAATTTTTCACGGAAGGTTTACATATATAATAAAACCTGATTAAAATTTTACAAAAGTAGAAAAGACAATATTTTGAAACCAATACGCCCTAAAATTAATTTACATGTCATTCACAATTTTACTACTTTTTTTCTAAATTACACCCGTGCGAAGCCAGGGTGGGTCGCTAGTAGATTAATATTTATTACGACGCAATAGCGCATAATTAATATTTTATTAGCTATACAATATAATTATAACAATAAACTCCCTAGAGACTGCAAATCACACATCGTAACACGTATTCTAATCATTGTAAGAGATATATTATGCCACTACGACATAGGTACGGTAATTAATTAATTATGTTTGATAATGACGTCAATTCTGATGTACCATTCTCCAAAATAAACTGAATTTGGGAGCTCTAAACTTGTTGCCAACTTCTTCTGATGCTTTGAAATGAAACAACTGGCCAAGAGCGTGTCGAGAAACGCACATGGTAGGGTTCCGTAACCAACGCCATATCAGAAATCAGAAATCAGAAAAGTTTATTTTGTGACAATGAAAAAACAATAAAACAAGAAATATTAATACATAGTCATAGCCATATAATAGTCATAGTTCAGAAATTGATGGTTTAAACAAAAATCTAACGAAAGAAGCTCTGTGGACTTAGCCAAATTTCAGAGATGTATTATTCCGACATAGTATATACTTTTTTGGTTTAAGGGCGCCAATGACCTCTGAGTTATAATTTATTACAGTTTTATTACTGTTACTCAAAAAGTCATAATCAGATAATGTTCGAAATAATGATTTATAACGTCTTATTTTTTTGTTTCAGAAATACGAGTAAAACCGGGCAATTGCGAGTCAGGCTCGCGCATTGAGGGTTTCGTACCACCATGAAATACAATAATTATCAATTCCGACTTGAAAATTAGTTAAATTATGCAATTTGGATTCGGTGAAAGAAATGATGAGTTCGTCCAAGTAACCGAATTACGTTGCTTAGTTGGTAATGAACAAAAATGCGTCACCGACTCGCATTTGGCCATTATTTGTTGTTATACTTGTTGTAGGGGGTTACAACAAGTATGTTGTAAGGGGATTATAATAAAATTCATGGGCTTTAATTTTTATTTTTAGACTTTTTAGGGTTCCGTACCCAAAGGGTAAAACGGGACCCTATTTCCGCTGTCCGTCCGTCTGTCACTAGGCTGTATCTCATGAACCGTGACAGTTAGACAGTTGAAATTTTCACAGGTGGTGTATTTCCGTTGCCGCTATAACAAAAAATACTAAAAAAATAGAATAAAATAAATATTTAAGGCGGCTACCATATAACAAACGTGTTTTTTTCCGTTTTTGCTCGATATTGATAACGGAAACAGGTAGGCGCTTGAAATATACACAGAATATTAAGTTATATATTGAATTTAAAAATATATAATTAAATTAAAATAAAATTAATATTTAAAATTCGCACGTTTCTTGTATCGGAATCAAGGATGGATGGTCTTTTGTCGATGATCGGAATACAACAAACGTGATTTTGCTCGTTTTCGCTCGATATTGATAACGGCAAGAGATAGACGCTTGAAATATTCTCAGAATATTAAGTAATATATTCACTTTGAAAATAAATTATTAAATTAAAATAAAGTCTATACTGTAGGGGGGCTCCCATACAAAAAAACGTGATTTTATTGCCGTTTTTATAGAAAATGGTACGTAACACTTCGTGCGAGTCCGACTCGCACTTAGCCAGTTATTTTATTATTTATTAATTAATCCGCCATAACATTATATATTATGTGAAAATTTCAACTGGCTATCTATTACTATTATTACTGCTTGTATGTTTAGACAGCTCCACTGTTGATTGAAGATTACATGCGCAGTGGGATAAGCAGAATAGTTATCTGTTTCCTCTATTACTACAATTACATTTAATTACAATATTAAATACATTAATATATATGTTTTTGATATTGGAAACTTTCTGTCATATTTATTGTTTATAAGCACCCAATGTCTTAATACAGGTACATTTATTTATTATTCATCACACACTATTTTACAGGCAATTTAAACAGTGTTGTTGGCTGTGTCTGTTGTATACAGGCGTTGAAAGATAGTCTATAAGCTGTGAAAGTTAGTCTGTAAGCTGTGAAAGTTAGTCTGTAAGCTGTGAAAGTTAGTCTGTAAGCTGTGAAAGCTAGTCTATAAGCTGTGAAAGTTAGTCTATAAGCTGTGAAAGTTAGTCTATAAGCTGTGAAAGTTAGTCTATAAGCTGTGAAAGTTAGTCTATAAGCTGTGAAAGTTCGTCTATAAGCTGTGAAAGTTATTCTATAAGCTGTGAAAGTTAGTATATAAGCTGTGAGAGTTAGTCTGTAGGATGTGTAAGATGATTTTTAGGCTGTAAAAGATGGTCTGCAGGCAGTGAAAAATAATTTGTAGGCTTTAAAAGATAGTTTGTAGGCTGTGAAAGATAATAACTTCTTAGGTTTTTCCAAATAACTAAATAGGTTTCAGCTAAAAGTGTTTAATTGCAATGGGAAAGTTAGTCTGTAGGCCGTAAAAGGTTGTCTGTAGGTTTCTTTCGGTTCCTGACGAGTCGAAATAGTCGACCCCTTGTGCAAATACACTGTGCAGAAATAAAATATATTATAGTATGAATGTTTAGAAGTTGGTACCAAACTTACACGTTATACCTATGTTCTAGACCAGGGGTCTCCGGCCCGCGGGCCAAATCCGGCCCGCCTCTGCCATCAATCCGGCCCGCGACAGGAATTGAAACTCGCGAAATTGTCGATGATTCAGCCCTGTGGATCTGATAAAATTAACAACTGATATGACTGGTCTTAGAAATTCAGACAATTAAAAACATTTTTCGCACAAGGACTGAAGACTGTAGCTGAAATAGATAGTACCTAGAACCGTACATAGTATCACTACTCGACACTAGATGTAGTTACGTGTCACAATACACAATCAATAGTAATTGAAATGCAATAAAAGCCTATGTTTGCTTAGGTGGGCAGAAAAATAAAATTGTTACGACCCTTGCAACATACCGAAAAAAATATTATGGCCCCAAGGCTTCAAAGTTTGGAGACCCCTGTCTAGACACATGACGCTTGCGACTGTACCCATCCGTGTTTAGAAAAGCACAGGTCTTTATCATTGTTTTTCCTTTCCAGGCAAAGTGAATTCCCTCTTCGGCCTGGCAGAAGCTATGATGCCGCTGGTGTACGGACCTCTCTACTCCAGGGTCTACATGGCGACTCTGAACGTTCTGCCTGGAGCCGTGTTTCTACTGGGTGCTGGCATGACGGTGCCTGCTGTTGCTATATTTGGGTATGCTGTTGCTATAACGTACATTTGGTATCTATATTTTAGCTCGTAGTATTGCTTGATATACGTTTATCCACTGTTCTGAACAACACTGTTTTAAAAACTTTAAAGAAACTTAAAGTGGCAACCGGCTCGCTGCCGCCGTGGTGATCGGCTGAATTCGGTTTTGGTCGACGATTATGCTGCGATCTCTATCACTCACTCACACAAGACGATCTACACATCTCGCTCATACACTTCGGAGTGACAACAGCCGCCTAAGATAAAACAATTTATAATATTTTTCCGTTTTAATAAAAAATACAGTGAAAACAACAACGCGTGAAAATAAACATTTTCTTGTCTCTCACAGAGCGTGTGTAGTTTGTGCTGTTTATAAAGACACAGGAAGGCATTTTATTACAATATTTTTTGCTAAAACACAAAATTAGCTGCGATGTGTTGCCGGACACTCGGAGTGCGTGACTGAGAGACGGCTGTAACGAGTATGATAATGTGCCTTGCATTCGTCTATTCAATATGGTGGCGGGCACAACCTAACTACAGGTAAAAACATCTTAGTATCATGCAGTCATTCTCAGCCAAAGATAATAAATAACCACTTAATCGCGAATGAGTTATAATTTTTCTTGTGCACGATGTAAGCCACCTATGCACACGTGGGTATCGTCTGGCGCTTGTGATTGGAGAAAACAAAAGTCATTCATTCAATTCGCGCTTAGGATTGGTCCGCTCGAAAAAGATGATGCTGAAAATTTAGTATCTTTTCATTACGGCGGGGTAAAAGGATGAGCTGTCAAGTTATATTGTCATTGTTCTCGGCTATCTTAAGACAAGTGTACGGTTAATTCGTTGTGTTGCAGACTTGCAGAGCGTATTTAGCTACAGTCTTTAAAAGCTGGTCACTAAATGTCTGTTGACGAACTAGTTTTAAATTTGGCCACGCTTTTAGGGTTCCGTACCATGAGGGTGAGAGTAAATGGGAACCTATTACTAAGCCTACGCTGTCTGTCTGTCCGGTCGTCCGTCCGTCTTACCTTTTAATGGGTGTGTCTTTCGAACCGTAATAGATAACCGGTTGAAATTTTCACAGAAAAATCATTTAAATACGGGCCCTAAATGGCAATAATTTTATGAGGTTTTGTATGAGGACACCCAGGCTCAGGCAAAGCTTAAAACAAGATCTTGCATCTGCAAAAGAAAACAAAAAAATATATCATACAATCTAAAAATAATAATAATATGGTAACTGCTTGCAAAAGGTTTTTTAGCAAATTATCAATAACCCTGTATATACAGGGTTACACATATAGATTTTACTAAGCTGAAAGGAGGTCACTGTTCACCCTAAAATCGAGAAAAAAGCTGTTCCATACATTTTTTCGAGTGACAATGACGGTTTTTTATGGAACAGCAGATTTTTTCCTCCGATTTCAGGTTTGGTCCCATAAGAAGTAAAAGTAGTTCATAATGATGAGTACAATGACTGCCTTTCGGCTTAGTACAGTCTATATGCGTAACCCTGTATATCTGTTATTGTATAGTAGAGGTAAAAAATATATAAGGTCGGGGAAAAAGTTTCTTCGTATTTTATAAACAAATTCAAGACATATTTTTTTCAAGTTTAATTACATTTAATTATAATATATATGTACCATTTTGTTCGATAACTTGTTGCCATCTTTTAGGTAGTGACATGACCCCGTTGCTGTAGAAATTTTGGGAATTCTGATCAATAAAATGCAACAAGTAGTTTTGACAGTCCTCTCTTGATGTTAATCTAACACTACCCAAAGAATTCTGAAGAGATCGAAACAGGTGGAAATCTGAGGGTGCAAGGTCAGGGCTATGTGGTGGATGCATTAACACTTCCTAACCAAGCTCTCTAAATTTTTGCTGAGTGGCCAAAGATGTGTGCGGTCTGGCGTTATCATGATGAAAGACCACACTCTTTATGTTGATCAATTCCGGCCGTTTTTTCTCAATTTCTTGTTTGAGTCTCATCTGCTGTTGGCAGTAGAGATCCGAATCGATGGTTTTGCCCGGCTGTAAAAGCTCATAATGAACGATGCCCTTCCAATCCCATCATACACACAGCATCACCTTATTACGTGTTAATCTGGGTTTCGCTACAGTCTGTGGTGCTTCACTGCCCTTTGACCATGATCGTTTGCGCACATTCTTGTCGTAGGTGATCCATTTTGCATCACCAGTGATCAATCTTTTCAAAAACGGTTCGGTTTCTTTACGTTTCAATAGAGAATCGCAAATGAGTACACGATTCATTTGGTTTCTTTCAGTGAGCTGGTGTGGCACCCAAATATCGAGTTTTTTTGTATACCCAGTTATTTTCAAATGGGTCAAAACTGTTTTGTGGTCAATCCCCAGGTCTTCAGCTACGTCGTAACTACTAATATGCCGATCTTGGTCCACTTTTCCAGAAATGGCATCGACTTTATCCGTTGCAGGGCGACCAGAGCGAGTTGCATCTTTGACATCAAAATTCCCGGACTGAAAACGCTTGAACCAACATTGTGCTCCTCTTGATGACACTGCATTAGGTCCATAAACGTCACAAATTTTATTCGCGGCTTGTGTCGCATTTTTCAGTTTTTTGTAATAAAATTTCACAATATATCGAATTTCTTCGTTAGATTCACTCATTTTATCGAACAAAAAAACAATTGAAAAATGGCGGGAAATTGCTTTTTACTTTTTATATTCCTTTTTTTAAATGTCATATTTTTAATGGTATCAAAACCAGCCAGATACAAACAGTACAATCGATGAGATTTTTACTACAACTTTATACATACAAAATACGAAAAGACTTTTTCCCCGACCTATTATTTTATCGGTGTCAATTGCAAATATATACCTAGTATACTTTGATAGTAATGTCAAGGATTAGGTGTGAAAACGCAGTCAAGTGTTAACTTTGATATCTGAGACTCAACTCGACGTTCACTCGTAAGTCTGGAACGACTTTATTTAATAAAGCAAAGACCTTTGGATGATAAAAAAAAGCAACAAATAAATAAAAATAAAATAAATCTGGGACATTATTGCACACATGGTCATCTGACCCCAAACTAAGCAAAGCTTATAATATGGCAGCCAGAGACTGATATACATACATTTTTTTTTTTTTAAACATACTTAAATATATACTAACACCCAGACATAGAACAAACGCAAATGTTCATCACACAAATGTTTGTCCTAGGTGGGAATCAAACCCACGCCCCCAAGCGCAAAAGGCAGGTTCACTACCAACTAAGCTAACGGGAAATAGTTGGTTTTACAGACAAAAATATCTGTACAGTTGAATGAAAGGGCCACCACCGTATTTTATGAACAAGAGTTAAGGGAAATTTTAGTTCATTAATTTAGTAAACTGTATCGATAAGTTGGTCGCTCTGTACTTGGTTGATTACTTACTTATTGATAGTGATTTTCGAATAGTAACTAATAACCAATTAACATAAATGATTTACAAAATAAATATTACGTAGAAACCCAAGCTAAGTCTATCTGTTAAGATATTTACTTAGAGTCGTCAAACTCATTATCCCATTCACAATACGCTAACAATCAATTCTAATGTGGGAGTGATAAACACTTATTGTTTATTTCGTTTGGACTGTCAATAAAAATGTACTCGTTGGTTACAGATGGATGTATTTCGAACAGAAAGAAGACACTAAGCAAGTTGACGAAATGGAAAATGTGCAAAAGGAAGTGTAACATTTTGACTCTCAAAGCGTATATTAGTGATGTGTTAGTGGAAGTAAGGTGGTTATGAGAGAATGTAATAAAAAATCGAATGTCAAGTTGCATTTTATTTTTACGCTTTAGTGTGTTTAAAATAGCTCTATTGTCTAGATCATCTGTATAAGAGTTTGAAATATGTATCGGTTAAGTTAATTTTAGATTTATTATTGTGTTTGTGGATGTATTAAAGACTGATATGGCAACATAAGAGTGTTTGCTTACATAAAGTCGAACAATAGGAGAGCCGTGAGGCGCCGACGACGGATCACCGGTGATTCAATATTACGTCGTATTTATCTAGAAACGGTTGTACATTGTGCTCGTCAGTAATAACGATCTGATCATGCTAAGGATTTTTAGCGAGATCTAAAGCTGTATTGGCTAGAAATTCCGCTGAAACGATTCGTTGAATCATATTGATCACACAGTGAAAGTCAGTATCAACGGAACAAACATAATGGATAGTCCAACCAAACAAGAAGTGAAGCGAGAAGATGCCGAAGAACGGCCGCTTAAATCGAAATTGAAAAATAATATTCAGGCCATGACGTTTGTGGAGAAGCTGAAATATGTAAGAGCAAATATTACTGTGGAACCGGTCCTGGCCTTGTTTGTGATGCCGAGTATATTGGCGATGCTCGCCACTCAAAATTTGAATTTGGACAAAGCATGTCGTGTCAACTTGGACTTTCCCGACGAGGTTTGCACAGCTCTACGACTCCGCAAACGCGCCAATCATACTTTCGAAGAAGACGAAGTTCAAAAACTCATAGCCTCCGTGCAAGCATGGAAGAGCGTGATCCATACTGCAGTACCAACGGTCTTGATGCTGTTTATTGGAGCATGGAGTGACAAAACAGGGAAGCGGAAGATTTGTATGCTGGTACCAATATTCGGTGAATTCATGACTTGTGTGCTTAACATTATAAACACGTACTTCTTTTACCAAGTGCCAGTGGAATGGACTGTGTTTATGGAAGTGATATTCCCGTCCCTAACTGGAGGATGGTACACGATGTTTCTAGGTACATTTAGTTATTTGGGAGACATTACTTCAAAGGACACGAGAACTTTTCGTCTTGGAATCTTAAATTTATGTATGACTGTAGGGTTCCCTATTGGGATGGGGTTGAGCGGGGTGTTGCTCAAATGGTTAGGGTTTTACGGAGTGTTTGCCGTGTCAGGGTCGCTACAGTTAATCAATTTCTGTTATGTTCTGTTCTTCATAGAGGACCATACTTGGCTCGAAAATGAGGATAAGGTGAGTCAAAAACATTTTTGAAACTCGTTTATTGACAATATTTGCATGTCTATTAACTTTATCATTTATATTTTCTAGGTCAAAAAGACTGGTTTCACTGGGTTTATATCCGAGTTTTTTGACTTTAATAGTTTGAAAGACACTTTGGAAATAGCTTTCAAAAAGGGACCGAATAATAGAAGACTCAGGATTTGCTTGATTTTGAGTGTTGTCTGTCTAACTTTTGGGCCTCTGTGGGGTAAGTACATTTTCTTACAATTATAGTTAGTTCATCTGCACTGGCACTTCATACCGTCTTATCGTATACGCTACGTTTTGAGTCATTGATAAAGAAATTAAATCGTATAAGACTCATAATATGGATAAATTAAAATACGTTTTCTAACTTCCCGTTATATTTTTTATGTTATGCATTAAAATAAATCAGGTTGACGAAAAATTCTTTGACTCATATTTACTACGTTACTTATAGTACTTTCATAATTGGGGAACATTTTTGATGTTTAAATAATTAAATTTCATAGAAAAACAAATCAATGTTTAGAGTTTAACTAAGACATTGTCATTTAAGAAAAGAACCAAGTGAGTTTTTGCGGTTAGTCCACTATTGCGTGTGATAAAAAAGTATAAAAACCAGACAGTGAATATTTTGTGCATTGTGGTTTTAAAGACGTACTTATTGGTCAATACAAAAGGTGCTAACTGTACTAAATATTTTCCTCAATGGTCCTCTAATATTGACAATACATCACCGGTGCCTTCTGCAAACATCTGATTATAAACAATGGACTGCGTCCGTAGTTTAAATTCTATTTCCTCGAGTTCACACCACACGAAATCAAAACAGAAATAGGGGAATTTTATTCACATAGCTGAGTTTAGTTCGCGTGATGGTTATAATTATTCTGGAAATTCTACTTAGTTTGCGAATCTGGACAATGGGAAATTTTAGATTCAATTAGTACGTTGAATAACGTATGTAAGTTAGTTACAGTTTTAACTGAGATTATAATGAATTTAGTAAAAAAAGAACCACAGCATCCTATTTTCTAATTAGTGTTAAAGAGAGACGAACAGTAAAGATTACAGAAAAAAAAAACTTACAACAAATTGGAAATTCTGAAACTGGGAGTTTGGCTGCGATTTATCAATACAGTCAAAGTTAAAAAAAGTAAATGTTTGTTTAATTATTTACTAAAACTTGAAATTATGAGAGCAACAAAAAACTCACAGGAAAAAAAAAGATCGAAAAGATTTTTATGTGAGAGTTTATTTTTTTAAGTAAACTAGCAGAGCCCCACGGTTTCACCGGTCAAAACCAAGGCCTTAAGAAACCTTAGGAAACCAAGAAACTTTTCAGGGATAAAAGGTCTTTTAATCCAAGGTAAGTATACGGTAAATCTATAAAAAAACAAATTCGTTGAGCTGTTACGGAGTTCAGTGCATACATACATATTTAAACACAAACTTTCTCATGTGTCTTTCTTATTTAAATTATCAACATTTTATGTAACCAAACTCTGCAGAATATGACTTATGAATTATTTTTCATGAGACGTCCCTGTGGTAGAATGAACACTTTGTGATTATGACAAACAGTCGCACTGTGCCTCTGACAAAGCTGTACGTACACCGGAACACTCGTATAAATCAAGCAGACAGGCTGACAAACAACGCTACTGGGTAGATTTACACCGACGTTGCCTCTCTATGAATTAAATAATCGACTATGTAAGGCCATTTTGAATTTTGATGAATGAAAATTGACAGCCGCACGATGGTACGGATAGCACCGATTGACGCTTATTGCCTGCTCTGGACTAGGTAGTTAGGACTTCACACCGATAAAAACATATATTTTAAGATTTTTTATTCAGAAATAGGCTTGCGTTTGACCGCCACCTCGCCTGATGTTAAGCGATGATGCGGTCTACGATGGAGCGTGCTTGCCTAAAAGAAACCGATTCACTCGAGATTTGAAGACACCCAGATTGTAACTATCGGGGAACAGCCATTCCGGCAGCGCATTCCACAGACTAGCAGTTCGCACAATAAAAGTGGAATCAAAGCGCTTCATACGGGTTTTGGGAATATCAACCACGAAATGGTGTCGATATTTCGTGCTCTGGTAGTCCGATAGAAAAATGGGGAGGAGGGAATTAGATCATGCAGATCCGATGCACACTCTCCGAAATGTATGCTATAAAAAACCATCTTTACGCCGATGCTCAAGACTAAGTAACTTAGTCTGAACTAGGGCTTCAGCGCTGATGACCCGCTTGGCACGTCTCTCAATAAACTCCAACGCCCCACACTGGTACTAAGCTGATCTATCCCAAAGGTGAGAGCAGTACTCCATGCACGGCCGAACTTGATATTTACAGTGCGGCAGCTGAGAGAAAGCGTCTTACAGTTGCCATAACATAAAGTAACATAAGTTTTCAACGAATCGTAATGTGTATTTTTAATTATACTTATTTTTATGATAGAGTGATAGTGGTATGGTTGAGTGGTAGCATGTGCGCTTTGCAATCTGACCGCACCCGGTTCAATCCTCGGCCTGCACAAATCACCTAATTTCCATTTGTGTGTATAATGTGTGTAATTTACTATAAATATTTGTGTATTAGTGTTTGTTTGTTTCGTTATTCACGCAATTACAGAGCAACGGATCAAAATGTTTGTTTTTGGATAGAGATAGTTGAAGGTACAGAGAGTTTTAGATTTTGTCCCATATAATGCACGGGTTCTTAAGGATATTCACGGAAGTGAAACCGCAGGGCACAAATAGTTAGCATAAAATGCACTTACATACATTTTGATGACCGAGACGACATTTTGAAACCTGTTTTGTGTCGGAGAATCAAGAAGTTGTATAGAGTGCCTGATAAAATAATATTAGCATCAATGTAACTTTTTTTTGCTATTGGATCACTTGTTCACATGGTCGAAGCATCGAGTGAGAGGTATTTTACTTATTTACTCCGCTAGCGCAGTGACCCAAAGTGGGTCTTGGCCTCCAACACAAAAGATTGCCATCGGTCCCGGTATCACGATGTCTCTCGTCACATGGCGAATTAGAGCTCACGCAAGCCCGACTCTACGGCATCTTTCCAGCAACAAATACAACATCAAATCCAATTTCTTATCTTAGAAAATGTTTATCAAGATAACTGCGCTAGAAATTGGGCTCCTAATGATGTTTTTTGTATGTTTAGGTGAGCTGAGTGTTATGTATATTTTCGCCCGCTACCGTTTCAACTGGGATGAAGTGAAGTACAGCATTTACTCCACTTACAGCCTTATCACGCACTCTATCGGTAAGTCAATGTTTTCATACATCTTCAGATACGTAATTACTTATTACGAATGTTACGCCAAGGTCTGGTTCATTAGTTCTCTGATTTTATTATGGAAACTGACGTGGTTTTCACACATTGTATTTATATTCGGAGTAACCGGCCTAATCTTACGTGAGTAACTCCCGTGTATTATAAATAAAATGTGGTTTTCTGATTTATATTATTTTATTCAATAATAGGTTTACAGTTATCCACCACATTACCTGATGTTAATCGATTTCAAATAGTGGTGGCTGAGGCATGGTAAGCGGAGCATCTGTCGTCCAGCTGCAAAATGTGATGCACAGGACCGCGGCAAATGACATAGCAAGTAAGGGGTCTATACCCAGCAGTGAGATAAGGAATGCTGTGGATAATGTTGATGATTAACCGACGATGCAGTCTACAATGGAGCTCGCTTGTTTAGAAGAAACCCAGATTTAGTTTACTCTTCTTCTTCTGCTTAGCGTGTGTCCCGGCACGGGCTGGGGTCCGCTTTCCTACTATGGTTCTTCCACTTCGCACGGTCGTTGGCATCATCCTTGGTGAGTTTATTGGCTCTCATGTCATCTTTTACGACGTCAATCCATCGTCGCTTTGGTCGGCCGCGAGATTTTGTTCCAGGGAGCTCAAGGTCCAAGAGTTGATTGCTGACGTACTCCACCGGTCTGCGGAGAACATGACCCATCTACCTCAGGCGACTTTCCTGAAGCTTATCCGCTATGTCCCGTACTCCAAGCCTGCCACGGATGTGCTCGTTACGAATACGATCAATACGCGTAACGCCGCACATCCATCGTAGCATTTTCATTTCGGTGACGCGAAGCTGTTGGACATGACGCTGCAGGGCGGGCCATGTCTCGCTACCATAAAGAAGCACCGGTCGGACAACACTTTTGTAGATAAGTCCCTTGAGCTTTGGTGGCATCCTTGTGTCACAAAGGACAAAGGTGACCTCTCGCCATTTGGCCCAAGCGGCGTTGACTCGGGCGTTGACGTCGCAGTCGATGTCTCCGGATGAGTGAAACACGCTACCAAGGTACTTGAACTTATCGGCTTTTGCAGCCAGTTCGTCCCCTATTTGGATGGAGTTATCATTAGTGTCGTCGTATGCCATATACTCCGTCTTCGCCACATTTAGTTTGAGTCCTCCGTTTTCAAGCGAGACCCTCCACTGGTTTACCTTACGCTCAAGGCTGACTGTCCTCGTCTATTAGTGCGATGTCGTCAGCGTACATCATCGTCCATGGTGCCGGCGTTTGGATGTTAGCTGTTACGACATCGAGCACAAGACTGAATAGAAAAGGACTGAGAGCGGAGCCTTGGTGAACACCAGCAGTTACTAAGAAAGGTCTTGTGTCGCCAACAGCAGTTCTCACTATGGACTCGGAATTGAGGTACATGTCTCTTATAAGGTCAAAATATGCCTCAGGTACGTTTTTAAATCTAAGTGCGCACCAGATCATGTGTCGGGGCACACAGTTAATGGCCTTTTGCAAATCGAGGAAAGCTACATGCAACGGTTTTCTCTTTTCTCTGTATGCCTCGACGAGCAATCTTAGGGCAAAAATGGGATCTGTTGTTCCGTAACTAGGGCGAAATCCGAATTGACAGTCCGAGACATCACACTCCTACCGGAGACGACGCTCAATGATGCGTTCGAAGAGTTTCATGGTGTGGCACATGACCGTAATTCCTCATATATATATATATATATCATATAAACAAACAATAATAAATAGCAAATCTAGGTAATAAAAAACTTTATTTACAGTCTAAATTAGAATTTTTTTTTTTTTTTTTGCATTAAAGTACAGTACATTATATATGCAGCCATAGCCATCACACTGGGTGTGGGAATACCTGTATTTTGGTGGGTAGCCTTCCAATCATGGTATTTCCAGTCTGTGCTGTGGTTAAGATGAGGCGAGGAACGTCACTACTTTTGTGTACATTTTTAACGTCATAAATACAAAACTTGATGGGCTGATTTCCATTACAGCTGTCCCATGCTTCACGCTGTGTTTTACGGACTATACTTTACATAACCGACATAGCTATTAAAATTTACAAGTTGAAGTAGCAATGGGTAGGCCACATCACTCGAAGAATCGATAACCGATGGGGGGCTCTTGAGTGGAAACCACGAACTGGAAGACGCAGCGTAGGTAGGCCTCCCACTAGATGGACTGACGACATTATGAGAGTCACGGGCATCCGGTGGATGTAGATGGCAGGGTGTCGTTCATTGTGGAGGTTAAAGAGGGAGTCCTATGTTCAGCAGTGGACGTCTTCTGGCTGATGATGATGACTTAACAGTACCTAAGCTTAAAATGGCTTCGATATACATTTTCACAAAAGACTACAGCTGCATTCTACACTTATCCTAGTCGATAAGTGTAGAATGAAGTTGTAGCACCAAAAACATAACATCAAATAAATAAAGCTCTGTTTCCAGGAACCTTGTTTTCAATAAGTGTGTTCAGCAGACGACTGAAGGCAGACGATGCGGTGTTAGGAATTATCTCAACGTCGAGTAAAATATGCGGTGCATTGGTCCTGGCATTCGCTAGGAACGACTACGAAGTTTACATGTGTACGTCATACTTAATCTATATTATACCACTTTATTTTATTACATTCTCGGGTCTAGACCGGACATTTGGTAGGCACTGGTGGAGCCGAAGCCAACACCAAGAGGCCCTGTTGAATATAAAAAATACAATTATGGAATATGTATAAAAAGGAATGAAAACATGAAACTATTGTCCAGTATAGGATTAAAAAAAACTCGACTATTGAGGTGAACAACTTGTGGATGGGATAAAAGATCTATAGGATGAGAAACAGCACCTGCCTTACCCTCCTTCATATCAAAATATCTATATTAGATATTATTATCTGTATTTAAAAGTGAAATACAAGTCATTCCACGAATAATCACAAAATCTCGAAAACCACTTAAGGCTGAGATCAAAGCACGCGGCTATATTGCACGCGCGTTTCAACAATTTTGAATAGGTACATAAAATCAGTGAGAGATAAAAATACGGAACCCTAAAAACTAAAGACTATTTTGTTACCTACCTTGACATTATACATAGATACCTAGACATTACTAATATTTTGAACAAAGTTTTAGTAATAGCATACAAGCATGCTGGCCGCCTGATGGTAAGCAGAAGCCGTACTAGAAGATTATATGTGGTTGCGTCATTTGTTTTAGGAGAGTATAATATACAAAATCGTAGGTTAAAAGTGCGCATCTATGTATAGTATAATATATCTATATATGTGGTGGCGGGTGAAACCGCGGGGTGCAGATATTTTTCATATAAAATAGTAATAATTTTATGAAAAATAGCCGCACCCCGCGGTTTCACCCGCATTGATTAGTCCTTCTAAAATCAGCTATCTGCCAGTGAAAGTACCGTCAATATCGGTGTAGCCGTTTCGGAACATACATACACTCATCATTTATATATATACTAGCTGGGCCCCGCGGTTTCACCCGCGTTATATCCGCAATAAAAGTAGCCTAGGTCTCCTAATAATATCAGATATCTTCCAGGAAAAGTCGCGTCAAAATAGGTCCATCCGTTTCGGATTCCATAGGGAACATACATGTCCACACAATGCCTTTTGTTCTACGAATTATCAAAATACAGGAAAAAAATATCAACCGTGTCATACATTTTGTCGCAAGTGAATGTTTTTTTTGGTATGGAAATGCTGATTTCTTTTCGCGTATTTCTAAAAGTACTCGTATGTGGTTTGTACTGAGGCCCACTGATTCACTGATTACCAGTAGCCCTAATATTTACATATAGGTGTAGGTACATTACATAGATAAGCATGCCACTGCTGTTTTTCTTGAACTCTGGCAGATTAAAAACCGGCTGCCATATCTCCATAAGCACGCAGGACCGTAGCTAGAAGGGAGGAATTGTGGGGCAATGCCCTATACCCTTGAAAATAACATCAATTAAGATAATATGCTAAATAAACTGTTCATAGTACGATATGGTGAGTACTGTAGCGACATTTAAACAATTCCGAATTAACCACGGTTTGTTACAATCATCTAAATTCTAAACTAATCTTTTTAACACGCTTTTATTAGCTTGGTATGTATGTATGTAACGGAATTTTTGAACTTGATTTTCTACTACTTCAAAATGTCAATTTAAATTGAAGTTTTGCACACTTATCAAGGACCGATGACAATGCAATAATTAAATAGTTTGTCCCATTATCGTTACCAGAATCTTCAGGATTAGCGATTTTAAAGCGTGTTTTTTAGTTTTTTTAACTGAAACAAGGGAAAACAAGGGAGATATGGTAAGGTGGCGTGGCGGGTGCGAACCCATCAGGCCTAAATCTGACTTAATGCCTGATTTAGTTGATTGCTGCTAGTCTGTAGAATGCGCTGCCGGAATGGGTGTTCCCCGATAGTTACAATTTGGGTGTCTTCAAATTCCGAGTGAATCGGTTTCTTCTAGGCAAGCGTGCTCCATCGTCACTTAACATCAGGCGAGTTGATGGTCAAATGAAAGCCTATTATTGAATAAATAAAAATATGCCTGTAGTTAAACTCACCCTGCCAACCTACCCGCCTTTTTTGCAAGTGGACTATTTGTTAGTTCCGTTCCTTCATAAACGTCACTGCAAGTTTTTTAGTGTGCGTTAAAATCTTATAAGTGTGCCGAACTTACAATTAGCGGTATAGGGAAAAAATATGTATGAAAACGGGATATTTAAACTCAATAGCTATTTGTACCAAGGTATATCTACCGTGTTTGTCTAATCTGAGATAGTGAAGTAAATTTTCTGACTGTCAGATTAGGATTAAAGATAAATCGCTTTCTAAATTTGATTAAGTGCTCTATCCATATTACTTGCGTATGGTATAGAAAATATTAGTTTATTAGATCTTCTTTAGTTTTTTCTGTTTTAATTCTTATTTTATAACTTTAATTTCAGCTCCTTTACTAGAGATACTGAATGGGACTTCAGCAATCGCGCTTAGGTCGATCGCATCTAAGCTGGTATCTTTTCAAGAACTTGGTAAGTTTGTTGATTTGAAATGACTTAGATTTAGTATCGTTAAAACAGACAGAATTCAACCCCACTATTGATAAAATAGTCATTGTAATCATTGTAGAGATCACAGCATCTTGAAGGCCAGAGTGAATAATTCACCTTCAATTTCTAGGTGTAGTATTCACTTCTCCATACCACAGTGTCTCAAGACAGATCAGTTTGTTCTACCCGTTATGACCTACGTTGCTGAGACGTGGACACTCACGTTTAACGTGGTCCACAAATTTAAAGTCGCTCAGCGAGCTATGGAGAGAATTATGCTCGGAATTTCGCAACGGGACAAAATACGAAATGAAGTAATGCGATATAGAATCATCAGTAACAGACATTGCCTAAAAGATTAGTAAGTTGAAGTAGCAGTGCGCCAGCCACATTAACCTTAGAACCGATAACCGATAGGGTAGACGAGTTATAAGGTGGAGACCACGTTTAGGCAAACTAGTGCACCCTGTGGTCAGCTAGAGTGACGACCTACGAGTACGTAAAACGACGGGTAAAAAGAGAACTGAGAGTTCCGTGGCGTGTATTAGAAGAGGCCTACACTCCATGAACACTGGTAATTGTACACATCTGTTACAATTATAAATAATAAAGATATTTTGAAATTGAATTGAAAGAAGAGGCCTAAGTCCTGTCAGTTGTCTAAATTTATTTTATCACCCTCGAATTAGGCTCAATTTGTAATGTACACAATATTTAAGGTAAATTCGTTATTTAATATTTTTATCCATGGTAAAATCCGCAAAGTACAAGTTTGGTCATCTAACAGATAGGCAAAGTATTAAACAATTATTTGACAGATTGAGCCAAAGCTTTACATAAAAATTAGCTACAATAGTAGGTACCAACCCAGCAATACATTTGTACGCATACATATTTTATCACGTCAATCAGTTGATCTGTCGCTGTGTAAATGGAACAAAAACAAACACACTTTCGCATTAATTGTTATGATAGAAAACATTACTTCATATTTATTTATTATATTTTTACTATTGATTAGTTGTAGAGAAAGTACTAGTGATTGTACCTAACATTAATATTAATTTGAAACTGTGTTTGTGTATTTAGTTTTTATTTAAACTATCTACTACTTTACTGTTGTTATTTTTATTTATTTATTTTATTTTTACTATTGATCAATTGTAGAGAAACTACTAGTGATTGTACCTGACATTATTATTAATTTGGAGCTGTGTTTTTGTATTTAGTTTTTATTTAATTTGACATTTTTTTTTTGTGACATTTGTATTTTATTTGTGATTTTTATTATCGTGAATGTATGAATAACTATGGGTGTTTTAGCCTGAAATACATGAATTTGAATAGTATGATTACTTTTACAGGTAAAGTATACTCTCTGTTCGGAGTAGCTGAGACCACCATGCCTCTGATCTTCGCACCGCTCTACTCCAGGGTGTACATCGCCACCCTCCACGTGCTCCCTGGAGCAGTGTTCCTCATGAGTGTCATGGCTACACTGCCTGCGGTCGGGATATTCGCGTAAGTTTTTTAACTGACTTCCAAAAAAGGAGGAGGTTCTATGTTAGTCTGTATGGTTTTTTTTGTATGTTCATCACTATTTTCGTTTGAACACGCTTTTATTGCCTTCACTAATCACCAACTAAAGAACAATATAAACAAATCTTTTATCCTAATTAGGACTTACCTCTTGACTGGTGTTTCATTTATTACAAACTAGCGACCCGTAAGTTGCCGCGGGTGTAAGTTTTATTATATATCTGGGACATTTTGCACACACGGTCATCTGACCCCAAACTAAGCAATATTTATTATATATATTAACCTTCCGTGGAAACTAATCTAACTGGTGGTGAAAACCGCATCAAATTCCGTTGCGTGGTTTAGGAGGAGTTAGCGGATATAAAGACAGACAGTCGCGGAAAGCTGTTTCATTTTTAACCAACTTCCAAAAAGAAGGAGGTTCTCAATTCGACTGTTTTTTTGGATTCTTTTTTTATTTGAAAGCTGGTGCTTCCCGTGTGGTCCCATTTCAATTTGGTCCAGTTCTGTCATTTTTATGAAGTCGGTTTTTTATATTGATAATTATATATACTATGTAGAGTTAACTGGCTAAGCGTAAGAAAAAATATATATGTTACCGGCAATCGGTATAATTCAGTCATTCTATACAATGCCTAGATAATGTATAGAATACGTGGGGCGTTCAGGCAATGTACTCGTATGAAATATGATGAATATTATTGTCCGTTACATACTAATGCCGTAAAAATGCCGGATTATACAGATTGCCGGTAACATACACATTACACATGTCATACTGAAAAAATATTTTAATTAGCTGATAAATATAACCGCTAGAGATATAATCGTTTAAAGTATTTGTTTGGGATTGAGAGGTTATGCTTTGCTCTGTTCTGAAATACTATACTAAGTCACGCATTGAGGGAAAGGCCCGCAAAGCGTGTGTTAGTATGGCATTTCTATGGCGCGCGCAAAGCTTGACGTATTGCTAAACGATGGTGGCCGGGTGGTAATATGTGCGCTTTACAATCTGACGGCAATCGGTTCGATCCTCGGCCAATAACTTAGTATGTACTTAAATAAATTATGTACGGAAGGTTCAATTAGCTGCCAAAAAGCTGGGTATCCTATCGAAGGTGCGTCGGTACTTCACGTCGGAACAACTGCTTTCACTGTACCAAGCACAAGTTCGGTCGTGCATGGAGTACTGCTCTCACCTTTGGGATGGATCAGCTAAGTACCAGCTTGAGTCGTTGGAATCTATTGAGAGACGCGCCAAGAGGCTCATCAGCAATGAATCAGGTTCAGGCGGAAATCCTTTGAGCATTGGCTCAAAGTTGTTAGTCTATCAGTTTTTTATCGGATACATTTCGGAGAGTGTTCATCAGATCTGCATGATCTAATTCCCTCCTCCCCATTTTTCTATTTATTGTTTTTTTTTTAATTCCACTTTTATTATGCGAACTGCTAGTCTGTGAAATGCCGCTGCCGGAATTTATTTATTTATTAATCAACAGAATGCTTACAGTTAAACCAATGCGCAAACTATTTAACTATAATATAATATAACTAATAACTAACTAACTTAAGTTACTACCTACTTAGAAATAAAACTAAATATGTGGCGATTATATTAAGATTATCATAAAAAATGTCGACACGCTGGAATTCGCGCACAAAAGCATTAAGTAGTGCCACAGCCCGCCGCGTGGGCGCGTTGTTGGCGTGGTGCGTCCGCAGCACGGAGCACGCGAGCATCTGATGCCGGCGGCGGGTTCCGCAGCGCAGGTAGTTTTGTCAGTGGAATGAGTGTTCCCCGATAGTTACAATCTGGGTGTCTTCAAATCTCAAGTGAATCGGTTTCTTCTAGGCAAGCGTGTCCTATCGTAGAAAGCATAGTCGCTTAAAAAGTGCAGTTTCGATGCCATCGGTAAAAAACGTGAGAAAATAATACACGAAAACATTAAATACTTTTTTAAACCTAAAGTATGGCAGAAAATACTCAAATCAAATCAAATACGTTTATTTGCATGAATATAGGTAGGTACAGAGTACAGGTCTTAGATTTATGTATACTTTTTCCTTCTAGATGGTTCTACCACCAGCACAAAAAAGACAAGCGGGACAAACGACTGAATCAACCAACGCCAAAGCAGCCTGCCACATGTGCAAAATTATCACTAATTAGTCAGGCGATTACAACAATATTAATTGACAGCAATGTGACAGGCTAGTTACAGACTTTCTTTTTAATCGTATTCATCAGCATCATCATTACAGCTATAGAACGTCCAGACTGCTGGCTATAGGCCTACGCCATCAATTTCCAAAAGGTACCGGTTGGAAGCGGCCTGCATCCTGCGTTTTCCTGCGGTCTCTTTTAGGTCGTCTGTCCATATTGTGGGTGGACGTTCCACGCTGCTCTTACCGATACCATGGTCTCCACTCAAGAACCTTTCGACCCCATTGGCCATCTGTTCTGCGTGCTATGTGCCCTGACCACTGCCACTTTCACTTGCTAATATGGTGGGCTATGTCGGTATCATTCGTTCGTCTACGGATCTCCTCATTTCTGATTCGATCTCGTAGAAAATAGCATAGCCCTTTCCATACCTCGTTGTGCGACTTTGAACTTGATAATGAGGCCATAGAGCATAGTGAGAGACAACGTTTCAGTACCGTACCTATGTCATCACAGGCAACACACACTGGTTGAAGAGTTTCGTCTTAAGGCATTGAGGTATTTTGGACGAGAAGACGTTGTGAAATTTACCAAACGCTGCCCAGCCAAGTGGGATTAGCCGATTGACCTCTTTCTTGAAGTTGGACCAGCCTAGTTGGACTGTTTGTCCTAGACTACGTACGCGTCAGCAACTTCTTGAACTGAGTTCCTAACTAATACTGGGGTGGACACAACATGGATATTTGACATGACCTTTGACATCTTGTCCATGTTCATCTTAAGTTCCACCTGTTGGGAGACTCGATTGAGGCCTTCGGGCATCTTGCTGAGATCTTCCATCGATTCTGCCATCACCACGGCAAATCGAAGGTTAGTGTTGTACTCACAGGAATCACAATCGCAATCGTATTAAACATAACATATTCAAATATCATGCAACATAATTATGTCAGAAAACTTAAATAAATATCAAAATTAAAAGAAAAATGTACAGAAATAATTATAAAATTAATACCTACGTCACATTATATGTCAAGAATTATATTATTACAATAGATAGAATCAACACTAAAAATAAGCACTTATGTAAACTGACTAACCTCATATGACGTATATGTCATACTGGTTAATAAAGAATCTGAATCAATATATCAATAACATTTATATTATACAGTTATGTCTTTAAAAGATCCTGAATTGAGTAATATCCTTTTTCTTGGATACTAAATCATTGTCCACAACACTTTGATGTGGAATCATTTCTTGTGTATTTTTATTGCGCTTGTGTGTTTGAAACCGATTTATGTATTCTTTTTCCTTCTAGATGGTTCTACCACGAGCACAAAAAAGACAACAGGGACAAAAGATTGAATCAACCGACGCCAGAGCAGCCTGCCACATGTGCAACTGACCCCTAGTGGTCTCAACACTAATCAGTTCATTTAATAATGAACATTATCACTCGATACTTAGAATTAATATTTGGATTGTACACACAAAAAAAAACTTACATAGGTAAAAATTGTGGTTTTAGTGGATATAATATTTTAGTATTTTGAGAGGTGGATAAGCAGCAGCTGAAACTCAACACCTACTAATTTAAATATACTACAGTAGTATAAGGTCGGGGAAAAAGTTTCTTCGTATTTTATAAACAAATTCAAGACATATTTTTTTCAAGTTTAATTACATTTAATTATAATATATATGTACCATTTTGTTCGATAACTTGTTGCCATCTTTTAAGTAGTGACATGACCCCGTTGCTGTAGAAATTTTGGGAATTCTGATCAATAAAATGCAACAAGTAGTTTTGACAGTCCTCTCTTGATGTTAATCTAACACTACCCAAAGAATTCTGAAGAGATCGAAACAGGTGGAAATCTGAGGGTGCAAGGTCAGGGCTATGTGGTGGATGCATTAACACTTCCTAACCAAGCTCTCTAAATTTTTGCTGAGTGGCCAAAGATGTGTGCGGTCTGGCGTTATCATGATGAAAGACCACACTCTTTATGTTGATCAATTCCGGCCGTTTTTTCTCAATTTCTTGTTTGAGTCTCATCTGCTGTTGGCAGTAGAGATCCGAATCGATGGTTTTGCCCGGCGGTAAATGCTCATAATGAACGATGCCCTTCCAATCCCATCATACACACAGCATCACCTTATTACGTGTTAATCTGGGTTTCGCTACAGTCTGTGGTGCTTCACTGCCCTTTGACCATGATCGTTTGCGCACATTCTTGTCGTAGGTGATCCATTTTGCATCACCAGTGATCAATCTTTTAAAAAACGGTTCGGTTTCTTTACGTTTCAATAGAGAATCGCAAATGAGTACACGATTCATTTGGTTTCTTTCAGTGAGCTGGTGTGGCACCCAAATATCGAGTTTTTTTGTATACCCAGTTATTTTCAAATGGGTCAAAACTGTTTTGTGGTCAATCCCCAGGTCTTCAGCTACGTCGTAACTACTAATATGCCGATCTTGGTCCACTTTTTCAGAAATGGCATCGACTTTATCCGTAACAGGGCGACCAGAGCGAGCTGCATCTTTGACATCAAAATTCCTGGACTGAAAATGCTTGAACCAACATTGTGCTACTCTTGATGACACTGCATTAGGTCCATAAATGTCACAAATTTTATTCGCGGCTTGTGTCGCATTTTTCAGTTTTTTGTAATAAAATTTCACAATATATCGAATTTCTTCGTTAGATTCACTCATTTTATCGAACAAAAAAACAATTGCAAAATGGCGGGAAATTGCTTTTAACTTTTTGTATTCCTTTTTGAAAATGTCATATTTTTAATGGTATCAAAACCAGCCAGATACAAACAGTACAATCGATGAGATTTTTACTACAACTTTATACATACAAAATACGAAAAGACTTTTTCCCCGACCTATTATGTTACCAACCCTGAAATAGCAATTAAGAGATACCTTTTTGTACGAAACAGCTTATTTTTTGCATAGCTATCTCAATAACTACCGATTTAATCAACCTTGACGATTAAATCGGTAGTTACTGAGATACGACTAATCATAGTCGGCAAGTTCCTAGGTACCTAGTCTAATAAGAAGGAAATTCCCAATAGTATTACAGGTAAGGCAACTAGAAATAATCCAATATTTTGACGCATGAATTAAGAATTATTTATACTTTATATACTTTTAATAATAAAATGTGTTAAATTAATGACTATTATTCTTCGAATTTTACGAAAAGAAATAATTATGTCTTAGTTTGTCGTATTTAGATATCCTTAAATATGTTTGCCTTGGACACCACGTAGGAACTGATTTTGTTACAAGCTTTTATTTAGTTTCACCTGTCCCGGGTGTCTGTCTGTCAAATTTTTCTTGTAAAATCACAGAGTAAAATTTAACCTTCTTCCCGGTGTAGTAGATCTGTGTTCCCGGTGATCGATTTAGCTGAAATTTGGCATACTTGACAAGTCCCGATGACAATACAATATTTTGGTAACAGAGAGGTGATTTGATGGTGGTGATGGTGGACAATGACAATTCTCGATGGATAATAGTAAACTGACAGAGTTTGGGCTCATTTTGACCAGTACACTGATCACAAATAACATAAAAGTTTGTTTTGAAAAAAATTTTTTTTAATAAAAAACTTGTGTTTATTTTGATCCACCCCTTCTTCTATTTTATGTATCAAACACCTGTCAGAAATCAACAAGCAAATCGAATGCGAAAATTTGTATTATTTTGTAATACCATTATGACCAAAGTAGAACCTATAGATAGATGATTCTTTGATGTTCACACCAGAAAAGACATAGATAGGACAAAAAATAACTCAAAACTAGTATTACAACTGGCAACCTTGATTTTGCTGCTTATTGCGCCAGATTTTGCTAGTTATATTATGGCTACATACAAGTCACGAGAGCGCCTTAACTCAATGCCATCATGACTGTCTTTTCAACTGCTACCACAGTAAAAAGGTATATATGCTTGCTTGTATGTTTCCAACCTACAAGTCCTACAACCCAAACACCTCCACTATGGTCACTTGGGTATGTAACGTAACCATAAAAAACAGATGGCGGCATGTAGAGTCGGGATGAAAAATCAAACTTGCCTGCATCCTCTCATGTGATGTAACATTTAAGAGAACTTATTGTTTTTATGGATACAAAAACAAGATGGTGGCATGTAGAGTACGAAAAAAAAAACAAATATGACTGCATTCTCACATGTGATGTAAAATTAAAAAAGTCTTTTTGTTTTAATGGTTAGAAAAACAAGATGGCGGCATTTAGATTAAGGATTAAAATAAATCTTGACTACATCATCTCATATGATGTAACATTAGAAAAGCTTATTTTTTTATAGGTTTCACAAACAAGATGGCAGAATGTAGAGCAGGGATGAAAAATCAAATTTGCCTGTGATGTAACAATAAAGATAATTTATTGCTTTTATGGATACATAAACAAGATGGCGGCATGTAGAGTACGGCAAAAAGTCTAATTTGACTGTTTCCTCTCATGTGATGTAACATTAAAGAAGCCTTTTGTTTTTATGGATACAAAAACTAGATGGCGGCATGTAGAGTAGAGATGAAAATTCAAATTATAATGAATTTCTATTTTGTTTTGTATAAAGTGAGAAACTGGTTTTGAAAAATGTTTAATAAACTCAAACTTAAGCAACACTAGAGGCAATAAACAATACTCCTAGTTACGACTACGCTTCCTTTGTCGTTATTACCTGTACCAGAATATACTACTGCACGGTTTGTGATAATTCCCGCAATACGTCACACTGAATGCCGGACGGCATACCTGCAGAAATTCTACAGCAATTTATCACGTGGCGATCTAAATCTTGTGTAGTTGCATGTGCAAAATTACACTCAGATTTTGAATGTCACAGTTAAACACCACCAACAAATTCAACTGTTCTGTGTTTATGTGTTTAGTAGCGTTATATCTTTGTCTACCAAAAGAGATTTCTCAAACATGGTATTAAATGTGTTCAATGTGTGTATATGCTATGCTATGCTTGGAGTTGTTTTGCGCGATAGAATTCTTTATTTCATTCATCATCAGTCTGAAGTCGTCCATAGATGTGATACGTGTAATTATCTAGAGAGAGAGATGGAGCCTAGAATTATCTATCTATCCAGAGATTCCTTAGTTCAACTCCTTTGTAACAAAACGAAGCTTTGCTCTGTAAAGTTTATCCAAGAATGTGTAATGAAATACTGAAGCTTATATTAAACGGTGTATTATGATAAGTTCATCGGCTTGTTTTAGTAGGGAATTTAGATTAGAATTTCTACTAGTAAGAAGCACTTTAGGTATAATAATACAACGAATATGGTACGTATATTGTTTTGAAATGATTCTTGTGTGGAAAGGAACTTAAACAATGATTGTTAAGATTTCTTAAGAGTTCGCGATTATTACAAGTTAATACAATCGGCAATTGGCGGTTATCACACTAATGGATATTAAAAAGCAAGTTGATGCGGCTTATTTTGATTTAAAAAAAGCATTTGATCGCGTCCATAATGACGTATTGCTTGATAAATTTGCAGCTGCAGGGTTTACTCTGAACTTGCTGAAACTTTTTGCCAGCTATTTTTCAAATAGGTTTCAATATGTCCAGCTTTCTAACCACCGCTCAGATCCGTATTTGACCTGCTCTGGTGTGAGCCAGGGCAGCACGCTAGGTCCGACGCAATTTTCTATTATGGTCAATGACTTGCCAAGTGTCGTCAAGACAGCTAGATGCCTCATGTTTGCTGACGATTTGAAACTTTTCTTGGGTATAGGAACTGACGCAGACTGCGAGGCGCTGCAGAGAGACATCGATAATGTTGTAGCGTGGAGTGAACGGAATCACCTTGAGTTTAATGCATCTAAATGCAAAACTATAACTTTCACTCGTGCTCGTTCACCTATATACCCCTACAACTTACACGGTGTCCCTCTCGAACGTGTGGAGCGTATTCGCGACCTTGGTCTAATCCTGGACACCGAGCTGACGTTCAATGAACACATTGTCGAGATGTGCAGCCGCGCTCACAAGTCTCTAGGTTTCGTCATGAGACAGTCTAGACGATTTCAAGATAGGAGCACTATTGTTACTCTATACTATGCGTTTGTACGGAGTAAACTGGAATACAACTCCATAATCTGGGACCCCCACGAAGACAAGTACAAACTCATGGTAGAAAAGGTACAAAAGTGGTTTGCACGATACCTATACGACAAGCTGTATGGATATTATCCTTACCTGTATCCGTCCCTGTTCATAGCGGGAATGGTAGGTGTGAACACCTTAGAGCTCAGGCGCAAGTGTGCTATAATGGTTCACTACTACCTGCTGTTCCACAATAGGATCGACAACCCGAGCACTCTGTCGCGTCTCGCGCTCGTAGCACCGGAGCGGGTCCGGCGGCCGCATGTGCGGCGCCTGCTCGCGGCTCCGTGGACGCGCACGTGCACGGCTCAGTTTGCTCCCACGGCGCAGCATCTCTCTGCTCAACGCCCTGATCGCTCAACAGCCAGACGTTGATATATTTCACATTAAACTACCAATGTTTGTATTAATATTTTTCTGTGTTAGTTATATTACATTTTTAAATTTTTTTTGACATTATGATTAGTGAAGATAATTTTATGTTTAATTTAAATGTTTGTGTGCTCATTGAATGTTTCTAATTTTTAAGAATTTTGATTGCCTTAATTTACATAATATTGAATTGACATGAATGTATAATAGTTTATTTAAATTTAATTTTTATTGTAGTTTTTTAATGTATGACTCGTAACACGCCTTGGCGTAAAGTGTGACGAGTATTTGTCTATAAATAAATAAATGATATGTTATCATATATGTGAAAGTTTGGATGGATGGAAAATCACTATAGTAAAAAAAAACATATCAGTCATAGGACTGCACGTCAGAAGTGAAAACTTAAGTAGTAATTCATGTATTCTACAAGAGATGGCGCTGTTTTAAAATACACGGTACAGCGTGACGATGTCACAAATTCCATGATTTTTGTAAAGAAGTTTTCACTTCGAAAAATGGTAGCAGGTATAAAGTTCAAATGACAGCAGCAGCAAAAAACAGAAGGCACGCACCACATCGTTAAATAAAGCCTTTATTTACATACGTGTTACCTCAACAGAGGTACCTCTCCATCAAAACTTGAATGCTTTAAATCAAGATTAATCCGCTCTTGTAATTTAAATATGATTATTCGTAATATAGACGAAGTTCGCGCGGCGGTGAGGTAATCAGCAAATATATGGGTGCGTGATAATCAACGCGAGGATTGAACATGGGAATAATTACTTGGTTGATGTAAACCTCACCTCCCACTGACAGATTTGATGCTTGATACTAGCTTGATAGGTAATTATCAGCTAGTATTTGGCTTGAATTTGGCTTGATGGTTAAATAAGCAACAGAAAATAGAATATAAGGGTAACAAGAATAAATAATTGGTATTTTTTTTTATTTTTAGAATAAGATATATTTATTGCCAAAAACAATGATCCAATTTCTTGGTTTCTTGAAAGAAACACAAGATTAGCAGAATGGAATTGGTCGGTAAAAACCTTTTACTGATGACGCAAGTGTAATTTTTTTTTATAAATAAGAGCGGCAATCAAGCAAATGGTCCACCTGTAAAAAATGTAGTCGCCGCCTAGGGACACCTGCAAAACTAGCGGCATTGTAGATGCTTTGTCACCCCGGCGAAATGTTTGTAAATACCCTTTTTAAAACGCTCCATTGTAAAGCTCGGCGGAAAGCGCTTCGGAAGGACATTCCACATCATACAGGTTCGCAGAAGAAAGGAGTGGTAGAACCGGTTATTTTTAAGAAGTTGGTTTTATGTTGAATATTTGACGCAGGAATGAGATCAAAAAGCTTGTCAGAGCATTCTCCGAAAAACAAATTATAGACGATGCAGATAGCCCCCATCTCTATGGAGGCTATGTGAGTCCAGTTTGTTGGTGAGCTTGGGATTTAACATTCTAGTGGCATGCCGCTGCAGGGAGACAAGAGGCTGCAGCCGGTATTCCGGTGCGCTTTTCCAGAAGTGGGAGCAATACTCCATGTGCCACTTGTGCTTTGTAAACCAGAAGCTGCTAACCTGGCGTGAAGAGTCACTCTGTTAAGCACACTGAGCTTCTTGGAAGCACGTTTTGCTTTGGCTTCTAATTGACCCTGAAACTGGACCTCGCTTGAAATGTTAACGCCAAGGATCTCCAAGCTCTTTGAGATCTTCAGGGGAATGCTCTGGAATCGAAGAGCAACAGCAAAAGGAGCCTTGTGCCTTCGATATTGTATTGTCAGTTATTCACTACAGTTAACTGTGTTTTTTTTATAATTGGGAAATATCATAATAGCTTGTGCTGTAGTCTTTGGCTTCAGTTCGTTTACAGTCATTTTATCACTGGTATTATGTTGTTGTCTCTGCTTAGCAATTGAGAGACTTTCGTACGTGAAGTAAGACAATTCCTATGGTATCAAAAAATTACAGAAAACAATCACCGATGTGACGATTCAGAACAGGTGAGTTGTTGGTCTAACGCGGACTTAAATGCGATAAATAAGGGAAAAAGCAACGCGCCAGTTAATTTTCTATTTAAAAACAAACTGCGGCGATCTCAACATCTTATTTATCTTCAGTAAGGCCGCATAAACATCAAACTGATATAACTTTAAAAGTTGATTGCTCAGCAAACAGCCAAGTCGCAAGACTTTTCACATTCGCGAAGCCGTTAATCGCAAGAAAATTTCGCAAACTTTTTACTTACCTTAGCAGCTTTCCGAGGAATGTTGATGCAGAGAATATTTCGTTAAATTCCACTTAGCATAAATCAATGAAAGGTTCTTGGAATTATTGAAATGTTGCAACAATTTTTGCTTTCAAAAAGGAAGAAATAAAAAAAACATGTAGTATAGTGATTTTGTTGATCCTTTGTGGAACAAAAACCACTAAAGATAAACAAAATCAGTACACAACAAAATATACAAAGTTACTTTTTGGGAGTGAATAATTTTTGTATACACCAAGGTCATTAAAAATAAAAATACCTGTTTTTTATTTCCTCATTTTTGAAACAAATAACTTCACCTTTTTCAAAATAACTTCACCTGAATGCGCTCGCGCCGTGCTGCGTCGCCGCACGTAGTTTACCTATTCCAATCAATCAGTTACAGGATCTTGTACTCTTGTCTATAATGTAGCCTGACACATAATATGAAAATCAATGTGTGTATGCTATGTTCCCTATGGACTCTAAAATGACTGGACCGATTTTGATGGGACATTCACTGGCTTAAAGCTGATATTATGAGGAGTAACTTAGGCTACATTTATCTAGGTTATCTGCGCTGATGGAACCGCAGTGCGCAGCTAGACTTAATAAAAAAAGAAAAATAGATTATAAAAAGAAACGGTTATCAAAATTGCAGCAGATGCAGCTTAATTAAGTAACGATGGTAACTCAGTGGTTAGCGCGTTCGAATTCCAATCCTCAAGGTGTGTGTTCAAATCCCAACAATATGCTTGAGCTGCTGATGAAGAAAAATATCGTAAGGAAACCACAACATGGTAGTACTATTGAATAGAGATTTTTCTTCGTTTGGTAGTCCTGTACTTTCTATTGTTTGGCTGGCTAGGTACCACCCTCAAGTTGAAAACCTGTTGCCAAGCACCTAAAGGTGTGTTCCGGCAGCCTCAGTTGTTTCATTTATATACATATTCATTTTCTGTGAATATTCTGTGTACGTGTTGTTTGTTGAAGTGTGAAAACTTCTTTAGGCGCGTTGAGCTCTTTTTGGGTGAAGAAAAATCATGGAACTCGCGTCATCGTCACGCTGTACCGTGTATTTTAACACACCGCCACCGCCACCACCGTATGTTTTTATACAGCGCCATCTCTTGGAGAATAGGTGAATTACTACGTAAGTTTTCACTTCTGACGTGCAGTACTATGGCTGATGTATTTTTTTTGATTAGTCTTGATTTTGATCGCAAACTCGCCTGATGTTAGCGATTATGCGGTCTACGATGGAGCACCCTTGCTTAGAAGAAACCGATTCACTCATTAGACCCCCGACTCACCAGATAATTGAGACTGAAGATGGAGCACGCAGATTTATAACACTCTGGCCTTAAAGACCTAGGTGAAGTATGTAGGCAATAATGTTCCTTGGCTGTACGAATTTGGAATGTAGATTCAAACCGCTTTGTATAAATCTAAAGGGAAGTTCACATTGTATGGGCCAATTTTTGTAGAAAATTCTTCAACAATGCCGCTGATTTCTTAAAAGTTCAGAGACATGACATTCCCCAACATGCACTGGGCTAGCATGGTGGATTAGGGCCCATTATCTCTCTCTGAGAGAAGTTCTGTATCCCAGTAGTGGGAACATGAAAGCCTGATAATAATGACGATATAACCACTTGGCAGCTCATCCTCTACCCCGCCGTGATGAAAAGATACTGAATTTTCAGTAGGATCTTTTTCGAGCGGGCCAATTATAGGCGCGGATTGAATGAATTACTTTTGTTTTCTCCAATCACAAGCGCCATACGATACTCCCACACCCCCCCCCCCCCCCTCCCATCAACCAACGTGGCTTACAAAACACTGGCCAATTATGACTCATGCGTAATTAAGTGGTTATAATTATATTTGTCTGATAATGATGATTCTGTTCATATATTATCTCTGATTAACTGTGACACCGCCTCAATCCGCATTTATACATTCCAAGACCAAAAACTCTTGACAAACGACGACGGTGTAAGTGAAAAGGGATGTTTTGCCGAGGACTAATTTCCTTAAATCTAAATAATGGTTTACGTACAAATTATAAATTCCAAAGGTTTTGCCGAATAAGTTAAATAGTTAAACAGAAGTTCGGGCTGATTCTCGGACACACGTTGGGCGTAGGTGTGTGAATCTGAATGTAAATTATTTGCAGACGAGTTATTTTCACTCAGAACTTTGAGAATTTGTAACTAGTTTGTAAAATTAAAATCCTATACAGTATTGAGCTTACGAGTACAATCAATAGGCTTAAACATTTCTGGCTTACGCACGTAAGCAAATAAGTTTAACACGGCGAAGTCCAACTTCGCTGGTTTAACAATAATGCTTGCTAGGTTATTTGGATGATTTTTAGGGTTCCGTACCTAAAAAGAGCCTATTACTGAGCCTGTCTGCCTTACGCTGTCTGTCTGTCCGTCTGTCCATCCAACCTTTTAACGGCTGTATCTTTAGAACCGTAACAGATAGCCAGTTGAAATGTTCACAGAATATATAATGTTACAGTGGATTAACTAAGAAATTAGAATAAAGCCAAAAGGTAAAAACTAAACTTACCCCATACAACAAACGTATTTTTTTAACGTATTTTTGCATTTGATGATCATCATCATCAGCCAGAAGACGTCCACTGCTGAACATAGGCCTCCCCCTTTAACCTCCACACTGAACGACATTCTGCCATCTGCATCCACTGGATGCCCGCGACTCTCACAATGTCGTCGGTCCATATAGTGGGAGGCCTACCTACGCTGCGTCTTCCGGTTCGCGGTCTTCACTCAAGAACCTTTCTTCCCCATCGGTTATCAGTTCTTCGAGCGATGTGGCCTGTCCATTGCCACTTCAACTTGCAGATTTTAATAGCTATGTCGGTGACTCTGGTTCTTTGGCGAATATCTACGTTCCGGATTTTATCGCGCAAAGGAACTCCGAGCATAGCGAAACATACTATTACCTCCCAAAATTTTATCGAGATTGGTTAAGCCAGACATACAGAGTTACTTTCGCATTTATAATATTAGTGTGGATTGTTGAAAACTTTTTTTTGTATAGGGACTATACAATAACTTTGCATTTTCATTTTAGCAATCATCATCATTAGCCCTGAGTAACCCACTGCAGATTTTAATAGCTATGTCGGTGACTCTGGTTCTTTGGCGAATATCTACGTTTCGGATTTTATCGCGCAAAGAAACTCCGAGCATAGCTCTCTCCATTGCCCGTTGTGTGACTGAATTTTTCCAAAAGGCCAACAGTTAAGGACCACAGTTACCACAGGACCGCTGCCGCGCGATAGACATAGATAACGCGACAAGAGTTACGCGATAGACAGGCAACTTATAGGTTAACTAGCCGCCCGCCCCGGCTTCACACGGGTGTAAGCTCGGCCTTTGGCCTCGCTACAAAATATAATATAGCCTATGTCATCCGGGGATAGTGTAGCTTCCCAACTATGAAAGAATTTTTCAAATCGGTTCAGTAGTTTCGAAGCCTATGCAATGCAAACAAACAAACAATCAAATGTTTCCTCTTTATACATATACTAGCCGTCCACCCCGGCTTCGCACGAGTGTAAGCTCGGCCTTCGGCCTCGCTACAAAATATAATATAGCCTATGTCACCCGGGGATAGTGTAGCTTCCCAACAGTGAAAGAATTTTTCAAATCGGTTCAGTAGTTTCGGAGCCTATTCATTACAAACATACAAACATACAAAAATAGGTACAAATATTTCCTCTTTATAATATTAGTGTAGATTAGTGTAGATATGGCTGTAGGTAATTAGCGCTTGCACGTCGTGAATTGCACTTTATTGTGTAGAAGCAAGAGTCGCTATTTAGATAATTTTGCGGAGTGAATCTTCTGTACTTGTACTCAATGTATTCTGTGTCGTCACGCGCAAGACCGCTCGGTTCGAGTGGACTTGCACAGCTGCAACATTGGTGGTGGAAAAGCCCTGCAAGTAATTCAACCAGTCACCATTTTCAGACAAAATGATGTCCTTAACGAAATGCCGATCATAATGAAAGCACTGAGTAGTCGTACTCCGCATATTTATTCAGCGTCCATCATTATCTCTTTTAATTACGTTTAATGAATAAGCGAAAATTACCTTCTGTATTATTTCAAAACCCTTTATGTGGCGCGTCTAGCGTATCCTAATGAGGTTCTTGAATTTAGAGATCCGCGAGGAAAACTCGATACCATATTTTCTGCTCGTTTTATATACATAAATTAATGCTAGTTTGTATTTGATATTAATGTTATTTAGTTTTTAGTATGACTTAGTTTTTCTATGACCATAATTATTAATACTTTTTTACGATTATTCGGATATAAAGAGATTTTGTACTTCAAAAACTATTTTTAACTAACTTTTTTAAAGTATAAAATTACTACTATTTTTTTTATCACAAATTAAAATAATTATAACATCACTTCTGCAACCACGTAGCTTTTTATTAATTGTTATTAAAGTGATTATGTTTATTGGCATTAAAAAAGTAACTAAAATTTTATTTAATATGTATCGTAATTATTAAAGACTATTAAAAAAAACACAATAAATAAATTGTTATCACAATAATCAAAGCAATTTGCTAGGTAACTAACAGCAATATAACTCGATAAGCTTGTACACTACAATTTTAATTAACCGCCTTCCAAAAATATGTAGGTTCTCAATTCGACTGTATTTTTTATGTCTTTTACCTCAGGTCTTTCGACTGGGTGAACCGATTTTGATGATAATTTTATTTGAAAGCTGGTGTTTCCCGTGGGGTCCAGTTCTGACATTATTATGAAGTCGGTTTTTTTATTGATAGGTATTTTAGTGTTGACTTTGTCAAAATTAAAGTATACAGAACCATCTAAACGTGAACGTATCGCACTTACCTCATATTAAATACTGTTTTGAAAGTAATTAACGATCTAGGATGAATAATGCTCGGCTTTCATGTCACTGTCGCTCATCCAGAGGAGGCAATGACACTCTTTGTACTCCTTCAGTACTCCCTTGGTACTCCAGGGAGGGAGAGGGAGTGAGGTGAAGCGATTGGCTATTATTCTGATGGGTTTTGAAACTAATGAGAAGTGTTCATTAGAGTGTAATGAATTAAAGCAGGTAAAAGTAATTTTCCTGCTTAAATTACTTTCAAGTTATTTAAAACAGGTAGGTACAGGCTCTCAATGCTGACTGAGAGACGTCACCTATATTAACTAACTCGAAAGTATTTTTTATTTTTGAAGTTGAACATTTAGATATATATATATATATATATATTATATATAAAAAAACAAATTTCTGCCTTTTAACAGGTTACTTTTTTAAATATTTTTTTTTGTAATATAGGCTTGCGATTGGCCGCCAACTTGCCTGATGTTAAGCGATGTTCGGCCTACGATGGATCACGCTTGCCTAGAAGAAACCGATTCACTTTTGACTTGAAAACACCCAGATTGAAGAGAAATGAAGATAGCGAGAGAGAAAGGGAAGGAGAGTCCAAGGAGAGTCTAGGAGAACGTCGGAATGAAGCGTGTATTGAAACTAATATTCATATTCATATTCATATTCATATATATTTATAAAATGTTATTTTACATGTCAAATTATTAATCATAATTATTATGAATTTGGTTAAAATAATACATCTCAAACAATAAATTAGACCAAACACAAAGGAATTAAAAATACAAAATTATAAAAATTGGATAATAATAAATTGAAATATGTCATAGTAAAATAAAAAATACAGGTAATGTAATTAAATTAAGTCTGGAAGAAATTAAATTATACATTTATAAAATTCGTCAAACGTGTAAAAAGATTGCTCGATCAGCCATTTTTTGAGACGTGACTTAAAGGAGTACAGAGTGAGTGTTGCAGTGACGTCGTCCGGCAGGTGATTGTAGACGGTGGGACCCATCACATGCGTTAACTTAGAGGACTTCACCGAAGATCGCGGGACAGACAACAACTTGTGCTTACCGCGAGTCGAGTAACTGTGCATTGAGCCGCGCTCCGCGTACGTCTCCAGGTTTACCCTGACGTACACTGCCACTTGATAAATCAATATGGCAGGTAACGTCAGGATACCCAGCTCTTTGAAATGTGGACGAGCCGGAGTGTCCCAGGGTACACGCGCCACGCACCGCACTGCACGCTTCTGCATGCGGAACGCTCGCTCCCAGTCCGCAGCTCTAGCCCACATTTCCGCACCATACTGAAGCTGAGAGTGAACCGTTGCAAAGTAGCACGCTCGTGCTACTTCTCTCGGAACCACTCTCGCCACCCGACTCAGAGCGAAGCACGCACTTCCAAGCCTGCCACAGACCTTTTCTATGTGTTGATCCCACTTTAATCCCCGGTCTATTTCAAATCCCAGGAATGTTGTAGATTCCTGCTCTTCAATCCTCACTCCATTCACAAGCACTGTCAAAGGTCGCAGGGACCTACCCGACAGACCAAACTGAATGAAGTGAGTTTTGGAAAGGTTAAGAGCGAGACCATTTGTGTGGAACCACCCCGACAGCTGTGAGGTCGCGTCATTCAACTTCCGCTCGAGCGCGTCCACCGTCGGCGCCGTGACTACTGCAGCCACATCATCCGCGTACATCAGTACATCTGCAGCGGTCACGGCGTCCGGCAGGTCGTTCAGGAGCAAAGTGAACAGGATGTTCGACACTGACGATCCTTGCGCCACACCCATTTCAGATCTCATGCGATCAGATTTAAGCGATCCACCGCATCCGACGACCACTTGCGATCTTTCCTGCATCAGACCCGTCAGAAGAGCGTGAGAAGCGCCCACCACGCCGTAATGCTGCAACTTAACAGCAAGTACGTCGTGGTCCGCGACATCAAACGCCTTTGACAGGTCACAACAGAGGATTGCCACCTGCAACTTGGGTCTGTGGTCTCGAGCTGCCATAACTCGGCGAACGACTTCGCGGGTTAGCGCCGTGGTCGAGCGTCCCTCGCGGTACGCATATTGCCTGTCGGATAAAGCGCGCGTTTCGGAGAGAAACTCCGCGAGACGAGAGCTGAGGCCGTTCTCAAATATTTTAGCGACTGCAGGAATAATGGAGACCGGCCTATAGCTGTCGATGATCTCACGCTTCCCCTTCCCTTTATATAGGGGAGAAACCTTGCTGATTTTAAGGGGATCAGGAAAAGAACCTTCCATCAAACAGGTGTTAAAAAGGTCCGCTAGTATAGGCGCAAGTGATATTATAGACATTCTGATTAGACTCATAGATATGTCATATACATCCTTCGAAGTTTTTGGTGGTATCCTAGTCATGACGATACGATGCACCTCGTCTGCGCTAAACCTACGCAGTCTTACCGAACGGTCGGGTGGCGCGCGCGCAGCGGCCAGCAAGCAGAATGCTCGCGTGACGTCCGCGCGCGGCGCACCGCATGCGGCGGCCGCACTTAAAAACCTGGTATTCATCGCATCGACTGCGGTCTTCTTACACTCGAATCTACTGCCATCGGGTTTTCTAAGCAACTCTGTGAAGTCGACGTGCGGGGAATTGCTTTTCCCTCTTTCTTTATTAACTACACTCCACATAGCCTTAGATGCGTTATTACCCGAATAAATTATATTTGAATAATGTCTTGATTTTGTACTCTTAATTAGCGTGTCATAATAATAATTCATGTCGGAAATAATTGTATCAATAGCATCATTATTTGGAAATTGTTTACTAATTTCAATCATGTCAAAGAGTAAGCATTTATAATTTTTTACATCTGGTGTTATCCAAGATGAGTCAGGTTTCCTATTAATAAACGATTTCCTTAGCGGAAAACATATATCAAACTTATTTCTAATACTATTTAATACTGATGATGCTTTTTTCGTAGCGGTACTATTATCTATCATAATTTTTTCCCAATCAATGCTATCTAGGGAGATAGCGAAGTTAAGTTGGTTGGCGCGCGAATAACTTCTAACGTACCGGGCGGTAGGCAAATATTTATTACCTACCCACGTACACTTAACACCATGGTGGTCGCTCAAGTTAGTGAGAACCGGCGCCGCGGTCACCGTGCCCGCAGCCAGGTTGGTGTAGGCATGGTCTAGGCAGGTAGATGTCGACGTCGTTACCCTAGTCGGAAAGTCCACCTCGTTTCTTAGGCCATGGGCCGACAATAAGTTCGTCAGGGTTTTCAAGTCACCTTTTGACGCGTCTGCAGGATTAATATTAAAATCACCAATGATTAAACAATCTACACCCAGCTCCGTAATCCTCTCGAGCAATCTTTCGAAATATATTAAAAAAACTAATAATGTTGGTAAAGATGTTATTAATTTACATAGTTAAACAAATATTTCCTTCCACTTTTCTTATGCGAGCTGTTACTCTTTGGAATGCGCTGCTTGAATCCCCGATAGTTATAATTTGGGGTGTCTTCAATTGCGCTTGAATCGGTTTCTTCTAGGCCAGCGTACTCCATCGTAAAGCGCATCAGCGCTTACCACCAGGTGAGGTGGCGGACAAACGCAAGCCTATTATTATATAATAATCATAAAATGGGATAGAAAGTAGGTTTGTGGTAATCTAGGGTAAGCTACACCTTTAGCAAAATATGATGATTTCATCGAAATATTTTCATTCATTACGGAGTTAAGTGGGAACAAACACACGCACACAAATACTTACTTAGTTAACTTTTTTCAGTTTTATTATTTAAGTGTGATTTTAAATTAAAATAGGTTTCTGCCTAGGTATAAAAAGTCTATTACTTACATAATATGACTACAAGAGACTTTATTTATACAAAAACAATACAATAAAACATTACATTAAAAAAATCTTTCAAATTAATAATAAACATAAAACAGTCAAATAAAAAAAAACAAAGGTCGGAAAGGCGGCGTAATTTTCGCAAAGTTTTTATCACTATTTATTATTTATTTTGCTCCATTTTGCTTAGATTTTAATTGCAAATTTGCTTCTCGGCATCCGGAGAGCATTTGGCGGATTCAGACCGCCGGAAATCTTTTTTGTGTTCGAAGTACAGCCATCTGTGAATAAGGGCAATATTACAAGAAAAATACTATATAAGAATATGGATAAGAAATTGAGTCCCACAATATGTAAGTACGTACTAAACAGATGGTTCACGTAAGTTTGGCTAACTTTTTAAATTATATCGAGGGCATCAAACCAGACAGACGTATAAAATTTACCTCCTTCTCAGGAGAGACTAAAAAACTATAAAAAAGTTACTCAGATGTCGTACAAAACTGAAAATTCTCGAAAGTTACGCTACTCATTACAGTAAAGTGACTATACGTTAAAGAACATGGTGCCTTCGTTGGCTCTAACGAACAGTCTTTAAGTGAAATTCATAAAACATCGTCTCAACAATAAAAAAGGCGATTATTTATTAACAAGCTATTGTCTGCAACTTCGTACGCGTAAATTTTCATATAATTCTTCAACCTCTTTTCACCCTGTTCTTTTTTCTTTTTTAATTTGGTCCTTTCATAAAACTATTGCCGAGTGGATCTCTACATCCCCTTTAGGAATCTACCTGCCAAAGTATAGCTTCGTAGGTTTAGTCATTTTCGAAATTTTTTGACGAGTCAGTCAGTCGGTCAGTGAGTGAGTTTCGCTTAATCTATATATTTAGATCGGAAAAGAAATGGATCTTTTAATTTGTGAGATGAAAGGTCTAGACATTTAATGTTTGAGAAATTTTATTGTTATTTCAATCCACATATATACGAGTATATATTTTTTACCCTTATCGGCCAAAATTGCAACAATAAACTAATTTGCCCAGTTTAATGTTCATGTTGTCCAGTCTGGGTTTCTTGAAGCCCAGTCTGGTTGAATTCATATCCAACCAGTTTCTTTTAATATGCAATTGAATAAAACTTAATGCTAGATCATCTAAAACGAAATACCCGAATATGATAATGGAGGGGAAAGTGAGTGCACCGCCAAGCAGGAACACCGCCCCTGGGAGAACGTTCAGCGTGGCCATGTAGACCCTGGAGTACAGCGGACCGTACACCAGAGGCATCATGGCTTCCGCCAGCCCGAACAGGGAGTTCACTTTGCCTGAAATTGGTAAACATGAGACAATAGGGTAGATGACTGATGTTTATATCGTTGAAACCAATAGATTTGATAAATAATTTAACTAAATATAATATATTTATTGAAAAAATCATTTCAATCGGTTATGAATGTTCTGATATATAAGCGTTTAAAGTTTTTGGTAGAGAAAAATTCTGTCCATTTCCCATAAAACAAAAATGACGTCACGCCTCTGTGCGCCATACTTGTCAGAGTAGAATTTATATGGTTTTTATATAGTTATTTTAAGTTTTAGTTTTTAGTTAGTATTTTAAGTTTTCGTTTATTTTCTATTTTTTAAGTTGTGCATACTAAATTATTAATTATGGTACAGAAAAATGACGTCATATTTGCTGTTTCGCGCTCTCTGTCTAGCATGATATTAAAATGCTTATAAGTTGCTCATTTTAGAACAGATTTTAATTTTGTTTTGATTAATCAGCTATATTTATGGGCTACATTTTAATAGGACAATAAAAAAAACAGTCATGAAGCCTCTTGACATAAAAAAATTGCTCACCGAACTCTTCCCCGCTGACTAGCTTCGTCGCAATGGATCGCATCGCGATGAAAGAAGTGCCGTTTAGGATCTCAAGCAACGGAGCTGGAATAAAAATAATAGTAGGTATACATTTCTTATTTAGCATTAAGCGTACCCCCCATTTGGACCCGGGTATGTCCTAAAACTGTGACCAGAACCACCGGAGGATGGGCAGCAGCGTCCTAATAGTACACGGTGAACGTACTGCGATCCCCAAGCCGCCTGCCAAGCGTGGGGATTATGGAAACACCCCTCTCTATGAGGAGGCCTTGTCCAACAGTGGACGTTAATTGGCTGATGATGTGTGATGTGTGTACCCCACGGTTTTATTTAATAATATATTTATATAGGGCAGGGCAGCCGTGCCTAAAAATGTCGGCACAAAAAAAAAACGTATTGTGGACCCCTTCTTTTTTGAAGTCGCTTAAATTTAAACTTCAACAGTCTATGGGCAGTCTAACTGTTTTTGTAGTGTTAGTTATAGCTTATGTTTTGTTTAGGTAATCTCTACATTTATTTAGCCTACATTTGTTGCAAGAAGTTTCCAGTACCGGATTTTTATTTTTTACGTGTAGGCCACTTTATTTCCGCTGCCCCATGTACCTCTCTAAAATAATATTTTTTGAGCTTCCTCTAAAATCTGCCGCTCCAAGGACGCTGCCGCCCCTAGGCAGCGGCCTTTATGGCCTATTGACAAATCCAGGACTGCTAAACTTGGACTAGAAACAAATAAATAATGAACACTCAATAATAATAAAAAAATGCAATAAATTGTTGAGTTATTTGCTCTGACAGCTGTAATAACATAGTAAAAACTTATAAAAACCACTAATTCTGATCACTTCATACTATAACTGTACTAAGGCATATCTCCCATGTTTGTCTTATCTGAGCGTGCAACCAACTCACGTGGAGTAATCATGTCAAAGCTTTATCAAGTGGTATGTTTGTTATAGATTAGTAACTGTTACATTGTCTATATACTCTTTGTATACGTGTTTCATTACAAACTTTGTGGTAGGTACCAATCTACAGGATTATGCTGAATGGTGGTACTAACCCGAAAGGAGGTTATTATCCTCATCAATAACTTTCTTTTTGCTTTAGAGAAACGTAAAAAATTAAGCGAACAACACCATTAACTGATGTTGAAAAATTTTATTAATTCCTTAAGAAAACGTAAAGATCAGTTGAGTTTTTTCGTGATTTTGTGGTTGGTCCAATAGTAGAAATTATTCAATTATCTAAACTAAATTTGACAGATCTAACTTTGCTGCCATCCGTGTCTTACATATTAAAATGATGAGATGCATATAATATTAGTCCTGTCAGATTGGTTTAGTGACAAGTATGACAGAATTGACACCAATGACTTCCATTTGGCTTAGTAATTACACCGTTCCATGCAAGGCGAGACAAGCTATGCCAACAGAGGCAACAGAGTATCATCCGTTAGTCGTATAAGATACACGTAAATTGTTACGTGTGCGTTTCGTCATAAATACGGTCACGTTTAAATTATTAATTCGGTAGATAAAGCTAAGTAGAGCTAAGCCAATGCTGATCGTAAACACCCTCCAGAAGTTAGAGTCTGTTGCCACGGTAAAACGGTCAAACTTGGTTGAATAAGGCTAGAACACACGTATGGGATTTGTCATTGAGAGAGTTACCACCACTTACCACCACCATTACTTACCACCATGTCCATGTATTTTATGTGGTTGGGTTGTATTTTTAACCAACTTCCAAAAAGGAGGAGGTTATCAATTCTACTGTTTTTTTTACCGCATAACTTTTGACTGGGTGAACCGATTTTGATGATTATATTTTTATTTGAAAGCTGGTGCTTCCCATTTGGTCCCATTTTTGGTCCAGTTCTGATGAAGACGGTTTTTTATAATGAGAATTATGTTTTTCAACGGATACATATTGGAGAATGTGCATTGCATCTGTATCTCTAAATGATCTTATTCCCTCATGCCCATTTTTCTATCGGGCTGCCAGAGTGGGCACGAAAAATTGACACCGTGTCGTGACACTTTATGGTTGATATTCTGAAAACCCGAACAAAACTCTTTGATTATACTTGTGTGAACTTTTACTATGTGAACTGCTAATCTGTGGAATGCGCTGCCTAAATGGGGTAGATATTTCCCGGTAGTTACAATCTGGATGTCTTGAAATCACGAGTGAATCGGTTTCTTCTAGGCAAGCGTGTTCCATTGCATCATAGACCGCATCATTGCTTAACATCAAGCGAGTTTGCATTGGAGTTGGCGTATGAATACATAAAAAACAGATTTGACAGGTGTCGCAGACACCCAGTCGGTGCAGATGGCAGGCTGTCGTTCAGTGTGGAGGTAAGGGGGAGGCCTATGTTCAGGGGTGGATGTCTTCAGGCTGATGATGATGACGACACCTCTGTTCAAATTATAAAACTGACACTGTTCATGAACGACTTCTGTGGCGTTCAACAGTTTTCAAAACTGATGAAAGCAACAAAAATCCTATTGAATATACTAATTAATATATATAATATGTATTCTATGTGAAACTTGATAACTGATGTATGAAAAGTCAGTATTCATCGTTCTAGGTTTTGTTTCAGTTTTTGCCGGGCACATTGTTAAAGTTTTATATACAACTAATGCTGTTGCCAGCGACTTCGTACGCGTAGATTTTCATATAACTTTCAACCCTTTTATCTCCCTTAATCCGGCCCTTGTGCAAAATAACATAGCCTATATTTCAACCTGGTCATAGCTAAGCATATTCGTGAAAACCGCATTTAAATCCGTCCAGTGGTTTAGGAGGTGTGCGTGGACAAACAAACCAACAGACAGACAAAAATTCTAAAAACTGTCTTAACGTGTTCAGCTGCTTATTTTATTTTAAGACGTCCTGTGTATTTTTTTATATCTCGAAATTACAGTTTTTTTTATCTCTACGTTTTTATTATATGTATAGAAGATATATGACATGATATGACTGCCCCGGTGGCTCAGTTGGTAGTGAACCTAACTTCTGTGCTTGGGGGCGTGGGTTCGATTCCCATCTAGGACAAACATTTGTGTGATGAACATTTGTGTTTGTTCTATGTCTGGGTGTTAATATCTATCTAAGTATGTATTTAAAAATATATATGTATGTATATCAGTCTCTGGCAGCCATATTACAAGCTTTGCTTAGTTTGGGGTCAGATGACCATGTGTGCAATAATGTCCCAGATATTTTTTATTTTATTTTTTATATATTATGCTATAGATAGCATTTCATAAATCAGTTTTCAAGAGTTATAAATAGAAATTTATAACTCTTGAAAACTGATTTATGAAAAGTAAACATAGTCTCAGTTTTTGTCACAAGCTATGAACGATGGACTCTATTATCTCTGTTTTTCTCTACGAAATGACACAAAACAAATAGGAAGTAAGATGTACTATTTGATTAGAGTCAAAATTATCTCAAACATTTGATTAGATTGTAAACATTAAATTACCTAAGTACATAGCAATGAATCTGGGCGTACTTATTTTCACTAGTTTTGTTTTTGCATAAGCTTTACTCCACTGTAGTTAGTATGAACCAAGATATGGAAGGCAAAATGAAAAGAAAAAAGAAAATAAAAACACGAGTGGGACGAAGGCTTATTCCATTTGGTAGAGTAAAATAGAAGAATAGAAGAGTGTGTAGTATCCTTAACACTAACTTGCCGAGTCACACTCAAACTTGTCTGGATACCCTTATGCTAGTGTCAAGCTGTCAAGTAAGACTAGTTTAATGATTGTAAGTTATACTTTGAAAATGTATGACGCCTGTAACGGGTTTTCGCTTTGGTCCCTAATTTAAAGTTTGGACAACATTGACAGAGCGAAAAGAGGTCTTAGAATTTAGCGAAACAATTCGACTTTGTATTTGTCGTCATCATCTGCAGAATATCGTAATGTGCGTTGCCAAAACTGTAAAAAAAAAAAAACTGTCAAAGTCATTATTAAGATTTTGTTCCGTGCAGTTTTTTATGTGGTATAGGTAGGTAGGTAGGTACGGAACACTGAAGTGAGAATATTTTCTTCTCTTTTCTGTGGTAGGGAACGACCTTCTATTATGCGAATGATGTCGTCATTAGATGGCAAAAAAATGTCGGTCACATAATATACTAAAAATATCTATAATCAGATGTTATTTTTTAATAAAAACAAATGTATTGTGATCTGCGAGACTATTCACCTCAAACGATTTGTGTTTCTCATTTGGAAAGCTTTCATTTATATTATATTACCTAGTTAATTATTTGGATAGACAATTTTTTTCTCCTATGGATTGATTATTATGCTGCCAGTGTCTATAATGTAGGTATCAGTACGAAAAGTTACGTGATAGTAAATAAATATTTCATTCCCGTATACGTTCTGTAATCCACTTAGGCAAAGTTTCAGGAGTTTTAGTATTAACGACGAAGTCGGCAACTTTGCCTAGACGGTAATACCCCTAATATTAATAAAGACACTTCATGATGCTAAAATAGTTATTTTATGTACCTACCTACATTAATTATTTCTATACCATATCTGTCACTTCATTCTAAATACGTCCATTATTGCTCAATATTTATCTTTATAAATAATAGGCGCAATGACTAATTTCAGATAAAAACTTGTCTTTGATGTTTCAGCATCTACTATTTCCAAAAATACAACTTATTTGTACTAAGTAAAAAAAATTTTTTTAAAGGTTTTATTTACGCCAAGCACTCGCGAGCGTTGGCGCCTTGGTCCACGATCATAAGCAGGCGATCCTAAATACTCCATGTTGTTTAGCAGTACTAAACTTTATACAAACACAAGCTATGTTCATTAAAAAGATGTTTGTTTCATTCGTGGTAAAATTGCTTGCATAACCAGAACGATGTCGCCCAGTGGTCAGATTTATGAAACACACTTCGAATCAAACATGACTGTTGCTTTTTGTCAGCGTTGCTTTTTCAACCCACTAAACAGAAATCGGTTAAAAATAGAAGTTTACTTACCCTTAATGTCTGAAATACTTAGCTCGTTAGACAAAAAACAGTTGCATAGTAAACCAAATTATGTAAGCACCTATATAAATAAATTATAGGTATAATAAGTGATTATTGACGGGATATTTACCGTCGTAAGGTTGAGGAAAGAGCTCCCGATATTTCGGTGCATTTACATGCATCATGTTCACGGGAAGACACAAGTCAATAATCATATTATTATTATAAATAATAACATGATAAAAAAAAGATTAAATAAATAGAAAAAATGTTTAAAAAAAATGAAAGAAAAATGTTAAAAATAGGTGATAGAAAATGTTTGGCATTAAGTCCTCCATTTGTTCATTTGTATATACTTAATTTGTAAGTGTGCAATAAAGTATTAAATAAATATATAAATAAATGTCCGTGTATTCAATGTTATAAGTGGTATGGAAACTGACGTGGTTTCCACACATTTTGTTTATATTTATGAGAATTACTCACGTGTGAAAGCCGTTTACTCCGACTAAAATAGTTTCAACCGCATTCTGCGGTCTTTTTAAAGTGGGTGCGCACGCGCGACTCCGTGTCTCGCTATGCCCCCGGCTTTATCATACCTGAGTAATTCCCGTGTAATATAAACAAAATAATTGTAAGTGATATTACTTACCTAAGTAAATCTCTAAGTTATTTCGAGCGAATGCATACGCGAAAGCAGCTACTATTTTACTCGTGTTGGAGATTATACCCAGTATAGTGTCGTCTACTTTCATGTAGTTGCTGAACAAACTAATGGAGAATAATGTTCCTGGAAATAAAAATAACTGTTGATAAAACACGCTTATGTTGTAATTTATAGTCAATTTAAATTTTTTGAGTAAGTGAAGGCGTCGCCGTCGGACACGCGTGCATACTGAGAGGTGAGAATAAACGGAAGAGCAACCGCACCACGCATAATGTTTACGCATAAGGCGACTTTTCAGCTAGATGGGTATATCAGCGTGATTCATACCATCTAACATTCTGTTCATTCTGTTCCAGCCAAGCTGGAACAGATCTGAAGATGTATCTTTAGATATGTGTGGTAGTAGGTGCTTAATTATTATATTGTCATCCAAATTCATTACAAATCAAGTTTTGTATTAATACGATACTATAAGTGGGTTAAAATTGACGCTTTTGTTAGGTATGCTGATAGTTGTGGAAAAAATTAAATACGCCAGAATTGGGTAGTATTTATCATTTATGACGTATTCAATTTTTTTACATTTCATTGAGTGACAGAATATCATACTCAGTTCCTCTGTGAATGAAAGTATGTGTCATTGTTTAATTTTTCTTAAAGTTTGAAAGTTCATATTAAGTATGTAGTCCTTTTTTTCTGTTAGAAATGGAAGAGCAGTACAAAACTGATATTTTATCGTACGACAAATTTGACATTATTGTTGACAAATCGGTTTATTACAGGGTTTTATCGACTCTAAATGTCATATTTGACGATATTCATCGACAAACACCTTTATTGATGCAAACATTCGATCAACTAAATACCAGATGTCATGGTCAGCTTAAAATTAATTTAACTAAGTGATGCCCCTAGTGTTGCAGGTATCCATAGGCGATTGTGATCGTTTACCATCGGCGGCCTGTCAGCTTGTTTACCATCTACGGCATAAAAAAAAGTTACAGACTTACCTAACAAATTCGTGACTATGCAATACGTGGACCATACGCTGAACTGCACCTCGTCCCAGTTGAAGCGGAAGCGAGCGAACAAGTACATTACTGTGTATTCACCTAAAAATATAAAATAAAATATTGTATTTATGTTCCCAGAACTGGGGCCTTGCGCCTAACTCTAAACGCTGACTCGAATTAGCTCAGTTTGCAAAATCACGTGAACGCAAATCTTAACGCGCCGCGATACGGTTTGCGGTCGCGCAAATTTTCGTAATCACCTGAACTGAATCGCTTATAATAGGTAGGCGTAAGGCCCCAGTACCTACAATGGCTACTACACTACACTGCATCTAAAATGTTACAAGGGTACTAGCAATACGATGAAATAAAAAAGTAAAAACATCATTATCAATCATGTTTCCACTGCTGGGGCCACAGGCTTTCTCTCAGAGAGAGAAGATGGGATCCACCATCTCCTTCTAAGCGAAACAGTAACAAATCTATGCGATCTGCCCTTGTAGGAATTACATTAAATTTATTTATATCCTAACCTAACCTAACCATAATATAAATTTGGTACTGTTTGCTAAAACCGCGCAAATTGATGCAACGCAAGTTGGCGACATTTGTTTTACGACCTTGAATAATCCACCATATTTTCTCCTTTTTTTTAATTTATATAAGTAAATAGTAATATCTCTAAGTAAACTCAATACAGCCAAAAAATAACAATAGTACCTACACGACACTGCGACGCACAGTTATCATACAGTAAAATAAAAACTTAAGAGGAGTCTATAGCAAACACTGTTTTCGCGTTGTAGGTATTAGGCAAACGTATTGCTATCTCAGCGTTCCCCCGCAGCCGCGTCACAGAATCTATAGCAGTGTGTCACCGTAAGCTTCGGTGTGTGCGTACTTGCGCGCACACATCTAAACTCACTACCCGTAGTAAAGCCACCAATATACGGGCCTCTGGCCTGGCTAACGGCCACGTACAATTTTTTATGTCGTAAAACCAAAGTTGATGTACTAAAGTTGCCTATAAGAGTTTGTTTGCTATACATCAATAACCCTGAAAAGACGGTAAAATAAGAAGCACAGTTAGCATTTTTTTGTAATCATTGATTAAATCCTGTTAATTTCAATCGCAAACGAAGCCTTGGAATCGAAAACAGATAAGTTAATTTCGCTTGAAAATCCAATATGGAACCCTCTCTCTTGGAACTTTTTTATTATCCCTGAATAGTAAAAACACGCCAGGGATTTTACAGGACTACGAAATCTCTTTTTATTATACAAAATTATTTAAATAAGGCAGAACGGAATTTTGTCAATGTAAAAGAAAATATCAAGTTGCTCAAAGTTATTTAGACAATTTGATAAGTTTTTTAAAGGACGATATTGAAATATTTTAAAAATTACCCAAAATGAAATCTTTTTCTCATCATCATCATCAGCCATAAGACGTCCACTGCTGAATATAAGCCTCCTCTTTTAACCTCCAAACTGAACGATAACATATATTTTTTTCAAAGTATGTTGTGTCAAAGTGTAAAAACAACAGACCTATTTTTCAAGTTCATTAGTCCTATTTTATGTAGGTAAGCTGGCAAATTAAATGTATAAATGAGCTTTTTTTATATAATTCAATAAAAGGAGTACTAGTAAATTTACCATGCATGGGTCCGAAAACCACGCAGACGACGATCAGCAGCAAGCATACCCTGAGCCTTCTGTTGCCAGCTCCTTGCCTGAATGCCACCTTGAAGGTTTCCATCACCAGCTTCCAATCGAAGAACTCGCGTAGAAATCCGATACATCCTGTATTCTCCTATAAAATAGATGATAAACGTTTCTTAATTATATTACTTCCTTCACAATAATATTATAAATAAATAAAGTTTGTGTGTAAGTGTGTGTCCGCACTCAACTCCGTAACAGCTAAATGGATTTGTATGAAATTTGGTATCGAGCTAGCGTTATATCCTGGATAACTTTTTATCCTGAAAAAATAAACAGGGGCCTTACCCCTAGCTTCACTTTTGCGAGCCAACTTTTAGTAGGTACCTAATAGGTACCTAAAATTAACCAACTCATTTAAACTGCATCGTTTAAAAGCGTCTAACTTGAATGAACGAAAATCTGTTTTACTATGCGCGTGTGCGTGAAAGTAGCAAAGCTTGGCGGCTATCAAATAACTACCGCTTATCGTAGTTGATGGTACCGTTTATACAAATAACACCTATGCGGGTCAACTTTTCGATCTAGGGGTAAGGCCCCAGGTCCTTTAGAATAGCGGGTAAAAACTGGAGGCACTGTTAATTTTATCAAAAATATTGTTGATTGAATCAGGCGTTACTTTGCGAAAGTTTACCGTCGAATCTATTGCCTGTCTTTTTCAAGGTGAAAAGCCGACTCAATCAAACGTGAGTAATTCCCATATCATGTAAAGTAATTCCCATGTCATAAAAATAGAAAGTGTGAAAACCATGTCAGTTTCCATACTAAAAATTGCAAAAGTCTGTGAGAAGTGACATTTTTGCGCGTAACTGAACTTGTGCTACGATACGAAACTTTTCATTGGAATAAACAAGCAACAAACTAATACTTTGCTATCGTAACTAATTAAAAATTAGTTTCGAAAAAAAGAAAAACCCGTGAAAAGTTTCGTATCGTAGCACAACGAGCTTATTCTTGATTGGCAGTAGCATGTGTTTGTCGCCTATCATATATTATTAACATAGACATAGGATTTAATGGGGCAGAAAAATGGCGATCGCTCTATAATCAGACTATATGTATAAATCCACACTAATATTTATTTACATTTATAATTATACATTGCTTATGTCCTGGATTAACACATAGGCTACTTTTCATCATCATCATCCCCGTTTTTCATCACCACGCGGGTGAAACCACGGGGCGCAGCTAGTATTGTATAAGATTACAAATTTATCTATCAAGCACATGTCCTAACTGCCACGTAACATGTACGTATTACGTAATAAACATGGTAACATTCATAAGACCTAATGTTTCCTGCAAGTCGCTAAATTATTTAATTATTTAAGCTCGCTGTACCGTCTCCCAACTAAGCTTAGCATAGCTCGAATGCCTTGGCCACCGTCTCGGCATGCATGCCAAATCTCATGCACAGATTGTGCTTGCATGAGATTGTTTCACCTACCTCTACTGTAAATGCGTACCTCAAGATATGGCATAGTTATTTAAAGTATGCAGCTTGTGTCTAAGCCAGTAGAGTCTTCTACAGGGTTACACGGGTAGGGTGTAGTAAGCCAAAAGGTGTCCATAGTACCCACCATCATATGTGTAATAATTATTTATTACACATGCCACCATTATGTTTTTTTTTTTACTATGGAACCAAAAATATCAACTGTTCCATGTATGATAATTTTTTTTTGGATGAGCTCAAAACTATCATATAAATATATGAAGACTATCTCAAAAAAAATTATTTAAATTTTGATAGGGCAACGTTTGTCGGGACAAGTAAGTCAACTAGTACTAATGGACCCCTTTCCGCTTAGTACACCCTTTCCGTGTAGCCTTGTGTACAGTGAAATAATAAATATTTTTTTCATGCAATTTTTTAAAATGTTATTGCAGCTGTCAGAGCTATATAAAATTGGATTTTAAATTATGAATGAATGCTTTTTGATGAATTAAAGCAATCATACTTTTAAGAGCCATAAAATACTACGTAGGTTTTATGATTGTGTTTGCTGGTATTTTATCTTTGTCTGCAAATAATGCGATCTATGCTTTACGTATCAGAAGGACTAAAAGTGTCGCTAAATGAATTAAATGATTAAAACGTCTGCGTTATGTTTATTTTGCCATCTGCCATTCCCAGATAAAACCTTATGGTGATTATGACTCTTTTTACGCTTAAACAGTAGTTTTACTCTAAAAATTGTAAATATTAAACGTGTTACTAAAAAAAGATATTAGATTGAATGAGATTGGTGGAGATTAGAAGTGTTTGGCAAATGTAAAAAAAATGCCACAATTCTGTGTTTTTTCACTACTAGGATGACTTTGACTAGACCGTGACTTACTTTGCTTGACTGTAACTATGACTTGGTCGACGATATTTAAAAAACATTAAATATAAAATTACTTGATTGTGGCACAAAACGTATTATGCCAAAATCCTCACGTTTATGTAATTTTTTGTTACGACCAAAACCTATCGAACGTTTCTATATAAGACGTTTGATAGGTTTTAGTTGTTTAAATTCGCTATATCTTTATGTCGGATGATATTTATCGTCTGCGATAAGTTGACAAAGCAAATTTACAGCATAGAGTAGCTCTTCAAATGTTTCTGCGTGAAAAATAAATAAGAAAAAATTGTGCGTATTGCAATTGAAGAATTGATCAAAGTATTTATCAACAAATATAGCATTTACTCGTAACACGTGAGGTATTATAAAAGTAGGTAATAATACTTACATTTTTCTTTTCCACTTTTCTAGAATCTTCCAAATAATAATATCCATAGACCAAGCTGAACAGATACAGCGCAGCAGAGATTGCGAACACCCCATAATAGCCTATTATATTCAGCAATATTCCACTTAAGGCACTTCCGATAGGGTACCCCAGCGACATGAACATGTTCACCAGTCCCACCCTATAAGTCCTGTTTTCCGTCGTCGTTATGTCTCCTATATAACTAAATACTCCTATAAAGTTAGTGAACCATCCTCCAGTTATAGCTGGGAACACAGATTCGGTCAATGCAGTCACTTCCACTGGTAGTTCGTAAAAGAAATACGTATTCACCATAAAGCCTATGCATGATAAAAATTCTCCTACAATCGGGATCAGTATGCATGCTTTACGTCGACCAGTCTTATCACTCCACGCACCTACAAATAGTATAAGTAACACTGGAATGGCTGTTTGGACGATGTTTTTCCAAACTTGTATGCTGGCGATCAGCATTTGAACTTTCTCTTCGTATTCGGTATAGTTTTCTGTAAGCCTCATGCTGAGGGCGTCACAAATCTCTGAGCTTATATTTAAGTTGACGCGACATGCCTTTTCCAAGTTCAAATTTTGTATAGCCAATGAAGCAAGTACACTAGGCATGATGTAGCATGCCATTACAGGCTCAACCGTTGTATTAGCTTTAATGAATTTTAGTCTTTCTGTGAAAGTAAGCTTCTTTTTTGCTTCTTTTTTCTTATCTTCCCCTTCCTTTTCTTTGATGGGTATTTTTTCGAGAAGAGATTGTTTAGTTTCGTCTTCGGAACCTGGTTCTTCTTTTCTCAATTGTTGGGGCTCATTTCTATAACTATTATCTTTAGAATCCATTGTGACTGTCATAGTTTAAGAACCCCAATTTAAAAAAGACCCCTATTTTTTTCTACTCTTGTTGACTGATATTTACACCCCTTTGTGTCAGTGACAGTGTATCCAATGAACTGAGAGACATAACAGATAACATTTTCTAAGATATATTATTATTATTTGTGTAAGTTTTATCTGCTACTTGTAATATATAACATAATCTATGCTAATATTTAGAGAGCTGTTCTCGGTAAATTGTTTTTGATAAGGGAAGTCGATTGTGTTTAATTATACGTCAAGGTTTTATTTTTGCTAGGTTATTACGCAGTTACTATACCTTTGCTACCAATAGCTTAGTTCACCTTTTTATGACCAGGTCAATAGTATACTATGTTCTTGGCACGGGAACAAAATAGTTAAGTAGTTATATCGTTTCAGACTTTAGTAACTAAGTATGGACTAGTAAACTTTTATTAGGAAATAATAGGCTAGAATTCACTTTAAGTTATCTTTATTCTGGTGGTTGTTAGTAGCTAAATGTACCTCTTGCTTGGTGATTTATATCTCCACAAAAGCAAACAAGATAGCTTTTACTTGTGTGTTCAGTACGAAGTCACCAATATTATTGTAAATTTGTTCGTGTGTATTGCAAGTTAGGTGGCCAAAAGTCAATGACGATAATATTTAACCACTTGACAGCTCATCTATTTACCTAGCCGCGATGAAAAAGAAATAAATATGAACTTTAAAATCTTCAATCATAAGCGCCATACGATACTTAACCACGACCAAGGATCCCGTTGATCGTTCTTGCAACGACCGACGTGGTTTACGTCGTGCATAAGCAAATTATGACTCATGCGCGATGAAGTGGTTATAATTATATTTGCTAAAATTAAATCTATTCTTAAAAATAAAAACTTATGCATCGGTAGTTTTTTTTTTAAATTTATTTAAAACACAGTACGTTACATTTCGAGTTAGTAAGTTATCTTAAAACCTATGTTAGATTTATCCAGACAACTGGTTCTCGGTACTTGATGAAAAGGTATTTTACGTTAGGGATACAAATTCTGATATTACAAATTATCAATACAACAAACCGACTTCAGAACTGGACCAAATTGAAATGGAACCACACGGGAAGCACCAGCTTTCAAATAAAAAAAGACTCGCCGTCGCAAATCGCAAGTTCAGAGGTAACAAACATTAAAAAAACAACAGTAGAATTGAGAACCTCCTCCTTTTTGGAAGTCGGTTAAAATACTATTACTTGAGTCGTAGAACATTACCTTTGAAAATCAGATAAAGAAAATAAAAACTTTGTATGACACTGTTGCTGTAGCTCTATTCTCGGTGTAAGCATTTATTTTCTCTGACAGCTCCAATAACATAAAAGCTGAATAAAACCCACAAATTCTGATCACTTTCGTTAGGTTAGATGTCGCACAGCCTAGCATAGGTGGAGGGTAGCTTGTCTGTCAGTTTTCTTTCGCCTTCATTATGGAGAATGTGCACAAGAGCTGTTCAGGCTGATCCCATCATCTAATTTCCGCCATAGATCATCGAGGCGGTCATTCCATCCTTACGTCGTGAACTTTGGTAAAGTCCGTACACAGCGCTTCCAAAATTCCTTCTTAATACGAACTGCACAGGAATGGAATGCGCTCCCTGCCTCGGTGTGCCCTATAAATTACAACCTGGGTCTCTTCAAGACAAGATTGAATAGGCACCTCATGGGCAAGCGCCCCATCTTAGACCGCATCGTCGCTTACCATCAGGTGAGTTGTGGCATCGACAAATACATTACATCCATGGTTGTGGTCAAACGCTAGCCCATTTCATCATAAAAAAAAAGGTTTTAGAACGTAACATTGTAATAGGTACATTCAGTAACTTATTAAATTAAATAGTTTTTTTATTCGGCTTTTTACGATATTAATGCAGCTGTTACAACAATTATAAGCTCTTACCGAGCTTAATTCCCAACTAGGGTTATTTTGTAAGCAAAACGAAGCAATATTACAAAATGTTTATCTTTTATTTATTAGTTATATTAAGTTATACATGGAAAATATACTCGTATTATCGATTTGGTGCCTATAATAACTTAAATAAGAGCGGTGGATAATTTGTACAACTAAGTCTTAAATTTGTAACAATCAGCTGCAATATCTGCTTGTAAATCATGATGACTTTGCTAAAAAACTTAGTTCAGGGTTTAACGCGCAAAGTTTTTGGAAACTTTAAAGTAAGTATAGGTACCTTATTTAATGGTTTCTTAGGTTTTCATTTACACATTGAAATTAAAAAAAAATTACGGCTTTCATCCCTTCTTTACCCATGTTACTACCAGCATTCCTATCAGTAGTAACACGAGTATTTTTTTGCCCGTATTACTACTAACTCCAATGGTAAATGAAGTGTATTTTACATTATGTTAACTCTTGACGTTTCAAATACTTTGGAGTGTACGTAGTCACAGGTAGACCAGCTGACGATGTCTATTGTTTTTTTATAAAAGTACCATTAATAATTTTTCGATAAATACATTATAAATGTGTACAAAATAGTCACGGTGTATAGAGCTCTTGCAGTTACCGAGAGGAATAAAATACGTTTAAAATGTTGAATCTAAATGTATAGGTACAATTTATGTTTTATTTTGGTACGCTACTAGTTTCACACAATCAAGGACATTCTGTAAACTAAAAATGGGTTTATAAAAATCGCAAATAAAGTATTTAAGATACTTTTGTGATACTGATAAGATACTGATAGTGTGCTTGAGCATTTGGATTGTCTTTAGACCTTCAACGGTCTATGAGCAGTCTAATTGTTTTTTTTAAGTGTTAGCTTTTTTTTTGATTATTTAATAAATGCACTTGCCCCATAAAAAAGATACTTTTCAAGTTACAGCAGGCCAGTTGTGTGAAAATTAGGGGCCGAGTTGCCTCCGCGTAAATTGCAGATTTGGAATTGAAATCTTTGATTACAACTTTTGTCGATCTTTGATTGAAAAAAAACGTAACATGTTTTTTATAGTTATATGATTACTAACGGGATATTTCTCGTGTTATGGTTGTGGTTGTGTGACCATAAAACTGTAGTGAACAACCGTGATAGTTTAAACCAGTGTATTAACCATTGATATAATATAATATGTACTATGTACCTACTAAATTCATTGTTTTTAAATTTTATTGTATAAAACCCCTAGATATTATAAAAAACTCTTAACGTCCTCTCCTACCACTGAAACGCCAGTAAAAAGAAGTTTAATAATTCTATAAGAGTTTTAGTAATACATATTATTACAAAAACAATATTTATTGTAAAAGCGAAAGAGAAAATTTTCTCTTTCCCTCCTGTTGGTCAGACGGTGGTACGTGGTTCGTGGTACGTACGTCTGTTACGGCTTTTACAATAAATATTGTTTTTGTAATAATATGTATTACTAAAACTCTTATAGAACTATTAAACTTCTTTCTACTGGCGTTTCAGTGGTAGGAGAGGATGTTAAGAGTTTTGATAATAATTAGGGGTTTTATACAAAAAAAAAAATATAAACACCGCCACCACGCAACGCCGTCTGACCAACAGGAGGGAAAGAGAAAATTTTCTCTTTCTCTTTCCCTCCTGTTGGTCAGACGGCGGTGCGTGGTTCGTGGTACGGACGTCTGTTACGGCTATTAGTGCTTCGAAGCGTCTTCAATTGGTGATATAATAATCTTGCAATCAACAGCTTTTGAATACATACGTACTATACTAGTACAAAAAAAGTACTAATATACATTTTTAATTAAATTAAAATATTGTGTTACCAAATTACAAAGAAAAAATTTAACTAAGATGTGTGTAACTCTACATCTTCCAATCCGTTTGTTGCTTTGACAGGTTTTCTGAGTCCTTTCCTGTGTTCGTAGAAGAGCCATCTGAAATAGGAAAATTTACAATTATAGTCTATCTACTATGCTAATAGCTTTTCGACAGCTCATACAAAGTTGACGACATAACTTTGTAAAGCGTGTAGCAAATTAGGTATATTCCATACAAATAAATACATTTGATCTCTATTGCTTTCAAGTTGACGTAATCTTGATCTGTATTTCTTTTAAGTTGATGTAATCTTGTAAAGAAGTAACGCTAGATCAAACGTATTTATTTGTATGGGATATAACTTGATGCTTTACAAAGTTATGTCGTTAAATTTGTATGAGCTGTCAAAAAGCGAGTAAGCTCTGGGTCGGATGTAATTAGAAGGCAAAATATAATTTGTTTGTATTAGACGTGAAATACTCACGTAAGAAAAAAAAACCCTTGTGTTAAGGCGCAATATACTAGTTATCATGATTAATGTACTTACATGAACACAATCTATTCCGGCAGAATCACCGCTAGCTCCAATCAGGAACACAGCTAACGGGTACCACTTCCATTGTCGCTGTGTATATTTTCGTGTAGAGAGGTATATTATACTAGCAGTATTATGTTTTATATACTTACATGAACACAAATACTCCGAGCAGCATCATGCTAGCTTCAATCGGGAACACAGCTACGGGTAGAATTTCTATTATCGCTATGTACACCCTCGTGTAGAGAGGTACATTATACTAGCGGTATCATGTTTTATATACTTACATGAACACAAATACTCCCAGCAGCATCATGCTAGCTCCAATCAGGAACACAGCTACGGGTAGAACTTCCATTATCGCTATGTACACCCTCGTGTAGAGAGGTACATTATACTAGCGGTATCATGTCATGTTTTATATACTTACATGAATACAATCACTCCCAGCAGCACCATGCTAGCTCCAATCAGGAACACAGCTACGGGTAGAACTTCTATTATCGCTATGTACACCCTCGTGTAGAGAAGTACATTATACTAGCGGTATTATGTTTTATATACTTACATGAACACAAATACTCCGAGCAGCATCATGCTAGCTCCAATCAGGAACACAGCTACGGGTAGAAATTCCATTATCGCTATGTACACCCTCGTGTAGAGAGGTACATTATACTAGCGGTATCATGTCATGTTTTATATACTTATATGAATACAATCACTCCCAGCAGCATCATGCTAGCTCCAATCAGGAACACAGCTACGGGTAGAACTTCTATTATCGCTATGTACACCCTCGTGTAGAGAAGTACATTATACTAGCGGTATTATGTTTTATATACTTACATGAACACAAATACTCCCGGCAGAGTCATGCTGGCTCCCATCAGGAACACTGCTCCAGGTAGCGTTTCCATGGTCGCTGTGTACACCTTCGTGTATAAAGGTACATACACTAGCGGCATCAGATTTTCTGTCAAACCTACTATTGAGTTTACTTTGCCTGAAAACGAAGAGGTGATAAGAATATTTATTTTAAGACTACTTTCACCGGTCACAGCTATCTTCGGTTCATAAATGACGGAGTTCTGTGGTAACAATACTTAAAAAAAATGAGAACCTCCTCCTTTTTGAAGTCGGTTAAAATACAAAAGCACTTCATTTTGTTTGTCCGCTCAAGAGAAGCAATTCAAGTTAGAGACGAATTGAATATATTAAACCTTTATGACGTAGGCTTGTGTCACCCACATGACCTTTGCGTTTCGGAATAGCATACCTGGTGGAGTATATTATTTTACCATGAACTTACCTAATTCATTAGGTGCTACAGATTTCGAGAAGATTGATCTAATGGCTAATAACGAGGTTCCGTTTAAGATGTCCACCAGTGGAGCTGAAATTAATATATAACAAATTAATACATGACAAGTGGAATATGAAATTAAATGATGCAATATGTTAAAGAAAAATTATACATAAAATTAATGGTACTCCCCTCTATTTCTTGGGAAACAAATCGCATTTTATAATTTAGGATAGAATACGTTTTTTTTTTTAAGTTTCTCTATTTAAACAAGGAACTCTTATACCGGGCGACTTTTTCATCGGAAAATTAGAGCGTGATTAAAAAATATGAAGTTTAACTATTACATGGAGGAAAGACACATTTTTTGGTTTTCATACGAGAAAGGATTTCGAAAACAAACAAAAATATGAAAACAGGTATGCCTTAAGCTTCTACTCAACGCATAAATCAACATAATTATCTGTCATATCCTGATTTTTCCGTTTCGTTAATAGTAAGGTGTTCCCCTGTAGTTACAATCTGGGTGACTTCAAATCACGAGTGAATCGGTTTCTTCTAGGCAAGCGTGATCCATCGTAGACCTCATCATCGCTTAACATCAAGCGAGTTGCCGGTCAAACGCAAGCCTACATTTTGATTAAAAAAAAAGATAAACGTGTTGATAATATCTTCAATAAGGATTCGGGTTTGTCTGATGATACAGCTGATGCACGTTTTTTTTTTTTTACTTTATGTTCTTAATTTCTATCCTAAGACCTTACCAACAAAGAAGATTTTCCAGTTAGGCGCAAAGCAATAGACAAATGAAGCTGAGATTTTGCTGATGGTTGAGATGATGCCTAACACGGAGTCGTGCCATTGCAGGTATTTGCTGAACACCAGTATTGAGAACATGGTACCTGAAATATACATAAACTATGATATTAGCATGAAACAACTTAATACTAATACAACTCTTAAATTATGATGTGATGGGAAATTATCTGATTATAAAACGAAATAATCTCAACTTTCCATCTCATCTCTACATAGTAAAATAAAGTCGCTTTCCGTGTCTGTCTGTCTGTATATCCGCTAACTCTTCCTAAAACATGCAACAGATTTGATGCGGTTTTCACGATCAGTTAGATAAAAAAAATCATGGAAGGTTTTTATGTATAATAAAACTTACACCCGTGCATAGCCGGAGCGGGTCGCTAGTCTGATTATAAAAAGAAAAATATCCGCTGTTCCATCTCTCCAATAGTATAAAATAAAAACGGTTTCAGCGTTTGTCTGTCTGTATATCCGCTAACTCCTACTAAACCACGCAACGGATTTTGATACGGTTTTCACCATCAGATGATCATCATGATTTTTCACGTAATTTTTTCACGGAAACGAAAACTAACACCCTTGCGAAGCCGCGCCGGGTCGCTAGTAGACGATAATTAATAATTTAAAATCCGGACTCACACATTTTTTTTAAATGTGCAATTAAGTGACATTGTTAACAGTATTATGCCATCCAAGTAACCGAATTTTCTAGTAAATTTAATTTAAAAGCTAAACAACTAAAGCAATTTTGAACCAAATGGAACCAATCTGAAAGCATATATACTTTCAATTAAAAATAATTTTCCAAATCAATTTGTAAATGACGGTGTTCTGAGGTGACAAACTTAAAAAAAAGCTAATTGAAAACCCCTCCAACCTGTTAAAAACAGTAATTCGTACTCGACTAAATGTATGGACCAGTTGATATTTTTTTCGCGATTTTCGAGTTGCTCCCATAGAAAAAGTTGTTCATAATGACTATGGACCCCTTTCGGCTTAGTAAAACTTTTCCGCATAGCCCGATATTTTCAACCGACATCCAAAAAGGAGGACGGTTCTATGTTTCACTGTATTTTTTTTATGTATGTTCAAAGATTTCTTCGCCAACTGTTGACCGATTACAAAAAAAAAAAAAAATTGTTTGTTAGGGTCTACTTCTAATTTGGTCTTACCAAATCAGGATCTGATGATGGAACCCGCAAATTTATAGGCACTTATTACGTTTTTCATATATTTTTGAAGACACTTGTGATGCCAGTGTCAGCCAAAATAATAGGTCGGGGAAAAAGTCTTTTCGTATTTTGTATGTATAAAGTCGTAGTAAAAATCTCATCGGTTGTACTGTTTGTATCTGGCTGGTTTTGATACCATTAAAAATATGATATTTTAAAAAAGGAATACAAAAAGTAAAAAGCATTTTCCCGCCATTTTTCAATTGTTTTTTTGTTTGATAAAATGAGTGAATCTAACGAAGAAATTCGATATATTGTGAAATTTTATTACAAAAAAGGGAAAAATGCGACACAAGCCGCGAATAAAATTTGTGACGTTTATGGACCTAATGCAGTGTCATCAAGAGTAGCACAATGTTGGTTCAAGCGTTTTCAGTCCGGGAATTTTGATGTCAAAGATGCAGCTCGCTCTGGTCGCCCTGTTACGGATAAAGTAGATGCTATTTCTGAAAAAGTGGACCAAGATCGGCATATTAGTAGTTACGACGTAGCTGAAGAACTGGGGATTGACCACAAAACAGTTTTGACCCATTTGAAAAAAACTGGGTATACAAAAAAACTCGATATTTGGGTGCCACACAAGCTCACTGAAAGAAACCAAATGAATCGTGTACTCATTTGCGACTCTCTATTGAAACGTAACGAAACCGAACCGTTTTTGAAAAGATTGATCACTGGTGATGAAAAATGCATCACCTACGACAAGAATGTGCGCAAACGATCATGGTCAAAGGGCAGTGAAGCACCACAGACTGTAGCGAAACCCGGATTAACACGTAATAAGGTGATGCTGTGTGTATGGTGGGATTGGCAGGGCATCGTTCATTATGAGCTTTTACCGCCGGGCAAAACCATCGATTCGGATCTCTACTGCCAACAGCAGATGAGACTCAAACAAAAAATTGAGAAAAAACGGCCGGAATTGATCAACAGAAAGAGTGTGGTCTTTCATCATGATAACGCCAGACCGCACACATCTTTGGCCACTCAGCAAAAATTTAGAGAGCTTGGTTGGGAAGTGTTAATGCATCCACCATATAGCCCTGACCTTGCACCCTCAGATTTCCACCTGTTTCGATCTCTTCAGAATTCTTTGGGTAGTGTTAGATTAACATCAAGATTAACTGTCAAAACTACTTGTTGCATTTTTTTGATCAGAAATCCCAAAAATTCTATAGCAACGGGATCATGTCACTACCTACAAGATGGCAACAAGTTATCGAACAAAATGGCACATATATATTATAATTAAATGTAATTAAACTTGAAAAAAATATGTCTTGAATTTGTTTAAAAAATACGAAGAAACTTTTTCCCCGACCTTTAGATAATCCAATTCCAACAAGCCTAACGTGACTACTAACAATCTACCTAACTACAAACTAATTTGAATTCAAAGTAAGTTAACACGATTTAACGGAGTTAACATGAACTTACCAATGGTATGGGTTATGAAGTTGTACGTTTGGAACAAACTGAACATAACTTCGTCCCAGTTGAAACGGTAGCGCGTTGACATGTACAGAATAGCCACTTCACCTGAAAATAAGAAACAAGAATACAAATTAGATGGATGGTGGATCAGAGCAGTCTCGGAATCACTGAAAAGTTTTTTTTTTTTGTTTAAATTACAACGGCTGTCGAGGCATTTTTCTAAGAAATTTGTTGTAGCAACTTGCACCCATATAAACTCATAGCAACTGTGTTAGCAACTGTGCCGCGGAGTTCAGCGCATTGACATAAATACGAATGTTCAAACATTATCTGTCACAATACCTAGCGACAGAGTCTCCTTCTCATTTCCGTTCTATTTACTTCTCTTTTTTGTGCTTGGAATGTTGGCTGCGGAATGGAAAGCGATTGGACAATTTGGACACACCATGAACCGGCCCACTTGTCAGACGACTAGGCGGCAGAAAATCAGGGGATGAGAGTGGAGCGCTGAAGAGGAAGACCTTTCTTCCCCGACCTTGTTCCCGTCTGTAGCTCTCTCTCTCGTACATTTTCACATTTTTGAAGATATAAAATCCTAATCCTATTTAGCAAAATTTTCTTACTATTATCACAGACTACACATAAGTACAAGTAGGTACAGAAGATTCATTCCGCAAAATCATTTAAATAAGTAGTGACTCTTGCTACTTCACAATAAAGCGCAATTCAGGACGTGCGAGCGCTAACTACCTAACTTTTTTTTGTAAAATAGGCTTGCGCTTGGCCGCCAACTCGCCTGATGTTAAGCGATGATGCGGCCTACGATGGATCACGCTTGCCTAGAAGAAACCGATTCACTTCTGACTTGAAAACACCCAGATTGTAACTATTAGGGAACACCCATTCAGGCAGCGCATTCCACATACTAGCAGTTCGCACAATAAAAGTGGAATCAAAGCGCTTCGTACGGGATTTCGGAATGTCAACCATAAAGCGGTGTCGATTTTTCGTGCCCGCTCTGGCAGTCTAATAGAAAAAGGTATTAACCATATTCTAGGTATTAACCTGGAAGCTAGAAGTTGCCTCTGTCTATCGCGTAACTCGCGTTATCTCTGTCTATCGCGCGGCAGTGGGCACGGCAAGTCCGACAAGACGACTTCTTGTAGCTTCATACCTAAAATGCGGAGTGCGCCAGGCTGCTATCTTTTCTTTTCTGCGACGTTATCTTATCTATTTTATTATTTTACCCTATGTCACTCCCACTATTAAAACGATTCAAATAACATCTCATATATCGGAATCCATTAAGCCGCTTAGGCTGTAGAGTGTGCCAAAGAAACCTTATACATACACTCGAAAAACACATAACTCTCCTTCTTGCGCAGTTGGGTAATCATACAACTATCAGCTACTAAGTATGTAATAGACTTCTACTCCATGTACTTAATTTTCCTGTTTCAATATAAAAAGTTACTCGGTATTTATGCAAGATAAGCTACAGTTTAGGTGGTAAACAAGCAGACGGGCCGCCTGATGGTAAGCTGTCACCGTCACCTAGGGATACTTGTTACACCAGCGGCATCACAAATACGTTGCCGACTTCTGTGCTTGGGGGCGTGGGTTCGATTCCCATCTAGGACAAACATTTGTGTGATGAACATTTGTGTTTGTTCTATGTCTGGGTGTTAATATCTATTTAAGTATGTATTTAAAAATATATATGTACGTATATCAGTCTCTGGCAGCCATATTACAAGCTTTGCTTAGTTTGGGGTCAGATGACCGTGTGTGCAAAAATGTCCCAGATATTTATTTATTATTATTATAAGACTCTATTGTAGTCGTGTCGAAAATAAGTCTGTCAAAATACTTAATGGTTTACTTTGCTGCTAACACATAATAACTACTATTATTAATGATAGTAAATGTAATAATAATTGATAACACTTAAAATTATGTGTATCCGCGTATTTGTTTCACGCTGCAATTGAGACTACGCAAATATGTATAACGATAAACTAGGTAGTATAATTAATAGAATATCGCCCATAATATAAGCATCTGTATAAAGTTACAGTCTCAGATCAGACAAATCTGGAAGATATGCCTTATTATCGTTCAAATGTTTCCGTGTTTCATCTAGGTGAACCACGTAGCTGGATCACGGGTAAGAAACGACTTTTTCCACTAAACCTCTAAAACACGTTCGATTCTACGTTTCTAATCCGTTCGGGTACGGATTGGAACAACCTGCCGCGGGGCACTGCCAGTAAAGGCAATAAATACATCAAATTAAATATATATTATTGACTAGCTGCGCCTCGCGGTTTCACCCGCGTGGTGATGAAAATCGGTGATGATGATGATGATAAAAGTAATAAGCAATGTACATTCCAAATTTTAAATCCATCCAGCCGTTTCTGCGTTATTGAGTAACAAACATCCATCCATCCATTCATCCAAACTTTTACATAATTATACGATATTAGTGTGATTATTTAATTAGTTTTTAAGATAACTTCATCATCATCATCATCATGTCAGCCATAGGACGTTCACTGCTGGACATAGGCCTCCACCATCGATTTCCTAAAGGGCCGGTTGGAAGCGGCCTGCTTCCAGCGTTTTCCTGCTGATCTCCATTCGAGAACCTTTCAAACCATCGGCCATCCGCTCTGCGTGCTATGTGCCCTGTCCACTGCCACTTCAACTTGCTAATCCGGTGGCTTACGATATGTCAGCAAGACAACTTACTACCATGGAATGTAGCGACAAACAATAACATAATGTTAACATGATAATATCTATCACTATTCATTCTGTAACTTTGTCAAATGTGAAAAATACACGTTTACAAGGAATTTCTATAATTCCTATTTATTAACTCACCGTACATAGGTCCAAACAATATGCACACAGTTCCCAAAAGTATGCACAGCCGAAGTCTTCTGTTGTCTGACGTTTTTTTGAACACAACCTTGAGTGTTTCTCTAATATGTGATGGGTTGAAGAATGTCTTCAAGAAGTAGAAGAATCCTCGGCCATCGTGCTGGAATTAAACATCAATATTATTTGATTTAAGTGTTATTTAATGGGCAAGTGCCTTTATTAATTAAACAAAATACAAGCTAAAACTAAGACTACAAAAACAGTTACATTGCCCGTAGACCGTTGAAGGTCTAAAGACAATCCAAATGCTTAAGCCCACTATCAATTGGCAGCGTACCCAGCATGCTGGCGGCATTACCACGCTGAATGACAATGCTTATATGCGTTGAGCCAGAAGCACGCCAGCATTTTGGTCACGCGTCCCAGTTAAGAGCGGGCCTAATGGCAGGATAAATTCTGATTTCCCCCGCGCATCTCGCCACACCCAGCGCATGTACGGATAACAAACACGGGCGGCGCGACGACGCGCGGAACCAAGCTTGCGTACTCGACGTCTGAACTGACATGGACTACCCGTCTCAACAGAGCGATGGTAACTGATCGGTGCAACAAACCGATGCCTCAAGCTTGTGTCACGCGAGACGAAAGACAGCGTATTGCGCGGATTAAAAATGTTGTAAGCGCCAAGTGCTTTCTACTCTCATAGCTTATAGAATAGACAATATTTTTAAAAATTGCTAGGGTCAGCTCTAGGTTATACATGAGTGATAATATTTACATAATTTATTGTTCAATAATATGTACCAAAACAGAATGCAAACCAAAAATGTTGAAAATTAGAGGTAACGTTGTGATGGTTTTCTATCGAGAAAATTTTATCCTACCATGTTTTCGTCAGGGTCGACCTTTACTTATATATTGAAGTTTCCTAACGTATTTTTTTTTCGATTTTGGACATGATTTACTACTGTGAAAATCTAATCAAAGATTGAAGATTTTGCTTTAGGCCCAATCTTAACCAGCTTCCGATCTCCTAGGACCCAAAGTGTTATTAATAATATTTGATAGTCATAAACGTTTTTTTTAAGTTAAATAAAATATGCCGTGACTGTAAATTATGAGACTATTTGGTCACTTATTTGAAGGTATAAATCTATATATATTAAATAATTTTATTTAAATTTGTAAACGAGAAGTTTTGTTGAGGTAATTAATGTTTAGGTTCTTTTCGATTTTTAAATACTAATTAAATTTTTCTCTATCAATGTGTATTATTATTGATTACGCGTAAACCAGCAAACAATAATCAAGGTAACTAACAACATAACACAGCATAATTTTTACCTATGAAAAATTAGTTACCGACCAACGCAGTGAGAAGAATCTTTATGGTAGTCATAATAATAATAATTACCTCTTTTTGGTCATTAGTTCTCTCTGGATCTTTCAACACACAGGCGCTGTACAATATGTTCAGTAAATGTAAAGTCGCCGCCAGCCCGTAACATCCATAATACCCGTAATTTCTTAGTAACATCCCACTGATTCCCATTCCTATAGGAAACCCAACTGTCAAGGCAAAATTGATTAGCCCCATTCGAAAGGTCCTCGTTTCGTCTGTTGTTATAGCACTTATGTATGAGAAGGCAGTAAGGAAGAACACACACCATCCACCCGAGAAACCTTCAAGTACCGCTTCTGTATAAACTAATACTTCTAAAGGAAGTTGCATGAAGAAGTATGTATTAATCATGTTGTTAATACACAACAAAAATTGTCCAGTCAATGGCATGATGATAAACATTTTCCTGTGTCCCGTGATATCTGACCACGATCCGACAAAAAGAGCCAATATACAAGGAACTGTTGCACTTATATACGTCCTAGAAGCCATTGATTTCGCTAATAGTTTCTGGGCGTCCCTTTCGTAAACATTTTGACTGTCAACTTCTTGCATTTTTAATGAATGACAAATTTCGTCGGTGTAGTTGAGGTTGACACGACATGCCTTTTCCAAGCTTAAATTCTGTGTTGTTATTATTGTTATGATCGCGGACATCACAAACAATAACATTGAAGGTTCTACCGTAATGTGGTTTATTACGTAAGTTAGAGTATTAGAGAAACTTTTCTTAACTTCTGGTTTTACTTCATCGTTTTTGAGTGGATCAGTTTCTTTAAATTCTTCATTCAAATATTTATAATCGTCATTTTCTTTGTCTGTATCCATTATGTCGATATATTTAAGGACTTTGCATTTATTTATTTATTCACAACTCTTATCACACCTTTGTAGTACGGAAGGTATACAAAAACTGTTACAAACAATTATCACGATAAATATTTATTTAAAATAATAAAACGATAACAACCATTTAAATGCTACAGATATATTTTATATCAGTTAGGGAATTAACTTTGAGATTGGATACACTTGCAAGTTTAGTATTAATGCGCTATAATCAAAACTGACAGTATGATCTTTCTAAGAGTAGACACAAGGGCCAAATTCAACAAGACATTTGTTTGTGAATATCATTTGATAATCTTTTTATAATAATCCAGTTTATCAATGTGATAATAGTCGTGTCTTTCCAGCTCCAGTGCATTGAGTATACATTACAATAACACATAATTATTAGTTCACGTTTTCTGATATTATTATCATCATGATGCTTATTTAAATAACTCTGCTTTTCGTGATCTAACAGGTAATAAAATCTGTTTTACTGATAAATTTCTAGTGTAATTCCGCTTCTACGTCGCTTCAAGTACAATAAGGAATCTGTGATAAATTTACCTGGTAAATATTTGTTGATAATGTTAATTTTATTGAGGTTAATTTTGCCTAACCTGATATAAAATATTAATTACATAAATTGAAAATTAACGTAGCCTGAAACAAAAATTAATTAATTCTGAATTATTTTTAATTATAAAATTATTAAAGTAATCTGAAACAAAAATTAATTAATTCTGACACATGAAATATGATAATACTAAATCTGAAAACAAAAATGTATTAATTCTGAAACATAAAATATATATTAATTGAAATGACATATATTTTAATTGAATTTAAAAAGTAATAAATTATACCTGTTTCCTTAGTGCACTTTGTCGACACGTGTTTCGCCTCTCCACGAGGCATCCTTCGCGTCCTGAGGATGAGGATGAACGAGAAATTCTCGGATTCTCAGATATTCTCGGCCAAGCGCACGAAGAGTCAACACGTTCTGAGGATGCCTCGTGGAGAGGCAAAACACGTGTCGACAAAGTGCACTAAGGAAACGGGTATAATTTATTACTTTTTAAATTCAATTAAAATACATGTCATTTCAATTAATATATATTTTATGTGTCAGAATTAATTAATTTTTGTTTCAGATTACTTTAATAATTTTATAATTAAACATAATTTAGAATTAATTAATTTTTGATTCAGGCTACGTTAATTTTCAATTTATATAATTAATATTTTATATCAGGTTAGGCAAAATTAAACTCAATAAAATTAACATTATCAACAAATATTTACCTATGCAAAGCAGCTGGCAGTAGCTGGTAGCAAAAATCTGAAGATTAGGCCGAATTGCGTGCATTGGGAGAGACCAATGTTCAGCTGTGAACTAATATAGACTGACTATGATAATGTTGATGAATAACTTGATTGAATTGTCATTCTATATTATATTTCCGTCCATTTATAATGATTCCTTGAAAACATCTATGAGAACTTTCAAGTCTAAAACTATCATGCCATATCAATAATATATTTTTGAAAAGAAAATGCCTAGATTATCTAACATTGTAACAAATAAGGTGCGTCTATAAACGAAGATACGTTATAATCAATATTGAGATTAGGAACAAATACGTGTACATGACCCAATTGACTGTATCGCAGCACATCAAAATACTCGGTTCAGCGTGAGTGTGAAATCGCATTCGCATTAAGTTGAATTTGTTAAATTTAATTCTCTTAGACGTATTGAAGCGGGACGTAGGGATCTCGAGTAATTTAGTCCATGTGATTGATTGTAGTTTTTGCCATGATGTAGCTATATGTACTCACCAACTTTCACCCACTATGAGACTTTTTGCTCAAAATGTTTGCTGTCAGGTATTTTATTAAATGACAGTTACTATGTTTATTATCATCACCAGCCAGAAGACGTCTACAGCTGAACATAGGTCTCCTCCTTTGACCTCCTCACTGAATGACAGCCTGCCCATATGCATCCTCTGGATGCCCGCGTTTCTCACGGTGTCGTCGGTCTATCTAGTGGGAGGCCTACGTACGCTGCGTCTTCCGGTTTGTAGTCTGGAGACTACAAACCAGAAGTGGACTTAAGAACCTTTCTGTCCGATCGGTTATAGGTACCGGTTATAGGTCACCGGGTACCGGTGTTAGTATCGGTTATCAGTTACTATGTTAATTTGTTGAAATTATTATATCAGATTTTTTTGTTTGATATATTTTCTTGAACAAATTATGAAACTTTATTCTTTAGCATGAAGATATCGCCTAACATAAACAACAGCCAAATTTAAATCCTTCTTCTTCTTTGATAAAAGTACATTGAGGTCATGTGCATAAAATTATTCGGTCAACGTGAGAGAAAAAGTACATAATAATATGAATTAAAGCTGAGTGATTGTACTTTGATCCATGGTACTTGAGAAAAATCTTATATTCTCAATATTATAGCACAATTATTGTTATAGCTATTACAGTTATTATAATAGCTGTTGTTATTATTAGCTGGTATGCACAATAAAGAGTGTATAAATTTATCTATCTATTATAGCATTTTTACTATATCGTCGTTAACGTTGTCACAAACCTGGCTTTCAAACCACCAAAAAGCTCATAGCAGGCTTTTATTTTATTACTCCTCTGGTCAAATTATTCTGGACTGTTTTTTACCTATATGAAATAATTACGTAGTAGATACTATGTTTAAAAATATGGATAATTTATATAAACTTACCTCTTTCATTTCTTTAGTTCTCAAAGGATCCGCTAAGCAAAATGTAATGTAAAACAAATTTAACACATGCAGCGTTATTGCAGTTCCATATATGGCTAGGTATCCAAATTGTCTCAACATAACTCCAGAAAGAGCCAGTCCTATCGGCATGCCGACGTAAGTACAAAAACTGACCAGCCCCAATCTGTGCGTCCTGTTTTTGTCAGTAGTTATGTCTGCAATATAGCTAAATATAGCTAAGAACATAACACTCCAACCACCAGCGATTGCAGAGAAGGAAGCATCAAGGAATATCAAGTATTCGACTTTCAACTGATAGAAGAATATCACATTCAGAATGTTGCTCAAATTCTGGAACACCTCTCCCACAACGGGTAACAGCATTATCACCTTCCTTCGACCGGTCAAATCCATCCATCCTCCGACAAATGCTAGTATAAGGCAGGGAAACACCGACGAGATTACACTCTTCCAAGTTAGCAAATTTGCCACATACTCTTGAACCAGTCTTTCGTTTTCTGTATTGTTATCCGTGTTTTGGTACTTCACAGCATCACATATGGCTTCTGATAAATTCAAGTTGACACGACAGGTCTTTTCCAAAGCAAGCGTTTGTGTTGTTATACCAGCTAATATACTAGCGAATAACATTAAAAATGCTGCTGGTTCTACAGTTATAGCCTTTCTAATGTTGTTTATTCTTTGAAAAAATGTTGGTTTTGGTTCGTCAACGTTTGGCCTGGTTTGCAACGGTTCTGCCTCAGCGCCATTTTCTTCCGGTCTTTGCATGATGTTATGTGATTATATTATAACTAATTCATCTATTTATTTAACTGTAACTTCACGACTGTATCGTTCCTAAATAAGTTTAAACATGGCTGGCTTGAGTTTTGTGTGATTGAATTTATTGTTTTTTATAAACTCGGATTTATCGAAAGATAAAAGTTATCATTCAAAGATTAGTCACTAGCGTACGTTATGAGTTTTATTGCTAAATTATATTACGGGAATTGTGATTAAACATTTGAGGAAATCAAAAACTGAATCTCTTGTAAGCGGATATGGAAATTTTGCCGATAATTTAGTTAGAAATAATGTAATTTTTATAATAAATTATGATAACAAACCTATCTAATAACTTAAACATCAACATATTCAACATCAAAATCAACGCGATGTATGTAGTGCGTGATCCATTTAAGTATCAGATTTTGCCGTACGTATTGGTAGCGCGGATTTGGTCCAGATGCCAATAGGATGAAATTATATGCATTGGGTATAAAATTTCACCATCTTGGTGTCATGTACTTCATTTTCCCGATGATAATCAGTTTCTCCGAGCTTACAGAACTCAAAATACATTATTCAAATTCACGGGACCAAAAGCCTAAAACTTTTTTAGTAATTTAATTTTTGGACCTCCGGTTGTTTCTGTGCAAGCTCAATGGGAGTATGCGCATTTTAAGCTTTACTTCCTACACCGCACCTCAAACCTGTAAAAGTGCGTTAGTCATCTTAAGCTATTATAGTGTCCACGTTTCTGCCTTCTGCCCCATGTGAGGAACACGGAGAAGACTAAATTGTTGCGATTGTTGTCCAATGAATTCATGGTCCAGACAATTTTATAGGATGTGTTCTACAAAATTGTCTGGACATGAAATTTCTAGTCATTCCGATTCGCCTGCAAACTACATTCTCACACAAACCGTCGAAGTTGTTACTTATATACCCAGGTAAAACGGTTATGTCAACAGTTTACTTTAACAAATTTACTTTACCTTTATCTAAAATTGGAACTGATAGGTAATTATCATGAAATGTTTCTCATTAAGTGTTGGTTAGCTAAAAATATTAAAATAACCGCACAGTGTATAAAATACGATGAACTTAAAATGCTTTGAGGAAAGTATTTGGAAAACGTAAATGTAGATAATACACACTTTTTTGTAACGAGATTAAATATTTTTATCATCGACTATCGTTTAGAGCATAATTATCATGCGATTTCAATTATCTTTTTAATCTTATCTGCACTATTTTCCTCTATTGTAAGTGATGTAATTATGACCCAAATTCCAGAATATCAGGTATGCGTTGCCATTGTAATATCAAGCAGCGTCGCAGAACCAATTTACTGCCCGTATGACAATAGGCGCTAAAACTTTTATCGTACTGCGTCAATTCACATTCAAAACACTCTGATGAAAATTTTCATATTCGCACCATAGTACTATTAGGCGAGCTGTAATTAAACATTTAGACAGTCCATCGTACAACCATTTTTTTTTTAATTGTAAATAGGCTTGTGCTTGGCTGCCAACTCGTCTGATGATGCGTCCTACGATGAATCACGCTTGCCTAGAAGAAACCGATTCACTATTGACTTGAAAACACCCAGATTGTAATTATCGGGGAACACCCATTCAGGAAGCGCATTCCACATACTAGTAGTTCGCACAATAAAAGTGGAATCAAAGCGCTTCGTACGGGTTGTCGGAATGTCAACCATAAAGCGGTGTCGAGTTTTCGTGCCCGCTCTGGCAGTCCGATAGAAAAAGGGCAGGAGGCGAATTATTGCTATTGCCAAATCAACAGGCACTCGAACAAAAATCTTCTTATTATAAGAGCTGGTTCAAAAACTACTGAACCAAAGTTAATTAAAAAATTGTGCGTGGAGTCCCTCCGCGCGGAAGAAGTGAAACTTCATACCCCCTCCATGAAAACGTTAAACGTTTAACGCAACCTTGTTGGAAGACGCATAAGAAGTTTCACTTCAAAAATTACCTCTTCTCGAGATCTTTCTCTACATTATTGTAACTGACCAACAGCCTGTCAAGGCACGCATATGGTTGGGTTACGTAGCCAAAACCCAAACTCGAACGAACGCAGCACAAATTTGCAACTTTTTGCCAGTATGACGAGCAATACTTCGCAAAGACAATTTTACTGCAATTTTTTGCAGCAAATATATATTTTCACCCTATTTCACATATAACAGAGTCACCCCTTAAATGCAAAAATAATTAATTTATACATTTAATATAGAAATATATACTAAAACAGTAATTGTACATCTTTATACTTATTTTAATAACGATAGGTTCTAAAAAAAATCGTCAGACGGACAGACAAACGGATGTATAGAACAACCTGATAGGATACATAAGTTAATTCTGAGCGTCGGTCGTTGTAGTACTACGGAACCCTAAAAAAAGGAACTCGTAAATTATGATATTCGCATACTATATAATTATTATATAGTATGATATTCGCCATAGAACCAGAGTCACCGACATAGCAATTAAAATCTGTAAGTTGAAGTGGCAATGGGCAGCCGACATCGCTCGAAGAACTGATAACCGTTGGGGAAGAAAGGTTCTCGAGTGGAGACCGCGAACCGGAAGACGCAGCGTAGGTAGGCCTCCCACTAGATGGACCGACGACATTGTGAGAGTCGCGGGCATCCAGTGGATGCAGATGGCAGGATGTCGTTCAGTGTGGAGGTTAAAGGGGAAGGCCATGTTCAGCAGTGGACGTCTTCTGGCTGATGATGACGAAAATTGTAAAAATGTAAAAAATATTGAGAACCTGCCTCCTGAAGTCAGTTAAAATATACGATAAGTGTTTAACATTATTTAATCAACAATAACTTATTCTACTTACAAGTACCTATCCTACAATCTTGTTTTTGCCTCTATACTTTCTTTTTCTTGATCTGCTATATGTTTCTCTTTCGTATTGTTTGCATGAATGTCTAAAACTGACTTCTTGACTTCTGCATCTTTTGTCTCTTGAGCTTCTAAGGCAAGTTTTCTGGTCGTGCGGGCTTCTCTTTTGTGCTGAGCGTAGAAAGACCTTTAAAGGAAATAAACATATTTAACTTGTGCAACTAGCCTCTAGCTACGTTTAGATATTATGGGCCTTACTTAAAAACGTTACTCAAGTTGAAATACGCTTAAATATGCTCCGTCTCGTTTTCGCGTATGACGATTGCTTTCAGCGAGAAGTTGAGAGAGCATTTTAAAACATAGATCAACTTGAGTAACGTTTTTAAGTAAGGCCCTATAAGATTAGCTCGGGCAGACGCTGACTAGGGTCCTTACGGCTAACTGTTAACGCTGGCTCGAAACAGCGACGTTTGGAAAAACACGCGAACCTTTACGCGCAGAGATACGGTTTGCGGTCGCGCAACTTTTCGCAAGCACCTAAACTGAATCGCTTAAAATATGTAATAAAATTATATGATGGCTATGATGGCACATATAGACACACAGAAACACATGTTATACTTATAACACCCCTCTTTTTGCGTCGGGGGTTAAAAATTCCTTTACCAGGACGTCTGTTCGGGACTCATTGTCCCAAAGTTTAATAAATATAAGAAACATTTTATTTGCAAACATTAACAATTAATTATTTTAAAAAATTAAGAAAAAACGCTTGGGCAAACTATTTAAATTATTGCAATGTCATCGGTCCAGTACCCCTAGTACAAGATTTGATAGTTTTCGAAAACTTTTTTCGTTTTCGTTTTGTTCCATACATACAGGCCTTGTATAATGTAGGTAGGTATTTGTAGTTATTTATTTTTCATTTTATATCGCAACGAGAGTATAAAATAACTGTTATTTTTAACATGTCAGAAACCCCCTACAGCCAGCTTCCCGACATAATTTATGTAAGCGGTTACATGCTGTAAGTACTTACGCGAGTACAATAGAAGCCGGTATGGTGATTAGAGCGCTGATTAGGAACACAGCTCCTGGCAGCACGTGTAGTGTCTTCATATACAGCCAGGAATACAAGGGGTGGAACATCAGCGCAGCTATTGTCTCAGTCAGGGAGAACATAGAGTTCATTTTTGCTGAAATAAAAAGGCATATGGTCAAATCGTAGGTTAAAATATGATTACAAAAATTGACGATTAGCAGCGAAGTAGAATACCGTCAGAGTCATTACATTTTTCATTACTATAAAAAACCGATTTCAAAATTAGTAAGCGGTTTAAAAAATATTTTCCTCTAACACAACTGAAAGCAAAACTGAAAGCAGTTTCGTTTACTTGGATGACTTATTTTTTCCACTTATTTTGATTTAAAACCCGAACTATTTAACCGATTTTGATGTTTTTTTTTTTTGAGCTTAAATGATACGATGATGTGGGTATGTATTTTTTAAGAGTGTAGTTCATATTTATTATTTATCTGTTTTTTGTAAGCGCCGCGGAGGATGTGAGCACCATCTCAAACAAACTGTAGTTTTTTGGTGCAACATTAATTTAAAATTGTATTGTTATGTATAAAGAAAAAATATAAAAAAAAATGACATTTTTATGGAAAAGTATATCCTTTCAAAGAATTGTTCAAATCGGTTTATAAATGACGGAGTTCAGGAAGCCAAAAAAATTAAATAATATTATTAATAATAATACAACATCATTGAGAACCTGCTCCTTTTTAACCGACTTCAAAAAGAGGGAGCTCTCAAATCTAATGCATTTTTTTAAGTGTTAGCTCAGAACTCCGTAATTTATGAACAGATTCGGAAAATTCTATTTCGAAGTTTCTTATTTGATAGGATACATTTTTACAGATCGATCCCATAATAATGTTATTAAAATCGGTTCAGTTATTGGGTTTTTAAATTAAAATAACTGAAAAAGTCATTAAATTACGTATTTAACTAATTTTGAAGTTTGTTTTTTAACTGAGAATTATTATTTAAAGCCCTTTAAAAGTATTAAAACGTAGTAGAACATACCGATCTCCTGTTTTTCCACCAGCTTGGAAATAATCGAGCGCAGCGATGTGAACGTTGTAGCGTTCAGTATATCGAGCACCGGGACTGAAATAATTCAAAGAATACAATTAATATGCATGATGAAATGCTTGTGAAATGTACCGTGCGCTCGACCCTAATACTACGTAATAATGTTCCTAGAAAACAGTGTTAAAATACTGTAAATGTTCAGAACTTGACTAGGTATATTAACTACTGGACATATTTATGCATTGTTTTAAACTATCACGGTTGTTCACTAAAGTTATATGATTGAACATGGACATGGTGCATGTAACTGCGCCGAAATATCGGGAGCTCCTTCCACAACCTTACCACGGTAAATATCCCGTAAATAATCATATAACTTTATACTTATGCATGATATAACTGTGTGACTAATTCAGGGGTTTTTTTTTTAAATAGGCTTGCTTTTGACCGCCAGCTCGCCTGATGTTAAGCGATGATGCTATCTACGATGGAGCACGCTTGCCTAGAAGGAACCGATTCACTCGTGATTTGAAGACACCCAGAATGTAACTACATTGCCTTAATTAACCAAACAAAATAAAAACTAACACTAAAAAACTTAACTATTTGGCCTATTATACAAAACAGTTGGTCCCACAGATCGTTGAAAGTCTAAAGACAATCTAAATGGTCAAGCCAAATTTCCAAACTGAAATTTGTATTGAAAGCGATATAGGGTAAGGGGAGGTTATTCCGTGGATACAGGTTAACTTTGGATAATTTTTTTAAAGTTCGAAGTGATGTTTGGTATAATCGCTATGTAATTGAGATTCATACTACCATGTCGCTCACTCATACGCGTTTTCACTTCAATTCCGACACAGCCAAATAAATTACAAACGTTTAAAAAAGCTATCACAACTTAACTTTTATCACCGAATAACCTACCCTTACTCTACATTTCAAGTATCAAATATTCAGATTTCACCCAATGTTTATGCGAGATAAAAATGAAAATACTCACTTATATACAATTCGAGATTAGTCTTTGCAAATGCCGTCCAGGTAGCCGAAGCACACTTGCTCATCACAGAGATAAGACAGAGGAGCGAGTCGTCTATCTGCAGCCGCTTACTCAGGATAGTTATAGAGAATATTGCACCTGAAACCGTAAAAGAAGCTTGTTTAATGTATGTATGTAATAATTGCGACTGCCCCGGTGGCTCAGTTGGTAGTGAACCTAACTTCTGTGCTTGGGGGCGTGAGTTCGATTCCCATCTAGGACAAACATTTGTGTGATGAACATTTGTGTTTGTTCTATGTCTGGGTGTTAATATCTATTTAAGTATGTATTTAAAAATATATATGTACGTATATCAGTCTCTGGCAGCCATATTACAAGCTTTGCTTAGTTTGGGGTCAGATGACCATGTGTGCAAAAATGTTCCAGATATTTATTATTATTATTATAATTGTATGTGTGGTTGATAGGTTTATCATCATCATAATCAGCCTCTCCTAAGGCACGCCACTCAGCCCGATCTTCGGCTTTTCTCTTCCACCTACTGTCAGCCGTCTTACGTATATCGTCACTCCAACTAGTCTCAGGGCGTCCTACACTGCGTTTGCCGATTCGTGGTCTTCACTCTAGAACACGTCTACCCCAACGGTTATCGGTTCTGCGACAGATAAGACCGGCCCACTGCCACTTCGGCTTGCTAATACGCTGAGCTATATCGGTTGATAGGTAATTACTAGGCAAATAGCAAATGTTCGACCGCATCATCACTTTCCATCAGATGAGATTGCGGTCAAAGGTCTAGCCTAGTCTGATGTAAAAATAAATACATTCATCACTTTTGATTAGGTACGTTATATGGAAAAATTGCCCCAGCACCCAAAAGCCAAGGCAGAGTAGCCAAGTTTAAAAAAAACCTCTCAGCTTGCACTACCATTTCCCCGTTTTATTGACGATTTGTCTATATATCTAATTTTTTTTGTATGAAATCTGTACATGAAGCTTATGTCGAACGAACAAACTAAATAATAATAGTAAAATTATGTTCTGAAGTAAAATAAATATTACACTCACCAAAGGAATGAAGTAGAATGGAATAACTAACATACAAGCCGAATTTCACCATGTCCCAGTTGAATTTGTTTCTGACGAAGAGATAGAACACGCCATGTTCCGCTGCAATCAAGAAAACCATACAGCATTAAGATTATGAATCATTTTGTAGATGAAATATACGCTCATCATTTCATCACTATATCAGTCTGTCATGTTCCCACTTCTGGGACACAGAGCCCCTATTTTTAACAGACTTCCAAAAAGGAGGAGGTTCTCTATTAGACTATATAAGTATGTCGAATCGTCAAACAGCATGCATCAGAAGTCTGTAGAAGTAGAATAGTAGGTAGGCCGGTCGATCCGCGCCAGACATCATCATTGTTCTACGGTGTGGGTATAGCGGGCGAGAAAATTAGACATCGCTCGTACCAATAACATCTTTTATTTCATAAAACTATGATTAATTTTACAATGGAAAATTAGGTACTTTAAATTACTTGGGGACAAGGTATTCCGCTTAGTAACGAATGCTGCCACCGTCTAAACCAAAAGTACAGTGCCACCGTCTAAAGCAAAAGGTAAACTCAAAGTGAGCTCCCCCGAGCCTCGCTTGTCCATGCGCTCTCGCTAGCGCCTCTGCCGGATGGTATGCCAAACTCGTTAGCTGATTGGTCGCAACGACCAATCAGCGAGCCGCCTCAACAACATCCGGTACCAGCGTTATACCAGTGATGGTGCCACTTCCATCACTAGTCCACCAAAACTAGGCTAGTGGCGCTTAACTAAATATTTTATGTGTAAACAAACTTAATTTTAATTTGATTAAACTAAATAATCTCATCCATAAAAACTATGCGCCGGAAGTTCCGATAGAATGTCGAAACCTCAACTGTCAGCCGTCTGCTGCCATCTGTCATTGTCAGTTCTGTTTCTTGCCACTCTAAAAATATCGACGCGCCACAAGTAATTATTATGTTTGTTAGTTCAGAACTTTCGACTAGGTAAACCGACTTTGTTGATTCTTTTTTTATTTCTCCTGGTCCCGCTATAACTTGAGAACGGCTTTACCGATTTCATTCATCTTTTTATCCTATGATTTCTAATATTTCGTAGAACGTTCTTACATTTAAAAACGGCTGCACCGATTTGGATAAAATTGTGTGATCCTGGAGCGGGTCATAGCAGCGAGGCCGAAGGCGAGCTTACACCCATGCGAAGCCGGGGCGGGTCGCTAGTAATATAATCACACTAACATTATAAATGCGAAAGTAACTCTGTCTGTTTGCTACATAATCACGGTTAAACAGCTTAACCGATCTCGAAAAAATTTAATAATTAGCGAGGTAATACTATGTTTCATGAAGACGCACATAAGCATTTTTTTCTGAAGAAATCGCGGATAAAGTCGCGGGTACAGCTAGTATTTAATAAGTAGTAAGTACCTATCTAATACTTTAAGTTGTAAATTAGTTATTGTGAAAATAATTATTTTCTTATTGCTATTAGGTAATGATAGTTTTTGCATGAATTTCGCAATATCACAAAAATATACACTTTAGATTACAAAATACTATTTCTTTGTCATCTTCCTAGTCGTGATCCGGTGTCGTACGCCAACTTTCTTACTGCTCTCTGGATTACGAAGCCGGAAGAAAAGACACACACGGTAAAAACATTCCGCTTAGTGTGTTTTTCTTGCATCAAAGCAGGATCTACTTGTAAAGTATAATAAGGTGAATGATACTTTGAGTATCTACTCCAGATAACGACTGTTTTCCAAACATTTCCAAGTAAAATAGACTTGCGATAATGTTTAAAATCAATTAAGTGCGTAATAATACAATATTCCGGGATTATTAAAGCGCGGAATTTTTGTTATATATTTTTTTTTTTATAAATCAAGTCAGAAATTTTGGCGACATTTTTCACACACGCTAATAAGTCCGTGTTTGACCACCAACTCTCCTTTTGGTAAGCGACGATAGATAAACGCCTATTGTTCACACTACAAATTACATACACCAAGACACGATAAAACAGCTTAAAACTAGTGCAACAATCGGCGGCCTTATCGCTAAGAGCGATCTCTTCCACGACGATCTGGTCAAAGTTGAAGCACGCAGACTTAGAATACTATTCACTATCGCTTTGAATTACGTATTTTTAACTGACTCTAGGATGGGAGGTTCTCTATTTGTTCTGGTCTTTTTATTATTATTTTCAATTTTATATACCTAATACTTCGATATGTTATGGAACAATTTACGTAATTAAATTTGTATTGTACAGAGAAAGCTCTTGACGTATCTTCACAAAAATTTGGTTAACTTTGGCTCAGTCGTTTTGAACCAGCTCCATTTTGTTTGAGTGCCTGTTGATTTCGCTATATCAATAATTTTGTTCGAGCGCTTAATAATTTTGAAGTAGGTTTTCTATATCGATAATTACTGAAAAATTACGTGAGTTTTCCATCATCAATTTTCTTTAAAGAGCCACCGATAAATAAAATCCAAGCAAACTAAATACCTAAACTAATTAGCCTTAAAAAACAGTTAAACTGCGCATGGAAGATAAGGCTATAAGAGATAAAATAAATCCTCAAACCTACTACAGTGCTAGTCGGTTTGTAGTAGTGGGATTACAAGGTTCCGTTGATGAATTTTGAGTCAAATGTCGATGTCGTTGTCGATATTGATCTATTAAATTGCCCTATTTTAGTGAACTTTAGTAATAAGTACTAATGATAATTACAATGACTCTCTTCGGCTCTACATAGCAGTTCCGTCTTACCTTATCTATATTTTTAACCGACTTCCAAAAAGGATGAGGAGGTTCTCAATTCGACAGTTTTTTTATGTTTGTTACTTCAGAACTTTCGACTGGATGAAACTGATTTTGATGATTCTTTTTTTATTTGTAAGCTGGTGCTTCCCGTGTGGATTTCATTCTGGCCCAGTTCTGACATTTTTATGAAGTCGGTTTTTTATATTGATAATTTATTAATAATCCAAACGGACTAAATAGAATTATGAATGTATGTATACAAATAATACTCACACATAGTAGGACCGTATAGAATAAAGACCACAAACAAAGTGAGGATCACTTTGTTTCTTCTATTGGAGGCTCTGGGTCGAAACGCCACGGTTATCGTCTCTACGACATGAGATATGTCGAAAAACGATGTCTTCGGCCTCTCTGGGCGTTCTATCTGAAAAAAAAAAATATAACAGATGGAGTACCCAGCTGTGTTTCCGAGAAGCTACAACATGGGGTTCTTCAAAAGACGAGTTACTAGATTTTTAATCGTTTGGCAACGTAGTTGTGATGCCCATGGTGTTACAAGTATCCTTAGGCGTCGGTGACTGCTTACCATCAGGCAGCCCGTCTGATTGTTTGCCACATATGGCAAAAAAGAACAGACCTAAGAGAGCAGAGGTTTAATTTCGTTTTGATACAAAAAAGAAAAAAGCACAAAGGATGAATACGTGTTCCCCGATAATTATAATTTGGGTGTCTTCAAATCGCGAGTGAATCGGTTTCTTCTAGGCAAAATGGGCAAAAGCAAGCGTATTATATAATAATAATAAAAAACACTGTTTTAAACTAACGCGGTTGATCACTACATTTTTATGATTTTTACGGGATATTTACCGTGGTAAGGTTGTGGAAGGAGCTCCCGATTTTTCGGCGCAGTTTCATGATAGATAGATAACTCTTTATGCTTTACACCAGGCATTATATACATAAGATTAAAACAACTTGGAATTAGTGACACAATTGGCAGCCTTATCGCTATAAGCGATCTTTTCCAGACAACTTTACAATCTTTTACATGCACCATGTTCACCGAAAGATACCACTGTAAATATCCCGTAAATAATCATAAAAAGCACTAGCATATGACATGCGTGAACCAAATGATTTATAAAGGTATATTTTTTGTTTTCATATTTGCATTATTACTTCTTACGTAAAAATTAAATATACATAATATGAATACGTTATGAAAATTTTAATATGTAGAGGTAATTGCTGTAGCCAGAAGGTTCTATTCGTCCGTAAGCAAGAGTTTTTCTTTAAGTAATTTTATTTCATGTATATTTATTAGGCATTCATAAGTCATAACAATTCACAGGACCATAACACGTTAAGAATTTTGTTTTAATCTATAAATCCAAACAGTGAGCACATAGCTTACATATCAGATCAGACAAAGAATATAATTACTGTAAAGAGACAGATGTGAACGCATCTGACAAAAAAATACCTATAAATGCTAATAATTATACACATTTTCAAACTAAAAGCATAAAAGGAACGCAAGGCTTTGGGCAAATCTCAGGCCACGCATAACTGTCATAACTGTCATACGCAAATAAAAAATATAATAAAAAAATTGTCTCCTCCAAAAAAAAAAAATAACATGAAAAGCGTTTTGTACTATTTACCATGCTATTACAAATATAATGACCAAACGGTTTAATGAAATTCTCAATTAGTGATTTTTTAACTTCAAAAATGTTAAAAGCGTGCAAAATAGAGAGGATTTTTTTTAATTCAAACTAGAAAATCGTGCAGTTAGGGAACAAAGTGCCTGTGTGAGATCTCCGGTACATTAAAAATAATCCTGTAAGAGCATTGAATAAAGAAGGTCAAACTATATTGGATTTTCACGGATCAGTTGATGTCAAAGCAAATTTTATTTACGGAGTATAAACAGCTCGCGTTGTGGGCGTACTCGTTTTACATCCATATTATATTGATGCCTTGTCAGGCTATAGTTAGTTTTGGTAAGTAGTAATGCACACAAAAAGTTCATCATACAATACTGGGTTAAGCGGAAAGGGTGTCTTAAGCCGAAAAGGAGGTCAATGTATTCATTATTATGAACAACTTTTACTACGGGACCAACCGTGAAATCTCGAAAAAAAACACAACAGGTCCATACACTTCGTCGAGTGTTCATGACATTTTTCCAAGGAGGTTTTAAAATCTAATGGCATTACAAAGATCTTGAATTTTTCTATGAAACAACTAATTAGTATTTTTTTCAACTTGCAATAGTCTAATCATTAGACTAATGTAAATAGGTGACTTAACAGTGATACCCATCCACAAAATAATTTAGTATCGAAAAATGCCGCCCTGGGCTATTCTAAAATAGTCCGTTTTGGAAACGTTCTTTTTCGATGTACTCGTATTATATTTAAAACTTTTTTATCTGCCAGTATTTTGTTATTTGTGCCTGAATTATCTGTGAAAAAATATTTAAATTAAAATGTGTCAATTCGGACATGATAATGTGTCCGAATATAATATTATGTCCGAGTTATCAGTTACTTTCGCGCTACAGCGTCAGTCCCAAAGTAAAAGTTGCTTATAATGATGAGTACAAGTTTATCCTTGAATAAGTCCGTCGTCTAGAGATACACACTCTGATATATACACAATTTTAATGAGTCCATAATCGCCGCTGATGTTATACGGACCACTATAGATTGATAAAATCGGTAGGCCAAGTTATTTATTATCAGTCAACAAGTACATTTTTATCCTTGTCATTTGAATATTCATATTATTTTTATATCTACGATTAAATACAATTTATATCTTTAAAGATAATGCCTCAATTTTTTATTTTATTTGATTCGATAAGCAGTTTTGTTGATAACTTTTGTTCAAATGTTCCAGAAAATTATAGTTAAAACTATTTATCAATCATAACTTAATTTTTGTTATTGAACTCATAGTTTAAATTACATAAAACTTTGCATATAGAGTTTTATAAAAAAATAAAATATTATTGATATCTTGCATAATTCAATGGCTGTTTTTTTATGTTGTAGATAATTTATACAAATGTTGTAAAAATACTATATAATTAACTTTAAATTATTAAAAATCTACTTACAGGAGGAAACCCTTTGTCCTGCAGCCACTTGTCAGGCTCCACTAACACGAAGGTTCCGTACATCAGCACCAGAGTGAACATTAAGGCAGTCATCGAGAAGATGGCATAGTAGCCCATCATCGCCACCAGAATCCCACTCAGTGCCATCCCCACCGGCAACCCGGCCGTCATGCAGAAATTCACCAAACCCACCCTGAATGTCCTAGTCTCTTCCGATGTTATATCACTTATGTAACTGAACACCCCTAAGGACATCGACACCCATCCACCAGTCATAGAAAAAAATAACGTCTCCAAAAACACTGTCATTTCCACCGGAATCTCGTAAAAGAAGTACACGTTGATCAAATTGTTAATAGATGTCAGAACTTCCCCGTAAATGGGCAACATGATGATAATCTTCCGCTTGCCTGTCCGGTCGCTCCACGCTCCCAGAAATGTTATTATTAGACATGGTAAAGCCGTCTGGATTACACTCTTCCAGATATCGATCGAAGATATTAATTTCTGAACTTCCCTTTCATATTCGCTGTAGTTATTACTGGATTTCTTCACCAGAGCGTCGCATATTTCGTCTCCGTACTGCAAGTTCACCCTGCACGCCTTGTCCAAATTGAGATTACCCATAGCGAACCTTGATATAACGCTTGGAATGATAAGTCCCGCTAAAAGGGGCTCCACAGTTATGTTTTCTCTAATGTACGCCAATTTCTCACCGAAACTTTTATCTCGGTACAGTTTTTCCACAACATCTTTGTTCAGCGGTTTTTCCTCCACCGCGTCAGCGGCTTTCTGTTTTTCCTCGGTCATTTTTATTTTATTACTGTTTGCCTGATTGATTCCTTATTTTATATCACATCCATTGTTTATAAACAGAAGGAGAGCACGACCGATTGCCACTGTTGCAATATTTGACTTCACATTATGTTCGCCGCTATGAAAGATACAATAGTTGCTTTTGGTATTTGTCTAACCGATATATTTGTTTGATATCAATTACGTAGATAAACGATAAATGGCGTAGAATTATTGTTGATAAAAGGGCTCTTGTTTTGTTCTTGAGAGATTATTGTGGGGCTATTATGATGTGCCAATTAGGTGCTGATAATTTGACGTTAGTATTCATGCGGCGCGTATTGGAGTTTTGACTTTAGTGTTTGGATATACAGTCTATTTAGTGGATTGCTTTTTCCGAATATATCAGATGTGTTTGCTGGTGGACGACTGGATAGCTACTAGTGTAATCTGCAAAAATACACGTAGAGGATTAGACTGCGTATTGCTTGACAGCTAAGGATAAACTTACGCTTCCGGCTATATACAACTCAAATAGAATTTCAATCATTTTTAACTCACAAATCTGGCCACGTTTTATAGGCCGTAAATGGAAATTGTTTTCTGAGCAATTTGTAGACAAGTATGTATTTCTTTACACAAACTAGAAAATATAATAACAGCTGATATTGCGAATAAGTAAACATGGTCCAAGCATTTATTTGCTTTGACAGCTGCAATAACATTGTAAGAAAGCAAAATAAAAACCACGAATTCTGATCACTTTTGCTAGGTTTTTGAACGTTAGTAAGTACCCGATATGCTGCACTGAAATATTAAAATAGCCGTCAAAGTTAAAAAAAAAAAACAAGTTTGAACAAGTACACGAATGTTTTAACACATTACCACTTAGAACGCTTAAGACAAGGCTGGATCATATTTGCTACTAAAATATTTAGCAAACAACTTATTTAATTATGTAGAAATAAATTCATTTTGTTATCGACTTATAGTCAAAGTTTTTCTATTAGTAAATGATCATAGGTAATTATTGGATATTTTCATGCAGCCATTGTGATTTATCTACCATCAAACAAACTTGATGCTTAATTTGTTGTTAGAAATAATTACATTAATTTTTGTAAACAAGTTATCGACAAAGTAAATGAACATAATTAAAGCATGTTTTCATGCAACTAATGCAATTTCCAGACGGGACTAAATAAATATAGATAGAAATGAATGTTAGGTATAACTAGACAAGGAGATAGATGTAATCACGAGACAAGAGTAAAGAAGGTTATTGCGTCTTCTTAGATAACTTTATAGTTTGTGGTTTTTAGAGGTACGTCGATAATATTTACCTGCCTATGTACCTATTTATCTATTTTGATTTGAGAGCATTACAAAAAGAAAATATTAATAATGAAAACATTCATAAAAACTATCTTTTAATATTTATTAAATGCGTGTACAACATTTCGTGCCTGTGCTAACCGTTGAGGAGTTCCCTCGTTTAGAGTCAACCCTGAGTGCAGCAACCATTTCGTGATAAAACTTAAAACTGGCTATAATAATAAAATGCGTATATACACACTTATATGATAAGTTTGACGCTCATACGTATTAACCTTTTTACATTAGAACAAATACAAAAAATACGTAAAAAAGGTTTGTTGTATGGGGAAGGGAACGTATGTTCTCTTTAGTTTTTAATTTTAACTTTATTATAAATTATTAATTATTTCGCCCCAACATTACATGTCATATTCTGTGAAAATTTCAACTGGCTGTCTGTTACGGTTCCTGTTTATACCCTTTAGGTACGGAACCCTAAAAACAAAAAGTTATTTCTTTTACCTAGCCCATTCGAGCTTACTTACTGATTCAATCTATAAACATCTAGGTAGTTTTTTTTTTATTCATTCTTAAAAAACTTACACCCGTACGAAGCCGGGGTGGGTCACTAGTTGAAAAATAAAACACTAATGCCACAGCATTTTTCAAGACTTAATAATGAGTCAGTTAGTAATAAGTAAAAACATAGTCACGTTTTTTCACACCAAGGATGACCAGTGACAAGTAAAATTGTAACCATATCATGGTAGATAATTATGTGATAGTCACGCCACGGTCACGGTGGATGCTTTGATAAATTCCCATAACCGGAAGTGCCTACAAAACCATCAATTTTTGCATTTCGTACCTTGTCATTGTCACTAGAACGTTTCAAGCAAAACAACATTGAACCATATTTGCCAACTTGCCATATTAGAGAAATTGTCGGTTTTACTGGCAAACCCCCTAGCGCAAAATGCAACTTACTACTTATAAAAAACGGGAAAATGTCAGTGATACGAGCGGGTATTAATTTCAACAATTTCATCTACATTAATTGCATCGGCTTTATTGCAATACACATAATATTAAAAAGATGAATTTTCTTCTTAGTTTATTTTATCGTATTATCGTAGTTTTCCTCAATACTATTGTACTTGAAAGGAGGCTTATCTAAAGCACTAATGAGTTTTAATATCAAAGGGGCGTATTTCGAATCAGCGTGGCAATGATAGCTTAGTGGATGACGCGTTCGAATTCCAATCCGTAAGGTGTGGATTCAAATCCTGGAATTGATTTTGAGTTGCCAGTGGAGGAAAACATCGTGAGGTAACCATATCATGATTCGAGGGCGCTTTATACTGCCTGGCTAGCTATACTGGGTGTATCTCTAGATGACAATCATATTTTAAGGATATCACGCCAGGTGAACTTATATAAACCAAGGAAAGAAATAAAAAACCCTAGTACACTTAGTTAATCTGAGGTAAACCAAGGGAAGAAAAAAATTTCACTGGTACAGTCAGGTGAACTGTGTAGGTGGAGTACTGACAGGGACCGCATTGTACTAATATTTATACACAACTTTTACTTTGAGACTGTAGCATACTGTCATCTAAGATTCTGACAGTGACAGATCTCTCTCTTCTCTCTGGTTCACAGGCTAGACAAGTCGTGTAAAATAAATATTAATTATATAAAATAATTACATAAGTAACGGTGGTGGTTAAGGCAAATAAAATAATAAATATAATTACAAGACGTTTAATTCAATATATAACAGAGACCAACCCTTGAGTCGGGTTCTCTTCTCATTCCCACCAGGGAATGGGTGCCAGAGCATTTGCTCTTTGTCCCTGGCATTTCTTCATCCATAGATATGGGCGAGTCGATTGGTTGGCGGTGTCAGGTGTTAGTGGGCTAGTCTATTTTTTTAGTATGTGGTGGCTATGTATGAATATGTGTCCGTCTGTCGAGATCAACTCTGATATACAGAATCTAAAGGCCAATTTTGATAAATAAGGTATTGAAAGCTGATGTCATCATAAATACAAAAATGGCGTCATTTAAAATGATAGGTAGGTAAATGTTTAACTGTGAGCAAAACTAATGTGACGCTTTACCTATCTGACTCGACAATTGGACGAAAATAAGCAAACTATTTCGATAAACGCTGCATTTAAGTTGTTTCCGCCATTACAGTAATTTGCATTTTGATCACAAACTACCTACGTGCAGACATATTCCAGTTAAATTTTGATATAACAAAAACATAATGCGCCAATATATTTATTGTGGTTTTTCGCAGGTGAAATACCGCAATCGCATTTAGATAAACAGACGATTTCATACAAAAGCGAAATACCACTTACGGTCTGACTGATTCAATCATTTTCAGGAGATCGTGATTTTTCAATTAGGTAGGTACTTTAAAGAAGCTGTTTGGCAAGGAAATTCTTGATGTTACTTTACAGGGAATTCGCCTGCCAAATTTATTGTTTGTTTTTACACAGATAATATATAATTAAAGAAAAAAAAAATTACGAAAGGGATGAATCTTTGACGAATCGCTACTCTATTTCCGCTTTAGCGTCACATTAAGTTTAGTTACACATTAATTTAATTTGGGATCAATTTAGGTTAAATTAGTATCATAAACAAGGTTTTAATGTTTATGGGGATTTATCGTGCATTAAAAAAAAATGCGCGATAAGTCCCGATAAAACATGTGTTCAAATCGCAAAAGTTAAAAAATTACTACTCGTATTAACAAAATTCATTGCGTAACAGATTGTTTCTGGTCAGGTCAACTAAAACCTTCAAGATTGATTAAATTAAGTAACGAGTAAGACTAAATATTATATAAGTTAGTGATAACACTTACTTTAATTATAATTTAGTCACTGCTCCACGATATTTTGCACGGACAGAATATTAACTGTGATGTTTTTAAGAGTACTAAGGCCGCACTGTTTTCAAAATAACATTCCTATAGTCTGAAGTTTACAATTGTTAACAATAACTACTGTGCCTACCTCTTGCACACTGGCGAGCACACTACAATTATAAGCATGGTTCACACGATAAACTGTTTGATAAGTGTGTTACAGACCATGAAAAACGTGCACTGTGCCCTAAAGGCGAGTTTTTAAGAACCTAAACCTTTAATCGGTTTTAAAGCAAAACTAAGAGATTTTTTGTATAAACATCAAAAAAGCGAAGAGCTCTTAAGGAACGACACCAGCGCAATTTAAACTTTAAACTTTTAATTAATTTTCTATATTTTAAAGTTCTAATTCCATCCTGCATCTAGTTTATTTACCTACACAATTTTGTTAGGATTTATGTAATATGTTTTATGTTTAGTTTTAAATATAAGTAATTAATAATATGTAAATATATGTTTTATGTTTAGTTTTAAATATAAGTAATTAGTTTTAAATAATTTTCTTCTTTTATGTTTAGTTAGCTAGTTTTATATCACTACCATATTAGTATTAGAGAGTTGAGCACACCTGCTATTTCACGACGTGCGTGACGTCACCTGTCGGTTCCAACGGAAGACCAGCGCTGGTTTTATACCAGCACTATGCTGAGTTGGGACCGATTTGTGACAGAAACTATAATTTTATTTTCCTGTATTTAATATTCTATATAGTATTGTTTCTGTCATTAATAAATATTTTTCTTTCTTTCTTTCTTTCTAATCTGTATAGTTTTTTATTTCAAATTTACAGGGTGGTACAAAATTGATATAAGATCATTATATTCATCATTACGAACAAGTTTTAGTATGGGACCAAGCCTAAAATCACGAAAAAATATCAATATATTTTGTTGGGAATGAATGAAATTTTTCTATGGAAAAGCTGTTTTTTTTTTCGGGGTTTCAGGTTTGGTCACGTTCTGTGTGGTCAAAAATTTTGATTTAGTATCACCGTGCTGTCAGCCTAGTTGTTCTGACTGATCTTATTCCTTATCATACCCAACATTCCTTTGTGAAACGTCAGTTCATTAAAACCACTGAAGTGAGAACTTTTCTTCTCTTTTCTGTGATCAAAACTCACGTAAAGTTTAATTATATTGTAATTACGAATTAACAATTTACAGTTTAATGACTATTGATATGTCCAGTTGTTTTCGAGCTATATAAGCTCCTTTATCAGCTTTCATCGCAGGTGATGAAAGCACCATCATCTATCCTGGTTGTCATCCAGGGACAACGTTTTCAAAATCTACACATTGAACAAAACTTGGGTTTTCCATGACTTCAATAAGATCGTTAAAAGCACTCCTGTGATAAATCCAATAATCCAAAATCCTGTGATAAATAAGGAATAAATATGGTAATACCGTATGTATCGCTAGTTATAGAATTCATTCTACAGTAACCAAATTATTTTCCAAGGTAGACAAATTAGCAAACTAAAAAATTTCATCGGATTGATTCAGAAAACACAATAGTAGCTCTCTATTTCCCTATTTCCCATTCAAATATACAGATAAGTTGGTCGACCTGAGCAGCGTTGACAATCATTCTATTCAAGACCAATTACCTACTTAAAGCAAGTGGCCAGCCCAGATAAACGCTGGTCTGGGTCTATAGATCCATTATCAGTTAAAATGGAATGTGACAAACGACGGAATGTAACTTTTAAAAATAGAATGGGTTAGGTTTGAGGATAGGATGGAATGGGTATGGTGGAATGGGTTTGGGTTGTTTTTAAATAAATCCTATTACAACGACGGTTAGTTAGCAATGGCACGGTTCGTTAGAATAACATGATAAATAGGTATCATGGCAGCCCGACAGACTGGTAAATAGAGATGTTAGTACGTTTTAAGTGCTTAGCAATAATAAGCTTAAAGTTGAATATCACCATATTGATAAAAGCCACAGTTTTCACCAAAATGGTTTTGACAGCATCACTAATACAAGTTTTTCTTTCAGAACCCTTCAATTGTATAGTTTATGAGATTTTAATTTACGCGGATTATTTGCCGTTTCGTAACGGGCTTGGCAAAAAAGGTTTTGGCCAATTTTCGGTAAAAGTTTGTCCATGCAGGGCAACTGGTGATTCTCTCGCATAATAGCAGCGTTGGCACGCCGCATATCAACACAGAATCGCAATTCTCCAAGAGCGTCCATCAGCTGGCTTCGTTTCCAAGGTGCTTGGAATTCCCAACTTCAGATTCTGATGACCGACGGCTACAGCGGGTCGCGGAGATGTGTAAAATCATTCCAGCTGTTCCGCTAAGTGGACAAGTGGTCGGTACATAGCGTCGTCTTAGAGTGAAAAACTCGTAAGTGAAAATGAGATAACTTTTCAGGTAGAAGAAAAAACTACCTCCCCAAAATTTTTGAAGTACATAGTTTTAAATTCTGTATTAAATTACATACAAATTGAATGAGTTTTCATATTATTCCATGAATGAGCCCAGGACATGCTTTGCGAGGTTTTCTTCCCAGAAATGTAATAATAAGAAAATGACCAAAATTGCATTCCTGAGGTTTTCACTCTAAGTCGACGATAGTGGGAATGGATTGGAGCACCTTCAGACTGCGTGAAACGTGGATCCTCGACAAAGAACCAGAGTCATCGACATAGCTATTGAAATTTGCAAGTTGAAGTGGCAATGGGCACGCCACATCGCTCGAAGAACCGATAACCGATGGGGAAGAAAGGTTCTTGAGTGGAGACCACGGACCGGAAGACGCAGCGTAGGTAGGCCTCCCACTAGATGAACCGAAGACATCGTGAGAGTCGCGGGCATGCAGTGAATGCAGATGGCAGGTTGTCGTTCAGTGTGGAGGTTAAAAGGGGAGGCCTATGTTCAGCAGTGGACGTCTTATGGCTGTTGATGATGATGATGACCTTCAGACTGTCTCCTCGTGGCAGTGTGGCATGCGTGCGAATTTTCAGTAAATAATTAATAATTATAATTTTTTCAGGTAAAAAGTCTATAAATTTTAGAAAACTAAACAAACACGCTTATGTGACTGGTAAAATAAACCAAAAAAGTCAAATTTCAAAGAGTTTCCTTATAGCTATTGAATAGTTCTACTATCCAGCTCCTGACTCCATCATTTGCTTATCTTCACCGAGTGTAATGTGTATTGTGTATCCTCATTAAACAAACCAAATGAGCAGAGTTTACTAGAAGCTATTCAAAAGAATCAGTATCCACTCTTATTAACTCTATCATTGAATTAGTTTAATGGTAACTAATTATTGTATTGACATTCGAATTACATGTATCATACTTAAAAAGTTTCAAACCAAAATACGACAATTAAGAGTAGGTTAAAATCAAGATTTGGTAACATTTTTTGCGCTTTGATTTCACTTTTATTGTGCGAACTGCTAGTCTATGGAATGCGATTCCTGAATCGGTGTTCCCCGATAGTTACAATATGAGTTTCTTCAAATCACGAGTGAATCGGTTTCTTCTATGCAGCCGTGCTCTTTGTAGACCGCATCAGCGCTTAACAACAGGCGAGGTGGCGGTCAAACGTAAGCCTACTATACTATAAATAAACATGGTTAGTTTGTTACAATAAAAGTTATTAAATACAGTTAGTTGTAACAACCAGTGAATTTAATAAAATCGCGCTAAAAGGTATACCAGCACCATGCACTTAAAGTCATAACAAAGTTGAAACGTATGTCTCAACTTTTCCTACTGACTTTTCTACTGCAATTTTTAGTGTAAGTAATATTTACTTTGACTTTTCCAAGAATTTTTCAGTTCGACGGAATTATTGAAAATAATCTTTGATTTTCCTTCTTTATCTTCGTAATTAGCTGTCAAAATCTCTCTCGCGAATATATCAATAGTTAGTTTAGTCAGTATTTTTTTCTTCTTATCGTAATGTTTTACTAACAACTTACATGTAAGAAAAGTAATTGAAAAACTGCGTAAATAATTTAATCAATACACCAGCTGTGAGCATATTTCTGTAATTTTAATTGAAACTGAATTTTCCCTTTCATGTTATAAAACAGAAAATGTTACAATGCAAAGAAAAGTTGATAAAAATACGATTTGAATTTTAATTCTATTACAAGCAAACCGACTTTTATCATATGCTAGGAAGGGCTAAGATTGCGCGCGCTCTACTAAAGGTTCTGATTGATGTAATAGATAAGTTTTAAACAGACAACTAGTCTTGGTATCTTTATGTCGCGGGTGAATTGGTTTCTTCTAGACAAGCGTGCATGTATATATCTTTCTGTCACACGATATGGTCAAACGACTAGCTTATCTGTTGTTTAAAGTGGTTATTATTGCAATCTATGTATTAGCCCATTTAACTTTGAGCGATGTTGGCCGAGTGCTAGCATTTGCGCTTTATAATCTGACAGCACTTGGTTTGATCCTCGGCCCCGCATCAATGATTTATTTAGTACCTAAACTAAATAAATTATGTGCAGTTTCAATGACATTGTTTAAAAACAGTGAAGGTAAACATCATCACCACACACATAACATCATAGGCTGATAATGATGATGATTTGACCACTGCCTGGGCATCTCCCATATATTCATGAAAAATTCTAAAACTTACAGCATAAATAGATATTAGTAAATTAGAGTTTACTTAGTGAATGCGTTTGCTTATTCCAAAATATTACATAGATACCTTATTAAAAAGTATAATTTTCTTTAAATTTTTCCTCTCAGCGATACACTATTTCTTAAACTGACAATAAATAAAACAGCGAACAAAATATAACCACAAATTTGCGAACACGTATCACTATAAGAAATATTTATAAAGTACTGATGTTGCGTAGCTTTTTAGGGTTCCGTGCCTGCGGTGAAAAGTCTTCAGAAAACTCCTTTTGGTTAACGCTAAGTTAAAAATACTAGACCACTTTACGCCTCATATACAAGTGTATAGAACAGTCCTGCACACACACACACACACACACATCATCAGCCAATTAACGTCCACTGTTGGACAAGGCCTGCCTCATAGAGAGGGGTGTTGCCATAATCCCCACGCTTGGCAGGCAGCTTGGGTATCGCAGTACGTTCACCGCAGGACGCTGATGCCCATCGTCCTGGTCGCAGTTTTAGGACATACCCGGGACAACAGCAGTCCAACAGGTAGAACAATTCTTAGATCAGATAAACAAGGGAGATATGTCTTGATAATTAAATTAGAGTTCATATTTTAATGTCTCCAATTTTTTTTTACTATACCGCTGTTCCAGTTAACGCAAAAACTATAAGTACTGCTCAAAAATAATTGTTGCGTCAATCTAAGTTAGTTTTAACAAACCTATACGGATATACGGACCTCAACTTGTAAAAAATTGACTAGCACTTGCCTAGTTAATCCAAAACCGGCTTTAGTGAGGCTAGCCGGTGCCTAGGAGGTCGGCTATTCTTGTTTATCTTCATTAGCCATAATGATGTTATGAGGCCATAACTGTAATCTATGTTGATATCTATGACTATAGCTGTATCCCGTAACCGCCGACGCAAAAAGAGGGGTGTTATAAGTTAAACGTACGTATCTATAATAAATAATAATAATAATAATAAATATCTGGGACATTATTGCACACATGGTCATCTGACCCCAAACTAAGCAAAGCTTGTAATATGGCTGCCAGAGACTGATATGCATACATATATATTTTTAAATACATACTTAAATAGATATTAACACCCAGACATAGAACAAACACAAATGTTCATCACACAAATGTTTGTCCTAGATGGGAATCGAACCCACGCCCCCAAGCACAGAAAGTAGGATCACTACCAACTGAGCCACCGAGGCAGTCATCTGTGTGCCTTGTTTGTGGTATCGTAGTTTCTTTTTAAGGTTCCGTACCCAAAGGGTAAAACGGGACCCTATTACTAAGGCTTCGCTGTTCGTCTGTCCGTCTGTCCATCCGTCTATCACCAGGGTGTATCTCATGAACCATAATAGTTAGACAGTTGAAATTTTCACAGATATGATCTATTTCTGTTGCCGCTCAAACAAAAAATACAAAAAATAGAATAAAATAAATATTTAAGAGGTCTCCCATACAACAAACGTGATTTTTTGCCGTTTTTATAGATAATGGTACGGAACCCTTCGTATGCGAGTCCGACTTGCACTTGGACAGTTATTCAATGTATTAATAGGTTTGCGTTTGACCGTCATCTCGCCTGATGTTAAGCGATGATGCGGTCTACGATGGAGCACGCTTGCTCAGAAGAAACCGATTCACTCGTGATTTGAAGACACACAGAATTGTATCTATCGGGGAACACCCATTTATCGAATTTTGGTCTCACGATCGAAGAGAGAAGGCTATCATTGTCATTCATATCATTTCATTATTATAATCATCATCAGCCAGAAGACGTCCACTGCTGAACGACAGCCTGCCATCTGCATCCACTGGATGTCGTCGCGGCTCTTAGAAAGTCGTCGATCCATCTAGTTGGAGGCCTACCTACGCTGCGTCTTCTAGTTCGTGGTCTCCAATCAAGAACCTTTCTTCCCCATCGGTTATCGGTTCTTCAAGCGATGTGGCCTGCCCATTGCCAAGTCTATATATCACGTGTCAAAATAACAGTCTCTATTAGTTCTTACAGGATGGAGTAGCACTTACCATCACACATACATCGTGCTAGTTTCGTCACAAAAAACATTTTCCAACACAACACTTTGATTACCTCAAATGTGATTAAATAGTTGGAATTAATTCTTCAACACTCTTAGGCCCAGTGCGCACGACTGACTTACCGTGGCTTTTTGTAGTGATAAAACCTCACATTAGACAAAGAAAGGAGATATGATAAGATGGCATAGCGGGTGCTAACGTATCTGGCCTAAATCAGGTTTGATATCTTTAATCACAGACAGACAGACAGACAGACAGACAGACAGGCAGACAGACAGACAAATAGACAGACAGACAGACAGACAGAGAGACATTGTAGGCTCAGTAATAAGATCCCGTTTTTACCCTTTAGCTATGGAACCCTAAAAACGATGAAGGAAAACATCATGAAGTGATGTCGGTATGTCTAAGATCCTCAAAAGTTCATAGATATAGAAATGTCATTCACTAACATGCACTAGGCCAGCATGGAGAAACCTGTGAAAGAAGGTCCGTGTCCCAGCAAAGGCTGATAATAAGGGATAATAATAAGGGGTAGTTTGATAATGATGATGACCAGAGTGATGGATCAGGGTCCCGATTCTAATAAACCAATTGTTTTTCAATTGTTAATGAATTGCCTATTTTTTTTTACTTTTGACCCTTTATCTATACAAAAAGTGTCAAAAAAGTAATTTAGAAGCAATTCATTAACAATTTAAAAACAATTATGTTTTTCATATTTGACACTTTATCTATAGCAAAAGTGTCAAAAGGGAAATTTTTGAGAAAATTCATTTACAATTTAAAAACAATTGGTTTATTAGAATCGGGGCCCTGTCACTGTGACAGAAGTCACCCGTGCGTGCTATGCCTTAGGAGACTACACCCTTTCCTGTGTAAAGTGGTACTTACAAGAATGCGGTAAGATTTATTTTATGTTATACACAAGTGTAGGCATGCTAGACTTTACGACTAGTAACATTTAAAGGTTTGGCTAGTTTATAACATAAAATACAATGTTACAAGAACATCTAATATATTTTTTTTCCTTAGGTAGGTACTGAAATAAAACGCAAGTTAATCAATTTATAATTGTTTGTATAAAAATGTTTATTTTGAAGTATATTAGCGTTAAATCCTAGTTTGTATTATTATTAAAAACTTAATTACAGAGCCTTTCAATGTAGTATTAATTTACATAAAAACATTATTCATGCTTATTTGGAAAAGGAAAGAACTTAGTAATTAAAACCTAAAACAACCTTAAATTACTAACAAAACTTATCTAAAAGTCCCTAAAAGCAGGGAAAAGGACGCATTATAAACAAAAATTGTTTGTCTAACTTTATTATGAAAACAGACATGGTTGTGTTAGCGTGGTGTGAGCTTGTCTGCCTACTCATCTTCTATGTGTTCGCATATCATTAATTGAAACCGCATGGTAGGTATGCTACTCCGAAACACAAAGGTCACGTGGGTGATACGAACTTACGTCAACGACGCTGTGTTACCAGTAGCATGAAATCATAACTCCCTAATTTCCGTGTATTATCTGTAGGAAACCGATAAAGCTATGTGGTTTCGATTGACATACTATGAATGTTTAATATAAATAAACATTCATAGATTCATTCTTATAGATAGATAGATAGATAGATATTCTTCTTCATTTCATAGATTATTCATTCATTCTTTGCGTGACCAAAATGCTGGCCTATATTTGGGTCAGAAAGTTAGCCTCGCCATCCAGCGAGGCAACGCGGCCAGCATTTTGGGCACTCTACCTGAAATTAATTATCATTTAGGACTACTTAATTAACATTCATATGAATATTTAAATTCGTGTTTAACAGCGTTTAATAACTATTCATATTTTTTTTAAACTGAGATTAGTCTTGGCATAATTATGTTTTTCTTCTGGTTATCACTTAGGTACTTAAAATAATTAATTTTAATTTTACATCATTATTACTTCTTGCTTTTCGTATTTCGCTTCAAGTCGTTTCTGCTTTAATTCTTTTCTGTGTTGTACGAAGAACCATCTGAAAATTAAAGATTATTTGTATTCTTAGAATAATTATTTACTTTCTCACTTGCTTCTCCAGGCAATTTACCACTGTTTTCCACTTTAGTCAATTTTATTCGTAACGTTAGCAAGGCTCAGTATTCCGATGACCTTTTATGATACGTACTGTCCAAGAATGGAACTCCCTGCCGTCCTCCTTGTTTCCTGAGAACTACAATCTAGGCATCTTCAAGGCTAGAGTGAATAGATTTCTTCTAGATCAACGTGTTCCATCCTCGGCCACACCGTCGCTTACTATCAGGCGAGTTGGTGGCCAAACGTTATTCTATATATAAAAAAAACACCGGAGCTGTGATATAAAAAGTCTGATTATTCCGATTATTTATAACACCAGACTATTGAGATGAAAAAGTATCATGATTCCGATCATCGGACTAAGTAATCGGACTACTGATACTAGGCCAAACAAAGTACTCTCTACGCCGTGATCAGTTTCGAAAACTATTTTATTGTATTAGTTGTAGCCACGAAAACGGGATCAGCGAATAAATTTTTAAGGGATCGGATCCCGGTATCAGTGGATACAACTCTCCGGGATCCGTGGCTAATTCAGTCCGATCCCGGAATCCGTGGATACACACCCCGTCTAGGAACTACGTTGCCACAGACATACACAGGATACACACGTTAAGCTTATAACACCCCTCTCTGTTTGCGTCGGGTTTTAAAAATATAAAAACTTTCATCATATTTATACAATTATACAGGACTTCGCGGAATGCTGGCACAAAGCTGAAAAGCGGTCATTGGTAAAAAAACAGTTTTTCAATAGAAAAATATCATTCGACCTCAACGAAATGCACACACAAACACACACACACACACACACACAGCAGATTTTTTCGTGATAATTAGGTAGATCCCGTTGGTAAACTTGTTCACAATGATGGGTACAAGCAGACGGGCACCTCTTTTGGCTTAGTACCATTGTTCTGTGCAACCCTGTTTAGCTTTAAAGTTACTCACATAAGTATAGAAATGGCTGGTAGAGTCATAATAGCACTAAACACGAAGATAGCTCCGGTGAATACTGCTATGGTTCTGGAATACATCGCAGAGTACGTTGGATCGAACATGAGTGCTGCTAGAGTTTCCACCAGGCTGAACAGCGAATTCATTTTACCTGGAAACAATGGTTATCAAGTATTTAAAAGTAATTTGAACCATTGGGAGAGCCGGATTTGATATCTTGGCTGGACTAGGCCAATAGCACGAAAAATTTAACGATCTATAAGAATTTAGTTAAAGTAAAAAAGTCTGTAATTGATAAAATTATCTGCGACTCCGGTGGCCCAGTTGTTAGTGAACCTGCCTGTTTAAATTGGGGGCGCGGGTTCGATTCCCACGTAGGACAAACATTCATGTGATGAATATTTTCATGTCATTTATTTATTAAACAAAGAACTTGTCCATAATTATGTTTTTAGGAAATGTTGGTGACAACTGTCCAAAATGTTTTTTTAAGTAGAATTATATTCACAATGATCTGCATTTAACTCCATTTGGTTTCGTTAATAGGGACCTTTCGCGCACGAGATCATGGATTGATTCCCGGCCTGTATAGATCTTATATGTAAAAATATTGGAAACTTTTGCACGTTGGTAATTTCTAATGCTCGACTGACTAGCTACCACATAAGTTGACAATACCAAGCATCTAGCTTTTTTTAAACAATAGAATAACGGGAAAATATAGAATTGAGTACTACCACAGACCTATAGGTATACTACGAGTACTGTGAGTACTACGTATTCTATAAAAAGATTAGCGAGCAAAATGCATGTAAAACGTAATTAATCTTTATAATTCATGTAGGTATGTGTGTTTTTACAGAAATCAACATAACTATTTATAATATCTACTAATAAAAAAGTATCGCATCATAAAAAAGCGTAGTCCCACTTATTGTTATGACTAGTTCAGCTGCGTCTGCGAGACCCTTTCCACAGACTTAAAAGTTATTATAAGTTAGTTCTAAAATCTGATCGAACGGTGGAACTAGGTATAGGAACCGGCAAACATCTTTGGCATTAAAAAAACAACTGCGAGTGCACTGAGGGCTTCATACCACCGCAAAATAGCAGCGATGCAATAGCATAGGCCGGTTAGTGAGACCCAAGAAACTGTTTGTATTATAAGAGATCAAAAATGCAACGCAGGTTCCGCGAGACAAAATCTTGCGCATTTTAAAGTGATTATAGCGCCATCCATCGGCAATAGAAGCATAAATATATTATAAAAAAAATTTTTTTTGTTTCTTTATAGGTCTTGAAGTTATGTTACGTGCAGAAATTTGACACTCGACTCGCACTTGGCCAGTGTTTATTATTTGATGATTTATTTTAGAGTATGTACTCTAGAAAAAAAAGAAGTTAAGAACCAATGAAAATAAAATATACAATACAATATTGTACATTGTATTATGACCCGAACTGAAGATGTACTATGCAAAATTTCAGCAAAATCAGTTAGGAGAAACTGGTTCTAATACAGCTTGCAAGATTTGACCTAGACAAACTAACAAACGCAAGTAGATAATAAAACCTTGTAAAAATAAATTTGTTGTTTGGAAGACCTTTTAGTTTTTACTAAACCATTTTTTTTCTCAAAGTTAAACATTACATAATATTCTTACACACTACGTACGCGCGTAGTCACGAAGCACGATGTGATTTCGGTTCGCCAAAGATACATTAAAATGTTTTTGAAAGTCAAAGTCATACAATTTTCCGTTCTAGTAGGGATAGGAGAAAATCATGTTTTTCCAGCTTTGGACATAAAAACGCACGTACTGAATTGAAATGTTTTTGGCAGAACAACTTTTTATTAAATTATCAGTTATATATTTTTTAAGCCTCTCTGCACGCAGCTCTCATTAACTTCTCATTTTGAGTTAGTCGTGAGAAAATATCGGTGTCACGAATAAAATCACCATCATCAGCCAGAAGACGTCCACTGCTGAACATAGGCCTCCCCCTTTAACCTCCACACTGAACGACATCCTGCCATCTGCATCCACTGGATGCCCGCGACTCTCACAATGTCGTCGGTCCATCTAGTGGGAGCTTCGACCAAAATAAAAGAATGGACGGGCCCTAACCATTGAACTTGATCAGTAAAAACGAGTCAAAACCGTCGGACATATACTTCAACACCTAATTATAAAAATGTACTGTATATATGTTACAAAAAATAGATATCGGTTTTATTTGTGTATTTACACTTCGGTAAAGCATACGAATTCATAATTTTGTCAGATGTTTCGTTATCGCGTAACAATAGACTCGTGTTTCACTTCCTACGGCTAGAGACCGACTGAAACAAAATGAGAGCTGGCGCTCATTTTGTAATCTTCAAAAATGCTCTTCTACTGGGCCCGTCCATTCATTTTATTTTGGTCGAAGAGTGGGAGGCCTACCTACGCTGCGTCTTCCGGTTCGCGGTCTCCACTCAAGAACCTTCCTTCTCCAGCGGTTATCAGTTCTTCGAGCGATGTGACCTGCCCATTGCCACTTCAACTTACAGATTTTAATAGCTATGTCGAAGACTCTGGTTCTTTGGCGAATATCTACGTTCCGCATTTTATCGGATATAAAATACTCTGTAATAAATAGTGGTTTGTATTTAGATCCTCATTCTCTGTTTATATTATGCAATAGGTGGTAAAGTTGAATCTTGCGAAATACTTTCTAACGGGTAGAAGAATTGCTTTTCTAAAACCATATTCTTATTTTCTTCTATTAGACAGTAGTCTAGTTATTGCGTTATCTACCTCAGTAAATCCTTGTCTGTGGTCGTCAGTTTTTATCGTCGTCTATTGCAATATAGGCGACTTTATATGTAACAAAATTAATGTTCTGAGTAGATATCGTAAAATATCAATAGAATGACTCGCAATGCAATATTTATCTTAGTGAACCATAATGTTTTGTATTTTCAAGTAATTTACGTTTATGAATTTGTACTATGTCTTGTACCTTAATAACGTTTAAGACACAATAATTATGAATAATATGACGGTATCTGACGGTTATGTTTTTTACATAAATTTTGTTTACAAAAGTTTGTTATTGTTTGTTTGTTTGGGTTTTGTTTGGTTGTTGGTTGTTTTGTTTGTTTTTTTGTTTTGTTTAGATATATACCGTGATATTTTAAAATTTATAATTATACATAAATTTAAAAAAAGCTACTCATATAGGTAAACTATAAACTAACTAGATAAAAATTATAAGAATAACGTTTTCAATTAATTTTTAATGGGTTTTTTGTATTTTTATTTTTTTCTGCGTGTTTTTAGAGTTCCGTAGATCAAATGGTAAAAAAGGACCTTTATAGGATCACTTCTTTGTACGTCTGGCTGTCTGTCTGTAAAGATCTTTTATCAAGTTGAAATTAATATCAAATAATCAGTCTGTAATCCCTTAGAGCCGTGAAAAAATTATACTTCTAAGTCAACAAAATTGAATGGTACGGCTGTTTATGCCGCATATTTTGACATTCGCAAGGGAATCAAAACCTATAGGGTACTTTCCGCTGGCCTAGAATCATGAAATGTCGCAAGAAGCAAGGTCTCATAACACATATAAAGGAAAAATTTCGTTAGTTGTTAATTTGAAGTTCCATAATAATAATAAAATTAAATAAAGAACCTTTAAGGTACATACGTAAATTTTGTAGTTAGTATATGCAAGGATGATTTTAACTAGATCGTTCTTGGTATATGTATGCACCTGTTTACTAACTAAAAACTTAAGTTTATTCTTAAATATTACCCTTTTAACCTCTTTTCTTTGACATTCCATTCCAGGGATGGATGAACTATCTACATATATATTATTAAGTTTGTACGGAACCCTCAGGGTGCTAGTTGACTCACACTTGGCCAGTTTTTTTTATTTTGTTGTAATGTTCGTTTTTCTGTGGTTGGCTGGCTGGCAGAAATCATGATGATGATGAAATTAAGTTCCTTACCCATCTCTTCACTAGGCACCAACTTAGACGCCATCGACCTTAGCGATGTGAAAGTCGTAGCATTTAGAATCTCAACGATCGGAACTGAAAAAAATACAGTTAGGTATTTAGTTTGTCAGTTGTTAGTAATGATTTACCTGGAGTAAAAAAAACTCAAAACACTCTTAGTTATTGAAGAGTCCCCCTATCCACCACCCGGATCCATCAAGAGAGCCGTACTCAAAAGGTTTACTGGCAATTGAAGAGTTCCATCTTCTAGCTCCATCATCAGGTCAATTCGATGGTGGATACGACACTGACAATTAGAAGTAGATTAAAATCGATTGCGAGAATAGGTTACATAGATATTTTAGTCACAGGTAAAGATAAATAAAACGTGTTAAAATAACTTTTAAACTTACCCATAAACATTTGCCAGTCTGTCCGTACGAACGGGATGAGGATGGACCCGGCGAGCTTGCTCACGATGGAGATGAGACACAACATGGAGTCGTGGAAACCCCAGCGCTTGCTGAACACGCTGATGGAGAACAAAGCCCCTGGAAAACATAATCAGCATCATTGATCAACATTCATAGGGCTGGCGTGGGCGCCCGATTGGGTAGAGCAGCACAAACGGTGTAAAAATGTTTATTTATTTTTTAGGTAGCGTATTTCACATTCTAGCAGTTAGCACAATAAAAGTGGAACCTAAGCACCTGTGTTCGGGTTCTCGAAATATCAACGAAACGATGTCACTTACAATTCGCCCCTGACACTACGATAGTAAGAAGGGCAGGAAGAATTTTGATCATACAGATCCGATGCATACTCGCCCTAAAATCGCGAAAAAAGATCAGTTGTTCCATTCATTTTGTCGAGTGTCAATGACCGTTTTCTATGAAACAGTTGTTTTTTGGCAATTTTCGAGTTAGTATAGGTAAAGTTGTTCATAATGATGGATACTATGGACTCCTGTTGGCTTATACACCCTTTTCGCGTATCAATGTATAAAAAAAAATATTGCACAATTTTGTGAATGCATTTTCAAAAATGTAAGATAATAAAAGTAGGTAGGTACGTAGTAACTTAAACAACATTCCAATAATAAAAAATAAAACGATATGTTAATACCTAACTACTAAACTAATCTATTAAACCGCTACCAGTGGGAATCGTCCCCAAAATGCTGGCCCCATTACCACGTTGTATGGCAATGCTCACTTTTTGAGCAAAGTAGAGGCCAGCATTCTGGTCACGAGTTGCATTAACCAGACGTGATGATAAATCTTTGAATATTTTTTTGGCTCCTGATCCTCACGGGCCCATGGTTTCGACCCCAAAAGGCTCAAAAATGTACCCACTGTCCAAGGTACTATATTTGCATCTTTTGAGGTCTTCTGCGAAATTAGCCGCCGCGCCAGCCCCACTCAGCGTTCTGGGAAGATGTGACGGCGCAAAGGTGTCTACACAAGTCGCATCCCACACTATGGGCCGCCCCATCTTCCACGGAATCAGAGTCATCCCGTCCGGTCTTTTACCGTCGTCACGTACAAAGCCAGTCGGCTCAAGAACGGCCGCGCAGTTGGCGGTGGTAAAAGCACGGCGGATGATATCGTTAAGGCTGGCGTGACGGGGGATCCTACCTGCACTCCTTGTGCATGAAAGCCCGTGGTAACTAAACTGGTCGACAAGAACGCCACACTGGCAGCGGTGTGGACCACCGGTAGGTACGTGTTTGATATGGTTTTATCTATTTGTACAAGCAATGACTAGCAAGCGACTTACCTATACACTGTTTACAACCAAAATTATCTCCTAAGATCTATTAATACCCAGGTGTTTGCTCACGGATCTAAATAAACCTCATTTTTATGTTTGGTTTGTAATCTGGTAAAAGAAACTGAGAAGAAAAACACAGCTCTGTGCATGAAACACTGGAAAGTATCGAAGGAATACTTTCCAGTGTTTCTTTGTTTCTTTTTTGTGTTTTTCATTGATTCTTTTTCAGAGCACTGAGGGAGAGGCTGGTATAGGATTTTTTTATATTTTTTTTATTGTGTCTTTCATTTTAAAACTACATTACGACGAAAATTTGACTTTAAGGTTTCGACTTTCTGAAGAGTAGGCAATAAGTAGAGTAGGTAGTATTGGCAACGAACTTTTGGCTTCTCTAATTATCTTGTATTTGCCTTAGGTCTAATAAAAAATACAGGTGGATTACGGATCTCGAAAAGATAAGCCACTATTTGAAACGTGTTGGTAGTTGTTTGACGTTTTCAATGAAATTCACGTAGTTTTGAGTCCATGTATTTATACTAGGAATTCACGTAGTTTTGAAAGTGATTTTGACTTCACTTTGGCTGTACGCCGTAATCCTTCTGTATTTTTTATTTGATTGACTAGTGCTGTTGCCCGCGACTTCATACGCGTTGATTTTCATATAAACTTTCAACCCTTTTTTCCTCCCTTAATCCGGCCCTTGCGCAAAATAACATAGCCTATACTTCAATCTGGTCATAGTTAAGCATTTTCGTGAAAACCGCATTTAAATCCGGCCAGTGATTTAGGAGATGTGTGTAGACAAACAAACAAACAGACAAAAATTCCAAAAACTGTCTTAACGTGTCTAGCTGCTTATTTTAAGACGCCCAGTGTATTTTTTTTTGATATCTCGCTAATACAGTTTTTTTTATGTCTACGTTTTTATTATATGTATCTATAGATAGATTATGTGCATATAACATTTCAATGTACAATGAGATTTGATTAAAAAAAAAACACTAAAATGGAGTGAATGTTTGGTGAATTTACATTTTCAGATGGTCTGTTGTTATTGGCGCATAGTAGAAGCCATAGACATTCGTTTTTTTTTTTATTTGGTAAAGAATCAACAGTAACTTCAAACTGGCTCTCTGGCGTATCTTGGCTCCAATATTACTAAGAACAAAAAACTAGCTTTTTACATGTTTTTATTTGATGTATATTACTACAAAATAATCATAGTCAACAGAATGGACGCTAAAAAACGAAGCCAACCCTAATAAAATTACCCAATTTAAATTTGAGCAAATTTAGTTTGGTTATTTTTATTCGGGTTATGTGAAGCGTCCATTCTGGTGACTATGATTATTTCGTAGGTCTCTGGCGGGCCGAAATTCTATCTTACCAGTACAAGAAGATTTTGACCGTTTTTCCACGTGAGTACATGCCTGTACATGTGAAGTGTGCATGCGTGTACATGTGAGTTGTATGCATGCGTGCACGTGTACGACATAAGTTGCTATTCGCTTGCTCACTACACTTACCACAAGAGTGCGTGATGATGCTGTAAGTCGAATAAAAGCTGTATTTCAGCGCGTCCCACTTCAGTTGGTACCGTACGTACATGTACGTTATTATTCTTTCACCTAAAAATAAAAGAACATAGTTGTTTTTACTTGATAAAACACTTCGCAGAAGGCACTATATGAGCTAAAGTACCTACATACCTCTAGTACATATTTAGTCAAGTCTAATCTATGGGCAGGCCACATCGCTCGAACAATTGATAACCGATGGGGAAGAAAGGTTCTTGAGTGGAGACCGCGGTCCGAAAGACGCAGCGTAGGTAGGCCTCCCACTAGATGGACCGACGACATTGTGAGAGTCGAGGGCATCCAGTGGATGCAGATGGCAGGATTTCGTTCAGTGTGGAGGTTGAAGGGGGAGGCCTATGTTCAGCAGTGGACGTCTTCTGGCTGATGATGATGATGATGAATCTATGGAGCACACACGCTAAACTAGGAAGCGTTCCGAATCACGCCACAGCCTCAACGACGCCATCAGCGCAAATGAGAACCAACATGGCTCAAAAGAATAGTTTGTATTAGTTTAAATAGACATTATTTATTTATCGCATTAAGGGTTGGCCTGGCGTTTACTATCACACGAACTGTTTAATTGCCTGTTTACTCCATTTGATGATACTATAATATATTCTCATGTCTGCTAGATTATGCTACCGGGCTGATTATGGTTCATAGTCTTCTTAAAAAGCTGACTAAAAATACAAAATAATAATACAATAATCACCGAAAATAAAATTAGTTCTAAATTAAGGAAGATATAAGCATTTTATGTCTTGCTATACACAGATGTTTACAAATGACGTCACTTGTATATACGTCATACAAATTCCATACTGACTTTTGAACAATGTATTATTGACTGAAGATAATGACATGACACTCACTTTGCGCGAAAACGACTGAGCATAACTTCCTAATCCAACCAAAAAAATTAAGCTCTTATATATTACTAGCCGTCCGCCCCGGCTTCGCACGAGTGTAAGCTCGGCCTTCGGCCTCGCTACAAAATATAATATAGCCTATGTCACCCGGGGATAGTGTAGCTTCCCAACAGTGAAAGAATTTTTCAAATCGGTTCAGTAGTTTCGGAGCCTATTCATTACAAACATACAAAAATAGGTACAAATCTTTCCTCTTTATAATATTAGTGTAGATGTAATAATTTTTATGTATAATCTAACTTATATGTTTATAAACTGGAACTTAAGCAGCCGATTGAAATGATTCTTTCAATATACGTATTACATATAATCATATTTTTCACTAAACCTGTTATTTTTGACAAGTATATATCATCAAGCACTGACAGCCCATTCAAATAAGCTTATAAAAACAGACAGAAAACATTTAATTAAGATTCTTACCATGATCTGGTCCGTAAATAATAGCAACTACCATAAGTGTTAAAATAATCTTTTTTCGCATATTAGTTTCTCTCTTCTTGAAGGCTACTTCTCCAGTTTCCTTTACCATAGTCACGACCTCACCGCACGATATAGACTTGACCTGAAAAAAATAAGTAAGTACTTTAGAATAAGTACTTATTCTAAGGTAAGTAGATACAGTTCAGATTTTAATAGAGTTTTTTCGCATCTTGTGACTGAGAGCTAAAGAGCATTTTATAAGTTAGCAGAAAGGTAACAATATGTTCTAAGTTGAATTTTAAAGTTATGGTGACCAAGATTTTAATGCCAAAGACCAATTTACTATAGGGATTTGTCACGAGCGCAATTTAAGGCACGCCATTTGATTCCGCTCATAAAAGACCTAACAGAGTACGACAAAAGTCTTTCAGCCCTCGTAAAATAAAGTCATACTCCTATTTAACTTAATTAAACTCATTTTCATGACATCCTTACTGATATTTTGCATTCTTTTTATGAAAATTAAATAATACCTAATTAAAAATGTTTTTTTTTTAATTGTTTTATTTTTATAATATCATGTTACAGACATGACATATTTTTAGTTTACGTGCATGCTATTTGAAGACGTGTAGAAAGAAAAGTATGTTAACATGTCCGTAGGGCTTTAATGCATAAATACAGTGACTCGAAGTACAGATAATAATATAATGTTATCTAAGGTAAATAGCAGTTAACAATAGATACATTATTTTATAATGACTGATAATATTATTATCTGTCTTTTCTTCTTTTGCGCAGGACTGAAGAAATCTAATGATAGAAAAACTGATAGTCTTTGTTAAGCAGAAAACAATTCTTTAAAATTATACAGGGTTATCGTAAAAATGAAGAAAACTGAATAAAGTAAAGTCGCACTTTTCATTTTCTAAAGATTAGACAGCTCTAAGAGATAATGTAAAAAAAAAACGATTGGGCTTAAGTATAATATTGCAAATGTTTTAAAGCACTATTCATTTTGATATTTTATATTTTGACAGCGGCGATCGAAATAAATAGCCATATATCAAGATGAAAATCACTTGAAAATACTTCCAATATTATTTTGGGATAGTACTCGTTAATTCCAATATGTTTTTAAATAAAACAATCTATCTCTGGCTGATAAGGGGTTTAAAAGTAATAAAAAAATATATATTGTACTCACTTTCTCAGTCAAATCACTATCCGGCTTAGTATTGTTTTTTAAATAGAAGAATCCATATAAAAATGTAATCAAGTAAATGCTTCCCGATATCACGAAGACACCGTAATATCCCAACAATTTGAGCAAGATGCCGCTCAGTGCTGTTCCTATGGGAATGCCACCTGTCAAACAAAGATTCACAAGACCCACTCGAAATGTTCTAGACTCTTCATCAGTTATATCACTTATATAACTAAATACTCCTAAAAAGACCATCACAAAACCTCCAGTTATGGCAGGGAATGCAGCTTCCAAAAACATAGTCACTTCAATTGAAATTTCGTAGAAAAAATACGTGCTAAGTATATTGGTAACGCAGACCATAAACTCGCCGAAAATCGGTAGTAAAATCGGTATTTTTCTATTGCCCGTTCTGTCGCTCCATGCTCCCATAAAAACTACCAGTATAGTTGGCACAGCTGTTTGTATAATGCTTTTCCAGGACTCTATGTTTGAAATGATCATCTGAACTTCAGCTTCGTACGATGAATTTCCTTTTCTTTCAAGCAATGCATCACAGATCTCATCCCCGAAGTCTTTCTTGACTCGACAAGCTTTATCCAAATTCAAATTTTGAATTGCTAGCCTAGCTAGCATAGAGGGTATAATCAGACCAGCTAGTATTGGTTCCACTGTGATATTAGATTTTATATATTTGAATTTTTCAATAAACCCTTTTTTCTTAACATCATCTTTTTCTATCTTTTCTTTTAGGGGTTCTTCTTCAGGTTTCTTTTCTTTTATATCACTCATAATGTCTCTCACTGTGCACTACTTGAAATGATAAAGTGTACTAACAAAAGTTAGAATATTATTGTTATATTTAAAGTTCATTCGTCTCATAATCATATACTTTTAGATGTTGATTCTTACTGGTTGATTTAGATCAGACTGTTCGAAAAATTTTTTTTTTTTTTTATACAGATGGTGTTCTTGATTTGGCAAAAACATTTTGATTAGTCATTCAGGATACGAAAATTTGACAAATAATTTAAAACAATTGAAATTTAGGTAATAAAGTCTTTACAATAATTTTAAATGAAAGTAGTTCGTATTATAGACAAAAATAAAAGCAGCCAAGTGCGAGTCAAGCTCGCGTACTGAGGGTTCCATACCATCACATAAATTGTTAACTACTAAAACACAAAAAAGTAGCACAAAAAGATATCATGTCCTGGCGGTCACCCATTCAAGTACCGACCGCGTCCGACGTGCTTAACTTCGGTGATCGTACAAGAACCAGTGGTGAATAGAAATTTGTCAGCGTTTCGCACCCAAGCAGTTTTAATTATTTTTAGTTTTACTTTAGAGTGTATAATCATGGCAAGTTTGATGATTATACTAGTACCGTTTATACAATAGAGCAAATAAAAAACTGCGTTTAAAAAAAGTTTATCACTTCCCTTTAGTTTTTACTTTTTGATTTTATTATTATTTATTAGTTGATACGCTATAACATTTCATATTCTGTGAAAATTTCAATTTGCTGTCTATTACGGTTCGAAAGATACAGCCGTTAAAATGTAGGACGGACGGACGGACAGACAGACTGACAGCGTAGAGTTAGTAATAGGGTCCCGTTTACAGTCTTTGGATACGGAACCCTAAAGTATTAGTAATTAAATGCAGTGAAGAATAATTGACTCTGTGGTGTATATAATATTACTCATTATCGAAGGTCAAGGGTCCGTTATGATAGTTTGAGTTATTTAATCAGTCGATTGTGGGGTCTTCTTTGACTGCAAATAAAATGAGTGACATTGTTACATTAAAATACCGGGCCTTACTTAAAAACATTACTCAAGTTAATATAATTATGCTTAAACTTACGCTGTCTCGATTTCGTTTGTGTTTAAATTATTTTACTAGCCAATATGGATGGCTGATGATGTGTGTGATGTGATGGATATATCACATCACATCATCAGCCAATTAACGTCCACTGTTGGACAGAGGCCCTCATAGAGAGGGGTGTTGCCATAATCCCCACGCTTGGCAGGCGGCTTGGGGATCGCAGTACGTTCACCGTGTACTATTAGGACGCTGCTGCCTATCCTTCGGTGGTTCTGGTCGCAGTTTTAGGACATACCCTGGTCCATATGGATATATACTATACATTTTCTTAATTTCCAAATTTAGTTTTTAAAAAGTTTGAATAATACTTGCACATCCTGTATAACGCTCATATATCACAGCTAAAGAGTCATTAAGCGTTATTATTTGTTCAGGGTGTTTAGTTAGCTCCTGGATGGGCCGTGATGTCAAGATAGGAGCACGTAAATAGTATAATCAATTGTTGCTCGTACTCGTATTTGCCTTTTGGTATCTTTTGCGTAATCATATCTTATGTAGTTATGTAGTTTTTATGCAATGAATTCTTCACAAAAACCAGTTATAATGCTAGATGTAGAAATGCCGGTTGATATCTATCGGTTATTCGCTCAGATCAGTCAAAAAAGGAGACCACGAACCGGAAGACGCAGCGTAGGTAGGCCTCCCACTAGATGGACCGACGACATTGTGAGAGTCGCTGGCATTCAGTGGATGCAGATGGCGGGATGTCGTCCAGTGTCGAGGATAAAGGGGGAGGCCTATGTTCAGCAGTGGACTACTTGACATATGGTTCATATTTCAAGTTTATTTTAGGAGAGTATATAACTCACGCTGAAGCATTATAATATTATCTACGTCACTTGTTTTAATTCTCGTTTATTTGACATACCGCTCACGCTAACTTGCACAATGTGCGCATACGAGATGACACGGCAGTAATAGTGATAGCAAACGTAATCAGGCTGCAGGTATTATCACAGAATACATAATAATGGTATTATTTGACATTTAAGATTTTACTAGTAGGTTCTTTTCTCTTTGGGGTGTTCTGCAAAGGCATTTTAAAATTCAGATCTAAAGGTTGGATATTTTACTATCTATCTGAATCGGAGCGTTTCTATTGGAGACTAAATGAAAGAAAAAAACCGGGAGAGTTTCTGCACAGAAATATATTCATTTTAAGGTGGTAACTTAGTGCTTAATTTTCCTACAACAAACATTAACCTGTCAAAACTTGAAAAGTAGTTTTTTTTCTATATTTTTGTCATATCTAATAATCAAAAACATTTCGGTTACTGGACTGGTTGGTGGAACAAATTGCAAAAAAAATCCTTTTTCTTTCTCCTATTTTCTATTTTCAGTTAACAGCTTTATCTCACAGAGTTTTTAATCATGACAATAGCAGGATAACAAATAAAAAAGCGTATTTAAAAAAAAAACTTTAAAAAAAAATTACAAACGGCAGGGTACGAACTTGCGACATCCTGGTTAACGCCCCAACCGCTCGATCCAGTAAGCTACGGTTGCTTTCCTATCGACCTCTTTGAGCTGTATTTGGATCCAATCTAAGCATTGGTGACGCCATCTATAGTTCTTGCTACAAACAAGTAATTATTCAACTATCTTTACAGGCCCAAAAAATTTTGAAAGGCATACTTTTCAAGTTATTACGGGTCAAAATTTGTATGACAATTTGGCGCTGAATTAAAGCGCTCTTAAGTAATTTTTTCATCAGTCAATACTACTAAATCGAGACTACTAAGGAGATCGTCTTTGCGTATCATTGTTTTTGAATCATGTTTCTCGTGATTACCAGCTTCCGTTTCTTTCTGTTCCAACTTTGAACTTTTTCTGTGTTGAATGAAGAACCATCTAAAAATTTAAAATGATATCTTTATTTGGTACGATATGATAAAAATAATAATATATAATTAGTTTTGATGGTATACCTAACTTAAATAATTATCAATTTAAAAAACCATCATACAAAAGTGTAAGAACTGGACCAAATTATAATGAGACCACACGGAAAGCCCTAGCTTTTTAATAAAAAAAGACTCATCAAAGTCGGTTCACCCAGTCGAAAGATATGAGGTAACAAACATTTAAAAAAAGGTTGACTTGACAACCTGCTCTTTTTAGGTAGTCGGTTTAAAAAATGTACACTTTTCAATTTTATATCCTACTAGCTGCGCCCCGCGGTTTCACCCGCGTGGTGATGAAAATCGGTGATGATCATGATGATGAAAAGTAGCCTATATTTTAATCCAGGACATAAGTTATCTCTATTCTAAATTTCATCCAAATCCGTCCAGCCGTTTTAACGTTAAGGAGTAACAAACATACACACACACACACTCACAAACTTTCGCATATATAATATTAGTGTGACTAATATTATAAATGCGATAGTTTGTGCGTGTGAATATTTCTTACAACGTATCTCTATAACTACTAAACCTGTTTTAATGAAATTTGGAATGTAGATAGTTTAGGTAAGCTTATTTTTTTTCTGGTATTGTTCTCCTCTTGCGACAATTCAATTTCAACATGGAACGGTGCGAAACTATTTTTCAATAATGTGATAATGTGAGAGCGAAAGAACTCCAGACGGGTAGAGTTGTCCCTTACCCAAAGATTGAAAGAGCAGGAACTGTCATAACAGTGCTGACGTAGTAAATGATCCCAGCGTCCCTCTTCAAGGTAAACATGTAGATCCAGGAATATATCGGCCCGAAGACCATGGAGGTTAGAACTTCCATCAGATTGAACACGGAGATCATCTTACCTGTATCGATCAAATCAAAAATATTAGAGGCGACGTTCATTGGAGGATCTGAAAAACAAAATACCCACTTACAATGTAGCCTATGACACTTGGGGAATGAAGACGAATCTAATAATTAAAATTCAATCAATCAATCAATCATTTATTTATTTAATCAATCATTTATTTATTTAAACTTATAGTAACAGTACATTTAATATAGTGAAGCCTCTGGATCTCGAACTAGTTTACACTGTATTTCGAGAACCAGCGTCTTCTCCCATCTATGGGTCTAGGATAATGTTACAAATATTATTACATAGGATATTAACGAGTATGATTATGATAATTATATAGGAATATATATTATTTATGAACAAATGACAAAAATAAACTAAATATAGGTACATAAAAATAACAGGTAGAATGAAATTGATATTAAGTTTACGTTAATTTTCTGTTTTTTGTTGTGCATAATAAATATAGAATGAAGTAATTGTTTTACAGTAGTACCTAAATATTACAAGTCAATTATTCTCACAGAATAAATAAGAATCTTGATCAAGCTGTTTAGGCTACAAGATATATACCTAGATGTATAATAATTATCTATATAAAAAACCGACTTCATCAGAACTGAACCAAATCGAAATGGGATAAAATGGGAAGCACCAGCTTTCAAATAAAAAAGAATCATCAAAATCGGTTCACCCAATCAAAAGTTATCAGGTAACAAAAATATTAAAAAAAAAACAGTCGAATTGATAACCTCCTCCTTTATGAAGTCTGTTAAAAATGAACCCCTATTTCTCCTGGTCGCGCTATAACTTGAGAACGGCTTTACCGATTTCATTCATCTTTTTTAAAATGTTTTCTAATACTTCGTAGAAGATTCTTACATTTAAAAACGGCTGGACCGATTTGGATAAAATGTTGTGTTCCTGGACCAGGTCATAGAAGCGAGGCCGAAAACCAAGCTTACACCCGTGCGAATCCGGGGTGGGTCGCTTTTAGAAAAAAAAAAAATGCAAACATGCGCCCAAAAAACATTACCTACTCTTCTTCTTGGGCAGTCGGGTAAATAAACGTGAAATAAGTGTGCGTAAGTGTGTAGCTCCACTCTAGAACCTTTCTTCCCCATCGGTTATCAATTCTTCGCGCGATGTGGCCTGCCCATTGCCACTTAAACTTGCAGATTTTAATAGCTATGTCGGTGACTCTGGTTCTTTGGCGAATATCTACGTTCCGGATTTTATCGCGCAAAGAAACTCCGAGCATAGCTCTCTCCGTGAGAAGAATCCATCCCATCTTTCTTCCGATGAGGAAGAAAGGTTCTTGAGTGGAGACCATGAACCGGAAGACGCAGCGTAGGTAGGCCTCCCACTAGATGGACCGATCACATTGTGAGAGTCGCGGGCATCCAGTGGATGCAGATGGCAGGGTGTCGTTCAGTGTAGTGGTTAATGGGGAGGCCTATGTTCAGCAGTGGACGTCTTCTGGATGATGATGATTTAGCTAAAATGTTCTTTGTCTCGTGTTTGCGCCTATAACAAAGCACTTCAAACTTACGAGTGTCACACTAATCACACTACTAAAATTGTAAATGCGAACAATTTTGTCAGTCTGTTGGTGAATTTGTTCGTTTGACTTGACTCCGTAACGGCTAAATGGATTAAGATGAAATTTTGTGTTTGTGAGATAGTTTACACCCTGAAAAATATATAATTTTATTTCCGATCTGGAAGACATTGTCCTGTCCAAGTTTTAATAAATATGAGGTATGGTCTGCATACAAAAATCTCATAGAAAAAACCACTTAATTTTTGTAGGTGCTTACGTATTAAAATTATTCGAAATTACGTATTTTACTAATTTTAAGTCAGTTTTTAAAATTGATAATTGTTTAATAATATACTCTATGTATAGATAGATAGATAGCGTTATGGGCACTTTTGCACCGGGCACAGTCCGGAGCGGACTGTTTGATTAGGCTAGGTTTTATTTATTAATTTTAAATTAGAATTAATTAGTAGATATATTTATAATTTGACATGTAAAATAACATTTTATGAATGATAATAAAAGCATTTATAATATATATAAAAAAAAACGAAAAAAAAGATAGATAGATATAGAGATACAAGTATTTTTTTTATGATAGCAGGTGACACCGCAATGCTGTGCTCGTATTACTTTGAATCCAGAAGTTTCATGCACACTACTGCTTGGTGGTTAAATAACAGTATCGGTGTGGTACTACCCCAGATGGACTTTGCAATAAAAGTCTCTTGCGTGTAAAATAATTACCTATATACTATGAGGAAAATACATAGAGTATCACTTTGAAGAAAATTGTAAACAATATATATACAAGGCGATGTGTATGTACGAGTATGGCCCCTATTGACTCCAAAACGGCTGGACCGATTTTAACGGAACTTTCCCTGGCAGATAGCTGATGATAAATAAGGAAGTAATCCACGCTGATGCAACCGCGGGGCGCAGCTAGTAATTAAATTTGATACATCGTAAAATGGTATTAAACCAGTATTATCTGTATATTAAGTCAAGGTTATCTGATTGAGATTATTGATCGTCTGTGTTTACACTATTTTCCTCGTAAATTGGTGAGTAATTTTCATTGCAGAAAGTGTATATACAGGGTTGCACGCAATGGTGGTACGAAGCCGAAAGAAGGCCTTTACCCACATCATCTATACTAATATAATAAAGAGGAAAGATTTGTATTTTTGGATGTTTGTAACGAAATAACTCAAAAAGTACTGAACCGATTTTGAAAATTCTTTTACTGTTGGGAAGCTTCACTATCCCAGGGTGACATAGGCTATATTATATTTTGTAGCCAGGCCGAAGGCCGAGCTTACATCTGTGCGATGCCGGAGCGAGCGGCTAATCTACATCTACACTAATATTATAAAGAGGAAAGATTTGTACCTATTTTTGTATGTTTGTATGTTTGTAATGAATAGGCTCCGAAACTACTAAACCGATTTGAAAAATTCTTTCACTGTTGGGAAGCTACACTATCCCCGGATGACATAGGCTATATTATATTTTTTAGCGAGGCCGAAGGCCGAGCTTACACTCGTGCGAAGCCGGGGCGGACGGCTAGTTATTTATAAACAAGTTTACCTACTATGTCAGATAAAATATTTTTAATATCTTCTTTCTAGGTTTCCTTAGATATTTATTAGAGTACAAGGAACCCTTATAAGTTTGTATGTCCGTTCGTCCTAATGCTTTAAAATCTTCTAATTCCTTTAGTTTTTTAAGATAAAGTACATGAAACTTTAGCTTAATAATAACAGTTTTAGTATAGTTTTAATTCCTAAAGAATATAAAAATATTTATTTCTCATTTTAAGCGTGGCTCAGGTACGTTTTTTTTTCCCTTCTGATGATAACTATATTTTTGAGTTAAAGCGAAAAACTGTAATAATTTGTCTGTAAAGGTCATATTGTAAAATCATATCGTGGCCTTATTTTTGAATATCCACATTTTTGAAAGTCAACAGAGCTTCTATCGTTCGAATTTTTCTATATCTACCAATTTCAGAACTGTGGATGTGATCACAATTATATAGTTATAGCTATGGATTCCTACCATAATGAGTGTCTCGCCACGCTTTTAGCCTGTTACTTGGCATTAGGGATGTCATAGGTTAGATTTTTTTTTCAATTAACCATGACATGATAGGAACTTACCGAGTTCATCACTAGTGCATAGTTTAGATGAAATAGACCGAAGAGCCGTGAACGATGTCGCGTTGAATGTTTCTAATGCTACGGCTGAAATCAAACAAAATAACATGTTAGGCTGTAGTCTAATGACGCGATATTTTTTTGCGGCCGCAAGTACTTTATTGGCAAATGTGAATTCTATTTCATTTATAATCCTCGGACTCATGTAACCACGTGGTCACTGTGCATCTTTAACGCGGTCTGTCTTTTGTATATCAAATGGTGTTCAAAAAATTTCAGAAAATCAGTGACAAGAAACTAGATCTAACTCAGCTTGCAAGATTCGACCTAATCAAACATTTGTTTAGTAGCTTTTTAACCTCTTTCTCTTTTTATTACTGTCGTCATCAGATCTATTTCCATTGTCTAAATACGAGTACACACATAATCACAGCGTTGATAAACCTCATTAAATTTTCTGGCTATTAATCGTCAAGTGAGGTTTTTCTGCTCCACCGGGTCATAATGACTTATGTGGACGTTTATCACTTGCTCGTTCGAGAAGAAGCACATTGGAAAAACGTACCCCGAATATGTGAAGCCGGAAATGCGGGAACTTTTTTGTGTCGTAGCATATTTTGTCGATACAGATAATGAAACAGAGATTACAAAAATAAGCATCCATTAACTGACGACGAAATAAAATAAAGATTCTTCATCTTGATACTTAAGTCTTCCTTTTTTTAATAAGCTTTTATTTTGTTTCACCTGTCCCGGTGTCTGTCTGTAATCAAATCTTGCAAGTAGAATTTGACCCACTTCCCGGTGTTCGATTGAGCTAAAAATTGGCACTTCCGATGACAATACATTAATATGGTGACAGCGAGCAGATTTGATAATGGTGACGGTGGACAACGGCTCTCCTCGATGGATAATAGTAGACTGGCAGTGTTTGGACTCATTTTGCTCAGCATACCGTTCCGATCACTAATTTCATAAAAGCTTGGGTTGAAAAAGATATTTTTCATTAAAATACTTGTTTTGACTCGATTTACAAAGCTCATATACCAACACAGTCAATGCTTTATTTTTTTTATATTTTAGACAATTTAAAAATCCCAAGAGTAGCAGGATTCGAACCTGCGCATCTATCCATGTACACTCCCTCATTGCTCTTAGCTTACTTAGCGTACTTCGTACATCTTATGTACTTTGATCATGGTTTTCAAACTGGTGTCTACTTCTAAAAAGGGATACTAATTGTCTTACCCATATACATTTCCGTGGTGTTCCTAGCGAAAGCAGTTGCTAAAACTCCCATTATCTTACTGCACATGGATATCAGACCCAATACAGAATCATCCCATTTCAACCGGTGGCTGAACAGGCTTATTGATATGATGGCACCTGAAAATATAGAATTAATTATGGAATATTATTTTTGCTTAAATCTTTTGTTGTTTGTGGTGGTAAAATCATCTTAGGTATATCAGCTGTAACCACCTGGTAGCCGAGATTGATTTGAAACTTTGCACACTTATCAAGGACTGATGACATTGCAATAATTTGTATAGTTTGTCCCAGTATATTCAGGATTAGCGATTTTAAAGCGTGTTTTTTAGTTTTTAAACAGTGAGAATTATTATTTATTGAGGTGCGGGGAAGTCAGAACAACATTTTGGAGATTGTGGCAGAAAATATTCACGCGTCGAATAATATTTTCGGGCATTTTGTGCGGGTGATGATTGAGTTGAAAATATAATTATTTCTTCATTCATTCAACATTTAAGAGCGTAGATCTTGTCGGTGGAGTTATTTCCAAACTTGACGGTCTTCTGCCAGCGTTTTCACCTCCCTGTACGACATGACATTTGCCTTCTCTTTTATTTGGTCTACGAAGTCTTCTTGGTCTTCCCGATCCTCTTTTTCCTTCTACCTTTCCCTGTATGATGGTTTTCATTAATTTGTCATGTCGTACAAGGTGGCCTAACATCTTCCCTCTTCTAGTCTCTATACTTGCTAGTAGAATTATTTCTTACTCAGTCACTATTAGTGCAGAAGTTTCGGAGATGCAGAAATATTTTTGTAATAAGTTCGTGTAATCATATAAAGTCCTATTTTTATTTCTAACTATAGTTTTAAGTTTAGTTTTTACCAAACATCCATTATGTTTAACAATAGATTTAGTTGTACTGAAATGAAAAATATGAATATATAATTTGTATTATCTTAATGCTGGGCAAATATTGCTATTAATTCATAAATGTATTTTATTCGTAATTAATTTTAACAACAAGTAAATTACATTTGAAATTTTACTACCCGTCTGGCCTGTGTACGTTTCCCTTAAACACGATATTAAATTGGAAAAAGTTCATATCCAAATGGCTGGGTGCCAAAAAGGTCGTTTTCTCGTCGGATTTATTCATCGGCCTGATTGTAATTTTTAACGGCACAATATTTTTCAATTTACTCGTCGCCACGTCTGTCGCAAATTTAATAAGACACGGTGAAATCTGTATCATATTTTCATAGATACATGTGTATAAAAGTTATCATGCAATTTTTTTTTGGATTCTTACAATTTTTAGCTGCTAAAGGTTTACAGTAAGTTTTGAGCCTTATGCAGCTATGAGCAATATTTCAACAGTACTCAAAATTATGGTTTTTATCAAACAACTAATCTTAGAACAATTTTATGGTGTAAACCTCTGTAATATAATTGTGGATACATATTTTTCTTCATGACGGTTTTCATTTGCTACGCAATGAATTTTAGTAGGTGCATGCACTTTGTTTATTAGCAAAGAAATGTATGAGAAACTATAACGAAGTTACCTACTGCATTCTTTTTTTTATATATAATTGGTTCACTAAACTGGCCGTAACATCTTCAGATACGTTTTCTTAAGTAGGTACATTTAAATATGGCAATACACGACCACCTAGAAGTGAACACTGCATGCACGAGAATGAATATAATAGTAATAATACCTATAATACACTATACTTAAATTAAATAAAGGAATTACAATGTTTTTTGATTTTGCTTGATGTAGTATTGAAAATATCTAAATTTTTACCAATGTTATTATAAGAGGAAGACATTCGATACATTGGTGAATGTTGGTAGTAATTTGTTCGACAGGTTGAGAGGCTGAATGTTTTTTTATTGACAAGGCGACTGCTAGAGCATGGAATTTGCTAGTTACATTTTGCGAGTAAATCAGAACTATCTATTTTCCCGGTTATTATTTTGTGCAGAAACACGATATCAGCTATGTTCAGTCTGTGCGCAAGAAGAGACATGTTAAAATGGGCTAGTCTAGACTTATAAAATGGTAGTTTTCGGCAGAGATTGTTCGCAAACAAAAGGTGGTAGAGAAATTGTTTTTGGAGTCTTTCTAAACGGTTAATATGCACTGCGTATGATGCGCTCCAGATTGGACTGGGTGTTGGGTTTGGGTGTTGGCTGGATGCAATTTTGAAAATAAACACACCCAACCATTTCTTTCTTCATATTTATATATATTATACATATATTTTTTATGTTCGGGAAAGTGCTTAAGTGCGTGCAATAAAGAGGCGAACCGATGATGTCTTTTCATGTTATTTCCAAAATTCTATAGAAGCCTTTTGTAAAGCCTCCACCACTTTACTGGGACATGAGTTTGACTTGATCGTGACTTACTTTACTTGACTCTGACTGTGACTATGACTTGTTTGACAATATCCAATAAAACTTGAAAATTATTTAAATACGTGACATTGGCAATTGCACAAGACGTGCGATGCCAAAATTATCTCAAGAGGAAATATCGATTCTACTCCAAATTGAAATAAGGCTGACTTGAAATGAAACGGAAAGCACCAGATTTCAAATAAAAAAAACATCAAAATCGGTTCACCCAGTCAACAGTTCTGAGGTAACAAATATAAAAAAAAAAACATGATAGCCTTTTTGTAAGTCGGTTAAAAAATTCCAGTTTGAACTTAGTCATACATGTGAAATAGATTTTAAATTTGTTCTAAAGATAGGTAATATAAATATAAATTCTTTTTCACAAACCTTCTCATTTGAAACTTTCATACTTAAGATTGCTGGTCAAAGGCTTTCATAAAAACGCCATATAACACGGTCTTCTGGGCTACCTATCCACTTCCTCTTTTTAGGTGGCGTCTCTCTAACCGGCTAGTGGCGGTGGACGCAATAAATCATACAACCTAGCACGATAAAAACCCGTATCAAAAGCTAATAAAAACCGAATAAAAGATAATAACTATTAGTAAAAACCTAGTACATACCAAGACAGTGACTGAGAATGTGAAAAGTCCCGTAGAAGCTGTACTTGAGAGCATCCCAGTTGAAGCGGTACCTCGTAAACAGGTACCGAACGGTAAATTCACCTGAAATTATAATAAAGTTTAAAATAGAAAAAAAATACGCTTCTGTGACTCGGTCAATAGCAAAACAATAAATGTGTCTTGAGACGCACTTGACCACCTTAATTTTACTTTGGGTTTTGTCCCTCCTCAATTCGTGTATGTTCAATTCGTGTATTATAAAAAGTTATATTAGAAAGAAATAATAATCTATGTCTATAAATCATTAATTGAAAATGTATTTATAACAGATTGTGTATATATAAATGCTAAGAAACTATAACTAAACTAAAAGATGATTATATCAAGAGAACAAACATTACTACAGAAATAATCATTGATATAAGTTTGAAATATAATTTTTCACATAAAATATCTAGCAAGTTTTGAACTTTCGATTGAACTTTTTGATTAGACATTTAAAACATGTGTTTGACACAAAGACTTTCTATAGAAGCTACACCTAGTCTGTGGTTTAACATGATCTGAAGAGTCTATCGCGCATTATTTAATTTAGGTAAGAATACCTTTGGCTCCTTATTTTATTATGTAATCCTCCTCCTTAACTTAGGTATTATTTTGTGTAGTGTGTTAAGCTAGGTACGTGTTTTTACCTTACATAAATTTATGCGCGATAAGTCCCGATAGATATTTAAAACTTTTTCAAGGATTATGTATATTCATTCTTTTTCCACACAGACGAAAAATATGGTCAACATTTCCTTGTTTCTCAGTACCCTTTTATAATAAAAGAAATATGACAAGAAAAGCAGCTAGAAGCTTCAGCCAAGCTTTATAATCTGTCGGAGGCTTCGAGCCAAGCTTTTTGAGCTTTTATTTATAGTAAATGCATTCTTATAAAAAGACTAGAACATTTTGCACAAAATGAATTTCTGTGAAGATTTTGTGCGCAGAGAGATATAAGTGCATATTTATTTGAATATTTACAGTACGTATATATTTTATGATTTTTGCGATCACGTTGCGTTATTAAATAGGTAGAATATGCGTTTACAAAAACTTGGCATCCTTTGTGAGACTTGGTGATGTCCACGAAAAATTGACTAGGAATGAAGACACCTTGACTATGCCCATACAAAGGCTGACCTAGACTCACAAACGTACCCGAATATTTGGCATAAAATTGTTTAACACCTTGCCAAAATCCATAAGGGACGCCAAGTCGCTTTATTCATTCAAAAATAAGTTTAAGGTTTTTCTGACTGACATGGCGCCGTATAGCGCAGAGGACTATATTCCAAAACTTGATTAAATTACCTAATTAAAATTAGAATGGCATTGTTTTTATTATTATAATTTAATTTTTAATATGATAATTTTTTATGGTTTAATTTTAATTTTAAATTTATTGTGACATTTAATTATTATTATGAATAAAGTTGTCACCATCATTATCGTTAGTGTGTATTAAATAGCTAGGTAGTTTTTATGTAAAGATACTTTTTAATCAAATCGACAAACATGTTCCTTCCTCTTCATACACAAAGAAGTGGCGGGAAGACAAAGTCTCTTTCTTCTAATCGTTTCCTCGTTTTCCTTTTTCAAACTTAGTTCCTTATAAAGGAGTTCGAGGACCGTTAAAAAATTCTATTATGAATTTGTACTCATTTTTAAGAAAAAGGTTCGCTGAAATGTAAAATTTAGTATACTGCTAGAACAATATGTTTTGTCTAACAATGTCTCCGACTTGTGAGAGAACAGACTGGAAAAGTTACAACTTTACAGTGCAAGAATGTTAATAGTTATATTAATTATATTATATTATATTCGCCTGTATCTTCCCACTGCAGGGCAAAGGCCTCCCTTCCCTCCTCCATTCGTCACTGTTTTGGGCAATTTGGATCCAATCTTTCAAGTAGGAGTCCAGTTCATCCCTCCATCTCCGTCTGGGCCATCCGGGAGGTCATTTGCCATCCTGTGGAAGCCACTGTGTTGTGGTTTTCGCCCAAAGATCCTCCGACACTCTGCTAACAAGACCGGCCCAGCCCCACTTTAGGCAAGCGGCCTTTAATTTATAATAATACATACGTAATTTCTAATAGGAATAATAATAAAAACTGATTAATAAAGATGTTTTTACCTAACAGATCAATGTATACTTAAAATAACTATGCGCTGAATATTAGATAAAAAGAGAGTCTTTATTGATCATATATGAACCATAATAATTCTCGCAGTTTAAAAACTAAAAAAACATACTTTAAAACCGATAATCCTGAAGATCCTGTTAAGGATAATGGGACAAGCTATTAAAATTCTTGTATAGTCATCAGTCCTAGATAAATGTGTAACGTTTCAAATAAATCCGTCGTTTTGAAAGGTGTGAAAATCACGTTCGAAGGTTCCGTTACATAGATACATACTAAGCTAATAAAAGCGTGTTAATATCAATAACTACCTTTAACATTTGTGGCGCAAACAGCGCAATAAAGTAATCTCCTTTACTCAAGTAGATGTAACCAAACCTTCCTTGAAAACTAGCAATAAAATACACAGGGAGGTACCTACCATAAGCCGGCCCATATATAAAAGCGATCGTAGCCAGGATCAAAATAGACTTTGTCCTGCGTTGGTTAGGTCCTTTTTTGAACGCCACTTGAAGGGTGTCCTTAACATGTTTTCCGTCGAAAAAGAATTTTAGGAAGCCACACACGCCCGGAGAGTCCTTCTGCAATTACAAATCCTGGATTATTTTAGGCAAATTATATGTTTACTGGTTCGTGATATGTAATTCTAACGCTAATAAATAACGTTTAAGAGAATTTCGTAAGTGAATATTACGACTTCTGTTGGTATAATGTACAGTAATAATAATCTGCGTGTGTTCTTAGAATGTTGTATTGTTTTAAAACAAATTTTGAGAGTTGGTTAACCTCCAACCTATTCATGTACATTTTGGTTTCATCAGGTAAACATTTTCTAGGGAACATTTTCTGTCAGAACTGAACAAAATGCCTTCACAAAACCATTTAGCTAATACTAGATGTGCTTTGCGGTTTTACTTCGAATTTCCTCATAAAACAACTATTTAGCTTCAGTTTTCCCATCGTGGTGTCAAATGTCATTAACAGTTCCACTGGTTGGACGTGAAAAGTATTCAAAATAGGTGTGAAAAATAGTAACATACAGAAAAATATACTGTTACATTTGATAACACACAGTTATGACATCTTAATAAAAACCAGAACAGACAACATCTGTCCCTAGTAATATGAAATACTAAAACAACATTTGTTCATGATAAGTAAAGGACTAACTTAGCAAAAACATACTTCAGTTTTTTCTGGCTTCTTCGGATCTTCAATGTAATAGAATCCGTAAACGATACTGAACACGTACAGCAACGAGCATATAGAAAACACTCCGTAGTATCCAATATGCTTCAGCAATACTCCACTAAGAACAGATCCTATAGGACTTCCAGCAGTTAAACAGAGATTCGCAATCCCAATCCTGAAGGTTCTAGATTCCTCACTAGACACGTCACTGATGTAGCTAAATGCTCCCATATACGTCGTGATCCAACCTCCAGTTACAGCAGGGAAAAACGCTTCAAAAAACATTGTTACCTCCACTGGCAGTTCATAAAAGTAATAAGCATTCAAGATATTACTCAAACACATAAGCAAATCTCCTATAATTGGAAGCAAGATGCATATTTTCCTCTTCCCAGTTCTATCACTCCAAGCTCCGAGAAAAAGGATCAGGAGGCTTGGTATTGCTGTTAAGAGCACATTTTTCCAACTCTCCATAGCAGCTATCAGCTGTTGGACAGCTAATTCTTCTTTCATATACTTATTTCCTTCTCGAGCTATCAGGGCACTGCATACTGTTTCTCCGTAATTCTTGTTCACTCGACAAGCTTTATCCAGGTTCAAGTTTTGGGTTGCAAGTCTGGATAATGCTCCTGGCACGACGTAGCATGCTAGCACAGGTTCTACTGTTATATTTTCTTTTATGTAAGCAATTTTTTCTCTCCAGGTTTTCTTTTTAGATTCATTTGTAACTTGTTCTTTTGTTTTTAAAGGTTGCTTTTCTGGAGAAGCCATTTCCAGACAGCGTCAGTAAAGTACTGTCAGTTGGAAGTTAAAAGGACTTTTGACTTCGTGTCATTAAATATTAGTTTGTGATAGGGCCAGTTTTAATTATAGAGTTTTATCAGTTGCGTTGCAATGTTCAAATATCAATGCAATGTTTGCACAAACATTGCGCGTTCACAGATAATATTAAAATTATAATGATGTACATGATTTCAGGGTGATGCATTAATATTGATGAGATTTCCACCACGAATATAATGCTCCTAGCATTAATGATATTGTTATTATTGTGATTCAATATAACTATTTAACACATAGGCTATTTTATCCCGAAAAATTTATATGGCTCCTGTAGATTAGCAAATACAACTGCGAAACGTTGTTAGTAATATTTACGTTACTTATTAGTAAAATAACAAAACAAAATATACATAACAATAACATAGAAATAATATAAAAACATGTTTGTTTCTATATTTTTTCTTGGTTGGTTTTTGAAGTGAAAACTTCTTAGGCACGTTGAGCACTCTTTAGTTATACAAAGTTTAGTTTAACAAAAATCATGGAACTCGCGCCATCGTTACGCTGTACCGTGTATTTTAAAACAGCGCCATCTCTTGTAGAATAAGTTTAAGTCTTCACTTCTGACGTGCAGTTCTATAACTGATGTGTTTTTTTTAATAATTAGTAAGAATGTATACAAAAAAAAATGGAGAAAAACACACTAAATCTAATGTATGGAGAAAAGAATTTCAGATGTTATTTAAAAAAAACTATTAATCAAATATAAATTGATTTGCTTTAATCCCCCAATAAAAGAGCTAATAATCTTTAAACGGCTAAACTGATTTACATGAATCGTAGAAAAAAATATCTTCGATCAAGTCACCTTACAAACAAAAAAACTAAATTAAAATCGGCTTATCTATTTGAAAGGTACGATGCCACAGCACAGACATACAGATACACGTAATACGTTTAAATTATAACAACCTTCTTTTTGCGTCGCAGGTTTAAAAACAGTATGTACTTAACTTACAGATAAAAAGTATTTCATTAACTCTATATTTAAAAGATAAAATTAGTCACAAAGTTAAATAGACACTGAACTGATAAATACAATATAATATTTGGTATGACTGAAAATATAATTACCTACCGTAGGTTAGGTTAAGGAATCAGGGAAAAGTTGAATTTTCTATAACTGCTTGTACACTGTGAGACCAGCACGACTCTTCAGTTAGACCTTCGACATCATCATTATCAGCTTATCAATCAATAATGACCTTATAATTCACTTGATTCATGAAAACCTGTTCAGCCGGTTGAAAATTATCAGCTCTTTTATCGGGATTTAAAAAAAAAACATTTTATTTTTGTTTTAAGAGTCTATGTTTCGTGCGTCCTTTTGCTCGTGCACTTAAATTTGAAGACATAAAATTAGTAATTGTATATTAGTAAAAAATACACAAATACACACGTTAACCTTATAACACCCCTCTTTTTGTGTCGGGGGTTAATAAAGGGTTCCAAAGTACTTTACAGTAACTCCACCACTTCTCGGAAGCAGGTTATTTCTTAAGTTTATTCGGGTAAAACCCGCTGAAAAATGTCGGAACCCGACGTCCTCCATTGTTTTCTAACACTAATTTACTGCCGTCGTATTTTTCTTTCCTTGGCCACTTAAAGGTTAAATCGTTCGCTTTCACTACCGCGGAGACCTAGGTTTTGGTAAGCTTGATAGTGATTTGTTGTGGGCTTAACTAGAAATCCTACAATTTGACTTTAAATATCTTACTTATAGGAACGTTAGTTAAGTTCATCTACAGGATTGTCAGGCTTAACCTTAGGGAAGGTTCGTACAAAAATATAATAAACAAATTTATTTATTTATTTATTTCAGCCTTGGTCATCCCATTGCAGGACAAAGGCTTCCCTTCCTTGCTTCCACTCCTCTCTGTTCTGTGCTATGGTGTACCAGTCTTTTGCGTGGGAGTGAAGCTCGTCCCGCCATCTTTTTCGGGGTCTTCCAAGGGGTCGTATGACATGCGGCAGCCATTCTGTAGTGGTTCTAGCCCACAGTTCATCCGAATCCTTTTAATAGTGGGAGTATAGTGGAGTACAAGAATTCAAGATGGTGTTCGCGGAAAAAAAGGGAAAATAGTAAATAAACTTTGCTAAATAGGTCAATATTAGATAGGTACGCAGCGCGCCGCTGTTACTTTTCAGTTACCTTCTAGTTAGTTAGTTCAGTTACCCTCAAAAATAAAAAATGTAAACTCACTTCACGCATTTAAAAAACAATTAGCTGATCATATTATCTTAGATAAATCATTGTAACACCGAAATGCGTGAAGTGGGTCCGTTGTTTTATGTTTTACTTTATACATAGATACTGTTTTTATGAGTAGGTACTTTACGTAACATGCGACGACGAACTTTATAGTTTTATTAAAATATGTTATCACATAAGTGACAAATCTGTCTTAGTGCTAATAAAATTCTTTAAACCTAAACCTATACAATGCAATCGAGTTATATTTTGTTTTATAATTTAATTTATTTGTTTATCTTAAAACGACCTCAATAATATTGAGGTGTGAATAAGTTCTCCACTTTCCACATTTCTGAGATGGACGAAAATATAAGTTACACGGGAATAGAACTCGAAACTAGATCCCCAACAGAAAACTTGACGCAAAACTTTGCTTCGCATCTGATACTTTCAAAAGTTTGCCAAATATTGAAAACCTATCGAAATATCTTTGCATATTATTACTAATGCACTGGAGATAGCTTTGAGATGGTTGTGAGTTCCGTATCTTGTAATGAGTTTAGAAGGAACTCATTTGCATTGCCCGATTGTAAATATGATTTTCCCTGAGTTCATACTCTTTCACGCAGCGATAGAGCAACGGATACACGTAATTTTTTGTTTAGAGAAAGTTGGAGGGCTTTAATGGCCGGAGGGAGTGACATGGGCGTTAGGATAATTTTTGACACGTTTCTTAAACGGTTTTATTTAGCTTGTCCTGTTTTTTTGGGTATTTTTTTATTAATTCACTTAACTGACCCATCAATTCTTCCTTAATTTTTTTAAAACTTTTTTAATAGGTCAAGTTATTTTACTAACATAATTATCAATATAAAAAACCGACTTCATAAAAATGACAGAACTGGACCAAATTGAAATGGGACCACACGGAAAGCACCAGCTTTCAATTAAAAAAAGAATCATCAAAACCGGTTTACCCAGTTGAAAGTTTTGAGCCTCTGAGGTAACATACATAAAATTTAAAAAAAAATACAGTCGAATAAAGAACCTCCTCCTTTTTGGAAGTCGGTTAAAAATACAAGCTAACACTACACAAATAGTTAGTCTGCCCATAGACCGTTGAAGGTCTAAACATAAGCCAAATGGTCAAGCCTACCTTCAAAATATGTACTAAACATGGCAATGCACGACTCCAGAGCCGGTCCTCGAGGGAATGTCCAATCAAGTGCAACCGTGGGGCACAGCTATATTAGTAAAGATATCGTGTCGCTGCCTTTTAAAAAGATATTGGTACTCTCAAACGGTTTGAAGTAGCAGAGTTAGTTCGAATCGAAGAGAGATTCTTGAAAGAAGTTTTAGGTGGTAGAGTTAGAGTTGCATAACGGTTGTTGGTTTAGTTGTTTGAACTTGTTTGTAAAGTTGACACAGTAATACATATCTATGTTCAGGGTTCCGTAGTATCCCAAGGACTACTAAGGTATTAAAGTTGTATGATTATTTACGGGATATTTACCGTGGTAAGGTTGTGGAAGGAGCTCCCGATATTTCGGCGCAGTTACATGCACCATGTTCACGGGAAGACATGGTGCATGTAACTGCGCCGAAATATCGGGAGCTCCTTCCACAACCTTACCACGGTAAATATCCCGTAAATAATCATATAGCTTTAGTGAACAACCGTGATAGTTTAAAACAGTACTAAGGTATTATAATAATACCCATCATTATGAATAAGTTTTACTTTGGGAGCAACTCGGAAATCGCGAAAAAATACCGGCTGTTCCATGGAATACTGTCATAGCCACTCGACAAAATTTATGTAACAGCTGTTTTTTTTATAATGATTTCAGGATTGGCCCCATACTAAAAATCACACTTAATATTATAGATCCGAAAGTAACTCTGTCTGTCTGTCTGTTTGCTACATAATTCATGGCTAAAATTTTGCGAGTTAATAGTATGTATCATGAGGACGGACATAAGCAATTTTTTTTCTGAAGAAGTCGTGGGCTAAGTTTCGGGTACAGACAGCTATCATATTTGTGAAAGATGGATGTTTGTTACTCAATCACGCAGAAACAGCTGGATGGATTTGGATGAAATTTTGAATATACATTGTTTATGTCCTGGATTGACACATAGGCTACTTTTCATCATTATTATCATCATCTGCGTTTTTCATCACCACGAGGGTGAAACTACGTCGGGTAAAAGTTATTTATAATGATGAGTATAACGGACCCCTTTTTGACCCTTTTCCGCGTAACCCTGTACACATATACTCAAATATAAAGATATATACTGTGCATGAAGTCAAAGCATGCCGCGTTCCTCACGTTTTCTGTGCCACCGGGGGACTCCCGGTAGTGTTATCGAATTATATATTTATAAAAATAGTATTAGTAGTATACTACATATCAGTAGTAGTAATAGTAGGATTAGTAGTAGTAGTAGGATTAGTAGTAGTAGGATTAGTACTGGTAGTAGGATTAGTAGTAGTAGTAGTATTAGTTTCAATAGAAAAAAAGCTTGTGTTTAACCACCATCTTATATGATCGTAAACCATGATGCGGAGTTATAAGTTTGATGTGTATATTTGTGCGTCTGTCTGTGGCTTCATAGCTCCCAAACGGCTGAACCCATTTTGGTTTTGTTTTTTGTTTCAAGGTGAGAGACTGGGTCAAGTGTGTTCGTAGCTATGATTTAAGAAAATCTGTTCAACTGTTTGTAGATTATCAGCTCTTCTAACGGAGGTTTTAAAAATGTTCTTATGTATATTTGTTCGTATTTTTTATTTATTAATTCACAAACGTATCAGTATATTATAGCTGTTAAACTGTGGAATGAGCTACCTACAGAAATCAAACGGGCATCCTCACAGGAAGTCTTCAAGCGTCGTGTGAAACTGTACTATATCTCGGAGTAGCTACTGTATCGTTATTATCTCGCTTTATGTTTATAAGTATGTATGTATTTAATATTTTTTATTATGTATGTGTATTATTGTATATATTGTTTCAGTAGATATTAGTGTATTATTATAATGTATGTCTATGTTTTTATATACCAGTTATTCCATTATTACATCGCACCCCGTCCCTTACCTCTTCTGTATGTCCTCTCCATACTAAGGTTGCCTGGAAGAGATCGCTTATAGCGATAAGGCCGCCAATTGTTTCACTAGTTTTTTTAAGTTGTTTTCATGTACGTGTATAATTTTTGGTGTGAACAATAAAGAGTTTTCTATCTATCTATCTATCTATATTTTTTCTAATTTTGATGATGTTTGGTAATTATACTAACATTACAACAAACAAACATTACAAATGTTTAATGATATGATTATTTTTTTGGAAAACCTCAAATACAATTTCGAAGGGTAAATAGTTTCAGAACAATAGTAACTAGAACGTTTGTATAATAGTTATCAAATAAAAAACCGATTTCAAAATTATTAAGCGCAAATTTTAAAACCAAACTACTGACACACTTTCAAAACTACGTGAATTTCATATTGAAAACGTCAAACGACTACGCACATGTTTCAAAAAGTGGCGTCACTTTTCGTGTTTGCCGTAATCCATATGGCATCCATTTTATTTGATCTTAGTGATAGACGCATTGTAGGTAGAGCTGTTAATACTACAACAGTTCATCGAGTACCGACATCAGAAACACGAAGTGAAAGAGAATAAAAATATTCACGTATATTCGTATATTCCTTCATTTGTTACGTGACTAACGCCACTCAAAGAAGCTTATTACGTTTGACAAGATCCACGTGCGTTCCATACGTTTATTTGCTTCTATGGCCGTGGATTTTTCCGAAGAAAAATGCAAGGTTGTCTCCGGATTCAGCGCAGTGTTTCCTCTGTGAAATTTTGGTGTTTTGCCTGTGAGTCAGCGAGAATTTTGTGAGTCTGTGTCAACATATTTCACGCAGCTGACTTTCGACTATATTTTCCTTTTTGTTATTACAAGCTTTTATTTAGTTTCACCTGTCCCGGTGTCTATCTGTTTGTAATCAAAGTTAAGTTTGACCCAGTTCCCGGTGTTCGATTGTGATGAAATTTGGCATACCTGTCAAGTTTCGATGACAATACAGTTTTATGGTGACAGCAAGCTGATTTGATTTTCGCGACTTCAAGGTCGGACCCATAGTAAAGTTGTTAACAATGATGGGTACTACGGACCCCCTTTCGGACAGCACCCTTTCTGCTTAACCCTGTATACGTAACTGAAAACTGAAACTTAAACATCACCGTGGAATATTGTTCGCTCGAGTATGTCTCCTGTTTGTTCGAACAAACCGTTGTTGAAGATTTGCAGTGCGCTTTGCATAGAAATCAGTTTTGGACGGCTCGGGGTTTGTTGGCGGGCTTTCATTGAGAGTGCTTTATGAAATGGCTAGCTGCGATTTGTTTTTGGAATGCAATGAAAGAGACAAACGTATCAATATTATAGCTTTGTCGATTCTACGCGCGGATAAAAACGGAGATAGACTCGACAAAGCCAAGCTAGTATATGGATACGTTTGTCTTTTTCGCGGGATCAAGGTGGAAAAACAATTTGTCCACGACCGTGCCAGGGTTGCTGCGCGTGTTTTGTCCTAAAATATGTTTAATCTATGGGAAAAAGCGCAGTAGATCCAAGTTCAGACACAAATTTTACTGTTTATTACATTCAAGACTAACTTACCTAATCTCCAGTAACACCAAACCTCGTGACCAACTCCCTCGTAATACCTACGATTCCTTGCAGCTCTGTGATTCCTGTAATTTCTCTAATAACCTGTTACTCTCATGTAATGCCTGTAATTTCGGTGTAGTACCTGAGGTGTTATTTGTAAGCAAACGTGGCAATAGCATGAGGATTGCGTGGGATTTTATGCAGTGTCATCTCACTAGAAAATAATTATGTAGTTTACAGAGTCTGAAGTTTCTTCTAGGAGTGTTAGAAAAAGTCACCAAAAATAATTATCTATATTAAAAACAGACTTCATAAAAATGACAGAACTGGACTAAATTGAAATGGGACCACACCAAATAAAAAAGAATCATCAAAATCTGTTAACCCAGTCGAAAGTTCTGAGGTAACAAAAATTAAAAAAACACAGTTGAATTGAGAACCTCCCCTTTTTGGAAGTTGGTTAATAAAGGCCTTTTTAGCCTTTTTTATAATTATATAGAATAAGTGGCAAACAATCGACGGGCCACCTGATGGTAATTGGTTACCGCCGCCTATAGACTCAATACCCGGGGCATTATCAGTGTGCTGCCTACCTCTGAGGACTCTATTCACGCTTCGTTTGAAGCAATCCATATTTTACTTTGGAGGAAAACCGAAGGTGGTAGGCCATTCCAAAACTTACAGGTACGTGGTAGAAACAAGCGATTAAATTAAACAGTGCGTGACTTCCACGTATCTATATCTATTTGCGTGGATGAGATTTCTGGAAATGGTGGCCGGTTCGGTGGTAAAACCGGGATAGAAGGATAGGGTTAAAACGTTTATCAGAAAAGTTCCCGTTATAATAATTCTTGTTTACTAGGTACTTAAAAGCATGGTATAAATGCAAGCCATCACAAAATTCAACATCATCAGCCAGAAGACGTCCACTGCTGAACATAATCCTCCCCCTTTAACCTCCACACTGAACGACATCCTGCCATCTGCATCCACTGGATGCCCGCGACTCTCACAATGTCGTCGGTCCATCTAGTGGGAGGCCTACCTACGCTGCGTCTTCCGGTTCGCGGTCTCCACTCAAGAACCTTAACCTTTTTTTTGAGCGATAAATTCTGAAACGTAGATATTTGCCAAAGAACCAGAGTCACCGACATAGCTATTAAAATCTGCAAGTTGGTGGCAATGGGCAGGCCACATCGCTCGAAGAACTGTTAACCATCACAAAATTATTTCTTTGTTATCATTGTCATCTTCAACTTACGTCAATGGTTACATATTTGAGCAGTTTTGGGTAGAGACATTGTGTTCTTGGAGATCAGGACATCACCTCATTTTAAAAAATCTTTTAGATTGGTTAATGCGGCGTGTGACCAAAATGTGGGCATGTTTCTGGCCCAACACAAGCATTTCCATTCAGCGTGCTCATACCGCTAGCATGCTGGGTACGCTGCCAATTGAAAAAAAAAAAAACTTACTTCAGTCCACAAGTTTCTCTCAAGAAGTCAAATATCGGTTGGAGTGACGTCACTCAGCCCAATCTTCGGCATTCAGTGTACACACATCGTACCAATATTGTCTAGAGTTAGAATCAATAGTTATAATCTGCCTATTTAGTCTACTGCTGGGCTCTACCACACCTCTCAACCCCACCCTTTTTATTTTTGCATCCAGTTTACTGCCAGCTGCCCTACGTTTATTCGTCACTCCATCGTATCCCAGGGCATCCTTACTCTACGTTAGCTAATTCGTGTCTCCACTCTAGAACACGTCTACCAACGATTATTGGCTCTGCAAAAAATATGACCGGCCTACTGCCTCTTCAGCTTGCTAAATAAATCCGAATGTTCACTGCCAAATCTTTTAAGTTTTTGCGAACGTTATCTTTCTTATAAAATCTTTATACTAAGTCTCAAGCTCTTATACTGTTTACTATGTTTATAGTGTAAAAGTACACAGTGTAACTGAAATGATAATCTTCACGGTTTTAGTGTTATTTTTAGTGCCTCAAAATGTGTTTAAGAGTTCCACTCGTAGAGGTAAACCAAATTGCTTACAAAGAGATTGCAGCAAAGTGTTTACTGTTTATTTAAACGGTAGTTTAAGTAAACGGTTAAACCTACCTGCAAATTAAGGCTGAGACTGTGTAGAAAATGCCTATTACAATAGGGTATTTTGTGTCAAGTTTAACTTGTTTAAGTACTTTGTTTTAAACCAGCTTTATTATCTCTACGATCGCTCATTATTTTGGACTCTAAATCAACTTATGAATTGTTGAGTTTATCACAGTACAGTAGCTGTAATCTTTTTTGGCTATCAGACATCGATTAATCTTTTTCTTCATATAAAAGGCGATATGTGATGTTTGTATATAAGCAAAATTTAAGAAAAGTGATTTTTTAAGTGTTTTTGTCATAAATTCAAGAGAAGTTTAAAATAATTCTCCCAGTTTAAAAGCCTACAAAACACGCTTTAATATCGAGTTGGCGGTCAAACGCGAGCCTATTACTGAAAAAAAAACTGAATGTCCTGGTAAGGATAATGGGAAATACTATTTAAATTATTGCATTGCCATGGGTCCCTGAAAAATATCAAATACAAATTTTCTGTGAGAGTGTTTCGTTATATTTTACGAAATGCTTAAGAAGATCGTAAAACAGTTTTTTTAAATTATTCACTTTAAAAGAAAATGTCTAACGTTACCAACTTAACAATATTTTTTTCTTAAGTAGTGTATCTTAACCTGTTTAGAGGACAAAATTAAAAATACTAATATCAGTGATAACAATTTTTTGTCTTATCACGAGATTAAATTTGAGCCATATTGTTTCAGCGACTCAATGGATTAAATCAGCTTTATATGTATTTATCTATTCCTAATGTACGTGTTGATGTCGTCATTTGTAAAGTATTGAATTAAATGTGGTCGCAATTTCTGAGTACCCAGATTAAATCCATTCACGTGCTAGCGCACTTTTCAAAAAAAAAAAAAAAACACTTCAAATATTTTTTGGTTACTGATATTATTACCAAACATCATTTCGGAATCATCTGTAAGAGCAAACAAAAACTTGGACCAAATTTAGTAAAATAAATCTCTGTACCTTTCCCGCAATCTGAGTGTCAGTATGGAGTTTGTATGGCGTAGTTACAAATTACGACATTTGTAAGCATAGTGCCCTTGCTGTCTAGCAAGATATTAAATGACCATATCTTTCTTAATTTTGAACACATTTTAATTAGGTTTTCGTTGATCGGCTCTTTTTATGGTTTCTGTAAGAAGGCAATAAAAAGAATCAGCAGGTAGCCTATCATAATTACGGAAAACAAAAATGCTTATTTTTTTTCTCTATATATGTATTTATATAAAAATGAAACCCCTATTTCTCCTGGTCGCGCTATAACTTGAGAACGGCTTTAGCGACTCCATTCGTCTTTTTTAAAAATGTTTTCTAATACTTTGTAGAACTTACATTTAAAAACGGCTGGACAGATTTGGATGAAATTTTGTGTTCCTGGAGCGGGTCATAGTAGCGAGGTCGAAGGCTGAGCTTACACCCTTGCGAAGCCGGGGCGGGTCGCTAGTACTAAATAGATTAGTAATTGTGACAGATTGCTAAAATATTGGACATGACGAAATATTTTTTGGCAAGTCTTTTATAGGTAGGTATGCAAATAAATATGATAAAAATAAAATACCAGTATTATTATAATTATTTATTCAACAGACTTCATCAAATGAAATTACAACATCATTGAGCAAAATCAATGTAGAAATTGAAACGTCTCGTATAAAATTTATCGTACACAACGAAACAACTATTCTATAGACTAAAGTTAAATGATTATTTACGGGATATTTACCGTGGTAAGGTTGTGGAAGGAGCTCCCGATATTTCGGCGCAGTTACATGCACCATGTTCACGGGAAGACATGGTGCATATAACTGCGCCGAAATATCGGGAGCTCCTTCCACAACCTTACCACGGTAAATATCCCGTAAATAATCATTCTATAGACTACTATAAAAATTAACATTCATTTTTACATACACCCAGACAGTGTGAAATGTTTCACCTTGCAAATGATTATAAAATTAGGCCAAATTATATTTAAAAAAACTCATAGTATAATCATATGTGTTGCCGTTCTAAAAATTTTTTTTTTGGTGATCTAAAAATACTCGAATCAATTAGATTAATAAAAGAAAAAGAAAATACCCAACTGCATTGTAGCCTATGACAAACCGAGGACAAATCTAATGATACTTTACACATCAAAATCGGTCAAGCCGTTTAGACTATAGGAGGTAATAAAAAAATAGAAACACAGCATGCGATTGAAAAATATTATATTCTTGACCATTCGGGTAAAATAGTTTTATGGGTATCATTCGGCAAATAAATTATCAAAATAAATTGCACTAAAATAATTGCAATGTTCATTTTAAACATAATTTTTATCTTCAATATCAATAACGTATCAGTTTTTTAGTATTTTGAAGTATATTGAAGAATCCCATATTAAAATAAAATAAAAAGTTCACCTAAAATTATCAAAAAATACCAAAATGTTAATATCAGGGCTTAAATATACGCATGCACACTCACAAAATAACGCGTATCTACATGCGTATAATTGTTTAAACTCTATTGATATGAAATACATATATGTATGTATATCAGTCCCTGGCAGCCATATTACAAGCTTTGCTTAGTTTGGGGTTAGATGATCGTGTGTGTAAAAAAATGTCCCGAATATATGTATAATTATACGGAAGGTAATTTACTAAGAAGGGTGTTATTTTTGTAATTAATTAAAATCTTTTGCAAGGCTAAGTTCGTTTAAGATGTTAAATATGGGTTAACATAAACACAGTACATATCTACTAAAAAGGTTCACAATTTCAATATTATAAGAGTTTTTACAGAATTCTTACTCATACATAAGATTTTTTTAATATTGTCTACTTTTATACATTTTGTCACTGTTTCATTCGAATTCGTCAATAACATAATTCTTGTTATGCTAATTTATAGCACACATAATTTAATAAATTTAATATCTCGTATAATTTTGTATATTTTATACGGGCCGTACTCACGTAAGATAAAGTATAATAGTCTTTTACACGGTGAATGCGCGCGCGCGGCCCCTTCTCGCTATGGGCTAAGCAAGACGGGGTCACAATATACGGGGTAACTGGCTCAATCTTACGTGGGTAGTTCCCGTATAATATACACAAAATAAGTGAAACCTACGTCAAAAAATAAATAAAACAAAAAATCCATAACAAAATCTCACAAAATAAAAATGAGATTTTTATTAAACAAATTGACCTTCTAAAAACAAAAACCGACCATTCTATTTTTCATTGCTTGCAATCTTTGAAGTAACTTGTTGCTTACATATAAGTAATCTTATACTAACTGGAAATACTGCCTTCAACTTTATACATATATTTTACTAAAAATGTATAAGACAGGTAATAACGAAACGTTTATTATCATCTATAGTGTTTCAATGTATTCTCCTAGTTATTTATTATTAAACGTAGATAGTAGTTTATTTTTATTTTTGGCTAATTTCATCTACTAAATTCTACAGATCACACAATTTATTACAAGGACATTTAATCATATTATTATTATTAGTTATTTATTTTTTACATAATTTATATACATTAGTTCATTCTAATACAAATCGTAGTATTATAAGTCTAGAACAGTAAATTAATTAATTAGGTATATACCTATGCTGTGTAAAAATTGCTAAACATTTAATAAATACAATGATTTTATAAACGTGTTAAGATTTCGTTGTATTCACGCAATTATTTTGAGTCAGAGGTAATGATAATTATATAAGATTAAAAACCAACGACCAATTCGGAATAGAGCTACCTTTTAATACGTATTAAATTTCTGGACAGATTTTGATCAAACATAACTAAAAACAACCGCAATGAAACCAGCTTTCAAATAACAAACTGCACCGTTTCGTTGTGGGTAAAAATAATAAACAGAAAAGAAATAACTTCACTTTCAACATTATCATTTTAAGGTTTCACCCCAATATTATTATTACAGAGCACACAGAGATTTGACATCTTATATCTTGGGGTGACGAGCGCAGTGCATTGCCATCTAGGGTTTTGAACTGTTGAAGTTCAAAATTCTGAGTGGCGTTGAGCTGTTTGGACAAGTGTGAAGAGCCATCAGGCAAGCGACTTCGCTCGTCTCGTCACTCATATCATGAAAAAAAAATGAAAAAAAAAACATTCACCATGAACTTGTTGATTACGACGCAAGCTGCCACTGCGCAAAAATAACATCATGTGGACGAATTCTGTGTGATGAAAGTGCGAATCATTACCGCACAAACTGAATACTGGCGCAAGTACAATAACGTCCCAAGCCACTGCGTAACGCGTGCAACAATTTTTAGACTAATAGGTTATGCTATGACAATAAGAAAAAGAACGACGATACTTTTTTATTGTTTTAAAACACTTATTAATTTAATACCAACCAGTGTACAATTAAATAGTTACTGCGAATTGTGAGCGAACGAGTAAGCGAGCGTTTGTGTTAACTGCATAATAATGTTTTGACAAAAACAAAAACAAAACAATAACGACGATACCAATATCATTGTTTTAAATACATTTATTTTAACACTAACCAGTATTTAATTAGAATAGTATTTAAAAGTTACTGCGTATTGCAATTAATTGCAAAATGTCATATTGACAGAAGTAAAGAAACAAAACGACGGTAGATTATTTTTATTTTTAAAACACTAATATAATTTAACACTGGTTACTTTCATATTATACTACATTAGACCTTACCATTCCCCGGTATCTAAACCTTTATACTTATCTTAACCCGGTAGGTTGTTAAAATCTCTTATGTACAAACTCCGAAGAGCGAGACGACATCCCAAACGCCTGGAGCCAGACATCATCGCAGAATTTGTCTGAAATATTGGACAAAACATAGATATATAAGAAACGGTACTATAGAGGTAGAATTATACAGGATGGGGGATTATTTTAAGATTTTATTAAATTACCGCTTTCCCCGTTAAACGGGGATAGAGAAGGGGACAACGGGAAGCATTTTTAATTATTTTACTAAAGTAACGGCCCGTTTAACGGGGACGCGGCCTCTGGGGACAACAGACCTAAATTGTTAAGGCTTAAAATGCCATCTTCGTGGTCAGTTCATAATATGGTCAAAGCTAGGTTGAGTTCGAGGGCGTCTACCGCAACCTATAGACAAGATTTCAATTAAGGTTTCAAAGACAACCTCAAGATTCCGCCATTGTTCCACCAATTTAAATCATATTATGTCCGGCATAGCTCTGTGATAGCTCGTCTGCTATCTAAGCAGGAGATCCCGGTTTCGAATACGGATCGGGCAGATGTTTGCTTTACGGATTTAAACATCTCTGGGTCTTAGTGTTTTTATACCATAGGTTGCAAACAAGTAGAAAGGCTGCCTGATGGTACGCAGTCTCCGTTGCCTATGGATACTTTTAACACCCTAAATATTACAAATACGTTGCCGACCTTTATAATACTCTATTCCCTCGCCTTATTAATAACCCCATGTTGTAGCTTCACGGAAATACCGCAGAAAAGACCTGTTTGTATGTGTGAGTTGCTTTTAAGAAAGTTGTTTTGAAACACTTACCTCAAAATATTATGTATTGTAATTGAAGAGTAGAGGAAAGTGAGAAGCAGGGACGCAGATACTGGACCTGAGGACAATGAGATAAATTATTAATATGCATAGAAAATTATCAAAATTTTTGCTTAGCTTATAAAAACTACGGTTCAGCCGAATGTACAGCCCCTCAGAAACAGTATATTTTTCGGAATAAAAACAGTTTTTTAACCTCGTCGCAAAAAGAGGGGTGTTATAAGTTTAACGTATCTATCTACCTGTGATATCATAGCTACTGAACGGCTGCACGGATTTTGATTTGTTTTTTCTTTTCTTTGAAGGGTAGCTTGATCTAAAGTGCTGTTAGCTATGATTTAAGAAAATCTAGTCAGCCATTAAAATATTATCAGCTCTTCCATCGGAAAAAAAACATTTTATACTTGTGTGTTAGGTACTTTCTGGCTCTCAATTAAGTGTGCAAAAAATCATGTTAATCCGTTATTTTACTCAGTTGCAACGTGGAGGAAGTACAAACAAACCTAATTTCAAATTAACAATATAAAGTATGACTGTTAAGTAAGGTATAGGTACTTTCAGATTAACGAAGTATGAATTACCTCTATTATGTATGTTCTAAAAATACCAATAATATGACGAGGAAAAGGAATGGAAATACATTTCCGATATTATAGGAATATTTCCACAGCAAGCCACATGTTACCGACCGATCTTTCTCCAATAAACCCGATCTCATGAACAATGGATTCTGGGTAGAATGTTACACGGTTTACTTTTACACAGTTATTAAACTTTCACTATTTTGATTAACATTAATCTAGATTAAGCACATCACCACTTAAGATCATGTCATCAATTAAGGTGAAACGTTTCACTTTGGCGGGAAAATCAAATTTCAAACAGCTTTTTTGTCCTTGTAGCTAGGCCGGGTAATTATTGTGATATGGCATAGTGTTCGCGAAAATTGTTGGTCGTTCTTTACATTATCATGTACAGCTATTAATCAGTTACTCACCATATTACTTACATTTGGCAATAAACCGTTTGAAACAGCATAAATTTGTTTATTGACAAATGTATGTAATAATGTGCATTGGAGATAAATAACTTTACGCGAGTTTGTAAAGAATAATAATCAATTTTCGCGAACATCATGATCGTTTACAATAATTACCCGGCCTAGCTACAAGAACATAAAAACTGTTTGTAATTTGAATTTCCCGCCAAAGTGAAACGTTTCACCTTAAAACTATAGGATTGGTAACCAAATTACTAATTAGTGGGTAATTTTTCTTATGTTGTTGTTCATTTCACCACCAAAACCTAGTTCAAATGTGCAATTTTTCAAAATAGTTTCCGTACCCTAAATTGAGAAGTAATAGATAGATAACTATTTATTGTTCACACCAGAAATGACATGCATAAGTCAAAAACAACTAAAACCAGTGATATAATTGGCAGCATTATCGCTATAAGCGATCTCTTCCAGGCAACTTAAAGTTAGTAATTAAAACTATACACAAGGATAAAACTGGTCTCAAAAAGATTTGAGGTTAATTAAATCTTGGCATGGTTTTTATTTATTTTATATCTTTGGCTTCACAGGGTAAGTGTGATTAGCCAGTATCATGTAAAGTAATAAAATTAGTTTTCTCATACTCAAAATTAAAAGGTGAGTATTTAGCTCAGGAAAAAATCGTGGGCGATTCACAAAAGGATCAATTGATTTAGGGCACTTAAATGATTGAAACCATGGTGCAATCCACTTGCGGTGTGAAACGCTACAGTACCCGAGAATACATCTATTTCACACTTGAAATATAGGCGCTTTTGTTACGCTCGTGCTTCTAAGCATATGGTACGAAAGAGGTTGCTTTCATCCCTTAGTAAACAATCGATTATTGTAATGAAATTGCGCTAACTGATTAGTATAGAAAAAGTTGGAGATCCGGAGAGTATGAAAGTTCTATAACCACGCTCACCGACCCGAGATATCTTGTCATTCGCACATTGAGTAAGAATTTAAATTAAGGACCGGCCAAGTGCGAGTCGGACTCGCGCACGAAGGGTTCCGTACCATTATCTATAAAAACGGCAAAAAAAACACGTTTTTTGTATGAGAGCCCCCCTTAAATATTAATATTATTTTAATTTAATTATTAATTTTTAAATTAAATATATGACTAAATATTCTGTGAATATTTCAAGCGTCTACCTGTTGCCGTTATCAATATCGGGCAAAAACGAGCAAAAAAATCACGTTTGTTGTATGGGAGCACCCATAAATATTTGTTTTATTCTATTTTTTGTATTTTTTGTTATAGCGGCAACAGGAATACATCATCTGTGAAAATTTCAACTGTCTATCTGTCACGGTTCATGAGATACAGCCTGGTGACAGACTGACGGACGGACAGACAGACGGACAGCGGAGCCTTAGTAATAGGGTCCCGTTTTACCCTTTGGGTACGGAACCCTAAAAACCGATTGGACATTGTCTTAAAAATAACACCGTGTTGATATTTTCGCATGAAGCTTACTCATATAATATTGATCGAACTTCACTTGCAAGTTCGTTTAATCACATATTATGATGGCAGAGGAAAACGAAAAAAAAAGAAAAAAAAATATATCTTCGATCCACGCAAACAATATTAACATAAAAATTACTATACAACGTTTGCAATGTTATTCTGAAAAGAAAAACCAATACATTTTCATTCCTACTTGGCGAGATGACTTTGGCCAGTTAGCGTATAAATCATAAATCGTACCTACATTTAATAAAAATAAAGACCAAGGTAGTTTTTTTTGCAGATTTACCTTTCGGTGGAATCAGACCAGCTTCGGAGGATTTTAATTCAACGCCATTGTTAAATAATAAACTGCTATGGCGGTACTGAAATTAATATTCGATTTGTAATTTAGTTTTGTCCTATTGGATAAAGGCTAATCTGCCTACGGCTGAGTTTTAAATGAAATTGCGGTTGACATAACCTTCGAGGAAATCTCTCCATTGAAATTGAAGGAAAAATAAGATCTTAAACCAATTTCGTCGATGAATTGAGTTAGTTATTTACTTAAGAACTTTAACAGTGGATCTAAGCGACATCCTTGAAAAAGTACTTAAAGATGTTTTTAGCGGGCTATTTCTTTTAAATAAATAGAAAAGATGGCGTTAAAATAATAGCATTTTTTACATGACTGCCTAAAAAAGAAGTGTTATTTTTCTAGGGTTCATGTATGGGTTTCTTCATCATTACGGGTCGTCTTCCTCGCCAGTGTTGGAGAAGGAGAAGGTAAGGAGATCGGCGTGCGGGGCCGGGGCCCCATTGCCGAGGCTGGGCTCCGAGGGTACGCTGCCCTCGGGGGGGTATGTCTTCGAGGACGCGAGTGCCTTTCGGCGCCCTCTGTGGTTATGGGTTTCTTATTTCCACCAAAACTCCTAAACACCTGTAGCGATTTTGATAAAATCCATACAGTTTCGTTTATTGTACCGTTTTTATGTAGACGGTTATTTCATTCAGAGCCTGGACCATTGAAAATATAAAGTTTTTTTTTATTTGGATACGAAACCAATTATATTTTAGACCTATTAAATAAAAAGTAGGTAATAATTTAACACAGAATTATTTTGATATTTTACCAGGAAATGCGAGTTAATTTTCTTTATCTGAAAAGGGCGAGCTTGGTCGGACCCTATATAACAAATCCCTTAATCGATCAAGTCCAGTGCAAAGTGGCCGATTTTTATCAACTTCGAAAACACTACGTGAGCTGCAAAAATTATCCCAAAACTTTCAATCTTATTTCATAGAAATAAAGGCGGAAATTCATTGAATTGTTCCCTAATGGTATAGAAAATAGTAGGTTATTCGTCATTCTGAGCATAGGTCAGAATTTGATGTATATATAAATAAATAATCTCATTGTTATTTTTGGAAAATAAGAGATCTATGTTTATATCTTGTTAGGATCGAGTTATTTATTTATTCCGCTTATCTTACTTATTTTCAAGTAGATAAAATATCCCAATAATTATTTTTGACAGTTAAACAAATACATTTTTGATGTGAAACATCTATTGGCACGCCTTGGCAGTAAAACCGACGATCTAATAGCACTTGGTCCAATACGCATAACGTCCAAATCGCGGATAGTCAACACGCAGTTGGTATGCTGTGGAAGGCAAACAGTATAACGCTCTCTTATGCCGTTATGTTCCACATCTCCCGGGCGTCCCGTGACGGCCAACTTTTCAAATCAATACTTGAGTGTATAGGTAAAAAAAATAATCTTATTAAATTATGAAAAAAGGTACACAATATTTGGCGAAGAGTACATGCTAAATTATCAAAACAAAACTTTTTATTTTGGTTCGTTAAAAATCTTAAGTAGGTATAAGTAACCCAAATCAAAGGAGCTCAAACTTAAGGAGTACAGAGTTAGGTTAAGCAAGTAAGAAGTTAAGTTTGAGTAGTCATAGTAGTCATTAAAAAACTCCACTATCCACCTCCTAGCTCATCAGATCAATTCAATGGTACCAAATTATTGTATTGTCAACAGAATTACATAATCTTGCAAAAATTCAAATTAATACGACAATTGTTTGTAGGTTAAAATCGACATTCAAGATTTGTTTCCATAATTCGTTAGTTACATGTGAAGCTAAAAAAGCGTGTTAAAATTATAACGAAAAATATGCTGAATAGAATAATGGTAAAAATGCATAACTGGTAAGAATATGATAGCCTATTTATTGAAGAACGTTACGGCAAAGCCTACCATCACCGCATTGACAGGAAAACAACCGCAACTGACGACAAATAGCATACAGCTCACACAGTAAGGGATTTTTGCACTGTTTTGTATGTTAGATTCTTTGTTTAGGTCAAATCTTGCAAGCTAAATTAGAACCAGTTTAGAAGGGGCTTGGAGAGCAGAAAACGATAAAGTGAGTATCATCACACTGAATTAAATATGGTCGCTGCTTCAAGATGGAGGATTTTTGCTGCGTATCATTTGACCATGCCAATCAATTTATCAGTAACATGACAGATAGGCAACCAATGATAAATCATCATCGCGGAAATACAGAGCTACCATTGGTAAAAAAAAACATGTTTGTTTAGTTCATTTAAAAAGAAACAGCGAATGCCCCTTACTTACTATTTTAATATAATGTTTCAGAACGTTGTTATATGACAAAACAAATAAGAGCACGGAATACGCAATAAATACAGTTTTATCTTTATCTTATCCGTTGAACAAGCATACTGTATAAATAAGCTGCTCTCTGAATACACTTCAGGCCGAGGTTCAGTGTAAACTGAGATATTCCTTTCGGGATTTTTGACTGGCTCGATCTGAGGTGCTTGTTTTGGCGCTTATTTTGAGTATGTATATGTTTTATAAATAACTAGCGGTTGGCCACGTTTTCATATGCGAAGACATTCAAATAAATTTCAACCGCCTGTTGCCCCCCTTGGTTCGGGTCTTTAGATAAATATTTTCTGCAGGTGCAGTAGTTTTGAGATTTCGTGATGTGTCAGTTAGTGGCATTTCGCTTTTATTTATAGTTTTTTTTACTCTATAAACTAGTGTTTTTTTTCTTAGCCTATTTCGTCGCACTGTTGGACAAAGGCTATACTCACAGTTAATCATAATATCATACTTATATTGTAATTTCAATTTAGTGATAACAAAGACCACATATGGTTAGTATGTACAAAAGATTTAATACTAAGTTTAATGAGAATCATTAAAAAGTAATTTAATTCACGTTACATAATAATAATATTATACCAGTAGGTCATGCACCTATATACGCGGCGCTCCCTCCGGAACCATTACCCCACAGACTTTGCATTTTTTTGCATTACCCGTACTAAATACCTCAGGATGGGCGTATTAGTGTCATCTGCCACTGCTTTTAGGATGCTGTTGCTATTCCGCGTACCTTCCTCGCAAGCGTTGTTATTTTTTTCCTTATCATCAAAACTGTCAGCGTGTATGTGCATTACAGTAAAATTCATTTTCATACCCACTTTATAAATGGTCGCCATTTTGTATTTATGAAGACGTCATCCAGTGACGTACCTTAAAACTTAAAATAATCTATTGATGTAGTTGTTGAAATTTCCTTTTTTCGTCGTCGGCGTCAACAGAGAATTAAAGAGATACGACCTAACTGCCACAAATTGGGACGTCAATGCATTAAAAACTTTTTATAATTCTTCATATTGTTATTATGCTTCTGCAATTTGAACTCTTTAATTACCATTACGTGAATATTGCTTATAATTTTGTCCGTAACTACATATTTGGTTTTACTTTAAACCTTTCAAAAATAGGGTTTTGTTGTGACTAATTTCCTCTGTGTTACATATTAGAATTAATATTATTCAGTAAATTAAAGAGATTTTTTTATGTCTCCGCTATATGTTGTTTTATGACCACATCGTCGCTTACCAAGAGGCGAGTTGGTGGTCCAACGCGGAGTTATTCGAGACAATTTTTTTTAACAAATTTCAAATTTTTTTTTTGTCGAAGTTGGTTAGAAAACTACAGATATATCAGTAGATCTGAAGTGATCTTTTCACGGGTGCTACATTGTTGGGATGTGAGGTGTATACTCAGAACTTGAGTGATCCTGTCGACCTAACCATCAGGTGTCACAGGTGTGAGTATACACTACGTGCGGTGCTGGGATGGTTGCAGGTCCTGGGGCCATACCGCCACCTGTTTTAAGCGATTCATTTCGAGTGACTGCGAAAAAGCACACGAACGTGAACCTTAATGCGCAGAGATACGGTTTACGGACGCAAAACTTTTCGCAGCCACTTAAATTGATCGCTTAAAACGGGTGAGGTGGCCCCTGAATCGAGCCTTAAATAACATTATCTTTTCATTCCACTTATATGATTATTTACGGGATATTTATACCATGGTAAGGTTGTGGGAGGAGCTACCGATATTTTGGCGCAGTTACATGCACTATGTTCACGGGAAGACTGACTGTGCCGAAATATCGGGAGATCCTTCCGCAACCTTACCACGGTAAATATCCCGTAAATAATCATATTACTGTAGTGAAAACCGTGATAGTTTAAAACAATCTTTTTATACGTTTCTTTGATTTTACTGCGTTTGTTACAATAATACTTTAAAAGATGATAATATAATTACAATCATATCATTAAATTATGTTTGTTCGGGGTAATTCGAGTCGACCTATGTTGTCAAATTCTTTTCATGACGTATAAATTTAGGTAATTTTGAGACAGTAAGTAGGACAACTGTGACCAGAACCACCGGAGGATGGGCAGCAGCGTTCTAATAGTACACGGTGAACGTACTGCGATCCCCAAGCCGCCTGCCAAGCGTGGGGATTATGGCAACACCCCTCTCTATGAGGGAGGCCTTGTCCAACAGTGGACGTTAATTGGCTGATGATGTGTGTGTGATGTGAAGTAGGACAAAGGAAGGTGAATAAATAACTGGCCAAGAGCGTGTCGAGACACGCATATGGTATTTCCGTAATAAAAGCCATATATTATAACTAGCTGCGCCCCGCGGTTTCACCCGCGTGGTGATGAAAATTGGTGAGGATGATTATGATGAAAAGTAGCTTTTGTGATAATCCAGGACATAAGTAATGTATATTCCAAATTTCATCCAAATCCATCCAGCCGTTGCTGCGGGATTGGGTAACAAACATCCATCCAAACTTTCATTAATATGATATTAGTGAGATAAGTGTGATTAGTGTGATTGTAGTTATAGTCCAGTAATTGATAGTATTAGAAAAAATCGACGGACGATCGTGCTATGGAAGCAACAGCGTAACGGTAGCTCTAGGAAGGCGCAATGTTTCCATACTTATTCTGTAGGCATTATTTTAAACCGCCGCTTAAGATAAAGATCAAACAACATTTTGTTTCCAAATGAATCGTGAAACAAAAAGAACTAACTAGTTAACCCGTCATCCCACTACAAAACTCAATTTCTCTCGCGACAAAAGCAAAAAATCTTCATCGCACTAAGGGCGCGTTCAGACTAAGCCAACTGTCACCTCATCTCTTGCACACATAAATAATACAAAGCAATAACAACTCGGCGAGCTAACTGCGGCGTGCCACAGTTATTACTTCCCCTTAACCCCCTCCCCTCCACTTACCTCGACACGCTGTAATTATACCCAGCACGGGAGATTGCGCGGTCTTAAAACAAGTGTTTATGTACAGCTAAAGATTTAATTTTGGTAACTTTGTACGGAAAATGGTGCCACCATTTCGTATAAAAACACAAAAATAAGGTGCTAACTAACATTTAATTGAACACTATCAAGAAATTGAACATGGTGAACGTAATGCGATCCCCAAGCCACCTGCCAAGCGTGGGCATTATGACAACACCCCTCTAAGAGGCATTTGAACACTGGATGGTTACTGGCTGATGATGTGTAATGTATTACAAAAACTGGCCGAGTGCGAGTCGGGCTCGCGCACTGAGGGTTCTGTACCACCACAAAATACAACAGTTATCAATTTAAAAATCAGGTTTGTTGTATGGGAGGGATTATGTTTAAAGTGAATAATATAACTAAATATTCTGTGATTATTTCAAGTGTCTACTTATTTCTGTTATCAATAACGAGCAAAACTGGCCAAAAAAAAATCACGGTTGTTGTATGGGAGCCTCTTTAAATATTAATTTTATCATACTTTTAAGTATTTGATGTTATAGCGGCAACATAAATACATCATCTGTGAAAATTTCAACTGTCAACTATCGCGGTTCATGAGATACAGCCTGATGACAGACGGATACACAGACAGACGGATGGACAGCGGAGTCTTAGCAATAGGGTACCGTTTTACCCTTTGGGTACGAAATCCTAAAAACACATCAGTCTTAGGACTCAGAAGTGATAACTTCAGTAGTAATTCATCTAATCTACAAGAGATTTAGCTGTATAAACGGTACAGCGTGACAATGGCGCGAGTTCCATGATTTTTGTTCACCTAAAAAATGCTCAACGCGCCTAAAGAAGTTTTCACTTCAAAAACAGTTAGGCAAACCTAAAATGTGAGAAGCGAATGTGTTAGCTTAGTCACTGTACCGCAGCGTCGAGAGAGCTGGGAGTACCTAATGCGACATTCTTACGTGACAACGATTTATCCGGCGTGTATTGTATCCCCTTAATTTATAGCGGCGTTTAAACCCGCACAAAATTATTTCCTCATATTCAAATGAAAAAATGCTCGGAACAATTTTGGCAACATAAATAATAGTGGGAAGTATCCAATAAAATTACACGTGTGAAAATATTCACGTGGCCGGTGAATGGGATGATAAACGACGATTATCGCGGTATTGGCGCGATTTGTATGATATCAGTGGAAACTTTGTAGGAAACTGGGTCAAGCTAGTCATTAGGTAATTTATGTTTTTGGATAGATAATACAAATTATTTGCTTTTATTGTGCAAACTGCTAGTCTGTGTGTTCCCCGATAGTTACAATCTGGGTGTCTTCAAATCACGAGTCAATCGGTTTCTTCTAGGCAAGCGTGCTCCATTATAGACCGTCCCATCGCTTAACATCAGGCGAGTTGGCGGTCAAACGCAAGCCCATTAATCTCACTAATATCATATATGTGAAAGTTTGGATGGATGGATGAATGTATGGATGGATGGATGTTTGTTACTCAATAACGCAGTAGTGGCTGGATGGATTTGGATGAAATTTGAAATATACATTGCTTATGTTCTGGACTAATACATAGGATAATAATAGATAATAATAAAAAACAAAAAAAAATACTATGGCATGTATGATATTTATAAACAAGTATCACTTGAGAGCCAGCTCCTATTAAAGGCTAGGCGTATTCTTCGACCACACCATTACCTAACATCAGGTGAGCTGTGTTCACACGCCTAGCCTGTCAACCATTAAAACTGTTTCAGCAATTCTTTGTAAACAAATGTATTGATTGTATTACGAACCAAACTGTGGCATATTTTTTACTCCCGACGAAAAAAGAGGGGTGTTATAAGTTTAACGTGTGTATCTGTGTGTTTTTGTTTGGGTGAGTTGATAGTGAGTGTTCTTAGCTATGATTCAAGGAAATCTGTTAAGCCGTTTGAGGAATATCAGCTCTATTATCTGGAGTTTTTAAAAATATTTCATTTTTTTGTACATTATAGATAGATATCATAAACTATTGTGCACACCAGGAAAAACAAATACATACAGATATAATAATGGCGGAATTATTGCTTAAAGTGATCTCTTCTAGGCAACCGTTAGATAGAAGGATTTACGTAAATCACAATACCACATCGGAAAAAAATCTCAGACACGATAGTTTTGTTTTTCTCGAAAATTTAAGAAGAAAACGTACGCTTTTTAATTAACTATAGTTTAAAAAAATATTTTTAAGTATTTGTTTAGTAATAATGTTGGCAACAGTAAGCTGTAATTGTTCCGAAAACAGTACGAAAAGACATAAAATGTTAAAGAAAAATTAACTTATCATTCTCAATTCAGTAGCAGGTGTACTTTCGGAATCGTAACAAAGAAAAGGCCTGCAACAATTAAACGTGGATCAAGCGCCCTCGTTACTAACCATTCGTGAGTCTCGAACATAATTATGATCCGGGATAAAGGCCGGATCTAACATAATTACACCCGACATCTGATCCTATATCAAACACCTTATTTTTATGGTAATTACACTTTTCTCCGTCGTCTTAATTCAATTTACCATCACGGAAGTTATGACTTACGGACATTTTCAGCGAAATAATGGAGCTTCAGGTTACGGTTTTATTGTAATTTATCGTGAAACTTATTTGCTTTTAGCACCTCCGGCGTTTCCAAGTAATTATTCAGACATTTCAGCCGAAAATAACACCCATTGCGTATTGGCGGAGGAGTAAATCTTCCGCGCGAAACGAACGCTCTAATTGGACAGAAAGCTTGACGTTTTAAATAATAGTCAAGCTGTTTATTAAAACTGAGATTGAAATTATTAATTGATACCAAATGAAACGGAAACCGACTAATATTCTATCTGATTCAGCGTAAATAAGCAATGCTCGCCGTTAACTCGAGTATTCGTTTAATTTTTCCGCTCTATTTCTTCCATTGAATGTGTATCGTGGAAATGGAATAAAGCGAGCAAGATTTTACTTTTTTTTATAAAAAGGTCGCTTCTAAGTTAAGCTAATGAAGCACTCAGTTGGACATTAATATCGTATAAGTCATCGCTAAAGTTCTTCCGATGGTTTGGCAACAGACGCGGTGCGTAAAAAACAACAGATCCCCTTGTTTCTGCCATTCGCTGGCGCACTTCCATATCCATTAGTGAATGTTTAGCCAAAGTGTTCCACGAACTTGGGCCCATTAGGCCGTAGCCTTTTTGTCTTTGCCCCTAACTAACTTTTTTTATTTGTTTCCCCAGTTTGGATGCTAAGTGTTTTTCGTATGCAAGCTCTGTAGAGAAAGTTGCCAGTAAGTTGCTTTGTAATGTTTAAATGCTTGTTCGTTCTTTTGGAGGTTTTCAGTAGTCTGTAGTGAATGTTAATTTTGTTTTATTGTGGTTTGAACTTTTGTAGTTGTTTGAGGGTTTGTGTTTTCAAGGAGACACTTAAGTAAATTAGCCAATTATAACTCCTAAAAAATACTTATCAAGGTTTCTAAGGTATTTATTTAAGACTAATTAACACTCGGTATTCATAATCTTCTTCTTCTTCTCATATATAAAAGGCGATGCGTGTAATGTGTGTATGCATGTATGTTCCCTATGGACTCTAAAACGGCTGGACTGATTTTGACGGGACTTGTACTGTCAGACAGCTGATAATATAAGGAGTAATCCCCGTGGGTGAAACTATGGGGCACAGATAATATATATATATAAATAGATAACCAACACGCAATTTTCATCTTTTTTATATAGCAAGCCTTTGTTTAAGCGGTGTATTAGTGTCGCTTTACAGTGCGATATAAACAATGCCTAGCCAAACGCATACCTAGTATGCCTGGACCAGCCTACTTTCTCAACGGCTAGACTCTTCAAACATAGTGGTTTTATTCAACGCAGATACACGGCTTTACTAAAACAAAAAAAAAAATACTTAAAAAATCAAGGGTCCGCAAAAATCCACTCCTGTATGACGGAACGCGTTAGCCTCATTAACCTGGCATGCACCGGCATGCAGGTAAGCTGTCATCATGGAAAATTGATTAGTTGGTCGCACACGAAAGTATGTAATGTAATGGTTTGGATTTTCTGTTGATTATATGCTTAATTTGAAATAAAGAATAAAGAAAGGAAATGTCGCATTTCTGCACGCCGATTCGCACAATGTTACGAGCCGACATAATACACAAATCTACTCATAAAGATTTAAGAAAGAACAATAAACGCATCTTCACACGAAACAAATTCTCCCCACTTCCTAAACCACACCGTAACCTGTGACTTTCATGATGAATGTACAATGTAACCCCTACCACAAATCTCGTTAGCTCCGCCCTCAGCGGCGCCACTGTCGCCGTTAGCGCGAATTAACGTTACCAAACACGTGTCTTGCGAGTTAACGACGTTAATCTTAGTTTGCAGTGTGGAGGCGGCTTTAGCGAGCTGTTATTAAGTGCCATGCGTGCATAAGTCGTGTTTGCTTTCCCAAAACGGCCCCTGTTTGACTAATTCGTAGTAATTTACGTAATCAACTTCTGAAGATGTAAGCTAGCTTCAAAACAATTGGTTGAGGGGTACTTTTAGAAACCCTAACAACCTAGGTATATACATTTATCTATTTATAGATAGATGAACCCTTTATTTTTCACACCAGAAATTAGGTACATACATGGGATATATTATGCAGAATATGTATATCACTAGATGCGCCCCGCGGTTTCGCCTGCGTTGAAATTAATGTGTCGCAAGTGGAGAACAATATAATTATGTAATATAAAAAAATCATTTTGCTCCAGTGTAATATAAAAAGCACATATTTTTATTCGATCTTTCATAATATTATTGCTGCCAGGGCAAAAAATGCTTGGACCGCCCATAATACCTGCAAATAGTCGTTGAAACTTTTTTAATAACTAAAATTAAGTAATCTCAACGACAATTACATCCAAAACTTTCATTTTTCGTTTTCCGGGGCAGTTAATCTCACTCCTTAATAGAAACACAACACCTCAACCCATAAACTTAACTTTGTTAATGCAAAGTTAGTCAGATTAACGCGGCGAGAATGAAAACTTTACCGGCTTGAGCGGAATGAGCGAAAAGGGCGAAAAAAGAGGAAGGTTCGAGCAAAAAGAGCGAAGTTCGGCGATAAGTCACGGTGGGCAGGTGTTGCCAACTGCCCCGCTGATTTACTCCACGACTTGCGAACGGCCGCGGGCCGCTGCTATTTGAGGTTGGGGACACTTTATTGCGTTTTACGGATACAGGTTTCTCAATTGAAAGAGATAGTCTGAAACCGTAATTCTATGGCACAAAAGGCTTTTCGCTATATTCAAGACGAAGGTATAGCATTTAAGAAGGTCATGAAATTGGAAGAGGTTTTTTATTTTTGATAAGCTTACGTTTGTCCTCTTTCAACCATGATTCTTACAAAAAATGCAGACTAGGATGGAGCACGATTGCTTAGAAGGTTGGGATTTGCTCCAAATAAAACAGTTGTTTAAATTGTTTAGACGTGTTCTATCATTACTTTCATGTTTAGTCAGAAAACTATGCCGAAAGAGACTATATTGTACATAAGTTTTACCATACCTACAAATGTTGAAATTGTGAAAAAAATGACGATGTAATATTGTTCACAATTGTGACTTAACATAGTGTATGAATTAGTTGATATTATTAACGATTTCAGGATCATCTTTATCAGGATTGAAGCACTGTAATGGTGATAGAAGATATTTTTTTTACTGAATTGTAATAGGCTTGCGTTTTACACTCACCTGATGTTAAGCGATGATACGGTCTACGAGTACGATGTACTCGTAGCAGGCTTGTCTGGAAGAAACTAATTAACTCACGCCTTGAATGCACCCAAATTGTAACTATAGGATAACACGCGTTCTGGCAGCGTATTCCACAGTCTAGCAGTTCGCACAATAAAATTGAAATAGTTTTCGAAATATTGAGTGTCACTACTTCGTGCCCGTCCTATCGCTGCCCATTTTTCTATCGTAGTCCTATAGAAAAATAGGCAGGAGGGAATTATATAATTCAGATCCGATGAACACTCTCCGAAATGTACTCCCATTATTTTAAAACATCTTTGGTTTTGAAGCAGCAACTTTCAATATCTTGATTTTGAAGGTAATGAAAACGAAATTCAATCGTAACTAATTAAAGTTTAAATTATGATAGTCAACAAACAGTTACCAGCCGGAAATTCGCTAACAAACGCTAAAATTACTTAAAAGCAGCTACCAATTAACAGTTCAAATAAATATTTACCTCAAGAAAGCAACCAATTAATTTGTATTCGAGCAAAGAGCAAGACAGCACGTTTCAGGCAACAAATAAACTCTAGTTTTGTATAACAGTAAGGGATAGCTAGACATTGACAGTTTCTGTTTTGTTTGGGGAATTTGGACACTACAGCTCACTTTCATTATATCTAAGGGTTCAGTAAAAGTTCAAAATGACACAAAATCACAATTATATTATGTTTCATCATAATCAGCCAGAAGATTTCCACTACTGAACATAGGCCTCCCCCTTTAACCTCCACACTGAACGACATCCTGCCATCTGCATCCACTGGATGCCCGCGACTCTCACAATGTCGTCGGTCCATCTAGTGCGAGGCCTACCTACGCTGCGTCTTCCGGTTCGCGGTCTCCACTCAAGAACCTTTCTTCCCCATCGGTTAACAGTTCTTCGAGCGATGCGGCCTGCCCATTCTCACTTCATCTTGCAGATTTTAATAGCTACGTCGGTGACTCTAGTTCTTTGGCGAATATCTACGTTTCGGATTTTATCGCGCAAAGAAACTCCGAGCATAGCTCTCTCCATTGCCCGTTGTGTGACTCTGAGTTTTTCCAAAAGGCCAACAGTTAAGGACCACGTCTTAGTACCATATGTCATCACTGGCAACACACACTGGTCAAATACCTTTGTCTTCAGGCACTGTGGTATCTTGGACGAGAAGATGTCACGCAATGTCCCGAACGCTGCCCATCCGAGTTGGATATATGGATGGATATATTATGTTTGTCCATCCTCAACTCTGTAACGGCTGAACAGATTTAGATGAAATTTGCTATGGTAGCAGCTCACGCCTTGTATTAACATATAGGTTTTTATTTCGGAGCTGTTTCATATAATTACAAAAGTGAAGCAGAAGAATTTTGTAATGCAAAGTGTTGCAGCGCGGCCCGCCCTAATGTGCGCGAACCTTAAGAGCGGGCCTAATGGCAGGATAAATTCTGATTTCCCCGCGCATCTCGCCACACCCAGCGCATGTACGGATAACAAACACGGGCGGCGCGACGACGCGCGGAACCAAGCTTGCGTACTCGACGTCTGAACTGACATGGACGGTAGTCCATGTCAGTTCAGACGTCTCACCAACCAACTGAGCGATGGTAACTGATCGGTGCAACAAACCGATGCCTCAAGCTTGTGTCACGCGAGACGAAAGACAGCGTATTGCGCGGATTAAAAATGTTGTAAGCGCCAAGTGCTTTCTACTCTCATAGCTTATAGAATAGACAATATTTTTAAAAATTGCTAGGGTCAGCTCTAGGTTATACATGAGTGATAATATTTACATAATTTATTGTTCAATAATATGTACCAAAACAGAATGCAAACCAAAAATGTTGAAAATTAGAGGTAACTTTGTGATGGTTTTCTATCGAGAAAATTTTATCCTACCATGTTTTCGTCAGGGTCGACCTTTACTTATATATTGAAGTTTCTTAACGTATTTTTTTTTTTCGATTTTGGACATGATTTACTACTGTGAAAATCTAATCAAAGATTGAAGATTTTGCTTTAGGCCCAATCTTAAACATATTTTTTGCTATTGACACTTCAACATCGATTAGAATTTTGTTATTTAAGAACATATTATATGATTTATGTGAAAACTTTATTTTAATATCGCTATTGATCTTATATAATTATGTCACAGTTCAAGATAACCCGATTGAGCCCTGTATACTATTGAACATTAACAACCCTTACTGTTTTTCTAGTACAGATCGCAAGTTCCCCGGCGGATTGTTTGCTTCACAAATACCGATGCGAAGTTTTAATACACAATAATAGCTTACAGAACGGTTCCGTGTTAGCGGCAAGTGCTTAAACTTTCATGCTTATAGGCGGCGGTATTTCGAGAGTGGATTGGTAAGATCAATGGTCATAAAGGAGGGAAGAGAGTCCATAAGTTGCAGAGTAAGTGCATTTTTAGTTTAGTGCCATGAACTAAATGCACGCTCAACATGCTCATTCAAAATACGAAAATTACGAAAGTGTTAGTCTGTTTGAAACGTTAAAAATTAAAATGCGTTGGTTCTTTTTGGTAGAACGGATTTTATCGCGAGTATTTTATATTATTTTAATTCCTGACATTTGGAAAACTTTGCTGTGTTCGTGGTCTCAAGTAAAATCAATGACGGATGCCTATAAAAGGTAATTAAATTAGTATCAAAAATATATAGTAACAATACAATACAATAGACATTGGGCCCTTGGGGACCGGGAGCACACCACATTTTCAAAAATCTTTCAGAGCGCCTGGCTAACGCGACGCGTGGCCAAAATGCTGGCGTGTATCTGGCTCAACGCATAAGCATTGGTTGCCATTCAACGTGTTAATGCCGCCTGCATGCTGGGTACGCCGCCAACTGATAGTGGGCTTGAGCACTTGGATTGTCTTTAGACCTTCAACGGTCTATGGACAGTCTAACTATTTGTGTAGTGTTAGCTTGCATTTGCTTAGCTAATAAAGGCACATGCCCGTTAAAAAAATGTATATAAGGAGCTCCCACGGTAATATCCCGTAAATAATCATATAACTGTAAAAGTTTTTTATCATGATAAGTGCAATAAATATCACATCACATCACAATACAATCAATAGTCAGTAAACGTCCACTGCCGAACAAAACCCTTTCTCTAAACCCGGGTCCAAATGACCCGGGTCCCAAAAAAATAAAAAATATATATTAAATACAAAATAATACAGTAATTACATAATCGTCGCAAATAATGAAACAACAGGGACGTGGTAAAAGAAGTTTCTATAAAAAAAATGCGTCTCGATTCACACTAATATTATACATGCAACAGTTTGTAAGAATGTATGTGTGTAATGCTTTATTATGTTCTCACTTAACTCTGCAATTGCTGTACCGGTTTGGATGAAAATTTTTGTGGAGGTAGCTTGTTTATAATCTGGATCTGATAGTTTCGAATCTGTGTTCCGTAGGAAAGCGAGTAAAACAGCGGTAATATTATAGTATAAATGCAAAACTGTTTTTGGCGCTTTCTAGTTCACGCAGTAACAGAGCAGCGAATCGGCGTGATTTTTGCATAGAGATAGTTGGAAGGCCGGATAGCGACATTTGTTTGTATCCGATATTTTACGGTTTCTGATGGAATTTCCAGTCCCAGCGAGTAAAACTGCGGGGCAGCAAGTACTCTATGAGAAACGAACCCATTCTTGCTTCGTATTCAACATGGCATAAAATTGTTAAACGATCTCCCGGAAAGTTCTGCCGCATCTTCCAAGCTGCCTAATACAATGAACTGAGGGAAAGTCACGATTTCGTTAATAAACTTTGACTTTAATTAAGTTGTCAACAGCTTAACAATCTGTGTCGCGTCTGCGCAATATCGGGTATTTGATAACATCGTGCGAATTCCAGTAAATATAAGTGGGGATCGTGGATTTTTCACGTCTCGTTAGAAGCCAAAATTAATCTCAAGTAGAAGCCGTATTATGGCAATAAAAATGATCAAAATATTATTTTTATTTCCTTTTGATTATCTTTAAATCTTCAATGGTCTAATATCAGTCTGTTTCTGGTGTTAGTTAGCTTGTATTTTGTATAGTAAAAAAAAGCACTTGAAGAAAAAAAAATATCATATAAACATTCTAATTTGTAAAAACAGTTTTTCTAATAAATCCCTAGTGTAATTTCGCTTCTACGTCGAGATTCATCAGAAAAACAGTTTTGAAAATAGACTTCCGCCGTTCCGTTAGAGTTGATTGAATCCCTTGGCCTTTTGGAAAAACTCAGAGTCACACAACGGGCAATGGAGAGAGCTATGCTCGGAGTTTCTTTGCGCGATAACATCCGAAACGTAGATATTCGCCAAAGAACCAGAGTCACCGACATAGCTATTAAAATCTGCAAGTTGAAGTGGCAATGGGCAGGCCACATCGCTCGAAGAACTGTTAACCGATGGGGAAGAAAGGTTCTTGAGTGGAGACCGCGAACCGGAAGACGCAGCGTAGGTAGGCCTCCCACTAGATGGACCGACGACATTTTGAGAGTCGCGGGCATCCAGTGGATGCAGATGGCAAGATCGCTCAGTGTGGAGGTTAAAGGGGGAGGCCTATGTTCAGCAGTGGACGTCTTCTGGCTGATGATGATGATGAAGTTGATTGAATCAGGCGATTCAATCAACTATTCTAGTTTGTCATTATTTTATTACTAAGTAATTGTTTGGTATAATCACAACCACGTCAAAATATAGGAGCAGAGATCAATTACTAACAAATCTTACACATTCATAGCATATAGCACCCAAATCCAGAGCCATTTCGTGTAAAACTCTTTCCTAATACCCTTTTAAATCTTGTATCGCGCGGTATACGGACGAAAAAGCTCCATTACATGACGCCGAGACAAAAAATAGGGGCGAATTCCCTCGGAGCCCTTGGAGCGGCTAATTCAACAGATTCCGATGCAGTGACAAATGTTAGGTTTTTCTGCTCTCACGATCTGGACGACAGGGTGAGGGGCTACGAAACTGGCTTTCTGGATTGAAGTTTGAGATTTTATTTGGTGATATTTGACGATACTTGTGGTAAGGTATTTATGAATATTTAACTAGTTAAGGTGATACGTTTCACGTATGGCGGGAGATTCAAATTTCTAACAGTTTTTTTTGTTCTTGTAAGGACCATATTAAAATGGAACCACACGGAAAGCACCAGCTTTAAAAAAAAAATCATCAAAATCGGTTTACACAGTCGAAAGTTCTGAGGTAACAAACATTATAAAAAACCAGTCGAATTGATAACCTCCTCCTTTTTCGAAGATGGTTAAAAAGAAAATAAAGTACCTACAAAAGTTATATGTTTATTTACGGGATATTTACCGTGGTAAGGTTGTGGAAGGAGCTCCCGATATTTCGGCGCAGTTACATGCATCATGTTCACGGAAAGACTGAAGAATGCGGGTGGTTGGTGAAAAAGTTCAAAGTTAGGTACAGACAAAACGATCTACCCTCTTTCTTAGTCTTTTGCTACGGTTATCACTGGAACTCGAACTCGAACTTAAGTCTCGACAAAACACACTCACTGTATCACTGCGTATAGTATTTTGAACACATTTTGAACGCGGACTTTTATTTTTAAGGCAACCTAATACTGGATTCCACGCACTAGCGAGTTGAAAACCATCACCTCGATTGAAATTCTGGCATTTCGAGATTTCAATAGTTTCCTTTACCAGCCTTGGTATGTCGTGACGCTCGGTGGACAGGATTTCGGGATTATGAAATTCAATCCACATACATATAACTTTAGTGAACAACCGTGATAGTTTAAAACAGTGTTTAAAGCTTCGACCAAAATAAAATGAATGGACGGGCCCAGTAGAAGAGCATTTTTGAAGATTACAAAATGAGCGCCAGCTCTCATTTCGTTTCAGTCGGTCTCTAGCCGTAGGAAGTGAAACACGAGTCTATTGTTACGCGATAACGAAATTTCTGACAAAATATGAATTCGTATGCTTTACCGAAGTGTAAATACACAAATAAAACCGATATCTATTTTTTGTAACATATATACTGTAAATTTTTATAATTAGGTGTTGAAGTATACGTCCGACGGTTTTGACTCGTTTTTACTGATCAAGTTCAATGGTTAGGGCCCGTCCATTCTTTTATTTTGGTCGAAGGTTTAAAGTACCTACAGCACAGTAAAACCATATATCGATGCAAACTTTCTGTCAGACAATTATATTATTATTTATTATTATTTTGTATCCTAAAAGTTCATAAAGACATTACTGCATTACCCGTAGACACAGATATCGTAAAGAAAAGGTATCAAGAAAATGCATATAATGTATAATGTTGCTATGGTAATTGTTGAAGGGCATAAACGACAGGACAGGGTCCGTCAGATTGTAAAGCGCACATGCTACCGTTTTGCCACCATCGCTTACGTCTGATACTATTGAGCATTTTTGTAAACTCACATCCCTTTAGATATATGACTGCCATTGTTCTAGGTTGTTTTATTTTCTGAATATATGTAAACAAAAGAGTAAATTAAAAAAAAACTTAAAATGATATTAGTGACTAAACAAATTTTACAAATTAACCCACCTAGTCAACCACTTCACCACTAAGGATTACGCATAGATCGTTCAAAGTATAGAAATAATCAAAACATTTGAACCTACTATTCCAGTAACCAGTTACCAGTTTTCCTATCATGCTATCGGTAACTGTCACATAACGATTGTCAATGCTGTATGCTTATCTTATGTTCCCTTAGACAACCCTGGTTATTGTCCCCGCTTTTGGTTAAGAAAATCTACAGAATCCAATTTCGTGGCCTGACATCTCAACGTTACAAAAACTGTCCCCGAGCGGTAGATTCAAATGGGATGAGAATAAGATAGACGCGGGCGCGACAGCGATCGGCTCATTTCGCCGAGGTTTTGCGCGCATTTACTGCCACATATTAGTTTTGACTGACATCGGACTTTTTGTAGCTCCAAAAGTAGTCTGCATTAGGGAAAAAATACATAATCATGGAAAAGAGTCCTAGAATTGTAAGGCGCATCTCAAAAAGATTTGCTGGTAAAAATACACATCGCACCTTTAGAACACTAGTGACCCAACTCGCAATTTTCGGAAAATGAGTTAGTGACAGAAATCGACTTAAAACATAAACATATGATGCGGAAATGTTATGCTTATAGAATCTAGAGCAGAGGTTCCGAGTATTTTTTTTCTCATAGACCACTTTCAAAATTTAGCTGGTTCCGGTGGACCCCCGCTACATTTCTACCATATTCCCAAAACACGACAAAAATTTACGCCTTCGTAGATCCCCGTCGAGTCTCCCGTGGACCCTTGGGGGTCCACCTAGACCACTTTGGGAACCTCTGATCTAGAGTATTGATCTACGTTCAGTGAGAACTGCTGGCAACACGAAAGTTTTCTTGTCGCACTATCTTCATGACTACGTGCCGTGTCAAGCCGTTTCGCTGAAGTTTTATTAAATGTATTTATTTGGAACATTTTAAAGTGCTCATAATTTGGATAAAGATAAAGATCGTTTTTTGCATACAATATAAGAAATTTACAAGATGTAAAAATAATCAAATAATTATTCCTAAATCACGTCGTGATGGTTAGCTTAACTTCGTCTTCGAAAATAGGACTATAATCCTTTGACCTTTAAGTAATTGGTGGACAATTTGTCGCCTACAAAGTCTTGTACCTACGTGCGTACAATATTTCAATGTTTGATTACGTTTTTTCACTAAGGCGTATGCACAGATAATGAAAAAAAAAAAAAACACATATACAGATTACATTATTTACAACTAGCTGCGCCTTGCGGTTTCACGTATGAAGTATTCTTGCGGTTTGAAGTATATTTTCTGCGATAAAATATTCTATGCAAAAAAAAAAAACACGTGAATCTGTTGCTGCGTGAAGGAGAATCAAACAAAATACACTTCTGCATATAATTTTAGTATTAAATGTGATACTATTATATTTTACAGGTATACAAATAATAAAAACTTTTTCATCACTAGCGATCGGTGAGTGGGTCATTAATGACTCAAAATGCGGGCGGTAAATACCACTTTACCTCCCAGGGGAGGTCAAAATTGAACTAGTCCCATATCAAAAAATATCATTGAGCTGACTTTTTTCTTTTCTTCGAACATGTAGTTCAGTGCCGTGTCAGAAACTTTTTACTCTTTGAAATGAAGTTAAATGTAAAACCTTCGTGGTGTGAACCTGGTGCTATACTCATTGCCAAAATGTTCTAACATGAGCCTTAATATTCACTGAATAAAATGATTTTATCAAGTTTTTTGTCATATCTTACATAAGTGATAGTGATGAAAAGTATATTATTTACACACGTAAGTAGGTGAACTTTTACACCCTACTCCTCCTCCCCAGTCACTCCTCGTGTCCCACGAGCGAAAAATATCTCTTAAATCCCTTGTGTAACAATCTACTATTAACTAAATTATCACCTTTTACTTTATCTAAACATCTATTATCTGTTACAAAAAAAAATTACTTTTTGATGGCTGTTCCGATGATTTCATGGCCCAAAACCTCCAGCCTACAAAAACCGGATTCAAATTGAACGACAGTAGAAGACAGTAAGATTGACGCCAGTGCGATAGCGCCTCATTTCTTCGCATCCACCAGACATATTACTTTCGGGTGTCACATGAATCTTACCGGATCACCATTGACGGAAATACTTAGTTTTTATGGCAAAAGTTATCAGAAGGGATGAAAGGGACGGAATTGAAAACTGAACGAGGAGGTATTGTAATTTAAATTTTGTGGAGGCAAGTGGATATGGCCATCGGTGTACATTATAATATATATACAAAAATATTTCAGAGTGCCTGGTTAATGCGACGCATGAGTGTGTGACATAGACATACAATTACCTATAGAGTTACAATCTATAACTCTAAAAACGTCCAAGCGCCGATGTACATACTTAGACATCAATTATATAGTTCACAATGCCACATTTACTTCAATTTAGACGTTATGTCACTTGCATACAATGATGACGAAATATGTCTTCCTAAACTCATTGCTTGCATAGTATTCAACGTCACTTGTCCACTATGTCATCGTAGCACTGACATCGCGCGGCGTTGTAGTCGAATCACGGTTTCCTTACCACAACCACCAAATACATTCTATAACTAGACATTTAATGCAGGGCGAACATGTTCAGACACTTCATCAGTTGACCACTACTGATATAAAAAACACGCCCACTGAATCCACACTGAACCTCACGTCATTGCCGAACAATACCGTAGGTACGCCATCACTATGCTTTGTTTACATTTTGAACTGACGTTGAATGGGCCAATTAGCATTTAGTAACCCCTCACCCCGCCCCTCAGGTATTTGACCGAATTGTTTCCATTGAAAACAATCGTAACTACAAGTATGGGTTACGTAGCAGCTATACCTAGTCTGTGCTTACCACTAACCAAAAAGTCGACGCACGCTACGCCGTGTTTTGGTTCGGTTTTTTTGGCACGATTGTTACTCTATTTTTATTGTACCTCGATGGTGTGTGACCGAAATGCTGGCGTGTTTCTGGCTCATTGCATTAACTTGCATTCAGCGCGGTAATGCCACCAGCATGCTGGGTACGGTGTCAACTAGTAGGCTTGAGCATTTTGTGTGTCTATAGAATGGGTGTTCCTCGATAGACACAATCTAGGGGTCTTCAAATCTCGAGTGAATCGGTTTCTTCTAGGTAAGCGTGCTCCATCGAAGACCGCATAATTGCTTAACATCAGGTGAGTTAGCGGTCAAACGCGAGCCTATCACAGAATTAAAAATAAATGATTTTTTTCTTCTTCTTATTCTGTGATAGGCTTAGTAATTTAGGTATTTAGTGTTAATCAGCTTGTATTGTTTAGTTAATAAACGCAAAGCCACAAAAAAATTGATTCTTGAATTATTATAACGATTAATATATCTAAGCCCAATGTGGGTCGCCGCGCCGCAAGTCGGGTGAGGAAACCTAAAAGTCTAGTGTGTTTAACTGTATCATCCAACTTTTTATACCCTCAAAACTTTGTGTCCAACATCTTCCAAGCTCTGTGACCAACTCTCAGCTCTATTAGCCAAGTTTTTCATGCAGAACATTATCTAGAATGTTTATGATAGTATCTAAAATACTAGCTACGCCCTCAATTTTACTGGTGGTTTTCAGTTTTATATAATTTTACGAGATATTTTTAAAGTACGTGTGTTTATGTGTTATTCACATGAATGAAAGTATGTTTGCTTGACAATAACCTGAGTACTGATGATTAAATCATTACAAGCATTATCATGCCTACGAGTATCATTCCACTGTGTCTTTTTTAACAAGCTTTTATTAGCTCGGTATGTATCGATGTAACAGATTCTTTGAACGTGATTTTCACCTCTTTCAATACGATGGATTGATTTTAAATTTTGCACACTTATCAAGGACCGATGACAAAGCAATTTTTTTTTTCGTTATCGTTACCTGAATCTGCAGGATTAGCTGTTTTTAAGTTTTTAAACTTAAATTATTTAGAGATATAGAGTGCTCTTATGCAGAGTGCATGTTGACGGATGTCATATTATTATTATGTCTGCCAACTTTTGAGGTTCTTGGACATACAGGTTTCCTCAGGATGTTTTCCGTCACCGTTCTTGAGCGATGGAATTGAAATCGATTTATTTAAATACTAAATTAGTCATCGGTGCAGGTCCGAGGATCGAACTGCGTATCTTCAGATTGTAAAGCGTAAATGCTACAGTTCGTCCACTATTGCTCCACCTGTTCACTGCTTCATCAGCCAGAAAACTTCCACTGCTGATCATAGGATTCCCGCTTAGAACTCCACACTGAACAACAGCCTGCTATCTGCAACCACTGGGTGCCTGCGACTCTTACGATGTCGTTGGTCCACCTAGTGGGAGGCTTTCCTACGTTTTCCTGCTTTCGCGTTCACAGCTTCACCGATGATAAATTTTCGTGTTTTTTCGTAAGTAAGTAGTTCATGCAATCACAATCACAGGGGTGAACGGAAGGAGCCTCCCCGAGTGTCGTTTAAATGCTAGTACCTAAATTGCTGACTGACTAATCCTTCCACCACGATGTTTTTCGTATGCAATCACACTTTTAAAGTTTAAATATGAGCTATATCGGTCCAGAGATTGAGAAGATGTAAAATTCGCAGATCAATTCAGGCAGAAGCTCAGAGAAGTGAAGGCCCGAAGCAACCAAAGATTTATATATCGTCTCTATTGTCTCAGCAGAAACATGAAAGGCTGATAATGAAAAAAAATTAAACTCGCTTCGTCAAAAATAGCCATATACCTAGTCGTTTTAATAGCCTCCACTTTTACACGGACAAAGTTTCCTATTTATAATGTTGGGGTGATTTAATTCGGCGGCAACTACGCTGAATAATACTGTGATACGCTGGAATACATCCAAGACCAAGTCAAGTCTCTAGTGTAGCACTCACGATACTCGGTTTCCTACTTTATTTTATTAGCCGTCACGATTCGAAAAGACATTCCGTGGACTTTGACTCACTAAAAATCAAGTTACTGAGTGCAGTTATGATAGAAGTTAGGTTGACTGAACGTTGGCATGCATAGTGCAATATAAGACAATATAGCAAAACGGACTACAATGTTCATCTAACGTCAGCGTAAGGGAAATTCCATAGACTTAAAGGATGTCGTAAAAAAATTAAGGTCTGTGGAAAAATCAAGACTAGTATTATAGCTTTGTAGTGATGACATCTTGACGCATTTCAGGTTGCCTGGATTTAACAATGGACCGAGATTTGCTGAGAGAATTGCTGTGGGGGATTTTTGTCCAATAGTAGGACAGATAAAAAAACACACCTGTCATAGGACTGCACGTCAGAAGTTAAAACTTAAGTAGTAATTCACCTATTCTACAAGAGATAGCGCTGTTTTAAAATACGGTACAGCGTTCGGTGACGATGACACGAGTTTCATGATTTTTTTCACCCAAAAAGTACTCAACGCTCCTAAAGAAGTTTTCACTTTCAAAAAACACATTAGTTGGATTCAAGTTAAACTAGATACTAAATTTATGAATCGATTTATCGATATCACCAGTAATTTGGACCATTACTAGTCTTATCCTTTACAGAACTAATTTGTAATTAGCTGGTTTCATAACTGATATAAATCGAATGATAGAAACTGCTTAGCCGAACGTTTTAATAATAACGTTAGTTGCTTTGACGTTTTGATTGGTTTTACTCCGATACGCTTATGCTTACAACACAAATTTTGTATGATCGCTTTGTGCAATTTAGGTAAAATGTTTATGTTTGCGAAAATTATTTTATTTGTTATTATTAAGTACCTAGCGTGAATTAGTTGTCTAGTTAAATCTACTTTAGTTTTTAAGACAACTTACTATGAGATGTAACGTATTACTGTATTAAATAAAGGTAATAATAATATAATAACAAAGCTTCAAAAGAAATTGTAAGATGGGGTAGAAAGATTCTTGAGTGGAGACCACGAACCGGTAGACGCAGCGTAGGTAGGCCTCCCACTAGATGAACCGACGACATTGTGAGAGTCGTGGGCATCCAGTGAATGCCCGCGATGGCAGGCTGTCGTTCAGGGTGGAGGTTAAAGGGGGAGGCCTATGTTCAGCAGAGGACGTCGTCTGGCTGATGATAATGACGATGAACTAAGCTTCTCAATCTATCGACCAATCTATCGATATCGGCAGCAATTTAGCACATCACTAGTCTAAGCCCTAGTTACTGAGCTTACCGGTAATACACTAACGAAACTACCTTATAACGAACCGGCTCCGTAAATACCCCTCGTCCTCGTCTACCGCTAATTTATTTTCCGACTGACGGTAGAACTTTGGGATTTTTAATGGCAAAATTTGTTGTTAAAATATAATGTGATATAAGTGGATCACATTAAAAACTGACTTATGAAAAACGTAATAAGTGCCTATAAAATTTGAGGGTTGCCCTCAATTTCCCTGGGATCCCATTATAAGATCCTGACTTGGTGACAATGGTATCTAATTGGAAGTATACCCTACCGAACAAAAGAAAAAAAAAAAGAAATTGGTCAACAGTTGACGGAGAAATCGGTGAACATTCGTAAAAAAAACACATGGAACATAGATTTTTTGAAGCGAGTTTAAAAATAAAGAGAAAGTTTATTTGCACTCATTTTAAATGGAAGTCAACTAAATCAAATTTTATAATTTACTAGCTGCACTCCGCGGTTTCACGTGCTTTAAATACCTCGTTGAAGCAACCTGCTTCTTAGCGACAGCAGCCTCCTTTGACTTAGCTGACGTTTTTTTTTCCACATGGGGTAACACCACAGATCTACTTTGTGTATATCTGTGGGTAACACCCATTCAGGCAGTGCATTCCACAGCATGTTGGTAAGGGATGATATGATCGAAGATCAAGCACGCAGACTTAGAAGGTACATTAACTCTGGCCTTGAAAAGGCCCAGATTATATCTCTCAGGAAATAAGGAAGCCGGCATGTTGTTCCAATCCTTGGCCGTGTGGATTAGAAACAAGGCGTAAAGTAGCTAACAGATGTGTCAACTGGACTGACGAACCGCCGTCTGAGAGAAAGAGAAAATTTTCTCTTTCTCTCCCTTTGGTCAGACGGTGGTTCGTCAGCCAAGTTGACGTGTCTGTTACGGCTATAAGATTACATTGGTGCACTTGGGTGCGCTGTATGCTTCGTAGTTCGTAACTACTATTTAAAAAGTTCCATTGGGTATGTCCTTAAAATAAAGGTTAATGTCTGCCCTCTAATATTTGTACATGTTTGATCGATATAGTATCCAATTTATATTTCAATAGAATTGCACTTAGACGTACTTACTTAGTACTACCAATTAAACATTTCGCTATCACCCCCTAGAGGTTATTTGACATTGAAACATCGTTCTTCAGCTCAGCCATCACTTGAAGTGTGACACTCAGGTTTTAATTCCATTAATTTTCCTCCCTCTCTCGTTTACTCTACTAATTAAGAGAAGCTCTAATTTACTTGTTTCTCAATAAAATAATTAAGTTGGCCAAGAACAGCATCTGCATGTTGCTTAATGGGCCATTAATATCTTAGTGCACGGAAAAGTGTTGTAAGTTAAGTTACGCCTATACTGCTGTAGCAACTATATTGCATGTTAGTTCAATGAATATCGGGTGTAAGGGATGCGCTCCTGAAAACGAAGACTGGTGATAGTGCTGAAGATTGCTGATACGATACCACAAATAAAAGTTGGCCGTCACGGGTCGCCCAGCAGATGTGAAACATGTGCAACCAACAGCTATGGAAGCACGGAATCTGCTGTCTCCACACAGAAAAAGAACAAAACTAACAAACAAAAGACTAAAACAAAATACAACAAAAACAAAACTCGAATAAAACAAAAGACTGTGAACACGCAAAAGATTTCTACCCATCGATAGATATAGAGAGTGACTAACAAACTACTCAAGTTAACTAGGTCGGACCTTCGTCTAATGATAGGTATTAATATTATAATTATAGGTATTCCGTTCGCGAAATATGATTCACAAAAATACCGTTTTCATTTTTCATTGAATAAAACAAGTTTATCACTTTATTTTCATCGTGTCGATGATCCAAAAATGTATAAAGTACTCTTTCAAGATTTTGCCACAACGTAAATAAACGTATTATCATTTATTCAATAAACGAAGATAAAACACAGGACTTTCTGGATGTAAGCGTAATCCTATCACAATAAATTAACTTATCCGAGGAATAAATAACTCTAGATTAGGCTTACAAAAATAACGCCTTGAACAGTGAATGATTAGATTCGTAATGTGTTTTAGTTAGTATTCACGCGGTGGCGGAATTAGGCTCTGAGACACTCCAGCCACTTCACTCGAATTATCCGATTGATCGATTTAATTTTCTCGTCTGTAGCCGTTAAGCCAAATAATTTACTCCGGTCGTTTTTTCACAACGGATTTAGTGAAAAAGTCGCTACCCATTTGTATCCAATTTAAAATCAAATTAGAAGTAAATACACTTTCTATTTCATCCAATCACGTGAGAGTCGGGGCACCGCTTAAGATCGGAAGCGGTGAAAGAATTCCCCATTTCCCCGGCCGGGTGGGGAGATTTACCCCAAATCGAATTCCACTCCCCATCCGGAATGGCCTTAATTTAACGGACGAATTTGTCTAATTCCAATTCTTGTGCTGTGACAAATGTAGTGATTTTTATTCAGGCGCCGTCTTTCTTAAAAAGTTTCGGGATGCGTGGCGCATTTTTTTAGCTAAAGTTTTTTTGCGGGGTCAGATTTACCAAGCAAGGCTATGGCGGCAGTGATTTGCCTTTTTCAAGACAGGTAGAAGATTTTTATGCTGTTTGACTTTCATAAGTATTTAATATCAATATAATAAATATAAAGAAAGAGAGAATTGAGAATATTCGCCAAAGAAACAGAATCACCAACATACCTATTAAAATCTGCAAGTTGAAGTGGCAATAGGCAGGCCACATCGCTCGAATAACTGATGACCGATGGGGAAGAAAGTATTTTGAGCGGAGACCATGAACCGGAAGGCGCAGCGCAGGTAGGCCTCCCATTAGATGGACCGACGACACGGGCATCCAGTGGATGCAGATGGCAGGATGTCGTTCAGTGTGGAGTTTAACGGGAAGGACTATGTTCAGCAGTGGATGTCTTCTGGCTGATGATAATGATGAAATATAAAGACGGCAGCAAAATAAAAGTCAACGTAAAACAATCTAGGGAACACTGGGAACATGCTCTAAACTTGGAGTCCATCACTACAGCGTCGTAAAAGACGTTGATGGGTGAACGTGAAAATCTGTATTGAGAGCGAGGCACAATATTTTTTATAGTACGCAAACAACCTATAATAAGGCTTACTATAGTTACAATGGTACATTTAGGATACATAATTCCTTAAACTACAAACCTAAATTACGTAATAAATAATTTGCATATAGATTTTACTTCTCTGCCTATAAATTATTATAACAAAAAATTTGCGTTTAAAGTGAAACGTTTCACTTTGGCGGGAAATTCAAATTTCAAACAGTTTTTTTGTTCTTGTAGCTTGGCCGAGTAATTATTGTAAACGATAATGATGTTCGCGAAAATTGATTATTATTCTTTACAAACTCGCGTAAAGTTATTTATCTCCATTGCACATTATTACATAAATTTGACAATAAACAAATTTATGCTGTTTCAAACGGTTTATTGCCAAATGTAAGTAATATGGTGAGTAACTGATTAATAGCTGTACATGATAATGTAAAGAACGACCAACAATTTTCGCGAACACTATGCCATTTCACAATAATCACCCGGCCTAGCTACAAGGACAAAAAAACTGTTTGAAGTTAGATTTTCCCGTCAAAGTGAAACGTTTCACCTTAAATACAAATACTATTTAACCTAAACAACAGAAAACTACACGAAAATATACATTGAGAGTAAAATCATATTGTGAGTAGTTTGATCTGAAGCTAGAATTTAGATTACAATAGACAAGATATCCAAATGTTAAGGAAAATTTCGGGTTACATTTTACAATACTGTCAAGATTTATAGTAAGTAAGTAGTTATCAAAATAATTTTAGTATAATTATTATCAATATGAAAAACCGACTTCATAAAAGTGTCAGAACTGAACCAAATTAAAATGGGACCACACGGGAAGCACCAGCTTTCAAATAAAAAAAACAATCATCAAAATTGGTTCACCCAGTCGAAAATTCTGAGGTTTTTACTTCAGAACTTTCGACTTGGTGAACCATAACAGTAACAAATATAAAAATGAAAAAAACAGTCGAATTGAGTACCTCCTTCTTTGGCTTTCTTTTTTTTTTTGGCAGTCGGACTGCCCGAGTATATTTTCTATTTGAATATTAAAACAATTCACAGCACAAAATACACTTTGTCCTCATTTTGAACATCAAAATCGCTCGATTATTATTACCAAACAAGTTGATTTATTTCACCCCTTTCTGATTCAGCACAATATAAAGATTGTTGTTTTGTCGGACGCGAGATAATAAAACATGACGTATTACAATAGAGCCAAATATTTTTATAACAAAGAATTATCGAGAGATTTTATGTGGTAGACCATTGTGAGCATGTATTATTGGCTTTTATATTTCTCGAGCTTGTATCTGGCTTCTAATATGGGGTAGTAAAAGATGAGAGATGGGGACGTCAAGCTTTATGATATTGGTGCTTAGGGTTTTAACGACTTATGATCACCGTGCATGTTCAATCTGTCTAAAGTTCTCTGTGGGACTTGAGCTTAACCTGTAGCGGTGTACCAGTAAAAAGGTATGTGTCGTGAATTCATCTAAAAAATAAGCGCATTATGTCCAGAGTGATTGTGATTTTCACGCAATTTCGACGCATCAAAACACGAAAAGTACCTATGCCTTTTTATTTTGTTTATAACACTTTTTTAGGGTTCCGTACCCAAAGGGTTAAACGGGACCCTATTACTAAGGCTCCGCTGTCCGTCCGTCTGTCACCAGGCTGTATCTCATGAACCGTGACAGTTAGACAGTTGAAATTTTCACATATGATGTATTTCCGTTTCCGCTATAACAACAAATACTAAAAATATAACAAAATAAATATTTAAGGGGGCTCCCATACAACAAACTTGATAGTTTTGCTCGTTTTCGCTCGATATTGATAACGGCAAGAGATCGAAGCTTGAAATATTCACATAATATTTAGTTATATATTCATTTTAAAAATAAATTATTAAATTAAATTAAAATTTATATTGCTCCCATACAAAATACGTGAATTTTTTGCCGTTTAGAAAGTGGTACGGAACCCTTCGTGCACGAGTCCGACTCGCACTTGGCCAGTTATTTATTTGAAATTTGTTGCTCAATTTCTGTGTTTGTTGCAATAAAGTGGCAAGAGTGGAATGCCAGACCTTGTTTTTTTTGGATCATGACTCGCTTGACACGTTAGGTACACAATACGTTTCCCAGTAGATTTTTTTTACTACATTGTTTGTGAAAGCGATTTATTGCCGGCTGAAAACTCAATGAGTGCGGATGGATCACGTTGGTGCCGCTGGGGCTTCTGTAAACACGCGTGTTGTTCAGAAATATACTGGGGCCCTTCACGTTGTTTGGAAATGTATGTTTTTCATTTACTATTCTGGGTGCTCTGCGATAGATGACCATGCGTTCGCTATCTCAGAGTGAGGTCAAAATGGAATGAATGAAATCTACGATACTGAAATTACGATGGATTTCACATAAAATTCTTTTAGATTGAACAAAGTCAGTGGCGTCTGACATGATTGTTTGGTATTGTATTGTTTGAAATGAGTAACATGATAATATAAGCAAAAAACAATCAAAAATTAAAAATAACTTAGTACTTCTGGGGAAGTGAGAGACATTCTCCGGGAATGATGCTCAAGCAATGTGTGGAGGAGGCGCCGGTGCTTTCTTAAAGTGCTATCAGACGTGTGGATTGTTGGTGGTCAAACGAGAACTTATTCGCGATAAAAAAATAAAAATAAGTGCGAGCAAAGTTGTTTTTTTTTTGTTCAAATTTCGTTGTTTCAAATTTTCCGACATACACGTCTACACATGAAACATATAACACCCTGCTGTTTGCGTCTGGGGTTAAAAAAGAATGAAACATTAAACCTCATTTAATTGCTGGGTCCATTTACTAAACCAAACGCTATTACGAGCGACATATGCGTTCTGAAAATTTGCACAGTGCGCTCATTACGGTAAACGACATCGGAAAATCGAAACGTTCATTATCGCCGTCATCGGAATTAATTCCCGCGGGCGACGTTAGAGTTAGGATACTGTTTTAAAATTCAACTGTTGTGTATATTGTGATAACGAGTCGGTTGGCTGATATCAAAATAGGTTGATGTCTAGTTATAGGTATATGTAACCACCTATACCTACCTGTATGTATGCCCTTTTTTTAATGTGTGTTTTGACTTTTCCAGTGATGACATATGGTATTGAGACGTGGTCCTTAACTGTTGACCTTTTGGAAAAACTCAGAGTCACACAACGGGCAATGGAGAGAGCTATGCTTGGAGTTTCTTTGCGCGATATAATCCGGAACGTGGTCATTCGCCAAAGAACCAGAGTCACCGACATAGCTATTAAAATTTGCAAGTTGAAGTGGCAAAGGGCAGGCCACATCGCTCGAAGAGCTGATGACCGATGGGGAAGAAGGTTCTTTAGTGGAGACCACGAACCGGAAGACGCAGCGTAGGTAGGCCTCACCGCCTCACACTAGATGGACCGACGACATTGTGAGAGTCGCAGGCATCCAGTGGATGCAGATGGCAGGATGTCGTTCAGTGTGAAGTTTAAAGGAGGAGGCCTATGTTCAGCAGTGGACATCTTCTGGCTGATGTTGGTGATATATAACACGTATATGTAGGCTCTCTAATAAAAAACTAGTCTAGTGTGTGCTAGTGTGAGTTGGAAATTTTTGCATTCGGTCCGGGGTTAAGCGGGTGTCAGAATCGTGCTAACGATAAACGATTCTGACACGCGCTTGACCGAGTTTTTGTATTTGTAGCTAAAATATAGAATATTATGACACATAATAAAAAATTACAAGTTCATAGCTACATTAGCTTTTGATATGGACCCCGCAGGAAAAAACTACTGAAAAAAATATCCACCCTGATATGAAGTGAAAACTTCTTTAGCCGCGTTGAAAACTTATGGGTTCTCGTCAATAACATGCTAATGTGACAGTTATTTAAATTTTTCACTTCTGTCGGTAGTTCCCATGACTACCAATTATTATTTTTTCAATATTCGTTGATAGGCCAACATTTTACAAGTTAAACACTGTTTTAAACTATCACGGTTGTTCACTAAAGTTAAATGATTATTTACGGGATATTTACCGTGGTAAGGTTGTGGAAGGAATATCCCGTAAATAATCATTTAACTTTATTTTACAAGTTATATTAAAGTTTTAGGTTTCTAACTTATTCCGTTTAGAAGATTGAGACTTTTTACATACTCGAATAGATGGACGGACAGCGGAGCGACAGTTATAAGGCTACGTTTGCCCTCTGAGTACTACGTGTCCCTAAAATTATCGCAAAGATGACTTTTTGACCGACTTTCCGAATTCGAATGTTTTTTTAAAATGTTTTTTAGCTCAGAACTATCTACTGGGTGAACTGATTTTGATGGTTTTTTAAAATTGAAATCTGGTGGTTCCCGTGTGGTTTCATTTCAATTGGGTCCAGTTCTGACATTTTTATGAAGTCGGTTTTTTTATATTGATAATTATTTTTCAACTTCTGTTTGCCTCTTCTTGTGTCGGTATCCTAATAGCCGATTGTTGTGCTCATGGGTGATGATAATTTGGAGTTCATACGTTCCAAAAGCTAGCGAGCTTTTAAGCGAGCTTAGGGAAAACAATAGCGTGGTGTGGCTTGCACCATTATAGAGAGATAGAGCAGAATTGGCTTGAGCATATCCGGCTAGTGTTGCCTTAGGCAATGGCGTGTTAGTTGCCCTCTGTCAGATACAGAGGCATGCAACAGAGAAATATAATCGTACCCAAAATATAACCTGCTATATTTAGATGAATTCTTCCCATTGACCAAAAGTGGCTGTTTTAGAGTGCACTCACTCTCATGGTGCATATTTTATTTTTAAAATTAGAATGGAACTCACCTGATGGAAAGCGATGTTGTGGCCGAAGATGGCGCACGTAGACCTAGAAAGTACTTATTCACTCAGGCCTTGAAGACACCCAGGTTTTTCAGGAAACAAGGATGGTGGCAAAGCATTCCAGTCCCTAGCGGTTCGCATTAAGAAGGTTGAAGGTGTGATCCTTCTCGTTACCAAGATGTTGCTATTGTAGTTTTTGAACAAGGAAGCAGGTAACTTCATCATTCATAAAAAGTTGGTAAATTCTCATAGAACAAAGCCATAAGCAAATCAGCACAAACCACGAGAAAAAAGTTAACGAGCAAGTTATGAAGTTGCCGTAATGGCGCTTTGAAATATGCAAAGTGAGTCTTACAGACATTATCTTTCAGCGTAGTTACCCTCTCAGCTTCGTAAATAAAATGAATGTAACTTTTATTAATTATTCAAAGTGCATTGAGATGAGCGAGCACTTGACTAGACAATTATAAGGAAAGACCTGCTGAATCAGAGCGAAAAAAGCGATTCCAAATCGAACTCTATGAATACATGGTATAAGTATAAGCATTTGTGTCTCATGCGCATGGCTTGACGTCATAGCGTGCTATAGGGCGCTCTCTGTATAGCATGAAACGTCAGTTATATGATTATTTACGGGATATTTACCGTGGTAAGGTTGTTAATGGAGCTTCCGACATTCCTGTGCAGTTACAAGTACCATGTTCGAGGGTAGACTTGGGAATATAATCATGTAACTGTGTGGTGAACAACCGTGATAGTTTAAAATAGTGTATTAAAGGTTTTTTTTTGTTCATTGACGGGTCCATTTATGATCAGCCTATTTTATGAGATAAATTAGATAATAATATAATTCGGACAGGCCTTTTGTCAAGTACGTGTCATAAAAGGCTTATGGATAGGCTTCTGTAGCCATACCTAAATTATTTTTTTATCAAAAAATTAACTAACACTGAAATTGCGAAAAATATCAGCAGTTCTTTACATTTTGTCAAGTGTGAATAACAATTTTCTATGGAACAGCTGATATAAGTATTTTTCGCAATTCCTATAACGAACCCTTTCCAGATTAGCATAGCCTTTCATTATAACCCTGTATATATTTATTCATATTTTCCCTTGTATGGAACACTAGCGGCGCTCCATGGTTTCACCCGCTATCCCATAGGAACTCTAAAGTTTTCTGGGATGCATGGCAATGACTTATATTATGACATTTATATATATTTTGAAACTACTCCATTCAAGTGTGTGTACAAGTGTTTGAAAATTATGTATAAAAAATATACTTATTAATATTTTTAAATATATATATTGTATTATATTATACAAAAGTATGAATATATTCAAATACTTGGCACCGAAAAATGCTCAAGACGCGAGATGGCAAAATCCTCTCAGAGAAAAAAATATATAAACAAAAGCACGCATATTTATGACAGTTGCAGTTATGTAACTGATGAGTAATAATAAAGTATTTATTGCCGACATGCCCCAAAATATTATTTGTCTCAGCACAAGCCGCAGTCAATTCACTTAAAAACGAATAAAATGTGGATTTTACGACAACATTAGTTACAGCGTGAGCAATAACGATTGTAGATACAACGCATTACCTACAGCCAAAAATATGATATAGAAATAATTTTTATATCTGGCAATACAAACGCCCGCGCATTATTGCCATTTTATATGAATAAAGCGGCAAAAGCGTCCGGGCCGTTAGGTTATTACTTCCGTTTATTCGCGTCGACACGGTGGAACAAAATGTATAAAAATTCAACATGTATTGTTAATATGCGTCGTATATTTCTTGTAACTATTGTCTGGATACATTGTTGGCTCCCGGCAATTGTATTTTTGCTCGCTTTTTTAATTTCGCTCCCAGAGTGGCGAGCGTTTTAGGGTTGACGTTGTTGTGGTGTTGCCATGATTTGCGATTGAAGTTTTTATTTAAATTTGGAGCCTTGTTTCGGTAAACTGTCCAATTTAAGGGTTCGTTTTGCTGGGAGCTTGACAGAGAAAATAATAATATCGATACTTGATTTTGATTCGATTTTGTTTTTACTTTTCTGAGTAATTCGTATTTTTAATAAGGGGTTAAAAACGGGTTCGGTATTCTTGCCGAATTATGTAACGGTAAAAATACTTACTGAAAATTTAGTTTTTTAAATTCTACCTACTCATAGATTAAAATCTGACTTCTCGGGTTGTTTATTTATAGGCGCCATTCATCCCGAATATTCGACCCTTAGAGGTAGAATATTGTCTTCAAATTTAAATGGCACATTCAATATTTAAATAGTTTGTTTAAATAAGAACAAATCTGTTCATAATCGGCAACAATATTACACACACACACACAAAAATCGAATTGAGAATCTCCTTTTCTAAAGTCGGTTAAAAAGCGCTGTTATTTCACCTACTGATGGCTAATTTTATTGGAAGAAAAAATTGCTAAAACAATTTCAGTGAAAGAAAGTGTTCAAAGTGTTCAAAGCAAGTGGTGAGGGCATTTCAGAGAAATATCTTTATTAAAAAGCTTTGTTTTGTAATTAGGGCGCAGCTCCGACGAATCATTAGCGTAATATCGGTAATGGGCAATAGACTAGTGATGGGAAAATTTCGGTAGTGACATATCGACTCCCTTATTGAACTTAAATATTACTGACACTGATGTTATGTAAGATAGCGTTCTGTGTTAGCGTAATTGTTGAGAGTATAGTTATGTTTCTTGAGTATTGTGAATCTAATTATATAATAAAAACCGGCCAAGTGCGAGTCGGACTCGCGCACGAAGGGTTCCATATCATTATCTATAAAAACGGCAAAATATCACGTTTGTAGTATGGGAGCCCCCTTAAATATTTATTTTATTCTGTTTTTAGTATTTGTCGTTATAGCGGCAACAGAAATACATCATATGTGAAAATTTCAACTGTCTAACTATCACGGTTCATGAGATACAGCCTGGTGACAGACGGACAGCGGTTTGGGTACAGAACCCAAAAAAAGGTCTCCCATAATTCTGCCTTACTAATTCCACTTGCAGTAATCGACATTTTTAGGTCACTTTTTTTCAGAAATGGTATCCCAAGGGGATAATCTAAAAAAACTTAAAAAATTTAAATTTATATTTTAAAAATGCTAAAAAATAATTTTGATCTTGTTCTTTAGATACACTTAAAAAGTTATAAAACATAGACATGTTGTTTGATAAAGTTACATGATTATTTAGTTGTAAAGTTGTGGAAGGAGCTCCCGATATTTCAGCGCAGTTACATGCACCATGTTCACGGGAAGACTATCGACTATCTATATCGGGAGCTCCTTCCACAACCTTACCACAGTAAATATCCCGTAAATAATCATATAACTGTAGTGAACAACCGTGATAGTTTAAAACAATGTTGTTTAATATTCCCGCGTTTTTCTCGAAACTGCCATTTTGCAAGTACTGCATTTGTTATAAGGAGGGCAGAATTAAACACAAAAAAAATTGTTTGTGCTACTTCTGCACCATGCTTTTTTAAGCTATAGAAATATTGTCTCTTATATACAGGTTTACGAATATATACCCTGTCCTAATCCGATTTCAGGGTTGGTCCCATAGTAAAAGCTGTTCATAATGATGACTACAATGACCTCCTTTCGGCTTAGCACAGGGTTTATGCGTAGCCCTGTATTGGCCTCATTGATGTGTCCGTTGACGGTTATGAGCGCGTATAAGGCTGGTGAAGCCAAACTTAGTCTTATTATAAGGTGAACAGTACAGTTGAGCATCAGCAGAGTACCTATTACTTCCTTTTGTAATTATACGTTTATTTCTTAAGCCCATGTTTCCTTCACAGGCTTCTTCAGGTTTTCCACATTTTTGCTTCTGTGCTATCTTAATTTTATTTTTATCGTTATCGATAAAAATGTTTGGTCAGTGAAAGCTCACCAACGCGCCAACGTATCTCACTTAACAAAGAAGCTACCCGAAGCTCCTCGCGAATTTCACCGAAAAGAGAGAAAACACGATAATTCCCCGTAATGAATATTAAATCTTTGTTTTCTTTCCAAACATTTTATCGTAAATTTAACGTCATTAGTTCATTACTCTACACGTTTCCCTACTTTGTTTGGTTTATTAAGGATTTAGATTAGCTTAAATCATTTTTATTACTTTCCCTGACTTGATTCAACAGGTATCGAATATAGTGTCTTTATTAAACTAAACAAAATACAAGCTAACACTACAAAATTAAGACCCCATAAGTACCCGCGATAAGGCCGCCCATTATACTGCCGTATATTGATTTTTGATGTTAGTTTAAGTTTATTCTGTATTTTTCGGTGTGTAATAAAGAGATATTGTATTGTATTGTACCCATAGACAGTTGAAAGTCTAAAGAAAATCCAAATGCTCAAACCAATTACTTAGCAGCGTACCCAGCATGATGGCGGCATTACCACGCTGAATGGCAATGCTTATGCGTTGAGCCAGAAATACGCCAGCATTTTGGTCAGGCGTCACATTAACCAGGCGCTCGAAAAGATTTCATAGTTAGCTCTTAAACTTACTTTTAAATCTGACATACGGTTTTACGGCTACCTGTAATAAGCGATTGAGTTTTAGTCATTGCGAAAAGTCGCACGACTGCAAACAGTATCTCGGCGCGAGGTTCGCGTTCGCGTGATTTTGAAAACTACGTGTATTCGAACCCGAAATTAGAGTTACAGTTAGCCCCCTGTAAACTATGAATGCATCAATTCGATCAGTTTTTCTTTTCAATGTATGTGTTACCGGCAATATGTATAATCCGGCCCTCTTACAATGCCTGTATGAAATATTTTTTATTTTATACTTTGCCTAAGCATTCTATACAATGCCGAATGCGCAGCCGGCAATATGTGTAAAAGGACTTTTTAGCGGTGAACGCGCAAACTTGCGTTTTTGTTGGGTTGAAATGAACCAGGTTCAGCTCACCCCAATCCAAGCCCTGCTCAAGAGTGGCCTCAACTTCAGTCAGTAGTTTGTTCCTACTTTCTTCAACTACGACATGAGGGGTGTTTGTACGACTGGTATACTGTGCATCGTTCTTGCTATCGTCCGCATAACAATGCATATTGCTCGAAAGCAACATGTCATTGATGTGGAGAAGGAAGAGCGTTGGCGATAACACAGAACCCTGCCGGACGCCAGCGTTGATAGACATGCTGTCAAAGCAGGAACCGTCGACAACGACCTTAATACTCCGATCAGCTAGGAAGCTCGTGACCCAGGCGCATTTTTATTTTTTGGGGCCATTGGGTTGTGTTGTGTAAGAGTAGGGGAGGTACAGCATGCTAGGCTCTCTATCGAGCGACAAAGTGTAGGTATGTATGTTGGGTCACCGGGTGCAGTAAAGTGATCGACTGGCGTGGGGGACGGAAGGGCCCCCGGTCCTGGGAGGCAAGTGCCAGGATCCACTCCAGAGCTACTCCGGCACGGCAGCACCTCCACAGGATTATGCGCCAGATGGTGGGACAGCCTCCCGGGGTGGAGTATGAATGAAATCCCCGGGTTCGGATCCCTGTACTATCCCGCAGGCGGCCAGCAGACAACCGTTTCACCGGGTCTCCCTGGCCCCCACGCCACACTGTCATGACCGAAGACAGCGACTAAACTTTTGCACCCACGTGGTCTTAGGATAGAGAGAACATGCTATATGAAGGGGAGGGACTGGCGCTCCTGCACTGGTACCGGAACACGTCGACGTAAAAACACCGACATTTAGCGGTACACTTACACAGGAGGGTGGTAGCGAGCTAGGCGGACTTCAGATGAAGTCCTGCCACCGGTTTTGGTTAAAGTGAAGTTGCAGTCCTGAGAGCACATACACTAATGCTATTAATGCTGACCGGAACGGCAAGGGATGCGGCAAGCAAGCCTCCATGCTCATCCCTCAGATAAATATAGACCAAAATCTATTTATTTTACACATTGCCGGTGGACCAGCAGGCATTCTATACAATGCCTGGGCATTGTATACATTGCCTAGGTAATGTATGTAACGGACAAAAATATTTATAATATTTAATGCATTGCCTGAACGCCCCAGGCATTATATACATTGCCTAGGCATTGTATAGAATGCCTGAATTATACAGATTGCCGGTAACATATGTACACTTATTATTCCGACATTTTCCAACCAATTACGTAATTAATTTTCTATTAAGTAAATAAAGCTCTCAAAATAGTCAGAGTTTTTGGAGCATCTTTAATAATAGGAATAATATTGTTTGAGCGCTTGTTGATTTAGTGATAGCAATAATTTTGGTAGATCGCTTATTAATTTTGAAGTCAGTTTTCGTATTAAGAATTTTTGCATAAAGAACTTTATTAAAAACATAAATTAAAAATCCGACAACGGTATTTTAGTGGATATTATTTTTAAAATGGTATACCCGAAAAAAAATGATAAAAATAAGTTGGCCGTCACAGGACGCCCGGATGATATGAAACTTGACGGCATAAGAGAGCGTCATTACGTTAGCCGTCACGGCATATGAGTCGCCTCAGTTTTTTATGCGACAACACACATGAGGTGCAATTAAATTTATTTTTTCATTCCCAATGTACATGTCGCTAGCTTGTATTCGCTATGACGTCACCTACCCAATGACCATTTCCGTACTTCGAGGCATCTATTGACACCTCATGTATTAAAATGTGTTGATGCGTTAGGCATCAGGTTGCATTGAGAACGTATAAGCATACCTACATTCGTAAACATTAAATAAGAGAAGGGTGAGAGACAAGGTTGTTTATATTTTGCATTCCTCCGTTTTGTCTTAACCGACTTCAAAATAGTAGAGGGTTCTCAATTCGGATATAATTTTTTTTATGTTGTCACCTCAGAACTTAGTCATTTATGAACGGATAGTAAACTTTTTTTATATTGAAAGGATATACTGGTCCCAAAGAAATTTCATCTGAATCGATTCAGTTTTACTTTGATGACAATATGCTTTGCTTAGTTTGGGGTCAGATGACCATGATTGTATGCAAAAATAGTCTGTGGCAAAAATGTCCCTAAAACCGAATTGCATAATTTACCAATTTCGTGAAGTCGATTTTTGAATTGATAATTATATAAATAAATATCTGGGACATTTTTGCACACACGGTCATCTGACCCCAAACTAAGCAAAGCTTGTAATATGGCTGCCAGAGACTGATATACGTACATATATTTTTTTTAAATACATACTTAAATAGATATTAACACCCATGCAGACAGAACAAACACAAATGTTCATCACACAAATGTTTGTCCTATATAGTTAGTAAAACAAAATGGGCTAAGGAATTTGTATAGCTTTATTATAATTCCAATACAAATAAAAATCGCCCTGTATTTATTTATTTCTCTATACAGTTCTTAAATTTATTTTAGTGGCAAAGGTCAATCATCAGTTCAAAGACCTCTGGTGTCAGCTTTTACTGTTCTGTGAGGTTGGAAATAGAGAAAAAGTATTGCCATGTCTAGACTGCGGGCTTAATGTATACTTCAATTTATGTGAAGATTAGATATATACTCGTAGGTGATCGGAATAATAAAGTTTTACTGTTTACAAAGATGTGTTTCTAAGAAATTTTCGATGATATAATATACTAGCTGCGCCCTGCGGTTTACCCGCGCGGTGATGATGACGATGATGAAAGCAGCCTATGTGTTTATCCAGGACATAAGCAATGTATATTCCGAATTGCATCCAAATACATCCAGCAGTTTCTGCGTGATTGAATAACAAACATCCACACATCCACATACAACCATCCATCCATCCACTTTCACATAATTATATGATACTAGCCGTCCGCCCCGGCTTCGCACGAGTGTAAGCTCGGCCTTCGGCCTCGCTACAAAATATAATATAGCCTATGTCACCTGGGGATAGTGTAGCTTCCCCACAGTGAAAGAATTTTTCAAATCGGTTCAGTAGTTTCGGAGCCTATTCATTACAAACATACAAACATACAAAAATAGGTACAAATCTTTCCTCTTTTTAATATTAGTGTAGATTAGTGTGATGTGATTAGTTTGAAGTGTGGTAGAGTATTTGATCCCACTTAACTGCGTACATATTGAATTAGGGTGATATTTTGTGTATAGCTGACATCATCATCATCATCAGCCCAAAGACGTCTACTGCTGAACATAGGCCTCTCTTTTAGGATGACAGCTTGCCATTTGCATTTGCTGGATCCCCATGACTCTCACAACGTCGTCGGTTCACCTAGTGGCCTACCTACGCTGCGTCTTTTGGTTTGTGATCGCCATTCAAGAACCTTTCTTCCCCATCGGTTATTGATTCTTCGAGCGATGGGCCTACCCATTGCCACCTTAATTTGAAAATTTGAGCAGCTATGTCCAATGACTGTAGTTCTTCGGCAAATATCTACGTTTCAGACTCTATTGCGCAAAGAAATACCGAGCATAGCTCTGTCCATTGCCTGTTGTGTGACTCAGAGTTTTTCCAAAAGTTTTTCCAGCTCAGTACCATATGTCATCACTGGCAACACACACTGGTTGAAGAACCTTGTCTTTTAATTTCAGCTACCTTTTAAAGACATTTAGAATCAATATACAAGCTAATTTCTATCCCTTAAAAACTCGCTAGTATTTTTTTTAAATATCCTGTAAAATAGCCAGGCCGATAAAAAAAGCTTTTCTATAAGTTTTTTGCATGTTTCAAAGACCTTAAATAAATTGTCCAATTTAAGTTTACTTTCGTGACTACGTAAAAATAATGAACAAAAGAGGTTACAAAGTGGTTTTTATACAAAACCCAAATTTTCTTTTTACTTTTTCGCGGGTTGCTAGTAGAATTCTTTGTCGTGGAAATTTTGTTTTAGTTTTCAAACGTCGTCGGTAAAGTTAGTCTTGTACATTCTAATTTAGTGATTTTGTAGTGCTAAAAAACTATAAAACCAATTTAATCACGCTACTGGAAATAAACATCACTCTCCTCAGTTAAACAAACGAAACATTACCTTTGTCTGATGGCTCGGAATGGCTCAACGAACGCACAACCGATGTGCCAATTATTTGAATTAATGCTATGCCGACTCAACTGCCGTTGTTGAATGACCGAAATTATAAGCTGAACTACTAAAATAACTTCAGCAAAGTAAGTAGACTTTTGAAAACCTGACCTGACTACGTATAGAAAATTCGGGACTACGACTTTGCATCCCAAGATCCAAACCTCCTAATACCAAATAGAACAAAACATTTAGTGAACAAGAACATGAAGGAATGTCAGGTTTCTGTTGCGATGTCATGGATCTCTTATAGTACGAACTACCGAAGTCCAAATATCTCATAAAACTATTACAAACTTTTTTAAAGTAATAACTGTACCAGCTAAGCCCTCAAGAAATAACCAAGAAAAATAAGGGTAAAATAACAACGTAATTCCCAACCCCGCCAATTTACCTCAATCTAACTCAACCCCAAACTTAATTATGTTTACCCAATTTTTCTATATTTCCCTCTTCCAAGAAAGATCCGCGGAATCGCGCTGCAAGTCGGCTGCAGTAAATATTTGAATTTCAGAGTGGGATTGGTTTGCTTTCTACGTATATATTCAGTAGCAGTGTTTACATCTAGAAATAAAAATCCCTTGCGATCCGCCGCGGTTCGAGCTCACAAAGCTGGAATTGGAACGGACAAGGGAAAGCATGTAGAACTGGCTACAAATTTGCGTCCAATCGAAATGTTACGTTTTGTGTCAGTAGCTATATCAGGTGCCGCTGTTTTGAGTTTCTACCTACGGTAATTCTGGGACATTATTGCACACATGGTCATCTGACCCCAAACTAAGCAAAGCTTGTAATATGGCTGCCAGAGACTGATATACATACATATATATTTTTAAATACATACTTAAATAGATATTAACACCCAGACATAGAACAAACACAAATGTTCATCACACAAATGTTTGTCCTAGATGGGAATCGAACCCACGCCCCCAAGCACAGAAAGTAGGATCACTACCAACTGAGCCACCGAGGCAGTCACACTGTACACACAATTGTACACACGATTGATATAATACTGGCAATTGTTAATACGTCTATTGAGATGAGAACTTTTCCCAATATTTGGAAGCAAGCAATTGTGCGTCCTTTACCCAAGAATGCAAACCCAACTGATATTAAGGACCTCAGACCAGTAAGTATTTTGCCATGCCTGTCTAAAATATTGGAAAAGGCAGTGTGTACGCAAATGACAGATTATCTCGAGAAACATAATATCTTACCGGGGGTACAGTCGGGTTTTAGGAAAGGGCGTAGCACTACAACGGCACTACTCGATGTCTCCGACAATATATTGAGGGCTCAAGATAAGGGTATGTGCACTTTCTTAGTGTTACTAGATTTTTCGAGGGCATTTGACTCTATAAATATTAATCTTCTTTTGTCCAAGTTAACTTATTACGGTTTTGATCGCGAAGCTACGCAGTGGTTTGATAGTTACCTCAGTAATCGTTTTCAGTATGTGAAGTTAGGTGGTGGTGATGGCTCATCGTCTATTTCTGACAAAATAGCCGTCAACCGGGGTGTTCCCCAGGGCTCTATAACGGGGCCCGTACTCTTTGTTTTATACTCGGCAGACGTTGCTTCGCAAGTCAGACATTGTAAATTCCATATTTACGCAGATGACATTCAAGTTTATATATCATGTAATCCACTTGAGGGTGATGAAGCTATTAGCAAGCTAAATGAGGATCTTTCGAGGATAGCCACTTGGTCTTCAAGTAATTGTCTTTTACTGAACCCTTTAAAAACTAAATACCTTGTTTTGGGCAGTAAAAACCAATTGGCTAAACTCAGTCTATCTAGTAGTGTCTTGCTTATGGGTGAACCCATTGAGCGAGTGTATGAGGCACGTAACTTGGGTCTGAACATGGACTGCGGTCTCCGTTACGAGAAACATGTTGGTAATTGTGTGCGTGACTGTTTTTATCGACTCAAAGTGCTGTACAGTATGAAGCCTTTTTTGGGGATCAAACTACGCATACAGCTTGCTGAGTCTCTGATACTGTCGAAATTAAATTACATGGATACAGTTTTCGGCCCCAGACTTCTAGCTAAAACGGAGAAATTAATACAAAGAGTCCAGAACGCCTGTGCTCGTTTTTGCTTTGACATTCCGTGGAGGTCACATGTGACGCCTTTCTTAAATAAGTACTCCCTTTTGAAGATGCGGCATCGGCGTAAACTCCACTTGGCGTGTCTTCTTTTCGGTGTCATAAAACACAAGCAACCGGGATATTTATATGATAAGTTATCGTGGAAGTCAAGATCCCACATGGCCCGGCAATGTTCAACGCAGCTCATAACAGAGCAGCATAGCTCAGCTGCCTTCAGAGGCAGCTTCCGCTACGCTGCAACCAAGTGTTGGAACAACATCCCGCCGCCGATAAGGAATCTGCAGAGTATGTACGGTTTTAAAGCAAAACTAAGAGATTTTTTGTATAAACATCAAAAAAGCGAAGAGCTCTTAAGGAACGACACCAGCGCAATTTAAACTTTAAACTTTTAATTAATTTTCTATATTTTAAAGTTCTAATTCCATCCTGCATCTAGTTTATTTACCTACACAATTTTGTTAGTATTTATTTAATATGTTTTATGTTTAGTTTTAAATATAAGTAATTAATAATATGTAAATATATGTTTTATATTTAGTTTTAAATATAAGTAATTAGTTTTAAATAATTTTCTTCTTTTATGTTTAGTTAGCTAGTTTTATATCACTACCATATTAGTATTAGAGAGTTGAGCACACCTGCTGTTTCACGACGTGCGTGACGTCACCTGTCGGTTCCAACGGAAGACCAGCGCTGGTTTTATACGACCAGCACTATGCTGAGTTGGGACCGATTAGTGACAGAAACTATAATTTTATTTTCCTGTATTTAATATTCTTTATAGTATTGTTTCTGTCATTAATAAATATTTTTCTTTCTTTCTTTCTTAATGTTTTTTATTGCTGGTTTTATTTTTTAAAAAATTGTGAAAATCGTGGAAAAAAGTTCAAATTGTATCACATAGAATGGGCATGACGACTTAAAAACTGTAAGTATAAAGAATAGTTTAAGCTGCGAATATAAATTATGAAATAAGTTAAACAGATTCTTAAAATTGTTTTTAGCTTAATTTGTAAAGAGAGAATAATATATTAATTGATAAAATAAAAACATAAATTATAGCAACCCACCATGATAAGTGAAACGCCAATCCGCCATGATAATAGAAACGCCAATCAGAGCGAATGACATCACAATTATGAAAACAAACATTTTGTTCGAAAGTTCGCAGAAAGTTCAGTAGCATTGACATGGAATGAAAATAGTGACGTACAGACGCAATCGCCTGCAAATGTTTTTGGCACGATTTCAAATATATATAAAAGCAAAATACCACTGCCTCATTACGAAATCTCGAAAACTACTATATCTACAAACCTGACATATGGTAGGTAGATTCCTTATGAGAAGTAGAGGTTTACTGAGGATGTATTTTGCGAAAGGGCCGAATTGAGAAGGGGCAAACAGGGGCAGAAAGTTAAAATTAAATTCTACGCGTATCAAGTCGTGGGCAACTGCGGTTTATTTGTTACTAGCCGTCCGCCCCGGCTTTGCACGAGTGTAAGCTCGGCCTTCGGCCTCGCTACAAAATATAATGTAGCCTATGTCATCCGGGGATAGTGTAGCTTTCCAACAGTGAAAGAATTTTTCAAATCGGTTCAGTAGTTTCGGAGCCTATTCATTACAAACATACAAAAATAGGTACAAATCTTTCCTCTTTATAATATTAGTGTAGATTAATCTACGTTTGCAGAAGTTTTCTACATGAATGAGTTGTTTTTTTGAAAAAAGCGTTTTTGATTTTTGAATCACACTTAAACACACGCACCCCTACATATATTCAACCCCACACTCGCACATTTATATTTATTTATCAATAAAGAAACTAACTACTCTTGTTATACTACACGTAATTGATTCTTCTGTGTTAATATTTAAAACTTGTAATTCAATTTCTGTATATTTCACTGCGCCGTACTATGTAGTAATCGATACACCCCTACGATACAATGGTGCTAGTACGAGAACTTATGAAAAAGTATTCGTTCCGTAAACGATTGCAAATGTACGAAAAATTCAGTTTCCCTTTACGTCCGATAGAGGCGCTGTTCATTTTTTCATAAATTTTACTATCGTTTACGGAACGAATACTTTTTCGCAAGTGCTCGTACTAGGGCCACAGGTCTCACCTAGTGCAGGGCTCACAAGCACTGAATAATCTTGTATCTACATAATGCTTATATATTATAAGGTGTCATGTAATTTTTATCCAAGCAAAAACATTTTTTTTGCATTTGTATTTGTAAGTAAGGAAATTGAGTATAGTCTTTGAAAATAAGTAATTATGCCTGTTTAGCTTTTTACAAGTAGCTCAGTTTCCAGATTTTTTTCAAAGAATTAAAACAATTGAAAATCAAATTATTTCCACCTCTATCTATTAAATGGCGGTTAGAAATAATATTAGTAATATCAAGGATGATTTTATAAACACTGTCAACATACCGGCTTCTTTGTTTCCTATAGATATATAATTTGGGCCGTTTCAAGGCAAGAGTGAATAGGTAGGTATCTTCTAAGTATGTGTGGTTCATCTTCTACCACATCGTCGCTTACGAACAGGCGAAGTGGTGGTCAAACGCGGACTTATTCGCGATAAAAAAACTGTACGTTTTTCGAATAAAATAAATTAAATTATGTTAACTTCACAGGGCCACCAAGAGACCGGCGTAACTGAGTTTGGGGTCCACTGCAAATACAATGTACGCAATAGTTCAATGTATCATTGTTTTGTCAGCTCGTGACCACTGCCATTGTAACATGGTTGAAACGTCGAGTGAAAGGTATCGATTTTTACCTATTTATAATATTGCGCGATAAGTCCCGATAAACATTAAAACATGAGTTCAATGTATAGTTGTTTTTAACTAACACTATGCATATTCTTCATTAACATGTGAACCTTTTTGGCAAATAAACATTGCTTTACATTTACTTTAATTTTACCTGCGATTGCAATATCCAATCCAAGTTACATCATCAGCTTTAAAAAGCACTCAATCAAACTGCATCGCAATAAAAATCGACGAGATGTCATATAAATAACGTTAATTATTATCGAATGGGATACTACGAGATAAATCATCGATTTAACCCGGTTTAAGGGCATGCCTTCACTAGAATACACTACGATTCGCGACCATGACCATTTCCTAACACATTTTGATTAATTAATTAACTTGTACCTATTTAAGGAAATAAGTAAACAAATTTTGAAAATCGATTTGAACTTATTTCTAATACTCGTATCTATTTCAATGTTTTGCATGTGTGTGCAATCCGTATGATAATATAGTAATCTGGTACCATTGAATTGATTAAATTATGGAGCTAGGAGAGGTAAGTAGATATAATTTTTCAATGGCTACTAGAAAACCCCTATCAAAATTTCAAATGCGTAAAAACTGAACGGCTTTTTTTTTATTCGATTTTTGTTTGAACTAAAAACGTATTCATAAAATAGCTGCGCCCCGCGGTTTTACCCGCGTGGTGATGAAAATCGGTGATGATGATGATGATGATAAAAAGTAGCTTATGTGTTAATCCAGACATAAGCAAAGTATATTCCAAATTTCATCCAAATCCAATCCATCCAAACTTTCACATAATATATTAGTGTGATGATGTGATGGAAGTTTGACCGATGGGGAAGAAAGGTTCTTGAGTGAAGACCGCGAACTGGAAGACGCATTGTAGGTAGGTCTTCCGCTAGATGGACCGAAGACATTGTGAGAGTCGCGGGCATTCAGTGGATGCAGATGGCAGGATGTCGTTCAGTGTGGAGGTTAAAGGGGGAGGCCTATGTTAAGCAGTGTATGTCTTCTGGCTGATCTTCTGGATGATGATGTGATGGAAGTTTTACAAAAGGCAATTAAAAAAATATTACTTCATGAAAATGCGATAGATAGCGTTGACCAGACATGGGATATGATGATTTTGCAAAACCACAGATGAAGAAAGGTCAGTAAAAATCTTGCTTATTCTCTTTCTCATAGAATGATATCTCTATCTATCTGTCTGTCTGACACTGCTTGTTTTTCATGCTTGTTTTTGTGTTATTTTGTAGTATAGTATTTTAGGATTTTAGATTATTGTTTGCTAACAAAGTATTTGTTTTTCCACAACACAACACAAATTAGTGCACAAGTGTACCTTGCCTAAAATAATAATGTGTCATGTTTTAAAATGTGTCCTCTCCCTTGTATTGTAGGTTACATTAAACAAACGCAAAAAAATAAAATCATGTCCCGTCAGCGCCATCTATCGACGGTTGCAGAACTACACTACAACTATAAAACTATTCAAAACTAAACGAACTATATTCCTAGAGCTGTCAGAAAACAGCCCATTATCAGACAATAAACAACTGAAGGTCGTGAAAAAAAATTGAAGAAAGCAAAGAGGTATGAATCAGTTTTATTATTATGCATACCAAGGAGCATAACCAACAAAACAATTTACAGAAAGATCATTGAAATTTGGACATGACAACGTACAATTTAAAAAAAATGTTGTTACATTTAATTTTGTATTTTATTTGTGATTTTTATTAATGTATGGCATAACTATGGGTGTTTCAGCCTGAAATAAATCAATATGAATTTGAATACAATAAAAATAAAAACTTTAATTTATGAGTAAAGTTTAATTTTGTCTAGTGCGGCTTTACCATGACCGAGCATTAAATAGAGATTGCGCATTTATCACCGACGGATGGTTCGCGAGTCTTCACAGCTCAGTTAACTGCAACACGTGGATAACTGGATATTCGTTATTTTGTTTCATTCGAATAGAAAATCACTCCGATTTCGCGAAACATTAAAGTGATGCAAGTAAAACGAGTTTTATCTAAACTGCAGCCCTTATTTGGCTTTAAGTAATAAGGCTTAATTACAATAAAATATAAGCGTTACAGAGCGGTGATTTTAATTAATATTATTTTACAATTACATTTCCTTTTAGCGTATGAACCGATTTTTATTTAGTTTTTTTTTTCTATATAATGACGTGATCGAGAATGTTCTAAGCTATGATTCATGAAAATCTCAGCCATTTGAAAATTATCAGCTCTTTTATAGGGTGTTTTAAAAAAAACTTCTCATACTGGTATTCTTTTTCTTCGTCTAAAAGTGTACTTGTAAAATGCGCCCCGTAATTTAATTACAATGTTAAGCATAAGTAAATTAATACTTATGTAAAATTTTATAAATTGCAACTATCTAGCACAATTATAAATTGTCGTATTTGGTTAGGATTCGGCATTTGCGGGAAACTACGGAACGCGTTTGCTGGGTTTGTTAACATATTTACATGTAAACGTAACTTTAACTCTTATTTTGTGGCTATTGTGAAGTGAAGATGCCTCACAACTCCGCCAATGTCACGTAGATAGATCATAAAACGCAATTTTTACTGTACGGATTTGTACTGTTGGTCGATGGCTAGTAAAGCAGTTTTTTTGTATTTTTTTTATCTGTAACAAAAACACGAACACAAACATATAGACAAACACAAATGACTTGGAGGGGAACTGGACAAAAGACACATTTATGCATATAATGTTAATTCACAATTTATTTTATATTTTTTAATATATTTACACTAAATATTTACAAATGCAGTAAAAACAAAGGTAAACATTTAAGGGAGGTAGGACGAGGGATTTCAGGAGGAATAACATCATACAATGAATACTGCATTAAAGGGCAACTGAAAAAAATATGGTCCACATTTTCTTCGTCTAGACCACATTCGTATAGAGAGTGATCCCTAATCCTATGTTTGGCCAAGAAGACGGGTGTACACAAATGGTTTAATCGTAAACGACAGATTGTTAAAGTGGTTGATTTATCTGCCTTTGGGAATTTACAAAACCAGAGTTTATAGGGGATGTAAAGCGGGAGCTGTATTAGTCAACAACGACTGTCACCACTAATCAACTTCGCTATCATTGACGGTATGCACTGAAACTCAATTCTTTTTTACGTACCTGAAGCCAGATCCCTCGTGCCGAGCACCGAGGCAATCTGTGGCCGCTCCTCGTTGATGACCAGCTCAGCTTGCTCGCTGTACACAGAGTGCACTGAAGAGATGCATGTCAGTCTTAACTGGCCACGTTCGAAACTGTCTGGACGCACCATGAAAGAAAGCTGGCTTACTGATGCCACCTGGAAGAAATACATATTACGTGTTAAAGGTTAAAGCCTAATTTAGCCCAGCGCTCGCACCCGCCACGCAACCTTACCATATCTTTCTTTGTTGTATGATCTGAGAGTTACACGGAATGGTACTAAGCCAATAGGAGGTGATTTTACTCACCTTTATAAACCACTTTTACCATGCGATCATTCGCGAAAACTTTTTAGCTGCTTTAATGCTAGATACCTTATTGGATGTTTCAGCAGTCGGCATAGGGTCAGTTGCGTCTTCATCCAAAACACTGTCTTGGTGTCTTGGGATCGGTAGCACTACTGAGTCTTGACTTGGCAGAAGCTCACCATCCTAGAAAAATGATTACCTAATTTAGTATTTCTTCAGCGAGCTATAGGGAGGTTTAAAAAAGATTTGTCAATGCTAGCACAGGACAGAGACCAGTGGAAGGAACTGATGGAGTTCTTTGCCCAGCAGTGGGACAATACCGGTTACCATAGAAAAAGTATTTCTTGTTACCCATATTTTGTTGATCCATTTTAAGGCGGGATTTGAGCTCGTGTAATTTTCATATTTTTTATAACAACGTACCTATTATTTACATTTTTCTAAAACTGCTCGTCCAAATGTGATATATAATATAAGAAATTTCAATTGGAAATATGTTTCTTATAAATTAAAAAAAAAAAAAACATTTTTGGTTGATACGTTTGTATGAAAAGTATAAAATAGCACGATATCTCAAGTTTTTTTTTTTTTATAATTGTTTCACGAAACTGGCCTTAACTTCTTCAGAACATCTTTTTTATCGAGAATGAGTCTGCGTTTGACCACCAACTTGCCTGTTGCTAAGCGAAGATGTGGTCAAAGATGAAACACGCAGACTTAGATGGTACCTCTTCACTCTTGCCTTGAAAAGGCCCAGATTATATCTCTCAGGAAACAAGGAAGCCGGCGGGTTCATCCAATCCTTGGCCGTATGGATAAGAAACGCAGAATCGAAAAGGCCGATAATGATGATGAAGTATCAATATTAGAATATCCATGCACACCCTTTAAAAACCGCAAAAAACCTAAAATTAAAATAAATCCATAAATTTTACAAAATTAAATTTCTAGTTCCATTAGCCTAGCCAAAAAATATCTCCCCAATCCATCTCACTCAATCTCTTCAAAGCCCAAGATCAATATTCCAAGAACAATATCATTCTCTAATTGGTTTTTGGCGTTGATTAACGATCGCGCGGTTACGTGACGTGTTTCATTGCCGTTGATTTTGCCTTTGCTGACGTGTTTGGATAATTTTTCTGTTGTATGAGAATTTTGGCGTTGATAACTTGTGTTTAACCGACTTCAAAAAAGGAGGGGGTTCTCAATTCGACTGTATGTTTTTTGAAGTGAGAACTTCTTTAGGCGCGTCGAGCACTTTTTGGGTGACCAAAAATCATGGAATCTGCGCCATCGTCACGCTGTACCGTGTATTTTAAACAGCGCCATCTCTTGTAGAATAGGTGAATTACTACTTAAGTTTTCACTTCTGACGTGCAGTCCTATGGCTGATGTTTTTTTTTGCATGTTTGTTACGCGATTACTCCGTCAATTATAAATCGATTTGCTGATTCTTTTTTTGTTTGGTAGGTCGTACTTCAGACGTGGTAAATGAATTGGCCCAAAAAGAACTAGAACTAGTGGGTAAGTAACACACCAAGTGACGAGACATGTCAACAAATAGGAGCTGCGCGGTATAATTTGCTTTAAAGATAGAGACACGTGGCAAGTTTCAAGCTAAATCACTTGCTAGATCACGCGATAGGTTACTTAAGCGGGCGCTGCGCCTAAGGTAGGCAAATCCCTAAAACAAATCTTAAAAAAATCGTAGGACAGTGTTTTTGTTTTGTCGCAAATAAGTCCGCGTTCGAACCCCAACTCGCCTGTTGGTAAGCGATGATGTGGTCGAAGATGGATCACGCAGACTTAGAAGATACCTATTCACTCTTGGCTTGAAAAGGCCCAGATTATATCTCTCAGGAAACAAGGAAGCCGGCAGGTTGTTCCAATCCTTGGCCGTACGGATTAGAAACGTAGAATCGAAACGTTTGGTGCGTATCCAAGGAAAGTACTCAATGTATGAGTGGAAATGAGCCGTTTTCCTACTTGTAGTCGAAAGAGGATGGTAGGATAAGATCGTGGAGCTCCGATGCACATTATTGTATTTAGAATTACAAACATGTTAGACCACATTTAAAACTTGTTTTTATTTCTTTTGAGTCTAAAATAATGTAGGTATCCTCAACTTTTTGAATAATATATTATTAAGCATACCTGTATGGTGTCAACAAAAGGTCCAAAAGCCTTCCATGGGCTGAAGATGATGTTGCTGTTCTCATCCCGGTCGTGTGGAACTTCTATCGACACCACCGGGCTTGGGAGGATGGTCTGCTGGATGACGGGCTTGCCTTGGATCTGAGGACGAAGAAACTATCATAAAAAACATGTTGGTGATAGATAGATATATTTTCTGTGGCTTTGCATCTTTTTTTTATTTTTATTCATTACAGACAGCCCGTTATATTAGTTGATAGTGAATCTGCCTTATGTGCTTGGGGGCGTTGGCCATAGTACAAGCTTTACTTAGTTTGGGGTCAGATGACCATGTGTGAAATAATGTCCCAGATAATTATTTCTTTATCTCTGATATAAGCTCTGAATGACTCTGATTCAAAAATGTCGGAGCCGAAGATACATATATACAAACATCCTAGTTTTCGATACTTATTCAGCGGAACTATTAAGTATGTATATTTAAGAGATAAATAATAAAATACACTACAAAAATCATGTTTTCCTCTCTATGAATACTTCATATTCGGAAGCTTTTGATTAACTTCAGAAAGTTTTCTACTAAAATGTAAACGAAATATTACCTATAACATGGAAAAGTAAATCTCCTATTTAAATAATGTCAAGCTGTAAGTATTTCTAGTAGGTTAATTGCTATTAATTTCAGTACATATTCTTGACACTAGCTACGCAGGTCTGTAGTGAAGCTAGTAATCCAATCCTAACATAATCGATCTTCTGGCGCGAGCTTCGAACCGTTCAATCATCGACATGTCTCCATCTGAGACTCTGCCAAGCGCACCACTGTATATCGGCTTGATTGATGCATGTTGCATCGTGCAAATATTCATTGGTACGATCCACTTGTATTTTTAACCGACTTCAGAAAAATCGGAGGTTCTATGTTCCACTGTTTATATATATATATATATATTTATGTATGTTCACCGATATCTCCGCCAACAGATTTGACTGCCCCGGTGGCTCAGTTGGTAGTGAACCTAACTTCCGTGCTTGGGGGCGTGGGTTCGATTCCCATCTAGGACAAACATTTGTGTGATGAACATTTGTGTTTGTTCTATGTCTGGGTGTTAATATCTATTTAAGTATGTATTTAAAAATATATATGTACGTATATCAGTCTCTGGCAGCCATATTACAAGCTTTGTTTAGTTTGGGGTCAGATGACCATGTGTGCAAAAATGTCCCAGATGTCCCAGATAACCGATAAAAAAAAGTTTGTTTTGGTATACTTCCGATTTGTTCCATTTCAATTTGGTCCATTTCTGATGAAGTCGGTTTTTTATATTGAGAATTATTAACAGTTTTACTTGCGACGCCTTATGAGCTTATATAGATAATTAAGATTACTCTTCTTGCTTCTTGCTCTTCTTCTCTTGCTTCTCTTAGATGGTAAGTAATACTATAATTATATTGTTGTATAATCAAACACCAGTTCACCAGTCTAATTGTATTGCAAATAAATTATGAAAAGATAAATAACTCAAAGTCAGATTTTGTCCAATGCAATGCAACAAATGTGTATTTTCTGATAGCTTTTGAGGGCGCAAATTAGACAAAGCACCTTTGAACGGACGGAATAATTTCTATTGAAACGTAAAAATTCCACCCAATAAGCGTACATTTAAACTTAAATTATTGGCGTTTTAGTATCGGGGATTAGTTTGTCCAATTCTTAAATACCATTCTGCATGAGGTTAAAGAATTTAATCATCACAATCATCTATCTCAAGCCCAGACTTATTAATATTCAAGATTTTTGTTTTAACGCAGTTTAAAAACTTTGTTATATTATTAAATCTGGTTAAATCCCTTATTACGAGTATAACCTGGTTAGTTAAAAAAATGATTTTAAGCGGCGGCTTGTACTTGCATTGAAAGTGTTACAGTTAGCAAAAAAAAGGTAATTCTAGTTTTCAAAATTAAATGCTATTCCGTTTTTCCATAAAAAAAAATTTTTTTTTTTTTTTGTATCCTTAATGTACATAATATTTTAAATCTTTATAGAATTATTAGACTTAAAAGTATTTTATTGTTATAATGATCTAAAGATATCATGTCTCTCTCATCATGTCATGAATCAGGTCTTCAATTGAGAAACTTTGGGTTCCATCGGCCATCTGTTCTGCGTGCTATGTGCCCTGCCTACTGTCACTTCAACTTACTAATTCGCTGGGCTATGTCGGTAACTTTCGTTCGTCCCCCGGGAAACTCCGAGCATAGCTATCTATGGACAACGAGCTACGGAGCCCTTTGTGCGAATTTGATCTTCCTCATGAGGCCCGTAGTGAGAGACTACGATTCAGTGGCGTATGTTATCACTGGCATCACACACTGCCCGAAGACTTTCGTCTTAAGGTACTGAGGTATTTTGGACTAGAAGACGTTGCGAAGTTTACCGAACGCTATCTATCAACACCCCACATTTGATCAAAATTGGTTGAGGCGTTAATGTTGTAGATGGGAACAAAAAAGCGTACGTCACATCCTTTTGGATTTGCGTCGTCGACTAAAATATAACCGGTTTCTACAGCGTCGCATCAATCTCATCCAAACCACTTCGACGAACTCCGGCGAGATTTAAAACCTACAATTTCATAGGTATCTCGTAAGTAAAGAGGAAAAGAACTTATTTGACAGATTGCCACGCTAAAGCAACGATACCTTCCTTACTTATTTTTATCCGGAATCGCAAGCTTGGTGCGCTACGGCCCTAAAGGAGTTAATTAAAAACTGAGCTTGTTTTCTTTTTCATCGCAAAAGAAGAAAAATACTTCCTAATTAATCTGCTATCGGAATTCAAAGTTGTCTCGTTTATTAACTTTGTATTTGTCTTTGTAAACGTTTGTTTGCACTACACGGGTGAGTTCAGTTGGTAATTAGAATTGGTAATTAATTAATTAATAACTAATTAATTTAATTTTAATTAGTATTGCTATAGATGTATACCTATTTATAGTCATTCTAATTACCTATTTCATTTGTAATGTTTTCAACTAACTTCAGAGGGTCAAAGGTCAACCGAGGTTGACAATTTGATCGCATATTTTGTGTGTATGATAATACACACCCAAAAAATGCAGTAACATACACAATCACACAATATATATGTTACTCGATATCGTTGCCAATTGTGAACCAATGTTTTTGTTCAATTATTCGCTTACTATCACATGGATGGTTCCATTTAAATACGAATATAAAAACACCTTTTTATATGTTTTTTATTTTATTTTCTTGGAAGGAAAATTAAAGGAAGAATGTTGTTTTTGAACTTCCCGTGACGACAGTTTTTTAATGTAATACCTTTTTGTGTTATTTTTTCACATTGTCCGTGTATTTGTTCTCGAATTTTCTGTACACTGGACTACTGAGACGAAAAATTCGTGATTCCGATCACTGGACTAAATTTAATAATCGGAGTGCTGATTTTGGATTTCGGATCGGACCTCGCTACCTGTCTCAATCGCGCTCTTGGGTTTGTTAATAAATTAAAAGCTCACAGACTTAAGACCGACAAATGTTTTTTTTTTTTCACCAAATAAGACAAGGTCAAATCATTTATTGCACATTATGCTAAGTATATAGTTTTGTCGTTTAAATAATTTTCTCCTGAACAAGCACTTCTCAATTAATAAGTATTTCAAATTCTTTGCAAAATTTCGTTCGTTTTCGTCACTTTTTAAGTCGTCGGGTAATTTACTAAATATTTTTATAGCCATTGCATGAGCAACACTAATATGCATTTCTAGTCTCTATTTTGGTATTGCTAATTTATGCTAAAACCTGAGCTGATGTTTTCTGAACCTTTTTTAAAAAAATCGTTTTTTTTTTTACAAAATTGCAAATATTTGACATGTAATAACATTGTGTGTTAATCTACTCGTATAAGCTAAAACAAACAGACAAAAAACAAATAAACTGCCCATAGACCGTTGAAGGTCTAAAGACAATCCAAATGCTTCAAAGTTACAATGAGATGGAGTACAGGTCTCTAACGGATAGGTGGCCGTGTGGAATAAAGCGTAGCCCTGGAAGACCAGTCCAGTGGTGGGGGGTGACATCATCATCATAATCAACCTGGCGAACTTTAACAAATTTGGCGAAAATACATGAGCAAGGTGGAGAGGTAGTGGGTATATTAAATTTTAGAGTAGGCTACTGTTTATACTAGTTTATATATCCACATTGTATAGAACCTAATATAAAAAGTATAAAAAATATTTTCATTCAAAAACTGAGCAGTGAAATGCCAACAGATTTTGTGGAGAACCACCAATCTTTTTCTTTTAAAATACTTGAAGTTAAGAATCTTACGAACTTAAATAAGTTGGTTGTTATTTCTTGCAATGTTGCATTCTTTAGTGCTTTTCCAACGTAGGCGGATCTAGGGTTAATCTTGGGGGTAGTACATTTTTATAGGGCCCTCAAATTTTAGATCCGAGACCTTTAATGAAAATATGTAATGATAGTATGAATATGAATCAGATTTGTTTTATTCGCCTATCATGTTCCTACTACTGAGACACATATTTCTTTCAGAGAGAGAGAGAGAGCTCTAATCACAGAAAAGAGGAGCAAATAGAACGGAAATGAGAAGGAAATTCTGTCGCCAGGTATTGTGACAGGTGTGTGATTGAACATTCTTATTTATGTCAACGCGTCGAACTCCGCGTCACAGTTGCTATGGGTTTATAAGGGTGAAAGTGGCTACAACAAATTTCTTATAAAAATGCCTTGACAGCCGTTCTAATTTAAACATTTTTTTTTCTGTGGCCCTAATCCACCATGCTGTGCATGTTGGTGAGATTGTCATATTAAGTCTTTGAATTTTTGATATACTTACTATGACATGTCGGTTTCCTCACAATATTTTCCTTAACAGATTTTGAGCAACGGCATCGAAAACTGCACATAACTTATTTAAGTACTACATAAGTCATTATTGGCCGAGGATCGAACTGGGTGCCATTAGGTTGTAAAGCGTGAATACTACGCTCGGCCACCATCGCTCTGTCTCTCAATATCTGATTAAATAAAAAAAGGCAATTACATATTATGGAAATTGACGTGGTTTACGCACATTTTATTTGTTTTAATAAAAAAAAAAAAAAAAAATCCGGCCCAATCTTTCGTGACTAATTCCCGTGTGAAATGCAATTACATATTTTTATGATATAGGTAAATATTATTATTTCTTGTACTGGATACGACCCTGCACTGTGGTCTGTTATTGGCAAACTCGGAGTAACGATGTTAAATGAAACTTTGTTTGCTGGCCACTTATTGCGTTTTCTCTCGTTTTACTCCTCTCGACTGTGTTTTACACTGCTTTTTGTTAGTGGACAAAGACAAGATTTTCTGGAATTGAAACAGTAGTAGTTACTTGTAAAATTAAGAAACATCGAACGTTAAGGTGAAACGTTTCACTTTGCGGGAAATTCAAATTTCAAACAGTTTTTTTGTTCTTGTAGCTAGGCCGAGTAATTATTGTAAACGATAATGATGTTCGCGAAAATTGATTATTATTCTTTACAAACTCGCGTAACGTTATTTATCTCCAATGCACATTATTACATACCTTTGTCAATAAACAAATTTATGCTGTTTCAAACGGTTTATTGCCAAATGTAAGTAATATGGTGAGTAACTGATTAATACAGTTTAGTATTGCTGTACATGATAATGTAAAGAACGATCAAAAATTTTCGCGAACACTATGCCATTTCACAATAATTACCCGGCCTAGCTACAAGGACAAAAAACTGTTTGAAATTTAATTTTCCCGCCAAAGTGAAACGTTTCACCTTAATATTCTGATTTACCTGGTGTATCTCTTAACAACGGACATATTCAAGGTTATCATAGTACACAGTTCATAGTTTTTGTAGTGGTAGGACTCTTTTGCAGGGGTCCACCTACCACACCTTTGCTAGTTATTCAACCGCCAAGCAAACACTACTGTGTTTGTTCCGGATTGTCCTTATATCTCGGGGTGACGAGCGCAGTGCATTGCCATTCAGGGTTTTGAACTGTTAAAGTTCAAAATTCTGAGTGGCGTTGAGCTGTCATGGGCAAGCGTGAAGAGCCATCATGCGAGCGACTTCGCTCGTCTCGTATACCAATATCATAAAAAAACAGCATTTTAAACAACTTATTTATTTATTTACACACCAACATTAAGTAAATTTTACTTTGGGACCAGCCCTGATATCGCGATCTGGTATTCCTGATAGCGTTTTAAAGTTGTCTGAAATCATAACACCAATACTATAAATACAAAGTTTGTATGTAAAAAGTTGTTTGTATGTATGTATGTGTGCATGTGTAATTGTATGTTTCTTAATACTACATATTATATTAACTACAACGCGTCAGTTATTCCCAAATTGCAAATTTGAGACTGCACTCCTGGACAACCCTGAATCGTTCATACTCGTTCAGCTAAATACCAGCTCGGGCCGTTGGAGTCAATTGAGAAGCGTGCCAAAAAGCTCATCAGCAACGAAGCCCTAGTTCAGACTAAGCTTCTTTGTCTTGAGCATCGCCGCAAAGTTGCTAGTCTATCGGTTTTTTATCGGATACATTTTGGAGAGTGTGCATCAGATCTGCATGATTTAATTCCCTCCTGCTCTTTTTTCTATCGGACTGCCAGAACGGGCAAGAAAAATCGACACCGCTTTATGGTTAACATTCTGAAAATTCGTACGAAGCGCTTTGATTCCACTTTTATAGTGCAAACTGCTAGCCTGTCTCAATGCACTGCCTGAATGGGTGTCCTCCGATAGTTACAATCTGGGTGTCTTCAAGTCGAGAGTTAATCGGTGTCTTCTAGGCAAGTGTGATCCACCGTAAGCCACATCATCGCTTAACATTAGGCAAGTTGGCGGCCAAGCGCAAGCCTATTTTACAACAAAAAATACTACAGATGAACCTACACGCATTCTACGCATAAACATTTCTGTATTTATTTCATTCTCGCCATTATTTCAATAGCACTAAAGTTTTCGCAAAAGCATATACAAAAGTACCAGTGCATGAACAATGCACAGTAGTACACAGCACAGAGCTTTCAAAATATGTAACGTGTAAGAGATAAGATGGCTAAAAGGTTAATGAAATTAGATTTAACTGCGATTGAAATACAGTCATAAGTAACAAGTAACAGACTCAGTGAGGATAGCGCATCACCTGCGTCTTAAGATTCTATATATAAATTTTTCATTACTCATTGGTCTAAAGTTGCCTGAGGAGAGGGTTGAAAGTAATACATTTCAGCCCTAGGGAGAATCACTTTCAACTAACAGTGACAGTTGACAACTGACAGACACTCCAATTATAAAAAAAAACTAGTTCTATTTTCACATAATTGTATTGAACCATGTTACAACTCTTTTTTCTCCTCAGAGGATTATGGTCTCGCACTTCTTGTGTATTTGCCTGTGTCAGTTCATGTTTCTATTTTTAGTTTCCTTGTATTCAATAAAAAGCAGTGTTTACCTCGGGGTTATATAGTCCTACGAACTATTATCCAAACCCCCTCTCGAGACTAAATAATTTACTTTCATCCCTAGGATAACAATGTACTATTTCATCACACAGAAAACAAACCTCTGCCACTTCAGCTTACCATCACGACGAGACCACTCAAAACGCCTAACAAAAAGGAACAAACACAATTTTTCAGATAAAGCATTATTCCGTTTGCGTCGTGGACATCAGAGTTAGAGTTGTTTTATCACAAACTGCGGGCGACAGATCTGTCGACACGCGACATGACGGGTGTCGTGGCGTTGCGTCGGGTGGCGTCGGACGCGTTGACGTTGTCTCTAGAGGCGCGGTATTGAATTTGTAATTGGATTTTGTTGATGTTTGTAGTATGTATTGCAGGCAATTTTTTTTTAACCATGTTAGCTGCATGTAAATGCAATGAAATGGTGTAACATATGCTGGCCTTAGCAGTGGTTACATATTTGAGACATTAGGCCCTCATCATCATCAGCCAGAAGACGTCCACTGCTTAACATAGGTCTCCCCCTTTAACCTCCACACTGAACGACATCCTGCCATCTGCATCCACTGAATGCCCGCGACTCTCACAATGTCGTCGATCCATCTAGTGGGAGGCCTACCTCCGCTGCGTCTTCAAGAACCTTTCTTCCCCATCGATTATCGGTTCTTCGAGCGATGAGGCCTGCCCATTGCCACTTCCACTCGCAAATTTTTATAGCTATGTCAGTGACATTAGGCCCTTGGGGACCTCATTTACAAAAAGCTTTCAGTGTATTGGCATGTTTCTGGCTCAACGCATAAGCATTGCCATTGAGCGTGGTATTGTCGCCAGCATACTGGTCACACTGCCAACTGATAGTGAGCTTGAGAATTTGGATTGTCTTTAGACCTTCAACGGTCTATGAGCAGTCAAACTGTTTTTGAAGTGTTATTGTTAGCTTGTAATTTGTTTATTTAAAAAAGGCACAACGAAACCTGTTGAATCAAGTCATAGAGTAATAAAAATGATTTAAGCTAGTCTTAATTCTTAATAAACCAAACAAAGTAAAGTTGTTTAGGTAATAAAGGTATTTGCCAGTTTAAAACAAAAATGATTGGACAAAGTTTTGTAGTAAGGTCTCTTACGGAAAATACAGTAGTACCAATAAGTGGGTAACAACACCGCTATACTCTGCCAATTCTCTCTCTACTAAGATGACCTATAAATCACACCTTATTTAAAAATGGTTTTTATACTGTTTTAAACTATCACGGTTGTTCACTAACCCTCCCGTCTTCCCGTGAACATGGTGCATGTAACTGCGCCGAAATATCGGGAGCTCCTTCCACAACCTTAACACGGTAAATATCCCGTAAATAATCATATAAATTTGGTTTTTATACACCTTAGTGATGATAAAAGCAAGTTGCTCGCTTGATGGTAATCTTTACGATTGCCCATAACAGCTTAGAAAACTTACAAAGTTTAAAATCTTGCGCGGCAACGCAGCTCGTCACCTAAAGATATTAAATGTAAAATCTGTTTATACTTCGTGATTCCATTGAAAACTTTGCTTTTTAATCAAGAAACAGAATAATGGTTGCAACTACTGATTGGCGTTTGAATACGATGGTAAAAGTATGGTGGACGTGCAAAAGAGTAAACGAAGAGTAGTGGTAGGGCCATTGCAAAATGTTTATTCTACAGAAAATATAATTACCATCGAATCTTCGGCGGGTCGAATCGAAACTTTTTTGACAACAGTTTTTATTTTATTTATATTACATGGGAATCACTCACGTAAGATTAGGCCGGATACTCCAAATACTTCCCGTGTAATATAAATAAAATATGTGAAAACCACGTCAGTTTCCATAATAAAGTTTCAATTTTAATGTAAAATTTCAATTTTAAAGCTGCCTACATTAATATATCTTAAAAGAGCTCAAATCGTAGACCGCATGATCGCTTAACAACAGGTGAGGTGGTGGTCAAAATTAATGCAAGCTAATAATACAATTAAAAAATCTGTTAATTATGTTGTGCCGCAACGAAAAAATAAACACTGAGATAATATCGTGATACAGAATAGAAAATAACTAATCAAAACAATGGTGACAAAGTTACGAACACAGAAACTCTGGTAGGCTTTCATCGGGAAGCTAAGAAGAAAAGACAATGTCAGTTTCTTTCTCAGAGAACAACAAATTCAATAATTATATAAAATTGATTGCTATATTCCGGCCGCATAACTGAAATATAACTGAACTGCCCGTCGCCCACGATGCTACATGTGCTGAGCGCGGGGTTATGGGGTGGCCGGTTTATGTTTTCTATACGCGCTGGACCCTAAAATCCATAAAAGTAGGCAAAGTCTTTTAGCAAATAAAATTATACACAAGATCACGTCGTAGGGGAAAAAAGCAAAGGTTAATGACAGGGGAGCAAAAAGAATAAAATGGAATTAGCAACACAAAGGGCACCGGGGACGCTGCATGAATAAATTTCACATACATGACTTTTGTACCGTGGCTATCAGACGTTCTTCATAATAGAGATGGGACAGGAATTAACTTTTTTTTGCCGTAGGTGGCCAACAAGCAGACGGGCCGCTTGATGTTAAGCAGTCACCGTCGCCAAAGGATACTTGAAATACCAGAGGCATCACAAATACGTTACAGACCCATTATGACTTTACAACTCGCCTTTTGAAAAACCCCATGTTGTAGCTCCTCAGAAACACTGCGGAAGGTAGCTTATTCAATATTCTGCAGGCGTGAGGCAAGAAAGATCGTGGAAATCGCACAGTGTGAGATTTCCACTGATCTATGATATGTGGATGAGCTTTTAGGCTGTAGCGGTTAGTGCTATGGTAAAACCGCAACTTCGGTGGGGGCTTCAGATCCAATACGTAGTTCTTTAGAACACTCCTCGTTGAAAATGCCATATTTTTTAGATAATAATATATTATGTAAGATATGATAACATAAAAAATTTGATGAATCAAGTTAGTCTGATGACATATGATCGACGAGAAAGCGAAGCGAAAGTGAAGAACGGACGGACAGACATAACGAATTTATAAGGGTTCCTTGATGGGTTACTGAACCCTAAAAACAAGGTTTCTGTCTTCAAGTAAGATGCTCAAAAATCTGTCACCACGTTGTCATTATTATTAGTTAGCTATTATTTATTTTTTCTAGTTCTTAGTCTTGAAATTATGTCGATTATTTAGTTAAAATTACATAACAGAAAAAAACAGAAATTTTATAGTAACGTTTTTGTGCTAAACTTTTAAGTTTATTTTTAAATATTCGCTCTAAGATATTATAATGTAAAATATCTTATGCTCGCTTTTTTTCGGTTAAAGGTGTTGGACCTGCAAGATGCTAAATCGAAGATGGCAAGGTTAAGGGAATCACGTCTCATATAACTGGTTCAACCAATTAAGCGAAGCTAAGATTAAATACTAAGCATGTCCAAGTGGGTTCACACTAAACCTTTGATCCAGAACCTGACATTTCATTTTGTCCCCACAGAGTTTTGCTACAATCATACTAATGTACCTAGTTTGGACGCAATTGTTTTTGAACAGAATTTGGTCAAAATTGTAATATTGTCTGCCAGTGGCCGGAACACGTGCTCAATTAGTGAGTTTGAATGACTATTGTGCTGAAGAGCTAAAACACACTGGGTCGCTTGATGTTGTTTTTGAACTAATGGTAATTTATGTATTGCGACTGGAAAACATCTCGAGACACAATCAAAATAACACGTATTTTTAGGGTGTAATTATATACCAGCTGTTCCAAATATTTCATTGGGTTAAAACTTTAAAAAACTAAACTAATTGAAGATCATACATACTGTCTATGAGCAACGATGATAGTTCAAACGATCTCTAATTTCAGTTAGAGTGGCCAAAATGGTACCGTTTGGTCACGCAAAGATACATTCAGTCTCTCCGTCAAATTCTTAAAAATTTCGAAAGTCGATCGAGGGGCCTTCCTCTTTTCAGTTGAAGAGGTGGGAATCAGCTTCAAAATGTTAGTTATTTTACTGTTGTGGTTGGGGGATCCCCCCAGGGAACTTGAGGGGCGAGCGTCCGCCCGGTACTATCCGACCGGGCGTCGTTTTTCGAAAGCACTTGGCCCCCACAGTCCAAGTGTTTCTACCCCAAACGGCACAAATAAGTAACCTCTGTCACGTTTTTTGTTTATGATATTGTATATGCTGTAGAAGTTTATAGTAGATACATAAGAATATGTGGAAAAACTAATTTTCAAATGTAAATAAACTGCGGGAAAGTAGTCCCTAATTCTATCAATATAAATAACGATTGTATTATAAAAGTAGCAAAAACCATTCAAATACAAAGTTTTTAGTGCCTACAAAATAAAGCCGGCTGCTCTGGTCACAATATTCATCACGGCAGTAAACTGAACTTTCCAAGACACATCAAAAATCGTCCCACAAGTGAAACGGCGTAACTTCGTTATCGCTAAGTAGCAGCTTCTGAAAACTTCGCCTTACAAAATACAACTTTTCAGTTTAAAACGACACCCTCACCTTTATTTATTGTTGTATCAACAAATACTTTGAAAGAGGACCGATACATTTTTATATTAACAGTATCCTACCTCATTTTATTTATATTACACGGGAATTACTCACGTAAGATTAGGCCGGATACTCCGACTATAGTTTCAACCGCAAAGCCAGACGCAGCCGCGCGTGCGCATTCACCTTGATAAAGATCGCCGAATGCGGTTGAAACTATAGTCGGAGTATCCGGCCTAATCTTACGTGAGTGATTCCCGTGTAATCCCTACATATAATAAATGTGTAGATCAAATACCTTCACACGTGACTTCTAACTAAGCAGAAGCAATACCTGATACCGGTTTAACTTGCAAAAAAATGCCGTTTGCGTGATTCAGGTAAAGTGTCGTATTTACCTATAATAGACGCACTTTTCATATTTGTGAAACTACGATCCATTTACACTCATTATTTTAGGAATTATTGAATACTTTAGTACATTTTTAATAATATTATTCGTAAAGTTTAAACTAATTTACATTTTTTTCGCGTAACATCGTTTTAGTACGCAATCTATTATCAAACTATGGAACTACAAATCTGACGGCTGTCAGTTTGTTTGTTTGTCCACGCACATCTTATAAACTACTAGAAGGATTTAAAATCAGTTTCCACGAATATGCTTAAAAAATACCTGATTGAAACATAGGCCATATTAATTTATGAAAATAAATAGTAAAAAATCAATATTGTTTTATAATTAGTTATAACGCCATCTAGCTTATTTTATAGTAATGTTGTCGTAATGATAGACTTCTACTCGCAGACATGGTAGGTAGGAAGACTGAAGCGGCTGTTGCCATATAATCTATATATAAAAAAACGAATCGCCGAAATGTATGTACTCGCATAACTTCCGATCGACTGCACCAAAGAGTTTTTTTTTGTGTTCGTTATTGTCAGGACGGCCAACTGCTTTTGAAGAGGTTTAACAGTTTATTATGGCGTAATTTGACGTACGTTGATTTTTGTATTGACTTCTGACGTGCTAATATACCAAGTCGACGGAGATTAAAATGAATACATTTTTGCCAGGATCAAACTTAAGACTAATAACAGACATGCAAAGTAGGTGAACTCGCGGCATCTAATCTGATACTGATCTATGATTAGCAGCTATTTTGGATGTTATGGTGGTGAACGAAAGCGGTTTAGTTGTTGGAAGGGGCGCAGTAGGCGGGCAAAAATTATTTAGACATTATTGATTGGCAGTCTTTACGCGGAGTAATGTTAAATAACAGCGATTAATTATAGATACCGCTCCATATACTTCCTATTTACTGTTTACTAATAATTCAATAATAACGTTTGTCATGCATGACATTTCGCTTGACTTATACCAATTTTTTTTTCCTTATTAGCTCCATGGCTCCACACTTCCAACGTATTTAACCAGTAAAAGTAATATATTATTTGCTTGAAATATATTTGAAACTATGGACATGTCGGGATACCTGTATCGAGTCAAATTAAAACTAGACTAAAATCATACTATGACGATAGAATGACAATCCGCATTAAAATGGAGAGCAAAAAATCTACAATAATGTCATAAGTGTAGCTATTATCTATAAAATATCCAGTATAAAAATAATCCGATGGATTTGTGCCTATTTAAAGTTCCGTTCGTGTTCGTTAGTGTAACATTTATATTTTGCTATGTCAGTCTAATCGTCCGCCCACTAATAACTTTGCGCTACGCGTACGAAGTCGCGGGCATTAGCTAGTATAAATAAAATGGTGAAAACCACGTCAGTTTCCATAATAAAGTTTCCTACCTTTTGACTGCAGACTGGTTTTTATTTACTAGTCGCTGTCCCACTGCTAGGCAACGGCTCCTTCTATATATAACTTTCCTGTGCGATGTCCTGCTATTCTTTGCAGAATGCATTAACTATTTACTATTTTTCTCGCGGACACCATCTTGAATTCTTCTACCCTATGTCACCCCCACTATTACATTTTTCAAATGACACCACACATTTCGAAATCAATTAAGTCGTTTAGGTTGTGGCATACCGAATAAACCAACATACATAAACACTTACAAACACTCGCAAAACGTCCCTCCTTCTTGCGCAGTCAGGTAATATATGTAGGCATGCTAACACTAAAAAAACTATGTTTACTATAGATTCGATGACACTAATATGACACCCATTGTATAAAAATTGTAGCCAAATAACCCCATGATTTTTGCTCTGAATTGATGTACTGTTTATTAACTTATATAGAGAAAAAGGTGTTGTTTTATTACTTTAGAAATGCGACGACCCTCTCGAACTCCAGAGGTTGTTTGTAAACAACCTTCAATATTCCACCGAGTGATATTGAAGAGTTATTAATTAAAACTGAGGTTTTATTAAAACACCGAGACACGTGAGCACATACCTCTGTTCAAATAATACTCGTGAATAAAGAGGGACATGTTGATATACTAGAAATAATTACTTTTGACAGGTTGGTATTCAATATTATGAACTTTTCATAGTGATTCTGAATATTTAAATAAGTTCAACGCCTCTATTATAAGTACAGTTGAGAGTTTTGATGAATACTAATACAATGTGGATATTGTATACACTAAATAAGTTCGGTGTTTTTTTTTGTTATATTTAAGCAATATAGCTATGACGTAGCAGAAAAAAGGGCTCCTTCTCGTCTGCAGGTCTCTCGCTCGTAAATTTTCACATTATTAAAGATATTAAATCAGTGAGAAAATCCCCTTAAATACTTATTTTATTCTGTTTTTAGTATTTGTACCGGCAACAGAAATACATCATCTGTGAAAATTTCAACTGTCAAACTATCACGGTTCATGAGATACAGCCTACGGAAAGACAGACAGACAGATGGACAGCGGAGTCTTAGTAACAGGGTCCAGTTTTACCCTTTGGGTATGGAACCCTAAAAATATCTGACAATTCGAAATCTCGAGACATTATCGTATTTATACAAGTTTTTTACATAGCAAGTGCAAAAAAATCTATCTGTTCACGTTCCTCGCCCTCGAATAAAGAAGCTAATTTACATTTTTGCTCCCCCGACGCACTGTCTCGCGTTACTCCCACGTTCCCCTGCTTTATGTGCGACTTTATAGAATTACTTATTCCGTGTAAAGGTGCCATTATTTTAAAGTATCCGGGTAAAAATGGGCCGAGATAATGTGGCTTTCTTTCTCAGATTAAATTGAATTAAGGTGATTTAAATAGAGTTTTTTGTGTTTCCGTTTGGAATTTTCTATTCATCTTTCTGCGTAATTTAAGTAAGTTAGATTTATATCCAGAAGACCTAATGTTTCAAAATACTAGACGACATCCTTAAGTCACGTCATATCCCACAATGTTTGAAAGCTTGCCTCTTCAACCAATGTGTCCTGCCCACCATGACTTATGGTACCGAAACATGGACGCTCACACATGAAGCTGTGCACAAAATCAGAATACCACAGAGACCGATAAAGAAACCCATCATATCATCATCTGCCAGTAAACTTCCATTGCTGAACAAAGGCCCTCCCTCTTAGAGAGGGGTGTTGCCATAATAGATAGATAGAATCTTTATTGTGCACACCAGACATAAAAATTACAAACAGATAGAACGAAAACACTTACGAACTAGTGCCACAAGTGGTGGCCTTATAGCTAAAAGCAATTTCTTCCAGGCACAGGATCAACGGGGGATGCTAAAACACTTTTAATGGTACTATAAATATTACCAAATGATATATAGTATAATATACATAATATATTATATACATATAAAATAAATACGATAAACACTCACAACGATAGAGCAAATAACAACCAACAGGAATCAGGAGCAACAAGTATGGCCAAAACTCTCTTGCAACAGAAACGAACAGTTCAAGAGATGAGAAAGATACAAAAATATTACTCTAGCCTTGAAAATGTTAATAGACTTAACCCCCCTTTGTGGCCTGGGGATCCTTGCTAGGTATCAAATATCATAAGAATATGATTATTTACGGGATATTTACCGTGGTAAGGCTGTGGAAGGAGCTCCCGATATTTCGGCGCAGTTATATGCACCATGTTCATATAACTATAGTGAACAACCGTGATAGTTTAAAACAGTATTTTAGAGATAGGAAAACCGAAATTCGACGAAGAACAAACGTTCGAGATGTCGGAATTGCGAAATGAAACTAAATTGAAGCTGGGCAGGACACGATGCTAGCGCAGTTGTGACATATGTCACAATGACATATGACAGACACTCAGAAACATGTGTTTGTATAGCAAAAGTTTTAAAGTTATAAATACAAACCCTCGACAAAGCATAATCATCATTATCCAGAAATATAGGTCAAATAAATTCAATCGTATTCAAAATACACATTCGGTTCTGAATAAATCGTATGCAGGGTTCCATCTGCGCATTATATACGGGTTTGTTTACTCGACAAGTACTGAGCGTGAAAGAAGCTGATTACCGACCCGGGTTCCATGAATATCAATGATATTATTAACGTGGAATAATGTCCCTGTTATCACGTGTATAGCCGAGGTTTCTCGGAAAATTCATTAAATGGTAGAGACTGTTGGTTGGATTTTTAACCAACGAAAAACAAAACACAAAAGCATTCATTTATAAAGCACTAGCTAATGCCCGCGACTTCGTACGCGTAGCGCAAAGTAATTAGTGGGTGGACGATTAGACTGACATATCCAAATATAAATGTTACACTAACGAACACGAACGGAACTTTAAATAGGCACAAATCCATCGGATTATTTATACTGAATATTTTATAGATAATACCTACACATATGACATGATTGTAGATTTATTGCTCTCCATTTTAATGCGTATTGTCATACTATCGTCATAGTATGATTTTAGTCTAGTTTTAATCTGACTCGATACAGGTATCCCGACATGTCCATAGTTTCAAATATATTTCAAGCAAATAATATATTACTTTCACTGGTTAAATACGTTAGAAGTGTGGAGCCATGGAGCCAATAAGGAAAAAAAATGGTATAAGTCAAGCGAAATGTCATGCATGACAAACGTTATTATTGAATTATTAGTAAATAGTAAGTAGGAAGCATGGAGCGGTATCTATAATTAATCGCTGTTATTTAACATTACTCCGCGTAAAGACTGCCAATCAATGATGTCTAAATAATTTTTGCCCGCCTTCTGCGCCTCGACCCTTCCAACAACTTAACCGCTTTCGTTCACCACCATAACATCCAAAATAGCTGCTAATCATAGATCAGTAACAGATTAGATGCCGCGAGTTCACCTACTTTGCGTGTCTGTTATTGGTCTTAAGTTTGATCCTGGCAAAAAAATGTATTCATTTTAATCTCCGTCGACTTGGTATATTAGCACGTCAGAAGTCAATACAAAAATAAACGTACTTTAAATTACGCCATAATAAACTGTAAAACCTCTTCAAAAGCAGTTGGCTGTCCTGAAAATAACAAACACAAAAAAAAACTATTTGGTGCAGTCTATCGGAAGTTATGCGGGTACATACATTTCGGCGATTCGTTTTTATTTCATCATCATCATCAGCCAGAAGACGTCCACTGCTGAACATAGGCCTCCCCCTTTAACCTCCACACTGAACGAAATCCTGCCATCTGCATCCACTGGATGCCCGCGACTCTCACAATGTCGTCGGTCCATCTAGTGGGAGGCCTACCTACGCTGCGTCTTCCGGTTCGCGGTCTCCACTCAAGAACCTTACCTACTTCCCCATCGGTTAACAGTTCTTCGAGCGATGTGGCCTGCCCATTGCCACTTCAACTTGCAGATTTTAATAGCTATGTCGGTGACTCTGGTTCTTTGGCGAATATCTATATTTTTATTTACATATAGATTATATGGCAACAGCCGCTTCAGTCTTCCTACCTACCATGTCTGCGAGTAGAAGTCTGTCATAACGACAACATTACTATAAAATAAGCTAGATGGCGTCATAAATAATTATAAAAAAAAATTTTTTTACTATTTATTATCATAAATTAATATAGCCTATGTTTCAATCAGGTATTTTATAAGCATATTCATGGAAACTGCTTTGAAATCCTTCTAGTAGTTTAAAATATGTGCGCGGACAAACAAACAAACTGACAGCCGTCAGATTTGTAGTTCCATAGTTTGAAAATAGATTGCGCACTAAAACGATGTTTTGCGAAAAAATTGTAAATTTGTTTAAACTTTACGAATAATATTATTAAAAACGTAATAAGGTATTCAATAATTCCTAAAATAATGAGTGTAAATGGATCGTAGTTTCACAAATATGAAAAGTGCGTCTATTATAGGTAAATACGACACTTTACCTGAATCACGCAAACGGGATTTTTTTTGCAAGTTAAACCGATATCCGGTATTGCTTCTACTTAGTTAGAAGTCATGTGTGAAGGTATTTGATCTACACATTTATAATATGGTAGGGATTCGCCACAACCGGAAAAAGATCGACCAGCAATTGAATCATTCAAGAATATTTAATTAGTTCATTATAGATAAATGGAAAAAAAAACTCATTAAATATTACAATAAAAACAATCAAATTCTACATATTATTTCGTTGGAATAAGGTTGAATTAAGGAAGTGTTCACAGGATTTAACGGTAACCAAAGATGGTGCAACCCAGGCTTAGTCGTACAAAGAAGTTGCTACCGCTGGGGTATTGAGAGGAAAACAAGCAGCGAATTTCCGATAAAGTAGGTATGTGCACTTTGTACACATTGTGTCCGACAGTATAAGAGGTTACTTTGATTGTACATTTCCACAAGTACTTAAATAAAACGTAGTAAAATTAGCTCGGTGCTTAAATATGTGGCTAGCCAATATTTGATTTACTAGGACAAGCCTATTATATTATGTTATGTTTATTTATATTAAAATAGTGATCATAAAAATTTAACATATGTATGTATCATTGTGTATAGAATAATGTTGGTAATACTTACTTTACAGTGTTTTTGGAAGGAGTTTTTTTTGTTATTAAGTAGGTAGGCCTATCTAAAGGCACTTACGTAATGTCTCGATCTGAGTATTATTTATTATTTGTCAATGGAACAAAACAATACGAAACTAATTTAATAGCACTGGCCACCCCGGCGGCATATGAAACTGATGTAGCGGCGTTTGCCACCCTGGAGGCAAATCAGGGGGTAGCATATATAGTTCATATAGATTTATCAGTAAAATCAAACGCTCGCAAATGAAGAATTCGCTCACATGCGCCAGTGTACGCCAAATGTTGGCACGTTGCGACTTGCGAAGGAGAAGGCGATTGGCTTATGTATAGACTACTGTGGACTCAATAGTGATGGCGAACGAGATTGCGGTGTCTAGTGCGCATTCCCTACGCTCGTTCATACATATATGCGTTAGTTCACTGGCATAATGGCGATTGAGTAACAAATATTGACAGATTTGGACGTACGATACAAAGTCACTTATTTTATTTAAACCACTGAAAAGAGCAGGGTTTGTTTTGTGACTTACACCTATAATATTATTTTTTAAAGTGAAAACTTCCTTAGGCGTTGAGCACATTTTGCGGGTGAACGAAAATCATGGAACTCGCGTCATCGCGCTGTACCGTGTATTTTAAAATGGTGAGGTGTACTACTTAAGTTTTCACTTCTGACGTGCAGTCCTATGACTTATGTGTTTTTTTATCGCGAATAAGTCAGCGTTTAATAATTATTTTGAGTTTTAAAATATGTGTACAATTTACTCGTGTTCTGTGCAAAAAAATATCTTTAGTAAGAGAATGAGAGAGCTCGTTTATCCTTCTTTTCAGAAACCACGCATTCGCCTTTCTACTAAGATAGATAAGAACATATTCACTGTTTTGATTCTCAACAGGCGGTAGTGTTCGTTTTACACAAATACCTACTTCCTGCTCGTGAACCACGTCCGGCATTCTTGATACTTTGAGCTTATATTAACGGTATTCGTGCAGTTGTTTGTGCACTCCAACTGAACGAGTACCGCTATCCGATGTTTAGAAAGTTTACTTAATAGCGTTGTTTATGTCCTAGACTGAGGTTATTTAGTAAGGAAATAAGTGCACTTGAATCAGATGGTAAGGAATTAAAGTTTGGTTAAACAAGTTTGGTATCATAATAAACTTACCTAAATTAAAATAAAGACATCACACAGACACACATCGTCAGCCAATTAACGTTCACTGTTGGAAAAGGCCTCCCTCATAGAGAGGGGTGTTGCCATAATCCCCACGCTTGGCAGGCGGCTTGGGGATCGCAGTACGTTCACCGTGTACTATTAGGACGCTGCTGCCCATCCTCCGGTGGTTCTGGTCGCAGTTTTAGGACATACCCGGGTCCAAATAAAGACATAAAAATATTTTTTTTATTTTTATTTAACCTATGCTGTCCCACTCCTGGGCAAAGGTCTCCTCCATCTCTTTCCAGACAGTGCGATCACCCGTCAAATTTGGCCACTGGGTTTGGAACGCGTCGAGGTTATCGCGCCATTGTTTTCTCGGCCTGCCTTGGCTCCTTAGTCCGTTCTCAGGCATCCACTGTGTGATCCTCTGGGCCCATCTGTCAGGGTGCATCCTGGTTACGTGTCCCGCCCAACCCCACTTTAATTTGGCAGCTTTGATGCCAACATCAGCGATCCCTGTAATTGAACGCAGCGTCGTGTTTCGGACTCGGTCAGTCCTTTTGATTCTTAGAACGCTGCGTTCCATCGCTCTTTGGCAAACCCCAAGTTTGAACTTCTGAGAATCGGTTAATGACCAAGTCTGGGCACCGTAAGTTAGGACGGGCAGGATGCACTAAATTAAAATACTTAAATATAATAAACTACATACATACATAGCTATTAAATTCTGCAAGTGGAAGTGGCAATGGGCAGGCCACATCGCTCGAAGAACCGATAACCGATGGGGAAGAAAGGTTCTTGAGTGGAGACCATGAACTGGAAGACGCAACGTAGGTAGGCCTCCCACTAGATGGACCGACGACATAGTGAGAGTCGCCGGCATCCAGTGGATGCAGATGGCAGGTTGTCGTTCAGTGTGGAGGTGAAAGGGGGCGGCCTATGTTCAGCAGTGGACGTCTTCTGGCTGATGATGATGATGAATAATTATTTATCTGCTAACTTGTTTTTACTAAGTACAATATACTAGAAAAGCTTATAAAAGGTAAATACAACTTATGTTATAAATACAAAAGTTTCTTTGTGTAGGTGGGTGTGTGAGTAGTTATAATTATTATTACTGTTTTAGGAGGATGCTGCTGCCCATTCTCTGGCCATTCAAATAATTATTACTTTACACATAATATACCTACATTTTGCCGCAATAACATTAAATTTATCTCTACAAATAACAAGTGTAAATTGTGTTTTTATAACCTCCGATGAAAGACTTGCGGCATTTCCGAGTAGCTTTAATATGGGGTTCTTCAAGAGGGCTGTTAATAGAGTATTTAAGGGTCGGCAACGTATCTGTTGTGCCCCTGGTGTTGCAGGTATCCATAGGCGACGGTGATCGCTTACCATCAGGCGGCCCGTCTACTTGTTTGCCAACTAAGTCATAAAAAAGAGCTGATAATCTTCAAACGGCAGAATAGATTTTTTTAAATCATTTCTGCAAATATTTTTTTTTACACAAGCTCTGTAAAGCGCTAGCTTTAACCTAATGGAGAAATGCCCGTCCACAATGTAATTTCCTCAAGTTAAAACTACATTATATAAATATTTGAACACAATCCTATTCCCGCGGCAAAAGACGCGGTGCACTCAATATTTCGCCCGATTCAATTCAATTTGTTCAAACATGAACGTATTGTGGGAAAACGTAAAAAGGCTCGATTGCTTGCAATCCGTTTAGACATTGTGATGAAAGTGAACAGAAAATTGCCATTACTGTTGATGTTTTAGAGTGCTTCTTGGAACTGGGTTAAATGGTTCTTTTTGTGTGATTTTTGATTCTTGAAAATTGATTTAAATTTATAGTAGAAATAGACAGCTCAACATTTTTTTAATGTAAATGTGAGCAACCAGAATGCTTAGGGAGAGTTCTTTTAATTGAGTTTACCTACTCGATCGCGTGAACGTTAACTATGATTTTTATGAAATAAGAACAGTTTTCTCTACATGGCGCTAGATGGCGCTGGTCTTATTTCATACAAATTGTTGTTCCATCTACGTGGCACTAGATGGCGCTGCTATTATTTCATACAAATTGTTGTTCCATATACGTGCATGGCACTAGATGGTGCTGGTCTTATTTCATACAAATTGTAGTTAACAATAACGCGATCGAGTAGGTAATCACAACTGGAAAAACTCGCACTAGACACTCAGATCACACCGGTGCCTATGATTAAAAGTAATTTTTTTCTTATATTGCCGTGAAGTGGACGATATTTTATATAAAAACCAATCCAATTAAATATTTACCATAAATTAATTAACAATAATTTAATTAAAAATACTAGCGGCCACATTTTGATTGGCACCCTGGTTAATATATATTCTCCTAATCATAAATATTCGTAAAAATTTGGTTTTACTGAAGTAATTCTGCAGCCGGATCTCGTACTATATAATACGTTGTTAGGCCACCAAATACGGTTGAAACTAACTTGGTGATTAGTTTAAACTAATCCAGCGCGAGTAGTTCCCATATAATAAAAACAAAATGTGCGAAAATCATGCCAGTTTCTATAAAACATAATTTAATGATGCTTCTAAAATGAAGACCCACCTAATAAATTATTTTACTATTTCATCTTAGCTGGAAGAACCATTAATACATGGCAACAAAATTGTATCCAAGATTAATCTACCCAGAAAATCCTGAAAGACGTTCACACCAAGTGAAGCGTAGGTATTTAATGTAAGGCTAGTACACACTCTATAGGTATGAACTATAGTATACGACCAGCTCATTTATCAACCGCTGACGTCGCGTCCCGTCAGCCACATCGCGACGCGAAACACGAGACAAATTGATGTAGCCACTAGCCACGGTTTATAATTGACAAACAGTTTTGTAGCCGACATTTTTTTACATTAAAAAGTATTGAAGTACATTTGTCAAGTGTCGAAATGTAGGCGTCGCGTCAGCGTTGGGCAGAACAAATACCTAGGTGATGTTTTTTTTATCTCATATTATAACTCTATTAACCATATAGTGACACATAAAGGCGCGGTTTATACAGAGCAGGTGAGCCGCGGCGGTAGCGGCACCTGGCAACGTAGTTCACCTCGTCCCGGGACCCGGACGTCCGCGCTCGCCCCATGTATAAACCACGCCTAACAACACTGCTCTGCGCCACGCGAAGTTATGCGGGACAACCAATGGAGCCACTCTTCCGCGGCGCAGAGAGGCGTTGTCAGATGTTGTACTACGCTTGTTTTCTATACAAACTGAGATAATTTTATACAACATTACAAAACGAGGTCCAGCATGTCTATTCTGCAAGCTAAGTGAACGCGCAAGTGAAGTGATAAGCTAAGTGAATGTGATTTTTTTCTTTCCTATTTTTGCAGGTAAATGTCAAAACATCGAATTATTAGGTTAAGAGACTAAGGTCAAGGGTGATCACTTGACATTTTGACATTTATCTATAGTAATCGACAAGAAAAATGCACGTTCACTTAGCTTATCACTTCACTTGCGCGTTCACTTAGCTTGCATAATAGACCGGCAGGGCACCGTCACGCAGCGCGGCGCATTGTAAGAACCATCTTATATAGATTACCAAATGTTCTGAGGTAAATTTCGGAAATTGTATATTTCGTTTAGTTTTCATAACTTTGTGTGTAATAAAATACATTAATAGAGATAGCGTTTTGCATCCCCAACAGCACAAAAAAGACTACGGCGAGGAGGCGAATAGTTTCCGACTGTTATAGAAACTGACAAGAGTGCCTGGCTGAGGAGAAAAAGAAAAATATAAGTAAGTACATACGTCCCGTCCATTTAGAAGCCACGTCAAGTTGGCAGGTGGGTCCGCGGGCGGCGACGAGCACTGCGCTCTCAGCGAGTCTCCTGATGCGTACCACCCCTTCTCGGCCTTTATCGTGGGCTTCTCAGGAGGTAGCTCTGTGGACAATGTAATGAGACTTTAAGAGAATATTATTCAGGAAACCCAAAATATAATTAGGCTTTATTAGGTAAACTTATATTCTATAATATAAATAAATACTTTTTTTTAATAACTTTTATATTATTTTGCATTATTTAATTGTTGGCCTTGGCATAACTATAATGATATATAAGAGAAGTCACTGGCACCCGACACACAGTCCCAGACTAGTTCGGGAGCCTATGGAACTACACATTACGTAAAACTAAATTTGTCAAAATAAATTAATTTGTTTGTTTGTTTGACTTGGACCGTGTATGCAATAGTTTTGAGTATCATTACTCATTCTACGTAACGAAACTAGTGAGATAAAATATCACGTAAAGCGTCGCAGGTACATTCGTAGTAAAGTTCTTAAACGAAATGAAAATAAAACTGGCCAAGTGAGAGTCGGGCTCGCACACTGAGGGTTATGTCAGAGTATTACATTCTCTTAAGGTTATGTACCAGCACATAAGTTAGCTCCTAAAGTACAAAAAAGTAGTGCAAAAAGACAACATCCCCTCAACGCCCAGGCGGTCACCCATCTAAGTACCGCGCCCGATGTGATTGTACAAGAACCGTAGGTGAGCAGAAAGCAAGTCACAAGTGCAAGAAACATAGGTCAAGGAAACGCACACGCAACACATGCCATAGCGCAGTCGCGTGACAGGAGAAACTTAATAAAAGCTTGCTCTTTTGAGAATACAATACTTTTATTTCAAAAGAGCACGGTACTTAAAAATCTTTGCTCAATAAATATTGTTAAAAAGTAATAGCATAATTTTATGTTAATGACATACTTTAGCGTAGACCTCGTCCTTTATTCCCAATTTTTCAATCTTATCATCTTTACAATGTTACAGTAATGCATAATAAAATCTCGATAGAAGTGACCATCAAACTTCCCCAGATTTCGCTAAGGTAATGAAAACCTCGTAAAATAAAAAGCAATAACAACTCTGGCTACTTCCATCATGAGGCCCTTAAAGTCTGACAGCTTGAAAACGTTAAAATTAACGGATATTAAAACCAGCACGCAACCGGAAATGTTAACTTTGTTTCAAGACTGTACCGAAATCAAAAGTAAATGATTTTGTCATCTAACTATGTTAAGAGCGGGCCTAATGGCAGGATAAATTCTGATTTCCCCCGCGCATCTCGCCACACCCAGCGCATGTACGGATAACAAACACGGGCGGCGCGACGACGCGCGGAACCAAGCTTGCGTACTCGACGTCTGAACTGACATGGACTACCCGTCTCAACAGAGCGATGGTAACTGATCAGTGCAACAAAGTGCAGTGTTGTAAGCGCCAAGTGCCTTCTACTCTCATAGCTTATAGAATAGACAATATTTTTAAAAATTGCTAGGGTCAGCTCTAGGTTATACATGAGTGATAATATTTAAATAATTTATTGTTCAATAATATGTACCAAAACAGAATGCAAACCAAAAATGTTGAAAATTAGAGGTAACTTTGTGATGGTTTTCTATCGAGAAAATTTTATCCTACCATGTTTTCGTCAGGGTCGACCTTTACTTATATATTGAAGTTTCCTAACGTATTTTTTTTTTTTGATTTTGGACATGATTTACTACTGTGAAAATCTAATCAAAGATTGAAGATTTTGCTTTAGGCCCAATCTTAAGTTGTGAATTTATTGTCATTCACATTTGCAACTAAAATTCAATTCTTCTTTCCCCTCTATCCAAAGCATGAATTGTTGATTTTTAGGCATATAAGTCAATAGGTACGTAATTGGCATGGTTTGTCAAAATTCCGTTCTATTATAATTGATATTAAAAAGAAACGGTTTTTAATGCGTGTATTTAATATTATTTTAATTCCGTATTATTTTAAATCATTATTTGGTTCTAAATTTCGTTCCTTACTAGTTAATTAGGTAATTGCAAAGCACCTGCATAATGTGGAATGAGCTACCTTCCGCGGTGTTTACGAGAAGCTATTACATGGTGTACTTCAAAAGGCGAGTTAATAGATTGCAACGTAGTTGTAATGCCTCTGGCGTTAAAGTAGGCTACGGTGACTTTGTCTCGGGAGGTGCCGTAGCGCAGTGCTGAGGGCTCCGTTGCGCTTCTCTGGAGATCCCGGAGCCCTCTTGTCAAGCACTAAGGCTGGTCACCCAAGGGTTTAGTGGGGATAATCCCACATAGCCTGGCTGCACCCTAATGCAACCGGGTATCTTTGGTAGATTTCCCTCTCGAAAAAAAAAGGCTATGATGACTGCTTACCATCGGGCAGCCCATCTGCGATTACTAACTATAGCATAAAAAACAAAAGAACTTTTAAATTAAACTACAGAACATCAAAGTTTAGTAAGATAAACACTGCCACAAATCGATTTCAAAAGAACGTAACTATACAGTGTATAAAGCACGTTTCACAATCACATAAGTACACTTCTTGGATGATTGCTTATGGCAAGGAAAAAGGCAATCGAAGCGCCTCGGGAGGTCCACCTTAGAAAACAACCCTCAGATGTTTACCAAAAACAAAGGTAACGGAAAATGACGAAACTGTATTCGAACACATGCTGGGAGCTTGTTAAGTGGGTTCTGAAAACCCAACCATTGAACGACGGTCTTCAAGCCACATGGTTAGTATCGAACCGATATACGAAGATAAGAAGGAATGGGTTGTAGCCGTTGTAGAGGGAAGGAAGGGAAATGCTTCGAGCACTTTCCGAGAGTGCTAGTTGCATTCCTACATAATCTGGATGTACTCTAATACATATATCTTTAGCAGATTACAAAACAACCAAACCAACTTTGACTATGTTTATTAGTCAAAGCAAACGAATATATTATATAAGAAAATATTTTGAATCACTCGTTACTTCGCGGAAGCTCAACTTCAAAACTGTCTCTTGAGTGAATTAAATTGAGTGTACTTCCGCCTTAACGTCGCATTAAGTACATAAAGGAATTTATGGACTCAGGTAGCTTTTAACCTAGATTAAAACAAAGCATTTCTATATAAAAGATAGCAGACGATTGAGTGTATTGGCACAGAATACATATAAGTACAAGTACAGAAGATTCACTCCGCATAATCATTTAAATAATTAGTGACTCTTGCTACTACTCGATAAAGTGTAATTTAGGACGTGCGAGCGCTACCTACAGCTATATTAACTTAAAAGTTGCCTCTGTCTATCGCGGAACTCTTGTCGCGCTATCTCTGTCTATCGCACGGCAAGTCCGACCATAGATTTAGAAAAAAAAAATAAGGTCTATGAGTCCGACAAGACGACTACTTGTAGCTTCATACCTAAAGTGCAGTGCGCTTGGCGTATTGGAGAGGAGTTGTTTATTTTTCTTATAATTATTGTCCTACCATGACTGTACCGATTATATTGTGACGAATTTATATTTTTTCTATGACATTTAATCATGTACGTGTATATAATTATGTCGAGTAAATACAATTTGTTTTTAATAAAATACTATGAACTATGTGGAACCGCACGGCCTAGCTAGTCGTACTTAATTTTGTTCCGATTGACAACTCAAAACAAAATAGGATACATTAATTTGAACTTACGTTGATAATCTTTAAATGAAAACCGATCCCAGCTATGACTATAAAACAATTGTCAATAAGAATAGCAACAAAAACACGAAATTGGTTAACTGAAAAGCTTCTCAAAAAACTCGACAATTTCATTGCACTAAAAGTGGTACAGGTGATTTCTCGAACATTCCGCGTCACTCGCCTTTATAAAACACTCCGGGAAAAGTCGTAAAAGTAAAACATTGGCTCGCGCTGTCTCCAACGAACTGGTAACGTCAATATTCGATACGAGGGCGATGCTAACGAGCCCATCGCTGGCTGAACAAATATTTTGCCTGCGATCGAACTTTGGCATTTTGAGGTTTTACTGAACTTACGTAATTATTTAGTCGTTGATTTAGTTTGTTGACTGTTTTTTTAACATACATTGACTTCATTAAGAGAAAAACTTAATTTAAATATCGCGGGTCGCTATATATGATGTTAGCACCCATTTTTATCCGGGATAAAATCCCATTAATCAATTGTTTTGTTGCTGCTAAAAAAATACGCAATATGCGAAACAAATACACTTACTTTGATATTTATTAATATTTATATATATCTACACTAATATTATAAAGAGGAAAGATTTGTACCTATTTTTGTATGTTTGTAATGAATAGGCTCCGAAACTACTGAACCGATTTGAAAAATTCTTTCACTGTTGGGAAGCTACACTATCCCCGGGTGACATAGGCTATATTATATTTTGTAGCGAGGCCGAAGGCCGAGCTTACACTCGTGCGAAGCCGGGGCGGACGGCTAGTTTTCTATAAAGTTCTCTGAGGGTCGATGTAAGTTTCTCTGAGGGATCATATCCGGAACGAAGTTATTCGCCAAAGAACCAAAGTCACGCTAAAGTGCCAGTAAGCCAGTCATATCTGTCCCAAACCGATAACCGTTAGATGTGTCTTACAGTGGAGACCACTAATCGGGCAAACTTAGCATAGCACGCCCTGAGACTCAATGGAGTGATGATATACTATAGGGTAACTGGCAGTGGCTGAAATGCCAGTGATCAGACTCTGCCTTAAAGAGGCATAATGTCCAACAGTGGACTAAAATAAGCTGACGATGATTGGTTGATAATTAAAACTAATATTGCATTGTCATATAGTACACAACAAACAACATTTATAATTTCAAGACTTAAAATAAATAAAATAAAAATAAAAAAGCTTTTATTTGTTCCTTTTACAAATTTTATGCAGAGCCTTATAATCTATGTTAGTGTGTTAGTACATATTTACTTATTTTTACTTTAGTTTCTAAATATTATCTTTTATTAATCTTTTCAAGGCTTGAAGTACGATTAATTGAATTCAAAAGTTGTATTTATTTCTGGACGAATATAACCATTACGTTAGTACAAAAGGAAAACTATTATTAGATAAGAAATAAAACATACATTTAGAGATTTTTACCCAACTAATTGTTTTTACACGTAACATCAAATATAAACTTAAGTGAGTTTCAGGCATTGAAAGGTATTTTATCTTCGGTTAGAATACTGAACATAAAATACCCTGTGCACACCTGTTTGAAAGACTTTTAAGTTGAAATAATTTAATTTTAAACCAACTTTTAGGCACGACCTCAACTTTTTACTCACAGACAAGAACTTTTTGACTTTCTGCCTTCTTCAGACTTAAACCTAAATGATTGTCTTCTAAATACAAAACAATCGATATCTTTAATTAATCAGACATGACTAAAACTTAAAGAATTGTCTGTAAGTAGAAGCCAAATAAAATAAAGCAAAGTCTATATTACAATTTTAGTATCAATGTCTAGCAGACTTAATACTAGTACCTCTAATCCTTACCAAGTATTGTATTTAACTTTGTAACGAGATTTATTAGAGATTTGAACTTTTTGAATCTGGACAAGTTTGTCTAGCTCTTCAGTGTTATATATTTTTGGAAGTGAGTAAATCTTGTTTCATTAAATTAGTTTAATTAATTAGAAAAGGATTTTACTTATAGTTTTTATTTATTGAATTGTGTTCACTATATAATTTGTGTACTATTTTACGGTATATTTTGATAAAGAAGAATATTTATTTTTAAATTAATTTGTTATTAAATTCACTGTGCATAAAGTAACTAAATTAAATCTAAATTAAACGGAATACCTATCCTGACCTATCCAAAACTATAGATAAATAACAAAATTTACGTCACTGTCTTCGGGTAACGTGCCTAAAAAGGCTAGCGAACATTACCACGTTGAATAGCCAAACTTACTCTTTGGCCAAGGTAAGCGCAAGACCTTTTTTTTTTGAAATCGGTTTTTAATGTTATTCGCTTGTTGTATAATGTGTAGGTACATATTACTTTTTTTCCATTGGTTTAGTTATAGATATTAATTAGTTTTTATATGTTAATACATTTCCTAGTCAATAAATATTCCTTATCTGAAAAAATTACTAAGATTGAAAACATGGACATGTTCTAGAGGCCAAAAAAGTTATTACCAAGAGATACGTAAGTTTAACCTCAAAAAAAGGCCGAATTACTAACCTTATTTATTAATTAGCCTACAGCCAGCCTAAATTATAATAACATCGTTTATACAATGGTAATGGCATCGGCAGTAAGGCACTCTGATCCTACTTTTACCAGGCTAATCCCTCCCCAAATATCATAAAGGGTCTACTTATACAAAACATTAAGTACACGTGTACTACACATGTAAACCGTACCCTAATCGTAAAGGGAAACGAAAACAATCCAAAATGAAACGGTATTAGGGGCTACCTTGCGAAAAGAATGGTAAAAAGCCTTTCTCAACAAGAGTCTTTGGATACAAATACGAGGATGAGAGGAGTTGCGATGAATGTATTATGTAGGAGATCTGTTACCGGTTAGCCGCCGGAAAGGGTACAAGTAGCTTACGGTGGCGGTATAAAATAAAGACGGTTGCACGTTGGGAAAGGAATAGATAGTGTTTTCAAAGTAAGCAGTCTGAGAAGTATTGGTGACAGTTTGCGTTCTCTGAATGTCCTGTACGTGAGAGATTTCAGTTTCAAGTTTGCGATGTTTTGCCGCCTGGGAAAGGACTTTCGATTGTCTGATTTTCCGATTCACATTGTTGTTTGAAGCATTTTTATACAACTGAGTTATGAGACGAGCAAGTCGCTCGTTTGATGGTAAATGAAATTTGTGTCAGCAACAGTTCAGTGTCATCCAGATTTTAAAAATTAATTTGTTAATGCCCGCTCGGCACGTGTAGATTCTTGAGGTGAAGTTGCAAGTCTATCGGTTTTTTATCGGATACATTTTGGAGAGTGTGCATCAGATCTGCATGATTTAACTCCCTCCTGCCCTTTTTTCTATCGGACTGCCAGAGCGGGCACGAAAAATCGACACCGCTTTATGGTTGACATTCCGAAAACCCGTACGAAGCGCTTTGATTCCACTTTTATAGTGCGAACTGCTAGTTTGTGGAATGCACTGCCTGAATGGGTGTTCCCCTATAGTTACAATCTGGGTGTCTTCAAGTCACGAGTGAATCGGTTTCTTCTAGGCAAGTGTGATCCACCGTAGGCCGCATCATCGCTTAACGAGTTAGGCGAGTTCGCGGCCAAGCGCAAGCCTATTCTACAATAAAAAAATAACAGCACTATTTTAGTTGAAATTTCTACACTACTAAATACGGTGCATTTTTCTCTTCTACATCGCATTGCTCTCAAATACGACGACCGCTTGACAACGAAGTCAGCGTGAATCATCCAGGTGAGCTTTATGCTTGAGCGCACCACTGAGTCGGTACGATTAAAAGGTGATATTGTACCAGTCCTTATATTATGTCCTTATATTGACTACCCCGGTGGCTCAGTTGGTAGTAAAACTACCTTATGCGCTTTGGGGGCATGGGCTCCATTCCCATCTAGGGCAAACATTTATGTGATGCACATTTGTGTTTGTTCTATAAGTATGTATTTAAAATATATATATGTAAGTATATCAGACTCTGGCAGCAATATTACAAGCTTTGCTTAGTTTGGGCTCAGATGACCGCCAGATTCATCAGCCAGAAGACGTCCACTGCTGAACATAGGCCTCCCCCTTTAACCTCCACACTGAACGACATCCTGCCATCTGCATCCACTGGATGCCCGGGACTCTCACAACGTCGTACATATATTTGTATTTAAATAAAATAGAATAAATAAATAAATATCTAGGGCATTATTGCACACATGGTCATCTGACCCCAAACTAAGCAAAGCTTGTAATATGGCTGCCAGAGACTGATATACATACACATATATTTTTAAATACATACTTAAATAGAAATTGCTATATAATCAATTTGACCGCCAGATATATTTTTATTTATTTTATATTTATTATGCACATTGGAGATGATAATTATATATTCTAAGCCTGGCAATTTTAATAGAAATCAACAGGTAGGTACCTAATTATAACATAACCATTTTATTCTCGATTGCGAAATAAGGGTACTGTTTCAGTCTTTCATAATACAAGTACCACCAGATTCAATTTAATTACTGATTAAATTCAATATTCTACACAAGCTGCTAAGTCTACGGAACGTTATGATTTATGAACTGTTTCGTTAATTAAAATTAAATTATGTGAAAATCGGTCCAAAATGGCGCTTCCTTATTAATTCAAAATGAGAGTTGTTTGGAAACGAATCTGTAGATTTATTTATTATTGTTATTAGACAACCGGATCGTTTATTTCTCTAGAATAATTAAATATTAAAAAAGAAGGGTGTTTTGGGAAATTACTTTTTTAAACTTAATACAATGTTATTTTCAAGTTCGCCCCAAACCCGCAAATACATGATGAAAATAACTTGAAAATAACCACAAAAGCTTTCTAATACAAACATAACAACAATCAATCTAAACAATCATCTGATTGGCCGAAATATACTCTGATCTATGCTGATTGGTTAAAAAGCCGCCATTTTGCCTCTCAAGTGTCTCTTAACAACGTCCTGACGGCGGTAAAATTTTGACAGCTATGAGAGAGCTTTCAAAGCCCTCTCAACTTTGATTTGGGTTTATGGGTAGAAATTCGCTTGATCCGCAGTTCAAAGGTCTCTCAATTTTTTTTAGAGTTTTTTAAGTAACACTGTGGATGTTAAATTGTTCATTATGGTTTCAAATAAAACGTTTCAAGTTTTATTACCCACCTACATTACCTAACACTTGATTAAAATACACGAAGATAACCACTATACAGCTACTTCGGAGCATGAATAAAGTTAACGTAGGTAAAAGCTGTTTTGCTTGAATAAATCTGTTGCAACGCGTTTGCCTTCTACCAACTAAAAAGTTCTTAACTAGATTTGTAAACGTAGTTCATTTCCATTTTACTACGTGGTTTAGGCAAAAACACTAAATAAGCAATGCAGTAGACGGTGGCTAGAGTATTTTCACACGTTTGTAAATCGCATTATTAAAAACCCGGACTTTCAAAGAGCGTAAAGGAAGGTATATAAGGTAAGGCGCGGTGAGGTAAAGCACTTGTTCCACCACTCGGGTAAGCTATCGACTATAATTTTAGCTTCAGTCACTTACCTCATATTCTTCTCTTCCGTTAATTCATTTTTACGGTTAAAATGGAAACTGACATAGTTTTTATATATTTTGTTTTTGTTAAAAACTATTTAGATACTTGACTAAATCAGGCGTTACTTAACGGAAGTTCGTCTTTAAAATTGTTTGTTTCACGAATCTCTAGTGTATTTCCGCTTCAACGTCATATTTCGTGCAATAGGGCAAAAATAGGAATCACTTATCAATATTTTCTCGGCCAAGCGCTCAACGAGTCAACACGTCCTGAGGATGCCTCGTGCAGAAGTGATACACGTGTCGACAAAGTACTCTAAGGATAAGGGTTAGTTAGTTATTTATATGTACGGTACGGTTTTATGTTTCACCAACTTGTCCACGGCCCGTGTTAGGCCTGCAAGGGAACCTAACGTGGAGTTATAGGTGTGAAGCGTTATTTATCAGTTTAGATATCTCATCTACCAACACTGGGACACCTGCCTCAGCCGGCGGTTTTTACGTCACAGCTAACCTCATATTTCGCGTTACTTGCCCCAATAGTGACGTCAAAAGGGAAAAGGCGTCCGTTCAGACTTTGTAATTCAAATCCGCCTGCCACGACGTTAAAGTGATGCAATATTTAAATGCTCTGGATATTAGATTTCTGAAAATATAATACCTAATATTTTTTGCTTGAGAAACGGGATAAGTTATTGTAGCTTGAAATGTAGATGAGAGTTTTGAGAGGAATAATGCATGGGTAGCTAACTTGTATTAATTTACGACTTTTACGGAAATTTTCAGTGCTTAGGAAAAGGTGAAAGTTTGCTTTACTGCTAGGTATTTATTAGCTAGCTTTCTCGTCTGTTTGGTCTAGTCGGTACAAATTTTATACTTTTTTTTTAAACGCGAATAAGTCCACGTTTGACCACCATCTCGCCTGTTGGTAAGCGACGATGTGGTCGAATATGAAGCGCGCAGACTTAGAAGATACCTATTCACTCTCGCCTACTACTAATGGTTTTAAACTAATTTCTCAATGAGCTAGATGCTTATAGTCACTATACAGGGTTATTGGCAGCTACCAAACAACCTCTTGAAAAATCCCCGGAAAAAGATAGAATATGTTCTCACTTATCTAATGAATAAGTTTTTTTAATCTTCCCTATATTATCTTTTTAATAAAAGCGGTATTGTTTGTTTGAACGAAAAATATTTTTCTTGGTCGATTCGTTCGGGTTTCACGAGCTACTGAGCTTGTATCGCAAATAAATTCTCTACTTCATTTAGCCCGAAGGTGCGGTATTCTTGTTATACCTTTATTTAACCGGTTGATATCATGATTCGTACATAAAAAGGCTTATATAGATCCTAAAGTATCGTAGTATATATTATCCTGTTAGTGTTCCCTGTTCATGAGTTCATGATAATAACTTTGGACTAAAAATACCAATGTTTTACCCTATTCCTGCGTGTATTTCCTAACTGCAATTTTTTATTTATCCATATTACAACTATCATTACAGGAATATATTATTTTTACAGCAATTTGTTGTATTTATTATATTAGTAATTTTATAATATTATTCCTATTTTTACTAGGAAATCTATTTTAGTTTAACAGTATGTGAGATAAATGTTAGTGGAATTTGTCCGTTTTTATTCTCAATAAATAATTTGAATTTAATTCAATAGTGTAAGTTAACCTAATGTTAAATTAATGTTACACAAAAACACACTACAAGTATAACATCGTCACTTTGAATTCTGCCACCGAGCAGTCAAATAAATTAATTTTCTCGGCAACTCGATTTAACCTATGCAACATGCGTATCAAAGGAGACTTAGCCAATAAATTAGTCTTTGCGCAGGACACCGCCAACTGTAGTATACACTTTCCAGTACCAAATGAAGCGTGACCAAAATGCTGACGTGTTTCTGACTCAACACATAAGTATTGCCATTCAGAGTGCATTCAGATTGAGAGAGTAATACCGCCAGTATGCTGGGTATGCTGCCAACTGGTAGGACTTTTAACGGTCTATAGGAAGTCTCATTGTTTTTGAAGTGTTAGTGTTAGCTTGTATGTTTGTTCAGTTAATAAAGGCACTTGCCAATTCTGGCATGTACAATGTATATAGGGAAATCCAAAATGGTATCCAAGAACCACAAAAATTCAAAGACATGACATTCATCAACATGTACTGGGCCAGTATGGTGGAATAGGGTTCATCCTCTCCCGCTGAGAGAAGGCCTGAGTCACAGTAGTGGGAACGTGTTAGGCTGATAGTGATGATAAACAAATGATGAATATAGATTCTAGAGGTAATAAGTCGGCGTTTCTCTTCATATTTGTATATTTGTACGACAATAGCTTGCGTATCGATCTTCATGACATTTTGTAAATAACTAGTCCATTTCAATGAAAAAAAAATAAGAGTATATATGGGAAAAATTGGTCGAAACCTTGCGAAAATATAGGGGTAGCAAAGTCTCCGTTCGGGTCGAACATCTAGTGTAAAATTAAATTTGAGTTAACCATCAATTATTTTCTTGCTCACGACGCCTTATTCAGACTTGAAAGTGAAACTAGCTCTCAACCAAAACATGAATCTATAGGAACTTGGAAACTGTTGATTTGTCTAGCTTGCTAGCCATGCTGGTATGGATACCAAATGATTGAAAAATTACAATGACTGCAAAGTAGTTGATTTCATGGCCTCGTTGTTGGAACGAAGGTGATACAAAAGGATTTTGACCAAACAAGTCTGCACACATCACATGCGCAAACTCTTGCCCCACCAAGTCACTTTTTGTTGAATATGTGTACCAGCCATTATATATCCTGCCAAACAAACAGCAACCTTATAAGCTCCACAAGTAGCCTTAAGTTGCTCCATCTTTTCACTTTTTTCCGCTCCCAGTAGTGGCCCAAACGTTTGCAAGATGATTTTGACTGAGAAAGTCAGCTTGAACAGCGGCCTTATAAGATCCTTGAGCGAGCAGCCTTAAAATCGTCCGTCTTTTCATTTTAAAATTTCATAAGAAAAAGGAAATAAAACATAGAGGCTGCTACTATGTTAATGAGAAGCGTTAAAATAGAGAAAATAAAACAAATTACGTGATGATTTTCAAGATTTAGACCGTAATTTCTAAGTACTTTACATTACAACGTAACCACGCATGTAAGCAATAAAGCAACATGAATATTAAAGTGGCTCAAGCAATTTTCTAGATGGCATGATTACACAATTATAATTACATGTAATCTTGTAAATGCGAGTCAAGATTTTAGGCGAAAACGCTCGCGTACCGAATCTTAACTCCTTTATGATATGGATATTATTTATGAGATCGTTTATAAAGGTTTTAATTCACCATGGCTTAGAATTCGTAGAGCTATAACATAAAGTTCTTATACACACCGAGCACTGAATCAAGAAATATAATCTAGAACACCGCCGTAAAGTAGCGAGTCTGTCAATTTTTTATAGAGTTCATTTCGAAGAATGTGCATCAGAACTACAGGACAAGTAGGAAATTTGTCAACTACCAATACATTGTGGACTTTTCTTGGATACGTACCAAACGTTTTGATTTTACGTTTCTAATCCGAACGGCCAATGATTGGAACAACCTGCCGGCTTTCTTGTTTCCTGAGAGATATAATCTGGGCCTTTTCAAGGCAAGAGTGAATAGGTATCTTCTAAGTCTGCGTGCTTCATCTTCGACCACATCGTCGCTTACCAACAGGCGAGTTGGTGGTCAAACGCGGACATATTTGCGATAAAAAAAACTATTAGTACGCTGTCATTAACCAGGGTTGATTCAGGTAGCGTCCGAGAACATCTGCCCTTATGGCTAAAGTGTTTCCAGAGCCAGATTTTTACTAGTAATTGCCGTTTTTGGTGAACGAAATTACCGTGTTTGTATGGAATATAGGCCTTTCGATTGCATGCTTTTTTACATGCAAAGAAAAATTAATGAGACGAACTACGACTGTTTTGCATAGATATAAATATAAATAATATAAAGAAATTACTCGAAAAAGCAATGGCCGCACATTTTTCGATACGGGAATAATATTATTTTTGACAGCCCCGTTAGCTCAGGACAGCCCCGTTAGCTCAGTTGGTAGTGTACCTGCCTTCTGCGCTAGGGGGCGTGGGTTCGATTCCCACCTATGACAAACTTTTGTGTGATGAACATTTGTGTTTGTTCTATTATTGGGTGTTAATATCTATTTAAGTAAGTGTTTAAAAATATATATGTATGTATATCAGTCTCTGGCAGCCATATTACAAGCTTTGCTTAGTTTGGGGTCAGATGACCATGTGTGCAATAATGTCCCAGATATTTATTTATTATTCTTTTTGACTGAATTGATTTTAAATTGGTAGTTTCGTCCTTTTAAACGGTATAAAAACCCTGGCATTAGTCATGACGTAAGAAAATTGCTGTAAGTTCTGCTACGGCAATGGAGATGCTGTTGTATGCCGTAGATTTTTGCACATCATATTCTAAATAATAATAATAAATAATCATATTTTATGTAATCTAACCTTTTAATACTCCACTGATGGACTTAGGCCTACCCCCGAAAGGGTAATTGAGCCATATACATCACGCTGGCCAAGGTTGGTTGGATTTACATATGCTATTGAATTTCTTCTCCGTAAGTATGCAAGGTATCTTCACGATATTTTCCTCTACTGAAAAGCCAGTATTATGAAAATCCGTACATAAACTTTAAAAAGCTTATTGGTATGGGCCTGGTATTCAAACCCGCGACCTCACGCTTTTAACTCTCATCATCATCATAAGACGTCCACTGCTGAACATAGGCCTCCCTCTTTAACCTTCACACTGAACGACAACCTGCCATCTGCATCCACTGGATGCCCGTGACTCTCACAATGTCGTCGGTCCATCTAGTGGGAGGCCTATCTACGCTGCGTCTTCCGGTTCGTGGTCTCCACTCAAGAACCTTTCTCCCCCACCGGTTATCGGTTCTTCGAGCGATGTGGCCTGCCCATTGCCACTTCAACTTGCAAATTTTAATAGCTATGTCGATGGCTTTTAAGGTTAGTGGTCCCCCTAATAGGCTACCCCACGGATATCCCAAATAGGCTATCATGGCTATTTATATATCTGAGTTAAAAGGATAAAAGGCACAGTGGGTATGGGCCAAAATGAAGTGAGATTAGCGGATGGGGTTTCCGAATAAGAATTTCCCTGGAATTAGTATGGAGGTTTCGTCTTACAATATCTGACGTATACTTTTACCTGCGCCCTTTTGACAGAAGATATTTAATTTTGTTGGAAATAATAGGGAAACGGGAGATTCTTGTTAGTCTCGAATAAATGTTCTGAAACAATTTTGTTGCTGTCGTATTGGATTTTTGTCCGTTTTTTGTAGGATCAGAGTATTAGCTTGTTCACATGTAATTTAATACCAGGTACTGAAAATGATACAAGGTTACACGGAACGGTTAACTGTTAATATTTTTTACAAGCTTTTATTTAACATGCAATTTTATTTAATTTTTCTATGGAACAGCTGCAATTTTTTTTGCAGTTTCCGAGATTGCCATAGTAGTAGATGATCACGGCCACGAGAGTTTGCGTTACAGAAAGCCCAAAAAGATTTACAAAAATACGTACAAATTCAATACAAACCAAAACTATATCTCGCAGTCCCAGACATTTACTGTTCAGCGACAAGAAAAGCATACTTTTCTGCGCGTTTGTGTACAACAAAACCATTTACGGCGTGAAATCCAGCTAGAAAGCTACATTGAACCCGCGATATTGTAATAACCTTCGGCTTGGCTCGCAGCCACTGCGAAGGCTTGAATGTAAAATGAGGAAAATCCAAACTTTTAGGTAGGGAGTAAACGGCCGATATTATTACTAGTAATTTTTCTAAATAATACTTCATACTCATAATTGCCAAAGTGTGTTTGTTTGTTCCTCTTTCATGCAGTAACATAGCAACGGGTGGATATGACTTTTGAATAGACATAAATTAAGGGAGTGACATAGGTGATACCCGGAATTTTTATCCCGGAAAAAATTAACGTTTTTGAGGTAATGATTGCGTGGGTGAAATCACAGGGCGCAGCTAGTAAGTAAAAAAATCTAAGTTGCAGTGTTAATAAATTACATGACGTGAGCAAAAACCAAGAGTTCTAATAAAGGTGTCTAATAAATTCAAAAAGGTGGTTCTAATATAATTTGCTGGCATAATATTAAAAGTTTTGATGTTTTCTTATTAATTTACAAACTTAATTAATTTTAACTGCTGGAATTGTTGTTATCCTCGAATCACAAAATTAAAGTTTTTGCGTTATTAGTTTCTCGGAATGGTACAAAATCCGTATGGTAGTTCCTCCATTTTCGGCCACACCGTCTCTTACCATCAGGCTAGTTGGTGGTAAATCGTTGTGGTATCTATTATATAAAAAAGAATCAACACAATACTCAATCATTTATTGCACATTATGAAATTCACATACAGATCTTAGATAGCATGTTTAAGGTGGGCACACATAATGACCCTAATTGGTTTTGGTAACAAATAGCGGAGTGAATCGATTCATTCCTTAATAGCTCGTGTAGGCTATATAGGAGCATTTTGCTATTAGTGTGTCTTTTAGGGTTTCGGCAAATGTATTCTCACGTTCTATCTCTTTTATCTGCACTAAGAGGTTGGTATATATTTTGATGGCCATTCGATTTAGGTCGGAGCTATTTATCATTTAGATTACTCTAGTATTTACATTACTCATTTAGAGGTTCGTAAGAATAATTTATGTTTATAGTAAGACCATAATCTGTTATCAGCTACTTATGAAAGTAGCGTCTAAGATCAGTAATAAAAATTAACACAGTCTCCGCAACCGAAGGTAAAATATCAAAGTTGGTGGTGACATGAAAAACACATTTGTGGGTAGGAACTTTCGCATTACAAGTGCCACGGGTTGAATGGGCCGGCTGTGACGGCCCGGTTTATACCGCTATTTTGACGAGAGAATCGACCCTTATTGAATCCAGCCCTGTATTAATTGAATTTGCAAGTTGGGCACAATCGAGATTGAGAAATCGTTCGAAAGATTTTAATGAAAAATGTGACGTCGATAAAAGCTTGATGCTAAGAGCTGGAGAATGGCTGAGAGATTTGAGTTGAATTTACTGCTGATGGCTTGGAAATAGCTAACCTCTTGGGATTGAATGTCATAACTCAATAGAGTTTTATTCGAGCGTTGTTTTACAATGAACTTTCAGAGAAAAGTATTTTTCGTGTTAATTTTGGAAGCACTTGAAGTCCCACACTGATTTAACTTTTGTATTCTATTTTACTACTACACTCTACGTTTTTTTTTATAACAATGCTTTTGTTATTTTGCGAGTGTCAAGCTATAGTATTTTGTCAGTCATTTTCTTTATCGAGTCAATGTTTTGTGAATGATAATTATATACTATAGATAATTATTACTTTTTTCTTATACTATTTAAATATTTATGAAATAAATTAATATGAATATGATATAGGTTTTTTAACAGAATTTGGCCACCGCAAAGGATGTGCTCCGTTGTCTCATCGGGCAAGCTGCACAAATTCATCAAATGTGATATATATTTCGTTAAAAATGGTAAACAATGATAATTCTACCAGTAAGCCAAAAAGCTCTCAAAGAAAGCTATGGGAGCAATAAAGTGCTCAATTGGCAATAGATATTCGACTTCAAAGTGGTATTTATCAAGTCGAGCAGAAAATAATAATCGTAATCTAACAAAGTAAAGTCAGATTTACCATCACGGTTTGGACACGTCAGTCTCATCACATCACTATTCGGTCCACATTAACAGTTCGCATTCGGTGGCAATCGATCAATCTCACCGGAGCCGCCGACATACCGATAGACTATCGTTTGCTGTTTGGCCATAATAATCGATTTAATTTGACGCAAGAGCGTTTTAGTTTTGTAAACATTGAAATTGTTATTTATTTCAATGTGTTTTTAATTACCGTTAATAAAATGTAAGTATCGTAAGTAGAGATCAAAAATGACGCGAATTGGTAAAGTTGACAAACGAAGCAAAAAGCGACCTGCAAATCGATTGAGTGACTTTATATGGATCGCCTGTATATTGTTTTCTTTTTCAGTCACTGCTAACAAGCAGCGAAAAAAAAAACACCACGGGACGACAAATAGGCAAATGTAGCGAAGGACACGCTAAACCCCATATTCATAGACGTAAATAATGGTATCTCGAAACCTCACGTCGTGTGTTGTCTCAGGTTGTGTTTTGGCATATAATAAAAACCATTTGAGGGTGACATGAGGATTTGAGGTACCTTTATTTATGTCTATTAATACGGGGGTAAGGGTTGATGGAGTCACGATATACGTAAGCCAGTTAAATGTGGCTGTAATCAAAAAACCGAAAACTAAACTATGAGGGTTAAGAAATGCTAATGATAATAATGAAAAAGAAAAACCAGCCAAGTGCAAGTTGGACTCGCGCACGAAGAGTCCCGTAACATTATCAATAAAAATTGCAAAAAAAATTGTATGGGAGCCCCCCTTAAATATTAATTTTATTTTAATATAATTATTTATTTTTAAAGTGAATAATATAACTCAATATTCTGTGGATATTTCAAGCATCTACGTAAAAATCATGTTTGTTTGTTGTTTGTTATGGGAGTCCCATCAAAAATTTATTTTATTCTGTTTTTTGACATTTGTTGTTATAGCGGCAACAGAAATACATCATCTGTGGAAATTTCAACTGTCTAACTATTACGGTTTATGAGATACAGCTAGTTTATCCAACTTCGCTAGATATAGCCTGATGGTAACAGACGGACAGACAGACAGACAGACAGACGGACAGATAGCGGAGTCTTAGTAATAGGGTCCCGTTTTACCCTTTCGATACGGAACCCTAAAACCATAGATTTAGGGTAAAGAATGTAAGATTACAAGAGCTTAAGCTTATAATTTTTTTTATAGATTAGGGTCGCATCGGTGCAGAATTGTTCGTAGTAAGCAACAAGCCGGTAGTCCGTGACGATTGGCATCGCTGCAACTTTTACGCTTATGAATCTCTTTGAAACTTTCTAGGCGGTAAAATTAAATTAAAATTTTATGCATACCATGCCTCTTAAGAGCCCGTTTCCCACTACAGATAATAAATGCTTATGCTCACACTTATTTAACATTTCTGAACAAACAAAATCACTGAGCAGGAATAAAAATTATCGAATAGGCATTTATTTAAACCATTGCAATGTTTCAGTAAATATTTTTTTTCTTCATAAATGTTGTGAATATGCTAAAGATATGATTTTGACAAGGCAGCGGGATATTAAGAGAATTTTCTGATACTTAACAATTATAATATAATAATAATAAATCTGGAAAATTATTGCACACCATGGTCATCTGACCCCAAACTAAGCAAAGCTTGTAATATGGCAGCTAGAGACTGATATACATACATATATATTTTTAAATACATACTTAAATAGATATTAACCCCCAGAAATAGAACAAACACAAATGTTTGTCCAAGATGGGAATCGAACCCACGCCCCCAAGCGCAGAAAGTAGGTTCATTACCAACTGAGCCACCGGGGCAGTCCCAATTAAAGCACGTATGTACGTTATCAAATATATTAATAACGTACAAAAACAACTAACTAGAAAAAAAACTAATCTATTAAACCGCTACCAGTGGGAATTGTTCCTTAAATGCTGGTCCCATTACCACGTTGTATAGTTGCAATGTTCAACCAGAGGCCGGCAAATAAAAAAAAATAAAAAATCCCTTTACTCTTGGTTTCGACCCCAAGACGCTCAAAAATATACCCAGGGTGCTATTAACGATTTCATCAATATATTATACATTATATATTTTATATTTTACATTATATATTTTATATTTTACATTATACATATTTTATGTATTTTTATTCCATGAAAAATTTGTTGATTGTTGTTTGAACGTTTGAAAGTACTCATGGACATTAATTTATCAGTGAAATTCAATTAAGTTAAAAGTCATTTAGTATCATTTTTAGAGAGATAAAATAAGAAAAAATTATGAGTTTGATGCGAAATAATTCCTTAGTATATAGTACTACTCTTTTTTAAACACGTTTCAAAAAGGTTAAATAAAAATATCAGTATTCCTAAATTATTATTTTTAATTTATATATACTTACTAAGTTTAATCATTTCAGAGGAATAGTATAAAAAGCATTAAAGAAACCAGCAAACCGTATCTCGGCGCGTTAAGGTTCGCGTTCGCGTGATTTTGCAAACTGCGCCTATTCGGGCCCGCGTTTAGAGTTGGGTGTAAGGCCCCTGATGATTTTGGCATCACTATCGACTGTGCCATCGAATTGTATGCAGATTGAATCGAACTGGAAGCAGATTGTGTCCAGTGGATGCAGATGACAGGCTGTCGTTCAGTGTGGAGGTTATAGGGGGAGGCCTATGTTCAGCAGTGGAAGTCTTCTAGCTGATGATGATGATCGAATCGTGTCACAAAATACCTACTCTCTCACTATTTTGACTAGTTTAGGAATAGTAAATATAATTAGTAAATTTCTAGTGAAACAGCTGAAAAATATACCTAAACTGTTTTTCTAATGAATTTCTAGTGTAATTCCGCTTCTACGTCGCTTCAAGTACAATAAGGAATTTGTGATAAATTTACCTGGTAGATATTTATTTTGTTGATAATGTTAATTTTATTGAGTTTAATTTTGCCTAACCTGATATAAAATATTAATTACATAAATAGAAAATTTACGTAACCTGAAACAAAAATTTATTTATTCAGAAATATTTTTAAATTATAAAATTATTAAAGTAATCTGAAACAAAAATTAATTAATTCTAACACATGACACATTGGCTTTGGATTTGGGCCTCTTTTTTGCTGTTTTGCTTGAGTGCTTTTTTATCTTCAAAATGTTGAATAGGTGCAAAAGAGATTGTTGAGGCTGGTAAGCGCAGCCTTAAAGTACAAATAACAAGAGGATTTTACTAGTTCTTACTAAACCAGGCTGGAACAGAGGAAGTTGCCGAGTTGAACGGATTCCTACTTTGATACTCGGTTTGGAAACATGCTCTAGAATCCTTAATACGTACAAAACTCGTATTTTTAACTGAAACTTACTGAAAAATACTAAGAATACTTGTCAAATGAGGCGAGAGAAACACCATTAATCTCTAAGGCAGTGTTCACATGCGCATCAAATATCGACGGATCGCGCGTGACCCCTTCCGGAAAATTTTCGAAGCAAATTGTATTTTAAAACGTTTCGAAAGACGAGAGATTTATGTAGGAAAAAGGGAACTTTTACTTATTGAAATATCGTGTTTTTCATAAAAGAACCTTTGCAAAACGACTTACTATATTATGTATTAGGTATAAGTTGAATTTAAAAAGAATTCCAAAAAAACGAAGTTTTATAAATTGATTTTTGTTTTGGTGAATTTGTAAAGATGCCAAATATATAATTTATTTTAACTAATAAATGCTTTTTAAATTAGTTATAAGTAAATCTAATAAATTAAGAATAAGCAGCAATATTAAAATAGGAAGACTCCAGCAGTTTCAGAAAACAAATTTTCATCCTAAATCTAGCAAATTTTGACGCAACTTTTCAAATCACATTCCTATCCACAATACGAGTACGTATAGTATTTTAAAACTAAACTAAACAAAAATACCTTTAACAAGAAATAAGTTATTTGAAATAAGTAGGATTACTTTTAACTTTGATAATCACTGAAGTGAGAATTTTTTTCGTTTAGATTAGAAGGGCTGTCAAGGCATTTTTGTAAGAATTCCGTTGTAGCCAGTTGAACACATGCAAACGATACGTCAAAATATAAATACGTAGGAAGGAATGCAGTAATTCGTCAAGATTAGTATTATTTCAAAAGGTTATGAACGCCATTTTGATAAAGTTTAAAATTGACCTTCTCGTGGTGCAATACGGTTCAGTTCCCCTTGAATTTTGTGCAATAATTTTGGTAAATGTTGCTAGTGCAAAAAAACTGCACGATTATTGTGCGGTTTATAAAACTAGTAGAGAAATATAGACCGTATCGTAAATTAACGTACGACATTATTAAAACAGTTCTACCTTAAACTGCACGAAAAGTGGTTGGTAAAAAATTTGAGTTAAAGAGTTTTTCAACAATTTTGTTTATTTTAATTAACAAAAGTTGTGTATCAACGCATGTAATTGTGTTATACTAGTGAATTATTATCCTTTAAATACTATTAAGGTAAGTTCGTAGGTTTGCATGAGTGTGGGCAAACAATAGGAAGTAAAAAAAAATATTTTCGGTTTTGCCCCAAAACTCCGCACAAACTTAGCTAGATAAGTTTCCATGACCTTAATAGGTCATGCTTTGACCATGATATCGATTTAGGCTATGTTTAGAGCTCGTTTTATGTGACTTTAAATAGGTAGAAAAATAAATATTCTTTGATAAGGTTAAATGCAATATCCATGCGAAGCCATTGAAAATAAAATGATATTATAAAATTTAGAATGTGGTATCACAGCTAGTGATGGGACAGTTTTGTGTGCAGTTTTGATTTTATCGATAACCTGTTATTGTATACCTTATAAAATATTTCATGGTAAAACTTGCCCTAGTCGTTTAAAAAAAATTACAAACTCTTATTTAACTTGCATCGTTGGTATGTCTGTCAGCTTCCCGATTCAAAATTTGTAATCCATTTTTCTAAGCACGTTTCAATTGCACTAAGTAAATTTGATGTTTGTAAAATAATATGGTGGTACTTAACTGGCCTGATGATGGAGCCAGAAAAGTAGGCCATAGTAACCTCTCTACTACATACTTTTACTTATTACTCCGTCGTGTTTGGACTCGTTGAATTCATTTTGATAAGGACTATTAGACCAAAAAGACAAAAACAATATTTCACATCACATCATCAGCCAATTAACGTCCACTGTTGGACAAGGCCTCCCTCATAGAGAGGGGTGTTGCCATAATCCCCACGCTTGGCAGGCGGCTTGGGGATCGCAGTACGTTCACCGTGTACTATTAGGACGCTGCTGCCCATCCTCCGGTGGTTCTGGTCGCAGTTTTAGGACATACCCGGGTCCAAAACAATATTTATTGTCTGTCTAATAATTCATAGATTTACTGACGACTTGCAGCGCCCCGTGGTTTCACCCGCTATCCTATAGGAACTGCTATTTTTTCAGGGTAAAAACTATGAGTCAATCCAGAATATAACCTACCTCCATACCAAATTTTATTTTAATCCATTCACTTATTACAGAATTCAGTGAAAACAAACATATTAATACGCAGACTTTCTTATTTATAATAATAGTGTGATAATGTTGTTGTCTACATCTACATAATAAGACAAATGAATAATAACACAATAAAGTTTAATCTTCAAAAAATACTCCTAAAGTAGGTATTGTAGGAAATGTTGTAAGAAAAATAAAAAATTATCGATATCGATAAAATTATGGTAACCACTATTATTGTCAACGGCTTGTCAAGGGCTTATAATTTAAACACGGTGAAATCACAAAATTATCAACAATTTAGACTATACCGGAGATAGGAAATTCCTCCTTTTAAAAAAATTAAAATCCATTCTAGCTCTACCACACGTAATTACAGCGCAAGACGGCATTGTGGATAAATCCGATGGAGCAGCATACGAATTCGAATTCAGTTAGCAACTGCGATGCGGAGTTTGACGCGTTGACGTGCATACTCATGTTCACTCGTATGCCTCGTAACAAATGTTCCATCTCTCTTCCGTTCTATACCCTTCTCTTTTCTGTGTTGATAATGGATCTCCCTCGAGCGATTCGAGCTAGTACTGAAAAAAGTCTGCGAAAACCTGAAGGCGGCGAGGTAAACACGAGTTGCACACACTGACATATTCGTACCAGTTCTACAAACGCACACTTCAATATTGAGCGGCACACAGCTGCAAACGATGTGCTCAAAATGTAAACAAATTGATGACCGAGGGGGGTATAAGTGCTAAATGAAATGGAATGAAATATTTATTCGTAGCAAAGCTTATAGGTCGGTCGATTACATTTTTGTAAATTAATTATTATTTAAATTAAATTATAAAATCAATTTCTAAATAAATTAAATTATGCGTAGTCAATTTAATCTTAACCAAATTAACACATTTTATAGTACCACACTAACTGACATTGTTAAAAGGGGAAACTGTACCTAGGTAGGTATATCGCTTCCATTAATTATTATTTTCTGAAATTTTAATTGATGACTGGTAAAATTTATACATAAAATTTATACATACTCTATTGCCATCTTAAGCTACGAAAAAACATAGATCGAAATTCTACTATCGATCTATAAGCATGCAAAATTGCAAACTATCCCACTTTTTCCACATCACAGTTCTAATTTGTCCCTATCTCGTCTCCCTTCATCCATCACGCGATTGTCTTCCTTAATCCTTGAGAATGAACGTTGAATTTCGCTTATCTCGCTCCAATCGTTACTCCGGAGAAGAATCGCCGACTGTGTGTTGACGCACTGACAGACTGACAGATTACACTCGCATCTGACAAATGTTTGCCGCCGACCGAAATGTTTAACGAGAAATAAACTGTATTGAAAAGAAGTAGAGCGCAGAATTGCATGTGCTTCGAATCGATTTCCTGATATTTACAATTTGGCGGCTTAGTGGATGTTTTCCGATAGCATTGCGATTCAATGGATGTGCAAGCTTCATAATGTACCCCGATATTTGTTGGCATCAATGGAAATCCCTGTTTTATTCAAATTTTAAGTGAGTACTTTAGTTGGCTACGGACTGAGGATTCATTATAAAATTACAAAGAAATATAAGGTTTACTTATATTTCGAGACTTTAGGTTCATGGGGACCGGGCTGTCTATACAGTGAAAGCGTCTTCTAACCAAAATTTTGGAGGATATCTTGCGCGACGTATTGCAATTCAACACGGCAGTGCGGCCAGCATCTTTGGTAAGATGCCTGCTGGCAGCGGTTTAATAGTTTTGTTTTATATTTTTGTGTTCGTTTGCTTATATTTTATTTCCAAGAAATTAGTCGCAAGTTACATTTGCGGCATAGATAGCCCACTACATTACAACTATGATGAGTTTCAAAATGATTAAGCAAAGTTTTCCGAAACATAGTCCATGAATTCACGAAAAACCTATCCGAAGTTTACATAAATATTGACATATGCACAGATTTATTTTATAGATTACCTACCTAGTAGTTTTTTTTCCATTGAATTATAGATTTGAGTTTGGCTGCCATACGCGCCTGATGTTAAGCGATGATGCGGTACATAATTATGGAGCACGCTTGAAAAAAATTATTCATTCGTGATTTGAAGACACCTAGATTATTAGTAGTATTAGTATGGATATTTGTCGATGGTATTAGTGACTATTGGGTTACACCTAGACACGCATTCCATAGTCTAGTAGTTTGCACAATAAAAGCAAAATCAAAACGATTCGTACGTGTTTTTGGAAGTTTAATTATGAGAAACGATGTCACATTTTCTTACCCACCCTAGCTGTCCGATAAAAAAGGGCAGAAGGGAAATAAATCATGCAGATTTATTGCACATGCATTCCGAAATTGATCTGGTCAAAAACCGATAGACTAGCAATTTTGCGGTGATGTTGAAGGTTAAAAGAAGTTTTAAAAACATGGGATTTATTGTTGCTGAGCTTTTTGGTACGGGTCTTAGTGGACTCCAACACCTCGAGCTGGTACTTGGCTAAATCATCCCAAAAGTGCGCTTGCGCACGACCAACCTTGTGCTTGTTACATATAAAGCAACTGTTCCGGCTTCGCTTTTTTGAGAGGATATCCAGGGTTTTGTTATGATTATTTAAGTCTATTTTTGGCTAGAACATTTTTGCGCCTGAGCAGTACCCTTAGTACAAGATTTGATAGTTTTCGAAAACTTTTTTCGTTTTCGTTTTGATGCATACATTGCTGGGCTGAAAGATATTCGAAACTATTTTTCGTATTTGAGTGAAGCAACCTATACTGCCGATTACTACCGATTTTAGTTCATCCGCGTTTCCGCTAGAGGCGCTTTACTAAAATGTATGGGACAATACGGAAACGAAAAAAGTTTTCGAAAACTATCAAATCTTGTACTAAGGGTACTGATGTCCATATTCTTTTAATATATTTGTTCGGGACTATCTTTTTTGCTATTGCTATATCAAAGCTTGTTTTTCTACTCTAATATGGAGCGCAGTCATAGCGTATAACATTAAACATATCATAGGTTAAATTACGGGACACAGCTAGTCATAACTTTAACCCTAAATCAGACAGATTCTATTTTTTTTTTTTAAAGAACATCAAACACTGAATACTCGAAATGAATTTGAACTCAGGACCACCGTCTATTCCACATTAGCATTGCTAATAGCTTGCGCGATGCCGTAGAGTTTTAGCAGTTTTTGTTACTTTTCTATATAACTGAATTTAAATGTTTAAAGGTGGTTTGTATTCTCTGGTAGTTTCTCAACTCAAAAGGCCAACAGAGTCCAACGACATTCAACCGTAAGGTATTGAAAGATTTAAGTTGCGGCGATTTTAAAATGTTTCGGCCCTGAGGAGAAAGGGTAAATTGGTCCACAATTTGGGCAACAATATATAAAAGTCTGCCCCCAAATGCCACACAATGTGTTTTTGAAAGACCGTTACATAAGCAAAATATAATAATTATGCAACTTTAAAAATTCAACCTGCAGAAAGTGAAACATTCTGTTCTTAACCAACGAAAAAAAGGAGAAGTTTCTTTAGTTGACGCGCATTTTTTTATGTTGACCACGCGTGTTTAATAAGTTAATCACTTAAATTTTAACATAGACGCTTTGGCTTTCTGGACCACACTCCATCCATTTGCAATTCTAATACCGTGCGATGTGTCACCGGCCGGCGGGTTTTTGTTACTTTGCTAACTGAATTTTAAGGAACGGCATTTCTCTGGAAATGTTTAGGCAATTTGCATCGTATGGCGATGAGGACTGACTGAGTCGTGTTTTATGATTACTGAGACTTTTGCTGTTGGCTTTTTGTTGAATTTTTTTATAGGTATAGAGCTAACTGCACCTGCGGTTTCACCTCCGTAAACATTTCGCCAGGAATAGTAAATTTTTCTTGGATGTATTCTAAGTGTATCGCTTTTCAATCTCTATGCAAGAAAAATGCGTTGATCCATTGCTCTATTGGTGCGTGAAAGATAACAAAACATCCATACAAAATAAAGTTTCTTTTAACCGGAGAATATTAGGCTACCAAACAGATGTTTGATCTAAAATAATAAATTAACGTAAAATATAATTCAATGTTATAAAAGTACTGAAGAAATTATTTAAATTGGCTAGCAAATTTTGAGATTTAAACGTTAAAAGTTTTTGTTCGGACTAGAAAGGGATGCTCTGTCTCTTTCCTGCAAAGTGAGCGTCAGTATGGAATTTTCATTGCGTACTTACAAGTGACGTCTTAGTAGTATAAAATGCTCATATCGGCCTAAATTTTTAACACATTTTAATTTTGTTTTCGGTGATCAATTGGTCAGCTATGTTATCAAAATAATATGTAATCAGTTCTATTACAAACGTTCTATTTATCGTTAACCAATTGTCTTGAAAAACTGTAAAATGCGTCCTGTGACCAAAAAGCTGGCGTGTTTCTGGCTCAGCGCATAATTATTACTATTCAGCGTTGTAATGCCACCAGCATCCTGGGTACGCTGCCAACTGGTAGTGGATAGTCGAGCATTTGGATTGTATATAGACCTTCAACGCCCTATGGGCGATTCTTACGACCCCTGTAAGAACCTACCATGTTCTACAAATAAATAATTTGATTTGATTTGATGGGCATTCTAACTGTTTTTGTAGAGTCAATGTTAGCTTGTAATATGATTAGTTAATATAAGGTCGGGGAAAAAGTTTCTTCGTATTTTTTAAACAAATTCAAGACATATTTTTTTCAAGTTTAATTACATTTAATTATAATATATATGTGCCATTTTGTTCGATAACTTGTTGCCATCTTGTAGGTAGTGACATGATCCCGTTGCTGTAGAATTTTTGGGACTTCTTATCAAAAAAATGCAACAAGTAGTTTTGACAGTCCTCTCTTGATGTTAATCTAACACTACCCAAAGAATTCTGAAGAGATCGAAACAGGTGGAAATCTGAGGGTGCAAGGTCAGGGCTATATGGTGGATGCATTAACACTTCCCAATCAAGCTCTCTAAATTTTTGCTGAGTGGCCAAAGATGTGTGCGGTCTGGCGTTATCATGATGAAAGACCACACTCTTTCTGTTGATCAATTCCGGCCGTTTTTTCTCAATTTCTTGTTTGAGTCTCATCTGCTGTTGGCAGTAGAGATCCGAATCGATGGTTTTGCCCGGCGGTAAAAGCTCATAATGAACGATGCCCTGCCAAACCCACCATACACACAGCATCACCTTATTACGTGTTAATCCGGGTTTCGCTACAGTCTGTGGTGCTTCACTGCCCTTTGACCATGATCGTTTGCGCACATTCTTGTCGTAGGTGATCCATTTTTCATCACCAGTGATCAATCTTTTCAAAAACGGTTCGGTTTCGTTACGTTTCAATAGAGAGTCGCAAATGAGTATACGATTCATTTGGTTTCTTTCAGTGAGTTTGTGTGGCACCCAAATATCGAGTTTTTTTGTATACCCAGTTTTTTTCAAATGGGTCAAAACTGTTTTGTGGTCAATCCCCAGTTCTTCAGCTACGTCGTAACTATTAATATGCCGATCTTGGTCCACTTTTTCAGAAATGGCATCTACTTTATCCGTAACAGGGCGACCAGAGCGAGCTGCATCTTTGACATCAAAATTCCCGGACTGAAAACGCTTGAACCAACATTGTGCTACGCTTGATGACACTGCATTAGGTCCATAAACGTCACAAAAAATTTTTGCGGCTTGTGTCGCAGTTTTCCCTTTTTTGTAATAAAATTTCTTAATATATCGAATTTCTTCGTTAGATTCACTCATTTTATCAAACAAAAAAACAATTGAAAAATGGCGGGAAATTGCTTTCTACTTTTTGTATTCCTTTTTTAAAATGTCATATTTTTAATGGTATCAAAACCAGCCAGATACAAACAGTACAACGGATGAGATTTTTACTACAACCTTATACATACAAAATACGAAAAGACTTTTTCCCCGACCTATTATTTCGGTTCACTCCCCAGCAGCTGCAGCAGAGAATGCCGCTTGCATGAAGCGGCTGAAGTATGCAGCTATGGTGCCACGGTACATTTTTGTACCCATTGCCGTGGAGACCATGGGCAGTTGGGCCACTGAAGCCAGAAGCTTCATTGGTGAGTTGGGGCGCAGGTTGAGGGAGAAAAATAATGACCCTCGCTCCGGCTCGTACCTTGTGCAAAGGTTGGCCATAGCCGTTCAGCGCGGCAATGCTGCTAGTGTTATGGGCACCTTCGCACAGGGTACAGTTAGGGGCGGGTTATTCGATAAAAAATATTTTTTTTTTTTGTTTGTAATTTAAATATTTGTTAGAATATTGTCAAAATAATTAGGTTTAGTTGTATTTTATACCTAAAAGAAAATAAACAATTATCATTTTTAGCTATGTTACTAAGTTATATTATGGTTTTTCTAGAAATAAAGTGTATAGAAGTTAATATTTTAATATTAACCGGTGAAAACCTCTACAACTAATTTTGCGAAATAACTGGGAAGACACCGTCCTGCATACATTTTCCCACGAAGTAAAGAAACCAACGAAAAACCAGCATGCGTTCACACCGTCCCTCCGAGCATATTTAACGTCCAAACAAAAACACCAGTATCAGTAAACTCTCTGGAAGAAGCAATGAATCAGTGAAATACTCACGTATTCGCGTGCATTAGCCTACAAAATTGTTGCTACCATAAAAAAGAGACCGCCATAACGCGTGGAGGCGGAATTATTATAAATCTTCATGATATTACCATAGAACTTGGGTAAAGTTAATGTGCAGTAGAGAAGCTTCAGAAATTCAGTTTATTTCTACCTAACTAACCATAACACGGCAACACGGTTTTTAACCATTTCATCCGGTAAATGGGAGCCACGAGTCTGCAGATAGATAGATAGATAACTCTTTATTGTTCAAACCAAAAATTACATACATATGACAAAAACAACTTAAAACTAGTAAAACAATTGGCGGCCTTATCGCTACAAGCGGTCTCTTCCAGGCAACCTTACAAAAATATGTTTAAAAAGTGGCTCACAAGTCATTTTTACAGATTTGATGAATTTTATAAACTTGAAATTATGAATGTACCATAAAATTGGGCTGTTCCGTAATCATCCTATGAGTCCCATCATATTGGTATAAAAATTATAGAATTGTTTGACATGCATTATAATTTTTTGTTTTTATATTATTGTAATTTAATTAAACAGTTTGTAATTCAATCAATTTATTATTATTTTACTATTAATTAGTTACTTTCTCAGATTTTAAGTGAATGTTTTTTATTTGTAAAGTGCGTCGGGTTGTTTAAGTAAATGTGATGATTCATGATCTACATTCACAACATCAGCCAGTAAACGTCCACAGCTAAACAGAAGCCTTCTCTTAGAGAGGGGTGTTGCCATAATCTCAACACTTGGCAGGCGGCTTGGGAATCGCAGCAAGTTCACCGTGTACTAATAGGAGGCTGCTGCCCATCCTCCGGTGGTACTGGTCGCAGTTTTAAGACATTCCTCTTCTAGGACATCTAGGCTTTTTAGGACTTCTAAGTACGCACATCTCGAGCTTGGTTTTGACCAGTATGTGTTACCAGTGATGACATATTGATATATGGTACCGAGACGTGGTCCTGTCGGCCTTTTGGAAAAACTCTGAGTCCAACAACGGGCAATGGAGAGAGCTATGCTCGGAGTTTCTTTGCGCGATAGAATCCGAAACGTGCGATATTCGTCAAAAAACCAGAGTCATCGACATAGCTATTAAAATTTGCAAGTTGCCTATTGCCAGGGCAGGCCACATCGCTTGAAGAACCGATAACCGATGGGGAAGAAAAGTTCTTGAGTGGAGACCACGATCTGGAAGACCCAGCGTAGGCCTCCCACGAGATGGATCATTGTGAGAGTCGCGGGCATCCAGTGGAGTTGGCAGTTTGTCGTTCAGTGTGGAGGATAAAGGAGGCCTATATTCAGCAGTGGACGTCTTTTGGCTGATGATACGTTGGACCCTAAATATTACAAAAGCTGCGGTACTGTTCATGTCATTATTGTGCATTATTCCATAGAGCAACTTAGGGAAGCTCGCTCTGGGGTGAAATTCGCCTAGTAAGTGGGATGTAAGTCATGCGGGCCTATGTGAGCCTGAGTGGCTCCTACTAACGTTTTCTATTACATAATACGGAACCCTAAAACAAGGTTTTTATTTTTGAAGTGAAAACTTCTTTAGGCGTGTTGAGCACTTTTTGAATGAACAAAAATCATGGAACTCGCGACATCGTCACGCTGTCACAGAATACATAATACACTGTACCGTGTATTTTAAAACAGCGCCATCTCTTGTAAAGTAGGTGAATTACTACTTAAGTTTTCACTGCTGACGTGCAATTTTTTTTTTCACTTCTCATGCTCGTAAATTTCTTGTTTAAACTTGTCGTAAACTTAAGATAACTAAATAAAAACTTAACTAAAACACCATTAGTGGAGGGAGAGGTCCCCAGAATACTGGCGGCATTGCCTCGTTGAATGGCAATGGTCAATTTTCTGTGCGAAATAAAAGCCAGAATTCTGGACATCCGAAGTATTCGTGGAAAACTGTTTACATATCCCATTTTTAACGATCATTACAAAAAATATTAAAACTAAAATTTGTTCTTAATATTTTGAAATCGAAAAATTACCGAAGCATATAAGCATAGGTATATATAAAGTCACAGTCATTCTATATCAAAAAAATACGTCAAATGTATGCGCGAGTGAGATAACAGTGCGCCATATTCTGGGCCATAATATAGACTTCTTTTTACCCGGAAAATCATGATGCCTGGTAGCGGGTGAAACGGGCACTAAAATGCATTAAATTTATATGCGTAACACGGGCCCAATTTCTGAGACGTCACATTTTTTCCGTATCCTTACATATAAACCTAGCATGTGGTAGGGGCTCTATAAAATACAACGTACGTCAACAACTATTTTCGTTGAGTTAGGAGCAGAACATAATAGCGAAAACGGTAGCGTTGAGGAGAGGGCAGAGTAAACACGAACTTTACATTGGATACATTATTTATTTATTATATAAAAAGAGCGGCAAACAAGCATCGAGCTTGTTTCATACATTTCTTTGAGTGTCAATGAGGTTTTTATATGGAATAACTAGCTGTTTTTTTCGTGATATCAGAGTTACTACATAGTAAAATTCTTCATAAAGAGTACAATGATAACCCTGAATATTTCCACTATCTAACCAGTATAAATAGGTGATTTTAACTAGGGATATTACGGAGGATTGATTTCGTGTATGTATTAATATATAATTTTAATTACATACATATACAGAGTGTGGCGTAAAGAGTGGATATACCTTTACCTTCTACTAGAACAGTTATCTAAGAATGCTACAAAAAAACAGATCGAGAAAATTCCTTCATTTGTGATCTTGGCACAGAAAAGAATAGACACTGAAAAAAAACTAAAATATTCCATAACTCGAAAACCGTGACACTTTTACTGAGGCTATTTTTTATTTTATGAACACTTATGATGTCCCATCAGTAAGTAAGGTATATCCAATCTTTACGACACAACCTGTTTATTTATTGTTAGTTTTTATTTCTCTTCTTCCTTTCGTTGGTGCCGTAGACACGCTAAAAAATTGACGCACGCCTTACTTACGATTCTTTCCAAGCTGGTGGATGACTGGTAGAAATAAATATCTGGGTCATTTTTGCACACATGGTCATCTGTTCCCAAACTAACCAAAGCTTGTAATATGGCTGCCAGAGACTGATATATGTGCATAATGTACATTTTCAAAATAGCTACTTATTAGATATTAACACCCAGACATAGAACAATCACAAATGTTCATCACATGAATGTTTGTTCTAGGTGGGAATCGAAACTACGCCCCTAAGCACATAAGGTAGGTTCACTACCAACTGAGCCACCGGGGCAGTCAAATAGTTAGCATTAAGTCCTCCATTTGTGCAGTTTTACATCTATTTATAAATTGCAATAGAGTCTATTAAATGAATACATTTTCAACCATATTTCACCTAGAAATAGTACTATTCCGCAATACACAAAATATGAAAACACACATTTCAAAGCACACATAAAATATCACGTATTTCACCCGATCCCGTATTCGCGTCACCCCATCTCGAGTCATTGAATCCGCATAATACCACCAATGAAATGACGAACTGACGCTATACGACTCCACAAATTCTGCTTACAAAATCATATGATGACGTCACTATATGATGCGGATGTCAGGAAATACAATCGTCTGTATTCTAGTGATGTTTCTCTTGACAATGGGAATGAATATCGAGGAAGTTATTTATATGCTTATGTATTTTATAGGAATCAAGTTGGGAGAAATAATAATAAAGTATCGTGAATAGATGTGTAATAAAACGTCTTAGATGTCTTACATTGAGACAATACTCTAGTAACATTTATGCAAAGACAGAGTATGAAACTAAGACACTTGTAAGCTATAAGCTTATTTTCAGGAAACAATATTTACAAAAAAGACTAATATAAAAGCCCCTTGGTCGAGGGAAAAGTGGCCAGAATGCTGCAGACCAACATTTCGGTCACACAAAACGAAAACTTGAGAACTTGAAAACTTGATCAAATCTTGTACTAAGGGTACTGTACCCTTAGTACGAGATTTGATAGTTTTCGAAAACTTTTTTCGTTTTCGTTTTGTTCCATACATTGCTGGGTTGAAAGCTATTCGAAACCTTTTTTCGTATTTGAGTGAAGCAACCTATACTGCCGATTACTACCGATTTACTCCGCATTTCCGCTAGAAGCGTTTTGCTAAAGTGTATGGGACAATACGAAAACGAAAAAAGTTTTCGAAAACTATCAAATCTTGTACTAAGGGTACTGTCGCCTCCACCAAACGTTTGGCCAAGTTCCTGTACAATATTTCTTATTTACTGGCATTATATAATAATTTCTGCCAACAGCCACTTCAGGCTTTTTTCCTAAGAGTTTAATTTTCACGTCATATCTTTGGATTCACCAAAACTTGAAAAATGGAAACCAAAATTATTTCTGGAGCTTTTTTTCTCTCTTCTTTATATTTGCAATTTTATTCTAAACATTAATGTCAACCGTTTTTTAGTTCCTTCTCGGTGATTTGTTTGCCTTTAAAACATTTTAAAAATGCTCGAAAAAAGTAGCTCTTGCTTGGAACAATTTTACATCAGTCATCCGAATATATATATGTATTGTTCAAATGAAGCAATATAAAACAATACAATAATTATATACACAAATTCAAACGATCACTCAATGTCAATACATTAATTCGACTTAACAAACAAGAAAAAATAACATATGGTATAATAATAAAAGAAAATTAATTCAAATTAAAGACAAAAAAGGAAAAACTACAGAAATATAAGAACAGGACTGACGGTAAATATTGAAAGTTTGAGAACCAATCAGCTCGATGTTAATATTAGAATTCACAAAAAATGTCTTAACAAAAGCAAATACTTAGCTAAATTAGAGAAAATAGCCACGCTCATTACCTTTACAAACCTACTTAACTCCATCCTTACATCACAAGTCATGTCAGAAGTCAGAGATAGGTCACGTGACCCTTCAAAGTTCACTCTCAAACGGATCCTGTACTTCTGCCCATAGTTCCGAGGTTGATTGTAATCCCTCTTCAACCTTCCGGCAGCGACCACCTTGCGGTGGATTACGAAGTTCCTCTAATTAGGATTAGGTAGTTTTCTCATTGTTAGGGTCGCAACGCATCTGTCAGTTTTACTTTTTGTTGAGAAACCATTAGTTAATTAATTTAAACGTACAAAAAGCCAACGGGTAGACCACATCACTCGAAGAACCGATAACCAATGGTGAAGAAAGGTTTTTGAGTGGAGACCACGAACTGGAATACGCAGCGTAGGTAGGCCTCCCACTAGATGGACCGACGACATTGTGAAAGTCGCGAGCTGTCATTTAGTATAAAGGTTAAAGGGGGATGCCTATGTTAAATTTATTATTATTATTATGACACTTTATTTCATTACATTCTCGGGTCTAGCCCGGACATTTGGTAGGCATTGGTGGAGCCGAAGCCAACACCAAGAGGCCCTGTTGAATATAAAAAATACAATTATGGAATATGTATAAAAAGGAATATGAAACTATTGTACAGTATAGGATTAAAAAAGTCTGGGCTATTGAGGTGAACAACTTGTGGATGGAATAACAGATCTATAGAATGAGAAACGGCACCTGCCTTATCCTGTCTCATCTCAAAATATATTTAGGCAGGTGATGACTTGCCACCCACTGAATGGGCCCCCCATAAAGGCTGCCGTATCTTGGCACCGGAGGGGCAACATCGGCGTGGGTGGCTTAGGGTGTAGAGAGGTGTGCTGCACTTTCACTAAGAGCTACTCGCGGCGTTATGCCCTTTAACACTTCCACCCTGGAGCTTAGGTTCTTAGCTCTTGCGGTTTCCACCCCTGGACGGCCGGTTAAGGCAAGCCAGGGGTCAGGGGTCTCATTTAGCCCCATGGAATCGGGGTACGCGGTGTCGCCACTCACCGACGGCTCGCCATAAAGCCGCCCCTGCGTTTTTATTATTATTATTATGTTCAGCAGTGAACGTCTTCTTGCTGATGATGATGTACAAAAAGGCTATCCCAATATGACGACCAATTTGGCTTAATAGTAGCGCATCTGTCTTATGAACAGGAAGTCCCAGGTTCGAATACCGGCGGGTCAAATGTTTGAATGATGAATTTTAAATATTTGCTCTAAGCCTGGTTATTTCTAAGTATAAGTGTGTATGTTTGACCGTACTCAACTCCATAACGACTAAACTAATTTAACAGCGACGAAAAAAAATCAAATCAAAGAAATTGGAGGTTGCTTCAAGGAGGCATATTGACAGTTGCAGGTTCAATTGGGGTAACTGACAAAATACGATTTATCAGTAGAAGCATTAAAGGTTTTTTGTCGTGATAAATTTAACATATTTTTTGTGTGTGGCTTTTTATGGATCTGATTTGACAGAATTGCTTAAAATTCATAAAATTTCTGCCTAAATATAAAATTTGTTCATATAGGTAGGTGCTCTCTATTTTCGAAAATAAATAACAGTTACTCCATTTTTTAAAGCTTTTATTAGCGTAGTATTTATGGTATGTATCTATTTAACGGAATCTTTGATTGAACATGATTTTCACCCCTTTCAAAACGTCGGATTGATTTGAAACTTTGCATACTTATCAAGGACCGATGACAATGCAATAATTTAAATGGTTTGCCTCGTTATTCTTCCCCTATTAACCCCGTTCTAGGATCTTCAGGATTAGTGATTTTATTTTATTAGTGTTTTTTTAAACTACGAGAATTTTATTATTTTTCAAAATTATTACAGTTAGATGAGTTTTACCTCAAGACTTCTTAAAATATTTAGAGCAATCAAGGGCCTGTGTATCAATACACTTACTCTGTCATTACATTTTTTGAGCTATAAATACACCAATTTGACTTGTGCAAATGGGTAAAATAATCAGTTACATTATTTAGAAGGATATCTGAAAAAATTACAGCTTAAATGTGTGGTGTAACCAAAATTTTTTTACGCTCGATTTTTTTAATAACTATTCGAAAGAGCAGAAAAATCTAAGAAAAACTGTATACTCAACTTATTGTATGTGTTTTGTCAGTTACCCCAACTGAACTTGCAACTGACGATATAACTCGAGTGAAACCAGGGCACAGCTAGTTTATAATAAAATTGATATAATATATACATATTTAAGTTAAGTATATAGCTAACTTGTTTTAATCAAAACAATGATTTTTACTAAATATTTCTTGTGTTATTTTCTTTATTTGGACAGATTAAATCTCACACGAGTATAATCTCTTTTTTTTCGAAAATATTGAAATGCGCGAGCGAGATACAGGGACACACGCAAACACGCGGACTTAAAAAAATATTTACTTATCTAAGCGCTAGTTAGACGCCAAATTAAAAAGAAAACTAACAGGTTAGTTGGCAAAAATGTTGACACACATTCTAGAAGCTTCGCATCTAGAGCCCACATAACTCATGTTTAGAACAAAAGCCGTAGTGGATAACCGCGCGGTTTAATGAGCTCCCTCCGTCCACGTCCGGGATACTGTGCTGGAGAAGTGTAGCCAGTACTATGTAGTAGGACAACTTCAGAGGTAAATAACCGCTGTTATTAATAATAACGGTCTATGAAAATACCGCTATATACGAGTACCAAAACACAAATTTGTATAATATACAAAGTGTAACAAAAAGATGTAATAATACTGAAATATGTATGTATGTACTCATCATTATGAATAACTTTTACGATAGGACCAAACCTGAAACCGCGGGAAAACAAAAAATTACGTCACGCCTCTGTGCGCCATACATGTCAAAATAGAATTTATATGGCGTACAGAGAAGTGACGCCATGGTTTGCTGTTTCGCGCTCTCTGTCTAGCATGATATTAAAATGCTTGTGAGATGCTTATTTTGGATCAGATTTTCATTTTCTTTTCATCAATCAGCTATATTTATGGGCTACATTTTAATATGACTATAAAAAAACACATCAGTCATAGGACTGCACGTCAGAAGTGAAAACTTAAATAGTAATTCACCTATTCTATAAGTGATGGCGCTGTTTTAAAATACACGGTACAGCGTGGATGACGCGAGTTCCATGATTATTTCTTCACCCAAAAAGTGCACAACGCGCCTAAAGAAGTTTTCACTTCAAAAATAATAGTCATCTAGCTATTATTACAAACTGAATTTATTTTACCTGTTTACTATTCCCACTATAATTTCGTAGGACAGTTTAAGTAAGTGATCCTACTGGTCTGCTCCTCTACGCCGCAATGTTATTAGGGTAACCGCAACAAGAGTTGGCATGTCTTATTTCAATGAGCCTGACTGATGGGCTCCCGTCGCCGACCGCGCTCCGAATATTAATATCACAACATCAATCTGCTGTTTTGCAGTTCTAGTAGATTCTAGTGGAGTTAGGATTTGATAAATAAATTGCTTTTTTAAAGGATTTTGATTCTGTGGTGAGTTTTTGAGCCTGGAAACTGTAGTACTAGTTTATTATGGTATGTTTTTACAATCTTTTAACGACTTTGATGTGATATTACTAAGGATTTTCTGTGGTGGATAGGAAACTAGGTCACGTGATGTGCAGCATGTTGATTGCACAAAATGCCATTTATTTTTTAATGAGTAAATAGGCTTGGCGTCTTTCACGAGGAATGTTAACAGGGCTGGATTTAACGGTCTGGAGGCCCTGGGGCAACAAAACACGAAAAATCCACACCGCTTCATGATTGATATTCCGTAAACCCGTATGAAGTGCTTTGATTCCACTTTTATTGTGTGAACTCCTAATCTGCGGAATGCGCTGCCGGAATGGGTGTTCCTCGATGGTTACAATCTGGGTGTCTTCAAATCTCGAGTGAATAGGTTTCTTCTAGGCAAGCGTGCTCTATCGTAGACCGCATCGCGCTTAACATCAGGCGAGTTGGCGGTCATTTTTACTGTACACACTTTTATGTAAAACAACAAATAATAACTACTGGTCAAGTGCGAATCAGTGACAAATTTCTATTCACTACCGGTTCTCGTACGATTAAGCAACGTCGGGCGCGGTCGGTATTTGGATGGGTTATCGCCTGGGTATAATGTTGTCTTTCTGCACTACATTTTGTAGTGGTACGGAACCCTCAGTACGTGAGCCCATCTCGCACTTGGTCAGTTTATTACATACATGGCAGTTGAGTTATAACTGACTTTTTATCCCGGAAAAATTAACGGTTTCTAAGATAACGTTTACGCAGTTGAAACTGTGAGGCAGTAATTAAAAGCAATGTTATAAGCATCAGTTACTTAAATATTCATCATTGTTCAAAAACCTCTTCTTAGTAATTAAATAACAGGTCAATGTCGCGGTCAGCTCTCAGCTTTCTGTCTTCCATAATTCTATTTGAAGTGAAGACGAAATCCTTTGAAACGAAATCTAATTTGCCCGTAATTACATTTTGAATAATGTTATAGGATTTTACTTTAATTTTAAGACAGTTTAGTTTTAGTTGTTTCGCAAGCTTGTTTGCGAGTTACATTTTAAATTCGTTTAAATTTATTAACGAGAGGAACATTTTACATAATGAATGAGATTACTTTCAAATTTGTTAATGGTGGAAAATAAGGTTTTACGAAAGAAATCAATTTGTTCACAAATCACGCTACTGAATTTAAACATTAATTCTCACTAACTATTAAAACTATTACTTTAAAAAAAAACAATCCTAAACGTTTCCAGTAAAATTACAAAACTTGAATGTACAGACAGACATGCTTATTTCTAGCAAGAACATTCTAGTACTCTACTTAGTAGCATGCTCATTTCTAGGAAGCTCAAAAATCAAGTGCCATTTGTTTTTTCAGCTTGCTACTTGAGGTGCAGATGGAAAGCTGTATGCATAGTCAATGTCTATCAAAACCAATTGACTGCTTTAAACTAGAAGCATGCTTAAAACTAGCATTCCAGTTGTAAGCATGTTACTTTAATAAGCCATGTCTGTCAGTAGCTTTTAAGTAATTAATATTTTAGGGTGACGAGTGCAGTGCTAGCTGGGCCGGATTTTGAACTGTTGACTTTCAAAATTCTGGGTAGCACTGAATTGTTATGGGCATGTGCGATGCTTACTATCAGGCAACATACTTGCTCGTATCGACACTCAATGGTATTTAAATTGTTTAAAGTAATATGTATCTAACTCAATATGCTCCTTTACTCGTATTCTGGAAATTGTAATTTCTAATATCATCGTTAGATACCTTGCAGAAATCTAGAAATTTAAATGATTTCTCCAACCCTGTATTATATATAATTCTTGTATATTCTTCATCATTTTTGTTGCTCTATGTGGTAATATCGCCAGCAGGCTGAGTATACTACAAATTGCTGATATTGGATTTGATCATTTTATAGTCTTTAACTTAAGCTAAGTGTCCAAAGCTGAGTTGTTTAGGTGTTAAGTTTTAGTAAGCTTGTACATATTTTGTTTAATTAACAAAGGCAGAAAAAATAACTTTAAACAATTGGCATTTCAAGGTTGCATTTGACAGCTCTTGTAACCTTTCGCTAGTTATCTCCTTCTCACATGTTGAAAATAAAATAAAGCTATATAACATTTAACAATTATAAAATTATATAACTTTATTTTCATTGCAACATGTGAGAAGGAGATAACTAGAGAAAGGTAACAAGAGCTGTCAAATGCAATCCTGAATGCCCACCATGGTTGAAAAGGTATGCTAAACATGCCACAGTCCATCAAGCAAGCCACAGTTCCGAACTCTAATGGATTTCTGAGACACAACACAGACAGTGACATACAGTTGGTACACGGTACACGCCACACATCAATCTTGGCCTTAATTAATCACAGGGTGTCAGCTTCAGTCTCGCGAAATCGCCTTAAAGCTAGGGTAAAGTTTCACTACGATGCAAATGACACGACCAAAAAATATGCATTGAAATACCTGATAAATGTTGGGTCTAGTATAAAAATACAAAAAACGAGTATTGTTAGTATATTAATATAACCTAATACCGACAATCCTTATTGCATTAGAAAAATGTAAAATTTGGCTTACAAAAGTTTTAAATAAATAAATAAAAAATAAATAAATATCTGGGACATTATTGCACACATGGTCTTCTGACCCCAAACTAAGCAAAGCTTGTAATATGGCTGCCAGAGACTGATATACATACATATATATTTTTAAATACATACTTAGATAGATATTAACACCCAGACATAGAACAAACACAAATGTTCATCACACAAATGTTTGTCCTAGATGGGGATCGAACCCACGCCCCCAAGCGCAGAAAGCAGGTTCACTACCAACTGAGCCACCGGGGCAGTCAAATGTAGACGACGTGTACGATTACATTAATATAATGGCTTTACCCCCATATTTATAAAAGCAATAGAGATACCTCGAATCTTCACCTTGAGTGATCACTTTGCTAAGGTAGTAAACCTTAAAAAATTGATTATTCAAGATGAAGACGTGTATAAGTCCTCCAAGCCTTCCTATTGTTTGGCATTTTTGTCGTCTCCCAAGGTTAAAACTGTTGTGTTAAATACATTGCAAGGTTCTTTTAAATTATTTTCTTCTTATCTTATTGACATTACAGTCTATCTTGTTTTTTTGCTGAGGTTTTTCTCCGCTTTTAAGGTGTGACAACACAGCAAATTAGGACAAAATGAGACATTACGTCATAAGTTACGTTTCTTTACTTACCTTTTTCTATCTAAAAATGTCTAAACATGGCTAAAACGTTAAGGGTTAAGATCAGGAGAGGTCACGTCTATATACGAGTAATTATGGACCCATTCTACTTTTGGGTCGAACAGAGCGGTGATATCCATGTTTTAAATATATTTGATTGAAATCGACCTAATTTTATATTGTTGCATTGAAGTCTGGATATAATTATATTGCATAATATGAAAGAGATACATCAGAGCTGACTATAGGGTGTTTAAGGTGAAAGAAGGAGATAACTCTGAACACGATTTGTGGTAATAATGGCGTTTTATACTGAAAAAAAGTCATAGATTTTTTTTCCTCATTGTTGTCTGGTATACACACTTCTGTTTTCTATTGGTTGTTTTCTATTAATCTGGTCTTAAAGTAAAGCACAAACGCCACATTCTCCTTCATATAACGAGTTAAAACGCACTGCGCATTGCATTCTAGTGCGTTCATAGCCTCAAAGGCAATCGGCCTAATGACTTAACTTCACGAGATTACGATTACGACCGGAATCACTGCCTGTGCTTTTTTCACTTTGTGAAAAATGTCAAGTAAGATTTGTGTGACTTCTAACTGGGTTCCGTAGAAAAATAAATTTTCTCGCAACTGTAGCTGCGTATTTGTCCTCGGCAAATAGTAAGACAGCAGTCAGCAAAGCAGCAGTAGTTGCAGTCGTGGGTGTCTTCATGCTAAATAATTCAAGTAATTAATGAAAAATAAAAACCAACTATAGGATGCGTCCGACGGACATGGTTTGTAGACGCGACTGTGGATATGTTCATGGGTCAACCTTGAGCGATCGGACGTCCGAAAGCGCGCCGTATGTATTCTTCAACTGATACTGTATAGTTGTATACCCATCAGTCACATTCGTCTGCCACAGCATATGGATGCATCCGATAGCTTGTTTTCTGCTTTATGGAAATATTTATTTGTAGGGGATGAATGGAAATTTTAAACAAATTTTTACTACTATATTTTTGAGAAATATAAATAGTATTTATGTTTATTATAATTTTAATGGGCAATTGATTTTATTAACTAAACCAAATACAAGCTAACTGACACCACAAAAACAGTTAAACCCTACTCTAAAGAATTAAAGATACTGATGGTACCCTTTATATTAATAGACTAGATCTGTGTGTTCATTTGACTAAACCTGGATAAATTAAAGAAATTAGAAGCTGCAGGAGATTATAAGACATTAAAACACAAAGGCAAACTGAAAATACCTGCCCACACTCTTGGTCCGTTAAGTCACCAGAGAGCACAAAAGATGAAGCTTCCAACAACATTCATTTAAATTCTTGGCTAAAGGTACCATTGCTCAGTAAAGGATATTACTCAGTTAAGGAGTATGTTGATGACTCACAATAATTATATTTTAGTAATACCTATGATGTACCTAACATTATCTTATTATTATTGACTTGTCAATATTAAAATTTTATCTGTGGACAAATCTATATCTGTGGCCCATAGAACGTTGAAGGTCTAAAGATAGTCGAAATGCTCGCACCTACAACCAGTTGGCGTATCTAGCAAATTGTTGAAATTGCTTTTTTTAGTTCGTTGTATTAGCTACACTGTCTAAAAATTAAACAAGGTTTTTTTTCGTGACCTTAAACAATGTGATAATCGCAACGTGGCTTTGTAGTAATAATTAGTCGAAAAATCTGCTAAAAGTATAAGCTCTTTGGTTATTTGGTGTAGGTAGCATGGTTAATTTCAAAGTAGATGAACATTATTTTTATAATTTAGCAACATTTGAAAACATTTCATAGATCAGTCAGACAACAGTTGTAAGTATCTGTGCGTTGAATATAAGCCGCGGTGCGGATCGCATCCATCACATTGCACGGATCTCTAAAACGTTGAAAGGAACAAATTATGTTAAATCTTGATTCGCAAAGTCTCCTTTCTTTAATCCAGGACAGTGATTTTATTTGATTATCCCAGACGTTTGGTGCTTTAAGCGTTTTTAATGTCGTCAGCGCGATAGGACTCGGCTTTTTACTTTGACATCGTGATAATCTTAATACCTTTAATGAACTTCAAATAGACACACACTTTTTAACCTTAATATCTGAAATTATCTTAGCATTCAACAAATTATAAATTTACCGGATGTTCATCAAAGAATCTCTACATACTAATACGAAGGTTGCCTGGAAAAAATGCTTTTAGCGATGAGACTGCCTTTGTGTGTATGAATAATATATTGTATTTTATATCTGTTCATTACGTAATTGCCTTAAAAAGAACCGGAAAGTATGGGGTTTACTTTCTATGTATAGAATGTAATCCCTAGATTCGGTGGCCCTAGTACTCGTACTAGGGCCAAAATGTATGAAAAATTTAACAGCGCCTCTATCGGACGTAAAAGGAAACTGAATTTTTCATACATTTGCTATCGTTTACGGAAAGAATACTTTTTCGCAAGTTCTCGTACTAGGCCCACAGTAATTTAGCCCTGGTGCCGGGGCAATAGAATACGGCACCGGTACCCCCTGCCTGTAGTAAGAGCCTACTAAAAGGGGACCTATGGGTTCGGGATGGTCAAAGTTGGGGCTCTGACCATCCACTTAAGCGTGCCCAGGGAGAGTACGTTGTGTGACCAACGTTGTCGGGACTGAGACAACACGCAGTTGTCTCGGGAGGAGCCATAGCGCAGTGCTGAGGGCTCCGGTGCGTTCCTCTGGAGATCCCGGAGCCCTCTTGTCAAGCACTAAGGCTGGTCACCGGGGGGGTTTTAGTGGGTCCAATCCCACATAACCTGGCTGCACCCCAATGCAGCCGGGTATCTTTGGAAGATTTCCCCCTCGAAAACAAAAAAAAAAAAAAAAAAAAAAAGGCCCACAGTACTTAACTTTATCTAGAAATGATTTATTTGTAATGCCGCGGCTTTTAGTATGAATTTATTACTCAAAATCCTAATAAAAAATTAGGATTTTAGTTTTTTACACACAACTTTTAGTTTTGCAATGATAATTTTAACGAGCTTTAAATAGATCGTTCCGTGCCGACTATATTATACCCAAATAGGGTCGTGTGTATTATTTCATTGAAACATGTAATACTTATATTCATATACAGTGTAAACTCCATATAACGACAAACTCCCTGAAACGTCAAAATTACTTGACTTTGGTTGGTTTACCTTGTTGTCCATACTATGATACACTCTATGTAGCATCACATCCACTCTAAATAACGACAAAAATACGTCATTATAAGCAATAAACAGTATTTTCCAACACATCGTATTTACAATAAAACAAAATACTGCAGCAGCAAATAATTTCAGACGAAGATAACAGACTATACGCACTATGCGTTGCTATATGTATCAAAGTTAATGTTTGTTGTACCTATGTAAATTTTATACGTTACTAGTTAATACATAGGTATTATTATAATAGTAAAATACTATTGATTATTCTTCTCTCCATTTAACGGCAACTCTCAATAACACCATAAAAAGCGCAGTCCCTTAAGTGTCGCTATATAGAGTTTACACTGTATATCTTCACACACACACACATAATAAGTTTAGATAATATAAAATATTGAATATTGAGTATATTGAGTATTAGTATTCCTTAATCGTTATTTTTCTATAAACCTTGATACATGTGTATGTATTTAAAAATATATATGTATGTATATCAGTCTCTGGCAGCCATATTACAAGCTTTGCTTAGTTTGGGGTCAGATAACCATATGTGCAATAATGTTCCAGATATATTTATTTATTTATTAAATAGTATGTCTACTCTACTTTTTACTGCAAAATACAAAATTTGCACTCTAAGAAAAGTAACTCCACTTTCTTAGTTCGTAAGTTTTGCATACGTCAAGCTCATTGAAAATAAAAAGGTCCGTACTTTTTGTTTCAACCTTTTTTGAATAAAAATGACAAAATAACTTCACCTGAAACGCACTCCACTACACATCATCAGCCAATTAACGTCCACTGTTGGACAAGGCCTCCCTCATAGAGAGGGGTGTTGCCATAATCCCCACGCTTGGCAGGCGGCTTGGGAAACGCAGTACGTTCACCGTGTACTATTAGGACGCTGCTGCCCATCCTCAGGTGGTTCTGGTCGCAGTTTTAGGACATACCCGGGTCCTTTAGGACATACCCGGGTTTTGTTTCAACCTTTTTTGAATAAAAATGACAAAATAACTTCACCTGAAACGCACTCCACTACGCCCCCGCGCTTCTCTTACCCACTCCCCTTTGTCAGTTACTGATTACTATTTTCTATTCTGTGGCCAGACTCACATAACACAAAAAATATATGTTCCAATAACGATACTGACTGTGTGATAAAAATTTACGCGCTATAAAAAGTAACCCAGTAAAAAACGATTCAGAGATATTAAATATTCTATCCGTGAATTTTAACTTAAAAAGATCCTTACACAGTTTCAGTCGAAAAGGACGAATTTAATCTGAATATATAACGCAAATTTTGCTTTACTAAGTGATTTTAACAGATAGGTATAACATATAAAACGTGGTTTAAATAGAGATATTTTTCAGCTGTCAGAAATATTCAAATATTTTTTGTAAAATATCTTCATTTTTATGAAGAAAATGGCAAGATTGCTTTGAATAGGAGAGTAAGTAATATTATTTACGCTTTAATTTTTAATCGCCATAAATTAACTTTTTTAACTCGCTATTTTAAATGAAAGGAACCATGAATTTTTCAGGATAAAGTCAGCTATCTCCAGACCAAATTTATATCCTATAAAAATAGATAGACAAGCAACTTTGCGCTGATGTTCATTAGCTTAGTCTGAACTAGGGGTTATTAACAATGTTAGGATTACAGATATAGATTACAGATCCTGCGATTGAATGCATAGTCCCAGCCAAATCCATCTGTAATTGACAGCAGGCAACGTTTTCTATTTTCTAATGAAAGGTAAAAATTCTCCTGATTATTTATGTAATTTAACGTGAATATCCTTGCGAATTTTGAGAAAACTGTAAAAATGTAAGATTTGGCGTCAACTGGGCATTTATGGACTTAGAATATGCTATATTATTACGTTCGTCCGCCAAATGCGTATATTGCTCGTCACTGCCCAGTAATTGTAAACAATTTTTATCGTTGCCCCATCTTTAGCATCCCGCTTGAGCTTGCCCGATCATCAGCATTAATCCCATCCGTCCATTTTCACTTTACCTACGACTAACTCCAACAAAACAAACCACAATTCTATCCTTTAATAAATCCACGAAACTTTCAGAATTATGTGTTATCTCTGTTGACTCTACGAACGGTGGAATTAATTAGAATCCCGCATCCGCGCGACAAGTTTTGAGTTGACTACGTGGGAGTTTTTATTTGGGATGTCATAATTAAGAGTGACTGCGCTGTGGTTTGGTCGCTTTAATGACTATTCTACAAATACAGAGGCTGTGCAAAAAGTTTCAGTGCTAGCCATGGCACTAAATTGTGGAAATAATAAACTATTGCAGGGTACAAAGAGAATAATCACACTAATATCATATATGTGAAAGTTTGGATGGATGGATTTTTGTTACTCAATCACGCAGAAATGGCTATATGGATTTGGTTGAAATTTTGAATATACATTGCTTATGTCCTGGATTAACACATAGGCCACTTTACATCACCACGCGGGCGAAACCGCAGGGCGCAGCTAGTAATAATATAACATCTAGTATATCTGGTTGACAAGCGCGATGCATTGGCCGCGTAAGGGTTTTGAAATATCTAAGTTTCATATTCTGGATGGCAAGCTAGCATGATACTTACCATCAGGTGAGGGACTTACTCTTTTCGTCACTCATTTGCATATTGCAAACTTTAAATAATAATATCAGTAATAATATTTATATAATATATAAGGTTGCCTGGAAGAGATCGCTTATAGCGATAAGGCCGCCAATTGTTTCACTAGTTTTTTTAAGTTGTTTTTATGTACGTGTATAATTTTTGATGTGAACAATAAAGAGTTTTCTATCTTCTCTCTATCTATCAGAATAATATAACAAATGTGAAAATAATTATGTCTGTTTATTTGGTACTGCATGAATCATTAATAAATTACTCCTAGAAAACGAAAATGTATTGATTGCAAAAAAAAGTATCATGCTGTCCATTCTGCTTGCATGCATTATGCTATCTCACACCTGGGCAAAAATCTCCGACATTAAATTAAATTTTTATTTTATCGATTTTTATTTATTTTTTTCATGCCAAATCATGCGATCACCCTCCAAGTTCGACACGTCTGACAGAATTTGCCTGCCTGGTCAACATTAGCTGAACCTCTGGCATAAATAAGATAAAACTACCTAGCAGATATCAGTCCCACACACCTTCTTACCGGTCTTAAAGCTCCATTCCAAGTAACTCTCCAGACTAATTAAAGTAATGGCGCTACTTTTAAACTCAGTCACAAAGCCGTAGTTCGTTTTAACAAGGTTTTAACGAAAGGTGACCATATATTTTATTAAAAAGGTTCCTAACGTAAACAATACCTAGAAAACTCTGTTACGCCAAAATTACAGTAAAGTTCAATCAATATAAATACGTGGAAAAAAAACTTCATAGAATTCTCTCAGAAAACAATAACTTGAACTGAGGTTCAGTTTTCAGAAACACTTATCCTGGATAGCTTTATTGTTGAACATCTAATTAAATGGTTATTGTGTTATTCACTATAATATTACGTAAGAAACGGTGAACGTTTGAAATTATGAATGGAGGAAGGCGGCGTGGGAACACTGTCGTGGCTGCCGGGAGTGGACCCTGTTTGGGCCGAGTGCTTCTTTTAGAAGGTGTTGAGACAAAAATGTGTGCTATCAATTTAATGTGTGTAATTAAATGTGTGTGTGTGTGTGTGTGTGTGTGTGTGTGTGTGTGTGTGTGTGTTATCAATTGCACGTATGATAAAAAGTCGCCTGACTCTATGTAATTTGGCCTCCTGGTATACCTCAGTGGGGTATAAACGAGGTTTCCCTAGCATGACTTTTATAACCTCCCGTTGGACCCTTTCCACAGCAATCATGTAAGTCTTAGCAGCTCCGTATGGAACAGCTTTTTTTAAAGGGCAAGTGCCTTTATTATCTAAACAAAATACAAGCTAACACTACAATAGACTTAGACTGCCAATAGACCGTTGAAGGTCTAAAGACAATCCAGCCCACTATAAGTTGGCAGCGTACCCAGCATGCTGTCGGCATTATTAAAATAAATGGCAATGCTTATGCGTTGAGCCAGAAACACGCCAGCATTTTGGTCACGCGTCGCATTAACCAGCTTTGATAGATTTTTGAAAATAAGGTGAGCTCCCAGTCCCCACTACATGTTCAAAATTTTACATTATTTCATAGTGTTAAAATAAAACTTTCTCTTCTTAAAATTTTCACAAAAAAGCTATCTTCGTGACAAGTCAATCAATTTTCGCAACCAAGACTGAAAGCAGAAATGGTCGGTTCAAAGGCTACGTTTCAACCACCTACGTAATTTCACGCGCCGAACGCAACGACATGGAAAGAAACAGTGGAATGACAATTAAAATAAACCTTTGTGACGCGACGACTTGTGCTCCAAACGCTACGTGCAAACGACGTTAGGAGAATATGTCACAGCGTGGGAGCTGTAAGTGAAGAACATTTCGTGGAAAATATTGTAAAGTTTTAGAGGCTTATTTCACCGTCTAATTTTCACACACCTTTGACCTAGCAGAACTCGATATGTATATTTTTAATAAATAAATATCTAGGACATTATTGCACACATGTCATCTCATTTTGTTTCACATATTAAATATTTTTCATTACTCGTCGAACGCCCGAGCAGTTGTGGCATACAATTAATTTATTAGTGTAATTTCCTTTTGTGTTTAGTTTTTTTTTGTGTTTATATAAATGTCTAGAACATTAATACCCCTTCGAATAATATATTTTTGATCGAAACCCTTAACATGTTCAGATTTAGAGTTATCTTTCTGTGTATCCTACTCCTTCAACCTTTGACAATGGAATGAGTAAATTCTCCGCGTAATTCCGTGTCATTGTCTACGATTACAATTGTAATTGTAATCAAAGGGAGCGAGATGTTTGCTTACAAGATTATTTTGGAGGGATTGAAATTTTAATCGGTTTTGTATTGATGTTTCAACTTGAGTTTTAATTGTTTTTGGTGAATTGTAGTTGATTAATGATAGAATTGGGAAGGTTAATTTTAAATTGAAATGTAGGTTTCGCTTTAAATGTAAATTTACCCAGGGATTATAGTGAGTTTTTTGAAATAGATGAGTATTAGCTGTTGGCCTCGGACGGCCTCGACAGCGTGATCTGGCGATTGGCAAACGCCTTACTTGGAATGAATAGCACAAAGGCACCTCTAAGCTATGAACCTGGGCTTGTGTCGTCACCAGTAGTGGACAATCAGACTTGTCCTGGTACCCCAGAAGGGTACCAGGTTTATAAGCTGTTGAGCTGATTGAATCTTTGGAGAGAATCTAACTGATCTTCTGATAGATTCTGGGAATCTTCAACCTCGCCGACCCCTTCGATGAGTATCTTTTTAATACTATTTTAACATATCAAGGCCGAAAAAAGAAGAGAGTGTAATCTATAGGAACGCATTACGGATAAGTCAGACAGATAGAAAGTTTTTAGTATCTTTCTACCCACTTAACCGACTTCTGGAGGGAGGTTCTCATTTGGGTCTTTTTTATGTATGCACACATAAACCTATTACTCAGACATATTTTGTGAATAAATTTACGTGATCTGTAGAGAAAACTCGAACTGTTCTACTGCACAAAAATTTAGTTAACTGTGACTCAGTAGTATTTGAATTTTGAACCAGCTCCAATACAGTCAGTGCCAGTTCAGTACAGTCACTTTTACCGATACAGTCAGTTTTGTGTCTCGTAGTGACAACCCTACAATTTTACAAGATCAAGTAAGGGTAGGAGAACAAAATACCCGCTCTTCTCGCCGGACTCACCCGCAGTTTTCAGTCAGCTCGTGACCACGGCCATTGTAACATGGTCATAACAGGTGTAACAGTAACATATTTTTACCGATATTTAATAGTGCGCGATAAGTCCCGATAAATATTAAAACAACAGGTCCAATAATACGAATAATTTTGTTTGTTGATTTGGCAGTATCATAAACATTGTTCCAGTCCTTTCCTTACTTATTTTGAAATCGGTTTTATACTGCTTAATTCTTTACTTAAAATCACAATTTTATTGATTCTTTGTTCCTGTTATCGTGTCTATTGTCTCAAGTTTGAAATATTTGTACTAGATTCTAATAAACTAAGCCAAAAAAAGTTGTATCTAAATTCTCGCAAGAGCATTGCAAAAACAATAGCATAATAAACTAGCTCACAAACTGTTGTCTGTCACGGAACCCATCAGGACCGCTGGAAACGTGAAAACATTTGCATAGCCTCAGTTTTAGGGTTCTGTAACGGTGAGCAAAAACAAAACAGCCCGTAGCACAGAAACATAGCAAAGTTGTTAAGCTTTTTATGTTTAGAGTTTCCGGGAACTTAGGATAATAATCAAAATATTTAGTTATTTTTAAATCGGATCAGTAGTTTTGGAAATTAGCCTCTAAAACAAAATTCACAAAGTCACATACTCTACCTTTTTGGAATATTAGTGTAAATAATAGTTGCAAGCTTTTTTTATGACTTTAATCAAGCCTATTAAACTAACATTGTATATGTAAAAAATGATATTTTTGTTCATTTTTCAAGCATTAACATAGCAATGGATCGAAGTAATTTTTTGCGTAGACTGTTCTGCGGTTAAAGGGGGAGGCCTATGTTCAGCAGTGGACGTCTTATGGCTGGTGATGATGATGAACTTGTTATCCCGGAAAAAATTACGGTTTGTGAGGCTGGTGGAACTGTATTTGTTTCTGGGATAAAAATTGGTGTATATGGTGATATACTATATATCAGCTCTTGTAATATTTCCATAAAAAAAATTTACTTCTCTTTGTTGCTATGTGATAAAAAACAAACAGAAACGATTTCGTATTTATAATTAAAAGTGTGATAAGATTCTTATATCAAACGAAATATTAGTTTTAAAACTATCTACAAATTAAATCAAACTCAGAAAGTAAGTTGCGTTTCCAGTAATCTCCATATTTCAGCTCTAGTATATTTGGCTATGAACAAAAACGTCCGTTTCTTTGGCGATCGCATCGCTAGCTATAAATAAATCGACCGAGCGTACATATTTCTTAACCGACCTGCGACTGAACGACAGAATTTGATTTATTCGACGGAACCCCCCTATTTTATAGATCTTTTGTTCGTAATGGTACACAAAAGAAACAGAAATGAGTTTGTGAATTTCAAATGAATTGGTAATAGGTAAACGATTTATTACTCGTTTCTAGTGACATAAAAATGGGCAACGGTTGCCGAAAGTACCTTGACGTCTAAAACTGACTAGCCTTTAGGGAGCTGGAGCTCTACGCTTAAGCCTTATTGCCCTTGTCTTGCCCTGCCCTTGCCCTGCCCTTGCCTCGCCCTTGCCTTGCCCTTGCCTCGCCCTTGCCTCGCCCTTGCCTCGCCCTTGCCCTGCCCTTGCCTCGCCCTTGCCTCGCCCTTGCCTCGCCCTTGCCTCGCCCTTGCCTCGCCCTTGCCTCGCCCTTGCCTCGCCCTTGCCTCGCTCTTGCCTCGCTCTTGCCTCGCCCTTGCCTCGCCCTTGCCTCGCCCTTGCCTCGCCTTGCCTCGCCGTTGACTCGCCTTTGCCTCGCCGTTGCCTCGCCATTGTCTCGCCCTTGCCTCGCCGTTGCCTTGCCCTTGGCCTTGTTGGCCTTGGCCCTTATTTGGCTGATTTGAGGTTAGCCTCAAATAAGGGAGACATGAAAAGGTGGTGTGGATGCGATGCATTGAGCTGAAATCAGGCTTGAAGCCTTTAGTTTAACTTACCATGACTCATATCAGACGACCGTGCTACCCTCTTTTTTGGACGTGGACTAATTAGTTCATTGGTGTCATTGGAAGTTTCTTAGTGTGCGTGAAAAATTAGTACCTAAGTGTGCCGTACTTACAGTTATTGCATAAATCTGTTTAGTGGTGTAGTAAAAAAAGTAGTTAAAACATAGAGACATTTGAACTTATAGGACTTTACTCAACGCCTATTTTTTGCACAACTTTATCCCTATAATATTTTGGAAAAAAAAAGATTTCCTGTTTACCCTACTAACTTCACACAAAGGCGGATATATCACTAACTGAAAATTTTAATCATCAAAATCGGACTACTATGAAAAAAAATATGTGATGTAATACATAAAAAAATTACCGTCAGCTAAAGAACCTCCTTTTTTCGTCGATTTAATATAAGCAATTATTATCGTATTTTAGGCAGTTTTTTTTTTTATGATACTGAGTAACGAGACGAGTGAAGTTGCTCGCCTGATGGCTCTTCACGTTTGCCCATAATAGCTCAACGCCACTCAGAATTTTGAACTTCAATAATTCAAAACCCTGGATGGCAATGCACTGCGCTCGTCACCCCAAGATGATGAAGAAGATATCAAATCTCTGTGTGCCCTATAATTTCGCTGTAAACATTGCCCTTCAATCCGGAACACAGTAGTGTTTGCACACTACTGCTTTGCGGTTGAATAACTGGCAGATGTGTGGTACATCCCCAGGCGGACCCCTGCAAAAGAGTCCTACCACTACAGAACAGCATTTGACAAAACATACGCAAACTGGAACATTTTCGTGCGAAATCAAGCAATCAACTAGTATAAAATAACCGGAAAGGGCAAGGCCCAATTACCGATACAGAACATGTGCGGGCACCGATCGGCAACACATGTCTCGCTCACTACCTGAATACACATTCCCGATTAATTATGTATGCCACTTACGGATTATAATACCCTTAATTAATACTTACTGTAATTGGGGGATCTAATGAAGGGAGGTTAAACGTCTCAGTAAAAATTTCCCTTGTGTGGAACGCAATTTGCGTCGACATTTTGGCACCACAGAAAAGAAAAAACGACTTCTCTTTTTCTGTGTGTTGGCACCACAGTTTTTTTTTTGTTTGGCTATATCACATCTGTCTGAGATACAATGACTACTGATGTAGGACTGGCGTGGCGGTTAATTCAGCGGTGCTGGCAATGGTTACATGTTTGAGCCGTTTGGGGTTGATACATTAGGTCCTTAGGGACTGCAACACATCTAAAATAAAAACTAGCACGCTTGGTTTACTCTTTGCTAACTGGCCAGAGCTAACTCTTTCTTACATTATAAAAGACAAAAATTCACTGTTTAATAAATGTTTTAAGTTAGTCGAATGAATTTATGTATCACTATTAGAATGTATGGTTTATATAAATAAGAATCAGATATTATATCAGATCAGATATCAGATAGTAATCAGTAGGAATCTTCTTAGTTCTGAGGTTGCCTGGAAGAGATCGCTCTTAGCGATAAAGCTACCGATTTTTGCACTAGTTTTTGAGCTTCGTTTGTATGTCATTTATGGTGCGATTAATAAAGAGTTGATCAATCTAAGCACGTTAGAAAGTTTTGGCAGCCTTAAAACTCTGACACTAGTAAAAACTCGATGAAATCCTTGGTTAGATTATTAAAACATCTCTTGATTAATCAGCAAGGTATGCAGTACTTTACTATGGTAATTACAAATTAAAATTAACTCTAAAAAGTCTTCTTTTCTGTGCAAGTAATACCTGTACTACTAGCACTACTAAAAAAGTTACTGAAATAAGGCTTTAAGGTTCACGTAAGGGTGTAAGGTTTAAGGCTTTAAGGCTTTAAGGTTACGTTTCACTTTGGCGGGAAAATCAAATTTCAAACAGTTTTTTTTGTCCTTGTAGCTAGGCCGGGTTATTATTGTGAAATGGCATAGTGTTCGCGAAAATTGTTGGTCGTTTACATTATCATGTACAGCTATTAATCAGTTACTCACCATATTACTTACATTTGGCAATAAACAGTTTGAAACATCATAAATTTGTTTATTGACATATGTATGTAATAATGTGCATTGAAGATAAATAACTTTACGCGAGTTTATAAAAAATAATAATCAATTTTCGCGAACATCATTATCGTTTACAATAATTACTCGGCCTAGCTACAAGAACAAAAAACTTTTTGACATTTGAATTTCCCGCCAAAGTGAAACGTTTCACCTTTATTCACGTTTATCGTTAAGTATTATCATAGGTAGGTACTTGAGTATCTAAGCGTAGCCGTCTAATGCCGCGACTTCACGCCAGAGTAACTTCAGATTGGACACATTTCGCGGATTATTTGCAATAACTTCGAGCGATCCCCTTAAAAGTAAGTTAGGGTAGAGGGAGCTAGTGTTGCAATCACAGGATTAGGCTGGCAAGAGTCCGTTTTACTAGAAACGACAGTTCATTGAATGCGAGGATAATATCCTGAGAAAATAAAGAAATTATGCATCAGAAAAATTTACGATTTTTTGCACTTTTTGAATGAATAACTTCATTTCTGATAAATCAATCAAACTTAGGTAAGTATTTTTACTCGAAGACGGCAATGCCAAAAGGCGGATATTGTCGGTCATTATAAACTAGATTAGCTTTATTAAACTTTATTAATCATATAACAGTTTTTTATCACCTACAATAAGATTCTCATTTAACCAACTCCACCATCATCACCAATTTATTATACTAATATAAGATCGTTGTCTAACCGCAAAAATTACGCAGTGTGGTTACCCTCATTTTGAGGAAATAACCATGCATGGCGTCCGAAGGACCGAAACATTCTACTGAATTTGAACCCCAAATACCCATTTAATTGATCTTTAAATCATCATCATTTCATTTAAATAGATTTCAAATTACCCACATTTGCTCATAATTATCCACTAGGGTAAGTAGGTAAAACTCTTTTAACCCCCTAACTGAAGCTTTTTCGCTTCATCGTTTAACTCCGATGCACATTCTCCGAAATGAATGCACACAAGGTAACATTAAGGCACTTCTGAACTACCTAACTCTTTTTTTTACTTCCACTCCCCTACCCAAAGCAGAGTTTATTGAAATTTCGTACATCGTACCAGTAAATGGGCAATCGCCTGCAGAAATGTTCGTCGGCAAGGGGCGTTAAATTGTTCGTTTAGGGGTTAAGAAACGATTTCTTATTGCAAATCTCTTTGTGATTTCAATGTCGAGCGGGATGGAGCGATTACAGATGATGTTGAATTATGTCGGCATTTGATGGAGAAATGGTTTTCGATTGCCTATTGTTAACGTCTTTAGTCTATCCTAAAATGATCTGTGAATACCCTTGCCTCGTTTTGAAGGCAATCAGCAGTGACTGGAAAATAAATGCCTAGAATCTAAGCAAAAAATATCGGGTCAGCGCTCAAAAATCTTCGAAGCAGAAGTCTACTGAAACCATACTATCAAAGTAATCAGTGTATTTACTGTTTGATGAAGGCGAAATTATAAATTGTTATTTGAATTAGCTTGTCTGTATTTCTAAAATGAATCTGCATTTATATAAGTAAATCGAGGCACTTTTTGAACTGAATTTTGTACTAAACCCATCGTCCCGAAAATCTCAAACGTTGGTTGGCGTTGCAAATAAAATGGCGGAATGAACACTCTTGATAATGAAGATGCCAGATAATTTTTCAACAGCGATAACAGTCGCTCCATAGAAAAAAAACAACAATCGCTCCATAGTCTTCCTACCTGCCTGTGCTAATTTCATGCGATTTTGACGTGCCAGCGGTATGCTGGTGGAGTACATGCAATGCACTTGTCTTGTCTTATGTAAGCAAATAAAACATACTTGTCAGCTCGAGTCACATAATTCCGTACTGGGGTACGAAACAACATCCACCTCTTTCAAGACACGCCGTATTCAAATGAGAATGTATTTACTCACTACAAAGGATTAGTGCTTGGAATCTCACATACTTAATGCAATGTACTTTACCTATACACTGAACAGGAAGAAAGGTTAGTGAAACAACTAGAGCAATGGTAATGATTTCATAGTTTCAATGATTAGGTTTATGTAAAATACACGCTATGAATCTATTAAAAGTGTTTAGGCCTCCTCCTTAGAACGCACACTGAATGACGGCCTGCCATCTGCATCCAGATGCATGACTCTCACGATGTCGTCGGTCCCTCTAGTGGGAGGCCTACCTGCGTCTTCCGGTTCGTGGTCTCCACTCAAGAACTGGCCTGCCCATTGCTTATTCAACTTGCAAATCTTAGCAGCTATGTGGGTGGTAAAAGTGCATTTAATTTCAGAGTATTGGTGTTTTAGAAGTATGGTTCTTAGTACTAGGCTAATAAAAGTACTGATTAGCAGATTTTTTTTTTAAACTGACTTGAGGGAGGACTTAATTTGATTTTTTTATGTATGTACACCGATTACTCCGAAATTTGTGAACCAATTTACGTAATTCTTTATCAAAACTGGATTATTCTGATTTGGATTATTCTTTTCCCTCGGGAGGACGAACAGGGACAAAAGTTTGGTCAGTCCCCCTGTTACCGGCGAGGAGATAGATCGAACTAATTATTTCCGTTATGTCCCCCTGCCATTTTCTTAGGTGGGCAAAAAAGAATAAAAAGGTCGAGCTGTCTCCTTGTTCCACAGATCCTTAAAAATTTAACTTACTTTGGCTTAGTAGATTTAACCAGTTCCAATAATATTAATAATTTTGTACAGGCGCCTGTTGATTTGGCAATGTCAATAATTTTGTTCTAGCGCTTCGGGTAAGTCGGGATTTTTGTATTTTTTTATTTTGTGTTGACAATAATTATTCTAATAGAAATTCAGGGCTACACTTGTCCTGAGGAACAAAAGCTTCACACAGCTGTATACGAGCAAAAACTAGTAATTTAAAAATAAATCTAAATATTTCAACAATGTATTCGCCATAAAGCAGAATGCACACTATTGCACACAAATTACGTCATTTCAGCACGAACAGCGGAACTCGAAAGCAAACTCAAAGTGGAGACAACAAACTGAAACACGCAGGAAGTCATATCTTAGTACGTGCTAGTGCTGAAGTTGTTATAACAGAATGAGGTAAGTTGAGAGTTGTCGTGCTGAGTGCAGATGCTACTGTACAACTTAGCCTGGCATTAATTTAAATAAAATTTATGAATTTGTTTTTTGATAGTAAATGCCTTTAAGTATTAACTAAGGCCATCATGAGATGGAATGGGGATTATGGATGGATCATGGCAGAGACAAAAGGTCAGAGACGCAGCTGGGTAAGCCACTTGCTAAGAATGAAGGAGGATCGCAATATTTAGAAGGCGTATCTTAGAGTGCCCATTCCTGTTGGAGTTCCATCTTTGATGTTTTGCGTTGATGACTGAAGAAACCAATACACCGTTGGAAAACCAGACACTGGTTGTTCGTAGGAAGTTCCGAATTGTTAAAGTAATAATGCGTGCAAGTTTTTGGACTAGCGTCCCAACCAGGCATTTAGGCAGTCTTATGACGTAATTTTACCTACCTTTTACTCATACATTCAAACAATTATTATATTTCTGGTCCAGTTCCTTTTGTGAGATCTAATGGTTTAAGAAGTTTTAATTAATGTAGGTATCAGGAATTATTTCAATATCACTTATGGTCTTGCTATGATAGGAGTCTGATTGGGACGAGCTGGATTGAATATTTTAATGTACTGAGGGAGAAAGAAATGTCTAAAAGTAGTTCGAGAATAGAAGGCTTACGTCATCTTCACCAGAGGTCGCTGATTTTTCTTCACGTGTCCTAGAAGAAGGCAGAGTGTTTGGACGAATTGTATTGTATTTAACAAATGAACAAAAAAACTTCGCGTTCTTTGCTAACGACTGTTCACATTTGTTAAGATAGATTTATAGCAATCTTCTTCCAAAATTTTGCTCTTTTGCGGAGTAGTGAAAACGTTCCGTAATCTGATATAATAATACCATATCAATGATATTTATTATTCCCAACAAACAAACAACTTTCGCACTTATATTTCAAACTAATATTATGAATGCAAAAGTGAGTTAGTGTGTAGCTACTAATTTTTATGTGAAGCTTGAAGAGGTCGAAAATCGTAAAGAGATTCCAAAAGTCCCGTAAAATTAAATCATGTAAGTTAACCGCTAAACCCGCAAAAGCCAAGTGTACACCAAAGTTTACCAAGTCCTTAACGTGCTAACATCGGCGCGGCCCTGTGATCTAAATTACGCAAGCCCTTGCCATGTCTTCAGTCTACATGAAATTATTTTACATATACAAGCAAATGTGTACATTACTTGCACTTCCTGTAGTAAAAGGAGATTGGAAACTAATATTTTACCTGTACAGATTGTTGATTTTATAGGCATATTTCTTAACGTGTCCATAGCAGCTGTGGGCTATACTATAAGTGATAGGTACCATAATAAAATATCCATAATAAACGTTCCGGGAAATAATGTGTTATGAAATTTTAAACGATTCAAGATTTCCAACTAAAAGGATTAGATAACTAGGTGTCGTACCTATGAAAACTTTCAAAATAACCTGCATTCAAACTGAACTAAGAAGTAAAAAGAAATTCTACGACGACAACGAATAGCGCGTTTTCAGAAAAGAACATGCAAACTTTTACCATGAACGTTTTTAAGGATGCTTCGAAAAGAATTTTGTACCAACGTGTTTGTCGGCAAACTCAACGCGGTGTGCTAGAGTTTTTGATAAGTTTCAGTTTTGTTTATCGTCTATTAAATTAGTTCCTGAATTGAATCATTACAGCTTCTCATGCGTCTCTTTGATTATGTTATTCACCACTCGGTACCTTAGAAATCGCCTTCATTCGCATCCTGCTGCCCTTGTAATATCGTAAGACGACCTCATTCTAGTTTGGCCTTGACTACACCAACCTATGATCGTTCTTGCAAAGAGGTCGTTTTAAAAAGGCTGCATGAGGTAAATTGACTATGTTATAGTTGATTTAAAAAAAGCTTTCCTGCAACCTTCTTCGAAAAAGTTCCTGAAGAAAAAGAGTTCCACACACACTATCCCATTCCACCTCCCCATTCAATACTCTGTAGCAATAAAATGGTATAGAAAACTCTAAAACCCGTTTGTATAGATTTATTTTATAGCAGCACATAAAGGTCACTAAACGCCGCCGAGGCCACCTATCAAACGAACTTAAAAGCAAATTCTCAGATCTCCAGTGTGACTTAACTTCGAATTTTATTTCAACTCCCGCGCGCTAATGGCGTCTGCCCCGAACAAAAACTCGCTTGATTAAAATCGTTTGTCGTAATAAAACGAGCACTAAAAAGTTACAGCCGTACGAAGCGAGACCGGTAGGCCCGTTAAATCGATCACCGATACTTATCACTAGGACAAAAATTTAACGGCGAGACGCGAGATTACGAAGTACGAACTCGCTTAATTTAGTGCCTCCAGTCAAAGGCGAAATATTAAAATGTAGTAGCTCTGGCTGCCTCGCGGGCGGCCAATGAGCCGTGAACCAGATATTTTATTAGATCTTCGATGACGTAGCTGTTACGTAGAGGGGTAGCGACGACGCGTAGCACTCGTAGCACTCTGCGTCACGCCTGCCTTATTTACATTCGCGAGAGCAACGGCGTGTGAAATTTTATTTCTTCGACAATCTGGGATGAGATTAGCTGTAAATTGAGTTTATGATGGAATCAAATATGCATGCCCCCCCTCCCCGTGTCTCGTCCCCGTCTTGCCCTCTCTCCTGCTCCTACTCACACGGTTCATCGGATTCATAAATTCAGTGTTCGCTCTTTTATTCCCGCGACTTATTCTGTCATCCAAATGTATCCACTGATCGGGCTCCAGATGAAATATTATCTATCTTTTACTGTTCACTTCTTATTATGCACCGTTCATTTTTTTTGCAGTTTGAATGGTTTTAAGTCTCAAAGGCTAAAAAGCATATGAACTAGTGTTATCCAAATATTTTCAATAATTACAAATTGTACTTCAAATCTAATTAAATCTCAAACATAAATTAAAATTACGTATTTACGTTTAAAAAAACATAATCTCTAACATAAATTAAAATTACGTATTTACGTTTCAAAGGTTACGCGTATTTACAAGGTTAAGTTTTTTTTTAACTCAACAGTTCATAGTTGTAGTTTATATAAATTTTGTATTACTTTTAGTAGCTGCCTCAATCATTGTTATAAATTTTCCTCCTCAGTTTCAATTACCGAAAATATTGATAGAAGGGTTTGTTACCGTCAAACCTAAAAATGCTATTAAGGGCTGTCACCCCCAGACCCACGTCGTCACGTGAACGTAATTGTAACGTGACGGTGCCACTTTCTCGCGTAAATTGGACCAACTTTATAGAGCTTATTTTTTGAGGTGATATTGAAAATGTCTCTAGACTTTGGTATTTTTGCGTAGTCGTACGATATCTTCCATAAAGAGAAGTGACAGAAAAAATCTGGTATGTCGTTTCAATACTGTTTTTATCGGTGTACGAAGACAGTTTATCTGAAAGTGACATGTCTAGGTACATAAATATCAGTTATCGAGACAAGCTCGTCGCTTACTTGATGGTAAGCTTTACGCTTAGCCATAAGGGGGAGTCCATAAATTAAGTGAGGTGTTTTTTTAAATTTTCTGTAATGGTGAGATGTCGTGAGATTTTATTCAACCCCCTCCCCCATCCCCCAATCTCACGTGTGATTTTTCAAAAAGTGGGTTTCTTTCGAACGTATTAGTGAATGATCTTAATCGTATTACGATTACGCTTAAGATTAAATCTTAAGCATGTACAATCTGGACTAAAGGGACCAAATTTTTTTTTTTGTTTCAATCAGAAAAAAAAAATCGTGATAATTGCCAAGAAACCCCCCCCCCCCCCCAACGTAAGATTAGATGAGATTTGACTCGACCCCCTCCCCCCCTTAAACATCTCACAAATTTAATGGACGCCCCCTAACAGTGCACTACTCAGTTAGAACTTTTTAACCCATTTCTAATGGATTTCTCTTTTTCAGAGGGACTTCCTGATTTTTCTTATTAAGTCTCATTATAGCTTTACTTTAAAAGGTTTTTTTAGAGTAACGGAAACGCTGGAAAATGGTGTTTGATATACGGAACGCTAGTAATATGTACTGCTATGAAGCACCCTAAATAATCAAAATAAATTTATAGCAGTATATGATAAAAACAATTTACTTTAGTACAAATAACCAATTTATTTTATTTTCTGATTAGCCCCACAATAAATACTTTTTCAGCAAGTATGTAATAAATTTTAAAGGAAATTTTTGGATACCAACAAACATTACATGTCAGACAGAAATATATAGAATTTTGATATTAAATCAAAACTGTTTTGTTCTGTCATCATCATCATCAGCCAGAAGACGTCCACTGCTGAACATAGGCCTCCCCCTTTAACCTCCACACTGAACGACATCCTGCCATCTGCATCCACTGGATGCCCGCGACTCTCACAATATCATTGGTCCATCTAGTGGGAGGCCTACCTACGCTGCGTCTTCCGGTTCGCGGTCTCCACTCAAGAACCTTTCTTCCCCATCGGTTATCAGTTCTTCGAGCGATGTGGCCTGGCCATTGCCACTTCAACTTGTAGATTTTAATAGCTATATCGGTGACCCTGGTTATTTGGCGAATATTTATGTTCCGAATTTTATCGCGTAAAGAAACTCCGAGCATAGCTCTCTCCATTGCCCGTTGTGTGACTGAGTTTTTCCAAAAGACCAACAGTTAAGGACCACGTCTCAGTTTTGTTCTGTACTTTAGAATAATAATGATCTATTTATCATAACGTGAAGGTTTCCATAAATTTTGAGATGTACGGCCTGGCTTTCGAACACATTTACCATAAGTTACTCATAAGAAACTGAGGTTGATTCCCTCCGATTCCGTAATAAAACTTACACTCGTGCAAAGTCGGGGCGGGTCACATCATCAGCCAATTAACGTCCACTGTTGTACAAGGCCTCCCTCATAGAGAGGGGTGTTGCCATAACCTCCACGCTTGGCAGGCGGCTTGGGGATCGCAGTACGTTCACCGTGTACTTATTAGGACGCTGCCGTCCATCTTCCGGTGGTTCTGGTCGCAGTTTTATGACATACCCGGGTACATCGCTAGTAAATAAATAAAATAATTAAAATTTAAAAATTATTATACAGCGCCATATTTACATATAGAATACTAGCTGAATCCCGCGATGTTCCCCGCAGTTTTCTAGTTTTTCCGCATCTCTAAGGAGAAAAAGTACCCTATGTCCGTCCTCATGATGCGTCCTCATATTTCCTAATAAGTTTCGTTGAGATTGACCTAGCCGTTTAGTTGTCAAAAGTGGACAAACAGACAGACAGACAGAGTTAATTTCGAATTTTTATGATATTATAGTTAGGATTTGAAATTCTACGAAACAATTAGTTTAATTTAGTTTTCTACTCGCAACTCCAAACTTTTTTATTTTCTTTTTTGATGGCAAAAGTTTAAATATCTTGCAATAAAATGAAATTAATCGGAAAACTTGCGTGAATCATTATACATTAAACTACTGTCCGACATTAATCCAACTTTAATAGTAGACAATAAAATAAATCTAAAAAAATTGTATTCTATCGCAAAAAATCCAATTTTCGCGTATTATAAGTTATGAAATAAAGTCTTAATCTGAACTCTCTAGTCTGTAATCCAGACTGAAAGAGAATAAGGAATGTGTTATCACCCAAGAGTCGTTCAGTTTATGGTACCCCACACTTATTGCCATACGAAATTCATATAAAGAATAAAATATTCTAAAGATAATACGAAACTTTTCGAATGGGAATTATTAATGCTGGCAATGAAAAAGTTTGGTTCAAATATAGAACTTTACGATCGTTTGATTGTGTTTGTTTGTGTGGATATGAAAGTGTGAGAATTCGTGCCAGTAGGATATAGAATTAGAGACAGTACGTGGGTTTGACTATTTTTATTTAAAGCGTAGTCACTCGTGGTAAATTTTAGTACTGAAGCAAAGGCTTTCCAATCAATTAATATCAAAGCCGATTCGTGGCATTTTCTTTGTTAATTGATATTCTATAGCTGACCATTGGCTTCGTCATGGATTTATATATACAATATACTAGCGGATCCGGCAGACGTCGACCTGCCCGCTACCGGGTGCAATTGTGTTTTCAAACCATCCAGCCGTTTAGGAGGAATTGGTGACAAACACACGTATAGCAGAATTATATATATTAAGAGATATATATGCCTATATAATTATATAGTACCGAGTATTTAGCACTTAAGCTACAAGTGTTATCAAAAACCTGCACTGACTGACTTCGCTCAGTATCATTAAAAAAACCTGGTTAAAACGTTTTGGTTTTGCGTCATCTGGTAAAATGCATATCTCTAACATAGCCTGAGATAATATCGGTCAAAAACCCAAAAAGCGTAAACGACGATGTATATTCTTGCGGAGTCTGTCTACTTATATGATATCTATTCCCGATGATTTATGATCTGGTCATGTCTGCCAAGTGACATGATCGGAGAAGTTTTATTGTCTTATTATTCTTTAAAATATGGAAGTTTTTATATCAGCAGCACTTTCAGATACGACTCCGTAATGTTAAGAACTTTGCTCGTCCAAGAATTCCAATCCAAGTTTATAATAAACCCGGTAGAGCTACTTAAGCTGAAATAACTTGAGAATTCATAGTTCAAAATCGTAAAGATAAAATGGACTTCGCTCGTGATTAATGAAAGTTTTGTGGAACAAAAATGCAGCGAATGTCTTGATTAAATTGTGAAAATATAACTTTAGTTAATATCTACACACTTATTATATGTATAGATGGGTAACTTCCAACCCAAATATTGACGTTTTCTGGCTTTACGTGAGCATTGCCATTCATCGTGGTAATGCCAACAGCATGCCTGGGTACTACGCTGCCAACTGGCAGAGGCCTTGAGCATTTCGATAATCTTTAAACCTTCAATGGTCTATGAGCAGTCCACCCATTTTTTTGTTGTAAAATAAGCTAAATAGTTTAATAGTTTTTAGTGTATTAGTTTGCATTTAGTTTTACTTATCTTGTATTTTTATTCTAATAAAGGCTCATGTCTGCACATGGGGGCGTGAGGTCGATTCCCACCCAGGGCAAACATTCATGTGACCAACATTTTTGTGTTTTCTATGTCTGGGTGTTAATATTTATTTAAGTATGTATTTAAAAATATATGTACGTATATCAGTCTCTGGCAGCTATATTACAAGCTTTGCTTAGTTTGAGGTCAGATGAGAGTGTGTGCAAAAATGTCCCAAATATTTATTAATTAATATAGTTAAGATTACAATTTGCCCCTTGAAATGTTTATTTATTTATTTATTTATTTATTGTCATTAGTACGGCTTAAACCAATTACACTAATTACACATTATCAAGTCCAAATAAGAATACAATTAATTAAAATTAAATTAAAAATTAACTAATACAAACAATTAATTAAATGTTAATGTTGATAACTTAATTGGATTCGATACTCTCTAAAGTGCAATTTCAAAAGAACTATAAGCCAATACATATAGGTACATATATAAATGCACTTATATATATATATATAAGTGGCACTAGCTCGTAAGTGTTTTCTATCTGTTTGTTTTTTTTTTCTGGTGTACACAATAAAGAGTTTTTATCTATATATCTATATAATATAACTAATAATTTAAAACTACTTAAATATACCCTAAACTAAACTAAAAATCTAATCTAAAAACCACTTTGTGGAAGAAAAAATACCTAGTTGTTGTGAATAATCGTAAATAAGTGTTGCCACGTTGAATGGCAATGCTGCCAGCAGTTTTTTGGTCAAAGTAGGCGCCTGCATTCTGGTCATCAGTCGCTTCCACCAAACTTTTGTTTGTGATGGATACAGTTTTTTTATTATAAAAGTTCGAGAGTAGCCGACCCCCACGGTCTTAGACTCTCATAGTTATGATCTAAATATAAAATTTATACACATAAAATGGGTATAGATTACACATAATACCTATTGTGCATAAATGCACTATTCTAAATTATCTCATTAAAATTCTAACTAATCTGTAATAAAATGTCCTAACTTATGCTTTTAGTTTTTACATCTGTTTTATGTTAAACAACTAATATATTTCGTGTACAAAACCCATCTGAAATTCAAAATACGTAGTTTAACTCAGTTTTTACTGCGCAGACGTGATTGCATCGGTATCTATGCCATTACTTAAACGTTTTTTGTTTTGTCCCAACTCTAGTTGAAAGCTGTTTCCGATTTCAATTACTTTTAGGAAATTACTAGCGAGATAGGACTCTACGTTCAAAGAGTTAACATGTTTTGAAACGCGACTATATTCTTCTTTTTTTACACGCAAGAAAAATATTTAGAGTAAATAGTAGTCTATATTATTAGTATTATTTCCCTTTATTTCATAAAATTCTCGGGTCTAGCCCGGACATTTGGTGGGCATTGGTGGAGCCGAAGCCAACACCAAGAGGCCCTTTTGAATATAAAATACATGCAACTATAAAATATGTATAAAAAGGAATATGAAACTATTGTACAGTATAGGATTAAAAAAGACTGGGCTATTGAGGTGAACAACTTGTGGATGGAATAACAGATCTATAGAATGAGAAACGGCACCTGCCTTATCCTGTCTCATCTCAAAATATATTTAGGCAGGTGATGACTTGCCACCCACTGAATGGGCCCCCCATAAAGACTGCCGTATCTTGGCACCGGACAGGCAACATCGGCGTGGGTGGCTTAGGGTGTAGAGAGGTGTGCTGCACTTTCACTAAGAGCTACTCGCGGCGTTATGCCCTTTAACACTTCCACCCTGGAGCTTAGGGTCTTAGCTCTTGCGGTTTCCACCCCTGGACAGCCAGTTAAGGCAAGCCAGGGGTCAGGGGTCTCATTTAGCCCCATGGAATCGGGGTACGCGGTGTCGCCACTCACCGACGGCTCGCCATAAAGCCGCCCCTGCGTTATTATTATTAGTAGTATATTAGTAGAAATAGGTACCATTCGCATTATGGGAAAAGTAACTTTTTGTCAGTAAGTCAGTAATAATTCGGATTGTTTTTATCAAAATAAGCAATCATGATTGGTTTCGTCTATTAGATAGACAGATAAATATAGATAAATAGATCACTTCTCCATTAAAAAAATAAACATAATATCAACACTACACTTAATATTGAAATAGATTTAATTATTCAGCCAGTTGTGTGCACAGTGAAACTTTGTGGTTTCACTGCCATAAAATAATATTTTTTAATACATTTAATATTTGAAGCTTAACAACGGCTGGTATCGTCTGGCTATTCATATTGTCTGTGAAAAACCTCAATGATAAATCTAAATAATTATCAATACAAAAAAAATCATTAGAACTGGACCAAATTGGAACTGGAAATTGGAAATGGGAACAAATGGAAAACACTAGCTTTCAAATAAAAAAAGAGTCATCAAAATCGGTTCACCTAGTCAAAAGATCAACAAAAAAAAAAATAATACAATTACACTTAAAAAAATTAAAAATCACAATTAAAGATTACAAGTGTAACAAAAAAAAACAGTCGAATTGATAACCTCTCTCTTTTTGGAAGTCTGTTAAACATTACATTTTGATGGTAGCCGTGAATATCGTGTGCACTTGCAGGGTTATACTAATATCAACATTTAAATAAAATTTGCTCTGTATTTTCAATATGACGGAGATGAAGATATTTTTCGTCATCATTGGCTGCTTATTCAGCCCAATGCAGAGGGTATAAACCATCTCTTTCTTTCGAAAATTTTCCTCGAACTTTTTTATCTGACCGATATTTTTATTTATGTTAGCCTGTATTGTCCCACTGCAGGGCAAACTTCTCCCCCGATTCCTTCCACTTATTTCTGTACTAAACCAGCACTAAGCATTTATTTAAATTATCTTTTTAATAAGCTGACCGATCGACAGAGCTAGAGATAAATAGAGCTGAAAACCGTAAACAAAATTAAAATGTGTTCAAAATTAAGGAAACTATAAGCTATTTTAATGTCTTGCTAGACAGAGAGCGCAAAAACTTAATTCTGTTTCTAGCGCTTCATAAACTCCATAATGACACTCACTTTGCGGGAAAGGGACAAATCATCTCGTCCTAACCTGATCAAAATCTTTACAAGTTTATATCTCATTATTAGTTTACTAGCCGATATAAATAAGTTCTTCAGTTCATTGCATTTAATTATATTTTTCACTAAGCCTGTTATTTTCAATAAACCAAACTTCTGTATGATAGCCTTGACCCATGAAAGTTGCTATAAACATTGTTTTCCCTAGTTCAGAAAATCACATACCAGATTTGGCACCATTGTCTACTGGAAACTAGCATTTATAAGTTTTCTTATTCAACTGTTTGCTCACTCATAACTCAAAAGAAACTCTGAAAATACAAGCCATCCGGGTTAAGGAACAGTGTTGAGATATTTTTAAATTCTCCAAAAGAAAAACGACGGAAAACTGCCGCGTAGTTTCAGCACGATTTCATTTGGGTGGACTTGTTCAGGGAATTTTTAATTTATTTCGCTGGAGTTAAAAAGTGATGTGGCTGACTTCCAGTTTTATTTATCTGGATATACGGTATAGATTTGGGTGATGTTGGTGTTTTAGTGAATAATTTGCGGCTGTTAAACTCGTTTCTGATCAGTTTAATACTTAAAATTTGTTACATGGACACTGTAGTACGTTTAAGGTTTAATTATATAAAATTGTAGTAACTAACTGATAGAGACAACAAAAAAACAAAAAAAAACTAGCCTCTTTCTAAGTCTAAATAACTGGCCAAGAGCATGTCAAGACACGCATATAGTAGGGTTCCGTAACCAAAGCCATATAATTGAGGTAGTTCAATATTCAAGTAAGTAGTAGTAATTCATAGTTCAGAATTTGATGGTTATAGAAAAATTCGAAACGAAGCTCGGTGGATTTAACCAAACTTCAGAGATATATCATTCCGACATAACATATACTTTTTATGGTTAAACATAGAGAAAACTGATTTTGAAACATTCTTAGTCAAGATCATTTTACAAAAAGGTCAATGACCTTTGAGCTAGAACGGCTTGTTCTGAACGAATGACCGAAATAATTTTGAATGAAGGTTTTAAATGTGACCTATCCGTATTGTAAGTTACAAATTTCTATGACTTATAATTTAGAAATGCACTTTGGCGCGCCATATTTCATAAAGAATAAACTTTATAAAAAAAATATGTAAGAAATCGTACCTTTATTTTAAAAGACCTTTTCAACGATAACACACTAAAGGAGGTACAGTGAAAACAAAATTCATCCCCTTTTTACATATACCAGAGCCACCCCTAATATGCGATATTATGTTTTTTTTTTTATACTTTTAAAATTGAGACCTATATTACAACTGTAATTTTGCAAAGTTTCGTGCACTTATCTTAATAATTATAAAAATAAGAAGGTTCTAAAAAATTCGAACGGACGAACAAATAAGTTTAAAATATTGACCAAAATTGTTATCCGGTCCAACGAGAATCTATCCCATCCCTAACGCTAAGCATTCACATCGCGGTCGCTTTCAGTTGTAACTTTACTGGAACTGTCATAAACAATGTTTCGGTGACATCTCTGGCCATTATTATAATAATAACTGCAACTGAAACTGTTTAACGGTTATGTTTAGTACGCGGAACACCGGTGTTACCTTCGTTATTAGCGCTTACCTTGCCGGAAACGGAAACAGTTACGGGAAATGGAAAAATAGTGTCGAAAAAACAATACTTTTACGTAGGCTCCATATTAATCAAAAGAAAAACTGAAACTGTATTTTTGGGTGATCAGTAATCTATCTATATATATAAAACAAAACAAAAATGGTTGGTTACGCGATTTATAACTCAAGAATGACTGGACCGATTTTCATGAACTTTGATTTGTTGGATTCGTCTCTGGCCCGAATAGCAAAAATATTATGTATTTAAATATCGAAAAAAATATTATGAAAATTCATTATCCCATAAATTTTCAATTGAACGGCAAGAATTGAAGTCTACCCATCATTATTACATCATAGAAATAAATAAAAAACATCTAAGTCTAAGTCAGATTGCTGTCTGTACCAAAGAGGTTCATTTACGGAGGTATATAATTTGGGTAATTTTGTAATTTGGGTGAATTTTGGTAGATGGACCGACGACATTGTGAGAGTCGCGGGCATCCAGTGGATGCAGATGGCAGGATGTCGTTCAGTGTGGAGGTTAAAGGGGGAGGCCTATGTTCAGCAGTGGACGTCTTCTGGTTGATGATGATGATGATAATTTGGGTGAAATTGCGAGGTGCACCTAGTTTTATATATTTGAATGGTTGTTCCACACTTTAGGACTATTTAAATGCTATAGACAATTTAAAAAAAATAACGAGTTGCAAGGGTTTGAACCTGCGCCATCGGGTATAGTATACGCCCTTAACGTTCATTCCGCCATGCTATGGTCGCAATCCTGTAATCCTCCAAATTTTATGGTGATTTCTAATAATATAATGTCTACAAACCGACACTTTGAATAAATGTTTATTTTAATTTTTTTAACGAGTACCTTTCGTTAAAAAAATATAGAACTTGTTTATTGAAACAAATTAGTTCAAATCGAAAATATTCAGCTTTTAAGCGCTACACAGTTCATGGCGGTGAGAAAGTTTATGATTGACCGCGGGAGGACCGATTCTTCGCTTAGTCAAAAATATCAAAACACTGAATAAAAACCCGTTCAGCCGTATCTGAACTCAGATGCTACAGATATACATACAGACACTCAGAAACATAAACACACAGATACATACGTTAAACCAAAGAAAATAGGACAAGAGTATCTTCCTTGGTTAAACGTATCTCTCTTTATGCGTCAAGGGCTAAAAATTAAAAAAAAAAACTACATACGTTAAACCAAAGAAAATAGAACAAGAGTACCTTCCTTGGTTAAACGTATAACCTCTCTTTATGCGTCAAGGGCTAAAAATTAAAAAAAAAACGTGGTTCACTCACAAAAATAACGAAAAAAAAAACTTGTAACGAAAACATCACAGACATACCTACTCTTACAATCACGCCACGTCAAAATACAACAGTAATCTATGCAAACGACACACAAAGGTACAACGTTGGCCGGTCAGCTTGGCAGTGGCCATCTATTTCTTATGCTGTCGACAATTGGCAAGTGGGACCTCGGATTAGCTTAGTTGGCAAACTGCCACGGTGACGTTTGACCCGGGTTTTATGTATGGCAGGGATATAATGTTGACCCGGATTCTGTAGGCGGTCCTAGGTACGAATTTCGGGAGAATTTTAAATGTACTAGTGTAATGTACTATACTACTACTAAAAACGTATGTACATAAGCCTATGTTTATGCTAATAAAATATTTTTTCATTTCAATGAAGTCACTTAGTTTGACTAAACAAATTACTCGGAATAGTGACGGAGTAACGCAATGACTGATTGTGGCAGAGCGGTAGCATGTGCGCTTTAAAATCTGACGGCACCCAGTTCAACCCTCGGTTCAACGACTTATTTAGTACCTTAATATTATGTGCAGTTTCAATACTTTCTCAAAAACAGTAAAGGAAAACATCCTTAGGAAACCGGTACCTATGCCCGAGAACTTCAAAAATTTCAATGGCATTTTTTATCACTTAATTGGGGATGTGATAATTTATATTGTTTTAAATTCCACCTACTAGTTTGTACAGCATTCTGGTTGACTCTGAAAGAGGCTCTTCCAGAATTCTTCAAGATAATTAGTAATTTAAATTGTATGAATCATGTACAACGGGTTGAGTAAGACGCGCTGTTCTTCAAAGTTCATAATCTCTCATAATTTGTAGATTAAAACTATGTGAAATTGAAATCCATTTACGTACTAATTAAGCCCTCATAAATCTTATCTGTCATCATATTACACATTTGGTTAATACCCTGCAAATAGTCACAATGTAATTGCTTAAGAATAGTATTTCATCTCGGTACAACACAACAGTATTATATATAATACATACTTTCAGTTACAAAGCAAAAATATTCTAGGGTCGACGGCCTAAGAGACGAGACACGTCACTTGGCATATTTCCATACAAACGCTTTGAAAGTTGCGACATGTGGCAGGGGGAGTTGCACTCTTGGACAACTTGTCAGATCAAGGGTCACGCCAATTAATACGGACAGTCATTAGGCTTTATAGGGCAGGTAAAAGAGCCCTGGTTCGCGCATTTCAACGTTTTGAAGATACAAAATCGATGAAAACAAAACCGATTTGGCATTATCTATGGAGAAAATGTATTTATGTTTGAAATTCATTTTCATGTTGACAGATTATGTTTTGGATAAAGAGATCACAGAAAAATATATAAACAGTTTTTTGTGGATGTCTTTCACCAAAGCAAAAATCAACATCAACCTTTTTCTAATTCCTACTCAGAAAAAAACTTCCTGATCTTAAAAAAATTAGGAAAATATGCGATAAGATAGCTCTAGCTTAGAAAAGGGCTCTGATAGCCAATCGGAAGCTAGCAATGCGTGAAAGCGGTGCGTGGTATCCGCGCGCAACCTGAATTCTCAGTTATCTCAGTTATCATCGGTCAGTGGCAGCAGTTCAGCCAGTGGCTGAAACTATAGTCAGAACGTCCCAGCTGTCACACGCAAATCCCGCCCCTGGTTATAAACAATTTATATTTTGTTTGAGCTTATAATTATGTACTGCACGCCAGAGTGTTTAGGGATGTCGCGAACTATGACCACAGTGGTCAGGCGCAATTATCGAGTCTAAATCCCACATTAATAACACATAACGAGCTTGCGCTTGACTTGTGGCTGCCATTCCGTGGACTCTTGTGCTCGGAGCCAGATAATTAGTTCAAATGCAATGTTAGGAATGTACTTAGTTGCCAAAAAAGGTTAGCTATTCGTGTGCAAAAACGATCATATCTTTTTTTGTGCCTCGTAAATAAAAGTATTCTTTCGCTGCCCCGGTAGACCAGCTGAACTATTTTTTTCCTGATTGTCCCCCTAGGGGATATAGCAGGGGACAGACCAGAATAATAAAATATTTTTAATAATATTTTTTTAATCTGAGTGCATCGCTAACTTTGCACACATGCATTTAAAAATATATATGTACGTATATCAGTCTCTGGCAGCCATATTACAAGCTTTGCTTAGTTTGGGGTCAGATAACCGTGTGCGCAAAAATGTCCCAGATATTTATTTATAGAAAAAACACAAATTTTCATCACATGAATAATTCCAGGACCTCATTATTGTGATGTATTCTAGCAAATAAATGATTTGATTTGATTGTTTTAATCTAGGAATGTTTTTCCTAGGTGGGAATCGAACCCACGCCCCCATTGCAGAAGGCCGGTTAACTAGAAACTGAGTCACAGGGGTAGTCAAATTGCAAGATATTATGTGAACTAAGTTTAGCTGGTCAATGTGTCCGACCCTTGTCGGGGGAGTAAAAGCCGAACATACAAAAAAGCCTCTCAAAGTCTGATCTGTAAGAAACTGTACAAGAAGAGCCATAATCCCGTGTTCAAACTATATCCTCCAACTTGCAAGCATAATACGTACCTACAATCTACATTGTATCTAGAAGTTGGCCGGGATAGCATGCCCGGAATGTTATTGCGAGATACTGGGAATTTTCGGAATGCGATTACCGGCGACTGTGAGTTCCGGAGTAGCTTATTATTAATTCTAGGAAAAAGCATGACAAAGTGTTTGTAACAAGAAAATTCTAATTTTTTCAAGATAGCGTTATTTATAAATTATCTATCTATCTATCTATCTATAACACCCGATGCAAAAAGAGGGGTGCTATAAGTTTAACGTGTGTTATATTTGTCTCTGGCGTCGTAGCGCCGAAATGGCTGAACCGATTTTGATATAGTTTTTTTTGTTTGAAAGGTAATTTGATCGAAAATATTCTCAGCTATGATTCAAGAAAATCTGCTCAGCCGTTTGAAGATTACCAGTTTTTTTATCGGGAGTTTTTAACAATAGGTACTAATAAATATTTATTTTTTCAACAAGGATTTTTGTTGTAACACGAAATAAACTCAACCAATTTGTCAAAACTAAAATTATCTGCGTCACTTTTAATTTCAATATGTAACAAAAGGACATGATACCTACTACCCAAACAAAAGGCTTTTGTAGAGCTGTCAAGTTTAATTTAGTTTTTTAAAATGTTATGACAGAGTCGAAGTCATTCGGAACTATTTTAAAGGTTTATTTTGAACTGAATAAGTGATGCTCAGCGAAATAATAATTATTTCGCTGGTGATGCTGTATTTATTTATACCCTGAAATAAAAAAACCGGCCAAGTGCGAGTCGGACTCGCACACGAAGGGTTCCGTACCACAATCTATAAAAACGACAAAAAACACGTTTTTTGTATGGGATTAAATAAATACTGAAATATTTAAATATTATTAAATATTTATTTTATTCTATTTTTTTAGTATTTGTTGTAATAGCGGCAATGGAAATACATCATCTGTGAAAATGTCAACTGTCTAACTGTCACGGTTCATGAGATACAGCCTGATGACAGACGGACGGACGGACAGCGGAGCCTTGGTAATAAGTCCCGTTTTACCCTTTGGGTACGGAACCCTAAAAAGGTATATTTTAGTATACGTTTAAAACTGCTAACTACACCTTCAAAACCGTACGTACAATTACGTACATACATACAATTCTACAATACAACTAAGCCATGAAATATTGAACAACGAAATGAGAATACCTATTGCAAATAACGGTATAACTCAAACGTTACACTCGTTAAATTCTGCCGTCCAATTTACCTGTCCACCAATTTCGTCATGCAAATTGTTATTAGGTACTAGAGATGTACCAGTTCCTCGAGTTATCCGGCGTAATGCAATTAAATGACTTGAAAAGAACTTGAAAACGTATTTACTCCGCTGGCGCAGCGGGCTGGAGTGGGTCCTGGTCCAAGGCAGAAGAAAGCCTTTGGTCCTGGTCTCACGTTATCTTTCGCCAGTCAGCGGCTTGTGGCTCGCGCAAGTTTGACTCTACGGTATCTTTTCTACGAAATGCAGTTCAGCCAGCCATTGGGAAAGGATACAGACAAGTTAATTTAAATCTAATCTAAATCTAATATCATATATGTGAAAGACTGGATGGATGGATATTTGGAATATACATTGCTTATGTCCTGGATTAACACATAGGCTACTTTTCATCATCATCATCACCGATTTTCATCACCACGCGGGTGAAACCGCGGGGCGCAGCTAGTATCATATATGTGAAAGTTTGGATGGATGGATGTTTGTTACTCAATCACGCAGAAACGGCTGAATGGATTTGGATGAAATTTGGAATATATATTGCTTATGTCCTGTATTAACACATAAGCTACTGTTCATCATCATCATCACCGATTTTCATCACCACGCGGGTGAAACCGCGGGGATGCAGTATCATTATAAAATCTAATACGGTTTTCACATATTCTTGTTTATATTAATCCATGAGTATTTATTCTTACCACATCGGTGGTTTTTGATGAGTACACAGTACGCACAGTACGGTAAACTTGCTGTTTGATAAGGCGTCCGTACATTCCTTCAAACGCACTTGCACGCGTTCGTCGCGAAAACAACTCTAAGTAGGTCGATATATTTTATTTTCGTCTTAGGACTATAGTTTTAGTTAATGGAAACTTTCCTTAGTTTGCTCGGTAATGACACAGAATACATATAAGTACAAGAACAGAAGATTCACTCCGCAAAATCATTTAAAACGACTCTTGCTACTACACAATAAAGTGCAATTCAGGATGTGCGAGCGTTAAATACCTACAGATATATTAAACTATCCCTCTCTGTCTATCGCGTAACTCTAGTCGCGTTATCTCTGTCTACCGCGCGGCGGCGGGCACGGCAAGTCCGACAAGACGACTACTTGTAGCTCCATACCTAAAGTGCGGAGTGTGCCAGGCCTGGTAATGATACAATACATCCGGCATAGTTATCTGAATGGTCATTTCTATTCCTATCTCTACCAATTTGCGGCTCCGATTCTGAATTGCGGGGTATTTCAATGTGAAATTATAGCAACAAAACTAATGTGGGCGAAATGACGGCTCCATTGAGTCTCCATTTGGTGTAAAGTGTTTCAATTATGTCATTTCAATGGACAAAGCGAGCATAGAAAATACGGAACTGCCACAAAGCGTTGAATGTACCTGTACCTAACATTTCAAAGCGGTATATCGTACGGTTCTGTTTCTATTGAAATCACAAAATTAATTTCTGGAACATTGTACATACAGATGCGTGCATCTACGATAATTATGTTTTCTCAGCATGCGTCCTTGAAGAATACACATTCATTCGACGAAAATCTTGGCTAAAATCTTAATTGCATAAGTGCGTATAATGTTTCAAATTGCAAAGAGTTATCATTGCGTTTTTCCACTAATACGGAAAGGAATGGACAGAGGCTATTTGAGAATATACAGCCGAACAATATTAAAAGCCGTAACAGACGCACGAACCACGAACCGCCGTCTGACCAACAGAAGGGAAAGAGAAAATTTTCTCTTTTCCTCCTTCAGACGGTGGTTCGTGGTTCATTTTCTCTTTCCCTCCTATTGGTCAGACGCCGGTTCGTGGTTCGTGGTTCGTGCGTTTGTTACGGCCAAACTTTTCCAGATAGCTATGGGTGGTTTCCTGGGATTGGATCGTAGTCCAAACGTGTTTTTTTAAATGATATGGTATATAGACAAATAAGTGACATGCTACCTGATAGTAAGTTGTCAACGCCACCTATGGACAACAACAATACCCAGAACATTGGCAGTGCGTTGCCTACTTTTGAGGACTGAATTTAATTTTAATTTCGTTATACACACACACATCATCAGCCAATTAACTTCCACTGTTGGACAAGGCCTCCCTCATAGTGAGGGGTGTTGCCATAATCCTCACGCTTGGCAGGCTAAATTTCGATATGCTCTGCTGGAATTTTACTGGAAAATTTACTCTTCAAAATGGAGCAATTCAAAGTAATCTTTTCTGCATAGGTACTTATAACTCAAACCAGACTTCAGTCATCAAACATAAAAGCGATATGTAGACAAGTACCTATGAAGTAAGTATGATAAAAAAGTACCTAGAACGAAATCTCGACTGCAGAATATAAGCCTATAAAATTTCGGAACACGAATCAAAAAATAATTTGTACATCAAAATCTGTCAAACCATGCAGACTACAGAATGTAATAGACTTACAACAGATATTATATTCAAATATTGGAAGACCCACAGATCCTTATCAGGGTAGATGCCGCGACTTCACCTATTTGCGTGTCTGCGACCTGTCTTATAGCCGTAAGAGAAAAATTTCTCTCTCTCTCTCCTGTTGGTCAGACGACGGTTCGTCAGCCAAATTGATGTGTCTGTTACAGCTATTAAGATGGATCAATGTTCCAATGTTGCCATAGTAGTAAAAACTCTTAGAAAGCAATTGGCCGTGCGAATAAAGTTAAACTACCACAAAATTATTATCGTGACCTACAAAAATCAGTGAGACACAGGGTTTTCATAAAATGTTCAATATAAAAATATTTGTAATATACGAATTTATGGAAAGATCAGTTCAACAGTGGTGCCATGATGACATGATAAATTTGCTAAAATACATGGACAAAATTAGCGTAAATCCCTTATACCTTATACCCTGCAGTGGGCTGAGTGATGATGATTATAAGGATATACTGACATGTATGTCAGTATACCCTAAAATATTATTTGGTTTTGACAGGTGGGTAAGTCGGACGTGAGCATGAGTTCAATTACAAGGCATCTATAGATGGTGAGGTAAGGTAATAATAGTAAGGTAAGGTAAAGACGCTTTGGAAATTACAATGCCGTCAAGCGTCCTTACTGCAAACTGTCTCGAATTGCCTGAGCGAATGGTCCAATTAGTGTCCCGGTATGCGGTGGTACCACACCGTCGTGGAAACAAACGAGATTGCCTGCTTCAACCACCTGCTGTGTACAGAATACGGGCTGTCATGGTTGCGGTCCAGTTTCACCGGTGGCCGACAATTGGACGTCTTACCTTGCAATTGTTTTGGATTTAGCGTGATCGTAGATTTGGGTCAGGCGGGAGATATACGCAAATGGAAAGGCTATGTAGGAAAGAGGCAAAAGTAAAACAACGATAAACATAACGTGACTGTAAGCCGTTTTGTAATAGTTTATCTCTATGATGTGATTGATTGGCAAATGAACAGCGACACTAATGAACTAACGAATAGTCCACAAGCAAAAAAATGGGCTGCAAGGTTGTTGGTATGGCGAGTTTGACTAAAGCCTATCAAGCCTGATGCTTACGCACTCACCTTACCACATCTGCCTTGATTATCTGATCTGAGGTAGGTACCTATATCTATCTAAACGAACGGAAGTTTTTGGCTCCAATTAGTAACTTCTGTATCTGAGTATAGCCAAAACCAAAGATATAAATTAAACAGAATTCTATTTGGCCACGCCGATTTGTTCCACACGGGACTACAAACAGCGAAGCTCCAGTACATGTGGTTGTAGCCAGGATGGAGCAAGAAGGGGGTATTGTCCCTAGGCTCGCTTTGTTATTCTTTATGGATTGATTTGTTTTATGGTAACCTTTTCAAGTCTCATGCCTATCTCTTCCTGCAGGCATAGATTTGTTTTGCGCAGAGAAGTAGCAGTGATGCAAACTGAAGTGAAATCGTGATGTAAATCCAAGTTTTGCCTCTGCTCGAAACAGTGACAAATGTATGTGATCTACGCCTGCAGGAAGAGAGACGTACGAGTCAGCGTACACCTCAAAACTAAATAACGTAAACGACATATAATAAAACTTTAGATTACTCAAGAATTTGATTAATAAATAAAACGAAATTACATTAAATTACCTTGTAAAATTACCATTAGAATATGAAAAAACGAATTTTCAACAACTTCTAGATTTGGAGAAAAAGTTAATAACGTGTTTTAAAAGGCTTATTTTCGCCGAATTTCTACAGAGAAAAGTTTCACCAATAATGTTTCTAAAAGTATATTAAACTTATTTATATCCTCAATTATTATGTATATTTAAATTATAAAATTATTATATTGTATTTATTTTAACCATTAACATTAATTTATTACTGTTTGCCACAACCACACAAATAATAGATTTTCTGACAACTGATTTAAATATTTTTTTACAAAATATCCCAATAGATGGCGTTAGCAATAAATGATAAAAAAGCGAGTAGCCAAATGCCATAAAATTAAGTCAGTCACTGTCACAAGGGTCACACTGACTTTATTATTTGTCAACGTTATCCATTACAATCTTATAATAATCTTTTTTTTTTAAGCTGTCAAAAAATCGCCCATGGATGCAACGCAACCCAACATGGCGACATAAGACGTGTCGCGCGTTACGCGCCTGCATGGCTAGCATGCGCACCGTGACAATATTTTCTCGTTATTTTATCGAGCGAGAACGCTACAAGGCGCCTACGGTTTCACATACGCCTGTCTTGCTTTGGTACGATAAAAATAATCGATAAAAAAAATCACGATGCGCATTCTAACCCTGCTGGTAACGTTTCAGATCACGTGTCACGTTGCTTAAATAGTAATATGTTTCAGGACTAGCTCGCAGTTTTGCCCCTGCAGCAGATCCTTGCTACGCTCCTGCAAACGTGACGATGCAAAACGTACGTAATACTCGCTGGTGATATTTCTATAGTTATTAATACGTATGGAAGTCATAACACGCAGATTTGGAAGTGTAAACAGCGGGACAGTTTGCACGTAATTCTGGATTTGAGGTCGGTATTAGTTTGCTTTTGCAGCTGATACTGGCATTGTTGCTGCAGGATTTTGATTTTCGGATGAGAAAGGTTGCTAAAAGTCTTTTTACACGAAACGATTTTTGCGATCCAGCTGGTCGCTTCACAATTCGCCTAAGAGTCAATCAGCTACCATTTTTTTACACGTTTAACATAAATCACAGGCATAATGACAAAATCACACAAAGGTATTTTTTTTCGAGAATGGCGAGTAATTGCCTACGTGAGACTGATCATTTTCCTGGTAAAATATTGTAGCACGCCGTATCGAACGATCGTCTACGATCCGACTGAGCATTTTCTCGATCAATTATTGTAGCATAATGCATCGAGCGATTGCCTATGATGCGACTGAGCATGTTCCCGGTCAATTTTTGTAGCATGCCGCATGCGCTTTTACCACACGAATAAAGCTGGAACTAGCCAATTTTAGCGGTAGATATTTTAGGCACCCGAGGTCTAGTCGATTTGTTATATTATATATATGACGCACATACGCACGACTAGGCCGCACGGTGAAAATCGACTAGTGTGAATCCCCCATAATACTGTTTGTACACATAGGTTGGATACTCGGTGACCCGAGTAGCACCGTGACTCTTGCAGCTCGTTTAAATGGGGTTACACAAATTGAACAAAATGTTAGCAACGAGTACCGTGGGAAGTGCACGAAGAGAGTTCCGACATAATTGAATGGTATACTTTGTCTTGTATCGTTTTTGATAGTTAACGACATGCACTAAATATATAACATTTGTGCTTTAAAAAAAGCATTTATTTTTATTTTTTTCTGACCGAACAGGGGCCTTACGCCCAACTCTAAACGTGGGCCCGAATAGATGCAAATCACGCGAACGCAAACCTTAACGTGCCGAGATACGGTTTGCGGGTTGATTTTGCAAACTGCACCTATTCGGGCCCGCGTTTAGAGTTGGGCGTAAGGCTCCAGTGTTCTCAAATTCCAAAGGAATACGTCGGCGTTCTTATGTAGGTACGATTGTTCATGTGTTCGACAATGACTTCCGCATAGTTGATCTCATCTTCATGTTTTTTTTTAGAAAAGTAGTTCATTCCATTACAATTTTTTTAAGTTCGAATATGGGCAAAATCGGTTGATGCGTTGCGAAGATGGTCGTGAAGTCTCGGTTTGGGGCGAGCAATTTTTTTATGTTAAATATTATTATGGTAACTGAAATTTTCACACATTTTGTTCATATTATATGGATATTACTCACTGAAGATTAAACCGGCTATTCCAAATTTAGTTAGTTTAATTTATATTCAGTTCGGTTAATTACGTCGTCTTATTATCACCTATCCGACGAAAGTTTTTTTCTTCTACCTGTCATGAATTACAGTGATGAAACGTGGTCACTCATAATTGGAGCGGTCCACAAGTTCAAGGTCGGTCAGTGAGCTACGGAGAGAGCTATGCTCGGCGTTTCTCTGAAGGATCGTATCCGGAACGAAGTTATTCGCCAGAGAACCAAAGTCACCGACATAACTAGCGTATTAGCAAGCTAAAGAGGCAGCAGGCCTGTCGCAGAACCAATAAACGTTAGGGTAGACTTGTTCTAGAATAGAGACCACAAATTAAACATAGCGTAGGATGCCTTAAGTCTCGTTGCAGAGACGATATATGTAAGGTAGTGGTTGGAAGAGAAAAGCTGAAGATCGGGCCGAGTGGCGACCTGAGTGTTGAGAGAGGCCTATGTATTTGGGGACTAGTATAGGTTGATTCATCATCATCAGCCAGAAGATGTCCACTGCTGAACATAGGCCTCCCCTTTTAACCTCCAGACTGAACGACATGCTGCCGTCTGCATCCACTGGATGCCCGCGACTCTCACAACGCCGTCGGTCCATCTAGTTGGAGGCCTACCTACGCTGCGTCTTCCGGTTCGTGGTCTCCACTCAAGAACTTTTCTTCTCCATCGGTTATCAGTTCTTCGAGCGATGTGGCCTACCCATTACCACATCAACTTGCAGATTTTAATATATATAAGGTGATTATGATGATGATATTCAGTTAACAACATATTCTTGATTATTTGAAACTATCTGGCAAGTTAGAGCCGCTGAGTTTGCGCCGGGACGTTGGTTATCAGCTTGTTCTACAGATATTATAACGGGGAATGCTCTGATGAACTTTTTGACCTTATCCCTCCATCCCGGTTTTACCACGGAACCGGACGCCATCGCCAGAAATCCCATACACACATTATAGATACGTGGAAGTCACGCACTGTTTGATTTAATCGATTGTTTCTACCACGTCCCTGTAAGTTGTTGACTGGCTTACCACCTTCGATTTTTCCTCCGAAGTATAATTTGAATTGCTTCAAACGAAGGGTAAATAGAGTCCTCAAAGGTGGACAACCACTAACAATATTGTGTCTAGGTATAGACAGCGGTGACCACTTACCATCAGGTGCTGCAAGTGCTGCATGCAGGCCCGTAGCTTGTTAAGCCGTAGAATAAGTGGCAAACAAGCTGTTTGCCACTTATTCTATGTATAAAAAAAACTAGTAGAATAACAATCAAAATTTATTATTTTCATATTTTTCGAGTCAGAGTGTGAAAACTAAGTAGTGAGGAACACCGTATTAGCAACTATAAATTCCGTGCATACTTAATACCTATTTACATAGTTATCTATGAACTACTGCCAATCTATGAATCTAAACAAGTAAAGCGTGAAAGCACTCAACACACATAATTTCGTGTACACGAGTTAGATTGTTATCATTCCATTGCCGACATCGTCACACATTGTGTATGTACAAATTTCAATTTAATTAGCGGAAGGGTGCTTTTCAAGGGGTCGGTTTTGGTAAATATAGAATGGCGGGTTGTGTCATGCTAACGTGGTTTTAGACAGGATACAAAATCCTGAACAACTCACTCACTGGGTGAAAATACCTTTCTGAAAATCGGACCGTAGTCAACTCACCCATGTTCTGTTTAGTCAATTCTGTTATACCATTCTCTAAACTAAAATAATTTGACATGACTAAAATAATTTGACATGACTAAAATAATTTGACATGACTAAAATAATTTGACATGACTAAAATAATTTGACATGACTAAAATAATCAGCGTTCCTATCCGTTCAATACGTCAGAAATGAATGGCAACAAATTTAGAGCTGTCAAATTTAGTTTAGAGAGTGGTACATCAGAATCGACGTCAATATGCAATTTTTTCTACGATTGTATAAAACTAAACTGTTCTAAACCCCGAAAAAAACATTATTAATCACAAGAAATAGTAATATCATGCAGAGGGAGAAACCAATTCATACACAAAACTACGAAACATCAATATTAATAAATATAAAAACCATCCAGTAAAATACGTCATTATAATAGTGAAATATAATAAATAAATTTATTTATTTCACAAGGTTTCACATAACGTTTACAAACTAAACTAAAATAAAACTAAGTAGATATATATAATTATCGACCTAAAAGAGACCGCAGGGAAATCCTAAATGCAGTCCGCTTCCAGCCGGCACTTTAAAGATCATAAGCCATGCATACTGCTATATCCAGCAGTGGACGTCCTAGGCTGAAATGGTGATAATGATTTATCTAAGTAAATGAAGAAATACATAGCTTTAGGAGTACATAAGTTTAATTGTTAATTATCTAATAATTAATTTAATTCAATAAAACAAATGGCCTCTTCACTAGGACTCCTTGTTTCGAAGAGACCAGTAACTCAACTATCACGGTTGTTCACTAAAGTTATATGATTATTTACGGGAACATGTCTTCCCGTGAACATGGTGCATGTAACTGCGCCGAAATATCGGGAGCTCCTTCCACAACCTTACCACGGTAAATATCCCGTAAATAATCATATAACTTTACCAGTAACTCAGTTTTAAAACTAAACTAATCTAAAAAACCGCAGCCAGCAAGCATCGTTACCAGAATACTGGCCACATTGTCACGTTCAATTGCAATACTAAAGTATCTAACAGACGTGACGGATTTAGCTGACGAACCAGAATGAGACATATTTTTTTCTTTCTCTCCCGTTGGTCAGACGGCGGTTTGTCAGCCAAGTTGACGTGTCTGTTACGGATATAATTAGCGGCGCAAGGTAAAAACCAGAATAAAAAAAAACATCATTCAAAAGTTTCAGTATTTAATTATATTTTCAGTTCTGTATTTTCCGGTTTCAAAATATACCAAGTGTTGATCAGAGATGCAAGCAACCAAAAAACAGTGTGAGGATATGACGTTAACCCGTTGCAAGACACGCACGACGACGGACACGCACAGAAAATAATAAAAGTTCTAATAACTGAGTTTATTAAAATTAGAAATTATTACTCTGTACTTGGCATTTACTCCATTTATCTAGGGCTTAAGCGTAAATCATACTAGCACAAATGCAAATTAAGCCGTGACAGTAATCCTTTAACAGAAATTTCTGAGCAAATGCGTCTATTTTGCCACTTTTCGCTCTGTTAATCGTACATTTACTTGCTTTTTACCCTGCTCATTCTATATGTGCCGACTTTTTATTCCATATTTCGCATTTTTTTCCGTATAGCTACTTGCATGTATTGACGTTTTATGGCGGCTCCACATTAGTGCCGTGAAGCTCCGAGAACAAGCGTGAACGTGAATGTGGAGGGTTTTCGCGGGGTTCACGCGCGCTCACGCCTGTTCCCCGATCAGAGTCGGTATTTTGTCCCGCGACAAAGGGTTCGCGTTCCTTTCGCGCGGCGTTCACGCGTACACATCCACATTCACGACCCCGCGCCAGTTTATTTCTTGTTTACTCCGGTCTATAAAGGCGTACGGACGTCATCTACCATCTTCTTTTTTCCAACGCTTTTTAATAACTTTCTTGTTTTGGACGTCTAAATAGTAATATGTTGCCACAGCAAACAAAATTATTGCAGCAGCAGATTCTACGTCCATTTCGCGGCGGGTTTCAGGAACGACTGTGAACATCCCGTGAATGTGGAGGACACGACTTGTGAATGAACGTGAATTCACGGCACTAATGTGGAGCCGCCATTACTCATTTCGCCCCGCTACTTCCTTATTTTGTCTCTTTCTGTCATGCTACTTGTTTAAAATGTCACTTTCCGTCCGGTTAATCAGGAACTCTGCATCTTTTTACCAAGTTACTTGCATTATATTTATATTTTTCACCCCTTAACTTTATTATTTTGTTGTTTTAGCTCTACTTTGGCTCATATTGTCTCTAGCGGGATGCAAAGAGGCCTATTTTCGTCTCGCTAATCGCTCAGTCAGTTACAGTGTTCTTTCACTCAACGTAGTAGGTGGCAAACAAAGGCAATTTAGCGAATGACCGCCGCGGTATGTCTTGTAGATGTATCGTCTAATTACTGGAAACGTGGGAGCTTTACCGTGTAATGTATATTTTTATTTATTTAATTTGGTAATAAAATGCAAGTGACTTTTAATCTTGGCTTTAAACTTTTGATATACATATGTAGGTTATATTATTTATGAGCAGCAATCTTGTGCGAGGTTTTCTAATTTTTTTATAGTGAAATGAATTAGTTTATTATCGAGATTTGCATCCATAACTTATTTATTATTATGAAATAGAAATACTAAAATTACACATTAAAAATAAGTAGTATGTATTTGTTATTTTCTTTCATTGGTAAACAGAATTTTTGTGCAATAAATTATGTAATCATATAATTAATAATTAATATAGTTATAGCGCAGAATAGCCAATTCTCAAACTATAGCATAATTAACTTAATTAACGTTTCTACGTTAGATCGTTGCTGTTGACGTCTAGAATGATTCCGTTAATCATTGTTTCTATATCACTGCAAAAAGTCTTGTTAAATATTATCATCCTCCGTTTCAAAGTATAATGGTAGTTCACTTCAGTTATATAATTATTAACGGGGTATTTACTACAGTTTTACAGAAAGATTTGGATCATCCACATCCTTATCATGCACTGTAAATATCTAGTTAGTAATCAATCATACGAGTATAACTGTAAGTACTATCATTGCCCAAACTTAATTCTTCTCTAGAAACTACGTCATCATCATCATCATTAGGCAGAAAACGTCCACTGCTGAACATAGTCCTCCCCCTTCAACCTCCACACTGAACGACATCCTGCTAACTGCATCCACTGGATGCCCGCGACTCTCACAATGTCATCCGTCCATCTAGTCTAGACCTACCTACGCTGCGTCTTCCGGTTCGCGGTCTCCACTCAAGAACCTTTCTTCCCCTTCGGTTATCAGTTCTTCGAGCGATCTGGCCTGCCCATTGCCACTTGAACTTGCAGATTTTAATAGCTATGTCGGTGACTCTGGTTCTTTGGCGAATATCTACGTTCCGGATTTTATCGTGCAAAGAAACTCCGATCATAGCTCTCTCCATTGCCCGTTGTGTGAGTTTTTCCAGAAGGCCAACAGTTAAGGACCACGTCTCAGTAGGAAACTACGTCATTAAGGCCTAATTGAAAACGCAACTAACGACTCTTCTAAATGAAAGGGCGAAATTGCATCGCGTCCGACGTTCGTGTACAAAAACTATCATCAAGACAATCGTCACACAAGACACGTAACAGAGTTATTATTAGATTCTTTCAGAAATAATGACATTATAGCTGTGAAACTGGCCAAATGCAGTAAGATAAAAGTGAGGTGACCTGTTTTTATATGCGGGGGGTACTTGTGAGGAATTTTAATGCATCTTTACTTTAGTCATCTTCTTAATAAATGTGTTGAAAAGTTTTTTTTTGCTCAGGGGCAAAAAATCCAATGACTATGATGAGCAAACGGTTATTGACAAATGTAAGTAATATGGTGAGTTACTGATTAATAGCTGTACATGATAATGTAAAGTACAACTAACAATTTTCGCAAACATTGTGTTATTTCACAATAATTACCCGGCCTAGCTACAAGGACAAAAAAACTGTTTAAAATTTGAATTTCCCAACAAACATGAAACGTATCAAGAAGCTATCCTCGCTAGAATTTAAGTTTTAAAGCGATTGACATTATTTTTGTTCCTGCAGGCCTAGCACGGGCCGTGGAAATTTTTTCTTGTTGTCTCTTTTTAGCGGGATAAAAACAGTGGAAAGACAATCTGTCCACGGCCCGTGCTAGGCCTGCTGTCACGTCCATATCCATATCAATTAAAGTGAGTAATTTTGGGATAAGTCTTTTGATGTTAAATCGGAGATTTCTGAAAGCAACATACTAAACTAATAACATTATCTACATAATAAAAGTTTACTACCTACGAAGAAGTCACTTTGTAAGTACGTTAAGCGTTAAAGAAGAACCATAAAAAGAAGCGTCATCATCCATCACCATCAAAAAAGGAAACAATCATAACGGTCTAATAAAACCACCCCCATAACCAAGCATAACTCGCCCGCCCCAGCTGTCAAAAGGTCGCTAACCCTAGATCAAAAGCTATAAATCACAGCATCCGAGTATTAATTTATAACGTCCGACGAAGGTTGAATGGTCAAGATCTGAACTCTGACCTTCTGATAAGGGTCCAGTAGATAAACAGGTCAATTTTGTTGGTGAAATTAGGCTCCGCGGGAAGTGTTAGAGGTTAATACCCATTTTTATAGAAAACGCGCTCCATATAACTTTTACAGTTTGTGGGATAACAATTACGATAATAGCGGAATAGATAAAAGCGTAGCGGTAAATAAAGGCCATTAAAAAGTTTATTCCCTCATTTCGCAACAAATTTAGATTTTCACTTTAATGTCGTACTAGGGATTTATTTATGAATTGTAAATATGTCGGTGAAAGGTAATATTATTTATGTTTTTTTTTATTTAGCAATTAGTAGTATTTTTATATTAAAAATTCTCGAAAAACTGCGATAGTTATAGTTCTGGCCGGTAAGCTTGCTTTAATTTATTTTTACGAAATACTTAATTGTTTTTTTTTTTATCGAAGTGAAATAACACCATACTGTGCCCATGCATTCTCCGACAGCTCCGTTAGCTCAGTTTGTAGTGTCCCTGCCTTCTACGCTTGGGGGCGTGGGTTCGATTCCCACCTAGAACAAACATTTGTGTTTGTTCTATGTCTGGGTGTTAATATCTATTTAATTATGTATTTAATAATATATATCGACGCAAGAAATCAAAAAGGTCGTAACTGACACATTTTGCCAAAATGTTTTTTTACACTTTTGAAATCAGCAAATTTTTCTGCGTCGAAAGGTGTAACTCCCATAGCTCTACGATGAATATTAACGATTTTAGGATTTTCACAAGTAACGTTGAGTGACATATTTTGTGACTACAAAGCGCTGTAACTAACAAAAAAACCGGTGTTTTTTGAAGAAGTGAAATCAGTTACGTTTTTACATTCTTGAGAAAAGATAGTTTTAGAACTCGTCATACATTTTGACCCGTAGTTACAACATTCTTACTGCCTCTAAAAATACATCAAATGATGTAACTGACATAAAGTGTCTTATAAAACAACTTTGGATAGAATTGATGCACATTCATAGATTCTTTCATTTACTTTCGATTTACTGTCCAAATATCACTTTCCTAGGACCTATAAATCCCGAGATAATGATTTTTTTTTGGAAATCAGAAAAGTTTTTTGGCTCTGGTGAACAATTTCATTTTTGTTAGTTACTACCTTTCCGTTTTCTTGCGTCGATATGTATATATATCAGTCTCTGGCAGCCATATTACAAGCTTTGCTTAGTTTGGGGTCAGATGACCATGTGTGCAATAATGTCCCAGATATTTATTTATTATTCTCTGACAGAATTATATTTGGTTTAAGATTCGTTTAGTATCTCTTTACAGGGTTGTTAATAATGTATCAAAAACCTCTCTCTGGTGGCGGTAATACATCATACCTACTCGTACCTAACAACTATTGTTCCAAAACTTTCACAAAAGTTAATACACCAAGTCCGAGTCGGTTCCTAAGTTTTGTCCAGGCCTGTGATTTTATCTTGTTTTTAATAAATTATTATTAGGCTTGCGTTTGGCCCCCAACTCGCCTGATGTTAAGAGATGATGCGGTCTACGATGGAGCACGTTTTCCTAGAAGATACCGATTCACTCGTGATTTGAAGACACCCAGATTGTAACTACCTGGGAACAGCTATTCAAGCAGCGCATTCCACAGACTAGCAGTTCGCACCATAAAAGTGGAATCAAAGCGCTTAGTACAGATTTTCGGAATAATATAATAATAGACTGCCTCGGTGGCTCAGTTGGTAGTGATCCTACTTTCTGTGCTTGGGGGCGTGGGTTCGATTCCCATCTAGGACAAACATTTGTGTGATGAACATTTGTGTTTGTTCTATGTCTGGGTGTTAATATCTATTTAAGTATGTATTTAAAAATATATATGTATGTATATCAGTCTCTGGCAGCCATATTACAAGCTTTGCTTAGTTTGGGGTCAGATGACCATGTGTGCATAAAAGTCCCAGAATTAAAAATATATATATATATAAATGTTGCAAATAATATTGCAAATTAGAGTCCCTAATTAACATGTTTTTATATGAAAGAATAGATAAGTAATTATACATATTCGGAATAAGATAGAACTATAGTACAAACTAGGGTTTGGGAATTCCCGACAATTTCAAAGTCCCGGGACACGAGACAGCCTACAATCAAAGTCCCGGGAATTCCCGAGACATCGAGACTTTTAAGATTATTTTTTGTTCATTAAACTATCAGATGGCGCTAGGCTCCTTCAATCCTTCAATTATTTGAAGAATAACGTAACAGTTTCGACAATCTTGTCTCGTCTCGATTCTCGACCCGAAAGTCCCGGGACTCAAGACAACTAAAATTACGAAAAGTTCCGGGACTTCGAGACACGAGACGTCCCGGGACCCAAACCCTAGTTCAAACCAAAAACTACTTATACATAATTCATATATAATAATTATGAATATAAAAAACCGACCACATAAAAATGTCAGAACGGGACCAAATTGAAATGGAACCATACGGGAAGCACCAGCTTTCAAATAAAAAAATAATCATCAAAATCGGTTCGCCCTGTCGAAAGTTCTGAGGTAATAACAAACATTAAAAAAAAATGAATTGAGAACCTCCTCCTTTTTGGAAGTTGGTTAAAAAGTATGATATAGAAAAGCTGCACGAGTTTTTAGTATAAATAACCAGTTTTAGTTTGCATCTGTACTGTAAAAGCAAGGTGCTCCGCAAATGGTAGAGCTTGGAAGCGTAATGCCGCAGCGAGGAAGTACGTTACTTCCTATCCGCACCTGAAGCCGACACTTCGCGCGGATTACGAAATAAACTGCCGGTGAACATATTCGTTTTATTTATTTTATAGTTTAATTTATTTTATTATCTGCCGATTGCAGTGGTTCATAACTTTAGGTCGCCCAGCGAGCTACGGAAAGAGCATTGCTCGTCGTTTCTTTGATGGATCGTATCCAGAGCGAAGCTATTCGCCAGGGAACTCAGTCTTTGACATAGATCAGCGAATTGGCAAAGTGAAATAGCAGTCTATTGTCACCCGATTCTTTGTAGTTTACTCGTTTCTTTTGATTTCTTTCCAAGTGAAAAAGAATTAAAAAATATGCTTAAGTAAAAAGATTCCTGTTTGTGGTTATGGACACGTATGTATATACATTAACCAAAGTTTACAAACAAAATCAGAAATCCGAATTCGATTTGCGAATCGAATGGAAAGCTTACGTGTCCGAGTCAAATGAATAGTCACCATTCTGGACTCATCAATAATAGATTTCAATCGGGGACGAGACTCGATTGGTTTTCGACAGTCGGCAATGAGGGTCTGACGTCTGGGAACAAAATATCCCGAAATAAGTATTCGAGAATCTTTTTCCTAGAAGATTCTTGATTTAGACGAAATACCACGGCTGTAATAATGATAACATCGCATTTATATTTTATTTTAATCATATTTTTAATAGTTAGCAAATTTTGTAAGCAACTTCGTATAATATACGCTTAGTTTTAAGTGTTGGATAAGTTTTTAGGCTACTTTAAGGCTTCCGACAATGCTAAACGATTGCGTATAAATTAACGTATCATCACCTTAGAACACTAAAGTGAGCGGCAGCCTGCCATCTACATCCACTGAATGTCCGCTACTCTCACAATGTCGTCAATCCATCTAGTGGAAGTCCTAGCTGTCTTCCGGTTCGTGGTCTCCACTCAAGAACCTTTCTTTTCCCTTGCTTATCAGTTCTTCAAGCCATGTGGCCTGCCCATCACCACTTCAACTCACAAATCTTGGCAGTTATGTTGGCGACTGTGAATATGTGACTCGTGAATATGCGAGTTCAAGTTTCTATCGCGCAAATAAACTCCGAGCATAGCTCTCTCCATTGCCCCACGGTGCGACTCGTGAGTTTTTCTAAAATGCCAGTAGTTAAAGACCACGTCTTACTCCATATTCATAGACGTAAATAATGAACCCTCAAATCTTCACGTCACCCTCAAGTGGTGTTTTGGCATATAAAAAACAGTTTTTTATATATCAAAACACCACTTGAACGTGACGTAAGGGTTCGAGGCAAAGAGGTAAGGAGGAGGAAAACAATTTTTTTAAAGCCAAAACACTAATTGAGGGTCATGTGAGAATTCGAAGTTCCTTTATTTACGTCAAAAAATATGGGGGTTAATACCATATGTCATAACTGACAATTTACGAATTTTGTAGACCCATTTAAGAAAATGATTCTTGAATTTCACCCACTTCTCGTAAATGCAGTTTAAATTATTTTTGTAAAAAAAGGACTGTTTATCACTGTCGATCGATCGAGGGCCCTTCATCTGTTGTTTACTGTCTTTTAACCCGTAGATGGAAACATAACATAACACTTACACTTAAACAATATCCTCCGTTTTTCTATGCGTCGTCGGGTAAATTGGCGAAGGTTCTCATAAATTGTGTATCACTATGTGTTGGCAATTCCGACCTCATTCGATCCTAGCAACACGCTATAATGACTCGACGTTGATTAGAATTTAACTTCAAACAATCCCGTCTAAACTCAAACTATATGAATACGAGATTAATTTTGTCCGGAAATACGACCGACGTTTTGAGTTATCGCGTCCATCCATATTTTGAAGATATTTGTTTCCATAATTATGAAAACCAGGTAATATAAATAAATAGGTAATAAATATTGTGATAGGATTAGGATTGTCTTTTGAACTTCAACGGCCTATGGGAAATCAGTTTTTGTAGTGTTAGCTTGTATTTTGTTCAGTTAATAAAGGATCTTGTACTTTAAAAAAATCGACACTGCTTTATTGTAGATATTCCTATAACCCGTACGGAGCGGTTTAATTCCACTTTTCTTGTGCGAACTGCTAGTCTGTGGAATAGTACTATGATGAGGAATAAGTGGTACTATGACCTCCTTTTTGGAGAAAATCATATTAAGTGCCTTCTGCCCCGAATTCAAGGCAGCTTCAAAATTAAGGCAGTAATTATGGAGTAACTAGCTGCATCCCACGGATTATCTATTTCCCATCATTTTACATAGGAAAAGTATCCTTTACCCAAACTTGTAGTGCGTACTAAATTTCATCAAGATTAGTCAAACCGTTTTGTCGAGAAAAGGTATCTGTTATAGAGACTAAGCCGCATATAAAACAATAAAATATATATATAAAATTACTTTGTCCGTTCATATTTACCGTTACAGTTAGTAGGTATTATTTTCGTGAATATATTTTTGAGCGCTGATCCGATATCCGTAATTATTATTCTAAATATTTTTGTTCGGAACCTAAAATTACAAAAAAGTTGTACCTACATCAGCAAACTTTATGCTTGAAAAATCTCAATTACAGCACTTAATTTACGTAAAAGCTATTGGAAATAAGTTATGAGCTCTTAAAAATTTACTTTCATTATCACTACTCCTACCACGCAAAATTACGGCTCGACATTAAAGCATCCCATCACTCGATTAATTGTCTCGGTAACGAATCATAAAATCGTAATGAAATATTAAAACTCCTGGGTCGCTGGGGCTTTGCGTCGAACGAGAATCGATAAGTGATCACTCGATGTCAAACCTCGCTCGGGGCTTACAAACCAATATGACATTTTAATTTTTAATGACACCCCGAACCTCGTGTCATTTTTATGGTTCCGTATCCAAAAGGTGTCTACGGATCGAAAAGGTGCCTACGCTGTCTGTATGTCCTATATTTTAATCTATTTTATTTACCGTATTAGATAGTCACTTGAAATTTTCAGTTTTTTTTTTTAATTTACATAATCAGCTTGCTCTTGACCTCTACCGCGCCTTATCTTAGGCCCTCTTATCCGAATTTTAGCAAATTAGTTCATTTTAGTTTAAGTTTTTTTTCTAAATGGTGTCATATCATTTTTTTAAATCTAGGTAACCACAAAGATGATTAAAGACATTTCGAACTAAAACAATGTAATACACGCGATAAAATCCGTAAAAAGTTTTTTATTTCAATGAATAAATTACTTAGTTTATTGCCCAAACGCAACAAACATCAGTCCAAAGCAAAAGGGTTAATAGCTCTCAGACTAAGCGAGAATATGCGGCAGAAAATACCGTTCATTTATTATTTTGTCAAAGTAATAGTGACGTCCAGACGATCAGCTGATTTATGATGATCAATCTGTTCCGAATATTCGAGTTAAACCGCACTTTCTAATATAAAATGGACAGATTGCGGTGTAATAAAGTGGAGTTTGCGATACATATTTTAATGTATCGATTTAAAATAATTATGCCTTCAATGGGCATTATGAATTTATTATTTCTAGACTTCAACGATCTATTGACCAGCTGGGCCCCGATTCTACTAAACCAACGCCTTCAACGGCACACTTGCGGCATTGTTTTTCAATTGTTCATGATTTGCCTCTTTTTTTTTTGACACTTTATCTATACCGAAAGTGTCAAAAGGGCAATTTTTGAGGCAATTCATAAAAACAATTGGTTTAGTAGAATCGGGCCCCTGATGTCATTCTAAATCCAGTATGGCAGGACGAATATCGAAGGTTACCGATTAATCAAATGCACTTTTTCGAATAGCAAAAAACGAATTAAGTAGCGGACGTGTGCTATGCTTTCTTCGTATGGTGCTGGCAACACATAGATATAAGCTATTAAGACATGGGTAATTTTTATCCATAAAGAATTAACAGTGAATATCTTGTTTGTGAAAATCTGACCGATCAATGGGATAGATGGGAGGGGTAAAGAGCCTGACAGCTCAACTTTTGTTTTGTGACATTATTATTATTATGACTATTGATTAATGACATTGTATACATAGTGCTGTAATAATTTTTAATTGTATTTAATCTTGTGAAATATATGTAAATGCATGTTAGTTTATATTTTATTTTTATTTCTTAATTTTATTTCAGTAAATATTTTGAATAATTTATGTTACTGTGACTTGAATATTTGACATTGTATAAATAGCGCTATATTAATTTTAATTTTACTGAATCTTGTGACATAAATGTAAATGGGTGTTCGTTTTTATGTCAATAAATAATTTGAAATTTGAACAGATCCTGCAGGATCGTGAATAAAAGCGCTGGGCGCTGCTTGTATAAACTACTTACCCTTAAATGTAAAACAGCCTATACCGTCTTCTCTTCTCTACATAGTATAAAATAAAGTCACTTTCCGCGTCTGTCTGTATATCCGCCAACTTCTCATAAATCTCGCAACAGAATTTGATGCGGTTTTCACCATTAGTTAGATAATGTTTCACAGAAGGTTTATATAATATACAGGGTGTCTGGTGGTAATTTTCACATTTTATAAAATACTAATAAAATAAATAAGTTATTTTTTAAACTTTATTTTTTATCAAAATTACTTGAATGTGAGTTTTAATTTTTAAAGATAACGTTTTAAAGTGCCGACCTTCTTGTTTAATAAAAACTTACACCCGTGCGAAGCCGGGGCGGGTCGCTAGTACGATATAAGGGTAATTCTCCAAGTTTACTAACAGCGGAAGGATCAACATTTGACTAGGATTTGACGGGAATGCTCCTATTAGAGTTAAATCGTCTGTAAAATTGTTGGCGAACTTGGGGTAGTCAAACTGTTGGTACTTACTTCCTACTATACCTATAAAGCTTACGTTCAAGGCTAACTATCTTCTTCTTTCCTCTTGAGAGGGTTCGGCGTTGCACGTTTTATGCATTTGCCAATGTCAATTGAATTGAAATATTTCAAGTTTTGCTAAATATCGTCAAACAAAGCAAACTAAAATAATATATAAAAGAATATTTAATCGGCCTTATAACTACTTGTATTACACTAGGCACTTTACGGTTATAATATAATGCATAAAATTAAACAATAATAAACAATAGACTAAAATTAAAATATGCAAAATTTATGATAGACACAACCAATGATAATAAATTAATAATGTCAAGTAATATAATTATCAATATAAAAACTGAATTCATCAGAACTGGACCAAATTAAAATAGGACCAAATGGAAAGCACCAGCTTTCAAATAAAAAAAGAATAGTCAAAATCGGTTCACCCAGTAGAAAATTCTAAGGAAACAAACATAAAAAAGCAATCGAATTGATAACCTCCTCCTTTTTAGAAGTCGGTAAAAAAAAACCAATTAGTATTAATAAAAAAAACACATTTCAAGTCATTCTGCTTTTACAAAAAATATATCATACACTATTATTATCATCCATTTCAATTGAAATTATCGCTTTCGTAAAAAAGCACCCCTTCCTAATCCAACCAAAAACTTTATACCTCCGAACTTTATTAGCCAATATAAATGAAAAATCAATCAGTGTACGTATGATATTTAGTTATATTTATCACTGAGCCTGTTATTTTTAACAAATCATACATCTTACGTGAGTAATTCCCGTTAAGTTCAAAGAAAAGTATCATAAAGATCTATAATTTGTTATCATGCTACAATGTACACGAATCATACGACGTTACCGCCTACCAATAGATATTGTGGCAATAGCTTCCGAACTCAATTAATAAAGAGCTCCGTTAGACGAGCAACTTCCTTCCCAAATAAATCCCCGACAAAAGTCGCGGATTCCCTTCCCTTGTAACAAAACTGGTTAATAATAAGGCTTACTACCCCATCGGGCGATCGAACGCAGACATAAATCAAGTAAGAATAAAAGAAAATCTCTCCAAACGCAACCAATTCATATGAACAGTATGGTCATTCAGATGACCGACGTTTAAAGGGCAAATAAATTAGGTATTTGACAATAGTGACTTTTTGATGGCGATGATCGCAAATAGCGAATACCGAAATAGCCATGCGTATGCGTTTGCTATTGTCATAATGTAACTCTTTACTACCGTAGTGCGTATTTCTAATTGAGCCGAAATAAAAAGCCTTAGTCCTAATAGCTATTTTTTGCAGAGATATGCATTTCCCGCGAAAAACCGCTGCCGCTATCGACGACAGTGATCGATCATTTCATATTAATAAAAAATCAATTAATAGAGTTTTTTTTGTTTTTGTTTTGATTGGATAAAATATTAGTAAATTATAAACTCAGTAAATAAAGGGGGCCAGTACTTTAGCCTTCACGAATGTTTACAGCAGAATGGTTTAAAAAATAAGACATGACTGTGTCTAGTTTTAATGTGAATGCTTGCTTATCTACTGCTGTAAAGACCTCTCCCTCTCTCTTTTGCTATGTCAAAAACATATAAATCAGACACACATACACACCATAATATACTTACTTAAACAAAATTCACCATGATAACAAGTATAAAAATATATATAAAAAGAACTGACTATCTTCAAACAGCTGATCAGATTTTCTTGAATCATAGCTGACAACACTCTCTATTAAGTCAACTTTCAAACAAAAAATAACGTAATCAAAATCAGTTCAGCCGATTGGAGGCGACGATACTGCAGACAGATACACACGTTAAACTTATAGCACCCCTCTTTTTGCATCGGGGGTTTAAAAAACAATTATTATCGATAGCGGTCTTATACAATGCATTGCTTTTTATCAATCAAGATTGGCTATTAAATTTAATCTTGTTACTCGACGATTGCTTTTGTGTAGTTCTATACTCTGTAGTAGCAAGTTTGACATAGTGTGAACATGGTTTACTGTCTGTATTACTATACGTCATAACATTGTACCAAAAGTAAATTCCAGCATAGATTTGCGATGACAGACACGGAGAAACAAAACTTTTTGTTTTATTGCAAGTGAGTTACAGTTCTTGTGAAATACAATCGTTGCGGTAGTTAAACTTGTGAATAATTGTGCGGGCTATTCTTTTGGTGGGAAAATATATCAAAATATGGTTAACTAGCCGACCGTTCCGGCTTCGCACGGGTGTAAGCTCGGCCATTGCGCTACAAAATATAGTATAGTATAGTAATATTAACCTATGTCACCCGGGGGTAGAGTAGCTTCCCAACAGTGAAAAATTTTTTTTTAATCGGTTCAGTAGTTTTTGAGTTATTTCGTTACAAACATTCAAAAATACAAAGATACAAATCTTTCCGCTTTATAATATTAGTATGATGATGAAACAAAACGGTATATCATAATTAATAGTACATGGCAATGTCAACTAATTGTGCCATTAGTTGCCATGCTATTTTGTTAACACAAACACACAGGAACATCTGATAGATACATGTAATAATTAGCAAAGCTATTTGGTTACAGGCGCTGTCCTACAGGATTTGTTTATTTATCCGGGACAAAAAGTAGCCAATATAAGCTAAGTACTCCAGACAGAATTTTACCTAAACAGCAGCCTATTTCAGCCGTTATGGAATTGAGTGGGTACGAACGTCTACACTTACATACTTACACATAAACTTTCGCGTTTATAATATTAGTGGGAAGTGTTATATTCAAAACTTGACGTGATCTATAGAACCAAGCTCCCGATACGTCCCGCTTGACGAAATTTAGGACCTTGCGTCAGTTGCCACACTGAGAGAGAAAAATGTTGTACAACTCTTGCGACAATAACAGTGTGGAGCTTTGTGCAGTGTTAATAAAATTTGTTCAGTTTTATTTTAAATTCTCTGTTTTATGCATAGTAAATCAAATGGCAGAAGTTACGTTCCTCTCTTTTCATCCTACCTAATTTTCTTCTCCCAGTTCTTGCCGGATTCTCACGCATCCATGATTTGATTGCGGAATGCAATCTTTACAATCATGAATCGATCGATCGACGGTGACTTATGCGCCCGTGATAATTACGAGTTTAACTAATTTTGATCGTGCCTCTGCCACCAAAAATACTAAAACACCTAGCTGTGAAGCGTTTGATGTCTGTGAAGTTTGAAAATTAGATCCAGAACTACCCTGGCGGAAAACCAAAGGATAAAGCGTGAGTCCCTATATTTTCACAGTAACCTTTTAATATTTTTGCCATATCTCGTGATTTTGTATAAATACATGAAATAGTTATCTATGTTACAAAGGGACAACGAAATATTTTGTTCGTTGATGGCGTAAATTTAATGCGAAGTGAACCTGATCGTAGCGAGGATTTCAATAGACGCCATACGAGAACAAAATATTTTGGCCCCTAGAATACACACTATTTTTCATCACTACTTACGAGTAAAAGAAAGAGCTACGAGTACCTAATACCTACGAGTTAATATATCACTATCACTACTCAAACTCATTTTTATTATTTGCAATAACTTAGCATTGAATAGCGTGAAAATTTCGAAGAAAAAGAAATGAAAAAAAATAGAAATGCATAGCACAGTTTTTATAGCGAATAACTTCTTTATGCATTATGCGTTCGACCTCTTCACGTACTATAATAACCAATATAGAGTTAGTATTATAATGCAAACTCCTTACTAACCAAGAACGGCTCCAACTTTACTACTTTTAATCTATCAGAAGCAAAACGCGAACCAATCATGATGGGGAAAAACTCAAACTCCCACAGGAACAAACTTGCATTTGGTTCACGCTATCCTCTAAAGCCAATTGTCGTTTTTGTGAATAGATGTGATGAAAAATACAATGCCAGTGTGCATACAATCATAATAAATAGTATTGTTTCCTGCTGTCGCGTGATTTGAAAGTGCTATAGGCCTTACGTAGAGGGAAAAATAAACATTAGGTAATTTATCACTTGGCGAGAAGCGTGAAATAGCAAGTTGAAAAATTGAGTTATCTTTCGTTTGGTGTAGTTTGATAGCGGACAAAATACGCATATTTTTCTGAGCAGATTAATATAGATTAATAAAGATTCCTAGTGAAATGCTTACAAATTTCAATCTTCTTTAAACCGTAGAGCGTTTAAATTCCTGTGTTGACACAAAAGCTCTGTAGTGTCGGTATGCACAAATGCAAAATAAAAGGAAACGCAAAGAATAAGCTGGAGTCAAGCAAAGGCTAACGCTGTGTGGTAAGTATGGGTTGAATTATAGGCATTTTTTTTTTAATCTCTTAAATTTAATAATCTCTTACATTCTTGTAATTAAACACTTATAACGGATTATATCGTATGCATGTTACATTAATTAATAAAACTTAATACTTGGCATTCTGTGGTCACAGGTAGGCTATGTATTTTAAGGTAGGTAAAAATGTAAAATACAACTGATAGAATACGTGTTTATTTTAAACTCTTTTTTTTTTAGTGGTGAGAAGTTAAAGCGGAATCTAATAAAATATTGATTGAATTAATTAAAATGTTATTTTAGTGTTATCATGGAAGCTTGCTTTCCATACATTTTGTTTTTATTATATGAAAATCCGAAGTCCGGCATTTATTATCCTTAATCTTACACGAGTAATTCCCTCACAATAAAAAAAATATTTAGTATTTCTACCAAAATTGACGCGAATTCTCATATATTTTTTTCAATTTCTCTTTTTTTAGTACTTTTTACAAAATCTTGATGCACTTTCAGAATTAGCTATAAATATTTCATCAATTGATTTAGCTAAAAAGAGATTAATTAAAGCGGTAGATAATGAAAAACTCTAGGTAATAAAAACTAATCGAAAAAAAAAGAAAATTGTTTAATAACTGCAAATATAAATATACACGAAAATAAAGTTCTATAATACCTACATACATTGCAGAGACGTTTTTGTATAGTGAAAAGTACATCAGTTTCCTCACTAAGCAAAGCCTGTATCGAGGAATCCTGATTACAAAACTATTAAAAAAAACACCAATTTACATTTTAATAATCTTCGATACGTTTTTTTTTATTGGTTGGGTTGGGGTGGAATTCAAGATTCACATACCTACACACAGAGATTTTTATCTGTCTGTAATTTTTTGGTGTACACAATGAAGAATGTCTATCTATCTGTCTAATGGTTATTAACTCAAATGTTTTGTTTTTATCTACAAATAAGTTAATATTAAAAATCCTTATTTTAAATCGGCTTTTAGCACTAGGAAGGAAAATGTAAACCACCATCTGGAAGTGGCGGCCATATTGAATTTAGTGTACACTACGTGTTCGTTTCCTATCCTTTATGTTCTTTCATTTGTTAGCCATTTTAACAGGGTTGACAAAAATATACGCCATCTTCTGGTAATGGCCACTGAAAATACTACAATATTGGGTATCTATTGCATATTGTATTGTCACTAGAACTAAATTTCAGCAAAATTGGTTTTGAGGAGGTGGTTGACTCTAATTCAGTTTGCAAGATTTAACCTATGCAAACAACCTAGCATACCTACAAAAATGCAAGTTAAATTAAAGCATGCAACAAAATTGTACCACAAATTTAATGACTATTACCTACCATACGGCGTCCGGCACACTGAGCACAGACAAAGCTGTCTCAATTGTGAACAGTTGACGGTGCAAAAAGCGGCTTATTTCGCTTACTTTTAGCCTGTTTTTCTTACGATACAAGCTATGGCTTCCAAGCAAACAACTGTACAGTGTATCTATCTTTATTTGCTAGCTGTACTGTATGCAAGTTCGTACCTTCGCAATTTTTCTGCATTGCACAGATTGCACATAGGTATTAAAATACTTAGTCATAATGTGGGACGAATATTAATTCGACGAGTTATACTTTAATTGATATTCTATATACGTTTGATAACTAATTTTTGGAAAAAAAGAAGTCAAGTTTCAACAAAAAAACACTTTACATTTATATCAAAGCATCCAAGTCTTATTATGGAAACTGACGTGGTTTTCACATATTTTATTTATATTACACGGGAATTACTCACGTAAGATTAGGCCGGTTACTCCGACTATAGTTTCAACCGCATTCCAAGTCTATGATGGTTATTGAATTTGCGAGTACTTAATTTGACTTTCCCAGTACTTTGTTTGAATTTCATCCTTTCCAACTGTCGCTATGACAGAAAGTAGAAAGGGAAACGTCATGGTGGGTTGTAAGCAAGAGCGAGGCTGGTCATTCTGGTCTGAGCAGCGATGCAGTAAGCACCTTCAATATTGTACATTGTTACTCTGCCCTGGTGTACCTAGATTTAAAGTGCTAAGGTTCATTAAACTGCAAGTGAATTAATATACAGTACAAGAGTTTATGTCCACAGTCTGAAATAAAATCTGTGTCTACCAACAGAAAGGAGTTTTCTTAGACAACCATGTTTTACTTCTTATGAGTTACAATAAACGATTATAATAATTATCGTAGTTTTTTCCTTAAAAAAATTATCTCCCTCTCCACAATTTCCATGATAAAGTAGTCCCCAACTCACCACAAAGTTTTGCACCAAAATAAAATACGAGGCCGAATAATCTCCGAAATTACTCAGCGAGTTTCGCTCCCACTGACAATTCTTTCGTCTTACAGCGGCGAAATTTTTTCATAACCTATACAACCTCAATAAAGTTGAACTCTTTGCGCGTAAAACCCGTCGGTAAAATTTTTCTTTACTGCGCGACCGTCGAAATCGCCGTCCGAAATAGACTAGGCCGGGACGCTTGCAAAACACACAAAAATGTAAGTAAGTAGTCGAGGGGGTTAACAAGCTTACCTAGTTTATTTGTAAATATATTTTACTGGCGCAACTAGAAAAAATGGTTTATGATGCGTTGTTTTCTTTGTGTTCTCAGCTTAAGTTTGCCAGTAAAATAAATAGAATTACTTTTAACACAACGAGGGCTGGTACAACCTCTGAAGTGCGATATTTTTCGGGTACATCTATTGCCTTACTGCAGACAACTATATTTTTTTTGCCTTGATACTCAGGTATATTTTAGTTTGACGTAATGCTTAATTGTTCGGTTGACATAATATACGCTTGTTTTCTTAATTCTTTTTGCCATGCAGAGTCAAGTGAAAAATATTTTGGAGTTTTATTCCATCGTTAAATAAGTCACAATAAATGTTTACGCATTATACTCTACATAACACAAGTGTAGGAAAACAATGAAATAAGGCTTAATGGTTTTTTTTCGCGTTATTTATTATTTACGTACTCATAATTATACCTTATATTAAAGTGCCTAATATTGAATCAAATTAAATATCCATAGTCTGTAATTATAAATATTACTAAAGTTATATATATTTTAATATATGTGTACATTGCTAGATAGAAATCTAGAGCACATAAAACTGTTTAACACTTGTACTAAATAAATTACTTACTTTCACACACATAATATAGTCATTGTATCATTGTGATGTTTCATCGTACCATTTATTAGTATATTATTCTGTCAATGCCTCTTCGGAGGCTGTGTGTATCGCCACAGAGTATGGTATTCGCAAAGGTGACTTATACATACACTTACACCACACACGGAGAGGTACAAATTACACTACATGCATGTAATTTTGTCACATATGACGTTGTCTATAGGCTAACCATTCTATTTTATATCATATTAGAGTTACTTGTCTGCCGAAAGACAGGTTTAAAACCTAGTTCGGCAGCAACCACTCAAATATTATTTTCGCAACCACGTAGCCTTGTATTCGCTCATATTAAAATTATTTCAGTGTAATTGTTTATTAGTGAATAAAGATTTATTATTAATGATTCGTATATAATAGGTAGATACATATTGATGGAACTATCAGACAACTGTTAAACTTTCATAAAACTCAAATTATAAACAACGATTCTTTTAAAAATAATTATTAAAATCAATTTACAGCGGTGATATAACAAAAAAAACGACGTACAAAACCCTAAGTTTCATCTTGATACGTCATAATTATGAGCAGAAAACGACTTAAAAGCAACTTAATAAAGAGATATCAGTGGCATCTTTACGTAGTTCCTGCGACTCAGGAAAGCTCTAGACTACCTAAGGGAGACAAATTAATGAAGACTGCAGACTGTTTGTAGACAGTGTAGGATCGGAAGACTTAATCCCCGTCAGGTTCGGGCGGACTGAGACACGTGAATTTATACTCTAGACTGGATGGTAGTTTAGGATAAAAATAGAATGAAAATGATGCGCTTTCTGTGGTAAAGCGCATACGTTTTCTAACTATGTCTGGATCATGAATAAATATTATGGTTTGCCAAAGGTATATTAAAACTATGGATAGCAGATTAGAGCTTAAAATGTCGGAACAAAAAGTTGACTAAAACACTATTAAGAAAATCTGTCTGCAATTGTTACAAGCAGAACTAAATATAACGACGTATGATTTTAATTAGTAATTCTGTATTTATGTATCTAAATTGTAAACGGATAAGCATTGACATTCAGCGTGGTAATGCTGCTAGCATTCTGGGTAGTGGTAATTGGTAGTGGGCTTGAGCATATGGATTATCTTTTGACCTTATATACGGTTTACGGTGATAATCCAACAGTTTTTTTTATTATTGTTAGTTAGCTTGTGTTATGTTAAATAATTGAGCTACGGTGGCCGCACAAAGTGCACTAAGGGAAAGGGTATAATTGTTTAATTAGACAGCCCCTTAAGCTCAGTTGGTAGTGTACCTGCCTTCTGCGCTTGGGGGAGTGGGTTCGATTTCTACCTAGGACAATCATTTCGTGTGATTAACATTTGTATTTGTTCTATGTCTGGGTGTTAATATCTATTTAAGTACCTATGTATATTTAATATTATATATGTATGACATGTATGTATATCAATCTCTGGCACCCATATCGTATTACTAGCTTTGCTTAGGTTGGGGTCAGATGACTATGTGTGTAATAATGTTCCAGATATTTATTTATTTCTATTAAATTATATTTCATGTTTCATAATTAATTAATTTTTGTTTCTGGTTAGGTTAATTTTCTCTTTTATTTAATTAATATTTTATTTCAGGTAAGGCAAAATTAAACTTAATTAAATTAGCTTCGTTAACAAATATCTACCGATTGTAATTTATCCCAAATTCCTTATTGTACTTGAAGCGACGTAGAAGCGGAATTACACAAGAGATTCATCAGTAAAACAGTTTTAAAAACAGTGTTTTATGATATATTTAAATAAATAAGAGCACTTTCTCATCTAAAATTATAAAATTGTTCTAGATCTTATTTATTTATTTATTTATTATATACACAAACCAACATCTAACATCCATGTATTTCTGTAAATGAATGTCTGACCACATGAGCAGTGGCGTAGCTATCGGAGGGTTAGGAGGTGCCGCGCACCGGGGCCCCCAAGCTCAGGGGGCCCTTGGGCCCTGATCAGCAAACCTCAAACTGAACTTGCAAAATTTTTGCCCTTCATACACATACATGTAGCAAGTAGCTTTGAGCACAATAAAGAGCTAATGATAAAGTAGCTTGTACCCTTAAATTATTTATATTTTTACTTGATAAATCCCAACCCAGTTTATGTAGGGCCCCATTTTTTTGCTCCAGGGCCTTTGGTTACCTAGCTACGCCACTCCACATGAGATAATCAAGATTTCAACATTAGTTAAGTTGTGACAAAAACATGTGCCACGTTACTAGTGATAAAAATGCATTTGTGGTAACCATTTTTCAAAAATTGTGTCAGAAATCTATACAAGCTGTGTACGTACTTTTATTAAAAGTACGGCCTCGGTTAAAATGAAAATGTTGTAGACTATTTTGTGTGATGATTAATGAGACCACAGACTAATTAATACTCAGCTGAAAGCATTAGATTAAACTTCGTAAACCATCTTTGATTAAAAGAAAATAAAAAAAACTTTCAGTATTCTAAATTAAATAGTCTTTTGACTTTCGGGTCTAGTCTCCGCCCTTGGTCGAAGTGAACAACAGTGGCCTTAGTACGAGCACTTGCGAAAAAGTTATCGTTACGTAAACGATAGCAAAATGTCAGGACCCCACAGGACTGTCCGAATGGGTGGTCTCCGATAGGTACAATCTGGATAACTTCAAAGTGCGAGTTTTTTTTTGTTATTTAGACAAGCGACGGGCCACCTGATGGTAAGTAGTTACTCTCTTACTCACATTCTTATAATTCAGATATTAGATAGATAGATAGATAAACTCTTTATTGTTCACACCACAAATTACATATTACACGATAAAATAGCTTTAAAAAAACCTAGCGTAACAATCGGCGGCCTATACAGACCCTATATTTTATACTTTTATTTTCTACGGTTTACATTTATCTTTCATTATATATATATAATGCAATGTGTGTATATAAGTTCCCTATGAACCCGAAACGACTGGACCTATTTATATGATAGTAATTTTTAAACTTTCGCGATTTGAACACAAGTTTTGTATTTATATGAAATTTTCAGGCAATCTTAAGATAACCGCAGATCCTGTAAAGTTTGGTAGCTAACGAATTAACAGATTCTTTTTCTACAAATTACAAGAACAAGTATTGAAATCTATGTACATTGACATATTACATAATAGAAAAAAAAGAACGAAATTGCCATCTAAGTCAAAGGAGGTTGCATTGTTTTCACTTTTCATTGGCAGATAGCTTATGTTTTAAGGAGTAACTTAGACAACTTTTATCACAGATAATAACACGAGAGAAACCGCGAGGCGCAGCTATCCACACTAATATTATAAATGCGAAAGTAACTATGTCTGTTTGCTACATAATCACGGCTAAACGGCTTAAGAGATCGCGATTTACGAGTTAATAGTATGTATCATGAGGACGGACATAGGCTATTTTTTTCTGAAGAAATCGCGGACATAGTCGCGGGTATATCTAGTTATAATATAAGAAAGGAATAATCCAGTCCTCGTTCGCTGGAGAAAATTATCGCCACTAAGCAAAGGCTATTCAAAGATATTCTCCAGCGGTGAGCAGGTATTGAGTTTCATACCTTTATTACGCCTCGCAGCCATGCGCGGCGTTCATGATATCTATCTATATATGATATCTGTCTATTTAACTATATAATATACTCGATATATTTACTATTGTGTAGTCTCTATTTTTACGCAAGAATGGTCGGTTGTGTAGAAAGAGTTGGTTTAAGAATAAATTTAGTAGGAATCTTATAAGAATTCTGCATAATGATTAAGTTTTTATTTAATTAATAACAGCCTTACGTTTGACCACCGCAACTCGCATGATGATAAGCGATTATGCGGTCTACGATGGAACACGCTTAAAAAAGATAATAAGGGGTATAATAATTGGCAACTAACACAAGAAACTTATACATAATTGGAATCATAACGAAATTTTTACCTTAATTAAAATCAATATTTAAACCACACTAATCTAATAGACGAACTACAACGTGATACTTTATTACAGTTACATGATTATTTACGAGATATTTACCGTGGTAAGGTTGTAATCATTTAACTGTAGTGAACAACCGTTAGAACGGTGATACTTATTGTTTTAGTTTAAGGTACGGAACCTTAAAAATGGAAATCACAATCAAGTCAGTTAGTCAAATTATTACGATATAGAAACTTGTAATTAACTTTGTGGCTGTTAGAGGAACTTGTTTAACTCTCATGACTAGGCAAAGTTGCACCTCTAACCAAGGGGCACAACAATATCACCTAAAAGTTAAACACCATTCATATATTTATTGCTAAAACATCGCCTGTAGCATGTCGTCTAAAAGTACTTCAAGTTTAAAGTGTTTTCAGTTTACTACTTTCCAACTTGTAATGGCGCTTCAATAAGTCGAAAGTTATATCTATGCCCATAAAATTGATACCCATAACAGTATGCCAATCGCAAAATTGAAAGCCATACTAAAATTGCCGCGATAAAATCATTTAGTGCTTGAAACTTCCATGGTTTCTAGTAAGGTTTTATAACTGGCAAAGCAATAATAGCCATGAATACACCCATATAAATATAGGCACCTGAGTTATTGGCGTATACAATGCAGATCAGACTATCAAGGGAGTTTATCATTATTATAAGCCTTTTTATTTTATGATACTGAGTGACAAGACGAGCGAAGTCGCTCGCCTGATGGCTCTTCACGCTTGCCTATAACAGCTCAACGCTACTCAGAATTTTGAACTTCAACAGTTCAAAACCCTGGATGGCAATGAACTGCGCTCGTCACCCCTAGATATAAGATGTCAAATCTCTGTGTGCCCTGTAATTTCACTGGAAACATTGCCCTTCAATCCGGAACACAGTAGTGTTTGCAATACTACTAAGCCTATCATATTCCCACTGCTGAGATACAGGCTTCTCTCAGAGAGTGGAAGGTCCTAATCCACCACGCTGGCCCAGTGCATGTTGGTGCATATCATATACGTTTGATCTTTTAAATTTCTTGTAAATACCGGTTTCCTCATGATGTTTTCCTTCACCGTTGTTGAACGATAGCATCGAAATTGCACATAATTATATTTAAGTCATCGAGATACAATATCTATAGAATCACAGTCGTGCCAAAACTCGACGCATGCTACGAAGTTTTAGTTAGTTGTAAGGCAACCGCGGTCCGACTACAACGCCGCGCGACGCCAGTGCTACGATGCCATAGCGGACAAGCGATATTGAACACTATACAAGCGACATAACGTCTCATCATCATCATCAGCCAGAAGACGTCCACTGCTGAACATAGGCCTCCTCCTTTAACCTCCACACTGAACGACATCCTGCCATCTGCATCCACTGGATGCCCGCGACCCTCACAATGTCGTCCGTCCATCTAGTGGGAGGCCTACGCTGCATCTTCCGGTTCGCGGTTTCCACTCAAGAACCTTTCTTCCCCATCGGTTATCAGTTTTTCGAGCGATGTGGCCTGCCAATTGCCACTTCAACTTGCAGATTTTAATAGCTATGTCAGTGACTCTGGTGGTTTGACATAACGTCTAAATTGTAGTACATAAATGTGGCATTGTGAATTATATAATTGATGTTTAAGTATGTACACGACACTCGGATGTTTTTTTTGGACTGTTTTCACTTAGAGATTGTCACTCCATAGGTATTGTATATCGATGATTTAAGTACTAAAACCCCTAAATAAGTCATTCGTGCAGGATCGAGGATCGAACAAGATTCCGTCAGAATGTAAAACGCACTACTTCTAGGCTACTATTGCTAGCAACGAGGGACATATGTCTTATTAGGTACAATTATCATTCATGTTCATATGTCTCCGTATTTCTCTGAATCTATTTACAATGTCGCTAAACCGTTTAATGCAAAAACTGTAAGTACGGCTCACTTACTAATATTTTTGCGCACACTAAGACACCAGTGACAGCAAGTCACTGAAGTTGGTGCAGCGACACCAATAAAATAACTAACTAATAGTCCACATGCAGAAAAAGAGGTGAATAAATAAATAAATTTCATAATGTGCAGTAAATTATTGACTATTCAATGTTAAGGCGTGTGACAAGCTAGTCGCCGTGCCATGTTGCTTAGATGGGCATCGCATAATTTTACAAATTTTAAAAACCAAACAGTAAGCACCTAATTGGATCTGGCTGTTTTCCATGGCAAAAGAAGATAATCATTCATATTTTACTAATTTAAAATAAAAATCATGTATACAAAAATACGCCAACAAAATAAGATAACATTTTACAAATCACCGTAGCGTTTTCTTTGATAAAAAATGCCCCGTAATCAAACTAGAGACTGCGTTCAAAACATAGACTCTGCCAACTTCCCTGGCGTATAACTTTCCGCTTATAAAACCCCCCGCGTCCACCGAGGCCACTAAATTAGCTACATTCAAAGGAGACGCTTCTGAATTCCGGAAAAATCCGTAATAGTAAGTTGGGGTCGTAAAAATCCGGAATACAAATTCGGCCTGACCGGATAAACGCCGGCCTAAAGGGTGGATGTTTTTCACTCGTTATTTTGTAACTTCGAAGTTGTTTTGTTATGCAGGATATAAATATTTTGTTTATGGATTTGACTAGACAAAAATGTTTCTTGAAAGGAGAACTAGCTTTGTTTGCAATATTGTAGCCAATTTACTGCCATACGAAATTGTTGAGACCTATATTTATATGTCCAATATTTTGTTTCTGTTTGGCATTGAACAAAATATTCTTTATATAGATGACATATGTTACATGGCTTTTGCGTCTTTTACAGTGTGTGAAATTCAAAAGACACCTTCATTGATACTTGAATAAATCAATTTAAGAGTAATTTCTGATCGTCCGCATTGTGAGCAGATATGTTAAGTATTAGGAAATATGGCCTGTTGTTGGTTTCGTGATGTTTTGCTCTCTTCATAGGAAGCCTGTCGTACCAGGTTATATCGTGAACTGGGTTTCTTTATATCGGTAGTACTGGTTCCTATTCTTTGCAAACTGTCCCATCCACCATGCTTGATACATGTTAATGAAAACTTTTGTGTTTGCAGCGCTAACAGAAAGACTTGTAGATTATAGAAACTTTAGCAAGCATTTAAGGGTTTTGTTGGCGCACTTATGCCGCAAATCTAGTGCTCTACTTTTACGCCCAGTTAGAAAGAGATAGAGATTAATAGTCTAGCAAGGCGCAGGAACCTAGCTGTTAACGTCAAAGCAAAGCGTAAGTCGCTTCCTGTATGAATGTATCGCCAAATTGCTCCCGCGTAGTTCATCGAAAACACCTTAAATCAATTTCAATTTTAACTCGTTTTGTCAAATCTGTCCCACCTACTACAACTCGAAATGAAAATTGTGTAGAGAATATTTATAAGAGCCAGGATAAGCGTTCCCTTGGAGCATTATCGTGAAAATCGAGACCATAGCAGCCGGCCGACTTGCAAAACTTGTCACGCGACCGCGCCGACAAGCAGGACAGCCAAGTCCTTTGATCTGCTACCTTTTTCTTATTTGTTTTCTTTATTTCGAGTGTTAAAAGCACATCTTCATCCATTATGGTGATTTACAGCCACCAATCTGCTAGTTTCCATGTTCATATTGGCTAAATGGTTAGGCCATGTTAACTCATTCAATTATGGTGATTGTGAAACCTAAAATCACCATAGTAATATAAAACTATGTACTGTCGGCGAAAATATCGCGTCATGTACAAGAATCTTATGTCAGTTGTAAAATGTATGACAATAATAGTTTTTAGACGTAGTCAGATTTCAGATAGGCGAGCAGATCTCAAACTGAATAAATAACATAACGGACATCGAATAGCAATAGCATGAAGCTCTCAATGTTTTTGTAAGGTTGCCGACCTAAATAAACAACGTACAGAGTGATACAATAGTTAGAAATGAGGGTCAGATGTCTGTTATAGATACGAATTTTGTTTTGTTCAAACTGAGCAGAATACTTTGCACAGAGCTTTAGCAAGATATACCCCGTCAGTTCACTTGATTTGCATGTTTGTGGCCTATCTTAAAGTAAGGTCAATGCTTCAACCTGAAAGAAAAAATATTTCAAATCGGTTTATAAATGGCAGTGGTAAACGTAAAAAAACAACTCAATTGAGAACCCCTATCTTTTTTGAAGTATGTTAATAAAGCAGTGTATTCACTCACCGACGACGTGTATGACCGCGGAGCGCACTTCCGTGTGGAAGGAGGGCGCGTCGGCTGACACCTCACAGCGGTACCGACCTGCGAGCGCACGGGACGCATCCCGTAATACCACTTGTTGGGACGTTGATTTCGACACCTGGAACAGAACATATAAAGCTATTAGTCCAGTCCAGACATAAATCATAAATAAGAAAAAAAACGGACTTCTCAAAATTTTTATAAAATTGGCAAATTCCGTTACTTGGAAGATCATAACTATTGTCATTTAAATAAAAAAATCCCGATAATTTGATTTAAAAGCCATACTACTGAACTGGTTTTAAGGAAATTTCTATGTGATCAATCTGAAAGTATGCTCTTTTAATTTTTTTTTTTTTATTCGGTTCATAAATAACGGAATTCTGAGGTAACAAACAAAAAAAAAACAAAAAAAAAGACGCATTGAGAACAGAGTCGGTCCAAAAAGTGGGAAAATTACCCAGGGTTTTACAGGTAGCGTATGTTAGTCCGAAAGGGGTTAAATAAAGTAATCATTTTAAACAAAGGCGAAGAATATTGGCAGAGTTGTGTATCTCTAGTTCACATTTTTTTCACTGATAAATAAAAAAAATATATACAGTTTAGGCGTCTGACTATTCTCCTAATGTTAAGTGACGATGTGGTCAAATTTGCTAAACAAATCTAGCCTGGAACGCAAACTGGCTCTCAAATGACAGATTATCAAATTGAGGTAGCAATGTAGATTAACAGATGCAATTTTATCTAATAAATTCAATTCTTTATTTGCTAGTTTATGGGTCACATTGTTCTGATTGTACAGCCAAAACGACCTTTAATCAGGCATGCAAATTAATAACTAAGTAAGTATATAATTTATAATAAGTAGCTACCTATTTATAAAAATACCCCAAATAATTGCTATAATATTTTTTTACTACAACATCCTGCGCGATAGACGTAATAGTGAAACGATGCTTTTTCAAAAAAATGCTTAAATTGCTTAAAAGCTCTCGCTCACTAGCCACTTTTTAGTTCAGCAGAGAATTTATAAAAAGGCAAGTCCACTAATCTAATTAGTAGCAAATTATAAATGAAAGGCTCCATGTAAATGCAGTTATTCCTGAATAATTCCAATCTCACAGCCGGTATGTTATCAGGTATGTGGTAGGTGTCAATGTTGAGTTGTAAATGAGTATCTGTTCTTTTTCCCAAAGTATCAAAAAAAGTAAATATAACTAAAGATGATTTTTCACAAATTTTGCCATATCTACACTAATATTATAAGGAGGAAAGATTTGTACCTATTTTTGTATGTTTGTAATGAATAGGCTCCGAAACTACTGAACCGATTTGAAAAATTCTTTCACTGTTGGGAAGCTACACTATCCCCGGGTGACATAGGCTATATTATATTTTGTAGCGAGGCCGAAGGCCGAGCTTACACTCGTGCGAAGCCGGGGCGGACGGCTAGTCGTAAATATAAATACAGTGCACTGTTCGTAAATTCTGGGACTTGAAAACAGGCTCACAGGATTCTTATAGGTTAGAAAGTACTTAGTTCTAATTTGCTTCTAGTTTACGCGTCAATAAAGTTGCAAACTTGTTACTCGATTTTCATTATATCTACGCTCAGACACAGCCGGGAAAAACTTTATAAAAATGTCAGCCTGAGTTTAGAGGAGAGCCTTTAAAACAGTTGAAAAGTAAGTCAATTAATTCAATGTGTTTTTTGTTGAAAACATTTTCCTGGTTGATGTTTACACAGCTCCGCTCCAATAATTTTCGGATCGGCGAAGAAGCATCGATATTGAAAGCTTTTTAAAATAACCTACTTTGGAAATCCAATAACTGTTATACTTATATTATAATAATGGCTATATTATAAGAACCTACTGTGCTTATATTTAAAACTATCTAATTATTAACACCTCTGTAACTTTAATGATGTTAATAGTTATATAAAAATATGCTGTTAATAAACTATTATTTTTAACAAAGTTAAATAACGTAGCCTTAAAGACGATTAAGGTCAAATAGCCCTTGGGGGTAAGCTTCGTTAACGCCTAGAGCCTAGTGATTAGCCTAGCTACTAGAAAATAGGACTCAATGTTCTAAATGCAACTAACTGGCTACTCGGCAATAGAAAAAATGTTTTAAATGCAACTATCTGATTACTCGGCAATAGGATAAAATGTACTTAAGTCAACTATCTAGCTATTCGCAAAAGTAAAAAAAAACAACTGTCTGGTTAGTCGACATTATGACAAAATATTCTAAAGGCAATACTCTACAACTAACTGGCTCCTTGGCTATAGGGCATAATGATCTAATGGCAACTATTTAGCTACTCGGCAATAGGAAAACAAATTCTAAACGCAACAAACTGACTACTCGGCAATAGAACAAAATGCTCCAAATGCAACTATCTGGTTACTCGGCAATAGGGCGAAATGTTCTCAAGGCATTTAACAAGGTGCTAAGTAGTGTGGCCTTGCGAGGGATTAAGAAATGTTTGTTCTAAAACCAAGTAGCTGGGCAACTCGCTAGTACCGCTACAGCTCACTGTACAAAGTTCAGCATAATAGTTTAAATCAATAAAGATAACTTTACTCGCTGCCACCGGAAAAAAATGTTGTACCATTTTTTGACAAGTTGATGCAATTTTGAGTGCAAAACCATTCAAAAACAAACTGCAAGTGAGATCCAAATCATCCATGATATTCACAGATCGCTGCGTTTATTTTTATACAAATCCTCGTATATTTTGAAACAAAAAAGTTACGGCCGTGCCAAAATAAACTAACTGTACACGATAAGTCTCAATTGACCATGTATGTACGCTTGTTACCCGAATACGGCAAAGCATTGTAGTTACGGTGCTTTTATGTTCGATAGATTTGTGTAGGTTTAGAGATGATCACTGTATAGGTAACATCTCAGATCAGATAAACAAGGAAGATAAAAGAAGACGGTATTTTTTTTTAATATATAGGCTCGCGTTTGACCGCCAACTCGCCTGATGTTGAGTGATGCGGTCTACGATGAAGCACGCTTGCCTAGAAGGAACCGATTCATTCGTGATTTGAAGACACCCAGATTATAACTACAGGGAAACACCCATTCAGGTAGCGCATTCCACATATTACCACGTATTGTTCGCGTTCAAGTCTCCGTGTTTTACCCACTTTTTTCACTATGCCACTAAACCGCTAAACGCAAAAACTGTGAGTATGGCACACTTACTCTTTTTTTTACGCCCACTAAGATACTCGTAGCGACACCAATAAACTAACATAAAAGGACAACAAGGTCATCTGCGCAGGATGAGTTTGATTAAAGGCTGGTGCCTGATATAGTCCAGAAGCGTTCACATTCACCACACTACCCTACCATATGGTATGGTGTGGCGAATCTCCCTTTTTTTGTCTGATCTGAGGTTTCACCCTAAAGCAAAAAGGGTAAAAACAAACTTGTCCCGTTTGCGCTCGGATGCCCAGCTCTAGCCAACACTTTGCAAGGCAGAGTAATTAAAACCACTTGTTTTGTTCGTCCTCGCTCCTTTTATATCGATGTTGGCAGAACCCTGTGTCCTGTTTTTAACCATTGACGGAAACAGACCGGCGTTATAATTTAGACGTGTATGTGTGTATCTGTCTGTGACATCGTAGCTCCCAAATGGATGAACCGAATTTCGTTTGAAACGTGACTTGATCTTAATTCAAGACAATATGGTCAGTTGTTAGAAAAATATTAAATAATATTAATATTAATTATATATAAAGGTCGGGGAAAAAGTTTCTTCGTATTTTATAAACAAATTCAAGACATATTTTTTTCAAGTTTAATTACATTTAATTATAATATATATGTTCCATTTTGTTCGATAACTTGTTGCCATCTTGTAGGTAGTGACATGATCCCGTTGCTGTATAAATTTTGGGACTTCTGATCAAAAAAATGCAACAAGTAGTTTTGACAGTCCTCTCTGGATGTTAATCTAACACTACCCAAAGAATTCTGAAGAGACCGAAACAGGTGGAAATCTGAGGGTGCAAGGTCAGGGCTATATGGTGGATGCATTAACACTTCCCAACCAAGGTCTCTCAATTGTTGCTAAGTGGCCAAAGATGTGTGCGGTCTGGCGTTATCATGATGAAAGACCACGCCCTTTCTGTTGATCAATTCCGGCCGTTTTTTCTCAATTTCTTCTTTGAGTCTCATCAGTTGTTGGCAGTAGAGATCCGAATCGATGGTTTTGCCCGGCGGTAAAAGCTCATAATGAACGATGCCCTTCCAATCCCACCATACACACAGCATCACCTTATTACGTGTTAATCCGAGTTTCGCTACAGTCTGTGGTGCTTCACTGCCCTTTGACCATGATCGTTTGCGCACATTCTTGTCGTAGGTGATCCATTTTTCATCACCAGTGATCAATCTTTTCAAAAACGGTTCGGTTTCGTTACGTTTTAACAGTGAATCGAAAATGAGCACACAATTCATTTGGTTTCTTTCAGTGAGGTCGTGTGGCACCCAAATATCGAGTTTTTTTTTATACCCAGACTTTTTCAAATGGGTCAAAACTGTTTTGTGGTCGATCCCCAGTTCTTCAGCTACGTTGTAACTACTAATATGCCGATCTTGCTCCACTTTTTCAGAAATGGCATCGATTTTATCCGTAACAGGGCGACCAGAGCGAGCTGCATCTTTGACATCAAAATTCCCGGATTGAAAACGCTTGAACCAACATTGTGCTACTCTTGATGACACTGCATTAGGTCCATAAACGTCACATATTTTATTCGCGGCTTGTGTCGCATTTTTCACTTTTTTGTAATGAAACTTCAAAATATATCGAATTTCTTCGTCAGATTCACTCACTTTATCGAACAAAAAAACAATTGAAAAATGGCGGGAAATTGCTTTTTACTTTTTGTATTCCTTTTTTTAAATGTCCTATTTTTAATGGTACCAAAACCAGCCAGATACAAACAGTACAACCGATGAGATTTTACTACAACTTTATACATACAAAATACGAAAAGACTTTTTCCCCGACCTATATATCAAGGGTTAAAAAACAATTTAAGCAAAGTCTAAAATAAAGCTAGCTCACGATAAATTCCAAACTTACTGACCAATAACAGCTCAAAACCAACATACTCCAATCATTCAAATTCCAATGAGAACACAAAAAGAAAAAGAGCGTTCCATTTCCGACCAACCTTTTGAAACGCCTAGCAAAAAAGTTTCCACTCCATCTACCGCGCTTGTTTACATTGACCGAGTCTCATTTTAATTTCTCACTACATCCCCGCTATATCCCAGCCATTATTATCTTTGACGAGAGGGGTTGAATACCCCTTTATTACCCCTTTCATTTTTATACCGATGGCTTTTTTTATTACGCTAGCGTTTGTTACTTTATATAGCAGTATTGGTTGAGCTGTGACATCATTTGATTTGTTTTCGTAGGTTGGTAGGCTTAAAAAATAGATTTTGAAGCATTCACTTTAAAAGTTAGGTCGGGAAAAATGAACTATTCCAGTGATGTGGTGCTAACATGTATACTGCGCACCAGCGCGAAATCAGTCTTTCGTGAAATTCTTTACTGTGCGGTTGTTACTTTACTTTTGTGAACAAATATAAATAAATACATAAATATTATGTAAACACGTAAAAGCACGCTACGACGCGACGGAGTTGAGATTTCGATAGACGGTGCATATTTTTTGGTACTACACATATATACTAAAGTTATAATAACTAAGCCGAAATATCGTAATAACAGAGCTCTATTTACAACCTTATCACAGTTGATATCCCTTTAATAATCATATAATAAATAAATAAATATCTGGGACATTATTGCACACATGGTCATCTGAACCCAAACTAAGCAAAGCTTGTAATATGGCTGCCAGAGACTGATATACATACATATTTATTTTTAAATAAATACTTAAATAGATATTAACACCCAGACATAGAACAAACACAAATGTTCATCACACAAATGTTGGTCCTAGGTGGGAATCGAACCCACGCCCCCAAGCGCTGAAGGCAGGATCACTACCAACTAAGCTAACGGGGCTGTCAATATTCATATAAATTTGTAGTGAACAACCGTGATAGTTTAAAACATTGCTATATTTGTATAAAATGTTCGGATCACATGCATCTTCATGTATTTAGCTCAATATTTTGTCAAATTTGACAAACTAGACAAAACCAATAAACGATATCTTTGTTATTAAAAACCAAGGTAAAGTACATTAATACAGCTCGTTATATTTTTTCTGCTTTGCCGCTTTATTGAAAGTAGAAAAACAACAGAATTTAGTCTCTCAGCAACGTCTAGAATTTTATTACACCCTTTCGTCATTGGCCTTTTTTCTCCACAATTGTCAATATTTGTATTAAACTTCGGAACTCTTTACTTTTATTGAAAGATAAAATTTTACTGCGATAGATTTTGGGCTATCTGTTTTTTTATTCGATTTTATTTTCTTTCTGTGTTAACGATTCGACATTTGTGTCAAGGGTAGAGCTTTTTGTTGCTGAATAACTCTCATCGCTATCAGCTAATATTAGTTATTTACTCGATACATCACCAAACTGTCGAGACGAATAGTCCAGGACCGGACTAAACAACCAAACTAAACTAGCCCTGGCAAACAAGCTAACGGGCCAACCGATGGTAAGCGATCACCTTAGCCTATATGGATAAAAATTTAACACCAGTGGCATGACAAATATGTTGCTACTTTTTAAGGAAAAGTAGAAAAAAAAGTAAAATGTAAGTGAGGATGCTGAGCTGACCCTAAATTTAAATCACAATGATTAAGCTATAACCAAGCAATCTTGCGCATGACGATGGAAACAGGCCTGACGGTATGGCACTTTTTTGTTCTCTGGAGGTTGGGTCGGTCCCTTTCATGGGACACGACTTGTATCGATACTTTGGCACTGTCACTTCTTCCTGAGACACAAGGTAGGGCTAGTGATAGTGCAGCGGCATCGGCGCAAATATGCTAACCTCGTCAGTGTAACATATTTAAGCCGTTTGGGTCGAGACATTGAACCCTTAAGGCCCGTGAGCTCACCTCATTTTAAAAAATCTTTCAGAGCACCTGGTTTATGCCTTGCGTTGCCAAAATGCTGTTATGTTTCTGGCTCAACACACAAGCATTGCCATTCAGCATGGTAATGCCACCAGCTTTAACAACATGCCACCAGGCTTGAGCATTTGTATTGTCTTAAGACCTTCAACGATCTATGGGAGTTTATCTGTTTTTGTAGTATGTTGTTTGCTTGTATTTTATTTAGTTAATAAAGGCTCTTATAAATAAGTTTAAACATACCATGTTTGTTAATATTATACGGGAATTACTTACGTAAGGGTTAAGCCAGTTACTCCACTGATCTACTCCGACTATAGTTTAAACCAAATTTGGCGTCAATCAAGGCATGTTCTTTGTTTGCACCTCAAAAAGGGCCACCGAATGTGGTTGAAACTAGAATCGATGTAGCTGGATTAATCTTAAGAAAGTAACTCCTGTATAAACAGTATGTGTGAAATCCACGTCAGTTTCCATAATAAAAGTACCATCTCTATCAAGAAAGTAGATACAATTAGCTATAAGTTAGAATTGGTTATCTCCAAGACTCAATTTTTCCATCTAAACTTATCAAAATGTAAAACACCCAATAACTCAACTTGCGAGAAAACAACTCAGACGGGATCCGGTTCAAAATAAATTGAAATAAAAAGTTTTGAAGATACATTTCTCGACAAATATTGTTGTTTTGGGTCACTTTGAAGGTTCTGAGTGCCAAGATACTGTTTTTCAATATTTATACATTGAAGTTTATATAACAATGACAATGTTTACTTATATATTTTTACTATATATTTATAGTATAAGTAATACGAATACTGTTTTAAAATATCACGGTTGTTCACTAAAGTTATATGATTATTTACGGGATATTTACCGTGGTAAGGTTGTGGAAGGAGCTCCCGATATTTCGGCGCAGTTACATGCACCATGTTCACGGTCCATGAGTCTTCCCGTGAACATGGTGCATGTAACTGCGCCGAAATATCGGGAGCTCCTTCCACAACCTTACCACGGTAAATATCCCGTAAATAATCATATAACTTTAGTAAATACGAATGTTTGTTTTACGGAAATAGGTATATAGTAGGTAAATAGAAGGTTTATAATTATAAATTCGAACATTTATGCTATTGGTACAATTCTGCATTCGGTACAGTTTAGCGATTTGTACAAATTGTGATTTTTTAGCAGTTTGTTCAAAGTTGTTGTTTACCTTGTTAGCAATTCGTACGAAAATAAATAGCGACGTACACCGTACATATTTTCTTAGTATCGTTCGTACAATTTGTGTTTCTTGAAATTTTACTTTGTACAAATGTACACATAATAAATACATATACTTTTTAAGGTGAAAAAATGTTTAGTTGCCTAATTGCAAGTAAAACCACGGGGCGTTGCAAGTAATAGGTAACTATTGAACTATTGCGTTTTGGAAACGGTGCTAGTAACCATAAGAACGCGTGTTCGAAAGTAAGATCCACAATGCTTTGCCAACTGTGCCTTAAATAAGTATGAAACTATATAACATGCCACGAAATAATACGGTAAACATGGTAATAAAATTAAACACACGAATCAAACGCATCTTCCAATGGATACTACATGCTGCCGGTGGTCAGGGCTGCAGACTTAGAAACCTCCTGATGATTCGTGCGCTGCCGTGTTAGGCCTTCTGTATCCGACCCTTGACCCCAACCGTCATAAGAGCCTCTTATTACATTTAATTTTAGTTTCCAATTATTTGACGTTGTCGTCTATAATTGAGGTCGTCGTAAAGCGCTCGAGGAAGTAGCATCTTTTCGGTATCTTGGGAGTTTTATACGTAACGACAACCGCCTTGAAACCGAAATATCCTCACGCATTGCTAAGGCTGCGGCAACTTTCGGAATGTTACGCAAAAGAGTTTGGGACTCGCATGATCTGCGGTTGCACACAAAGATTGCTGTGTACAAGGCAATAATTCTACCCATAATGCTGTATGCCACCGAAACTTGGTGTCTTTACAAGGGTGATGTCAAACGCCTTGACATTTTCAACATGAAGTGCTTAAGATCAATTCTTCGTGTAAGGTGGCAAGACCGAGTTCCAAACTCCGAAGTTTTGAGAAGAACAGAGCTATGTGGCATAGAGTCCTTGCTAATTAAGGGTCAACTGAGATGGTGTGGACATCTTGTACGTATGGATGACTCTAGGTTGCCTAAAGCTGTCTTTTACTCGCAGCTGAAGGAGGGAAAGCGTACACCTGGGGGCCAGTACTTGCGTTACAGGGATGTCCTGAAGCGCCATCTCACCGCATGTGACATCCCGTGCGAGGGTTGGGAAGAGCTCGCGCAACAGAGGCGAGAGTGGCGCAGCTCTGTTCATAAGGCTGTTAATAATTTCGAAGAGAAGCGAATACAAGACCTAGATGCTAAACGCCTTATCATTAAAACCCGTCCGAAGCCTACCTACACTTACACATACAATGCTGATGGTCAGTTGCATTGTGCGCCTTGCAACAGGACCTTTAAAACTAAGTTTGGTTTTGCCAGCCATATACGCGCTCATAACCGGCGCTAGTCAGGTTCGCCGTTGACGGACACGTCAAGGAGGCCGATATTATAATTGAGGTCGTGATGTGATGACATACGTCACTACTGAAACGTGATCTCTTACTATGGGCCCCCTTAGCAAGCTCAAAGTCGCACAACGAGCTATGAAGAGGGCTATGCTCGGGGTTTCTCTACGAGATCGAATCAGAAATGAGGAGATCCGTAGACCAACGAAAGTTACTGACAGCCCACCGGATTAGCAAGTTGTAGTGGCAGTGAGTAGGGCACATAGCACGCAGAACAGATGGCCGATGGGGCCGAAAGTTTCTCGAGTAGAGACCACGGACCGGTAAGCGCAGCGTAGGACGTCCACCCAAAAGATGGACAGACGACCTAAAAGAGACGGCAGGATAACGCTGGAAGTAGGTCGATTCTAACCGGTCCTCTTGGAAATCAATGAGGCAGGCCTATGTCCAGCAGTGGACGTCCTATGGCTGAAATGATGATGAATAAGATCTCTATTTTGCATTTATGTTTTTAAACATTTCCCGTTTCCTCCAAGCAAGTATAATAAAATATAATAAAAGTGCAGCGGCGTAGTGATAGCGCTGGATAGTACCGATTTGGCACGGAATGGGGCTGCATGGTGATCGTCATTCATTCCAACTATTAAAACTACCGAGCATGGTGCGCTTTTCCTTGAGATATGATTTAAGATTGCACTCCAGTAAGTCAAAAGTTACAGTACTTTAAGGAGCGACCTACCATCATTGGGGGCCAACTGGGACGGAAAACTGGTATGTGGAAGGTGAACTGGTATGTGGCGATTTTTGTTTAAATTTGCTTGATTTATGCTATTGAATCTGTGTGCAAATAACCGTATAATTTTTAAATAGAACTTTCGTCCATCTGATTTTTCCAGTCCTTGCTTCCGTGGACCTACAAGGTATAGAATGTCTTTCCCCCAAAGGTCTTCCCACCGAGCTTCAACATGAAGCGTTCTGAAAAGGGTGTCTACTTCTACCTATCCAGGCTAGCAAAGCACCGTCAATACCACTAGTGTTGACCACATGAACTCGTTCTTAAATGACGGCGTTTTGAGGTAAGAAACATAAAAAAAGGAATTGTGAACCCCCTCAAAAAACAGTGTCCTATGTTACACGTATAGACAGGTATAAATACTGAAGGGACTATATTTCAAAACCTAACTGCGCTGTAAGGTTTTAACCGCGTAGATATTCCCGATGATCGATGGTGGCCGGGTGGTACCATGAGTGCTTTACAACCTGACAGCACTTGGTTCGATCATCGGCCCTGCCCCAATGACTTACTCGTATGTAGTACTTACATAAATTAAGTGAAATTTCGATGCCATCGTTAAAAAACGGTGCATGTTTTCTCACGAAGTTCAAAGACACTCACTCCGCTTTCTCTCTCTATCTCTGAGAGAAAACCTAGCAGTAGGATGATGAAATGATGATACCTAATTTATAATTACATGGCAACAACAATTGTACTTTTTCCTTTTTTCTTATTCTTAATTATTTTGTTCCATAGTTACGATAACGTAATCAAAATTGCGATTTATTTTGGTAACGGTTCCAAAACATGCTTACGGATTCCACGGGCGTTTTCCTCCTCGCAAAAATATCGAATTCCTATTATTTCGCCTGTTACGTTCCATGAATATGTCCGATTTTAACGTAGAAATCGAAAAAAAATTGAATCACTAATATGTGATTTACATTTGTTAAAGTAACCAGTTTCTTTAACATACACCATTTTAACCATAATGAATAATTAGCCATAAAACACATTCCAAAGACGGGATGCGTCTCTTGCAAAGCAATTTCAACCCTATAATCTTCGTAATAAGATACAAAACTCAAGAAAGGTCATATTCCACGACATCTGCCGTTGCGCGATGTGTATCATATTAAGAGTACACTTAGGTTGAAATTGCTTTAATGGAGAGCTTCTTGTTACGCCTTAAATGGGTGACAGTGAAAAGCAATTGCGTGTTACTTTGCCCAATTCCAAAAATATTCTAAATTTGATTCGCATCAGAGCTGCCTGGTTTGCCTTTGGGTGCCCCGAAAGCTCTAATGCTCCAATATATAAACTTACTTGTTTATCCGTAAGCAGGTACTTGTAATATCAATACCCTTGCAAAATATCTAGTAGGTCGTTATATACACGCTAGTTTTCCCTGTTCAAGGAAGGAGAAACTGTTCTGTTTGTTCCGGTACTCAAATACTCCTGAAGGAGGTTTGATGAGGCCCTCTCGTATAGGTAATACGCCATAAGGATACGGGGTCACGGCATTTTGGAGAAAAGAGGGTTATGCGAATCGAAATACAATTTCTGCCTCGGAGATAAGCGAGATTTAGTTGGATAAAGATATACTTAGATAAGACGAGCTCGGCGAGAATTTGCTCGCGTTTTTCTGTCTTTTTCTTTCTCGTTAACATTATGTATGGAAATAGAAAGAGCGAAACTTTATTGTGAATGGAAATATGGGTCTTAAGTCTTCACTTTTGACGATGTAAGTTAGCTGGTAGTGGTTGGAAGCGAGAAGCCGAAGATCGGGCTGAGTGTCGGATCTTGGGAGAGGTCTTGGGGCCAGTACTACACTAACTACTACTATAGTGTAATATAGACTGATTATGGTTCTTCAGTAATATTGATAGTGTTATAGGCATATTTTTGAGTGATAGAATTGTTCTGTTCAATCTGATACTAGCGTCGCGGCTTTATCATTCCACTAGGCGCCAGCGCCTGAAAATTCATCCACACATTATGATGTGTGGATGAATTTTCAGGCGGATATATATCATAATATGGATCATAGGTCTGTGGATTTTTTCTCACACCTGCAATACGTGGAATGAGCAGGAGCTGGAAATGTCTCGGGATTTCCAAGTAACTATAACATGGGGTTCTTCAAAAGGCCTGCTAACAGAATATTCAGAGGTCGCAACGTATCTGTGATGCCCCTGGTGTTACAGCTATCCATAGACGACGGTTATCGCTTACCATCAGGCGACCCGTTAGCTAGTTTGCCACCTATGACAAAAAATATATATTTTCATTTGAATAAGAAACGCTAGCATAATTATGTAAAGAACTAACTTTTAAACTAGCGGCGGCCCGTGGTTTCACCAGCTTTTCTGCACTAACCGTATATTTTTCCGATATGAAAAGTAGCCTATAGATTAATCGAGGGTATAAGCTACCTCCACATCAAATTTCATCCTAATACGTTTAACCGATATGGGGTTAAACAGACATACATTCTCACACACACTCACAAACTTTCGCATTTGTAAGTTGTGTACATATTAGTATGATAGTGTGAAATAAGGATAGGTATGTAACAAAACCAAGTGAGTGTTCACTTGAGAGCTAACTTCCATGAAAAATTTAAGATGTCAAATTGAAAACCCCTCCTCTTTAATGTCTATTAAATTTTCACATTAAACTGTCTCTACCATACCGCTTTGAAAGCACTCGTAATCAAGCAAAATCATAAAATAAATATTAACGTACAAAAAAACTTGTAGATACCAGACTCAATGTGCTATTTATGGACCATTATAGTAAAAAAAATGTAGGCTTGGCACTTTTTTTCTCCCCAATTCAATTACATTTCCAAAAACACCCGTTAACCTTGTCTTGCTTATAATTAGGGCTTACTAAGCCACAGTAAAATTAAATGGGTAGCCTAACTTAACAATCTTTCAGATTAGAGCTGAGAAAAAACAACCAGGCTATCTACACTGATTTTCGATTAATAAATAGACAATAATTTAATTATATAAACATCTTTAATTATATATTTATCTTTAATTTAATTATATTAAAAAAAAGTATTTTAACTTAACATAGAGTTAAATATCAAGAGGTGGTGATCTGAATATTGCGTCCGAATAACATTATTATGTTTAGTATTCGACAAATATGTGCTAAAGTTACATGATTATTTACGGGATATTTACCGTGGTAAGGTTGTGGTAGGAGCTCCCGATATTTCGGCGCAGTTACATGCACCATGTTCACGGGAAGACAACCGAACAACCACAACAACAACAACCACAACCAACCATGGTTGTTTAGTGAACAACCGTGATAGTTTAAAACAGTGTTCAAATATGTGCTATTTGTCGAAATCTCAATTAACTACGTCGTATCGTAGCCTGCGTGTTTGTAACTGTGCCTATTTACGTTTTCTCTCAAGAATGGCGTGACTCGCAATGACCCTGAATCAACGAAACAAGACTTCACGCTGGTGCGCAGTAGATATCACTGTTAGCACCACTGAGTTGGTATTATTGGATAAAGTACGTTCGCACGTCCTTACAATGTAAGTCAGTGATTACAAGTTTGTACGGAAACACATATACAGCAGAAGTTACTTCACTCCACTGTGACCAGTCAACTTAATCCAGCTTAATGAGTGTAGTCAGGTGTAGTGACCCTCTTTAAACAATTAGGGTCCAAAACGACTCAATTCGGCCCCCGCGCGGGGCGTTAGTGCCGTTTGCCTATCAAATATTTGCGCTTTTGAATGGTATGATTAAGGAAACGTGACATTTAATGTAAATCCCCCCTTATAATGCTTCCGGTGACGAAATTTCCGGACTGGACTTAAATTGGATAAAGGCACTGGACTGTTATGAAGTACTTAGTAGATTAAATTTCAGAACGCAGAATACTGAATTCTGTTCGCGAATAAGTACTTAAGATTTTTGTGACAGATACGATTTAAGTAGGTTAAGTATTTCGTTAAGAACAGTTTCCATCAAACCCATGTGTGACACACATTTGGCAATTTGTAGGTCTAAATATCAAGCACGCAAAAACTTTCAATCTCTCATTAAAAACAGCTGAAGTTTTGACAGATCATATTTCTTAATCGGTACATCTAAACAAAAATTATGTAAGGAACGTCAAAATTGGGTCCAGACAAACATACAATCATACGTACTTACCATAATAGCTATTTATTTTGGCTTTGCATCTTCGGGTAAAAACTAATGTCTTGTAATGTCTTCAACGTAGTATTGGACATTACATCGTACAAAAGCCAACTCCGTCACAATGAAAACGTAGAGACGACGTACTTTAAATACGGTGTTGATCCATTTACCGTACCTTAAACCGTATTACTGTAAAATTAACCAAAGCGTTAACTAGTTAACTTCATATTCGCGCAAATTTGTACGTATCTGATGTTCGTGCTCAACGAACAGTTAACGCGGACATCCGCTGCGCTAATTATCACATATTAACGGTTAATTTTACTCTGATAGTTACACATGACTAATACAGTGAATTACTACTTATCCAGTGGGCACTTGGTAGTTACTATTGCCCGTGACTTCGTACGCTTAGATTTTTCATATAAACAGTTAACCACAACTTTCCCTTATTTGTTTTATTAGAAATAGGCTCGCGTTTGACCGCCAACTCGCCTGTTGTTAAGCGATGATGCGGCCCTTATTAGCCCCCTTAGGGAATGACATTTCAAAAAGGATGATTGAACTGACTTTTGTACATAAACTGAAGCGGTAACGACAATTTCTTCTTTTCTAACTTTTAATAAAAAACAAAACGACAAAACGAATCTGCTGACCTGATACTGACATTTTAAATTTTACATAGATTAATAATAGAGTGAACTGGGAGTGAATTTTTGAGGCCAAGTTGCCAGTACTCGTTGGTTACCGCAAAAACTGTAGTTAGTTTAGTTGCTCGTAGTTAGTTTTGTATTGTATATTCAATTTTTTTGTTGTTATTTATTTTGGTTTTTCAATTTATTATTTTCATGTTTCGTATTGGTATCATTGTTCTGTTTATTTAAACGGAACAGTGATGCCAATCTTTCGTTCTTTCGTTGTTATTATGCTTATTATATATAATTGCTTATGTATGTGTGTACGCGCACACGTATCGAGCGTGACGTCACTTGCCGGGCCCAACAGAATACCAGCGCTGGTTGTATACAACCAGCAACATGCTGAGTTGGGGTCGGTTTTTGTGACAATGTACCTGTTTACCTACTTCTATATTAATATTTCTTGTTTTATTGTTTTTTCATTGTCACAAAATAAACTTTTCTGATTTCTGATTTCTAATAGGATCAAACTTGCATTCAAATTTTATTAAAATATATTAATTCTGCTTAGGGAATAAGTTTTCAAAAAATTGTGAATAACTTTTACTTTTAAACAAAAGTATAAACACTAACATCCACGTAACTTAAAAATGACTAACTTCCATAAAAACTTTCATCCCTTAATTATCCCGTTTAGAGGTTAAATTTTTAAATATGTTTCCTATTTATATTTAATTTTATTGTATAATAGGTTTTTGCTTGACCACCACCTCACCTAATGTTAATTAATGATGCAGTCTTCGTTTAGGCACGCTTGCCTTGAAGAAATCAATAGGCATGTGGCATAATGTTTAGCGATGGCTTAGCGATGAATGTAACTATATACTCGTATATTACACATACTGATTTTATTGAATTTTATTGGCTGATTAATCTCTGAGATATGATGGCGGCTCCACATTAGTGCCGTGAAGCTCCGAGAACAAGCGTGAACGTGAATGTGGAGGGTTTTCGCGGGGTTCACGCGCGTTCACGCCTGTTCCCCGATCGGAGTCGGTATTTTGTCCCGCGACAAAGGGTACGCGCGGCGTTCACGCGTACACATCCACATTCACGGCCCCGCGCCAGTTTACTTCTTGTTTACTCCGGTCTATAAAGGCGTACGGACGTCATATACCATCTTCTTTTTTTCCAACGCTTTTTAATAACTTTCTTGTTTTGGACGTCTTAATAGTAATATGTTGCCACAGCAAACAAAGTTATTGCAGCAGCAGATTCTACGTCCATTTCGCGGCGGGTTTCACGAACGACTGTGAACATCCCGCGAATGTGGAGGGCATGACTTGTGCCGAAAATTCACGCCGTGAATTCACGGCACTAATGTGGAGCCGCCATGAGCGTTTAAAGTTTTAGGTGGGGATAGAGAGAGGATGCTCCATCCTTTTCTCGCAATGTGTGTGTTAGTATAGCATTTGTTTGTCGCGCCTGAGGCTTGACGTCATAGCTCAGTATAGTGCGCATGAAATTAGCATGAAATTAAAATACGTATACCTAACTCATTTATTTTTGAACTAATTAAAATTTTGTTTTCGTTGATAGGCTCTATTGATGATCGCCTTTTTTATGAAGTAATAAAAAAATATTAGTCATCATGCCTATTGACATGAGTTTCGATGACACGCCTAGATTTTAACTACAGGGGTTTTCATGAAAGAAGTCCTACGACAATCAGCAGAACTAAGTTTCCATGTTGTAATTGTCAAGAATGAAAATACTTAGTAAAAATTATCTACCTTAGAGGGATGTGTAAAAAAAGTCATCATCGTCATCAGCCGTAAGACGTCCACTCCTGAACATAGGCCTCCCCCTTTAACCTCCACACTGAACGACAACCTGCCATCTGCATCCACTGGATGCCCGCGACTCTCACGATGTCGTCGGTCCAAAAGGTAAAAAAGTGTTTAGATATTATTATTATTATAGGCCACGAAGATTGGCCAATATTACGAGGTGCCGGATATATAACGATAGCTTTTATATTACAATGGTTGCCTATTAAAACCCTACCTATTACAATTTAGCACCTTTTTCGCCCCAAAAACGGGACCAAATCTAATAAACACGCTATAACTGGCACAACGTTCAACGCAATGAAGGTGTTACAGTAATCGTAACGTTATAACGATTTACAATTGTAACGGTAACGATTATTCGTTACACGGTATTGCGATGTTATTGCTGCGCTCTGATTGGTTGATGTTAACTCGTACCTTTTCGTTATGAGAGCCAATTTTCTAAAGGATTGTTGTTTTTATCAGATCGCCTGTTTAAATGGTAACGTAAACGATTTGGCAGTAAAAAATATGAAACTCTCGTAAAATTATTCTTGCGGGTGAAAACGCTTAGCATAATTATTCAATTTTCAGATTTTAATACGGCTCGGTAGATTTGAAACGTTGGACGTTTCTTGGTACTATTTGCACTGAACTTAAGGCGAGGTTTATCTACTTTTAAGTAACGCTTATTACTACAGATGAATATAATAGGCTTAATAAATAGTATTAAATTCGCATTTAGTGGAACAAAACCATGGTACTTACACACGGTCGCGCGGTTCATTACTTCTATTTTTGAGGTTTTTCTCATATTTTTCGAAAAGTATATATGTATCATAAAACATTAATGAATATAATATATTCATAATTTTTTTATGATATTTTTTATTTTATATTATAAAATAAATGAAATATGTGTTCATGCTTTGGCAATTCGTTCGTGCCAAGAGGCTCATCAGCAACAATTTCCTAATTCCGACGAAGCTTTTTTAATTTTATTAAATAATAGGTTCGTATTTGACCGCCACCTCGCTTAATGTTAAGCGAGGTTGCGGGATACGATAGAGCACGCTTGTCTGTAGAAGAAACCGAATCGCGATTTGAAAACACACAGATTGTAACTATCACGGTACACCCATTCAGGCAGCGCATTCTACAGTTTTCGGAATATAAACCATGAAGCGGAGTCACCTTTTCGTCCCCCTCTACTCATAAATATTCCTGAACTACATAATAAAATTAAAATGGGTCTTTGTGGTCAGCATTAAATTAATTTACCTTTCATCGTTACAACTTTGTTTTTCAACCTCACTAAGGTCGCCAAATGGTATTCAGTAAATTTCTAGAATTGGACTTTGGTTTTACAGAAATGTGATTTTGCAGGATTTGCTTACAAAGTTTTTTAGGGTTCCGTTACAAAGTTCTTTAGGGTTCCAAAGGGTGTAAACAGGACCCCATTACTAAGCCTACGCTGTCTGTCGTCTGTTTGTCCTAGATTTAAACAGCTGTATCTTTCAAACCGTAATAAATAGCTAGCTGAAATTTTCAAATAATATGTAATGTTACGGCAGATTAAATTAAAAAAAAAGTCAAAAAGTTAAAAAATAAAGGGAGGTTCTCAAACAACAAACGTTTTAAAAAATGTGTTTTTGTATTTGCTCTGATGTAAAAACGGTAATTGCACAAGCGTCAAACTTAACATGAATATAGGTAAAAACTCTAAAGTAAAACAAGAAATAGTAAATAATGGCCAAATGCGAGTTGGCGACAAATTTCTGTCACTACCAATTTAAGCAACATCGTGCGCAGTCAGTACTTGGATAGGTGACTGGGACCGCCTGATATTGTCTTTTTGCACAACTTTTTGTATTTAGTGGTGGTACGAAACCCTCAATGCGCAAGCCCGACTCGCACTTGTCCGGTTTATCTTACTTTTAATATATTATGAAAATCCAGCAAAATCAGCTTCGGTGCCTATCTTAATAATATTAAATGGCTTGATATTTGTAATCTTAAGCGATGCCAAGTGCCACCATGAAATCTCTAAGGACGCAGTTATGTATGCTGCATGACTGCGTCCCTTTTCATTCGGCCCAAGAGAATGTAATACTCCTCATTCGGCAAACATACGCGATGTCATGTGCCAACATCAGATGTGTAACTTGTCACACGCATGTCACAAATCCAATATTCAAAGCACTTGTCTAGAGCAAAATAGTCACGTGCATAGATCAGAGTATATATCGGTCACGTGGTCAACACATAAGTCGACATTGGTCTTTAGGAATTTGAGGTGAATTATGTTAACTTACTAAATCATGAGTCATTTTGTGGGTAATCTATTTATACTGGGTTATGCGGAATGGGTGTACTCTGCCTAAAGAGGTCCATAGTACCCATCATTATAAATAACTTTTACTATGAGACCAAACCTGGAATCGTGAAAAGCAGTTGTTCCATAGAGAAAGGTAGTACACACTCGATTTTCGCGTTTTCAGGATTTGCATCTATGCAAAAAATCAAACGATTCATTCGTGTGTTTTTCGCATAGAGATAGATTAGAGGGCTCCGGCTAGATATACCCCGGAAAATTTATGATCCTTAGATCCTTGATTGTAGCAAAACTTCTTTTTGTGGGTAGACATCTATTTTATTTCAGACTGGACATACACTCTTATAACGTATATTTATACACTTGTACATTGATATTTCTTAACACTTTAAATCTATGTACATTAGGGCAGAGTAACAATGTACAATATTGAAGGTGCTTACTGCACCGCTGCTCAGACAAGAATGCCCAGCCTCGCTCTTGCCTACCACCTGCCATCGCGTTTCCCCTTCTCCTTTCCGTCATAGTGAAGTTGATATTCAAGTAAGGTACTAGGAAAGTCAAATAAATACTCGCGAATTCAATAAACATATTTAAAACCTAACATGATAAAAAACTAAATTAATTATATCTAAAACGCTTGCTCTCCCTATTTTATCCAATCTCCAAAACCACGCGAATCACGCATAGGGCATAATTCAGCTAAAAAGGGTTTTAAGGGCAGAAACGCCTTAACAACACCTTTATAAACAACTGGTATAATCCAGTATAAATTGGTACAAGCTGGTATAAACAACTGGTAATGGACACCATTCAAAGTAAATTATTCTTATGTGCGCATTATCTACAAACGTTAGGTTAAAGGGCACTAAAGGGATGCTTCGCAAGACAAATATTTGTTTAGGGCCGCCGCGAACCTTGGGATTATCTGGTCAGGCTGTGGACGTAGTGAGGATTTTACGAGGGGAAGATGCAAAATCAGATCAAGTCGAGTGATGCTTAAAATTTATGTGATTCTTGCTACATTGGTTATTTGAAAAAATTGTAAAACGTCACATCAATTTCAATCTTTAATGTACTGAAAAGTACACAATTACTATCACATTTAACGCATATAACTTTTTAATAATTAGTCCTTCCTTGCCTTTTTAACACGCTGTTAATAGCTTGGTATGTATGTATGTATTATGTATGAATGTATGTATGTATGTATGTATGTATGTATGTATGTATGTATGTATGTATGTATGTATGTATGTATGTATGTATGTATGTATGTATGTATGTATGTATGTATATATGTACGTATGTATGTATGTATGTATGTATGTATGTATGTATGTATGTATGCATGTATGTATGTTGTATGTGACGGAATCTTTGAACTTGATTTTTAACTACTTCAAAACGTCGAATTAAATTGAAATTTTGCACACTCATCAAGGACTGATGACAATGCAATAATTTAAATAGTTTGTCGCGTTATCCTTACCAGGATCTTCAGGATTAGTGATTTTATAGCGTGTTTTTTAGTTTTTTAAACTGCGAGAATCATTTCATTCAACCAAAAACTGTAAACGAAGCAAATCGATTTAATTTACTATCAACAACGATTTTTTTATTGATTATTTTTAATCGAATCTGTCAATAAAGCAGAACATGCTTGATTTTTCGTTAGGGGCAAACACCCACTGTTTGCTGACCTAGTTCCGCCCATGTCCAATCCCGTTGGGTGAAGTTTGGATGTTCTTATCGGTTGAAGGTTGGTTTAAAATTTAGATTTGTACTAATTGGGCTGGGATGGGCTGACAGTTTGTTGCTTAATTACTCGGTCACTTGGATACACTGACGTGGGTTGTGTTTTTGGTATTCTAAATACACACACAGACACACAATAGTACATTGTTATCCTAGGGGTGAAAGTAACCCTCGAACTATTAGCGCCAAACCCCGTCTTGGGACTAAATAAGTCTTTAACCCGGAGGTAAACACTGTGCTTTTCTTCACGACTGTAAGGAAACTAAAAATAAAAACATGAACTGACACTGGCAAATGCACGTGCGGGAGCATAATCCTCTATGGAGAAAAAAAAGTTGGAACATGGTTCAATACAAAATAATGTAAAAATAGAACCAGTTTTTTTTTAATAATTTGATTGTCTGTCAGTTGTCAACTATCACTGTCAGTTGAAAGTGATTTTCCCTAGGGCTGAAATGTATTACTTTCAACCCGCTCCTCAGGCAACTACAGACCTACTTTCCGAGTATGAGTAATGAAAAAAAAATAGACCACGCTCTTTCGGGTAGTATGATTGTAATTTTTATTTCGCCATAGCAACAGGACGCTGTTTTGAGTCGCAAGGATTTCTGCATACTGACCACAGCTTAAATATGAACATCATCTTCAGAAGATGATATTGATGATGGTGATAAAAAAACATAATGTTCAGCGATGATGCGTGAGTGAAGACTACGAACCGGAAGACGCAGTTTAGTTTGGCTCTCACTAGATGGCTCGATGATATCGTGAGAGTCGCGGGCATCCAGTGGATGCAGTGGCCTTAGTACGAGCACTTGGGAAAAAGTTATCGTTATAAACGATAGCAAAATGTATGAAATTTTTTACAGCTCTATCGAACGTGAAAGGAAGCTGTCATTTTCATACATTTTGCTATCGTTTACGTAACGATAATTTTTTCGCAAGTGCTCGTACTAATACCACATATGTCAGGCTGTCGTGCAGACTGGCGTGCTAAGGTTTGGCGTGCCTCTATGTTTAGCTATTTATGTCGTAATATGTCTGATAATGACGATGATGATAATGACATACGACATTCTCGGGAAGTTCAATAAACATTCCACTCATATGAGTGGAGTATTTTCTTCACATTTAAATGGTATCATTCTTTAGACATACTATAGAAAAAGTTTACGATTGGCGAAGATATATCGTAATATTCCGTCCAATTTAAAATCTTCTTAAGTCGGTTTGGAACAGTTTGCGGTCCGAGGATTTTACGAACATATAACTTGATAGTCTGATAAATACATGTCTTTAGTGACCTTAGTGTCTGTTTTATACGACTTGAGCAGTATGTTAGTGGCCCAGGAGGCCGTTTTAGGCGATCGTAGCAATTTCTGTTCATGTAATATACATTATACATTCTAAGACTGGTCCCCTTATTTATAGATGTTACTACTTCTCCTCACCCTTGAAGTTATTAAGTCCTGTTTGGAATTATAGTCGATAACGTAAGGTAAGATTCTTGAAGGTTTTTTTTTCAATTTATTGAGGCAAAAATGCACAGTGTCACAATAATAATAAAATATATATATATACTCTATAGTAAGTATATAAAAATCAATTTTGGTATGTATGTATGTTCCCTGTGGATTCCATAACGGCTAGACCAATTTTGATGAAATTTGCATGCAATCTTAAGATTAGCACGCATTGAGTGATTCTGTGAAGTTTGGTACGAACGTATCAACAGTTTTTTTTTTTGGTTGTTTTAATATTATCTCTACAAAAAAATAAGAACAAGAATTGAAGCCTTGACATAAAGTCAAAGGAGGTTGCTATTGCTACCAAGGAAGTTTTTTTCAATTAGTTATATAACGTGGAGGAAACCGCGTGGCGCAGCTAGTATTTATATATAGTTATTTAACCGCCTTCCAAACTTAAAATTTCTTCTTTCTCAGTCCATATTTTGGCTTGCCACGTACAGTTACTAGAAACTACAGGCCCCGAGTATTTACATAATATACAAGCGATGCAGAAGTACTACTTTGCATAACTTGGCCCAATAAGGAGGTAAAGTTTGCAACTATGAAGAAACTACCCGAATTTAACGGAGAAGCCCGGTGGCCCGAAAAACCGACGGCTTTAGTTTGGTTCGGTAAGTAAATAAAATACTAACTTCAGATACCCAACGGTATGTTTTGATATAAAATTATCTTGAGGGGTCAAGGAAGTTTGGCGCAGATGTAAAGCGACTTTAAAATGGTTATAATTACTTTCTATGTGGGTTACCATAACACAAGCACAAGCGGCGCAAATATGCTAACCTCGGCAGTGGTTACATATTTGAGGCGTTTGGGGTCGAGACATTGGGCCCTTGGGGACCAGCATCTCACCACATTTTCAAAAATCTTCTACACAGTGCATTTAAAAAATATATTTTTACATGCATGTAACTGTTTTCGATGAAGTCATTATTTTGACTTCCACGTAAATAGTATCGATGCAGTGATTATTTTTACTTCCACGCAACTAGTTTTGATGAAATGATTATTTTTACTCTCACGCAACTGGTTTCGATGGAATAATATTTTTACTTTTTATTTTTTTATTCAGTAATAGGCTTGCGTTTGACCACCAACTCGCCTGATGTTAAGCGCGATGCGGTCTACTATGGAGCACGCTTGCCTAGAAGAAACCGATTCACTCGAGATTTGAAGACACCCATATTGTAACCATCGGGGAACACCCATTCAGGCAGCACATTCCACAGACCAGCAAGTACGCACAATAAAAGTGGAATCAAAGCGCTTCTTACGAGTTTAGTTCCACGCAACTGGTTTTGACGAAATCATTATTTTTACTTATAACTTATTTCTATGTACACATTGTACACAGTTCATCCTCCTCCGATATTTCAATCCCGCCTGACCCCAGTAGGTATTTAAACCTGGCAGCCAGACCTCAGTAAGTATTTCGATTTTGTTTAACGACGCCCAGTAAACACATTTTATCGGTCGTTTACGTACTTTTCATGTTTTATTGTCAACCATTGTTAGGGAGATCCGTTTTACGAGCGACAAAAATGCTACGGCTCTTAATAAAACTCGGCTTTCTCTATTTATAACATACGTGGAGTCAAAACATTTAATGTTACTAGTATGATTGTATATTTAAGTGATAATGTTTTATTATTGAACTAGATTTTCATATAAACTTTCGACCCCTTTGCCCTCCCTTAATCCGGCCCTTGCGCAAAATAACATAGCCTATACTTCAATCTGGTCATAGCTAAGCATATTCGTGAAAACCGCATTTAAATCCGTCTAGTGGTTTAGGAGATGTGCGTGGACAAACAAACAGACAGACAAAAGTTCTAAAAACTGTCTTAACGTGTTCAGCTGCTTATTTTTGGACACACTGTGTAATTTATTTTTGATATTTCGCAATTACAGATTTTTTCTCAACTTTTTTGATTATATGTATAGATAGGTATAGATCCAAGGCATCAAACAGTTGAAGTATTAATAATTTTATATTGACTAGCTGTTGTCTGCTACATCGTTCGCGTATACTTTCACCCTTAAGGTACACTTTCGTGTATCGCGGCCGATCGCAACTGCGCCTGACTGACGTCACTATACATTTTCAAGTAGTGCGTGTATTGTCGCATAAGCCGCGCGCGTTAGAAACGCGCGTCTGACGCGCGTTAGAAACGCGCGTCAGACGCGCGTGATCGGCCGCGATGCATAGAAAACTTTAAATTAGGCCCTTTCGCAAAATCCTTTCTTAGCATAAGTATCTCTACCTTCACCCTATAAGAAATGTACCTGCCAAATCTCAGCTTCTTAGGTCAAGTATGTAGTGGTTTTGCTACCTCAGATCATCAAAAAAGAAAGATATGGTTAGGTTACGTAGCGGTTACGAACGTAAGGTCTTAATCTGGCTAGAAGCCTTTAGTTGAATTCACCTTACAGACGATATTGCCGCTCTTTTTCTGTGAATATTATTAGTTAGGTTACTAGAATCATTGCAAGTCTCTTAGATTGCTTGAAAAATAAGTAAGTGTGCTTTACGTTACGATTTTTGCGTTAAGTAGTTTAGCGAAATAGTGTGAAAACTGTGGGTCAGAGACATTAGAACACGTACGATAATTGTAGTACGGCATATCTCCATTGGTTGTCTGATCTGAGCTTGCTACGCTGTTGGTTCTTGAATCATAACTAATAACATTCTTGATCAAGTCAAGTCTCAAACAAAAAAAAAAAGGTTTAGCTGTTTAGGAGCTATGATACCACAGACAGACACACAGATACACAGCCACACAGATACACAGCCACACAGATACATACGTTAAACTTATAAAACCCCACTTTTTGCGTCTGCGGTTAAAAGCACGTTTGTCCTCATTCAAGCGAATTTCCATTCAATTGAACAGCGACCAAGATATTCTATCAAGGGCCCTCGGTAGCCAACTCGATGGCCGATGGTCGCACACAAACTTTTAAATAGTATAACGACCAGCTTACCAACTTTAGCCAGTCGAGCGATACTGCTAGGTCGAGAGTTATTGGATAAATTAATTACGAGTGACAAAATCTTTTTTTTTTCAATATTGTAAAATTTCTGGCAAGTATCATTTAAATATTTTAGTAGATAATATAAAGTACTCAAAGTACCTAGTTTTAGCTTTTTTGTATTTATCAGTATTAATATTACCCTGTGTCTCTGAGAGAAGGCTTTTGTGTTTGTAACTATAGGGGAACATTCATTCAGGCAGCGTATACCACAGTTAAGCAGTTCGCACATTAAAAGTGGAATCAAGGCTTAAAGTTTCACCCGCACATGGCGTTCTTTTACGTACCGTACATTTGACTGCCCCGGTGGCTCAGTTGGTAGTGAACCTACCTGCTGCACTTGGGGGTGTGGGTTCGATTCCCACCTAGGGCAAACATTTATGTGATGAACATTTGTGTTTGTTCTATGTCTGGGTGTTGATATCTAATTAAGTATGTATTTAAAATTATATATTTACGTATATCAGTGTCTGGCAGCCATATTACAAGCTTTGCTTAGTTTGGGGTCAGATGACCGTGTGTGAAAAATGTCCCAGATATTTATTTATTTTTAAAGAAAAAAAAAATATTCTACAGGGTTACGCATATAGACTGTACTCAGCCAATAGAAGGTCATAGTACTCATCATCATGAACAACCTTTATTACAGCACCCTCACTGAAATCGCGAGAAAACCATAAATATACTAGCTGCGCCCCGCGGTTTCACCCGCGTGGTGATGAAAATCGGTGAAGGGGTATGGAAAATAGATAGTAGCCGATTCTCAGACCTACTGAATACGCATATAAAATTTGGTAAAAATCGGTTAAGCTGTTTCGGAGGAGTACGGTAACTAACATGTGACATGAAAATTTTATATATATATATAATATAACTAGCCGTCCGCCCCGGCTTCGCACGAGTGTAAGCTCGGCCTTCGGCCTCGCTACAAAATATAATATAGCCTATGTCACCCGGGGATAGTGTAGCTTCCCAACAGTGAAATAAATTTTTCAAATCGGTTCAGTAGTTTCGGAGCCTATTCATTACAAACATACAAAAATAGGTACAAATCTTTCCTCTTTATAATATTAGTGTAGATAGATATAATATATAGTGATGATGATGATGATATCACTAAATCTTTCGCTGCGGGACAAACAAACAAACAAATTTATAATATTAGTATGCTTCTGTGATTGTCAGTATCTTCCAGTCTACGGTAAGATATTTTAGCTTCCACTACTCAAGTTGTTATAATGAATAACTCGGAGTTTTCTTTAGTTAAGAAAAACTTTTAGAGAGGTTTCGGTTCAAGATTTATGCAAAGAGCAAAATGATTTCAAGTATTTCTTTATTATAATACTATTTATTTCTGAAATATAATTTAAGTATCGTAATAAGTGTTTCGTTTGTCAATTAAAGACATGTATAAGATATAAAATACTACGTTTTGGACTAATATACCCCCATATTAATAAACGTGGAATAGTCTTGGAATATATAGTTATGCCGCGTTTTGTCTTTTTCTATCTTTCAAGTTTTGAACTCAATCTAAAAAGACAAAAGACGGAGTAACTATTCCAAGACTACTCTAAGTTTAGACAAAAGACGGAGTAACTATTCCAAGACTACTGTAAGTTTAGACAAAAGACGGAGTAACTATTCCAAGGCTAAGTTTATTAATATTTAAGGGTTAAAGATTATATTTACAAAAACGAGAAAGACGTGAACTATTGTGGGCAAAAGAGTTACTAACAGGAATTACAAAAAGCGTCACCAACGCTTAGATTGGTTGCAAAGACTTCTCAAGAATTTAGAGGCTGACAGAAAAGGACCGCAGCTTAGCGGAAAGAGCGCTCAAAGCGTATACCGGATGGCGCAGGATCGAATCATGCCGGTCGCCCAATTTTTTAAAATAAAAATTATACGCTTCTAGGTATTTAATACATCAAAAATTATTTGGAACATGGTTCAATCCAATTTTTTAAATAGGACTAGTTTTTTTATTTATTTGAGTGTCTGTCAGTTGTCAACACTCACTGTCAGTTGAAAGTGATGTTCCCTAGAGCTGAAATGTATTACTTTCAACCCGCTTCTCAGGCAACTTCAGACCTACTTTCCGAGCATGAGTAATGAAAAGTAAATTTTTGCCGGATGGATATTACTTAATGATCATAATATTTAAAACCCAGTAGTCCAGTTGAAATAAATTGCGTTTCAATCACTGTAATGTTTGTACACTATTATAACTGTAGCTTGTGGACCCCATTACTTAAGATGGGGCTTAGAACTAAGTGAAAACCAAGCTAGTTCTTTCTAGTATGTATATTTTTACTACGACTTGGAAATTATATTTTATTTAAGTAATTATATACCAGCTGTTCTATATATTTCATTGAGTAAACTTAAGAAACTAAACTAATTGAAAATGATATATTAGAGATATTTTAAATGATATCTTATTTTCGGCAGAGTGCCCAAAATTCTAGCCACGATGCCTCGCTGGATTGCCTCGTTGCCTCCTAGTAATTAAGTATATGATTATATATTTTGAAGAAAAGAAAAAACCAACTTCACAAGAAGGTGGGTTTCAGTAAATTCATCCCTTTACTATGCACCCTCAGACGCGGAATATTTTCTACAATTTTAAATGAAACTACCCTCGAAATATAGTTTGTTCATTATAAAAATAATCATTGAAATCATTTCACAATCGACGAAGATATGATTTTTGCCCGGTTCAACCAGATGTTTCGGCCCTAAAGCTTAAAAACTATTGCTTTGTCCCTCTTATTTTATCATTCGTTTTGTCTCTCATGCCAAAACTTGGTCTAAGTACAGTTAGCAACAAAAGTATTAAAGTTATCAGTAGAGCATTAATACGGGTTTTCTTTACAAAATTCAATTATAATTAAAAATTACTTACATCAACATCAATTCCCGGCTGCGCAAAGATCCTCGTAAACGGGAATTCTTTAGGCAAGTAACTGAAGAACTCTTGCCTACCCCGGTACCACTTGACACTGTATAACGTCTCATTTCCCTCCAGGGTCCACTTGCAGCCGAGGAGGACTGTGTCGCCGAGCTTCACGGCAGAGGGTGCCATCATCTGCACGTCTCGCAGGGCAAATGTGTCTGCAACAAGAGAGAAAATGTTTTTAATAAGCCTTTGACCCTTAGAAAATGGTCGTAATGGTCGTTACAAGATTGCATTTTGGGTGCCATCATTTACACGTGTCAGAGAGTTGAGAGGAACATGAGCAGTGTGTGATTTCTTTGTAGCTTTATATGAAAATCAAAAATGGTGTTTTTGGAGCTATATCCTTAAGAAAATAAAGGTAAATTTTTAAATGTAAAATTATTTTCGAAGTGAAAACTTATTTAGGCACGGTGAGCACTTTTTAGGTGAACTAAATTAAAATCATGGAACTCGCGTTATCGTCAAACTGTACCGTGTATTTTAAAACAGCGCCATCTCTTGTAGAATATGTGAATTACTATTAAAGTTTTCACTTCTGACGAGCAGTCCTATACAGACTGTTTCTTTTTATTACAGTTATGTAGCGTCGTCATAATATAAGCCGATGCTTCGTATCGTGCCAATGGGAATTGTACACAAATATTTAAGAATTCATTTTTGCAAGATCATTTCTGTATCGTGTTGGGGGTTTGTGGGATAACCTCATTTGTTTTTTTTTATTGAGACCTCACGATGATGTGGTAGTGTGTATTTTATCGTCATTATGCACACCTCCATCTACGCCACTGGAGCAACTGTGCCAGCGCCCCAGAGCCTCACTCTGATATTTGAAGGAGTTGGGTTGGCTCGGGTAGCTGCTGGTAGGAGGAAATACACAATACACCCAAAGTGAGACGTCAGTGCAGGACTTATCGCCCCATCTATACATATAATAATAAAAACGTAGAGATAAAAAAAAACTGTAATTGCCAGATATAAAAAAAAACACACAGGGCTAGGCGTCCTAAAATAAGCAGCTGAACGAGAGTTTTTAGAATTTTTGTCTGGTTGTTTGCTTGTCTGTCCACTCACATCTCCTAAACCACTGGACAGACTTAAATGCGGTTTTCACGAATATGCTTAGCTATGACCAGATTGAAGCATAGGCTATATTATTTTGCGCAAAGGCCGGAATAAGCAAGGGAAAAGGGTTGAAAGCTTATATGAAAATCTACGCGTAAGAAGTCGCGGGCAACAGCACTATTCTCAAATAAAAACAAGACACGTCACGTGGTATTTACTACATTACCAATAATTGTTCTAGGAATACTACGTCATATTGGAAGTCTCTCTTTGAAGATTGAATGACAAGCTTTTATGTTTCAGTTTCAAGGCCTCCTATTTAGGAGGCCTAGAAACTGGAACATAAAAGCTTGTCATTCAATCTTCAAAGAGAGATAAATGAATAGAAAATAGGAATAATAAATTATATAGGCCTCAGAAGTAAAATTGGTATCAATATTGTGTCGTTGTGAAGCGAAAAGAGTTCTCAGATTCTAATGAAATGAAACAAGTCGGCGTCTCCATTTATGTTTGTTGGACTAAAACTTCCGTATCTCTGAACCGATCTTCACGAATTGTTATGAGTAATTCATTATAATACAATTATTAAATTACGCGGTGATAAAGTGAGTTTGTTTTTCGGGACTTGTTTTTTTTAAATAAATAATTTAAAGGGCTTTGTCGCTTAGCGACCACATCGCCCTGTTATTCAGCGCAAATAACTGATAAACAACTATGATATTAAAACGAATACAAAACAAATAATAATATTATTCGTTAAGATACCTAAATCAACTAACTTATATAAAAATGAATTTGAGTTCCAGTGATAACTCTAGCAAAAGGCTAAGAAAGAGGGTAGATCGTTTTGTCTGCACCTAACATTGAATCTTTTTGCCAACGACTTGCATTCTTCAGTCTTCTCGTGAACATGGTGCATATAACTTAGCATAAGATGCAAATTTTGGTAACAAATAAATAAATTTATTATTATTTCACGTATTTATTTGTTTTCTTAAATCTAAGTTTGTTTACAATATTTTTATAAAAACAAAATATTATAAAAAAACTTAAACCTAGGGTGCCGCCAGCAGCGGGGCAGGGCCCAAGCTACCGGTGGTTAGGGCTGCAGAGTGAGGAACCTCCTGACAATGCGCGCCGTGTCAAGGATTACCGCCCTCTGAATCTGACCCTTGACCCAACAGTCTAGCGAGAGCCTCTTAAGGTGGTGGTCGAGGCTCTTCACTATAAGGCCGTTAACCGAAACAACTATCGGGACAATGATCGTCGAGTCAACATCCCACATGGCGGTAACCTCGTGAGCCAAGTCAAGGTACTTGCTGAGTTTGTCCTTCTCGGCCTTCACGAGGTTCTCGTCATGTGGGATGGTGATGTCGACGAGCACTGCCCGGCGCTGGGACCGGTCGACCATCACGATATCAGGCTTATTGGCGACAATAGTCCTGTCCGTGATGATAGACCGATCCCAGTAGAGCAAAGCACGACCATTCTCGAGAACTGGTGCTGGTGCGTACTTATAGTACGGCACCTCAGACTCGACAAGGCCGTATCGAAGGGCAAGTTGCTGGTGGATGATCCTGGCTACTTGGTTGTGCCTGTGCAAGTACTCGCCGTTAGCAAGATGCGAACAACCGGAGATGATATGTCGGAGAGACTCTCCAGGACGGTGGCATGCCCGACAGATGTCGACCGTACCGTCCTTCATGATATATTTCCGGTAGTTGTTGGTCTTGATAACTTCATCCGCAATCGCACAGGCAAACCCCTCGGTTTCCCCAAAGAGGTCCCCGAAACGTAACCAGTTCACCGACGCAAGCAGGTTCACATCGGGCCCTGTTAAGACCCGATAGAACCGCCCGTGCAGCTCCTTGCCTTTCCATACGTCCTTGCGATCCTCGATGCTTAGCACCGATGGTTTGCGCCAGTTCTCGTTTGCCAAGGAGAGCGGCGTGAGGCCCCTGTCAACAGCCACAACATCGCGATGCATCCCACTCTCACTGTTACGGAAAAAATCCCTGAGACTGCACACCTCACGGTTGTGTAGGTTCTTGGCATTTAAAAAGCCTCGACCCCCCCACTTCCGTGGAATGTACAGTCTCATAACAGACGAGCGTGGGTGTAGCATGCGATGTGATGTGATTATGTGATTATGTGATTATGTGATATTATTATTATAACTCTTTATTTTTATTATTAGTGATATTATTATTATTATATTATTATTATTATAACTGCGCCGAAATATTGGAAGCTCTATCCACAACCTTATCACGGTAAATATCCCGTTAATAAACATATAACTGATTCTATTAAGCTGCTTCTTTTTTATCACCGACCCAAATCATGTCTTTGCAGCTTGCATCTTAAGTCCAATTAGCGTAGACTAATCATGTAATTAAGTAAGTGTCAGTTACAGTTAGCGTGCTGATTGTGTTACAGTACTGACGCGTCCTAATGTAATTGTCGCGTGGCGTGCCTCTGTCGCGGTGGTTAGTTGAGGTGCGGTCCCAGTGCGAGCGCATTCAAGAAAAATCATACTAATATTATAAATTCGAAAGTATATGTGTATGTTTGTCAGCACTCATATCTATAACAACATCGGATTTTAATGAAATTTGGAATAGAGATAGCGTATATTCTGGAATAACGCATATTTTTTTTTATTTTATATCTTGAGTAGCCAAAATGAATTACATTGTAATCTAAGGAATTCTTAGTGCTTCTACCACCACTACAGTGTTTTGGTTCCGTAATAGCAGATTGTTCACCAAGGGTGAAAGCAATCTATTTGACACAAGATGATTTATATTTAGGGTGTATATATTTTGAGTACTACATATTTGTTTATCTGATTGTTTATTTGTTTTAGTTCATTGTTTCATAATGGTTTTTAAACTTCTATTTAATAAATGTCACTATAAATCAAGGTTTTGCCAGTAATTAACAACTTTCTTACCATGAAAAATAAAACAATAAATAAAATAATAAATATCTGAGACATTTTGCACTACACGGTTAAATCACGGTAATCATGGTACGGTTAATCATACTTAGAGAGAGGCAAGTGCCTTCATTAACTAAACAAAATAGAAGTTAACACTAACACCACAAAAACAGACTGCCCATAGACCGTTTAAGGTCTGAAAAATTCAAATGCTCAAGCCCACTATCAGAATCATACATAATATTATAACTGCTAAATTATGTTTGTTTGTTTATTCCTCTGTCGCGCAGCAATCAAGCAATGGATCGACGTGATTATTGCTTTTGCCGGATAAGTGACATGGAATATATACTTTTTATCCCAAAAAATTGACTGTAGTTGGAGGAATAACCACATGGGTGAAACCGTGGGGCGCTTTAGTATTTTTATGGTTGACCGGCGTTCGACCACAGCTCATTACGAGTATAAGTCATATTGTTATAATCTTCGATCAAAAAATACAAAGATGCCACAATGACGCGCTAATCGCGGCAATACTCAAGATTGAGTATTGCCGCGATTAGCGCGTCATTGGCTAGTAGGCCACGGTAGGCTGGACTCCATACACAGCCAGATTGGATCCACAGTCACGCGATAGTTGCACAAGCCGTAACACACCGTAAAAGCCGTAACAGACACGTCAACTTGGCTGACGAACCACCGTCTGACCAACGGGAGAGAAACAGAAAATTGTCTCTTTCTTTCGGGAGAGAAGTTCCCACTTGCGATTCAGATATCATGGCCGTCACGCTTGCTCAACGACGGTTCACGAGTTTTGACAATGTTGTGCAAATCGAACAGAAAACAATCAATCAAATAGAAAACTAGAGCCGTATATACGGTTGATTTTGGTAAAATAGTTTAGTTTCGAAATAAATTGTATACATCTATGTTTATATATGAAACTGCAGACGTTCATTGACTATAATTTTCTACGCATTGTGACTTCTTTATAATATGTATAATTCTTCGAAGGTTAAAATTGATAAATATTTCTGACGCTATCCGCTGCATCTCTGCCTCCACCTCTACAAATAAACACCGCATGTTCGCAAAAGAAAAAGAAAATGGGCGACATCCGACCAAATGTTTTGTACGCCCGGAGAAAATTGATTTAGCCGCGTTGTATCAGATCTAAGATGGGTCGGGTATTCCGATATCGAATCAAATGTTACTAATAGAATGGGCATGTTAGTTTATGAAAGAAAAAGATGTTTGCTTCGGTATTTTCGGTTGTTTGTGATGTAATGTTAGATACTTAATATGATTGTATAAAAGATAATTGGGAAGTTAACAGAGACCAATACGTCTTTTTGAAATGAGCTTAGAGTTAGAAAAACTCTCCCTACCAAAGGAATCGATCAAATGTAAGATAATTATCAATATAAAAAACCGACTTTACAAAAATGTGAGAACTGGACCAAATTAAAATGAGACAACACGGGAAGCACGACCTTACAAATAAAAAAAGAATCATCAAAATCGGAGCACCCAGTCGAAAGTTCTGAGGTAACAAACATAAAAAATAAATTAAAAAACAGTCGAATTGATAACCTCTTCCTTTTTGGAAGTCGGTTAAAAACTATAAAATAGCTTGTAAATATATCTATCCTATCTATCTATAAGCTATCTATGTATACAAAGAGATATGTGTATGTATTGTTGTGAACTGATTTTGATAAAAAATTCAGGCTATCTTCAGATTAGCTCAGCGAGTGATCCTGTAACGTGTGTTTTAATATTTTCCCTACAAAAAACAAGAACTGAAGTATATAAAAGACATATTACATCATCATCTGGAAGAGATCGCTTTTAGCGATAAGGACTCCACTAGTGACACTAGCTCTAGTGTTTTCTCTGTTTGTAATTTTTATTTCTGGTGTACACAATAGTTTCTACCTATCTATCTATTATAAAATAAAAATACCTACTAAGTGAAATGAGGTTGCTTCATAGGTTTATAACGCGGGTGAATCCGCGGGGCGCAGCTAATTACCTACCTTTATTTAGTACTAGCTGCGCCCCGCGGTTTCACCCGCGTGGTTATGAAAATCGGGGATGATGATGATGATAAAAAATAGCCTATGTGTTAATCCAGGACATAAGCAATGTATATTTCAAATTTCATTTAAATCCATCCAGCCGTTTCTGCGTTATTGAGTACCTAACAAACATCCATCCATCCATCCATCCATCCAATCCATCAAACTTTCACATAAGTATATGTTATTAGTGTGATCATTATTTTCTTAGTAATCTGTTTCCTCAAACCACGAGTATTCCTCACGTCATGATACTGACTAGATTTATATAAAACATAATTGGTTTTGTATTTCCCCGAGGGACCTATTAAGGTAATGGATGCCGCCAGTTCTCAATTTTATTACTCCTTCGCAGCACCACTTGCAATTTGTGGACGAAAATGTACCTAATTAGTTGTACAAAGTGATTATTTTTGCTCTGAATAAATTTACTGAACAATTTAGTACCACGATTTGAATTTCTTTTAAATATATAAAACTAGCTGATACCCGCTACTTCGTACGCGTAGAGCTTGGCCTTCGGCCTTGCTAATATGACCCGTTCCAGGAACACAAAATGTCATCCAAATCGGTCCAGCCGTTTACTCACCGTACCTAAATCCGACCAAAAACTTTAAACGCTTGTAACTCTAAACTGTATTAACAGTAATTTTGCAGTATTATATTTAACTATATTTTACACTAAACTTATTATTTTTACAAATTAAATATATGTCCATAGATATTTTTTCTGTTTATGCCACAACGTGATTTTGTGAGAACACCTTCGACCAAAATAAAATGAATGGACGGGCCCAGTAGAAGCGCATTTTTGAAGATTACAAAATGAGCGCCAGCGCTCACTTCGTTTCAGTCTGTCTCTAGCCGTGGGAAGTGAAACACGAGTCTATTGTTACCCGATAACGAAACATCTGACAATATTATGAATTCGTATGGTTTACCGAAGTTTAAATACACAAATAAAACCGATATTTATTTTTTGTAACAAATATACTGTACATTTTTTATAATTAGGTGTTGAAGTATATGTCCGACGGTTTTGACTCGTTTTTTCTGATCAAGGTCAATGGTTAGGGCCCGTCCATTCATTTTTTTTGGTCGAAGGAGAACACCATAAAGCTGTGGTCATTGTCAGTATAGCCTTTCTCACAAGACAAGTATTCTAGTAATAGAATTCTCAAGTTGCTCTCCAGTTTTCGATCTCTCCACGAGACTCAGAGATCAGGTTCCAATAATAGGTCACTTCTCACACCTGTGCTAGAGCGATATTTGATGTCATTGTTAGGTAGCCTAGCTGCGAGACAGCGCTGTGCGAAAAATCACGTGAACGTGAACCTTAACGCGCCGAGATACGGTTTGCGGTCGCGCAACTTTTTGCAATCACCTAAACAGAATCCCTTACTGTAAGCAGTAAGCCACCTGGTTGGTTCAGGTAAAGGAACTGCTGACCGAGCAAAACAAACAGTCTCAGAGTCTACAGGCATAAGTCAGCAGTAGTATACTTACACAGAAAAAAAAATGTTTAAATTAGAACGGCTGTCGAGGCATTTTTGTTAGAAATTTGTTATAGTCACTTGCACCCATATAAACCCATAGCAACTGTGTTAGCAACTGGGACGCGAAGTTCGACGCGTTGACATAAATAAGAATGTTCAATCATCTGTCCGAACCTGGCTCCAGATTTTCCTTCTCATTTCAGTACTATTTACTTCTCTTTTCTGTGGTTGTATATGTGTTTGTGTTTTGTATGTTTGCATGTTTGTTCGAGCGATGGTGGCTGAGCGGCAACATTGTGTGCTTTATAAGCTGACGGTACCCGTTTCCATACTCGGCCCTGTGACAATGACTTATTTAGTACATAAATAAAAAATATAGTTTTGAAATCATTTCTCTAAAACGGTAAAGGAAAACATCATGAGGAAACCGATATTTCCAAGAACCTAAGTTCAAAGACATATTATGACATTCACTAACATGCATTGGACCAGCATGGTGGATTAGGATATCCATCCTCCTCTAAAAAGAATGCCTGTGTCAGGCCAGCAGTCAAGTGGAAACATGATAGGCTGATAATGATGATATAAGTACAATTATTGAAGGTATTGAAGGGCAACGTTTCCAGCGAAATTACAGGGAACACAAAGATTTGACATTATATCTCGGGGTGACAAGCGCACTGCATTGCCATCCAGGGTTTTGAACGGTTGAAGTTCAAAATTCTGAGTGGCGTTGAGCTATTATGGGCAAGCGTGAAGAGCCATCAGGCGAGCGACTTCGCTCGTCTCGTCACCCAGTCTCATAAAAAAAAACTATGCATAAACGTTTCTCTATTATAGATATAATAAAAACGTAGAGATAAAAAAAAACTGTAATTGCGAGATATCAAAAAAATATATCACACAGGGGGTCTTAAAAAAAGCAGATGAACACGTTAAGACAGTAAAAAAAAATTTTGTTTGTTTGTCCACGCACATCTCCTTAACCACTGGACGGTTTTAAATGCTGTTTTCACAAATATGCTTAGCTATGACCAGATTGAAGTTTAGGCTATGTTATTTTGCGCAAGGGCCGAATTAAACGAGGAAAAAAAGGTTGAAAGTATAAAAATCTATGCGTACGAAATCGCGGGCAACAGCACTTGTATAGAATAAAATCTGACATGGTTTAACATGTAGTCAAATAAATTTAACTCGTTATAAATTAAACTTTACGCATGAAATGCATTTAAATTAACATAACAAAGGTATTTATGTATTATCGGTAAATTATTGTGGTATGGCAATGTATGAAATACGTGTATAATGGAAACGTTGCATGTTTACATTTTTTTCAAGTTGGACAATAACGACGAATTGCTGGTGACCTATTTACGATAAGGGTACGTATGCATTGCACGGCGCATTGACCCGTCCGTCGTCATCGCGGTTCAGCCAATGAGGTTATATTGTGTAATATAACCTCATTGGGTTCAGCAAATTTTATCTTGTACTTCTTTGGTTGAGTGCTCGTCAGATACAAGTAAAACTGCGCGTGTTTAAAATAGTACTATTTTTTTTGAGAGTAAAGAACTACCTTTGCTTACTGCGGTCCCAGACAGAAATATCACATTTAACAAAAAAAAAATGAGATCGCGAATCAGAAAATCTCTGATTGCGTATCCCAAAACACTGATTGGAAAATACTTTAAAGCAATTTTCATAATTATATATTTTAACGAAGGCATAGGTGAACGAAAAAAATACTCGAAAAACTAGTATTTTTTTACCTATCATCACACATGAAAATTTATTTAAAAATTTTACTATGTTGTTCTGAAGATATTGCTATACAAATCTTTTTGATATATAAAATTTTTGCTTCAGATTAAGTTAAATTACCAACATTAACAAAGTTCTGTAGAATAAAACATAAATAGCAGATCCCTAATTTCAAAATATAAACTACGAGCCCACGAAAACTGTATCAATAAAGTCGTGTATTCAATGTCACGACACTTAGCGATGTTGGTCGGTGACGGAATGGTCTAGTGAGCGTTGTTATATCAATTTATTTAAAATATTTTATGCATGTGCAGACACGGTTACTGGCATAATATGGGACGGTGTATTTGGCTGATACCTTTAGGTTTTTGCCAGTATAGAACACTGGTGATGGTTAATACTGTACCGAGAACCAGTTGTCTGGATAAATCTAACATAGGTTTTAAGACAACTTACTAACTTGAAATGTATGGTTGCCTGGAACTGCAAGATAAACCTCGGCGAGGTTTGTTGGTGTTAGCAAGCAAATTAAAATTAAGTAAAGTATGTCATAAATAAAATAAATAAATTATAAATACATAGATCGTTTTTAGTGATAAGGCCGCCACTTGTGGCACTAGCTCGTAACTGTTTTCTATCTGTATGTAATTTTTATTTTTGGTGTACACATTAAAGAGTTTCTATCTATCTATCTAATGTAACGTACATGTGTTTTAAATAAATAAAAAATAAGAAATACTACATGCCAGCTACAGAGTCATGCATATACTTTCAAAATGTCATAAATAGTTACAAAGCATTAACCTGGGAATATTTTGTGCTAATATAATTACGTAAATTGACATTATCGCCGCAGCCCTGCGGTTTGTTTTCAGTTTCACGGCGCACCGACAAACTCAATGTACTAGTAATTAGATTCGATAGTAAATACACGTTTGGGAAATGTTTTATGCTTATTTGCGACCTACTAGTTTACCACAATAACATAGTATATATCAACCTGTATCATGCCGAGGTGGGGCCGATTTGTAACATAAACAAAAAATGAATAAATGTTTTTTTACACCCCTGATAATAAAAACTGATAAATTTTAAGCAGATGAATAGATTTTCTTGAAAGAACAACTTAGGACTTTCGAAGAAGAACACTTCCGATTACGTCACCTTTTGACCATTTTTTTAAATCAAAATCGGTTTAGCCGGTTTGGAGATAAATGAGCTTCACATCACATCATCAGCCAATTAACGTCCACTGTTGGACAAGGCCTCCCTTATGAGAGGGGTGTTGCCATAATCCCCACGCTTGACAGGCGGCTTGGGGATCGCAGTGCGTTCACCGTGTACTATTAGGATGCTGCTGCCCATCCTCCGGTGGTTCTGGTCGCAGTTTTAGGACATACCCGAGTCCAATGAGCGGGATAAATAAGCTTTTATTTGCAAAATAAAACAAACAACCTCTCACCTGAAACGCTTACACCTTCTTCGGGTAAAAATGAAATAGTGTTAATAAAGAAATATAATTGTCTTATTAACGCCAAACAAACGTCACTCTCACTCGTCTACATTTTCCTTCAGTCGTCTCAGAATATCAATATCGAGTAGGAATAACCGTCAGCTGTCCAATCCAACGTATAATACAGCAGTTAACCGCAAGATATTGCTTTGCCTTCTGCGACTCACCGCCATCTTAATTGAAGCTTGCGAATACATAAACATGAAGGAATAAGCTCGAAATACTCTCAGAATAAGCTTTAGTGGTTATTGTCAGGAAAATCAATTTTGTGAATAATTTTCTGGGTGGTTAGGAACAGGCTGGTCCAAATTTTTCCTCGTTTAAGGAGGCATATTCACTGTGTGACATCACTATTTAGGGTTTCGCTGTATCACAAGGAGCTTTTTTTCTTCTCCTGTCATCATTCATCATTTTTTCCATCCGTTCTAATTCTTTCGAACCTTCTAACTTCTATAGTTATTAAGATAACTATACAGATAAACATGAAACTGCACAATTATAGTTTTTGTATATTTAGATCTCAATTATAAATGTTCATAAAAAAATGCGGTAGCTCTGGTACATATGAAATGGGGATAACAATTTATATTCGCTGCGTCTCCTACGTGTGTACGTACGTCCTGTGTGTTGGGTTGGGACAACAGATTGCCGCCAACTCAGATTTTTTTTTTTTTTTTTTTTGACAACTGGAAAGCTGTAATGACAGCTGTTTTGACATAAAAATATTCCGAGAATCAAATTTATTAATGGGATAGGGGCAAAAAATCCGATAGTGATTTGGACTGTCAGAAAATTTAACTTATTTCAATTTATATTTGAGATTTGAGAATATTGTTATAGTCCTTTAAATGTAGCTTGATTGAAACGACAGCTGACGACATTTCAGGGCATGTCTTTGTAATAACGTCTGGCGAATTGCATTTACTTGTAACACAAAGATCACTGGTTTTCTGCGTCTTAAACTATTATGAACTACAAGTGCTGTACATATAAATAGTAAAAGTATATTTGAATTTTAAAACGGAACTGCAGTTAGTGTGGATTATCACAATACAATAGCCATATTTTTCCATTCTTTCATAACAAGGTTACGTCAACTTGACAAAAAATTTTGGGACGTGGTAAATCGATAAACGTAAAATCGATCGTTTTATTTTGCTGTGTGAATTAAATAGTTTTTTTTTTATTTTTCAGAATTTCCTCTGCGTACTATCGAAATACAAAACTCGTACAAATAATGTAAATTTTTTTTGTAACCCTAGATTTCTTTTCTATATACTTAGTATAATAATATCGAATAACTAGCAACTGTCTTAGTAAATTTTACGGAACGAAGCATCTTTATCCAAAGACTGACTACTAGAATAGCATACTATACTGACTATTGATTGAATAGCATTTATTATTAATCTGCAGGATTTCTCAAGTGACTCTAACGCTGATGATGATGATGACTCTGATTTGGAATGTACACCATTAGATTAAACAATAGATTTATTTATATTACAAAAAAAAATACTTGCTTTTTCTGTTTTATTTCATTATCCTAAAGTCTCATCATAATAGTACTACAACAGAAATATAGATTGGTTTAAAAATATTATTCGTGCAAGACACTTCCAGTCGATAAATAAAGACACATTATTCTCGATTTGGTCGGAATTGTCCCAGCACTAATCGAATATTTTGACATACTTCATTTCAATCAACTTACATTTAAATGACTATATTGACTATTATTTTAGATGACATTTAGATTATAACCTGAAATATTTTTTTATTGTTGTTTCTGAATGTATTCTTACTATTACTTTTTTCTGTGTTATTGTGTAAGGTAAATATAATTGATCTTATCATTATAATCACAATAAACAATTTTTTATGTGTGTTTGTCCGTGGCATCTTAGCCCCCGACAAGGCTGAACCGATGGTGATTGTTTTTTTGTTTTGTTTGAAAAGTAACATGATCGAGATTGTTCTATGATTCAAGTATTTATTTTTATTTTATTCTTTATTATACTTCTTCAAGATCTCTACTACTGTTACAAGCATATATAAATGTATAATTCCCGTTATGCTTGTAATAAAGTCTTTCATAGCTCATAAGAGCGACTGAATAAGACGACATGAAATAATCAACTTTACGGTCGCGTCAACTCGAGCGCTGAAGTGCCGATTAAAACACGCTCACTCTTGGATTAACGTTACTTATGCCCTATATGTTTTCTCTCTGTCTTCCTTTGAAATTGTATGCCATGAAAGAGACAGAAAGAATTCTATTGTCAGACTTTTAAGGCCGACTGAAAGCTACTAATTTCAACAATGTTATATATACGCGTAAGTTTCTGTCTTTCTTTGTGTATGTTTGTCTACACACCGTAGCAGTTCAATGGATTTTATTGAATTTTTGTATGGAGCTAGCTTATTAACACATAGGCTACATTTATCTCTAAAAAAATATAGTACCTGAAGGGTAGCAGGTGAAACCACGGGAGCTGCTAGCTTATAATTACTTAGTTCACAGTCGCGTATAATGTTCTATTACTGCTAATTAATAACTTAGGTATATAATTTATAATATTCATTAGAATTTCAGAATCCAGTTATTTAAATAACAATCATAGAGTAGTTGACTATTGAACAAATTGCTAGCCGCTAAAACAGTGGCTCCAATGGGCCCGAACTAGGCAAAGTTTGTCTCCTGGGCGCAACCGTTTAATAGCTCTTTTGATGCACTTACATTTGTACATATTCCCTTACATTAACTGATCGTATCTAATGCTTGAGTAATTCCAACAATATGTCCACCTTCATCGTCATCATCTAGAAGACGTCCACTGCTGAACATAGGTCTCCCCCAGAACTCCACACTGAACGACAGCCTGCCATCTGCATCCACTGGATGTCCGCGACTCTCACGATGTCGTCGATTCAGTAGGTGGCCTACCTGCGCTGCGTCTTCCTGTTCATGGGATCCACTCAAAAGTTTTTTCCCAGCGATTATTGATTTTCGATTGATGAGGCCTGCCCATTGTCACTTCAACTTGCAAATATTAATAGCTTTGTCGGTAACTCTGGTTCTTTGGCGAATATCCTCGTTTTGGCGGATTCTATCGCGCAAAGAAATTCAGTGCATAGCTCTAGATTGCCTTTCCATTCCATCTCCATTGCCCACTGCACGACACTGAGTTGATGCACTTTAGTGTCGTTTTGTCGTTAAAATAACAACAACAAAATTGCATAATTGGAAATGTCATTTTATTATAACTTACTTGACAGACTCATATAATATTCCATTACATAGGTAGGCAATAACTGCTAACCTCCGTCCAGGTGTTTCATAATTGCACCTGCACTTCAATTAATAGTAACTATCACTTAATCTAGTATAACTGCTACCTGCCTGCAGTGTCTGACAGTAACTGTCATCTAACCATAATATCATTGAGATAATATATCTTCGTTTTCATGTAATGTGTCCGTTACTAGCAAGAAAACGTAGCAGCTAGTTTCAGCGCCTATTTTTCTTACATCTCTGACAAAACTTAGCAGAGTAAGAATCCATTCTTTAAATTCGGTTCGTAAGTCCGTATTAAATGTAACTTTTAAACTATTGTGATTAGAACAAATATTTTAAATATTTATTGCGGATTATTTTATTTGGGTACAAATAGGTACCTTTCGCTCGATGTTTCGAGCATTTTACCTAAACAAAACAATCCGCGATAAGTCCCGATAAACATTTCAAACATCGGTCTGTATTTTTTTTAATGTATTTACACCGATTCTTCCTCAACTTGTGGTTATTAAATTCTTTTAAAACTTAAAAACTATAAGTTCTTTGTATATTCATCATCATCATTAGCCTTTAACTGTCCACTGCTAGACATAAGCCTCTTCTAATGCATGCCGCTGAGCTTGGGCGGCAGTTCACCGTCATCCAGTTTTTAACCACCGTTTTACGCTGGTCGTCATTCGCAGGGTGTCTACACTAAGTTTGCCTAAACGTGGTCTTCACTCTAGAACTCGTCTATCCCATCGGATATCGGTTCTTCAGGCAATGTGGGCCGGCCCACTGCCACTTCAGCTTGTTACTCCTTTGAGCTTTGGCGGTAACTTTGCTTCTATGTCGGATCAAGATAGTGTAACAGAAAAAAATAATTGCATTGTTTTTATTCATTTAAGTTATCTACATGTCAAGGACATGTGTCATTATGTGAAAAACTATAAGATATTTAAAAAAAGGTTTTTTTTTTTTTAAATATAAGCAAATATAAGGTTTACTTTCCAAGTTTACGCGTCAAAATTGTGTGCGTTAAGTTACCACCTCAATATACCCTTACATTCAATTTAACTGATACCTAATCTGCTTACAGTCTAATAGAAACTGTTATATAATCTATCTCATGCAGCTAACTATTCCAAGGAAAATTTGAGGAAACCGATCACCGGAAACAAGATATGCCTCGTGGTTTCAAAATCTCCGGGCTTGGTTCAACCAGAGCACACAATTTGAAGCAGCTGTATCGAAAGTTCCATGGCCGACCTCTGCTAAGAAGTATACCATAAGGAGAATAACCTATATCCATTTATCCAGTAACTACTACTTAATCTTCTAGCCGTCAACGTCATTACATAGCTACATAATAACTGGTACTTGATCTGCCTTCAATCGCATAGTAACAGCCACCTAATCTAGAGACCCTCGAAGCTGTAATAGTGGACAACCCGCAAGCAATCAAGTGGAAGGGCCTTAATTAACCCAATCGCAGGGAAAACAATGTACCGGCCAGATTGGTTTCGAATCGACCGAGAATCGCTCCAAATGTCCGCCAAATAGATTTATGAAGTAGAAATAGGTTTGGGAGACGCTTGGTCTGTTAAAACTAACATTCCATTAACAGCTATACGTAGAATTTGTTTGACAACTTTTCTGCGGTATATCCGATAGGCCAAAGTTAAGTTTGACCTAACAAACCACATCAGCGTTGATGATAGAAGACCAAGAAGTTTGGTTGCCACCAAAATCGTCGAGAACGACTATAGACATAAATGCTTGTAAAATTGGTAAGTATAGACTTACTAATTTTACAAGCATTTATAAAAATTTGTAAGTATAGACTTACCAATTTTACAAGCATTTATTTAGTTTCACCAGTCCCGGTGTCTGTCTGTCTGTCTGTAATCAAAACTTGCAAGTAAAATTTGACCCACCAATTACCGGCGATCGATTGAGCTGAAATTTGGCATACTTTTCAAGTTCATACAATACAATGTGTGACATAGTCAGCTGATTTGATGATGGTGATGGTGGACAAAGGCATTCCTCGATGGATAATAGTAGACTGCCAGTTTTTGGACTCATTTTGATCAGCACACCGTTCCGATCACTAATTTCATAATAACTTAGTATGATAAAGATATTTTCAACAAATAACTTGTTTTGGAAGCTTTTATTTAACTTCTCATATGTTAGTATGGAAAACGCTGGATGCAGGCTGCTTCCAACCGGTCCCTTTGGAAATCGATGGGGGAGGCCTATGTCCAGCAGTGGACTTCCTATGGATGAAACGATGATGATGATGAAGATGTTAGTTTGGGTGAAATCTCCAAGAGATTGAACTGAAATGTTGCATACATGTTTAGTTTGGATGACAATGCATGGTGAGCTAAATGACGTCAATCTAAATCCAATATGGCGAACCACTAATATTATATGCACCGCAATGATATGGGTATCAAATGAAACCGTTTGCTGAGAAGAGCAAGTTCATAAAAGATTTTTTTTATTAATAATTTTATGTTAACATGTCTAAGTTGAAGCTTTGAGTTATTTTGTGAACCTCTAATACTAATTGCGAAGGAGTTTTGGTACAGTTACTCTGTTCGTTTTATCTTTTTGTCTCTTTCATATTTGAAACTCGGTAGAAAACGACAAAAGACGGTCTGGATGACTAATTTAGAGGCTCCACGTTTATCAAATAAGGCACTGAAACTTTTACGCTCTCGGAAACGTTGGGGTACGTTAGCAACCACTTAAATCTCCGCTATCCTCTATAATCAGCATTGCCCTTTTTTAAGTACTGTGAGAGTTTCAGGCCTTCTGGCTGAAACTGGACATGATTAGGAGTAAGTATCGTAGGCTGGACTAATTTTGGATCGACGGGATTCTTTAGGAAGTAAAGAGTAGAGTCATGTTCAGATAATTAAGAAAGGTCTCTCAAGGTGACGAGTAGATTAAGGTATGAGAGACAAGATGTCAAAACATTTAACAAAAAATTTATTAAGGATGTGTCGCTACCGACCTAGTCACAATTGGGGTTCTGAAAGGATACCCTATATATCCAATATTTAACTCGAGTGTATAAGCAGGTCTATACGTATCACGAATCACTTTTACAGAAATTATATTTATTTTCAATTAGCAATTACTAAGTCGTCTTATTCGTTCAAATGTAGAATGCGAAGTGATGTCAGTCGCCGGCTCAGCACCATCCCTCGACCAACCATCCCCTCCAAGCCATCTTTCAGGTCGTTAGTAACGGTCCTTGATTGGTCGATTGTGCTACGCCAGCACCCTCTATGTTAAACTTAATTTAAATACCGTGCTGAAGTCAAATCAATACAAATCCACAATGATGATATAGGTGGCGCTAATGTAGTTCCGACTTGATTAATACATAGGTAAAAAGCGAAGGCGACAACAGTTCTTCGATTAAAAAAGTCAACTGTCGCATTTAAATCTGTCCTTGCTAGTGTACTTAATAAAACTAGGTTTTACACCAGTTTTCTACTCGCTAATACTGATAACAAACACATATTGCATAATAAAAGAGCCTGTAAGAACATTTTCGAAGCCTTCGGCTTGTTAAAGCCGTATTCAACCGTAAGCAGCCACTCAGCTTTTACAAGATTATTTTTTTCTAAATCCCCTTCGCCTACATAAATAGATAGTTTTTTCCAAAGCACATGCGCCTAAACTAGTATTCAATTTGCATTTTAAAAACCAAACGGTCGTACAGCGCCTGGCTTGAATAAAAACCAGTATATTTGCGCACCCCAAAATTCTATTTCCATCCACGTTTGTGAGCAATTTACAAACATCCACGGGAAAGGTGTGAGGTCACGCATAACTGGTCTTTATTTTGGCAGGTTTTTACAGATAAAGGTGTGGTCGCACAGCAAGCGCGACGATAGTATAGCGTTACGGAAGCAGGGATTGTCCTCTAATCACTATTGAAATTGTATTATGGCGTGACAGGTCAAATTGGCATCCGCATCACGCTATGCGGTTACGTAGCTTTCGCGCTCACTGTTTGAGATCACTTAAGTATAATTTTTTTAAACCCCCAATTTCCCCCTCCCCAAATGATATTCATCAAACGGATGAACATATTTTCTTGTATCATAGCTAAGAACACTCAATTAAATCGTTTTTTAAACAACAAAAAACCTTGATTGAATCAGGCGTTACTTTGCGGAAGTCCATTTTCAAAATTGTTTTTCTGATGAATTTCTAGTGTAATTCCGCTTCTACGTCGCTTCAAGTATAATAAGGAATTTGTGATAGATATTTGTTGATAAAGTGAATTTAATTGAGTTTAATATCAGGTTAGGCAAAATTAAACTCAATTAAATTTACTTTATCAACAAATATCTATCACAAATTCCGTATTGTACTTGAAGCGACGTAGAAGCGGAATTACACTAGAAATCCATCAGAAAAACAATTTTTAGCAAAAAACCTAATCAAAATTGGTTCAACCGTTTGCGAGCTCCGATACCACAGACAGACACTCAGATACATAGGTTAAACTTATAACACGCCTCTTTTTGCTTTTGGAGTTAATAACAAAAATCCAGACCGTTCTGTGGCAGCAGACTACACATAACATGAAGAAATTTCTCCTAAGATTATGTTAAAGTCGCCGCTACAATCTGGGTACGCACTTTAAAACAACACAATCCCCCTGCAATCAGGTTTCTGTTGCGCTTGCTGTTTGACCTCACCCTTAAGGTGGCTTTTTACAGACGTTAATCTAGATATAGCCACGGAATAGAGGCTGTCGGTTATGCTCGTAGGACTGGCGTGCGGTGATGGATTTCATATAGAAATTGAGAAAATTCAAAAACTGCATTTTCCCCAGGGAAATGTTTTCTTTTTGTTGTTTGGAACGTACGAGTTACAGAAGAATCGGAATTTTTGGTTAAAACTTCGTGTCAAACAAATTTCAATTAAACGAAAAGAGAATTCCTCTTTCGTTTATAATTTTTAAGTGCAACATCGCACATCATAATAATAATGTGCATGAAGCCCAATGCCCACGATATATAGTCATCTAGGCTCTAGTTCTGCTTGAAGCCCAACACTTACGAGATATATTCATCTTGGCTCTAGTTTTGCATGAAGCCCAACGCCCACGATATAGTCATCTAGGCTCTAGTTCTGCTTGAAGCCCAACACTCACGAGCTATATTCATCTAGGCTCTAGTTGTGCATGAAGCCCAGCGCCCACGATATATAGTCATCTAGGCTCTAGTTGTGCATGAAGCCCAACGCCCACGATATATAGTCATCTAGGCTCTAGTTCTGCTTGTAGCCCAACACTCACGAGATATATTCATCTAGGCTCTAGTTGTGCATGAAGCCCAACGCCCACGATATATAGTCATCTAGGCTCTAGTTCTGCTTGAAGCCCAACACTCACGAAATATATTCATCTAGGCTCTAGTTGTGCATGAAGCCCAACGCCCACGATATATAGTCATCTAGGCTCTAGTTCTGCTTGAAGCCCAACACTCACGAGATATATTCATCTAGGCTCTAGTTGTGCATGAAGCCCAACGTCCACGATATATAGTCATTTAGGCTCTGGTGTGCATGAAGCCCAACGCCCACGATTTTGCGAGCAATATGTCTTTTATAGGTGTTGACAATTTTATTTACATTTTCTGTGTATAAGTTTATTATATATTTAGGTTTTTAGCGGAGCTATGCATTATTAATTTAGCGGTAGGTAAGATTATTTTTTGTTTATAGTTAGACTTTTCTGGATAGTTTCGGTTATCATCTAGATTTCTTATAATTTTGGGTATTTTTAATTTGAATATACATACAATTCTTGTAAAAACGCTTAAAACTAAAGTGCAAAGCTTGTGTTACTTTTATCCAATCGAAATTACCTTTTCCCCTTCAAGGAAAAAATAAAATTAGGCCAATTTGTTTCGCGTCACAGAAACTCGAGGGTCCGTATACTTTCCACTCGAGGTCCGGCGAACCGCAGCTTTCGGATCTCTACGAAGCCCTAACCATGTTACCAATTACCAAATTTTAAGTAGGTATCTTGAACTCAACAAGATTCGAGAATGCTATCAACATAAATGTACATTTTATTTTTACCGACTCTCAAAAAGGAGGAGGTTTTCAATTCGACTGTTTTTTTTATTATTTTTAATGTTTGTTTACTCTGAACTTGCGACTGGGTGAACCGATTTTGATAATTCTTTTTTCAATTGAAATCTTGTGCTTCCCATTTGGTCCCATTAGGTCTAGTTCTGATGCAGTTGGTTTTTTAAATTAATAATTATATTTTATCGAAAACAAAAAGCTGTTTACCAACACAGTACATATAGATATGAGATAAATAGTTACCTACATCTATTGCAACACCAACTTCGGCCTGGATAGATAAAAAGTATTCAGAAAACAAGCATTTTGTTACTCTGACAGCTGTGGTCACACTATAAAAAAACCGGTCAAGCGCGAGTCGGGCTCGTGCACTAAGGGTTCCATACCCCAACAAAATATAAAAATTATCAATTTTTTTTATTGCAGAATAGGGTTGCGCTTGGCCGCCAACTCGCCTGATAATAAGCGATGATGCGGCCTACGGTGGATCACGCTTGCCTAGAAGAAACCGACTCACTCTTGACTTGAAGACACCCAGATTCTAACTATCGGGGAACACCCATTCAGGCAGTGCATTCCACAGAGCAGCAGCTCACACAATAAAAGTGAAAATCAAAGCGCTTCGTACGGGTTTTCGGAATGTCAACCATAAAGCGGTGTCGATTTTTCGTGCCGCTCTGGCAGTCCGATAGAAAAAAAGGGCAGGAGGGAATTAAATCATGCAGATCTGATCAATTAAAAAAATCTACTTCAAAATTAGTAAAATGTGGCGTTTGGATTCGATTTATTTATTTAATTCACACACACTGAATTGAAATTGAATTTAAAATCAATGTACTGGGTATATATAACTTAGCTGATTTCGTTTCTCCATAAACGAAAGTAGGTTTAAAATTTTAAATAATAGTAACTCAAACCTATTTTCATAACTAAAATGAAATTAAAGAAATACGATTATGTTCCAGTATTTTACTAAGAATTACTGTAATTTAAAAACAAGCCAAAGATCCTACGCCAAATTTTCCTCGTTTCTAACAAAAAAATTATTAAACGTATAATTTTTACAATATAAAGGAACTCCGGAAGCAGAGTCACTCATAAACCATTTCGGGACTCGCACGCTTCCTTCTATTAAATTTCCTTTCTACCGCCTTCTAATTTAACTAAAATGCAGAAAATATTATTATTCTAACGGAACAGTGTAGCTATTACTATTCAAACATTAAGATTTTTTTCTATAAATGTTTACAGAAAACCCGCGCGGCTATGTCACTTGCACTTTAAACGTTTTAATGATAAAATAAAACCGGCAAGTGCGAGTCGGACTCACGTACGAATGGTTCCGTATAGATAATGATACGGAACCATTCGTGCAAACGAATGTTTTTTTTGTCATTGTTTTGTTGTTATAGCGGCAAAAGAAATACATCATCTGTGAACATTTCAACTGTTTAACTATCACGGTTCATGAGATACAGCCTGGTGACAGACAGACAGACAGACAGACGGACAGCGGAGTCTTAGTAATAGGGTTCCGTTTTACCGATTGGGTACGGAACCTTAAAAAATATCTGAGTAAGAATAAAAAAAAACGATTAGGCATTTTGTATAAATTTACATTGCAAATGGTTACAATAAAATGATTATTAACGGCATATTTACCGTGATAAGGTTTTGGATGGGGCGCCCGATATTTCGGCACAGTTTCATGCACCATCCCGTGAGTATGGTAACTGCGGCGAAATATCGGGAGCTCCTTGGTCCAGAACTTTTACCACGATAAATATCCCGTCAATAATCATATAACTGTAGTGAACAAACGTGATACTTTAGAACAGTGATTTATTAGAAATTGTGTAAAGCAATTTTTATGTTGATATTTCTTGTTGTATTCTATTAAGGCGAGGTATTCCCACTTAAGCAACGCTTATTACTATAGATGACCATAATCCTTGGTTTATTGTATTAAATTCGCATTTAGCGGAGCAAAATCATGGCTCTTACACACAGTCGTGCGTTTCGCTACTTCTATTTTTGGGGTTTTTCTCATATTTTTCGAAAAGTATAGCTGTAATGTAAAATGTACCTCGCCGGTTTCCTTAATAATTATGAAATCTACGAGTATATATCAAGATATCGTAGACATAATTTAATAAATAAGTAATCGAATGAATAAAAAAAAACACAGATAAAAGCGCAAATCAGTGCTACTTTTTTTTTTCTATCGTGCGAAATGTGCTTAATCGTGTTTCGGTCTCATATGGGTTTCCTAGATAAAACATTATTTTTTTCTATGACACCATTATTATAATTTTAAGCTAACCATGGAGGTATGCACACTTAATCTAGAATGACCATAATTGCTAAAAGTCGGAAAAGAGCGTCTTAAATGGCGGAGAAGATAGAATATACAAAAAAACGTGTTTTTGTCTCAATCATCCTATAAAATTTTAAAATATCAATACGCAAATTGCTTGTTACGTTTTGCAATGTTTCAGTTTTAAATAATTTTCTCTGAGGGATTTTTTATGTTCAAAAATTTTGGAAACTTGCAAAAGAGATAGCAATGGCCGTGCATTAGAAACATTGCTCTTTAATGCGGAACGCAGTAATAAAATGGTCTGATACTCCCCCAGGCGAACTCTGGATAAAAGTCTTACCTCCAACGAGGGAACTGCTGTTTGTTGACTGAAATTCATTATTGGTAAATGTACACTAGAAGTTTGCTAAAATAAATCAATTCTGTAGATTTTTTATAATGTATAATGGAAACTGAATGATAGACAAAGACTTAATTTTTTTATGACAAAAAAAAAACACTAGGTATACAAATGTTAAACATTAAGTAAAAAATATGAATAAACTCGAAAACTATTTTTTCTGATGGCGGGAATTGTTATAACCAAAAATGTCAACTAAACCGGATGGAGGTCTTTAAAAATGTACACCCTGAAGCAAATTTCAGAATTAGAATTCTGTTTCCTGATAACCACATTTCCATTACCTGAATGCAGGAAAAACCACGAAGCGCCGCTAAGCATACAAATAATATTATGAATGCGAAATCATGTTTGTTCATATGTTTAACCTTCTTTTAGGCAACAACAAATCAACGAATCGATGTAAATTTTAACGTAAAAATTGTTGGAGGGCCAGAGAGGGACATAGGATAATTTTATAACGATAAAAAGCACGATTACTGAAGGGATTATCACATGGAAGAACCCATGAAGCGCAGCTAGTAAGTTATAACTCTTTTTCCCGATAACTACATTACCATATTCTGAAATCGATTCAAACCGCGGGGCACAGACAGTGAATCATAATCCTGTTTCTTAATAAGTACAAGCCCATATAGAAAGCGAGTACAACCTCAGCGACTACAAGCTGCTAGTTCAAAATAAATAAATAAATCCTATTTTTCTTTTGTTTCTCTACCAGTGTAACAATGAGGATCTATCTATCTACTTACCCTCAGCGTTTGAGCAGGGCTAACAAGGGTTTACTAGAACTATGTCCGACTCATATTTTTCTTGGCTAATCCATATTTATTCGTGACCCTCTCAACGGCTGCTATTACGTGATAAGGCCCTAGACTTTATATAACAAAGCTGCTGATATTTTTTGGCCCAAATTTTGATCGACCGTGCTCGTGAACTTTTTTGGGGTTGCGATTACTTCAAAAGACCGTCCTAAGTATTTTCATTTGAAAGTCTGATTCTTTGTTTCTTCAATACATTGAACGAATCATACAGCTATGGGCTAGTTTTCTATTATCTAACTCATGAATAAACCCGTCTTTTTATGCCATAGGTGTCAAACAAGCAGACGGGCGGCCTGATGGTAAGCGATCACCGTCGCCTAAGGATACCGGCAACACCAGGGACATCACAGATATAACACAGATATATATTGCCGACCCTTAAAGACTCAAATAACAGCCCTGTTGAAGAACCCCATGTTAAAGCTACTCGAAAATGCCGCAGGAATGAGCTCATGCCATAAATTGCAGGTGTGAGGCAAAAAGGAATGTGTAAAATGCACAGTGTGCTATTTCCACCGATCTATAATATGTGGATAAACTTTCAGGCGGTGGCGGCAGTATTAGTAGCTAGGAAGCCTATGGAGCGGATGTACGCGTGATTGGCGCGTGAAAATGAACGCTAGTCAATGATGTTTAAAGGCCTTACTTAAAAACGTTACTCAAGTTGATCTATGCTTAAAATTGCTGTCTTGTTTTCGCGTGTGACGATTGCCGTCAGCAAAAAGTTGTAATCTATTTATTTTTATAGTTTTACTAACTATTTATCACTCTGATTATACCTATTCCATTCTGATTGGGTTTCACCTACTGACCGAGTTCCAAAACAACCTGTAAAAGTTAAACAGAAAACTACTTGACATTAAGGGGCTACGATTCATTTGTGGCCCTTACTTTTATGGGAAAGATAAAACTATTAACAACAGAAGTAGAAACAAGCTCAAGTATCTTCGAGATTGATAGAGATGTGTTATTGTTGGCTTTTCGGAGATTATGTCATACATTATTTATGTAGATGCGTTAGATATAACGTGATGGTTGTTTTCTACGGTAAAAAGTCAATAACATTGTTTGTTATCAAAAATGCGTTTTTATAGGAAACTGGCCAAACTTTTCATAAGACTAAGCCTAAAGTACAAGGTGGAACAAACATTCTTACCTGTTATAAGATAGATAGCATTGAAAAAACTGTTTTTGTGTATTGTCTAACGTTTTGTATTGATTTCTTTTCTGATTCTATTGTCAAGGGAGGTTTGAATGGGAGGTTTTCTAGGTTTTTTTTTTTTGCAAAACCACAGACGAAGTAAGGTCAATAAAAAACCTGCTTATTCTCAATCTCATAGACAGACAATATCTATCTGTATTCTCTTTGATCTGTCTGTCTGATACTGTCTGTCATGCTTGTTTTTCTTGTATTTTATTTCGTATTATAGTATTTGTTATAGTGTTTGTATTATAGTTTTGTGGTTCATCATCATCAGCCAGAAGACATCCACTGCCCGCCACACTGAACGACATCCGCTATTTGCATCCATTGGATGCCTGCGACTCTCACAATGTCGTCTGTCTATCTAGTTAAGTGGGAAGCCTACACTGCGTCTTCCAGTTCGTGGTCTCCACTCAAGAACCTTTCTTCCCCATCGGTTGTCAGTTCTTCGTGCGATTTTGTGGTTATTGTTTGCTACAAAAAGTACTTGTTTTACCAGAACACAACACAAATTAGTAAGTATATATATGTGCCTTGCCTGCCTAGCCGTGTTTTAATATGTCTCTTCTTCCTTGTATTGTAGGTTTAATTCAACAAATTAAAAAAAAAAAAACTCGTCAGTACCATTTATGCATGGTTGCAGAATTATGTTCCTAGAGCTGTCAGAAAACTGCCTTTTGCGTTACTAGCTTGGTACGAACGGATCATTTTTACAACTTGAAGCTTTGATTGGCCTTGTTACGACCACGGCTACACATCCCTGATTAATGTGATGGTGATGATGACGATGATCAAGCTAGTATGATGTGATAGACCTATATCCCAAGATTTTCAGTAAAAGTTATGTTCAAATATTCTACATGCTTGTGTGAAATTCAAGCCTTATCAATGAAGTCTAATTAGTTCACCCGATAACTTCTAGATGGCTCTTGCAAACGAGACATAAATACAGGTGACTAGACAAGGCTTAATTGTATGTATAATGTGTTATTTTGATTTTCATAGTTTTGATAAATAAGCTATAATACTAAAGTTATATGATTATTTACGGGATATTTACCGTGGTAAGGTTGTTAATAATCATATAACTTTAGTGAACAACCGTGATAGTTTAAAACAGTGTTTTTTTTTTTTTTTTTTTTTTATAATTAAAATATCACTCCACAGACACCGGGGTCCGTGACTTTTGTTACAATTTACTACTATTTTGTTAACTTTAATGAATTTACATTACACAATACAGGGAGAGGAAGTTAGTTATACTTAATCTAAGGTTAAAACAATTTAGTCATGTTATTACTAGTTTATGTGTATACCGCGAGCAGACCAGCGACCCGCAAGCAGCACCCGATCACGAGTATGACTCATGTGCCAGCCATCGCCCTCCTCAACCATATTTGAGGGAAGAGAGCGACCCGACACACAACGCCGCCGCAAGAAGGTGCCTTCGATGGTGAGCATGAATGCTCGAGGCATACACACAATCCTTATTTCTAAACGCTTTTTTTACATTTCAAATCCTATTCTTACATTACAATCGCCTCCTCCCGGCCCAGGGCCTCCATCACCGCCGCGTTCCGATCTCTGATGGCCATCTGCAAGTTGTAGTCTTTAATGGTCTTCGGTGACGCAGCCGATGCTCGACGCACGAATCGACTGATGGCATCGTCTTCAGACAGTAAAACAGTGTTTAAGCTATAATACTATTTCAGAATATGGCTTTCATTGTTTTTCAACAAGTATCAAGAATGGATTATGTAAAAATGAACATCTAAAATCTTTGATAAATATTTTGTGAGTTATTAGAGTAGTACGTTGTATTTCAAATTGGATACCTAAAATTTCATATCCAATTTCCCACATCACTGGTTACATTGCAAACTTTAGACCACTAAAAATTTGAGTGTACACTGAGCTAGAAATTCAATGTCCTGCACTGCATATAGTAAACTCAAGTCCCTACTTTCTGTAAGTCTTACTCGTACCACTTCAATTTCACGTACAGACATTGTTTACTCGGCAAATATAACGTCAAAAACATTGCTAGATGTCGACGAGTCGGCTTTTACCATTAAACATGACGATCTCCAGAGAGACAATTCACAAAAGCCGAATCATTTTATTAATAACACGCTTTTATTAGCTTGGTGTGTATCTATGTAACGGAATCTTTGAACGTGATTTTCACCCCTTTTAAAACGACTTATTGATATAAAACTTTGCACAATTATCAAGGACTGATGACAATGCAATAATTTATATAGTTTGTCCCATTATCCTTTCTAGAATCTTCAGGATTAGCTATAATAAAGCGTGTTTTTAGTTTTTTAATCTGCAAAATTTATTTCCACAAATGTTACATTCCGTTCCAAACATTTAATAAAATTTTAATATCGGTTTAAGTAATAATGTCATCTATTTTCAAGCCATTTTTTATTATTTCAATACTATTTTGAATGTTGTAGTTCAAGTGAGATTGTGACAATGGAACGGGAACTTAGAGATGCTTTTCAAAGCTACGAGAACTCCTGGGAGCTGTACAGAATTATGTATATATGATTTGTCCAAGGAAATAACACAAAAATTACAAATGCGATATATTTGTGAGTACGTGTGTGCTTGTTTCCACTAATCTCCGTAACGGCTGAACTAATTGGGATATAATTTAGTTTATTGGTATGAGGTAGTATGGGTGCGTTGTCTTTTTGCACTACTTTATGTATTGTGAGCCCGACCCGCACTTGGCCAGTTTATTTTATAAGGCCAATTGGCCTTTTATTTTTTCCTGAGAACTAGAATCTAGGCATCTTCAAGGCTAGAGTGAATAGATTTCTTCTAGATCAACGTATTCCATCCTCGGCTATACCGTCGCTTACCATCAGGCTAGTTGGTGGCCAAATGCAGATCGGTTCTAAAAAAACACAGGACATAGGATAGGTCATAGGTCTGCACGTCAGATGTGAAAACTTAAGTAGTAATTAACCTATTTATTTTATTTATTTATTTAGATACACAAAACAGATTACAATCAAAAATCTTTATTAAATAAATAGTAACTAAAATCTGAACTGGATTGTTACACAAAACATGTGTATTCAAAAAATTATAATGAAGGAATTCGGAATAGACGAACGTGATGAAAGTACCCATCCGCAAAGCAATGAGCTTGCTGATGGGCACTTCCAAGACGGCATTAACATTTTATATTATAACTAATTTTTGTAAACTAACAGTGAGATGGACTATTCTGACGCAGCACAGGTGCTGTGTCCGAACAATCTGGTTTAAGACTAAGATGGAGGATACCTTTTATGATTCTTATGTAACTACTAAACTTAGGATCAAATATATCTAATTCAGGATTATTAACTAAAAACTCGTTATATTATTGACGAGCCATTCTTACAATTGGGTTAAAGAAGGATGTATTATTTCTGTAGACTTGAAGTGCAAAGAGGTTTGTGACTTTGGCCCTGCGTGCGCTGTATACAATATTAAAGGATACGTGAGACAACAAATTTGGGGAATCAACTATGGAATGGATAATTTTATATAAGTACACAAAGTCGAAGTACTTCCTACGCATTTTCAGAGACTGCACATTAAACTTTTTCAATCTACGTTCGTAATTCAAATTAGTACGTCTTACATGCTGACGATAACAAAGTATTCTCAGACATTTTCTCTGTACTCTCTCAATTTCATCGGAGTGAACATTATAGTGCGGAGACCAAATCGGGCTACCATTCTCTAAGATGCTTCTCACAAGCGAATTGTAAAGGTACAAAAGACTACGAGGCTTTTTAAAACCTTTAGAAGACCTCAGGACAAAACCAAGGATCTGATTAGCTTTGGTGGTAATCTGTTGATAGTGCGGTATAAATGAAAGCTTATCATCAAACAGTATGACGAGATCTTTAGCAATGTGTGAACGCGTCAAGACTTGCCCAATAATCTCATAGTCAGTGGTAATTATGTGCCTCTTGCCCGAAAATTAAATAACAAAACATTTACTTATGTTTAAGCACATATGATTGATTTTACACCAATCCAACAGAGCATTGACGTCTTTTTGTAATAGCTGGCAATCACCTGGGGTTGAGATGACATTAAATATCTTCAGGTCATCAGCATACAGCAGGCATTGACATGACAGACGTTCAATAAGGTCATTAATGAAAATGACAAAAAGAAGCGGCCCTAGGTGGGATCCCTGAGGCACACCTGAAGTCACTAAAACTGGAGATGAAATATACCCCTTTAAAGCTACAAGAGATTACCTATTCTACAAAAGATGGCGCTGTTTTGAAATACATGGTACAGCGTGACGATGCCGCGAGATTCATGATTTTTTTTCACCCAAATAGTGCTTAACGCGCCTAAAGAAGTTTTAACTAAAAAAAAATAAAGTAAATATGTTTACTCTGCAGTCTGCATATCTCTAGTCTGTGACATGTATACTTGCCTTGCCTACCTACTCGTAAATCCTCGCTCGAAAAGTCCTCTTCAATATGATAGAGAGATATAATAAATACTTGTGCCTCCTTGTTTGCGACATTTTATAACATCAAACACAAAAGTCCAGTGTTTCCTGCTAAAGTATGGAGATCCGATTACTGTTTGGGAGATATTAGGCATCGTATTATGTCATATTCGGGTATTCGTTGCTGCAGTTTTTACGCGTCATTCACACGAGTCGATTTGACGATTGGTAAATATTAGCGAAATACCTGTATAATGCTACATCTGTTTAAAAATAGTTAACTTTACTTTAACTTTACTTGTCCTTTGCCAGCTATATAATTTACTTCGATTTATATTCATTTACTAGTCCTAAGTAGTAGAAACTCCTAAGCGTGCGCGATCTATTATTTTGTATAAATCTTCCCAGGGCCACCAAGAGACCGGCCTAGCCGAGTTTGGGGTTCACTGATAATACAATGTACGCATTATAGTTTAAATAACTCTGTTGTGAAAATTCTCTACATTAAGGTGATACGTTTCATGTTTGGCGGGAAATTAAAATTTCAAATAGTTTTTATTTTTGTGTCCTTGTAGCTAGGCCAGGTAATTATTGTGAAATGACTCAGTGTTTGGGAAAATTGTTGGTTGTTCTTAATATTATCATGAACAGCTATTAATCAGTAACTCACCATATTACCATCCACATTAGTGCCGTGAAGCTCCGAGAACAAGCGTGAACGTGAATGTGGAGGGTTTTCGCGGGGTTCACGCGCGTTCACGCCTGTTCCCCGATCAGAGTCGGTATTTTGTCCTGCGACAAAGGGTTCGCGCCCCGTTCGCGCGGCGTTCACGCGTACACATCCACATTCATGGCCCCGCGCCAGTTTACTTCTTGTTTACTCCGGTCTATAAAGGCGTACGGACGTCATCTACCATCTTCTTTTTTTCCAACGCTTTTTAATAACTTTCTTGTTTTGGACGTCTAAATAGTAATATGTTGCCACAGCAAACAAAGTTATTGCAGCAGCAGATTCTACGTCCATTTCGCGGCGGGTTTCACGAACGACTGTGAACATCCCGTGAATGTGAAGGGCACGACTTGTGCTGAGAATTCACGCCGTGAATTCGCGAATTCACGGCACTAATGTGGAGCCGCCATATTTATCAATAAACCGTTTGAAACAGCAAAAAATGGTTTATAGACAAATGTATGTAATAAAGTGCATTAGAGATAAATAGCTTTACGTGAGTTTGTAAACAATAATAATAAATTTTCGCAAACAACATGATCGTTTACAATAATTACCCGGCCTAGCTACAAGAACAAAGAAACTGTTTGAAATTTGAAATTCCCGCCATACGTGAAACGTGTGAACATGTGAACATTTTTGGCAATAAACTTTTACTTTATCTAGCTAAATACTTGTATCTAGCTGGATATAAAAATTTGTACCTAACTAAATACCTGTATCTAGCTAGGCCTTTATCTGTTGACGATTAGTTATAAGTATCCTCCCGCCCGGCCCAGTTATCTCTCGTCAAAACTAGACTTTTAGTTGCAAACAACTCTGCTACATTGTTACCAACTTGAAAATAGGTTAGTGTGACGGTGTGCTGGTAAATATGGCGGGAATTGTACATGTACAGTGTGGCCAAGTTATCTTTGGGGTTAAATGAGAGAGCCCCCACCAGATTTTCTAAATAAAACAATTATCCGTAAAAAATTGTTCTATCTTTCTTTAACTCATTAAATAAGTTGGTCAGTCTGTAGCCCCAAAGAGAAAGAAGTACTAGCTTGGATATTTTTAAGAAACTACATAACAATGTTTACATTTGCTTACTTATCTACGATATGTACAATGTAACTAGGTACATATTTGAAATAGTAGTAGGTATACTATTTTTTGGTCAGGTTTGATGAATTCCAGCCTCCCGCAAAAGCCGGTTTCCGTAAAGACTGGAGCACTATTCTATTACATAGACCACATACACACGCTTCGCCAGATTATACAGAAGACTGAGGAGTATAATCGGCTTTTATGCCTAGCGTTCGTGGACTATGAAAAAGCCTTCGATTCAATCGAGACCTGGGCAGTATTGCAGTCCCTCCAACGATACTCGCGAAGTTGTTGACCATTACACCTATCTTGGACAGATTGTTCAGTTAGGAAAGTCCAACTTAGGCAAAGAGGTCGCACGAAGAATCCAGCTCGGATGGGCAGAGTTCGGGAAATTGCGTGAAATCTTCTCGTCCAAGATACCACAGTGCCTAAAGACAAGGGTCTTTGACCAATGTGTGTTGCCAGTGATGACACATGGTACTGAGACGTGGTCCTTAACTGTTGGCCTTTTGGAGAAACTCAGAGTCACACAACGGCCAATGGAGAGAGCTATGCTCGGAGTTTCTTTGCGTGATGGAATCCGAAACGGGGATATTCGACAAAGAACAAGAGTCATCGACATAGCTATTAAAATTTGCAAGTTGAAGTGGCAATGGGCAGGCCACATCGCTCGAAGAACCGATAACCGATGGGGAAGAAAGGTTCTTGAGTGAAGACCACGAACCGGAAGACGCAGCGTAGGTAGGCCTCCCACTAGACGGACCGACGACATCGTGCGAGTTGCGAGCATCCAGTGGATGCAGATGGCAGGTTGTCATTCAGTGTGGAGGTTAAAGGGGGAGGCATATGTTCAGCAGTGGACGTCTTATGGCTGATAATGATGATGATGATACTATTTTTATCTATATGTATGTAGATACACATACAATATTCACAAATTATGATAAAATTAAAGAAATTAAGTTAGAGATCATGGAACATTTACACATGTGTGTGCACATTTAAAATTAAAAATCTCTACATCCGTATGCTAAAAAAAGTTTTATTTCTGTACATGAAACAAAAAAAGGTGTATTTTCAAGTTTTTGCGTGTCAATTTCATAGATTCGAGAATGTAAAAAAAAAATTTTAGGTCTATGGTCCATGTTGTGTGAAGATTGGGCTCTGAGGTTGACGAGAAACATACAGCCTTCGTGCACGATTCATGCACGAGAATGTTCATGTAGGATATCGAACAAAAGATAATTCCATTTATTTTTATTTTTTTAATAATGTATACTAAATAATAAGTGTAAGTGGCATTAGCCGTTCTTGATGTTATCAAATAAAATAAATTCCATTAATAATATTGCTACTAAGCAATACGTAAACTCTCTAGCCAAAGTATGTTATGCATTAGCCAGCTCTCTAATCAGAGTCCGTTCACAATTGAATTTGAGACGGCCTAACTAAGGCATTCTCAGATTTGCTCGAAGCTGCCCCTTTGTTATAAGCGTTAGACGCTCGAGTTAATCCACAGCAACAACAAGCCGGCGGCGGCACTCGGAGACCAATCGGCGATCCATGAACAGTGAGTACACGGTCACAGAATATACAATAGTAATTAATTTAGTATCACATCGTGAACGTGGTATACAGGGTTGCGCGGAAAGGGTGTAATAAGCCAAAACGCATTAATTTCACGCTTATATTGTGCGAACAGCCGGCATTAAGCTGTTGCGGCCAGTTTTTGATTTTATAACCTACTAGCCGGCCGCCCCGGCTTTGCACGGGTGTAATCTCGGCCTTCGGCCTCGCTACAAGATATAATATAACCTATGTCACCCGGGGTTAGTGTAGCTTCCCAACAGTGAAATATTTTTTTTAATTGGTCCTGTAGTTTTTAAGTTAATTCGTTACAAACATCCAAAAATACAGAACCTCTCATTTTTATAATACTATCTGCGCCCGCGGTTTCACCCGCGTGATGATGAAAATCGGTGGTGTTGGTGATGATGAAAAGTAGTCTAGCTTAGCTTAGCTTATGATCTCCAGTGATTAAATACTAATGTAGATGATTAAGGTTTCAGTCAAAAGAAAAAGCTCGTATGATAATTATGATAATTTGATTATGGTAATGACAAATAGAGATCAAAATAAACCTAACATGTGAAACGGATCAATCGTCAGCCTACAAGATACTCATCTACAAAAAATGGATGATGAAAAGGAGCACCCGAAATACAAATATATAGCCAAATAAACCAATACAACAACCACAGGTACAGTCGCAATTTTTACAAATATTAGACATTCGGAAACTGGAAGTTATGGGGGATATATATTATGAAGAGCTAAGACAAAAAATTCGTAGAAACAGCTGTAGTTCACGCTGCTGGTTATTAGATGCATTTTTTGAGTGAAATGTTTTTTCCTGGCCAAAACAGTAATGGCACAACGTCATAAGAGAACATGAGCGCCAACAAATTCACCAAAGAAGATGCTGATGATCATGCGAAGTGAAAGAGCTTCAGTAGAAAAGCGAGCCCCGGTCCGTTCTGAGATACATGCTAGGCAGAAAGAAAGAATGTTCTTCCCCAGAAAATCTTCCTGCCGAGCTTTAAAGTTTTAGTTTTAAAGTTCATGGTAAGATTAACAACCACCTACCTACTTTAGTATCGACCACATCGCTAGTGTTCACAGGCGATGATTACTGCTTACCATTAGGCAGATCTAATTCCTGTCTGCCGTAAAAAAAAGTTATATATTTCGACGGGCAATAAAAACTTTTTAGTACAGTACCGCTTCGGAGTTATCTCTTTTCCTGTGATTCACGCGCTCACGTGAAGTTTGCTCTCTTGTGATTCACAGATACAGCGATAGCTCGTGTGTAGAGAGCTCTCCAATTTATTAGATATCAAGCTGTCAGTGCGTTTGATGTCGCAGTCACGCGTCACGGGGCGGTGATTGTATTCACCTCTCTTTCATTGACACTCGGTATGAGCATTTGATTATGTAGGGTTGCCACCACAGACTAGGTATAGCTACTACGTAGCCCAGACTTGTAGTTACGATTATTTTCAATGGAAACAATTCAGTCAAATACCTGAGGGGTGGAGTGAGGGGTAACTAAAGGCTAATTGGCCCATTCAACGTCAGTTCAAAATGTAAACAGCATAGTGATGGCGTACCTACAGTATTGTTCGGAAATGACGTGAGGTTCAGTGGATTCAGTGAGCGTGTTTTTTATATCAGTAGTGATCAACTGATGAAGTGTCAGAACATGTTCGCCCTGCATTAAATGTGTAGTTATAGAAAGTCATTGGTTGCCACAGAATGATGTTTAACTTCTACCTCGCTTTTATTAGCTTAACTTATTAACTAAACTCAGTCGAAGCATGTATTTGGTCTGACAGTTGCAATAATATTGAAGAAGGCTGAATAAAAACCACGAATTCTAAATACTTTCCCTAGTGTTTCGAGCAGTAGCAGGTATCTGTTTTCTTTTAGATCGGGCACGAAAAATAACCCTGCTTTATGGTTGTTATTCGTAAATCCCGTACGAAACGCATTGATTCCACTTTTATTGTGTAAACTGCTAGTCTGTGGAATGCGCTGCCTGAATGAGTGTTCCCCGATAGTTACAATCTGGATATCTTCAAATCACGAGTACATCGGTTTCTTCCAGGCAAGCGTGATCTATCATATATCATCATCGCGACCTACATCAGGCTAGTTGGTTGCATCCTCAGCGGTCAGACTGTGTAGGCTTCCATTATTGACTATATCACTAATAATAATAAGGTAAACGTTAAGGTTTGTAACACTAAATGCATGCATGCGAGACTATAGTACAATTACCGCCAACGGATTGATTAGCTGCCTACTATGTTTGCTTAACGATTAGCTAGAGGCAATTGTAGTAAATTATAGGTTAGGTATCATAGGTGGATTTGAATTTATACCTGCAGGCCTAGCATGGGCCGTGGAAAAATTGTCTTTCCACTGTTTTTATCCACGCATAGACGCGACTGAGCAAGAATATTACGTTTGTCTCTTTCTAGCGGGATAACAACGGTGGAAAGACAATCTGTCTACGGCCCGTGCTAAGTTACAGTCAGAATGACAGGTGTCAATAGTTCTTTACAGATAGATAGAAACTTTTTGTTGTGCACACAAGAAATGAAAGTTACACGGCAATAAAGAAACTTAAATCCTAATGCTTCAAGTGGCATATTTATTCCTTATTGCTAAAAGTGATGTCTTCCAGATGATTTCAGATGGATGGATAGGATTTTCGTATCGGTATAGGTGGGGTGTTATACCAAAGTGTAAATAAATAAATAAAATGTGTATCAGTTTCTTCTAGGCAAGAGTGCTCCATCGTAGACTGTAATATCAGATAACATCAGATGAAGTGGCAGTCAAATGCAAGCATATTGTTATTATTTCACAATGTATAGTATCGATGGCATCGCTCAAAAACGGTGAAGGAAAACATCGTAAGGATGTCCAAGATCTTTAAAAGTTCAAGGACATATGGCATTCACAGCATATACTGAGCCAGCATGGTAGATCAAAACTTCCGGCCTATAGCAACCGAATTTCTATACTAGTTGCAACGGAAGGATTACTACTCTTAATACGGTACTGATATCGGTAAAAGATTTTCGTATATTTGTTCGCAACTAGCCGCTATAGTTATAAAGTTTCACAACTAATAGCGGTAAAGGTGTTTATGTTATTGATTGTTCATTATCATTTAGCACATTAGCTAAAGCCCATCCTCTCTCGCTGTCTAGGAGAAGTTCTTTGTCCCAGCACTGGGAAAATGATAATGATTAATCTTGTCCACGTAGGGTTAAAAAATACAATATCTTTTTATGCCATACCATATATTTGGTATTTAACACTGAAGAAACCGAAAAATTCTACAAAGAAAATGTCTAGCATATCCAAATAACAAAGAGTACTGCAGAAACAAACTGACATCTCAATTCCACTAAACAAGCATGTTATAATTGAGCCATCAACCCACATCCCCCAAATTATATGTAAGTGAAACCACGAGGCGGAGTTGCGTAAGTTGTTACGTAAATATCATATGTTACACTATCACAAAGCCCAAGGAATACTAGAGCGAGCCATAAAAGCGACGTCCTTGCCCATTGCAGCCATTAGGCGTATAAAAGTGCCGTTAATTCTGCCCTTGACCAAAACAAAACCAATTATGCTTCAAATAAATCACCGTGTTCGGGCAATGGCTATCCCACGTAGTTAAGCTATAGTTTCGTATCTCCACTTAAAATTGAGCTTTATCCGTCACGGATGAAGGTTTAATATTGCATCTCGTTGGACAGGCTGTTTTTTCTACTGTTTTTAGGAAATGACGTTGATAAAACATCGGGACGTTTTTCGTTCTTTGTTTTAACTTCCTGGTTGGCGTTTTGATGCCGTTTTCTTATCTTTACGTTCATTTGATTGAATAAACAGAGTGTAAAGATGATAAAAAGATGTTTTGTTAACGATGGCAAACGATTTATTAATGACGAAATATTGCTATCTTCTAATCAACATCACGTTTGTTACCCGACGGCGCAAAGTTAAAAGGAAGGTTTTAAACAGATAAACAATTTTTATTGATAATAGTGTGCATAATTATAAGTCAGTAAGTACATAAAGAATTTCTTGTAAAATAATAAAAATAATTCCAATTAATTAATTCATAAGTAATTACTTAATGATAACATTGCGTCCGTAGTTATCTACACTAATATTATAAAGAGGAAAGATTTGTACCTATTTTTGTATGTTTGTATGTTTGTAATGAATAGGCTCCGAAACTACTGAACCGATTTGAAAAATTCTCTCACTGTTGGGAAGCTACACTATCCCCGGGTGACATAGGCTATAATTTTTGTAGCGAGGCCGAAGGCCGAGCTTACACTCGTGCGAAGCCGGGGCGGACGGCTAGTTTATTATATACATGTATCGGTGAATAAATAAAAAGACAGTTATAATATGAGCCAATGAAAAGCTTTTCTATTTGGTGCATGTTAAAATTATATACGTTTAGAATTATGATATCTCCAGTTTCCGCAACCTGCAGCTTTGCCCGCGTTGGCTAGAGTACAGTGGGGTTAGTACGAGAACTTGCGAAAAAGTTATCATTACGTAAATTCAGATTGCTTTCACGTCCGATAGAGGCGCTTTTTAATTTTTCATACATTTTGCTATCGTTTACGTAACGATAACTTTTTCGCAAGTACTCGTATCAAGGCCACAGTACTGACAGTGGACTGAGATCACTTCATAAAAATAAGTATTTATTATGTTTAGGGTTCCGTACTCAAAGTATGTAAACTGGACCCTATTGCTAAGCCTACGCTGTCTATCTGTCTGTCTGTGCGTTTATCTGTCCGTCTGTCTATCTGTCCGTCCTACCTTTTAACGGCTGCATCTTTCAAACTGTAATAGACAGCCAGTTGAAAATTTCACAAAATTTGTAATATAACTAACTAACTAACTAATATGAACAACTTATAAATAATAATGAAGTCAAAAAGTAAAAACTAAGGGGTGGTCCCCATACAACAAACGTATATATTTTTTACATATAATTTTATTTGCTTTAGTGTAAAAACGATAATACGCACAAGCGTCAAACTAGGCATGATTATTGTACACACTCTAAAGTATGACAACAAATAATAAATACTGGCCAAGTGCGAATCGGTGACAAATTTCTATTCACCACCGGTTATCATACGATCACCGAAGTTAAGCAACGTCGGGCGCTGTCGGTACTTGGATGGGTGACCGCCTGGGCGTGATGTTGTTTTTAGCACTACTTTCTTGTATTTAATCGTTAAGAATTTTAGTCGTGGTAACTCTCAGTGCGCAAGCCTGATTTGCACTTGGCCGCTTTTATTCTACTTCTTAGACCGAGGAAATATTTTGACTGCCCCGGTGGCTCAGTTGGTAGTGAACCTACTTTCTGCGCTTGGGGGCGTCGGTTCGATTCCCATCTAGGACAAACATTTGTGTGATGAACATTTGTGTTTGTTCTATGTCTGGGTGTTAATATCTACCTATTTAAGTATGTATTTAAAAATATATATGTATGTATATCAGTCTCTGGCAGCCATATTACAAGCTTTGCTTAGTTTGGGGTCAGATGACCGTGTGTGCAATAATGACCCAGATATTTATTATCATCACACTAATATTATAAATGCGAAAGTTTGTGAGTGTGTGAGTGTGTATGTTTGTTACTCCTTCACGTTAAAACGGCTGGACGGATTTGGATGAATTTTAGAATAGAGATAGCTTATGTCCTGGATTAAAATATAGGCTACTTTTCATCATCATCATCACCACGCGGGTGAAACCGCGGGGCGCAGCTAGTTAATTATATACGTGGCTTGAAAAGCCTAAAGACTCATAGAATCTTGTTATCCATGTCATGTAATAGATTTATGTATAAGTATAGATTACCCACGCCGTTTAAAAGTAATATAACTCAATAAAAGAAATAAACACCAACGTAACATAACCACAGTCTCACATAAAAGCGGCTTCGAAATGCGCGTCGCTCGTTAAAACCTTCATTAATAGTGAGTAATGATGTATTGCAGCCGTTACGCTGCGGTGTAAATGACGCCGTCTATTCGAAACTGTTACCCTTTTGTGAGAGCGCTCGTTACGCCACGGTGTCACTGAGTCCGCTGGTTTACTTCGAACAAAAGAGTCGCAGAGCCGAGTATGTTGGCAGAGTAAAAAAGTCCAGAAGGATAATAATAATTACTATGTATCAACGTGCTGTATTTGTCGTTCTGTAGTTCCATAGATACAAAACGAATATCCCATTACTTGGAGGATATAAAAAGGATAACAATTGAAATTTAATGTGTAATTTAATAATCAGAATAATAATTATAACACAACCACTAATTAGTTAAACGCAAATCCAATAGATGGCGTTGCACGCAATGTAAAATAATTAGGATTAGTTCCCCGATAACCCACTAGAACCATCAGAAAGTAGAGATTTCAACGAACCAAAAGCACACCGACTTTTTAAAAAAGCTAATATTTTGACACGAGAATTTTCGATTGAAAATTAGGGTGCTTTTTTGATATTAAGTCAAAATAAGGTAAAAAAATAAATATTTTAAATCAAATAAATTACAGTATATTTGGGACATAAAAAGGTAAGTTTTCACCAAATTTCGTAGTTTTTTTTTTTAATAAAAATAAATAACCAAAAACTTGGTTATTTGAATTTTTTACATAAATTTTGAGGTTATGTAAAAAAATGTATTCATAAAAGTTGTAGATCTTTTTATTACCTACAACTTTGCCATCTAACTTTTTTCATAGGACTTGTAGTTTTACCGGAAATCGAGATAAACCATTTTTTACCCTTAAACACATTTTGCACATTTATGTGCATGCTTTTAAGCATTTACATACTTACATACTAGGGGGAATCCTCCTCTTTGAAGTTATGCTTCTGGCGGTTTATAATCGGTGAAAGAACTTGTATAACGCTTGCGTTGTTTGGAACGAAATGTGGGAGTGACAGGACAAATTCATAAAGTCTAAACTTACTCTATGGAATAAATAGACTGGTTTATCTGCGTGGTGTTTCTAACGTTTTCAATTTGTAGTTGAAGAGATTCGGGGTCAATGTTTAGTCTATCCTTATGGGTAAAGTAATCAGGGTATAGTTTTCACACAACATTGGAGTGTTTTTTAATTTTATTTATGATGAAATGGGCTAGCGTTTGACCTGACTCACCTGATGGTAAGCGACGATGCGGTCTAAGAGTACCAAAATTTTAAGGTATCTCTTATATCTTCCCATTTTGTTGCTTTTACTACTAGTTTTATCCACTTAATCATGAACTTACTGCCCACTATAAATAAAAAGTCAAAGTTTTTTTTTTTTTTTTTTTATTTAAATTTATTTCGGTGCTTTAGAAATGTAACCAAAAATTTTGTAGTTGCTTTTTAGTTGGTACTTTTTCCTAATTACTTTCAGTGCAAGTGTGCTCGCTTGTTAATATATAAAATAATCACAGTGTAACGATTTAGTACGGCTGCTGAAAAAATGCATCAGACAGTTGCCATATCGACAAACAGTAACTGACTTTTAAGATTGGGCCTAAAGCAAAATCTTCAATCTTTGATTAGATTTTCACAGTAGTAAATCATGTCCAAATCGAAAAAAAAAATACGTTAGGAAACTTCAATATATAAGTAAAGGTCGACCCTGACGAAAACATGGTAGGATAAAATTTTCTCGATAGAAAACCATCACAAAGTTACCTCTAATTTTCAACATTTTTGGTTTGCATTCTGTTTTGGTACATATTATTAAACAATAAATTATGTAAATATTATCACTCATGTTTAACCTAGAGCTGACCCTACCAATTTTTAAAAATATTGTCTATTCTATAAGCTATGAGAGTAGAAAGCACTTGGCGCTTACAACATTTTTAATCCGCGCAATACGCTGTCTTTCGTCTCGCGTGACACAAGCTTGAGGCATCGGTTTGTTGCACCGATAAGTTACCATCGCTCTGTTGAGACGGTAGTTCATGTCAGTTCAGACGTCGAGTACGCAAGCTTGGTTCCGCGCGTCGTCGCGCCGCCCGTGTTTGTTATCCGTACATGCGCTGGGTGTGGCGAGATGCGCGGGGGAAATCAGAATTTATCCTGCCATTAGGCCCGCTCTTAATAGTTTTTGGTAGTATAGTACATTAGCCATTAAACTAACGTGAAAGATTTATTTTATTCAGAATTTTAGAATGATAATGCTGTCAAACGCATTCTCTCGGCAGCTGGACTATATTACACTGGCAGAACATTTGGGTACATTTTTTTTTTTATAAACACATACGAAAATAATTTTATTAATTGATGCTTAAATTACTTTTGTGTTTGTCAGAAGTTGACAGAGACATTATTAAATCAATGTTTACAAACACAGAAAAGAAAAGTAAATAGACAGAAATGAGAGGGAAACTCTTTCGCCAGGTATTGTGACAGATATGTGATTGAACATTCTTATTTATGTAAACGCGTCGAACTCCGCGTCACAGTTGCTAACACAGTTGCTTCACGTTTATATGGGTGCAAGTGTCTACAACAAATTTCTTACAAAAATGCCTTGACAGCCGTTCTAATTTAAACAAAAAAAAATATTTTTTTCTGCGTTTACAAATATGGCCGATAATAGATTTAGATCAAAAAGTCTTTAACGTCAAATAGTAAATTTAAATCCAAAAAAAATGTTTTCTAAAACTTTCAGCAGAAAATATTATTCCACGATCCAATTACCAACCCTTGATAGTCGATCGAGAATATCTCAAGTTATTTGTTATCGCCGAAGAGACGAGCATGTTGATAAATGAACGAGGAAATTGCTTTTTACTCGGTTCACTTGTACATTGTAGAGGCGGCTACAAAAATGCGCACACACTTTAGTACTGTGTGGTAGTCAGTGCACTGATATTTATTTTGTTATACGGCTCAAGAGCTCAAGCGTTTAGAATGCGACATGGTTGAGAACGGTCGATGTAAATTATGAAGAAGTATGAAGATAATAAGTAACTACTAGTAATAGGTACAATATTATTATATTCTATGCTAGAAATTGGTACTCATGAAGTAGTCGACTAAGCTTGTTTTTGCCATATTAATTTTGATGGTTGTCAGTAAACATGCCTAACCTGGAACGGGAACTCGCTCTCAAGTAAAGATGCTGCCGCAACACACAATTAACATAGGTAGTTGTCAACAAATTGATAACTTGAGGATGCCCTGCGATTTTGCGCGATAAATCAAATCAAATTATTTATTTGTCAGAACATTTCTTCAGGATCTATAAATTTTTCAGGATAAAAAGTTTTCTGTCCATGTCCAACCTTCCAACTATTTCAGTGCCAAAAAAACACGTCAATCTGTTACTATGTTAAAGAAGTCGAGGGACTAAATAAGTCTTTAACCCCGAGGTAAACACTGTGCTTTTCATTACTAATACCAGGTAACTAAAAATAAAAACATGAATTGACACTGGAAAATGCACGAGAAGTGCGGGACCATAATCCTCTGAGGAGAAAAAAATATTGGAACATGGTTCAATACAAATGTGAAAATATAACAAGTTTTTTTTAATAATTTGAGTGTCTGTCAGTTTGTCAACTGTCACTGTCAGTTGAAAGTGATTCTCCCTAGGGCTGAAATGTATTACTTTCAACCCGCTCCTCAGGCAACTTCAAACCTACTTTCCGAGTATGAGTAATGAAAAACAATTTTAACTTTACAGAGTACAAACAAGCGACCTCTACACCATCTTGCAGAGGTTTTAGTGTCTCTGATAAACAAAAACCTTGTTTATGGACTTCGCCGGATTCATCCAACTTTTTAATGATTGACAGGGCCAGGCGTTTGGTCACATCTCAATTAATATTTTTTATTTATCACGATTATATTAAATTGATTACATTTCTGTTTGTGTTTTTTTTTAAATCGTTTTCTAACTAACTATCCATAAACACTGTTTTAAACCATATAACGTTTGTTCACTACAGTTATATGATTATAACTGAAAGGGTAGATCCTTTTGTCTGCACCTATCTTTGAACTTTTCCGCCAACCACCCGCATTATTCAGTCTTCCCGTGAACATGGTGCATGTAACTGCGCTGATATATCGGGAGCTCAATCCACAACCTAGTCACGGTAAATATCCCGTTAATAATCATATAACTGTAACTTTCCAAAGAGCAAGAGACTTGAAACTTCCGAGTTCAGTACTGGCTGACAATGCAAATTTAGCTCCTTCATGGAACTGTATTAAAATCATCATCATCGTCACCATTTCAGCTATAGGACGTCCACAGCTGGACATAAGCTTCCCCCATCGATCTCCAAAAGGGCCGGTTGGAAGTGGCCTGCATCCAACGTTTTTTTGCGGTCTCTTAATTTAGGTCGTCTGTCCTGTCTATCTTGTGGGTGGACGTTCTACGCTGCGTTTACCGGTCCGTGGTCTCCATTCGGGAACCATTCGGCCCCAAATTTTAGAATGTATTTTTTATTACATATTTTGATTACTAAATATATATATATATATAAATATATATAACAAACAAGTAACACTAGGCGACATTGCGGTCAAAAATAAAAAGGTTTTGTATACATTTATCATTTCGTACTGATTACAAAATGGTAATCTTTCAAAACCAAAACTTTGACAAGTACACAACACCCCACACCTACATAACCACAACTCACACACAATACATCTACAAAATAAAGAGTTTCCATGTGGTTTCTATCTATCTATACAAAAATTATACGTATCTATGTAAAAATTGACTCTTTGCCTATAGCCCATAGCGTACCAACGACATCCCTAACGCAACTGATATGCATATTTAAAATTCCAACATATTTTCCCAACTTTAATAAACAGATTTCAAAAAAGGAAACTTCCCAGCGGGGCTTGACAATCCACGTGCGAACTACCAACATCTAGGGGAACTAACAGACAATACGTCTTTTGTCGCCGACTGTACCAACCGACCATTGTCATGGTAAACGGCACGAGATTGCTTTTGCTAGTGGTCAGTTGTCTAGATACCAACATCTATGACTGTGTTTGGAACTCGGATAGGACAAATAATGGAGATATGCCTTCCTACAATTATCGTTTGTGTTCAAATGTCTGTGTGTTTTTCCCACTTTTTTCATTCGCAAAAACCGCAGGACGTCACACTATAAACTTGCAGCAATACCAGTAAATTAACTTAGTCCACATGCAAAACGAGAGCACAAAGGCCTGCAGGGTGAGATGACTAAAGGCAGAAACTCGCACCAATAAGGTTGATTTAGGGCAGCTGCGTTCGCACTCACCACGCTTACGCTTACGCCTTACCATCAAAATTTTGTCCCTGCGCGAAACAGTGATAAAAATATGCGCACTGTCTACGCCTGCAGGAATAGATAGGCACGATTCGGCACCCGCCTCAAAACTAAATAACGGAAGCGACTAACGCTTAAAACTCCAATTTAATAAAGGACTAATTTAATTAATAAAAATATTTATTTACATGAAATTACATTAAGTATTGTTCAATTAGGTAAGTGCAACTTAGGCAAAGAGGTCGCCCGAAGAATCCAACTCGGATGGGCAGCGCACGGGAAATTGCGTGAAATCTTCTCGTCCAAGTTACCACAGTGCCTAAAGACAAAGGTCTTTGACCAGTGTGTGTTGCCAGTGATGACATATGGTACTGAGACGTGGTCCGTAACTGTTGGTCTTTTGGAAAAACTCAGAGTCACACAACGGGCAATGGAGAGAGCTATGCTCGGAGTTTCTTTGCGCGATAAAATCCGAAACGTAGATATTCGCCAAAGAACCGGAGTCACCGACATAGCTATTAAAATCTGCAAGTTGAAGTGGCAATGGGCAGGCCACATCGCTCGAAGAACTGTTAACCGACGGGAAGAAAGGTTCTTGAGTGGAGACCGCGAACCGGAAGACGCAGCGTAGGTAGGCCTCCCACTAGATGGACCGACGACATTGTGAGAGTCGCGGGCATCCAGTGGATGCATATGGCAGGATGTCGTTCAGTGTGGAGGTTAAAGGGGGAGGCCTATGTTCAGCAATGGACGTCTTTTGGCTGATGATGATGATGATGAATGAAATAATATCGAATACATACTGACAGATTCTCATAAATACTTTCAAGTATTCAATGGAGAAGCAATGGAGCGGACACAAATCTCCTCCCTCGGGCCCACTCGGGTTCAACTACAAGTTACGAATTTCTTGCTACAAACGCCAGCGAAACTGTTGTTTGTCTTATCTCTCAAATTGTACAAATTCTATTTTGGGAGCTCCTGAGATACTAAATTACTTAAAGCACACTTAATACTTACAAGTATTAAGTGAGCTTTTGAATTACGAACTTACTTATACATCTACGGAACTATATTGTGTATGCAATCACACATCATCAGCCAATTAACGTCCACTGTTGGACAAGGCCTCTCTCATAGAGAGGGGTGTTGCCATAATCCCCACGCTTGGCAGGCGGCTTGGGGATCGGTGTATGCAATGCTTCGATCAAAAAATGCGATGGAATCAATGGGTAGGTTTAGACTTAATAGTAGGTAAATAATCATTAAAATCATCATATTATCATACAATAAAAATACCTATGCTATAAACGCTATTTAAAAGCCCCAGGCAGGCCGGCGCACTCCGCACTTTAGGTATGAAGCTACAAGTAGTCAACTGTCCAGACTTACCGTGCCCGCTGCAGCGCGATAGACAGAGATAACGCGACAGGAGTTATGCGAAATACAGAGAAGCAACTTCTAGGTTAATATAGCAGTAGGTAGTTAGCGCTCGCACGTCCTGAATTGGACTTTATTGTGTGGTAGTAAGAGTCGCTACTTTCTGAAATGCTTTTGCGGAGTGATCCTTCTGTACTTGTACTTTATGTATTCTGTGCCCCAGGTGAGTCTTGGGGCATTTTTTTCTACTCATGATTATTATTTTAATCTATGCAAAAAATATGGAAATAAATAAATAATGATAATTAACTGTGAAATTAAACACTTTTAACGGATTTTATCGCATGTATTTCATACATCGAGGTATAATCCGAGTATAAAATGTGTTTAATTTCAATGTTAATTATCATTATTAATTTTCAATACATAATTATTATTTCAAGTCCTGGCGTTTGGAACATATTATTGCAATGTCCGTGCTCATAGGTAATTTAAGCTAGATGACGGATGCCTACAGAAATGTTATGAAATTATTTACAAGTGCCGCCAATGAGTTTTAGTCAAACAAAAATAATTGCGAAAACCTAAGGAATCATGATAAACAATCAATTGTTGGTCTAATTCTTAAAAAATATGGTAGTATTAAGCACAGAAAAGAGAAGTAAATAGAACGGAAATAAGAAGTAACCTCTGTCGCCAGGTATTGTGACAAATATATGATTGAACATTCTTATTTATGTCTACGTGTCAAACTCCGCGTCACAGTTGCTAACACAGTTGCTATGGGTTTATACGGGTGCAGGTGGCTACAATAAACAAAACAAATGAAATCTAATTTAAACAAAACAAAAATATTGGTATTAGGTGACAAATGAAATTTAATTTATGTGCTTAGTGAGATTTTGTGTTTAGTAATATAACAATTCGCCATCTACGCGCCTAAGCTCCGTTGTTTTCCATATAAATTGTTTCTTTCCCAACATTTGGCGTAATGTGGGGCAAAAATTGGCGATTGCTCACGCGGGGTGACCTTTAGCTGGAAATAGCGCTGGTCATCTAAACCGAGGGTTGAAGTGTAATTGTTCCTTTTTGTGACTTTTGAGCTCTGAGAAGAGAACACTTCACTATTTTAGCTGAAGAGTCTTTTAACCTGGTACCCATTCTATGACGTATGTAGGTAATCATGAGGCGTAGGTATGGAATTTATAATGATGTAATACATATATGACTACGTACTCGTTTTGTATGCAAATCTTGCTAATCGATTTTAACCTACATTACATCATAGCAAATAAGTGCTTGGACTGAGTCCAGAAAGTTAAACAATGGTTAAAATGCCTATTACGTACTTCGATATTTGTGGACCAATCATCAACATTTTAAACCGCAACGCGGATGAAACCACGAGGCGCAGCTAGTCTTCTATATATTTAATACTAGCCGCCCGCCATGGCTTCGCACGGGTGTAAGCTCGGCCTTCGGCCTCGCTACAAAATATAATATAGCCTATGTCACCCAGGGATAGTGTAGCTTCCCAACAGTGAAAGAATTTTTCAAATCGGTTCAGTAGTTTCGGAGCCTATTCAATGCAAACAAACAAACAAATCTTTCCTCTTTATAGTAAACTAGCCGTCCGCCCCGGCTTCGCACGAGTGTAAGCTCGGCCTTCGGCCTCGCTACAAAATATAATATAGCCTATGTCACCCGGGGATAGTGTAGCTTCCCAACAGTGAAAGAATTTTTCAAATCGGTTCAGTAGTTTCGGAGCCTATTCATTACAAACATACAAACATACAAAAATAGGTACAAATCTTTCCTCTTTATAATATTATTAGTGTAGATTAGTATATATCAGCGTTCCAACCATTCAAGTAGTTTCTATTAGTGGAAATTGGTACATATGAGTTACATTTCGTTTCTACCTTGTTATTTCTCAAAAGTTTATAAAATTAAATTGAACATTTTCCTTTTATGACTCACTTTTCTTTGGTAAACAAAGAGCTACCTGTACATCCCTTTTTATAGGACCACAATAATTCAATAATAAAATAAACCCTTAACCCAAATAATCTTCTTTTTTCAAAGCTATAAAAAAATATAGCATCGGCTATTTTATTTTGGTCACGGCTACGTCTGTTAATGAAAATAATAGGAAAGAAAGAGCTCCCACAGAGTTATGATTGATGGAAGTGAGAGCAGGAAATTAATACGTATATGAGAATTTGAAATGGTAATGTCATTTGTTTTGGCATGGATGTGTTCTTAATGAGATGGTTATATTATGTTCTGTTCGACTTTGTAAAGTTTGAAAAGCTTTCATTTGCTATTGTTTAATAACACATCTTGCTAGGTGCCTGTTGAAAAGTTTTTAAATTGAATGTGGTAGCTAACCGAGCAGTAGAAAGTGTCTTATCAGCATGCTAGGTTTCCTCACGATGTTTTCCTTCATCGGCATCTCAAGGTCATTGTTGGGATTTGAACTCACCACACCTTGCGGTTTGGAATTCGGACACACCAACATCTGAACTATCATTGCTATATAAATATGGACGCTTAGCATAGGAAATACCTTTTGACCCCCGACGGAAACAGAGGGTTGTTAGATAGATAGATAAATAGAAACTCTTTATAAATTTTTATCCTCATTTTTATATTGTGTATTTGTGTATCTGCGTGGCCTCGTAGCTCTGAAATGGCCAGGTCAAAGTTCATCAATAGGCTTGCGTTTGATCGCCAACTCGCCTGATGTTAAGCGATGATGCGGTCTACGATGGAGCCCGCTTGCCTAGAAGAAACCGAATCACTCGAGGTTTGAAGACGCACAGCTTTGAGCAGTTCGCACAATAAAAGTGGAATCAACCTCTTCATACGGATTTTCGGAATATCAACCACAAAGCGGTGTCGATTTTTCGTGCCCGCTCTAGCAGTCCAATAGAAAAATTAAGTTTTTGTGTTTTGTTTGGAAGGTGACTTGATCGGGTATATTCTTAGCTATGAATCTAGAAAATCTGTGAGCTATTTGAAGATTATAATTATTTTATCAGGGGTTTTTAATAAATTATAATTGTTTAGTATTGATGGAGTAACGAGTAGCAAAAAGGGCAAATAGGTAAGTACAAAACTGTTTTCTAACGAATTTTATGAGCCTTTTAGCGAATTTATTTAACTTTGTCCTTCTTTGTTTGTCACGTCTAGCGTCACCTACATCTGAGTCGACCCTTTAGGCGTCTGCTTTGTATTCAGTCAGTCGGTGGACAATAAAGGGCGGTCCCGCAAGACTGCGCGCTGTCACCAAACTCGGGACTGATCTCGTGGGACTCTGAGGGTTCGATATTTTTAGGAAAAACTTTAGAATTGTTTTACAGATTAGATAGGATAATAGTACTTTTTGGAAAGCCTGCTTTTTAACGTCTTAGAGGTTAAGTTTTTTTTGTGAAGTAGATACTTAGGAGCTTCCATAAAAAAAAATAACGAAAAAATTATAAGGCCTCAGATCAAATGAAAATTGGGAGATGGATCACGGCGAACACGAAAAGTTAAGGCACTTTTCAAAACATTGTGTGCGTAGTCGTTTGATGTTTTCAGTATGAAATTTGAATGCGTATGTGTGCGTGAGTGGTGTATTTTGTACTAGGAATTCAAGTAGTTTTGGAAGCGGTTTTGACTTCACTTTGGCAATACGCCGTAATCGATCTGGATTTGTTTATTTGATCTGAGTACGAGGCTGGATGCATCAATGGGCGCTTTCCACATAAGACGCGTCACTTAGACAGTTAAAAATAAAGCTTATGGTCTTCAAAAGACAGATTGCTTTACAAAGGTATTGTAAAAAAACATAACTAAAAGCATCCAGCAGTATTCCAGCAACTGTTCTCGCCAGCCTCGATACAACTAACTTAACTTGCAAACCTTTATTCCGCAATTAGCTCTTGTAAATATTTCGTCGACTTAGTTGACGGACTTACATTCGCGTTACATACATACATACATAATTTTAGTCTAGATAACAACAACATGTTACAATCAAATTGTTTTTTTTAAACTAGCTGTTGCCCTTAACTTCTTACGCGTAGACTTTCAATCTTAATTATGGGAGGCAAATAAAGCCTTTAATTCAGCCTTCCCTTGAAATCCTTTTTTTAAGCAGACCTCTACACCCACAAAGATCCTACCTGCCAAATTTCAGCTTCATAGGTCGAGTAGTTTTCGAAATTTCGTAATGAGTCAGTCCATCAGTATATCGCTTTTTATACGTATATTATTAAATTATGTTGATTATATATGTAGATTTCGAAGAAATTCGGGTGTTTCTCTAAGGTTACAATCTGGGTGTCTTCAAATAACACAAAAATATCAGGGACATTTTATCACACACGGTCATCTGACCTCAAACTAAGCAAAGCTTGTAATATGACTGCCAGAGACTGATATACCTACGTACATATATATTTATAATTACATACATAAATAGATATTAACACCCAGACATAGAACAAACACATATGTTCGTCACATAAATGTTTGCCCTAGTTGGGAATCGAACTCACGCCCCCAAGCGCAGAAGGTAGGTTCACTACTAACTGAGCCACCGGTGCAGTTAAATCGCGAGTGAATTGAATTCTTTTAGGCAAACGTGCTCCATCGTATACCACATCATCTGACCTCAAACTAAGCATACCTTGTAAACATCAGGCAAGGTGTCCCAAACCTATTATAAGATATATTTTTTAAGTTGATTTCGTTAAGTGGACATGTTATAAGGATTCCTATGGCTGTTGCGGCCAGAGCCTCGAGCTATAGAAATATCTCAAGGCTCTATGGGCTCTGCACTATTTTGTATTCATCCAGCGGCCAAACAATAAAGGGTCCTCCCGCAGGACTACGCGTCACCAAACTAGACCGGGGAAAGTAGCAGCTGGTTTTAGTTTTGGAAAGTTTGGTTGGTTGCATGTTTGTTCTGTTTTGTTGTATTTTTGTAGCTATAAGCTGCAGTTCACAGATTTACTCGTGGCTTTTTAGTTGTCGCATATTTTAAAAGCAGAAATATCCTATGTTGACTGCCCGGGTGGCCCAGTTGGTAGTGAACCTTCACTACCAACTTTGCTACCAGGGCTGTCAAATACATACATACAGACACAGACGCAGAGATAGCACCTTCGACATAGCGCAACTTAGGCTGTTCCCTGATTTGTCGGCGCTGTATCATTTTTAGCCGACTTCCAAAAAGGAGGAGGTTCTCAATTAACTGATTTTTTTTGTTTGTTTCCTCATAACTTTCGACTGGGTGAACCGATTTTGATAATTCTTTTTTTTATTTGAAAGCTGATGCTGCCCGTGTGGTCCCATTTTATTTGGTCCAGTTCTGACATTTCATGAAGTCAGTTTTTTGAATTGATTATTATATTCTGTACTCGTTGTGATACGGTATAAGTTTTTTACCCTTGTACAGGGTTACGCATTATAGACTGTACTTAGCCGAAAGGTGGTCATTATACTAACTATCATAATGAATAACTTTTTCTATGGGAAACCCTGAAATCCGCAACAAAAATGGTGTCTTTGACACTCGACAAAATGTATGGAGCAGCTGTTTTTTTCTTCAGGTTACAGGTTTGGTTCCATAGTAAAAGTTGTTAATAATGATTATTATAAAGACCTCCTTTCGGCTTTGTACAGTTTATATGCGTAACCCAGTATTTAAATGAGTTCTTTGTACCTTACACGATATAAACAAGAGCGGGCAGTATGAAAACCATAAGAATCAATATAAAAAACCGAATTCGTTAAAATTTCAGAACTAGACCAAATTGAAATGGGACCAAACGAGAAGCACCAGCTTCCCAATTTTTTTTTTTATCAAAATCAGTTTACACAGTCAAAAGTTCTGAGGTATAAAACATTAAAAAAACAGTCCAATTGAGAACCTCCTCCTTTTTGAACTAGGTAAAAAATGGGCGATGGGCTACCAGAAAGTATTGTTGCTGATCTTACATAATTGCATTACATATATGTTTTCTTTAATAGAAAAACGATAGCGATAAGTGCTACCGTTTTATTGATAGCTCATCAAAAGATAATATTTTTTAAAATTACTGATTTAAACTATCACGGTAGTTCAGTACTTATGACGTGATTATTAACTAGATATTTACCGTTATAAGGTTGTAGATGGAGTTCCTGATATTTCAGTACAGTTAAATGCCGCGTCGGACTGGCTATATAGTCGAGGTGTTGTTTGCCAGCCAGTCCCCAGCCTGCGCGGACCCCTCACGGGCCTGATTTGCGGGCTTGCCATAAGCCAGGCGGTAGGTAGGATAGGGGGCCCGCGTAGCCTAGCCAGTCTCGGGCCCCGGGCTTGTGGGGCGCCACCCGGGCCCTTTCAGCCCAGTGCGATCCTCGTTCATGGGAAGACTGGCCCGACTTCCCATCCCCGCGGTGGTCCCCGTCGACGTGGTCCCCGTGGTATCTTCCTGTGATCATGGTGCTTGTAACTGCGCTGAAATATCGAGCACTCCATCCACAACCTTTTCACGGTAAATATCCCGTTAATAATCATATAACTGTAATATTTTTAGTTTCCGATTGTTCCACAGTCCTCACAATTTTTGGTTAAATTTTTTAACCAACAAATATAAACATAGCTCCCATTCTATAAAGGGTGTGCACACGAGAGGCAAACACACCGTAATAGAGCGCGAGTCGACATTTACATGTAAAGAGTGATTTTATAAACCACAGGCGACCCGTGTTTTCCCTTTAAACACACTTCCGCTATGGTACTTCCGGTACGGTGCTTTCATTTCTTCTATGCTTTTGGAGAAAATTTAAGGATACGAGTATATTACTTATCTGTTATTGTGAAGGCAGAGATTAGATATTTTACGAATCAAAAGTAGTAGTCACATAATTAGGTATATTATGTACTTTATTTAGTGACATTCTCGGGTCTAGGCTGGGTATTTGGTAAACATTGGTGGGGCCGAAGCCAACACTAAGATGCCCTTTTGAATATAAAAAAATACAATATGGAATGAGTATAAAATGGAATATGAAACTATTGTACAGTATAGGCTTTAAAAATCGGAACTATTGTGGTGAACAAATTGTGGATGGGTTATATCACTTATTATAAAGTTATATGATTATTTACGGGATATTTACCGTGGTAAGGTTGTGGAAGGAGCTCCCGATATTTCGGCGCAGTTACATGCACCATGTTCACGGGAAGACTGAAGAATGCGGGTGGTTGGTGAAAAAGTTCAAAGTTAGGTACAGACAAAACGATCTACCCTCTTTCTTTTGCTACGGTTATCACTGGAACTCGAACTCGAACCTAAGTCTCGACAAAACACACTCACTGTATCACTGCGTGCATGGTGCATGTAACTGCGCCGAAATATCGGGAGCTCCTTCCACAACCTTACCACGGTAAATATCCCGTAAATAATCATATAACTTTAGTGAACAACCGTGATAGTTTAAAACAGTGTTTGATCACTTATTATTATATTTTTATTCGATAATAATAAGCTTCTGTAGAATAGTGTTGCACTCAAATACTAGGTAGATCTACTACGTAGGTTGCACTCGTGAAAGCATCATGATGCTGCCATTATTAGATAGATAATTGTTTTATAGGATACTAGCCGTCCGCCCCGGCTTCGCACGAGTGTAAGCTCGGCCTTCGGCCTCGCTACAAAATATAATATAGCCTATGTCACCCGGGGATAGTGTAGCTTCCCAACAGTGAAAGAATTTTTCAAATCGGTTCAGTAGTTTCGGAGCCTATTCATTACAAACATACAAAAATAGGTACAAATCTTTCCTCTTTATAATATTAGTGTAGATATGTCAGATAGTAGTACTGCATTATCAATTTCCTCCTGTTTTACTATCAGATAGCCGACATGTACGATAAAGTTGGCATCGTTGCATGGTTGACATTCCAAAAACTCAAAAGTAGCATAGTCTGACTGTGCACTGCGCTGCCCGAGTAGGTGTTCTCTGATAGAAGCAATCCGGGTGTCTCAAAGTCGCGAGTGAATCGGTTTCTTCTTGGCAATCGTGCTTCATCGTAGACCGCATTATCTCTAAACATCAGGTTCACGGTATTCAAACGCAAGCTTCTTTACGAATAAAAAAAACGCAAAATATAACAAAGTGTAGGTGTATTTAGATCGTCTTCACAGTAAATTTCTGTTAATAAATAATCAATACGTTATAACAATACAATTTTATTGCACATCGAATTAAATTCTAATAGTAAATGTGGAAGTTTACAGTTGTACATTTTTTCTCGGCCAAGCGCTCGAAGAGTCAACACGTCCTGAGGATGCCTGGTGAAGAGGCGAAACACGTGTCGACAAAGTGCACTAAGGAAACGGGTATAATTTATTACTTTTTTAAATTCAATTAAAATACATGTCATTTCAATTAATATATATTTTATGTTTCAGAATTAATACATTTTTGTTTTCAGATTTAGTATTATCATTTTTCATGTGTCAGAATTAATTAATTTTTGGTTCAGATTACTTTAATAATTTTATAATTAAAAATAATTCAGATTTAATTAATTTTTTGTTTTAGGTTACGTTAATTTTAAATTTATGTAATTAATATTTTATATCAGGTTAGGCAAAATTAAACTCAATAAAATAACATTATCAACAAATATTTAACAGGTAAATTTATCACAAATTCCTTATTGTACTTGAAAGTAGCGACGTAGAAGCGGAATTACACTAGAAATTCATCAGTAAAACAGTTTTATAATTAGGCATTTAAGGATCTACCCATTAACCGACAAGCCAAGTATTAACTTATATAATAAAGCGACATTTTTCGTCAGTTAATTTACAAAATCTACAGAGATCAATTGATACCGGAAATCGATTTTCTTCTATTTCGTCAACCGGATGTGACGAATGAATACAATAAAATCCTCTCCATCCTAAGGTTGCCTGGAACAGATCGCTCTTAGCGATAAGGCCGCCGATTGTTGCACTAGTTTTTAAGCTATTTTATCGAGTCTTGTGTATATAATTTGTAGTGTGAACAATAAAGAGTTTATCTATCTATCTAAAACCTACCTACTACTGAATCTATATAATAGGTCGGGGAAAAAGTCTTTTCGTATTTTGTATGTATAAAGTTGTAGTAAAAATCTTATCCGTTGTACTGTTTGTATCTGGCTGGTTTTGATACCATTAAAAATATGACATTTTAAAAAAGGAATACAAAACGTAAAAAGCAATTTCCCGCCATTTTTCAATTGTTTTTTTGTTCGATAAAATGAGTGAATCTAACGAACAAATTCGATATATTGTGAAATTTTATAACAAAAAAGGGAAAAATGCGACACACGCCGCGAATAAAATTTGTGACGTTTATGGACCTAATGCAGTGTCATCAAGAGTAGCACAATGTTGGTTCAAGCGTTTTCAGTCCGGGAATTTTGATGTCAAAGATGCAGCTCGCTCTGGTCGCCCTGTTACGGATAAAGTCGATGCCATTTCTGAAAAAGTGGACCATGATCGGCATATTAGTAGTTACGACGTAGCTGAAGAACTGGGGATTGACCACAAAACAGTTTTGACCCATTTGAAAAAAACTGGGTATACAAAAAACTCGATATTTGGGTGCCACACGAGCTCACTGAAAGAAACCAAATGAATCGTGTACTCATTTGCGATTCTCTATTGAAACGTAACGAAACCGAACCGTTTTTGAAAAGATTGATCACTGGTGATGAAAAATGGATCACCTACGACAAGAATGTGCGCAAAAGATCATGGTCAAAGGGCAGTGAAGCACCACAGACTGTAGCGAAACCCGGATTAACACGTAATAAGGTGATGCTGTGTGTATGGTGGGATTGGCAGGGCATCGTTCATTATGAGCTTTTACCGCCGGGCAAAACCATCGATTCGGATCTCTACTGCCAACAGCAGATGAGACTCAAACAAGAAATTGAGAAAAAACGGCCGGAATTGATCAACAGAAAGAGTGTGGTCTTTCATCATGATAACGCCAGACCGCACACATCTTTGGCCACTCAGCAAAAACTTAGAGAGCTTGGTTGGGAAGTGTTAATGCATCCACCATATAGCCCAGACCTTGCACCCTCAGATTTCCACCTGTTTCGATCTCTTCAGAATTCTTTGGGTAGTGTTAGATTAACATCAAGAGAGGACTGTCAAAACTACTTGTTGCATTTTTTTGATCAGAAGTCCCAAAAATTCTACAGCAACGGGATCATGTCACTACCTACAAGATGGCAACAAGTTATCGAACAAAATGGCACATATATATTATAATTAAATGTAATTAAACTTGAAAAAAATATGTCTTGAATTTGTTTAAAAAATACGAAGAAACTTTTTCCCCGACCTATATATATATAATCCACCCTATATATAGGGTGGAGACCACAACTACAGTTTTCAGTGTCAAAACTCACACGGCAGGCCTCATTTTTTGTATTTTTTTAATAAACCGCAAATGTTGGGGTTTTGTCGAGGGAATGCCACGAAGTAAAGGTGCGACCAGACTTAATTCAGAAAACAAAATGCGGTGCGCAACGTTATCAAACGTGATGCTATGTAATGGTGATTACACACATGGCAAAAGAGTTTTTCGAAGCTAGAGTAGAGCTCGAATTCTGCTCGAATTTAAAAATTTGAATCAACTTCAAAATTTGTAAATACGCAATTTCTTTTACTTGTATGGCATATTTTTGCCAGTTATTTTGATTTAAAAACCAAACTTCAGAACCAATTTTCGTAAAATTTCTGTGAGACTAATCTAAAAATATATCCTTGGGAATAAAAAAAGAATTTTACAAATCGCTTCATAAATGACGGAGTTTTGAGGTAACAAACATTTAACCACAAAAACCAACCGAATTGAGCACCACCTCTTTTTTTGGAGTCGGTTAAAAAGTGTATACCTGCAGCTTTACCTCAAAACCAACACAAGAAAATTACCCCCGCGATCTGTTCCGCGCGGCTGGGATCCGTCAACTGCGTGTTTGTGCTGATATTATGAAGAAAAATTTGTGATTTATGCATAACATGACTGTGGGCTATATTAGGGAATATCGACTGTAGGATCATGATCGTAGTTGGATACACAATGTCTCTCTCTCTCTCTCTCTCTCTCTCTTACTTCATACTACTTTTTATTATTCACATATTTATTTTTCTTTTTAAATTTAAGTTTTTTTACAATATCTATAAAACAACAAAATATAAAAAAACTTAAACCACCAGCCACCACCAGGGTACCACCAGCAGCGGAGCAGGGCCTAAACTATCGGTGGTTAGGGCTGCAGAGTGAGGAACCGCCTGACAATGCGTGCCGTGTCCAGGATGACCAGCTTCTGCATCTGACCCTTGACCCAACCGTCTAGCGAGAGCCTCTTAAGGTGGTGGTCGAGGCTCTTCGCTATAAGGCCGTTCACTGATACAACTATCGGGACAATTATCGTCGAGTCAACATTCCACATGGCGGTAACTTCGAGAGCCAAGTCAAGGTACTTGCTGAGTTTCTCCTTCTTGGTCTTCACGAGGTTCTCGTCATGTGGTATGGTGATGTCGAGCACTGCCCGGTGCTGGGACCGGTGACCATCACAATATCAGGCTGATTGATGACAATTATTTTTTATTATTAGGTATTATTTTTCTTTATAAATATACTTTTACTCTTGCGTCTAGCACGGACTTTTGAGAGGCACGGTGGGGGCGACGCTAACACCAAGAGGCCTTGTTGAATACAAAATACATTTATGAAATTTAAAAATCATCATTTCAGCGATAGGACCTCCACTGCTGGACATAGGCCTCCCCCATTGATTTCCAAAAGGTCTGGTCTGCATCGGGTATAGAATGTATATAAAAGGAAATATGAAACTGCTGTACAGGCCGAAATGAAAAATTCTGGGCTGTGGCAGTTCTTGATGGTGTTGAACTGGTTTATCGTATGAGGTACGGCATCCGCCAATTATGTATCATGTCGAGATATTGTGGCGAGTGATGACTTGCTACACCCATATTGGCCATAAAAGCTTCATTATATTGGCGCCGGAATGGCAATGATGGCGTGGGTGGCTCAGGGTGCCGAGACGTGTGCTGAACTTTCACTGAACGCAACTCGCAACGTTATGTCTTTAACATTTTGACCCTGGGGCTTATGTTCTTAGCTCTTGCGGTTTCCACCCTTCAGACGGCCAGTTAAGGCAATCCAAGGGTCAGAGTCTCATTAAGTCCCATGGGGACCAATCGGGATAAGAGTAATTATTGTTATTTTTGATTTTTTATTAATTTCATAATTTATTGCGAGTTTAAATCTCAATGTTTTACGGTTAGTACATACCAAAGACTTAATACTAAAATTAGTTGATTGGTCAGAAATTAAAACTTGAGGAATTTAATTTATTTTTATATAAATATACCGAATAGAGAGTCATGCACCACCTACGCGGTCCCTGCGGAATCATTACCCGCACTAAATGCCTCAGGACAGGCATATTAGTGTCCTCTGACACTGCTTTTAGGTTTCAAGTCTTTATTTAAAGTTATTTAAGCGACAAATCATATTATATAGTTAAATAAAACTAAAAACTACAGCGTTTCAGTCTATTAAGAGTTCAAAGTACTGAATCTGTTTGCGCGGTTACCCAAATATTTGAAAAATCCAGGCTTCACCGAATGCTACGAAATTCGCACATGTCTGCATTGTTTCACGTTTGCAAGGGTCGGACAGGTGAGGAATTTTCGAAACAATTTTTTGTATGTCCATTGATTCTAGTAGATAGATATCAAAGTCGGGTTTAGTAAAATTTAAATAGTGTATAATATAGAGTAATTAAATTTTACAGATTATATTGGCATTTTGGAATGTACCTTTTGAATGTAAAAATCAAGGCCCAGGTCTGTAACTTATGCTGTTTAGAAGCTAGATATCTAGCTGTGATATAAGTACACGGACGGACGGACGGACGGCAGAGCGACAGTACTAAGGACTTCGTTAGGCCTCATGGTACGTAGCCTTAGAAAATTATAAGAAAACACATAAAAAAATCTAATAGCCTACATAATTTCCAAGAGATTCTAGCATGTATCACACAGTATCAGTGGATCACAAATGACCCAATAATGTGTAACATCAGTAAAGGCGCATTAGGAGCGCACCGTAGCGCTGCTATCAATATTCCGCGCGCGATGCGATCCACAGACATGCTATTATCTCTGCCCACGCCGCAAATAACAGGAACAAGAGATATTTTGCTATCATAAAATAGATAGTTTATTTTTAGCAGGAGGCGACTTTGAACAACAATTTGTTGAGAGTCAATTAATGCTTTCAAGTGGTCTGAACGACACCTGATTTAACAAGACAATGGTGTCGATTCTCTTTCGCTATTCTCTAAACTGATCGGAAATCAATAAAATTAGCTCAGTTCATTTATATTTTTATTTCTTAGAAAAAAAGATTGACAAATTTAATTAACTTAGAATATGTTACAACGGATATGATACATTGTATCAATGACCACTTTGGGTGTGTGGTCCCAGCGCGGAAAAATACTAGCAGTTCTATTATTTTCTGAAAGTCTCATTCCCTTTGTCGTGTCGTCATCTTATCAGCATTAAATTTCATTTTAATATTTTCAAGTTGCAAGTTACATAATCTGGGTTCGTCTATATATATATATATATATATATATATATATATATATATATATACTCGTATGTCACAGGCACCATCCTACACCGCAAATAATATAACATAGTGACGTCGTAGACAAAAGTGGTAAGCACGCCAAATCTGGAGTTGGAACTGGCGCTTTGGTGACACTACTGAAACCCACGTCATGTGTTTGGCATCAGATAACTAACATTGGAGTGCTCTTGTAGTTGGTTAACGGAGAACTACAAAAAATAGTGATTTTTAGCCATAGCACGGTTTTTTCACTGTTTTTATTTTATAAGGACGTGTTAGGTAAAAAAATCTAGCAAGAAATTCCTTGTAAATCCCAAAGTTTTACACAATATTTGGGGTGGATGTAGCCTAAAAGTTTCCGCTTTCATCTGTCCCTTGTCCCGCACAGATCTTGTCGAAGTGTAAGCAATGTGTCGGGTGATTTATCACTAACCTCCGCTCAATGGGCTGAACCCTTACGTACTTACGTAAGAGTTCAAACTCGACTTCAGGAATGGCCTTGAGCGAACAAAGGCATTTTAATAGAACGGCAGTTCAGTGAAATGTCAACAATAAAGAATTATACCTACATTGTTTTGTATTGGTTTCTTTTTGTTTTCGTAACAGTATTTTAGTCCACAACGTAAGCCCTTTATAAACTATTCAATATATCTATATTATATTCTAACTATACCGTTCTACATAGAAAACCAGATCGATTCACCATTAGACCGTTGAAAGTTTAGCAAGAGATAACCCAAAAGCTCAAACCCCTACCAGATGGCAGCATTATTATGCAGGCAACTTTGCCATGCTGAATTACAATGCTTGCACGAATTAAATATTGGGATTTTTCTAACAAAGTTTATATTTTTATCCTGCAAGTCAAAATAAGGTTTCAATTAAATTGAGAAGAATACAAATAAAATGTAAAAACGATCGCAGGCGATAAAGTCGATTCTGATGTTCTTACAATTATTAACTTTAAAACAATCTTAAATCTACGGCTGCTAAGAAAATGTGTCGACAACGGCAATATAATATTTTATTGTAGAATATTAAGAGGCCTCTATTCGTCTGCAGCTCTCTCGCTTGCACATTTGTACATTATTGACGATATACAATTACTGAGTCTGAATTTACAAAAAGTGACACACTCAAGTTTTGCTGACTATCATAACATTATAAACAAATAATGTTTCGTATCGATATCTTTTAATTTGACGGAGTAACATGGTAACAAGAAAATCACTTGTTACCGTTTCACTCCGTCAAATTAAAAAATCTATAATATAACAAAAAAATGTTTCGTTTCGATATCTTTTAATTTGACGGAGTGAAACGGTAACAAGTGATTTTCTTGTTACCATGTTACTCCGTCAAATTAAAAGATATCGATACGAAACATTATTTGTTTATAATGTTATGATAGTCAGCAAAACTTGAGTGTGTCACTTTTTGTAAATTCAGACTCAGTAATTGTATATCGTCAATAATGTACAAATGTGCGAGCGAGAAAGCTGAAGACGAATAGAGGCACCTTAACTCACTGTTTTAATGTTACGGTCAAAAATTTAAGTAAGGTAATCAGAATTTCCCTTGTTTTCGTTCAACATTTAACAATGTTATGGCAACTTTCAGATTCATTCTTTCAGTGACCTTACTTTAGCGTTTAAAACAGAAAATGTCGTACTAGTTATATTTTAACAATTAATTTTAATACGAAAACATCTGAAAAATATATCACATGAATTATGAAAACCATTTCAATTATATGCCGTAGATAGTGCCGGCCCATTATAAACCAATTTCGTGCTCTCGGAACTCTCGTCCCAGATTTCTGCCAGCCGACATTTGCTTCAGTACAATAACCACGTTACAGAGAAATCCTAAACTAAGTCTAGTTTATAATTGACGATACAACTACCTTAGTTGAAAAGAAGCGGCAGAACGAGGCATTTAAACGTATCACTGACTAAAATTGCACCTACAATCTGTGTACCCAAGTTTGGGAACCCCCAACCGGGAAAAAATTAAAAAGCTGAAAATCCTGGGTAAAACCCTGAGGCGCAGATATAGTAATAATTTGAGTAGGTTTAAGCATACAATTGTGTTGTGGAAGATTGTGAGCGGTGCCGAGCGATAGCATATGCGTTTTACAATCTGACGGCACCTGGTTTGATCCTCGGCCCTGCACCAGTGACTTATTTAGTATTTAAATAAGTTATGTGCCCTTAGGAAGCCACCGCTTTAAAACGGCGAAAAAAAACATTGTGAGGAAACCACGGTCTATGTCCAAGAACCTCTAAAATATCAAAGCCAATTATGCACTGCACCAACCAACACCAACCATTCACCAACATGCACTGGGACCACAGAAAAACAATTACGTGATGCGGTACGGACGTGGTGAGTGTCAGCCATACCACTTCCTAAAACATCAAAGAATTATAACGATCTTATCTATGAAGTTCTAAATGTCCCTTCTGCATATGGCATGTCTTTCTAGATATTCAATTTAAATCTAATTTAATGATTTTCACGCTATAAAAATTGCGGTTTGCCTTGATAAAATCCACAACGAGTACGTACGAGGAAGCCTGGGTATATGAAAAGATGCAGGCTGCGATAGTATAATCACGCTCTACAACTTCCCATCTCTGTTCAAAAACCAGAGGCAGACCCAAGACAAGGTGGAAAGATGTCGTGCTAAAAGACATGACAGAGTGTAAAGTTTTTGAAGAAGATATCGAGATAGAGCAAAGTGGACGAGAAAAGTAATGGAAAGCTGACCCCAAAAAATCAATCAAAAAAATAATTTGAAAAATCAAAGTGCAATATAGAAATATAAGAGTAGAATATTATAGTAAAAATATAAACACTGTTTTAAACTATCACGGTTTTTAACTACATTTATCACCAACCACCCGTATTTTTCAGTCTTCCCGTCAACATGGTGCTTGTAACTGCGCCAAAATATCGGAAGCACCATCCGCAACCTTGACACGGCAAATATTTCGCTAATAATCATATAACTGTAGTAAAATATATAGAAAAATAACGTTAACTTTAAATAATATAGATTAGCATTTTTCCTCTGAAGCTATTCCACGAATAATTATTACGGGAATGCTAAATACAAAAAAATAATTAAACGACCTCTCATAACAAACACTCTTAACTGCCCAATCTTTCCTAATCAGAAGATAATGGATAGCCCTCATTCTTCAACTTTGTTAAAGTAAAAAAGTCTCAGTAATCCCCTGTCACAACTTTTTTTAGCTTCAGTAAATTGTTTTAATCCCATTATGCTCGGCGTTGAATCATTTCGCGCAATTTTTAAAATGAGTAGAACAATAATCAAAATCTACTATTATTATATTTATTTAACTAATTCTATGAAAACAATAATCAAATGTAAACTAATTACCAAGAAAAAAAAGTTCTATTGTTCAATAATTAAACATATATTATTATAATTGAATATGTTATTTTATGCCAAATGGGGCCTAATGGCTACCTGTTTTAAGCGATTCTGTTTAGGTGATGCAAAACGTTTCGCGACTGCTAACCGTATCTCGGCACGTTAAGGTTCGCCTTCGCGTGATTTTCCGTACTACACTGTTTCAGTGCTGTTTTGAGTCCGCCTGAAGAGGTAGCCGTAAGACACCTGAGCTCGAAATACTCTCCTTCAAAATTGGTGGTTTTTATCTATCGTAAAACGAAATATTCTAAACGCTGAGTCCGATCAAAACTTGCACCGACACTTCACCAAACCCTGATATGGCGAAGATCTGGAGATCATATCGAACCACGAGAGGGCTAGGGATACCACCTGGAATGTACAGAGCTGGATAATCGCATCCTCCAATTTTCCTGGGAGCATCACAGTATCCCCAGAGCCCTGCCTTGGCAAAGAGGTTCGTCTCGACGCCAAACTCCATACCTCTTTTTCAGGGACGAAGGCAGAATATGAATAATGATGATTGTATCACTATCTCCTCAGACGAGGTCACTTTAGTTTATATACGATATTACGTAATTTAATAAAGGCAGAGTCGGTACACATTGCTGTCACAAAGGAACTTTGCTCAATCTAAAACACCATAATTATGCTTAAATTCTGGGAAAATATTTGATATTGCGTACATTTTGCTTACGTAACGGAATTGCGGTTCGCTTTAGAAAACATCCCTAAATCACTTCTCTAAATTCTCGCATTTGCTCAAAAAGCGACAAAATTCTTGGTTCATTTCTTTGTTGATTTATATTTTGATCACTATAAGAGCACACTCTGTGAAGCTACATCGTCGATCATATCATAGTTTCCCATCAGGTGAGATTGTGGTCAATAACAAGCTTAGCTTGTTGTAAAAAAGATTGTCCAAAAACTGAAGCAGAAGCGCCGAGCGCGTTCAACTCATAATTTTAGCATTCCAAAATTTCCTGGCTTCAGAGCGGATCAGTGCACAAACATCGTATAGCAACGTTTATGCTGAGTCCACACAATATCTCGGTGATTCCGAATTCGGTCAGTCGTGCACAAGTCCAGGAATTGGCGAAATCCCTGTAGCATGTCCCCCATACAAGGAAAAGGCATCCAATACGACGGGGAACTATTCTGGTAGGGAGATTGAAATTGCATTGCAATCTCAAAGTTTGCTTTCATGCTACATGGCTAAATGGCTACGTTGTAAATGTAACTTTTGATTTAACTTATACGCAGTATAGTTGTTAAAATGCTATTCTTATAAAGACTAAATAAATATACATTTTTTATAATCTTTAGTTTGATTAAATTATTGGCTCAAAAGTCGAAATCTAAGCCAGCTGCATCAGCATTACTAATTTACTTGTGATGACCCCAAAGTGATACCCGGCCAAAAATAAGGGAACGAAATTGTAGGGAAAACTCTGCGTTTTCGCGCCACTCAGGTATACTAGCGCTGAAACCGCTGATTACCGCTGGTCTCATGCATCTGCATTAGCATATTTTTTTTAGGTTGTGAGTACTATCTCACTTATCTATTGACTACCTGGTACTCATTGGAGACACTTTTAGATGCAGCGTAGGTAGGCCTCCCACTAGATGGACTGACGACATCGTAAGAGTCGCGGGCATCCAGTTGATGCAGATGGCAGGCTGTCATTCAGTGTGGAGAACAAAGGGGGGAAGCCTATATTCAGCAGTGGACGTCTGGCTGATTATGATGTTGATGATGATGATCCCGAATTCATCACAAACAATCCCATTGCCATTCATTGGGGGCCTGAGGTCACAGAATAGGTCCATTGCGAGTAGGGCGGCCGCTGACTACACCAGAAAATGATACATGCAAATAGGCTCAGCGACCCACATACCGTGCGGGCACATAAATTACCGGCCAATTGTTTCCTATAGCAGCCCATTGTCTCCCGCTGCATTTATATAAAAGGTATTTTATGGCCGGTTTATGGTATAAACGCACAAAGATGTACGGGACACGTGTCTTATAGTTTATTACTACAGCGACATGCAACAGAGACATTTATAGATGAACGTGAAAATTAGGTCGAGCCGAGGTAAATATACGTAAGCCCATAAATGCTCAGCGCCAATGCTTGTATAGTACTATTGGCAAACTTTGTGTGGATATTCATATAAATATTTTAAATAATCAAGTCATTTAATGGTCAGAGCATTGTAAGCACACATTTAAACAATGTATCATACAGGGTCGTACATATTGTAGTGTCCTTATCAGGTGCGATGTACAAATTTAAGGGATTTTTTTGTTCCATTTTATAAAATTATGTCAATTTTAGAATATAGTTTACCATTTTAACAATATTCTACTTTATTACATTTTGTACCTAAAATAATAGCGAAAGAAAAAACATGTTAATTACATTCTATACCAGTTTTTTTTTCTGGTAAAACTCAATATTATATCAACTTATTCCCTCCAAATTACAATAGTAGTTTTTGATAAAACTCTTGGAGGAAAAGTTTGAGATTAGATTTCGTTAAGTAACTGACATAAATAAAATAAACAATTTTAATTTTATGGTTTACTAGCCTTATATTTGTCTTGACACTAAAGCTGTAATTATTACGGCTTTATTATTTAGTTATATGCCTGAAATTCCAGATACATAAAAATTTTATGATGCACCTTGTAATACGGCTTTTAATAAGATGGCTTGATGTCAGACCACACATCACGATAACGAAATTTTCGAGGGTGCCAAACCCAAATAAGTTACTCTATCACACGTACTTCTGTGGCTTCGGTTTTCAAGTAATCCGATATATGTGCCGTTGTTTGTCTAGAGTTCAGTGTCTCCATCTATCTGAGATTAGATCAGCAGATAGGCATGTTACGTATAATCTGGCTATATTTCAGCAGCACTGAACTCGGAAGCGATTTTGTGGAGATTTATAGTAGGCTCGTCGGCTGCCGTCGCCTGCTCGCAGTAATTGCTGACCTGGTATGAGATGAGGTCATCTTAGCTCGATTAAGTACTTCTGTTTTAATATATAGTAAACTAGCTGTGCCCCGCTGTTTCACTCACGTTATATCTGGAATAAAAATAGCCATAGTTATTTAGCGATAGCCTTATAACATCACCTATCTGCCAGTGAAAGTTAAAAAACAATGCAACTTCCTTAAAGTAACCTCCTTGGTAGCGACAACAACCTACTTTGACTTAGATGACAATGTTTTTCTTTTCTATGCTGTAATAAGACAATGTAAAGACCTAATTATTTTTTGCATTCTTTTTTTTAAGTTCTTTTTCGCAAAGCGAAAATGTCGCACTAATTGTAATATATCAGCCTCCTCAACATGTCCGTCAACGGCGAACCTGACTAGCGCCGGTTATAAGCGCGTATATGGCTGGCAAAACCAAACTAAGTTTTAAAGGTCCTGTTGCTAGGCGCACAACATGGAGATACATAACATTACATTGAATAACATTTGGATTAGATGTCATACTTCATTTATAAGAACCTCATTTGACACTGGTATATTTATTATCACAGTGTCAAATGAGGCTTGATCTATTTGCCAAACCTACAGGCCAAACCGGATTTAACCACGGCTAGAACCCTCTTTGCCGTTTCTGCGGTAGGTTGGGCCAAATTAGAGATGGTCATCGATTTAGTAAAATTCTTGTTCTTGTTTTTTGTAGCTAAAAAATTAGAACACCAAAAAAACTTGTTGATCTGATCGCTACCATATCTCGTTCACACATATCTTCTATCTTCTTCTATCTATATATATAAAAATCAATTGCTGTTCTGTTTTCTCGCTAAAACTTGAGAACGGCTGGGTCGATTTAGCTGAATTTGGTTTTGAAATGTTTGTCGTAGTCTAGGGAAGTTTTAAACGGTGAGTAACCGGCTGGACTGATTTGGATGAAATTTTGTGTTCCTGGAACGGGTCATAGTAGCGAGGCCGAAGGCCGAGCTCACACCCGTGCGAAGCCGGGCGCGTCACTTTTTAAAATAAAAACCACCGAGAAAAAACTGTTTGGGATTGATTTTTGTAATAATGTCGCCAACTATTTAAACCTTTTTTTATGTTGATATTTTATGGTATGGCGAAGATTGAAAAACCGGTTCCGTACCCAAAGACTGAAAACGGGACCCTAATCCTGAGCCTACGCTGTCTTTACGTCCTTCATTTTAACGGCTGCACCTTTCGAACCGTAATATATAGCCAGTTGAAATTTTCACAGAATATGTAATATTACGGCAGATTAACTAAGAAATAATAATAAAATCAAAAAGTAATATTCATTTGTTTTTCGTTTCTTTGATTTTACAATGTTCAAGTAAATAAAACCTAGAATAGAAGATTAGCTTTAGTTTCTCATTTTAAGTGAATGTACAAATTCTTTTTGAGAAAATAAATAAAAATAAAATAAAATATCCTTTATTTACCCTGTTATAAATTTATCTTAAGTAGGTACTAATTTAAATATATTTAATCGGGCACCCAAACTGGGAGAAGGCCTCCTCCAAGCAACGGCATGTGCTGCGGTCTTGAGCTAGCCGAGTCCAGGCTGCACCTGCCACCTCGACTATGTCATCGCACCATCTTCTTCTGGGCCGTCCTACTGTCCACGCGCTATCTCTCGGATGCCAGTGGACTATTCGTTCGCTCCATCTACCGTCCGTAGCTCGAAAGAGGTGTCCCGCCTACTTCCATTTCAGCGCACAGAGCATCTTCAATTCACAATGTTCAAGTAGTAGGTAATAATTACATTCGTTACAACTTTCCGATGGCGTCAAGATTGGTTTAATTGCTTCACTTTAAGAAACACCATACCTTTACTGTTTACAATATTCGTGAGATATTATGAGCAATAACAATACAAAACTCTTCATTGTTATTTCCAAGAATATTAACTTACAGTAAAAGCAAATCTTCTGAGATATTAAAAAATAATATAGACACAGCGCCGTTATCAGGTAGCTTTTATACAAAAACCTTTGAAGTAAAAATTTATTCCCAAATCGTGGTTCAAAGGGCCCATTGACTGCTCAATAGAATAATATTTCCTGGAAAATAAGGGTAGAAAGGCCAAAGATTTTTGATTATTTGTTCTTATAAGTACATACACGTCTATGTAAAGATTGCCTATAATAATGGTAAAACTTTAGGACTATTTGAAATTAAACACATAAACATTGCCAATCAACGTGGTAATGCCACTAGCATGCTGGGTACGCTGCCAACTGATAGTGAGTTTGATAGTGGGGTAGGTGGTTGAGCATTTCGATTGACCTTCAACGGTCTATGATCATGGGCAGTCTAACTGTTTTTGTAGTAGTGTTAGCTTGTACTTTGTTTAGTTAATAAAGGGCCTGCATAGCGGTTTTTTTGACGACGATAGACGAGCGAAATCGCTCGCCTGATGCCTCTTCACGCTTGCCTATAACAGCTCTACGCCACTCAGAATTTTGAACTTCAACAGTTCAAAACTCTGGATGGCAATGCACTGCGCTCGTCACCCCGAGATATAAGATGTCAAATCTCTATGTGCACAGTAATTTCGCTGGAAACATTGCGTTTTAATTAATTTTATTGCGTGTATTTTGCATTATTTGAATTCCTGACATTGTTAACAATTGCAATGTTCGTGATTACAGATAGACTAGATAGGGATGTCTATATAGAAATTTTATGAGATTAATAACAAATACCGCCAATGATTTTGAATCAAAACGTTCCCTATGTGCACTGTAATCGCTTACGGTATCCAGAGGTCTTGCAGTTCTGCGCTGGGGACCTAAGAAATCTTTAGGATCAGTTCGCGTTAAAAAGAAACTTGAAAATATTAGGCAGTGCCGTAAATAGGGCTGTGTCAGCGGTGCCCAGGCACAGGGTGCAGGGGGGCAGAAATGACCACACCAGGACCAAGTTTTGTTTGCAAGGGCGCAGTTATAGAAACTCGCACCGGGTGCATAAAAGGCTACGGAACTGATATTAGGTACATAGAAAAAAAATATATACCAATATGTCTTAGTATGCTTAGGCCTGGTGTCACAGTAGATATTATAAGCTAAAGCAGAAGGTTGACTCGGACGTAGGTATTATTTAATTCACAGCCTACTGTTGATCACAGGGCTAGGTTTGCTACCACAGATAATATAAACACTTGATCAAAAAAAAACAATAAATCAGTCTTACTTTAAAAATTTCTGTATTTCTGATCTTGGAGAAAACAAAAGTCATTCATTCAATTCGCGCATAGGATTGGCCCGCATGAAAAATATAATGCTGTAAATTTAGTACCTTTTCATTATGGCGGGGTAAAGGATGAGCTGTCAAGTGGTTATATCGTGTTGGCGCAGATTGAATGAATGATTTTTATTTTCTCCAATCACAAGCGCCAAATGATACTTTGATTGATTATTTATTAATTTAAATAAATATTTTTTAAGCCCATCAAAATATTTACTTTGTGTCATTCATGTAGTTAGTAGGTAAGTGAGGGGAACTTATTTTATTATAAATAAATAGTCTCTTGCCTTATATTTTTTTACATTAGGCAAGTTACGCACTGAATTTTTTTCAGATCACATGAAACCACTTTACTTAGATGGACGTTATCATTGGCATGCAGCTCGTTGAGTCTCCTTCCCACTGACTGGCTGTGCTGTAGCTGTACCTAGTCTGCGTTCCTCTCCCTTTGCTAACGTTTCCTATCCTCTCATCTATGTAATAAGGCGATTATTCCATTAACTAACTTTTGGCGTTTGTAATTACCACCCCAAATTTTAATGAGTAAGTCGCACGGCAATGAAAGTTATCCGTCTGTGGTGAAAATTAGGTAATCTCATGGTATGTTTTTGGTATTTTATGCAAGTAATAAATATATTTTGGATGGTTTTATTACATCAGCTTTGCTCCTTGACTAAATTCCCGTATTTAAAATAATTTGAACAAAAGTAAATTTAAAATGAAGCTGTATAAATTTCGAGACAAAGAATTTCTCTAAAATTTTAGAAGAATACCAATAAAGGCGCAAGCCAGGTCAAAGCGACCGATTCCCGATTTTACAAGAAAAACTTTCTTCAATATTATAACGAATTATTGGATGGTGCCGAGGTATAATCATATCGGACCCTCGGCTGATGTCTTTTTTGTCCAAACTTATGCGGACTTGTTCCAGGACAATTTTACTTTTGTCCGACGAAATTGAATAATCTGATGCTGGTATTACCGTAATAGGTACGTCGTGCAGTAGGGGAGATTTCAAATACCAATAATAAAAGCATGAGAATTTAAGGTGGGTGAGTACGCGTCAAATTTTTCTAAAATTTTAAAAACTTAGCTTTGTTCTTTTTTTAAATCCACCTACACTGTTTATATCAATTCGATCAAAAACGTTAAACACAAACGAAAATATAACTAAATGTCACAATAATTACAGATGAAGACAGCATGCATTAATATTGAGCGAAAAAACAAAATAATTAAGTATAGTTAAACATAAATATAACTAAGACATAAAACGAACAAATTAAAAATAAAATTTAAAGTTTTGTCAAAATTAAAAAGTCGAGTAATATTATATTACTCGACTTTATTATATTATTATGTCAAAGAAATAATAATAATATTCAAATAATTAAAAACTGTTCAGACAGTCAGAGACGTTAGAGACTTCTTAAAACTAATTTACTAGTTTCACTACTAGTACTATTTCACTAGTTTCACATTAAAGGACTATCATATTCGCGCAAGATAAAAAAAATACTGAGTCAGCTTCAACAGGCTATTTTCGTATTCGTCACACCAAACTCTTTCATGAATAAACCCATATCATAACGGTAGAAAAAAAATGTCTGCCATATTGGGGAGTCCGCCATATTAAATGTAGTGTGACGTCATTATACTATTCGTATTTTTCTCAGCAAACCCTTTCATTTGAGAGCTTTGAGGCCCATATCATGGGGGTGCCTAAAAAATAACTGGTCCGCCATCTTTGGGAGTCCGCCTTATTGGATTTAGAATGACGTCATTTAGCTAACCATGCATTGTCGTTGAAACTATAATATGTGTATGCAAAAATTCAGTTCAATCAGTTGGGGATAACTGTTTCAAAATTCATTGTAGATTTTTTTACCCATTTTAACAAGGCAAGTTAAATAAAACCTTATAAATTGCTTCACTTGAGTACGAAGACACAGTGCATCTTTTGAAGACACTCGAAAAGTAGTAACGCACTTAAGAGTTCCGTACTACTTGTCTACTATAGATGATTAAAGGTCTTACATAATATTATCTAAGAATAAAATAACCCATACTGGTTTTTTGACAAGCGATATTAGTCTATATTTCACATATTTGACCTCGCTCAATCATGCCACCGCCTTGGGTCGTTTTTCTGGTTTGGAAGAAAATAGCCGATTTCCGGATAAAGAATATTCGAAATCAATCAATGGTTATCGTTGATTATCTTATTATTGTCAATCAAATTTTGTTTTATTAAAAATGTAATTATTATTATTAATTATTATATCAACTAGCTGCGCACAGTGGTTGCACCCACGGGGACATTCCTTCAGGGAAACAAACCCTAAAATATCGTGATAAAATCTGTTAACAGTGTTTTCATCACTTTGACATTTACCTACGTAGTCAAAGTTTTATCACTAGCTATGAAATGAAGTCAACAACTATATAAAACCTCTTTGGTGTGAATCTGATACTTTGCACATTTTTTTGACGGGAAATAAAAAATGAAACTTTTTAAAATATTTTTTTAACTAAAAGCTTGGGAATTATAACTATGTTATTTTGTTTCAACTTACCATCATTAAGTCATAAAATATCAATGAAAATAGTTCTACTGATGAGAAATCAATGAATTCAACGCCAGAGTCGGTAAAATTGGAGGCAAAAATCTATATTTTATAATTAATTAATTTAATAATATAATAAATCATTTTTATTTATTACACAGTAGCAACCCCTGAGGTTATTAAAAGTCTGTAGTTATTTTGATTCAAGTGAAACTTATCTATACATCTAATTCCCTAAACCGAGTATTAGTATACGTTATAATTCTCTTTATTAAAAAAATCAATACCTATATAATTTATTATGTTTACCCTCAACGTAGCGCAACGGATAAAGCATTTATGTGTTTCAATTTCTATGTATATCTATCTGTTACCATCTTTTTCCAAAACGGGAGAACCGATTAAAATGTAATTTTTTATTTGCAGGATTCAGTCCCGTGGTCAATGCTATGTTAGATAAAGATCGGTTTAAAAGTTATGAGCTATTTTTTAAATTCGTTTTTGTTTGTTTAATTTCAAAAAAAACTTTGTTGGTATATACTAAAATATAAAATTAATAAAAGTAATAAATCATTGGACGAATCAACGCGTTATAACTTACAGGCACTTAGCAATAAATTATACTCCTGTCAAAATCTAGTTCCGGAATCTACGCTACGACCAAAATCCGGACACGCTACGGAAACGAACGCAGTTCACGGTACCAGAAATATAATATATATTGAGCGGCACAACCAAAATGCAGTTTTCAACCCTATACTCCTATTAATAAGGTAAATATTTATTTATGAGACACGAGTGGGTATTCTTACTCGTGGTGCCAGCAGAGCGATGCCAGCTTTCGTTAGACAACCAACCAAACATAACCTATTACATCGACATAGTAAAAATAAACCGGCCAAGTGTGAGTCAGGCTCGCGCACTGAGGGTTCCGTACCACCACAAAATACAAAAAGTAATGCAAAAAGACAACATTACGCCCATGCGGTCACCCATCCAAGTAGCGACCGAAGTACCGAGTTGCGTAACTTGGTGATGGACAGAAATTTGTCACCGACCCACATTTGGCCATTATTTATTGTTATACTTTAATGTGTGTATCTTGCCAAGTTTGACGCTTGTAGGTATTATAGTTTTTACATTATAGCAAATTAAAAATACATAAAAAATCGTTTGTTGTATGTAACCCTTTAGTTTTTACCGACTTCCAAAAAGGAGGAGGTACTATGTTCGTCTGTGTATTTTTTTAAACTATTTGACTTAATTATTATTTCTTAGTTAAACCGCCGTACCATTACATATTCTGTGAAAATTTCAACTGGCTATCTATCACGGTTCGAAAGATACAGCCGTTAAAGGTAGGACGGACAGACAGACAGTCAGACAAACGGACAGACAGACAAACAGATAGTGTAGGCTCAGTATTAGCGTTTTTACCCTTGGGTGCGGAACCCTACAAATGACGTTAGTTAAGTATCGTCACAAACGGTTTCTGGCTCAACGCATAAGCATTGCTATTCAGCATGGTAATGCCACCAGCATGCTGGTTACACTGCCAACTGATAGTGGGCTTAAGCATTAGGATTGTCTTTAGACCTTCAACGGTCTATGGGCAGTCTAACTGTTTATGTAGTGTTAGTGTTAGCTTGGATTATGTTTAATTTTATTAAAGGCACTTGCCCTTTAAAAATTAATAAAACACAAATGATGTGATGTCATCCGTTGGGCTTTTGGAAGCGCCAATATCGCAGCGGTTTTGACAGTAAGAGACTCGACAGAATGACTCTCATTGGAAGATGGGTCGGCCTTAAGTGTGGGACGCTACATGGGTTGATAGGACTTTTTGCAGGGGTCCGCCTGGGGAAGTACCACACCATTGCCAGTCATTCAATCGCCAAGCAGTAGTGTGCAAACACTACTATGTTCCGGATTGAAGGGCAACGCTTCCAGCGAAATTACAGGGCACACTGTTGAAGTTCAAAATTCTGTGTGGCGTTGAACTGTTATGGGCAAGCGTGAAGAGCCATCAGGCGAGCGACTTCGCTCGTCTTGTCACCCAGTATCATAAAAAAAAACACTGGCGCCGTCTCACCTTCCAGAGACGTCAAAACAGGCGGGTGGCGCGGCTATCGCGGCTGATTGCCTCAAGCCAAGCAAATATTCCAGCCTTGACAGAGGTTACTTATTTGTGCCGTTTGGGGTAGAAACACTTGGACCGCGGGGGCCAAGTGCTTTCGAAACTTTTAAGGATTTATCGGGGAGACTGAAAGTTTCTTTGTGTGACCAAAATGCTGGCCTATATTTGGGTCAGAAAGTTAGCCTCGCCATCCAGCGAGGCAACGCAGCCAGCATTTTGGGCACTCTGCCTAAAATTAGAGATCGTTTGAACTAGTACTATAAATAAAAATAACACAGTAATAAAACACATACACGCGTCAAACTTTTAACATTTTGCGTCGGGGATTTAAAATTGGTACCTAACACGCTAATTTCATTATGCGCGACATGGTTAATCAAACATCTTGCTATAATTGTGTTATTACTTGATTTATATTCCTTGGAAACCATCCAGAACACTGAAAAGTTAATCAGCTAAAAGCTTTTTTAGTCGGATTAAGGAACGAGTTAAATTATGGTGAATTGAAGAGATATTCCTTATTTTCTTAATTAGTGAGAAAACGACGCTTTTCCTTTTTTGATTCTTTGTAACTGAGACTGGGACTTTTTACTAAGCGATTGAAACAAAATTGCTTTTGTTTAATTAAATTTTTAGTACTCTCTATTTTTTTTCGTGGGTTTCATCGGATCATGGATATTCGCCAAAAAATAGAATCACCGACATAATGGCTATTAAAAATTTGCTAGTTCGAGTGGACAGGTCACATCACTCGAAAAACTGATAACCGATGGGGAAGTACGATTCTTGAGTGAAGACCACGATCCGGAAGACGCGGCGTAGATGTACCGACGACATTGTGAGAGTCGCGGGCATCCAGTGGATGCAGATGGCAGGATGTCGTTCAGTGTGGAGGTCTATTTTTAGCCGTGGACGTCTTCTGGCTGATGTTGATGATGATGAAAGCAATTTTAGGGATATCGTGAAAAAGGTCTCTTCTTAAAATACAACTTACCGGATATCCAGCCCAGGACAAGCAACCCGATCTTCAAAGCACTTATTTTAAGCGTCCCCATTATTCACTACTTTGTTACCCTTATCTCACTAAAGTCTAATCACAACCAATTTTTCAATTTCATCACTTCACTCCTCAAACAACTTGTACCAAGTCACATCAATTTTTAAGTTAATTTTTTAAGTTTTAGGTTAGGTTAAAACGTTATGATTTTAGGTTTGATTAGTTTACGCCATAACAATTTCGTTTGAAACAATTGTTTTATCATTAAAGCTTGTTATAATCTTGTTAAATATTGTCTAAAACATGTCATTGTGACCTTTTCTCGTCCCTTCGTCTTTCCTCCGCACCTGTAACAATGGAAGATAGATTTTAATTAAAGGGGCTGATATAAAGGTGCCCTTCCCCTGACCTTACCCTAAGTAAATTTATGTATTAGAGTAAAAGTTTGGTATTTAAGGTAGTAATAATTTCATTATGGAACACTAAAGCTATTGTACTAAGGCTTTGATTTTCTTTTCATCATCATCATCAGCCGTAAGACGTCCACTGCTGAACATAGGCCTCCCCTTTTAACCTCCACACTGACTTCTCACCCATTTCTGATTTTCTTTAAGGACGTAGAAAATTTAGGACCTATTTAGATTCAAAGGACAAATACTATCAACAGGTTTTTAAGGTTTAGGTGCCGAGATGAGCAAGCCGCTTGTTTGATAATGCTAGTACATATGCCATCCATACTGAAAAATAGAACCCGATACAAAAAGAGGGGCGTTATAAGTTAAATGTGTGTATCAGTGTGTCTGTGTATTTGTGTATCTGTGGCATCGTAACATAAAGGCGGTAGTCTGTTATAAAAAAATATTTCTGCAAAAATAAGTAGATATTTCACTTAGTAGTTTTTTATTTTATTTGGCGTTTCACCTTTCATCATTGGATGCTGTATCTTGTATTTTAATTTTATGAAATGAAAAATTTATATGGCCTTTAAAACGGGAATAAACAAACATTTTGGAATATTCTTACCTATTCTAATATTAAAATTGAGAATTTTTGCGATATTTACTTACTATCATCATGTTTATTATCAGTTTTAATCATGAAAATTGTACAATTTGTTATGGGTAAATGTTAAGATACAGATAATTTAAATATGTTACAAGTCGTAAATAGCTCATCCAAAACAAAAATAAATTCTCATCTGCCCTTTTCTGTCCAAGCCCATTCCAGTCCCATCTCAAAAAATCGCAATTTACAAAAAGAACATTAAATTCTTTATCTCCCTTCAATTTCGCAGACATCAAATATTTATACAATGAAAAAATAATTAAATTCAGTGAATCATAAATCATTTAATTCATGCTAGAGTTGTAAAAATAATAACACTTATTCGTAAAATACTGGCCTTTTTCCCAGTAGCCAATTAGGAAAGCATAAATTTAAAACTGGGCAATTAAAAATGAAGAAACTAATTACGATTCGTTTTTGTATAGGTTTATTTTGAACCTTTACCCTACAACTCAACATACGTTACTAATTTGTAAAAAGTAATGTTCTTTCAATTTCTTTAACGACTATGAACAATATGATAATAGAGATGAACTAAATATAACTAGAAATTTTTGGTTTAGGGGTATCTTTTTCTTTTATTTCTTCTGTAGTTTTTGTCACATTCTTTTTTTTTTCAGAAAAAAATTATGTGAGAAAACAAATGGAATGGGACGATTAAACTTACTTGTTAGAGTAATTGCTAGCTAGGTTAATTTCAAAAACATTACATGATATTTGCTTGCAATGCTCTTAACCCATTTCTAACGTTTCGACATATTTAATCTACTTACAGCCCCTAACAATTGAACCCGACGTAATGTTACCAGACAGTTGCAGTACAGAACAGTTAAACAAATTGCTTAAATTGAGATGTCAACATACGGTACGTTTTCTTAATACTTATTGACACATGCTGCTTTGAAGTATGAGTTCAAGAACCTGTGGGACAAGATAGAAGGCTGTAAGCATGCTAGGGTCACTTTTCTAATTCTTGACAGGACTACAATCTACTGAAATTGCAACGGCAGGACCTTCGCCTGATTGTAAGATTCATAGCCGGTCAATTCAACTTGAATAGTCATGTAAAAACTGGGAGCCACGGACATTCAACTGTGTCGTGGCTGCATGAAGGAGACCGAAACTGTAGAGCATTTGCTGTGCCATTGTGAATCCACAAAAGAAACTAGAATAGGGTTGCATGAAGCATTATTATCTTCACCATCCACATCACCACAACAGTTACAGCTAGACTGTTTTTCATCATCATCTACACTTCAATCTACAACACTGGGACAAGTGTACCAGCGCCCTAAAGCCTTGCTCCGATATTCCAAGGAGCTAGGGTGTCTCGGGTAGATGCTGGTGGGGGAAAATGCATAATACACCAAGTGGGACGCCGGTGTCGACTCATCACCTCCATCTCGAATAAGACGCCCAGATTCAAGTTCCGCTGGTCGTTAGTGTAGGATATCTTAAATGATATACCTTCTATTAATATATCAATACATCAACTGTCCATAATTATGTTTCGTAATTTACCTATAAAACGTCTTCTATAACTTCACTTACTATAATATTGACTGCGTCTAACAGTTTCAATAACTTAATACCTCATCAAGAAATCTCGTGATCCGTCATACTGTCTTTCTTCCTCTTACCCTGCGCATCGAAACCAGCTACTCGACAAAGAATCCCGAACGACAATAAACCAACCGATATTGAGTTCGCACAATGCCGGTTCGAACATAAAAACCCGGATATAAACCGGTCATAATGCTCGGAAAAGTTAATTAAACAGGTCCGTTTTGAACCACGACATTTTTCAATTGATGCTGTAGAATCCGAATACCAGTGGCAGGATTGACGTCTGAGTTCCCATAGGACTATGGCCCGGTCGAGTGGGAACGAGGGCCTTTCCGGATCCGCTTTTTATTTCGAGTAATGAATACCAACTTTTTATTGCATTGGAGTGGACAAAGAGTTCTGAATTTTTGATGTTTCTGTAAATTAATTGGATTGTATGAATAAATTGCTGCTCATTACGGGATGTTGTGATTTTGAATGGGGTTGAATCAACCGTTGATTTTGACTAAAAAGGTCGAAGCTTTAGGAAAAAAGTCAACGTTAATAAAACTTCTTTCATTTCGTTATCCAAGTCTTTGGTACAACCATTTCTAGTTATGATAGTTATTGAATTTTATTCCTGAAGATATATACAAATCGATAGCTTTATAAGCTTAGACCTTTAAGGGTGTCTATGCAGGCTATGTTGTTTTTTTTTTTATTATATTGGCTTTTTATTTTTTATTGATTCTAGTTAGTAAAAAAAAACATTTTGGTTATTGTTTTTACTTCTGAGCTGTCATACTAATCTTGTTCTAAATTCTTTAAATACTCTAACTAGGTTACATTCAAACTCGCTATTCAAATCCGGTATCATTAATTAGTTTCTTTCAGTGGCTTTTACTAACAACTGAAACTAAATAAAATTATCACAGCTGCCGCGAAGCCTTTGAATGAAGTCAAAGAAGGGCTTCAAGTTATAATGAAGCCAGCAAAATGTCAATATAAGTGGGGACGGTAGTCAGGCTTTAGTGGACCATTATATTCATCTAATTCCGGCTGTAGGATGTCGGCCTTCTTTATTATGTAAGTTACTTTTAACGTTATGAAAACCTACTTGAAAAGTTCCTGTACCAGAAAGTTATTTGATATTAAAGTGTCCCATATTATAGGATTTTCTATTTAAATCATTTCTGGTTTGGGTATCTTCTAGTTACGCGGGCTCCATCGTAGACCGCATCGTCGCTTAACACCAGGCGAGGTGGCGGTCAAACGCAAGCCTATTATCTATCTACGGAAGATCAGCGCTATTTATTAAACTGCATTTTGCTAAGTTGAGGCCATTTTTGTGACACAGGTACCTCATGTAAATCATCATGACGTCTGAATAAGCACTGCAGAATATAGTTTATTTCAGCGCAATATCTTTTAAACAACTCAATTAATGTTGTGCTCTGAGCTTTAGTTAGCAAATTATTGGCTCGAATGTAAAATTTTAGTTATAAGCACTCGATGCTCTCCTCTCTACTTCGAAGGGGCAGAAATTTAAACTTGTAAATGAAATGTAAAATAACAGACATGAATCTAAAGTCTAATTTAAAATTTCAAACTAGACTCGGTTAAAATTCACAGATAATACATATTATTCAGCATAAGGAACTAATTATGACATCATTCGACATCAAAATTATTTCAAACACGTAATCTTCGTAATTATAACTTTTTTTACGATATCATTAAATTTTCTCAGCTTTTAATGACTTTTGAATTCACTCCGATTAAATCTGTAGACTTATGATGTGCGATCTATGAAAACTTTCACGTCTAAACGAGGCGCCTGTAAAATTGTAATAACAATAATTGTTTGAAAACACTTTTATGTGACTTGAAATTAAACCCAAGGAACCCAAACTCAATGATTTTATTTATATTACACGGGAATTACTTACGTAAGATCAGGCCGGATACTTCGACTATAGTTTCAATCGCATTCGGCGATCTTTATCAAGGTGAATGCGCGCGCGCGGCTGCCGTGTAATATAAATAAAATGTGTGAAAACCACGTCAGTTTCCATAACAAACTCAAGGAGTTTACTGGAAGCTTGTTCACGACCAGTCGCTTATTATCATCATTATTGCAGATTAACTAAGCAATAATAATAAAAAAGTTAATAGTCAAAAGTCAAAAAGTTAAAACCAAAAGGTTCCCCATATAGTAAACGTTTTTTTTAAAACGTATTTTTGCTCTAGTGTAAAAACGGTTATAGGTAGAAGCGTCAAACTTGGTACCTATGATTATTGTACATCATGCGAGTCGGTAACAAATTTCTAATCACCACCGCGACCGGTTCTCGTACGATTACCGAAGTTAAACAACTTCGGGCGCGGACGGTACTTGGATGGGTGACCACCTGGGCGTGATGTCTTTTTGCACTACTTTTTTGTAATTTAGTAGTCACAATCTGGGTGTCTTCAAGTCAAATTCAAGTTCATTTAATTCAGGCAACAACCCATACATTAGGACAAATCAATAAACTAAAGTCAAAAAATCAATAGCACAAATATTAATATTAAAAAATTATTAAATAAATACATTAAATTAAATCAAAACAAATTAAATTAAATGACACCAAACAAATACAAAATTAAAATTACTCACACACAAATACTAATATTAACACACAAATCAATCAATCAGTCAAGAGTGAATCGGTTTCTTCTAGGCAAGCGTATCGTAGGCCGCATCATCGCTTAACATCATGCGTGATAGCGGTTAAGCGCAATCTTTCAACAAAATAAAAATAATGAAATGTTTTAAAAACATTACTTAGTTACAGCACAAAACAGGCTAGTCCATGGATTAAGTCTGACTTCATATAAAATAGGTTGACATGGTTTTAAAACGTCCGATAAAACTAGCCAGGTCATTACATTTTCACGGTAACCGCCGGAACATTTATGCAGCTTACAAAGCAGTTACATCGCACAGTACTTAAATATTAAAATAAAAATATCGAGTACACCTGCATTTAAACTGAACACAGGTAGATAGTGTCAGGAGCACTCGGGTAGCCCCGAGCTGCGAGTGCACGAAATTATACACATCGGCCGGCGAAAATGGCGAATTGAGGTGAAATTCGCCACGATAACGCTCCGATTGCGACGCGGTTGTTTTATTGGCGTTCCTTTCTTTTGTAATGAAGTGTACAGTTTTTGTTTTTATTCCCCTTTGATACGGATTTATATCGTGACAGGTTTGTGGTTTATTACTTTTAGAAAAAAAAATGACGTTTTATTTTTAACACGTTTATAGCTTCATTTGTAACCTCAGATCAGTGAAACAAGGGAGAAATGGGAAGGTAGCGTGGCGGGTCAACAATGCGGTCTACGATGGAGCACGCTTGTCGAATCGGGTAACACCCATACAGGCACCATGGTGACAACTTTGCTGATTAGAAGATTTATGTATTAACGAAAAACCCTATGAATAAAGAGAAATAAATAAGAAAAACTTAAAACTGAATAAAATCTTAACTTAAAGAGCTTATAGGTTATATAATATTAGGTGAACATAATTTCTAGGCAATGCACTGGTAAAATGATTCTGGTATTGCAGTTATGCGGCGATTACCATTTACCATCATTTGGCTAATATCCTTATTGTCACTCTATTTTATTAAAAAAAACTGCTTAAAATATTTATCAAACTATTTGATTAAATGATGTTTTGACAACATCAAAACCCTTTTCTGCTTACAGACCCCATCTTACCTGACCTTATACGATGGTATGATCACACAGCCAGACACATGGCACAGAAGTACCGAAGCTTCACTCCGCAAAAGCATTTAAATAAGCGACTCTTACTACCACACAATAAAGTCCAATTCAGGACGTGCGAGCGCTAACTACCTACTACTCTATTAACCTAGAAGTTGCCTCTCTGTCTTTCGCTTAACTCTTGTCACGTTATCTCTGTCTATCGCGCGGCAGCGGGCACGATAAGTCCGACCAGTCGACTACTTGTAGCTTCTTATACCTATCTTATGCTTCTACTACTTATACCTAAAGTGCGGAGTGCGCCAGGCCTGCTTATAGACAAAGGTAATTATCATCATTGCATATATTATTAGCCTTATTCAAATTTTCAACAACAACAAACATTGACAGATTAGGTGTGACAAAGTTCTGGGGCATAGCTTGACAAGCTGGGCGAGCATGCGCGCCGCGATAAAATGTTGTCGACTCTCTTATCGTACTAAAGCGAGATAGACGTATATGAAACCGTAAGCACCATGTCGCGTTCTCGCTCCACAAAGTGACGACAACATGTTTTCATATTTATCGGGACTTATCGCGCACTATTAAATATAGGTAAAAATAGACATGTGTTCGAATCGCGAAAGTTTAAAAATTACTAAGTGACGACAAGATTTTATCGCGGTGCGCATGCTAGCCATGCAGGTGTATGATATTAAATATACTTTGAGGTGGTTAGACCGAGTTGGGAACCACAAAATAGGAAAATCTAAACGAAAAAAATATCTCGTCTGAGATGGGAACATACACGCTAACTATAATACCCTCCTTTGTATCGTCCGGTAATACTTGCTCTAAAAACAGTTCGCTTAGTATGCTTCAAGATACAGTACGTAGTGGTTCAGCATGTCTATTCTACAAGCTAAATGAACGCGCAAGTGAAGTGATAAGCTAAGTGGATGTGATTTTTTCTTGCCTATTTCAAATGTCAAAGCATCAAATTATGAGGGCAAGGGGACTACAATCAAGGGTGATCGCTCAACATTTTGAAATTTTTCTATAGTAATCGACAAGAAAAATACACGTTCACTTAGCTTGGAGAATAGACATGCTGTTCGTAGTGTTTTGTGGGGTTAGGTTCGAGTTCGAGTTCCAATGGTAACCGCAACAAAAGACTAAGAAAGGGGGGAGATCGTTTTGTCTGCACCTAACTGTGAACATTTCTGTTAACCACCCGCATTCTTCAGTAGCATGTCACATCATATCACTTCTTCAACCAGTAAACGTCCACTGCTGAACAAAGTCCCCCCTCTTATGAGGGATGTTGCCATAATCCCACGCTTAACAGGCGGCTTGAAGATTGCAGTACCTTGTACTAATAAGACGCTGCTGCCCTTCTAGTCGCAGTTTTAGGACATGCCCGGGACCATGTAATTGTGCATGTAACTGCGCCAAAATATCGGGATTTCCTTCCACTATCTAATCACGACAAATATCCGTTAATAATCTTATAACTACTTCAAGATACTGATGTAAATCGTCAGCTAAAAACACAAACTGAAATACGAAATGTAAACTAGCCGCATCTAAACTGCCACTCACCCTATATTGCCCACAAACAGAACCGATACTAATCTCGTCACTTTTCACACAATAACTCGTTTTATTCCTTCTTATCTCCGTGTGTCGTTCTCTTCCCAAATTCGCTCATTCATGAATTTATGACGTAGGAACAAATCAAAATGGCACAAACAATGCTTCATAAATCTCGCCGGCAATTTCAGATGGGATCTGCTATCAGAACAGGTACGACGTAGAATCGGGACAGAATCGGAACCGGGCCCTATTCAGGCGTGGTCGAGATTTAATGTGTTATTTTTAATTTGGGTGCTTTCAAGTCACGATTGATTAATTGATCGGACTTTCTTCGCGGGAATAAGCAGTCAAGCTCAGGCAAGTCTATTTAGGAATTTAAAACATGGATTTAATGTAGGATTAGTCAGTGTTAAGAGTGAAAAGTAATTAAGTAATCCACCGTAAGTTCCAGTACGTACGTTCTTTGGAGGAACAGCCAATCGTAAATATAATACTACCAATACAATTTTACCGAGCCAAATTTAAGAATCCAAGGACAGCTGTTCCATTATCCCTTAAATTCCAATACCTGCATCGACAGTGCGTCATTGGTATGATCAAATATTCAAGTGAAGAAAGATATTTCGTTTGCCCGATAGAAAACATCGTGAAGTCATAAATAAATATTAATGGCATTAAGATAATAGTTTTAGTTGTTGTTGGATAGATGTCGCTGTTATGTGGAAGTTGAATTTTTTGAGAAGTCTCTTTCAATAGATAATGTGGTGTAATTGTCTACAAAATAGTACGGTAATGTTATACAAAATTTGTGTACGAAGTCACATTTTTCTCTCTCGAAAATAGCAAACTTGTGTTCTCCAAGTTGTTCTCTTTATTTTATTTTTTTAACTGATTAACTTTATTTTATTTATTTTAACTCTTTGATAGGTAGATCAGCACCCGTAAATATAACACCTGTCTGTTACACGTTGTAGACAGTATCCGATAAAATTTCGAACACGCCAGAATAGGGGCTCAGCTATTCGTTCCGTGTCACGCTAATAAAATAGTCATTCACGGAGTTAGATCTGTTTTGTTTATGTTTTATGTATCGATAGGTGTGTTTATGTTTTGCTGCTGTCAATGCCCGGAATTAGACATTTCCAATCAGGATCAAACTTTACTGCACACGTGTTATGTTTTAAAATGTGTTGGGGTTTGTATTAGTATACAGATATTGTAGCTAACGCAGGGCAGTAGTACTTTAATTAGGGCCCTACATTTGCGTTAATATATCTAACTAGCGTAGCGACCCGTCCCGGCTTCGTATGGATGTAAGTTTTATTATAATTATATAAACCATCCGTGAAATATTTTATCTAACTGATGGTGAAAATCGTATCAAAATCCGTTGCGTGGTTCTGGAAGAGTGCGTGAGCGGATATATAGACAGACAGACGCGGAAAACAACTTTATTTTATACTATATAGAGATAGAGAAGATATAGAGAAGTTATCTATTTAGTTCACCTGGTGGTATCTTACCTTTACTTTTAACCCCCGAAGGAAAATGAGGGGTGTTGTCAATTTAACGCGTGTAGCTGTCTGTCTGTGAATCGGTATATCTGTGTATCTTTTGTATATAATGTCTGTGGGACCGTAGCTCCCAAACGGCTGAACCGATTTTGATTTAGTTTTTTTTTTTGTAAAGTGAATGGTCAAGATTCTTCTTAGCTATGTTTCTTGAAAATCTGTTCAGCCGTATGAAGATTCTCAGCACTTTTATCAAGGGTTGATAAAAACAATTTACACTTGTTACTTTTGCTTTCTTAAATGAGAGTTTTTTTGTCAATGGGCTAGTTAGTCCCTTTATTAACTATACTATTAAATACCTAAGCTACTTAGTTACAGGTAATAATTAATATGAAATACCGACTTCAAAATTAGTAAGCGCTTGAACAAAATCATTGATAACAGTTATATTTATGATCATTTAGGGGATATTTAGGTTGTGGAAGGAGCTCCCGATATTTCGGCGCAGTTACATGCACCATGTTCACGGGAAGACTGTAACTGCGTCGAAATATCGGGAGCTCCTTCCACAACATAACCACGGTTAATATCCCGTAAATAATCATATAACTGTAGTGAACAACCGTGATAGTTTAAAACAAAATTATTGATATTGCCAAATCAAAAGGTGCTCGAACAAAATTATTGGTATTTTTGGAGCTGGTTAAAAACCAATTAGTCAAAGTAAATGAAATGTTAATAGAATTATTTTGAGAGCTTCCTCTACATAGTAAAAAAAACTACATAAATTGGTTCACAAATGGCGAAGTAGGCTCGATAATTGAGACTCACTCGATATGACTGGTGCTGGTGGCTTTTGCAGTGGTAGGACTCTTTTGCAGGAGTCCGCCTGTAGAAGTACCACACCTTTGCCAGTTATTCAACCGCCAAGCAGTAGTGTGCAAACACTACTGTGTTCCGGATTAAAGGGCAATGCTTCCAGCGAAATTACAGGGCATACAGAGATTGGACATCTTAAATCTAGGGGTGACGAGCGCAGTGCATTGTCATCCAGGGTTTTGAACGTCTCGTCACCCAGTATCATTAAAAAAACTGTTATTTTTCTTAATTTTGATTTAAGTGAACGCCATTCCCCCTCCTTATCCTAATCGATGTACATACATAAAGAAAAACAGACTATTTTTTTTCTTTATATTATATGTATATATAAACAAAAAAACAATCGAATTTTATCACCATTGCTTATTTATGACTTTCAACTGACTCGTATTAGCAAGACGAAAAGCTTCCGTTCAACAAAAGCTTAAAAACTCTCCTAAACTCTTTATTACTCTCACTTTACTTAATAAAGCCATTTTCCTCACCGACTGTAACAAAACCTACTTACTAAACCGCACGACAATGGGAAAACATCGGTACAGTCAGTGCCATAATTCAAGTCATTCTTTCAACTCCTAACGCCCATATTTCATGTTATACCGTTTTATTTGTGAAGTCGCTCGGCGCCGCTATAAGTGGCCTTTTGACTCTCAACGCAACGCTTTAGTGTCGACTTTATAATAACTTTAATTCGTGCACTTGGCTTTTGTTTACGACTGTAGTTTGGGCTTCGTTTGGTCAGAGGGTTTTTTTGTGGTTTGGTTTTATTTACGCTTCTGTTTCATTAAAGATGAGATAATTTTGCTCGTTGCTTTCTAATCTGTGCTAACCGCAATGCAGATAATAAATACTTAGTTATGAAATTTTCAGATAGTTTTACAGTTGATTTTATACACAAAAATTGCTACTTCTTAACATTCCATACTACCTTACTGCAATTCCTCTAGGAAGCTCTTGAAATAGTCCTAAAAAATCATTTACTTGGGTACTTTGACTAAGTGGTTTCTAACCAGGTCCAAAAATATGAATAATTTATTTTAATAAAGCTTGCCTCAAGTGGGACTGGGCCGGTCATGTCAGTCGAATGTCGGAGGATCATTGGGCCAAAACCACAACACAGTGGCTTCCACAGGATGGCAAACGATCTCCCGGACGGCCCAGACGGAGATGGAGGGATGAACTGGACTCCTACTTCAAATACTGGACCCAAATTGCCCAAAACAGAGACTAATGGAAGGAGAGAAGGGAGGCCTTTGCCCTGCAGTGGGACAATACAGGCTAATATAAAAAAAACTAGGATTACTAAGTATATTACTTTTTTTGTATTTTTTTTGTCAATTTAAGTTGTCTTTAACATTTAAATATCAATAATGATGTTCGAGCGCTTACTAATTTACCGAACCGATTTGAACCGATAACCAATGGGGAAGAAAGGTTCTTGAGTGGAGCCCACGAACCGGAAGATGCAGCATAGGTAGCCTTCCCACTCGATTGGACCGACAACATCGTGAGAGTCGCGGGCATCCAGTTGATGCAGATGGCAGGCTGTTGTTCAGTGTGAAGTTCTAAAGGCGAGGCCTATGTTCTGCAGTGGATGTCTTCTGGCTGATGATGGTGATGATGTTTGACTAATTTAGAGTAGTTTTTCTCATTTTTTACTAGGCGGATAATCGTCACATAGGAAGAATGTCATAGCATCGCCGTGTTTCTTTGACGTCAAGCTTTTATGATAATACAATTAATCCGTTACGAAATCATCGTAACAAAGTTATCCAAGCTTGACTTCTACTTATTATTAAATCTGCTTAGAGTTGAAACGTTTCATAAACTTTGGTTCGTAGCAAAATAATCATACTTCGCAACACTTAAAGCGCGATTTTGCTTGAAACGGATCATAAATTAGACACGGACTAAGTACAAAGTGGCAATTGTCGAAATTCGACGATAAATTTGCTAAGAGATTTGTTTGTTACTTGCGCATTGGCTATAATTCCTAATTAGACGGCAGAGGCGCAGATTAGGTGATAGTTTGTACGCGGCATCGCAGACTGGGGCGATTAGCTGGGCGTTTGCCGATTCTCCTTAAACATTGTTACGGCTTGCGACATTTTATCCGACTCCCTTCGATTTCTACACAATTTATGTTTGAAGTTACACGTACTTTCCTACGATTCGGGAGTTTTTGGATGAAAGTTCGTTCGTGAACTAAAAGCACGTCAATTTGCTTTTATCTGATTGGAATAGGAAAATGTGCCTATAGTTCACATTGGTGTTGATGCGACGATTTTCAACACGCATAGTAACTCGATCTATAAACAAATCTTGGAAGTCGATTTTAACCATTATCGTATCGATTTGAAACCTTGTAAGTACTTGAAATGTATTCCAGATGCAATAATTCTCTGGAGAGTAGAACTCTCAAATCGCTAGTAAGCCATTTTGGGCTCATTTGGTAGTATCACGGTCCACTGCTCGGGGACTAATCGGAACTTTAAAAAATGTGTCACTGTCCACCAGTTGTGGACAAGCGGATGGTGGACAGTTGGAATTATCAGATCATTTTAACGTGACGCATACATGAGGGTCTGATGATGGAGTCGGGTTAATGGATAGTCGAACAGTCGGGTGGATAGTGAAACTCTTTAATAGATATACTTTTTTTTTATATTTATTAACTAAACCAATCGCAAAACCTTGTATTTAACTGTAGGTACAGTCTTTCCTGACAGACCAATACACCATTTATCTATTTCAAAATTATACAGCTAACGAACAGTCTAAGTACCACTTCATGAATAAAAAATAAGCAAATAGAATATCTACAAAATAAATATTATTAATTATTTTTGTAGATATTGTATTAAACATATTTTTTAAAACAAGGTTTCATGCGTCGGCCATATTGAATTTAGGTGACGTCATTTTATTTTTCGTATTCTTTCAGTAAACCCTTTCATTTGATTCCTACCCAAATTATGGGAGTGCATAAAAAATAAATCCGTCATCTTTGGGAGTCCGCCATATTGGTTTTAGAATGACGTCACATATGTATGTTTTCATATTTATCGGGGCTTATCGCGCACTATTAAATATAGGTAAAAATAGATACCTTTCGCTCGACGTTTCGACCATGTTACAATGGCCGTGGTCACGAGCTGACTGACACTGTCACATATGTAGCTAACCATTCATTGTCATCCATACTAAACGTGTATGCCAATATTTAGCTCAATCGGTTGAGGATAAAATAAATAGTCCGTCGTCTTTGGGAGTCCGCCATATTGGATTTAGAATGACGTCACTTAGCTAACCGTTCATTGTCATCCAAACTAAACGTGCATGCCAAATTTCAGCTCAATCGGTTCCGTAACTGGTCTAAAATTCTGTTGTAAGATTTGTTCCACACACACATACATAACTAACTAACAGGGCCAGATAAATAATATAAAAGCTAGTAAAAATGTCACAGGAGTTGAAAGTTCAAGCACTCAGTAAACGCCATAAAAATAGACTGGCACAGATTTCTTCAGTCCATTACCTTTTTTCATCACAATCCTGTTAAGCTGATTACCGATGCATCAATGTACATCATGCATTGCCCGTTTTACGGCATCCACAGGGATGAAACGATTTATCGAAAATCGACGAATCAACGATTCGTCGAGCAATGCGAAAGTCGATGATTGGAATAATTTACATTGGGATCGATCAATGGTTTATTTGCATAATTTTGAAATGGAATGCATAATTATGCGATTATATTAATTCGATATCGTGCGCAAAGTTCATTTAACTACGCTTAAGGCCTTCACTGCTTGGCTTTTTGGAAACTGTTAAGTATTACCTCTAATAAGTAGTCAGACTACCCATAGACTGTTAAAGGTCTATAGAGAATCTAAATACTCAAGCTCGCCAATTGGTAGCGTACCCAGCATGCTGGCGGCAAGTAATTTATAGTGTCAAGTCCATCGCATAGTATATATCCATAGCATCGAGGATCTTAGGTTCGTTTTGACAAAAACGTTTAGAAATCGGCAAATAACTCCACAAATTACCTAGACTGCGGAACAGTCGATTTTGGTGGACTGGAGAGGGTACGGAGGTATTTCGATCACACAAGTCCGCGCGATTGGTATTTGAATGTGTACACGTAGGTACAATGTACATGTGCAAACATACATGCGCATGCGTTACCCCCTCTATGCTGTTTTTTGCTAAAAATGTTTGTCGCTATTCGTTAGTCCTAAATAAAAATATATCGGGAGTTTCAGAAACATTACTTTTTAAACTTTTTAACTGGTATAAAATTAAACCTTTACCCCTGTATTTTATCTGGACCAATTTTCGATGATGAGCTAAAAGCCGTATTGCAAAATGCAATCGTAAAATTTTAGGTATCTGAATTAATATCGTTTTATGAAAAAAAAATACCCGTTAGTGTCAAGACGAATACAAAACAAGTAAACCATATAAAAATATATATTTTTTATTTCATGTCAGTAATTTAACAAAATCCACTCTTTAAACTTTCCCTCCGAAAGTTTTACGAAAAACTCTATTGTAAATTGGAGGTAATAAGTTGATATTATGTTGTTTTTCCAAAATTTGAAGACTTTATGTTCAATTAATAAAAATTTTTTTTACAGAATTTGAATTTTCTCCAAATCAAAAACCCTATTTTTGTTGCTTTTTTCGTCAAAGAATGTGAGGAAAAAGAGAGTTCAAAAGATTTTTCCTTACTCGTATCCCTTACAAGACAATCGTCTTACAAGTCTTTCTTGAATATAGTATCACGAACTTCAAAAACCCGACAATAGCATTTCATACTACTCGTACTATTCTAATTACCGATTTCCAAAAAGGAGGAGGACGACTGCCCCGGTGGCTCAGTTGGTAGTGAACCTACCTACTGCGCTTGGGGGCGTGGGTTTGATTCCCACCTAGGGCAAACATTTATGTGATGAACATTTGTGTTTGTTCTATGTTGGGTGTTGATATCTATTTAAGTATGTATTTAAAATTATATATGTACATATATCAGTCTCTGGCAGCCATATTACAAGCTTTGCTTAGTTTGGGGTCAGATGACCGTATGTGCAAAATGTCCCAGAAAAATATATATTTTTTTTATGTCAATTTTGGCGGAATCATATTTTTCAAACAGCACACCTGAAGGAAAAGTACTAAACCTCACTCTATTTTAAAAGACTTATTCACTGATAGTTTTTGATAGTTTTTTATCCTCACTATACGTACATATCGCTATTTTAATTTATGATTAATTTATTTATGATGACGTAATCATCCCTGAATCTATACAAATTACTTATAATCACTTCATTAGTTATCAAAATTGGTGGCGTTTAGGCTGTAGGTCAGACCTCAGATCAGACAAACAAGGGAGATATGCTTTACTTACTTTAAATAGCACAATGATCGTTCGTGTTCAAATGTCTGCGTTCTTCATCCACTTCTTTTAACTATACCGCTAAACCTCAAAAACTTTAAGTACGGCACAGTTACTCATTTTTCACGCAAACTAAGAAACTTGCAGTGATAGCCATGCATTAACTGATAATCCACATACAATAATTATCAATGTAAAAAACCGACTGCTAAAAAATTTCAGAACTGGACCAAATATGCGCCCTCTATCCCATAGCGCGTGCATTAATTAGACAATATCTACTATCTATATGACTTTTTAATTGTTACATTTTAAAACAAAACATTAGAACTGGATCAAATTGAAATGCGACCAAACAACAAGCACCAGCTTTCAAATAAAAAAAGAATCATCGAAATCGGTTCAACAAGTCGAAAGTTCTGAGGTAACAAACATTAAAAAAAAACAGTTGAATTAATAATCTCCTTTTTAGAAGTCGGTTAAAAAAGGGCAGACGTCTGCAAGGTGGGTCCGACTAAAAGCATCAAGCCAGATTTTGGGCTGATGCATTGGCACCTATCACGGCACCTTATTTCCCTAGTTTATCTGAGGTACAAGTGAGCATACAAGAATGTTGAATAAAAATAAGAATATAGGAGGAGGAAAGCGCTGATTCAAACCCTATGTCAATAGAAACAAACAAAAGTTTTGGTTCCCTTCGTATGCTCAGCAAGTAATGCATTAGCATTCCGATCGCCACTGTAACCAATTCTCGCTACTGTCTGCTCTCTAACATAATATACAGGGGCGAATCTAGAAAAGGGGTAGAAAAAATGGGGCAAATTTTATGAAAGTGCGAACGATTAAGTTTAATAAATCCTTTTACAACTGTCTTGTATCTTTCGTTAGTGTTTTAACACTGTTTTTAAATCGTCCAATATATTATATATATACAAAGGTACTTATATAATTTTTGTGTATTTTTGTGTTTTTTATCTTGTGCGCCTACATAATCATTATCTCCAATCTGGTGGATGATGGCTAGAAATGTCTTAGCATTATGATCTCCGTTTGTACATTTCTAGAATATTTGTAAGTGTGCAATAAAGTATGAAATAAAAATATATATTCCTGAATCCGTCCACACCAATACACGACAATACAGACCTCCCTTGACCTAAAATTCCACTATCCGAATTTATTTGCGATGTAAACGATGAGTAAAGAATTTCTCAGCAGTAACACCTCTCAAAAAGAATCTTATGTAGTAGATTTAGAGTTCAAATTTCATGTGAATTGGTTGTCTAATTATGTAGGGTTGACAAGCTTTTGAAGTTTTATATATTTATTTTTATTTAATCCACATTTCAGACGTTCAACGAGAGGTTATTAAGGGCATGCTCCTATCAATAAGGGTTGGTAGTATTTCACTAGCAATTTTACATTATTTAATTTTTAGGAAATCAGCGTTAAGGCTCGGGACAATCGCAAAATTTACCAAACGAAGTGTTTCGAACGCTTAGTGTGATGTGACGGAATTAATGAAGAAATTATGAACCGCCGTTAAGCAAGCGAGACGGCGATTATGTCTGAATCGCAAGTGGAAACTTCTCTCCCGATAGATAGAAAGAGAAAATTTTCACTTTCTGTCCCGTTGGTCAGACGGTGGTTCGTCAGCCAAGTTACGGCTCTTATCGTACTCTTATCGTTACGGCTTGTGCAACTATCGCGTGACTAAGTAAGTTGAGTAATGCCGCGATTAGCGCGTCATTGTAGTATCTTTGTATTTTTTTTATCGAAGTTTCTGATTAACAATGCCGTTTAGATAGCTGTGAGCGGGTGACAACTACATTTTAAATCGTGATCAGACCGCGCCTTTTAATATTTTTCTTCGTCATCACAATCAACCAAGTTAGTTCACTGCTGGACATTAAGCCTCCCATAAAGTACGCCACTCAGCCCAATCTTCGGTGTTTTGCATCCAGCTACTGTCAGCTGCCTTATGTATATCATTATCCATTGCGTTTCAGGGTATCTGTTGCTAAGTTTGCCAATTGGCGGACTCTTTACTCTAGAACACGTTTCTTAGCGTTTATCGGTTCTGTAGTCGATATTTCGGACTCGACTATAGAACACTTATCTTTATTTCCAGCATGTATCGGCTCTGCAGCCGATATCTCGGTCTCGACACTGGAATACTTGTCATTTTCCCCAGCGTTTATTGGTTCTGCAGCCGATATCTCGGTCTCGACTCTGGAATACTTGTCTTTTTCCCCAGCGTTTATTGGTTCTGCTGCTGATATCTCGGTCTTGACTTTAGATCACTTGTCTTGTTGCCCAGCGTTTATTGGTTCTGCTGCTGATATTTTGATCTCGACTTTAGATCATTTGTCTTATTTCCAAGCGTTTTTCGGTTTCGATGCTGATATTTCGATCTCGACTTTATATCACTTGTCTTATTCTTCAGCGTTTATCGGTTCTGCGTCGATATGACCAGCCCACTGCTACTAAAGCTTGCTAATACGCTGAGCTATGCCAGTATTTCAACCTACTCACCATGCTCTAACAAAAAACTTATACTCGTTATCCTTCCTTCTCCTTATTTTTGTCTGTTTTGTCCAAAAATTCACTAGTAAAAAAAATAGTAATAGTCCAGCTATTGATGTCCATTCGACAAAATATATGTCTAGCCTAGTCCGATTCAATAATTTTATCATTGTACATACAAAATACAGTTAATGGATATATCCAAAATGCACTTTATTACTTGTTATTATTAGTTTAGTTACTAATTATTTAGTACAGACCTCTCACATTTTTTGACGAAAAGAACTACGAATACTGGATTTTTGCCTTGTGTTTCTAATAAAAAGATCTATAGAAAATTCAATCCATGTAATAAATATCTTTGCATTTTTTATTAGAAATAACGACATACATTTTTGAAAAATCTTTATATTTCAACGTATTTAATTAAAAAAGTAGAAACCCTAGTTCAGACTAAGCTTCTTAGTCTTGCGCATCGGCGCAAAGTTGCTAGTCTGTCGGTTTTTTATCGGATACATTTTGGAGAGTGTGCATCAGATCTGCATGATTTAATTCCCTCCTGCCCTTTTTTCTATCGGACTGCCAGAGCGGGCACGAAAAATCGACACAGCTTTATGGTTGACATTCCGAAAACCCGTACGAAGCGCTTTGATTCCACTTTTATTGTGCGAACTGCTAGTTTGTGGAATGCACTGCCTGAATGCCTCAGCAGCGTCCTAATAGTACACGGTGAACGTACTGCGATCCCCAAGCCGCCTGCCAAGCGTGAGGATTATGACAACACCCCTCTCTATGAGGGAGGCCTTTGTCCAACAGTGGACGTTCGGCTGATGATGTGATTGCCTGAATGGGTGTTCCCCGATAGTTACAATCTGGGTGTCTTCAAGTCAAGAGTGAATCGGTTTCTTCTAGGCAAGCGTGATCCACCGTAGGCCGCATCATCGCTTAACATCAGGCGAGTTGGCGGCCAAGCACAAGCCTATTTTGCAATTAAAAAAAAAAAGTAATTTTTGTTAATCTCTCGGAGAGAAAATTTTAAAGTGGATTTCGGTAAATTTCTGATATAAAATAAACAATGTTAATATTATGGTTTACTTGTTTTATATATGTCTTGACAATAAAATTACGGCCTTTTTTTTTCGTTTTATGCCCGAAAATCTAAAGACCAAAAATTTAACTACGCATTTTGTAATACGGCTCCTAAGCGGCGACTCTAGCTTGCTTTTGATCATCATCAGATCTCAATCATAGATTTGGTAGAGCCTTAATTTTCCTTATTCCTGAAGCATTACGTTTCCTTTAAACGAACTGGATTTACGCCCATATATCAGGGAATTTTACTAAAACAGCGGCTTTTTGAAATAACTGTGTTCACAGATAGTTCGTTTCTTTTGCATAATAGAAAGAATTGAGAAAATGAACAATCATCAAACATACAGGTGCAATAAAATTTTGCATTTTGCATTGCCGTCGTCACAAGTCGAGTATAAAGCTTCAATTATTATTAAAAATAATAACTAGCCAAGTGCGAGTCGGACTCGCGCACGAAGGGTTCCGTACCATTATCTATAAAAAAGGGCAAAAAAAACACGTTTTTTGTATGGGAGCCCCCCTTAAATATTAATTTTATTTTAATATAATATTTTTTTTTAAGTGAATAACTAAATATTCTGTGAATATTTCAAGCGTCTACCCCCTGCCGTTATCAATATCGAGCAAAAATGAGCAAAAAAATCACGTTTTTTGTGTGGGAGACCCCTTAAATATTTATTTTATTCTATTTATTTGTTGTTATAGCGGCAAAGGAAATACATCATCTGTGAAAATTTCAACTGTCTAACTGTCACGGTTCATGAGATACAGCCTGGTAACAGACGGACAGTCCCGTTTTACCCTTTGGGTACGGAACCCTAAAAAGGTAACTAAATACCCGCAACTTTTTGCACGTAGGGCCTTCGATCTCACCCATGTGTCTGATGATGGAGCATCAGACCCTCTTGACCAAGTGTTATAAATGACTTTGAACGAGTCACATGAGTGTGTTATTTTAGTTTTTTTGGGTCACGTATCGTTCGCGCAAAACTTTATGAGCCCTCTGAAGTTAGGCGCGAGGCCTCCCCGACGCCCTGTAAAGTCCCTCGGATACCTATAATATGCGTACTGCGCAGCCACTGGGCCTAACTTCAGAGGGCTCATAAAGTTTTGCGCGAACGATACCCAGAAGGCAAACGTAGCCCTATTGCTGTCGCTCCGCTGTCCGTTTTACCGTCCGTCTGTTTAAGTATGTCACAGGTTTCTCGCAGTAAAAATGTCGATATGTACAATTTCTGTCGTGAAGCAAAGCTAGTTATCCAATAAATCTCTACGTGGGTACACGTTTCTGAAATGATCCCATCAGATCCTAAATTCATCAAAACCGAGCGAGATTAATCCCCTGCTTCCAATGTATCGGTTCCGTGTCCGTTCGTCGATTCAATCGAGCTCGAATGTCACTTCATTATAATCGAAACGAGAATCTCCCAAAACTTAAATCTCGACTGGGAATGGTGAATATTCAAAAATGTTGTCGGAAAACCGTGAAATTTCTTATGTATTAAATCAATCAATGTACTTCCAACGTCATTTTTTAAATAGGTTTCTATATATGTATATCTATCTTGCTTGAATATAGGTAAGTCTTAAGTTTAAATAGTTGTAGCAAAACACTCAGTCTTTATTGAGTGTTCCAAATATAAAATTCTTTTTTTATTATTTGTATCAAATGGATTATACAGTGTCAAACTTCCTCGTCGTAGAACAAAAACCACGCTTAGCATACAATATCCTAACAACATGCACTGAGGTGATCAAAGTTAATGTCAAAATAAATTAAAATTCAGAAAAGTGACAAAAACTCTGTCAGACAGCGGGCAATGCTGAGAGCTATGTCTGGAGTTTTCTTTGCGCGATAGAATCTGGAACGTGGATAATCGACAAAGAACCAGCGTCACCGATATAACTATTAAAATTTGCAAGTTGAAATAGCATCAGGCAGGCCACATCACTCGAAGAACTAATAACCGATGTGGAAGATAGGTTCTTGAGTGGAGACCACGAACCGGAAGACGCAGGTAGGCCTTCCACTAGATGGACCGAAGACATTGTGAGAGTCGTAGGCATTCAGTGGATGCATATGGCAGGCTATTGTTCAGTTTGGAGGTCTAAGGAGGAGGCCTATGTTCAGCAGTGGACGTCTTCTGGCAGATCATTATAATTATATCGTTCATTGTATTATATTATATGGACCAGGGTATGTCCTAAAACTGCGACCAGATCCACCGGAGGATGGGCAGCAGCGTCCTATTAGTACACGGTGAACGTACTGCGATCCCCAAGCCGCCTGCCAAGCGGGGGGATCATGGCAACACACCTCGGAGGCCCTTGTTCAACAGTGGACGTTAATTGGCTGTTGATGTGATGATGTGTGTGTATTGGCATTGTACATTGTATTATATCTGCAAGATTTAAAACAAATTAACTAATAAAAGCTACTCTAGATTTTCTCCTGCGCCAAAAGTTATAACTGCAACTAACTAGTTCACAATTTACAATTATCCTGATGAATCCTGCAGTGTTTGTAACGAAGTTTGGAGGCGGGTTTTCCTCGATTGTACTACAGCTTCAGGTGATGGCGCAAATGTTGGACTTCACGCGGGAAGTTTGATTGAAGACATTAATTTAATGTAACTTTGAATTTACTTTGTTAACAATCTTAAACGACTTCCAAAAAGGAGGAGAGCATCAATTCGACTGGTGTTTTTAAAGTTTTTTTTTTAAGCCATATGTGGCAAAAAAGCAGACGGGCCGCCTGATGGTAAGCAGTCACCGTCGCCTATCGATACTTGTAACTCCAGAGGCATCACAAATACGTTGCTGACCCTTTAAGACTCTATTAACTCGCCTTTTGAAGAATCCCATGTTGTAGCTTCTCGGAAACACCGCGGAAGGTAGCTCATTCCACATTTTGCAGGTTTGTTACCTCAGAACTTTCGACTGTGGGTGAACCGATTTTGATGTTTTTTTTTTATTTGAAAGCTGGTGCTTCCCGTGTGGTTCTATTCTAATTTGGTCCAGTTCGGCCTTTTATATGGAGTTGGTTTTTTATATGGAGTTGGTTTTTTATATTGATAATTATTTATGCCATAGGTAGAAAACAAGCAGTCTGGCTGTCTGATGGTAAGCAGTTACCGTTACTTAGTTACTCCGAAACCGCATACTGCTATGGACATGAGTGTTACTCGATGGAGCCAGGGTAGGTAGGTTGGTATACCTATACATAGTTGACACAGTGAATTCATTTATACAGTGTCTGGACTTTAGCTGTTTTTTCTTACTGATTTCAATGATTAGAGAGGTCCTAAAGTTTTTTTTTAATAAGGTCGCTTCTCAAAGGATAATACCAGCGCCTTGTAAATTGAGAACAATTTTAAAACCGCCAAAATTTGTTAAGTATTCCTTTTTAACCGACTTTAAAAAAGGAGGACGGTTCTATGTTCCACTGTATATTTTTGTTTTTAAATGTATGTTCACCGATTTCTCCATTAAATGTTGACCGATTTCTTTCTCTCTTGTTCAGTAGGGTTTACTTCCAATTTGCTCCCATTGTCACCAAGTCAGGATCTGATGATGGGATCCCAGGGAAATCGAGAGCAACCCTCAAACTTTATATGCACTTATTGTTTTTCATATATTTTTGAACTCGGTTTTTAATGTGATCCACTTGTTTATATGTGTGACGGTGGCCGAGAGGTAACATGAGCACTTTACATTCTGGATGTACCCGGTTCGATCCACGGCCGCTGCACCAAGGAATTATTGAGTACTTAAATAATATATGCTCACTTTTCTATGACACAAGTGTTTTGTGCATCCAAATTCAAAATAAATTCAAGATTTAATCACTGTCTCACACTATAGAATTGGTTTACTAAACTTGCGGACTGCGCACTCAAAGGCCTAGAGTATGCCTAAACTAATATCCTAACCTAACTTGAAGGCTAGAGATAGCTTTGGCTTTCGCCCTACTTAGCTAGAGATAAGTAACTATAAGTAAGGCGTAGTCTACGACGAGGTTTCGGAGCCCGTATATATACTGCCCCGGCTCAGTTGGTAGTGAACCTACTTTCTGTGCTTGGGAGCGTGGGTTCGATTCCCATCTAGGACAAACATTTGTGTGATGAACATTTGTGTTTGTTCTATGTCTGGGTGTTAATATCTATTTAAGTATGTATTTAAAAATATAAATGTATGTATATTAGTCTCTGGCTGCCATATTACAAGCTTTGCTTAGTTTGGGGTCAGATGACCATGTGTGCAATAATGTCCCAGATATTTATTTATTATTTATTTATACTAATCTTTGTATAATAAGTAGACTGACTGAAAATATTATCTCATTTTAACAAAACTGTAGATATCTGTATAAGTATTACATAAGATATAAATAATCCATGTTTCTAATAAGGTTGAACCATCTACACTAATATTATAAAGAGGAAAGATTTGTACCTATTTTTGTATGTTTGTATGTTTGTAATGAATAGGCTCCGAAACTACTGAACCGATTTGAAAAATTCTTTCACTGTTGGAAAGCTACACTATCCCCGGGTGACATAGGCTATATTATATTTTGTAGCGAGGCCGAAGGCCGAGCTTACACTCGTGCGAAGCCGGGGCGGACGGCTAGTAGTTTATAATTTCGTTAGAAGAAGAGATGAATCTTTTTAAAAACTGGAATTGAACGGATACTACTTTGAACTAACCAAGGTTTTCATATATATTTAAATTTCAAAATACAAATACAAAATACAAAATATTTTTATTTACAATACACAATTACATACTACATACTAACCTAATCAACTAAACGATTAACAAAAATTTAATTTAAAAAACAAAGTTAATTAAGGCAACGGATAAGGAGGTAAATTAATGTAGGTTTACAAGTGCTTGTAGTCCCTGCACTAGGCAAGACGCCTGTGTCGCAGGGCCTACATTCTAAAGATTGCTTAAAATCGATGCGGTGCGGTGTGAATAAGAAACATTTAACTTTAATCAAGGTTTAACAATTAGTTACTAAATTGAAATTAACTTGTTTTAGAAATATTAAATAATAATTTTGATTGTTGCCTGAATGTATGATGAGGTGTTATGAGTGTAAATATGAGGGGTAGGGATGTGTGGGAGTGTATGAGTGTGATGTGTGAGAGTGGTGTGAGATGTGTGTGCGGGTGTATCTGCATGCGTGTGTGTTGTGATGAAGAGAGATCCAGCGCTGTGGTCAAACAGTCCCTTGACAGGAAGATGGGATAAGTTAACTGATAATTTTTAGTAAATTCTCGGTTTCAGTATATTCAATATATATATTTAATTTCAGTAAGTGATATATATATTTTAATATATAATATATTTTAAATTCAGTAAGTGATTACATTTAATAGTAAATGTAATAGTGATTACAGTTAATAGTGAACTCTTACTCACACAAGAATAAAAACATGGCTACAAACTTAAACTAAAAAGTAAAAAACTACAGTTAAAACAGAGATTGAAAGTCATAAAAACTTTGGCTGAAGGGAACCACAAACTAAAACGTCATCTATTAATATAGGTATATTTTTGTTTTGATGACCAAGAGCGCTGAATCAATTTGAATAAAATTTATATGACTTTTACCTCTGAAGTATCATCTACTAAACAAAAAAAAAGTTATTAAAATCAATTCGTAATTGGCGGTGTAATCGGGTAACAAACATACAAAAAAACATACAGTCGAATTGATAATCTCCTCCTGAAGTCGGATAAAAATAACCGGCCAAGTGCGAATCGGACTCGTGCACGAAGGGTTCTGTACCATTATCTGTAATAAGCAAAATAGTACCCATTTATTTATTTTTTGTATTGCCACGACATCTATGAGTGAGTAGCGGCAATAATACAATGTCTCGTAATGCCTTGAACGCATGAGAAGACACCTAGTGTTGAGTAGCAAAATCAAGGTACTCTAATGTTAGAAATCACGTTTTTTTTGTATGGGAGCCCCCTTAAATGTTTATTTTATTCTGTTTTTTTTAGTATTTGTTGTAATAGCGACAACAGAAATACATCATCTGTGAAAATGTCAACTGTCTAACTATCACGGTTCGTGAGATACAGCCTGGTGACAGACGGACGGACAGACGGACAGACGGACAGCGGAGCCTTAGTAATAGGGTCCCGTTTTACCCTTTGGGTACGGAACCCCAAAAAGTATACGTCAGTCAAGCTCAAGAATATTTTCACTAGACTTTTTATGAAAAGAAATCTATCTTGGACATTACAAGTCTGCCACTGAGTATTTTTAAGTGCCCGCTTACAAAACAACCCTCTAGAAAAGCAAATTATTACTTAACCCAAACATTTACATTTAAAACGTCAACTCAAGTATAATGTAGAAGGAATTGTCGTCAAAAGCGCCATTGTAGCTGTACAATAAAAATTATTCTTTGAGAGCGAACACAAAACAGCTTTTTGTAAGTTAATTGCCATCTTTACTATGTTACGGTGAGGACAGTGTAGACAGTAAGGAATCTTTTATTACTAACGTCTATACCCGAGTCGCGCTAGTAACTGTTCTGACAGCTGCAACCCTTATTCTTTATTGTACTTGATACAACAGTGAAGCGGACATAATGTACACTAGATATTAGTCTAAGAAACAAGTTCTGTTTTTTTTTCATGGGCTTTATATTACCTTCAGTTGTAATTAGAACGGCAAAAGAATAGAACGCCTTGACTCTGTCTGTGTTTCCGCAGCATTACAATCTTGAACTGTTCTAGGGTTAATAGCTAATTACTAGGCAAACGTACTCTATCTTCGATCGCATCATCGCTTTCCATCAGGCGAGATCACTGTCTAACGTTAGCCTAGTCCGATGTTAAAAAAATAACTAACTGATTATAACTATCGATAGATCGTAATCTAATCTAATCTTAGAAGTAGATTTTAAGTTACTTTTAATATGGTTGTATTACAGAATTTGGATAACAAACAACTATCTACTAATTTGGTACCATCGACCTGACCTAATAATGAAGCCAGGAGATGGATAGTGGAACTTTTCAATGGTGAATCATATTGACAGAGCCATCTAGCGGGAAAGACGCCAACCAATATGCTGCATGAGCCGAGCAACGTGGTATGACCCCCCTCTACTGTTTCTCTTCACCTTCCCCTGATGTGCATGGTTTCTTTATTGTTTAGCAATTTACCGAGGCACATTTTTTTTTTTTTTTTACTATAATATTATTATTTCCAGCCACAACATCTACTTTAATTTCATCATAGGCGCATGTCATTGAAATTATCTCAACCAGTGAAATCATTTCACTGGTTGTGGTATGGTACTATATTATATGTATTTATATACCTAGATACATTATTAAGGTCTAAATAATTTTTATCATCAGTACACCATACAATTATTAGGCATTTCATCCATTCCATTTTTAGGCATACGATAAAGGTATGGTATCGATTCAACCAAGTTTTTTTACTGACATTATGTTTTCACAGACGAAGCACTTAGGATCCGTGCTCCATTTAGTTGAAAAAGAAAAATAAGGTTTACCTGCAGTTAATTTAATGAGGCATGACTTGAACATTGCGTTTAGAGTCGTAATGGCCACTTTACCGTTTTTATAATTACCTCGGGAATAACTTGCATTTTGAAAGCGTCTTAAGAAAGCAGAAGGTATATTACTTTCTCTAGACGATAATTTAATCTATTACTAAATTATCAATTAAGATACTTCTGGAAGTTTGATCTCATCTAGATAATCATCGCAAATCACAACAAGTTCCCTGTAGCGAATCCTTTTTTACCCTTGATCATCGATACAAGGTTACTTGTATCGATGATTCCAAGGCGGTAGCATGTGTGATTCCGATTCGATTATCGACTATATGTTACCACGCCAAAACGCCTCAATCTATTTTGATTAATAAGGTGTCTATAGATTTCTGTAAGTACAGGGATGGTCACTGAATAGAGGAAGCGCCTATATACTCTATCTTAAAGGCAAAAAAACATGTAAATTAGTATGTTAACGTTGTAATCGAAAAACCCGTTAAAACCCGCTACTAAAAAGAATTAAGTAACGAAGGAAAAAAAGAATTTTAAAAATATTGATTTGTCGCGACGTCTGTCATTAAAAAAAATATGACTTTTATTAGTGCTTCCTACCTTTATCCTACTTGTTTCTCGTAGTGATAGACACAGCAATAATATCAAAATATAAGTACTACGCGTATAAGAACATCCGTCGGGGGTCGGGGCTGCCATAGTCCTGTCTCTTCCCAATTTCAATTTAAATATAGACAATACTTATACAAACAAAACTTTCTTTAATGATTGCAAGTACATATTGTTTTTAACTTTTAGCTAGATTCTTGTAAAGTTTCCTGGTAACTCCGTTCATAAGTATAGTATAAACTTTATGCGAGCTAATAGAAGGCAACGATGCTTCTATATAACACACATTATGTTTACAACCTACTAGCGACTCCAACGCGATCTCATAACAAAGTAAGAGCAATAGAAATAACTTCTGCAACTAAAACGACCACTGTAACTGGCAACATTGTTTGCATGTATTGTCAAGATTATGAAAGGTAAAAATGGACAACTCTGGTACAGCAAATTTATGCGTATAAACTAGTTTGATCGACCTCAGCGATGCGACTGGCAGCGGTGCAATAGTGAAAGCGAAACGATCAAATGCAGCTCCTACACAGTTTGAGTACAGCATTAACAGTTAATATATTATCGTCAACTAGGGTTGTCGCATAATAAAAACAAAACGAATAAATTCTCTTCAGCTTTCTCATAGTTGTATATCTTTTTTTACCTAGTCTGTAGTTTTTATATAGCAGTTTGGCACGGCCTTCTTCGCTAGGAGTAATAGTGTTCCGTGACGGCCTGCCGTCTTGCCATGCTGTTGCCACTGTTGCCAGGATATGGCCAGTGCTTCCACTAGGTGTAACCTTAATGAAATAATACCTCCGAGAATATTTCATACGTGACTTTGAAAGTGACAGTGGCTTTAATTTTAGAGAATATTTGTTTTTAAATTAATCTTATTTTAATCCAAAAAGTCAAGTGTTCAGAGGTAAAACTTTTATACAATACAGCAACATAGTATCAATTAGTTCCCACCAAGAATCGTCTAAACTAACTCCTAAACTTAACTCCAAGCGCGGCAGTAAACACAAAACCTTCCGAATTTCATCACGCTTCCCAGACCTCAACAAAGGAACAGTATATGATATTACAAATTGAGTTATGAAGAAACATAAACAGCTACAATATACTATACTAGTACAGAGTTACCAAGTTGCATGCAAGATTACCGTACAGACTTACCAGGCTATGGGTCACTACATAGTTAATACAGTAGCCTAACTTCCCTCATTCATCACAGCACTACAACTCTGCGCTACCAGTAGTACCGTTACGATTTTGACAATTTTGCAGTGAACTTCTTCTGCATTACTGGCACTACTGGCCAGTAATGCAGAAGAAGTTCACCCGTTCAATATATTAACATTGAACGGGCAGACGACCTAAAAGGGACCGCAGGAAAACTCTGGATGCAGGCCGCTTCCAACCGGTCCTTTTGGAAATCGATGGGGGAGGCCTATGTCTAGCAGTGGACGTCCTATGGCTGAAATGATGATGATGATCAGGCTGTTATCTTCCTTTGCCACGGCACCACCAACATTATTTTTGTTAGACTTTCATTTGTTTTTCTGGTATTCACTTATTTTTCCTTTATTTTCATAAGTGAGTGTTTGTAATTTCTATTATAACTATTATATATCTAAATGGCATGCTGTGTTAAAACTTGGAATGAGTTTTAAAGTAAAGGAATAAAAGTTAAAGGTTAACATTTTATTAATGTGTTCACTGCGAAAAGAATCAGGATCAAACGTAAATCTAACTCGAATAAAATTTTAATGTCATCAACTTGTGCAGATGAGGTCACATATGACCCACATAACTATACTCGTTGAGCATGTTAAGTTAGTTCCAACCTCGTAACAGAAACTATAACCAAACTTTCACATTATTTAGCGCGTCGCTCTAGCGAGTAGCTTGGGTGGCCTTTTGGACCTCATACGCAAGGAATGTTATAAATCTACTCCAACATCATACTTCATACCAATATTATAAATTAAAAAGTGCGTTTGTTTGTTTCTCGTTACACAGCTACAAAGGATCGACGTGATATTTTTGTGACGAGATAGTTGGACCGACGGAGAGACACCCTCTCTCCGGCGGTCCAACATAGACAGAGAGGATACTTTCATCCCGAAAAATGCACGGTGCAATGTTTTGCATTATACTGATAACGCAACGAGTCAAACTTGCATTTGGAGTTAGAACTGACCAAGTAGAGTTACTGCGTATGATTTATACGGTGTAAACTTGGTCTAAGATTGTTTAATTCAATTCTAAGTGGGAAACTAAGCTCAGTTTAAGGCTTCCATCTGGACCAAGCGGAGTTCAGATTTGTAGTATTTGTGATAGGATTAAACTTTGAGTAACGTGTGTTAGATTGGTTTTGGGGCTTGTTTTGAGCTTGAAACACCAAGGATTAACCGCTTAGTATTAACTATTATTAGGAGTCCTAAAATAGTTTTAGAGGTGAGAGTTCTTTCACCGAAATAGAATATACCTAAAATGAAAATTGCTTTTGTTTTTTTTCATATAATGCCTAAACAGTTTTTTTAAATTCATGAACATATTGACGCTAAAAAAATATTGTTGTTAATCATTGATTCTGAAATTGACAATTGTTGATTTAATTTGACACAAGTAGATATTGAATTGTTTTTATTAACACAAATAATAAGATAATAATCTTAACAAATCAAACGGCTGAAGAGATTTTCTTGAATCATAGATAAGAACACTCTAGAAGGTCCCGATATCTACAACCAACTAACTACCTTAAGACATGAAGAGTTCGGCTTCCGATAGTTTATAAAAAAATCGGTTAAGACGGTTTATGAACGAAAAGGTCTACTACTCTCCCAAAGAGTATTTTGGTTAAAAAAAAATATACATTTATTGTTTTTTTTTGTTCGTTTTTGCACAAATAAGCATCGTAGCAGTACCCTATATTATAGTGTACTTACTATTTGTGTATACTTTCAACTGTGACGTGTGATATTTTATATAATTCACCAATAATTTATCTGTATCTGATCAAGTCATTTTTTAAACAGAAAAAAAAATCGGATCAGCATTGGGAGCAAAGATGCCACAGACCGACACACAGATACACAGACAACTTATAACTATTTTGCGTCACAGGTAAAAATTGAAAATAGGTTCCCAAAAATATTTTTTTTTTACAAGTTTTTATTTACTTAATTTGCTTATTTAGTATGGGTAAAATCTTGCAGCTAAATTTTAAAACGTTATCCCCAACTGATTGTGCTGATATTTTTCATACACGTTTATTTTGGATGACAATCCATGGTTAGTTAAGTGGCGTCATTCTAAATCCAATATGGCGGACTCTCAAAGATGGTGGACCAATTTTTATGCACCTCCATGATATCAAATTACAGATAGATAGATAGGGTATCAAATTAAATGGTCTGCGCAGAAGAATAAGAAACACAAAAAATACGTACAGATGAACATAGAACCTCCTCCTTTTTGGAAGTCGGTTAAAATGACAGCAGACTAAAATCACGGACGCCTGCAGCTTATATTATTTTTTCATTTAACAATATATATTTTTATAAAAAAATGCTAAAACTTGTAGGCGATTTAGCTGTCAGAGCAGACAGAGTAATAAATCATGTCAACCTACCAGCATTTCAATCAACAAATTTTTACTCAAAGGAAATTAAATCACTTCCGTGAAAATTACTTCTCAACCACATTATAAAGAGCTCATTGTATCCTCTGAGATTCCAACTTGTTCTGTCTAGTACAGACAATAGGTCAAAGCGACAATAGGCGAAGTTGGGCACAAAACCATTGGCGTCGTCAATACAGACGCGGAGAATGCAGGGAGGTCTCAGGAAGTCTATTTGCACTTTGTATCACAGATTAAGCATTAGTATGTTTAGATAAACAGATTAGTAGTAACATTTTATTTATATTACACGGGAATTACTCACGTAAGATTAGGCCGGTTACTCCGACTATAGTTTCAATCGCATTCGGCGATCTTTATCAAGGTGAAAGGTGGGTTTTTTCCCGTGTAATATAAATAAAATGTGTGAAAACCACGTCAGTTTCTATAATAGATTAGTAGTAAGATTTGAGAGTGCTCCCGAACCGTTAGGGTTCGACTTCTTTGGCTATCCTTCTCTTGTCTGAGGGTGGTGACTTAACGCTCAGGTTTGGCTATAACCAAGGAAAAACAAAAATAAGAAATGTGTTATTAAAGAATTCTCACTCAGTGATGTTATACCTCCAAAAATATTGAAAACGTGCTTTGAAAGATATGAAATTTGTTAAAAGAAATAGCTTTGGCCGTTAACTGCAGCCTTAACATCAAGTAAGCAGTATTCCAATGCCAAACCATAAAATTATAAATGTGGAACTAAAACGTTGTGTAGAAATTTTGGGAATTTCCACAAACGCCGGAAATTCAAGGAACGTAGATCACCGTCTTTCTACTTGTCCTGGAAAAGGGAACGTCTCTCATGTACTTTCATAGTCTTTCTTATCTCACAGGTCCGTACAATAGTTTTACAGAGTTCTAAAGAACTAGCAAAGATACAAAGTAAAATAAGTAGCGGTTATCTGTAACTACAGCACCATAGTAGTGAGAAAGTATTATCTGGAACGGTAGCTAACACCTCCGGCATGTGAGGTACCCTCACACGGGTTACGGGTTGTTAGCATGCATTTTTAACAAAAGCGCCGTCGGGACCACGCGCTGGCTCGTTATCCAAAACTGAGTCAAGTGCAGACGCCCACGCTAAGGCGGAGGGTGGGAAATAATTAGCGAGAAGTTTTAGTGTCTAGAAGAAGAAAGTGTATATTTGCAATAATATAGTGTATAATTTTATTTTACTGTGATATTTTAACAGATACATAGAGTAGTTCCATTTCATGGCTTTTTAATCAAGATATACATACAAATGCACGCGAAATAAGAAATAACTAGCCAAGAGCGTGTCAAGACAAGCATATTATGTCAGCGTTCCGTGGCCAAAGCCATATACTTGTGGTCGTATTCATAGTTCAGAAATTGCATGGTCATAGAAAAACTCGAACGAGCAAAGCTGGATAGTCAAATTTCAGAGATGTATCATCCCGACACGACTTGATATACTTTTTTATGATTTAGATAAAAAGAAAACTTCAAAACATGCTCTGCACTGTGGTCACATTATCTTTTTGATTGGAAAACTGTTGACGGTGTTTTTACTTTTATGCTTCTATCAATACTTCACACAGGGCGACTTAAAATAAGCAGCTAAGGCAATGTTGAGGCAGTTTTTAGAATTTTTATTTGTTTGTTCACGCACATCTCTTAAACCCTTGGAAGAAAATGCGGACGGATTTAAATGCGGTTTTCACGAATATGCTTAGAATATGCTATGACCAGATTAAAGTATAGGCGATGTTATTTTGCGCATGGGCCGGATTAAGGGAAGAAATAAGGATTGAAGGTTTATATGAAAATCTACGCGTACGAAGTCGCGGGCAAAAAAACTAGTATTATAATAAAAACGTACATCAGGCGAGTTGGTGGCCAAACGTAAATATAAAAAAAAATGTGTACTTGCGAGATATACAAAAAATAACACATAAAATTTCTTAAAATAAGCAGCTGAACGCGTTAAGACAGTTTTTTAGAATTTTTGTTTGTTTGTTTGTCCACGCACATCTCCTAAACCACTGGATGGATTTAAATGCGGTTTACACGAATATACTTAGCCATAACCAGACTGAAGTATAGGCTATGTTATTTTGCGCAAAGGCCAGATTAAGGGAGGAAAAAAGGGTTGAAAGTTGATATGAAAATCTACGCGTATGAAGTCGTGGGCAACAAACTAGTATGAACTAACACCTGAATATCAGGTAGCATTGTAACACATACTTAATAAGCACGTAGGTAACTGTTAACAATGTTAGCTCTGTATTTAACGTTCACTGGTAATTCTTATCTCCCATTATGTACGGGAGATACAAAACAATGGCTGCCTAGAGTACTTCCTTGGTTTTACCGAATTAGTTTGGGCACGCTGTTCAGGATATCTGAATTTCTATTGTATTCCTTCAAACTACAATAAGCATGATGACAGTACCAATAATATTAAAAAATAACCGGCAAGTACGAGTCGGACTCGCGCACGAAGGGTCCGGTTCTTACCATTATCTATAAAAACGGCAAAAAAATCACGTTTGTTGTATGGGAGCCCTCTGAAACATTTATTTTATTATGATTTTTGTATTTATTTTGTTGTTAAAGCGGCAACTGAAATACATTATCTGTGAAAATTTCAACTGTCTAGCTATCACGATTTATGAGATACAGCCTAGTGACAGACGGACAAACAGACAGATAGACGGACGGACAGCAGAGTCTTAGTAATAGAGTCCCGTTTTACCCTTTGGGTACGGAACCCTAATAACGTTTATCTGACTCGTTCAATAGCGCAACAAGGAACCACACTCGTGCATGTGATGTAGCGAGTTGGTACCGTCCACTCGGCTCAAGCGGCAAGATAGTTGACGTCTTTCCCGTTAGATGGCTCTGTCAGTGTAATTCCAGATAGTTGCAGTATCCACCTCATGGCTCTAATCTGCTGATCAATATGATGGTACCAAATAATAATAATTGTGTTGCCATCCGAAATACATATACTTACAAAGTTTCGAATAGATACTAAGTAGGTAACTACTCGTACTTAGTAACAAGTGAAGCTAATATAAGGCGCGTCAAAATTAGTAAAATTATGATTTAAAGAAATTCCACCACCTCTTTTTGGGCCTGTGGAGCCTGTGGTCCTTCTCGAATTCGGTCTTCAAATTATATGTGATCTTGGCCTACAGGTCTTCGGGCATGCGGCAGACGTGATTTATCCACACTAATATTATAAATGCGAAAGTAACTCTGTCTGTCTGTCTGTTTGTTACATAATCACGGCTAAACGGCTTAACCGATCTCGATAAAATTTTGCGAGGTAATAGTATGTATCATAAGAATGGACATAAGCTATTTTTTTCTGAAGAAATCGCGGACGAAGTTGCGGGTACAGCTAGTTATGAATAAATAAATAAAACACAATTCAATCCGCCATGATAAATGGAACACCAACTCGACTGAATGTAGTCACGATTATGGAAACCTTTGATAATTTATTATATAGTTTGGATATGCCTTTAAACTCAAGCTAGTACCGAAACAAGTCTGCTAAAAACTGAAGGGGGTGAGGTAACACGTATTGCACACATTGACATATTCTTACTAGTTCTACAAACGCACACTTCAATATTGAGCGCACACAACTGCAAATGATGTGATCAAATGGATGACCAAGGGGGGGTGTAAATGCCAGAGGGGAAACAGTAGGTATAACTCTTCCATTTATTAATTTTTTCTGAGATGGAAACACACCATTTTGTTGGGTATTTTGAGTCAGTGCTCAGTACTGTTGACTTGGAGTAATTTAGATCTTCATTCGCAAACGGTATTCCCATCAATGTATTATGTACTAAATTCGATGCTATAATATATTGCCTATTAAGGTTTTTGAAGAGAAATACGTACCACCGAATGCGAATATGTGAATACTACGTAAATTTCCACATCAAAAGTTTTTCACTTAATTCAAAACATTACTATGTTAATAACGAAAGAAAATGAAGGTAAAATTTCACTTAACGAAATTTATTATATTCTGATTACTTTATGATTTATTTCAGCTACAAAATAAATATGTAAATAACTTTAGCCGACTTTCAAGTATTCTGTGCTCATTCATTGAATACTAATCTATTCGAGCAAGAATTTTGACATAAAAGAGAGTTTTCTAAAAGTTTTGTCGTAAAATACGTCTCAGTAACCAAACGGGGTATAATAACGAGACCACTCGAAAAACATTGTACTAAGTTGGCATTAAGTTATGTTTTTGATGTCTTGGTTCCTATTTTCATTGTTATTTGGTGAAATTTAAAGCTCAATTTTGATAGAGAACATCATTTAAAACTTTAGTTATTATTTCTTAGAAACATCAGCTAAGTCACTGTCAACTTTTCGATGGACGGAAATCGATACGCGCAAAACGAAGACCTAATTAAAAAAAGGAAATAAATAAGATATTTTGAACTGAATATTATATTCGGAAAGAAATAAAAATCTTGATGAAACAAATAAAAGTATATTGGTTTTTAAAGTATTTCGAGGTTATCGAATATCAGCTTGTCCGCATGCTAAGAAATCTTTTTAATTTTGGCAGGCCCCTTTGCTGTCCACATCCTCAAAAGAAGGCTGTTACTGAGTACGAATAGACATGCTACCTTGTTATAGATGATCAGGGTAAATAATAGAATAACTGCAACTTCGTTTGTCTTTTCTGTTACGAACGGAAATCTTTTAAGAAACCTATACAGCCAGCTTATGTACACTCGCAATAGGACCTTTAAACTGGCTACAGACAACTGCGCATGACAATGCACGCCCAAAATTTACACGAGATCTACGTTGCTTTGCTAAGCGATACATCAACAATGCTAGCTGACCTACGCTACGACAAGCCGATATAAATACATTACTTTAAAATCGACAGGCCCCGTATGTCTCTTAGTAAGTAATCTTTACACTCGGATGTCACCTTTTAAAGCAGCCATGCACAGCGTACGCGTGGCCTACTATCATAAATCATACTAATCAATAGATATATGAGAAAGTGTGTTTGTTGATTTGTTTCTCTTTCACGCAACAAAGCAACAGATTGCCGTGATTTTGTGCATATCTCAGGGAAATTTATGGTTCTTGAAGGAATGTCCACGTGGGTAAAACCGTGCTGAACTTCGATATGATTTTGGAAAAACTCAGAATTGCACAGCGAACAATAGAGAGAGCTGTGTTCGGAGTGTCTTTAGGCGAAAAAATCTGGAACAAAGATATTCGCTGAAGAACTAGACTCACCGACATATCTATTCAATTCAGGCCACAACACTCGAGGAACCGATAACGAATGGGGAAGAAAGGTGCTTGAGTGGAGACTACGAACTGGACGACGCAGCGTAAAGGTAGGCCCACTATATGAACCGACGACATCGTTAGAGTCACTGGGAATCTAGTGGATGCAGATGGCCGGCTGTCGTTCAGTGTGGAATTCTAAGGGGGGCCTATGTTCAGCAGTGGACGTCTTCTGACCGATGATGATGATGTGAAACCATGGAGTCCAGCTAGTGTGTTTATGATTATAGCATAGCAAGTATATAGCAGCCCGTATTGAACAACGCTAATGACATATGTCACACGTAGCCGTGCGCAGCAGTCTGTAGCCGGCTTTAGAGCTACGTTAAGGTCGTATACACGAACTTACAAACATTCATCTTGCGATTCTATCACACACCACTAGCATTCTCTAACCTCTGCCATTCCCAAAACAATAGAGTGAAGATGTGCGATAAGACGCACGGTACAATCGAAGAGTTCACTTATAGAGCTGCAACTTATCTCTATGATAAACCAACTTGCCGAATATGAGGGTGATGTTATCGCGCTGTCATTAGACAGATTTATGTGAGGAGTAGTTTTGGAGATCTGGAGATATGTGGATTGTGTTAACTAGAATCTGATGATATCAAGTTGGTATAGTAGAATTTAAAAAAAATTACAACTCCTTAGTTACATGTCAAATCATTATAAAAAGTATATGTGTGTTGTGTGTCATACAATCTTTTGTTTACAAATTATGCATTTTCCAGTAACTTTACGTAAACATTTATATAGGAGATATTTTAAATTAAATAATAGGTTTGCGTTGGTCCACCAACTTGTCTGATGTTAAGTGATGGTGCAGTCTACGGTGGTCTAGGTCTAGTATGTAGAATGCGCTGCCTGAATGGGTGATACCCGATAGTTACAATCTGGGTGTCTTCAAGTCGCGAGTGATTCTGTTTCTTCTAGGCATGCATCGCATGCTCTATCGTAGACCGCATCATCGCTTAACGACAAGCGAGATGGTTGTCAAGCACAATCATCACAACAGCCTATTGTAAAATTAAAAAAAAAAGCATTTGGGACGCAGTCTTAAGTTTACTTCGATATTTATTATCTCTATAATATAATGATTATAATAAAAAAAAAAAAATTATATAATATCTGACAATCTTCAAACAGCTAAACAGAATTTTATATCTAAAAATGTTATGTTCCTACTCAATAATAAAATGTTGTATTGAGAGTAGATATTATCATGGATGTAACGTACTTAGAGAGGATAAATATTCACTGAGAAAACTGCGTAGACGCTCTCGATAGCTCCAAAGTGATCGTTGAGATGGCGATAGTAGTGTCCAATTAGACATTAAAATGAACTAATACACAGAATACAGTAATAGTTAGTGTTATGGCACCGAAAACTTTACCTTACCTCGCATCATGGATGTAACGTACTTAGAGAGGATAAATATTCACTGAGAAAACTGCGTAGACGCTCTCGATAGCTCCAAAGTGATCGTTGAGATGGCGATAGTAGTGTCCAATTAGACATTAAAATGAACTAATACACAGAATACAGTAATAGTTAGTGTTATGGCACCGAAAACTTTACCTTACCTCGCATTTAAAGATAATCGACGTTGCTAGCGCCTTTAGTAATACAAGTCAAATAAAATAGATGGCGCTTTACTATAAATAATAGTATGCAATGATTTTGTATTTCACTTTAAAATGCCTAACAATCCGTTGTTTTAGTGAAATAATTTAGAATAGAAGTAAATAACATTTAATTAAAATAATACCAGGATTTTCCACATCACCATTGTTTTTTTTTTTCATGGATAACAATCGAACGTAGGTAGGTACCTACGTAGGCAACATTTGATCGAAGTAGCTATGTTTTCTTGATTGCAATGGGTTTATGTGAAAATAACAGGTGACGAACTTCGACAAATATAAAGTAAATGGACATGCCCAGAAGAAGAACATTTTTGAAGATCACAAGTTTCAGTCGGTCTCTAGCCGTGGGAAGTGCAACACAAGATTATTGTTACATGATAACGAAACATCTGACAAAAATATGCCTTCGTGTGTTTTCCGGAAGTGTAAAAACACAACAAAAACACAAAATAAAAGTTCAGGTGTCACTTTTCACTCGTGAGTATTTATTGATCATTCTATTTTGTCATAAAATGTAAATTAATTTCATCAAACATCGCTAATTAGTCCCCATTTTGTTTTATTCCATCGTTGCGGGATAGAAATATACGCATATACTTAGTGAGACAAGGAAAGCATCACTATGTTCGACAATCTTCACCGCACATCGGACATGCCGAACTTGAGGCGAATGTACCGACAGCAAACTAATTTCGTAAATTATCAAATTATACTTCGGTTAAATGTTATTTTCAAAATGTTTTATTTTTACTTTTAATATTATTTATTGTAGATTTCCTAGTGATGTTGCCATGCACAAGAAATGGTTGGAAAAAATACGGGCAGTGAGACGAGATGAAGAGTGGACTTCAAATAAATACACCCGTGTATGTTCTAACCACTTTACACCCGATGAAATGTACACGACGAAAATAGGAAGACGAAAAATACTTAAATAAAACTGCTATACCTCATCAGGTAATAGTTATGATAAATATTCTTTTGTTCTTGATTCTGTAGTCCAACAAAGAAATCTTATAGTTTCGCCAGGTCTGTCTATTTGTCTGACCCGTTTTATAAGACACTACGAATACAAAAAACCGGACGAGTAGGAGTAGGACTCGTGCTCTGAGGGTTCCGTTGGAAGGAACCCTCAGAGCGCGAGTCCAAAAAAACAACTAACTGAAGTTGAAATATTTAAAGACAAACTTAGCTTCATAAGTTTCATAACCAGCAAAGATGTATTTATTCTGTACTGATTGAAATAAGCTACAGGTCAGTGAACTTAAGTTGTCGTTGGAACGTTCATTCGATCGAAAATAAATTGACGAATAGCAGCAATTCCCATACGCACCGCATGCCTAACGCGCGTCGGGCACTTTTCTCTTACGCCGACAAGCGGTCCGTAACACACTTGGAGGGTTAAGTTATAATAAGTTTTGCGTAAATTAATCCTCAGCTGACATGTATAGGCACAGCCGGTAGATTTTAAAACAATTTTTTTTTGTGCTTACCCCTGTACCCATCCCTCTAAAATAACAGAATAATAATAATATTACCAACTTATTTACCAACATGTCTTTCCCCCCTACGCTTATTACACCTTCTTTAGTAAAAGATGTTATTCAAGTAGCGAAGTAAACACTGATTTATTAGTCACGTGACCAGTCACGTCCATCCACGGCGAGACGCAGTGAATAAGCGATCGGTTTTGCTAACGCTACTCAACATGTCTAGCCGCCTGGTGCCTGTGAATGTTAAACGGTTCAAGAGCAATAGACAAACACAGGTGTTCTCTTTTACTCACGTAGTTATTATATTAGCTATCTATTTTTTGCAACAAATTTACTGTACATGGCTACAATTAGGTATTGCAGTATATGTCCGACGGTTTTGACTTGTTTTTACTGTGAAAGTTTAATGGTTATGGCATGTCCATTTACTTTATATTTGTCGAAGGTGACGAATCGAATTATAAATGTATGATTATTATTGGTATATCAATTCAGCTGCCATTACTCACATTTTGTAACAATGAAAACCATAACTGTGGCAGAAGTTAGTCACCTATCGTTCGCGCAAAACTTTATGAGCCCTCTGAAGTTAGGCGCGAGGCCTCCCCGACGCCCTGTAAAGTCCCTCGGATACCTATAATATGCGTACTGCGCAGCCACTGAGCCTAACTTCAGAGGGCTCATAAAGTTTTGCGCGAACGATACCCTATCTATGAATTGATTTAGTTTTTTTTTTCTTGAAAAGTACTTTAATAATTAATATAATTATATGTTGTTTTGTTATTAATAAAACGAACTGTTGTGTTTTTTATTTAAACATTGTTTTACTTCCCTAAACTGAGTATTTTGGAGTGTTAAGCCCATATACCACGGCCAAGAAATTTGATGAATAGGTATTTAGAAACTCTATTGCTGTCTCGCTGCGCCCTGACGAGCGAGCTATCGACGTGTGCGTGTCGAACAGACTGTGCGTGTGTGCGTGCCCGCCCGTGCTTCCGCACTGAATGCCTAGTTGCCTACAAATTCATTTCGCCTCGCAGTCTACTCGGCTAGTTGATATCGGCGTTTGCCGAATGTCGAGTGATTTTTGTTATTATGCGATCGGCTCATATTTTACTAACCGACTACGCCAAAAGGTTGGTTATGATTTTGACAGTCTATGTTGTATGTATGTATGCTCATGACTGTATTCCTCTCATCCAGTGTTTTTCAAACATTTTAACGACGCGACCCCTATAGTATGAATAAAAAATTCGGGACCCCCTACCTTCCATAGTTTATAATCTGTATTTTATTATATTATAATTATGAAATAAGTACCACCTTTTTTTATAATTACTCATTAATTAATTTTTGTTAGTAAAAATACTTTTTTTACTTTGTTTTTTTTTTCTTTTACCGAAGCTTCGCTACCCCCGCGATCCCTCATAGGGGCATGGCGACCCCTCAGGGGGTCGCGACCCACAGTTTGAAAAACACTGCTCTAATTTATTTATAATTTATTATTAATAGCATAGACAAATGTTGTTATATTTATGTCAATGTTAATAGTAAATTTATTATTTCATTTAAAATAATAATTTATTTATAAAAAATTATAATAGTAATAATTTGCAACTCTTCTTATATCCCTGACAAGCACACGTTTCCTGTAGTAAAACTACTTATAATCTATTGGTTTGATAATAACCAAGATAATAATAATTATATGTTGGTTAATATAGTTTGATGGATTTGAATGAAGTTCCTATAGATAGATAGATAGATAACTCTTTATTGTTGACACCAACAATTACATAGGTACATAATATGACAAAAACAACTTAAAACTAGTGAAACAATTGGCGGCCTTATCGCTATAAGCGATTTCTTCCAGGCAACCTTAGTATGTAAAGGACATACAGAAGAGGTAAAGGACGGGGTGTGATGTAATAATGGAATAACTGGTATGTAAAGCATATACATACATTATAATAATACACTAATACCTACTGAAACAATATATTGACAGCCCAAATCCTAACTTGCCGGCCGTTGCAGTAATGTGCTAAATTCACTGCACGCACAAAACACGAACTAAAGACGAGAACCGTTACATATCGATATTGATGGACAACACTAATGTGTCGTACAATTATCGACTACATGTCTCTTTTCTAACTGTATACGTATTAGACCGACCCTCCCCTGACCTCAAGCCTCTGCCCGTAGAGCGCAATAAGGACAACTGCAGCTCGGATCGATTTATACCTACGAAAAGTAGACAAAATCATCATCTCGGATTCTTCTGTTTTCTCATTCAAAAATAGGCCGATTTCAATATTATTTCAATTAATTGTTTAAAAAAGGTTTAATCTCGGCTTCTGTTATTTTCTTTTGTTTTAGAAACTCATCAATTTTGTTTGAGATACGTCTGAACACGGTGGTAAAAATTTGTTTTTTTTTGGGATTTTTAAAGGCTTATATTTCTTATAGTACTTAACTTACGAGAAAAAATAAATGATACAAGCCCGACCATAAAAGAGATATATTTTATTAAAAAAAAAATATAGCTCTAGCGGTATTATCCAGGGAGGTAACAGGAGAATAAGTTTGTATGGACTAAACGCTGCCCAAATTGCCCCTTAAGGTGAAACGTTTCACGTTTGGCGGGAAATTCAAATTTCAAACAGTTTTTTTGTTCTTGTAGCTAGGCCGGGTAATTATTGTAAACGATCATGATGTTTGTGAAAATTGATTATTATTCTTAACAAACTCGCGTAAAATCTCGTATCGCGTATCTCCAATGCACATTACTACTTACATTTGTCAATAAACAATTTTTTTCTGTTATAAACGGTTTATTGCCAAATGTAAGTAATACGGTGAGTAACTGATTAATAACTGTACATGATGACCAACAATTTTCGCAAACACTGTGTCATTTCACAATAATTACCAGGCCTAGCTACAAACACAAAAAAAACTGTTTGAAATTTGAATTTCCCACTAAACAAGAAACGTATCACCTTAGGGCCTTACTTAAAAACGTTACTCAAGTTGATCTATGTTTTAAAATGCTCTCTCAACTTCTAGTTGACGGCAATCGTCACACGCGAAAACAAGACGGAGCATATTTAAGCGTAAGTCAACTTGAGTAACGTTTTTAAGTAAGGCCCGAAATTTATAATAATGGTGGATTATCATAACCCTTCGGGTACGGAACCCTAAAAATAAAAGTAGCAAAACGCACGACTGTGTGTAAGCGCCATGGTCTTGCTCCACTAAATGCGACTTTAATACAACATTTTAAGCCTTATGGTTATCTGTAGTAACAAGCAATGCTTAAAAGTGAGTAAGCCTAGCCTTAAGGCTAGGCTTAGATATTAATGTAAATAAATATAGATATAGATTACGAAGCACATACTTATGTTATGTATAATGTACGAAAAATATATTGATTGTTTTAAAATATTTTTATTTCATTTCTCGAATTCTGGACGCTTTAAAATTTATTTAGAATTCATTCCGGACAAAATCATTTAAATAAGTAGGACTGTTACTACACAATTTAGCGTAATTCAGGACGTGCGAGCGCTACCTACTTCTATATTAACCTAGAAGTTTCCTCTCTGTCTATCGCGTAACTCTTGTCGCGTTATCTCTGTCTATCGCGCGGCACCGGCACAAGTCCGACAAGCCGGGCTAGCATGCGCACCGCAACAAAATCTTGTCGTCACCTCGTAGAGCAAGAATGTAACAAGGTGCCTAGCCTATTTGTGCTTACGGTTTCATATAGCCTGTCTCGCTTTGGAACGATAAAAAGAGTCGTCAACATTTTGTCACAGCGCGCATGCTAGCCTGGCAGACGACTACTTGTAGCTTCATACCTAAAGTGCGGAGTGCGCCAGGCCTCAGGTCTGGTAGAGGCAACTAGGTATAGGTACTAGCAGTTAGTACCTTCACAACAGAACAAGGGCCTTACGCCCAACTCTAAGCACGGGCCTAAATAAGTGCAGTTTGCAAAATCACGCGACCGCAAACCGTATCTCGGCGCGGTAAGTTTCGCGTGATTTTGAAAACTGCAACTATTCGGGCCCGCGTTTAGAGTTGGACGTAAGGCCCTAGGTCCTAAAGTAACAAATAGACGTGTGGAACAGATCGCCGCCCCTTCCAACTTACGGGAGAGAAAGAGTGAGAATAACATATTTCCCTCTCTCCTGTTGGTCAGACGGCGGTTGAGGTCAACCAAATCCACACGGAATGTAGGTAGGTATTTGTTGCACCAAAATTGATTAGTAGGATTAATTTAATACTACCTCGAAATTTCAACAGTGACCATCTGAGAATTGGCATACTCAGAAGAAAACCGGAATTATTAGAAAAACAGGCTAATCTTTATTATAATAACTAGGTAGTTTCAGAAACATGAACTAATAAACTAACAATAATAAATATAATTATTGCAGTAAAGCATATCTCCTTTGTTTGTCTGATCTGAGGGCCGCGTACCGTCACGTGTTTAGGCAAATTTTAGATGATTGCTAAAAGTTGCGCAAAAGCAATCCATATCTCGGCGCATTAAGGTTCAAACTGAATCGTTTATAACAGGTAGACTTCGGCCCCGAATGGCGAACGAGCATGTTTAAAGGTCACGTTAATGAAACATTTCTAAAAAATACAAAAATACAATGCTTTTGCACAAGTACTTACTGTATGTATAATAATATAAATTTAGTTTTATGGTTTTATGAAAACATATCGAGGCTGGTCGCGGCATCCGAAGTAAAAAAATAATAATAGCGCCAAAACTGTTTTAATGATGAATTTCTAGTGTAATTCCGCTTCTACGTCGCTTCAAGTACAATAAGGAATTTGTGATAAAACAGTTTTGAAAATGGGCTTCCGCAAAGTAACGCCTGATTCAATCAACTAATAATAGCGCCATCTACTGGTTTCGTTGCGCTTCTCTTGAAATGCTGCAAAACTTGTCTGCTAATACTAGTTGAACCTTTTAGTACGCTAGCTGACTGTAGCGCTTACGGAAGTTCGAGACAACCTATAACACGATCAAATTGTAGCGCCATCTAAGTTTAATCCGTTATTTTGGCATATTTCCGATCTACGCCATAATGAACCGCTATTAATAGTCTCACTATAATTTGTCGATGATATTATCTGCCTAAACACTCCTACGCAGTTTGAGTTTACTAAACGCAATTTTTTTGTAGGTATATGACGAGGTTTACCAAATGGGATACTTACTAAACTGGATGTACCCATTTTCTTAAATCATAGCTCAATCAAGTCACCTTTGAAACAAAAGAAACTAAATCAAATACGATGCCACATACAGACACACAAATACACAGATACATAGACACACAGATACCCAGTTATACATATACCTACGCAGACACACAGAAACACACGTCGAACTTATAACACCCCTCTGTTAGCATCGGGGGTTAAAAATACAACAATATTACCTATTTTCAAAGCTCACAAACAGACAATCTACTCTATTCAATTACGCAATATCACCAAGTTCGTAACATCAAACGTTCATGTTTAGATTAACAACAAAAGATGTTCGCGATATTCTGATATGTTTAGGATTGGCAGCTCCAATGTTATCTGGCAATTGTATGACGTCAATCCTGTTCATAGCTGTTGCCCGCGACTTCGAACGCGTAGACTTTCGTAATAAATTTTAACCCCATAATTCGGCCATTACGCTGAAATCCTTGCTAGAATAACCTGCTATAAGGAATCAACCTACCAAATTTGAGCTTATTAGGCCAAGTTGTTTTATAGATTTCGTGATGGATCAGTCAGTGAGTGATAGTTTAAACGCAAAAAGAAAAGTCTCTTAGTATAACGTGTGTATGTCGGTGGCATCGTAGCTCCGAAACGGCTGAACCGATTTTGATTCAATTTATTTATTTGAAAATTTACTTGATAGGGACTGTTCTTAGATGTGATTCAAAAAACTCTGTTCAGCTGTTTTTTATGCCATAGGTGTAAAATGAGCAAACTAGCTGCCTGATGGTAAGCTAACATCGTCGCCTAAGGATGCCTGTAACACCAAGATGTTTTAAGATTATCAGCTCTTTTATCAGTGGTGTTAAAAAAATTGTTTACTTGTGTTTTATATTTTTTATATGTATAAGCACTTTTGGGTATATTAAATTAGTTTAGTTAGAAGAGGCGGGAAAATATATTGAGTAAAAAACGACGAGGAGGAAAAAGTTGGCACGCGTAGACGCACACATGCAGTCACTAAAACAAAGTGCGCGGACTCTGGCGGTCGAAATCACTAAAAATATTCAAGTCCCGTTCTTTAAAATGATCTAAAATCGACTAATGCGCAAATTCAATTATAAACTATGTATGGCAAACATTTTGAGAAGTTTGGATTCTTTTGTAACTTATATTTTACAAAAAAAGGACTACCATTGTATTACAAAAAAAATTAAGATCTATTATAATTTGCGTGTGAGTGTTTTTATCTGTACTAAAAGTTTAACTCGTATTTCTTGTATACCACATTCTACACGATGTTGCCAACTAATACATAAGACCACAGTTTTAGTAGTTCTCAGTTGTTAATGTTACTTACAGTCACCCATCCAAAAACTTTGCTAATCTATTGGAACCAGCTCTTTGAGCTACGTCAGAAGAGCTCTATATTTGTGTTTAGCTTAGCAATGGCTAGCTGATGTTTAACTTTATTATGTAAACTTACACTTATGCAAAAAAACCTTCTGCTTAGTAAAATGAGCTCGTTGATTAGTTAGTAATAAATTTTAAAAGCAATTTACATTTTAATTGGTATCAGGTGAGCGAACGCTGTTTGCCTTTTAGGTTATCCTTGTGAAGGTTAATTTTGTATAAAAGTGTCGAATATGGTTGGTAGAATTTTTTAATTTTTATAAGTAATCTAAATATAAAATTTGTGTAGTGTAAGACGCCCTGAGACCTGGTGGTACACTTCGTTGAGTGTGAATAAAAAAACAGTTTTTTTTCGCGATATCAGAGTTGGTCCGTCGCGTTAATGCGACGCATGACCAAAATGCTGGTATGTTTCTGACCCAACGCATAAACATTGCCATTCAGCGTGGTAATGCCGTCAGCATGCTAGGTACGCTGCTAACTGATAGTGGGCTTGACCATTTGGATTGTCTTTAGACTTTGAACGGTCTATGGGCAGCAACTGTTTGTGTAGTGTTAGTGTTAGCTTGTTTTTTGTTTGGTTAAAAAAGGTACTTGCCCTTTTATATGTCTAATTTGTGTAAATAAAGTCATTATATCGTTGTAGTAGGTACATGATCGAATATAGAACCACTAAAAATAGAACTACAGTATTAGGATCACAGGGGATTAGATTGCCCGTTTCAGTATTAAGCTATATGTCTCCGGGCGATAATGCGTAGGCGATTATAGCTAAAAATTATTGATATAAACATGGCGTATTGTGCTGGTTACCGACCGGTGCTGGGCTCTGATTCACTAACTACAAATATGCACGTAACGTGGCGCGTTAACTTCAAAATCTTGGCCTAAACCTATTAGTTTTTACTTTTTGACTAAATTATTTTAAAATTACATATTCTGTGAAAATTTCAAGTGGCTATCTACATACAGTTCAAAAAGTACAACCGTTGAAAGGTAGGACATACGGACATACAAAAAGACAGACAGCGTACGCTTAGTAATAAGGTCCAGTTTACACCCTTATGATACGGAACCCTAAAAACACAAATGTAAAAGTAATTAGCGTACATACATTTAAAAAACGGATCGTGTTGAGGGCCTTATTTGCCAGCTAGGCATTTTGAAGACCAAACAATGAGGGATATTTTTTAAAGTCTGCTAAAAACATATATTAAGGTAACCATTAAAACAGCAAAAAATACCACCAAAACAAACAAACAAAAAATCTCTTTACGCTCTCAGGTAAATATTTTCTAAAACACACTACTAGCTAGTACCCAAGTTCAAGCTGTTTCACAGTACCCCGCGGTCTGCTTACTTAGGCTCGCTACACACAACATGATTTATCACCGGACTGCACTGTTTACCTGAATTCTGCGGATCGCGGATAACAGGCATCAATCATGCTTGAAGAGTTGAAATTTTCGTCAGTTTGTGTGTGGACCTAGTTAGGGCAGGGGTGGGGGCATTTGCCCTGAGTTATGTTGACAAGTAAAAAACGTTGAGTATCTCAATGTTTTTCAATGGATATGGGTATGTGTAACTAAAACATGGCAGGTTATTTTTACTTCAAAAACTCGCTTAGTCTAGGTGAGGATTACAACGTTAACTCATCAAGCGTTCGAAAGTTAGGTAAGGTTAAGAATATGTGAAAAAAATTAACAATATGAGACAATGTATCGGCCTCCTTGACGTGTCCGTCAACGGCGAACCTGACTAGCGCCGGTTATGAGCGCGTATATGGCTGGCAAAACCAAACTTAGTTTTAAAGGTCCTGTTGCAAGGCGCACAATGCAACTGACCATCAGCATTGTATGTGTAAGTGTAGGTAGGCTTCGGACGGGTTTTAATGATAAGGCGTTTAGCATCTAGGTCTTGTATTCGCTTCTCTTCGAAATTATTAACAGCCTTATGAACAGAGCTGCGCCACTCTCGCCTCTGTTGCGCGAGCTCTTCCCAACCCTCGCACGGGATGTCACATGCGGTGAGATGGCGCTTCAGGACATCCCTGTAACGCAAGTACTGGCCCCCAGGTGTACGCTTTCCCTCCTTCAGCTGCGAGTAAAAGACAGCTTTAGGCAACCTAGAGTCATCCATACGTACAAGATGTCCACACCATCTCAGTTGACCCTTAATTAGCAAGGACTCTATGCCACATAGCTCTGTTCTTCTCAAAACTTCGGAGTTTGGAACTCGGTCTTGCCACCTTACACGAAGAATTGATCTTAAGCACTTCATGTGGAAAGTGTCTAGGCGTTTGACATCACCCTTGTAAAGACACCAAGTTTCGGTGGCATACAGCATTATGGGTAGAATTATTGCCTTGTACACAGCAATCTTTGTGTGCAACCGCAGATCATGCGAGTCCCAAACTCTTTTGCGTAACATTCCGAAAGTTGCCGCAGCCTTAGCAATGCGTGAGGATATTTCGGTTTCAAGGCGGTTGTCGTTACGTATAAAACTCCCAAGATACCGAAAAGATGCTACTTCCTCGAGCGCTTTACCATCTAAAGATACCGGCGTTGGGTCTGATGTCGTACCACGTGCAGGTTGCTTAAGCACCTGGGTCTTGGAAACACTTATGATCAACCCAAACCGCTGACAAGCCTCGTTTAGTCGATTCAAGAAAACCTGCAAGCTGTTGACATCACTGGCCATCAAACATACGTCATCAGCATAAAGAGCGTCCACAATCGAGAACTCTTGCACCGATCTTTTTTTTTTTTTTTTTTTTTTTTTTTTTTGAGACAATGAGACACATCGTCGCTCACCAACAGGTGAGTTGGTGGTCAAATGCGGACTTAATTGAGACGAAAAAAAAACATGAAACTCAATTTAACATACAAAATATTTTAATTTGAGTTTCTTTTTTTCGTCTCAAATAAGTCCGCACAACAACAAGACAGACAAACAAACAAACAAGAAGTTCAATCAATCCCAAAAAATTGAAAATAAATTGGCCAACACGTACGAGTATAGATAAACAAGTTCTGAGATATGTGATTTTGAGTTAAGCATCAATCAAACCGCTAGTATTTCCAAGAGAAAGTATTGATATTATTAGTACAATTGAACTAAACGTGGGGCTTTGATCTAAAATGTAGATTCTAAATAATCAGTTTCAGTAAACTTACGGTTTTTATTCCCTTACTTTTTGCCCCATTCTAGCTAATTCTGAGTACGTAGACAGAGTTTTCCTACACTGTTGTCTCATGTGAAAGGTTTTCGAGTCAACATGCGTCATGTTTGTTTCCCTTGTTTCTGTTTATGCAAAACTTTAACAGGTGATGTTCGGTGATTTGTTTTTGGGTTTTGGCTCCAGACATTGTCTATTTAGCCAGTACCAATGATGATAATTTCGAATGTACAAGCAATTTTTTTTAGGTCTATGGATCAAGTAGTCGGTAGTTTGAAGCTTTAGATGATAGGTACACATCGAATAAGTCAAAGGCAAGGAAACTGCTATAAAAATATTTGAATTTTGCACACAGAATAAACCCTTAGTAAACTCCGCACTTGAGCCCCAAGATTCAAGCCTCGTGCTTAGTTTGGGGCTCACCGATTATCCTTTATATACACATATATATATATATATATATATATACTAAGAATCTATCCACCCTGTGTTAACTTTTATAAATTGTTAACCAAAAATGTGATTTGCATTCTTTGTATACTGTTATTTTTCTGTGAAATAAATTATCTTATCTTATCTTATCTGTACTAACACGCTCGAGTCCAAGTGACGCTCCAGCTATGTTAGTAGTTTATACTACATATCGTAATTATCAATATAAAAAACCAACTTCACAAAAATGTTAGAACTGGACCAAACTAAAATGGGACTTAACGGAAATCACCAGCTTTCAAATAAAATAAAATCATCAAAATCGGTTCACCCAGTTATGAGGTAACAAACAAAAAAACAGTTGAATTGATAACCTCCTCCTATTTGGAAGTCAGTTAAAAAACACCAAGCATGACCGGTCAAACTTTTGCATGAAAGTTTTATATGTTTATTTAGGTACAAACTTTTATATTTTAACATCAGGCTTTTTATTATATTTGATTTACGTGTTCATTAAAGCATTGATATTTTTCAACTGTGTGTACTTAAAATACAGCATTAATTCACATTTAACAAAATGAAATATAAAATATCTTCAGATTAAATTAAAATAATGTTTAGTACAAAAACAAACAAAAATGTAACGGCTAGTTAATGTGTTCAGAATGAAAGAAAATAAACCCATTCATCTCACTGTTAATTTTATAATAACAAGCCAGTTTTTGTAAGACAGATTGTGCTACAAAAATGTTTAATTATACGAACTACGTTTTCTATGAATATAATTATGTTTTTTTAACAGAGTTCAGAGTTCAGCTGAGCTAGCATGCGCTTCGCGACAATATTTTGTCGACTCTTATCAACCTACTTCCAAAAAGTAGGAGGTTAACAATTCGACTGTATTTTTTTAAATATTTTTTTTATGTTTGTTACCTCAAAACTTTTGACTGGTGCTTCCCATTTGGTCCCATTTCAATTTGGTCCAGTTCTGATGAAGTTTGTTTTTTTATATTGATAACTATTATCGTTCCAAAGCGTGACAGGCATATACGAAACCGTAGGCGCCCTTTTCACGTTTTTGCTCGACAAAGTAACGACAAGATTTTGTCGCGGTACGTATGTGAGCCCTGCAGGAAGAAAGTTCTCAATTCGGTCCATTTTTGTAATTTTTTATTTTATTTTATTAATGTACCATTGTACACCGATTACTGCGAAATTTGGGTACCAATTTATGTGTTTTTTTAAATCTCTAGTGGCGGTTCAGCAAAAAATTATTTTACTTTGATTCAGTGGTTTTTAACCAGGTCCAATAATACGAATAATTTCGTTGTAGCCCTTGTTGATAAGGCAATATTAATAATAACGTTCAATCGCTCAGTAATTTTGAAGTTATTTTTTATATTGCTTATTATAATTTTATCGCTTCCTGAGTTTAGCTATTCAAGTTAAGACACATTTTAGAAATATCAACAAACTAATTCAAGTTCGATGTCGTTTACACAATTTATAATTTAGCTTTCATATTATGTTATTTATGGATTCTAATCTGATATTTTATACTTATATCTTTTTGATCCTGTTTCCTTTGGTTTAAAGACACCCAATAATATAATAATAATTAGTTACTTGTTTTATTTTTACTTTACAAACACACTCTTATTCGTCTCAGGCCAACGTTCTCTAACGTTCCATTAAAAATGTCGATAACACGACATCAAAAACGTTAAGATCAAACATGATAATACAAAAGAATATGTATATCCAAAAACTTTTCTGGTTCGTTAAACCACATCTTTATATTTCCTGCTATATATATATATATATATATATATTTACCTCTCGTTTCAGATTTACATAATCCTTTATGAGCAAGATGGGTATTTTTGTAATGATTTCCTTCAAACCAATTTTATTAGCGGAACGAGTGGCGGTCCCATATTCAATAATCCTGCGGGATTCGCGATTCAATACCACGTCTAATTTGATCAGAATATGTCGTTATTGGAAACGAATTTCTTTATTTTATTCGAGTTTCGGAAAAAAAAAGGTTTTTTTGCGGAAAATATTCGGGAAATTGTCCTAGAGGTTATTCTTTTTTTTTAAAGCTAAGCTTTTTGATATTGGATAGTATCATTATTTCAGTTATGTCAGTTGTAAACCACATTTTGTAACGTTGGCAATTTAAGTATGCCTCCAATTTTATTTAATTCAAACGAATGATGAAAATACCTTTATTAATCAAGAGAATCAAAAACTTACTAATTGTTAATTTTATTACACGCTTCGCTTTCGGTTTTTTATTTAGTTTCACCTATCCCGGTGTCTGTGTCTGTCTGTAATCAAATGTTGCTAGTAAAATTTGATCCACTTCCCGGTGTTCGATTGAACTGAATTCTGGCATACTTGTCAAGTTCCGATGACTATACAACATTATGGTGACAGCGAGATGATTTGATGATGGTGACGGTGGACAATGACACTCCTCAATGGGTAATAGTAGACTGACAGTGTTTGAGCTCGTTGGCACACCGTTACGATCACTAATTTCATAGAAGCTTGGTTTGAAAAATAAATTTTTCAGTAAAAAACTTGTTTTTACTGTACTAAAACCCAAAAAATTATATATATGCCAATGTATTTTTACGCCTAACTTACAATAATAAGTCTTTGCAATGCCAATGAAAAAATTAGCAATACAACCTTTAATATTAACATGTATCTTATATAATGTTACAATTTCTTCACACCATTCAAGTAAGAAGCGAATATAATTTCAGAATCCAATTTCTAAATTAAACTATGTATTAATTAACTCGTCAACTTTATGTTATGCTAAAGATTATAAGGAGGAATCGTTCCTATGACTTTTATTTCGAAAAAAGAAAATGATACCTGATATTTATATAACTATCACTATATGAGCAATAATACGCTCACAGACCAAAGATAAATGAAACGACTAACAAAAATAAAACCTCTCTTTATAACACATAAAATGTTTCGTAACACGATATAATAATACGCTTAGACCTCGTATTAAAACAAGTCATAAACATAAAACGGCAGTTTGCCAAAACAACAGAAATGCTGATATTTATCGCCACTTATTCCCCTACTATAAGAAAAATTACTCACCTCGATTCACTATACACTAAACACTTCACTACACTATCACTAAGAATTTGTCACTATAATCTCGAGCGGTTGAATCGTAACGGGCTAACGGATCGTAACGGACGCGTTCGTAGCGCACGTAGCGACGAGCGCAACGGCGCAGCAACACTGAGCCCGCGTAGCAGCGCTACGGAGCTACGAGCCTACGGCGCGCGCATCGTATCCCTGCTGAAAACGCTAATACAAATACATTTATCAGGCTAATTCTGCAAATTGGACTAAATAATGACGTTACTGAGCCAGTGTTCTTCCCCAAGTAACTGTTTGTTGAGCCGCTGAATGGCGCCTCTAATAAACGTCTTGGTGTTAATAAATTAGTTTAAAGTTGATTCAGCGAGCGGGGTCCGGGATTTAGTGACCCGCGCGGTTCCATTCAATTTGCAATGACAGGGGCGCCATACATCGCTAATAATGTGCTTATACGCTTCAAGTTTAGCAATCAATGCATGGATATTGAGAACAAATTCGAGGAAATATCCTATTAATTACTTCTACTTCATCATCATTATCTATCTATATAGTAGTTCACTGCTGGAAATTTTTGCTTTCAACTACTGGCAGTAGTACTGCCTTACGTATATGCACTAATCTATACATATAAGAGGCGGCGTGTATGTATGTATGTTCCCGGTGGGTAACGTTCACATTCATTTTACACATTCTTCGAAACGGCTGGACCAATTTTGATGAAATTTTCAAACAATCTTGCCAGCGGGCCAGCATGGTGAATTAGGAAGGAGGAATTAAAACTTTCGTTTTTCTACTCATGGATAAAAATTACTATAGGACAAGTATTAATCATTATGTCATCATCATCATTTCAGCCATAGGACGTCTATTCACCATTCATTTGAAGCAGTCTAAACTATACCTCGGAGGAAATACCGAAGGTGACCACTGTAACATGGTCGAAACGTCGAGCGAAAGGTACCAATTTTTACCTCAATGAAATAATGCGCGATAAATCCCGATACACATTTTAAACTGGTGGTAAGCCATTTCACAACTTACTGGTACGTGGCAAAAACAATCTATTAATCGAGCAGTGCGTGACGTCCACGAATGTATCATGTGTGGATGGTATTTTTGGCGATAGCATATATAATTACATTTTGAACTAATCTACTTACTAACTTCTTTAAAGTTTGAAACATCACCCCTTGATTATTATTTTGGTTAGTTGGTAATCCAGCAACGAATTCTTCTTAGTCGACTACTTTTGTCCGAGTGGTTGTGGTTGCGCAGTACATAGAAGTATAACGCATAAGTATTGCCATTTAGCGTGGTAATGCCACGAGCATGCTGGGTACGCTGCCAACTAGTAATGAGCTTGAGCAGGAGTAATAGTGTTCCGTGGCTTGAGCATTTGGAATGGCTTTAGACCTTCAACTATCTTTATTCAGTCTATGTTGTATTAGCTTCTGTTTTGTTTAGAATGGCACTTGCTAGTAGCTTCTTCTATTCAATAAAAGCATTTTTATATTTCTAGAATGTTTTTGTTTCTATCAAATAAACAATCCCATTTGCCTACATTTCTTATTTCCCCACAAATCCACGTCCGCTCAGCTCTACAATCAGACAATTAAACAAAGAAAAAGTAAGACGGAGGGCGGGACATAAATGTTTATCTCTATAAAAGTACATTTCCTCCGCGGAAGGAACGTGAGAGGCGTGTAAAAATAATACGCCTTATAAATAACTCAAATGAGGCTCCAGGATTGAGTCGCTGATTGACTTAATTTACTTTGTATTATTCTCGGGGACAGTCTCCTTTCTATTTTTCATAAGAAATGTTTTTTGTATATTTTATTTAGGTTTTTGAACGGAAGATAGGCAACTGATGACTCAATTATGTAACGATAACCAATTACAAGGAAAGTGAGAACTACAAATGATTATGAGTGAACTAGAGAACTTCGTGAATGCTGAGTTCAGAACTTTTAATTATCATACTAACCCGTAATTATCTCGTTACTGCTACTACCACAATGAATATGTATAACTTGTACACAAATGAAAATCAGCATTCAATAGAGAAATATACCACGCATTTATCCATCTAACTTTAGAAAAGTGTAGTAATCGAATTGACGCCATTTGATAAAAAAGAGATCTATTGATATTTGAAATGATTACCTTTAATTCAGATATATAAATGGTAATTTTATTGCATCAGGGTTATACTTTTGTTTACAAACTACGTATAATAAATAACAGCTACGCCTACTTATAAATTAAACACAAAACATAAAAACTAAACAATCTCCAATTAGTGATGATGTAAGTAAGTAATGATGATGATGATGATGTTTATACTTTAGCAACGAAAGCTTATATATAGTTCAAACAATTTCTAATTTCAGGTAACGTTCCCAAAATGATGGCCGCGTTGCCTCACTCGATTGCAAAAAAAATAGACAAATTAATTCAAATTATTGATAACATAGAGGACTGCCACACATTATCATTTTTTTACAATTATTTATATATCTCTGTTAAGATATTCAAAATGTATCATCTAGGACGAAAGTGCTTGAGAAGACAAACCCAACGAACCCAAACTCGACAAGGATACGTCGTTTCGTTTATGAGTTTCTATGCCACCTTCTATCTCCATCATCAGACCAGCTCTATGGTACCATAATATTGCACTGTCAACGAACTTACATAAGTATGCCAAATTTCAGCTCAATCCGTTTTGGATAACTGGTCTAAAATTCAGTTGCAAGAATTGTCTTACACTAACAGGATAAGTTAAATAGAAGATTTAAAAAATTTAGAGATTTGAACACGAACGATAATTGTATAAGAATAATCGCTTGAAGAACCGACAACCGATGGGGAAGAAAGGTTCTTGAGTGGAGGCCACGAACCGGAAGACGCAGCGTAGGTAGGCCTCCCACTAGATGGACCGACGACATCGTGAGAGTCGCGGACATCCACTGGATGCAGATGGCAGGATATCGTTCAGTGTGGAGGTTAAAAGGGGAGGCATATGTTCAGCAGTGGACGTCTTCTGGCTGATGATGATAATTGTATAAGAAGGAGATACACTTGTTTGTCTGATATGAGGTTAGAAGTTAGAACTGTATTAAAAAATAAAACACCAGTCAGACAACGACCATTTCTTATAACAGATCCAAAATTAAAAGCACTTAACAAACGCTCGGCGAGGATCAAAGCTCAACAAATATAATCGCAGACCCTCAACGCCCGACACTCGCACATTGTGTTATAATTTCAATCTCAACTTGGCTAATTTAATTAAGAATCTCATAGGAGCTTTAAATTCACTGGTCAAGTGGTTTGAAGGTCGCTAAATTGTGTTTGTGTAATTTCTAGATTAGTAATATTGCAGATAGATTCTAATACCTAGATAGAAATAGTTGCTCTACGGAGGGAATAAAAACTGAACAACAAATTGACTTTTTCATTCGTTATTTTAATGCCTTTAAAAGTGCAGTGTTTTATATTTCTTCAGTGAAATAACTCAATGTTGCTGTCTTGTCGAGTAGTGGCTTCAGCCAGTTTTATAGTCACTAAATTAAAGTTAATTAGTGACTTTTTAAAGCCTAATGGAGCGATGATTTTTTTAATACTATTTTGAGTGAAACTGCAATGTTGGTATCGTTTAAGCATTTAATAATTTCACTACAATGTTTCACTGAACATACCGGATACCAATACAAGTTTAAAAAAAAAAACTAACCATTCTAGATGTAATCGTATAATCTACGATACCTACTGCTCTGCTTAAAATAATGCTGTAAAAATTTCATCATAGTAACGCTGGGGTTTTTAAATGCTCACTTATTCCTGTCACATCTCTTTTTTAAACATATTACAAGTTGCACCCCACGGTTTCGCCTTCGTGGGGATTCCCTCAAAAAACATAATTTTTATCCACGCATATGGCTACTTACATAACAATTTTTTTAAGAACAGTTTTTAAGCTCGGCACTTGTGAATCTCTCTGGAAGAGATCGCTCATAGCGATAAGGGCTTAGATAATTGTACAATTTATTTATTTTAAGTTTTTTTCTTTTCTTGTTTTGTAATATGTGGTGTGAACGATAATGATTTTATCTTTCTATCTCCCTTGCGGTCAATTGTACATAACAATTCATTGTTAGTGTACATTAAATTACACCCGGGATCCGGGTATGTCCTAAAACTGCGACCAGAACCGCCGGAGGATGGGCAGCAGCGTCCTAATAGTACACGGTGAACGTACTGCGATCCCCAAGCCGCCTGCCAAGCGTGGGGATTATGGCAACACCCCTCTCTATGAGGGAGGCCTTTTCCAATAGTGACGTTAATTGGCTGATGATGTGATGTGTACATTAAATTACGTTTCTTGGGGTTTCTTCATACGTTTTCTATCAATGAAAAACGTTTAGAAAAAAATTAATTAAAAATGCTTAACTTTTATTTTTTTAAACAATGGTTTCAATTAACGAGTGGTGGGCAAGCGACAGGGTATCTGTGAGATATCACCCGATATGCTACGATATCGCCACTAACGCGGAGGGCGATCGCCGAATGCTTTTAGGCGATGAGATCCTAAGGTCTGTGATGCGGACCACTGCCTCCGGGGTGCACTTGATTACTGAGACTGAGGGCTCGGATCAATACTAGTTGTGTTTTCTTCAGAAAGACTGCTTTCAGAAGGTCAATGCACATATAAAAAGGATTTCTTTATGGTCTATGCTGTTTTACTAAGACAATGCAGTCTACTATTAATGATGCTGGCCCAAAAAAATTGTTGACGTCGCTCAGTTTGCAGTTTATAGTTGGGCAAAATTTTTCGTAGCCATAAAAATAATATAAATACGAAAGTGTGTTTCTTCGTTTGTTTGCCATTCTCTCACGCAGCATTGAATCAACGGATTGATATGATTTCTTGGTTAGTTATAAGACAACCGCGATCCGACCACAACGCCACGCGATGTCAGTGCTACGATGCCGTAGCGGACAAGCGACGTTGAACACTATGCAAGCGACATAACGTCTAAATTGAAGTAAATGTGGCATTGTGTACTATATAATTGATGTCTACGACGCGCGGACATTTTATTAATTCTTTCACTTAGAGATTGAGGCTCTATAGCTATTGTATCTCGATGATCGTAGCTCCCAAACGAATCATAGCTAAGAACACTCTCTATTAAGTCAATGGGGACTTAATAGAGAGTGTTCTAAGCTATGATTCAAGAAATTTTATTCAGCAGCAGGCCACAAAAACTATAAACAAAATCCATTGAGCCGTTTGGGAGCTCACGAATGAAGCTTAAGAACACTCTCTATTAAGTCCCCATTGACTTAATAGAGAGTGTTCTTAGCTATGATTCAAGAAATTTTATTCAGCAGCAGGCCACAAAAACTATAAACAAAATCCATTGAGCCGTTTGGGAGCTCACGAATGAAGCTTAAGAACACTCTCTATTAAGTCCCCATTGACTTAATAGAGAGTGTTCTAAGCTATGATTCAAGAAATTTTATTCAGCAACAGGCCTAGCACGGGCCGTGGAAAAATTGTCTTTCCACCGTTTTTATCTGCGCGTAGACGCGATAGAACTAGAATATGGATATATTTGTCTCTTTCTAGCAGGATAAAAACGGTGGAAAGACAATCTGTCCATGGCCCGTGCTAGGCCTGCAGTTAAAGATTGTCAGCAGTTTTATCAAGGGTTTAAAAAATCATTTTATACTTGTTAACATTGGTATCATATCGAAACCAACAAATAATTCAATCCAAACAGTTTATCGAATAAAAGGGACATATGTCGGAAACAAACTATAATTCGATAAACTTACCGAAAAAAAAAAATAAAAAAAAAAAAACTTACCTGTCCGAACTACGATGCGGAGTTATATTGTCGCTAGCGGGTTCTTCGAATCACGTTTTAGTTTCGTTACCTATGAAACAACATGGGACACTATAATTTCTGCTTATTTTATGCCTTCCTGTTTGAAGTTTCCCTTCATTAGTTGGGTACGTTCCTGTTAAGGCTTCGCTTTCAGCCAGAGCAACAAGTATCTCATTCGCACATTAATAAAATAAAATAAAAGTTATGTATTGTCGTACATAAAAAGTATACGCAATGACAAGCAAGCTTTCTCCTTTTTATTATCGGTGAAACCAGGCGTTGTTTTTAAAATAGCATTGCATCCTTTTCAAGTAATATTCATAACGATTTTTTTTTTTTTTTTGTAAATATATAGTTTTTTTATTCTCCTTTTTTTAATGCCATAGGTGGCAAATGAGCAGATGGGCCGCCTGATGGTAAGCAGTCACCGTCTTCTATGGATACTTGTAACACCAGAGGCATCACAAATACGTTGCCGACCCTTTATACCGGAAGGTAGCTCATTCCACATTTTCTTCCTTCGCTAAAATAGAAAATTTAATTATGAAAATTGCTTTAAAACATGTTAAATATTAATTTAGACAATACTCGTTTATTTATTTATTTCCACTCAGTGAATCTCGTCTTTACAAAAATTTTGAAAATGTGCAAACTATTGCCTGCTCGCCTAAAAAAAGTTCTTAAAAGTCACACAAAAAACGTCTCAAATCTTGATATTGTGACCGGCAAACATCTACGTGCAACAGCTAACAGGCAATACAAACAACCGCGCGGATTTGCGTGGTCAACTCCGTTCACGCTCTATTATCCACACTAATATTATAAATGCAAAAGTAACTCTGCCCATCTGTCTGTTTGCTACATAATCACGACTAAACGGCTTAACAGATCTCGACAAAATTTTGCAAGGTAATAGTATGTATCATGAGGACAAACATAAGCTATTTTTTTCTGAAAAAATTGCGGACGAAGTCACGGGTACAGCTAGTATTTTAAGACATTAAAAACGCCGAAATGAACAGGGTGTTGCCTCAGATCCAAAAAACAACGGAGACATGGTAAGGTGGCGTGGTGGCCACAACTGGCCTATATCAGGTTTGATGAAGTCGTCTTTAGTCGAACTCACCCAGCAGGCAACCTTGTTACCTTTTTTTGCATGTTGACTATTAGTTCACTGGTGTAGCTGCAAGTTTCTTAGCGTATGTGAACAATTAATAAGTGTGCCATATTTACAGTTTTAGCGTTAAGTGGTTTCACGATATAGCATCGATAAAAAATACCTATAGAGTCACAATCTCTGAGTGAAAACAGTGAAAAAACGCCCGAGCGTTATTGTATATACCTAGACATCAATCATACAGTTCACAATGACACATTTATATCGATTTAGACGTTATGTCTCTTGCATAGTGTTCAATGTCGCTTGTCCGATAGGGCATCGTAGCACTGGCATCGCGCGGCGTTGTAGACGGATCGCGGTTGCCTTACAACTAACCAAAAAGTCTGCGCAATACGTAACGTGCGCCGAGTTTTGGTTCGGTTATTTTTTTTGACACGATTGTGACTCCTTAATGATTAAAACACGGAGACAATTTGAACACGAACGATAATTTATTGTACTAAGGCATATCTAAGATGAATGTTTTTAGTCATCTTTTGTATTGGGACTTAATTATTTGACCCCATACCAGATTTTCATAGTTTTCAAAATAAATTAGATTGTTGGTATAGAAATAATAACGAATATGTGAATCAATGCTAATGATTTTCAGAAAAGATAGAATGAAATGTAGCATGACAACGAAGAAGGATTAGCCCATAAATCGAATGTTTTTTCCAAAGTTTTTCCATCGATAGAGGAACAGTTTTCCTGCGGTCAGAACGAATTGAATTCCCGCGTCGCTCCACTGGCTCCGGACTTTAACGTAAAAACATCGCTTCGGAAACTACCCGCGTTTTAAGTGTTTTAGAATAATGATATTTAGAATTTGGATGGAAATACCCGGCTTAGATAGTTTTAGTAAGTAGTATGTTTTGTTTTAGGCCGTAATTATTGACCTCAAACACCTTGACTCTTCTTTTTTGGCACAGACTCTATAATAACACGCAAAAGGCAAAAGAGCCGTACAACTAACAAAATCGTTATTAACTATTGTTATTTTACTGATAGAAAATGTAAGAATATTTTCCACGAAAATCTGCCTGTAGCGTCGCAGACGACCGTGGCTATAAAGCTTCCTTTTAAATATAGAAACAATCACTCCTTTAATATTTCGCTAATCGGCTCTCAGTGGCATTGGAACGGCGGGAGAGCCCATAATCCTTACCTAATTAAAAGCAGCCGTATTTAGCCGAACATTGCCGATGGCTAACGACGCGACGATTCGGTAAACGCGAGGCTAATTCTCGGATAATGATCGCAATAATTGTCTTACGACTGTCTGTGTGCAGTGGAAGTGTGTGGCAGTGATAAATCTTAACATCTTTTTACATATATGAACTACTAAATATTTCATCAAAGGATGAAATTGATCTATATTTTAAGTGTAATATGTTTGCCAACGTTTGCCGTGTGAAGCCATCGTTTGCCGTGTGAAGCCATTTTGACTGCCCCGGTGGCTCAGTTGGTAGTGATCCTACTTTCTGCGCTTGGGGGCGTGGGTTCGATTCCCATCTAGGACAAACATTTGTGTGATGAACATTTGTGTTTGTTCTATGTCTGGGTGTTAATATTTATTTAAGTATGTTTTTAAAAATATATATGTATGTATATCAGTCTCTGGCAGCCATATTACAAGCTTTGCTTAGTTTGGGGTCAGATGACCATGTGTGCAATAATGTCCCAGATATTTATTTATTTATTTATCGTAAAAAAATTGAAACCATGCTAAAAATAATTGAAGATGTAGTGTACCTACTTCTTGGTACCTTTTTCTTCGTTGTCAATAAAATTATAATTCAATATAGGTTTTGAAAACTCCAATGAAAAGTAATCGACGTTTTGGTAGTGATATGAACAACTTTCCAAGCATGAGAAATGAAAAGTTACTATTCACTCGCATGCGCAGAGGAATACGAGAGTATTATGCATCTCACTAAATTAATAAGTATAGGTACCTATGTATATTCAGTCCAAGTTTTTTAAAGCTTTGACATATGCATTCGATTAACAAGTACATAAAAAACCGAAAATCTCATTAATAAAAAAACGCTAGGTTTTTGAACGTAAGATTGTAGCTATTAGCCGATATACTACAGTAACAAATTTAAAGATGTTTTTATTGAATTATTACAATGTTAAATGACAGCTGTCAGTGCAAAAAAATACTTGAAACCAATATACAAATATTAACGTTTGCAGAGCCAATTCTCTTTCGAAAACTATACATTCAGGATGTCATCAAAATGAGTTTTCTCTATTGTGATTGACATAAAAGCAATTTCTAGAAAATCTAATTATTCCCTTGGGAACATAAATGTTCACTAATTTCTTGCTATGAAATTGAATTCATCAAAAATTAACGGTTACTCTGAAGCAATTAACATTTTTGTGGTATCACAACAAAAAGGCAAGGTAAATGAGCGATGAAGGTAAATGTTTTAATTTTTGTTGAATATAACCAATATTCCGCTGCTAAAACACACAGCATTTTTATGTAACTTTGCGCTGGCATTAAAAAAACCTGCTGTAATGGATAAGATTGTAAGATAACATTAATTGATTCAGAAACGTCCGGGAGATTAGCTAATGAAAGAGAAGGCTTATGGTCTTTAGTAAGGTCAAAATATGAGTAGCAACAATCATTTTTATATGCTTACAATTGACCACCATCTCGCCTCATGACGAAGCGTTCTGCGATAGAGCATCTAAAAAAATTAAGCATAAATATTTTAGTACTTGTAAAAACTGCCTCGGTGGCTCAGTTGGTAGTGATCCTACTTTCTGTGCTTGGGGGCGTGGGTTCGATTTCCATCTAGGACAAATAATTGTGTGATGAACATTTGTGTTTGTTCTATGTCTGGGTGTTAATATCTATTTAAGTATGTATTTAAAAATATATATGTATGTATATCAGTCTCTGGCAGCCATATTACAAGCTTTGCTTAGTTTGGGGTCAGATGACCATGTGTGCAATAATGTCTCAGATATTTATTTATTTATTTATTTATTAACTTAACATTGACGTTAATTTTATTCCATGATTCCAACACTTACTGAACTAATCTGCATGAATAAAATTTTCTATATGCCTTGTCATGTCAATATGTGTGAAAATAATGGGAAAATTTACAGAGCTGTCAAATAAGTTTTTTAACCACACTGTTTTGTAATATTAGACTTGGTTGCACCATAGTAGTAGTTAAAGTTACGATATATGACAAATTTGACAATAACGCTGACATTAGCAGTAACTGTGAATGAGTTGGACCAGCGCATTCACTAGTATAGTTAAAGTTACCAGGGTTGCAAGTTTAATATGACCTTATTTACCCGAGATGCATTAACTGGAATTATATTTTTTGCATCTGACAGATATTTAACATAAAAAATAACAATAACCAGCGAAGCGTGGACAGTTATGGTAAAAGTTATGATGTCATTTAACAATTTGTCAGATGATGCAATTTTTTTAGCATATAGGTACTTTAACTGAAATGTCGATATTTGTTAAATATGAAGTCAGATGGTGCAACCCTCTTATACCCAAACAAAGCCAAACTACTAAACCGATTTTGATGTAATTTCTATGGAACTAAATTTCTACCGAACAAAAGAAAAATTTCGGTCAAAATTCGAAAACGGTCAACAGTTGGTTGAGAAATCGGTGAACATACATAAAAAAATACAGTGGAACATAGAACCTCCTCCTTTTTTGAAGTCGGAAAATATAAGCTAGCCAATACTAAAAACTAAACTACTTGTGCTATTATACAAAAACAGTTGGAATGTCCATAGACCATTATATACCATATATGGACATAGTCTATAGATAATCCATATTCTCAAGCAAGTTGGCAGCGTACCCAGCATGCTGGCGGCATTACCACGCTGATTTTTAGCACTTATGTGTTGATCCAGAAAAACGGCATTTTGGTCATATTAACCAGGTGCTCTGAAAGATTTTTGAAAATCAATTAAGCTATCGATCTCAAATATGTAAACCATGCCGAGGTCAGCATTTTTGGGCTATAGCAAATATACATACTTCTTATTTTTATTTGCATACTAGCTGCATCCCGCGGTTTCACCCGCGTAGCCCTGGTATCATTATAGCTATCTGCCAGTGATATTTCCGTCAAAACTGATCTAACCGTTTTGAGTCCATAGGGAAAATACATACATATATTTGTATTATGAAAACTGACGTGGTTTTCACACATTTTATTTATATTACACGGGAATTACTCGCGTAAGATTAGGCCGGTTACATACATATACACACATAGTCTTTTACATATAATTAGATTACATCAGGCATATTTACAACATAGTGCAGAACCCCTGATAATACAAAAACCAAGGATTTTTTAATTGTACCATCCCCAAACTATAGTAGTAAAAACAAGCCGACCACTTCGAAAAGGCCCGAAGTCCTATAATAACATTATAACAAGATATTTATAGCCAATCTGTATTTATAGAGGCCACTTAGGCAAACTGTGTAACAACAGAACTTTAACTACCCGCAAGAAGTTTGCTATTAAATTCTCTAAAGATTTTGCAACAATCTATGGTATTAGAAGTTGGTACGTTACTCAGAGCATCAATTTGAACAAGCAGTTTTAAGTTTATCTTAGTTAGTTTCACTGTTTGACCACAAAAAATAAGTAAGAATCAGATTAAATATTATTTGATTGGATTCGCTTTGTGGCTCATTTTTCTAAAAATCTGTTAACACTAACACGAGCTCTATTTTATGTATTTGCATTTCATATTGTGAAAGTCACACCAATCGACACCGCTTTATGGTTGATATTCCGAAAACCCGTACAAGCGCTTTGATTCCACTTTTATTATGCGAACTGCTAGTCTGTGGAATGCGCTACCAGAATGGGTGTTCCCCTATAGTTACAATCTGGGTGTCTTCAAATCACGAGTGAATCGGTTCCTTCTAGGCAAGCGTGCTCCATCGTAGACCGCATCATCGCTTAACATCAGGTGAGTGGGTGGTCAAACGCGAGCCTATTTCTAAATTTAAAAAAGTCGGAAAATATATGGCGAGCTAAGATCATTTAAGTTTACATCCAGAACTTAGCCACGCCACGGGTTTGAAAATGATGTAACGTGACGTAAATGACCCCAATGCTGGGTGAATTGAAATAATTTCTCGTGCTTTCGGCTAAGTTCTGAATGTAAACTTAAATGATCTTAGCTCGCCATATAGTTTCTGATATTTTTTCTTTATTATAAAGTCTTCATATCACGAGTGAATCGAATCGTATCGTTTTTCTAGGCAAGCGTGCTCCATTGTAAACCATATCATCGCTCAAACGTAAGCCTATTGTATGATAATAAAAAACTGGTAACAATTTTAGGGGGTCATTTACGTCACGTTACATCATTTTCGAACCCGTGGCGTCATATTCATATATTAATGGTTAAGGGTTATTAAGGGTTAATATATAATCATATATTAACCCTTAACAGGTAGTCTGCCAGCTCGGCAATGGGCAGAAGTGATTGGCCTTAGAATGGTCATGGACCTACACCGTCCTACGTCAACATCATTAACATCCGTAAGTAATATCATTTCAATCTCATTGTATATAGCCCTTTATTATTAGAGAGTGAAACACTAAATCATCACCATCATTTCAGCCATAGAGCGTCCACTGCTAGACATAGGCCTCCCTCTTCGATTTTTTGGAAATCGAAGAGGGACCGGTTGGAAGCGGCCTGCATCCAGCATTTTCCTGCGGTCTCTTTTGGGTCGTTTGTCCATTATGAGGGTGGGCGTCCTACGCTGCGCTTACCAGTCCGGGTCGAGCCCCATCGGCTATGTGCTATATGCCCTGTGAAACATGTTAAAACATGTATGCAACTCACGAAAGTTTAAAAGTTACTCTTATACAAAGAGTTTCAGTTTCTATTTCATGTAGGAAGTTTATCTGGGTCTTTCGTACTATCCACAGATCGGGTTATTATTACAGACCCAGACATAATTTTTATCGAGTAATGAACAATGTTCATTACTCGATAAAAATAAAAATAAGCAAGAGGTGGCGGAGGACCGAGATTTATGGAAGGAAATGGGGCGACCTTTGCAGACAGTGGGATAGTATAGGTTAAAAAATAATTAACAATGTTGAAATTTCTGTTTTAATAACTCTTAAAAACTCTTTTATTTTACGCAATTATAGAAAAAAGCGGAGTGTATAATCTATATATATAAAAGAAAGTCGTGTTAGTTACACTATTTATAACTCAAGAACGGCTGAACCGATTTGGCTGAATATTGGTGGGGAGGTAGCTTAGAACCAGGAGACGGACATAGGATACTCTAAAAACGACCGATTTTGATGAAATTTTGTGTTCCTGGAGCGGGTCATAGTAGCGAGGCCGAAGGCCGAGCTTACACCCGTGCGAAGCCGGGGCGGTCGACTAGTTAGTGATGAAACAAATTTACCTTTGTGAAGTTCTATCATAATTATACGAAGTTCATCCGAATAGATTAACTTGATATTTACTTATTGTACCGCACGTAGTATTACGCCAATCCAAACTATAGTTGAGCGTAATTTTTTTCCTTGAGTATAAAATCCATTTTACCCTCGCCTTTGGTTCGCGTTGATAAACGTCTCAGCTAAAATTGTTTGTTTTATGCACTCGTTGTACAATCTACTATTTACACACAAAAATCCTGTAAACAATCACTTTAACACAACGTCGCCTCAGTCCACAATGCGATTACTCTTTCACGTGATTCGACAGATTGGCCAAAACCGCAGCGTGCGGTTCTCCGCACGCCCTCTGTAAGCGTTTACTTTCAACGGATTTCGGTTTAGTGTAAATTTTTACCCGACTTCCCAGAAAGAACGTGAGTTTTCCGGTGTACGTTATGTTCCAAATATTTTGGAGAGTGTGAATAACATTTTCCTATAACGGATTTTTTTTTATTCGGTAAAAGGCTTGCGTTTGAGCGCCTACTCGCCTGACCTTAACCGATATTAGGATTGGTCCCATGGTATTTTATTTAACATTGGAATAAGCTGAAGTTTAACAAATCTTTCAGATCGCCTGGTTATTGCGACGCGTGACTGCTGGCTTGACTACTGCTGGCTTTTTCTGGCTTAACGCATAAGCATTGTCATTCAGCACGGTAACGCCGCCAGCATTCTGGGTACGCTGTCAACTGATACTGGACTTTAGCATTTTGATTGTCTTTAGACCCTCAACGGTCTGCGGGCATTCTAACTGTTTTTGAAGTGTTAGTGTTAGCTGTATTTTGTTTAAATAAAAAAAACACTTGCCCTCTTAAAAATTATAACCCTACAACACTCCAAGGTTGTATTCAACCAAATCCACACGCCTGGTAGCACATTAAATGAGTAAACAGGCGTATCTAATTTAGGCGTACCTAAAAGACGCATCAACTTGGCTGACGGACCGCCGTCCAACCAACGGAAGAAAAAGAGATTTTTTTCTCTTTCGCTCCTGTTGGTCAAACAGCAGTCCGTCAGCCAAGTTGATGCGTCTGTTAGGGCTATAAGAAAGCCGAATTTTCTGAAACTTATAACTATTCAAATATAAGATACGATTTGAAAATATTATTTGTGAGATTGCCGCGGGGTGCATCCCTTGTTATTGTAATATCCGTGCACTTTGAGTGTAATCACGAAATTCCAAGGTTTTGGCATAGCACGGGTCAAGAGTGGAGGCGAGAAATATACATACTAGTCTAGAATAATGTGCTTCATCAGCCAGAAGACATCAACTGCTGAACATAGACCTTTTTCCCTGCATCATATGGTTGCCCGCGACTCTCACGATGTCGTGGATCCAATCTAGTGGGAGGCCTACCTTTATACGCTGCTTCTTCCGGTTCGTCTCCACTCAAGAACCTTTATTCTCCATCGTTTATCGGTTAATGGCCTAAATTGCCACTTCAACTTGCAAATTTGAATAGCTATGTCGGTGACTGTGGTTCTTCGGCGAATATCCACGTTCCGCACGAAGTCTATCGCACAAAGAAACTCCGAGCATAGCTCTCTCCATTGCTCGCTGTGTGACTCTGAGTTTTTCCAAAAGGCCAGAAGTTAAGGACCACGTCTCAGTACCATAAGAATGTGCTTATTTCTCTCTGACTAGAACTTCTAGATTACCAGTCCCAAACACCAAGGAAACTTTATTTTAAACTTATCAAGACAAACCAGGTAGATATATACCTAATGTTGTATATTTTGTACAATGATAATTTTAAGTTAGCGTAGAGGCATATCATCATCATCATTTCAGCCATAGGAAGTCCACTGATGGACATAGGCCTCCCTCATCGATTTCCAAAAGGGCCGGTTGGAAGCGGCTTGCATCCAGCGTTTTCCTGGGGTCTCTTTTAGGTCGTCTTTCCATCTTGTACTGTTCCGCATAAATAGAAAGAATAGAGAGGCATAAATAACACTTAATGATTTTCTCAGATTATCGCGTATGTAACACATTTAAACCTACCTGCGACCAAGGACACTGCAAAGAAACGTAAGTTAATACATGCGATAAAATATTTACGCGCTTTTAAAACTGTTAAATTGCAATACATAAATAACACTTCCATCTTTAATTCTCATCGATTAGTTATAATTACGGAATTGCCTTGCAGATATAAAAAATATTACCTGTTTATACTAATTATAATTGTTTTTAAACGACAAATAGTTCTTAACAAATATTAATCAAACAAGTCTTCATTCACTCATTTAAGAAGTCATTGTGAATGGTTATAACAAAGATCGCTTTTACTTTTACGCCTTAACAAACTAATATCAAAAAGGTATCGTTAAAATTCTCAGATTTGAATCCTTTAGATACAAATTGATAGCTGTATGTCTGTACCGTGTGATGCGGGTAGACCGACCCGCAAGGCTGCGGCCTGCCCGGCGGCTATCCCGCATTCCTTCACCCGGGACTTTGTAATATCCCCATCCATATTTACTAAACCTTTTTAAAATTCCACAGACGTTTTATTTCAATTTGCATGAGGAAACATTATATAATGGTGGCAATATGATATCTGGTAGTGGTAGGACTCTTTTTCAGGGGTCCGCCTGAGGAAGTACCACACCTTTGCCAGTTATTCAACCGCCAAGCATTAGTGTCCAAACACTACTGTGTTCCTGATTGAAGGGCAATGTTTCCAGGGAAATAACAGGGCACACAGTTATTGTACATCTTATATCTCGGGGTGACGAGCGCAGTGCATTGCCATCCAGGGGTTTGAACTGTTGAAGTTCAAAATTCTGATTGGCGTTGAGCTGTTATGGGCAAGCGTGAAGAGCCATCCATCAAGCGAGCGACTTAGCTCGTCTCGTCACTCAGTATCATAAAAAAATACTGTTTCATATGTTATTGACGTCACATCGATACAGATTAAAAACTCGACTCACTTCACCAGCCAATACAAGTTTTTTTAACCTATACTGTCCCACTGCTGGACAAAGGGCATCTCCTGCAAGTATACGTTTTAAAAACCCAGGACAAACGAGCTGATGATTTAAAAACGGGTGAATAGATTTTCTTGAATCATGGCTAAGAACGCTCTCCAAAAAGTCACCTTTCTATCAAAAAACTATATCAGTATCAGTTCAGCCATTTGGGAGCTACGATGTCACAAACAGACATATAGATAGATATATACACACGTTAAACTTATAACCCCCTGTGTTTGCGTCAGGTACTAAAAATGACCGTAACCTAAAACTACGCCATTAAGCTACCAGACTGATTTATTTTTTATCTATATACATAAAAGGCGATGTGTATGTATGTGTGTGTGTAATTATGTTTCTTATGGACTCTGAAACTGCTGGAACGACTTTGATGAAATTTGCAGGCAATCTTCAGATTAGCCCATCGCCACTCTTATGAAGTGTGTCAGCGATGGGATCATTTTTGTGTTTCAATATTTTCCCTACTTAAAACTAGAACAAGAATTGAACTTTATACATTGACATATTTACATCATATAAAAAAGTTTTTATCGAACTCAAAGGAAGTTGCTGTCGCTACCACAGAGCTTGCTTTCAGGAGGTATATAACGCAGGAGAAACCGCGGGGTGCAGCTAGTGTAAAATAATGGTGGATTATTCTTTAAGACTCCTCCCTACCCCCGCTGTCAAGTAAACTGCTAGCTCCACAATTTATTTCTTTTTTAATTACATTAAATAACCTAAACCTTTTAAAAGTAATACAATAGTGTAAATAACAGTGCAACTTACAAGTGACAGTGTTTTCCATAAGTGGAATTAAGTTTAAATCCAATTAAACTCACAAGAAAGTCAAAATCACTTATTTTGATCATCCATTAAAAAACCTGGAGATAAATGGAACTCGTGCACAATACGCACAAAATAGACAAGATAAGTAAACTTTTTATCACTTGCTCCTTAATGCAACCCCTAAACACAGCCCATGCACTCGATTATAATTTTATAACTGTTTATTATTAAACCAAGAGGGTAAGTTAGTGCAAGTTATATTGGGATACAAAAAGAATAGGGTAGTAAAACATAGATTGACAGTGAACGGTGTAAGCGGATGCTTATTTGAACGTAACGCGATAAGGACAAATAGTCGATTTGGTATACGACCAGTTAAAATAGTTTCTGGATCAGAGTATTATCGAGTTCGAATCCGGGCATTCGCAATTAATTTTGCTCATTATCTTCAACATTACAATTCATTCTACTCAAGATCTCGAGTTGAAATCGTACCTTGACGTAGAAAATAAGGAAATCTACATATTAAATCTCTGGAACTATACTTTTTAGTAGCTACATAGAAACTAATTCCTGTTGTACCGAAATATGACTAACATGGGGAAAGTTATACGTACACCTCCACAGATGCCGCTTAGAGAGGCAGTGTCGAATCCAGATGTTTACTTCAGCCCTGGATTGGGTACTCCAGATACAGATTTAAGGTCGAATTTCAGTAGTTCTAACAAAAACAACGAAAAGAAGAGAAAGTTAAGTGGCTCCGAAACAGAAAGTATGTCTCAACATTTTGAATTGATGTACAATAATATCCAAAGCTTATTTATGGACTTTAAATCGGAACAAAAAAAACTTCAGACAAAATATGCCGAGAAATCAGTCAGTTGAAACAACAAAATGAGCAGATCATACTGTCGAATACTGAAATAAAAGAAACTGTCTCGACTATAGTAGCTGAACAGAACCAACTGAAGTCCAGAGTCGACAATCTAGAAAAGGATCGAAAAACTGTTAGTCAAGACGTGAGAAAGCTGGACACTCAAGTAGAACAACTGCAAAGAAAAATTAACGAGGCCTCCATTGAAATCAGAAACTTGCCATCTGAAAGTCTGGAACATCCACAAGAATTCATGAAAAAAATACACGAAGTTTTAAATTTGGCTTATAACTCCCAAGATGTAAAAACAATCTACCAGCTGCCGTCAAAGCGTGGCCTGCCTAAAACTATGATAGTCGAGTTTAACTCTCTAGAGAAAAAAACTTCCCTACTAAAAGCTTTTAAAGCTTATAATATGGCCAATAAAGACAACAAGTTTAGCACTGATACAATCAGAATAAAAGGCGACAAAAAACAGATATATCTTAGCGAGTTACTCACATACAAAGCAAGGCATCTGTACTATCTGTCGCGCGAACTTGCCAAGGGTGGCCAATATAAGTACTGCTGGACAGCAAGTGGCAAAGTCTTTGTTCGGAAGGAGGACGGCCTGCCGGCATTACAGATAACCTCGACCGAGCAAATCAAAGAATTGGAGATACCGGATCTACATACCGATTGACTAGCTGTAGAATCTTTTTATTATTACATTATTTTAAGCCATATATTTGAAAACTACTCTCTGATTACTCTGATTTACTTTTTACGTTTGTTTAATTATACATTAACTTTAGCATTTAATCTAATAATATCTTTATGTAGAACTCAAGACCGATGCCTTATTGGGTATTACTATATTCAGTCAACTTACTCATACGTACACAACACACTTACAAGTAAAACTCACAAAACACAGTCACAACAAAATATGAAAGACAATAACTTGTCTTTGTCCTACTGCACTCTACGGCGATGCTCAATGTTAACCCTAAATCACATAATACCATGTGGATGCCAATCCCACATGCAAATAAAAATCTATAAATATGAACCAGATTAGTGAAATGTCATCAGACATTGAGGCCATCAATGTCGCCAACTTTCACACATTGAGCACCCCTGAGGAGTGTAGATTGTATCTAAACTCAAAGCAATTGCGAAATCTATCAGTCATCAGTATGAATATTAGGAGTATCAATTGTAATATCGAAGCGTTTGAAGTACTTTTATCCCGATTTGAGCTAAAACTTGACATAATCATACTCACAGAATGTTGGCTCCTAGGCATTAGCTCTCCCCCAAATCTAGCTGGCTATGATGTGTACTTCACTAAAAAGGTTTGTAATCAAAATGATGGCGTAGTAGTGTATATTAATAACACACTCAAAAATATATCTGTATACGAACCGAATACTATTAGTGACGCAAGCTGCCTGGTTATAAAGCAAGGGCAAGCGGTTAGCTTTATAGCAGTTTATCGTCCACCTGCTTATAAAAACCCTACAAAATTTCTTAACTCTTTAGACTTACTTTTACTAGAAACAAAAATGACTCCAACTCTGGCTTTACTAGGCGACATTAACATTAACATCAGAGATAACCTCGACGAACATGCTTCAGATTACCTCTCATTACTAGCAACACATGGATTACTTCCAGGTTTCATCAATCCTACTAGAGAAAATAGTTGCCTCGACCACTGCATGCTGAAATCGAACTATAAACCAACGGTCATTCTGCTTCCCACTCTAGTGACTGATCACTGTCCGGTGCTACTACAACTAAATAGTAAGGATGAATTTAAAACCTTTTCTGAACAAACGTTTGCAAAATGTGACGTTCAGGCAGTAACACTCGAATTGAGTAAAGTAGACTGGCATAGTTGTCTTGATTTCTCTGACGTAACTTGTGCTACAGATGTATTCCTAAAAACGATCTCATCAATAATAACAAAGCATACAGTAATAAAAAAACTACCCAGGTCAAAAAATAATCTTAAACCCTGGATAACCCCAGGGCTGATCAGAAGCATACGAAAAAGAGATAAGTTGAATTTAAAAAGCAAAAAAGAGCCAGAAAATACTGAAATAAAAAATATATACATAAAATACCGAAACATGTGTAATAACTTAGTAAAAAATATTAAAAGATTATACGAGCGATCAGAAATTAAAAAATGCGGGAAAGATTCTAAAAAAACATGGAAACATATAAAACGTATTTGTAGCTTCTCTAACAAATCGAACCCTGTGGAAAAATTACTTAAAAATGATCACTGCACCAGTGCCTCCTTGAATAAAATTAATAATTATTTTGTAAACGTAGGTTCGAGCCTTGCAAATGACATTCTAAGCAAACTTAATACTTCAGAGACCTCGCTAGTAGCAGATATTAATGTGAAAAATAAAATATCAGAATCATTTTGTCTTTTACCCACAGACGAGATAGAAGTTCTCTCTGTAATAAAATCACTAAAGACTGACTCAGCTCCTGGATGGGATGGTGTCTCTACTAAAGTTATAAAAGAAGCCCTTCCGTATTTATTGAAGCCTATTACTCTTATATGCCAGGCAAGTCTGGATAGCGGATCTGTCCCTAAAGCTCTAAAAAAATCAGTTATATGTCCGATACACAAGGGTGGGGATGAAACCAAAATGGAAAACTATAGGCCAATATCATTGTTGCCAGTGCTTTCCAAAATACTTGAAAAGCTCGTAAATAAACGCCTCCGCCACTACTTAGAATCTAAAGAACTCCTATCTAAAAATCAGTTTGGCTTTAGAGCAGGAGTATCCACTGAAGATGCAGTCAGCACGCTTACCCAGCAAGTAATACTCCAAATGGATAAAAGTAGTAAATCAGTGGGTGTTTTCCTTGATCTGGCGAAGGCGTTTGATACGGTGTCTATCCCAATCCTTCTGGCTAAGCTAGAAACAATCGGAATCAGAGGGGTCCCGCTAAAGTGGTTCACTAGCTACCTTCACGACAGGACTCAGTTGATAAAAATAAAAGACGATCTGAGTGATGAGGCCAACGTTAAGTTCGGTGTGCCACAGGGTAGCATCCTTGGTCCCACACTCTTTCTGTTATATATTAACGACCTGTGTGACTTAGACATTGATGGAGGCAAAGTTTGTACCTACGCGGATGACACAGTGCTAGTATTCGAGGGCAAATCTTGGAATGATGCAGAAGCTCTAGCCAATAAAGGGCTGCATAAGGTCGCAAACTGGCTCAGAAGTAACCTACTAACCGTAAACGTCTTGAAAACGAAGTACATGACTTACACTATGAACTCCACAACTCAACCAAAATCTCCTCTCACATTAAAGATTCACGATTCAAATTGCAGCTATCACCAACAATGTTCCTGTTCTCCCCTCGAATTCACTGAATCAATCAAATATCTAGGAATATATCTTGATAAACACCTACGATGGGATGAACATATTAAAACACTAACAGGAAGAGCTAGAAAGCTTATATACATTTTTAAAAAGTTAAGACACATTCTATCTGCAGACATCCTCCTGACAGTTTATTACGCTCTGGCACAGTCAATCATCACCTACTGTATTACAATATGGGGTGCAGCTGCCGCCACCCACCTGATTCCTTTAGAAATAGCACAAAGAGCACTACTTAAAGTCATGTATTTTAAACCACGGCGCTATCCTACACATTGTCTGTATCAGGAAACTAAAGTTCTTACTATAAGACAGCTATTTATAAAACTTCTTTTATTGCGACAACATTCAAAGGTTGACATGGAAATAATTATTGAAAAGTCAAAAAAAAGACGATCAGACATTATTTTTAAAAACATAAAATCTCGTACTAATTACGCAATGAAGTCATTTGTAGGACTAGGCCCTGCTCTATACAACCGCTTTAGCAAACTTAAACCCATCTTAAAATTAAATCGTTATGCTTGCAATAAAACCTTAACAGACTACTTAATACAGCTTGACTATAAATCAACTGAGAATTTGCTCAAAATAACTTAACTGATCGACATAATAATATGATAATTTACTTACTGGCGCTTGATTGGAGTACTCTTAACTGACTCACTATAGTTAAATAATGACACATTATGACTCTTAACCTTAAATATTAGAAGTACCAGATGACTGATCACTGAAACAATCACACAAAATACCACCCAAACAACCAACACTCGACACTAAACACACTCAAACTGACAGATACACTCACTCACATTAACACGCACACGTACACCACCCGCCTTTACCACCTTTATAAAACCACCTACTCAGGCAAAACACACCTTCATAAACTTGATTGACAAAGAATATTAGTAATTTACCAAAAGGCTCTATTGTATATGTAAGTAAATATTAGTACTGTCACTTTTACATTCTTCGCCAACGCGCCTAGTATGATTAATTTTATTAACACCGCTGTTATGAAAAACCTAGTTTAAGTTCACCTCTGCGGGGAAGACAATCATGCCCAGAGTTGAAAACTGTGACCTCACGACACAGGTTATCCTAGTGTGGGGGACAGTGTTCCACTAAGGTACATAATTGTTTGATTATTTTCACCTCTCTTTCACAACATTTGTATACATATATATATATAACTACATATAACTACCTTTTAAGATTTTTATGTACCCATAGTCCTGTAATGGATATCAATAAACGTTTTTATTTATTTTTTATTTATTTTTATTTTAATAAGTGATCGTAAACATGCTCGAGTACGGACCATTGATATAACAATGTGAAACGATGTTTCCAAAACTCCATAGAAGCCTGACAAATTATAAATTACTCGCTGCGCCCCGCGGTTTCACCTGCGTGGTGATGAAAATCGGTGATGATGATGATTAAAAGTAGCCTATGTGTTAATCCAGGGCATAAGCAATGTGTATTCCAAATTTCATCCAAATCCATCCAGCTTTTTCCGCGTGATTGAGTAACAAACATCCATCCATCCATCAAAACTTTCACATATATGATAAGTACTAGCTGTACCCGCGACCTCGTCCACGATTTCTTCAGAAAAAATTGCCTATGTCCGTCCTCATGATACATACTATTCCTCCCAAAATTTTATCGAGATCGGTTAAGCTGATTAGCTGTGATTATGTAGCAAACAGACAGACAGAGTTACTTTCGCATTGATAATATTAGTGTTGATTAGTGTGAAGTGTGATAGCGTGATTTAATTTGATCTGCGCCTCTCTAGTAGTCTTAATGACTTTACTATACTGGCATGACTTCGACTTGACCGTGATTTACTTTGCTTGACTCTGACTGTACAATACAATACTTTGATTATGATTTGTTTGACAATATCTGAATACTATTTTCAACAGATTCTTCGGAGAAATCCTTATGAGTAATTGTAATTATTTTATATTATAGAACTTCCTCTGAAGCAATTTCTACAAAGCATCCACATATTTCTCAAAGCTCCCAGGACTTCGTATAAACTGACGTACCTAAACTCTAAGACACATCGTCTTACTGCATCGCAGGTGCGCTATTTAGTAATTCAAGGTAAGACAAAGGCACTGCATCACCTGATATCACTATGTTACGCCCGCCGGTACGCCCGACCGACGTCCCGAGAGGATGTAGAGAGTGCCGGATACTCAACACTTGTTCTTCATGTCACGGGACCCGGGAGACTATGTTGTAAGAGCTTGAAGCCGTCTTCGCAGACGAGTATTAATAGCAGAACCTTCATATCCATGTCTCATCAACGCCATCTATTTTAGTTTGATGAACTATTTTTCAAGCCTTGTAGAAACCCTGGGAAAATTTATTTTTTATTTTAAATTAAAAATAGGCTTGCGTTTGACCGCCAGCTCGCCTGATGTTAAGCGATGATGCGGTCTACGATGGAGCCGCATGCCTAGAAGGAACCGATTCACTCGTGATTTGAATACACCCAGATTATAACTACAGGGGAACACCCATTCAGGTAGCGCATTCCACAGACTAGCAGTTCGCATAATAAAAGTGGAATCAAAGCACTTCATACGGGTTTTCAGAATTTCAACTATAAATCAGTGTCGATTTTTCGTGCCCGCTCTGGCAGTCCAATAGAAAAATGGGCAAGACGGAATCAGATCATGCAGATCCAGTGCACTCTCTAGCTACTTTTACTTGGCAAATAACCAATCTTTAATATGACATTTGGCAGCTCTAAGCTTCTGGCTTCCTCGACTTGACCTATTCTAGAAGGACTGACAACCAAGTCTTTAAACTGTATTGCTATGTTTCATGAAAATGCAGATCTCTAATGCTTTTAGAGCTATCAAGTTTCAGCCCCCGCTGATGCCTTATTGAGAGGTTGGGTGAAGCCACAGAAAAAAAACTCACTTCAGTGGGTAAAGCGTTATCTCAAACGCCCAATTTGTAACTCAATTTGGCCCAACGGAAAAACAATGGTAAATGGTAAAAATGGTAGGCAACAATGGTCGATTACATTATTATCTGGGCGTCTTCAAATCACGAGTGAATCTTCTACGCAAGCGTGCTCCATCGCAGACCGCATCGTTGCTTAACATCAGGCAAGTTGGCGATCAAACACAAGCCTGTTCCTAAATAACTAACTCCACAATTATTTTTAACTTTACCTCAACGACCTAAACTTAGTTCTATATTCACGTTCACCATATTTTAGCCTAAATATTCACTTGATCTTATACTTGTCAAAGGTAGTGACTTTATTTTTCAGTGAAAATTATTATTTTTATATTTTTTGTAAATTTCTATTTTTGTTTAGTTATCGGTATGCATGTATATAAAAAAGCTTTTTAATAACAAGATTTTCGTATTTTCTCAGCATTTCATTTTATACCCATATCATGGGGGTGCATAAAATAACTGGTCCGGCATCTTTGTAAGTTCGCACATAGATTTAAAATGACGTCATTTTGCTTACTTGTCTTATTTATGCGTATCTAATTAAACTGTGTATGCAAAATTTAAGCTCAATCGGATAGAAATATGTAACTGTTTTAAAATTTAGTTACAAGATTTGACCCAAACTAATAAGAAAAGTTTAAGGTGATACCCTTCATGTTTGGCGGGAAATTCAAATTTTAAAAAGTTTTTTTGTCGAAAATTGTTGGTCGTTCTTTACATTATCATGTACAGCTATTAATCAGTTACTCACCATATTACTTACATTTGACAATAAACCGTTTGAAACAGCATACATTTGTTTATTGACAAATGTATGCAATAATGTGCATTGGAGATAAATAACTTTACGCGAGTTTGTAAAGAATAATAATCAATTTTCACGAACATCATTATTGTTTACAATAATTACTCGGCCTAGCTACAAGAACAAGAAAAACTGTTTTAAATTTGAATTTCCCGCCAAAGTGAAACGTTTCACCTTAAAAGCTTGTGAAAAATTATAGGTAGGTAGAGGTATTTTCAAGTTTTGGCGAGTAAGCTAATTTGCTAACCGCTAAGCCAAGGTTGCTTTCATGTCTGTAGTGGTAGGACTATTTTGCAGGGGTCCGCCTGGGGAAGTACCACACCTTTGCCAGTTATTCAACCGCCAAGCAGTAGTGTGTTAACACTACTTTGTTCCGGATCGAAGGGCAATGTTTCCAGCGAAATTACAGGGCACACAGAGATTTGACATCTTATATCTCGGTGTGACGAGCGCAGTGCATTGCCATCCAGAGTTTTGAACTGTTGAAGTTCAAAATTCTGAGTGGCGTTAAGCTGTTATGGGCAAGCGTAAAGAGCCATCAGGCGAGCGACTTTGCTCGCCTCGTCACTCAGTATCATAAAAAAAATGTCGGTCTTCAAATCTTGACATGTTTGCAACCAATTTGAGCGTTGGTGAAGCCATATATATGACTGCCCCGGTGCCTCAGTTGGTAGTGAACCTACCTTCTGCGCTTGGGAGCGTGGGTTCGATTCCCAGCCAGGACAAACATTCATGTGATGTGATGTGATTTGTCCTATGTCTGGGTGTTAATATCTATTTAAGTATGTATTTCAAAAATATATATGTACCTATATCAGTCTCTGACAGCCATATTACAAGCTTTGCTCAGTTTGGGGTCAGATGACCGTGTGTGCAAAAATGTAGCAGATATTTATTTATTATTATTTATTAATTATACATCGCTACATCCGAGTAATATAGATAATTGTTTGAAATTGCTATAGAATTGCTTTGCTACATTTCGGTGAACTTTGGCCTTAGTTGCTATCTCTCCTAACATGCATGTCATATCATGCTGATACCTATACTATAATACCTGGTAATAATAATAGGTAGGTATATACTTGGTATTTTAGTACAATAAATAATTCAGTACCTGCCAGCTTTCAAGTCGTCAACTCAACTCGTAATGCTCGTGCTTAGGGCAGGATTTACCACCTACTTAATATATACACGGGATTTAGTGTTCAGATTTGCGTATTTTAGTTAACAGTATTTTTGTTCTAATTCTGACTGGTATTACCTATTGTTTTGACATTGGGGACCAGGAGCTCAACTCATTTTCAAAAATGTTTGACCAAAATTATTGGCGTTTCTGGCTCAAAGCGTATATAGAGTATCTATAATATGGGGTTCTTCAAAGGGGTTGTTAACAGAGTATTTAAGGGTCAGCAACGTATTTGTGATGCCCTTGGTATTGCAGGTATCCATAGGCGGCGGTAATCGCTTACCATCAGGCGGCCCGTCTGCTTGTTTGCCACATATGGCATTAAAAAAAGCATGAGATAATGCTGGGTTATTGGGTTATTTGCACAGAACTTTGGGGTACCAACTCTTGAAAAATATGCCATTTTGTTTTATCTTTACACCGAATAAAATACTGACATCAATCGAAAACGCGTTTCATTATATTTTTTTTCGATATTTTATTATTTTACGCAAATAATAAAAGAAAACAAACAAGATTTTAGTAAAAAAAGTTTTTAAATACAAGCTTTATTTAAATTATTATGCTTTTAATCGAATCTTCAATGCCAATTAGGCAAAAAAAATTACTTGACTTTTAGTTATTGTTAATATGATTTCATTTTTATTTTGGCGGCCATTTAAAAAATGTTACAGTCCAGGATTTAAAAAGTGTATGCAATATTTCAGCAGATGATATGAGAAACTGATTCTAAGTCAGCTTGCGTGATTTGACTTGAAAAAACTATCAAACATTGCAAGTTAAAAGAGCTTGTTTACCAGTTATGGAACTATTGTGGCACATTCATGTTTTGTGTAATATTTGTAGCTGCTTTGCCACCTTAATGGAGGCGTACCTGTAATTGTGTGCGCCTCGTGATTAATGGTCATACAGCTTAATCATTAGACCGTTCATTATTCTTTCTTTCTGCCAAATGCAATTTCACCTTCACCCAACCATCAATCATACCAATCTGAGCCAAAACTAGGCCCTACTTAGTTCTACCCCTACGTTCAAAGGTGTCCCGATGGCAACACGGCAAAGCTCTTAAAGCATCGGTCATGCAGACCCTTTGGTCACGAACCTATAAATCACTGGACGTGATTTAGGCCCGAACTATGCATTGCGGGTAGGAAATTGATGCTGGGAATGGTGCATGGCGCATTTTGTTCAGAATGGCTGAGTTCTGTGGTTACCTCAAATCAAACAAACAAGGGAGATATGGTAAAAGGCGTGGCGGGTGCGTACGCATCTGGCCTAAATCAGGCTTAATCCGTTTAATCGGACTCATCCAGCAGACGACCTTCTTGCTCTTTTTTTGCTTGTGAACTAATTAGTTCGTTAGTGTGGCTTCAATTTTTTGAGTGTTTGTAAAAATAAGTGAGTCGTACTAACAATTTCTAACCGATCCTTAACTGTTGGCCTTTTGAAAAACTCAGAATGGAGAGAACTATGCTCAGTTTTTTTTTGCGCGATAAAATCCGGAACGTAGATATTCGCCAAAGAACCAGAGTCACCAACATAGCTATTAAAATTTGCAAGTTGAAATGGCAATAGGCAGGCCACATCGCTCAAAAACCGATTACCGATGGGGAAGAAAGGTTCTTCAGTGTAGACCACAAGCCGGAAGACGCAGCTTAGGTAGGCCTCCCACTAGATAGACTGACGACATTGTGAGAGTTGCGGGCATCCAATGGATTCAGATGGCAGGATATCGTTCAGTGTGGAGGTTAAAGGTGCCTATGTTCAGCTGCAGTGAATGTCTTCTGGCTGATAATATTGATGATGATACTAACAATTTTTGCGTTAAGCTGTTTAAGCTGTATAGTGTTTTTTTTTAAATAAATATTGCTGATATTTGAACACGAATGATAATTATTGTACTAAAGCATATATCCTTTTTATGTCTGACTAGCCGTCCGCCCCGGCTTCGCACGGGTGTAAGCTCGGCCTTCGGCCTCGCTACAAAATATAATATAGCCTATGTCACCCGGGGATAGTGTAGCTTCCCAACAGTGAAAGAATTTTTCAAATCGGTTCAGTAGTTTCGGAGCCTATTCATTACAAACATACAAAAATAGGTACAAATCTTTCCTCTTTATAATATTAGTGTAGATCTGAGCGCGTCACCTTGCCTAATAATAAAAACATTACAGACAATTACAGGCTTGGTTATAGAATAAGTATGTGTAATAAGCAATTCTTATGAAACATACTTATTCTATAACCAAGCCTGTAATAGAACCACGTTTCTTGTGACTACTTTCTTCCTTTGACTACATCCCAGTTTTAAAAACGATAAGACGGTTCCAACTACATTTCCTATCTCCGATGTAGTTCCTTTGAGAAATATGCACAAGCAGTTTAAATGGGCATGTATTCTTCGTCTATCGTTTTACATCATTAGACAATTTTGTAAAATGCAGATAAACCTCTACGAGAAGCAAAATGATACTGCTTTATATGTGAAGTCCGATACGACAACTCTTTATTGACACCACAGAAATGATATTACAAGAAGAATGCATGAAAAAAAATACAATTTAAAAAACGCAGTTTTGTTTCGTCCACGTTTGTAACAGAATTTTCGTAACCAGCTACGAACATAATTATTTTTCTTGTTCGATAACCAGCTACGAAAACAGAATAAAACTTGGATGACATATTAGCTATTATAATTTTATAACCAAACCAATTTGATGAAATTGCTATGGGACCCGTCTGAAAATATATCTTTTCAACAAAAAAAAAAAACTGTTCATTAAAGAATGAGGTTACAAATATAAAAAACAACCGAAATGAGTACGCTCTCCTTTTTCCTTTTTTGAAGTCATCGATTTCTTGTTTCAATATAATTTTTCCCGTAACTTCTCATGCCCCCTTAGTTTATTTTTCCGCGAGTTCAAGCCTTCAATGAAAAGTGGGCACTTAACTCGTCAAACGCCAATCTTAGCCCGTCACAGCCACAGCACACGGCATAGAAGGAGTAGGGAATATGTAGATGTGACAGAGGTCTTTAGTTGCCTACTGCTTATAGACGGGTGAAGACGGTCTGTGATCGAACAAGACCAAGAGATTTTTATACATAATTCCTGGTATGAAAGTAGGCTAACTTTATTTTTATTGGTTAACAGGCTTGCGTTTGACCACCATCTTGTCTGTTAAGCGGTGCTAAAGACTGCGATTGAGCACGCTTGCTTAGAAGAAACCGATTCGTGACTTGAAGACACCCATATTGTAACTATCGGGGAACACCCATTCAGGCAGCACATTCACTCCACTGTCTAGCAGTTCGCACAGTAAAAGTGCGAAAGTTAAACTCTTTTAACGTTTCGTAAGAAATACATTTCTTTCAAAGCGTTAAAAAAGATCCATTATAGATAGAGCTCTTTCTCTTAAGTTTCTTTATCAGTATACACCAGAAATCAGAAACATCGGGCCGCTCCTTTATGTTTAAAAATGTGTCTCAAATTTAGCATGATGTACACAGAAAAAGGACAATTAGCTTAAAAGTAGTGGTAATTTAGCTTAAACGAATTAAACAGGTTACATTCTTTACTCATATGCCAAAATTGTTGTTACCTGAACGAAACTGATATATTTTTGTCAGGACGGTGAATTGCAGGGTTGTACACTTTTTTAATATACTAGGGATTGGGATATGACCTCTAAAAAACTCGAAAGGGTATTTATTATTTGACAGACGGCCTTGCATGTTTATAAAATCACATGACGGATTCTATGCTACCAGTTCTTATTCTCTGATAATGTGTAAATAAATGATTCGACTTTGACTTTAATGACACATCTACACACAACTATATCGTTCAACTTATCTATGACAGAATAATCTATTACCAGAAATATTACCGCATTAGCTGTTCACTCCCTTACTCCACTAATACAAAGGAGGACATATCATATTATCTAATTAATTCAATGTATCCTAATTATGAGGAAAATATTGTTGTTATTATGTTTCCCGGGAATAGTTGTCGGTTTTTTCGATATACAGGAAGTGACGTCAGACAGGATGTTGAGACTGCCCAGGGGTTTTGCCACGGCCATGAAGGATATAGCGCAGAGTTTGCCGTCTAAAGCGATCACTGTAATTAGAGGAAACTCCACAAATATCAGGTAAGTAGATATACTAAGGCCAAAGGTCCTTATCATTATGAAGCAAAACTTGCTTCCAAGAAGCTCGGTGTACTTTCCAGAGTGAAGCGAGTCTTCATCCGGGTCAGTGACTTCTACTTTACAAAGCACAATTGCGGCCCCACGTGGAGTATTGCTCCCACCTCTGGAATGGCGTACAGGAATACCAGATGCATCCTCTCAACTCCCTACAGTGGCGAGCCACTAGAATTGTTAATGATCCGTTAGTAACAAACTGGACCCCACTTAGCCTCCGAGCCTATCTTGTACCGCTTGTTTTTCGGGAAACATTCTGAAGAGCTTTTTGTAATTCACATACTGATACTGAAAAATTGCTCACCTGCACTAGCAAAGCTGGAAATCGCACATTGCCCGGTTCTGGCGCGCCTTTCTCTCGCAGATCTGCAAGGTGTGAATCGTCATTCCCAGAAAGTCTTCTCGCCGTACTACAATATTGAGTATTTTGAAACGGGTTTTTACAAACACCTCTCCGAGCTGGCAAAGCATCACCAACGCTGCTAGTGTTGCAGATGTTCATAAGCGGCGATTACCGCTTACCATCAGACGGACTGCATGACTTTTTGCCACTCATTCCTATTAAAAAAAACAGTCCGGTAGCCTATTCCCATATAATAAAAACAAAAGGACAGTTTGTATTGTCTGTGTGCTGTTGTGTGCACAGAAAAGAGATGGGTAAAAATTCTCACTTCAGTGGTTGTGTGTGTCAAACTTTTTACTTTACAATGATACGAAATTCTAATGTGACATGACGTGTTTATGAGCTATACAAGTGTACAACTGCACACTTCACGTCATATTGTACCAAATACCGAGTTCCTCTTGCAGGAAAAATTGGGTATAATAGGACAGAGTAGGAGACAGTGGCGTAGCTATCGGAGGGCTAGGCGGTGCCGTGCACCGTGGCCCTCAAGCTCAGGGGGTTCTCAGAACCTAACCAGTGACCCTTAAACTGAACTAGCGATTGTTTTTCCTTCATACATATACATATAGTAAATAGCTTAGAGCACAATAAAAAGTTTTAGCTATAAAGTAGCTTTTTATCTTTAAAGGATTTACATTTCTACTTGATATAACCTAACGCAGTGTAGATAGGGCCCCATTTTATTTGCACCAGGGCCTTTGTTTACCTAGCTACGTCACTGGTAGGGGATGGAATACTTATGATTGATAGTAAACTAAGGAGTAGATGCATAAGTCATAGTTATCAAGTGAAACGACTCTATGGGAACAGATCTTTTGCATGTATGTTTGTGGCTTTGTTTGTATATTTTTGGACAATATCCTAGGTTTGAATATGAGCAAAAACAGTCGAGGGATTGCGAAGATATATCGATCGTGGGTGTTAGGGGCAAACAACTAAGTAATATAAATTTTATGATTTAGAAGCAAAATTTTGTTAAGTTTTTACAAGAGAAAATGTCCCCTTTTTTTCTAGATCGGCAGATGTATTCGAGCTCCTATGCCTACTCAGTGAAAACAACATACAGGTTATTAACCTTGATATTACTGAGCAGGATAATAAAGAAATGGTAAGTACAGATTTGCTATTAATACTAACAACATTAAGTGGATACTTCAACTTTCTCCTACTCTCTCTCTCTCTCTCTCTCTCTCTCTCTCTCTCTTTCACTCTCTCTCTTCTCTTCTACTATCTTTTCTTTGGTAGTAGTAGAAAATAGTAATAAGAAAAAAAAATAACAGATACAAACACTCTTCCACTTAATCAACATAATAGGTCGGGGAAAAAGTCTTTTCGTATTTTGTATGTATAAAGTTGTAGTAAAAATCTCATCGGTTGTACTGTTTGTATCTGGCTGGTTTTGATACCATTAAAAATATGATATTTTAAAAAAGGAATACAAAAAGTAAAAAGCAATTTCTCGCCATTTTTCAATTGTTTTTTTGTTTGATAAAATGAGTGAATCTAACGAAGAAATTCGATATATTGTGAAATTTTATTACAAAAAAGGGAAAAATGCGACACAAACCGCGAATAAAATTTGTGACGTTTATGGACCTAATGCAGTGTCATCAAGAGTAGCACAATGTTGGTTCAAGCGTTTTCAGTCCGGGAATTTTGATGTCAAAGATGCAGCTCGCTCTGGTCGCCCTGTTACGGATAAAGTAGATGCCATTTCTGAAAAAGTGGACCAAGATCGGCATATTAGTAGTTACGACGTAGCTGAAGAACTGGGGATTGACCACAAAACAGTTTTGACCCATTTGAAAAAAACTGGGTATACAAAAAAACTCGATATTTGGGTGCCACACAAGCTCACTGAAAGAAACCAAATGAATCGTGTACTCATTTGCGACTCTCTATTGAAACGTAACGAAACCGAACCGTTTTTGAAAAGATTGATCACTGGTGATGCAAAATGCATCACCTACGACAAGAATGTGCGCAAACGATCATGGTCAAAGGGAAGTGAAGCACCACAGACTGTAGCGAAACCCGGATTAACACGTAATAAGGTGATGCTGTGTGTATGGTGGGATTGGCAGGGCATCGTTCATTATGAGCTTTTACCGCCGGGCAAAACCATCGATTCGGATCTCTACTGCCAACAGCAGATGAGACTCAAACAAGAAATTGAGAAAAAACGGCCGGAATTGATCAACAGAAAGAGTGTGGTCTTTCATCATGATAACGCCAGACCACACACATCTTTGGCCACTCAGCAAAAATTTAGAGAGCTTGGTTGGGAAGTGTTAATGCATCCACCATATAGCCCTGACCTTGCACCCTCAGATTTCCACCTGTTTCGATCTCTTCAGAATTCTTTGGGTAGTGTTAGATTAACATCAAGAGAGGACTGTCAAAACTACTTGTTGCATTTTTTTGATCAGAAGTCCCAAAAATTCTACAGCAACGGGATCATGTCACTACCTACAAGATGGCAACAAGTTATCGAACAAAATGGCACATATATATTATAATTAAATGTAATTAAACTTGAAAAAAATATGTCTTGAATTTGTTTAAAAAATACGAAGAAACTTTTTCCCCGACCTTATATTTCCTTCCTTCTTTCCTTTTGGAAGTAATAAAAAAGCGTACAATAAAAATACAACAATAAACACATAATAGACTGCTAAAGGCATTGATGTAAGCAAATAGTGGGAAGATACGGGATGAACTGCTTGACGTGGTCGCACAAATTAGGTCCACGGGTCTAATCGACTTCAGTCACAATCGAACTGGCGTTTGTGATAGCACGAGAAGTACTTGTCAAAATTTTGTTTGAATCGAGCCTTATTTAGTTGGTACAATGTTTGGATGTCACGCGTCTTCCCCCTTTTTGAAACAGTCATTGGCTGAAGGACTAAAAATAATCGTCATTTTCTTAAGTTCACTGCCAATGCTAAATAGATTTTATATCAAATAATAATAGTTCTATTTGTAGATTTCGTTTATTTTATTTATCGATTTATTGGTCGATGCAACTCGTGACCAGTATGCTGGCATCTACTTTGCTCAGAGTGAGCATTGCCATACAACGTGGTAATGGGGCCAGCATTTTGGGGACGATTCCCACTGGTAGCGGTTTAATAGATTAGTTTAGTAGGTATGAATATATCATTTTATTTATTTATGTAGGTATATAATAGGTACTCTCATCTCAGATTTAATCTGAGAAGTATGTACCTACTGCAAAGTTCAAAGCAATTATATAGATAAATAGCCTATTTATACATTTTTTGCAATATAATATGAGCAAACATCCCCGTTCTCATTACTTTTCCTATAGCAGGATATTAAGAAATCCTTCAATAATCTCCATTGAGCTTGAGAATAGGATAATGATCCGAATAAGTAAGTAATACTTCATATGAAAATACAATAATTTTAAAAATACTAGCGAAAAAAATAACTCCGTAGTATTGTCCACGTGAATCTTAAGAAACCGTAGGTACATCATAAGTAATTATCAACATAGGCATTCCCCTTTAACCTCCACACTGAATGACATCCTGCCATCTGCATCCACTGGATCCCGCGACTCTCACAATGTCGTTGGTCCATCTAGTGGGAGGCCTACCAAAGCTGCGTCTTCCGGTTCGTGGTCTCCACTCAAGAACCTTTCTTCCCTATCGGTCATCAGTTCTTCGTGCAATTGATATAGTACCACCACAGGTACTGCGTAAAAAAGAAACAAACACATCAACCAACAAACACAGTTTTGCATTCATAATTATTAATACAGAAGTAAGGATAACGATATAAAGATTTATCAACGCCTCTGGTAGAAAAAAATGCCAAAATGGCTCTACCTTGCCAAAGAGCATTGCAATTCAAAGCGGCCATTCGGTCAGCATTTTGAAAACGATGCCTGCTGATAGCGGTTTATTAATTTTGTTACCATAGTTACCGTATTATAATACTTTTACGGTGTTATTGATGTGTTATGTGGTTTGTGGCTCTACAAAATTAGGGCCATTTTTACCCCAAACGCGAGCAAATTCGTAGCAAATGTGAATTACCCGGTGATAGAATTTTTGTTAAAATAAAAATAAGGATTATCGTATATTAAATATTGTTTTCTTTCCAGTATTACGCATACCTGAAGAAAGCTCTTGATATATCGGATGAACGCACGAGCCTCATTATATGCGAACCCTACGAATGTGAAATCATCTTAACAGAGGTACTAGTTAAAAAAGTCTTCTCAGTAATTATTTTACCGAATTTTCTGTTTCATTACTTTTACCTGATTTCTGTATGAAACACTTGTGTGTACCTGTAGTTTCACTCGCATAGATCATCAGGAACAGTACATTTTTGGCCTAGTATCAGTAGTCTGATTATCAGTTAGTCCGCTGATCGGACTCATGAGACTCATGTATTTCGGTGCTATATAATATAATCGGACTATAATACCAATATAATTTTATTAAACACTTTTTTTTAAGGAACTTAAAATTAATACAAAACCGGCAGTAAAATAGGCGACCTTATAGCCTTAAGCGATTTCTTCCAGGCAACCCTAGCTCTAGTTAGCCACTCAAGTTTGAATTCCTTGGATTTGTTTTAGTCACATAATCGTTTTTTTTTACCCCCGACGCGAACAAAGGGGTGTTATAAGTTTAACGTGTGTATTTGTGTATCTGTCTGAGGCACTGCAGCTCCCAAACGGCTGAACCGATTTAGATATATTTTTTGCTTGAAAGGTGACTTGGTCAAGAGTTTTCTTAACTATAATTCTAGAAAATATGTTCAGCCGTTTAAATATTATTAGTTCTTCTATCAGGGGTTTAAAAAAACATCAGTCATATGACTGCATGTCAGAAGTGAAAACGTAAGTAGTAATTCACTTATTCTACAAGATATTGCGCTGTTTTAAATTACACGGTACAACGTGACGATGACGCGAGTTCCATGATTTTTGTTCACCCAAAAACGCGCTCAACGCGCCTAAAGAAGTTTTCACTTCGAAAATCAATGTATATTGTTTAATGAAAATATTTTTTTCCAGTTAACAGAAAGCAACATGATCCATAGGACTCTGCTGTACATATTCTACTGGCCGTACGGCAGAGTGAGTGAGAAGTTCCTCGCCACCATGAAGGAGGCGATGAGGGTAGCTGTCATTACGAACCCTAGGGAGACCGTGTTAAGTATTCTAATTTTACAAGCTTCAGCGTTGGTAGTGTATCGATTTTTTAACGGATACATTTTGGTGAGTGTGCATCAGGCTTGCATGATCTAATCTAAAAATGGCAGAGCAAGTACGGAAAATCGACACTGCTTTATGTTTCATCGTCCTCATTTCAGCCATGCGACGTCCACTGTTGAACATAGGCCTCCCCCTTCGATTTCCAAAAGGGCCAGTTGTATAGATAACAAAAACCCATACAAAAGGCTTTGATTCCACTTTTTTGTGCAAACTTGTCTTTGGATTGCGCTTCCTGAATGGATGTTCCCCAATAGTTACAATCTGGGTGTTTTCAAATCACGTGTGATTCGGTTTCTTCTAGTGGATCATCGTGATCAACATCAGGCGAGTTGGCCAGGTCAAGCCTATTCCTAAAAAATTAAATAAAAATAGTGTAAAATGTCGGCTTAGTAAAATGTTGTTAAGGTGAAACGTTTCACGTTTGGCGGAAAATTCAAATTTCAAACAGTTTTTTTGTTCTTGTAGCTACGCCGAGTAATTATTGTAAACGATAATGATGTTCGCGAAAATTGATTATTATTCTTTACAAACTCGCGTAAAGTTATTTATCTCCAATGCACATTATTACATACATTTGTCCATAAACAAATTTATGCTGTTTCAAACGGTTTATTGCCAAATGTAAGTAATATGGTGAGTAACTGATTAATAGCTGTACATGATAATGTAAAGAACGACCAACAATTTTCGCGAACACTATGCCATTTCACAATAATTACCCGGCCTAGCTACAAGGACAAAAAAACTGTTTGAAATTTGATTTTCCCGCCAAAGTGAAAAGTTTCACCTTAAGTAGAGTTCTTATATATTTTGTTTTCATCAACAAAAACAAAAATATAAGGGTCCATCAAAGAGTTCCCCGTACCAAATGTTTACATCCATTTTATTACGGGGTCCATATCGAAAAACTAAAATGTCATTTCTGTATATTATGTATCGTATTCTTTAGTCGAATATACGCTTGCCCGTTTTTATTTAATTGTCTGTATCAGTTAGTAAGTTAATCCTAAATTATTATTTTTAAGTGAAATCTTATTGTCGTGATTATTGGTAAAGGGAAAAGTTATGGATTCGAGTCACTGACATGCTAATGTGACGTATTGGTTTTCACTTCTGTCGGTCCCCATTTTTACCGACTTCCAAAGGACTATGTTCGTCTGTACGTATTTTTTATTTATTTTTTGCTTATGTTTTTCTCTAATTCTTCTATTTAACTCAGTAATCACTGAATATTGTATTCTTTGACATACCCAAACACTTCCATATTTGTCAACCAGTAAATTTTCCAATCATTACAAATAAATTCGTGTTTAAATAAAATACAAGCTGATTTCATTAATCCATCGAAACAGAAGCGCTCCTGTCAATACCATATTCTGAATTGGGGGATGTTTACCATCACGTCACTGGCCATCACTCATAATTAAAATAAATCAAGTCGCATATCTGTTGGAACGTTAAAAATAAACAAGGTTCGCTTTATGAATTAACGTTAATTTCACATAGAATTAGAAACAGTGACTAAGTTTTGAGCAAACGACAATGAGGTCAGTTTCTCGCTATTTTTAACCGACTTCCAAAAAGGAGGAGGTTCTCAATTCAACTGTTTTTTTTAATGTTTGTTACCTCAGAACTTTCGATTGGGTGAAGCGATTTTGTTGATTCTAATTTTATTTGAAAGCTGGTGCTTCCCGTGTGGTCCCATTTCAATTTGGTCTGACATTTTAATGAAGTTAGTTTTTATATTGATAATTATGTTTCTAACGCTTATCACTTACATTCTTAGCTCCCCCACTAGGATTCCCTGAGTCAGAGATGTATCATAACACACAAAAAGCACAGATAACTAGCACCCAGACGCAGAGCAGATGTTTAAATTCATCATTCACTGTCTACCCAACCGGGAATCGAGCCTGAGACCTCCTGTACATGAGGCAGGCGCTCAGGTCAGACAAATAAAGGAGATATAGATTAGTACAAATATCATTCGTATTTATATATATCTATGTTTCATCCACTTTTTTTACTATACCGCTAAAACGCTTAACGAAAAATTGTAAGTACGGTACGACTCTCGTCAATTGTTTTACCTAATTGTCTATAACAATAATAAAAACTAGATTTTTAAGGAGAGTTTTAAAACATTACTTCGACTTCCTCAAATCCTCATTCCATGATCTCTGAAGGCAAGTAAGAAGCCTAGGTTCTTGCGAGTTTGGATCTTATATCCATAATTTTGTTAGAATACCGCGGTTTTACCCGCGTGGACTTTGCCATCGTAATTTTATTGCGTAGTCTGTATCTTCGTATATGTATGATGCCGAGATTCGAGATAAATACAAGCTGTTAGAAAGTACTATATATTGCTTAATAATGACGTATTGTTGTCGTTATTTAGTGTGTGTGATGCTACATAGAGTGTATCATTGTATGTACAACAAGGTAAACCAACCAAAGTCAAGTAATATTGACGTTTTAGGGACTTGGTCGTTTAATCGAGTGTCGCTATATAGAGTTTAGACTGTATATACAAATTTGTTTATTTACTGTACAATTACATGCTAACCTGACGTTAAGAATAATGGTTGTTGAAGCCACAGGACAGTGTACTTTATATTATAGGTTATACATTAGGTTTCTCATTATTTCAATACCAAACTCATTTAAACTTAGGTATTGAAACAATATCCGGTTTTAAGAACCAACAGGAAGTGCACTAAACTAGGGTTGTGTCGCAGATTTCTTTTTGCCACCCAAATTCAGATAAATACTTCATAGATTAGGTATAACACTAAGAACATGATCATCATTTCAGCCATAGGATGTCCACTGCTGCATAGGCCTCCCCCATTGATCTCCTAAAGAGTCGGTTGGAAGCGGTCTGCATCCTGCGTTTCCCTGCTGTCTCTTTACGTGTGTCCATCTTGTCAGAACATGATTACCTTAGCGTAATACTTCCTGGCCAATTTTACAGAAAAAGGTTACAAATGCTTGTAGGCCCTGCTTTAGGCTACGCCTGTGTCGCGGGGGCTACATAAATAGCGTTACTAAAGATTGTATTAATTAGTGCAGTAAAAATACAAAAGATTGTCTTTGTAGTGTGCACTTGTGCAGTAGCTGTGTCAATGAGTGTCGTGGTAGTATTTCCGAGTATAATTCTCCACAGCAATATTATATACGTGCCACTCGCACCACTGTAACAAAATTACTGCAGCAATATATGAGTAACTAGCATAATTATTCATAATGGACTTCACTCTTTAATAATTAGGTCGCTGCATAATGGCGGTAATGCCAGGAAGAGTTTCGCAAATAATTGCAAACGGCATTACAATAATCGCTTTGTTTACAAAAACATAATATGTGTGGAATTTTCAGTTCGTTTACAGAATTAATAACATGTTTATAGTCAAAAATTACAATAACATACGATTTTTTGTGGAAAATTTACACAAAATATTTGGCGTGACCGCCAATTCGCAATATTATAAATATCCTGAAGAAAAACCTTTACGAATTGTTGAGATTTTGTGCGGTTTCTTAAAAACTTTGTTTCACCCAGTTTTGCGTAAAACGTGAAATGTTACCAGATGTTTAAGAACTCATAGAAACTCCTCAATTGCTGTAGGTATTTTACACGTGCTTGCATATTTTGACGCACAAAAACGCAGACCTTTTTTGAAGACTCTTCTCTGGTATTTCAAATTATCTCAAACATGCAGCAAACATGGTACAAAAATTACGGTTTTTTTACTAACCAAAAATAATATTCTTTATTGTCATGACAGTGAATCTATTATTATACCTAATATACGTATAATAAAGACTACGATTGTGTTAAGAAGCGTTTTGACTTCGGAAACGTTTACTTTTGGTCCTGTATTTGTAACTAAACGGGGTGACGTAAGGTTGTCTATACGGATAGCTAGATATTCGTTCTGAACAAAATGTATCAAACAAACTCCTCTTAACTAGTAGGTTAAAGGGGCCCGACTTCTAATTTCAAAGTGCAGCTACTTTAGTTTAACAAACTAATGATGTCCGACTTATTGTTCTAAGCCAATAAACTGTGTATTTTCTTTGGCACTCATGAAATATGTTTCGGCCAACTCTCAATCGGCGCTCGGTCCAATCGAATTACAAACTACGTGATGGTCGGCTTGTGTTCTCGTGGCTCTAACGTCACGGTTAAGACTAGGGATACAGTAGATAAATAAGCTAAAGCAGTAGTATAACTTTAAACGCCCTAATCGAGTGACGAAATTAAACGAGCGCGCCTTCCCCGCCCGCTATGATACTTCACGGTACACTTGGCGGCTCTGAGTGTATCGTCAGGCCTGGCGCACTCCGCACTTTAGGTATGAAGCTACAAGTAGTCGTCTTGTCGGACTTGCCGTGCCCGCTGCCGCACGATCGCGACAAGAGTTTACGCGACAGACAGAGAGGCAACTTCTAGGTTAATATAGCTGTAGGTAGTTAGCGCTCGCACGTCCTGAATTACACTATATTGTGTAGTAGCAAGAGTCGCTACTTATTTAAAGGATTTTGCAGAGTGAATCTTCTGTACTTGCATTTATATGTATTCTGTGGTATCGTGAAGTATCGTACGGTGCACCCGATAGAGCACTAGTTACGCGCACCGCATCATTGAGATTCGCCGTATGTATGTGTCGTCATCGTAAAAGTAGCCTACAAAATAATGATTTTTTTCCGACCCGAGCTCTTTGACCAATGTGTCGGTCACAGGGCTACACACATCACATCATCAGCCATCACATAAGTTTCCACTGCAAAACAAAGGCTTCCCTCTTAGAGAGGGGTGTTGTTATAATGCCCCCACGCTTGGCAGGCTTCGCTTGTGACCGACAGTAGGCATTGAATTCAAAGACACGTCCGAGATAAACTACTGTTTCAGCTTATATATCTACTGTGCTAGGGGTAAAGCTAGGGGGTAAGACCGGTAAAAAGGGGTTAAGTCTAGGGGTAAAGGGGGTGGAACGCAACGGGAGAAATGTAATTTTTAGAACAACCCCGAGGCGATTTTCGATGGTTAACATTGAACAATCAACGACCATTGCTCGTGCGGGAGAAATATTAAAGTTGTGAATTTTTGACGATTACGAAACTTCCGTCGGTCGGTTGTTAGTTGGTAAAACTTGGGATGTTTAAATAGAAGACATCCCTTTGTGAGTTAGAAGTTTTTTATTTATTCATACATTTACACCATGGACAAAATCGTCCATGCCTTAGTTTGCTAATCTATATATATACTTATAATAAAACTGTAACAGGTCCAATCCTGTACATTGAAGATATATAGTTTTTTTTTTGGACTGCACTCTATTCATCTACTCAGACCTACTTTCCGAGTATGAGTAATGAAAAGTAACTTTATTATTCCGTTGCAGTTTTCGTATCTACTACAACCAAGCCACGCCAAACCGCCTCCACCACCTGGCGCTGGTGAACTGGTGGTCCGGCCGCATGTACAAGTCTCCTGTTCTGCCATCCACGGACAAAGTGTATAGCAACTTCCTGGGAAGGGTATTTGACGTTCCTGTACTGCATGTATGTTTAGATGATTTTCGAAAATGTACCTTAGCGTCATAGTTTTATTTAAAGTAGCAGCGCCGGCCCTGGGAGCAAGTGGAGTAGTCGCTCTAGGCGCCAATAGCAAGAGGCGCCAAAATGACAACCAAAAAACAATTGATAAATAAAATGTTGATGACGCCTCGCGCCTCAGGGCGGGAGCGGCGGGTCACACTTTCATTGTTTGTAACCAGCATTAAATATGATGTGAAAATCTGGATTAGCACATGGGCTACTTTTTATTCGGGAAAATGAGCGATAGTAGGAATAACCGACCAAGTGCGAGTCGGACTCGCGCACGAACGGTTCCGTACCACTATCTATACGAACGGCAAAAATATCACGTTTGTTGTATGGGAGCCCCCTTAAATATTTATTTTATTTATATTAGATTATTTATTTTAAAGTGAATAATATAACTCAATATTATGTATTCTGTGAATATTTCAAGCGTCTACTGTTGCCATTACCAATATCGAGAGAAAAAATCATGTTTGTTGTATGGGAGCCCCCTTAAATATTTATTTTATTCTGTTTTTTAGTATTTGTTGTTATAGCCGCAACAGAAATACATCATCTTTGAAAATTTCAACTGTCTAATTATTACAATTCATGAGATATAGCCTGGTGACAGACGGACAGACAGACAGACGGACAGCGGAGTCTTAGTAATAGGGCCCCGTTTTACTCTTTGGGTACGGAACCCTAAAAAGGATCTGTACGATAGTTTTCAGAAATGAAACGCGCCGAAAGTCAATCTCGCTCTACCCTGATCAAAGGCTAGGACCGGCGTTGACTAGTGGTGCTCCTCGTATTCACTCGCGTGGACATTGTCTCAGGAACCGTACATAACTGGTACATCGAATTGTGAAAAAATCAAGTCGGTCCCTTGATTTGTTGTTACGTAAAAGAATGACAAACACACTTTTTATTTATAATATCAGTAGAAATAATAGATGTCCACCTGAATATGATTGTCCATGGTCGCTGCAAAGTGTTCGAAATGTCAGGAATTAATATAATGTAAATTATATATTATGTACACGTGATAAAATTCGTTAAAAGGTGTAAAATTGCGAAAATCCAAAGCCAGGTATCCTGCGCACAAAATCTATCAAAATATGTTTAGCTAATCGGATTTATTATGGATGTCCGATAGTGATTCTGATTTTTATCGCTATCTTTTGCCATCTCGCTCACGTGCGTGGTGCAAGTAAGTAAATAGAACGGGATAGCACATGATCGTGGTCACTGGGGTCACAGTCTGAATAACAAACGGACATCCATAATAATCCGATAGATAAACCTGTTTTGTTAATTTGTTTTGTTAGATTTTGGGCGCATGAGACCTGGCTTTAGATTTTTTTTATAACGCGCCGAAATACGGTTTGCGGTCGCGTGATTTTACGAACTGCGCGTATTCGGGCCCGCGGTTAGAATTGGGCGTAAAGCTTATGGATTAAAAATCATTGATCATAATTATTCTCATCAGGCACCACCATGGCACTTCGTTAGATTCAACGACTCTTCCATCAACGTCACAGGAGGTCGAGATGACAAACTCCTTTCTCTAATCGCTCACAAATTGAACTTCAGGTAACAATCTCGACATTGTAAATCTCAACTTTATTGTTAACGAAATAACGCATGTTTCTCTTCACAGGTACAGGTATTATGACCCGCCAGATAGAAGCCAAGGATCAAGCATAGCGGGCAATGGGACTTTCAAGGGTACTCTTGGATTGATCTGGAAAAGGGTAAGCGAACTCGTTTCATCAGTGAGCAAATTGATGCTAATTATAAAACTCTTAACTAACCAGACTTAACTTTTATTAGCCTGAGTTCGGTCAAATATTGGAAATATGATGAGGTGGCGTGGCGGGTGCAAACGCATCTGGCCTAAATCAGGCTTAATTTCTTTAGTCGAAAGCAGACGACCTTTTCACCCTTTTTTGCATGTGTGGACTATTAGTTAGTTCATTGTTGTAGCTACTAGTTTTTTGTGTTCGTGAAAATTTTGTAAGTGAGTCGTATTTTCAGTTTTTGCGTGAAGCGGTTTAGCTGTATATTGTTTTTTTTATTGAGATATTTGAACACGCACGATAATACTGAGGAATATCTTCGTTGTATTCAGCCTCCTTATTTAGACTCGTCTGCTGAACGTATGAGGTAAATTTCGAGCACGCTGCACTGGCGTGTTTATCACGTAAGAAGTCGTTTAGATTTCACCCGCAAGAAACGCTGAATTAATACTTCACCTTCATTCTAATGAATCACCTGGGTCTGAAATTTTCACTTCAGAAAGCAGACTTTTTCATCGGCGACGTTACGATGACGTGGGAGAGACTTCAAGCTGTTGAATTCTCTTTTCTGACGCTGGCAGACTCCGGTGCGTTTCTAACACACGCACCGGCCAGGCTGAGTGAAACACTTGCTATCATACGACCTTTTCGGTGGGAGGCAAGTGGCTAATCTTCATACTATATAAATTAAAGTTCATAAATACATTTTCTCATTTTTGACTAACATTTGGCGATGACAAAGTTCCGGACGAAAATACGAGTGAGTGCTCTATATCATTACGACTTATTGAAGCTGAACCGGGAGGCCTTATTGCGTAAATCTGATGATCGTGCGTCATCCCTCTTACGCTAACAGACACGCACTATGCGTGCGAGTAGGATGACGCGAAATCACCATCTCTAACAGACTTACGCAATAAGACCCCAGCTCTGGCAGTAAATCACCGCACGTATTTTTCTACGTATTTCTAAAATGACCTTCTTCTAGCGGTTTATAAACTCTAACATTTGAGCCAGCCACTCACTTATATGCACTTACTTATGATCGCTCTTGATATACGATGACCAAAATATTACTCCACCACACTCGATTTTCTGCCACATTTCTGCTAATATTTTCAAGAAATAATCCTTAACGACCACTCCCGAAATTCAAGGCCTAAATGTTGCTACCTATTTGCAGGTTTGGCCGCTGGTGTTTGCGACACTCCTCATAACGGGTCCAGCCCTATGGATTGTGATAGCGGCGCCCTCGCTCTGGCAGCACAGAAAGCGCGACCAGCTTGGACTACTCAGCACTTGCTGCTGGTTCACTACAACACTATTTTTAAGGCAATGTTAGCTAATTCTTAGAATGATTCATAGGTCATAGGTATGGCAAACAAACAGATAGCCTGACTTGGACAATAATTGTCGCTTATAGATATAAAGCTACTCGGAAGACAGACACAAGCCTCTTGCTTAGTTTTGGGCTCACCGACTAAATTACCCACTTATCATACATAGAATACTAGTTTACTTTTAAAAGATTTATTTTATTGATTTATTGTTAATTCTTTGTAAATTTCTTCTTTAAGTGAAACTTATCTTCCGGAAAGTCTTAGAACATTTCTTAGCAGTTGTTTTTTTCATTTCTTTTCTCCTTACTATGGCTTACTATTTATCCCTCAATTATTATTATTTTCACTGACGCCATTCCTAATTCTTGTATCCTATGTCATTCCCACTATTAAAACGATTCAAATGACACCACATATGACATAATCCATTAAAACGTTTAGACTGTAGGGCGTACCAAAGACGCGGACGACACTTTAGTGTTAGCCAATGGGGTGACCTTTGTGGAGGCTGCTCAGCTTGCTGAAAGAGGTGTGGCATGCGTTGTCGAGAAAATACATGAGTTGGGTCTTAAAATAGCACCGCAAAAGACGGAAGCCCTGTGGTTCCATAGAACTCGACAACGAAGCGAACCAGCTACTTCTTCAATAAGAGTAGGTGACGCACACGTTCAAGTAGGGCAGTACTTAAAGTACTTAGGGCTCACCTTGGATGGACATTGGAGCTTTGATGAGCATTTCCGACGCATGGCTCCTCGAATCAAAAGGGTAGCGGGTGCCATGCATAGATTGTTACCCAACCTTAGAGGACCACGTGAAGAGGTTCGCCGTCTCTACTGTGGAGTTATCAGGTCGATGGCTCTCTACGGCGCCCCTGTATGGTCTAAAAGACTAGGCGTCAAACGCTGCAGAACTATGTTTAATAGTTTCCAGCGCATTATGGCCATTAGGGTTGCGCGAGGTTATCGCACCATATCTTTTGAGGCGGCAACTCTAATAGCCCGATTCCCGCCTTTAGACATCTTGGCAGACATGGACGCTCAGGTATACGTGCGTTTACACCGAAGTCAAGGATCCGAGCCCGTAAATGCCGCAGAAATAAGGAAGGAAGAGCACCGACGCGCACTCGAAAAGTGGCATGAACGGTTGTACGAGCCGCAAAATGTGCTCCAACGTGCTGTCGGCGCAATTCTGCCCAGTTTTCAAGCCTGGCTAAAGAGGAAGGATCACGTCACATTTAGATTGACGCAGGTTCTCACAGCACACGGCTGTTTTGGCGAGTACCTCCACAGGATTGGACGCGAACAAACGCCGCAATGCCACCACTGCAGGGCCGTGGTCGATTCTTCACAACACACACTCGAGGAATGCCCTGCGTGGAGTGCAGAGAGAGGGATACTCGTGAACAAGATTGGTCAGGACCTGTATCTACCCAGCGTTGTGTCAGCAATGTTGGCGGACAGTTCTGCATGGAGGGCTATGGTTGAATTTTGCGAAAGCGTGCTTTCTCAAAAAGAAATCGCAGAGCGCGCTCGTGAAAGGGCAGACCCTGCACGAAGACGGCGACGCCGGGGTGGCGGCAACGGCCGCTCCAGCTCCTTAGCCCTGGTGCCGGGGCAATAGAATACGGCACCGGTACCCCCTGCCTGTAGTAAGAGCCTACTAAAAGGGGACCTATGGGTTCGGGATGGTCAAAGTTGGGGCTCTGACCATCCACTTAAGCGTGCCCAGGGAGAGTACGTTGTGTGACCAACGTTGTCGGGACTGAGACAACACGCAGTTGTCTCGGGAGGAGCCATAGCGCAGTGCTGAGGGCTCCGGTGCGTTCCTCTGGAGATCCCGGAGCCCTCTTGTCAAGCACTAAGGCTGGTCACCGGGGGGGTTTTAGTGGGTCCAATCCCACATAACCTGGCTGCACCCCAATGCAGCCGGGTATCTTTGGAAGATTTCCCCCTCGAAAACAAAAAAAAAAAAGGGCGTACCAAAGAAACCATCATACATACATACAAACATAGTACATTTACTCGAAAAACGTAACCCGTAAAAGCGCAGTCGGGTAAAAAGAGCGGCAAGCAAGCAAACTGTCCGCCTGATGGTGAGCGGTAATTGCCGCCTATGGACACTGGCAACGCTAGCGACGTTGTCAATGATTTGCCTGCCCGGAGAAATGTTTTAAGAAACCTTTTTTAAAAAGCTCCATGTTGGCTCGGCGGGAAGACTTTCAGGGGACCAATGACTTATTTAGTCATTGTCTTAACTAGACAACTAACATATACTAACTAACATTAACTGTCAATTTCGATACCATCGCTCAACAAACAGTGAAGGAAAATATTGTAAGGAAACCGGATGTCAAAGAACCTCAAAAGTTCAAATACATATGACATTCATGCACTGGGCAAGCATAGTGGACTATGGCCCATCCTCCCTCTCTCTGAGAGTTGATAGGCTGTTAATGATGACTACCACACATACTTTTTTAGACTCCAGTTTCTTTGAACCCCTCTTATCTGTTCATTTTTCCAGCTTCAAGTAAAGAACCATCAAGTACACACAAGGCTCGTTTGGTCTCCGTCTTAATATCTCTGGGAGCTACTTACGTTATCGGAGACATGTACTCTGCTAACTTGACCAGTCTTCTCGCGAGACCAGCCCGTGAGAGGCCCATAGGAACCCTGCCGGCCTTGGAGGAAGCTATGAAAGATTATGGATATGATCTGGTGGTGGAGAGCCAAAGCTCTTCATTAGCAATTTTGGAAGTAAGTGGATGTAGCTATAGAGATCCACTTTTTATGTTTGTAGGACGTGCAGTTTTTATCGAGAAAAAATACTCTATGTTCTAGAATTTAGTCCATCTTTAAGCCAAATTCCCCTTTGGCTGTTAACTAACTTTGTTGCTAACTGTGGGCCGCGAAAAAGTTATTCCTTATTTGTGAATGTAATTGAGTTGTGTTCTAAATGAAAACTCCAGCCAAGTGCGAGTCACCCTCACGTACACAGAGTTCTGCACCCAAAAAAATAGTTTTCTTTCATTCAGCTCGTAATATTTAGCACAAATATTATTTTGAGTCTTAAGCGCGTGCCCGGCTCACACTTGTCATATTATTTGTTGTTTGATAAGTGTTTACCAAGTGTTTACTATAATCATGCCAATTTTGACGCTTGTACGTATTACCTTTTTATCCCATAGGTTGTAAACAAGCTAACTGGTTACTTGATGGTAAGCGATCACCGTCCTGATACCTGTAATACCAAGGTAATATCAGTACGTATTACCTAGTTAGTATAGTCTGGATATCTACAAAATGTTAAAAGAAACAGCCATTAAAATTTAGAACCGACAGGCTTACAGCATATGCTTAGTAATAGGGTTTTATGGACACCTTTAGGGTACGGAACCCTGAAAATTATTAGGAAGATATGATTTTCTGATATGTGGAATATATTTAAATCTACAGAACGGTACAGGAGTGTACGGCCGTTTGGCTAAACTTATGCGTCGGCAGAAGATACAGAAGGTGCGCAACGTGGAGGTGGGGGTCAGGCTCGTGCTCTCCAGGAAGAGAGTAGCTGTCCTCGGCGGGAGGGAGACGCTTTACTACGATACTGAAAAATTCGGTATGAGAAGCCATTATTTCTTGCATGACACAGCTACATCAACCAATATAACAACAAATTATTTAGATTTTAATTTGTGGTTTTTTCTGTACATTATGGTCTTATAATATAAGATCCTGAATATAAAAAAAAAATAGCCTAATATTAGGCTAATAAGTAATTTAATTCTAACATAAACAAAAAACCAACTTAAGTATGATATTTTAAAAACTAAGAATGTGTCCATTCACACGTTTCTTATTGTCTCTATCAAGGCGAAGACACTTTGATCACGTGTAAACGAAAAGATCTAGAGAAAATGCAATTTCTGTAATAAATAGATCTGTATTATTTTTTTAAATAACGGCTTCAAATCTTAAAAACTCAACATATCAACTTATTACCTCCAAATTAAAAAAGTAGTTTTTCGTAAAACTCTCGGAGGGAAAGATTGAGAGTGGGTTTCGCTAAATTACTGACATAAAGTATATTTTAATGTTATGGTTTATTTGTTTTATATTCGCCTTGACATTTACGGCTTCATTTTTTCGTGTTATGCCCGATAACTGAAATTGAATTGATTTTGTAATTCGACTCATATTGACATTCACATATTTCTTGAGATCCCTTCCAAAGATTACGTCCAGAAAGTTAACAAACTTTCCCTCTATATCACGTCAGATAGTTTGCATATAAACACAATAGAGGGTAAGCAACACTGCTTCCCTTAAATCCCATTTCCCTGTAACTCAGTCATACGAAAACTTTCAGGCTCGCATAATTTTCACCTGAGCGAAAAACTTTATACGAGATATTCCGCTATAGCTCTGCAAATCGGCTGCCCCTATTTGGAAACTTTCAATAATGTGTGAGTATTTTGTAAATTCTATTTTACGTGTGGAAATAAATTTCGAGCTATCTGTCCCCAATGTAATGTTCTGAAATGTTTGAGGAATGTCTGAAACTACAATGAGATTTTCGTGAGATGAACGCGTCGTTCACATAACGTTTGCAACTGCACGCGAAAACCGCTCTGAGTGTGTTATATTCTCGACCTTATTTCAATATCACATAAATTCTTAAACACAAACAAAAAATTGCCAAAGCGTGCACAGTTGGTGAAGTACAAATATTCACGTGCGTAAAATACGTAGCAATTTACGTACAAATTTTGAATATCGATATTGAAACTTGTATGGAATTCGGTACTTATTTACGCAGGTAAATATAGTTGTTTTCCCATGAATATTTCAAAATAGATAACGTGGGAAAGAGACAACACGTTTACGATTAAGTAAAAGAGGTCAATTGAAATAAAGGCGAGAATTAAATAAAGTCGTAGTGTATAGGCATCTACTTACGTTTTGAATGTGAACAACGCGTAAATACTGTTTATTAAATGGCAGGACAGTTGCCATCGTCTATTGTTTTGGTTCAAAATCAAAATTACCAAACGTAAACCTTTGCATTCATTGTGAAACTATTCTCCAGACAATTTAAATTCTGTTATTGTCGTAGACCTAATTTTTTTTTGCTACGCTACTAAATCTATGGTTATTGTATTTTTCGACTAGATTTTTTGCCAGCGACTTCGTACGCGTAGATTTTCATATAAACCTTCAATCCATTTTTCTTCCCTTAATCCGGCCCTTGCGCAAAATAACATAGCCTATACTTCAATCTGGTCATAGATAAGCATATTCGTGAAAACAGCATTTAAAATCCGTCTGCATTTTCTTCCAGGGGTTTAGGAGATGTGCGTGAACAAACAAACAAAAATTCTCAAAACTGCCTTAACATGTTCAGCTGCTTATTTTATGTCGCCCTGTGTGAAGTATTGATAGAAGCATAAAAGTAAAAACACCGTCAACAGTTTTCAAATCAAAAAGATAATGTGACTACAGTGCAGAGCATGTTTTGAATTTATTCTTTTTGTCTACACCATAAAAAGTATGTCATGTCATGTCGGGATGATACATCTCTGAAATTTGACTGTCCAACTTCGCTCGTTCGAATTTATCTATGACCATCCATTTTCTGAACTATGAATACGACCACAAGTATGTGGCTTTGGCCACGGAACCCTGACATATGCTTGTCTTGACACGCTATTGGCTAGTTATTTCTTATTTCGCGTGCATTTGTATGTATACCTTGATTAAAAATCCATGAAATGGAACTACTCTATATGTTAAAATATCACAGTAAAATTTCATCTTTATTCTTATTGCAAATATACACTTTCTTCTTCTAGAAGCTAAGTTTATATACCCTGCATAAAGGATGCAGCAATGACTTATGCAGTGGCTGGTCACAAAACCACACCACGGACAGAAGTAATTTTACAAAAAAAACCTACTTAGTGTGATAGGTTACTTAATTATATATGAGATCATAGAAAACTTATGGCGCTACTTTCTTAACTATTTATAGATCGATATTTATTTCCTAATTATAATTTTCTAAAATTTATCGTCGAAAAAATCTTTTATCTCGTAATAATAGTTTTGGGTTAGAAACTTACGAAGTTGGTTCTGGAAAAGTGCTATTATTTCTTTATTGCGTCCGGAATTTTGTTGTATAGGTTTATTGTCATACATATGGCCTTTTTAAATTATTTCTATTCGCGGGACTGAATTAAAATAGGATGCGGTATATTTTGTGTTTTAAATGCTAACATAGAATAAAATCTCCGTATGAGTATTATATTCTCTTGGGAATAAAATACATTGGATTGAATCACCAAAGAGGTTGTAAGGCCTGTTTTTATAACATCCTTGATCTACACGTTCATTCATCTAAGAAGGTTCCTTAATCACTGTTTTAAACTATCACGGTTGTTCACTAAAGTTATATGATTATTTACGGGATATTTACCGTGGTAAGGTTGTGGAAGGAGCTCCCGATATTTCGGCGCAGTTACATGCACCATGTTCACGGGAAGACGGTCTTCCCGGTAAACATCCCGTAAATAATCATATAACTTTAGGTTCCTTAATTTATTTAAAAAGTTTTAATCTGGCTGATTATCTGAATGACAGTTGACAGTTTCAACTTTTTAATGGCTATGTCAATAACATTCTCTTTACTTTGGTCCTCCTTGCTTGAGGCTATGTGACGATCCTCATATTACGTTTCGGGTAACGAAGAAAACAATCATTGATTTTTTTATTTCTTTTATGTAATAATAAAGAATTATAATAAATTATATAACATAGCCCATTTTTTAATCTGGTAATTTCTAAGCATATTCGTGAAAACCGCATTTAAATCCGTCCAGTAATTTAGGAGATGTGCGCGGACAAACAAACAAACAATTATACAAAAATTCTAAAAACTGTCCTATCGTGTTCAGCTGCTTATTTTAAGACGCCCTGTGTGTTTTTTTTTTTTTTGTTATCTCGCAATTACAGATTTTTTTATCTCTACGTTTTTATTATATGTATAGATAGATAGAAGATATAAATATAGATAGATATAAATAAGCCCCTTTCAAGTAGGTTCATTCTAACCTCAAATGTAAAGGTAGCATTCCTATCTTCCTCATCTGTTTTTTTTTTGTTTTTATTATGATAGTCTTTTCAAGTTTTGGAAAAAACAAAGTTGTGTGAGAAGACTTTGAATTAAGCCCTCAACATGAAACAGATATAATTTTTTATTAGAAATCCAAACATTATATTATATGAAACATAGGTACACTTTATGATTAACATTAAATATTTTAGCGTAATGACTCTCTTCGAAGCCGGTATCCTCGCTAAAATTACGGCAGATGAGTACAAGAACCTTCCAGAACAGTCGAGAAGATCGCAGCCAGTCACTGAGAGTGATAAGCAAATGAGCGAAATGATAGGGGACTCTACCAGTAATACTCAGGTAAATCAAGATAAGGTACACTGTACAATACTTTAAATTACTTTTCATCCCATAAACATCCCGTAAGCGATGGTGGCCAAGCGGGTGTATTTGCGCTTTACAACCTGACGGCACCCGGTTCTAACCTCGGCCCTGCACTTATTTATTAAGACTTATTTAGGACCTAATCACACTAATATCATATATGTGAAAGTTTGGATGGATGTATGGATGTTTGTTACTCAATCACGCAGAAACGCCTGGATGGATTTGGATGAAATTTGGAATATACATTGCTTATGTCCTGGATTAACACATAGGCTACTTTTCATCATCATCATCACCACGCGGTTGAAACCGCGGCGCGCAGCTAGTATATAATAATAATATATCTGGGACATTTTTGTACACACGGTCATCTGACCCCAAACTAAGCAAAGCTTGTTATATGGCTGCCAGAGACGGATATACGTACATATATATTTTAAATACATACTTAAATAGATATTAACAACCAGACATAGAACAAACACAAACGTTCATCACATTAATGTTTGCCCTAGATGGGAATCGACCCCGAGCGCAGAAGGTAGGTTCACTACCAACTGAGCCAATAAGGCAGTCAAAAAAAATTATGTGCAGTTGCGACGCCATCGTTCAGAAACGGTGAAGTATACTTACATCACTAATAGTGAGGAAACCGGTGTGTAACGTTCAAAAACATACGAAATTCACCAATATGCACTGGGCCATCATGCTGTATTGATGACAATGATGATAATGAAACATCCTGTACAATATAAATGGTTTCTTAAATTAAATACTCTACTTTTCATTTATAATTTATAAAAAATAATTATTTTATTTCACGCTGGCAAAACACATTAAACGTGAAGAGTCAACGATACAAAAAAATATTAAACGTGTTATTTTTAAGGTCAATAGTTTTTTTTAAATGTATTTTGTTATGAAGACGGCACCTTGTTTGTCAACGGGGGGGGGGATTTTCGAAAGATGCCCAGCTGAATCGGATTGCAGATTGGTTATTTAAGATTTTACCCACTAAAACTCTTAAACTCTTAGGTACCCGCCTCTGTGCCAAACAGAGCCTGGAATGAAAACAGCATCTAATGGTAGACTAACTTTTTAGCCGCAGCAGTCCGAATCAAAAGGCCTGGAGCCGGTATCGCTGCGAATGCTCCGAGGCGCGTTCTGTTTGCTCGGGATCGGATACATGCTCGCTGGTAAATCACACTATCTTCTTCCTTGGTCGTCTTTCTTCTTCTTACTTAGATCTTCTGCTCTACACTACGAAACAGTTACTAATTTATTTCTATTCAGATGTCCAATGTAAACAAATATGGCGGACCAACAATCAATGGTTAAAATTAGTAAAAAATAGCAATCTATGTTTGTAAACCAAAGACTTTCTATAACTAGACATTTAATGCGGGCGAACATGTTCAGGCACTTCATCAGTTGACATTACTATTGATATAAAAAACACGCCCACTGATTCCACTGAACTTCACGTCATTTCTGACCAATACCGTAGGTACGCCATCACTATACTTTGTTTACATTTTGAACTGACGTTGAATGGGCCAATTAACATTTAGTAACCCCTCACCCCGCCCCTCAGGTATTTGAACGAATTGTTTCCATTGAAAATAATCGTAACTATAAGTCTGGGCTACGTAGTAGCTATACCTAGTCTGTGTTGCAAACAAACATGGCATTTTCAACCAATGACAGTACTGTTGTTGGTCGAAAATACCATGTTTGTTTACACAGGTGTGCATATAAAAAAACAGATTGTAAGTTTTTTGTAATTCTGTTTGATTGTTTATTACCTTATTTCTTGACCAAGCACCTAAAGCAATTATGATGAAATTGGGCCAATAAAAAAGTGCATCACTAGAATGAATTGATAAATTAAAAAACGGGCTTACCTGACCTGAGTAAAATCAGGGGGAATAGGCGCATCTAACTTCGTCTAGTCGATCCGCGATGCAACTCAGTCATTTCGCAAAAATAATGTTCGTTCCTCAAAATAAAAGATCCTTCTTAAAAATGATGATAATTTTTAAAAAGATACGAAAATAATATATATAATATAAAGTTTAAAAGTCTATATTCGAAAGTCCAAAAAGTTATAAGGTTATTTAAATGTTATATTTATTTGCAGCTATGGCTCTGACTGTCGAAATTCAGCTTCACAGAAGATCAATATGGCGTGACCAAATGGAACCAATGGGGACGAAAAAGGCACCAAAATCGACAGTTTTGAATAAAACACTAATGGCTCTAAAGCGCACTTATAAGAGAATCGTTAAATGTATTTTTAGATACATCGATAGAGCTTTGGGTCCAGCGAATGTTAATTAAAGTTTTTTTTACCTAATGTGTGCGCTTTAATAGTACATTGTTATCCTAGGGGTGAAAGTAACTTATTTAGTCCCGAGACGGGGTTTGGTTTGGTTTAGTGGTTCGAGGGAGTAAATAAGTCTTTAACTCCGAGGTAAATAAACACTGTGCTTTTCACACAGAAACACAACATCAATTAATTTTTATATATATAGGCTATGTAGAGATACGAGTATGTTATTTTCTTTTATCATATTACTACATCAAAAAAAAACCAGTTGCGGTGTTTGTTATTTTGCATTATTTTCGTAGCACGTTGTATTATTTGGCATTGTTTTGAAGTAGACCCTGTATACCTTAGAAATTCTAATAATACTATATGAAAACAATTTGCATCTTAAACACGTAACATTGTTTTTTTTATTGCAATAATAATGTGACGGATTGTAATAATACCTTACATTATAGCACAGAACGCAGTCTCTGTCAACAAGATTAAATAGATTTACGAATAAACATGTTAGAAGTGTGAGTTTTTATTTTATTTTTATCTCTATAGCATAGAGCATAAAGTATAATTAACGTCATGATTTGTACATGTATATGAAGTGTGAATAGAATAATAAAACGTATTAAAGTTGTTTGTTTAGAATGTAACAAACCCTAACATTTCTACATTGTTGTCTACAGAGTTTAGATAGCTGAGTGGGCCTTTTAGTTCAAATAAATTATGGATAGAGTGTAATTAAAGTGCGAGATAAAGCACTAATGTAAGGTAGTAACTCCGCGCCTATTTTTGACATAACTTTGATGCGCCAAACTTGAAATTATTTTTTAATAGCTGTACACGTGACTTTGTCCGCGGTTTCTTCAGAAAAAATAGCCTATGTCCGTCCTCATGATACATACTATTGCCTCGCAAAATTTTATCGAGATCGGTTAAGCCGTATAGCCGTGATTATGTAGCAAACAGAGTATAGTGTGGATTTAATTTTGCTATTCTACTCGTACAATACTATACTATACATAATTTGGTCGTATTTATTTAATGGTATCATTAAAAGTGTTTTAGCATCCCCCGTCGATCCTGTTACGTAAATTATTTCCATCCAATGGGTGCCTGGAAGAGATCGCTTTTAGCGATAAGGCCGCCACTTGTGGCACAAGCTCGTAAGTGTTTTCTATCTGTTTGTAATTTTTATTTCTGGTGTACACAATAAATTCTATCTATCTATCTAAAACTCGTTCAAAGCATTTATTTGATTAACATACTTAGAAGGGCAAGTGCCTTTACACCAACAGCGAATTCATTCGCTGGGAATCAAACTGAAAGCATATTTTTTCAATTAAAAACGTTTTTTTTTTCTAATCGGTTTAATAATGACTAAGTTCTGAGGTAACAAACATTGAAAAACCCGAATTGAGAACCTCCTCCATTTTTCGTCGGTCAAGTCGGTTAAAAATTGAATAACTGTTCCAAGGCTCTAAGATTATTAACATTATTAACAACGAAGTTAGTGTTTATTTAATTTCAAAATAAGCATCAGGTGTTCAAAACATGTGCGTGGGCACGAAATTTTCTAACGAAAATAGAGCTCTAAATATATTTGTCCGAAAAAGTAAGCTATCCAATATTTGAACGCGAAAGTGCTGTCAAATATTTACACAAGCATTACTAAAAATCATGCGCCTAATAAATTGATGTTCGGGACTTTGCCGTTGATATAGATGCTGTTGATATAGATCCAGCAATTTTTATCTCACTCGAAGCTGTTTTCTTTAGAATAAAAGGTTTTAGTATTTCTTAAAGATTATTTGGTCAAGAATGGATAAAGAATAAGAGTTTTAGCTTTGTTTAAAGAGTAATCGATAAGTAACATTTGTGTTTGTTCTATGTCTGGGTGTTAATATCTATTTAAATATGTATTTAAAAAATATATATGTAGGTATATCAGTCTCTGGCAGCCATATTACAAGCTTTGCTTAGTTTGGGGTCAGATGACCATGTGTGCAATAATGTCCCAGATATTTATTTATTTATTTATTAGTAATTAAAATTAAAATGAATGTTTGTGTTTTTAGTTACCCTCTACGAATTTATCCATTCTCTTGTCTAAGATTTCTTGTTCAAACATTGAAATATCGAGTTTTAAAGACATTTGCCTGAAAGCTTGTCGTAATATCTTTTATTCATATTCAGTAGACATTTTATGTGAAACATCTATTGGCGCGCATTTGCAGTAAAACTGACTCGTATGCCGTGACGTCCAATACTCTCTTATGCCGTCATGTTTCACATCTGCTAGATGTCCGTGACGGCCAAATTTTATATCACTCAACTCGGTACTTTAACTATCATCATGTCAGCCTATCATTCCCACTGCTGGGACACAGGTCTTATCTCTGAGAAAAGGGATCATTTAAGAGGATATTATTGCCATGCAGAACAAAAACCAAACCTTAACAAAGCTCGAAAAGTTATTCAACGAGAAGTTTTTTTTTTTGGCGTTTAAAGAATGATGGTATGCCAATAAATTGATTTGGGTTATTCTTTTGTACATTTTTATTTTCATATTTAATAATAGGCTTGCGTTTGACCGCTAACTCACCTGGGGGTCTAGTCTAGACAAGAACTACTTTCTGTTAGCGTTAACGCCTAACGTTAGCGTTAACGGAAAATAAAAATGACATTAGCTTGAGAGATGTCACGTGTCTGTTAATGTCATTTTTATACAATTTTATCTTTCCGCATGCGTTAACTCTAACAGAAAGTGGTTCTTGTCTAGACCCTGATGTTAAGCGATGATGTAGTCTCGATAGCGCTTGCTTGCCTTGAAGAAACCGATTCACTCGTGATTTGAAGACACCCACATTATAGCTGCCCCGTAATAATAATATGTCAATGTTTTGATACATCAAATTTTAGCCAGCCTTTAAAATACCTATTACAGTTAGCTACCTCGTCGTAGTCACTTTATCTTATTTCTTTCAAGAATATCATTTTTTCATACTTTCTCCGCCTCCCCATTGACACGGCAGTTTATAAAAGCAATAGAAAGCAAAAATTCCCTCCTATTGAGTCGACTTCCTATTGTCAGCACATTGTCTGACAATTGCGATTTCTCGAAGAGTCTCAATTCTGCACCTTTTCTTCAATCGGACCGGATACAGATGTTATAATGGTTTTTTTCTTATTATGATTGACACTTTCGAATCAGCGATCTTTTTAGCCCTTTGAAATTGGGGAAAGCGTTGATTGTAATTTTGTAAAATCTTTATTAAAAGCGAAATAATATAATATTATGTACTTACGCTAATGAGGTAGCTCATTAGGCGACGTACGAATATTTATGTGCGTAAATATACAGGGCAGGAAATTACTTAGCATCCTCTTATGGGCGGCCTCTGTACATCAAAACAAACAACTTTTGTTCTAAGACTGTACGAAATTCGAGAAAAAACCAAGTAGTTTCATACATAAAAATCACTTACTCCCGACAAAATGTATAAAACAGCAGATTTTTTTTTGTGAATTTCTAAAAGGCGAACGTATATCGAATTCCAAACAAATCTATTTTGTTTTAAACTATTACAATAGTTCACTACAGTTATATGATTATTTACGGGATATTTACCGTCGTCTTCCGTGAACATGGTGCATGTAACTGCGCCGATATATCGGGAGCTCCTTCCATAACCGTACCACGCTAAATATCCCGTAAATAATCATATAACTGTAAATCTATTTTGAAATACAAAATTTGTATAAATTTCGACACGTACATGATTCCAATAATCTGTAAATTCAAGGGTCCATCTGAAAACCGGCGCTGATAGTCTTGGACTTTCAGCATTAATGCCGAGATGGACCCATTCGACAATAATTTGTGTTTTTCAGTTATAAGGTGTTTTTATGTATGTCGAATAAATTAATTTTCTTTCTTTCCTTCTTTCTTTCAATCGCTTTGAAATAATTTTGACTATAGATATGTTACGTAGAATACGATCTCTTGAGTGAACTACGGAAAATAAGATTTATAGTGATGCCCATGGTCTACTAAGCCGGTACACCACGGTTCAGAGTTAGTTTCCATAGCTTACTAAGGGAAACTAAACCACGGGTAGGGAACCAAATATTCTTACTGATCGTCCACTGAGCAATCATCACAGTACCTCCCAAAAACTGTTGGACTTCGATTATGTCTTTTAAGGCTATAATTTCTAGGTATTGTTAAGTAACTGCTGTGGGTGCAGTAGTTACCGCGCTTTTATATATCTTTAGAAATCATAATCTCGTATTGGTATATTCAGTTATCACCTCAGAGACATTAGTGCTTCAAGAAGTCATTACGCTACTCTAGTCATTTTACAAAACCTAACGCACATCACGACATCATCAAAAGGCTCACCCCTACTTCTTGCAAAACTGAAAATCCCACACTGTCCTATTCTATCACTCCTTTCTTCCGAGGACCTGTGCATGTGGAATGTCCTTGCCTCGGACATCTTCTCGCCGAGCTACTACATGGAGCGTTTTAAAAAGGGTATCTACAAAAATCCCTCCGGTCTGGCAAAGCATCGACAACAGCGCTTGTGTTACAGGTCAGGCTTACCATCAGACGGGCCACTTGATTGTTTGGCTCTCTTTAAAAAAAATAGTCTTATTGATAATTTTTTCCGCTAAAAAATTATCAATGAGACCTTATTTGATTATATGATTTTATTTACATTCATATTTAGCCGCCACCGTTAGAACCCACTGTTTCGTCGAATGACTGATTTTTGAGTTGCAAAAATAATATTTTATAGTAAAATCCATTACAGTTTTACTTAGAACAGATTAACGACATTTGAAGACATTATAAGTGATCGTTAGGACCTAAAGTGACATAAAACGGGATATTTAACCGGAGAACTTCACAATATTATTTCAGGCCATCCAATTAGCGAGGTTGACCCGCACACAAACATACTGCCGCGTTAGAACTTGTAAGACGAATCGGATGTGGGGCCACTAACTTAGCAGGTAACCATAAATTCATGGTTCTGCTTTTGAAAACTTGCAGCAAACATTGCCATTGTTAAACTGAATACACAGCAGCAATGAGCAAAAATTAACCTAACCGTGTGTAATTATTCGATAAAAAGAAAGATTTCTAAGCCATTAGTCTGTGTACACGGTAGTTTCTAATTCTGACAATAGAACAAAATCGTATATCTTCTTAATAACAATGCCTAGCACCAGCATTGCTAGTAGGAATGTATAGATCCAAGTAACTGGTCTGTCGAATCAGTTGGGCCACAGGCCTTCAGTAGGAACTACTAAATTTTACATGCACAATTATTATTTCATTTGATTAATTATTTCTTAAGTTTAAAACAATAGTATTAATATTCGTTTAATTACAATATTTTCCTTCATATTTTATTTTTTTAATTAGTTAAATTAATTATAATTGTTGTCTGTTTGTCTATTATAGACATAGGCCTCCTTCAACTTCCTCCATAGACTCCTGTTTTCAGCTGTTCTGGTCCATGTGCTGCCCGCAATAGCTTTTATGGGGGGAGGGGGCACTTAGTGTGTGGCAAGTCATCACCTTATCATCCGTATTTTATATTAAACAGGACCTATTGTTGTTGGCTGCAGCCCCACCAATGCCTCTCCGAAGTCTGGGCTGGACCCAAAAAGGGAATAAATATAGAGATATAAAAATAACACATTTATTTCTAATACTACATCTTTGTAATATTTCATTACCGACAAAATCCTGCTACTTTGTTATTAGTTAAAATATCAAAATAAATACATTAAAAAAAAAACAGAATATGATATTTATCTTACCCAATATTTTGGTTTGGATCCGGAATTCTCAACATGCACACTTGTTGTCCAGATCTTTCCAGGAATAGTATTCCAACTATTCCCATTTTTTGTCCCAAGTTAGTTTCACTATACTCGCGTAAATTGTGGCCGTACAACGGAAGGGCCAAACCTATTCGAACTCCGTTAATGTGTCGGTTCGTTGATTAATTCCGCTCCCACTACGAACTATCCAAGACGTCGGATAATGTCTCCAGCTTTATATGCGACATAAAGTATAGACGCTACTTACAATTTAAAACTATTTGAGAAACTTCCTGAGCAGATACATATATATATATATATATATATATATGTATACTTATAATCAATTGGCGATATAAGCACTTGACAGCTCATCCTTACCGCCATGATGAAAAGGTACTGAATTTTCAGCAGGGTCTTTTTCGAGCGAGCCAGTCCTAGGCGCGAATTGAATGAATGGCAAATTATGACTCAAGCGCGATATATTATCTTTGCTTATAAATTATAATACACCAAAATTACTACAAATTCTCATCTTGTTGCCATTTGTCATGTTTCATCAGATTTTATTGTGGAAGCACAAAGTTTTCACACATATTGTTTATTTTTAACAGAATTAAATAAAGGGGATCTCATTTTTTTATGTTTGTACCCTCAGAACTCCGTCATCAAATAAACCTTTGATTTCACTGATTCGGAAAATTATTTTTAATTTTAAACTTATTAATTCATCGAAATAGGTGAATTCATCGAAATGGGTTGAGTAGTTTGGTTTTTAAGTCAAAATAACTGTATTTTTTTTTAATATATATATAACATCTTGGATGTTATAAAAAAAAAAATATTGCGAACGAAATTGCGTATTTAGATACGTAGATTGCATATTTAATTTTGAGTTCGGTCTTTAAAATTGATAATTATGTTTTTACAAGCTTTTATTTAAGTTGCCCTGTTAGTATGTCCGTTTGTATGTGTGAGACAAATCTTGCAACAAAATTTTAGACCAGCAGAGTGATTCTGTAAAAAGTCACCTCACCCAAGCTCGCTCGCTTCTCCCTTCACGTTCGATGAATCGAACGCCCGAGCAGTTTACTCAACCGATACACGTTTTATTTAGTTTGGATGACAATGGTTAGCTAAGTGACGTCATTCTAAATCCAATACGACGGACTCTCAAAAATTGGGGACCAGTAATTTTTATGCATCCACATGATATGGGTATCAAATGAAAGAGTTTGCTGAGAATAAAATAACGTCACATTACATTTTTTTTTTTTTTCAATTTTTTATTTTTTTTATTTTTTAGGGAAACATAAATGGGAGCTGTGATAACAAAATCTTTACCTATTAACATACATTTTTTTTTTCTTTTGAAAATGTTTGCAAAGAAGATGATCTTTGGACCAAACTAAAACTGTACCTATTTAAATAAATTTAAGTTGATTCCACGCAAAATTCAAGATTTATACCCACCCATCCATTTGAGAAAGTACTAAATATTCCATGCAAGTTTTCGGGAAAGCTGACCAACTAATCGGTGCAGTTGAGTGGAGGAGTCACCGTTGTATTTTCGGAACAAAGCTGACAGCAACCCGTGGAATTATTTAAGTTCTGTTATTTGGTCAGCTATTTAGTTTAGTTGGTTTGTATCTTGCCAGTGAGTAGGTCCTCCCTTGGGCCGGCTCTGTGAGGGATTGGGAGATTTCAGAAGCGTCTGCAATTGTTTGACGTATGACATACCTGGAGGTAGGAAAATTAAATGTTAATCGATAACTCTTAAACTAGACATAACAATGTGTTTAGGGCCGTAAGGGGTTGCCACAGTTGTGAACGGATTATTTCTAAGCGACCATGCGCAAGCGCGGCGGTCCTTGGTGCGCAGAGTGCTGGCTAGCTCCAACTCCATCCTGGTGATGATTGCTGCTAGACTGGATTGTGTTTTCATTCGGCATTGCTACGACAGACATGTCGCAGTACCAATTCCGAAGAGGGGGGACTAAGGGCCGATTTCACCATCAAAGTGAACGTGATCAACGCAAAACTAAACTGGTATAAAGTGGCTTATTAAGTTCAAAACGTCAATTTGGGTTTCACCAACATAAACTTAACTGCGATCAGTTTATACCAGTCACTTATACCAGTTTAGTTTTGCGTTGATCGCGTTCACTTTGATGGTAAAATCGGCCCTAAGTCTAGTCGCTTTTTGACTGTGACATTTACCATTGAACTAACATTGTCGTCGAAGTGGGTTCTTTAAATTATAGACACATGTATCCATGTTTGAGACAATGCCTTTATATGAGAACAACATAATCATGTATTATGATTTTCAGCAATATTTTACATTTCGCAAAGAATAGTGTTCCTAAGGAAATAATAAAAGCTACCATAACATCTACTAACGCACCATCAACATACTACTACTTTGAAAGATTTTTTAAATGCCTGCCTGTGACAAGCAGCAGGTTATTAATCCAGGATGAAAGTAAATAGATGATCAACGTAATACTTTGGACCCGAGCCAAAGGTGTAATTGGAATGAGATACCTAGTTAGTTATTTTGATTGTAGGTACACACCAGGATATTTGTATTAGGTACAAATACCTAAGAAGAATAGTGCCACAAATGCCAGCTCTATCTGCAAAATCGATATTTTTACTCAGCTTACATCGTAGACCGCATCATAATTTATACATCAGACAATATGGCGGTTAAAGGAAAGTCTATTTAAGGCCACCACCGACCAGAGCTAACTCTTTCGTATGTTTAAACATTTTTAGAGATAAAAAAATCAATGAATTTAAAGAAAAAAATTAGGCGTTATGTTTAGAATAACATTGCAAATGTTTTAAAGTAATTTTATGTTGATGTGTTTTATTTTGGTGGGAGAGATCGATATTTTTTTTTTTCGATCTGTTATATTATTTTAACTCTATTCTAAAGATTCCCAACCGGCTTTATAAAATTCACACTCAGTGTTTTTTTTTTATCTTCAAGTATATTTATTTACTTATTTAAGTCAAAATTCACAGGTCGTCGCTGATAAAATGTTGATAAGTAACAATTCTAGTGAGAATATTACGCAGTTACACAATATGTATATTGTGTTTAAGCCTAATTTAAGTATATAATTTTTGTATTCTCAAATTCGACAAATGCATGCATTTGTCGAGAATACAAAAATTATATACTTAAATTAGGCTTAAACAAATAATTTCCTACTCAACAGCTGCCTAACCGCCACACAGTATGTTAAACACATGCGAAAGGGACAGTACTTGCCACACAGCAAAACCTTAAAAAATAAAATAAAATATTGAAAAAAGTCGTCATAACTCATATTGCACAGATATTGTTCTGTTGCTTGCATCATCAGCCGTGAATGACTCACTGATAGATAGATAAACTCTTTATTGTTCACACTACAAATTACATACACAAGACACGATAAAATAGCTTAAAAACTAGTGCAACAATCGACGGCCTTATCGCTAAGAGCGATCTCTTCCAGGCAACCTTACACTCACTGCTGGGCATATGCCTCTCCTTTTCCACTCTCCCCGTTCCTGACCACTCGTATCCACTCGTTTCGGACAGTTCTTTTGATGTTGTCAGTCCACCTGATCCTCGGTCGGTCCAGGTTCCACCAATAACCTAATCTTACTGCTGTACACCACCTCTCATCATTACGTCTGGCCATGTGTCCTGCCCATTTCCACTTCCGGTGCCATTTTTACGGCGTCTGCAGCCTTGGTGCGCCGTTACAAAGAAATAGACATACCATCTTTTTGTAAATAAAGAAAAACTCCACTTATCTTATCCATTGTCCTCGTCGATCCTTGGAGTAGTTTTGTATATGTTTCAGTTTGATCCATCGCATCTCCCGTAGGCTCAATCTGAACGGACGAGGGTACGAGAGGCTCTTAGGATTTAACGTAACGAATTGGGTAACTTATATGTGAGCCGAGGTATTCAGTGACGAGGCCTGCATGCCAAATGTTACACCTCGAATGGATTTAATTAGAGTTTCACCCAGTTTTAACTGCTTTAGTGCAGAGTTCTAAAAGTCTAAACACCAATACTTAAAGCAACTCATGTCTAAATAATATGGAAATCCGACTAAGGATAACACCACAACTTAACACTTTTTTTCTGTGGACAATTGTGTTCTCTTTGGTGGACAACATGGATGTCAGATATTGTATCCGAGTCAAGGGACGCTGGTCAAAAGTGTCTAAGCGTAGTGCTAGCCGTTACTAAGTTGTTTTTATTCGCACTCCCACTAAAAGGGGGGAGTGCGGAAACCTATATTCTTATTTTTCGTTCGGTACGCCGTTTCAGATTTAGGTTTCTATGTGTAGTCCTACCTATGAAAAAAATTCAGCCTCTTAACTTTATACACATATTGGAAAGCTGATCCTATGTCTTCTCTTTTCTAATCATTTGATTACGTTTAGCAAAACAGTAACTAAAAAATCGACAGAAACATTGGCAAGCAGTCCTAAAAGTCAAAATTGTACAAAGTAACAGAATTCCACTTTTATATAAAAAGAGGAAATTAGAAACATTTCATTGACGCAGCGGCTGCACTTTTCACGACCGATTCAAGCTACGAAGAAATAAAGTTAAATTTTCAAGCGCGCAAATTCACTAATGAAAGTTTTAAATGACCGACCAAAAACAAAAAAGGCCCCGTGACCTCGTTATTTTGATTACAATCTTACTTTTGCGGGCGATATAGCTGTATTTTCCTATATTAAGACAGTTTTGTTATGGATTTAGCGTTTAAAATTGTTTGTCGGTATTTTTTGTGCAGAAGGGTTCGGTTGGTTGTTGTATAAGAACTTTTTTGAACTTTTTTTATAAATCCGAGCAAAACAATGGTTCGGGATATTCATAAAGGGCAAAGCGTCGACAACAACATGGACAATGGACCGCGACTCGCTCAATTAATCTTCGAGACGAATCGAACTGCGCTCCACCAATCGCCATGCCATGGTAGAAATTATCCTTTTTGCGGAACATTAGCCAGTGGTATTATTTTTGTTATTTTGTTTGAAGATTATTTTTTTATTAATGGGCTTGTATTTCACCGGCACTTCACCTGATGCGAAGCGATGATGTGATCTATGATGGAGCACGCTTGTCTAGAAGAAATCGATTCACTCGTGACTTCAAGACATCCAGATAGTAACCATCGGGGAATACCCATTCAGGTAGCGCTTTCCACAGTCTAACATTTCGTACAATAAAATAGTGATAATATACGCCCCGTATTTTTTTATTTTTTTTCGAATATATTTCTCCGTTATTCTGAAATCTCATAACTAGTATAGGCACAACAGATTTAATTCAGCCCTTATATAAATAACATGAAAAACATGTTATGCATTAATATAACATGAAAAACATGTTATGCATTAGTGTGATGATTGACTGCCCCGGTGACTCAGTTGGTAGTGAATCTTACCTTTTGCGCTTGGGGGCGTGGGTTTGATTCCCACCTAGGGCAAACATTCATGTGACGATGTAATGTAATGTGTATTATATGTCTGGGTGTTAATATCTATTTAGTTTGTATTTAAATATATAAGTACGTTTATTAATCTCTGCAATATTACAAGCTTTGCTTAGTTTGCGATCAGATGACCGAGTGTGCAAAAATGTCCCAGATGTCCCATATGATTGCAACACCCAGTGCATGACTCCCGTACTTACATGCGATATTCCACTATGTGACATGTCCACCCGGCCTGCCCTATATCCAATTACAGAGCCCTGTTTGTGACAGACAAACGGACCATGGTTATAATGGAATTTAGGGATCCGTAGGATGTGTTGTCTAAAACTTAACAAGCAAGTTACATCTATAGATAATAGAAAACTATTGTTCACACCAGAAAGGCCAAGTTGGAACGTAACATTTTACCTTCTTGTTGGAAAAAGCAATCGTGATTCGGAATTATAACCATTATTTTTTTTGTAATTTTTAACATTGATTTTGTTTTCAAAAATTTGGATCATTGCTGGTGCTAACGGAGAACAACGCATCTAAATGCCGCGAAAAATCTAAATGTATATAGGCTGAAATTTGTAATTGGCCCAGTCACCAAAGTTTAAAGTTATATACTACTCTGCGCCCCGCGGTTTCACCCACGTGGTGATGAAAATCGGTGATGATGATGATGAAAAGAATTCTATGTGTTATTCCAGGACATAAGCAATGTATGTTCCAAATTTTATCCAAATCCATTCAGCCGTTTCTGCGTGATTGAGTAACAAACATCCATCTGGATGTCCACATCCACCCATCCATCCAAACTTTCACATATATGATATTAATGTGATAGTGTGATTAAGCTGTAATTTTCCCTATAAATGCAAAACAAAACAATAAATACCAATAGTTTTTTTTTTATATAACTTAATTGATCTCAAAATTCTCAGCATTAGTTTTAGAATTTTAGCATTTGTTGCAGAATTGTGTGTTACAGCTTTATCATTATCATCATCATTTCAGCCATAGGACAAAGACCTCTTTTATCGATCTCCAAAAAGACCGGCTGGAAGCGGCCTGCACCCAGCATTTCCCTGCTGTCTCTATTAGGTCGTCTGTCCATCTATACATATAATGAAAATTTAGAGAAAAAAAAATCTGTAATTGCGAGATAATTTTTTTCGCGAATAAGTCTGCGTTTGACCACCAACTCGCCTGTTGGTAAGCGACGTAAATAACGATCTCAAAAAGAAACAGGGTTTCATAAAATAAGCAGCTGAACTCGTTAAGACAGTTTTTAAATTTTTTGTCTGTTTGTTTGTCCTAAACCACTGAACGGATTTTAATAATTATAAATAATATATATAATATAATAATATTATAAAGAGGAAAGATTTGTACCTATTTTTGTATGTTTGTAATGAATAGGCTCCGAAACTACTGAACCGATTTGAAAAATTCTTTCACTGTTGGGAAGCTACACTATCCCCGGGTGACATAGGCTACATTATATTTTGTAGCGAGGCCGAAGGCCGAGCTTACACTCGTGCGAAGCCGGGGCGGACGGCTAGTAAATAATAAAATAGTTTATTGAACCAACATTTTTAGGACAACAATATTGTTAAGTAACTTATTGAACTAGACGTATTATTAGGATTTCATTTAAATTAACATAAATGTTAGTGTCTGGAACTGGCTGGCACCCGTACTAGTAATGAAACTGTGCTACAGGCACCAGAGCCTTCCGTTTGACCACTATTAATTTTAACAAAGTTTTCCGCATAAATTTAGAAAGAAAATTAAAAATTAGAATTTTAACAATTTAACACAATATGAAAAAGGTATGTAAATAATTAAGATTTACATACATCAGGTATGAGATATAAAGTTTAACATATAATAAGCATGCAGTGTAAAAAACCTAATGTAAGCGAGCATAAGAGGAGTGTGTGTGTATGTGTATGCGTTTGTGGTGTATGTGTGTGTATGTGTGTGTGGGTTTATGTGTGCGTTTGTGTGTATGTGGGTGTGAGAAAGGGGTGTAGGTATATGTGTTTGTCTGAGTGTGATGCATCTCAAAGATACTCCATGACTCCTTAGTCAGGGTCCCAAGATACGATAAGTATGTGTGATTGTGAGGTTGTCTGTGGGAGTGTAAGAGAGAGTTTGACAAGTGTGAGGGGGAAAGTAACTGTTAACTAACAATACCTAATAATTTTTCGGTTTCATCGTAAGATAGGGTCTTAAACCATACTTCCACGCTTGATTTAATTTTTTTGATGGGAAGTGGATAGATGTGGAGTTCTTTATTAATGTTGTTATACAGATGATTTGCCAGATGTCTATAATGTCTGCTGGCTAAATGCGGTTTTCACGAACACGATGATCGAATATGCTTATCTATGACCAGATTGAAGCAAGGGCCGGACTAAGGGAGGAAAAAAAGGTTGAAAGTTTATATGAAAATTTACGCGTACGAAGTCGCGGGCATCAGCACTAGTCTACAATAATACAGCTTAGATTTTTACAAAAGTTCATAGTCATTTCATGGCTTCAAAAATGTTGAAATGCGCGACTGAGATACGCACGATGCATTCATTCTTAAGTTCCAACCTAAATTCAATTTACTTGAACAATTCCCATCACCGTCTCTCTCAAGCACCTGAAATCTGAAATATGTGCGCAGTCTTAATTAATGACTAGCTGAAAATAGAACTACAAGTCGTATCTGCAATTAATTTCCTTGTACTGTGTCGTCACGGTCGTGATTAATCTCCCCAGGAATAATGACTCAGTTTTATGATAATGGAATGTCACTTAAAATTTTGATGAGTCTCTTACCTTGGGCAATTTATTTGGAATGTAAATTTAAAAGTGAGCGGATTTCCGAGGTCTGAGATCTTTTCGTGTATTAATTGATGAACGAATGTAAAATGTTGGCATTTTTTCTGTCAGTGTTTTAATTTTTTTCCTGCTTATTTAGCCAAGAGATGAACACTGCCATGCATGGTGTATGAAGTACGCAAATAACAACTGACCGTAAGGTAAGGTTTTTGTAGTGGTAGGACTTTTTGCAGACTCCACCTGGGGAAGTACCACACCTTTGCGAGTTATTCAACCGCCAATCAGAAGTGTGCTAACACTACTGTGTTCCGGATTGAAGGGCAATGTTTCCAGCGAAATTACAGGGCACACATAGATTTGACATCTTATATATCGGCGTAACGAGCGCAGTGCATTGCCATCCAGGGTTTTGAACTGTTGAAGTTCAAAATTCTGAGTGGCGTTGAGCTGTTATGGGCAAGCGTGAAGCCATCAGGCGACGCTCGTCTCGTCACTCTGTATCATAAAAAATGGTACTTTTGTTTCTAATATCTTCAAATTACGTTTGCTGCTATCAAGCATTTATTTATTTTTGTATGCATAATAAAATATTATATATAAAAAATGTATTATAACAATTCTCCCTCTGTACGCCTTTTCATTTGAAACCACGTAAAGTAAAGGCATTAAACTCGGTTTTATTTGCTCTGAAACCTGCAATAACATTGTAAAAAAACTGAAAGAAAACCACGAATTCTGATCACTGTTGCTAGGTTTTTGAACGTAACAGGTACCCGATATACTTAAGTAAGTAACACTGTAGCACTTCGTATAGTATTTTGAACGCGGACTTTTATTTTTAAGGCAACCTAATACTGATTTCAACGCACTGTTCGACCAACCACCCGCATTTTTCAGTTTTCCCGAGAACATGGTGCATGTAACTGCACCGAAATATCGGGAGCTCTTTCCACAATCTTACCACGCTAAATATCCCGTAAACTTATGTAATGTGTTAACAGAATGAAACTAGGATAAAACCATGTCTTAAATCCAAATTACCTAAACTTCCATCTCGGTTCATGACCTATACACCTCCGGTCCCAGTAAGCTCTCGCCTTACCTACTCAGCTAAGTATATTGTCGGCTGTCGAAGGATATACGAGTACCAAAGTTTGGAGCACTCCGTCCGACCCTTGATTCCATGTTAGGTCGAAAAGGTCTGTGGTTATAAAGACACATCGGGACTTGCTTAGTTTATTACGGGACCCTGAAACTTGAGAACTGCGCAAAAAACTTCTTCGGATAATTTCCTGAGTAGACTTACGTAATGATTGACTGGCATTTGCCGTCGACTTTCGGTCTGTTTATGGTTTTTATTCAATTAGATCAATAAGATGATGTTTTGCTAAGATGTTGTATATTGAGCTTCGAAGATTGAGCTAATAAATTTATATTTTTATACAAAAAAAAGTTACTTCACTGATAGTGATATTCAATAAACTGGATTCATCTCTTAATTTTTCACTCTTAAAAATGGAATATATCCTTCAAATTTAGCTAAAATCACCCTCGCGACTACCAATAGTTTATACCGGGTATACGTTATAACAATCACAAAAAATGGGTTCGACTCACAATATTATGGTTCCGAAACTCCTTGATTGAAATGACAAGGTACACGGATGACAAAGATAAAGCGATATGCTAGAATATTCGTGCGAGCGAGACATCGTAAAGTCTTAGTTGATCCACACTAGTTTTTGAGAGAGAACTTTAGTTCTTCTATTTGAAACCAATTTAGCATTGTGATGTTTATGACTAGAGAAGTTTGCAGAAGATAGTGTCTGGAAAACAAAAACCGAAGATCAGGTTTAGTGGAGTGATAGAGGCTTATATATCTAACAGTGCACTAATGTTGATCATTCCACAATATCGTATTAGCTTTGTCCGAATTCTTGACCTTAGAAGTAATTCAATAATGTGTTTTATCAAGCGTAAAAACAAGCTAATGAGAAAAGGAGCCTAATTTGATAATGTCTAATATGTCTAAGTGTGTCTAGAATAGATTAATCACTTTTGTTTACTAGAGATAAAATAATCTTCTTTTAGAATTTATCTGATTATAAGTAAGTAATTCTTAATTCTAAAGGCACTATTTGAATTTAACAGTCACCTGTTAATGTCAAAACTGCAATTGCTTATTGTTCTATGTTCATTTTAGGTGGAAACCCAGCGACTCATTATTTTCACACAACTATGTCGTACCAAAACTTGATTTTTGGCACCTTACTAGTTTTACATACTCAACATCCCAACAAATAAAAAAATCAGTTAAAGTAGTAGGAAGACGAAATAAATAAAATGGTATCTTTTCAAGTTATGGTAGTCTGTGTATTTGTGTGAAACTTAGGCGCTGGATGAACCTTTTAAAGGTGCCAGAGATTTAAGCATATACAAAATTTACCGTTGCCTTGTGGCTCGTTAAAAATCAAGCTGTACCTCTCCCTAGGTGTTTGCACTAAATCCAGTTTCACTCCTTTACTGACACTCAAACAACAAACGTTCAGCCCCTAGCGCAGCTGCAAACATTCTCACCAGATTCTAACAAAGGCATCTGACGTAAGGTATGCAAGGTAAGTAATTAAATCGGCACCTTAGTACGGGAACTCGTAATTAAAATTAATAATTTGCGAGTATTGTTTTGGGCGCGGGAATCCAAACATATTGAATGCAGCTGCCAACCCTAGTTTGTTCTCAACTTGGCCACGGCTATTGTGGTGTGGTGTAGAGGAAGAGCGGAAATTTACATTGTTACTAACAAAAAAAAATACAAAGAAAATTATTAATACTTAAAAAAACCTTTTTTATTTTACCAAAAAACAAGCATTGAAGTGTCTGCCATAATGAATTTAGTGTGACATAATAAAAGTTTTTCATAATGAGTGCTTTGGACCCGTGCTTTCGGTTTATTACCCCTTTTCCGCATAACCCAATATATTGTCTAAGTTATATACAATAGTTATAATCTTACATCTAAAAATATGTATCTTACGCTTTGAACCACTAGGTAACAGCTGGACCCCTAAACGTAGGGCCAAATGTTTCCAAATTTAAAGTTTATTAGGGACCCGAACGGCGAAATGCTCGTATATTGTAATATCGGTAATTACTTTACGTAGTATTTATGTAAAGGTAAACTTAATTTACAGATCAAGCCCTCTTATATAGCTTTAACATAACTTATTTAGGGCCTAAGCTTAACAAATTTTATAGCCTTTTGGGCGGTAACAAATCTCTTGGACTCAGGCGCCTTAACTTTTTTAATATTTCTCTGTAGTAATTTGATTTATCAGCTTATTTCACGAAGTATTTTGGTGCCAATTTTGTAACTTATTGGATTTAGAGTTCAAGTAAAATTTAAGTTAGGCGACAATCGTGTACTTAGAAGCGAGAAAACTGGCATTTTGGAAAAAAATTATACTTATCAAATGATTGAAAGGAAAATGAAATAAGACTTTTTATGGACTAGAACTTTTTATGTAGCATTTTATGTATGTTTTTATGAACATACCTACGTACTGAAAATCCATTAGCAGTACCGAGCACCGAAATGAACGTCATTCAAGAACGATATACCTACTTGTGTTGATAGTCGTAATAACATTTAATCCTATTTTTGTCCTTCATTTTTCATTTAAAAATACTTTCAATAGTAATCAAATTGTAGAATGTCTACAAATGTGCTACGCTCATGCTACGTAGGCGCTACAAATGCTACGGATTTTAATAGTTTTCATCTGCCGTTAATATAACTTTCATGACGTTCTTCGGCATTTATGAGCGATGCCATCGAAACTGCAGGTAATGTATTTAAATTTCAAATACATCATTGGTGCAGGTGATCGAGCCAGTGCTGACAGATTGTAAAACGTACATGCTATCGCTCGGTCACCATCGCACACAACAACAATACCTACCGTTATAATAGACACCTACCGGTACAGTTTTTACTTCTGCATTTGAATAGACACAAAACATTATTTTCAGACAGTTTTCAGGTACGTATGTATGCGGCGAGCACATCCCGCGGGATCTTTTTGACTATATTTTGAACAAAGGATGCAGATTTTTACAAAGCACGCGGGTAACATTTTCAAGTATAAGAGGATAGTTTTATTATGTAGCAGCTGCGCCCTGGTTTCTACCGCGTTTATAGAACCTTAATAACGTAATAACGCGCTCGCTCATTCACATCAAAACCATAGACAACTGTCAAAAATTTAGGCAACTCTTTAGCTAAATATTTACCTATTAAAAATGGATTGGTGAAACAGAAGAAAACTCTGCTTAGATTAGGAGTCCCTTTACATACTAAATACAAAATCAAAAACGAACTGATAAACCATTTCCTTTAGAGGTATGGGCAACTTTGATACTTAATTCAAATTATTAAAGCAGAAACCAGCCTGAAGTGTTCCCTCATACTTTAAGTGCAGTAAAGTGCTTGCAAATCGTCAGAGCCAGATGCGCTTTGTGAATACGCTGGCTGCAGTTATTATTTACCTAGACATCTGTCAGAGCACTGTTGAGTATTAGAGCTATAAGTCAATTTTACAAACAAAAAAATACAAAACCGAATTCAAATCTTACGTAAACTCTGTGATACGTTTCACGGGAAATTACAAATAAAACAATTTTTTTTAAATAGCGTTTGACCGCCGATAATGCGGTCTACGATGGAGCACGCTAGCCTAGAAGAAACGGATTCACTCGTGATTTGAAGACACCTAGTTTGTAACTATCAGGGAACACCCATTCAGGCAGCGCATTTCACAGACCAGCAGCTCGCACAATAAAAGTGGAATCAAAGCGCACTGCTCTCTTTGTTCTGAGGTGTTGAATAATAATATCTCTTTATGCCTACTTTATGCCCAGTATTTTCACTGGAATAATTTTATTGCCTGCATATTACTTATCATTATACAAACTACTTCAGAATAAGAGCAATAAGCTTTTATAATTCCCTGTACAACGCTTTACACAAACTTTCGCCACACACAATTACAAAAATAACTTTTTAAACTTGCCATACATTACGCAGGGCTGTCACCACGCTCTCAGAGGTGTCGTTACTTGACTTGACAAATTCGCTGCGAAAACCCTGGATTATTCAGGGGTGAACTGGGATGCCCGAGGGTGTGGGGGGATATCCATCAATCTAAGGAATTCCGCCGTGTCAACGATAGATGTAGTTTCTTATCCAGTTTCAGATAGACCCCGAATGGCAATAATTGATTGTTTCGCCGAAAATGTGGATGTTACCAAATGTTAACAGAATGAATTTGGGATTGATCGCTTGAATAATGACTGTGTATCGTGGAGGCGGTTTCTAGAGACGCGACTACATTTATGTAATATTATGTGTGATATTGGAATATTTTGTTTTTAACCGACTTCCAAAAAGGAGGAGATTATCAATTCGACTGTATTTTAATTTTTTTAATGTTTGTTACCTCAGAACTTTCGACTAGGTGAACCGATTTTGATGATTATATTTTTTATTTGAAAGCTGGTGCTTCCAATTTGGTCTAATTCTGTCATATTTATGAAGTCTGTTTTATATATTAATAATTATTAAGTCAAAAGATAGGTATGTGACTTCAGAGTTATTTTCAAACTAGCTTAATCCCACGGTGTTACCGGTGATTTTCCAGTTTATCTGTCTCTATGTCTGTGTCTCTGCGTGTAGCTGTGTATCTGTCTATGCATCGCACTTCCCAAACGGCTGAACTGATTTTAATTTAGTTCTGAAATTGGTTCAGCCGTATGAAGATCATCAGGTATTTTATAGGGTTTTTTTTAAATATATATCCTTGTTTTTCCCGGAATAATCATAGCTCCTGTAGGGTTGTGAGTGAAACCGCGGAACATTGCTAGTGGGTACTACACGTGGAATGGAATGTGCTTCGTGCGACCATCGTCAGGTCCAGCTTGAGGCAATCTGGTTATGATTTCCGAGCATTTAACTTGTTATCTGAGTCCGACAAACATGGACTAAAACAAATGTTTTAAAAAGCAATTCATTTTATGAATTATTTAAAAGTGAGGCACGTGTAAGTAGAAACACGTGTAAATTTGCAATTTTTACAGAACAAAGGTGAGAAATCCATTAAACATCATATGAATTAATTTACAAGGCTCAATTTACTAAAAACACGTTTCATGAAAAGTTTGACGAGTCATTTCAAGAAGGAACAACTCAGAACCTTCTTAAAACCATAGACAAAGGATGTGGTTTTGAAACCTTTGTCTATGTCAAAACTAAACCACCATTCTATCATTATTATATTATTATTACATATTGGAGTGTCTACCATTCTGAAAAAAATATGGACTTGTGTAAGGTTTTTTTTTCATGCGCGTATAATAAAGAGATGAGGTTGTTTTTGGCAACAACGTGAATAATATGTCGCCACATATAATGTCATTGTATTATTTGCTAAACTTTTGTAATTTCGAAAGTTAGTGTTTAATAATGGTAGATTAATATTTATTAAATGTTCGTGAAATAGCTCGAGTGTGGGTAAGTATAATATAACGAGGTGAAACATGTCTTTTCGTGATGTTTCCAAAACTACATAGAAGCCAAAACACTGTTTTAAACTATCACGGTTGTTCACTACATTTTTATGATTATACCACCTTACCACGGTAAATATCCCGTAAATAATCATATAACTGTACATAGAAGCCTCTAGCAAAGACTCCAGTTTACAAGGGCATGAGTTTGACTTGAACATAACCTACTTTGCTGGACTCTGATTGTAACTATGACATGTTAGTCAATATTTATTAAAACTTGAAAAAATATCAAAAGGTACTTTACACTGGCCAATGCACCAGACGTGCGACGCCAAAATCATCATCGAATACTCCTACTTCGCCAGTACTTCGCCCACAGGTAAGTATTTAAATATCATTGATCTACGTACATTGTATATTCCAAAAAAAGTAAATGTCGGAATACTTTTGGAGTTCCTTTATTTACATAGTTGTCAGGAAAATATAAGAGGAACGTCACCGGATATTGAAAGCCACAATCTCGACATCAAAAAGCGACAAAAGCGGCGGAAATTAACCTCGGGATCAAACATTGTCCATGCGGACTCTTTGTTCGGAATAATGAACCTCATTATTAAACTATTTGTAGGTAAAGAAGTCTGTGGGTAAAGATTACTTTTTAGTTTTTATTTAACTGGGCCTGTTAGTTAGTTAGTATTTTTGTATAAATGTGTGGGACAAATCTAGCAACTGAATTTTAGACCAGTTATTCTCAACCGATTGAGCTGAAAATTGGTATACACCTCTGTTTCTGATGACAATACAATATTTGAAATGGCAGCTGCCACAAGATGGCGGATGGCGTATATTTTTTGCCAACCCCGTAAATATGGGTATCAAATATAAGAGCTTGAAGAGAAGGCAACGATAAAGGTGACATCACACTTAATTCAATATGGCCGCCGCTCCAAGATGGTGGTTTACATTTTCTTTGCTATGGCTAAAAGATTGTTTAAAAAAAATGATTTTTATATTAACTTATTTAGCCGGACTGTTTGTATTTGTTGTTTCTACTCCCTTATGTACATGTTTATCCGTCAGAATAGGTACAAAAGTGGTGGAATAGTACCCAGAGTAGTAAAAAATGTAGGTAGGTGTCGTTTCCTGTAAGATAGTAATTGAAGCTACAGGCAGAGCTAGTATTGCAATCTATAAGGAGTTCAGAAAGTGGAAATTAAGGTTATGGTGCCATCTTGAAAAAACATGTTGCTTTAAAATAAGCAATAAGACATAACCCTTCGCACCATACCAAAAGTAACCACATCTGTCAGCAGAGTAAAATTTGTGACTATGTAACCTAGTAGGTCTAAAAATTCATAAGCAAAATATTTTTTCACCATCAGAATAAATTAAATGAAACTCTATCCAGGGCAAGTATTTTTAATTCCCCCGTCGGCACTTGTCACATTTCACATTCAGCCCGAAATTCGCGTCACATTTTATTTGCATTTTGGAGACAATAAACTCGCAAATATTAAGTCGTATGAGTACAAAAACACACCTGGAAGACAGAATAAAAACAGGAGAAATACCTCGGAGCGTCTCTCACACGAATATTTAAAATTTCAAACGCGAAAACGTGCCGCTTAATCAAAAATAACGCAGCAGCAAAATTCAATAAGAGCGCCTCATAAAACACGTTAAAATGAAAAATATTAAATTCCAGAGACAAAAAATATATATTTTTATTGGTGTGGCGCGCGGGGAGGGCACATAAATAATTTAATTTAGGTAGGTAAAACGCGTGGCGAAAGTTCGCGCGGTGGAAAGTCGCGAAGCTTTCGCGTCGTCGAGTCGAGTGTAGAGTAGGAATAAATCACTTCTTGCTAACGTTTGTTGGCTTACGGGTGTTTCCGTTCAGAAAAATACTTGTTAGCTTCAATCGTTGTGTAAATTAGGCACGAAATGAAATAAACTAGAGCGCGGCTTTTATTGTGGCTAAAATGAGGTAAAATGTTTCAGGAATATATTTACCTACAATTTCTTATAGAAACGGATGTACACGAGAGATTTTTGTAAGATTCCGTTAAAGGCGTTCTTTTTAGTTAGTTACTTTTCCCGCATATTTTTTTGGGGGAAAAATGTATGTTTTTAAGTATTTAGGCATTTTAGTGCATAAATGATGAAGGAAACAAATTTGTATTTTTAGGGTTCCGTACCGAAAGGGTAAAACGGGACCCTATTACTAAGGCTCCACTGTCCGCCTGTCCGTCCGTCTGTCACCAGGCTGTATCTCATGAATTTTGATAGTCAGACCGTTGAAATTTTTACATACGATGTATTTGTATTGCCGCTATAACAACAAATACAAAAATAGATTATGTCATTGTGCGCAGGGCTGATTTGAAGGACGTGCTTACGACCAGAGCTATGCGGGGCGCTGAAGGTTGGACTGATCACCGGTTGATAAGGTCAAAAGTCCGTCTCAGCTATAAACCGCCTCGCCGAGCAAAGCATAAAATTCCAACACGGCTGGCCTTTGAAAAACTAAAAAACTCTTCTAAAACACAGGAAAGTTTCAACACCAAGTTCAACTCAATATCATTGGATACTGCGGGCTCAATTGATGAACATTGGCGCACCTTATCGCAATCAATTCACAGTGTAGCCCAACAAGTAGTTGGAAAGCCGGAGAAGAAAAATCAAGATTGGTTCGACGACTCCGATGCTGAGATCATGGCACTCGTCAAAGAATCGAGGCGTCTAATGAAAGTCTCCACAACCAGCACTCAGCGAAAAGCTGTTCAACACCAGCTCAAGTCTAAGATTCGGGAACTCAAAGACCGTTGGTGGATGATGAAGGCATTAGAATTGGAACACCTTGCTAACATTAAACAACCAGGTCTCTTTTTCCAGTCCCTGAGAACGATCTTTGGCCCACGTTTTAAGAAAACTTCACCTATTTACTCACGTGATAGATCGAAGCGGCTGACTGATCACAGCGATGTACTAAGCCGCTGGGTTGAACATTTCAGTGAAGTGCTAAATCCAGCTGGTCACGGCGCAGATCTCACCTATATAAATGCTCTTCCGACTCTACCATCATCTCCAGAACTGGGTGACCCCCCGTCTTTTGAGGAGTTTTTTGATGCCGTTAATCGACTTAAAAATGGAAAAGCCGCAGGCTCAGATAGTCTACCAGCTGAACTCTACAAATATGGTGGCCCCAGTGTTCAAAATGGTTTATTTGAGCTTGTGCTGCGAATCTGGGATACAGGCGAAATTCCTCAAGCCTGGAGGGACGCCACTATCTGCAAATTATATAAAGGGAAAGGTGATACCTCTGACTGTGGGTCATATAGGGGTATTTCGTTACTCAGCGCGGCTGGTAAAGTACTGGCCCATATTATTAATCGTCGGTTGGGGAAGTTGGCTGAGCGCATCTTGCCTGAGAGCCAGTGTGGGTTCCGTCCGGGCAGAGGTACGGTCGATGCTATCTTCATCGTCAAACAGCTACAAGAAAAGTCTCTTGAACAACATCGTCCACTTAATATGTGCTTTGTCGACTTGGAGAAAGCTTTCGACCGCGTACCGAGATCTGCTCTCTGGATCATTCTCACTAAGGCTGGTTGTCCTGAGAAGTTTGTTAACTTAGTGCGCCAATTTCACGATGGCATGGTGGCCAGAGTGCAGCACGAAAACGACTTCACAGACCAATTTTCAGTAACCAGTGGCGTTAAACAGGGTTGTGTGATGGCTCCATCTCTCTTTGCCCTTTATTTTGCTACTGTACTGAGGGATGCCTATGGCGACTCTACTGGACAGATATGCCTTAACGTTAGGACTGATAAAGGCGTTTTTGACCTGAGTCGATTTAGAGCTAAAAGATCGGTGCAAGAGTTCTCGATTGTGGACGCTCTTTATGCTGATGACGTATGTTTGATGGCCAGTGATGTCAACAGCTTGCAGGTTTTCTTGAATCGACTAAACGAGGCTTGTCAGCGGTTTGGGTTGATCATAAGTGTTTCCAAGACCCAGGTGCTTAAGCAACCTGTACGTGGTACGACATCAGACCCAACGCCGGTATCTTTAGATGGTAAAGCGCTCGAGGAAGTAGCATCTTTTCGGTATCTTGGGAGTTTTATACGTAACGACAACCGCCTTGAAACCGAAATATCCTCACGCATTGCTAAGGCTGCGGCAACTTTCGGAATGTTACGCAAAAGAGTTTGGGACTCGCATGATCTGCGGTTGCACACAAAGATTGCTGTGTACAAGGCAATAATTCTACCCATAATGCTGTATGCCACCGAAACTTGGTGTCTTTACAAGGGTGATGTCAAACGCCTAGACACTTTCCACATGAAGTGCTTAAGATCAATTCTTCGTGTAAGGTGGCAAGACCGAGTTCCAAACTCCGAAGTTTTGAGAAGAACAGAGCTATGTGATAGAGAGTCCTTGCTAATTAAGGGTCAACTGAGATGGTGTGGACATCTTGTACGTATGGATGACTCTAGGTTGCCTAAAGCTGTCTTTTACTCGCAGCTGAAGGAGGGAAAGCGTACACCTGGGGGCCAGTACTTGCGTTACAGGGATGTCCTGAAGCGCCATCTCACCGCATGTGACATCCCGTGCGAGGGTTGGGAAGAGCTCGCGCAACAGAGGCGAGAGTGGCGCAGCTCTGTTCATAAGGCTGTTAATAATTTCGAAGAGAAGCGAATACAAGACCTAGATGCTAAACGCCTTATCATTAAAACCCGTCCGAAGCCTACCTTCACTTACACATACAATGCTGATGGTCAGTTGCATTGTGCGCCTTGCAACAGGACCTTTAAAACTAAGTTTGGTTTTGCCAGCCATATACGCGCTCATAACCGGCGCTAGTCAGGTTCGCCGTTGACGGACACGTCAAGGAGGCCGATATATATATAAATACAAAAAAATAGAATAAAATAAATATCTAAGCGAGTCTAATCCCCATACAACAAACATGTTTTTTTTTGCTCGATATTTAAAACGGCAACAGGTAGACGCTTGAAATATTCACTGAATATTTAGTTATATTATTCACTTTAAAAATAAATAAATAAAATAAAATTAATATTTATGGGGGGCTCCCATACAAGAAACGTGTTTTTTTTTTGCTGTTTTTATAGATAATGGTACGAAACCCTTCGTCCACGAGTCAGACACGCACTTGACCGGTTATTTATAAAGTGATTGTATCAGATGTCACTTTGCGGAAGTATTAGTATTATAAACAAATTTCTATTGAGTAAAATATAAAATTATTCACGTAAAAGCGGAAATACTCTAGAGATTCCACAAAAACCAATTTTTGTTAAGGTTGAAAAGACATAAATTTCGAGCTTACCTAATAACTAGACATGTGATTTAGAAAAGTTTTTTTATTCGTATATGATAACTTTTGTTTGGTATTTAGTTATACTAGAACCTGGGGTTAGAGGGGGAAGACTATGTGCAGCATTGGACGTCTTCTGGCTGATGATGATGATGATAAGGCAAAGAAACATACGGAGATAATAATTACGCAATTTTAAACATTAACGGCCCTAGTTAGAAATGTTAGTTAAATGTTTGCTCGACTCCTGACGGAAAGTAATACGACAAAAAACAGCAATTTTAAGCAAACCATAACATTAATGATATACGAGTATCTAAGTACCTACTAGGCCGTTATAATAATAATTCACAATCACAAGTGCATTAAAAACCGACTTAAAAATTAGTAAATACGCATTTTCGTTTACTTGGATGACATGGTTTTTTTAATTATTTTTATTTAAAAACCAAACTACAAAACCGTTTTTGATGAAATTCACATGGGACCACCTATGAAGTATGGTATGGCAAACAAAGAAAGAATCATCAAAATCAATTCATAATAGGCGGAGAAATCAGTGAACATACGTAATACAATAAACAGTGCAACATAGAACCTCCGCCTTTTTTTAATTCGGTTAAACATATATTATCAATCGCACCTTTCTAGGCAATTAGCTAAGCCGGCAAACGTAAAATTTGTTTGGTATGAACATAGATCGGTCTATATTTAGGACATTGATCGAAAGTCTCAGGAATTTTTAGAGGTCAATTTATCAATCTGCCTTTACTCTCACAAAATAGAATTTTTACGAGACTAAAATAACAAGATGGATTGGTATCGAAATAGATTTTATCACGGAAAGTAGGTGATGAAGAGAAAATTAATATTTAAAACAAATATTAAAAAATCGCAAATAAACATTTAAAAGTTTATTTCCTTTGGTAGGATTACGTTTCTTTCAAAGTCTGTTAAAATCTACACACTCTTTCAATCGAGTAAAGACAGTCCGTTCTTAGTAATACCATTGACTTACATAATAAGGACGGGCGAATCATTTAATTTTACCGACATAGCTATTAAATTTTTTAAGTTGAATTGGCAATGGGCAGGCGACATCGTTCGAAGAACTGATAACCGTTGGGGAAGAAAGGTTCTTGAGAAGAGACCATGAACTGGAAGACGCAGCGTAGGTAAGTCTCCCACTAGATGGACCGACGTTATTGTGAGAGTCGCGGGCATCCAGTGGATGCAGATGGCAAGATTTCGTTCAGTGTAGAGGTTAAGGAGGGAGGGCATATGTTCAGTAGTGGATGTCTTCTGGCTGATGATGATAAATCATTTATTTAATATTCCTATAGTAACAAGCGTCATCAATGTCGTTGCGCTTCTCGTCATTCAGAAACATTAGTACCCTTTTATTAGTACCCTTTCCAGTGCGAGAGTGAATAGGTATCTTCTAAGTCTGCGTGCTTCATCTTCGACCACATCGTCGCTTACCAACAGGCGAGTTGGTGGTCAAACGCGGACATATTCGCGTAAAAAAAAAAGTAGGTGCAAATAAATACGTATATAAGCAGCTACGATGCGACGTAGTCAGCCAATCATATTGGCCCAACGCCCTCTGCGTTCACCAACTAGTCCAGTCAAGCTGTAGAGGCCGCAAGGCCAACAGTAAAAAGTCACATTATAAAAAAAAGACGTAGTCGCTAGTCAGTTGAGATTAGTAGCTTTAATATGGAGTTCTTTAAAAGGGCTGTTAATAGAGTCTTTAAAGGTCGGCAACATATCTGTGATGCCCCTGGTGTTGCAGGTATCCATAGGCGACATTGATCGCTTACCATCAGGCGGCCCGTCTGCTTGTTTGCCACCTAAGGCATAAAAAAAAGATTGACAGATTTTATTTTTTAAGTAAGTACCAAACATTGGGACCCAATTTTCGGATCACTCTTGATATTAAGCTCTTTGGTTCCGACACAAGAAGTAAAAAGCTATGGAAGTTTTAATGAAGCCATGTCCGCAGCTAATCACCGAACTTCCTTCGAGGGAGGGGTGCTACGCGATACGAATGGACGATACTTATTGAGAAATATTGGAATCACTCTGATATTATAGGATTTTCGAAACTTATGAAACTAAGAAAGACACCAAGCCAGCTCTATAACACAGATATTCATTTTTAACCGACTTCCAAAAAGGAGGAGATTATCAATTCGACTGGTTTTTTTTTCGTTTTTTTTTATAATATCCATCTTAATTAAACACTTAAATATTAACCACAACTTAAAAAACAGAAAATTAATGAAACCTTATTTTTTAAGAGAAACACGGGGATATTTAACACCCCAAATGCGTTACGCACCGCATGTCGGCGTAAGCGAATAGTGCTCGACGGGCGTTAGGCACCGCGGCGATGCGTAATTACCACTCAAATTTCAGTACGAGATTTTTTACTTATGGTGAGGACTTAAGATATGTAATCAATTGAAAATATCATACAGCAATTCAAGACGATGAATATTGTATATAATATATGAACATACAATGTCAAATTAATAGAAAAATATATTTTTTTCCGGCCAATTTTCGAAAACTCGGTTGGCTTCTCTCATTCCTGGCTACCGAGGCTACTCAGCCCCTAGCGCAGTACCTACGGGTTTAAACACGAACGATAATAAAATTGTGGACATATCTCCTTTGTACTGCAGAATCTTCTTGACAACTTTTCATTCAAAGTATACGTTAGATACCTTTGTATACAAAATCTTGACAGCCCTAGTACTACAGATAGCCAAGCCTTTGTCACATCGAAGTGCATTTACTTAAGCTACAGTTTGATGATTAAAGTGTACGGAGAACTTAAACCAAACGTAGTTAGATCGGTAGAAGGGCTTCAGGACCATAAATCTAAAAACAAATTCGTGTCTTTGCCTCTCAAATTCTTTGACGAAAAAAGCAATGAAAACTGTATTTTTGCCATTCTGATTCTATCAAATAGAAAGATCTATAGAAAAAATAATTTCTGTAATAAAAAGATATGTAAGTATTTTTTTATTAACAAAATTTGGAAAAAAATACTTCATTCATACTTCTTACTTCTAATTTACAAAAGAAGTTTTCTTAAATCTCTAAGAAAAAATTTGAGAGTGGATTTCTTTAAATTACTGACATAAAATAATCAATTTTAATATTACGGTTCACTTGTTTTATAATTCTCTTGACAATTGCGGCTTTATTATTTCGTTTTATGCTCGATAATCCAAATATCTTGTAGGAACCTTAAGTTATATAAATTCATTTTTACTTGTTTAATCTAATTTATGTCTAAGTCCATTTATTATTTCAACTTAGCATCATTTACTATTTAACTTTTAGTAATTGAATATTACTGTAGCATGTAAACCCGCGGAGCAATCATAACATCGTAATATTCTAACTTGTGTGGACTAGCGTACGCGCCGCCGCTGTATTGCATTGTACTCGTATAAACCCGCTGTTAACCCGCTGCCGCTCGCATAACGGTGCAGGGCGCTGTATATACTTGATTTTGTACATAAAATACTTTTTTTTAATTTTAAACACTATTTTAAACAATCATAAACAAATAAAAAATAATCATATAACTGTAAAAATATATTAATCTATTTTATGCATTCCCATTCTTTTACTCTATCTTCCGTCCGTCTGTCCGTCTATTACTTTTCATTACAATACTGTTAAAGTTTAGGTATGATATTATGCTAAAAACAGTCTCCTGATTTTTTGCATATTGTCTTCATACATCTCCCGATTTTTCCTTAGTACACCTCCCGTTTTACGAAAATTTTAGTTGGCAACACTGCGCGCGCGCCAGTTAGACTCTTGATCTGACGGCGAATGCATATCCGTTATGCTCCGCAGCAGTTATTATTAGAAGCCTTTTTGACTGTAAGACCGCCTTAATAATTCAGTTTTCTTTGTCGCTTAACATCTAATTCTTTTATAATGTTTAACTTCGTCTTTCCTAGCTTCGTACTATCTCGCTTCTGTGCTTCCTATCACTCTTTTTATGAACTTTATGTATGTGTATGTGGAAACGCTCTTAAAATAAATACCGGTGAATCTAACAAACATTGGACTATTTCTTACTACCATCTCAGTGAGTAGGTACCATAGGCAGTGGATACTCCACAATCTAAAATTGAACGATGCATTTTGTAATACATACGACTCTTAAATTCTTATTGTAGACTTTTTTTCGTCTTATTTCCTCTTGACTAGATGTTGGTATCGCACGTTTTGTACATTTGCCAGTGTCAAGTATAAATAATTTTAAGTTTTATTAAATACCATTAAACAATTCATAGTCGCAGTCAGCGTCAAGCAAAGTAAGTCACGGTCAACAGTAGTTAGTCAACGGTCATGGTTTTCACGTTTCACGGCTTATTTTACGATATGTAATAAAACTAGAAAATATTTTCATATTTGACGCTGGCAAATACACAAGATGTGTGATGCCAAAATCCTCTCAAGAGGTAAGAAGAAAAAAGGATACAATTTTGAACCTCTATAGCGTAAACCGAAAAGAATGGATCAGTCTACTTTTCGCCATTCATCATCCTCCTCATTTGCATGATAAATAAATTTAATACCCCTTTTAAAAAAAAACTTGTAATTAAATCTCATATTCATACCACAGCACATCGTCAGCCAGTTAGTCAACTTATGACAGATTAACAACACGACCCTCCAAACGATCTGGCAATTAAATTAAATTATTATCTGCGAACGATCCCGTCGTCCGCTCCGAATTGATAACAACCAGGCGGCTTATTTAATTAGACATCTTTGTTATTTAGGACGTTATTTGGGCCATCAAGGACGCTTTAACAGAACCTATTACAGTCCTGCAAGGATGTTAATGAACGTGGATGATACTAGAATGTCAGATTGCGTGCATATCTCGTTAACAATTAATAGCAAATACTTGAAACTCAACTTTTTATCACGAACTTGCATTATTTGTTATCGTGTTTTTCATATATCAGTAGGTAAGGTCGTGTTAATATATTACGAGTCAAACGCATGAGCACTGACGCACGTTCTCTTTCACTGATTCGTCCAAATCAACTCGTTCGCTCGCATTCGGTAATATTCGTTCGTAAATACATTGTAATTGTACATCCTAACATTGTTGTATTTGGCTCATTATTGATTCCAGAAATTCGCTAGATTACCTGTGTATTACTTATATTGTAAATACATTGTAATTGTGCATCGTAACATTGTTGTATTTGGCTCATTATTGATTCCAGCAATTCGCTAGATTCTATGTCTCAAGTAAGTATCGGCACAACCTGTACCACTGAGTCTACTCTCCTAAATACTCCTAATGCTCCGTTAATGTGCCAAGTTTCACTAAACGTTCGTTAATTAACTAGGAGTTATTGGTTCATTTGGCTTGATGCAATTTGTGATTTAGTTCTCTATATTTATACAGTAGGTGTCGCGACGTGTAGCTCGCGAAATAAATAGGTAAATGAGTCAAATAATTATTAATATAGCGAAACGTGTAATTGATGAGACATAACAGAATGAGTTGACCCGTTGGCAACACCGAACCCATAGAAAGATCACCATAGACAAAGTATATAATTTATTTTTGGCGGTAGACTGATAATTGAGTAAAACGTTTAATCGTAACTTATCTAAATTTCATATTAAGTGCAATAGTCATAAAGTGGTTGGTGTTTCGGTGTTGCGGCGACCTAAGGCATCTCATCTGGGAGAAATATAAAGCTAAGTGGTAGTGCTAGATAACAGTACTATAGTGATTCCTAACCTGAAATACCTCGAATTCTAGATCTTTGTTAGATCTTTATAGGAACTAATTATCCTGCTGTAGTAAAGGTTTCTGATGCTCTTAGAGTCAGTTACATAGTAGAGGAACTTCGGTAATTCAATACGAAGTCCTAACGAATGAATGTGGCCAGTGGTAAAGACCATGGTTTGCCATAGCTAGGGGCAGAGAAACTTCGGTAATTCAATACGAAGTCCTCGTGAAAGGCCATAGCTAGAGGTAGAGGAACTTCGGTAATTCAATACGAAGTCCTAGTGAAAGATTAATTGGCGGAACATACCGCAATTCCCTTTCATAAGTATAGGTGATGTACCTACTACGAGAGACAATATCTGTGTTGAGCATGGATACTTAGTGGAAGGTTAATTGGCAGACGTAGCTGCGGTTTCCTATTCCACGCTTAACAGTTCAGCTGTTAATACACACCTAAGACACCAGAAACTTCTACTTAACAAATTATTAGTATGACGGTTGGAATCAATTTAATTTTAACTATACAGATGGCGAGCTGAACGATGGCGCAAACCACTAAGAACTACAACAGATAACAGCGAAGCAAACTTAACAGTTATTGAAGATTCTTCTCGGACTTAGACCCAGGTATAGATTGTGTCAAGAGTAATCAATACAAAACAGTCTCGTTTCGCCCTCTCGTCTCATGTGACGGGGCTTGGCCACCCTGTGCCTGTGGACGGGTGGGCGGGACGACATGGTGGAGATTGCTGGGATCCGAGAGGGAAAATCAATAACACTTTTAGAATAAAATAAATAAAATAAATTTGAAGTTCTTACTGGTGCTGCCACCTGTGAAAGCTCTCGGTAAGTTTTACGTATGAAAGATACGTTTATTCCATCAACAATTTGAAGAAACTCTGTGCTGAAATGTCGAAGCTTGATACACGTTTCGCTGCTATTGACTCTAAACTAAAATTGAATATTTCTGAATGTAGTTATCTCTGGAATAATACCACTTGTAAATAAATAAATATTGAGAAATTTTTGTAGCGGATCAGTTCATCTATTGTAACCTAGATGGCGTTACTTGTTGTTAGAACACCATAAATTTAAATAAGTTTTTCCTTTGTTTTGTGAAATAAGCAATGAAATAAGGTAATATTTGTTGTTTTTAATTCATTTTATGATTTATCATAAGGATTTAATTATTTATTTTCACCTGTTTTGTAAAGATACAATTCCTCAAGTCTAGAATAGTTCAATAAAGGAAAAGGAAGTTGTTGCTGTGTTGCCACTGCAAGAAAATTATTTGTTTATACGCAATCGATTATACCGATGGATTGTCTCGAGTATTTATGATTGTAACAAGTACTACTTAGTAAACGATGTTGTTTACGTAACCAAAGTGTCTAATTAGCTGCAAAGGGCAGAAAAAATTAAATGACTACTGTGTATTTATATATAATGAATAATACGTTGGTGACGTGTGACCGAATATAAACAAAGTGTAGTATCTGTATCGATGATGTCGATTCATGATGACGAACTACACAACTCGTTATTTGCGTACATTCAACATTGAGACTATCTTGTTTACGATAGATACACGGGAAGCTGTCGAGTGTCACTCGAGTACAAGGTACTCTGTTGGTATACTCTGGAAAAAACAGATCCCAACTAATGAGCTCCACAGATAAGTAAATTAAGTTCATGATCGATAAGATACGACCAATGACTTAATTATTCAGTGACCTCAATAAACAAAGGTTGAATCGAGCGAGAAATTAGATCGATAATGGAATCGATTTTTCAATAAGTGAAGCTTCCAGAAGTAATTATGATGGATGGCAACACTTTTTTCTTATGTTGTTTACGGTGTACAATTGAAAGAAAAGTGAATTTGTTTGTTTTCAAGAAAGTTTGAGTTAACTGCGCCGGTGTTTGTGAAAGTCTAGTTACAAGGTCAGTTCACTTTATATATTTTGTTTGATATATATTCCGACCGTTGTGTGTGCCTACCATTCCATAGGGTGAAAATGATATTGTTAAATTGTCTCTTCTAATGATTGCAAGTAAATCTCACTTTCCCTTGCCGACCTAGCGCGAAATTGACAAAAGGTGGCCAAAACAATTCAATCAATACAATACACCTATAGTTAACCTTAGTACAAATTACCTTTATGTACTGTAAGTTACTGTGGTTCAAACTAAGTTTGTGAAAACATAGTTTGATTAATGAATGAATATATGTATGATATGGGAAACAATATCACTTTATCACAGATTATACCTACTTATTACTTCAACAAGCAAGGGCAGGTGAATATTAGAAGTAAACAATAGTTTCCAATTTGTACATCCACAAAAGACACATCATACACTCATGATAGCCAGTACATCTGGCCATTTATTGCTTGTTTATCGCTACTTATTTACAATAAATAAATTAATTTATATATGGACATCTCTCACATTGGTCCTGTACATTATATATTCTGTGCCTGTGAAGGATTGCTTACGGACACATGGAAATACAAGTTCTCTTCAGACAAATAACTGCCTATGATGGGAATCGAACACTCAACCTTTGGAGTCAGCAACACCGCTGACTAGGCTATGGTGTTGTCAACACCTGCAAATAATTAAATTAATAATACACAATCTAAGAGAAATCATAAAATGCTGTAAACAATAGGTATATATAGTAGTGTCCACTAATGGAAAGTCACACCGTACAAGAAAGTTTATGCTTTCTCACTGTGCCCATTATCAGGTCTATGATTGATAGTGTGTGCTCTGTGATTGTGTAATATTATATTACAGGCCATCAATATGGAAGAAAGCATACTTATCATCCTTCACGGTGTGTGTAACAAACTGAAAGTTCTGTCCGAATGTGCTCAAAACGTAACTAACAAACTCACAAATGAGTTAAATGACTCGACCTTACATGAAGGAAGGGTGTTAACCTCCAAACTTCATACCTGTCTACAACGATTAGAGAGAGAGTTAAACAATTACTTTCGACTCATAAACACTCCACAAGTGGACGAGGTCTCAGCATTCTCAGCAATACAGTTAGAAGCTGAGGAAACCTACTGTGAACTTAAGGTGAAATTGGAAGAATGTGAAAACTCAACGAAAAATTGCCATCAGAATGAAAAACAAATCTTATCCGGAAAATTACCTAAATTAGAGCTACCCCAGTTCGACGGTAACATACTGGAGTGGCACCAATTTTGGGATCAATTCAACTCCAATATTCACAATCGGAATTTACCAGAAGTGGACAAGTTATTATATCTAAAGGCTTCTTTAAGGGGAGATCCCAAAGCAGTGATAGACGGACTAGAGATTACCAACAAAAATTATTCCATCGCTGTACAAACTTTAAAGGATAGGTACGGTAAACAAACTCAAGTGATTGATGCGCACTATTCTTCACTCTACAAAATAAATCCAGCAGACAAGACTGTATCGGATTGTCGAAGAGTTTTAACTGAAATAGAAAGGCATTTGAGAGTGTTGGACTCGATGGGTGAAGATATTAACCATAACCACTTGAGATTCATGGTGATGGAGAAATTTCCGGAAGATATAATATATGAAATGAAATTGAAGATAAAACAGGATTCGATTGAAGAGATAAGAAAATATTTGGAGATCATAATTTCAGCGCGTGAAGATGCAAATAGACTAACTCAGGAGAAAAACCTAAATGATAAAGAATATTACACTGTAAAGACACTTCATTCCACTGGGAATAGTAATCCCACGAATCTAAAGAGAAAAAGGAACCAACAGAGACAAGATAAAACCAACTACGAAATCAATAAAGAAAAGGCTAGATACCACCCAAAACAGAACAAGGGACATACTTCTCAGAAGAAAAACGGGATCAAACAAAATAACACAAGCTATCCTGGAAAAAACAAAGACAAAGGGCCACCTAGCAAGAAACTTAAATTTCATTGCATCTTCTGTAAGGAATCCCACTATAATGACGAATGTACTAAAGTCAAGGACATAAAGGAAAGAAAATCTCTATTAAATAACAGATGCTACAGTTGTCTTAGACTAGGACATTCTTATGCAGAATGTAGAAACAAAAAAGAATGCTTTCATTGCAAAAAATCAGGCCATAATCGTGCTTTATGTCCTGTTAAATTCTCAATAGTAAGCAGAGATAAGTTAACGACGACCAATGTACTCCACACAAGAGATAAAGGACTCACCGTTCTACAAACAGCAGTAGTTACTGCCAGTAAGGTAGGAGATTTGTCGAAGGAGCTTCAATGCAGAGTTCTATTAGACTCCGGCAGCCAAAGAACTTACATCACGCAGAAATCTGCAAGAGATCTTAATCTAAAACTTGAGGAAGAAAGTACACTAACAGTATTTACATTTGGATCAAAGACTCCTCAAGAAATAGAAAGTCCCGTGGTTAGAGTGCAGTTAAGGACAAGAGCGGACAAGACAATCACACTATTTGCTAATGTGGTACCTGTGATTTCACATAGTGTCCCATATCCTCGACAGGACCTCAGCCACTGGAAAGATAAATCAAAACTAGCCGATGATGGATCCCTACAAGATCAAGTGGACATTCTTATTGGCAACGATTATTACTTTTCACTGATCTCAGAGCAGAAAATTAAACTAAGAGAAAACTTATACATGGTACAGTCCGACCTCGGATGGATACTGAGCGGGAAAATGGGTTCGAGTCCCGTGCATGAATTATCGGTGGTCACGTACTTCCAGTCTAACGTAGAAATGCTGTTCAACGAACCTGACCTACCACTGATAGAGACAAACATGAAGAGCTTATGGGAACTCGAATCCATTGGTATCACCGATTCTCCGAGGGAAAACCGGGAAGACGAAGCTGTTAGAAAGTTCAATGAAACAACGGAATACATAAATAACAGGTACTCTGTATCCTGGCCCTGGATTGAGTACCCTCCTGCTTTAACTTTGAACTTTGGATTGGCCTATGGTCGATTAACCAACTTATTGAAGCGACTAAATACATCCACATTATTGGAATATGACGAAACGTTAAAAGATCAAATGAAGAAAGGAATAATTGAAGTAGCACCTGATCGAAGGGAACAAATAGTAGAACATCCAATTCATTACCTTCCACATCATGGGGTAAAAGTACCTGGCAAGTCTATGAGAATTGTTTATGACGCGTCATCAAAAACAAAGGACAATAAAAGTTTAAATCAATGCTTGTACTGTGGACCCATGATGTTGGAGGATCTGACTGGAATACTTATAAAGTTCAGATGTCAACCAATAGGTGTATGTGCAGATGTCGAGAAGGCGTTCCTACAGATCGCGCTCAAGGAACCGGATCGCGATGTAACTCGATTCCTATGGTTGAAAGACACAGATAAACCGGCTACAGAAGATAATCTGCTCCATTTGAGGTTTACAAGAGTTCCGTTCGGTATTATTTCAAGTCCATTTCTGCTTAATGCAACAATCAGATTACATTTACAAAACTCAGACAATGATGAGATTAAGAAGCTTACTAAGGAAATTTACGTAGATAACGTCGTTACTGGAACTAAGACAGTGAAGGAAGCACTCCAACTTTACAAGAATACTAAAGAGACATTTCAACAATTATCCATGAATTTGAGAGAATGGAGTTCCAACTCTGAAGCATTTATAAAACAGATACCTGACTCTTGTAAAGAGGACGAGATCAAAGTTCTTGGATTGAACTGGAAACTGAAAGAAGATACACTGCAACTAAAGGATAAAGCTATAGGTGAACCAAAAACAAAAAGAGATGTCTTGAGAGTAATCGCGTCAATCTATGACCCATGCGGATTTGCTGTACCATCACTGTTGTCTGGCAAGATTTTCATTCAGAGTCTATGGAAAGAAAAAATAAAATGGGACACACCATTTTCTGAGACACTAAATACCGATTGGTCAAAAATATGTAACGAGCTAGAAGAGGTACGGGAGATATCATTGCCCAGATGTTACTTCAGCGACGCTACTACCACTTCATGTCAAATTCATTGCTTTACGGATTCTTCTTTGAAGGCCTACGCAGCTGTAATCTACATAGTTAATGACAAGGAGATAAAATTCGTCTTAGGGAAATCAAGGCTAGTTCCTTTGAAAGATCAAGACAATCTGAAAATACCACGGCTGGAGTTGCTGGGGGTGTTAATTGGAACTAGGCTAATCAAATATGTATCCCAATTTTTACAATTTAACATAACAAGTCAAATACTGTGGACGGACAGTCAAATTGTCATCGACTGGTGCAGATCTGACAAACTTCTCACACCTTTCGTGGCCAGAAGAGTCGAAGAAATTAAAAAGAATAGAAACCTTATGATACGATATGTTCCATCAGACCTAAATCCAGCGGACGTTGCTACAAGACCGTTCAGTTCTAAAGAAGATAGAGTAAAATGGCTGACTGGTCCCCAGTTTATACTGCAACATCCGGATTCCTGGCCTTCCGGAAACAGGGAAATTTCTTCTCTTTGTGCGGGGGAGGGTCTCCCGAAAGAGTCACAAGGACATACAATGGATACAGAAAAGACAACCGATGATGAAAATCAAGATAAAGACAGGACAAGTAACCGAACTAAGACTGATGTGAACATAAGTGAAGAAAAGGATGAGAAAATTAAACAACTAAAGAAGCTACAAGCTGAACACTTTCCAAGAGAACTAGAAGGAAAGGATACATGTCTAAAAATTAATCTTGGTCTTTTTCTGGATGTAGACGGAGTTTTGCGTTGTAAAGGACGTTTAAAGAAGACGGATTGGTCGTATGACCAACGTTATCCTATACTTATTCCAAAGGATTGCGATTACACAAACAAGATCATCAACCAGACTCATAGCGACAATCATCATGTAGGTGTTAACCATACACTCGCTATAATTCGTCAAGCCTTTTGGATTCCGCAAGGAAAACGTCAAGTCCAGAAAGTTATAAGGAAATGTCCTAGATGTGAGAAACATGGAGGGGGGCCATTCAAGCTACCACCACCCCCTGCGTTACCTACAGAGAGAGTAAATTACACATCGCCATTCACATTTACAGGCCTGGATTACATGGGCCCTGTATTAATTAAATGTAGAAACGAAACAAGTAAACGTTGGATAGCACTTTTCACTTGCCTAGCAGTCAGGGCAGTGCATTTAGAGGTCGTTCAAGATCTCACAGCAGAAGAGGGACTTCATGCCATGAGACGAATGATATCGACTAGAGGTGTGCCACGATTGATCACATCGGATAATGCTACAAATTTTAAGCTAATGTCAGAAATACTCGCAAGTTCCTACTGTATCAAACATGAAATTCGTTGGAGGTTCATACCCCAACTAGCCCCCTGGTTTGGAGGATTTTATGAACGACTAATTGGAATCGTAAAGAATTGTATGAGAAGAACATTAGAGAAACACATGCTGACCGATAGTCAATTAGTCACGTTAGTAAAGGAAATTGAGGCAACAGTCAATACAAGACCACTAACTTGTGTCGATTCTGAGTTGGTGGATATTCTGAAACCTTCTGATTTCTTAACTATGGGAAAATGCATAACAATGGAAGGTTCCACTGAAGACTTTTTAGTGCAAGGCACTACAACAAAAGCAGATCTCATCAAAGCTTGGAAAAGAGGTTTAATTATCCTCGAGGAATTTAAGAACATGTTCACGAATAGATACCTTCAAAGTCTCCGTGAAAGATATAGACATTCCGTCAAAGAACCTAAGGTTACGGCGAAAGTTATTCCGAAAATAGGTCAAATCGTGCAGATAAAAGGAGATTGTAAAAATCGAGAAGAATGGAAAGTCGGAAAAATTACTTCATTGGTCAAAAGTTCTGACGGACTTTGCAGAGTTGCAAAGGTAAAAGTTGGAAGTAAGGAGTTCGTAAGATCTTTAACTCATTTATATCCATTGGAAATGGAGGACAATGTAGACATTGAATACGACAGGTATGCATTAGAAAGAGGAAATGAGGTACCACCGAATATAACTATACACGAATTGATGCCCATGGAAGTGGAAGTCATAGATTCGGAAGATACTATATCAAATAGTTTAGAAAAAGAGAAAGAAAATAGAGAGTCGATAATAACAAAGGAAAACAGTATGCTAGAAGACATGGATAACGTATCAGAGAGCACGGACAGAGAAAACATATTGAGTCAGAAAGAAAATGAACCCGAGAAGTCAGTTCAAGTAAACAACGAAGTCAAGCAAAGAAGAGGCGCGGCCACCAGAGCTCTGGAGAAAATTGCAGAGTGGACGCGCAACATGCTTACCCTGTTATAAGTTGTTCGGGCGGGAGTGTCGCGACGTGTAGCTCGCGAAATAAATAGGTAAATGAGTCAAATAATTATTAATATAGCGAAACGTGTAATTGATGAGACATAACAGAATGAGTTGACCCGTTGGCAACACCGAACCCATAGAAAGATCACCATAGACAAAGTATATAATTTATTTTTGGCGGTAGACTGATAATTGAGTAAAACGTTTAATCGTAACTTATCTAAATTTCATATTAAGTGCAATAGTCATAAAGTGGTTGGTGTTTCGGTGTTGCGGCGACCTAAGGCATCTCATCTGGGAGAAATATAAAGCTAAGTGGTAGTGCTAGATAACAGTACTATAGTGATTCCTAACCTGAAATACCTCGAATTCTAGATCTTTGTTAGATCTTTATAGGAACTAATTATCCTGCTGTAGTAAAGGTTTCTGATGCTCTTAGAGTCAGTTACATAGTAGAGGAACTTCGGTAATTCAATACGAAGTCCTAACGAATGAATGTGGCCAGTGGTAAAGACCATGGTTTGCCATAGCTAGGGGCAGAGAAACTTCGGTAATTCAATACGAAGTCCTCGTGAAAGGCCATAGCTAGAGGTAGAGGAACTTCGGTAATTCAATACGAAGTCCTAGTGAAAGATTAATTGGCGGAACATACCGCAATTCCCTTTCATAAGTATAGGTGATGTACCTACTACGAGAGACAATATCTGTGTTGAGCATGGATACTTAGTGGAAGGTTAATTGGCAGACGTAGCTGCGGTTTCCTATTCCACGCTTAACAGTTCAGCTGTTAATACACACCTAAGACACCAGAAACTTCTACTTAACAAATTATTAGTATGACGGTTGGAATCAATTTAATTTTAACTATACAGATGGCGAGCTGAACGATGGCGCAAACCACTAAGAACTACAACAGATAACAGCGAAGCAAACTTAACAGTTATTGAAGATTCTTCTCGGACTTAGACCCAGGTATAGATTGTGTCAAGAGTAATCAATACAAAACAATCTCGTTTCGCCCTCTCGTCTCATGTGACGGGGCTTGGCCACCCTGTGCCTGTGGACGGGTGGGCGGGACGACAGTAGGCATCATAAATAAATACTTTTATGTATTAACGTCGTAAAATGGCCTAAACACATTTTTCAAAAGTAGAGACAATCATTTTACTTCTTAAAAAACATCAAATGCGCGAGGGAGCACGCTGCACCCGGGATTCGTTCCTTAAATAAATAGAATTCTACCTGTTTGAAACTTTAATCTCTATCAAAGCCCGATTTTCCATGATGATATATATATCGTGAGTCCATAGAATGGCACTAGGCCAACTCTTGCACATAATTTTATCAATTTCAATGTTTTCAAACTGAAAAAATAGAAAAAAATCTGGGTGTCTTCAAATATAAAAAATGAAAATCTGTCATTTCGATAGCTACAACTGATTTAAAATCTCGAAAGATGTGGCGATGGCGTCGTTGTTAAAGTCACTAAAATTACGCAAAATATTCTAAAATTGAGTTTTATAAAGTATTTTCCATCGAGTCAACAAAGTGAGTTAGCTAATAAAATGAAAGCTGTTTTCAATAGTCCGGCTTCTAACAATGTTGCGTATTTTCGTGTTGAACTTCTATTTTAACTTTATAAAGTTAGTTTATGTTGCCATTGAATTGAAATCAAAGGTTCTAAAACGTGGCGTGGGTGGAGAAACGCAGATTTTATATGACTTCTTTAGATCGAGATTCGTATAGCAAATGCGAGTGGAGTAGGTACCTATCTAGGAGTAGGTATAAAGTGGATATTCATTTTGAGCCACATTGTCATGTGAAACAAAATTTCACGTACTTTTTAGGGTTCCGTAGCCGAAGGGTGTAAACGGGACCCTATTACTATACAGCACAAAATTTTACCAAACTTTAAGAAGAACCTCAAGTTGCTACTGATGGTGTATACTAGGTTACAAGGAAAGGGTATGAAAACCCGAAAGGGGAGCATAGTATCTATTATTATGATCAACTTTTACTACGGGACCAACCAACATTGAAATAGCGAAAAAAATATCAGTTGTTCCATAGAAAACTGCCCCAGTGGCTCAGTTAGTAGCAAACCTATCTTCTGCGCTTGAAGACGTGGGTTCGATTCCCACCCACGGCAAACATTCATGTGATAAACATTTGTTATTATTTAATATCTATTTAATTATGTATTTAAAATATATATGTACATAACATAACATTCAGTATAACAGTCTCTGGGAGCCATATTACAAGCTCTATGCTTAGTTTGGGGTCAGATGACCGTGTGTGTAAAAAAAAAACATACAGACGAACATAGAACCTGTTCCTTTTTGGAAGTCGGTAAAAAATTACCTAGATATTTATTTTTCATTTTATTTATAACGGTCATTTTTAACCAACTTTCAAATAGAAGAAGGTTCTCAATTCGACAGTTTTTTTTTTTTTGTTTGTTACCTCAGAACTTTCGACTGGGTTCTTCGATTTTGATGATTCTTTTTTTATTTGAAAGCTGGTGCTGGTGCTGTGATTTCATTTCAATTTGGTCCAGTTCTGTCATTTTTATGAAGTCTGTTTTTTATATTGATATTTATTATCAACAACATGTATGGAGCAGATGATATTTTTCCGCAATTTTAGCGGAAATGGTGATGATGAGTATAACGGACCCCTTCCAGCTTAGTACACCCTTTCTGCGTAACCGTGTATAGTTAAGTACCATGAAGAATGTTGCTTCAGACAACTTGCTTGGAGGGTAACGCTGCGTTCCAATGGCGATCTTAGTACATTCCGTCAAGCACAGAAGTTGTTTTAGGCACAGTTTTTTTTTTGTTTCTATTATAACGGCTGTCAAGGCGTTTTTGTAAGAAATTTGTTGAAGCTACTTGCTCCCATATAAATCCAAAGCAACTGTGTTAGCAACTGTGACGCGGAGTTCAACGCGTTGACATAAATAAGAATGTTCAATCAAGTATCTGTCACAATACCTGGCGACAGAGTTTCCTTCTCATGTCCGTTCTATTTTCTTCTCTGTTCTGTGATTTTAAGTGTAACCCTACGTAACCTGTATGTAACACAATACAGCCGGGTATCTCCCCAAGATTTCCACTCCGTTACCAGAAAAGGTATGTTCTTAAGAGCCGTAAAACGTAAGGGTCAAGAGGTCGGCCTAAATGACGAATTGGCGATGAACATGAGGTTGCTGGTCCAGGAAGATAACAAGGTCTCGTAGGTTTTATCGCATAATATACCTAACCAGCTGCGGGCTGATTTGAGCCTTGATGTTTCAGCTTTCCTAATTTTTTGAATAAAATTTTGAAAAAGAATAATCTTGTAAACTTCTCTCGCTGAATTGACAATACAATAACTCTTTATTAAAAACCACAAAAACAAGGATAACATTATAAATTACAGTAATTATGTAATAAGGCTTTTAACAGGCAGCCTTATCGCTTAAAGCGATCACTTCCAGGCAAACGTGACATGGCACAACTTTTCTAAATTGCCTAAATGCACTTATAAAAACCGCACCTAATGCGTATATTTGTAGTAGTCTCCAATAAATGTATTTTTTTTCTTACTTATTTCTTTAACTTAAGTGGTCTTTAAATACGTTTAGGGGTCGTTATACAAGCCACCCGTAATCACAAAGCATATTTATCTATCTACCTATCGTGGTCAGCGGAAGGTAGCGCTGAATAAGAAGCACAAAATTAGGTTCAAATAGGTCTAAGTTTATTGTTGAAACTACATCAAACTCCAAGGGGATCTTGTAAAACCTCCTTCCTGTATGGATTTGTAGAACTTATCTGTATGAAATCTCGAATGGAATTCTCTCCGCCATTTTGAATTATGCTAGTTCGCGCTTGTTGTTCTAGAAAGTTGCAGTTGCACGCTCCCTCTTATTTGTTTTACACATCTTCTGGAATTAATTTTGAACTTATTTACACGAGTTAAAACGTTAAACATTGTAGCGAGGGTGAGGAGTTAAACTGCTATGGGCAAGCATAGCGCTTTAGATTACACGAACAACTAGCTCACCTCGTCACTCAGTTGTTTAAAAATAATTATCAATATAAAAAAACCGACGTCATAAAAATATCAGAACTGGACCAAATTGAAATGGAACCACAGAAGAAGCACCAGCTTTCAAATAAAAAAAGAATCACAAAAATCGGTTCCCCAATCGAAAGTTCTGAGGTAACAAATGAAAAAAAACAATCGACTTGAGATACTCCTCTTTTTTGGAAGTCGGTTAAAAAAGAAATTGCGCAATCAGTAGTACACGCACCCTTTTTCCTAATTACTTACCCACATTGCAAGTGTGCTATGCTCTGATAATATGTTATTATTTCACACTAACATAAATTGGCAAATCACGAGCAGATATTACACATTTGCACTTGCAAATAATAAAGAAAAAGGTTCAATCTACAAATACGGTGGTGTTTTTTAACAAGGATGCGCGTTTTTAAATGTAAACAAGCGTTTTACAACTATTGAGTGACTATAACTACGTATAAACTCAAAGTTTAAAATAACGCGTTCGTATCGCTGCTAAAAGATGCCATGCCTCTTCGATAAAAGCCTAATCGCATCTGTGGTATCAAATCCAATTTAAATTTGTACCTTACATATATAACAAATAGAGTAAGAAATCACCTGTTTTTTCTACTTAGAAGTTTCTGTAAGTATACTTACAGACTTTTGGAAACCAAAGAATTTAATATTAAAGTCTTTAAGAGAATGTTAAACTTTTCATAAAAACGCGTTAAGAATTTAGTTTGCCAGTCTGTCGATTGTTCAAAACAAAGTTTGGAAAACTATTCAGTTGAGCCGAATTCCTTACGAAGAAAGCCGATATAGTCCGGGAGCTCTACTAGAGAGTCCCTAAGGTGCTTACGACACGGATATTGTGCTTAAGAGACTGAAATAACGCTCAGGCGTTATGTAGATGTACGAGTATTGTACTGCCTGAGGGAATTGGTAAATTTACCCACTCGCCTCAACAGAAATATCTAAAAAGGTTCGCTTTTAGGTATGGTCTATTTTTGGCTAGTTTATAGACACAATCTACAAAACAGAAAAGAAAAGAAAACGACTTTCAGTCTTTGGTATCCTTTGACAGAATAGAGAAGCTTTTTCAGTAGCTCTGTGATATTTACTGGTGTTCACATAAACTATTTTTTTCAGTGGCTTCTCTGTTGACCGAGCGAAGCGAGTATCAGATTCTACAGTAACAGTTTGCCAGTTTGAAAGGGAAAGCTTTCCCTTTCCGTATTACTTATATTTGATCGTTATGTAAATTTGATAGTACGTTTTTTGTTCGTCAATAACTTACGTACCATTGATCCAATCTTAAAGATAGGTAATTAAAAACAGGTATTTAATTCATAAATTGAATTAGGAAATTCTTATTTTTTTCAGGCTTAAAACCCTATAGAGTGGAGCGCAGCGTGATTGGTATCAAAAGAATAGCAATAGCACACTGCGCTCCATAACTGGTGTGTTTGACGTCGTCCAAAAGGCTGCCAGATTAAAATGGGATTGGGCGGGACATGTGGCGCGTATGAACTCTGACGATGGGCCAAGATCGTCACACAGTGGGTGCCTGATGGACGACGCAGTCTAGGAAACGCGGGCATGACGATCTTGACTCATTCCGGAAAGGTTGGCAAGAGGTGGCGGAGGACCGAGACTTGTGGAAGGAAATGAGGAAGACCTTTGCCCAACAGTGGGACAGTATAGGTTAAGAAAAAAAAGCCTATTTTTTTAGCACATTATTATAACAACACATGAAGAATTAAATAAACATAAACATAAGAAAATTTAAAAACCAAATTGAGTAACGACATTACTGTTTTGATGGTAAGCTCTATACACTATAATAAATCACAACATCTTCCTTGATATTAGCTACTCGTAAATGACTTTTAAAATATTGGTCCTTAATTATTTGATTTTTTGGCTCTCCCCCTACCCCAGGTGGCGGCTATCAGTTAAAAGACGTGGCAGTTTTAATTACGCCGCTCTATCGCATACCGACACCAGAGTCGATGGCGCCGAAATACTAAAAAGACAGAGAAACAACTCCAAAAATTAACCTCACAATACTCTTACTAGCTTACTACGTACACCTACTCACAAATTTAAGAGCTTTCTTAAGCTAAACGCCCAACAAGAGTCGAGGCGACGTTTTGTCAAAATCACAGACATTTAATACAGAAACAGACCAAACATGTTTTTTACAACTACATTCGCAAAAACAGTTATGTTTGCATCCCTCTCGATTACACAAAAATCATATATTCGTATCTCTTTTTGTCGTAACGTTGCAACATAATAGATAAAAATAAGCATGAGGTACGGTGTCAAGTCGCCATTTTGCTAAGCTGACAGAAGGCTGACAGCGAAAACCACGGCTTGCAAAAATTACCTAAAATAAAAGTTATTTTTACATATTTGGTTTAAAAGATACGAAAATACTATGGTGAAGTGCAGTGTCCTCGTGTGTTTTAATTCATCTCATAAGATGCCACCCGGTATAACGTTTCACAGGTAGGTTTCGTGTGTCATAATAGAGCTCATTTTGAATTGCTATTTTTTCTTGTTATTTTTCATAAACTTTACAATTTGAAGGCTTGGGAAGGTTGTGTTTCTTACAATTTCATAAATTTACAAGTTTGGTGGGTGTAATAAAAGTTAATAAGTAGTTTTCTTTAAAAAATTATTGATTCGATCATTGTTTGCCGTTTGAGGTACTTAAACATTGTCCAGGGAACGTATTCAGTAATATAATCAAAATAGTATAAGTTATTTTCTTTAAAAATTCATTGTATCGATCATTGTTTTACATTTACGGTATTTAGACATTGTCCAGGGAATTTATTTCAGAATCAGAATTCGTATTTCAGAAGTATAATTAAAATAGATGATTCAGCTTGATGTGATTATGATGACATGAACCTTTTTCATTAATTACTAGCTGCTTTTCTTAAGTAATGTAAATAAAGTACTAAGTAAGTAATGCTTATTGGAATAACAGTTTTCAATGATCAGTCGCTATCACTATCATGAATCTCAAGTTGTACTACATTATGATAACTTGCATGTAATAATTTTCAGAGCGATAACATACCAAGTGAAAAGAAAGCTACAAAAAGAAGTGTTAAATGGCAATGGCAAAAATGTTCTGCGGGAGCTGCAGAATACCTCATTTCCATCAAATTCTGATCCTGCAACCACATGACACATCTGGCAAATTGTTTTATTCAATAATAAATGATTTGACTTGGTCTGGTGTGTTTGAATATTAATACCCAATGGGACCATCCATAAATTCCGTCACATAAAGAGGAGGGGAGGAGGGGTCGACGAAGTGTGACTGACAAGGGGTAGGGAGGGGGTCGCAAATTTTGTGACGTCACATTTTAGATACAATCTAATAGTATCTGTTAGCACTATTATAAAAGAATGTACTTGAGTCCGGCCCGCGTTTTGCAAATGTTTGCTTGTAATGTATATGTAGTGTATTTTGCATCAATATTTCTGTGGCTTGTTGGGTCTGCTTCTGTATTGTATGTCTGTGGTCAAAATATACAAGTCGCCTTGGAAAAGCCAAATCTTCCCGGTTTACTGTATGTACTAAATTTTCTTGACACGTTTACTCTGTTCTGACTTTTCTAAACTAAAGTAAAAGAGAAAAAAAATATTATGTAGTGTAAACTGTAAAGGGTTGAAAAAAATGTAAAAAAAAGTAAATAAGTAAAAAGTAAAAAAGTAAGCTGTAAAAAATTATTACCAAATTTTCTGAGATGTAGGCGTTTAAAGTTTTTGGTCGGGATAGAGACTGGATACTCTAAGCTGCTCTCTGCTCGTAATTTCGTGATTATTTATGACACGCGCACGGCTTGACGTCATAACTTGTCTATAGTACGCTCTCTGTCTAGCATAAAATTAAAATACTTATATTATTTTTGAATATATTTTAATTTTGTTTTGGTTGATGTGCTCTATTTATGATAAGCTTTTTAAAAGGTTTTTTTTTTTTTTATATTGAATAGATCTGCGTTTGGCCACCAACTCGCCTGATGGTAAGCGACGCGACGGTGTGTCCGAGGATGAATCGCGTTTATCTAGAAGAAATCTAGTTTTGAAGATGCCTAGATTGTAGTTCTCAGGAAACAAGCCGATAATCAATATACAGGGCTATAATCGATACAAATTAAGAGAATCTCTAATTTTTTAGAATTGTGTCTGGACATCCGACACTAGCGTACATCACTGATCCCAATCTCGGGTTGTCTCTTGTAAGAGCTATATAACCTGAGATCAGACAGACAAGGGAGATATATGGTAAAGTGGCGTGTAGGGTGCGAACGTATCATCATCATCAGCCAGTAGACCTCCACTGCTGAACATATGCTCAGGTTTCACTTAAGGCAATGGCGTCGCCAAGGAGAGGCAGTGAAGGGCAGCTGAAACAGATAAAAAAAATGTAGCCAACTGCAAAGAAACTCTGATTGCTCCCTTGACATTAACTTGCCGCCCAGCGGGCTATAGGCTGGCGATGCCGTTGGCTTAACGTACATGCGCTTTATCTTTCTTTCGTTCTCTCTCTCCCCCTAAAGAATTGCGTTTCAATGTCCATCAAATCAATAGTAAGTAATAAACCTATCTATCACACGCCACAATAGATGTAGGTATAGAAAATATTAAGTAGGTATATTCAGTCTTTTCAGCTTGTCCCTCTGCCTTTATCTAATCTGCGACGGAATCTCTTCCATTAGCCGATAACTCGCCGGAAGCTCGCGGTGTAGCCGGATTCTTGTCGGATTCTTTGCTGAGGGTACCAACTGATGTACTCCAGTACCGACGTTTGATTCCCTTCTTTTATTGGAAGTGTTTTCTTTGTTGGGAATGCGATGTGGTACTGCTGTTTTGTTTCTAATGATTTTTGTTATATACTGGAGCTGGAACTAGACTGGCAAAATTTTGTTGTTTGTGTTGTTTGGAATATGTAATAGCACTTGGCAATAGTTACCCCATGACAATAAGCCTTCATCCGGTCACTCAGTGTGCAGCTGTTGGAACACTGAAGTTAGCTCTATTGATTTGTATAGATGTATGGTCAAAGATGGTTACACGCCAATTGTGGACTGGAAACCAGCTCTTAAGTTAGGCTTTTATACTATTTAGTGACCCGGCATCACATTCTGGGACATTTTTGCACACGGTCATCTGACCCCAAACTAAGCAAGGCTTGTAATATGGCTGCCAGAGACTGATATACGTACATATATATTTTTAAATACATACTTAAATAGATATTAACACCCAGACATAGAACAAACACAAATGTTCATCACACAAATGTTTGTTCTAGATGGGAATCGAACCCACGCCCCCAAGCACAGAAGTTAGGTTCACTACCAACTGAGCCACCGGGGCAGTCGTATACGACATTATAACTTTGTTCAATATTTTACTTATTTTTTAACATATAGGCCATAAAAGTTAAAATGGTAATCGCTAAGTACCTAAGTTTGTAGTATGGGGCCCCCTTTTTGTTTTTACTTTTTGGCTTTTTTATTATTTCTTAGTTAATCCGCCATTATATTCCATATTCGGTATAAATTTCAACTAGCTATCTATTACAGTTCCAAAGATACGGACGTTTAAGGGTAGAACGGACGGACAAACAGACAGCGTAATAAGGTCCCGTTCTTACCCTTTGGGTACGGAACCCAAAGGGTACCTAAAAACCATCAAATGTGTGACCATCATTTGATGGTTTTCTCACGATAGCAGCGCGCTATATTCTGGGCCTTAACGTGATGTCGTTTACTTAACCGATTGACCCTGTCTGTGTTGCGCCAAAAATGCTTTTAAAACTAAATCTGTTTACACGTCGCTCATCAATCACTCTGAAATCTAAACCTTGAGAGTAAAAAGTCTGGTATAAAATAGATTAAATTTGCGGTCAGCGGGATGCGACAGTTTATTGACAGGATGTTTTTCCAAACAGTATTGAAGGTTTTCGGTGGTATTGATTTATATTTAAAATATTAAATATTTTTTTGGGACATTATTGCACACACGGTCATCTGACCTCAAACTAAGCAAAGCTAATTATGTATTTTTTTAAACCGGCCAAGCGTGAGTCGGAGTCGCACACTGAGGGTTCCGTACCACCAGAAAATACAAAAAGTTGTACTAAAGGATAAGATTACACCCAGGCAGTCACCCATACAAGTACAGACAGCGTCCGACGTTTCTTAACTTGATGGTGAACTTAAAATTGTCACAGACACGCACTTGGTCATTATTTTTTATTTGCTGTTTTACTTTAAAGTGTGTACTATGATCATGCCGAGTTTGACGCTTGTACGTTTTGCCGTTTTTAGGGTTCCGTACCCAATGGCTGTCAAAGGGACCTTATTACTAAGCCTACGCTGTCTCTGTCTGTTTGTCCTTCTGTCCGTATTTCTATTCTAAAAAGGTCTGTCCTACCTTTTAAGGGCTGTATCTTTCGAACCGTAATAGATAGCGAGTAAAAAATTTCACAGAATATGTAATGTTACAGCGGATTAATTAACAAATAATAATAAACTTAAAAATACAGCCTTTGAATATAATAATAAATAATAATAATAAATATCTGGGACATTATTGCACACATGGTCATCTGACCCCAAACTAAGCAAAGCTTGGATGCCTAAAAACTAAGAAACATCCTTCAGTGACTATTAATAGCGAAAAAGGCAATGAACAGAATTATTTAAACTATTGGAGCTGATTAAAATACTACTGAGTCAAATTGAGACCACTTCGAGAGCTTTCACATAAAAATAATGGCCAAGAGCGTGTCAAGACGCACATACGGTAGAGTTCCGTAGCCAAAACCATATAATTATGATCACATTCATAGTTCAGAAAATGGTAAAGAAAAAATAGAACGATCGAAGCCTTGTGAACTTAGCCAAATTTCAGAGACATATCATCCAGATCAAACATCAAATCAAATTATTTATTTGGCAACATGTTCATATGGTTTAGGGCCGATTTTTCAATCCGCAGTTATTGGTCAGATAGTTAAATCAATAAATTTATCTGTCCAATAAATTTACAGGTTTTACTCCGCAGATAACCTCTAAACTGACTATAAAAAAAAAAAACATGCTTTCAATGGAATAAATCCTATCTGATTATTTAACAGAGGATTGAAAAATTGGCCCTCAGTCAAAAAGAAAACTACTAGGAATAAAATATTTGTTAAAGTCATTTTACAAAAGGTCTATGAGCTAGAACGTCTTTAATACAGATACACACACACTCACACGTTATACAGTTACACGTACATTTTATTACAGATTTATCGTTATAACTTTAAAAAGTTTAAGTTATAATCAGAAAATGTTCGAAATAATTTGAAATACTTAAAAGTTTTTAATGGCCTATGAGTTTAGTAAATTACAAGTTTCTATTCTAAAAAAATGTTTCATACCCATTACACATATACTAGAATCACTCTTAGAATACAAAATTATATTTATTATGCTTTTAAAATTGAGGTATATACCAAAACTGTTATTTCACAATGTTAGAAGTAAGAAGGCTCTAAAACTTAAGTCTAAAGAATAAGGACGGATGGACAGACTGACAAACGGACAGACGAACAGATGGACGGACGGACGGACAGACGAACAGACAGATTGACAGACAGACAGAACCAACTTAAATTAACAAGCTAAGTTCATCTTTTCTACCTATAAAAATAACCTAATTCCGAGTGTATTTAATAACAAGAAACGATTTTTTTTTTTTTTTTTTTTTACATAAACATAGGCATGGTATATCAAACGAAAAAATAAAGTTAGGCTTATGCTTAAGAGTAATTTGGCTAAGTATACATGATAACAGCGATTCCCGCACTAGGCTAGGTCTGTATAATAATAGTTCAATGACTACAATAAGATGAAGCTTGACTACTGTAACACAGAATTCTTTAGTTTACGGGGCACACAGGTGACTTTTACAGCAGATATAAAGCAGATCTCATCTGAAGGAACGTTAAAATGTGTAGTGTAGGCCTTGGTCAGACCTATGTTATATTTATACATTGGATTTATATGGTAAAATTTAGATCTAAAACATGCTGACGCGCCCTTAGTGAAACTTAGTTTTGATTTTTTAATTATATAGTATAGATTCTCACTAATCCGGCACTTCAATACATAAGCACGTCTACTAGTCCGACACTCTACGCATACAGCCCTGCTTTCTCCGCCTGTGACTTCCCCTTTCCTCAGCCGCTACCTACACTCACTCCACTTGCGCTCTTTCTTTCCCAGATTACTTAGGTAAGATAGTTGCCCTCTCCATAGCTCGTTATGCGACTTTGAGCTTGCTAATGAGGCCCATAGTAGAGATACCACTTTTCAGTGCCGTATGTCATCACTGGCAACACACACTGGTTGAAGACTTTCGTGTTAAGGCACTGAGGTATTTTGGACGAGAAGACGTTGCAAATTTTACCGGATGCTGCCCAGTCGAGATGGATTCTTCGATTGACCTCTTTCTTGAAGTTGGACCTACCTAGTTGGACTCTTTGTCCTAGGTTCCCAACATATACTGGGGTGGGCACAACATAGATATTTGACATGACCTTTGTCTTGTCCATGTTCATCTTACGGCCCACCTGCCTGACCCACCAGGCTCGATTGAGGCCGTCGAGCATCATGCTAAGATTTTCCATCGATTCTGCCATGACCACAAAATCGTCAGCAAACCGAAGGTGAGTAATGTACTCTCCGTTGATATTGATGCCCAGTCCTTGCCATTCCAGGAGCTTGAAGGCGTCTTCCAATGTGGCAGTAAACAGTTTCAGAGAGATAACTTCTTCCTGTCTCACACCACTCAATGACCTTCAAACTCTGCTCCTGTACTCGGACCGACATGGTGGCGTTATTGTACAAACACTTCGACATACCTACCAATAGTCAATATGGAATCGTTGGAGAGACTCTAGCATCGCCCATATCTTGATCGATTCAAAGACCGAGTAACCGAGTAACAAAAAGTAACCTAGTATAACAGCGGGGTCTTTCAATTTAATTTGAATTTTGGAAGGTTTTTTTTCATGACAAATGTCAATGCTAACATTGATAAGGGTAGATTACTTCCGGTCTTATTTAAGCGCGCTCTGAATTATTTCGATCATTCTTACATTCACAACAATCACAACGAAAAAGACAATGGCCGAGAATCAGTAATCGCCTCGCTTTAATGTTACCTGCTGGTTCTCTTGTCAACATTTCTTCTCTACTCTCATTCCCAAACAAAAAAGTCATTTTTTTTTCATTAGCTAATTTCATTTGATCATTCGATTGGTTGTTGTTCAGTGTGGATGTTAAAGGGGGAGGCCTATGTTCAGCAGTGGACGTCTTATGGCTGATGATGATGATTCGATCATTAGTTTTTCCATTTGTTATTTTCTGTTAGTAGTGTCATGTCAACCAGGATTACCTCGTATAAACAATCGCACTATCTCCTCCCTCTAAAATGGCAAATGGCATGATGGCAAAATTGCCCCAACAACCAAAGGGCAGTAGTCAAGTTAAAAAAAACACGCACGAAACGTGCTAGCTTGCTTCGTTATTTACGTTATTTAAACATAACAGTTCAAAACGAGCGCGTTACAAACAATGAGCTTAGAAGACTTACAAAACCTTATCGCAATATAAACTTGACATCAATTCCTCGCAGATAACGTAACGCGGCTGCGTTATGAGTTTGTGTTTGTGGTCATAGAGACTAAGAGTCATAGAGTCTTTTTTCAATAACATTTTTATGTTATGATTTCACTCTTTTATGGCATGAAATCTCATGTGAGATAGAGACTCAATTTCCTGGCTCATCTCATCCCTCAATCTCCAAAATTGTGTCTTTTGTTCGTATAAATCTGCTGCCAACTTGCCTGTTGGTAATGATGAAATATACCACTGAAACCTAAATTGTTTTTATTCCACCTGAAACCAAGTTGCTATTTCTCTATAGCTCTACTCTAGTAAAAGTATGATTCCCAAATGTGCCCCAAGAAATATGATACAAGAACTGATCTGTCAAATATAGTATTAGATTGATGTTTACCCTCTGAGGAGCGGGGAGGGCGGTTGGGAAATTCCAGCCTAACCGATGTTTCCTCAACGCCCGTGGGACCGAAACTTCTGTAAATATTAGAAAAATGTTTCGTTTCCTGTGGTAAAACTTACATGACAAATTAGCGTAGATATTTTTTGACGTAATGTATCCATTGTAAAATGTATAAATGTATAAACATCCTACGATTCAGAGCTGTTACGTTGATTTTTACGAACGACTCTGTCTGGTCCAGAGTTGGACATACACTAGGGATCTGTGGTCTAGTCTAGTCTAGTCTTACCTCAGTTTCCAATAACCAAAATACCGAATAACCAACTTATTAAATGTGCAATTTCCAAACGTCCAATTCCCCGAATACAACAAAGTCATTTTTAATAATAGATAAGCCAAATTCAGTCTGTGTAGGTATGCCGGAAATATTATAGAGTACATCTACCAACAATCTTTATTGATTACATCTATAAATACAATTATTTTAACGGTAGATAACAACAAATTGATCGATCAAATGATCCTTTTTTTACACAATAATCCTGTATTTTGGATTATTACTACAGTGTTTAAGTTGTAATAAAAAACTACATTAGGTACTCATATTTCACTTTAAAAATTCTATTTCACGTCTAAACTCACCGAAAACATTGTGAAAACTCGTCACAATAGAACAAACGTATCTCAAAGGCTTTCTCAACGAACGGAATAATCCACACCGCTCACCACCAACTTGGCGATACGATCGCAGCTTACAGAATCTACCGAAATAGTTTGAGAGCTTCTGGCAAATTCATTTATTGGTGCTTGGTCAGGACAGAGACAAGTGGAGTTGGGAAAATCTTTGCCCAGCAGAGGGGCAACTCAGGTTATCATAAAAAAAGTTAATGGATCGCGGTCCCGTAATGACCTAGATAATGTTTTTATTGTGATGTATGTTTTCCTTGTTTGTGTGGTCTTTGAAAAAAGAGTTATCTTATCTGAATGCATTACTGTGACGGAGCGATGAAAAAACGCAATAAGATTTACTTTCCATTCAGGGTCTTTCTTCTAGTAAGCTACTAAATTCGGTCCAAGCATTTATTAGCTCTGACAACTGCAATAACATTGTAAAAAGTTAAATGAAAACCACGAATTCTAATCACGTTCGCTAGGTTTTTGAACGTAATACTGTAGCGTGTACCCGATATGCTTCAGTGAAATATTAAAAGAAAATGTTTATTTTCATTTTTTACAATTTTTTGCAGCTGTCAGAGCAAATAAATGTTTGGACCGAGCTTAGTGGATCATTTAGAAAAGAAAAAAAAGAGATTTTTATCGTTACATCTACAACCATGCCAATTATTTGGACCTTTCTAAAGTAAACAGAATAAGCTTAGTCTCGCACCAAAAGCGCGATAAAAATCAGCGTATACACGATTTACCTCGCCATAGCTCTAACGAAGAAGAGAATTCGCTTCAATTACATTTGTAAATTAAGCAATAAAAGGGAGCGAGCGCTACGTGAGTCGGTTAGTAAGGTTGCAAACCAAAATACTAAGAAAAATCCTTGATTACAAATAAAGAATTGAAAGAGGAGTAACAATAGATAATAATAAAAACTATAATGGTTCTTAAAAACAAGTTAAGTGTTGATTTATTAAAATAGTAACTTTTTTCAAGATCATAAAAAATATATTACACGGGAATTACTCACGTAAGGCCGGATACTCCGACTATAGTTTCAACCGCATATGGCGGTCCGTTGTCGTCACGTGCGCGTCGCGCGGTGTCCCGTAGTGCAAATCGAGACGCAGCCGCGCGCGCGCATTCACCTTGATAAAGTCCGCCGTATGCGGTTGAAACTATAGTCGGAGTAACCGGCCTAATCTTACGTGAGTAATTTCCGTGTAATATAAATAAAATGTGTGAAAACCACGTCAGTTTCTATAATAAAATCATCAAAATTATCTAGTTAATTTGGTCATATTTTCTAACCCAGTTAGCTATAATCGACTAATTCCTCTGATGGAAAAAAAAATAAAAGCATAAAAGAAGTACCTAAAGATTTAAAATAGAGTTTCGATAATTTGTCTTCATAGGGTATTTCGTCAACATCACTCGAAAGCCCTCCGACAACATGGAACAGCTAATAGTGTCCGGCAAAATGAAAAGAAAAAGACCCAGGGGGCGCAGCCTAACAAGATCAAGAGAACAAAAGAACTCGACACGGACATTTATGACACGATGTTTCCTGTCAGAGATGAAAGCAGATTTATTTATTTATGAAAACACCTACCTTGACCATTTGTCGACACATAAGAAGATCAGGAGCATCATGAGGCTCAAATGCGTCAGTGCTCATCAAATGTATCCAGCGCAAAATCTAGCCCTTTTTCAAATATTCCTCTAATTAAAATATCCACGTGTAACGGAATATAATTGCCAGAACAAGCACTTTCAGAATAGTTTTTTTTTCTTTTTCTCAAGGTCTTACTTAAAAACGTTGCTCAAGATGATCTATGTTTAAAATTGCTCTTTCAACTTCTCGCTGACGGCAATCGTCACACACGAAAACGAGACAGAGCAATTTTAAGCATAGATTAACTTGAGTAACGTTTTAAAGTAAGGCTGAGTGTTCATGAACGTGCTCGAGTGTGGATAAACGTGTGTTATAAATGGAATGAGATGAAAACGTGTAATTATTGTCATGTTGTTTCCGAAACTCTATAGAAACCCCTAGTAAAGTCTCCACCGCTTTACTATGGTATGACTCGGACTTAACTTTGCTTGATTCTGACTATGACTATAAATTGTTTGACGTTATTTCATATAACTTGAAAATATGTGAAGATTTGACACTGGCAAATGAACTAGACATGCAACGCCAAAATCCTCTCAAGTCTCCATGGACGTAGTATACCTAAAGGCAGGTATACTACCTCCATGCATGTCTCTTAGAAAGAAAAAGAAAAAAACGAGCATGTGGTGTCTAGCAGTGCGTGTGCCTACATTCGCCCTTATACGTTTGCTCGTGTTTGTTTGCGTATATACGTTCGCTATGCTTCCAAATGGGCAATGCTATGCTGATCTTACTAAACCCTGTAATTTATTAAAAACTCTCCGTCCAAAACACTTGTTTAAACTAATCTTCAACTAGTGATCAGCTAGTTTCAACTATACATATCTAAAAATCAAATTACACCGTAAGCGAGATGTCTTCACTCAGCAGACGAATAAAGAAAGTTATGGATGATAATTATGACCAATCTACTAACCTTGGTACTATTGGTACTCATCATAATTAGAGTAAATTTAATAACGCTCATAACCTGCTATTTGTCAACTCCAAAATAAACATCATTTTTACCCTCGAGAATGCCAGGCTACCTATCCGTATTATTATGGACTCCATAATATGTGCACACAGGGCGCGTCCGCTAGCCATTGTATATTTTTTGGGGCGGAACGGAGCGACATCTGGCGAATGGGCGCGCATTTTAAACAATTATTTATTTTTCGTTGTGACCACAGAACCTCGGGAATGTAAGGATTTTTATTCAAAATATTCGGACGTAATGTGGGTACCTAATCGCTTCCCTTTTAAGCCTTTTAATTAGACTTTGGTAAGTTAGTATCATCCAGTGCATCATCATTAACAGTGCTGAAACGTGGACACAGTTGGAGCAGTCCACAAGTTCAAAGTCGTCCAACAAGCTATGGAAAAAGCTATGCTCAGCGTTTATCTGAGTGTGAAGTTATCCACCAGCCCATCCAATTTCACCGACATAGCTCAGCGTATAAGCAAAAGTAGCACTGCACCGGTCATATATAATCATGTCGCAGAACCGATAACTATTGCGGTAGATGTGTTCTAGACTAGATACCAGGAATCAACAAACTTGAAAAATCAAAAACTTCTTGAAAAACTTTTCAGCTATTTGAATGTTATTAACTTTTTATCACCCTTTTTTAAATTTACAATTAATAACTTGTTCGATCATAAAACTACTACTTTATTTCCAAGAAGAGTACATTAAATATTTGCAATTTTGGAAGCTTTTTTGTGAAATTTGTACTAGACCAAATATACTTATTTATAAATCAATGAGTCCAGACAATTCTTTTTGCTATATTTCAGAGATACACGCCTCATCGCCTTGGCATTCGTGTGCAAGATAATGTTTTAGTACGTTATTTCTATTCGTGTCCAGTCTGGCATTATAACTTCACAAAAAAATCGTATCACATATTTTTCAGTTCACTTAACACAAAAATATTTTGGCAAATTTAAATTTTTTCTAGTTAACTGACAAATAAAAATAATCACACGTATATTGATCAAATAGTGGCGTAGAGGAAATTTGCTTTGTTGCAATAACACATTTTCTTTTGTCGGCGTTTGCTTACCTCCTTGAAGATGGAGCACGTAGACCTCGAACTCCTAGAAAAGTACTATATGCTCTCTGATATTTTGATCTTTGAATCATCCCTCTTCCAAAAAGGAGGAGGTTATCAATTCGACTCTTTTTTTTATGTTTGTTACCTCAGAACTTTTGACTGGGTGAACCGATTTTGATGATTCTTTTTTTATTTGAAAGCTGGTGTTTCAATTTAGTCATTTTAATTTAGTCTAGTTCTGATGAAGTTGTTTTTTTATATTGGTAATTATTTTTACCCCCCGACAATACAGTGTGTTTCTGTGTGTCCGTTTAGGGCATCATAGTACCTAAGCGGCTGAACCGATTTTGATTTAGTTTTTTGTTCGTTTGGAAGATGACTTAATTGAGAGTGTTCTTAGTATGATTCAAGAAAATTTGTTCAGCCGTTTGAAGGTTATCAGCTCTACTATTTAAACTTGTTTCTCTGTTCATGCAATCCTACATTACATTCACTTGCTCGGTTGAAATCCCTTCGTACTGCTTTTGGTCCGCTAAATAGACATAAAAATTGATATATCTAATGCTCAGTCAATAGATTGACTGAGCAATAGTAAATTTAACTAATTACGTGTAAGTAATCACCACACTAATTTACACTACTGCCCATAAAAGATAGGAAATGCTTATTTATTTATTTATTATACGCGGGAATGCAGCCAGTGTGCTTGGTACTGGTGTGGTACTTTACCACACGGACAACATCTTGTTTTTGATATTTAGTTTTCAGGCTCTTTTTGCTTCTTTTTATTTATTGAATTCAAGATTCTGCTATTTAGACTGCGTGATCTTGTCCTGCCTCAGACAAACCTGACCAGTATGCCTGTCCAGGGGCATTCGCCCATCTCTAAACGTGGGCCCAAATAGATGCAGTTTGCAAAATCACGCGAACGCGAACCTTAACGCGCCAAGATCCTATTTGCGGTCGCGTGATTTTGCAAACTGGACCCGGGTATGTCCTAAAACTGCGACCAGAACCACCGGAGGATGGGCAGCAGCGTCCTAATAGTACACGGTGAACGTACTGCGATCCCCAAGCCGCCTGCCAAGCGTGGGGATTATGGCAACACCCCTCTCTATGAGGGAGGCCTTGTCCAACAGTGGTATCTGGCCCGCGTTTAGAGTTGGGAGTCAGGACCCTGGGGTCTTACGACTACCTGTTTTAAGCGATTCTGTTTATGTGATTAGAAAAATTGCGCGACCGCAAACTGTATCTCGGTGCGTTAACGTTCACGTTCGCGTGATTTTCCGAACTGCGCTGTTTCAGCGGTAATGAGTTTGCAGTAAGGCCCGTACTCTTTGCTTATTACGCCAAACATAGAATCAACTTCTTACTTCAAAACTTGAATTGGCAATTGCAAATTCATCGCGGGTTATTATTTAGGCAACAAATCTATTAATCCGCGGCAACGGGGGTGGAATACATAAATCAATTAACCCGGACAAGACGCGTCGTGTCGGGTCGCCTGCCCAATTCAGAGAAATATCTATACTAGTGACTGCACAATGCACTAACTCGATACCGAACCTACACCATAGATTAAATAATAGTAGGTACTGCTAGAATTAGCCCTTGTACCAGGCAACAGAATCATTATCGTTAACAAGAAGATGTCCACTGCTGAACATACATATAACACTGCTCAAGTCACCCCCTGAGAACTCCACACTAAAAGATAGCTTGCTATCTGCATCCTCTGGATGGCCGTCCATTTAGTGGGAGGACTATACTACATCTTATGCTACATCTAGACTGCCTCAGTGGCTCAGTTGGTAGTGATCCTACTTTCTGTGCTTGGGGGCGTGGGTTCGATTCCCATCTAGGACAAACATTTGTGTGATGAACATTTGTGTTTGTTCTATGTCTGGGTATTAATATCTATTTAAGTATGTATTTAAAAATATATATGTATGTATATCAGTCTCTGGCAGCCATATTACAAGCTTTGCTTAGTTTGGGGTTAGATGACCATGTGTGCAATTATGTCCCAGATATTTAAAAAAAAAAACAAAACAAAAATCTTTCGGTTCGTGGTCTCCACTCAAGAACCTTTCTTCCCCTTCGGTTATTTTTTGAACGATGTAGCCGATTGCCACTTCAACTTGCCAATGTTAGCAGCTATATCAGTGACTGTGGTTCTTCGGCCAATATCCTCGTTCTAATCTATCAAAGAACTCCAAGTATGCCCAATACGCATCGTATGCATATTTCTCCAATGCCTGCTGTGCGACTGAGTTTTTCCTGAAGTCCTGCAGTTATGGACCACGCCTCAGTATCATATATCATTACTAACAACTTACACTGGTTAAAACCCTTAAGTTTTTAAGCAATAGAATATGCCACCGGTATCGCCTGTAGTATGAGGAACAAAAAAAAGAGAAGAGGGTAAAGGAGGGACCTCATGGCTCGGGACGGTCGAAAGTGGGGCTTTGATTGTTCACCCCAGAGAGCTCCGAGAGCGGACGACAACGTTGTGTGACCGACGTTATAGTGAGCAGAGAAGCCGAGGTCGCTCGCAGTTGTGGTGTAGCGGTTTTCTGCGAGGGCTCTAGAGATCCTGTATGGCACTCATATAAATAGACTCAAAAAAGCAACAAAGTTAGTTAATTTAAGCACTCACAGCGAGGACGCATGGTTACTTTTATCTATCATATTCTATACTAGTCCACTACTGGACATAGTCATATCCCGAGGAACGCCAGTAGATGTTAGGTAAAAACGTCTCGCTGAGTGAACACTAATTCCATGGCATGGAAGGTGAGTATTTTACAAGTCCAAGTGTCACTTTACATTAATTAAGGTGTACTTGATACGATATAAAGCTCATATTAGAGAACTTTACGCTATGTCGAAATGATGCAGTGTACGAACTAACCTCTATTTCAACGACAGTGGGCCCCAAGGCCCATGGCGTTGGGCCCCAAGGCCCACAGTGTCGACCCGAGCCCACGCGACGAAATCGTCTCTGGTTTAATTCAAATAATACTGTGGAATTGAAGTTCGTGTTGGGTTATGAAATACACGATTTTGATCTTCAATCATGTCTTACAAATTCACTTGAAATGTGAAGGAAAGTGACGGATTTTCTCTTATTCTTTTTTTCTTATTTCAAGTTAATAAAATATGTAAAATATTTTCTTTTTTGTGTGTAAATCCTCGTTGACCAGCAACTCGCTTGTTGGTAAGGACGATGTGGTTGAAGATGGAGCAAGTTGGAAAATATCTACTTATTCCTTGTCTACTTATCTACTTAAGATACCTTGAAATGATCTAAAAAATTACGAACTATCATATTAAATTTCATCCTCTTTTAACCCCTTTCCGGAGATTAATTTAAAAAAAACCCTTGGTGCTCATTTTGGTCAGGAACACTTGTGCAAAATTTCATGCTTATAGATCCAGCGGTTTAAGCTATGCCTTGTCTGTTAGTGAATGAATGAATTTAGGACTTTAGGCGCCTCGCGGTTTCACCCGCATGGTGATGAAAATTTGTGATGATGATGATGATCCAGGACTATGTGTTAATCCAGGACATAAAAAATGTATATTCCAAATTTCATTCAATTCCATCCAGCCGTTTCTGCGTGATTGTGTAACAAACATCCATCCATCCAAACTTTCACAAACATGATAATAGTGTAAAGTGTGATTAGTGTGATTATACAAAACAGTTGAACTGGACATAGACCGTTGAAGGTCTAAAGACAACTCAAATGCAGCATGCAGGCAGCATTACCAGACTGAATGACAATGCCCTACGTTGAGCCTGAAAAACGCTAGCATTTTAGTCACGCGTCAATTACCTAACGTTTATTTAGTTTTTTTAAATAGTTGGTCTTCAATAAAAAATTAATCTGTTTGTAATCTGTTAAATAAATGTAAGTAAGTAAATAAATTTGAGAAAAGGTTTTTTTAAGTCTATTTAAAAATATGAAACTGACCCGAGCTCCGGTCTCGTCCAACCCGTGTCCTCCGTGGCACTCGCCAACCTCCTGGCCCCGAGGTAACGCGACATTCATATTTACATAAAACCAATTACTAGTGGGTCACCCTCTCAACTAACCCGAACTAGATTTAATAATTATAGTTTACTTACTATTACTATAATTTTTATACTCACAAGAAAATTTTAGGTTATGCAGAAATGGTGTAAGCCGAGAGAGGTCCATTATACTCGGCACTATTAACAACTTTTACCCACTATGTAACCATCCCTGAAATAGCAAAAAAACAGCTCGAAGAAATGTATGGAATATCTGATTTTTTTGCGACTTTTGGCTTGGTCCTATAGTAAAAGTTGTTCATAATATGAGATTATCGAATTTCTTTAATTTCAGTATTCATTTCCGCGTAACATTGTATAGTAGATACAACTTTATTTTTAACACTAGAAATGACATTCAAAAGACAAAAAAAACAAGTGTAACAAATCTTATCACTATAAAATAGTTTTGGGTTTAGTGATAAAAAGATTTCAAAAATACGCAGGAAACTTGACTAAAACCGCTTGATAAATCTAGTAAAATTATAGATTCTTCTTCAGGTAGTGCAAATAGGTAGTGCAAATGGTTGCCTGGAAGAGATCGCTTTTAGCGATAAGGCCGCCACTTGTGGCACTAGCTCGTAAGTGTTTTCTATCTGTATGTAGTTTTTATTTCTGGTGTACACAATAAAGAGTTTCTATCTATCTATCTATAGGCATATTGACTTATTTGTTGGCCTCATGCGTGCGGAACAAATGCTATACTGACACACACCTTGCGGGACACGGACAGAGCATCCCAATGTACAAACACTTTAAACCCTCATATCTCAGAAATTTATCAGCCAATTTAAATTATTTTTTCAGAATATGTAATGAATTTTATTCTATCCTTCGCTAAGCTTGTTATTTTTAATAAATGAAACACCAATCAATCAGCCTATTGTCGACAAAGACATCGATTCCGTGTACCTAGTAAACTAATCAGACAGGACAACAATTGTCTGTATCTTGTGAGAAAAGGATGGCAGCAATTTTAAAGCGATCTAATTTACTTAAGATTACCCGACAGAATAGATTACGTTGAATTCAACTATTATAATACCACTCAAAGAGGATTATGTTCTGAGACAGCAAAACACAATCTCCTAACGAATAACGAATGCTCGTTGCTGCGCAATCTTTTAGAAAATTTCTTTGAATTCCAATCTCTTTGATAAGAAGGATTAACGTCTGCTTATCTGCTTGATTCGTTTTATCGACTTAGATCAGCTATTTTCAGCTTGTATTACTTTCAGAATGGAAAGGAAACCATGTACCTAACTACGAATAACATTGTCATTATAAACAATTCAAAAATAACCACCAAAAAAACATTGAATAGGTTTATTGCTAGTTTTTGTTGGCTTTATTTTTATATAGAAAATCATAAGATGTGAATGAAATTTAAAATATAAAACTTACTTTCGAACATTGTCATTATTCGAAGTAACACTCTATCCTAAGGCTCAGAAAAAAGCATATTAGTTCTATAATGTTGTAGAACTCTTGTAACGCGTAGCATTATCGTAGCGCGTAGCATCCTCGTAGCGCACAACAGGCTTGTAGCACGCCGTACGTAGTGAGCTTACAAGATTCGCGTAGCATGTAGCATGCTCGTAGCACTTACCAAACACGTCTTGTGTGGCAACAAAATAACAATTAAATGTGAGAAAAGTAAGTTCTATTGTGGAGTGATGGTGGCCGAACGGTAGCATGTGCGCTTTAGAATCTGACGGCACCCGGTTCTATCCTCGGCCCTGCACCAATAACTTATTTAGTACCTAAATAATAAATAATAATAATAAGTAAAGTGCATTTTCGATGTCTTCGCTCAAAAACGGTGAAAGAAAACGTGAGGAAACCGGTATGTCCAAGAACCTCAAATGTTCAAAGACATACGACATTCACCAACATACACTGGGCCAGCATGTATTACGGCCATCTTATCTGTCAGAGAGAAGCCGTATCCCAGCATTAGAAACATGTTAGGCTGAAATGATAATGATCCTAAGGATGTCTGGAAAAGATTGCTCTTAGCGATAAGGCCACCGGTTGTTAAACTATTTTTGAGATGCTCTATCGTGTTTAATCTCGAAATATATAGTAAGTAAACAAGGACTGCGTATAACTATTACACAAGTATTATTGAAAAGAGAAACTGTTAACACCGCGGCGCCAATCACCGCAGCCGTCAGTGAGGGGTTAAGAATGGGATCGTACAAATAGCGCGAAAAAAATATTAGCTCGAAAAAAGTTAATGCCTTCTTTCGCGCCAGTGAGCGTCACTCAAGCGGACTGACTTATCGACAGCGTTCAGTTTATTTACATACATTTCATACTGTCTCGTTGGAGGCGAACAATATTTGGTCGATTCTGGCACCCGCTCGACTGGAAAAACGAACAATCGTCGGGCCCTGTTTATTGTTCAATATTGACATCCAGATTCTGAGAAAATATTTTTCTCGATTTTGTAAACATTCGATGATTGTTTAGGTGTTGTTTATCAGTCAAAGTTTACGTTGTGAACATTGTTTATTTACTTATACTTTCTCATCCAAAACTTTGTACGAGATTATTACAGACGAATAGAAATATGTTTTCATATTTTTATTTAAAGACTTTCGTAGTTATTATCAGCCTATCATGACACAGGTCTTCTCTCAGAGAGAGGGGGTGGACCATAATACACCAAGACCTAGTGCATTTTGGTGAATATCATATACCTGTCTTTGACCTTCATGACACAGAATCCTTCAGTCGGAATAAAAAGGTTTACAAGGTACAATAACAATAACGTTAAACATTCAGTCAGAGTCAAGCAAAGTATGTCACGTCAGGTCCGAGTCATGCCCTGGAAAAGTGGTGGAGACTTTACTAACTCATTGTCATTCAGCGTTTTGTCATTTACATTGTCATTGCTGCCAGCATCCTGGCCATTTTTCCTTCGACAAGGGACTTTTAGCATTTTTTAAGTTTGTATACAATTGATATTAATTTTAAGTACTGTTTAATTTTGAATAGTAGTTTCTTTGTAAACAGAGTCTTATAATCAAAGTACCAACCACCAAAACTCCAGAAGATACCAAAAATCGAGTACCAACTAATGGTAATGCAGTACAGAACCGTGAAAATAGTGGGTATACCTACATAACTTGAGCGCCAGTTTCCAATCCAGCCTAGCCATAGCATAACATCAAGTGGGCTGAGGTAGAGTAAATTATTTCTAGAATTGGAAACAAATCATTCCATTGAAATTGCAGGTAAACTCAAATACGTCGTTGATTGCAATGCAACCTTTCATCTACGATCAACAAACTTCATTAGACGCGAAATAAGACTCCTAGAGTGCATTCCAGATCGCTTGTTTTATAACTATTTTTGTATTATATATTTATTTTGTATTATATATAATCTATTTGTTTATAATTACTTGGTTATTTATCCACTATTTAATAATGTTAAATAACCAGCTAATAAAAAACAAATAGATTTATCATTTTTTTATTTTGTTACTATGGCTCCAGACAACTAGTCTATTTAACCAGTGTCAAGACATACCTAGTAGATATGTTAGTATAGAATTTTCAAGTAGTCGATTGTTTCCAAGTTTTAGAAGATATCTTCCAATAAGTCATTGTCAAAGTCAAACAAAGTAAATCGCGCTCAAGTCTAAGTCACGCCCAGTGAAGTGATGAAAACTTTACTACAATCCTTTAAATGTAGCTTGATTGAAACGATAGCTGACGACATTTCAGGGCATGTCTTTGTAATAACGTCTGGCGAATTGCATTTACTTGAGACACAAAGATCACTGGTATTCTGCGTGTAAAAATACTATGAACTACAAGTGCTGTACATATAAATAGTAAAAGTATATTTGACCTTTAAAACGGAACTGCATTTAGTGTGGATTATCACAATACAATAGCCATATTTTTCCATTCTATCATAACAAGGTTACGTCAACTTGACAAAAAATTTAGTGACGTGGTAAATCGATAAACGTAAAATCGATCGTTTTATTTTGCTGTCTGAATTAAATAGTATTTTTATAATGATTTTTTCAGAATTTCCTCTGCGTACTATCGAAATACAAAACTCGTACAGATAATGTACTACTTTTTTGTAAACCTAGTTTTTTTTGTATATAGTATAATAATATCTAATTACTAGCAACTGTCTTTGTGAAAAATATTATTCGTGCAAGACACTTCCACTCGATAAATAAAGACACACATTATTCTCTATTTGGTCCGAATTGTCCCAGCACTATTCGAGGATTTTGACATACTTCATTTCAATCAACTTACATTTAATAGACTTATAGAAGCTTCTATGGAGATTCGGAAACAATACGTAAAGATACGTTTCACAACATTGTATCATTTATGCCCACACTAGTGTACATTAACGATCACTAATTCACCATTATAATGCGGGGTCACTTGCGCCAAAAATGTGACAAAAACAACTAACAAAACTCTTGTTAATCCAACATTCAGAGACCCGACACTCGTTTTTTTTTATAACTTTTTTTCGGCATTCTGTGACATTAATATTCACGTTGGCGCCAAAAGTCCGAAAAAGTAAATTACTTTTTGTTTGTTTATTGTGTAAAAAATAAAGAGTATCTATCTATCTTTGTCCTGGCTTTTAAGTCGGAACCGGGACAGTCTTGTCTGTCAGTTTAAGGTTGCCTGGAAGAGATCGCTTATAGCGATAAGGCCGCCAATTGTTTCACTAGTTTTTTAAGTTGTTTTTTATGTACGTTTATAATTTTTGGTGTGAACAATAAAGAATTTTCTATCTATCTATCCTACCTTTTGCAGCTGTATCTTTTGAACCGCAATAGATTGCTTTCACAGAATATATACTTACCTATTACAGAGGACTAAAAACGACCAATAAAATAAAAAAGGGAAAAAGGGTCCCCAAAGAACAAACGTATATTTTTACGTATTTCTGTCTCTGCTTTAGTTTAAAAACGGTAATACTTACATACAAGTGTCAAACTTGGCACGATTATAGTACACAATTTGAAATAACAAATAATAAATACCGGCCAAGTTTAAGTCGGATGCGCACTAAAGTTCCCAAACTAAATAAAAATAAACATATTTTTGGGTGCAGAACCCTCGGTACGCGAGTCCAACTCGAACTTGGCTGGTGTTTTAATAATTAACCAATTTTATTAGATATGCAAATTTGTAATGAAAATATCCTTGGGCACCTTTTGGGTACCTAAGTTTTATCAAAATCGGAATATTTTGCCAAAAAATTAACTAAGTAGGTATTATACAATAACTACGTATTTTGAAAATTATATTTAATAGTAATATTGTATTAATAACTACATATTATGAAAAGTATTAAAAAATTACCCATGCTCCGGGGCCACGTTTATTGGCGGCCTTATCGCTTATAACTGGTCCGGTACGGTAACTGGTTGGTGATTACAGTGGGGACTAAAACAGCTTTATGAAACACAATTAGGTTTGCTATGTCTGGAAGAGATCGCGATAAGACTTCCTTTGTATACGTTAATCCTACGTTGTCCTATTTAATGAATTCTTGTTATAGCTTTTCTGTAGTTTCAATAAAAAGTTATTGGTCCCGATTTCGACCTCACCCAGTTATCTATAAATATCTAAAATTCACTCTAGAGCAAATTCCTCCCTATGCTGTCTGGAATAGATCACGATAAGACTTCCGTTGTAAACGTTAACCTATTTAATGAATTCTTGTTATAGCTTTTCTGAAGTTTCAATAAAAAGTTATTGGTCCCGATTTCGACGTCGCACAGTTTTCTAGAACTCTCTAAAATGCACTCTAGAGCAAATTCCCAGTACAGCAACATTGGCGGGCGCCGATAAGCCGCGGCGACCACGCTCCTTTGTTACTTCCTCGTTGTTTCACTCACAATGAGGCACTGTGGATCACATCACGGGTAATCTTGATGCGGATTTCAATAACGAATAAGTATGTAAAATACTAAAGCAAATAGTAAACATGTACCAGCTGTGCCAAATACTATGTTTAACTGGATTCAATGGGCACCCAAGACACAGGCTATGTTGCCTAGTTTGGGGCCCGGAGCTAAAAGTTTATGAATTTTCTTAACTTAAACACAGTAAACTTAAACTTAACCACATTAATTGTAACTTAGATCTAGGATAACTTACTTATTAGGCTTAAATGGAAATAAAGTTTTTTATTATTATTTTATTATGTACCTACCTACCTCTATAGGTATATAAAAACTACTATAGGCAAGTATAAATAACCTAACACTGCACAGGCTATTAAATGCTACCTGCGATACCAACATGACAAGAAGGGCAATGAGTAGATTTAGCCAGGCCCATGGTAACCAGAATCTGTCCTGTAAATGACGGTGCAGCTATGGTCTCCAATATCTGCTGAGTGGTTAAAGGTAAGAATAATAACCTACCTGCATGGTACTCTACCAAGAAAGTAGGTTATTATACTTACCTAACAACCTACCTGCTTGGTAGGTAATCTACCGAGCAGGTAGTTTACTATACTTAACTAATAACTCATTTATAACATACTAGCCGTCCGCCCCGGTTTCGCACGAGTGTAAGCTTCCTACAGGTAACCTACAGACATATTTACAATCTCCAATTCCATCTACTAAGCTATTAAAACGGAATTACATAGAAATTCCTTTAAAAACTTAAATACGTTTGTTCAGCAAATTTGTAGCAAGGTAAAGCTACATAGATACTGCTTAGCTCCCAGCTGTTCCAAAACTACCCTATTTATCGGATCCATACAAAACAAACTCCGTACTTCCGACCCACCAATGGTCGAAGTCCAACTTCGGAAGCCCGTATAGCCCAGTCTCAAAGTAAACAACAAGTCCGCGTGTAAAAACGGTCCGTGGAAGATTGGCAGGCGTCGCCAAACAATTGGAAAACAGCTGAAAACTCCAGTGCTCAGTGGGCTGAGAGCGCTAACTGCCCCTATGGGGCTGTGCTAGCGCTGAAACGATTTACTGAGCCTAAATCTTTTTCACTCTTCAATTTTTTTGTGTTGTTTGAGCTTTCAGTTCAAAGGTGCACATTTCTGGTTTGTTGGTCTCGCTAGTTCTATACGAAAGGAGTGCCGACCTCAGATCAATAAACCAGGGAGATATGCCTTGGTTCAATTATCGTTAGTGTTCAAATGTCTCCATGTTACATATTGTAACAAAATGGACGTGACGTCAGCCTGCCAAGCCACAATGACAGCCAGCAAGCCATGACACACCCCCCTCACGCCACGCTTGCCAAGCCTTTCGAAGGGAGTGTATAAAATCCAGCGTGCTAGCCTTCTATCTCTCTGTTCATTTCGATTGCTGAATAAATAAAGTAGTCGCCACTTTGAGTGTTTCTTATTTCATCCCTTAACAATATATATTTTCACTATGCCTCTAAACCGCTTAACGCAAAAACTGTTACTACGGCTCATTTAATTTTTACGCTCTATAAGAAATTCGTAGCGACACCAATGAACTACCTAATAGTCAACATACAAAAATAAGAGTGGCAAGGTCGTCTGCAGGGTAAGTTCAACTAAAGGCATCAAGTCTGATTTATGCCAGATGCGTTCGCACCCGCCACGCCGTCTTACCATCTCCCTTGTTTGTCTGAGGTGCCGACTTTTTATACGCATTATTCATGAAACAGACTGAGTACCTACTGTCGACAACTTTTATCAGTTCTCCATATCGCAATGACATGCTGATTAAAAATATTTTAAGGCAAGAGCAGACTGATGAGTAAATCCAAACGGTACATTGTTTCGATAAAGCCAAAAGTATGCCCTTCCAATACTTACCTATGCAATTAAAAATTATAATTTAATTTCTTTACTGATAGTGGGCTTGAGCATTTGGATTGTCTTTAGACCTTCAACGGTCTATGGGTAGTCTAACTGTTTGTGTAGTTGTCGTTTTGGCTTAATTTTGTTTAATAATTTTGAGCAAAAAATATGTTGTTTCCCACAACTCAATAATTATTTTTGGGCGGCACAACATAATTACAGCTTTATTACCTACCAATACCGTCGAGGCTTGTCAACAAACCGACTTCACAAACACTCCGGAATACATAAAGTAATTAGTTTTATGCAAATAACGCTGGCCCTTTTAATCCGCCGCACATTCCGACCGCATATCCCTAATCGATAAACCCAAAGAACGAGTCAATCCTTCCGCGACTTATCTCGACCTAACACACGAATATAACCATTTTATCACCTACACCATCTAATTACCAATTTTCCAGCTAACTGAATTGTAAGACCGAATGATTGACCAATTCAATCACGCCGTGAGTGAATGAGGATAGGGTGAGAACGGGAAAAAATTGATTGCGTTGAATCAATTCATTTACGGGACGTAGGGTTTTTGTGAAGATCTCAACACCATTTTTTATTGAGTCGCGCGCAACCGCAACTCGGGTAAGGCGCGATTTAAATTAATTAAAACAGCGCTGGAATAAAGTCGCACTAAACATTTTAAATGAGTCGCCAATTCCAATCTCGTTCTGGATTCCGTCTCAAAGCGGTAACGAGGGACTTGCAATTTCGCCGTGCAAATGTTAATTTTTAAGGTCTGAAGCGACATCCCTCATTCACTTAGCCCGGGCGCGGCGGCCGGAGGGATGCAGAAAGCCGGGGTTGTTTCAAAGCCTTCAATTTGTCCGCTGTAATTAGACAGTGACACTTGAGCTCCGCGTCTCTTGTATCTGCCATGAGTTAAGTCAATTTAATCAGTATAACTCTACGTACATCAGACTAACAGCTCGGAAGTCTGTAGGTATCGTAAAAAGCTCTACAATTTATATTGTCTTCGTTTGTCTTGACTTACAAGTTTCTTTGTTCTACCTCCTTGAACAAAATACTTACACTCGGTCCAAGCATTTATTTGCTCTGATAGCTGCAATATATCAATATATTTGTTTGACAGTTATTCAACCGCCAAGCAGCTGTGTTCCGGATTGAATCTACCTAATATCTAATTTGCTATGCTACTTTTCAAGATCATAATCATTAAATAATTAATTGATTGGAGGGCAATGTTTCCAGCGAAATTACAGGGCACACAGAGATAGGACATCTTATATCTCGGGGTGACGAGCGCAGTGCATTGCCATCCAGGGTTTTGAACTGTTGAAGTTCGAAATTCGTGACGTTGAGCTGTTATGGGCAAGCGTGAAGAGCCATCAGGCGAGCGACTTCGCTCGACTCGTCACCCAGTATCATAAAAAAACTTTGTAAATAAACTGACTAAAATCAGTGTCATTTTTGGACACATTCATCTTGAGAAAACTATACACAAACTCGGTCCAAGTATTTATTTGCTAAGGCAACTGCAATAATAATCCCACTAATATTATAAATGTGAAAAATTGGATGGATGGATATTTCTTACTCAATCACGCCAGAACAGCTTAACGAATCTGGATGAAATTTGGCACAGAGATAGACTATAGTCTGAAATAGCACGCTACTTTAAAAACGACTGGACCGATGTGGATGAAATTTTGTGTACCTGGAGCGGGTCAAAGTAGCGAAGCCGAAGGTCGAGCTAGCACCCGTACGAAGCCGGGGCGGGTCGCTGGTATTGTACAAAGCTGAAAACATTTCACTCAAGCTTTTAATACTTCACTAAAGTCATCGAGTCAAATAATAGTCAAAATATCTGGGACATCTGGGACATTATTGCACACATGGTCATCTGACCCCAAACTAAGCAAAGCTTGTAATATGGCTGCCAGAGACTGATATACCTACATATATATTTTTAAATACATACTTAAATAGATATTAACACCCAGACATAGAACAAACACAAATGTTCATCATACAAATGTTTGTCCTAGATGGGAATCGAACCCATGCCCCCAAGCACAGAAGTTAGGTTCACTACCAACTGAGCCACCGAGGCAGTCATCCCAAAAAACATCCGAGTGTCGTTGTAAATATCTAGACATCAATAATATAGTTCACAATGCCACGTATACTTCAATTTAGACGTTATATCGCTTGCATAGTGTTCAACGTCGCTAGTACACTAGGGCATAGTAGCACTGGTATCGCGCGGCATTGTAGTCGGATCGCGGTTCCCTTGCAACTAAAAAGTCGACGCAATAAGTATCTTGCGCCGAGTTTTGGTTCGGACATATTTTTTGGCACTTTTGTGGCTCTATTATATAGGTAATGTATCTCTATGACTAAATTATATCCATTATTGTACAGCTTACGTACAATAAATTAATTAAAAAAATAATTGACTGCTCCGGTGGCTCAGTTGGTAGTGAACCTAACTTCTGTGCTTGGCGGCGTGGGTTCGATTCCCATCTAGGACAAACATTTGTGTGATGAACATTGGTGATTGTTCTATGTCTGGGTGTTAATATCTATTTAAATATGTATTTAAAAATATATATGTACGTATATCAGTCTCTGCCAGCCATATTACAAGCTTTGCTTAGTTTGGGGTCAGATGACCGTGTGTGCAAAAATGTCCCAGATATTTATTTATTATTTATTTATTTATAATAAATAATAATCAATATAAAAACCCGATTTCATAAAAATGTCAGAATTGGACCAAATTGAAATGGGACCACACGGAAATCACCAGCTTTCAAATAAAAAAAGAGTCAACAAAATCGGTTCACCCAGTCGAAAGTTCTTAGGTAACAAAACATTTTTTAAAGTCTATTTGAGAACCTCCTCCTTTCTGGAAGTCAGTTAAAACCTAGCAAAAGGGATCACAATTCGTCGTTTTCACTCTTTTTTTACAATTTTATTGCAGATGTCAGAGCAAATTAACCAATGAAAATGGTGTAACTAAATATATAAGGTGTAAGGTATACATTGTTTGATGAATAAATTAAATGCATTATTAAGTATACAGAGTTTAATCGAAGTCTTCACACACAAAATTGACAAAAGCATACAAAAATTCAGTCATCCATAAAATACTTTAGTCGTTTAAGAATTAATTAGAGTCATACATTTATAACATAAGGTATTTTCTTACATAGTTATTATTGCTTAGGCAGGTATTATTCGAATAAAATTTTATAATTTTACTAGATACTAAAACTTATTACAGGCAGGATTTTAAAGCTATAAACATACAGTAGATATTTTTGCTTATTTTCAAAATTCCGTTATCATAAACAAGACGAGACATAGTACTGTATGATACAGTATTCGACAAAAACAAATCTTACAAGGAATCCTAAATTCCTACTGACATTAAAGTATATTTTGAATGCATAAAATTAATAAACAACATGGAGGTAAATTTAAAGTCACGTCAAATTGTAGAATATATATTATACATAAATATTTATCAAACACACATAATTCAATTTATGTACAATATTATATAATTAACAATACCTTATTTAAAAAAAATACAGAAAGAAAAGACGCGTCTTTTAAAATATCTGTTACGGTTATACGTCCTTATTACAAAAAAAAAAAAACATCTTAATCTCAGCTTAGTCCAATGCTGGACTTCCGAAGTAGGGTTACCATATCAACATTTTGAATAGTCCTGGGCCCCGATTCTACTAAACCAATTGTTTTTCAATTGTTAATGGATTGCCTATTTTTTTACTTTTGATCCTTTATCTATACAAAAAGTGTAAAAAAAATCATTTTGAGGCAATTCTTTAACAATTTAAAAACCATTTTGTTTTTCACTTTTGACACTTTATCTATGCCAAAACTGTCAAAAGGGCAATTTTTGAGAAAATATATATAATATATAGTAGAATCGGCCCCCTGACGTAAAGCAGATTTTTGCAATAAAAGTCAGGATAGTCACAAAATTCAAACGCTGCGCACAAATTGTAAACAGATTTTTCACAGGGTTACGCATATAGACTGTACTACACCGAAAGGAGGTCATTGTACTCATCAACATCATTATGAACAAGTTTTACTATGGGACCAACCATGAATGAACGGAAAAAAAACTAAAAAACTGATGTTCCCAATGACTGTTTCAAAAAGGGACAGATGCGTGACATCCAAACATTGTACCCATTAAATATGGCTCGGTTCAAACAAATTTTTGACAAGTACTTCACGTGCAAACGCCAGTTTGATTGTGACTGAAGTGGGATAGGCCCGTGGGCCTAATTTGTCCGTTCCACGTCAAGGAGTTCGTCCCGTATCTTTCCACTATTTTCTTACATCAATGTCAGTTCCATAGAAAACGATCATTGACACTCGACAAAATGTATGAAACAGCTGTTTTTTTTTTCGCTACTTCATGATTGGTCCCATAGTATAACTTGTTCATAATGATTTTGAGTACAATCACCACCTTTCGGCTTAGTACAAGGTATATGCGTAACCCTTTATAATAGGCTACAAGACCGTTTTTTTTTTTAATATAGCTGATTAATGAAAACAAAATAAATATCTGATCAAAAATAAGCAACTTATAAGCAATATAATATCAATCTAGACAGAGAGAGAGACAGCAAATTATGACGTCACTTCTCTGTACTCCATATAAATATATTATGACAAGTATGGCGCACAGAGGCGTGACGTAATTTTTTGTTTTGTGGGAACGGGGCAGAGTTTTCATTACCAAAAATTTTAAAGGCTTATGTATCAGAACTGATTTAATTTTTTTTTTTTTTTTTAAACATACTATATATTTACGTAAATCCTTCATCAAACCTATTGGTTTCAAGGATATACATCAGTCATCTACTCCATTATGTATTTAAATCACTCGTATTACATCGCCTAAAAAGCCGGACAAATAAAGCCGGACACCGGACAAAGGTCTAAAAGACAAATACAGACCGATAGCAACCTTACTCCCAAGGCACTTAGCCTGATATTCGACCTTCCGCTTCCAGCCACTGCCAGTTGCTTCACCTATATCGTCAATCAGATTTAATAAACTAAACTTAATATAAAAATACAATTCACTTCATAATTAAACATTAGTAAAATATACTTACTTTCAATAATAAATATTGGGTACGTTCAACAAAATTAAATACAGAACTTATATCAAATTACAGTTAACATAATTAAATACAGAACTTATATCAAATTACAGTTAACATAATTAAATACAGAACTTATATCAAATTACAGTTAACATAATTAAATACAGAACTTATATCAAATTACAGTTAACATAATTAAATACAGAACTTATATCAAATTACAGTTAACATAATTAAATACAGAACTTATATCAAATTACAGTTAACATAATTAAACTACTTTTACAAACTAAATTAAGCTTACAAAAGAGAGTAAATCATATAACAAACCTTATTGTCTCAAGATTTTCAAGAATTCATGGTCACAAAAATGAGGACAAAATAATTAAAAAACGTTGTATCTGGGATCAAATAAATCACACTCATATTTAAAATCGGAATGTGATTTTATTCCTTCTGTCTATCAAATAAAGGTCTAAAATATGGCGCGTCGCTATCTCGCTCGCACATTTGATATTTTTAATGTATGACTTTTCTGAAACTCTTGTGAAAAATGTGCTTCGTTCATTTTGCGTGGTTTATATTTCCAAATATTTTTTATTTTTATTTTATGACCATAGTAAATAAGAAAAACTGTTTATCCCTTTTTCTATGGTCATTACAAAAAAACAACATTTTGTTCTAAATATTTTTAGCTCACAATTATAAAAATTGTGTTATATCTTAATTGAATGTTTTATCTAGGAAACCGTAAAGACCGAAACACGATTAAGGACATTTCGCTCGATAGAAAAGAAATTTAACACAAATTGGCGCTTTTCCGCTTTTTGAAAAATATGAGACAAACCCTCAAAAATAAAAATAGCGAAACGCATGACTGTGTGTAAGCGCCATGCTTTTGCTCCACCAAATGCGACTTTGATACAATATATAATTATCGATATAAAAACCGACTTCATAAAAATGACAAAACTGGACAAAATTGAATAGGGACCACACGGGAAGCACCAGATTTCAAATAAAAAAAACATCAAAATCGCTTTACCCAGTCGAAAGTTCTGAGGTAACAAACATTTAAAAAAAACTGTCGAATTGAAAATCTCCTTTTTGGAAGTCGGTTAAAAATGGTAATGTAGTTATTAGCGTTGCTTAAAATTGGGAACAATTTTAAATGAAAATAAACTACTTGTACGGATGTTTTGGTCAAGCGTCGCTTACTATCGCGTCAGATTACTATCAGCTTACCTGTTCGTCTGAACTTTGTGTAAGCATATAGTGGGAAAAAAAAGAAATAATTTTTATCTCAGAAAAATGCAGAAAAACAATGTTATATTTCGGCAAGAACCGCGAGGCGCAGCTAGTTCTAATTAAATTCGAAATGAGTCTTTGTAGTGTTACTCTTTTGATCATTGTAACTCTGTTAGAAGGAATAATTCGATTGAATTATTAGAAAGAAAATTGGATAAAAAACTTTTTCAGTGAATTGACCTTGATAAGAAAATACTATGCTTTGCCACAGACACTTACAAGTTTCAGCTTAATAAGAATCAAGTGTTAAGTAGCTAACAGACTTGTCAGCTTGGCTGACGAGCCGCCGTCTGACCAACAGGAGAGAAAGAGTTTTTTTGTTTTTTTTCTCTTCTTCTCAGCCAAGTTGACATATGTTACGGCTATAAGATGGCTTATATAGTAAAGAGGCGAAACGAATTAACTTATCAAATCGTACCATCTCGGTGGTGCTAACAAGGAAATGCGCACCAGTGTGAAGTCAGTAGTTCGCCGGCTTCGTTGGTGCGCGGTCGTTTCGTGTCATGTCATTCTCGAGAGCAAACATACGAGTACATAGCATGTACAGGCACAAAACGATAGAATCAGTTGGGATTCCGACATACAGGTCTCATTTGTCAAAATAATAAATATTCTCGTGTTGCGACGCGAACTTTTAATCCTCCTGATATTTAGTTCTATGGTTATATAGCAAATAAATAATTATATAGTAATAATAATTATGTTTTAATGCTTTTTCGCTAAATACGAGACAAGGCACGATTAAGGAGGCCTATTCTGCCGTCATAAGCCCAAGAGCGGTATCTCAACCTAGGTGTATTTCGAGAAAATCGAGTTTTTGTGAATATTGATTTTTCGTTACCTTAATGACATAATTTAATTTACGTTCAGTTATTTAGTTAATTTGTGTCTGTGTAAGACCGTTCTAAATGTTTATATTATTACGGAAAACGGTTGCATATGCATGAGTTCTCACGCTGTCAAATTTTTATTTATTTTTTACATGTCAGAATAGCGAAGAAAGCAAATATTAAAAGACACGAAACTTCAGTATCATAATAATAGATATATGATATAATTTTTGTGTTACTTATTCTATTGGTAAAAATTTCATAGCTCCTTTTTTTCGTGAATAGTGTAATCGTTTCTAACGCTAAGTTTTTCAAAAATATCCCAACTTTTCTTTTCCAACGGAATAATAGAGTTGGTAGAATATTTCGGCAACCTTACTTTACCCTAGCTTTCAATATCACCCATTTTAGACTCAATTGTGAATAGTAACACGTAATTCCATACGAGTCATCGTATCAAACCGTTCTCGAACACAATTACGAGCGTATAATAATGTAGTGGCGAAACTCGATTAAATTGACTCGCAGATGTCACAGTACATTTATAAGCAGTTACACAACTTCATAAAAAAAACAATTTATTATCTATTCTCTGCAACTGTACGGTTTAAAAAAAGACAAATTATTAAAATTTATGCATCGAGATACAATAGCTATAGAGTCACAATCTCTAAGTGAAAGCAGTAAAAAAAAACGTCTGAGCGGCGTGTACATACCTAAACATCAATTGTATAGTTCACAATGCCACATTTACTCCAATTTAGACGTTATGTCGCTTGCATAGTGTTCAACGTCGCTTCTCCGCTATGGCATCGTAGCACTGCGATCGCGCGGCGTTGTAGTCGGATCGCGGTTGCCTTACAACCAACCAAAAAGTCTGCTCAATTCGTAGCGTGCGCCGAGTTTTGGTTCGGTCATTTTTTTTGGCATGATTATGACGATATGATTATGATGTATTGTATCACGATGAAGTGATGGAACTGAAGTTGTTAGGTATAATGTTCCCTACATTATACCTAATTATAATTATAACCTGACTGTGGGAGATTGCTATCTAATTGTCAAGAATCCTGTAAAGGAACTAAGAATTGGACTCCTTTTGCACCATAGATAAACGAGGAAGATGAGCGGTGCGCGAGGAAAGAAATCTACGAATAGGATAGCTTCATTCCTGGAATAACCAGTAGGTTTTACTGACTTTTAGATACTGCCTATGGTATAGGCCCTATGATATGGAAGTTGCGCTACTGTTCGTAACCAGACTGCGACAGCGTTATAGCCACAATAAACAATGTCTCAACTGAGAAAGCAAATTTCGGACACAAGTTATTCACATTTGAAATATAATATATTTGATGTCAAAATTGATATTAATATAATACAGAGAGTTGTTTTAAAATTTCACGCATACAATGTTTTGGAAAATGCGCATTTTTAATATAGCGATGTATTACATTTTCAAGCAATGTTTTTGTAAATGCGTAAATGCGTAGTTTTAACCCCCGACGCAAAAAGGGGGGGGGGGTGTTATAAATTTAACATGTGTATCTGTGTGTCTGTCTGTGGCATCGTAGCACCCAAACGACTGAACCGATTTTGATTTAGTTTTTTTGTTTAAACAAAAAAAAACCTGATCTTAATCGAGTGTTTTTAGCTATGATTAATGAAAATTTGTCCAGCCGATTGATAATGAGATGAAAGAGAAATATGTTTCAGATATGAAAGGGCAGATATTATCGGCTCTTTTGTCGTGGTTTCAAAAAAAACTATACTTGTATTAAAATTGCATCGGATCACAGACTTTTATTAGAATAGATTGCGCGAGCACATCAAGTTGTATGAAAACTAAAAGTGCCGCACTTTTTGTATTTACTAAGATGTCACGAGAGCAGATTCAGTGAGTTTAATTTTGAACATATTTAAATTTTGTTTCCCGTATTCGACTCTATATTTCCGGTCATGTTTTTTTATATCAATAAACCATAATCAGTCTGTAGCTTATTGTATATATGAGAGGCTTTTTTTATGCCATAGGTTGCAAACAAGCAGACATTATGACCGTTTGTATGCTACGACAACGCCCGCTTCGACTTACCAGTTAGGCAAGTCTGTTAAAATATTAATTTTATCATCATCAGGCATAAGGCGTCCACTGCTGAACATAGGCCTCCCCCTTTAACCTCTACACTGAACGACAACCTGCCATGTGCATCCACTGGATGCCCGCGACTCTCACAATGTCGTCGGTCCATCTAATGGGAGGCCTACCTACGCTGCGTGTTCCGGTTCGTGGTCTCCACTCAAGAACCTTTCTTCGCTATCGGTTATCGGTATTAATTTTATCCCTTTTCATAATTTAATTACATTCCTCTATATTGTTCATCTTTGTCATCATGAATTCTAGTTCTTTCTTCTTTCCAAAACCTCTTTTAAATGCATATCCACTCTGCTGACATTTTCACTAATTATTCTCTAGTATTCTATTCTATTATATACCTTCTATTGACGACTTTTTCTTCGGTCTGTTATTGTTTTCTTCTTTTATCTTCTGGTAAGGGGTGTTGTTCTCGAGTAGGGGTGGTTCTGGGTCCTCTCGCGCCCGCGCATGGCTTTGAAACCGACTGACTTATGAGTGACATTATATTTGTTTCTCGTTTCTGTTAGTACGTTAGATGACGGCACTGGACGACACATGGAACAGATGTTAGGTTAGAACTTAGAACCATGAAGGACCAAACACTTTCTAGAACTAGACATTTAATGCAGGGCGAACATGTTCAGGCGCTACATTAGATGAAAACGTCTGATGTAAAGACACGCTCACTGAAGACATTGAATATCCCGTCAGTACTGACCAAGCCTGCGATTCGTCGTTTTGAAGTGACATTGAATGGGCCAATTAGCATTCAGTGACCCCTCAACCCGCCCCTCAGGTATTTGACTGAATTGTTTCCATTGAAAATAATCGTAACTACAAGTCTGTGCTACGTAGTAGCTTTACCTAGTCTGTGTGAAGGTCTGACATTCCGACAGTGATACATGCCTACGTCAATGTCCAGTTGCCACTTCAGTGCAACAAACACAGTAATGAGAGGTTTCCTGACAGCTCTAGGAACATAGTTCTGCAACCATCGATAGATGGCGCTGACGAGACATGATTTTCATACATTTCCATTTGTTTAATACAAAAAAACAACACTTTCAAATATTACATTCCAAAAAATGTAAAATTTGAAGCTTACTCGTGCAATAGCTAATTTTGACTTCACGCGCGAACAAGTGGTTATATTATCTTTGGTCCAGTGACCTTAGTATGAGCACTTGCGAAAAAGTTATCGTTATGTAAACAATAGCAGCAGCTGTATTATGGATCTATGATCGGGATCGCGAGTGTCAGAATTTTGACACTTGAAAGGGGTTATGACGCAAAAAAAAAGCGTTGTCTATTTCAAATTTTTTTTAAATTGGAAATAGACAACGACTGAGAGCGCCTTCAGACTAAGTCTGTCGTGTGCGCAAGTCTTATCTCTCCTTATATTTACCTTGCACTGCGTTCCTGTTGAAGGGTGTCCCGTCCCTAGAGCGAGATGAACCGAAGCCCGGGACCGCGACGCGCGAAGCACTGGCGCCCCGCGTGGGCGGCGCCACCGGTGGGGCCTGCGCACGGCGAAACGGCATCGCCTTGCCTACTACCGGCTTTACTACCTTAGCTGCGAAGGTAATGTGCGGCTTAGAATGGTAAATAGAGATAAAGATCGTTTACCGACTTCAAAAAAGGAGGACGGTTGTATGTTCCACAGTTGTTTTTTTTTAATGTATGTTCATCGATTTCTCCGCCAATTGTTGGCCAATTTAAAAAAAAAAGTTTTTTTTTTTTCATTTTGCATTTTTTGATGTTGTTTTTCATGATTTTGATAAAAAATAAAATTATTTTTACATTTTACATCATTGAATTTTTCTAAATTGGATGACCTTGGTAATGGGAAAATAGATATTAAAAAATTGTCTAAGGACTTCGAAACGGCTGAACTGATTTTGACAGGACTTTCACTGGCAGATAGCTGATGATACACCCGCGCGAGTGAAATCGCGGGGCGAGCTATTTGTAGTATAGATATACAGATTACCTTATCAGTTACTAAGATTTAACTCTAACCATTGGTTCAGACATTTTTGAGCGGAGACATGATATCTAAAGTTTTAAATATCTTTGGGCGGCGATTAATTGGGTACAATTCAATCAGTACTCTTCACTACTTTACCGCATCTATGAAGTATTATGAACTTTTAAATTAAAAACACCTGTTTAAAAAAGAATCATCAAAATCTGTTCACCCAGTCCAATTTTCTGAGGTAACAAACACATTAAAAAAAAGCCATCGAATCGCGATCATCCTCCTTTTTGGAAGTCGGTTAAAAAGTAGTCATTCTGTTAACCCACGGCATAAACTACCCCCTTATCAAATTTAATTCAAATCAGATCAGCTGTTAGCCGAGTTGAGTGCGGACAACCTTACACACACGATCTTACACATTATGATTAAACTTAATTTTTAATGTATATAATTTTCAAGTCATTATTGTGTTGATTAATCTTAATTTTTATTTAATTTTTAATGTGTATTATAATTTTCGTATTTTAATAAGCTATGCAAATCTGGACATTAAACTATTTCATTTCATTATTAATATTATTGTGATGAGACTAAAACAGAAATCGCCCGAGGCATTTGCTCCCTTTAAAATACATACAAAGCCAAACACATCTTGACGTTACATGTGAACAATGAACTCACCTTTATCAGCAAAGTTGACAGTCTTGTGATCTTGGCTCATAGTGTTTGTCCCGTCTACAAGAGGCCGTCTGACCGGTCCACTCTCCTTTTCAAATTTAATCCTCTGTTTCAACGGCTCCAACTTCCCATTCATCACAAAGGTGGAGTTCAAGTCCTTCGGGTCAATACTTTCCGAATCTTCAGATTCTCTCTTCAATTTCTTCGCAGAATTCAAATTCCTTGTCGTGTCCAGCATTTCGAATGAGTCATTTATCACTATAGTTTCGTTGTTATTCAGTTTGATAGGTGTGCCTTTGCGTTTTTTGGTGGAAGTTATTATGGGACGGTTCTCTGTGTCCGTCAAGTCTTCGCTGTCTAAATCAATGGTTGTGTTGCCGTTAGTATTAAAATCATAGTCAGCCATCATGGAAGGCTTATCTAAGTCCAAATTTGAGATGAACTTGAAATGAGCGTCATATTCATTATCCTTGTCAGACCAGGTGATGCCTTTAGCTTTTGATTTTCTCATGACTTCTAAATACTCTTCGGTTAAGGACGGAGGTGCCTTGTCGTATCCTTTGAGTGTGAGGTAAAGTTTTTTGAGCATATTTGGCATGTCGCTTAAGTATTCTGTTATCATGGAGATTTCTGCGTTTTCGATTGTAAGTAACTTGTATCGGAGCTCGTCTCTGGCCCTGTGTAGAATGGAATAGTAAATATTTTGCAATTTTATTAATTATACAGAATACATAATTATAAGTACATGTACAGAAGATTCACTCCGCAAAAATATGTATATATATATATATTTTTTTATTGTAAAATAGGCTCGCGCTTGGCACTTACTCGCCTGATGTTAAGCGATGATGCGGCCTACGACTACTTAAATAGATAACATACTCAAACATTTGTGTTTGTTCTGGGTGTAAACAAATGTTCATCACATGAATGTTTGCCCTAGGTGGGAGTCGAACCCACGCCCCAAAGCGCAGAAGGTAGGTTCACTGCCAACTGAGCTACCGGGGCAGTCATTAAATCAATCCAGCTGCGGCAAATTACTTGTCAACTATTTAAAAAATTGCCAGGAAGAACACTAAAGTTAGAGATAGCACCGCATTTACCTGAGTTGCCGTATCTCGCTCTTCTGCTGTATAGTTTGCACGAAGTCAATTAGATCATGGCAGTCGGAGAGCGCTCGGTCCAGCATCACATGAAGTTTCTTCCGGCAGTGGTCCCACTCGGTCCAAGCATTGACGACCTTAGAGTCCATGTCAGCAGATTGTTTCCTGTAGTACTCCGCTGACCGCTCGTCTCGCGGAATGTCTTCCGTGCATCGCTTGAACAGAAAATATTTTATTTAGGTAATGCTCACTATTGATAATTTAATATACATACTACTTTTCTTCTTACAAATTAAAAAAAAAAAAACATTTTTTTTTAATCTATCCTGCTTTTGCTTTGTTTTTGAGATCAGCGCCTACCTACCATACCCTGAATAAAAATAACTGGCCAAAAGCGTGTCGAGACACGCATATGGTAGGGTTCCGAACCCAAAGGAATATAATTATGGTCACATACATACTCGTAGTTCAGAAATTGGTCATTATAGAAAAATTCTGTGGAAATCGCCAATTTTTTCTCAAAATCCGTCCAGTGGTTTAAGTTATAAGCTCACTCCCGATTTTTTTTTTTAATTTTAAACTATAGTTGTTTTTCTCTTGTTAGAAAGGTGGAGAGCTGGCATACATAGAGATACACCTAGACGCAGGAAGTGTGCGTTGGTGGCTTTGCCAGCATACCCCCCCCCCCCATGCTGATAACGTCATCTTGTTCTTGCCCTTTACTCCATGTAAAATCCTGATACCTGTTCCATAGTGTCCGAGGAGGATCGATGTGCAAGTTCGGCGAAGTCCCTGGCGGCGCGCGTTCGCAGCCGCCGGCGCAGCGCCAGGACTCTGGCACCCATCATCAGCGATAACAGCGTGCTTTCCGCTGTACTAAATGCATCTTCAGCCTCCAAAATGCGACGACGCCAATCTTGTTTCGCTGCGAACGACATGTATGTCTATTATTAAAAGAGGAAATATGTTGACACAGATTTAAGACGTAACAAGTTTTACTTAAGGGCCGTTTTACAAAATATATCATTCATTCAATTTTAGGTACCTATTAGGATTTTCGGCCATAAAACTAAAAGAAAAAAGTAAAAATATAAAACAAATAAACCATAACATTTAAATTGTATATTTAATGTCAGTAATTTTATAAAATCCACTCTCAAACTTTCCATTCGAGAGTATACGAAAATCATTTTTACTAAATTGGAGTTAATAAGTTGATATATTTAATGATGTTGTTTTTTTCCAAAATTTTAAGCTGTTATTTTCTATAATTAAATTGAGTTTGATTTTAATAATAAATTGTATTTTCTATAGGTCTATAGGTTTCATTTGATAGAATCACTATACCGAAAATCACGTTTTTAACCGAATTCCAAGAAGGTGGAGGTTCTCAATTCGAATGTTGCTTTTTTATGTTTGTTACCTCATGAATTTCGAATGGGTGAACCGATTTTGATGATTCTTTTTTTATTTGAAAGCTGGTGCTTCCCGTGTGGTCCCATTTCAATATGATAATTATTATTTCTTTTTTCGTCAAAAACGTGAGACATGTCTTTAAAAAAAACGATATTTCAATAATTTTTCGCATATGCTACGCCATTTCATCACCTGTGACACTATGGGAGTTGACGGTGCTTTGCCGGAAATCGGACTATATGGGATTTCCAGCTTTGCAAGATGTGGAGCTGAGCTTTTTGACAGTGTCTGAATTTGCGGTAGTACAATTTTGATGCCGGAATGAGGCGGAGTACTATGTGTAAATTACTCACCTTTTTCCTTAGAAGGATCGGCTTCTCTTGCAGCCTTTACAGGTCTTGTTTCGCTGATGCTCAACTTCGCTTCCAGCTCTTTAATCTTCTTCTTCAACTCTTCATTTATCTTCACATACTGTGACACTCTCATATCTCCGTCTACTATATTCTTCTTTATGGTGAGCTGTATTTTACTTGCCCTGGCTGCGTATTTCAGAGTGTTGTAGGTGTCTTCGTAGCTGGTGCTCGAAGGAGATACATTGGCTATCATCACGGTTTTGCAGTTGCCTCCGAGGCTGTCTTTTAGCAAGCGAGTCAGTTTCGAATCCCTGTAAATGTGCACAAAGATAGAAGACACATTGCAATTTTCATTATTACTATTAATTTACAAACATGGACGTGGTCTTGTAATGTTCGTCAATAGTCTTAAAAGGTCAACAAAGTAATTGTGATACCTCTGGTGTTACAGGTATCCATGGTTGACGGACTGACGGTGACTGCTTTCGATCAGGCAGCCAGTCTTTATGCTTATCACCTATCATATTTTTAAAACCTCCAATAATAGAGCTGATAATTTTCAAATGGCTCAACAGGTTTTCATGAATCGTAGATACAAATATAACAAATATATGAAATATAGAAATAACTTTATTTACCAATAAAAACTAGTACATCAAATTTGAAGTAAAGAAGATTAAAACACTCTCGATCAAGACACCATTCAAATAAAAAACGAAATCAAAATCAGTTCGGCTGGATGAGATCGCATATAGCGATAAGGCCGCCAATTATTTCACTAGTTTTAAGTTGTTTTTGTCATAATGTACCTATGTAATTTTTGGTGTGAACAATAAAGAGTTATCTATCTATCTACACAGATCCACATCTTAAAATTTATAACCCCCCTCTGTTTGCATCCGAGATGAAAAGGGTACAACAATTCAAGAACGTATTGTGTAAAAATGTGTTACTTACCTGTATGGAATATAATTGCTGCCATCAGCGAGTCTATTGATACAGTTGCCGAGGGACAGCAAACTCTTGTTAATGTTAGCGCCTTCCTTGAAACGGTCGCCGACGCAGCCCGTGGCGGAGGCTCGCTCGCTGCCTGCCAAGTCTATCATAGAGAGCTTCACGATGCGGAGCTGGCCTGTTGTCTTGTAGCGCATGTTTAGATACACCTAGGGAATTAAAGTTGGTTGGAAAAACTCTTTAGACAGACTTTTCAACAGGCGGATAAACTCGGCGAGATTAAAGGACAGTTGATACATTTGTAGAAGTAGATTTGACTGCTGGCCTTTTGGAAAAACTCACGCATAGCGGGCATTGGAAAGAGCTATGCTCGATAGTTCTTTGCGCTATATAATCTGAAATGTGGATATTCATCAAAGAACCTCAGGCATCGATATAGCTGCTATTATTTGCAAGTTGAAGCGGCAAAGGGCAAGCTACATTATTCAAAGAACCGATAAATGATGGGGAAGAAAGGTTCTTGAGTGGAGACCACGAACCGGAACACGCAGCGTCGGAAGGCCTCCCACTAGCCCACCTACACCGCCACTAGTTAGCTATATAAACCAACATCATGAGAGTCGCGGGCATCCAGTGGATGCAGATGGCAAGATGACAGGCTGTCATTCAGTGTGGCAGTCTAAGGGGAAGGCCTATGTTCAGCGGTGGGTATCTTCTGGCCGATGATGATAGATAAATTTGGGGAGAATTAAAACAAGAGACATTATCATTGAAAGTGCTGTACGGTCCCATCCTGGCCTGTTAATAGGACCACTTCTCATCTTCCTTCAAATAGTAAATGAGTACTAGATACTCTTGCCTCCTTCTGAATGGTGGTGGATACCAACTCCACCAACAATTGCTTTCCCAAAGGATGTTACGCTAAGATGCGGATTCAGCCATGCTTGTGTAAGCATTAGGGTGGAGCGAATTTTTTTTTTTCATTTGATCGTAATGTAATAGTAAAATTTTTGTGCCTTTTGAGCTTAAGTTAAGTCATGCAAAATATTAATCAATTCGATTTAGAGTAACTGCCTCCGCAACGCCACTGATTTTATAGAAATAGTTGGTTTTAGACCTTACATAGATGCCATAACGTCTGTACAATATATACATAAACAGACAATTTTTTATTACAAATCGTTTACTGGTATACTATATTATCGATGTAGAATACACAGAGAAGCTAGACTTTGTGTTTATAACTTTAATAAGGGGAGTGAGGGGAGCGCGGGAGGAGACGTTACCGGCACTTGTCACGACACGCGTCGTTGTCAGTGCACTGTTCTTCTCAGTTCGCATTGGTCGTACGCGCGTTATTTTTTAAATACCTATTTTTAACACTATGCAAAGAACTCGAAGTGTGTTTAAATGTCCTCTTTTTGGGGATGTTAGTGAGATAAAAGAGAACGTTTTACCTACTTACGAAGATGTAATGAAGTATTACGAATGGACGAGACATCAACTGAAATTGCAATTAGAAACAGCGAAAGAACCAACTTTTTCGGAGATAGCAGACATCGTGACATCTAGGATTGTAAATATATGGCAAACTGCATCTATTCCGATAGTAACACGAACGAGGATCATTCAAATGTTAAAAGCATATCATTTAAAATGCAAAAATCTACTCAAGTCTATCAAGAGGCTCTCCCCGGAAAATTTAGAAAGTTTTCAGCAAAGCAGTAAGATACTTTTTGATATTTCAGCATGCAAGTGCAATGAATTAGCTCAGTGCATCTGTCCTAAGGATAAAAAGGTTCCTAAACAAGAGCAGGCTTTTTTGATTGATCAAAGAACGTCTCGAATGATGATTATCAGCGGAATCGACGTAACTGCTACAAAAAAGTTGCAAAAAACTCTAAAAAGGAAACATCAACAAGAAAATCGCCCAAGCACATCTTTAAACACTTCAACGTTAGCTGCTTTAGATATTAGTACTTCTTCAGCGGCATCATCAGATTCAGAAAAACCAGAATGCACCACAATTGAAATCGTTCCTGAAAAGAAAAGAAAAAAGTCTGTGTGCATCGATTTTCCTACGTTATCGAAGACATGTGATAGATATGGGGTGTCAGACAGAGCAGCAGCGGCAATAGCATCATCTGTTTTGTTTGATATTGGGTCTGATGTCGAGGTCATTGATAGACACAAGGTACGAAGAGAGAGATCTAAAACTAGGGAAAAATTAATGAAAAATACAACAGGCACAGGGCTCATGGCGTTATACTTTGATGGGAGAAAAGACAAAACTTTGAAGATTATTAAGAAAGGTGATAAAAGCTACCGGACTACGACAGTTGAGGAACATGTCTCACTTATTCAAGAACCGGGATCTATCTACATGGGATACGTCGTACCTGAGGTTGGTACAGCTAAAGGAATACAAACCGCAATAACAGGTTTTCTGTTACATGAAGAAATTTCCCAAGATAGTATTATGGCCATTGGTTGTGACGGAACGAATGTTAACACTGGGAAGTATGGTGGAATTATAAAACTGCTTGAGAAAAAGCTACAAAAACCACTTCAGTGGATAATCTGTTTGCTTCACATGAATGAACTGCCTCTAAGACACTTGTTTCTTCATCTCGACGGGTGTACTTCAGGACCTAGATCTTTTGTAGGTCCACTAGGAAAAGCTCTAGAAACATGTGAAAAACTGCCTGTCAAGAAATTTAAGCGCATTGAAGGACAAATGTTACCAGAAATGGCCAATGATCTAAGTACCGATCAGCAGTACTTGCACAAAATTGTCTCGGCAGTAATTTTAGGTGTAATCCCACAAGATCTCGAAAATAAATCTCCAGGTAAACTTTCACATGCCCGTTGGATCACACGTGCCAACCGAATACTACGTTTGTATGTGGCAACTGAAAATCCGACGGAAAATTTAAGAACACTGGCTACTTTCGTGGTTAAAGTATATGCACCTTCCTGGTTTTTAATTAAGACCAAACCGTCATGCAAAGATGGCACCCGTCATCTGTTTAACATTATTATGGCCTCCAGATACCTGCCAGAAACTTTAAGAAATATTATAGATCCGGTTATCCAAAGAAACGGCTATTTCGCGCATCCCGAAAACATTCTTCTTGCGATGATAACAGATGAGAGGAAGCATATTAGAGAGCTGGCTGCTCGTCGCATACTAAAGGCACGCAGTTTGAGTCACCCGTCAACACCTAGACTTTTTCAAGTGCCATTGATAAATTTTAAGGCTACTTCATATATTGATTTAATAAACTGGCAGGAAAACTTAACCGAACCGCCGCTTTTGAGAAATTTATCTGACCAAGGAATTCAGGAAATTGTCGAATCTGGTGGTGAGAGCAAACCATTGTTTTTAAGGCTTCCCTGCCATACTCAAGCTGTTGAGAGAGCTGTGAAGATTACGACCGAAGCTTCCATTTCTCAGTGCACAAAAAAGTCACGATTAGGTGCAATAAAAGCCAAGTTGGAATCGCGGAACGTGATGCCTAAATTTGAAACAAAAAAGAATTTTCAAGCTTAATAATTAATGTAATTCTTCTAAGTATTTTCATGTTTTTTGTCACAGTATTACTTTAGTAAATGTCTAAACTATAAATAATCTATCATTTAATCCCTTCTTACCACTAAATAGGAAACAATAATTCACCTTATACGATTTTAAACTTTATATAATTTTTTTGAAAATTTTGTAGTCACTGCGGAGGCAGAAGATATTCTTTAAATGGAATAAAAAATTACACATATTTTTATTTCATTATGAGGCACAAATCCCCCCCTATTAGAACTGCGAAATAAAAAAAAAAAAATTGCCCATACATATGTGCTCCACCCTAGTAAGCATGCTTTATTTTAAGCTATGGATGCAAATATGGACATTAAACTATTTCATTTCAAATCGTGACACCCATATTCTACTTTTCAGTATAAAGAAAAATTAATACAAATTATTTGTAAGTTGGTATGGGATGTCCATCATGTACTAATGATGCTTGTGTTTGGGCATCTGATAAAAGAAAGGGGGAGGGCAGTACCCAGTTGTGCAATTCTGAGGTACACTCTCCAAAACAACCAACCTATGTCAGTAACTCCAGCGCCTCTAGCTGGTACTTGGCAGATCCATCGCAAAGGTGAAAACAGTACTCCATACACAACCTTTCTTGTGCTTTGTACAAGCTGAGCTGCAAGCTTTTCTGCAGTTAATATGATGATTGAATGTGAACATTTACCTGAAATACAGCATGACTCCTAGAGCTTTCGGCGTTAGCATCAGTTGGATGCTGTGTCCTATTCTTATTGCCATTCTCCAGCATGTTGAGAAGTTCCCGGGCAGTCTTAATGCTGTTCAAGGTGAGGCCGGCGACCATCACTCCGTATTTACTGTCTTCTCGAAGCTGGAGGGGTACGTTTGAAGGCTTCAGTAGGTCATAAACATTTTCATTGTACACCTGGAAGATTGCATAATAACTTGTCATTATACAGAACTCTAAGACCAACAACCTTATGATCTGAATAGGGAATTCAATCTTGCATCACAACCAGTGGCGTAGCTAGGTAACCAAAGACCCCGGTGCAAAAAAAATGGGTCCCTATCTAAACTGGGTTAGTTTTTATCATGTAAAAATATAAATACTTTAAAGGTAAAAAGCTACTTTATCATCAGCTCTATTGTGCTTAAAGCTACTTAGGTATTACATGAATGTGTATGAAGGGTTTTTTTTGCAAGGTTAGTTTGAGGTTTGCTGGTCAGGGTTCGAGGACCCCCTGAGCTTGAGGGCCCCGGTGCACGGCACCGCCTAGCCCTCCGATAGCTATGCCACTGATCACAACACCTGTATTGGTTATTAGCGTAACCATAAGTGAGTAACTATGTTGTACTTTTTTTTATATAGAATATTATCTTTGTATGGCCAACATTTATTGATTTCGATGCGACTACATCCTTATGCAATATGTTCCAATTGAAAACAACTCTGTTGTTGAGGATGTGGTGTGCAGTGCTGGCCTGTGATGGCGCAGGCCACAGTAGGGATTTGTGACGTTTGCTTTCTCTTGTGTGATCGTTTAGTGAGTAGAACCCGTGTATATCAGGATGGTTGTAGAAACCATAAAAAATTTAAGGGTTTCAATCAAGTCACCGCGCAACCGTCTTTCTTCCAAAGTTAGTAAACCGCAGGGCTTTTAATCTTTCTTCATAGTACTTGCAGGAAGAGAATATTTATGGTATTTTAAATAAATAAATGTACAAACTAGATACATGCCAAAAGATTATATACACCGATATTTTTATGTGACTTTCCCAGGCTAGCTGCGCCTCTGTTGAATGAAACTTTTTAAAATCTTAAATGGGTTATACAACCTCCTGACATATAACATTATTATACATAGTAAAAGAAAAAACGAGCGCCGTTCAGAGTATGGTATCACAGAGCAACACTGCATACCACAGCCTCAGCAACAGTCATTTATAATTGGAACAGGTTGCCTGAGTAAGTATATTGTTTGTTAAAAATCAATAAATATGCATTTAAATACAAACTGAACAGATGGATAACACCAGAGATTGGATAACACTGAAGATTATCTTAACTGAGAACTACTATGTTTCAATACTGTGGGATAAGGGCACAACAGCTTATGCTGCTTTCCTATCAATAAATACTTCCGCAGGAGACCATTGCAATTGCATTGCATGTGGTAGTTGTACTCAGATTTGAAGCTTTGTAAACTTACCTCAATATATGAAACAGCAATATCAAATTCTCTATCCTTCTCAAGTGAGTTCATCAAGTAGAAGAGATGATCCATGGTCAAGTAAGTTATTCCAGGGTTGTCTATATTGCCTATCATGGTAAACGTCTTGCCAGCTCCCGTCGCTCCATACACAAACACTGAGCAGTTGTACCCTTCCATCAGCGAAGATAGCATGTCCTTAGTCGTGGTCTCGAATACAACATTATTTGTCGCTCTCATATCGCAGACAAGGTCAAAAACAAACTTCAGCTCCTTGTTGGCGCGTTTGAGGAAACCTTTGTTCGGCTGTTGCACTCCTTGATAGAAGAAAGGTCGCATCTCTTCTTTAGGATCGAATACCAGCATTCTATCGTCTACTACATCAACAACGACGCGGTTGTTTAGTTCTTTTTCTTTATCGTTCAAAGGCCGTACTCTAACGACGACTTTCATGTTTGCCGACATGTTTTGGGTGGAACCAAATCTGGACGGCACTGGAGCCCGAACCGGAGTCTTCGTCGCGTTCGGGCGGCCTCTTTCAATCCGCACCATTTTTGCTAAACTTTCCTAACAACAAGTGAAAGAATTTCAACGCGCAGCACTACTTCACTTCACCCATCAATTTTAAAGGTTTCTTCATCAGCTCCTATGATTATTCTCACAAACACCAATATACCAATATCGTCAACACAGCTAGGGGAACCGAACCGATGTTTGTTTGAAATTTGAATTCGGTAGTAACCGTCAAATTTTTAAATATAATGACAGAAGCCAAGGGAATGACAGCAGGAAGTTGTTATGTTTTTCCACGACCATGGATACCAAGCCCTTCGGTCGTAATATTAATCAAGTTTACATAGTCTTAATTAGTGTCACACAAGTTATAGTCACAGTCAGAGTCACGCAAAGTAAGTCATGGTCAAGTCAAACTTATGCCCCACTAAAGTGGTGGAGTTTTACAATAGGCTTCTAGGAGTTTTGGAAACACGAAAAGACTTGTTTCAGATCGATATATCACTTGCCCATACTCGATCATATTTAGAAATTCAGAAACACTTAATAAATAATAATCCACCATTATTACACACTAAAACTAATCTAAGAAAATAATACGAGCCGAGAGATTACGGTTTCATATACACCTGTCTCGCTTAGGCACGATAAAGAGAGTCGGCAAGATTTTGTCGCAGCGCACATGCTAGCCCAGCATCTCAATCTCAATTATTAGTCAAACGTAGTGATCATATTCTCTTTGATTAGTAAGGCGACATGTTTTTTCACGTTGGCGCGTCAAACCGTTCCGATTCATTGTTTTTCTACGTTTCAATTCACGCATTATTTAGAAATGTTCATTTGCCCATAGTCTTTTAATAAGTCTGTGCATTTGCCACCAAAGTTGGCCACATGGTTCATGTGACACAGTATGTGGAATTTTTAAAACCTTATGGAATGGACTGAGACACCATCAAAATATTCTCATACAAAACTAAACCTTTATGTGTTCCCTCCCTACCAGGGAGGCAGTTTGTCCCTTTCTAAATAAGAAAACTCCATGACATTTCCCACTGGACGGCTGGACGGTGCTTAAAGAAAAATATACTCATATTATACAGGTAGGTGGTAGGTATATAAGGGGCAGTGTCACAGAAAAGAGAAATATAAACAAAAAAAAATCTTTTCTGTGGGCAGTGTCATGCAGTTTTTTTTTTTCGTCCATCGGGCAGGCTAAGGCCTTTAAGGTCATACCGCCTATACAGTTTTCTTATCAGCTGTTATCATGAACTAGTTGTTCGAGTGAGAACTCTTTGAAGTCACTCATATTCATATCGAATGTTTGTGCATGCGAGAGATGATAGTGATGATGAAACCCTCCCTTCTTAGTTTTTTGAAGATCGTTCCTGGACCTTACGCCCAACTCTAAACGCGGGCCCGAATAGGTGCAGTTTGCAAAATCACGCGGACGTGAACCTAAAATCGCCAAGATTGCGTGGTTTTGCAAACTGCACCTATTCGGGCCCGCGTTTAGAGTTGGGTGTAAGGCACAAGGCTTGTGGCCTAAGTACGAATATTCGCGTAAAATACGTACTATAGAATTTCATTCAAATTTTGAATTTCGAATTTGAAATTAGTGGCCTAAGTATTAATCCCATCAAAAACATAAGTAAATGTGAAATGAGAGCCAAGTGAATATTATGGTATATGCTTTGGTTGTTGACTTCAACGACAAAAGAAGTGAGATCTAACTTAGGATAATATATTGAAGCCTAAGGTCTGACTTGGCTAGTTCGAATATCCGGTAATATACACACGGTACTGCTCGAGCTTGAATCTGACGCGCTCCCGCGCGTCTAGATTTCAAATTCAAAATTTGTATGAAATTCGATAGTACGTATTTTACTGATTTTACTCGAATATACGTAGGTACCTACTTCGGACACTGTATGTAGGTACATAGGCCCTGAATGACGATTTCTTCTTCCTGAAAATAAATTTCTAACTTATGGCTGTTGTATTTTTTTTTTGGCCTTAGTACGAGCACTTGCGAAAAAGTTATCGTTATTTAAACGATAGCAAAATGTATAAAAATTTGAACAGCTCCTCTATCGGACTGAATGTGTCATACATTTGCTATCGTTTACGTAACGATAACTTTTTCGCAAATTCTCGTATTAACCCCACTGATGGAGAACGTGATTTGAGTGTTCGATTATAAGTAGTAGGTACCTAAGTAAATGAAATTTTTCAATGTAGGCCAACCAAGTAGATAATTCCCGCTAATCCCAATGGAAAATTAAGGTTTATTTACACTCTGCGTCTACGATCTCGTCTTTATTGTGACTACGTCGCTATAAGAAACAAATACAATTTCCTTTTAATTTCCGCCGCGATCTTATCTGGACATAACGACAGGCTTAGCATTCAGCCGGGACGCCTAAAACTTCGGAAATACGCGGAATTTCATTGAGCTTGAGGGTGCGATGTGCTTAAACTAACTGCCTTACATAACACTACGAATTTACTCGGCAGTTACACGACGTAGCTATAGAATAGATTTACTTTTGAGAAAATCATCTAACCTCAATTACTTAGTACTTGACATCTTACATCTAAATAAATAAATAAAATAAATAAATATTTGAGACATTATTGCACACATGGTCTTCTGACCCCAAACTAATAAAGACTAATATTGTGCGAGGTGAGCGCGGGCCCCATGCAGTCTGCGGGATTTTTACAACACGGATTGATGGATCATTACATGAGTCATGCATGAGAATATTCGCGTAAAATACGTATTATCGAATTTCATACAAATTTTGAATGTCGAACTTTTGTACGAAGTTCGATAGTACGAATACGAATATTCGTATTTGAGCCAATGGATACTAAAAACCAGTAAGTATACCAAAAAATGGACCCGGGTATGTCCTAAAACTGCGACCAGAACTACCGGAGGATAAGCAGCAGCGTCCTAATAGTAACCGGTGAACGTACTGCGATCCCCAAGCCGCCTGCCAAGCGTGGGGATTATGGCAACACCCTCTCTATGAAGGAGGCCTTGTCCAACAGTGGACGTTAATTGGCTGATGATGTATGATGTATACCAAAAAAACAGTATAATGTAACAATATACCAGTAAACTAGAATAACATCGTAAAACCAGACGTACGACTTGTGGCAGAGATCTGACTACTTACTGAATCATCATCATCATCATCATTATCAGCCTATCGTGTCTCCACTGCTGTCTGCTGCAGGCCTAACATGGGCCGTGGAAAAATTGTCTTTCCACCTTTTTATCCACGCGTACAAGCTACAGAGCTAGAATATGGATACGTTTGTCTCTTTCTAGCGGGATAAAAACGATGGAAAGACAATCTGTCCACAGCCCGTGCTAGACCTGGGGCCTTACCCCTAGCTTCACTTTTGCGAGCCAACTTTTAGTAGGTACCTGATAGGTACCTAAAATTAACCAACTCATTTAAGCTGCATCGTTTAAAAGCGTCTCACTTGAATGAACGAAAATCCGTTTTACTATGCGTGTGTGCGTGAAAATAGCAAAGCTTGGCGGCTATCAAATAACTACCGCTTATCGTAGTTGATGGTACTGTTTAGACAAATAACACTTATGCGGGTCAACTTTTCAGGCTAGGGGTAAGGCCCTGCTGGGACACAGGCTTTCTCTCATAGAGAGAGGATGGACCCTTAAACCCTTATCCACCATGCTGGCTCAGTAGTAGCATATTGGTGAATGTCATAATTAAATATTCGTACTTTTGAGGTTCTTGGACATACTGGTTTCCTCAAGTTGTTTTCCTTCACTGTTGTTGAGCGATAATAGATCGAAACTGCACCAACTGCACATTAGTGCAGGGTCGAGGTTCAAACAGCCAGATTGTAAAGCGCACATGTATACTACTGCCCGGCCACCATCGCTCTACTAACTGAACGCAATGGTCGAAATAGATTCTTCGATTGTTTTTTTTTCTGGGACTTTTTGCACACTCGGTCATCTGACCCCAAACTATTAAGCAAAGCTTTTAATATGGCTGCCAGACACTGATATACGTACATATATAATTTTTATTACATACTTAAATAGATATTAACACCCAGGCATAGAATAAACACAAATGTTCATTACATAAATGTTTGCCCTAGGTGGGAAATGGGAATCGAACCCACGCCCCCAAGCGCAGAAGGTGGTAGAGGTTGGTAGGTTTACTACCAACTGAGCCACCGGGGCAGTCTCATTTATTATAAAATTTATGCTCTATGGTAGTCAAATCTTGCAGTCTTTATATTATTTACACAGCTATTTACAGAACTACACACAACAGTAAACTGAAACAAAACTGAAACAGTACCTACACCTACGAGTACACCAACCTACACTACCTAGTAACCTACACTACACAAACCACTGGCGACCACTGATTATAGCAGACAGAAATAAAGTTGGATTTATTAAAAAAACATCTTGATAAAATACAATCTTTAGAGGTTTAAGTAATCGTTAGCTGTATCCCGTAACATAGCTTGTATTCTTCCTAAAACCCTACAATCAGTATAATGGTGACTGTTAAATAAAAATAAATATTTTAATTTCAAAATGACAATTTACTATTCCTATATTGCAATTAACTGCCAGACAAATTACACACCCCAGTTATTAGCCAGTTAATATAAAATTCAACTGCTCGAACCTATAATTAATCGTGACAAAATATTGGTTTTAACTGCATTTTGGTATTTTCCGTCTAATTGCTCCCACGCCAATAAATCAGGAAATTTTATTTTCCTCATTCGATTTCAGTTCTCCGAAACGAATGAACAAAATATAGCTTTGTCCATATTAAACACAAAATGAAAAAGCTCACAAAAATTCTTCAGTTTATGGAAGATCCAAGATACCCTTGCTTAGGGCTCCACATTCGGGTTCTAAGTTTTCTTGGCATGTGGCATCCAGACACGAAGTCTATCATAACTCGCATGAAACTTACTTTTTTCTATTTCACCATCGCCTTCTTTGTATCTCAGTATATCAAATGCCTAATTAAATTCGATGCTGATTCCTTAAAACTTATTCTCCAATACGCACCATTCCACATGGGCGTCGCCAAAACATGTTTCTTTCAAAAGAATTACAAGGGGTGGGAACGCCTTATCAGATTTATCTCCGCTGAAGAGCTTCATCAGATTTCGAAACAGGACGAAAAGCAAGATGGAATAATAAGCGATTACATAAAAAGAAGCCGCAAAGTAACGTACTTTTTTTTCGCTTTGGCTTTCTTTTCTAATTTCAGTATTTTCTCTGAACCTTACCAGAAGAATCAGATAAGTGAGAATGGAACGAGTGTTTATGTGTACTTATTTGATGGTTACGCACCTTTTGCAAGAGAGCCTCCAGGGTATTATTACTCGATGTTTATTCAGACAGTGTTTGGGCATATGATGAGTGCCTGCATAGTAAGTTGGGACATGCTCGTGGTTTCAATTATGATATTCTTCGCTGGACAGCTCAGGATGAGTGGACTCTTCTGCAAACGGGTTATAGATTTGAAGAACCCTCATAAGAATCATCGAAATATCGTGGAATGTCATCGATTCCACATTACTTTGATGCAGTAAGTACCTTTCCTAAAACAATTACTATTGAAGTATACTTACTCTAGCTAATTTGGATTATAATTAGTAACTATGGTTTATTACAGATACCAGAGAGAATTCAATGACTTGATTTCATCTGTAATGTTCATCTACCTCATCGTTATTTGCACTAGTCTTGGAGTATGCATCATGCAAATAGTTGAAGTAAGTTGCTGTTGTATTTTTTTAATAATTTCACCGGTTCGAGTAAGACGAAGTCGATGAAGATGCCGTTCCTGCTAAAGATATTAATTGTTTTATTATATTTGTAATCAGTAATTTTTGACTGATACCCTACTTGCTTCCATTTATTCAGTTTACTCCAGCGAATCGGATAACTATATTCGCTGGTTTACTCGCCCATAAACTTTGAAAGGAACTGAAAAAATATAGAAAAAAATAAACCGCTTTGCTTAAACCAAGACCTTGCACAATAACGTTTGGCCACATTTTGCAGCTTAAAACACCGGGGGTTGTCAAAGCTGCACAGTTATTTTGTATTTTAATATTTGGATACAGCGCTATAAGATAAATCTGGTTTGATTTCTCAGATAGAGGACGATCTGCCAAGTTTCGTCGCCGGCTGTTTCTACATTGGAGCTTGCCTGGTTCAACTGCTCCTTTTCTATTGGTACGCAAACGAAGTTACTGTAGAGGTTAGTATACTCATCTAAAAAGCTTAGGCTATAGCTCTGGCCGAATGTCCAGTTTTCAGGGTCAGGGTCTATCAGTGTATACTAGCTGGCATCGCTAACTTAATTGTCAGTTATAATTTTTTACTGGCCAAGAAGCCATGCATCTTACTGTTTTTCCCATTGTCATCAAGATGTTAATGTTATTCGACGATAGCTGTGACTTGGGCTGCTTTTGGACTATATTTATACAATGATTTAAATATTTATCGAGACATATCGCGCATTATTTCATTTACGTAAAAATAGGAAACTTTCGCTTTTTGTATTATTTACTTATATTAAAGTATCGATTCTACTTGACTTTGGCTAAATACTAAATACACTGTGTGAATTTAGAACAACAATTACAGTTTGGCTACAGTAATTAATCTTTTAGCAGCTGAACTTGGTGCTTAGCGCCATCTTATACGAGCCCGTATCACAGAATACATAATACACACGCGTATATAGGAATTATAGTTTTTTCCTTCATCGGGTCTGTGAAAAGCTCTTACTCGTATTAACATCAACAAGCTTCTTTTATTGTCTTACTGTCCCTTCGTGGACATTTAGTGCAATGTCTAACCTGCATATACATAACTAGACGTTACCCGCGACATCGTAGGTTGCCAGCGGCTTCAATATACATTTTCAACCCCCTTTTGTTACCGTTAATTCGAGCTCTTTGCAAATTCTTTCATCTCCTCAACCTCTACACCATAAGAAATCTACCTGTCAAATTTCAGCTTCGTATAAGTCAAGTAGTTTTCAAGATTTCGTCAGTGGTATTTCGCTTTTATATGTATTTATACATATTACAATAATTTAATATTATAATCTATTGCTGTACTTTCAGAGTGAGCTCGTGAGATACAGTACATTTAAGAGCAACTGGGTGGAATCAGACAAGAATAATCAGAAAGAGATCGCTCTGCTCACTCAGACAACGAGGACGAGGCTTATATTCAAAGCTGGGCCTTTCAATGAGATGTCACTGTCCACATTCATTGGGGTAACCGAATTACCTATTATGATGACCTTAAGTTCCTTAATAAAGTGACTACTACTAAGTTTGTAATGCAATATTAATGCTTGTTCCAGATTCTACGCGCAAGCTACAGTTTATACACGTTAATGAAAGGCACTAATTGAACGTGATCCTGGCTGCACTGATTGCACAAATTATTATAATTAAGTATAACACAATACAAGTAGGCGCAATTAAAGCAGAAAATAAATCGATTTTAGCTAAGACAAAAAAGTTTGACAGTCACTGCTCATATCTACTCAAACACTTTTACTTTTATGTATTCTATGCTCAAGCAAAGGCCAGAGACACGCCAGCGTTTTGTTTATTGTAACGGAGTTACTCACGTGACGGTTACTTCTACTATAATTTTTGTCTATTTCAACGTGAAAAAAGAACACGTCTTCCCGTGAACATGGTGCATGTAACTGCGCCGAAATATCGGGAGCTCCTTCCACAACCTTACTACGGTAAATATCCCGTAAATAATCATATAACTTTATTGAAAAAAGATGCTTACTGCACAGCTAGCGCACCGCAACTGCGCTTGTGCAATAAACTTGAAAAATACCATCAAATTCCAGAAGGCATAATAGCACACCAAATGCGGTAGTAACTAAGTAGATATAGTCGGTTCGGAGTTTACGTGTGAAATGCACATCAGTTTTCATAAAACAATGTGGACTGGTAAAGATGGCTCGTCAATATAATGACATTATTAATGATAAGATAGATATTGATGTTTTTATTTCAAAATTTTCATGGTATACTAAAACAGTTAAGGGTATTCTCTATACCAAACCCGTCAGATCAGACTCAACCTCTGTGTTGAGTCTGCCTGCTCCAAACATCATATCTGATACATAGCATACTCGTGTAGAGTACGCACACCTGCGACACTTGTAGTCAGTGTGCAGTCTCCACGTTTATGTAGTTCCTCATTACACATGTATAAGTTAAGCACTAACCTCATCCATGTCTTCTCATTTTGTTTTTAAGTTTGCACATATTTTTGCATTACAATCCAGGTTTTAACCTATTTTAGTAAGATATTGTTTTGTATGGTTGTAATTTGTTTTGTGTAGGTATATAATAAATAAAAAAATATAAGCTCGATCGATAAGCTAACTTATTGTCTGGTGGGGCATTTGCTCGAATGCCGATTGATGTGTGGTGGGTGTGTCGAGGTTTTCGCCCCGGTATATATAGGTACCCTTTCTCCAAATGTACACGGTCCATACCTACAGAATTACCATATAAATTGTTTTGAATCTGGCGACTACACCGCGTTAAATTATTTCGCGAACTTCGCAAATTTACATGGTAATTGCTAAAACTCAAGATTTGTTGTGGAATTTCTGATTGTGATGTTAGACAAATCTGGCGGATTCTGCTGTTAACGAGTTATCATCTGGTAGTCAGATGAGCCAGATGTGCCGGTTAGTGGCCTAAATGGCCGTTAAGGCAAATTAACGTTGTGTTAATAACCATTTTGATTAATTAACTTGAATAACTGTTGATCCGTTTCTTAAGTCAGAAGTTAAGTAAAGTTTCAATGCGATAATGACTCTTTTCCACCTGGAAAAGTACCACAACCTTTGCCAATGATTCAAATGCCAAGCAAGTATTGCCCATGTGGGAACCCCATCTTCCTCATCCCATCCCATGATCCTCATGATGATGATAATGATGACAGATTCAGTCGCGCCTCATATTTTTTTAGGGATCCATACGTCAAAAATATCAGGGAGACATTATTGCACTTATGGTCATCTGACCCCAAACTAAGCAAAGCTTTTAATATGGCTGCCAGAGACTGATATATATATATATATATTTTAAAATGCATATTTAAATAGATATTAAAACCCAGATATAGAACAAACAAATGTTCATCACACAAATAATAATAATATAATAAAATAATCATTTATTTCAAGTAACATTAGACTCATACAAATCACCAAATAATAATAGAAAAGAATAATAAATAGTAGCTAGTCACATTACATTAATATTAATAATTACCATTGAAATTTAAAATAATAAAACTAAAAATGTCAACATTATGCAATAAATTAAATTATGTCAACGTAATAGTCATGCATATCAGTACCTACCCTTACATTAATTAATTAGGCCCTACTGTGTGCAGTGTGCAATGTGTAGTCTGCAACAATGATTGATGTAAGGGCAATCTATCCTACCTGCTATCACGGCCAGCATGCTGTTGTGGCTCCCCCGCACGCGCCGCACCAGTGACGTCGCTCGCTTGCGCATTGTGGTGTAGAAGCAATCCACGCGTGCGCACGCGAACATTGTCGACGCACTGCAATAGCGGGGGAGCCCCACCAACATCCTGAACGCGTTATTAAACTGGACGCGCAGGACGCTGTACGATCTTTGCGTAAAGTCAGCCCACAAGCTGCAAGCATAGAAGGAAGTGCAATAAGCTCTAAAGAGAGCTATTTTCACCTCCTCCGAACACCGTGCAAACCTCCGGACCACCATGTTAGCTCTTACCGACAGCGCCCTCCGCTCCCGTTCAATGTCAGCGTCGTCTTTCAGGGTGGAGGTGACAAGATGGCCTAAGTACTTAAACTCATCTACTCGTTCTAACGGTAATCCATTGAGTAAAAGAGGTGGCATACCCGTCACCTTTCTAGGACCACCCTGAAAAACCATACACTGGCTCTTTTTACAATTATAAATCAGCCCATGTTCAGCTGCGTACCCCTCACATATTCTCAGAAGTTTTCTGAGCCCACAAGCTGAAGCGCTCAAAAGCACCATGTCGTCCGCGTAGCTAATATTATTAAAACACACGCCATCTATGTGACAACCGACATGTTGCTCACTGAGCGCCTCAATGAGTCCGTTCATATACAGGTTGAAAATGGGGGGAGAGCTCAACCCCCCCTGTCTCACTCCACATTTCAACCTGTACGGGTCTGACATAGTGCCCGCCCACTTCACACAATTCGTTTGATTCGCATACCAATATTTGAAAATATTCACTAGTTCCTCCGGTATATGGGATTCCTGCATCTTCCTCCATAGAATATCATACGACACAAGGTCAAATGCCCTCGAAAGGTCAAGGAAACAAGCGTAAACAGATGTTTTTCTTGCAGTATAGTATTTGACAGCACCCTTCAAACACAATATAGCTGATTCAGTGGACAGCCCCTTACGAAAACCAAACTGACTGTCTTTTAGCTGTAGGTATTGATTTATATGTGTGTTGAGAATGCCGTCAAACACTTTTGCAATAATAGTAGCCAGGGAGATAGGCCTATAGTTTGATATGTCTGATAAATCCCCCGCCCTATTTTTCACCACTGGCACCACAACAGTATTCATCATATCAGCCGGCAGGTAGGAGTGAGATATGCATAAATTATACAGCATGGACAAAACCCTAGATATATGAGGCCCGGCATACTGTATGTGTTCAACACTTAACCCGTCATGGCCGGGTGATTTACCTTTTGAGATAGATGTGATTGCCTTCAGTACATCTCTGGCACTTATTCGGGTATTTACATATTCCCCACTTACCCCCCCTGTGGCCTGTGATATTGATGGTCCCAAAGGTGATTCAACAACGAAATTTGTTTTAAATTTATTAGCAATACCCTTGAAGTCATTTGTGCCATTCACAGTCACCGGAAGACTAGGTCGACTCTTCAGATGATTAGTATGTTTCCAAAAACCTTTGAAGTCCTTCTTACTATGTTTAGAGGCAAGTATGTCCATTTTTATTTGATCTTGGTGGTTTTGACACCACTTCAGACGTGATTTAAATATTTTCTTACACTCACTCATCTTATTGTAGACATCTCCATTCGTAGGACGGCCACACAACAACCACTCCTGAAGACTCGCCCCAGCCCTACGGTGACTGTCCCTGACGTGTTTATTCCAGCCAACAAGATGTTTAGACCGGCGACGCTTACTCTGTTTACGTTCGCTCCCCCGCCCCTCCGCGGCGGCTAGTGATAGGGCGGACACAATGTCAGAGTACATTTTATCAATAATAACTAAGTGATTCGTATCATTGCAGTAACGATCCGCACATTTTACAAATTCAGCCGGAAAATCTATTAAGCGGAGACGTTTATGACATTCATTTCTATATGATGCAATCTGGTCTGATGTACGTTCTCCCCAACCCACTATATTAACAGTATCAACAGGAATAATTTTGACAGGAGTCAGACACCCCAAATTACATTCTAATATAACAGGAAAATGATCCGACCATATTATGTCATACTTGACATACACATTGCACACAGAATCATCAGCTGATTGGGACAACACACAATGATCCAACCAACGCTTAGACCCGCTCGCTGCATCTATGTACGTAAAAGTATCAGAGGTAATACCCAATAGTTTTACATCAACAAGTACCCAGTCAAACTCATTACATATACTATTCAGTTCATTAAAAAATAATTCGTTAGGGTGAGCATTAAAATCCCCTAATACATAAATAGGTTCGTTACTATATTCATTACTAATAGCACTTACAGTTCCTACGCAGTCCGTGAAAACCGGCAGGTTGGCCGATTTATTAACCGGCATGTACACACACACCACAATAAAAGGCCTCTCAGGCGTAACGACACGAATAGCACACACTCGCGGATTATCACAATTAATCACTATAACATTGGGAAACATACTGGCATCCCACAGCAGAGCTGTACCACCAAATGGTCTCCCGCGTAATAATCCTACCGCCGTGTCAACAGCCGACGTCCCGGTGCTGCTGAACCTGCTGTCTATGCCGCTCAGGAAGCCCAGTTCATCCGGGAGCAGCCACGTCTCCTGTAGTGCTATCACCGCACACTCATCACATAGTCGACGGACATCGCTGACTGCCCTTTTGACGTTTTTACAGTTATAGGTAGCAAACTTGTAGGTCGTACTACCCATAACTAGAAAGCAAAGGGCCGCTTGCTGACGTCACTACGCCAGCTCCTTTATTTTTATAATGCACAAAACGCCTGAATATTATACCCTCCGGCCATATTTTCTCATCTAAAAATACAGCAACTTTCGACTCTGGCACCAGGAATTTGTAGGCTTTGTGGTTTATGACTTTCTTCATATTTATTTTCTCTAATGTCACTCTTTCCTGTGTTTTCACCCTTATATAGTCGATGATGTCAGACTCCACGGTATCAAGGTGCACATTGGTTATAAAAATAGGCATTTTCTTATCGGCGACCTTGAAAGATGAAACAGACGCTTCTGCTTTACCTCTTTCGCCCAAATACCTATATCTCGTTGGTTTCTTCCGCTTATTCACTGTTTGCCAGTCGTTATTCACTTTGTTTTCGTGACAAGATTGAATATTCAACGTCGCCTGGTCTTCCTGCACTTGGTTAGGTACGGGTGCGGGTGCAAATGATCTTTGTGTGCACGTACTTGGGCCATCAGTAGATCGCAGAGAAACTTGCACCTCCTCGTTGTGGTCACAGCTGACCGTCTTCATCTCCCGGTAAGTCGTGGCTGGCTCGGGCACCTCCGCCCGCTCCGCCGAGCCCAGCGCCGGCACCACTATACTCGATGACGATTTATTACACAACCCTCGAGATAACGGAGTGCATACCATGACGTCATTGTTAAGATTCATCACACCGCCATCGGTTTCACTGCTGCTTTGCACATTATTAGACAACTTTTGCAAGTCATACCCGTCCGATGAGTCATTATGGCTCAAAGTTAAACCGATTGGGCCACTATCGATATTCCAAGCACCGCCGCGTCTCATATTTATACATGCAGCTGGAGTTAATGACGGAGGTAGCGATGCATACTTTATATTATGCACATAAGACCGCAGTTCTTCAATTTGGTTTACAGTGGCGTAGGAGTTTTTGACCTCTTCAATCTCCGCCTTTAGTTTCGTCAAATCTTTTAACAGTTTCGTGCAGTCGAGATGGTCAAATAAAATAGGAGGTAGTTTTTCGAGTTCCCTCGCCACAAAAATTGGAATTTTGTCTGGATCTACACTTTTGAGCACACATATGATGTCATCTAGGTCTCTTTCTTCTTTTCCCTTCCTTTTTCTTATAATTTTACGCTGATCCGTGGGTAGCGATTCAAACAATAACGACTTTGATTTACTGATTTCACTGCTAGTAAACGCAGACACACATATTCGTTTTAACGATTCCTCGTCTACAACGGATAATTTATTATGAACATACGCAAGTAGTTCATCAATGACAATATTACAAGCGACACATTTTACTGCATTCGCCATTTCTTTTCGATCACAACGCGCGAGAACTCAACGTAAACACAGCCGACCTTGACCGCTGCGTGCGGGTGACTCAAAATGTTTGTCCTAGGTGGGAATCGAACCGATGCGCCCCCAAGCGCAGAAGGCAGGATCACTACCAACCAAGCTAACGGGGCTGTCGACAAAAGCTTAAAAGAAACCCTTATAGCATCACTTCGTTGTCGATCTGTCTGTCTGTCTGCCAATTAAGGCCCCTTTTCTCAGAAACGCTTGGAGGTACAGTAGGTATCAAATTGTAAATTAATGTCAAATACACAGATCTGCTATTCCTTGATGCTGTGAAAAAATCAAATTCCAATCAAATAAGGCTGTTTCTGGCGAATTTAGTTTGACACTCGCTGGGGAATCAAAATCTACCTATATAGGGTGGGTACTTCCCGTCCCAAGAAGCAATGTCTTATAGCACAAGTAAACGGAAAATTCCCAAAAATTGGTTTAATTCTTAGATCAATAGTACTTCTATTTGCTCTGAGGCTTCAAGATATCTACCTCTTCACTATTCCGTGATACCTACAACGCAATGAAATAAAGGTTGCTTTATCAAATCTTTATCATTATCAATAATATCCTAACTTCATCATGTCCACAACCGCTAAAGAGCTAGAGCCGACAAGGGACTCAAAAACATTCACATTTTAAACTCAATTAGGAACCTACCTAAGTACACTTCAGTTCCCAAAAGAGCTATCAGCTAATAGCAACACTAACTTTGCTGATCTCAAATTTACTAGTATAATATCTATATTCCTCGGCTTGGCTGTTCGTTTAATCCATCCTAATTCCAGGACTCTATAAGTATTTTAGGTATGGTAGGTATTTCTAAGCTACTGATCGCACAATATGATGGAAACAGATACCTATATCTATTGAGTGATTGACATTGCTGTAAAAATACTTTCGCCTCTATTTACGAGGCCTATAATTATCTGCACTGCTGGATGCTAGATTCTCTTTTCCTTCATCTTAGTCGTGCACTCATGGCAGAGTGGTCGTGATTGCGTTGATGGTACAAAAAGGCTCCTCGGTGTCGTCGTCTCTTCCCAGCTCCTCTCGCAATGCTTCTCCATCTCTAGCGGCTGATTGCATTGCAAGCACACTGCACCATGGTAGACTGCATGGCAAACTGCGTGGATGGATGGGATGCTTAAATTGATCTTGGGTATTTTAGTAGCCAACCGTTACGTCGATGAAAGTGTAGACAATTATAATTAGGCCGTTTAGGTTAAAAACACAGCACCAATGATATTCAGTGCCGTAACTAGCCTTATATGCGCCCGGTGCGAGCTTCTATAACTGCGCTCTTGAAAACAAAACTTAGTCCTGGGGCCGTACCCCTAGCTTCACTTTTGCGAGCCAACTTTTAGTAGGTACCTGAGAGGTACCTAAAATTAACCAACTCATTTAAGCTTCATCGTTTAAAAGCGTCTAACTTGAATGAACGAAAATCCGTTTTACTATGCGTGGGTGCGTGAAAATAACAAAGCTTGGCGGCTATCAAATAACTACCGCTTATCGTAGTTGATGGTACCGTTTAGACAAATAACACCTATGCGGGTCAACTTTTCGAGCTAGGGGTAAGGCCCCTGGTGTGGTCATTTCTGCGGCCTCCAGAGTCTGCGCCCTGTATCTGGGCACCGCTGGCACAGCCCTGTTTACGGCACTGATGATATTAATGTTTCAAACCATCTCAATCAATACGCTTTCTCTTATCTTTGATCTGTGGTAAACATATGTACCCAGCAACACATCAAGTTTCCAAACGAACTCATGATTGCGGAAACAAACCATTTGAAGAAACTTACATAACTAACTAGCAACCAGTGAATTTCCAACTAAAGGGTTTCAGTGAAAACTTCGCCACGCACTACCACAGCCAACACGACAAACATGTTGCAAACTTCGGGATTGGTTAGCTGAACAACAACGCATCGGTCTGAAGTTTTTATAATCAACTGTATAACGAAAATAATTTTATGATAAAAAAAACTAATCGCAACCTATTAAAAGATTTTCATTTAACCTAGCGACTTTTTAATTTAGGTAGTAAGGTAAAACCTGTTTATTGAAATTGGCCTCTTGGTGGGAAATCACTTTTTAACAGACTTCCAAAAAGGAGGCGGTACTATGTTCGTCCGTATGATTTTTTTAATACCATGCACATTTTTTACAGGGCAACATATAGGACTGTATATTTTGGGCACATTCAAAACTTATGGGCCCCACCAGTGTTGTTACAAATATCAAGAAACCAAGACGGGCCCCCCAGTTTGATATAATAATAAGGATCGATAGAACTGAGGAGCATAAGATGTACATTCCGTATATTTAATCCTGTAGCACTTCATGGGAAATCAATTCTAGTAAGTGGGTACTGAATTCGTAAACTACTGGCTACCTTTACCTACCTCCTACCGAATCACTTATTAAATTACGCTTTATCCCAAAGTAACGCGGCGGCAAATTAAATTTCTAACGCGAGTACTGGTCGGTGACAGTTGACGAAGGTCCACTTTTTAGGCCTCCATTGGTCCATCGATCAGGGGGATGTTTTGCACGTTCACTCTCGACTCGGCTTATGAACTTATGTATTTTTTGTTGATAGTCCAAGCTTGGTTTACCTGACTGTGGAGAGTTATTTGGTTAATTGCGTTGCGTGGCCTTTGTTACAAGAGCGTGAAAACTGGGCTTCTGAGTCTCAAACAGAAGTTAATAAATGTAACTTTATTAGCTATCTTCTATATTTTCTGTTATCGCTTTTTGCTCAGATAAATAATAATCAAAATCTATAAACTACTTTTAAGAGAAAAAGGATTTGGTAAGTTTTTCCTATAAAATTGTCATAGGTATAATATAAGTTCTTGAATATCGTCTACGAAAACACTGATTGTACCTAAAGTTGTAGGAAGATTTTGAAGGTATGCCGTAGAAAGAGAACCTACCGTAGAGATGTACCTACCTACCTAATTGTATGTCAGAGTAATAATTTATCAATTAAGTAATAAAACCAACTTCAAATTAGTATAAATACTTACCTACGCATTTCTTTTACTTGGATGACATATTTTTTTCAGTTATTTTGATTAAAAAATCAAACTACTGAACCGATTTTGATAGAAACAATCTAAAATTATATATATATATATCTCTCCGAAAAAATAATAATTTCCAAATGGGTTTATAGATGACGTTGTTCTGAGGTAACACAGTTAACACACATTAAAAATAAAACCAGCCAAGTGCGAGTCGGGCTCGCGCATGAGAGTTACGTACCACCACAAAATACAATAATTATCAATTTAAAAACCGACTTCAAAATTAGTAAAATATGCAATTTCGATTCAGTGAAAGAAATGATAAGGTTGTCCAAGTAACCGAATACGTTACTTAACTTGGTAATAACTAGGTATTTGTCACCGAATCGCACTTGGCCGTTATTTATTTGTTGTCATACTTTAGAAATGTGTACTTAATCATGCCAAGATGCTTGTAAGTATTACAGAAACAACATTTGGACAATAAACTATTTCATTTCATTACCGTTTTTACACTAGAGCAAATACAAAAATACGTTTGTTATATTCATACCGGGGGTCGTTAAATTTTTATTTTTGGACTTTAAATTATTTTTATTTAATTCTCCGTAACATTACATTATTCTGTGAAAATTTCAACTGGCTATCTATTACGGTTCGAAAGATACAGCCGTTTTAATTTAGAATGGATAGACGGACGGACGAACGGATATACGACAGCGTAGGCTTAGTAATACGAGTAAGTTCCCATTTTTACACTTTGGATACGGAACCCTAAAAACTAATTGAGAACCCCCTTTTTTGAAGTCGGTTAAAAATGACGTATGCTAATGTCACAGACACCATGCTACACCGCACAGACTATATTTGCACTTTTGATGTAGGTATCCAACAGCTATACTTATAGTTATCCAATTTGTTTTCCAATTGAAAAATAAGAAAAAGTATTTCAAGAACGCCGTTTATCTTCCAAACCTGATTGTGGTCACCTAAGTCACCTGCCAGAACCCGAAATACAAGGGTAAGGGTCAGTATTTGTGGAGAGTAAATCTAAATACCGAAGATATTTCTGTGCTGAGATGGGTTTTCGTAAGTAAATGGGAGTCTATTTGGAACTTGGTATTAAAGAGATTTTTTCAACATATCAGCAAATTTGGAAATAATAAGGTCATGATCTTTAGTTTGTAAAAGCAACTACTTATAGGTTTTAATTTTAGGCATTTTATTTCAGGCTTAATTTTTTTATTCTAGTCTTTAATTGTTTTATTAGTCCATTCTAAAATTGTGTTCTTTTACTACAAGTGAATATTTAATTCACTGTAACACTTAGCACGTAGCGTTAGCTTGTTACAGACAGGAGATTAAAGCTTGTTTGCCAGGGAGCCGGAAAACTTCACCCAGTAATATAGCAATCCGGACAGCCAGCGCTGGAATAACAGCGCCGGAATATCGTCGTGTACAGCAAAGGGAATATAATTAAACGTTTTACAGTTGGTGTACAGTGAAGCACACTGGCTTTATTAGCTAGCTAGGTCAAAAATTAAACCATTGTTATAAAGCCCGCATGGACACAAAGGACATAGCTGTAAGCTGTTTACCATGCACTTTTCTTAGTATACTAAGAAAATACTACTAAACTACTAAATACTTAATAATTATATAATACTAAATACTTAGTATACTTAGGAGAGTCTGTAAAATTTTACAATTCAGGAAGGCTGATAATGTAACCTACACAAAGATTAAGTACTGCAAATACCACCAATAACGGTGACAATTCTAAGATCACTTTTAATCAGTATAATATAAGGTCACTTCTAAGACAATTTTAATATGGGGTTCTTCAAAAGGGCTGGTAATAGAGTATTTAAGGGTCGGCAATGTAGCTGTGATTCCCCTGGTGTTGCACGTATTCATAGGCGACGGTGATCGCTTACCATGCAAGATAGTAGGTATAGTCAGCGTCAGCCTGGCCATATAGTCGAGGTGGCGTTAGCCTGCGCGGGCCCCCACGGTCCTGGCTGGCGGGGCTTGCCGCAAGCCAGGCGGTAGGTAGGATAGGTAGGACCCACGCAGCCTAGCCAGTCTCGGGTCCCAGGCTTGTGAGCTACCCGGGCCCTTCAGGCCCAGTCTGACCCTGGGTATATTATCGTTATCGATGCTTCCTGTAATCTTAAACAATATGTAAGACGTAAAGTAGTTCAACCCCATTCTGCATCTTACTTGTAGTAGCTGCAAATCATAAATAGGTACGCCGAAACTCGTCATTGTCTCGCGTATTAATTATCTCGCGTTGATTAGAGCGCGATCTCGGTTACGTCGCGTCGAGAATATTCATCACGTGGCTGAGAATGAATGTTGTGTCACTGGAATGTGGGCCTAAATACCTACACATCACATCATCAGCCAATTAACGTCCACTGTTGGACAAGGCCTCCCTCATAGAGAGGGGTGTTGCCATAATCCCCACGCTTGGCAGGCGGCTTGGGGATCGCAGTACGTTCACCGTGTACTATTAGGATGCTGCTGCCCATCCTCCGGTGGTTCTGGTCGCAGTTTTAGGATATACCCGTGTCTCTAAATACCTACGAGTGCCTATATAAGTACCAAATAAACCATCTCATCCATCTAAAGTGTGAGATAATGCACGGAAGTTTTAAGCTTGTGATTTGTGCCATAAGTAAATCGAATTAATTTAATTTAAACTATTATAAATCCGAAATTTCACTTACGTACTCACAAACTGCTAAAATCCTTATGGGGTGTAGAGAGTTTGCTAAGAAAAGATGACTAAATAAATCGGGGCAATTGTGGGTTTTTGAGAGTTTTTAATTTTATATAAATACACATACGAAGTCGCGGGCATCAGCTAGTCCAGAAATAAATGTGACTTGAACCAAAGAGATGATCTCAGCTCTCTAGAGCTCCAAAATCCTCATTGCACTTCAATTACAGCCGGTATCAGATCGGCTGCGTCTAGATCTGACTCCTCTAAATAGACATCACCATCCGTTTACCGCATGCCACTATTGAAAATAGATCTACAGCGGGCTCAAAAATATTTGAAAAATATTATGGTTAGGATTTAGTTAAACTCATAATAAACGTATACAGAGTTACGCATATACCCTGTGCTAAGCCGAATGGATGCCATTTCCAGGCCCCTCTTTCTCACTGGGCACTCTGGGCACTTGCCCAGGGCCCCGCCATGCGCCATCGATGGGGCCCCCAAGTTCCCGCCAGTTCAGCAAACAATAACCTACATTAATATATTTATATCGAAAAAATCAGTGGATATTGACTGTATACAATACCTGCTTGTTTATTAGCTTAAGCATGCGCGAAGCTACTCTACTCTCGCCCGAAAATTGTGCTCTGTCAAGGTCATAGGGGCCCCATTATCCTAATGTGCCCAAGACCTCCAATGGGTTAAAGAAGGCCCTGGCCATTGCCCTACTCATCATTATTAACAACTTTTACTATGGGACCAACCCTGAAATCGCGAAAAAAAAACAGCTATTTCATACATTTTGTCGAGTGTCAATGACCGTCTTCTATGGCATAATGATGAATGAAATAACCTCCTTTCAATTCAGTACAGGTTTTATGCGTTACTCTGTATAAGTATGTATACCTACCATAAAATATACAGCACCTAGGTACCTAGTTTACTAGAAATTGCCATAAGAGTGCGCGGAAAGAATAGTCTAGTGGGGTATTATTAGGGCATTCGTGTTTTTTAATGTTCCGGCCTGTAATTTCTGCTGGGAAAAATATAATGCACTAAAACTGCACCCACTGTATTTGAACTTTGGTGGGTTAATTTGGTCGATATCGCTTGCGCCGCGCAGGCTGCGTTCAGAACGCGATCGCACGGAAAATTGGTCTCCTACACTATTTGATTACGTACCAAGATCCCCTGCGAGCTGCCGAAAGATTTCCGCTGAAATAAATTGGATAATGTGAGACTTAGGTAGCGTGTATTACCTAAGTGTCTGGCGCGAGCTATAAAATTCGACTTCAACGTAAATAACCGATGTTTTTTTTCAATACTGTGGACATTTATAATTGGCATATTAATTGTTGGTAGGTAGTTAGATACCACAGGTAAGTACCTATTTAAACGTACCTATACTACCTATTTGTTCAAACTAAATGTAGTTGGCCAATAGAAGCTGTGTATAAGCTTTTTTACAAGCTTTTATTTAAGTTGTTCAGGGTCAAATCTTGCAACTGAGTTTTAAAACAGTTATGGACAATGCATGGTTAGCTAAATGACGTCATTCTAAATCCAATATGGCGGACTCCCAAAGATGGCAGACAACATTTTCCTATCTACCATCATGATGTGGGTATCAAATGAAAGGGTTTGCTGAGAAGAATACGAAAAATATTGTTTTTATTTATTATTAATAATTTTATTTTGCATTAGGAAAATATCAAATGTCCCTTTCTCTTTGATTTATACAATCTTCAAATATCACAATGACATAATTCCAGTTACAAAGATAGGTACGAGCTTTGGCCAAGTTGACAGTTTCCTATCCCATTGGAAATAGATGCAACCATAGATAAATAATAACCATTGACAGGATCGTAATCAGGCGTAATGAGGCAAAATAATAAGGGCCCCCACTCAGATCAGACAAACAATGGAGATATTCCTATGAATTAGATTCGTGTTTAAATGTATCTATACTATAAGTATACGTGCAAAAAATAGGTGGCAAGGTCGTCTGCAGCGTGAGTTCGACCAAGGAAGATAGGAATGGAAAGGCATCAAGCCTGATTAAGGCCAGATGCGTTCAGCCCCTTGCCATATCTGCCTTGTTTGTCTGATCTGAGGGCCTCCGCCAAATAATATAGATACGGGTGCAATCTTACATAAATAGATCTCAATCTTCTCGGAAATCCATAATCTAAATTCCGTACCTTCAAGATCGAATCATCGCCGTCTGTCACAACGATGGCTCCAGCGACTTTACACTCAATCTGGGAATGTCAGGCAGCTCATCATTAGCTGCGTAAATGAGGGTGCAGGATGATGATTTGACGCAAATTGGACAGGTGTCGGGAGGCGAGATCCTTGCTTCTACTTGTCAGTAGTGTGCTAGACTTAACGAGTTTGGATCTTGAAGAAACAGGGTTGCCCCCCACAAGCAATATAAATCAATATAAATTAATGCTGTTTATATACCTGTAGATTTGAAGAAAACATTAAGAAAATACTTATTTTCTAATTAATAAAATAGAATTATTTGCGTCACCACGATGATTATCAATGGCTAATGGCTATAGCCCAGCCAGTGCTTCAAGGCTTTTGATGATTGTGATCATTTGATGACTGATGACGCCTATCATGGTTCCCACTGTCGACTATATCGACATAGGAATATGGTAATGTGTTAAATCACAACCCAGTTCTCACATTTCAACAATTTATATTACTAGTAAGTATTACATCAGTATAACAATAGTCAAACCAATATGCTTTCGCTATGAACGCTCAAACCAGAATGTCCTCCTTTATGCCTCCAACCTCTCACTTCATTACATTATTCCTACACCCCCACCTACACCTACATCGTTCTTGGGGCGCACTGTTGCCGAGACTACCGACACAACGGGTTTCCTACCGCCATTTAATAAAAAATACTAGTCAAATTCGATACCAAATGGTTTAAAACCAAGAAATCATAAAGAAACAATTGAAATAATAATGTATACCTACTTAGAAATCATGACAGGACCAACATAAGACTATGTCAACATATATAGGAATCCACCATATACCTATGGTAGCACAGTGCATGTTATATCTTTTGAACCCCCCAAAAGTCTTCCCACCGAGCTTCAACATGAAGCATTTCAAATATCTAACTATCTGGGTATCTAACTACCTCTCCGGGATGGCAAAGCACCGTCAACACCGCTAGTGTTGCAGGTGTCCATAGGCGGCGGTTTTGCTTAACATCAGGCGGACCGCATGCTTGTTTGCCGCACTTTTTATTTAAAAAAAAACTCATTCGGACATACCAGTTTCCTCGTGATGTTTTCTTTCACCGTTTTTGAGCTATGGCATCAAAGCTGCACATAAACTGTACCTACTAAATAAGTCATTAGTGCAAGGCCGAGGGTCGAACTGAGTGCTGTCAGATTGTAAATCGCACAGGCTACCACGCAGCCACCATCGGCACCAATAGCAATTGATTCGATGTTTGATGAAACATCTATTGGCGCGCCTTGGCAGTAAAATCGACTCGTATATTCTATGCTCGTATGCCGTGACGGATCATAAATGCCGTCTTGTTTCACATCTGCCGACCCAGGCGCTCCTTGTGAGTAATATGTTCCTTGCCCAGGCGTCCCGTGACAGCCAACTTTTTTATATAATTCACGTCATCGTCTTAATCCCCTGACAGCCCTACTAGTTCGAAACGAGGGATGCCAGTGAACCACCTCAAGAGTAGACTCGAGCGATCCCGAGCTATTGCCTAATAAAGGCCCGGCATATGAGATTTCAATTTGGGCGCTCAAACCAGACTTCGTTCGGTAATGCATGGACGATTTTGAAGGCCTAAAAATTGAGTGAAAAGCCGGATTATGAGCTTAAATTGGATTTAAGGTAAGAGGTACCATTGTAATTTTCTGCATGTGGATGAATAAATTTGATGAGCTAGCGAGTTTTACACATTTTATCACAAGATTTAGAATTAGGAAAATAAAAAAATTTAAATGTGTATTTGTGTCAAACAACATTTTAAAATCACTGGAAAACATAGCACCTAGGAGAAGTCATAAATCTCTCTCAACTCAGAAACGCTCTGTCTGATTTAACATAGTGTTTTATTTTATTCCTCTTTATATTAACGTAGAAAGTTTGCAACAGTAATTTAGACAATACAACAAATTCAGACTAACCGGCAGGATTTGAACCTGCGCAAACGGGTAAAAATATGCCCCGAGAAAAAAGTTTAAACAGTAAATTCTAAAGTATGGAACAACACTACAAAAAAAACTTTTGCCAAAGTGATAATCCTCACAAGCAGCTAAGTAAACATTAAAATAATAACACAATAGGGTGTCATAATCACTGTTACCTTGGCACCCTTAATTGGGAAACTTGCTCGGCCGTGTTGAATAGTTCTAGATTCTAAAGTTATTGTTTTGTTTACCCCACTGAGCTATAACTGTGTATATAACCTTAGATATGTTGCAGCATAACATCACTAGAATTCAGACTGAATTAAAATTAGTTTGTGATGTCCAATCATGTTTGTTAAAAGGTAGAAAGTGTTAGGTCCATAATATGTTAGGCCGGCTGACGCCGATAGCACCCCACGTATAATTGATTGATGGCGACTTCGATGGCGATTACAGCGTAGACCGACGTTTCATTTAATTAAATCCTCGTTTAAAAAGCCGTCCGACACGGACTTGAACGCTGTTCAATATCTAAGCAAAATTTCACGAAATTTTTTAAGCATTTTTTTCCAATAAGAATGTTAAAAAGCGATAGTTTTATAATTTTTTGCCCTTTATTTAGGTCATCAGACCATGTTTTGGCTATTAAGACCTCGCCTATCAAGTTATTGGTCTGCTTAGTTATAAATAGTTAAACCTTCTGTAGTAGTTCAACCTGTCAGCTGCATCTTCTCTCTCTGCATCAAGTTTCTGCCTTGCATCCTTTGATCATATTAACATTATAATAGCTTAGACTCGAGCTTAGTACCGAAAAAAGTCTAACAAACCGAAGGGGGCGAGGTAAACAAGTATTGCACACACTGACATTATTTTTACTAGTTCTACAAATGCACACTTCAATATTGAGTGGCACACACTGAAAATGAGATGATCAAACGGACGGTATATGAGCTAAAGGGAAACTGTAGGTAACACTTCACTTTACGCAGGTTATCACCACCTGGTCAAATGAAGTCGTATAACACTAATTTACTTTCTACTCTTTCTATACTAGTTATATGTCCAATATCAAGGCTGCAGTGGAGGAGTAGAGAAGTGACAAGTCTGATGAGCAAAGATAGGATTTTATTACATCCCATAAACCCTAAGTGGACGCGATTCCCATTACTGAAGAAAAAATAATGAACACACGGAGCTGAACGAACATAAAGCTAAAGTAATACACATAAATAACTGGTCTTGGGCTTAAAATTACTTTCAGGCAATTTGTCAGGAAAAAAGTGTCCCACGCGGAAACAAATGGGTCAACCTTTTTTGGTCTAACGGAAATTTCTAATCTGTTATCCCGCGTGTATAGCACGAAGATTAGTTAGTGAAAAGAGGGTTTATTTTGATGAATTGTTAGTTAAACCAGGTTTGAATTCATTACCTAATGTTGCCATAAATACTTAAGTAATTGCTTCACATTAATTAAGGGTAGAAGAAAGCTTTATTGTTACGCTACAGTTAAATGCTAAATACTCTTGAGTTTGTTAAGGCTCAATTTGGGCAGCGTTTAGTCCATACAAACTTATTCTCCTGTTTCCTCCCTGGATAATACCGCTAGAGCCATATTTTTTTTTTATAAAATTTATCTCCTTTATGGCCAGGCTTGTGTCATTTATTTTTTCTCGTAAGTTAAGTACTATAAGAAATATGAGCCTTTAAAAATCCCAAAAAATATCAAATTTTTACCTCCGTGTTCAGACGTCTCTCAAACAAAATGTATGAGTTTGTAAAACAAAAATAAATGACAGAAGCCGAGAGCAAACCTTTTTAAACAATTAATTGAAAAAAATAATGAAATCGGCCTATTTTTGAATGAGGAAACAGAAGAATCCGAGACGATAATTTTGTCTACTTTTCGTAGGTATAAATCGATCCGAGCTGCAGTTGTCCTTATTGCGCTCTGCGGGCAGAGGCTCGAGGTCAGGGGAGGGTCGGTCTAATACGTATACAGTTAGAGAAGAGACATGTAGTCGATAATTGTATCGACACATTAGTGCTGTCCATCGATATCGATATGTAACGGTTCTCGTCTTTAGTTAGTGTTTTGTGCGTGAAGTGAATTTAGCACATTACTGCAACGGTCGGCAAGTTAGGATTTGGACAAAATTGTTGACGCACAACATGATTTATTTTTACTATGGAAACTGACGTGGTTTTCGCACATAACACATTTAAGTACGAAAAGAAAGAATTTAAAAAAATATTGTAACTTGTGTATCAGGAATATCAGGATCGTAACAAGTGGAAAAATTTATAAATAAATAATTCTCTTAATATTAGTTAATTTTGTTGAACTATTTTTTCAAAATTTTATTCAAATACATTAGGTTATTACGTTGCTAAGTGATTAGATTATAGCTTATCATCATCAGCCAGAAGACGTCCACTGCTGAACATGGGCCTCCCCCTTTAACCTCTATACTGATAGTGATCGACATCCTGTCATCTGCATCCACTGGATGCCCGCGACTCTCACAATGTCGTCGGTCCATCTAGTGGGAGGCCTACCTACGCTGCGTCTTCCGGTTCGTGGTCTCCACTCAAGGACCTTTCTTCCCCATCGGTTATCGGTACTTCGAGCGATGTGGCCTGCCCAATTGCCACTTCAACTTGCAAATTTGAATATCTATGTCGATGACTCTGGCTCTTTGGCGGATATTCACGTTTCGGATTTTATCGCGCAAAGAAACTCCGAGCATAGCTCTCTCCATTGCCCATTGTGTGACTCTGAGTATTTCCAAAAGGCCAACAGTTAAGGACCACGTCTCAGTACCATATGTTATCACTGGCAAAACACACTGGTCAAAGACCCTTGTCTTTAAGCACTGTAGTATCTTGGACGAGATGTCACGGAATTTCCCAAACGCTGCCCATCCGAGTTGGATTCTTCGGGTGACCTCTTTGCCCAAGTTGGACCAAGAATGATGGTACTGATCGTTTTTGGTTGGACTGACCTAAATGAACAATCTGTCCAAGAGAGGTGTAATGGTCAACAACTTCAAGAGTATCGTTCCCAACGATTACCGGCACGGGTACAACATGGACATTGGACATGATTTTTGTCTTGTCTATGTTTATTTTAAGACCCACCTGTTGAGAAAGGCTACTGAGATCGCTGAGCATCGCATTGAGGTCCTCCAGCGACTCTGCCATGATGACTATATCATCGGCAAAACGAAAATGAGTGATTTATTCACCATTGATGTTGATGCCGAATCCGTTCCAGTCCAAGAGCTTGAAAACGTCCTTCACTGCGTTCGTGAACAGTTTCGGAGAAATAACATCTCTCTGTCTCACGGCTTTCTGCAATAGGATCGGTTCCGTGCTCTCGTCCTGTAATCGGATCGACATGTTGGCGTTTCTATACAAACACTTCAGCACTTCGATATACTTATAGTCGATATGACAACGCTGGAGGGACTGCAATACTGCCCAGGTCTCGATTGAATCCAAGGCTTTTCCATAGTCTACAAACGCTAGACATAATGGCCGATTATACTCCGCAGTCTTCTGTATAATCTGGTGGAGCGTGTGTATGTGGTCTGTGGTGCTCCTGCCTTTACAGAAACCGGCTTGTTCGGGAGGCTGGAAGTAATCAAACCTGCTTTCGAGACGGTTCGTAATGACTCTGGAGAACAACTTGTACACATGGCTCAGGAGTGAGATGGGTTTATAATTATTCAATAAGGTGTTATCACCTTTTTTGAAGGAGAGCACTACCACCCTACTAGTCCATGCTTCATGCGTAGTACCTTCGAGTATGACGGAATTAAATAACTTCTGGAGGACTAAAAGTACCGGTTTTCCATCCGCTCTCAGTAGTTCTGTCGTTATTCTGTCATCACCCGGCGATCTTGTTGTTCTTAAGCTTTTCAGAGCCATTCTTATCTCGTACAAGCTGATGTCTAGGATGTCCTCAGTGTAGTGTTGGGTCAGTTTAGCTCTCTTGTCCAGAGCTGTACCGATAATTAGGCTGTCGCGTCAATGTGTACAACTGTCCGTAAAACCTCTCGAGTTCTCTCAGAATCTTCGGCTTTGATGAAATGATACTACCATCCTCGATCTTCAGCTTCATCACTTGGCTCTTCCCAATAGACGAATTCTTTGCGAACACTATCCAGCCCTGGTTCCACTAGATTGCGTCCCTAATACATCTTTTATTATAGGAACGCAGATCGTGTCGCACCGATTTTGAGATTCGTCTGTTAAGTTGGCCATATTGCGACATATCAGCTGATGTTTGCAGTCTCATTTCAGTCAGGTCTTTCATTAGCTTAATGGTTTCATCTGAGAGCTTCTGAGGTCTTTTCCGGCGTGGGGTCTTAAAGAACTTGGACCACACTGCTTGGACAGTTTCCACCAGCCCATTGTTTAGTACGAACAGTTCCGCTTTCGGCTCTGGAAGCGATTATGCAATTCGAGTTGGAAGTCTTTGGAGTTTTAGATTTGAGTATGACCAGAATGGAGCGTGGACTTCACCAGACGCGACCTCTCAAGCTTGTTGATATTCAATGTGCCTCTGACAAAACGGTGATCGCTACCGGTTTTCACATTGCTAATCACGGAGACATTGAATATTCGCTTCTTGGTCGTCATGATGAAGTTGATCTCATTTTTGGTCGAACCATCGGGGCTCATCCACGTCTACTTCCTGCATGGTCACTTCTGAAAGAAGGAGTTCATCAAATAGAGTTCCTCCTTCTCCATGAAGTCAACCAGCCACTGGCCCCTCGAATTCCGCTGTCCATACCCATATGACCCGACTCTTAACTCATCAACATTCCGCGTTCCATCTTTGCGTTGAAGTTACCCATAACAACGGTGAAGTATGTTACGGAGGTATCTATGGTCTCGGATATCTCCTCAAGTCCTCATACAACACCTCTACTTTAGATTATTAGATTATAGTTAAAGTTATCACAGGAATTGTACATGGTAATCCTTTCCGTAACTATCATCACATTATAGACCAGCACCCTCACAGGAAGTTTTCAAGCGTCGTGTGAAACTGTACTATTTCTTGGAGTAGCTACTGTATCGTTATTATTTCGCTTTAAGTTTATAAGTATGTATGAATTTAATATTTTTATTTATGTATGTATATTATTTTAACTAAAAACTTGGTTATTTGAATTTTTCACATAAATTTTGAGGTTATGTGAAAAAATTATTGGGACCAAAGTTGTAGATATTTTTATTACCTACAACTTTGCCATTAAACTTTTCAAAAACTATATTGCAAAACTATAAATCCATAGGATTTATAGTTTTGCTGGAAATCGAGTTGAACCATTTTTTACCCTTAAACCCACCAACTTCCCGAACTCAGATCGCCCGTAATTTATTTTTCCTTTCATTTTTATCATAATAATGGGTTTCATACTACTGTGATTTTTTTTGGTTTCAAAAATTATCGACCCTGGTCTATTTGGCGTAGTCGGTTAGTAAAATATGAGCAGATCGCAAAATAACAAAAATCACTCGACATTCGGCAAACGCCGATATCAACTAGCCGAGTAGACTGCGAGGCGAAATGAATTTGTAGGCAACTAGGCATTCAGTGCGGGAGCACGGGCGGGCACGCACACACGCACAGTCTGTTCGTCACGCACACGTATATAGCTCGCTCGTCAGGGCGCAGCGAGACAGCAATAGAGTTGCTAAATACCTATTCATCAAATTTCTTGGCCATGGTATATCGGCTTAATACTTAAACCTATGTATTGTAGCCGTTGGAAGTATGTATATATCAATGATTGTAACAGATACATTATGTTTAAATAAATTACTTAAATCATTTCTAAACTTTTCCCATATTTGTAAACTAAACTTTCGTGTCATACTGTCATCACAATTATAAAAACCTAACGCTGATGCCTCATGAATGTTTTGTAACGTATCAGGATTGGTAATGAATTGGGGCTATGCTATGTTTTATTAAACCACTCACTCTCTTGAAAAGTACCATCGGTTAGAGTAATTTCATTCCATTAATTCGCTGCCAACCTGAAAGCTTAATTTCCCATAGGATTCCGAATATAAATTCCATTTTTGAATAGATAATGGGAAGTACCCAAAATTATTCACAATAATTTTCAGGCTGCATTAGTCCAACCAACTTATCGTACCATCGCATCGGTATCGAAGTTTGAGGACAGTAAGAAAACATGAAATATAGTATTGTACAGCACTACTTTGGACAAAATTACTAGGTAATAAGTGTGTAGCTAAAATAAAAATAAAAATTAAATCTAAGATACAGGCGTAAAAAGTCACGTCTCTATTCGAAGATGCAATTGATATAGAACCTTCGTTGTGTAATACTTATATTTCTATTCAGGAGGTATGTAAAAGCCCGATGTTTCAATTGTTCAGTGGACCAACAGAGTTTATAGGCATCGACTGACGTCGTAATAGGGACACAAACATTACCCTTTTAAATTGAATTTCGAGCAATTTATCAGGCGTGCCTTGATAAAATACTGAGTGCACCGCCTTCCTTCTTTAGGATAATTTGAGTTGTTGGTTGTTTGTTGTATTTATCTGACTCCTTGGTTTTGATGCAGAAGGTTATCCTAGATAATATGAATGAGTAATTGAAACTCCGGTAGATGGATTGAGTACGTGCGCTTTATTTGAGCGCCAGCGAATGACTGTTGAATGCCGGTGCGCTTCATTAATTTGTTTATATTATAATAATAACAATCTGTGATGTAGTGGGACTCACAGGCCCTACATCTACATCCCCCTTAAAAATAAATTTTTAGTAAAATTTACATGATAAAATAGATTCTGTAATGTGTTACTTAGGTGGTAAGTACTTTGTTGCAGCTAAAAGTAGATTAAACATACATTAAAGTTGACAACATGACTTAAAAGTATGATAACATTAAGGGTATAAATTGTATAAAAGTGAACAATGAAAAATAAGTGTGTAAAATGGTAGTGAATTAAAAATTAATCAAATTAGAATGTTTACATTTTTGATATAACATAGTGCATTGTTTGTTTACAGTTTGTCTTAGGTATAAAAGAAAAAATAACTTGCTACTTTTTATTTCACATAGAATATTTTTCCGTAAAAACCATAACTACAATAAAATTGTCTTTTGATATAATAATACTTGTTAGTTGTTAGTTACGCGCACTTTAACTTATACGTTTGTTTTGTTTTTTATTTCACTTCACTGCACTGCCCTTTTTTATATTTGTTTAAACGTAAAACGTGCTTTTCTGGGAGGTTGCCGGAAACGCGGAGGTGTGGTTTGAATCGACGACACACGTAGCGCTATGACTATGGTGACGCGCTTGTCCACTGAAGTCTTGCTTGATCCGCTTTTTATATCTCCACGTGACGTACAGGATGCCAGTGGAGATTACGGCGCTGACGATCATGACGGTGACCAGTGACTTATAGTGTGTGTCCTGGATGTGGTCGACCTGCGCTGTTTGGGGCGCAGCACCTGCGGCGTTCTATGTTGTGGGCTTGCTCTCAGGGTGATCCATGTTGATGTGACGTAGAGTGCAGCGTCGAAGTAGATGAAATTGCAGTAAAGTTGAAAATATATAGATGATGCTTTGTGAGTAGTGAATTGGTCTGCGGTCAAGTGGTGCGGCGGCGGCCCGTTCAAATATCAAAACGAACCGTTTTCTTCACCGCGCGACCCGATCTTGTTATGACTGGCGGCATCTTTTGTGCGTTGTTCTCTGTATTGCTGTGCTGTGTGGCCGTAATGACTGTATCATTGTTAGCTATGTTATTGTTAGTTGAGTCGGGTGACTCTTTCGTCGCTAAGTGAGTTGCGGCGTCGGGTGACTCGTAAGGACCACTAGTTACAACATAAGCGGGTTTGAGTCTATCAAGTGAGATGACGACATCTCGAGAACCCATACGAATGGTGTAGTGTTTGGAATTTCGATTGATTACTTTGAAAGGACCCAAATAAGGTGGTGTGAACGATTTGGTCGTTGATGTTGCTTTGTACAGGTACAAAAAAAAATCTCCAGGTAGTCTGATAGATTTTCCGAACGTCATTTGAGCGGGACTAACCAATGTCCTTTTTTACGGCGTATCTCAAGCCTATAGTAGGATCAGTGGTAGCTCCCTATCCTACGTGCTGTACTTCATCTGTGCGGTCGCTAGTTTTTTTGAAAAGAAAGTGAGAGGTTGTAAATTTTTTTTTCTACTAATTGGTGTAGAGCGGCCCCGACACAAGTATTTGAAGTGTCGGTAATTAACACAAGTTTGGCGGTCGGGTCCGGGTGCGTGAGTATAACTGCCTCTCGTATCATTTGTTTACATTTGTGGAATGCGTTTACGGCTTCTTCCATCCATGTAATTTTGGTCATGTCTTTTTTTTGTGTTGTGTAAGTATTTGTCTAATATTGATTGTGTTTCCGCGGCTTTTGGTATACTGTTTTTGTAGAAATTAATTAGTCCGGGGAAACGTCGTAGTGCTTCGATGGTTTCAGGTTGTGAAAACACTGTGATGGCTTTGACCTTAACTTCGTCCGGCTTGATGCCGTCACAGGTGACGTGGTGATTATTAACCTTTTTCTAAACACATCGTATTTGTTTATTTTGGGTGGGTTCTCCAGTATGTCGCTAATCTGACTTAATTCGTCGCGCCCTAACTTTGCAATAACTAGTTGGTACTTACATAAGTCTGTTGCTTTTTGTGGCGCGATGATCGCTTCAAACTGGTGGAACCAGAGTCGAGGTCGTGTGGCCCAGAAGTCGCTGATGCGCGTCTGAATGGTGACGGCGCTTGGTGCGAGTTCTGCTGTGATGCGGCTGGTGCTGGGCTGCTGCGGTGGTGGTGCGCCTGGTGCGCTTTGGTCCATGAGCAGCTTGTGTTGTTCCTCGACGTCGGTGATTGGTGTGGTCATCGCTGATGTTTGAAACGCACTCAATAGTTTATTGGTTGTATCACGTCGGGGTCACCAATTTAGGATAATTTTGTTGTGGTTATGTATTGTTCGTCGGGGTCACCAATTTAGAATAATTTTGTTGTCGGTGTGAAATCCTAAATTGGTGAATGGGTTAATTGTATCTTCGGTAGATGGATTGAGTACGTGCGCTTTATTTGAGCGCCAGCGAATGACTGTTGAATGCCGGTGCGCTTCATTAATTTGTTTATATTATAATAATAACAATCTGTGATGTAGTGGGACTCACAGGCCCTACACTTCAAACAATTTAATTCCAACTGAGTGTATCCCTAAGTTATTTATTGTGTGATGCTCAACAGACTGGATATGATGGGTGGTTCGTTGGTAACATTACATTAACTGAATAATTACTCAATATTCAGAGGTAAGTATAGGTAACATCGTATCACCTTTGAGTTTTACATTCTCAGTTGACCTACAAATAGGTACCTACTTAATATCTAATTTGCTACGCAACTTATCAAGGTCATAATAATTAATTGATTGGAGGGCAATGTTTCCAGCGAAATTACAGGGCACACAGAGATTTGACATCTTATATCTCGGGGTGACGAGCACAGTGCATTGCCATCCAGGGTTTTGAACTGTTGAAGTTCAAAATTTTGAGTGGTGTTGAGCTGTTATGGGCAAGCGTGAAGATCCATCAGGCGAGCGACTTCGTTCGTCTCGTCACACAGTATCATTAAAAAAAATAATATATTAATATAAAAAACCGAAATGAAATGGGATGACACGGGAAGCACCAGCTTTCAAATAAAAAAGAATCATCAAAATCAGTTCACCCAATCGAATGTTATGAGGTAACAATTTTTTTTAAACAGACGCATTGATAACCTCCTATTTGGAAGTCGGTTAAAAAGTAAGATTCCAAGATTCCACCACTTAAGATTATTCATATAGGGCAAGAAATATTCAAGTATACAGTCATAATAAAGTAGATAGGTACCTAACTACCTAATAAAAAGTAGCCACCCGCTCCCCCTTCGAGGCGTGGCGACAAACTCGAAGCAGAAGTTCCGGGAACTTGTCGTAATGCGATTAAAAGTCGTGTCGGTGTCGGACGCGACAATAGATGTTACTTTAACATTGTTTCTCTCACGCCCCGCCACTGTGCCTTGGTTGCGGCCTTGGTGACTTATTGGATAAAATGGAATAACATTGAATGTTCTTAGTTAGATATAGTTTAACCTATTGCAATTATTCGGTATACGCAGAATAGAAGACCGATGGGGCCAAGAGGTTCTAGAATGGAAACCACAGACCGGTAAGTGCAGCGTATATAGGACGTCCATCTACAAGAAAGACACCGCAGGGAAACGCTTGATGCAGGTCGCTTCTAACCAGCCCTTTTGAAGATCGATTGGAGGCCTATGTCCAGCAGAGGACGTCTTATGGCTGAAATGATGATGGTGATATGATACTTATGTACTCATATTGTACGCGCACGCTATAAATCTATCGGACCCCAAGATATGCCATGATGATTGCTGAGCCGAGTTTGGAACTAACAGACAATTACTATACAGTGCCCTAATTTTACAATGATTTGATAAAAATATGCTTATTGATTATTTACTATTACTTCTACACTTTCTCTATAACGTAGTAGTTCGTCAATCTTTTCAAGAATACCTAGTCCGATAAAATAGGTAAGTATTCTGGTTAATTCATCAGTTTTATTACCATCATCAGCCTATTTGATGTAGGTACGTCCACTGCTGGACGTAGGCTTCTCCTAAAGAACGCCACAAGGCACGATCTCCTGCTCTTTGCATCCACTTGGCACCAGCCGCCTATTTCACAGGTCGTCGCTCCACCTAGCTGCAGGGCGTCCTACTCTATGTTTCCCGATACGCGGTCTCCACTCTAGAACCCGCCGTTTACCCAAACGGTTGTCAATTCTTCTACAGATATGGCCAGCCCATTAAATCTTTACATCTTTAAACCATTGCCACTTCAGCTTGCTAATCCTTTAAGCTATGTGGGTTACTTCAGTTCTCTGTCGGATAATCTCATTTCTGATTCTATCTTTCAAAGAAACCCCGAGCATAGCCCGCTCGGTAGCTCGCTAAGCGACTTTAAATTGATAGACCAGCTTCACTGTCAGTGTCCAGTGTCCACAGGCTCCGCACTGATTGAAGTCTTCAGGCATTGTGGAATGGCTATATAGGCTGGGCAGCGTTTGGCAAACTTTACCATGTCTTCACGTCGTCCATTCCACAATGCCTGGTTAATTAGTTGTGACATTCGAGTAGTTGCAGTCCTTTAGGTACTTTCACTATAGGAACCTACTCTCCGTAGGAGTATTACATTCTCTTGGGTACCTATTAGAAAAAATACGCGTCATCTAAATAGAAAACCTTCTTTAATCATTTTTTTTTTCTTCTGTTAAACTCTTTTCATTGCTCGTTTCATGCATTCATGATACTGCATGCATTAAACGATATTTTGATTGTTAAAAAAATAAAAGTATTTATTTATTTATTCACACAAAAATGCCAAAGGTTATATATAACTAATATCTGTTTATATTGAAAATTTCACTCGCTATTTTTCAACGTTTGAAAACTTGCACCAAGCGAGTTGCAGAAAACTCGACGTCGAAGTTTGATGAGTTCGACTTGAGTTCGACACACGACGGCGTAAGCGGCCGTCGTTGTCGTCTCTGACAATGGACGTTCTTTACTTTTGAATAAAACTCCGCCTGAATTTACTTTGTGGTAATTTTGTTTTGTTAGTCTTTTGTAGTAAATGTATCTTGTTGCCATTGTGGAGTAAGCCGAAACAAAACAACAAGTTTGACAACCGAGACAGTTTTGTTTTCCGTCATCTAAATCTAACATCTTACTTGATGCGATTTATGTGATAATTAGATCTAAGTAATTATTTATGTAGGTACATATTATTAGGTTGGTACAATAAATAACAAATTACAGAGAAAAATTGACATGATATTTTCTAATCTTTATTTTTTCACCGATGTCATGGACTAGGATAACAGTATTATTCATTCAAACCCAGTCTTGTGGGGCTGAATCACAGAATATAGGTCTCTGGGCTGAATGCAAAACACGGTTCCTGGGACCCCCAGAGACTGTGGTAGTACCCAAACTGGGGGCTACCACAATCTCAAAAACATTCTTATAATAACCTCACAATCACAATGTAAGGTTATTATATGCATAATACTAGTCATCATCATCATTAAATTATCAGGCTCTCATGTTCCCATTGCTGGGACCGAGGCCTTCTCTCAGAGAGAGAAAGGGTGGGCCCTATTCCACCATGCTGGCCCAGTGCATGTTGGTGATTGTCATAGTATATTATGTCTTGAACTCTTTGAGGTTCTTAGCCATACCGGGCGCTTTCCTCTCGATGTAATTTCCTTCACCGTTTTTTGATGAGCGATGGGCATAGAAACTGCACATAATGCCAGTGTATATTTAAATATTTTCAAGTTACAGTAGCGTCAGTGAGCGTCAAACAAGTCATAATCATCATCATCATTTAGCAAAACATAGTCAAATTCAAGCAAAGTGAGTCACGGTCAAGTCATGCTCCAGTAAAGTGCTATAGTATATATATAGACTTACCATTTTTAAGCATTAATTTTCGAAAATACACAAGTTTAGCTAAATAATACAATGAGGAGATATTTTTTCATCTTGGCGCCAAAACTCCCAGCGCTATTTCAATATTGCTTGAGTGAAAACTGCGTAAAACAGAACGTAAAGAATGACGTTTTTGACATTTGAGACATTTCCTGCCAAGTTGTCAAAAAATGTCAGCCAACAAGGAAACTAACCTTGTTCAGGCTTATATTGAATTAAATAAATTTTGCCAAAATGGTGACTATGATAGAGCATTAAAAGCTACTGGAAAAAGTAAGTTACATTACTCAATAATTATTTCCCTTCTAACCTCTGAAATATCGCATATAAATGTGTTGTCAATGGACCTACTATTCACCACCACTTTCAGCTGATTTTATACCTCGTATCAATAAATAAATTGTACACAATGAATCCTTAAATACCCTTCTATTCATATTTACCCTACTTTTACCCTCATAGTTAAAGAATACGAAGAATTGTCATCTTTTGAAACTTTCCAAAATTAATTAATTCAATACAACATATTTTAGTAACTTTATACCTTTTGTACTGCTAAAAACTTATCACAAGTCACATATATATATTTAAAACATTCCATCTATCATATTTCAGTCCTGCAATTAGCGCCAAATGAGCAGAAGGCGTTCCACAGCAAGGTGATATGCTTCATCCAGCTGCATAACTTCAAGGAGGCACTGACAGTGCTTAGCAACCCTAAGAATGCCGCGCTGGCCGCTGACCTGCATTTTGAAAAGGCATACGCGCAGTACCGACTCAATTGTCCCAAGGATGCTTTGCAGACGGTTGATAATGCACCTGAAATGACACCGGCATTAAAAGAATTGAGGTATAATATATATGTTTGCATACATCTACAGCTTTACCTCAGTTTTAAGCGTACAGAGTGAGTCTATTCACAAGTAACCCCGTTGATTTGCTGAGAGATAAAGCCTTCCATGTCTTTAAAATTGATTTTGAAACTTTTTCCACACTTAGATATCTTAATTAATATCATAATAAACTAGGCGTCTGAAAATTGCTATCTGGAGATTGCTATTTTTGATTGATTACATTCAACGGAATCTGCAAATTAGGACTCCCTTTTAAATAAATAAATATCTGGGACATTTTTGCACACACGGTCATCTGACCCCAAACTAAGCCAAGCTTGTAATATGGCTGCCAGAGAGTGATATACATACATATTTTTTTTGAGGTCTCCATAAGTTTTTTCCTAAACATGCAGCGGGATGATAATCTTGTAATAGGCCTCTTAAACTTTTACTTTTGCATGATTGTTATTTGAAACAAATTCAGAATAAGCGTTAGTTTTTTTGTGCAGGTTAAATGTATTCCAATAATAGGCAGATAGGTTAGGTACTACATAGGCTGCATAGCTGGTAAGCAAATAATAATAAGTATTCTGTGTAAATATCAAGAAGACAACCCTAACATTACACATGCCGCGCCAGGAGAGATAGAGCTATGTGATAAAAAGAGAGCGGCTCTCTAGATGAATATAGGAGGTGGTATCTAGCGTTGTGCGAGTTGAATTGCTATTTTATTGCCTTGTAGATAGAGTCCTAATTTATTTAAATTTCTTTGTAGAGTGAACTTTGTGTGTATTATGTATTCTGTGGTAAATCTTAAAAATGTTTGGATACTTGTCACTGCCAAATGCACTGTCTCAAAAGCTCTCTAGACTCTAGAAAGCATTTGAGAGAGTGTATGGCATTTACTTTTTTTATTCCTCTAGAGTCTAGAGGAATAAACAAAAAAAATTATAATACATACTGACGAACATAGAACCTCCTCCTTTTTGGAAGTCAGTTAAAAAAGTAAATATACAAACTAAATATTCAATGTTTTCTTAATTTCAGGGCTCAAATTCTATACCGTCTAGAGCAGTACCAAGAGTGCTACAACCTTTACCGAGATATAGTGAAGAACACCACCGACGAGTATGAAGATGAGAGGAAAGCCAACATGTCTGCGGTGGTGGCCAATTTGGCCGCACTTAACCCTGTAAGTATCTAAGTAACCCAGCGTGCATAGCGATTTTTCGGGTTCCATACCCAAAAGGGTGCAATGGGACCCTATTACTAAGCCAACATTGTCTGTCTGTCTATTCTACTTTTTAACGGTTGTCTATACATATATAAAATGCGATGTGTGTATGTTTGTTCCCTATGGCCAAAATTGCCAATATGTTACAAAACGGCGGCTCCTATTTTGATGAAATTTTCACGTAATTTTCATATAACCCAGCAAGTGATCCTGTGAAGTTTTGTAGTTTGTTTTATTTGTTGGCATCCCATAAGTAATCATAATATAACTGTAATATAAACTTTGTAGAATGCAGACCTGCCAACATTTGAAGAGAACACGTATGAGCTGTCTTACAACTCTGGCAGCACACTGAGTATGCGCGGCAAGTACAACGAGGCGCTACAGGTGTTGAAGAGGGCAGAGCAGGCTTGCTCCGAAAGTGTCATCGAGGACGGAGGCACTGAGGAGGAGGCGAAAGAAGAAGCTGCTATCATCAGGTATCTATCGACATGACTCATATGCATGACTTCTCTCACAAATGCACTGAAAAACATAGTTGTCATTACAGACCTTTATAAACATAGATACTGCAAGTTATCTACATTGCAAGTATGTGGCTTGTCATTAAGTTGGATCAATAATCCAACCAGCACGCCTCATAATTCAGTTCGTGCTTCAGAAAAAGGTCTTAAGCATAGAAGTGCTAATTTAACATAAATGAATTAAACATGTTACATTCTTTACTCATATGCCAATTGTTTCCAAAACGAAATAGATATATTTTTGACAGGATGACATATTGCAGGGTGGTACACTATTTTAATGTAGACTGCAAATATATTTTGGACGCTACATAAATCATATTATTATGGAAATGATAGACCTCTGATAACAATGTGCTAAGTTCACTAAAAGATTTTATACCAATGCTCATACTAAGGCAATGTATAAGCTTTACGTTGAAGTCAAAATATGTATGCAGCTTTCGTCTTATTACAGAGTGCAACAAGCGTACTGCCTGCAACAGATGGGCAAGGAAAAAGAAGCGGCAACGATCTACACTAGTGTTCTGAAAGACAAGCCCAGCGACCAGGCGCTCGTCGCCATTGCAAGCAACAACGTTGTCGTCATTAACAGGTATAAAAACATACGCCTGCGATAGACTAGTACATTTTTCTTAATGCCATAGGTGGCAAACAAGCAGACGGGCCGTCTGATGGTAAGCGATCACCGACACCTATGGATACCTGCAACACCAGGAGCATCGCAGTTACATTGCCGACCCTTAAAGACTATGAACAGGAAATGCTGCTGAAAATGTTTGTCTCTTTCACTCTAATTTCCACAGCATTTTTCTTCTGTCTCTCTCGCTTTTGTAAAGTTTTTGACGATCGAATACTGTAAAACATTTCATTTATGAGGCTTGTTCTGGACGAATAGGGTCGTATCTATGGCGGATTCAGGGAGACAAACGTTCGAATACATTGTTATGCGATAGCTTATGTGTATTTTTCTATGGTGGAAACATGGGTGTAAGGGTAACTCCCGAAAACGAAGACTGGTGATAACTGCTGCAATACCTCAAAAAAAAAAACACATCAGTCATAAGACTGCACGTCATAAGTGAAAACTTAAATAGTAATTGACCTATTCTACGAGAGATGGCGCTGTTTTAAAATACACGGTACAGCGTGACGATGCCGCGAGTTCTATGATTTTTAACCGACTTCTAAAAAGGAGGAGGTTATCAATACGACTGCTTTTTGTTTGTTTGTTATCACAGAACTTTCGACTGAGTGAACCGATTTTAATGATTCTTTTTTTTATTTGAAAGCTGGTGCTTCGCGTGTGGGCCCATTTCAATTTGATCCAGTTCTTTTTATGAAGTCGGTTTTTGATATTGATATTTATTGTTCACTCAAAAGTGCTCAACGCGCCTAAAGAAGTTTCCACTTCAAAAATATAATCTTGATGTTTTCGCCCTAGGGATACAAACGTGTTCGACTCCCGCAAGCGAATGAAGGCGGCCAACGCAGACGGGTTGGAACACAAGCTCAACTCGAGACAACGTGCGGCCATTACTTACAACCAGGCGATACTCTCCATTTACTCTAACCAGGTAACCCATGGAACTCGAAGAATACATCAAGCACACTAAACACACAAGAAAAAAAAAACGTTTTTCGTAATATTCCCCATTATTTACATCCGGTAATGTTGCCGTGGAAAAAATGATTTTACTTACTGTAAAAAGCGCCATCTAACGGTATTTGGTTGAATGCGGAAGTATTCTATCGAAACTTATCGAAAAGGGGCCCCGAGAATTGCATTGCCTAGGGGCCCCGATAGGGTTAATTCGGCTCCGAGTACATTACATCTAATGCATTAAAATTATGCAATTCTAGCCTGATTTCTGCAAGCAATGCTGCGTGAAACTAGTTCGGGAGTTCGGCGAAGATCGCCGCGCCGCTCTCATTGAAGCGTCATCTCTAGTGAAGGAAGGCAAGAAGAGCCAGGCAGTTCAGCTGCTGCTTAAACAAGGAGGAACTCTGGCTCTGGCAGCCGTGCAAGTGTTGCTGGCTCAGGTATGTGTGGATTTGGATTTTAAACTTTTTTTTTTAATTTTGTCTTTTTTAACCGGCTTCCAAAAAAGAGGAGGTTCTCAATTCGACTGTTTTTTTTAAATTTTTATTGTTTGCTACCTCAGTACTTTCGACTGGGTGAACCGATTTTGATGATTCTTTTTTTTTATTTGAAAGTTGGTGCTTCCCGTGTGGTTCCATTTCAATTTGGTCCAGTTCTGTCATTTTTATGAAGTCGGTTTTTTATATTGATAATTATGAAACCTTTCTTTTAAATGTGTTTTAAACAACAACACTGTTTTACACTATCAAGGTTGTTCATTACAGTTATATGATTATTTACGGGATATTTACCGTGGTAAGCTCAGTATCGGGAGCTCCTTCCACAACCTTACCACGGGACATATCCCGTAAATAATCATATAACTGTAGTGTTTATAACCGACTTCCAAAAAGGAGGAGGTTTTATTTAAAAGCTGATGCTTCCCGTTTGGTCCAATTTCAATTTCGTCCAGTTCTACTATGTTTTTTTTTTACAATATAATAATTAAAAACTCATTTCCATACAAAAATTATTATAAGAGACATCTGTCGGAACACCTCAGTACTAAATCAGGCATGCGCTCTCTAAAACCGATAGTGTCTAATTAATGCACGCGCTATGGGATAGAGGGCGCATTCTGTAATTTTTATCAAGTCTGATTTTTTACATTGAGAATTATTTCATACAGGGTGACCGCAAAGCCGCTGTGAAGCTACTTGAAGAGAGCGAGTACAAGTACCGCCCGGGCGTGATCGGAGCGCTCTGTACTCTACTCTCAGCTGACAATGACTATCAGAAGGCCTCCGACTTGTTCAGAGATGTGTATCTGCATTACAAGAACGATGAGGTTGGTATTATGTACCCAGCGTTATTATATAAAAGATAGCTAACAAAATTGCTTGCAGGCTACATCGCTCATAGAAAAGATAATCGATGCAATGCAAATAAGAAACAGGAACTACGCAACTGGTTTGTAATATGATTTGTTTTTCCAGCGTTTCACTTCACTACGCGCCATATGGAGAGCGGCAGCGGAGGCCCACCAACGGGCCGGAGACCACGCGGCTTCTGCCGCCGCGCACGAAGCCCTCGCCAAGGCCTCTCCCGACGACAAGCGCAGTCTCGCGAGACTGGTGAAGGCCTTAGCTGCCGCTGACCCGGGCAAGGCGAGGAAACTCGCTGAAAGTCTACCGCCGTTGGACCAACTCGAGGTAAGATATCCTCATCAAGCCCCTTATGACCCACTGCAGGGTAAAAGCCTCCCTTTGTTTATTCCAGTTTCTCCAGTCTCTCGCCAGTCGCATCCACTCGTTTCCAACAATAGGGTTGTGACTTCTATGTATAATTTTTCGAAGGCCTAAAAACACAACTAAAAGAAACGACCATTACTTTGTGCAAATAACAACAAAGAATAGTATAAATTCTATAACTATTACATATAAATAGGCAATGTTTCCAGTGAAATTACAGGGCACACAGAGATTTGACATCTTATATCTCGGGGTGACGAGCACAGTGCATTGCCATCCAGGGTTTAAACTGTTGAAGTTCAAAATTCTGAGTGGCGTTGAGCTGTTATGGGCGTGAGGAGCCATCAGGCGAGCGGCTTCGCACGTCTCGTCACTCAGTATCATAAAAAAAAAAAAAAAAAACTAATTTCACCCACTAACCGCGAAGTGGGGTTTTGTTTACTTTGTAAAAAACTACTTGCTGCAGTGTACGTATTTATTATCTTTGTTTGCAGACCAAGATTGACATCGACGCGTTGGAATCTTCCAAATGGATGATGGGAGCCAAGGTCGTGAAGAAAACTGTTCAGAGCAAGCAAGAACAATCGCCCGGGTGAGCAATACAGACAGAACAACTTATTTATTTATTTATTAATCGTGAATAAGTCCGCGTTTGACTCGCAACTTGAGTCGCAACTCGCCTGTTGGTAAGCGACGATGTGGTCGAAGATGAAGCACGCAGACTTAGAAGATTCACTCTTAAACACTGTTTCACTCTTGCTTTGAAAAGGCCCAGATTATATCTCTCAGAAAACAAGGAAGCCGGCAGGTTGTTACTTTTGTGACTATAGTGATATCTTCATCCAATTTCTAGCCACTTGGGTGTGTTCAGAGGGCTCGTCGGAGCACGCCCAGAGTGCAACTTCGCCGTTCATAACATTAGTGTGAAAAACAATCGTGACACAACAGGGCCGTTCCGAGCATTTGTCATATGTCATTTTTAATCAACTTTCAAAAAAGAGGAGGTTATCAGTTCGAGTGTTTTTTTAAAATGTTTATTACCTCAGGACTTTCGACTGAGTGAACTGATTTTGATGATTATTTTTTTTATATTTGAAAGCTGGTGCTTCCCGTGTGGTGCCATTTCAATTTGGTCCAGTACTGTCATTTTTATGAAGACGGTTTTTTATACTGATAATTATATTACATTCGGTTAATATTTGTGTTTCAGAACGCCCGGTTCGGACTTGGGCTCTAAGAAGAAGCCCCAGCGCAAGCGCAAGATGAAACTGCCTCCCAACGCAGACCTGTCCAGGCCTCCCGACCCAGAAAGGTAATTTTTAGGGTTCCATATCTATAGGGAATTAACGTATCCCCTTACCAAGGCTACACTGTCTGTCCTATAAATAAAGGGATCTTTTAAACCCTAATAGGTAATACATTGTCGTCCGGCTATCTATTATGGTTAAAAAAATACACCCATTAAAAGGTAGGGCAGATAGAAAGCATAGGCTTAATAATAAGGTACCGTTGAAACCCTTTCGGTACGAAACCACAAAAAAAAAAAAGAAATGGATGGATGGAAATGATGGAGCACGCTTGCCTAGAAGAAACCGATTCACTCTTGACTTGAAGACACCCAGATTGTAACTATCAAGGACACCCATTCAGGCAGCGCTGTCCACAGACTAGTAGTTCGCACAATGAATATTCGGGATATTTTTTAGGTTGTGGGGGATTTTTTACAGCCTGCTTTGGGATTTTATTGATTTATTAATTACCACACCTTTGCCAGTTATTCAACTTCAAACAGTAGTGTGCAAACATTATTGTATTCCAGATTAAAGGGCAATGTTTTTAAGTGAAATTACTGGGCATGAGAGATTTGGCATACATTATCTGTGTGACAACGAAGGGTTATGAACTGTTGAAGTTCTAAATTCTGGTTGGCACTGGGGGTCTAGACAAGAACCATTTTCTGTTAGCATTAACGCCTAGTGATAGATAAAATTATGTAAATGATATTAGCTTGAGAGATGTCACGTGACTGCTAATGTCATTTTCATACAATTTTATCTTTCCGCAGGCATTAACGCTAACAGAAAGTGGTTCTTGTCTAGACCCCCTGAACTGTTATGGCAAGCGTGACGTTTACCATCAGGCGAGCGACTAGCTCGTCCCGTAGCTCAGTTGTAAAACTATATGATAGGTTAACATTGTAGTTTAATATTTCAGATGGCTGCCGAAGTACGAGCGCACGGCGTACCGGAAGCGGCGCGGCGTGAGGCGTGACGTCATCAAGGGTAGCCAGGGCATGTCTACCACTGCCACTGATCAATAGTGAGTATTCTGTTACAAATAAAACTTATTTTTAACCGACTTCAAAAAAGGAGGATGGTTCCTATGTTCCACTGTTTTTTTTCTGTATCACCGATTTCTCCGCCAACTGTAGATCGATAAAAAAAAATCGGTTCACAGTCACGGTCTCCCTTTAGAGCGCCACACTGAACGACAACCTACCATCAGCATCCACTGGATGCCCGCGACTCTTACGATGTTAATGATCCATCTAGTGGAAGGCCTACTTATGCTTTGCCAAAGAACCAGAGTCACCAACATGACTAGTAAAATTTGAAAAAATATTCCTATAGATTCAGGGTTTCGCATATACCCTGTACTAAGCCGAAAGGAGGTCATTGTACTCATCATTATGAACAACTTTTACTATGGGACCAATTCTGAAATCGCGAAAATAAATCACCTGTTTCATACATTTTGTCGAGTGTCAACTTCGAAAAACTAGAACTAGAAAAACTAGAAACCAGTATCAATGACCGTTTTCTATGAAACAGCAGATTTTTTTCGCTATTTCAGGTTAGGTCCCATAGTAAGTTATTTATAATAATAAGTATAATAACCTCCTTTCGGCTCAGTACAAGTTATATGCGAAACCCTGTATAGCTATATATCTACCTAGTTTTTTTTATCGAATACATTACAGAGAGTGTGCATCAGATCTGCATGATCTAGTTCCCTCCTCCCCATTTTTTTATTTGACTGCCAGAGCGGGTACGAAAAATCGACACCGCTTTATGGTTGATATTCCCAAAACCCGTACGAAGCGTTTTGATTCCACTTTTATTGTGCGAACTGCTAGTCTGTGGAATGCGCTACCAGAATCGGTGTTCCCCGGTCGTTACAATCTGGGTGTCTTATATAAGATACCTAAGATATCTTATACAATAAGAATATTTTTTAGTACAGGCTATATGCGAAACCCTGAATCTAAAAGTTTTTTTTTGAATTTTTTTTTTTTAAATCACGTGTGAATCGGTTTCTTCTAGGCAAGCATGCTCCATCATAGACCGCAACATCGCTTAACATCAGGCGAGTTGGCGGTCCAACGCAAGCCAACTCCAATAAAAAAAACTTTAGCTATATGTTGTTGTTTCCAGCGACATGAGCAAGCAGCAGCCCAGTGCGACCGCAGCCGCCACCGCCGCCAAGAGCCCCCGCGTCGAGACTCCCAAGGAGAGCGCCTGGCAACGCAAGCAGCAGCAGAAGAAAGGCAAGGGCAAGGGCCGCAAGTGGTAGTACGGACATGTATCAAATATACCATTTATAGCACCACTGTTGTTTTATTTATATCAGAGGTTCGCATACTTGTTTTTCTCATAGACCACTTTCAAAATTTAGCTGGTGACGGAGGACCCCTGCAGCTACATTTTTAACATTATCCCAAAACTCGACAAAAACGTAGACCCCCGTCGAGTCTCCCGTGGACCCTTGGGGGTCCATTTGGACGACTGGGAACTGATTTATATCATGCTGTTGTAACCAGACCTTTAGGTTAAATAGAGTCCACACCAGTTCTGGAGGCCTACCACCTTTTTTTTATTATGCGTAAATAGGCTTGCGTTTGACCGCCAACACGCCTGATGTTAAGCGATGATGCGGTCTACGATGGAGCACGCTTGCCTAGAAGCCGGTTCACTCTTGATTTAAAAAAAATATATAGATTCAGGGTTTTGCATATAGCCTGTACTAAAAAATATTCATATAATAATCTAACAGTGAGCTTTGTTTCGCTATCTCGACTAATGAGAGGGCAAGACAAAATTCCTCTCAGTTATTATATGAACGTTTTTGAGGTTGTTGTAGGCCACCGGGTGGAGTGGGAAGAAGGGGGAGGTAGCAAGCGAAGCGAGCTCTTGACCTTCGTAGCGAAGGTAGAGTGCAGTGAGACATTATTATCTTTCTTAATTTTGAACACATTCTAATCTTTATAAGACAAAAATCGTCTTTTTGTAATATAATTATCGATATAAAAACCGACTTCATAAAAATGACAGAACTGGACCAAATTGAAACTACCACCAGATTTAAAATAAAAAAAAACGGTTCACCCAGTCGAAAGCTGAGGTAACAAACATTTAAAAAAAAGTCGAATTGAGAACCTCATCCTTTTTGGAAGTTGATTAAAAGTATAATCCGTACCGTAGCCTACTGACTAACTTTTTTGGACCAAGCTCAGGGATTCTACCTTTAGGCTTCGACAAATATAAAGTAAATGGACATGCCATAACCATTAAACTTTCACAGTAAAAACAAGTCAAAACCGTCGGACATATACTGCAATACCTAATTGTAACCATGTACAGTAAATTTGTTGCAAAAAATAGATAGCTAATATAATAACTACGTGAGTAAAAGAGAACACCTGTGTTTATCTATTGCTCTTGAACCGTTTGACATTGACAGGCACCAGGCGGCTAGACATGTTGAGTAGCGTTAGCAAAACCGATCGCTTATTCACTGCTTCTCGCCGTGGATGGACGTGACTGGTCACGTGACTAATAAATCAGTGTTTACTTCGCTACTTGAAAAACATCTTTTACTAAAGAAGGTGTAATAAGCGTAGGGGGGAAAGACATGTTGGTAAATAAGTTGGTAATATTATTATTATTCTGTTATTTTAGAGGGATGGGTACAGGGGTAAGCACAAAAAAAATGTTTTAAAATCTACCGGCTGTGCTTATACATGTCAGCTGAGGATTAATTTACGCAAAACTTATTATAACTTAACCCTCCAAGTGTGTTACGGACCGCTTGTCGGCGTAAAAGAAAAGTGCCCGACGCGCGTTAGGCATGCGGTGTGTATGGGAATTGCTGCTATTCGTCAATTTATTTTCGATCGAATGAACGTTCCAACGACAACTTAAGTTCACTGACCTGTAGCTTATTTCAATCAGTACAGAATAAATACCTCTTTGCTGGTTATGAAACTTATGAAGCTAAGTTTGTCTTTAAATATTTCAACTTCAGTTAGTTGTTTTTTTTGGACTCGCGCTCTGAGGGTTCCTTCCAACGGAACCCTCAGAGCACGAGTCCTACTCCTACTCGTCCGGTTTTTTTGTATTCGTAGTATCTTATAAAACGGGTCAGACAAATAGACAGACCTGGCGAAACTATAAGATTTCTTTGTTGGACTACAGAATCAAGAACAAAAGAATATTTATCATAACTATTACCTGATGAGGTATAGCAGTTTTATTTAAGTATTTTTCGTCTTCCTTTTTTCGTCGTGTACATTTCATCGGGTGTAAAGTGGTTAGAACATACACGGGTGTATTTATTTGAAGTCCACTCTTCATCTCGTCTCACTGCCCGTATTTTTTCTAACCATTTCTTGTGCATGGCAACATCACTAGGAAATCTACAATAAATAATATTAAAAGTAAAAATAAAACAGTTTGAAAATAACATTTAACCGAAGTATAATTTGATAATTTACGAAATTAGTTTGCTGTCGGTACATTCGCCTCAAGTTCGGCATGTCCGATGTGCGGTGAAGATTGTCGAACATAGTGATGCTTTCCTTGTCTCACTAAGTATATGCGTATATTTCTATCCCGCAACGATGGAATAAAACAAAATGGGGACTAATTAGCGATGTTTGATGAAATTAATTTACATTTTATGACAAAATAGAATGATCAATAAATACTCACGAGTGAAAAGTGACACCTGAACTTTTATTTTGTGTTTTTACACTTCCGGAAAACACACGAAGGCATATTTTTGTCAGATGTTTCGTTATCATGTAACAATAATCTTGTGTTGCACTTCCCACGGCTAGAGACCGACTGAAACCAAATGAGAGCTAGCTCTCATTTTGTGATCTTCAAAAATGTTCTTCTTCTGGGCATGTCCATTTACTTTATATTTGTCGAAGCCTTTAGGTACAAAACTTGTCATTGGGCCGAACCCTCACCTATTTTAAGCTATTTTGTTTAGGCGAAAAGTTGCACGACCGCAAACTGTATCTCGGTGCGTTAAAGTTCACGTTCGCGTGATTTTATTTAATCACAAACTGAATCGCTTTAACTAGTTGACGGTACAGCCCCAATAGATAAAAATTTGTATTTAATTAAAAAAATAGAAGAGGTGTCCTGAAACTAATTTAAATTTACCCCTAGAAACTAATTTAAACCTTATGTTGTATGTTTTATTTACAACAATGAGGAATATGAGCGTGTTTTTTTTATCAACTAGAAAAATCAAACTTTAAATATAAAAAAATTTGGTGAAAGAATTTTTGCGATATCTCTAAAACTGTATTTTTAACGATTTTTTAAAGTCAGGGCTTTCTTAAATCCAGAGTTCGCTCGGCCGTTCAGCGTGTGACGTCACACCGCTCGACCCATCTTATTTCTCGCCCGTGCATACGATCTCGTGCAGTGTTTTTGTGTTTCTCGTGGTATTTTCGGTAGATTTAGCTAAATATGGAATAAAGAAACTAGCGCATAAATGCTGTATATTAACTTTTTATATTAATACAACAGTTAGCATTCCTAAAAATACTTTTTTAATGTCCCAAATAACAAAAAAGTGATAAATAAGTGGTGTAATGTAAATGTAAGTGGTGTAAGCCAATGAAAAGAGAGGAGCCGTTATCTACAATAACTGTCCAAGAGCGTGACAAGACATGCATATGGTAGGGTTCCGTAATCAAAACCATATCTACATATTCATAGTTCAGAAATTGGTGGTTATAGAAAAATTCGAACGATCGAAGCTCTGTGGAAGCCAAATTTCAGAGATGTATCATACCTACATAACATAATATACTTATTATGGTTTACTCAATAAGAAAATCAATAGGGAAACATTGTTTAATGAGATCATTTTACGAAAAGGTCAATGAACTTTAAGATAGAACGTCTTCTATATATTACGCAAAAAGCCATAATAAGATTGTCTTCGAAATCATTTTGAATAAAGGTTATAAATGATTATAATTTATCAATATTATAAGTAACAAGTTTCTATGTTTTATAGATTAGAAATGCATGTGGGGGGGTCAACTTTTTGCCACTTGGCGGGTCATATTTCGCAAAGGTTTGACTTGATAAATAAGTGGTGTATCAATTTTTTCCTTCATTTTAAAAACCTATTCAAAACGATACAACACACGAGGGGGTGCAGAGAAAAAATAAAACCGGCCAAGTGCGAGTCGGACTCGCACACGAAAGGTTCCGTACCATTATGCACGTACCATAAATATTAATTTTATTTTAATTTAATTATTTATTTTTAAAGTCATTATATAACTAAATATTCTGTGAATATTTCATGCGTCTACCTGTTGCCGTTATCAATATCGAGCAAAAAAGAGCAAAAAAATCACGTTTGTTTTATGGTAGCCCCTTAAATATTTATTTTATTATTATTTTAGTATTTGTTGTTATAGTGGCAACGGAAATACATCATCTGTGAAAATGTCAACTGTCTAACTGTCACAGTTCATGAGATACAGCCTGGTTACAGACGGACGGACCGGCGGATGGACAGTGGAGCCTTAGTAATAGGGTCCCGTTTTACCCTTTGGGTACGGAACCCTAAAAACATCATCCCTATTTCACATGTACCAGTGCCACGCCTTTTTTTTCCTCACCAATCAGCCTCATAGCACGCTGGTCCCGTATCTAAAGCTTCCAGCTGGTACTTGGTAGCTCCATCGAATAGGTGGCAGCAGTTCACACGATCGGACGTGTGCTTGATAGAAGCGAAGCAACTGCTCCGGTGAGAAGTACCGCCTAATTTTATTGAGGATACCAAGTTTTTTACTAGCCAGTTTAGCCTTAGATTTGAGGTAGGCTCCAAAGTTTAGCGTAGGTGTTAGGATAAGCAGTAACTCTGGACTATAGCTAGATGGTCAACTCAGGTGCACACGTTTTCAACACGATAGCTGGTATACCATCCGGACCACTAGCTTTGTTCACGACCTACCCTCTGAGTGTTTTGAGTACCTCTTTCTGGTTAGTAGCATCACAACACAGCACGCTAGGTGGTGTTTCACCAGAGGTATTAAGACGTGATTTCTCCGCGAATAGGGTTACAAATAAATTTACTTCCTCAGGCTTTAACAGTGAAGGCAGTGATGATTGACAGAAGTTCGACCGACTTCGCCAGGGACCAGAAAGCTTTACTGCCTGTTGGGTATAGGCAATTAACTTTTTTCCTATCCGGCTTATGTGTTCAAACCGAACTGCCAATCGCTTTTCGGCTTGACTTGGCTGCATGGTTATAGACACTCTTTTTCTTACGTGCATCCAAGGACTTGCGCGTACGAGCATCCACCCAGGCTAAATAATGCATCATGTTTCTGCGCTTCCGCACAATCACATGCAGCATTAAATTATGGTCGAGCTAAGCCAAGAAGTAGAGTGTCCGAATACGAAATAAAATGTCATAGCTTGACTCATCACCTCCGTAACGACATTGGTGCAATCCGTCGGGTCACAAGAAGCAAACATCCTGCCAAGGGTAAGATGCGAAAAAATGCCGCATCGCATCCCACTTTGCTGACTTGTATTGACACACCCGCTGAGTGCCCCTAGGGCTGAGATTGGACGAGGTGTATGATGATACAGCCTTCACCAGACAGTGATCAAATCCACCAAGCAGTAAGGACACCGGCACGAAGTATTGGTCTGGATCGTTCGTCAGCGAAAGGTCTAAGCAGCAATGTGGCTATCAACATCCAGAACCCTTGTAGTTTCTTTGATCAGCTGGGTTAGGTTAAGCGTCAACGCAAGATTGAACGTCTCTCTCCCTGCATGGTCGGTCTCCCACTATGGGAAAAGTCACTCTTTGTGGTGACCATTAAAATCCCCCAGAAGTAAAAGCTGGGCTGAAAAGTAACGTTGCTGAGCCACATCTGCGGTCTCATTGAGGTGCTGAAAATGCCTGGTTGTCTCTTCTTCGTCTCCAGTGTGCGAGCGATAGATACCGGCATAAATAATTTTCTCTGAGCCAGTGTAGACCAGGAATCCACAGAATGGAAAATCTAGAGTTTCGAGGTCGCGGAGACGCCTATATAAGATGTCGTCGCACGTATAGATAGACGCTAAAGAGTAAAGGCTATATGTTATTTATTTTTTATCTTTCAATTTTGTATTACAAATGTAAGTGCACAAGGTTTCATGCAGTTATATTAAAAATTATAAGTTAGAAGGTGCAAAAAGCAGACAGACAGACAGACAAACACGGGTACGGACGGGTAGAACTTATTTATACGGGTTTCCTGTAGGACTACGGGACCCTAAAAACAAGTCGTATTGTTGCGAAGATCATTTGAAAGTCAGTACTAGGTATATCGATACTTATACTTTTAAAGGTTTAGTAAGAGGTGCAGATAGAGTACGATGAGGTACCTAGATATTTAGCAAGAAATAGAAAGCTCGTAATAATAGCTGCTTGTTGTGTTGACTTGAATGAAAGAAATGCTGTCAAACGTTACGAAATTTGTCTACAAAAATAAATTAATAACTAAATTAAAAATAAATTAATAACTCTTAATTTAACTAAGTTATCAGTGCGGTTCCATCAAAATTTAAAAATCAAAAAACAAAAATAACTGCTCTACTTTGCTTGATTTGATTTGTGTCAAAATCCGCAACCATAAGAAGATCGCGACTTTCGGCAGATTATTTGCTTGCCCACATGATTATCCTGGTTCCATTTTAATAGCACGGTTCTAGACTGCGAACGAAAGAATGTGTACACAGTACAAACATAAAGACTATGATATAATATACCTAATGAAAACAAAATTGTTCGCGCGCACCCCTCTCACTTACTAAACTACGGCCTACCATGCGCGCCCGCCGCCTGCGACTGGTGGTGTGACGTCACGACAGTTTCTCGGGCGATCGGGAAGTTTTGGAGAGATCCAAAAATGATTGATTTTAAAAAAATCACCTTACAAGATATCGGCATAATTTTTTCACAGTTATTATTATAATTACCTAAAGTTTTATTTAGGACAAAAAAAAATGCGATTTATTTTCATTTACATCTTCCTCATTGCACAGATTACTATGATTTCAGTCAACTGTTCAGACATTTTTGAGCGCTTACCCTAAATAATCATCGCCCAGAAGACGTTCACTGTTGAACATAGGCCTCCCCCTTAGTACTTCACACTGAACGACAGCCTGCCATCTGCATCCACTGGATGCCCAAGACTCTCACAATGTCGTCGATCCTAAATCAGGTTTTAAATATCTTAAGTATGTATCAGTAAAATATTACTTCATAGTCAAACATTTATTCATAGTAGGTCAAAACATTAAAACTAATTATCTTTTACCACCCTTCCTCTTAGACTTCCCAGGCCTCTGATTCTTATTACTAGGCTTGAATGATTTATTCTTGATATTAAATGGTTTCTTCTTAGCTGAGCTATTGAACCCGTCCATATTGTTAGAAGAATCTCTAGTGTTTAGTTTAGAACCTTTCTTCTTACCGCCGAAACCAAATTTCTTGTCCTTCATGGTTCTCTTTTTGGAGATTTTATTTTGTGGACCTTTCCCTTTGCTATTCTTTCCTTTGTTATCTTCTAAGAAGTCCAAATCTGCTGATTTACCTTTCCGCACACGTTTTAATTGTTCCAACATTTGTTTCTTGTCGGCTTGCTGTTTCAATTTAGTGTCAATCTGTAAATAAGAAAATAATTGTAAAGTACTTTCATATAAGCTATGTCCTCAGTTCATCATTATCATTTCAGCCATGCTACATCTTCGACCACATCATTGCTTCCCACCAGGCGAGATTGTGGTCAAACGCATGCCTGGTCTATTATAAAAAAAAAGTTTTAACTAAGTAGATGATAATACCTGTACACGCTTGGCAATTTTCTTCTGTTCTCTGAGTTGTCTAACTTTCTCTGTGCGTGCCTGGCCAGCTTGCTTTGCCATCAGGTTCTTGCGTACTTTCTGCATGTGCTCGTCTGTCTTGGCCATCTCGGCAAAGTAGTCATCGGGCCTGTTGACAGATGGATTCAGAATTACCAACCACATGTAACAATGTAAGTGTAACCTTATGTTTAATTTCATACATCTTTTTTTTTTTTGGCTTTTGTGTATCTATTTATCTCATATATACTGTGTTGGTTAGCAGCTATTTGTTTTCCTTGTACAATAAAATAATCCATAAACAGTACTTTTCCATGGCCAATCGTATGATCGGATCGCAGATAGAGGAAGAAAAAGCAAAAAGAAATATATTTACCTCCTCGTAGGTATTCCAAGCTCTTTCAATCTCTTGATGCCTTCAAGAACAGCAGCTTGCGCTTGACGGTGGAGTAAATTCTCTCTCTTGAACTCGTTGAGGACGGGATCTTGTGAGGGATCATAGGTCTGATGACCTTTGGTGTTTTCTTTTACGTTCCTAAATGTAACATACAATAAATTTCAGGTTTTCATTCAAAATTAATTAATCATGTCTTACTTACGAAAGTGTTTTTTTATTTATTTATGTAACTGAATTTTCCAGCCACATACTGATGACGATTGTGAAGAAAATTAATGCTCTTTCGTTTAAATATTTGGGACATTTTTGCACACACGGTCATCTGATCCCAAACTAAGCAAAGCTTGTACTATGACTGCCGGAGACTAATATACATACATACATACATATTTTTAAATACGTACTTAAATAGATAATAACCCCCAGCCAGACAGAACAAACACAAATGTTCATCACATAAATAGGGATATCAAATGTTTGGGATTATGTCTTGATCAGGCTTTGGACCAATTTCCATACAATATTACATACTATCCTTTGACATAAACTTTCATTCTTGTAATCCTTTTTGTCCTTTTTTGGTAGTCTACATTCTGAATGAATATATAAATAAGTTATTAACCATGGAAAAATTTATATTCTTGTAGAATACTAACTGAAACAGCAAGATAAAGCAGGTTTATAACTAAAAGAAGAAAAAACATCTCTGACTGTGTAGGTGTACTGCGCACCGCCGCCTATAAATGTAAAGCCAGCGCGGTGACAAAGCTCAATGTAATATATATTTTACATTGAGCTTTGTCACTCTCGGTTAATAAGAAAGCAAGACAAAATTCAATGTAAGGTATTATAATAATGTTTTTGAGATCATGGTAGCCTTGTGTAACACCTACAACCTGGGCCCCGATTCTACTAAACCTTTGTTTTTTTAAACCTTTATTGTTTTTAAATTGTTAATGAATTGCCTAAATTTTTTCACTTTTGACATTTTATCTATATACCAAAAGTGTCAAAAGGGTAATTTTTGAATCAATTCATTAACAATTTAAAAACAATTGGTTTAGTAGAATCGGGGCCCTGTACCTCGACCTTTTAAAATACTGATAGCTCATTATTTGCAGATTATAGGGACGTCAATAACTCAAAGAATAGCAGACCATGTTTATCCTTGCATTGTTATGATACAATTCACGGGCTCCATTGTGGACAACATCATCGCTTAACATCAGACGAGGTGGCGGTCAAACGCAAGCCCATTATTAAATTAAATACATATCATTATAGATAGTATATCCAGATGGTATATACTGTTACCATCCACCATTGTTAGATTGTGTTAGGTTGTATATAATATAAATTTCTAATAGCTTACTTACTTTCTTTTTTGAGCAGTTTCCTGCATCTGTAATGCAATGTCTGGCGCCATCGGAGCAACGCTCGTCACCAAATCTAGCGTCTCCACCCATGCTAGGGAAAGTTTGAAATCCTTCAGTTTAGCCTTTAAATCAGCGACATTATTGACGTATTTCTTCTCAACTTTTTCGATTTCCTCATTGAGACCGGGCTTCAGAAGACCTTTAGCGAAGGCCTCTTGCAGCTAAAGCAGAATTCATAAGTAAAAATATTAGAAAAGTGGAAATATGAGAGAATACTACACATGTTCAACTTAACTTACTTCTTCGTCCGAGTCAACCTCTGTATCAGAGTCGTTCAGAATGAAATCGCTCATTGTAGCTTCTTGAAATTGTTTTGCCAAATTTTATCGGTGAAAGTAAATTGCTTGATTGATTTTCTCATTTGCAGCAAAGTATAATTACGAGTTTTAAAGGTTAGGTTATGTTTCTTTCTGTCACGCAAAAAAAACACACGATTGAAACGACAGTGACATAATCAATGTATTTGACAGCAACTTAACATATTCAACTATTTTTTTCTTTTCTGTGTCATCTTTTTTGTGCAACCCGCGACCTTAGAGATTTTATAGTGGTCTATGCCCGAGACCACGCGATGCCATGCAACGCACGACGACGAAGCTCCGCGAAGTCTGCGACGTAGACCACAGAGCAGAGAGAACGTCAAAAAACATTGTTCACATATAAAAAAATGAACGCATCCACATCTGAAAAGTAGTTATCTCTGGTTTTACTACAGAAAAAAAGTATTTTTATTGTCTATTAGCTCTATCCATAGATAAGATTGGTAATCAATAGATTAATTAATAATTGAAACTAAATATTTCAATCAATTAAAAATATATTTGCTACATCAGAAATACTAATTATTATTTTTTATTCAATAACTTTCTGATTTTTGTAACAACTTAAGCCTTTTTTTTTAATAGATTTATATTTCGTGCATATGACCGGACGTAGTAGTACTTCGACGTTTCGTGAAACCCCGTTGTTTTGCATCAAGAAAATGCAATGGCCGCCATCTTCGAGTCTTGTGAATGTTTTGGTCGTAGTTTCGGACTTTGAGGCCTATTTCTTATGTGCTATGAAATTCATTGATGGAAATTGTTTCGCTATATCCTAGGTGTTATTAATTTACTTGAGTGCAGGTGAGTAAAAGATTTTGCAGAATTTTCTTATAAAGTGTTTACATCTGGATTTCTTAGTGCTTTGATACTACAGTTTTGTAGTTACTAGGGAATACTAAATAATTCTACTCTTAGCTGTTCCTTATTTTGTGCTAAATTAAAGTAATTATCTCTGAATAAGGGTGTAGAGTTGATAAAAAACAAACCTCATTTTTGTATATGTACATATATTGTCGGCCCTTTGTTACTTAGCGGGCTTCATTCGCATTACGTTCGGCTTATTTACTTTTATTACAACTAGTAAATCACATCTAAACTTCTATATTTCTTGTTTTAGGTTAGTGTTTACTTTTTTTGATGTTTAGTGGCGAGACATTTCAATTTCCGTGCGACAATAATGGCGGCAGTAGGATTAACCTATTCACTTATTTTATCTATTTTCTCGTGTCTAGCTGCACCGAAAATTCAATATTTTAGGGTTCTATTGCATATTTTTTCGTAGGAAATAATGAAAAGTGACTTTCATGTAATTTTCTAGAACAATGACCTCGACGGTCATATCCTATTTGTGGACTATAAATATTTTACCAAGAGCATAATGGTGTGCATCGGGTCTATTTATGTCGATTTTGAAGATATATGGGTAAAGAACCAATTTTCGGTTGCAGTCACATGAAATAAAATTTGGAGGCCGCGGTGCACTCCAAGGCATCATCTCGGGTTTGGCCCAAGATGATAGTATTAACAGCATGTCAGCTTCATCAGAATATGAACCAACGGCCCGGCAAGTGAGTACAAGTGATATTTTAACGAAATACCTACATATTTGCATCTGCCATACAAGCACATATCATGCCATCTTGAAATGCCACCAAACCTTTCTATTTTTGTAAATATTATGGTGTTCAAAACAAACAAACTCTATGGCAAGGAAGTAAAGGGTATGTGCACTGTTTTCATGAATACATCTCCTAACCTATCCTGATGTAGGTACCTATTGAACAGTGATCTTAACCTTTCACTTGCATATCATACTAAATTACTTCTGATAAAGATCAAAAAGCAGTCTTAAATATTGGGCAGTCAAAATCTAGAATAATACTTAATATTTTGTCTACTGTGTTAATGTAACAAATAAAGAATTGAAACCCAAAGACTTATTAATTTATACCCCTAGTTATTTATGCAATGACAGGTTCACGGTAAGTGTGTAGCATAACCTTTTTTTAATTAAAATGTGTATCGTGATGAATATACTATCTCAAGTTTAGAAGGAGGATGTATGATATGATTACCATGTTGTATAAGTACTTATGCCACTGGGTTGTGTATAATGTCCATTGATAGAGGGAATTAATTGGTTAGCAACATAGTTATGCGGACTATGAACATAAATGATCTAACAAAACTTATGTTTCTTATACCATACAAATGAAACACTGCTTTAAACTATCATGGTTGTTTGCAACCTTACCACAGTAAATATCCCGTAAATAATCATACAAATGATTATCCACAAAATGCTATTTTGTACCTGTAATTTTAGCATATTGTAATTAGTCAGGCCCTAGTGACTGGTGCATTTATTAGTTGAACCGTCTTCAAACCTCTATAATTGTGTCATTGTATTACTGCATTAGCAACTATGTAAATAAATTTTGCTTGCATATGTTGAGCGTGAAATTAACATGTAGTATTTTTGTTATAGGATTACGGGCCGGCCACCACCAGTGAAAATGTGTATGAGCATGTCTTGGATCACAAACTAGCAGATAATATGAATGTACAAAGTATCAGAACTCCTGTTTTGAGGGCTGTGCCCATATCCTCCAATGAGGGTGACCCCGAACCTGATTCAACTAATCATGAAAGCATCATACAGACAGCAAACAAGGTGGATAATGAAGTAGAGTATCATATTGCGGAGAAGCCAATCAACACAGAAATGTCTGTCGATACCCTCGCCAACATCGTCAGGATCGATGAAAGTAATTGTACTATTGACAATGTGGGTCGCATAGCGTACCCCCTTCTGCAGGAAGCAGACGACTCAAACGAAGGCAACTATGTCGAAAACTCAGCTACATTAATACAAGGGCCACTCAGCACTGCCATTGTTCAAAATGTTACAAAGCTACCACAGAACTTTACTATAAATATGGACGCTGCTGCGGTAAGCAATATCACAACAATACAGAATGTATCTCAAGATGTTTCCGGTGCTCAAACACTGTGGTTGCCCACAATACTTGCTACAAGTACTCCTGTTACTGATAGCAAAAATGAAGAAGATAGGCCACAGGCTGGTGTTTCACAAATTGTCATTACCAGTGAAAGCTATGGCAACGACACAGCACAAGTTTGCAGAAGGTCCAATATCGTTACGGAGACAAGCTATATAACCAGACCCAAGAACTCTAAAGTGCAAATTTTAAGCAACATATCTTTACCTAAAACTCCTGGTTATTCCCAACAGTACATCACCCAGAGTAAAGACATAGCTACCCCAGTGTACGCCACTCAGAACCATGTGTACAAGCTGAGTACCAATGTAGTTTCTCAGAAGCATTTGAACAGCTCTGTGTTATGTACTAAACCACCCAAAAGTCAGTCCTTAATTGGATGTTCAACACTGACCCAGAGTGTTATCAACAGCAGCCCGATGAAAAATGTTGCATACAGCCACACTTTTACAAAAAGCACAAACCTAAACAAGACATTGAACAAAGTGAATAACGGTGCTAATCTCAATGCCATGGTAGCTGCATCTTCAGGAACCACTCAATGTCACATTCTATCCAGGGTCGTGTCAGCTCCAAACAAAATGTCAGTCCATTCTGGACGGAAATCTGTCAATGCACTCAAAGGATCAAAATCAAATCAAGTAGCTAAAAATCAGTCGAGACCTATAAAAATAATACAGCAAACTGGGTCCACGCACAAATCTGAACCAAAGCCTTGGCCCATTGCCAGTGTGACATACAAGAGTCAGCAGCCGACCTATGGAGTGATAGATTCAAACACATCAAAGATAATCCAGAAAGTTGGGAGCCCGACTAGCAAGACGCAGCCTATGACTCTGTCAAAGTTCCCCGCAAAAGGGGAGCGACTGATGCTTCAATCACCTTGTGGGCCAGTGCTACTCTCCACCGCCCCACTGAGCATGAACCTACCTAAGGGACCTCATTATGTACAATCTGGTTCTACTCCTAACTTGCGCTATGTTCAAACTTATGGGTCCACTGAAACCCAACTCACATCTGTGTCCCAAGTATCAGCAAATCAGCAACTCACGGCGCAAATACTTCAATCTCTTTCTCAGCCCAAGATCATGTTGCAAACTGCACCTACTATCAATCACACCCTCACTACGCTGACTCCAGTGCCTCCAATCCCGATGGAAGAACCATCTGAAATCAAACCTGTCTATCAAAAGAGGATTGTTATGTAAGTAGCATAACACTCGAATTCTAATAACCAACCATAAATACCAAAACCAAATAGAAATGCTAAACTGATTGTTTCTTTGTTTCAGGGGCGATAAGTCGACATTGCTAACTGCGGTCACGGCAGACGATCTAATAGGAATGGAAGAGAGACCCAATCTAACTGAAGAATTGCGTCGTTATTCATTTCAGCCATTAGCATTTATTATGATGGACCACACTTACGCTCTGCCAGCTCAAAAACAGCCGCAGTCTCAGTCACCACAGCCAGTGCAGCAACAGCCTTTAACCCCGGTTCAAACTCAACCACCGCCTGCACCAGCGCCCGCCGCGCCGACCACACCCGTCTCCACGACGCCATCCGCGACGCTAACGCTCGTCTCACCACCTGTAACTGCGGTCGCCCCTATGAGTCCTCTAAAACGAATCTCGCCTGTAATAATGTCCACTGCCAGCTATGAAATGCCCATAGCCATGCCGACCAGCGCAATAGGCGCTGCTATACCGGTGTCGTCAATACAAATGACGCCAATGTCTTACAAACCGATTCCGCTCCCGCCGCCACCGGACGACGACACCGCTTCGGTTATATCTTCCCTTGACGGCGATAGGAAACCGCCCCTGGATGGCGGGAGCGACACTGAAACTGCCCCAGAAGGCGAGGAGGAAGGCAAGACTAGATGCATTTGCGATTTCACTCATGACGATGGTTATATGATATGTTGCGATCGTTGTGGCGAATGGCAGCACGTGGACTGTATGGGGATCGATCGACAGAACATACCAGATTCGTACATGTGCGAGCTGTGCCACCCGCGGCACATCGACCGCAGACACGCTCGCGCCATACAGATGAGGAAAAGAGAAGAGTTGAGTGCTTTAGGTGCCTCAGACTCGGACTCCTCCGAAATAAGTCGTCCCCCGGGACAGAGAAGGAAACGGCTTCTAACAGTTACCACTTATACGAATACTAGTGGTTCCTGCGTCACGACGTACAATTCGGCCGTCCCAGCCCTACCGCCTCTGCCCCAGCCAACACTGGCGCTCCCCAAACGCGGCCCGAAACGGCCGATCAAAAAGGAGCTAGTTAGAAAAGGAGCCAAGAGGAAACTCACTGAAAAGCGAGTGAAACGTAAAAAGGAAATAATGATGAACAGAAGCAAATATGGATCGAGCCTCTCGAACCAGTCTCACTGGCAGGACGCCTACGAGCTGGCCGTGACGAATCATTACAGCCCGGAACTTAGAGCTAAGATAATGAAGTATAGCAGCAAACTAGGCAACCAGCCTAACATGGGCTATACCACAAACGCGCATTTATGTACTACGGTACCCCATGCGGGAGGGAAAATCCTCATTGCCACAAAAGATTTAAAAGAGAATACTCCTGTAATAGAGCTTCGTGGAAAGTACATGCTCTCAAATCAACACAGGCCTCAACTGCAGAATATGGCCCGTGCAGGCAGTCAGAAACCTGGACCTTTTGTTTTCTTCTACAGACTACCAAAGGATAATACTCAAATTTGCATTGATACAAGAACGTACGGTAACGAAGCAAGATTTGTCAGACGATCATGTAAGCCCAATGCAGAACTTCAACATTGCATTGTGAAAGGAACTCTACATGTATATTTGGTGACAATCGGAGTTATCCAATCTAATACTGAGATTACAGTCGGTCACGACTCTGATGGCAGCAAGCAGCCCTGCGCTTGTGGAAATCCTAAACACTGCAAAGTGAACGGACTTAGCACACCTCTTGCGCCAAGAAAAAGTATTGACTACCCGCCTCAAAGAGAAAAGAGAAGTCGTAACAGATGTTTTAGTACTTCCTCTCCTATTTCTCCACCTCTTGCTCCCGCTCTCACAACGCCCATAAAGGAATCTCCTTTCATTCCATCTATTTTAACCATGAAACCTGAGAAATCACCAATAAAGCATGAATTTCCACCTCTATCTCCAGCCAAACCAGTCATAATGTCGTTTTTCGAGGAGCCAATGAAAGCAGAGACATTTGAGGAGCCCAAACCTGAAATGGATTTGACAACAAAAGAGGAAATGAAACCTGAAAATGATTTTGATGAACCTGATTTCTGCAAAGTAGAAACAATGGCAGAAAAGATTGAGGCATTTGAAGAACCTATTCCCATAAAGACTGAACCAGAAATAAAAGACGAACCACCATCGCCGGTCAAGGAGGTTATTGAAGAGAATCCAGTTCCAAAAGCAGTCCCCACTAAAGTGATCGCTCCAGTTGTCCCTCCCAAGCTAGAAGAGCGCAGAAGGAGCAGATACATTTCTGAAACTAAATTCGCTCCAGAGACGAAATACACTGCTGCAGATATAAGGGCAATATTGAATAAAGAAGAAAACTTCTCTGATGATGAAAAGCCCGAGAAACCTGAACCGCAAGAGAAAGTTGAGGAAAAGAAGGCTAAAGTGAAAGAGGAGCCTAAGATTGAAGATGAAAAACCTCTGTCGGTGCTTTCTAAGGAGGTGACAGCTAAATCCGCGTGCCACGATCGATCATCTCGGTCTAGCAGGACGACTTGCGTAAACCAAGACTCTTTGGACGACAAAACTGATGATTCTCAAGACAAAATACAGACAACTTCAGCTAAAGAGAAGAGGAAAATGGTAAGCGTAAGTCTATTTCTATCGTTCCTATCTCATGCTACTCGCTTAATTTTTACAGCTATTGTATGAAAGCGGTCGCCCATTAGATCCAAACACCAAACCGGCTAAAAGAAAAGTATTTCAAATTTGAGCTGTGTATATGCCATACTACAGGTTTTAATTGTTAGCTTTTAGCCGAGTTAATGTTTAGTGTTTCTATTGAGCGATGCTTTTAGCTATTTTCTATAACATATTGTGTGATTTCAGACCCGCGAAGAACGTAAAATGGAAGCAATAATGAAGGCGTTTGAGCGCATGGAGAAGGCTGAGCAAAGGAAACAAGAGGTCAAGAAGCGGCAGAATCGACGGGAATCTGATCCCCATCCTAACTCACTAGACAGAGATGAAGAAGAAGAAGTTCAGTGTCCCACAAAAAGGAGGAAGAGGTAAGAACATAATATCAAACTCTACTACTGCAAGACATTGGCTTTGTTGCCTAGTTTGGGGTCATAGCTACAGGTTTACATTGTTCTTAGCCTTAACAATTTGTAAATACATATACCGGGTGTAAGGGAAACGCACCTGAAGCCAAAACTACTAATATACCATCTAAACACAATTGAATACCAATAACTATTTGCTTTATAAACCGACTTCAAGAAAGATGGACAGTTCTATATTCCACTTTTTTTTTAACAGACTTCCAAAAAGGAGGAGGTTATCAATTCGACTGTATATATATAAATGTTTGTTACCTCAGAACTTGTGACTGGGTGAACCGATTTTGATAATTCTTTTTTATATTTTTTATATCTATAATTATTGGTATATATGTTCACCGATAAAAAAAAAACTTTTGTTCAGTACTTCTAATTTGGTCCCATTGTCACCAAGTCAGGATCTGATGATGAGACTTCAGGGAAATCGAGAGCAACCCTTAAATTTTATAGGCTCTTATTAAGTTTTTCATATATTTTTGAAGTCAGTTTTTAATGTGATCCACTTGTACTTATTGCTTTTGTGGTTTAGAATTTTAGATTGTTGCATTTTTTGTGGAATCGTATCAGCAAGTTCTTCCTTTACACCCTGTATTTCTGCATGTGTACTTAGAACTGAGATAAACTTACTTATTGAAGATGTAAAGAAAGTTCATTTTTGATTGTATTATTTTCGTCCAGACGCAAGGGCCGTGCCCGCACCACGTCTCAGTCGACCCGCCGCCGGCTGAACTCGGCCGACAGCGACATGGTAACGTCGGGTGACGAAGCGCCGCCCCCCGCCACACCGCCGCGCGCGCCCCTGCCCCGCCATACCCACCACACTGGACCAGACGAGATGGAGAGAACAACAGATACTGTTAATGAGGTAACTTCTGACAGACATGATCATAAAATAGCATGCTCCTAGCTCGAAGCAGTCTGGTATAGGTACTGATAGAATCAAGTAGCATGCTCAGAAATCAAACGGCAGTTGATTTTTGAGCTTGCTAGGTGTCCTTACATACATGCTACTGAGTAGCATGCTTTTGGCCTAGAAGCATCTCTGTCAAGCACATTAGAGGTGTGTGTCCACTGGGTTGAAATAGCGGAGTGTGTGTCCCTTATTATACTTATTTCAATGTAAAATGAACTCTAAAGCTTTTTCGTTCTCTTTGTTCTGTTTGACTTAGAATGTCGATTTGCAGACAAAACTATAATAGTCATTTTAATTCCAGGAAATCGGTCTAAGCTCGGCGTGTCTGTTAGTGGAGGCTGCGGTTGGATCCGTCGAGTCTGCATTCAAATTACCTAAAACTAAGAAGACCATGGCCACAGAGTGGATCGGCCGGTCCCCTGAACGCACGCCGTCGCCTTACCGCTCTCCATACAGACCGGCTTTAATGTCCACACCATCCTTAGAAAGCTTAGTGAGGGTCGCTTCTACTATGATTGGAGATCTTAGCGGGCAGACAATCGAAAACGAAGAAGACGTTCAAACTCCCGCCTCTCCACCGCGGACTCCTGGCAGAGACCGCAACAGGCCTCCGAAGAAGTCTCGACGGATCACAAGAAGCACCCCACCGACCGAAGTCCCCGAAGCGACGCACCAGACGTTACCACAACACAGTGCGAAGAAACGGTGGCTGCGGCAAGCTATCAGTGAAGAGAGTGATCCGCCCAGCACAGGTTTGTTTTACCTTTATTTCTATGCGATTTTATTGTCTAAGAATGCCTATATAATTATCTCAAGTAGAACGGTTTGTTTCAGAATCGCCACCAAATGAGATTATCACTCCTTTAAAGAAGCGACGATTGGCGCGGGAGTCTCTCTCTTTAGAACAGAATACCGTGCCTGTAAGTACTCTATCAAAAAACTTCATATCATTCCAAACATGCTTGTGTACTAATAGGTCATTGTCAATGCAGTGTCCAGAAGAAACATCTCCGGGTTTGATGTCTGAAGATTCGCCGGTAAAGGACGACCCTCACACTAATCGGCAGTACACTGTGAGGAATATCATGGATAGCATTTACGGCAGAGACCGAACTCGGTCCGACAGTGGGCAGGGTTCTGACGATCAGTGCAACATGATGGACAATGATGTGCTAAACGTCAATATCAAGGGACCTCATGATAGTGAAAATATAAGAAGAATAATCGGAGTTCCCACCCCAGAAGACGAAACTCCTCCTGATATTCCTAAACCAGACGATTTTCGGACGAACAATAATAATGTAGACCTCGAAGAGACAAATTATAACAAAGTTGTGCCAATGGAGATCGACACAACGATACCACAGCCGAAGATACAAGAATCAATTGACAGCGGACACGATCATAACAGAGGCGAGAGTCCCAATGAGAAGCTGAACAGCTGCCAGTCTGCCGACACAAGCGGGAATTCCTCTCCCCAGCGGGACGAAATGGATGACATACAGAAGAAAATACACTCATTCCACACGGAAAACATAATGATACTCAAGAGCAGGAACAAGAAGCCGAAAGAAAAACGGAAGAAGGTCAATCTTAATTTTGATCTCAATATGGTCGACGACCAAATCAGTGTTCAATTACGGATGGAGAATGAGAAGTCGCCAGAGGTAAACGGAGATATTCACGATGATTTGAGTGATGAGATGAAATGCCATGTCTCTCCAGAGAACATACCCCTTCCGCCCGTTGAATCAATTCCTCTTCCAGCACCAGAGAATATACCCTTACCTGAGGAACCGAGTCCAATGCCGATGATACCTCCTCCAGAGACGATACCTCTCCCAGAAGAGCCTATGAAGCCGATAAAACCGAAGCGGCTCGCCCCTTCTTCACCTGTGCCTGAAGAGAAACCCTACTCGCTAGACCGGCCGTCCGTTCTAGACAACTCGCCACTGCCGTTCACAACTCGATTTAGTTCCACGGGCTTATTTTCCGGCATCTTCACCAACATATCTCACGCGGACTCGATTAACGAGAGTGTGCCCAACATGTCGATAATAAAGAGTGCGATAGACAGGACTACCAGTTTAGAAAGCGGGCTGTTCGACAATGACGGTATTTCGCAGTCGGATGATATGAGGAATGTGCAAGCTATATTAACGCGCGTGAACAGTATGGACAGTAATAATAGTGTGATATTGTCGGGAGTGCTGAAGAGCTCGAGTAAGGCGGCGGCCGCAGCTGCGCCCGCGCCCAAGCCGTCCTCGACGCGCTTCCCGGCCCGCGACCCCAGGCTCAACCCGCCCCCCGCCGAGAAACCTAAACCTATTAGAAGAAAGGTGAGTGCTTTTATCAGCTCCCATTACTAAATTCCTTTTTATTTCATTAACCGACTTCAAGAAAAGAGGGGATCTCAATTTGGTTGTATTTTTTAGGATTTTTAAATGTTTGTTACCTATGAACACCGTCATTTACAAACTGGTTTGTCAAAAAAAAAAGGTTTAAATATGAAAGGATTTACTTTCAAATTAGTCCCATAGAAAATAATACAATAAACAAAAAAGCGTAAAAAAAAAACTAATTTTGAAGTTTTTTTTATTTTTATTGATAACTATAAACTGTCTACTTAAAATCATGATTGAGGAAAGTCTATTCATGTTATATTTTTCTCCTTCGCACTTACGTCGATTTCAAGGACAGTCAGTGACAAAACTAAAGCCCGTTGCAGACGATGTGCAGTAACTTGCGCAAATACTAGCGCCAGAATTCAAACAATAATAACCTCTCGCGTGGCAACGCGCACAACTCGTGCGAGTAGTGTACTTGCACCAGTTCAAACGACTCGCGTCGCGCGCCATGCTATTAGTTTCACGAAAGTTATTGAATGTGCTATTACTTTTTAAAAAAAAGTAACCAACGAATTGATGCATGATATTTATTCATTCTCTGCGGCAGTCAACTCTTCTCTCTCATGTTACGCCGTAAAGTAAAAGCACCTACTACAATGATGTTTTTTTTTATAGTCAAACCCATACACCAATGGAACTCTTTACCGCTCTCTATCAGACAATCGCAAACTGTGAGCATTTTCAAGAATAGAGTGAAATGTTTCTCTCTCTCAATAATCTGCTGTAGGATAGCATTGATTGGATTTACGATTTGTTCATAATTCCTCCTGCTACTTACTTTGTTACTGTTAGGTTTTATGTGGTGCCTTCGCATTGTGTATTTAAATATATTTTTTTGTATTGTGTAATTTTTATCATAATATGTATAATTTTATGCTATTGTACTATATCGACATAGTGCAAGGGTTTTCCGTAGTTTTGTGTATGTATTTACTTATCGCGTTTGTATGATATGTATGTATATGTAAATATATTTATTTATTTTTTATCTGTATTATATGTTAGGTATTTCTATGTATAATTAAAAGGGTTTTAACATTCCCCAACTAACCTATACATAAATTCTATGCATCCATTGGTTGCCTGGAACAGATCGCTTTTAGCGATAAGACCACAACTTGTGGCACTAGTTAAGTTCCTTTATCTGTAAATGTTATTTTTGGTGTGCACAATAAAGAGTCTCATTTATATTAAATTTATTCATTTTGAGAGATTCCGGCGCCGCCAGTGCAAAAAAAACTACAAACAACCTGGGGAAAGAAATGGCGCAAGTACCACTAGCGCGGGCCGCGGGGGTTCGAACGATGCGCAGTGGGCGTCTCGCGAGTAGGGAAGGTGTAGAGCGGGGGAAACGAAGCTTCACTGCCACTAAGCAAAAAGTTTTGAAGCTCGTTACGGACGATGCGCAGTACTCGCGCCAGTTTACTGCGCAACGTCTGCAACAGGCTTAAGATTGCACCAAGAGTACCCATCAATCCACTATTGTTCATTTCTGCCAGAATGTACAATACTGATATTGTGTTTGGATTTCATTTTGTCTAAAATCCTGTATGAATGATTATGCTAGTGGATGGCTAGTTAATCTGTCTTGTTGGTTTCCGAAGATGTGAGGAGTTCTTTGAATTTACTGGAGTAAGATTTCTATATGAAAGTACTGGTTAGAATTAATTTCAGAAAGTTTTAACATTCACATGATTATGCAAATTTAGCTGGAAATCCGTCCAAGGCTCCAGATTAGATAAGAGAAAATGTAACAAGTGTCAAGTGTGGGAGTCAGTGGTCTACCCACACTTGCTTAATATTATTGAGTTGTGGAAATCATTCACATGCTAGTATCATTCACATATCAGCCGATCTGACCTTGGAAATTTTATACAGTCATAATAAAAGCAAGATTGCGAAAGTCTGTGTTGGTCATCGAATTTCCGATTGTTATCTTTGCAATCAATTTCGCTCCATATCAAAATGAATACTCTATTTACAGATAACATTTTCTTTGATATTTGTGGAAGTATCTTCTCGTTATTTTTAACCGACTTCCAAAAAGAAGGAAGTTTTTAATTCGACTGTTTTTTTTTAAATGTTTGTTATCTCAGAACTTTCGACTGGGTGAACCGATTTAGATGATTCTTTTTTTATTTTTAAGCTGGTGCTTTCCGTGTGGTCCCATTTCAATTAGGTCCAGTTCTGTATTTTTATGAAGTCGGTTTATTGATAATTATTTTTCTGTTAATTCTTAACGGTTTGATTAATTACAAGGAATGCAAGTCTTTTCTTATTAATCAAACTGTGGGACAATGCAAATAGTTGCATTGATTAGTTACTGAATTTGAGTTTTTGGGCTCATTTTGATAAAACTACTTGTTGAAGTTATGAAGTAAAATTTTACCTTAGCGGGTAACGGGACGAAAGAGACGAGCGGTGAGCCTGGTGGGGAGATCGAGTGCTCAATCATTTGTATAGAACTATGGGATGGCTGCACGCAGATGAAGTCGCTCTCGTGCTTGCCCCGCACCCTGGATACTGGACCCAACTCAGCTGGGGTTGGTAGAACCGTATCCACTATATACAGGGTTACGCATAAACCCTGTACTAAGCCGAAAGGAGGTCATGTACTCATCATTATGAACAACTTTTACTACGGGACCAAACCTGAAATCGCGAAAACAGCTGTTTCATACATTTTGTCAAGTGCCAATGCCCGGTTTCTATGGAATAGCCGATATTTTTTGTGATTTCAGGGTTGGTCGCATAGTAAAAGCTGTTAATTATTATGAGTACAATGACCTCCTTTCGGCTTAGCATTACCCTTTCCTTGTAACCTGTATATGTATACCAGCTGTTCGCGCGACTTAATACGCGTAGACTTTCATAAAAACTTTCGACCTTCATTTGCGCTATAATTCGACCTTTACGCAAATTCTTTCTTATCGGACCACAACACCCTATGAGAAATCACCATACAAAATTTCAGCTTCGTAGGTCAAGTAATTTTTGAAATTTGTTGATAAGTTAGAGTCAGGCAGTAAGTGGTATTTCGCTTTTATTATATACCATATATACCAGCCATATGTGTGTTAACTCTATAACCATGCTGTGTACAGAACTAGCGAACGAACTCTACTGCAAGCGAGCAAACGAGTTGGTGTTCGCGAACGCACGCGATCTAATAGCTGTAACAGACGTGTAGAGCTTCCAACCAACGTCAGACGGCGGTTCGTCAGCCATGTTGACGTGCCTGTTACGGCTCTAAGGATTCACTCGCACTCCTCAGTGCTCGCAGCATATCTGTACATTGCGATCGGTTGCATGTGAACTGTTAAATTAAATAATTATTTGCAACTTTATTTGTTAAAATAATAGCAACTAGTTAGTTGCCTTTCTAGACAAAACAGCATCAAGGCAACCCTATACCTAGGGCATTACGGTAATACGTACCGTATCTCGTATCGCGTTAAGGCTAGTTTTCGCGTGATTTTACGAACTGCACCTATTCGGCCCCGCGGTTAGAGTTGGGCGTAAGGCCCCTAATTCCAAATAGTGTAACAAGACATATTTCAATTGAACAGTTTATTTAACTAACCTTGCTAATATATATGGAAACTATATATGTACTACCACAGAATACATAATAACAATTCATTGTATAATATTTAAAACATCTTCTGTCATCATAATATATTAGTGAACTTGACCATTTCATAATTACGTGTTTTATTTACTTTTTTTTTTAAATTCAAAGAGTGTGGGAATGGGTGTTTTATATAGGTACACGGCGATTAGCGATCAAGTTGTAGTCAGGGGTAGATAACACTGAGCTATGAACTTTCAGCGCAGTTTTAAGAAAGAAGAGTTGACACACACCACTTCACACCAGCCTCTTCATACACGCTTGTTGTTGGGTACATATTAGGTTTACTGTGGGGATATGGCGATGCCGAATGAACACGCAGCTAGCGGCAACATTCGCCCGAATGCGCTCGTTTGCTAGTTCTGAACACAGTACGGGAGAAGTCCCGCTGTCTACCGCAGTGGACACCGCGATGTAACGTGTTGTTTCCCCCGTAGCTCTCTATAACGGAGTACCGCGCGCGACGCGGAGCGGCGCCGGAGGAAGGCGAGACGGCGGCGGAGCGCTCGGGCGGCGGGTCGCCGGACCGCGCCGAGTCCTCGGAGTCTTCGAGCGCGCCGCTGTCGCCGCAGCGACTCGACGCCGCAGCGCAGGCTGCGGCCATGGAGCTCGAGCAACGACTGCACAAGGAACTGGTCACCGATCAACTTCCTAAAGGTAACTATTACATTCACAATTGAGGCCCAGTTTATGGGGCGCCGTTATCTCATCCGCGCATCTGATGTTTTTTTTTATATAAATTAATTACGTTTCTAATCTGTACGGCCAGGATTGGAACAACCTACCGGCTTCCTTGTTTCCTGAGAGATATAATCTGGACGTTTTCAAGGCGAGAGTGAATAGGTATCTTCTAAGTCTGCGTGCTTCAGGCAAGTTGGTGGTCAAACGAGGAATTATTCGCGATAAAAAATGGTCTAATTTTGGAAAATGTCTTTCGGTCATTTTGCAAAGTTAATATTTCAAAATATTTAGAACAAATGTTTGTTTTTATATTTTTTATTATTAACACAAAATTTGATAGACAGTTTTCCAATTTATTCTGGCCATTATAAAAAAATACTAAAACATTTTTTTTTTCTTCTAAATAGCTATTTTGTAATATTAACCTCGAAAAATTACCGAAGAACATTTTACAAAAGTATACATGTTATTTTATATCTTAAAAAAATATGAGATGCGCTAGCGAGATGGCTGCACCCGGTATTCTGGTCCATAAAAATCATCCAGATTCATCATCATCAGCCCTGGAGAGCCCACTGCTGACCGCAGACCTCGCTTTGTAATGAAATTTGTCGATCCTAAGTTTTCAAGTGCATTTTGTATTTATCAGTTCGGTCAGTTCGCAAGGGTCACAGAAACAAATTCATATTCAAAAATATATTAAAATATTTTAAAGACTTATTCTTATTCGACATAATAAACTTTTAATTGTTATTTTAATTATCAATATAAAAAAACAGACTTCATAAAAATGTCAGAACTGAACCAAATTAAAATGGGACCACACGGGAAGCACCAGCTTTCAAATAAAAAATGAACCATCAAAATCGGTTCACCCACTCGAAAGTTTTGAGGTAAAAAAAACATTTTTTTTACTTCAGAACTGTCGAATTGAGTACCTCCTCCTTTTTGAAAGTCATTTAAAAAGGAGGGGGTTTTAAATTAGTTTTTTTATTTTATTTATTTTTTACCTCAGAACTCCGTCGTTAATGAACCGATTCAGTTATTTTTTTTTTGAAATGGTATGCTCTCAGATTGGTCCCATAGTTCCCACATCACATCACATTATCAGCCATCAATGTCCACTGCTGAACAAAGGCCTCCCTCTCAGAGGGGTGTTCCAATAATCCCCACGCTTGGCAGGCGGCTTGAGGATCCATAGGTCCCAAATTTCATCAAAATCGGTTCAGTAGTTTGGCTTATAAATCAAATTGACTGAAAAATTCTGTTACTTGGATGACATAATTACTGTCATCCATGTCCCTTAAATTGCATATTTTACAAATTCCGTGTGAAGTCGATTTTTTTAATTGATAAACAATTATTGTAAATCAACTTGGCCGTTGCGACCTGACTTAAGTCGTACCTACTGATAGTACAGCAGATAGCCGAGACCTAAGAAGACACTTCTAGAAGGTACTTTATTTTAGAACTCGCTAATAGGCTAGATGACTGTTTTTTTAAAATTGACCTATTAAAATGTAGCCCATAAATATAAATAGCTGATTAATGAAAGCAAAATGAAAATCTGATCAAACATAAGCAACTTTAATATCGTGCTAGACAGAGAGAGCGAAACAGCAAATAATGACGTCACTTCTCTGTATGCCATATAAATCTTTTCTGACAAGTATGGCGCACAGAAGCGTGTCGTCATTTTTTGTTTTGTGGGAAAGGGACAGAGTTTTCTCTACCAAAAACTTTAAACGCTTATATATCAGAACATTAATAACCGATTTAAATTTAAAGTATTTTTTCAATAAAGATTATATTTACTTAAATTCTTCGTCAAAGCTAATGGTTTCAAGGATATAAACATCAGTCATCTACCCTATTTTAATACACAATAGTGCTTCAAGTAGCTGATTAAAACTTGTGGTGAGTGCTACCGTGCTAGTTTCATCGACATCATGGGTCGAGGCTTTTGTGCAGTTTGTCATGGCACACATGTGCTCTTTGTTATTAATTAGGGATTCTCCAATCATATCTAAAAACTTAGGAAAAAACAATCTGAGAGATATAATCTGGGCCTTTTCAAGGTCAGAGCGAATAGGTATCTTCTAAGTCGCGTGCTTCATCTTCGACAACATCGTCGCTTACCAACAGACGAGTTGGTGGTCAAACGCGGACTTATTCGCGATAAAAAAAAAACTATTACATAATAACATAGAAAAGAGAAGTAAATAGAATGGAAATGAGAAGGAAAATTTGTCGCCAGGTATAGTGACAGAACCTTGATTGAACACTCTTATTTATGTCAAAGTGTCCAACTCCGCGTCAAAGTTGCTATGGGTTTATATGAGTGCAAGTAGCTACAACAAATTTCTTACAAAAATGCTTTGACAGCCGTTCTAATTCAAACAAAATATATCTTTTCTGTGCTTAATAATGACACCCTATTAATGTTCGAAGTTATTTAATAATCATATATGTTGTGTTCACGAACGCCTGCAAATGTCAATGCTACGAGTGGCTCTCGTCAAGTCTCGTACTGGCCAGCAACTGGGTCAAGTAGGGTCGTCGCCCCCGCTCCCAACTCGCTTGTATGCAAACATAGGCGCATCTTTATTATCATAGCTGCCATCTCCGCTGGCTGCGTGCCCTTGCATCTCATTGCAATAATTCGACGTATATTTAATGCCTGCGTCATACAGGGCTACTGGTTATCAGTTAGCATCCTCTTAAGGGTGGCCTCAGTACATCAAAACAAACAAATTTTTAACCGACTTCAAAAAAGGAGGAGGTTCCGCTGTTTTTTTTAATGTATTCACGGATTTCTCCCACAAATGTTGACGAATTTCAAAAATTTTTTGTTCAGTAGGGTATACTTCCATTTTGGTCCCATTGCCACCAAGTCATAATAATAATAATAATATAATAATATATGTGGGACATTATTGCACACACGGTCATCTGACCCCAAACTAAGCAAAGCTTGTAATATGGCTGCCAGAGACTGATATACATACATATATATTTTTAAATACATACTTAAATAGATATTAACACCCAGACATAGAACAAACACAAATGTTCATCACACAAATGTTTGTCCTAGATGGGAATCGAACCCACGCCCCCAAGCGCAGAAAGTAGGTTCACTACCAACTGAGCCACCGGGGCAGTCAGTCAGGATCTGATGATGGGATTCCATCGAGGGAAATCGAGGGCAACCCTCAAATTTTATAGGCAAAGAAAACAGTGGAACGGAACCGTCCTCTATTTTCTTCGGCTAATAAAAAAGTCAAATATTTACAATCACACTAAATTACACAATATAAAATTAATTAATAAAAAAATGACATAAAATTTAAGTACTAAAAAAAGTCTAACAGAAATAAATACATAACTAAATATTTCTGTCTGAAAAGTTTCGCATTGCATGAACAAACTATTTACAAATCATGCAAGCAAAATTACAGTGCTGAATATTATTACCAGATCTCATTGTTCTGCAACAGTTCAATTAAATTAATTGCAATTGCAGTTATGCGCGCACTATCAATTGTTTTGATTGCTCGAGCGAATCGATACATAGATGCAGCGATACTCGTCACTGCACTGCTCAGTGGCCTTAGTACGAACACTTGCGAAAAAGTTATCGTTACGTAAACGATAACAAATGTATGAAAAATTGACAGTGCCTCTATCAGACGTGAAAGGAAACTGAATTTTTCATACATTTTGATTATTGACATTTGCTATCGTTTACGTTATTTATCGTTTTTGTAGTGGTAGGACTCTTTTGCAGAGGTCCGCCTGTGGAAGTACCACACCTTTGCCAGTTATTCAACCGCCAAGCAAACACTACTGTGTTCCGGATTGAAGGGCAATGTTTCAAGCGAAATTACAGGGCACACAGAGATTTGACATCTATCTCGGGGTGACGAGCGCAGTGCATTGCCATCCAGGGTTGTGAACTGTTGAAGTTCAAAATTCTGAGTGGTGTTGTGCTGTTATGGGCAAGCGTGAAGAGCCATCAGGCGAGCGACTTTATAAAAAAACGTAACGATAACTTTTTTGCAAGTGCTCGTACTAAGGCCACTGTACTATTATTTCGTCTGTGACTACGCGTCGTGCAAATCGTCGCACTTCCTCGTGAATGCACTTTCGAATTGCACTCGTGCTGACGTCACATATACAGGAAATAGTTAATGGATTAGATAGTTCCTGGCGTTGATGTAGTCGTAGTAACAATTGGAAACTTTTCCGTGCATCAGTATGTATTAGAATTCTAAAAAGTCAAAATATTGACAAAGATCAGTCATTAAATTTATTGCTGAAGTAACGGGTGCGAATTTTGCTCGAAAGAATAGGCTAGTAACTGGAGTTTCTTATTAACCGACTTCCAAAAAGGAGGAGGTTATCAATTAGTTTTTTTTTTTGTTTTGTTTGTAACCTCAGAACTTTTGAACCGATTTTGATGATTTGAAGTAGCTCAAGAAAAAAAAACAACACATTACTGAAAAAAAATATTTAAATTGGCTGATAAAATTTCTGAGATATATGCGTTTAAAGTTTTTGATTGGGATTAAGAGGTGATGCTCTGTCCCTTTCCCGCAAAGCGTGTTATAGTACAGCATTTGTATGACGCGCGCAACGCTTGACGTCATAACTTGATATACTGCGCTCTCTGTCTAGCATGAAATAGGGTGTCATTGCAAAATTACATAAAAATCCATAAGAAAAAATATTGACTCATAAATGTTGAAATCTTTGTTGGCAAATAATCAAAGTGTAATTTAGGTACTCATACAAATGTGTAACACACTGGCAGAGTTTATCTGGCAATTTAGTTTGCACTGATAAGAAACGGGTGCAAACTGCAAATTGCCTTTTACATAAATAAGCATTCTTTTCACGTGTAGATAAGCTCTCATTATAGCATAGGACCGTGAACTCAAGTTGCGTTTATCAGCAAAACAGAATATCGATCCAACCAAGTCCATTATAAAACTATGTTCTATAGCGACATAGTTGTAAATGGAAATATGCATGCGGGCATTAAAACAAAACTAAATGTTGGAGCGTTCGCGGCGCGGTACATAAACTGCGTTTAATGTCTACCAGAGACGGAACCTACTCGCTCGGCCTTGACGAGTCGGCGAGCGGAGCTACTTACTATCATACTGCGCAGAATATACGCCATACGTCACGGATTGTTCATGTTTTTTGCTGCCATTGCACAGCGCGGTAAAATAATCTCAATTTACTTGTAAATCTTTAATTCAATCGACTCGTTACTAAAATCGTGAATAGCTCGACGATGCGGGAGTTATATTTGGCTCGGGCCGCGCAAGTGTTTACGAACACGATAGCTCTGCGCTCGGTTTCATGTTTGAAAATAAAATCACAGGAAACTGGCCATGCGCTGCCATCATGGCTACTACTCGTTCGCGATCTTGATGGCTTTTTAGCATTTGAGCAGGTCCGTTAGCAATTTTTATGAATCCATATATCGAGCCTTTCAGAAACGGGCGACATGCAAGCCACAAAAAGAAGTCAAAGTATTGCCGCTAGACGTAGAGCATTGTTTGAAGTGGCAATAATTGTTTGCGCAGGTGTGTTCGACGCCCAGCCGACTGCGTCGGAGCGACAAAGGGAGAACCTCAGTTCGCGGTTACGACGGGAGTTTGGCCTCGCCTTGCCGGAAGACGACGAGGCGCGCCCGCCGCCCGACACCGGTACGGGCCTCCCCGGTACTGGCCTCGCAACCTCTGGCCTCTCCAGTTCAGGCCTCCTGAGCATAGGCCTCTCCAATACTGGCCTCGCAACCACTGGCCTCTCCAGTTCAGGCCTCCTGAGCATAGGCCTCTCCAATACTGGCCTCGCAACCTCTGGCCTCTCCAGTTCAGGCCTCCTAAGCACAGGCCTCTCCAATACTGGCCTCGCAACCACTGGCCTCCCCAGTTCAGGCCTCCCCGGTACGGGCTTTCCCGGACACCACAACCTTGTACTCCTAGGGCAAACTGCACACAACGTAGCCTCTCTAGAGAAGTGTAGGCGGGATGAAGCGCCCGGCGGTAGACACGGTAGCCCCGACCTAGCGCTGCACTCGACCGCCAGGAGGATCAAGTGGGGTCGTAGAGGGGTCTAGCTTGTAATGTGTTGTTTGTGCGCGTGCGACGAGTAAAGTGGCATGTCTAAAGGTTTGCTTTCCCGGCAGATGGCGCGGGCGGAGCGGCGCGGTGCGAGAGATAGAGGCGACTCTCGCGTTTCATAGACACGTATTTTTGTAAATGTGAGTGCGCAGACGCACTAGCCTGTATTATATTAATTAATTATTATAGAAGGAGACGCTCGATCGTTATTGTTTAGGTGCGCGCTCGCGCGTTTTGTATATTTCCGTTTCAATCTTCGTTTTTATTTTTCACGGTTTTCTGCAAGTACAAATTGTTTTTATTTCCCTTTGTACATATTGTAAATAAAAGATTTAAGATAAAATTATAGGGAACCTACTCGGTCGGTATATATATAATGGTATAGAAGATTTTTTATATATGTACAACGTTTATGTATCTTATTGATATGATAATTTATTATCGATCTTTCGATAGTGATTTAGGGAACGACGGCTAGGATTTTTGTACGCATAATGTTAAGTAAATTATAGTTGTTTTTATTATTTCGTTTTACGTATTGTAGCGTATGGAGTCGCGGGTCTCGCCTAGTGTAGGTCTCTTGTTAGTGTTAGACGTTTTACATGTCATTCTAGAGTACCTACATTTTAGCCATTTTTAGAGGTTATAACTCTTTTCTTTTACAGTATACATGTTTGGCTTTGATCCACCATCACAAAGGTGATTGCGTAGGCAGCTGGGTTACCTACCTCTTTCTATTAAAAAATATTGCATTTTCCTCGAATGAAAACCTTAGAATCACAAATTATTTACTGGCTCGTTTTGTAGAGGGAGGTCTTACTAATCTATTATTATTTTAAAGTAACTCTTCGTCCGTCTTTGTGGGAACCGCAAAAGGTCATATATTGAAAGCGACGACTGATTGAAGCTAGCTGTAAATATAATCTTAATTTGCTTACCATATTCATTATACATAATTATATGTATAATAGAAATGCATAGATTAAGGTGAGCACTCATTGACTAATTTTCACACACCTTGATCTGGTAAAACTTGAAAAGGGGACCTTGTTTTTTTGTTGTTATCATACTAGCTACAAATAAATACCAGAAGTTTGTTAAAACAAATGTTAAGTTTAAAAAAAAATGTCTGCGCTAACAAACAGCGCGGCACGGTTTGGCATGCCTAAGAATGCATCGAGATGCTCAAGCATCCCATTTGACGAAAGCTAGATACAACCTTGTTTCAATTACTTAGCGCTCACATTCCTTTAACGACATGTTAACTATGCGTCTCACGTGATGCGGCGGCATGCCATGGCATGTCGCGACGTGCCTAAGCATCCCTGGGAATGACGTGACGTGCCGCGTCATACCTCGGCATTACGTGACCATACGGCCTATTCGTGTTAAAATAAGGGAATGTCAGTACCTAACTCATTGAAATAAGGTTGAAAATTTGTACTCAACGATTTGGGTCGTCATTTATGATACGTACTGCCCAAGAATGCAACTCCCTGCCGTCCTTGTTTCCTGAGAACTACAATCTGAGCATCTTCAAGGCTAGAGAGAATAGATTTCTTCTAGTTCATGTGTTCCTCGGCCACAGCGTCGCTTACAATCAGGCGAGTTGGTGGCTAAACGTAGATCTATTATATTTAAAAAAAAAAACTTTGCCGTGTCTAGCTGTCTGTGAGAGCCGACCCTAATGATGCTAATTAGTCTTACAAAATAAGGCATCCTTTTCTAGTTTTGCCAGATCAAAGTCGTGTTAAAACAGTATAGAATGAAGGTCTTAAAGCTCTCGGGTTTTCTACCGTCTGGTTGTAGAATTAGCTCCTATATCGTTAGATGTGTGGTTAGTGTCCACTAAATGTAAGGGAAAATGCATTTTACATTGTAATGTCTGTTGGCTAAAGTCTATTCTATACTAAGGGGTGTACATAAATGACTCAACAACTGTAGTATTTCAATTTCACCGTACTGTTACTTCCAAATAAAAAAGTTTTAAGGCCCTCTTTTCCCAGTTTTAGCAATTTTGGTCATTCTAGTATTCGTTTTTTTTTTAATTATTATTCATAAAAAAATATATTATTTACACACTAGAACAAACAAACATATCCTTCAAAATAAAAATTCCGTCGAGATCACCACCGTGCGGCAGGGTTCCTAGAACACTGGCAGAATTGCCTCGCTGTATGGCAATACTTAATTTTTGTGTAAAATATCTGCCAGCTCTAGGATCCCCCGAGGCGAGGACCAACCTGGTTGAAATATCTTTGACAAACTTTTTTGCCACGGGACCACGGGCCCAGGGTCTCCACAGCTAGCGCAACAAACTCATAATGTGCGCTGAGCTGTGAATACTAACTTTGTTTGTTTTTTTTGTATTAGTTCGTCTACTTCCATGGTTAGCTTGAAATAAAAATGGTGTTATATCAAAATTTTCTAGTTTTATCTTATAAACCGTGAAGACGGTCGATTGAAAGAAGAAAAAAGGTGACTCTGATTTGAGCTTTTATCCGTTTCTAGTGTTCCGTACCAAAGGGTAAAATGGAACCCTATTACTAAGACTTCGTTGACCGTCCGTCTGCCTGTCTGTCCGTCTGTCACCAGGCTGTATCTCATGAACCAACTGTCTTGTCAACTGTCTATCACGACAGTTGAAAATTTCACAAATGATGTATTTCTGTTGGCGCTATAACAACAAATACTAAAAACAAAGATACGGAACCCTTCGTGCGCGAGTCCGACTCGCACTTCGGTTTTTTTATATTTTAAACGCACGACTGTGTGTAAGCCCCACGGTTTTGCCCCACTAAATGCGACTTTAATACAATATATTACGCCTTATGGTCATTGCAGTAAAAAGCGTTGCTTAAAAGTGGGAAACTTCGCCTTAAAGCAGTGATACAAACTTAATAGTTTATAATATATTTTATTTAAACATGGCATAATATAGTCTAGCAAAATTGTATTCTAAGGCTGTGCTATAAAACTTCTATTTAGTACATGGAGGGTAGAGGTAAGGAGAAACGTCTCTGTGTATGAAAAAGTGTTCGTCGAAATGCGTAAAATTAGTGTGGCGCTACAGTACGGTACATTTAAAACGTTTTCCAAAAAGGAGAAGGTTCAATTCGTCTGTTTTTTTTAATGTTTGTTCAGAACTTTTGACTATTTTTATGATTTTTTTATTTTTGAAAGCTGGTGCTTTCTGTGTGGTCCCATCAATTTCCCATTCAATTTGGTCCAGTTCTGTCATTTTTATGAAGTCGGGTTTATTAAATTGATAATTAAAAAGAAAACGCCAAATGTTACCATGTATGTTGTTAATGCTGATACCCGCGACTTCGTACGCGTAGATTTTCATATAAACTTTCAACCATTTTTTTCCTCCCTTAATCCGGCGCTTGTTGCAAAAGACAAGCCTATACTTCAATCTGGTCATGGCTAAGCATATTCGTGAAAACCGCATTTAAATCCGTCCAGTGGTTTAGGAGATGTGCGTGGACAAACAAACAAACAGACAACAATTCTAAAAACTGTCTTAACATGTTCGACTGCTTATTTTAAGACGCCCTATTTTTTATATATCAAGCAATTACAGTTTTTTTTCATGTCTAAATTTTTATTATATGTATTGATTATCATACCTTGTCTGTATCTACGCTAGCGCCATTCTAGAGGGTATATGAACTGTTATTTACAGCTTATAATCTGGCCACTTATTCAACTTAACCATCATCATCATCAGACAGAAGACATCCACTGCTGAACATAGTCCCTTTAACCTCCACACTTCCAACTTATCCATCATATAAGACGTTTCTCCCCTCTACTCTCCATAATGTAATGTAGTAATAAAGGTTAATTTTACTAATTTTGGTTTACCATTTTTCGATGATATTGAATACTATAGATGTTGATTAATATTTACATATATTCATGTAATATTACAACGAATCAATGTTGTGAATAACCAGGGGCAATATTTAGCTATCTATCATAACCCAGTGGAGTAAAGTAACTAGGTACATGCAAAATATTCTTTTTGTTATTCTTAGGAACATTATGTTTAGGGATTTAGTTCGTATCGTTTGTTTAGTGTAAAACCGCCTTTGACTTAAATTATAATGTTATTTTAATTTGGCAATATGTTTTGGGATAGATCTTTCGTTAACTATCTTAATTGTGGCCTAAACGGATGGACTAAAAATAAATTTGATTAATTCCAATCATTGTAATGAAATCATTCTCTTTTTTTACATTCAAGAACAATTATTTTATATTATTCTAAAAATGAAGTTTTCTTTTCTGAGTGGGAATTAATCTTATGTGTTTCTCATCTATTGTTAGTATGTAGAATATTGAATGTGGTCTCAACTCTATGTACTGCCGATTTACAATAGTGTGCCCAGTGTCTGTCTGCTCCAATCCCAAACGTTGCTCAAATATGTGTGGCTCCTAGAATAAACCATGTAGGATAGGACCGTGCGCAGGCGCATATGTTCACATCTCTCTCGCACTCTGACCGTGCAAGCGAGAGGCGAATAGATTGTCCTCATGCGGTTCTATTCTGCATGATAACTTTATTTATATTCTGTGGAACCAAAACCATGACAGATGGTGTGCTTTTTGCGGATAGACGAGTAAGAGAAAATTGTGGCTGCTTTTTATCGAGTCACTTCAAATCCTAGCTAAGGGCTTCCTTTACAGGACGAGGCTAAGCCGTGCTCCATTGAATTTGTGTATAGTGATAAAAGTATGGTTGTGGTGTTGATCACTCGCCGGTAAATCAGGTTTTATTACACCGTTGTCTGAGCAGAAACTGCGAATTAAATTTTAGTGATTTTATTCATATCGGTCAAATTCTGAGTATATTTTTTTATAGGTAATAATCATTTCATGAAAATATTTTTGGCAATTCTGATTTAAATAATTTCACGGGATTTTGAAATTGATAATCTGTGGTCGTTTTAATCTACTTAACTGTCATGATAATATGTTAATCTATGCATAATTTGTGATTTAGTCAAAACGTTGCAATAAAACAGCCTTCAAGGCGCAAGATACATAATTATTGACGGATTATAAAGGTGCAGAATGATATATATGCCACTTATTTAATTCATGATTTTATTTTTGTATAAAAAGTTGTAAGGTCTTTTATTTTGTAAATCAATGATAGAATATGCAATTTTATTCGCAGCCTGTCCATTGTAGCTATGTCAGTAATATGTATATGAAATAGTCTTGTAAATATTTTGATCTGGTTTTAACTAGTAAATTATATAAAATGTCGACTTATCATGTCAAAATGCATTTTGCTGTTAACACATACCAGTCAATCGATCACAAAGTTAGTACTAGCAAGGATTCATAGAATAGTCGTTCTTGGTACTAGCTACAATATTTATATCTATATTAAAGATGTACATTAACAATAGAAAGGTTAGATTCCAGTAATCCGCTCTAAACTTTTAAACTTTTCTGTAGAATTTTAGCGAAAATCTTTGTGATAAAATCTATTATTATATCATCGAGTAGTGAACTGTGTGTACATAATAATTAGATATTGTTAAGTGAAAGCTATATTTTTGTTATGGTGGACAAAAAGCGCACTTTCTATCGTTTGCCATATTATGAACTTAGTTTGGTACTTTCGACATTTTTGTCATTGCACCCACCTTTGTCTATTTTCCTCTGTTCGGTTAATTCTATTGTAAGGTATTCATAACAATGGAATATTTTGCAATATACACATAATATAATTGTTTAACGCTAAGTGGATCATAAAAAAGTAAAGCTGTAAATTATCCAGATGTTAAATATTATTATTTCTTAATGTTTGAACTAAGCATGTAAAATTTAAAATAATAATATAGAATAAAAGATGTTATGATAATTAATTACATAAAACGTTTGTTTGATTCCTGCGCCGTTTCCTTGTTCCCCAAATGAAAGTGTTTCGATCAAGTGATAACATTTATTTCTTAACAATATATAACATTTTTATTTACTAAATTATAAGTACTTACAAGTTACACTTAACATTCTTAAAAAAGTTACACATTTGACACTTTGAACATACGATTCTAGTTTTCCAAAGGAGTAAATTATGCAGAAATATACTAAAAAAATCCAGACTCGACTGATTCATCTACAAGTTTACTCCCTTGGAATCTAGCTATTTAAAATGTGCCTTACAGCTATAAAAATAAACCTCAGTCTTTATCTAGATGTCCTTGGCAGGATTGAGAAGCCACATCAGCTTTTGTGTTGGTATGTATATTAGTCATTTTGGCCTTGTTGTTCCAATTTAATTTAGCCTGGAGTTTGTAAGTCTATCAGAAGAGTGACTACCATGTATCAAGGATGCATAGTGGTCCTTGCATTTATGAGTCTCCTGTATCCAATATATCTGGGTTGGAAAGCAGTTTTGGAACTCCCAAAATGTATTGAATTGCTTGTAGCACTTTATTAGTAGCCCGCAGACTTAAACTAAAAATATTTGGGCCTTGAACAGCTAAAATAAAAATAATAAATCTTCAAGAGAGGCCAAAAAGACACAGTGAAAATAAGATTTTTGAGTGCTTAGGAAATCGAAATCGAAGATTTAATACGACAATATTTAGTATGAGGCACGTCTACGAAATATTGGCGTATAATTCAAATACCAACACAAAAGTGGATTTCTAAATCAAGTTAAATGGCATCTCAATCCAGTATATCCTTAGTCACGACATCATAAGGAAATAAGAAAGTAATAACGCAAATTTCGAGGGTAGATTTGAAATAGTTTTATGTAAATACGACACGTTATAATGTATGGTGATAGGCGCTGTTACTGGTTTGTCTCTAACACTAAATACAAAATAGGACTACAGCTGTGGTTCCACTTTTAACCTCATTTATTATAATCGTTATCGCCACGAAATTATTCCGTGGTTGTCGCAGTAATAAGCAGGCGACATCTATATTATTCTGAGAGGCGACTCTGTCACATCTGACAACTCTAAAGCTGAACGCGCACTAGCCAGTACCACACTAAATCAAACTAAGGGCCGATTTCACCATCAAAAGTGAACGCGATCAACGCAAGCTAAACTGGTTTAAAGTGGCTTACTGCGTTCATAACGTCAATTCGGGATTCACCAACATACACTGATCGCAGTTAAGCCTTAAGCGAGTTTAAATTCTGAATGCCCGATTTCGGACGGTAAAGCCTTTGAACGAGTTTATGAGGCGGCACATCTGTATTGCACATGTTGAATAACAAAATTACTTGGTGAAAAGAGTCACAGAGTCTGCTCGTGCTTCGCCCTTTATTTAAGATACTCCCAGCAGTATTGAATATAAGAAAAAAATTTGCTTCAGTATGATATTTAAATGATAAATATCAGTTATGATCGAGCTAGGGGTAAAGCCCCTGGCTGCGAAGAGGTGCGGCCGTGGTTTTCAGAGTCTTTATATAATATATTGCCGTGAAGTAAACGATATTTTATTTAAAAACCAAGTTAATTAAATTTTGTCCCATAAATTAATTAACAATAATTAAATTAAAAATACTAGCGGCCACATTTTGATTGGCACCCTGGTTGATATATATTCTCCTAATCATAAATATGCGTAAAAATTTGGTTTTAAGCAAAAATTCGATGACCGAAGTAATTCTGCAGCTGGATCTCGTACTATAAATATCACAAAGCAAACGAACTTCAAGCAAACTATGAATGAAATTACTTTCTCTGCGGCAACGCGAAGCCAAAAGCAACAAAGAAACAAAAAAAAAAGAAAAAAAAGAAATTACTTTGACAGCGACATTACATCGAAGTTTTGACAGTGATAGCACTACCACAGATGACGGCTGCGTTCAGTGAGGTCCATATTTGCGTTCCATTGCACGTAGTTTTGGTTCATGTGAACGAGATCAATATAGTGTCGTTGAAATCGCCTTGACATAAACCGAGATCAAACTCTACGTTTGAACTTGTTTAAGTAAAACCGAGTTCAGTAAATCTCGTTTTGTGATGCAAACGGTGAAATCGGCCCTAAGTTGCGATGGTTTGCCAAAGAATCCAAAGATAAAATGCGACATTCGTTTTATTTTTTTAAAGTTTTGATTTAGTGAATGATATGGTACGGATTGGTGCGCGTTCACCTCAAAACTATACTAAACTATCACAGCCTTTATCATACGACTTGTTACACACTTACTCATCAGTGGGGTTAGTACGAGAACTTGCGAAAAAGTTATCGTTACGTAAACGATAGCAAATGTATGAAAAACTCAGTTTCCTTTCACGTCCGATAGAGGCGCTGTTCAATTTTTCACACTTTTTGATATCGTTTACGTAACGATAACTTTTTCGCAGGTGCTCGTACTAACCCCACAGTTTCTTGTCCTTCTATAGAGCCAGTACTTCAATCACTGAATTAGTCTTACACGTAACTAAATAAGCACGCTAACTCAGTTAGTGCGCTTAAATTAGTGTAATGGCACATTACACAGTAAAGTAATGATAAGTATTTTGAAGAACATTCTGTTAAAATTATATTTAGTCTCGAAATGAGCGTATCTTCGGAATGTTTCTTGAGAACGTTCCACAATGGCACATGTTGTAAATATTCACAGAACGAAAGCATCTCTTTCAGAACATCCTATCACAATAGTCCTTTCTACCCTCTACAATGTTTATCTCAAAAATATTAGACGATTTTTTTACAACTACAAAAACTAGGTAATAATAAAGTACCTAACAGCAGTGTTATCTGACTATTAACTTTTCTTTGACCTTAGGTACCATATAGAATAATCCTTCTTCTGAGATTTTGTAAGTCTTTTTCAAGGACGTTATAGGTAATTAGGTTTTATATCGTCCTTGTTCTTTTTATATAAAATAGAATGCTAATGATAGCAACACTTAAAAGTCAATTGGATTGACTTTGACACTTCACTTTTTTCAAACGCCATGGATTTGGCTTCAATCGTGGCCATCATTCATCCAGGGCAGATCTCACCATTATAGAGGGATCTTCACCATAGTGGTTCACCGTAGCCATAGCGCGGTTTTTGGTGCCAATTGTTCGCTAGTAACCCAATAACAGCAGTTAGTGTTACACCACAGGTTGTACGAACAGCAAGACGGGGCATCAGACCCTTGTCTAAGTTCTGACCAATAATATAAGACGCCAGTTCCCGACTGGCTTACCAGAACCAATTACATAGGACGCCATTCTCTATCCGCCCTGTCTGCGGGCTCCCGCTTCACATGGCAGTCAAGACATGCGTGGAAGTTGACGTGTATGGCGACAGGGTGTAGCGGGGGGGCAAGATGCGCAGCGCGGGGGGCGAGTGCGCCGGCGCCGCCATGCCGCATCAAGCACGAGTACTCCACGCTCAGCGGCACGTAGTACTTGCCTGAAATCACAACATGTATAGGAATTACATAACAATGTAGCTATGTAAATGCCTCTCAGAGAAATACACTTGTATTTCTCTAAGAGGCGAAACACAGCGAAACTATAGATGTCATAATGGACTTCCGAACAGGTGTTTAATTTGTTTAAACTATGAGGCTTGGGGAAAAATATAATTAAATGTGTAATACGTATTCTGAAGAAATAATTGAAATTGTCTGGTAAACTTCCGAGATTTAAGCGTTTAAAGTTTGAGTCGGACTACCTAGGGATGCTCTGTCCCTTTCCCGTAAAGCGAGTGTCAGTATGGAATTTAGACGGGCAAGACAATAAGAGTACTTACCAATCTCATTCAACGCGAAAACTGGAACATATTGAGGGGGAACCGCGGGCTTGTCGTAGTGCTGGTGGCTGGCTTGAGCCGATTCACTCGACGTGTCCTGCAAACACATTCACATTCAGGTATAGTACATACACAAATGTTGTTATTATTATTTCTTCTGTTTGGTTGACACTTCTCGGGTTAGATCCGGTTATTTTGGGACCATCAGGGCTGAAGCCAACACTGAGAAGAGTCTTTAAAGGGTCGGCAACGTATTTGTGATGTCTCTGGTGTTACAAGTATCCATAGGCGACGGTGACTGCTTACCGTCAGGCGGCCCGTCAGCTTGTTTGCCAGCTATAGCATTAAACTGAGAAGCCTTTTTAACATTGGAACAATTTTTAGTATACGATATCGCATGAAAAGTTGTATACAAATACTTCAGTGCCTTATGTCAACAGTGTGTGTTGCCAGTGATGACATACGGCACTGAAACGTGGTCTCTCACTATGGGCCTCGATCATAAGCAAGCTCACAATCGCACAACGAGCAATGGAGAGGGCTATACACGGGGTTTCTCTACTAGACGGAATCAGAAATGAGGAGATCCGTAGACGAACTAAAGTTACCGACCTAGCCCACCGGATTAGCATGTTGGAGTGGCAGTGGGCAGGGCAAATAGTACGCAGAACACATGGCCGATGGGGCCGAAAGGTTTTGAAATGGAGACCACGGACCGGTAAATGCAGCGTAGGACGTCCACCCACAAAATGGACAGACGACCTAAAAGAGACCTCAATAATACGCTGGGATGCAGGCGGCTTCCAACTGGCTTTTTTAGAGATCGATGGGAAAGGCCTGTGTTCAGCAGTGGACGTCTTCTGGCTGACGACGATGATGACTATAATAGAGTATGTATGTGCGAGTTCTTTTTGTATTACCTGGGGCGAATTATCCCTCGCCTCCTCAGTGGAGGCCGAGGCTGAAGTTGAAGTTGAGGTGGAGGTGGAGTTGCAAGAGAATGGCGCGGGGAACGAGGGCCGCGGGCCGCGCCGCCGCTTGTACAGCTTGCCGTGCGCCGCCGAGTTACGGGTCACGTCTGCCAGCTCGGCCGCCTGCGGATAAACAAACTGGTTCAACTCCACGGGATCAGCAACTACTACTTGTATGAAGCAATCCACACTAATATTATAAATGCTAAAGTAACTGTCCATCTGTCTGTTTGCTACATAATCACGGCTTAACCAATCCTCTAACATCCCTTATAGGAGTGTGAGTCAAACTTCTAGGTTAATATAGCAGTAGGTAGTTAGCTCTCGCACGTCTCCTGAATTGGAGTTTATTGTGTGGTAGTAAGAGTCGCTACTTATTTAAATGCTTTTGCGGAGTGAACCTTCGGTACTTGTACTTTATGTATTCTGTGGCACAACTGCAAACGATGTGGTATAAATGTTTACGAATGGACGACTGGGGGGGGGGGGGGGGGGAGTAAATGCTAAATTGGAAACAATAGGTATAACGCTTCCATTTATTTATTTTTTCTAAGAGCAAATCAAAATTTCTCACCTCACTGTCCTGTGACCTCGAAAACCTTCTTTCAATACTATTCTTGAACTTGTAGGAATGAAGGTAGTCCTCCATGTGTTCTGGTTTCCTTACGGCGCGGAGGGTGGGAGATCTCTTCCTCCTCGCGTCCAGGGCTAGAGGTTCGACTCCTCTCTCTGGGAGGATCTCTCCATCTGCCTCGGGCATGCTTACAGGCACTGGAATGCAATGGTTTATGATAACCCTAGAATTGGAAAACAATATATGCTACATAAGAAACTGTTGTAGAATCGACAGACACCTAAGTAACCTAAGTTGAAACAATCTTATGGTAGGTACGACGGTGTACTAAAACAATACTTTAAAAAAACACATCACTCATAGGACTGCAAGTCAGAAGTGAAACCTTAAGCAGTAATTCACCTATTCTACAAGAGATGGCGCTGTTAAAATACGTGATGCGGGACGATGACGCGAGTTCCATGATTTTTGTTCACCCAAAAAAGTACTCAACGCGCGTTGAAGTGGTAACTTCTTTAGAGAAGTTACCACTTCAAAAATTGCCTGTTTAAATAGTACCTTACGGAATGTTTCGTAGGAAAGCACTGTTTTGAACTATCACGTGTCCTTCCTTCCACTAATTTTCACTATTTTTAAATGCCTTTTTTATAAAAAGAGAGGCAAACAGACAGCCTTCCGCATGATACCTAAGCCCTTTAGCATCATGATATAAATTAGAAACATAATATCATATATTTTTGTAACAGAAACGCGGTAAGAATGTTATTGTTTTGTGTGCCTAATCAAGTAAAAGTTAAAAAGATTAGGATTTGCAATATCTAATCTACACTTATGTAAGAAATAATTATCTCCGATACTGTAGACCTAGCACGGGCCGTAGTAAAAAGGTCTTTCCACCGCTTTTACCCGGGCGTAGACGCGACAATGCTAGCATATGTTTGTCTCTTTCTCGCGGGATAAAAACGGTGATAAGACAAATTGTCAACGGTCCGTGCTAGGCAGGCAGGTTTCATCAGCAAAAATCCCTAGAATGCGAGCTCAACCTACCTCTATCACAATCCATGGCGTAGGGTTCCTGTTGCGGCTCGTAGGGCTCCGGAAAGGATGGTGGTGCGGGAGGCGGCACCTGAATGACGCCTCGCTTCACCGTGTACCCGTGAGAACTGCTCGAGGAGGTTTCTGATGATGAACGGCCCGGGTGGGATGATGGTTGCTCTCGGAGGTGGCTCTGGCCTTAAAGTGATAACGGTAACAGATTAATTAAGTGGTAACAATGACATTTCACTAAATCGATGTGTGGTAAGTAATTTGTATACGTCACAGTATGTGATGGGAAGAATTATGTGGTCAAAATAGACGAACAGAAACATAAACTAAAAATACCACTAGGCATGTTTCAAGCAATTCAAAAATCCATGCTCCATGGTCTCCATGGATAGGTGCTATGGTAGGTAGGAAAACGATGGAGCGACTGTTGTAATTGACAGCTTTGAAAGCTGGGTGATATTTCGCCTTTTTATTAGCAGCTATTTTGGAAATTGAATTGGTTGGTTAAAGTAATTTTTTTGATTGGATAACGGGGATGAAAAATGTTTGAATCGGACATCATATTACTGGAGGCCATATTTATTGGGGTTTAACACTGTTTAAATATGGGTACAGGCCGCTTCAAGATCTGCGCAGATAAACTTTGTAATCTTATAGCCGTAACAGACGTGTCGAACTTGGCTGACGAACCGCCGTCTGACCAACGGGAGAGAAAGAGTGAGAATATAATTTCCCTCTTTTTCTCTCGTTGGTTGACGTGATTGACGTCAGCCAATTTGACGTGTCTGTTACGGGTCTTATCTCGCAAATCTGCGCCTGTCAGTGACGTCATCATTTTACCAAAGGAAACGAGCGTAGCGCACATAATCCTGCAACTACTCTGCGGTTCCCAACCGTTTCGTTGTAACCGCACCTCACCCGCGAGAAAATATTAGGAACAAACAATCGAATGTGAATAAGACTACACTTAACGTGGTAATAAACGGAGCTCACCTTTAGTAACAACTTCAACATGCCTTTGCAAATGCGTTCCCAATGCTACGCACAGTCCATCTCCTGGCTCGTACCCCTGAACTTCCACCATGAACCTGACAGCTTCCCCCACAGCCTCCTGGTACCCAGCTTGGAAAGCACCTTCGCTCTGCTGGTCGGCAGCTAAAACAGAACCCACGCGAAGATCTAGTATCTTCCGGGGGCGCTCCCACCAACATTAGTTCCCTTCAGTGTCAGCACTTACTTACCAGATTTGTAAACTTTTTCAGATAGGACAATTTATTACCTGCTATGTTGAAAACTTTTGCAGGCAGGACTATAAATGCCCTTGTTCTGCCACAAGGACTAGGTAGAAACACTTTGATGGATCGACGAAGAATTGTAATCAGTCGAGAATATTATGTTAATGTTTTTCTTTATCCCTAACGAAACTCATAGCATAAATGGTAAATAATTCTGGGTTTTGAGAATAAAATTAGGAATTGTGTCTAAAAATCTCATAAATGTAATTCTTAATACGTGATTTCAGTGAGGCTTTTCTAAATAGACAAAAGGTTTACGTCTGTGAGACCACCAGGTAAGTATAATAAGATTCACTAGCACACAGCTAGTGTGAAATAGGTGCTAAGTATTTTAAAGATGGTATGTATCTAGGTTTAGTTTACAAATCCTGGAAATATTGCGTAAGTGCAACTTTGAACTATTCTGAGATTATGCAGGAAATACTCCTAGAGCCAAGTGTATCCCAACTTGAACAAGATCGCCAAGTATTTCAGGCATAAATCTAAAAACATTTGAAAGTTTCTGAAGAAAACATAATGTTGACGAAAGTCGCGACGGAACACTACCACTGGAGGGGGCCACAAAACTGGCATAAAGTTACCAATAAAATGTTTGCCAATTGGGAACTCGCGTATTCGTTATTTATCATCCGGAGAGGATAACTAGGAAGTAGATAATTTAGTAGTTTTGAAAAGCCAGTATCAAAGAAGATATACTAATATACAGTTATACTATTTATAAAAATTATATTGACGTAACTACTCTTCTTGAACCGCATAAACAAAAACTGTCTCTAACTTCATTTTTAGGATTGTCCCTGAGACCCATTGCAATATTTTTTCTAAGCTGAGACCTCAAATGATAGTTGGATTTACTTTGCCGCCACATGACAGCATTGTTTAGTAAAAGAACTTGATGTTGGTCAGTACGATCAGCATGCAAAAGCCGATGGTCGCCATACCTTAGACTTGCGTCCAAGGTACTCGTATGACCATTGAAAGTGCGGCTTCATTATCGCCAAAGCCATTCTACATATAAGCATTGCTGGGGCCGTACCGTCACCTGTTTTAAGCGATTCAGTTTAGGTGACTCCAGAAAATCACGCGAACGTGAACCTTATCTCACCAAAATACGGTTTTCGGTCACGCAACTTTTCGCAATCGCCTAAGCAGTATCGCTTAAAACTGGTGACGATACGGCCCCTGAGCTTTTTTTCGTTTAGAAGAGCTCAGCAACGCTTCTCTGGTACGAACCATTGGCGCGGTCCTGCAGGTACTTGAGATGTCGTATGGCCATCTCGATGATCTCGGTCTTCTCGATCCTCCCCCGTCCTTTCTTGAGGTATTCGGGGGGTATGAGCCGCGAGAGGTCGGCGAGGCAGTTGTTCATACGGTCGCGACGACGCTTCTCGATGATACGGTGCGACATGGGGTCTTGCTGTGGATCAATTATAGAGATTATAATAGAGATACTAGGATCCAAACGGGGACAGCGGTGAACCAATGCGTTTGCTAGGATCCCCTGGGACATCAGGATCTGGGATCTTTGTCAAATTATCTACTCAATCCAAAATTACAACTCAAGCCCTTCGCTTTCTCTCAAAAGTATACAGTGTTCTGCTAGCTAGTGTTAGTTTTCTTTGCGAGATACGGTGTTTACCGTGACAGCTTTACAGAGCCAGCCACGTTTTTTTTATGCCATATGTGGCAAACATGACGTGTTACCATCTTTAACCAAACCATCAAACGTGTTTTAACGCCAAACTGAAAAAAGGCCAAGTGCGAGTCGGGCTCGCGCACTGAGGGTTCCGTATCACCACATAACTTGATAGCTACTAAAATGCAAAAAGTCCAAGTACCAACCGCGGCCGCAATTTTTTTTTATGTTTGTTACCTCAGAACTCCGTTATTTATGAACTATTGGAAAATTATTTTTCAATATTAGACATTTTATAAAAATCGGTTCACTAATTTTGCTTTTACATCAAAATAACTGGAAAATGTTGTTACCTGGATGACAATATGATCATCCAAGTAACCGAATTTTCCCATTTTATACTAATTATTTGAAGTCAGTTTTTATAAATTGATAAATTATAAATTGTTAGACATCATCAGGGGACATGACGTTTCTAACATCGATATTTGACAGGCGCCTTAATCTAATAGAAAAATGAAAAGGGGCATATTCAGTAGACTTGCCCTCGAGACCTTCCCCTTCTTCAGATAGGCGCCAGGTGGGTACTCCGCTTCATCCTCAGATGGCGCTGCGAAGTTGAGCTGGTCACCACCCACGCGGCCGAAGCCATCGTTGGGGTTGTAGCTGGAAAGAGGAGATGGGTCAATTTAGTAACATGAACTCTTGTAGACATTTTGTGCAGCATTACTCAGAACATGGTAGTTACAATCTGGGTGTCTTCAAATCACGAGTGAATCGATTTCTTCTACGCAAGCGTGCTCCATCGTAAACCGCATCATCGCTTAACATCAGGCGTACGCGATCAAACAAAAACCTATACCTAAAAAAAATTATTCGGAAATATAAAAAAAATAATCCATGTAGCTTTTCTATGCATATTAAAATCAGTTGCTCTGTTGCTGTCGGAATGAGGAAAAAACAAATAAACCAATTAAACACTTTCGCATTTATGTTTAATTAAATTATAAGGAACTTATTCAATACATTCTCCCACTACTCCCACCACCCCACTTAGTAAGTAAACATTTTGTAGCAGAATTTTCTGCTTGTAAAATAAGTTTGTTTTACTATGAAGTCCTCCGTGAGCGTGGCACTCCTTGAGCCAGAGACACCCACCCACGTTTCCGAGTCACATGTTCTCTGAAATTAGCCTTTGTTACTCCCCCCCACAGAATTCTCCCTATTACATAAGGTATTGTTGCTCTTTGCTACTACCGCACCACCTACCACCCCACCACTGACCTTTACCTATTTTTAATATTTTCCTCGAATTTTTTGATGGTTTCCGTAAAAGTTTTTTTTGTCACATAACAAATATAACGAGCAAACAGAAATAACAGTGTGTTTATTTATATTTATGGAGTAATTGTAGTCTTTGTAAGGACCGTTGATTATTACCTTTTCTTAAATATTTTCCTCCAATTTTAATTACGTCCCATAAACGTTGTTATTAAACAAAACATAAAGTTTATTTTTATTTGGAGAGTAATTATAAGCCTTTGTTACCGTAACCCACCTTTGTGACCTTTACCTATTTTTTTGTTGATTTCCTTATGTAAAGTTTTTTTTTGTTAATGTTTTCACGTGTCTTGATATGACAACAGTGAGTTTATTTTTATTTAGGGAGTTGTTTTTTTTTATTACCATCTATCGTTGACCTTTACCTTTTTTAAATATTTTCCTCTATATTTAATTACTTCCCACAAACGTTGTCCTTTTGCTAAAATTTTCACGTGGCCTGAAATAACAACCGTAAGTTTATTTTTATTTGGAGAGTAATTATAAGCCTTTGTTACTGTGACCCACCGTTGTAACCTTTACCTATTTATAATATGTTTTATTTTTTTTTGTTGATTTCCTTATGTAAAGTTTTTTTTTGTTATTGTTTTCACGTGTATTGATATGACAACAGTGGGTTTTTATTTATTTAGGGAGTTGTTTTTTTTTTTACTTTCATCTATCGTTGAGCTTTTCCCTTTTTTAATATTTTCCTCTATTTTTAATTATTTCCCATATGTAAACGTTGTCTTTTTGTTAAAATTTTCACGTGGCCTGAAATAACAACCGTAAGTTTATATTTATTTGGAGAGTAATTATAAGCCTTTGTAACTGTAACCAACCGTTGTGACCTTTACTTATTTTTAATATTTTCCTGGATTTTTTGTTGATTTCCGTTGAAGTTTTTTTTTGGTCACGTTTGCACGTGTCTTGAAATTACAACAGTGGGTTTATTTTTATTGAGAGAGTAATTTATAGCCTCTGTGCAGAGAATTTTCCTCTTACGTAGAGCCTTGTAGGCTTTACCTAATGTTTGAATTTATATCTGTATTTTATTTATATTGCTTTTACTAAATTTTGCTACCACTGTACCGTAGTCACGGTTGACAAAATGGGTTGCCGTTTAAATAAATTAATTTGTTTGTTTTTTTGTTTGTTTAATGACTAACCTAACCTAACCGTACTTCTATGACCATTCATGTGGTCTTCGACCCGTAATAGACGTATCGAACTTGGCTGACGAACCGCCGCCGCCGTCTGACCAACGGAAGAGAAAGACTGAGAATATATAATTTCCCTCTCATTTTCTCTCGTTGGTTGACGTGTCTGTTACAGGTCTTCTTGTTTTTTTTTTTTTAATTTTAAGTAGGTATAAATTTAGTCATTAGGTATTATAGATTAAGTTAAAAATACACGAGTCACGTGTTGTGTTGTTTTCGTGTCGTGAACTCGTGTGTTGTTTGTTTTAAAAATAATAGGTTGGGGAAAAAGTCTTTTCGTATTTTGTATGTATAAAGTTGTAGTAAAATCTCATCGGTTGTACTGTTTGTATCTGGCTGGTTTTGATACCATTAAAAATATGACATTTTAAAAAAGGAATTCAAAAAGTAAAAAGTTATTTCCCGCCATTTTTTAATTGTTTTTTTTGTTCGATAAAATGAATGAATCTAACGAAGAAATTCGATATATTTTGAAGTTTTATGACAAAAAGGGAAAAATGCGACACAAGCCGCGAATTAAATATGTGACGTTTATGGACCTAATGCAGTGTCATCAAAAGTAGCACAATGTTGGTTCAAGCGTTTTCAGTCCGGAAATTTTGATGTCAAAGATGCAGCTCGCTCTGGTCGCCCTGTTACGGATAAAGTCGTTGCCATTTCTGAAAAAGTGGAGCAAGATCGGCATATTAGTAGTTACGACGTAGCTGAAGAACTGGGGATCGACCACAAAACAGTTTTGACCCATTTGAAAAAGTCTGGGTATAAAAAAAACCTCGATATTTGGGTGCCACACGAGCTCACTGAAAGAAACCAAATGAATCGTGTGCGCATTTGCGATTCTCTGTTAAAACGTAACGAAACCGAACCGTTTTTGAAAAGATTGATCACTGGTGATGAAAAATGGATCACCTACGACAAGAATGTGCGCAAACGATCATGGTCAAAGGGCAGTGAAGCACCACAGACTGTAGCGAAACCCGGATTAACACGTAATAAGGTGATGCTGTGTGTATGGTGGGATTGGAAGGGCATCGTTCATTATGAGCTTTTACCGCCGGGCAAAACCATCGATTCGGATCTCTACTGCCAACAGCTGATGACACTCAAACAAGAAATTGAGAAAAAACGGCCGGTATTGATCAACAGAAAGGGCGTGGTCTTTCATCATGATAACGCCAGACCGCACACATCTTTGGCCACTCAGCAACAATTGAGAGAGCTTGGTTAGGAAGTGTTAATGCATCCACCATATAGCCCTGACCTTGTACCCTCAGATTTCCACCTGTTTCGGTCTCTTCAGAATTTTTTGGGTAGTGTTAGATTAACATCCAGAGAGGACTGTCAAAACTACTTGTTGCATTGTTTTGATCAGAAGTCCCAAAATTTCTACAGCAACGGGATCATGTCACTACCTACAAGATGGCAACAAGTTATCGAACAAAATGGCACATATATATTATAATCAAATGTAATTAAACTTGAAAAAAATATGTCTTGAATTTGTTTATAAAATACGAAGAAACTTTTTCCCCGACCTTATATATCAACGCAACTCAAGGTCAAAATCTTAAACTCAGATGATTTTTACACGTATACCTACGTTTAACTATTTTTTAGTTTACACGTTTAATTAAAACAAACTATCAAGTGCGTGCCATGATACGCTCGTAGTAGGAATCCGTAGCTATGCTAGAAATAAATAAACGTCATTACTAAGTCGTGTTTGCGGTTTACCAGAAGATCTATCTATACCTTGCTCGATTAGATTCTAGAAAGAATAGTAAGTTTTGTTGTTTTTAAAAGTAGGTACATAATACTGTAATACATACCAGTAATTTCAGTTCATGTGCTTTTTTCAGTTAATATTATTTTTGAATATTCCGTTTTAATAAAGTAACGTCATAGTCACGTGTAAAGGGTCATTTGCGATATCTATTATCTACCTATAACATAAAGTACCTACTCATTAATTCGCTGCAACGTTGAAAATCAAACATTATCAGTTCGATAGGTACATATAAATTTCGTTAAAACTCAGTGACCAGTAACGTGATTTAACATGTGCATAATTCAACAAATACACATAAATTTGTCCCAAAACTGAGACCAGAACCACCGGAGTATGGGCAGCAACGTCCTATTAGTACTCGATGAACGTACTGCGATACCCGAGCCGCCTGCCAGGCGTGGGGATTATGGCAACTCTAAGAGGGAGGGCTTTGTTCAGCAGTAGACGTTTTCTGGCTGATAATGTGATGTGTGTATGTGATTTAGAATTAGTTAAATGTTGTCAGGAAATAAATAAGGCTTGAATTATATAAATAAATATAATTCAACTCATCAATAAAATTGTTACTCCAGTCAATTTAATCGAGCCATAACTACTATGTATTTTTTAATTTTTTTTATTTTGGTGATGTTCATTATCTCTATGAAATTATAAGTATCTCCAAATCTCCCTTTGATTAAATAATATTAACTTTTTCAAAAGTTTTCAGTTTTGTCCTCCTGTTTCAGTATGAAGTAAAAGATCTGTAAATAGCAACCTGCTGACCCTGGTTGACTATATCTCCTCCAGACTTGACCGTAGGTTGCAAGTGGATGTGCTATACTTTGACTTCCGAAAGGCGTTCGATAGTGTCAACAATGATACTATTAGTGCTCTGGGGTTCATCCCGACCTTTCTTCGTGTCGTCGCAGATTACCTTCGCGATCGCCAACAGTTTGTCCAGCTTGGCTTGTACGAGTCTCACTCGACCCTATCACAAGCAATCCGGGGTGAATCAAGGATCAATTTTTGGACCTATACTTTTTGCCCTTGTGATTTACGATCTTTCTACAGTCGTTAAGCACACGCAATGTCTTTTTTGTGCGGAATTGCGGACCACTTGAAACTATTTCTAGAAATAAAAATGGTGGACGACTGCTTAAGGTTGCAGCAAGACATCGACGCTATTTATCAGTGGAGCGTAGACAACAAAATGGAATTTAACGTTTAAAAACATTTCGAGATTACTTTCGGCCGAATACGATGTCCAATTTTTAGAGTTTAATTACAAATCAAATAATACTGTAATATTATGGCTCACGGTCTAAGATTCGGGGGTCACATTCGACCGGACTCATTTTAATAATCACATCACGGTAGCCGCCTGAGAATCTTTCCGGCGACTAGGCTTTGGGCTACGGAACTCTAGATACATTTATAATATTGACGTTATCAAGCTGGTTTTAGTGCCTTTGTCCGGACTCCGGAGTAAGCTTGAAGCCAGCTCTCGTGTGTGGCATCCACATGAGGATAAATACACCCTCATGTTGGAGGTCATGTTTGCTGTACCGTGGTGTAGGACTGTAGCTCGTGAGAAGTCTCGATACGTAATACGCTCCTTGACGCGCCAGTCCAGAATGTAATATATTTGACGGCGCTTGGAGAAACATTGTTGCACAATGTTTGAGATATTGTAAAATAATTTCGAAAAGCGTTACGAAATAGTCTCATTCACATATAACGTGAATCACATATAACTCATATAATATTTTTTGTAATTCTAGATTGACATAGGTATATTGAATTATAATCTGACATTGTGTGTATAATTTATTCTCGTTTTTTTTTGTTTATTGTTATCTTTTTAACGTTTTGATTATTTAATAATTTTTGTTTATTGTAAGTAATAAGTCTTTTGACATTTGTTGTGATTTTGTGTATTTTTAATACATGCCTATTATTGTTGTCATTGGTGTAATTTGTTTTTGTGTGGTCTAATTTGAACTACATAAATAAAATGTCCATCCAAAGGTTGCCTGGAAGGCGATAAGGTCGTCTATTAACTGTCAGATTTTGTAGAAATTTTATGTTACTTTGTATTTTTTTCCGTGTATACGTAATAAAGTAATATGTATTGTATGTTATCTGTTAAATAACTCACGAGCGCAATCCAAGAAGCAGCTGATCAGGAATCCTCTCCTCCTTCGTATACGGTCTCAAAAGCACATTCATTTTAGAAAACAATATAAAGTTCTCTTAGTCTTTAATTGTGCACTCATCTAGTAAATCACACACTAATATTGTAGACCATAAATTAGTCCCTAAAGTCCTGGGCAGTTCTGGTATAATTCCCCAATGTACTAAAAACCGTGTCTTAATCACACTCACAACACGAAAAACACGTCACAATTCGTCAGTCGCTCATTCCAACAATGACTACGATCGCAAGATTCTATCGCTCGTAGGTATTTGCGTAATAAGTAGGGTGACCATAATTTTGTGTGGGATGTTTGTAGTTGTGTGCTGCTCAATATTGAAGTGTGCGTTTGTAGAACTAGGAAGAATACAGTTATATGATTATTTACGGGATATTTACCGTGGTAAGGTTGTGGAAGGAGCTCCCGATATTTCGGCGCAGTTACATGCACCATGTTCACGGGAAGACGTGCACGTCTTCCACAACCTTACCACGGTAAATATCCCGTAAATAATCATATAACTGTAGTGAATAACCGTGATAGTTTAAAACAGTTTTAGTAAGAATATGCCAGTATGCGCAATACGTGTTTGCCGCGCCCCTTTCACTTTTTGGCAGACTTTTTTCGGTACTAGCTCGAGTTTGACTTTTTACTAAGTAGGTACCTATTTATTTACTGACTGCTCCGGTGGCTCAGTTGGTAGTGAACCTCCTTTTTGCGCTTGGGGGCGTGGGTTCGATTCCCATCTAGGACAAACATTTGTGTGATGAACATTTGTGTTTGTTCTATGTCTGGGTGTTAATATCTATTTAAGTATGTATTTAAAAATATATATGTACGTATATCAGTCTCTGGCAGCCATATTACAAGCTTTGCTTAGTTTGGGGTCAGATGACCATGCCTACAAAAATGTCTTAGATATTTTCAGTTTTATTTGATCAACATACCTATATTTTTTTAAACATAATACTCAAATTATTTTCGAGGACACCTTCTAAGGAACATTGGGCTCATTATTTATTTATGTTCCTAGGAAGCGAAATATAAATTTTAAACCATCAAAAATCACACTCCAGGCGCAGTGTCATCACCGCAAACGCCGCTCTGAGGTACGGACTGTCTTACTGTCTGACTGATTACTCTTTTAGTCTACGAGGTTACGATCGATGTTTCTGTCAACAGGTATCGACGTGCTAATTTTGGGACTCACATCGCCTTAAGCAGATTAGTCCCGAGTTCTTTTGCGGCGTGGTCACAGCAGTAGAGCAACAGCGGCGAACGGTAGCAGCGGCGCGGCGTGGCGGCCGCACGTGTTTCCAGACGGCGTACCTACGTGAGTGGCTGTAGGTACCTACATGATCGTAGGTCGCGTGTTTAAGTTTGGAACTATTGGCATTCGTGTCGAAGAGTCGGACTATAGTACCTATGAACTTATATCGATATAAATCAGATTCGATCATACTAATATTATAAACGCTAATGTTTGTGTGTAATGAGTATGTTTGTCCGCATTCAAATCTGTAACAGTTGAACTGATTTGAATTAAATTTATTATGGAGGTAGACATATAGTTTATCCCGGAAATGTTCATGGTTGCGGTAGGAACGCAGAGCTAGCAGGGCGCTGTTAGTCGTCTATATAAAATGTGATTCGCACTACTTCCATCCCAGTGGTCCAGCCATTGATAATATATAAATAATTAATGGGTCCAGCACCGATTGCTTTTCGTTTATAATTCCTTATCATCCTGTCGTATTATGCTGTACGTCAGTAGTTCAAAACTTTACCCATCGAATTATTGATAGTCGTCCAAACTTGTTTATGATAGTTCATAGTTCCCATACCCGTTCTGCTCAGTGTTTATTCCGTTTTGATGTGAACTTACGCTATAGCCATTGAATATAATCACAAATTGAATAATACATACATCCTTCATCGGTAACGACTTTCCTCAAATCAAGACGAAATCAAATAATGAACAAATAGAGACGATCTGATTTGGATTTTCTACAAGTAAAGAAAACGTGACTTATGAATTAAATATATATTTCAAACACCAAACAGGCAAACCAATTGACCAATAAGAACTTCGTAGCTGTCTGATTTGAGTTTACCACGGTAAAGAAAAGGCCAAAGATATCAAACGATTCTAATCCGAAGTCTTGCTCACTCTTGTTGATGTTATGAGGTTTTAGGTTTACCTACTTAATTTTAAAATAAATCTCGTTAGTCGCCAATCGCGCGACTGCGTCGATGCAGTGATGCAGTATGCAGTCGCTAAATCGCGCAATTACGATGCTAAAAGTCGCTTGTCTGCTAAGGCCCTTAATATGTTAGCGTGCTTCACGCCCTCACATTAAATTTTCTGTGAACCTATAGCGATATCATGTTTCAATAGACATTTTTCCAACAAACAAAAGTGATAAAACAAATGTTTTATGCGTAAGTAGTGTACCTACCTGCAGTAATCGTGAGTAGCATGTGATACGTTAGTAATTCCGGTGTAATATAAATAAAATGAATAGTAAACACCTTCCTTGCTGATTTATTGGTACAACCGAAAAGAGAAGTCGTTTTTTTCATTTCTGTGATTGGCACAAGTAAGTTATTGTATTTTTTTAGACTGTGTAGATGTATTTTTGCATTGCTAGTGTTGTAGGTACCACTTTCATCTGTACTTTTTCCGCTCACCTATTTTTGTCCGGTGATTTTATACTTATGTTTTAAAAACAGCACTGAGCGGTTGTGCAAGCAAATGACGTCACCTAACACGTGTGGACACAGATAAAATAAAAGCTACTATAGGACTCACGTGTCCACCGCTGCTACGGTGGAGCTATCACCTTAATCTGTGCCAGGGTAATGCTCTGTAAATGTCGAATGAAATGCTAGAAAAATTTAGAATTATAGACAATAATAATAAGCGCTACAAAAAGTTTATAACTGCAGTCTTACTGCAGGACTAATTGTGTTTTAGATTAGTGTGTTAGTGGTTTTATAGTCTTAAGTATTTAAAGTAAGTACTAGATAGTATCATCGACAAAAGAATAGTATTCATCTATTTTTAACCGACTTCCAAAAAGAAGGAGGTTCTCAATTCGCCTGGTTTTTTTTAAATATGTTTTTACCAGTACTTTCGACTGGGTGAACCGATTTTGATGATTGTTTTTTTTTTTTTTTGAAAGCTGGTGCTTCCGTGTGGTCCCATTTCAATTTGATCCATTTTTATGAAGTCGGTTTTTTATATTGATAATTTTTCCGTTTGGTTTCCGTTATCGGTAACTAATTACCATAGAATGATTAATTGTTAAATGAAGTGCTAGACGATTATAGAATTATAGACGTTTAAATTAATATAATAATAAGCGCTAAAAATTCAGTTTCTATCTGCAGGACTATTTGTGTTTTAGAATAGGTTGTTAGTGATTTCAATAGTCTTCGTTGAAGTACTTAGTACTAAATATTATTTATCTATTATATCCGTTCGATTTCCGTTAACGGTAACTAATTACCATAGAATGATTAATTGTTGAATAAAGTGCCAGACGATTATATAATTATAGACGTTTAAATTAATATAATATTAAGCGCTACAAAATAAGTTTATGTTTTAGATTAGTTTGTTAGTGATTTCAGATATTATTTATCTATTATTTCCGTTCGGTTTCCGTTATCGGTAACTAATTACCACAGAATGAATAAGTTTTTAATGAAGTGCTAGACAGTAATATAAAAGAATTATAAACGTTTAAATTAATATAATAATAAGCGCTACAAAATACGTTTATGTTTTAGATTAGTTTGTTAGTGATTTCAGATATTATTTATCTATTATTTCCGTTCGGTTTCCGTTATCGGTTACTAATTACCATCGAATGATTTTGATATTGTTATGGATATTGTAACAACTTGTGATGCGATGGCCTAGATGCCCTAGATGTTGATGCAGTGCACTGTGGCGTGGAATGCGGTCACTGTAGGACAATTACAAGGTCAAGTGCCAGTATTTTTTCTGACCGATTACCACAACAACAATTAATATATATATTTTTTATATTTGAGAGTATGAAAACGTAACAAATACAAGTGGATCAGATTAAAAACCGACTTCAAAAATATATGAAAAACGTAATAAGTGCCTATAAAATTTGAGGATTGCCCTCGATTTTCCTGGGATCCCATCATCAGATCCTGATGTGGTGACAATGGGACCAAATTGGAAGTAGGTATAGAGTAGGTATACTTCCAAATCTTACAAAATTGAGATTTATATAACAGCTGTCATTACGCAAAGTTTCATGCACTTATCTTAATAATTATAGAAGTTAGAAGGTTATGAAAAATTCGGACAGACAGAACGAATTTATAAGGGTTCCTTGTCGGGCTACGGAACCCTAATAATTATGTATGAAAGTTAATTAATTCTGTGAACTAATATTAGAATGAACCCAAAATTAGACTCAATTTAATACTGGCTATGGTTCAAAGTATACATCGTAAAAATCGTGTTGTTGAATGTTTGTCCGACCAAGTCACGTGCTGAGACACGTTGGAATTAAAAAGGCTATATTTTGCTTCTTTACGTTGAATAAAATAAAGTCTTATGTCCAGTAATTTAGGTAACATTATCGTAGTTACGCGGGTGATAGCGTGATGTGGCGTAATATAAAGATCTACAACAAGGAGAATACGGACATGGTGAAAAGTGTTTTCGTTAGTTTTTCATTACTCTACTTATTATAATAAAAACAAAAACAGACAACACATTTTTGTATTAAAGACAGACACACCACAGAGTTATTAAAATCTGCAAGTTGAAGTGGCAATGGGCATGCCAAATCGCTCGAAGAATTGATAACCGATGGGGAAGAAAGGTTCTTGAGTGGAGACCGCGAACCGGAAGACGCAGCGTAGGTAGGCCTCCCACTAGATGGACAACGACATCGTGAGAGACGCGGGCATCCAGTGGATGCAGATGGCAGGTTGTCGTTCAGTGTGGAGGTTAAAGGGGGAGACCTATGTTCAGCAGTGGACGTCTTATGGCTGATGATGATGACAGACACACCAAGAAAATTATGTGTAAAATATCTTTTTAGGGTTCCGTACCAAAGGATTACTAAGACCCTATTACTAAGACTCCGCTGTCCGTCCATCTTTCTGTCTGTCTGTCTATGATATGGTAGCTAGGGATATGCTCGTCTCGATTCTCGACACGCTCTTGGCAAGTTATTAAGAAATTAATGATAGTTTAAAACAGTGTTTAGAAATTAATGAGTATGAGGTACAGAAGTAAGTACGTATAATTATATGGAAAAAAATGTATCAATATAAAAGGATCGGTACCATAATTACACAGTATGGACATTGTAACAATATTTGCCTTGGTCACAAAAGACATAATAGCAGAATGCAGTAGTGTGGATTGTAGAGCAATTTGTTACAAAGTTTGCATTTATAATTTACTAGCTGCGACCCGCGGTGATGAAAATCGGTGATGATGATGAAAAGTAGTAGCCTATGTGTTAATTCAGAACATAAGTAATGTAAAGTTATATGATTATTTACGGGATATTTACCGTGGTAAGGTTGTGGAAGGAGCTCCCGATATTTCGGCGCAGTTACATGCTGTGCGTGCATGCATGCAGTCAATCTTCCCGTGAACATGGTGCATGTAACTGCGCCGAAATATCGGGAGCTCCTTCCACAACCTTACCACGATAAATATCCCGTAAATAATCATATAACTTTAGTGAACAACCGTGATAGTTTAAAACATAAGTAATGTATATTCCAAATTTCATTCAAATCCATTCAGTCGTTTCTGCGTGATTGAGTAACACATCCATTCATACATCCATCCAAACTTTCACATTATTTTTTTAGTGGGATTTGTTTGATCGTATAGGTTTATGTGATACGTATATCTACCTATTTACTTGTAATTAAATACAAGTAAAAATAGCTCAACTAAAAATAGCTAATAAGCTTAATATTTAAAATAAACGTAGGTAAGAATATAATAACAGACCGCCAAATGTGTGGCATTAAAATTTATTTTCTCAGACGTAACAACACTACGTTTAAAACACAGTCATAAGCAGTCCAAGTATTTACTAGAGTAAAAGAATTAGGTACCTACGTTACGTGAAATGAAACGGTAGACCACTAACCGTCTAAGAAACTAACCTTCTTATATCTACTAACCGTATAAGAAAAAACCTGTCCATCCGACGTACTTATGACGTGAAAATCAATTGAAATGAAAACACTTACAATGGGTATTATTGAGGTACAAAACAATTTTTGTCCTTTATTTTTTTTTACGGCTGAACTTTGCAACTTATTGCCAAGTTCAACGCACTTTTCGGACCAACCAATAAAAAAAATGGTCCATAGAGAAACCTGTATAAAAGCGAGTTTTCAAACATATCGCTTTGAGCTTATATCTACGTGAGAGTTCACATTGTTACAAAAGTTGCACGTGCGTGATCGAATTGATTGATTGGAAACCTGAAAGATAATTCACAAAATACTATTTTTGGCAAGCGTGATAAGCAAGTCATAAATCATATTTTTAAACCAAAACAAATGCAACCCTTAAAAAAAGTCTGCGGTTTGATATTTTAATAAATTTTTTACGACAGTACCCTTAGTACAAGATTTGATAGTTTTCGAAAACTTTTTTCTTTTTCGTATTGTTCTACACATTAGCCAAAAATACTATTGTTTCACTTCTGATTACATATTGATAAGCTATCGGGGTCACTCAACTATTAACTGCTCTGAATGAATAAAATTCTATTTCAATTTCAAACGTTTTTGTTTTCAAATTCAAATGTATGTTTTATAACTATTATAAATTAATATTATCACATCACGTCACGTCTATGTATGATGCTGCTTTATGGTGTTAATAGGGTTACAAAAATATATCTTAAAAGTTATTAACAGTCAATTTAAATTTAACGAACATATTTATACCCGTGTCGTATGTGTTTTTAGCATCAGCAGTCTCTCTGCTCATCTCATCCAGCTTATTGGCAAAGTATTTATCCAAAATTACATTTACAAATACGTTTACAGAGTCTATTTTCTCAATTAACCAACTGTTTATTTATATCTATAGGTAATTACTTATATTACAGTTAAAACGAGTTTTTAGTTAGAACGCGTTTTCACTAGTTAAAACCAGTTTTTACTGGATGCCTTGGTTAATACTAGAATTTCCTAGTTATAACTTCAATTTACTGATATTTAGTAAAAACTAGTTTTGAAGACAGACATAACTAGTTTAAGTACTTAGTGCATAGCTGTTTAGAGGAAATGATTCAATTTAATCAATGAAGTACCTATTTATTAGGATGGAAAACATTGGTATTGTTTAAGATATTATTCATTGAGAATATTTAAAGCATCATTACTGTCGACAATTAAATCAAAACAATGAAACAGATTATAACGAAGTAATTTTGTTAAAACTTGTTTTATCTAGTTTTTAGGGTTCCGTACCCAAAGGGTAAAACGGGACTCTATTACTAAGGCTCCGCTGTCCGTCCGTCCGTCTGTCCGCCCGTCCGTCCGTCCGTCCGTCCGTCTGTCACCAGGCTGTATCTCATGAACCGTGACAGTTAGACAGTTGAAATTTTCATATATGATGTATTTCCGTTGCCGCTATAACAACAAATACTAAAAAACAGAATAAAATAAATATTTAAGGGGGCTCCCATACAACAAACGTGATTTTTTTTTGCTCGTTTTTCGCTCGATGTTGATAACGGCAAGAGGTAGACGCTTGAAATATTCACATAATATTTATTTAATATATTTACTTTAAAAATCTATTTTTTTTTACGGAACCCTTCGTGCGCGAATCCGGCTCGCACTTGGCCGGTTATTATTTATCATATGACTTCTATAAGTAATTGGTCTATATCCATACAACAACAACAACACTGCAACTTTTTTTTTAAATGTTTTAACATAATGATTTCTAGAAGTTATTAACAATATAGTAAAAGGTGTATTTAAATTTAGCCAGTAGTTTAGTTTAGACCTGTGTCCAACAAACGTGCTGGGCCCCGATTCTACTAAACTAATTGTTTTTCAATTGTTAATGAATTGCCTCAATTTTTTTACTTTTGACACTTTATCTATACAAAAAGTGTAAAAAAAATACATTTTGTGGCAATTCATTAACAATTTAAAAACAGTTTTGTTTTTCACTTTTGACACTATCTATGCCAAAACTGTCCAAAGGCAATTTTTGAGAAAATTCATTAACAATTCTAAAACAATTGGTTAAGTAGAATCGGGGCCCTGATCATTTAAATTCTATTAATAAAGCAGTTGTGTTTCAAGCGGTCGTAGTGTTCTGGCAATGCTATGCTACACTACGCTCTCTAGTCTATCTAAAATTACAGAAATAAAACACATAATTTATAAAATCTGTTCTTAAGATAAACTGTGTGTTTTTAACAACCAAGTTTTATAGCTCGGTTTTTAAATGCAATCTTATTACAAAATGTGTGACTATTTTGTATCTGGGAGATGAATTGGACAGTTTTATGTTGGGATTATTACTATTTAGGGTTCCGTAGTCCTACAAGGAACCCTTATAAGTTCGTTCTATTCATCCGTCTGTCTGTCTGACCTGTCCGTCCGTCCCTGCGATAAAAAAATATGTGTATAATTTTTCGAAAGTACGTTTTTTTTAGAACCTTCTAACTTCTATAATAATTAGGAAAGTGAATTAAACTTTTCAAAATTACAGTTGTAGCTTATTAGTAGATTTCAAATTTCAATTTTAAAAGTAAAAAATTGCGGTCAAATGCCTGTACTTACTAAATAAAACATGTTTTTTTTAATCAAAAACTGCAAGTGTTTTAAAGTCTTTTTGCTGATATGTATTTTTTATTCTTGGCGAAGGCGAAAGAGAGAAAAAAAAACATAATTTTTTCTTCTCCACCTAAGTAGAAAATTATTATTGATTACCATCACGAAATTGCTTCAAGTAAAAAGTTTGCAATGTAATGTTGTTTTTCTTCTTATCATATTTTTTCATATGATCATTTGATCATTCCCGCCACAGGAGGCATAACATTTTTGATTTTTCACAAAAGAACATTAAGTATGTTGATTCCAATGTGTAGTGTAGTAGCTAACTGCGCTGCCTATTCGATTGAAGATTTTTAATATGATGTAGATATTTTGTAGTAATTGTTTATTCTACATCCGCCTTTAATCACCTATCATTATCGTAGGTACCGTATTTAAATTAATATTGATTGGTTTTTTTATATTACAGGCATTGCTGTCATTTTAATATCTCTATCAGAATGTTTTATTGAACACGTGTTTTGAATCAAATGATATTATTTGTCTGATAAATTATGATGAAATTTTATAATAAATAAATTCCTAGGTATAGGATAGGTACTAGATGCTTGCTTATGTGTATAATTATTTGATTTTATAGACTCGCACTTGATCGGTTATTTTTTAATTGATAAATTATTGTATTTTGTTGTGATATGGAACCCTAAGTAAGCGAGCCCAACTCGCACTTGGCTTGTTTATTTAATGTTTAGTTACCGATTTCTCCGCCAACTGTTGACTGATAAAAAAAACTTTTTTCTGTAGTGTATACTTCCAAATTGGTCCCATTGTCACCAAGTCAGAATCTGATGATGGGATCCCAGGGAAAAAGAGGGCAACCCTCAAACTTTACAGGCACTTATTACGTTTTTCATATATTTTTGAAATCTGTTTTTAACGTGATCCACTTGTAATATTTTAAGCTAAGTACCTAGAAAAAAAATAATTTAAATTTCCATTTTTTTTGCCATACATGTTATTTAATGTGCGTTTCGTGCTTGCGTTTGATACTGACTGACTGAAACCGCTAGGTAGGTACTTCCATGCATTGTGATCTAAAACCCTACACGAAAATAAGTACATATAAACATAAAAATAATATATTACTTTCATTAATTTATATACTTGTTCCTACCTGCTTTCCTGCTTACCTAACTTGCAAAGTTTGTATGTATTTTAATTAAATAAGTCTAGCTAGGGCCTCTCTCCGCTGATTAAGTTACGTACACTTATTGTGGACTTACTAATTCTCTCAGCATGGACCTCCACTACCACGTGCCGTCACGAGTCACGTTATAGTTCACGGGTTCTTGCGTAAACCTAGCCAACTAACGTTCCGAACGCCCGCCGCGCCACTCCGTGACGTAACTATCCCGATAACACTCAATATCCAGCAGTTTATCTCTTAGTTTATCTATTCATTTATTTATTTATAAATCACAGTCAATGTTGACACTCATAGGACGCTACAAATGACCAAAGAGAATACAAACGCTACGCTAGAGAAATTCCTACTGTTACATATTTTTTTAAGGCACAATTGCCTGGGCGTGATGTTGACTTTTTGAAATTTGTTTGTATATTGCGGTGGTACGGAACTCTCAGTGCGTGAGCCCGACTCGCACTTAGCCGGTTTATTTTATACACAATCATACGCATCGACAGAAAGTACAACACAAATCATTTACCTAAGCACCTACTATTTAAAACAAAAGCGGCCTTTTGGTCATTATTTATATTTTTAGTAGTGCCGATACTACGTACTTTAAAAATTAACCAACATATACGTACTAAAAATGCCGGCCGGACTTTTATTGAAATGTCTGGCTCAGGACTTTTTAATTTTGATGCCATATCAATCACCCTAAGGCCGGTCACTCATACCATGATGAGCATGATGGAGTTTTGGCACCAAGGTGGAAAAAATATGTCGGCTCGTATTATTTTCCTAAACTTGTGTATTTTCGAGTGTTAATGTGTAATAATAATGGATTATTATTTATTAAGTGTTCGTGAATGTGCTTGAATGTGGGGAAGTGATATAACAAGGTGAAACATGTCTTTTCATGTTGTTTCCAAAACTCCATAGAAGTCTATTGTAAAGCCTCCACCACTTTACTGGGGCATGAGTTTGACTTGACCGTGACTTACTTCGCTTGACTCTGACTGTGACTCGTTTGACGCTATTTAAGACTAAGTAAACTTGATTAATATTTCGTCCGAAGGACTTCGTATCCATGGTCATGAAAAAATTTACAACAACAATCATACCATGATGATAAAAATGGACCCAATAAATACATTTAAAGGTAACTTAAATGTAAAATATGAATCACAAGGTATAACTAACATGCCGCTATGCTCGATAAAATTAGAATAATAAACAACACGTTTGTCTGACGCTACGCTCGGAGAATTCGCATACACGTGCTGTGTGCTGTGAAACGACGGGCGACTTTACCACTAAATGGAGAAAAGAACAGAGTTACCACTTCAAAAATAATGCTACTAGTATAAATCGTTTTTTCACACCACCTGCTCGGCAATGTCCACTTACATATCATGCAACCTCAACGTAAAGTAAAGCATTCTCAAAGCTAAAGGGATATAAAGTTTTATGAAACTCCCTAGGGAATAAAGTTATTTGAATTTGGAACGTCAAATTCGTGTGGAAACTCGTGGAAAACTCTAAGTAAAAAAATGCCCATATGGCATTGTAAAGAGGTTTGTTCGAAAATCGAACTGGCCACCATGAGCAGAGCTATAAAAACCGGTGCGTTTACAAATAATGTAAAACAAAAGACGGTGTTTGGTGTTTGGCCAGTTCGATTTTCGAAAAAACCTCTTTACAATGCCATATGGCCATTTTTTTACTTAAGAGTTTTCCACGAGTTTCCACACGAATATGACGTTCCAAACTCAAATCACTTTATTCCCTAGGGAGTTTAATACAACTTAATATCCCTTAAGAGATAATGTTTTACTTTACGTTGAGGTTACATGATATGTAATTAGACATTGTCAAGCAGGGCCCCGTATTCTACTAAACCAATTGTTTATAAATTGTTAATTAATTTTCTCAAAAATTGCCCTTTTGACACTTTTGGTTTAGGTAAAGTGTCAAAAGTGAAAAACCAATTGTTTTTAAATTGTTAATGAATTGCCTCAAAAATTACCCCCTTATGACACTTTTTGTACAGCTAAAGTGTCAGAAGTAAAAAATTATAGGCAATTGAAAAATAATTGGTTTAGTAGAATCGGGGCGGGGGCCGGGGACGCCGGGGTGGTGTGAAAAATGCTTTATTGTGAGTTTTGTCTCTGTGCTATTCACTACTCTATAACGATAGCCTTCTACAGTTGACATCATACCCTACTTACATAAACGTATCGGTACCTAGCTATAATATAATATCGCCCACAAACATGATTCCACGAAATGATCGTTTTTGACAGCCAAGCGCATGCACCAATATAAAACTACCTTATATCTGGCTGGCTACAAAAGTTTCTTTCTGTAAATAATATGTCACTGCAGTCAGAGTTATAGGTATTTAAAGTGTAGCGTGTTGCTTAGGTGCTTAGGGTTACGTAGAAAATGCACTATCAATAATACCCATCATTGTGAACATTTTTACATTGGTACCAACCCTGAAATCGCTAATGAAAATATAAGCTATTCCATAAAAACGGTCAATGATCATTTGACAGCTAATATTTAATTTAAATTTACATTTATCAGGGCCTGATTCACTTACTACAAACACGTTTGTAACGCGGCGCGACAAGTTAACATCAAAAAGTTTGACCTTTCCTTTCCTAAGCAATACACGAGCGTGTGTTAGTGAATCAGGGCCCAGATTTAATAAAAAAAATAGTTCCAGGCGCGGATCCAGCCCTCAAAAAAAGTCGTGGTCACAGCCATCCGAAAATCAGGCAAGTGCGAGTCAGCGTATGAACCTTGCTCGTGCATGATCGATATAGTGCATTCCTACAAAGGAAATGTTTATAAAAAATTATAAGACGGCCTGACCAAGATTTTGTACAGTGTATGATGGTAGTTTCACGAGGGTAAAGCCTTGGGGCGTCATAAGTCACGTATTAGGGTTGTGGGCATGCCCATCGTGCCCACAACGGTGGATCCGCGCCTTTTTAGTTCCGTACAGTTTCGTTCTTTAAAGCAGCCAGTGACCGAAAGTTTATTTTTAAGTTTTAAAGTGATCATGAAAATATACATTATTTTTCGTACTTAATTGATTTTTTGTTGGACAGTAAACAATATTATTGAGCGAAAAACATTAAGTATATTTTGTAATTGTGTTGTACCTACTCTACTCATTCCTTACTTTGTTGTTTTAATCTATTCAATTGATTCTACAAACTAGTTACAGTAGGTACCTACGTGTGCATTGTGATTGGTACAACGGAGTGCAATTACTGCACGTGTCTGCGTGCTTAATGGGGACAATGACCATTGGAGGTCTCCATTTAGTTAGCAAAGATAGCCCTCATTTATGGTTGCTATCTTTAAAATTTTGCAACCAGTACAATGTGCGTGAAAACCCCGGATTTTAAAGCCTAGAACCCGAACATGTCAACAGGGCCCCGATTCTACTAAATCAATTGTTTTTAAATTGTTAATTAATTTTGTCCTTTTGACTCCATTGGTATAGACAAAGTGTCAAAAGTGAAAAACCAATTGTTTTTAAATTGTTAATGAATTGCCTCAAAAATTACCCTTTTGACACTTTTTGTATAGATATGTAGTGTCAAAGGAAAAAAAATTTGAGACAATTCATTAACAATTGAAAAACAATTGGTTTAGTAGAATTGGGCCCCAGGATTTTTTAAACATAAGTATAATAACTAATGTGGAGCCGCCATAAAAATCGCAAGCGGGCCGTGTGTCGCGGGCGGCCCAAGACAAACGAACCCGGAAAACCAAGATTATTTTTCAAACCCGGACTACAATAATGAAGCACCGCCCGGACGCTCCCCGGATGCCCTCTAAACTAGGGCAAATCCGGGGAAACCCGGACGGATGGCAACCCTACCCTCATTTATATTCCCAGGGTTTTTTTAAACTGCTACGTCATCATAACTAATATCTTTGGATATTTTAGCCTGTACCGTGTATAGAAGTAAGAACAAACATTCTTGTAAAACACTTTGGACTCACGTATGTGTGCCTCAGCCATAACCCTCTGATGCGTTTCTGCGAAATTTATGTATGTAGTAGGGTACCTAGTCCTACTTGCGTAAAAGCCGTAACAGATGTAGTACGTTCCACGTACCACGGACCGCATTTTCTCTGTCCCTCCTGTTGGTCAGACGACGGTCCGTGATACGTACGTCTGAAAAACACCACCACACTAGTGATTGACAAAGGTATCTGACTTCCGGTATAAATTAAATCCTTTGACGCAGGTTTTATGCACCATGAATATTAAACGAGCAGATATCATTAACGCATTTAATAGCAAAATATCCAAGTTTATTAATCTCTACATGGTATAAAACAAAGTCGCTTTCGCGTCTGTCTCTCTGTATATCCACTAACTCCTAAACCATGCATGATGCAACGGATTTTGATGCGGTTTTCACCAGTAGTTACTTACATAATTTTTCACGGAAAGTTTATATAATATAATAAAACTTACACCCGTGCGAAGCGAGGGAGGGGGCTCGCTAGTTAATAATAATATTAATGTCAATAAGTTATTGTAATACATGCATAAAGATTGAACTAGGTACCTAGTTGTTTTCTAACACTATATAAAAACATAAATGGATGTTTTTTTAATGCAAATAAGGTTGTATGATTATGTTATTTGAATACCTAGGTCGATACTCGAACATAAACACATAGTACTTACCTAATTATAACAATTTATACGAGAAAAGGTTAGCTCCTAAAGATCGCCCTGCTGGACCCGTTTCATCTCGTTTGAGACCGCGTAGTCATTGCTATCTAAGGACCTAATTTTTGTTTTTGTATCAGCAGGACAAAATAAAAGACAAATTATTAAAAGCACAGAATTATACTGGTATGATAAATACAAACGGAAACTGCCAGCGTGAGATTATAGCATAGGGGAAGATTGGGTACCTTCGTACACGGGGAACATTCGTACAGTAGCTATATCTAGACAACTATACATGTTAGCGTATTCATCGCTGAGGGCATGCCCCGCGCCCGTATGCACACCTCTCTCGCGGAGCGAGGCAGCAGTGCAGCCGCTGATCACGGGGAAACCGGATGACGCGGGTATAGCAGCGCGTAAGTAAAAATTTTACGTTACTTTAGTATTGTTTTTCTATTGTAATTTTTATTACCTTTGAGTAGATGTTTTATGTAGATAGTTAAAATATTGGTATAATCATGTTATGTGTATTAAATTTAATGTTTTCGTTTACATTTTGAACTAAAATATTAATTATGATATTGGTATACATTGGGGAACATTCATACATATAGGTATGGGGTAGATTCGTACTGTACGAAAGTACCCCAAACATGGGGTAGATTCGAACAGTTATTGAATATCAGAATTATTTTATTTCAGAATCATGCGTAATAACATAAAATAAGGGGCCAGAAACCAAGAAATCGATGAAGAGGCGATGACAAATGCTATCAAAGAAGTTTTGGACAAAAAATTGTCATTTAGGAAAGCCGCAGAAAAATACGACGTTAAACCATCAACGCTAGAATCTCGCATTGCAAAACCTACTCCAGGCCTACCTCCCATGCAAGCAGATCAGCCAGACCCTAGTGTGAATCCAGGTGATAATAGTGACCCAATCATTGCTAACAAAACTCGCCATCCACCACTGATTTCACCTCCCAGGTCACCCTCTATCACTAGCTGACGGCAACAATCATGCAGCATAGACGTCGACACCTGAAGGATTACTAACACCTGAAATGATATGGCTATTCCCTAAGATAAACAGAAGTACGATCACTGAACAAAAAAAAGACGTGAGCTGGGTAAACCAAGAATTTATACTGACACCCCTGAAAAAAATTAGACTAGAAGAAATATACAACATTAAAACAATTGAGAAAGAGGAGCAAGAACGAAAGAAATAGAGCAAAAGAAATGAAACGAGCTTTATATTTGATATATCACAGGAAGATATAACATGTAACAGATGAACAGAAAAAGATCAGTAAAGCATTACGTTGGACAAGTTATTGAAAGATACAGAGTACAAAGTCAAATTTTTGAGAAAAAAGGCAGGACCTTGTAATTTCGTATTTCCAAATACTACAGATGAAGGGACTGTTTATACATCGGACATCGTTTTAATTCTACCATCTTGAGCTTCCAAAAAGACTTTTCCGCTTACAATGTCCAGTAGACGATGATTGATTCGTATGTTGTCTTTAAGGTTGTGTAGAAGCATATTAGTATTTAAGTTTTAATTTTTTAACGAAAAAGTGTTACTTTTATTTCACGACTGATTATTGTTGTAATTTAATTTAAGATACAATGCTAAGACCGTCATGTATAAATACAATAAAACTAAACTCTTCACAAGATATGGGCTATTTTTATGCAGCTGTACGAAGGTTCCCCAGTATGTATGTAGGTACCCCTCACTTAGTACGAAGGTGCCCCACTCGTGGGGCCATTTCGTACGTTTCCCAGTTTTTTGAAAACTTGATATAACTTGAATATGCAAAGAGATACAAGCATTAAATTATATTAGAATTAAAGCCTAAAATATGAGCTATAGAACAGTATTAAATGTAGTTTGAATAAACAAATACTTTTTTATTTATTTGGTAAAGAGTAAAAACTGTACGAAGGTTCCCAATCTTCCCCTACATAATCGTTTACATTTTGCAATAAATTACCATAGTTATATTTTATGCACCGTCTATAGGTATTAGGTATTTTATATCAAGTTCGTTAGCAAAAGAGTCTCGCGATGCAAGTGCAATCCCACGATTCCTACGAACGTGATGCTTGTCAGTGTGCGTGTCGATTATTGCTCACAGCCGGCAAGCCTGCTGTGTGCGTGAAACGGTCACGTTTCGCGCGGCGTGTCGAGGCCACGTTCACCCGCCCCCACCTCCTGTGTGCCCCGCAACGTCACGTGTTTCAATGTGATATTTTTACCTCACTTTCCCCACAAATCACAACATAACACGTCCAAAGATAATTGTTTTATCAATTTTTTTTTTGATGCATTGAGTGCATATTATTCCTATAGATACTGAATGAGAAATGAATTTTGGTAGGTAGGTACCTATCTAGGCTGTATCTATAGGTAGGTAAATACCTATTTTGTTTTTTTAGATAGGTGCAAATATTTAGCTTAGGTCTTAGGCTTAGGTATTATAACATAGACACGTAGAAAAAAGTGTTTATTTCGGTAAATTTTCTGGTTACAATTAAGACTGATTATGGCATATGAATGTAAAAATTTAAAGTATTAGCACAGGTATTAGGTACCTAACTACCTAGTACCTACCTAGGTACCTACCTACTAAAAATAAGGGTAAGTTTATAATTAGGTAGGTACTGAACAACAGTGATTGGTGATTTTCAGTGATAATAAAATTGTGCAGGGCACAATTTAGTCATAAGAAGGAAGTGCTTACCCTATTTTTGAACTTTATATTAGTGCATTTTCTGTAGCTCCCAGGGTTGCTGAACAGATTTATCATTTACATGAAATGTAATAGAAAAAACCTTTCTTCGAATACGTAACTACATAAGCAAATTCAACTAATCTTACTAATATCTTTGAATACTTACATATTCCCTCAGGGAAATGCAAAATAGGTACCTAGGTACTACCCTGAGCTACTTACCTAAAAATTGCACGTAATGTTTTACGTGCGCTGGGCGCTGCTAGTAGGTACCTAATAATAATATCGTAGGTAGGTAATAAGTACCAGTACCTATATACCTACTTACGTAGATTTTCTTTTAGTATATTAAAATCATTAACATTAAAAATATTATACGAGTAAATATAGGTAGTTGTCATGTGCAAAACTTACTTATCATATTTCACAGTATGTCCGTTTTCTTCCCAAAAATGTGGAGTTTCCATATTAATTTTTTATCACAACAATAACAAGAGATCGTTTACTGGCACTATGTCACAAAGAAAAATAATAGTATTTATCTTTCCACAATCATCTTTCCCGAAAATGGCGCAACACTATTCACTTCACAAAGGACCAGCTTTTAAGTTAGGTCCTTGCAATACATTCTAAACAAATAAACAGCTCTGCGAATTGTTGTTTTCGTATTTATCAGCTTAAAGATTATGACGCGGCACCAACGTGCTTACCGTGAGAGGCTCGCGAGCATTCTGTTTCTGTCTGTCTGTACTCCTACCGCTACCGGGCATACCGGCCGGCAAAAATCATGTGACGCAAATGCTTCAAAATAAGGCACAAGTTGAGGGTGTGCGATTGTATAATATAAATCTAACTATTATTATAAAGGAAAATCAAGCATCAAAAATGTTGGCTTCAAAATAGGCGATTCACGGCAGACGAGTGCTATGTACGATATGTACTTGTACGGCTGGTTTGGCCACGCTCTCTCACACGTGACCGTATGTTGAAGTGCACGATGTCGACGCGTTCGACGCCCCGCGCTCCGTGTTTATCCCACTACTTAGGTATTTAGTATTTATACATACCACTGGCAAGTAATTGTTACGTGGCTAATGATAATTTTTCAGCAGGGCTAGCATGCGCACCGCGACAAAATGTTGTCGACTTTTTTATCGTGCCAAAGCGAGACGGCGTAAACCGTAACCGTAGGTAGTCACCAAAGAGTACCGCGACAAAATCTTGTCGTCACTGTGTCGCTCGACACAGTGACGACAAGATTTTGTCGCGGTTCGCATGCTAGCCCTGCAGATAGGTACCTACTAAGTAGGTTCTGTGTAGTTTTATATATAAAAAAAGTGGAACTGACTTCAATCGTCCTCGTTTTCGACGTGTACTTAATACTTACTAGTGTATTCATCATCATCATCATCAGCCAGAAGACGTCCACTGCTGAACATAGGCCTCCCCCTTTAACCTCCACACTGAACGACATCCTGCCATCTGCATCAATTGGATGCCCGCGACTCTCACAATGTCGTCGATCCATCTAGTGGGAGGCCTACCTACGCTGCGTCTTCCGGTTTGCGGTCTCCACGCAAGAACCTTTCTTCCCCAACGGTTATCGGTTCTTCGAGCGATGTGGCCTGCCCATTGCTACTTCAACTTGCAGATTTTAATAGCTATGTCGGTGACTCTGGTTCTTTGGCGAATATCTACGTTTCGAAAATAGTGCGAAGAAACTCCGAGCATAGCTCTCTCCATTGCCCTACCTATGTACCTACTAGTGATACACATACTAGTGTAAACCTTTAATTAATTATGTCTTTGTTTAGCCTAGCTATTTGCTTTTAACGTCTAGTTTGTACTTATATATATTTTGTGGTCTAGTGATTAGGTTTCCTAAGATTGCCTTTATGCGTTGATAATGATTAATGACTATAGTTATGTTATAACGCACTCTTGATAATTCCTGGAATTAGATTAGGTAGTACCTACTAGTTTATTAATAAACACATCGTGATAAGCGACGGTAATAGCCCTAATAGCTCAGAATAATTACTTACCATAAGCTTACCATCATCAGCCAGAAGACGTCCACTGCTGAACAATTACTTATTCTAAGCCTAACCAACGAGTCCAACGGGAGAGAAAAATAAAACTTTATCTTTCTCTCCCGTTGGTCAGACGGTTCGGCGGCGGTTCGTCAGTCAAGTTGACATAAGTCCACGATCAGTTGGCAGTTAATTTAAAAAAATTATAATTAACAAAATAATAAACTTTTTTTTTTTTACATAACTTTATTAAGTACCTAAATAAGAAGAGGTCCACGAAGCGAAAAATTTATAGACTTTTTATTTAAACTTTTATGCCGTAATTTATAACAACAGAGATTGGAAAAAAAATAGTTAATTAATAATGGTGTAACTTTTTGAACAGTCGTCCAAAAATATTTTTTTCACCGAGGTTTTTTTCGTTCAAGTGTCTAGATTACACTATAATTTATTCAAATTTTTAAATTGTTATTTAATATTAAAAAATATATATTTTAGGTGATATACCGGTTTTTTAGACGGCGCGCCTATGCCGTAACGCCCTCGCGGAGCCCTACTTCCAGCGTTAAAAAAAAATTATAAATAATATAGATAGAGTTCCGGGAGTTAGGACTTTTTTATTGGAAATTTTCTCCTCTTTCAGGATCTTTTTTCAAAACTCCTTAAATATCATTATTTTAAAAGTTATTAACGAAAAACTAAAGACCTTTTTTTTTATCTTATTTTGTTAATAACAATTGCAATTTTTTATGTGCTAAATATACCCTTAAAAAACATTTTTCTAGACGTCATTCCGAATCGAATGAGCTATGGCACATATTTTTAGGAGCTTTATTTCTATTTAACACGTTTTTGAACTTGTTGACTAGACTATAGGTACCTATTCCATACACAGATATACACAATCTGTGATTCCATAGTATTTTTTCTTTCTTTCTTTCCTCTCAAGAAGATTTTGGCGTCGCCCGGCTTGTGCATTTGGCAGCCACCAAGAGTATAGTAAAGTCTCCACCAATTTATTAGGACATGACTTGGACTTGACCGTGACTTACTTTGTTATACTTTAACTGTGACCGTTGTTTGACGTAATTCAATGAAACTTGTAATATTACAATACTCGTAACTGTCAAATGCACAAGACGTGCGACGCCAATAGTGGCGCTACTGTCTATACAAGTTCTTGTGGCGACTTTTTTAGCGACTAACGAGCGACCGTTTACATAATATCAAAATAGCAACCGGTCGCGCGACTGGTTGTTCTACTTTGGAGCAACCGGTTGCGGTCGCTCTTTTTTACATAATTAGGGTGCTGTCAGTGCTCAAAAGTGGTTAAGTTTACAATATCCTTGAATTGATACCATTTGTGAGAAAGAAATTTTGATTAATGGCAACATTTTGTATGTGTCTAGGCGTTTTGATAATAAGCGTGTCTCCAGCGACCATATTTTTGTTAGAATTTAGTGTTTGAATTTGGCCCTAACACTTTTTACTGACGATGAAGGTTTGATTTATAACAAGCACTACTTTAACTGTTTCCGTTTTTAATTAATTTCGTTTTGATTAATTATTTCTCTTCATGAAGGGTTAACCATTGAATTGTTATAGAGTTACAACAAACAAACGAAACGCAATATTTGCGAACTGTCATCGCTGTCAAGAGTGTCACTGTGTCAGTCAATTCAGTTAAATTTCTTCATTTCAATTCAATCAAATCAATCAAAAATCTGTCGAAAGATTTGGAAGAGGCGTTTATTAATTTCGTTTTTCTTCAATATTTATTGTGTAAACTAGTGAAAATGATTGCTTTAATTAATCGCATCTTAGATTGGATCAAAAGTTTGTTCTGGAAGGAGGAGATGGAGCTCACCCTGGTTGGATTGCAGTACTCTGGAAAAACAACTTTTGTTAACGTCATTGCCGTTAGTATCATCTAAAAACAATATTTTTGCGTTGTTTGAGGTTCCGCATACTAATTTCGTGCATGATATGCTCTGTATTTAAATGATCGTTCAGCATGTAAGCTAGGCGATCGATTTCCATGTGCCGATAAGCCAGCCAGATAGGTATTGAATACGATCATACAAACGTCGGCATTTTGTGATTATGTGAACAAATTACTCATTGTTTTAGCATTGAGAATTGTTATTTTAGTTGCTTTGTTAGCCACTTTAAACTTATAATTCATATAGCAAGCAAATTCTTGCTGGAATTATTTTTTGGTTTATGAAGTGAAAGGTATTAAGGATTTTGCTTGTAGTTCATGAGGAACTAATTAATTACTGATAATGCAGTCAGTTTCATATTACTATCTTTGACTAGTTCATATAGGGAGAGAAAGTTCCATGCTAAATTTTATTTTATTGAAATATAGGACTAATATGCCTAATAATGTAGTTATAAAATTCCGGTGAAGGAAAACATTTGGTGGTAACCATAGCATGGTTACCACCAAACTTTCTAATGCCTGACTGTGGTTATCTTTGGCCAAAAAAAGTTTCGACATGCAGTGGGTGTCTAGCCCAATCCCACTTCTAGTTAGTGCTCTCTTGGGTGAGATGCATTTATAATTGAGCTGAATAAAAATAAATAAAGAAAAAATCAATATCTGGGGCATTATTGCACACATGGTCATCTGACCCCAAACTAAGCAAAGCTTGTAATATGGCAGCCAGAGACTGATATACATACATATATATTTTTAAATACATAAATACTTAAATAGATATTAACACCCAGACATAGAACAAACACAAATGTTTGTCCTAGATGGGAATCGAACCCACGCCCCAAGTACAGAAAGTAGGTTCACTACCAACTTAGCCACCGGGGTAGTCGATCCTGTGGTATAACTTGCAATTTCCCAGTTTTTAGCATTTCTGGTGGGAAAATTACCCTATGTCCGTCATCATGATGCACAATATCTTCCTGCCAAATTTTGTTAAGATTGGCCTAGCCGTTTGATTGTGACAAGCGAACAAACAGAGTGGTTTTCGCTTTTGTAATATTAGCTAGGGTAGGTAGCTAGGTAAAAAAGGTTATTAAACCTAACCATTACTAATCGGTTAATCTCAATGCCATAACGGTATTTATTTGTGTGGCAGTGCATTGACTGTCTTTATCTTATCCACTATAACATTTTCAATGCAAACTTTTATCCTACACGTAGGTATGATGATGATTTTTTAACATTCCATTTTTAGGGTTCTGTACCCAAAGGGTAAAACGGGACCCCATTACCGCTCCGCTCCGCTGTCTCCCTGTCCGTTCATCTGTCACCAGGCTGTATCTCATGAACCGTGACAGTTAGACAGTTGAAATTTTCACAGATGATGTATTTCCGTTGCCAATACTAAAAAATAGAATAAAATAAATATTTAAGGAGGCTACCATACAACAAACGTGATTTTTTGCTCGTTTTTTGCTCCATATTGATAACGGCAACAGGTAGACGCTTGAAATATTCACAGAATATTTATTTATATATTGACTTTAAAAATAATTAATTAAATTAAAACAAAATTAATATTTACTTAAGGGGGGCTCCCATACAAAATACATGGTTTTTTTTTGCAGTTTTTATAGATAATGGTACGGAACCCTTCGTGCGCGAGTCCGACTCACACTTGGCCGGTTTATTATAAATGAAACAAGCACCCTACTTTGTTTTTATCACCTGATAACTGCACTGTTCCAGGGTTTGAGATACTTCATAGCAAATTTCAGCCAAGTTTGTTTGGTGAGGGACTGGCAATAAACTTACACATAAACATTTGTTTCTTGCTGCCGACTTCCTATACTGGGTTACTCATATATTACCCTGTACTACTGTACGAAAGGAGGTCATTATACTTATCTTTATGAATAATTTTGATTATGGGACTAACCCTGAAACTGCAAAAAAAAATCTGTTGTTTCATAGAAAACGGTCATTGACACTGGAAAAAACCTATGGAATAGCTGATTTTTTTTCTATGAATTTTTTCTAAGGCTGTTATTATTTCGAAATTTAATTCCAGTATTTTAAGTAAAGAATAGGTTAAAAACAGAAGGTATAAAACAAAAAAATTTGCCCGTATACATTTTTGAGGCAAACACGGCCAATGTGTGAATGTTCATGGGCAAAGACGGTTAACGTGTGAACAATCTGGAGGCAAACATGGCCATTTGTGAATGATTTTGGGGCTAACACGGCCAATGTGTGAACAATCTTGGGGAAAACACTGCTAATGTGAACGATCTTAGGGCAAACTTGGCCACTTATTGCGATATTAGTGTGATCTTAGGTAGCACTGTAACTATAATGACCATGCATATCGCTTACTATCAGGCGACCTTATCTCATGATTCAGTTGTATAAACAACCAATATTGAAGCAATTTTATTGAATTCTTTCTGATTCTATCATAAGTGCGTCTTATGATAGAATCAGGAAGGAGCAGCTGTCGATTACTCATGAAATGTGTCATGTATGACACTACAAACAATTATGCCTACAATAGCCAGGGGTAAAAAAAATATAGGAAAAATCAGTGCAGGTGTGAATGAGATTATCGCAAGTCCAGAAGGATGTGCTAAAAAGAGACAGACAATTATTATCTTTAACTTTTATCCTTGGCTATAAAAAATTATATTACGTGAAAGTGATGATATTCTTCGATCCATTCTAGTGTTGCCATAAAGTTTACTTAAATTGATATAGATCTTTATAACTTCACACAATATAATTCTAATTATATTTGGTAAAAACAGGCAATCTGAACCGTGGATTCCGACAGACAGATTATTTGGGTGATCTTGTATCATAACGTATTACATTTCTTGTTAACAATTTGTAATTTGTTATTTCAGTCTGGACAGTTCAGTGAAGACATGATACCGACAGTTGGATTCAACATGAGAAAAATCACTAAAGGGAATGTTACTATCAAGGTAAGGCAGGCCCTCTTTACACTTATGATACACACACACCCTGAGCGAGACAGGTGTGGTGTTCAGAGGTTTAATCTTCCATCCCGTCTGCACACGTGGTGTGCTATACTTTTTTTTTATTTTATTTATTGGACCGATTTTAATAGCTTAGGAGCACCACAACAAATTTCATCCATACCCATTCATTCCTTGTCTATCATGTTGGGCATAAATAAACAAACATCCATATTTTTTTTATGTTCTTTGTTCATTTCAATGCAAATAAAATATCAGCTGACATAAAAAACACAACATACCAGGGCTTAGTCAGGTTTTAATTTTATGTTTTTTGAGCTTGGGAGGTTTAAAATGATTCGTTGGTGCTGGCTCAGGACAGAGACCAGTGGTAGGAATTGGGGGAGACCTTTGCCTAGCAAAGGGACAAGACAGGTAAAAAAAAATATATAGTCTCTTATGCTGGTCAAGTTGCTTGCTTCTCATCTTGCAATGATGTCATTTTATATTTTTTTCTGTCAAATTCATTAATTATTGTACTTTATCTTATCTAATTGTTATTTAAATGTCAGATATTTATAATATTATTAATTAGTCATAGACATCGGCTCTGCTGTGTTTTTTCCAGCTTGCCTTGCTTGCTTGGCATATGCCTCTTCCTGGGTTCCATTCATGTCTCTTTTGTGTTAGATGTTTCCAATTTATGACTTCTTTAATTTCCTCTTCTCATCTTACTTGCTGTCTTCCTTTGCAGAGCTTGCAGCTTTTTGCAGATTCTGTTGAATATAATCAGTCAAAAAAAACCATATGACTGTTCTATAATAATATAATACATTTTCTTTATAATTTCTTTTATGCAAAGAAAATAAACTGGAGCGGAGCGGCCACTGTGTTACGCCCGTGAAAAGCGCGTTGGTCGAATGTACCTAAATTGCCGAGTGAAACCCCTCTGACCCTGTATATAATCATTTTAATATTTCTAATGTTAGTGTGATTTCCGTTTAAGGTTTGGGATATCGGAGGCCAACCTCGGTTCCGTTCTATGTGGGAGAGGTACTGCCGTGGAGTAAATGCTATTGTGTAAGTATATTAGCTATAACCATTTATAAGGATCAAGATTATGATCCATAAAAACTCAAAACTGTCAAAAACTAATAAATACATATCGGGGACATTTTTGCACACAGTCATCTAACCCCAAACTAAGCAAAGCTTGTAATATGTGTGCCAGAGACTGAACACCTAGACATAGAAGAAACACAAATGTTTTTATCACATGAAAGTTTGCCTTAGGTGGGAATCGAACCCACGCCCCCAAGCGTAGAAGGTAGGTACACTACCAACTGAGACATACAATTAAAGTCGAGACTCCTTGAAGAAAATCAACAAGTCTCCAATACCACAACACCTGGCGAAATAGGGGTAGAACAGTTTAGGCAGCGACCCAAAGCCGCGCTTCGTTATCTTAAGGAGCTCTGCTGGTTTGTGTAAGCTGTCAGGGGAAAACGCACAATACACCCCAAGCGGGATGTCAGTGCAGGTCTTATCGCCTCCACTTTAAATTAGAATTAGACTACCAACTGCTGCCAACGGGGCAGTCAAGTAATGAACTTTTTGTACTCCCACAGGTACATGGTAGACGCGGCAGACCCCGACAAGATCGAGGCATCTCGTAACGAGCTGCACAGCCTCCTGGAGAAGCAGCAGCTCACCGGCATCCCGGTGCTGGTGCTGGGGAACAAGCGGGACCTGCCGCATGCACTCGACGAACACGGTCTAATTGAGAGAATGTGAGTATCTTTTTAACCGACTTCCAAAAAAGAGGAAGTATTATTTTTTTTACTTTTATGTTTGTTACCTCAGAACTTTCGACTGGGGGAACCGATTTCGATGATTCTTTTTTTATTTGGAAGCTGGTGCTTTCCGTTTGGTCCCATATCAATTTAGTCAGTTTGTCATTTTTATGAAGTCGGTTTTTTATATTCATAATTATCTCAAACATGCTTGGGGCTATTCCAATTTGTGAACCGTGATAGTTATATATTCACTTTAAAAATACATAATTAAATTAAAATACAAAAAAACATTTAACAGGGCTACCACACAACAAACGTGTTTTTTTTGCCGTTTTAATAGATAATGGTACGGAACCCTTCGTGCGCAAGTCCGACTCGCACTTGGCCGGTTGTATTTTGTGGTGGTACGGAATCTTCAGTGCACGAGTCCGACTCGCACTTGGCCGGTTTTTTATTTTAATTTATTCAATGGACATTCCAGGAACCTATCAGCGATCCAAGACCGCGAGATATGCTGCTACTCCATATCCTGTAAGGAGAAGGACAACATCGACATAACGCTACAGTGGTTAATCTCGCACAGTAAGTCTGGGAGCCCGCGCTAAGGCAATCACTACCTTCTGCAGTACGAGACAAGGTTCCTTTCACACTTGACAAGGCGAACCTGGAAGCTATGGCGGTTTTAGTAACTGATTTCTTAGTATAATCTCAGTTAACAGTGTAGGGAAGAGTTTGGTTTCACAAATTATCATACTTCTAGGTTTATTTGTAATCAAAAGTAATTTGGACTTGGTAAAATAAAACTGACTATCCTTAAAAAGTTGAGCTCATCACTTTTTTTCCTGTTTGAGGATTTTGGCGTCGCACTTTTATGCATTTGCCAGTGTCAGGTTAACATCAGGTTTGATGAAACACCCAGCCAATAAACCATAAACAAACGTTGAAATTTAAAAAAAACGTCCGATAAGAGAGCTGTTAATCTTCAAACGGCCGAACCAATTTTCGTGAATCATAGCTAAGACATTTCTCGATCAAGTCATCTTTCAAAGAAACAAAAAAACTTAAATCAGTTGAACCTTTGAATAATAAATATTGTCAGTGTTGATTTGTACATATACAATTATTTGTAGGTATATACTACAAATGTTATATTATTGTTTCCAAAAATGTGTCTGTAGTTCTGACGTTCAAAAATGTACAGTGGTGTACCCATTTGAGGAAATAAGTGATTTGATATGAAAATTACCATTAAAATTATCTAACTGATGGTGTAAACCACATCAAAATCCGTTGCGTGGTTCTGGAAGAGTTAGCAGATATACAGACAGACAGACGCGGAAAGCGACTTAATTTTATACTATGTAGACATGTCAAGGTATGTACAACAACGCTCGGACGTTTTTGACAGTTTTAATTTAGAGATTTATGACTCTGTAGGTATTGTATCTCGACAGGCCCCTCTTCCCCACTGGGCACTTGCCCAGGGCCCCGCCATCTATGCCCCCAAGTTCCCGCCACATCACCAAACAATAACCAATATTTATTACCGAAAAACCTATTTCGAAAAAAACAATGGATAATGACTACAATACCTAATTGTTTATTAGCTTTTGCATGCGTGAAGCTACTCTACTCTCGCCCGAATATAGTGCTCTGTCAAGTTCATAGAGGGGCCCTATTATCCTAATTTGCCCAGGGCCTCCAATAGGTTAAAGACTGCCCTGTACGATATCTCAATGGTCGGGGGCCTAAAAATGGTCAGTTTTATTCTTCAAGTAATAGAACACAAATTGATTGTAAAGTAAGTCAGTACGCCTTATAAAGTGTTCGGAACTTTGTTTCCGCGCCGCATATACGACTGTATGGTTTAAGAGTTTTCACAATGAATTATAATTAATAGTGAATGCAAATACTATCGACGACAAAAGTGTTATGCAAATAGTTAATCAAAATTACGTTCATGTTATAAGGATGGACAATAATAGTGCACAATGTTTTACAGCGGTATTAGGTAGGCCTTATTGGTTGCTTGTGAATAATATCTTTTTAACCGACTTCCAAAAAGGAGGTGGTTCTCAATTCGACTGTTTTATTTATTTATTTCTGTTACCTCAGAACTTTTGACTGGGTGAACCGATTTTAATGAATCTTTTTTTATTTGAAAGCTGGTGCTTCCCATTTGGTCCCATTTCAATTAGGTCCAGTTCTGATAAAGTCAGTTTTTTAAATAGATAATTATTTATGTTGATGAGGGGAAAACCTTCCAGCCGAGCATCTAAGAAGATTTTCCCCTCGTTATGAGGGACTAGACGCCCGTCCCAGTTTCGCATGGGTGAAGATTTTGTGGCCAGAACAGATATCAGTATTCCCCAGTTCTGTAAAGCTGAAGAATTTGATGATTAAACATTTCTGTACACACTTTAAATACTTCTAGAAATAGACTTTACTATATAGCGTACTAATTTTCGTAAAGTATTGTGCACTATGATAACCCGACCCTATTTATACCGCGTCGACATTGCACTGACTGCCTTCCTCAAAGACGATATGAATGCCTTTAATTGATTATTAATATAATTCCATGTGAAAAATTACGTCGTGATAGTATTGTTTACGTCGTTATAGTAACAATATTAGCTTGAGTTTTGCACTCTCTACAATATGGTAGCAACATGTCTCAAAACTACTAATTTACTGCAGATACATTAAGGCCTATTCAGAATTCAGATACCGTCTGGATAGCGACACATGTAATAACAAAACGAATTAAAAAATAAACTTCAACTGGCAACACATTGCAATGGCAAATCGTAAAAGGAACTGTGTATTCGCGACATCGTGCTAAAATTTGAATTCGCAAACGTCAAATCGATGTTTGATTCTCTGCACAGCATCAGAAGTCTCCGAGACGCTCTCAGAAAAAACCAGGACCGTTTGATTATTGCCAAATGAAAATATTTTTTTCCTGTGTAACGCTTCACTGGTCACAATGTATTCGCTACCGTTGTGTAGCGAAAAATATCAAGTGAAGTTATGTATTAAAAAAATATTTGTATGCAATGTTTCGTGTTCGAAAACGGTAAATTATTCACGCGAAATTTGTTACTCACAGCACAGCGAATATCACTTAAATTTGAATAGACCTTTAAGGTGCCAATCGTGTTTGACATTTTATTAGTTGATTTTGGAAAAAGCTACCATATATATAATTAGGATACATCTGACAATATAGTTTCTTGCTGTTACTATAGGGCATATCAAATTCCTTATTTTATATTGATTCTCAAACAATGTACAAGTAGCTATAATCTTGGATGTATCGTTTGTTAGAAAACTAGATTCTCTAATGTTTAGCGTTATATATTATATAAATATACTTATCTCATATTGGTAGCTTAGCAATTATGTTTATTATACATTTAATGTAAGTTTGAAAGTAAGGGCCTTACTTAAAAACGTTACTCAAGTTGATCTGTGTTTTAAAATGCTCTCTCAACTTCTCGCTGACGGCAATCGTCACACGCGAAAACAAGACGGAGCATATTTAAGCGTATGTCAACTTGAGTAACGTTTTTAAGTAAGGCCCTACATGCCTAATGTGGGACTAATTTTGCTCAATATAATAAATGTAGGTGCAATTGTACATAAACATTAAATTTACTCTACATACGATAAACGGACACTGTTTTTTTTTATATGTAATTGTAAAGCATTGTAATAGGCTATCAGACATTTTTTTTTAATCTATATATTTAGAAATGAATCCCCATTTACCTATTTTATTTTTTATTTTATTTACCTTGGTCACGCCATAACTTGCGAATGACTTGACCGATTTCATTCTACTTTTTTTTAAACCGACATCCACAAATGAGGGCGTTATCAATTCGACTCTTTTTTTAATGTTTGTTAACTAAGAACTTTCGACTGGGTGAACCGATTTTGATGATTCTTTTTTTATTTGAAAACTGGTGCTTCCCGTTTGGTCCTATTTCAATTTGGTCCAGTTCTACTATGTTTTATTTTCTTACAATGTTACAATTAAAAAGTCATTTCCACACAAAAAATATTATAAGAGTCATCTGTCGGAACACCTCAGTACTAAATCAAGGCATGCGCTTTCTAAAACCGATAGTGCCTAATTAATGCACGCGCTATAAGGTAGAGGGCGCATATTTGGTCCAGTACTGACATTTTTATGAAGTCGGTTGTTTATATTGATAATTGTTACGTTTTCTAATACTTTGTAGATGGTTCTTAACAAAAATAAAAACTGTCCGATATCTTATTATAATTCTAGGGCAGTGAACTTGACAATGAAGTGTTGAATTCAACAAAATTAGGCTCACAATGGGACTGTTTTGTCGAGTATAGAAAGTCACTAGATGTATTATAAATATCCGCTTCGACTGCACACTACAATGTTTATAAAGAAACTGTATAAAAATGTAATTCAATAAAAACTTTTTCACATTGAGATTAATAGCTATTGACAAGGATGGGTAAAGCGAAATCCTAAAGCTTTTTAGAAATAATCTCCGTTCGTATGGCCTACTTGAAAGCCTATGTTGACCAAAATGTATCATTCATGATGTGTGTTTAGGCTGAAAAGTGCGCATGAGTGGCGCCCTCATAAGTAAAATGCATTACAGGTATACTATAATGTGGCTAAATAGAGGCTCGACATCGATACTCACTCGAGGGGGTGATGAAGTGTTTTTTAACCGACTTCCAAAAGGACAAGGTTCTCAATTCGACTGTTTTTTTAAATGTTTATTACCTCAGAAATTTCGACTGGGAGAACCGATTTTGATGATACTTTTCTCCTCGACCAACATCGGAGACAAATTTTTATTTACTTTTAGTATGCGTGTGGTTATTTTTTTAAATGAGGACGCCAGCGCTAGCGCTCTCTTCACCTTAACTGTATATTGTTGACTTATCAATTGAGAAAATAGGGCGGTTAATTAAATAAAATAATAATTAAGTGTTGCATTTTTGCAGCAATGATACACATTACAGCTGGAACAAGTTTATCGGAATCATGGTCTGAAGTTTTTGAATGTCGCTTTACTCTAATTTGATGTATCGGTCTTATTCACAAACGTGTATATGCCTAAAATACGCTTTTTCACAAGTAAACATCACATTAAAATTGTTTATTTTAAGTCAGTAATTTAACGACATCCACTCTCAAACTTCCAAGATAAACTCTTGATTTACTGAGGATTACTTTTGTAAATTGGAGGTAAAAAGTTAAAATGTTAAGTATTTCAAAATTCAAAGCCGAAATTGAGTTTTCTATACTTACATTTATTTGATAGAATCAGAAAGCCAAAAAAAACAGTTTTTTTTTCGTCCAAAAATGTGTGACGGCTATTAAGACGTTTGTGAATTAGGAGGTAAGTTTATCCCTTGACTGTGCTACTTCTGTGTATATAAAAAAAAAAAACATGTAAAGGAGCCTAGTTCCTGATCCAGATAAAATCGATTTTTGCAAGCCATTGGAAGTCATAGGGAGTTTTTTTTTAACTGAAATGTTATGACATGTGATTCAAGCTTTATTTATTCCATGCGATGCAGAATTTCGCGCCCAGCACGCGTATATAAAATAAAATATATACAAAATGTATAAACTAACATATACATTATAAATATATACATAAAATTATATTCATTTAGTATTAGTTATCGTATAGGTTAGATTTTCTCTCAATTAATAGATATCTCAAATAATATTTATTTTTAATAGAGTTGTTCCAAAAATTTAGATAGGTATAGCATTCCGAAAATTAGGGAGAGCGATTTGGCATATTTGTTTTTATTTACGGTGCGTTTAAGTTGTGGCTGTAAAAATATTTTATACGTATTAAATGCATAATGAGAGAGAGAAATCCATGTGTATTGTTTTAATTATAGGTCAATTTGTGGTGTTAATAACAATAGTAGACCAAACTAGTAAAAAAATTATAATTAGATGATAGCATTGAGAAAGCATTGCTAGAAAGCATTGCTACAGACTTACCGCTTAACTGTGACGGGATGAGTGAAGTGGGGGGTCCACTACCCATTATCATCCCTCATAACGCCCCATTAGGACTTCTCGTATCGGAGATGACATAGAACACAGAATCAGAGCAGTGTTTCACCATTGAACATTTGCCCGGTCGGTAATCGAATTTAAGACCTTATGCCCATGAGGAAGACGTACTACCACTGAATAACAGTCGTCAGTACTCATCAGTTAAATGGTAGGCCTTTAAAATTGCGACCATACGGCATGGAGTTACAAGTTAAGTGTTAAAAATGGCCATCTCGCGAGTTCAATGCTTCTTCGTGGCAATTTTTTTTTGGACATTATACAGTTAAATAGTATATTATGTTATTAAAGGCGTAAGGTAAGCTAAAATAGCGCCCTAATAAAAAAAAACATAGTTTTTGGCGGTAATGAGTTTTATAACTACTATTTACTAATAATAATAGTTCAAAAAATACTTCATTACCTTCTCGAGAACTTGAAGGCGTCGAATTTTTATTAACTTTTAGTATACCTATTGTTTTTTTATAAAGGCGCCACTTTAGCTTATCAGGCCTTAAACTCTTAAGATTAATTATTAACTATGCTACCCAAAGCCATGGACGTAGCCAGGATTTTCTTGAGGGGGGCAGTTGGGGAAAATGCAACGTTATTTAAAAAAACGGAAGCTTTTTGAACGGACGTTTACCACGCTTGCCACGCTGCACCCCCGCCACGAAGCACGAGGCGCCAACAAAATTATATTTTTCGTTCACTTTTGGAATTTTGGCGCCGCGTGCTATTTGACGCCCAAAACGACCGCACCTTTCAGGTCGGCGCAGACTATACAAAAACTCATCTGTACGAGATGGCCAAATATTAAGTGCAGATCTTCGAAATTGTAACATCAGTTTGGTTCTAAATTGTATGTTGGCTCCGGTAATAAACTCCGTAGCTGATTTGACTACAACACTGTGATGTAGGATCGCATTTGGGCCTTGTTCACATTACAGACTCAGATGGGTGCGTTGTACTCATGAAGTTTGTTATATTCTCACCTTTATTTTATTCTTTTCATCGCCCATATCATTTGTGTATTCGTAAAACATACGCAACGTGCATGTGAACATTCACGTTGCGTATTTTGACTGCATACTTTCGCAATTTTGCGTTTGCTTTTACGAAATCTTTATTGCTATACCAGCAGTTTTCGGGTGGAACCGCGTCTGTAATGTGAACGATGCGTTAGTGAAACAGCACTAAAAAACCCTGCAGCGCTGTAGCGTTCTATTTTTATAACTACTTTTTTTCTTTCACGTACATTTATTTTAACTTCAAAGATTCATAATCATAGTGCGATAAAAACAGAACAAATAATAATCCCAGCGTGTTAAATCATTGAAAACCCTTTTATTTATTTATTTTTATAACTTAATAATGTAAACTATTTCTGTATGAAGTATGTAAATAAGAAAGTTGGGTTCATGCATTGTATTGTACGTTAAGAAACATGTTATTGTAATAAAGATTGATACGCTCTTCTGTCTTTGATAATAAGTTAGTAAAATTCAGACTCGTATGAAAAAAAAAAACGTCATTCCCTATAAGCGGTGCCAGTTTTCTTGCCAAGTCGGGATTTTGGAACTTTTGAGTGAAAAAAGCGGGACATAGTAAAATAAACGGCCAAGTGCGAGTCGGACTCGCGCACGAAGGGTTCCGTACCATTTTCTATAAAAACGGCAAAAAACACGTTTTTTTTATGGGAGCCCTTAAATATTAATTTTATTTTAATATAATTATTTATTTTTAAAGTGAATATATAACTAAATATTCTGTGAATATTTCAAGCGTCTACCTCTTGCCGTTATCAATATCGAGCGAAAACGAGCAAAAAAAATCTCGTTTGTTATATGGGAGCCCCCTTAAATATTTATTTTATTCTATTTTTTTAGTATTTGTTGTTATAGCGGCAACGGAAATACATCATCTGTGAAAATTTCAACTGTCTCTGTCACGGTTCATGAGATACAGCCTGGTGACAGACGGACGGACGGACAGCAGAGCTTTGGTAATAGGGTCCCGTTTTACCCTTTGGGTACGGAACCCTAAAAACGTATATAATCAGAAGTTTTTAAATATTTATCTTTTTATTTGAGTTCAAATTACGTTTACGTGACAATAGATAGCAAAAATAGCCATAGAAAATGTATATTAAATCAGATTTACCCTATCGCTGCACGCACGGTCGGAGTTATCCCCGTATAGCGAGACTGAGCTTGTCCGACGCGGGACATTTAATTTTGATTTATAAATCGGGACCTCTGGCAACGCTGTTCCCGATTGATATAGTAACAACTTTATAAGCATTGTTGAATCGAGTTCTATTATTATACCTACGCTGCGTCTTCTGGTACGTTGGTCTCCACTCAAGAACCTTTAAAATGAAGTAAAGGAAAATTCATTCAATAGCATAAAAAAATATTATATTCATTAATTTGGAAAAATGCATGTATAAAAATAGTACTTATTGGTAATGGATAAAATAATTCTAGCATAACTCCTAAGTTCAGTCTTATGTCCGATTTCACAGACTATTTACTGTTTAAGGTCATTGCTCATTGAACCACTAAACACCAAACCAACCTTGTTGGTACAGTTTGTACAGTACGGTTGGTACTGGTTGGTGTTGGTACAGTACGGTTTGAGAACAGATCGTTATAATGTGAGCCTTATATCATTTTACGTTAAACAGAATTTCAAATGACGATCACAGTGTACGTAGCCCTGGTCAACGCTCTAAATTCGTCACTAGAAAGTCTTGTATACGGCACAAACGGTTAAAATGACGGTCATCATCATCATCAGCCAGAAGACGTCCACTGCTGAACATAGGCCTCCCCCTTGACGGAAAATGACGGTAACTACGAGTAATTGAAAGTTATGCTGTCACCACTAAGAAAATGAAAAGATCAGTGGCCTTAGTACGAGCACTTGCGAAAAAGTTATCGTTACGTAAACGTTAGCAAAATGTATGAAAAATTCAGTTTCCTTTCACGTCTGATAGAGGCGCTGTTCAATTTTTCATACATTTTGCTATCGTTTACGTAACGATAACTTTTTCGCGAGTGCTCGTACTAAGGTCACAGCTATATTTTAGTTCTGCCAACTACTTTCATTTCAAAATCGAGGATTTGTGTAGTGATGGTATTAACAGAAGAATTGTTAAACTGCATATTAAATTTAAACTTAATTATAAATATAGCTTAGCCTGCTTATTATACTGACACAAGATAGTAAGGTCGCGATTATTAAAATGTAAGACTATTTCAAGGTGGGATTTAAATTGTTTTTACTGATTTCGTACGTACTCTCGCTTGCACTCGCTGTTTGTTTGGTTAAATCTAAAACCAAAAAAGTTGTAACTTGTAAATATTCGCGATTTGAACGCACATTCAAACATGTGTCAAACAAGCCACATGTTTTCATTTATTCTAGAATAATGGTGTATATTTCGTTTTCATCATTCATTTTGATCGTTTTCAATTATCACCTCATTAAAACTTGCGTGTGCATTAATTATAAAATGCTTACATTCACGCGTTATTTTACAGTAGAGAAAACTGAAAGGGTCTGGTTTCGGAGCTATATACGTGCCATTCTGAGACCAATCGCAGACCGCGTCCGCAGAGCACTGCCCCGGCGGCTACGGTTAACCGCAGTGTCGGCCTGCAGTTTTGGCCCAACTCTAACAAGGACCCGAATAGGTAGTTTGCAAAATCACGCGACCGCAAACCGTATCTCGGCGCGTTAACGAGCGTTCACGTGATTTTGCAAACTGCACCTATTCGGGGCCGCGTTTAGAGTTAGGCATAAAGCCCCTGCATTCCGAGCGCAGCTTGAATGTAAGCAATGCCGCTGCAATCAGCATAAAGGCAAAAACATTCAAATCGCTGCAGCATCTCTTTGCTTAGTTTGGGGTCAGATGACCATGTGTGCAATAATGTCCCAGATATTTATTTATCTCTCCATCTTCTTCCGTATAACTCATCTTTGAAAATGGAACTCGACAACGCGACGTGAGGTGCTCATGCTTTGCGGTCAGCGACATTACTGGTGCTGCGGTCAACCTCTGCCGCCGGCAGCAGCGCTGACTACTGACGTGGTCTGCGGTCGGTCTCGGAATGGCACCTTTAGAGCTCCATCAGAAAATACGCCCGACGACCGTTAAAATATAGTACAAAATTGTATACCGTATGTTATAGCGACGCAAATATGTTTAAGGAATGGAAATTACTTTAGAAGACAATGAAATGTGCAAATACATTATTCAATACAACATTGAATTGACATAATATGTGCAAGCAAAAGAGCGCGAAATCCGTGAAAAGTCCACGAAAAGCCCTTCACTTTGCTGCGCTCAATAGTCAGCTCTTAGCAAATTTTTAACATATAGAAAATATCTAAGTGGTACTTAGAAGAAAAAAACGATTGGGCATTATCTTTAGAATAACATTTCAAATGGTATAAATCAATTTTGGTGTTGATATTTTACACGATGATGAAAAAGATTGAAAAAAAAACACAAATTAGTTCCTTTCGCAATATTATTCTAAACATAATCCCATTCGTTTTTTTACTCACTCAAGGATTTTTTTCTTTCAAAACGTTGAAGTAAGCGAATCAGCGCTTTTTCATGCCCCTTAAAATATAGATGTCATTCATAAACAATTAGCGGCTCACTAGGGTTAACACTTGCATCTGTTCTAACCCCGTCCAAAGACACGGCGCAGAACACCTCGGCTAGCTCCTTTTCAAGAGTCATTTTCTTCATAGCCATTTCTAATCTCTTTACTCTGTCTTCAAGATCAGTCAATCTCTTCTCAAATTGTGCCATTTTCTCGTGACGGGGGAATTCTTCACGAAGAGAATCAAGTTCGTCGTTCAAAGCTCGCACGCCTTCTGAAATCAGACCTCCCGTGCTTGGGCTTCTGTCTGGTGACTGATTTCCTTTCTGGCTATTGTTATCAGATACCACGGACACCTGCTTGGACAACCTTGGCGTCGCTACGGCAGAAACTCTCATATAAAACTCCGAAGTCTTGAATTTCGCTAGTTCATTTGTCGTCAGTAAGTAGCTGACGATTTTTTCACAATCATTCGCGTCTATAGCTTCCAAAACTTCTTTTAATTTGAGCTCGTATGTGTGTAGCAAAGTTGGTCTAACGCCTTCTATAAGGTTGTTGTCAGGGTGCCAGAAGTACATGATCTTTCTGTCCTTGATGGCGATGTATAGTTTTTCAACCATCCCGCGGAATGTGACGCTGATTTTGTTCCGCCAGTAGCTTTTGTCTTTGGCTTGATCTATCTGCCACAGGAACAAGGTTTTGATGTAATAGCTCGCTATGCTTTTGAGCTCGAGGCCATCTCGTAGTTTCTTGACCTGAAGTTAAATTGAAATCTTAGTAAAAAAGTGTATTGGGGTGATTTTGTCTTCGAAAATATAGAGAGATCAGCTTGGCAAAGAGAATATAACCGCTAATGGAACTAGTTCAGAATAGTCATTTTGCCGTTTCTTTCAACTGGAATTCAAGCAGTCCCGTTGTGAGTTAATTTATATTTATTCGGAAGTTTTATTCTTATTTACCATTATTTCTAAACACAACTTGTTTGTTTTCATATTTTGAGTCTAGACTAGATTGCTTGCTTACTAAAAAAAAAAAAAAGAGAAATATCTTAGAAACTAAATATCTTTCTGAGGGTATTTATAAAACACGAGGATTAAGAAGTACCGTCAAACCATTTTTTTACATTAAATTGCTGACTTTATTCAGAGGTATGTTTAATAGGTCAAATTCAGACAAGTAGGCTATTAATAGTTTACGGAGATTTAACGAAGAAAGATTTTAGCCTATAATTGGTATTTATTCTCTGATAAGTAGCACATTGGAGGCCATTTAACTACTTTGGGTGCCGAAGGGAACAATAATCATAATAGTAATAACATAAAGCTAAGAAAAGCTTAGTTAGCTATTTCAATGCGGCGTCTTTTCCTATTTCTACAACAACACAAACAGCAAAAATATAAATTGAAAAATACGCAGTCGTGTCACGTCGTGTGTTGGTTTTTGGTGTGTCGACTTGCCGAGTTTGGTAACTTCAAGGTATAACAGTATAATATCTGCATCTAGTTACGGGCAGGCGTGACTTACCAACAGTAAGTATTCGGTATGTCTCGTTCTTCCAGAGATATATGTACCATACCATAAAACGGGGTTACTTTAACAGTAAGGGAAACTTTGACAGTTTATGGGGCTACTTTAACAGCGCGCTAAATAATGGTTTAAACGTGTGCGAAACAAACGCTAGTGACCTTGATTGGTGGCGGGGGAGCGGGGAGAGTGCAATATGTCGGTATCTCACGACTTTACGTACTAGTTTGAACGTGTTCGTCGTTAGTGTTTGTAGTGTGGTGCGTAAAAGCGGCTTTCTATGTCAAAGTAACCCTTACACTTCAGATCTTTGACGTTGATTGCATTTTAATGCCTTGTCAAAGGTGGGTGAACTGCAATCTCTTATGAAGTGCCATTCACTTATCTGTTCAGTCGATAGTGGACAAGGAAATAGTTCCACTGTTGTCAAGCTGAACAGTGAAGTGGGTGGCAATATACCAGTCTGATGGTAGTTTTCAGAGCTTCGCTTCCCCTCATCATCTCCCGCTCGTAGTCTTGGAAGGAGAGTCGCCAGCAGCGGTTCTTGAGCGCTCCGTCCTGGATCGCCTTGTTGGGCTTCGGTACTACCAACCAGTCGCGCATTTGGCTGCCTTGGAGCATCCTGAATTTAACACAATTTACTGATTTATTGGTCGCACTACATTACACCTACCGTTCTGCTATCACTACAGTGAAAAGAAGCTTTGTACCTATCTCTGAATTTTATAGGTAGGTACGTCGTCGTAGCGTGTTTTGACCATAGTAGTTCAATTGCTTTGCAAGGTGCCGTTTTCACAACTCTATTAAGCTCTTATGGGATAAAACTTATAAATGGGTTCATTGATAAGTGGCCTATGGTGCGGCCGCTATCTTGAATTTTCACTAAAATGTTTCTTCAGTCTGCGGCATTTTGTCGAAATATCGCCGGTAGGTATAAGTAATATTCTTTATAACCTTGATTTGTTTACAGTAAGTTTGTGCATTTAATTTAACGAATTAATATATGTAGAAATAAATACAAACAAAACACTTAAATGTTTAATAGTTTTTTTTATATATTTGGATACTAGCGAAACGCCACGGCTTCGCACGGGTGTAAGCTCGGCCTTCGGCCTCGCTACTATGACCCGCTCCAGCAACAGAAAATTTCATCCAAATCGGTCCAGCCGTTTAAAAGTATCCTATGTCCGTCTCCTGGTTCTAACCTACCTCCCCGCCAATTTTCAGCCAAATCAGTTCAGCTGTTCTTGAGTTATATATAGTGTACCTAACTAACAAGAGTTCTGTTGTAAAATATAATTATGTTTCAGGTACGGATTTTTTATATTATAAAATATTATTTGGCGGCTGATCATAGGCCACCGTCCTAAAATCTTCGAACCCCTTTGCGCAAGGTTCGTTAATCATGACATGATTCGAATGATTGTTTCTTGTTTGGAAACCAAAGCACATTTGACGTTTGAGGTAGGTACAGGGGAGCCCCCGTTATGTCAAATGTCCGTCCTTTGTCTCGCTCTCTCGGCTAATGAGAGAGCGAGATAAAATTCAAAGGAAGAATGTTTTTGAGGTTGTATTATCCCCCCTGGTGTAATGTCCATCGTAATGTAGGTACTTACTTATAGCCTTCAGGCCACCTCGGGAGCTGGAACCTGATGACTGGCACCAGGTCTACGTCCAGCTGGAACTTCTCGTTCTCCGGCTCGTTCCTGATCTGTAGCGTGAATGCAGGCCCCGACTCCTTGTACGTCACTAAATAGACCGTTCCATTCACGTCCACCTAAACAAATCAGATAGTAATTGAAAATACTGAAAGCAGTAAATGGTCGAACAGGCATGGCAAGATGTCAAGAAAAGGTAAAAGAAAAGTGACCCAGCAGTCAAGTGGGTATTAACCACAGAAAAGAGAAGTAAATAGAACGGAAATGAGAAGTAAAGTCTGTCGCCAGGTATTGTGACAGATATTTGAATGAACATGCTTAAAAAACTGTATTAATGATGAATTTCTAGTGTATTTCCGCATTATCAACAAATACTAATCACAAATTCCTTATTGTACTTGAAGCGACGTAGAAGCGGAATTACACTAGAAATTCATCATCAAAACAGTTTTGAAAATGAACTTCCGCAAAGTAACGCCTGATTCAATCAACTATTTGAACATGCTTTTTTATGTTAACGCGTCGAACTCCGCGTCACAGTTGCTAACACAGTTGATATGGTTGCAATTGGCTACAACAAATTTCTTAAAAAAAAAAAACTGTGGTATTAATAATTGACGAAGATACCATTTTTACCCGCGCCATTCTAGCCCCGCAGCAGGACTAGCACAGGCTGTGGACTGATTGTCTTTCCACCGTTTTTATCCCACTAGGAAGAGACAAACGTATCCATATTCTAGCTCTGTCGCGTCTACGCGTGGATAAAAACGGTGGAAAGACGATTTTTCCACGGCCCGTGCTAGGCCTGCAGGAGGGAATGTTTTTGGGCGTATGTTTATTTGTTTGTATTTTTTAATGTTTCTATATAGTATTTACCTCCTATAGTCTATACGGCGTGACCGGTTTTAATGTGAGAAGTGTCGTTAGATTCGTCTTCATGCCCAGAGAGTGTCATAGGTTCATTAGGCGATTTTGCGGTCGGGTATTTATTTTACCTTTTAATAATCTACTTGTATTTTGTAGTCATATTACAATTGCTTAGTTTGGCATCAGTGGGGTTAGTACGAGAACTTGCGAAAAAGTTATTGTTACGTAAACGATAGCAAATGTATGAAAAATCCAGTTTTCTTTCACGTCCGATAGAGGAGCTGTTCAATTTTTCATACATTTTGATATCGTTTACGTAACGATAACTTTTTCGCAAGTGCTCGTACTAAGGCCACTGATGACAGTGTGTGCTAAAATGTCCCAGATGTTTATTATTTATTTTACCTGGTTTTTTAACTCGTTCATAGCTTTAGACACGATGCCATGCAGCCAATGCCTAAATTTGTTCTGCAGAAGATATTTGTCGGAGTCCCTCCAGTCTCTGGTAACTTTGTTGCATTGCTCCCAGTGCTGTTGCTTGTCGAGATTGTCGAAAGCGCTGGTGATCTTGAGCCGAAGGAAGCCGGGCTGGTCGTTCTCCAGAATGATGTCCTCATAGTTGATCGGCAGTTTGATGACGATGTCCATATCGAATTCGTCCATATGGGCCACTTTTATGCCGTCATACACGCTGCCGGCGTATAGCACCTGCAATAGAAGACACATTAGCATGATGTGAAATGTAGAAACATTAAATGAAAAACATATATATATATATATATGTATAATTAATTTTGTAACAGCAACATTAATACACACTCATACGCTTACGCATTACGCTTTCTTGCCGACGATACTGAGAGATATTGAGAAGTCCAAAATAAATACACTCTATATATGTAATAAGACCTAGGAGCTGATTTACAGATATCTGACACATCTGATATCTGAGACAAGATAGCGTTGGATTGCACTCCACCATCAAGATCGAGGCGGGCTCCACTCAACGGACATAATAAGCATAACTATGTAGCAGAATAAAGTGATGGTAGAATACAACAATTTTGTTGGAATTCTTTATTTATTGCAAATAGGTATGTACACTTTCTTCTAAAAGATAAGTTTTAGAGTACATTGTGCAATATACCCTGCATAAAGGGTGCAGCAATGTTTTATGTCATGGCTGATCACAAAACCAGACCACAGATATAAATATATACCATTCATCTGAAACATGACGAAAAAAGAACAGTATTTTGGTGCTTTTCTCCTCCTTAAAGAGATTGATGATGATAAAACTAAATTTCGATACGTTACCTGTCGACTGTATTTCTGGAAGTAGTTACACTGCTCTCCCATCTTCTGTGTGACCTGGGCGAAAACATTCTTGAACACCTCCTGGGCCCGTTTGAAGTCATCGTCCTTTATAGAGATGAATTGTTTGAAAACCTCTGCCAGGTATGCATCAAGCCTCTGCTTCTTCTGTTGCGACATGGCTCGCTGAGGAAGCTAAAATACATAATTAACAATATAAAAAATAGATTTCATAAAAATGTCAGAAATGGACCAAATATGCGCCCTCTATCTCATAGCGCGTGCATTAATTAAGCACTATCGGTTTTAGAGACGCATGCCTGATTTAGTACCTAGTACCTACTGAGGCGTTCCGACAGATGTGTCTCGTAATAATTTAAGTGTGGAAATGACTTTTTTAATTGTTAAAAATAAGACATAGTAGTACTGGACCAAATTGAAATGGGACCAAACGGGAAGTATCAGCTTTCAAATAAAAAAAGTATCATCAAAATCGGTTCACCCAGTCGAAAGCTCTGTACCCTTAGTACAATATTTGATAGTTTTCGAAAACTTTTTTCGTTTTGATGCATACATTGCTGGGCTGAAAGCTATTCGAAACTATGTTTCGTATTTGAGTGAAGCAACCTATACTGCCGATTACTACCGATTTTAGTTCATCCGCGTTTCCGCTAGAGGCGCTTTACTAAAATGTATGGGACAATACGGAAACGAAAAAAGTTTTCGAAAACTGTCAAATCCTGTACTAAGGGTACTGAGGTAACAAACATTACAAATAAAAAAAACAAATTAACAACCTCCTCCTTTTTGGAAGTCGGTTAAAAATATAACTAGCATATTATGTGTAATAAAATTTATTACACATACAATTGGCAAGATACCTACCTATCTATAAATCAACTATGTACCTACCTACCTATATGATTTGTGATCTATAAATCCAGTTGGTTACTTATAAATCCTCAGTACATACCTAACTATAATTTGTTATAATTATTAGATATTATTGGTAGGTATGTACCAAGTAGTATAGTACCAACATAAATTAACTTCCAATTTATTTATTTAGATAAGATAGGTTTGCTATGCTTTTTGCAAAGATACTTCGATAAAAACGTCTATTTGATGTTATCAAGTGCCTTGCCTTCATAATCAAGACACGAGATTAGGTAAAAAATAAATAAATTTATGCTTACCACTCGATATTAAAATTTACGCACTACACTTTCATTTAAACGTACCTACTACAGTAATAGCAACGAAAGATTGAATGACAAAAACAAAATAAATTTAAAATAAACACAGTGTGAAAAATAGATCCGAGTATCTCCGAATCCCGTAAGAGCCACTTTGTACGTGAAGTAGTGAATGGACCACGTCCATTTAGCGTTACATTCTCTTTGACGTCTATCCACGTCACATAAATAGCAAACAAAGATCCTGTTACTTCACAATTCGGGACTTCCTAGTTTTACTTTGTCCCATGGCGCCACCATAAAATAGGCGCCACAGTCACAAAGTCACAAACATAATAACCACATATAAATAGCTATTTATGCGCTATAGGCTATAGCTATTATTTTGAGCACATACCGGCACGGCGGCGCCGGGCGGTGATACCCGTTCGTTAGCAAAATTACCCCAAAGTTTTAAGCTGTGCAGGGCCTTTATTCTGCACGGGCCAAACGTGCTCTATCGTGGCGGGGTAAGTTAACTTCCAAAAGTTGAACTTTATTTCCTAAGCAATAGAGGCTAACTTTTTGAGGGAAACTTACCGTGGCCACGATAGCGCGCGTTTGCCCGTGCGGAATAAGGGCCCTGTAGTGCAGTGGGTAATTTACCAACCTAGATTTTTTGTCTTAGCGCCAGACTTAAATGTAATTTCTTTCCGAGTCTTTTCTGCAAATTTTGAATTAGCTTGGTTTTGTAATTTGAAAACTGTTACCACATCACTAGTTCGTGTTTTCGATAATATTTTGTTCTGATCGCCTCTGTGTAGTTAAGCTGTTTTGGTGGAGAACCTAACATCTTATTTGCTAAAAAATCTTAGTTGTGATAAGAGACTCCATCTATACTTAATCATCATCATCTATACTTGTAAGTTCGTTGTTTGGTGATGTCTGCACATTAGGTACCTACTACCATTTTTACGGGAGTTTCGTCTTACAAAGGCAAGCCTGGCGCACTCCGTACTTTAGGTATGAAGCTACCAGTAGTCGTCTTGTCGGATGTCTCGTGCCTGCTGCCGCACGAAAGACAGAGATAACGCAAAAAGAGTTACGCGATAGACATAGAGGCAACTCCTAGGTTAATATAGCTCTGAGTAGTTAGCGCTCGCACGTCCTGAATTGCACTTTATTGTGTAGAAGCATGAGTCGCTACATATTCAAATGATTTTGCCGAGTGAATCTTCTATACTTGTACATAGATGTATTCTGTGACAAGGGAAGAGAAATGACGGACGAATGACGACAAACAATTTTTATAAAACGGTGTGAACAAAATACTATAGACAGTTCACACGGCACGGTTCACGGGCTCAATTTTTAAATCACTCGAAATTAAAGATTTTCTATTGAAAGAAAGCAAATTAGGATGGTACGAAGTCAAACAAATCGTTGCGTTAGCGAGTAACCAATTTATTTTAAAAAATCTACCATAAATAGTTTTGGATTTCAATCGCAAGTCAAGTCGAGTCATTTCGCATGATATTTTCGTGCGATATATCATAAGAGCGATTCAAAAATAAAGCCCTAGAGCGCGCGGACCCTACCACATGTACGACGGCTGAGGGGAAATCATGACATTTCTGTTCTAGTTCTTCTTTGAGGAAACTGGATGCAACTGGTAACAATTACTATGTCAGAGCAATGCCATGCCAATGTCAAAACAATAATATCGGTGATCCATAGAGGATCAATTTTTCATTATCTATGTGTAGCTCTAGTTTTGGCGCCAACTTGGAAAAAACATGCCGGCTCGTATTTTCCTAAATTTGTGTTTTTCGAGTGTTAATGTGTGTATGGTGGTTTATTATTTATTAAGGGCTCATGAACGTGCTCGAGTGTCGGCAGTAATATTTTATCGAGGTGGAATATGTATTTTCGCTTTGTTTTCAAAACTCCATAGAAGCCTCACCACCACTCACCATTTTACTGGGGCGTGACTTTGACTTGACCGTGACTTACTTAGCTTGACTCTGACTATGTGACTTGTTTGACGCTATTTAGTACTACTTGGTTAATAAAATGACTGAAGGACTTTATATCCATGGTCATAAAAAGTAAAAAAAAAAGAATACTGGTAGAATAAAAATAATGATTATAGTACTTATAGAAAAAAACTAATTGTTAATAAAACTGGGCAATCACGTGACATAAATATTATTTTATGGGAAAAATGGGATATATGATGGCGGCTCCACATTAGTACCGTGAAGCTCCGAGAACAAGCGTAAACGTGAATGTGGAGGGTTTTCGCGGGGTACACGCGCGTTCACGCCTGTTCCCCGATCAGAGTCGGTATTTTGTCCCGCGACAAAGTGTACGCCTCGTTCGCGCGGCGTTCACGCGTACACATCCACATTCACGGCCCCGCGCCAGTTTACTCCGGACTATAAAGGCGTACGGATGTCATCCACCACCATCCTACCACCATCTTCTTTTTTTCCAATGCTTTTTAATAACTTTCTTGTTTTGGACGTCTAAATAGTAATATGTTGCCACAGCAAACAAAGTTATTGCAGCAGCAGATTCTACGTCCATTTCGCAGCGGGTTTCACGAACGACTGTGAGCATCCCGTGAATGTGGAGGGCACGACTTGTGCCGAGAATTCACGCCGTGAGCCGCCATAATGGCGGCTCCACATTAGTGCCGTGAAGCTCCGAGAACAAGCGTGAACGTGAATGTGGAGGGTTTTCGCGGAGTTCACGCGCGTTCACGCCTGTTCCCCGATCAGAGTCGGTACCTATTTTGTCCCGCGACAAAGGGTTCGCGCCTCCTTCGCGCGGCGTTCACGCGTACACATCCACATTCACGGCCCCGCGCCAGTTTACTCCGGACTATAAAGGCGTAAGGACGTTATCCACCATCCTACCACCATCTTCTTTTTTTCCAACGCTTTTTAATAACTTTCTTGTTTTGAACGTCTAAATAGTAATATGTTGCCACAGCAAACAAAGTTATTGCAGCAGCAGATTCTACGTCCATTTCGCGGCGGGTTTCACGAACGACTGTGAACATCCCGTGATTCCCGTGAATGTGGAGGGCACGACTTGTGCCTCGCGCGTGAATTCACGGCACTAATGTGGAGCCGCCATAAAACATGACTATTTTATATTTCGCGGTGGATTATCTGGGAAATATAATATTTGATTTCTAAACACAGGAAATAGAACCACAGATCTTAACTCTTATACTTATACTTATAAAGGGAGTTCCCCTAGCAAAAAAAGAGCAGAAATGTTGCCACTTCACAAAAACAATTCAATTCAATAATAGTATACCTTTGCAAACTAACATCACATCACATTTCAGTTTTTGACAAAAACTTTTTGTTTTGGCCTTGAATCAAATCAAACAAAAAGTTAACTTCTATCAACAAATTTCAAACTTAAGTGCGCTGCGTTCTACTTTTATTTCAATTCGTGGAATTAATACAAAAGAGACAGTGTTGTTCATACAGGTTTAAATACAAAGTGGCCTTTTTTCGTCGGTCGTTGACAGTAACTTTATCAACCACAAAGAGCCGACCTGAAGAAAACTAACAGAAACATTGCTAAACTGAGTTTGCTGTGAGTATACACAATCAACAATACGTATAATGTGTCTGTGTTAATTATTTACGCGTAGCGCCCCGCGGTTTTACCTAGAAAATAAAATTCCGTTCCGCTTTCCTTCAGGAACAGTGGCCTAAGTAGGTACGAATATTTACGTCAAATACGTAGGTACCATAATTGCATACACATTTTGAATTTCGAATTTGAAATTAGTATGGAATTCGATAGTACGTATTTTACGCAAATATTCCTAGTACTTAGGCTACTATATTTTCCAGTATAAAAAAGAGCCTATGTTAATCCAGGGTAAAAACCTACCTCCACACCAACTTTCATTCAAATCTGTTCAACTGTCTTACTGGGAACAAACATATACACACAGTGTCATACCTACACAATTTCGCATTTAATCAGTTTGATATTTATGTGATAACGCTCGGTCCAAGGATTTATTTACTCTGATAGCTGCAATAACAATGTACAAAAGATGAATAAACACTTTTTCTTCTAATATATCACTGAAGCATAATCAGGTATTCCTGACATGATAATTATACAGTCTTTAAAAAGTTCAAAAAGCTAGCACAAGTGATCAGTCATATTTTCTGGTTTTCATTTAGCTTTTTACTTTGATAATAGGTATATAGTTTGGATGTTCTGCTGTCTTTAAACTCGAACTAGTACCGAAAAAAGTCTGCCAAAAACTGAAGGGGCTGAGGTAGGTAAATACTTATTGCTCACACTGACATATTCTTACTAGGTCTACAAACGCTCAAAATGTAAACGAATGGATGACTGAGGGGGGTGTAAATGCTAAAGGGAAAACTAGGTATAACGCTTCCATTTATTTGTTTTTTCTGAGAGTTTTTTACTATGTTATTGCAGATGTCAGAGCAAATAAACTCTCTTCTATTTTACTGTAGATAGGAGTTCCATAGCAGAGGCAACATTTGAACAATGTAAGTATACCCTTCGAAAATGCAGATTTATTGTCCTATCCAGTCTCAGGGGCACAATTATTGGTAATCGGTAATTACCAATGCAAGTAGCAGTGTCCTTCAGCAGAAAGTAGGTGAGCATTGGAAACCTTTGGATGTTCATTCAATAAAGTATATAGATGAAAAATTATAGCACTTATGATAAAGAATTGTTAGTGATTATACCTGTCTATATCACCTTATGTTCATTCAATAAAGTATATAGATGAAAAATTATAGCACTTATGATAAAGAATTGTTAGTGATTATACCTGTCTATATCACCTTTCGGGTTCTGATTTCTCTGTTTGGACAAGCCTAGGAGAACAAGGCAACGGTTGTGCCACAAAAATGTTTTTGCTGTGTTGTCATATCCTGTTGTTATTACGAAGCACAGGAAATGATAACAAAGACCCTACAGCTTAAACAAATTATATTACCAGGTACCTACTAACAAATATGTTTATTGTGAGATTTCAAAAACAATGCCAGACAGTATTTGCCTGAACAATTTAAGAAAGTAGCATTTGATTCCGTACATGATATAAGTCATACAGGTAAAAGAACATAAAACAATATTCAAAAAGATTTTTTGGCCCGGGTACAAATAATTGGGTTAAAACTTGTGTTTCTTGTCAGAAAGTCAAAGTTAATAGACACACATACATACATACATACATCATCAGCCAATTAACATCCACTGTTGGACAAGGCCTCCCTCATAGAGAGGGGTGTTGCCATAATCCCCACGCTTGGCAGGCGGCTAGGGGATGGCAGTAAGTTCACCGTATACTAATAGGACGCTGCAGCCCATCCTCCGGTGGTTCTGGTCGCAGTTTCAGGACATACCCGGGTCCAATAGACACACAGTTTGGTCATATCTACTTGGATGTAGTAGGAAAATTAAAATCCAATAGGCAAGGTTTTAATTATTGCTTAGCAATGATGGATCGTTTCACACCTTGAAGATCTGAAAACTTGTATACACATTTTCGTTAGAATAGATGCTTACTCTTACCTATGCTGTGCTTACCAGTCCATGGTCTCCATTCGAGAACCTTGCAAAAACACAAGTGCAGGTGATGGTTCGTGCAGCGTAGGACATCCACCCACATGATGGACAGACGACCTAAAAGAGTCCGCAGGAAAACGCTGAATGCAGGCCGCTTCCAACCAGCACTTTAAATTTGGTATACTTGTCAAGTTCTGACGACAATACAATATTATGGTGACAGCGAGCTGATTTGATGATGGTGATGGTGGACAGTACTCCTCGAGACTGGCAGTGGGTTCATTAAGCTCGGCACACCATACCGATTACTGATATCATAAAAGCTTGGTTTGAAAAAGATATTATTCATATATTTTTTTTGTTTTCTGCTGCAAGTACAAGGTAGGTACCTACCCCAGATAATAACATCTGTTTTTAAGTACCTAAAAATATGAAAAGAGGTTTCAAAAACGCTATAAACCATTTGTAATAGACCTACCTACTATATAGTTATATATAATAGTTTTTTTTTATCCAGCAAGTGCCTTTATTATCTAAACAAAATACAAGCTAACACTAGCACTACATAAACAATATAGACTGCCCATAGACCGCTGCATTACCACGTTGAATGGCAATGCTTATACGTTGAGCCAGATACACGCCAGCATTTTGGTCACGCGTCGCGTTAACCAGACGGTCTGAAAGATTTTTGAAAATGAGGTGAGCTCCCGGTCCCCAAGGGCCCAATGTCTTGACCCCAAACGCCTCAAATATGTAACTATAATATTAACCACTGTTAATATTATAATTGACTATATACATGTTCCCATGCCTACTCTTAAAAACCTACTATACTTCATTGTTCTCTCATATCTCATTTCAGTACCGCACTTCGTATAAAAGCCACATCTAAACATTCAACCATGAATCGTAACGGATCTCGTGGGCGCGGCGGTCGTAACAACAGTGCTAGCGAAGAGGACGTTAATCCATACGTGGCAGCGGGCGCAGTAGCAGCGGGTTTAGCAGCGGTCGTCGGAGGCATCTACTGGTTCACGAGGAGCAGCCAGCCGCAGCCAGCACAGGCCTCTCAGCAAACCAGGAACACTCCGCCATCACAAGTTAGTTATTTTAGTAGTCTGTGCTTCGTGAGTACTCTACCTCGCTCGCGCATTTGACTGCCCTGGTGGCTCAGTTTGTAGTGCACCTACCTTCTGCGCTTGGGCTTCGGGGCGTGGATTCGATTCCCATCTAGGGCAAACATTCATGTGATGAACATTTGTGCTTGTTCTTTGTATGGGTGTTAATATCTATTTAAGTACCTCTATGTATTTAAAAATACATATGTACGTATACCAGTCTCTGGCAGCCATATTACAAGCTCTGCTTAGTTTGGAGTCAGAATACCGTGTGTGCAAACATGTCCCATACTAATTTATTGAGAAAAAAATACCGACGAAAATAAAGAAGGAGGTACTCGACGCGTAAATAAGTTGTTTTTTTTTTCAAATGTATAAAATGATTGAATGTACCTCGTCATCATCAACATCAACCATAACTCCACACTGAACGACATCCTGCCATCTGCATCCACTGGATGCGCGCGACTCTCACAATGTCGTCGGTCCATTTAGTGGTAGGCCTACCTACGCTGCGTGTTCCGGTTCGTGGTCTCCACTCAAGAAGAAGAACCTTTCTTCTCTATTGGTTATTCGAGCGATGTGGCCGGCCCATTGCCACTTCAACTTGCAACTTTAATAGCTATGTCGGTGACTCTGGTTCTTTGGTGAATATCTACGTTCCTGATTCTATCGAACAAAGAAACTCCGAGCATTGTCATACGTTCAGCAGTGGACATTATCGGACTGATGAAGATGTTATTGGTTACACACAGTGAACTCTTTTCTGAGTATCTAGCGCCACTCTGTATCTGGTACGCCCTGACCTTTTTATCTTCTATCTTCCTCCACATCCATAATTTTAAATAATCAAACTGGCCCCACCTCTAATATGAAACATTTTTAATAGACAATAATTATCAGTATAAAAACCCGACTTCATAAAATTTTCAGAACTGGACCTCATTTAAATGGACCCAAACGGGAAGCACTAGCTTTCAAATAAAAAAAGAATCATCAAAATCGGTTCACCCAGTGGAAAGTTCTGAGGTAACAAATATTTAAAAAAAACAGTCGAATTGATATCCTCCTCCTTTTTGGAAGTCGGTTAAAAAAGAAGGCATATTCTCTTTTCGATTAGATCCGTTTTAAAGGGTTCCGTAACCAAAAGGTGTGAACGGGATTCTTTTACTAAGCTTTTACATACTGGTGTATTTAAAAGTAGTTTTTATAAAAATATAATTTTATTATATTCCAGGCTAGAGAAGTAAAGCCGAGCCGAATGGACGCCGCGACTCCCTCAGAGCTGACGGAAGACAGCTCGGGCTCCGTGTCCGGGTACCTCGCAGGCCTGCTCAGCAGGATATCCACACCCTCCAGGTATCTTCATATCAGTCTCAACTTGATCAACTAAGTTATACCTTATTACAGGGTTACGCAGAAAGGGTGTGCTAATGCGAAACGGGTTCGGTGTACAGGGTGTACTCATCATTATAAACAGCTTTTAAAATAGGACCAACTCAGAAATCTCATAAATAATATTAGTATAATAGTAAAATATAAGTATATTTTGTTTAACCCTTTTCTTAATTTTTTTATTACCTCATAAAAACGCTGGTCATAAATAGAGCCCCCGTCAAAGAAAACAAAATCAAAATTTGTTCATAAATAAATAAGTTATAAGTATTTTAATTTCATGCTAGACAAAAAGCGCAATTATAGCATGTTCTATTTTGAATGTATATTTTATAAAAATTATTCATCTATCTAGGCCCATGTTCTTAAAGGATCGCTTACGTAGTTGTGATATATGTTGTGCCTATGGTATTACAAGTATCCATAGGCGACGGTGACTGCTTACCATCAGGCAGCCCGTGTGCTTGTTTATAACCTATGGCATTAAAAAAATGGTTTTGCACAAGGCATTTACACTATTCAAGTTTGTATTACTGAAAATGTTTTTTTTTTGTGGGTTGCCATTTGTCTAATATCTACCGCGTTAATTAGCAGCTGTGATCCAAGTAAAACTTCGAAAAATTATACATAGAAGTCACAACGCGTAGAAAATTATAGTCAATAAATGTCCGCAGTTTCATATATAAACAGCTGTATACAATTTATATCGAAACAAAACTATTTTACCAAAACCAACCGTATATTTATAAACTAGCTAATGCCCGCGACTTCGTACGCGTAGCGCAAAGTAATTAGTGGGTGGACGATTAGACTGACATATCCAAATATAAATGTTACACTAACGAACACGAACTGAACTTTAAATAGGCACAAATCCATCGGATTATTTATACTGAATATTTTATAGATAATACCTACACATATGACATGATTGTAGATTTATTGCTCTCCATTTTAATGCGGATTGTCATACTATCGTCATAATATGATTTTAGTCTAGTTTTAATCTGACTCGATACAGGTATCCCGACATGTCCATAGTTTCAAATATATTTCAAGCAAATAATATATTACTTTCACTGGTTAAATACGTTGGAAGTGTGGAGCCATGGAGCCAATAAGGAAAAAAAATTGGTATAAGTCAAGCGAAATGTCATGCATGACAAACGTTATTATTGAATTATTAGTAAATAGTAAGTAGGAAGCATGGAGCGGTATCTATAATTAATCGCTGTTATTTAACATTACTCCGCGTAAAGACTGCCAATCAATGATGTCTAAATAATTTTTGCCCGCCTTCTGCGCCTCGACCCTTCCAACAACTAAACCGCTTTCGTTCACCACCATAACATCCAAAATAGCTGCTAATCATAGATCAGTAACAGATTAGATGCCGCGAGTTCACCTACTTTGCGTGTCTGTTATTGGTCTTAAGTTTGATCCTGGCAAAAAAATGTATTCATTTTAATCTCCGTCGACTTGGTATATTAGCACGTCAGAAGTCAATACAAAAATAAACGTACTTTAAATTACGCCATAATAAACTGTAAAACCTCTTCAAAAGCAGTTGGCTGTCCTGAAAATAACAAACACAAAAAAAACTATTTGGTGCAGTCTATCGGAAGTTATGCGGGTACATACATTTCGGCGATTCGTTTTTATTTCATCATCATCATCAGCCAGAAGACGTCCACTGCTGAACATAGGCCTCCCCCTTTAACCTCCACACTGAACGACATCCTGCCATCTGCATCCACTGGACGCCCGCGACTCTCACAATGTCGTCGGTCCATCTACTGGGAGGCCTACCTACGCTGCGTCTTCCGGTTCGCGGTCTCCACTCAAGAATCTTACCTACTTCCCCATCGGTTAACAGTTCTTCGAGCGATGTGGCCTGCCCATTGCCACTTCAACTTGCAGATTTTAATAGCTATGTCGGTGACTCTGGTTCTTTGGCGAATATCTATATTTTTATTTACATATAGATTATATGGCAACAGCCGCTTCAGTCTTCCTACCTACCATGTCTGCGAGTAGAAGTCTGTCATTACGACAACATTGCTATAAAATAAGCTAGATGGCGTTATAAATAATTATAAAAAATTTTTTTTTTTACTATTTATTATAAATTAATATAGCCTATGTTTCAATCAGGTATTTTATAAGCATATTCATGGAAACTGCTTTGAAATCCTTCTAGTAGTTTAAAAGATGTGCGCGGACAAACAAACAAACTGACAGCCGTCAGATTTGTAGTTCCATAATTTGAAAATAGATTGCGTACTAAAACGATGTTTTGCGAAAAAAATTTAAATTTGCTTAAACTTTACGAATAATATTATTAAAAACGTAATAAGGTATTCAATAATTCCTAAAATAATGAGTGTAAATGGATCGTAGTTTCACAAATATGAAAAGTGCGTCTATTATAGGTAAATACGCCACTTTACCTGAATTTTTTTGCAAGTTAAACCGATATCCGTTATTGCTTCTACTTAGTTAGAAGTCATGTGTGAAGGTATTTGATCTACACATTTATAATATGGTAGGGATTAACGGCCCGGTTCTCTAATGCCTGTTAAATTTGCACAACATCGTTAAAACTCGTGACCCGTCGTTGAGCAAGCGAGACGGCGATTATGTCTGAATGGCAAGTGGGAACTTCTCTCCCGAGAGAAAGAGATCATTTTCTCTTTCTCTCCCGTTGGTCAGACGGTGGTTTGTCAGCCAAGTTGACGTGTCTGTTACGGCTCTTATGGTGTGTTACGGCTTGTGCAACTATCGCGTGACTGTGGATCCAATCTGGCTGAACTTAATACGCAGCCAGATTGGATCCACGATTACAAGTATTGCCGCGATTAGCGCGTCATTGTGGCGTCTTTGTATATTTTGATCGAAGAAGTAAAATAACATACTAGCCTTGCATTTGACTGTCAATTTGTCTGATGTTGCAGTGAAACCAGCAGCAGTATGGTGCAAACCCAGAGCAACTGGCGGCGTCTCCCCCCCCCTCCGAACCCCGTCCTGTCCAACCTGAACGCTCTCCTCTCCGACATATATGTGCGCTTCGTCCAGCTCAAGAACGATGACTTCCAACTCCATTACAGAGTGTTCGACAGGGTCTTTCAACATCTGCATCAGAAGATGAAGGAGGTGGACCCTTACTATAGGAAATATTCAAGTACGGTAAGTCGAGCTTGTATTTTTTAAGATTAGTCCTATTCATGAAAAAACTTCTTTAGGCGTGTTGAGCAGAATATAAAATACACTGCCGTGTATTTTAAAACAGCGCCATCTGTTGTAGAATAGGTGAATTACTACTTAAGTTTTCACTTCTTCTGTATTTCTTCTTTAACACGCTTTTATTATCTTGGTATGTATGTATGTGTGTAACGGAATCTTTGAACTTGATTTTCAACTACTTCAAAACGTCGAATTAAATTGAAATTTTGCACACTTATCAAGGACCAATGACAATAAATAAACTATAAATAGTTTGTCTCATTAACCATACCATAATCTTCAGGATTTGCTATTTTAAAGCGTGTTTTTTAGTTTTTTAAACTGCAAGAATTATTTTTATTAAGCACTTCATAAAACAGCTGATCATAAATAGAGCATCAACGAACACAAAATTATAATTTGTTCTAAAAACAAGCTTGGCGGGAGGTGGACAGAATATCCACTCTCTATCCCCATCAAAAACTTACTTATATAGCTCAGAAATGTATTAGCCAATTAATTATTATTTTTCAGAATGTGTAATGTATTTAATACTAGCCGTCCGCCCCGGCTTCGCACGAGTGTAAGCTCGGCCTTCGGCCTCGCTACAAAATATAGTATAGCCTATGTCACCCGGGGATAGTGTAGCTTCCCAACAGTGAAAGAATTTTTCAAATCGGTTCAGTAGTTTCGGAGCCTATTCATTACAAACATACAAAAATAGGTACAAATCTTTCCTCTTTATAATATTAGTGTAGATATGCTTTGCATATTATCATACAAATATTTTGTTTTATTTGTCCATCTTTCACGCAGAAACAAAGTTTTTTTGCATAGAGATAGTTGTAGACCTAGAGAGTGACAGGATACTTTTTATCCCGGGAAATGTACGGTTCCTGACTAATATAATATTCCTAAGATAATGCCTACGCGGGTGAAACCGCGGGACATGGCTAGTTTGTAATAAATGAAACATTAGGACATCGGATGGGTTATTTTAGGACACATGCCTATTGTGGATTGTCATTCGTATAATAAAAATTTTGATACAATAACAAATTAACCGCAAAGATAACTACAATGTTTTTATGTTATCTAAAAACGTGTGCAACTGATTTCAATCGTGTTGGATTTCGGTATCTAGTTAGAGCGTTTCTTCAGTAGCAGCTGTTTCACCAGCAATTTACAATTTTTTTATCAATGACTTATTTATTACTTAACCCTCAAACCCTACCCATGCCTGGAGAAACACTATTGCTTCCTGGAAAAACACAATATATTTTGGGTCATCATCATCAGCGAGAAGACGTCAACTGCTGAACATAGGCTTCCCCCTTTAACCTCCACACTGAACGACAACCTGCCATCTGCATCCACTGGATGCCCGCAACTCTCACAATGTTGTCGGTCCATCTAGTGGGAGCCCTACCTACGCTGCGTCTTTCGGTTCGTGGTCTTCACTCAAGAACCTTTCTTCACCATCGCTTATCGGTTCTTCGAGCGATGTGGCCTGCCCATTGCCAGTTCAAGATGCAAATCTGAGCAGCTATGTCGTAATGTTGGTGACTCTTTCTTTGGCAAATATCCTCGTTCCGGATTCTATCGCGCAAAGCAACTTCGAGCATAGCTCTCTTCATATCCCGCTGTGCGACTCTTGAGTTATGAAAAAAACTTACATGACAACTCTTACAATTTCCAGGTTCAATTTGCGGGTAGTCACTATGACAATCTTCGCATAAAAAAGCCCGACGAATTTGATATGGACATTATCATCGATCTGCCTCTGAACCTGGAAGCTCACCCCACCAGCCCAGCGGAGAGCGACATCTTCATAGAGCCCAAGGCAGCCGGCTTCGTGCAGCTCAGGATGGGAGTTCAGTTCCAGAAGCTCCCCATGAGGGACGGATCCGAGTGGCACAACAACAAGTATAAATACTTAGTTTGAATTTATCACACTTATATCATAAATGTGAAAGTTTGGGATGGATGGATGTTTGTTACTCAATAACGCAGAAACGGCTGGATGGATTTGGATGAAAATTGGAATATACATTTGTTTTCATATTTATCGGGACTTATCGCGCACTATTAAATATAGGTAAAAATAGATACCTTTCGCTCGACGTTTCGACCATGTTACAATGGCCGTGGTCACGAGCTGACTATACATTGCTTATGTACTTATGTACTGTACTTATGTACTGCTTTTGTATTTTTAGTTAAGGCCACTATTTTTGTTAATGTAATTCCTTTCCGTGCACGGTTGCCTGGAAGAGATGGCTTTAAGCGATAAGGCCGTCTGTTAAAAGCCTAGACTATTACTGTAATTTATAATGTTATCCTTGTTTTTGTGGTTTTTAATAGAGAGTCATTGTATTGTATTGATTAACACATAGGCTACTTTTGATAATCATCATCATCACCGATTTTCATCACCACGCCGGTGAAACCGCGGGGCGCAGCTAGTAGAATTTATATGGCGTACAGAGAAGTGACGTCATAATTTGCTGTTTCGCGCTCTCTGTCTAGCATGATATTAAAATGCTTATAATTAGCTTATTTTTGATCAGATTTTCATTTTGTTTTCAGCTATATTTATGGGCTACATTTCAATAGGACAATAAAAAAAATACAATCATTTCAAATTCAATCAGCTAGATTCTAGCCTATTGTAACATGACTAATGCCTAGAAATAAACAATATCTTATCTTATTCAAACAGAGCTGCGTACGAGTGGATGGATGATACGAAATACCTCCTTCGTTCCAAGTTTCTGGACTGGTTCAAAAGCGTTGTGAACAGGGCTTTAAATAAGTTCGAGTTCAGTGGTTCCCAACCTTTATACTACGTGGACGGGGCTCCGTATACTATCAGGAAGTCGGAGTCCGGACCAGCGATGACGCTGATCATTGAGAACAAGAATAGGGGCTTCAAGTAAGTTAATTATCACTATCATAACAACTATTTATTAAAACACTGTTTTAAACTATCACGGTTGTTCATTACAGTTATAAGATTATTTATCGTGGTATGGTTGTGGAAGGAGCTCCCGATATTTCGGCGCAGTTACATGTACCATGCACGAAGACAAAATATATCGGGAAAATATTCCACCTTTTAGGGTGGGAAATCAGGAGATGAATCTCGTTTATTGAATTTGCAATTCTCGTGAATTTGGTTGTGTTTTTTGGTCTTAACAAGTATAAATTGAGAATTACAAAAAACCCACGACAAAGAAATGATAATCCAAAATGTCCATTCAAAGGTTGCCTGGAAGAAATCGCTTAAGGCCGCCTATTATACTGCCGGTTTTTGTATTAGTTTTAAGTTATTTTGTATTTTTTTATATAGTGTACTAGCTGTATCCGCGACTTCGTCCGCGATTTCTTCAGAAAAAATAGCCTGTCCATCCTCATGATACATACTATTACTTCGCAAAATTTTATCGACATCGGTTAAGCCGTTTAGCCGTGATTATGTAGCAAACAGACAGACGGACGGAGTTCTTTCGTATTTATAGTATTAAAGTGTGGATGGATACAAGTAGCGGCACGAAACTAGCGCTGACCGTCATTGCGCAGAAGTCAAAAAATAGGTATCACAGGGGGGCCAGAGGGACGAAGGGTGCGCGTGCGTAGCGCCGGTTGGCCAGCCGGTCGTATTCCGTCCCCCGCCCCGATACGACGCTCTGCGGACTTCTGACTGAACAGTCGCGTTCTAAATTGTATTGTTATTGCTGTTCATTGTTAAGTTTGAGTTCGTTTGTTATTGTTGGTTTTTATATTAGTGTATTTTTAGTAGATAGTGAATATGCCTAGAAGAAATACCGTTTTGAAAAGATAGGCACGAAAAATGGTGTATGACGTGCATTGTTTTGTTAAAAGAGAAACCAATGAATTGATTGATTATTTAAAGCAAATAAAAAGTGAGATTGATAAATAAACAAGTATTTTGCTCATATGTTCTTAAAAATATTTGTTTATATCAATTTAAGTTATAATTGTATTATGTTCGTGACTGTACTCATGCGCAGCTATCCCCTCCACATTTCGCTCAGCGCTACACTTACGTGCCGCTACCTATAATAAAGTGATATTGTATTGTAATCTTCAAACAGCTAAACTTTTTCTGATTTTTTAAATTCTTATTTGAACAATTATGGCAACTCTACTTGTCTATGCTCAATAACAATAAAGAAACCAGGACAGATAAAAAAAACAATATTTACGTAAACATAGGCATAACACCCCTGGGTAAAAAATGACTAATATTCTGCTTATGTAATACTTGAATGGCTCTTAAGTACGGTGTCTCCAGGTTGGATGTGGACCTGGTGCCCGCGCTGAAGTTCCCGGAGTCTCGCTGGCCGATCGGGCCCGCGTATCGGCGCATCCCGGCGCACTGCGCACGCGGCGACTGGATGCTCGTCGGGAAGCCGATCAAGAACGGCATCCTGCACGACCAGGCCCGCTCCTGGCGCATCGCGCTGCACAACCAGGAGAGAGATCTCATGTACAACTCCGGCAACTTGAAGCAGGCGATGAGACTTGTAAGTTTACTTGTGACTTTCTATACGCATAATGCATACCCCACACGCACGCACACATAAACACACACACTACTAAACCGATTTTGAAGAAATTTATATGGGACCACTGAAGTATGGCCTACCAATCAAAATCAATTCATAATTGACGGAGAAAACGTGAACATACATAAAATAAATAAATTAACAGTGAATCATTAGAACCTCCTCCTTTTTCGAAGTCGGTTAAAAAAAAGAACTTCACAACTGAATAAATTATAGTATACTTTACTAACCAAATTTAACACAGTCAAACGTGGACTTATTCGCGAAAAAAAAAGATGATGTCATTAAACACAATCGCTTAACATCAGGCGAGTTGGCGGTTAATCGCAAGCCTATTAATAAAAAAAAAAAAAACACTACATATCTCATTTCAGATCAAGAAGCTCCGAGACTCTCTCGGAATGAACAAAATAGCCTCATACTACATCAAAACTATATTCTTCTGGGAAATAGTCGAAAAGGACGACATTAACTTCTGGCGGAAGAACAACCCAGCTTACCTCTTCAATTATATGGTGGGGAAACTCCACGCGGCTTTGGTGAACAAGAAGATCCCTTACTTCTGGAACAAGAGTAACAACCTCATAGGAGGAGTCGACGAAAGGGTGCTGTTTGAATATGCAGCGAAACTGGTGCCGCTGATGCAGGTGCTGGACATTCCTCAGCAGTACAAGCAGGTGGCGAAGTACCTTCTCACTCCCGAGGAGTTCAGGGACTATAACACGAAGTTCTTGCATATTTAGTGACTATAACATGTTCTTGCATATTTAGACAGCCCCGTTAGCTTAGTTGGTAGTGAACCTGCCTTCTGCGCTTGGGGGCGTGGATTCTATTTCTACCTAGGACAAACATTTTGTATGATGAACATTTGTGTTTGTTCTAGGTCTGGGTGGTAATATCTATTATAATACTAATTTTGAATTCGGTTTTTGTTTCATTGACAACGTCTCTTCTTTGTTGACACAGTTCGAAATGGACTGATTACGTTCGAAGGTACTTTGGTTAGGTAGTTTAGTATGAAAATAAGTGCCTTATTTGTGGTTTTGTATGTATAGTGTTACACATAGGTTAAGATTACTGTCCTACTAGGTTAAATGAAACTTACTATTTAACTGTTCTAAGAAAATAATTGTATTTGATTTAAGTGACATATAATTTTACATTGGGGCTAGTCAAATATTACGTAAGCACTAAAGGGGGTCTTTACTTTGCTTACTATTGATGACATGGGGGGGAGATGACGAGTTAATTTTTCTAAGAGCAGTAAAGTTGTTCGTAAAAGCTTTGATTACTTTTGCTGACAAGGCGTAGCAAGGTGGTTAAAATTACTAAAATTCTGCTTTTACGTAATACTTGAATGGCCCCATTCAATTTGTGAATAGTTTTTAGAATTATGATTATATATATAAGTGTATTGCAGCAGGTACCTAGCTATTGTAACGGTTATGTTAATAAAGTCTATTCTGATGCCGTGTCACTTTTATCAGCGAGTTCCTTAGACCTAAACCAACAGACTTCTGCAAAATGATTCATATTTTTACAATAAGTACACATATGGCCGTACGAGGGACACTCGCCCCTCCTGTGGCTCGTACCACACCATGTACATTTCTCAACGACGTTCCCAGGGCTGCTGTGGATTAGAGTCTCGCCATTTGGCAATTCGATAACTTCGACCTGGTCCAACGTCTTGTCATCATTTTCACCATCGCTTCCGTGAGGTACCTCGTGAACGTCAGCTGATGAGTTTTGGTCCATCTCATGACTGCTAACACTAGCTTCATCCTCGTGACGATCAGTATTCTCCGTGTTGTCACTAACAGCTTGCGAGGATATTTCAGCTAATCTGCATATGCCGATCGCCTTTGATGACGTTAGATTGACTTCTCTGAGTAATGTTTCTCGCAATACTACATCCTTAATTCCACATGTCAGTCGGTCACGAACAAGATCTTCACATAATTCTTTAAATTCGCAGTTAACAGCTATTTTGTTCAATTCAAACGCGTACTGTTCCATAGACTCCGTATCTTTTTGATCCCTGGTGAAAAACCTATGTCGTTCTACGGTTACATCCATTTTTGGCGAAAACACCTGATCGAACTTCAATAATAACTCTTCCACTGTGTCGAACTCCTCGCCAAACTGATCGTACATCTCCCGACATTGATCTCCGATGACATGCAATAGTATGTTCAGTTGCACTTTAGTTTCTTTTTTCGATAATTCACAGGCTTCATAAAATACTATAAATGATCTCTTCCACTTTTCCCAGCCCGACGTCTCCATAGCCGAATTATTTTCGTACTGGAAAGCCCGAGGCGGTTGCAAGGAAATCTGTACTGAACACTGATTCGACAAGCTCTCGTTGACGACAAACGTTGTCTTGGAGCCAGAAAATTCCTTATAAAACTCTGAACTCTTAAACTTCACCAGTTCATTTGTCGTTAGCAAGTAGCCGATGAATTTTTCGCAATCATCTGAGTATATAGCCCCAAGAACTTTTCGCAGTTTAAGTTCGTATGTCTCCAGTAAAGTTGAACTCACGCCTTCCAAAAGGTTTTTGTCAGGATGCCAGAAATACATAATCTTTCTATCTTTCACAGCATGGTACAATTTTTCAACCATCCCGCAGAATATGATACTGAGTTTATTACACCAGTACCCTTTGTCTTTAGCTTGGTCGATTTCCCACAGGAATAAAGTTTTGATGTAGTAGCTCGCTATACATTTAAGCTCGAGGCTGTCTCGCAGTTTCTTGACCTGAAATAAAATTGCGCTTCTGATAAAGAAAATAACTGGCCAAGTCGGACTCGCGCACGAAGGGTTCCATACCATTATCTATAAAAACGGCAAAAATATCATGTTTGTTGTATTGGAGCCCCCCTTAAATATCAATTTTAGTTTAATTACCTATTTATTTTTAAAGTGAAGATATAACTAAATATTCTGTAAATATTTCAAGTGTCTACCTGTTCCCGTTATCAAGCAAAAACGAGCAAAAAAATCACGTTTGTTCTATGGGAGCTCCCTTAAATAATTATTTTATTCTGTTTTTCAGTATTTGTTGTTATAGCGGCAACAGAAATACATCATCTGTGAAAATTCCAACTGTATATCACGACAGACTGCCTGGTGACAGACGGACAGCGAAACCTTAGTAATAGGGTCCCGTTTTACCCTTTGGGTACGGAACCCTAAAAAGTAGTTATGATGTGATTTTGTTATAGAGTGAAGAAGGTGCAAACAGTAACATGTCGGAATGAGTGGCTAAGGGTGCTGAATTGTAAAGTAGTAGGAAATTTACCAGTTTGATGGTAGTCTTCAAGGCATGGCTCCCCTTCATCATCTCCTTCTCATATGTTTGGAAGGAGAGTCGCCAGCAGCGGTTCTTGAGTGTCAGTGCGTCATTCGGGTTTGGCTTCGGAACTACGAACCAGTCCCGTCTAGCTAAGCCCTGTATCTTCCTAAAAATCACATAATTTACCGGTTTATTGACGCACCGTGATAATCTGCCTTGTTTCTCATAGAGCTATTTTGGAAATGTTGTTTTAATTTTGCTTTGTCACATTAATTATTATTTCAAACCCCACAAAAACAAAACGAGGCGTTAGAATAGTTTTGATTTTATGTAAGGATACAGGGGCGATAATACAAGAATAACATTATTAATTGAATAAAACCGGCCAAGTGCGAGTCGGGCTCGCGCACTGAGGGTTCCGTACCACCACAAAATACTATATCATCAGTTTAAAAAACAGACTTCAAAATAAGTAAAATATGCGATTTCGATTCCGTGAAAGAAATTATAAGGTCGTGCTGAACAAGTAACGAAATTACCAGTTATAACTTTCTAATGAACAGAAGTTTGTCGCCGACTCACACTTGGCCATTATTTATTATTATACTTAAGAGTGTGTACTATAATCATGTCAAGTTTGACGCTTGTACGTTTGTTGTATGGGGGGTCCCCATACAACAAACCTTTTCTTTTTACTTTTAGACTTTTTAATTATTTCTGAGTTAATCCGCCGTAACATACCTATGGTACATATTCTGTGATAACTTCAACTAGCTATTACAGTTCCAAAGATACAGCCGTTTAAAGGTAGGACGGACGGACGGATAGACAGCGTAGGCTCAGTAATAGGGTCCCGTTTTTACCCTTTGGGTACGGAACCCTAAAAAGTACAGAAGAAAGTAAATGTGATGATATAAGGCCAAAACGCTATCTGAGGGTAGAAAGAAATTGATTGCTTGATTGAATTGACAGGCAGTATACAGTGGCCCTAGTACGAGCACTTGCGAAAAAGAATTCGTTACGTAAACGATAGCAAAATGTTTGAAAAATTGAACAGCGCCTATATCGGACGTAAAAGGAAACTGAATTTTTCATACATTTGCTATCGTTTACGTATCGATAACTTTTTCGCAAGTTCTCGTACTAACCCCACAGTTATACGTAAAAGGAGTGGAACGGTTGACAGGCTCAGTGCTGATTGTACTTACTTGTAGCCTTTAGGCCACTTCGGGTGCTGGAACCTGATGACTGGCACCACGTCCACGTCCAGCTGGAACTTCACGTTCCACGGCGCGTTCCTGATCTGTAGCGTGAACGCAGGCCCCGACTCCTTGTACGTCACCACATACACCACCCCATTTACGAGCACCTGAACATTATCCAAATTCTTTTTACATACCTACTTTGACCCATATACTGTCTGTTCCCAGTTATATTACAGTTAGCCGCAGCATGCCCATGGAACACTATTACTCCTAGCATATACTCTGATCTATGCCTAGCATGCTAGCATGCTTCTTACTCTGACAGCAACATAGATCAGTGGCCCTAGTACGAGTACTTGCTAAAAAGTATTTGTTCCGTAAACGATAGCAAAATGTAAGAAAAATTGAACAGCGCCTCTATCGGACGTAAAGGGAAACTGAATTTTTCATACATTTGCTATCGTTTACGGAACGAATACTTTTTCGCAAGTTCTCGTACTAACCCCACAGAGTATAAATCGGGGACAGCAAGGGCTGCCAACTGATAGACAGAAAAACTTTTTCATCCCCCCCGAAAGAGTATTTTTGCTCTTCGATATCAAAAGCCGTTTTTATCCGCTAGAGGATAAAGTAAATTGAATTTAGAACATCGTGTGCACTAAGTTTGTGAATTCAAAACATCATTAAACCTCCATGGTGCCGAATTTATCATACAACCTTTTTTAATTTGTTAAAAACACAGAACCTTCTAGGTGTACTTTTTTTTTAAATTTGCTTTGCGCGCGCTCTAGTCATTTCCTCGGTGTGGTGGGATGAAAAGTTACTTGTTGTTGTTTTTTTTTTAAAGTACACCAACAAGGTTCTGAGTCTGAGTTTTTAACAAATAAAAAAAATGTTGTATAGTAAATTCGGCACCATGGAGGTAGAAGTAAATAGGTTTAATGATGTTTTGAATTACATTGTATAACAAATAACTATTGTCTGAGGTAAAATAACGGTCTGTAGGTAAACTATGCTTAGATAACTCGTAAAAAATTACTACTGGATCGGTTTTCTTAAAGCATGATAAGATGACCTAGCATGATGATAAGACCTGGGTCTCCTCGGAACCTCTGCTTACTATTACTGACTAATGTTATTTCCACATAAAGATTTAATTCATGGTTATGTCAAAGAAATGTCAGGGAAGCCATAGCGCAATTTGGCATTGCACACTTGTATTTTTCCCCGAGTTTTATGCCGCGACTTCTCCATGGCCTCGACGCACAATTTACGCTTTTTTTTTAACTGCCGGTAACAATTTTAACGGTAAAGCACTACCTGTCCTCTCAAGTCGTTTATGGCTCTTGTCATGACACCTTGCAGCCAGTTCCTGACTTTATTCTGCAGAAGATATTTGTCCGAATCTCTCCAGTCTCTAGTAATTTTGTGGCATTTCTCCCAGTGCGGTTGCTTGTCAAGATTATCTAAAGCATCGGTGATCTTGAGTAGTAAGAACCCGGGTTGGTTGTTCTCTAGAATTATCTCATCGAAGTTGATCGGTAGTCCAACGACGATGTCCATATCGAATTCGTCCATTTGGGTGACTTTTGTACCGTCGTACACGCTACCCGCGTATAACACCTGCGATAAAAGCAGATTTAGCACCACGTATCTAGCAAAAGAAAAGACTACGATTTTTTTGCCAACTTGGTATTTTAAGGATTGAGAATAGAAGTTAAATTGATAAGCCTACTTAGAAGCTACCAGAAAGGAGGTCGTTTGTAGCGGGTAGCATTGCTGGGCGTGGATGATGCGTATCATTTTGATCACCACCACGACTCGAAACTGGTGGCTCGTACTTCAGCAATACTCGGTATACTTACAAGAGGGATGTAATTTATTTTTAAGGGCCGTCGAAAGAGTGCCTTATTTTGTTTTATTAATATTAGCCCACTAGAAGGAAATGCCGTGAATTGAAAATGAATTAAAAACCCAAATTTTATTTGTAGTTTATCTTGTAGTGGGATACCTAGGTACCTACGTAATAAGGACAACTTTCTCCTTACCTCTGTACAATATTTATCGAAGTAGTTACATTGTTTCTTCATTTTCTGTTTGACCTGATCGAATACATTGGTGAACACCTCCTGGGCTCGCTTCAAGTCGTAATCCTTTATCGATATGAATTGCTTGAATACTTCTGCCAAGTACGCGTCCAGTTTCTGCTTGCGGCACGGCTCCCACATGGCTCACTGGAAAAGGAAAAATACAGCTTAGTTACCTAGTTTTTGAATCCGTTTTTTGCGGACTGCCTATGACGGAGGATTATGTTTTAAGAGCGTAGGTATGTACGTATTTTTGTCTGTTAGTATTTTTTTAAAGGTTTCTATAGTTTTAGTTATTTGATCCTCTACCTACATACCTATGCCTAAACGGCTTGACTGATTTTGATGTGTGAGGTGTTGTAAAATTCGTTTTTTTCCCGAGTGTCGCTACATTTTTCAGTCGAGTACCTATTTTGCAATCTACGTGTTTAGCTGTTGAGTCCTATGCTACAGCAGCAGGGAGACCTGCTGAGTATAAAGGCCTCTTACTTTTCTTGTATTGACGGTTTTGTACTGTAGTATACCAACTTCTTAGTTTTTTTTATTGTGGATTTAATGGAAATAACAAGGGTTTTCTTGTGCTTTCGTATTGTATGGAAGTCAAGAACAATATCATCGAAGTACAGTTCGCGCAAAACTTTATGAGCCCTCTGAAGTTAGGCCCTAGTGGCTGCGCAGTACGCATATTATAGGTATCCGAGGGACGGGACAGGGCGTCGGGGAGGGCACCGTCCCCCGCGCCGTATCACCGTGCGCCGTGCCTTAGTGTGAGTGCTACGTTCGTACACAACACTTGCGCGCGTTGTAGACGAAAGTACAGTCGAGTGCAACAATTAATTTTCATTGCTATTGTAAATTTTTGTTACTGTTATTTGTTTTCGTTATTTTTATTTGTTTCTGTTATTGTTGTTGTTAAGTTTTGTCACCGTTATATTGTATTTGTTATTTGTTTGTTCTATTACTGTGGTTTCTTACTGTTATCGAACTTTTTGGTTTAATTAAATATGCCTCGCGGACGCTTTAATGTGCTACGTCGCCAAACACGTAAAATGGTGTTTGATGTTTTAAACTTTATGAAAAAGGAAGCTGAAGACGGTCTACAGTATGACCTGAAAATGGTGCAAAAGCGAACTGCGGCAGCTACAGGTGTCAGTACAATAAAGAGAATTGTCAAATCTGACAGTTCAGAGACAGGGACTGAAGATTCCGATTTAGATGAGAGCTATGATAACGCTTCTTCAGATGAAGATATCTTTTCTACTAGCCGGGAAGAAATGTATATGGAAGGTGTAGCTCCGTTATAAATAAATAAATGCACAAGTTTTATATTAAAGTTTTTAATTTACTTAAATAAATACCTACTTGTTTGTTCTAATATCTTACTGCACGTAAAAAATACCTAAAATCTAAATACTTTTTGATAGGCATAAATGTACTATGTTTTTTTTTTGAATCTTACAATAATGATTGTGCGCTCAACTGTACCACGCGCGGTTACGTACTCGGGCCTAACTTCAGAGGGCTCATAAAGTTTTGCGCGAACTATACACTACGATCGTAGTATATATCGTTCGCGCAAAACTTTATGAGCCCTCTGAAGTTAGGCCCAGTGGCTGCGCAGTACGCATATTATAGGTATCCGAGGGACTTTACAGGGCGTCGGGGAGGCCTCGTGCCTAACTTCAGAGGGCTCATAAAGTTTTGCGCGAACGATACCTACTTATTTGATTTTTATGAATATAGTTTTCCAGCTGATTGGCCTACTGGCGCATCACGACGCGTGGTATGGCGTTATTGAGTAGTATTGATTTGATTCTAAAATTGATGCCACAAACCAACTCGTATATAATATACCTACGCACACAGAATAAGTAAGCAGGCACTATTGCAGGAAGCATGCAGCAAAAACCTCGCGGGTAGCCATGTTTTTTACTGCCAAGACTTTTTACAAAACTTACCTTACTTTGATTGATTTTTGTTAAACTTTGCACTTTTTTTAGTTATGTATTTTGTAGGTGTAAGGTACGGTTCCTAAGTTTGGCCCCGAGTTCCTTCTTTTATTAGGGTTTCATACCTAAAGGGTGTAAACGGGATTCTATGAAGGTAATACATACCTACCTACCTACTCCTTTTAGAGGTGGAAAATTAAGGTGAAACGTTTCTCTTTGGCGGGAAATTCAAATTTCAAATAGTTTTTTTGTTCTTGTAGCTAGGCTGGGTAATTATTGTAAACGATAATGATGTTCGCGAAAATTGATTATTATTCTTTACAAACTCGCGTAAAGTTATTTATCTCCAATGCATATTATTACATACATTTGTCAATAAACAAATTTATGCTGTTTCAAACGGTTTATTGCCAAATGTAAGTAGGTAATATGGTGAGTAACTGATTAATAGCTGTACATGATAATGTAAAGAACGACCAACAATTTTCGCGAACACTATGCCATTTCACAATAATTACCCTGCCTAGCTACAAGGACAAAAAAACTGTTTGAAATTTGATTTTCCGGCCAAAGTGAAACGTTTCACCTTAAATAAAAAAAAAAAAACTTTCTTCGCAAAAAAATTATGGTAGGTAGGTACCTACCTACCTAGATTATTTTTGTTGAGACCTTCTGTAAGAGAAAAATAATAGCTGAGCTCGCAACCCCGATAGATGGGGTTGGGAGCTTGGATATATACCTAATATAGGGGTACACCGGTTAATTTTATCCACGGAATCCATGGAAGTGACTTTTTTGTATGGATTTTTTTTTAATGTATAAACGCAAGCAAAGTTCCATAATTGAAAAACCCTTATCTCTGGTCGCTGACACGGAAGTGACCGTTATGCTCATGTTATTCTTGATGAGTTGTGAGATGAGAATAAAAATAATATTTTTTTCCGTAGTGATTACGACACCGGTATAAACTGATGCTTTATAACTGTGTTTATGTCTATTTGGGTTTGGTTCCTCACGCAATATCTGTCAAAAAAAAACTGATCACAAACTTTGATAAGACTGTTCATATTAAAATCTGTGTAATTATAGGCATTAGGTATACCTATAGCTTTTATTTGATGAGTTATTTATCGTAGGACTACCTTGCTGATATTGGCATTTGGCTCACTTTAAAAGTTTTACTTCATAAAGAAGTAAAGACTTTTTTCTTTTTGAAAGCGGGTTGGTCACACGAAAGAGTAGGTACATACTTTAAACTTTTTAATATAGATAACCCGACGGATTAACTAAAAAATTGTAACAAAGAAAAAAGTTAAAACTAAATGGGGAATTTTGTGCGTCTTTATACGAAAAACTATGCTTACCGTAATACAAATATGTAGATAGTTGACTTACCACTTGTTAAAATTTGCGGCAAATATTTTATTATCACTTATATAGGTAAACTTACTGCAGTAGGTAACAACAATAAGAACTTAAGGGCCAAAAATATTATCCAGTATGTGTGCACGTATGACTATGTACTCGTACGCCAACGACTATTACCGGAGAGAATAACTACGTTACAAATACAATCCGGGACTTCCTGCCAAAGAGAATACTTGCGTTCGGCGAACACCCGGTGACCCGGCGCGGCGGCGCCAGCTGTCATTTTAGTGATGCCAGTTATGCCAGAAAAACCCATCTTTTCCGATAGTTTAATTTATAGTGAGTATGTGTAACTAATCTGTCAAGACGTTTATCAGCGTCTCATTTCAGTAGGTACCTTCCTATTTGAGAAAGAATTTTGGAGCTGTTAATTTAAAATTTTCATGTCAAATATATTTTTTAGGTTTTGTGATGACATGCTTTTGTATTACGAGCTTGTAGGTAAGAGCTTACATCCATTTATTTTTTCTGTGTCCCACTCTCAATTAGTGGATAACAGACAGAAAAGAGAAGTAAATATAACGGAAATGAGAAGGAAACTCTGTCGCCAGGTATTGTGACAGATACTTGATTGAACATTCTTATTTATGTCAACGCGTCGAACTCCGCGTCACAATTTCTAACAGTTGCTATGGGTTTATATGGGTGCAAGTGGCTACAACAAATTTCTTATAAAAATGCCTTTACAGCCGTTCTATATTAAACAACAAAAAAATATTTTCTGTGATAAGTACACTAAAATATGACGGGCATAATTTTGCTATTTTTGAAAGTAGAATTAGCAGATTCCAGTTTAATGATGGCAAAATTTCTACTTACCTATTACATATATTATTATGCAGGGCTTATAGCCGTAACAGACGTATCGAACTTGGCTGACGAACCGCCGTCTGACCAACGGGAGAGAAAGAGTGAGAATATAATTCCCCTCTCATTTTTTCTCGTTGGTTGACGTGATTGTTACGAGTCATAGATTACATACTTACCTACCTGATCTAAGAAGTAGGATAATATGATATGATAATGAAACAAAATAACGTATAAATTTACAATAAGTACCTACCTACATAAATATATACCTATACCCATGTAATAGGTACACCTACCTACATATTATTTGCACATACCTATATACCTACCGACTAATCGAAATGGATCAAGCAATCGTATTGTAGATAAGTAATATAATTATTCTTAGGAAAAGATATGACTCATTATTTTTGCAATGCGATAAGCTGAAATCTATATTATATTATATTCACTGCCAGACTAATCGGGCGGGAAAAGGAACTTCCCCTAATAACGTTACATTAACACAACAGTGCTGCCACATCACAAAAAAAGGTTAATTTTATAGTAGTTTTTAGGTCATATTTTATGAAAGTCCGCAAGTACGGTTTTGTTTTTTAAATATTTTTTGGTTTGGAGTACTTTGGAGCTACACGTATTACACACATTGACATATTCTTACTAGTTCTACAAACGCATAGTTCAATATTGAGCGCACACAATTGCAAACGATGTGACTATTATATAATTTATCTATACGAACGATAAGAAGACTGGGGGGGGGGGGAGGGGTTGGGTCGGCGTAAGTGCTAAAGGGGAAACTGTAGGTGTAACGCTTCCATTTAAGTATTATTATTTTCTGAGTTACATTATGATAAATCAATGAATCAGTTAACGCAACGTTTTCATAACATAGTTATTATTTAATTTAGAGAAATGGTAACATTTCACTACGTACGAAATCGGGGTTTGGCCTTGACTTGAAGTACCTTTCAAAACAAAACATGCGGCGCGAGCGTTTAAATATTTATTTCGGGGAAGGACTCTGAAGGTGTAGGTGCAATAGTGTTTAATTAGACAAATCTATTTTGTACTTATACAAATGTGAAGTGATTATCTTTTTTTTCTTGGTTACTTATTTCTTTTCGTACATAGTTTTATCAAGACACAGAAAGCCTGATAAAAATTGAGACAGTGAACCGAATCAAAACTGAGGAAAGTTTTTTGCATGTACGTACTATAAGTTAATAATAATTATTATAATCAATGAAGTACTTAACTAGGTACTTACATCGTTTTATATGAATATTGTTTCCATTCCGTTCTAAAAGCCGTAACAGACGGGCCAGCATGGGTGACGTCAACCACCTCAACCAACGAGAGAAAAAGGGAGATAAATTATTTTCTCACTCTTTCTCTCCCGTTGGTCAGACGGCGGTTCGTGGTTCGATGCGTCTGTTACGGCTTTAATACTTTATTAGGTACCTACGTTTGCTTTAGGTAAAAAGGAACGTAATTACAATACGCAGTACAATATAACCTCATTGCGTAATTATAATAAAAATATTTTTTAAACAACCACGAACCAACCGCGAACTTTGCTAGGTTTTTGAACTTAGGATTGTAACAGAACGATCATAAACTACCCGATATTCAGTGAAATATTAAAAGAAAATATTTTTATTCATCATTTTTACAACGTGACTTCAGCTGTCAGAGCAAATATTGGATCGAGTTTAGCTTAGCTCATCGAGGTATAGCCAGGGTTGGATTCAGACCTTCACAAAATTATTGTCTATGAAAGTCAAAATTATACTACTTGGTCTAAAATTATGCTACGCTTCGATTTTTAGCCGACTTCAAAAAAGGAGAACGGTTATATGTTCCACTGTATATATATTTTTTATCTATGTTCACCGATTTATCCGCCAATTGTCTACCGATTAAAAAAAAAAAACTTTTGTTCGGTAGGGTATACTTCCAATTTGGTCCCATTGTCACCATGTCAGGATCTGACAACGGGATCCAAGGGAAATCGAGGGAAACGGGATTCAAAGGAAATAACTCTCAAATTTCGTCGCCACTTATTACGTTTTTCATATATTTTTAAAGTTCGTTTTTCAACTTGTCGTCGTTATTGTTATGGATTGAAATAAAATTGCATTCAAAATTAACAAAGCATAAGAAATAACAACACTCCTAAATATACAAATACAAGTAGGTATGTAGCGATAGTGTTCAAAATTTCATATCAATTCACAATAGGTTGGTAGTAGGTACGTACTGCAAGCAAAATATATTCACTGTCGAGTACTGGCTTACAGTAATCGAAAATATTGTTATGTTTTTACTTATTGTCTCACTCACACTCATTCATAATACATCCATCCTAATCTGTCAGAATAACCGGGATAGTAAAAAATTACGTGGGTAATCCCTCACTCTCACTTCACTTCACCTTGCCAATTTTTTATGCCCAATAAACGAATTTGTATTTGTTGCCTGATTCGATGCTGCCATACATATAGAAATATTTTGTTGGTAATACATATTAAAAAGCAAAAAGACCCAATAATACAAGTCAGATGACCTTATGATAAAATTATGCTATTTTAGCGTAGCATACTGACATTACGATACTACATGCTACACATCATGAAATAATGTTACAAATAGCATAATTATGCTACGAAATCCAACCCTGGGTATAGCTCTATTTGCTCGTAAACGGCGTCTATTCCTAACGGGCTTAAATCGCGAAATCATGCAAACGTGAATCTTAAGCCGCCGAGATACGGTTTGCGATCGCGCAACTTTTCTCATCACCTAAATCAGGGGGATCTACCCGGGGAAGCACCTTCACCTCAAACAGATTCACCTTAATATGGTTTTTAATCGAGTTCCAAAAAGGAGGAGGTACTCAATTCGACTGTTTATTTATTTATTTTAAAGATACCTCAGAACTTTCAACTGGGTGAATCGATTTTGATGATTCTTTTTTTATTTGAAAGCTGGCGTTTCCCGTGTGATATTTCAATTTGGTCCAGTTCTGAAAATTTTATGAAGTCGGTATTTTCATATTGATAATTATGTCTAGTCTTATGGAATGCAATAGATCAATCTTATAATAAGAATTTTTTTTTGGAACCATCATCATTATCAGCCAGAAGACGTTTAATGCCTGATCATATGCTTCCCCCTCATACCTCCACCACAGAAGCCTCCAAACTGAACGATAGCTCGCCATAACTACCCATCCACCGCCCGCTGCCCGGATGCTCGCGACTCTCACGTCGTCGTCGGTCCATTTACTTCGCTACGTCTTCCGGTTCGTCGTCTCCACTCAAGAAACTTTCTTCCCCATCGGTTATCAGTTCTTCGAGCGATGTGACCTGCCCACTGCCACTTCAGCTTACTAATACGCTGAGCTATGTCGGTGACTTTGGTTCTCTGGCGAATAACTTCGTTCCGGATACGATCCCTCAGAGAAACCCCAAGCATAGCTCTCTCCATAGCTCGCTGAGCGACCTTGAACATGTGGACTGCTCCAACTGTAAGTGTCTACGTTTCGGCAACGTAAGTCATGACAGTAGAACGCACTGGTTATAGACTTTCGTCTTAAGACTATCGGGTCTACTAGCTTTAAATATTTTGATATAAGTTTCACTTTTGGTACCTACAGAGAAAACAGCAATATATGAACATGGCAGTTTCCAACCTCAACGCTCTCCTCTCCGACATCTACACGCGCTTCGTCCAGATCAAAGACGATGACTTCCTGCTGCACTACAGAGTCATCGACCAGGTCTTCCACCACCTGCACCAGAAGATGGGGGAGGTGGACCACTACTATAGCAGATATTCTAGCACGGTAAGTGCCTATCTAACCAGAGTGATAGAAGATTGGTTTCACGATTGATAATTTTTAAGCCCCTATGCAAACAGAGAGTGTTATAAGATCCCAAACGGCTGAACCGATTTTGATTTAGTTCTTTTTGTTTGAAAGGGACAAGATTGAGAGAGTTCTTAGCTATGATTTAAGAAAATCGGTTTAGCCTTTGAAGATTATTAGCTTGTTATAATTATATTTGTAGTATTAGGCCACTTTAACCTTCACACTAACACGGAGAGTGTGACGTTGAGGAAATTCCCTCTCCCCCTCCCGCAACATTCGCATTCATCATCTTCAGTCCACCACTAAACGCAGAGGCCTCCCCATTTAACCTCCACACTGAAAACGACAATCTACCATCTCCATCGACTCTCATGACTCTCGGATGCGTCTTTTAATTCGTGGTCTCTACTCAAGAACCTTTCTTCCCCATCGGTTATCGGTTCTCCGCATGTGTCCTGCCCATTGCCACTTCAACTTGCAAACATGTTTGCAACATTAATATTGATTTTTATAAATTCCAGATCCAATTCGGGGGCAGCCATTATGACAAAGTGCGCATAATTAAGCCGGACGAATTCGACATGACCATAGTTATCGGTCTGCCTCTGAACCGGCACGCTCACCCCAACAACCCAGCAGCAAGCGATATGTCGATAGAACCGAAAGCAGCCGGCTTTGTGCAACTCAGAATGGGAATTCAGTTCCAGAACCTTCCGAAAAATACAGCGGAATGGGCGAACAACAAAGCCGCTTATGAATGGATGGATGGTACAAAATATCTCCTGCGCTCGAAATTTCTGGACTGGTTTAAGGGTGTGGTCAGCAAGGCGTTGAATACGTTTCAATTCAGCAACTCTCAGCCTCAGTACTACGTGGACGGGGTTCCGTATACTATTAGGAAGTCGGAGTCCGGACCAGCGATGACGCTGATCATTGAGAACAAGAGTAGAGGCTTCAAGTAAGTGGAAATGACAAATGCACTTTTATTCCTCATTTTTTTATATCATAAATGATCAAATGTGATATTTGGTGTGGATTGTGTGGATATAACTCAGATCAGTCAAACGAGGGAGATATGGTAAGGCAGTGGCGGTTTAAGTCAGCGCGGGGCCTGTAGGTATCTGAATAATAATTCTATTGGTTGTTTAGGTTGGATGTGGACCTGGTCCCCGCGCTGAAGTTCCCCGAGTCTCGCTGGCCGATTGGTCCGGCGTATCGGGTCACGCCTCCTCAGTGCGCGCGCGGCGACTGGATGCTCGTAGCGAAGTCGATGAAGAACGGAATCCCGCACGACCAGAGCCGCTCCTGGCGCATCGCGCGCCCCAACCAGGAGAGACTACTCATACACAACTCTGGAAACCTGAGGCAGGCCTGGAGACTTGTAAGTGCAATTATACTTAGGTACTTAACAAAAATGTCAGCCATAGGATGTCCACTGCTGGACATAGACCTCCTCCATCGATTTCCAAAAGGGCCGGTTGGAAGCGGCCTGCATCCAGCGTTTTCCTGCGGTCTTTTAATCACTATTTTGGTGTTTGAATTTAGAAGTTTAGAACACACACTAATATATTCGACCTCTATTTCAAATATCTCAATGCTGTACAACCTCCTTGCGCAAAAAAAAGTGTGTGTGTGTCAGCTACGACGCACGATTGGAGTTTACTCGGCAGCAGAAGAATGAGATGGAATACATGTGTTGCGCGCAGGCGCGCAACACATGTATTCCATCTCATTCTTTTACACGTTCAATCCTACAGATATATATGTTTGTCTCTTTCTACGTAACGCCTCAACTTTTCGTGTTACACTTGATTTTACTCCTCATAAAATTTCCGTACCGGGCCTTATAACTCAAATCGTTTCTTAAGGAGTAAACTCCAAAAATACTCGATACAAACTCCTTGTGTTGTGCTAAGAATACTCGACATACAAACTCCAAGGAGTTTAGCATTAGAATAAAAACTATAAAAAAACTAAATAATAATATTAAGAAAAAAACTCTTAATTTTTGTAATTGTTCCAATTTTAATGTGTATTTTAATTAATTTAGCCTTCCTTTTTTCTTCATTAAATGTATATTTTCGCTGAAATCTTTCTTTTTCTCGTAGTCTCGTAATCACTACCTTCGGTCGTGATTCAGTTGTTAGAACCCTTCACTTGCACGTGATTCATCTATGGCCCTCGCTTTTAATACGTTCTTTATTTACTAATTGCATAATATACTGTACTAGCTGTACCCGAGGCTTCGTCAGCGATTTCTTCAGAAAAAAATAGCCTATGTCCGTCCTCATGATACATACTATTACTTCGCAAAATTTTATCGAGATCGGTTAAGCCGTTTAGCCGTGATTATGTAGCAAACAGACAGTGTTACTTTCGCATTTATAATATTAAAGTATGGATTTCTATGCAACTTGATAGTTATGTGCGCTTACATGACACTGCAACTTTTTTTTTAGATCAAGAAGGTGCGAGATTCGCTTTGCATGAACAAAATAGCCAGCTACTACATCAAAAATTTAGTCTTCTTGGAAATAGTAGAAAAGAACAATCCAAACTTTTGGCACACCAATAATCCAGCCACCCTTTTCAAACTCATGGTGGGGAAACTTCACGCGGCTTTGGTAAACAAGAGGATTCCATACTTCTGGAATAAAAATGAAAATCTATTAGCACGCGTCGAGGACAGTGTGCTGGTTGAATATTCAGTGAAGCTTGGACCGTTGGTGAAAGCACTGGACGATCCTCAGCAGTACAAGCAGGTGGCAAGGTTCCTCCTCACTCCCAAGGAGTTCAGGGACTATAACGCGAGGTTCTTGCACATTAAGATTTAGACTAGTACCATACGTAGTAATCTCAGGGGCTTTAGTACGAGGACTTGCGAAAAAGTTATCGTTCCGTAAACGATAGCAAAATGCATGTAAAATTCAGTTTCCTTTCACGTCCGATAGAGTCGCTGTTCAATTTTTCATACATTTTCATACATAATTTTTTTTTCATACTATAGTTTACGTAACGATAACTTTTTCGCAAGTGCTCGTACTAAGGCCACAGATCAATCAGACAAATGAGATATGCCTTAAAGTTGATTTCCGTGCGTCGCAGCCGCGCGTCTGACTTAGTTATATATACGCGTCTTACGCACGCGGCTTATGGAATTTGAAAATGTATGGCGACGCCAGACGTCAGGCGCACGCGTCTGACGCAGATCTTGGAAGCGGCTCCATACATACACGCGAAGTATTGTCGCATCAGCCGTGCGCGTTAGACGCGCGTGACTGCGATCGACCGCGATGCACGGAAGTGAATCTTTAGTACAAATTACAATTATCGTTCGTGTTCGTGTTTCACCCATAGATTTACGTAGAAAAAAAAAACCTTTGGTCTGTGGTTTCACCCACTTTTCCAATCGATGGAATGTCAATTCGCAACTGACATTCAATCGATTTATCTAGTCTGTGAGCACGTAATTTTTAACGACACGTTATAGTCGATAAACTATATCGACACCACTTCCGTACTTGCAAATGCTATGACGATTCGTTAAATTTGTCGACTATAACGATCGATATTAAGACACGATCATTTTAAGACACGCTTCATAAGTATCGAACGCGCACAGAGAGGTATTATGAAAGTTATGTTAAAAAAGAAAATAAGGTACAGCACAGTTAAACTATATAGTGATGCAAACGTTCTGACTGTCAGACAATTATATATATTACAATGTATCCTGAAGGTTCATAAAGGCATTACAGTAGACCCAGATATTATAAAGAAAAGGAACCCTTACTCAGTAGTAAAGCAACCATCCGTAAGAACCGTTTTTGCAGAAAAACAATTTTCAGAACACTCAATCACAATTTATAACAGAATTGATAGAATTAAAAATATTTACAAAATGTCACTTTATAAATGTACAAAATGGATAATAACATGGCTAAAGAAACTACAATTATATATATTACAATGTATCCTGAAGGTTCATAAAGGCATTACAGTAGACCCAGATATTATAAAGAAAAGGAACCCTTACTCAGTAGTAAAGCAACCATCCGTAAGAACCGTTTTTGCAGAAAAACAATTTTCAGAACACTCAATCACAATTTATAACAGAATTGATAGAATTAAAAATATTTACAAAATGTCACTTTATAAATGTACAAAATGGATAATAACATGGCTAAAGAAACTTGATTATGAACAAACGGAGCACTTACTCAGTCATGACATAAACATAAACACGCTTATAAACTACCCCCTTTAAATTAAGAACTACATACTAACTACTTATAAACTGGTCACATAACAAACACGCACATTAACTACTAACTTAAAATTTACTACTACTAACTACATATTAACTATTTATATATATTATGTCTGTATAAATTTAATATAATAAACGAAATAGCGGTCTCTCCTAACACAGGTTGTCAAAACTTAACAGGAGAGGCCAAACACTTGTAAATTAAGATAAATCAGACAAATAAAGAAATTTGAATTTGATATAATTATATCGATCAATAGAGAACGGTACTTGCACTGCTGTTAAGTACGGCACAGATAACCTACCTACACATACCTGCTGCGACATAATAGTCCACATGCAAAAAGAGGGCGGCAAGATCGTCTGCTGGTTCAGTTCAATTAAAGGCATCAAGTCTGATTTAGGCCTGATGATTTCGCACCCGCCAAGCCACCTTACCATATCTCCCTGTCTGGTCTGAGGTGGCAATAGTATTTGTGCTCATATAGTCTGTTTTTGGTGATGTCTCAAGCAACCATACTTACAAGACTGCCCCGGTGGCTCAGTTGGTAGTGAACCTACCTTCTGCGCTTGGGGGCGTGGGTTCGATTCTTTATATGAATCTATGTACTTAGTAACCTATTATTATAGGTAATGAAATGTCAGAAGACTATATCTTGGAATGTGGAGTCAGGCAGGGAGGGTTGACGTCCCTGTGACGTAACTGTTTAATTTATATGTTAACCAAATGATCGTTGAGCTCAGTAACACCCGTGTCGGGTGCCACATAGATGGCACAAGCGTTAATAATATCAGTTACGCAGATGATATGGTGTTGCTGAGCCCATCGGTTAGTGGTCTTAGTAAACTATTAGGTTGCTGTGAGAGTTTTGCTGAAGAACATGGCTTGAGATACAATACTAAGAAAAGCGAAGTCATGGTTTTCAAGGCAAAAAACAACTCTCCACATTTAATTCCTCCCATCTTTCTAAATGGAAATCTTCTAAGCGTTGTTACTAGTTTTAAATATCTTAGTCACATAGTGACAGACGATCTCAGGGACGATCAGGATATTGAGAGAGAGACCGCAGAGCATTGGCAGTGAGGTGTAACATGATTATAAGTAGGTTTGCTCGATGTACGGATGACGTCAAATTGCTCTATTTAAAGCATTTTGCCAGTCGTTTTACACGAGCAGCCTATGGGTATCATTTACCAAAAAAGCTTATAATGCTCTGAGGATCCAGTACAATAACGGGTTTAGGATGCTGCTGGGGCTGCCACGATTTTGTAGTGCATCAGCTATGTTTACACAGGGGCGAACTGGGCGAATGGGTTTCACGCCATTATGAGAAAAAAAGCCTACTCCCTGTTGAGCAGAATGCGTGGTAGCAACAACAGCATCCTTAGTACAATAACCAATAAGCCATTGTTCCATCCAGAGATACTGGAATAGTCTTATTATAGGTCTCGTTAATTAAGTTTAGTTTTATATTAATGTTTGTATTTTCATATATATGTAGTGGTTTTAAATATTTTAATAATTTATATTGTAAAAAAATGTATGTTGTGTCAAATAGTGATATTGTCAATAATGTAAGGAACTCTATCTCATTTGTAACCACCTAATATGGACCACTGTTGTCTGAAATAAAGATTTATTATTATTATAATACATATATAAATGTTGCACGTCCGCTAGGACAGACTGTTGAAACTAAGCTTTTGTTCCATCATTGTACACATTTTATGCAATAAAGTTTTATTTTACTGAAACAGAATGTGTTTTTTTTTAATTATATCTACACTAATATTATAAAGAGGAAAGATTTGTACCTATTTTTGTATGTTTGTAATGAATAGGCTCCGAAACTACTGAACCGATTTGAAAAATTCTTTCACTGTTGGAAAGCTACACTATCCCCGGGTGACATAGGCTATATTATATTTTGTAGCGAGGCCGAAGGCCGAGCTTACACTCGTGCGAAGCCGGGGCGGACGGCTAGTTGTATAATATTTATATTCCATTCTAGTGATTCTAGTATGCTTTTCTTTGACTAAGACATATCTCATAGGTACTCGTTGTAACAACTTGGCGATGACGATGAAACAAGCCTGACGAAACAAATGTGTGTAGCGAGCGTGAATGGGCAGGGAAAGAGACTAGGGGGAGACTAGGTGAAGGTATTGGGAAAATGTCTAATCCGATGAGCTTAAGCTTAATTGGGTCTAAAACAAAATGCCCGTTTTCACCAATCCCTAAATTTTAAGGCAACACCTATCAGTAATTACGGTTAGTTTACTAACCCCCCTAAGTTTACGGGGCCGCAGCTCGACCCCTTAGCGTCGACCCCTTATAGCAATAAGTGGCGGTTTTTAACCGACTTTCAAAAAGGAGGAGGTTCTCAATTACCTTTAAAAAAATATATATATATGTTTGTTACTTCAGAACTTTCGACTGGGTGAACCGATTTTGATTATTCTTTTTTATTTGAAACCTGGTCCATCCCGCGTGGCCCCATTTGGTCCAGTTCTGAATTTTTTTATGTTGACAATTATAATATATATGTACTTTCAAAATACGAAAAAGACATGTTTTTTTTCCATTAAATTAGCAACTATGCTATTTCAGCCCACATAAAGCCAGAAAATGTATTTGGAAAATGTATTTTCGTCATTGGTCTAAAACGGTGAAATGTCAAGTAAGTCACCTGACAAACAAAAATGTCAACAATAACACATTGTTCCAAAGAGTACTACTACGGCATTGTTCTTTAAATAAGTTGAATGTGTCAACATCAACATGAAAAATTAATCAAAAATCCCAAAAAGAAATGCGATTAGCGATTTAGTTAAACATGACCGTTTTTGGAAACGACAAATTGAAGGTAAACCTCGAATGTGTTCGTGATGAGCGCTCGTAGCGACGACGACAACTGGGTGCCACTGGTGGGTAAAGTGGTGGTAGGCGTCGGCATCCTGGCTCTCATCTACAAGCTATTCTTATCTGGCGCCAGCAAGACCGAGAACAAGACCGTGGCTAAGAAATGCACCTGTATAAACGGCGAGGTACCTATTTTAAAGAGTTTCATTGCTCCTTTTTAGAAGGAGGGGATGGTCTAAGCCTAGATTTCTTAGGTTTTATTTTAATGATACTGAGTTTTAGTGATACGAGACGAGCGAAGTCGCTCGCCTGATGGCTCTTCACGCTTGCCCATAACAGCTCAACGCCACTCAGAATTTTGAACTTCAACAGTTCAAAACCCTGGATGGCAATGCACTGCGCTGGTCACCCGGGATATAAGATGTCAAATCTCTGTGTGCCCTGTAATTTCGTGCCTGAGATACGATAGGCTAGTTTTGCTAGGATAAGTTACAGGTTACATCTTGTAATAGTTATACTTAGCTAAGTAGGCTCTAGTGGGTTACCATAATCTCAAAATAATTTAAAAGGCAAACGAGCAGACGGGCCGCCTGATGGTAAACGATCACTGTCGCCTATGGATACCTGCAATGCCAGGGGCATCACAGATACGTTGCCGATCCTTAAAGACTCGAAACCGCAATGCTGACATCAGATCGAACAGTTCTTCAGAACATTCCCCGTTGTAAATGCGATAGACACAGACCCAACGTCTCTGCGCATGCTGAGCGGCTCTAGGTGTTCAGTGAGCTTGGGATCGTTGACAATTCTTACAGCTCTACGCTGCAATGCATCAAGTGGCTCAAGCTGATACTTGGGCCTATGTGCTAAATTGCTAATCCAGGCTTCGACCAAAATAAAATGAATTGACGGGCCCAGTATTGTTACGCGATAACGAAACATCTGCCAAAATTATGAATTCGTATGCATTACCGAAGTGTAAATACACAAATAAAACCGATATCTATTTTTGTAACAAATATACTGTACATTTTTATAATAATTAGGTGTTGAAGTATATGTCCGACGGTTTTGACTCGTTTTTACTGATCAAGTTTAATGGTTAGGGCCCGTCCATTCATTTTATTTTGGTCGAATAATCCAGGATGTGAACTATTTCCACATCAAAATTGTATGCTGTCTACAAACAATGCAAGTATTCCCCACCGCCTGGCACGCCGTCCCCGCCCCGAAGCGCAAGGCGCCATAAAATATATTTTTAGCTTATTTTTTTTTCGTTTGGCACCCTAACCTACTGTTTGGTGCATAGAGCGACTGCTCCTCTCGCTCTACCCCAGTGTCGGCGCTGATGCTATACTACCTGCTCTATCTGCCTGCACTTGTATATTCTTAAAGAAATATATTGTTTTCAGTGCCAAGCTCACAATATTCTAACTATATGCAAACAACTCAAAACATAGAAGTTCATAGAACTTCTTACATAAAACTCCGTGGAAAATCAAGCAAAGAAAAATAGTTGTAGAGTTCGTACTTAATCTTACGGAAAAGCCGACGATCGGGCTTTTTTGTAGGACAGCACATAGGTATCTATCATACGTAATTTTAATAAGTACAAATCCACTTAAATATGTATAGTTCATGTGGTCAATAAACAGTTATTCAAAATAGCTAACTTGTTTAATTTCTGCTAACTGCTAGATTATACCTAGTAGTTATCAGCCCCGGATCTACGATTTTTCCGAGCAGGGGCAAAAACTTGACATTGGCGCCCCTCACCTCTATAGCATTAGCATTAGATTCATGATAAAAAACTCGCATAACATATATAAGTAGGTACTACTTGATAGAGTAGGTACGATTTTTGAGTGGAATAAAAACCCTTAAATAATTTACCAACCTGTGATTTGACATGAACAATCGATAGTGAGATTAGTCAGGATGTCCATCCATGGCAAAAAAATATCTCTGACAGTTCCCTAACCACTTTGGCAAATTTGGAGTCGTGATAAAATGCGTGAGCGCAGCGTGCGTTAGCATTTTCATCAAGTAATGAATTTTTCACAATGACAGAAATTGTTATCGGATGGAACAAAGGATTGCAATAAATATTAATTTTGCACAAATTGCTATGTGACTGTGCATCTTTACATAGTAGCAAGGATGGATGGTATCTATCTTTTGTCGATGATAGTAGGTATAAAATAAAGTTACTTTCCGCGTCTGTCTGTCTATCCTCTAATTTCTCCTAAACCAAGCAAAAAAAAAACGCCTAGATTATCGATCATCAAAACTCATTTTACATCGGATCAGAAGCGAGGACCGCTCAGAATCGGCAAAGGTGAACGTTTAGATACCCATCTGGGGCCTTTCCCCTAGCTTCACTTTTGCGAGCCAAGTTTTAGTAGGTACCTGATAGGTACCTAAAATTAACCAACTCATTTAAGCTGCATCGTTTAAAAGCGTCTAACATGAATGAACGAAAATCCGTTTTACTATGCGTGTGTGCGTGAAAATAGCAAAACTTGGCGGCTATCAAACAACTACCGCTTATCGTAGTTGATGGTACCGTTTAGACAAATAACACCTATGCGGGTCAACTTTTCGAGCTAGGGGTAAGGCCCCTGATGCCCATCGCCTGTGTATGCCCGGGAGTTATCGCTGATTTACGTATAACGAATTTGATTCGATTGTTAGATTTTTTTCCCTACATCCTCAAATACGACATCGTATATTAGGCGGCTGGAGAGCACGAGACTGGTGGAAAGTACCGGAAAATGTGTCACGTACTGAATAGGAGACCGTTGAGTAACTTCATTCAGCAGTCAGTGGGAAATTGTTGTTTCAAAAAGAGGGAAGACGCGGGACATCCAAACATTGTACCCATTAAATATGGCTCGGTTCAAACAAAATGTTGACAAGTACTTCACGTGCTATCACAAACGCCAGTTCGATTGTGACCTAGGAGCTAGGAGTAATAGTGTTCCGTGAAGTCGGTTAGGCCCGTGGACCTAATTTGTGCGGTCCACGTCAAGAAGCTCATCCCGTAGCTTCCCACTATTTCCTTACATCAATGGTTGGTGGTGGTGATTATTTAATTTAAATACAAAGAGGTTAGATTGTTTGAATACCTTACCTAATGCTTTCATTATGTCAAGTAAGTCATATGTCAACATTCATACTTAATATATCAAAATCCTAAAAATATATGCAATATGATATAAATAAATTAAACATGACCGTATTTGGAAACTACAAATTGAAGGAAGCCCTCGAATGTGTTTGTGATGAGCGATCAACGTGGTAGCGGCGGCTCCGACAGTAACAAGTGGGTGCCGCTGGTGGCCGGAGTGATGGTCAGCGCCGGCATCCTGGCCATCATCTACAAGTTGTTCTTCTGTGGGACTTGCGGCCGGACCGGCAAGGCTGTCTGCAACCAGCAGATCGGCGCCCCTTATAAATGCACCTGTATAAAAGGCGGATCGGATCAGGTAAATACAAACATTTCTTGATTTTGCCACAAAGTAGGTCTTTGCTGAGCTACAGTAGTATATAGTAGTAGTTATAGTAGCTCTATAATGCAACATAAGGTCTTCAGCCAAGGCCTTACTCAGCAAAGACCTACTCTTACTTATTAATTAACCTTAACGTTAACTTATTAGTTCACATGCAAAAAAGGGCCTGATGCCTTCGCACCCGCACGCCACCTTACCATATCCCACAATACTTACAATAACATTGTATTGACACCACAAAAACGACATTTCAAACACTTAGAAGATGAGTACATAAGGCTCTCTGCGGTACTGAATCTTGTAGGTTTAATTAAATGTGCGATGTGCCAAAATACATGACCGCATCTGTGCACTGAGAGAAATTATTTGTTGGAACAACAAAATTCTAACAAATGTTACACGTTAAAATAGCGCCAACCGAGATTTTCGTTATTGCAACAAACTACAATTTGTTACTTATACCACTTGTAACTCGTAAAGTTAATAAATAAATTGATTAAACTTACTGTTTTTTTGTTATAGTAACAGATAATATTAGTAATAACAACGAAATCACATTTGTTATGATGACAAATTTTTATTTAGTAACTATTTCCAGAAACTGCTTCTGTTGGTATAACATAATTTTTTATGGTTGGGTCTACTGAAAATATTTGTTGGATTAATTTTATGATTTCGGTTAGGATAACTAAAAATGCTGTCAGATTCCAAAGCAGCTGTTTAACCTAACCAATATTGTCTGTTAAATTAACTATCATGTTATCACTTTAGGTAGGGTTCACATAAATATTTGTTGGAACAACAAAAAAAAATGTAGGCCCTACTAGTAACACCTAATTTTGGTCATTATTTTGTTGGGTTTAACATGCGACTTTGGTTGGAACGACTGAAAAAATCTATTGTAAAACTAAGAAACTTTGTTATTGCAACAGAAATCACTTAATGTTAGTTGCAATAACAAAATTTCTCGGTTGGCGCTATTTTGACGTGTAACTTTTGGTTAGAATTTTGTTGTTCCAACAATAAAAATTGTAGGCCCTACTAGTATCACCTAATTTTGGTTATTATTTTGTTGGGTTTAATATGGTACTTTGGTTAGGACGACTAAACAAATCTATTATAAATACCAAGTCAACTGAAAACAGCCGTTTATCGTAACCAATATTGTCTGTTAAATTAACTATTGTTTTGGGTTAACCTTAAAAAATGTTCGTTGGATTTATTTTGTTACTTTGTTTAGGACAACAAAAACCGCAGTTAAATGTACCAAAAGAGCTGTTAGACCTAACTATTATTGTCTGTTAAATTAACTATCGATTTAGGTAGGGCCTACTAAAAATATTGTTAGATTTATTATGTCAATTTGGTTAGGACAATTAAAAAAGCCGTCAAACATACTAAAAAGAGCTGTTTAACCAACAAACATTGCCTGTTAAATTAACTATCGGTTCAGGTAGGACCTATTGAAAATAATTGTTGGATTTGCCAAGTTACTTTGGTTAGGACAACAAAAAAAGCTGTTAAATATACTAAAAGAGACGTTAAACCTAACCAGTATTGACTGTTAAATTAACTATTGGTTTAGGTAGGATCTACTGAAAATAGTTGTTGGATTTACGAAGTTACCTTGGTTAGGACAACTAAAAAAAGCAGTTAAATATACTAAAAAACCGTTTTTTCTAACCAGTATTGTCTGTTAAATTAACTATTGGTTTAGGTAGGACCTACTGAAAATAGTTGTTGGATTTATCAAGTTACTTTGGTTAGGACAACTAAAAAAGCAGTTAATATATACTAAAAAACCGTTTTTTCTAACCAGTATTGTCTGTTAAATTAACTATTGGTATAGGTAGGACCTACTAAAAATAATTGTTGGATTTACCATATCACTTTGGTTAGGACAACTAAAAAAAGCAGTTAAATATACTAAAAGAGCCGTTTAACCTAACCAGTATTGTCTGTTAAATTAACTATTGGTTTAGGTAGGACCTACTGAAAATAGTTGTTGGATTTATCAAGTTACTTTGGTTAGGACAACTAAAAAAGCAGTTAAATATACTAAAAAAAACGTTTTTTCTAACCAGTATTGTCTGTTAAATTAACTATTGGTATAGGTAGGACCTACTAAAAATAATTGTTGGATTTACCATGTCACTTTGGTTAGGACAACTAAAAAAAGCAGTTAAATATACTAAAAGAGCCGTTTAACCTAACCAGTATTGTCTGTTAAATTAACTATTGGTATAGGTAGGACCTACTAAAAATAATTGTTGGATTTACCATGTCACTTTGGTTAGGACAACTAAAAAAAGCAGTTAAATATACTAAAAAAACTGTTTAACCTTACCAGTATTGTCTGTTAAATTAACTGTCAGATTTGGTAAGACCAACTAAAAATAATTGTTGGATTTACCAAGTCACTTTAGTTAGGACAACTAAAGAAGCTGTTAATAATACTAAAACAGTTGTTTAACCTAACCAGTGCTGTCTTTTAAATAAATTATCGGTTTGGGTAGGGCGCACTGAATTTTTTTGTTGGATTTATATTGCGTTAGGTGCAAATTTGGTTAAGACTACTAGAGACTGTTAAGCGTACTACGACAGCTGTTTAATCTAGCATTTGCACCTAACGCAATATGAATCCAACAAAAAAATTCAGTGCGCCATAAACAAAGCGATAGTTAACTAACTGACGACACAGGTTAGGTTAAACAACATCTGTTTTAGTGTATTAACAGCTTTTGTTTAGTTTTCTTAACTAAAGTGACGTAATAAATCTAACAAATATTTTGAGTGGGCCCTACCTAAACCAGTATAGTTAATTTAATAAACAACACTGGTTAGGCTAAACAGCTGTTTTCGTATGTTACAGTTTTAATAGTTGTCCTAACTAAAGTGACATAATAAATCCAACAATTATTTTCAGTGGGCGCTACCTAAGCCAATATAGCTAATTTAACAGACAATAAGCATTAGGCTAAACAGCTGTTTTAGTATGTAACAGTTTTTTTTGTTATCCTGACTAAAGTGACAATAAATCCAATAATTATTTTCAGTGGGCCCTACCTAAAACAATATAGTTAATTTAACAGATAACACTGGTCAGGCTAAACAGCTGTTTTAGTATGTTACAATTTTTTGTTATTATCCTAACCAGTGACATAATAAAACCAACAATTATTTTTCAGTAGGCCTTACCTAAACCAATAGTTACATTTAAAAAAAATATTTATATACATCAAAATATTATATTTGATGTAAAACACTATAGATTAACATCCAACAATTATTTCATTCCATTGACTACCCATTAACAACAATAAGTAAGGTTTAAGTAAAAAAAAAAACGGTTTGTATATTATTGCAATACAAAAATCATTATTATCGTATACTGTAACAATATTATTGGGTAGTCAAAGATATAATGAAACTAACTTTAGAGAAATAAAAATTAAGTAGGTATATTAAATACAATATTAATTTTATTCATATAAAACAAATCTTAAACTAAAACGTGTATTTATCAAACTATTTTCATTATACTTATAATCGAATAACTTACTACTACTTACTTACTGATTAAAAACTATAGTAAATTAAAATAAAATCAGTTACAGAACAGGAGAGGACGACAGGAGGTCTGTTAGTTGCAGAAGAGACTAAAACAAATACACTAAATTGAAACCAAAACAAATAAAATCAGTTACATTTTTGCTCTTCTGTGGTTACATTGATCTCACACATTATAAAAAAAACAGCACATACATGATATAATACAGGGCTACGCGTAAAGTATGTATGTACTTAGCTGAAAGAGGGTCGTAGTATCCATCATTATGGTTTTTTTTTTACAATGGACCAACCTTGAAATCAAAAAATAAATCTGCTGTTCCATAGATATATTTTGACAATGACATTATACGAAATGTATGGAACAGCTGGTATTTTTTGTGATTAGTCGCGCGATAGACTATTATGTCTCGCCTTTGAAGCTGTTACATATTTATAAATACTTTTTACATGATATTATACATGATTGTTGTGCTAACTGCGTATTGGGCCAAGTGCTACTGGCCAAATTATTTCTGTATTTTAAATATATCGCACCCTACAGTAGGTATCTCCATTTGACAAAGTATGAGGAGTATAAGGGAATATTATTATATCACCGACATCGGCGCCCGCTCATTTAGTTAGTGTACAAAAAATCGTTTACCGCACTGACGCGAAGCGTCCGCGCTCCTGTGATAAAGTGACTAAATATTTTGTCGTCAAATTCCGTAAGTGTAGGTACCAACACTTACAATCATAGGTTGGCAAGTCAAACCTTTTTTGTTGTACGACTTGTGTCTATTCTACAACTCTTCTTCTACATCAGCATAATTCTGAAACAAAATAAAAGTTCAATTTCAATATTATAGATATTTCAACAATATTTCAAGATTTAGACATAGACCAATATCTATATCAATAAATAAATAAATCTATAGATATAATAAAACTGTAGCTGAGCTAAGTTTGTAATTTTTTTACTGAGGGAACATTAATCTACACTAATATTATAAAGAGGAAAGATTTGTACCTATTTTTGTATGTTTGTATGTTTGTAATGAATAGACTCCGAAACTACTGAACCGATTTGAAAAATTATTTCACTGTTGGGAAGCTACACTATCCCCGGGTGACATAGGCTATATTATATTTTGTAGCGAGGCCGAAGGCCGAGCTTACACTCGTGCGAAGCCGGGGCGGACGGCTAGTAGCAAATAAAATCAGATTGTTGGTAGCAATATGTACTTTTTAATATAACAGGTGGGATACACAAAACATTTTTATTTTTAACTTTAACTATTATTATTTTAAATTAATACCGATAAACGGTATATTTAAGTGGCATTTGTCATAATTTTATTTGTAGATTAGTTTTTTTTCTTCTGATTTGTCAGATGATAAGTTAAATTATTATTCTTAATCCTGTAATTAAAAGCTCCAATTGTTTACGCTCGCAGGTAAAGGCAGGTTTCAAGGTAGATAATATTATTGTTGATAGGTCTGTCGTAGTGTCATAAAAGCAGAATAATATAATTAAATTATAACGAAATTTTTGAATGCCTACACAATATACAAGAACACAAATATCAACTGAGTATCAACTACTACTTACTTTGACATGTGTTATGAAAGCTTGTCTAGATTCTGCAATTGACACTTTATTGAACTTTTTCTTGTAATTGTTCAATATTTTTGATGTTGGTTTAATTTTGCAACTGCAAACTGCAAAGTCTCGAATATCTGCAACAAATTACAAACAACATGAAACAATATATATAAGGTAATGAATATGAAACAATATTGCGTCTCACGGTTCTTCTTCCTCTCTCTTGTAAAACCTCGTAGATTTTAAAGACTACACGGACTCACAGATAGGTAAAAGTTATTAAAATTAAAAAGTGAAAATTTGCAGAGTACTGTCAAAGTTAAGTTGTCAGACTTTCAATATAAAAATAGCCCACTAGTTAAACAGCAAAATTTATATTTATCATTTCATGGTTAGGTAAGTACCTCTTTCGACCAGACCACTTTATCTATCGGCCTTATACAGGGTGTTTGGTAGAGGGTCCGACAAATCAAATGAGCGTGTTCGGGGGCCCATTTGGAGAATACAAGTTGGCCAAAAAAAATCCCTGACCCCCCTAATTTTTTTAAAGGTTTTTTTTGTGAATTTTTCCATTTTCACCGAAATTGTACCTATTTACCTCCATAACATTTGTAAAATCTGTTTTAGACCGGATGTTTTTACTTAAATTTGGTCTCTAATACACCTTCAGGCCACGCAAAGCAAAATTGGATACAAAACAGAGCTAAATAACTGATTTAGAGCTCATAGAGTGAAAAAATGTAAATAAAAATTACCTCATAGTTCAACTTTCACAGTGATCTAAAAAAAAAACACTAGCAATTCTGGACATAATATGCATTTAAAAACTTCTCTATTTATTACTTATTACAATGACATACTAAATTGGTATAATACTTACCAGCTTATTGAGTTAAAATAGGATTCTAAGTAACAACTCTAGAAATAAAAAAATGTGTCATCTACGTAAAGTAAGGGACCAATTACGACGAGCAGGTATAAAACCATTGTTATTAGTTCTTCTTTCTCCGTCTCTCCAAGAATGCAGAGGCAGCGTGCTAAGGCTTTAAGCTACCAGTTGTCTAACCAATAAAATCAGTGTGACTGATTATCAGTCGAGCTTTGACTGCTATCACTGTTTGACGCGTGTACGAATAACCCAACGGTTTCTGTTTTCTGTTTTGATTTGTTAAATTGTTACCTTGTTGATTGTTACCGTTGTTGTCTGTTACCGTTGTTCTGTTACCGTTGTTGACTGTTACCGTTGTTGACTGTTACCGTTGTTGACTGTTACCGTTGTTACTGTTGTTTTTGTTGACGTTGACTGTTGTTGCTGATTCTTTCTGCGCCGACATGACGGAGTTTAGTAACGAAGAATACGCCGACATGGTTTTTGCCTATGGCCGAGCTGATGGGAACTCACGTGCAGCCCAAAGAATGTACAGAGAGTCGTATCCCAACAGACATGTACCACATCACACCACATTCTCAAATACTTTCCGGAGACTGCGGGAAACCGGCACCCTACATTTTAGGGAACCACGACTCAATGCTAGACAGCATCGTGTTGTTGTAGATGAAAGTATTCTACAAGAGTTCGATGTGGATCCCACCACCAGCATTAGAAAAGTGGCCCGTGACTTGGGAGTTTCGACATGGAAAGTTTGGTCAGTAGTCAATGCAGACGGAAGGCATCCTTTTCACTACACTCCGGTGCAAGGTAAATTTAATTTATGACATTAACTCTAAACTGTCAATTGAATGGCCCGCACGTTCCCCAGACCTAAAACCACTCGATTTTTATGTCTGGGGACGTGCTAAAGAGTTGGTGTACGAAGTTGAAATAAACACAAAAGAAGAATTGGTGACGAGAATTGGGGATGCTTTTTCAAAAATGAAAGTAGAAATGACGCTGAACACGACTACAAAAGAAATACGCCGTAGATGCCGGGCGTGTATTCATAACAGAGGAGCTGTGTTCGAACAAAATTTAAATTAAATAAATAATTGTATTTATTTCTGTTGTTTGAATTTTCCCTTCTGCCTCATTTATTCAACAAGTTGGTAAGTTTTATACCAACTTAGTATGTCATTGTAATAAGTAATAAATAGAGAAGTTTTTAAATGCATATTACCTCCCGAATTGCTAGTGTTTTTTTTTTAGATCACTGTGAAAGTTGAACTATGAGGTAATTTTTATTTTCATTTTTTCACTCTATGAGTTCTAAATCAGTTAGTTAGCTTTGTTTTGTACCCAATTTTGCTTTGCGTGGCCTGAAGGTGTATTAGAGACCAAATTCAAGTAAAAACATCCGGTCTAAAACAGATTTTACAAATGTTATGGAGGTAAATAGGTACAATTTTGGTGAAAATGGGAAAATTCACAAAAAAAAACTTAAAAAAAATTGGAGGGTCAGGGATTTTTTTTGGCCAACTTGTATTTTCCAAATGGGCCCCCGAACACGCTCATTTGATTTGTCGGACCCTCTACCAAACACCCTGTATAGAAAATGTCCCTAGTTCAAAATCAAATGAATACTTACTCTCACTATCTTCTTTAAACTGTAGCTTGGAACTCCTTCAATCGCAATCGCAGGATCAATTTCCATTATCTTAATGGCAGTTTTTTGTAACTCATCCCACTTTTCGAACAACTTCAAATTTTTATCTTCACATATACTTATGACAAAAGTCAATTTCAATCTGGAAGTAAAAAAACAACTTTAAAACAGGCTATTATTTGCATCACACTAATACTATAAATAAGATAGTTGTGTATGTGTATTTTGTATGTATATGTATGTTTATTCCCAGTCAACTCCGTAACGGCTAGGCTACATGGATTTGGATGAAATTTGGTAAAGTGGTAGATTATGCCCACATAAGCATTAACACATAGGTATGTGTGTGTGTTTGTTACCACTCATCTCTGTAACGTCTGAACGAATTTGGATGAAATTTGGTTAAAGGTATTTCGCATTTATAATAATACTAGCGGTCCGCCCCAGCTTCGCACGGGTATAGATCATAGCCTATGTCACCCGGGGATAACGTAGCTTCCCGTTAGTGAAAGAATTTTTCAAATCGGTTCAGTAGTTTCGGAGCCTATTCAATGCAAAAAAACAAACAAACAAACAATCAAATCTTTTCAGAAATTCACAAGATGACAGTGAGAGGGTGTCTATCGAATCAGTATTCTGTAATAATATAAATCTCTACATAGTAAAAATTAAAGTCACTTTCCACAGAAAATATTTAAATAATCAGAACACTCCCGAAAATAACTAAGAACAAGCCAGTACACACTAAAAAATGCTTGTATTAACTGACTATGTATTTTAGTTCGTAATCCCAATGAACAACACTTTCACACGACGTGACTATAAAGTGTAGCAAATACCTTAATGTTCGAAGTCGAGATTAGGTAGGTCCACACCCAGTACGAAATAATAGGTACGCCAGAGTCTAGCTATAACCCACAAACACGCGATTAACGGCACTGCACCATCCACGCATTCAAGGTACAAAAAAACTAGGTGTCCTGTTTTAATACCTACGTACCGACACTACAGTCTAAACCTCGAGAAATTGTTGAAAAACAATGTCCTTATTTTCACTCTGCGACACGTTTGTTCGACGACAGTTACACACACTTTTTTGACAGCCAACGAGAGCGAGCCAAAAATTGCTTCGTACCGCGGGACACGAGACAGACGACGCCTGTACCAGACGAAGTGGGCGGTGTCCAAGTCGAACACTATAAGTACCTATACTATACACGCGGTTCGCGAGCCGCGCACGTTTGGTGCCAATTTTTATAGCCGCACTTTGGTCGCCAATTTTTTATAGCGGGGGTGTAATATTAAACTCCCTTTGCACTATAAAAAAAATACGTTTAATAAGGAATCACAACGAAATCTGAAGGTACAGTACAAGCGAGTGAAAAAAGTAGGAAACAAAAAGGTAAAAAGGTGTCGTTCGTTGACGCACGAGCAGAGTGCGTTCGCGGGCGGAGCTAATGGTGGCTACATGGTGACTGCCCCTGGGATGTCGTATGACGTCGTATGACGTATGACATAATGGCTTGAAAAAGCAATAGTTTTGGTTACCAATATTTACGATATCTTGATAAAATGTATTAATTTAAAATTATTTCTTCTTCAAATTACAAAGGCACTTTAGTTCGACTAAAAATACCTATATAAATGTATATGAACTTAGTAAAAGAAACCAAAAATATTGTTTAAATTAACCATAGAACACAGTTAAAATTAAGAAATAATTTTGATGAAATCTACAATACAGTCAAGTAGGTACCTACCTAGTTCAGTTTAAAATTGTATTGGCACGAACAAGGTAGGTAACTAGATACCTACTTGCCTAAAATATTTCATGATGATCGGTTCAATGATACGTACTCAACGATTATCGTCGTTCTAGTCTTTGAGAATTGGTTCCAGTACACTCGTCGGTCAATAATTAATATAATAGGTAAAAATCAACAATTAGGTAAGTAGGTAGGTAGGTACTCACAGAATGGACTGTCTCTATTTCATCAGTATACTTTTTATATCCCATTTTAAATTTTATTCGGTCCCCCAATCGATTTTCTGGTATTAAAATTTTAAGTTCTTCGTCCCCGAGGCCGGCTAGACATGATATGTCTATATTGTTATCTGAAAAGTTTGAAAGATTATAAAAAACCGGACAAGTACCTACGATTAGGACTCGTGCTCTGAGAGTTCCGTCCAAAAGAAACCCTCAGAGCGCGAGTCCAAAAAAAACTAACTGAAGTTGAAATATTGAAAGACAAACTTAACTTTGTAGTTGACAATAAGGTTCTTCATTCTAATACATTCCAACTACAAAATATAAGTTTGTAATAGCAAAATAATTATTTTTAAATGATATAAGTAACTTTAAATTATTGACTTTCGGATTTATTCCGATATAATTATGTGCTATGAGACCTTGCTTTTTGCCAAATTTCATGATTCTAAATCAACGGGAAGTATCCTATAGATTTTGATTCCCCTGTGCAATCGCAAAAAATGCGACATAAACGTTCATATTATCTTTTGATTGCGTTGAAAACCGTATACCCACGTATTTAATATAAATTTCAACTTGATACCTTTACGCGTTCTTGAGAAAAAGGGTCTTGACAGACGAACAGGCAGACAGACGGACAACGAAGTGATCCTACAAGGGTTCCGTATTTTTCCTTTTAAGGTACGGAACTCTAAAAATCATACAATGAACAAACAAATTTGGTACCACTCAACTTTTGTAGAACTGTCTACACAGGTAAATAGGAGGAATTATCGGACAAGTTTTAAATCGTTTTAAAGAACCTAAACGCTAATCCAACTCGGTAGTACTTACCGCGGAATTCTTTTATTGTATCTTCTGATACACTCCACATTTCCATCAGTTCATCCATTTTTAACGTCTGTAATGGCACTTCAGACAAAATATTTAGTCACTTTATCACAGGAGCGCGGACGCTTCGCGTCAGTGCGGTAAACGATTTTTTGTACACTAACTAAATGAGCGGGCGCCGGTGTCGCGTCATAGCCGCGGTATACCGTGCGTGGATCTGGGTCGGTCGGTGGCGGCGGGGCGCGCGACGGGAGTAACAGGCATTGTTGCCGCTGGCTACATTTGGCGTTACCGTATACAAGTGGGAAAATTACCGTATTTGGCAAAAAAAGACCGTACCGTAGTTTTCTTGGGCATTTGACGATGAGGGGGGGGGGGTGTAATAATGGGCTGTAGCAGCGGTCCCGTTTAGTTAAGTCCGTCTCTTCTATACTATAATGCTGCAAATACACGCAGACCATGCAGTTATGGACAGTTGCGCGTTCCAAAACTAAACCTGTTCCATTTTCAACAAAACCATGATCAAAACAAGGTCTTCTACTCTGGCAGTTGTCCCAGAATTACGTCACTGTCCAGTTGCCACTTTATTCAATCAGCTGTTACGTGGTGTATCGTCATCTCTCTCGAACCTGTTGTAAATTGACATCATGACATCATTGCGGGACGCCCACGTGGTCATTTTTTCTCGGATTGCTATACCTGGCGGAGTATATTATTATACCATGAACAAAACCTTCGAAAAACTTTTTTATTTGATGGACGAATTTAGCGTATGGTAATAACTACTGGACCTTATGCCGTACATTGTGCGATTTGAAGGCCTAATTACCGTACTTTTGGCAACCCTGGTAACGGTGGTAAATACTGAACGGTGTTTCCACTTGCCTTGCCAGCAAATCAGCAATGGGGATTGTTTTTTTTTTTTAGATTGTAATTACAAAACCATTTCGAACAATATTATAGACTTACTATACATAATTTCTTTGACATGATAACTATACAAACAAAATTTAGTCCGAAATTAGCCGATAAGAATAAAACTTTTTTTTAAAGTAATCTATTGTATAACAGTTGAAAATAAATAAAACTGTCTAATTGACGGCTATTTTGTATTTTAACTGCGCTTGGATATAGACGCGAATGTACAAAATTAACTATTAAAAACTTGTAATTTTATTTGTGTTAGCCTACTTAAGTTCCTAAATTAATGTGTTTAGCTACTTATGGACCTTGGATCTGAAATAAAGTTAAAGAACAAACACAAATGTTCACCTAGTTAAAGAACAAACACAAATGTTCATCACATGTTTGTCTTGAGTGGGAATCGAACCCACACCCCCAATCGCGGAATGTTACTGATTTGTGGTTAGTTATTAAAAAAAATACAATCTAATATTCATAGCTCGAGTCTTAGTAGATTTACCCGACGTTGTAACCGACACTATAAAATTGGCAACACCGGCACACAAGCGATCGAAATGAACGACCAATCAAAGAGCGCGTCGGTCGCCGTCGCCGGTGCTACCTGGAACGTAAACACGTTTGAACCTGTTTGCCTAGACAGGTACCTAATTTAGCTGTTGAATTTACAGATTTCCCTTAGTAGATAGGTAAGTAGATAATTATGCGTAGTAGGTACCTCTATGTAATTTGGATCTAAATATAATTTATAATGGGAATGTTATTAGTATAGGTACCTGCGTACCTACTTGTTAGTATAATTTAGGTAGGTACGATGTTATTATTTGAACTAGTTTTTTTGTCGCGGCTTTACCCGCATTTTACACATAACAAAAATTTGCCTACTTAGGTATATGTTAGGTACTCAGAGACTATGTAAATAAGCTCATAAGTAAGCTCAAAGTCGCACAACGAGCTGTGGAGAGGGCTAATGCTCTGGGTTTATCTACGAGATCGAATCAGAACTGAGGAGATCCGTAGACGAACGAAAGTGACATAGCCCACCAGATTAGCAAGTTAAAGTGGCAGGGCAGGGCATAGGTAGGTATATCACGCAGAACAGATGGCCGATAGGGCCAAAAGTTTCTCGAATGGAGACCACGGACTGGTAAGCGCAGCTAGAACGTAGCCACCCACAAGATGGACAGACGATTTAAAATAGACCGCAGGGAAACGCTGGATGCAGGCCGCTTCTAACCAGCTCTTTTGGAGATCGATGGGGGGGGGGGGGGGGGGGGCTATGTCCAGCAGTAGACGTCCTACGGCTAAAATAATGATGATGCTGTAGGTAGGTAGGTATACGTACCTACGCATCTTTCTATCAGTGAAATTATTTCATTAAATTCGAATGGTTCAAACCACTCGTTTGCAGCCCCTTGGAGACCATGCGAAGTAGCTTACAAGTACAGGTAGGCGTTTAAACGTAATTACCTAGCCACTCAAGTGGCGACGCGCACAACTCGCGTGCCAGTTCGCAGGTCCTCACACGAGTGCTCGAACGAGACGAACGATGCGCAGTGGGCGTTGCGCGAGTAGTCAGACTGACTAGTCTAGTCAGTAGCGTGCGAAAACGAAGCTTCACTTGCGCAAGGACCAGCGCAAAATGCTACTAGGCACTTTCACTGCCACTTGCACTAAGCACACCGTTGCAGACGATGCGTAATAGTCACTTGCAACTTGTACTTGCTACTTGTAATACGCATCGTCTGCAAGCACCTGGTGCTACTAAGCACTTCCACTGCCAGTTGCACTAAGCAAAACGTTGCAGACGATGCGTAGTAGAAATTTGCAACTTGTACTAGGTACGCATGGTTTGCAACTGCCTTAGCGAGTGATAATTATTTTATTACAAAATTTTTACTTTTGTTTGGGATTTCGTTAGAAAGTCCTTACCTACCTATCTACTTTCGTGCGATAAAATAAAAACTTACGTGTCAAGACTTGAGACCACTGCGGTAGCAGGTAGGTAGGTAGAGTATGTAGGTACTCGAGACACGCATACCTATTTGGTAGGGTTACGTTTTTCGTAGCCAGAGTTATAATAATATACCTACCTACCAAATTTATTGTGGTCACATTCATCATACCTAGTACGTAGGTACAGAAATTGTTGGTCACAGAAAATTTCGAAAGAACGAAGCTCATTTCAGAAGTGCATCATACCAACATAACATACCTACCTACCTAGGTAGGCATACTTACTTTTTATGGTTTAGTTAAAAGAAAACTACTTGAGACTCAATTTTACGAAAAGTTGAATGACCTTTGAACTAGAACGTCTTGATTTTTTTAATGCCATAGGTGGCATACAAGCAGAAGGATCGCCTGATGGTAAGAAGGTAACCGTCGCCTATGAATACTTGTAACACCAGAGCCATCACAAATAGGTACGTTACTTACCCCTAAGGTGGTTCGATTTCTCTATTCGATCTACTTATATATTTTCTTCTTTTCGGCTATTTATAGGCGAAGAGAGTATAATTTTAGACGGAAATGACTATAATTGACTGTTATATTGGTCTTTAATTGCAGCATTACATAGTTAGGTGAAAAAAACCAGCAGAAATAACATCGAATTTTTAGTTCATATGTATCAATGTGCGTGTGAACTAGGTATCTGGTAAATTTTAAAATATTGGTAGGTAACCAAAATTATTGCTGTATCAAACTTTAATGTTTTGTTGTGAAGTGACAGTTAAAAGGGAAAATTAAAGATGGGAAGTTGGCATCTTTAATCAAGATATTGGCAACCATAATAATTGTTGTTTCAAACTGTAATATTTTGTTACTATTAACAAATATTATAGGTTCCGTTCAATAAAATTTTATAGTTGACTTGATCAAAATATTTTTTTAACTTGACTGTTTTCCATGGTTGGTCCAAACAATGTTTTAGTTTCCTTTACTAAGTTTATATGTTCAATTGAACCAAAGTATCTTTGTTATTTTAAAGAAGATAAACTGTGGCTTAAAGCCTTAATCTGGTAAATTTAATCAAGATATTGGTAACCAAAAATATTGTTGTACCAAACTGTAGCATTTTGTTACTTCAAAAAAATATGTAATGTTCGGTTGATTAAAGTTGTATAGTTATTTATATCAAAATATTTTTTTGACCTAACTATATTCCATGGTTAATCTAAACGATAGTTTTGGTTTCTTTTACTAAGTTCATATGTTTAATTGAACATAAGTCTCTTTGTTATTTTAAAGAAAAAACATATGTTGAATTAAGCCTGTGTTGGCATCTTTAATCAAGATATTGGCAACCATAATTATTGTTGTTTCAAACTGCAATATTTTGTTACTACTAACAGATATTATAGGTTCCGTTCAATAAAATTTTATAGTTGATTTGATCAAAATATTTTTTTAACTTGACTACTTTCCATGGTTGGTCCAAACAATGTTTTAGTTTCCTTTACTAAGTTTATATGTTCAATTGAACCAAAGTATCTTTGCTATTTTAAAGAAGATAATATTGTGGCTTAAAGCCTAAATCTGGTAAATTGAATCAAGATATTGGTAACCAAAAATATTGTTGTACCAAACTGTAACATTTTGTTACTTCAAAAAAATATGTTAGGTTCGGTTGATTAAAGTTGTATAGTTATTTTTATCAAAATAATTTTTTAACCTAACTATATTCCATGGTTGATCTAAACGATAGTTTTGGTTCCTTTTACTAAGTACATATGTTTAATTAAACTAAAGTATCTTTGTTATTTTAAAGAAAAAAAATATGTTGAATTAAGCCTGTGTTGGCAATTTTAATCAAGATATCGGCAACCATAATTATTGTTGTTTCAAACTGTAATATTTTGTTACTACTAACAAATATTATAGGTTCGGTTCAATAAAGTTGTATAGTTGATTTGATCAAAATTATTTTTTAACTTGACAATATTTCATGGTTGATCTAATCGATATTTTTGGTTTCTTTTACTAAGTTCATATGTTTGATTGAACTAAAGTGTCTTTGTTATTTTAAAGAAAAAAAATATGTTGAATTAAGCCTGTGTTGGCATCTTTAATCAAGATATTGGCAACCATAATAATTGTTGTTTCAAACTGTAATATTTTGTTACTACTAACAAATATTATAGGTTCCGTTCAATAAAATTTTATAGTTGACTTGATCAAAATATTTTTTTAACTTGACTATTTTCCATGGTTGGTCCAAACAATGTTTTAGTTTCCTTTACTAAGTTTATATGTTCAATTGAACCAAAGTATCTTTGTTATTTTAAAGAAGATAATATTGTGGCTTAAAGCCTAAATCTGGTAAATTGAATCAAGATATTGGTAACCAAAAACATTTTGTTACTTCTAACAAATATGTTAGGTTCAGTTTATTAATGTTGGTATTGTTAATTTAATCAAAATGATTTCTTAACTTTGACTATATTCTACAGTTTATCTTAACAATGTTTTTGGTTACTTTAACTAAGTTTATATGTTTAGTTGAACAAAAGAGCTTTTTGATAATTTTTACTAGAAAAAATTGTTAAACTAACAAAAGAAAAATCAAACAATTCACTTTTGTTATATTAACATGTAACTTTCTTTATTCTAACCACTTAGACAATTGTAAGTATAACAAAATGGGATTTGTTAGTTTGAACACGTTGGTTTTGGTAAGCTTTTGTTAAATAAACAATTTTCTTGTAAATTCAACCGAAAAAAATACAACCGAAACAGTTTTGGTTAAATTAACCGTTCTGTTTTTTCAGTGTGGCACCCGATTATTTAAGCAGCTGTGTTTCAGAGGCTGTATAAATCATCTCTATAGTTGATGGATATTTATGAGGCCATTCATGATGCTGAAGTTACAGAATGTCAAATAAGAATGCTATACATATAGCTAATAGTTTTGTACGTTAGTAGCAGGGCTTTTTGCAGAGCCCCGTCTGGGAAAGTGGCCACTCCTTCCTACTCCAGGGGCAAGAGTGAGGAGGAAGGGGGCGCCCACCACACGAACGTGGTCTCAATGGTCATGCCATAGGTAGGTACTTGCAATTGAAATTTTGATATTGTTCCAGTGCCAAAATCATAAACGACTTAAAAAGTAGAAGTTCGCAAAACTCCTTTTTTGTAAACTCCGTCGAAAATCAAGCAAAGAGAATATGACACTGATCTACTGTTTGAAGAAGTTCGGTTACTGTCAGTAATGACATTTTTAACTCAAGGAAAAAATGCAAAACATAAAAAATTAGGAACATGCATTTATCAAATATTGCATTGGAAGATGAACCAAAACCCTCTTGCGGAAATACATTTACCCCTGTAGTTTTGACTGAGAATGTGTGATTGGTAAGTACCTACATTCTATTATGTGTATCTGTGCTAGAGTCAATTCAATACCTACCTACGTACCTTCTATTTACTAACAAAAATCGATTCACAGAGCCTATCTCGAAGAAGAAGCAATTATTTTTGGACAGTAGGAGAGGTTGTGTGTATACGAGCCTCATTGGGCCTGCCCAAAAGCCTGGTTAATTTAAGTACAACGGAAATTTTAATTTTTTTACAGTGAAGAAGCCGATATAAAAGCAAAAGAAAGAGCTAGAGAAAAAGCAAGAAAACGACGAGCTTTACTTAAGAAGCACTGTAGCGGTACGCAGACGGACGAAGAAGAATTTGACTGGGGACCTTATATAAAAGGAGGTGCCGTTCTAGGTCTTGTTCTGTTAACTATAATCTACAAGAATCTAGACGCCATCAAGAGATATATTTACGGTCCCGAATGCGAAGAAATAGATCCGTGTAAAGTACAAGATCCGTGCCCACCGAAGCTGCCGTCGACGTGTGACATTCCAAAACCACCGTGTATTCCTATAAAACCGCCGTGTCGACCGAAAAAACCACCGTGTCCACCGAAAAAGCCACCGTGTCCACCGAAAAAACCACCGTGTCCACCGAAAAAACCACCGTGTCCACCGCCTGATCCTCCAAAACTGCCACTTTGTGATCTTCCAAAACCACTGCCTGATCCTCCGAAATTACCTTGTGAACTTCCGAAACCACCACCTGATCCTCCGAAATTACCTTGTGATCTTCCGAAACCACCGCCTGATCCTCCGAAACCACCGTGTGATCCTCCGAAACCACAGTGTCTTTGTAAACCCCCGTGCGATCCTTCAAAACCACCGTCGTTTGATCCTCCGAAATCACCGTGTGATCCTCCGAAACCTGTGCCGTGAGTTATAATTGCCATTATAATAAATTCACGTTGAGCTGTTAGGGGGAGGCCTATGTTCAGCAGTGGACGTCTTCTGGCATGATGATGATGAGCTGTTAGAGCGGCTGGCAACCAATTTCACAGAAACTATCGTCGCCGGCTGCCACCATCTGAAACTGTTTCAAGGCCTGAATTTAGGCGGTTTTAGACTCCATCTTATATTTCTTTATACAATTTTATAATAGGCTTGCGTTTGGTCATCAACACGTTTGCCTAGAAGAAACCGATTCAATCGTGAGTCGGAGTCATTACTGAAGTAGACCTACATTATTATAGATTTTCAGTCCCAGCAAAATACAAGACGAAATCGAACCACGGAACCGCTCCAAATTAGAAAGCATATCTGAGGGAGAACTATGCTCAGACCTTTTTATTTAGGTAGAATACTTAGATCTACTTTAAGCCACCAAATGCAAACAGGCATTGTGCCTTGATATTATGGCCGAATAGGTCGGCAAGCAACGCCATATAAATGGGGAATACTTTGAAGAGCATTTTGATTCATTCCTGCGTCGGATTTTCTTTACCGCACATCCTGGAACCTTCAAGTTTCAGACGGCTTGCGCTGCCCTTAACAGCCTGCCGCCCCGGGCCATGGCCCTTTTGGCCCTAGGATAAATACGCCCCTGCTAATACTAATGGACCTGATTTTATTTGCCTATTTAATAATGCTGACTTGTATTTTCAGGGATGTCTATCAGGACCTTCTATGCAAGGAAGAAAGCCAAGTTAAAAAGGACAGATTCTGCACATTGCTATAAATTGTCTACGTGCGATGGTTCATGGTCGGTCCAGTAAGTGTTGAATTTGATGTTTAGGAAATTGTTAGTGAGTTAGTTGATGATTGTTCAATAAAAACAAGATTATGAAACAAAATATATTTAATACCACCTTCGTTTTACAAATTATCATTGTTAACTGCCTCGTTTCACCTCTATGTAGATATAACTGTAACTTACAATAGTCAGATTGCAAAAGACGCAATAACTAACAAAGTGATTCTAGTATCCGTTAGTGCCTTATAAAACAAAGGAACGTTAGGAGATATTTACAAGAACTTATATAAATGTAGTCCTGCGTGGGGCGATGTGTTCCAAGCACTCAAATATATTAGGTAATAGGCGGTTTTCTGAGAGAAGAAAAAACATAGATCTGCAACTATCGATAGATGGCGCTCACTAGACATGGTTTAATTTTTTTTCGCATTTATTCAATGAAACCTATAAAACATATAATTTATAACACGGCTAGGCAAGGCACACTTATGTACCTGCATGACAGACAGATATATATTGTTTTTCTATGAGAACAAGCAATTTTCTTCTTATTGACCTTTGTCTGTGGTTTTGCAAAACTTCATAACCATGTATTGTAAACGCCATCTATAGCATTTAAATGAACTAATTATTTTTATAAATCGCGTTTTGGAAAACTTCCTATTAGGGCTGGCGCTCACAAATGACGGCACGATTCGACATGCCGCAGAATGCATCGGGGTACCGAAGGATCCCGTGGCGGCCCAAGTGATGAAAGCTAGATTCAATCTTATTTCAATTGCTAAGCACTCACATCCCATTAACGACATGAAGTTACCTATGCGTCTCACGCGATGCAGCGACGTGCCGCGCCATTCCGTGATACGTTTCGGCGTATTCATGTTGAAATAGGGGAATGTCAGTGCTTAATTCATTGAAATAAGGTTGAAAATCATTTGTCAACCAAAAAATACTGCCTCGCCGACTGTGAGCACCGGCCCTTATATTCTGCCTGGAAATTCAAGAGCGCGCACTCAAGTTTAACTGTCGATTAACATATTCCACATTCATTACGTTAGTATGTGGATAATTTACAGTACCTAAACATAAGGCGGTGGAAACAAGAAGATTGCACACAAAGCTCATGGCTTTCCTGAACTTCTAGCAACATGATAGTTATTGCACCCATTAGTGTTTTAGTACTGAATAAAAAAGTAAATAAACATTTGTATAAACTACTGATTTTCATTCAGTGTTGCCAACTATCGCCCCACGCGAACAACTTATAATAATTAAAGCGACGACTGACTTCATCATTTGCTGTAACGTAACATTCGCAACGACAACGGTGCGATGCAGGTCGACCAATAGGAGCGCACAAAATGTATGACGTCACGCCAATTTCGTACAATCCTATTGGTTAACATTTCACCGCTCTCACTATACTGACTCTCACGCGAATGTTCACTTTGTAACACGTTACATTACGTTCAAATGTTGCAAGACAGTCGCCGCGTACCTTAAAACCTATTGAAACTGATATGCTTAATGCGGTGTAACATTGCCCGGTTGAACTGGCAAGATTGGAATCACTGTTGATTTTTTTATTTATTTATAAACAATGAAAATAGATAAAATAAACTTGGATAGAATATTACTGTCAGTTGACAGTTTCTTTGACAAAATAAATGCTCGCTCGCTCTATGCACTGAAAATGTTGATTAAAGGTTGTCGCCCACCATATCGACCAGTTACAATGACGCATCAAACACATCTGGTCGACCCGTCTCGTACTCAATACTTTTGGTCAGATTGGTGGTGCACTCAACGCCAACCGGTCTATCTAATGAGCGATGGCCTTAACACACACAGTGAATCTTTTAAGGCCAATCAACTGGTGGCCTTTTACAATGTTTGCATTATTGTACCTCTAGGGTTTCGTAGTAAAACAAGGAACACAAATCAGTTTGTGTGATCATTGAAAATAACAAGAGATAACTGAAAACTGCTACTTTTGGGCGCCTTATGCAGCACTGTTTGATCGCAAACAATCAGAACATGCAAGAAATATTTAAATGTAAATCTTCATTATAATATATTTAGCTACAAGTATTTCCTATACCGAGGGTGTTTCTCCCTATTCGATGAATATTCTTTAAAATTACGTCATAAGCGGGTAATGGAACAAACTACGATACGTATTCGGAAAGGTTTGCACTGAGCTAGAAGTATCAAACTATAAAAAAAATAACATAGATTTTAGTACTGTCGTACAATGATTTGTCTCACTAGGCCATCTATTTTTAGTGCGATGAAAAATAAACCTGTCATACTGCCATCTGTCAGTTTGACACCTGTCAAAAAACCCCCTAAAATCAAACATTGAATCTTAACAATTAACTGGTTCAAGTTTTAAAACACTGGTTATACATTTCGTAAAAAAAAGTTCTTGCTGCTGAAAATTCACAGTATTTCAATTAAAAAGCTTTTCTTTGTCGCGCAATTTGTAATATTATTTTTTTAGAATTTTATCAAAATGTGTTATTGTTTAAAACTATTTACAGGTTGTTCTATTTATAGTTTTTTTTTTAATCTGATCTATTCATTTCATCGCATCACACAAGGCGTTTAAACACACTCCTTTTGATTAATTTTGCGATTGTGCCGCGCCTTAACATATAAAAAAAAACATCTTGGCAGATTTTGTTAATACTAATATAGTGACCCATCCCATCAGTGCAAACCTTTGAGCAAACAGCTGCTCTAATGTACTCAGTCTTGCGTCCAGTTAACTGAATTGCACCGTCTAACAATTAGCTACTACTTTGTATAAAAGCAAACGAAGGCTCTATGGGGGTCATGCATGATTTTACTACCAGAGGCTTCGATCAAAAAATACAAAGATGCCACAATGTAGCACTAATCGCGGCAATACTCAATCTGTCTGGACTCAATACGCAGCCAGATTGGATCCACAGTCACACAATAGTTGCACAAGCCGTAACACACAGTAAGAGCCGTCAACTTGGCTGACGAACCAGCGTCTGACCAACGGGAGAGAAAGACAAAATTGTCTTTCCTCGGGAGAGGAGTTCCCACTTGCGATTCAGACATAATCGCCGTCTCGCTTACTCAACGACGGTTCACGAGTTTTGACGATGTTGTGCAAATCGAACAGACATTAGAGAACTGAGCCGTAAATGTATAAAATACAGTTGGTTTTGGTAAAATAGTTTTGTTTCGATATAAATTGTATACAGCTATATATATATATACATATGAAACTGCGGACGTTTATTGAGTATAATTTTCTACGCGTTGTGACTTCTATGTATAATTTTTCGAAGACCAGAGGAAATCACTTCATTGACGTTAGCTTGCATAAGTTATCCAATGTTTGAATCTAGATTTATTAAATACTACAAAAGTAGTGATTCACACAAGCAGTTAAATTATGCAATTCCCATACCTATATCCGCATATTCGCTTGGACGGACATATAATTGCTCATTTTGTCAAGGAAATAAACAAGAAAGAACTGTATTTTATAGACCAATCAGAATGGTTGTCTGATATATTTCAAAATAACTTTTTTGGCACTGTTATATGTGTCAGAATATTATTCAACAACATATTTGAATAATTTCAACGTTTGTGTTACATTTACAATAATATTGAAGTCGAAATCAAATTATTGTTTTGTTGCACATCAGCAAACAGGAAGTAAAAATGTTACAAGAGATAAATTTGTAACATGCTATACTGAGATTTTCATACTGTTGTAATCTTTACTGAGATTAACTTGTTGTAACATGTTTATTAAGATTACCTTGTTGTAACATTTTTATTAAGATTACCTTGTTGTAATATTTTTATTAATATTACCTTGTAACATTTTTATTAAGATTACCTTGTTGTAAGATTTTTATTAATATTACCTTGTTGTAACATTTTTAGCAAGTTTATTCTCTCGTTGTAACATGTTTACTAAGATAACCTTGTTCTAACATTTTTATTAAGATTAATTTCTTGTTGTAACATTTCACTATGATTATTTTCCTGTTGTAACATTTTGTCACTATGATTATTATTATTCTGATTCGCCTTTATGCAACGATGCAAAAACATGGTTTGACACATCATAATTTCCAGGATCATCGAAAACTTCAATATTTACAGCATTTCCGATTTGTATACCCTGACTATAACAAGTTCCATGATTTTTAGGTAAAAATAAATACTAATAATATGACAATGATTAAAATACAATGTAATACTGTATTTACAAAAATATGTAAAGTTTTAAATATAATATATTTAGTGCTATCAGTAACTATGATACTATTGAAGGAGTCTTACCTTAAGATATAGACTTCTATAAACTTATTATAAATTATATTTTTGCCCTAAAATATTGCACAAATTTAGATAAATAAACATAACATAGTTTAGAACAGCTTAAATACCCCAAGTATAGAGTATTTATGTAGATTGTGCAGCTCTCAGCAAGTGCTAAAACATTGCTGCAAGGTTTGGTACCTTGCAGCAGTGAACTTGCGCGATTAATAAACTTGCTTGCAAGTAAAATTTCTCCAAGTTTTGTTGTAAAAAGCAATAGACATTCAAGGAAATTTGTTTGGGGACACAACAAAATTTTTGTTTTTGATCTAGTGCAAAAACGGTAACCCTTACAAGCGTCAAACTTGGCATGATTATAGTACACACTCTAATACTGGCCAAGTGCGAGTCAGTGACAAATTTCTGTTCACCAAAGTTAAGCAACTTCTGGTTAAATGGCGTGGTTAGTACTTCTTTTTGCACTACTTTTTTGTAATTTACTAGTTTTGTGGCGGTACGGAACCTTCAGTGTGCGAGCCCAACTCGCACTTGGCCGGTTTGCTTGGGCAAAAAATTCATAGGATAGTTTAACAACCCATATGAACAATCTCGGTCATTGGCCTTCAAGAACCATCATAGACGACGGACTATTATTCGACGGAGTCTCTTTCTTCACTCAAATTGTTTTTTTCTTCTGGCTTTCTCACACTATTTTTACGCACCCATTAAGACATTAAGTCCGACTTGTGTGGCGGTAGTAAATATTTTTTTATTCAAATAAAGGGTTTGCTACACAACTGTTCTCACAATCTTGGTCAATAGCACCACATAACTGATAGCACCTATCTACTGTACCGTATAAGTTTAACCTGATTTTTGACACATGGATATTTGTACATTATGATTTGTGGAGAGTTTTCTGAAATTCAGCTGAAAAGCACTGCATGTTGTGACAAGAAATATGGCACGTCAGACATTTATTACTCAACGAATCAATGCAAAAGAGGAGGATATTATGTTTAACACATTGTACGTAATATTCCCATAATCAGCCTAACTAATGAAATAAGCAGAAAGCTGTTGGCAAAGTATGAACCGCCAAATATACCGTTTTCGGAATTTTAATTTTCTACCACTTAACTGGTAATAGGCTCCTGGGGCCTTATTTATTTAAGCGATACCGTTTAGTAGATTGTGACAAGTTGCGCGACCGCAAACCTTATCTCAGCGAGTTAAAGTTGTCGTCCGCGTGCTTTTCCGCACTGCGCTGTTTCAAATCCGCGTTCAGAGGTTGCCATAAGGCCTCTGCTGACAATATTTGGGTATAAAACTCTGAAAACTACCAGAATCATGCAGTTTTAATACCGTCAACTGTAACATATATGAAAACTTCAGAAAATAAGATATTACATTAACATCAGTACAGTAACATAAGATATACAAATGTTAGGCAGTTGCAGAATTTTTTATATGCCTCAATTCATATTTATCTGATGTGCCATTTTTCTTGCCTGCCACTGCTTTATAGCTCATGTGGTGGGCTTTATATTGGAAGCCATAAGGTTTATTTTAAGTAGTTTATACTATCCCTACATTCGACGGATACGTGACACGTTTTAAAAGACTAGTAACGTGTCATTTTTAATAAACAATATTTTCAGGACGTATTACCCGATTAGTATACATATGTGGATTTATAGTAGAAATAAATTTAAATAAAAATACTTTGCAAAAAAAGTACTTTTTTTAACAAAAAAAATTATATTAAATTACTCAATCTGACTTTGTCGACGCCGTAAAGTACCTATAGTTATAAGTTTTGAGAATATAAATTTTATTGGTAAATACTCAATAGTAATTATCCATACTGTGAAATCTATGCAAATCGGTCGCAAACCGAACAGTACAAAATTATTATGACAGAAATAAACCTTATCAAAATCTTTATTTACATTACAAGTAACACGAAACTGGCAAGTACTAATTAATACTGTATATAAATTATATGTTTTAACAGAACGTAATCTAAATAATGATATAACTAACAGTTCGTTTCTCATGGAAAGACAAAGATTTGTCAACGCCTCGTTTCAGGCCACAGTAACAAAATCACTATTCAGAATAACAACTACTTATGTCCTTCTATGATTATCTTGAACCTTACCACATATTAAGCTGGCGTTCGCGCTCGATTAGTGTTTCAGTCTTGCAAGTGGCGTGATTCCACTCCTGTCGTCTGGTTACGGAGACACAGTCACTTCACTTGGATAAAGCGGCTTGTTCGCGTGTTACGCTCTAGTTAGGCGGGGCTAACACTATTCACTTCAGTTAGTCGGAGGTTGCACGTAGACTCAGTTTGTTCACTTCACTTGGCTAGCAACTTGTACACGCTGTTCCGCTATAATTAGGCTGTTTTCATCGAAACAAAATTTCAACTTTTTTGTGGCTTCTGCGGTGTTGCCGCAAGTTTGTTCACTTCACTTGGCTAAAGCGGCTTGTTCGCTCTTGTCAGCCAGAGTTCACACTATTCACTTGAGTTAGTTGGAGGTTGTACGTAGACTCAAGTTTGTTCACTTCACTTGGTTAAAGCGGCTTGTTCGTTCTTGTTAGGCGGGGTTCACACTGTTCACTCGAGTCAGTCGAAGGTCGTTCGCGCGGTTAGTCCCGCTCGTGAGTAGGGCGGGGGCAGACCGCGCGCGCCTATCGCTACGACTTTTTGTCAAAGAGTGGTAGCTTGGAGCGGACGGCGCCCTCGCAGACGGCGGGCGGGCGCGCTCCGCCCCCGGCCGCCCGCATCCTGTAGCGGCTCGGGCCGCGCCACACGCGCTCGCATGTGAAGTCTGCGCCCTGAAACAATTACATCATATTTAAGGTCGCTAGTACAGTGATTTGGTTTTGAAAGGTCTTTATTAACATAATCATTTAGTTATGTAGAACTCAGTGTTGGTATTCTAAGTAACAATTTATCTTATTAGTTACATCATTTTAACCTAATACTAGCATTAGAAATTTATTTAGTCTTAAATTTAGGGTAGTTCGAAAATAGATGAATTTGGAGTTACATGCTACTTTGCCGTTTATGTTTATAACTACAAGAACCGATAACTGATATGGAAGAAAGGTTCTTGAGTGGAGACCATGAACCGGAAGACGCAGCGTAGGTAGGCCTCCCAATAGATGTACCGACGACAATATGAGAGTCGCGGGCATCCAGTGGATGCAGATGGCAGGATGTCGTTCAGTGTGAAGGTTAAAGGGGGACCTATGTTCAGCAGTGGACGTCTTCTGGCTGATGATGATGATGTTTATAACTAGTACAGTAGAGTGGTAAATTTTGGCCATCTTGAATTTGATAATGTGCATAATTTAAGTGTATTATGATTTAACAATTTTTCAGGTTATTTTCGCGATTAATTGATATAACTGCCCGAGAAAAAAAATTGTGCGGCATGATTTGCTCTTGAAAAAAATATTAAAATGCTGTTTAGTATTTGGAAAAATAACTAAGAGTATGTTTAAATGATTATGTACTTGTGTTTTGTTGGTTCTTCACCGGACAATTCTGTCGACAAGGGGAGTGAAGATCAAGAAGCCGTATAGTGGAGTTCTAATAGCCATCGACCTATCAGGCGGCCTAGATACCGCTGTAATGACGTCACACGTTCAGATCTGTGTGGGTTTTAAGCAAATATTAGAGAGATGTAATGAGACCAGCGTTAAGAGCGTTTTTTAGTTTTGGACCCTTACACCTTTAGTTATACTAAGAATACCGATTAAATACAACTGTAATATAGCTGGAAATATTTGATTAAATTTCGTTTTTTTGTTAGTTCACTCTATACCTATTAATTATCAACATTAAACTTACGTTAACGTTAAAGAAACTAGCAAAACGTGATCAAAATGTATGGTTTTATTTGTTTTTTTTCTTTACAATGTGTCGTGCAGCTGTCATCTGTATTATTATCTTATTTGGAGTGTGTGTTATTGTACTAGAAAAATAAGTATTTGTATTTACCTTTCGTTCGAAGTACTCGACTATCTTGGAGATCTGTGCAGAGCGCGGCGGCCTCAGATGTCCGTGTGTGTGTGGGTGGGGATGGGGGTCGCAGCACGGGGACTCGGAGCCGGGCAGCGAGGCGGCGTCATCCGAGGAGTCAGTACACACGGAGCCAGCGCGGCAGCAGCACCGCTCCGAGCCCGGCCACCACCAGCAGCAGCCGCCGCCGCCGCGCCACTCCTCCTCGCACGCCACGCTGAAGATGCCGGACTCGCAGGAGGCGCGCCGGGCGAGCGGCCGGCCTCCCTCCAGGGACGCGCGCCTCGACACCGCCGGGGAGGAGGGCAGCGAGGCAGCGCGCTCGGGCGGCGAGCCTGCCTCGCAGCCCGCCCACTCGGCCGCTGGCTCCAGGATCTTCTTGACGCCGCGGTACGCGTGGAGCGGCGCGCGCGCAGGCGCGGCGGGCGCAGCGTGCGAGTCGCGCAGCACCATGATGTGCGCGAGCCGGTGCAGGCGCGCCAGCCGCGCGGGCGGCCCCGACCCGCAGCGCGCCGCCAGCGCGGACGCGGACCGGTGTGGCGCGCCGCCCCCCGGCCCCGCCCCTGCACTCGTACCCGCCGCCAAGCTCCACTCCAGCTCCGACAGCGAGCGTCGGTGCTGCACTATATACCGAGAGAGAACATTAAGTTGCCATTCTGATATAAGCGTTCGTCGCTACGAGTATAATGACTCATGCATTCATTATCGATATTGGAATATTGCCATTAATACATCGATCGAAGCAAATTGACAACGTTCTAGTAGAATTGATGCATCCGTTGGGTAATGCCAATTTTGTGCCTTTCTGCAGTTGCACTGCAGAATCGTGTCAATCATAGCGAGTACAGATCAAATGCACATAATGCTAGTCCTTTTGAGATCAAATAGCATTTTATCGAATTTGTCGATCGATAAGAACGGTAGACTTTCACTGCTGTTTTATTTTATTGAATAAAATAGGCTGCGTTTAACCGCCACCTCGCCTGATGATGATGATGCGGTATACGATGGAGCAAGCGTGCCTAGAAGAAACCAATTGAACCCACCCATATTGCAACTACCGGGGAAAACCCAATCAGGCAGCGCATTCCATAGACTAGCAGTTCGCACAATATAGGTGGAATCAAAGCGCTTCATATGGGTTTTCGGTATGTCAACGTTCAGTGGAAAGTCACAGATGGTTAAGGCAGATATCCCTGTGGCAGTTCACTCACGCGTATCAGTGTGCCTGGAGGAGCCCTCGCTGCGGTGCCGCTGCGGGCGGCGCCATGCGTACAGTCCGGGGCACGAGCGCGGGCCCGACGACTCACCCTCCTCGCTGTAATACACACATTCAGATGTTAACCTCCACTCTCATACCACATGCGATCCATGCCATTTAACAACCACATGACATATACCAAACAGAGAGTCGATACAAGCTAACGAAAATAAGCTACAATCTGGAAACAAACAAATAACCGGCCAAGTGCGAGTCGGACTCGCGCACGAAGGGTTCCGTACCATTATATATAAAAACGGCAAAAAAATCATGTCTGTTGTATGGGAACCCCCTTAAACATTTGTATATTCTGTTTAAAGTATTTGTTGTTATAGCGGCAACAAAAATACATCATCAGTGAAAATTTCAACTGTCTATCACGGTTCATGAGATACAGCCTGGTGACAGACAGACAGACGGACAGTGGAGTAATAGGGTACCGTTTCACCCTGTGGGTACGGAACCCGAAAAATGGGTGGAGCTTAAAGACCCTTTCCGCTCGCGCAGTATCGAGCTTGGCTTAGAGCGAAACGTAAAAAGTCCTGTTTTTAACCCCTGATGCAAAAAGAGGGGTGTTATAGATAGATAATTCCTTATTGTTTAAACCAAAAATTACATACATAAGACAAAAACAACTTAAAACCAGTAAAAAAATTGGCGACCTTAGCGCTATATGCGATCTCTTCCAGGCAACCTTATAATTTATAAATGTAACTTATTTATCTGTGTGTCTGTCAGTGGCATCGATGCTCCCAAACGGCTTCAATTATTTTGGTATAGTTTTTTTTGTTTGAAAGATGATAAGTTTTCCAAGCTATGATTCAAGAAAATCTGTGAGCCATTTGAAGATTATCAGTGAGAACCTGTAATTGGCTTTCTATAACTTTTTTATTGTATATTTTTGTGTAAAAAGCTGTAGGTTTTCCTATAAATATGTCAAACTTCATTATCTTGATAATAATTACTTATCTTAATAATTCTAAAAAATTCGACGGACAGACAGACGGACAGAACGAATTTATAACGGTTCCTTGTCGGGCTACGGAACCCTAAAAATCTGCTTTTTTATCAGTAGTTTTTAAAACTTTCAATTCATACTTTTACCACTAGCAGCAGTATTTTAAGTATGATAAGTGGCTAACTAGCTTATGGTCATATGCGATGCAATGTCGTCGGAAAAATGACTAACGCCCATCGAAGCCGCCTGCCTATTTAGCATACCAGTCAAATTCGAAAATTCGAAGTTGACTCATGTCATGGGCACAATGATCTACAACAGGCTTCCCGAGGATGTACCTGAGGCGTCTAACTTGTCTATATTCAAAGCAAGGGTAGCACGCTGGCTTGTCAGTCAAGCGTTCTACGACATTGATAAGGAATTTATGGCTCTAAAAGTAACATCCTAAATGTATTTAATTATTATTAAATTTTACTTAGGTACTATTAAGTATTTTTTATTGACATTTTATAATATTTTCTTTACATCATATACTGATCGTATAAATAAACGAGTATGAGTAAATCCCTGAAGTGAAGGATAGTAGTGTAGGGGACTCACCTGTCGTAAGAATTGTTGGGAGTGAGGGAACCCCAGGCAGCGTCGTCAAGTCCTTCCTTTACCTCGGCCAGCTTGTACACTATCTCGGTGAATAGCGGACGAGCTTTAGCTTCGTACTGAAACAGAATTGAAATGTTAGTTTTAAACTGCAAGAAGTTGCTGCCCGTCTTCTGCCGTCTCTAGATGATACAGGGGCGAAACTCCATATAACCAAATCAATCACTATCAGAGCTGGTCCGGATTTCCTCACAGGCCCAAAAAGTCTGAGAGATTCAGTTGTTTGAAAAAGTTTGTCGTATGATTACGTAAAGTGTGATTATTTTAAACTGGAAATAGATAACTCTATTATTGAGACTTGACTTGATACGTGACGTGAGTCTTTAAAGGTCGGCGACGTATCTGTGATGCAACTGGTGTAGCAGGTATTCATAGGCGACGGCGATGGCTTACCATCGGGCGGCCCGACAGCTTATTGGCCACCTATATATATACCTATATATTGGGCATAAAAAAACTGAAAAATTAAAATCATTGCGGATTGACGTTCGGTCTCTTTGTATCTTTTATCACATTTACAACGGAGTGCTCCGAAGATCTGTTCAATTTGATGCCAGCATCGTGGTTTTACCATCGCACTAGCCACCACCGCCCGGAAAGCTTATCCACATATAGATCTGTGGAAATCGCACACTGATGTACGTTTTACTCGATAATTTTTGCCTCACCCCTGATATATATATGGAATGTGCTCCACCCTGCGTAATTTCCTAGTAACTATAACATGGGGTTCTTCAAAAGGGCTGTTAATAGAATCTAGAAAAACGGTCAGCAAGTTCATCAACGTATCTGTAATGCTCCTGGTATTGGCGACGGTGGTCCATTACCATCAGGCGGTCCGATAGCTTGTTTCCTTCCTACTACGATAGTTATGGAGACATCTCGTAAGAGATGAAAGGCACTCATTTACAAGTAGGCTATACAATACAGCAGGAGGTAAGCTATGAACATCATAGTAAAATCGAACAAGCCTTAACGCAGAGGATCAACATAATAGTGTATACTAACGATGCAGCAGTTGAAGGCGAGCCGCAGGAACTCTGGGACGGTGTGTTCGTCGCAGAGCTCCACAAACGCCATGTAGTTGAGGCCGAAGTTGTCCGCGCGCGGTAGCACATCCGGGTCGGCGTCCACCTACAACACATGACACCACTATCACAATCACTTCAACCAAGAATTATTTATATTACGTACTTGCTTTAACCTCTGTGGTGATCTTTTCATTCACGAAAAATCAATGGTACCAAAAAGTTCCTTGGGGAACAAAAAACTTTACGTTCTCCAAGAAACTCTTCTTTCGTTTTTATTTTCCTAAAATAAAATTAAAATAAGGTTGATTTAGGCAGACCTACGTTAAAAATAGCCTTATCAGGCCACCTTTATTTTTATTTTTTTGTTTAAGAGTAGGCTTGCGTTTGACCGCCAACTCGCCTGATGTTGAGCGATGATTCGGTCTACGATGGAGTGGAGATGGAAGGAGTCTACTTTCCTAGAAGAAACCGATTTACTCGTGACTACCTGAAACTTTAAATTAGGCGATCTTAATCTACTTCTAAGACAATTTCATGGTAGTACCAACATGTCTGTGAAACCAGCGCGATTCCAGATGCTACTAAAATAGGAGAATAATAGGCATGGGATTTTTTTTTAAATTTAATTTGCCGTTACCATCCATGAGTATTTTTCACATAGATTTTTATGAAAATTTTGAGGAAATAGACTTTCGTATTTGCTAAAATAATTGAACTTGAATAGAAACCAGCCAACGGCGGCAACGGCCTACGGCTGAAGTGTCTAACGCCGAAAGACCTGACCCCATGCGGGCCCCCAAGCAAGGTCTGCAAGCCAGTGCCGTAAACAGGGCTGTGCCCAGACACAGGGCGCAGACTCTGAAGAGGCGCAGAAATGACCACACCAGGACCAAGTTTTGTTTTCAGGAGCGCAGTTATAGAAGCTCGCATAGGGCGCATAAAAGGCTAGTTACGGCACTGCTGCAAGCTGCTGGCTTCGTTGAATAACGCTCGCTTAAGTAACAAGATAAATGAATAATCTGTCAACATACCCTGGCGATCAGTTGGCACAGTATGATCCCGTATGAGAATATGTCGGACCGGTGGTCGTACCACTTCCCTCGGAGGCACTCTGGTGACATCCACCATGGCGACCCCACCGATGGTAGTCTGTACCCATTTCTGGAACACAAAACACATATATGATGAACATTTAATCGGTATGCAATTTATTTTTTGTATAGATCTACGTAAGTGATGGTGTGTCCCAGGATGGAACATGTTGATCTAGAAGAAATCTATTCACCCTAGCCATGAAGATGCCTAGGTAATAGTTGTATTGTAGATATCCTGGACATACATAGCGCTTCGATTCCACTTTTATTGTGCGAACTGCTTGTTTGTGGAATGCACTGCCTGAATGGGTGTTCCCCGATAGTTACAATCTGGGTGTCTTCAAGTCGAGAGTGAATCGGTTTCTTCTAGGCAAGCGTGATTCACCGTAGGCCGCATCATCGCTTAACATCAGGCGAGTTGGCGGCCAAGCGCAAGCCTATTTTGCAATAAAAAAATCAAATAAAAACATACTATTTTTGTGTATTATGTATTCTGTGCTATTGTGTACAATCGAATAATTATCAATATAAAAACCAACTTCATAAAAATGACAGAACTGGACCAAATTGATTGCGACCACACGGTAAGCACCAGCTCTCAAATTAAAAATAAAGAATTCTCAAAATTGGTTGACACAGTCGAAAGTTCTGAGGTAACAAACATAAAAAAATACAGTCGAATTGAGAACCTCCTCCTTTTTGGAAGTCGGTTAAAAAGTGATACATACTGAGATACTAAAGTTAAATGATTATTTACGGGATATTTACCGTGGTAAGGTTGTGGAAGGAGAAGGAGAGTCTTCCCGTGAACATGGTGCATGTAAGTGCGCCGAAATATCGGGAGCTCCTTCCACAACCTTACCACGGTAAATATCCCGTAAATAATCATTTAACTTTAGTGAACAACCGTTATAGTTTAAAACAGTGTTTATACTGAGATACATACATAAGTGATGATAAAGTGACAAATTTCTGGTTATAGAAGTTAGGCAACGTCAGGCGCGCTCGATACATGGATGGGTGACCGCCTGGGCGTGATGCTGTCTTTTTTGCGGCACTTTTTGTATTTTAGTAATTTACAATTTATGTGGTGGTACGAAACCCTCAGTGCGCCAGCCAGACTCGCACTTGGCCGTTTTTATTTTCTCTTATAATTGACAGGCTAAGCGTTTGACGAAGCGTTAGTCGAAGGGTAAATAAACCTAGTCTGGAATGGGAACTGACTGTGAAGCGAGGCTGCCGGCACGCAGACTTAGACGCTCGGCAACAGATATCATATTTGAGGGTGGTAGTCAGCCAGCCGGGCATAAGAAAGTGGAGAATAACAGAAGACACAAACTGACATGTTCCCATCGAAATACAATACTTATAGTCACAATCATGTCAAAAAAATTACCGAACCAAAACTCAGCGCACGCTACGCATTGCGCAGACTTTTTGTTTAGTTTTAAGGCAACCGCGATCCGGCTACAACGCCGACCGATGCCAGTGCTACGATGCCCTATCGGACAAGCGACGTTGAACACTATGCAAGCGACATAACATCTAAATTGAAGTAAATGTGGCTTTGTGAACTATATAATGGACGTCTAGGTATGCACAACGACGCTCGGACGTTCTTTGACTGTTTTCGTTTAGAGATTGTGACTCTATAGGTTTTATATCTCGATGCATGTGCCACATAAATCTATTACATTGTATTTCACTGCAAAGTAATGCAAAGTCACGCTAAGTAAATGAGAAAGTAGCTCTGTCATTCTGTTTGTCACCCTTTCACAACATAATGACTGAACTGGTCTCCAAGAATTCCAAGAACTATATTAGAATATGCGGAACACCTGGAGAAACACAGGGGTAAAACTGCAGATGGGTTTCTTTCAGGACCTGCAATATTAGTTTGGTTTCCGTCACTCTAATTAGGATTGAAATTAGTGCAACAGGGAGATAAACAATATCGCATGCCTAGAATAGCTGGCCTAAGTGCAGCTTGTCCTCAGATAAAACAAGGGATGGGTGGGTATGGTGGCGTAGCGGGTGCAAACCCATCAGGCCTAAAACAGGCTTGATTTTGTCGAAACAAGGTCGAACCACGCAGACGATCTTGCCGCCCTTTTTACAGGCTTTTATTTAACTTGCAATGGGTGTTAGTTTGTTTAGGTTAAATCTTGCGAGCTGATATATAAAACCAGTTCCTCCGAACCGATTTTGTTGAAATTTTGCATATACCCATAGTTCTGGTGACAATACAATATGCAATACCCAATATTGATATATTTATATAAAAATTAAAATCATTATTTAAATAAAAGCTTGTTAAAAGATAAAAGGTTATAATTATCAATATAAAAAATCAACTTCATTAAAATTTCAGAACTGGACCAAATGAAATGTGACCACACGGGTAGCACCAGATTTCAAATAAAAAGATAAATCATCAAAATCTGTTTACCCAGTCAAAAGTTCTGAGGTAACAAACATTAAAAAAACATTTTATTTATATTACACGGGAATTAAAATGTGTGAAAACCACGTCAGTTTCCATAATAATAATAAAACAGTCGAATTGAGAACCTCCTCCTTTTTGGAAGTCGGTTAAAAACTTTTTTAACCGACTTCCAAAAAGTATGTGGACTATTTAGTTAATTAGTGTCGCTGCAAGATTCTTAGTGTGCGTGATAAATTAGTAAGTGGTAGTGCTGTACTTAACAGTTTTTGCGTTAAGCGGTTTAGCGGTAAGTATAGTAAAAAAAGTGGGTGAAAAACATAGACATTTGAACACGAACGAATATTGTAGTAAGGCATATCTCTCTCGTTTCTCTGATCTGAGATGTCTTTGTTGATCGTTATAGTAATTTCGTTTGAAGTTGAGTTACTGTCTCCATTATACATTTTACAATACTAATGCATGAGTTCGATCTACTTTGATGGCTTAATAGCCTCGAGATAGTTTTTACAGTTTTTTCGAACACTTCGATCAAGTTTCAATGGTGCATTTGCATTTACGAGGCATTGTTTCGCTTGGAAAACGGCCGCGTCTAGAGACAGATTTCGCTCAGTTTGCATAAATAGGTTTCATTACGGGTTCAACGGTGTCTAATTACGGAAAATTATGATTGACTATCAAATTAGTTTGATTTTTGCTTTCATGTGATTATTTATCGTTTAGATGATTTTATTTGATAAGGCGTAATGATGGAATCTGATGATAGAATTAACTGCTAAATACTTTTTTTTATGAAATTGAGACTAGAGTTTAAAATCATTGTGTAATAAAAAATCCTTAGTCCTTAACTGTTGGCCTTTTGGAAAAACTGTCACACAACGGGCAATGGAGAGAGCTATGCTCGGAGTTTCTTTACGCGATAGAATCCGGAACGTAGATATTCGCCAAAGAACCAGGGTCACCGACATAGATATTAAAATTTTCAAGTTGATGTGGCAATGGGCAGGCTACATCGCTCGAAGAACCGATAACCGATGGGGAAGAAAGGTCCTTGAGTGGAGACCACGAACCGGAAGACGTAGCGTAAGGTAGACCTTCCACTAGATGGACCGACAACATCGTGAGAGTCGCGGGCATCCAGTGGATGCAGATGGCAGGATGTCGTTCAGTGTGGAGGTTAAAGGGGGAGGGAGGCCTACGTTCAGTAGTGGACGTCTGCATCAGACATGTCAACATAGCTGACAAACTGCCATCTAACCAACGGGAGAGAATGAGGAAATTTTCTCTCTCTCCCGTTAGTCAGACGGCGGTTCGTCAGCGTAGTTCGACACGTCTGTTACGACTATTATGTAACTTAAATGAGCTTTAAGGAAGAATTTTTGAAAATTCATTTGGGTATGAATTTTCAAAAATCCTACTAACGGGTGAAAGGGATGAAAGTTTGTATGGAACGTCGTCATTTTTAAAGTTATAAACATGGAAGTTGGTACTTACACTTCTGTTTATAGGTAAAAGTTCAACATTATTAACATCATCATCATTTCAGCCTATCATTCTCACTGTTGAGACTCATGTGGCCCAGTGCATGTTGGTGAATGTCTTAATGCCTAGTCGTATTATCCTTTTTAGAGTTCCGTACCCAAAGGTAAAACGGGACCCTATTACTAAAACTTCGCTGTCCGACCGTCTGTCTGTCTGTCCGTCTGTCACCAGGCTGTATCTCATGAACCGTGTTTTTTTTAGTAGTTGTTGTTATAGCGCTAACAGAAATACATCATCTGGGAAAATTTTAACTGTCTAACTATCACGGTTCATAAGATACATACAGCCTGGTGACAGACGGACAGACAGACAGACGGACGAACAGCGGATCCTTAGTAATAGGGTCCCGTTTTACCCTTTGGGTACGGAACCCTAAGAACAGCTGTTCCATAGGAAACGGTCATTGACACTTGATGAAATATATTCTTTGTATACGCTGCTAGCATAAAACTTCGAATGTTAATCATGAACTAAAATATTATGCTGCTAAAAACTAATCCCATTCTTACATACATCTTTCTGATTTATTCTAATTTATGATTTATCATGATTATAGCTCTAGGCTTCGCACCATTAATCGGTTATTATGCATAAATATATCGTGATGACGTCCAATTCATTAAATATTCTGCGTGATTATGAAATCGCTACAGCGCAGGCGCTTGACGAATGTGGACAAGATTTGTGTGGACACGTAATCCGTTAAAGGAGGAAAAAAAGCTATATTACTTTCATTTTGTTCAGTTTTATAAAATAAAAAAACTTTTATATACAAGGTTACGCATATGGATTGTACTAAGCCGATAGGAGGTCATTGTACTCGTAATTATGAACAACTTTTACTATATGACCAACCCTGAAATCGCGAAAAATATATAAGTTGTTCCATAGAAAACGATCATTGATAGTCGACAAAATGTATGGATGTATCTTTTAATTTCGGTAACAAAAAAAAAGCGTCAAAATTTGCCGCACCTAAAATCTGCCGCTCTAGGATCCAGCCTAGTCAACCTGCTGGTAAATCCGGCACTGCTGTCACTATCACAATTTTGCAGTCTTTATTCTGCAGTACAACAGTGCAATATAAAAATCATCAGTGCGTTCTAATATTTAAGGCTCTTCCATGTAGCTCCATAAATTGAATGCGGCAATGCGGCTATTATTTTGGGAACGGCAGCGGTTTTTTAGATTAGTGTAGTTTAATATATTTATTTTAATTTATTATTGTTAAGTCTGTTTCTTTATTTTAATTTAGGTTAGTTTATTATGTTTCCAAATATGTATTTATAAATTTTCTGACAAATAAACTTTAGATTGGGTTCGATTCCCATCTAGGACAAACATTTGTGTGATGAACATTTGTGTTTGTTCTATGTCTGGGTGTTAATATCTATTTAAGTATGTATTTAAAAATATATATGTATGTATATCAGTCTCTGGCAGCCATATTACAAGCTCTGCTTAGTTTGGGGTCAGATGACCATGTGTGCAATAATGTCCCACATATTTATTTATTTATTTTATTTATTAGATCTTGCTCAAAAACCTTTATACGACTCCGCACACTTCCAAAACATGGAATCTCTAGAACTGAATAATTGTACCAATACAAGAAGACGAGAAAAATGAAATTGGTAATAATAGGTGAGTAAATATCAAGGACGCCTCTCCTCAAGGTGTTTACTGACAAGGAATGTAGATTTATGCATGTAAACAAAATCGTAAACCACCGCCTCGACTGCGTAGGACTTTTGGAGCTCAGGTATATAAAAAGCAGTTATTAACTGAGGTCGTAACCCATTCAAAGATTAAAGAACTCGGTTCTTTACTTTGTCACTTCAAAGTCAAAGGGATTAAAAGGGCAATAAAGTGGCTGAGATGCCTGGAATCGATTGGCGCTGTGGCAGAACGGATACAAGAAACTTTTTTTTGTAACGGAGAGGAAATCTTACGATATTCGGCTGAATTGGGGTGCAGCCAGGCTATGTAGGAATGCACCTACTAAACCACCTTAGGAGGTGGCCCGTCTCTGTGCAAGACGTAGGGCACCGAGAACTCCATAGCACTGTTAACCCTCCTTACACGTTGCCTGAGGTAACACTTCTGGAAAATGCAGAATACAAGAGAGCTAGCTGTAAGATAAGGAAGGTGGTGGATGGTGAAGAACGAAGTATGATTTTAAAGCAGTATGCGTTATACTTACACGGGATGAGGTATTTTGGCAGCAAGTCCGAAGTCAGCAACTACAGCCATGTAGTCACCGTCCGCGAATTTTCTTAACAATACATTCTGAAACAGATAAAGAAACCTATTAATACAAGCAGCACTACCAGTTAGCAGCGCACCCAGCATACTGGCGGCATTACCACACTGAATGGCAAAGATTCTACGTTAAGCCAGAAAAACGCCAGCATTTTAGTCAAGCGTCGAATTAACCAGGCGCTCATAAATAGAGTTGTCTATACTAATATTATAAAGAGGAAAGATTTGATTGTTTGTTTGTTTGCATTGAATAGGCTCCGAAACTACTGAACTGATTTGAAAAAATCTTTCACTGTTGGGAAGCTACACTATCCCCGGGTGACATCGGCTAAATTATATTTTGTAGCGAGGCCGAAGGACTAGCTTACACCCGTGCGAAGCCGGGGCGGACGGCTAGTATTAAATAAATTGTATTGAACAAAATATCACCGACAGATATTCAATCCATCAATTGATGATCACCATAGCCAAGTTCACACGAATTTCACGTCAAAAATAGAGTTGACTTCTCAGACAGGGTCAAAATCTGCTAACTTCCTACCCAATAGTCGTGTTGAAGAGCAGCTGTATCTGGCGTTTTCCATTCATTTTCTGAGCAAAATCTACTAGTCAGTCATCAGAACGACGTGGTGAACCACACGAGAGGTAATTCATACAGTGCAGACCCGCAAACCTTAATTGCATCTTATTTATATTTGTGGTAGAGCATTGTCATAACGGTGGACTAGATACAATGGTGCTCATATAATGCAATAGCTTCTTGGGGTAAATGTCGTTTTGGTCAGTTGCAATAGTACTTTTCCATCTCGGAAACTTTCAACAGCATCCCTATGAATGAGGTGAAGTTGTTTTTTGAATGGTGCAAAAACATGTTAGTAAGCTACTATATATTATGAGATGTCGACTGTTCATCATCAGGTCAGTCGTCAGATGTTGCTGGTTGGCTGCTTCATCGCATTGAATTCAAGGCATATACACGAGGGCGGTGCTCACTTGCATGGTATCTAGGCAGTGAGAGCATCCTTGCTTATTTATGTAACTGTGGTATGGAGTGTACCTTGGCAGTGAGGTCCCTGTGGAAGACGCCGAGCGAGTGCAAGTACTTCATGCCGTCCGCCATGTCGGCTGCAAGCGAGATGCGCAGCGACTGCGGCAGCGGCTCGGGCGGCAGGCCCAGGATCAGCTGCTCCAACGACCCACCCTCCATGTACTCCGTGAGCGCATGTAACTGACCCTCATGCACGCACACGCCCATGAACCTGGAACATATACGTACATAGTTAAGATAGTATCGGTTATGGCATACTTAATTCCTTGAGTCTTTTGCTCATTGCTGAGCGTCATGATGATCCCAGAGATAAGAGGATCAATGGCACAAGAGAGAAGAGGCTTATATGCAGCTGTGGGTCGATACAGGCTGATATGATGATGTTGTGAGGTTTCTGATCCGTTTCAATCTCCTGACAATCCCTAAACTACAAAGATAACATAACCAATATCTTTATTGCCATAAGTAGACTACCTACTAGCCGATTCAAAATCCCATCTCGTCTGCTCAGAATTTATATGAGTGATCGCAACTGGCATTTACATCAGTCAATCGGTTTCGGATATTGTAAATCCCGAATCCCGATCGTTTGTTCCAGACAACAATCGTCAAATGGCCAACGGAGGTGTTGATTCCGAGGTTACCCCTCCCGCAGTGTAGCATTTAGTCATCTGCTGGTTCCTTGCGCGCTCTACTATTTAGGTATTTATCCATTCATCATCATCATTTCAGCCTATCATATTACCACTTCTAGGACTTAGGCCTTCTCTCAAAAAGAGAGAGGAAGGGCCCTAATCCACCATGCTGGCCCAGTGCATGTTAGTGAATGTCATATTATATCTTTATCCATTACAATTTGATAGTTTTATGTGGTGGTCGTACACAGTGCAGGTTAGACGTGTTTACCATCTTCGATCACACCGTCACTTAACACGAGGTGAGCTGTGGTCGAACGATTAGTACTTCAGTCATGAAAAGTGTAGACATGTCTACGTTTCAGTGTAAATTATTTGAGTATTGCTATTGGTGTCCAAGATGAATCATCCAAGCAAGTGGTGACACTTGTATTCCTAAAATTAATTGAGTTGAAGATGACTCAACCTTTCTAAATAGAACTGAATTGCTGCCTGCTAAAACTTACAAGGAGTGTCATTATCATCATCACCAGCCATAAGACGTCCACTGCTGAACATAGGCCTCCCCTTTTAACCTCCAAACTGAACGACAACTTGCCATTTGCATCCACTGGAGTGTGTAACAACATAATTATTATGATAACTACTAAGCAAAATATAGAAAATTTCAAAATCGCAAGAACGTGGCGCTGTCATTAATCCATCATTTATTTGCGAAAGTAATTGTGAGAACCTTGCATTCAGAGTAGCGCGCCATTCATCGTCATCAAATGCACTCTCATTTATTTTAATTGCTAGCAGATAACACAAAACAACAAAGTAATCGGCAATCATACCTATCATTTCACTTTCCGTGCAAAGAAAAGCAACAATACGAATTTTCCGTATTGCATATTATCGACAGTAAAATGATCGAATTCCTTGTTACTCTGAGAAAATTTCATCTTAATACGGAAAAGAGAATGCAACTTATTAGAGAAAGTTAGCAACTCATAATTTTAAAACAAAAAGCGACAGATTTACTGCATATAAATTTATATTTACGGGAAATGCAATGTAACCTGCGATATACAGCATTGTAAGAAAAGACATGACTACAATACATACCACAATATCATGTAATGATTCTTTATGTACACGCCACTTGCATTGTACGTCTCTGGAGCTTAACGATTCTGAATCTCTTTTAATGTTGTGTTAGTAAAGTTGCAACATTATTGCAGAAGCTTTTTAATTTCATATTTACATCGGACATTAATGTTACCCAACCCACAACATCCAAGGCTTCACATAATATATTAACAAAATCCGACGTGTAATCTTCGCAAGCAAATGATATCTGATTCGATCGTCAATTCCCACCAAAGAGCAAGGTCGATGCACGGAGATATGAATTAATAGAAATCGGATAATAAATCGTATAAAAAAATCACCGAAGCGCACAAACTTGAAAGTAATTGGAAAAGACGCCAAGATGACGATTACCGTTGATGCAAACACAATAGACCGTGCTGCCATTGAATGTACTGATGAATCTGTCAGCGATTAGATCGAGCCAGCAGATTTGATATGTGAAAATTAACTTAACATATAAGGCGAGGTACTGATTAGTGTATTGGCAGTCGTAAAATTGTTTAGAATAGTAATTTGCACTCACAATAAATATAGAGACGAGTTTTTATTGGTACTTGTTGCTTAGTTGATGATGGATCTATTAATAACAACTTTGGGAAGAAAGACTTCATGACTAATAAACACCCTGAGTAAGTGACAAGGATCTTGCTTAAATGCAAAAGAGGCGAAATAGTGTAACGCTTCCCGTATCTATTCAATCTATCGTAATGGAACAAATATGAAGCGGATCGAACTAATTCGTTTAAAAACTAAAACAGAACAGGGAGAATTTATTCTAAAATTTACTAATATTGGTTCTGCAAAGCCAAGAGTGACACATTTAAAAAAATAAGATCGAGAGGTCATTTTATCTTTAAGATATCACGCAACGTCAAGTTTTGGCTCGACTACTGAGACTACAATTGATGCAAAAACATCGCGTTTTAAAATAAAAATTAAACTCTCATTGATATTGAGATAAAACACAATAAACCCAATTAATTAAAGAGGAATCAATCGATACTGGCTATCCTATTTTCGCAAATTAGCAATGAATATTTGGCAAATAACACCTTTTGCTTCTCTGCAACACACACGTATTTTTTTCATGGAGGAAGACAGACAATTCAATAAAAAATACATGCAAAAAGATGGAAAACACTTAATTTCAATAAAAATTTAATTGTTTACGATCTACGACCTAGAACCACAGTATTTTATGAGAACAAAGAACCGACATACAAAGTAAGTAAATATGATGCTTCTGACTTCTCTTCATAATACTTCCTACTATACAAGGCGATTGGAAAGGAGAAATCACTTTTACTTAGGAAGCGATGTTTTAAAATTTTATGGCTGATATTAGTTGATTAGCTTGACCCCTTTGGTGTCAATTTTATGTTTCCAGTGGGATCATAGCTAGTAAATATGGCACACTTTACTACCAATTTATGTCCGCTCATATTATAGAAATTTATAAAAAAACACGTAAAATTAAAGAGAGTTTATGGATCCCAGTTAAGACAAATGCATTAGCTCAGGTTACACAACTCGTGACTCTTGAATATAAATTAATTTTATGCATTTTATACAATTAAGATTATTCATGTCGTATTTATTAGATCCTGCCTTAAATATTAATGCGCTCCCAAATGCCATCAAAAATACAAATATATTATATTATTGTCAATTCATGGGCATTCGTTTGAAACATTCAAATCGTTTTCAATGTTTCAAAATATTATTGAATTAGTTGTTTGATTGCAATGTAGCGCACAAGGCAGCACGATGATTGAAGACTTGTCGAATTCAATTGAAAATACTCAGATATATAAAAATATTACTAGACTAAAGTATAATTTTAATGTCGCATTCAAATAGTATGTCAAGCAATGCTTACCCAGAGTGATGTAACAACAAACAAAGAGTAAAGAATGCAGCTCTAGATAGATGAGAAAAAACAACGCAAGATTGCCAAAAGAACAATCGCGACAGAAGAAGCATTGTTTTTATTTCCGATGATAAGCAGGCAGGAAATGAAATGGGGGACAGTGGACCTATTGTTTGGTTCATCTCGCCTCGATTTCGTAACTTGTTACGCAAATTCTGTAGCATGAAAAGTAATGAACTTAATAATGTCGTTTATTTCGGTATTTTATTTACTTTTTTCGAGGTAAGACAGTCAGTCTGTACAAAGGTTTAATGCACAGAATGCACTAAAATCAGATGTTAGTTACAATTCCGCTGTCATCGAAGTTTTATTAAAATTGTGAATAAGTCTTTCAATAATATCAAACTCAGATGTATTTGCCAAAATCAAGTATAGGTCAGGAAGGGAACTATTATGAAGTAACTAGCTGCGTCCCGCGGTATCACCCGCGTGGATTACTCCTTGTATCATCAGCTATCTACTAGTGAAAGTCCTGACATAATCGGTCCAGCCGTTTTGGTGTCCATAGGGAACATACACACATCGCTTTTTATACATAAGAAGATTCTAAGCAAATTTTTCGTGGTATGTAGGGCAGAAGTAGACGAGATGCTTTCCGAATGCGATATTACGCGACGTGACTGATAGGTTTATTCATTCGATTAATCTTGGCTTAGCGTAGACCAACATTATAATTACAAAGTTGTTTTCTAAGAACTATTGCGAAACGTTTGCTAAACGATGCACCTTGGGCCAAATAAAATGCCCATTTAAAGTTGACATTTAGTTGAATTCTCGTGTTCATTGATATCGACCGATATGAGTAGCCTTTCGAGTGAATGGCGCAACAGTAAACACACCGAGAGATCGTCTGTGTGTGTGTGTTTGGTCAATACAAACAAAACAACCGAAACAAAGGGCCGGAGATTTGATGCTGAGACTACATCAACTGCGTTTGCGTCAGAGGGCGATAAAAAGTTGGCATGTGATACATCTTGCACAATATATTATTATACATCGCCCACTGATAAAGGATATCATGAGAGTGAAGGTTGCACAAGAAAACAAATCAGCTGAGCATATCTTGGCGCTAACTATAGGCAAAGCCGAAGAAAAATGAGCATTGCTAATGTTATAAGGTTTTCATGCTCAACAGAATGGATTTTGATTTTAACAAGATAATTATAATTTGGGGTTATCGGTCAGGGCTCGGCTCGCGGAAGACTTTTTAAGTTAAGTTGACCTCACTGTGTAATAAGAGGATATATATTTAGGTGCAATAAAATGACTAGATTATTATTTATAACATTCAAAATTATACTGTGATGCTTAAATATATCGAAGGTATTATTGTAATATAAAAGAAATACTCCTTTTGTTAATATGGACGCTAAAGAGCATTGAACAAAGATGACAGTTAAATTAGCAAAGTTCATCTCCAACAATGCGTTTTGAGAGTGAATGACGCATCAGTACAAGCGATCGATTGCGGAGGTTTGGTCAACACAAACAACCGAAACAGAGGGAAGTAATGTGATGCATGAGCTATGTTTACATTTAAAGTTGACAATAGATTCATTACAAGTGCAATTATCGAATTTGGCAGTGACTGTACAAGAGTTAACAGAAAGTTTGCTGTTGACTTATGTTCTTACAGTCAGCACGTATATCATTATCGAAGTATAATTGTGGACCTATCAACAAGGCTTCCAGTCAATTTCATAAGTAAAACCGAGAAATAATATACGTATTTGTGACTATCATATATTATGGTGATGACCACTTTGCACTCTCTTTGGGCCGAAATAGTTTCATGTATCACAGATGGATATGCATACAGTTTAGTACTAGCATTTGTCATTCTCGTCGTCTCGACCCAGTAGCGGCTTCGGTAGTGGGGTTCTCGACTTATCGTACGATGAACAAATATTGCCATATTTGCGAGGGCAAATGAGATTTTGTTGACCCCACTTCGTAAAGTTGACTTCTGGAGCCGCTTTTCAATATGATTCATTGGGATGTTATGCCGAATTTATGTTTGTAGTTCGAATGCTTGTAGAATTGCAGTAGCTCAGTATGATTCTGCAGTTCTGTATAAATTGATCCCGTTATACGCCCCTAATCGATGCTCCGCTTTTTCAAGAGGGAGATTGACGTTTTCTAATAGATGATTATTAGATAGAGAGCAAGTTTACACATACTAAGAGTACACATACGTAAACTACATAGATAACATGTTTGTCGCAAAAATTGGTAAAAGACGCGACATTTTTTGTGTAAAAAAAAAAACCTTTCAGGTCAGACTCGATAATAACACTTGATGAGGTTTTGGTAATATTGCCAGAATTCTCACGAAATGCTTTTAATCGTACAGCGCAAAAATTACTCTACCTAAGTCTGCGAATTATATAACCAGATTTTTAATTACATCTATGATATTTAATGACTAAAATTATAGCTATTTAGCATACAAACCATTATACCGAACATTAGTATGCAAATCTTTATAAGGAAGACTAAAATAGCATCTCGAAGTTGCTAAGTAGCTAAGTCAAGACACTGAGCATTGACGTCATTACACATAATTAGTTATAAAGAGGGCTATTGTTCAGAAGCAATAATGACGTTAGCAATGTTCAGTAATATAATACTAAAAAAAGAAAAATAATTGAAAGTTGTAACTGTTGGAAATGAGTAAAGACAAATGACCTTTGTGTTAATCACTGGGTTATGCAGTATTTTTTACAATAAAAAACAGCAAAGACAGTGGACGTTGAAAAGATGTAGACGGTGCTTTAGAATTAGTGAATGTAAAATTTGCGTGATTCGGATAGATATTAAAGTCCTGTTATGTCGCTATTGAAAAAAACCAAACCATACTGCGGCATTGATTGGATATATTGGGCTGTTAAACATATTTAAAGTTGAATAGCAACATAAATGTCGTATTTGATATATAAGATCAGAGCTTTATGTTAATATAATTTAACGAGTGTGCGATATTTCATCGAGTGTTTCATTGACATTTTGGTTTTTGCAAATTAGATATGTATGTATGAATAATTATATTGTGTGATTTAAATGGTTGATATTCAATTAAATATCTGCAGGGTATAATTACGATGCGAAAATTAACTTGTTTCTTTTATACACTTCCTGGTTCGTGAATTATACAGCTGTTTGTGAAGATTTATGATGTCAAATTAGCTGAATTACGACGTCCCAAGAACACTGTTCGTACATATATACTTAAAATAGACGACGAATTGCCCATTGATTTTAAATTCGTAGAAAAACTCTGCAGCGATGTAGGTTTCAACTGTGTTGTAAATCAAGCACGAATAATGAAGCTAGGGTTTTTGATCTTCTTTTCTATTGAGAATGAAAACGCACTAAAGCCCGAAGATGTAAAAATAGTGTTTTTATTGTTTTCGAGAGAAGTTCGAAGGACTTCGAGAGACATCCCTCAAAGAACCGATAACCGACGGGAAAAATGTTCTCGAGTGGAGACCACGGACCAAAAGACCACCTACGTAGGTACTACCAACATAGGCCACCTACGCTGCACCCCACTAGAAGACATCGTGAGAGATGCGGAGATAAATGGATAAACTCTTTATTGTTCATACCAAAATATACATTCAAACTTGCAACAACTGGCGGCCTTACCTCTATGAGCGATATCTTCCAGGCAAACTTAGGTAGCAAGTTATAAATGTTATCGACTTACCCAAGAATATTAGGATGCTTGAGTTTGTTCATGAGCTGGACCTCGCGGAGCATGTTGGGCCGGTTGGCCCGCTGCTGGTTCATCTTCAGCACCATCACCTTGTCCGAAGTTTTGTGGGTTACCTGCGGAAGAAATTTCCAATTATATAACAGGTTAGTAATATTTTAAGACGTGAGCGTGACAATGTTTGTATTTCGTATTCAGTCGTTTCGTATTTCCTTTGTCAATTATTCTTGCACTAAATACGGTTAAACATCGACTTGTCCCATTGGAATCTGAGACTTTTCTTCACTTGGTCAATTATTTACTAAACGCAAAACATGAGTATGTCTCCGCTGCCGCTCACCATCAACCCGAAAGCGATTGTTTGTCAAATCACTACATAAAACATTAGAGAACGTTATTATGCGGTCGCACGCGAGGGTGATGATATGCGAGAATTTCAGTGGGTGTGTCATGTTTACCATGTTACCCAGCTTTGACGATAAGAAAGACTTCCTAGTTTTTGATAAAGTTTAAAGTAAAGCAACCAATCAATCTATTGTTCAAATTCGGTATTTAAATAATAGAGAAAAAGCTAGCTTTATTAGCAACACTGCTAAAGCCAGTGTAAAATGAAATCACTTTTACGTCTAAAATTAAGCAGTAGTGCCTTTAACATCAATACGCTCCCCTCATTGAAAGTTATAGTAATTAACACAAAACCACTAAAATTATTTTCCACGGACAAAGCCTGGGCTTAAAAACTTGTTTCTGGGGCGCTATTTTTGAATGCTATTACATTTCGCACGAAAACATTATGCAAATAGACTGACTTTCGAACAAAATCCTTAACAAAAGTAGAATTTTTTACGTGGTATAAAATTTCTGGTTACGTGGGAAAGTGCGCCAAATTTTTCCTATGAACCTATCGAAAGAATGTTGTAAACCTTAATCAAAGTGTTGTATCCTTCAAACAACAAAGCGTGGGTCAACAACGTGAGGGTAGCTTTTAAGCGCCATTCCTTTCACACGCCGCTCACATTGCACAAAGGGCCGGAAACAAGGAGTAAAAGCTCTATAAAATTTTACAAGACATTTATGAAAAGACGATGAAAAATAATAAGCTTCCGGGTCTTAAAGTTAATTGGCCAGAAGAATGAAATAGAAAATATCATGATTTCGTAAAGAAGCATTTCCGAAAACGGTTTTAACTATTTCTACGAGTGGTGGTATCGTTGGTAACTATGGAGACTTAAGATCCTCATTTAGGTAGATAGGAATAACAGGAGACATGGATTAGATAATTTATATTAACATTTGTTTTCTTGAGAAATCTTTTGAAATTTCGGATAAGTTTATACGTTTGCAGGAACATCTGACAAATATTAAGAACTGAGTAGCAAATAACTTCAAACAGCTATTAAATTATGCGAACTACTGATAGTATTATGAATTACGATCAAATCTCAAACAAGGATAACAATTTCACCGCTATATAAATAATAGAATTCAACCTCTAATAATAGAAACGAGAATTTTGCCGTAAAATGTTATCCTCTTGTTCATGATTCTGTCAGAATATCTGATGAGGAATTAACTGGCTCGTTAATAAACGAGACGGTGCGGGCGAATCTACCCTCTTTTGAAAGGAAAGGCTCGATGCGGTCTGGCTTGTGGAATTTAGTTATTAAGTAACGTGATACTTGTTGTAATATTTAACACGTGGCAGACTGGCACGGAGATCCAAACGTATAAATACATATATAACGAGAAAAGCTTCATTTTCACTAAACATCTCAGAAAACAATTGCTGTCTTTGTTTAATGTAATTTATATTGTGTTTTTGGAACATAATTCTGCCATATATCACTGGCACACATTCAATAGCACTCTCCGTGGCCTCATTCAGGTCGTCCAGAGTGCACGTTTAAAGATATTGCGTGAGATGGATAGTCTAATAAATATGTATTTCTAAATACATATTTATTGGTTTCTTCGTTGAACGCTCGGTCTCCTGTAATACAAACTGCTATAAGGTCAATTCATCATGCCACAGGAAATTATTATAATTGCAACTTTTTGTATTTAGTCAAACAAACAAATTAAGTATCAAAATTGTTTTACTCTCTACATTGAGTGTTCTCATATAAACAGTTTATTTATTCCTATGACATACGAGTGCAAACGAGCTAGCTGGCTTAAAGATAATTTCAATACCATTTGGCTGATTTCAAATTGAAGTCCAGGTCAGGTACAGTCTTGAGCAACTCAATACAAATTCTCGAATGTATGAAACGGGAGCGAAATAAAACTTCTACGCTTTCTATCCTACTCTAAGGTATAAGCTTGTCTAGTTTCTTGTCTCCTTTATTATAGGCGTCGCACCTGTTTTATAAATATTTTTCTTTATTGAAGTAACCTTTTCAGCGTTAGCGGTTATATTCTCTTTTGTCAAGTACTAAATATCAAAATCATAAACAATACTCGTGTTCTGAGGATCAGCGTGCATCTGGTCCGTGACGTGTTCCAGACCAGATTGTATTTCTAGATTTGTGGACTGGCACGATACTAGTGACCGTCTAACCGAGCCGTGCTTTATTGTGGAGATATACGTACGACTGCCCAATGTGGAATGGACAAAGTTAATTTGGGGTTTATCAGAGTCGCGGAAAGTGGATTAAATTGGAATAAGTAACGAATGGGAAATGGTACTGTTGGAGTGTTGGTAAATACGAGAGGATGGTTGGCATATACGTGGTTATGGTTAATGTATATATCAGAATTTTTGTTTCGTCGATGAGTGTCTTTAAAGCAATTTTTCTATTATAATCTTAATTGCTTTGTATTCATGAAATCAGATAAAATTTATAATTATATTTATGATAATCGAATAGATTACACCTACCTATTATCTTTTTGTAGATTTTCAAGGTTTTAAGATAAGGAACCCCACAAAAAAACTTAATGATAATTTGATCAATAAAAAGCAACTAGAACCATAATGTGAGAGATTGCTAAACGCAGCCGCAGTCGAATCCCCAGTTACTGTTACCATTCTCTTCCATTTCACGTAAACTCCAAATGGCGGTTTAAGTAGCTTTCCAACCAAGGGTGAGAGGGATGTTAAAGGGAAGTCGGGAAACGCATTAAATACCGATTCATAATGTGGTGCCAACTTCATTTGAACGTAAGGCAAAGATGGGGGACTGAGATCGGTGGGTAAGGAAAATGTTTGTGACACTTGTGTGCTGTCGTCGGCAGAGCTTACAAAACTTCGCGACGAGGGAACTGAAAGAAAGATAGTTTAACAAACTCATTTAGATGAGAATACAAAAGCAAGTTTTTTTTATGTAAGAAAAGTATACAAAAAAAGATATAATAGCATTTAAAAACCACTAAGGTTTAATGGTAATGCCATATGGAGTTTAAGTCTACGTCTAATATAAAATAATGTTAAAATCTAAGTGCCTGGCCTGCACAACTGGCAGCGAGCGAGGCAATTACATCAGGTTGTCAAGAAAGTAAGATTTTAATTTAGTTTTAATTTTATTTGAATTTTAGATATTTGTGTATTTTTAAATAAACCAAATAGTTGATGCTTCTAAAGGTAGGTTGCTTTGGTTTTTTCATTGTAGGTATAGGCTTACGTTTGAACGCCACCTCGGCTGTTGTTTAGTGATGATGCGATCTACAATGCAGTACGCTTGCCTAAAGAAACCGATTCATTCAAGTCGCGACTTAAAGACGCCCAGAACTTCTGGTCGGTTATTGTTGTGTTCACTAGTTTTGTAAAATTGTATCAATACAAAAATATTTTATATCATTTACAAATCGGGCTTATTTACTTACAGAAAATATTCCAGCCTTGACAGAGGTTACTTATTTGTGCCGTTTGGGGTAGAAACACTTGAAACGTGGGGGCCAAGTGCTTTCGAAATTTTTAAGGATTTGTCGGGGAAACTGAAAGTTTCTTTGCGTGACCAAAATACTGACCTGTATTTTGGTCAGAATGTTAGCCTCGCAATCCATCATTTTGGGTATTGATATTATGCTTGAAATTAAAGATCGTTTGAACTATCTATAAGCCTGAGTTGCTTATAGATAGTATAAACGATTTTCATTTAATGATGGTTATTATGATACTTGCATGTTGTACCTACTACTGAAACATTAACTAATAAAATATACTTATAGAAAGAGTTTGTTATCAACGTTGATTTTAGCATACATTCATAATTTCATACTGAAGCATGGACACTTAAACAAATACTGACGTTGACGATGATCAATACTGGCGTGAATGCAATGATGAAACACTAAGCAGCCAAATGTGAGTGTTTCGACAGGAGCCAATGCGGGGTCACGGCTCTCGTGAGTCAACACCTTTTTAGTTTAATTGTACTTGATCATACATCAGTCTTCTCTTGCTCTTGCTATGAGACTAGTAGATCTGATTATGAGAATCGATATCAAGAGTCAAAATACCAACAACTCGATATACTTAGTGTAAGGGAAACGCTTCCGAAGCCAAAAGTTTATTACCATACCATCTAAATAAACACAATCGGATACCAATAACTATTTGCTTTATATATATATTTTTTTTTTTTCAGACCAACAGCAAAAAAAAAGTACAATATCCTTAATTCCTTATTTGAAAGTACAGTAATATTAGTAGTAACAGTATCGTTGAAAATCACTCTTTATATAAAAAAAATACATAATTGTATATAGCAAACAAACTAAGCGCTAAAAAAGCTAAGTTAGATTGAATTTAGAAAAGTATAGTTTTAACAAAATTAAGCACATTTATATTTACATAGCATATATAATAAATACTGGTTGACTTTGTCTAGATATCAATATTTGTATATGTATTTATTGTAGTAAACCATAAAAAGCTCAAAGACATATGACATTCACAAAGACATATGCCATGACCAGCATGGAGGAATAGGTTTATCCTCTTTCTCTGAGAGAAGGTGTATGTTCCTGCAGTTTTAGTGTCGTTTTTGTTTTAAAATTTTGCAAACCAGCAATGTAAAGGTTACAAGCGTACGCGCTACTTCAAGCGTCAGTTGATCTACACTAATATTATAAAGAGGAAAGATTTGTACCTATTTTTGTATGTTTGTATGTTTGTAATGAATAGGCTCCGAAACTACTGAACCGATTTGAAAAATTCTTTCACTGTTGGGAAGCTACACTATCCCCGGGTGACATAGGCTATATTTTGTAGCGAGGCCGAAGGCCGAGCTTACACTCGTGCGAAGCCGGGGCGGACGGCTAGTATTTTATAAAAATAAAATATGTAATAAATATCTGGGATATTTTTGCACACACGGTCGTCTGACCCCAAACCACTCCAAACTAAGCAAAGCTTGTACTATGGCTGCCAGATACATACATAAGTATATATTACATTTATGCATTACATTGTGAACATAAAAAAACAGCTTTTTAATGGTATTGTATTAGCAATCCCCAGCATTATAACTAGTAGTCTTCATTTTTTGGAGCGTTTCCCTTACATCCGGTATGTATCAGATTTAGCATTAGCATGCGTTTTAGCATTGATTGTTCTTTTCACATTATGCCACACTCTGCCGCATTACATAAACTTGCCAAATGTAATTAAAGTACGATTTTGATGTCTCTGTATGTTTTTATTATACTCGGCGATGAATAAACCTCACATATAAATTAAGAATAACAAGCAAATATTAGCATCATAAACGTAAGTAAACATGTATCTAATTTCTTTTACAGCCTCGCTGATGCAAATCGCTAGTGTGTCCCCGCCTCAAACAAGCATTAAATATAAAACCTCTGACGCTTCTCACAGCCTCATAAACATGCGAAAGCAAATACCTGTCTAATTCCAAGCTCAAACAGTTTTTTTTTCATCCCGAGTGCCTACCACTAACAGTACTCCACGCCTACGAGCAGTATCGACTTTTAGTATTACTTATTCTGTGTAGAATCCCCATTTGATTTTAAACCTTAGTAAAAAGAAGGTAGTTCGAAATTTCCATGTTAAAACGTGCCTTCGATGAGGTATCTTTGCGGTGAACTGTTGTTGGAATCGCTCGACCACTTGACACGGCCCTGCTAACGAACTGATGATGAAGCTTTAACACAACCATAAGAGGATAACGAGCGAGCTTTCAGTACACTACAGCGAAGTGATTCAGAGAACTTTCAGAACGCACTCGGTGGTAAACAAAGGTTTTTCCATAAAAAGTTTGTGGTGAATTGATACAAACACGGGGTTCGACGAGCAAGTCTTACAAAAAAGTCCTGCCTTTAAACACGGCGGTACATCAAAAGAGTTGTACATACATAATTTCTGAGTAACATAATCGCAATCCATGTAATCCCAGACATCCTTCCAGAGAACACGCTTGTTGTACTTCGCACACATCAAATAAGAACATAAAAAAGATGCCATAAAGAAAAGCAACAGTCATGTTCGTCGTAAGGCCGGTTATAAAAATAAAGTTATTATTATAGCAGTGCAATATTCAAGCACGAGTATTTACACGTTAAGTAACTATGTAGGTAAGCACGAATGCAGACACGATAAGATAAAAATCCGCAGTGCACACTTCAATACCTATGACTTATCTTGCTGCTAAAAATATTCTTATCGAAATTTTTGAACATGTAAATATTGATGAACATAGCGCTGCGTTACCGACGCAGCCACATCGCAAAAAAGGACTGTAACGCAACCGATTTGTAGGACAACTTTTACGTAAACCAGCAACTATTATGGGGACTTTATATCAAATATGTAGATTGGAACATTATTTAGACTCACAGACAGTTAAAATAACTAATTTGAAAGTATTTACTAAGTAAAGAAAGTAATGGATAAAGATATGCAAAACGCTTTCAAATACGCAGAAATGTATGTTAGTTTATTTATACTTTGAACTGCAGTATAATCTGGTTTGGATAGGTTCCAATGGTCTTTATAAAGCTACTGTATTTTACTCAATGTAAACTAGGCATTGTAAATGGGAGCGAATAAATCCTCTTGTACGAGGAATGCTCCAGTGGAACACCGTTAAACGGAAATGATAGATGAAACTAGAATTAATGTGGATACTTCATACGTAAGCATTAATGTAAATAGAGCAATTGAAATTCAATACGTAGGAAATGTTTAAGTCGGAACATTAGTTCATAAAAAATGATCTCGTTATAAATATAAGTCTAGATCATGTTTTAAAGCGTTCAATGAACTGTATGAACTGTTGGCAAATATTAGACGATTGAGATTCATATCAACAAATCCATCATGTTAATGTCAAAAAAGAAATATGAACAAAACATTCCAGTCCAAATATAAATACCGTTCCAAATTCTAGAGCAATACGGGAAACTTCAAATAAAATCTCATAATAAGTAACATTTTATAAGCATCTCGGAGTCCCGAAACCATGTTTAGTTCTTCCGGGTCTGCAGCGAAAATTTCCATAATTGCGAGAAGCACAAAGCATGAAGCGGGACAGGCTCGAGTGGCGTACATAATAAGGGTTTACTTTGACCCGAGCCGTGGCTTGTAATGCCCTGCACAAATATGGACAATAGAGATTCTATCTGGACTTTCGCACGGTTGAGAATCAGCTTACGAATTTACTGCTGCAATTTGAGAAGCTCTCTCAAATTGGGCATGAGCTAGTCGAGAGAATTATTTGCACTACGATTCTGAACGCAATCTCATTAAATTTAGCGGCATTGACTAATAATATACTGCTTCGAGAAACCTACTTGGACGGGTTGTTTTTCAACCGTTTGTTTGTCGAATCAAATTCATATGCAATTTTATTATTTTACAGTGTAGTAAAGGCAAAAAGGCAGAGTAACGGCCTGTCAAACTTGAAAATTATGGGCGTGAACCGCGCGTGTTCAGAAAACTTGTAACAAGATTCAGCAAGATAGATTTAGGAGTCAGTTTTCGACGAACCGAAGTAATTTTTCCCGAGACAATAGGCTCTAATTCAGTTTGGTGACGACGTCGGGCACGTTTTGGTTGTTTGAGGAGTGCAGTCGTGACGAACCGGCTATTATGACGGCGTAGCGCCTCCGAAGGCGACCATTGTTTTGAGCGTCGTTGTTAGCGCCATTATCGTCGCTTTTATAGCTATTTATAGATAGTGCGATAACGATACCTGCACGATAACTATATCTGTATCGCTGACATTGTTTTAAATACGCTTTTACAGTTGACTAAGTTGCTCCATATTTGTTTATCTACACAAACGGCAGTGTGTCAGGCCAAACGAAAAGCGACTAATGTATAGCTTTAATGGTTTTCCAGATATTGACATCTGAAATCACAATTATTTTTTCATGCCAGTGGAAGTCCCGTCAAAATAGGTCCAGCAGTTTTGGAGTACACACACATCGATTTTCATATATAGATGGAACATATACAGTTACAAACATCGATTTTTATATAAGATAGACCGGTCGTTTGGTCCATTTGTCACATAATTAATTATGTTTTTTGCTGTGACACACTTCTCTGTTAGGTACTTTTAGAATTGCAGATGCAGATTATTTCGTTTGGTTAAGATTTAAAATTTGCGTAAAATTTAATAGACAAGGCCTACAAATACTTCTTAATGCAGACATCTGAAGCTTGGCCGCAATATTAAATCTTGACGTGAGATTTATCATTACCGCTATTTTCTCTAATAGCAGTCTGATTTAAGAATCCCTCTATATGCTCACGAATGTAAAACTGTCAAGTCCATATAAGGCAGAAGATGGACCTCAGATTTTGCACGCTCGGATCGTTGCCTTATACAACAGGGTGATCCTTAAAGCCGACGGGATATTATCTTTAATGCTGCTATAAATAGTCTCGCAACTACCTTAAATGATTTTGAACTGGCGCATTGGGTGGGTTGGTTATATTAATGGTAATGAATAAACTAACGAGAAGAAGAAAGTAAACTAAATCCTTTACACACATGAGATAAAACCAAATAAGATTTTTATTCAACTAGGATTGGCTTTGTTTTAAGCCCTGCTTTAGCAAAATCCTAGATAATACCTAACGATACAGAGCTTGAGCAATGTAAGTACTAATGACACCTCACTAATGTGTTCTTAGAAATAAGTGATGTAGTTTATGATAGGGAGATAAATAATGTTTACTTGCTCTGAATACTTGGACCTCTTGCTGATTTAGAACATGTAGAGTGGAAACAAGGTATAAACGATTCTCGGTCTCTATTGTTACAGACGATTCATTAGATGCTAATAGCGTCTCATATAGATTATCATATTCGATAAGATCAGCTTCTTAAAATCAAAAGCACGGGAAGCACCAGCTTCCAATTAAAAAAAGAATCATCAAAATCGGTTCACCCAGTCGAAAGTTATGAGGTAACAAACGTAAAAAAAAACAGTTGAATTGAGAACGTCCTCTTTTTTGGAAGTCGGTTAAAAAAGTATGTTTTGCTGTCTATCATAACATTACAAACAAATAATTTTTCGATTTGATGTATTATAATTTGACGGAGTACCAAGTGTTTTTTTTTCTTATGGCCATGTCGCAATTAAAATATATCGAAACAAAAAAATTTTTTGTTATGATAGTCAGCAAAACTTGTTTTTGTCCCTTTTTGTAAATTCACACTCAGTAATTTTTTATCGGCAAAAATGTAAAAATGCGCGACCGAGGGAACTGTAGCCGGGAAGAGCCCCGTTAAAGCAATGCAAATAAAGAATATTATTCGTATACATATGCGAAAAAAAAAACTATGCCCCTGGAGATTCGAGTCCTATTTCGCAGTCACTTACGTGTCTTTCTTTGGTCCTTTAGAAACTTTTAAAAACTATTCAAAAACTATTAAACAGTGTAGTTGAGAAACATATTTACAAAGTAAAGGTATTGGCTATATTTATGCTAATGCCCCCAAAAGAATTGATTTCTTTCCCAATTTTTCTTTTAGTTTTCAAAAACTATACCAATTCCTATTTGAGCAATACAGTTTCAACAATACGAATATATAAATTACTAGCTGTAGTAATTTATATATTTCTGAAGAAAATAGCCTATGTCCGTTCTCATGATACATACCATGGACTCGCAAAATTTTATCGAGATCAGTTAAGTCATTTAGTCGTGATTATGTAGCAAACAGACAGACAGACAGAGTTACTTTCGCATTTATAAAATAAAAATAAAATAGTGTGATTAATTTTTGAGAAATATTAAACAAAACGATGGAAACTTATGGAAAAGACAGATCCTTCTGATGATTACTTTGAAATTAAACGTAAATAAGGTTTAAGGAATGGAGTGCCGAGATTTGCGAATGTTTTCATTGAAGAAGGTCGATCAACTTTGGAATTGAGTGAATGTAAAGATAACACGATTTCTCGAGATAAAGACATTGGCAAACATTTCTGAGAATAAAGGAAGAGAGAGGTTTAATATTCTCATATAAAAATACATTAATTTGTATGGTCTCATTGTATGGATCTCTTGTATGGATACTGAAAGTTTGTTGCTAATATCAATGACCTTGCGAACCGATTAATACATTGTATTTTTGTTGTATAAGGAAACCAATATTAAATAATGAAAAAAAACATGTTCTACGCGAGAATTCCATTAGTTCCATCAACTCTATTTATCACAGATATTAATCAGACTGTAGGGAGAATGTAAGTGCTAGATCTTCTAAATCATCTACGTCTATAAGCTCTCTGTAGTTACTCTGGACTTTTACTTGTAAGAATCTCAGTCCTACTTTCTCAATCGCAAATTACGCTGCGATAACCCTTCTTTCGTCGATGGGATATAATGCCTATGAGAGTGCATCATTCTTGACTTACTAAAAATACTGGCTGCCGACGCGGCGCCGTTCAAAATGCAGTTTTTACGCAGCGCACTAAACCGTTTGATGGCTATACGCGTTGCATTCCTCTCTATAAGGATTAGCTGTTTTTATTGCGATGGTATAAAAACAAATGGCATGATGACGGGGTCGTTACATATTTGGCTTCATTCCTACGGCAACAGTGTTTACTTGTAGAAGATTCTTGAGCGAAATTCAGCATTAGACTTCCGAAATTGCCAAGAAGACTGGCTCTTTACTCTGGCGATTACTCTACATGGGCAAACTTTGAAGAATGTGTCTAATCACTTAATCAGTATAACAAACACAATCGCAATATATTTTAGGTGATGCCAGCATCGAGATGTTCACCTGTATTGGTTGTATCAGATAAGCAACATGCAATAAGACGCACGATGTTGTGCTGAACACGACCTATAATGTTTCGCAACAATGTTAGTCCAGCCGGATTTACATTACAAACAAACGATACAAGTCAGTCGGCGCCTTTATCTAACCGAGAGCATGCAACCTCGTGTTCTTCGACCACATCGTATCCATCAGTGGGATCTCGGTCAAACGCCTATTCTGAATAAAAATCATTATCTTTGCCAATTGCTGACCTAAAGACCGAGTTGCTTACATCGTACGAAGAAACAGCACTAACATAAACTTGATTTATGATGATCCCGTACAAAACATTAATGGCGAAAACGTTAAATCCATACAGTTTATTAAAAATTTACATTATATAAATGAGATATTTGAGATTAATGTAGTTACCTTGTAACCACAGTCCACACCGAGGTTAGAAGTTTCAGAGATATTACGTACCAGATTTGTCAACTATTTCTGAAGCAAATATTAATACTATGTACTGTGCCAGTTCATATGGAATTTTATATGGACTATGGGCTGGAATGGAATAGATGTGTAGGTAGACTCTAGGTCTTAATTAATTTGATTGCCCTCACTTAGAGTACGCCAGGCCTGGAAGTTATATTCATTATCAGCCTATCATGTTTCTATTGCTGGGACACAGACCTTTCAGGCAGAAAGGATGGGCTCTAATCCACCATATTGACCCAGTGCATATTGGGAAATATCATAATTATATGTCATAAACTTTTAAGGTTCTTGGACATACCGGTTTCCTTACGGACTATCAATAATTATTGTAGTGATAAATTGCGCCGTTTGCTAAGGTATTTTAAGAAATCGCACTTCTGCATTAACGATTAATTTGGGGAAAAAAGACAGCAGCATTAGTTAATGTCAAGGAAATCATGGGTTAAGTGAATTATGCGATAAGATCTTAAAACATTGCTATAGAAATTCAAGCCTATTCGATTCTGAGACTACATTATTGCCCAATTTGTCATTAGGACAAACGTTTATTTTTTATTTCAAGAACGTTATACCTAATTTATCAAAAGCGCGTGCCTTATCTATGGGCAATTTACCTGGTACAGTTATTTATTTATTCATTTTAATTCTACTGGTTTCAACATCTTGACCATTCAATGCAAGGCCGTATAGGTCGACGTCTGACATACATAACATGCATTCTTTCTTTATCCAGTTAAATGGTGGGTATTTATAAATTTGCAATGCTGTTTGAGCACGGCCTAGAAATCTCGCATTCGAGGTACTAGCTCGGATTTGCAACTTGAATTCGCAAATTTTATGTGTGAACAGTAAGGAAGTACTTCTTAACCAGTCCTAATACATACGTATCTTAATTCCTGGATTCTCATGTATTTAAATTACTGTTTCATCTATTCCATCTATTCTAGGAACCGGTGAGATTCTGCAATCCAGTCGGTTTCTCGCACATGAGTTTTAGAAAGAAAATTAAACTATTATAAACCGGCTAAGTGCGAGTCAGGCTCGAGGGTTCCCGTCAGACAAGTTGTTAACTACTAAAGTATAAAAAGTAGTGCACCACACAACTATACCTACATATTCTGTGAAAACTAGCTATCTATTACTGTTGGAATTATACAGTCGTTAGGACGGACGGACGGACATACATACATAGTATTTTATATATATAATCGTTTGCTTAGTTCCTAATCCATAGATCGTGTGTTCTTCCTTGCGTGAAGTCTGTCGGAATGGATATCTATATAGTCGGATCCCGTTACGAGATCTCGGAGTGGATGGCACGCGACCTGAACCAATAGATACGCATTCCACGATAACGAGGAGACGATGCGCGCGCGCACACCGCGTGTGATCCATTCGTTTTGCATCGCAACGCAACTGAGCTCAGAAGCTTGACATGGAAGCTGGATTCTTTCAATACACGAATGGAGTAACTTTTTACCGAGGTCACCGGATGTTATAAAATACGTTACTTACTTACTATACAAAGTATGCGTCCGACCGAGTATTTATTAATTTCATGTGGATAGATTTACACAAAATATACTAAAAGTTTTCTAGGGTACTCAGTATTAGTAAGGAGATTTTCATATGAACAAAAAGCAAGTGAAATGAGACATAATAAACTTAATGGCTTGAGTAAAAAATCTTTCAAAGAGTTTCGAAGCTCCCTCGCCACTCGTTAAATAAAGTTCAGACTGAAGAAATGTCGTTTTGAGCAAAAATTGTATAAGGTGGATGGATGCCTTTTTGCATACAATGGCGCAATGAAGCAATTTATTATTAATACTTATGATTTATGCTTTACTAGCTTCCGCCCGCGTTATTTGAGGGAAATATAATCGAGTTCTCCGCAAGGTAGGTACTTATATTTTAGGACGATATAAGTATTTAATCCTATATATTGATGACCGGTATGGCTAAGTACACACGTGCCTTATTAGCAGGAGGTTTCTTGTTAGATTCCGGCCTGGCAGATGTTTAAATGGTGAATTTATCTAAATATTTATATGCTTAGAGTCTCAGTGCTAGTTATCTCTGCCTTTAAACTGGCTTACCGCGGGACATCGAAACTTTTTTTTTACTTGTTTCTACGTCACCTATTCTTGACACTCGAACTCGCGGGCTGCTTGCGGCCCAGCGAACCGCACTACGTTGAAAGTTTTTTTTTTCTTGTTTTTACGTCTTATTTTTTTTGAAAGTTGAACTCGCGGGCCGCTTGCGGCCCAGCGAACCGCGCGACATCGAAAGTTTTTTTTTACTTGTTTGACGTCACTTTTTCTTGTCACTCTAACTCGCGGGCCGCTTGCGGCCCAGCGAACCGCGCGACATCGATTTTTTTTTACTTGTTTGTACGTCTCCTTTTTTTTGAAACTCGAACTCGCGGGCCGCTTGCGGCCCAGCTAACCGCGCGATATCAAAAGTTTTTTTTAATTGTTTGTACGTCACCTATTCTTGACACTCGAACTCGCGGGCCGTTTGCGGCCCAGCGAACCGCGCGATATCGAAAGTTTTTTTTACTTGTTTAACGTCACCTTTTCTTGAAACTCGAACTCGCGGGCCACTTGCGGCCCAGCGAACCGCACTACATTGAAAGTTTTTTTTTTCTTGTTTTTACGTCTCCTTTTTTTTGAAACTCGAACTCGCGGGCCGCTTGCGGCCCAGCTAACCGCGCGATATCAAAAGTTTTTTTTAATTGTTTGTACGTCACCTATTCTTGACACTCGAACTCGCGGGCCGTTTGCGGCCCAGCGAACCGCGCGATATCGAAAGTTTTTTTTACTTGTTTAACGTCACCTTTTCTTGAAACTCGAACTCGCGGGCCACTTGCGGCCCAGCGAACCACGCGACATCGAATATTTTTTTTTACTTGTTTGTACGCTACGCACATATTCTTTTCACTCGAAAAAGGAATTTTTTTACTCTACTCTTATGTTTTTCCACGGGAACCATAATTTGTTACGGGGTCAAAAGTATTGTGTATATCAATATGGCCCATTGCTTATTTTTTTACCAAATTTTATTGAGCCGTTGTTGATTATGGTATCCTACGGGAATAGTCTTATGTTTTCGGAAAAAAAGTAGTCTATATCTACTATAGTCCTTGAACTACCTCAATAAAAATCACGTCGTTGGTTTGTTGCTGCTTGAAAGAAGGAAAAATAAAGCAACATATTATAATATTAGTATGATTGTTATCCTACAGCGTTATTTCAGATGTCCTGGATTTATGAAGGTACTTATTTTATTTGAGAATACAGTTAAAAGCTGATATCTACGCTAAACTTGTACATTCTAGTGGCACCCTGCAGTTTCACTCGGGCGGTGATGTAAAATAGTGATGATGATGACGATGATGATGATGATGATAAGTAGTATTAAGTAGCCTATGTGTTAATCCAGAATATAAAAACCATCCGTACAAAATTTCATCGAAATTGGTTAAACAGTGACTGAAATTATCCTACAGGTACCTTTAATTTTTTCGGGATAAAAAGTATGCTATGTGATATAAAAGTATATTCAGATACAAATTTTCATCACTATAACTTAAAAAACAAATAACTTTTCATACAAAGTTTGGTCCCCTATTTCAACCACTTACGTCATCCCAGTTTTTTTATTATTAATAATACCATTTTTTATTTTATATGAACTATCCAAATACTAATTTTTACATCTCTAACTTCAAAAACGAATTTTAAGGTTTTTACCCATTTTCACCCCCTTAGGGGTGGAATTTCGAAAAACCCTTCTTCCTCTTCTTTGAAAAACCTTTCTTAGTGGGTGCATACATTTCACAACAAATACACCCTCCAAATTTCATGTCTCTAGGACCAGCGGTTTAGGCTGTGCGTTGATATCTCAGTCAGTCAGGACTTTGAATTTTATATATACAGAAGAAGAAGATTATTAGATAAATGTTATATTTGACATAATTTTTTGATGCAGATGGCAGGATGTCGTTCAGTGTGGAGGTTAAATGGGGAGGCCTATGTTCAGCAGTGGACGTCTTCTGGCTGATGATTATAATGATGACGATCGTCTTCAAGACTGCGCCGGTATAAGTTGTTCTTTGCACTCGCGTTGAAGATAGGCGTAGGAATGGACAAACACGGCTATGCTATTATGCAAAGTGAAGTTCCCGCGCGGCGTTGCATTCCGCGAATGCCGAGCTGTCGGCCGTTCTGGTGATTTACCTCTTGTGAAAACCAGCTTTAGGACGGGTCGATTGAATTGCGGAAGACAAAGGTTTTATGAACAAGTGTCAAGAATGTAGTCGACTGTCCGGGTCACAGAAAAGAGAAGTGCCGATCGACTGCCTCGGTGGCTCAGTTGGTAGTGATCCTAGTTCTGTGCTAGGGGGCGTGGGTTCGATTCCCATCTAGGACAAACATTTGTGTGATGAACATTTGTGTTTGTTCTATGTCTGGGTGTTAATATCTATTTAAGTATGTATTTAAAAATATATATGTATGTATATCAGTCTCTGGCTGCCATATTACAAGCTTTGCTTAGTGTGGGGTCAGATGACCATGTGTGCAATAATGTCCCTGTCCCTGTCCCAAGTAACAAATTTTTTTTTTTTTTAACAATAAGAATACTTTTCTGTGGTCCTTTTTTATTTTAGCGTTCTATCTTATACCCATAAGATAGAACGCTAAAATACAAATTGCTACGCCAGATATTTCAAAATTACATTTCAATGGCATTGACAACTTAGTATTTCTGTAACTGGCGGATTGGAAGTTTCTTTAGTTTATTTCGTATTAGAATAGATGAAAGCTATAATATATAATATTAGTGTCCAAAGCACAAACGTAATATTACTTCGTAAACCTATTAAAGTTATATTGCCCATTAAAGTAATTGACAGGGCGTCGGCCATCAAAATATCTAAGTTTACGATGACAATAATTGAATCTATTTAGAATAACACCTTTCTGGTTACTGAATAATTTATGACACACGAAATTATGTGCATTAGTTTTAATGCAAAGGCACAAGAGACTATTCAAGGTAACAGGAGTTTCCGGAAAAAAATGACTGATTGATGATATGGTAGTTATCGTATAAAAAGTATCACGCACACCTGTATTCCTTTTATTATACGGGAATTAAATGCGTTTATTTATCGAGTTCAGCTAACGACAACGTAGTGGTGTTCGTGGAACAATCATGAATTACGACAATTAGGTAAAATATTCGCGATTCAAATGCCGAGGCGTGCGGAAAACGGCGACGGCTCCGAACGGCACAATCGAACCCGCTCGGCCGTTAGTTTACACACACCGACGACCACTAAGACTGCGGGGATGATGAATACTTACTAAACTGACAAACCTGATTGCTGGGCTTCCAGAGCCTAAATTTTTAGTAAAATTATGAGAAACGCCACTTTTTTCTGTTCTGTGACTTTATCAGCCATACTGTACTAAAGTATTTAATTTACCACTATATTTACACATTTACGAACTTATTTACGAGTTTAGAAGGTTTGGCACTAATCATCCATGTAATCATCAACAAGACTGTAGAGCAGGGGTCCCCAAAATTGTCTGACTCATAGACCACCTTTTGTTTTACCCCTGATTTCATTGGCTTGCCCAGGTTTTATTTTGTAGGCGTGGTGTGATTCAAAAAGGCAGATGATCGGCAAGCACTAGCTTTTGATGCTTTTTTGTTGTGGTTCAGCTACCTTAAAATACCTAAAATGCTAGCTAGCATTGCGTTGCGGTATTTTACTGACAATTATATACTGCTCACATTTTTTTTACAATAGAATCCACTTTTGTGGACATCTAATTACACATCATAGACCCTTAATATTATTCCACTGCCATAGACCCCTTGCAGTTTGCAAATCGACCCTTTTGGGGTGAATATAGACCACTTTAGCAATCACTGCTGTAGAGCAATAGTTTCTCGTGCTTTGCAGTCGTGGTATTCGCACAGATATAATAGAATCCAGCACATCGCGTCACATCGCCTCGCCGATACATCTCCGGCTAATTTCAGAACGGTAACCCGACGGTTCAATAGAGAACGAGCGGTTCTAACTGTCCCGGAATCTGTACCAAGGCCGACCGTCTCAGTCGAGACGAAAGTCGGTGCGAATTCGCAAATTCGTGCTTTATCGCCCAAGTTAAACTCACCAGATGTGGATGATAACGACCGGGCGTGGGCTGTGCACGACCAACGATCGGTTTTGATATAACATGTGGAAGTAGAAGTGGTGGGTGATTATGTATAATTATGTTTGGATGGAGATCGATGGTGGCCAAGCGGCAGCATGTGCGCTTTACAGTCTGACGGCACCCAGTTCGAACCTCGGTCCTGCGCCAATAACTTATTTGGTACCTAGATAAATTATGTGCCGTTGCGATGCCATCGCTCAAAAACGGCGAAGGAAATAATCGTGAGGAAACCGACACCACCAACATGCAGCATGGTGGAGGGCATTCTCTCTCACTCTGAGAGAAAGCCAGTGGGAACATGATAGGCTGATATGATGATGATAATGTTTGGACATGAGAAGCAGGTTCCATAATATTGATAGTAGCATCTGTTGGGGCATAATTTGAGATGTTTAATACATAATTGTATATGACAGAGTGATGTAGAGTCCGTGTGGGCAGAGCTGAAGTCCACATGCCTGTGATCATAATTACTATAATGGTATCACGGAATAGCCATCAAATTCATACACGCTCCATCATTAAAGCCTAATGTAGGAAACAAAGACTCTTTTCACGTGGGAGGCTAGACTTGCTAATGTCGTATCTGAAGTACATGAAATTTTTTTTTGAAGTAGTTGTTGGCCTCCAATTATTATAGTCTACATCAAAAAAATTTTTTTTTTTTAATATTACGAATGTGTAAGAATTATGAACAGTGCAGTGATGTTTTTTATAACATGCTTGCGTTTGACCACCAACTCTCCTGATGTTAAGTGATGATGCGGTGTCCGATGGAGCACGCTTTCCTAGAAGAAATTGATTCACTCGTGACTTGAAGACACCCAGATTGTAACTATCGGAGAACACCCATTCTGGCAATTGTATTAGACTCATACATATTGGAAATAATAATTCATTGGTACTGAACAGTTTGTAGTTACCTATTCAAACGTGGTAAACGACCTCTTCGCCATAACAAAAGCAGAAACCTAGTGAACCATTAGTATGTTAATTACCAAAACAAAATATTTGGCAGCGGAGCAGTCACGAAAACTGTCATGACATTTTTTCTAAATCATTTAGCATGTCGAAGAGTACATCTTTGAAAGTGGGTTAACTATGATAAATAGGTAACAAGAGATTACTTCGGTGTACTCTTAATGATGTTTCAGATAAAATAAACCGGAGATATTAACTCAGTACGAATCGTAATGAAGTGGGTGCGAATTCTATGACATTGTTATAATTTCCGGTTTCGGTGTTCTAACTAAACAGGGTTTGGTTTCATTTCAACGTCGAAATGGTTGTGAGAAAAACAAAATAAAGGTTTAATGTACATCTTACTCAAGTTTATGTAACAAAAACGGATACCATAGAGATTATACATAAGCACAGATAAATATAATAGTTCTGAGGCCATCATAACCAAGTCAGAATCAAGCGTTGCGATCGGACTTCATTAATTCATTGCGGATCCAATGCGACTCCATATTTCAATAAAAGTCAAACAAGACAATAACTGGCATTTAGAAACGAGAAAGCTTGCTAACTTTCCGGTATTCATTACTTAACCTGACAGCCATGTCTCAGAATGGAGTTGTGATTATACATTTAAGAAAAGTAAACCTTGAACATATTTATTTCTTAAGGGTGTTTCCTGGATGTTGGTGATGGATTTTTATGAGACGTTTTCATTATTAAGCCCAAAGAAATGAATCAGAGCTACGACAGCTTAGATTTTGTGATGGAATAGAATCTTAGGCCTGGTACTCACAGATATACTAGACAGAAGCGTAAGCCTATATGGTCAACAGCGGCCGATGAGTCCGATGACTTCATAAATTTCGTAATTCACAAATCGATCTCGCGTGATCAGAAATAATATCACAATAGTCAGTCTAAGGCTGAATGCTTTCCTATTGTAAATATCGTTACTTGTTTATAGAAATCCACGTCAGCCAGTAAACAATCGAGCACAAACAATATCTCCATCGGCGGACTGAGAGAATGCTGAATGAAATCTTCGATTGATTTAAATCAATGAACGCTTTAGAAGAATAAATTACGTAAACATTTTTGCGAACAAACAACTATTGTTTACCGAAGAGTAGTCTTTCAAACGATGTGACATAACCTTTCGTAGATCATTAGAGTTGAAAGGGTAAAGAGCAAACGTCACTGATTGAAAGGATCGTTGACAAAGGAGCTCTCGTTAGTCGCAACAAAACGCCAGCCCGGGAGAAAAGTTAAATTTACACAACTGAATGGATTAATTCCCGTCGAGCCTTTAGTTTTTATTCGTCAATGTTGACAGGCTCCTTTTTTGATGTGAACGAATAGTAGTAATAGGATTACTTTAATTAAATGTAACACACGACTACATTTTTTTTTTAAAGGCATATTTTAAATTAAGTAATAACTGAGAGAGAATAAAAACAACCAATTGGTGATAATCTTTAGAATTAACATTTCAATTGGTATAAAGCAATTTTATAGGATGGCGGAGGAGATAAAAACGACGATTTTCTGAGTTTTTTCTATCTCCTCATCCATCCTATAAAATATCAACACGAAAAACCTTTTTTGAAGTCTGTTGAAAATAAGCAAATTGATGTAGCAAAGTAAGACATATGAACGTAAAATTTTGAATCTTGATTATCAGACGCTGGCGGTGAATTCTCGGCGTTTATACTAAAGATATGCACTGGGATCACACAGATAGTTGAAATACCTCAGGGCTTACAGTGCTATAAATAAACTGGCATAATCCTCGCTGCACCAAGGCGTGTGAAGTGGAACGAATCCGGCGCAGGGTGGACGGCATGCATGTGCGTCAGTCAGTACTCATCCTGCATCAGCCTGTCCTTCGCCGGTTGTTAATGACCAGATATAATTAGATACGACGATTTGTCATGCCATGTCACTGGAATTCGAGACGTCTATTTGGATGACGGCGCCTATATATTTGAGAGCAGTAAAGCAAGGGACGGAAATACCATTGCCGACCAAAGCAAATAAAGTTTGCAGTTGATAGATTTGACCGAAACTGGCGTAAGATGTTTAGTGAACCTTGAAATGACTAAGGAGTGCCTTAATATTGTCTGGAACTGCTATCTACCTATTCTTATTACTCAACAGGATAATAGAATATCGGTCCATATAAATGAAACTTTGTATAGGGCTCTACAAAACTGCAGTCACCTAAGTACTAAAGCACTCACTGATTGAAATTAATAAATAAATATATCAGGGATATTTCTTGCACACACGGTTATCTGACACCAAACTAAGCCAACCTAGTAATATGGCTGCCAGAGACTGATATACGTACATATATACTTAAATAGATATTAACACCCAGACATAGAACAAACACAAATGTTCATCACATAAATGTTTGCCCTAGATGGGAATCGAACTCACGCCCCCAAGCGTAGAAGGTAGGTTCACTACCAACTGAGCCACCGGGGCAGTCTATTCGTTAATTCGCAAATAAAGTAAATAAAGCAGCCATACCAGAAACGCGACAAAGTTCTCGTACTTACTGACAAATTATCAATTTAATTAGCAGTCAAATAGCATACCTGAAACAAAAACAGCAAAATTAGTACCAGAAGCTTTCGGAGAGCACAAGTCGAAACAAAGACGTTGTTCAGTAATGGTCGATTAACGTATAAAGTCATTGTTGTTAAAACACAATTCTTAATCCTAAAATTGGCTTGTTGTGCGGAACAATAACGCTCGAAACAATAGCCACCTGAGTCGACCTAATCCATACATCTCGCCAAACGTGAGCAAAAAGACTTAGGCAGTCAATTGCATTTTCAGTATTCTATGACTCGGCCTCAATCCTTATTTTCTTTGTCCTTTTAATTATTTTATTAGTATATAGTACAGTAACATAATACAGTATAATTATATCAATTCAGTATGAGACTGAATTGATATAATTATACCTTCGAGCATCAAGCAGAGTCTAGACATAAAATTGAACATGTGCATGTATTAGGTTCAGCTAATGCACTCAGTTTTTAATATAATCCAGTTTGTGCATTAGGTAAATGGTATACGGCAAATGGAATGAAGCAATACAGACATAGAATATCATTCGGTTTCGCTGCGATATGGTAAAGTATTATTTTATACATCGCAGCAAGTTGATATTTACAAATGTTTCCATGAAAATGACTACGATTTTGTTGTATTATGTACCGAGATTTCGTCAGTTTTCGTTAAGAATTTAATTTGGCATATTAGGCCTCACAATCAAATTTCAAAGAATAGATCACGGCCATGGCATGGCAGGTTGGCAGGCAACGAAGGGCCAATCAGGGCCCAGCCCAATGTGGGACAGACGTGGGCACCACAATGTAGCAATGTAAAGATAACAATAGTTATCAAGCTCGATCAAGCTTTGATTCCGCTCACACACACACATACTATACTACACACGCGTGTTACAAAGGAAAATAATATAAATAAGTTAGTTTAGCTAGGAATTTTAAGACACAAATAACGGGAAGATGATATGAGTACAATTATGGCAAATATTCTAGGTACATGTCTTGGAAAGTTCCAAGTCCTTGCTCATGAAGTAAATACGAGTAGAAGCAGAAGGAACATGACTAAAGAATCTGTCATAGTATGTTAAGGCAATTGGTTCACCCAATCAATTCAGATGAGAAATGGTATTGTCCATCAATTGCGGTACAAATTGTAACGTTTTGCTCTTAAAGTGTTTCGAGTTGGAGTACTGTCCCTATTATTATAATAGTGGCGCAACGTCAGCAAGGTGCTTCTGATGCAACTTCCTTTGCACCCACTCTAGTAATGCCAGAATCCACTATGAGAATGCAGTTAAGTTTTAGGAAACCGTTGCCTCAGAGTGCGTAGATGTGAAATTTATTGTATTTGAATCTCACGAAACTTAAAGATTTCCAACGACAGCAGGTTTTGTTGACTAAAATTCAATGGGTATATTCTATACTATTCTGAAAACGTTTTTAATGGTAACAAATTGATAACAACAAGTACCCGAGGGGTTACAAGGGAAATTACCTTAAGCGCAGGTGATTTACTTGGCTTTATTTTAATTTAGGTCTCAACGGTCTAATTAAGTCTATCACAGCTTTAGGCTCAATTTAAGTGCGACTAGAGTAATAAATCCTCTGTCCCGTGTCATTATTTATGTTAAACACAGCAAAATTGCTGGTGACTCGTAGGTAGCACAGACTACTGGCAACACTAGCTATTAACGCGCCGCACGTTCATTGCGTTTACTTTCGACTTAACAAGTGTGGTTTAATCACTCTTTCTCATGTTGCTGGTAGCTAATGGACCGAATCATTTATATAGGGAAGCGTGTTTGCATGTTAATATTTTAGCTTATCGATACTGAGAGATAATTGCTATCGATACTTTGTCAATGGATCTTTAGCGTGAGCTTTTAGGATGGTTTATAGTTAAGAAGGTGACAACAGATACATACAAACAAAATCAAATTATCTAAGAACAGCAAATAAGCATAAATCAGTATCTTAATAGAAAAATTAAGCATACAAACACTTATGAATCTCCACATATCTCTTCTCTTCTTTTCTACATACTACATAGTATAAAATGAAGTCACTTTCCGCGTCTGTCTGTCTGTATATCCGCTAACTCCTAAACCACGCAAACGGATTTTGAGGCAGTATTCACCATCAATTAGATAATTTTTCACGGAAGGTTTAAAATGAAGGCTACATAGTATAAAATGAAGTCGCTTTCCACGTCTGTCTGTAAATCCGTTAACTCCTAAACCACGCAACGGATTTTGAGTATTTTTTTACCATCAGTTAGATAATTTTTCACGGAAGGTTTATATATATAATAAAACCTAATTATGTTTTTATTTAAGTAGAAAAAAAAACAATATTTTGCAAACAAGTCACCGAAAAAAAATATACATGGCTTACGTTCAAATTTTTTTTCTTCTAGTTTTAGTATAAATCTTGGCACGTGTCCAATACTCTTTATTCTAAGCCACGGTCAAGTTTAGTTATGTCTATATTCATCAGTTATCCTTATCATTCATCAATAGCTATCGTCATAGCATTTGTGATAAACTCGATATAATGCCGATGCTTATTACATCTCTAATTTTTAGCTTCTTCAGTTGATACCTACGATGGTGTACGTATAAAATCCGAGAGCAGTGTTACATCAATGTAAACCTAGAAGGGCAGAATCAGATGTAGGGCACTCTTGATAGTTGTTTGTGCGAAAGTTTACATAATCTATACATATATAACAAAACCATGTGCAATAAAGCCAGAAATAAAGCTCGAGATATTTATTTTGGTAAAGTACAAAGCGCCAGAATATAAATCAGAGAAGATTATTTTTGAAGACGTAAACAAAGTGTGAAACTCAATTAATACAGTGTAGAGTAGAAAGAGGAGGTGGAGGTGAGAAGAGTTAGGTACTGATACTAACTGAGAATAAGAAGGAACAAATCATTAAAAGATTACCAGCACACTATGCAAGACACAACAAAATGAAATCGAAATTTGTAAAGTAAATGTTTATTTACAAATGGTTGGCATAACGTAAATGAAGGATGTACAATATGTTGGTTAACGCTAGTAACCTATAATGCGTACATTGTCTTTGTAGTGGACCCCAATTTCGGCTAGGCCAATCTCTTGGTGACCCTATAAAGATTTAATGGAATGGATCGCGCGCGCTTAAGAGTTTCTACTATGGCGAATTAAGTTTAGGGTCCAAATTTGGGTATAAATAAAATAAAAGTATGCCAAAACTAAGCAGATAGAAATAAAACAAATTAAAACAACGAAATAGTGCATATCACATATTAGGTGGTAGACTAGTTGGATATGATAACAATTTAGATCACATCCTTCTGCCCTATATTGCATGACACAGGCGTTCTAGACTGCGTAATGAGCTATAATATTATGACTAACTTTATGAATTAAAATAATGAATCAAGCTTAACAAAGGAAAGACAAAAATTCCCTATTTTAAGGAAAATGCCAAGCCACAAGTGATAGATAGACAAAAAAAAAACTTTAAACTAGTGAAACAATTGGCGGGCTTATGATACGTGCAATACGTTTGGTACGAGTTTATTTTATACTAGTTTTTTTTGCCCGCGACTTCGTACGCGTAGATTTTCATATAAACCTTCAATCCTATTTTCTTCCCTTAATCCGGCCCTTGTGCAAAATAACATAGCCTATACTTTAATCTGGTCATAGCTAAGCATATTCGTGAAAACAGCAGATGAAGTTAATAACTTCACCATCGGATATATGAATATTGACTTAATATCAACGTATATCGTATGACAAAGATTTTCAAAACAATTTAAACGTCTGTAAAATCAATGAGAATCAACAGGTTTCAACAGTAGTTAAAATCTGATGCAAGAGCAAAGTGCGAAGGCGTGGAGGCGCCTCAGCACTCCCACGCAACAGGTAATGACGGGTGACTGACTTAAACTAATATAATGTAAACAAACCAACTATGTATAGACTACAATTTAAAGTTTACATTGGCAGAGTATTATTATGATGGATAATGCATTGTGAATCAGAGAGCAATACAAGGTGCAATGCATCATATGTTGGGAGAGGCCATGGCGAGACGTAGTGCTCGTCGAAAGTGACGTGTAAAAGCTATACTATTAATTTACTACTATTAGAGATAAACTCTTTACTTTACGGTGTTTCTAAAGCTACTGTTTAACTGTATGGTTCTTTTTAGAATGTTAGCTGAGCTTAAATCTTGTTGAAGCGAAGAAGTGATTATTTATTTAAGAGAATTTATAGCGCTTCCGCATCATTGATCTGGGAATCTTTAAATTGATAGTAAACAGATTATAGCGGCGTCCGATCTTGGAAGGAATAATAACTGTTCAAAAAAACTCAAGCTTGAATAGTTTTTGGAATAAGTAGAATAGTAGTTATAAATAGACAAAGCCAAATAAGAATGTTCAATTATAAATGATAAAGATAATTGCAAGGAAAGGCGAAGAAAATTGCGTAAACAGAATAATTTGACATGAACAGCGAACAAGCAACGTGAGGCAATTACAAATTAAAATACAATTTAGGACGACGTATTCGGAACTAATAGCGACAGGGAGGTATTGCGAACGCAAACACTAAGATAACATTACGAACGAGAGCTAGCAGGTATTAATATATACAGAATTCCAGAGTGTTTATTTTGGTTAACACCTGCGTCTGGAACTAAATGTATCTAATTCTAGCATTTTCTTCAAGGATTCTCAATCCCTATTTAATCCAAAATCGTCGTCGTCACCTATTATTCCAGAAAATGATTGTGTATGTGTACTGGTTTGAATCGGAAGTCGTTAACGATACACTCAATTTGAAAAATAGCGTATTACAGGATGTGATCGTTATTTTAAAATTAGACTTTAGACGATTACATACTTTAATATGGTGGATTCTGATACGAGTGAGCGAGCAAGACCAATAACGTTGTCGAAAACAATTGAATTATTCATAGACACAAAATTCGATATCTCTACATCGATTACTAATTTATAGGGAAAAAAAACCCATTATCACAAAGTTATGAAAACAATACGATGAACTGAATGACATAAGTGATAAAGATCATTATTAATGTCAAACAACGATCATACTAAAATTCGCGGGCATTATGAGTTTAATGTGATACACTGCTGTTCCGAAATAGCGGCATAGAAATAAAAGAGCAAAGTCGTCAATGTATATGTGATGATTTTAAATAGTTGCCGGAGCTTAGACCGGTCGGACTCTTGGTGGTAATAAAAACTAGTAGAAAGTGCCAGAGGAGTCATCGGCACTTGGTGTTGGGCCAAACTGTGGCAAGGTCATTGGCTGTTTGATAAATAGGTATAATGCTATAATGAGGTAATATTGTGTTAGCTTGTTTGTTTATATTTTTTATGCGGCTGCCTTGGTTCTCTCAATGAAGTCCTCAGTGTTCATAGTAGCTAGTTTATATTCGATCATCGATGTTATAGTATCTGCCTCTGCCAGTGAGTCTAAAATTATAATTGGTAAACAAAAAACGTATCCCGTATCCTGTATTACGATTGGTGCACTTCATGTTTCTATTAAGGGCATATTGCCAAATACTGCAACGTTGTTTGGCAATTTCTTTATACAGTAGCAACATTTTGTCTCAATGTAGACATGAATTTGCATGATTGGGTGAATTTATATGCGTTTTTGTATCATCTCCGAATGTTTCATTAGTCATTGTGTAGGCTGTACTGTATTGTTTTTCCTCGTGGATTGTTAGCTTAACAATTTTTTTAATAGCCTCTGAACTTTCAATGTAATGTAATACTACTAGATAAAGCTCTTCTAGGCTGGATGAAGATATGAAAATAAACAAGTATAAATTGATTTTTAAACCCCCAATAAAAGAACTGATGATCTTCAAACTGCTGAATAGACTGTCTTGAATCATAGCTAACAACACTCTCCATCGAGTCACCTTTCAAACAAAAAAAAACTTAAATCAAAATCGTTTCAGCCGTTTGGGAGCCGCGATGCCACAGACACACAGATACACACATTAAACATATAACATTTCTCTATTTGCGTCGGTGGTTGACAAAGTTCAGTGGTCCTATTTTGGAAAGTATTGCCACAACAATATCTAATGATGAAACGTATTGAGAAACTAAATGCATCATATCGTGTGGAGTATTTGTGTTCATATAGTGGAGTCTATTGAAGTCGATGGATATACATGGTTGTGAAGAGTTCGTTACAGATTCCATTGAATTAGCGATTAGTTACAGTCAGTGGGCTCGAGGTCGATCGTCGTGACATGTGACTTTGTTTACAACAATGTGCACTTCAACTTATTTAATGAACGTCATTCACTCACTTTATCAGTATTTTCTAAGAAGATGCTTTGCATGTTTGACTAAATGACGTTGATGAGTATGGTTTAAAAGATGCCAATGAGCTAGATTATTACATAATATATATTTAGCTTTATAATGAATGGAATGTGTTTTTACTAGTGTAGCATATGAAAGATTTAATCCACAATGATATGCATACGACACGGTACCGGTTTCGAAAGAAATTAATTGCTTTGAACATGCTCTACTGATAAAGTAGTTATATAATTTGAAGAAGAAAAAAAACACATTATCTGGAACTAGAGATTTTTACAAGCTTTTATCTTTCCCGGTGTCTATCTGTAATCAAATCTTGCGTGTAAAATACCCACTTTCCGGTGTTCGATTGAGCTAGGCATACTTGTCAAGATGCGATGACAATACAATATTATAGTGTCAGCGAGCTGATTTGATGATGGTGACGGTGGACAACGGCACTTGTCGATGGATAGTAGACTGGCAGTGTTTGGACTAATTTTGATCAGCACACCGTTCCGATCACTAATTTCATAAAAGCTTGGTGTGAAAACAATATTTTTTTATAAACTTGTTTCATTCATATTTATACAGAATGATGAATTATTCTTAATAAAAACTAGACATAATAAAGCTAGCAAAACTAATTGTGTACTATTTGCTCAGTACAATCTCCGTCGAATCACGCATTGCTTGCATTTTCTTCGCATTAAACGCTGGAGAATTAAAACGTCTCGCAAACAGTGAGATGCGTATTTGAACTCGATCTTTCCAATTGGTCGACATTACACTTTCACGTTTTACGTAATCACGCGCCTCTTGGCCCGCCCATCCGTCATACCTCTCGGCTGTTATCTCGATCTAAACTATGAAAGTGTACACAAATATCTGCTCTTCTTTCTAGAAAGGGGAGATAACAGCTTCTTTGTCTTCAATTACAGGGCATTATTTAGCCATATCTGCTTGATTAACGGAGATTGCGAAGGTGCTTAACATTGATGCTGGTAATAAAGAATGATTTTCCTCAGCCGAGATGATTCTGTATGTAAATAGTGGCCGTGAAAGAGTTGATGCGTGAACTTGTAAATTCGTACTTGTACAAAGGCATTATTATTATGATTAACGATATGTGCATGTGTAATGCGGAAAAGCAGTGACGACAACTTAATGAAATGTTTTCAGATAACATTTAAGATTTTGTCTACTGCCTGATCTCGTTATTTCGAGCTATGGTTGGAAAAAAATTACAAAACGTAAAGTTTGGGGCTAGCAAGGTTTGAATTTGAAATCTCCAGAGTAGACAATATTTTGACAACGTTGCAAATAATACCCATAATCCCTTAAAACGTTATGTTGAAACGCGTGTGTGTTATAACGTGCCAGTTGCCCTATAAAACCAATATATCGCATAAAATGGAACAATCCCCTACAATCGGATTACAAAGTACTTCGATACAGTCGGAAGCCATAGTAAGATCGCGTGACTGGGTCAAAGGCAGACGATTTATTTTGCTGGATTCCAAGAGTTACACGTATTTAGTTACTCAGGAGTTTTTGTCTATAAGACCATTTAATTTTTTTTTATGGTACTGAGTGACGAGACGAGCGAAGTCGCTCGCCTGATGGCTGTTCACGCTTGCCCATAACAGCTTAACGCCACTCAGAATTTTGAACTTCAACAGTTCAAAACCCTGGATGGCAATGCACTGCGCTCGTCACCCCGAGATATAAGATATAAAATCTTTGTGTACCCTATAATTTCGCTGGAAACATTGCCCTTCAATCCGGAACAAAGTAGTATCTGCACACTACTGCTTGGCGGTTGAATAACTGGCAAAGGTGTGGTACTTCCCCAGGCGGACCCCTGCAAAAGAGTCCTACCACTACAAAACAAGAAACAAACAACAAACAAATATGCAAAAGCTAATAGTTAGTTTGTCATTATCATCAGTAAGAAGTCGTCCACTGCTGAATTAAGGCCTTTAATAGGCCTCCCCTAAGAGCGCAAGACTGAACGACTACCTGCCGTCTGCATCCACTGGATGCCCGCGACTTTCACGATGTCGTCGATCGATCTACCGGGAGACCTACCTACGCTGCATATTCCGATTCGTGGTCTCCACTCAAAAACATTTCTTCCTCATCGGTTATCGGTTCTTCAAGCGATGTGGTCTGCCCATTGCCACTTCAACTTGCAAATCTGAGCAGCTATGTGGGTGTCTGTGTGTCTTCTTCTGCTATATTGTCGTTCCGGATTCAATCGCGCAAAGAAATATCGAGGATAGCTTTCTTCATTGCTAGCTGTGCAACTTAGAAGTTTTTCCAAAACGCCAGCAGTTAAGGACCACGCACGTCTCAGTAATGTAACACACACTGGTTAAAGACCCTTGTTCCTGTGGTATTTTTGAGGAGAAAATGTCTCGTAATCTCCCGAACGGTGCCCATTCGAGTTGGGTTCTGCGGGCGACCTCTTTGTCATATTAGTTTGTCAGTAAGTACATTATTTAAAAGAAATTATACGAGGTGGGATAACAACGACCTCCCTATTGTAAGGTAGGTTGCCAAAGTGCTAAAATGAGCGTATAATATTATTGTGTTTATAATTTTGGGTAGCACAATGAAAAGTACACAAGCAGTATTAATTATCTCCCAAACTTCGGTTAATTAAACATTAATATCGAACCAATTCATGTAAGAAAGTTACTTTGAAGGTTCTCATCTTGAAATTGTTGAATAAATTAATTACATTAGATTACAACTTGAAGGCATTTAGGGCAGAATTAGTTATTGCTAAGGGCCTACAAAAACTAATATTACGCTTAGAAACACGAGAAACTTCGAGAAGAATCATTTGGCCAATTCAGTGTATAGTTTTTTTTTTCTTCGGTCTAGGCTTAAAGTTTAACGTAATGGAAAGCGAAGACAAACCAGAAATAAATAAACATGTAGGTATGTAATTTCTGATGCTAATAATAAATAATTTAACTATCTAAATAACGATAAAAACTTAACAGCGCTCGAGTAATGAAGTCAACAAAAACTCCAAAAAAATATGTCTATCTCATCTCTCTAGGAAGACCATTAAAGGTTACAAATCAATCGCTCTGTGCCTTAGATAGGTTAAATTTATCGGCGTCAGTGACGCTAATGATTCATTCAATCGCATTGCAGGGAAGTACATACCTGATAGATGGCATTGGCATCGACCGTGAAGCCAATCGAAAAATAGACCCACGTGCCCATTGACTTGTGACTAGCACTGATTACGGAACGAAACTGAAACTAAGTTCGTTTGGATGAAATTCGTAAGTACTTAAAATTGGTCAAGTTTGTTATTACACATTAGCGACGGCCGGAATGTGGCACTAACACAATTTACTACGTGAAGCCCTGAAACATGGATTGTCAGTCGTGTTAGAACGGAATATCACTATCATAATGCAGATTGTTAAGCCGGGTCCGCTGCGGCATGTTTTCGTGTTAGCTAACACACTAACTGTTAGCTAACACCAAAGTCTCACCCACTTTTCGTGTCAGTAACATGTTAGTGTGTTAGCTAACACGAAAACATGCCGCAGCGGACCCGGCTTTAGATTTGCTAAATATAACTGAAAGGCATTTATCATGCCATTCCAAATAGACGCCAATTTTAAATTATGATTATTTTTTGTTACAACTTGTGTTTGTAATATACAAGTATGCGATTTGGACTAGGAAATTGTAAACTAATCGCCTTACAAGAGTGGACAAGCAAAAACGTGCAAATATAATTTAGAACTAACATTACATTAACGAGGGCGATAAATCAGCCTATTAAGAAGACGATCCAATCAGCCTCAACGTCAAAACAACTCCGGTAATGACCGCAAGGACGAACCAATGTTAGAAGCAATCGCTACGTTTAGACAAGTCGTTAACACTGACCCATTAACTAATTATAAAGGTTAAAACTAATTAGCAGCTAACTTTGCAATAACTGATACATAGAAAGTCATTGTTTTGGCCTATGAATTAAATATAGAGATAAAGGTTAAAATCATAAGGGTTAATAAAGAAACAAATTGATTTCATTCAATTGAAATCTAAGTTTATGTTGCTAGTAATTAGTAATTGATAAGGCATCATATAAAAAAGACATAATTAACATAATACACCAAATAACATAGTCTAATTCCACTCCCTTAATTGCTTGCATAACGGAGAAAAACACGGTTTTAGGTCTTAAAGTTTGATTCATTAGTACAATAACTTGTAACTGATCGAAGTCAATGACTCCTACACCAAACTGAAGTAAATAACGCCAAACACAAGACAGAACAACCTTCGTTTCGCCTCGAAAAGTAAACGATAATAAAATTAGAATCGGTTAAAGTCAATTAATTCCGTAGGCGCGGACCCGACGACCGAAGCGATGAAGCATTCACTGCTTCCGATCTCGAATTCTTGACAAAATTACATCTCGTAAAATCATATTATATTTTGGGATTCTGATTCGGGTTGTAAATTGAATGATTTATATTGATTCCATAGCTCTTTTATAATTTTTTTGTTGTTTATTTATGCTCCGTAGATGAGCATATTAAATCGGTCAAGTGCGAGTCGGCGTCGGGCACTGAGGGTTCCATACCACCACAAACTAGAAAAGGTAGTGCAAAAAGACAACATCACGCCCAGGCGGTCACCCATCCAAGTAACGACCGCGCCCGACATTGATTAAAAAAAAACATAAATTTGAACAGTGGACATAAATTTAGTCACCGACTCGGACTTGGGCATTATTTGTTTATAGAGTGTGTAATATAATCATGCCAAGTTTGACGCTTGTACGTATTACCGTTTTTACATAGAGTAAATTCGAAAATACATTTAAAAAAAGTTTTGTTGTATGATAAGAGGGTCCCCTCTTAACATTTAGTTTTTTGCTTTTTGAAGTTATAATTAATTCTTAGTTAACCCGCCGTAACATTATATATTCTGTGAAAATTTCTAACTGGCTATCTTACGGTTCGAAAGATACAGCTGTTAAAAGGTAGAACAAACAGATATACAGACAGACTAGGCTTAGTAAAAGGATGTAAATCCTTTATGTACAGAACCTTAAGAATTAAGGAGCGTTCTCGACGATTGGTGTGTGACGATTTAAGATTTCTGAGGAAAGTATATGCAATGGTTTCACTTCGGTTTTATCATTTAATGGAAGTGAAATGTATTATAAACAACGCAACTGTACTAAAATGCACGGAAATAACGAATAACACTAATCCCCATCCTCATAGATAATTTGATTTCTTGATAAAGTTAATTAACATGCTTATCGTGTCCGTGCTGATAAATCTGTCTACATACATACTCAAATATTTGTTAAGACTAGTCCACTCTTTAGTAAAGAAACCGTTACCCCTGTCTGCATTACTTATGCATTATGCGTGAATGCTTCTATTGTTGCTAGAAGTGATTGTTGCCAGTTCGTGTCATCCCCCACGTCACGACATGAATCCATCACCGTTGGTTTAGTATTTGTTGGTCAAATCAAAATCTTAACCATCTAAATAATTCTAGTAATAAAGTCAACAGTGCGAATCTGCTAGTTCTTGGGTGGAAGATAATGATAACAAATGACATCTGAAACAGAAATTGAGTCTTGTTTTTGGGGTTTATTGGCTATTTTGACCGAGTGGCATTGTTTAATATCAGTTGTATCTTTTAAACCTTCGTATTTAATATTACTTATATTACATTACGTTTCAAAGTATTTTAAACCTTCAAAACTTGTGCACCTTCAAGATATAATAGTTTCACTCAATTTTTTATTTGCTTGTTGTTTTCAATACTTATATCAGTATTGATTGCGTCAAATAGATAATTTAATTAGGCCTTCAACTTTAAATTAATAAAATAATGGTCGGAATTGAACTTACATCATAGATAATATAGGTGAATCCTTTTTTCACGACTGTATGCATGCGTCTGCATACATTTTAAATGTTATCGTGAGCTGATTACGAGTACTGAGTCTTTGTTTATCATCGGATGGAACGCTCCTACCTTGAGAAATTACTTTATTCGTTTTTCAAGTCATTCTTTATTTATAAAATTTAACGTAATTATATTGAACGACAACTGCTCCAATCTATCGTAAGTCCAGACAGTTTTGAACATAGACAAAAGGCTTTCAAGAAGTTTCAAGTAATTTGTTATGCCTTTCAGGTATTATTAAAGGCGAATTTTCAGGCCGTCGCAAGGTCGAATCAACACAATGCCCCAGTAACTTGGGGGTTGTTTAAAGATTTACTCAGAAAATTACTGTAACCGATACGTATAAGACATATAATGTAACTGTAGGGACAGGTAATAATAGCTTGAGAATCTAGATGATTAGATTATTATTATAATGATTTATAATGTACTAGTCGTCCGCCCCGGCTTCGCACGGGTGTAAGCTCGGCCTTTAGCCTCGCTACAAAATATAATATAGCCTATGTCACCCGGGGATAGTGTAGTTTCCCAACAGTGAAAGAATTTTTCAAATCGGTTCAGTATTTTCGGAGCCTATTCAATGCAAACAAACAAACAATCAAATCTTTCCTCTTTATAATATTAGTATAGATATTGTCAATAGAACTATTTACAGGTAAAAGATTGACCCAAAGAAGTTTTTAACAAACAACAATTCAATTCATTTATTTATTTCGACCAATTTAGATCATAGGAAAAATTACAATTAAAATACAACATAAAATTAAAATTATAAAATTAGGAATAAATAATAATTAATGCTATAATAACTAAAAACTAACACAGCCTTTCACCATTTGCTTGTTAGTCAGTACATGTACCATTGAACAATGGTTCATGTACTGACAGTCAAACCTCTTCGCAAATACGTTTACAACACAATACAACACTCCAGAAATTCTGATTTAGTTTAAAATTCACAACAGTGAATATGAATTTTTAGATACGGAACAGGATGTTGTTTTTTTGTTTTTGATTATCAACTAATTTAAAACAATCGCAACATAATTTGCATTTGTAAACATTATACACGTAGACTTATAATACTCGAACCAACTTTATCTTAATTGATATGGCATCAAATACTATTTGAATACCATTAAGCCAAATTAGGTGGGATATCAAATATTCTTGCATGCTTAATGCAGAACGTGTGTAAATAAGCCTACACGACACCGGTGTGAGGCTGGCCTTCGGGCTCCATGCGAGCACCTGGTGGACATTGGTATCAGTGTAAGCGATTAGCGAACAGAATAGCACAACTAATGGCAAATGGTCGCCAAACAGAACCATTATATATTTTGAATGTTTAACTTGAGATCACTAATAATATCGCTAATGCGATAGTTCAAATGTATATTTTGATTTTATCATAATGAAATAACTTACGTTAAACCAAGTCGGTTACTCCGACTATAGCTTCAACCGTATTCGGCGAAACAAATGTGTACTTAGCTACGTAAAGCCTGTTCAGAAAGAGAGTGATTTGGAGACTTGGATTGTGGTTGAATAGACAAATATCTCAACAAATAACACGCTCAATAAAACAACACGAGATAGGAAAGCTCATGATAGCTGAGTTTGAAATTTTTCAAAGGGCAGAGGCGGATTGCCATTTAAAATGCGTTCTAGTTCTCATTTTGGCCAAGTCCACTCTCTTTTTGAACAGGCTCTAGTAGCTTTACCTAGTCTGTGGTATTTAGACTTACTTCCATTTCCGCACGAACCAGCATCATCGGAAGGTCTCTAGTTAAGATTGTTCGACGATACCTTGCGTACCGTAGATGCATATACAATTTTAAGTTCTAACTTTAGCAATATTTGGTACGGTTCAGATATTATAAAGGGGTAGCAAAATCACAGTAGTGATAAATCACAAGTTTCTATTTCAAGCTGTTATAAGACACCACATAGGTGTTAACACTGTGTAGACACTCCGCTTTCATTGGCACCACAAGAAAATCATTTGCAATAAGGAGAGCGCGCGTGTCGATGGCGCCGAGTGGGCGACCACACCATCTGTCGCCCTTCCAATTGGGTAAGGCGCTACAGCAAAGTCTGTTTATACACAAAACCGACCGCAAACTTGGTAAAAGCTTTTGAAAAAGAGTTACGGTGAAAACTAGCTTTTATTCCTCTATGAGACTGTTAGATGTCAGGATGGAAACAGGAAGATGATTTAGTAAATCTCTTGTGTCCGTCAAAGTTTACTTTTGAAATCTTACACTTACGATTTTGTTTTTGGATGGGGTTGGGGTGATTGGGAAGGGTGAAGACCATCCACGGTACATACATTGTGAGCAATTCTGGGATATTAAACAATTTTATGGGAAAATATTTTTCGTCCTTAATAATATGCAGTGTACTTAGTGATATCTAGGCAACTTTAGGAGCGTACTCAACTCTAAAGAATCACAGCATAAAAACTTTTTAGGCAACTTAACTTCCGTAGAAGCTACTATTAACAAAATGTACGGCCCATTAACCTTGTGCCTATCGTCTAGCCGATGCGTGCAAGACTGAATGACGGAAGGGCAAGGCTCACTCTACAGATGCGACATTGACGGAATGCGGTCACCGCTGATACACAAAACTTCACACAATGCCGCTCCAACAAGGCTCCCACATGTCACATACTCGCATTATGCCTCGGTTACGTGGCTTGATGTGACAAATCATGTAATCGTTGCCTCAGCAATTATATCACAGACAAAAAATCTTGATGTTTTACTTCCTTATTCATATTTTTATGAGTTTTTTAAATTGTTATTCATGCTACAGTTTTCCGGCAGTTTCACGATGACTTTTTACGTTGGCAAGTACATTATTCAGATATTCTGTTTCCAGATTCCAAGACAATTTTCCTGACGCGACAAAATTTTAATAAAGTTTGAATTGAGCTTCAATAAACTTACTAACAGGGAACCAGAAACTTTTAGCAAATATGGAAAGAAATAATAAAACATCAATTCAATTAAGACCACATTTGGAAGAGCGATTGCGTGAACAGAATCCTCTTGAGTCTCACAAATATAAAATCCTGTAACCACTAGTTATCACGCAGCATGAAGTCTATGCACGCGGGCTACTTAACTTAATGAAAGTGTAATAATCAGCCCTACCATAAAGACATATCGAATTAAAGGGACTGGTGTAGAGGCATCCGCGGTGGTCATTACACAAAGTGTGATCGGTAGCCACGCGATGGGTGGTGCTGTCAGCTGTCACCCCTTGCTTTATGTAGTGTAGTGTAGGTATAAAACAGTGGTTTAATTCTTATAGAATCAACTAATGAAGTCATGTGCTATTTGTCGAGTCATTAACACCAATAATTATGTCACTTGCGATCCAGTCTAGTAATAACAGGGTTACACAGGAATTTATTGTTTTCGCAGTATGTGTAATTGTCTATCTTCTTTTATATATATATATATATATATATATATATATATATATAAAAGGTGATGTGTGAATGTATGTTCCCGAAACGGCTGGACCAATTTTGATGAAATTAGCAGGAAATCTTCAGATTAGCCCAACGAGTGATTTTGTGAAGTTTGGTAGCGATTGGATCAACTTGATTGTTAGTCTTTTAATTGTTAAAAGGTTCTATCTCAAGTACTGTTGCAACACATGCCTACGCCACTTTCCTTGAAGACCACCTGCTCCAACAGACGGTGTTTGAACACGCTCCGATGAACGTGGGGTGACCGGAATTTAAAGCTTGAATGCGACGCGTGAGCCCGTTTGACCTCCAAAACTCATTGGACTTTGTTTACTGGCCATAACACTAATAACAGTTAGATCTTTTGATGTTAGTTTTATAAGTTACGATGATTCATAAATCGTGGTTTACCTACATTCATGGATACTGGTTTTGTTTCGAACAATATGTTTTGGAAAGCAGCTTTTGAAACGTAAGATCATTCATTAACATCTTCATACAATACAATATCTTTCGAAGCAGATCATATGTATGTATATCAGTCTATGGCAGCCATATTACAAGCTTTGCTTAGTTTGGGGTCAGATGACCATGTGTGCAATAATGTCCCAGATATTTATTTATTATTTATTTATTTATTATTATTATAGAGACCATAATGATCGGTCTGATAATAAGAGTCATCAAGCAACAGTTTGCGTAGCGTACGTTCGGAAACATGTAATTTAATGAACAAATGACTGCAATAAAGCTGTTAATGAAAATCATTGCTTACGCTTTCTAAATATAATATTAATATTAGTCTTAAAACACCAGTAGCTAGCTACCTAGCTACAAACTAGAGCACATATTTGATTTTATTATGGGGAAATTACGACCCATTTGAATGCAAATTATGTTGCTTTTTTAACAAAATCCAATAACATTCTGTGAATGTGTTAAAGGATGATACTCTTATGTTATGTTTCATTTAAGACGATATTTAAATTTCAGATTACGTTACTGGTTCGGTAATAAAAGTAATATAATATGGATTTATTATGTAAAGGATTTAACGAAAACGTGTACAAAAGACCAGAAAGTGTGTTAAATGCAAATATGCAATTCAGGGAAACGAGCTATTTAAGATGTTGGGTAATAAAAAGAGTGGGGTAAGTGCTATCATATGATTGCTTATGGATGTAACGGTATCAAATGACATAACGTTTATTGTAGATGCTGTAGAGCTACTGGTGTTGGTGATGTGTCGTACCGAACCGACGGAAACGAGTTCATCACACTATGGACGGTTTAGCGTGAACGTGAAGCTAGAATAGCGATGTGCGTTTTGAAAATAATAAAAATTTGCTGATCCAACAGTCGTTTTCCTGACAAAATATTATTAAATTTGAGTTTTTGTTCATACACAAATAGCACAATTTCTTTTTCTTGAATTTTCCTTGTATAAACCTCGTTGGTGATAATATAACGAACATTCCAAAAAATAACAGCCACATCGATGTGCTTACGAATGACAAACGATTTTTATTTAAATATAGATAGAAGATTTTGATGAATTTGAAATATCAATTGACAAAAAACCACAAAGCTACTTACTATTAAGTCTATTGAAAAACTTCGCCATTGTTCTTTAACGCGAATAACGTTGAAGAGACTGAAAATATAATAATATAGACAAAAAAATTGACAAGTTTTAAAATACTGAATGTTACAAACATATCCGCTGTAACTTTATAAATAACATCGGTGAAAAAACAGCACAGAATTATCTACCATATCCACCACAATTTCTTAGCTTGCAGTCCCGCCGGACGACCCACGACGATCTATTTTGGTTAGATGTTAACCCACTTTTGAGCACACCCAGTAATACAAATTAACTAACTTTACCCCGCTTGATGGATGAAAATTTCAAATATACAAAAACAACAATCTGTTAGAGTACTAAAGTAGCACAATTGAGGAGAGGATAATAAAATAACAAGGTAATTTTCTTCATTGTTTTTTGTGATAAATGTAGGTGTTATTTAGAAATAGGCATTTAGGGTGTACATTGGAGAAATACGATGATTTTTGGATACGATGACGAAGGGAGAAGGCAAGAAAATAGAATTAAAGACAGGAGTGAAGAAGGCAAACCACACATAAAGATAAGGACTGTAAACAAACCTGCTTGACCATTACAAAAGTTACACGAGCTCTATTATTTACTCTACTTAAGATGCAATACAATAAGCTCGTGTGAATTGGGAATATTTTAATAAAACCGCATCGTATTTTATAAAATCAAATTCGGAAATGAAAGTCCACTATGATTTATTTATTTATAGATGGCACTGAAATGTCTCACCTAGTTGCACAATCGTTGCATCGTTATGCATAATGATGCAGCATATTTGGTCTATTTTGGCGAAGATTTACGTTTTAGAGACAACAATTTTGTCACGTTTCTTGACGGATGTAATGTCATTAATATGCTGTACATATATTTCGGTTACGAAATGGATAATACGGAAAGTCAGAGTGCTATTGGTGACTCGATTGTAGTCACCAATGGGTTTACAATTTTTTCAGCTTTAAAAGGCATACGATCTCACCAGATATTATACCTAACAGGATAACACAATGACTCATATACTCTTTAAGAAAATAACGATACAGTGACTTACTAGGTAGGTAGGTAGAGGTACCTCTAGTTCGTATTTTCTATAAGACAAATTGGAAATATACAGTACCTACCTATAATTCAGTTTCAGATGAAGAAATTTGTCTCGCATAGTTTCGTGCGCAGCACAACTCTTATATGTAATTTCACGCATACCTATAATATTACAATCCGACATTGAAGTCGATTCGAAACTGAACCGTGAAATAATCACCGGCAACAATGAAAGAGCGGCAACAACAGACCAATTGGCGGAAACTCGTTGCACGCACGTTGCAATGCATGGTAGAGACAGTTACGTGGCCAGTTCCCGTCTTGCGTCTTTCCGAGAGACGTTGCGCAAGCGGAGCCGGAGCCAGTGCCATCCGAGCACGCGACTGGAGACGCACCGGAAACTGTTATTATTTTCATTCGTTTCTGGCACCATCCAAATTTTATGGCATCACTACATAACGTTTCCATCTTTATTTTTGTTTCTATATGACTTCAACATTTTTATGATCAATCCGAATCCGTATTTTCACCTCCGCAGGTCAATGATAACATTGAACTTTGGTGACAAGGGCACAAGATAAAACTTCTCAAGTGTTATAGTAAAAGTCAGATCATCTCAGTCTCGGCCAAAATAATTCTGACATAGAAAACGTTTTCATATTTTCTACTGGGATCAGTAGAAGTTGGCTCGAGCTAAGATAGAGTCTAATTTTACTGTCAGTTTTTACGTTGTTGTCGAAATGCGGTCGTGACTAGAGACTTTTTTTTATGTCTCATGAATAGTTGAGGTTGAGACTAATTCGATTGGTGTCCAACCAACTTTTTGTTGTTTGTTCATCTTCGTACACTTTTTTTGGAATAAAAGTGGCTACTACAAGATCTTGGTCATGGCTTTATTTGTACAGATTTACTTTCTATCTGCGTACTTTAAATCTATCTAGGTTTATTTTTTCACTCTACAGCATTTGTCTGAACATGCTTCCACTCTTCGAAACTGTATAAGTACAATGTAATTCAGTTTTTTATTTTATAAGTTGTCAGTATATAAGTGTTTATTTATTTTCTTATCCTAATTAAGCAAGAATGTGGTATAATTTCTTCACTGATTTTATCAGCCGTCCTTTCCAAGTGGGACGTAGCAGGCGGTGAAGTGGAAACGTTACGTTTATACACTGTAGCGCTGCACCGCTTACGACAGACACCTGATGCGTTGCAACTGTTTCTGCTGCATTTGGAAGTGTTAGAAGTTGTTTACTCCCATTGAGAAGATCTGTACAACGATGAAAATATATTTAAAACTTTATTTCCTTAGAGCTTTTAGCTATTTTGATAGTTACACAGGTACTTACTTGTTGATAATACTTTGGAATATACCAAAGTGAACATCATTATCATTATTTTCAATAGATTGATTTTATCGTTCACGATGTATGTTTGTACATTGTCCGAAAGACCGTAATACTCTTAAATATAAAAGGCAACGTGTGTATGTATTTATATTCCCTGTGGACTCCAAAACGGCCGGACCGATTTTGACGGGACTTTCACTGACAGATAACTGATGATATAAATAGTAATTCACTCGGGTGTAACCACGGGGCGAAGGTAGTTATAGTAGTATAAAAAATAACTAGTCTACAATATATTTTGTTGAATAATGCCTTCATTTCGCGTTCCATCAGTTGAGTTTGTGCCAAAACGAAGAGTAATTCTATAAAATAAAACATTCCGATCCAAATGCCTATTAAGTAGGTAGTTATTAATTATTATGCATGTCAGTAAACACGGCGTTATAACAGAGATGACCTATTCATTGATACACTGTGTGCTTAGTAAGTATAATATCTAATAGAGCTACATTGATTTTTAGAGAACATTTAGAAGAGGGGGAAAACTTACATTCCAGTTATTCAGCTTGTTGTACCTGTTGGTCTAGTCGTTTGGTCTATTTTTTCAAAAGCGGTTCTGGCACCTGGAATGTTGTTCCATTTATATTCACGTTTAAACACGGGATAAGATATTAACCTTTTATTACAAAATCAGACCACCATCAAATCACCAGAAACAGGGTTTGATAAAAATATGTTTAGTTATATGATTATTAACGGGATATTTACCGAAGTAAGGTTGTGAATGGATGTGACGGTAGAGCGTTTTGTTTGCACCTAACTTTGAACTGTTCGACAAACCATACATTCTTCAGTCTTTTCGTGAATATGGTGCGTGTAACTGCGCCGAAATATCGGGAGCCATTCACAACTTTACCACGTTAAATATACCGTTAATAATCATATAACTGTAGCGAACAACCGTGATAGTTTAAAACAGTGTTATAAATATATTCTTCTAAATAAAGCCATGGAAAATTTTCTAAAGCAGAAACATATCAAAGCAGCTGAACGCATTTTATTATTATTTCATTAAACTAATGATATTTTTCATTGAGGACAAGCGATTTGGTGCAGCTAATTGTCTATCGATAAAACCGATTCGTGACGGAATTATTCGAATCGTTGAGATGTCGCCTGTTTTTAGAGTAATACACTACAATGCAAAACTGCGATATTTCGAGAAATATTAGACCTATTAATGTCACATACTTATATCGATTATTCGATACACTAATATATTCGGGAAATTAAGTGACATCTTCGTCCAAAATACCACAGTGCCTAAACACAAAAGTCTTTAGGCAATGTGTGTTGCCAAAAGGCCAAAAGTTAAGGACCACGTTTCAGTACCATACGTCATCACTGGCAACTTGCCAGTGATGACATATGGTACTGAAACGTGATCCTTAACTTTTGGCCTTTTGGAAAAACTCAAGAGTCACACAGCGGGCAATAGAGATTAGAGATACCTATATCGGACGGAGTTTCTTTGCGCGATAGAATCCTGAACAGCAATGGGCATGCCACAACGATCGAAGAACCGATAACCAATGGGGCAGAAAGGTTCTTGAGTAGAAACCACGAGCTGGAAGGCGTAGCGAAGGTAGGCCTCCCACTAGATGAACCTACGACATTATGAGAGTCGTGGGCATCCAGTGGATGCCGATGACAGGCTCTCGTTCAGTGTGGAGTGAGGAGGTCTACGGGGGAGGCCTATGTTCAGCAGTGGACGTCTTCGGGCTGATGATGATGATCGATACAACAACTGGCTCAGAAAACATAGCGTGTTGCTAGGTTATTACACCTGTCATAGGATTCTGTACGTAGACCACGTAGAAAGCGTTCTCGGTAATTGGTTGATTTCAATTAACATACTCTGCTATGGTACAGCCACGGGCTGGAAATTTTATACCGACTTGCACTTTCTACGTTTCGAGCACGCGACTTCCGAGTGGCTTTCCTTGTTCATTTAAATTTCCGATGCGTTTTAATCGGCGACCTTGATGGTGCAGATGTTATGTTTGCGTGGTCCTTTGTGCGTGGCCCGAATTATAATACTGTGATTCATGTTCAACAATGATTCATTTGTTGAAATTAATCTACCGCTGTCGTATACTACGTCGGCATTGTATAGCTTTTATGCTTATATTTGACGACCGATTTAACTAATAATTGTTCATTCAGGTGACTCAATTATTTCACAGTGTTTATTAGACAATAATCTTTTACCGTGTTATGTGTTTTCCTTGTTAATTATTGAACTTAAATGCTATGTTTATCTGTTATTATTTATTAACAAACATTGCTATTAGGCGTTATAATAAAAACAATAGCTGTGATGGCAGTCTGGCAGTCTGTACATATTTATTCAAACAGCAATCTAATCTATAATCTGGATTGACGTCGAGCTTTGGGAAAACCGAATTGACATCGCATGCGTGAATCAGAAACCCTTTCTTTTCGCATTAAAACGCACTTGCTTCCTGAATTTTATGTACTTTTAAATACTTATTTACGCGATAACGTAACCCTGTCACTTTATTCGGCTTCTCACGTGTAACTTTCACGAGAAATCAGATACCGGTACAAGTGGATCACGTGAAATGAATTAACAAGATTAGTTAACGATAGAGCCGATCAATTAGCGGCGTTGAAATTAGATTAAGAGTCGCCTTTCGACACTTAATACTAGCAGCCTAATTTCTCAATGTTTCAGTGTTTTGTGTGCAGAACGCAGCGGACCGAGAAGAACGGCAGAAACGGAAAGGAGGTTTGTAGGCACTATACAGGGTCGTTGTTCGACACGGATGGTATGATATCAAAATATAGTAAGTATTCTACTATAGTTTTAAAAGAGTATTTTTATAACATCGGAAAATTAATAATCGATCTGAAATACAATTAAGTAGTTATATAACGTAAACATAAAATCTTATCAGTCAATCGACTAAACCTTTAAACCCTTTAAAGGCATAATATCTAATGTCACCCATAACATCTTAACGTGGAATTACATAAAGAATTATACACGACCATGTAACACTCATAAAAGACTGTGACCGTGTGTAATTGCGAAGGTGGCATAAGATAGTGTAGACAGTATCAAAGCTTAAGTCTGCACTTCAGCTCCTATTCAAATAGCTAAACTTATATAATTTAACCAGGTTAAAGACTACAACAAACACAGAAGAACATTAACATTAATTATGTAGCAGAGAAAAAAATGAAGTAAGATTTTGTAGGCGAAAATAAAACCTGCCTGTAGTCTCATAGTAAAGGCCTTTAGTACAACATCGAGGTACACCCAACATATTTATCTAGTGATAGTGGCATCAACATCACAGCGTCTGAGTTTAAATATGCGCGCTGTCTTGTACACTGTTTTTACACAAAGATGGTGATCTGTTTCGGAGATTTTATCGCAAAATTATAGCATTGGCGTGAAGTTAACAACTAGCCGGAACTCATTCGTTGTTGAGGAAGAAACTCAAGAAACGATGAAAGTTATGCGTTTGTATATTATAAAAAAATTGCAGAATGTTACCTAAGTGTTATGGGTTCGTTAAATTAGCGGAATACTAAAGCGAACTAGGAAGTTTATACTGTAACTAGCTGCGCCCCACGGTTTCACCCGCGTTATACACCTTCTTGTAGCAAACTCCTTGGTAGCGCTAGCGAAAGCTACCTCCTTTGTCTTAGATGACATTTTTTTTTCTATGATGCAAGTAATTATGTCAATGTTGTAGACTTTAATTCTTCTTCTTGTTTTTTGTAGGGAAAATAATAAAACACCAAAAAATTATTGTCGATCCGATCGCTACCAAACTTCACTCACTAGCTGGGCTAATCTGAAGATTCTCTGAAAATTTCAACAAAAAATCGGTCCAGACTTTCCGAGTCAATAGGAAGCATATATACATACACACACATCTTTTTATATATATATATATAGATAAAACAATATTGCTTATTTAAATAATTAGCATTTATTATTTTGTGTTATAAGTATCACCGAATATTTTGATTACACTATCACGAATTATATACTTTTATGATGCCGCAATAACACTGAATGATGTCTTTAGATAATACAGGAATGCACAATGTTATGATTAAGATATGGGTTGGTAACGGCCTCGCTTCTGTCCGCCGCTACACCTCTGGCCCCACGGTAATTAAGCCAAGATCATTAAAGTGTATTAATTAAGCGTGTTACATGACACGGGTCTGATGACTGTACTACACACGGAAACAGTTCTTTAATCACCTGCGATGGGTCATCTGTGAAAAGTAAAACCTCGATTCAAATGTTGTGGGTTACAAAATTAAACAACTCATTCACGCCGCTCAATTGTTGCACATATTTACGTAAGTTACACACGAATTAACGGCCATTGTGTTAATTTTATAAACTGAGAATGTTGAAAACTGCAATGTAACCAAATATTATACAATCTAACTAGAATCGTTGGCCTACCTCTGTAATTGTACGCATTGCATCGAGCATTTAACAAACGTATAACAATAATGTAACTTATATCGAAATAAAAATTATACATCATAAACCAAAACGGATTAAACTTTATCATTTATTTAGTCAGAAAAACTTACCTATATCTAAGTATAAGAAAATATTAAAATAATATACATAAAATAAGATATCACCTACCTCGTAGCTTCAACACGACTCGCATTCGAATGAATGCACTCGCATTAATAATGTATTTGGGATATTCAATTTTCAGAAGAGCTTTAAGCTTTGATTCTGGTGACCACTCGTTAACGAGTCTATCGACTCTCAATTTCGTTGCGTGCGGAATGTCACCCTCGTCGACGTCGTGGTTAGTGCCTGTTACATCCGAGTCCGGCGCGGCACAAGTGTCCGCGACTTCGACGTACCAGGCGGATTCCATCAGATACCGGTGGAAAAAAAATTATCTTTCGTTCCATTGTGAAATTGAAGCGAAACTGGTTTGTCTTTTTTGCTTAAAGTTAATTTTGGCTCAGTCATGAAAATTTATGACCAAATAAACCAGACTCTTTATTTACTCTTTAGTAGCACCAGCGAATTGTGTTCTTTCACGATATAATAAGCAGTACAAAGATAAACATAAGAATAAGAGATACTTCTAAATAAAATTTTTTTACGTAAATATAGACGTTACATATTAGATAGGTACGTAACCTTTGTCTTTTAGTGATTTTTATGACGTAGTTTGTAACAAATCAATCATAAAATTTTTCTTTCTTTTTTTTCTTTCTAAATTTGCGTCCTCACTAATAGGTATGTCAATAAAAAGATGAAATTTTAACGCAAAGTCGTACTGACTTGCACCAAAGACAAAACTACACCGGTACCTTAATGGGTTAACCTTGTCGTAAAACAAAAATAAAATGCTTAATAATTACGTCGCGGCAATAATATATCGTTATTACATAACGGACTTGCAAAATAAGGTTTAAACCCAAAAGCCCTGCGTTCGTGATACGAGTCGATACGTTTCGAGTTACGAGGTTTTGATTACAGTTGATGATAAATTGTTTATTGCCTTTAAGCCCCCATTTGACAGGTATGCGATGTCTCAATTTATTGAGCGTGGGCTGTTGATACGACTAACCGAAGAGCAAGAGTTGCTGCAACCAGTTTACTGTGGTCTGTGAGTGCTCTTGACCAGTTGCGGAGATAGTCATGACTTGTATTCCTATACAAAAATATCCAGCCTTTACAAGGTTGAATATGATAGCACATAGATCGTACCTATAGATTGCTTTCAAGTAAAGACGTCGATGTATCTCCGACCTTCGCAAAAAGTACTTTAATTACAGCATCTGGTTAAATGGCGGTTTAAGTCCAAAGGTGGGCTATCAGGGACCAAACAATGAGTAATAAATTGTTTTTACTCAGTACGTAGAGGGAAAATTAAATTTATACGATTGGCTAGATAACGCGGGTTGTTTCAAGTTGACGAGCATAATCTTTTTAAAGTTTGTGGTATTATAAATGTTTTGATGTTAATCAAATGCCCACATAAAGTATATAAATTTTATTATGAACATAATAAATGCAACGAATGTAGGGAACGACCAAATAATTTAACTGAAATATTTTAGTTGTATCTCATAATATTTGATACCTTTCAAACCGACTTCAAAAAAGGAGAGGGTTCTCAAGTCGCTTTTATATTTGTTACTCCGTCATTTCTAATTTCATTAGAAAAATATATTTTTTTATTTAAAAGGATATACTTTCAAATTGGTCACATAAAAAAATCATCAAAATGGGTTCAGTAGTTTGGTTTTTAAATCAAAATTACTGGAAATTTTGTTTACTTGGATGACTTGGATGTAAACGAAATTGCGTAACTTACTAATTTATGGTTGGTTTTTTAAATTGATAATTATTCAAATTCTGCTGATAGTTTTACAAGAAGTTTTAGGTACTTACTTCCAAATCTGAAAACAGTAGGCTTAGAGTAAATACAGCCAGTTGTCCATTCCTTCGTTATACTGAACATTTTTCATGTCAATTCTTGTCATTCTGATATAAATTCTCCCATCAATCCCTTTTATTCATAAAACTTTCTAATCCCAAGCGGTTATGAATATTCATAGTGCGTCCATCCACATAACCTTAGTTCGAGGCTGTTCTGTGCGCTAAGAGGCAATAAATTACCAACAACTAGGTGTAAGAATCTCCACGTCTTTGTGCTGGGGTCACTAACCTTCCGGATGCAAGGGACAATGACAAAGGGTTCGGAGTACTTTAGAGTTAGGCCAGTATTGCCATGTCATGTCATTTGGAGAATTTATCCGGTATTTTTAGTATGGGAAACCAAAATCGACAGTATTACGTAAGTAGGTCACTAAACTATCTCTATTGACAAACCTAATGTTTACTTATTGGATTAGGGCATGTATGGATTTCAGATTAGTTAACGACGCGAATTAACTCTTAAATCTTGGTGATTCTTTGAAGTTGATTGGTATATTATAGATGTCAGGTACTGATTAAAGGCATTAATAATGACTCGAAAGTAAAATGAGACATGTTTCTATAAAATTTTCATATAATGTCATTGTTTGATGACATTTGGAGCGATGGTGGCCAAGCGGTAGCATTTGTAAGTGATTTACAATCTGACGGCACCCGGTTCGATTCTCGGCCCTGCACCAATGACTTTTAGTATCTACCCAATTATGTGCAGTTTTGACACCATCGCTCAAAAACTGTCAATGAAAACATCGCGAGAAAACCAGTATGTCCAAGAACCTCAAAAAGTTCAAACACATAATATATGATATTCATTAAATGCACTGTGCCAGCATGGTGGATTAGAGCCCAGCATTGGGAACCTGAGAGGCTGAGCATAATAATGATACAATGCAATTTTTTACCTTTTCCGCGATGTACATAACTCAAACTTTGAGAGCTTTTATTAGAATTTACCTCATAAACAGTACAATATTATTTTTTCATCTGTCTACAAATACATTTAACGTTATATTATCATGCTTTGTCTTACTTGCTATCAATTTGATGACACCACAGACGGGAGAGGAACGATGCGTGTTGAAACAGCGTAACATTGATTTGAGAAACGCTTTGTTTGGACGGGACTTCCGGTTTGATCTTTAATTATGATCATTTCGTCTGTGTTAATTGAGATTTCTGTTTGTTCTCACTGCTAAGGACTTCCGCAAGTATACATTTAGACCGGAAAGTAGACTGTAAAGATTTTTAACGCTCCGTGTTTAGCAAGATTTATATTAACATCTTTTTATTTTTTGGCGTTGACCAAAACATAGACGGATACGAAAATTTTAAGTATGATTAGGAGGAGGAAAATTTCAGCAGTAAAGTAATCAGAAACATTTTTGAATAATTTTATTTATTGAATTATTTGAGTGAATTTTTGGCAAAGCTGTGAAAACGGGTAAACAAAATAGTTAAGAACGATTTAAAGCAGATTAGATGTAAATAGTATAAATGAGCCCATAGGACTACCAACAAAATAACTGCGCAAGACCGCGTCGAAACAGAAATTTCACGGGCAATCTCAAAGAAATTCCACCATAATAATGCGATGTGATCTCGCGAGAAAAACCATCCCATTCCTAAAAATAGAGTCGCCTCACGGTGCCCGAGACTATATAAAAGTGCACACACAGTATATAGAATACCTAATAAGCGGATCGGTTTAAGACGAGGTTTCTTAACCCGAGCCCCGGGGTCAACGACCTCTATGCCGGCTAAGCGCCGGCGCAGCCTTATTGTACTCTACTATAGACTATACAATAGTTAAAACTAGCCTCGATATACTTTACGATGTTTTGTTTCAAGGCCAGATAGATCGAAATAAGTAAATTGTATTCAATAGCGATATCGAAATTGCCCACAATAAAAAAAAGTTCTCGTTTTAGTAATTGGTTGCTTTCGCGAACACCGTAATCTCATTTTGAATAATATTTTTTGTCGCTAGTCTATAGCAGAGCCGTAAATAATAGACTAAAGATTGCATTATCTGAAATATGAATCTTCGTTTCAAACAGATGAATCTTTCTCACCAAGCGTGAGAACATGCGTTTCTTCATGTAGATTGGAATGTATATACCGAGTAAGTAACGTAATCTTATAGTAAACAAAACGTAACTGAAGATAAAAATAAATTTTAAACAAAACTAAAGAACATTTGAAAATCATAATCATATTTTATCGGAATAATTTTAATTTCGATTAATATTTTGCATTAATTAACAGAATGATGATGCGTGAAACAAAGATAAACGAAAAGAATTAAAACATGGCGGGAGTCAGAGGCAAGCCTATTTTTCATTTATTTTTTATATTATTTTTATTATTGTATCCGAACTGATAACAAAAACAAAACGCATTTTGAAGTAATCGCTGAACACAATAACACGCGAAAGCAGTCGTAGTCAAAAATAACACGATCTGATAAAGTGAAAGGCCAAAAACTAGGAAGACACGATTTCAATTTCAAATTCTAATCAGCTGATATCAGTCACGTTGTTAGATAACCGGATACCTCATTTGTCAAGACATAACCAAACGAAGATGAATAGCATCATAACTATTGATGGAGCAAAGAAATATGTCGAAAATCAATATTTTGCAACAGTTGATTGAGTGGTTTATGAACTGGAGAGTGAAGCAGGTGGCGTTAAATGGCAACAGATTGATTTATTAGACTGATTTTTGGTCCAGTAGCATAATAAAATATGTGTGAAATGATACATTAATTAGTAGATGGCTTTTGGGAATATTCAAAATGGGCGCTATCGATGAAAGAATATTCAAATCTGTAGAGAGGTAGAAATTAGTATCTTTTTATTTATTACATTAAGTGCGTCTAGATCAATTTGGCTAAAAATAATTCAATAGCTGGTTCAGAATGGCAAGAATGTATACCGCAAACTTTATTTCAATTGAATTATCATTTATAGATAATAAAAACAAAGTTATGTATGCTTTCCTTTGCCATCTCAGGAATGTTTATTCAGAAAGATGTTAAAGCCAATTTATGTAAAGATCAGTTAATATTTACTGTTATAGCTTTACACACAACATTGCGTTGTTCTCGGCATCTGATACGGCTCTAGTTATGCACCTAGATATATGGAAATGGTTTGTGTTTATTTACATTGAAACTAGAAATACAGTTGATATTACATTAGTGTCTATTTTCAAACGAAGTTTGTTATTTTATATCGCTATCACACGTCAGCGATAAGGTTTAGGTGCATTTTTTTATCGATATTTTCTGCCTTCAATGTTCTTTCAAAAGAAGACTCCTTCCCAAGCTGATTGTCGACGCAAATATGCGACTCCAAGAGATTAATGCTCGGTCAGAAACCTCAAAATCGCTCGTTTCTCGGAGCGCAGTAAAAACTCCAATTCATTGCTTAAATTGGATTGTATCGAACGTTATAGCATAAACCTTAATCTTTAAAAGCGTGCAAACACTTTCTACAGACGGACCTTGGGCAAAAAGCATTTCCATTGTTGCATACGTGCACGTAGCTTGTTCATGTTCACTCGACTTTTTTGTAATACCTGTGGTTCTACCATCGTTTGTGATCTCGGCTTTATCGAGCACATTTTCAATTCGACGGTTATTGTCATTGGTGCAATTTATGGAGCAAAAATCAAGTGAGTTTACGTACATGGTACGTTGTTAGAAAGCGCGGGGCGAACCGATCGACAATTATTGGCAACATCGGGTGCGCGCGAGATCTGCTTCTTGCTAGCTATTGTTCTATTGCTATGTTTAATTACCGGCGAAAGTCTAACGAGAGTGCCGCGTGAAAGTTTTTAATACACACGTTATGTCCCACGTGTATTGTCATTACATTTTTTTTCGTTGGCAAACGTTTTGTAAGATGGCGTAATTTGTTTGTGGATTTGCAAGGCGTAAAGCTGTTACGGAATTATGCAAGGCGGTTATTCAATTCTACATCACAGGTCCGAGTGAGTGAATTCGTTACAATATGAGCTCTAAATAGATAAGCGTGCGTTGTGAAATGATTGCGGTCTGAAAGTCCGAACTTAGAAGTGTCTTAGAAGGAAATTTAGTTGTATCTATACCGGCGGCGCCGTAATAAATTATTTCTGAGAGATTAGACGATTACAGACAAATTGGCTTTAATAGGAAATGTTTTATCCAATTCCTTTATCAATTTTGATAATGACAACAGATATAGACTAATTCTAACGATTGAAGTTTGTCCTAGGGGAGATAAGAATAATTAAAATGAATTGAGCCTATCTGACAAAATAAACAAGAGGAGCACAAGACCACCAAAGGCTTGTAACTTGATTATAAACCTCGGCCATGCTATCAAATCTTATTGAAAGTCTGCATTTCGCACGACCACCTTGCGGTTTGACGCCTCACTTTGTTGGAATTAAAGACCATATTTTAAAATTGTCTGCAATCTTACAGTGATTGATGTTGCGTTTTTGAAGCGTTGAAAAATGTAGGTAAACTAGAATTTGTTAGATTGTGTTAGTTATTTATTCTGTAGCTGTGTCGAGTTCGAGCGATCTTTAAAATAAATAAACAACTTTTACTCTACACACTTGAAGCACTGATGCAATAAAAGTAATAGAACATACGTACGCGCTGGTTATTGAATAATAGTTGCATTGTGTAATGGGCACAAATATTTGTACAAGTTGCAATACACAATTTGTAACTCTTAATGTTAATGAATTTTATTTCAGGCAATAAGAGTATAACAGAGATATAGTTAAAGAAGATATCGTCGCTTGTGAAAACAAAACCAATTTGAAAGACAAGTTGATTACGATTACAAAAATAGTTAATTTGATCATTGTCATTATAAGTGCCAATTAAACATCAGTTGATGAGTTATGACTGTAATGATGATTCCTATTGTTAGATACTTCTCACGGATAAGCGATTGAGACTGATATTTTTTACCCAAGATTTTACAAAGGCATTTACAACGTAATAAGGAAATTATAGCAAACATCTGACGCCCATTCTTCAAGCATTTCTCGCAACGATCAAAGACACCGAGGAAACTTTGATTTACGACGTATAGAATTTTCTAGTTTAAATTTGTCGTTTTAGCTTTAATAAAAAATAATGAGCTCGTGACTCGTGAATGTAACTAGCTTATTGTGTTGTTCAAGATAACGAAATAATTATGAAATTACAGAGCAATGCGACGGCAATTAGAGACGTCCTCAGATACGGAATGAACTTCTCTCAACCGGTTTCTGATGATGCTATTTTAGTATTAACCTTCGTGTACCCGAGTAATACACGAACCGTAGACCGAGTACGTGAGTTAATAAATGAAGTTATGAATGAAACTACGGAACCGCACGCAAAGGGAGCACGAGATGCGTCCGTAAGAGGGATTGATTGAATTAAACCAACCAAGGGCCCCTCGGGCTCGTTTGACGGGATTTATGTGCAGTGCACACATCAATTTGGGTAATTGAACGCACACTGGCTGCTGCTGATATTTGGATGACACAGATGTAGGCAGATCCTTAAAAAACGAATTGTATCAACTCAGTTTAAAAAACATAAAATCTCAAGTCTGCCGATCTGATTGTAAAAAGCGAACAAGGCGTCGAAGTCGGACCACATCGGCACACTGGATAGTTTTTATAATGAGGACTATTATTGCTTAGGGCGATCGTTAAAACGGTCAAGGTAAACATGCGTCTTCAAAGGGGCATTACATAAGAGCATAACAACTGGGGCTTGGCTTACCTCAAAATAATCTAACCGTTTCTAGTTGCAATAAAATGCAGAATGCTACATATAAACGTTTGTACCAACATGTGAATGCGTAAAGCGTAGTTAAATAATTCCATCGCAACTGATACACAGATAAAGAAGTCATCAACATACAATTCATTACCGTAACGATTTCCGCGTTTGCTAAGCGCTGGGGAAATGAGGAAAATACATTTTTTAAGCACCCATCCAGCGGTTATATCTAAGATCGCAATATGTTTCACTTTCACTGGAACGCAAGATTTCCATCATTGCTCTGACAACTTTCCAATACAGATGTGCAAAAGCGTGGACCATTCTTCTGAGGTGTATAGAACAAGCATTGTCATGCACAGATCACACAATCATAGCTAGTATGTTATCGGGAAAGTTATATGACTCGCTTATTTGACTCTACAAGAGATGGGAAAATATTTCCGAACTAAACATAGGATCGAAGTTCGACACTCAGAGTGTAACATAACTGCCTGCTTGGTCGTCTCTTGAAGCTTACAGCCACTTTAACCAAAGATGGGTTATCTAATTAAGGGGTTACATGCAGGTTACATGATATTAAAGTTGTTCCGTAATGAACAAGCGTAATAACAAAATGGTTGTAACTTCACTTTCGATTTTGCCTGCCCAAAAGTATCGCAATGAGCAAAAAGTGAAGGAGGGACAAGTTCTCTGTATTTGGTGTCTGATCTTTCATGTTTTGTATGATTTGCATTAAGATCTGAAGAAACGTAATATATTAAGTAACTTGGAGAGCAATAATATTTAAAAACATGATATGAAAACCAGAGGCGGAATTATTGTGCATGTCACAGTAAACTTACCTTTTATCTTCAGTAAACTAGAATTGCTAAAGCACATTAATTTAAACATCAGTATGGCTCAGTGGCGGCATGAGAACCAGACCTTTTAATTGGAGTCACATATCTCTGCACAATTACCTTTAACTAGACTGTAACTAACAGCAGGGTGATACAGATCTGATGCAGCGATGACAGCGTCAATTACGATAATATTTTATGAACGCATTTTGCCATTTACGACATCGCCAAATGGAACGTCGCCAATGATATAAATATGGGAAGATTCTCATACCTGAGGCATTCTAATGTTAGGAACAGTCTAGACTAAATCCCAGGATAACTCCAGCAGACAAACGATAAACTATTTAGAAATGACAAACTGGAGGTTTAAACAAATAATTTATGAACTGTAAAAGCTGTACTTAAACTTAACAAGGCTCTGGACTGGTCTGCCGAAGAGTTTTTGCAAACAGACGATACAAAATTGATAGTAAAGATAACTGTCACTGTAAATCTAGCCACAATTGCTCGTCTGAGCGATTGGGGTTTAACTCGGATTACCATTGTTTCTCAGTTCATAAGACTGATTGATGGACCGTGGACTTGATTTTGTTCAAGATTATCCGTTGCTATGCGGTTAATATTTTTGTTTTTTTGATTAATACATTTAGGTACATAACATGAAATATACGAATTTTTATTCGGTATATTTTTGTTTGCCGAGTAATTGAAAGATGCGCATTTAGGTAGCATGCTAAGAAAGCATTTCGCAATAGCCTAGTTTATTTCAATTGTCGTGAAATAATTATGGAAGCAAAAAGATAAGAGGTAACCTTCGAGGCAAGGCTGGCACCAATATCACCAGCTCTACGTGGAACATTAACCTAAAAAAACTCTGCACAAACCGGTCAAATACCAATCGGTCTTGTGAATTTCGTATATTTTCTTTGGCTAAGATTCGATGCTGTTGTTATTTTCGTGTAAATTGACGTTGTGAGTGCTAGTTCTATAATATATACAAGTTAATAAGTGTTAATTACACCCCCGTTTATACCAATACTTAAAGCCTATATATCCAATGGTTGTCCGAAAGAGATCGCTTTCAGCGATAAGGCCGCCACTCGAGGCTGGCTCTTGATGTAACTGTTTATTTCTCGTTTGCATGTGCATATTAAAGAGTTTAATAAATAAATAAAATCTTTATTCTTTAATCTAGAATTCATTTAATGTACATTGATGTACAATTTTAAGACCTGTGTGTTATGATTATTTCAATACCTTACTTCCAACTAAATATAAACCTATAAACAGAGAAAATTCAATTCAAATTATTCAAATTCAAATTATTTGTTGAGAATAAAAACGGACAAAGTACGATTTGTCTCAAAGGGATATTAAACTACTTATCTACATACACAGAATATTTCATCATTAATCTCTAAATATGTATCTGTTCTTGATGCTCCAATATTTCTTCCAATATCTCTCCTAGTTGGCATATATGTAACTAAATAGAACAAATGCGGAGTGAGCTCGTTTTGTGTAAATCAACATGATTTATCCCAAAGGTTAACATTGGTTTAGGACGGACCAGTTATTTATAGGGCTTGAAAAGTCAACACTAAAACTCGAATCACCTTTCAATATTATGAAATATATTTCGATAGACATTACGTTATTTTCTCTCACTTTTTGGTAAAGGCTATGATTTATTTAAAATCATAGGACAAGCTAAGCGCAGCAACGAGGTGGTTGGATGACACAGTCATAAGGCTAAGGGCTACATTGACTGGAGTATGAAAACGTCTAATATACCTAACAGACCAGGTTCTCAAATCGTCCAGTCCCGGGATTAGATGGCATGAATTGAAAACCGCCTTCTTTTTTGAAGTCGTAAAAAAAGTAAACGGGGAGGCCTATGTAAAGGAGGAGGTTTATGTTCAGCAGTGGACGTCTTCTGGCTGATGATGACGATGAAAAAAATATCTTGATGATAAGAAACACATGCTTAGGTATAGTAAATAATCTCTTCCAGCCCGAGCCTCGGGGCAGTAATATTCATAAAGGGCCACAACATGTTGTCGCGCAATTAATACGTTCTCATAACACTTAGGTACGAATGTCGTACATGAACCTGTTCTGTTCGTGGTGCAAATGTGATATGTAGAAGGCATTTCGTAAATGCGCAAGGTTGCACTTCTAGGCGGATAACCGGAATTAGACGCTGAATCGGAAATTGAGCAGGTTGTTTAGACTGTTTTTAGTTTTACCGATTTCAAAAAAGGAGGACGGTTCTATGTTCCATTGTATTTTTTTTGTTTTTTTTTTTATTCTTTTTATTTTTGGGACTTTTATAGTTAAAATACATGGCAGTCCCATTGCATAAACTAATCTAGGACACTCAAATTAATACAAAATCTAGACAGTAAACACACAGAGTCAAAGGTCACTTGATGTGACTCACATATCCGAACAGATCCCTGGCTGCGTCCGAGTTGGGTTCAGACAGTAGCCTGTTAAGTTCAAGATTTCTCTACTGATTAAAAAAAAAAAAAAATCAGTAGGGTATACTTCCAATTTGGTTCCATTGTCATCAAGTCAGGATCTGATGATGGGATCCCAGGGAAATGGAGGGCAACCCTCAAATTGCATAGGAACTTTTTTCATATATTTTTGAAGTCTGTTTTTAATGTGATCGCTTGTTGTACCTCAACTCAGATAATATTAACCCCTTGCCAAACAAGTCTCGGTTCCCACAAAGGAAAGTAAGCAACCTTTCGACATTTAAAGCGATTCAAACCTAACAAATTAGACATTAGCGTGATCCGTGCACACTGATCATTAGCGCACAAGCCGGGAAACCAGATTCTACATAATTATCAAAACTTATAAAAAAACCGACTTCATAAAAATGTCCAGAACTCAACCAAACTAAATGGGACCACACGGGAAGCATTAGCTTTCAAATAAAAAAAGAATCATCAAAATCGGTTCACCCAGTCGAAAGTTCTGAAGTAACAGAAAAAAAAAATGGATTGAGAATTTCCTCCTTTTTGGAAGTCGGTTAAAAAGATTAGCAAGAAGATAAATACCATACGCAGTGATACATTGAGTGTTTTGTCGGGACTTAGGTTCATAATAATAAGAATAAAATCCGGCCAAGTGCGAGTCGGGCTCGCGCGCTGAGGATTCCGTACCACCACAAAAAAAAAAAAAAAACAATTTAAAAACCCGACTTCAAAATTAGTTAAATATGCTATTGCTATTCGGCGAAAGAAATGATGAGATCGTCCAAGTAACCGATTTACGTTAAGCAACCAGGTAATGAACAGAAATATGTTACGTTAAGCAACCAGGTAATGAACAGAAATGTGTCACCGACTCGCACTTGGCCATTATTTATTATTTGTTGTTATACTTTAGAGTGTTTACTATGATCATGCCAAGTCTGACGCTTGTATGTATTACCGTTTTTACACTGGAGCATTTACAAAAATAAGTAAAAAATACGTTTGTTGTATGGGAATCCCCTTTCGATTTGACTTCTTGATCTTTTTATTATTTCTGAGTTAATCCGCAGTAACATTACATATTCTGTGAAAATTTCAACTGGTTATCTATTACGGTTCCAAAAATACAGCCGTTTCCAAAACAGACAGACAGCGTTGGCTCAGTAATAGGGTCCCGTTTTTACCAATTGGGTACGGAATCCTAAAAAGGGTAAATCCTTTTGTCTGCACATAACTTTGTGTTTTTTGCCAAAACAACCGCATTCTGCACTCTTCCCGTGAACATGGTGCATGTAACTGCGCCGAAATATCGGGAGCTCGGAAAAATCGTCCGAAACTCGTGTACGCTGTACGTTCATTGAGCTTGCGTAACTAGAGTTGTTGTGATGTTGTGACGTAAAGCGTGGTGATGAGTCAGGGATTTTGGGAGTGTTTGGAATACCAAGCATGCTCGCAGTTAGTGATACTGGAAGTGTCACTAAGGCTGCCAACCATAACTCTTAACAAGTGGGTCATTATAAACCGACTTCAATTTTTTTAAGTAATGTATATTTGGTAGGTATGAGAATAGAACGTAAAGTACTTTTCATCACCACGCAGGTGAAAACGCGGGGCGCAGCTATATATATTTACCTCCTGCTGGACGAAAGCCTCTTCCAGTGCACGAAACTGACATCAATCTTCAGTTTCTGCTCGCGGCTTGACGTGTTGGATAACCAAGGTGAAAGATTCTTATATTGTAAGCCAGTCGCCGCAAACGTAACCCCATCGGAGTCGAGCCAAACCGCTCACTCCAGGATTTATTGCCGACCCGAAAGTTCACGAATAAAAGGCAACCGAAAAATTATCTTTAATTCGAACTTTATTTATTGCTCAAAAAGACGCACGTAATATTGGTTACGCAATTTTTTTATTTAAAACTTAAGGAATGTTCAAAGTTTACGTAAGACACATTTATCATTACAGCTTAAAAACATGTGACGAAATGGACGTTACTTGGTATGTCTGCGATGTGATCTATCGTATTCAGGTCTTTTTCCATGTAGCATTGAGTAGTACCTTGCATCAGATTACTATTGAAGCAATCGCAAGTGTAAACAAACTTATTTGGGTGACATTTACAAGAAAAACAGAAGTTTCTGGTCTGAATCGAAATTATAAAATGGCATTGATGCCAACCTCTATTTAAAGAAACAGGTGATGGTCTTACGTGCTATTTACAGACATTTTGTTATTCTATGACATACTATATTCGACAACATATGGGCCAAACCTTAAATTAAACAATTTTTTTATTGAAAATATATTTTTGAAACCAAGCTTTTATGAAATTTGTGATCGGTACGGTGTGCTGATCAAAATGAGCCCAAACACTGCCAGTCTACTATTATCCATCGAGGAATGCCGTTGTTGACCGTCACCATCATCAAATCAGCTTGCTGTCACCATAATATTGTATTGTCATCGGAATTAAACAAGTATGCCAAATTTCAGCTCAATCGAACACTGGGAAATGGGTCAAATTTAACTTGCAAGATTTGATTACAGACAGATACCGGGACGTGTGAAACTAAATAATTAAAAGCTTGTAAAATTATAACAACCCCCGAACACGATACCTCTCCTGTAAGTTGGTAAGGAGTTGGTTATCCTGCAGATTCCAGGTAATGGTGCATAATCGGTCAAGGTTACCATGTTCTTGCCATATAACAAGAACATGTTAACCTTGACCCGATGCATTCAAGTAACGAGATCCCAAATTTCGAATCGATCAGACCTGTGGAAGTTGTTCACACCCTTCATCAACTAAAAAAGAACTGATTATCTTCAAACAGCTGAATAGATTTTCTTGAATCATAGCTAAGAATACACTTGATCAAGTCGACTTTCAAACAAAAAACAAACTAAGTCAAAATCGGTTCATTCGTTTGAGAGCTACAATGCCACAGACATATACATACACAAACACACACGCACACACGTTAAACTTATGACACTCTCTGCATTGGGAGTTAAAAATGAAAATCCAAATGAAATCGGACCTGTGTTAACTCCAGGCTGTATACGATTTGAAGAAGTGGTTAATATCAAGACCAATACTCATTTTGGGTAGCTGCGTGAACCTAGACCTCATCTGATATATTTGTGGTCTCGGATTCCTTCGCAAAGGTGTACTGAATCCTTCTGATGAAGAAATTAATAAATTAGCACATAATAAATCACAATGACACAACCGCACGTGGTCTCAGTTATAATTCAATGATTTACAGTCCGCGGAGTCGAGGACCTTGCGCGCTTAGCGAAGGTTACATCCTGGCTTGTGAATCATTGCTTCCTCCGAGTAGAAGGAAATTGTGATAATAACTGTACATTAGTCTAGAATTATCTACCGGTTTGCACGTTACTTGGATTCCCTAAGTATTTTCTTAACCAAACACGAGCGCATCCTTAGGAAGTCGCGTATTTTGGTTGTTATGTTATCATTCGAAGCAACGTTTGGGTTGCTGACCGGTTGCCCGAAGAAGATATGAACAAATGAATTTATGCACACTTTTTAAGTCTCTAATAGGCTCATTAGCATCGACTATCGTGTAATCTTCCAAGATGCTAGCATGGCCGTCTTTCTATTACGATTCGTCTGTTTTACTTATCGCATTAGACGCGGACAGTCACGAATTTGCCAGATCAATGAATTTTTGTCTCAGTTGCCATTGTGATTCCAACGTGACCAATGACTGTAATCTTTTTCAAGGTGCTCTTGTCAAATTTGACTTTGGAAAAACAACATTATTTTTAAAGAGTTTATCATAAAAACACAGCAGCTGCGTGTGACTAAGTACTGTATCTCGTGCACTTGGCAGAATAGTCGAGATATGCTTTGGGGCTTGACTGATAAGGCGCGAGATGCAGTGATAAGAGATGGCACTGTGCGATCATGATTCTAGTATCCGAGTTCTAAGAAAGTAGGTTCTTGAGTGGATACCACGAACCAGAAGACGCGGCGTGGGTAGGGCCTCACTTGATCGATCGACACACTATAAGAGATGCGGGCATCCAGGGGATGCGGATAGCGAGCTGTCGGCCAGTGTGGAGGTCTAAGGGGGAGGCCTATGTTCAGCAGAGGACGTCTTCTGGATGATGATGATGAAAAAGAAAGTAGCAGAGACGCCAGAAGCTCAGCAACTAGTCTTTTTTCAAATGTCTCAAATGAGATAGTGTACTTGTGAGTACAATAGCGAAGATCCTCTTTAGACACGTATCAAATGGATCATATTTGCTATCAACGAAAATTTGAATAGCCCATTACCATTGTACACCCAGCTACCATATCAGGAGCTCAATTGCAATCCATCAAAGCGGTCCATCGCGACAGCCTTCACCATACAATGGGGCTTCTTGCGAGATATCCGAACTGATTTCCTGATGACATTTCCTTTGCCAAACGATTCTAAGTTGGTACACAGGAAATAAACATGATTCATGCATGCCGTGTTTGTATAAGCCTGACCTTTGGAGGGGAGTTAGAACGTTTGGCTGGTTAACTTGAACCTTACCACCTTAGATTAAGGTCGACGATGGATAGCTTGTCAGGCGCATGCAATTTTCAACACATGTTACAATGAACGGCCAACGAATTTTAGGCGTTGTGAGAGCGGGTACTTTGAAGGATTAATTTACGAACCCTTTTATTGTGCTGGAATTTACGAAATGGTTACAAAGTCACAATTTTTTATTCTCTGCTTTCGTTCCAGGTAAAACATTCCAGAGTGATGTAAAGCTCAAAGTGAGGGGGTCTACGGTTATCTACGGGCAAAGGGAACTATCATACTAACTAGATCGAAATGGGAATGGACAAATCTCAGGTTTTGATATTTCGCAATTATCACTAGCCGCCCGTCCCGACTTCGCACGGGTAGAGTTTTTTTTAAACTTTCTACATAGTAATAAATATGGTCTATGTTACTCAGGGATAATATACTCAGCATTCTAATGGTGAAAGAATTTTTTAAATCGGTCCAGTAGTTTTTGGGTTAATTCGTTACAATCTTTCCTCTTTATAATATTAGTGTACATAGATGTAGATTGAATATACCAGGGCTGAAAAAATTACGATTACAAAAAAAAGTCCAATAAACAATATTTCATTTAAAATAAACCCTAAATAATCATGGCTTTTTGATTTTTTCCGTTTAATCATATATACCATGAATTTCCATGACCACATCTCTGATCTCGCCAAAGAGGCCTATCGTCGTCTGGGCTTCGTATTACGAAATGCCAAAGATTTTAAAAATCCGTTAGTTATTAGAACATTGTACAACTCGTTAGTCAGAAGCAAGCTGGAGTCGAGCGCATGTGTCTGGAACCCGCACCACGTCACCTATGTGCGGATGCTTGAAAAGGTTCAAAAAGCTTTCTTAAGATCGCTGTATAAGAAGCTTCACGGTTATTACCCGTTCATGTACCCAACTAAATTCTTGCTCGGCCAGCTCGGCTACAACTCACTAGAAGTGAGAAGGATGTTGGATCAGCTTGCTACTTGCTGCAAGGTGCTCAGAGGATCAGTTGACTCCTTGCATCTGCACAATTTATTGTGCACTTTGTTTGTGCCAGATAAACCCGGGGTTCCGGCTAATAGGCGTGGAAAATTGCCCAAGTTTTTCCACGTGGCTCACAGCCGCACCGTGGCGCGCTCCAAGTCTCCGCTGATTCGCGCCCGCCGCCACTTTAATGCACTCCTTGCTACCAACACTGATTGTGATATTATTTGTGACAGTTAGAATAATGTAACGAAAGTTTTTTTGACTTATTGTGAAAATTTAACTGATCAATGGGACAGGGGCAAAAAAGCCGATGACTATAATGACAATTTGTATGACATACTAATTTTATGTTGACATATTTTTACAGCAATTTGTTGTATTTATTATATTAGTAATTTTATAATATTATTCCTATTTTTACTAGGAAATCTATTTTAGTTTAACAGTATGCGAGATAAATGTTAGTGGAATTTGTCCGTTTTTATTCAATAAATAATTTGAATTTGAATTTTGAATACCTTTACTAAAATTATGCGTAAAACGGAACACTCCTTTTGCTGTCGGAGAAAAAATAAATTTATTTTCCCTCGCGCAGTGTTTTGTAAACTTCGCCATGCAATTACGATCTTGTATTCGTTCAAACCAGACTTTTAATACTTCTGGTATGAAAAGTCTGTGATTCAAACGAGCTTTCATTCGTCGAGTTTAATTTTGTATTGACTGGGAACGAAAAAGTAGGAAAATACGTTTTTTTGTTCAAATATTACAATAATGACATGTTACATCCGAGTTAGAGTAAATAACATGTTAGTTTTCAAGTTTATTTCTATCAAAGAAATAAATTAGACATATTTTAATTAAGGGCTGATTTTTCAATCCGCAGATAAACGGTCAGTAACTAATCAATAAATTTATCTGTCCAATAAATTTACCGGTTTTATTCCGCAGACAACCTCTGAGCTGACTATTGGAAAATTCGAAATCATGCTATCAATGGAATAAATCCTATCTGATTCTTTATCTGAGCCAGCCATAGCCAGAGTAAATCAGCCCTAAATCATTGATGTTTATTGAAAATTAATTTGATTTTAATCAAAATGATTGAATCGTGCCAACCTTGCTTTTAACGAATTTTATCGCATGTATTTTACATTATCTTAATTCCTAACGTTTGGAACACTGCATCGTCTGTGGTCTTAGGTAGACTGGATGACAGAGGTCAATAGAAATGTTATGAAATTATTTACAAGTACCGTCAAAACGTGTACGCTGTAGTAGCTCACGGTGTCCAGTACCCAGAGGTAGCAAGTTCTGCGCTGGGCTTGATATGCGCGATAAAATTCGTTACAAGTATTTAATTTCAATCTCAGGTTTTGTTAGAACTATAAACAGGAAAAAAATCGCTATATCTAAAGCATGTAGCATCAAATTACCGTATAACTTGAGGTGTAGGATTTGAAAATTTTAGCTCAAGAAATGGTGCATAAAAAATGACAACTTTTATCAATCCCCAACTAGGTATCAAAGATAAGAATGACGCAAAACAAACACGATGATGCAAGACGCAATTTGCACTATAAAATATCACGATATTATATTTTACGAAGTCAAATTAACAAGTCTGATCTACATAGTGGCCATCTTGCGAATTATCAATTAGGACCTGTACAATAAAATTTGTAGACTCGCTTCCACAAACCGGAATAATCTAATGTTAGGAATAACGAATAGAATTTGTAGTTTAATTGAGATCACTTTTTCGAGAACTTTATTCCGGTGTTCTGTACTTAACTGTGACGAAACGTAGTGTCAATACTTTAGAAAAAGATTTTGAAATTATTTTAACACGCCCCGCGAATTCACCTGTGTGGAAATTCCATAAGGACTTCTGGGAGCCATTCGGTCGTAGTTTTGGGGCCACAAATTGGGAGTAAAAATTAAAACGACTACCTGGTCGACCTACACGATGTTGGCGGGACCAGCAGAACTCATTCGACAAGCACTAGACCAGAGGTTCCCAGACTTTTTTTCTCATAGACCACTTTCAAAAATTTGCTGGTTCCGGTGGATCCCCTGCAGCTACATTTCTACCATATTCCCAAAACTCGACAAAAACGTAGACCCCCGTCGAGTCTCCCGTGGGCCCCTGGGGTCCACCTGGACCACTTTGGGAACCTCTGCACTAGACCATAAAAGCCAAAGACCGCGCAGTCTGGAAGTGAGGGAAGGGAAGCCTTTTTCTAGCAAATTCACCACCACTTTTGACCCCACGCAAAAGCAAGTTGTAAGGCCTATAGTAACTAATAGTAAGTAGTTATTCTTAAAGGCTTTTAAAGCTACTTTTAGTACTCTTCGGTATCTTACAGGAAATTTAACTGTCACCACACATAGGTAGGCTACCTTTGCGCCGCTTACAATACAATTGCAACACCTACGTGCGTGGCTGAAAGATATGTTGATAAGCACTTACACACACAAACAACACGTGTAACATTTACTTTTCGCATACCTTCGCAATTACTCCACGTACCTATTTACCAAGTCCTTTTATTTTTGCAGCAGTCTAATATGAAAATTCTGTACAGCATTCCTACAGCACACGATGTCAGAGTCAAAACAGTTGTGTTAACAATGAACGTTTTCAACCACAAAAGAGTTTAGCTACGGTTGATACATTACTCATGCTGACACAGTGGTATTGGAGTCACGATGCCGTTCAATTATATTATTTTTTCGTATATACAAACAAAAACCTACAAATCTTTAGTAACGAAGTACTTACCACAGAAAAGAGAAGTAAATATAACGGAAATGAGCCAGGTATTGTCATATGTGTTGGTATTGTGACAGATACTTGACTGAACATTCTTATTTATGTCAACGCGTCGAACTCCGCGTCACAGTTGCTATGGGTTTATATGCAAGTGGCTACAACAAATTTCATGCAAAAATGCCTTGACAGCCGTTCTAGTTTAAACAAAAAAGGCTTTTATTTTCTGTGGTACTTACCAATGTTTTCGATGAACTTCCTACCTGTAATGTTGGTCGATTAGTGTTACGAAAGTGAGTCAACGCGGCAATGCGGCCAGCATTTTGGGAACGTTGCCTACAGGCAGCGGTTTATTAGATTAGTGTAGTTTAATTTATTTATTATAAATTAAATGGTTAAGTTTTTTATTTTATTTAGGTAAGTAAGTTTTTATTTTTCCAAATATGTATACTTTTAGTCAATAAATCCTTTATAACAGATAAATAAATAAATACCAGTCATAGGACTGCAAGACAGAAGTGAAAACTTACGTAGTAATTCACCTATTCTACAAGAGATGGCGCTGTTTTAAAATATACGGTACAGCGTTCGGTGACGATGACGCGAGTTCCATGATTTTTCACCCAAAAGTGCTCAACTCGCCTAAAGAAGTTTTCACCAGAAAAATAAAAAAAATATAGATTAAAAAAACAGCAACAACTTGACTTCCTAAGTTCCTCCAAGTGAGGTCACTGCCAAGGCCGGGGCGAGCCGAAATGTCGCCAGAGCTTGCAATAAATAATAATGAATGACACGGAATAGTTTAGTATTATATTAAATACCTACTTTAATTCAGGGCACGATTTGTTTGCACACAAACACTGCGTACTTTTGAATAATAATGTCATGCTAGTTTAGGGTGACACATTTTTAGGGAATTTTATGTACGAATCTGTTTCTAAAACTCTGTAGGTACAAGTATTTTTTATGTTCTGACAGCTGCAATAACATTGTAGTCCGAGTTTAATATCTTTTTAACCGACTTCCAAAAAGGAGGAGGTTATCATTTTTTTTTGTTTGTTACCGCAGAACTTTTGACTGGGTGAATCGATTTTGATGATTTTTTTTTATTTGAAAGCTGGTGCTTCCCATTTCAATTTGGTCCAGTTTGACTGCCCCGGTGGCTTAGTTGGTAGTGAACCTAACTTCTGTGCATGGGGGCGTGGGTTCGATTCCCATCTAGGACAAACATTTGTGTGATGAACATTTGTGTTTGTTATATGTCTGGGTGTTAATATCTATTTAAGTATGTATTTAAAAATATATATATGTACGTATATCAGCAGGAAACGACCGCAGGAAAATGCTGGATGCAGACCACTTCCAACTGGACATCCTATGGCTGAAATGATGATGATGATAAAAAAAAATAGGACACACAGGCCTATTGCAGGTTGGTATCTGTTTCACAAGAAAAGTCCAGAAATTACTTTATATTTTATCGCACAAAAACAGAACTGATGCTCATCCTCGCCAACCTACTTGGAAAATAAACTTCCATATTTTGAAACGGCAGAAATGCAAAAAAGGCAGGTGTAGTTGTTTACTCGATGCACTTGATCACACACATTGATAACATCAGTGATTCAGGTTTCACATTAATTACATCTTGGGGTCCAGCAGTCTGAGATATCGCTTCATGTTTGTGGCGTTACAACTTGTAAAACACTGTTTTAAACTATCACGGTTGTTCAATGCAGTTATATGATTATTTATGGAATTTTTTCAACCTTACTTCATCTGATTTTTTTAAATATCCTGTAAATAATCATATAAATGTATTACTATTTGTCTATCCAACCTATCTATTAAGCTTTAGCATCGGCATAGACAAAGGAAATCAATTATACTCTTATATAACTTTGTCTATGGTATCGGGAAAAATATTTTGTAGAAATTATAACTCAGTGGTTATAAGCATAAGCACTGGCACTAGCATGTGCTGACCAAAATTTGCTTTTATCACATGAAACAAATAAAAAAAAAATAACAACATTGTAATTGCCATTTATCCTGCTAATTCATGTATAATTTTAAATGCATTGTAATAGAAAATTCTGTTTTTGGATTGATATTTATTTTGCTTCGACATTTAGAACAATAAGCAGTATTAGCAATAGTCACCTTTGCCTCTATTAAGTGGTTTTTAACCAGAATGATAACATCAATCCAACTTTTTTTTTTAAAGTTAAGGGAATACAGAACTATATAGTTTCATCACCATTCCCCAGTGAAATTTGTTTCCGTTTTTCTTCAATAGTTCTTGAGAACATAATAATTGTTCATAATAGACGGTATGGATTAGAGGCAGCGCAAAATGTGCGTCTGGGGACTGACATAAGATACTTTTCATAATGGAAAAACTGGAAAATTGTATGTAAATTGGAACTAATATAGTACGTATATTGAAAACTTTATACAATACTTTTAACGGATTTTATTTTACATTATTTTTATATCCTGATAGTTCGAACACCGTCGTCCGTCGTCTAGCCTACCTGTGACCATGGACAGGTCACAGGTAGGCTAGATGACGAATGTCTATAGAAATGTTATGAAATAAGTTACAAGTTTGTGTTATGATAATGTGTTATCATCGCGAAAACCTGAGAAATCATTATTAATGTAGGTACATAGTTTGGTGAAAGTATATTAATACATCTAAGTATCATTTAAGAACTGAAAATTATATGGTATAAAACAGAATGGGTACATAAAATATAAGGTAGGCTCAAACCAGAGACGGTAAACTTTTCATTAAACAAGCTAGCATAAAATACCATTAAACATTAAAGTATGCCGATAAATAACTTAACATGAATGTAAACAGTGAGGTGAGGAGCCAATGAGGAGTCAACACATGGAGAAATGGTATGCACTGTACGCCCAAACAAGTGGTGGATGCTCGCCAAATGGTATGACAGTCTTAATTGAAAGTTATTTGGGTGGATTTCAAGGTGCGGTAGTTAATTTGCTGTTGTGAAATGCGCTTTAATTGAGAGTAGTACTTTCAACTGTTGGTGTAGGTAGATTTTAATGAACTATACTATATAGGCTTGCTGCATAACTGAGGTCATCTTGAGGTCAAATTCGAATGAATTTGACACAAAACAAGACCACAAAAGGGGCAAGATGACAAGGGGGCAAGATGACAAAAGGGTCATGCGAGGAGTGAGCCCACCAGAGTCCAGTCGGTTGTCTCATCCCACAGACCCGTAGCAATTCAGGAGATTCTAAGTTATTCAACCAGACCCTTACTTATAAACGTTACTTAAGGGGTGTATTACAATATGCACTGTTAAATTTTAAGTATTTGGATTTTAAGGCATAAAACTAAAAAATAAAGCTGTAATTGTCAACACCACTTAATATAAACAACTAAATTCTATGACCTGACTGACCAGCATAGGCCAGTGACAATGGGTATGATATGAGCAGCTGTTAGATTCCCAGACCAACGGAGGATTTAGAACGTTCAATTGTAATATCCGTTTTGAGTTTGAGTATCAGTTGTCCGTGTCTTTATACTACATGGCATCACAGAGCGTCCTCAATCAAATTATATAAATGTATGGCATCAAATTATATTAATTTACGTCAAATCAAATAACCCACTCAAACTATTCCCGGTGTAGGAGTACCCATAATACTTGCAGCATTCCCACGCTAAATGGCAATGGCCAATCTTTGCACCAGAAACAAACCAGAGCGTTTATTTTATTATAAATTGACCCCAGTTTTGAATTTAAATTAGTTTTATCGGGATAGAAGAGGATCACACTATATAAAAGGGCTTACTCGAGACTGCCGAAGGCTCGTTAACCATCTCAAGTATACATCTATGGAAAGGGGAAGTGGAAAATGATCTGTAAATATTCAACATTCTTAGAGACACAGATAATGGTGGTCTATTGTTATCGGAGGCTAAGAAACATTTAGAGTTGCAGCGCCAGCAAAGTTAATTTGTAAGGTATGTTTTCCCATAAGTAATTTTATCATTTTTGTGGTCGGTGTGATAAAAATCCCACAAGTGACGATAAACCAATAACTTTCTGCTTGGGGTTGAATTCTATGTGGTTTTACTTCAATTAAGTATTTGAGCATTTCCATTTACCAATATGTATTACTCGAGTAGCTGATTTGATACTGATTGACAAAATTAACTAGCTACAACATAGTGTTCTAGCATTATGATACAATGAAGCCATACCTAGCATATATAGCATATCTAGTTTTTCCTATTTTCTCTTAGAGAGCATGAACAAAAGACACTTACTTTGAAAACTTCTGAGAAGAATCCAGAGCCAATTTTCTCCAGCACAAAGTCATCGAAGGGGTAGAGCGCAGCGACAGCTGTCCGGAGCGCCGTGCACGAGGAGCCCGTCACCCGCCGGTCTCCCACCCGCTCACAATCCTCACTGACTCCGGACTCCCGGTCACATTCATCATCACAACACACACGCTTAGTCCGCTCGCCATCCCGAAACCTGCGTCCCACCTTCGAGTGAGGTCCACGCACAAATCTCCCCTTTGCAGACTCGTCCAAGTTAGTAAAACTCTCCGCTATCTTCAACACTTTACTAGGCCTCCGCCGCTCGTACCTACAATCAGCGGAACACTCGTCTTGCATTCTAACTGAACTGTGATCTGTTCTGCTATCCCGCTTCGAACATCTTTCACATCAAGTGTCCTCCACAACACTCGAAACACGTCTCGTGAGTCCCATCAACATCTCGATGTCTCAGAGTTATTGTAAGTATCGGATATAAGCATTTTATTCCACACAAAAACTTGGGAGTTGAACCACTGGGACTGTCACTTTCACATTATCAATCTGTGATAAAGATGCTTTATCGGGTTCGGATAAATTCACGAACACTAAAACCAGTTTGTAACGATTTATGTGATAAGCGGCTATTGTTTTTTTTTCTGATAAACAAATCCGATTGACTGACGACGCGCGTTCAAGCAAAGTAAAGAAAGCAGAAAGCAAGCAAGCCAAGCAACACCAACACATGACATTAGGTTTGGCAATGTTGGCAGCGCTGCTTTACGTGGATAGCGTTATGTTGGTAAGATGTCGATTTGGATGCGTTCATGAATAAAAAAAGCGCATGCTATTATTAATTTTCATTAGCGGTATAAATAATGGGAAGTTTTCCAAAACGTAATATATAAATATAAATACTTCATATAAATGCGATAGATGGCGATAACGAGACATGGTGGTTATGAAGATTTGCAAAACCACAGACAAAGAAAGATCAATAAAAACAACTTAATCAGAAGAATGATTTTTATTATTCTGTGATTAGAACAAGAACATGTACCAAAGACGTGATAATAGCTATTAGGCCTTATAACGTTCTTTAAGCGTACTCACAACTATATATATGTTCAGTATTTGTTCCTATAAAAAATATATTTTATGTGGTACATACACAGTCTTTAGCTGCAGTGCGCCCATGATTTTCAGCGTTGAATTAAAGTAATAAAATAATAGAGGTAGTGGCGGATTAAGTCAGGGTGGGGCCTGTAGCAAATTCTACCAAGGGCCCTTGGATTGCTTGTTATCAAGTTTATGATATTATTATTAGGGAATTCCCTATTAGCATAGAGCACATTATATATGCCTATTAGTTTTACAGTATTGCCAACTTGTGTGTGGTGCAGAAGTGCGGTGCAAAACATAATTTGTGGTGTGACCAGCGCTCACTTTTAGAATTGTCCTAAAATTTTAAATTATAGTTGAACATTTTGATACCAACTCTCTCAAGGTAAGTTAAGTACATGATTAAAAAAAAGTATTTTCTCGCTTCAATATAAATAGATAACATTTTACGGCCAGAAAGCGTTGGTGCGCGGGGCCCCCAAATGCGCGGGGCCCGTAGGGCCATTTGCTACTCTTGCTACGTGGTAATCCGCCACTGAATAGAGTTGAAATCCGGGAGTCGGGACTTTTTCATAGGTGACAGAGCCCTGCGTCATACAATAAGTCGTAGTTAGTATTGACGGCACCCTATGCCGTAGAATAACCCATAGTTAGTATGTATTCACAGAATCCTTAGTAGTTACAATTAGTTATCTACACTAATATTATAAAGAGGAAAGATTTGTACCTATTTTTGTATGTTTGTATGTTTGTAATGAATAGGCTCCGAAACTACTGAACCGATTTGAAAAATTCTTTCACTGTTGGGAAGCTACACTATCCCCGGGTGACATAGGCTATATTATATTTTGTAGCGAGGCCGAAGGCCGAGCTTACACTCGTGCGAAGCCGGGGCGGACGGCTAGTCTACATCTACACTAATATTATAAAGAGGAAAGATTTGTACCTATTTTTGTATGTTTGTATGTTTGTAATGAATAGGCTCCGAAACTACTGAACCGATTTGAAAAATTCTTTCACTGTTGGGAAGCTACACTATCCCCGGGTGACATAGGCTATATTATATTTTGTAGCGAGGCCGAAGGCCGGACGGATAGTAATTAATATAAACAAATGATATGTTTGGTGGGCAGACCGCTCTATGCTATTGACCTGAATAAACGTTGTGAAAAAGTATAAACTGTTGCATCCACTACATAGATATTTTTTCAACATTTCTTAAATATTACTTTCGGGTTATGAACTAAATGTCTTTTTTTTCTTAATTTGATAACAATTGCAATTTTTAAAACCTAATTTGGTTTTAAAACTTTTTTGGTGCTAATACATGCTCGAGAAATGTTTTTCTAGACATAGTTCCGAATCGAATGAGATATCGCTCATATTTTTAGGAGCTTTATCAAGAACTAACACAAGTAGGTACGTACACCCGGATTTACTAGCCTAAATCCGGGTGTACGTACCTACTTATTTTTAGGAGTTGGCACTATTTGATTTTTCAGGACATGAAATAAAACTTTCGCTTTTGTTTTATTATTAAACTTTATTTATTTATTTTTGCATATTTATCGATCCACATCTTATCCACGTGCTAAAAATACACAAAACCTAATATCCGAATAAATAAAATTATAACATTGTAAATCGGTGAGCTGGTAACCCTAGGATTTCCATCAGGAGACAGATGTCATTGTTACTGTCAACTTCAACTCTTATTTAATGGCCTCTCTTGTGGTGTGGAGCGGAGCCACCACAATTTCGCCAAATTGTTACTGTCAATTTTTTTTTTAAGAAAACGTAGGTCAGAAGGTAGGTTCACTGCCAACTGAGCCACCGGGCAGTTGCACCCGGTGTTTGCACGACCGGTATACCAGACCCAGGTATGTCTTAAAAACCACCGGAGGATCATAGAGAACATTATATATAGGGCGGAGGATGGGCAACAGCGTCCTAGGTATTAGTAGGAATTATAAAGACACAAATTAAAAACCAATCATAGGAATTTCGCAGTTTATTTTATTTCATGCTGACGACTATGTACTTAAATTAACTAGTATCAATGTATCTATATCACACATTGGAAACTTAACGATGATAACCTCAAACAAAACCAGAGTTAAAAGTACTAACAATTAGATAGGTACATTTGACGCTCATTTTGTTCGAGTTCGTTTCCACATGACATTGAAAATAATCTCTCTGTTTCATTAAAAACAACAACCTAGCTCCGATATTCACAACTGACTACTAACTATTAAAAATTTAACGCTCAATAGCTATAAATACAAATATAATTATTGCTGTTGCGGTCTTATACATAAAACTTATCTTATTTAAAATCATACACAGTGGGGCTAGTACAAGAACTTGCGAAAAAGTATTCGTTCCGTAAACGATAGCAAATGTATGAAAAATTCAGTTTCCCTTTACGTCCGATAGAGGCGCTGTTAAATTTTTCATACATTTTGCTATCGTTTACGGAACGAATACTTTTTCGCAAGTGCTCGTACTAGGGCCACTGATCTCAAAATGAGTATTCGTTTTTTTACTTATTTAAAGTCATCCCTTATCTAGTCATACTTAATGATAGTATTGCTTGATCAGAGAAAACATTGCTTTCTCATAAAATGTCTTAACAAAATACATAGATACGATACACTATATAATTATTATAAATTTTTGTTATTATATAAAGCGACCATTACATGGTGCAATAAGATAATTATTATCAGCTCCAATTTTCAGTATAATTATGTACATACTTAATAAGCATTGTACTTCAAATCAATAAATCATAATTACCTAAAACTTGAGATGTATCTATTCTCATTACCGACTGATTCATCTTGGTCAGCATCTGGATTGGTCAGAAATAATTATATTGATTAAAATAATTGTCCATATCTATTTTCTAACATTTTGATGCATGCATATTTATGGTAAATAAGTATTTCAAAGCGTGCGTTCCGAATCAACGTTATAAGCGTTATTGAGACACTGCATGTTGATTTTTTGTTACATGTTTGTTGGTTAATAACGCTGTAAACGTAATTGGCGCTGTTAGCGTGATTTGGAACATGACAATACTGATACTGCTATTTAAAAACTACCTCCAAAAAAATTTCTTTACAATTTGTAGACAGATTTTGGTAATTTTATGTGATGAAGAACCGATTGGATTTTATAACAGGAAAAAAAACAATGAAAATTGGAGCTGAGTTAAATTAGTTTTAGTGAGACTTAGTCAAAATAAATCAACCAAAATATACAGAAAAGTTTTAAACATTATGAGAATATTAAACAGCTATAAAATTAAAGATTTAGTTGAAATGAGCAAATAAAATAATAAACTATATTTCTAACTAAATTACGATTAAATTATTCTAACTACAAAATATTATGTTAATCATTAACTTTGTACATTTCAAGCATGTATAAAATAATTTATTTCATTTTTCCTATGATATATTTGCGCGAGTTTTGATTAACAGTTCAAAGTAAATTGAAATTGAATAAATACCTAATTAAGTGCAGTCTATAAAACTTACCTAATTTTTCTCAATTAACTTATCTAAGTGTTATTCTGTAAATCACAAACATTACCTACTGATGTAAAAGATGTGTGTTAAAACACTTCTATCTTTACATTTTAATATCTATTGTGCTGATTTATGATTGTGCTTGGTTTTAATGTTACTTTTAAGAACGTAAATTATTAAAGAAAAAAAAAATGGGTACTAACTACCCAGTAGGTAGAAAGATTTTATGGAGTGGCTTTTATATATGAATTGGTTTGGATTTGACGGCTGTCAAGGGCGACAATTTTATTTGCAGCTTTTTCGGACGATTGTAGATTGGTGAAAATTATTCGATTATCAAGAAAAAGCAGCCATGTTTAGCACAGAATTTTTACACCAGCTATATGTATACAGGTACAGCCGCTCTATAGACTTCCTACCTTGCATGGTTTTTTTTAAATTGCGCTCTGAATAAACGCTAGTAGCGCTCATAAGGACCAACACAACACAAATAATTATTTAGTAAAAATAATTATCAATATTAAAAATCGACTTCATAAAAATTTCAGAACTGGACCAAATTGAAATGGGACCACACGAGAAGCACCAGCTTTCAAATAAATAAAACATCAAAATCGGTTCACCTAGTCGAAAGTTCTCAGGTAACAAACATTAAAAAATAAATTTAAAAAAAAAACAGTCTAATTGAGAAGCTATAAATTAGCGGGTACCGTACAGGAGCCATTCAGGTATTGCGTAAGCAGAATTTTAGTAATTTTAAACGGATTCGACTCCATCAATACATTTAAAAAATCCAGCCTAGATCCGAGAATGAAAGTAAATACAGAGACTTAACTATATCAAAAAACAGCCGCTCTGCTGGGTTTAAAGCTACACAAAAATGCCATAGAATATTCCATTCCATAGAATAAATATACTGTTAAGCTTAATGTTAGAACAATGCATCATATTTTACAAAAGATGGAAGTGCACAAGTCTTTCCTAAGAAGTATATGAATCTCTTCTATGTATAAAACACTGTCGCAACAAGAAACACTGATTCACAACCATTCTCAATAACTACCAACGTGATCGAACTATACCAATAAGCTATAACCACAATTAAGATACCCCCTTATCCAAGAAAAGTTGAACCGTCGGAAAACCACCAATATGTTAAAATACTTAGTGACATAAATTCTATAAACTAAAAGTATTTGCCCACAGTCTCGAAAAAAGTTTTTCCCGGCTGCAATAACATTGTAAAAGGTAATGAAAACATTTTCTTTTAACATTGAAATTAACGGATTTTATCGCGTCAGATACACTTTCCAATGTCTGTTTTAGAAATGATACCCATTATATCATACCATATCATATCCCATTAGAAATCATACCCCTCTCCATTAAAATTTGTGACGTTTTTTCATTATTTTAATATTCTCACGTAGCATTCTTGATCGATATCATTTTATTTTCAGACACAATGATCCATACCGTAATGTATGTTTTGTTAAAAATCTTTGCAAAAGTGACCAGAATTTACAGTTTTTGTTCAAGTTTTTACAATATCAAAACTCGGATCGAGTTCAGTTTTACGCAATACATTTGCACGCGGCTTCGCACGTGTTGTGAACAAAACATGCTATGTCAGTTGAGAGATAGTGCAGCTTTCTATTAGTAAATAATTTTCAGTATTGGGGTTCAGTAGTTGCAGAGATTACCGCATATATACATACAGTCGCAAATTTTTTCTTTAATATTAGTGTAGATTACGACCATTTAGTCAAAAATTCACAACATGATATTACAAAATTTTCATCTACACGATCATGGACCCGGACATATCCTAAAACTGCGACCAGAACCACCGGAGGATGGGCAGCGTCCTATTAGTACACAGTGAACGTGCTGCGATCCCCAAGCCGCCTGCCAAACGTGGAGATTAGGGCAACACCTTTTTAAGACGTTTATTGGCTGATGTACTCAAATGTTTAGGAACTAATTTACGTGTTATTTTTAATGAATAAGGGGATATCATTATATTTTACGTAAAATTCTACGGACTACATCAGAGATTACATCCTCCAAAGTAGAAATGTCAGTTACATACTGCTGCAAACCAAATATAACAAAAATCAAGAATTTAGAGCAGTATGTGTTGCTTGTTGACTGACTTTGAATTCCTAAATGTAATAAATAGTTAACGTTGAAGTATATTTACTTATAAAAAGCCATTTTGGCTTATAACAGAATGTACATAGATTTTAAGGCATGAGTATGTTTCGATGTAACAAGTTTGTGCATATAGATAAGTTATACTCGGTCCACTTTTTTAGCTCTGATAGTTGCATTAATATTGCAGAAAGCTGAATGAAAACATTTGTATTTTTAGGTATCGCGTGTATTTTGGATTATTTTAATTCATGACGTTTTTAACACTGCAATGTCTGTGGTTACAGGATGTCTATAATGTAATTATCTCTGTTAACATTTGTGATGTTTTTTTTTTAAATAAAAAAATTGTTAATTTCAATAGCCTCGGTACTCCTTGGCGATAATTAGAATTATCAAAACTAATGTATTTGTTAGGGTAGTCAAGGGCGTGTATGCAAACAGCAGACTTGGTCTAGCGTCTATAATAATATACGCTCCCGAAGCGTAAACACATTTTAAAAAAATTATTAAAATGCTTGCGTTTGACCGCCAACTCGCTTGATGTTAAACGATGATGCGGTCTACGATGGAGCACGCTTGCCTAGAAGAAACAGATTCACTCGTGATTTGAAGACACCTAGTTTGTATCGGGGAACACCCATTCGGGCAGCGCATTCCACACACTAGCAGTTCGCTCAATAAAAGTGGAATCAAAGAGCTTCGTACGGGTTTTCGGAATATCAACCATAAAGCGGTGTCGATTTTTCGTACCTAGCAGTCCGATAGAAAAAAGGGCAGGAGGGAATTAAATCATGCAGATCCGACTACAATTGTACTATCTTTTTTTTTTAATGCCACAGGTGGCAAACAAGCTGACGGGCCACCTGATGGTATGCGATGACTGTCGCCTATGGATACCTGCAACACCAGGGGAATCACATATAGGTATGTTGCTGATCCTAAAAGATTATAATAAACTAAAAATCTAAAATCGACGTTCAAAAACCCATATATAACAAATGTAATCAGCATTTATGGTTTTTATTCAGATTAAATTTTACTGCAACTGCCAAAGCTTAAAAAACTTGGACCTGGTATAGGTAAAATTAAATAAAGATCTTTTACGATCTATTACATTAATGAAGATCTGTTACATATCATACAATTTAATGATTCGGTAGGATTGTTACTTAGATTATATATTATTGTGTAAAGGTAAAAATTAGCTCAAAAGTTGTGAATAGAAATCTATTTTTTATGAAAATTTTGCTTTACTCGAGACGTTCCGAATCACGCAAACAGACATAATTAGAATTAACATGACAGTAATAAATTTTCTTTATGTTATAGCGTTGTTGGCGTTGATTCGGAACGCGTATATATACATAGCACAATACGCAAAGGTTTAGGCGATTGAGTTTATCTATGATATTTTTGCAATTTATCTATTAATTTTTTTACATAACACATATAACAAAATACAATTAAATGTAACTTGTGTTTTATAAAAATAAAGCACGATTATAAAGTGCCTTACACACTAGGTTTTTCTCTATATCGTTCTAAGCCTTCTTAGTTACAGCTATACAGGGTGTGGGGTCTGTTACAGTTTGAGTCATCTTGGTATGATGTGCATCACAATTAGGAGGCATATAACAAAATGCCATCGTATCCGCTGTATGGGCGAGCTGTTGGTCTGATCTTGACATTCACCTGCAAAAATAATTTTAGTTAAAACACATACTTGTGTTAGGAAAAATGTGAAAGCATTTTTTTTAATGATACTAGGTGACGAGACGAGCGAAGTCGCTCGCCTGATGGCTCTTCACGCTTGCCCATAACAGCTCAACGCCACTCAGAATTTTGAACTTCAACAGTTCAAAACCCTGGATGGCAATGCACTGCGCTCGTCACCCCGAGATATAAGATGTCAAATCTCTGTGTGCCCTGTAATTTCGCTGGAAACATTGCCCTTCAATCCGAAGTAGTGTTTGCACATTAGGTACTGCTTGGCGGTTGAATAACTGGCAAAGGTGTGGTACTTCCCCAGGCGGACCCCTTCAAAAGAGTCCTACCACTACAAAAAGCATCACCTATTTTAACTAATCTAACATTTGTTTTAATATTTATTTAAAGCATAATCTGTTTTAACCAATCTAACACCTGTCCAGTAGCCCAAATACAGTAGTATAGTTAAATACACATATTTATGTATAAAAAAGCATAATCTTTTTAAACCAATCTAACACTTGTCCCGTAGCTCAAATACAGTAGTATAGTTAAAAACCCAAAAAGCATAATCTGTTTTAACCAATCTAACACCTAGCCCAAATATAGTAAAGTTACCAGTAGCGGTGGCGTCGAAGACGAGGTCAGGCTCAAGGCCGGACCGGTCGCAGTTGGTGGCGGAGCGCGTGACAGCGAGGGTGCCGCCGCGAGCCTCCCGGGACATGAAGCAGTACCGTCTCGCGGCCGTGCTGTCTCGTGTCACGGGCGTCGTCACCACAAACGAGACGCCGTTCTCGTACCATCCACCGTGACACGTGTACGCTACCATTCAAAACAAAACATTGATGTAATTTAAATAAATAATGAGGAGTGATGGCTGACGGCACCCGGTCTTCGGCCCTGCACTAATGACTTACCTATTTAGTACCTACTTAGATAAATTATGTGCAGTGGCCTTAGTACGAGCGCTTGCGAAAAAGTTATTGTTACGTAAACGATAGCAAAATGTATGAAAAACTGAACAGTGCCTCTATCGGACATGAAAGGAAACTGAATTTTTCATGTGTGCACTTGTGTAGTGTATAGTGGTCGTACTAAGGCCACAGTTTCGATGCCATCGCTCAACATCGGTGAAGGAATACTTCGTGAAGAGACCTGTATGTCAAAGAACCCCAAAAAATCAAAGACATATGACATTAACCAACATGCACTGGGCCATCACGGTGTTAGGGCTCTCTGAGAGAAGGCTGTGCAGCGGTGGGAACATAATAGGCTGATATTGACGCTTACGGAACTAGAGCCATCTAGCGGGACAGACGACAAACACACGTTGTTTGGTGTCTTCGTTAGATGGCGCTGTCAGCGTGATTCACAGATTAAAGAGTTCCACTTTCTACTATCTGGCTCCATTATAAGACCGCAATCACCATATGAGATTCAGTAAACAAAATGAGTTTTGTGAGAGCAACAGTTAAAGTTTATTATATTTAAATCTGAAGCTCGTTTCCAACTTGTTTCGTAAATCTGCAATAGCGAAAAAATAAAAATCTGCTGTTCCATTGAAACACACTCAACGATAAGTGTTATTTAGCTATTGATATATGGTGATCTGACCTCGTACGTTCACTGTGTACTTATAGGATGCTGATGCCTATCTTCCGGTGGTTCTGGTCGCAATTTTAGGACATACCCGGCGATGTCTTAAAACTGCCAGACCTGAGGTACACCCCAAGTTAATAGCGTAAGTTAGTAAAGTATGTTTGGCCACCTTGTAAGACATGACAAATTTATGAAAACCATCATAGAGAAAAGGTAGAAGGAAAGAGAGAACCGGGAAGACCAAGAAGAGTATTCGTAGACCAAATAAAAGAGAAGGCAAATGGCATGTCGTACAGGGAGGTGAAAACGCTGGCAGAAGACCACCGCTGGAAGTTACTCCACCGAAAAGAGCTACGCTCTTAAATGTTGTATGAATGAAGTAATGTGAGCTTACCTGTGATATACTCCTTGCTATCACACGTCGAGTAAAACTCCATGTTCTTCACTGAGTTGCACCCGACTTCAAGTCTATTATAGTTGTTCACCACGCAACTAACTTCACTCTCGTCTGTCTGTCTTCTGCTCCTAAGCATTGGAGCATCAGACATGTTCCTCACATTATAATTGAACAGTCTAGTGCTATTAACTCTATGATTATGTTCAGGGATTTCCTTTTCTCGCTTTCTCTTGTAACTTGGAGCTGGTTTTACTGATCTGACAGATCTGTGCTGGTTTTTCTCAATTGCGTATTTCCCAGAGTATGGACACTCTTTTGATTCTGGATTGCTCGCTGAAAATAAAATAAATAAGAACAATGTATACTCAAGTATATATTTTTTTTTGCTCCCGATAAATGAGCTGATATTCATTTCATGAATCCTTCGCTCAGAACTAGAGATGCCGCGGTTAGTCGCTATTATTCGATATTGGACTTTAATCGTCCTTTTTTCATTATTCGTCAAATAGCTTATAGTACATAGATCAGAGTATATATATCATTTCCAATTATTCAAAACTAGCGAAAAATAGTCTGAAATGATTTTTATATGAAAAAATAAAAAAATACTGAATCAAATCACCTATCAAACGATAAAAAAATGTGGTTCAGCCGTTTGGGAGCTACGATGCTACAAATAGACACACAGATACCCAAAATCCCTCTTTTTGCGCGGGGGATTCAAAATCTGCATGCTGGAGAGAAACTCAAAAGAAAGGCTTCATAAGTGACAATGCACTCACCAACTAAAGTAACGTAAGGCGCAGTGACAGCGTTGAAGTGTCTCGGCGAGCAAGCTTCGTCAGGTCGCAGGGTGGGGGAGCCGCGCTGTAGCTCTGCGATGTAGGTGTCGCGTCGGTACAGCACCACGCACACGTACCGAGACGCACTGAAACATTCAAAACGTTCTGTACGATCCGAGTAATCTGAAATTCAGGAAGGTGTCATGGCAGATATAATATGACCTTCAAGCAAAATTGATCACACATATGACCGACTGAAATCGAGAATCACTCCAACGCGATTGTAGATACTGTCCGCGATGCACGGAGTACAGTCTATGTGGTAACTCGCCCAAACTCCAATCTGAAGCCGAAAATCGTGCCGTATAAGATGGTCGAGGTTCAAGGCGTTCTTGAAGCCCAGTTTTGACCTAACATAGTTACCTGTACAAGATAGGCGACACACGACCTAACCGGGACTCCAAATATCTGTCTTCTCTTCTCCAAGGTCCAAAGTCTCTACTTATCAAATGGCGAAGGTAAGACGTGGCTACACGAGCTATACACACAAAAAATAAACTAAAAAAAACAAAAAAGGTAGGTACTAAAGGTACTAAGTACTACATTTTCAGCATGATATTTTTCGGGCAAGCCAATCCTAAGAGCGACTTGAATGAATGACTTTAGTTTTCTCCAATGCGCGATCAAGTGATTATATATTATAATCTTTTGGGAACACCCAGGCAGTGCATTCCACAGACTAGCAGAATTCGTACAATAAACGGTAGTACGGATTTTCGGAATAACCTTGAAACGGTGTTACCTTTTCGTGCCCGCCCTGGCCATCCATAAAAAATGTACAGGAAGAAACTTGATCATGCAGATCCGATACGTTCTACGAAATAATAGTAATCTACATAGAAACTGACCAATGATGCTGCCAATGCGCCACCAATGCCACCGAGTTCCCGCTCGGTGAGCTTGCCTTCACATTAACGCAGTAGACCTTGATATCAGCTCCAGTGTTGTTCGCGATTCTCAACGTAGCGTTTCTTTGGTAGAAGGTGTAGTTGCTGCTGAAGTCCAGGGTGTGCCACGTGTGGGAGAACGTCATCCATGACGGGAACTGGCAGTTGAACCGGACTGACACTGGAAGTTGAAAGTTCAAGTGTTATTTTTCAACCAAATAAATTGTACCTCATCATCACCGTCAGCCAGAAGACGTCCACTGCTGAACATAGCTAGGCCTACCATGTTAGAACTCCACACTGAACGGCAGCCTGCCATCTGCATCCGCTGGATGCCCGCGACTCTCACGATTGCGTCGGTCCATCTAGTGGGAGGCCTACCTAGGCCTAAATAAATGTACCTCATCATCAGCCTATTTAAAGCAGGCAATACACGTTGGCCATAGCTTGCCGAGTGTCATTTCAACCAACGCGAGCATTGGCGTAGCCGAGTGCTTCTGTTTACTCAATGTTTAAGTTTGAACCAATGCCAACTAGAGATTAATATTGGCTCGATTAAACTTGAACGACTCAACCACTTGCCACCAGCCTTTCGCAGGTCGTCGCTTCACCTGACTACACTACAGAGCGTCCTACTCTATGTTTGCCGATGAGCGGTCTCCCCTCTAGAACCTGTCTTCCCTGGTTATCGGTTCTTCTACATATGACCAACGTCAACCGTTGCCATTCGTCATGGCAATGTTAGCTAACATTCTGACTTGAGCATTTGTTGATTACCTCTACATCTTCTATGGTCACTGGGTCAATCCATTTGTTTTTATATGGAAGGCTGAGCAACTTAGGCGGTTATATTGTGTATACTTGTCGATTATAGTCAACAAATACACGTTTACCCCGATCGATTGACGGTCTTTTCTCTCTCCAGTTGGAGAGGTGGGAAACAGCTTCAAAATTTGGACTTTTCTTGCTGTAGTTGGGCTCTGAAGGATCTCTGCCCCCAGCAGAGCGGCGAGCTTTGAGGGGCGAGCGCCCGCCCGGTTTTATCTGACCGGGCGTCGTTTCAGTGCCCACTGTGGATCTATGGCCTGTGGGATGGTGCAATTTCGCCCCTCCTCGTCAACAAAAAAGTTATAAAAGCGGCTCACCTCGTTTCAAGGCCATAGTCCTTGAGCCCTCAGTGGCGCTGAAGAGGCCGTTGCAAGTGGCGTCCCCAGACTGCGCCACTCGGTACTCCACGCCAGCCGTGGCGGCTGGACCTTCTTTTATGCTCGTGCCTGATGCTGGAATGAAATGAAGACTCGTGTTTGGTGAAGCTATGGACGATTTAAAATTATATATTTTACAAAATAGGCTTCTAATCGGCGCCGTGCCATCTATAGTTATCCAGAATGAGTATACCCATTTGCTAACTATAACATGGGGTTCTTCGAAAGGGCTGGCAACGTATACATAGTTTTAAAGCATACAAAATATTCGAAAGCTCCTCGAATATCCGACGTACAAGAAGGAGAGTCATGTTTTTAGGGTGGCCTACCATGTAGGGCTCGACATAATTTATCGTGCGAAAACGAGATACGGCTAGCGGCTAGATATACGATAAAGAGTAACGACAAGATTTTGTAAGCGGCGCGCATGCTAGGCTTGTGGGTGTATGTAAATATACGTATGAATGTATGTAAATAAATAACAAATATTCGAGACACAGGGTCATCTGACACCAATCTAAGCAAAGCTTGTAATATGGCTGTCAGAGATTGCTATACGTACACTAATATAATAATAATATGTGTCTGTTTCTATACTGGGTTACGCGGAAAGAGTGTACTAAGCCAAAAGGGGACCATAATACCCATCATTATGAACAACTTTTACTATGGGACCAACTCTGAAACCTGGATACGAGAGATAGATTTGTCATCTTGACAAAATTGGACAATGGCTAGGAAGTTTAATTTATAAAATTCAAAAAAGGAGGTACCTACGTTCTCAATTCGATCCATATTTGTAATAAAAAAAAGATAAAGCGGTACCACACCAAAAAGTAGAAAAGCCTTACCAATACCATTTGTCTTCTCGTAGACGAAGCACCGGTACCGGTCCTCGTTGCTGGTCGCGTGGTTGTGATGCAGCTTGCCAACCAGGAACCGCAGGCTGCCTTCCTTCCACGTGGCTAAACATTCTAGTTCCTCCACTGGAAATGACAAGGTACATTGGAATTACTTTAACTTCATGATTATCAGTATTTCAAGTTCCCACTGGTGGGACACAGGCCTTCTTTTATAATATATTCGGGACATTTTGCACACATTGTCACCATCTGACCCTTTCTGACCCCCATAAACAAAGCAAAGCTTGTACTATGGCTGCCAGAGACTGATATACATATATTTTTAAATCCACACCTAAATCGATATGAACACCCATATTTAGAACAAACACAAATGTTCATCACATGAATGTTTGCCCTAGGTGGGAATCAAACCCACACCCCCAAGCGGAGAAGGCAGGTTAACTACCAACTGGGGCAATTATATTGATAAGACCTGATAATCTTCAAAAAACTAAACAAATTTTATTGAATAATAGCTAAGAACACACTCCATCAAGTCACTTTTCAAACAAAAACAAAGTAAATCAAAATCGGTTCTGCAGTTTGGGAGCTACGATACCACAGACATACATATACACATGTTAAACTTATAACACCGTCCTGTTTCCGTCGCTGTTTAATAACAGTAAACACTTACAATATATATTCCTAGTTCAACTAAAACAATTAAAATAGCAGACAGCTTGCCCGCGTCAAGTCTGGCGCAGCTGACAATGATTGCTTAGTCTGGTCTGGCCAGTTTGAGTCATACACTGACTCATTGGTTCTGTCAGCTACGCGTGACGATTGCAAAGTGTGATAATAAAATAAGGGTGAATTTATATACTTAATAAAGTACCTAGACCTACTTATATCTACGAGTATAATTTATACATGTGCATCTAAAATTTAACGTGTAAACATTCAATTTGGTAATAATTTGCTTTAAAAAGTAGTGCGCTAGTACGCAAGTAAAACAGAGTTGTCTTATTTTCTGTGAAGTAGATGGGCGAGCCTTATTAGTTGAAACATTTGGAATAAAATATGCACATTATACACCATTTAGTTTAGCTATCGCAGAGTGTTGCTTTGCCCAGTAGATGTTTCTGCATGTGTAGAACTTAGTAAATGTAAATTTCAAGAAAGTGGACTGAGCAGATAACTGTGAAAACGATGGCATACTCTGGAGCACAATTGCCTAGAAGAAACCAATTCACTTTTGACTTGGGGATCGCAGATCGTTCCACCATGAAAGTAGGAGGATGCTGCTGCCATCCTCTGGTGGTTCTGGTCACAGTTTAAGGACATACCGGGGTCCATTCTACCTGTCATCATTACAAAACTATGTGTCCTGCCAACTAAGCTACATCTTCGACTTCTACCTAAAGTCTGAACATCGCTAGATACAAAAATAAACTGCTTCATTTCCTTGCCTGTACTCTCCGAAGCAGGAACATCAGGGCAAGCTTGGTAGTTGAGGAGTAGCCGCGAGTCTTCTGTGCAGCTCTCTATTGAGGATGGGGGGTTCTTGCATTCTCCATGTCCTCTGAAAACACAAGTAATTTATTTTGATTAAAGAATAATCAACCAATTTTGCTTTAGTTAGGTAAAGTACCTAATGATTGATTAACATAAAGTGCTTGCTTTCAGAGTTTCCTAGTGGATAACCAAGTACTTAAGATGCTAGATTTAGACTCGTGTATTTGATTAACTGATTTTGAAGGATGCGTTTCCACTGAAGCTGACCGGAGCTGTGAAGCAGAGTCATGGCATGGCCCGATACATTTTGAGTCAGTGAAATGGTTTCTGTCAGAGTGTACACTTCATGTAAACTCGCTTCTACATTCCTTTCCACTTGCATCATCATCATCAGCTAGAAGACGTCCACAGCTGAACATAGGGCTCCCCCTTTAACCTCCACACTGAACAAAATCCTGCCAATTGCATCCACTGGATGCTCGCGGTTCTCACAATATCGTTCCATCTAGTGGGAGGCCTACCTATGCTGCGTCTTCCGGTTCGTGGTCTCCATTCGAAAACTTTTTCCCCCATCGGTTATCGGTTCTTCAAGTGATGTGGCCTGCCCATTGCTACATCAACTTGCAAATTTAAATAGCTATGTCGGTGATTCTGGTACTTTGGCGAATATCCACGTTCCCCTTGCATCACATTACTATAATCCGCTCAGCTACGTATCTGCTATTCTGTGCTTGCCATACAATTTAATACAGTTCTTCTCGTCACCACTATGACTGTTTCCATCAAAACGGAAAGGAGACGAGATGTCGATTTGTTGATTTGTAATTTATTGATTCCGGCACTTCTCTCCGTTCCGCATTTCTACTGTGTGGACACGCACCCTAAAAATTTACAACATACTGAGAACAATTTGGTTCCTAAAATACCTTGACTCTGGTTTCGTGCCTAAATCAATCTGGTTTCGTTCCTAAATCAATCTGTCAATCCAACTGGTTCAAGAAAATTCTGTACAATGGAAATTGAAATAGAAATCTATTTTTGGAATTACAATTAGGTAGTCAATCTGGATGCTTTCAAGTCACTTTTAGATTGTTTTTTCTTCAAGACCAGGTATATCAGTACTATCACAGACCGGTGTAATGTGACTCAGTGGTAGTGTCAGCCATATGAGCAGATTCAAATCCCATCCGGGCAGAAGGTTGTTTTTTTTTTTTATGTAAAGCAAAAGAACAATGAGAATGAACCTCATCCTGTTCCCGTTTTAGAGATACTAAGTATATTTCACTAAAATACCTGATGAAAACTGTAAATAGTTCCCTTATAAATAGGTGAATAATTTGGCCAAATAAGGTAAATCTCCGAACGTCTAGTTTTAATTACGACTGAGTCATCATCTTTAATCAATGATTCGTTTAAGCCACGAGTCCATCTTGTTGCATTGGCCGTGTCAGATGTCTTAATTAGTCTTTAACACCTACACTTGCAATCAGCTCTACTTAGCTAGAGATTGGAGCCCTATTTTTAACTAACTTCAAAAAAGGAGGACGGTTATGTTCCACTGTATATACTTATACCTACATATATATTTTTTAATGTATGTTCATCGATTTATTCGCCAACTGTCGACTGATTTCAAAGTTTTTCTTTTGTTCTTCCAATTTGGTTCCATTGTCACCAAGTCAGAATCTGATGGTAGCATCCCAGGGAAATCGAGGGCAACCCTTAAATTTTATAGGCTCTTTACGTTTTTCATATAGGTATTTTTGAAGCGGTTTTGTAATCCACTTGTATTCTTATTAGCATGCTAATAAGTAACGTCTTTTACAATATAAGGAAAAGGATTTTTTTGGGTTAGGTATCTAAGCTGACACTTTTGGCAGTCACTATCAGTCGGAAGAATTTTTCGGTAAGTTTATGTCTTCGAGCCGACGCGCTGTGCTTGCGACCTGAGGCTGCGAATATAATTACATTATCATTTTAGTACTAACCTGTTATATGTAAAAGAGAAGGGTCCCTTCAGCGGACAGTCGACAGGGTCGGCGTTTTCTCTAAACATGGAGTAGAGGAGCGCGTCGCCCGTGATGAGCGAACACAGGTGCGGCAGCGCGTCTCGACGATGGCAGAACGCTGGAATCATGGAAAGATTGTACATTTAAATTCGTTGAGTGCGTATCGTTACATGCTATTGGTATTTTTAACCGCCTTTCAAAAAGGAGGAGGTTATAAATTTTTTTAAATAAAAAATACAGTAAAAAAAACAAAATATTTATTTGCTCTTAATAATGTTTGTTACCTCAGAACTTTCGACTGGGTAAACCAATTTTGATGTTTTTTTTTTTTTAATTTGAAAGCTGGTGCTTCCCGTGTGGTCCCATTTAGTCGAGTTCTGATGAAGTTGGTTTTTTATATTGATAATAATTTACTAATGAAGTTTTTTACTATATAGTTACACGGAATCACTTAACCGTTTAACTCTATACGTATAAATAATATTCTGGTCATTTTGCACACAAGGGTATCTGACTCAAAACTAAGCAAAGCTTGGATTATGACTGCCAGAGATTAATATACATACATATATATGATATAGTTTTAAATACATACTCAAATAGATATTAACACCCAGATATAGAACAAACCCAAATATTCATCGCATGAATTTTTGCCCTAGGTGGGAATCGAACCAAGCGCAGAAGGCAGGTTCACTACCAACAGGGCCACCGGGGCAGTCAATATAGTGTAGGTACTCATAGGTAGATACAAGGGCGTTTGGTAGATACTTCGCGAGACATTATAGTTGGCACGAAACCTTTCAAAATTCTAACAACAAAAACTTTCCATCGTCACGCCGTCATACGAAAGCACGGGTAAAATATCTGTGTACTAAATAAAGTAAATCAATTCCAGTAACGAATTGCGAATATTTCCTAGTATTTTCCTGCCAAATGTCAAAGATCAACGCCCGTTCCATGATGTAGATTTTCTCACAGACTGTTCGCAAAGTCAGCTGATGCGGAAGATTATCACGGCTATAGAAACCAATCGAATTTACCGAACAAATATGCTTTGTTATCGATTTGGCTGCGTCTGCTTACTTACCGTACAGAGTTTTAGGTATTTTATGTTACCATGTCAAAAGGAGTCACGATTCTGCTAATGGCGCTTCTACACGGCTCAGTTAATATGGGCATATTGGCATATTGACAATGTGCACAGGTCAAAGTTGGGGCTCTGACCATCCAGTTAAACGTGCCCAGGGAGAGAACGACAACGTTGTCGCGAGTAGGGGGGCTCAGACAACACGTAGTTGTCTCGGGCGGAGCCGTACCGCAGTGCTGAGGGCTCCGGTGCGTTTCTCTGGAGATCCCGGGACCCTCTTGTCATGCACTAAGGCTGGTCACCGAGGGGGGGGGGGGGGGGGGTTAAGTGGGTTGTGCATGTAGCTCTTACCAACATCGGTACAGCCCCTATCATAACTTGTTCCATCAACATACACCGTGTAGAAGCGCCTTAAATGTGTCTTATTTTTAGAATCTAATCCTATACCCTAAATGTACCTCCTTTTCAAGAAAGGTGATAAATATTGCAAGTAATTCATTTGCCGTGTTGAAGGTATTAGGCCTCCTGTTTACGGTCTGAGAGGTTTACTTGGGAGCCTTAGAGAAGCCTAGACGCCATTAATTTGACCGGTCGGGTACCTTAGAAATATACTGGGCCATTTTACCTTGGCGTTTCGAGAACAGGCATATAAACAGCTTATGTAATGGAAGGACTTGACTTGGTGAGATCTTAGGTAATGATGGAATTAGAAGAAGGTACTTAGTTGTTACGGTACATCGTCGTAAGTATGTATGTAGTTAGAGGGTTATGTTTCGGATATTTTAGCAGTAAATCTTATGTTTTGGTCATTTTTGTGTGTACAGGATCGACCAGGGACCGACATAATCACAGTACTAAGTGGTCATATACAGGGTTATTTTTTGCACACACTGTCATCTGACCCCAAACCAAGGACAATCAGTTAAAATCATCCTTACCCCAAACTAAGCAAAGCTTGTAATATGGCTTCCAGAGGCTGATATACGTAAATATATATATTTTAATATATATACTTAAATAGATATTAACACCCAGACATAGATAGAACAAACACAAATGTTCGTCACATAAATATTTGCCCTAGGTGGTAATCGAACCCGCGCCCCCAAGCGCAGAAGGTAGGTTCACTACCAACTAAGCCACCGGGGCATACATAACGAAGGTACAAAGCCGAAAAGAAGTGTGTACTCATCATTATGAACAATGGGCCGATCCCTGAAATCGCGAAATTTTTTGAGCTGTTTCATACATTGTGAATGACATATTTATTTTTCATTATTACAGGGTAGGTACCTATGCTAAAAGTTGTTAATAATGATAAGTACAACAACCTTTATTGACTAGTACCATCGTTCAGTAGTAGTAGCTGTAACAGACGTATCGAACTTGGCTGATGAATCGCCGTCTGACCAACGGGAGAGAAAGAGTGAGAATAGGGGGCGTGGGTTCGATTCCCATCTAGGACAAACATTTGTGTGATGAACATTTGTGTTTGTTCTATGTCTGGGTGTTAATATCTATTTAAGTATGTATTTAATAATATATATGTATGTATATCAGTCTCTGGCAGCCATATTACAAGCTCTGCTTAGTTTGGGGTCAGATGACCATGTGTGCAATAATGTCCCACATATTTATTATTATTTATTTATATAATTCCCCTCTCTTTTTCTCTCGTTGGTTGATGTTGTTGACGTCAGCCATGTTGACGTGTCTGTTACGGCTCTAAGCTCGTATACCCGCGGTTACTCATCTAAGGACTGACCGGACACAGCGTTGCCGATCTGCTGGATCTATTAAAACTCACCAAGTCCGAGTGCTTCTGAAAGAAGGAAACTTACTTTCTTTATATTGCAGAACGTTTTTGTGCTTCTCGTGCATCACCACACATCTGTAGCAGCCTTTCCTGTAACAGAAAGAAGCACGTTCAGATGTTCAGTTCAGACTTGCTTAGTTGTTAAAGAGTCGATTAAAGTTGGCAAAAATGTTGGACCGCCTTTTCCAATTACGTTTCAAATGGTTCGAAACAAAGTGAGGAGTCGTACATAGTTTTTGGATGGGGGGTTTTACGAGTATTGTCTTTGTTGCGGCGTTTGTGAAATACTCAATGTTGATGAGTTGGCACGAGTTATAGCTTTGATCAGGTTAAAATAAACCGGCCAAGTGCAAGTCGGGCTCGCGCACTGAGGGTTTCATACCACCACAAAATACAATAATTATCAATTTAAAACCCCGACTTGAAAATTAGTAAAATATGCAATTTGTATTCGGTGAAACAATGATGAGGTCGTCTTAGTCACCGACTCGCACTTGGCCATTATTTATTATTTGTTGTTATACTTTAGAGTGTGTACTATAATCATGCAGTTTGACGCTTGTAAGTATTACCGTTTTTATATTAGAGCAATTACAAAAATACGAAAAAAAAAACGTTTGTTGTATGGGGGGGGGGGGGTCTTTTTATTTTGCCGTAACATTACATATTCTGAGAAAATTTCAATAGGCTATCTATTAAGGTTCCAAAGATAAAGCCGTTTAACGGTAGGACGGAGTAGGCGGACGGATAGACAGTCAGACAGCGTAGGCTCAGTAATGAGGTCCCGTTTTTACCCTTTGGGTACGGAACCCTAAAAATAATCATCATATCATTTCATATTATTTATTTTAAAACCTGAAGTTTAGAAAAGAGCGGCAAACAACCATGCGGTCCGCTTGATTGTAAGCAGAAGCCGCCGCCGATGGACATCTGCGTCTACACTAGCGGTGGAGACAGTATTTTTCCAGTCCGGAGAGTTATAGATTTTTAGAAACGCTCGGTGGGAAGACCATTGGGGAAAGGACACTACATCTTACAGGTCCGCGGAATAAAGAAGTGGAAAATCGGACGGTCTGAGATTCCCAGCTTTGCAAGATTTGAGGCGAGCTTTTTGACGGTGTCGGGATGTTCTGTAGTAAAAGTTCAAATTTTTGTTACTTAGCACGGTCCAAGCATTTCTGTTGTCTGTATGGTATAAATTTTAATGTTATATAGGTAAATCCTTTTTTTTACAACTTTTTTATTGACTTGCTTTCTTGTTTATCTAGTACAAATTTTAAAATTGATTATTAGCTCACTCAATGAATCTATCTCCAGCGGCGGTGCTGGAGATTGCCTCTCAAAGCACGCCACTCTCACGGTAATCATGCTTTAAGCTATGGCAGACATGCTCATAAAATGTCATACTGAATAGCATGATATAAATCAGCATGATCTTCATCTGTCTAAGCAGTCAAAGGTACTGACTTGCACATGCACACAACAAAGTAAAAATGATGCACTGGGCTAGCATAGTGGATTAGGGCCCAAATTCTCTCTCTCTCTCTCTCTCTCTCTCTCTCTTTCTGGGAGACGGCCTATGTCCCAGCAGTGGGAACACTATAGGCTGAAATGATGATGCTTCTAAGTAGCATGGCTACTTAGAAGCTGGCACGCGACATACAGTCCCAGACTAGTTCGGGAGCCTATGGAAAACAACACAATGTGAAACTAAATTTTGTCAAAATAAATTACTTTGTTTGTTTGTTTGTTTGTTTGTTTGTTATGGCTGTCAGTACCGTAACTTACAGGTGTTGCCATAAAACGTAGATACAAGTGAAGTGTAGTTCGGTATTTGTAATAAGGCAGGAAGTAAGCACTTACTCATCAACAATCAGGAACTTATCACCCTCCGAGGACAGGCACTTGCCCTTGTTGGAGAGCCGGTCGCCCTCTATGAGGATTGGCTGGATGACTCCCGACTGGAACCAGCGGCCGTGCCAGCGGGAGGGGAACGCGCAGCCTGGGGGCAAATGGGAAACCGACGTTAAAAACGAGCAAATACAGTAATAGTTTTAAATAAAATCCTTAAATGAAAATGAATGAAAATGAAAATACTTTTATTACTACAAAACACATCAGTACATTAAAACAAGAAAATATCCTATTAGAAACATTATATAAACAAATAGAATTAAATGTGTTTTGCATAGAGATTTGTATCCTAGATGGAAGTATCTGATGATCCTCACACTAGGCACAGCCTGTATCGTGAGGACCTGTATACGATTACAAGTACCTAATAGTTAAATCTCAGCTGACTTTAATTAACAATGACTAAAATATATTAAAATAAAATAAAGAAGTACTTAAAAAATAAAGTTTCCCAACTGAAAATCAACAAAGGCGCGACTCAAAACCCATAATCCTATTGTGCCATAATCGCAGCAGATATGGCGTATGGCGTCAATATGGCGTAAACACAACCGTGTTTACGCCATATTGACGCCATTCGGCCTGCTAGTACTACCTGCGCCTGCTCAACTCAACTTGACTGAGTTTGGAAGGACCCTTCGCAGGTTGCTGTGCTGCTCATATATATATATAGACTGTATAGTGTGACCTAGATAATGGTCTGAGAAGCGCTCTTGCGCTTGTGACCCGTTAGATGCAACGCCGTCTGCGTTTGTGGAAAACAGCTATTAGACAATCATAAAAAACCTGAATAATGGGCTATCTGCTTTCTTAAAAGCAGATAGGTATATCACTGCAAATGGAAAGGATATTTAAAATAAAACTATTGGGTCTTCTGTGCCAAATGCTTATTTGGCTTTCCAATGCCATAAAGCGGACAGTATTCAAATTTTCATAATAGTGCAGGGCATTTACATTGGGAAAGGAAAATTGAAAAATTCAATAATGAAAAAAAAATACACTGCAAATTTTCTTTTTGGGGTGATAATAATATATTTTCTCTATAGAATTTCCCTCACACGCTGAGCGTGGTCCAACTATAGTGCCTGTGTATATGAAATTCCGCCAGGTAAAGTTAATTACTTAATTTCTGTTAAGGGCTATTTTACACTGATTTATTAACATAATTCGCTAATTACGAGCGTGACAGTGGATGCGTGGCAACACGAGGCAAGGGTTTGTTTTGGCGTGATGAATAGGGATAGTTGCTTTTACACGGAATAGGGTATTTGACTGATTTTACGAAACCTTCTTAAATCGTTTATTATATTATAATAAAGCAATCTTGTGATTTAATACTCAAATGTTTCAGTACTTGTGATCTAAATGTATAACTATAAAATATAATAATAATGTTGTTCAATAGTAAAATATTATTTTAAGGTGTTACTTTTTTAAGCAATAAATCTTTTTTAAGCAATAAATCTTTATCTTTAAATCTTTATAAATCTTTAATGTAAACAAATTTCCTAGGAATTAATTAACTGACTAAAATAAATAGTGTCATAATTTTACTGGTCACACTTTTCGGCGAAACGGTAATTTATGACTTATTTTCTAGCCATGGCCTTGCATTAAGTCCATGCATTTAAAACGAGAAAAAAATCTAATGAAATGAGCGCCAAATCCCTGTGGAATCTTAAATGTAGCCTCCGAAAGGCCAATTGAGGGCCCATTATAGGCATATTACTTACAATAATGAAGCAATGGCCCTCAATTACAATACAATGGCAGATGGCAGCCAGTTGACGAGTGTTGATGAATAGAAATGACTTGGTCGTGAGACTGTTTTCGGCTTGTTAAATTCGTGTTGCATTTGGAGTGTTGTTAAACGAATTAGAATACAGAATTCTTTTCGATTTTAATCATAAGCATCTCATGATATAAAATAAAGACGCTTTCCGCGTCTGTCTGTCTGTATATCCGCTAACTCCTAAACCACGCAACGAATTTTGATGCGGTTTTCACCATTAGTTAGATAACTTTTCACGGAAGGGTTATTTATAAAACTTATCCCCGTACAAAGCTAGGTACGCTAGTTTTAGTTATAAAGAGCAAACAAGCAGGTGGCTGGTTTAAAGCTGTTATGGTTTCTAGAGATCCCTGGACAGCGACCTACAGACACCTGGAACTCCAGAATAACGCACGTGTTTGCTTACTCATTCTCTTTTTAACCGACTTCAAAAAAGGCGGAGGTTCTATGTTCCACTGTTTATATATATGTTTTTTATGTGTGTTTACCGATATTTCCGCCAACTGTTGACCGATTTCAAAAACTTTTCTTTTGTTCTTGACCTAATTTGGAAGTATATAAGTACGGTATACTTTCAAATTAACTCCCATTGTTACCAAGTCAGGATCTGATGATGGGATCCCAGGGAAACCGAGGGCAACCCTCAAATTTTATAGCCACTACATTTTTCATATATTTTTGAAGTCAGTTTTTAATAAACACTGTTTTAAACTATCACGGTTGTTCACTAAAGTTATATGATTATTTACGGGATATTTACCGTGGTAAGGTTGTGGAAGGAGCTCCCGATATTTCGGCGCAGTTACATGCACCATGTTCACGGGAAGACTGAAGAATGCGGGTGGTTGGTGAAAAAGATCGTTTTGTTTGTACCTAACTTTGAACCCCCCCTTTAACCTCCACACTGAACGACATCCTGCCATCTGCATCCACTGGATGCCCGCGACTTTCACAATGTCGTCGGTCCATCTAGTGGAAGGCCTACCTACGCTGCGTCTTCCGGTTCGCGGTCTCCACTCAAGAACCTTTCTTCCCCATCGGTTAACAGTTCTTCGAGCGATGTGGCCTGCCCATTGCCACTTCAACTTGCAGATTTTAATAGCTATGTCGGTGACTCTGGTTCTTTGGCGAACATCTACGTTTCTGATTTTATCGCGCAAAGAAACTCCGAGCATAGCTCTCTCCATTGCCCGTTGTGTGACTCTGAGTTTTTCCAAAAGGCCAACAGTTAAGGACCACGTCTCAGTACCATATGTCATCACTGGCTGGCTACACACACTGGTCAAATACCTTTGTCTTGAGGCACCGTGGTATCTTGGACGAGAAGATGTCACGCAATTTCCCGAACGCTGCCCATCCGAGTTGGATTCTTCGGGCGACCTCTTTGCCTAAGTTGGACTTACCTAACTGAACTGAACTAATAAATAATAATCCCCCATTATTAGATACGCATTAACACTCGAAAATACACAAGTTTATGAAAATAATAGATACAATGAGATGAAAAGTTTCTTTCACATTCACTCCAAATCTTAAACTTCGTGAAATTTCATTAAATTGAAGGGCGCGTCCTTCAATTTAAAGCCTTTTCAATACGAGATTCCCATTTAAAAGGTTCATGACATTCATGAGTACGTAATAACGTACTCGTATGTAGTAGATAAGTATTAAAACAATAGACTGATTTCCCAGAACTTCTCTACCTTATTGAATAGTCAATGTCTTGGCAACATGGAACCTCTCAACCTTTCTCTACATTAATTTGTCTCGACAAAAACATGACAACAAAAACCTAGCCTTTGTCTGATCTGCATTGTGCCCTACATAAAGGACGCCCTAGTGACGGCCCTGGTGTTTATTGATCTAACGAAAGCAATCAATCGTAGCTTAACGACAGGCGGCGTTAATAAACGTCTATTAAGGTAGTGGTGGATTGAGAGAGAAACTAAAGCGAGGCGATGTTTGAAGACAATAACGATGTACAGTGCCTAGAGTTTTTGAGTTTACCTAGTGGTTCGAGTCCACATACAAACGATAATTGAATTATCAATAAAAAAACGACTTTATAAAAATGACAGAGCTGGACCAAATTGAAATGGAATCACACAGGAAGCACCAGCTTTCAAATTAAAAGAGAATCATCAAAATCGATTCACCCAGTCGAAAGTTCTGAGGTAACAAACATTAAAAAAAACAGTCGAATTGAGCACCTCCTCCTTATCGGAAGTCGGTTAAAAAGGGCGTCAAGGTCGTCCACATGATGTGTTCGACTAAAGGCGTCAAGCCTGATTTAGGCCTAATGCGTTCGCACCCACCACGCTACGTTACCATATCTTCCTTGTTTGTCTAATCTGAGGCCACACCACAAGGAAACATCATCAGCTGCAGCCGTATTATGGATCTTTGATCGGGATCGCGAGTGTCCAATTTTGACAGTTGAAAGTGGTTATGACGCAAAAAAAGCGTTGTTTATTTCCAATTTCGTAGGTGACGTAATACGGAATTGGAAATATAGACAACGCTTTTTTTTTGCGTCATAACCCCTTTCAAGTGTAAAAATTTTGACACTCGTGATCCCGATCAAAGATCCATAATAAGGCAGCTGGTGGGTGTATAGTATTTATACCACTGATTGTACATGGTTTTAATTATATGTCAATATCAAAGCAACAGCAAAACGGAAGTCTATTAAAAATGGCCGCGATTTATTAATAATGATCGTTAATCATTAATTATGAAAGTTAATATAAATAACGAGGGTGCTTTACTCGATAATTGATTGGGTCGGCTATTAAACCAGCGCTTTTTGATTGGTAGGTCAATTGAAAGTTAAAATATAACTTCAATTAATAACTTACAGTGTCATCAAAATGATTCATGAAAATAAAGCTTCGGCTCTATCCAAAACCATTATATATTCCGTATCCGAGTGTTGAAACATGAATATTACCAGGAAGTAATCTGGGTAGTCGGAGAGCTGTCCAGCCTTGTAGATGTGACGAGTGACCAAAGAGCTGGCGCTTGTCTTGACCATAGAATAAGTTGGCCATTCAACGTGACAATGTCGCTAGCTTCTTGGGACCTTACATGCAGACAGTTTTTATTCATAGTTTTTAACCAACTTCAAAAAAGAAGGGAGTTCTCAATTCGTTTTTTCTTTTTAAATGTTTGTTATCTTCGGACCACTGAAGTGAGAATGTTTTCGTTTCTCTTTTCTGTGTAGCGGAAGGAGTTCTGCGTCATTTATGAACCAATTTGGAAAATCTTTTTTTAATTGATTGGATATAGTTTCAGATCGGTCGCATAGAAATTGGTTCAGTAGTTTTGATTTTAAATGAAAATAACTGGGTTTTTTTGGAACACATAATATTGTCATGCAAGTAATTTCAGAGCTGGCCCCATAGTTGTTCAAATGATGAGTAGGTATAACGAACCTTTTTTAGCTTAGCATATCATTTCCTTATAACCCTGAATAGATTAATTATACCTAATAGCAAAGTTTTTCAATGTGTAAACTAGTATGAATGTTTTTTTCTTTTCTCTTTTATCAACTAAGGGCAGAATGAACTTGCGTCTTTGGTTTGGAGTATGGTTGGTAGCTGAGATACATCTTGTCTATTTTTCCCAAGCTATATCGCTGAATGCTCTACAGCAGATATCCTACGATAGCGCACTGAAACCGCAGGATGCGCAAGTTTTTCATAAAATACACTCAACACCGTTTTCATCAAACAAACCCTGTCCTGCAAAAACATGATTTATATTAGGAAATATAGTACTGCCCTTCAAGACCCAGAAAGTTACGAGTTATGCCCCTAAAAGGTCATGTCTTGAAGATTTATTTGTAAGAAATTTGTTAAATAAACTTCATAATATATTTTTATGACACTTTTTGTTTGTAATTATGGAGTTGAGTGCTCACTCCGGTGTGTTTTGGGGTTGGCTGAATCATTTATGTCTGGGTTTTGAAGTACTTAAGTAAATACGAAGAAAATAAAAAAACCTGATTCTGTTTCCGAAATTTATTTTAATGCAATGTCCATCTTGGTCCATCGGTCCTTAAATGCTGGCCCATTCATCACCTGCCTAAATATATTTTCAGATGAGACAGGATAAAGCAGGTGCCATTTCTCATCCAATAGATCTGTTATTCCATCCACAAGTTGTTCACCTCAATAGCCCAGACTTTTATAATCCTATACTGTACAATAGTTTCACTTTCCATTTTATAATATTCCATAATTACATTGTATATTTAACCAACTTCAAAAAAAGAGGAGGTTCTCAATTATTATGTATTTTTTAAAATGTTTGTTACCTCAGTACTTTAGACTGGGTCAACCGATTTTGATGATTCTTTTGTTATTTGAAAGCTGGTGCTTTCAGTGTGTTCCCATTACAACTTGGTTCATTTTCATGAAGTCAATTTGGTCCAGTTCTGTCATTTTTATGAGGTAAATTTTTTATATTGATAATTATCATATTCAACAGGGCCTCTTGGTGTTGGCTTCGGCCCCAGCAATGATACCTACCAAATTTTCGGGCTAGACTTCCACACTTTAACAACATAATAATGTTATGTTGTTAAGGTTTGTTTTCTAGGGTTCCGTACCCAATGGGTAAAAAGGGATCCTATTACTAAGACTCCACTGTCCGTCTGTCTGTCTGTCCGTCTGTCACCAGGCTGTATCTCATGAATCGTAATACACAGTTAGACAGTTGAAATTTTCACAGATGATGTATTTCTGTTGCCGCTATAACAACAAATACAAAAAACAGAATAAAATTAATGTATAAGAAATGTTTTTTTTACTTGTTGCCGTTATCAATGTCAAGTAAAAACGAGCAAAAAAATCACGTTTATTGTATTCCCATAAAACAAACGCGATTTTTTTGCTCGGCTTAGCTCGATATTGATAACGGCACAAGGTAGACGCTTGAAATATTCACAGAAATTTGAGTTATATTATTCCCTTAAAAATAAATAATTAAATTAATATTTGAGGGGGACTCCCATACAACAAACGTGATTTTTTGCCGTTTTTATAGATAATGGTAGGGAACCCTTCGTGCGCGAGTCCGACTCGCACTTGGCCGGTTTTTTATGAATATAAAAATAAAAACTAAATTAAATACTGATTACAATCTGATTGGCGAAGATATCGCGTAACATAAGCAGAAAAAAATACAGTCGATTAAGGAAACCTCCTTTTTTGAAGTCAATTAAAAAGTAGTTATGATCTAATGGCACCACAGATTAAGATCACATACGCGTATCTCAAGACACACCACTTAGGAACACCGGCATTTTCCAAACAACACAAACCCACATTTCAATTACTCTATCAGAACAATGAGCCCAACAAAACAGGATGGCATTATACCGGAACTCGTAAACCACTCGAGCCTATAGAAAAAAAAGGAAAAAAGAAAATGGCGTCCCACTTTCGCGAAGTCAGGTGGCCGGGCGGTCGGCAGCCATCATTAATTTCCATTCAGTGTCGAATAGCCAGAATATATCGCGGGAATCGTTGGAACGAGAGAATATACTTACGGATGGTATAATCTCGAATGCGGGACGGAAACCACTCTGGAACGGCTGAGAATAAAAAATAATACCTACCTACAAACTAACTCATCATCATTTCAGCCATAGGACGTCCACTGCTGCACATAGGCCTCCCCTATCGATTTCCCAAAGGGCCGGTTGAAAGCGGCCTGCATCCAGCGTTTCCCTACGGTCTCTTTAAGGTCATCTGTCCATCTTGTGGGTGGACGTCCTATCCTGCGCTTACCGGTCCTTACTTACGAACTACTTACTAACTTACTATTTCTAAGGAACTTTAACTCTATACAGAGTGTTGTGGTATTTGGTCTGGGAGCTGCAATAATATTGTAAAAAAACCGGTCAAGTACGAGTTAGACTCGCGCACGAAGGGTTCCGTACCATTTATCTATAAAAACAGCAAATATCACGTTTGTTGGGAGCCCCCCTTAAATATTTTTTTTTTTTTTTTTTTTTTTTTTTTTTTAAGTGAATATATAACTAAATATTCTGTGTACTTATATTCCACGCGTCTACCTGTTGCAGTTATCAATATCGAGCAAAAAAAGTCAAGTTTGTTGTATGGGAGCCCCTGAAATATTTATTTTATTCTGTATTTTTTTTATATTTGTTGTTATAGCGGCAACAGAAATACATCATCTGTGAAAATTTCAACTGTCTAACTATCACGGTTCATGAGATACAGCCTGGTGACAGACGGACAGACAGAGGGTCCCGTTTTACCCTTTGGGTACGGAACCTTGAAAGCTGGATAATAACAGTGAGGTGTAATAAAAATAATAATCTCAGATAAAAATATCTTAGCGGATAATAAATGTTTTAGAAAATATGTTCTTTAAATATTTCACCGGTTTCCTACTTGCTACTTGCTTGCCTTACGTTCAAAAACCTAGCCAAAGTGAACACAATTCGTAATTTTAACAATTTTATTGCATTTGTCAGAATTAAAACATGCTTGGACCGATTTTAGGTTTGAGCAGATTTAAGATGGCAGGTGTTAAAAATATGAAAGCTTTGTGGTAGCCGTGGTCAGGCGATACTAGGGAATGAGAAAAGGTGCTTTTAATTTTTAGTCTTCCAAAAAGGAGGAGGTACTCATTTCCACAGTGTTTTTTATGTTTTACTTTTTTGTTCTTATTTGATAATTAATGTGGTGGTGCTGAATCCTCAATGCGCGACCCCGACTCGGACTTGGTCGGTTTTATTTCAAACACATACTCCTTTCTCCCCATCGGTCATCAGTTCTTCGAGCGATGTGGCCTGCCCATTGCCACTTCAACTTGCAGATTTTAATAGCTATGTCGGTGACTCTGAAGACCGATGGGGGAGAAAGGTTCTTGAGTGGAGACCACGAACCAGAAGACGCAGCGTCGGTAGGCCTCCCACTAGATGGACCGACGACATTGTGAGAGTCGCGGGCATCCAGTGGATGCAGATGGCAGGATGTCGTTCAGTGTGGAGGTTAAAGGGGGAGGCCTATGTTCAGCAGTGGACGTCTTCTGGCTGATGATGATGATGGTGACTCCTTTCTACGTCCTTCTAGTACATTACCCAGCTATTATCTTTACAATTTCTTTGAACTTCCTTTGCCTAGTTCTCGTAAAAAGTCTGACTCATCTTAGACCTTATCAAATAGACAGTCCAGACAATAAAGCCCTGTATACAGCAACCAAATTATTTGAAGAGTTGAATGGGGAGCCACCGTCGTATTATTCGAATAAAGACGATGATAGTCTTTCATAGAAAATTTTAGTTCGCCCATTTTGCCAACTCAACAGATAAGTTGGTCGTTCTCGTAGTTAGCTTCAATCGTTGGATATAAATCAAAAGCTGTCATTAGGTATTGCCATAGGATGACTAGCTGAAATTCGGCTTTTGTCAGGTTTTGCTGTTAGGTAGACTGATAAATTGACCTATTTGTAGGTTTGAAGGCGAAAATAAGTTCTATAGCGATAAAATTATTTAGTTTAATGCCTACTGTTTGATCAAATCTACAGTAATTTAATATTATACAGAGGAAAGATTTGATTGTTTGTTTGTTTGCATTGAATAGGCTCCGAAACAACTGAACCGATTAGAAAAAAAAATTCACTGTTGGGAAGCTACACTATCCCCGGGTGACATAGGCTATATTATATTTTGTAGCGAGGCCGAAGGCCGAGCTTACACCCGTGCGAAGCCGGGGCGGACGGCTAGTAATATTAATAAGAGTAAAGATTTGTAATTTTGTATGTTTGTAACGAATTAATTAAAAAACTACGGGACCGATTTCTAAAATTCGTTCACCCTTAGAATGCTACGTTATCCTTGAGTAACATAGGCTACTACGTTTATACGAAAAAAACTCCACCCGTGCGAGGCCGGGACGGGCGGCCAGTCTACATCTACACTAATATTATAAAGAGGAAAGATTTGTATTTTTGGGTGTTTGTAACGAATTAACTCAAAAACTAGAGGACTGGTTAAAAAAATCTTTCACCATTAGAATGCTACAGTATCCTTAAGTAACATATGCTATACTTATTACTATAACATTTAAAAAAAAAAACACCCTTGAGGCGAAGCTGGGACGGGCGGCTAGTTACTAATAAAGAAAGATTGTAATTGGGAACTATAATTATCAATATAAAAAAACTGAATTCATAAACATGTCAGAACTGGACCAAATAAAAAAAGAATCATCCAAATCGGTTCACCCAGTCGAATTGAGAACCTCCTCCTTTTTGGAACTCGGTTAAAAAGAAAGCTTTGCCCTTTTGACATTGCGATCCTCCCAATTCTCAGCAGGTGGTGTGTCCAGTGGAGTCACTAGGCTTTGATCTCTCCCATGATATTTGGCCACTCAATCTCTATGGCTTAGGGGCCTTATGGCCTTATGACCTGTTTTAAGCGATGCTGTTTAGGTGATGAGAAAACTTGCGTAACCGCAACTTGTATCTCGGCGCGTTAAGGTTCACGTTCGCGTGACTTTGAGAACTGCGCTGTTTCAGCGCTAATTCGGGCCTGCGTTAAGAATTAGACGTAAGGGCCCTGGACTCTAAGAATTTTGTGGTGAAAGCATATTGCAATCTCGAAAAATGCTCCCGTATATTCTAAAGTTCTCTTGGCAAAATAAACAAAATCACACCTCCAAACACCAATTTCCAAACCCTCAAGATTTCAACGTATTTCACCCATAAATTAAATTACTGTTTCCACAAATCACGTTGTTCGTGTGTTGTTCAACATTGCCATAAGTATCACTTAGGTTTAATGCATACGATTTTTTACGTGAAGCACTTGAATATATCAGCGTACTCCGGGGAGCGAGGCCCAAACGGTTATTTGAGCTAGTCAATAGTGAGTGTGAGGGTAGCCAGGGTAAGGAAACGCGGGCTAAATGGCCCCCTTTTTTTTTTCGGTAATAGTCTTGCGTTTGACCGCCAACTCACCTGATGTTAAGCGCGATGCGGTCTACGATGGAGCGCTTGCCCAGAAGAAACAAAAATCTATAAAAAGTCATATTTATGATTACTATGGATTTTTTATTTTTATCGGGACTTATCGCGCAATGCCATTTAATGCGCAAATGCAATGCCTGCAATTTTTCAAGATCAAGTGAGGGTAGGAGAACAAAATACCCGCACTTCTCGCCGGACTCACCCGCAGTTTTCAGTCAGCTCGTGTTCACGGCCATTGTAACATGGTCGAAACGTCGAGCAAAAGGTACGAGTATCTATTTTTACCTATATTTAATATTGCGGGATAAGTCCCGATAAATATAAAAAACATGTTTTCAAATCGCGAAAGTTTAAAAATTACTACCATGGATTTTTAATGCCATAGGTGGCAAACAAGCAGACGGGCCGCCTGATGGTAAGCGATCACCGTCGCATATGGACACCTGCAATACCAGGGGCATCATATATACGTTGCCGACCCTAAAAGACAGAAGAGAAGAAGAGAAGAAGAGAGAAATTGAATATAATAAAAAACGTAACATACAGTCTAGCTCATACCTACTGTTGTGGCTTTCTTACGAAGGAATTCTCTCTGTCCTATTGTTTTGCATAAATGTTTATTACCATTCTAACGGGATCGCAGATGTAAAGGGTTGCTCTTCGTTGCATGCTAACTTGCGATGAATATTTTCGCCGAAAGTTCTAAATCTAGCTCGGCGTCCGTAACACCTACATAACTTCGATAAATTTTCGCCTTTAATCAGTGTCTTCCCCAACGGTATCACAGTAGAATGCACTGGCTACCAGTGCGTTCTACTTGTCATGACTTATGGAGCCAGAAGTGGTTATTTACAGTTGGAGCTGTCCACAAGCTCGATCAGTGAGCTATGAAAAAAGCTATACTCTCTGTTTCTCTAAGGGATCGTATCCGGAACGAAGTTATTCGCCAGAGAACCAAAGTCACCGACATAGCTCAGCGTGGTAACAAACTGAAGTGGCAGTGGTGGAGAGGTGGTGGTCATATGAAGTTTTCAAGATGGGTCATTACCTCGGTTCAGACAATCAAGGGAAATAGTAAGGTCTACATCAGGCTTGATACTTGCTGCACTCTACAGACTAGGTATCTAGCCGCCTTTTTGCATGTGAACTATTAGTTAATTAATTGATGACACTGCGCAAGTTTTTTGTGTTCCTGAAAAATTTGTGAGTAATGTGTGCTGTACTTACAGTTTTTGCGTTAAGCAGTTTAGCGGTACATTGAAAAAAGTGGGTGAAACAAGGAGATATTTGAACACGAACGATAATTTGTACTTATGTTATTTATCTCCCTTATCTGAGGTTATTACATTTTGATCCCCATCATATCGGAAAATGATTGAAATTTAGAAATGCGCATGGAAAACCGCAATAAAAATAGTTAGCAATGTCCATCAATATGCATTTTACGTTGTCCCCCAAGAGTTAACCCTAGATCGCGTAGAATATTAATACATATTTGCGGCCCAGCTCAGTTGCAGTGAAACGTGATGCCTTTCATAGCATACCTGCCAAGTTTACAGACATTTTGAACCTTATGTCTATGAGACAAAGTCTTTCTGTGGTTCTCTCCTCTCGTAGCGACGTCATGACCGATAGTGGGTCCACGCGATATCTCTGGAATACTTAGAGGGCCCAATGGGGAATAGTGGTGTAGGGTATGGGTAATTCTATTTAAATTGGACGAATGACCTAGGATTAGTGCCTAGGGACATGATACGTATTCATACATAGACACATTCTTTTATACTTAAATAGAATAGAATAGAAAACTCTTTATTTTTCACACATAAAATACATACGTACATAGTGGGTAACATAAAAAAAACAACTTAAAAACTAGTGAAACAATTGGCGGTCTTATCGCCATAAGCGATCTCTTCCAGGCAACCTTAAAACCAACGAAGAAACATGAGATAATATTTTTAGCCGACTTCCTAAAAAGAGACTTCTTCTTTAAAAAACCACAATGGCACTAGTTACCCAAACAAGTGAACGCATGTGAACAGATGACAAACCGTGACGGGTTAACATGAAAAACATTTCAACCCTCACGTGAAGTTGCGGTCTGAGTGACCGCACCGGCCGCCGACAATCGCCGCCCTAAATTGCGGATATGAGTATCTATTTGGCAGACAATTCTGAATTTAAAAGTTGACGGGAGTTTGCGGTTATTGTTGTGATGTGAATTTTGAAAGTGAACAAATCGAAATTAGTGTTTACAAGGCTTTTGTATCAACAATTTGTTACTTTTGTGTTGAGATTGCGAATATGATTGAATTCTTTAAGTGCTTTTTTAAATTTCAATTCTATTGAATCTACCTACGATTGAATTCTATAATTTAATTGTTATAAGAATATAAATTCTTAACCCTGAGGGAGACATCGTGAGAGTCGCGGGCATCTAGTGGATGCAGATGGCGGGTTGTCGTTCAGTGTGGAGGTTAAATGGGGAGGCCTATGTTCAGCAGTGGACGTCTTATGGCTGATGCTGATGATGATGATGCACCCTGAGTTGAGGTTATGTTTAAGAATACATAGGTGTCATCTACTTGTCGTATGAATAGAAAATTAGAGGGCCTTTGGGTTCGTGAGTTAAACAAAATAAATTTACCTATTACACGCTCCATACGTTCGACAAAAACACGTGTGGTTTTTCCGTAAGTAGAGTAAATTTAAATATACAGGGTTACGCGGAAAGGATATACTAAGCCGAATGGGGTTCATAGTACCCAGCCTTATGCAAAACTTTAACTTAGGGACCAACCCTGAAATCGCGAAAAAATATCAGCTGTTCCATACATTTGGTCGATTATGAATGACTGTTTTCTACTGACTGATTATATTTTTCACGATTTCAGTGTTCTATATTAGTAAAAAATGTGCTGTGGACCCCTTTTGGCTTACACCTTTTCCGCGTAACCCAGTATAAACAAAAAATGTTAAATTAAACAGAACACGAAAGCATTTACCAAACAAAATCCACAATCGACACTAGAATGCACTCAGAATCCCGTAACAAATCACATGTCGACCCGAAATTAACCACCAGACTCTCCAGTAAGTTTATTTAAGCCGCATTTCCACTTCAATCGTTTTTTTTTAAACTAAATATAGACTTTCGTAAATATTTCCATAAACACGTGTTAACGGATCCAAATGCTTAAGCTGCGGGGCCATTAACAATAATCCTTTTTATTTCGTAGGGGTATAATCCGCGTCGGGTCTTAATGACCCTAACACCTGCAGTTTAGGGTTGAGTTTTGTTTGGATGATTGTGTTTTGAGAAATAGGAAGAATTCATAAAGATTTTAAGACGGGTCACCACCGTACAGTATTTAAAGTAAATAGCCATTACTCAAGTCATAATCCGAGGTAACGGAGCTGAATAAGTATTTGTATTTTTATGGTATTTTTGTATTAACTTTACCTGAATGGGTGTTCCCCGATAGTTATAATCTGGGTGTCTTTAAATTGCGAGTGAATCGGTTTCTTCTAGGCAAGCGTGCTCCATCGTAGACCACATCATTACCATCAGGTGGGATGGCAGGGAAGGGCAAACCTATTATTTAATTTTAAAAAAGTTGACAATTACTCTTTGTTATCATTTTGTAAAACCTTTTTCCTCAAAAAGTAACTGCGTACGACTTATTTGTATGCGCCATTACCAGTGGTTTTTAACTAGGTAACAAAAGGCCCTGGTGCAAAAAAAAAATTGGGCCTTATCTAAACAGGTTAGGTTTTATCCAATAAAAATATATTATTATAATTACTTTAAAGGTACAAAGCTACTTTATCTTCGGCTCTTTATTGTGCTCAAAGCTACTTACTACATGAGTTGCTTATTAGTTTCTTGTGTGATTATTCTTGGGGTATTCTGAAGGTGAGATATTTTTTCGCAATTGAGTTTGAGGTTCACTGGTCAGGGTCCGAGGGCCCCCAGACTTTGAGGGCCCCGATGCACGGCACCGCCTAGCCCTCCGAAAGCTATGCCACTGGCCATTACTACAGTGCTGCGGTCCTCTACCTAAACCTACCTGAAGCGATATGGTAAGGAGGCGTGGTAGTGCGGCTGGCTTAAATCGAGCTAAATGCTCGAACTCGCCCTTGTCGCTCTTTTATTTTTGCTTGTGGACTATTAGATACTATATTGGTGTCTCTTAGTGTGCGTAAATGAGTAAGTGTGCCGTACTATTTTTTGCGTTAAGCGGTGTAGTAAAAATGTGGGTGACACAGAGACATTTGACCACGACGATCTTTGTAATAAGGCATATCTCCCTTTTTTGTCTGATCTGAGGGTTTACTATACTAGCCATTGAAGAGTTCCACTATCCACCTCCTGGATGCATCACCAGATCAGTTGAATGCTACCAAATTATTGCATTATCATCCAAAATACCTATTATATACTTTCAAAGTTTCAGACCGTAATGACAATTAAAAGTAGGTTAAATCTGGGTTAAATAGACTTGTAAGAATTGTTTACACACCCCCTCCCTATTCCGTGGTCTTGCAAGTTAAATTAATATGAGCATATTTAAAAAGTAGTCCATTTTCGTGCTACAGAATAAATCCTATTTCACTTTGAAATACCTAACTATCATCAAATTCTCAACTGAAAAAAGCACAAAACTAATACAATGCTAAGAACCCTTCTGGCTGAAAAGCAGCCAATTTTCTTATTAAAGAAACGTCTTTCAAGCCCAAGATGTATTAGGTATTTGAAACAGCACTTAACAACTACTGTTAGCCCAATAGAGTCAGGAGCGGAGCTAGGATGAAATTTTAGGGGGCGTTAGACATCGCATTGCAACACTTGGTACAGCTGGCTTAATCAAATAGGTAGATAAATTGACTTCGGAACAGGCATACTTTTTTAAAATTTAGTAATAGGCTTGCGTTTGACCGCCAGCTCGCCTGACGTTAAACGATGATGCAGTCTACGATGAAGCACGCCTATAGAAGAAACGGATTCACTCGTTATTTGAAAACACCTAGATTGTAACTATCGGGGAACATCCATTCAGGCAGCACATTTCACAGACTAGCAGTTCGCGCAATACAATTGGAATCAAAGCGCTTCGTACCTGCAGGTATGCCTACCAATTTAAATGTTCAACAAGTGTTGCGTAAAAGTATTTTTCCTATCAACTTTTGATGACGAGGAGAATCTTGGAAGAAGTAGGAACGAAGTGTGCTTTATGAACTACATTTAATAAAGTGAACGAAATCTGATTGAAATTATTGATAATCCGCTTTATCCTTAGCTGAGGACAGGACTCGTGTTTGGTTTGGGATAGGTGGTCTAAGTCTAGAATTCATCTAGAACTAGAACTAGCGACCACTTTCATCTATTAAAATGTTTTCTATTATTTTAGATACTTTAGAATCACCACGTAACAGGGGCCACGTAACTTGGCTAGATCACCACGGTGCGGTGCCGGCATCGTGGTGATGTGACAAAGCCTTATCTAACTATTCTGATAGCGAAGATCTAATCTAATAATCAAAAATTTATAGTATACTGATTTATTACGAGTGAACGAAACAGTCTAAGAGAAGCATTGACTTGCGTTATGCCAGTGTTTCCAAATCCAGCTACAATCTTTATGACAAGGCCTGAGCTAGAGCAAGGAGGGCGGGGGGATTTAGCCCTAAATCTTCCCTTATTACGACCCGTATCTGCAGATTAATAACGACGATAAAATGTCTCTTTCTGCGAACAAAGGACAACGAGGTAAGAGCGGCTGAGATTACTATGAAAGATAGTTTTTATGGCTAAGACACGATATAATAAGCTCTTGTGGAGTTAATTTCTCTAAGAAATTACTATACTTATCTACTTATTCTATTTAAGGAATTCATATTCTAAGGGTCAATATACGGTCAAAAGTAGATGACCTAGGGAGACTTGATATAAAGCCCAGTATGCACTAAATATGAGCTGAGCGGAGCGAGGCGGGTGGCTTTTGACCAAGTTCCCCTGGATTGCCCACAAAAAAACCTTTTATCATCTTACTAAATTTCTAAGTACAAAAGTGTGTACAACAACAAAATTATGTAAAATATGTACACAAATAACAAAGAAAAAAATAAAAACTATGTTAGCAAAATAAAAAACATTACTTGCATTAAGAAATAATTTAAAGAAACTTTTCAGTATCATCATAAGATAAGGATAGAAGCCACTTTTGAACAATGCGCTTTGCCTGGTTAACCGAAAAGTATTTGGCATCTAGCGTTTTAACAATTTTGTTGTAAATAAATGGTATCAGAAAGTTAGGAAGTTTTTGAGCGAATTTGGTGCTTACAAAGGCACGCAGAGATCTGAAAGTGCGATTTTTGTATTTCCTCGAGGTAGTCTGGAGAGTTTAGGACTTTAGAGTGCACATTTTACAAGCACATTCTAGCTTAGCTTGCCACATTTCTTACCCAATCTTGACCAACGCCGCGTTGTAGTCGCCAACCGCGTTGTTGACGTCATGTCCATTTTGTTGACATTCAGTTGGTCAACATCACCTCAGTCAGTGTCGGTGGATAAAATATTAATTCAAACCCAATTTTATGACATGAAAATTACTTATTATTTTTATATTTGCTCAGAAATAATGTTCACAAATTATGAAACGGACCAATCAACATCGCGTGCGTGCCGTCACACAAACCACAGCATAAATAATAGTGATTGTTAATATTAACTCTAAGCTAATCTGTAAGAAGTCGCGTGCGTGCTTCCAAATTACCTTCTAGGTCAGGCGACGAGATGTCGACCAGAGCTAACTTGGAAAAGGCTTAGTGAATTAGGTTCTATTACAGAAAGTAAGTTCTCGTTTACCAGAAAATGCAACTTATCCATATTTGTATAGATTCGTGGCATTCCTCATTCCTTCTGAAGTGTATAGACTCGTGGCACTCCATAAAGATTTTGATCCCTTACTTATCAATTTACACTTTAGTTTTGTGGCAGACCTTCTGAAGTGCATAGATTCGTGGCATTCTATAATGATTTTGATCCCTTACTTATCAATTTACACTATAGTTTCGTGGCAGAACTTCTGAAGTGTATAGACTCGTAGCATTCCATAAGTGTTTTGATCCCTTACTTATCAATTTACACTATAGCTTCGTGGCATACCTTCTGAAGTGTATAGACTCGTGGCATTCCATAAAGGTTGTGATCCCTTACTTATCAATTTACACTTTAGTTTTGTGGCAGACCTTCTGAAGTGCATAGATTAGTGGCATTCTATAATGGTTTTGATCCCTTACTTATCAATTTACACTATAGTTTCGTGGCATACCTTTTGAAGTGTTTTAATCTCATAGTTACTAATTTACACTTCAGATTCGTGGTATAACTTTGAAGTGTTTTGATGTCTACTTATTAATTTTCATTATGGTCTCGTAGCATAACTTTTGAAGTGTTTTGATCGCATGATATAATAAATTTTATTTACACTATAGGTTCGTGGCGTTTTAAATTGTTTTGATCCGGATACTTATCAATTTACACTAAATTATTTTGTATAACTTTTGAAGTGTTTTGATGTCTACTTATAAATTTTATCAATTTGCATAATTTTTGAAGTGATGGAAATACTTATCAATTTATACTGTAGGCTTGTGGCATATTTTTTGAAGCAATGAGAAATTAGCTCGTACCTCAGTGCTTGGCGCGATTGGATACTACTTAGCACGTGTGGACTGTGTGGCAATAAACTTGAAACAGTTTGCAGTCAAAGAATTTATCGTTAGGAAATAATGCAGTAAAGAAATGTGTTTTCACTATTTTATAAATTACTCCTTTCATGGCATTTCCTTATTACTCCTTTGGCGCAATGATCCAAATCAGATTTTGAACTTGGTTTCCAGATACCATTGGTTTCTGTCCAGTGCTGTCTTTTGGTAGTCGTCAGCTCGGAGTTCACGCAGGCTCTGCATGTCACCAATCCCGTAGATCCTCACCAGAAAGTACTTGATACCTACTACTAATTATTGTGTGAATTGTCGGAAAATTGTAGCGAAGCACCTAAGAATCACCGTAACCACCATCGACTACGTTCGTATTCAAGTACCCGTTCAAAAAGCCCTGCAAAGTTTACTCCATAGCAGCAAAGTTTACTCCACACGTATTATTTTGCTCTAATGTCCAGCAGTGCGTGTAACTAAACAAATTACGGAAATTACTGAGTAGGCCATGCGATGAGTTGCCGATCAAAAACTAACTTGGGGAACTTTCGGGAACTTTCATGGTTAATCTTTGAACGAGCAATCGATAAGGGGTAGTTTATTTCTGAAGAGGTAACCTAAATAGATTATCAGGGCACACAGATTTTGAACGTGCAAGCTCTCTCAGGGCCGGATATAGAGGCATAGAGGCCCAAGGAAGCAAATAAGCGGAGGCTCTTAATTGTTTTTAAATAGGTTAACCGTGTTTTATTCATTCAAGTGTCTCAATAAAAGTAAAAAACGGTAATACGTACAAGTGTCAAACTTGGCAAGATTGTAGTACACACTCTATATTAAAATATAAAATAATAAACTGCCTTACGTGCGAGTCATGTGCGTTAAAGATCCCGAACTGAATGAAATATACCTAACAATTTTTTGGGTGCAGAAACCCCAGTGGGCGAATCTTGTCTGGCACTTGAGCAGTGTTCATAGGAAACCTTATTTAAATAAATATCTGGGACATTATTGCATACATGGTGATCAGACCCCAAACTAAGCAAAGCTTGTAATATGGCTGCCAGAGACTGATACATACATAATATATATATATTTAAATACATACTTAAATAGATATTAACACCCAGACATAGAACAAACACAAATGTTCATCACAAAAATGTTTGTCCTAGGTAGTAATCGAACCCTAGCCCTGGTGCCGGGGCAATAGAATATGGCACCGGTACTCCCTGCCTGTAGTAAGAGCCTACTAAAAGGGGACCTCTGGGCTCGGGATGTTCAAAGTTGGGGCTCTGATCATCCACTTAAGCGTGCCCAGGGAGAGAATGACAACGTTGTGTGGCCGACGTTGTCGCGAGTGGAGGGGCTGAGACAACACGCAGTTGTCTCGGGAGGTGCCGTAGCGCAGTGCTGAGGGCTCCGGTGCGTTCCTCTGGAGATCCCGGAGCCATCTTGTCAAGCACTAAGGCTGGTAAGGGGGGTTTTAGTGGGTATAATCTCACATAAACTGGCTGCACCCCAATGCAGCCGGGTATCTTTGGAAGATTTCCCCCTCAAAAACAAAAAAAAGGTAGGAATCGAACCGTCGCCCCCAAGCGCAGAAAGCAGGTTCACTACCAACTAAGCTAACGGGCTGTCAGAATTTATTCAATACTTTACCACAGGCCTATAATATTACATGTAAGATTTTAAAGTTATAAATCTCAGAAGCCATAACAATTGTTTCTATTAAAACCAAGTTGGTCCCGTCAAAAACAAGCGGTTCAGTTTGTCTGTATTAACAAAACATGAAATACGACCAACCTGGCCGTAACAATACAGAAGTGAACTTTCTTGACTAACGACTAGTAAAACTTGGGGTAAATCAATGTTCTGCTGTTGAGAGCCATATGTTCATCATCATCAGCCAGAAGACGTCTACTGCTGAACATAGGTCTCCCCCTTTAACCTCCACACTGAACGACAACCTGCCATCTGCAGCATCCACTCTCACACGCGACTCTCACAATGTCGTCGGTCCATCTAGTGGGAAGCCTACCTACGCTGCATCTTCCGGTTCGCGGTCTCCACTCAAGAACTTTTTTCCCCATCGGTTAACAGTTCTTCTAGCGATGTGGCCTGCCCATTGCCACTTCAACTTGCAGATTTTAATAGCTATGTCGGTGACCCGAATCGACCGAATCAAAATATCTCACAAGGAAAGAAGAAAACAAGTTTCCATCATTATGGGTACCTTAGATACCAACGTTCTATTCCATGTATAGGTGTGTGTTTGTCGTCTTCGGTGCCTAGTGCGAGTTTTCCCAACTCCATATACCTATACGGTTATCGGTAAAAATTTAAAAATATTTCGAGAAATTCTCGAGAAGAGGGAAACTAAAAAATAAAACCTAGCACAGAAACTTTTGGTGTTTATAATAAAACATAGTAAACAGTATTATCATATTATTATTCGTATTTGAGTATTTAACATGACTTTATTATAACTAATTAGTTAACAATGCCGAATAGTTTAGAAATCCAGGGGGGCAGTGTAATTTTTTCACTTTGGGTGTTCGCTGTTTAAAACAGGCTGGGACAACACTCCTAGGCATTGTGTATAATAGCAACATTTAATGTATTTCCGGTAACATACACAAACTTTGGTTGCCCTAGTTATATTGACAAACACTTTGAAAGTCATCAGAGTATCACGCTCAATATTTTTCGAAGCGCTCAGTATTTTAGTTAGAATTCCGGTAAAGTTTGTGAATGTTTTCGTTGGTTATTAAAAGCAATTCTAATTTCCACACACAACTTTGACCCGCGAAATCTTCAAACGCACACTTTTCAATCGACTTCAGCCTTACGGCTACCTGCTTTAAGCGATTTTGTTTAGGTGATGAGAAATGTTGTAAACCGCAAACCGTATCTCAGAGCGTTAAGGTTTACGTTCACGTGATTTTCCGAACTGTGCTGTTCGTATGCTGTGCTTGTATTCGTAGATAATACCTACGTAGCGTAAATTATGTAGATCGTATTTTGGATACACACTCGTTTATTCAGGTTGTGTTCGTATATTAAGGTTGCCTGGAAGAGATCGCTCTTAGCGATAAGGCCGCCGATTGTTACGCTTTTGTTTTTAAAAGCTGTTTTATTATGTAATTTGTGGTGTGAACAATTAAAGAGTTTTATCTATCTATCTATTCCTGTTAGGTACATAGATACAAAAGACGAAAATTCGGAGAATCATTCGGGTACAGACAATAATAAATTTAAGCAATAAAATATAGTCGAAGAAATTGATTCGTTGTTATTTGTTCATCTCTAGGTTCGTACATATTATAGAAATGTGTAAAAACGAACATTCCGTCGCGGATCGTCCTGTCACATAATTTAATTTATCGGTCAGTTTGTGGACCGTATCTATGTTTTAGGGTCGTAATAACCCTGATTCAATTTGCCCATATTTCTAGGGTTGATTGATAACTCCCCCGTGGCAGGTTTATCATTATCTTCATTATAGATCGTCGCCGGGGACGTACTGAGGTCTTTATATGTGCTCTACTTACCTCTACTTTCACAATTTAACCATTTATGTATCAATATGCATTTTTTTTCTGTAATAGGCTTGCGTTTGACTGCCAACTCGCCTGATGTTAAGCGCGATGCGGTCTATGATGAAGCACGCTTGCCCAGAAGAAACCGACTGACATACGTATACTGCATAGACTGTTATTAAAATTATATATGCGCTTATTATTTCCATTGATGATTTCGTGTAGATAGTAAGTACAATTTGTTTTTTATTGATAAAATAGTTGCGCCTCGCGGTTTCACCCAAGTTATATTCGGGATAAAAGTCGCCTAAGTTACTTTTTATAACATCAGCTATCTGCTAGTAAAAGACGAAAACAAAGCAAACTCCTTGAAGCAACCTCCTTTAACTGCGACATGGATGTAACGATGACTGCGATAACTTTTTTCTATGATGTAATTATGTCAATGTACCTATAGACTCTGTATAGACTTCAATTCATGTTCTTGGTTTTTGTAGGGAAAATATTAGAACACCAAAAAAAAAACACGACCAAATTTTACAGGACCCTCGTTGGGCTAATCTGAAGATTGCCAGGAAATTTTATCAAAATCGGTCGAGCTGTTTCGGAGTCCATAGGGAACATACATACTAGGGCATGCAAAACTCGGGTAATTTAAAAAACCCGGTTTTTTCGAGTTTTCAATTTCAAAAACCGGTTTTTTCGAGTTTTTCGGGTTTTTCGAGTTTTTCTTTATTTAAGCCTTAAAAATATTGTTTTAGTGTGTGCAGTGTAAAGAAAATGCTAAAATGTAATTATATATGTATTTAGACTTTCGTATTCTTATTGTTTAGCTCTAACAAGAGATTAATCAAGTAACGTTTGGTATAATGTTGAGACTTCCAGCCTCCCGAACAAGCCAGTTTCCTTAAAGGCTGGAGCACCATAAGCCCCATACACACTCTCTGCCAGATTATACAGAAGACTGAGGAGTGTAATCGGCCATTATGCCTAGCGTTCGCGGACTATGAAAAAGCCTTTGAGTAAATCGACACCTGGGTAGTATTGCAGTCCCTCCAGCGTTGTCATATCGACTATAGATATATCGAAGTGCTGAAGTGTTTGTAAAGATACGCCAACATGTCAATCCGATAAAAGGAGCACGGAACCAATCCAATTGCAGAAAGGCGTGAGACAGGGAGATGTTATCTCTCTAAAACTGTTCACGAACGCATTGGAGGTTGTTTTCAAGCTTAGACGTAGACTTAGACAGATTCGGCATCAACATCAATGGCGAATACATCACTCACCTTCGTTTTGCCGATGATATAGTTATCATGGCAGAGTCACTGGAGAATCTCAATACAATGCTCAGCGACCTCAGTAGCCTTTCCCAACAGGTGGGTCTTAAAATGAACATGGACAAGACAAAAATCATGTTCAATGTCCATGTTGTACCCGTGCCGGTAGTTATAGAGAACGATACTGTCGAAGTTGTTGACCATTACATTATATATATCTTGGTCAGATTGTTCAGTTAGGTAAGTCCTTAGGCAAAGAGGTCGCCTAAAAAATCAAACTCGGATGGGCAGCATTCGGGAAATTGCGTGAAATCTTCTCGTCCAAGATACCACAGTGCATAAAAACAAGGGTCTTTGATCAATGTGTGATGACATATGGTACTGAGACGTGGTCCTTAACTGCCTTTTATAGAAACTCAGAGTCACACAACGGGCAATGGAGAGAGCTATGCTCGGAGTTTCTTTGGGCGATAGAATCCTGAACGTGGATATTCGCCAAAGAACCAGAGTCATCGACATAGCTATTAAAATTTGCAAGTTGAAGTGGCTATGGGCAGGCCACATCACTTGAAGAACTGATAACCGATGGGGAAGAAAGGTTCTTGAGTGGAGATCGCGAACCGGAAGACGCAATGTCGGTAGGCCTCCCACTAGATGTACCGACGACATCGTGAGAGTCGTGGGCATCCAGTGGATGCAGATGGCAAGGTGTCGTACAGTGTGGAGGTCAAAGAGAGGCATATGTTAAGCAGTGAACGTCTTCTGGCTGATGACGATGACGATAGACAGCGGGAGTCACTAATTACTCTACGTTGGGGCATGTTAAACTTTTTAGTGTAAAAAGCCGCGACGGATTATTCAATAGAACTGCCTGTCATCTCCAGCATTTTATTACCCTTGGAGCTGCTTCCTTCCGTGGCATGCAATGATTAAAACCACGCTGATGATTTATCACAAGCAGATTTTTTATACTCTATATATTTTAATGTTGCTGAATCGGCACTGGCAGTCCTCTTATTTTTTTTATCTCTGTTGATACGAAGAACTAGTATAACGTACGCTTAGCAAAATATTGAAAATAATAATAGGGATGATGATGGTTATTGATTTAGCTATGTTAACACAAAAACATGAAAATTGAGAAAGAAAAAGACTATACATTAAAATACGTAGTATTAGAAATTTTTTCAAAAAATCATAGAAATACCATACAATAACACTTAGTAGCACTTAGTAGCGCTCACAGCGCCTCACTCAGGCAACGTCAAACCAAAGCTTAACCATATATTACTCCCTAATCCCTAATTATTATTATAGATTGTGGTCAAACTGTTAAATTTATTCGATCAGTAGAGAAGAAATAGAGAAACAGTAAGTTTTTATGAAGTTTCATTGTTTATTAATGTTCTACTGGTAGTATTTAACATAAACAATCGTGAATAAAAAAAACTCGAAAAACCCGAAAAACCCGGTTTTTTAATCCTAAAAACCCGGTTTTCAAATCAGTCGGTTAATCGGGTTTTTCGGGTACTCGGGTACCCGGTTTGCATGCCCTAATACATACACCCACCGCATTTAAAAATATTTTAATTATAGATTGGCTTGCATGTGACTGCCACCTTACTATCTGATGATCTACAATATAATACTGGTAATATATACAATGTACCTACGCATCATAGTTTAATGAACTCTTGGCATTCTCTACATTATCATGTAAACTTTTTTGGAATTAACTTTACTTGACAACCACTTTGTTTAAAATTAGTTTGCCATACTTTTAATTTAATAGTTAAAACAAAAAAGTACATATTATTCAATTTATAAAATCGCATAATAGACATAATTGACAGCAAACAAGCATAATGTTCAAGGAGAAAAGGTTTAAGGGAAGATCCTACTAATATTATAAAAGCGAAAGTTTGTGTGTGAGTGTGTGTGTGTGTATGTATGTTTGTTGCTCCTTCACGCTGAAACGGCTGCGGATTTGAATGAAATTTGGTATGGAGGTAGTTTATATCTTGGAATAACACATAGGCTACTTTTTATCCCGTAAAAATATTTCGTTCCTGTAAGATAACTTCAATAAATCAACTTCGTAAGTTTTAGACGGATTTCGATGAAATCCTACTAATATTATAAAAGCGAAAGTTTGTGTGTGAGTGTGTGTGTGTGTATGTATGTTTGTTGCTCCTTCACGCTGAAACGGCTGAACGGATTTAAATGAAATTTGGTATGGAGGTAGCTTATATCTTGGAATAACACATAGGCTACTTTTTATCCCGTAAAAATATTTCGTTCCTGTGGGATAACTTCAATAAATCAACTTCGTAAGTTTTAGACGGATTTCGATGAAATTTGGTATAAAAGTAGCTTATCCTAGCAATATCACATAGCATACTTTATATCCCGAAAAAATAAAAGATTCCTGTAGGATAATTTTAATCAAAACTCCGTTACTGTTTAACGGATTTCGATGAAATTTTGTACGGAGGCTTTTTATGTTCTGGATTAACACATAGGCTATTTAATACTACTAACTACTTTTTATTGAGATTGTTCAAGGACTAGAAATAGACTACTTTGTATCCCAAAAAAAAAGACTATTCCTGTAGGATACCGTAACCAATGACGGCTGGGTAAACCATAACCATAATATTTTTTATTTATTTTTTACTTTTCTTCTATGTTTTTCCACGGGAACTACTAAATGATCTGAATGATTATGAATGATAAATGAAATGATGATCTAAAGATAAGCAATGGGCCATATTAAAATACACAATACTTTTGACCCCATAACAAATTATGGTTCCCGGTTCCCGTGGAAAAACATAGAAGAAAAGTTAAAAAAAAAAACTTTCGATGTAGTTAGTAGTAGTTTTCTGGGCGGCAAGCGGCCTGCGAGTTCGAGTGTAAAGAAAGCGTGACGTAAAAACAAGTAAAAAAAAAAACTTTCGATATCGCGCGGTTCGCTGGGCCGCAAGCGGCCCGCGTTCAAGTTCGAGTGTCAAGAAAAGGTGACGTACAAACAAGTTAAAAAAAAACTTTACATATCGCGCGGTTCACTGGGCCGCAAGCGGCCCGCGAGTTCGAGTATCAAGAAAAGGTGACATACAAACAAGTAAAAAAAAATCGGTGCCGCGCGGTTCGCTGGGCCGCAAGCGGCCCGCGAGTTCGGGTGTCAAAAATAGGTGACGTACAAATAAGTTAGAAAAAACGATGTCGCGCGGTTCGCTGGGCCGCAAGCAGATCGCGAGTTCGAGTGTAAAGGAAAGGTGACGTAAAAACAAGTAAAAAAAAAAAACAGAGATAACTAGCACTGAGACCCAAAGCATGTAAATATTTAATAAAATTCACCATTTAAACATCTGCCAGGCCGGGATCAAACCAGAAACCTCCTGCTCATAAGGCACATGGGTTAGTACTTAGCCATACTGGTCGTCAATAGCCAGGCTGAAATATTTATATCGTCCTAAAATATAAGTATCTACCTACTTTGTAGAGAACTCGATTATATTTCTCTCAAACAACGCTGGCGAAGCCGCGGGCGGAAGCTAGTATGGAATATATCAGAAAATTTACTCGGTATGCTCTATCTATCCCCATTTTTCTTTACGGGATAAAATCTTATAAATCCTCTGGGGAAATCGTTTTATCTACTGACTCTTAGTCATCTTCCAAATTTTAGCGGGTACTGTGACAGCCTCGTTCTAAGTCCGGCCCTGTTATAAATATCGTTTTGGAGACATTACAAATGATCGTAAATTCCTTTTCCCCGGACATTCGGATAAAAATTATCTAAATTATACTGGAGTGCTGATAAAGGGAGTGTCACACCAAAGCCGTACAATGTTAGCTGAATAACATTATTTATTATAAGAAATATCGTTTTATCATGCCTACTTAAAAGATTATTTTGTGAAAATAATGTTTTACTTCATAAATATTTGTATCCACAGTTTTTTAGTCGTAGAATGGACTATCTATCTTCTATTATCTTCTATCCATATCTATACATATAATAAAAACTTAGAGATAAAAGAATCTGTACATAATTGTGAGATATAAAAAAAATATAACTGGCCAAGTGCGAGTCGGACTCGCGCACGAAGGGTTCCGTACCATTATCTATAAAATCACGTTTGTTGTATGGGAGCCCCCCTTAAATATTTGTTATTTTAATATAATTATTTATTTTTAAAGTGAATATATAACTCAATTATTCTGAATGGATTTAGATGAAATTTGTTATGAAAGTAGCTTATATCCTGGATTAATAAAATGTACAACTTTTTATCTTAAAAACATGAAAGGTTGCTGTAGGAATAATTAACAATATAAAAAACCGACTCCATGAAAATGTCAGAACTGGACCAAATTGAAATGGGACCACACGGATAGCACCAACTTTCAAATTAAAAAAGAATCATCAAAATCGGTTCACCCAGCCGAAAATTCTGAGGTTCTGAAAGTTCAAACATTAAAAAAAAAACAGTTGAATAAAGATCCTCCTCCTTTTGGAAGTCGGTAAAAAATGCCTTTATTTGAACATCCTAGATTTCATGTTAGCTACTATTATAATTATAACGCTTATTAGTTGCTATTTATATATTTCACTTACACTATAACTAAATTAGGTACTTGATTTATTAAGCAGGATACCCAGGACAGGCAAAGGCCTCCTCCAATAATGCCCACTTCTCTCTGTCCTGTACTATTTGCCACCACTTTGGGCCAGCGACTTTTTTTTTCATCCTCCCGTCGGGTAGAGGGTTTTCCTCTCTTTCTTTTCCCTTGAAATCCTCTCGATACGATGGTAAAAATAGTATAATTCCATCAAAAAACTCTAATTCGATTATTAGAAATCTACAAACAAAAATCAAGTAAGTACAATAAGAATGATCACACGTGACTAATTTTATTTATCGCACCCCCATCTTTCCCCCGACGCATTTATTACGGAGCTAGGACACAGAATAGATAACAGTATGGGCCAATAAAACCACTGAATCAAAGAGAAAAACTGCTGGCGGTTCTATAAATATTTTATTTCGGATAGTGAGAAGTGGGGGGTGCTGGGTTTTGTAGTTTATGGGACGGGCTTTGAAATATACAACGTGTAACAAAAAGGTGTAGTAATACTGAAGGGTATGTATGTAGTCATCACTATGAACAACTTTTACTATATGACCAAACCTGAAATCGTAAAATCAAGAGCTGTTCCATAGAAAACGACCATTGACACTTGAAAAATTATTGGCGAAGTTGGAGGTCAAACGCAAGCCTATAAAAAAATAGTTTTTTATGAATTAATATAGGCTTGCGTTTGTCCACCACCTCACCTGATGTTAAGCGATGATGCGGTCTACGATGGATCAAGCTTGCTCAGAAGAAACCGATTCACTCGTGATTTGAAGACTCCTACTTTGAAAATATCGAGGAATACTCATTCAGGCAGCGCATTCCACAGACTAGTAGTTCGCAATTAAAAGTGGAATCAAAGCGCTTCTCTCGGGTTTTCGAAATAGGTATCAACGATAAAGCGGTTTCGATTTTTCGTGCCCGCTCCGGCAGTCCGATAGGAAAATGGGCAGGAAGAAATTAGATCATGACGATCCGATGCACACTCTCCGAAATATATCCGAGACGTATATATATTATGTGTTATATATATATTATAAAAAAATCTCCTTGTAAAAGGTAACGTATAATATGCTAGAGCCGCCACATGTAAAAAGCTTTACAGAGCCATTCGCGCGGTTTTTGTCTCTTTAATTTTAATGCAGCGTAAAGTTGCTAGTCTATCAGTTTTTTATCGGATACATTTCGGAGAGTGTGAATCAGATCTGCATGATCTAACCTCCCCATTTTTCTATCGGACTGCCAGAGCGGGCACGAAAAATCGACACCGCTTCACGATTGATATTACGAAAACCCGTACGAAGCGCTTTGATTCCACTTTTATTGTGCGAATTGCTAGTCTGTGGAATGCGCTGCCGGAATGGGTGTTACCCGATGGTTACTGGTATCTGGGTGTCTTCAAATCACGAGTAAATCGGTTTCTTATGGGCAAGCGTGCTCCATCGTAGACCGCATCGCGCTTAACATCAGGAGAGTTGGTGGTCAAACGCAAGCCTATTTCAAAATTTAAAAAAATATATAAAAAAACAACTTATTTTTGATTGAAAACGTCAAAGAATTCAATAAACAAAATATATTTATTATTAAAAAGTGACCTTAATCGTTGTAGTAAAAGAAACAAATCCAACTTGTACAATAACTCGTGGTCAATGTCTAATATCTACCAGTTCTAGTTTAGTATAAAAATATTTCCGCTGGCAACATTTCCTTCCAACATTTAAAAGGCATTCCATCCTAAACTTCAAACTTCCGATAAAGTCAGCACAAAGAATCCCAGAAGTAAAATCCGACCCTAAATCATAGTCACCCCACACGGAACCCGGGAACTTTTACTAATGTGTACTAGTCAAATGCTCTCTCGAGAATCCCGCCATTGAATAAGCCACTTTACTACCCACACACAGAGTGCAAAATCTATTAAACCTTTATTGGGGTGTATATCTGGAATCGTCTGCCACTCATGCATATGGAAATGGGACCACAGGTCATGGAGTAGTACTCGATACTGATAGTTTACCAGGGTTTCGAGGAATTGGTAGTTTTTTTTTATTGTAGGTAAAAAAAAACAGAAAAATACCGATTGAAAAAAATATGAAACAGAGATAAATAGTCGTCTTTTCCTACTTTAAACAATTTTGGTCATTCTAGATTGTCTACTTCCACGGTTAGCTTAAAATTATAAAAAACCGGCCAAGTGCGAGTCGGACTCGCGTACGAAGGGTTCCGTACCATTATCTATAAAAACGTGGAAAAAACACGTTTGTTGTATGGGAGCCCCCTTAAATATTTGAGCTTTTCGTCCTGTTTTTTTGGATTCATTCAAATACCCAATTACTAAATGATTTCTACGATATAATATATTAATATACAGATTTCATAATTAATTATTTATGATTTCATATTTTGCTCCACTAAACGCGACTTTAATAAAATATATTAAGCCTTATGGTCATCTGTAGTAACAAGCCTTACTTAAAAGTGGGAAAAGACTCGCCTTTTTTGCTAACTACCCGCATTTTTCAGTCTGCCTGTAAACATGTATTGTGCGCGTAACTGCGTCGAAACTTCATGGTAAATATCCCGTTAATACTCATACAATTTAAGTGAACAAACGTGATAGTTTAGATCTGAGTTATGAAAAAAAGGTTCGAGATTCTGATGAAATAGATCGGTCTAGTCTGGAAAGATTTTCGGCAAATATTTTCTTGTGACTGTAAATATGTTTTTATTTTATTCCATGTATCAGATGTTTCTGAGAGTGATTGATATTTTATTTATGAGGTACCTACTAGGGTACAAAAATATAGAAAAGCGTTTGCTCTGGATCTAGCATTTATTTAGGTACCAACTCTACTCGCTTTTTGAAAGGATTCAACCATCCAGTCGCGTTAGGAGTTTGGAAATAACGGAAATTCATTCTACACGACAAAATTGTTATAGTTTGTTATAAAAATATTCCCTATCCTGATTCCATCAAATTGTTGTATTGTCATTGCAATAACATATTCTGGCAACTCACTCGGAGTCACACAACGGGCAATGGAGAGAGCTATGCTCGGAGTTTCTTTGCGCGATAGAATCCAGAACGTGGATATGCGCCAAAGAACCAGTCACCGGCATAGCTAATAAAATTTGCAAGTTGAAGTGGCAATGGGCCCACATCGCTCGATGAACCGATGGAGATGAAAGGTTCTTGAGTGGAGACCACGAACCCGAAGACGTAACGTAGGTAAGGCTCCCACTAGATGGACCGACGACATCGTGAGAGTCGCGGGCATCCAGTGGATGCAGATGGCAGGATGTCGTTCAGTGTGGAGGTTAAAGGGGGAGGCCTATGTTCAGCAGTAGACGTCGTCTGGCTGATAATGATGATGATGACTCTGGCAAAGTTTCAAATCAACAAAGTCGATAATACAAATACAAAAGTTTTTTTAAACCACTATAAAAGAGTTGAGAATCTTCAAACTGATTAACAGATTTTCTTGAATCATAGCAAAAAAAACTTTCGATCAAATCATATTAAAAAAAAAAAAAAATAACGCGAACAAGTCCGCATTTGACCACCAACTCGCCTGTTGGTAAGCGACGATGTGGTCGAAGATAAAGCATGCAGACTTAGAAGATACCTATTCACTCTCGCCTTGAAAAGGCCCAGATTATATCTTTCAGGAAACAAGGAAGCCGGCAGGTTGTTCCAATCCTTGGTCGTACGGATTAGAAACGTAGAATCGAAACGTTTGGTACGTATCCAAGGAAAGTCCACAATGTATGGGTGGTAATGGGCCGTTTTCCTACTTGTCCTGTAGTAGAAAGGGGATGGTAGGATAAGGTCATGTAGCTCCGATGCACATTCTCCGAAATGAATCCTATAGAAAATTGACAGACTCGCTACTTTACGTCGGTGTTCAAGACTGAGAAGTTTCGTAGCCACTAACTTCTCTTTCCAAGCATAAAACTAAATCGAAATCGGTTCAGCAGTTTGGGAGCTACGATGCTACAGACACACACAAACACACACACGCGTTGCGACATTCAATTTGATGTCATTTGTATTGTATTTCTTTATTGTTTTAATTGATTATTGCCTTTATTATTATTTATATTTTGTTTGGATTTGTTTATTAACTTATTATTTTAAAATTTACTGTCTCTATTAATATGACTTATAACTTTTGTTTGTTTTGTGTGATTTGTTCTATTGAATGAATGTAAAGGTTTTATGGTTGCCTGAAAAAATAAATGGCATTAAATTAAATGTCAGTAAAAAATAGTTACAAGTGAATCTATAAAGTCGTGTTTCAAATAACTTTTGATTCTTTTATTTTCTATCACATTTTTGATCTGATTATTTAGTTGGAACGCATTTACTTCCCGCATCGATACAAGCAAGCTATTGATATTTACCACTCCAATATAAGAACCCATCTCTCCCAGTAACGACTGTTTCGTTAACCACCGCGCCGCACCCGCCATAATAGTAATGACCCAGAGTATAACAGAGAGACATCTACGAAAAATTTAATAAAAAATATTAATATTTGTACTCTGTGAGAACATATATTATTTACACATCGGAAGAGAAACCAGTATATTCATTTAAAACCCCAACTTATTCGAAAAGAAAATTAAAAAACAGACGGCATTGAAATCGGATTAGCTTTTATATAAAAACAGACCGCATTAAAATCGATCCATCCGTTTGGGAGCTCTGAAACCTCATAGGTACGTATGTCTGTGTCTGAACTAAAACTCGGCGCACGCTACGCATTGAGCTGACTTTTTGGTTAGTTGTAAGGCAACCGCGATCCGACTACAACGCCGTGCGATGCCATGGCAGACAAGCCACGTTGAACATTATGCGAGCGACATAACGTCTAAATTGGAGTAAATGTGGCATTACGGACTTCATCTCTACATAGTTTCTTTTCTTCTCTAATAGTATAAAATAAAGACGCTTTCCGCGTCTGTCTGTCTGTATACCCGCTAACTCCTCCCAAACCACGCAACGGATTTTGATGCGGTTTTCACTATCAGTTAGATAATTTTTCACGGAAGGTTAATATAATAAAACTTACACCCGTGCAAAGCCGGGGCGGGTCGCTAGTTTATTATAAATTGATGTCTAAGCGAGTACAACGATGCGCGGAAGATTTTGGAGTAAAAACTAAAAGACTATAAAGACCGCCGAATGCGGTTAAAACTATAGTCGGAGTATCCGGCCTAATCTTACGTGAGTAATTCCCGTGTAATATAAATAAAATATATAGTGTAATAGTGTGTCATGATTGTGATAATGATTCCAGACATGCCATCTTTATAATCATCAAAACTAAATAGCAGTTACGGAGATGAACGGAAATAAACGTTCATAGGAACAATCTTTGAAACTGATCTAGGGAACGAGGGCGAATATGCTTGCAATGCGCCTGATGGTAAGCGGTAATCGCCCCCTATTAGCACCTGGAACACTAGTGGTGATGTCGATGCTTTGCCTTTGGGGGAAGAACATTTCACATCTCGCAGGTTACCTATATCTTTCGAGTTAAACATCTCTTACTTCGATAGTCTGTTGTAATGATGATTGAGAACGGACAACATTCCCAGGCCGTAGTTAAGGCGATGCTGTATCCAAATTAAAATTAAAACGGACGCATTAAGGCTCGGCGAATCGTTAGTCTTAATTTGAGTTGGGCGATGAATGCGCGCGCTGCAGTGGGCGCGTTGCCATACGATGAATAAATCTTTACGATGCCCCCATTTCACGAAATTAAAAGAAGTTTGGGAAATTGTTATAGTCAACCTTCTAAGTAATAAATATTCTAGTAAACTCGAAAGTGTGTATGCAAGTTTAAAACGAAAGAACTCATTATGATAGAAACAATAAGGAAATGTGTCGATGTCATTCGATGTGACTTTTTTACATAAACCAAAATAATTGTTATCTAAATGGATTACAAATTCATTACGTACACACATTGAGATAGGCTCACCACAGCCATAACATATAAAATATTCTCTGATATTGGTTAAATTAGCTAAATATTACAATTTTTACTGGCAAACCCCACTGGCAAGTTTATTCTGTACGAACTATACAATATACCACACTATACCTACACAGTACAGAATCACAATCAACTCTGCATCCAAGTTACAAACTGGCGCAAATAACATTCCTGACGGGCCCCGGAGTATCATTAATAACGACTAATTTAACCCTCCACTAATCCATAGCTCCCAAGTCGCGGCAGCACATCTCGCAGTGTAACATATGCCCTAAATTGAAATGCACAGTCAGCAGCAAGCGTGATTGACGAGCGAGGTACGCAAATACATGCAAATACGTGCCTTTATAATACACGATTGAAGACTGAACATTACCAATACACGATTGAATGCTGAAGATTACTACAAAATAATACATTTGAAAGATGGTGACCGAGCGGTCGTGTCTTCTGAAGGTCTTCCCACCAAGCCTCAACATGGAGCGTTTTATGAAGCGTTCTTACAAACATTTCTCCGGGCTGGCAAAGCATCGACAACACCGCTAGCGTAGGCGGCGATTACCGCTTACCATCACGTGGACCGCTAGCATTTTTGCAGGTCTATTCTATAAAAAAAAATGTGGGCTTTACAATCTAACGGCACGTGGTCCGATCCTCAGCACTGCACTAATGACTTGTATTTTTAACTAAGTGGCGTTTCGACGCAATCTCTCAAAAAACGGCGAAGGTAAGAAGAAAATAAGAAGAAGGTAATGATTAAGTCTTAAGGTTGGAAGATATAAATGACGTTCGTCAATATGCACTGTCCAAACAGTGGGCTGATTGACAGACACGTTCTCGTGTCTGATAAATGCACGATTGAATGCGGAAAAAACAAATCTTTGAAAAACAGGATTGCAAATTCCGGTGTCAAAATTTATGCTTGTAATCGAACACTGCCCGTGAAATTGTTTTAAAGTTAGGTGCAGACAAAGCGATCTACCCTCTTTCTTGGTCTTAATATCCCGTTAATAATCATATAACTGTCATTCCTAGATTGTTTTTCTTTAGATAATTACTAGAAAATCTTTACCCATACCGTAAATTGAAAACGATTCCAGCACCTACCTTATTGGCTAACTCGTTCTGGTTAGTGATGACCAAGTTTACGTTGAAAGTAGCATCCTAAGGCGGCCAATGCTTTTACAATGTCTGCGTTACGAGTTTCTAGTTGCTCTCATTTCGATTACTTCCCTGGAGCCATGCTTACTCTGGCTTCGGGAAAGTAATAAATGAGATAGAGTGTAGAATAAACATTGATGGCCAGGGCAACTACAATATTTGCACCAGTATGTAAGCATTACAAATAAGATCAGGGAATTTCGAAGTCTGTTTTTTTATTTATTTAATAATAGGCTTGCGTTTAACTGCCACCTCGCCTGAGGTTAAGCAATGAAGGTCTACGATGGAGCACCCTTGCATATATAGAAGAAAACGATTTACTCGTGATTTGAAGACGCCTAGATTGTAACTTACCTGTCGGGTATCACACATTCAGGCAGTGCATTCCAAAGACTAGCAGTTTACACAATGAAAGTGGAATTAAAGCGCTTCGTACGGGCTTTTAGTATCGATCAACCAAGAAGCGGTGTCGCCTTTTCGTTGTTTTCTTATTTGGTGAATTTCACTTTGGAATATTTATTTTACCTTGTATTATAGTAGCGACCCGGCTTTACACGGGTCTAAGTTTTATTAAATACTTATATTATATAAACCTTCCGTGAAATAATATCTAACTGATGGTGAAAAACGCATCAAAATCCGTTTTAGTAATATCACGGAACTGATAAAAGAATACTATTCCTTCTTAGTCAAACCGTGAGTCAGTTTTTGGCACATGAAAGACATTATTCGTACTAGGAAAAACTGATTTACTGAACTGATAGCGCATAATTTTAACGAGTCACTGCAATTGCAATTTCCGTGTTGGTATTTTATGGGTTGGCGGATGAGATAGAAAAATATTTGAGTAATAGTATTTTTTTCTATCTGCTCAGCCACCATCATGAAAATGGCGTTATACTACATATACGGAATGTTATTCCAAACATAACCAAAAAAAAAAAAACATTTAGCGATTTTTTTTACTTTAAAAATGTTGAAACGTGCGCAATCATAGATAGCTATGACCGTTAAACGTAGCCAACTTAAAAAGTTGTGATTGCCTGAGGCCTGGTGCAGTTAATGAAGATCTTGTCAGCTCATCCTTTACCCCCCGTGATGAAAAGGAACTGAATTTTGAGCAGGAACTTTTTCGAGCGGCAATCCTAGGCGCGAAATGAATGAATGACTTTTGATTTCTCCAATCACAAGCGCCATACGATACCTCCCCCGCGACCGACATGACTTACACCGTGCACAAGCAAATTATGCCTGCCTCATGCGTGCAGTGCAGCTAAAGTCGAGTCGTCTCGTCTAAAAGCTAAACAGGGCGCAAGTTATTAAATTCGCACACGCCGCGCGTCACTAATTATCGGCCCTCGGACCTCGGCTTGGACTCTGCTGTCCTGCAACTGGAAATGGCGATCATCAGGACATTGTGATGTCAATCAATGTCAGAAAGCTTGTTATATCACGCTAAATACATTGCCGACCCTTTCTTTTTAAGAACCGCATATTGTAGCTCGAAAACAACGAGGAAGGTAGCTCATTACCTACACACTTTGCAGGTGTGAGACAAGAAAGATCGCGTGTTTTTTTTATGCCATAGATGGCAAACAAGCAGACGGGGCCGCCTGATGGTAAGCAGTCACCATCGCTTATGGATACTTGTAACACCAGAGGCATCACAAATACATTGCCGGCCCTTTAAGCGACCCTTTTAGTGTGCCATTTCCACTGATCTACCACACCACAATCCACTGATTTCTTTTTGTCTCTTATAAATGTACCTACATATATGAGATACATATCTAGACTAGATTAGTTCCTACACTCACATAAAGTAATATGGATTATTCTCGCCTATTTCTTACTCTATTTCAAGTAATACCTAACCGCTATGAGAATAATGACCAGCAATAGGGATAAGTGGCAGTGATCAACTAAATCGCGCGTTGGTCCCTCCGTACCAAAATGCTGGTCATGAAATTATTAGCAGAATCTCGTAGAAAATAGTTTTCTTAAACCTTAAGGGCTTTAGCAAGCCGCAGTGCATTGATAAAATGTTAGACAGGCTGCATTATATGAGAAAGACCTTTGATTTATATCGTAATGCAATGTTATTCTGAAGATAATGCCACGCGGTTTTTACAAGCTTTTAACTAAGTTTTAAAAAAAGAATGACGCCACACTAATTTCAATATGGCGGATGCCTCAAGATGTCGGACAAAATTATCTTATCTACCATCAAATGAAAGGGTTTGCTATTTGACCACAGCTGCCTTGATGTTTTACCTGGATTTGGCTCTCAAGTGGAGTTGGTAGAACACGACAGATTTCCATCTTGAGAAAGCAGTCAGGTAAACGTACCTCTACCAATACCGCCATGTTATGGATTCTTTGTGACGTATTCTTCACCGAACGCTCAGTCACAACTCACGAACAAAAAAAAACAGTTAGAAAAATAAAAATTATTGAGTAGGTCTGCGTTTCACCACCAACTGGCCTGTTGCTAAGAGACGATGTGGTCGTAGATGAAGCACGCAGACTTAGAAGATTATTCACTCCGACCTTGAAAAGGTCCAGATTATATCTGGAAACAAAGAAGCCGGCAGGTTGTTAGGATTCGAGCCCGTACCCTACGGTGCAACGGCGTGGTGCCTGACTGCGCACATCATTGAACTAGTATTCTCATTCAAGGGGATTGAAAAAAGATAAGAAAGCGTTAGCTCTGAGATTGCGATTTCACATTCTCAACACAAATTACTCATCACTTTTCTCGACGGCGATGATACCTCACAAAATATGAAATGACGGCGGGGGCGACGTCATGTTTGTGTCAATCGAATTTTACTTACACAAAGCAAACTTGGGGCTTGGAGCAAGAGAAATAAGCGTTTTAACACGAACGTGAATGAACTGGCAGCATTTCGTGGTTTTAGCTGCTACCACAGTTTTTTTTTTTGTTAAAATTAGAACGGCTGTCAAGGCATTTTTGTAAGAATTGGTTGTAGCCAGTCGCCATATAAACAAAACGTCAGTCATTCGAAATGAGTTAGCAACTGTAACGCGGAGTTCGACGCGTTGATCTAAACAAGAATGTTCAATCAAGGTTCTGTCATAATGCCTGGCGAAAGATTTTTCTTTCTTATTTCCATTTTATTTACTTCTCTTTTCAGTGGCTGCTGGCTACCTGGAACCATGAACTGTAACTGTGTCAAAACCTGTTTTTATTTAATTTGCTATGTTAGTTTGGGTCAAATCTTGCAACTGAAGTTTAAAACAGTTATCCTCAACCAATCGAGCTGAAATTTTGCATACAGGTTTAGTTTGGATGATAATGCATGGTTAGCTAGGTGACGTCATTCTAAATCCAATATGGCGGACTCCCAAAGATGGTGGACCAGTTATTTTTTATATACCCCCATGATAAGGGCACCAAATGAAATGGTTTGCTGAAAATATAAAGCTACTTCCATATAAATTTATTCAAATCTGTTCAGCTTTTACGGAGTTGAATGCGGAACCACATACGCACTTACATACAAACTTTCGCATTGTCACGATTATTTTTTCAGTCGCTTTAAGCTCATAGCATACACCACGCCAGCAAACATCTCACGTTGATATGACAGCTTTTATCAGGTATTGTTTGGCTTTTACGATTGATGGCGTGCGAGGGTTACTTTTGAAACGTTCTTATTTATTCCTTCAGGAACGTCAGGCTTCTCAGGTTAAGCTAGCTTCCACAAATTGCGGTTGAGGTTAAGCTCGATAAATCTTCTTTTAGTGCCCTTCTACAAGTCCTCTCGCTCTTAGCTCAGTGAACTTCTACAGTCTAAGTCTTGTGCTAGTCAAAAGAACTTTTTACGCTTGTAATGCACCATTATGCTTGATGAATAGAGGTAGAATTGCTTGGTTGGTGTAAGACAGAATACATAATACTTTAATGAAACCACAAATAAGATACAAAGAGCGGTCTTATTGATACTCTTCCAGACAACCTTTAGATGAGTGAATGAATATTGTTATATAATATTAGGTCGGGGAAAAAGTCTTTTCGTATTTTGTATGTATAAGGTTGTAGTAAAAATCTCATCCGTTGTACTGTTTGTATCTGGCTGGTTTTGATACCATTAAAAATATGACATTTTAAAAAAGGAATACAAAAAGTTAAAAGCAATTTCCCGCCATTTTTCAATTGTTTTTTTGTTTGATAAAATGAGTGAATCTAACGAAGAAATTCGATATATTGTGAAATTTTATTACAAAAAAGGGAAAACTGCGACACAAGCCGCGAAAAAAATTTGTGACGTTTATGGACCTAATGCAGTGTCATCAAGAGTAGCACAATGTTGGTTCAAACGTTTTCAGTCAGGGAATTTTGATGTCAAAGATGCAGCTCGCTCTGGTCGCCCTGTTACGGATAAAGTAGATGCCATTTCTGAAAAAGTGGACCAAGATCGGCATATTAATAGTTACGACGTAGCTGAAGAACTGGGGATTGACCACAAAACAGTTTTGACCCATTTGAAAAAAACTAGGTATACAAAAAAACTCGATATTTGGGTGCCACACAAGCTCACTGAAAGAAACCAAATGAATCGTGTACTCATTTGCGACTCTCTATTGAAACGTAACGAAACCGAACCGTTTTTGAAAAGATTGATCACTGGTGATGAGAAATGGATCACCTACGACAAGAATGTGTGCAAACGATCATGGTCAAAGGGCAGTGAAGCACCACAGACTGTAGCGAAACCCGGATTAACACGTAATAAGGTGATGCTGTGTGTATGGTGGGATTGGCAGGGCATCGTTCATTATGAGCTTTTACCGCCGGGCAAAACCATCGTTTCGGATCTCTACTGCCAACAGCAGATGAGACTCAAACAAGAAATTGAGAAAAAACGGCCGGAATTGATCAACAGAAAGAGTGTGGTCTTTCATCATGATAACGCCAGACCGCACACATCTTTGGCCACTCAGCAAAAATTTAGAGAGCTTGGTTGGGAAGTGTTAATGCATCCACCATATAGCCCTGACCTTGCACCCTCAGATTTCCACCTGTTTCGATCTCTTCAGAATTCTTTGGGTAGTGTTAGATTAACATCAAGAGAGGACTGTCAAAACTACTTGTTGCATTTTTTTGATCAGAAGTCCCAAAAATTCTACAGCAACGGGATCATGTCACTACCTACAAGATGGCAACAAGTTATCGAACAAAATGGCACATATATATTATAATTAAATGTAATTAAACTTGAAAAAAATATGTCTTGAATTTGTTTAAAAAATACGAAGAAACTTTTTCCCCGACCTTATATAACGGCGGTGAAATGAAGTTACAAACTTTTTCAGATTCAGTTTTTATTTTTTGACGATATGTAAAACAAGTATAAATCGATTTGTTTGTAAACCCCAATAAAATGGCTGACAATATTCCAATTGCTGAACAGATTTTCACGAATCATAGATAAAAACACTCTCGATCACGTCACAAACAAATAAAATCAAAATTTGTTCACATGTTGAGGTCACAGACAGACACACAGATTTTCATATACATAGGTATACAAATACACAGATACACATTTTAAACTTATAACACCCCTCTTTTTGCGTCGGGGGTTAAAAAACAACTAATAGTAGTAAAAATACATTGTTGTATTCTGATGGCAGGTACTTATATGCAATTCACAATAACATCTTACAAGCAAATCCTTTATTCCATCTCAAAACGGATAAAATCACTTAACCAACCACTAAAATCATTGTTTATTCACTTAACATTATTATTTTTAGCTCAATGCACCTTTTAATATTTCGTCCATAGAATTTGGACGACGGCGTCGCTGCAAAGGCATATGAAAAGAAATTCAGCCCGCTCTTTCTATAGGGCATTCCAAAAAGCTTTGTGTGCTTTAAATTTTGTAAAAATAATGACCGTATTTTGGGGCTTTAGTAGTTTTTATTCAGTTTTGAAGAAGTATTGTCTCTACAGTTATATGATTATTTACGGGATATTTACCATGATAAGATTGTGTTTGTGTTGGTTGGTTGAGGTAGTGAACAACCGTGATAGATTAAAACAGATTTTGTTTCTTTCGTTGGCTTTTATATTATTATTAATGTAGAGTCTAGAAGAAGCATGATGATTATAATTTATTTTTATTTGCCCCGATTTTGGTCACCTTGTACAACATGAAAAATTAATGAAAACCACTGTAGAGGGCAAGGTGAAAAGAAACTGAGAACTAGGACGACCAGGAGAACATTTTAGACCAAACAAAATAGCAACCAAATGTCATGTCCAGAACATCGAGAAGTCTGGAAGTCACTCCACCAACAAGAGCATGTTAAATGAATGAAAGAATGTTTGCCAGATTGCTTATATTGATTTTAAGGGGTTTAGGTATGTGAAAGATTTTTTATTGCATATCAGAAGGACCGGCAAAATTTATTTGTGGCAGGCTACGAAATTTTTGATAGAAGGTGACAAAACGATAATAAAGCAAGAGGAAGCGATAGCTTTTGAAAATGTCAGTAAAGTGTTTGTAATTTTGCCAAGCAAAAAATTAAATTGCAATTGAATAAGATTCTCTCGCGGTTGCTGATAAAAAAATGCTAACAACAATACCTACTACCATATGTGCAGATGAAATATGAATTGTAGTTTTTACCCAAGATGGAACGGGGACGATATGTCCGTTTGGGGTAAGTCTTACGTTTGAATTTCTGTTAAAACTTTTCTAATAAACGGCCGAACCGATTTGTATGAAGTTTTTTTTCATTTAAAAACATGTTTCATCGTGGTGCAGTTCTTAGCTTTTGCATTCAAAATCTCTCCAGAGGTTTAAAAGTTAGGTCTTAAACGAATTAGTCGTATTTTCAAAGCTAGATTTTACTTGTAATCACAAGCTATTATTTATCTTGCAATGTTTGTATGTTACTTTGTCTGTTTAGGTTAGATCTTGCAAGCTGAATTAGAACCAGCTGCTCTAAACCAATTTTGTTTAAATTTGGTTACACCTTTTAGTTCTGGTAACAATACAATTATATGCGACATCCAATATTGTAATATTTTCAAAAGATCGCCGCCACAAGATTGCTATATAATGAAATCTTTGAACGTGATTTACATCCCTTTTAAAACATCGGATTGATTTGAAACTTTGCACACTTATCAAGGACCGAACACAATGCAATAATTTAAATAGTTTGTCCCATTATCCTTTCCAGGATCTTCAGGATTAGCGATTTTAAAGTGTTTTTTAGTTTTTTTTAACTACGGGAATTATTATTGTCAATCTTGTTAATATGGATATCAAACGAAAGGGCTTGAAGAGTAGAAATTCATAAAGTAACATAACACTAAATTCAATATGGCCGCCGATCCAAGATGGCGTATTACATTTTCTTTGCTAAAGGTTTTTAAATTTGAAAAAGCTTGTTTATAAAATGTGTATTAACTTTTCATATTTCATTTGTTTTTTAAAAAGTGTTCACTGAATACCATACTATGAACAAATACTGCAGGACGGTTCAATATTCAGTATTCAGTTAACAAAACAATGCTCAGAATCATTAAAAGAGCATCGCTAAGCCGGATGTTAAAACTCTAACTAAGACTGCACAACACTGAACTTGTTAGCGTTGGATGTTACTGATACCTACATTCATTTACAAACACATGGATGTTATGTTTTGTTCATCATTATAGTCATCAGTCTGAAGACGTACACTGCTGAACATAAGCCTCCCCCTTAGAACTCCACACTGAACGATATCCTGCCATCTTAATCCACTGGATGCCCGCAACTCTCACAATGTCGTCAGTCTATCTAGTGAGAAACCTACCTACGCTGCGTCTTCCGGTTCGTGGTTTCCACTCAAGAACCTTTCTTCCCCATCGGTTATCGGTTCTTCGATTTGGCCTGCTCATTGCCACTTCAACTTGCAAATTTTAATAGCTATGTCGGTGACTCTGGTTTGGTTTTCTTTATATTACACGGGAATTAATCACGTATCGCTAAAACAAAATGTGTGAAAACCCCGTCACTTTCCATAATAAAATACGGATGTTATATTGCGTCTAGTACAAAAAAAAAACAAGAAAAAAACAGTCCTGAGTTATATATTCATTTAATTAGTTTTTTTTTTCATATCCACGGCTTTACACCAATTACATAATTATTATTAATGACGAAAAAGAATTCACTTAAAAAATAAAATTAATGTCAAAAAATTTTTTTTTTTTACATTTGTTGTTTGTTATATAAATTTACATAATATATATTTTATACAGAATGTATCTCTAGACGACGGATATATTCGAGGATATTACTGTACTCATTATATACTCACTTCCTATACTAAAACCTAAAATAACGAAAAAAAATAAACACATCAGTCAATAGAGCTGCATGTCAGAAGTGAAAACATAAGTAGTAGTTCACCTATTCTACAAGAGATGACGCTGTTTTAAAATGCCCGCCCATCACATAATTATAATTTTTATTAATAATATTATTGTTTAGTTTTAATTTTGTATTCATATGGCTGTAAATCAGGAATAAAAATATTTCATTTCATTTCAAAATACACTGTACAGCGTGACGAGTGATGAAGTGCTCAACGCGCCTAAAAAAAAAATCACTTCAAAATACAACTGTTCTACACATTTCGTCGAGTGTGAATTATATTTTTCTATGGTACGATCTGGGATATCGCGACACGTCGACCATGTTTGCGCACCTGCTTACGTTAGACGTCAAAAACAAACATCACAAGTGACAGACGTCATTTTGTGCAATCAAAGTACCGGTCATCACGTGACCATCCTCTAATAGAGAATCCTTGGTCACATCATAAGTTATTTTTCTATGGTACGATCTGGGATATCTTTGCGACACGTTGACCATGTTTGCGCACCTGCTTACGTTAGACGTCAAAAACAATAAACATCACAAGTGACAGACGTCATTTTGTGCAATCAAAGTACCGGTCATCACGTGACCATCCTCTAATAGAGAATCCTTGGTCACATCATAAGTTATTTTTCTATGGTACGATCTGGGATATCTTTGCGACACGTTGACCATGTTTGCGCACCCGCTTACGTTAGACGTCAAAAACAATAAACATCACAAGTGACAGACGTCATTTTGTGCAATCAAAGTACCGGTCATCACGTGACCATCCTCTAATAGAGAATCCTTGGTCACATCATAAGTTATTTTTCTATGGTACGATCTGGGATATCTTTGCGACACGTCAACCATGTTTGCGCACCTGCTTACGTTAGACGTCAAAAACAAACATCACAAGTGACAGACGTCATTTTGTGCAATCAAAGTACCGGTCATCACGTGACTATCCTCCAATAGAGAATCCTTGGTCACATCATAAGTAACAGTCCGCAGATTTTATAGTCGATTCTTGTGACGTTCACGTAAATATTGAGATAAATTAATTAACTGCTTTTTATGAAAAATTCAGAGCACATTAATAGCTTGATAAAAAAAATCTCAACAACCCAGCAAAAGCACTAAAAATGGAGTTTGCTCAGTTAACGAGCGACGACTGGGTAATTAATGCTAAATCTTTTCTGTCTATAAAGTCACGGGTAAGGATGAGGGTTTGGGTATCGACTTATCCGGAAAGAATTAGGTAGGTTTTTAGCCGGATAACATCACCGGACTTCGCTCATATAAATGAAAGATGCCTAACCTGATAATAGATTTGATATGCAGTGCAATGGCCTTAGTACGAGCACTTGCGAAAAAGTTATCGTTACGGAAACGATAGCAAAATGTAATGTAATTTAACAACGCCTCCCGCTACAATCATATACAAATAAATAAAGGAGTTTGAATAACAATACATAGACAAATTTTTAAGCAAATCTTACAGACAGTGCTATCTTTATTCAACAAACTTAAAAAAAAAAACAAAAAAACGATAATTTACTGTTTGTATGTTAAGCGATATCTTTGCTGATTGTGAACTGATTTTATTCATTATTTTTTATTTCATTATATAAATTATATACTTTATTTAGATGTTTGTTTCATTTAAATTTGAAGAAAATATTTCGCATCTAAATGTTAACAATTTAATGACTATCTACACTAATAATATAAAGAGGAAAGATTTGTACCTATTTTTGTATGTTTGTATGTTTGTAATGAATAGGCTCCGAAACTACTGAACCGATTTGAAAAATTCTTTCACTGTTGGGAAGCTACACTATCCCCGGGTGACATAGGCTATATTATATTTTGTAGCGAGGCCGAAGGCCGAGCTTACACTCGTGCGAAGCCGGGGCGGACGGCTAGTATTTTATAAATGGGACGAATCCCATTCATAAAATATAGATATGGAGCACGTTTGTCTAGAAGAAACCGATTCATTCGCGATTTGAAGAAAATTTTAATGCAATTGTAATGTCAGATGGCCATTCGACAAAATATATTCACTGCGGCTCTATTTTCTTTATAATATAATCAAGAGCCCTCCTGCTTTTTGGCACGACCCTCGCAGTTTAAAGAACTTACTAGAAAATAATTAGTAATTCATGTTGTTATCATTTTTGGCAGTGAATTAAAATATGGCTGATTTATTTTATTAGTAGATTGATACACAAGTGATGTATGTGGTCTTATACAAGGATATATTTCATCACTTATGTAAGTTAAGACAAAAATAAACCAGAGTATTTTGATAAGTTTAATTTTTATTTAGCCGCAAAAAAATAGCAATGCACTAAGTTCACATTCGCACCACATTAGGTTTAAATAGATGTTAACTTCATTTCACAGAGTAAAAAGTTTCTGACATGGTACGGACCTACATGGTCGAAGAAAAGAATGTGCATGGGGGTGCATTATTTTTCCTGATAATTAATTTCTAGTTATGAATTTTAATGAAGCGAAAATAACTGGTCCGCCATCTTTGGGAATTCGATTTAGAATGACGTCCCTTAGCTACCCATGCATTGTCATCTAAACTGAAAGTGTTACCGCAAAAAGCTAGTGGACTGTAAAATCGTGAAGAAGCCTATGCACACGCAAGATCAATAAAATTAGTTGAAAACAATATTGTACTCACCGAGATTAACCGCCGATCGCTGCCACCAAATAGTACCGAACCGAACTCGTGCAACCTAACTGAAGCACTTGCAGGATGATGATGATCTGACAGCTGACTTTGACAGATCAGCTGTGTCTCTGATTGGTCGTCGGCTCTCGACGTGTGGTTGGTCGAGGGTATGGAGGACACAGACGCGCGAAATTTGAGAACAATAATGATTACAGCAAACTTCATCAATCCAGCGTGAACATACCTTCCCCCCAAAAGAATGAATTTTATAATGGTAGTTTGCACAGTTTAGACACAGGCCGGAGCAATGTGTTGTTACGCGTTCGTACTTCTACAACACGGACAGTCGAGTTTGCACCGGGCAACAGTTTAGTGATTCTACCCCGTCTCCATTGCAAGGGAGGATAATTATCCTCTTTTATGAGAACTAGATCGTCTACTTTAGGTGGTTCCGTATGGGAAGTCCATTTTGAACGTTGCTGCAAAGTGTGGAGGTACTCATGGCGCCATCTATGCCAAAAATGTTGCGTAAGCTTTTGTATTTGTTGGAAACGCGTTAAACTGTTCAGGTTAACGTCATCATATGGGTATTCCGGTAAAGCTACCAGAGGTTGGCCGATTATAAAATGACCCGGAGTCAAAACTTCGAGATCAGAAGGGTCCGAGCTCATAGGACAAATCGGTCGGGAGTTCATAACTGCTTCAACTTTAGTAAAGAAGGTGGTCAGTTCCTCAAACGTGAGACGCCGTTCACCTAATGCACGGTACATTAGACTCTTTGCTATTTTAACTGCTGCCTCGAAAAGTCCACCCATGTTTGGACTACTCGGAGGGTTAAAGAGCCAGTTTATATTACGTTTAACTAGCTCGCGCTCTAGTTCCGAGTGATGATCTCGTAAATACAAGTAAATATCCTTCAGATAGTTATTCGTTCCAACATAATTAGTTCCGCAGTCTGATCGGACTAGAGATGGAAGACCTCGTCTAGACACGAACCTAGTAAATGCTGCTACAAAGGCTTGCACTGATAATTCGGAAACTACTTCCAAATGTACAGATTTAGAGCTTAAGCAGCAAAATATACAAAGATAACTCTTAAATATGCGTGCGTTCTTCATTGTACTACTTTTAATTGAAAAGGGCCCTGCAAAATCCGTGCACACCCCCTCAAACGCTCTTGAGCATCTCACGCGGTCTGGAGGTAAGTCCGCCATAAATGGTTGATCATGTCGAGGCTTTGCCCTAAAGCATTGCACACATTTGAATGTTACTGATCGAGTTAATCTACGCATTGACAGAATCCAGAAGTTACGCGATAATATAGCTGCCAAGGAATTTGCACCGACGTGACAATGTGTCTCATGATAATGTTGTACCAAGAGAAGTGTGAATTTATCTCTTCCGGGTAGAAGAATTGGATGGCGTGCCGAGTAAGGCAAATCTGAACGTTGAATACGACCACCAACGCGTATTAACGAGTCTTTATCCAAAAACAAATTAAGTTTTCTAGCCGAATCCCGAATTGGTTTTCCCAATCGTATGGCTGAAATGTATTCGCTGAAGTTTGATTGTTGCACCAGTTTTATTATGTTAGTTAGCGTTTGCCGACGTTCCGAGACCGAAACATTTTTTCTATTGAAGCACCGAGATACCGAAGCCGAATCATCTGTATTGTCAGATGCCGAAACCGAAGCCGAACCGTCTTTATTACCAAACGCCGAAACCGAATGTTTCAAGGTATGGCCCTTGCGCCGACACTTGTGAATAAACCGAAACACAAAAGCCGCGACCTTCACTAGCTTTTCAAAAGAGCTATACCGATCAATTAAATCCAAAATACTATCTAAGGTTGGACCTGTGTCTAATGTAGCTGTATTAGAAACAAATTGAGATCGTAACCCAGGTAAATTGTGTGGTACTTCTAAGTTGAGAGCAGGCCACTGATCCCTTGGCTGACGAAGCCACTCTGGGCCCCACCACAAATGATGTACTAATAGCTGCGCTGCAGAAGTTCCCCTAGTCCCGACATCCGCACAGTTCATTGACCCCGGCACTTTTCTCCACTGTATAGGTAGATTGGTATTGTTAATTTGTGAGACTCTATTGCCCTGAAAAACTTCTAGTTTATGCGGAGGAGTGTGTAGCCACGCCAACACGATTGTGCTATCGGTCCATCCCACAATCTCAGACACTATAAACGACTGTTCCGCCAAGCTTGATGAAACATGTTGCAGTAAGTTTGCCAGAAGGGCCACTCCACTCAACTCCAGCTGAGGAATAGTCATTTTTGTTTTAAGAGGTGCGACTCGAGACTTCGCCATAACTAACTGCACCGAAGCTCCATTCTGAACATTTTCCGATCGCAGATAAACCGTTGCCGAATACCCTAATGATGAGCCGTCGGAAAAGCCATGCAAAGAGTGAGATAAGTCTCCGACTGATTTTATACAACGAGGAATTGAAATTTTCTCAAGGTTAGGTAAATCCGCAACAAAGTCCCGCCATTTAACTATCAAGTGTTGAGGAGCTGGAGCATCCCACTCAACACTTTTAGCTCCATCACTCAGCATCTCCTGAAGTAATAACTTTGCACGAAAAACCACTGGAGAAATCCAGCCTAGAGGGTCATATAATCTCGCCAGTGAAGATAAAATACTCCGCCGTGTCACCAAGCTTTCCGAAGGTAAATTCCGAATCCGATAAGAAAATGAGTCAGACTTCGGGTTCCATTGTATGCCTAAAATCTTAACAAAGCCTAAACTTTCATCCTCATCCTCGAAACAACGTGGTAATTCGCAAAATTCCTGGGGAAGATCCGATAGAAGTCGTTTATCATTAGAGGACCACTTACGTAATTCGTACCCTGCCGTCGACATAAGCTGGACGAGCTCGTTCCTAATTTCTCGTGCTTCTTCGACAGAGTCCCCTCCTCCATTTAGATCATCCACATATGAATTAGTCAAGAGTAGTTTTGAGGCTCTGGGATACCGACTCCCACCCTCCGCGGCAAGTTGATAAAGACAACGAATAGCAACAAAGGGGCTCGACTTAAGCCCGTAGGTATTTGTAGTAAGTTCGTAACTTTTAATCGGTTCCGATGGACTGTCTCTCCATAAAATAAGTTGATACCTACGATCCTCGGGGCGGATCCATGTCATTCGAAACATCATTTTTACGTCACACACAAACACTACCAACGGCAGCCGAAAATTAGTGATAACTTTTGTGATGTCATTTTGTAATTTTTCACCCGCGAATAGACAGTCGTTTAAGCTTACATTACTTCCTGACTTTTGACTTCCATTAAATACGACACGAATTTTTTCTACGTCTCCTGATCGTTTAAACACACCATGATGGGGAAGATAGTAATATTCCTGTCCCGACGCCACATCAAAATCACTGAGTCGCATGTGGCCAAGTTGTAAATATTCTTTAATGAAGGCGGTGTATTTTTCTTTAAATTCCGGTTGAGCAGACATACGTTTTTCTAATCGTAAAAACTGGCGCATTGCAATTTGTTTGGTGTCACCGAGTCGAACTGACCGATCAGGAATTAGAGGTAGTTTAACTATAAACTTCCCATCCGAACATCGATTGACGGAGTCTACGAATAACTTTTCACACTGAATATCAATTGGATTTTGGATTTTTACCTTAGGGGGTTCTTCAGATTTCCAAAACTGCTCAACCATTTCCACCAAGGATATTCCCGAAAACCAACTCGGGTGACGGGGCACAGACGCGACACCATCACTCACGGGTCCGAACACTGCGTAATCGAATATCGTTTCAAGAGCGTAAGGTCCGCCGGGCCGCAGGGCAATTTTATTACCTCCTACAATCTCGCCAAGGATATCACATCCAAAAATTATATCTATCCGCGACAAGTTTTCGAAATTTTTGTCCGCAAAACGCACATCTCCCGACAACTGAAGTCTGGACGCTACATACGTTGTAGGAGTCTTCAACACTACACAATTCACAGTAAAAACGACATCGTTATTCCGTTCCGAACTAAAATTTATTGTTACTACGTAATTGCTGTGCTGCGCCACTGTTCCGCCGATACCTATTAACGGAGTAACTGTAAAATGTCTCTTCAATCTCAGTAATTCCACTAAGTCACTGCGAACTACCGAAATTTGCGAGCCGAAGTCTAGCAATGCCCTAGCCTTGAACACTTCACCGTTTGCCGATCTTAAGTTGACAATAACCGTAGGCAAAATAACATCTTTAAAATGATTAGTGGGTAACGAAGAAACATTATTACAGTTATGTGTTAGTTGTCACGCGGAATGGTCATAATTTCCGTAAGAGGGCGCTGAATTAACAGTATCTAATGCCGCAGAATGCTGTTCAGCGCCTACAATCGAATGAAACTCATTCATACCCCCATTATTATTTTCACTATCAAACACCTCATTCGTACCCACACCTGTTGTATGAACCATACGTTCGTTTTGTGTGCGCCGATTTTGATCGCTATAGCCGTTGGTCGCTTGTGGTGCAGAAAATGCATTAGTCTTTGATTCTCGAACCATGGTACAAATTAAACTGTTATGACCCGTATTACCGCATTTCTCACACGGAATAAATGTTTTACATTGAAATGCCGAATGTTTACCGAAACATTTGAAACACATTTTGTTGTTTCTTATCCAAATCCTACGATCTTCAGCTGAGCCGTTTTTAAACCGATAACAATTGACAACGTTATGAGTCGGAGACGAACAGAAGGCGCACCCTTCCATCGCGCACGGGTTATCGTGTGAAGTCGCATGCGCACTCATTACCTTGTTCATGGGTCGGCGCGACATATCTGAAGTTAGCCGAGTTGGTAATGTTTGCGAAGTATTTGCCGTATCAATCAACCTACACTCATTTTGTAAAAAATTTAGAAAATTTTCAAACGTAGGTATTTCACGCTCAGTACCTCCGTGGATTTGCTCGAACCGATTCTTTAACTCCAATGGCAGCTTAGATAGGCTGATGTGAAGCAATATGTAGCTCCATTCTTTAACAGGGAAACCGAGCGTTTCTAGACTGCGACTAGACTCGAGTAATGGGTTCAAAATAGATGTTCGTAATAAGTAATTTCTTTTCAATGGTTCAATGTTCAATATCCGAGATATGTGGCTATCAGCGAGTAACCGTTTGTTATCATATCGAGCATTTAAAATCTCTAACGCAATGGCGAGCGAAGTGTCAGTCATTGGTAAGTGTTGTATCAGCATACGAGGCTCATTTTGCAAATGTGAAATGAGGTAGTGCAGCTTTTCTGTGTTTGATATATCAGTGCGTGAAAGGACTAATGAATCATAGAGGCTTATAAAGCTACACCAGGTGAACACATCTCCCGTGAATTCTATAAGTGATATCTTTGGAAGCCGAGACAACTGAACTTCACCAGAAATTGGCTTAGTTACCTTATCTTTGTCCTGTGGGCTCAAAAGCTCAAAATTCTTGGCATCTAGCTCATCGTACAGTGACGTCGCACTTTTATACGGATTATCGTATTTGTTCGACTCTAAACTCTCGCCACCCTCCAATAACTTTTCATAAGCAACCGTTAAATTTTCATAATGCGCCTTAAGCTTACGCAACCTAGCACATAGAACGCTTTTAGGATAATTTGGTGTATGTAGCAGTTCAACAGAATTGTTAAACCAATCACATTCTAGTTTAAATTTAATTTCATAAGTTTTCGCCATTTTGTAACGTTTCGACGACGACAACGACTATGCTTGAATCAGATCCGGCTCGAAGGACCAAAATATGTTACCGCAAAAAGCTAGTGGACTGTAAAATCGTGAAGAAGCCTATGCACACGCAAGATCAATAAAATTAGTTGAAAACAATATTGTACTCACCGAGATTAACCGCCGATCGCTGCCACCAAATAGTACCGAACCGAACTCGTGCAACCTAACTGAAGCACTTGCAGGATGATGATGATCTGACAGCTGACTTTGACAGATCAGCTGTGTCTCTGATTGGTCGTCGGCTCTCGACGTGTGGTTGGTCGAGGGTATGGAGGACACAGACGCGCGAAATTTGAGAACAATAATGATTACAGCAAACTTCATCAATCCAGCGTGAACAGAAAGTATATGCAAAAATCAGTTGGGTATAGCTTTTTTTAAATTCAGTAGCAAGATTTGATTCACAAGACACGTTAAAATATATATATATATATATATATATATTTTATAATATTTCTTGTTTAATTGTTTTTATTTCATGGTCACAAAATAAACTTTTCTGATTTTCTGATTTAAGGTGAAACGTTTCACTTTGGCGGGAAAATCAAATTTCAAATCGTTTTTTTGTCCTTGTCGCTAGGCCGGGTAATTATTGTGAAATGGCATAGTGTTTGCGAAAATTGTTGGTCGTTCTTTACATTATCATGTACAGCTATTAATCAGTTACTCACCATATTACTTACATTTGGCAATAAACCGTTTGAAACAGCAAAAATTTGTTTATTGACAAATGTATGTAATAATGTGCATTGGAGATAAATAACTTTACGCGAGTTTGTAGAGAATAATAATCATTTTTCGCAAACATCAGGATCATTTACAATAATTACTCGGCCTAGCTACAAGAACAAAAAAAACTGTTTGAAATTTGAATTTCCCGCCAAAGTGAAACGTTTCACCTTAAAGAAAAGCTTGTAAAAACTGAATTTCCGGTTGAACATCAAAAAACTGAGTGAAATACCGTCTAGCAGTTGTCATACAACAAAACAACACAAGAGATACTAAGACGACCAAAAACTCCCAAAGTATACAAAACAATACTTAAGTAAATCACAAAGATAGACAGACTGACACGCAAAAGGTGTGTTTAGATACGTAATAACAATAAATTTGTGGTGTAATTTAAGTATTATTATTGTCACTGTTCGCCCCTAATGGCTGAAGCGTGATGAAATGGCCCTCCTAGCCTCATTAACGTTCCTATAAAATCTGTAAATACGTACAAACTTGCTGCTTTAAAACGATTACAGTAACTACCCTCTTCGTTACTTTGCATTATTGATCATTTTTCTGCGTCTATTAAATGCATCCGTCCTATGTTTAAACAGAAAAGTTCTGGTAGGTATAGGCCATGGACATCCAGTTGTATAAAATAAGGAAATGAATTTGATAACTTTTCACTACTCATACTCGGAAAGTAGGTCTGAAGTTGCCTGAGAAGCGGGTTGAAAGTAATACATTTCAGCCCTAGGGAGAATCACTTTCAACTGACAGTGACAGTTGACAACTAACAGACACGCAAATTATTAAAAAAAAAACTAGTTCTTTTTACATTTGTATTGAACCTTGTTCCAATTTTTTTTATCTTCAGAGGATTACGTTCCGGACTTTTCGTGGATTTGCCAGTGTCAGTTAATGTTTTTATTTTTAGTTTCCTTGTATTCGTAATGAAAAGCACAGTGTTTACCTCGGGCTTAAATACTACTTACTTTCTCTATTTACACCCCTACTTTCACCCCTAGGATAACAATGTACTATTACGTAAAAAGAAACATTCTATTTTTTTCTCTCGTAAATAATCTGACAGCATTAAAATTAACTGCTTCGAATTACAAGCTTTTATTTAATTTGCCTTGTTGGTTTCGGTCAAATCTTGCAACTGCATTTTAAAACAGTTATCCCGAACCTCACCGATTGAGCTGAAATTTCACATACACGTTTAGTTTGGATAACAATGCATGATTAACTCAATGACATCATCCTAAATTCAATATGGTGGATTATTTCTACGCACCCCCATGATATGGATATCAAATGGAAGGGTTAGCTGAAAATTAGTTCCTCCGTCTAGGGCTGAGAAGCTTGAGAAGATATGATTTATTTGACTTATACTTAACCATGACTTACTTCACTTGAGTTTGACTGTGACTTATTTGACTATGTTACATACTTGACATTGGAAAATGTAAGACGTATGACGCCAAAATACTCTCAGAAAGATATTTTTTTTTTATGGTACAAAGTGACGAGATCAGCGAAATCGCTCGCCTGATAGATTCACGCTTGCCCATAACAGCTCAACGACACTCAGAATTTTGAACTTCAACAGTTCAAAACCCTGGATGGCAATGCACTGCGCTCTCGTTACCCCGAGATATAATATGTCAAATCTCTGTGTGCCCTGTAATTTCGTTGGAAACATTGCCCTTCAATCCGGAACACAGTAGTGTTTGCACACTTTTGCTTGGCGGTTGAATAACTAGCAAAGGTGTGGTACTTCCTCCGGACTCTTTTGCAGAGTCCGCCTGGGGATGAACTGAAATTGAGGTGACTTTAGTTTTGGTTTGGAAAAGTACCTGTGATAGTACTACAAAATTGACATTAAGTTCCAGGAGAGTACCTTTTGTCATCGGCCTACCCTCATTAATTTAGTTCCTATTATTCCCGACATCTACATAACTAAACAACTTTGCCTAATCGTCGCTAGGTGGCGGTAGCAGTCCAATTAGAGCCGCAGGTAGACGCCGACTTGGCAATTACTTAGAGTAAGCACATCTATCAATTAGTGGGCTGGCAATTAAAATGAGTTGACGGCGAAGTGCTACTAGTTTGGCAGGAGATAAAGGGATAGTGCATATCTACTAACAATTCTGTGGAATAAAATGGAGAGCATTTGAAATGCTGCATGCCGCAAGGTTTTGTTAATTGAGGCTGGCTGGTTTGTTATTAGATAACTATACGTCATACAACTTCATTTTGACAGTATCAACAAATATATTACTAATCCTATGCTGTTTGCCTGTCTGTCTGTTTTACCTTTTAACGGCTGTATCTTTTGAACCATGGGTAGTAGATAGCCGGTTGAAATCACAGCATATGTAATGTTATGGTGGGAGAACTATACGAGTGAATGGATTTCTTTTCGGCAAGCGAGTTATTGTAGACCGCATCAGCTTAGCATCAGGTGAGTTGACGATAAAACGCAAATCTATTCATAACTTCACTATCTAAGGACTATAATTATATATACCTACTATGTTGTTTATGTTAAGATGTTGTTACAAAATAAATATTTCTTTCTTTCTTTGAATTTTAGAAAAAAAATACAATAAGAAAACCAGTTGCGATATTCTAATATTGTATTTTTTTTCTATTCTTTTACTTTGATTTATTTCATTATGTTAAACATAAAATTATTAATTTCCGTATAAAAACGTGAACGAAATTTGTTACGAAAAAATAATCGGAAAAGTTTGCGCATTCTACATTCTATTTGACGACGACTTCTATCTCTGTTGTACTCAATGGACATCGGCGATGTAGCGAGCGGGAGGCAGCTTAAACTAGTTAGTACAATTTTAATTTGAACTTACAAATAGTTTGATTTGATTTAGTTCGGAGGGTAGCGTAAATAGTTATCTGTCACAAGCCAGTAAGGATACCCTATACAATATGTAACTCGAGTGTATAAAGCAGGTCTATAACTATTACGAATCACTTTTACAAAAAATATATTTATTTTATATTAGCAATTAGTAAAAGCGTCTTATTCGTTTAAATGTAGAATGCAAAGTGATGTCAGTCGCCGGCTCAGCACCATCCCTCGACCAACCATCCCCTCCAAGACATCTTTCATGTCGTTAGTAACGTTCCCTGATTGGTCGATGGTGCTACGCCAGCGCCCTCTATGTTAAACTTAATTCAAATAACGTGAAATCAAATACAAATTATACAAATCAACAATGATGATATAGGTGGCGCTAATGTAGTTCCGACTTAAATATACATAGGTAAAAAGCGAAGGTGACCACAAGCTTATTAAAAAGCTGTTTATGAGATAAAAACAGCAATAGTAAAACAAAAAAATAAATATAGGCTGTCTGCTCCATAGATTTTGTCGCGTGTTTTTTGTGTCTGAATGATCGTTTTCTATGGAGATGATCTTTTTTTGCGATTTTAGGGTTGGTTTTAATAGTAAAATTGTTCATTATGACTGGTATTATGAATTCCCGCTCTTGGCTTAATACACCTTTTCCGCATAACCCAGTACTCTTAGAAATCTACCAAAACATGAAAAAAATTGCTCAAATATTAGAGCTATCAAAATTTGAAATTATTGCTTACCGTCAGGTGAGTGGGTGGCTAAACCATATGGCTAAACGTGGTTATGGCTTACGTATGATTAAGCCAGTTACTCCAACTATAGTTTCAACCGCATTGGGCGGTCTTTTGTAAGGTGAATGCGCGCGCGCGGCTGCGTCTTGTGACGCAGATAAAACGACTGATACTCAATAAAATCGATCAAAATTAGTTACAAAATTATAAGAAAATAGCAGTTAAATATTGTCTTGCATAAAGATGAATATATCGCGGGCAGGCTGTGTCAAATGTCTGGGAAAAAATATCTGGGACTTTTATGCACACATGGTCATCTGACCCCAAACTAAGCAAAGCTTGTAATATGGCTGCCAGAGACTGATATACATACATATATATTTTTAAATACATACTTAAATAGATATTAACACCCAGACATAGAACAAACACAAATGTTCATCACACAAATGTTTGTCCTAGATGGGAATCGAACCCACGCCCCCAAGCACAGAAAGTAGGATCACTACCAACTGAGCCACCGAGGCAGTCAAATGATGATCTGTGAAACGAAATTGGAATAAAATAGAATGAGTTTATTATTATTTCTTTCCACAAAACTTGAATGTGTTCAAAGCATTGAATTCAATGTAATCATCACTCATTTAAATAATTCAGCAGAAATGCTAGACCCACTCGAACTAAAAAGAAGTCAAATTAAGCATAAATGTATCTGGATTTTCTTTTCAGCATTTTCGCTGAACAAGGTTTCATAATTGTGGTGTTTCACTTGAGAGGTTTTCTTGACTTAGGTTATTCTTGGAAGGAAATGGCCGGACTTTTAATTTTGGTTTTTATTCAGAAAATATTTTGGATCTCTTCCTTAGAAGCTTGACTAAGTTTCGAAGCAGCCTTAGAGAGGGATAATCGAACGGTGGTAAGCCGAAAGGTAATTGAAGTCATCATTATTAAATATTAAAAAAATGTAGTAACTTTAACTGTAGTTAACATGTTTACTAATTTGTTTTGCGAAAAAATCGTCTGTTAATGGGAATATGTAATTAAAACTCAACAAAATGTATAAACGGCTGATATTTTTATCGTAATTCCAGAGTTGGCCTTATAGTAAAAGTTGTGCACTCAGATCAGACAGATCAAAGTTTTAAGGTCGTGCATCATGAGTGCAATAACCTCCTTTTGGTTTAGTAGCACCGTTATGTGTTACCTTGCATTATAAGGTTTATTTTTCCAAATCTCACCATACAAAGCGATATCAGCGTAGGAGTGCGTAGGATGGCAGATAAAAATAAAAAACCGATTTCATTTGAGACGACAACTATAGTTTTGTTTATCAACAGCGACATAAATGTATACGATTTGTATTTTAAACTATCTAATAAATGTCAAAAACTATCAAATAAACAACCGAACGCTCGTAAGCGAAAAGATTCGAATATTAGATAGTAATTTCTATAAAAACTAACATAAAAGCAGTTGTTTTTGAGTGTAAAATCAACGTACTAAAAATACTAGACTGCACGCATTGACCCGTAATTGTTTTAACGTTGTAATTGTTTTTACGTTTATAACTTTTCTTTAATAATTATAAATTTAAAAAGTCGCCTTCAAAATTAGTATATATGCAATTTCGTTTTCTTGGGTGACCTTTTTTCCAGTTATTTTGATTCAAAAACCAAACTACTGAAATTATTTTAATGAAATTTCTACCTCTGGGCCCAATTTGACAGTATCTCCCTTTAAGAATTTTCCCAATCGATTTATAAATGACGCAGTTCCGAGGTAACAAATTCATATATAAAATAATACTAACGAATTGAGATCTGAATACTCCTCTTCTTTTTGAAGTCGGTTCAAAATGAAAACGCACACACAACCCAAAAACATTAACCTTAAAAAACAACGTCAGTTTCCATAATAATATTAACCTTCTTAGGTAAGAAGTAATTTTAATCCGACTGCCCAACAGTCGGATTAAAATTACTTCTTACCTTCTATAACTACTGCAATAACTAGTAGTCTTTAGAGGCTGAAAAGATAGAGATAGTAGGTATTGATTTACATGACTTATTTGAAACTAAACTAATAACACTAAAATTAGTGTTATTCCATTTTGTAACACTTATTGTTTTCACGACTGAAATATAAACACTTTTACCTAATTCTCAAACTGAAACTGCTGAGTTGGAGCCGGATTGTGACAAAAAAAAATATATGATAAGTTTAATTTTAAATTTTTATCGTTTTAATTTTCTATTGTACATTGTTTTTTTTTTGCCACAAATAAATTATGTCTATGTCTATGTCTATGAAAAAAAGCGCCATAGACAACAGACGAGGCAGCAGAATGTCACTGTCAAAGTTACAGCTAGGATATTTTGACGTTTTGTTTGTTTATTTAGTTTTTTTTTTAACAATTATTTGTTAGTGTAATATCTAGTAAGATTAAGGTTAAAAAAAATAGATTTCAGTGGTAAAATCAGTGAGTGTTACACTTTTTATATGTGAATAAAATACATACATAATAATAATACATACATTGTTGACATACGTCAACAATTTTAGTTTTAATTTATCAAATTAGGTATAGTTCAGAAAATGGTAAGTACAATAAAATCGACACCATTGTCCTTATATTTCCTAACCTCATTGCAATAAAGCTGAAACTAAACCACGTCGTCGTGGGTGAGTGATGGTGAGTGATTTATTTTATTTTCACAGTTCTTCGACAGTTAAAAGAAACCTTTGGAATTCTAATTAGAACGCAGACGCAAAAACTGGCATTAATTAAAGTTATTGGCGTTTAAGTTGCGCTGAAAACGTGACGTCTTTTGAATAACACTATACCTTACGCAACGCAGTGTTATGTGCTTTGGGAGTATAGGACATGAGTAATAAGACCACGACATGTGTTATAAGACCATGACATGAGTTATAAGACCACGACATTTTGGTGGAAGATATAGAAAAAAACGGTTTATTTTTCGCGTTAACGATCTCCTCTGCCATCCTATAAAATATCAACACGTAAATTACCTCGTAACCGTCGTAATACGTAACGTAAATACCATTTGAAATGTTTTATAAATCTAAAGACAATGATCACTCGGTTTTATACATAGGGCGCCATAGTAAAAGACATAGTGTATAATCACAGAATCCTTAGTAGTTACTGTTAGTTATATATATAAGGTCGGGGAAAAAGTTTCTTCGTATTTTATAAACAAATTCAAGACATATTTTTTTCAAGTTTAATTACATTTAATTATAATATATATGTACCATTTTGTTCGATAACTTGTTGCCATCTTTTAGGTAGTGACATGACCCCGTTGCTGTAGAAATTTTGGGAATTCTGATCAATAAAATGCAACAAGTAGTTTTGACAGTCCTCTCTTGATGTTAATCTAACACTACCCAAAGAATTCTGAAGAGATCGAAACAGGTGGAAATCTGAGGGTGCAAGGTCAGGGCTATGTGGTGGATGCATTAACACTTCCTAACCAAGCTCTCTAAATTTTTGCTGAGTGGCCAAAGATGTGTGCGGTCTGGCGTTATCATGATGAAAGACCACACTCTTTCTGTTGATCAATTCCGGCCGTTTTTTCTCAATTTCTTGTTTGAGTCTCATCTGCTGTTGGCAGTAGAGATCCGAATCGATAGTTTTGCCCGGCGGTAAATGCTCATAATGAACGATGCCCTTCCAATCCCATCATACACACAGCATCACCTTATTACGTGTTAATCTGGGTTTCGCTACAGTCTGTGGTGCTTCACTGCCCTTTGACCATGATCGTTTGCGCACATTCTTGTCGTAGGTGATCCATTTTGCATCACCAGTGATCAATCTTTTCAAAAACGGTTCGGTTTCTTTACGTTTCAATAGAGAATCGCAAATGAGTACACGATTCATTTGGTTTCTTTCAGTGAGCTGGTGTGGCACCCAAATATCGAGTATTTTTGTATACCCAGTTATTTTCAAATGGGTCAAAACTGTTTTGTGGTCAATCCCCAGGTCTTCAGCTACGTCGTAACTACTAATATGCCGATCTTGGTCCACTTTTTCAGAAATGGCATCGACTTTATCCGTAACAGGGCGACCAGAGCGAGCTGCATCTTTGACATCAAAATTCCCGGACTGAAAACGCTTGAACCAACATTGTGCTACTCTTGATGACACTGCATTAGGTCCATAAACGTCACAAATTTTATTCGCGGCTTGTGTCGCATTTTTCAGTTTTTTGTAATAAAATTTCACAATATATCGAATTTCTTCGTTAGATTCACTCATTTTATCGAACAAAAAAACAATTGAAAAATGGCGGGAAATTGCTTTTAACTTTTTGTATTCCTTTTTTAAAATGTCATATTTTTAATGGTATCAAAACCAGCCAGATACAAACAATACAACCGATGAGATTTTTACTACAACTTTATACATACAAAATACGAAAAGACTTTTTCCCCGACCTATCATAAACCAATTGATGTTTCTTTGTCTCGCTAAAACTCGAGAATGGCTGGACAGATTTGGATAATTTTGTACTTGAAATATTTGTGGAAGTTCAGGGAAGGTTTAAACGGTTTAATCGGCTGGACCAATTTGGATGACATTTTGTGATTCAGGAGCGGGGCATAGTAGCGAGGTCTAAGGCCGAGCTCTACGCGTACGAAGTAGCAGGTATCAGCTAGTAATTAATATAAACAAATGACATGTTTGGTGGGCAGTCTGTCCTAAATGGCTTGAATAGACGCTGTAAAAAAATATAAATTGTTGATTTATTAACTCCCTTTCACTTGGAAATGAAAACTTCAGTAATATTATAAATGTGCGATTAAATATTGCTCTGGGTCGAGGCGGTTCTCTCGTAACACACTTATTCGCAATAAACAATGATCATAATATACTGTATAACTCCGCCGTAACCCTATAAGGTAAACGTCACGAACACGGCACAAGTTTGGGTTCGTCCCATGGGTCGTATAAGTCACAGTTGCGGATCGATTCCGTCTCTGTTTGCCAAGTGTATTATTGTTATGTTATTCATCATATTTCCATGATTTTATTTCCATTTCTTATTGATGATACATTCTTGAACTAGAATAATCTAAATTAATTTTGAATAACCGGCCAACACCGTGTCGAGACACGTATAATGAAATGGTTCCGTAGCTAAAGCCAAATAATTGTGGTCCATATTCATTGTTATGAAATCGGTGGTATATACTTTATATACATTATACAGCCCACAAGTCTAGCAAAATTTAAGAGATGTATCATTACGACATAACATTATAATTTTCTTCCCCATTTCACGTTGCAGAGCAAAACCTAAAAGGCAAAATTATATGTGCTTTATACTGTTAAAATTAAGATCTATTATTCTATATACTATTGTGCAGTGTAACAGCAATTGTGCAGAGTTAAATACAATTATTTTTTTGCCCTTTTTTGCATGTGGTCTATTAGTTTATTGGTGTTGTTGCAAGTTTCTTAGTAAGCGTGCGATAAATGCCTATGTGTGCCGTACTTACAGTTTTGGCGTTTGTGATAAGTGAAACAAGTTGGACAAATTTGGAGACATTTGAATATGACAATAATTGTACTAAGACTTGACTAAGACATAATATTACCTTACTTTTTTGTCTGATGTGACAATGATAATTTTTTTCCCCTGAAATATGTTCCAATAACGATATAGATTGCGTGATTAAAATTTATGCACTCTAAAATAAAAACCAGCCAACTGCGTGTTCGGACTCGAGCACAACTGGGTTCCGTACCCTTATCTTTAAAAACGGCAAAAAATAACACGTCTGTTGTATGGGAGCCCTTAAATATTTGTTTTATTTTCATTTAATAATTTACTTTTAAAGTGAAAATATAACTAAATATTCTGTGAATATTTCAAGCGTCTATCTGTTGCGAGCAAACAACACACGTTTGTTGTATGGGAGCCCCCTTATTTTTTTTTGTATTTGTTATTATAAAACGGCAACAGAAATACATCATGTGTGAAAATTTAAACTGCCTAACTATCACGGTTCATGACATACAGCTTGGTGACAGACGGACGGACAGCGGAGTCTTAGTAATAGGGTTCCGTTTTACCCTTTGGATACAGAAAAAGTAACACGATCATACACAATTGTATTATATACGTTATATAGGTACAAAATAATATAATAACTACCGTAAAAATCACAGTACCTAACTTTTAGGCAACAACGGTAGGTACGTAGAATCGATCTCAACCAAGACTCCTTTGTACTTTTTCATCTCCCGAGGATTAACAAAACTTTGCCGTTTCAGTTTAAACCCGCATCGGAGCTATTGGTTCCCGTCTGTTTATTGAACGGCTTCAATGTGTATTGTATACTAGCCGCGTATCGCGGTTTCATCTGCTATTTTCCAATGCTTCCAAACTTTCGCAGTAAAATTTTATAACATATTGCAGGTTAGTTTATTGGACCCGGGTATGTCCTAAAACTGCGACCAGAACCACCGGAGGATGGGCAGCAGCGTTCTTATAGTACACGGTGAACGTACTGCGATCCCCAAGCCAAGCGTGGGATTATGGCAACACCCCTCTCTATGAGGGAGGCATTGTCCAACAGTGGACGTTAATTGGCTGATGATGTGATGTGTGAAATATTGCAACCTCAAGCTGCTTCAAAGATCAAATAGCTATTTCTATCGTAAGTAAAAAATATATTTAAGATATAAATTTACCGAGGAAGAATCCAAAAACTCGATTGGGCACTATCTTTAGAATAACATTATTATAATTATTAAATAACATTTCTTTCATTATTCGTCGAATAGCGAATAATATTTTCTACTATCCGACATTAGCGAATAATTGTCGGAAAAGATTTAAAATAAAAAGAAGAAGAAAAAACAGCTACTATTCATATTTAATATATCTACTTATATTTCTTAGTTAATCCTCTGAAACATTACATATTCCGTGAAAATTTCAACTTACTGTCAATTCGAAATAAACAGCCGTTAAAGTTGTAGGACGGACGGACGGCCAGGCAAACAGACAACGCAGGCTTAGTAATAGGGTCCCGTTTACACCCTTTGGGTACAGAAGCCTAAAAATAGCGAATAAAGTTGAATATTGAATAATAGCGACTAATCTTGACGTCTAACTAAAAAAACATGCTTATGCGACTCGTTTAAACAAAAACAAAAAGGAACCATTTATTATTATAGCGGCAACAGAAATACACCATTGTGAGAATTTCAACCGTCTAACTATTACGGTTCATGAGATACAGCCTGGTGACAGACGGACAGACAGACAGACAGACGGACGGACAGCGGAGTCTTAGTAATAGGGTCCTGTTTTACCCTTTGGGTACGAAACCCTAAAAATTAACGAAAGTTTGATTTATTTAAAACATTAACTTAGAAATTCCGCTTTTTTGAAAGTTTATTATTTATTTATTATTATTTATTTAATAAATAAATAATAAACTTTTTTTGAAACTTACAAGTGAATTAAGGTGAAACGTTTCACGTTTGGCGGGAAATTCAAATTACAAACAGTTTTTATGTTCTTGTAGCTAGGCCGGGTAATTATTGTAAACGATAATGACGTTCGCGAAAATTGATTACTTATTATTCTTTACAAACTCGCGTAAAGTTATTTATCTCCAATGCATATTATTACATACATTTGTCAATAAACAAATTTATGCTGTTTCAAACGGTTTATTGCCAAATGTGAGTAATATGGTGAGTAACTGATTAATAGCTGTACATGATAATGTCAAGAACGACCAACAATTTTCGCGAACACTGTGCCATTTCACAATAACTACTCATAGCTACAAGAACAAATATTATTTTTTTAAATTTGATTTTCCCGCCAAAGTGAAACGTTTCAGCTTAAGGTAAGAAAATTGTGTTAAATTTGATTGTCTGTTATTCTCTTCTCATTCGCTGTTCTATCCGGCATTACCCGATCCCAGATGGGCGGCTGATGTTACCATACAATAGGATAACACCGAGTTTGGCTTCAACAATACCGTTTTCGACACGGTGCTAGCTGTTGTGCATTCAAAAGAAAACCAATTGTTGTTAGACGGAAATTGCACAGATACGACAGAAAACTCGTAAGTGAAAGTGGTTAATGAAGATATGTTTGAATACATTTACTGTTTGCATTTTGTTTGAAAAACGAGTCAGGATTGTTATTGGTCTTTTTAATTGTAAAAATTTGTGAGATTTGCGAGGACCAACGTACTTTAAAGTTATATGATTATTTACGGCTTATATTCTCTTTGATTTACGGGCTATTTACCGTGGTAAGGTTGTGGAAGGAGCTCCCGATATTTCGGCGCAGTTATCGGGAGCTGCTTCCACAACCTTACCACGGTAAATATCCCGTAAATAATCATATAACTTTAGTGAACAACCGTGATAGTTTATAACAGTGTTCAACATACTTTACATTTGTAATTTTGGTACATTTCAAAACACAGCAGTTTGCTTTAGTTACAAAACTGGTTTAAAAGATTCATAGTCCGTAGCAAAGATAAAACGAAAGCTTGATTTATTTTAAACATTAACTTATAGATAAACATTCCATATTATAAACAAACGCAGCTACAAACCTTTTGATATTCAACAAAAAGCTACAAATTCATCCCGAGACGGAGATATCGAGTGACGATAAAACCGGTCGTGTGGTTACATAGATAAGTAACAGTTCCTCCGTAAACCTATACTTCTGGCTGGACTCCAGTCATACAAACGTGTGACTTGAAAGGGCATCATCTTATTTTAACCAGGGCCCTACCGCCTACTCTAAGCGCAATTAAGTCTAGGTTATCAAAACAAGCGAAATTTTGTGAGGGCCTACACTGAATTAGCAGTAAAGATAAGTACCTACATGTTTTTATACTCATAGCTCCCCATTAGGATTTCACTTGTGTTAGGAATGCTATGGAACACACAAAGGCACAAATAAGTACACCTAACTAAAATCCAGACCCAAAGCAGAGCTTAAATTCACAATTTGACACCTGCGCAGCCCGGAATTCAACCTCTCGACAACGACGCTACGGCCGCCAATACAATACTGGCTTCTTATTTTCTGAGGCTAAAATTTAGCTGTATCTGAGACATTTTTGCACACATGGTCATCTGACCCCAAACTAAGCAGAGCTTGTTATATGGCTGCCAGAGACTGATATACATACATATATATTTTTAAATACATATACTTAAATAGATATTAACACCCAGACATAAAACAAACACAAATGCTCATCACACAAATGTTTGTCTTAGGTGGGAATCGAACCCACGCCCCCAAGCACAGAAGGCAGGATCACTACCAACTAAGCTAACGGGGCTGTATATCGGTGACCTACATGTTACGAGTATAAGCTGGAGACTAAAGAAGAAAAATCCGGACACTCAAATTATGAACGGGGCGTGAACCTCTGACCGAGACTGATAACATAATCCCGGGTTTTTATTTCATGTATGTCGGCCACGGTCAATGAAAGACACACATTCTAAGTATCTGTACTTACACTTAATTAAATGCTTTATATCCATAGTTACCGTTTGAATTATACATAGCATAATATATGTTTTTTTTCAGAATATATGTTACGGTGGATTAACTAAGAAATTATAGTAATAAAGTGAAAAAGTAATAACTAAAGGTGGTTGCCATACAATATTTTTGTATTTGCTCTAGTGTAAAAACGGTAATACGTACAAGCACAGATTAGGTATAGCTACTAGGTACAAGTCTTTGCGCACAAGCGTCAAACTTGGCATGATTATAGTACACACTCTAAAGTAAAACAACAAAATACTGGCCAAGTGCGAATCGGTCATATATTCACCACTGGTTCTTGTACGATCACCGAAGTTAAGCAACGTCAGGCGCGGTCGGTACTTGGATAGGTTTCCACTATTTTTATTTACTTAAGTAGTAAATTTTTTAGGTGGTACCCGACTCGCACTTTGGCTTTATTATATGCCACTATCACCCTAAAGACCACCCACACTCTGTGGTCATCACGCGCATTGTTTGTCATTAAGATAGCGACACAAAATCTTTACCCTTTTGCGCAAAACGACTAAAGCAATGAGATAAGACAAGAGAAACGCCTGAAAGGTGAGCATTGTGATTATACAGACTTTAACAAGTTTAAATAAACGTGCGTGAGTAATCCAGGCCTCAAAGACATATCGCCCTTCTGATCGTTACAAAGGGAGAGAGGGGGGGTTCCCGGGAACTCATGTGTGAAGTTTAACGACTCACAAACGATAAAGCCACGCGAGTATCGCCGAATTATGTGATTACGCCGCACTGAAAAGGGAATGAGTGAAAATGGAGTAATAATTAGCTTGATGGTTTAAAAGAATTAGGTGGAAGGTATGGTTGATAAATTTTTTGTTTAGATATTCTTGTAGATTAAACTATCGTGGCCGTTTCTATTAATGAGTACGAGTAGCTGACCCAACAGACGTTGTCTTGTTTTACATCGTCGTTTTTTCAAGTATAATCAAGAGAAAAATATTTTTTTCTGAAATTTTGCTGTTTTTTCAATTTTTATTTCCATAAGAACCTTCTAAAAAGTAAACTTTAAAAAAAGAATGAAATCGGTAAAGTCATTCTCAAGTTATGGCGTGAATAGCGTGACCAAGGTAAATAGGGATTCATTTATATGTATAAATAGATTTTTTGTAGTTCAAAACAATTATGGCCAACACACATAATATCAGAATTTTGTGCGCAAGAGTCTGCAATACTTTTGGTGCATCAAAATTGATTTGCAATCTCACAACATAGCTGTTTTGTTCTTTCGTGGTGTTTGGTTTTAGCGATAACGTGCTCCGCAATGACATTATTCGCAGTATCGTAGTATAGAAAACCATAGCGCAACGCACATGGCAGAGATGCAGCGCGCCACACTTTTCCACCTAATTCTCGTAAATTCTGGAGTTTGGCGTGACGCGGTGCTCTTGTCCACCAAATTCTCGCATATTCAGGAGTTCGGAGGGGCGCGACGCGCTTTTCCACACAATTCTCGCATTACTGAACTGAGCAGTAAAAAAGTCCAGTGTATACGTTTGCCATAAGTAAAAATGTGCGCGGTCATACCAACTTACCATAAATTAGAAATCTAACATGTGATATTGAATTCATTTCGAATTCAATTAGCAAAATATAAGTTAAATATCACCAAACACCTGAACCCGTTGACTAATTATAGATATGTTCAGGACTCAATTTTCAAATTGGCTAGACTGTTCAAATCAGGAATATGACAAATGCCAACAGCTTAAGACAAACTATGTTTCCCTCTAACTTCAAAATAGCCACCAATAGTAGTGAATGCGCCAACCGCAGTGTAAATAAGGCACCACTGGGAAGCATGACAAATTGATTGGGTTAATCGCGCCCACGAGTGAGTAACGGACAGCCGTCGCTACAGAACTCGGCTGTAAAGCCTGTACCCAAACCGTTGCAAAATAGTAAGTAAATTTGGTATTTACTGATTGGCTAGCCCAGTTTTAGGGGCGCATATCTAACCCCCAAAAATAGGTTAAAATAGTTCATTGAATCAGGCGTTACTTTGCAGCAGTTCATCTTCAAAACCGATGACTATCGGAAAATGCTGTAAATGCGGAATTAAAAACCCTGGTGATTTTTATTCATCAGCTGTGGTAAACAGCTGTAACATAGCTTACTTAAGTTGAACAGTTCAAACAGGTATTTAAGAATTGAGATAATTTCGAGTTGGGTTTTGGGTTCATGAAAAATCTTTCATTATTTCGCATTTTAAATCGAAAGCAGACAACAATAATTATCTTTTCAATAATTTCCCAAGGAAAAGAACTCTTTCCCAAAATAGATTCATTCATTGTAAGGAACCCAAAATCCCTTTTAATCTTCCTTATCCCTTTTCATAATTGCAAGGGTCTAAAGACATGTAAGGATGTATCGGAAACGATGCGGTTTGTAATTTATTGCAAAAATGAGAGGCTGGGAGAGCCCGAGGGCTATTCGATCCTTTAAGGGCTATGAGGACTATAAGCAGGTGTTACGCTCTCTCCCTTTGTTGTAAGAGGACCGAAACTGGTATAAGTTTACTGGTATTACCGGTATTTTAATAATAGAGTTCAGCAACGTATCTGTAATGTCCCTGGTGCTACATCTATCCATGGTGATTGCTTACCGTCAAGCGGCCAGTTACCATGTTAGCCAACTATGGCATAAAACAATATTTTTTAAAACATACAGACCAACATAGTAAGTCCTCCTTTTTGGAAGGCGGTAAAAAGTAGGTATTTTTCCGTAGTTGACAGTGTAAACTGCGGCAATGAATAAATTCTTATAAATTTTACGATACTGTACAAATTAAACCGATGTAAGCCAGTGTGAAATAACACTAAGATTATTCAATAGTAAAAATCTGGTAAATACATTTTAAAGACATTGGATTCCTCATACGGGCTTATATTTGTACGAGTTTGTAGAGGAATTCGTTCCAAAACTGGAGTAAATAACTAATGCCTATTATGATAAAATTATTAGAATGACATTTTTATATTAAGTATTGTTTTTGAATATTATTATTTTTTGAATATTAAGTAATATTTCTTATGATTATTTTTAACCGTTGACATGTAATTATTATTATGAATAAAGTTATCATTATCATTATGATGATGATAATAGCGATTCTATCTCTCTTCACGAGTTGTCTGTACATCCTTCCACAACCTTACCACGGTAAATATCCCGTAAATAATCATTTAACTTTAGTGAACAACCGTGATAGTTTAAAACAGTGTTTGTCTGTACATGTTAATTATTCCTATATTGTAATTAAACCTAAATTTTTGTCGGTAATCTCTAATTTCGGTTACAGGCTCCAGTTACAGATTGAGAATTTTCCGGTTTTACATCCCTTAATTTTAAGCCCTCGGGGACAAAAGCATTGTCTTGAAATATTATAATGATAGGGGTTTTTTGATCATGGCAAGATTGGTTTCTTCGAAGTCAAGGGCGTAGGGTTTAGGATAGATAATATTATAGGATTGTGGTGTGCATTGAACCCTTCTGGACAGTAAATTTGGTACTTGACTGTCTGAATATTGTAGGAGACAATAAAATAATAATACGGGACAAAATAATGTAATCGGATTTGGTGGTCTTTGTTTTGGTTAGTCTCAAAAGTAATACTTTCAATTGCTGAAATTTTTACTAATCATAATTACATTCGAACCGTAAATATTATTAGTCAATCAAAATATAAATTAAATGAGATCATAAATGCAGATTCAATAAAATACAACAATGTCTTAGGTAAACAATACTGCAAAACCTTTTCTTTTTTTCGTCGGTCTAAGAAGGAACAAAATACTCTATTAAAATAATCATTGTTTCAGCCATAGGACGCCCCCATCGTTTTCCAAAAGGGCCGGTTGGAAGCGGCCTGCGCCCAGTGTTTCCCCGCAGTCTCTTTTAGGTCATATGTCCATCTTGTAGGTGGACGTCCTACGCTGCGCTTACAGCCATGCGTGTATATTAAAATATATGTCAAAAAACAGTCCATTATCGTAATATAAAAAAGTAATTTATTAAACCGCTACTAGTGGGAATTGTTCCCAAAATGCTCACTCTGAGCAAACTAGAGGCCGTTATTATGGTCACGAGTCGACCAGACCACTGAAGTGAGAAATTTTTCGCTGTGGACCAGACAAGATGATAAATAAAAAAAGGCTTTTTTCCCTTTTTAAGTTATAAATATTTGAGGACATAAATAACTATAATGTAATTTTTTTGTATTTGTGTTTCTTTACGCGATAAAATTCGGAACATATATTCGCCAAAGAACCAGAGTCACCGACATAGCTATTAAAATCTGCAAGTTGAAGTGGCAATGGGCAGGCCACATCGCTCGAAGAACTGATAACCGATGAGGAAGAAAGGTTCTTGAGTGGAGACCTAGATGGCCCGACGACATTGTGAGAGTCGCGGGCATCCAGTACATGCAGATGGCAAGATGTAGTTCAGTGTGGAGGTTAATGGGGGAGACCTATGTTCAGCAGTGGACGTCTTCTGGCTGATGTAGACGTTAATGATGTTTTTTTTTTGGAACATGATTTGAATCGATTTTGATTTATTTTTTGTTTGAGAGGTGACCTGGTCAAGATTGTTCATAACTTTGACTTAAGAAAATATGTTAAGCAGTTTAAAGATTATCAGCTCTTTTGTTTGGTAGGCCCATACTTCAGAAGTAGTTTCATATAAATTTCATCAAAATCGTTTTAGTACTTTATTTAATTATGAAAAGAAAATAACTGAAAAAAATATGTAATACAAGTAAATGAAATTGCGTATTTACTCATTTAGAAGTCGGTTTTTTAAATTGATAATTATTGTAATTAATATATGTTTTGTATAAACTTATATTACCCAGTCGGTCTGATGTCGAGTTATTATGTACTTTAGATATAATGTTTGAAATACCACTTTTTTTTTTATAATTAAAATATCACTCCACAGACACCGAGGTCCGTGACTTTTGTTATAATGAAATACCACTTTGTTGGTTAATGGGAAATTGACAGTTACACAAAAAACTTAAATTACACGTATCGATCTCTGACTCTAAACACATTCAAAGCTCTTCCACGGCACGAGAAAGTCCACTTGTCTCCAGAAGTACGCGAGAAAAAATACAAATCAAAATTCACACTCCACCCCCTACAAACGCAAGCCATTACCAATCTTATTTCTTAGTAATAAGAACTTAGTTTTCAGAACTGCAAACTCATTGTACGTGTAAAAATTTTGTAATGTTTCAAAACATCGACGTTCAATTTTGGGTTTTATTTCCCAAGAATAGAGACGAAAAGTAGAGTTTGTGTGTGCTAAGGTAAACACTTGTATCGGTGGAGACCCCTAGAGGGGCATGAGAGACGTCAAAAAAGTGCCGTAGAGTTTGGTAACGAGAGGGGAACAATGTATGCTCTACTACGAACTTTGGAACCCTTCTGATTCATCAGGGATTGATTGAACGTGTACAAACATTTGCATCGGTTGGTAAAAAGTTTGCTGGAATTTTAATTAATATTGATGTGGGTTTGATGAGTTTTTCAAACTTTCGTAAAGGATAAAAACGACTTAGCTGTTCCCCGCGGGTTATTTCGTAACGTTTCCATAAATTCCGGTCTTTCGTCACCTCTCACAAACTTCTCCTGACAATAATTTAAAAAAAAAACGCTAAGTAACATGTAATCTTTTTTCGCTAAGCCATAATATTTTAATGACTGCTCTATTTATTGGTGGCACATTGAAAACTGCTCAGTACCTACTTGATACAGAACATGCAAATTTCGTTAATGTTGGATAGTTATGCCATGTTTGCCCGTTTTCTTGTTACCAAGGTGCAATAAAGCATTTTAAGTCGAAGGATTTTAAGACGAAAAAACTGGAAAACTCTGATTAAATTTAGAGACTTTGTACGGATTTGTGTGTAGTACTTACAAAAATAATGTTTGTACAACTTCATCTTAGACCTGCAAAAGGTACAATCAACTCAAAAGAGAGGGAATATGATAGAGCGAGAGAGCTCCCCGATCCGTCTTCATATCAATGTAGTTGTTGGGTAGATGATGAATAGCGACATAGCAAAGCACTTTGCGGCCAAACTGTTCCATTATTATTCTTAGGGGTGTTTAGTTACCCATTTAGCTCATTTAAGAGGTGTTAGCATAATTTTCGTCGCTTTTAGCAAGTTTTAGAGTGGTTTCAACTGTAACAGGTGACGTTACGAGCTTTGTGGTGCCAGAAATACGATACCCTAGAATCAGACATGAAAAGTATCACACAATGTTGGTTACTGGGCGTGTTATTTTTTCTCGACAGCGTTTTGCCATCCAGCAGCATTTTTTTTTTGCTTTCAGTGCAAAGCGAGGCGCTGTCGCGCGCGCGCATTCACCTTGATAAAGACCGCCGTATGCGGTTGAAACTATATTCGGAATATCCGGCCTATCTTACGTGAGTAATTCCCGTGTAATATAAATAAAATGTGTGAAAACCACGTCAGTTTCCATAATATTTTTTTTTATATAAAGTGACTGTGTCATGTCGATCTAAAAGACAGCTGTGCACTTTAGCCTTGAAGATACCTATATTGTAGTTTTCAGGAAACAAGAAGAACGGACCTTATTAATCTTATTTTTGCGTTTTATAGATCCTAGACACTTTTTTAATGGAATAGGAGTTCAACTAGAATTATTAACTGATTTCTGTAATCGATTTCTAATACTCTTATTTACACAGACAGACAATAATGGCTCCCACAAACAGTGCCGTAAATAGGGCTGTGCCAGCGGTGCTCAGGGACAGGGCGCAGACTCTGGAGGGGCGCAGAAATGACCACACCAGGACCAAGTTTTGTTTTCAAGGGCGCAGTTATAGAAGCTCGTACCTGGCGCATAAAAGGCTAGTTACGGCACTGCCCACAAACTCAGGGTATCATATTGTGGGAGCTAGGGCCTCACATAAGTAATTTTATTTTATTTTATATTGTTTTATTTGATAATTGTACTAAAGTTAACATAAATTTAGAAATTAAGTGTAATATATCTTGCATGAATTTTTTACTTACTTAATAATCTAATGTAATGTAAGCTGCAAATTTTGGTAACCTAATAAATAAATAAAAATTAAAAAGAAAAAAAGAAAAAGTATATACTTCCACAAAAAAAAACTAATGTAAAAAACTTAGAAATTCCAGGAATCCCTTTATGTACTTGATGCCAAAATATATAGTACCGTCTATGAAATAGTTTCGAAGATAAGCTTCTGCAAAGTACGCCTGATTCAATCAATTACCAATTAATCAATTACAAAAATGACATAAAGAAGTCGCCATTAATCTTATGACTGATAAAACATGCAATAGATTTCCTATTTTCCCCGGTACCATTAGCTCCCCCCCCCCCCTCTCTGACAAGGGGAAGCCCCCTGAAAGTTCGCAGCAAAAACCGCGCTGCACCTGACACCGGTAATTGATATACAGCGCTATTAATCACTTTGTATTTTGCCGTAAAGTTGAGGTTTTACCGCTGTCGAAGGAAACGTTGCTTAAAGAATAGAACGAATATATAATTCTACATTTACTTACGAAGGAACAAATAAGTAAGGACATAGAAATCAATCTACCTTTGACACTAAAAATAAGAAAATTTATGTGTAGATATATTTGTTCCCACACAACTCCGTAACGGCTTAGCAGATTTGCGTTTATTTAGTATAAATAGTACATTGTTATCCTAGGGGTGAAAGTAACTTATTTAGTCCCAAGACGGGGTTAGGTTAGGTAAGGCTAATAGTTCGAGGGACTAAATAAGTCTTTAACCCCGCGGTAAACAATGTGCTTTTCATTACGAATACAAGGAAAATAAAAATAAAAACATGAACTGACACTGGCAAATGCACGAGAAGTGCGGGACCATAATCTACTGAGGAGAAAAAAAAAAGTTGGAACATGATCAATACAAAAAAATGTAAAATAGAACTAGTTTTTTTTCTTCATAATTTGAGTGTCTGTCAGTTGTCAACTGTCACTATCAGTTGAAAGTGATTCTCCCTAGGGCTGAAATGTATTACTGAAAGTAATACATTTCAGCTCCCCCCGCTCCTCAAGCAACTTCAGGCCTATTTTCCGAGTATGAGTAATGAAAAGTAGTTTGTACCATGGCCAGGGGCTTACGCCCAACTCTAAATGCGGGCCCGAATAGATGCAGTTTGCAAAATTACGCGACCGCAAACTGTATCTCGGCGCGTTCGCGTGATTTTGCATACTGCACCTATTCGAGCCCGCGTTTAGAGTTGAGCGTAAGGCCCCTGGGGTAAGCACATTGGACTTATCCTGCAAACGGGACGTTAGCGGATGAACCTACGAGCAGCAGCTTGTTCTGATTGTCTATATGGATTTATAGCGCTGTTAAAAAAAAATGAGCGGCAAACTAGCTTGGTGCCTTACGCCTAACTCTAATTGCTGGCTTGAATACGCGCAGTTTTCAAAATCACGCGAATGCGAACCTTAACGCGCTGAGATACGGTTTGCGGTAGCGCAACTTTTTGCAATCACCTAAACTCAATCACTTATAACAGGTAGCCGTAAGCTTTCCAAATCTCGACAACCGTAAACCAAACACACACAGGTCTTTACAAACGTACAAAATCTCAAACAAGCTGCGAATCTCCACTAAAAAGCCTAAGTTAAAGTTAACCTTAAGTAAACTAAGTTAAGCCAAGTGTAAAACCGCTTACAGCTAAGCTGCTCGATAAAATTAAGTTACCGCCAACTCTTTGAGGCTTGAAAAATAACGGGCTAACGTTCAGGAGGCATGCAATTTTACGGCAGCCTTCAGTGCAGTGAGTTTTACTTATTTCTGTGATGTAACGACTTTTAAGCTATACTTTTGGATTACCACTGGTTTTATTACTAAACTAGTGCTGATGCTCGCGACTCATAAGCGAAGATTTTCTTATACACTGTCAACCCTTTTTTCCTCCCTTAATCCGGCCTTTGCGCAAAATAATAGCCTATACTTCAATCTGGTCATAGCTAAGCATATTTGTGAAAACCGCATTTAAAGCCGTCCTGTGGTTTAAGACATGTGCGTGGACAAACGAACAAACGGGTAAAAATTAAAAAAAACTGTCTTAACGTGTTCAGCTGCTTATTTTAATACGCCCTCTGTGTTTTTTTTTATATCTTGCAGTTACAGATTTTTTTATTCCTACGATTTTATTATATGTATAGGGTATAGTTATAGATAGATGTATAGATTATGTCGAGAAATAGATATCGTATAGAGATATTCTAAGGATTTGTTATCTTTCTTGTTAAGGGCCTCCTTCTTGCCAAGACCCATCTCTTGCACATTTAAAAAAAACTGATTGGGTATTTCATCTTAAGAATAAAATAGTGACCAATTTTCATACTAATTTTTAACAATAAAAAAACTAAAGATTTGTTTACAAGGTTAATAAACACGTAATCATAGAAAAATCAATTCAAAATAATCTGCATATAGGTATATTTTTGATCACATCGGAAACACCGCTTCCTATGTATACTAACTTTAAACCAGAAGACCCTTTATTTTAAGTGGTAAATCTAGGTGTAAAACCTCTACGTACATATGTACGTTACCGTAGACGACACTCGAAACAGATACCACACAAAGGAGTGCACCGTAACACAAATAACCGTGTTGTATCGAGAATTGGACGTTAGTGATCGAATTCCAAACCCATTGAAGATCGGACAAAGGTTTCATAGCTAGAACAAGGTCATACTAATATTGGAATCGAGCTTAGGACGGGCTGTTTCGGTGTTAGAAATCCGGTATTAATATTTGTATATTTCCGCTAAACACTTTTGTAACGCTATTTTGTTACACAATTGTAGAACAACGTACAACACTTACGGTTATAGGATACCGGAATAGAGCCAAAGATAGGGTGTTTTGGTGTTCGGAAATCCGGTATTGATTTTTGTATCTTTTAGTACCGCTTTTGTAATTTTACATTTTAAAACGAAAACCATTACAAAAGTTGTCTATATGAGATGTGAATGTATAGCCAACTCTACCAACAATAACAAGAATAGGGCTTATGCCTTATAGTACCTCCCAGTATAGAATACCTAAATCGAGCCAGGGCCGGTTGATTCGGTGAGTAATCTGGCATTGATTGTCCTTGGCATCCTTGTACTATCAGATAACTTCTAGACTTTTATTGTTAAGGCCTCTGAAAACTAAGGCCGTTGAAATAATACATAATTCGAAGGATACATTAATTTCCACGTGTTATTTACATTCCACAATATGTATTTGTGTAAATAGTAGTAGTGTAATTCAAATTCAAATTATTTATTGACATAAAAACGAACATGCATTTACATTTATGTCACAAAAAAATAGTAAATAGTAAAAATAGTAGTACAGTAGAACTCCAATTATCCGAACTCCGACTATCCGAATCGCCGATTATCCGAATCACAAACAAGTCTTGACTTGACTTGTCTTAACTTGCCGTTGTGCCTACACTGACTGACATTGACGGAGATGTTTAAAAAACAATGATTTTTATTTCTAAACTTGTACATAAGTACATTTTATTTATATTTAAAACATGTGAAAATTTCATGTTTCTTTCATTTAATTCAATAAAAAAATAGTGCAATATCAAAACGTAGCTTTTATTCTCTCCAATGGCAATTTAAAAAAAAAAAAACCGATTATCCGAATATTTGATTATCCGAATGGGTCCCGGTCCCCATTAATTCGGATAATTGGAGTTCTACTGTATTTGCAATATGTATTGCAAGTCGAACACAAAGAGCAAGAGGGTCTAGTTATACTATTCAATAATTATCAATATAAAAAACAGACTTCATTAAAAATTCTGAACTAAAAAATAATCATCAAAATCGGTTCACCCAGTCGAAAGTTCTGAGGTAACAAACATAAAAAAAATACATTCGAATTGGGTACCTCCTCCTTTAAGTATAAAACATTCGAATTGGGTACCTCCTCCTTTAAGTATAAAACATTCGAATTGGGTACCTCCTTTAAGTATAAATAATTCGAATTGGGTACCTCCTCCTTTAAGTATAAAACATTCGAATTGGGTACCTCCTCCTTCAAGTATAAAACATTCGAATTGGGTACCTCCTCCTATAAGTATTGTATATACTGGTGCATATATTGTTTATTGTAAGAGTACTAAGTTTCGTATGTCTAAAGATATGCACCAGTTGTGAAACGATATAAATGTCTCAGTTTAGTATCTTTTTTCGGAAACCTACAATAAAATTAAAAACCAATGCCCGTTTTCTTATTTTCTCCGTGGAACTGCCGCTAAGACCAAAACAAACCAATTCATTCAGCCATGCTATAAACAGTAGCTGGACTACCACTCGTATTTATAGGCATTGACCAAGAATATTCTTGGAAACAATAAACCGCTAAGTTGGCGGAAACAGTTCAAGAGACTAATGGTTTTTTTAACCGACTTCCAAAGAGGAGGTTATCAATTCGACTGTTATTTTTTTAATTGTTTGTTACCGCAGAACTTTTGGCTGGGTGAACCGTGAACCAATTTTGATGATTCTTTTTTTATTTCAAAGCTGGTGCTTCCCTTTTGGTCCCATTTCAAATTGGTGCAGTTTTGATTCAGTCGGTTTTTTATATTGAGGAAATTACGGTCAGGTATTGAAATATTTACTCTAAATCAGCGCCTATAATTTGCACACAACTTTGGTTCGCCAAAACTTGGAAAGCATACCTTTTTTTTGCTAAATTATGTTAAAACCGTATTAAAAAATGCAATCGTATTTTTTTTTTGCTATCTGTGGCCCTAGTACGAGCACTTGCGAAAAAGTATTCGTTCCGTAAACGATGACAAAATGTATGGAAAATTGAACAGCGCCTCTATCGGACGTAAAAGGAAACTGAATTTTTGAACTGAAGTTTGGAAAAAATAAAAGCATAATTGTAAAGACAAATATAATACAAGTAAGCCATAACATTAAAATTGTTTATTTTACTAAACATCCCTCTAGGAGTGAACAACACCCCCACTCTTCTCGTCGGACTCACCTACAGTTTTCAAACAGCGCGTGACCACGGCCATTGTATAGTAATATGGTTGAAACTTCGAGCGAAAGGTACCTATTTTTACCTCTAAATAAAATAATGCCCAATAAGCCCCGATAAACATTTATAACATGAATTGTGTTCAAATCGCAAAAGGTTTAAAATTATTTTTCCTCTCAAGAGTTAAAAAAACGACTTTTAAAAACTTTGAGGTACAAATTTGATAATAATTACTCAATTATTATCAAATTTACTAACTTTTTCAAAATTTTAAGCCGTTATTTTCAATTAAAAATACAGACGAAATTGAATTTTCTTTAGATCTTTCTATTTGATAGAATCGGAACGCCAAAAATCCAGTTTTCGCACAGACCTACTACCTATAGATTTTCAATGAGCGTGGCTAGCTCAGTGCCTCTCGCTTCAACAAGGTGTGTTGCCACATTAAAATTATTTGCTTTAAGTTAGGGTAATTTACATACTAGACGGGTAGTGAATCTCTTCAATGAGTAATTTTGGAAACTTTGGAAAATCTTGTGAAATGGAAGGATATCTGAAAAATACTTATGAACAAAAGAAATTAATATTAAGATCCAAATCCATCCGTTTAAAGGTAAGACAGCTTTAAACGGCTGTATCTTTCGCGCCGTAATATCGTCAGTTGAAACTTACACAGAATATGTAATGTTACGACGGATTAACTAAGAAATATAATTAAGTCAAAACTAAAGAGGGTACACATCCACACATACAACAAACGTTTTTGTTAAGGTATTTTTGTATTTGCTCTGGTGTAAAAACCAAACGGTACGTAACGGTAATCGGTACAAGCGTCAAACTTGGCGGATTATAGTGCACACTCTAAAGTAAAACAACAAATAATAAATACTGGCTGCGTGCGAGTCGGTCACACATTTCTGTTTCCCACAAGTTAAGCAACGTCAGGCGCGGTTGATACTTGGATGGATGACAGCCTGGGTGTGATGTTGTGTATTTGCACTACTTTTTGTATTTTGTGACGGTACAGAACCCTCAGTGCACGAGCCCGACTCGCACTTGGCCAGTTTATTTATTTTCATGGATGGAATTATGGATAACATCCCAATTAATGAGATACTTAGATAAAACTCTTTATTATTTACAGTACTCATATCACACACGATAAATCAGACTTCAAAAAAAGATTATTTTGTTTTATTTGAACAAAATCACGCTGATGATGATTTATGATGATATATTTTCTTTGATTTAAGTACATTTAAGTGTGTTTATTAGACCTTGAGCAGCTGCAGTTGCTCAAAAATATAATTTTTCCCTTTCTGATATTGGATTCGGCATTGAAATGGCTGGAACAAATTCTACTATGTTTTCCTGGCACCCAATTTTCACAACCAGTAGCACTGATCCATTTTATTTGTAAGCCAGGATCAGTTGGAAACCTGCAGAACGAATAATTTAAGTTAATTGTGGTGGGTAATTTCATTTATAAACTGGCAACATTGATTGTTATTCTTCTCAGTTAATATTTTGATAAAACTCATAGGAAATACCACAAATCGAGCAAAAAACGGACTAATTATGAATAAAATATTTACGCATTGATATCCTGAATTTATTTAGGTGATCATTACAAGCTCTATATGTTTACTTACGTGTGAAATGATATTTCATCGTTTTTTCTCTCACTGCGGTACTTGCAGCCCAAAATGATACAACCAACCATTGTAAATGTTTGTTTTACAATTATTTCTAAGACGAAACACGCATTTATCACATAAAATCACCAAAAAAATGCAATAAACAATATTCAGACCCGTTTTGTTTGGCACAGAACCGTCAGATTTTGACATTTCTGATCCAAAAAACAGGCCACGCCGATAAGGACAAAAAAGTCTTGTTATGTCCTTTTTGTACTTGTGCTGAGCCATATCAATTTGTCTCTTTCACTTGCTTTCACTGAAATATATTGCCGATCTGTATATCTGTGAGTTTTCGTTATTTCTATTTGTCAAAAATTTTGAGAGGGCTCGGAACTAAAAATGTCAGAACCTTTTATTTTCTAGCATAAAAAGACAGTATAATGTGTAATATCCCTACCATATTATAAATGTGTAGATCAAATACCTTCACACATGACTTCTAACTAAGTAGAAGCAATACCAGATATCTATGTTTTAGTACGCAATCTATTTTCAAACTATGGAACTACAAATCTGACGGCTGTCAGTTTGTTTGTTTGTCCGCGCACATCTTTTAAACTACTAGAAGGATTTCAAAGCAGTTTCCATGAATATGCTTATAAAATACCTGATTGAAACATAGGCTATATTAATTTATGATAATAAATAGTAAAAAAAAATTTTTTTAATAATTATTTATAACGCCATCTAGCTTATTTTATAGTAATGTTGTCGTAATGACAGACTTCTACTCGCAGACATGGTAGGTAGGAAGACTGAAGCGGCTGTTGCCATATAATCTATATGTAAATAAAAATATAGATATTCGCCAAAGAACCAGAGTCACCGACATAGCTATTAAAATCTGCAAGTTGAAGTGGCAATGGGCAGGCCACATCGCTCGAAGAACTGTTAACCGATGGGGAAGTAGGTAAGGTTCTTGAGTGGAGACCGCGAACCGGAAGACGCAGCGTAGGTAGGCCTCCCACTAGATGGACCGACGACATTGTGAGAGTCGCGGGCATCCAGTGGATGCAGATGGCAGGATGTCGTTCAGTGTGGAGGTTAAAGGGGGAGGCCTATGTTCAGCAGTGGACGTCTTCTGGCTGATGATGATGATGAAATAAAAACGAATAGCCGAAATGTATGTACCCGCATAACTTCCGATAGACTGCACCAAATAGTTTTTTTTGTGTTTGTTATTTTCAGGACAGCCAACTGCTTTTGAAGAGGTTTTACAGTTTATTATGGCGTAATTTAAAGTACGTTTATTTTTGTATTGACTTCTGACGTGCTAATATACCAAGTCGATGGAGATTAAAATGAATACATTTTTTTGCCAGGATCAATCTTCACACCAATAACAGACACGCAAAGTAGGTGAACTCGCGGCATCTAATCTGTTACTGATCTATGATTAGCAGCTATTTTGGATGTTATGGTGGTGAACGAAAGCGGTTTAGTTGTTGGAAGGGTCGAGGCGCAGAAGGCGGGCAAAAATTATTTAGACATCATTTATTGGCAGTCTTTACGCGGAGTAATGTTAAATAACAGCGATTAATTATAGATACCGCTCCATGCTTCCTACTTACTATTTACTAATAATTCAATAATAACGTTTGTCATGCATGACATTTCGCTTGACTTATACCAATTTTTTTTCCTTATTGGCTCCATGGCTCCACACTTCCAACGTATTTAACCAGTGAAAGTAATATATTATTTGCTTGAAATATATTTGAAACTATGGACATGTCGGGATACCTGTATCGAGTCAGATTAAAACTAGACTAAAATCATACTATGACGATAGTATGACAATCCGCATTAAAATGGAGAGCAATAAATCTACAATCATGTCATATGTGTAGGTATTATCTATAAAATATTCAGTATAAATAATCCGATGGATTTGTGTCTATTTAAAGTGCCGTTCGTGTTCGTTAGTGTAACATTTATATTTGGATATGTCAGTCTAATCGTCCACCCACTAATTACTTTGCGCTACGCGTACGAAGTCGCGGGCATTAGCTAGTATATAATAAAATGATTTGACTTAGGCTCTTCTTCTTCAAGTGCCTCTCCGCTACTGGAGATTGTCCGTCAGCTCAGCGAACTTCTGTCTGTCCTGTGCTAAGCTGATTAATTGTTCGACGCTAGCTATGCTGGTCCACTCCCGGATGTTGCGTAACCACGATTTTTTCCTTCTTCCAGCGCGTCGTTTGCCTTTAACTTTGCCCATCATTATTAACTGGAGAAGCTGGTATTTTTCGTGTCGCAAAACGTGGCCAAGATACCCGACTTTCCTTTCCTTGATGGTCTGAAGTAGTTCACGGCTCTTGCCGATGCGCTGGAGTACTCTGATGTTGGAGACTTTCTGTGTCCAGCTAATACGTAGCATTCTACGATAGCACCACATCTCGAAAGCTTCAAGTAGCTTCTGGGTGTTAGCTTTTACAGTCCAAGCTTCGCTACCGTACAACACCACAGGCCAGACGTAACAGTGGAGCATTCTCATTCTTAGCTTCAGTGATAATTTACGGCTGCCCAAAACTTAGGTTAAAGATAAGTCAATTGTGTTGTTTTGAAATATAAAAATGTGCCTCAAGTAAAAATAGGCAGACAGACTGCCGATAGAAATTAAAACTAAACGTAACATTAGCATGTTGTTGGCGCGGTCACGTAAGCATGTCGGTGACGCGAACCCATAAGTTTGCCCATACCCTAGAACGCTCAACGCGGCTAAAGAAGTTTTCCCTTCAAAAATAGAGCCTTTTCTTCTCTGTAGCCCGGTTGTATAGTCGGACTACTGAGATTTCAATTTCTATGTTAGCACCATTTTAGTCCGATGATCGAATTAATAAGTCATTACTATTACATATTTATGTATCCTGCGCCCATCTCCTACGAGAGCATTAAACCCTAAAATAATGTTCGTTACAAAGACAATGAACAATAGAAAAGTACAACATACCGCAGGTACGAACAGAACAAAAGCGACCAAATCCAAAACACAAACAATCAACAAATTAAAACACATTGAAACGGAAGGCGGCACATTGGGGTGCGGAACACAATTAAAAATAAATTTCCTGCTTTTATTACAATATACGAACCATATCTGAACTATCATGTGGGGTTCCGTGGTGTGGAATAGGCTCGTTACCGCTCTGTTAGTATAAAACAGTGGTTCCCAAAGTAGTCTGTACCGCGACCCATCTAAATACATTTAAAATTCAGAACCCATTCAATGCTTAATATGAAGAAATAATTGGCGTAGAGCGTGTCAAGACACGCATATGGTAGGGTTCCGTAACCAAAGTCATATAATTGTAGTCATAGTTCAGAAATTGATAGTTATAGAAAAATTCGAACGAACGAAGCTCTGTGGACTTAGCCAAATTTCAGAGATGTACCATCCCGACATAGTATATACTTTTTATGCTTTAAACATGCAGAGAACACTGATTGAGAAACATTATTTGTTAAGACCATTTTACAAAAAGGTCAATGTCCTTTGAGCTAGAACGCTTTGAATTTATTACAGTTTTATCACTGTTACTCAAAAAGTCATCATCAGATAATGTTCGAAATTATTTTGAATGAAGGTTTTAAATATGACCTATCCTTATTGTAAGATTCAAGTTTCTGTTTTATAGTTTAGAAATGCAGGCGGGGGGACCAACTTTTTGCCACTTTGGTGGGCCATATTTCGCAAAGTATAGACTTTATAAAAAAGTGATGTATAAAACCTTACCTTTATTTTAAAATACCTTTTCAACGATACCCCAACGATACACGAGTAGGTGGAGTGAAAAAAAAAAAATTCATCACCATTTCACATGTATCAGAGCCACCCCTAAAATGCAATATTATATATTTTTTATACTTTTAAAATTGAGATCTATATTACTACTGTCATTATGCAAAATTTCATTTACTTACCTTAATAATTATAGAAGTTAGAAGGTTCTAAAAAATTTGGACGGACAGACAGACAGACAGACAGACGGACGGACAGAACGAATTTATAAGGATTCCTTGTCGGGCTACGGAACCCTAAAAAAGAGCTATACTACTGCTGTAGTATTTTCTTGTTAAAACATAACGCAACTATGTGAAGGACTCTACAAATTAGAAAAAAAAGAAGACACTAACATCATATATGTGAAAGTTTGGATGGATGGATGTATGTATGGATGGATGGATGGATGTTTGTTACTCAATCACGCAGAAACGGCTGTATGGATTTGGATGAAATTTGGAATATACATTGCTTATGTCCTGGATTAACACATAGGATACTTTTCATCATCATCACCGATTTTCATCACAACGCGGGTATAATCGCGGGGCGCAGCTAGTCAGTTATAATTGAAGCTTTAAATTAAGTACCTACGTGCTAAATATAAGATGTTATATTTCAATAAAAAGGATGTACTTATTTGTTTTCCATTTCCTATTATTCGTCGACTTTAGTCGCTTTTAATGGCAATTAATAATATATTTATTCACACGGCAAACATTTTGAACACATATATGTATTTACAACCCAAAACTATAACTACTTATTAAATATTATATTATGTATCTACCTATATACTTATATACAAATAAAAATAATAAAAAAGGACTAATCCGAAAATTCCACGAAAGGACAATGGCCAGTATCATGGCAACATTGCCACGCTGGATGGCAATGCAATTTTACTGGCCAAAGTAGGCGCCAGGTTTCCTATCACCTGTCGCCTCCAGTAAGTGTTTTGACAAGTTCCTTTTATTAATATGTTTTTCTATTTTATTTATAATTTTATAGATATTTGGTTTATCAAAATATTTATGAAATTAAAAATCATTATGAAAATCATCACAAAACTAGCTTTTATAGTTATTCTTTATTTTTCACATAAATCATGTGTCAATACGTTTAGTGAATCATTCACAGCCCGCTCGCCCGGGGTTGGGCGCTACGCGTTACCTAACCACCATATTTTTGCTTTGCTAAGCAACCCCATACAGCACATTTTATGCCTTATGATCGACTGAGGTTAACAAAAGTGCTCGCATTTCACTATCCTCTTATGCATAAACGCTTGATAAGCTAATTTGTTCCAGAAATTGTCTCGCCTTCACGCGTCATACTTTTTATCAGCAAGAAGTTGACGCAACAATTTTTTTATGTTTTCGCGAATTAATCCGTTTGACTACCAACTCGCCTGTTGGTAAGCGATGATGTGGTCGAAGATGAAGCTCGCAGACTTAGAATAGCATTTTATTGCATAGATTAGCGTATCGAAGAGGAGTATTTGAGTGCTGTTTTGTTAGCAATTGATAAAAACAAAAATCGAAAATGACAGGTGCAGATATTATGAGTTGTAAAATTGCGTACTACATACATAATAACATGGTTTGTATCTGCAATTACTGCGACAGGAATAAAATAATTAAATAATTTACCTTTTTTTGTCTGTTCAGTTTCAATAAACTATTTCGCATGTCTTGAAAGCTGTCAACTTCGAAAAGTTGTTTTTTTATTTGAGTACCTACGAACTTTTTTGTGAGAGTCGCGGGCATCCAGTGGATGCAGATGGCAGGATGTCGTTCAGTGTGGAGGTTAAAGGGGGCTATGTTCAGCAGTGGATTATCTAGCTGATGTTTTTTTTTTGGAGTACATACTTATTATAATGATGGTCGTATAAAAATCAGTTGGCCTTTTGAAAAAACTCAAAGATCAAAAGAGAGCTAATATGCTCTTCTGCGTTAAAATCCGGAACGAGGATATTCGTCGAAGAACCACAGTCACCGACATAGCTGCTTAGATTTGCAAGTTGAAGTGGTAATGGGCAAGCCACGTCGTTCAAAGAACCGATAATCGATGTGGAAGAAAGGTTCTTGAGTGAAGACCACGAATCGGAAGACGCAGCGTACGTGTAGGTACGATCTCCCACTAGATGGATCGACGACTTTCGTGAGAGTCGCGGGCATCCAGTGGATGCAAATGGCAGGCTGTCATTCAGTGTAGAGTTCTAAGGCCTATGTTCAACAGTGGACGTTTTCTGGCTGATGATGATGATGATGATGATGAAAATCCACACAAATGTTTCAAATGCGAGTGTATTTGTCGTTTTGTTGTTTTTTTTTGGATTTCCTCTTGCGTGATATGAAAGAGAAACTGATGCACCTTAAGTGAAATATGATTTTCCAATATATCGTTGTGGGGGTTTAAAAAATAAAATAAAACTTGTTTATGCCTTCTGTGCGCGACGTGAGCGAAACCGAGTGCGCAAGAAATATGTGTTACATATTTGTCTACATAACAACAATTTTTTTGACGCCACTTTAGCATAATGAAAAATGCCATAATGGCGTCAAAAATTGTCCAATCTAGGTAAGTACGCTCAAATAATAACATCAAACCTAAGTATTCCCTCGACACGGGGCGGCAGGTTTCTTGCCCGCTGTATAAAGGTGAAATAAAACATTAATTGCTGTCAGAGGGTGAGACAATGGACGTTTTTTCGTTACTATTGTGTGCGGAACCCTCGGTCACGGTCCGCGCGGCACGGTTTTAAATGCCCAAAGAAAGCTGATCGATATGAATGTTTTGGCGGTATATTAATATAATGCGATGGTAATTTAGATATTACGAGTTTTTTGGTGTACTTAGAAGTCATTATAGACTAATTACTATGCTGCAAGGTTTTGGAAGCCATAGTTTATAATTAATCTATATCTATTAACATTAAAAAGGTAGAGAAAAAAAAACTGTAATTGGGAGACAAAAAAAAAAATGTATACACAAAATAGAGCGTCTTAAAATAAGTAGCTGAACACGATTAGACAGTTTTTAGAATTTTTATGTTTGTTTGTCCACGCACATCTTTTAAACCACTGGACGGATTTAAATGTGGTTTTCACGAATATGCTTAGGTATGACCAGGTTGAAGTATGGGCTATGTTGTTTTGCGCAAGGGCCGGATTAAGGGAGGAAAAAAAGGGTTGAAAGTTTACATGAAAATCTACGCGTACGAAGTCGCGGGCAACATCACTAGCTATTAATAAAAAAGCTAAATACACCACAGAGTTACACACTTACTAACTCATTAAAAAATCTCTAAAAATACTGAACCTACGTCTAAGCTGAAATTTGGCAAGAAGATTCATAGTATAGAGGTCCGCTAAAAAGAGGATTTAGCGAAAGGGTTGAAATGGACTTCTATCTGCTCAACTAAGTAGTTAGTCAGTTCATTTGCTCGAAGTTCAGTTGTTTAGTAAATAATACATTCCAAATAAACAGGCCAAGTGCGAGTCGGCTCACACACTTAGAGTTCCGTACCACCACAAAATATAAGTGCATAAAGACCATCACGCCCAGGCGGTCACCCATCCTAGTGGCGATCGCGCCCTACGTTGCTTAACTTACTAATGAACAAAAATTTGTTACCAACTCGCATTTGGCCACTATTTGATGTTTTACTTTAGAGTGTGTACTATAATCACGCCAAGTTTGACGCTTGTACGTATTACCGTTTCTGCAATAGAGCAAAATACAAAAATACAATTACTGGAGTGGAGGAGTAAATCGCGAGAATATGCGAATGTACACGAACTTGAATTGATCTCTGAATATATGTGTGAAATAATTCTGTGAACTACATATATCTTCAAGAATTTTAAGATTAGGGCATCAAGAAAGTTAGGTAAGGATGTTAGGTAAATGTCTACTTACAAAAGCTAAGTCACTGTTGTCTAGATCGTCAAACGAAGTTTTAAGAACTATGGGCCTTACTTAAAAACGTTACTCAAAGACGTCTATGCTTAAAATTGCTCTCTCAACTTCTCGCTTACGGCAATCGAAATACGCGAAAACGAGACAGAGCATATTTAAGCGTATGTCAACTTGAGTAACATTTTTAAGTAAGGCTCTAAGTATGCGCATGCGTCATCTAGAGAAGTAAAACATCGAACGCATACTTCCGCTGGATTGCGAAGACTTCATAAAGGGATCCGTCCTTTGTAAAGTCCTCCCACTCAAAATAATACCAATAAAAGCTCCGTCCACTTCGGAAGCTCGATTTTATCAAAAAGGTGCTTTATACAAAACTATCCGTTCAATCTGACAGTCATAAAAAGGTTGTAAATTCGTACGGTCGTAAACACGTCACTCGCCTACGAACCGAGGTATGTACGTATTTAAAGGTTAGATCACACTAGGATGCACTGTACGCACGCGACAAAAGGGGTTATCTTTGCTAGGTGGCAGGTAGATAGGTAGAAGGTACCTACGCGGAATCGTTAGTGCAGTAAAAAATATTTCACCCCTATTTAACATTTACCAGAGCTACCTCTAAAATACAAAATTATATTTTTTTATACTTAAAAAATTGGGATCGGTAATTGTGCAAAGTTTCATGAATTTCCACTTAACTACTATAGAAGGTTCTAAAGGATTTGGATGAACGGACAGACAGAAAGAATGCACTTATAAGGGTTCCTTACGTGCGACGGAAACTTAAAAAAGAAATACGGCAGATGCAATGGCAGTGCGTTGACTGACCTACTTCTGGAACTTTCTTCTCGCTTTTTAATCGACTTCCAAAAAGGAGAAGGAAATTCAACAGTTTTTTTTGAGTTAACCGATTTCGATGTTTTTTTTTTTTTTATATGAATGTCGGTGCTTCCCGTCTTGTGTCATTTCAATTTGGTCCAGTTCTGATATTTTTATGAAGTCGGTTTTTATATTGATAATTTTTTTATATTTGTACTCCTGCGTCAGACTACGAGTGGAGAAGTTCTCCAAACTTTGCAGGTGAATGTGACAGGGGAATAAAAATTCCCCTCACTTGTCAGTATTTTACACCGTATACCTTACACGACAAAGCCCTTTCTGCCGTGATACATTTTGTCGCTTCGCACCCGTCGTCGCTTGTGACGCGTTACGTAGAAGCAACCTAGTGCAGTCTAACCTTTACACCACTTTTACCGTGCTGTATGTATGAGATGGAAATAGGCCAAAAGTAGAACACAGTTAAATAATGAATACCTAGCGCACATAAAAAGGATTAAATAGAAATGGACCAAGTGCGTGTCAGATCGTGAGAAATAAAATAAACGGAGATGTAATAATAAGATAACATAGAAGCAGACTGGCAGGGGTTCTAAATATCTAGACGTCAGCAAGAACGATCAAGAACGATCATATAGAAAATCATCCTTGACGTCAGTCAACCTGATAACATTTGTTTCTTTTTTCGATTATGTTTAAAGTTAAATGTTTAATTTATTATTGGCGATGAATATAACTAAATACATTACACATAATAAAAAAAATATGTCTGATTAATCTCTGAGATATGAGTGCCTTACTTAAAAACGTTACTCAAGTTGATCTATGCTTTAAAATGCTCTCTGAACTTCTTGCTGACGGCAATCGTCACACGCGAAAACGAGACGGAGCATATTTAAGGGTATGTCAACTTGAATAACGTTTTTAAGTAAGGCCCTGAGCGTTTAAAGTTTTAGGTGGGCATAGAGCGGGAATGCTCCATCCCCTTCTCGCAAAGTGTGTATTAGTATAGCATTTGTATGCCGCGCATGAGGCTTGACGTCATAGCTCAGTATAGTGCGCTGTCTAGCATGAAATTAAAATACTTATTTATTAAACTAATTAACTAATTTAAAATTTGTTCTCGTCGATAATATATATATATATAATACATATTCGACTGTACTTTTTTTATGTTTGTTACCTCAGTACTTTCGACTGCGTGAACCGATTTTGACGATACTTTTTTTATTTGAAAACTGGTGCTTGCCGTTTGGTTCCATTTAAATTTGATCTAGTTCTGTCATTTTTATGAAGTCAGTTTTTTTATATTGATAATTGTTAATATTTTTATGTTAGCAAATAGTTCATTTCAATATATGTATTAAAATTCGAATATGAGAAAAATCAGTCGAGTCGGTTCTGGGTAAACAACTAGTTTAATTTTAGTCGCATGCATCCGACACCTTTCAGACAGCGTTCTTTAGCGCCGCACCACAGCTGCGCTTGTTTCTCTTCCGAATAAACGTCAAGCGGTTCTCAACATTTTATGGCCTCGAACGTAAAACTAAACGCTATTTTATAGCGCGATTATGTGTCGCTTACGAAACAGGCGCGGAAGAATAAATCAAGGGACAAGACACCCGGACGTTTTTTGTCTTTTCCACAGACTTGTCCTGTCTAGGCTTATAATAGGACAAAGCGACAATAAAAGAATGTCAATTGTCATTGAGTTCTGTTCAGAAATAGAAAATATTTTTTTTCGTTTAAAATAGAACGCGGAATTTTTATAAAAAATTTGTTGTAGCCACTTGCACCTATATAAACCCATAGCAACTGTGACGCGGAGTTCGACGCGTAGACATAAATAAGAATGTTCAATCAAGTATCTGTCACAATACCTGGTGACAGAGTTTCCTTCTCATTTCTGTTCTATTTACTTCTCTTTCTGTGGGTTCAGCCATTCAGACATAATAATGCAATATGTGGACATACGGATGAATCCTATTACTTAGTATTTCAATTACCATACATTTTGAATCAGAGGAAATTTATTATACTTAATAATGAGTTAATAGCTGGTGTGAATTCTGTTGTAAGTACAATTTTCTAAATTGTTGCCACCCTCTTCAGTCACATTGAAATGAAAAGAGACGCAGATAATTTTACTTACTTATGTCACAATGTAGGCTTTGTGAGTGGTACAACATATTTGACGCCATTATATCTGTTTACCTTTCTGTCTCTATTTCTCTCCCTAACCTTCTGCATGTAACGTTTTCACGATTAAACGGTTGAACCAATTTTAAAGAAATTTTGCTACAAAATAGTACGTGTCATGACAGGATAGTTTTTATGTATTAATTCGTAAAAAAAAACGGTTATCTGTAATCACGGGAAAACCCGCTAGGCATAGTTTAGTTTCAAGTAAAGTCCTTTCGACGTTCATGGGGTGATTCATGTCCCGTGGTTGATTCGTCGAAAGGAACAGGGGATCCTTTGCTACGTGCTTTAAATTTTGAGAATTCGTGCTTTATGTTGTTTTTATTGGTGTTCGGAGGTTGGATGGGAGATGAAATGGCGAGGCTAATGAGATAATGTGCTAGAGATATCGTTTAAAAGTACCTAATGTGCGACCTCTGAGTACGCTTGACAGACGCCATAACATTGTAATAATTATCAATATAATAAACAGACTTCATAAAAATGACAGAACTGGACCAAATTAAAATGGAACCACACGGGAAGCACCAGCTTTCAAATAAAAAAATAATCATCAAACTGGGTTCACCCAGTCGAAAGTTCTGAGGTAACAAACATTAAAAAATAAATAAATAAAATACAGTCAAATTGAGAACCTCCTCCTTTTTGGAAGTCGGTTAAAAAGTTGAACGAAAACAGTAAATTATGATCACTATTGCTAGCTATTGCAATATAATAGGTCGGGGAAAAAGTCTTTTCGTATTTTGTATGTATAAAGTTGTAGTAAAATCTCATCGGTTGTACTGTTTGTATCTGGCTGGTTCTGATACCATTAAAAATATGACATTTTTAAAAAGGAATACAGAAAGTAAAAAGCAATTTCCCGCCATTTTTCATTTGTTTTTTTGTTCGATAAAATGAGTGAATCTAACGAAGAAATTCGATATATTGTGAAATTTTATTACAAAAAAGGGAAAAATGCGACACAAGCCGCGAATAAAATTTGTGACGTTTATGGACCTAATGCAGTGTCATCAAGAGTAGCACAATGTTGGTTCAAGCGTTTTCAGTCCAGGAATTTTGATGTCAAAGATGCAGCTCGCTCTGGTCGCCCTGTTAAGGATAAAATCGATGCCATTTCTGAAAAAGTGGACCAAGATCGGCATATTAGTAGTTACGACGTAGCTGAAGAACTGGGGATTGACCACAAAACAGTTTTGACCCATTTGAAAAAAACTGGGTATACAAAAAAACTCGATATTTGGGTGCCACACGAGCTCACTAAAAGAAACCAAATGAATCGTGTACTCATTTGCGATTCTCTATTGAAACGTAACGAAACCGAACCGTTTTTGAAAAGATTGATCACTGGTGATGAAAAACGGATCACCTACGACAAGAATGTGCGCAAACGATCATGGTCAAAGGGCCGTGAAGCACCACAGACTGTAGCGAAACCCGGATTAACACGTAATAAGGTGATGCTGTGTGTATGGTGAGATTGGCAGGGCATCGTTCATTATGAGCTTTTACCGCCGGGCAAAACCATCGAAATGGATCTCTACTGCCAACAGCAGATGAGACTCAAACAAGAAATTGAGAAAAAACGGCCGGAATTGATCAACAGAAAGAGTGTGGTCTTTCATCATGATAACGCCAGACCGCACACATCTTTGGCCACTCAGCAAAAATTTTGAGAGCTTGGTTGGGAAGTGTTAATGCATCCACCATATAGCCCTGACCTTGCACCCTCAGATTTCCACCTGTTTCGATCTCTTCAGAATTCTTTGGGTAGTGTTAGATTAACATCAAGAGAGGACTGTCAAAACTACTTGTTGCATTTTTTTGATCAGAAGTCCCAAAATTTCTACAGCAACGGGATCATGTCACTACCTACAAGATGACAACAAGTTATCGAACAAAATGGCACATATATATTACAATTAAATGTAATTAAACTTGAAAAAAATATGTCTTGAATTTGTTTATAAAATACGAAGAAACTTTTTCCCCGACCTTATATATCACCATCATCAGCCAGTCAGTAAACGTCCACTGCTGAACAAAGGTCTCCCTCTTAGAGAGGAGTGTTGCCATAATCCCCACGCTTGGCAGACGGCTTGAGGATCGCAGTACGTTCACCGTGTACTAATAGGACGCTGCTTCTCATCCTCCGGAGGTTCTGGTCGCAGTTTTAGGATATGCCCGGGTACCATATGCTGTCAATATACAAACTAAGTAAAAAATTAAAAGTTTTTTTTTCATCAATGACGTTTTTTTATTTCACAATGTTATTGCAGTTGTCAGACCCATTTTCTCAGCGGCCGGACTATGAGTAGTTATTTAGGTATGTTTCCAAAACAAGCAGCTCTCTGCGAATATTTTTTCGTGATCAAAGTTTGGTTAATTCAACACATAAAAGTCTACCGATAAATAATAAAATATTTTGGCAGCCCCGGTGGCTCAGTTGGTAGTGAACCTATCTGCGCTTGAGGGCGTGGGTTCGATTCCCATCTAGAGCAAACATTTATCTGATGAACACTTGAGTTCTATGTTTGGGTGTTAATATCTATTTACGTATGTTTAAAAAAAATAAGGTATATTAGTCTCTGGCAGCCATATTAAGCTTTGCTTAGCTTGGGGTCAGATGACTATGTGTGCGAAAATGTCCCGTTTTTTTTTTATTCGATACTGCTCACATAATGTACATTGTACCCGGATTTCTGTTACCTGTTTGTGTCACTCTCATTGAGATGGACATTAGACTGGCGGGGATAGAAACTAAGTCCAAGTATGTCCAACTGCAACCTCAAGTTGAAACTGTCGCGCGTCTAACGGTGTATCTCAGGTGCCTCATTAAGAAGTTGACAGCCTGTTTCTATTCTAGGCGTGTTTACTTTAGAGTTTATTCTTACACCAGAGTTTTTGACCTTTTCGACCACACAACTTTACACACAACACTTATGACACACATTTGATGAGCTACTAGGATGTAGGTGTTTTAGCATGTTTGGCTTTGGAGCCGGGGTCTTTGAATACGGCTTCGGTATCCTCTGGCTATCGTGTTAGAGCTGATTAAAGACCTTTGGGCTCGCGAGTGGTTAGTTTTGGGGATTTGTCCTCTCATTTAAGCGAGCCCTGGAAGGACAACGGCAAGGCGTGGTAAATAAAAGGAGCGGACATGCTCTGAGCATTTCCCGGGAGTGTTGCTGCTAGGAGGGTACCAGTGCGTTGCCATGCAGATTCCATTGCTCTCTTCTTTCCAATGGTTGCCTGGAAGAGATCGCTTTTAGCGATAAGGCCGCCACTTGTGGCATTAGCTCGTAAGTGTTTTTTATCTGTATGTAATTTTTATTTCTGGTGTACACAATAAAGAGTTTCTATCTATCTATCCATCTCACCGGCCACTAAGGGAGGTTAAGAGGGTGCAATCTCATATAACCTGGCTACACCTCAATGCAGCTGGGTATCTTTCGAAGATTTCCCCACTGTCAACAAAAAAAAAATGGTGTAGGCTTGGTAAGCCTTACCTATGATCCCGGTGCCATCCATCAAGCATAGAAGCAGGTCAGCCTGAGAGATTAGGAGACTAAACTTGGATGTAACCAAATACAGGGTATGTTTCTAAGATAATTAGATTTTTTGGAACCTGTTCCTATCATGTTTCTTATAATAAAATGGAATGGTTAAATATATTTAATGCTTTCTCTAGTTGCTCTAGTCAGGTTTGGAAGTTTCTTATGAGTAATATATTTTTAATGTTTCTATGTCGTAAACGCGTAAATGAGCCATAAACCAGTATCTTTCAATCGAGGTGCTTCCTTACTGAATATTTACGTCGTGTTCGTTTACTAATTGGTACATTCGAGCTTTTATTACTTTATCCGCTGTACTAATCATAAACTTTGAAGTAAAACAACTAAGTTACATTTTAGGTTCATCATCATCATCCTATACTAGTCCACTGCTGGAAATAGGCCTCTCCTAAGGCATGCTCAGCCCGATCTTCGGCTTTTCTCTTCCACTCACTGCCAGCTTTCTTATGTATATCGTCACTACAACGAGTCTCAGGGCGTCCTTCACTACGTTTGCTGATTCGCGGTCTCCACTCTAGAATACGTCTACCCCAACGGTTATCGGTTTTGCGATAGATATGACCGGCCCACTGCCACTTCAGCTTGCTAATACGCTGAGCTATGTCTGTGACTTTGGTTCTCTGCTAAGATATTACATCTCACTGGTTCTTTGGCGAATAACTTCGTTCCGGATACGATCCCTCAGAGAAACGCCAAGAGAAAACGCCAAACCAAGGTTAGCGTCTTTAAATAATTCGGGTCATTTTAGCACACACGGTCATCTGACCCCAAACTAAGCAAAGCTAAATAGCTATTTAATATGGCTAAAATAAAATTATGTTACTAATATGTTATATTCAGCATTTTGTAATTCTAGATTCTTGTGGAATCGCCTGTACCCTGTTTATACCATATTTTTGTGTGTTATTGGTCGAGCTATAGAGGCCTTTGGACCATGCCTTATTTTACACGGCATTAAATATAGTCAAACAAGTCATAGTCACAGTCAGAGTCAAGCAAAGTAAGTCACGGTCATGTGAAACCATTGTGAAACTCATGCCCCAGTAAAGTAGTTGGAGGCTTTACAATAGACTTCTATGAAGTTTTAGGAACAATACGAAAAGAGATCTTTCACCTTGTTATATCACTTTCCCACACTCAAGCCCATTCACGAACACTTAATAAATAATAATCCACCATTATTACACATTAATATTCTAAAATACACAAGTTTAGGAAAATATTACAACGAGCCGACATGTTTTTTACGTTGACGCCAAAACTGGATCAGTGTTGCGACAACTTGTTTGTCAAAAGTAACGTTTTTGATAAGTTTAATAAAAGCTTAGTGTCGGTATTTGCTACTATGTTGCTTTTGTCACGAATCATCAAACAACTCCCAGGATTAGAGATCGTACGTCCGTATTGCTACGGATATTATAAATAAATTCACAATGATCATCCTGAGAATGTCATGAAAAAGTAACGGTAAAGGAAAGTAGAGACGAGTCAAACCAAATGTAGTTTTTTGATGCAACATTATGTTCTAACTCAGAAAAAACAATGGAATAGTTATACCTACAGTTTACCCTTTAGCACTTACACCCCCTTCGGTCGTCCAACGTATACATTTTAATCATATCGTTTGCAGTTGTGTGCGCTCATTACTGAAGTGTGCGTTTGTAGAACTAGTAAGAATATGTCAGTGTGTGCATTACGTGTTTACCTCGCCCCTTCAGTTTTTAGCAGACTTTTTTCGGTACTAGCTCGAGATTAATGGCAGATCCAAACTATATATATCAAAGTATTCTAAACTGTATTGTTATATATGACATATATAAGAGATAAAAAAACACCATATTAAGTAGTTGATTGAATCAGGCGTTACTTTGCGGAAGTCCATTTTCAAAAATGTTTTAATGATGAATTTCTAGTGTAATTCCGCTTCTACGAACGTCCTCAGGACGTCCTGAGGATGCCTCGTGAAGAGGCGAAACACGTGTCGACAAAGTGCACTAAGGAAACGGGTACAATTTATTACTTATTAAATTCAATTAAAATACATGTAATTTCAATTAATATATATTTTATGTTTCAGAATTAATACATTTTTGTTTTCAGATTTAGTATTATCATATTTCATGTGTCAGAATTAATTAATTTTTGTTTCAGGTTACGTTAATTTTCAATTTATGTAATTAATATTTTATATCAGGTTAGGCAAAATCAAACTCAATAAAATTAACATTATCAACAAATATTTATCACAAATTCCTTATTGTACTTGAAGCGACGTAGAAGCGGAATTACACTAGAAATTCATCATTAAAACAGTTTTTACCATATTAAGTTTCGAGTACAATGCAAAACTGCGATGTTGCGATGCCGCAACAGTTTGCTTCCTCTCTATAACTAATATTTTTCAATTATTTTTTTGGCTAGAACTGCTAAAAAGGAGTTTCGCTAAATTGAAATCTGTTTGCAGAAAACGTGGGAGTTAGTTAATTTGCAATTGATAAGCGTTTATGTAACTTTAGCGGGTCCATGATTTTCTCTGTCCTGAGAAAAATTAACCTTCAAAATAGGCCATGAAAATTTTGCAGCAATTAGTTAGCAGGCTAAATTATGCGACTAAATAAAAGTATTGTCTAGCTGCCAGTACCTAACTCCAAATATATGTAAAATAAGTAATATATGTAAGTTCGTATAACTTGACAGCCCTGGATGTAAGAGTTTTTTGGCCACCCGGTGGTCTAAAAATTGCACTAGGTACACGAATTTAAGTTACACTTCAATCAAAATCGTATAAAAGCACTAAACGAATAAAGGTTAAGGTTGCCTGGAAGAGATCGCTTATAGCGATAAGGCCGCCAATTGTTTCACTAGTTTTTTTTAAGTTGTTTTTATGTACGTGTATAATTTTTGGTGTGAACAATAAAGAGTTTTCTATCTATCTATCTATTCGATTATTATCCGAGAAGGAGCAAAATTTTTCATTGGCGTTTCTCGCCACGGGCCACCAAGAAGTCTTCGTCAGATTGCTTTCGGCGCCCCTTCTGGCTCAGTTTTCGCCCATCTCTAACGCTGCTATTGGCGGTCATGTAACGTACCGTGCTGATATATACCTATGCTCCAATCCAACTTGATTTAAAGATGATACTAAATATTTTTTAGTGCCCCCTTAAATTGACGCCTAAGGCAATCACCCTGCTGGGCGTCAATTTAAGGCCTCTTGCCCCGCCTAGATCCGAGGCTTGCTACGAAATAATTTTTACTGAAGCGTTTTCACGCTTGGGGTCCACTTAAATGTTATGGTATTCCAATGTTAAAAGCTGAAGTCTGCGCAGTAGTTTTTCACATGTTTTAAACTAACACGGTTGTTCACTAAAGTTATATGATTACCACAACCTTACCACGGTAAATATCCCGTAAATAATCATATACATAACTTTAGTTTTTCACATACTCTATACATTAATAGACGCAGAAGACAAGCAAGCTTTATTTATACAACAGGCGACGAATTGAGTTTCCGTGTAGACTAATTGTCATTCCGTTTTATTGTTCGAACGATTGGACGGGTTTCAAAGCTGATTGCACAGCAAATATGAAATCTGAGCTTAGAGTGCGGAGTTAGTTGTCTTTTTGAAAAACTTTGTTTGCTGCCGTCAGAAGTGGGACTTGTTGGTCTGAACGGTTGAAATTGGTGATAAACTTTTGTCTTTAACAAATATTTGATGTGGTCTTATGTGATTATTTTAGAATGAATGGCGCACTGTTTACTCTTCACTTTTTAAGCTTTTACGTTTTAAGCCGATTTATTATCTTTAAATTAGTTGTTTTTTTGCTTACCTACTTCCATACTTTATGTCTTCAGAAAACTGTATTGAATTAAATAAAGAAAGTTCTATAATATATGATTAATTCCTATAATTGTTAGGTTACATTTTTGGCTGAAAACAATTTTAGATCTAGAAAACTGGCAAAAAAGGGTAAATTTTGTGTTTTTTAAAATATACAGGGTTACGCATATACCCAGTACTAAGCCGAAAGGACGTCATTATGAACAAATTTTACTATGGGATCAACCCTGAAATCACGAAAAGATATTAGCTGTTCCAAACATTTCGTAGTGCCAATGACCGTTTTCTATGGAACAGCTGTTTTTTTCGCGATTTCAGGGTTGGTCCCATTGTAAAAGTAGTTTATAATGATGAGTACAATGACCTTTCAGCTTAGTATAGGGTAAATGCGTAACCCTGAATAATAGGAGATGCAGGTAGCCCGAGTGACTTTTATAAAAAATGACTTTAGTTTAAAGATGTTTTTATTAACTTACCATCTTGTTTCACCGTGTTCCCGAGGGGTCCACAGCTTGCCAGCCAGATGAACAGGATCCACCTCAGCATGAGGCCGGAGCTACCTCCTCTTTGCAGCTCAGGCTGGTTGTGGAAGTGCCTGACCGTCGGCGTGACCCGAGCGGCGCGCGGTCTCTCCATCTCCCACTCACTTCACTCACTCTCATGTGCCACTGACAGTCGTAGATCACTTCACTCACTGTCATGTGTCACTGACAAGTGATCAGTGATGATCACTTGAATGTCATGTCATGAGACACTGGCAGTTAGTTTGGTCACTTGACAGAAGTGACACTGACACTGACTTAAGTCTCACTGACAGTTACTGATCACTGACTGTCATTTGCCAACTGACAGGCACCAACTCGTCACTAGTCACTAGCATGTGACAATGGCAATGAAGAGATAAATTAAACATCCAACTTTTGACCTGGATAAAAAAAGTTTTCGTTCATACAGTATTGAGATAAAGTTTTTTTCTTTTTCTACGATCTGTTTAAATAATAACTTATAAATACTTATCTTATTTTATATAAAAGCATTATAAAGCGAAACAATCAGATAAAATAGTATTAAAATATCCTCTTATTGGATCTACTGCTGTCAGGTAAAAGTTAAAGCAGCAATTAAATGACAAAAGCTGAAATAAAACAAAACAGTCCACATTATTTACATTTATCATTTCTCTATCATAATTTAAGAAACATTAACTGCAGATTTATTTGACGGCTAAAGTGAAAACTACTATAATATTATTATTAACGACTGTGAATTGCAAACTGTGGATGATAAAGCGATATTAAATTTTTGAGGTTTTAATTTAAAGCAAAATTCGGTACTAAGAGGTCAAACACGGAGACAAAAACCTTGCCGAATAAAAAGGTGACCTGAATTAAGGGCTAAACAACTGGATTTAAAGTAAAGATGGTATAAAGCTATCTACATGAAGATTAATGGGAATTTGTAACATTAACCCGATAACAAAACAAATTAACACATACATAGGTATATTATGTGTTGTTTGAAGATATTTTGTTACCTGTCCATCTTCACCTATATATTTGCCTAGGGGGATAATTAACCGTCTGTTTTTGACGTTTAGTGCGGAAAAGTGTTAAAAAAAGGCGTTTAAAACAAGTGGTAAGTAATCCGACGTTAAAGTAAATACCTAAACGGTTTTATCTAGGCTTAAAAAACCACCCGAGCATAAAATAAATAGCATAAATAACATGATAATCTTCAACCAAAATAAAATTAAAATTAACAGCATATCATTGGTGCTAGAACTCAATACATGTAAATTATGTCTGTAAAGCTTAAATCTGATACAAAAAGGCCGAAGGTTGCGGTAAAATCCGGACCTACGTATTAAACGAATATTTTCATAATCATGATTACAAACATATTTCGTAATTAGTAGGCGTTTTCATTGTCTAATAACAAAGGTGAGGAAAGCAGTAAAGTCCATTTTATTAACGCCTAAGCTTCATCATTAATCCTTAATCCCTAATTTAATTTATTAACTTGCGGATCCGGAACTTAATTATCGAATTTCCAGACTATTTTCATGGAACAACACCTTGACCTGATCCATCCTAATCTTTGAAAATGGCGGCGTAATAGGGCGCGTTCTCACGAAGCGACTTGTTATATCGCACCAAATCGCACACTCATCGCGATATGATCGTGTCCCGCTCGCATTGAGTGGGGAAAATAATTCTACGTTAGTTAGTATGGGGAAATATGGTGAAAATATTCTTAGTAACGACACAGATAGCATTGTAATATGGAATTCAGTTTTTTTGAGACAAATATCTTTAGCCTAGTATAATAATTGATATACGTGTGTCATTAATTATAATATTATTAAGTAATTATTAAGCTTGCTGGGTATGCTGCCAACTGTTAGTGGGCTTGAGCATTTGGAATGTCTTTAGACCTTCAACGGTCTATGGACAGTCTAACTCAATGGTTCTTAAACTTTTTGTAGCCACGGACTACTTTCAATGTTTCTGTAACACTACGGACCCCTTGCGAAGAGAATTTTAAAATAAGAAAACAGTGTTTCTTGACAATTACTAGATTTTTGGTTTTGTTTATTTCAATAACAGAACTGCATACTTCAAACGAATTCTAGTAAATAAACCTCGGGAATGTGTAACCTAGCACTCGCGTCATGGAGGGGAGGGGTCCATGGACCCCACTTTAAGAAACCCTGGTGTAACTGTTTATGTAGTGTTAGTGTTAGCTTGTATTTTGTTTAGTTAATAAAGGCACTTGACCAAAAAAATAATTGAAAAATACATTACAAAACCCGAGTTTGTTCGTATCCAATAAAAAAAAATACCATAAAAATTACGCGCTCATTTACAAAATTAATGCGGGTCATTTGAATACAATTGAAAATTAATTCCGTGTAGTTGCAAATAGATCAGCAAGTTTTCATATGAGCTTTGTATCTATTCGAAGATCCAAAATGTCACCCCATATGATCGCTGCCTTAGACCATACATAATTCACTAGATAGTTAACGTTCTGAAACTGTCTCAAAGCGATCACGAACCTCTGAAAATTTATTACCATTATAGTAATATGATTGAACACAACGCCATCGTAATTTTCCGACAGTTCTATGTCTAATAATGTTATTTTTGTCCGACCAATAAGGAGATCGCGTGTCGACTCTATATCACTAATACAAACATTTATTACAAAGGAATACGGTTCAATATTGGATGATAAAAGAAAAGTTTGATCGTAGTAAAGAGAATTACCGTGTAGTCTCCGCGATGTCGGTTTCATCGAGTGTTTTATTCTTTACTGCCACTTTTCTGGCTTAAAGTTGATGACATTACTTTTGGATACTTTGAACGAATAGACCAAGTTTGAGCAGATGTCTGTTGTAGGTCTGAAGATCAAGGGAGGGCAGTTTGTTGGAAGATTTATTTATTCCAATGTTAGAACAGGTGTTTCCGAATATTTCCGAGACAAATGAAGAAGTGTTAAACCAAGTACAAGAATAAGTGTAATTGTGCAAAGGTTCATACACTAACTCTAATAACTATAGAAGTTGGAAGGTTCTAAAGAATTCAGACGGACTTATAAGGGTTCCTTGTAGTCCTACGGAACCCTAAAAGCGGACACCAGAAAATTTAAATGAAACGGAGTATAATAGAAATGAGAAGAGAGAAAGGGTTTGGCTTGAGCATATATGAAGGGCAGATAGGAAATTCCAAAATGGAAGGAAAGGTAGAACGTTAGAATCAGTCTGGGGCTACTTTAGTGACTAGAGCAAGGCTTTTGAATAAGAAGAAAGAAGAAGATACATAATTTATTTATTATCAGCATATAATGTTTACACTGCTGGGACACAGGCGTTCTCCCGAGAGAGAAAGAGAGAGAGAGAGAACGCAAGAGAGTAGATGGGCCGTTATCCACAAAGAACATCATCGTGAACTAAATTAATGTACTGAAAAAATGTATGGATAAAGATAATGAGTTATAACAAAATCCTTTGAAAATTTCTCTCCCACACTCGAATGATACGAAACACCTTTTATAACTTAATTGGTTTTTAAATCTCAATACAGAGCAGCAAAAACTACATTGTGGGCCTCGAGCAGGTAAGGGAGGTACAGATGAATGAATCGAGAAATCGTCAACGTTGTACGCGGAAAAAGTTTCAATATTTAACTGAGTCATATATTAAACTACTAAAGTATATATTTGTTTGTTTTTAACATGCTTATATATATTGGCTACACTTGTAACTATGTAAACAAATCAAGTCAATATTAATTTACTTCTAATTGCCGTATAGGATAGCATTTTTGCTTAACATCAGGCGAGGTGGCGGTCAGACGGCTTCTACGTAATCCTGCATAATAAAAATATTTTTTTTATAAACCAGGTGACCATAAAATAATTTGGTCCCATCTAATTGACCTGATGATGAAACCAGGAGGTGGGTAGTGAAATGGAACTCTTCAATGGCTATTGGCTAGTGACCCCCATGAGGTTGACCATATTTGGTTAGTTTTAGCAAAACTCATACATTATGCTTGACGACGAGGGTCTGATGATGGAGCTGACAGTGGATAGTAGAACTCTTCAATAGTTAAACGTGTTTTTCACCTTTAGATCTAGACAGCCGTTAACTTGATGGCAAACTCGAATGTTTTTCACAGCATTTGTATAGCAAATCTCGAGTTTCAGATAAGTGAAGAAACCGTCTGTCATCCAAATATGCCCCAATCTGGAGGTTTGTATAAAGAGCATAGGCATTTTATGCCGCCATTCTACGCCTGTCAAAAGGGCCATGAGTGGACATTTTATTTGGTCTCCGATGCCCGAAAACCCGATAGTTTGGTCTTTGTTGTGCTAGACGCATTGTTGCTTGGAGTGGGAACGGAGTGATTTGACAGTTTGTTTAGAAAAGTTTGTTTGATATTTTCATATTTTATTTTGTCAAAACATATGAAACAGCATTTTATGTTAGCAATTTGCGAACGAAAATTCTTATCTAAATTCGGTGTTTTGTTGGTTAGTTACTCAACCCAACATGATTGATTTTTGGCTGAAACTATTCAAATTAACTTTGTTTTAAAACATTTCTACACTTACAATCGCGTAGCGGCCAATGGAGTGAGCAATGCTCGGAGTTTTTTTTGCGCGATATAATCCGAAACGAGGATATTCGCCGAAGAACCGCAGTCGCCGACATGGACGCCAATATTTGCAAGTTGAAGTGGCGATGGGCATACGTCGCTCGAAGTACCGATAACCGATGGGGAAGAAACGTTCTTGAGTGTAGACCATAAACCGGAAGACGCAGTGTAGGTAATCATCCCACTAGATGGATCGACGACATCGTGAGAGTCGCGGACATCCAGTGAGTGCAGAGGGCAGGCTGTCGTTCAATGTGGCGATGATGGATGACGATTAAAACATTTGAAGAAAATAAATATGTACATATACACATCACAACAAAAAAACCCAGTTTTCCTTAACAGTCCTTTAAACAGGAAAGTACCAAAGCTACCAAAGTTCACTAACGTTATCGTAAAGTATGAAAACTGTAAGTCCTTCGCAAAATAAGATTCCACCCGAGTGTAATATATTGCTCAAGGAAAACCGGGAAAAGTTATTGGGTCAAGGTCTTAGCGCTTACGTAATCGAGATGCAACGTGATTATCAAGTTATATTTTTTTCGATGAAATACAAGGCATGAATCCGATTTTTTTGATTACATTTTACTTCACAAAAATTTGATCATAAATAGAGCCATCTATTAACCCATCGTACAGCTTATTCGGGAGTCCAAGCCTCGCCCGGTATTTTTTGTCTAAAAATGCGTCATTACAAGAAATATAACTATATAGGTGAACTTAAAAAGCAAAACCATATCTAAATACAAAATTTGATCCAAATCAATAGAGCAGTTACCGAGATACGTAAAATAAATGTATATACAAAAGACCAAGAAAGAGTATAGATAGTTTTGTCTGCACCTAACTTTGAATTTTTTTGCTAACTACCCCACCTGCATTCATTCTGTCCGTGAACAGGGTGCATGTCTGCGCCGAAATATCGGGAGCTCCATCTATTACCTTATCACGGTAAATATCCCTTCAATAATTAATAACTGTAATAAACAAACACAGTTTTGCATGTATAATATGTATGAGTAATGAGTATTTGTTTAATTTTATTGTTTTGACGTGATTACCACTAACTTTCGAATTTATATTGAGACGTGTTACGAAATACTTCAGTGTTAAAAAAGCTCACTTTATTTTATCTTTCCGATGTGTTCAAAATTATTTACATAAAATATTTTAATCTAAACATCATCTTACAAAGAAAAGGTGCACCTTTAGTTGCCTCGTCCAGTTTAGGTCAATTTATTGTCTACCACGAGCAGGTGTTTGTGGTTTTGTTCGTTTTTTTGTAGTTCCGTTACGATTTCGATGTTTTCATCGGCTTTAAGGGCCTTGATTGTAAATTTATTGTGTTTAGTTTTGACACTAATTAGCTGTTAGGTTACTTATATTTATGTCAATTCTGTTCTATAATTATTGTGTAACTAAACTAAAATTGTCAGTTAAAACTAAAATTATATATAAAAGGCGATGTATGTATGTAAGTATGTATGGACTCCTAAACGGCTAGACCGATTTTGACGGGACTTTCACTGGCAGATAGCTAATGTTATAAGGAGTAATTCTCGTAGGTTAAACCCTGGAGGCAAGTAAGTTTTATATAAAAAGATGTAGATAATAATTATAATATTCCTGTCAGGTACATTTAATTTAAAGAGTGGTACAAAAGAATAGATACCATTATCAGCCTTGAAGCACGACAAATTTTTATGCGTCTACTAATTTGACTAGTCGGAAAATATGATTCTTTGTTTCCAGTAATTTCCAGGCAAAATAGGGCACAAAGAGATTTTACACTTAATTTAATATTTCAGGATGCGCAGTGCATTGCCACACGCAGTTTTGAACTGTTGAAAATGCGGTTATGAAATGTTAAGAGTAAGCGAGACGGTTACTATCAGGTGATTGACTTGCTCATCTCGACATTCAGTAGCATAAACTACGACCATCAAAGTAAGTACACACTCTTGCATTGTTTTTTGTACACAAATAATAACAATAATGCAGCAAGTAGAATTATAAATACAGAAATAAAAGAACGTCGACTGATCGACTAGTATTTATAGTACATTGTTATCCTAGGGTTGAAAGTAACTTATTTACTCCTGAGACGGGGTTTGGCTTAGATCGAGGGACTAAATCTAAGACTAAGTCTTTAACCCTGAGGTACACTGTGCTTGTCATTAGGAATACAAGGAAACTAAAAATAAAAACATAAATTGACTGAAGAAAATATTTGGCAAATGCACGAGAAGTGTGGGACGATAATCCTCTGAGGAGAAAAAAAGTTTGAACATGGTTATTGGTTCGATACAAATGTGAAAATAGAACTAGTTTTTTTTTTTTAATAATTTGAGTGTCTGTCTGTTGTCAACTGTCACTGTCAGTTGAAAGTGATTCTCCCTAGGGTTGAAAAGTATTACTTTCAACACGCTCCTCAGGCAACTTCAGACCTACTTTCCGAGTAAAATAGGGAAAAAATCTTTTTGTATCAATGAGCTTTGGCTTTGGCAAGAAGTGGCGGAGTATTCTACCATGCTGAATAGTACAAAGACCGCACAAAAGGTAAATTGCTCTTACCCGAGCTAAAACACGGGCATATTGCAATAAAAGTTACCAGTTAGTCCATAGTTAAAGTTCACAATAGCCGTGCGGCCGGCCCGGTTGCGTCCGGTTGGAATAAACCGGTCAAAGGGTCAAACGAGTGAGCATAACCAGCAGTCTTGTTCAGAATCGGCGACAGCAACAGAAATCAAGGCGAATTTTATGTCTCATGATTCTCATAAACTGAAATAAAGTAATTGTATTGTCTTTGATGTACATAGTCGCATCTAACATCGTCTGACGCGTCATTTGTCGCATCGCCTGATGCATCATAAGTTGCGTCGCCTGACGCATCGCCAATGGTATCGTCTACTGTAACATTGTCTGTCGTGTCAACTGTCGTATCGCTTATCGACACACTCTCTCTCTTCCCGAATATGAATCCCACATAGTGGTGGGGTTAGCCATCCTTATTTTTTTCAACCACTTCGCTCTATTCTTGACAACGAAAGACATGTGACAAAAATTAGCTATGCAAAATATTTCCTTTGTCACAAATTTTGGTTTCCTTACGCGTCATCTATGACTTCATCTACTAAGTCATTACATTATGGTAAAACTCAAATTCTTAGCAATGAAGAAAACATTAAAAAAACAGACAAGCCATATTAGATTTTACAAATAAAACTTAATGGTAACTTACAAGAATAAGTTTTAGGTAACATTGGATAATTATTTTAGCAATATTGTTACTGTTTTTGAATACGTTGCCAAAATAAAAATAAAATCTTATAAGAATTTGATTGGAATTTTAATTTTGAACTGATAACATTGCTGGGTTCATAAACTTTTTCATCACACACTTGTTTCCCATATACATATTACGTCACACACACACATCAGCAGCCATTAAATGTCCACTACTAGACAAAGGCCTCCTTCTTAGAGAAGGTTGTTGCCATAATCCCCACGCTTGGCAGGCGGCTTAGGGATTGCATATTACATCACACTATTGTTTTATTACTTTTATTCTTCCTAAATTACACCTTAACTCTCATTTTGCCGTTGTTATAAAGTCTTTGTTTACATATTTAAATAAATAAATAAATAAATAAATAAATATCTGGGACATTATTGCACACATGGTCATCTGACCCCAAACTAAGCAAAGCTTGTAATATGGCTGCCAGAGACTGATATACATACATATATATTTTTAAATACATACTTAAATAGATATTAACACCCAGACATAGAACAAACACAAATGTTCATCACACAAATGTTTGTCCTAGATGGGAATCGAACCCACGCCCCCAAGCACAGAAAGTAGGATCACTACCAACTGAGCCACCGAGGCAGTCGCTAAGAATATACGATTTTACAATAGTCAATTCGCCTATAGTATCGTTTGTCGTAACTTATGTTACCTAGTTGGTCGCATCAGCAATCGTATCGCCTTTTGTGAAGTTTTCACTGTTCCCGACTTCGATTGTGAATTAGACACTGGGTGTAAACCGGCTTCGCGGAAATATGCATGTGTTGTTCATGCATCGAGGAACGGACTCGGAATGGGAATGGATGAAGTGTTGAAGGCTTTGTGACAGTTTACTTGAAGAAGGATTTGCGTTATTGGATGTTGAAATTTCAAAAATATACAAATGCAGCTTGTAAATGTGTTTTATACTTAGTAATAATTGATTTTGTACTAATATATCGTTTGAATAAATAAATACTTATGTGATGGTAAGATTTTTTTTTCATTTTAATGTCCACGCAACAAGTGCCGTAAAGTAGTTTGTCTATTTTCTATCGGATACATTTCGGCGAGTATACGCAAAAGCTTCATGACTTTATTCCACTCGCCTCCTTTTACTACAGGACAAGTAGAAAGACTGCACACTATCACCCCTTGTTCGTGGAAATTCCAAAGATTCATACTCTACGATTTGGGTCGTCATTTATGATACGTACTGCCCAAGAATGGAACTCCCTGCCGTCCTCCTTGTTTCCTGAGAACTACAATCTGGGCAGCTTCAATGCTAGAGTGAATAGATATCTTCTAGATCAACGTGTTCCATCCTTGGCCACACCTTTGCTTACCCAGGCTTGTTGTTGGCCAAACGTAGATCTGTTCTATCTAAAAAAAGTTCGTAGTACTATTAAAAATCGTAATGTGTTTGTTGAAAATTTTCTGATCGTCTAATTTCAATCATTCTTTCGGGTCACGTTAAAAGCTTTAGTTTAAGGTAGCATATAGTTTTTTTATTTTATTTTGCTTTATAAGATTTTGTTGATACTGGTTTGTGTCCTTATTTATTAGTCGTTGCTCAAAATGTATCCTTTATGTAATCTTTTTGCGCTAGCGTTGAGCACAAATGTTTTTGCACGTAAATTATTTAAATCTGGTCACTTCACAACTAGACTTTATGCTAATAGAGGTCCAAATTGGGTCCTCAACTGCGACGAACGAGCTTGTTTCAGTGGAATTTAGGGACAGTGTCAACATGCCAGATTTTAGGGAACAAAATAGAATGTTACGATTTCTTTAGGTAAGTATGTATCTACATACGAGTATTATGCGTGCCCTGATTTGTGATTTGATTGTAAATTTAGGCGAAAAATGCTGATATATTTTTATTTCCTAAAACAGTTTCTCCTGAATAAAATTTTACAGATATCGGGATGAAAATTATATGCTAGCAAATCGGTATCTTCGGTGTATAAACACAAATCTATAAAAATTGTACAGAGAAAAACAAAATAAATCCTAACCATTAAAAATTATCTATTATACCGCTGTCAGTAGAATTTGTTCGTATAATAATGGCCCTATTACCACGTTGTAAAACAATGAGCAAAGTGCCAGTATTTCGGTCACATGTTGCACAGACAAGACGTGATGACAAATATGAAAAAAAGACTCCCTATCCTCGCGGGTTGTGTAACATAATTATGTTATCTTTGGTTTTTATTCCAGACTAGCTGCGCCCCGCGGTTTCATCCGCGTGGTGCTAAAAAACAGTGATTATGATAATGAAAAGCAGCCTATGTGTTAATCCAGGACATAAGCTTTTTATATTCTAATTTCCAAATCCAGCCACCCGTATGTGCATGAAGGAGTAAGAAACACACACTCACAGACAAACTTTCGCATTTATAATATTAGTTTGATTAAAAAAGGTTGCATCAGGATTATTAGGGTCGGTTTTCAAATTCTTTTTTTTTACTTTAGTCATCACTTAGCCATGAATATTTATAAACACTTATTGCCCTTATCACATGAAATAATCATCAACATTTAAGTCCCATCTTACGCTACCCTCCGTTCCACCCTACGACCCCTCGAGCCTGCACATTTGTTACCAGTTACCATTTATGCAAGGGTCACGTGACAGTGACAGCTGTCAGTTGAAAGCGCGCGCCGTCAGTTGACAGCGGGCCGCGGTTGGGGACGTCAATCAACCACTCATCCGAGGAAAGCTAAGGAATCGAAGGAAGTATTTAGCTGGATACTCGTACGGAATTAGAATTGAGTCAGAGATGTTTTTAGAATTGGAATTGTGTGCGAGATTCTTTAGTTGAGTTGTGAAAGCTTTTGTTCGATATTTTTGTATCGTTGTTATTATTGTGTTGTCTTTGTTATTTTTATGTTGTTTCGATTGGATTTTGTATCTTATCTTAGTTTACTTGATTTAAATTATTATTAAATGTGTTTTATTATCGTTTAAGTTATCGTATATCACTCGAAAACTAATTTAGCGGAGTTGTTGTTGAAAAGTCTACTTTTAATCTTTATAGTAAAAAAAATGTCATCCATAACCTAAATTTATAGCAGTTCTTAGATGTTCAAGTTGCAAATTGCTATTTTCTGTTTGAAATTTATTTCCATTTGGGCCTGAAACATAAACATAATTTTATTATCCCTTTCCAGTGAGCGATCCCAACTAATCGTCCCTTGTAATGCCATTGTTAAATATACACGTATCTATATTGTAGCCACCGCAATATATTCAGGAGTATCGTCGTTTGTCCGGTTCGGTATAATTTGGGTTTTGATTTCATGTCTGATCTAATATTAAAATTAGGTGATATGAAAATATGTATTTGAACTTGCCGGGCCCAACAGAATACCAGCGCTGGTTGTGTACAACCAGCAACATGATGAGTTGGGGTCTGTTTTTGTGACAATGTACCTGTTCACTTCATTTTAATATTTCTTGTTTTATTGTTTTTATTTCATTGTCACAAAATAAACTTTTCTGATTTCTGATTCTGAACGGTGTTGAATTTATGGCTTAAACATTTATGCCATCTGAATAATATCATGCATTCAAATAAAATTAAAACTAAAAGCACGTGATAAGCTGAATAATTATAATCACTTCACAAAAATCTTTCGGATTAGTACACTGATTAATGTTCATAGTGATATAAATTAAGATAACTTTCAAGATCTTTATGTGCTTATATTATTATGATTTTTAGATTGCAGCTGGTTTATTAATGCAACCTTTCTAACCGATATTTCTTGTATATTTTATGTTTTTTTAATTGTCGTGGGAACGCTGAACCGTGTCAAATTAAAATTATTGGCTGGTAAAAGGCGAGTGATCGTAAATTTTGATCGTACTCGTAAATCTTGAGTACCTAGTCGTAAATCAAAATCGAAACTAATTTGGGAACTCATAATATTTTCAAAGTTGTTGGTTATTTTTATGAAAATCAATAATTCGATTAAAAATGTCCTTTGCATCGATGACATTCTTCGATCATCTTTAAAAACTAATTGTATTGCAAAATTACTCTAAATTATCATATTGTGTCTAGTGCTTTTAAATTTTTGTTACAGTTACGTGATTTTTACAGGATATACAGTGGTACCTACGGGTGTCTTCCCGTGAACATGGTGCATGTAACTGCGACGAAATATCGGGAGCTCCTTCCACAACCTTACCACGGTACATATCGCGTAAATAATCGTATAACTGTAGTGAAGGACCGTGATAGTTTATAATAAGTTTTGTTGTTGTCACGATTTATTTTTGTCGCAATGATGTGATCATCCTCATCACGTATTCCTGTGGGCATCCTTACTTTGCGGCTTTGAGTCACTATTTTCTTATAGGCATTTTATATTTAGATCTGTTTTTATCTAGATACCTGTTGAAAAATATATTGATATTTACTTGCGCACACCGATATTAATGAACCGAATCAAATAAGGTATATAAATGAGCATAGGACACAGTAAACACATTGTTAACTTTGACATGTTATCAATTTATAAATCATGTTTTGTACTTTGGTCAAATAAAATTATCTATTATCTTTATTTAAATAGATTTTCTATTTCATTATATAAACAAAAAACTCACGTTATCTATCCCCATTTTTTACAAATAACAAGGCAGCGCCAAATCGCGTGGACGTAAAGAACTTACACACGCCGTTTGGCATCATCCATAGTTTTTGTATTTCCAATCTTTGCCCGGGGACTTGCCACGTGCTCTTCTCGTTCCACCTCATAATTTTAATTACACGCCATGCCACTTTTATTACCTTCACCATAAGAGCGGTTTTAATGTGAGTTAGTCACGAAGTGTCAACTGGATGTAGATCCACTTTTTCGCTCCATTGCACACCTGTTTAGGGTTAAATAGATTTACAGAGAAATTCAATTTTGCTGCGGTGGGTCTGGTTGTTTAACAAGCCTTCAGTTGTCAGGTTTGACAGGGTGGATAGGTAGCTTGCCTATATTGGATTTAATTCCTTTCACTCTTCAGTATAAACCAAACGTTCATTTATAATGTTGGTTTAGGTAACCCTGAAATCTGTTTTACGGAAATTTGCGGTTTTCTAATGTAAACTGGTTGTTTTAATTTTGTTATTATTAGATTATTTAGTAAGAATAATCATGGATGAGTTGTAAAAGAGGATTGCAATTTACAATAAAATTAACATTAATAGTCAAAGATAACAAACAATTGATAATAAATTAGATATTTTTATTTTGTCAGAATTTAAATCATCATCATCATCATCATCAGCCAGAAGACGTCCACTGCTGAACATAGGCCTCCCCCTTTAACCTCCACACTGAACGACATCCTGCCATCTGCATCCACTGGTCGCCCGCGACTCTCACAATGTCGTCGGTCCATCTATCGGTAGGTGGGAGGCCTACCTTACCTACGCTGCGTCTTTCGGTTCGCGGTCTCCACTCAAGAATATTTCTTCCCCATCGGTTAACAGTTCTTCGAGCGATGTGGCCTGCCCATTGCCACTTCAACTTCAGAATTTAAATAAAAATATGTTATAGAACCCTTGAAACTGCACGTTTCAACAAATTGTTAGAGCTTTCAAGTATTCGTCGAAAATTCATCAACACTTTTTTAATTTCGATATTTACTTAGTGATAAGCAATAATAATAAAAATCAGTATCACAAAACATCCATCTGTATCAGCGGAATCACACTGAGAAAACAATTTATTTTCTTTATCTTTTTGCTGAACATCGACACTGTTGGAGGTCTCTACTGTTATGATATCAGAATTGAAAGAAAATGATAAAATAAGCTTTGCAATCATTACAATCTAGATGCTTTGGGAATGTCATGTTATTCAATACTACACTTTATGCAACAGGACTTTTGGGGGCTTTTGTTTTTATTCAATTCTGTATACGTTAGGTACGTCTACCTACAACGAAAATAATATTTTTTACATTTTTATGACAGGAAACTGGTATTCTGTGATCCTGTTTGTAAATGGTGAATTCATATTAATGATTGCAGCAGAAATAGCTAAAAATATAAACTCTTCTAAAGTAGTTCACATAGAATCTACGGTAAGCAGCAACGTTTTTCAAAGAAACATAATAGCAGCTTTAAATAGGTACGGGTCGGTATAATTATAACAGTGTTCTTGATTGTATCTTTTGAAATGACTTCACTACGCATCCACTTGATCGATAGCTCTAATTTACGAATCTAAAGAAAGCCGCTTACTTGGATTAGAATAGTCACTGGAGTCAGAATCATACTTAATGTGCTTTTCTTCAACTCTTCGTTCTAGGATATATTTCTACGTAGGTTTTATTTCTTTTATTAAATTATTTCAAACACAATTTGCTTATAATATTTAATGTCTTAGTTTGAAAAATAAAAAAGTTATTGAACGAAACACAACTGTACGCAATACCTAAACTTTACAATTATATTTACAAATAAATACATATTATTACGTTAGGTATCGCATTTTTGTTGTTTATTTCAATGATATTTTTCTTGCTTGTTCCAATTGTTTTAATACCTACTCTGTCTTATAAACTACGTTTTATCAATTTCGTTTAACACTGTTTCAGTTTCCATGCTGGCCAATTATTTACTATCTTACTACATTCTTTTCATCGATGTTACTAGACTTTCCACTGGCTCGATGTAAATAAGCTCCAACTTTAAAAGAACCAGTCTCATTGTTATAGTTACATACAAAACCGGTCGAAAGGCTGATAACTTCGATAACTTCCTGGGCTGAGAAATAACTCGTAGACTACATAGTTATACTCGTGTTTCTTATTTTTGTTCGGGCTCACATGCTCTCGTTCCTTTTGCCTTTAACTCTGCAGACGTATTGGTTCTTCTTTGGAGATTATTTTTATTGGCGGGCACAAGTTTATTATACGATTTTGAGATATTGGCTCCAGCTTCATTCAGTTGCTTTTGTGTATCCGCCATCGTCTTTTTAGAAATGTTTTCAAGAAGTATCTGATAGTTATCAAGTTATAATGATAAGTCTAGATAGATTGGAATTTGAGACGTATCTTTAGAATAAAATTTCAATTTCATGTTTAAATATTCGGGACATGAATATTCGAATATATTTGATCGTCTATACTGTATAGGATTAATGTCTACTATTTTGTCTTATGCACTTCAAATTATCTTGCAGAATTCAGTCTCTCTATCACTGGAATCTCTTCCTTTATCCATATTTCATTCAAGACCGTATCCATGGCTATCTATCTGTGTAACGATCTTTATGAAATATTGGGGAAGTCATAGCTATTAATTCTGACCCTGAAATTAAACGGAATCTTGCCAACCAATTTCTAAATTATTGAAATTAACTGCAAATTGGTTATCCATAACGTTATTTTGATATTAAAAGTCAATAATTAGCCATTACAAAGACGAATAATAATCGACCTTAAGACTTTATGACTGTTTGGTAGACTATGTAGGTACATTAATACCGGCCTTTTTGGAGATCGATGGGGAGGCCTATGTCCAGCAGTGGACGTCTTATTGCTGAAATGATGATGATACGTTAATAAACTAACTACAATTAATAAGTATTAAGATTTCAGAAAGTTACTTAAATTAGGTATATTTTAAATTAGGTAGTATCGCTTATAGCGATAAGGCCGCCAATTGTTTCACTAGTTTTTTAAGTTGTTTTTATGTACGTTTATAATTTTTGGTGTGAACAATAAAGAGTTTTCTATCTATTCTATCTATCTAGGTAGATTAGTTGCAATTCCTACTCTACTTATAAACTTGTACAACTCCGTACCTAGCCAAGGTCTAATTAGTAGTTTAATTGATAAAAACATGCTATGAGTTCTATTTATTTTATTCAAAGAGCTCTGATAAGCTTGTGATTATGTGAGAGATCAAGATCTAGACATCTAGCAGGTCTTAAAAGCAGGAAATAAGCGCATAGAAACTATTGGCACAAAGGAAATAGCACTCGACTCTACCATCGGAGAAACGAACCAACCGTGCTATAGCAACGAAATTACCGGCTATTTAATATCAAACAACACTTGATTAGAAAATACAATATTCACTACCAGCGTTCATTTAAATTATAATGCAGTCAACATTAATAATAATGAAGCTTTAAGTAGTAAAGATTTAAAATATGGCGAGGTTATTAAAGAAACAAATGCATATAAAACAGAAATCATGACACACGAAAACAAAAATATAAAAGAAAAATCGTGAAAATTTGCAACACAAATCGCACTGCAGTGTCTAGTGCAGAGTTTTTTGTGTGCTGGTTAAAAGAAACCACCTTATTAGCATATTCCATAGGATTCTCACCCCCTTTGCGGTAAAGAGGAGAGACAATACAAAACAGAGTCTCAATACTGTCGTGAACAACACATTGGCGATTAAAGCACACAGTTACACCCGATTTATGAAACGAAATGTTGTTTCATATCATTGACATAACGCTAGGCGCAGTAACACAGGGCGAGGTATTTGAAACACTGGTTTTGGGTGGTAATTCATATGTTTTTGATCACTGCACTGGTATGGTTTGTGGGATTTGTGTTGGTGGGTTATTTTGTTGTATTTGATGTGCCGGGAGCGCGGGACGTGCGGTCGCGCGGGGTGCGCGATGGAGACTGGTGGCCGTCGCTTGCCATTGCCACTCACCCCGGGCGAGGGTTCTATGGAGTCCCGGCTGGTCGGTTACGTTCCGTTTTACGTTTGTGTTTGTCTGGATGACGGGAACAAAGAGCTTGGAAGTTAAAAGATTTTGATTTTTTAAATGATATAATGTGCTACAGTTATATGGGTTCGAGCTCCAGTGAAACCGCAAAAGACTAAGAAATTTAGATTAGATTGTTTTAGATTAGATTGTTGTAGATTGTCTTGTCTGTACCTAACATTGAACAGTTCGACCAACCACCAGCATTCTTCAATCTTCCCGTGAACATGGTGCATGTAACTGCGTCGAAATATCGGGAGCTCCTTCCACAACCTTACTCGTACAACGGTAAATATCCCGTAGGTAAATAATAATATGTATATTATATTATAATTGTAGTGAACAACCGTGATAGTTTAAAACAATGTTTTATAATATGCTGATCAAAATATGACACTCGTTTTAAATATAATGTTTTCATTGATAAAAGAAGTGTGTAGAGCTAAGGTGTAGAGTAAGTTTATATGTATTGTTTTTTGGATACTTTCAGGCATGATTCCGAGCAAATTTATAAAACACACAATAAAAATATCCATATATCACAATATACCTACTTATTCACAAGAGTACAGAATTTCATACTTACAGAATTTTATTTCATCTCTATTAGGTATATAGAACAACTTACTTATATCTTAAAGTATAAAAGGTGCATATAGCCTAACTTAATATTGGCAGTTTGGAGTTTTTGGAAAAAACTATGATACATTTTGGATGCATAAAATACCTACATAGTCAGTACCATAACATAACTGTCACGATCAAACCAACCGCTTGATCACAAACCCTACTCTACGTACATGTACCCTACTCCTTTTTAAATCATAAGGTTTTGCCAATGCTTCTTTCCTGCATAGAACGGAACGTCACCAGGCGTTAGCGACACAGTCTGCTGTCTCTTTCCCTCTGTTACACAGTCGCGCGTGTTTCTACCCCAAATTTCACCCTTCTCATTGCAGGCTTCCACCGCCCAATCAACGCAGATCTTTACGTACCCGCTAATTCTTACATAACTGAGGTCTATTTAAACCGGTTTGTTATAGGCCTCGGATTTTAGGGCTAACAAATTAGGAAGGGGAGAAAAAAAACCGTTCGAACGTCAGGTTTATTGACATTTCTCTGGGCTATAATTAAGGATTATCGGAGGGTTCGAAAGTTATCGACACACCGTCAAATTTTAAAGGCGATTTTTGTTTCAATTAGTATTGAATGGGCAATCCAATGAGGTGGTAAAAGTGCTGTAATTTTTAACGATACTGACGATCAGTCGATTTATTTTGTAGGAAGATTGTATCTTAATTGAGTGTTAATTAAGTTATTATTAAGGAGGGAAAACGTTTGTTTCTCGACCTAAAATGGAACGATTTTTGAGTCTCTAAATTGAAGAGGTATAATTATTATTGAATTTGTTCGCTTGTATTGTATCTAAGAAATTTTATAAGTCAAGTAACTAGGGAGTCATTTACCTAATATTTTTAAGTATAATATGGAAAATAATTATCAATATTTGGATGCACGTCCTACCCATTTAATAACCCTTTTTAATTGTTATAAACCATTTAAAACTGTATATACTTATTCTTTTATGTAAATCGCGATGTGCAAGTACTTCAATAACTCAAAAGCAGTTTCTGTTGTATTTATAACACAGTTATGAATTCTAACGTATCTATTAATAAAAAATTCAAAACTTATAATAAAGGAATAATATTACGTCGATAAAAACAGCGCCAGCTGCCGTCAAAAGAAAAACTAATAAAAGTTATCATTTTACACATTTACACGTAAGTGCCAAAAACATACCAAATCCGTTGTTTCTATAAAGTCAGCGCGGCAAAAAAGTTCACAAGTGATCCGCTAGATGACTTACAACGCAGCCTTACGTTTTCAAAACACTGATTACAACTATTACAAGACATATATAACATATATTATAACATAACTTTTATTTACCTACAACTAGTTGACCCGAAAGATTGTTCTGTCAAAGTTTCATTATATTTGTTTGGTTTGTGGTTCATAAAAAAATACCAGAGAAAAAAAGCAATTTTCCCGAATTTTCCATTTTCCGGCCGACTTTTCCAGTTTTTCTTTTAAAGCTAAATAAATAATAATTAAGTATCAACTTTTAATAATTTTTTTAATAAACACTAATGGAATTTAAATTTAATTTAATTTATACTAATATAATATTCCACGTGCAAAAAAGGGCGGCAAGGCAGTGCCAGATTTATATTTAGAATTTTTTAGCTTCCTCTAAAATCTGCCGCCCCTAGGACACTGCCGCCCCTAGGCCGCGGCCTTTATGGCCTATTGACAAATCAAGAACTGTAGTGCCGGATTTATATTTTTACGAGTGTAGGCCACTTTATTTCCGCCGCCCCATGTACCTTTCTAAAATAATATTTTTTTAGCTTCCTCTAAAATCTGCCGCCCCTAGGCCGCGGCCTTTATGGCCTATTGATAAATCCAGGACTGCGGCAAAGTCGGCTGCTGGGCGAGTTCGACTAAAGGCATCAAGCCTGATTTAGGCCTGATGCGTTCGCACCCGCCACCGACACCTTACCATATCTCCCTTCTTGGATTGATCTGAGAGTGTGACTCTCTATAACGTGGTCTCGCTATATGTATTATTAGATTGATATTTTTATTGTTATACTAGTGCTGTTGTCCGCTTCTTCGTACGCGTAGATTTTCATATAAATTTTCAACCCTTAGCAAAATAACATAGCATGTACTTCAATCTGGTCATAGCTAAGCATATTCGTGAAAACCGCATTTAATTCAGTGGATTAGGAGATATGTGAACAAACAAACAGACAAAATTCTAATAACTGTCTTAACGTTTAATAACTTAACGTTTTGAGCTGCTTATTTTAAGACGCCCTGTGTGGTTTTTTTATATCTGGTAATTACATTTTTTTTATCTCTACGTTTATATGTATGTTAAGATTGTACCTTAATTCGATTTATTGATTGAGATTTCATTTTATTCATGTTTTATTTTTACACTCATATTAAATGCATATTTATATATTCTATTTGACGTTCATGATTGTACCCATATTTGATGAATAAATGAATTGAACTAATTAAATTCAACGAGCATAATGGTAGAATCCATAGAGTTGCTTGAAGTGGCAAGATAGGTATTATTAAAAAAATGCGACAAGATAATTCGTAACCCTTTTTATTGTTTCATTATTATGCCAATTAAAAGTCAATTATTTTATTACAAAACTTACAGACTAAAGTTAAACATTTCTTAAAATTACACTTATTGCCTACTGTATACAAAATTTATTATATATTTATGATTATACCTACTATTTATAATTTTATACAAAAATTATAAAAATCACTTATCTGACTGGATCGACAACTTTTTATATTAATCATCTTTTCCACTGAGAGCTATGATATAAAATTACTTACCTACATGGAATGTAGTATCAAGTATCAATATGATAAATTAAATATTTACAAAAAAAATACACAAAAAAGGTACCACAAATGGATAACTAAAAAAGGAAATAAATTATAACTATTTTGAGCACAGTTGTTGTCTTGCAGCTTATACAAAATATTCTTGCGTCTTATAACTAGGTAAAGCTTTATTTTATGGACGGAGTAATTAAAAATTACAATAAAAAAAAAACACTGATTCGCCACCGAAAATCAAATTAATCAAAAATAATTACAAGTAATTTTAAAACTGGACCATGTTGACATGTCTAAAGACATAAGAATTTAAAACATACTTCAGTATTTTTTTGTACACAAGTATGAATAAAAAAAAAACAATAGACAAGTCAACAGTGTGAGGTAGATTAATAAGTATAAATAATGTCAAAATTAAAGTCATACAACAGCGCAAAAAAAACTTTCCACACTTTCCAAAATTGTTGGTTTGATAATGGAAATTATTTACAAGAGCGTGAGTATATCTTTTTTTGCACACTAGAAACTGCGTTACTGAAATATACATTAAACTTTTTGTCATCAAAATATTGCGCATATTTAGAAAATAGGGATTCAATACGACTTTCTTCTGTATTAGCGTGTATTAGTATTGACGCCGATTCTGTTGTAGGTACCACTTTCCAAACGAAATTTTTGACAGCTCTACAATTGTTGGCATTATTTTTTAACATATTGACTAAAAGATATTTTAAGTGTAGTTTGTATGATTAGTTAAGTTAATGAAACAACAGAATTCACGTCAATATCAATTCAAATGTCGCTATTGAACAAATTAATTCCCTTTTAATTCCCTCCTGCCCTTTTTTCTATCGGACTGCCAGAGCGGGCACGAAAAATCGACACCGCTTTATGGTTGACATTCCGAAAACCCGTACGAAGCGCTTTGATTCCACTTTATTTGTGCGAACTGCTAGTATGTGGAATGCGCTGCCTGAATGGGTGTTCCCTGATAGTTACAATCTGGGTGTTTTCAAGTCAAAAGTGAATCGGTTTCTTCTAGGCAAGCGTGATCCATCGTAGGCCGCATCATCGCTTAACATCAGGCGAGTTGGCGGCCAAGCGCAAGCCTATTTTACAATAAAAAATATATATTAACAGTCGTCACGTTCAGTTTATTATTGCATTATGAAACTAGATTATTTTTATTCGTTTTATGTGATCATTTATTGAACATAATGGCAGTTTTTTGTCTTAATGTAGCCATTTTGAGATGTATAATAAAATATGATTAAATTATAACAATTTTGTGACCCATTAACAAAATATAGATCATAACACGGATACCATAAGTACTTAGGTCAGTTTTTTTCTCAAAATGCTAAAAACTCACAGGGCTTTGTTTGCGTTATCCGTCGACGGGAATAAGCAATTAAGGGCCGATTTCACCATCAAAGTGAACGCGATCAACGCAAAACTAAACTGGTATAAAGTGGCAAAACGTCAATTTGGGTTTCACCAACATAAACTGATCGTTTATGTTTATGTTGGCTTATTGAGTTCAGAACGATAACATCATCACATCATAACTGATCGTTTATGTTGGTGAAACCCAAATTGACGTTTTGAACTCAATAAGCCACTTTATACCAGTTTAGTTTTGCGTTGATCGCGTTCACTTTGATGGTGAAATCGGCCCTAAGTCAGAGGGCTTCAATACACGAGGCGACAGTCTTTCGCACCATACAACGTTTGTTAATTTTAAATGAAATCCTAATATTATGTCTAGTTTTAAGTTATTTAACAATATTGTAGTCTTAAAAAAATATAGGTTCAATAAACTATTTTATTATTTATTATATAACGTATGTCCAACATCGTCCTGTAAACTTTTCAAAATATTTGAATTTTGACTTAAGTGCTTATGGGTTTCGGGTCTAGATATTAGTACATTGTTATATTCTAATCAATTGTATTCAGGCGACAAGGTTTGAATTGAACGTGACCATTTTCGGTTTTATTGTGATCATTTCCAGTTGTTATGAAGCCATTTTCATTATAAATTTGTTTTAATGTTAACGTTTTCAGTATTAGTGGGCCGTTGGCAATTTTGAAGTACTAAACGACATAACTAAACTATTTATGTTATCTATGTTTAATTGAGTTTAGTAAAAAAGCAAACGATATTTTAGGGTTCAGATGACCGTGTGTGCAAAAATGTCGCAGAAATTTATTTATTATTTATTTATTTATTTAGTTTAGTTCTGTCAACTAAATGAAAATTGACGTCATTATCAGTTTTAATTAGACCGTTTTCGGTTTGCTAGCGCTCATGTGAAAAGAATGTATGTAATTATATCTTACGTTATTTTATTACTGCTAAGAAATAGCTCGCAGTGGAAGATTTACTGTATAATAGGGTCGTTTGAATAATGCAATTATTTACAAAGTCACGATAAATCTAGAGTCATCGAATAAAAAACCGTTTTGACTTAGCCTTAATGGCTTTTGGCATACCAGTTCTATACAAATTTGATGTTTGTTTTTTACAAATTTTGAGCATTATTATCAAACGGCCCTACAATATATTTTCAAATCACTGGCTCATACATTGTACCTAATTGTCTAAAATAACAACTTGGAGACATCCTCAGTCTAAATACATTTCTTATTTCTTATGGAAAGTATTTTACAACGAACCAACGTTCAAATTAAACTTCTAAAAATAATATTTGTCATAAAAACAGACAAAAAGTAAAAATAATCCGTTTACCAAATGCGTGAAGCAAAAACGGTGTTCTTGTTGATTTTGATAGCAGGCCTCAACGTTTTTGGCAACATTCAGTTTTTTAATGAAATCGATTAATTTCACTCTCTTGAATGCCTCGTTTACATTGTTATATTTGTTGTAACTACTGGAAAGTTCTATTTATTAAAAGATTAACTTACTATAGAAAAATCTCTCCAGTAATTGAACATTGTAAACATAGTAAAAAATAAACGAATTGCTAGAGGGTTATTGAATTTTTTGTTTGTCTGTTTCATGTGGCACGTGACCATTCGTGTAGCCATTTTTCAAGTAGCCATTTTCGCTTTTGACATAGCCGTTTTCACTTTTCATAAAGCCATTTAACAAATGTCCGTTTTGCACAAAACCATTCCCAACATGGCCATTTTCGGGTTTACAGTGACCATTTTCGTTTTTTATGTGACCATTTTCGGTTTTACAGTGACCGTTTTCGGTCTTTAAGTGACCATTTATGGTTTTTACGTCGTTGTTGTTAGTTTCTCTGGGTTTGTCTTTGTATGCCTGGATGTAGAAGTTTGTGAAGAGGACGATGAAGATTGTTGAGTGAAGAATTAAGCCGGAGGCGATGATCCTGGAATCAAAATATATATGTGTTATTCGAGAATAAAACTTAGTTATGGTAAACTTACTTACTTATTTTACTTGAAAAATAGCTTGCTTTGTGTCTACTGTTAATTGATGATGCATTCTACGATGGAGAACGCTTAGCTAGAAGGAAACAATTCACTAGCAACTTGTCATCCAATTTGAAACAATAATTAGGGAGCAGCGCATTCCACAGTCTAGAGATTCGCACAATAAAGTGAAATAAAAGCGCTTCGTACTGGATTTCTGAGTATATATCAACTACAAAACTAGTACGTATCCGCCCTGGCCGTCCGACAGAAAAATGGGCAGGATGAAATAAAATGATGCACATTCGATCCGAAAAAAAGGCCAGTGCCTATTTCATGCCGAGGGTAAAAGACGAAACAACTGAACTGCTAGTATCTAGCAGCTGTTAGCTAAGCTTGGTAAATTTATAGCAGTTTGCTCAATAAAAGATAGTAATATTGAGCAAATTGCTAGTCCGTAGAATGGGCTGCCTAAATGTGTGTTCTGATAGTTACGATCTGGGTGTCTTCAAATCGCTAGAGAACCGGTTTTTTGAGGCAAGTGTGCTTCTTCGTAGACTGTATCATCGCAGGTGTTAGCCAAGCGTAAGTATAATATATGATTTAAAAAAAAGCACTGACGTATGTCACAGTTTTATTACTACGAGTATTATGTGTGCCAGCTAATCCTACAGATTAATTAGTAAAAAAAAAACTGTGAACTCTGCGGATGGCTATAAAAACCATACAAAGTCAACAGTGTCTTTCAAAATTCTTGCTGGATAGCCGCGGACAACACTGACTGTGCTAGCTATTCGTTTATTTTATTATATAGCGTATTAAGGAGTACTTTTGATTTTGCATTTGCCCTTTTGTCTCGGCGCAAAGTGCACTGCAATAGCTGACGAAACTCGCTGAACCCGCTTCGTCGGTGCAATCGATTTAGTGTTGCGTATTAAATCACTGCTAACGTGTATTTGAATACCCCAATAGATATTTGGAAATACGCTTTTTGTTATGTGCATGAAATAAAGGAAATTTTGATAAGCAATCCAAATCCTAACTTAATATTATTAAAGTGAAAATAGCTCTGTCTCTTTGTCTTTTAGTTCGCTTTTCACGGCTAAACGGCTAAGCTGAAATGCTACTTTTCCTCCCAGAAATGCGAAAAACTGGATAATCACGGATAAAAAGATTGCCTGGAAGAAATCGCTTGAGGCGATAAGGCCGCTTATTATACTGCTGGTTTTTGTATTAATTTTAAATTACTTTGTTTTTATGTTTTTTGATATGGTGTATTATAAAGTGATATTGTAATGTATAAAATTACCAGATTTAGCCAGGTGCTCATTATTGTAATATTATAGACCACATCCATTATGTATAAAAATGAACCCCTATTTCTCCTGGTCACGCTATAACTTGAGAACGGCTTTACCGATTTAATTCATCTTTTTTTAATACTTCGTAGAAGGTTCTTACATTTAAAAACTGCTCGACCGATTTTGATGAAATTTTGTGTTCTCGGAGTGGGTCATAGTAGCGAGGCCGTAGGCTGAGCTTACATCCGTGTGAAGCCGGGGCGGGTCACTAGTATTTATAATATTTAGTAACAGCAGGGATGCGTTTGACCGCCAACGCGATGATGCGGTCTACGTTGGAGCACGCATGCCTAAAAGATATCGTTTCACACTCGTTATTTGAAGACACACCCAGATTTTAACTATCGAGAAATACCCATATGATATATTTTTTTTTATACAAATGGCCAGTTTCAGAAACATTCAGTACAACCCAGGTATGTAACGTAGTCATAAAATTTGAACTTTTATTCCTTTTTAAACGTTTACATGCGACAGTGACACTTAACAGAAATGAGATCATTGTTAACAACTTATACTATGGGACCAACCCTGAAATAGTGAGTAAAATAATAATAATCACCTTATTATTTTTGTCTAGTGCGTACAATATTTTTCTATGGAACAGTTTTTTTATTTAGAAATTATTTTGCGTTTGACAGCCAACTCGCCTGATGTGAAGCGATGATGCGGTCTACGATGGAGCACGCTTGCCTAGAAGAAACCGATTCACTCGTGATTTGAAGACATCCAGATTGTAACTACCGGGTAACGCCCATTCAGGCAGCGCATTCCAGAGACTAGCAGTTCGCACAATAAAAGTGGAATCAAAGCGCACGGGTATGGGTTTTCGGAATATCAACCATAAAGCGATGTTGATTTTTCGTGCCCGCTCTGGCAGTCCGATAGAAATATGGGCAGGAGGAAATTAGATCATGCAGAATCGATGCACACTCTCCGAAATGTATCCGATAAAAAACCGATAGACTAGCAACTGCAGTAGTTGTTCATAATGATGCGTAAAATGACCGCATTTCGGCTTATTACCACCTTTCTGTGAAACCATGTACAGGTACAGGTCAAAAAAATAAAAGATGTAGTAAGTATATTATTATTCCAGTTCTTACGTACCTTATTGGGCATAAATTTTCATTTTAGAAAAAGCTTGCCAGATTATTGTAAGCTGTCCCCAATAATACATACGAATTAGCTTTAACTAATTTCTTTTGTTACCTTTTAGCAATAAAATCATAAAATTAAAGTTAGTGTTACTAATTAAAATATTTTTTTTAATAAGGCGTGTATAATTTGTGGGGTGAAAATGAAAGTATATTATATTTTGTTAATTAGATTGGAACCGAACCACCCAAACTGCCGTTATAACCCTTCTTTAAAGTATTATGAATTATACATGGTATATGCGGAAAGGGTGAACTAAGTCGAAAGGAGTCCCTAATACCCATAACTATGAAAAACTTTAACTGTGGGAGCAACTCTGAAAACGCGAAGGAAATATCAGCTGTTCCAAACATTTTGTCGAGTTTTTGTTTTTGACAGCCCCGTTAGCTTAGTTGGTAGTGATCCTGCCTTGTGTGCTTGGGGGCGTGGGTTCGATTCCCACCTAGGACAACATTTGTGTGATGAACATTTGTAGTATGTATTTAAAAAATATATATGTATGTATATTAGTCTCTGGCAGCCATATTACAAGCTCTGCTTAGTTTGGGGTCAGATGACCATGTGTGCAATAATGTCCCACATATTTATTATTATTTATTTAATGACCGTTTTCCATGGAAGATTTCAGGGTTAGTTCCATGGTAAAAGTTGTTCATAATGATGAGTATGGACCCCTTTTGGCTTAGTTCACCCTTTCTGCGTCACCCAGTATTCAACAAATAGGCATATATTTTACTAATTTAAGTATGATTAGAATGCGTAACGAATTTTAACGCCTACATTAATTATTAAAAATACACGCACATAACGACAAAAAAAAACATAATGCAAGTTTTAAGTGTTTTTTATGCCACTTATGGCAAACAAGGTAACGGGCCGCCTGATGGTAAGCGATCATCGTCGTCTATGGATATCTGTAACACCAGGGCATCATATATACGTTGCCGACTACACCGGTGGCTCAGTTGGTTTGGTAGTGAACCTACCTTCTGCGCTTGGGGGCGTGGGTTCGATTCCCACCTAGGACAAACATTGTGATGAAATGCGTGTATTTCTATGTCTGGGTGTTAATATCTATTTTAGAATGTATTTAAAAAATATATATGTACGTATAGGTATCAGTCTCTGGCAACCATATTACAAGCTTTGCTTAGTTTGGCATCAGATGACCGTGTGTGCAAAAATGTCTCGGATTTTTATTATTTATTTAAATACTTTACTAACAACCTTTTTTGAAGCATGATATAGTTACTAGGAAAAGTCGCAGGAGCAATTTCCAAAGATCTATGATATGTGGATGATGTTTCAGGTGGTGGCATTAGATTCAACAGTTCTCAATACTCAATTTATTTATTGCGATATATGTATGCATGCAGACCTTAAATTACATGTTTTTGTCTTAACACATCTTAAATACATGTAGTACATATGACCCTGTTAGGGTATGGCAACAGAAAGAACGGAACGGTCTATTTGTATATCATCAAAGTTATCCTTGAAAAATTCGTCTAGGGTGTAGTAACATTTTGATTCTAGGAAAGTTTTGAGAAGTTCTACAGATCTGTTCGATGCGACGCATGACCAAAATGCTGGTATTTTTCTGACTCAATGCACAAGCGTTGCGTGGTTATACCGCCAGAAAACTGGGTAATCTGTATATCTGTGTGTTTGTGTATCTATCTGTGTGTCTGTCTGTCGCATCGTAACTCCGAATGACTGAGAGAGAGTTTATTCTTAAGGTTCGAGAGTGTTATCTTAGCTATGTTCAAGAAAAACTGTTCAGGCCTTTAAAGTTTATTCTATTATCGTTTTTTTTTAAACTTTCAATGTAAACTTGTTCAATGTAATGCTACACCAGACCAGTTTTGGGTAGATCCAACCAGCTCAATGAACAAATAAGAAAAGATGAGATTTCATTACTTACTTTGGATATCCACAGTCGTAGACTAGGGCGCTTATGGAATGGAACAGCACTATGAAGAACTGGGCCTGAAAAAACAGAATTCTTAATGTATGAGTATAAACAAACATAGTACGTTTCGGAAGAGAGAGATTAACTACATGAAAAAATAAAAAAAACATGTAGACTCTCACTAATCCGACACCCCAGTACATCGGCACGTACAGTAGTCCGGTACTCTACATCCAACGTCACCGTTCTTTCCACCTCCGCATTCCCTTTTTCCCATCCACTATCTACAAACCCGCCCGAGCTCCAGATTACTTAAGTACGATGGTTGTCATAAAGAAATTTGTAAAATGAAACATACATACTGTACTTACAGTCATATGCAATGTTTTATTTTATTAAACTTTGAATGTCTCAATATAATACAGTAATCCAGATATTCCAATAATCCGTCACCGCGTTGTCTTTAGTAGTGCCGGATTAGTAAGATTCTACTCTATATAATTATGTTTAAAAAACTATGCCTTAAGGTAAGCAAGTTTTTTTAATGCCATAGGTGGCAAATAAGCAGATGGGCCGCCTGATGGTAAGCAAGAACCGTCGTCTATGGATACTTGTCACACCAGAGGCATCACAAATACGTTGCCGACCCTTTAAGAATCTATTAACTTGCCTTTTGGATGGTATAAACAGGATGGCCAGCTCTTGTCTGGGTTTCTAGGTTGCTCAAAGGTTGTAATATATTATCATCATCATTCATCATTTTAGCCTATTACGTTCCCACTACTGGGACGCAGGCCTTATCTCAGAGAGAGAGAGAGATATATATATAATGGGTCCTAATCCATCATGCTGACCCAGTGCAAGTAGATGAACGTCATTTATGAACTTTTGAGGTTCTTAGATGTTTTTTTTCCACCGATTTTGAGCGATAGTATCGAAATACATAATTTATCTAGGTATACTAGATTATATACTATAAATAAATAAATAAATAAATATCTGGGACATTATTGCACACATGGTCATCTGACCCCAAACTAAGCAAAGCTTGTAATATGGCTGCCAGAGACTGATATACATACATATATATTTTTAAATACATACTTAAATAGATATACATAGAACAAACACAAATGTTCATCACACAAATGTTTGTCCTAGATGGGAATCGAACCCACGCCCCCAAGCACAGAAAGTAGGATCACTACCAACTGAGCCACCGAGGCAGTCAAAAATACTAAATAAGTCATTGGAGCAGGGTCTATAGGATCAAACCGGGTGCCGTCAGATTATAAAGCGCACATGATGCCATTGCCACCATCGCTCAGATCAGTTTGAAGGTTCGAAATTATTGTATTATTATCCGAATTACATATTTCTATACTAGCACAGTTTCAAATAGATACAGTTAATAATAGGTCAAAGTTGACTCGATTTGTTTACATACAAGTGAAGCGAATCAAAACGTGTTTAAATAATGAAATCAGAATGCTAACATTGTAATAATTAAGTAAGATAAAGGATTAATCAGCTAACATTGCACATGGAGAAAGGATACAGCGTTCCGCTGGGTGTCGCAACTTGCAGCTAGCATTGGGATTGCAACGTTCCACACCTTGTTAGCTACTTTGTAGTCTGTACATAGATTAAACTGTTTCATTTTTAGGTACGAGCGAGTATAGAGACTAGAAGAGGGAAGATTTGTGTGTTGGCCACCTCAGTGGCGTATTTTAAAATTTAGCGCCCTGGGCCTTTAAGATTCGCCGCCCCATAAATTAACGGAAAAAAACCAAAAACTTTTAATTAGGTTTAAAAAGGCATATAAAGTCAAAAAGAAAGGCGCACAAAGCTCACCTTGCCTGACAGCCTTCCGCCCCGGGCCATGGCCGGGAAAGGCAGAAGGAAAGAGAGGACCGGGAAGACCAAGAATATTCGTAAACCAAATAAAAGAGAAGGGAAATGTCATGTCGTACAGGGATGTGAAAACGCTGGCAGAAGACCGTCAAGCCTGGAAATTCCTCCACCTATAAGAGCTACGCTCTTAAATGTTGAGCGATCCAAAAGGTTCAGCCGGGACCCTATTACTAAGCCTACGCTGTCTGTCTGTCAGTTTATCCTACCTTTTAACGGCTGTATATTTCGAACCCTAATAGATAGCCACGGGTCCCCCATACAACAAACGTTTTTTAACGTATTTTTGTATTTGAACTCATCTAAAAACGGTAATACATATAAGAGTCAAACTTGCCATGTTTATAGGCCAAGTGCGAGTTGGTGACTAATTTCTGTTCACCACCAAGTTAAACAACGTCGGGCGCGGTCTTGGATGGGTGAACACCTGGGCGTAATATTGTCTTTTTGCACTACTTTTTAGGGTTCCGTAGCCCGACAAAGAACATGTCGTGTCGTCTTCCTCGTGTGGGATATCGTTGAAAAGGTCTTTTAAAAGTCTATTCTTAGCGAAATATGGCTCGCCAAAGTGGCAAACGGCTTATAATACGCATAAGTCATATTTAAAACCTTCGTTCAAAATTATTTCGAACATTATCTGATTATGACTTTTTGAGTAACATCAATAAAACTGTAATAAATTCAAGGCGTTCTAGCTCATTGTAAAAATATTATGATCTTAACAAAGTATGTTTCTCAATGGTTAAACCTTAAAAAGTATATGCTATGTCTGAATGATACGTCTCTAAAATTTAGCCAAGTCCAAAGAGCTTTTTTCGTTCGATTTTTTCTATAACCATAAATTTCTGAACTATGACTACAATTATATGGCTTTGGTTACGGAACCCTATATGCGTGTCCCGACACGCTTTTAGTCACTTATTTTATGTGTATAATTTTTGAATGTGGTGTTGGAGACATAAGAAAAGAATAGACGGGACAAAAAAACAAACTGGGAAGTATTAGATACTGTAAATAAGAATACCTATAAATAAGCATATAGTTACTAGAAGATGCAAGATGTTTGGACACCTTGCACTTGTCACTAGGTACATAAAGAGTCCGATACACCTGAAGTAAGTAACCAGTGCTTGGCCGTGTATCGTGTGTCCTACGCTTGCGCAAGCGCAGATCCCGTCTAAGAATTCTAGGCGCAGGCGCGGTGAGAGGCCAATCCTTATTAGTTGCTTTTGCGCAGATAGGTATATTGCAGAGTTACGGAAGTTTCGAAATTTAATTTTTTTCTAGAAAAACTTGATGTTAGAATTCTAAAGGCTGCGGACTACAGATGTCCATTTAAAAAACATTAATTTTGTTTTTGTTCATCATATTAGAAAATTAACAATTAAAAATCTCGAGTGAATCGTTCTTCTGGGCAAACGTGCTCCATCGTAGACCGCATCGCGCTTAACATCAGGCGAGTTGGCGGTCAAACGCAAGCCTATTACAGAATTTAAAAAAAAAACATCTCGTTAGAGGAGCATCTTTAATTAACCTGTATTCCAGCTACATTTTGACTTTCAATCCTATTTCCATTTTAACCATAAACTTTTATTATGGAAACTGACGTGATTATCACACATTTTTCTTTTACTATTCACTAAAATCTTCTTTTAGCACCTGATTAATTATGTAGGTAAGATTCACCTGCAAAACACATGGATGAATGAAATGTACGGAAATGTATATAGTGTCATTTGAGTAAATAAAGCTTAATGTAAATTGAAATCTAATTTAAGAGTCGATAAATGTCATCAGCTCAAATCCAAGTTTTTCTTGCGAAACAGTGACAAAAATATGCGATTTACGCATGTAGGAAGAGATACGCACGAGTCAGCGCGGGCGCCCATCTCAGAATTAAATAACGGAAGCGACAAATGCTAATAATTATCAATATGAAAAACCGACTTCATAAAAAAGTCAGAACTGGACCAAATTGAAATGAAACTACACGGGAAGCACCAGCTTTCAAATAAAAAAAGAATCATCAAAATCGGTTCACCCAGTCAATAGTTATGAGGTAAAAAACATTTTAAAAAAACAGTCGAATTGAGAACCTCCTCCTTTTTGGAAGTCAGTTAAAAACTACAAATTACTCAAAAAATATTTAATTTAAAATAAATCTAATTTACAAATGACCATTAGAATATGAAAAAATTAGTCCGTCCCACTAGTCCCATCGTGTTGTCCCGCGATGGGACAACTGTCACTATTTCGTTCCAGTAGTCCCATGGGACAAGTGACACCAGTATTTTAAACCCACTCTAGTCCCATCGTCTTGTCCGTTATCGAACCAAAAATTCAATTAATGTTAGAATTTGAAACTAAATATTATTTATTAAATTTAACGATATTATTTTTAACCAAGACACATTATTCCGACTATTATGAGTTGAACCCTTTTTTCGTCCAATAACGGGTCTATGCTTCGACCAAAATAAAAGAATGGACGGGCCCTAACCATTGAACTTGATCAGTAAAAACGAGTCAAAACCGTCGGACATATACTTCAACACCTAATTATAAAAATGTACAGTATATATGTTACAAAAAATAGATATCGGTTTTATTTGTGTATTTACACTTCGGTAAAGCATACGAATTCATAATTTTGTCAGATGTTTCGTTATCGCGTAACAATAGACTCGTGTTTCACTTCCTACGGCTAGAGACCGACTGAAACGAAATGAGAGCTGGCGCTCATTTTGTAATCTTCAAAAATGCTCTTCTACTGGGCCCGTCCATTAATTTTATTTTGGTCGAAGGGTCTATGAGTATTATTTTCAATGTACCAGGAGAACATGGCATACGAGGAGCTTTTACAAGGCGCGCCAATAGATGTTTCACATCAAAAGAACTTGTCATCATTCACAAATCATTCACTCAACAGTTGTGATGCTAATGAAGTCTTTTTTTTAAATATTTAACTTGCGCTTGACCGCAATCCGATGTTATTGCGAAGATGCGGAAGATAGAGTAAGTTTTTTTTTTTTTTTGTTAAAGACAAAATACACTCCCAATAGCTGTTCTCCTTTTCAAGCAACAAAACTGATAAGACTTCCAAGATTTTTATTACATTTACATCAATAACCAGTAATCTAAAGATAGATATTGTAAAAGAATACCTGTAATATAATTTTTACTCATTACATTGCAAGTAGTTGTAATCGAATCATGCGCCAATTAAAGAGATTTCCCACGAAACAATTTGTCATTGAGAAACATTCGAGAGGAACTTTTATCTGGCTGTAATTGTTTAGGTAATAAATAAGTAGACCGTGCAGTAGTGCTTACGTTGTACCTATTAATGGACTATCTGAGCAGTTGTATACATTTCAGAACTGTTTTGACGCAATAAGTGGGCTGATAGCTGTGTAAAATTAATATTTATGAACAACAATTTAAAAACTTACGTTTTGTGTCCTAATTTACTATCTAGCAAAACATCTGTCATACCCACAAAAAAAACATCAGTCTTAGGACTGCATGTCAGAAGTGAAAACTTAAGTAGTAATTCACCAATTCTACAAGAGATGGCGCGGTTTTAAAATTCACGGTGCTCAACGCGCCTAAAGAAGTTATCACTTCAAACATGAAAGTGTCATACCTACAGTTTCCCCTTTACCACTTACACGCCCCGTTGGTTGTCCATTTGAAACATTTTGATCATCTCGTTTGCAGCTGTGTGTCGCTCAATATTGAAGTGTGCGTTTGTAGAACTAGTGAGAATAATTATGTCAGTGTGTGCAGTATGTATTTACCTAGCTCCCTTCAGTTTTTAGCAGATTTTTTTCGGTACTACCTTGATTTTTTAAGGAATTAGGCTTGCGTTTTACCGCTATCTCACCTGATGTTAAGCAATGATGCGGTCTATACGATGAAGCTTAAGGCATATCCAAACTATATGATGATCTAAGGTAATACATACCAGTTGCAACGTCGTCAAGTGCTTCTTCCACCACAGGTACTTGTAGTACTTAGGTCCCATGGCTGCCACCATGTAGTACGCGTACATGATCACGTGGACGAGGTTGTTCACGATGTTCGAGAAGGTTCCGTGACCACCTGAAACAAAGGAGTTCTATTAGATACTTTTTTTAGTTTAAACATGCAACTGCACGGTCGCCAGGGACCGTGACTTTTGCTGAATACTTAACTACAATTTTGTTAGCTTAAACGAATTTACTTCGGTTATTCACAATACAGGGAGAGGAGAGCTAGTTATTTCGGCGCAAAGTTGCTAGTGTATCGGTTTTTTATCGGATACATTTTAATTTCCGTTCAATTTACTTCTCTTTTAGGGTAATTAGGTCATGCAGCTTTATTGCTATCTTAATTCCTTACCAGCGATGAATTTGACAAGCAGCCACGCTTCGAAAGGCGTCAGCGAGTGGTGGTAGAGATGGAGCCACGTGATCTGGCTCTTCTTCTTACGCAGCACGAAGAATATCGTGTCTGCGAACTCTGCCAGCTTAGAGAAGTAATACACCCAGCATAGGTGTAACATCTGGAAAAGAGAACTTCGATTTAGGAAACAGAGTACATTTTAAGACACTTTTAAATATATATTTTAATAATTATTAATTTTTAATTGAATTGTTCTGGTGGTTGGTTGATTCTGGTAGTTACATCTTGAACAACAATCGTAGCCCTTTGGACGGCCTGAAATTTCTGACAATTGGTCTTGCCACAAAGTTCATATATGTACCTACAGTTAATAAATTAATTTAATTAATTACTTATTTAATTTATTAAGCCCTTGTACAGCATAAATTTACTAAATTGTGATTAGATAACGTTATTATTTTTAATACACACAGACACTGCATTTCTATAAAACTTAAAATTGTGTAAACCATACAAGTCCATAAACGTAATCTTTATTATACTTAGATTATAATAATATATTAACTCTTATGACAATAAAGAATATCTTATCTTAACTTAAAACTAGGATAATGTAGATCGCTAGGTTCTTGATGAAGATATAAATATATGTACTATAGACCCATCTGGCCTATGACCACCAAATAACCCGAAAGTAAACAAAGATGAAGTACAGTCGCCTGCAATAATATGTATACATATATTTTAAATAATTTCATATGTATATATCTTCCCTACGGACTCCGAAACGGCTAGATCAATTTTGATAAAACTTTCAGGCAATCTTCAGATTATAGCAGCAACTGATCCTGTGAAGTTTGGTAGTGATCAGTTTTATTTGTTTTTTTCATATTTTCCGTACAACAAACAAGAGAAGTCTAAAACATTGATATACCATCATAGAAAAAAAATCGCATCTTAGTCAAAAGAGGTTTGCTGCCGCTACCAAGAAGGTTGCTTCAAGGAGGTACAGCACGGAGGGAGCAGCAATTTTCTAATAACTGTAACGTAAAGTAACCATCAGTTTATGGCAAAACGATCTATACATTTTCGATAAAAAATAGGTAAACGAAACTAGCAGTTAGAAAAAAGTATGCAATGAAAAACCATAAAAAATTAATAGCAACGCATCACCTGCAATAATAATGTGAAGTGTGAACACAGTCATGCCACAAACTGAAACTGATGGTTACCTAAACCAATTTTGATTTTGATTTTTTTGTTTGAAAGGTGACTTAATTGAAGTGTTCTGAAGCTATGATTCATGAAAATCTGTTCATCCGTTTGAATTGTATCAAATCGTTTATCGAGGCTTTAAAATAAAGCATTTATACTTAATGAATGTTCTAATATCTACTTGTTGTATTAAAAAATAAATTACTTAGTGCCTTTCAGAGATAAAGAGTTATGCACAATGATCTTATTTTATTTTTATTTTTCGAAAAACGTTCAGCGATACATAACTAATGATAAAATAATTTGGATATCTTAGCAGTATTAACATGTTTCCGCATATAAAAATATAACTAACACCTGTTTAAATTAAAAAAATACAAAATTTAGGATAGATCAGTAACGACAGAATAAAAATTATAAAGAGATAAGTCAAGATTCGCACCAAACCAGTTATTGGAGGCTGTAGATTTGAATTTGTGTGTTATGCAAAAGAAATTGTTATAGTCAAAGATTTCATATTTATACTTCTTAGTTATAGTGTTTGAAATGGGTGTTTCTAATAACCTTTATAACATTGACCCAGATGCAGCAGAAGTCACGCAAATGCTGAATGATCAACCCTGACATACTTTCGTCAATAATTTTTGCCCTTCCGCTAGTATGGGAACGAATTTTGATGAAATTTACAGGCAAACTTCAGATTTAGCAAGTGATCCTGTCAAGTTTGGTAGCGATACAATCAACAGTTTTTTTGTTGTTTTAATATTACCCTGAAAAATAGAAGTCATTGACATATTACATCAGAGAAAAAAAAAATGTTTTCTACCGAAGTGAGAATTTTTTCTCGTCTGAGTACTAGGAGGTGACTGTCGCTACCAAGAAGGTTGTTTCAAGGAAGGTTGCATCTTTCACTGGCAGATTACAAAAATAGTAATTTTTAAACTTTCGTGATTTGAACACATGTTTTAATGGTTATCAAGACTTATCGCGCAATATTTTACAGTACGCGCAAGCTAACTTGACGTTGGTGCCAATGGCGCAGATGGCTGCGCAGTTTGCCATTTTTGCAAATAAGCGGTGGTTGTTTGCGGTGTGCGGGGGTTGAATGCCTATGTTCATTCTGGTCAAGTTAACTTGCGCCGTACTGTACATAGGTAAAAATAGGTACTTAATGATATGACTTGTCGATATCGTCATTTGTGAGTCTTCAGTAAGAGTACAATATATGTGAAGCACGAAAGAATTCGTTAAACACAAAAAGAAATATTCATTAAATATATATTAATTTAATATATATTTTCTTCAAAAATAAGAAGTTGTAGATGCTGAAACTTAGCGTGGTAGTTTCTTACGAAGTGGTGCATCAGCACAAATAAAATCAAGCCTAAACTATTAAGGCACAAAATTTCCCTTATCCTGTCACGGCCTATGTGACCGGAATGAAGATGATTATCTCTCACAGATTTTGCTTATCTTTTAGGCGAATTGCTTGTATGGACATAAGGTATATCTTTCGTTCAGAATATTCTGTTTGTCAGGATACAGCAGTTATAGAACTTCAAGGAAAACCCAGAATAACAATGATTTATTTAAAAAGTATCTCTATATTTGTGCCGTTTTTTGATGGTTTAGCTATATTATCATCACCGTCAGTAGCCTATACTGGCTTACCCAGAACTATGGTACTAAGCCAAAAGGAGTTTATTGTGCTCCTCATATTTTTACCATGGAACTAACATTGAAATTTGACAAAAAGGCTGTTCAAATAGAAAAATGTCGGTAAAGAAAAACAGATGGTATTTTCGCGATTTCATGGTTGGTCACTAAAGGTTGTTCATGCTTTTTAATGCCATAGGTGGCAAACAAGCAGACGGGCCCCCTAATGGTAAGCAGTCACCGTCGCCTATGGATACTTGTGACACCAGAGACATCACAAATACGTTGCTGACTCTAGCTTTTTGAAGAACCCCATGTTGTAGCTTCTCGGAAACATCGCGGAAGGTAGCTCATTCCACATTTTGGAAGGGTGAGGCAAAAAAGATCCTGTGAATCGTACAATATGCGATGTATGATGAGTACAATGACCTCCTCTCGGTTTAGTACATTCGTTCCGTGTAACTCTTCGTAATTTTTGTCTACTTTTATCTGTTATATGCTCAGAAAAATAAATGGAAGTGGAAGTCAGTGGAAATCACATACTGTGCGATTCACATGATCTTTCTTGCCTCACACCTGCAAAATGTGGAATGAGCTACCTTCTGCGATGTTTTCGAGAAGCTACAACATAGGGTTCTTCAAAAGGCGAGTTAATAGAGTCTTAAAGGGTTGGCAACGTATTTGTGATGCCTCTGGTGTTACAAGTATCTATTGGCGACGGTGATTGCTTATCAGGCGGCCCGTCTTGCTGTTTGCCATCTATGGCATAAAAACAGTTCTTATGGAAGATACTTTGATCACCTCATTTGCAGTTGTGTGCCGCTCTATATGCAGTGTGCGTTTGTAGAACTTGTATGGATATGTCAATGTGTGCAATATGTGTTTACCTCGCCCCTACAGTTTTTGAAAAACTTTTTTCTGTAGGCACAGTTCAAGTTTAAGGCAAATCCAAGCTATATATGATCAAAGGTTACATGAATCCATTATAATTGAGATAATGTTTATTGCTCTTGATTACCAGCTATTTACGAAATCTTACAAACTTATTTACCAAAAAATTGGACGTTATTTCGCGAAGGTTATAATCTGTACATTAAATGACTCATCAATGACAATCTTTATCCGAAATGTAGACGCAACCTTTGCAGACCGCAAACCCACCAAGAAAGCGTAAGTAATCAATGGCACTGGCCCTGCACTTGTACTGCTATTTATTCTATGTAGCACTTTCAACGGGACATGTGACGTAAGCAACTCTTGACCCACAACTCTTCAGATGCTTTCACTGTTCTTACGTAAATGAACAAACGTAAAGCAAGTTCACGACGACCAGAGACCCATTCTCGCGCACTCGAGATTATCTTGATTATTGTCTTTCTATTTAAAAATTTCATTAGAGCACAGAACTCTATCTGGATGAATCCCGCAAAATATATGAAAACGTAGCTTGCCGCATTTTTTAAATCTTCTATGACATCACGAAAGGTAAATTTAGTGGTTGTTTAACTCCATTCGCGCGGCTGTTTTTTTTTTTTGTATTAAAATGTTTTAATTATCACGGCTGCTCACTACAGTTATATGATAATTTTATTTTATTATACAATTTTATTTTATTATACAATTTTATTTTATTAGCGGGATATTTGCCGTGATTATTTGCAGATGGAGTTCCCGATATTTGGGCCCAGTTACAAGCGCCATGTTTCCACAGAGTCGAGTGTCGACCGTGAATATAAAAAATTACCGCCGAAATATCGCGACCTCCACAATCTAATCACATACCTAAATATCTAGTTATACGAGTAATAATTTAATTGTATTTGTGTATTGAAGTCTGACGTGCTCCAAAAAATGGATAAACAGTTCTCCCATTCCCATTTATTCTGATCATTGTAAATACTAGCTGTACCCGCAACTTTGTCGGCTATTTCTTCAGAAAAAAATAGCCTATGTCCATCCTCATGATACATACTATTACCTCGCAAAATTTTATCGAGATCGGTTGAGCCGTTTAGCCGTGATCATGTAGCAAACAGACAGACGGACAGAGTTACTTTCGCATTTATAATATTAGTGTGGATGTAGATTAACAAAGTTCTGTGCATAACACTAAGAGACAGTTAATCTCGAGCGGTCCAGAATAGTCACAGATCGTAATGCAAGTTCACGATGGTCAAGAACCACGTACCGTTTTAACTAATTTAATTGATTTAATGATGATTCGTAATTGATTGAAGCGAATGATGGTATGGAATTGCAGAAAGAAGATTTAACGAGGTGAAGAGACTCATTAAAATATATTCAGAAGTCATAATGACAATTTAGTGAATTAATATCTTGTTAAGTGTTCTCGAATTGCACACGTTGTTTTTGATATTTAGCTTGAAGATGAATATGAAGTTGAGATGCATAGTAGTGTAATTATTGCCATTCAATAGTTTTTTTTTACTTTGCTGCTGCGCGTTTGGTTATTGGGGCAATTTTGCCATCAACAATGAGGCTGTCGATGCAGCGCATTCCACAGACTAGCAGTTCGCACAATAAAAGTGGAATTAAAGCGCTCCGTACGGGGTTTCGGAATATCAACCATAAAGCGGTGTCGATTTGTCGTGTCCGCTCTGGGCACGACAAATCGACGAGTCCGATAGAAAAATCGTAATGGTATTATTTCATTCGTTTGTATTTGATCTAATTTATTATTTGGATTGTATTATCTTAAGTTGATTTATAATTTTACATATAAAATAACAGTTTATGAATATATATGAATATTAAAACCAAACATAATCGTACAATGGCATATAATAATTATTTACGTGCCATATATATATATATTATTATTTTTAATCCTTTAGCTTAACGTTAGTTTTTAGGTAGGTTTAGGATAGCAATGGATCTGTGGGGGGATTGGTGGTATCAAATTGCAATCGTCCTCCCATAGATCAAGTGATTCAAGTTTAAAATATTTTGTGTTTTTTTTTTGCGATTGTATACTTAATTGTGAATAAAAGAATATAATTAAAAAACATGATTGTTATGGCAACAAAGTCAATAGAATAACTAATTAACCTAGGTTCGTTGACATTGATTCAGTATGGAAAACAATCCGTTAATTGGCCAAACTAGTTTTGCTAAAAATCCGGTTTTCCATTATCATTATTATATAACATGATTTGCTAATAGGAAGGTCGGCAGGTTGCTTACACGGTGTAACGGTGTTTTTTTGTATTTAGGTTTATTTATTTGTTTTTAAAATCTTTTTAATCGGCTTTATCTATAGGCAAGCATGTTCCATGTGCTACATCATCGCTTAACTTCAGGCGAGGTAGCATTCAGCGCAATAGTAAATAATTAGTACAATTATCAATATAAAAAACCGACTTTATAAAAATGACAGAACTGGACTAAAATGAAATGGGACCACACGGGAAGCACTAGCTTTCAAATAAAAAAATAAAACATCAAAATCGGTTCACCCAGTCTAAAGTTCTGAGGTAACAAACATAAAGAAATAATAAAAAAACAGTCGAATTGAGAACCTCCTCCTTTTTGGAAGTCGGTTAAAAATACCTTAGTATAATATAAGTGATATTATTTTTTAAGTAATAAGACGAAGATAACAAAATCTGCTAAAAATGCGGCCAAGTGCGATTCGAACTCCAAACCGAGAGTTCCGCACCCAAAAAATGTGTTTTCTTTCATTCAGTTTGGCGCGTTGTCGACTCACACTTGGCAGGTGTTTTTTTGTTTGTTTTACTTTAGAGTGTGTCAGTAAGCCATGCCATAGTAGATGCTATAGTGTCAGTTATCCCGAGATTGACGCTTGTATTACCACACATCACAAGAGTAAAAAAACTGTAAAAAAAATACGTTTGTTGCATGGACTCTTCCCTCCTTTGTTTTCACTTTTTGATTTCTTAATTCATCCGCCGTAATATTACATCAGATTCTATAAAAAACAACTGCTTATTTATTTATGGTTTGAAGATACAGCCGTCAAAAGATAGGTTAAAAAGCAGACAGAGTACGCTTAGTAATACGGTCTCGTTGACTCTCTTTGGGTACAGAACCTTAACTTTTTTATGAGATGATATAATTCAGTTTTTTTTTAAATTTACCACGTGTGCCAGCGATCATGGGATAGGAAATGGACTATAAACAGCATGCTCTAATTGAACTGTCTTCTTCTTCTCCATTATCTACTGAACATTGGCTATCAGCTCATCAAGATTCTCTATGTTTTATACCAATCGAAATTGTTATTTAAAAAGTCCCTACATTAGCGGATGTAGTGTAACCAACACTTGTTCTTCTAACGCGTCGTTTGCCTTCTAGCTAGGCTTGATTTTACCTTAGCATCTTTTTTTATGATACTGAGTGACGAAACGAGCGAAGTCGCTCGTCTTACGCTCTTCACGCTCTTCACGTTTGCCCATAACAGCTCAACGCCACTCAGAATTTTGAACTTCAACAGTTCAAAACCCTGGATGGCAATGTACTGCGCTCGTCACCCCGAGATATAAGATATCAAACCTCTGTGTGCCCTGTAATCAAACTGTTAGATATTTAGATTTTGAAACGTCTGTGATATCCAATGTAGAACCTGTTAACACATGTTGATGGATAAGTACATATAACTCATCAATACGGCCTCGTAAACCATCAATAAACCAATTTTAGATTAAAATCTTCATTCGCATGGTTTATTTTTCAATATATGTTTTTATACAGGGTTATCTTTAATGTATCGGAGACATACATCATACTTAACAAGTTACTTTCCCATGAGTTCTCAAAAAAAAAACACAATTTTTTTTCTTGTGTTTTGTGGATGTATAGAGAGTTAATCCTAAGTTTTTTTCTCTTTTGAGGTCGCGTACAGTTATAGAGCTGTAATGTTTTCGTAGGTTTTTTGATAAATTATACAAAACTCTTTCTTATACGAATCGCTTGCGCATTTTTAACTGGATTTAAAGAGGTTCTCATTTCTGTCCGCTTTTTTTAAATTAATTAATTTGCGTGTTTTTTTCTATTATGTAGAGAAAGTTCTCGAAGTAGGCCTACAAAAATTTCAATAATTTGTTGTATTAACCTAACTCTAAGATAAATCTCGGCGAGGTTAGTTGGCAAATTAAAATCAAAAAAAAAAAAAAAAGTCACCCGAATTAAATACATACCAGTATACTCGCAAAGATTCAAATAGATTTGACAATTATTAGAAGTAGACGTTAAGTTATCCTTATTATCTAAGTTATCTGCATGATCTAATTCCCTCCTCCCCATTTTTATATCGGACTGCCAGAGCGGGCACGAAAAATCGACACCGCTTCATGGCTGATATTCCGAAAACCCGTACGAAGCGCTTTGATTCCAATTTTATTGTGCGAACTGCTAGTCTGTGGATTGCGCTGCCGGAATGGGTGTTCCCCGATAGTTACAATCTGGGTGTCTTCAGATCACGAGTGAATCGGTTTCTTCTGGGTAAGCATGCTCCATCGTAGACCGCATCCGGCGAGTTGGCGGTCAAACGCAAGCCTATTTCTGAATTTAAAAAAAGTTGGTTTAAACTGACTTCCAAGAATTGTTTAAGATAGATAAGGTTTCTTTATTCAGTAAGACTTACATATTACAAATATTTACTTAAACTAACTACTAACTATTTACTTTTTTTTTTCTGTTTGTATTGTTAGTTATCTAACTAGTTAGTGAAGTTATAAAAAAAAAATATAACCCTGTATGGTGCTAATTATATTTAAACTCTACATCCGCATCTTTACCACACCTCTTCCCTAAGGCTAGAACAAACAACGACAAGTGTCATTTCACTTTCATTCGCCATCTCAATCTTTGCAACCTTGTCACTATAAATACTGCCTAAAGAATCTAACAGATGGGTGCTTTACATAGCTTATTTTATTGAGGGAAAGTGCTAAAATGTGTTCGTATTTGTCTTGGCTGTGCAAACAAATATTCGAAAGTGCCTGAGAGGCCGGTGCCGTTGTGAACTTGACCTTAAGAGGACTAGAGGATGCAGATGAGATAGCTATTTAAGGCTGCGTTCAACGTCGGAGCTACATGGCACCTTTCGCATAGTAATTTTTTTTAATAATCAATCACTGAGTTTAAAAAAAATTCGTCTCCGCCATCCTAAAAATATGTCTTTTTAGGGTTCCGTACCCAAAGGGTAAAACGGGACCCTATTAATAAGGTTCAGCTGCCCGTCCGTCCGTCTGTCACCAGGCTGTATCTCATGAGCCGTGACAGTTAGACAGTTGAAACTTTCACAGATGATGTATTTCCTAAAAAATAAAATAAAATAAAATAAATATTTAAGGGGGCTACCATACAACAAACGTGTTTTTTTTTTCTCTTTTTTGCTCGATATTGATAACGGCAAGAGAGAGACGCTTGAAATATTCACAGAATATTTAGTTATATATTCACTTTAAAAATAAATGATAAAATTAAAATAAAATTTATATTTAAAGGGGGCTCACATACAAAAAAACGTGATTTTTGCCGTTTTTTTTTAGAAAATGGTACGGAACTCTTCGTGCGCGAGTCCGACTCGCACTTGGCCAGTTATTTTTTCTTCTCCGCCATCCTAAACATATGAACACGAAAATCTCATCATTCCAATGTTTTTCTAAAGATCAAATCTCCATTTTTAAATTCTCACGTAGGGAATTTTTTACACGCTTTTATTAGCTTGGTATAAGTATGTATGTAACCACTAAAGTGAGATTTTTTTCGTTTTATGTATCAGAATCTTTGAAATAGATATTCAAAAAAACGTCACACATACAACAAAACGTCGAGTTTAATTAAAATTCTGCACACTTATCAAGGAGCGATGACAATGCAATAGTTTAAATAGTTTGTCTCATTATCCTTACCAGGATCTTCAGGATTAGCGATTTTAAAGCGTGTATTTTAGTTTTTTTGAACTGTGAGAATTATTATCTTCAAAAACGTTGAAATCCGCGAGTGAGACAGAGCGCCTTTAGCTTCCCTAGAGCAACTGCTGTGTGAGCAAGGGCAATGTTTCCTGCGAAATTACAGGGCACACAGAGATTTGACATCTTATATCTCGGGGTGACGAGCGCAGTGCATTGCCATCCAGGGTTTTGAACTGTTGAAGTTCAAAATTAAAAGTGGCGTTGAGCTGATGGGCAAGCGTAAAGAGGCATCAGGCGAGCGGCGTCGCTCGTCTCGTCAGTATGGTAAAAAAAACATCCTAGAACGAATCATCACTTAACGTCAGGCGAGGTGGCGGTCAAATAAATAAACCGGCCAAGTGCGAGTCGGGCTCACGCACTGAGGGTTCCGTACCACCACAAAATACAAAAAGTAGTGCAAAAAGTTAATTATTATTTCTTAGTTAATCCGCCGTAATTACATATTCTGAGAAAATTACAACTGGCTATCTATTACGGTTCGTAAAAGATACAGCCTTTAAAAGGTAGGATGGACATACAGACAGCCTAGGGTCAGTAATAGGGTCTCGTTCATACCCTTCGGGTACGGAACCCTAAAAAAGGTTATCGAATAAAAAGCCTTCGCGACACTGTGTCAAAACTGCCTGTAATATTAATAAGCACTCTAATATTATAATGCTTTCATTACATACCTGACTTCGAAAGTAAAAAAAATAAGACTCATTCACCAGATTTCATTTAACGTGGCATTACGTAACGTAACATGGGTAGGCAATTTAAGATACCGTCTGTATATAGCACGTAGTCTACTATCGTTAGCTCAGTTCGATGGTAACCGCCAACTTTCTATTGCCATCAAAGAAAATAGCCTTCAACGTATCTGGTAGACGAACGTGTTCTATTACCACCCATACATTGTGGATTTTAGGATAAGATAACTCAACTCAATAACTTTTTGATATAGCAAAAAGTTATTAGTTGCAGAAAACATACGAGTGGCGTGATTAGTTAAACATACGCTTGGCCGCAGACAGGACAATTATCTATGCACTCAATTACATGACTAGGAAATTGTTAGCGATGATAACTCACCGCGAACAGATTTAATTAGTTAATTAGGTACTTAATATAATGATGCAAAGATGCGAAAAACAACGTCTGTGGCGCATGTGATACTGTAAGATTATTCAGGATTTTTTATTTTTTTTTAAATTGATGCAAATGTAAAATTTAATTTAAATTTATATGTTTGAGCCGTTTGGGGTCGAGACTTTAGCATCGTGAGGGGCGGCCGGTCTCAAACTGTATATCGGGGCCTGGAGAAACGTTTGGTGGAAGCGACTGGTGACCGGAATGCTAGCGTCTACCATATTTTATTTTTACATCAGACTAGGCTAACGTTTGACGGCAATCTCACCTAATGGAAAGCGATGATGCGGTTGAAGTTGGAGCGCGTTTGCCTAGTAATAATCCTAGACACTCCAAGATTGTACTGCTGCGGAAATACAGATAGAGGCAGGGAGTTCCTTTGTTTTGCCGTTCTAATTAAGAAAGAGCAGTTCTCTCAGTTGTAATTGCCAGCCACGGTCACCTATCTGAAGACTGACCGGTTTTTTTGTTGCCCGAAATGAATTCGGAGATATTTTGGGTATTCGGCTAAAACTGGCATCGAATAATTTATAGAGTGACCACCTGTTGTATTTTCTTTGTATTATGAAATCGCGAAAAGGAATCAGCCGTTCCATATAATACGGTCATTCGCACTCGACAAAATGTATGGAATAAACAGCAGTATTATTTCGTGACTTCAGTGTTGGTCCTATAGTAAAAGTTATTCATATTGATACCCATCAATACGAACCATTTTTAAACTCTGGCCACCTTTCAGCTTAGTGCACTCTTTACGCGTAACTCTGTGTATAGGTTTTTAGGAATCGGTGCTGGAGTCAAAAAGTGATGTTATGAGGGTTATGTCAAAAATTCTCGGGTTTACTCACGATGTTTACCTTCACCGTTATTGAGCAATGGGATCGAATACTGTGCATCTCTTCTTTACATAGTATAAAATATAGTCGCTTTCCGCGTCTGTCTGTTTATCCGCTAACTCCTCCTAAACCACGCATCGGATTTTGATACGGTTTTCACCATCAGTTAGATATAATTTGTCATGGAAGGTTTCATGTCACATTTTACCACTTTTTTTTTTATTACACCCGTGCGAAGCCGGTGCGGATCGCTAGTAATTTAATAAAATACTTAATAAGTAATTGGTGCGGGGCCTGGGATTGAACCGGCTGCCATTATATTGTGGAGCGCAAATGCTGCCTATTGGCCACCATCGCTCACAAAAAACGCAAAGTTAAAAACATAGTCAAAGACATGTGACATTCACCTACATGCACTGGACCAGCATGCTAGATTAGGGCTCATCTTTTCTCTCTGAGACTTGAACATATAACGGTAGTGGTATCAAAACTCACCCTCTGAGCTTTGTCGCTGTCGCTGTAGTCAACAGGTTGACATGTCAGACTGTAGTCGGCCCACCATCCTGACATAAGGTGCTGTGAACAAGAAGTAACTATTAGAATATAAAGCTTTACCTTAAAATCAATTAAGTATATTCTCAGCATTAATGCGGCATTACATGTATAGGTAGACTCATAAATTGACTTATTTGTAGGTTTTGAAGGCGTAAATAAAATTTTCTATTTATTCAGTTGTTTGACCGAATTATGAAAAATTCTAAATATGATCGTTTCATAGTATTTGGATGTATCTATTATGCTCTGGGACCACAATTTAACCTATGAAAATATGTCTGGGTACCTATTTAAGCAGTTTGGAGTCGAGACATTGGGCTCTACCTTATACTTACTTTATTTTAAAAAATCCTTCAGATTTGAGGCGTGACTATTTTACTCACGCTTCAAATCTGAAGGATTTATTGCTGGCAATTTTCTGGCCCAGCGTGGTAATGCTGCCAGTATGCTGGTATGTTGCTGGCAGTAGGCGCGAAAATTTGTGTTGTCTTTAGGACGTTAACGGTCTACGGGCATTCTAACTGTTTTTGTATAAAAGTTTAAGTTTTTTATTGTCAGTTAGCTTGTATTTTTTTTAGTTAATAAAGACACTTGTCTGATTTATTTGATTTGTGGGTATTGATTGTCGAAATTACGCAATAGAAATGAAAAATTGAGATTTTTACAACCTTATTGTTGTTTTATACCTTACAAAAAAAGAGCCTGAAGCCCACGACACAGGTCACCCTGGTGTGGGATTCAGTGCACACCGACGCAACATTGGTCTTTTGTTATCTATTTCACTTATCTTAACTCGGTGTTTGTATTTAGATACTAAGTTATCTTGAACGAAATAAATTATTATTATTAAAAATTATTATTTAAAACCATTAAAAAAGAAAGAATACACTGTCATCAGCACAAAGGTACAAACTATCATTAGGTACTAAACTGAGTTAAGTTTAATGCTCCGCTATAAAACTTATAAAAAAAATAAAACATGACCACCGACTAGTTTATCAGTGACAATGGCGATAGCGCAAAGTGCTGCCTTGACCGCATTGCAGTTGCTTGAAAACCGGTAGCGATGAAGCGTGGACGGTTCACGCATCAAGAGTTCCGTATAAGACACACAATCTTTAGAAATTTTACTGGTAGATTTAAATATATGTAAATATGCAGTAAGTACACAGTATTTTATTTATATCGAACTAACCACGCGGTTTAACCTGCTTTATATCCGGGATAAAAGCACAGAAGACATTATAGCATGAGCCATCTGCCAGTGAAATATGAAAATGATGCAACCTACTAGATAGCGACAGCAACCTCCTTTAACTAAAATGTATTTTTTTTTCTATGATGTAATACGTCAATGTGAATGTAGACTTCAATTATTGTTCTTGTTTTTTGTAGGAATAATATTAAAACAACAAAAAAAACTGTTTGTCCGCAAAAAAATCGCTACTGATCGGACAGTACTCGATCGAGTACTGTAATAACACAATAAAATTATTACAGCAATATAAACTTAATTATATTACATAAAAAAAAAAACAATTTGACTTTTATCTTTGTCATAAACATGTCATCGAATAGTATACTAAATCCACACTAACTTTTAAGGCAAACTGTGCATTTATTCTACATTCGTTGCAAGGTAAATTAGAAATTAGCATAGGTAACACATAACATGAATTTCATTATTTCTAAATTATATACAGGTAAACTTTGGACAATTTTATCGTAAAATTTGTACTAGACCTTACATCCGTCTTAGTAAAGTAATGATAAGATATTTAGTAATATCTATTTAATGCCATAGGTTTAAGCATAAAAACCAAACAGATGGAAAAATTTTGTTCTCATAAAAACGTGGTCTTGCTCTTTATTTCAATCCAACAGTAAGCGGTAGATTGATTTTGTTATAGTTTATAATGTTAGTTAAGGTTTGTTTAAATTACAAACGAACCCTAGTTTTACAGCGATTGAATTTACAGGAAAAAGAATAGAGTTTTTGCTCTACTGGTATTGAAATCTTTCATTGCATCATCTGACAGTTTCTAAAACAAAGTTTCATCTAATTTTGTTTACTTTACGTTTCTTCTAATGTTAACAATATTAATTGGTTTATTTTTAGTTTAATTGTGTTCATGATTTGTTTAAATAGTAAGCTAGTTTATTTGGCTGAGTGGCCAATGAGTCATACCATTTAAAAAAGTTTTTTATAAGTCAAATCACCATTTGAGGGTGACGTGAGGTTTCAAGGTTCATTTATTTATATCCATAAAATATGGGGGATATAGGGTGGCCTCGTTAAGCCACCCGGAAGGACTCTGACGGACTGTTGTTCCAGGGGGCAAAAACTGGAAGATTTACAGCTGGAAGACATAAACATATTTTTGTCAATTTATTGTGCCTTCTAAATGTGAGCACCTCACATGTATATAAATTAATACAAAAAAATCTGTTTTTAAAGCATTTCGTGTCTGTTCTGTTAACCTTTGAAGAGTTCCTTCGTTAGGACCCAACCCTGAGTGCAGTAACCATGTCATAGTAAAACTTAAAACCAGCTATCAAAATAAAATGCGTCCATAAAATTTCGTGTCTGTACTGTTGACCGTTAAAGAGATCCTTTATTGGGAGCTAATCCTCGATGTTGCTTATCACAAAAATGCGTTGTCATCGGAACTGAACCAATGTTTAAAAATTCTACTCCGTAGGATAAGAGAATCCCGCGATTTCAACCACTGTCCCACAGAAACTTATTCAGAATAAAAAAGTATCGGTAGCTAAACATACAGAAAACATACAAATCAAACAAATCGAGACAAATTTCATTCAATCTAGTAACGGAAATGCAAGAATCACAACAACAGTAACAGGTTTGTTATAACAAACGCACGCGCATGCACTGTGCAAAAAACTTAGCGTAATGACACGCAAAACACTATCACCGTTTCCATCCTTAATTCTTCAGGAATAAGACCCAAGGTTGTCTGCAGCATGACTTCACGGGTTCTGGTTTAAACAATTGCTGATGGCACCTTGACATCGTCTCATGGTGGTTGCAACACGTCCGTTTGTAGTGAAACTGATGATTGGTTCGGATAATCAATTGATTGTGCATTGCTGTAGTATGTGGCCTTGGATTTAGACTCAATAATGTTGCTATTAAGTATCATTTTAAGGTATAATCATGCCACTATGAAAGCCTACCCCAACATTCGTATTTGAAGGCTTTAGGCTCTCTTTGGATTGCCGATCTTCATTACACAGACCTAGAGTAGATACTCATTGAAATTCATCAGCCAAGCATTTGCCTGGCCGGAAATAGAAGCTTACAAGATACACGTGCAACCACTGAGCTTTACTGGTCGCCTAATTATCCCAATTTAACTTCAGGTCTTGGTTTGATTTCAATTGTGTAAAAATAGAAAAACTTTTCACAGCTTTTCTTCACTTTATTTTGTCAAAGGCAACCGCAGTCAGTTCATTTGAGGTCAAGGTGATCGCGGCCAGTTCTTGAATGCTTTAAATTACTCGTGTTTTTTAAGTAAATGAGCCCAGTAATGCAAGGCAAGTGTAGATACGACTGACACTTCTTTGATGTCAGATAAGAATCCGTAATCCTTCTGTAAATGCTTCTGTAGTGTGAGCCTTCAATGTCAAACTTGATGGACTGTGCAGCGTACTCGTCAACCTACATTCTGTACGACTTAAATATGGCTACGGTAAGTACCATTGAGGTGGCTGAATTCTGGTCCAATAACTTTATAATAAGACGGAGATAGAGGGACCAACTGGACTTTAACTTGAAGAACTGGACTCAAATTGCGCAAAACAGAGGTCGCAACACAATATATTGCTGGATACGGTAACAGCTGCTCCGAATGTGAGCTGCTTTAAAAGCAGACTCAAGCGCTGGCTCGCCGAGCTAATGTTCGATGAGTTTTATGAGTTCAGGAGAAGTGATGGCCAAATAAAATAATTAAACTTTAATTTAAATGAATGACTATCAACATTTTTATTAATAATATATTATTTTATGTTGTATATAATTTTTTATAATAATTATGAATCTGAGTAGACGTGTAAATTCAAATTTATGACTGAAAAATTTAAGGAGGAAAAGGAATATTTACATTGCAGTGGGACGGTACAGACAATTATAATAATAAGGACCAAGACGACTGTGGATGTTGATGATGAGTTAGATTAGTGTTTACCTCGTAAAACATGTAGGAGGAGAGCAGCACTTGCGCAGCGTTGTACGCGACGAGCGTGTTCTGCAGATTGTAGGGCTTCCTGTTCGCCATCCAGATAGGGCCGACCACGAGGACGCACGCGAGGTACACCACCACCATGCCGAGCGTGGCGATGGGAGTGTCGAACAGAAACCATCCTTGCACTCGTGGATCTGGAAACGAAACAATCGGAGTTAGTTGAAAACTCTACGCGTATATTTTATTTATACCTTAGGCGGCAAACAAGCAAACGGACTTGCTGGTGGTAAGATGCCACTGCCAACCTGTACTGTCACAGAAAACAAAAAAAGTTTGGTGGTTAATAGAGCCAGTTGGAATGGCCTTTTGACGGGGAACAGACACGCCTGGGTCTTGTCGGTATTGAACTTGACAAGGTTGGCATCACCCCAATCGCAGACTGCCTTAAGGGCCATGGCATCTCTGAAAGACTGGATTTGTGGTCCGCTGGTTCATGCATTGGATGTATAGCTCTCTACTACTGTGTTGTCGTCTGCGTACCCAAAGGTACCGGGCTTTAGCAGATCGTTGATGTGCAGCAGAAAGAGCGTTAAAGAGAGCACCGACCCTTGGGGAACACCGGCATTAAATGCTATTCGATCTGATGATCAGCCATCCATGGCAACTTGAAACGATCTATCCTTCAGGAAGTCCGATATCCACGCAATGAAACTGCTGGACAATCCAATGAAGGGAGCTTGCTAACAAGACCGTCATATCAAACCCTGTCGAAAGCCTTTGAGATGACCAGCGAAACGAAGAGCTTCTCGAATGGTTCGATATCTGTCTTGAACAATTGAAGTTCTTTCAATAAATCTTTATCATAATATTTTAATTCATATTCCTCTATTTAAATACTGATCCGCATTAAGATACGAAAATTAATTACAAAATCATCATAAAAATATTAACTATAAAACGAATGTCTGATAAGAAACCACTAATACTTTCAATCATCATCACGTTATATAAACCCGACAGTGATACAAAATCGATCAAACTAAAAATGGCTTCGAAAGTGGTGTTATATGCCGTTTTAGTTTCCTTTTTCGTAACTGTTGTTCATTCACGCGGAAATATTTTCCTAGGGCAACCAAATGAACTGACCCTTATATATAGAGAGAGGCATGAGAAGGTGGGCATGCCTCTCTACAAGAGGAGCGAAGATGTGACCGTATCAGGAGTAGACCAGGAAGTGATCAAAGGTATCATAATCCAAGATCTGAGAGGAAATGGGCTGGCGTATATTGAGGACGGAGGGATAGGGCAGCAGTCAGTGACAATTCACCTTCAAACCAACGTGAGGGGTGAAGGGTATAAGTTTTTAGTTTCTGTCTACGCATCGTGATTTGTGTCTTGTATTTTGCAATAAAGATAAGTGAAATATTAGTTTTTTATTCTACCAATTTATAACATTACAAAAGTCACGTGAATCCCTTCATTTTACGTTTAATAAACTTATTTATTTCATGAAATTGAGTAAAAATACAAGCTAGTTACTCGCCTGATGGTAAGCGTCATGCTTTTTCCTAATAGTGCAGTGCCACTCGATACTTTGAACTTCAACAGTTAAATATTTCACGTCAAGGCACTGCGCTCGTCGTCCTATGATATTAGATATTTCATGCCTAGAAATTTCACTTTCAAAAATATCACAGTGCCTAAAGGCAAGGGTCTTTAACTAGTGTGTGTTTCCAGTGATGACATAATTATATGGTACTGAGACGTGATCCTTTACTGCTGGGCTTTTGGAAAAACTCCGAGTCACACAACGGGCAATGGAGAGAGCTATGCTCGGAGTTTCTTTGCGCGGTAGAATCCGGAACGAGAATATTCGCCCAAGAACCAGAGTCACTGACATAGCTATTAAAATTTGCAAGTTGAAATGGCAATGAGCAGCCCACATTGGTCGAAGACCCGATAACCGATGTGGAAGAAACTACGAACCTACGCTAAGTCTTCCGGTTTGTAGAGACCACGAAACGGAAGACGTAGCGTAGGAAGACCTCCCACTAGATGGACCGACGACATCGTGATAGTCGCAGACACATCCAATAGATCCAGATGGCAGAATTCTAAGGGGGAGGCATATGTTCAGCAGTGGACGTCTTCTGGCTGATGATGATGATAATGAATATAATTTCTTCAAAAAGTATTTAAGCTTCTATTCTTACACCTTATTTTGATTTTCAATGTACATTTTGTATTATAATATTAGGCTATGTTGTCTAAAGAGTTGTTATGTTTTTAGTATTTATCTTTTTTAACGTCCACATTCTCTCGTACAAAAGACATCAACGCGTGAGATCGCATATTGTTCCACATTTTTTAGTAAAAACCAAAAAGGATAGTCCGAAAAACAAAATATAGCTTACACAAACCTACTGAGAAAAATATAGACTTTCATTTATCCAATACTGTTTTTTTTTTTATAAAGAGCGGCTAACAAGCATGTTTGTATGCACATTTGAAAGTATGTTGTCTTTTCTGTATATTTGATTTTATTGGTCACTTACAAGTATTCGATTGATTTGTTGAAAATCCAAGTGGACAAACCAAGTAGAGATAAAATTATTCACAAATCCTACAGCTCTCCACCATAGTTTTTTTTTAATGTGCCTTTGGCTGTTGGTCTTGTTGGCCTACAGCTTGACCGGACTAATTGGTAAACGCAGAGGGCGTTGGGACAACATGATTAAGAATTTTGGGCGACAAACGCAAGGGCACCTCGGAGGTACGAGCCTCGGCTTGCTTCACCCTTGTTAGACAGTGGCACAACACAGACACAAGTAGTTAGAAATCCTACTGGACCCACAGTTGGATCCAAGCAGTGTAACCAACAGTCCGAAACAGTATTTTGTGTCGTCTCAGATAATATGTGTCGTTTCAATGACAATAGATGATTATGGTACTATTGTGCTGCTCTGTTGATAGAAGGAAATTGGAATTTCCTTATGTCTAACATCTTGTTTGGATTAATTTCGTTTCAGTTTAGTTCTGTTATCAAGCTTGAAGGTGACCACAGGAATTTTCTAATAGCAAATGGAAGACAAGTTGAGTTTTGTATCGTTTTTTATTTTTAATATTAAGGACATTTTTAATTGCTCATGATGACCAGCGAAAAGCTAGTTTTATAAATAAATAAATAAATATCTGGGACATTTTTGCACACACGGTCATCTGACCCCAAACTAAGCAAAGCTTGTAATATGGCTGCCAGAGACTGATATACGAGTACATACATATATATTTTTAAATACATACTTAAATAGATATTAACACCCAGACATAGAACAAACACACATTTTTCAAAAAGCTTTTCGATGTGTTAACTCTTATTGCAAAAATAATTTAAAAAATACAGTTTTTTTTGTGATTTGACTTTACTACTATTAAGGCTATATCTTAAACAATTACAAAAGCTAATTCATCAGTGAAAAAATAATAGATTGAAATGTTTTGTATGATTGACATGTTGCAATAAAATTACTAATTGAAATGTGTAGCTTTCAGATCTCAAAACGAAAGTTATTAATTAAACTGTCGCACCAAATATTTTTGCATTAAGTTATTTGGAGTTCGTTGAACACGACTAAATTACCTTTAATAAGTTACTTGCAGGTTAATATTTACTTGTGATTCATAAGAATGAAAGTGGAGGACTTTGTCGAAAAAATGATGAAATGTAGAAATTACCTTAATGAAATTTTCGGAATAAAAATAAAAATACTTGAAACAGTGAGAAATAAAAAGCGTTTTGTGGAATTGTTAAGTGTCATCTTAAAGTGGCATAAGTGGCGAAATAATGACCATGAATATAAGTGAAACATTTCGGTAAATTACGTTGTTTAAGTCGTTATTTACACCACCAACCCTACTCCTCTTTCAGTTCATGTCCATCCAAAGGTTGCCTGGAAGAAATCGCTTAAGGCAATAAAGCCGCCCATTATACTGCCGGTTTTTGTATTAATTTAAAGTTGTTTTTTTTTTTAATATGCTGTATTATAAAGCGATATTGTATTGTATTCTTTTATTGAATAATGAAAAATTAAATCATATATATTTTACATTCTTTTTTTTTGGCTTTCTTTTGACCTACACCTCGCCTGAAAGCGACGATGCGGTCTACGATGGAGTACGCTTGCCTTGACGAACAATACATTCAACACAATGTGTAAGGCTTCATCAATGAATAGAATCTCTATATCTTCTCTACATAGTATACAATAAAGTCACCTTCCTCGTCTGTCAGTCTGTATATCGGCTAACTCATCCTAAACTACGCAACGGATTTTGATGCGATTTTCACCATCACTTAGATATTTTTTCACAAAACGTTTATGTATATATATGACTAGCCGTCCGCCCCGGCTTCGCACGAGTGTAAGCTCGGCCTTCGGCCTCGCTACAAAATATAATATAGCCTATGTCACTCGGGGATAGTGTAGCTTCCCAATAGTGAAAGAATTTTTCAAATCGGTTCAGTAGTTTCGGAGCCTATTCATTACAAACATACAAACATACAAAAATAGGTACAAATCTTTCCTCTTTATAATATTAGTGTAGATAAAACTTACACCCGTGCGAAACCGGGGCGGGTCGCTAGTATAATAATATAATTTCAAGAGTCTAAAATCGGTTAACATAAATTAAATTAAAAAACTCATTTTCGGTAGCACCTTAAATCTGCTCAATTCTTTTAGTCATTACGTAACTTACTAATTAGATTTATTTTAATAATTATACGAAATTCTCTCGACAATAGTACCATAACAGCATGGCTGCGCTTGCTCATGGCGAGAAATCAGTGAAAGTGTAGTATCATTGTATCACCGCTTGAGATACGGCGAGAGGCTTTCTATCGTTAGTGTTTAGGTTCCATTAAAATTGTGTGTGTGGTGTCGTTGGACGAAAAAATGCGTTAAGTCGACAACATGACGTCAAAAAAACGAGAATAGTTGCGCGTGGTGACTTTGAACGGTTTTGGCCTCAAATACAGCTAAGCTTAATGTAGGAATAGACGATAGTCTTTTTTGTGGTACCAATAACTTTTTACACTCATAGGTTGGCTAAAATAAGTCTTGGAAGTGCCCATCAGCAAGCTCATTGCTTTGCGGATGGGTACTTTCATCACGTTCGTCTATTCCGAATTCCTTCATTATAATTTTTTGAATACACATGTTTTGGGTAACAATCCAGTTCAGATTTTAGTTACTATTTATTTAATAAGGATTTTTGATTGTAATCTGTTTTGTGTATCTAAATTAATAAATAAATAAAAATAAAATACGGCCGCTGAAAAAATACATCTGACAGTTGCTATAACATTGTTAAAGCTGAATGAAAAATAGCAGATTGTTTACCTAGGGAGCAAAAATCGAGGGATTCAAAATTACTCGAGCTTAAAATAGTCGTTTGTTCCTGAGGTGGACACTCTACTTTTTATTATTCTCCATGAGAAAATAAGTGCAACTTATGAATAAGAATAATACTTTCATTTTCACTATTGGAAGACACACTCATTTTTTATAAAACTAAGTAAACTTCGAACGATATAATTGTGAGTGTGTTACGAACGAAGGCGGAATGCACTTCCCGCGTTTTTTCACAAACTTTTTTATTTGCCTTCTTTCAGCCTGTAACTTGTTTATACAATGTTTGTGATTGATCTCTTTGGTGATTGGACTTTTTACTAACAATATCCACGTTCTAAATTCAAATCACTTTTAGTCCTAGGCATTAAAGAGAGTGAGATAAATGAAAGTGAGAGTGAGATAAATGTTAATGGAATTTGTCCGTTTTTATTCTCATTAAATAATTTGAATTTGAATTTAATTTGAATTTGAATTAAAGAGCGATTACTAAGAATATACTAGCTCTTTTCGAATAGATGTAATAAAAAGTAAACTTTGATCGCCTTTGCTAGCTTTTCGATCTCAAGATTGTAGCTAGTAGCTAATAAATACCAGATTTTTTTCTTCAGAATTTTAGATGCGTTTGCTCAGCATCAGGGTCCACTATGACGGTGAACCTATGGAACACACAACGTGGACTACCACACTCATACACAGAGAAGATGATATTCATTATTATTCTGCTATCACTGGGCCCTACTGGTCGTCAGCCAATAGTGTTATATTGCATGATAAAAAAAATGGGCAGGCGCGACGCTGACATGCCAGTGGCCCTAGTACGAGCACTTGCGAAAAAGTATTCGTTCCGTAAACGATAGCAAAATGTACGAAAAATTGAACAGCACCTCTATCGGACGTAAAGGGAAACTGAATTTTTCATACATTTGCTATCGTTTACGGAACGAATACTTTTTTGCAAGTTCTCGTACTAGCCCCACTGTACTCAGTGACGTAGGCATTGCTTGCTTTGACAAGTGCGTTACGGCTCATATTATATTACATAAATGAAACTCAAGAAAGAGAAGCGAAGGTTTGTGGGTTTGTGGAGATATCTCAGAGTTGCGAACAACTTTGAATTTTGACGTCAATTATTTAGCTAATGGAATCTATTTTTTCTAATATTTAAGTAGATAAAACATGATTTACTTAATCGAGAATAAGTTATTATTACTTTACTGTAAATCACTATAATATTTCGACGTCACAGTTGTCGTACTTATGTTCGCACCGAGAGGAAGCAATCGATTACCACACTATCGAATTGCAATGTTAATCACGCGATCATTCGATTATATAATCGAATATAACCAAGCCGGTCGCTTAATCGACTCGACCCGTTGTTTGTCACCCATTGTTTAAGGCATGTTTCTTTATAATTATCTTAATTGTTCGAATGAGATAATTGTTTGGGAAACGGGTTTTACTATTAAACAAAGGTTTTGTTAACTTAAAAGTGCTGCTTGTGACCTATTTTGTATCAGACATTATTGAAATATACTCGATACATTATTGGATTTGTCTAATTCTTAATGCATCGAGAGTATTTTAATAATGTTATATACATGCTAATTTCTGCGGTTTTACGTAGTGGAATTTCAAGTGTGCCGTGTTTTACCGTCGTGGTAAGTATAAAAAATATTTTTCATTACTCATACTAGGAAAGTAGGTCTGAAGTTGCCCGAGGAGCGGGTTGAAAGTAATACATTTCAGCCCTAGGGAGAATCACTTTCAACTGACAGTGCCAGTTGAAACTGACATACACTCAAATTATAAAAAAAAACTAGTTCTATTTTCACATTTGTATTGAACCATGTTCCAACTTTTTTTTTCTCTTTAGAGGATTATGGTCCCGCACTTCTCGTGCATTTGCCAGTTTCAGTTCATGTTTTTATTTTTAGTTTCCTTGTAATCGTAATGAAAAGTCTCGCGACTAAGTAAGTTACTTTCACCCCTAGGATAACAATGTGCTATTGTGTCAGTCTATTTACTTACCAATTTCTTTAGGATCGGTCAAGCCGAGAAAAGGTAATACAGACAGAGACGGAGTCACCATTGTTTATAAGATTATTCATGTTTGATTATTATCTGTTGTTTATGTTAAGTTGTTGTTACAAAATACCATTTGATACCCATATCATGATGGTACATAAGAATATATTGTCTGCCATCTTGGGGAGGCCGCCATTTTTTTTAGTGTGACTTCATTTTATCTTTCGCATTCTACTCAGCAAACCCTTTCATTATATACCCACATCATTGGGGGTGCATAAAAATAACTGGTCTTTCATCTTTCAGACCAGTATATTGGATTTAGATTAACGTTATTTACGTAACCAAGCATTGTCATCGAAAATAAAGGAGATGCAAAATTTCAGCTCATCCAGTTGGAGATAAAATAAAAAATAAAGTTATATGATTATTTACGGGATATTTACCGTGGTAAGGTTGTGGTTGTGGTCTTCCTGTGAACATGGTGCATGTAACTGCGCCGAAATATCGGGAGCTCCTTCCACAACCTTACCACGGTACATATCCCGTAAATAATCATATAACTTTAGTAAAAAACCGTGAAAGTTTAAAACAGTGTTTAAAATAAAATAAAAAATTAAATTCAGCTGCAAGATTTGACCCAAACTAACAAAGCAAATTAAATAAAAGCGTGTAAAAAGTGCGCTTGAGCATTTGGATTGTCTTTAGATCTTTAATGGCATTATGAACAATGTAGCTGGATTTGTATAATGATATGTTTATAAGTAGTTTACGTATTCAATGTTAGCTTGTATTTTGTTAAAAACACTTCCCGAAAAAAAGTTTTTCGAATTTTTTTTAAAGCGGTTTTATGTTCCTTTACAATAGAGTATCTGTCGATTTTCTTGTAGTTTTGAATGCATATTGTATGGGGCTAAAGGTCGTTTTATTACAATGAACTTAGCTTTCACAGCCATTTTGAGACAAGACTTCGCTATTAAATTGTCATTGCGACGCGGACGGCACGAAAGTCTATGCAGGTAGGGTTTTCACAAATCCTTTCTCAAGCTGTAGGTACTCTTGGAAGCACTTTCCCAAACTACGTCCTTCACAATATCAGCTTATCATGTTCCCATTGTCTGGGACACAGAACTTCTCTCTTAGAGAGAGAGAGAAAGAGAGAGGATGGGCCCTAAATCTACCACGCTGGCTCAGTGCATGTTCGTGAATGAAATGATGTCTGTTGAACTTTTGAGTTTCTTGGACGTACCAGTTTCCTCACGATGTTTTCGTTCACCATTTTTGTGATGGCATCGAAATTGCACATAATGTATTTAAGTGCTAAATAAGTGATTGGTGTAGGGTCGAAGATGGAACGAGGCGCGTCAGATTGTAAAGCGCATATGCTACCCTCGTGCTCCAATTTCTGTCGTGATAACTGTATGTGGTGCTTACCTACCATTTGTGCCATTACGGATGATGCTTCATAATTTCATAATCGAAAACTTTACTTTCTACAGTAAGTTCTCACTGGTTTAAGCCTGACTGGTCATTTCAGTAAGTATAAACTAATGTTTGTTCAGAAAGTCAACCGATAGGTGTTTTGTGTCGCTGTGAAAACATAATAAAAAAATGTGCTAGCCAATAATTTTAGTTCCGGTTTTGTCCGTGTCAACTGAATTTGCGGACATTTATGGGTCTTTTAAATTGATCTCATGCCTTCATCTTAAAACAGAGTAATAAATTATTTTATTGTTGCATGGAAATGTACACTTACACCTTTTTTTTATGAATTTGTAAGCATATAACTTGTATTGTGTAGATGTGTAAAATAGTGATGACATATGGTACTGGGACGTGGTCCTTAACTGTTGGCGTTTTCGAAAAACTCAGAGTCATACAACGGGCAATGGCGAGAGCTATATGCTCGGAATTTCGTTGCGCGATAGAATTCGCAACGTAGATATTCACTAAAGAACCAGAGTCACCGATATAGCTATTAAAATTTGCAAGTTGAAGTGGCAATGGGCAGGCCACTTCGCTCGAAGAACCGATAACCGATGGTGAAGAAAAGTTCTTGAGTGGGAGACCACGAACCGGAAGATGCAGCGTAGGTAAGCCCCCCACTAGATGGACCGACGACATTGTGAGTCGCGGGCATCCAGTGGATGTAGATGGCAGGATGTCGTTTAGTGGGGGGGTTAAAGGTGAAGCCCTATGTTCAACATTGGACGTCTTTTGTGTGATGATGATGATAACGTTATTGTGATAATATTAATAAACATTTATATCCATAAGGATAAAAATTGCAAATGATAAATATGTATAGATATTAAACGAATTATCGATAAAAATACATAAAGCTGTTATATCACGCAAAGTCACAGAGCGTAGCTAGTCTATAACTTGTCCTTGCGTCTTTGAGTTTGACACAAATCAGAGCGGTCACTAATTTTGTCACAAATTTTTGTAGACTGTATGTCAAGTGCCATTAGACAGAGCTATAGAATATAAGGGGTAGACCACTCCACATTGTTGCTTTTTTGGAGTGCGGTTGTAGAAATTCCCCTGCTTTGTGCTTGATGATGTCATTGACACAATTATACGTTGCACTGTGCACAATGAACAGTGGTAAAAGTGTCGCTACCTTCAAATATTAAATAAGTTTGGTGGAAAATTTAAACTAAGTTTAAGGAAAGGTTTATATCACAATGTGTCTTTAAGGCAAGATTTAGTGAAAGTAACATTTACAGTACATTTCAATATGTTCGCGAACTTAATATATGCGCTCTACATGGTTACCAAACCCAACAGTTAATTTTCGTGAAAAAACAAAGGCTTTAAGGCTTTTACGCTTCGTGGTAAGGGCGTTCGTAGTTCATTTCATGCAACACGAAAATAAATGACTACTTACAAACTTTTTTATTGAAGCTTGACTATACATAAAGCTTTTTAGTGAGAATTTGCAAGCATTACAAATCCAAATGATCTAATCATTGAATAGAATTAATTAGATATATGCCGCAATATTTCGCAGGTTTTTTTAGACCACACCGGATTTGAACGATCGTTTCAAATGCTGTAAGCGGCGCCCCGTGGCTTTACTCGAAAATATTTTGGTTTGATGCTTTTTTGTTAGGTACATATAAAGTAAATACTCGTATCTTTAAAATAGTTAATTTTTATTATATTTTCATTCTACACATTACCTTGCCAGTATTAAGCCATTTAGCTGAGAAAATATAATAAGCAAATAGAGGGCGAGGTCATGGCGACTTAGTAACTTTTCCGGTCATTATAGGCACCTTTTGTCGATGTTATAGGTTAGTAAGTAATTGCATATAGGATTAGTGGTCAGTCCAAATGTCATAATGCCCTGTTGTCATAAGACAAGAAAACGAGACAAAAAAATTATAATGAATGTGTGAACTTACATAAACCACTAGCTGCGCCCCGCGGTTTCATCCGTGTGGTGATGAAAAATGGTGATGACGATGATGATGGAAAGTGGCCTTAATTACTCCTTATAACATTAGCTATCTGCCACTGTAAGTCCCGTTAAAATCGGTCTACGTGTTTTAGAGTCTACAGGGAACATACATACATACATACGAGTACATACATACACACACACAGAGAGAGACATACATACATACATAAATACATACATACATACATACATACATACATACATACATACATACATACACACATACATACATACATACATACATACATACATACATACATACATACATACATACATACATATATACATACCTAAATCACCTTTTATATATAATAAGAAGACGATTTTGTCACAGTTAGTTTTTGTCAAGTTCAAGGGAACTTTTGATAATTATATGTTTTCGCACAAAAAGTATTATGACAGAGTTTAAAGTAATAAACTTAACGCTTACTCATTCTAACTTAACATAATTTTATAAGTTTGTCTAATTCGTACCAATCTGCCAGCTTCCTTGTTCTCTGAGAGATATAATCTCAGATATAATCTAAGTATTTTAAGGTCAAAGTGAATAGGTATCTTTTAAGTCTGCTTGCTTCATTTTCGACCTTCTCGTTGCTTATCAAGAGGAGAGTTGGTGGTCAATAACGGACATAAGCACGAAAATAAAAACTCGTGAATATAGAAGAAAAAAAATAATGTAAATGAAAAAAAAAAATATCATTATGAACTAATTTTATGGGAACAACTCTAAAATCGCGTACTTTTTTAGCTGTTCCATAGAAAATGGTTATTCACACGACAAAATGTATGAAGTAGCTGATATATATATTTCGTTTTCGTTCTCAAGAGTAAAAGTTGTTCATAATTTTACTATTGAAACTGACGTGGTTTTCACACATTTTATTTATATTATTACACGGGAATTACTCACGTAAGATTAGGCCGGATTAGGCTGCGCGCGTATGGCGGTCTTTATCTAGTTGAAACCTAGATAAAGACCGCCGTTTGCGGTTGAAACTGTAGTCGAAATATCCAGCCTATTCTTACGTGAGTAATTCCCGTGTAATATAAATAATGTTCATAATGATGAGTTTAACAGATCCTTTTCGTTAAACTACTTTCAATCGTCGCATCGGTTTGAAAATTTATGTTTTTAGTGTGTTTGAGCGTTAATATCAGTAAAATTTGTTTAAGAGTCGTTAGAACAATATTTTATCTTTCTAATAACACCAAATTTATTATACTGCGACTCTTAAGTACTCACTTATTGCACTGTTTTAAACTATCACGGTTGTTCACTAAAGTTAAATGATTATTTACGGGATATTTACCGTGGTAAGGTTGTGTTGTCTTCCCGTGAATATGGTGCATGTAACTGCGCCGAAATATCGGGAGCTCCTTCCACAACCTTACCACGGTAAATATCCCGTAAATAATCATTTAACTTCACTTATTGCAAGTTTGGTAGTGGCAATTTTCATCACCACGCGGGTGAAACCGCGGGGCGCAGCTAGTTAAATCATAATCATATCGTACCTGAAACCCTTTCAGCCAGCAGCCAGTACTTGTTAATGATCTCCGTCCAGTTACTGTCGGAATAGTAGTCGTCTATGGCTATCTTCACGAAACCGGACATTTTGATGGATTCACAGTACAACACTAGCTAATGTCCACCACACACTTGACACTTCACTATTAGTCTGAAGTTTGTAGCATACGCTGCTAACAATCTGTCACCTGCAAATAAAGAAACGTATGTTATTTTTTATGAAATACTAGCCGCCCGTCCCGGCTTCGCACGGGTAAGTTTTATTTAAACATTCTAGTAATAAATATAACTTATATTACTCATAGATAATGGAGCATTTTAATGGTGAATGATTTTTTTTAAATCGGTTTAAAAGTTTTTGTGTTAATTCGTTACAAACATACAAAAATACAAATCTTTCCTCTTTATAATATTAGTGTAGTAAAGTACATCAAAGCAGGTTAGTAAAAAAATCTCAGTTCAATCCGTTTTACCCCCCTGTTTTTACTGACTTCAAAAAGAGGAAGGACTAAGCACCTTCCTCTTTTTGAAGTCAGTTTAAAAATTTAAGTACATAGAAGAGGAAATAGGTAGGGGTGAAATAGGTAGTTGGGTAGGGCAGAGAGATTAAATCATTTTTAACTTGAGTTTTAAGGGTGATACTACATATATATATATATTAATTGCTATTTCTAGACAACACATGATCACCAATATTAAAAAAAACTTGTAAATTCAATAGCCAACAGAGATTAATTTTGTGGTTATAATATGTGACATTTTTTTTTTTCATAATCATTACATATTAATTGCTCATTTGTTTCAGGTTTCATTGAGTTTTTGTTCCAGATTTAGCTAATTTATGTTTTAGGTTAAGATGAATTATAATGATTAACATATTTCTGTGAAACAATTTTTTTTAGATTACATATCACTAATTTTGATACGACATTGAAGCGGAAATACACCGGAGATTCGTCTAAGATAGTGTTTTTTCAAACTTTTTCACGACGCGACCCCCTAAGTATGAAAAAAATAAAAACTACGGGAAGCACAGTATATAATCTGTATTTTATTACATTAGAAATATAAAATACGTACAACTTTTGTTTATAATTACTCATTAATTAATTTTTCTTAGTAAAAATATCTTTTTAACTTTTTTTTTCTTTTACCGAGGCTTCTCGACCCCCTTGACCCCCTTATACCCCCCAGGGGGTCGCGACCCATAGTTTGAAAAACACTGGTCTAAGATATATAACTTGTTAAAATTTTATATCTGAAATAAATTAAGTCTCATATTTTAAAGTTAAGTAAACAGTTTTTGTACTTTTAAAAGTAACATTTTAGTTCTTTTTATTTAAAACACTGGACCCCACTTTTTTTTCAAGTATCCACATCATTTATAATTAAATTTAATATCTCTACATGGTATCTTTACATAAAATAAAGTCGCTTTCCGAGTCTGCCTGTATTTCCGCTAACTCCTCCTAAAGCACGCAACGGATTTTGATGCGGTTTTTACCATTAGTTAGATGATTTTTCACGGAAAGTTTATATGTATAATAAAACTTACACCCGAGCGAAGCTAGGAGAGGTCGCTAGTTTGTTATAAAATAAACCAAAATATTGTATTTTTTATAGTACACACGTTTTTATAGTTTGCCTTTAAAAAAATAATCATTTTGGCATGATTTTAAATTAAGATTAGTCACAAAATTGTGTTAATAAATAAATAAATTAAAAGTATTTAAAAAAATCGTACCGAATATGTTTCAGTCTCGTCATTTTCCCTTCACTATTAAATCGCAAATAAATAAAAAACACTAAAATTAATCACATTCGTATTTCATCTCCGCAGATGAAAGCGAAAACCTGACTGAGCTTCGCGAAAGTGCGCGCGCGCAGGCCTGCTACCAGCGATCGAATAGCGCGCGCTAGCCCACCAATCACAGCGCTCCACTCTCCCCTCGTTACGACAAGGACACAAGCACACATTACACATCGAACGATACTACACTCTATCGCGTGAACCACAAGGTCGAATATAATAGTGAACGCATTGACGTCAGTGAAAATTGCAACAATTTTCCTGTATGACTGTGTAGCTCTGTTTTTCGTTTTGGTTCTATTTATTTGAAGGTTTCATCACAATTTTCTAATGAATTGTAGAGCTATGTAGAGCCTTTTCTTATAATTCGAGTTTACGTCAATAGAATTTGTGTTATACTATCACCAGTTCCGCCCCGCGTTTGCATCCACTATCTCATTAAGGATCGTTAGTGATTCTGGAATAAAAAGTATTGTTATGTTCATTCAAGTTTTCCCAACCAAACTTCATTCGAATCAATTGAGCCATTCTAGAGTTGAGTGGAAACATACCTACATAAAAAAACGCATTTAGATAATTATGATTTAAATAATAACAGGTAAGTACGTCAGAGCTTACATTGTTTTCATGAAGGTAATTTTTCCGCGATAATTATGAAAAAATGAAGCTGTACCTGTTTCCTGGGTAAAAATAATAATCTCACACATAAATTATATAATGATGCGGTAAAATTAATTACAAAATTGCCCTTTTCCTTGAATCACGGTTAATGCTACGCAAATACCTAAATCATACTAATTTTTTATCTCCGACGCAAAAGAGGTAGCCCTAGTTCAGACTAAGCTTCTTTGTCTTGAGCATCAGCGCAAAATTGCTAGTCTATCGGTTTTTTATCGGATACATTTTGGAGAGTGTGCATCAGATCGACAAAATTTAATTTCCTCCTGCCCTTTTTTTCTATCGGACTGCCAGAGCGCGCACGAAAAATCGACGCCGTTTTATGGTTGACATTCCGAAAACCCGTACGAAGCGCTTTGATTCCACTTTTATTGTGCGAACTGCTCTGGAATGCGCTGCCTGAATGGGTGTTCTCCGTTAGTTACAATCTGGGTGTCTTCAAGTCATGAGTGAACCGGTTTCTTCTAGGCAAGCGTGATCCATCGTAGGCCGCATCGTCGCTTAACATCAGGCGAGTTGGCGGCCAAGCGCAAACCTATATAACATTTTTTTTTTAAGTGTGTATTTGAGTATGTATAATATGTGTGGCATCGTAGTTCCCAAAACGACTGAACCAATTTTGATTTAGTTATTTTTTTTAATGTGACTTGATCGAGATTATTTCAGCCATGATTGAAGAAAATGAAAGCTCTTTTATTGGGGGTTAAACAACGCGAGTGAATCGGTTTCTTCTGAAAGCGTGTTCCATCGTAGACCGCATCATAGCTTTATATCAGGCGAAATGGGGGTCAAACGCAAGCAAATAATAATAAAAAAATAAAAAAAACTACCTGCTAGCATCACCACGCATCAGTTTCATACAAAATTCTACGACCATTGGCTTCATTGGCTATCCTAAAGAATAGTATTTTTTTAAATATCTCTTATCGTATTTTGTTAATTCAGGATTTAAGCTACCTCCAATTGGGTCAGTCGTTATTAAAATCTTTGGGAACATACATATTGTAATATGGCTGCCAGAGACTGATATACGTACTTGTATTTTTAAATACATACTTAAATAGATATTAATACCCAGACATAGAACAAACATAAACGTTCATCACATAAATGTTCTGCACCCTCCTTCCCCCTTCTTCTTTTATCTGCACCCATTTTTTTTTTTTTATAATTAAAATATCACTCCACGGACACCGGGGTCCGTGACTTTTGTTATATTTTACTTCTATTTTGTTAACTTTAACGAATTTACTTTACACAGTACAGGGAGAGGAAGTTATTTACGTACTAGTTTATGTGTATACCGCGAGCAGACCAGCGACCCGCAAGCAGCACCCGATCACGAGTATGACTCATGTGCCAGCCATCGCCCTCCTCAACCATATTTGAGGGAAGAGAGTGACCTGACACATGACGCCGCCGCAAGAAGGTGCCTTCGATGGTGAGTATGAATGCTCGAGGCATACACACAATCCTTATTTCTAAACGCTTTTTTTTTACATTTCAAAACCTATTTTTACATTACAATCGCCACCTCCAGGCCAGGGCCTCCATCACCGCCGCGTTCCGATCTCTAATGGCCATCTGCAAGTTGTAATCTTTAATGGTCTTCGGTGACGCAGCCGATGCTCGACGCACGAATCGACTGATGGCATCGTCTTCGATGTCGTCAGCGTAGTAGACGAAGGTCCCGGTGTGCCGCGATACTGCAACGACCGCGTGCGGCACGCTCTCCTGCAGCTTCATTTTTGACTTGGTCTTTATCGCGAGAACCGACTCGTACGTTAGTCCCTGAGCTTCATGTATGGTAAGAGTGCGCGACCCCGTACCTCCCCATAACCCTGGCTGATAAGAGTCTCCTTTTCTTCCTGCGTGTGCACTAAGAAAAGGGTGTCGGGGAGGGTGCTGGGTATCTGCGCCCCATTGTACCGGGTCTCCTCAAGAGACCTAATACTGGGAGCGGAGGAATACATACCGGAGTATATTTCCCTCAGTGCATACGCGACGTCCATTGGGTTCCTGTGTGTACAAAGCAACTCCTGACTGATATTTGTGATAAGGTTTGGGCGATGGTACCTCATTTCGAAGAGATTTTCTCTGTCAATGAAAGGTAGCTGATTGACGTCTCCAATGAGGACAAGTTCGCTAGCACCAGACAGCCGTGCAGCCATTACTATAGCTCCGGAATGGTTCATGAGAGCTTCGTCCACCAGAAAGCGGCTGAAGTTATCTCTTCCAAAACCATTTACACCCTTATATTGATAAGGTACCTTTCCAAAACCAATGATCAATAATTATCAATAAAAAAACCGACTTCATAAAAATGACAGAACTGGACAAAATTCCACACAACGGGAGAACCACAACCACAAGAAATTGGACCACACGGGAAGCACCAGCTATCAAATAAATAAATAAATCATTAAGATCGGTTCACCCAGTCGAAAGTTCTGAGGTAACAAACATAAAAAAATAAATTAAAAAATACAGTTGTATTAATAACCTCCTTTTTGGAAGTCAGTTAAAAAACATTGCTTTCTATTTGTGATTGGGCTTAATTAGATCTCCAAGATTCAGAGGATCTCCTAATCACTCCCAAAAATGGCGCTTGCACTGATTCCCTTATTTTCTTTTCCAATCATTACTCATCCAATATATTAAATATATAAGCAGCTGTAACACAGATTTCACCTAGTACGTAGGTAAACCTGCTTAGGAAATGTTCTAATTCTTTATTATGTTCTTATTAAAGTTAATTGTTAGAAAAAAAACCTGTCGACAAGTACAAACTCTAACTAATAAAAAGTAGAAAACAAAACGTCATCTGTATATGATTTTTGATTTTTCTAAAAAGCGCTGAATCTCGATAAAATTTAGGTAAATGGGATCACAACTGAAGGATGATCTACAAAATCAAAGAATCATCAAAATCAAAGTAATCGCGTATCAAACATAAAAAAAACATACAGTCAAATTGATATCCTCCTTCTTTTTTGAAGACAGTTAAAAATAAGTAGGACGATCAAATATTTTGTAAGTTTTCGGCAAAAAATTAATATTGTATCATCACTTCATCACGCAAGCAATTAACATAGTATTAAACATATTACAAGCAATTTTATTCATGTAACAGTAATGGGTATACTCTTGCGCAAGCCTGCACTTGAAAGGCCCGGTGCACAAGAGATTGCGATTTAGCAACATATCTTCGGACCTTCGAATGGCCTCCAGATTATTTACTTGTGTTACAATAACTAAACTGACAGTTGTAATTTAGAGTCGTATTACTGTTTGTAACTTAACTTACGAGGGCGCGTGACTTTTAGCTGTGTGTGTTTATTATAAGGTTACTTTTAATAAACCATCTTTTATAAGCATTTTATGTATAACAAGAACGACTAATGTTTCTACTTTTAAAAATTCAAAAACATTTAATCAGCTGTTTCATACATTTACTTGTGGGGTCAATGAACTTTTTTCATAAAACAGCTGTTTTTTGCGAATTTCAGTAATCATAGAAACGAATGTTGTTGGTTATGATAATTGATAATAGAAGCTTCAAGCGTGCTTTATCGTAGACCGCATCATCGTTTTACATCAGGCGAGGTGGCGGTCAAACTAAAACCTATTATTAATTAAATAAATAAGTTGCCCTCAAGAGGCGTGGATTGTTAATTAAAAATAACTCTGTATATTATATAGGTTTGTATATTTACTAATTCTGTTCCGAGTCATAGTTGCCAACCTATTTTTAAATGTAAATATGTGCATGTATAATGCATTATTCATAAAAAACTCGTGCGCAGCGCTACTTACTTTTTATCTACATATTCAACTGAAAATATTGCTCTTTAATGGAAATACACACACTACGGGTATATTTCATGTGGTAGTTTTCGAGACTAACCAAATGATTTATAGTTCTGAATTTTGACTGTACTCAAATAATTTTGCGCATATTTAATGACATAATACGTAATTAGGATGTCAACTGCGGAAGTGCTCATCTGAACGTGACAGATATATGCTTTAAAATTTAAGACTTGTCAGCTAAGACAATGGCTATGAGTTGGCAAGATTTGAGTCTTTGTTTAAAAATAGAACATTGTATAGTAACATAATTACTCGTATGTTTTATTTTATGAGTCTACATTTATATATTTATGAATGAATAAAAAAATAGACTTCACAAAGTTAGTAACATAATGCAATTTCTTCGAATGACATAATTATTATCGTAGGCAGGCCTCTCACTAGATGAACTGACGACATAGTGAGAGTCGCGGGCATCCAGTGGAAGCAGATGGCAGGATTTCGCTCAGTGTGGAGGTTAAAGGGGGAGGCCTATATTCAGCAGTGGACGTACTCCGGCTGACGATCATGAAAAGAAATACAAACGAATTGAGAACCCCGAACCTTTTTTGAAGTCGGTTAAAATAGAAAGTTACAAGTTAAATATTTGTAAATCCATAAATTTGGTTTCGATCGTTTCATTCTATTTTTCGTTCCGTATATTCATCGATTCGTCACGTAATTTTTCGGTGCGTGTGCGATGCGTGCGTGCGCTTACATAAAGCTCGAAGAGAGGGCGCTAGCAGTCGCTTTCACCATACTTTGTGAACTTGAGCCAGTTTGTCACAGTCAATGTCACTGTCAGTCTGTAGTATTTTTATATTTCCATTGTCAGTGGTGATTGCTTCAAATTGTCTTTTTCAAGTTTTTATTTAATGCGCAATTATTAAAATGGACATGGTTGTCTGGAAGGGAACGCTGCCAATTAGAAGTACCATAATCATGAATCTACTACCCAAAATCATAATAGTACGTACCTACTGCTCATTGTACGATTGTATGGGAGCCCCGTTAAATATTTATTTTATTCTGTTTTTTAGTATTTGTTGTTATAGCGGCAACAGAAATACATCATCTGTGAAAATTTCCAATGTCTAACTATCACGGTTCATGAAATACAGCCTGGTGACAGGCAGACAGTGGAGTCTTAGTAATAGGGTCCCGTTTTACTCTTTGGGTACGGAACCCTAAAAATAATTGCATGTTCCTTTGTTTCAGAATTGGTACGGAAATGGAATAATTAAATTAAACTCCGCAGATCTTTTGTGAAAATCTTTATACTTTATAGAGTTAGGTAAGCACATCCGCTACAAAAAATTTAAATATATGAGGAATATGTTGGGTGCCTAAGTGCCTATGCACTGTTCCTAACGACGTACCTAAGGGGTATAGTAAGTATGCAAGTTTGTTTTGGCCGAGTGACCAGCCCTAATGTCTCAGTTTTTAGACTGCCCTAAGGCCTCTGATATGACTGAGCTTAGTGGTTTTTAATAGAATAAGTGCCGAACAAGCGACTGGCCACCTGATGGTAAGTGGTCACCGCCGCCTAAAAAGCGGTTCTTGTTTGCACATTTTACAATTTTTGGAGATAAAAAACGATAAAAAATTATGTGATTATCCACAACCTTACCACGGTAAATATCCCCTAAATAATCACATAATTTTAGTTAGTATTTAGCTATTTATAGGTACAGATTTCGTACAAAGCTTATCGACATGTAGAATAACGTGTTTTGCAAACTCTAATTAGGTTACAGATCATTCTAGATTTTTTTACTCTTGTCTAGACCGCGATTTCGTCACTCTCTGAATGAGCTGACCGATGGCCGTACGAATGGCGATGTCATTGCCATTTCAAATAAAACAAACATTACCACAGTATAGTACGAGGTTTTTAACGTGTTTTCATATGAAAAGTCATAATAATTGTGATCTTGACACACATAGTAAGTTAGTGGCCGCTCTGTTGACTTAACTCGAGCATTTCTCAACGTGTTAGGAAAGCTGACCTTGGATGTGTAAACAGGGGTTAACTTAGGTAATAATTTGGGTTTTCACGGGCGCATAAGTACAAGGTCATTACAGTAAGATTAATAAAACTTGAGGTGGTGTTAAGAAAAATCGGGTTGATTCCAACCGGCCCTTTTGCAGGAGATCGATGGGGGAGGACTATGTCTAGCAGTGGACGTCCAATGGTTGAAAGGATGATGATGACACTAACTAATCAAACTATAGTGCGTTTCACCAAAGAGTTCCCTCGCCGTAATGTTGGCTCCCCTGCACTTCCCATATAAGTACATGACAGGGAAAGTGCAGGGGAGCCAACATTACGGCGAAGGAACTCTTTGGTGAAACGCACTATACCCGTCCTTCTAGATAATATGTTTACAAGTAGTTCGATGAGTTACTTGTAGTTTTGGCTATCATCATCAGGTTCAGCTTATTGCTACATAGATCTCTCTCTTGTACATCACTCATCCCAGCCCTTGAATATTCTAATCCGGGTCGAGCTGTTTTTTGTACAATATTATCGACTCAATGAGCTGACCTGATGCCTCGCAGCACTTGGTCACCAGTTCATCAACGTTTTAGTCTGATGCTCACTCTGTCTGGCAAAATGATGACGATGATGAAAGAAAATAATGCATAACATTTTCTACCTTAGCCGGTATTATGGAAAAATATACTTATTATTAACTAGTGCTTTTGCCCGCGACTTCGTACGCGTAGATTTTCATATAAACTTTCAACCCTTTTTTCCTCCCTTAATCCGGCCTTTGCGCAAAATAACATAGCCTTTACTTCAATCTGGTCATAGCTAAGCATATTCGTGAAAACCACATATAAATCCGTCAAGTGGTTTAGAAGATGTGCGTAGACAAACAAACAGACAAAAATTCTAAAAACTGTCTTAGCGTTTTCAGCTGCTTATTTTAAGACGCCCTGTGTGTTTTTTTGATATCTCTCTATTACATATTTTTTTCTCTACGTTTTTATTATATGTATAGATAGATATAGATTAATCCCTCAAACATAATATAATAAAATAAAATAGAAAACAAAGGTCGTAATGATCGTACCTAATATTTAAGCCGCAACGAATTTCGAGTATATAAAAATGTTAATAGCTGTGAAATTCCATTTAAAATAGCATTTGTTGACTACACGCTATGTTAAACCTTGAAATATTCATTAGTCAATATTATTTAATAACTGTTATTGGGCGTAATATTGTTGCTATTGATTGACAATGCTTTATATTTAAAATGTGATTTTTTTAAATCTTGAATGATAACTAAAAGTATATCTGTAATGTAAAATGTACCCTCCATAATTATGAAACCTGTATTACGAGTCAGTGCCGTAACTAGCCTTTTATGCGCCCTTTGCGAGCTTCTATAACTGCGCCCTTGAAAACAAAACTTGGTCCTGGTGTGGTCATTTCTGCGCCCCTCTAGAGTCTGCGCCCTGTCCCTGGGCACCGTTTGCACAGCCCTATTTATGGCACTGTTACGATTAAGATTCGTAGACAACATTCAGTAAATAGGTAGTTGTAAAAAAAGCAGGGAATAAAGCGCAAATCAGTTTTACTTTTATATTTTTTTCTATCATGCGAAAAGTTTTTAAACATGTATCGATCTTTACGATTTTCTAGATAAAACATTCAATTTTGTTATGACACCGTTTTTATAATTTTAAGCGAATAACTATAAGTAGACAAATAAAAAATAAAGTGATTAAAATTGCTAAAAATCTGAAAGGAGGGCCTTAAAAGTATTTTTGAATTTACCTCTGCTCTTTGACAGATTAAGAGTGTTGCCAATGAAAAAAAAAACGATTGCTTGACTGTCGAACGATCAAAAAAGAGGGTAGAAAACTACAGTTATATGACTATATACGGGTAATTTGCCGTGGTAAGGTTGTGGAAACACGGTAAATATCCCGTAAATAATCATATATCTGTAGTGAACAACCGTGATATTTTAAAACAGAGGGTAGAAAAGTATTTTTTTTTATTTTGGGTGAGCTACACTACCCGTGACATTTTTTTGTATGGTTCCGTATGCACCCGTGAAGTTTATGCACTTGGGCATAAACTTGGAAATTATGTAAAATTAAATTTGAATAATGATTCCGCTTCAATGTTGTGAAATATCGTGTTTTTTTAATGTAAGGTCATTTTGATTGCAGTATTTAAACTTATGCACCTATCTATCACTCCTACTGATGTTAGGAATCGAAACTGGTTCTTGGACCACGTACTTTCTTAATCATGCATTTTTCACAACAGTAACCTTGATGCAATTTTAGTTTGCAATGGGTTTTGCCATCTCTCGTCTAGACTGCATTTTTTGGTCTTGAATGTTTACATTTTGATTATAATAATTGCAAAATTATTTGATAAACGGCTTTATTTCTGAATGACATTGTGCTGACATTCTTTAACTAAGAAACGAGCTTAATGAATAATGTATGGAGTGTTTTAGTTGGCTATAAGGAACTTAAGTTTTGTTGGTTTGTATGCTATTGTCATTAATATTACAATTACAAGTCAATAATCATTTAAAAAGAGATAAAATAGAAGAAAAAAATATTTAAAATTGAAAGTTTTTTTTAATAGATCTACTTTGGCCACCATCTTGCCTGATGGTAAGCGACAGCACGATTTACTGTTAACATTAAATAGTATATAGGTGTATAAGTTAGATATTGCGGTAGAGGTTCAATAGTGTTTTTTTAAATAGGATTTTATTTGTTTTTCCCTTTTTTTATATTTAGGATTTAATTTGTTTCTTCCTATAGGTTACATATTTTTTTGTTATTGTATTAAATTTAAATTAAAAACCTTCTCAAGTTTTTGGTAGGTATTATGTTTGTAAATGTAAAATTAATCGTGTTTATCATGAAAATGTAAAGCTATATTAAGTAACACATCACACATCACATCATCAGCCAATTAACGTCCACTGTTGGACAAGGCCTCCCTCATAGAGAGGGGTGTTACCATAATCCCCACGCTTGGCAGGCGGCTTGGGGATCGCAGTACGTTCACCGTGTACTATTAGGACGCTGCTGCCCATCCTCCGGTGGTTCTGGTCGCAGTTTTAGGACATACCCGGGTCCGGGTCCGGATATTAAGTAACGCTCCTTATTAAATACTTATACAACAAAAATTTTAATATGTTTGTTTGGGGACCTTATTTTGGACCTCATAGTTTTATTATTATTTCTTAGTTAATCCGCCGTTACATTACATATTCTATGAAAATTTCAACTGACTTTCTTTTAAGGTTCAAAAGATGTAGCTAATAGAAGGTTGAACAGACAGATGTACGTAAGACAGCTTAGGCTTAAAATTCCTTTGGGTTCCTTTGGATACAGGAGTACGAGACCCTTAAAAATATCATTGGCGTAGTACCATCCACATAGACTTTACGTAGCGTCTGATCGGTTACTTTTCCATTCTTGTTCAAATAAGCTATTATTACAGTTATATGATTATTTACGGGATATTTACCGTGATAAGGTTGTGAAAGGAGCTCTCGATTTTCCCTGTGAACATGGTGCATAGAACTGCACCAAAATATAGGAAGCTCCTTCCACGGTAAATGTCCCGTAAATCCGTAAACAGTTATATAGTGAACAACCGTGACAGACTAAAACAGTGGTTTAATCTATTATTATAATGGAAACCGGTAGTATCTCAGACCTATAAATAATCTGATACCAATATAATAAAAAGAATGTATTTAAGCCAAGGCCGTTACCGTATGAGGTGTCAACGACATTTTGACATTGGTCAAAATGTCTGAACAACTTTTACCTACCTGTCATACTCGGATATACAGTGAAATGACTTTGTTATGTATTGTGTTATTTTGCGTGCTTATTGTGTGGATCCTGCGATCTATGAGTGCCTAATGGAAAGTTATAGTGTCGGTTCTCATCCTAGATGTGTCCTATCCGTCGTATCCACAAGTTGTTCACCTAATTAGCCCAGATTTTTAAATTCTATACTGTAGAATTTATTAATTATTTATTAGAATTTATTGAAACAAAGGTAACTTAAAAAACAAAAAATTAACATAAACTTAAATATTAACTAAAAACTAAAACTTAAAATAATAAAGTAGCTAAATAAATACCTAAATTAAATCTAAATTAAACTGAATTCCTATCCAAAACTATAAACTACAGGTAAACAACTGCATTAAGGTCACTGTCTTCGGGTAGGGTACCTAAAAAGCTAGCGACATTACCACGTTGAATGGCAAAACTTATTCTTTGGCCAAGGTAAGCGCCAGCTCTTTGATCACCCGTCACATCTATGAGGCGTCTGGACAGCTCTTTAACTAAACCCCGAGCGGCCGGACCCCACGGTCCCATGGTTTCAACTCCAAATGGAAGAAATAGAATAGTGTAGAATAGTTTTATAATTCACGAACATTTCATAATTGTATTTTATACAGCTTCTTGGTGTTGGCTTAGGCCCCACTAATGCCTATCAAATGTCTTGGCTCAAGAATGTTTCAAAATAAATAAGAACATAACTAACAATGTATTTTGCGGTTTTTTTTGTCATTATTTGTGATATTTGTTATGTAATTTTTTTTTAAAATACTGATGCATGGTTACTTGTCAATAAACAACTTAAATTTGAATAGCTTTGATGGCCTAATTGGTTCCGTTTGGGGTAGAAATACTTGAACTTTGAGGGACAGGTGCTTTTGAAATGTTTAAAGATTTGTTGACGAGAATGCAAAATTCTATACATGACGAAGAGGCCTGCTTTTTGGGAACATTGCCCGAAATTAGAGGACATTGATTATCTAATAGGCCTTTATTGCCTATAAATAGGTTCTATATATATACGATCGCCACATAGTTTGAATAGATTAATTTTAAGAATTTTTTACAACCTAGATGTTTCACATTATGTTACTAATTTTAGAACACTATTCCTATTTATTATCTACTTTTTTTTTCATTTTCACTACAGTCCGTTTGCTATCTGATGATTGCGGATAGTTCCAGTGAATTATCCAAAACATCCTGTTTTCATATGCTGTGTTAGTTTTTCTAACGTAGATAGGTACTTGTTTTTTTTTAATTCTTTTTTTTCTTCTGCAGTCGAGTAACAAAGACTGGTGGGTATAATAAATCCAATCGAATTAAAATGTACGATTTCTAAGTTATGGCCAGGATGCTCTTCGTCAGGATGGATCTATAATTAATTACACGCAGTAGTTTATAGATCAATGATAAACTAGTATGTATCTAGGTATGAGTAAGTATGATAACGGTGAGTTTATACGTGCTGAAGTCTGAAAAATTGTGTTAAGGACGGCGAAGAATGAAAGATAATAAAAACGCACGAGTGCAAAATGTAGGCGTACATGCAATGGATAATATGTGTATTACATTTTATGTAAAATGAATTAAATATACTTATATACAATTCTCATTATGAAGGTTTTATTCGTATTTTCCCAAGGTTTGCTGATAAACTGTGCTTAGCGATAGGAGCTGAGACAACACGCAGTTGTCTCGGGAGGAGCCGTAGCGCAAAGCTGAGGGCTCTGGCACAGAATACATAATACACAGGTGAGTTCCTCTGGAGATCCCGGAGCCCTCTTTTTAAGCACTAAAGCTGATCACTGGAGGGGGGGGGGGGGTTAAGTGGGTATAATCCCACATAACCTGGCTGCACCCCAATGCCTATCTTTGGAAGATGGCCATGTGTGATTTGGTGACAAAAATTCGAAAATAAGGTAACAAACATAAAAAAGTTATTAAAAGTTAACCCATTTCAAAAAAATATGTTCTTACATCTTTTTTTGAAATGGGTTAAAAAGAAATTCTCTTGATTTGACCAATTTTTTAAATACATTTTTTTATGCCATTGATGGCAAACAAGCAGACGGGCCTGATGGTAAGCGATCACCGTTGCCTACGGATTCCTGCAACACCAGGGGCACCACAGATACGTAGCCGACCCTTAAAACCTCTATTAACAGCCCTTTTAAAGAACCCCATATTAAAGCTACTCGGAAATGCCGTAAGAGGGAGCTCATTCCACATATTGCAATTTGTGTGCTTAGCCTTCTTTTTGAAGTGGTTACAGCTAGGTTAGCCCAATGCGTCTAGGGACTCATACAGCTGTTGATTGCACATTAGCCACTCTAATTAACATTCGGGTCAGAATTGCAAGGTTCTTACTTCCAGTCCGCCCCTTTCACTTACCTATTTTGCTAGATAGAGATAAATAATGCACCTACTACTGAGCGTATTGATTATTTACACGCCTGATTATATATATCATTTATTAAATTGTGGAATTAGCATGTCTATTCTGCAAGCTAAGTGAACGCGCAAGTGAAGTGATAAGCTACGTGTATGTGGTTTTTTCTTGCCTATATCTGCAGATAAATTTCAAAACATCAAATTATAAGGGCAAGGGACTACATTCAGGGTTCTCACTCGACATTTTGACATTTCTTTATAGTAATCAACAAGAAAAATACACGTTCACTTAGCTTATCACTTCACTTGCGCGTTCACTTAGCTTGCAGAATAGACATGCTGTAGATGCAAATTTAGGTAATTTTATTAACCGTCTTATTTTATTTAGAAAAAGAAGTTATTTTCAAATTCCTATACAACGTGTGTGTGTGTTTACTAAAGGTGTAGTAATACTGCAGGGTATGTATGTCATTATTATGAACAACTTTTCCTATAATACCAAACCTAAAATCGCGAAAAAAAATCAGCTATTGTAACGTTACGCCTGTTTGCTAGCTTAAACAGGCGTCCCGTTACAGTTTGGCGCCCTTCTTAAAAACCCACGTTTCATGCTCCTTAACCTAAACTGTAACGTTACGCCTGTTTGCTAGCTTAAACAGGCGTCCCGCGACAATTTCTAGGTGTTGAAAAATTAAGCCTGCCTATCAGTTCCTGCAGATCCTAATGGGTGGTAAGGAAAACAACAAGGTATCGGATAGATAAGTTTAATTGACCAGTACAGTATAGTAATATAAAGAAGAAAACTAAGGGGCTAAGGGGCCTAAGCGCTCCGCAGTCTCCGCACGGCAGGTATCCGGCGAAGTAGTGGGCCGGAGATGTAGCCTTCGGAAGAGGTACGGAGGTCGTAGCTTCTCTTGCGTGTATCCGGAGGTCGTTTGAGCGAGGATTTAAGTAGGAGGACGGCAGCGGAGCAAATTCCAGGTCGAAGAATGGTAAAATACTAAGGGACTCACGGTTTGGCGTGCCGGTCCTCTTTTCTCCAGGTTTAGAGCAGCATCAATATTCGAAACATTTCCTCTAGGTTCAGAGCCGCGGAACACTATTACTCGCGGAGTTCAGATCAGCATCAGTATTCAAAAACATTTCACCATTTTGCCATTTGATCTTCTTCCTTTCAAGATTGTTTGGAGAATCCTCCCCGAATGACGACTCTGTTTGCCGTCACGGCTTTCCCTCTTCCTTTTTCAAATTTTGAATTTTGACTTGCGGAGCGTGTGCCCAAAGAGTTTTACTAACCGATAAAAAGTTTACAAATTTTATATAAAAATGGATATGAATGAGGATGAATATGAAGGAATACTACATTACCCCAAAAACCCCGGAAAAAAAAAAACTTTTTACCAAAAAAAGTTTTTTTTTTTTTTAAATAAAACCATGTAATTTTGAGGTTAAGGATATTAACTTGACACATGTATTCATCGTCTCTCAAAGGTATTCATTCTTCACTTTCATTCATACATTCAGAGGTCCTTCATCGACCTTGCAAGCGTGAGCCGTACGTGGGGCCAAACTGTAACGTTACGCCTGTTTGCTAGCTTAAACAGGCGTCCCGCGACAATTTCTAGGTGTTGAAAAATTAAGCCTGCCTATCAGTTCCTGCAGATCCTAATGGGTGGTAAGGAAAACAACAAGGTATCGGATAGATAAGTTTAATTGACCAGTACAGTATAGTAATATAAAGAAGAAAACTAAGGGGCTAAGGGGCCTAAGCGCTCCGCAGTCTCCGCACGGCAGGTATCCGGCGAAGTAGTGGGCCGGAGATGTAGCCTTCGGAAGAGGTACGGAGGTCGTAGCTTCTCTTGCGTGTATCCGGAGGTCGTTTGAGCGAGGATTTAAGTAGGAGGACGGCAGCGGAGCAAATTCCAGGTCGAAGAATGGTAAAATACTAAGGGACTCACGGTTTGGCGTGCCGGTCCTCTTTTCTCCAGGTTTAGAGCAGCATCAATATTCGAAACATTTCCTCTAGGTTCAGAGCCGCGGAACACTATTACTCGCGGAGTTCAGATCAGCATCAGTATTCAAAAACATTTCACCATTTTGCCATTTGATCTTCTTCCTTTCAAGATTGTTTGGAGAATCCTCCCCGAATGACGACTCTGTTTGCCGTCACGGCTTTCCCTCTTCCTTTTTCAAATTTTGAATTTTGACTTGCGGAGCGTGTGCCCAAAGAGTTTTACTAACCGATAAAAAGTTTACAAATTTTATATAAAAATGGATATGAATGAGGATGAATATGAAGGAATACTACACTATTCAGAAAACGGACATCGAACACATAATGTATGGAACAGTGCTGATTTTTTTGGTGATCCCAATGTACAAGTTGTTTGTAATGATGAATAAATACATACCTTTTAGTATTATGCCTTGATCAAACGTACCGAGCAAACGGGCGAGACAGTGGTCTCGGCCGAATATTCGGTACGTATAAACATAGCGCCGAGCGCTCGGCTAAACGAAGCGGCGAGACAGTAGCTCGGCTCCCGATCTACCTACTAGGCCGAGTGTCCACTCGCCCGTTTGCTCGGTACGTGTGATCAAGGCATTAATACACCTTTTTGTTACACATTGTATATATTTTCGATAATTTATTATCAAATAAATGAAAATTTAAGGCTGGCTATCCAATGCCACAGACAGACACAAAGACACATTCACACGTCAAATTTATACCACCCCTCTCTTACGTCGTTAGTTAAAAACGCTACGCTGACGCCACGCACTTCACCCTCTACTTTTAAGGTGTATTCTACGAGGCCCTTATAATTATTAGTGCCCTTGAAAAGCATCCCAGCCCACGTAATCTATGCGCATAGCTAAATATTGCGTTACCCACTGACCGTGGACCAGAGGGCCCTTAAACCACCAACAGGTGACAGTGACCGGCAAACTGCAAGGCCAAGCAGCCACTAGAGATGGACGAAATCTCTTCACTAAAAATAATTCGAATGATTTAGGAATCGATCGATTTTAAAAGTTATAAACTTTCGCGCCCTACTGTGGTAGCATCCCGGCAAATATATGTGGTAAAAATAATTTCTCGAATTCGTTATTTCTAGGTACTCTCAAACGTAGACCTAGATCGTAGATCTTATTGTTAAGCAAGATAGATCGAAAGACCATACACATTAAAAAAAAATATAGAGAAACAATCGATCGACTATTTCATAACTCGAAATAACACAGTAACTGTTAATCACAAAATATGAATTCGATATGTACGCATATTGATTACAGTTATATGGTCATTGACGGGATATTTACTGTTTATATTTATATTTACTATTTAACTAATAAGGTTGTAGATGAAGCTAAAGTGTGCCGTTAATAGGTTGCTCAGTTGGTAGTGAACCTACTTTCTGTGCTTGGGGACGTGGGTTTGATTCCCATCTAGGACAAACATTTCTGTGATGAACATTTGTGTTTGTTCATGTCTGGGTGTTAATATCTATTTAAGTATGTATTCAAAAATATATATGTATGCATATCAGTCTCTGGCAGCCATATTACAAGCTTTGCTTAGTTTGGGGTCAGATGACCATGTGTGCAATAATAATGTCCCAGATATTTATTTATCATTTATTTTATTAATAACAATATAACTGTAGTGAACAACCGTGATAGTTTAAAACTTTAAAACATTGAATATTAACACAATATTAACATTTAAACTGATTAGGCCAATAATTTGTAGTGCATATTAAAAAAGCAGGAACACTGTGAAATCCAAACAAGAAATTACAATAATAAATAATATTAAAGTTTTTCACAATCGATTCAGATGAACTGATTATTATGCAACATTAAATAAATAAGATAATGACACAAAAATTATTCGATTAACATTTACATCGAAACATTCTACTCTTTTGGACATCTCTCGAGGTTACCACACACTTTCGCAACGCCTTGTTATTTTCTAGATGTAATGCAACTATGATGAGCTGCCACTAACAAAGTGATAGGCTTGGAGATCCGGTGGAGGCTTGAAGGCCGTCTAATGTCGGTGGAAGGGCTTGGTACCATCTAATGACTAACACTTGGTTTCAACAGGTTTTCTTTAATATTGGTTAGATAAATAAATATCTAAATATTAGAGACATTATTGCACACATGGTCATCTAACCCCAAACTAAGCAAAGCTTGTAATATGGCTGCCAGAGAGTACTTACAGATTTTGCTTTAATCAGTTTAGCGGTATAGGGAAATAAATGGGTGAAACACGGAGACATTTGAATTTTAACGATAACTGTAAAAAGGCGTATATCCCTAAGTTTAAAAAAAAAAAAACTGGGACATTTTTGCACACACGGTCGTCTGACCCCAAACTAAGCAAAGCTTGTAATATGGCTGCCAGAGACTGATATACACATATATATATTTTAAATACATACTTAAATAGATACTAACTCCCAAACATAGAACAAACACAAATGTTTGTCCTAGGTGGGAATCGAACCCACGCTCCCAAGCGCAGAAGGCAGGTTCACTACCAACTAAGCTACTGGGGCTGAGAACTCTACCTACTATTAAAAAATCTGACCGGTATAGCTCGGTACAATACAATAACACTATATTGACTCACAGAAAGGATATTACATGAAGAATACCTTAAATAGAACCACAAAAAGCAGTCTTATCGCTAAAGGCGACCTCATCTACACATCCTTCGGATTAATAGAGATATATTCCTTGTGGTATAATTATGGACGGTGAATTACGTAAACCTGAACCTAATAACTTAGATAGACTCAAAATAATTATCAATATAAAAAAACCGACTTCATCAGAACTGGACCAAATTGAAATGGGACCAAATGGGAAGCACCAGCTTTCAATTAAAGAAGAATCATCAAAATCGTTTCACCCAGTCAACAGTACTGAGGTAACAAACAAAAAAAACAGTCGAAATGACAACCTCCTCCTTTTTGGAAGTCGGTTAAGAAGAAAGATAATCAGGGTTGGTATTTAACTCTGTTTTAGATCTGACGGAGAAAATTCTATGTTGATACTAAAATATTTCTAAATAAAACAGCTATACGAGTATTACAATTAGTTTTGATTCGATCAATATTCAGTTCCATTGTCATTTCTAAGTGTTTTGGATCGTATGAATTGAAGCATTGTTTTGGCTCTACGGGGAACTGTAAATTTTCTCCGAGGTCCTTGGACGGCGCGGGCGCAATATCCTTTACTCGCGTGTGCGTAACTATGTTTCACAATACAAACATCTGAGGGTTACGGAAAGTATTAAAACTATGTACAAAGTGCATTAAGGTCGTAATTTGATAAATTTTTATTGGTGTGTGAATCTAGCTTTGTTTAAAGTTTTGTAATTTGAACATAGAACACTGCTTAGTGTATCTACTTCTCACTATGACCGGAATAGAACGATAGTTATTAAGTATGACAAAGACGTAAATATCCATGGTATTTTAAAGTCTCATTTATTAAGGTTATATAAACACTGACTATGTTAATCATAAGAATATGATTATTCAATATTCAAACCTAAATTATACTATAATCTACACTATCTACACTAATATTATCAAGAGGAAAGATTTGTATTTTTTCATGTTTGCAACGAATTAACTCAAAAACTACTGGACTGGTTTTAAAAATTCTTTCACTATTAAAATGGTACATTATCCTTGAGTAACATAGGCTATATTTATTAATAGAAAAAAACTCCACCTGTGCAAAGCCGGGTTGGGTGGCTAGTTTAAAATAAATTAAATATTAAACACTGTTTTAAACTATCACGGTTGTTCACTATAGTTATATGATTATTTACGGGATATTTATCGGGAGCTCCTTCCACAACCTTACCACGGTAAATATCCCGTAAATAATCATATAACTTTAGTGAACAACCGTGATAGTTTAAAACAGTGTTTAATATAGCGGACTTTCAAAGATGGAGGACCAGTAATTTTTATGCACCTCATGGATATGGGTATTTAATGAAAGGGTTTGCTGACGTGAATTATAAAAAGAGCTTGTTTTTTCAAAGTTTATTTTTTAATTAATAATTGATCTTTTTATAATTGCTCGCCGCACTGTTTGTTTTGGAAAAAATATAGTCACTATTGAGAGCAAAAATGAACCAAAACATGACCCTAACTAAATTATTAACTGCCTTAAAAACAAGTTTTTCTTAAAAAAACAATTGTGAAAAATCTTCTCTTAGTAGGTACCTAAGTAGTTATATTTTTCATTTCATAAATGTTATTTACATGTCAAAATTTTAATTATTAGTACATAAAAAATGCGTTTGGAAACATTAAGATTCATCAGTTTACCTCAGCGATGATATATCAGGCTGCCAAAGCATTATTCGTTTTACTATACTTATAAGGTCGGGGAAAAAGTTTCTTCGTATTTTTTAAACAAATTCAAGTCATATTTTTTTCAAGTTTAATTACATTTAATTATAATATATATGTGCCATTTTGTTCGATAACTTGTTGCCATCTTGTAGGTAGTGACATGATCCCGTTGTATAATAATCATATAACTTTAGTAAATTAAATATTATCTTATGCTTAATATTAAAGCATAAAATTATGAAATGTCATAGAAACGCACGACTGATTGTTTGAAAATGACGTTTATTGTAATCGCGATGGTGGTGACTGGTGGTTATAACATCTACCATCAAATTTATTGATACCATTGTCCTTCCTCTTGACATTGGTTGTTTTGGAAGGCAAAAATATGCGTTTGCATTTTGTCAAAAGTTATGGCCGATCACCATAACTATTAATCATAATGATGTAATTATTTATTAATTTAGTATATAGAAAAATAAGATTATATTGTTTTATAACTTTTTTTAAATCTTTTATTTTTATACAGGGTTTTTATTATACTACTTATGGCTTTGTTTTTTAATGTGTTTCAAACCAGGATTGCCAGATACTTGCCAGTTTTTTGAATACATTATTTCCAAAACCTTATTATTTTTATGTACAAAAATAAATTGGCGTATTATTAGACAGGTATCAGTGACAATAAACTGTACAAAATCTATTCTAAATTGAAGAACTAAAAATAATTTTAAATTGAAGCAATTCATGCTAAAGTATTTACTAAATGTTTTAGTGGTCACAGGAAAAGATTTTTGACTGCCGGTTGTCAAATTTTTGAATTGCCTATATTTAAATGATTATTAGTAGATCAACAAGGATCCCGCGATAACTGAAAAAAATCTTGCAGTCCTGTTTTTTATACAACGCATATATGTTTTTTTTTATACATTAGGCTTGTGAAGGTGGCTTTATTTGCCTGAAGTTAAGCGATTAATTATTTTATTATCCTGTTTTTTGTAATATAAATGTAGTGATGCAATTTTTGGGTGCGTAGTTAATTAAGAAAGTTACGTGTACCAAAATAAAGCCATATATTCATACCTTGACATCGGTTATTTAAAGTCAAGGCCTTTATTTCAAAACGCAACTAACTGTGGGCCCTTCTTACAACATTTCTATTTTATATTCATAATTTCTGATGTTCTACAATTATTATGGGTGGTTATTAAATTTATTGGATCGTAAATTAATGGTTGAGATATTGAGGTCAATGTTACAGATGGTTTTCTGGAAGTATCCGTCTTGCTTAAATAATAATTTATTGTATCCATAGAGGTGATAATTTACTATTTTTAAACGTCAAAAAAGGTCAAATGTCTCAATTTTTTTTCATGTCTGCTGCTTAGGAACTCTGTTTTTTAACCGACTTCCAAAAAGGTTAAGGTTATCAATTCGACTGTTTTTTTAAATGTTTGTTACCGCATAACTTACGAGTATGACTGGGTGATCCGATTTGATGATTATTTTTTTATTTGTAAGCTGGTGCTTTCTATTTGGCCCCATTTCAATTTGGTCCAGTTCTGATAAAGTCGGTTTTTTATAATGAGAATTATTTATGAGAAAATTGTTCGAAGTCAGTTTGGTTTATAATCAAAATAACTAAAAAAATATGTCATCCAAGTAACCAAAATTGCGAATTTCCTAATTTTGAACTCGTTTTTTTTAAATGATAATAATAAATGTTTTTTTTTTGTACATTTATAAAACTGAAACTTTTGTCAATGTTTTCATAGCTTATTGCTATAAGGGAGAAATTTATTATTATTAAAATGTTAACTAATGTATGTATTATATTTAAATCCACACGCTTCCATGGTGCCTTCTTAGGTATTTCTATGAACTCTGTTAAGTTTAGGAAGATACTAAGGAAATAGCAAGATTTTTAGCAGTATTATTTATTAACATGGCTGTTTTTGATGTAGGTTGCTTTTTGAGTTTGTATGGATTGTTTTAAATCTTGAGTCGTTGCGGTTATGAATCAATTTAATTTATAATGCTGTATAACGCAAAAAGAAAATTAGAATAAAAAAAATACTTGAATTAATAAAATAAAAATGCACTTTTATTATAAAAAAATAACATACCTCTTTGCTAAATTAATCACCAAGAAAATACAAGTCTCTCACTAACTTATAATAAAAGAAGTCCACAAATTAGCTGAGTCTCACTTTGACTACAACACTGAAATAGTTACTTCATTATTTATTATTATTTTGTAATAAAACTATTATATATTATTTATTAACATATGTTCACTTTGTGTTCATTCAAATTAGCACTAATATCAGTTAATATAGTACTATTTATTTTATGTTATATATGTAGGTACTTTGTGTCCTGTCTGTTCAAGACCGTATACCATAGACTACTGAATGCTACTAGAGGTGGCATGAATAAACTGAAATTAAGAGGGGATGTCTTGATGTGCCCGTTGACCTTATGACGATGTCTGTTTTTCTTAAGAATGTACTCGTATCTTATACAGCGATTGCATAATTATTTTGTTTTGAATGTAGCAGTTTTTTTTTCATTGCTTTGTGGTACGGAGCGTTTGATGCGGACCTTTTATAAATGTCTCTAACCCTAAATAAACCAGTCAAGTATAAGTCAGGCTCGCGCACTGAGGGTTCCGTACCACCACAAAACACAAAGAGTAGTGCAAAAAGGCAACATCACGCCCAGGCAGTCACCCATCCATGTACTGACCACGCCCGTGTTTTATCGCGTTGTTTACTTGGGGCCTTACTTACGTTACTCAAGTTGATCTATGTTTTAAAATGCTCTCTCAACTTCTCTCTGACGGCAATCGTCACACGCTAAAACAAGACGGAGCACATTTAAGCGTATGTCAACTTGAGTAACGTTTTTAAGTAAGGCCTTTGGTGGTGAACAAAAGTTTATCACCGACTCGCACTTAGCCATAACTTATTTGCTGTTATACTTTAGAGCGTGTACTATAATCATGACAAGTTTGACGCTTGTCCATATTAACGTTTATACATTGGAGCAAAATTAAAAAATTAAAAAAAATACGTTTAAAAAAACGGTTGTTGTATGGGGTTTATTTGTTGTCCCAATGTATTTACTTTTGACTTTATTATTATTTCTTTTGTAAATTACATATTATTATTTTAAAGTTTTCACTTCACTTCATCAGCCAATTAACGTCCACTGTTGGACAAGGCCTCCCTCATAGAGAGGGGTGTTGCTATAATCCCCACGCTTGGCAGGTGGCTTGGGGTTCGCAGTACGTTCAACGTGTACTATTAGGACGCTGCTGCCCATCCTCCGGTGGTTCTGGTCACAGTTTTAGGACATATCCGGGTTAAAGTTTTATTTCTTACATATTGTGTGATAATTTCAACTCGCTATCTATTACGTTTCGAAAGATACAGCCGTTAAAAGGTAGGACCGACAGACGGATAGACAGACAGACACCGTAGGCTTAGCAATAGGGTCCCGTTTAAACCCTTTGGGTACAGAACGCAGATCATATCTTGTTTTACACTGTTTTTATTTATTTATTTTTTATTTCCAAACTTACAACTACCTTTACAGGTATATTACCTAATGCGATAGCGTAGCAACATTCAATTTATATCTAATTACAGAAATAACATAAATTCCTTAAAGCTATCTTTGTGAATTCATTCAGAGCACAACCAAATAGGTCTACTTCAACGGCAATGACGTTGAGAGTGCGAAGTGCTCGTGTAAAAGGGGCCTCCTGCAGAAGATTTGTTCGTGCTCGAGGGACTGATAGCAGTTTTGGCAGTCTTCGCCGCCACACGTACCGATCAGGAACGCAAAAGTATAACTGCTTCAGTATATCCGGATTGTGCACCCTACCTCTCAGCACCTCATATTTACCGTGGCAAGGTTGTGGAAGGAGCTCCTTCCACAACCTTACTACGGTAAATATCCCGTAAATAATCATATATCTTTATATCTTGTTTTATTTGCACGTAGCTTATGTCTTATATTACCATAAATATATCATTTATTCGTACACTCCGTACTCCGTACAGTATAAGTATAGTAAAACGAATAATACTTTGGCAGCCTGATATATCATCGCTGAGGTAAACTGATGAATCTTAATGTTTCCAAACGCATTTTTTATGTACTAATAATTAAAATTTTGACATGTAAATAACATTTATGAAATGAAAAATATAACTACTTAGGTACCTACTAAGAGAAGATTTTTCACAATTGTTTTTTTAAGAAAAACTTGTTTTTAAGGCAGTTAAAAATTTAGTTAGGGTCATGTTTTGGTTCATTTTTGCTCTCAATAGTGAGTTATATTTTTTCCAAAACAAACAGTGCGGCGAGCAATTATAAAAAGATCAATTATTAATTAAAAAATAAACTTTGAAAAAACAAGCTCTTTTTATAATTCACGTCAGCAAACCCTTTCATTAAATATCCATATCATGAGGTGCATAAAAATTACTGGTCCTCCATCTTTGGAAGTCCGCTATATTAAACACTGTTTTAAACTATCACGGTTGTTCACTAAAGTTATATGATTATTTACGGGATATTTACCGTGGTAAGGTTGTGGAAGGAGCTCCCGATATTTCGGCGCAGTTAAATGCCCCATGTTCAAGGGAAGACTGAAGAATGCGGGCTTTTTCACCAAACACCCGTGCGTTAACCGTTCTACGATCTTCAAGTGCAATAGTCGCAACATGGCCGGTTTTTCCAACGAACGTGGCCACCAACTTCTTTGAAGTGCTTCAAGAACGAACAACTTTAGTCGGCTTTGGCTCGTCTTGAAAGATCCAGATTGAGAGTTTTCTTACACCATCTGACGCGGGCCGCCTTGTGATCGTCGGAAAGCAGATGCGGTATCCAACGGCAAACTACCTCTCTCACACCAAGCGCTTCATGCAAGATCTTCTGAATGGTTGTCCCCGAGATGCCTAATAGAGCCTCTATCTCTCGATACGTCACATGACGATCTTCGAGAATTAGTTGTCTCACAGCAATGATGTTATCTTCAGTGAAGGCGAATTTTGGGCGTCCTTCGCGAGATTTGTCACTAACACTACCTAGTATGTCCACGCTGGAATTCTAAATACCAGCGTTCGACAGTCCGCAGACATGGGGTTTCATCACTAAACACAGATGTTACCTCTTCAAAACACTGAAGCCGTGTCAGGCCTCTTCTAAAGTTGTAGAAAATTATTGCACGAACATTTTCCTTAGAAAGATTCATTTTCGTACGTAACCAGACAGATTCCAAACGACGCTGTAACTAAACAATAGCATTAATTCTAATACTTTTAACTGTTTTGAGATTCAAAATGTATACACATTTGAATATAGAACAGTTCCAAATTCAAAATTGACGGGAAATATGGAAACGACAGAACTTAAAAGGTTGTGTATATCTGTGGTATTACCTAAATCTAACTGACATCTTGATAATAATAATATAAACACATTTGTGTATGTACCACCGTAAATACTTTTGTGAGTAACTTGTTTTTACATTTGGGTAAGCTGACACATTTTCAGCAAAAAATGTGTTTATTTTGATGTTTCTGTGTGAAAAAAATTCTTAATTTTGGTGATTTACATAACAGTGGCAATTAGACGATTCGACAGGATATAATCTGTCTAACAACAATGTTAAGTTTTTGTCCACAACTTCAAAATCAACACAAGAAATAATAGGTATTCCACAGACAATGAACTTACGAGTAAAAGCACAAACTAAATATTTTGGCTAAAGGAACAAAAACCAATGACTTTTAATTTAATGTCAAAGTTTATATTTCTCTAAATATAGAACAAGGTATAGAACTGCACACTGCCATCTCTTCTTCGTGGAAATTCCAAAGATTCGAACACAACGATTTGGAAACGTCGAGCGAAAGGTATCTATTTTTACCTATATTTAATAGTGCGCGATAAGTCCCGATAAATATGAAAACAACGATTTGGGTCGTCATTTATGATACGTACTGTCCAAGAATGGAACTCCTTGCCGTCCTCCTTGTTTTCTGAAAACTGCAATCTGGGCATCTTCAAGGATAGAGTGAATAGATTATTTCTAGATTAACGTGTTCCATCCTCGGCCTCACCATCGCTTACCATCAGGCGAAAGTTCATCCACTTGTCATTGATCGGTGGATATCGCACACTGCGTGTTTTACGCGATCTTTTTTGTATCACACCTGCAATTTGTGGAATGAGCCCTCCTGCGGCATTTCGGAGTAACTATAATATGGGGTTCTTCAAAAGGGCTGTTAATAGAGTCTTTAAGGGTCAGAAACGTAACTGTGATACAGGTCTCCATAGGCCACGGTGATCACTTACTTAGGCAGTCCGTCAGCTTGTTTGCCACCTATGGTTTTAAAGAAAAACGCGCCGTACGTTACGTATTTTTAACTTACTTTAAAAAAGGAGGTTCTTAGTTCGACTGTGTGGAAAAAAAATACCTGTTTATATACCTATGCAGAAAACTACAAAAAATTAAAATAAATATCTAAATTTAAAAATTTCGCGAAAATCCTATGTATCCTATTGTACACATTGCCAAATACTAAGCGAAGTGTTGCCTTTTGAAATTGTATCCATATGGATACATTGTCAAAATAGGGTATTGAAAGAAATAATAAAACAAAAGATCAAATTTTTATTGTTTATTATGAAAATCATAGAAACAGTTCCTGTTTTACGTCAGACACAAGCGGACTTTACATTTAATGCAACAAACACTGGCTTGGCCAGTTTTGCACATACGGCAACGACCTTTATTTTCAAAAAAGGGCAGGTACCCCATTCCGTCGTACCTTACATCGTCAATTGGTCTCGACACTTTTGGTTTTTTAATTTTTTTGGCTTGGACCTGGCACTGGCACGCCATTTCGATAGGTTGTTTGTATTTGCGCCTCGTAGATCTTGTGCCAATCTGTTGTCGAGAGCTTCGAGATCTGGTTGGAGTTGCGTTCAGACTGAAAGGCGTGTACAGCTGGTGACGGTAACATAGGTATTGAACTCAAAGACGGTATAGAATTGTAATCTGTTTCATTCACGGAAGGAAATACTGCTTGTAAGACTGGAGAAAGGCCTACGTCTTGATTTTCTGGAGAAACAGGCATATCTCGAGTCATAGGAGACAGCGGCACAGCTTGAGCCACGGGAATCACAGGCACAGTTGGAGTTACTGAGAAGGTTGTCCCGTCTTTTTCAGAGTCATCATCGCTGTCAAGTAAATTCATTCGTTCGAAGGAAGAATCCAGGGTAGGTGGAGAAGAACTGATATAATAATCATCTGGTGGTCGAGAAAATTCTTCATCGTTGTTCGATAGATCACTATCATCTGACTGCGCATTTATTTTGGGTACTAACGCTATTATGCGGTTATATCTAGCAAGCTGAAGCACCTTTTTTTATGATATTGGGTGACGAGACTAGCGAAGTCGCTCGTCTGATGGCTCTTCACGCTTGCCCATAATAGCACAACGCCACTCAGAATTTTGAACTTCAACAGTTCAAAACCCTGGATGGCAATGCATTGCGCTCGTCACCCCGAGATATAAGATGTCAAATCTCCGTGTGCCCTGTAATTTCGCTGGAAACATTGCCCTTCAATCCGGAACACAGTAGTGTTTGCACACTACTGCTTGGCGGTTGAATAACTGGCAAAGGTGTGGTACTTCCCCAGGCAGACCCCTGCACCTACGAAAAAAAACCACATGCAACCAAAACCCAAGCAAAAACAAAACAAAAAAATTACTAAAAACATTAATATAATAGGTCGGGGAAAAAGTCTTTTCGTATTTTGTATGTATAAAGTTGTAGTAAATATCTTATCCGTTGTACTGTTTGTATCTGGCTGGTTTTGATACCATTAAAAATATGACATTTTAAAAAAGGAATACAAAACGTAAAAAGCAATTTCCCGCCATTTTTCAATTGTTTTTTTGTTCGATAAAATGAGTGAATCTAACGAACAAATTCGATATATTGTGAAATTTTATAACAAAAAAGGGAAAAATGCGACACACGCCGCGAAAAAAATTTGTGACGTTTATGGACCTAATGCAGTGTCATCAAGAGTAGCACAATGTTGGTTCAGGCGTTTTCAGTCCGGGAATTTTGATGTCAAAGATGCAGCTCGCTCTGGTCGCCCTGTTACGGATAAAGTCGATGCCATTTCTGAAAAAGTGGACCAAGATCGGCATATTAGTAGTTACGACGTAGCTGAAGAACTGGGGATTGACCACAAAACAGTTTTGACCCATTTGAAAAAAACTGGGTATACAAAAAACTCGATATTTGGGTGCCACACGAGCTCACTGAAAGAAACCAAATGAATCGTGTACTCATTTGCGATTCTCTATTGAAACGTAACGAAACCGAACCGTTTTTGAAAAGATTGATCACTGGTGATGAAAAATGGATCACCTACGACAAGAATGTGCGCAAAAGATCATGGTCAAAGGGCAGTGAAGCACCACAGACTGTAGCGAAACCCGGATTAACACGTAATAAGGTGATGCTGTGTGTATGGTGGGATTGGCAGGGCATCGTTCATTATGAGCTTTTACCGCCGGGCAAAACCATCGATTCGGATCTCTACTGCCAACAGCAGATGAGACTCAAACAAGAAATTGAGAAAAAACGGCCGGAATTGATCAACAGAAAGAGTGTGGTCTTTCATCATGATAACGCCAGACCGCACACATCTTTGGCCACTCAGCAAAAATTTAGAGAGCTTGGTTGGGAAGTGTGAATGCATCCACCATATAGCCCAGACCTTGCACCCTCAGATTTCCACCTGTTTCGATCTCTTCAGAATTCTTTGGGTAGTGTTAGATTAACATCAAGAGAGGACTGTCAAAACTACTTGTTGCATTTTTTTGATCAGAAGTCCCAAAAATTCTACAGCAACGGGATCATGTCACTACCTACAAGATGGCAACAAGTCATCGAACAAAATGGCACATATATATTATAATTAAATGTAATTAAACTTGAAAAAAATATGTCTTGAATTTGTTTAAAAAATACGAAGAAACTTTTTCCCCGACCTTATATAATAGTGTTTGTACGGAACCCTATATTACGCATGTTACCACTCACAATTGGCAAACTTTTAGTATATAACAAGCAAAATTTTATGTGCCACATTTTGCGAAGCATTTGGCATGATTTAAAAAAAAAAAAGTTGTATCTAATAGTGCACAAAACCAAATTAAGGGTTAAATACCTAAATTAAATCAAAATTAAACTGAATACCAATCCTGAACTATCCAAAACTATAAACTACAGGTGAAAAAGTCTTCGGGTAGGGTACCTAAAAATATATCCTAATATATCAGTAATGTACATACTTTAGCAATTTTGTGTTTGCTTTTGCAAAAACTTAATGCGATGGAAATTATTCGAGAATTATTTATTCAGACCGTTTAACTCGGAGCGGTTTTCAACGCTGAACGAATGCAACTGCATATCAGATGTGAATGACCCGTCAATATGACGTAAGTTACAATGCAGGATTTATTCATTAACGTGTTTTACGTGTTTTGAGGTGGCCAAAGCTACCTCTTTCTCACATCGTCAACAATTTTGAAGGTAAAGAAAAAAGGGGAAAAAACCCGATTGTTTTTTTAAACCTCACAAACATTATAAAATCATTAATTTTCTTGACATATTTTCCGGCGAAGTGGATGTAAATAAACATATTTTTTTGTATTCCTCCATTCTATAAAATATCAATATGTCAATTGCTGTTTGTTTGCAATGTTATTTTAAAAATATTATTAATTGAAGAACCTCATAGTCATCGACATAGCTGCTCTGATTTGCAAGTAGCAATGGGCAGGCCACATCGCTCGAAGAACCGATAACCGATGGGGAAGAAAGGTTCTTGATTGGAGACCACGAACCGGAAGACTCAGCGTATGACCGTAGGCAGCGTAGGCCTCCCACTAGATGGACCGACGACATCGTGAGAGTCGCGGGCATCCAGTGGATGCAGATGGCAGGCCGTCGTTCAGTGTTGAGTTCTAAGGGGGAGGCATATTTTCAGCAGTCGAAGTGTTCTGGCTGATGATGATAATGTTAATAGTATTTTTTTAAGGTTTTTAAGACCTACGTTTGTCCGCCATCTCGCCTGATGGTAAGTGACGGTGTGGCCGAAGACGGAGCACCTAGATTTAGAAGAAATCTATTTAATCTAGCCTTGAATCTAGACTTAGATTGTAATTATTAGGAAACAAGAATTACATTTAAAAAAATGTGGCAGGGAGAAGATTACTAAAAATATTTTTTTATACAATTTGAAATTATCACGGTTATTCACTAAGGCCAATAGAGTAAATCGTTTTCTCTTTGAACTTTTCTGCCTACGCATTTTTCAGTCTTTCCGTGAACATGGTGCATGTAACTTTGTGGAAATATTAGAAGCTTGGTCCACGACCTTATCACGGTAAATACCCCGTTAATAATCATATAACAGAATACTTTTTTGTTTCCGTTCATGCAATATCAGAGCCGTAACAGACACGTCAACTTGGCTGACGAACGGGAGAGAAAGAGAAAATGTTCTCTTTCTCTCTCGTTGGTCAGACGGCGATTTTTCTCTTTCTCTCCCGTTGGGCAGACGGCTGTTCGTCAGCCATGTTGACGTGTCTGTTACGGCTCTTAATCATTCATAGAGACTATAATTATCAAAATTATATAACCTCAAATCGGCATCCGTTTTCACAACGGGCTACCCAGTTAACATCGCCTGATCCTGTATTAACCTTGCGTTTGTTAAACCGGACGTGCATGCAGTAAGATATAATATCATCCGTTCGTATTACTCAATGGATTGAAACGTATGTAAGTATGCTCACAATATGTTTAGCATATCACTTTAAGGGAGCTGTTCCCGTCCGCAGTTCTCTCGCATAATTTCACATAACATCTACACTAATATTATAAAGAGAAAAGATTTGTACCTATTTTTGTATGTTTGTATGTTTGTAATGAATAGGCTCCGAAACTACTGAAACGATTTGAAAAAATCTTTCACTGTTGGGAAGCTACACTATCCCCGGGTGACATAGGCTATATTATATTTTGTAGCGAGGCCGAAGGCCGAGCTTACACTCGTGCGAAGCCGGGGCGGACGGCTAGTAAGATATAAAATCAGTAAATGGGAATTTCCAAAAAGTGTCGAAATCATGTTGCTGTTTAACTCATTGATCCTTACTTAAAAAACGTTACTCAAGTTGATTTATGCTTAAAATGCTCTTTCAAATTCTCGCTGACGGCAATGATCACATTGATCACACGCGAAAACGAGACAGCGCAAATTTAAAGATAGATTAACTTGAGTAAGATTTTTAAGTATGACCAATTAGTAGTAGGTATAGCATTACAAACAAAGACATTTTTAATTATATAAATATTAATTTGGATGAGTAAAATGCCATTTTTTTGTCATTTTACCTCGTAAAACCAAAAGATATCGAAATAAAATAATGGTATTAGTAAAGTTATATTATGATGGATAGCATAACTTGATAAATATTATCATTTTAGATATGTACATTCAGTTATTGTATGAATACCTTCAGTAATGTGAATAATTAATTAGTTAAAACACTAAAAAACAAGCTTTAATAAGACAAACTATTTAAATTATTGCATTGTCATTGGTGCAAAGTGTGCAAAATTTCAATTTAATACGAGTTTTGAAGTAGTTGAAAATCAAGTTCAAAGATTCCGTTACATACATAATACATACATATATACATCCATACGTATATACATACATACATACATCCATCCATACATACATACATACATACATATATACATCCATACGTACATACATACATACATACAACACAACATACCACACAGACACGTACATACCAAGCTAATAAAAGCGTGTTAAAATGTGCGAGCGACAGAACTGCGGACGAGAAGAAGCGTCTTAGCTGGTCTGATATTCATTCATCTTTAATTTTGTACTTTGCTAGTCGGAAATATAAATCGATCGTTTAAATATTATAATTTTTTTAATTGACCGTAAAAAATTTAACTGTTGGTTGAAAACTTATTAAAAGCCGTATTACAAAATGTAGTCGTTCAATTTTAGGTGTCTGGATTTTCAGATATAAAAAAAAAACAATTAAGTAAAAGAAACGAAAATCGAGTTTTCTAAATTGAAGATAATGTGTTGATGTGTTGAGATTTTCTAATATTAGAAGGCTATTTTCAACGATAAAATAATTACCGTAGTTTAAAAAACAAAAAAAACACGCTATAAAATAGCAAATCCTAAAGATCTTTGTGAAGGTAATGGAACAAGTTATACAAATTATTGCATTGTGATCGGTCCTTGATAAGCGTGCAAAGTTTCAAGTCAATACGTCATTTTGAAAGGGTTGAAAATCACGTTCAAAGATTCCGTTACATAGATACATACCAAGCTAATAAAAGCGTGTTAAACACCGATCTATCTACACTAATATTATAAAGAGGAAAGATTTGTACCTATTTTTGTATGTTTGTATGTTTGTAATGAATAGGCTCCGAAACTACTGAACCGATTTGAAAAATTCTTTCACTGTTGGGAAGCTACACTATCCCCGGGTGACATAGGCTATATTATATTTTGTAGCGAGGCCGAAGGCCGAGCTTACACTCGTGCGAAGCCGGGGCGGACGGCTAGTTAGTTATAAAAATGGAGTTTTAGTTTTAGATCTTTCTTTTTGATAGAATCAGAATGGCAAAAATGGAGTGCGATCAGCCCGAAGACGTGTATCATGTACTGATGGAATGTGTCCGGAATCAACGTGAGAGGGAACTAATCTTTACTGAACTTGGAATTTGTGAATCCAATGTAGGGGTAATACAGCTTATATTATCTAATCCAAATTCCAGGGAAGCTGGAATGGTTTACGGTCTGGCAAATTCTTTTTTACAGGCTTTAAGCCACTCTAGCACCACAGGCTTGCCTGGTTGGTTAATTATACCATAGATATAATTAACCGACTAGGTAGGTTTGTGTTTTAGGTAAGTTTGTGATTGTGTTAAGAAGTATATTTATTTATTTTGGAAATTTATGTTTTGTCAGGATACGATAGGGCTGACATAGACATGTTGTATTGTGTTGTACAAACATGTTGTAAAAGCCCCCAAAAAATATTTAGGAAAAAAAAAGAATGGCATAAATCCAGTTTTGTTGCATTTTTTATCAAAAAATGTGAGAGAGTTCTAACTTTATTTTCTACTATGACGCGACCTCCTCGCAAAATTGTTATATCATAAGAATATTTTGTTTAACTTAACGGTTTGTCTATCTGCCTTTGTATATCACGTACGGACACAGGTACATTAATTATGATCATTATATTATTATATGCAGAAACGTAATCTTAAAATTCTGAGTAACCATAATAAAAGATTCTAGCTATATTAAATTAATTGTAAATACCCAGACCCAGACTAATTGGGCAAATGCGCCAAAATACGACCATTTAATCATCAGCGCATAAAGATATTTAAAACTATGGATATCGGATCTTCACTTTAAAATTTCCAACCAAAAGTAGACTAAAACGTAGCATCTCTGCATCTATATATATAAAAGGCGATGTGTGTATGCATGTTTCCTATAGACTCTGAAACTGCTGGACCGATTTTGATGGGACTTTAACTGGCAGGTAGCTGATGTTATAAGGAGTAATCCCCACGGGTGATACCGCGTGGCGCAGCTTGTTTCTCACATAATATATATTTAGAAATATATGTATTGTTAAGTACTAGGTATTCATTTAGTTAGGTTCTGAATTTTGAGTCATGTATAAAATTACAATAGTGTAAATGACTGATGTTTACATCGTTGAAACCAAGCTTTGATCAAGAATTTAAGTTAATATAATTATGTTTATTGAAAAAATAATATGTATAAGTGTAAGTTTTTGGTTGAGAAAACTCTGTCCCGTTCCCACAATACAAAAAATTACATCACGTCTCTATGCGCCAAACTTGTCAGAATATAATTTATATGGCGTACAGAGAAGTGACGTCATAATTTGCTGTTACGCACTCTATGTCTAGCATGATATTAAAATGCTTATAAATTGCTTATTTTTGACTAGATTTTCATTTTGTTTTCATTAATCAGCTATATTTAAGGGCTACATTTTAATAGTTTGTTTTTCAAATGTATCTAACCTTATCAGGTACACGCCTAGACCTATACACGCACAACACCACACACCTAGGTTTCCTTTATTTCCTACTAGACGCAAGATCCATTATGATTGTAAATCAATGCAAGCGCATAATTTTTTGCAGATGCATTTTTTAGATCACAGCACTAAGTTTTTTGTTATGTTTTTTGTCATTTATTTTAAAGAGCAGTATTTTTATTTACACGTTCAAAATTCTCAGTTAAAGTTCACGGATATTTTGCGTTGGTAAAGCCAAATGTGTAGACTCTTTATTCGTTTAGTTTTTGTTGGAGAAACTTGTTATTATGATGTCGTCATGGTCAATAAGGTGCATTATTATGCCTTCCTATAAACGTAATATACCTAGAAACTACCGATAAAGCAGTAAAATCCCAACTACCGGAACTTGAACACAAATGAGACTTTTTACTGTATTTCTCTGACGGCATGTTATGACGAAGATTGATTAGCGCCGATGGTTGATGCGAACTCTATGCTTTGAACTTGTCTTCTGATTTATTTTTAGGTGTCTCTACAAAAGTCTTTAGTTCTTTACAAGGTTAGTGGTCTAAGTCTCACACTGGAGTCCTAAGATATTTTTACCTGTAGATAGGTTGCGCCCGCCACCATATTGACTAGACGAATGCAAGGCACTGTATCATACTCGTTACAGCCATCTCTCAGTCACGCACTCCGAGTGCCCGGCAACACGTCGCAGCTAATTAAGTGTTTTAGCAAAAATAATTTAAATAAAATGCCTTCCCGTGTCTTTATAAACTGCACAAACTACACACGCTCGTGTAAGACAAGAAAAATGTTTCATTTCACGCGTAATTACTGTATTTTTTATTAAAACAGAAAAATAAATTGTTTTATATTAGGCGGCTGTTGTCACTATGAAGTGTGAGAGAGTGATAGAGATTATAGCATAATCGACGACCAAAGCCGAATTTGGCCGATCACCACGGCGCGGCGACGGCGAACCCAATGCCACTTTTAGTGAGTTTTTAAAGCAGTGTTGTTCGCTTATAACGTCTCTATTATATTACATCTCACTGCTGGAGTCACAGTTTTTGAATACGGTTTTAGCTGCTTGTCGCAAGTGCCGTTACAGAGTCCTCCTTGCCTCTGGGTCGTGGGTCAGATTTAGGACTTTGACTCAGCAAATAAGTCAACAAGCCTGGAGATGACAGTGGTAGGAAAAATGGAACATCTGGTGGTTCATTGTGAGGAAACAGGATGATGTCATTTTACCAGAATGCTGTAAAAAAGGTAGGCTTGCTTTTGTCTTCCACCTTCTGATGTTAAACATGAAACTGTTTTATGGTTGATATTGACTTGATCATATAGAGTATAGACCGATAGTAAAATAGCCAGAGGCCTTTCGCCCGACTCTAAACGCGGCCCAAATAGGTGCAGTTTGCAAAATCACGCGAACGCGAACCTTAACGCGCCGAGACACGTTTTGCGGTCGCGTGATTTTGCAAACTGCATCAGTTAGAGTTGAGCGTACGGCCCCAGGATGGAGTTAGGTTATTGCAGATCCTATGCACACTCTCCGCTCTCATAGTAATAGTTTTTACTTGCAGGTATTCAGTAGGACGTGGCTCGCTGCTGGCTGTAGAACTCATACTCCTCTTCCTCGGTGAGAGCGCACTCCTCGAAGCACCAGAGTCCTGCGACGCCGAGCAGAACCGTGTATGCGCTGTAGTATATCAGGTACACTAGTATGCTGAACCACATCGCGTTTGTATCACGAACGAAGGAGATAGATCTGAAACAAAATGACGCTTGATAAAGCAGCTTTGAAGCTACTATAACATGGAATATTAGGTGGAGGCGTTTAGGGGGGGAGGGGAGTCTCACTCAATTTCACGTGGGGAAGACAGGGGGTCTCGCCCATTATCACAATATCACGTAATATTATTTCCCGCAAGAAATAATGTAAAATTGCAAAAAATGGGTTAAATTAGGTAAAACATGTTTCTCCACTAAAATATGGCTAAATCCTTGACAACATTTTACAGATTAACGTACACTACACAAAAAATACGCATTTAGAAAAAACTCCCGTGAAATTAGGGGGGAGTGGGTCGAGCCAGATCTCACGTCATCTCACCAAAGGGGGGAGAGAGGATCGAAAAATCGCCAAAATCACCGCGGAAACATCGTGGTATTCAGTTATTAAGTAAGATATATGAACTAAACTCTAAAAGTACATTAAAATACACTAAAGTAAACTAAAAAAAATATCTAAAAGACCCTTCATTATCATCATCATCATTTCAGCCATAAGACGTTCACTGCTGGACATAGGCCTCCCCCATCGATTTCCAAAAGGATCGGTTGGAAGCGGCCTGCATGCAGCGTTTTCCTGTGGTCTCTTTTAGGTCGCCTGTCCATCGTGTACTGGGTTGACGTCCTACGCTACGCTTATCGGAAAAGCCCCTTGTTGGAAGGAAAAATTGCCAGTACCCTGGCAGCATTGCTGTATGGCAAAAAAATGTTACAAATTATCTACGCATAAAATCACACCGATCCTTTCCTAAGTTGCCGCGTGAAATAGGAATAAACAAACAAATACAACTTCTCATTTATAATAATTATTAGTGCGATAGCATTATAATTGCTGTTTTAATTAGAACAATACCTAGGTAAACGTTTAGTAATGTAAAAATATTCTTAGTAGTCCTTAAACTTTAACTTTAGATGAAAGGAGGATTAAATCAATCCTCTGAGGGTACCTATATGACAATAAATGAAATAATAAAACCGTAGCTTGCAATAGTAAGTCTCAAAAATTAAAGAAAAAATCTATGACAACAAACAAGAAACTGAAATTTAGCGTTTTTTTTTTTTTTTTTTTTTATCGTTCTAATCTTCACATATATTTTTTTTAAATAAACTTTAACATCTTCAGGAAACATTTCAAAGAAAATTACAACAGTTTTTTTCTTCTTTTTAATGAATAGGTATGTTAAATAATTTACCTCGATGATCTTCTATACATATAATAAAAACGTACAGATAAAAAAATCTGTTATTGCGAGATAAAAAAAACACACATCAGTCTTTAAATAAGCTGATGAACACGTTAAGACAGTTTTAGAATTTTTGTCTGTTTGTTTGTTTGTCCACGCACATCTCCTAAACCACTGGACGGAATTAAATGCGGTTTTCACGAATATCCTTAGATATGACCAGATTGAAGTACAAGCTATGTTATTTTGAGAAAGGGCTGGATTAAGGAAAGAATTTTTTTAATGAAAAACTTCGCGTTCGAAGTCGTAGGTAACAACACTTGTTTATAATGAAACTGCAATTAAGACAAAAGTTAAAGTGCACTAGAATGCACGCGCACGTCGTGACGTCATTGTTTCAACGAGATATTTGGATTGTAGACAAGATAGACCACAGGAAAACGCTGCATGCAGGCCGCTTCCAACCGGTCCTATTGGAAATCGTTGGGGGAGGCCTATGGCCAGCAGTGGACGTCCTATGGCTGAAACGATGATGATGATAATATTTTAATCTGACAGGACTAAGGTTATATCTGCGTCTTTTTTAGTATGATTATAGGGAAAAGGGTTTTTTTTAAAGTACCCATGTCATTTTTAACACGCTTTTATTAGCTTGGTATGTATCTAGTATCTATGTAACGGAATCTTTGAACGTGATTTTCACTCCTTTCAAAACGATGGATTGATTTGAAACTTTGCACACTTATCAAGGACCGATGACAATGCAATAATTTGTATAGTTTGTTCCATTATCCTTAATAGGATCTTAATCATTACCGATTTTAAAGCGTGTTAGTTCGTTATTTTTTTTAACTGCGAGAATTATTAATTTCATACAACTCTGCAGAAGCAACTCTGTTCCCTTACCTAAAAAGCTTAAATTGGCAAGATAGAAAGACTGGGAAGAAATATATTATGATATTATTTTATGAGAACGGTCATTAGAAGAATGCGTTTCATCCCAGAAGTCAATGTAAAAACTGAAATATTAAAAGCAAATCCGCGGATGTTGGCATGTCTTGTGTCTTAGTGCCCGTGCACCCTAAACGAACAGAGTTGCGTAAAACCCTAGATGAATGATTAAGTATTCATTATTTACGGAAAATGCCACGTAGAAATAATTATCGGGAAATTATGATGTACATGTCTAGTGATACGTAAAAGACAATGTAAGGAACTCAGTGTATAAATGTGTGCAGTAAGCCAGCATAATGCTAGTAATTACGTGTCACTCTTATTGACATTGACATGGAAGTGACAGCGATAGATGCAATGCAATTTCGATTGCTCTAGCCAGAGAATAGGTATTTATTGTGGTATTTATAGAATATGGGATAACGTGTCCACATGACACAAAAAAATCATATATCACATCGGCTTTTACAGCCGATTATACAGCAACTTACCATCACTAAATACACTTCTCGGGAATATCAACAAAGCCACATATGATAGAAATCTAAGGGTTGAAACCCAGTTCTTTTCAGCAAAATGTATTGATTGTCCTCCAATTTCTCTGCCACCAGTTGCAGGACTGGCCATCAAATAACCGGACATTTACTGCAGGTTGGAAATAATATAGCTTTGTCCTTTTCATTCATGACTAATTATTCTATATAATATCCTTCTCTTGAAAGAGTGAAAGGACCGCGTCCCGATAGTGCCGTAACTAGCCTTTTCTGCGCCCAGTGCAAGTTTCTATAATTGCGCCCTTAAAACAAAACTTGGTCCTGGTGTAGTCATTTCTGCGCCCCTCCAGAGTCTGCGCCCTGTGCCTGGGCACCGCTGGCACAGCCCTATTTACGGCACTGCGTCCCGATCTTTATTGTTTACTTTGTCTTCGGCTCTACTCTAGCTAATGGGAAGTTTACCAAAAGGCAGTAAAAATAGTTCATAAAAATGCGATAGATGGCGTTGACGACACATGGATATGAAGATTTTGCAAAACAACAGACGAAGAAAAGTCAATAAAAAAAACTTGCTTATTATGACAGACAGTGTCTATCTGACACTGTCTGTCATGCTTGTTTTGTGTTATTTTATTTCGTAGTGTAGTATTTTGTAGTTATTGTTTGCTAACGTACATACTTGTTTTTCCACAATACAAAACACATTATTAGTGGGTACATAAGTGTGCCTTGCCTAGACATGTTATAATATGTCTTCTCTTTCCTTCTATTGTAGGTTTTTTAGGTTTTAGGTTTATTGTAGGAGTTTTTTGTTTTTATGTTTGTTACCTCATACCGCAACTTTCGACTGGGTGAACCGATTTTGATGTTTTTTTTTTATTTGAAAGCTGGTGCTTTCTGTGTGGTCCTATTTCAATTTGGTTCAGTTCTGAAATTTTAATGAAGTCAGTTTTTAATATTGATAATTATAAAACCGTCAGTATAAAGAAAAAAAAAAGTGTGATTATCTAAAAAGAAGTTTTGTTGATCAAAATTTTCGGACACCGCTAAAAATACAAAGGGAGCATTGCTAATTGGTATTAACTCCAAATATTGTTATGATTTGCCGGGGTTTGCAAAAACAACATCACAAAAACATTAAAAACAACTTGCATTGTATAATTCTTTAACTGTTCAATAAAAACTTTGTAACAAATAATTCAATGTGACGTGCCTAAAAAAACTGAATTGTTTTTTTTTACAATGAAAGGTTTTTGTGTTTTTCTTTTATGAAAAGACATAGTTATGTCTACCTACCAAAAAACCTAATAAATTCTTTATATAGGAGCTTAAATTTATTAATGGGATTAATGGCTTAATGGGTTACCACTAAGTTCCGGTTTAATTTTAAACGAACTCTAGACTGAAGTTTTTTTAAATCTAGGCTGTCTCAATGCTGAGCAAAGGTATCTTCTATGTCCTTCCTGAAATCCCGGTCATCAGCCACCTTTTGTTAACCTTTCTGAGACGGACCCATGGGACACTGAGTGTATCCTTTAGATATAAGTTTCTTTCTTTCTTTCTCTAAATAAATCAAGATTTTCACGCCAGCACAGCAAAAAAATACCATTCGGTCACAGATTGAATGACTCATCACAAAATCTCAAGAACTTTTTGATCTACGATGCTGAAATTTGGTAGACAGATTTCTTATGGGGTGTAGAGATCTGCTAAGAATTTTGCGAAAAGACCGAATTAAGGTTAGATATTTTATATAAATTTCGTATATTGTCGTATGTTTATTAAATATACGAAGTCGCGGGCAACAGCTAGTTGTATTATACTGATAATGCTATGAAATTAAGTATTTAAAATTATGAAACTAGTACGCTATATTAAAATATCTATATTATGTAAACCAGGGTGCAACACCAGGTTGCCCCAACGTGGCTACGACCATGGTGCTGTGCACAAATGAAAGCGTTCAAATGCATACGGCATACAACGCGCTAGAGCTGCTACACACCGCCTGGCGTACCGACATTATACCTGCTGTATTGGGGTGCAGCCAGGTTATGTGGAATTTTACACACTAAAACCCCCCCGGTAACCAGCCTTAGTGCTTTACAAGAGGGCTCCGGGATCTCTAGAGGAACGCACCGGAGCCCTCAGTACTACGCTACGACTCCTCCCGAAACCGTGTTGTCTCAGCCCCTCCTCTCGCGACAACGTTGGTCAAACAAGGTTGTCGTTCTCTCCCTGGGCACGATTAACTGGATGGTCAGAGCCCCAATTTAGACCATCCCGAGCCTGGAGGTCCCATTTTAATAGCCTCTTAGTACAGGCAGGGGGTACCGGTGCCGTATTATATTACCCCGGTGCCAGAGCTAAATATTCTGCGAGCCTGGCAAATGTAATCAAATCTTTCGTTCGCGTTCACTCGCTTCGGCTGGTACATCCACATCACGGACGAGTTGGTGCAGTAGTTTGAAGCATTACTTAGGGCTTCATCTCCAAATTGGCGTCATGTCTGTCATTTAACCTCTATTAAGGGCTACACGGGTTACTGTGCACAAACCTTTATTCATGCACGTTCGAGATATTATGACTGACATAAGAGTGGGAGTGACCAAGACAATCTCGAACTCTTAAAAAGAGGTAAAGCTTGGATTCTCTATGGTAATGGTCACCTGATGTAGAGCACGTTGATTGCAAGCAGTGGCGTCATTCACTATGGATATTTACCGTTTTTGACAGCTAACTTACCGCATGGTAGGTAAGGAAACCACGTTTTTTTTTACATCTCTTTTCTGTGATGCAAGCTATGGCTGTTGTACTGCAAGAAAATCCCACCTTATAATTAGTATTTGAAACAATTTATCGCTGCGCTTAAACAGCTCGTGGAAACAGTGCCTTATATTCGTAGCAAGGAACAGGAAAACTTGTGTCTCTATGACGTCATAGCAGTCATAGTTTGTATAATTATGTTGTACTGAGCTCGACTTGGACAAAAACTCAGACAATGTCATATAATGTGGCACGTTCATGATGAGTCGGCGTTTGGGGTTCCTCGTGGATAAGTTAACTAACTTTTAAGTTCTTAATACTCCAAAAATATAATACAACTAGCCTATATATTACCCGCCATTTAAAAAAAATTACAGAATTGAACCAAATTGAAATGGGACCACACGAGAAGCACCAGCTTTCAAATAAAAAAAGAATCATCAAAATCGGTACTCCCACTCGAAAGTACTGAGGTTTATGTTATGTTTGTTAAAACATACAAAACAGTCGAATTGAGTACCTCCTCCTTTTTGAAAGTCGGTTAAAAAGTAATCTATAACGAAATATGTCAAAGAAAAAATGACGGAGTGAAAAAAAACAGTGTATCTAAGCGAGAACATATAATAAATGGTAATATTTCAAGTGTAAGTAAAAGCGATGGTGGCAGGCTGGTACCATGTGCGCTTTACAATCTGACGGCACCCGGTTCGATCCTCAGCTCGCACCAATGACTTATTTGGTACTTGAATAAAATACGTGCAGTTTCGATGCCGTCGCTCAAATATATTAGGGCCCATCCTCTCACTGAGAGAAGGCCTGAGCCGAGTCCCAGCAGTGGGAACTTGATAGGCTGATAATGATGATGATGATGAATATTTCAAGTCTTAGGTATGCTAGTAGGTACCCTGAGTCCCAGCAGTGGGAACTTGATAGAATGTTGATGATGATGAATATTTTAAGTTGTAGGTATGAGTTACGTACAATTAATATTGTTTTGAGCGTTCTGACCCCAAGAGCGTTGTACACTTGACGATCAAAACAACCATAATTACATCATACATCACACATCACACTTATTAAAACAATGGAGGCGAGTCTGTCTGTTCCGCTGTCAGCCACGACAGGATGGCATAAACCAAACATTGTGTAATTTTGCCAGAAACTAAATATGAATCATACTTTTTTAGCAAGAAAGTTTGGATTATGCTGATGAACTGAAAACTACTTTTTATCAGGGAAAAAATAAATAAAAAATTACAACCTCCTTTTCCCTTGCTGTGACGTCTCGTAAGAACAGAATCATAGCCTGGCACTGGTTCTCTAACGAGGTTACAAGACGTACTTTTAGATAGATTTTCAACTTGAAGGGTCAGCGCGGGCCCTAAGCTTTAACCAGGGTATAGGCGAGATTGTCTTTTGGGACGCTTAATTTTTGAAAACTATTGTACAGAAATCGATCATTTTTAATCATTGGTGTAAGGAAATAGTGGGAAGTTACGGGACGAACTCCTTGACGTGGACCGCACAAATTAAGTCCACGGGCCTATCCGACTTCAGTCACAATCGAACTGGCGTTTGTGATAGCACGTGAAGTACTTTCAAGTCAAAGTCAAAATTTTGGTTGAACCGAGCCATATTTAATGGGTACAATGTTTGGATGTCTCGCGTCTTCCCGTTTTTGAAACAGTGATTGTTTTATATGTGTAAAGTAGCCCATGCGCTAATCCAGGATGTAAACTATTTCTACATTAAAATGTTATGCTGATTACAAACAATGTAAGTGTCTCGAGGCGCGAGGCGCTATCAAAATATTATTGGTTGCTCTATTTTTTTCGCTTTTGGAGCCCTTTGCTATCTGGTGATGCCTAGGGCGACCGCTCCTCTCACTAACCTAGGACCGGCGCTGATGAAAGTATTAACAACCTTCATACCACCTTTGAGTTAAAAATCTGTCGCAAAGCACCTGAAGGTGTGTACCAAAAGCCTCACTTGAGAACCAGTTCCAATGCCAGGCTAGGTGTGTTCCAAAAGCCTAATTTGACAGCCAGAGCTAGCCAGCTGGGCACTAAAAAGTACTTTACCATCATGCTGTGGTGTCCTTACGATTCAAGCTCTTTGTTGCGATTTGAACCTGCGCCTGTGGCGTGGAAATCGGACTTGCTATTCACTGAGCTATCATCGCTTGCGGGTGAGACCACGAGGCGAGGTGATGTTATGTTTTCCGTTTTCAGGGAATTTCTTACTTCGTCATAAGATAATGATCCTGAACACGTCACGATACGGTCCGTTGATGTTGCACCATAATAGTAATTGCTAGTCGTTACTCTGATGTCATTAGATGAAGTTAAAAACTGACGTCGTGGAAAATACGATGGCAAAATTAGAATCATCAACAAGAACTACCTACTATTGATACGCTAGGTAGGCAATAAGTAGATGGCGTCAATGTTGGTTCTTTTTTTGTATAAAAGGCTTGCGTTTGGCCACCACCTCGCCTGTTTTTTTTTTTGTTTTTTAAACTTTTGATCTACGATGGAGCACGCTTGCTGAGAAGAAACCGATTCACTCGCGACTTGAAGACACCCAGATTGTATCTATCAGGGAAGACCCATTCTGGCAGTGTAGTCCACAGACTAGCAGTTAGCACAATAAAAGTTGAATCAAAGCAAGTGGTTATCTTCACCTTTTCTTGCGTGCTCTGGCTGTCTGATAGAAAAATGGGTAGGGGGGAATTAGACTATGAAGATCCGATGCACACCCCCGAAATGTATTCGGTAAAAAACGATAGACTAGCAACTTTGCGCCGATGTTCAAGGCTAAGAAGCTTATTTCAAATGAAGGATTTATTTATTTAATATCAAAATAATTTGATACAGTACATTATAGTGGCAGGCAAGAAAGCTTTTAGAGAATATTTGTCAAATAAAAGGCGTTTGAGTGAGGATAGTCACGAAAATACCCCGTTAAGAATAAACGAATATACGAGAAAAACAAAGTTGTTTTCACTGGCTTTAACCTGCCTTTGGTGTCAGTGGTTGGTGTAGACCTTCTAAACTAATAATTAAATAAATTTTGAATAAATTGTCATGTCTTTTGTCCCGTATGGTTTTATTTGCCAAATCTTTGGAACACGCGATCTATCAACTCTATGTTTCTTGAACCCGTAAATGAAAAAGAAGTATTTAATGTAATCCAGAATCTCCCACACAAACGTAGCTGTGGTGTTGATGATATACCTCCCACTCTAATAAAAGCTTGTGCCACTGAATTATCTCCCCCGCTAACCTTCCTAATAAACCAATCCTTCGCGGAAGGAACATTTCCATCTTTGTTAAAGATAGCAAAAATAAAGCCTATTCTAAAGAAAGGCGGAAAATCAAAAGATCCCAGTCAATACAGACCTATTGCAGTGCTCCCATCATTCTCCAAAATATTTGAAAAGGCAATGACAAACCGATTATATACATTTCTAGAAAAGTTTAACATCCTAGACACAAACCAATTCGGTTTCCGAAAATATCGATCTACAACCCTAGCACTATATAGATACACCCAAGCAATTTTTAACGCCATAAAACATAAAAGTTATGCGATAGGCCTCCTACTGGACTTAACAAAAGCCTATGATAAGGTATCCCACTCTATCCTACTCACAAAACTACACGGGGTAGGAATCCGAGGAAATTCACTACATTGGCTAAAATTATACCTCTATAATAGACAACAATGCGTGGAAATCGAAAGTATGGATGAAAACTTAAGAGAAATAATAACTGTACTATCAGACAAAATAACAACAAATTGGTCCATTCCCCAAGGCAGTGTCATAGGTTGTATACTATTCCTTATCTATATTAATGATCTGCCTAAAATATGTAATCCCTTCTGTGTCCTATTCGCTGACGACATTTCCCTTCTTTTCAATAGCCCTAATAACTCCACAAACACTAATTCAACTATTATCGAAACCTACAATACATTGAAACTCTGGCTCCAAAAACATAACCTTGAAATAAATGACAAAAAAAACAACATATTACAATTTAAACCATATCAGAAGAAAAACATAAACCTAAAACCAATAACTAAGGTCATAAAAATAAAGGAAACCAGTGAATGTAATTTATTAGGATTGACCCTCGACACTCATCTCAATTGGAAACCCCACATAGAGAAAATTTGCTCAAAAATTTCACAATTCACATATGCTCTTAGTGTTTTAAAAACTAACACTATAAAAGATTGCGCCATGTCCGCGTATTACGGGTATGCATACGCATGGCTCCGATATGGCATCGTCATATGGGGTCATAGCTCAGAAGCAAAAAATTTGTTCATTGCACAAAAAAAATGCCTTAGAATAATTGTAAATATTAAACAAAGGAAAAGCTGTAAACCCCATTTTATCACAGAAAAAGTTCTTACCCTACCCTCTCTTTATATACTCGAAGTGGTCATATTTGTTAGAAAAAACTTAAACCTATTTAATTTTGATAAAAACAAACGCCGTGAAACCAAATTAGCTCTCCCTGTACCCAATTTAGAAATATATAAAAGTAGTCCTGAATACAGATGTGTTAAAATCTACAATAAGTTACCAGATACCATAAAAAATATCAGTAAAGATTGCTCGTTTAAGAATATAGTCAAGTCAAAACTTATTGAAAAGGCCTACTACAATATACAAGACTACATGGACGATAAGTGGTAGAAGACCTACTTAAATATTAAGATTATAGTTTTTATTTTGATTCTTACAGTAAATTTATTATATTATATTTATGTTAGAATTAAGTAATTTAATTGCTGCGCCCTAACAGGGTCATTGTACCGTCATGTAGTTTTAAGGACCTCATGTATCGTGTATGATGGCAAATAAATAAATAAATAAATAAATAAATAAATAAATAAATAAATACTTTAAAGAAATCATGCACAAAAAAAGGAAACCAAATTACAATTTGCACGCCTAATTTGTAATATGTGTTTTGTTTACTTTACGGTTGTGTATGCATTCAATTAATTTCTTGTTGTTAAAAAAAAACTATTTTGTAGTACTAAACTTCTTAATTCATTTAATGTTTGTGTACGACGGAAGTTTAATAAACTTAGACAAAACGCTTAAGTAAATAAAAAATTCGTTTGTATTCCAGCTGGTTTAGATTTGCTAATGATACGTACGAATTATATGTCGTATAATGACCTAAGGTCATGGCAAATGTTAGACTGAATAAAAAAAACAAAATGGTAGATCACATGAATTTAAATAATATATTGCGTGACTAAAATGCTGGCGTGTTTCTAGCTCAACGCATAGGCATTGCCATTCGGCGTGGTAAGCCAACGCTACGCAGCCAACTGGTAGTGGGCTTGCACATTTTGATTGTCTTTAGACATTCAATGTTCGATGGGCAGTGTAACTGTTTTTTTGTGTTAGCGTATTTTGTTTAGTTCATAAAGACATTTGCCAGTAAAAATAAATAAATTATAAAGCAAAATACCACTCCCTCGTAAATCATCAATTTCCGAAAACTAAATTTACGAAGCTGACATTTGACAGGTAAACTAAACTTACCCGAATTATTGTCAATTTAACAAACCGACATTAATACTTAGCCTAATTATTGTCAATTTAACAAACCGACATTAATACTTAGCCTAATTATTGTCAATTTAACAAACCTACATTAATACTTAGCCTAATTATTGTCTATTTAACAAACTGACATTAAAATTAGTAAATTCGCAATATCGTTATAGGGTTCCGTACTCAAAGGGTAAAACGGGACCCTATTACTAAGACTCCGCTGTCCGTCCGTCTGTCTGTCACCAGACTGTATCTCATGACCCGTGATAGTTAGACAGTTGAATTTTTCACACATGATAATATATCTGTCGCCGCTACTACAACAAATACTTAAAAACAATAAAATGAATATTTAAGGGGGCTACTATACAACAAACGTGATTTTTTTGTTCGTTTTCGCGCCATAAGTTCTAATCGGAACTTAAGCGAATGTCTCCATAAGTAAATTTTTTGCAGCGTGAATAGTGAACGACTGAATGAATTTATAACTGTAGTTACAAATTCGCACGTGAAGCGAAGTCGTTTACAAGATTTTTTTTTATTGCATAATAGGCTTGCGATTGGCCGCCAACTCGGCTGATGTTAAGCGACGATGCGGCCTACGATGCATCACGCTTGCCTAGAAGAAACCGATTCACTCTTGACTTGTAGACACCCAGATTGTAACTATCGGAGAACACCCATTCAGGCAGTGCATTCCACAAACTAGCAGTTAGCATAATAAAACAAAATAAATAAATAATAAATAAAAGTGGAATCAAAGCGCTTCATATGGGTTTTCGGAATGTCAACATAAAGCGGTGTCGATTTTAGGTTATATTTGAAATATCGGGAGGTAAAAATAACTGAAAATAGAGCTCCTCACTTACAAACCGTCCTTTTAGTCACAAAATATGAAGTCGGAGGCCCCCAATATTTCAAATATAATCTAAAATCCTTATAAACGACTACGCCTTGTGTATCTCACGTGCGAATCTGTAACTCCATACCAACACACGTATGACATATACGTATTCTTGATTTAATTATCTTCTCGTAAAATCTGCTCTGCTGTCCTTTTGTCCAAGGTCGGAATATGAATAGAGTTTGCGGCAAATGTAGCTAAGTACCGTGACTCGTTGGCATGATGTACTTACTACACATTACTTTACGAACATATAACCTCCTCTTTTTTGGAAGTCGGTTAAAAAGTAACGCGTGCCATCAGCAATAATTCTTTCTTTTAGAAGTGAAAACTTCTTTAGCCGCGTTGAGCGATTTTTAACAGACTTCAAATAATTATCAATATAAGAAACCGATTTATTTTATTTATTTATTTATTATTTATTTCATAAAAATTACAGAACTGGACAAAATTGCTTTCAAATGAAAAAAAGCATCATCAAAATCGGTTCACCCAGTCGAAAGTAATGAGGTAACAAAAAAAAAACGGTGGAATTGAGAAACTTTTTTTTATGCCATAGGTGGCAAACAAGCAGACGGGCCGTCTCATGGCAAGCAATCACCGTCGCCTATGGATACCTGCAACACCAGGGGCATCACAGATACGATGCCGACCCTTAAAGACTCTATTAACAGCCCTTTTGAAGAACCCCATATTGAAGCTACTCGGAAATGCCACAGCTCATTCCACAAATTGCAGGTGTAAGGCAAAAAGGAACGCGTAAAACGCACAGTGTGCGATTTCTAACGCACGTGATTTCTTCTCCTTTTTGGAAGTTGGTTAAAAAACACGTGATTCACTATCCTCACTATAGCACCAAAATAGTATCTACTATAATTATAAGTCCTATACCTGCAGTATTAGGTCCTGCAAGCCGACCGGTACAGGTAATGCAATACTGCAATCTCGATCCTCCCATCATTGCGACACCACACTAGAAACATCCACTTTAACTGGTGAAATACTCCGATGGAAAAGTACTAGTATGCGATTAAAATTATGTACGACCTATCTGACTTTATTCTACAATAAAACTGAGCATGTAAATTTATAGTTTGCAACCTTTTCCGAGATCTTTTATTGCGAGTGAGAACTTCTAGACAAAAAATAAATAAAACAATCATTTAAAAACCAGTTCAGTTAAGTGTAGGTAAAATATATAAGTAGGCAGTATTAGGACGGACGGACAAACAGACAGACAGCGTAGGCTCAGTAATAGGGTCCCGTTTTTACCCTTTGGGTACGGAAAAGCATCAAGTCTGATTTAGGCCTGATGCGCTCGCACCCGCCCCACCACCTTGTATGTCTGATTCCTGTAGCAAGGCGGATGAAATGGCGACGCGCTGCTAGTGATAAATATATTGAAGCGTTATTTCTTTTTTTATTTATACCTACAGCCTCACTTTTATGAGTAATAAGACGGCAACAAGCGACGGGCTACCTGTAGGTGCTGTAGGTAAAAGCTAGGTCACCAACCCCTACAATATACAATACTCGAAGTTGTCGTTGCGTTGTCTCCTTGTGAGGACTATTCACCCTTCGTTTAAAGCAACTAAGGTCATATTTCGAAGGAATGCTCGTAGATTTCACAATTTACAGGTACGTTGCAGAACTAATCAATCAAATCGAACAGTGCGATTTGATCTATTGTTGCTTCCACTCATCTAATGAGGTAAGCGGAAAGGTTCCATAATACCCAATCTGTCTACATAAATAAAAATTTATCACTGAAATGTTTGTACGCGCATAACTTCCGAACGACTGCACCAAATTGGATAATTCTTTTTTATTGTATGAAAAGTGAGTGAGTGAGTGAATGAGGCAGAAGACTGTGAGATATCTATACATATAATATAACCGTAGAGATAAGGTGGAAAGGGCGGGACTAAAGTAGGCTGGAGTACGGGAAAGATGCGGGATTATAGCGGAAAGGGCCATATGGATGTGGATTACAGTATCTATGGGAGAAGAGTGGAGTGGACGGATGCGGGACTAGACCGGAAAGGGTGCAGCTGAATTAAAGTGCAATACGGGAGAGATGCTGGGCTGGCGTGGTAAAGGCGGGTGGAGTGGACGGATGCGGGACTAGACCGGAAAGGGTGCAGCTGAATTAAAGTGCAATACGGGAGAGATGCTGGGCTGGCGTGGTAAAGGCGGGATGCAAGAAGAGTAGATTAAAGAACGAATTTGGGTCTGGGGTGGAATTAGCGGAACGGGAGTAGGGTGGATTGCAGGGCGGACGGACGGACTGAAACTGAAAGGTCGGGACGGAAGTAAAGTGGATTTAGCTAGTACTAAATCATTTATTGCATATTGTGAACTTCACATACAGATTTTAGGTAGCATGTTTGAGATAAGTACGTGTATCACAATATTATGACCCTAATTGGGTATGGCAATAAAGTGCGGAGCGGATCAATTAATTAAATTTCGTGAAAATTTTTGGGTACTTTCTAGAAAATATAAAATTTTAAAAGAATTCAATTTTCCATAGAAAACGGTCATTGACACTCGACAAAATGTATGGAACAGCTGTTTTTTTTGCGATTTCAGGGTTTGTTCAGTAGTAAAAGTTGATCATAATGATGAGTATAATGGACCATCGACTTAGAACACCATTTCTGCTAAATCCTGTATAATGTGTCGATAGCCTTTTTCTTGTTATTGATTTCAAAAGTTTAACCTATGCTTTCGTAAATGCTAATAATATAATTAATATGAAAGAAAGAACTTGCCAAGGTATTAATGACGTACCACGACATTTACAACTGCAGCCTTGAATATAGCTTATAAAACTCATTCCAAATCTCAACAATGTATCGCAATTTTGGCAATCTCTAACTCATAACCTGTCATGTTTCACACCACGGTCTGCGCTTCATATTTAGGTTTCACGCTACTATAATGATAAAGGTAACTCTACACTAGAGTTTTTTGAAATGTGCGATTATGCGACACAATAGTACAAGACTGTATTATGTTATTGCGAATAACAGACCGTAAATAACGATGGTTGTTCCCAATTAAGACTTAACAAGCCGTCGACATAATTAATTATTGTTACGCATCTTAAAATGCTAAAAAAAATTGTACTTCCTGCTCTGATAAATTGTTTACAGCAAACAAAAAAAGTACATAAAGCCGTAAGTTATATTATTATTGCTTTAGGGTGGTAATGATTTAAAATCAGTGTCAATATTTCACCTACAAAAAGCGCCACTGAGAGTCCTGGTTGTTTCTGTACCCTTAGTACAAGATTTGATAGTTTTCGAAAACTTTTTTCGTTTTCGTATTGTTCCATACATTTCAGCAAAGCGCCTCTAGCGGAAACGCGGAAGAACTAAAATCGGTAGTAATCGGCAGTATAGGTTGCTTCACTCGAATACGAAAGAAGGTTTCGAATAGCTTTTAGCCCAGCAATGTATGGAACAAAACGAAAACGAAAAAAGTTTTCGAAAACTATCAAATCTTGTACTAAGGGTACTGCTAAAAGAACAACCGTAAAATCATGTCATAGGCCTTCGAGCGACTAAAAACTCTGGTACTACTAAGTATGTAACCGTTATTTATACAAAATAAACACAAGTTGGTTATGTATGTATTTTCTGATGATGCATACAACTTTTGTACGCAAGCCACCAAGGATTCAAATATTTTGGATTTGGCCTAATGAAACGGGATCACCTACACTACAGGGGCCTATTCATTCACTGTTTATAATTATAGTTTATCATTACACGAATATGCGACTTTTTAATTTTCAATTTGAGACTAAAGTGCAGCATTTGAAGTTAACTCTGTTTACGACTCTAGCGCAGTGAAATTTACTATATTGCATGAAATTACTTAAAATAATGCTTAACGAAACACTACACACCAAGCGAATCGAAGACCTTTTACATTTATAAAAATGCGCGCATTGCCCAGTTTAACCCAGTGTGTTCTCATCTTAAATACGTAATCTAACGTAGGTCAGTACTTACTTTTGCGTAACCTTGACCCACTCCAATTTCTGTGGTATGAACTTAAACGATGTTGATATAACGAATTTTGTTCCTTTAACTATGTCTTTAAAATGTTTTATATGTGTAGTAGCCATGTTCAAATGTTCTAAAACTGATTTTTTGTTCTGAGATCGTAGTGCAAGGTTTGTTTTGATTGCGGATATGCGCAGAGATTTATAATATTGCACGTCATACTACCGGTATTTTAACTAGTAGTGGCTTGGATATTTTGCTTGTTATAGTACTAAAGGCTTCAATAGTACAATGGCATTTTCTACATGTTTCCTCCTCAGCAGCAGAGTAATGGCAATTGTGACATCAAGAATGCAATCAGTATCTGAAGAACGCATCATCGGACCGTTCCAGCTTTTTTCCGGCTGAAATTCCTTCCGAACTTCGGTACGGAGACGATATTGAATACATTGATGAGTTTTGTACATTATAGGCGCTGCAAACAAGAAGTTTAGAAGAAAACAATTGAACTGATGGTATTTGTCTGGACTGGGCCAAAACTAAGAAAAACATCAGGTTCAGTATCCGCCTATCATGTTTCCGCTGCTGGGAACAATTACAAGCCTAGCCTCAGAGTGAGAGGGTGGGCTTTAATCTGCCTCCATGCGGGCCGCCAGAGTGGGCACGAGAAATCGACACTGCTTCATGGTTGTTATTACGAAAACCCATACGAGGCGTACGAACTATTTTATGCGCTGCCTGGGTGCGAATGGGTGTTACGCGGTTTTTAAAATCTGGGTGTCTTCAAATCACTCTTTCTTCTAGGCAAGCGTGCTACATCGTAGACCGCATCATTGCTTAACATCAGGCGAGTTAGCGGTCAAACGCAAGCCTATTAATTATTAATAATAAAAAACTATTTACTGTTAGCAGGCCCATAATTAAGTATCTAATGTTCTTTCGCTTGTAATTTTTACTACAACAGAGGTTGTGGTACAGTGTACAAATGAGGAATGTGATTTTGTAATGAAATATTGATATTGTTTTTACCATCGATTATGATCAAAATTAACAACTGGGCACTGACAAGCTTAACAGACTTGTTTCTGACACTCAATTTGCAACATTTATCACTTACGTGCAAATGCTAGTCAAGATTAAGTGAGTAGGTAGTACTTAGGGAAAGAGGTCGCCCGAAGAATCCAACTAGGATGGGCAGCGTTCGGGAAATTGCGTGAAATCTTCCCGTCCAAGATACCACAGTGCCTAAAGACAAAGGTCTTTGACCAGTGTGTGTTGCCAGTGATGACATATGGTACTGAAACGTGGTCCTTAACTGTTGGTCTTTTGGAAAAACTCAGAGTCACACAACGGGCAATGGAGAGAGCTATGCTCGGAGTTTCTTTACGCGATAAAATTCGGAACATAGATATTCGCCAAAGAACCAGGGTCACCGACATACTCGTAGCTATTAAAATCTGCAAGTTGAAGTGGCAATGGGCAGGCCACATCGCTCGAAGAACTGATAACCGATGGGGAAGAAAGGTTCTTGAGTGGAGACCGCGAACCGGAAGACGCAGCGTAGGTAGGCCTCCCACTAGATGAACCGACGACATTGTGAGAGTCGCGGGCATCCAGTGCATGCAGATGGCAGGATGTCCTTCAGTGTGGAGGTTAAAGGGGGAGGCCTATGTTCAGCAGTGGACGTCTTCTGGCTGATGATGATGAGTAGGTAGTAAGACTTTAGCTTTTAGAGACTTAGATTTTTGTCCAGCGGATATAGATCCGCTGAACAAACATCTAAGTCTAAAACTCACAGGTTCGAATAGTTTGAGGTAATAGATCGCATTTCTTTTACATATCGGACTGCCACGAAAAATCGACACCGCTTTATGGTTGACATTCTGAAAACCCGTACACAGCGCTTTGATTCCACTTTTATTGTGGGAACTGCTAGTATGCGGAATGCGCTGCCTGAATGGGTGTTCCACGATAGTTAGAATCTGGGTGTTTTCAAGTCAAAAGTGAATCGGTTTCTTCTAGGCAAGCGTGATCCATCGTAGGCCGCATCATCGCTTAACATCAGGCGAGTTGGCGGCCAAGCGCAAGCCTATTTAAGAATTAAAAAAAAAAACACTCGCATGGAGATGAACTTTTATGAATAACTGGATAGATAAAATGTGGATTGCTTGAGAATCGTGGACCTGGGTTTGGTTTGACATTGCAAACGAAGAATTACACTAATAACCTTCTCTAAAAATTTAATAGATTATAAGAAATTTGACCTCTGACACAGCAATTTTTCTCATCAAACATATCTTTCAACATCATTTGCGGACGTGTCGATGATTGGTGCCAATGTTTGCGATAGATTGCCAACATGGCCTTGTGGTGAGGGCGCGGTCAATGCTGTCATTGCAATTATTTGATCAAATGGTGCAAAGCATGACTTGCTTGATTAATGTAGTAAGGTCGTTGAAAGTACTCGTGAATATAATAATCAATATAACAATCAGCAGCAGGGAGAAGAGAATAGTGTTATAGAGTTTTGGCACCAACTTGGGAAAAAAAATGTTTTTTACCGACTTCCAAAAATAAAGAGTTAGGTACACTTTTGTATTGCTTGTTACCTCATAACAGTCATAACTCTCGATTGGGTGAACCGATTTTGATGATTATTTTTTTACTTGAAAGCTGAAGCAGAGATCTGTCCTTTTTAAACAATTAATTGAAAAAAATAATGAAATCAGCCTATTTTTGAATGAGGAAACAGAAGAATCCGAGACGATGATTTTGTCTACTTTTCGTAGGTATAAATCGATCCGAGCTACAGTTGTCCTTATTGCGCTCTACGGGCAGAGGCTCGAGGTCAGGGGAGGGTCGGTCTAATACGTATACAGTTAGAGAAGAGACATGTAGTCGATAATTGTATCGACACATTAGTGCTGTCCATCGATATCGATATGTGACGGTTCTCGTCTTTAGTTAGTGTTTTGTGTGTGCAGTGAATTTAGCACATTACTGCAACGGCCGGCAAGTTAGGATTTGGACAAAATTGTTGACGCACAACATGATTTATTTTTACTATGGAAACTGACGTGGTTTTCACACATAACACATTTAAGTACGAAAAGAAAGAATTAAAAAAAATATTGTAACTTGTGTATCAGGAATATCAGGATCGTAACAAGTGGAAAAATTTATAAATAAATAATTCTCTTAATATTAGTTAATTTTGTTGAGATATTTTTTCAAAATTTTATTCAAATACATTAGGTTATTACGTTGCTAAGTGATTAGATTATAGCTTATCATCATCAGCCAGAAGACGTCCACTGCTGAACATGGGCCTCCCCTTTAACCTCTATACTGATAGTGATCGACATCCTGTCATCTGCATCCACTGGATGCCCGCGACTCTCACAATGTCGTCGGTCCATCTAGTGGGAGGCCTACCTACGCTGCGTCTTCCGGTTCGTGGTCTCCACTCAAGGACCTTTCTTCCCCATCGGTTATCGGTACTTCGAGCGATGTGGCCTGCCCAATTGCCACTTCAACTTGCAAATTTGAATAGCTATGTCGATGATTCTGGCTCTTTGGCGGATATTCACGTTTCGGATTTTATCGCGCAAAGAAACTCCGAGCATAGCTCTCTCCATTGCCCGTTGTGTGACTCTTGAGTTTTTCTAAAAAGCCAACAGTTAAGGACCACGTCTCAGTACCATGTTATTACTGGCAACTGGCAACACACTCTGGTCAAAGACCCTTGTCTTTAAGCACTGTAGTATCTTGGACGAGAAGATGTCACGCAATTTCCCAAATGCTGCCCATCTGAGTTGGATTCTCCGGCTTCGATGAAATGATACTGCCAACCTCGATTTTCAGTTTCGACATTTGGCTTTTCGCAATAGACGAATTCTTTGCGAACACTTTCGAGCCTTGGTTCCACTCAATTGCGTACCTAATACATCTTGTATTATAGGAACTTAGATCGTGTTGCACCGATTTCGAGATTCGTCTATTAAGTTTGCCATATTCCGACATATCAGCTGAAGGTTGCAGTCTCATCTCAGTCAGATCTTTCATTAGCTTAATGGTTTCATCTGAGAGCTTCTGAAGTCTTTTCCGGCGTGGGGTCTTAAATAACTTGGACCCCACTGCTTGGACAGTTTCCACCAGCCCATTGTTTAGTACGAACAGTTCCGCTTTCGGCCCTGGAAGTGATTATGCAATTCGAGTTGGAAGTCCTTAAAGTTTTGGAGTTGAGTATGATCAGAATGGAGCGTGGACTTCACCAGACGCGACCTCTCGAGCTTGTTGATATTCAATGTGCCTCTGACAATACGGTGATCGCTACCGGTTTTCACCTTGCTGATCACGGAGACATCATTGAATATTCGCTTCTTGGTCGTCATGATGAAGTTGATCTCATTTTTGGTCGAACCATCGGGGCTCATCCACGTCTACTTCCTGCATGGTCGCTTCTGAAAGAAGGAGTTCATCAAATAGAGTTTCTCCTTCTCCATGAAGTCAACCAGCCGCTGGCTCCTCGAATTCCGCTGTCCATACCCATATGACCCCACTCTTAACTCATCAACATTCCGCGTCCCACCTTTGCGTTGAAGTCACCCATAACAACGGTGAAGTATGTTACGGCGGTATGTATGGTCTCGGATATCTCCTCAAGTCCTCATACAACACCTCTACTTTACCTACTTTGCTTTAGATTATAGTTAAAGTTATCCCATAGGAACTGTACATGGTAATCCTATCCATAACTATCATCACATTCTAGACCGGCACCCTCACAGGAAGTTTTCAAGCGTCGTGTGAAACTGCACTATATCTTGGAGTAGCTACTGTATCGTTATTAGCTCGCTTTATGTTCATAAGTATGTATGTATTTAATATACATACTTATAAACGTGTATATTATTTTAACCAAAAACTTGGTTATTTGAATTTTTCACATAATTTTGAGGTTATGTGAAAAAATTATTGTGCCAAAAGTTGTAGATCTTTTTATTACCTACAACTTTGCCATTAATCTTTTTTCCATAGAACTTGTAGTTTTGCCGGAAATCGAGATAAACCATTTTTTACCCTTAACCCCCTTCCCCCCCTCCCACGAGGGGGGGGGGGGGCTCCCATTTCCCAAACTCAGATCGCCTGTAATTAGGGTTCCGTAGCCCGACAAGTAACCCTTATAAATTCATTCTGTCCGTCCGTCTGTCTGTCCGTCCGTCCGAATTTTTTAAAACCTAACTTCTGTAATTATTAAGATAAAAAATTAAATTTAAATAATAATTACAGTAATATAATATAGATCTAAATTTTAAAAGTATAAAAAATATATTATATTGCATTTTAGGGGTGGCACTCGTACATGTGAAATGGGGATGAAATTGTTTTTTTAATCCACTTACTCGTGTGGGGTATCGTTGAAAAGGTCTTTTAAAATGAAGGTAAAGTTTGATACATCACTTTTTTATAAAGTCTATACCTTGCGAAATATGGCCCGCCAAAGTGGCAAAAAGTTGCCCCCCCCCCCCCTTCCTTTTGTAAACTAGACATAGAAACTTGAGTCTTACAATACATATAGATCATATTTAAAACCTTAATTCAAAATTATTTTGAACATTATCTGATGATGACTTTTTGAGTAACAGCGATAAAACTGTAATAAATTCAAAGCGTATCCAAACAAATAATATTTTTCAATCAGTTTTCTCTATGTTTGAACCATAAAAAGTATATGCTATGTCGGGAATGTCGGGATGGTACATCTCTGAAATTTGGCTAAGTCCACAGAGCTTCGTTCGTTCGAATTTTTCTATAACTATCAATTTCTGAACTATGACTACAATTATATGGCTTTAGTTACGGAACCCTACCATATGCGTGTCTCGACACGCTCTTGGCCAATTATTTATTTTTCCTTTCATTTTTATCATATTCTCCTCCTTTTCTAATGGGTTTCATCTTTCATCCTAATGTGTTTTTTTTTGTTTCAAAAATTATCGACCCTGGTCTATTTGGCGTAGTCGGTTAGTAAAATATGAGCAGATCGCAAAATAACAAAAATCACTCGACATTCGGCAAACGACGATATCAACTAGCCGAGTAGACCGCGAGGCGAAATGAATTTGTAGGCAACTAGGCATTCAGTGCGGGAGCACGGGCGGGCACGCACACACGCACAGTCTGTTCGACACGCACACGTCGATAGCTCGCTGGTCAGGGCGCAGCGCGACAGCAATAGAGTTGCTAAATACCTATTCATCAAATTTCTTGGCCGTGGTATACCGGCTTAACAAACTGGAGACATCACGATGGCTAAAAAGCTTATTGGAATGACAATGGTCGGAACTAAGTGGCTTGTAGGCGTGACTGGTGACCACGTAACTATAGATTTACACCTCATATCTGACAAATAAGGGAGATATGGTAGGGTAGCGTGGTGGGTGCGAAAGCATCTGGCCTAAACCAGGCTCGATGCCTTTCGTCAAACTCGCCCAGCAGATGATCTTGCCGACTCTTTCGCATGTGGACTTGTAGTTTATTCATAGGTGTTGTGTAAGTTGCTTAGTGTGCGTGAAATATGTGTAAGTGAGCCGTACTTACAGGTTTGTGTTAAGCGGTACAGCGGTGTAGTGAAACAAGGAGACATTTGAACACGCTTGATAATTGTACTAAGGCACATCTCCCTTGTTTGTTTGATCTACGGTTTCAGCCATAGATATTCGAAGCTATGGACACCGGGCCAGCATCCAAAAATGGCCGAACCAAACGTAGAATAACAGCGTAAATTATTTTGTTGTTAGTCCTGTAATGTATCTGAATTTAATTAAATAGGTACAACTTAGGTTTTTTTGTGAATTTTGTACTTGAAACATGCATTTGCAATTAATTGTGTTTATCAACTGTGTTTTAAAACGGTGAAAGAAAACATCGTGAGGAAACCGGTATGTCCAAGAACCTAAAAAGTTTGAAGATATAATTATGTCATTCACAAACATGCACTGGTCTAGCATGGTGGATTACGACCCACCTTCTCTCTCTGAGAGAAGGCCTTTGTCCCAGCAGTGGGATCATGATAGGCTGAAATTATGATGATGATGAATTGAAGTAATTTTTTTTCATGTATTTGTTTTTGAGAAAACATAACTAAGGACGTGTTGTGTCCGCGTTCACTGTGTACGTATTATCATGATGATCAGATATTTAGCTGTCGTTGATGTTGAATGAATGAAATAAGTTTTAAAAGATATAGTAGAATTGATTATTTAATCGTTCTGTGAATTTTTGGCAAGCTTTGGCCAGACCTGCAAGAGAAACTTTAGATTAATTATTACTTTATGAAACTTTGTCGATGAATCTATATAAAGTTTTGGTAAAAGATAAAAATAGATTCCACAAATAAGCAGGCCGAACGACATATTGTAAGCAGTAACCTCATCTTAAGACTACCTGCAACTCTGGGTGTCCAGATTCGTTAACCCCAAACGAATTTACCGCTTCGTGGCAAATGGATAAATTTTTAAACTAAGATTACTAGATTATCAACTGGACAGATTCGCAAATGAACGGATTTGCAAACTTAGACGAAAGAAAAAATAATTAATACTTGTTTTACTAAAAAAATAACTGGGACAATATTGCACACATGGTCATCTGACCCCAAACAAAGCAAAGCTTGTAATATGGCTGCCAGAGACTGCTATATATAGATATATATTTTTAAATACATACTTAAATAGATATTAACACCCAGACATAGAACAAACACAAATGTTCATCACACAAATGTTTGTAAAAATAAAAATAGGCAACATAATTTTTTCATATTTTTATGGTAACCATTTTTTTGAATGACTCCATATCGCAGCATGCCGTGAAAACGTACTCTAAATGCTAAACTCTATAAACAATGTTTAAATCTCGAATTATCACTAGTCAATTACAAAATATAAAAGCAAATATTGTAGGATAACCTTCATGCCACGATCGGTGTCCACATTTGCGACACCGCTTGCGAAAGCCCAGCGTCGGACGACCGGATATTTATGGAATGCCGACTTTTCCTACTTTAGCATTTAGACTGCAGACTTTGCACTATCTTGTATACGCTTAGTTACAAATCATCCACTTTGATCCTGGGATGAATATATTAACTTAGGGACGTCACCTAAAAATGAAGAAAGTCTACATATTTGCAATAAATAAAGAATACAAAAGAATAAAAAAAATTACTTAAAGGCCTTACTTTCACACGACTACGACCCGCAAAATCTTCAATAGTACATTGTTATCCTAGGGGTTCAAATAAGTCTCTGACCCCGAGAAAAACTCTGTGCTTTTCATTACGAATACAAGGAAACTAAAAATAAAAACATGAACTGACACAGGCAAATGCATGAGAAGTGCGGGATCATAATCCTCTAAAAAAAAGGTGGAACATGGTTCAATGGATGGATGGATGTATGGATGGATGGATGGATGGATGTATGGATGGATGGATGTATGGATGGATGGATGTATGGATGGATGGATGGATGGATGTTTGTTACTCAATAACGCAGAAACGGCCGGATGGATTTGGATGAAATTTGGAATATATATTGCTTATGTCCTGAATTAACACATAAGCTACTTTTCATCATTATCATCATCATCACGCGGGTGAAACCGCGGGGCGCAGCTAGTAGTTTTATAAAATCAAGGAAATGTTAACTGATAATTGAAAAGGATCAACATTTTAGGAAAAAAATCTCCAATACTTTTTCGTTAACTCATGTTTCTTAACAAACAAAAAATAAGGTATACATGTAAGTTTTTACGGCCAACGTTGTGTGTAGTTTTGATGCTGAGTTATCACTTTAAAAGCGATAAGCACTTTTGCTGTCAAAAAGTTATACGACTGCTTAAAAAAGGAGTGTTCATTTTTAGGCTATGGATATATGTGAAGGGTATGTATGTAGATTTCTTAATTCCGTAAAAAAACACATACTACCTATTACAGTTAGTACAACTATACAACTTCAAGAAAAATGTTTTTTTTTTCAATATCTCTGACCAAATTTATCGTTATCTTCTAAACTTTTCAAACAGATTCAGCAAATATATAAAAAATACAACATTATATACATATAATATGTATATATACAGCGCGATAGAAAAATAGAGAGTTGTTATGTGTTATAGTTATAATTAAATTTGTGTTTTTAATTTGAATATACGTTGAAATAATTTAATAACAAGCTACATATACGAGTAGGTAGCTTGAATGAAATATTCCGTGACCAAAAAATCTGTAAACAAGTATTTTTTTTATATATATACAAAAACTTGTATATATTTCAATTGGTGATATTTTAATGCGGCTGTGATAGGTATGGATTAATACATGATTGGGATCGTGATCGCGAACGCGTGCCATCTTGCTCACGCGCATGGTGCGAGTAAGTAGATGGAACGGATTGACACGCGATCACGATCACAATCCGAATCACGAAAGGACTCCACAATAACCCCGCAGGTCGCTTATTAGGTCTTAATCTTACCAGTGCTATAATATGATGAAACTTTTCATAGTTTAAACGTTCACCTATTTCGAAACACTGTATGTGTCAATCACAACTAAATCTAGAGTATAGGAACTGGTATTTATAATACATGAGATCCGTAACAAGCTGATCGTTAAATTACAACCTTTGTTCTGCAATTATGAGAAGTAATTATTTATGTAGGATTGAAGGAAAGTATGTTTTTCTACTTTTAATAAGCTTTTATTTAATTTCACCTGTCCCGGTGTCTGTCTGCAATCAAATATGCAATATAGGGCAATGTTTCCAGCTAAATTACAGGGCACACAGAGATTTGGCATCTTACGTCTCGGGGTGACGAGCGCAGTGCATTGCCATCCAGGGTTTTGAACAGTTGAAGTACAAAATTCTGAGTGGCGTTGAGCTGTTATGGGCAAGCGTGAAGAGCCATCAGGCGAGCGACTTCACTCGTCTCGTTACCCAGTATCATATAAAAAAAAAGCAAGTAAAATTTGATCCTATTTCCCGGTGTTCGATTGAGCTAAAATTTGGCATACTTGTCAAGTTCCGATGACAATACAATATTATGGTGTACAAGGGCGTCGCCATTGCAGCTGTCCCCCCTGAAGATTAAAAAAAAATTGCAACTGCAAAGAAAGTCTGATTGCTCTTGTAGGTACCTATAATTCATATTTTTCTCATCCTCCATAGTATTAATTTGCCTCCCTCCCCCCTGGGCCATGGGCTGGTGACGCCCTTGATGGTGAATAGTAGACTGGCAATATTTGAACCACAGAAAAGTGAAGTTTTTTTTCTTTTCTGTGGTTTGAACTCGTTTCGATCAGCACGCCATACCGATCACAAATTTAAAAAAAGATTTGTAAAAAAGTTATTTTTCAGTAAAAAATATTTTATTTATGCTCACCGCCAGACGTCGTTATACTGTAAACGTCGTCAAATGTTATAAATGGTATAAATTTGGCACACACGTGTTTAGATTTTTTATTAGTAAATATATAAAAAAACTATTGCAAAAAACAATATCATTCAGCTTTGGTAAATTATTGGGCAATAAAAAACTGTACATAACATAATCGGCATAACCATATAGATATTCAGCATTTGTTAGCTTGAAGTTTTTTTGTATATCACTGAATTCAATGTACGTATATATATTATATAAAATTGATATATCCACATGTTACATATATGTATAAATACATTCGGGACATATTTGGGACATTATTGCGCACACATCTGATTCCAAAACTAGTAGTAATATGGCTGCCAGAGACTGATATACATACTTTTTATTTAAATACATACTTAAATAGATATGAACACCCATATATAGAACAAACACAAATGCTCATCACATGAATGTTTGTCCTATGTAGGAATCGAACCCACGCCCCCAAGCGCAGAAGGCAGGTTCACTACCAACTGGACCAACGGAGCTATCATATAGGTAATATATCAAAGAACTTGTACACGTTTTTAGAAAAAATAAATAAAAATTGCGCGTTATAAAACGAAAATAACGCAATGTAGGAAGAAAATATCAAAAAATATACAAATCTTATTAATTTCAAAGTTATGCCAAAACACCAAGAAATACGATAAAAAATTGTGTCCATAAAGACAACCTAACCGCAATTGTAGTATACCGACATTTAAAATTCTTCTGTCATCGTTAGAAAATCAATAAAGCACACATTATAAAAAAAACATAAAAAAAGATTACCGCACCTATTCGTTTTAAAGGCGTTTATATTACTTTTTGTAGTATAATGTATTATCTGGGACACTATTGCACACATGGTCATCTGACCCCAAACTAAGCAAAGCTTGTAATATGGCTGCCAGAGACTGATATACCTACATATATATTTTTAAATACATACTTAAATAGATATTAACACCCAGACATAGAACAAACATGTATTATGTACCTTTTATTCACTGAATACATATAAGTACAAGCTTTTACCAAATATTAACGAACAGAAACAGAATTATTTAGTACGATGTACAAAGTAAATTGTTTTTTTCTTGTGTAATTATTTTGTAACCTGTGGTTTCATTTTTCATAACATTTCTAAATTGTCACAGTATAAAAGCGTAAAGGCGTCGTCATGTTGCAGAAGTTACTGCCCTTAATTCGCATGTTAGGGCTAACCACAAACCAGCTGTTTAACACTTCATTAACAAATTCTGACCACACCAAAGCCTCTATTTGCAACGTGTCAGAAACTATCAGAATACGAAGAAGTAAGTTAAGTATACCTTCTTTTAATTCTTATAAGAAAAATAAGATGAAGAAAGATGTTATTTTTGTGAATTCGATTAGATGTTCGCTCTTGGAGTATGCCAGCGAGCCATGGAGCGCAGTATCTTAGGAGTGAAACTTATAGACAAGATAAGAAACAGAACTTCGCTTCAAGACTCAGATTCCCGCCATAGCTCAGACGGCCGCTCGCCTAAAGTGGGACTGGGCCGGTCATGTCAGTCGAATGTCGGAGGATCATTGGGCCAAAACCACAACACAGGCTTCCACAGGATGGCAAACGATCTCCCGGACGGCCTAGACGGAGATGGAGGGATGAACTGGACTCCTACTTGAAAGACTGGACCAAATTGCCCAACAGAGACGAATGGAGGGAGGGAAGGGAGGTCTTTGCCTTGCAGTGAGACGATATAGGCTAATATAAATAAAAAAATATAAAAATATATTAAAATATACATACATATATAGGATGTCGTTCAGTGTGGATGTTATAAGGGGAGGCCTGCGAGTATGTTCAGCAGTGGACGTCTTCTGGTTGATGATGATGATATACATGTAAATAAAATAGTGTTTTCTGAACCACAATTTTTAGAGGATTCTCATAATTATAATTTCTTGAAATAAGAATAGTTTTAAGTATTTTGCACTTACACAATTGATTTTTCTTGATTGAATCATGCGTCACCTTGCAAAAAAGTGTTTTTTTTTTAAAGAATCTCCGAAACAAATAAGAAAACATAACCATTATAAACAAATGTATATAAATATTTCAATGTAATAAATAAATAAAAGTTAATAAAAGGCACGGACCCTGGAGTCTGTGGAGAGATGTAAATAAAAAAAATGTCTATAGAGTCAAATAATTAACTCAAATTCCTTATTGTACTTAAAGAGAGGTAAAAGAAATACACTAGTGAAACGTCAAAAAAATGACTATGGATTTAGTTGGCCACTAATCACATCACATCACACATCATCAGCCAATTAACGTTCACTGTTGGACAAAGGCCTCCCTCATAGAGAGGGGTGTTGCCATAATCCCCACGCTTGGCAGGCGGCTTGGGGATCGCAGTACGTTCACCGTGTACTATTAGGACGCTGCTGCCCATCCTACGGTGGTTCTGGTCACAGTTTTAGGACATACCCGGGTGTCCACTAATAAATCGTTTGAATTAAAAACTTTTTCAGGCAAACGAAAAACTTATCTAAAATTCAAGTAAGAATTTAAAAAAACTACTTGTTTTTTCATAAACAATGTAAATCTTCTTCCTTGTTTCTGACTGACGCTCGTGTATAATGAGGCCGAAAGTGCTATGCAGTTAAGTAATGATAACATTTACGTTTTAGTTTTGCAATGTTGGTCGCGAAATTCGCCACTATTTACGACATTACAGTTTGATCTTTGCAATTCTATTGTGCGAAATAGAATAGATGGTTGAAGTCAGATATAATTATGCACTAAAAAGATAAATAATGTAAAGGCATTCTATAAGATTATGTATGTGTAAGAATTGAATAATTACGCTTTTGCTTATTACAGCAAAAGAAATTGAGATGTCTTTACACATAAGTGGTTTTGGGGGGCGAATTTCTTTAAATGTTTAGTGACAAATTATTTTATTATAGTCATGTAGTAAATAATTAGCTAAGTACTAAAGATTGTTTCAACCTACCAAACAAATATGTTAAGTGAAAACTAACCAATTATTCAAAGTCAAAAACTAAATATTAAGTTACAGTGATTGGAATATTTACCGTGCTAATATTTTGGATGGAGGTCCATCAATGGAGGTTATCACTGTGAATATCACGTTAATAATAGTATAATTGTAGTGATAGTTTAAAAGTGTTTTTAAATGTTATGTTAAAGTATAATTTAAACACTTTGAAGTATAAAACAAAAATCTTTGAGCAGACATCACTACAGTTTACATCATTCTCTATCAGAACAATCAAACTAAAAACTATATGAACACAGTTACAAAAAGTCAGGATTTTGTAACTCTCAGCTAACAAACAAAAAAGATCAGAAATAGCACTTTTGCCAGGTCTTGTTATGCTGTAGTATGCAATAAGTAGGTATTATCTTGCAGTTGCGATACGACTTTTAATTTATTACGTCTATTTTGAACTTTTGATGATCACTTTTGTAATTTTATACAAGTTTCCATCACACGAAAGTTTTGTATTTTTAAGCGACTTACAAAAAGGAGGAGGTTATGAATTCGATTGTTTTTATTTTATTTTTATATTTGTTACCGCAAAACTTTTGACTGGATGTACCGATTTTGATGATTCTTTTTTTATTCGCTAATGCTTTCCATTTGATTCCATTTCAATTTGGCCCAGTTATGATGAAGTCGGTTTTTTATATTGAGAATTATGAGTGGCTAGTTTCAAAAAGTTTAGATATAATGTTTTTTTTTTACAAAAACATAAGACTAAGATATGATTTCTTGGACATAACAAACGGGATTCGTCCCCTCATTTTCTCTTCAGCAGGCCTAGCGCAGGCCGTGGACAATAGCAGATTATACAAGTAAAAAAAAAGAATTTAATCGGGTGCATAACTTGGATCCCAAGAGAAGCAAACGATTAGAGAGTAGGAACCCGATTGTAGCGAGGGATTATAGAGGAGAATCTTGAGTGGGGTGAGGGATACAAAGATCAAAATGAATGAATTTTTTCAGGAGTTATGTACTCTACTTTTTACCATTGACCGCGAGAAAATAAATAGTACTCAGTAGTATTTATATTTCCTATGACATAAAACAACCACGATAATAATAAAGAAACAATTTTTTTATATCCTATACTGTACAATAGTTTCATATTTCTTTTTAAACATGTTCCATAATTGTACTTTTTATATTCAACAGGGCCTCTTGGTGTTGGCTTCGGCTCCACCAATGTCTACCAAATGTCCGGGCTAGAGTCGAGAATGTAATTAAATAAAGAAACTAAAATTGACGGTTTTTTTTTCTTAATTTAAATTGCATAGCTCAATGGAATAGCGCATTCAGCCAGCCAGTACGTTTTATTTCTTTTGTGTACATAATTCGTATAATTCGTGCTTGTTCCAAATTTTTTTTTTTTTATTAACTCAGTGACTAAAAGAGAGTTTTATTCACTGTTGAATGAATCAAATGCCCATTTTTGAGGGGTAAAAATTGTCTTTCCACCGCCGTTTTTATCTGCGCGTAGACGTGACAATGCTAGGATATGGGTAGATACGTTTGTCCTTTTCTCGCGGGATAAAAAAGACGTGGAATATTTTCGTTAAATTTAAAAGGAACTACCTTCAAAAACATCTATTCAATAAAAAATATTCATTGAGATCGTCATGTTCACTCATCGGAGAACTCAAGGCGTAATTATTATACACACAAAAAAAAACAGTCGAGAACCCTTTTTTAGAAGTCGGTTTTTGTCGGTAGTCGTTTTTTAACCGACTTCCAAAAAGGAGGAGGTTCTCAGTTCGGTGAGAAAAAAATCTGATTGTTAACTATCCTTTAACAAGGCGGAAAACTAATTTCGAATATTTTACAGTTAGGTATATGATTATTTGCGGGATCTTTACCGTGGTAAGAAGCTCCCGATATTTCGGCGCCGTTACAATGCACCATATTCACGGGAAGACTGAAGAATGCGAGTGGTTGGTCGAACTGTTCAATGTTAGGTGCAGACAAAACGATCTACCCTCATTCTTAGTCTCCCTCTTTCTTAGATGTCGAATATTTTGTTTACATTGCACGGAAAATTTACGCATGATTAAGTCGGTTATCGCTTTCGGTGGTTTTATAAGAGCATTTTTCTATTTCTTCCGGCATACCATAAAATAACAACACAAAAATCACTTTATAACATTTGCCATGTTATTCTAAAGATAATGCCCAATCGATTTTATTAAATCCTCTCTCAGTAATTTTTTAACTTCAAAAATGTTAAATACGTGCGAAAGAGATAGCTATGGCCGTCGAGTGTACATCCCTAGATGTACACGGGATGGACAGGGACAGAATTAGCGTGGATTGCTCTTAAGGCCTTTGGTTCGCGTCCGCCGTCATTTCAATGAGCTCCTAGCCCATTGAAATCCATCAAATTGATAATTGGAAAAGCATTTTAGCATATTTTTTTTACATATTGTGAAAATGGGATAGGGGTGAAGAGTCTGACAGCTCAAATTTTGATTGGTGACATTATTATTATATGACTATTGAATATTGACATTGTTTAAATAGCGCTATATTAATTTTACTTAATCTTGTGACATAAACGTAAATGCATGTTCATTTTTATGTCAATAAATAATTTGAATTTAAATCAGCCCAAACAATATTAAGGCCACAGAAAAAAAAAACTTTGTTAGATCACGTCGGATAGCACTGGTCACTACATGGTCATGGTCCACAAATAAGGCTTCTAATGAGTTTCGGTGCAATTATGGACCATATAATGGTTATTGTCACGTATCAGTGGCACAATAATATGGTAAGGGTTACCTATTAAACAAGTAATATGACTGACAATGATCATTATAATTGTAATCATCTTTCATGGCATTAAAATAATTTTATTATTAAATACCTAATGTACTTTTGATTACACCATATTATTTGAATCACATTGAGATTAAATTTTAACGGATATTTTATTTATGGGAATTACTCCAGTATGATTAAACTACGTATGATTACTCCGACTATTAGTATCCGTACCTATAAATGAAATTTGTGAAAACCACATCAGTTTCCATACTAAAATATTATATGTTTATACGATTCTAAGGACGTTTTCATGAGTTCAAATAAAAATCCCATTGAAAAAAAATAACACTTTCATTTCCCCAAATTTCCCAATTTTCCGGGCAATTTCTTCCTTTTATAACCTTATTCCAACTATTACGAAGATATTTAAAAGAAAAACCAAATCAGTCTTGCAGGCCTAGCACGGGCCGTGGACAGATTGTCTTTCCACCGTTTTTATCCCGCTAGAAAGAGACAAACGTATCCATATTCTAGCTCCGTCGCGTCTACGCGCGGATAAAAACGGTGGAAAGACAGTTTTTCCACGACCCGTGCTAGGCCTGCAGCGGTTCTCAAGGGATTATCAACGAATAGTATTTAATTTTTATTTCTATATGTATATAGAAGGATGATTATCAGTTTAGAGCATTTACTTGACTATGCGAAACTGCGATAAATAGCAGTAGTTTAATTGGATAGCAAACATACTGACTAGATAAATAAAAAAATAAACGAAAAAAGTATGAGATTTTGTAATCATCTGTTTTGTTTTTTTATGATATTGGGTGACGAGATAAGCAAAGTCGCTCGCCTGATGGCTCTTCACGCTTGCCCATAACAGCTCAACGCCACTCAGAATTTTGAACTTCAACAGTTCAAAACCCTGGATGGTAATGCACTGCGCTCGTCACCCCGAGATATAAGATGTCAAATCTCTGTGTGCCCTGTAATTTCCCTGGAAACATTGCCCTTCAATCCGGAACAGTAGTGTTTGCACACTACTGCTTGGCGGTTGAATAACTGGCAAAGGTGTGGTACTTCCCCAGGCGGACCCCTGCAAAAGAGTCCTACAAAAAAAGAGAGAGAGTAGAGTAAAATAATTTATCTCAAGTTTCTGATTGTACTTGAAGCGATGTTACTACATCGCTTCACTGCGGAATTACACTATAGATTCGTTAGAAAAATGGTTTTGAAGATCGACTTCAGCTAATTAACACTTGATTCAGTCAACTATCTACTTCTCCATGTTTTTTGTAAAATGCAGGAAGACTGACTGAAAAAATCCGTAGGCAGAACTAGTAAAAATGAAATAAAATAAACGAGGACGGTATTTTAATTCTTAAAGCTATAGAACTCGGTCTATATTTTATCCACATATTAATATGATTAATCACCTCACGGCTACGTTCCAGTTTTGTGCAAACCGAAAACTTCAATAGAAATTTAACTATTACATATCAATGCAAATTCAATAAATGAGATGCGGTCGCCATCATGATTATTGCAGCTGTACTGTATCGCACATTTTGGAAGTTTACTAAAGGACATATCCAATTTGATACTAATTAAGGGCAACTCAAATTCCGTCAACTAGAAATAAAAAAGTTGGCCATCACGGGACGCCCGCGCGCCCGGCAGATGTAAAACAGGGGTATAGCGAAATAATTTTCGCAGCTGAAAAAACCAAAAAACACGCTTTGAAATCGCTTATCTTGAAAATCATAAGTAAGGATGGGCCCACTTTTTAATTATTGCATTGTCATTGGTTCTTGATAAGTGTTAAATTTTTTATAATATAATTTGACGTTTTGAAGTAGATGAAAATCAAGTTCAAATATTCCGTTACATACATACATACTAAGCTAATAAAAGCGTGTTAATTGTCAGAACAAATAAGAAATCAGAAATCAGAAAAGTTTATTTTGTGACAATGAAAAAACAAGAAATATTAATATAGAAGTAGGTAAACAGGTACATTGTCACAAAAACCGACCCCAACTCAGCATGTTGCTGGTTGTACACAACCAGCGCTGGTATTCTGTTGGGCCCGGCAAGTGACGTCACGCTCGATACGTGTACGCGTACACGTATCGATACATAAGCAATTATATATAATAAGCAGTGGCGGATTTACACATTTGCCGCCAGTAGGCTATTCAAATTTTGCCGCAATGAAATCAAAACTATGATTTGTGCACTATCGTCCTAATTAAACCACCTTTTTTGAAACTAGGGGATCGATGTGTAAGTTATTAGATTATTTTTAAAACCCAAACGATTGCACAAAAGTAGTTTTAGGGTAATTACATAATAGGTATATAACTAATGAACTAATTTCTGTTAAACAAAAAAATCCCCAAATTTGCCGCCCCTAAAATTTGCCGCCCTAGGCTCTAGCCTACTCAGCCTGCTGGTAAATCCGGCACTGATAATAAGCATAATAACAACGAAAGAACGAAAGAATGGTATCACTGTTCCGTTTAAATAAACAGAACAATGATACCAATACGAAACATGAAAATAATAAATTGAAAAACCAAAATAAACAACAACAAAAAAAATTAATATACAATACAAAACTAACTACGAGCAACTAAACTAAAGTTTTTGCGGTAACCAACGAGTACTGGCAACGCTGGATAAGCACTTGGGCATGAATATAAAATTTTGAAAATTGCACGCATATCACGTTGCGCAGTCAGATCTAAATTCTAAAATATTATTGCTGGTTTTAGGTTACGTACATACCTATCAAAACAAACGCACAGCATAAAAACAAAACCTAAACTGTCTGTTACAGCAAAAGTTACATGATTTGTTTTTTATTTGTATAATAATAATAGCCATTTATAAACGAGAAGACAATCATTTCGACAAATGTAACTCGAAATAACGATTACTGCCAACTATATTTTTAAACGGACAACTTTTACGTCATTATTTTGACACGGTATCAGTCGTTTTATATCAGCGTGGCAATACTAGCAGCATTCTGGCAACTTTATTTTTCTTCTTTTTTGACATTATTATTATTAGTTCTTTGGGCTTTATCTTACCTTTTTTTATTAGAGTTTCGATCTACCCAAGAAACCCTTATAAATTCAATCTGTCCGTCCGTCTTTCTGTCTGTCAGTCTGTCTGATCTATACTTATTTTATAAGCATAAAACGTAAATTCAAAATTATTTCGAAAGTTATCTGATTATGACTTTTTGAGTAACAGTGATAAATTCATGGCGTTCTAGCTCATAGGTTTGTACCTATGTATATTGTACCTTTTTGTAAAATTACCTTAACAAAGAATGATTCTCAATCATTTTTCTCTAAAAGTATATGCTTTGTCGGGATGGTACATCTCTGAAATTAGGCTAACTCCACAGAGCTTCTTTCGTTCGAATTTTTCTATAACCATCAATTTCTAAACAATGGCTTTGTTCACGGAACTCTACCGTTTGCGTGTCTCGACACGCTTTTGACCAGTTATTAGTGTAAAGTTAGCATAAATAAATAGTTTAACATTATAATTTTAGTGGGTTTTTTTGCAGTCCCACTCGAATAGTGGGATTTGGTTCATCAATAACAGTGAATAAAACTCCTTAATACGTTTTTAATTTAGAAATAGCACTAATTATGTGCTATTTCTAAATAGTACTTTATTATTATCGATATAAAAAACAGACTTCATGAAAATGACTGAAATGGACCAAATAAATGAAACCGAACGAGAAGCACCAGCTTTCAAATAAAAAAATAATCATCAAAATCCGTGCACTCAGTCGAAAGTTCTGAGATAACAAACATTAAAAAAACAACAAAAAAAAACCAGTTGAGGTGAGAACTTCCTCCTTTTTGGAAGTCGGTTAAGAAAAGAGTGCTGAACGTACCTACTGGCTGTCCCAAGGAAGCTATTATATGTTCCACCAGATAAGGATTCGTAGTTTTCATTCAACTTTTTACAATGCCAATTACAATGCCTTTTTATTGCAACCGTCAGAGTAAACAAATGCTTGGACCGAGTTTAGTTGCATTATTTACTGTCATCAAATATAAATACCAAAAATCGGCAAAGAGCTCATTCATGCCTTTGAAACTGCTACACATATTTTAATCAAACAGTGATACAAGTCATCACATAAAAAACCGACTTCAAAATATGAAAAACGTAATAAATGCCTATACAATTTGAGAATTGCCCTTGATTTCCCTTTTATCCCATCATCAGATCTTGACTTGCATATCAATGGGACCAAATTGGAAGTATACCCTACCGAACAAAAGAAAAATCTTTGAAGAATAGTTGGCAGAGATATCGGTGAAAATACATAAAAAATAAAAATAAACAGTGGAACATAGAACCTCCGCCTTTTTTGAAATCAGTCAAAAACAACCGCTCTGAAATCTGCTTCCGAACGAATAAAAACGCACCCAGTTAGATTCAGCCGAAAAAATCTCTCTTCAGTGGGTTCAGCCATTTGGGGGAAAATAGTAACAGGCATACAAACAAATACACACACAGTCGTGTGTCTTAATCTTAACCATGATTTTTATGAGCTCCTTTCGGTTCAATATATGGACAATCATGCCCAGAGTTGAAAACTGTGACCTCACGACACAGGTTATCCTAGTGTGGGGGACAGTGTTCCACTAAGGTACATAATTGTTTATTTCCACCTCTCTTTCACAACATTTGTATACATATATATACATATAACTACCTTTTAAGATCCTTATGTACCTATAGGCCTTAATTTTTATTATTATATATTATTATTGTTATATATTTATTAATAAACGTTTTTACTATTTTATTTATTATTTTGACACTTTATTCGATGAAATTCTCGGGTCTAGCCCGGACATTTGGTGGGCATTGGTGGAGCCGAAGCCAACACCAAGAGGCCCTTTTGAATATAAAATACATGCAACTATGAAATATGTATAAAAAGGAATATGAAACTATTGTACAGTATAGGATTAAAAAAGACTGGGCTATTGAGGTGAACAACTTGTGGATGGAATAACAGACCTATAGAATGAGAAACGGCACCTGCCTTATCCTGTCTCATCTCAAAATATATTTAGGCAGGTGATGACTTGCCACCCACTCAATGGGCCCCCCATAAAGGCTGCCGTATCTTGGCACCGGAGGGGCAACATCGGCGTAGGTGGCTTAGGGTGTAGAGAGGTGTGCTGCACTTTCACTAAGAGCTACTCGCGGCGTTATGCCCTTTAACACTTCCACCGTGGAGCTTAGGTTCTTAGCTCTTGCGGTTTCCACCCCTGGACGGCCGGTTAAGGCAAGCCAGGGGTCAGGGGTCTCATTTAGCCCCATGGAATCGGGGTACGCGGTGTCGCCACTCACCGACGGCTCGCCATAAAGCCGCCCCTGCGTTTATTATTTTTCACACATTTATTTATCTTCTTAAATTTAAGTTTTTTTACAATATCTATATAAAAACAAAATATTCTAAAAAAAATTATTATTTTTATTATTAATACTCTCTTTCCGTGTAAACCTGTATGAAAAGTATACGTACTCTACTTGAGAAATATTCTGTTACAATCCAAAAATAATTCTAGTTCCGTGAACTAAAGCCTTCAAAATGGATATGTATCAAACCTTATTAGGTAAAATATAAAAAGTAAATTGTGTGATTCTGAACTGACATTGTATTAAACAATCCCTTTTACTTAAAAACAACTTCCTATGACAATGAATTGAGAGATTGTTTTTGATTTATCTTAGCCTATTTAACCCCTTGGTAAAAACAACAAAAAATCATTTTGACCACAAATGGAAAGAGATCTTGGTGATTAGACAACTTTAGACTGAGAAAATCGTCTAAATACATATACAAAAAAGAACCAGAGTAATGGTGGTTTATTTTTCCATAAAATTTGGCCAGCACTGCTCATAATAAAAGTTAATACCAGTAATAATAAAAACAATATGTAGTATTGTACACCTAACATCATAACGTTAAAACTCATTTTTTACGGTAATGTGAATTTTATTGTCTAAATTGTTTATATCGTAGCATTATTTAGATAGTAACTACTATTCAAATCTGTGGCCTTACGTAACTGGAGATTGGATTTTCTGCATATAGGGTACCACCCTATATGCAGAAACGTTACAGAAAGCACTAGCAGTCGGGAGTTTTTGTGTTTTAATACAATGTCAAATGTCATAATGACAAAATTTCTGTATACAATGCCGTATGTCCCTTGTAATATTGGCTCCCATGCACTTTCCTGTAATGTGTATGTGAAGTGCAGGGTAGCCAACGTTACGGCGGAGGAGGAGTTAAGGAACTCTTTGATGAAACGCACTATAGTAGGTATTCAATACTTGACACTGGCAAATACATAAAATGTGGGACGCCAAAATTTTACGCTTTAATTTTACGCTATTGGCGTAGCGTGCCATTTTTTTGACAGCTACCAATACAAATTTAACAAAGTCGAGATACGGTATAAAACGAGTATGAAATTTACTAGATGCACGAAGTACTATTGAATGCATAGATTTAGGATGTAAAAAATTTTAGGTCTATGATTGAATGTGACATAATATAGGGTTAGCAACGAAATAGCTAGTATGGCGGTGAGGCCTCACAACCAATTCGAAACAATCCTTTGGGGTCAGTCTAAAATCAATCTGCATGTGTGCTTTACACGGATAAGAAGTGCTCTATGACTAGACTGAAACTTTCAAAATTTTACCCCTAACCCTTACACAGGTGACAGTAGGAGGGTGCATGGTGGCTGATATCAATTTGACAACCCCAAGCGCATTGTAATAGATATCTGAGTCACTGATGAAATGACCTGTCCAAGCTATCGCCCTAAATCTCCCATTAGGGAGAAATAATGTAACATAAATGTTTTATTTTATTTATTCAGGCGATGTTTTCCCACTATTAAGCAACGCTTGTTACAAGCGCTTACCTACACAAAGACGTGCGTTTCGCTACTTCTTCGTTTGAGGTTTTTCTATTTTTCAAAAAGTATAGCTGTAATTTAAAATGACCTTTACGATTATCTCCATAGTTATGAAATCTGCATAGTATAAGATATCGTAGACATCATTTAATAAAAAGGTATTTGAATAAATAAAAAAAAAATACGGCAAAAATGCAAGTTTCATCATCATCATTTTATGTTTTTTCTATTGAACGAAAATGTTCTTAATCTTTTTTCGGTCTTTACGGTTTCGTAGATAAAAGATTCAATTTTGATATGACACCATGGAAGTAGACAAATTAAAACTAAAATGATCAAAATTGTTAGATTGGGAAAAGAGGACCTTAAATAAATAGGCTTGAGGTTGACCGCATCTGTAATGATGCGGTCTACGATGGAGTACGCTTGCCAAGAAAAAAATCAAATGCACTCTTGACCTTGAAGACACCTCGATTGTAGTTATCGGGGAACACCCATTCCGGTAGCGCATACCATAGTCTACCAGTTCGCACTGCTCTGTATATCTTTTGTAAAATTCTTCTAACCAATTTTTAAATAGAGATGCCAAAAAAAAACCGATCATGAAGGACAGGGTGAGAAATGTCCGGAAAAAATGATGATAACTTCAGTGTCATTAAATAACATCATAGTACACGATAATGTTTAATTATTAAATTTAAATTAAAAATATATTACTCTAACTATGAAGTATAAGAGAGGAACCCCCAAGGTCGTGGTAAAGTGATAAGGTCAAGGTCACTCACCAGAAGGCCGCGTGAAGGTCACCTCGCAGGAGTGGCACAGATAGCGCGGCCGTCGGTAGCGTACTGAGCACGGCGCGGGCGCCGGCGCGCCGGTTGCACAACCCTGTGTCTTAATACTGCAGCGATTGTGAGCTGCAAGGGCGTTCGAGCTTTTCGATGGGTTTAGGAAAATTTTCGGACATAGGTCTGATGTATCACTCTAATTATTATCAAAAATGTCCCCTGCGGTTAAGGTTACCAGATGAAAAAACTAATCTCCTTGAAAACCTGTGTGGGGGTATTCAAATCTCGAGTGAATCGGTATCTTCTAGGCAAGCGTGCTCTATCGTAGACCGTATCATCGCTTAACATCAGGCGAGTTGGCGGTCAAACGCAAGCCTATTACTGAATAAAAAAATTGTACATTTTCTTCAAGTTTCGTGGTATAATGAATTCATGTGGCGGTCTTTCTCATTTCTTGAATTCCGGACGTTCTGGAATTCCCCCCGCATTTCGAACAATAGCCTAATTCCCGGACATGTTCGGAACCGGGACGTATGGCAACCCTGCACGTGGTTATACCCACTTCAGTCCAGAAATTCCAGGATAAAAAATAACCTTTCTGTACAGGATATTACAGTGATACTATATAGGGTTATTATTAATTTACCTTAAACCTCTCATAGTCAGCTTTCCTACATCAGTACATCATACCCGACATTTTTTCCATGACTTTACAAATCTTAATAAGTTCCCCAAAAAAATATGCTTAAATAAACAAGGCTTAGCTTGCCTTTTTTCAATCTAACTTTTAAAGTCTAATGAGTCGAATATAGTAATATAGTTCAGACCGCATCATCGCTTAACATCAACTGTAATGGCGGTCAAGCGCAAGCCTATCTTTCAATAACATACCAGATATATATACAAATACTAATATTTTATTGATAAAACATATTTACAGGTCAATTTGTATTTGTTTTAGATCGAAGGAAAAGAATGAAAAAGGAAAAATGAGGAAACCGGTATTTCCAAGAACCTCTAAAGTTCAAAGACATATGACACCTATCTATATTTATATTACGAAAATATAGATTAAGATAAATGTTATGTTTATTGTTCTATTTTTGTGTGGTTTTTCTTGTGTTTTATTTATTTAATTGTGTATTTTGCATGTAATTATATAATCTTATTTAATTTCTAAATGTAATATCATGAATATGTACTTAAAATTTGTCTGAAATGAATTATTTATTATATCTATATATATTTCACGTATCTCTATACAACACCAACTCAAGGCCACGACAAGACTACACCGTCTGTCTCAAACGTGTCCTCGAGTACTTTGGCCACATTGCTAGGAACCAAGGCGACAACCTGGAAAAGTTGACGGTGGCAGGGAAAGTCGACAGCAAAGGATCACGAGGTCGCAGCCCAAACGTTGGTCCAATCAAATTCGCACCACTCTCGACACATCAGTCTACGACGCACTCCATGCTGCTGAGGATAGAAGACGATGGAAAGATATCATCAGAGAGAGAGATTGATGGAAGGTGGTGGTCACAACACTCAATCATAAGGAATACGACTTAAGGAGGAGGAGGACATTAACCAACATACACTGGGTCAGCATAGTGGAGTGGCACTCGTCCTCTCCCTTTCTGAGTTTTTTTGGTTTGCTTTATTTTGTACCAATAATTTCAATTTAATTTTAAAAAATATGAGCTGCATGCTCTCCGGCAAGTGGGTGTACTAGTGCGTACCTCCCGCATACACTGAATTTACACTTTGCGAGTGTATGTGTACGTGTATCTTTCAATTGCTCAAAGCTGACGTGGTCTGACGAAAAGACAAACCTGCCGGGCTAGCTAGCGCACTGCGACAAAGTTTTGAAGACTCTTTTTATCGTGCGAAAATATATAGAGACAGTTCGAACAGGGTCCCTTATATACCTTAATGTATTTGATGCAGAATTCTCCAGTACTTTAAGGCACATGCGAGAAAACCGGTGGATAATCTTGAAAAGCTTATAATGACAGGAAAAGTGGAAAGAAAAAAAATTTAGGGGTCGAAGCCCAAAACGATGGTCGGAACAAGGGTCTAAACCGCTTGACACCAAACCAAAGTCAGCGACGCTATGCATGAGGCCGCTGATCGGCATAGATGGCGATAAATTGTCCAGAATTACCGGTCAGATCATCACGACGCTCAGCAGCACAGACTAAGCTAAAGAAGGATGAAGATATCATGCAACTAGAACAAAATACATTTGCACGTCAGAGATTATATAGCAATACTGCTTACCCTAATCTCTTTGGTGCAATAACAAATGCAGCCACATACTTCGTGTCAATTTGCATTTATATGTAATCTGCGCCTTCAGGAAAACCTGAAATAAAATGTCAAGAGTGTTTTGAGACATGCGTATGATAGGGTTCTGTTAACTTGTTCTCAAGGTGCTCGAAAATAGATCACTTTTCACGCGGTTTCACCTGCGTGCATGACTCCTTATAATTTATCATCTATCTGTCAGTGAAAGTCCCGTCAAATCGGTACAGCGTTTCGGAATCAATAGAGATCAATTCTAACACGATACCTACTTAACTAGGTAGAAGAGTTACAGAAGGGTTACAATGTCTACGATTCCTTGGTACCTATATCAAATTGCATGTAAACACTTTAGTTCATATTTTATTTATATTACACGGGAATTATTAAGTCGGTTACTCCGACTATAGTTTCAACCGCATTCGACAGTCTTTTAACTTTAGTTTAAAATAATAATTAATATGCTGTGAAAGACTGAGACGGGCAGATACAACGATCCTAACTGTACTAGGGAACCCTAAAAATGCCTAAATACGTCTTATTTTATACTTCTTACAGATGACTCTTACTTTCTTCTCTGGGTAGAGCCATATGTGTAATAAGTAGAGCTGCGCATTTGAAGGTTTTAACCGCAAAAAAAAGGTGGCGCTTACTACCTGACAAGCAATTTTCTCGTCTCGTCACGAGCTTTTAAATATCTAATTTACCTTGAACAACGACCTTGCCTCTGTCATCTTTCTCTCTCTCGTCATTTTAATTTGCCATTAATATTTCGCACTTGCCCGACAAATATTGATACGCCCTGCGCGCTATGACTTTGCCGTATCTATTGTGCGTACAATTTATTACAGTACAGGCTGTGATCCATGGATTTGCTTACAGTTTTAGTCATCTTACGTTGTAAAGCTGGAATAGATTATAAAACATGGGAGATAAAAGTAAGGTGGCGTGGCGGGTCCGTACGCATCAGGCCTAAATAAGGCTTGATCTTACCCTGTAGACGACCTTACCCTTTTTTGTACTATTAAATAGTTTATTAATTCCGGAGCTCCATTCCAAAGGTGCGAGCAATAAAATAAAATAAAATACTTTATTAATAACTCCACAGTTACAAATCAAACTTCTCCAGTATACTCTTCTACAACAATGTATGTAAAAATTGTATAAAATTTATATTTCAGTAATATTATTATGTAGGTACATCAAATTAAATAATAATTTATTTAATTTAAATAAAAAACTAATAAAATTGTCATTACAATAATAATTGAAGGATTCAAAAATTGAATCACGAGCGTAACGAGTGATTCCAAAATTAGAATCCTGAGCGTTAGCGAATCAAAAGGAATCAAAAGAGCACGAGGTGTAAAATCTTTGCACTCGAGTGAAACACGTAACTTTTCATCCCACCTCAGCGAGGAAATGACTTAATGCAAAATAAAAACATTTACAAAAAATAAAAATAGTAAGTACACTAAGAAGGTTCTGAGTCTGAGTTCTTAACAAATAAAAATAGGTTGTATGATAAATTCGGTACCATGGAGGTAGAAGTAAATAGGTTTAATGATGTTTTGAATTTACAAACTTAGTGCACACGATGTTCTAAATTCAATTTACTTTATTCTCTAGCGGATAAAAACGGCTTTTGCACTCAGATATTAATGAGCAAAAATACTCTTTACGAGATGGGGGGATGAAAAATGTTTTTCTTTTGCTCAGTTATTTATAATTTTACTAAATTAAAATTAACTGAAACATTTTTAGTATCAAACAAGAAAATGTATATACAACATTTTTGAATATCACCTGTAATAAGTAGAATAATCGACTCTACTGTAAGTAGATAAGGAGTTTAATGTTAGCTTGCATTTTGTTCAGTTAACATAAAGAGCTGATGGCCTCAAACGGCTAAACAGATTCTCTTGAGTCATAGCTAATACCCTCGATCTAGTCACTTTCCAAACAAAAAAAAAACTTTTTAGTCCATGGTCAACGACGCGCCAATGAAAGAGCACGTAATCTGACCACGCGCTCTTAAATACAGGTACATACTGGTCGTAAATTAAAATCGTATAGTTTAATATATAATTATGTGGGCACCTAATGAATAGCCATTACATTTTTAAACAGTGTCCAATTATCGATTACTCAATTGTAGCAAGCTTTCGTGAATTGAGCATGAGTTTCAATCAGGGTTCGCCGAAATATATCAGCGGATATATATCAATTGATTTTTATCTTGATATATATCAATTGATTTTTTCCTGTCTTCTGAACTAAAAATTTTGGAGATTAATATTTACACGTAGCGAAAAACTACAATTCAGAATAATTTAGATTGTTTCCCAAAATGGCAATCTCATTTCAAGTTTGGTAAATACCCTTTACTTTAACTTACCAGTGCGGCTAGCTTTTTATTGAAATTCAAACCTTAACTTCATATCATGAAGATTATAATAAAAGGTGCTTGTTTTTTAGGTGTTCATTAAAAAAAATCTTTCTCAAATAAACACAATTTTTTTTAGGTACCTACTTGTTTAAAAAAAATGAGGTAATTTGCTACTTATATTATTTTACAGATTCCTTTAACATTTTAAAGTGTTTAATCCCTTTACAGAATGAAATTAGCTTCTTTTTCTTAGCCTGGATAATGGATATATTATATCCGATATACGAGTATATCGGATTTATATTAAAAAATCGGATTTTTGATATTTATTATAAAAATCGGATTTATTCGAACCCTGATGTAAATACTGGGTAAAGAGTGTAGAGGTCCGTAGTACCCATCGTTATGAACAAATTTTACGATGGTATCTACCAACCCTGAAATCGCGTAAAAATATCGGCTGTTTCATAGAAATCGGTCATTCACACTCGACAAAATATATTGAACAGCTGATATTTTTTCGCGATTTCAGTGTTGATTCCATTAGTAAAAAAATTTCATAATGATGGGGACCCCTTTCAGCTAAGTAACCCTTTACGCGTAACCCGATACTTAAATAACACTTTAATATACACACTTTCGCATTTATAGTATCGATGTCATACACCAACTATATGAGATGAAATGAAAATATGTGTGAGCAATCTTTTGTCACCCTGGTCAAGGTGGCGTGCCGTGGCGAAACTGATTAATTCTATGGGTTTAATGGCGATAGGTAAATGTCAACAATTGCTGTCAATGTAACATTAAAAGGTTATTACAAACGTAGCAAAAAATAATAATTTGGTCTGTGATTGCAATAGTATCTATTACTTACTTTAAAATAAGGCCATAAAGCTCCCCCCCAGGCCATAAAGAACCATGGCCCACTTGGAAAACCCTGAACCGATTTAGGTCCCAAGTGGGCCGAAGTCGGGATAACATGGCAAAGTGGGGTTATATAGAAGGCTCTGATAGCGAATGTCTTTGTGGTGTGAACCCTCAGACAATGTCACACTTGATGGAGTGTGCAGCGTGCCCTGCAGCCTGCACACTGGACGACCTGAATGAAGCCACGGAGAGGGCCATTGGAGTGGCGGAATTTTGGTCCAAAAACTTAATTTAAAATTAAAATAAGTGGCGAAACATCCACTCGAAAGAAGACTTACTTTAAATACTTGCTGTATGATTACGTGTTACTACATTTTTTTTTTACCATTGCTGTTAAAGCAAGTTGTAAGGTTCTAAGGGGGGTCTTAAAGAATTTTGCTTTTAAATGCCTAAAATGACGTACATTAATTTCTAATTAAATTCATGATTAATTTGGCCTTCAATTAAATTTGTGATCGTCTAGTTTTAAATTATTTACTCGTATTATCAAAGGTGTTTATGGAACATTTGTTATAATCTTTTGTAAGTACCTATTTACTTGTTGGAGAAGTTCATTGATTTGAAAACAACGAAGCTGATAGAAACATGCGACTTACCTCCTGTAGACTTGATAAAGCGTCGCAAGCGAATTACTCGATCGGAGTCCTGTAGATAAAATATAAAAAATTGCAACCGATTCTAAAGTTTGAATTCCCCATCCTAAGCTAAATTTATTGATTTATCAAATTATAGTAGTTATGAATATATTGTTTTAATAATAGATTAAATTCATAAGCTTATGATTCAATTACCTTTTTATGTAATAATATATGTGTTTTGTAATTAATATGAATATAATTGATTTTAGACTGTATTTGTCGGAGTAAATTCGTGTGTATTGAATTGAAGTAAATTTATTCATAAATTGTAATGTTACATATGAGAAGTTTTTATGAATGTTTATTTAAAAGCGTTAGTGTTAAATTTTGTTTTAGATAAATGACATATTATTTCAGTCGTATTGAGTTTAGTTTAATTATATTATAATGATGCCTAATTAGGAATAAATATATAATAATGGTTAGAGTGAGTTCCGTTCTCAAACAAATGTAAGAACTAGTGGGGTTTTTCCATCGGTGCGCCTTTTCAGCGGCGTCTAGGCTACATTTTAGTATATAGCTTGTACATATATACTGACGTCGTCATCGTTCGAATCTCACCCTGTCATCAAAACATAATGTATAATATTCCCTTTTCCTAAGGTGTTGAATTTTGTTTTAGATAAATGACATATTTTGTTCATCTTGGGTTTAATTTAATGATATTATAATGCTGTCGATTAAGGAATAAATATATAATAATGGTTAGAGTGAGTTCCGTTCTCAAACAAATGTAAGAACTAGTGGGGTTTTTCCATCGGTGCGCCTTTTCAGCGGCGTCTAGGCTACATTTTAGCATATAGCTTGTATATGCAAACGTCGTCATCGTTCGAACCTCACCCTGTCATCAAAACATATTGTGTAATATTCCTTTTATAAGTCGCTAAAATGAATAAAATGATAATCTCTTTGTAGATTTTATAGGTTGTTGAATGTAGGGTTTTCCATTGCAATAATTGTATGTCATAAGTGTAACAAAAATCAATTTCGATCTCGCATAGAGAAGAACCAAAATACAAGTATTTTCCAGCTTATGTCATGTAAATATATATGAGTGTTTGTTCTTGTTTTCCCACGTTGCGTTTAATCCAGTTAAACCATTTTTGTCATACTTGATTGGGCTATCTAATACATCTTCGATCAAAATTCAACTTCCGTTCTTAAGACAATTAAATATTTGTGCCAAATGATATATTTATTTTCCTTCCTCTATTTCTCCGTTGATGCAATTAAACCTATTTAATTTAATCATCAAATATTTATCACTTTATGTCATATAGTTGAGTTATTAATTTATTGTGTATAGTTTCCATAATTCGTAAATAGTGTGAACTTATTTTATGTCATTAATCCAAACATTGTTTAGAGTCATATATTATTTATCATCAAAAATTTCATATGTGAACGAAGTAACTAGTAATTCGTGTGATAATATATTATGTCATTAATCCAAACATTGGTTAGAGCGTAAATTATTCATTAAAGATCTCATATGTATACGAAACTCTTTAAATTGAGATTAATTCCTTTTCATGTATTTCATGGGGTTATCCTTTTATAAAATCTTTGCACCAAGTATATAAAATATACTTAGCTTTCCCGCAGCCTGGAGACTCTAATTCTGCCATCTTATCCACTCATCACTATCACACACTATGAATTTAAGTATTTAATTAAACACTAATAATTTTACATTTCCCAATATCTAATTAATCCTTACACTGATTTTAAAGTCATTGAAACACTCGTCAGCAATATTAGATTAGCTGTTCTCGCGACGAATTTCTTATTTGAACTAAGTAAAATTTTGTTCAATGCATTTTTTATAACTCTGTTTTGGACCCAACCCCTGGGAGTAACCTATCGATTTTGAATGTTCCTTATTGGTTAAACAATATTTTTCTCTCATGGGTGTGGTATTCACACAGTTTTAAAGTGACAAAAAATTAATACTTGACTTAGATTTTTTTATGCCTATGTTACGTAGTTCTTGAAACAAAGAAAAGTAAATCAACAAAAAATTGTTGATTTAACGTTTAAGTGTTGCTCTCACATTAATTTAATAATTTATAGCTTTTTGAGTGTAGTTATTTCTTAAAACTGCTTTTGTTTAGATAAATTTCACTTAAATTTTATCTAAAATGAATATATTTTTCATGTTAAGTGTCGTATTCAATAGAGCTAATAAATATCAGGGTTTATGTCTTTCAGATTGTTTTATTTCTATGCTTCAAGTGAAACAAGTCTGTCACTAAGTGTTTGATTTATTTGACGCTTGGTTTAGCCTCATGTTGAAAAATAAAAAAAAAATACTTTAATACAGTTTGTATAAAATATGATCCGTTACAGTCCCCTCTCTGATGTGTAAGGAAATATATTTACTATTTTCTTGCACAATCACTTATAGGGATTTCAAGATTAACTCGAAAATGAAATTCTAATAATATTTTATACTTTATCTTTTGTTTGAAATAGACTCCCCTCTCAGACCCTTAATAAATTCGAGCGATAATCAAGGACATTATTTTAACTATTTTCCTAATTCATATTACTTCAGTTCCAACTATAAGTATATAATCCTGTATCGATGCTCGTAGATACGTAGGTCTTAAATTTAGAATTTCTCATCCTCGTAGTTCATCATCATCATTTCAGCTTACCATTTTCCACTGCTAGGATTCAGAGCTCAGTATTTCTCTTCCCTGGCATTCATCATCATAATATTAGCTTATCATGTTTTCCACATTATCCTTATCATAACCATAATTTCAGCTTAACATGTTTCCACTGCTAGGATTCAGGTCTCAGAATTATTCACCAATGAAATCAAGACTGGAATCGAACCGTCATTTTACTAAGAATGAAAATAATATATGAAAATTTCCTCATAAATGTATACAGGACTCGAACCTGTAGAATTTGTCAAAATATCGTGTAACTCCGTTCATTATAAGTGGTATACAAAACCACTGAACTGGCTGTCTCCATATTATTATCATATCTCTCTCTCCAAGTAAACATTGACAGGAATCGAACCCATAAATATTTGCATTATATTTATACCTTTAAAAATAGTAAATAATAACTCCCTTAAATACATACAGGACTCGCACTTGTACAATCTATAATAGAAATACTAAACTACTACTATATCCGTCCACTTCTACCAAACAAATATAATTCAGGAATCGAACCTGTAATTTTTCTTAGTGAAAATTCTTGCTTAATACATTTTTAAATTATAATTTAAATTCACAGGAATCGAACCTGCTGTAGATCGTAATCCAATTTTTTTTTCCCGTTAAAATGTTTTATAATTACCAATAAATTTCCAGGGATCGAACCTGTTCTCTTTGTATTATGTACCTTCTCCCATGAATATTTCTTCGACGATAATAATTATTTTTGCCTATAGCATCCTTCACATGTTAAATTAAATTGCACCCCTCTCACACTCTACAAACACATAACCAACATTCACTCTCGAATTATAACATCAGAATAATTCGATAATTTAACAATAATCAACGCAATATATTGATATTATTATTTTACGTTGGGAACAGAATATCCTAGAACCAATTTAATTTTGCAAAAGTAATAAAAGTAAAGTAATAAGCTTTAGACAAGTCACACGCTTCCAACAACATCAATGAACTCAAACCAATGAACATAAAATTCCAATCTCCACTAAATATATGTAAAAAAAACTGTAAAAGTGGTAAAACAGACCGTCCTTTTATTTTATCAGTATCATAAACTATTTAAATAATATCTTCCAACAACTGATAATGCCGCAACGATTGTTTAGTATTTTCTTTTGTTTAAAAGATTTTTTAAAGTGATGTGCCCTTTGCACATGTTTTACTATTGTATACTATTCTAAACAAACTTTCTATTCTTGTTCTAACTAACATAAAAGATTATAACTGAATGACATTGACCATAAACCTTTGAAATTTTCAGAATCATAAAACCCTACGTTGTGTTTATTTTTGGTTTAAATTTTATGATTTCTGTTCTTTTTTATTTATTTTTTTATTTTTTTAACCCTCTACGTTATGTACGCAGTAATCCAAGTTCTTTTATTTCGTTGTAACAATAAATTATAACATTTAAATTATTACATTTAATGACGAAATCCTGGTCACGCGGCAACAGATGTAAGGTTCTAAGGGGGGTCTTAAAGAATTTTGCTTTTAAATGCCTAAAATGACGTACATTAATTTCTAATTAAATTCATGATTAATTTGGCCTTCAATTAAATTTGTGATCGTCTAGTTTTAAATTATTTACTCGTATTATCAAAGGTGTTTATGGAACATTTGTTATAATCTTTTGTAAGTACCTATTTACTTGTTGGAGAAGTTCATTGATTTGAAAACAACGAAGCTGATAGAAACATGCGACTTACCTCCTGTAGACTTGATAAAGCGTCGCAAGCGAATTACTCGATCGGAGTCCTGTAGATAAAATATAAAAAATTGCAACCGATTCTAAAGTTTGAATTCCCCATCCTAAGCTAAATTTATTGATTTATCAAATTATAGTAGTTATGAATATATTGTTTTAATAATAGATTAAATTCATAAGCTTATGATTCAATTACCTTTTTATGTAATAATATATGTGTTTTGTAATTAATATGAATATAATTGATTTTAGACTGTATTTGTCGGAGTAAATTCGTGTGTATTGAATTGAAGTAAATTTATTCATAAATTGTAATGTTACATATGAGAAGTTTTTATGAATGTTTATTTAAAAGCGTTAGTGTTAAATTTTGTTTTAGATAAATGACATATTATTTCAGTCGTATTGAGTTTAGTTTAATTATATTATAATGATGCCTAATTAGGAATAAATATATAATAATGGTTAGAGTGAGTTCCGTTCTCAAACAAATGTAAGAACTAGTGGGGTTTTTCCATCGGTGCGCCTTTTCAGCGGCGTCTAGGCTACATTTTAGTATATAGCTTGTACATATATACTGACGTCGTCATCGTTCGAATCTCACCCTGTCATCAAAACATAATGTATAATATTCCCTTTTCCTAAGGTGTTGAATTTTGTTTTAGATAAATGACATATTTTGTTCATCTTGGGTTTAATTTAATGATATTATAATGCTGTCGATTAAGGAATAAATATATAATAATGGTTAGAGTGAGTTCCGTTCTCAAACAAATGTAAGAACTAGTGGGGTTTTTCCATCGGTGCGCCTTTTCAGCGGCGTCTAGGCTACATTTTAGCATATAGCTTGTATATGCAAACGTCGTCATCGTTCGAACCTCACCCTGTCATCAAAACATATTGTGTAATATTCCTTTTATAAGTCGCTAAAATGAATAAAATGATAATCTCTTTGTAGATTTTATAGGTTGTTGAATGTAGGGTTTTCCATTGCAATAATTGTATGTCATAAGTGTAACAAAAATCAATTTCGATCTCGCATAGAGAAGAACCAAAATACAAGTATTTTCCAGCTTATGTCATGTAAATATATATGAGTGTTTGTTCTTGTTTTCCCACGTTGCGTTTAATCCAGTTAAACCATTTTTGTTATACTTGATTGGGCTATCTAATACATCTTCTATCAAAATTCAACTTCCGTTCTTAAGACAATTAAATATTTGTGCCAAATGATATATTTATTTTCCTTCCTCTATTTCTCCGTTGATGCAATTAAACCTATTTAATTTAATCATCAAATATTTATCACTTTATGTCATATAGTTGAGTTATTAATTTATTGTGTATAGTTTCCATAATTCGTAAATAGTGTGAACTTATTTTATGTCATTAATCCAAACATTGTTTAGAGTCATATATTATTTATCATCAAAAATTTCATATGTGAACGAAGTAACTAGTAATTCGTGTGATAATATATTATGTCATTAATCCAAACATTGGTTAGAGCGTAAATTATTCATTAAAGATCTCATATGTATACGAAACTCTTTAAATTGAGATTAATTCCTTTTCATGTATTTCATGGGGTTATCCTTTTATAAAATCTTTGCACCAAGTATATAAAATATACTTAGCTTTCCCGCAGCCTGGAGACTCTAATTCTGCCATCTTATCCACTCATCACTATCACACACTATGAATTTAAGTATTTAATTAAACACTAATAATTTTACATTTCCCAATATCTAATTAATCCTTACACTGATTTTAAAGTCATTGAAACACTCGTCAGCAATATTAGATTAGCTGTTCTCGCGACGAATTTCTTATTTGAACTAAGTAAAATTTTGTTCAATGCATTTTTTATAACTCTGTTTTGGACCCAACCCCTGGGAGTAACCTATCGATTTTGAATGTTCCTTATTGGTTAAACAATATTTTTCTCTCATGGGTGTGGTATTCACACAGTTTTAAAGTGACAAAAAATTAATACTTGACTTAGATTTTTTTATGCCTATGTTACGTAGTTCTTGAAACAAAGAAAAGTAAATCAACAAAAAATTGTTGATTTAACGTTTAAGTGTTGCTCTCACATTAATTTAATAATTTATAGCTTTTTGAGTGTAGTTATTTCTTAAAACTGCTTTTGTTTAGATAAATTTCACTTAAATTTTATCTAAAATGAATATATTTTTCATGTTAAGTGTCGTATTCAATAGAGCTAATAAATATCAGGGTTTATGTCTTTCAGATTGTTTTATTTCTATGCTTCAAGTGAAACAAGTCTGTCACTAAGTGTTTGATTTATTTGACGCTTGGTTTAGCCTCATGTTGAAAAATAAAAATAAATACTTTAATACAGTTTGTATAAAATATGATCCGTTACAAAGTTCAATATGGACATTTCAAATTTCCGGCCTTTTCCTACGTCATCATTTCAGCGCACACCCGCTTATTATGATCATTTTTTACTATTAAACTGAAATCGTGAAATCAGTGGAGACAATTATCATTCACAAAATATGTTTGAATTGACGGCATAATAAAATCAAGGATATAAATCAAGCGCCTACTTAGCTTTTTACAGCAAACTCAACTATGATTTTGCTATTATAATTTCGCAAGGAGCGGACATTTTTTTGGGTATCTCCTAAATTTTCTAACACTTGCTAACACTTGTCGGAAGAAACCATAGATACATAATCGTTGCATACACATATTTTATATGGGATTTAAAAATGCAATCCATGTCTGTAAATATCGGTCCAGTACAGTAATTTAATGTCAAAGTTTTGTAAAAGTTAATGTTCAGTACTTAGGACATTATATTTTCTATCTTATATTTCTTTTTAGGGTTTCGTACCCAAAGGGTAAAACGGGACCCTATTACTAAGGCTCCGCTGTCCGTTCGTCTGTCACCAGACTGTATCTCATGAACCGTGACAGTTAGACAGTTGAAATTTTCACAGATGATGTATTTCCGTTGCCGCTATAACAACAAATACTATAAATTTTATAAAATAAATATTTAAGGGGTATGTTGTACCATACAACAAAAGTGACTTTTTTTTGCTTGTTTTTGCTCGATATTGATAACGGCAACAGGTAGACGCTTGAAATATTCACAGAATATTAAGTTATAGATTGACTTTAAAAATAAATAATTAAATTAAAATTAATATTTAAGGGGAGCTCCCATAAAAAAAAGGGTTTTTTTGCCGTTTTTATAGATAATGGTACGGAACCCTTCGTGCGCGAGTCGTACTCGCACTTGGCCGGTTTTATTTCCTAGTTTAGCTCAGTCATCAAGGCGAATAAAGGTCTTGAATTTTATATTTTATCTAAAACCTTCCTTCCGGTCCATCACAGCTGCCCGTCGTAACTTGTCTAGGTGTTGTTTCAAGTAATAAACCCAACGAAGCGCTTTGATTTAACTTTTATTGTGCGAACTGCTAGTCTGTGGAATGCACTGCCTGGTGTTCCCCGATAGTTATAATGCATGACTTCAAACCGTGGTAAGGTTTTTTTTGTATTTATTTTGGGACTTTTACCAACAGTGGTAAGTCAGTCCCATCATAACTTAAAGTAAATCGTTGCATAATACGTACTATACGGAATGTACACGATAAGGTGAATATAAGGTAAGAATTACAATATTAATTATTTTAACTAACGGCACTATAGGCATACTTAAAACAGAGGTTATTAACACGCTTTTATTAGCTTTGGTATGTATGTGTGTTTGTATGTATGTAACGGAATCTTTGAATTTGATTTTTAAATAGTTCAAAACGTCGAATTAAATTGAAATTTTGCTCACTTATCAAGGAGCGATGACAATGCAATAATTTAAATACTTAGGCTCATTATCCTTACCAGGATCTTCAGGATAAGCGATTTTAAGGCGTGTTTTTTTAGTATTTTAAATTACGAGAATTATTCTTTACTTATATACACGCTTGGTAGAGTGATCATAGTTGCTTGGTAGTACATGGAGGTTCGTACATGGAGTTTTCGTATCTTCTCAGGGCGGCCGCTTGTCGTGCGATGTTACTCTTTTCTGGAAGTTGTTTGCATTCAAGAGCGGATCCAGCTTTGGTGCCAGGGGGGGTCACATAGTCGTGGTCAAGTCACAAGAAGTTATAATTTAATTTTTACAATCATAGATACAAGTAAAAAGTAGGTATGGCCTGGGTCCAAGAGGGGGTCATAACCCCCATGACTCCCCCTGGATCCTCCCTTGGTTGCATTGGCAGTATCGCAGCACCACGGTGGACTGCGTAGGTCAGTGCAAAGATTAAAGATTTTTTTTATTGCTTTTCTGAATTTGTTTTGAATGTGCGATTTCTTAGTTTCTCGAGGTAGTCCGGAGAGTTTAGGACTTTAGAGTGGTGCTTAGTAAAAACACGGAGGATAAATAGTTGACGGACATTTAAACATTTAGCCTCAGCGTACAGTGTTTTTGTGGGGTATCGGAAGGGCTTTTTGAGCATGGTTTTAAGAACCGAGCGTTGAGCTCGTTCAAGTCCCAGCATAAACGTGACAGCAGCGCTTCCCCATATGGTATGGTATGATCATGGTATAAATTCAGTATATTTTCATCACGGAGGATAAAGGATGAGCTGTCAAGTGGTTATATCGTCTTTTATTTCCTTTTTTTTTCGAGGGGGAAATCTTCCAAAGATACCCGGCTGTATTGGGGTGCAGCCAGGTTATGTGGGATTGTAACCACTAAAAACCCCCCAGTGACCAGCCTTAGTGCTTGACAAGGTGGCTCCGGGATCTCCAGAGGAACGCACCGGAGCCCTCGGCACTGCGCTACGGCTCCTCCCGAGACAACTGCATGTTGTCTGAGCCCCTCTACTCGCGACAACGCTGTTCACACAACATTGTTCTCTCTCTGGGGAAGCTTTACTGAATGATCAGAACCCCAATTTTGACTATCCCGAGCCCGGAGGTCCCCTTTTAGTAAGCTCTTACTACAGGCAGGGGGTACCGGTCCCGTATTCTATTGCCCCGGCGCCAGAGATGAGGCCAGTGCCAGTCTAGTCCACTGCTTCCCTCCTGCCTGAAAAAGTTACAATAAAGCCACTTACAAATTCAACAAGGACCAATTGCAATAAACTCTATAGGGTCACACGAAACGGTGATAGTAAGCCGAAAGGAGGAGAACATTGTACCTACGCATAATTTTGTCTTTTTTATTTCACACACGATTATCTGACCCCAAACTAAGAAGCCTGTAATATGGCTGCCAGAGACTGATATACATACTTTTTTTTTTAATGCTTAAATAGAAATTAACATTCAGATATAGAACAAACACAAATATTCATCACATGAATGTTTGTCCTGGGTTGGAATCGAACCCACGCCCCCAATCGCAAAGGCAGGTGTACTACAAACTAGGCCAACGGGGCTATCTAAATTATTAACTCGTATCATTATTCCTACACTCCTGCTAAAGTACTAGTATGGGAACAACCCTGAAATAGCGAAAAATTACAAAGAAACGTCTGGTTTCTTCGTAATTTTTCTATGGAAGAGCTGAATTTTTTCGCGTTTTCAGGGTTGTTTTAATAGGTGTTAAGAAAGTAATAAACTCCTATTGGCTCAGAGCCACCGTCCCGTCTAACCCTGCATGATAGGTAACTAACCTAGATATATTTATTGTGCAAGTATGAATTTCAATAGTTTAAAAATTTGGGTGTTACTCACAAGGCTGGGTAAATAGTAAACAGCAAATCAGATAAAACAATGACCCAAACACCCGAAAGTGATCATCATTGTTTTAATGTATAAAGACCGATGTTTGAATACAAAGCTAAAAGCCCGAATAATCAATTCAAATAATTAAACTCGGGCTGAGTGTCACCACCACTGTATAAAGTACTTATCCACTGATTAGTGTTAATTGACAGATAGATTTAGATATACTTGTTGTTTGTTGTATGACAAGTGACAACTTGACAACTTGACTTGTACTTGTCCAACTCTACCAAATAAATTTATTGACAGGAGTGAAAAATGACACATCCAAAACTTCTTAAAATCAAATATGAACAAACTTTAGCATTATAATTTAAAACTAACCTAAACTACTAATCGCATCGGCTGCAAATCACACAATTTTTTTTCTTTAGCTTCTTTTAACACCACTTTTAACATTCTAAAAAGACTAACACCATACTATTAAGAAACTTGTAATAAGTCAATATATAGATTTAGTTTACATTTTGTTGCAACCTAAATATTATAGATAATGACAGAGAGAATTAGAATTAGAGAGAGATGACAGCGGGTAGGAAGAAGAAAATGGACGATGATGATGAATGAGAAAGACCTTGTATCAGTGTGATTTTGACTTATGGTTAAGGCTGATTTACACAGGGTCAGTAACTGACTACAAATTCGAGGCAAGTCAGTGCTGACCCGAAAAAAACCCTGTGTAAACTGATTTGAAGTCAGTACAGTGGCTTGAAGTCAGCGCTGACTTGAATATTCGGACACGAATATTTTAAAGTCAGTTGGCGCCCCCCGCCACCCGCGCACCCCCGCGCCAGCCAAATAAACCCCGTGTAAACAGACAAGTCAGTGCGTGGTTAGTCACTGCCGCTGCGTTGTAGAGTGACCACGTTTTTTATCGCTGGCGATAAAAATGACGCGTAAGCTTAGCGAAGACGAAACCTTAAAAGTGGTGCAATTATATGGCGAAAACGAGTGCCTTTGGGATATTAAATCCCTAAATTACCGCAATAAAGAAATGCGGTCAACAGCGTTGCAAAATATGGCTCAACAAATGCAAATCGAAGGGCTCACTTCTACTGAAGTAAAAAATAAAATTAAAGCCATAAGGGCTACATATTATTTAGAGCTCGATATCATTGACAGCAATTCGTCAAAATTCTGTGGTGACATCCTCATAGCCAGTTTGTACTCCGCAGGATCTTCAAATCGCAATTGCTTCAGCAACAAAGCAGACCACCAGTTTCGTTTCTATCGTCAATCCATTTTCTTACCCATTGTCGTTTATTTTTAGTTATCTCATTTTCTACGATTTCTATTAACTCATTCAACAGCAAAATTGATAATTTTTTCAACAAATAATTAAATCGTCGTTTCAGTTGTTTTCGCGAATTCATTTTTCCCACTGACTTCACACACGTGTGCTCACCGTGAGAAAAGCACCACTACTACTTACTTCATGTAAACAGTTAAAGTCAGTCGCGGCGCCGACATTGGCGCTGCGACTGACTTGTCTACTGACCCTGTGTAAATCAGCCTTTACTCTTACTTCTTGACATTCAATAATCAGTGTTTCAGTGAATTGTTGACATTGTATTGTATCTTGACATTGTGAATGATAACTTTCAATGTATTATTTTTGAATTGTAATAGGTATTATTTTTATTTCATTCAGAAGTAATTATAATAACAATCGTATACATTGGTATAACAATAGACAATTTTAATTGGTTTGTTAGTTTCTGTAAAATTTAACGAAATTTTCGTAGTATTTTTCGTGAATATTGAAATTCTTTCATTATCATCATATTCATCATCATCATCAGCCAGTGAACTTCCAGTGCCGAACAAAGGCCTCCCTTTTCCCTTTTTTATCATATTCATCATATCATCCATATTATGTTTGTTAATCAACGTGAATTCCGTGTTTTTTTTTACGAGTGATGACACTGAAAGATACCAAATTACATAGTTTGAACACAGTAAATAAAAATTTCCTTCTCATTTCTGTTTTTGAACATGTATGTCTAGCCATACATTATATCACACGCCGATTGTTGCACTAGTTTTAAGCTGTTTTATAGTGTCTTGTGTATGTAATTTGTAGTGAGAACAATAAAGAGTTTATCTATCTACATGTAGGGTGCGGTGTGAATGGTGCCGTATCTTTTGAAGTTACACGCAAGAAGCGGCTCCGTAACTAAACATTTACCCAGAGGTCGTGTAACCTGACCTATCTATTCTTATTGGAATAAACTGTTCTAAGTAGGTGCCTACCTCATACAAAGACTTGCATTCTCACTCAGAATTGAGTAAAAGCAACAAGTGTTTTATAAAAAATTGTTTTGGTGATAAATTGAATGAAAATGGAAACTGTCCACGAAAATGTTGGTGTTGAAAGTGAAATTTTCGACACATATCGTAAGTTCTTTATATTTTTTAACCTGACTATGGATTCAATTTAACCTTAATTATTGTTACTATTGACATGTACCTAATTCTAATTTTATTTTATTATCTGATTTTAATGTAATTTGTGTCAAATGTATATGGACCTGGTCTGAAATAAATGATTAATAATAATAATATATTCTTGTTGGATTATATTTCACCAAAACAAAACAAATGATGTAACAAACCTCACTTTAATTCTAAAAGGACAACACGGGAGAGATGCAATTTTTATTGTTCATACACATTTTACATGCCCCATCATCATTTATGATGATATCTAAGTGACCATTCCTAATTCTCCAAGACTCTATCGACACTTTATGCGACAAAATCTTTAACAAAAACACAATGTCCTCTTTTTTACGTTGTCGGGTAAAAATTAAGAGGTGGATCGTCGTGGATCAAATAGACTGTATTCTGCTTAACTGAAGCTACCATTTTGACAAACAATGTATGGTATAAGGTGGTGTGGTGGGTGCGTACGCATCTAGCCTATATCAGGCTTGATGTTTCTAGTGGAATTAACCCTGCAGACGACCTTGTCGCCCTTTTTGCGTATTATTTTGTTAGCTTATTGGTACACTGCATTTCTCTTAAAAATGAGTTAAGTGTGCCAGGTACAGTTTAGGGTTATAGTGAATTCTCGCAGTTTATAAAGCTAAAAAACATGCTTTAAAATCGCTAATCCTAAAGATAAGGATAATGGGACAAATTATTTAAATTATTACATTGTCATCGGTGTTTGATAAGTGTGCAATATTTCAATTTAATTCGACCTTTTGGAGTAATTGAAAATCAAGTTCAAAGATTCCGTTACACAAATACATACCAAGGTAATAAAGGCGTGTTAAAAAGTGGTTGAATATGGAGTCATTTGAACACGAACGATAATTTTATTAATGCTATCTCTCCTGCTTGTCTGTAAGAGGTCAAAACCAACCGTTTTCTATTAAGTATGCTTATTTTTTCCAGAGCCTATCAAGACATGGAGTTTACCGCAGACCTTGTCAGGACTTGCGGTGGTGATCTCGCTGTACTTGTTTCTCGTCAAACGAATCCTGCCACATCACATGAAGTCACGGCCTGCGTTTCAACTCAAAAATGTGTTATTGGTTTACAACGCTATACAAGTCGCGTTCTCGGCTCTTCTGGTTATTCACGTGCGTATTCAAATATGTAGTATTTATTAGAAAGTTGAAGTGGCAGTGGGCAGGGCACATAGCACGCAGAACAGATGGCCGATGGGCCGAAAGGTTCTCGAATGGAGACCACGGACCGGTAAGCGCAGCGTAGGACGTCCACCCACAGTACAGGGGCCTTACCCCTAGCTCGAAAAGTTGACCCGCATAGGTGTTATTTGTTAAAACGGTACCATCAACTACGATAAGCGGTAGTTGTTTGATAGCCGCCAGTCTTTGCGACTTTCACGCACACACGTATAGTAAAACGGTTTTTCGTTCATTCAATCTGTAGGAATCGGTACCCCGAGCGTGTCTGGGCGTCTAAAATTGGCTTTTCGTGTCGGCGTGTTGCCAGTGACAGATAGCAAGAATGATGGTTCTATATGATCGTTCTTGCAGATAGTCAAACTCATCATTTCCGGGTCGTCTTCTTCTCCAAATGTTGGCGAAGTAAGGAGATCGGCCTGCGGGACCGGGGTCCCTTTGCCGAGGCTGGGCTCCGAGGGTACGCTGCCCTCGGGGGGTTGTGTCTTCGAGGACGCGAGTGCCTTTCGGCGCCTCGAGCGCCCTCTGTGGTCCGGGGGAGGGGTGCGAGCAAGCTCAAACAACCCCTCGGGTGGCCGTCGCGCAACTGACAGGGCGTCGGGACGCGCCTTGTGCGCGGCGGCGGTTGTGTCGCCGTCAGCGCCGTTAAAAACGGGCGAGGGCGACACAGCGGCAAGAATGGCCCGCTGAGCGGGCGTCGGTTGAAGTTGGCCCGCGCTCCCGACAGGCGCCGCAGCGCGGTGCGGGTGCGCGGGGGCAGGATGTTGCCGGCCGGCCATCGCCGTGTGCGAAGCTCCAGCACCGGCGCAGTAGAGGCAGGGAAGGTGGCCGACGCGACTTGCGTCGCGGCGGCGGTGGTCGAATAGTGGCACCGGCCGTGCCCGCCTCACTTCGGGCATCTGGCCAGTGCGATGGTCGTGTCAGGTGCGGGCGGCGCGACGAGTCGCGACCGCTCCGGTGTCCGTGTCCGGTGGTGGTGCTGCCGGTCGAGGTCGCTATAAAAAACGGCGCTCGGTAACCGGCAGGTGGCCTGCCTTGCGGCGAGGCCGGATACCTCTCGCGTCGAACGCAGCTCGCTCCCGGCCACCCATATCCGGGCCGGGCTCAAGTCGTCATCATTCGGTGGACCCCAGCCACCGTGATGACCTGACGAGTCGCTCCGGTGGAAGCGCTTTGCACCGCCGTTGTTGGCCGCGACGGAGTGATCCCGCGCATCGCGACGCAACGGGTCGCGCGGCGGGGCCTGGCGGGGCGCAGAGGAGCGTCGGCGTTAGTGCAGTTTTATTGATGGAACTGCCCATTATTAACTTTCCAATGTGTCCCAGAGGATAAGAACGAGAACCTGTTGACGACTATTAAGCAGCTGGGCAAAGTTGTTGCAAGGGAACTAACCGATATCGAAATTGTGAACTTTCATAGAGTTCCTAAAATGAACCAGGACTCCAGTAGACCTCGGGCTATTGTAGCAAAGTTTGTAAGCCCCCGTGTAAGAGATGAGGTCTTGGCAGCTGTTAAGCAGTTCAACAAAAAATCTGCCAATGATAAGCTGCACTCGGGACATCTTGGCGTAGCAGGAACTAAGCAGCCTGTATATGTTAGTGAGCATTTGTCACCAGCCAACAAAAAGCTGCATGCAGCAGCTAGAGCTGCCGCTAAGGAAAAGCAATATGAGTTCGTTTGGATACGTAATGGCAAAATTTATGTCCGTAAAAATATGGCATCGCAAGCTTTGGTGATCGGGAACGAAAACGCTGTTAAAAGACTTTAACATTTGTTGTAAAGGTGGTTTCAATGTTTTCAGGTTTGTCAATTTACTATCAAAATGTAAGAGGCTTAAGAACGAAATGTGAAGATTTTTATGTTGGTGCTTTGAGTCATAACTATGATATCATAATTTTGGTGGAAACGTGGCTTAATAGCACTGTCTATGATCATGAGTTTTTAGATGAAAGGTACAACGTATTCAGGCGAGACCGTAGCTCAACCTGTTCTTTTATAAACAAAAGGGAAGGTGGAGGTGTTTGTATTGCCATTCATAAAAAATGGCAGGTTATTAGAAAGTTTTCATGGGAATCAGAGTGTGAAGATTTGTGGGTAAACATTAAATTAAATGGCAATACAGAGAAAAACAGTTTGAACATTTGTGCAGTTTACGTTCCTCCGCCGCTTAGTCATGATTATATGGATGCGTTCCTTTCGAACTTTACAAACACTATGAATAATAAAATCTCAAATCTGTCATCAACCATTCTTATTGGCGATTTTAATATTTCGAATATTGCATGGGAGTATGATAAAAATCTTGGTTGTTGTATACCTGGCACTACCACTAGCTTAATTGAAAGTACATTCATAGATGAAATGCTTTTTAATAATTTGTCTCAGTGCAATCGCTTATTAGAAATTATAATAATCGCATTCTAGATTTACTTTTAACAAATACCCCGGATAGATTAGAAGTTTCCAAAAGCTTATCTCCATTATTAAAACTAGACGCACACCACCCTGCGCTTGAAATTATTATTAGTCAACCTAAATGTAATCAAAGTTTAAAGAGAATTCGGACACCAGTACTTGACTATTATAAATCTAACTATGAGGCAATAAATGAGGTGCTCAGTAATACGGATTGGGCTGAGGCGTGGAAAGAGGTCACGGATGTAGATGTCATGATCAGCATTTTCTATTCAATCGTAATGCAAGCTATAAAAAAACAATACCCCAAATTACACTCCCCACAGTGAGAAATATCCGGTTTGGTTTAGTGCCCCCCTGATAAAATGTGCCAAAGAAAAATTAAAATATCATAAGAAATACATTAAATACAAAAACCCCAGAGATAAACTAACAGTTGATATTCTCAGAAGTCGTTATGACACTATGCTTAAGAAATGTTATAAATTTTTTAAAGAAAATGCTGCAGAAACAATTCGTACCCAACCTAAGCGCATATGGTCTTTCATAAATAGTCATAAACGTAATACCAGTTCTCTACCTAATCAAATAGTGTTAGGCGATAAAATTGCAACTGGTGGACAGGAAATTTGCGATCTTTTTTCAGAGTATTTCCATTCAGTGTATGACGTGGTAAATCCTACATCATTACCTACATCTACATCTAAATTTGTTGAAAGTAGGGTCAGACCGTCGATGAGTAACTGTATTTTGTCTGAGATTGAAATTTATGGTGCTCTTAAAAAGCTAGATACCAAGAAAGGTGCAGGGTTAGACAATATTCCTAATGTTTTTCTTAAAGAATGTGCTAAAACCCTTTGTAAACCACTATATATAATTTACAATAAATCACTTAGAGATGGGGTTTTCCCGGCTGTTTGGAAGCAAGCACGTCTAACACCTATTCACAAAAAAGACGATGTTGCAAGTGCACGTAATTATAGGCCGGTGTCCATTCTCCCTGCACTTGGAAAGGTGTTGGAGTCAATCGTGCAACGAAAAATGTACTGGCATGTCAAAGAATATATACATCCAGATCAACATGGCTTTTTACCCAAAAAATCTACTGCTTCAAATTTAATGGGCTTTGTAAATGATATCTCAGAAGTTCTTGATGCTGGGGCAGAGAGACGCACGGAGAAACATCTCCGCAGGCGTGAATCCTTGGGGGCCCCGGCCAGGCGCAGTCGCGCAGCGCGAGGCGTCGTGTTGTGCGGTGCGAGCGCCGGTCCGCATAGGCCGCGGACGGGCGCTACAGCTACGGCGGTGGATATGGTTTCGGTCGTCGGCGGGAAGTGAAGCGGGCCATCGCGATCTTCCTACGCTCCGAGTTGGTTGAGCCGTGTCGTACCGGCTGTCTGTGTCATTCACGCGCCGGTATCCGGCCGCATCGCACCAACGGCGATACAACACAAGTCGGGTGAGACCCCGGCGAACCGGTGAGGCCCGACTTAGTGCGATCAGCGACAGGAGGTGCATGGCGGGCTCGGCCGGCGCGCTGACAACGTTTCCCGTGTTGAGTGGCAGTTCTTCGTATTTCCTTATTTTTCACCAATGCAGGCCGACATCGCGTAGATAAGGTAGGTCTCCGGGTTCATCGCCCGCTGCGTCGTACGTCTCCGCCGAGACGCCGACTAGCCGGTGCGCCTCTGCCGGTGGTCGCGTTCCCGAAGTCGAAGGCATCGACCAGTGCTCACTTGAGCCTCGCAACTAGCTTGCCCTTATCCCCGGCCCCGTTCTCGACGCTAGCGCCATCTGGCGGCGGAGAGCGGGACCGGGCAAAGCTGTGCGGTGATAGGCGCTTCCGCGCGGCGGTTCACGGGGTAGGGGGGGACTACGTCACTGCGCGAGTGGTGCCCTCACACCTAGACGGAGGTCGGAACGCGGAAGCTGTAGATCCGCGTCTTCACGTTGGCTGTGGCACTGCGGAGTGCACTACTCGCCAACGGAGCGGATCCTAGTCAAACTCAATAACATGAGAACAGGGGCCTTACCCCTAGCTTTACTTTTGCGAGCCAACTTTTAGTAGGTACCTGATAGATACCTACAATTATTGCGACAACCAACTCATTTAAGCTGCATCGTTTAAAAGCGTCTAACTTGTCTCTGACTGGATGAACGGCGGTTTAAAATCTTTACTTTATCTGTGGTATCTTGGTGTGTTGTGTATATCACGCCCGGGGTACCGAGTCCTACAGATTGAATGAAAGAAAATCCATTTTACTATGCGTGTGTGCGTGAAAATCGCAAAGCTTGGCGGCTATCAAACAACTACCGCTTATCGTAGTTGATGGTACCGTTTAGACAAATAACACCTATGCGGGTCAACTTTTTGAGCTAGGTGTAAGGCCCCTGCTCAGAAACAAAAAAAAACACGATAAAAGTAACATTACCTTATTTTAAGAGGCCAAGTGCGAGTCAGGCTTGCGTACTGTGGGTTTCCGTATCACCACAAAATACAATAATATTTATCAATTTAAAAACTTACTTCAATACGAGTAAAATTATGCAATTTCGATTCGGTGAAAGAAATGGGTGTCTATAATGTACAACATGATATTTGCCGACACGTTATTGTACGTAATAATAATGCACAGCATGACAATTGGTGTAAAACCGCAGTTCATCCAGTCAGAGACAAGTTAGACGCTTTTAAACAGTGCAGCTGAAATCAGTTGGTTGTCGCAATAATTGTAGGTACCTATCAGGTACCTATCAAAAGTTGGCTCGCAAAAGTAAAGCTAGGGGTAAGGCCCCAGGCATTTCTTGTTAGCGCCTTGGTAAAATAAAATAGCTAACATCTAAAAGATTTTTACTCAGATTTAATTTAAAACAGCGCCATCTCTTGTAGAATAGGTGAATTACTACTTAAGTTTTCACTTCTGACGTGCAGTCCTATGACTGATGATTTTTTTTCTGGTGTACACAGTAAGGAGTTCCTATCCATCAATTATATTTTTCTGTAATGGTGTAAATTCCTCTTGGAGTGACTTGCTATTATTTTTCTTCCAGTACTTACGATACATCTATGACTATAACATCATCACCACCAGATGTCCTCGTGGCGCTGACATGCAAGAGGTAAATAACATTTTCGCTTCTCATGCTCTGTAGGGGCTGTGATGTATTAACCCTACATACATTGATGATTTGTGAACCAATGTAAAACGTGTTCTCGCGTCAACTGCTTTATTGGTATTAATTATGTACGGTGAGCCCGTACATTAATAATTAGTAATAATTTATTTCCAGTGGCCCTAGTACGAGCACTTGCGAAAAAGTATTCGTTCCGTAAACGATAGCAAAATGTATGAAAAATTTAACAGCGCCTCTATCGGACGTAAAAAGAAACTGAATTTTTCATACATTTGCTATCGTTTACGGAACGAATACTTTTTCGCAAATTTTTGTACTAACCCCTTTTTGTACTAAGACCTTAAGCTTCAATATATTATCCTAAGTTAGATCTCACTTCTTTTGTCGTTGAAGTCAACAACCAAAGCATATACCATAATATTCACTTGGCTCTCATTTCACATTTATGTTTTTGATGGGATATAAATTATTTAAAAAATACTTACGAACTACATTTATTTGCATTGCACGTTTTTGACCGACCTGTAGCTTTGCTATTATTAAATATTTTATTTTATTTTAATAACGTTTCATTAGCAAGAGCAAATAAAATATTGTTTGGACCAAGTTATAACAAATTTGTCGTGTAGATAAAATATCCACATTAAGACAGCGGGATTTGTGAATCGGCTTCCTCTAGGCAAACGTGCTCCATCGTAGACCGCATCATCGCTTAACATCAGGCGAGTTGACGGTCAAACGCAAGCCTATGTATGCATAAAAAAGAAATGTACTGTAATGCAAAAAATACACTAAAATAATGTAATAAAAATAAAATAAATTATTAACTTTTGGTATTTATTTATTTATTTACTTTAGTTTATAGTAGTTTTTATTTAAAATATATATAATGTTTCAATTTCAGATTCTAACCGGAATATATCCCTACTTCATAGCCAAACACCTGGATCTTCTTGACACAGTTTTTTTCGTGCTTCGAAAGAAGGATAATCAAGTGACCTTCCTTCATCTGTACCACCATGTAACCATGGTCACGTGGACATGGCTACATCTGATGTACCACCCTTGTGATCATTTCGTGGTGAGCTCAAACTATAATTACCAAATACGAAACTTGTATTTGATACATTTTTAACAGACTTCACAAAAGGCGGAGGTTCTATGTTTTAATGTATGTTCACCAATATCTCCGCCAATTGGTACAGATAAAAAAAAATTGTTCGGGGTATACTTCCAATTTGGTCCCATTGTCACTCAAGTCAGGATCTGATGATGGGATCTCAGGGAAATCGTGGGCAACCCTCAAATTTTATAGGCACTTGTTCCGTTTTTCCGTGCCTTTTGAAAACTTTTTTTTTTTGCTAACTATAATTGCCATAGAATTTGTATTATAGTATTGCCATAGGGGCGTAAAGACAAACGCCTACAATATCTCTCAGGGCAAAGAGAAAGTATTAGCCACTAATTTGGGCGATGGTAAAGGATTGAAAAAAATCTTACGATTTTTGCTATAAAATATGATATAAAAACCTTTCTCCTTTCATTTATTCCTTGAAAACAAGTTTTAAATTAAATTTACAGATGGTGGGGATGTTGAACAGCTTTGTCCATGTTCTGATGTACACGTACTATGGCATCGCTTCGCTGGGACCGAAGTATGCTAAATATATCTGGTGGAAGAAGCATCTGACGAAAGTTCAACTAGTAAGTACCTACCTACTTACTTTAAGAATATTTTTATGGTAGCATCAATTAATTACGTGAGCATTTTTTTTGGACTCATCTGTCTCCCTGGTGCGATTTGGAGCAAATCCCTTCCTTCCCTTTCACGTGAGAATGGGACACTAAAAAATTACCATATGAACTAAAAAAAACAACGAATATACGAGTAGGTAGTAATGGAAATGTTTTTTCCTCTATCTTTTATTAAAGTAGGTATAAAATAATCGACTTTTATAATATTCTAACATAAATATAATAATATATTTTTATTTTTAAAAAAACCCTCACATTTTGTAAGCCGTACCTGGTAACGACGTGAACGTGGATACGGAACGTGGATATTCGCCAAAGAACCAGAATCAGTCACCGAATTGCTATTAAAATTTGAAAGTCGAAGTGGCAATGGGCAGGCCACATCGCTCGAAGAACCGATAACCGATGGGGAAGAAAGGTTCTTGAGTGGAGACCACGAACCGGAAGAGGCAGCGTAGGTAGGCCTCTAGAGGGACTAACGAAATTGTGAGAGTCGCGGGCATCCAGTGGATGCAGATGGCCGGATGTCTTTTAGTGTGGAGTCTTATGTTCAGCAGTGGACGTCTTCTTGCTGATGATGATGATGAAGACCTGGTATAAGGACATGAGATAGATACGTTTTCATTTGTACGACCCTGGTAAGTATTTTACTTTGTGTGTACCATATTCTGACACATAAATGATTTGATTTGAGTTTTTATTTTGCTTTCAGGTCCAGTTCATCCTAGTCGTGTCTCATCTCCACTACCAGCAGAAGCTCTCCCCTTGCCCCTTACCAGGTTTCTTCCACTACTTCTGCATGACTCTTATTGCTTCTTTCTTCGTTCTCTTCACGAAGTTCTACATCGATAGCTATAAGGTTAAGAAGATCCAAGAAAAAGAAATGGATTTTATAAACAATAAAGAGAAGGAAATGAGTTTTATAGCCGATAAGATAGTTAAAGCTAAGTAGTTTAGTTGTATAAATAAAATAAATAAATGTCGTTTAAACTAAATATAATCGCATTTAGTTTTTTTAAGAATAGATCTACGTTTGCCCACCAATTCACCTTCTATTTATTTATTTATTTTCGAGAAAATTAAAAACGTGTATACTCTCTTTTTACAACGGACTAGGCATGCTTTGACCACAATCCCACCTGATGGGAAGCGATGATGTGGTCGAAGATGTAGCATGCTTGCCTAGGAAATTTATTCACTTTTTTCTTGGAGCCCGGGTTGTACCTGTTCAGAAAGTTAGACGCAGGTAAGGAGTTCTAACAATTCTTCAGTTACCTATATTCTTCTATCTATCTTTTTTTTATGCGCAAAGGCTTGCGTTTGACAGCCAACACGCCTGATGTTAAGCGATGATGCGGTCTACGATGGAGCACGCTTGCCTAGAAGAAACCTATTCACTCTTGACTTGAAGACACCCAGATTGTAACTATCGGGGAACACCCATTCAGGCAGTGCATTCCACATACTAGCAGTTCGCACAATAAAAGTGGAATCAAAGCGCTTCGTATAGGTTTTCGGAATGTTAACCATAATGCGGTGTCGATTTTAAAGGTAAAAAACTTTTCAGGTAAAACATAAAAAAATACTATCTACTGAATTGAGAACTGAAAAAGAACCTTTTTTGAGGTCAAAAACCTCCTTACAAAATATGCTGGAATAATTTGATTAGTATATACTCACGTAAAATTTATTTAACATTTTAAAGGTAACCTCTCTCCCTACTCCCCTCTCTCCTTGCTTTCGATATTTTTACCGACATTAACACGTTGCCAATCCTATGCTAATGAAGAAGCTAACAAAATGCTACTTTGCTAAAATTGTTACGTAACTCTTATAGATAAATAATAACATAAATATTAACATTCTTGAAAAATTAATAGCATCGGTTATTAACATGACACCGTTCGGCATTTTCTAGTTGTATCATTCTCCAACCAGAACAAAATATTGTGTAACGCGGCAATAAACCTAAAAACATATCATATGAGTAAAACCACCTTACGTTGGCTGGAACCCCATTCAGAAGGTTCTTTATGCGCATACGCAGCCTAAAAGCGCAAGCGCAATAGGCTTCAGTCGTGTTCCAACCACCGCGCGCGTTGGTCTATCCCAGTGACATTTTGCAAAACAGTTTCGCGAGTTCGATTTTTAAAACGAAAATCAGTTCCATCTTCAATCGCCGATAACTGAAGGTTAGTGCATTCCTGTGAAAATTGACCTGACACAAATACGTTATAACAAAACGCTGACAAGATTTTAAAGTGCAACTGAAGCTAGATGTTTGCTTGCAAATCTGTAACAGCATTACTCAAATTCGGTGCTTTTATTGGATAGTAATAAGAGTTGGTATCGAATAACTGGAACAGCCATTTTTTGTGGTTGAAACGTGCGTCAATGTTTTACTGTTAACTAACTACATTAAGATCATTTTTGGAACGCGGTTGGAACAAACTGACTTTGGCTTTCACAAATTGTTCAAACAGGTGGTATTGCTACTTTTGAGTAGTAATTATTTATAGGATGATCATGAAATTCATAAGTGTTGGTTTTCTTTCTATAATAAAAACCATTTTGGCTTCAGGCTTATGTATGTGTGTTCCTTATGGACTCCAAAACGGCTGGACCCATTTTGACGGGACTTCCACTGGCAGAAAGCTAATATTATAAGGAGTAATCCACGCGGATGAAACCGCTGGGCGCAGCTAGTCATATATAATAGTTAACAATACTTTGAATATTTATCAAATTATGTGCTTTGGAGAAATTAATTGTTTTTAACCTAGCAAATTCTGCATCCACTGAGACTAGGTAGTACAAGCAAGAAAAATACCTACCAATAGTACATCAACAGTGAAAATATCTGTGATGTTAATACTCTTGATATCTATATATATATAGATAGGGATGTGTGTATCTGTGTATGTATGTTCCCTGTGGACTTCAAAACGGCTGGACCTATTTTCTCGGGACATTCACTGCCAGAAAGCTGATGTTATACGGAGTAATCCCCGCGGGTAAAACCGCGGAGCGCAGCTAGTATACTACTATACTCCTGGTATTATAGACGACTTGCATGGTTCAGTGGAAGGGCTTATGAACAGGAGTCCTCGGGATCCAATCCGTCGTATCAGCATAAAAAGAGTAGGTAGAGGCATCTAGGTAGGAACGGTAGAGCGGTCTCCGGTCAGTGAAGCGGCTAGCTCTAGCGAAAACCTGGTGGCGTTCATATTATATGCAAAGTGCAGCATAGTAACAACCGTTTTAAACTATCACGGTTGTTCACTAAAGTTAAATGATTATTTACGGGATATTTACCGTGGTAAGGTTGTGGAAGGAGCTCCCGATATTTCGGCGCAGTTACATGCACCATGTTCACGGGAAGACTGAAGAATGCGGGCCGAAATATCGGGAGCTCCTTCCACAACCTTACCACGGTAAATATCCCGTAAATAATCATTTAACTATAGTAACAACCGTTTCATAAATACAGTACCTTATCACTTTATTATATACCAAACAAAATACAAATTAATTTAAAATTAATACAAAAACCGGCAGTGCAATAGGCGGCTTTGTCGTTTTAAACGGTTTCTTGCAGGCAACTTTTAGATGGACATTGCTGAAAGAGGAGTTATAAGGGTCGTTGGTGTAGATAATACAGATAATGTACCTACATACATACAAATAAATCCTCAATATACAAATAATACTATGTACTTATACATACTATAAATAATACATATTATACGTACCAATTATAAATATGAAGATAGTGGGTGTAGACAAGATGGTTAAATAATTCTCGCAGTTTAAAAAAAACACTCTTTAAAATAGCTTATCCTGAAGACCCTGTTAAGGATAATGGGACAAACTATTTAATTTATTGTATTGTCATCGGTCCTTGATAAGTGTGCAAAGTTTCAAAACAATCCGTCGTTTTGAAAGGGGTGAAAATCACGTTCAAAGATTCCATTACATCCGTTACACATAGGAATAGATGTAGCATGCCTGATAGAAGCAAGCAGCGCATTCCACAGCATGATGAAGACGATAATGATTGATGACAGATGATGATGATAATGATTCAAATAATGACACAGAGCATAATAATTACGTCTAATAACTTATCTTCTGCCGCTTCGCTGCAAGAAACATAGGTAATTGCAACTGCAATATGATTTGACAGCTGTTTTTTTTAAGTTGTTTACAGAGCAATTACATGTCATGTCGCTGAGGTCTTTTCGTCACACCAGGTATTTAGTCGCTATCCCTATAGGTCACATTCAATAGTACGTCACTTTGTGCATGTACATAGGTAGTCAATTTCTTGCCCCATCTCGACTTTTTCCCAATTCGTCAGATACATTTGTACAATGTACATACAGTGCAGAAAATATAGATAATACTCATTTTGACACATTTATGAAGTTCATACGAAAAAATTCAAAAAATAACATTCATATGTCAGAATTATTAAAGAGATTACAAAAGTTTAACTATATCAAGCGAAACCAAAGAACGCTAAAGTAAACTTAATCTTCTCCTTATTATCAAAGAGAGAGTGTAGTTGCCGAGGCGCCAAAGCGTTTCACGATAAGTTTAATAACGATATTCTTACATAAAAAAAATAGGATGTAATATTTTTTTCGCACGTAACAGCGTGTTAGTAAATAGATTCAATAAAACAGAGGCGCAAGAAGGTTCACCTGGCTGCGATTAGTAATGTTATTCTCAGATTTTCTCTACCTAGTCAAGTTTTTCGTACTTTTTAACGTATGTTAATTTATTCTTAACAAACATTAACTCTTGTTTTTATAGCATGTAGTCTGCACCTATAACTGGTGAAAATCAAATTAAGTTCAATTCTTGTATACCTTGTCCCCGTTATGTAATGCAATAACGTACATCATATGGGTTAAAACAGTGTTTTATCATATGGGTGTTCCCCGATAGTTACAATCTGAGGGTCTTCAAATCACGAGTGAATCGGTTTCTTCTAGGCAAGTCTGCTCCATGACCGCATCATCGCTTAACATAAGGCGAGTTGGCGGTCAAACGTAAGCCTATTACAGAACTAAAAAATAAAATAAAAACGTAGGTTTTTATTGAATAATTTAAATATAAATAATAAATAGCATCTAATATATTTTATGTGATTATATCGGAACAAAGCAAACCAACACAACTGCAGAACCTACTCGTATAGAAACGTCTGTAATTATTGTCTATCAAACTGGTTAGAGCCACGTGAAGATCAATTGTAGGTGCCTTTATGATGGGTGAAACCAATTATAATCTGATGCCAAGTTATTCAATGTTATATTTTAATAACCTTTTTTTCTCTCTAATTAAAAAGGCTAACCAGCGTAATTAAAGCGGAAAAGAAAATTTTTATTTTATTTCCGCCGTGGTCATCTCGTTGCAGGGCCCTCATTTCTTTCACTCCTCTCTGTTCTGTGCTATGGTGTATCAGTCTTTTGCGTGGGAGTCAAGCTCGTCACGCCATCTTTTTCTGGGCCTTCCATGGGACGCATGACACGTGGCAGCTATTATGTAGTGGTTCTAGCCCACAGCTCATCCAACATTCTACTTACGTGGCCGGCCCAGTCTCACTTCAGTTTGCCGGCTTTTTCTCCGGCGGAAAAATAAGTAAATAGCAAAAAGAAACAAGCTTTAAGCGGTAGCCATCTAGCCATGTCACGGTAAAACTTAAATCATTCTTATAATAAAATGCGTACACAAAATTTCGTGTGTGTTAACCGTTGAAAAACAAACCAGGAAGTATTAGATATGGTAGAGGAGAAAAGAAGTCTACTAGCGAGTATAGAGACTAGAAAAGGGAAGATGTTTGGCCACCTTGTACGACATGACAAATCAATAAAAAACATTATACAGGGAAAGGTAGAAGGAAAGAGAGGACCGGGATGACCAAGAAGAGTATTCGTGGACCAAATAAAAGAGAAGGCAAATGTCATGTCGTACAGGGAGGTGAAAACGCAGGCAGAAGACCACCGCTGGAAGTTACTCCAACGACAAGAGCTATGCTCTGTATGACCGTTGAGGATTTCCTTTATCTGGAGCTAATCCTGTATGTATATTTAGGTCATGCTTACCATAAAAAAGCATTGTCGTCGGAACTGAATGAATTTGTAAACATTCATTTTCAACTCCGTACGATAAGAAGAAATGGTTCTAATTCAGCTTACAACATTTTATCTAAACAAACTAACATACAAACAGCTAAATGTTTAGATGACAATTCTGAAATAAGCAGATAAATAATTTTGATGCTTGGTTTGTTTGTTTGACATATATGACTATAGACAAAAATGTGGGAATTATAGTGTGTTTCACTAAAGAGTTCCCTCGCCGTAATGTTGGCTCCCCTGCACTTCCCATATACATAAAATACACATTACAGGGAAAGTATAGGGGAGCCAACATTACGGCGAGGAAACTCTTTGGTGAAACGCAGTATAGCAATGCCTTCTGACAAAATACTGGTGTTACCAAACAAAATTTTATAAATCTAATCATGAACAACGCTCTTCAGTCACATCGGTAAATTATGGTGTAAAATTAGTTATAAAACAAAAACGCAAATTGACTTTCTAAAATCTAAACGGTAGCCCAAGGCTAATAACTAATTATTTATACTCACTACAATTGGACACCACCATAGTATGTCCCAATTTGAAGACATGCATATCTTATCTACTGACGATCATCATTTTAAAAGTAGATATAAATTGTTTCTAATCGAACTATCGATGAATGAGAACATTATAACTAGGCAATGGTCTAAAAATGGAGCTTTTTTTTAGCTGGCAATACTTTTTTAACTGTCAAATTCAAAAAGTAAATTGAAATATTATCCCTTGGAAGAACCAGATATTTCGTCCAAAAATTATATCCTAAGCTCTATTTCATATTCTCATTTCTCATTGTATTATTTTCTTAAACTTGTGTATTTTCGAATGTTAATATGCAATAATGGTGGATTATTATTTATTTATTGTTCGTGAACGTGCTCGAGTGTTGATCCGTGATATAAAGCGGTGATACATCTATTTTCGTGTTATTTCCAAAGCTCCATAGAAGCCTCTTGTAAAGTCTCAAAATTTTATTTTGACGCTAAAATTTCTACCCATATCTTAATGTGAACTTTTTAACTTATGTGTAACTGTTCATAGTTAGTTTTAAGAGTTAATTTTCTATAACAAATGTATTTGACCTACCTAATATAACGAACCATTGTTATAAGGTGAATAAAAATCTGAATCTGAATCTGACATTACTAGGGCATGACTTTGACTTGACCGTGACTTCCTTTGCTTGACTCTGACTGACTTTTTTGACTACATTTCACTTACGGATATTTCATCAAACTTGTTAATTTGAGACGTGACAATGGCAAATGCACAAGATTGCGACGCCAAAATGCTCACAGAGTATAGAAAAAAACTTAGACCTAATATATGTACTTAATGTACATATATTAGGCTCGTAAGCTTCAATCTATCTTTAATCGTTATAGGTCTAAATATAAAGGCATTTAGTGGGTCTAAGTTTTTTTTTAATCGTTATTGATCTAAATATTAGGTACATAATATATTAGGTCTAAGTTTTGAGACGTGACACTGGCAAATGCACAAGATTGTGACCCCAAAATGCTCACAGAGAATAGAAAAAAACTTAGTCCTACTAAATGCCTTTATTTTTAGACCTACAACGATTAAAGATACATTAAACCTTACGAAAGTAAGAATAGTTCGCATAAACTATAATTACTTACGTAAGTTAATCGTTTATAAAGATTTATCTATATATGAAGGGCTACTGGGTATGTTGATTATATAACAAACATAAGATTTCTCTTGTTATATCGTCCAGTCTTCAGATCAGACAAACAATGGAGATATGGTAAGGAAGACATCATCAGAACGCACAGACGATTTAATCGAATTCAAAAAAGGTTGTATATTTTACCTCAGAACTTCGTCATTTATGAACCGATTTGTTTGAAATTAACTGGAAAAGTGGTTCCTTTTATTTAAAAAGGATATATTTACAGATTGGTGCCATAGAAATAAATAAAAATTAGTTATTTGGATTTTAAACTGGAAGCTCGTTTACTTGGATGAAATTATTGGTGTCGCGTAGTTTGCGTGAAAAATTAGCATTCTTACGGTGTAGAGATGAAAATTGGTGAAAAATTTAGACATTTGAACACGAACGATAACTGTACTAAAGTATATTTTAATTTATTCTATTTAATGAATACCAACATAACGTACGTCATTGCATTACATAACGGAGATGAGGCACAATAATTAGACTAAACGTCATCACAATTATAGGTGCAGACTATATGCTTTAAAAATGACAGTTAAAAGTTTTGTTATGAATAAAGTTAATATATACATTGAAAAGTTAAAAAAAGTTTTTTTTTCCTAAATAGCGAATCTGCAAAAAACACATTATTATTGCAGTTTGATAGTTTGCTACGAATACATAATTCTGCTCCATATCTCTTTTGTTTGTCTGATCCGTGGTCCAGCCACACACACGGCATCTGAAACCCTGAGTACCGTACCCGTCAGCCGAGACGAAGTTAATGGTACCTTCACAATATAGCATTATTTAGACCAGTGGGTATGTTATTAAGGCTCAATTTGGGCAGCGTTTAGTCCATACAAACTTATTCTCCTGTTTCCTCCCTGGATAATACCGCTAGAGCCATATTTTTTTTTTTATAAAATTTATCTCCTTTATGGCCAGGCTTGTGTCATTTATTTTTTCTCGTAAGTTAAGTACTATAAGAAATATGAGCCTTTAAAAATCCCAAAAAATATCAAATTTTTACCTCCGTGTTCAGACGTCTCTCAAACAAAATTTATGAGTTTGTAAAACAAAAATAAATGACAGAAGCCGAGAGCAAACCTTTTTAAACAATTAATTGAAAAAAATAATGAAATCGGCCTATTTTTGAATGAGGAAACAGAAGAATCCGAGACGATAATTTTGTCTACTTTTCGTAGGTATAAATCGATCCGAGCTGCAGTTGTCCTTATTGCGCTCTGCGGGCAGAGGCTCGAGGTCAGGGGAGGGTCGGTCTAATACGTATACAGTTAGAGAAGAGACATGTAGTCGATAATTGTATCGACACATTAGTGCTGTCCATCGATATCGATATGTAACGGTTCTCGTCTTTAGTTAGTGTTTTGTGCGTGAAGTGAATTTAGCACATTACTGCAACGGTCGGCAAGTTAGGATTTGGACAAAATTGTTGACGCACAACATGATTTATTTTTACTATGGAAACTGACGTGGTTTTCGCACATAACACATTTAAGTACGAAAAGAAAGAATTTAAAAAATTATTGTAACTTGTGTATCAGGAATATCAGGATCGTAACAAGTGGAAAAATTTATAAATAAATAATTCTCTTAATATTAGTTAATTTTGTTGAACTATTTTTTCAAAATTTTATTCAAATACATTAGGTTATTACGTTGCTAAGTGATTAGATTATAGCTTATCATCATCAGCCAGAAGACGTCCACTGCTGAACATGGGCCTCCCCCTTTAACCTCTATACTGATAGTGATCGACATCCTGTCATCTGCATCCACTGGATGCCCGCGACTCTCACAATGTCGTCGGTCCATCTAGTGGGAGGCCTACCTACGCTGCGTCTTCCGGTTCGTGGTCTCCACTCAAGGACCTTTCTTCCCCATCGGTTATCGGTACTTCGAGCGATGTGGCCTGCCCAATTGCCACTTCAACTTGCAAATTTGAATATCTATGTCGATGACTCTGGCTCTTTGGCGGATATTCACGTTTCGGATTTTATCGCGCAAAGAAACTCCGAGCATAGCTCTCTCCATTGCCCATTGTGTGACTCTGAGTATTTCCAAAAGGCCAACAGTTAAGGACCACGTCTCAGTACCATATGTTATCACTGGCAAAACACACTGGTCAAAGACCCTTGTCTTTAAGCACTGTAGTATCTTGGACGAGATGTCACGCAATTTCCCAAACGCTGCCCGTCCGAGTTGGATTCTTCAGGCGACCTCTTTGCCCAAGTTGGACCAAGAATGATGGTACTGATCGTTTTTGGTTGGACTGACCTAAATGAACAATCTGTCCAAGAGAGGTGTAATGGTCAACAACTTCAAGAGTATCGTTCCCAACGATTACCGGCACGGGTACAACATGGACATTGGACATGATGTTTGTCTTGTCTATGTTTATTTTAAGACCCACCTGTTGAGAAAGGCTACTGAGATCGCTGAGCATCGCATTGAGGTCCTCCAGTGACTCTGCCATGATGACTATATCATCGGCATAACGAAAATGAGTGATTTATTCACCATTGATGTTGATGCCGAATCCGTTCCAGTCCAAGAGCTTGAAAACGTCCTTCACTGCGTTCGTGAACAGTTTCGGAGAAATAACATCTCTCTGTCTCACGGCTTTCTGCAATAGGATTGGTTCCGTGCTCTCGTCCTGTAATCGGATCGACATGTTGGCGTTTCTATACAAACACTTCAGCACTTCGATATACTTATAGTCCATATGCCAACGCTGGAGGGACTGCAATACTGCCCAGGTCTCGATTGAATCCAAGGCTTTTTCATAGTCTACAAACGCTAGACATAATGGCCGATTATACTCCGCAGTCTTCTGTATAATCTGGTGGAGCGTGTGTATGTGGTCTGTGGTGCTCCTGCCTTTACAGAAACCGGCTTGTTCGGGAGGCTGGAAGTAATCAAACCTGCTTTCGAGACGGTTCGTAATGACTCTGGAGAACAACTTGTACACATGGCTCAGGAGTGAGATGGGTTTATAATTATTCAATAAGGTGTTATCACCTTTTTTGAAGGAGAGCACTACCACCCTACTAGTCCATGCTTCATGCGTAGTACCTTCGAGTATGACGGAATTAAATAACTTCTGGAGGACTAAAAGTACCGGTTTTCCATCCGCTCTCAGTAGTTCTGTCGTTATTCTGTCATCACCCGGCGATCTTGTTGTTCTTAAGCTTTTCAGAGCCATTCTTATCTCGTACAAGCTGATGTCTAGGATGTCCTCAGTGTAGTGTTGGGTCAGTTTAGCTCTCTTGTCCAGAGCTGTACCGATAATTAGGCTGTCGCGTCAATGTGTACAACTGTCCGTAAAACCTCTCGAGTTCTCTCAGAATCTTCGGCTTTGATGAAATGATACTACCATCCTCGATCTTCAGCTTCATCACTTGGCTCTTCCCAATAGACGAATTCTTTGCGAACACTATCCAGCCCTGGTTCCACTCGATTGCGTCCCTAATACATCTTTTATTATAGGAACGCAGATCGTGTCGCACCGATTTTGAGATTCGTCTGTTAAGTTGGCCATATTGCGACATATCAGCTGATGTTTGCAGTCTCATCTCAGTCAGGTCTTTCATTAGCTTAATGGTTTCATCTGAGAGCTTCTGAGGTCTTTTCCGGCGTGGGGTCTTAAAGAACTTGGACCACACTGCTTGGACAGTTTCCACCAGCCCATTGTTTAGTACGAACAGTTCCGCTTTCGGCTCTGGAAGCGATTATGCAATTCGAGTTGGAAGTCTTTGGAGTTTTGGATTTGAGTATGACCAGAATGGAGCGTGGACTTCACCAGACGCGACCTCTCAAGCTTGTTGATATTCAATGTGCCTCTGACAAAACGGTGATCGCTACCGGTTTTCACCTTGCTAATCACGGAGACATTGAATATTCGCTTCTTGGTCGTCATGATGAAGTTGATCTCATTTTTGGTCGAACCATCGGGGCTCATCCACGTCTACTTCCTGCATGGTCACTTCTGAAAGAAGGAGTTCATCAAATAGAGTTCCTCCTTCTCCATGAAGTCAACCAGCCACTGGCCCCTCGAATTCCGCTGTCCATACCCATATGACCCGACTCTTAACTCATCAACATTCCGCGTTCCATCTTTGCGTTGAAGTCACCCATAACAACGGTGAAGTATGTTACGGAGGTATCTATGGTCTCGGATATCTCCTCAAGTCCTCATACAACACCTCTACTTTAGATTATTAGATTATAGTTAAAGTTATCACAGGAATTGTACATGGTAATCCTTTCCGTAACTATCATCACATTATAGACCAGCACCCTCACAGGAAGTTTTCAAGCGTCGTGTGAAACTGTACTATTTCTTGGAGTAGCTACTGTATCGTTATTAGCTCGCTTTAAGTTTATAAGTATGTATGAATTTAATATTTTTATTTATGTATGTATATTATTTTAACTAAAAACTTGGTTATTTGAATTTTTCACATAAATTTTGAGGTTATGTGAAAAAATTATTGGGACCAAAGTTGTAGATATTTTTATTACCTACAACTTTGCCATTAAACTTTTCAAAAACTATATTGCAAAACTTTAAATCCATAGGATTTATAGTTATGCTGGAAATCGAGTTGAACCATTTTTTACCCTTAAACCCACCAACTTCCCGAACTCAGATCGCCCGTAATTTATTTTTCCTTTCATTTTTATCATAATAATGGGTTTCATACTACTGTGATTTTTTTTTGTTTCAAAAATTATCGACCCTGGTCTATTTGGCGTAGTCGGTTAGTAAAATATGAGCAGATCGCAAAATAACAAAAATCACTCGACATTCGGCAAACGCCGATATCAACTAGCCGAGTAGACTGCGAGGCGAAATTAATTTGTAGGCAACTAGGCATTCAGTGCGGGAGCACGGGCGGGCACGCACACACGCACAGTCTGTTCGTCACGCACACGTATATAGCTCGCTCGTCAGGGCGCAGCGAGACAGCAATAGAGTTGCTAAATACCTATTCATCAAATTTCTTGGCCATGGTATATCGGCTTAAGTTACCGCTATTAAATTATGCAGGGTTACGCGAAATGGTGAGATTATGCGAAAAAAGGAGGTCATTGTACTCATCGTTATTACGGAACCAATCCAGATATCACGAAATAAAGTCAGCTATACAATAAGAAATAAATAAATAAATGTAACAAAATATTTCAAACCACAACAAAATATTTGGTACAACTAATATTTTTTTCTGGATTTCAGTGTTAAATCGCGAATTAATAAAGAAATCACTGAAACTAGACAAAATGTTTGGAGCAGTAGATATTTTTTCTCGATTTCAGTGTTGGTCTCATAGTAAAAGTTGATCATAATGATGAGTAAAACAGACCCCTTTTGGCTTAGCACACCTTTTACACCCTATCCGCGTAAACGTGTATAATTAGTATAGTTTTTTGATATCAATACTTTAGCATCTCTTTTAGGTAATCTTTTCATACTGTGGGTGGACTTCCTACGCTGCGCTTACCGGTCCATGGTCCTTCATTCGAGAACCTTTCGGCCCCATCGGCTATCTGTTCTGCGTGCTAACACAGGAAAACCCCACAAACGTGCGTTTGCGCAAAAACGCTAGATGCAGGCTGCTTCCAACCGGCCTTTCTAGAAATCAATGGGGATGCCTATGTCTAGTGGACATCTTATAGCTGAAATGATGATAATGATGATGAATTTAGCATCTTACAATTATGAAATAACCACTAGATGGACCGACGATATCGTGAGAGTCGCAGGCATCCAGTGTATGCATATGGCAGGATGTCGTTCAGTGTGGAGGTTAAAGGGCCTCCCCCTATGTTCGGCAGTGGACGTCTTCCAGTTGATAATGATGAATTATGAAATCGATAAATATAAATAAAATACAGTTAATTACAGTTTTTCAGCCGGACAGACGATGTAGCGGAAGTTAAGAAACGCAGTTCTGAAATAATGCATAAATATTGCATTCTTTTAATCGATGTAGCATTGAGGGCCACCGGGGCAACGAGGTCCGATGATTTACGCATATCCTGTGAATGAAACATTTTAATTGGCACATATTCTCACAATTTTTTAAGACAAAAGCCTTCTCTCAGAGATAGAGAGAGAGAGAGAGAAGATGAGCCTAATCGACAATGCTAGTCCAGTTTATGTTGGTGAATGTCATATTATATCTTTGAATTTTTGAGGTTCTTAGACGTACCGGATTTCTCACGACGTTTTCATTCGCCGTTTTTTGAGCGATTTGCAAACTGCTTGTAATAATTTATCTAGGTAAAATATTTACTAAAATAGTAAAATTATATAAGTAAATATTTTTCCCACAAAAGGCAGAGATTACCCATGACAATGGGTACATTTTTTACCATGCCTAATGTCATGTTGGTGAATGTCATTATGCCTTTGAACTTTTGTTCTAGGACGTACCAGTTTTCTCACGATGTTTTCCATCGCCGTTTTTTTAGCGATGGCATCGAAACTACACGTAATTTATTTAGCTAAAATATTCACAAAGCGAACAATTTTTTTATGCCATAGGTGGCAAACAAGCAGACGGGCCGCCTGATAGTAAGCAGTCACCGTCAGCAATTAATTACCTTGGACAAAGGGTAATTTTTTTACCGTGCCTAGGGCCATGGGGATCAGGAGTCAAAAATTTCAGATTTGTCATGACGTCTGGTCGATGCAACACGTGACCAAAATGCTACCCTGTGCTTTGCTCAAAGGGTGAGCATTGCCATAAAACGTGCAGCATTATAGTAAAAGCTGACGGTATGTAGTAGTGTACAACCGCCTGCCGCATGAAGTTAGGAATGCATCTTCTAAGGGATCATTAGTATGTGTGTAGTTCATATTTATTATTTGTTTATTGTGATCTGTATTTCTAAGGCACGGGGATGTGAGTGCCATCTCAAACCAACCGTGGTTTTTGGTGCAACATAAAATTATAAATTGTATTGTTATGTATTAAGAAAAAAAAAACATAAATTAAAAGAATGGCTCATTTATTTACTGAAATATTAGGTACACGATCTTATTTTTAATTATTTTTTATTATCTGTATGACAATGTTATTATAGTTATGATTCAAAATTGTATTACAGTTAAATTTTTGTACGAGCATAGTGCCATCTCTCTTACATTTGTACGCCTAACCGGCACAACGTGATTTCGGACTTTTGAAATATTAACATCTTTTGTGCATAACAATGCACAAAATATCTCATGTTGTATGCAAATAAACGATCTTTATCTTTATCTTTACGGTCAAGCAAATTACATTATTATCTCACAAATTAATAATCACAAAAAACAAACTCAAAAGAAAATTATATAAATAAAATAAAAACATCGAAATTATTGTCACAAAACATACAAGTAAATTAAAAAATAAGAATAAAATAATGACAAAATCACAAATATCAATAAAAATTAAGAATTAAAAAATACAATAAATTGCAAATGTCAGAAAAACAAAAACAATAACATTAAAAGTACAAATAGCCATCAAGTCTTATTGCACTTATCGAATAGGCTACAAGTACTCTGACATGACCAAAATCAAAGTGATTAAATAACAACCCGGCCGGGTTGTTTACGGTAAATATTAACCCGTAAATAATCCTATAACTGAAATTAAAAAGTATTCCCTATATTAAAACAAATTATACTAGAAATCACAATGTATACAATGTAAAATGTAAATTAAATCACTCTGATTTTGGTCATGTCAGAGTACTTGTAGCCAGGCGGGCTAACATGCGCACCGCGACAGTGTTTCGTCGACTCTTTTTGTCGTGCCAAAGCGAGACAGGCGTACATAAAACCGTAGGCACCTTGTCGCGTTCTCGCTCGACAAGGCGACGACAGGATTATCTCGCGGTGTGCATGTCAGCCATGCAGGTCGATAAGTGCAATAGCGGTTGTTCAACCGTTCATATAACTGTAGCGAATAGAAGTGATCGTATAAAACAGTGTTATACTTTTTTTTTTATTTGACTTTTTAAATTATATTTATCTGATTTAGGGCCGATTTTTCAATCCTCAGTTAAAGAGTATATTATTCCAGTTATTCAACCGCTAAGCAGTAGTGTGCAAACACTACTGTGTTCCGGATTGAAGGGCAATGTTTCCAGCGAAATTACAGGGCACACAGAGATTTGACATCTTATATCTCGGGGTGACGAGCGCAGTGCATTGCCATTCAGGGTTTTGAACTGTTGAAGTTCAAAATTCTGAGTGGCTTTGAGCTGTTATGGGTAAGCGTGAAGAGCCATCATGCGAGCGACTTCGCTCGTCTCATCATGAAAAAAACACACATAGGATTTATTCCACTAGCATGATTTCGTTTTTTTCTATGGTTAGAAGTTGTCTGCGGAGTAAATCCTGTAAATTTATTGGACAGATAAATTTATTGGTTTGTCAACTATCTGATCTATTGTTTCATTATTATTTTATATTTATTTTTGTTTTTATCCTAAATTTATCAGTTTTATTGTTTAATTTATAATATTTAATTTCTTATGTTTTTACAATAAGTAATTATTATTCATAAATAAGCAATTGCAGTAGTATTTTTTGAACATGTAACAAATTATTATGAATAAATATAACTATAAACTATGAAATTTCCTACTGAATTAATTGGTATGCACTTGAACTCAAACTGGATTTTAAAATAAGTTGGTTACGTATTATAATTAAGTATCCCGAAAATTGAGCATTGTCATCGAGAGTGACTCTACCAAATTCGGTAATATTTATTGTCTCTTGCGTAGCTCTAAGTATTCCGGGGTCCGTGCCCTTTAATAATAAAATAATAATAAATAAATATCTGGGACATTATTGCACACATGGTCATCTGACCCTAAACTAAGCAGAGCTTGTAATATGGTCAACTTTGTCAACTTATACATAATTTATTCTTCTGTACGTGTGTTTGTCACCTAACTCCTCCTAAACTGCTAGACCGATTTTGATGAAATTTTGTATGTATATTTCAATGGGTTCCTGAATGGTTTCAAGACACAATTGACCCGGTCGGGCAGGACGATGGCGGCGTCTGCCGGGTCCGCTAGTATATATACTTTCTTTACAATATGCGTGGCGCTAAAACGAACTCAGAAACGAGCCTCGGTACGATGATCATATGGTGTGCTACCACACCATATGATCATCGTATCTATCCCCTATCTACTATCCATGAAGAAGGCTGCCGTTTTTACCTGAAACGGGTGCTTTTAAAGATATAAGGGTTGAAAGTTCCGCCCTCTAGGAATTCCTAAAATAGTTCAGACCATTTGGGAGTATTAGAGAGCATTCATTCATCATGCACATTTCAGAATGTTCTGAAATATGCTAGAATACTGTGAAATGTTCGGAAATAGTCTGGAACGTATATAATAAAACTTAGACCCGTGCGAAGCCGGGACGGGACACTAGTATCGACTATCTCTACGCAAAAACACACTTCGATTTGGCTCGAAAGCATCGCCATCCATAAAAAATCTTGATTCGTACAATTCTCTATTGACACAAATTATAAATTCGTACATTTCTGGGATTGGTGCAATTCTGCAATCGGTACAAATAATCACTTTGTAGGATTCTCTTCTGTTGCTTCGTGAGAGAGAAACAAATAAACAAACAGACTTGCGCATTTTGTTATAACTCGGTCGAAGCATTTATTTACTCAGACAGATGCAATATATAAGAAGATATATATATAAAGATTTAATTTAATTTTAATAATATAATATTAAAATAAAATGTTTTAATTCATCTTTTCTCAATGTTATTGCAGCTATAATATATTGAATAATTCCATTAAATCTCGAACAAGAATAGAATCCTGCAAAGAAAATGTATAATTTAGAATACGCAAATTATATAATAGGTCGGGGAAAAAGTCTTTTCGTATTTTGTATGTATAAAGTTGTAGTAAAAATCTTATCCGTTGTACTGTTTGTATCTGGCTGGTTTTGATACCATTAAAAATATGACATTTTAAAAAAGGAATACAAAACGTAAAAAGCAATTTCCCGCCATTTTTCAATTGTTTTTTTGTTCGATAAAATGAGTGAATCTAACGAACAAATTCGATATATTGTGAAATTTTATAACAAAAAAGGGAAAAATGCGACACACGCCGCGAATAAAATTTGTGACGTTTATGGACCTAATGCAGTGTCATCAAGAGTAGCACAATGTTGGTTCAAGCGTTTTCAGTCCGGGAATTTTGATGTCAAAGATGCAGCTCGCTCTGGTCGCCCTGTTACGGATAAAGTCGATGCCATTTCTGAAAAAGTGGACCAAGATCGGCATATTAGTAGTTACGACGTAGCTGAAGAACTGGGGATTGACCACAAAACAGTTTTGACCCATTTGAAAAAAACTGGGTATACAAAAAACTCGATATTTGGGTGCCACACGAGCTCACTGAAAGAAACCAAATGAATCGTGTACTCATTTGCGATTCTCTATTGAAACGTAACGAAACCGAACCGTTTTTGAAAAGATTGATCACTGGTGATGAAAAATGGATCACCTACGACAAGAATGTGCGCAAAAGATCATGGTCAAAGGGCAGTGAAGCACCACAGACTGTAGCGAAACCCGGATTAACACGTAATAAGGTGATGCTGTGTGTATGGTGGGATTGGCAGGGCATCGTTCATTATGAGCTTTTACCGCCGGGCAAAACCATCGATTCGGATCTCTACTGCCAACAGCAGATGAGACTCAAACAAGAAATTGAGAAAAAACGGCCGGAATTGATCAACAGAAAGAGTGTGGTCTTTCATCATGATAACGCCAGACCGCACACATCTTTGGCCACTCAGCAAAAATTTAGAGAGCTTGGTTGGGAAGTGTTAATGCATCCACCATATAGCCCAGACCTTGCACCCTCAGATTTCCACCTGTTTCGATCTCTTCAGAATTCTTTGGGTAGTGTTAGATTAACATCAAGAGAGGACTGTCAAAACTACTTGTTGCATTTTTTTTGATCAGAAGTCCCAAAAATTCTACAGCAACGGGATCATGTCACTACCTACAAGATGGCAACAAGTTATCGAACAAAATGGCACATATATATTATAATTAAATGTAATTAAACTTGAAAAAAATATGTCTTGGATTTGTTTAAAAAATACGAAGAAACTTTTTCCCCGACCTTATATTATCATGAGAGTGAAACCACGAAATGCTACTAGTGCTTTTTCTATCTACATTGCCGCATGTGTCAAGGTACCAAATGCATTACAGTATAAATTATTTCTGCTAATAGGGCAATTGCAAACAGTAAAATTAGGAGAGGGCTATGCCCGTAGAGAAACCCCGACTCTACGAGATCGTATCAGAAATGAGAGGATCCGTAGACGAACGAATGTTACCGACATAACCCACCGTATTAGCAAGTTGTAGTGGGCACTTAGCACACAGAACAGATGGCCGATAGGGCCGAAAGGTTCTCGAATGGAGACCACGGAACGGTAAGCGCAGCGTAGGACGTCCATCCACAAGATGGACAGGCGACCTAAAAGAGACCGCAGGAAAACGCTGGATGCAGGCCGCTTCCGGATGGCCTTATTGGAAATGGATGGGGGAGGCCAATGTCCAGCAGTGTACGTGCTATGGCTGAAATTATGATGAAACAGTAAAATTATGCTTGTAGTATAGGCAAGGTTTAGGTATTAAACATAGCACAACAAAACGTTGTTACAACTAAGTTATTTTAAGTGAGCTTTTACAGGTTTTCTCTGCTAAAAATTCTTCTATTCATCAAATCATTCAAGCTAATTCACTGTGTAGTGTAATATGACATAAATCTAGCAGTCACTATCTACTATTTACCAGACAAATAAAAAACCGCAAACAATTAACGCCTTTACGCTAATTGTCAGATAAATAACACGTTTAATTAAGCACATAAATTGTGTAGCTAACTTTCACGACCTTTTTTATCGCGAATATGTCCTCATTTGACCACCAACCTCTGGTTAGCGTAAAAATTTGAAAGTCCGAAAATTCGCAAAAAAACATTTGCAACAAAGAAAAACTCTTCATTATATCTACATATTTTTTATTTATTTAACGGATGCTTTCTTTACTTCATACTAAAATGTAAAAAAAAAATACTTTTCGAGTTTTCCGTCTAAATAATTGTGAAAACTAGTTGCTAAATAGTCTCTCTAATTTACAATACAGTTCACGGTTTCCTGGTTGTAGACAGTTTTAAGCGATAAGGCCGTCTGTTTAAAGCTTATATAATAGTATCATTGTAAATTGTAATTTATCTGTTTTCCTTGTCATAATGTATGTTATTTTGCTTAGATCAAATCTTGCAAGCTGAATAAGTCCCAGTTCCTCCTAACCGATTTGGCTGAAAATTTGCCCCAATATTGTGATATTTTGCTAAAATTTCCGCTAAAGTAAAAAAATAAACTCGTTTAAATAAAAAAAATATAAGCATCATTTGTTACAATGCTAATTACGGACGATCCATTTTTTACAGGTGGCCCAAAAACTCTTATATTTGGGATATCAAAAAGGTCATTCATATTTCAAAAAATATATGGAACAGCATACATTTTGTCGGGTGTGAATGACTTATTTCTATGGAACAGTTGTTTTAACGCGATTTTAGGGTTGGTCCCATGGTAAAAGTTGTAACTTTCTTCTTTATGTCTAAATTCTTAACCTCTTATGTAGCCATCATTTATATACATAATATTTAATTTATACCAAAACGTTTATATACATATAAATGTTGATCACTGTCTTAGCAAAATAATACAATTTTGCATAATACCAACTTTAGTCTAAAAAAATCTTCATTTACGTACGTAAACCGCATATAATAATATAACGCACGCGTGCTTAGTAATCTTATATACTTTTTCAGTTAATTAAAAGATAGAGAAATATAACGTAGAGCTTAATGCCTATGCATATTTAAATTAATAGCTGGGAACTCTTCTCCGTTTGTGTTATGTGTTGTCTTTTGATATATGTGTTCACATTACAAGTGCATAGCTGAGCAAAATAAGACGTTAAAATATACTGATAATTGCGTATTAAATAATAAAGCAGCCGGATTGCTGCAAATTAAAATATCTCTGAGCAAAAGCAAAGTTCAAAATACGATATCAGTCAATATTTACAGAGATCTATAGAGGTAATTTACGTAAGAACTAAGTATTTTGAATGTTTACATTGAACCAAGGACACCTTTAAAGGTGTCTAGGTATTTAAGTTGATATTGAGTGTGTTTTTTTCTTCACTTATTTGTTTTTTGTTTTTAAAAGTATCTGGTGTATCTTGCTTAAGCAACGTGTTGGTTTAAGATTCTTTTGCCATATGTATAAATTATCTAGTAAACATAATAATAAAATGTGTGGCATACTTTATGGGGGGCCCATTCAGTGGGTGGCAAGTCATCACCTGCCTAAATATATTTTGAGATGAGACAGGATAAGGCAGGTGCCGTTTCTCATTATATAGATCTGTTATTCCATCCACAAGTTGTTCACCTCAATAGCCCAGACTTTTTTAATCCTATACTGTACAATAGTTTCATATTCCTTTTTATACATATTTCATAGTTGCATGTATTTTATATTCAAAAGGGCCTCTTGGTGTTGGCTTCGGCTCCACCAATGCCCATCAAATTCCGGGCTAGACCCGAGAATTGTTTGAAATAAAATTTGTGGCATAAAATGTTATTAAAAGCCTAATATTACTAACAGATCTGTATCCAGTCTTAGCAGTATAGTATCCTCTAAAAATATAGCTCGGTTACATAGCATAGCCATATACATTGGGTTCTTTTAAAGGGCTGTTAATAGTCTTTAAAGATGCGCAAAGTATATGTGATGATCTTTGGTGTTACATACGAGTATCTATAGGCGATGGTGATCGCTTACCATCACGGCCCGTTAGCTTGTTTGCCACATAATATAATATAGCATAAACAATACCTTAATTATGCCTAAAAGTTCAAAGAGGACAAGGTAGTGAGGCGAGCTAAAACACTGGACCAGAAAAGACGAAAACCACAGTCTGGAAGGTGGTGTGCATTAGGAGAGGTTTTTGTCTAGCAATGGACAATAAATACCGATGATGATGATGATTATATTATATGATATAAGTGCCTTACAGATGTAATTGCATATTTTCCTATTTGTATAAAAAAACATGTATAATAATACTGACCATTTCACTTGACCGGGTCAATAGGCCTTGTGTAAACTTAGCACAATATTATAATGTTATTTAAGTATGTAAATTGAGAATAGGAGAAACTTAACCTATTGAAATATAAAGGACGGTTAAATGATTAAGCAAATTAAAAAAAAAAAACCTGTACTGAAAATCTACATGGTGATATTATATAACTTATGCTACTTTAAATATAAATGAATAATAAATATGATGTGATATGTATGTACCTATGTATATGTATGATGTATGTGGGATTTTTTATGTGCAACAAATGATTTGACTTTAACTTTGAAACATCGGATAATATGAAAATATCATCTCATTGGTCAAAAGATGATAAAGAGTTCAGGAGATTAGATGGCAACACATGAACACACATACATTGACTGACATTGCCGTAGTCGAGTACGAAAGTCGGTAATAAGCCACACCAAAATTTATATTAAATCCGATTGAATCTCTCTCTATGAATATAGAACCACAATTAGAAAAAGAACCGATTAAATTGCTAAATAGCCCGTAATAAAATTGCCATATCCAGCAAGAATGTTTATGAGGGTAATACTAATTTGCCATGTTACGCTAAAATTCGCCATAACATTATAAAGACGTAAGGCTTCTGTAGTTTAGCAAACCGTAAATTAGATTTAAAATGGTTATTTGAAACGCTAATAGCTTGTAGTCTAACATAAATAACATTATTCCTTAAGATTAATTAATTAGAAGGATGTTCAACTTTAGTTATCGCAAAATTGTGAAGATTATATTTAATGATCACGTAATAAATTGCGAATGAAATTAACTCTCTCTTTACCTGATTGACTTTTTTATAACTTAATAGATGCGGCAGCGATCTTGATTGTTAGCGAAAAAGCAACACAATAATTGATTTTGTTTCAAAAAACGTGGAGAATTGCAAATAAAATCATGGTGGTCTAGGTTCCACGCTCTATCAAGGCCCTCTTTCCCCACTTTTAGAAATTTTTGGTCATTTTTGTTTTAGTTTGTAGCAAACCGCATGCCTGTGTGTAAACGCCATGGTTTTACACCACTAAATGCGAATGTAATACAATATAGTAAGCCTTATCATCATTGTAATATTTGTAATCATTGTAAAAGTAAGCATTGTCATCTGTAGTAACAAGCGTTGCAGAAAAGTGGAAAAACATCGCCTTCACCACTTGTTAACCTACTTCCAAAAAGGAGAAGGTACTCAATTCGGCTGTATTTTTTATATTTTTATTTTATTTATGTGTGTTACCTCAGAACTTTCGAGTGAGTGAAACTATTTTAATGATTCTTTTTTTATTTGAAAGCTGGTGCTTTCCGTGTGGTCCCATTTTAATTTGATTGTCCTGAAAATTTTATGAAGTCATATTTTTATATTGATAATTATTCTTTTTTTCACCGATCTTTTGCAATTAATCCTATCATCCAATATTAAGACAAATAATGGGACTGTATCTACATATATCCAGCTCTTCTATTATCAATTGAAGGAAGATGAATAAAGGACGAGTCTTTACGCTTTAGCTTTTAGTCTATGATCTATACCTATACTAAGCAACAATTTTTTTCTTATATGCACATTGAAATAAGATGCCCTAAAATGATCTGCTCGAAACTAAACGCAAGAGAATTTAGCACAGTTGCGTGTTTAAAACATTTGACCCAGTAGCGACCGTCCGGTTCTAACGAAAGCGAAAGCCCAGACTCGACGAGTTCTCTCACAAAATCACATTCTTATACTTATTATAAAGTTATGATCATACTACACTGAAGTGTGGTGTGTAAAGTCAGCGATGCATTACAATGACTAAGCAAAAGAGGTAGTAATATAGGTATCGATTTTTTATGACAAATTGTAATTGACTTCATTTATATTCTATTTAATATTTTTGACTATGACATTAGTATTTTTATTTTCAATTTGCATCTTTTTTTTATCTGTAAATTTCAATATATAGGTATGATTCAAAATAATGTTAAATTTTTGTACGAGCATAGTGCCATCGCTCTGACATTAGATATACGCCTAATCGGCACAACGTTATTTAGGATTTTTGATATTTTATCATCTTTTGTGCACAAAAATGCACAAGATATGTCATGTTAAATGCAAATATCTTTACTTATTTTTAGTTTATAACAGATTCAACGTTCAAAGTTTCTGAATTTAATGACTAAAACCAAGTTTAATTGAAATCTGTTTAGCCTTTACTATTATCTACTCATTGTTTGCAGATTTCGATTTTTACTCTAAAATAATCTTTTATAAAATAAATGGTAAATGGTATGTAAATATTATAACAGTGTAAGTAGTGTCAATTTTTTTGCACACACAGTCATCTGAACCCAAACTAAGCAAAGCTTGTATTGCCGGAGACTGATGACCAACCAAACCAAACCACATAATCTAACCAAACCAAAGAACCAGAATGAGAATCTAACCAAAGATATATTAGGTTTTTTTATTGTAAAATAGGCTTGCGCTTGCGCTGCCAACTCGCCTGATGTTAAGCACTGATGCGGCCTACGATGGATCATGCTTGCCTAAAAGAAACAGATTCACTTTTGACTTGAAAACACCCGGATTGTAACTATCAGGAACCACCCATTCAGGCAGCGCATTTCACATACTAGCAGTTCGCACAATAAAAGTGGAATCAAAGCAACTATAAGCGACCAATATTCATAACATGTTAACCTGCAAAACGTGTTAAAAGCTTATTTTGATGTATACCTTTTTGGTTTATTTTTATGCACCTTGTTTTCCATAGTCAAGAAAATTAAATGTGAACGTAAATGAGAATTAATTAAAAATATCGCTAAAAAACAAAGTGAAAAATACTTGTTCTTTTGTTTTCACATAACGACATGTTTATAAACAAAGCAAAGCGGTCCGTAATGTTTACTTAAACTATTGAATAAAGAAATAGCTACATAATGTTAGTTAAAAAGATAAATAAATAGAATAAAAATAATTAAGTGTGTTTTGACTTAACTGTACTAAAACAACCATTTAACTGACTTCAAAAAAAGCGGTTCTATGTTCCACTTTTTTATGTATGTTCTTAACTTTGACAACCCCGTTAACTCAGCTGGTAGTATACCTGCCTTCTGCGCTTGGGGGCGTAGGTTCGATCCCCACCTAGGACAAACATTTTGTGTGATGTGATGTTTGTTCTATATCTGGGTGTTAATATCTATTTAAGTATGTATTTAAAATTATATATGTATGTATATCAGTCTCTGGCAGCCATATTGCAAGCTTTGCTTAGTTTGGGGTCAAATGAGTATGTGTTATAGCAGAGAGCGACACGGGGCTTTGTACCGCACCTCGACTCCTTCGCTCGAGCCGCGTGCGAGCGCAGCGCCCATGCGCAGTCAGTCACCATTTGGTCACCATTAGCTTGCCATTAGCTCCGCCCACGAACGCACGCTGCTCGTGCGTCTACGAACGACACTTTTTACCTTTTTGTTTCCTACTTTTTCACTCGCTTGTACTGTACCTTCAGATTTCATTTTGATTCGTTATTAAACGGTATTTTTTATAGTGAAAAGGGAGTTTATATTACACCCCCGTTATAGTGTGCAATAATGTCCCAGATATAATAATTAAAAAAAAATTTTTTACGTACATACTACCTATACTTTTCGAGTTTTACTGGGTGAAATATATATATGTAAAAACTAGCTGAGCCCGCGGTTTCACCCGCGTGGTGATGAAAATCGGTGATGATAATGATGATGAAAAGTAGCTTATGTGTTAATCCAGGATATAAAAAATGTATATTCCAAATTTCATCCAAATCCATTCAGCCGTTTCTGTGTGATTGAGTAACAAACATCCATCCATCCAAATTTTCACATTTATAATATTAGCGGGATGGGAAGTGGGATTAGATGCAGAGTTAAACCCTTGTCCCCTTATTAATAAATGTGGAATATTGGAACAGTTACGCCGTGTTTTGTCTTTGACTCTCTTAAAATTTTGAACTAGATCGAAAAAGACAAAAGACGGCGTAACTATTCCGAGGCTACTTTACGGTTATTAACAGCAAAAGTGGTTATTTATTAATAAAAAGTTTGATGTTGAACGTTGCCCGTGACATTAAATAATATAGAGTAGTTATGGTGTGTAATACCCCGGCGTGGTCACACCTTTATAATACTTGAAAACGAAACAAGTTGATTTGTGTTTCCCACAAATAGGTATTTTATTTGCGTAACGGATCAGATAAATATTACGTTTTGCATATTGATTTGTGGAACTATTGTCGCTTTATGCAACTATGAATAAATAAAATGTGCGAAAAAGATTTCGTAATAATATTAAATTAATTTTGCCACAAACCAATGTAATTTAATCATGATTTCACATCAATGATAAATAAGTAATGTAGGACTACCCACCTACCTCATTTAAACTATCAAATTGTGTCGAGTTTGTAAATGGCTATGAATATACAAACCAGGATGAATAAATGAACTTAGATGATGAATAAACGGACTGGATTTGTAATACTCTGTATGCACATGTCACATTTCTTTTAAATTAAATGCATTTTTTTTGTAATGTGACTAGATAAGTTTCGTATATATAGGTCGGGGAAAAAGTTTCTTCGTATTTTTTAAACAAATTCAAGACATATTTTTTTCAAGTTTAATTACATTTAATTATAATATATATTATAATTAAATGTAATTAAACTTGAAAAAAATATGTCATGAATTTGTTTAAAAAATACGAAGAAACTTTTTCCCCGACCTATATGTAATGGTCAACAACTTCGACAGTATCGTTCTCTATAACTACCGGCACGGGTACAACATGGACATTGAACATGATTTTTGTCTTGTCCATGTTCATTTTAAGACCCACCTGTTGGGAAAGGCTACTGAAGTCGCTGAGCATTGTATTGAGATTCTCCAGTGACTCTGCCATGATAACTATATCATCGGCAAAACGAAGGTGAGTGATGTATTCGCCATTGATGTTGATGCCGAATCTGTTCCTAAGCTGTCTAAGTCTACGTCTAAGCTTGAAAACAACCTCCAATGCGTTCGTGAACAGTTTTGGAGAGATAACATCTCCCTGTCTCACGCCTTTCTGCAATTGGATTGGTTCCGTGCTCCTTTTATCGGATTGACATGGTGGCGTATCTTTACAAACACTTCAGCACTTCGATATATCTATAGTCGATATGACAACGCTGGAGGGACTGCAATACTACCCAGGTGTCGATTTACTCAAAGGCTTTTTCATAGTCCGCGAACGCTAGGCATAATGGCCGATTACACTCCTCAGTCTTCTGTATAATCTGGCAGAGAGTGTGTATGGGGCTTATGGTGCTCCAGCCTTTAAGGAAACTGGCTTGTTCGGGAGGCTGGAAGTCTCAACATTATACCAAACGTTACTTGATTAATCTCTTGTTAGAGCTAAACAATAAGAATACGAAAGTCTAAATACATTGTGCCATTTTGTTCGATAACTTGTTGCCATCTTGTAGGTAGTGACATGATCCCGTTGCTGTAGAATTTTTGGGACTTCTGATCAAAAAAATGCAACAAGTAGTTTTGACAGTCCTCTCTTGATGTTAATCTAACACTACCCAAAGAATTCTGAAGAGATCGAAACAGGTGGAAATCTGAGGGTGCAAGGTCAGGGCTATATGGTGGATGCATTAACACTTCCCAACCAAGCTCTCTAAATTTTTGCTGAGTGGCCAAAGATGTGTGCGGTCTGGCGTTATCATGATGAAAGACCACACTCTTTCTGTTGATCAATTCCGGCCGTTTTTTCTCAATTTCTTGTTTGAGTCTCATCTGCTGTTGGCAGTAGAGATCCGAATCGATGGTTTTGCCCGGCGGTAAAAGCTCATAATGAACGATGCCCTGCCAATCCCACCATACACACAGCATAACCTTATTACGTGTTAATCCGGGTTTCGCTACAGTCTGTGGTGCTTCACTGCCCTTTGACCATGATCGTTTGCGCACATTCTTGTCGTAGGTGATCCATTTTTCATCACCAGTGATCAATCTTTTCAAAAACGGTTCGGTTTCTTTACGTTTCAATAGAGAGTCGCAAATGAGTACACGATTCATTTGGTTTCTTTCAGTGAGCTTGTGTGGCACCCAAATATCGAGTTTTTTTGTATACCCAGTTTTTTTCAAATGGGTCAAAACTGTTTTGTGGTCAATCCCCAGTTCTTCAGCTACGTCGTAACTATTAATATGCCGATCTTGATCCACTTTTTCAGAAATGGCATCTACTTTATCCGTAACAGGGCGACCAGAGCGAGCTGCATCTTTGACATCAAAATTCCCGGACTGAAAACGCTTGAACCAACATTGTGCTACTCTTGATGACACTGCATTAGGTCCATAAACGTCACAAATTTTTTTCGCGGCTTGTGTCGCAGTTTTCCCTTTTTTGTAATAAAATTTCACAATATATCGAATTTCTTCGTTAGATTCACTCATTTTAACAAACAAAAAAACAATTGAAAAATGGCGGGAAATTGCTTTTTACTTTTTGTATTTCTTTTTTAAAATGTCATATTTTTAATGGTATCAAAACCAGCCAGATACAAACAGTACAACGGATGAGATTTTTACTACAACCTTATACATACAAAATACGAAAAGACTTTTTCCCCGACCTATTATTATTTAACCTTATATTTAAATTTTTTTTTATGATACTGGGTGACGAGACGTGCGAAGTCGCTCGCCTGATGGCTCTTCACGCTTGCCCATAACAGCACAACGCCACTCAGAATTTTGAACTTCAACAGTTCAAAACCCTGGATGGCAATGCACTGCGCTCGTCACCCCGAGATATAAGAAGTCAAATCTCTGTGTGCCCTGTAATTTCGCCGGAAACGTTGCCCTTCAATCCGGAACACAGTAGTGTTTGCACACTACTGCTTGGCGGTTGAATAACTGGCAAAGGTGTGGTACTTCCCCAGTCGGACCCCTGCAAAAGAGTCCTACCACTACAAGTAAAAAAAAAAAATGTTTCCGTTTGGCCGCTAACTACGATGATGCGGTCTACGATAGTCTACGCTTGCCTAGAAGAAAAAACTTTTACTTGAGTTGGTACATTTAATTGATATTATTAATTAGATTTGATAATTTACAGGTGTACAAGATTTTTTACATAATATTCTTTCTTATAAATAAAGCTATTTACTTAAGAAAAGATGTAAGTACCTGAAGGTTAAAAAATACTTAACATAAAAATTTCCAAAAATATTCTTTACATGAAAATTTTTATGTCGTTACAACCAATGTTTTGACGCATTTTTTTGGAAAAACTGGCTTATTACAACTAATCTTCTTAACCTAATTGTCTTGCAATTGTATGGAACAAACTTATTAGTAAAAAAAAATGTTTTTATGAAATTTTTGACGACGTCTTACAACAGTACAAACAAAACAAGTAGGTCAGCATAGCGTATCTAAGTGCGTGGACCGGCGCGGGCGCAAGCGCTCGTTGAAGAGGGAAAGTGATTCGCTATCATACTACTGTCATACAGAATGTGAGGATGACGGATAAGTTTTTGTTTGACTTTTTTGTGAGGGTTTTTAGGTTGACGTTTAAGTAGCGGTCAAACGCAATTTTATCTTAAAATTTTCAAATGTGCGGACACCACATGCGGACGCAATATTTTGGTGATCACCTTAGGTTATAGGTGTCTATAAAATTTGAGGGTTGTCCTCGATTTACCTGAGATCTCAACATCAGATCCTAACTTGGTGACAATGGGACCAAATTGGAAGAACCCTACCGAAGAAAAGAAACTGTTTTGAAAGCAAACATACATTGAAAAAAAAATGTGGAACATAGAACCGTTCTTATTTGTAGTCGGTTAAAAGATAGACGTCAAATGTTTGTTTCAACACTCAAGATTATTTTGGCTACTATGACTGCTTTAAAATTTAAACAAAGTCATACTTAACTTTCATGACATTTGATATTAGACGAATGATGACGGTGTTTTTTTTTAAATAATATTTTGCTTTTGGGTGGCACCTCGCGTGATGTTAAGCGATGGTGCAGTCCATGAAAGAGCACGCATGTCTAGAAAAAAACGATTTAATCGTGATTTGAAGACACCCAGATTGTAACTAATTGGGGCTCACCCATTCAGGCAGCGCATTCGACAGACTAGCAGTTCCAAGTAAATGTTACAGCAGCGGCTAAACAAAACGAGAACAAAACGGTATTTTGTTACTGTCCTACCATTATTTTGCACAATTGTAATCGTTTTGTTGTTCATTGCATTACCCGGTGCATAGACTTTGAACTCAAAAACACTAGCCATTGCGGCAAGTGGGTCATCAGGTTAGAGAGAAATACCTACACTTAGGTACGAAAAACGGTCACTTAAGAGCCTTAGAGCCAACAATTTGCTTACTGCGCATGTCATAATAGGTAGGTAGGTTAGGTGGTATGTCACCTTCAAATCACCTGCACTTAGTTCATTGAATCCGGCGTTATAGGTATAAAGAAAAGTTCGTTTTTTTTTTTGCGAAATGTTATGTGATTGAGAGTGTTTTTAGCTATGATTCAAGAAAATCTGTTAAGTCATTTGAAGATCTTTTATAGTTTTATTTTATTTACAATTTATGTTTGTTTACTGTTGTCTCAGACAGAAGACGTCTACTGCTGAACATAGGCCTCCTCCTTACACACACTGACACCTCCACACACTGAACTCCACTGAACGACATCCTGCCATCTGCATCCACTGCCCGCGACTCTCACAATGTCGTCGGTCCATCTAGTGGGAAGCCTATCAACGCTGCGTCTTCTGGTTCGTGGTCTCCACTCGAGAACCTTTCTTCACCATCGATTGTCGGTTCTTCGAGCAATGGCGCTTGCCAATTGCCACTTCAACTTGCAAATTTTAATAGCTATAGCGGTGAATCTGGTTTTTTGGCGAATATCCACGTTCCGAATTATATCACTTAAAGAAATTCCAAGCATAGCTCTCTTCATTGCCCGTTGCCGGTACTGTTATCCATTGTGTGTTTTTTCACAATTAAACGATGTCTTTATCTATGACTATGTAAATAAAATACTTTTGTTTTGTGTACAATTATGTTTTTAGAAGACGAATTGTCAAAGTCATGGAATTAAAGTTGTTTGATATGATGTAGTGTGTCGGTGAACGTACTGCGATCCCCAAGCCGCCTGCCAAGCGTGAGGATTATGGCAACACCCCTCTCTATGAGGGAGCCCTTGTCCAACAGTGGACGTTAATTGGCTGATGATGTGTGATATGTTGTACAGTAGTTTCCCTCCTTACGGTGACATCTCTCGGTGCTTATTTTCACACTAGTGACTCGCTAGAACTTGAAAAGTATCCGTTTATTGTATTATTTTCGGTAGCTCCGTCAGAGAATGTACCTTTCGAAAAATGCATACTGGTTTAAAAAAACTCCTTTCTTAAAATTTCTCTTCCACTCAATGTTCCAAAACGTGTCCACAAAACGCCTCTTTCTTTAATTATCTGGTTCACTTATTGATTTTGCCGTAAGTTTTCCATCCAAATTAAATCGATTGTTAATGTTTCGTCACAAATTATAAGTTTCATAGGCACAGATAAAAAATACAGATTGATTACGGCGTACTGACAAAGTGAAGTCAAAATTGCTTCCAAAGCCACGTAAATTCCCAGTATAAATATACGACTCACGGACACATACGCATTCAAAACTGCGTGAATTTTCCGCCAGAACGGTATGACGTATGACGTTCTGACAGAACGTCATACTAAAAACATCAATTTTAAAAAGAAACTACTAAGCACATCACAGACCTACTACCTATAGATTTTCAATGAGCGTGGCTAGCTCAGTGCCTCTCGCTTCAACAAGGTGTGTTGCCACATTAAAATTATTTGCTTTAAGTTAGGGTAATTTACCTACTATGACGAGTAGTGAATCTCTTCAATGAGTAATTTTGGAAACTTTGGAAAATCTTGTGAGATGGAAGGATATCTGAAAAATACTTATGAACAAAAGAAATTAATATTAAGATCCAAATCCATCCGTTTAAAGGTAAGACAGCTTTAAACGGCTGTATCTTTCGCGCCGTAATATCGTCAGTTGAAACTTACACAGAATATGTAATGTTACGACGGATTAACTAAGAAATATAATTAAGTCAAAACTAAAGAGGGTACACATCCACACATACCACAAACGTTTTTGTTAAGGTATTATTGTATTTGCTCTGGTGTAAAAACCAAACGGTACGTAACGGTAATCGGTACAAGCGTCAAACTTGGCGGATTATAGTGCACACCCTAAAGTAAAACAACAAATAATAAATACTGGCCGCTTGCGAGTCGGTCACACATTTCTGTTTCCCACAAGTTAAGCAACGTCGGGCGCGGTTGATACTTGGATGGATGACAGCCTGGGTGTGATGTTGTGTATTTGCACTACTTTTTGTATTTTGTGACGGTACAGAACCCTCAGTGCACGAGCCCGACTCGCACTTGGCTAGTTTATTTATTTTCATGGATGGAATTATGGATAGAGTCTGTGCGGAAAGAGAACCGTCGTGGCGAAAAATGGAACTACAAAACAATATGATTTTGATTATTAAATGGCAGCCCAGCCCAGCCATCTGTCAAATGTCAAACTATACTTCGTGGTATTTACGTGACGGATACAGCTTTGTTTTGTGTTGTTTTTAAGTGAATTTTGCATAAAATTATGTCTAAAAGGGGAAAATCGTTACGCAGTTCCACAAGGGCAATAATATTTAATATTATACAGTTTTGTCAACGAGAAAAAGTGGCAAAACACACCATTGTTGACCTCAGTAAAGTAACGGAGCGTGTGGCAGCAATGTCCGGTAAATAACAGTTTTATATTATTACTTATGTCCTTCCTAGATAACCTCCGGTTCCTGATATCTCCAAATGTATTTAACTAAAAGGATTTCATATAAATATGTGACAATATTTGTATGTTTTGATTCAACTAATGTTCTTGATAGTAGGCTTAAAGTGTGTTGATGCTTTTATTTTTTTTACTAACTTATGTTTTTTTTTTCAGGTTTAAGTAGAGATACAGTATCTAAAATAAAAAAAGAAGGTTCTACAAATGACGGCGTATGGTGCACACCGGGGAAAATACGTAAAGGAAGACCAAAAAAAGTCATTCTTGATAAAGACCATTTATTAGACAACATGCAAGAGTTTATTATAAATGTTACTGATTCGAGTACATCAAGTTCAGAAGACGATACTAATAATTTGTATCTCTCTGGTAGCTCCAAAGATGGATCAGTCATGTCTGGTATTGAATGTTTGGAATCAGACTTTGACTATGGTTCTGATTAGTGACTCAATAAATAAATATATATAAATAAAATCTTTTATTTACTAGCTGCGTCCCATGGTGTAACTAGGGATAAAAAATAGCTTATATTGTGTTAACTCAGAGTAAACCCTGGCTTATTATTATTACCCATTACCTATTTGCAATTATTTTTACAACTTTTTCAATAATAGGTTGTATTATTTAGACAGAATTTTGTATCAATTTATTTGACAAAGTGTAGAAATATCAAGAATCATAGTCGCGCTATAATGACGTAACAGTGTTGTCACCATAGCAAATACGTTAAAAAAACACAGTGGCGCCCTCAAATTTTATGACGGTTCTCTTTCCGCACAGACTATAACATCCCAATTAATGAGATACTTAGATAAAACTCTTTATTATTTACAGTACTCATATCACACACGATAAATCAGACTTCAAAAAAAGATTATTTTGTTTTATTTGAACAAAATCACGCTGATGATGATTTATTTTCTTTGATTTAAGTACATTTAAGTGTGTTTATTAGACCCTGAGCAGCTGCAGTTGCTCAAAAATATAATTTTTCCCTTTCTGATATTGGATTCGGCATTGAAATGACTGGAACAAATTCTACTATGTTTTCCTGGCACCCAATTTTCACAACCAGTAGCACTGATCCATTTTATTCGTAAGCCAGGATCAGTTGAAAACCTGCAGAACGAATAATTTATGTTAATTGTGGTGGGTAATTTAATTTATAAACTGGCAACATTGATTGTTATTCTTCTCAGTTAATATTTTGATAAAACTCATAGGAAATACCACAAATCGAGCAAAAAACGGACTAATTATGAATAAAATATTTACGCATTGATATCCTGAATTTATTTAGGTGATCATTACAAGCTCTATATGTTTACTTACGTGTGAAATGATATTTCATCGTTTTTTCTCTCACTGCGGTACTTGCAGCCCAAAATGATACAACCAACCATTGTAAATGTTTGTTTTACAATTATTTCTAAGACGAAACACGCATTTATCACATAAAATCACCAAAAAAATGCAATAAACAATATTCAGACCCGTTTTGTTTGTCGCAGAACCGTCAGATTTTGACATTTCTGATCCAAAAAACAGGCCACGCCGATAAGGACAAAAAAGTCTTGTTATGTCCTTTTTGTACTTGTGCTGAGCCATATCAATTTGTCTCTTTCACTTGCTTTCACTGAAATATATTGCCGGGCCCTGAAGCACATGTTTCAAAAAGTGGCTTTCATTATTTGTGTTCGCCGTAAACCATCTGGCTATTTTTATTTGATCTGAGTTTATAGGTATATGTTCGCAGAAATATTCGTAAAAGTATCTCGACACAGGTAATTTTATTCTCACACAACGACTTCTCTAATCATCATGGGGATATTATTTTGTTACGAGATTTCTAGTAATGTACAGTCTGCAAAAGCAGCCAAGTATCACTGTTAAAATGTTTAACGGTACTTTTAACAATGTCAGGATAATTGCTTTATAGTTAGTAATATAGATAATCATAAACATAGTTCATATTGATAATTTTTGTAATATATTTCTTACATAAATTTACATTTACACACACAGGCTTATTAGCTAACTAACGACTGTGAGGATCGCAGCGAATATCGCTATTAAAATAGCGATAATCGCTCATTTCACGTTGATATTTTGATTAGTTTTGTCGTGTTTAAAGTTCACCACGACTGTCAAAACTTTCCGTAATAAAATGTTTGTTAACGATAGCTTTTGACGGTTGTTCAGTTGCAAGTTGCAACCAATGCGTACGCTCAAACGCTAGGTACGACCAAATTGTGTCACGGTTGTTTTTAAACTGTAGTTTTGAACGGTGAAGTTGCACTCTAGGAGCGTCTAGGTATGCCTTTATTTTTAAGGTGTCCTTACGGTGGTACAATGACGCTGATATTGTTCCTAATAAATAGTCCTGAAACTTCACAAGACTGAACTATTAAACGGACAATTATCGTCATTTTAACAGCGATAATCGTTGCAATTGTTGCACTACGTAGTTAGCTAACTCGCATAGTTCTTCCGCGGACTTTTTTGTCTTCCCGACACCTTTCCCTGGAAGATCTTCTCGCTGAGCTTTAAAATGGAGCTTTTCAAAAAGAGTGGCTACAACGATGTTTTCCGTTGTCAAAGCACCGACAACGCCGCTAGTGGTGCAGGTGTCCATCAAGTGGACCACATGCTTGTTTGTTGCTTTTTTTATATAAAACGCTAATAAGCCTGGCAACCTGGTGGAGACCGCAGGACGTTCACCCACAAGACGACCTAAAAGAGACCGCAGGAAAACGCTGGATGCAGGCCGCTTCTAACAGGTCCTTTTGGAAGTCGACGGGGGAGGCTTATGTCCAGCAGTGGACGTCCTATGGCTGAAATGATGATGACGATGAAGCCTGGCAAGTGACGGTAGTTACGTTTAAATGCGTTTTAGTTAAAATTTTATTAGATTTAAGTTGCAGACCGTACTCGGCTCTGCATTTCACCAAAATACCGTTCCCTTCTCATGTTTTGTCGAGCGTGATGTTACGATGTAACAAAATAATAGCTTACCTTATTTTTACTACTTGTAATAGTACCTACAATCGTAGAACAGAATGAATATTATGCTTATTTTATGTATATTTATTTGTTTAGCTGTAAAACTCTGAATTAATGCCCAAACCGTAAGAAGCCATACCTTACATACTCAAACAGCTTTTTCAATTTGAAATTTATTTTGACAGTACTAAAATTGCCACATAACATTTAATTTTATTTCAAAGAAAATAGATGCAAATCGTGTTTGTGCTGATAGATCAGCACAAACAATTTAGTAACCTAGTGTAGTAGATAGAGATAGACAGCAATAAGAAAGGCAAGCTCAATTTTAAAATTAAGTTCTGTCAACTAAAACCTGAAGTGCGCCGCCAAAATCTGAGGAAAAAAATTACCTTGAAAATCAACGTCACTGTCAAAGTTTCCATAGTTTTGGCGCCAAAGTGAAAACAACATAAATTCGCCTTATTGTATTATTTCCCTAAACCTTGTTATTTCGAGTAATTCCATTGTTAAGGTATAATAATAGAAGATTATTATTTATTTATTGTTCGTGGACGTGCTCTGCTAAATGAGGTGTGTATTTTCGTGGTGTTTACAGAACTCTCCAGAAGTCTCCACTACTTTACGGCATTACTTGGACTTGACCGTGATTTACTTTGCTTGACTCCGACTGTGCCTATGACTTGGTTTACAAAACTTAATAAAACATGAAATACTTATCAATATAAAAACCGGTTGCATAAAAATGTCAGAACTAGACAAAATTAAAATGGAACTACACGGAATGCACAAAGTTTAAAATAAAAAAGAATCATTAAAATCGGTTTACTCAGTCGAAAGTTCTGAGGTAACAAACATTAAAAAAAACATTCAAATTGATAACCTCCTCCTTTTTGGAAGATGGTTAAAAAGCGCAATATTTGACACTGGCAAACGTAGAAGACGTGCTATACCTATACCAAACTCCTCAGAAGACGAAATAAAAAAAGTATCCAAGCGAAACGATGTCAGCCGTGCAACTGTCAACATAGATATTGCAGAATTATTCGGCACATGATAGCTAATTACTATGAAATATTTACATAGGGCTTTTAGCAACGAAACAGGTCAATACCACAATCTTGGCAACACACATCGAACTTATCTCTATCTACGTAAGCTTCAAAATTGCTGCATAGTGAGTTGACACGATGGTACTCTAAGTTATAGAAACCACTAAATGTGTAGGCTTACATTTTGTAACCGCAGCCGTGTTTAGGTGACCGCAAGCAGCTCTTATGTTTGGGTGCTTGTAAATTATAGCAGGCCTAGCCGCAACCATTTACAGTGTTTCTAATGTGTATTCTAGGCCTTGGATATCTTTTTAAGTTTATAACATATTAAAGCACTAAAAAGGAATTACGGTGTGTGAAATAAACTTTCAATCGTAGGGCTTAATTAATTTTATTTGGTTTTAGCCATTGAAGAGTTCCTTCTGGCTCCATCATCAGATCCACCAAAATATTTTATTGTCATCTAGATTACATAATTATGTTTATACACATGCAAAGTTTCAAATCGATTCCAAACCAACCATTTCATGCGATGTAAGTAGGTGAGAATGAATGTCAATCACAGAGGCTGTCAAGGCATTTTTGTAAGAAATTTGTTGTAGCCAGTTGCACCTATATAAATGAAAAACGTCAGTCGTTCTAAATCAGTTAGCAACTGTGACACGGAGTTCAACGCGTTGATCTAAATAAGAGTGTTCAATCAAGTTTCTGTCACAATACCTGGCGACAGATTTTCCTTCTCATTTCCATTCTATTTACTTCTCTTTTCTGTGCTGTCAATGCTAGAAACCTTCGAGCAATGTGAAAACTGACATAAGGGCTGGCCTCTCAGCCTAATTTTTTTTTCGTTTTGTTGGTCTCCATATTACGAGTCTAGTATGGGATCGCAAGAATGTCTGCAAATTGTCTTTTTTGACTCCTTTATTCTTAGTGTACTTGTAATTTTGTTAAAATGTAGTTATATCGTGTTTTTGGAAAATATATTATCTAATCTACACTAATATTAAAAAGAGGAAAGATTTGGTTTTTTGGATGTTTGGAACGAATTAACTCAAAAACCACTGAACCGATTTTAAAAATTATCCACCTTTAGAATGCTACATTATCCCTGAATGATAAATTTTTATTACTAGAATGTTTAAAAAAAACTCCACCCGTGTGAAGCCGAGACGGGCGGCTAGTATCATAAAGTATTTTTTGTACATATATAAGTACTGTCATTTCTATGCTTCTATCGCGAATTAGCGCGTTTTTATACATGTTCAACATATTATATCGTTATTATTAATATTATAGGCCATAGAATAATAGTTATAAAATTGCAATGCTAAATTATTATAAGGCATAGTTTTATGAGGAAAATTTATCTCAGAATAAATATCGCCCGTGGAAACAGCGCCTAAAAACATTATCTACGTTTCCTTTCTCTCTATTAGAGGCATATTAGAGGTCATAATTATACCTACACCGTCAGAATACAGAAAGAACTTCTGTATTCTGAGCCTACACCATAATATTATGTCGATACCGTTTTCCGACAGATGTTGTGTTGACCATAGACAAATATATTAATTTTTGTCTATGTGTTGACATAGTCATCTTCACAGCTTCTTTGTATGCACACTAACGCATTAGCAATATTTAAGTGTAAATCAGTAGCATACGTTGGATTTTGATGTTTTTTTGATTACATTCGTACTTATTTCATGGTCATAAATTACGGTTTCGAAGTATTTTACGACTCCTTTTTAAGGGGAGCTCTAAGTGCTATATATAAAATTTCATTTTTTTACACAACTTTGTAATACCATAGACAAACTAGAATATGGTTTCTGTGGCTGACAGAAAATAACGGCGTCAAGTTTAGGAAAATAACGGCGTCAAGTTTAGGAAAATAACGGCATCAAGTTTAGGAAAATAACGGCGTCAAGTTTAGGAAAATAACGGCGTCAAGTTTAGGAAAGTAACGGCGTCAAGTTTAGGAAAATAACGGCGTCAAGTTTAGGAAAATAACGGCGTCAAGTTTAGGAAAATCTCTTACCTCCAATTTACAAAAGTAATTATTCTTTAAATTCTCAGCGGAAATGTATGCGAGTGTATAACGTTAAATCACTGGCATAAAATAAAAAAATAAAAAAATTTATTACACATTATGGTTATGGTTTACTACTTTTTAACCGACTTCCAAAAAGAGGATGTTATAATATCAATTGGACTGTATTTTTTAATTCAATTTGGTTCAGTTTTGTCATTTTTATGAAGTCGGTTTTTTATACTGATAATTATTTATTCGTGTTGACAATTAGGGCTATAATTTTTCGTTATATTACCGAAATTCAGATGGGTACTTAAAATTGTACAATTGCATTTGTAATACGGCTTTTAACAATTTTCTTGTTTATTTTACTTCGTACAATGATATCCTGACTTGTCACAGATAAAATCTTATGATTATTTATTCTGGCCGTATTATAATTTTATTGCTCAGTAGTGCTGTTGTCCGCGACTTCGTACGCGTAGATTTTACGCAAAATAACATAGCCTATAGGTACTTCAATCTGTTCATAGCTAAGCATATTCGTGAAAACCGCATAATTATAAATCCGTCCTGGGTCCCGATTCTACTAAAGCAATTATTTTTAAATTGTTAATGAATTGCCTCAAAAATTACTTTTTTGACACTTTTGGTATAGATAAAGTGTCAAAAGAAAAAAAATGAGGCAATTCATTATCAATTGAAAAACAATTGGTTTAGTAGAATCGGGACCCAGCAGTTTTAGAGATGTGCGTGGACAAACAAAGACAAAAATTCTAAAAACTGTCTTATCGCGTGTTCAGCTGCTTATTTTAAGACCCATGTGTATATTTTTTATATCTCGTAATTACAGATTTTTAATCTCTATTTTTTAATTATAATATGTATAGAAGATAGATAGAAGATGTATAAATATAGATAGATTACAAAATCTAGAAACAAAGGTGACAATTCGATAACACAGTTAACTTCTGTTATACCTTGCTATAATAATGAAACTTTGAAGTGTGTTAATGTCGCGAGTAAATCGGTTTCTTCTAGGCAAAGCATGCTCCATCGTAGACCGCATCATCGTTTAACAACAGGTAAAGGGGCAGTCAAACGCAAGTTTATTGTAATAAAAACTAACATACGCCAAAAAACGCCCTCCTTCCGTACCACAACCCAAGCGCGACAATTTCCACACAATTGGACAATATCTAAATCCTTCAAATATCACTCATATAATGCGAACGATACGGTCCTTGTAGACCGTATGGGATAACGTTGTCTCTTTTACCAATTTAAAAGATCTCCATAAACGCATAATGCGGATGGAAGTAGAGGTCCAGCAGGGTTGGTTTGCAAACCTGTAGTACGTTGCAAATAGGTTTGAATGAGTAAAATCGTTGCAAAATCGTCGAAATGTTGATGAAGTAATTCGGTTTTGTTTTATAAACAAGATTAATTAGTAATTACTTAGGTTATAGGTTAATTATATCGTTATTACTCGGGAAGCTATTTATAGCTAGCAATAAATCCAAACGTTTCTAAAAATGCTCAATTGCCACGAAGGCTTGTATGGTATCTACTTTACTAAAACAATACGTTGATATTCACTTAAAAATATGCATAAATATTTTTACTAACCCCCGATAAGCTGATAATCTTCAAAACTTAGAACATATTTTCTTGAATCATGTCTCAGAAGTCTTGATCAAATCACCTTTGAAACAAACAAAAAAACTAAATCAAAATTGGTTCAGACGTTTGGGAGCCACGGAGCCACAGACAGACACACAGATACACACGTCAAACGTTTGTGCACACGTTAACACACTTCCGTTTGTGCGTCGTATAAAATAAAATAATAGGGGTTAAAATACGGTTGAACTGAGATTCTTCTTTTTAGAAGTCGTTTGAAAAAAAACCATACAGATGAACATAATAACCTCCTCCTTTTTTGGAAGTCGGTTAAAAATGGAAAGCAGGCGGAAATCTTAACCCACTGCATGTCTACTCGATTTTGATGAACAAAGATGTGTTTTCATTGGTGACAGGCTTGGCGTTTGACCACAACTCACTCTATATTGAGTGGTGAGATGGTCGATGGTGGCTTACAGATCTAGCCTGGGGTGCGTTCAAAGGACGCGTCGGAGTGCGCCCTTGCAACTTCGCCGTTCATAACATCAGTGTGAAAAACATTCGTGACATAACTGTGCCGTTCCGAGCATTATAGCGTAATCACCCACAAATCTAAATCTATGGGTACACCCACTGAAGTGAGAATTTTTTCTTCTCTTTTCTGTGGGTAAACCTCAATTGCAACTAAACAACCAACAAAACTCTGGCGTTTAAATGTCATTTTTGTATGGAAAGTTTTGACAACCGTGTTGACGTTCATAAAACGTAATAAGTTAATTTTTGTTCTTATTTTCGTTCCGATTGCGAAAACATGTTTGGCAAAAATAGATCTAGGTATATACCGCAATAATCATTCATTGTTTTCCAGTTTTAAGTGCTAATCTTTAAAACTGGCAACAATACAAAATTATGAGGTTGTAAAACAACTGGGTCTGGGAATGAAAAATCTGGTCATCGATCCCCTGAACGCAGCCCTGCAGGCCTAGCATGGGCCGTGGAAAAATTTGCTCTCCACTGTTTTTATCCACGCGTAGACGCCACAGATCTAGAATATAGATACGTTTGTCTCTTTCTAGTGGGATAAAAACGGTGGGAAGACAATCTGTCCACAGCCCGTGCTAGGTCTGCTGGAATGAAAACCATTTCTCAAGTGACTCTACCTATAAGAGTCGAGCATAGAAGAAGGACTTTATTTATTATTCTGTGATGTCGAGTGATGTTAAAATATTTTCTTTACATTATTTACTAACTGGTAAAGGCGTATCATAAGCTTACAAAGGTACCTAAAATCACATTTACGAAATAATTTTGAGAATGGTGATGAGTGAAGAAATAACGCCTCTCGTATTGCAGATGGCACTTTCCAGTCCAACTAGTTGCCCTACCAGTTTAACCTACTTAATGAAATGATGATTAATGGTCGATAACAGTGACCTTAAACGTTAGTTATTAATTTCACTGATTCAGGCTATGAATTTTAAGCGATAGTAGCCGAGCGGTAGCATGTGTGCTTTACAATCTGATGGCACCCGGTTCAATTCTCATCAATAACTTATTTTATACTTAAATAAATTATGTGCAGTTTTGATGCCATCGCTCAAAATATATTACTCCACTTTAGGACTCGTCTACTCCATCGGGTACCGGTTGGCAAGTTGGCTAGCCCACTAGGCTGCCACCACAGCTTTGAGCTATGTCGGTCACTTTGGTTCTATGTCAGTACACTTCGTTCCAAATTTTGTCCTGTATAGAAACTCTGAATAGATCTGATTTGAATAGATGTAGAACTCGTCTACCCCATCGGGTATCGGTTGGCAAGTTGGCTAGTCCACTAAGCTGCCACCACAGCTTTGAGCTATGTGAGTGTGAGCTTTGACTTTGGTTCTATGTCGAATCACTTCGTTCTGAATTTTGTCCCATATAGAAACTCTGAATAGATCTGATTTGAATAGATGTAGAACTCGTCTACCCCATTGAGTATCGGTTGGCAATCTGGCCAGCCATTGCCACCTCAGCTTACTAATCCTTTGAGCCATGTCGGTCACTATGGTTCTATGTCGGTACTCGGTACACTTCGTTCCGAATTTTGTCCCATATAGAAATTCTGAATAGATCTGATTTGAATAGATTATGTAGGATTATTTATTCTCAATATAATAGTTCTTCTATTTTAATCGCGTGAATAAGCAATACCATTTGTATCAAACAAAGGACCTCCGTGTGTCTTGCAATGCTAGCGTAACATCCTTTCGACTAATATGCTAATATTGCGGAAAACTCCCATTCCTTCATATGGTTGCGAACACATTATTACGTTTACATGCTACATCGGGAAAGTTGATTATTAAGGTCGTTTTATTGTGCAAAGGTAACTAATTAAGCATATTGTTTCCTTTATTTACGTAATACTCGTATATAGGTATATATATATATATATACGAGTATTGCGTAAATAATAGTAAAATATTCCATACTGTAGAATATGTCAGTAGATTTTCCCCGATATTTACAATCAAGTTTCTTCAAGTCGACAGTGAATCGGTTGTTACAATAAATATGTATTTTTAATCGAAAATAGTGAAGCAATTGTGCAGTTATAACTTTAAAATAATTCTCGCAGTTAAAAAAAACACGCTTTATAATCGCTAATCCTGAAGATCCTGGTAAGGATAATGGGAAAACTATTTAAATTATTACATTGTCATCGGTCCTTGATAAGTGTGCAAAGTTTCAAATCAATCCGTCGTTTTGAAAGGGGTGAAAATAACGTTCAAAGATTCCGCTACATAGATAATTAGATACATACCAAGCTAATCAAAGCGTGTTAAAAGTAAACAATATTACGTGCCCTCCGTTGCAATAGTTGAATTTTAATGAAGTGTCAAATGTGATCGATTAAATTGGCCCTTAGTGCAGTTGGTAAAATAACCTTAGTTTTTTAAGTTAGCATAATTGTACTTATTGTTTAAAACAAAATTAAAATCTAGTTGACCTAAGAATTTTTTTGCTTTGATAACACCTTCGCTTACATTCTTGCTAAGAATGTATGGTTTAACCATGAGTTAGTTATAGTTTTTCTTAATAATTTGGAATGAATATAAATGTTACCTATGCATACACGTCTGTTAAAATATTATTATTGGCTTAAGTTTGACCACCATCTCGCCTGATGTTAATCGATGATGCGGTCTACGAAAGCATGCTTGCCTAGAAGACATTCATTGCCTCATGCAGCTCCATTGTTATGTGTGCATTTAAGTTTCAAGATTTGGTCCTGGTTTTCTATATCATCAAGAAAATTAGTTACAACATCATTAAAATCCCAAGGAATTTTCATATAAATGTAACATTTATCATGGGAGCACCTTACCCAGCAGTAGCACACGAGTCATTCTCTATTGAATTTTGGCAGCGTTTGCTCGTTATTACAAACAAAAGCTTATTTCAATCCACCCCAAAGCACACCCTGCACCCTGTCTACCCTTTCCTTTCTCCACTGAGGGGCCAACAGAGAAGAGAGGGGGTAAAGCGGAATGGGGGGATCAGTTGCGTCGTCCACCGACTTTGTGTTCGGTTGTGTCTTTCACCGCGTTACGGATATGCCTTAAAAATCATGTAGAAAAATAATCCGTAAGCTGTGTAAATAAATCATCGTCTTCCAAAACAATATTCTTCGATACTCCGTTTAATTTCTTTACTAATTAATGTGAACAACTAGAAATATAAAGCAGGAAAGCTTAATGGAATCTGGGTGCTCTGTGAAGTCAGCTTTTCAGTCTGATATTGGATTTTTCATGAATACCAGGTAGGTCAATCATCATTTGTGTGTTTTAGCTTATCTTTACGTTTAAATAACAGCTTCAGGCTAGATTTTGACATTGAACACCATTATTATGTCATACGGAGCGTTTTTTACGTCAAACAACCTTATAATAGACTTTTGGTCGAACGTCATCGCCGTGTCACCATTGAAAAAAATTTTTCCGGTTATATTTTTCTATTTAAATCCATTTATCATAGCTAATTGACCAGTTTTCCTAGTAAATAGCTATCATTTAATTTTTAGTTTCATTTCTAGTATAATTAGTATCATTGTAGTTATATATCTTGATTTTTGTCAGTAGCCCCTTTTCTAACACTTTAATATGATTGACGAAGAGCCTCCTGATCCTGGCGGTGGAATAATGGCGTCCGATTACAATATTCCTCCCTCTCCTGGTGCATTTACAGCAATATCCACCTCGGAGGATGTCCAAAAAACCCATAAACGCTCTAAGCGTAGAGCTTTGAAACGGGATGTAAGAGCATGTTCTCCCATTGACTCTTCTGGTGAAGAATTTAAAATTGCTGATGACGTAATTCTTACTTCAGGACAAAACACACCCTCAAATTTTTTTTCGACTGTGAGCAGTGAGCTTCCCCTTGCCACTCTTCCAACCCCCGTATCTGCGTCTCTGCCCTTAGGTCAGAAGACAATTGCTTCAACAAGTTCCTCCTCATTTTTGCCCCCGGGCCAAAAAATCGCTCCAACTCCGGTTGCACGTCAGTGCTATGTTTCATCCGATCGTGGGCCGTATGTTATTCACGTACAAAAAATCGCGGTTGTATCTTCTGATAGCACTTCTTTGCACCCTGTTACTTTCGGGCGATTCCTTTTTGAGCGCTCGAGAGAATTTGTAGGCATTGTTGATGGATCAATTAAAAGCGTGGGCCGAAATAGAATCTCGCTGTGTTTCCACTCATTTAAGGCCGCTAATGCCTTCATAGACTCGAGCTCCCTCGCTAATAAGGGGTATAAAGCGTTTATTCCCTCATATAATGTAACTCGTCTGGGTCTGGTACGGGGCATCCCCGTCGATTTATCCGACGAAGAAATAATAAAGGAAGTACGGGTGCCCCAAGAGTGCGGCCCGATAATCAAAGTTCGTAGATTGAACTTCAAATTGGTGATTGATGGGTCAGTGTCATGGAAACCTTCTCAAACGGTTGTTTTAACTTTTGATGGCCAACTCCTACCCCCAAGAGTTTTTTTGTGCTATAACTCTTTTCAAGTGGAGCAGTACGTTTTACCTACTATCCAGTGTTTTTCTTGTTGTAGGTACGGACATACCAAGATCCAATGCAGGTCGAAGCCAGTATGCTTCAAATGCTCTTTAGCCCACACTGGAGACTCGTGCAATGTAGATGCGGAGGGCGCCAAATGTGTTTGGTGCCGTGGTAGTCACTTCGCAACCAATAAAATCTGCCCCGAAATGTCTCGCCAGATTTCTATTAAAAAAACAATGTCGCAAAATGTTTTATCATACGCAGAGGCATCGAAACTTCACCCCTCATCAAGAATTACTTATGCAGAAGTGACTTCTTCTTCTTTGGCACCTTCTCCTCCTTTTCCCTCTCAGCTTTCGGGTTCAACTAATCACGTTACTGTGGAGCCTACCAGAGTGCACTACAGGGGTAAAAAAAACAGGCCTGTTGGTTCAACTTCTCCCTCTTCTGGCTATGACCATTTGGCTCACTCAAACATTGTTAGGGGTGACTTTGCGGAAGCCGCTCCTAATGGATGTGCCCTTAACCCTAATAAAACCCCCGAGTCTCCATCTGTTCAATCGGTTATCTCTGAACTTCTCAAACTTTTAAATCTTTTGTCCTCTCTTCTCAACCCTCCCCGTGCTCATCACTCCCCTTCCCATCCTTTACCGTCCAACGCTGCATTTAATTTAAATTCACTCATTTCCCTTCTATCTAATGGATCTCAAGTTCCTTCAATGGAATAGTAGATCACTATATAATAAATTATCTGATCTTATATATTTAGTTAATAAATATAATATTACTGCCTTGTCTATTTCTGAGACATGGTTAAAGTCTGGTTCTCATTTTAGAGTTCCTGGCTTTGATGTCATCAGAAGTGACAGACAAGATGGTTTTGGAGGTGTTGCCCTCCTGATAAAAAATAATATTCCTTTCTCTCCTATTATTATTCCTGTTCATAGTGGTTTTCAAGCAATTGCTGTGCGTGCCAAGAATTATTCTGTTGTCTCACTTTATATTCCTGACCCTTCTAAGTTAATTCTTCGTAAATTAGTTTCGGTTTTGAGTTCCCTACCAAAGCCACTTTTGGTCCTTGGTGATCTGAATTGTCATCATTCTGTTTGGGGTTGTGGTAAGTCCGATGAATGTGGTGAGTTTTTGTTGGACTCTCTTGATACTCTTAATCTCTGCATTCTTAATGATGGCTCCCCTACTAGAAGGACTCGTCCTCATGAATTTCGCAGTGCTGTTGATCTTTCATTATGCTCTCCTGAGCTTGCTTCTCTTCTGTCGTGGCATGTCCTTCCTTCTTCTCATGGCAGTGATCATTTTCCTATTCTTCTTGAATTTCCTCAACGTAATTCTAGTCGTGTTTCTGTTAATCCTCCTCTTCTTAAATATATTTTAAATTATAATGATTGTCCTAACTGGGAAAAATTTCACGACCTCTCTGTTTCTGCTTCTGCTAATTTACCTCCTGTTAATTCTTTTAATATCTCTTCCTCCTCTGATAATCTGGTCCGTATGCTCCATGAGTGTGCTAGCCAATCGTTCCCTGTTAAAAAGCCTTCGTCTCGAAAATTGCCTCCTCCTCCGTGGTGGGATAAGGACTGCAGTAACGCTATTAAAGCCCGTAAGGTGGCTGAAGCTAATTTCCGCCGCTCTATGACTCTAGAGAACTTCTCTGAAGTGAATAGGTCCATTGCTAGTTCTAAGCGCCTTTTCCGCTTGAAGAAGCTGGATAGTTGGAGGGCTTATTGCTCTAGCTTAAGTCCTAGTACTCCTGCTTCAGTTATTTGGTTGAAAATTCGCCGATATAGACGCTCCTGGTGTCCTCCTCTTCGTTGCTGTAGCCCTTCTCAGTCTTGGGCTGAGGCATTTATGGATAAGTTAGCTCCTCAGTATTGTCCACTCCCTTCGGAATTACCCTCCTTAGCTGTTACTTCGTCAAACGATCCCCTAGATCAGCCATTCTCATTAATTGAATTGAAAAATATATTAAAGTCCGTCAAAGATTCTGCTCCTGGTATGGATGGCATACCTTATTCATTTTTCACGAAGGCGAGTGACAGTTTACTTCTCTTTTTCTTATCTTTGGTTAACTCTATTTTTGAGTCTGGTTTTGTTCCCGCTAGTTGGAAATCTCAGTATATTATCCCAATTCTTAAACCCGATAAGGACCCGGAGGATCATAATTCGTATCGTCCTATTGCTCTTTCTTCTGTCCTGGCGAAACTTGCTGAGCGCCTGATCAAGAACCGCCTTGAATGGTTTCTTGAAAGTAAGGGCCTTTTTGCCAAATCTCAGTATGGTTTTAGAAAAGGCAAGAGCACTATGGATAGCCTAAGTGTTTTTACAACTGATATTAGACTTGCCTTTACTCGAAATGAATCAGTTATTGGTGCTTTTCTAGATATTTCTGCCGCTTATGACTCCGTCCAGCTTTCTATTCTCGGAAATAAACTTTCTTTGTTGAAGGTTCCTCCTAAGTTATGTAATTTTGTCATGAATCTTCTAACTGAAAGGTATATTTATCTTCGTTGCAGTGATTCTTCAATTTCTCCTCACAGAATCATTTGGCGTGGTCTTCCTCAGGGGTCTGTTCTTAGTCCTCCTCTATATAATGTGTATACTTTTGATTTAGAGGTATCTATTGGTCTCTGCCGTATTCTTCAATATGCGGATGATATCCTTTTATATACTTCTCACCATAAAATTGACATTGCCAGTCACTGTATTTCTCAATCCCTTCAGTGCTTAAACTCGTGGCTACATTTAAATGGTCTAGATCTTTCACCATCAAAAAGTAACATTGTTCTCTTTTCTCGAAAGCGCAATCCCCCTGAAATAGATATCTTAGTTAAAGGGTCCAGGATTCCAGTTAAGGAGTCAGTGAAATTTCTTGGTCTTATTTTGGACAATAAGCTTAGTGGAAAGTTGCATTGTGATTATATTGCTGATCGGTGTCGGAAAAATATTAACATTCTAAGGTGTTTATCAGGTGTTTGGTGGGGTTCTCATCCTTTTACACTGAAACTTTTGTATAACGCCATTATTCGTAGCATTTTAGATTATGGCTCCTTCTTGCTGGAGCCAGCTAACAAGGGTGGTATCAAGAAACTGGATTTGATTCAATCGAAAGCCCTTCGCATTGTTTCTGGTGCTATGCTATCCTCTCCTATCAATGCACTTCAGGTTGAATGTGTTGATGCTCCCCTTCATCTTCGCCGTCAGTTTCTATCTAATAGGTTTTTTTTTCGCTGTGTGCAGTTTTCTAATCATCCTCTTGTCCCTAAACTTCAGCTTCTCCATAGTTTCTCGTTTTCTTCTCGGTTTTGGCTCCATAAGCAGCTTCCTCTTCTAGTGAAGAGTTTTGTTACCTATAAGTCTTTAAAAGATCCTGTTCTCCGTTCTCATTTGCTTCCTCTTTTCTCGTTTAGTTATGATGTCATTGTCTCTCGTCCAAATGTAATTTTAGACTTTGACATTTGTGCTGGTGACCCCCATGCTGATGAGTATTTCCGTGATCTTCTGCGGAGGGATTGGCATGGGTGGCACTATATCTTTACTGATGCTTCAAAACTCTCCCCTATAGGCTGTGTTGGTTGTGGTATCTTCCATGAACAATTTAACATTGTACAAAAGGTTAAGTTTCCCCCTGAAACCTCAGTTTTTTCGGGTGAGTGTTGGGCGCTCCTTGAATCTATTCGATATATTCTTATTTTCAATCTCCGCCGTTCTCTCGTCTTTACTGACTGTCGGAGTGCCCTTCAGTCTCTTCTTTCAAACCCTTTTTCCCCCAATTCCCACAACTCTATTCTTTTTCTCCTTAAGGAATCCTTATCTATCTGCAATTCCAAAGGTCTAGAAGTTGTTTTTGTTTGGATTCCTGGTCATGCTGGTATCTCTGGAAATGAACGGGCTGACAGAGTGGCAAAGGATGCCGTTGTCTGCGGAGACAAAATTCCCTTCTGTATCTTTCCCCATGATCTTGCATCCCTGCCTAAGTCTCTTTTACTTAAGTCATGGTCATTCTGCTGGCGTGGCTCTGCCAGGTCTAGGGGTTCCGCTTATGCGGCTCTCCAGCCCGTAATCCCTCGGAGGCCGTGGTTTGCCAGAATGCACTTTAGTAAAAAAATTACAAGTTGCATAATTCGAATGAGGTTGGGACACTGTTGTGTTCCCACATATTTTAAAAAGTTACGTATCAGGGACTCTTCTTTGTGTGAGTGTGGCCTTGATGACGGCCACCTCAATCATATTTTCTTCTCCTGTCCGCTGCTTGATCACTCAGCTTTTTTTCTTTCTCTTAGTCTTGTAGTTCCTTTTCCAACTTCTATGTCTGTTCTTCTCTCATCAAATGATATTTCCATTTTCCGTATTATAAGTAATTTTCTTTCTGACAATAATGTTAGTGTATAAAGTGCTTTATAGTGTATTTTTGTGTTTGTAAGCATTTATATGTATTGTATTACTTATTTATTTTGTTTTAGGATTGCTGGTCATATATTGTTTTATTTTAAATCGCGTTCGTTTTTTGTTAACGTGACGTTGGCCAAAGTGCCCTAAATGTGGGCGATAGCCATTAATTAAAAAAAAAAAAAAAAAAAAAAAAACCTTATAATAGACCACAGACTAGGTATAGCTATATTAGCTATTACGAAAGTCTTTGTTATAGACAATAGGTGGTTTAGGGTTTTTTTTTCATAATACTGAAGTCTAGTGATGATAAGAATAAGTCTAGTGAAGATAGAAGAAGTTTGACTTGTAACTATGGAGTTATTAATAAAATATTATATTGTATTTATAATTCTTTCAACCCATTGAGATACAATACCTAGGTTATAATAGAGATATAATATATAAGGTATATTAGGTAGGTATATTGTTTTAAACCTGAATGGAGCGCAAGTTCTTATTAACATTTAGACCGATTGATAAAGTTTCGACCACACAATCACATACGAGTAGCATCAGAAAGCTGTTGTCGATTCCCAGCTGTGCTAGCATATTACTACTGTGTTGTTAGATCATTACTGTGTTCCGGATTGAAGGGCAATGTTTCCAGCGAAATTACAGGGCAGACAGATATTTGACATCTTATATCTCGGGGTGACGAGCGCAGTGCATTGCCATCTACGGTTTTGGACTGTTGAAGTTCAAAATTCTGAGCGGCGTTGAGCTGTTAATGGGCAAGCGTGAAGAGCCATCAGGTGAGCAACTTCGCTCGCCTCGTCACTCAGTATCATGAAAAAAAAAATACAATCACATTTTGGCAGATAGGCGTTGAACTAGGTCACTAGATGCAGCACAGTTTTCTAGGTCTAGGTGGAGGTTTCGGAGTGAAAGGACTGCGGACATCAACCTGTGGACTGCAGACCACAAAATAAATAGGTACCGAAGGCCGGCTTCGGCCGACCTACGCGCAAACGCAGTGCTAGGGCTCGTTCATTCATTTACGTTCTGTGAAAGTTTAGATTTGGGAGTTACAATCAAATTATTATAGGGTAACCAAATAAAAGTCTATAAATTGGTTACCGAAAAGGAATTTCGTAGGTAATTTGTTACATTGGGAAATAAAAAGAAAACGTTAATTCCGTTTTTTTAATGTTGTATTTAAACAACCAAAAACACAACAGCTCTGGTAGGATGAATATATTTGAAGCGATTTTTTTAATCAAAACAGTAAACTTTTTTTATGTTATGTCAGGTCAAAGTATGTGAAAATCAGGCAATGAGTTAAAGCCCTTCCCAGGTTATTATTATCTTTGGCCCTTGGCTCTAAGGTTTTTTACACAACTGTACCAACTACCATCGGACTTCAGAAACTTTTTCTTGTTGTTTTAGGACCAAGCCAGTGTTGTGCCGTAAAATGCCGGGAAGCCTCTCATGACAGCGCAGCGGAAGTGAACTCGACCGGAAGTGAAAGTAGATGACATCATGGAAGTGTCCAATAGCTCCTTTGCGCGGACCTATAACCGCCTGTTCACAGAATTAGCAGGTCAGTTTAAATTTCGTCAGCTCAAATCCAACATTTGCCCCTGCGAGAAACAGTTACAAATCTATGCGATCTATGCCTGCAGTAAGAGATACGCACGAGCTGCGCACGAGTCGCCAACCGCCTCAGAACTAAATAACGTAAGCAACAAATGATACAAAATCCAGAGTACTAAAGACTGATTTTAATTTAAAATAAAACTAATTTACTTTCAATTACATTACTTATATAGCTATTAGCAAAGAAAAAAAACTAATTACCAAGAATTTCTATATTATTCTATTTCTATTATAATATCGGTTCACCAAGTCGAATGTTCTGAGGTAACAAATATAAAATAAAAAAACACTCGAATTGAGAAGAACCTCTTCCTTTTTGGTAGTCGGTTAAAAAAACATTGAACATAATTATTATCCTCAACTATTGTACATACTTTGTGAAAATTTCAACCGGCTACCTATAACGATTCAAAAGAACGACAGATTGGCTTTTAAATAAAAAATTAGCTTAAAAAAGAAATTCAAAATGTATTTGTAACCAAAATATATGAATTTGGTACTGTCTGCCATAACCTTGCAAATTGGTGCAACGCAACTAAAGTTGATTACTTGTCAACTTTTTAGTTTCATGGTAACATTTTTGACATTGTAATCCAGGTACTTACCACAAGATCAAAAACATTCTCATAATAATTATACATTGAGCTTTGTCTCGCTCTCAAAGATATCGTAAAAAAAAACAGCTATTTCTTAACGCGTAGTTTTCAATAACTGAAAGCTTCTATAGCTTTCTATAGCTGCAGAATGATCTTATAATATAACTAGATTTTTTGCCCGCGACTTCGTACGCGTCGATTTCCATATAAACCTTCAATCCTTTTTTCTTCCCTTAATTCGGCCCTTGCGCAAAATAACATAGCCTTATACTTCAATATAGTCATAGCTAAGCATATTCGTGAAAACAGCATTTAAATCCGTCCAGTGGTTTTGGAGATGTGCGCGGACAAACAAACAAACAGACAAAAATTCTAAAAACTGTTCTATCGTGTTCAGCTGCTTGTTATCTCGCAATTACGTTTTTATTATATGTATAGAATGGATTATGTAAAGATTCTTGTTGATAATTCGTTGTTTAACTGCAGGTAAAAAGGTAATTTTGTTACCAAATTTAGGTGCCTATTGTTACACACCCATTTCGGAGATTGCATCTCTGAAATAATTGTGTTTTTTGTTGAAAGGTATAATATAAAATGCATTATTAAATCAAGTGCAATTACCATGTCGTAACCTAAGCGTTTTAATTTGCATATCATGAATTATAAATTACTGGCTTGTGCATGCAGTTTCGCTGTTAAAATATCTAATTCACTTCAGCTTAATCTACTTCATCCGTTCCCGATCTATTTCCACATGCAGCAAAAGATTTTTCAGGTTTAAATCACCCCAAGGTTCATCCACATATCATAGATCGGTGGAAATCACACACTGTGCATTTTACGCGTTTACCCTTATCAACCCCAATACCACTTCATTTATTTGCATAATCCTTAAATTCTCGCCATCGAGTACCGGTATAATGTATCAAGGAAGCTACGCAAGGCAATTAATAAAAAAATAAATCATAATTTTAGAAGAGACGATGGTTGGCAAGTATTAACTGCTTGAGATCCAAAGTCAAACTCAAGCCCGGCGAAATGTGCAAAATACATGTAATCTCATTGTACTTTCCATTACTGTATTTTCCTAAACTGTTTATTAACTTATATCCTGTAATAACAGTGTAATAAGTTAATTTCACTAAATTTCGCAATTATCTACAGGGTTACGCATATAGACTGTACTAAGCCGAAAGGAGGTCATTTGTACATATAATTATGAACATCTTTTACTATGGGGCCAAAATAGAAATCACGATTTAAAAAAAACCGTTCCATAGAAAACGGTCATTAACACTCGATAAAATTTATGGAACAGCTGATTTTTTCCCGCGTTTTCTGGGTTGGTCCCATGGCTTAGTACAGTCTATATGCGTAGCCTAGTATATAGTTATATAAAAGGCGATGTGTGATTATATATATATATATATGGACAGACGACCTAAAAGAGACCGCAGGAAAACGTTGGTTGCAGGCCGTTTCCAACCGGTCCTTTTCGAAATCGATGGGGGAGGCCTACGTCCAGCAGTGGACGTCCTATGGCTGAAAAGATGATGATATGTGTATGTTTCCTATGGATTCTGAAACGTCTGGACTGATTATGACGGGAATTTCACTGACAGATATATGCTGATGTTATAAGCAGTAATCTCTGCAGGTGAACCCACGAGTCGCAGCTAGTATTAAATATTTATTATTGTGGTTGATATTCCAAAAACCCGTACGAAGCGCCTTGATTCCACTTTTGTTGTGCGAACTGCTGCTAGTCTGTGGAATGGGCTGCCTGAATGGTTGTTCCCAGGTAGTTACAATCTGGGTGTCTTCAAATCACGAGTTAATCAATTTCTTCTAGGCAAGTGCGCTCCATCGTAGAACGCAGGCGAGTTGACGATCAAACGCAACCCTAATTACTTACAAAAAATTAAAACCGACATACGTACTTACAACATGAAAAACATGATAATTATGATACATTTTTATGTTTGAATTCCAGACCAAAGAACCAACCACTGGTTCCTGATAACCAGCCCCGTCCCTGGGGTGACAATCTTAGGCCTCTACCTTTGGTTCACACTAAAATGGGGTCCCCGGTACATGGCAGACAAGAAACCCTTCCAGCTTCAGAAGACATTGGTGGTCTATAACTTCATACAAGTGGTTGTTAGCGTCTGGTTGTTCAATGAAGTAAGTACCTACCATAGACCTAAATTTTTTTTTGCTAATCTATTCATTCACTAAAACACTCAGTCTAGAATAACGCCGTAAAATAGCGAGCCTGTCAATTTTCTACAGGATTCATTTCGGAGAATATACATTGGAGCTACACGACCTTATCCTACCATCCCTTTATTACTACAGGACAAGTAGGAAATCGGCCCATTACCACCCATATACTGTAGACTTTCCTTGGATACGTACCAAACGTTTTGATTCAACGTTTCTAATCCGTACGGCCAAGGATGGAACAACCTGCCGGCTTCCTTGTTTCCTGAGAGATATATTCTGGGCCTTTTGAAGGCATGTGTAAATAGGTATCTTCTAGATCTGGGTGCTTCATCTTCGACCACATCGTTGCTTACCAACAGGCTAGTTGGCGGTCAAACGCGAACTTGTTCGCGATAAAAAAAATACCATAGAAAAATGTCATATACACTCAACTAAATTAAAGCTGAAGCTGTTTTTTTTTTCGATATTAATATTGACTTGACTGTAAAAGTTGTTCAAAATAATGAGTAGATACCCGCTTTCGGCTCAGTAGGTACCACCGTTCTGTGTTATCTTGTATGAGCTTTTATGCATCACTCAGTATTTTTAACACCAAAATCCTTTGTAAATATTTTTTTATATTAAAATTTAACATAACTATTCATATTTCAGGGCCTCGAAGCAGGGTGGTTGAGGACTTACAGTTGGAAATGTCAACCAGTCGACTTTTCGGATACGCCTGAAGCTATGAGAGTACGTATATTTGCCTTCAAAAACACTTCTTAAGAACGGGGCGTATAACCGAAGACGCAAGTTCAAACCCTGCCGGTTGTCTTATTATATTTTTTATGTTCTCTGTAACATTTAAATAGTAAATCCTTATATGAACATTACTTTAAGGAATATCACTTCAGATATGCAAAAGGGTAGTATTTAACGAGCTAATATTAATTCAAATTAAAGTTGTAAAAAATACTGAACATGACTTACTGAATTACTAAGTGGGCGAAAGACTGTGGGCGAATACAAGCATTGAAAATGGCTCACATTATATTTACTTTAAACAAGGCACCATCTTCCTATAACATTTAGCACAGCATCTAGCTAACGAACAATGTTGCAAATCCATTTTAACCTCAGATCAGGCAAACAAGGGATAATATAAATAATTCGTGTTCAAATGTCTCCGTGTTTCACCCACTTTTTTTCTATACCGCTAAACCGCTTAAGGACCTCTTTTCCACCGAAACCGCGAAAATAATAACAGCTGTTCCATAGAAAACTATCAATGGCACTCGAAAATTGTTATTCTGCAGCTGATATCCTTTTCGCGATTTCAGGGTTGGTCCCATAGTAAAAGTTGTTCATAATGGACCCCTTTCAACTTAGTACTGTCTTTCCACATAACCCAGTATAATATCTTACATGGCTGTCCTATTTACGTACCTACTAATATAGAAAACTCAAAATAAAATAAAACAAAAACAAATAAAATAAGGGCCCATGGTCACTTGAGGTGACGCACGTATCGGAACAGGTCCCGACGAGTCGATGTGTTGTTTAATTTTTCAATATTTTTTATTATTTTATATTTTGTAACTTTCCGATCGCGTTATCGAGTTTATACTCTATAGCACTTATATGAGCTCGGTCGTCAATTCGTCCGTGTAATATCTCAATAAATAAATAAATTAGTATACATTTTGAGCACAATTAAGAAACTGCACAATTTATTCAAGTAGTAAATAAGTCATTGGTGCAGAGCCGAGAATCGAACCGGGTCAAAGCGCACTTGCTACCACTCGACCATCATTGCTCTCTCACTATAAATCTCCTATAACCTCTTTTAATTCAAATTTCAGGTAGCACAAGGCGTCTACATCTACTTCCTAGCGAAGATGTCCGAACTACTCGATACGGTTTTCTTCGTCATCAGGAAGAAAGAACGGCAGATTACGTTCCTCCACCTCTACCATCACACCGTGATGCCTATGATCTCCTGGGGGGCAACAAAGTACTACCCGGGGGGCCACGGAACTCTCATCGGAGTGATCAACTCATTCGTCCATATCATCATGTACACGTATTACATGCTGGCTGCGATGGGACCTCAGTTCCAGAAGTATTTGGCCTGGAAGAAGTATATCACCACCTTGCAAATGGTAAAAATACATTTTTGCTCATCTTAATGAATAACGTTTTAAAGTAGTAACTAAATAAATACGAAAGTACGTGCAGCTTGTGCCCAAAAAAGGCGAGATCATCACAAGGCGAGATCATCACAAGTGGTGGTCAAACGCAAGCCTATTGTCGAATATAAAAAATACGAATTTCACTGGAGAACGCCTTTTGGGTACACATCCAACACGAGGCAGTGGGCCACAGATTCTGTCATTCAAGGAGGCTATAGTGGAGCACTTGAACTTGTCCCATTTTATGCTGCTATTGAGACTTGTTGCCCGCGTCCACAGCTCGCGCTTTTCATACAACATTAGATGTGAGATCGATTGAATTATTCGACCCAATCGCTTTGGTCATGGGTCACTCTAGATCGACCCGGGTCGCAGCAAATGATCGATCGACACAGGACTACTAGTTAATACCATATGCATGCCTCACACGCACTTGGCCAGTATTTATTTTATTTAATGACATAGTGTTTAAATTTATCTCTATCTTTTCTTCATCACTATTCACTACATGTAGGTAGTCTTAAATAAAAATTATTAACCCCAAATTTCTTCTTTTACAGCTCCAGTTCTGCATAGCCTTCCTGCATTCTTCTCAGCTTCTCTTCTACGACTGCGGCTACCCTCGTTGGTCCGTCGTGTTCACTCTTCCCAACTCCATCTTCTTCTACTACCTGTTCTATGATTTCTACTACAAGGCTTACGGCAAACCTGGTGATAGGAAAGACAAGAAGTTGGCTAATGGTCACGCGACTCTATCCAACGGGCATGCTCAAACTAACGGTGATGTGAAAAAGACCGATTAGATTAATTGTTACCATAATATTCTGAAAGAACCGTATCGTATGTTAAAAAAAGCTTTATTAAATTAGTAGAATTACACAAATAAGTATATATAGAGGAAACGAGTAAGGAATACTGTACATTCTGTAAGAGAGAAAGAGAGACACTACATGTAATTTTGTAGCCAATGAACAAAATAGCATATAGATAACTTGACTCCCGCAGTGGTTGAGAGCTTTGCCGCAGTAGATAATTATATAAGCTAAAGCTACTGCTCGGGCGTTGAAAATACCATCATAACTAAAAGATTAATAACAAATTACTTTCAATATAATACATAATTTCAAAGATGTGTAATATAAAGTTATATGATTATTTACGGGATATTTACCGTGGTAGGGTAAACGCGCAGTTACGAGTACATGGTGCATGTAACTGCGCCGAAATATCGGGAGCTCCTTCCACAACCTTACCACGGTAAATATCCCGTAAATAATCATTTAACTTTAGTGAACAACCGTGATAGTTTAAAACAATGTGTAATATAGATACGATTCTTTCAGATAAAATAAAGAATTTGTAAATAAACTAACATTAAGGGAATGGATGGATAGAGGAGTGTTAGATAGATATTTTTTAATACATAGATATTGTTACAGGTTTGTTAGTCAGTTTTTGCCTAATCATTTAGTCAATTAAAAGTTTGTCAAAATAATCATGTTTGTTGTTAACTTGTTAAAACTTACCACGACAATTTAAGATGACATAAAACTATATGTCGGTTAAGTATTTTTTTTTTATATCACGAGCTTATGACTGTTAATTAGTACGATCAAAATTATAATAAACCAATGACAAAAAACTATTATGACAATGTAATATTTCGTTTAGTGCAGTTATGTTTATAGCTCGGTACTTGTATATAAAAAAATAGATTTTAATATATTAAGCTGTGTAGGTATTGTAAAAATGTTATATTTGATGTAATTATTTTTGTTACCAATGACAGTTTCTAACAGGGATATGAGTGACATTTTAACATTTCAGTCACAATACACGATTCCAAAACTCCTCGGCAAGGAACAGGTTAGACAAGGATAGACTGATACTCTAAAACAGTGTTTTTCAAACTTTTTCACGACGCGACCCCCTCAGTATGAAAAAAAAAATCGGGACCTACCTTCCACAGTTTATAATCTGTATTTAATTATATTACACATATATAATACGTACAATCTTTTTTTATTTTTATAACTACTCATTAATGAATTGTTCTTCGAAAAAAAATTTATAGATAACTCTTTATTGTTCACACCAAAAATTACATACGCACATAGTAACATAAAAACAACAAAAACTAGTGAAACAATAGGCGGCCTTATCGCTATAAGCGATGTCTTCCAGGCAACCTTAAAAAAAAATAAATTTTTTCTTTTACCGAGAGTTCGCGACCCCCGCGTCCCCCTTATAGTGGCATGGTGACCCAGGGGGTCGCAACCCACAGTTTGAAAACCACTGCTTTAAAATGACCATGCGAGCGAGACAGCATTAGTTGAAGTGTTTCGCTTGTACTTAGCTGAGTCAATGGTCATCCCCTGTTTAAATTAGTCATTGGCTAGGGGCCTTACGACTAACCCTAACCGTGGGCGCGAATTAGCGCAGTTTGCAAAATCACGCGAACGCGAACCTTAACGCACCGAGATACGGTTTGCGGTCGCGCAACTTTTCGTGATCAACTAAAATAACAGGCAGCCGTAAGGCCCTAGGAGTCCGATAAACAACTTTCTCAAACGCTGATGATCTCGAAAAGAAAAATGTCACAAAATAACTTAATTGTCAAACAAAAGTGGGTACTCATTCATTTTATGTCGATTCGGTTGTATTTTATAAACTGAACTATATTTAAAATCTCTGTAAATGAAGCTGATTTTCTTACATTGTGAAAAAAGAGATACAGTAATTTGAGTACCGTCCAATTAGTTTAGTAAATGGGACAACAGAATAGACATCAGTATTATCAGATCAGATTTTATCTAATACCCAATTACAATGATTACGGTTCATAAGATACAGTCGTTAAAAAGTATTTTTAACGAAAGAAAAGAAAGAACCGTGATAGTTCAAAAGTGTTTTTTTGCTTACATCATATTGATAATAACTTCTTTCTCTGATCTGAAACTACAATTAACAAGTGCTAATAAAATATAGATTTGGTAAACTTAGTAATTTTTCGAACAATCAGCATTGAGAAAAAAAAATTGAGTGTATGTCTACAAAGTGAAAAATTGTTGTAATGCACTAAACATTCTTTATTATTAATTATATAAATATAAATGTAATAATAAACATTAAAAGTTACCATTACAATAAATAAAGTAGAAAATGAAACAAAGATAATATTATTATTAAAACTTTACATTTATTTAGAGCACAGAAGACATATAAGAGAGTGTATAACGAAGATGTAACATTAAAAATTAATAAAATAAAAATACAACAGGCTTGCATTTGGCCACCAAATCGCCTGATGTTAAGCGATGGTGCGGTCTACGATGGAACACACTTGCCTAGAAGAAAACGATCACTAGTGATTTGAACACACCCAGATTGTGACTTTAGGTAGCGCGTAAGTAAACTGGGATAAGATATTCTATATTTCAAAGTAATGTAGGCATATATTATACCGTAATATTTAAGGAACATCCGAAACGCCTATTAAATATAAATAGAGAAACATTTAACATTAAGCAATGGTGGCCGAGCGACACTAATGATAACTCCATCCAAATAGGGAACGAACTGGCTGCAAAAGCCGATAAGTTCAAATACCTATATGTTTAGCGTGTTGCACTTTTCCGGAGACATCGACTGCGACGTCAACGCCCGAGTCAGCGCCGCTTGGGCCAAATGGCGAGAGGTCACCTGTGTCCTTTGTGACACAAGGATGCCACCAAAGCTCAAGGGACTTATCTACAAAAGTATTGTCCGACCGGTGCTTCTTTATGGTAGCGAGACATGGCCCGCCCTGCAGCGTCATGTCCAACAGCTTCGCGTCACCGAAGTGAAGATGCTACGATGGATGTGCGGCGTTACGCGTATGGATCGTATTCGTAACGAGCACATCCGCGGCAGCCTCGGAGTACGGGACATAGCGGATAAACTTCAGGAAAGTCGCCTGAGGTGGATGAGTCATGTTCTCCACAGACCGGTGGAGTACGTCGGCAATCAACTCTTGGACCTTGAGCTCTCTGGAACAAGATCTCGTGGCCCACTAAAGCGACGATGGATTGACGTCGTAAAAGATGACATGAGAGCCAATAAACCCACCAAGGATGTAGCTAACGACCGTGCGAAGTGGAAGAACCATAGTAGGAAAGCGGACCCCGGCCCGTGCCGGGACACACGCTAAGCAGAAGAAGAAGAATGATGGCCGAGTGGTAGCATGTGCGGTTCACAGTGTAACGGCTTGATCCCCGGTTTGATCCTCGACCCTGCACTAATGACTTATCTAGTACCCAAGTAAATTATGTGCAGTTTCAATGCCATCGCTCAAAAGTGGTGAAGGAAAATATCGTGAAGAAACCGGTATGTCTAAGAACCTCAATAGTTCAAAGACACGTGGCATTCATTAACATGCACTGGGCCAGCATGGTGCGTTATGGCCCCTTCCTCTCACCTCAGCCTGAGAGTAGGCTTGTGTCCCAGCATTTATTTTTATTCTGTAATAGGCTTGCGTTTGACCGCCAACTGGCCTGATGTTAAGCGATGATGCGGTCTACGATGGAGCATGCTTGCCCAGAAGAAACCGATACACTCGAGATTTCAAGACAACAAGAAATATAATCGACATTGGGAATATTATCGCCTGATATTGTAATAATATTGCATAGAATACTTTATGGCACCTTTTATTTGCTGATTTCAGGAGAGATTTTTAATTCAAATAATTTTTCTTAAGGTTAAAAGAACAGAAGTGCACCCCATCTAAAAAACATAACAGGCATACTAAAACATAAGCAAATAAAAATTTGATAGTCGGTCGAAAATGCAATGAAGCACCTTTGGAGTACTACTTCCAGCAACACAACGTATTGCAAAGGTTATAAACCGCAGATATATTTTTTACGCGAACTCACCTGTTGGTAAGCGACGATGTGGTCGAAGATGAAGCACGCAGACTTAGAAGATACCTATTCACTCTGGCCTTGAAAAGGCCCAAATTATATCTCTCAGGAAACAAGGAAGGCGGTAGGTTGTTCCAATCCTTGGCCGTACGGATTAGAAACGTAGAATCGAAACGTTTGGTACGTATCCAAGGAAAGTCAACAATACAGTTATATGATTATTTACGGGATATTTACCGTGGCAAGGTTGTGGAAGTGCACAATGTTGATTAGCAAAAACAGCTGCTTTTGGCGGTAATGAGTTTTATAACTGAAACCCATTGGGGTTACCAAAAATAATACATCAAAAACACTTCATCGCCTTCCCAAGCAACTATGGGAGTCGAACCCTCATTTAGCCATTTTATAGTATACCAGGGGTTTTACAGCTAACCGCGAATAAGCGCTGAAACAGCACAGTTCGGAAATAGCGCGCCGAGAAACGGTTTGCGGTCGCGCAACTTTTCTAATCACCTAAACAGAATCGCTTAAAACAGGTAAGGCCCCTGTAATGCCATTCCCTAAAGAGAGCGCCACTCCTGCGCCCCCTTTTCCCTAATTTTTTTATCCTTGATATTTTTTTGTGGTCCAATCTACGTGCTTTTTTACCATGTTAGAGAAAGCTCTCGAGATGGTTGTACAAAAATTTCATTAACTTTGGCTCATTAGGTTTTAACCAGTTCCAATAATAATATGAATAACTATGTTTGAGCGCCTGTTGATTTGGCAATATCAATAATTTTGTTCGAGTGCTTACAAATTTTGAAGGTAGTTTTAATTTTGCTCAATTTTTTATTACAAAATAGATAAGCATTATATTTCTCACATTGTCTGCATTGTTCAATATTTCTATTATGTGAGTAAAATGTGTTTTAATATCGTTTGAAGCTACAATTTAAACAAAAGCACAAATGTTATTATACAATGAATAACCAGTTTTTAATTGTTCATTATAAGGTCATAACCGTTCATTATAAAGTAACGTTGTTTACTTAAACCTTGATGACTCCTGTGTCAAAATCCCGCTCGGAATGTTGACTTACTCATTGCCTATCTATGGTAATAAACACAGAAAAGAGTTCAGTGGTTATAAACTAAATAATAAGATTCATCATCATCAGCCAGAACACGTCCACTGCTGTACATAGGCTGACCCTTAGAACTCCACACTGAACGACAGCTTGCCATCTGCATCCACTAAATGCAAGCGACTCCCACGTAATAAATAATATGTTTAATAAATTATCATTATCATTTCTTAAATTTATTCAATTTATCTTAAAATCTTTATCTTGAAACATCTTAAAAAATTATGAATTCGTATGCTTTACCAGACCCGGGTATGTCCTAAAACTGCGACCAGAACCACCGGAGGATGGGCAGCAGCGTCCTAATACTACACGGTGAACGTACTGCGATCCCCAAGCCGCCTGCCAAGCGTGGGGATTATGGCAACACCCTATGAGGGAGGCCTTGTCCAACAGTGGACGTTAAATGGCTGATGATGTGTGTGATGTATGCTTTACCGAAGTGTAAATACACAAATAAAACCGATATCTATTCTTTGTAACAAAATATACTGTACATTTTTATAATTAGATGTTGAAGTATATGTCCGACGGTTTTGACTCGTTTTTACTGATCAAGTTCAATAGTTAGGGCCCGTCCATTCATTTTATTTTGGTCGAAGGTTCTTACCACAGTTCTCGCCTTAAATAATGTAGGTTGCAATGCAAAAGCATCATATTGCCAAGTTAATTTTTTCGTCACAAAACCTTAGTTGACTTGACTTTTTAACTAAAAAAATAGACCTAGAATATGTTAACCGGACGTGCAGTCCTATGACTGATGTGGTTTTTTTAACGGGACAAAAAACACAAACAGCTTATTTTCTCAGTTTTGTATCAATTTATTAAACTCATCTTAACTACATACTTCTAAATCTAAATTATCTTATATATTGCTACAGCTTATCTCCAAATAAATTACTTACCAACAATAATTCAATTTTAAACACAGTAAGTATTCACTTTGTATTCATATTGCACCTATGTTCTTACATCTTGAAAAAAAATATGTATAAACTGACCCAGTGTTAAATAAATATCTATATACTCAACAAAAATTACACCATGATGATATAACTGTTAGTTGATCCTTAAATAAATTGAAAAAAAAAAAACAGTGTGTATAATATAACAAGCTGAGCCTCACGGTTTTTTTATTATTGTGAAATAGGCTTGTGCTTGGCCGCCAACTCGCCTGGTGTTAAGCGATGATGCGGCCTACGATGGAAGAAACGCTTGCCTAGAAGAAACCGATTCACTTTTGACTTGAAATCACCCAGATTGTAACTATCGGGGAACACCCATTCAGACAGCGCATTCCACATACTAGCAGTTCGCACAATAAAAGTGGAATCAAAGCGCTTCGTACGGGTTTCACCCTTGAGGACATTTCTTCAGCAACCACACATATTTTTCGGGGAATAAAGTATTATATATCATATCTGGCCCTTAGTATACGTTTCGTTTCAACCAATTCCAATTATAAGTAAGTAGTTACATAATTATAAAATTGGTCCACACTTACGATAATATTTTCATGTAAACGATATAAAAAAATATTAATTAATAATTCCCAATTTATTTTTAGCTGCGGATACTTTTACAGTAATATTTACACTGATTTTTTCCTATTCCTATTAACTACTACTAACTATTCCTTCCTATTCAAACCATTGAATGCCATACTGATTTTTATGCTATTTAATGTCATATTAAGCCTTTAAATGCTGGGTATCTTTTGCATCATGAAAGAACCAGGCGTTACATTAAAAGTATTAGTCATTTTTCAAGCTGTATTTTCTACTTGGTATGCTCATATCCGCGATAAAGTTAGATATGTCTCTACCATTCGACAAAATTCTATCTTTATCTATGCAATTTGATGAATCTGTTCCATTTGCTTTACCATTTGAGTTAGCAAAACCATATAACTTAGATACACCGTTTGACATAGTTGTACCATTACAACGGTTCACAGTATTTGCAGCAGGTTTATCTGGTTTATCGAAATCTATTTTAGGTGTCGTTGATTTTCTATTGATGTAACTTTGTCGGTAAAAGTTCAAGAATAGCAGGAGAAAGAAACCAGTGTTGCAGGAAATGAAAATGTTGACTCCTCGTGAAGGTGGGCAATCGGAAACTCCAACTGTTGCCGCGTACTGGATAATTATTGACACGAATTGGATCTGAAAATCAAAAACAATTTCGGTGAGCTGGTTATTTTAATAAAAGCCAAATAAATAATTAATAGTTATTTGTTGTACTTTTTACTAGATTGCAAAGTTGTTCATCATCAAAACTGTTTTTATGATGAATCTCTAGTGTAATTCCGCTTCTACGTCGCTTCAAGTACAATAAAGAACAACTAAGTAACTTCATTAGGAAATATTTATCGAGTAAAATTTATCCCAAAATTCCTTATTGTACTTGAAGCGACGTAGAAGCGGAATTACACTAGAAATTCATCAGAAAAACAGTTTTGAAAATGTACTTCCGCAAAGTAACGCCTGATTCAATCAACTATTTGTTCATCATCATCAGCCAGAAGACGTCCACTGCTAAACATAGGCCTCCCCCTTTAACCTCCACACTGAACGACATCCTGTCATCTACATCCACTGAATGCCCGCAACACTCACAATGTCGTCGGTCCATCTAGTGGGAGGCCTAACTAAGCTGCGTCTTCTGGTTCGTGGTGTCCACTCAAGAACCTTTCTTCCCCATCGGTTGTCGATTCTTCGAGCTATGTGGCCTGTCCATTGCCACTTAAACTTGCAAATTTTAATAGATATTAATTTTTAATAGCTCTGGTCCTTTGGCGAATATCCACGTTCCACAAAGTTGTTATTTGGTGCGAATTCTAAGAAAGTAGATTCCTGACCATAGCGAGGGATTCAAATATTGACACGAGACAAATAAATTAAGCAGGCGAGTAAATAAAACTATTTGAGGTGGCTATTACTGAGGTTGAGATCTGCACTAACATAGTCTAAACTGAGCGTGTATTATAAAGAGAAAAGATTTGTATGTTTGTAACTTATTAACCCAAAAGTACTGGACCGATTTTAAAAATTGTTTCACTATTAGAATGCTGCATTATCTATGAGTAACATAAGCAAGAATACTCTACGTTTATTAAAAAAAAAAGGATTTGCAATTTCGGTAGAATTATAAAATGTTCCTTTCTACTCTTTTTAGTTGTTTTGTCTCTAGACAATGTAGGTAATAGAAATTTCAAGTAGTCAACAGTTTGAAGTTAAAATCAAACAAGTATATAACGTAAGTCCAAGTCATGCTCCCAGTAAAGAAGTGGACCTATACCATTTGAGTTAGAAAAACCATCGTTTGACATAGTTGTACCATTAAAATGATCTACAGCATTTGAAACAGGTTTATCTGGTTTGTCGAAATCCCTTTTAGCGGTCTTTTACCTTTCTATAGGTTCACTACATTAGAGGTCATCCATAAACTACGTCACATGTTAACTTATCACCGGAATATGACATGGTGTTACAAGGGGCAGGGGAGGTAAATAGCTTTGTGACGTCACATGTTAAAATTCAAATTCCATAACGCGAAAATTATAAGAATAAAAAACTTAAAATAATTAAAAATTTGATTATATTTATTAATAACTAGCTAATGCCCGCGACTTCGTACGCGTAGCACAAAGTAATTAGTGGGTGGACGATTAGACTGACATATCCAAATATAAATGTTACACTAACGAACACGAACGGAACTTTAAATTGGCACAAATCTATCGGATTATTTATACTGAATATTTTATAGATAATACCTACACATATGACATGATTGTAGATTTATTGCTCTCCATTTTAATGCGGATTGTCATACTATCGTCATAGTATGATTTTAGTCTAGTTTTAATCTGACTCGATACAGGTATCCCGACATGTCCATAGTTTCAAATATATTTCAAGCAAATAATATATTACTTTCACTAGTTAAATACGTTGGAAGTGTGGAGCCATGGAGCCAATAAGGAAAAAAAATTGGTATAAGTCAAGCGAAATGTCATGCATGACAAACGTTATTATTGAATTATTAGTAAATAGTAAGTAGGAAGCATGGAGCGGTATCTATAATTAATCGCTGTTATTTAACATTACTCCGCGTAAAGACTGCCAATCAATGATGTCTAAATAATTTTTGCCCGCCTTCTGCGCCTCGACCCTTCCAACAACTAAACCGCTTTCGTTCACCACCATAACATCCAAAATAGCTGCTAATCATAGATCAGTAACAGATTAGATGCCGCGAGTTCACCTACTTTGCGTGTCTGTTATTGGTCTTAAGTTTGATCCTGGCAAAAAAATGTATTCATTTTAATCTCCGTCGACTTGGTATATTAGCACGTCAGAAATCAATACAAAAATAAACGTACTTTAAATTACGCCATAATAAACTGTAAAACCTCTTCAAAAGCAGTTGGCTGTCCTGAAAATAACAAACACAAAAAAAACTATTTGGTGCAGTCTATCGGAAGTTATGCGGGTACATACATTTCGGCGATTCGTTTTTATTTCATCATCATCATCAGCCAGAAGACGTCCACTGCTGAACATAGGCCTCCCCCTTTAACCTCCACACTGAACGACATCCTGCCATCTGCATCCACTGGATGCCCGCGACTCTCACAATGTCGTCGGTTCATCTAGTGGGAGGCCTACCTACGCTGCCTCTTCCGGTTCGCGGTCTCCACTCAAGAACCTTACCTACTTCCCCATCGGTTAACAGATCTTCGAGCGATGTGGCCTGCCCATTGCCACTTCAACTTGCAGATTTTAATAGCTATGTCGGTGACTCTGGTTCTTTGGCGAATATCTATATTTTTATTTACATATAGATTATATGGCAACAGCCGCTTCAGTCTTCCTACCTACCATGTCTGCGAGTAGAAGTCTGTCATTACGACAACATTACTATAAAATAAGCTAGATGGCGTTATAAATAATTATAAAAAAAATATTTTTTTACTATTTATTATCATAAATTAATATAGCCTATGTTTCAATCAGGTATTTTATAAGCATATTCATGGAAACTGCTTTGAAATCCTTCTAGTAGTTTAAAAGATGTGCGCGGACAAACAAACAAACTGACAGCCGTCAGATTTGTAGTTCCATAGTTTGAAAATAGATTGCGTACTAAAACGATGTTTTGCGAAAAAATTGTAAATTTGCTTAAACTTTACGTATAATATTATTAAAAACGTAATAAGGTATTCAATAATTCCTAAAATAATGAGTGTAAATGGATCGTAGTTTCACAAATATGAAAAGTGCGTCTATTATAGGTAAATACGACACTTTACCTGAATCACGCAAACGGGATTTTTTTTGCAAGTTAAACCGATATCCGGTATTGCTTCTACTTAGTTAGAAGTCATGTGTGAAGGTATTTGATCTACACATTTATAATATGGTAGGGATTTAGCACTCTCACTATGATATTATCTCTCACGCAACAACAGTTAACTTCTGGAGCGGCGTTATAATGCAAGTGAAACTAAAATAAAAATATATATAAAATAACTGTTTTCTTTTGATAATTTTTAAATACATATATTTATTTGAAAAATGTGTGACGTCACATCAGGCGGGAGAGGGTTCTGAAAATATTACAACGGCAGGAGGGGATAAAAAGACCTAAAATTCGTGTGACGTAATTTATGGATGGTCCCTTATATAATTTTATCTCACGATGTTTTTATTCACCATATTTCAGGGTGCAATTTTTGTGTGAATTTTACCTGTCATTTTATTAGTAATTTCGAGTGAAACATATTTGTAGTGATCGATCGATGTAATGGTTTACATATATGTATAGTAAAGTAAACAAATCATAAGTAGGTACGTATTTTTTTGAAGACGGTTATAATAATGTGTTTGGTTGGAGTCAGGGAGGGGGGGGAAGCAATTGCACCCATTTCCCTCTGCATCCGCGCCTGGGTATATATTTCAGTATACATATATAATTTGCAATGAATTTTTTATTGTAAGATAGGCTTGCGCTTGGCCGCCAACTCGCCTGATGTTAAGCGATGATGCGGTCTACGATGGATCATGCTTGCCTAGAAGTAACCGATTCACTTTTGACTTGAAAACACCCAGATTGTTACTATCGGGGAACACCCATTCAGGAAGTGCATTCCACATACTAGCAGATCGCACAATAAAAGTGGAATCAAAGCGCTTCATACGGGTTTTCGGAATGTCAACCATAAAGCGGTGTCGATTTTTCGTGCCCGCTCTGGCAGTCCGATAGAAAAAAGGGCAGGAGGGAATTAAATCATGCAGATCTGATGCACACTCTCCAAAATGTATCCGATAAAAAACCGATAGTCTAGCAACTTTGCGCCGATTCTCAAGACTAAGAAGCTTAGTCTGAATAGGGCTTCGTTGCTGATGAGCCTCTTGGCACGCTTCTCAATTGACTCCAATGCCCCGAGCTGGTACTTAGCTGAATCCAATCATTATAGCAAAAATAAACTTACAAGCTGAAACTTCGTCATATACTTCTTCCAGGTCAGATATTTAGCCACATTGGGTCCCAAAGCAGCCAAGCCATAGTAAGTATACATGAAGACATGCACCAACGAGTTTATAAAACCAATGTAGACGAGAGTATGTGACGGCCAGTATTTCAGCGTGGCCCAAGTTCCAATGACCATGACAGAGTGGTGGTAAAGGTGAAGGAAGCTGATCTGACTCTCTTTCTTCCTGAGCACGAAGAAGACAGTGTCAAGGAGCTCGGTTAACTTAGCGCTGAGGTACAGATAGGTGCCGAAGAGAATCTGAAAAGGTTGAAAAACATTTTTATTCATTTATCAGCCTCTCATGTTCCCATTGCTGGGACACAGGCCAGCTCTCAGAGAAAGAGATAGAGAGAATGAGCCCTAATCCACTTAAAAAACTTTTCTATTATATTTTATTACATTTTTATCAACAGGGTGGTGGTAGTTTAATTTCATTCGCACGCCAATTGCTTTTTAGAGTTTTTACAGTTTACTTTGGCGCAATTTGTAATTTTTGTAATATAATTGGCGGCATTATTTAGCATGCCAGTTGGAGTATTGATCCAACTTATAAAGGCAGATAGCCGATGGGGCTGAAAGGTTCTCGAATGGAGACCACGGACTGGTAAGCGCAGCGTAGGACGTACACACGCAAGATGGACAGACGACCTAAAAGAGACCGCAGGAAAACAGCTGGATGCAGGCCGCTTCCAAACGGCTTTTTTGGAAATCGATGGGGGAGGCCTATGTCCAGCAGTGGACGTCCTATGGCTGAAATGATGATGATGATAAAGGCTTTGCAGGTTTGTACATGCGAACGTGAACTTGCCGCGTCTTTTTTTAAAGGCCTGTAATGAGCGTCTTCCTTGCCAATTTTTGTTTTGTCTTTAGATCATTAGTTTTTTAGAATTAACTATGCATAATTGCTAACAAATTCACAAACAATAATTTAGTTATTATTAATGAATTCGCAAATTTCAGGTAGTCATAATTATTCCTATTCTGTTATAGATCTATCCATCCATTTAGCTTAATACTTTACAAACGGTACTGTATCATAAAAAAGATCACAAGTCGGTAATTAATTAGTTGTAGACAATAACTTTAGGCAATTAAATTGTTTTGTATATTTTTTGCTTTGAACCTAGTTCAGATAGTTCAGCTCTCAAACGAAACCATCAAGTTAATGGAGGAATGGACTGAGCTGAGACAGCAATCATCAGCTTATATGTCGGAATATGGCAAACTTAGGGATATACGCCTTTTTACAGTTATCGTTAAAATTCAAATGTCTCCGTGTTTCACCCATTTATTTCCCTATACCGCTAAACTGATTAAAGCAAAATCTGTAAGTAGGTACGGCAAACTAACTAATTTTTCACGTACAGTAAGAAAATTGCAGCTACACCAATGAACTAACTAATAGTCCACATGCAAAATAAAAGGGCGACAAGGTCACTTGTCAGGGGGAGTTCGTCTAAAGGTATCCAGACTCATTTAGACTGAATGAGTAAATTTTTCTTCTCGAAATAATCAAAAGATGACTGACTGCAATACTTACTTGCTTTGTAGCATTTGCATGTGTGAAGCTACTCTACCACAGACCTATATCTTATATTTCTGTGTACTCTACTCTCGCCCAAAAATCAGCTAATCTACTTTGTTTGTCCATTCTAACAAAATAGTGCTCTGTCAAGGTCATAATACTTTCCAATAGGTTAAAGATGGCCCTGGATGCTTGTAACACCAGAGGAATTGCAACTACGTTGCCGACCTTTTAAGAATCTATTAATTCGCCTTTTGAAGAACCTCATGTTCGTTCGCACCCGCCACACCACCTTACCATATCCCTTGTTTGTCTGATCTGAAATTGCACCCATAATAGAGAAGTAAGTACATTAAGTTGTATGTTTTACCTTGTTCCTCGAACTGTTGTCATCCATGTAGCATATTTTCGGAACCAGCCCCATATCCAGTAGGTTTAAAAAGAACTGTAAGAAAATACAACCATACATTAAAATGGAAAAAGTAGATACCTTCATTTATAAACAAAACGTTAGATCTATGCCTTTTTTTCGATAAATAATAATTGCTGTTGTTGGAGAAAAAACCGGCAAACTGAATTGGGACTGGCCGACTGGGCAACATAAGTAGGATGTTGGATGAGCTGTAGACTAGAAAGTCTACAGCTGCATCCAACAGAACCACTACAGAATGGCTGCCCCATGCCATGCGATCCCTTGGAAGGCCCAGAAAAAGATGGCGGGACAAGCTTGGCTCCCATGCAAAATCTGGTACACCATAGGGAATAGGGACTCTTCTCTATTCCGTGTGGCAAGTAGATGCGGAAAGCAGAAAAGAAGGTGTTTACTATTAAGGCCTATTTTGAACCCCCGGAAAAAAAGGGGATGCCATAAGTTAATGCGTGTATCTGTATGTCTGTCTGTGGCATTGTAGCTATTAACTAACTATAGCTATCAAACGGCTGAATGTTTTCATTTCGTTTTGTTTTGTTTCAAATGTGAATTGATTAAATGTTCTAACCGAAAAAAAATCTATAAAGTAGTGAAAATGAAACCATCTGTGCATGCAGTTAAGTTATATAGATATGATCATTTTATTTGATTTCTCTGCTTTACTATTATTAAAGTTTAAATCGTTCAAAAATGGAAACTAGTGAAAACATAACTAGGGAAACATTAAAAACCGACTTCAAAATTTGTAAATACGCACTTTTGTTTACTTGGATGACCTGTTTGTTTCAGCTATTTAAATTTAAAAACCAAACTACTGAACTGATTATGATGAAATTTATATGAAACCATCTCTAAAGTATGGTCTACCAAGCAATAAAATAATCATCAAAATCAATTCATAATTAGCGGAGAAATCGGTGAAAACACATAAAAAAAGAAGAAAAAAAGAATAAAAATGGAATACTCCGCCTTTTTTGAAGTCGGTTAAAACATAATATATGTATATTAGAAAAGGGCTTATCCAATAGCGTACATTATTGTACGTACATAGGCGTACATTCAATAAGCTGACGGTAATGACTTCCCATTATTAACAACCTACTGCCTGCATAAGGAAGTATTGTTCACAGCCATATTTTACAAACATTATGAATCGTTGCATCCTTTTCTTTACTGATAGCTTTGTATTATTTTTATGAACCGTATATAATTCATGATATAGGTAAATAAAAGGTCGTTGCATGCGCTATACGATATAGAAGGAAGGTAGGTACTAAACAATAAGATTGTGACGTGTTTAGCCGTCTTACCACAAAAAATATTTAAAACAACGCCTAGACACCTGTTTAGCTAGACAGCGTCTAAAAGTTAAATACCGTTTTAACAGATGTTTTATTTCTTCTACCATAAAACCATGTTTAACATGTGTTTCCTTAAACACAGCCTAACTTGATGCATACTTTTTCTAATATGGAAACAATTAGAAACGTTTCATTTTATGGAGAACCGATTATGGGAAATCAATCCATTTTGGTGTCTAATTTATTTTTATTATGAATAGGTTTTAAAATAAATGTTATAACATACCCTATGTTTTAAACATTTTTAATTTAGGAAATAACTGGCCTTGAATAACATTTCAATAAATAAAAAAACTACATATTAATACTACTATGTACAACTAAAAATATAATATATACAAAAAATAAAAATCTAGGCGAACAAATCGCCACCATGCGGCAGGGTTCCCAGAATGCTGGCAGCATTGCCCCGCTGGATTGCGAGGCTTAATTTTTGTGCGAAATATGCTCCAGCTCTGGGATCCCCCGAGGCGAGAACCAATCTTGTCGAAATATCTTTACAAAACTTTTTTGTATCGGACGACCACGGGCCTAGAGTCTCTACAGCTAATGCGGAAAACTCATAATGCGCGCTCAATTGTGCATATTTGCGGTGTTTTAATAATTGAGCGTTGTCAGCCGCGGCCCCGACGTCTCGAGCCAAACCGGAGAGATGTGATGGCGCCAGGGTGTCCACGCACGTAGCGTCCCAGACAAGTGCACGTCCGAGACACCACGGAACTAGGGTGGCACCATCTGGTCTCTTGCCGTCATCTCTCACCATTCCAGTGGGCTCCAGCGTCGAGGGCACGGAAGCTGAAGAGAGTGCCCGCCTGACTAAGTCATTGATGGCCCAATGACGAAATAGGCGGCCAGCACTCTTCGCGCACGACAGCCCGTGTCGTCCGAGTTGGTCCACGCCTCGGCCGCAGTGGCAGCGGTGAGGCTCGCACAGTTTTACGCCCAAACGCAATCCCACCACTACTCGTAGGCTGCTGGGGTCAAGGATGGTTGCTAGGTTGTCGGAAGGGAGGGCACGGAGCCAGTGACCTGATTCCACTTCCGACACAGCCAGGAGCCGCGCTCGGTCCGCGATGTCTGTAGCTTGTTCCAGTAAAGCCGAATGTGTGATTTTGATGAGTGGAATGTCCCACGCGCTCTGTGTTCCCAATTCAGCTGGAACACTGATACTCGGGCATGAAGCACACCAGGCCGTCAAGGCCTCAGTCTGGCCTGCCACCCGAACATCGGCAATAGGTATATTCAGGATCATGCCGATGAGGGCTTGTGAACCATGACTGGACGCCAAGAAAGCCGGGAGTGCCACGCTAGCGGAACGACGAATGCCCAAGCCACCGAAAGAAATGGGGAGGGTTGCCTGTGCCCAAGAGCGAATATCAAACTGAAGATTTAGAATTTTGGTGACTGTTTCCTTTAATGTGTTATCAACTAAGTCTATAATTGATTGAAAATACCACACAGGGCAACTTCGTAACAAATACATGAATTTAGGGGTAAAAAGACAAAGCCGAAGGATATAAATAGCCATGTGTGGTTTAATTTGGAACAGGCGAGCAGAATTGTCAGTAAATTTTTTAATCTTTGACGTCACTAAAGATGGTATCGCATCCAAGAATATTGGGGCACCTAGAAGAGTTAGTGATGATTTTGACTGTATTGAAATATCGGGGCACAATAAATTGAATTGGCCAATAATGGATGAACGAATTTGGTCTGTAATGTGATCTGGGACGTAAATTTCACATTTATCAAAATTCAATTTCAGGCCTATGGTGTTGAAACGATGGATGATCAATTTAAGGTCCTCCAATACCAAGGATGCACTGCCCCCCAAAGAACCGTCATCGAGGTACCAAACATTTAATTTTGAATTTAGATCTGCAACAATAGGGTGGATTCCTAAGCTGAACAGAGCTGGTCCGAGCGGGTCTCCCTGCTGGCAACCGACAGAAGAATTAATTTCGTTTAGGCCATAAAGCAGTTTTGTAGGGGCGCCGTAACATTGCCACATATAATTGTAAATCTCCGGTATTTCTTCATGGATTTCAGACAACAAGACGCCCCTGTCTAGACTGTTGAAAGCGTTTTTCACGTCAATTTTTATATAAACTTCATAATCGGTCGACCCAAGAAACGTACGCGTAGCGTGCACAGCCGCCTCGCAGCCAGATTTTACACCAAAACCTAGCTGATTTGGCATGAATTTTTTGGAGAGACGCTGTTGAAAAGCTCTGCAACATATTTTGGATGTGAGACGTCTCAGAGTACTGCCGACAGCGATGGGGCGAACCCCGCCATCTTTTTTTGTTAGCGCTACTAGATTGGCACCGTATAAAATGGGTACTATCTCTTCCGGGACTCGACCATCCAGCATAAGATTTGCCAAGGCGGTCAATTCACGGAGAAGAGATCTTCCTGGTTCACCGACAAAAGGATCGGTGAGATCTTTCAGATGCTGTGGAGTTATGGCGTCCAGACCACCCGCAGACCCATTGGGAAAGGACCTGATAGCCAAAAGAATAGCTTCCTCATCAGTTTGCAGGGTTGGTTCGGAAGCAGGAGGTGACGGGAGCTGAGTGGTAGGCGACTGCGCAGGGTGTTTATCGCATAATGCTGCATAAGTCTCAGCGGAATCCGTGGCAAGAGAGTCACTGCAAAAAAGGAGTTTTGCAGCGCCTTTTATGTTTCCATCTGAAACTTTGTTTTCTATTAATTTGGTGTGATTTGTGAAAGGGATGACCGGATCGATATCGAGTGAAGGAATGAAGCGGCGAGACGTATTGTGTTTGATAGCAGATGTTAATGAATGCTTATTTGAGTCTGGTCCTACATGAAAAGTGTTATATGAGAATGTCAACAAGTTTTCCCACGAAGAAAGTGTGTTCTCACTAACTACCTTTGCCACGCACTCCGCCAAGCTACGAGCAACGGTCACGCGGGCTCCTCTGGGTATACGCTTGATAACTTTTATGGTGCGCTTAAACTGTGCGAGTCTCGTGGCCAAAGATGTGTTGCTGGACGCTCCAGTCGTGCAAGTCACTGAATTCGATGACGACGGTATATCTGGTGTTGATGGTAAGTCGGTACGGGGTACATGCCGCCGACTGCAGTGTATTTTCAGGCCCCGATGGCCTTTATACAATTTTCTGTCAGCACAAATGGAGCACTCAAGCAACACAACTGGGGCCGACAAGCACAAGCTGTTGGAATTGTTCATTGTTTAACATAATTAATTATAGTATTAGAAGTTTCTATAAAAACACTCTCCTAGAAAAATCGTCCAATGTAAATAAAAGAAAAAAAAAATTGTGTGTAGAAGCTTGATAATATTGATGTCAGCTTGACGTTTGAAACATGTCTAAAGTCACGGAACACTTGTCTAAAGTGCTCTGCACAAGCGCATCACTTCTGCGCATTGCGCAGAAGATAAAAATTGGCGGCTCCACGGCTTGGTGCCATGGTTGTCACCGTAACAGCAACTTGTCAACGAGTCTTCTAAATATTTACATCAAAATCAGCTGATAATTTCTAAATATTTCTGTAATGGTAGAGTGCCCGCTCTTATAAATACCACCACTGAAAAATTTGGATATAAAAGTAGGGATTAGTAAACACTTTCGAAGGTGCACTGCCTGGGAAGTATTTTTACGATTTATTTTATTTCAAAATTGATGCCAACTCGGCCATCATATGACATGACATGACATGACACCCTATGTTTTAATCTGGTAATTTCTAAGGCATATTCGTGAAAACAGCATTTATATCCGTTCAGTGGTTTAGGAGATGTGCGCGGACAAACAAACAAACAGACAAAAATTCTAAAAACTGTTCTATCGTGTTCTTATTTTAAGACGCCCTGTGTTTTTTTTTTGTTATCTCGCAATTACGTTTTTATTATATGTATAGAATGGATTATGTAAATAATCTTGTTGATAATTCGTTGTTTAACTGCAGGTAAAAAGGTAATTTTGTTACCAAATTTAGGTGCCTATTGTTACACACCCATTTCGGAGATCGCATCTCTGAAATAATTATGTTTTTTGTTGAAAGGTATAATATAAAATGCATTATTAAATCAAGTGCAATTACCATGTCGTAACCTAACTGTTTTAATTTGCATATCATGAATTATAAATTACTGGCTTGTGCATGCAGTTTCGCTGTTAAAATATCTAATTCACTTCAACTTAATCTACCCCTATTCATCCGTTCCCGATCTATTTCCACATGCAGCAAAAGATTTTTCAGGTTTAAATCACCACAAGGTTCATCTACATATCGTAGATCGGTGGAAATCACACACTGTGCATTTTACGCGTTTAACCTTATCAACCCCAATACCACTTCATTTAGAAGCAACAATTAGAAACGTTTCATTTTATGGAGAACCGATTATGGGAAATCAATCCATTTTGGTGTCTAATTTATTTTTATTATGAATAGGTTCATGTCTGACCTTCGTTTGACGACCAAATTATCATTATTTGGGGCTTATTTTGGACAATTTCCATTTCAATCGGCCGAGCATCGAGCAGAAACGTGTACGTCCTGTGACATTATGGTAAAACTATAGGATGACCGGAACGTTATTTTGGTGTAGAAAGTTTGACAAATTTATATGACGTTGAGAGTTCTGTTATTCTCTTGAACAAAGGACCCATAAAACACTTAAAACGTCCGTGGTTATTCTGTTTCTTTGGTTGTAACATAACATAGCATAGCTATAACATATCTAACGCGATAAAAATATTAATTTGAAGTTATTTTATAGTTGTTGTGATTTGTAATGACATCAAAGCTAAATAAATTCGAAATGGACAAGAAGCACAGAGATCGCGGGAGCAATTGTCCATAAATTCTAAGTCCTACAAGTCGTTATCATCGATAAAATCAATAGGATCAATAAAATCCATTGTTTTAATAGATAAATTCACAAGCAAAATGATTAAAATGGACAAAACTGAGATAGACACGTCTTACAACAAGGGTTGGGGGCTGTTTAAATTTAAACAATGGCTAAGGCATATCTAAGCTTACACGAGTGCTAGACGTGGATTTGTGGTACGACATATGTGAAACATCTGTTCAACACATGTCTAAAGTGTTCTTAAATCTTTTGTAGTCAGACGGATGTTTAATAATTTACCAAGTAATTATTAGTACTTGTTAATAATTAGCGACCTGCCCCGGCTTCGCACGGGTATCAGTTTTATTATATAGTGCTGTTGCCTGCGACTTCGTACGCGTAGATTTTCGTATAACATTTCAACCCTTTTTTCCTCCCTTAATCTGGCCCTTGCGCAAAATAACATAGCCTAAACTTCAATCTGGTCATAGCTAAGCATTTCCGTGAAAACCGCATTTAAATCCGTCCAGTGGCTTAGGATATGTGCGAGGACAAACAAACAAACAGACAAAATTCTAAAAACTGTCTTAACGTGTTCAGCTGTTTATTTTAAAACGCCGTGTCTTTTTTTTTTATATCTCGCAATTACAATTTTTTTTGTCTCTACGTTTTTGTTTATTTATTTATTTCAAATTAAACATATAACTCAGAACATATAAACATATAAAAACAGAAAATCCAAATATATACATGCTGCAGCTTAAATGCAGTATATGCTTGTTATATGTATAGATATAGTTATAAAAACGAAAACACCTAATATACCTTAATATACCTTTCGCTATTATATTATAACTAGCGACCCGCCCCGGCTTCGCTAAGGTCGGCCTTCTGTAAGGAAGGTTTAAATCTATCAATATAGATTTAAACCTTCCTTACAGAAGGCCGACCTTAGCGAAGCCGGGGCGGGTCGCTAGTTTTAATATAATAGCGAAAGGTATATTAAGGTATATTAGGTGTTTTCGGTTTTATCTCAATAAATAAATAAATAATAATAAATAAATTAGACGTTTTTGTACTTACCCTAGCAACTAAATACACTGATATGGCGACTTGTAACGCATTGTAAACCAGCATTACTTGCGTGAGTTTGTACGCCTCTCTCTTCCTCATGAATGCTGGCCCAATCTTCAGCACGAAGACCAGGTAAACCGCCAGGATGATCAGAACTGGCCCGAGAGTAGCCATTAGTGGGAGATCGTCTATTTCAGAATCTGGAATTTGGGATAATAGTAAACGTGAGGATACATTTTTTGTATTATCATCACCACGGTAAAAGATCTGGGGTATACCGTCACCTGTTTTAAGCGATTCAGTTAAGGTGATTGCGAAAAGTTGCGCGAACGCAAACCATATCTCGGTGAGTTAAGGTTCAAGTTCAGGTGATTTTCTGCTATCAGCTAAACTGAATCGCTTATAACAGGTATGGTCCAGTTATTCTATAATTTAGGTTTTATTTCCAGGTTAGAAAATGTTACATAGAAATGTTTATTATGGGGGCCCCTCTCCCCTAAATACGGCCCTGCGTAAGCCTCTCCTCCTCCTCATTATCATCATCATTTCAGCCATAGGACGTCCACTGCTGGACCATAGGCCTCCCCCATCGATTTCCAAGAGGGCCGGTTGGAAGCGGCCTGCATCCAGCGTTTCCTGCGGTTTCTTTTAGGTCGTCTGTCCATCTTGTAGGTGGACGTCCTACGCTGCGCTTACCGATCCGCGGTCTCCACTCGAGAACCTTTCGGCTCCATCGGCCATCTGTTTTGCGTGCTATGTCCACTGCCACTTCTACTTGCTAATCCGGTGGGCTATGTCGGTGATTTTAGTTCGTCTACGGACCTAGGCCTCTCCTAACGAATGACAAAAGGCTCGATCTTCTTCTTTACCCATCTATCTTCTACCAGCAACCTTGGGCAGGTTCCTAGGTGGTCACTGCACCTAGCCGCAGGCTGCTGGATATTCTTAATTTATACAGGATTCTACATATAATTAGTATTCATCCGAAAGGAGGTCATTCACTCATCGCGCCGCGCGCGTATAATTTATACCGGGTGTATCTCTAGAGGACAGACACATTAGTAGGTATATCACTGTACTTACTCATCATTATCTATTTAAGTATGTATTTAAAAATATATATGTACGTATATCAGTCTCTGGCAGCCATATTACAAGCTTTGCTTAGTTTGGGGTCAGATGACCATGTGTGCAATAATGTCCCACATTATGAACAATTTTTACTACGGGACCAACCCTGTAATCGCGAGAAAAAAATCTGTTGTTTCATACATTTTGTCGAGTGTGAAATAATGTGTTGTTTTCTATGGAACATATTTTGGACGTTTTTTCGCGATTTCGGGGTTGGTCCCATTGTAAAAGTTGTTCATAATGATGAGTACTGTCGACCTCTTTCGGCTTAGTACACCCTTTCCGCATAACCTTGTATTGAGAATATAACCTCGCTGACCCAGTAGGTAGTGAACCTGCCTTCTGCGCTTCGGGGCGTGGGTTCGATTCCCACTTAAGACAAATATTCATGTGATGAACATTTGTGTTTGTTCTATGTCTGGGTGTTAATATCTATTTATGTATATGTATTAAAAAAAAAAGTATATCAGTCTCTGGCAGCCATAGGTCGGTTTCTTCTAGGCAAGCGTACTCCATCGTAGACCGCATCATCGCTTAACATCAGGCAAGGTGGCGGTCAATGCAAGCCTATTCCTAAATAAATAATTAAAAATAGTACAAGCTTTGCTTAGTTTGGGGTCAGATGACTATGTGTACAAAAATGTCCCGTTAGCTCAATTGGTAGTGTACCTGCCTACTGCGCGGGGGCGTGGGTTCGATTCCCATCTAGGACAAACATTTGTGTTTGTTCTATTTCTGGGTGTTAGTATCTATTTAAGTATGTATTTAAAAATATATATGTATGTATATCAGTCTCTGGCAGCCATATTACAAGCTTTGCTTAGTTTGGGGTCAGATGACCATGTGTGCAATAATGTCCCAGATATTTATTTATTTTATTTTATTTATTTCAATTAAATAATACTTACATTGACTTTTGTTCAAATCCCAGCCAGTGTTCTTAAATCCGATCACAGAATTCATCTTGAACCAAATTCTTCTTCAGATTTTCCAAAACTAAAAATAAAAAAAATTGCTGCTAAATTTACACACCGCTGTTAACTAAGTAAATTCACAATTCCTACTAAGTACCTAGGTATTGACGACGGTGGAATTTTCTAAATCGTTTGTCTTAATGGTTGAACGCGTAAGTTACTAATGGTGGAATTCCAGTCATGGAATCAAGTATGGTTACAACAGAAATATTGTATACACTCAGATCGAATAATCAGAGGAGATATGGCAAGGTGGCGTGCCGGGTGCGAACGCATCTGTCCTAAATCACGCTGGATGCCTATAGTCGACCTCTCCCAGCAGACTACCTTCTCGACCTTTTGATGTGTAACGTATAATAGTAAAACTTACTCGTATGTGGTGACATTAATATGCTATCTTATGCCATCATGTTTAATATCTAAAGTTGCACGAATCGTGCAGATCGGGCAATGAAATGGCAACGCCGCATTTTACGTCATTTTAAATTTTTACTCTCTAACTCCCATACTTGACACTAGAAAATGCACAAGTGCAACGCCAAAAATCCTCAATAGGAAAAAATATAAAATAAAAAACTTCCTGAGACAGTTGTTAAATGCGACGTCATAAATTTCACTTAAACAGTAAGTCCACGCTTCGCTGGTTAGTGTTTTTGTTTTATTAAATATCTGTCAAATGCATTAAATATAATTCCAGCTAAGTATCTGGGGTAAATAAGGTCTCATTTGACTTGCAATCTTGGTAACTTAGTCAAAGTCAAAGTTTTTATTTGCTTGCCAATGGGACTGCTTAACTGTGAATATGCTGGTGCAACGCATTTCGCAGTAACTGCTAAAGTAAGGGTTATTATTATTGTCAAATTTGTCGTAAACCTGGTGCAACCAAGCCTTACAGGTGTAGCGTAATAGTGAAAAAAAAACACATCAGTCTGCACGTTAGAAGTGAAAACTTAAGTAGTAATTCACCACATCACACTCACACACCACTCTCACACGTCACACTCACACACTCTCGCACATCCCTACCCTCACACTCAGTCACGCACTCATAACACCTCATCATACATTCAGGCAACAGTCAAAATTATTATTTAAGAGGAAATATTTGTATTTTTGGATGTTTGTAACGAAGTAACTCAAAAACTACTGAACCGATTAAAAAAAATCTTTCACTGTTGGAAAGCAGTGCCGTAAATAGGGCTGTGCCAGCGGTGTCCAGGCACAGGGCGCAGACTCTGGAGGGGCGCAGAACCACACCAGGACCAAGTTTTGTTTTTCAAGGGCGCAGTTATAGAAGCTCGCAGCGGGCGCATAAAAGGCTAGTTACGGCACTGTTGGGAAGATGCACTATCCACGGGTGACATAGGCTATATTATGGGCGAGATATGAGATATGATATGGCAGAGTGGGCGGATAGTTATAAGATAAACAAGGGAGATATCACATCACATCACATTATCAACCATTAAACGTCCACAGCTGAACAAAGATTTCTCTCTTAGAGAGGAGTGTTGCCGAAGTACGTTCACCATGTACTAACAAATCAAATCAAAAAATCAAAAGTTTTAGGACATATCCGGATCCAAGGGAGATACAACTAAGACATAGTACATAGTTGTACCAAGGCATATCTCCCTTGTTAATTTGATCTGAGGGTATAAGTATTTACTAATTCAGGTTATTGATACGGCCCTTACGTGGGTAACTACCAGTTATCTACCGCCCAAATTAAGCCTCCAATACTAGCAGCTCATATTCTCTCTCTCCAAGGTACCATGAAGCATGATATTCAGAAAAATGTTAAACACGTGTTGGTTATTTTTAACAGGCTTCAAAAAAGAAGGAGGTTCTCAACTCGACTGTTTTTTTACCTCATAACTTTCGACTGAGTGAACCGATTTTGATGACTCTTTTTTTATTATTTTCTTAGTATACTGGTTTAAGCGGAAAGGGTGTACCTAATGAGCCGAAAGGAGTCTAAAGTACCCATCATTTATGAACAATGTTTACATTGGGACTGACCCTGAAATCGCGAAAAAATATCAGCACACACACACAGAAAACGGTCATTCACACTCGACAATGCATGGAACAGCTGATATTTTATCGCTTATCGCGACTTTAGGTTTTTATAAACCTTGCGTTAGGCTGCCAAATCTCCTGATGTTGAGCGATGATGCGGTCTAAGATTAAGCACGCTTGCCTAGAAGAAACCGATTTACTCTTGATTTGAAGACACTCATATTGGGTTGTTCCCACAGAAAAAACACTTTTTTTTTGTTTAAATTAGAACGGCTGTCAAGGCATTTTTTTAAGAAATTTCGTGTAGCCAGTTGTATCCATATAAACGAAACGTCAGTATGAAATCAGTTAGCAACTGTGATGCGGAGTTCGACGCGTTGACGTAAATGAGAATGTTCAATCAAGGTTCACTAAGGGTTCACTCATAATGCCTGGTAACGGATTTTCCTTCTCATTTCTGTTCTATTTACTTCTTTTCTGTGGTTGTTCTCAATGTAAATAGTTTAATGATGGGTAGGTACTATGGTATATATGGATCCGTTTCGGTTTAATATGTAGATACACCCTTTTCGTGAAACCCTGTATTCACAAAGTTTCATTTCTGCTACATTCATACAATTTTACTTCGTTACCTTCTTCGTTACAACCATGTAAGAGTTAGATAGATAGATAAACTCTTTATTGTTCACACTACAAATTACATACACAAGACACGATAAAACAGCTTAAAACTAGTGCAACAATCGGCGGCCTTATCGCTAAGAGCGATCTCTTCCAGGCAAGCTAGAGTTGAGAGTTGGAGTTAATTATTTCGTTCATAAAGTTAGTCGAAATTGTATTATGTCAAAACGACTTTTCATAACTAATAGTGTTGGAGTTCTTTTGAATAAGTATCGTGTACTTAGAAACGCCAGTTAAGTTGCTCTCGATATTATCACGTGTGAAAATTGCCAACGTTTGGCGGGAAATTCAAATTTCAAACAGTTTTTTTGTTCTTGTAGCTAGGCCGGGTTATTATTGTAAACGATCATGATGTTTGCGAAAATTGATTATTATTTTTTACAAACTCGCGTAAAGTTATTTATCTCCAATGCACATTAATACATACATTTGTCAATAAACAAATTTTTGGTGTTTCAAACGGTTTATTGCCAAATGTAAGTAATATGGTGAGATACTGATTAATAGCTGTACATGATAATGTAAAGAACGACCAACAATTTTCGCAAACACTGTGCCATTTCACAATAATTACCCTGCCTAGCTACAAGGACAAAAAAACTGTTTGAAATTTGAATTTCCCGCCAAACATGAAACGTATCACCTTAAGCATAGATTAACTTAACTAACATTTAAAATTTTGAACAAGATAATAACATTACCATGTAATCTAAAGAAGATAAATTATAAAATAATTGAAAAATTGAAAAATGAGGCATTAGTTTATTTATCGAAGTTGACAAGTCGTGGATTTGGATTGCTTTCCATCAATTCGTGCAGTTCTGGCAAACAGCACCAGATTCATATTGTGATTATAAGTTTTAAGTATCACGGTTGTTCACTACAGTTATATGATTATTTACGGGATATTTACCGTGGTAAGGTTGTGGAAGGAGCTCTCGATATTTCGGCGCAGTTACATGTACCATGTTCACGGGAAGACCGTCCATCCCGTGAACACGGTAAATATCTCGTTAATAATCATATAACTGAAGTTTGATGAAATTTTAGAAAAACATGATTGGTGAATCTTTTCTCGATATAATAATTCGGCGAGAACAGGTCTTCTAAAACACGTTTTTAAATATTTCATAGAAGTTCTTGACAAACTCGTTTTTTTCCTTTTTTTTCTTTCCATTAATGTAATATAATTACCTATAATGTAAATTAGTCTTGTTTTAATGTAAACGGTTCTTCAGTAATCTGGAGTTTTATCATTTGTCGCTTAAGTTATTTCTTCTGCAAAACATTTAGTACCAAATAATAATTATATCAATATAAAAACCGTCTCTATAAAAATTTCAGAACTGGACCACACACCATGGATGGGACAACATGGGAAGCACCAGCTTTCAAATAAAACAAGAATCATCAAAACTGGGTAGTCGAAAGTTCTGAGGTAACAAACAAAAAAAACCTAAAAAAACAGTCGAATTGAAAACCTCTTTTTTTTTGGAAATCGGTTAAAAAAGATCTCATTTTGACAGTATGTTTTTTGTATGTTTGTTACGCGATTACTCTGCTAATAATTATGGATAGATTTAGATGTTTTTTTTTTGTTTGGTATATACCTAGGTCCTTCGGGGGTCTCTAAATTTTATCGAAATTAGGGCAGTAGGTTGGTAAGGCCTTAGATATTGTGGAAGTTTACGGTGTATTTTATCGTAAATGGATATCCAAAGTGGATTTCTATCGTATGATTTATGGCTAAGTATAATAATATTGAGGTAGGTACCTATGCCGAAATAGCCGCGCCCGCCGCACGTCGCGCCGTTGAGAAAAAACTTGTTATATCAATATTTAATAAAATTAAACACGTACAACGTTATCTGTAGGTTTTATCATTTTAATGAAGTAGGTTTTTTGTATTAATAATTATTTGAAGTCAGTTTAAAATCACATTCGATCTGTCACTTGAAAACTTATTGAATGAGGAAAAAACAAATCAACAAACTATCGCATTTACATTGTTACTATTATGATTTATAGCTATCTACACTAATATTATAAAGAGGTAAAGTTTGTAAGTTTGTAAGTTTGTAAGTTTGTAAGTTTGTAAGTTTGTTTGTTCTGTTTTAACTCCGAAACTACTCATCCGATTTTAAAAATTCTTTCACTATTAGAAAGCTACACTATTCCTGAGTGCCATAGGCTATGTTTTATAATGATAAAGTTTATTTTTCTACACTAAATAACCGTATTAGTAAAACATGTCGGAGAAAAATTAGCTGATTGGCATCTTTTTCGGCGTACGCTGATCTAACGGTTTGAGATAAGTGAGTACTATGTTTGACAAAAATGTAGTTCTTAAGTAGTTAAAAAAAAAAGTCCGCGGTAGCATATATCTAACTCTTATAAGAAAACCACAATAACGATAATAACCGGTTATTGTGTTCAGAATAAAAATTAAAATTATAAGGTCATGTTTAGACGCAGTTTTGTAATCTAATTTATGAATCTTTACAAAAATAAATGAATTTATTATCAGGATTACTTAATGTAGATAAATTTTGCCATTTATAGTATGTGGTTTAGTTGCACAGTTCATGAGATAATGTAAAATTAAAATAACGCGACCATTATAATCCGCGCGGCGCGTTCGTACGGTACATGACTTAGATAACTACATCTACCTACACTAATATATTAATAAAGAGTAATATTGCTCATATTCTTAAAAAATAAAATGCTTTATTATCCCTAAGATAAAAGTTACTTTTACCGTCTGGCTGATTTACCAGCTTACACTTAACTGCTCAAGGTACAACAGTTACAGAGTGAATCTCCCCATATGGTTCTTAGATAATCACTGTGTCAACGCAAATATAGATCTGGAGTAGATCTATAAAAATAGTCTGCAACAGCCTTAGTATACATACATACATTATCAGCCATTAAATGTCCACTGTTGAACAAGGCCTCCCTCTTAGAGAGGGGTGTTGCCATAATCCCCACGCTTGGCAGGCGGCTTGGAGATCGCAGTACGTTCACCGTGTACTAACAGGACGCTGCTGCCCAACCTCCGGTGGTTCTGGTCGCAGTTATAAGACATGCCCGGGTCCACATGGTGATGTTTCGGGGAATTAGCATTGGCAACATGCCCAAAAGAAAAAAATCAAATTTGTCGAGGCAAACGTCAACGACGAGAGCAGTGAGAGTTCGTCGAATCGGAGAATCTTTGACTACTAATTCCCAGCGTCTCGCAAATGAAAGAGAACGTGTGGCCCTTGCGCGTGGTCGGGAGTCTAGCGCTGAACGTTCGCAGCGGCTTGCCAGTCAAAGCGCTAGATCTTCCCGGGCTCGCGCTAGAGAATCAAGCTCGGAGCGTTCTGAGCGACTCGCTTTGATAAGACAAAACGTCTCTGAAGCGCGCGACAGAGAGTCAAGCGCTGAACGCACGCAGCGGCTTGCCAGTCAAAGCACTAGGACTTTCCGGGCTCGCGCTAGAGAATCAAGCTCGGAGCGTTCTGAGCGACTCGCTTTGATAAGACAAAACGTCTCTGAAGCGCGCGACAGAGAGTCAAGCGCTGAACGCACGCAGCGGCTTGCCAGTCAAAGCACTAGAACTTCCCGGGCTCGCGCCAGAGAATCAAGCTCGGAGCGTTCTGAGCGACTCGCTTTGATAAGACAAAACGTCTCTGAAGCGCGCGTCAGAGAGTCAAGCGCTGAACGTTCACAGCGGCTGGCGGAACAAAGGCAACGAACTGCGACAACTAGAGCACTAATTCGGATAGTAGCTCATGGAAATAGATCGGCTTTTAGTTACGATCCGACGATTAATTATGCACAGCAGAACACTGTAAAAATAGGAAACATGGATAAAACATGTCCTAAGTGCTGTGCAAAAAAATGGAGCGACGAAGCGCCTGGTATGTGCTGTGCGGCCGGTAAAGTTGTTCTCCCTGATATTCCAGAACCACCACAACCAATAAATAACCTTTTAACAGGTAACCACCCTCAGTCTACACACTTTTTGAGTAATTTACGTAAATATAATACGTTATTTCAGATGACTTCATTTGGTGCCAAAGAAATTCGGGAAGGAAACTTTATGCCCACTTTTAAAGTTGAAGGGCAAATATACCATTTAATAGGAAGTCTCCTTCCACAGACGGGCCAAAACCCACAGTTTTTACAGATATATTTTGTGTCTGATGCTGATCAGCTTTCATTGCGATCCAACATAGCCGTGAATTTGAAAATAGACCTTATTAATGAGTTACAAAAAAAGGAAAAACGCCCACGATTAAATCCTAATTATTTAACTTTAGTTACTTAGTAATTTTTAAACTTTCGCGATTTACACACATGTTTTTCGGGAGGACTTTAGATACTAAGACCCAAAAAAAAAAACAAAAAAAAACAAAAAAAAAAAAAAACAAAAAAAAAACACAAAAAAAACAAAAAAAAACCATGTAAGAAAAATTAATAGTGTTTAGCCTTTAGTCTCAACGCACACTAATCCGTGTCAAATCAAAGACTTTGACACACTTTTAGTATTCACTTGAGTTGTCAGTGTTCGATGTGATACGTTCGGCACGATGTTTATCTTTGGAAATTACGTTTTACTGTATTGTGTTGTTATGTATAAAAATAATATGGGGGCTCCAATTATATATATATATTTTTTTTTTTTAAACAAAACTGTCATCATTCGGGTCGTTATAGATGTGATATTTTGAATATCATTTAAGGCTGTTTTACGTTATCAGAAGCATGCTTTTTTGTATGTTGGGCCAAAGCTAAAATAGTCCCTGTTATTATAAACTATACTATACAATACACGAATCAACGCGGGTGAAACCGCGGGGCTCAGCTAGTTTATAATAAAAGTGCCTTTCGGGGAATTATGAAATTCTTCATTGGAGTTAATTAATTATTCACTTAAAACCAATTAAAAGATACTTAGATGTACGTCGGCCTTCAACTTTCAATTATCTACAATCTTTACTATACTATACATTATAGAATCTTTACATTGTTATTAATAGGTGGTTACATGCGTGTGAAAGTTACACGCCATTGACTTCATGCCATCTAAATGGAAATAAATGTAAATAGTTGATTGAAGCAATTAAAAAATTAACTTTAACTCCGTTACTTTTCGGAATTTCATCTTCAAAACTGTTTCTTTGACGAATCTTTAGTGTATTTCTTAAGTAAAATAAGGAATTTGGGACCAATTATTTTCTTTTTACTCCTAACATAACAGTAGGTAAATCCTGAAAAAAAATTAATTAACCTACTTTGAACATATTAAAACTTAATTAATTTTGTTAATGATAATAATTAAACCAGACTTGAAACAAAAATGAATTAATACATCTATATAAAAACTACTTATTGGCTCAACACGTAATCTCTAAAATTGGTCCACCTATAAAGCTGAAATTTAGCTGGAAAATTCTTTATGAAGTGTAGAGGTTCCTCTAAAAATCATTTTGCGAAAGGACCGACGAGGGGGAGAGCAAAAGGAGGTTGAAAATGTTATGTTGTCTATGCGTACGCGTCGCGGATAACAGCTAGTTTATTAATTAATTTATTACAACATGACGAACTATAGTTTTTTATTTAATTACTTAATATTTTTTATATATTTGTTAATGTTTAGTGTTTAGTTTTAATTTTGTAATTAATTGTATGATATGGACGTAAATCTGGAATAAACTAATTTCATTTCATTTTAGGATATGTTATTACATATCACTGCATGAACGACATAAATAATAGTAGTATTATTAATGACTAAATACACCAAATCAGTACTAAAATACTTACGGGCGAAATGTAAAAAAAAATCATAGTATTTTTTAATGTTATTTAAATAAACCATGAACACTAACACACATAACACACTAAGACATACTAATCTGGTATCGTAATGTAATCGTGCTACTTGTTACGAATCCGCACTAAAACTAGTGCATTGCAATCCGACGAGCCCTACCACGCCACCGAGACTCAGATAAACACTAAGGATTTTTTAATAAGACTTTCCAGTGAATATTTCGCCATTTCACATAACTTTCACCTTAATTTCGCCGAAACGGGTCCAAGGGATCGGTTTGATATAATAACAAGCTGCGCCCCGAGGTTTCACCCGCGCGGTGATGTAAATCGGTGATGATGATGATGAAAAGTATCCTATGTGTTAATCCAAGACATAAGCAATCTATATTCCAAATTTCAACAAAATCCATCCAGTCGTTTCTGCATTATTGAGTTACAAACATCCATCCATACATCCATCCAAACTTTCACATATATGATATTAGTGTGATAAACCGGCCAAGTGCGAGTCGATCTCACGCACTGGGGAGTTCCGTAACACCACAAAACACTACAAGTTAAAATATAATTGAAAAACGTAATAAGTGCCCATAATATATAGTAATTTGAGGGTTACCCTCAAATTCCCTGGGATCCCATCATCAGATCCTGACTTGGTGACAATGGGACCAAATTGGAAGTACATATACCGAAAAAAAAAGAAAAAAATTCGGTCAACAGTTGGCGGAGATAACGGTGAACATTTAAAAAAAAACAGTGGAACAACAAAAAAGGCGGAGGTTCTACCTCCGCCTTTTTTCAAGTCGGTTAAAAAGACAACATCTCGTCCAGACGGTCACTATAGTCTGTAAATTAAGTATAAATATTTTGTGTCCTATCTTATTTTATTTTCTATAGTTTTTATTTCATTTGTGTTGTGTGTAATAACTGTAAACTCAAGGGTTCATCTGAAAACCGGCGCTTATAGTTTCTGACTTTCAGCATAAATGCCGGGATGGAACCACATTTATATCCTTTAGATATAAAAGTTTTGTAGTTTTACTTCATTGCTTCATCCTGCGAGATAAGATAACATTGTAGTAATACGTCCATGGTGTCGCCTTTCTACCACTTATTTGAAAGCTGAAACAGTCTTTTTTTATGTGGGTAGTTACGTATATTTACGCGGTGTCATCGCTTGCCTTGACATTCATTCGCGTTTTAAGTGTCTCGCCGATCACCACGTTATATAATTTTTTTCTGTAAAAATATATTCAAACGATGCAGAAACGGAGTCACAAAAACGATAGTGATTATTTAAGAAGAAATTTAAGGAAAATTGAAAAGAAACTTGCCAAATGTGACGAACGGAGACACTATAAAGTCTCTTCCCATACTAGCAACAGCAGCGGGTCGACAAATGACCCGGCTGTACCTCAGGACGTTGACCCGGACCATGAAGGTATTTATTAAGGGATTGTAACCTATAACTAAAAACCAATTTAAAGATATTGTGAATAGTTGCTAGGACTGTTTCCGTATCAAACTTGTGACCACACTTCACTTTCCAAATACTGTTGTGTCCATCTTATAGGGATGGTACCTTCACATAATTTGGAACTCCGTAAAATTGGTAGATAGGTACTTTTATTAGTGACTGTGTACAATCAAAAGGAATGTTTCCCTCACCTTGTTTACTTATCAGCTTAGATAGGAACTAAAATATTGTGCATAGTTTTGGAGGACTATCGCCAAACTGATATAAATATTACTAACTTTCCGACTGTGACTTCGTTCACGAAGGCTACAATTTGTCAAATATACAACCTGTATACAACTACATAACCTGTATTGTTGTCGTATCCGCATCATACATATCTATGTTTGTGCAATAATGTTGTGGCCATCTAACAGGGATGTGACCCTTTGCTATGGATACACAGGTACCTACATTTGTTTTTTATATCCAGCCGAAGGGGAAGTACAATTTAAATCCGATTTAGTGTCAACGATTGTTGAGGAGAGTACTTCAATGGCAGAAGCCAGTGTTTCAGACATACTGCAGTCAGATTCGTCCGCTGAAATGGGACTTGCAGAGCCTTCAGAATTGGATGAGGTACCTAATTATAAATTTGTTGGGAGAAACACCTTCGAAGGATTAAAAAGAAAGACAAAGTGTTCGAGAATAATCATGCAGAGACAGATCGCAGCAAGTATACCTAACCTGCATCAGTGAAGCTCTTACTCGATTGTTCTCGTTAAAACACAAGGATCAGACCGTATTAATAATTATTAATCGAGGCCGATTGACTAATGTGCGATACACAACACAGCGAGTCTATGACACGTAGGAGCTTTTTATTATGTTCTACAATAAAGAAGGACATTAAATATCAACCATTCAAAACTGAAATAGACGTTTCTTATTCGGCGAAAAGTTCGCTGACACTGTCAGGGCTGCAAAAGCAATAACAAAATCGGGTGCTGAAATAAAAATTACACCGGAAAGAAAGACTACCCCAGCGCAGAAGCCGAGGCAGGCTCCTATGCAGGCTTTAAACCAGAAGCCTCCGCTCTCGACAGCCAGGCAGGCGAGGTCATTCGATCCCACTCAAACGACATCATCGATACGGCCACGGCTACCGCATCATCATCATCAGCAGCGACAGCCGCTGCACTCACAGTATGAGCCGGCCCCGCGCCGCTAGACCGGGTACGTTCCGCTGGACGTTTGACCAATTTTTATGACAAGTGGCAATTAATAACTAATGACCCAGTCATCTATACATATAATAAAAACGTAGAGATAAAAAAATCTGTAATTGCGAGATAACAAAAAAAAAATCACACAGGGCGTCTTAAAATAAGCAGCTGAACACGATAGGACAGTTTTTAGAATTTTTGTCTGTTTGTTTGTTTGTTTGTTTGTCCGCGCACATCTCCTAAACCACTGGACGGATTTAAATGCGGTTTTCACGAATATGCTTAGATATTACCAGATTAAAACATAGGCTACCTTATATCATTTATTTTAATTCTTTATTTTTACATAAACGAAAATAAAAATCAATGATTTATTTCTTCGTTACACGAAACGTAATATGAGGATCGTCACATAGCCTCAAGCAAGGAGATCCAAAGTAAAGAGAATGTTATTGACATAGCCATGAAAATTTTGAAACTGTCAACTGTCATTCGGTTAATCAGTTTAAATTTAAAAAAGGTTCCTTAACCTTCTTAGATGAATGAACGTGTAGATCAAGCATGTTATAGGCCTTAAAACCTCTTTGGTGGTTCATTCCAGTGCATGGAGTAGGAGTGAGTGGTGGAGGAGACATTCTCTTAGTTTTATTCTATGTTAGCATTTAAAACACAAAATATACCGCATCCTATTTTAATTCAGTCCCGCGAATAGAAATATTCAAAAAAGGCCATTTGTACATAAAAATAAACCTATACAACAAAATTCCGGACGCAATAAAGAAAGAAAGAAATTATAACATTTTTCCAGAACCAACTTCGTAAGTTTCTAACCCAAAAATGTTATTACGAGATAAAAGATTTATTCGACGATAAATTTTAGAAAATAATAATTAGAAAATAAATATCGATATATAAATAGCTAATAAAGTAGCGTCATAAGTTTTGTATCATCTCATATATAATTAAGTAACCTATCACACTAAGTATGTTTTTTTTTGTTTTGTAAAATTACTTCACCCTAGGTTAAGTTTGAATAGTATATATATATTTATGTAATAGATTTAACTATACTTAAATTTATATGTTTATGTCTGTGGTCTGGTTTTGTGAACAGCCACTACATAAGTCATTGCTGCACCCTTTATGCAGGGTATATAAACTTAGCTTTTAGAAGAATACAGTGTATATTTGCAATAAGAATATAGAAATAATTTTATTTCACTGTGATATTTTAACAGATAAATAGAGTAGTTCCATTTCATGGCTTTTTAATCAAGGTATACATACAAATGCACGCGAAATAAGAAATAACTAGCCAAGAGCGTGTTAAGACAAGCATTATGTCAGGGTTCCGTGGCCAGCGAAACTGGACAGTCAAATTTCAGAGATGTATATCACCCCGACATGACATGATATACTTTTAATGGTTTAGACAAAAAGAAAATTTCAAAACATGCTCTGCACTGTGGTCACATTATCTTTTTGATTTGAAAACTGTTGACGGTGTTATTTATTACTTTTATGCTTCTATCAATACTTCACACAGGGCGACTTAAAATAAGCAGCTGAACATGTTAAGGCAGTTTTTAGAATTTTTGTTTGTTTGTTCACGCACATCTCCTACACCCCTGGAAGAAAATGCGGACGGATTTAAATGCGGTTTTCACGAATATGCTTAGCTATGACCAGATTGAAGTATAGGCTATGTTATTTTGCGCAAGGCCGGATTAAGGGAAGAAAAAAAGATTGAAGGTTTATATGAAAATCTACGCGTACGAAGTCGCGGGCAAAAAAGCTAGTATTATATAAGGATACAAGATCCCATTTTCTAAACCGGTTTCCCAATTACATAAACTGAGTTCACTGGTGTTGGCATTATCAGAATCTGTTCAATACAAAGTGGCCATAACTGATCTTTGAAATAGCTGAGCTATATCACAATGTGAACCGTGTGAAGGACAGTTTGTTTCCAGTAATTTTCTTATTAAAAAACCAAACGGGCAAACATATTTATGCTAAATCTAAAGTAATCCTTCAACAAACACATCTCAACTGATCATTTTAAAATAGAAGATTTGAGAACAACGTTTAAGTTAGTATCAAATAACAGTTATATGACCACTCTTATTTTTTAGTATCTATACATACATCCGAGCTACAGAATGTACCTAAGATTTAAATATGACGAGATATTGAATCAATTTAATGTATTAGGTACCGTTTGGTCTGAATACAGCCCCTTTTGTCTTTACTAAGTTATTAAATCCAGTGATGTGTTTACCAAGATCTTTAGGCTATTTGTCATCTATATTTTTAGACGATATAATAAATTTACAGTTTCAAAAGACTATCAATGTTTTCTAAAAGATGGTTCACATACAAAAACTATTTCAGACTCCTTAGGATTTATACCTACCAAAAAAAATATATCCTACATGACCCCGAGTACCGTGTGCAAGTACCTCGGTTTACTTATAGATAGATACTTAAAAATTTCACGTTAGCCTGACCGAAGAAAAGCGCTTGATAGGACTTCTCACCGCAGCTTGCCCGCGGTCCAGTATGGTTGGATGTATACCAAACATGGAAAGATGCAAATACCTTGCTTTGCTACGAATAAGTATGATAGCTACATGTCATTACCTCACTCCTTAAGTATGATTTTACATGGTGGTGAAAATTTATTGAAATGTCAGTCGACCCTATTAGACAAGACAGTTACTGTCTAGAGATTTTAGTCAGATGATAGCAAAACAGGATGGGGGGGGGGGGGGGGGGTGGCTTGCGGCGAAGAGACCGCTAGTGGCTAATGGAATCAGTCAAACATGTTAACTATAACTCTTGGCTGTTTTTTTCCGGCTTACAGTTATTCGCTAAGGAATATTAAAAAAAAACAGATTTTATTGCGTATCGCCAACACAACCGACATTTCTTATATAAAATCGTATGGGTGGAGTTCGATTGCCACATCTTACTGAATTAACTCGTGTTGTGGCATTGTGGCAGTTCTGTGAAGCTCGTGAGATATTCGTGTTTGCTTCATACATAAATTCAAAAGACAACGAATTAGCCGATTCGGAGTCAAGAACACTCTGGACAATGAATGGGAGCTTTTTATGCTTTTAAAAAATTGCCCAAGTCTTTGGACAACCCTTACACATTGCCTTTTTGCATCTAAAACAAAAAAAATACAAGATATGTTTCATGGAATGGACACCCCTGTGCATTCGCCACGAATGCATTTACTTTAAATTGGAAAGATCTATCTTTCTACACTTTTCCCCCTTTTGCGGTAATTCTAAATGATTTGAGAAAAATTATAACAGTAGGCTGAGGGTATAGTTGTGGTTCCCTTTTGGCCCACACAACCCTGGCTTCTCGTATTTCAAGACCTGCTCTGTGCGGAATTAATTCAATTTAGACATGATATGATAATGTATTGTTCTATTTCTATTTTCACCCAAAGCTCACGTTGATTGCAGGGAGGTTATCAGGACGGCACTACTGAATAGGAGCGTACCACCGTCATCGCTAGATATTATGATAGCTTCCCTGTCTAAAAATTCAATAAAACATTACGACGTCGCAATAGACGTTGGGTCAGTTTTTGTAAGAAGAAAAATATATATTTATATGAGGGGTCAACCCCGATGGTAATTTATTTTCTAAGTTATTCCAGTTCGGTTTATAATATGGATCATTAAACAGTCATCGCTCTGCTCTATCATTGATGCTAGGATCGAGAGTAGGGTCTGATGACCGCGTTACTAAGCTATTCACAGCGAATGGGATAGCTATTCAAAGATTTTTACAGGCTGCGTCCTCCGGCCCCAAAATACAATGTAACATGTCTCCGTAGGAGTATTACATTATCTTGGATAACATGGGACCCGTCAATTGTTTTACATTATTTGTCAGATTGGTATACCAATAGTAATTTAAATTTAGAATATTTAACAAAAATACCGTCACTTTAATGATGCTGGTAACTGCACATAGAGTGCAGAATATTACTAAAATAAAATAGAAAATATTGCTGTCAATGATCATCAAAATACCTATAAAAATACACGATTAGTAAAAACATCACGCCCAGGTTTAGCTCAACCTCGCCTAAATATTCCGTTTTACAAAGACCGGCCTGAAATATGTCCAGCAGAGACGTTGGTAGCTTACATTAATAGGACAAAATCTTAACGAAATAATGAGAATGCCCTACTCATCAGTTTTAGAAGACCGCATAAATCAGTATCTACGAATACTATCAGTCGGTGGATAAAGGACATACTATCAGCTAGCGGAGTTGACACCTCTATATTTTCTGCTCATTCCGTCTTGTAATCATTCATACAATACGAAATACAGCGGGGTGGAGTGGCAACTCTACCGTAATTGCCAGATTTTACCATAGAGATATTAAGTATAATCAATCTAATTAATTTGCTTTATCGATCCTAATCACTGAAGCAAATTGAAATACGTATACATAGTAAACAAATTTATAACGGATGAAGTAACCGTAATTTTGTTGTAACCATAAGCACATATAGTTCATTCTCGTGAATATTTCATATATCATTGAATGATTACAATAATATCATACCTAAAAAGTGTTTTAATATTTCACTATCTTTCAAAATCTACAATGTTACCTAATCTCGCAGCATGAAGCAATGAAGTAAAATTGGAGATTAAACGAGCTTCTTACCTGAAGTGAAGTTCTATCCCAATTATACGAGTTGGTTCATCCGAAGAGATTAGCTCCCACCCAACCCTAAGACCCCCATTAAGTGAAATATTAAGGTTCCAGGCTTTCAACTAAATGAATGTCAAGGCAAGCGATGAGACCGCGTAAATATACGTAACTATCTACATAAAAGAAAAAAGACTGTTTCAGCTTTCAAATAAGTGGTAGAAAGGCGACACCATGGACGTATTACTACAATGTTACCTAATCTCGCAGGATGAAGCAACTCGTATAATTGGGATAGAACTTCACTTCAGGTAAGAAGTTCGTTTAATCTCCAATAATATAGAATAAAATTTATTTTCTTTCTTTCTTTTCTTTCCATTCAAGTACCGACCGCGCCCTACGATGCTTCACTTAACACAACGAATTTATTCGGGTTCCTTTTCGGGCTTCGGAACCCTAAAATCGTTTGTTGTATGGGGATACCCCATTAGTTTCTGCTTTTATATTTTAATTATTACTTGTTAGTTAATTCGCCGTAACTTTACATATTCTGTGAATATTTTAAGTATTAATTTATTCTTATACCCAACATTTAAACTAAAATTTATACATTAAAATTTAAACGTTCTAATTAACATGGCGGAAATATTTCCACCATATGGCGGCCTGGAAACATGCTAATATTTGCATTGAATTCGAATAGTAATCATTTACAAATAATCTACATATTTATGAAACTATATGCAAATATGTGATTTTTTATATGTCACCTCATAAAAGAGCAACGGATCGTCGTGTTTTTAGGGTTCCACAAGGAACCCGTATAAGTTCGTTCTATCCGTTTGCCTAATTTTTTAGAACCTTTTATATAGTTATAATGATAAGTGCATGAAAATTTGCACAATTCAGGTTCTAGTATAGATCTCAATTTAAAATGTACAAAAAATATAATTTCATTTTGGTGTTGGCTCTGGTACATGTGAAATGGAGATGTTTTTTTTTTCAATGCACCCCCTCGTATCGTTAAATAGATCTAGAAATAGAAATAGGTATCGTTTAATAGGTATTTTATAATTAAGGTTAAATTATAAACATCACTATTCTTGGTTATTCTTTGCGAAATATGGTCCGCCATAGTGGCACAACAGAAAGTTGGTTGCATTTCTAAAATACATATTAGACATACACTCGTACTGATTATCTTTATTGAAAATTATTTTCAACATATTCTGGTAATAATTTTTTGAGTAATAGTCATAAAACAGTAAAAAATTCTATACGTTCTAGCTCGAAGGTAATTTCCTTTTTGTAAAATTATCTTAACAATAACAAAGAATGTTTCTCTAGTGGTTACAAATGAACTAGGATACCAAATAGATCCCCTGGAGCTGCTTCCTCAACCTTACCACGGTAAATACCCGTAAATAATGATATGACTGTAGTAAACTATTTTTATTACTATACTATTTTTATTACTATATTTACATAAGCGATAGTTACCTGTTAAGAGCAAGCCGCAGTTTCAATGCTGTAGCTACTCTAAATGACATTGATTTGTTTACCAGATCTGTTCAGCAGCTTAAGAGGATATTAGCAAGCGCATTCTTTGATATATTTAATAAAATAAATTTGTCTTCTAGTTTTTAGTTTATTCATATATATTTACGTGTGGAATCTTTTAAATGGCCTTCTGTATCTTATATATTAGTTTAAGCTTTATACATAGCTGTAAGATTTCATTAAAAAAAAACTACCGAGATAATTTAAGACAGTGTCGTTTTATGTTAAGTCGGGATAATACATGTCTGAATTTGACTAAGTCCACAGAGCTTCGTTTAAAACGTATATAATTTTAAAGTGCTATGGAAAATTACTATCTATTATAAAGGAACCCTATCTCGTGCGTGTCTCGACACGCTTTTGGCCCAGTTATCATTTCTGGTGTGCATATACTTTTTATAAAGATTTTATATCTGTTTATCTAATCTTAAAACTAAAAAAAACGTACTAAGTAAGAAGGTTAATTCGTCCGAATGTTTCTATGACCACCAATTTTTTTACTTTGAATATGACCACAAATATAATATAATTACTTCCCAATTAAAAAAACAGAATTAAAAATTTGTAAATACGCAATTTCCTTTACTCGGATAAGATATCTTTTTCAGTTATTTTAATTTGAAAACCAAATTTATATGGGACTACCACTGAAGTATTCTATGGTCTACCAAACCAAACAAAAAAAGAATCATCAAAATCAGTTCATAATTCGCGGAGAAATCGGTGAACATACATAAAAAAAAACGGTGGAACATAGAAGCTCCGCCTTTTTTGAAGCCAGTTAAAATTTAAATAAATAAAAATAAAAATCACCTGATTCAGGCAACTTAACCAATAGAGCTCGCACTAATGTCTTAATCTAAAATAAATACACACTGTATAGGGGTGATAAGCCCGTTGCAAATTATGCTAAGTAAAAGTAGTAAGTATGAGTAGCAAGTGCACTAAGCAAAACGTTGCAGACGATGCGAACTTGCTTCTTGGTGTTCGCATCGTCTGCAAAGTTTTGTTTTGTGGCAGGTAGCACATCCACTGACACTTGCACTAAGCAAAATGTCGCAGGCGATGCGAAGAATAACTAGCACGTACGAGTAGCAAATACCTAATACGCATCGTCTGCAACGTATTTGCTTAATGCAAGTGGCAGTGGAAGTGCTACCTGCCACTAACAGCAAGCAAAACGTTACAGACAATGCGTAGTAGGTATTTCCTACTCGCACTTGCTACTTGAACTGCAAGTTCAAAATTTTAAATCAACAACCTGTATGTAAGATGCTTAGGATGCTTGTATACCTTCTCATAAATAGCAATTTATAATGTAAACATTTTTTTTAAGATAACAATAATTACATATTATTATTTAAGAATCCATGTAAGTACTAGATCTTGCTAAAAAAGTGTTGATATTTTTAGTTGCAATTTAAGAACTTATTCAGTTTGTGGATTTAATTTCTTTGATAAAATAATATATAGTTAATAACAATAAAAGTTATTTTTCTAGTTACTATTATTTATGAATGCTTAAACATAGGTAATAAAATTATTATACTTACAATGTTATATCGGATGTTCATAAACTCTAATAGTAAAAAAAAACAACAGCATAGATTTAATGTGATACAGAAATTAAAAACACATTTTCAAAATATTATTTTAAGTCCGTTCGATCTGCCCGCGGACACTATCGTTTCTGAAATGATAATTTAACCTCCAACCAACTTCTATGCGAATATCAGACAATTGCTAATGTTTTATACTCGTACCTACTTATGTACCTATATTAACATTTCACCGTCTATATACAGCGTGTTTGAAGTGCCAGTAAGATGCCCACACAGCGTCACCAGTAAACATTAAACCCACCTATACCTATACATAACGAAATATAAACTAAGAGATAAAAAAATCTGTAATTGCGAGATATTTAAAAAAAACACACAGGGCGTCTTAAAATAAGCAGCTGAACATGTTAAGATAGTTTTTACAATTTTTGGCTGTTTGTTTGTTACATCACACGCAAATCTCCTAAACCACTGGTCGGATTTTAATGCGGTTTTCATGAATATGCTTAGCTATGACCAGATTGAAGTATAGGCTATGTTATTTTGCGAAAGGGAGGGGAAAAGGGGATATTTATATAAAAATCTACGCGGGAAACAGCACTAGTTCAACAATAAAAAGGTTGTTACTTCTCGTTTTGTTAGAGCAACAAGGAACTTTGTTGTTATTACAATATTTTGCTAACAAAGCTTTTATTGTGACTATGTCCGGCCATATGTATATATTATTTTATTGTGCATGATATTTATAGTTTTATGATTATATCAATAAAAGCATTCAAAGAAAAAAGTCTACGCTCTACGATTCTCAACAGTATGGCATCAAAATCAGTAGCAATAAGTGCATACTATAGATATGTATTTCCTCATCTAAGCTATGGTATTATATTACGTAAATTTATATTTATTAATAAATGACTTTGACTCTGACTTTGACTTTGGGGGGATTCAATAGAAGTTCAGTCCACATTTATATGTATTACAAAATCATGTTTAAGTAAGAAGTATATACAAATTGAAACTTAGATTACTCTCCGTAGGTAATATAAGTTTCTGACCACCGTTTATATATATTAGAGCTGTGTTTGTTTGTAAAGAGTAACGAGGAAAACTATATCGTCGAGTCGTGTAGCTTACAAACTAAATATATATATAACTAGCTGATGCCCGTGACTTCGTACGCGTAGCCCAAAGTATGTATAGTGGGCGGACGGCAGTTTAAACGATGGTTGCCGTCTCTAAAGTATGGCAACCAGGACAAGACGTCTACGAGACTAATAATCACGTAGGTACGCGCATACTCAACATGTAACCCGATGAGACTGGGCTGCCAAGATACAGGCTTTGCCTAGTTTGGGGCCCATAGGTACTGCACGGGCTGTTTAATTTAATTTAATATCATTTGTTTTTATATTTATAGTACCTTGTAACTTTATATTTCTGTTTGTATTCTGTGTTAATATTAAGTGTAACCGATGATTAGAAAATAAATATTATATTACGTGTGAAAACCCCGGATTTTAGAGCCCAGAACCCGGACATGTCAACAAGTTTTTAAACATAGTCACTGTAAAAGCGCGGCATGCGGGATCATCGCGTGTGTCGCGGGCGGCCCAAGACTTTTTTTTTTAACCCAGACTACAAATGAAGCCCTGCCCGGACGCTCCCCGGATGCCCTCGACTACGCTACAGAACTATAAATGCACAATGCATGCCTAATGCATAGTAGTCTAATAAATATGTATAAGAGACCATTGGATTTATTTGTACTGAATAGTGTATAGTTAACTAGCGACCCGCCCTGGCTTCGCACGGGTGTCAGTTTAATTATATGTATATATGTATGTAAGCCTTCTGTGAAAAATTATACATAGCGTGGTTTAGGAGGAGGAGTGGTTTAGGTTGACTGAAACACGATTAAGGACATTTCGTAAAAATAAAAGTGGCGAAACGCATTACTGTGTGTAATTGCCATGGTTTTGCTACTCTAAATGCGACTTAATATAATACAATATATTAAGCCTTATGGTCACCTGTGCTAACAAGCGTAGCTGAAAAGTGTGAAAACCTTGCCTTAAGTCTCATGGTACGGGCCTTGGAGTCATCCATCAAACGGTCTGCGAGCTAAGATATTTTTACCTGTAGATAGGTTGTTCCCGCCACCATATTGACTAGACGAATGCAAGGTACATTGCCGTACTTGTTACAGCCATCCCTCAGTCACGCACTCCGAGTACTCGGCAACACAGCCGCTAATTAAGTGATTTAGCAAAAATAAATGTAATTAAATGCCTTCCTGTATCTTTATACACTGCACAAACTACACGCACTGTGGGAGACAAGAAAAAATATTCGGTCAACAGTTGGGGAAGAAGTGTAGCCAAGTGCACGACCGCAGCCGTGGTTTTTCAGTCTATATTTATATTGCCGTGAAGTGGACGATATTTTAATTAAAAAACCAAGTGAAAGAACTTTTTTTCCAAAAATTAATTAACAATAATTTAAGTACTTAAAAATACTAGCGGCCACATTTTGATTGGCACCCTGGTTGATATATTATATTCTCCTAATCATATAAGAAAAATAAATAAATTAAAATTGTGTAAAAATTTGGTTTTAAGCAAAAACTTGATGATCTCACTAATTCTGCAGCCGGATCTCGTACTATAATGTTAATTTTGCAAAAATGCACGTTCATCCATTGCAAAAACTAACTTTTTCATTTCAAACAATTGATAAATATTTAGTTACTATTCGAATTCAATGCAAATTTTGGCTCTTCGCGGCTGTTTCCGTACCTACTAGTTTGCATAAAATTTCGCAAAAGTCTCAACAAATGATTCCAATCAATACATTAGGTAACATAATTGCTTTTTTTTATTTAGTTTAGTGAATCTGTAACATAACAAATATTTTCATTGATATTAGAGCCCTCTATTCCAACTTTTAGCAATTATGTTCATTCTAAAAAAAAAAAAAAAAACTGGTTATAGTTTATACTTCCATTCCATGCATATCAAAATTGAATGTTTTATCTAGGAAACCGTAAACACCGAAACACGATTAAGGCCATTTCGCTCGACCGAAAAAATAAAATAAAAATAACACAGATATGTTTTTTGCATTTGTTCAAATGCCTATTTACTAAATGATGTCTACGATATCTTAATAAACAGAGTTCATAATTATGGAGGGAACTTTTACATTACAGCTACACTTTTAAAAAAATATGAGGAAAAAATAAATAGAAGTTGCAAAACGCACGACTATGTGTAAGCGCCATGGTTTTTATTCACTAAATGCGACTTTAATACAATATGTTAAGCTACATTTATGGTCATCTGTATTTAGTAATAAGCGTTGCATATGTATTAAATATATTTTAAAAACGATCAATAATTTTATTTTCACAATTAATCATTAGTTTTAAACTACTAGTTCAAACGATCTCTAATTTCAGGCAGAGTGCCCAATATGCTGGCCGCGTTGCCTCGCTGGATGGCGAAGCTAACTTTCTGACCCAAATATATATATTTAAAAACAAAGATAAATATAAAATGTATGGCTACAATGTTATGTACCTAGTAATCGGGAATGAGCATTGACTATGAAGTATTGCACCTACAAGGGACGGTAACGTATCATCCATATAGGTATGCTTCCGATATCCATATAGGTGACATATTTAGTATTCTTTGGTGATGCCCAGGTGGGTTATTCCAGAATCTGCGATAGTAGGTACATTTGTCACAGTCACTTTCAATCGAATAGAGATAAGTGCGACGGGGACAGAAACAAATATCACATGTACAAGAATCGCCTGTCTGAACGTCTGAATCAACGGCCATAGGGAAGTCAAGGCGGTGCACCGCGATGTCCAATGGTCCCACAATGGGCAATAGAAAAGTTAACATCCTGTTTTACCGTACAAGGTTTAAAGAAAAAAAAAAGAAGAAGGTTTTCCCGTTGCGTTTATGCTGCACCTGGACTGTTCTCATCTCTGGTAGTTCCAATTTGCCCCAATTACCAAGCAAAGGGTGATATTGCCATACGTGGAAATGAGGCCAGCATTATGGAGGAGATCGAATCGAAGAAAGCTAGAAAAAAATGTGTTTCTCTATTATCTCTTTGGCATTTAAATATAGCACCAAGGGAGATAGTGGTATGTGCTGATAGCTTTGCACTGGTCTTTCTTCCAGGGAAATCGCGTGAACTATTTTCCTCGCTAATTACGGTTACAGTAAAGTTATGTGTTCCACTCGGTTGTAAAGTTATTTGAGTCTTGAGCCAATTGAATCCATCGCTACCTTTGAGTATCTATCTATACCACAGAATACAATACATATTAGTACAAGCTATACTTAAAGATCCATCTAGACCGACGACATTGTGAGAGTCGCGGGCATCCAGTGGATGCAGTTGGCAGGATGTCGTTCAGTGCGGAGGTTAAAGGGGGAGGCCTATGTTCAGCAGTGGACGTCTTCTGGCTGATGATGATGATACTTAAAGATCGTCACGCTCTGATATCATATAATTCGGTATGCTAAAAAAAATTAACCTATGCCAATTCCGAAACCATTTCGAGATTTTATGTTACAAACCCTTATTTTTCTACTCTGACCTTTTAAAATGATAAGATGCCATTTATTTTAACAAAAAACTATGAAATCATTTGACTTTCATTGACCTCTAAATGACGTCACGTTTTTGCATTTTATTATCTGTGCTTTTTAAGAATAAAAAAATATAATACATTTGACACACTGTTCGTCACACAGAAAATATTTTTCTTTCATATCTGTGGTTTTACAGTCTAGTTCTTTTCAGAGTTGCCAATATGGGGTGTTTTTCCCTAAGCGTAGGGAAAAATCATGAGGAAGGTTTTTTTCGGGGAAATAAATATCTGATTTAGAACGTTTTTACTGGAAGCACCTAGTTAATAGAATTAATTTTCACCACGTCAGATTAATTTGTTTTTATTATGGGTGCTACTCACAACGATATATAATGTTAAACATATTTTAATATGCCATTTGATGTATGATTAATAATGTATATTCAAACATGATGTCTCAACCTAAGATTAAAAAACACAGAACCTTAATAATCGAACAAATAAAATATTTAAATAAACGACATTTTAAGCTATCTGGTTACGTCACAATATCTCAATTTTCAAAAAAATATTTTAAAATAACTACTGAATAGAAAACAAAAATAATGAAATTAGTTTCTTAAAATAGCCTTATCTACGAAATAAAATATAAAAAAAAACTTTACATACCGAAGCTGTTGTCCGTAAGGCCCCAGTTCTGCATTCGCCCCGTAATCCTCTCTACTCCCGGACTCAGGAATAGTGAAGCTTTCTATCAGTGACAGGTTTTTTTTTAAATCGGTCAAGTAGTTTCGGAGTGTATCTTCTATAAACAAACTTAATAATCTCCTCGTTTTTTTTAATATAAGTGTAGATTATTATTAAATAAGGTAATGTTACTATGAGGCCTTATAATGGGATAATAATTTGACTAAATTAAAAGCCTGACATGGGGTATTTTTTTTAGTAGATGGCAACTCTAGATGGACTTTTGTTTTGATTGAATAGAGACTTACGAATTAGTAGGTGTCACTGTCAAGTGTCAAAGTAAATTCTAGTGTCTTTTTTTTGACTCGCGTGCTTTTCTTGGCTCCTCAACGCAACTACATATTTGTGCAAAAAAGTGACGTCATAGGTTTCAAATTTTCAAAAAAATATTATAAAATAACTACTCAATATAAAACAAAACTATTGAAATTAGTTTCTTATAATGACCTAATCTACGAAATAAAAATATATAAAAAATACAAAAAAAAAACTTTACATACCGAATTATTCGCTTGCTAACATTGATTAGAAAAACACATTTTCGTAGCTTGCTAAGAATGAAATATCAGGCACTTGCCTCAAAAAACAAATTGGCAGCCTAATACAAAAAATAACTAAGTATTATAATATTTTTCTGTATTATTAATTATTCACATTATCAAGAATAAAGTTTTTTTTTATTATGTATAAATTCACCTTTTTAAAATATTATTTTTATGCCATACAATACAATAACTCTTTATTAAAAACCACAAAAACAAGGATTACATTACAGTAAATATCTAGGCTTTTAACAGCCGTAGGTGGCATACAAGCAGCCGGGTCACCTGATGGTAAGCTATCACCGTCGCCTATGGATACCTGCAACACCAGAGGCATCACAGATACGTTGCCGACCCTTAAAGACTATTAACAGCCCTTTTGAAGAACCCCATATTAAAGCTACTCGGAAATGCCGTTGGAATGCACATTCCACATATTGCAGGTGTATGGCAAAAAGGTACTGGTAAAACGCACACTGTGCGATTTCCACCGCCAGACATAAGCTATACACAAGCAATTAAAACATCATCGCTCAACCAGGCGATGAGGTCAAAAGCGAGTCTATTGTCTAAAAAAACTATGGTCATAAATTATAGTGCTTATGAAAGATACTATGGGTAAGTATCTGACTATTTGTAAGTAGTCAATAAGTATTAGTAGCTATCATATTATTGCACAAACTAAATAGAAAATCGCAAAATGAGGTACTTTACCACTTGCTTAGTAATTATTGTTGTGGTAGGTAACTGTAGTTCAATTTAGAAAATTAGTGGCAGTGCCAAAAGGCAAAGTATACTACGTAGGTACAAGGTTAGCTGCGGTCTACCACATTTTTGTTACCGGATAAGTAGAACCGTAAAAATATTGAACCTAGCTGGAAATGGTAGCCGTGGTAACCGTAATGAGACCACTGTGCAAATTTTCTGAATGCATCTGTCCCTCGTAATATTGTTAGGTCAGGGGCCTTACCCCTAGCTTCACTTTTGCGAGTCAACTTTTAGTAGGTACCTGATAGGTACCTAAAATTAACCAACTCATTTAAGCTGCATCGTTTAAGAGGAGTCTGTAGCAAACACTGTTTTCGCGTTGTAGGTATTTCGCAAACGTATTGCTATCTCAACGTTCCCCCGCAGCCGCGTCACAGATTCTATAGCAGTGTGTCACCGTAAGCTTCGGTGTGTGCGTGCTTGCGCGCACACATCTAAACTCACTACCCGTAGTAAAGCCACCTATACGGGCCTCTGGCCTGGTTAACGGCCTAGCCACGGCAAATCGCGATCTAGGAAAATAAATGGTCCCTGAAATTGATGTTTTTTTTTCATTTTAAAATAGTACAAGTTTTGATAGTCATGTGATTAATTTTCAACCGACTTCCAAAAATGAGGAGGTTATCAATTCGACTGTATTTTTTTAACCAACTTCCAAAAATGAGGAGGTCATCAGTTCGACTGTATTTTTTTAACCGACTTCCAAAAAGGAGGAGTTTATCAATTCGACTGTTTTTATTAAATTTATTTTTATTTTTATGTTTCTTACCTCAGAACTTTTTACTGGGTAAACCGATTTTGATCATTCTTTTTTTATTTGAATGCTGGTGCTTCCCGTGTGGTCCCATTTCAATTTGGTCCAGTTCTGTAATTTTTATGAAGTCGGTTTTTATATTGATAATTATTCTTTAAAAAGCTATCAGACTTCTCTGTAGGTACCTATTAGGGTTCAGAATCAGTAAATCACGGAACCCAAAATACCAGGATTTTCCGGTATTTTTAAACGTAATTTAAGACCAGGCATTAAAACTGATTCCCGGCTTTTTCGGTACTCTCGGGATTCGGTATCGACGACATAAAATCTCGTTTTTATAACAAATATTTTACTGTCGGACTGTCTGTTTCTATCTTTGTATCGAACATGCACTGTAATTTAGAATTATCGACATTTTCTACAAGAAAAATAAAACCCCTGTGGAAGAAGAAGCTGAAAATCTGCAGTTTTTGCGATTAGCGATGAAGACGATTTAGACTGTATACCTTTAGCTAGATTTATATTTGATTTAATTATAGGCTTGCATTTGATCGCCAACTCGCCTGATGTTAGGCGATGATGCGGTCTACGATGGAGCACGCTTGCCAAGAAGAAACAGATGCACTCGTGGTTTGGAGACACTCAGATTGTATTGTGACTATTGGGGAACACCCATTCAGGAAGCGTATTCCACAGACTAGCAGTTTGCACAATAAAAGTGGAATCAAAATAATTAGGAATATCAACGCTTTCGACTTTTGTGCCCACTCTGGCAGTCTGATAGAAACATGGGCAGGAGGGAAATAGACTAGCAACTTTGCGCCGATGTTCAAAACTAAGAAGCTTCGTTTAAACTAGGGATTCGTTGCTAATGAGCATTTTGGCATGTTTCTCAATAGACTCAAACACATCAAGCTTAGATGACTATCCAAAAAGGAAATTCAGTACTTACTTGACGTGCAGTAGGAAGAGCGTTGCAGAGACCAAACCACCGGCCCTTTGAGAACACCGGCATTCATTGCCAATCGATTGGACGAGCAGCCATCAATGATAACTCGAATTGATTTATCCGTAAATAAGTCTGATATCCACGCAACGAAACCGGTGGACAACACAAATGAGGAAAATTGCTTATAAGGTCGTCATGATAAACCCTGTCGAAAACCTTAGAGATGTCGAGGAAAACGGCGAACGCTTCTCCATTTTTATCGATGGTCTAACTCCAGATGTGTGTGGCTTACGCTACAAGATCTCCAGTCGACCGGTTTCGGTGAAATCCGTATTGCCGGTCACTGAGATCATTTTGTACATTTGCAAGCTTTGGCACTGGTTGTAAATTTTCAAGCTTCCACCCTTACGAAGGAAAACATTTGATGAGACTATGACGATGAAAATAACGATGCAGATTATTACTCTCTGATCCAGCCCGCTACTCAGTAGCGGTTTCTTCACCTTTCGTAATTCTGACCATTCTGGTGAAATCTGTATCTATCTACATCCCACTCGATATCAACTCTAAAGGTACTAGGCAGGTGTGACAATACAAATCAGTGGGTTCGGATGAAATGCAATATTCCTTAGTGTCTTATCATTGGCAGTCAGTATGCCTTTCTTCTGAAGATCCTTCGACCTGCACAGATGGGACGAATGCTTAGTGTCAGTCCATGGAGTACTACATTTTTTATCCAATGTACTACTGAAGTAAAGCTCGCTGATAGTTAAGGCCTCAATGTAGCCATGTTAAAGCGCGCACGCATAAGATATATTACCTAGCTTAAGTAATGTCTCAGATCCGTCCGATGCTGTAGAAAAGCTATTCCTACACACTGCATACTGCATATTTGTAACTGCATATCAACTGTCCCCTCAAACTCGACACTTGGGTATGCAGACGACAGCACAGAGCTACATATCCAATGCATGAACTGGTTGACCACAAATTCAGTCTCTCTGAGAAGCCATGGTTGAACGCATGAACTTGTCCCGTCAGGCAGTTTCCGATTGGGGCGATACCAATCAGGTCAAGTTCAATGCAGCTAAGACCCACGCGTGTATGTTCTCCACAAATAGGACATCATTCCACCTGACTTCTTTTTTTCCGGGATGTAGATATTCCAATAACTAACCGGCTCGTGCTTTTGGAAGATTCCCTGACAACAACCCACAACTTTGGCTTCTATATTGAGAATAAGGCTCCTTGGCTGCCAAAAAGCTGGGTATTCTTCCAAAGATGCGACAGTACCTCACGTCCAAACATTTGGTATTTCTGTACCAAACACAAGTTCAGACGTGCATGGAGTACCTACTGCTCGGACCTTTGGGATGAATTAGCCAAGTAAGTATCAGCTTAGAACTCTGGAGTCCATTGAGAATAGTGACAACAAGCTCATCAGCAACATCGGAATGAATTGTTATGCATGTATCATTTGACAGCAGCAGAAAGAACTTTGAAGTAAAATTCAGAATAATAATTTGGCAATTATTCATCTGAATTTTTTCGTCACCAAAATAGACACACTGCTTAAACGCACTATAAACCATACTACCGATATTGACATTCGATCACCAAAGCTCTTAGTGGGTGAATATTATTCCGTGGCAGAAAGAAGTACAGTACACTGAACTATCAAGAACCATCAGTAAAACTCTTTGACTTATTTAAATCGTTCATATATTCATTACTACTTCTTGTTTCACTTATAATTGCACCATTAGTTAACAAAATTAAGGTAGTATCGAAAGTACCGAGAAATCCCGGGTCTGATGACGTCAAGTACCGAAAATCCCGGTTCTTAAATTCAGTACCAGTTCCAGAAACCCTAGTACCTACATTATATTTGGCTAATGTTCTAGATGACTGTAACTATAATTCCCTAAAAAGTTTACCACTAAGCTTAGATAAAAAAGTCAGCTACCAAACAACCAAAACACATCCAGATCAGATCAAAACACAGGCTTTATTGCAAAAATTACGCGTCCTAAATAAAAATAGGAGATCAACGTAATACCACAAATAGCATCTAGTAAGTTAGGTACCACTAATAGGTATATTCTTTACATTACCTACCACCTCCCTGCCCATTAAATGCCTTTATTATATAGTACTAGGTATAATAATTATATGTACGTAGTACACAATACTTACGTAGGTATGTTGAATGTATTTGATTGAACATTAATAATAATTCGAAATGCCCATTTTACTTCAATAACGTAAGTAAATAAGAAAAAGTAATTTTGATTACTTTCCCATCTCTAGTGTCGATATAACCGTTAGCATCCCTATTGCTTGTCTGTGTGAAGTAAAGTAAGTAAAGAAGTAAAGTCTTACCTTCCCCCCGACCCCCTATGTGCCCGATAGAGAGAATTGCTGCTCGTGAGATTTTTAGGTATATTTTTTGTGAGAATTTAGGTTCTGCGGCATACCTCTTTTTACCCCCTAAATTGTAACAAAATGTTTTGTTATTGGTGTCATTCGCTTGAATAGAATGTAATCTAGGCTTATACGTTTTATTATTTTCAAAAAAGTATTTGGTTTCTAAAATATGATGACTTTTAATAGACATAGTTTCAGAGCAAAAATATGGCTGTTTTAAATGCTTATAACATTACAGTGATAAAACAAACTGGAAAAAATAAGACGAATAAGCCTAGTAAATAATGAGCTGAATACATGAAAAAAAAAAAACACCGAAATCGGATAATATTAGGAGGTAGAAAACAGCTTTTTCTTTTTGTATGGACAAGTACGCGCTCTAGACCCCTCTTAAAAGCGTCTAACTTGAATGAACGAAAATCCGTTTTACTATGCGTGTGTGCGTGAAAATAACAAAGCTTGGCGGCTATCAAATAACTACCGCTTATCGTAGTTGATGGTACCGTTTAGACAAATAACACCTATGCGGGTCAACTTTTCGAGCTAGGGGTAAGGCCCCAGGGGTGATTCACTCTGCAGTTTAGATAGGGAAGATGTACCATAGGGAAGAAGTAGGCCCTTAGTATTTACTTTTACCTAATATGGTAATAAGAAAATGAAACCAAGATATATAGGTACTCAAAAGGATAGATTTATTAAACGAATGAAGTTAAGTTATAAACAAAAGAATAGATCAAAATTTAGAAAAGTGAATTTACCAGAATATAGCTCAGAAGGAGGCACATACAATTTATAGGGTCGTGGTTGTTCGACCTGAAGATTCGCCTGTTTCTACTTCCGTAGCGCAGTACTACCCTATATTGTGAGTCCGCTCGAAGATGGTAGGTGGCCTCAGGGTCAGCACGGGAAGTGGCCTCGGCACTAGGACGCGCAGCGAGGTTGGTTCAGCCGAAGATACGATGACCAAATCGTGAGGTTTTGAAAATCGCCGCACACGGGTCGGACCGGTGGTAGTACCCCAACTCGGACTACGATATGTGTGAGGGATGTCCTTCCGTGAAATTGGTCCTGGAATCGACAAACCAAATAATTAAGATTTGGCTCATCTAACTTCCGTTCTGAGGGCCCACCACGGCATCACAAATAATGTGGGTAGTTACGTGCATAGTTGTTTTGTCGTGGTGGTAACTACTATCAGAACGGAGTTGCATTTTAGTACCTAGATGTGCTGAAGGCTTAAACGATACATAAAATGAAATTAACAATGTGTTTGAAATGCTGAAGGCTATCTAAATGCGTACATTTAGTAAAATAAATAAAAAAACAAGGTAGTTATAAAAAATTAATTGAAATGATTTTAAAGGAAATTTCCATGAAATAAGCAAGCTAAATATGTGAAATAGTACAGTGAAAAAGAAAACTGAAATATAATAATTTTACACAAATTGTACAATTATACACAGAATAAAAGCAAGACATGAAATGTTTTATGTGCCATTCAAAACTCACCCTATAACGGGAAATCACTCTCATGGAGACGCACACAACAATAACAGCTAGATCGCCGGTATTAATGCTAATTAAAATCACTTGTCCGCTAGAACGCTAAACAAGTGTCAACCGTCTCAAGAATCAGAATCGCTTCGAATGGCCGCTAGGCGCGCAGTCAGAGGCTTGCTCCCCTCATACCTCAAGTCATGCCCCGCCGGCCGTGAGTAATACTAATCTATGTGACATGCGAATTGCATAGCCACGTTCGGATTTGAATGTAATTAAACAACGCCTGTAGGTAGATGTACTAAACTAAGGAAATTAAAGTATTTTATTTGTTCTGTGTATGTTTTTAAATAATAATGTAATTGTAATTTAATTTAATATTTTATATTCTAATAATTTTAATGTATTTATAATTATATAAATATGTAACGTTTTGTTTCGTTACATTACCCGCCGGTCCCTCATAAGGATTTTAATTTAAAATTAAAATCCGCAATTTTTAAGTATCAATTTCTTACAATTTACCTTTCATACATTCTTACGCACCTCTTATACTTCTCATTCATACTTCTTCTATATTCAACAAGACTAAAATCAAATAATATAAAAATTATAAGACTCGCCCTTACATAAAGGAAGTCATAGGCCATAAGTATCGACTTATGACTTCTTGTAAGAAATGTTAAAAAGATTGAAATGGGAATGGGTAACGTAATGAAATTAAACTACTAAGACTTTTGACCTAATATTTTTAAGTCTTTGATATGCCAAGTGCCTAAGTTCTTGCCCGACATGTCCTCTAGAACGTAGACAAGTGGCGAACGTTTCTCGACAACTTTGCACTTTAGGTATTTCGGAGCTAACTTTTTACTAAAGAACTTATCCTTATCACTCAGGACATAAGCGCGTTTGTAAACAGTATCTCCTATATTAAATTCATATGATTTTCTGCGTAGGTTATAATTTGCAGTGTTCTTAGCATGAGCGTGATATAGAGATTTCTGAACCTGGTCGAAGATAGAGCTCAAACATCCAAGGTTTTCAGCGTACACGTCTCGAGGCAAGAACAAAACTTCATCACCTAAGTCAATATCAGTATAATGAGAGCCACATACTACTAGTTCCCGCCCAAAGACAAGAAAGGATGGTGTAAACCCTGTAGCTTCATTAACTGAGTTGTTAATGGCGAATTGGACACTAGGAATATAAGTATCCCATGATCGATGATCACTATCTACAAACGTAGAAATACTGGTTATTATAGTTTTATTATACCGCTCCACAGTATTGATCTGGGGGGTATATTTTGGCGTGAAAAATATATTTGGGATGCTATACTTTTTGAATAGTGCATTTGTAAGACCACTGATGAACTGAGGGCCATTATCAAGAAATATTGTCTGAGGGACACCATGAAAAAGAAATATTTGCTCCTCTAAAATTCGAACAATAATGTCTGATGTGGCCTTTTTGATCGGATAAATGTGACAAAATTTTGAAAAACAGCAAGTTATTACTAATATATGGCAATTTCGATTTCGAGTTACGGGTAGAGGACCCATTAAATCGATAGATATCATCTGATACGGTCGAGAGCACTGCTTGGGGCGACCCATTTCTCCAAGAGTAGCATGGTTTTGTATTTTGTACTGAAGACAAGTGGAACATAACCCAACAGCTTTTGCTACGTCTCTATACATGCCTGGCCAGTAGTACCTAAGCGCGACACGTCTATAGGTCTTAAAAATGCCCAAGTGACCAGCAGTAGGCTCACTATGGTTCTCAGCAATAACATCGTCTCTGAGTTCTGAAGGAACTACCTCTTTCCACGAGAATTCATTCGTAAGATGACACTTATTCTTACTTAGACGGAAAAGGGTATCATTTTTGATTTGATAGTTGGGATAAAGCACAGGTCTGGTTAAACAGTTGTTATAAATATCCTTATACCAATCATCACTAGAAGTCGAGAATGATTTGGCAGTATTTATAGTAGCGACGGGGACAGCTCTGGACAAAGCGTCGGGTATCACATTATCTACGCCTCGACGGTGTTTTATTTCGAGGTCAAAAGACGATAAGCGAACACCCCAACGTGCGAGTCTACCCGTAGGGTTACTTAAGGATATAAACCATTTCAATGCACTGTGGTCAGTGTAGACCACAAATGTTTTGCCGTTTTCCAAATAACATCGCCAATGCTCCAACGCAATTAAAACTGCTAAAGTCTCCCGTTCTGTAATACCGTAGTTTCTTTCCGCTGATGTCAAAGATCTACTCATATACGCTATGGGGTGTTCTTTGCCGCCAACAGACTGTGTGAGCATAGCGCCTACGCCATAACTACTAGCATCCGTGTGCACTTCAAAAGGCAGGCTATAGTTGGGGCAAGATAGAACGGGAGCGGATACCAGGCATTCCTTAAGTTTTTTAAAGGCTTCGTCGGCTTCAACTGTCCATTTAAATGGTGGTGTGCCCTTTTTACTTGAAGTCAGCTTATTTAGCGGCCCTGCGATCGTACTAAAGTTGGGGACGAACCTACGGTACCAAGTGGCGGTGCCTAGAAATCTCTTTAGCTCCTTACGACTCGTAGGAGTTACATAATTGAGGATGGCTTCAACTTTATCTGGGTCCGTTCTTAGTCCATTGACATCGACCACATAACCTAAATACCTTAGCTGGCTTCGAAAAAATTCGCACTTTTCTAGGTTAACTGTCAAGTTAGCATTACGTAATCTCTCTAAGACACGCAGTAGAAGGGATACGTGCTCCTGGAACGTATTACTGATGATAATAACATCATCCAAATATGCGAATATCCTATGATCCACGTTACCTAACAACGCATCAACCAACCTTTGCTGTGTTGCGGGAGCATTTGTCAAGCCAAATGGTGTGGTCTTAAATCGCAGAGTTCCTCGACCTGGGACGTAAAATGCCGTCTTATCCTTGTCCTCCTCTGCTAAGGGCAATTGCCAAAATGCCTTAGATAAGTCGATACTACTTAAGTAACGCGCGTCGCGAAGGTTGTCTAAAATCTCCGAAATGTATGGCAAGTTATAGGCATCGCGTTTTGTGACAGAGTTAAGTTTCCTACTGTCCAAACAAAACCGAGGCTGGCCGTTCTTTTTGGTAACAAGTAGTACCGGAGACTGCCAGGCACTCTCGCAAGGTTCCACCACATCTAGAGCTATCATCTCATCTACTTGTTCGATGAGTATTTTCTGCTTCTCCGGTGAAAGTCTATAATAACGCTGTCTTACCGGGGGAGAGTCGCCTGTATCGATACGGTGTTTAATTAAATGCGTTCGACCAAGACCTTTGCGTTCAAATGAAATATCACCGAATTGTTCGATGACATTGTCGGCTATGGCCCTCTGTGAATCGTCCAAGTCATCGTAAGAACCAATGAAAGTTTGTGGCTTACTAACATTTAAGTCCATTAGTGGAACCGAAGTTAACTGAAGGGAACCTAAATATTTTGGACATAGATGAAACGCTCGCCAGAAATCAATACCTAGAATCAGTGATGATTTAATTTCTGGGACTACGTAAGTCTTTACAATATGAAATTGATTTTCGAAGTTTATAGGTAAGTTGATATAACCTATACTTTGAAGTGTTTGACCACCTGCAGCTACAATGGATAACCTATCATCAGTACATAGCTTAAGGCCATGACTTAACAAAGTATCATGTGCATTATTGCCAATGATGGTGACTGCAGAACCTGAATCAAGGAGACCTGTGGCAGTAATGTCATTAATATTAATATTAACGTATGGACGTGTATCATTTCGAGGCTTGTCCTCCAGGATTGTTGCAATTTTGTAACAGTTAAAAAACCTACGTACAGTTTCCAACCATTTATCCCAGTCTTCCCTATCGCAGCGACCTAACGATGAAGAATGGGTACAACAATCCTGCGAATCTAGTTTTTTGAGTTGCAACTAGGGCAATCGGGTTTCTTTACTCCTTTGCGACCACACTTGAAACACATGATTTCTGTGTTCTGACAGTTCTTCAAGCTATGTGTATTATTACGGCATCTAGGACAGTAAGAGAACTTCTTGTCAGCATCAGTATTATTGATGTGTAGTGCATGTAGATATTTTTCATTTACATTGTTATTAGCGTTAGATCTAGAATAACCTTGATTATGGTTCACAAAATTTGGTTTTTGTTTGTATGTATTTGTTTTTTCTTTGTAGGCAAACTCTGGTGCTAACAAATTACTAGATGACGCAGCTGCTGGTTCACGAAATTGAACCAATCGTGATTGAAAATTCTCGAAATTTCTACACAGAACACGCAATTGTTCAATACTTTTAATTTCGGTTGCTGAAGCTAGAGTACTTGCATAGCATGGTCTAATATTATGTAGTACGATTTCGAGTTTATCTTCTTCAATCAAAGGTTTCGATAGGCGCGCAAACATGCCTGCCAAAATCGATAAGAAAATCGTAATGTTTTCCGCTTCGCCTTGAGACCTAGACCGAATCTCAGCTAATAATAGATAATCATAATCTGATTTGTCGAAGTCTTGTTTAAGAAGGATAACAAGTTCTTCCCAAGATGAGACCTGTTCCTTAATGCTTCGAAACCAATGGAGAGCATTATCAATAAAAATTTCAGTGGCAAATGACAGTAGCTTAGTGTCGGAAATATTACGAGCTTCACTAAATTCGTTCACTCGTTGTATGAAGGATCGTACACAAGACTTTCCGTCATACTTCAATTTACCTAACTCCGAAATAGTCCTATTACCGCCTTCACATGCAACTGATACGTGAACCGGTGTGGGCATGACCTGTGATTCTGAGCTGGAGCTAGCGACAGAGAGAGGATCTATAGTTTTTTTTTTCAAAATAAGCAGTTTTTCGTAAAGCCCTTTGAAAAGCGTACTGCATTCCAAATGCTTACTAACCAGTCTCTCATCTTCATTTATACGATTGATCCTGTGATACAGATGATGGAAGATGTTCTCAATACGACCCAAATTATTTTTGTCTAAAACTTCTGTGTCAAAAGTCAACTTGATTTTATCCAAAAGTTCAAAAACAATCGTCAAGTCGTCCGATGGATCCAGATGGGAACACAAGATGTCTTCGGACGGATATATTTGACTCAATTTGCCAATCTGCTTCCTAAAATCTGCCACAGTGCTGGCAGGAACTTCACCTCTGACGGAAACTTCATATTCTAACTCCGATTTTTGTAGAGAAAAGTATTTAATAGGGAATTCCATTTTTCCCACACGTATAATAAAAAATATGTGTATAAGTAAGGTTTGTTGTAAATGGCACACAAAACTTGTAAAATTTATCAATGGTGTAAATACTCCGTTCTGTTACAATCAACTCTAACAGAACGCTTCGGTTTGATGAAGATTGATGACTAAAGATCGTTGGATCAAAAAATAAAAAAACCAAAAAAATATATATAAAATTATTGCAACTGGTGTGAAAGCAGCTTAACAATACTCAATTGTTAATAAAACAATTAAAACAATCGAGTTTTAAAATAATAAAATGATTTAATAATAAAAAATATAAAAATCGTTAACACTTTTTTCGTCGATTGTACTTTTTGTCGATTTTTTTTTTCGTTTTTTTTTTTTTATTAGCAAATTTAAAGTGTCACTGGAGACAGTAAAGATACACAAAAAAAAACTACTGTCACCTCAGTTACTGCAAACCAAAAAATATAAAAGCGTTTAACAACTAAACCACTCACCATACAAAAACTAACTACTTACTACTAGAAGCAGAAACAGAATCAACCACGTAAGGGGGCGCCAATGTACCATAGGGAAGAAGTAGGCCCTTAGTATTTACTTTTACCTAATATGGTAATAAGAAAATGAAACCAAGATATATAGGTACTCAAAAGGATAGATTTATTAAACGAATGAAGTTAAGTTATAAACAAAAGAATAGATCAAAATTTAGAAAAGTGAATTTACCAGAATATAGCTCAGAAGGAGGCACATACAATTTATAGGGTCGTGGTTGTTCGACCTGAAGATTCGCCTGTTTCTACTTCCGTAGCGCAGTACTACCCTATATTGTGAGTCCGCTCGAAGATGGTAGGTGGCCTCAGGGTCAGCACGGGAAGTGGCCTCGGCACTAGGACGCGCAGCGAGGTTGGTTCAGCCGAAGATACGATGACCAAATCGTGAGGTTTTGAAAATCGCCGCACACGGGTCGGACCGGTGGTAGTACCCCAACTCGGACTACGATATGTGTGAGGGATGTCCTTCCGTGAAATTGGTCCTGGAATCGACAAACCAAATAATTAAGATTTGGCTCATCTAACTTCCGTTCTGAGGGCCCACCACGGCATCACAAATAATGTGGGTAGTTACGTGCATAGTTGTTTTGTCGTGGTGGTAACTACTATCAGAACGGAGTTGCATTTTAGTACCTAGATGTGCTGAAGGCTTAAACGATACATAAAATGAAATTAACAATGTGTTTGAAATGCTGAAGGCTATCTAAATGCGTACATTTAGTAAAATAAATAAAAAAACAAGGTAGTTATAAAAAATTAATTGAAATGATTTTAAAGGAAATTTCCATGAAATAAGCAAGCTAAATATGTGAAATAGTACAGTGAAAAAGAAAACTGAAATATAATAATTTTACACAAATTGTACAATTATACACAGAATAAAAGCAAGACATGAAATGTTTTATGTGCCATTCAAAACTCACCCTATAACGGGAAATCACTCTCATGGAGACGCACACAACAATAACAGCTAGATCGCCGGTATTAATGCTAATTAAAATCACTTGTCCGCTAGAACGCTAAACAAGTGTCAACCGTCTCAAGAATCAGAATCGCTTCGAATGGCCGCTAGGCGCGCAGTCAGAGGCTTGCTCCCCTCATACCTCAAGTCATGCCCCGCCGGCCGTGAGTAATACTAATCTATGTGACATGCGAATTGCATAGCCACGTTCGGATTTGAATGTAATTAAACAACGCCTGTAGGTAGATGTACTAAACTAAGGAAATTAAAGTATTTTATTTGTTCTGTGTATGTTTTTAAATAATAATGTAATTGTAATTTAATTTAATATTTTATATTCTAATAATTTTAATGTATTTATAATTATATAAATATGTAACGTTTTGTTTCGTTACAACGTCCGGCCGGCCTTGCCTACCTTTCGTACCGTACCTTTCGACGGGCTTTATTTACACAGTGATTGCTCGGCTCGCACGTAACACACGTCGCGCGTAATTATGCAGTTTGTTTTATATTATTATTATAAAATAGGATTCGTTTTTTTTTATCGATTAGATTCAACAGATTCTGCAAATTAGAGCTACCAAATGAGGTCTTCATAAGTTTTTACCTAAAGATGTATCGGGATAATGATTTTGTAATAGGCCTCATAAACTGTTACTTTTGCATGATTGCTATTTCAAACAAATTCAGAATAAGCGATAGTTTTTATGTGCATGTTAAATGTCATTCCAATTAAAGAGAATATAAGTAAGGAAGGTTTGGTACTATATACCACATAGCTGGTAAGTAAGTACTAATAACTATTCTGTGTAAAAGTTCTTGAGTGGAGACCGCGAACCGGAAGACGCAGCGTAGATAGACCTCCCAATAGATGAACCGACGACATTGTGAGAGTCACGGGCATCCAGCGGATGCAGACGGCAGGTTGTTGTTCAGTGTGGAGGTTAAAAGGGGAGGCCTATGTTCAGCAGTGGACGTCTTTTGGCTGATGACAGTGTTGATGATGATGGTGGCGGAGCTGTAGCATATGCATTTTATAATCTGACGGCACCAGATCCGATCCTCGGCCCTGCACCAATGACTTATTTAGTGACTTAATGAATTATGTCCAGTTTCGATGTGATCGCTCATAAGCGGTGAAGAAAAACATTGTGAGGAAACCGGTGTGTCCAAGAACCTGAAAAGTTCAAAGATTATGACATTAATCAACGTGCACTGGACCAGCATGGTGGATTAGGGCCCATTCTCTCTCTCAGAGAGAACGCTTGTGTCCTAACAGTGGGTACATTGATGATGTTGATGATGATATAAATGCATGGAGTTCTATTTACTCATTCGTAGTGCATGTTTGTATGAAACCGTAGCATATTTCGTGGATTGTATACAGATCGAAACTGGTTTTCAGAAACTATCTCAAAAATTCAAAGGTCATTTAAAAGAAAGTGGTCCCGGTCCAATTATGGAGCATGAACTGGTTGTCATGGTCCAACGAGAAAGTTTTAGGACGTATTATTACTTATTACTTACTGGTGGGTTACTATAATCTCAAAAACATTCTTGTAACAATCTTACATTGTCTTTTATCTTGCTCTCTCATTAGCCGAGAGACCTGAAGATGCCGTGACCGACAAACCTTCACACTGCTCTACATAGTCTACATAATTGATATGACGGTCAAATGTTTAATTTAGTAAGGAGAAATTTAAGAAGGGATAGAGATGGGCCTCTTTTATTTTATTTCTAGTATTTTTGTTAAGCTCATTTATTTTAACAATTTACAATGTATTTTTTATAAGTTATTATATAATTAACTAGTTGAAGATTTTCTTGGCACCACCATTTCTGTATTTGATCCCATTTTCTTTGTTAGCACCATCTCTGTATTTAATCCCATTTTCTTGAGTTCCATTATTGTTTAACGTAGTCTTTCCATTCATAGCTATCGTTGCTTTTCCATTGATACTGTTTTCAATTTTCTTATCTTTTGTGTAAGATTCCTTGTAGAAACTTGTAAATAGGTATATAAACAGCAATACGTTGAAGTAAAAGTATAAGATTGTCCATGTAGAAACTCTGCATTCGTTTACGAAGAAGTTTATTGTCATATGCACAAGAATGAGCCCAAATTGAATCTGAAAATAAAGAAACAATTGTAATTTACTACTATAGGACATGTGGCACGTATTTATCCCGACTTAGCCAGGATCGTCACACAGTGGGTGTCTGATGGATAACGCTGTCAAGGAAGGCCTTACAAAAGCTGCCGTGACGATCTAGACTCATTAAGATGAGGTTGGCAAGGGTGGCGAAGGACCGGGATTAATGGAGAAAAATGGGGGAGACCTTTGCCCAACAGTGGGGCATTATAGGTAAAAAAATACTACACTCGGTTTAAGCATTTTATTTTTTCTGACAGATGGGTGCCATTCAGTATTACGTACGCAGAATTTTAGATAATTTTAGTAATTTTAACCCGCCCCTGTCCTTCATGTGTTCTAAAATAAGTTTCTGATTGTAATACTGTAGAAGGTACCCGATATATTTAACTGAAGTAGTAAAATAATATATTTTTTAGCTTTTTTTGCAATATTGTTTCAGCTGTCAAAGAAAAATAATGCTTGGACCGAAAATAAGTGTGTTAAACCTTACAAGCTCTTAGAGCTTCGTCTTAACCCGTTTATTAAATTGATGATGAAAAAAATAATCTCAAACATTTGGAGGCCGGTAGGAGAGCCACCCTACGGTGGCTCATTAGATAAAGCAAACCCGGATCGATGTGCAGGTTCGAATCCTGCCGGTTGTCAAATTTTTGTATTGTCAGCAATTCAACCTCACATCAGACAAACAAGGGAGATAATATGGTAAGGTGGCATCTAAATCGGTTTAGTCTAACTCGCTCAGCAGACGGCCATGTCACCCACCTTTTTGTTGGACTATTAGTTAGGTCATTAGTGTAGCTACAAGTTTCTTAGTGTGCGTTACAAATGATTAAGTGAGCAATAATTACGAGTAAAGTTTTTGCGTTAAGCGGTGTAGTGGTAGTGATTTTTTTAATGAAACATGGAGACATTATTTTGAACACGAACAATATTTGTACCTAGGCATATCTCTGCTGTTTGTCTGATCTGAGATCTCAACAGTTTTTATGTAGTTCTCTTACCAATTGCAGAGAAGTAATGTACTTCTTCCACCACAGATATTTATGAAGGCTCGGGTAAGCAGACAGTCCATAGTACGTATACATGACTGTATGGACAAAGCAGTTCATGGTTCCTAAGAAGAGCATCCAGTACCCTGGCTCGTATTTCAAGAACACCCAGCCGTTCCACGCCATTAGAGTATGGTGGTACACATGGAGGAAAGTCACTTGATTTTGTTTCTTTCGTAAGACAAAGAGTACGGTGTCCATCAGTTCAGTTATCTTGCAGGCAAAGTAGTAGTATATAAGTGTTGCGAGCTGGAAATTAGAATAACAACAGTTTCAGAGCCATATAACAAAATTAATCGTTAAATTTTAGGTACTATCTGCATATGTGATGGGCCTGGTGGCCCAGTTGGTGGTGAACCTGCCTTCGGCGCTTGGGGGCGTGGGTTCGATTCCCACCTGGGGCAAACATTCACGTGATGAACATTTGTGTTTGTTCTATATATAGGTGTTCATATCTATTTAAGTATGTATTAAAAAAAGTATTTATATCAGTCTCTGGCAGCCATATTACAAGCTTTGCTTAGTTTGGGGTCAAATGACCGCTTGTACAAAAAAGTCCCGAATATTTATTTATCTATCTAGAATTATAATGTAGCGTTTGACCGCCAACTCGCCTGATTTTAAAAAATCTTTATTCAATATACACCAGATTAAATTTTTGCTTGATGTGGAATAAGTAAATCGCAAGATTCTTCTACTGATTTTCTGAATTGATTGTTCTGGTGACTGATTACTTGGATGATTTGCGTCACGATTACACAACGAAAAAGGCTTTCTGCTGCTTGCCTACTAGTTTTGCTGACTTTTTCGCTCATCGAGCTAAAACACAGCAGTCTTCGGTTGCTGCACTACTGTTTGATAGCTGGATGTGCAAATTGATAGATGCAAAAAGTATTTTGAAGAAGATACGATGTGCTTACTCTATGTTTATCTTCATTTGTGTCAGTCAAACAGGTGCGATGAATTGGGCCTATTTTCAGCATTACTTTAAGGCACTGAAACAAAATAATAACGATATAAAAATTGTGTGACAAGCAAACAGGTAGCAAACAGACCGACGACCTGTTCTGAAAATAAAATAAATATATACTTTTTAGCATTACAGGTACAGATTGTAGCCCCGTCGCCGACTGGAGAGTGAAGGTGGCGGGCGTGCAAGCGATCGTGGAGAACACCTCACCAGGCCTAGCACGGGCCGTGGCAAAATTGTCTTTCTACAGTTTTTATCTGCGCGTATAGACGCGACAAAATCAGAATATAGATACTGATGTCTCTTTCACGCGGGATAAAAACGGTGGAAAGACAATTTGTCCACGGCCCGTGACAGGGCTGCTGATCAGACAAACGAAGGGAGATATGTTAAGGTGGCGTGACGGGTGAAAACATATCAGGATTGATGCCTTTAGTCAGTCACCCAGCAGAAAACCTTGCCGCCCTTTTTTGCGTGTGGCTGTGGGCCATTAGTTCACTGATGTCGGTCGCTACAAGTTTCTCAGTGTGCCTGAAAACTAGGTAAATATGCCGTACTTACAGTTTTTGCGTTAAGTAGTTTAACGGTATAAAATGGGTGGGACACGGACACATTTGAAAACGAACGATAAGGCACATTTCTTTGTGTGTCTGATTGATTTGAGGTCAACTATAGACCAAAAATGAAAAAAATGTCGTCAAAAATGTATCTAATTTACTAGAGTTATTGCAGTCCTAGTGGGGCAAAGTCAACAAATATTTTATACGAGTATAGTTTGCAAAGTCACCTTCAGAATTTTCAACATTCCACTATGCCCCACCAAGGGGGCGCTTGGTGGGGGCGAAATTTTATGAACCGGGCAAGTGCAAATACAAGCTAACACTAACACTACATAAACAGTTAGACTGTCCATAGACCGTTGAAGGTCTAAAGATAATCCAAATGCTCAAGCCCACCATCACTTGGCAGCGTACCCAGCATGCTGGCGGCATTACCACGTTGAATGGCAATGCATATGCGTTGAGCCAGATACACGCCAGCATTTTGGTCACGCGTCGCGTTAACCAGGCGCTCTGAAAGATTTTTGAAAACGAGGTGAGCCCCTGGTCCCCAAGAGCCCAATTTCTTGACCCCAAACGCCTCAAATATGTAACCACTGCCGAGGTTAGCATATTTGCGCCGCTTGTGCTGGTCAAATTTTATGTAATCAAGTAGGTAGTAGGTAAGTAATAATTACCTACAGTACAGTAACATTAATAATTTATTCCTACCTACCTAACATTTAAAAATTCTAATTAATATTACGGAAACATGGCGAAGTGCTAAAATTTACATTGAATTCGAATAGTAATCAAGGATCACTTGTTTACTCTACATATTTCAAATTATTATTTTATATGTGGAGGTGAGTTTGTTTGTTCTTTTTTCACATAACAAAAGAGCAAGCCGACCTGCTGTGCTGATCGACTTGATCTTTTGCATATACTGGGTTACGCGTAAAGGGTTTACTAAGCTGAAAGGGGACGATAGTACCCATCATTATGAACAATTTTTACTATGGGAACAACCCTGAAATCGCGAAAAAGCCAAAAAGTGTTCCATAGAAAACGGTTATTCACACTAGACACAAATGGAACACATTAAAAGTTGACTTCAAAAATATATGAAACATGTAATAAGTGCCTATAAAAATTGAGGGTTGCGTTCGATTTCCCTGGGATCCCATCATCAGATCCTAACTTGGTGACAATGGGACCAAATTGGAAGTACCCTACTGAACAAAAGAGTTTTTTTTGAAAACGGTGAACAGTTGGATTTCGGTGACATTCATAAAAAAAATGGGACATAGAACATCCGCTTTTTTTGAAGTCGGTTCTAATAGCCTGAAACAATACAACTATCAGTCGATTATGTACGAATAATAATCAAAAAAATAATCTTTCAACTCCTAACCGTTGAGGAGTTGTACCCTTCATCATCAACTCATCCATATGAGATGATGATTACCAAACGCAAATACTTGAACAGCTTTAGAAAATATATGAACAACGTAATAAGTGCCCATAAAATTTGAGGGTTGCCCTCGATTTCCCTGGGATTCCATCACCAATGACTTGCGTGACAATGGAACCAAATTAGAAGTACCGAACAAAAGAAAAAAATTGAAATCGGTCAACAGTTAGCGGAGATATCGGTGAGCATACATAAAAAAAATATACTGTGGAACATAGAACCGTCCTTTTGAAGTCTGTTAAAAATGTATGGAACGGCTGATATTTATTTCGCGATTTCAGAGTTGCTCCCATAGTAATAGAAGTTCATAATGATGAGTACTAAGTATGATAATTGTCCTCGAATAATTTTGTTTGTTGTCTAGATATATACATCACATCACACACGTGTCATCACACAATCATTATCTGCACAATTTATTGTGCACTTTGTTTGTGCCAGATAAACCCGGGGTTCCGGCTAATAGGCGTGGAAAATTGCCCAAGTTTTTCCACGTGGCTCACAGCCGCACCGTGGCGCGCTCCATGTCTCCGCTGATTCGCGCCCGCCGCCACTTCAATGCACTCCTTGCTACCAACACTGATTGTGATATTATTTGTGACAGTTGGAAAAATTAAACGAAAGTTTTTTTGACTTATTGTGAAAATTTTACTGATTAATGGGACAGGGGCAAAAAAGCCGGTGACTATAATGACAATTTGTATGATATACTAATTATATGTTGACATATTTTTACAGCAATTTGTTGTATTTATTTAGTATTTATTATATTAGTAATTTTATAATATTATTCCTATTTTTACAAGGAAATCTATTTTAGTTAAACAGTATGTGAGATAAATGTTAGTGGAATTTGTCCGTTTTTATTCTCAATAAATAATTTGAATCACATCACATCATCAGCCAATTAACGTCCACCGATGGACAAGGCCTCCCTCATAGAGAGGGGTGTTCGTTTAGATACACACCCAGTATAAAACCTTCGTAGAGATGCTATTTATGCAACATTGATGCAGTTATAGAAGACATGTTCAGATATGGGACTGAATCTCTTACCAAATTCACCATCAGTGCCGACAATACAACTTGAAAGAGATTGTAAAGAAGAAGAGTATTCTTTAATTGGAACGGCCTTCTGTTCTTCATGTAGTCTGGCCCAAGCTTCAGTACAAACATGAGGTATGCCGCTGTGATAGCCAATACGGGATAAGGAGTACCCATGAGGAACCAATCGTCCACGAATTCATCTGGAAGGATAAAAAAAAATAGAGTTTTGGGGCCACAAACGTCAAAAAATAAATCACCTCTCTTCTTTTTTTTTGTAACATGTTTGCCTTTGACCGCCAACTCGCTTAACGATGCTATCTACGATAGAGCATGCTTGCCTAGAAGAAACCTATTCACTCGTGATTTGAAGACACCTAGATTGTACGAGTAACTATCGAGGAAGGCAGCGCATTCCACAGACTAGCAGTTCACACAATAAAAGTGGAATCAAAGCGCTTAGTACGGGTTTCGGAATATCCACCATAAAGCGGTGTTGATTTTTCGTGCCTGCTCTGACAGTCTGATAGAAGAATTGTGAGTAGGGAATTATATCATGGAGATCCGATGCACACTCTCTGAAATGTATCCTATAAAAAACCGACATGACTGGTGTATATTCGAGTGTTAATGTGTGTAAATGATAGGTTATTCTGTGAGTGAACGTGCTAGAGTTAATTTCTTTAGAAATATATGTTGTTGTCGCTAAAAACAGAGTATATTTCAATTAAAAAGCGTTTTTTTGTTGCGCAATTTGTATTTTTTTAAGAATACTTGTAATTTATATAAAAAAAAAATTGTTACGTTCATTAACAGGTTTTTGTTCTACTTGCATTTTTTTTAAATCCGATCTTTTAATTTCATCACATCACACTTAAAAACACTTCTTTAGGTTAATTTTGCGATTATTCCGCGCCTTAAGTAAGAGGCAATCGTAGTTTACATTACAATAAATACTATGTGATGACTATCGACTTTACGACGTAGTTTGTGATCACCTATTCCACCAAGTTCAACTATAAGTTCAATTAGTTGAACTAAATGGACAGAAATATTCCACAAGCGCCAGTATGCCTAGATATATATTATAGACCTCATTGTTCATACCCACAAATTATACAAGCACGATGAAACGGGCATTCTTACCCCGGGTCCTATTGCGTAGTCCTACTGGTAGTACCAAGGGCATTTCATTGCCCGTGGACTACCAGTAGGACTGCGTACAAGAAGTAGCCTTGCCTATAGTTATTGCCTGGTAGTACCAAGGGCATTTATTTTTGTCCGTGGTTCTATATAGGATCACAAACAAGTAGCATTTGTAATTGTTCACATCACATCATCATCAGCCAATTAACGTCCACTGTAGGACAAGGCCTCCTTCATAGAGAGGGTTCATGTTGCCATAATCCCCACGCTTGGCAGGCGGCATGCGGACCGCAGTACGTTCACCGTGTACTATTAGGACGCTGCTGCCCATCCTCCGGTGGTTCTGGTCGCAGTTTTAAGACATACCCGGGTTCTAATTGTTCAACTAGGAGCAATAGAAGCACTTTTTCTGGGTACTACTGTATCTAATTAAAGAGTTTATATAATTATGTTAAGTTTATATAATTATGTTCAAGTAAACTCCCTTCATGCGGAATACAGTAAACAAAATAAGTTTTCTATAATCTTTCTATAATCGCTAAGTATTCCAACATATATTTTTTACATTGGGTGAAAACACCTCGATGATCATACACGATTCTGTAGTGTCCTTTGATCACCCGTGAATATAATCTAGGTAAGGCTCCAGGCGAACTATTATTTTAGTATTTATAAATCACTTCAGATTAAAGGACACTAAAGCTTTGCCTATGACCATCCAGGTGATATCACTCAGGTGATCAAAGTGAAATAGACCACCAGGGGGTAGAAGATGGGCGTGTAATAGGAAATCACTTATGTGATAATTATACAACGTGTAACAGAAAAGTGTTAAATAATTAAGGGTGTTGATGTACCTATCAAATTGAATCACTTGTAGAAAACAAGATGGCAAAACTTGGGAACAAAAAATTTGAAAAATTGGTCTCGTGATTTGTAATTTTATAGGACACCGTAGCCATTTTTTTTTACCAAATCATAAACCTCTCCGATAGCGTTTTGCTTGAGATCCAAAACGCTGTGAAAAATAATAAAACGAATACTTACATTTTCCTTTGAAGTCCCAAAAACTTGACTTTTCATCATTTTCAATGAAATTGTCGTCAACAAATTTTTCCATTGTGAACTTGAACGGGCCGTGTGCCGACTGCGTGTAAAATGACGAGCGAAATTACTGGATAATTACATTGCCGTAATAATTTACGTATTACATTGTTCCTGGTAATTAATACACCGATCCAACTTATTAAAAAACAATGTCCGGTATCAAATTCCAGACTATAAATTTATTAAATAACGCTTGTATAATGAGTTCTTACCCACCGTCCACCTCCTGATACCACCTGGGTGAACCGTAGAAAGTATTTTTTCAACGGCTGATCCTTGTCCACCTGGGTGTGCCTTGGGAAATATTTAGTTTCCACTGACATTGTGGTATTCAGGTTGAAGGTTTAAAATAAATAGTGTAGTAAGATTGTTTCGAAAAGGACGTATTAAGGAGGTGAAATGGGGATTTGAATTTTGTTGTAACTATGACAAATGTATAACTACAATTGGTTAAGATTTCCGAAAGTTTTTTTTTTTTATATTTAAGATTTAGCTTGCGTTTGACCGCCAAATTGCCTTATGTTAAGCAATAATGCGATCAACGATGGAGCACGCTTGCCTAGAAGGAACCGATTTACTCGTGATTTGAAGATCCCCAGATTGTAACTATCAAGAAACACCCATTCAGGCAGCGCATTCCACAAACCAGCAGTTCGCACATAAAAAAATTGAATCGAAGCACTTCGTACGGGTTTTCGGAATATCAACTATAACGCGGTGATGATTTTTTTGTGCCCGCTCTGGCAATTCGATGGGAAAATGGTCAGGAGATAATTAGATCATACCAATTCGATGCACACTCTCCTAAATGTATCCAATAAAAACGGATAGATTAGCAACTTTGCGTCGATTCTCAAGACTAAGAAGCTTAGACTGAACTTGGTAAGAAGTGGAACAGAAATAACGAATACTGGGTAAGTAATCATTATTTCTTTTCGAATTACGGAGAGCAAAGGAAATTTAACTTCTATAATAGACTGGCCGCATAACTTTAATATTATCGCCTACGACCGACGCTAGTGGTGCGGGAAACACGATAAAAGGGGGAAATGGGAGTGGCGTTACCATGTTTGGTTTAGTCGACATTGGACCTATTCGCAAAACGGCTTACAATGAAGACCTTCGCCGAATGACTTATTCCTAAAAAAAGCCTGTTCGTCTAATGACTTATTCCTAAAAAAGCCTGTTTGTCTAATGACTTATTCCTAAAAAGGCCTGTTCGCCTAATGACTTATTCCTAAAAAGGCATGTTCGCCTAATGACTTATTCCTAAAAAGGCCTGTTCGTCTAATGACTTATTCTTAAAAAGGCCTGTTCGCCTAATGACTTATTCCTAAAAATACCTGTTCGTCTAATGACTTATTCTAAAAAAGGCCTGTTTGCCTAATGACTTATTCCAATAAATGCCTGTTCGCTAAATGTCTTATTGTCAAAAATGCCTGTTCGCCAAATGACTAATTATTTTTAAAATATGAATGTGCTGAAGTACTAGCACATCAGCAGTCCAGAATATTTTTAGTTTTCACAAAACTGTTGACCAAAATTTATGGGCAATAGTTTCATCGAGTAAATTATTGTATTTATTTATTTTAAGTCAACCCCGTGGTGAAAAAAATCTTATGAAATAGTAAAAAAATAAAAAAAACACAATACAACAGGGTTGGCCTAAAATAAATAAATAGTTAAGACTAAGTCGTTTTAAGAATGAGTGTACGAATAGGGTATTTCCCGCCGAATAAGGCATATTGCAAACAGGTCCTTATAATACTATAGGTCATTTAGCAAATAGGTCCAATGTCTAGTAAAACCTATGTTTGTGTAGAAATATTTCTCTAAAAAATATTTTCAGTTAATGGCATATCATCGATTATATTATCGTTCGCGCAAAACTTTATGAGCCCTCTGAAGTTAGGCCCAGTGGCTGCGCAGTACGAATATTATAGGTATCCGAGGGACTTTACAGGGCGTCGGGGAGGCCTCGCGCCTAACTTCAGAGGGCTCATAAAGTTTTGCGCGAACGATATGTGAAACTAGTTGGATGAGAATCTAACACAACGGACTAACAAAGACGTATCGTGACACGCTTATGGAAGGGTTCTGTACTGACACAAATAAAAAAATACCACCATAGAATAAATTGAAAATAAATAAACATCAATTAATCAAAAATAAATAAGAAATCATCGACTAGTTATAGATGTTATTTATTTCTGACATAGCTGTGGAAGTTCCGTAGGATTATGAAAGGGTTCCGTCACGGAACCTTTCCATAATCCTGTCACGATACGCACTTGACAATTTTCAATCATGAAAATAATTATTGTTTCCAAACATAAAACCGAACTGACATCCGCATGCAAAGATATTTAAAACTATAATAGTTTTAAATATCTTTGCATAAAATACGTACAAAACGCGGCGCGTTAAGTTAACCTCTAAAATTTGGCCCCTAGGGAATAAAGGTCAACTTTTAGAGGAAGGCAAACTTAAATTGCCGCATTGCAAGCGTGATTGTGGTGAATCAGAACCCCGCTGTAAGTTCTGAACAATAAAATGCAATTCATTAAACCTATTATTTATCAATTTTTATTATCTTATTTTTAACAATTTTGTACTATAATTAAATTACAGCAATCTAATTACACAAAATAAATTTCTTCATTAAACGTAAAAATATATAAATTATTTTAGGAAGAGTTTTCAGCAAACACCTTTCTTACGTATAATAGGAAAATTAAAAAAGCTATTATTTAATTAATCCAAGCAAATGTGGGACGGCTCAACGGTGTCAATGACAAAAATGACAATCTCACTTTGACATTGACATAAGGTGACATTTCTTTATTTACATCTTTGCTAAGAATTTATCGCTAAAATAATAAATATAATATTATTTTAGCCATAGATATTACATCATACTAGAGTGCGGCCTCTGAAAGAATGCGTCTGATAGTTGCCATAACATTGTAAAAAGATAAATGAAAACAGTAAATTCTAATCACGTTTACTATCTCTTTGAGCGTAAAATTGTAGCTGGTAGCAGGCATACTACAGTGAAATATTAAAATAAAATATTTTAATTAAGATATTTACAATATTATATATTGCAGCTTACAGTCGCATTCTCTTAGCGGGACTCTACAGCAGTACAAAAAGTTTTTTTTTTATAAAATGTTGCAGTGTTAGCCTATTATTATAGTAAAGTCTGAAAAAGCTATACACGCTCATATTCATAAACGCTCAATAAGCTAATCTATGCTATGATGATCTGTCAACTTCTCGGTAAAAAGCGTGAGATGGGATATAATAGTCGATTGTAGAACAAGGGAGCAAAATGATATTTTGAGGCGAGCGCGCTATTTTGAATCCAGAACGTAGCAAAACATTCTAGGATAGAATCCCGAACATAGTAAGTAAACATAATTTTGCTACCGGGTAATATACTCTACTTTTCAACCCCCTCTATATAAGATTTTTTTTATAAAAGACAACATACACAGCGTAGCACAGGCATAGCGCCATGCAGCCCAGTAGGTACATATTATAATCGAAAATTTTAAATCTCTTAGTTTGGCGGAAAATGGAACTAATATTAAATAATGCGAAAAGTTTGATATATAACTACAGTGGCGCCACCCTGGTGCAAACTTTTTTGCTTTTACTCTAATAATCTATAAAAATCTCTTTGGTGGAGGACATCGAGGAATATACTGAGACACACCTATTTATATTCCAATTCCAAAACTCTTTTATTCGCAAAAATCCTATCGGAAAACACCTACGTTGCGTGCACTTATTGACGAAAAACACTTAAAATTTTCAGATAGATGGGTAAAATAAGATATTTTATACAACAGATGAGCTTATCAAACTTTTATGAATAAGGTTAAAAAAAAACTTAGTAAATAATCTTAAAAAACTGTGACCAAACTTCTTAACTTAACTTAAAATAAATTGAATTGAAATTAAATAAAACGATAGTTATTTATTTTTATCACCATTTCCACTAATATCAGCGAGTTGATCGAATTGGACAATAAAACCCAGATAATTATATTTTTTTCCTGAAAACCGATGTTTTAGGTTTTCGCGATTATCACACATTGAAATTTAACACTTAACGGATTTTATCGCGTTTATTTTAATCATTATCAGCTAGAATACGTTCACTGCTGAACATAGGCCTCCGCTTTAGAACTCCACAATAAATGACAGCCTTCCATCTGCATCCATTGGATGCCCGCAATTTTCACAATGTTGTCGATCCATCTAGTGGGAGGCCTACCTACGCTGCGTCTTCCGGTTCGTGGTCTCCGCTCAAGAATCTTCAGTTATCGGTTCTTCAAGCGATGTGGCCTGCACATTGCCACGACAACTTGCAATTTTTAATAGCTTTGTGGGTGACTGTGTACATTTTACATTATTTAAATTTCTGACGTTTAGAATAATGCAGTGTTCGTTATCACCGGTAAATGACGCATGTCTATTATATACAAATAAATTATAAGAAATGAATAAATTCCAAGAGATTAAATCCTTTGAGTGTTGAATTTTTGAAAATTTTAACTAACTGGCAAAATTGATTCAAACTTCAATCAATCTCAAAAATCAATCAATCAATCAATCTTCTTCAATTGGTTCAAATTTTTAATCATTAAAATTACAAATTGAACTATAGTCTCTTTAAAGGTCTCCTGCGCCAAAAATCTAGCAAAACATGTTTAGCAAACAGCGTGCCATCCCGCCCTATCTACTTATTCGCACCACGCGCGTGAGGGAGATGACATGCGATCGTGATCCGAAGCACTAACGGAAATCTATAATAAGCTCGATGTTTGCTATACATGTTTTTTAGATTTCAGTCGCAGGATCATCCATCTGTCGCTGACATCTCCCATAAACTTTAAACGTTTTTTTTTAATTAAATATATTATACAGGGTTATTGGTAATCAGTTAGCATCCTCTTAAAGGCGGCCTCAGTACCTACATCAAAACAAACAACTTTAGTTTTAAGACATCAAAATTCACAAAAAAATCTGCTGATTTATATGATTTGTCAGGTGTAAATTATTTTTATTTGTATGGAACGGCTGTTTTTTTTTCGTGAAAGTCGTAAAACAAAAGTTGTTTATTTTGATATGCTGAAGCTATCCTTAAGAGGATGCAAATTGATTACCAATAACCCTGTATAAGGCTTGCGCTTGATCGCTACCTCGCCTGATGTTAAGCAATGATGCGGTCTACAATGGAGCACGCTTGCTTAGAAGAAACCGATAGGTGGCAAACAAACAGACTGGATTGGTTGATGCGAAGTAGTCAACGTCGCATATCGCCTAGATGTCTTTAACACCAGGGGCATCACAAATAGTACTTGACGAACTTAGTAGAATAAGTGTTTGTTATGACATTAAATTCTAAATGCCGCTTTATTTTGTACAGCAAAGTGAACTACTAAATATACATCTTGAAGCATCTTACGCACACTATTAGGTACTTAATACGATTGTGCGGTCGGCATTTTTATCGTAATATATTTTGTATAAAGCGTAAAATTCTCACTGTTTAATTTTCATTTTTAAAATTGAACCTGCGTACTAATCTACGATATGGTTTTATTTTAGAATTTTGGACTATTATATATTCACTTAACACATTTAGGGCTCATTCAAATATCAACAAATTCTAAGAACACACTACAAGCACCAAATGGTCCTCTGTTTTCTTTTTATAAAAATTTTGAAAAAGCCCTAAACCTTACACACTTACACTAGCATTCAAGCCACCGGATTCCATCATCACAAAATATCAGTCTCAACGAAACTTTACTAGTATCAGGCGATCATTTCTTTATTATACTGTCGTAATCGTATTCGGCTCCATAAGCGGCCTTAGCACTGCGTCTTGTGATGTAACTTTTACCATCTTTGATGTAGTCCCCGCATCCCATCTCCACCTCATGAGGAATATCATCTACATTAGCGTCATTAGTGTCAGTTGCCACTACATTCCCTTTAACGTCTCTTAGGATTCCATTTTTGTAAACTCCATTAGTTTTGACACCGTTGTGGTTCTTTGCGCAGTCATCGTTGGTTTCTTTTTCTATATATTTTTTCTTGTAGCTCTTGGAGTAGAAGTTGAGGAATAGGAAGAGGAAGATCATGATGTTGGAACAGATGAAGTACGTGAAGCCGGTGGCGTACTGGCAGCGAGGGGAGAAGTGAGTGTTGGCGCAGTATGCCAGCATCAGCACGAATTGGATCTGCAATCAAATGTACACCATTTTATTAGTAACTGTGCAACCGGACAGCCGTATTTTGTGGGGATCATCTCTTTCGCAAACGGACAAAAATGATGTACCTACCAAATAGTTCACGTAAACAAAAACGATTGTACCAAATTTCACTTCTATTTGATAAGACCTATAGAGATATTTTTTATATACAGAATAGGTCTATGTTTGGCCAACAACTCACCTGATGGAAAGCGATGTTGTAGCCGAAAATTGAGAATAGACCTAAAAGTAACTTCATCATTCTGGCTTTGAAGATACCCGCAGTTTATAGTTTTCAGGGGTTTTTATAGTTTTCAGGTTATATTTTTATTTCTTAGACCACACGAGCAATTTTTTTCTTACCTACTTTACATGACACTATATTTTCTTTATGATGATATCACTTAGTGACCATCCCTGAACTTATACGTATCTATTGGCAACTCATTTATCAAAATTGGTGAAGATGCTTGCGCTTCAGTGCCATCTTGCCTGATGTTAAGCAATGATGCAGTCTATGATGAAGCCCGCTTGCCTAGAAGAATTCGATTCAGTTGTGACTTCAAAGACACCCAGATTGATGACAGTTGGTAACATACAAGTATTTACCTACATACAAGCTTACAACAGTAAAATGTAAATTGTTTCATTATTATATTGCAAAATAGTATAAACTATTTTGCAAATGCCTATCAATCATTTTTTATATAATACTCTCAAAAGTGATTTTGAGTATTCAAAAGTAATTTTGAGTATTCAAAAGTAATTTTGAGTATTCAAAAGTAATTTTGAGTATTCAAAAGTAATTTTGAGTATTCAAAAGTAATTTTGAGTATTCAAAAGTAATTTTGAGTATACAAAATTGGCTTTGACCTCCACAACACTCATGTCCAGAACTACATTTAACCGAAGTTTTTTGTTAAATTATTACCCAATAATTTTTTGTGAAAACTAGTTTTGAGTGACGTCCTTAGTCAAAACTGGTTTAATACGATTTTCGAATTCAAAATTAGTTTAGACTCGTTACGATGGTAACATACATTAATTAGGAATAATAATAAGGTATATAATAATCATGAAATATAATTTTACCAGGAAATCTATTTAAGTTCATAAATGCTAGTGGAATTGTACGGTTTTATTCTCAACTATATAGTGCTGTAGCCCGCGACTTCGTACGCGTAGATTTTCATATAAACTTTTAACCCTTTTTTTCCTCCCTTTCGCAAAATAACATAGTCTGTACTTCATCATAGCTCATATTCATATTCGTCATAGCTAAGCATATTCGTGAAAATCGCATTTAATAATAAAGAATATAACGCAGGGGCGGCTTTATAGCGAGCCGTCGGTGAGTGGCGACACCGCGTACCCCGATTCCATGGGGCTAAATGAGACCCCGACCCCTGGCTTGCCTTAACCGGCCGTCCAGAGGTGGAAACCGCAAGAGCTAAAACCTAAGCTCCAGAGTAGAAGTGTTAAAGGGCATAACGCCGCGAGTAGCTCTTAGTGAAAGTGCAGCACACCTCTTTACACCCTAAGCCACCCACGCCAATGTTGCCCTTCCGGTGCCAAGATACGGCAGCCTTTATGGGGGGCCCATTCAGTGGGTGGCAAGTCATCACCTGCCTAACTAATTTTGAGATGAGACATGATAAGGCAGGTGCCGTTTCTCATTCTATAGATCTGTTATTCCATCCACAAGTTGTTCACCTCAATAGCCCAGTTCGTTTTTATTCTATACTGTACAATAGTTTCATATTCCTTTTTATACATATTTCATAGCTGCATGTATTTTATATTCAACAGGGCCTCTTGGTGTTGGCTTCGGCTCCACCAAATGTCCGGGCTAGACCCGAGAATTTTATGAAATAAAGAAGAATATAATATTATACGACGGATTTAAATATTAGGTATAATATAATATTTAAATCCGTCCTGTGGTTTAGGAGATGTGCGAGCACAAACAAACAGACAAAAATTCTAACGTCTTAACGTGTTCAGCTGCTTATTTTATGACACCGTCTGTTTTTTTTATACCTCGAAATATATTTTTTTATCTCTACGTTTGTAATAATTACAAGCTACCCGCCCCGACTTTGCACGGGTGTTATTTAATATTTATTTTGTATATAAACTTTCCGTGTAAAAATATCTAACTTATGTTTTTTTTAATTATATAAATAAGGCTTGCACTTGGCCGCCATCTCTCCTGATGTTAAGCGATGATGCGGTCTACGATGGATCACGCTTGTCTAGAAGAAACCGATTCACTCTTGACTCGAAGACACCCAGATTGTAACCATCGGGGAACACCCATTCAGGCAGCGCATTCCACAGACTAGCAGTTCGCACAATAAAAGTGGAATCAAAGCGCTTCGTACTGGTTTTCGGAATATGAACCATAAAGCGGCGTCGATTTTTCGTGCCCGCTCTGGCAGTCCGATAGAAAAATGGGCAGGAGGGAATTAAATCATGCAGATCTGATGCACACTCTCCAAAATGTATCCGATAAAAATTGTGAAAACCGCATTAAAATCCGTTGTGTGGTTTAGGAGGAGTTAACGGATATACAGACAGACAGACGTGGAGAGCGACTTTATTTTATACTATGTAGAGATAGATATAGATAGATAAATAATTGGAATTTGATAAATGCATAGTACGTGCATCAGCAACATTGTCCCACTACTGCGGTTTTTGACATGCTATAAACAAGGGTAGCATTTAATAAAATAATTATCAATATAATAAAATAATTAAAAACTGACTCCATAAAAATGACAGAACTGGACAAAATTGAAAAATGGGACCACACGGGGAGCACCAGCTTTCAAATAAAAAAAAGAATCATCAAAATCGGTTCACCCAATCGAAAGTTCAAAAGTAACCAACATAAAAAAATACAGTCGAATCGATCTCCTTTTTGGAAGTCGGTTAAAAAACATTTGCATACACACCAGTTGCATCTTCGTAACATACTTCTTCCACCACAAATACTTCTGGAACCTGGGTCCGAGCCCGGAGAGCAGGTAGTAGGTATACATGACCACATGTACTATAGAGTTAAGAAGCGCCAGGACTGCGCCGTCCCCGCCCGCTGCGAACTTGAGGTAACTCCAAGAGTAAAGAGCCATGATGACGTGGTGGTACACGTGGAGGAACGTTATCTGGGGAATGGAATAGTAAATCACACTAATCGCACTAATATTATAAATGTGTAAGTTTGGATGTCTGGATGGATGTTTGTTACTCAATCACGCAGAAACGGCTGGATGGATTTAGATGAAATTTGGAATATACATTGCTTATGTCCTGGATTAATACATAAGGTACTTTTCAGCATCATCATCATCACCGATTTTCATCACCACGCGGTTGAAAGCGCAGGGCGCAGCTAGTATCATATATGTGAAAGTTTGCATGGATGGATGTTTGTTAGTCAATCACTTAGAAACGGCTAGATGGATTTGGATGAAATTTGGAATATACATTGCTTATGTTCTAGATCAGGGGTCTCCAAACTTTGAAGCCTTGGGGCCATAATATTTTTTCTGTTTGTTCCAAGGGACGTAACAATTTTAATTTTTCTGCCTACCTAAGAAAACATAGGCTTTTATTGCATTTCAATTACTATTGATTGTGTATTGTGACACGTAACTACATCTAGTGTCGAGTAGTGATACTATGTACGGTTCTAGGTACTATCTATTTCAGCTACAGTCTTCAGCCCTTGTGCGGAAAATGTTTGGAATTGTCTGAATTTCTAAGACCAGTCATATCAGTTGTTAATTTTATCAGATCCACAGGGCTGAATCACCGACAATTCCGCGAGTTTCAATTCCTGTCGCGGGCCGGATTGATGGCAATGGCGGACCGGATTTGGCCCGCGGGCCGTAGTTTGGAGACCCCTGTCCTAGATTAACACATAAGCGCACCTGGTAGCAATATCAGACTTGTATGAGATTGGGACAGGTTCGGAAAAATGGTGTGCCTATGATAGCAAATTGACAGGCACTCCTGCATGATGATCAATAAAACCGGACAAGTGTGAGTAGGACTCGCACCCTGAGGGTTCCGTACAAACTTCATAAATATGTATGTAGATAGTTCATCCATCCCGGGTAGCCAATCTCGACGAAAAACAATTAAACAGGTTGAAATATTGATGGACAAACTTAACTTTCTAGTTGGCAGACAGGTAGTCTCATACATACCAACTACAAAATGTACAATTAAATATAGGTAAAAATATATATTTTTCGCTCGACGTTACCTATATTTAATAAAGCGCGATAAGTCCCGATAAATATTAATACATGTGTTCAAATCGCGAAAGTTTAAAAATTAATACAAAATGTAAGTTAGTAATAACAAAATGTGATGTGAGTTGAAATTAACAGGGTGACAGACAGCAAAGTAACCCTATGGTTTTATAGCTGATTGCCTACTATTATAACTTTTCATACATCTTGATGAGGATGGAGCTCCATCCACAACTCTTATCACCAAATTATCATGGGCGGTGAATGGGAGTTGAGCGTTTATATGAAGGTCTACGCATACGAAGTCGCGGGCAACAGCTAGTCAATAATATTTTTTGTTTATTTAAACTGATTTTATCTGCATCTATGAAGTTATAAATAAAATATTATACTGTATAGTATTGATTAAAATAAAATAAAAAGAATAATATCAAGAAGATGCAAGCAAAACCATTTTTTGAAAATTAAACAGTGGTGTTAGCTTCTTCAAAATTACCTGCTTATTCTTTTTCCTTAAAACAAAAAACACCGTGTCCAGTAGCTCGGTGAATTTGGCGAAGAAGTACCACCAACCCAAATCCAGCAACTGTAAAAATGATGTAAATGGTTAGACAGAGTAATGGTAGACTTAGGGTTGCATGTAGTGTAAAGGAGAATGCTTATTGATTTCCTGTCCTCAATAAGCAAGTACTAATTAATCGGTTGTCTGATTGTCAGTAGCCACAAACTGGAATTGCCGGAAATGCCACTCAACATGCGCAGAGACGTTGGACTTACAATTGTAAATTTTCTGGAAAACTGAACCATCTTCGAAGGACCATATCTTGGTCCCTATATGATTTATAGTGCTGCGATTGGGCTTAAATTGTTGCAAATTTAGTTGACTTTTAAGGGCCTGACCTGTTCCTGTCAGCAGCTGTCTTGTTCGTACATATTCACATTATTGAAGATATAAATGCAGTGAGTGTGAATTTCCAAAAACTGCAAAAAAACATGTGTTGGTGTCTATCCTCTCGTGACATTAAAAAACAAAGATATTAACAATTAGATATATTAAAATTTGACGGAATAATATGGTAAGAAGTCCGTCAAATTTAAATATATAAAATTGTAAGTTTCTTTGTTTTTAATGTTACGATATACACCAAAACATGTGTTTTTCAGTTTTTGTAAACTTACACTCACTGATTTTATATCTTCAATATGTGAAAAATTACGAGCAATAGAGCTGCAGACGGGAACAGGCCCCATAAGAATATTGTTTGTCAAAAAACGCATTGTTTATAACTTTAAGAGCAAAAAGTGAAAAATGTCCAGTTTTTCGAAGTTGCAAATTTGGATTTACGCTACCCTAACTGGTCCATAGAATATACTAGAAAACCAGAACTACATCATGCTTTGCGATATCAGGCTTTTTTCAATGTCAAATTTCCACTGGGCCTAATACTCCTTTCATGATAATTGTAGTTATTGATTTTTTATAGTTTATAGTAGTAATAGCTTTTTTGCGTCGGTGTTAATAAAAAAAGGGCGAGTTATATATTTTTTTTCTTTCAAAAATGTTTGAAACTTCGCGTAAGTGTTAGTTCCGGTTGGTGAGTGCAGCCTTATAAATAATCTTACCATAACGTTTTGCGTGTTAGACGGATAACGACATCCCGCATAGATGATGCCGTCTAGGAACAACTTTAAGTTGAAGACCTGAAAGAAAACAAAACAATAAATGATTTCTAGTGATAGTTAGATATGGCCTTTCTACGTGGATTATGTAATGGATATATTCCCCGATTTCAGTATATTCGCGATTTCAGGGTTTGTCCCAATAGTGAAAATTGTTCATAACGATGAGTCTAATGATGAATGATCTCCTTTCGACTAGTACAGTGTACAGTACAGGGTATAATGCTAAACTCTGTGTACAGATAGATATCATAATTATGTATTCCTAGAAGACCTAGCACGCGCAACCAACCATAAAAAAAGAAGTAAATGATTGCTCTCAAGACGTCGTAGTAGATTAAAATGTGCCACTGGGCTTTTATACATCTTGTGGTTTCTATCCAGATAAATTTCTGTGATGCTCACCTTGAAGCAAATCATCAGCGCCAGCAGAACTTGGAAGGCGTTATAGTATGCTATGAGTCTGTTCATTTGCAGCGGCGGTCGGTTCTTCATGATCCTTGGTCCGATCCTGATGAGGATCAGATACGTCACCACCACTGTCAGGATCGGCATCGGGCTGGACATCATGAACCATGAGTCTACTAGTGCGCCTGAAATTATACACATTCATGAACCACGAGTCTACTGTGCACCTAAAATAATACACATTCATAAATCACGAGACCACTAGTGCTTATTTATGTGCACATTCAGAAACCACCAGTCTATTAATGCGTCTAAATTATAATAATTCAAAAACCACGAGTCTTTTAGTGCGTGGTAAATATATTCATGAACCACGAGTCATCAAGTTGTCGGAAAGAAATAGCCCATGTCTTATATTATGCGTCTTGCATACAATGCATGTAACCTACTTAACTTGAAACTAGTAGTTCGCTACGAACTGAGACCTCTTAACCTCCATATCTTCACGATCTCGATTTTGCTCATATTCTAAGTTAAAAATTGTATTTGCATGAACTATTTGCCTACAAAATTTCATGACGATCGGACCAACGGTACATAAGTTATCGTCGAAATAATATACAATAAATAAATACATACGCTGACTTGTTTTGGTAGAATCTGAGATCTTTATTTGTTCGGTCAAGAAGAGGGTGGGTTCGAGATCTGGATACACGTATGTAATGACTCGTAGTGCATCGGCATTTGGTGAACTTTACCCTTAGATGCGCAGTGTGCAAAATACATAAGTATCAGAGGCTACGACCCACTTTAGGTCTCTGCGTCGACCTAGTTTACTAACGTCTTCGCAGGTCAAAGATAGCGTGACTGAGTTTCACTTCACGTTGATGCTAGATGCTATGACGCTCTGTTCAGAATGTGACATTACATAAAACATTGTTCTTGATCACCAGCAGTCAAGATTCGTATATACCTACGATTGCATATCAGCCTACGCGTGCATGACAGTTTCCCGTAATTTTGACCACTATAATATTCGGGACATTTTTGCACACACGGTCATCTGACCCCAAACTAAGCAAAGCGTGTAATGTGGCTGCCAGAGAATGATATACGTTCATATAATTATATTATTAAATACATATTTAAATAGATATTAAAACCCAGCCATAGAACACACTTAAATGTTCATCACATAAATGTTTGCTCTAGGTGGGAATCGAACCCACGCCCCCAAGCGCAGAAGGTAGGTTCACTACCAACTGAGCCACCGGGGCTATCAAATATGGGTTGAGTTAATCTGCCCCGGATCTACGATAATTACAAGCAGGGCCAAAAACTTGACATCGGCGTCCCTTCTATAACCTCCTCCTATAACCTACCTTTACTTGGTGAAGTGGGCAGGCCTTTAGTGTGAGATAAAAACCTTTAAATAATATATTAAACAATCTTTATTTTCAAATGAACGTTCGATAGTTCGTGTAAGACGACGCAGATGCGCCCTGGATTAGGCGCTTTTGTGAAACAAGGTTTGTTTTAAAACACATGAATTTGGCATGCCGCCCGCGGGGACGTGCCCCTGTTTGTCGCCCCCCCACCCCTTCCTATGTCCAGGGCTAGATATAATGTGAAACTTCCTCTACTTGTGAGATTTTCTGTACACATTTCGCACACTAGCACAAAGACTGCCGTATACTTTTGTCATGCAGACAGAAAAGGTTTAGAGCACGCTGGCTAGCACGGCCATAGTGATTTGCAATTCGAAACGGTCAGGCGTTTATTTCATGAATTGCTATAATTTTATCACAATCTATCTATAAAATATGTACGCAAAACACTTACTTTTCCCAACTTTAAGGGAATCCAAGTATCTGTCCACTTTCTCCAAATAACTCATGATGAATTATTATTACCTGAAAAAACGAGAAAAGTTGATCAACATGAGCCAGGGGAAACAAAACGTGACATTGACAGTAAAATTGTTTTGAAAATATCGACAGTTTTGTGCCAGTTTTTTTTTTCGTGTCGCCTTAAACCTAGTCTTTCTTAGAAAAGTCAAAGGAAGGAGGTTAGATAGACAGATAGAAACTCTTTATTGTGTAGGTACACCAGAAATAAAAAGAACAAACAGAAAGGTCTATAGGTATTTACTAACAGAATTCTTCAATTTGGTCGTCTTTAATTGAATTTTAGTGAGGTTTTGTACTTTGTTTTTATCGTTTTTATAACGTATAGAACGACTAAGAAAGTATATAAAAATTTAACACGCAGTCTAGAAATGAAACTAGGGCATTTACACAGATCTGTGGGCATTTACAAATTTCGTCATGATGGTTATTGACAGCTTCCTTCAGCATACTAAATCTGTCAAAATTCGTAATTTATCAAAGTTAAATTGTTGTAAGAAGTACATGTAGATCCTTGTTGTTAAATTACAAAATTATAATGAATAGTTAGTCGCAAATTCCCGGGGGCAGCGGCGGCGCGGCGCCGCGAAACCTTCGGCCTTACCCGCGATCCTTACTGCCAAATCTCTAAGATTAAATGAGTTAATTAGTAGACTTTTTTTCGTGGTTATACCATTACATGGGCTTTCTTTCTTCCACTCTCTGTTCTGTGCTATGGTGTAACAGTCTTTTGCGTGAGAGTCAGCTTGTCCATAATAAGTAAAAATTAGATATAAAAATATTAGTACAGAATTTATAGGCTTCATCTAAACCTCTATAGTATATAATCTTTAATTATAGACACATAAATAATCAAAGGGTATAATAATTACCCACACATGAACGTTTTTATTCACTCTGTGTTATATTTAGTTCCACATACATATAAGGTGCTCCAGTTTGCTATTTTGTGCTCACAATAGGCTAGACTGTTTTTTTACTGTCCTATTAAAATGTAGCCCATAAATATAGCTGATTATTGAAAACAAAAATTAAAATCTGATCAAAAAAAAACCCAACTTATAAGCATTTTAATATCATGCTAGACAGAGAGCGCGAAACAGCAAATTATGACTTCTCTGTCATCATCATCATCATCAGCCAGAAGACGTCCACTGCTGAACATAGGCCTTCCCCTTTAACCTCCACACTGAACGACATCCTGCCATCTGCATCCATGGGATGCCCGCGATTCTCACAATGTCGTCGGTCCATCTAGTGGGAGGCCTACCTACGCTGCGTCTTCCGGTTCGCGGTCTCCACTCAAAAACCTTTCTTCCCCATCGGTTATCAGTTCTTCGAGCGATGTAGCCAGCCCATTGCCACTTCAACTTGCAGATTTTAATAGCTATGTTTATGACTCTGGTTCTTTATCTTTTTTCAATAAACATATTATATTTACTTGAGTTATTCATCAAAGCAATTGGTTTCAACGATAAAACATCAGTGATCTACCCTATTCAATGTCTAATGCATTGTATTTTGCACCTCATAGACTTAGCTGGGTCATACGAGTACTTACGTCGTTAGGGCTTGTAGGGTTTCTTCAGACTAGGTGTGCTACTGACCTCAATATTGGACTCAGTGATCCAATGTTATTCTCGGCGATTCTAATCTACAGAACTTTACCTTTTCATCGATACGATTTAGCCGCAACTGTTTTCCTTCATTTTCGAGAATAATTATCAATTTAAAAACCGAATTCATAAAAATGACAGAACTAGACCAAATTGAAATGGGTCCACACGGGAAGCACAAGCTTACAAATAAAAAAAAATATCATCAAAATCGGTTCATCCAGTCAAAAGTACTGAGGTAAAAAACACAAAAAAACAAAACAGTGGAATTGAGAACCTCCTTCTTTTTGGAAGTAAAATAAGCATCATTTTATTTAGGTAATAATATAGGTAGGAAGTTAATTTTTAGAAAAATAATCAAAAACTGACTTGTAGACTATACCTTCATGTACAAATTTAAACAAATAAATCGGCCAAGTGCGAGTCAGGCCTGCCAGTCGGTCACCCATCTAAGTACCGACCCAGCCCTACCTTGCTTAACTGGGTAATGAAAAGAAATTTGTCATCACTTCACACTTTGTCACTATTTATTTTAATTTAGTATTTGTTGTTATACTTTAGAGTGTGTACTATAATCATGGCAAGTTTGACGCTTGTACGTATTACCGTTTTTACATTAGAGGAAATACAAAATTTTTAGATTTTGTTATTTATTAGTTAATCTGCTGTAACATTACAGATTCTGTCAAAATTTCAACTGGCTACCTATTACGGTTCAAAAGATACAGCCGTTAAAAGGTAGGACGGATGGACAGACAGACAGACAACGTAGACTCAGTAATAGAGTCCCGTTTTTACCCTTCGGGTACAGAATACTAGACATTTTAGTTAAAACCTCAGAAAAAGGACTAATTAAAACTAAAACAGAATTGAAAGTCCCCTTCAAAGATTATGCTGTGAGTTATGTAAGTAATAAGGAGCGATACTGATAAATATCTTTACATGATAATGTAAAGAATGATCATCGATTTTCGCAAATACTGTGATCATTTACAATACCCGTAATAATAAGTACCCGGCTTGCTTAATAACAAAAAAAAATGTTTGAAAATTAAATTTTGCGCTATAGGTGAAACTTCTCAACTTATGTTTTATCTGAAACACGGTAGAGTAGGTGACCTACGAAAATTTACGTGCGTAAAATAGTTTTCTAATTCTATACAAATAGAAAAATAACATTGAGTTTTTCAAAAAGGTTGATCAACGTGTCAACGTGTTGATCTAAGATGCTTTTGCCATATTTACAAATTATCTAGTAAAGACAATAATTTGTGGCATAAAATGGTATTAAGTCTTATTTTAAAAACATATCTGTATTCAGTCTCAGTAGTACAGAATCAACTAAAAATATAGCTCGGTTACATAGCATATTCTATATATTGAGTTCTTTTAAAGGGCCCTTTATAGAGTATTTAAAGGTCAGCAACGTATGTGTGATGCCCCTTGTGTTACAGATATGCATAGGCGACTGTCATTGCTTATTATCAGGCCGCCCGTTCTTCGTTTCTACTATGCTGGCCGAGTGCATGGTGCAGTAAAGAATAAACTGACCTAAAGTTTCACTATTGTGCTTACAAAATGGCATTTTGATTGGTTCTCCGATCAGACCGTTGTACCGTTACGCTCGTCAACTCGATGGCTTTTCATCTTTAACGATGTATTTTCCACATGTCAACTAAATCGACCTCAGCACTGGGTTAAAATACTTAGATATAGGTACAGTGCATGTACGAATGCAGTGCTTAGGTTTATGCACATATGTTAAGCTTGGTACTCCCTAATGCCTGATTTACACTTTGTTAAGTATCAAGTGTAATTGTTAAGCAATTAGTAAAATCTGCGTGTAAACGGATGCGTTGTTAGGTGATAAGCGCAAGTCACAAGTGCAGGTGCGAATCAAGTAATTAGAACCCATGTCTATTTTTACTGTCATGTAGCCCCTTCACGCAACCGCGTTCTCCCCTCCTTCGTAGATCGTCCTCCATAATTACCCTAATGCACTGCACTGTTACTTTGAACTTGCAAAAACGACTAAGCACTGTTCTGAATACACTCAACACTTGACATTAAAAAAAAACCTGTTAATTAATCACTTATTTCTCGCACTTGCACTTAACAAAGTGTAAATCAGGTATTACATGTGTAACATTTGGTAGTATTTTTTTTTATCGCGTGTTATAGTTCTGCGTTGGACCACCAGCTCGCCTGATGGTAAGCGACGATGTGCTCGAAGATGAAGCACGCAGACTTTCAAGATACCAATTCACTCTAACCTTGAAAATCCCTGAAAATATAAAACATAGGTATTTCCTAATTATTAAATACCCATTACTTAAACAAAGTAATAAGACAATTATTCTCTATACCGAAATAGATCACTCATTTGACATTTCATTGTTAATTTTACTTCAATATTTAAGAGTATTTCCGATTTATTAAATACTTTACTTAAATAATGAAGGTCGACAATTATTTTCCTATACCAAAATAGATCACTCGTTTGATATTTTCACCCATAACTTTACCCCAATTGTTAAATTGTCTAAATTTGGAAATTCAAAGCTTCATTCTAGTAATAATGTATATTGATGACGCATGTGCTGGAAATATCGTCTATTTTCTAGTTTAGGTCTATAGAAACCTGTGAATATAATGAACAAGGCTACGTCAATGAACTAAGTGGGGGTTGACCGGTAGAATAGTTCGTTTATAACATGGTGTATCTTTAGACGACGGACATTTTTAATCGAATCGAATCGATTTATATATGACGAGTCCTGAGGTAACTAAAAAGTACAACTGAATGGAGAACTGAGAAACCCTCCTTTTTAAAGTCCATTTAAAAATAGAATCACTTCCGTAGTGATAACAGTAATAACTTGATGGGATAACATTACTGATTAACTTGAAAGTTACTACGTTTTTTCAATCATTACGTATAATTTTTTTAAATATAAACTAATTTTTTTTCTCCTTTTCAAATCTTGAATTGGAAAATGACTTGTGCCCACCTTTTGAAGAAGAAATAAATAAACTTCTACAATTATTAGGTACTCGCGACCCACCCCGGCTTCGCACGGGTGTAAGCTCGGCCTTCAGCCTCGCTACTATGACCCGCTCCAGGAGCACAAAGTTTCACCCAAATCGGTCCAGCAATTTTTAAATGTAAGAACGATGAACGATGAAAGAAAGATGAATGAAATCGGTAAAGCCGTTCTCATGTTATAGCGTGACCAGGAGAAATAGGGGTTCATTTTTATATATGTATAGTATAGATAGATTTACAATAGGTACCTCAAAGATTTCATACCTTATACTTCGTATGTCCAGACCCTGTCAGTAGAAAACCTATTTAGCCCTTACTACGTTATTGCTGTAGCTATACACTTCCATTTGTTTTTGAAGTGAAAATTTCTTTAGGCGCGTTGAACACAAGCCTATATCTGCGCCTAAAAAGCGTTGTCTATTTCTAATTTCGTAGGTGACGTAATACGAAATTGGACATAGACAACGCTTTTTTTGCGTCATAACCCCTTTCAAGTGTAAAAATTTTGACACTCGCGATCCCGATCAAAGATCCATAATAAGGCAGCGGATCCTTTTGGGTGAACAAAAATCATAGTGTACCAAAAGCATAGTTTAGAGGCTGATTCGTTTATAATTAAGTACATTCTGATTAGAAGGCTCGATTATTGTCAAACACTATTATATATAATTGTATACCTAGCTAGTAAAAATGCTGATATCAATATACCTGTTACCTTAGTTAATATCTAGTTGTACGCACTTATTTATTGTATATCCGTAAGGATAGACTGTTGATATTTATAATATTTAAGACCTTTGTTAACACAGTTATGCACAATAAAAGTTTATTCTATTCCATTCATGGAACTCGCGTCACCGTCACCAAACGCTGTACCGTGTATTTGGAAACAGCGCCATCTCTTGTAGAATAGGTGAATTACTACTTAAGTTTTCAATTCTGACGTGCAGTCCTACGATTGTCATTTTTTTCTGATTGATAGATAAATAAAGTTTTAACTTCATTTTAGAATCTCATATAAAAAAGAATGTAAAGTTTGATTGTGTCACTGCTCTGCCTGGTGTAAAATAGTGTTTCGGTTAGTACACAACCGAAAAAAATATTTTCTCAATTATTCAAAAATAGTTAAATAAAAATACAAACCCACAGTTTTTTTTAATACTTTTCCATTAGTAAACAAAAGCTTGCTTGCCATGTCCTCTAAATCGATAAGAATTAATTTATATTATCCAATTGAAATACAATTTCCATTATGAAAATTGATAGTAGTGGATACAATTAATGACAAAACTAATGACAAAATTGCTTTTACAATTTGTGTAGGAGTCAGTTCAGTGAGCTAGCGAATGTGATATAAATTAACCATTGCAAGACTGACCTACTGTTAAAAGTTTTTTTTGAAGTTAAAACTTCTTTAGGTGTGTTGATCACTTTTTCATAAAGTGCTCAACAAATAAAAAATAAAACAGTGCCATCTCTTGTAGAATAGGTGAATTACTACCTAAGTTTTCACTTCTGGCAGTCCTATGACTGATGTGATTTTTTTGTGATGACCTTAGTGTTAGGACATAGGGTCCCTTTTTATCCTTTGGGTACGGAACCCTAAAAACGGTCAGACCAACCAACCAGCTTAATAAATTGTAACAAGAAAAAGGTAAAAAAAAAACTTTTGATGACAATCCAGAATGTTTTTTTTTTCTTCTTTCCTCTTGGCCTCTTGAGGAGGATTTCGGCGTCACACGTCTCGTGCATTTGCCAGTGTCAAGTATTAAGATTTTCTCAAGTTTTATTAAATATCGTCAAATAATTCATAGTAACTGAATGAGTCAAGCAAGTAAAGTAAAATTAATGCTCTAGTAAAGTGGTGGAAACTTGACAAGAGGCTTCTTTTTCTCCTTTCCTCCTAACATTTTGTGGGATTACGGCATCGCACGTCTCGTGCATTTGCCAGTGTCAAGTATTAATATTTTCTTAAGTTTTATAAAAATCGTTAAACAAGTCACAGTCACAGAAAGATTCAAGCAAAGTAAGTCAAGTTCATGCCCTAGTAAAGTGGTGGAAATTTTACAAGAGGCTTCTATGGAGGTTTGGAAACAACATGAAAATAATAGGTCGGGGAAAAAAGCTTTTCGTATTTTGTATGTATAAAGTTGTAGTAAAAATCTCATCGGTTGTACTGTTTGTATCTGGCTGGTTTTGATACCATTAAAAATATGACATTTTAAAAAAGGAATATAAAAAGTAAAAAGCAATTTCCCGCCATTTTTCAATTGTTTTTTTGTTCGATAAAATGAGTGAATCTAACGAAGAAATTCGATATATTGTGAAATTTTATTACAAAAAACTGAAAAATGCGACACAAGCCGCGAATAAAATTTGTGACATTTATGGACCTAATGCAGTGTCATCAAGAGTAGCACAATGTTGGTTCAAGCATTTTCAGTCCAGGAATTTTGATGTCAAAGATGCAGCTCGCTCTGGTCGCCCTGTTACGGATAAAGTCGATGCCATTTCTGAAAAAGTGGACCAAGATCGGCATATTAGTAGTTACGACGTAGCTGAAGACCTGGGGATTGACCACAAAACAGTTTTGACCCATTTGAAAATAACTGGGTATACAAAAAAACTCGATATTTGGGTGCCACACCAGCTCACTGAAAGAAACCAAATGAATCGTGTACTCATTTGCGATTCTCTATTGAAACGTAAAGAAACCGAACCGTTTTTTAAAAGATTGATCACTGGTGATGCAAAATGGATCACCTACGACAAGAATGTGCGCAAACGATCATGGTCAAAGGGCAGTGAAGCACCACAGACTGTAGCGAAACCCAGATTAACACGTAATAAGGTGATGCTGTGTGTATGATGGGATTGGAAGGGCATCGTTCATTATGAGCATTTACCGCCGGGCAAAACCATCGATTCGGATCTCTACTGCCAACAGCAGATGAGACTCAAACAAGAAATTGAGAAAAAACGGCCGGAATTGATCAACATAAAGAGTGTGGTCTTTCATCATGATAACGCCAGACCGCACACATCTTTGGCCACTCAGCAAAAATTTAGAGAGCTTGGTTAGGAAGTGTTAATGCATCCACCACATAGCCTTGACCTTGCACCCTCAGATTTCCACCTGTTTCGATCTCTTCAGAATTCTTTGGGTAGTGTTAGATTAACATCAAGAGAGGACTGTCAAAACTACTTGTTGCATTTTATTGATCAGAATTCCCAAAATTTCTACAGCAACGGGGTCATGTCACTACCTAAAAGATGGCAACAAGTTATCGAACAAAATGGTACATATATATTATAATTAAATGTAATTAAACTTGAAAAAAATATGTCTTGAATTTGTTTATAAAATACGAAGAAACTTTTTCCCCGACCTTATATGTTTCATTTCGTTACATCACTGGCTCCACACTCGAGCACGTCCACGAATACTTAATAAACTACTATTGTTACGCATTAACACTAAAAAATACACAAGTTTTAGAAAATAACATGTATTTTTTTAAAAATTTGACGACATTTCCCCAATATCTATATATATTTATTTATTCAACTAGCTAATGCCCGCGACTTCGTACGCGTAGCGCAAAGTAATTAGTGGGTGGACGATTAGACTGACATATCCAAATATAAATGTTACACTAACGAACACGAACGAAACTTTAAGTAGGCACAAATCCATCGGATTATTTATACTGAATATTTTATAGATAATACCTACACATATGACATGATTGTAGATTTATTGCTCTCCATTTTAATGCGGATTGTCATACTATCGTCATAGTATGATTTTAGTCTAGTTTTAATCTGACTCGATACAGGTATCCCGACATGTCCATAGTTTCAAATATATTTCAAGCAAATAATATATTACTTTCACTGGTTAAATACGTTGGAAGTGTGGAGCCATGGAGCCAATAAGGAAAAAAAACTGGTAGAAGTAAAGCGAAATGTCATGCATGACAAACGTTATTATTGAATTATTAGTAAATAGTAAGTAGGAAGCATGGAACGGTATCTATAATTAATCGCTGTTATTTAACATTACTCCGCGTAATGACTGCCAATCAATGATGTCTAAATAATTTTTGCCCGCCTTCTGCGCCTCGACCCTTCCAACAACTAAACCGCTTTCGTTCACCACCATAACATCCAAAATAGCTGCTAATCATAGATCAGTAACAGATTAGATGCCGCGAGTTCACCTACTTTGCGTGTCTGTTATTGGTCTTAAGTTTGATCCTGGCAAAAAAATGTATTCATTTTAATCTCCGTCGACTTGGTATATTAGCACGTCAGAAGTCAATACAAAAATAAAAGTACTTTAAATTACGCCATAATAATCTGTAAAACCTCTTCAAAAGCAGTTGGCTGTCCTGAAAATAACAAACACAAAAAAAACTATTTGGTGCAGTCTATCGGAAGTTATGCGGGTACATACATTTCGGCGATTCGTTTTTATTTCATCATCATCATCAGCCAGAAGACGTCCACTGCTGAACATAGGCCTCCCCCTTTAACCTCCACACTGAACGACATCCTGCCATCTGCATCCACTGGATGCCCGCGACTCTCACAATGTCGTCGGTCCATCTAGTGGGAGGCCTACCTACGCTGCGTCTTCCGGTTTGCGGTCTCCACTCAAGAACCTTACCTACTTCCCCATCGGTTAACAGTTCTTCGAGCGATGTGGCCTGCCCATTGCCACTTCAACTTGCAGATTTTAATAGCTATGTCGGTGACTCTGGTTCTTTGGCGAATATCTATATTTTTATTTACATATAGATTATATGGCAACAGCCGCTTCAGTCTTCCTACCTACCATGTCTGCGAGTAGAAGTCTGTCATTACGACAACATTACTATAAAATAAGCTAGATGGCGTTATAAATAATTATAAAAAAATTTTTTTTTACTATTTATTATCATAAATTAATATAGCCTATGTTTCAATCAGGTATTTTATAAGCATATTCATGGAAACTGCTTTGAAATCCTTCTAGTAGTTTAAAAGATGTGCAAGGACAAACAAACAAACTGACAGCCGTCAGATTTGTAGTTCCATAGTTTGAAAATAGATTGCGTACTAAAACGATGTTTTGCGATTTTTTTTTAAATTTGCTTAAACTTTACGAATAATATTATTAAAAACGTAATAAGGTATTCAATAATTCCTAAAATAATGAGTGTAAATAGATCGTAGTTTCACAAATATAAAAAGTGCGTCTATTATAGGTAAATACGACACTTTACCTGAATCACGCAAACGGGATTTTTTTTGCAAGTTAAACCGATATCCGGTATTGCTTCTACTTAGTTAGAAGTCATGTGTGAAGGTATTTGATCTACACATTTATAATATGGTAGGGATTAGGACGGCTTGCGCCAATTACACTAATGAGACAATGTAACAAAATATTATGATACTTAACATACCTACTTATAATAAAAACGTAGAGAAAAAAAAGGAATTGCGACTAATCTGTTGTCAAAAAAAAAAAAAACCACACAGGGCGTCTATATACCTATAAGCAGCGGTATTTAGAATTTTTGTCTGTTTTTACGTTTGTTTGTCCACGCACATCTCCTAAACCACTGGACGGATTTAAATGCGGTTTTCACGAATATGCTTAGCTATGACCAGATTGAAGTATAGGCTATGTTATTTTGCGCAAGGGCCGGATTAAGGGAGGAAAATAGGGTTGAAAGTTTATATGAAAATCTACGCGTACAAAGTCGCGGGCAACAGCACTAGTTATTAGTATTTTAATACCTACTTGACATTGGCAAATGCAAATGAAGTGCGAACAATCTCATAGAGAAAAAAAAAAACGCTTAACGTGCTAGTTTCATATTTATCATAATATGTGGAGATGGGTTCGAACTATAGTTATTAACGAACACTTCACTTTTAATAATGTACTTAACTGATTCCCTACACAAAATTAATTTTCTTCATTAAATTATTAAAATATTATGTCGCATTGCGGCCCGATGCGGCGAGTTCGTAGACACAGAATACGTACTTAGATACTAGAAATTCGTGGATCAGGTAAGAGGGCATCCATTAATTACGTACGGCGATTTTGGTGATTTTTTGGTGACCTTGGTGAGATGTCGCGGCTCGAACCCCTTCCCCATCTCAAGTGAGATTTTTCAAAATGCGTAATAGACAGCCAGTTGAAAGCTTTGCAGAATATGCAACGGCGAATTAACTAAGAAATAATAACATGGTCTAAAAATTTAAAATAAAAGAGGTGTTCCCATACAGCAAACATTTTTAAACGTATTTTTAGTTTAGTGTAAAAACTGTAATACATACAAACGTCAAACTTGGCATGATTAGGTATATAGTATGCACTCCAAAGCAAAACACCACAGAAAAGAGAAGGGAAAAATATCTCACTTCAGTGTAAAACACCAAATAATAAATACTGGCCAAGTGCGAGTTGGTGCCAAATTTCTATTCACGACCGGTTCACGTAAGATCACCAATGTTCAGCAACGTCGGACGCGGTCGGTACTTGGATGGGTGACCGTGACCTGAGCTGGGCATGATGTCTTTTTGCACTACTTTTTTTGTATTTTTAACCGACTTCCAAAAAGGAGGAGGTTATCAATTCGCATGTTTTTTTAAATGTTTGTTACCTCAGAACTTTTGACTGGGGGAATCGATTTTGATGATTCTTTTTTTATTTGAAAGCTGGTGCTTCCCGCTTCACATTTCAATTTGGTCCAGTTCTGATGAAGTCGGTTTTTTTATTGATAAGTAATTATTATTTATTGTAGTTAGCAATTTATGTGGTGGTACGGAACCCTGAGTGCGCGAGCCCGACTCGCACTTGGCCGCTTTTATTTCACAGAATCAAGGACAAAACTACCAGCAGTTCCCTGGCTTCAGCATGTTTTTATGCGATTATCAATTTACGTAGGCAATTTCTTTTAGGAAATGTTTTATTGCGAAATCAATTAATGTTATTATAAGGACGTTATAAAAATACGTAAGTAAAACAAAAGTCTGTAATACCCACAGACATTTAATACAGATATATGTCTGTTGTAATACCAGTCTCCTGTTTTAGCTTATGTGGTCCCATTGCTGAGTAAAGCCTCGTGCTTCTCTTTATATCTAGCTATGCTTTTTCCCTGCAATGTCCTGCCTTGCGGGCTCGATTTTTGAATCGTTCGTATGACATTTCGCACGAAAATATCATGAAAGAGCTATCGCTAATCCTGAAGATGCTGTTAAGGATAATGGGACCAACTATTAAAACTATTGCATTGTCATTACTCCTTGATAAGTGTGCAAAGTTCCAAATCTATCCGTCGTTTTGAAAGGGGTGAAAATCACGATCAAAGATTCCGTTGCGTAGATACATAGTTACATATATAAGAAAGAAAGATTTATTTTGTAACAACATCTTAACATACACAACATAGTAGCTTTATATAATTATAGTCCTTAGATAGTGAAGTTGTGTCACAATAAGATACATACCAAGCTAATAAAAGCGTGTTAAAAAGTGTGTTATTGCAGACAAAATCAACGTTACGGCGGTTTAGGACCACAATTAGAAATGACATCTTATAATGACCACTTTCCAACTTTACAAGTGTGGTTTGAAAATGACTCCATGACTTGGTATAGAATTAAATCATAAACGCGATATATGACTTTACTTTCATTTGTTAAATAAACAAAATACTAGCTAAAACTAACACTAAATAAACAGTTAGACTGTCCATAGACCGCTGAAGATCTAAAGACAATCCAAATGCTCAAACCCACTATCAGTTGGCAGCGTACCCAGCATGCTGGCGGCATTACCACGTTGAATGGCAATGCTTATACGTTGAGCCAGATACACGCCAGCATTTTGGTCACGCGTCGCGTTAATCAGACGGTCTGAAAGATTTTTGAAAATGAGGTGAGCTACCGGTCCCCAAGGGCCCAATGTCTCGACACCAAACGCCTCACCAACCTTTCATTTGTTTGTTATTAAAATCTCAATATTACTACAGATAATATTTCACACATCTCAATAGACCTTATTTTAACTATAATACTGAGAACCGTGTAGTGAAATAACGACATCATCGCAAATCTGAGTTGATGGTTTATAGCTTCATAAAACGTTTTACTATTGCCCGACATACATGCAGATGTATAACTTGAGGATAAAACATCTCGCGAGCCAAGTATACATTGTGTACATTTTTTAGAAACAATCGTTCAAAGGCTTCGACCAGCTGAAAAAAAAAAAAAAAAAAAAATATGTGGGACATTATTGCACACATGGTCATCTGACCCCAAACTAAGCAGAGCTTGTAATATGGCTGCCAGAGACTGATATACATACATATATATTTTTAAATACATACTTAAATAGATATTAAAACCCAGACATAGAACAAACACAAATGTTCATCACACAAATGTTTGTCCTAGATGGGAATCGAACCCACGCCCCCAAGCACAGAAAGTAGGATCACTACCAACTGAGCCACCGAGGCAGTCACTGAGCCACCGAGGCAGTCAATAATTATGAACAAAGAACGATAAATTCTCGTTAAAAAAAAAACGTATCGGTAATACATAAAAAACGGAGTTTACAAACATAAAAAAAACTGAATTGAGAACGCTCAGTAAAAAGTAAGAATCAGGATCTAAAATTTCGAGAAGAATTAATTCTCAATATATAAAAAAATAACCAGCCAAGTGCGAGTCGGATTCGCGCACGAAGGGTTTCGTAACATACCATTATCTATAAAACGACAAATAAATCACTATTATTGTATGGGAGCCCTCTTAAATATTTTTTTATTCCTTTTTTTTGTATTTGTTGTAGCGGCAACAGAAATACATCATCTGTGAAAATTTCAACTGTCTAACTATCACGGTTCATGAGATACAGCCTGGTGACAGACGTACATATAGACAGAAAGAAAAACGGACAGCGGAGTCTTAATAGGGTTTCGTTTTACCCTTTGGGTAAGGAACCCTAAAAACCGACATTAAATTAGGCGCTTCAACAAAATTACTGTAAAGAACACGTTAAAAAAGTGTTAGAGACAATAAGAAACGTGTTAATGGACACATTCTTAGTTTTTAAAATTTCATACTTAGAAATTTAAGTTAGAATTAAATAACTTATTAGCTTATCATTAGGCTAGACTGTAATTAAATTAAGGCGTACTAATTAGCACAACTTATATTAAAAAATAAATATTAGGTACTTATTGCCAAATCACCAGGCGCTCGACCTCGCGAGTTTCCTCTTTATAATAGAAAAATAATCACGTAAATTGTTCACAAATCTCACAGTAATTGGTATACATAAAAAATAAAATAATAACTCAGGGGCGGCTTTATGGCGAGCCTCCCCGCGTACCCTGATTCCAGGAGGCTAAAACTCCAGACCCCGACCCCTGGCTTGTCTTAACCGGCCGTCCGGGGGTGGAAACTGAAAGAGCTAAGAACCTAAGCTCCAGGGTGGATGTGTTAAAGGGCATATTGCCGCGAGTAGCGCGTGCATATATTATAAGGCAGCCATTAAGGGGGGCCCATTTTAATTTAGTTAATTTGTGGCGTACCAGCTAACGCCTCCTCTGCAAAACTACTAAGTATACATCAGTCAACATGAAGTTGAAGCGTTTCAAAAAGGGTCACTAAGGGTGTCTACAACTACCTCTCCAGGCTGGCAAAGCACCGTCAACACCGCTAGTCTTGCAGGTGTCCATAGGCGGCTTACCATCAGGCAACCGCATGAATGTTTGCCACTCTTTTTATAAACAAAACAACATTAATTAATGCCGCAACTTTTTTTTAAATGGCTCTCTACCTCTGACTTACCTGGGGATACTGCTCTCGCGTCTTTGCTAATTTGAGTCCAACTAGAAGAGTGCGTACAAAGCAAAGGCTATTTAGATTTAGAGAATATTATTTTAGTGAACCACCATCCAGAGGTGACGTGAGTTATCTAAATGATACGTGTAATCGTTTTTTTTATTATTTAAAGTAAATAATAGGTAAGTCAAAAATTTCTTGCTGGGCGTCCTTTACAGACGACATGAAATCGGTTAAGGCATTTAGACTATAGATTGGAACATTACATTACACTATAACTATATCTTCTCGTCCTAGAAACCACAGTGCCTAAAGACAAGAGTCTTTGACCAGTGTGTTGCCAGTGATGACATATGGTACTGAGACGTGGTCCTTAACTGTTGGCCTTTTAGAAAAACTCAGAGTCACACAACGAGCAATGGAGAGAGCTATGCACGGAGTTTCTTTGCGCGATAAAATCCGGAACGTAGATATTCACCAAAGAACCAGAGTCACCAATATTGCTATTAAAATTTGCAAGTTGAAGTGGCAATGGGCAGGCCACGTCGCTCGAACAACTGATAAATAACCGATAGGGAAGAAAGGTTCTTGAGAGGAGACCGCGAACCGGAAGACGCAGACGGAAGGAAGTTCAGCAGCGGACGTCTTCTGGTTGATGATGATGATGATAACTATAACACCCTCTTGTTGGCTTGCTTCGTCGGGTAAAAATCTAAACATTCTGCGGGTATTAGATGAGTGGTAAATCTTTCATCGTCAAGTTTTGTTTATTTATATTCTACAGTCGGCGTTATTAACAATAAATAACAATTGCTCGGTTCTGTAAACATTGTATAACCATTTACTGTAAAATATCCGACTGCATGGTGTAGTGACTAAAAACGCAAGCTATATTTTTTTATTTATTGAATCATAAACTAAAATAACTAGCCAAGAGCGTGTCGAGACATGCATATATATTCCGTAATCAAAGCTGTATATATATGTAGTCATAGTTCAGAAATTGATGGATATGAAAAATTCTAACGAAAAAATGCAATATTTTATATATTTTAAAGTTTTTAAATTGAGATCTATATTATAATTGAGCAAAGTTTCATGAACTATAAAATGTATACGTTTTTTTTAATGCCATAGGTGGCTAACAAGCAGACGGGCCTGATGATAAGCAATCTCCGTCGCCTATGGATACCTGCAACACCAGGGGCATCACAGATACGTTGCCGACCCTTATAGACTCTATTAACAGCCCTTGTAAGTTATAAGGTTCTAAAAAATTCGGACAGACAGACAGACGGACGGATAGAACGAATTTATAAGGGTTCCTTGTCGGGCTACGGAACCCTAAAAAGGCTTGTTCTTAAAAAACCTGATGTGGTCTACGATGCAGCACGCTTGCCTAGAAGAAACTGATTCACTAGATGCCTAGATTGTAACTATTGCGAACACCCATTCAGGCAGCACATTCCATAGACCAGCGGTTCGCACAATATAAGTAGAAAGTCAAACAGTGTCGCCTTTTCGTGCCCACTCTGGCCGCTCAACATCCGGTGAGATGGTGGGCAAGCGCAAGCCTATCTATAAACAATTATCAATATAAAAAACCGACTACATTAAAATGTCCAAACTGGACCAAATTGAAATGGAGCCACAAGGGAAGCACCAGCATTAAAAAAAAAAATACCATCAAAATCTGTTCACCCAGTCGAAAGTTCTGAGGTGACAAACATAAAAAAAAACAGTTGTCTGTAAAGTCGGTTTACGGACGATAATTTTACGTGATAACGTATGCGTCGCAAGCCGAACGCTTAGGGCGATCGTGCCTCTCTATCGCTTGTTCCGCGCTCTTGCTTGCACGCTCGGCTCAGGCGAAACGTGACAATGAGTCACAAATATACACAACTCTGTGCAATGAGTCATGCATTTTCGTGCGTGTAGCCGGCGTTCATCAATTTATAATAGACGTTATCACATAAAAAATATAGTCGAATTGAGAACCTCCTCCTTTTTGGAAGTGGGTTGAAAGTACCTTTCTTAGTGTCACCGTTTCGTGTAACCCAGTCTATTTTCAGACAGAAACTTGTCAGTCTGATGCTCTCAATAATCACTTTGTTATCGTCTTTACAAAAGCACTTTGTACGTGCGTGTTATTACCAAATTTCAAGGACCTATATTACAATAGACATCAATCATGACCCGTCGGTACTCTACAGCGATGTCGATTTTGATGTACGTACCATTCTTAAAACTAATAAACTAAAATGTCACTGTTTTTGTGTCATGTACACCGTCGTGTCGTGGAAGAGGTAATATTTTATGTTTTCAAAGTGAGCTAGTCTTTAAGTAACAGTTAAACTTTCGCGATTTAAACAAACATTTTAAATGTTTAACACTATATTGTTTTTTTTTTATATTTGTTTGGGACTAATCACACTTTTTTATTATTATTTGTGCTTGGACACCAACTCGCCTGATGTTAAGCGATGATGTAATTGTAGCCTACGGTGGATCACGCTTGCCTAGAAGAAACCGACTCAACTCTTCAACTCTTGACTTGAAGACACCCAGATTGTAACTATCGGGGAACACCCATTGAGGCTGTGCATTCCACAGACTAGCAGTTCGCACAATAAAGTGGAATCAAAGCGCTACGTACGGATTTTCGGAATGTCAACCATAAAGCGGTGTTGATTTTTCGTGCCCGCTCTGGCAGTCCGATAGAACACTTTATTTAATTTAGGTACAAATAGTTAGCTACTCGTAGGTACCTTTCGCTATACGTTTTGACCATGTTACAATGGCTGTGATCATGAGCTGACTGAAAACTGCGGGCAAATCTGGCAAGAAGCTTGATCTTGAAAAATCGCAAGGTGGTCACTACGACACACAACACTGACTGTATCGGTAAATGTCCTAGTACCTACACCGTGGTTTGTACAATTGCTTACTATGGGATACCACTTAAATCCATCTCCCCGGTTGAAATTGCGATGTTTTCTAATTTCTACTTCTTTAAAAACCATTCTATAATATCTATAAATATAAAAAACCGACTTCATAAAAATGACAGAACTTGACAGGGTTAAGGACTTATTTAGTCCCTCGAACTATTAGCGCCCTCGCTACGCACGGGTGCCAAACCCCGTCTCGGGTCGAAATAAGTTACTCTCACCCCTAGAATAACAATGTACTATAGCAACTTCAGATGTTTAGTACAAAACAGATTTCGAAAACATTTTTCATCAGCATTTCACAGGTTTTCCAATTGTTTCACAAGAAACAATAATCTACATTGAATCGCGTAGTGCGATGCCCTATTTTACAGCACATTGTTTTACTTGAATTTGAATCATGTTTGATCTATATTTTTACCTGAATACATAAATAAGTTAACTAACTCATTACTCGCTTTTGTCAATCATTGGACGGCATTGGAAGGTACTCGTGGGTTTTTAAGCATTGACTAGTCATCAAAAATTCAAGTAAAAAAAAGGGAAGTGGAGAATTTGATTATGCGTTTATTTACAGTTGTGCATCATCATCAGCCAGAAGACGTCCACTGCTGAACATAGGCCTTCCCATTTACAGTTGTCTAGAGGACAATTTCGAGCAATTTTACCACAAAATATGCCACATAGAGCAGCTGAACGGACTCTCCTGCTCACGGATTTCATGTATGGGGAATGTAATGGTACTTGGTACATATACAAAGACGTGAAGTAACACCCATACCCAAAGCAGATATTCCAATAAATTCATAATATAAATATCTGCCCGGCCGAGAATATAACCTGGGACCTTATATTCCTGCTACGGATTAGACAGTCGCGCTACCACTGATCCATAGCAGTCAGCAATAACCAATGAGATGAGGCACTTACGTACACCGCGTCTACCTAAAATATTGCTGCTCTGCTTACAAGAGTTCTATTAGTTTTCCTCAGGCGAAGCCGGGGGCAGAAACTCGTCTATCTATACCGGGTGTATCTTTAGATGATAGACATATTCAAGGATATAATTAACTGTATTGCAAGGATTTCAGTCAAAAGTGCTAACAATGATAAATAACGCTGGATGCGTCAATGGGCGCATTCTACACAAGACGGACAATAATTCAAAATAAAGGTTATTATCTTCAAAAGACAGGTTAGTTTACAACGGGATTAATCAAAAGGTCTCATAATAAATAGTTTTTAAATTGTGACCGACCCCGATATCTCTCGAAAATGGCCGCCAAGGTTGTCTATGGAGTGAGTTAGATTAGAGGCATCAAGGCATTTAGGCTTGGTGCGTTCGCACCCAGCACGCCACCATATATCCCTCGTTTGCCTGCTCTGAGGTAGAAATATATGAACATATGTACAAGCATATATACATACGTACACGTTAACCGCTATACCCTCTTATTTGAATTAGTGTTGTCAGGTAAAATTAATTTATCATATCTAGCTGAATAATCATTATTCTGCTAATGTTTGTTATAATAATTATCATGAATAACAACATAAGTTGAATTCGGCATTCCATGATTTGTTTATATTGGGCTGGTGCTGATTGAGTCTAATGGGTGATGACCTTAATACTACTGATCTATTGAAATCGGCTAGATGAGCATTAGAACAAAAGTTACAAAAATATTTTATCAAACATGAAATAAATACACACTGCCCACTGGCATTACAAAAAATTATCATTTGATTGAAAATGATTTTTCCGCCCTCGTGGGCGGACGATGACTCTACGCTAAATAGCCCCTAGCCTAGATATTTCATACTTCAATTGAGGATAATAAGGACTAATAAAATAATGTTTCACTCAAATATCACCCAATAAAGCCATCCAATTCCCGATCCGATGTACCCATTGCGTTTTCAATTTATTTTTCAAACATTTTATTATAAAAATGCAAATAGAAAAAAAATACTGTTTAAAAAAACTGATTTATGTATAATTAACTAAAAGTAAAGAAATTTGGCAGTGGAAATTCAGTAACCGTAAAAGACTTTTAGAGTTTCAGGAAAAATGAAAACCGGAAGTCCTAAAACGCGGGGCTTCGGAACTTATGAATATAACGAGATATATTTAAGTAATATATTCATAACAAATTAACTTTTTACTATAGTAAAAGTCACATCAGTTAAAACATTATGTGTAAACATTTATGTGTATAAAAAATTATGCTGAAAAAAAAAGACTTTCCTGTTGAGTCGTGGAAGAAGGAGTCGATTTTGGAAGACAAGATGACATTTCCATCCTAATTGTAAGAAGAATATCCTAAATTTAAGAAGGAAAAGGTCATCTTGCCTTCCAAAACCGATTCCTTCTTCCAAGACAACAGGAAGTCAGGAAGTTCCAAGACAGTTTTTTTTCAGTGCAGATATCTGTACTAGGCTCCCATGAATTTAGATAAGTATTTAATATTTTTCTTGGCAATACTAAGTTTTGTACCTGAAATACATACTTACTCGTATGACAAGCACATACTTTTATTTATCGGTACGTTAAATAACCTCATTAACCATGAGCCACAATTTTCCAAAATCAACAGCTTGCCAAAAAGTGGACAAAAAAATTCTCCACTTTTTACCATAACTTAAAAATTATGACATAACATCACCGCCATCAGCTGATCAGGAATATCTCTCTTCACCCAAACATTACATAATCTCTTATGTCACATTATTTTCTATGTATTTTTTCTAATCTACAAAATGTCTATAAACTTTTATAACATTACATCTGAAACTCACCGCTGAACGGTTGCGATAGGTGGAGAACTGTTTGAACTAGGATACCGGACGGGTCGTGTTTCTCACACCGCGAGTCGAGCCACACTGCGTCATATCGACCGCTCTGCCGCCGCCGGCACGCGACGACGTAGGGCTCCTAAGATGTCCCACTTATGTCAGGTAATATAATTTACCTTTTTCAGGACGGTACGTTAGTAGGTGTTGTAAAAGGGGGCACAAATTACCTAAACCAAGTCACGGTTTTGTTAACCTTTCGGATTTAGATTGCATTGGATAAATTACTCGTAATGTTTTATGGAGCGATGGTAGCCAGGCGGTAGCCTGTGCGCTTTACAATCTGACGGCACCAGGTTTGATCCTCGGCCCTGCCCTAATGACTTATTTAGTACTTTAGATAAAATTATGTACAGTTTCGATGCCATCATACAAAAAAGTGATAAACCGTCCATGAACCTCACAAGTTTAAAGACATTAGACATGCACTGGGCCAGAATATTAGATTAGGGCCCACCCTCAGTCTCTTTCTGAGAGAAAGCCAGTGACCCAGCAGTGGGAACATGATAGGCTGATAATGATGAACAAAATTATGTTTATTATCTTTTACGCTAGAGATAGTTTAAGGGTCAATGAGTGACATAATGACCCTTTTTACCATGAAATATACGGTTTTTTTTATCATGAAATGTTACGGTTCCTGAGGGACTGTCCACACGGGCCGAAACTGTAATTACATCACAAACTTCATCATCATCAGCCAGAAGACGTCCACTGCTGAACATAGGCCCCTCACCTTTAACTTCCACACTGAACGACATCCTGCCATCTGCATCCATTGGATGCCCGCAACTCTCACAATGACGTCGGTCCATCTAGTGGGAGGCCTACCTACGCTGTGTCTTCCGGTTCGTGGTTTCCACTCAAGAACCTTTCTTCCCCATCGGTCATCAGTTCTTCGAGTGATATGGCCTGCCCATTGCCACTTCAACTTGCAAATTTTAATAGCAATGTCGGCGACTCTGGTTCTTTGGCGAATATCTACGTTCCGGATTTTATCGCGCAAAGAAAATCTGAGCATAGCTCTCTCCATTGCCCGTTGTGTGAGTTTTTCCAGTAGGCCAACAGTATTAAGGAATACATCTCAGTACCATATGCCATCACTGGCAACACACACTGGTCAAATACCCTTTTGTCTTTAGGCACTATGGTATCTTGGGCGAGAAGATATCTCGCAATTTCCCGAACGCTGCCTATCCGAGTTGAATTCTTCGGGCAACCTCTTTGCCGAAAATCATAAACTTATCTTGGTTCAATTATTTATTAGCTCTGACAGGTGCAATAGCATTGTAAATAGCGAATGAAAACCATAAATTCAAATCAATTTTGCTGTTTTTGAACGTAAGACTGTAGCTGGTACCCGATATACCTACTTCAGTTTACAACTGTTTACAATGTTATTGCATCTGTCAGAGAAAATAAATGCTTAGACTAAATTAAAAGAGGACAAATTCATAAATATAAAATAAGCAAGTTAAAATACTGTCTTGGGTTAGTACTTATATATTATAAGTGTTTCTAAGAACGTAGAGAAGTGCATTTTTTTTGCAACGTTTTTACATAAATTATGTAAAAGGTGTGCTCTTTCACCTTTGCTTAGGTTTTAAATAAGACATTGTAGGTTTGCATCAATTTATTTACTTACCTAAACAGGCTGAGACGTGGTCCTTAACTGTTGGCTTTTTGGAAAAACTCAGAGTCACACAACGGGCAATGGAGAGAGCTATGCTCGGAGTTTATTTGCGCGATAGAATTCGGAACGTGTACTCGTATATTCACCAAAAGACCAGAGTCCCCGAAATAGCTATTAAAATTTGCAAGTTGAAGTGGCAATGGACAGGCCACATCACTCGAAGAACTGATGGCTGATGGGGAAGAAAAGTTCTTGAGTGGAGACCACGAACTCGAAAGACGCAGCTTAGGTAGGTCTCCAGTCTCCACTAAATGGACCGACGACATTGTGACAGTCGCGGGCATTCAGTGGATGCAAATGGCTGTAGTTCAGTGTGGAGGTTAAAGGGGAGGCCTATGTTCAGAAGTGGACGGCTTCTGGCTGATGATGAGGAAGCATAATTATAATAATCGACTCAAACAAACGAATAAATTGATCGCCTGGTTACACGTCACTCTATGATGATATATCAGTGATTGAACCTCATGGTGGGGTTATTTTCCCCGCAAATAGCTCCAGTGTCCCTCCACATTCTAACTCTTCTAATTACCGTACTTATTCTGGCAGGGAAGTGATACCTCCTGATCGGCGGACCTGCCCTGCTGGGCTAGCATACGCGCCGCGACCAAAATTTGTCGACTCTTTGCTAAAGCGAGACATGCGTATTCTATATAAATCGTAGGTACCTTGTCGCGTTCTCGCTCGACAAAGTGACGACAAGATTTTGTCGCGGTGCGTATGTAAGCCATGCTGGGGAGTTGCGCACTCGCACCGCGCGCTAGTATCTTAAGGTGATACGTTTCATGTTTGTCGGAAAATTCAAATTTCAAACAATTTTTTTGTCCTTGTAGCTAGGCCGGGTAATTATTGGGAAATAACACAGTGTTTGCGATAATTTTTGGTCGTTCTTTAAATTATCCTGTACAGCTATTAATCAGTTACTCACCATATTACTTACATTTGGCAATAAACCGTTTGAAACAGCAAAAATTTTTTTATTGACAAATGTATGTAATAATGTGCATTGGAGATAAATAACTTTACGCGAGTTTGTAAAGAATAATAATCAATTTTAGCAAACATTATGATCATTTACAATAATTACCCGGCCTAGCTACATGAACAAAAACTGTTTGAAATTTGAATTTCGCGCCAAACATGAAACGTATCACCTTAATACCTACAGAAGTGTCAACAGTGTTAGTAATATATAACATAACAAAACTTAGATATACTTACTTAAATAAATATTCTAATAACCTAGAAGATTAAGTTAAGATACTAACATACCATAAATTGTAGCATAAATAAAAATGCCAAGTATACAAAAAATAACTACATGCAATAAAAATGTAATTTATCTATTACATTGAATTAAAACTGAAACGCAAGTAATTAAGGAAATCAGCAAAAAACTTAACAATGATGATTGAAATTAAACAATAAATCTATCAAATTATTATAATGGTGGTAGCAAAAATAATTAAGCTTTGTTAACTAGAATATGATTAAAATACCTATGGTTACTAAAAAAGCAAATATTTAGTTCGGGAGATAGATTGGAATAAGTAGTCAATAAAAAATATAAATAGGAAAATAACAAAATCAATTTATTAATAAAAAATAAGGTATATGTAATAACTTGTATGGAATGTCTATTGTTAACTGCTTTATGAGTACTTACCCAATTAAATTTATGGGTTCAATAGGATTACTTATTTTTATCAGATTCTGTTACTTCATCTCTTTTGATTTGATGAGGGGATTGTAGGAAGATTTTAATAAAATATATTATTATTAAGTAAATGACGTATAAGTGAATAAATTAGTGATGTCTACGCAACTAGTTTCATTAAAATCGCTTGCTAGATAATATACAATAGTTTTTTTTCAGTTTATCCATTAAATTTTGTAAAATGGTTCAATTATATGTCATATTATTCTCCTAATTACTATCCTGTAGATAAGGTCTGTAGTTATTTTATTGACAGCCATTTAAAAGAAAACAATTGCTTGTTGCGTAAAACTACGTAACAAGCAATTGTTTTCTTTTAAATGGCTGTCAACAAAATAACTACAGACCTGGCTGAAAATGATCAATGTTAAGAAGAAGAAAAGAAGAAAGAGAAAAGTTTATTGTGGCCAACTACGTTTTAAAATCTACTAATAAACGACAGGGGGAAAAAGTCACAAATCGGCCCCAACTCCGGCCGGCTGTTTACCAGCGCTCGTCTTCCCTTGGATCTGTTTGGTGATGTTATTGTACAGGCAAATACAAAGTGCCCTACTACAAAATAAAATTAAAATAATTACGTTTCTAATCCGTACGGCCAAGGATTGGAACAACCTGCCGGCTTCCTTATTTCTTGAGAGATATAATCTGGGCCTATTCAAGGCAAGAGTGAATGGGTATCTTCTAAGTCTGCGTGCTTCATCTTCGACCACATCGTCGCTTACCAACAGGCGAGTTGGTGGTCAAACGCGGACTTATTCGCGATAAAAAAATAATATATAATTTAAAAGCATTTACTAATAATGATGACAAGAGGAGTTCTACACTAAAGTAGGTATAGTTTAATAATTGTTTTCAACTTTAAATGCAATACATTTGATTGTTATAAAGATTGACTTATATCATGCTTTAGAGTTTTTCTTGTTGCCGATTTGCAGTTATCAAAGCGCTTTGATTCCACTTTTATTGTGCGAACTGCTAGTCTGTGAAATGCGCTGCCGGATGGGTGTTCCCCGATGGTTACAATGTGGGTGTCTTCAAATCACGAGTGAATCGGTTTGTTCTAGGCAAGCGTGCTCCATCGTAGACCGCATCGCGCTTAACATCAGGCGAGTTGGCGGTCAAACGCAAGCCGATTTTTTTTAAGAATATAACTAAAACTTTTATCATTCTCTAGGTTCTTCACCAGCGGTGGGATATTATTCCAGCATTTACTAGCAGCATGAAACTGCCTCTGAAGGCAGCTGAGCTATGGCGCTGCGTGGGGAGAACTGATGCGCATAGACAGGACTCTTAGGACCCATGACTGGACATCCAAGTCAATTTCTCGTCTAGATAGTTAGGTTGTTACATAGCACAAAATAGTATACATGCTAAGTACAGTTTGCGTCAATGCTTAAGATTGTAATGTTGCGTCGCTATAGCGGTGATATTCGAAGTAAGGTGCGAAATGGTTGCATTTGTAGTCCCTGATACGTTTAAAAAAAACTGTTCGCGTCCACAAAAAAAAACATATCAGTCATAGGACTGCACGTCAGAAGTAAAAACTTAAGTAGTAATCCACCTATTCTACAAGAAATGGTGCTTTTTTAAAATACACGGTACAGAGCGTGACGAGACGCGAGTTCCATGATATTTGTTCACTCAAAAAGTGCTCAATAGTTAATGGTAAAGAAGTTTTCACTTCAATTCAGAAACGTTGTGAGGTAACAAAGTATTTTTAGTATTTTTCCAGAATCCACGCCCCCAAGCGTAGAAGGTAGGTTCACTACCAACTGAGCCACCGGGGCGCTCTTTATTGAAACTGTTGTACTGTTAAAAAAGGGTTGAATTAGACATGACCATTCCACCCTCTTTGGCCTGTTTAGCTATATGTTTATTAAAATGCGAACAAATTAAATAGTATGTTTCAGAAGATGATTTTTGTATAATTTTTTGGCTGGAACAGAACTGAACTTATCGGCAACGAGTCTTTGGTTCAGACTATATTAGTCTTGAGCATCGGCGCAAAGTTGCTAGTCTATCAGTTTTTTGTCGGATACATTTCGGAGAGTGTGCATCGGATACCCTTCTGCCCATTTTTCTATCAGACTGCCAGAGCTGGCATGAAAAATCGACACTGCTTTATGGTTCATATTCCGAAAGCCCGTACGAAACGATTTGATTCCACTTTTATTGTGCGAATTGCTAGTCTGGAATGCGCTGCCTGAATGTGTGTTCCCCGATAGTTACAATCTAGGTGTCTTCAAATCACGAGTGAATCGGTTTCTTCTAGGCATGCGTGCTCTTGGCTTCTAGGCATCATCGCTTAGCATCAGGCAAGTTAGCGGTCAAACGCAAGCCTAATAATACATAAAAAAAATAAAAAGCAGCCAAGAAATACCTATTGAAAAATAAAACAACGAGTAATATGGTGTGATAATTTTAGTACATGTAAATACTTATTTACTAAACATTTTGATTTTTCAATTGGTCTTATCACTAGTAATTTATCATGGCGTATTTTTTTTATAATTCACAAAATAGGTACGCTCATCTTGAAAAAAATTTACAATTTTTTAGAAACTTATTAGCTAGAGTAGACATTATGAGTATTATGATCTTATTCCTACGTCGGACTTCCACTACCGTACATCCCGACACCGTCAAAAAGCTCACCCCCACATCTTGAAAAGCTGGAAAACCGTTTGATTTTTCAGCTTGTTATTCCGCGGACCTGCAAGGTGTGTATCCTTCCCCCAAAGGTCTTCCCGCTGAGTTTCAACATGAAGCGTTTCAAAAACTGTATCTACAACTACCTCTCCGGGCTGGTAAAGCATTGTCAACACTGTGTTGCAGGTGTCCATAGGCGATGGTTTTTGCTTACCATCATGCGTACCACATATTTATTTGCAGCTTCTTATTTAAAAAAGCGGAATTCAATTAAATAATGGTATTTTTAACCCTTGATGCAAAAGTGGGGCATAATAAGTTTATAGTGTGTATCTGTATGAGTATGCTGGAGGAGGCCATTACCCAGAAGGGGTCTAACCTATAAATATATCTAAAATTAACCCCTATTTCTCCTGGTCACGCTATAACTTGAGAACGGCTTTACCGATTTCATTCATCTTTTTTAAATGATTTCTTATACTTTGTAGAACATTCTTACATTTAAAAACGGCTGGACCGATTTGGATGAAATTTTGTGTTCCTGGAGGGGGTCATAGTAGAGAGGCCGAAGGCCGAGCTAACACCGTGCAAAGTCGGGGCGGGTCACTAGTCCTATATAAATAACGAAAAAACAACCTAAAAATTAAACATTTAAATAAATAATATATGTATACATAGATAAATAAAATAACATTTATTATGCAAAACGTAAGGCCCGATAAATATGAAAACATGTGTTCGAATCGCGAAAGTTTAAAAATTACTATTGCTAACCGATACGGGCCGGAGGTTGCAAATAAAATCCGTCACCTGGAATTTCTCCGAAAGAAACGTGCGCGTCAAAATACATCACTGATATTTTTAACAAAATGTCGTGATTGGGACTTAATACCTACGTGTGTTCGTATACGGCCGCGTAGTGATATTGCGTGCTTCGGAGAAATTCTGAGAAATGCGAGTGTCCGTCTTTTAAAACAATTAATACGGAATTGTCACTACGACATCGACAGAGTGAACTGTGAATTGTACCAAGTGCATAGTGAGTGTAGTGCGGTATTGTCTGGTGATGATTTTGATTTGTGTGATCGGATTACCTATCAACAAGCGTCTCGTACCTATGATCTGTGCAGTACGGGGCATGACAAGAAGTTGGGAAAACTTTTGGCTCGCCGTGAGTACCCCAACAATACCTTTGGAAGTGCATCTGACACATGTTTACCCTTAACGCAGACAGATACAGTGGTAAATTTATCAAACATCGCATTAGATAGTTCAACACAGAGTATTTTGGCAAGGGGAATGAATTTTGCATTAACACCTAAACGGATTCCGTATGAAAACGTAATTTGTAGCGTAGAGGAAGCAATAATACGAAACAAGGTACCGTCCAATGCAGCCGAGTCTCTTAGGCAGGATGTGTCTCGTGTGCTACGTAAAGCTAGGCTACCTAAGAGTAATGTCACTACAGAAGAGCGTCTGGCGCTGAAAAAGATTCGAGATAACGAGAAGGTTTTAGTGCTTAAGGCTGATAAGGGAAACGCCACTGTAGTAATGAACTCGAGTGATTATGACACGAAATTACGGAGTTTGTTGAGTGATACCAACATATATAAACCGGTATCATATAATCCCACTGCCAGAGTAACACGCCGTATTCGGGCCATAATAAAGGACTACAAAGAACTTTTCACAGAGGACGTATTCGAAAACCTACATAGGCCTAGGGTTGTACAACCTCCCAAACTGTATGGGTTACCGAAAGTTCATAAGAGCAATATTCCCTTACGTCCTATCGTGAGTCAAATAGACTCGCCCACCTATTGCTTGGCGAAATATGTAGCGTCGAGGCTGCAGCCACTGGTGGGTAGCACCCCGTCTTTTGTGAAGAATTCTCATCACTTTGTTGAGATCGTTGGGAACCTTAGTCTGGAACCAGATGACATCATGGTGAGTTTTGACGTGGAATCACTTTTCACCAATGTTCCAGTGAAGGAGTGTCTCGAGGTTGTCAGGGATTTGTTGAAAGAGAACCACCTACCAGAGAACTTAATGGTTTTATTAAGGAATTGTCTAGAAGGGAACTTCTTTCTTTACGGCGGACAATACTACCTCCAGATTGATGGTGTCGCGATGGGAAGTCCAGTGGCACCGGTGCTGGCTAACATTTGGATGGAACATATTGAGAAGTCTATAAATCTACAGTCACCTACAATAAAAATGTGGAAAAGGTATGTAGACGACGTTTTCTGCGTAATGAAGGGAGATAGACAGGCAGTAGACCAGTTCGTGGATCATCTCAACTCGATTCACGCCAACATTAAGTTTACGTATGAACTGGAGGTGGAAAGAACTTTGCCGTTCCTGGATGTCAAAGTGATGGTGAGGTCCGATGGCTCGTTAGCTCACTCGGTTTATAGAAAACCTACGCACACGGACAGATACCTACACGCTACGTCACACCATCACCCTCGCCATCTGCAATCGGTGGCCAGGTCTCTGTTGGACAGAGCGGACGCCCTCTGTGACCCTGAACATGTAGGGGCTGAAAAAAAGGCATGTTCAGGAGGTACTTAAAAGAAATGGCTATGGTGTGACTAAACGCGGTCGGGCAAGACGCAAATGCCACAAGAGAAGGACTGACGTCGAGCGGCAACCGGCTTTCATGCCTTACGTTAAAGGAGTAACGGATAAAGTAGGGAGCTTGCTGAAAGAGTACTCCATCAAAACAGTGTATACCCCCTTATCAAAGTTGGCGAGACACGTGAGGTCGCCGAAAGACGTTATTCCTTTTCAGACCCCTGGTGTGTACAAGGTTGATTGTAGCTGCGGTAGTTCCTACATAGGTCAAACAAAGCGTACCATAGCAGAAAGGATCAAAGAACATATCGCAGCCGTCAAAAATCGCCAGACACAGAAGTCGGCTATAGCAGAACATTTGCTTGAGTCGGGGTCCGGTCACTAGATCGAGCTCCACGATCCGAAGGTCCTCTCCACTGAACGGCATTATTTTTCAAGAATGGTTCGTGAAGCGGTTGAAATCAGAAAACATCGCAATTTCAACCGGGAGGATGGATTTAAGTTAGCGGCGTCATGGAATCCCATAGTAAGCAAATGTACAAACCGCGGTGTAGGTACTAGGACTTTTACCGATACAGTCAGTGTTGTGTGTCGTAGTGACAACCCTGCAATTTTTCAAGATCAAGATCAAGTGAGGGTAGGAGAACAAAATATCCGCTCTTCTCGCCGGACTCACCCGCAGTTTTCAGTCAGCTCGTGACCACGGCCATTGTAACATGGTCGAAACGTCGAGCGAAAGGTATCTATTTTTACCTATATTTAATAGTGCGCGATAAGTCCCGATAAATATGAAAACATGTGTTCGAATCGCGAAAGTTTAAAAATTACTAAAACGTAAGGATTAAGAAATAAAAGGTCTACATCTTAACACGGGCTCGAAACAGCGCAGTGAAAATCACGCAAACGTGAACCTTAACGCGCCAAGATACGGTTTGCTGTCGCGCAACTTTTCGCATCACCTAAACAGAATTGCTTAATACAGGTTGCAACTCTAAGCGCGGGCACGAATAGGTGCAGTTTGCAAAAACCACGCGAACGTGACTACCTGGCAAGCAAATGTGAACAGGTAAGTCAATATAGGTAACTACACCGATCTGCTAACCAATCGAAATTGATATCATAGGTTAGATATTTTAATTACAAAACCAATCATTTAGGCTTGCCTGCAAAAATCGTACATTAAATATTATTGCCAAGTTAAAAACTTGCTATGAACACTTTTTGATAGGCAAGTTATCATAGGCATATTTGTTTATAAATTATATTTGATTAAAAATACGTCTCATCTGATTATCAGATCGGCGAAGGTACAATCTTCGTCCACACTGCAACATAACATCATGTGAGCTGTGGTTAAACGCCAACTAAAACTTCACTGCGACATATTTAATTAGAATAAATTTCGATAATATACACGATTACCTAAACATAGTTAAATGTAAAAAAACTAAATTAAATTAAAAAATAACAATAAAAAACACTAAAGTTTAAAATAATTCGAATTATAAATTGGCCCTGGTGTTGTGTTTTATATCATCAACACAATTAAAGCCTAGCACATAGCACCAAGCAATAACTTATTTCGTTAGAACTTGTCTTTAAATGTATATGCCTTATACTGTTAGTATCTTCGTTCATGTTTAAATCAAATGTCTCAATTTTTAAACATATTTTCACAAAATTTTTGTTCAGCCTTTCTTGTTCTACTGATGGGTAAATTCCTTTTTTTTATAACTAATTCAAAAGTTTGACGACCGCCAGGTTTCGAACCTGTGCAACAATTCAGGTAAGATTGATTTGCTACAGGCTTTCAAATTCTTGAACTGTCTTCTTGCAACCGGGCTAAGTTTTGGTGGCGCCATCTATAAATTCTAATATACAAGTAATTACTCAGCTGAACGGTTCTTACTGGCCAAAATTGACAGAGAGATGTCGTTTTCTGCTAACTAAAAAGGCGAGTGCTTTTCATGAAAGAATAAATTCCACGGCATACAGCGGAACTAAATTTCCATGTTGTAGTATTTTGACGCCTAGTGAGATTTTTGTTAATTTTCCAAAGTGTAAATGCCTAAAGTTGTCAAAAGTGCTGCTCGAGATATGATACTGATAGTGATTGATACGCGATGACAGCAGCGCCACGTCTTGGGGTACTTCTTTCATGAAAAGCACTCTAATCTTCTTTTTCACCAATCCATTTTCAATAGGTGACACTGAAGTTAGGAGTCGCTTTAATTTTTAATAGTTAACTATGGTTTTGATGTGAGTGAGTCAGGCTGTCAGTTTAAAAGTTGCCTATCATTTGGCACCCTGAATCGTAACTTTAGGTGACATCTAACGTCACTAGTTACCTAAGTTTGGTGAAATGTTTTTTCCTTTGGCAACTTCTAATTATTTAGGCATCTGATTTTAGTGACTCCTAGGGTTACTAAAAACGGGTAATTTCAAATTCGTTCGAAAAGTAATTCTCCTCTTATTTTTATAGTTTGGGGTCTCATGAAAGGGCCTTAGAGGCCCTTGTTCACAAATTTAGTCATGATGCTTTATGTCATTTAAACTGTCGTTACAAAAGTGTGCTTATAAACCCATAGTTATGGCTGAGTTTATTCCTAATGTATTTGTTTATGTATTTCCATACATTATAAAAATTTCAATGCTAATGAACGTCAAAGTTCAACACCGAGTATCCAATTTAAAATTTTCAGTAAAAAATATCGTATCTACAGTTTGGCATCGATTTGACACGTGAATTTGCCACGTCTGATTTCCCGGACAATCTAAATTCAGCTACCTTTGCGTGTTTAGGGGTAGTTCTCAAAACAGTTTTAGTTTCCTACTATACCAATGAACCGAATTCTTCATGTTTTTACTCCAGTTTACGAGCTTCAAAGCTAGAAATATAGCCGTTTTCTTTTGCAAAACTCGATTCGTTCGATGTATTTTCTTTCTCATTTAGGTGTTGATTTTTGTGGCCATTTTTAATACTAACTTTTGTATGGCCTTTCACATGTCCGTTCAGTTTATCAGCTGGTTTTTTTATGTAGGTTTTAATGTAAAAGTCGATGAATAACATTAAAATGAAGAGATTTTGTGGCAGAAACACGGCACTCGTCCATCGCGGGTACGCGCAATTTGGCATAAAGACGATGACAGCCATATGAACCACACACCAGAAGAATTGAATCTGAAATAAATAACGAAAATATTAATTTTGCTTTAAAAACAACAGGCTGCAGTGGCTCCACCATGTTGCGCAGATGGAATAGAATTGAAAATTAGGCCGTGAATAGAGCAGATTTGGGACGAACGACTGGACGTAGCCCAGTAGAACGTTCCAATTGCTTATGATCTGAAGCCGTGGAAACTGATCTGTGTGAGCTGCAGCTGCCCGATTGGTATGATGTCATGCAGTGCCAAAATCCACTTTGGAGTCATTACCCCGGTATGTACGTCTACGTATCAAAAGACTGTTCTAGAGTCAAATTTTGATTTTGTTGTTTTTATTTTGAAATAAAATATAATAAATAAAATATAGATAGAAATAAACGATGAACTCTTTAAAATTTATAATTTTTATTTGATTAAAAATAACAATAAACTTAACAAAAAATATATCTATTAGCTCCCTTGACAGAGTAAAAATTGCTCGAAATGCCAGCAAAGAGCTGCTTAATTTTTGGTAACTAAGTAAATAAGCGCCCGAATTTCTGCCCCCGTAGCCAATCACAAACGTTTAGTCAGGTCCCTAAATAATTCATGATCGACCTTCCTGCACGGAACTGAAAGCTTGACCTCAAATGGCCAGTCCAAATCCACATTTATTTATGCTGTTTGATAATTTCAGTGGCTTATGCATCAGCACCAACTCGATTAAGTGCCACTTCATCTTCTACGTAATAAGAGTCACCTTGTCAGGTATCGTTCTCACTCTCTTGGATCGTATTACATTGCAGGGATTACTGTTTTTTATTTATTTATGTATTTTATTTTCATCATTACTATACAGCTTAATTTTCATCATCAACATCATCATGATTTTAGCCATAGGACGTTCACTGCTGCACATAGGCCTTCAATGCTAGTTGGTCACCAGATTACCTAGTTGAAGTGGCAGTGGGCATGGCACATAGCATGCAGAATAGATGACCGATGGGGCCGAAATGAAATCTCGAATGGAGGCCACGGACCAGTAAACGCAGCGTAGCGCACCCATAAGATGGACGAACGAACTAAAAGAGACCGTATGAAAAGGCTGGATGTAGCTCAGCCCTTTTGGAAATCTATGTCGGTTACCTATATCCAGCCGTGGACGTTCTGTAAGTGAAATGATGATGCTGAATCAACCTCAGCTTTGGTGATCTTGCAATTGCTGTTGAATTATTATCGATGGTCGTAGTAAAAACGTGTACGATATACCAACTCGGTTATTTGTATATTACAGTTAGTGTATCTAATTAATTAACACAATTATTACACATTAGCTTCGTTTCGCTTATTAAACATTCGTTAGTGTATTAAATTGGGAATTATTTATATTTAACGGTTATTATTAATATGAACTAAGAAATAAGGTTAAAGTGATAAATTCATCAAAATTAATCATTTGTTCATACACGTAGTAAATTTAATAAATTGTTTGAAAAGTAGGGTACGCGAATGGCAACTACGAGTATTCGGTAAAATCATTCAAACTTACAATCTGCAGTTGTGTGATATACTTCTTCCACCATATGGAGTTCTTCGCGCTGGGAACAGCGACTGTGTACAGATAGTACGAATACATGACAACGTGGACGAAACAGTTGATCACTCCTATAAAAGTTCCATGACCACCTGGTGACAAAATACACGTTTAGTACGCAGCGGGTCTACTATTGACTATTTTCTCGGCCATGAACGTTCTATATAAATAGTATTAGGGAACCGCTGGTGGCCGAGCAATCTGCACTCGGTTTGATTCTTGGACTAATCACTTATTTAGTTCTCAAATAAATTGTGTGCAGTTTCAATGCCATCTCTCAAAAACGGCGAAGGAAAACATCGTGAGGAAACCGGTATGTCCCAGAACCTCCTCAAAATATATCTAAATGACATTTATTGGAGCCCATCTTCTCTCTCTTGATTTTTTGGCAAAAAATGTGTAGAAATGGAAGTAACATAAAAAAATAAGCCTCGATGCAAACAACGGTGTTATAAGTTTAACTTATGTATCTGTCTGTTTTATTTATTTATTTTAGTTCTTTTTTGTTCGAAAGGTGAATCGATAGTGTACTTAGCTATGATAAAAAAAACAGCCTTTGAAGGCCTTCAGTTCTTGTCGGGTGATTTTTAATTAATTAATTTAGATTTTGACTATAGACAGGCCTGCTCTCAGACAGAGAGGATAGACCCTTAATGCCCTTGTCCACCATGCTGGCATAGTCACAGAAAAGGCGGTAAATAGAACGGAAATGAGAAAGAAACTCTGTCGCCAGATATTGTGACAGATACTTGATTAAACATTCTTATTTATGTCAATGCGTCGAACTCCGTCTCACAGTTGCTAAGGGTTTATATGGGTGCAAGTGGCTACAACAAATTTCTTACAAAAATGCCTTGACAACCGTTCTAATTTAAAGAAAAAAAATCTTTTCTGTGGGCCCAGTGCATATTGAGGAATATCATGTCTTTGATCTTTTGAGGTTCTTGGACATACTAGTTTCATCACGATGTTTTGCTTCACCGCTTTTGAGTTATTTAGTATGTTTAAATAATCTATTGGATTTTCTACTGAATACTGATCAATATACCTTAAAAATTATTTCGGTGTGGCAATTATTTGCGATTGTGAGTACTGAGAGTTTGATCAGAGTACGTATTACGAGTTTTTCCAATGACGGTTACTTATTCGATCACGACCTTGACTACAATTTGTATAAAATACGAGCAGTGCCATCTAGCGTCATCTAAATGGCACTGCTCTTCATACATATCATACGCGATCGAATAGATAAAATATTTCACGACAGACTTAGCGTTCATGTTTTTATTTTCACGCAAAACGGTTAATTTTTTTATACCTAATTTCAATTCTCACATAAATATCAAATCCTTATAAGGTACTTTCAAAGTTTTAAAAGTTTTTTTTTTATAGAATCGACAAAAATGAATCGAATGATAAGCGACGGTGTGGCCGAGGATGGAAAGTTCGCAGTAAAGTACGTCGTATTTTGTAATTTTGGGGTTTTAATGATTCACAATGGACGGTTTTCTGACAGCTCTAGGAACATAGTTCTGCAGCCATCGATAGATGGCACTGAAGGTACATAGTTTAATATTTTTGCATTTGTTCAGTCAAACCTACAATACAACAAAGAGGAGATATTTTATAACATGGCTAGGTAAGGCACACTTATGCACTTATTAATTTGTATTGTGTTGTGGACAAACAAGTACTTTAGTAGAAAAATAAACCACAAATTATTATAGTACGAAATAAATTAAAAAAAACATGCATGAGAGATAGTGTCAGACAGACGCATAGATATTGTCTGTCTATGAGACCAAGCATTTCTTTTATTGGCCTTTCTTTGTCTGTGGTTTTGCAAAACTTCATAACCATGTCTCGTCACGCTATCTATATTATATTTAAATGAACTATTTTTTTTATATGCCTTGTAGAAAATTTCCAATACCACAGCATAGCAGTCCTATTCTATAATGGTCTTTGTTTTTCGCGGTAACGTGCGTCTCAAGGAAATTATCGATTCGCTTTTTCCCCCAGATATTTATTTATTCAACACAAATTAAAAAAACAGAAAATTTACGAACACTTAAAATATTAACTAATTATTAATAAATATTCGCTTTTCTTATTTGTTATTTGCAGTAATGTAGGAGTCGGCAAACGTAACTAGATAAAACTTCTACTAGGCACTCTGAACATCGTATTTTTTTTTTTTTTTTTTATGATAAGTACTGAGTGACGAGACGAGCGAAGTCGCTCGCCTGATGGCTCTTTACGCTTGCCCATAACAGCTCAAAGCCACTCAGAATTTTGAACTACAACAGTTCAAAACCCTGGATGGCAATGCACTGCGCTCGTCACCCCGAGTTATAAGATGTCAAATCTCTGTGTGCCCTGTAATTTCGCTGGAAACATTGCCCTTCAATCCGGAACACAGTAGTGTTTGCACACTACTGCTTGGCGGTTGAATAACTGGCAAAGGTGTGGTACTTCCCCAGGTGGCCCCTGCAAAAGAGTCCTACCCCTACAAACATATTGCGCTTGCATTGATAATGTTTAAATAAACGGTAGTGAACTTTACCTGGTAAGTACGTCACAGCACCCCATATAAGGAGCACCATTCCAGTATGGTGGTAGATATGTAAGAATGAAATTTGTCTGTACTTCTTTCTGAACACGAAGAACATCTGAAACGTGAAATACTCGAAATAAATTTGTCAAAAAATATAAGTAATTCGTCATTAGAGTCACCCGGAACGGTGGTCCAGTCTTGCGCAAAATAACATAGCCTACTTCAATCTGGTCATAGCTAGGCATATTCGTGAAAACCGCATTTAAATCCGTCCGCATTTTCTTCCACGGGTTTAGGCGATGTGCGTGAACAAACAAACAAAAATTCTAAAAACTGCCTTAACATGTTCAGCTGCTTATTTTAAGTCGCCCTGTGTGAAGTATTGATAGAAGCATAACAGTAAAAACACCGTCAACTGTTTTCATTTCAAAAAGATAAATGTGACCACAGTGCAGAGCATGTTTTGAAGTTTTCTTTTTGTCTAAACTCTAAACCATAAAAAGTAAATCATGTCATGTCGGGATGATACATCTCGGAAATTTGACTGTCCAGCTTCGCTCGTTCGAATTTTTCTATGACCATGCAATTTCTGAACTATATGAATACGACCACAAGTATGATGGCTTTGGCCACGGAACCCTGACATATGTTTGTCTTGCAAAATGCATTGGATTGACAGTAACCAAATCAAAAAGAAACGAATATATACGCAGAATGAAAACTTCGGATAATAAAACTAAGACAATGTGGAAAATAATAAAAGAACGTACAAATAAAAACATAAAAAAGCATAAAAATAACATTAAACTAAAAATAAATAACAAAATAATTTCAGAACCACAACAAGTAGCAGATGCGTTCAATGAGTACTTTGCATCGGTAGGAAGTGTAGGTGGAGGGAGGCCGGCAGCGCGTGGCCGGTCGCTACTCCAGCCCATTAGTAACTCGATGTTTTTAAGTCCTGCTGAGCCGCGCGAAATATATTTAATAATCAAAAACTTGAAAAGCAAATATAGTTACGGAGTTGACGAACTACCCCCAATCCTAATAAAATACTGCGCTGAAGAACTAACTTTACCGTATTACTTGCTGATCAACCAATCCTTCACAGAGGGTTCGTTCCCAGATCATTTGAAAAAAGCTCTAGTTAAACCAATCCATAAAAAATCTTCCAAATTAGAACCTAGTAATTACAGGCCAATAGCACTCCTACCTACCTCTTCAAAGATTTTTGAAAAGGTAATGCTAACGCGTCTTAACTCTTTTTGCGAAAAATTTGAAATCCTCGATGACTCTCAAAATGGATTTAGAAAAAACCGCTCAACTATTTTGGCAGTATATAAATTAATTAACGAAATTTTGAACACCATAAATGATAAAAAATACGCAATTGGCATCCTTTTAGATATGACGAAAGCATATGATAAAGTTCAGTACGACATACTTTTAGATAAATTATATGGTATAGGCATACGCGGTATAGCACACCAATGGTTCAGCTCTTATCTAAAAAATCGCGAACAGTGTGTAGAAATTGAAAATTTTGACCCTAACACTGGTATGATAGATATAGCTAGATCAACCCCAACGCCAATTAATAATTCAATTCCCCAAGGAAGCGTCGCTGCATGCATCTTATTTTTAATTTATATTAACGACCTTCCGAAAATAATAAATGAACCCTGTGTACTTTTTGCAGATGATATCTCTATCTTGACATCGTGTAATAGAAATAATAATTTGAATGAAAAACTCACTGACATATTTAATAATATAATTAATTGGATGACCGACCACAACCTTGACTTAAACTTCTCAAAAACAGCAATCATACAATTTAGACCCCATCAAAAAGCCCCTCTTGACATCAACTTTTCATATAATAATATTAAATTAGAATGTGTAGACGCAGCTAATTTACTAGGCATAGACATTGATACGCATGTAAATTGGAAAAGTCACATAAAAAAAAAAAAAAAAGCTAAATTGTCAAGTTTCACATACGCACTTAGGGAACTACGCCGTGCTACTAACTTAGACACAGCTTTAACAGCCTACTACGCATACGCATTTTCGTGGCTCAGCTATGGCATCACTCTCTGGGGCAATAGTGTAGACGCCACAGATCTCTTTGTTGTTCAGAAGAAATGCATCCGTATCCTCGCCAATATCAAACTCCCAGACATCAGTATACCAAATTTCCATAGACCATATTTTATTCAATATAAAATTTTAACTATCGCCTCTCTATATATATTTGAAAATTGTAAATTTGTTAGAAAGTACCCACAATTTTTTAGAAAATTAGTTGAAAACCGAAACTATCGAATACGGTCTAACTATAAACATAAATTAATGTTACCGACATCTAAATTAACAATGCATAGCTCCGGCCCAAATCCAATGGCCATCAAAATATATAATAAACTACCAGTACAGATAAAGGATATAGAAAATGAAAATAAATTTGACAAAACCCTAAAAAACATGTTGCTAGCAAAATGTTATTATAGCATAAACGAGTATTTAGAAGACAAATCAATTATGGAATAAATCGATCCGCTCCGCACTATATTGCCATACCCAATCAGGGTTATTATTATGTATTACCTAATTTAAACATGCTACCTAACATCTGTATGTGAACTTCATAATAATTATGCAATAAATTATTGAGTATTGAGTATTGAGTATTGATTGAATCACCAAAGAGGTTGTAAGGCCTATGTTTTTATAACATCCTTGATTTACACGTTCATTCATCTAAGAAGGTTAAGGAACCTTCTTTAAATTTAAACTGATTTTTTATAATGGCTATGGCAATAACATTCTCTTTACTTTGGACCTCCTTGCTTGCGGCTATGTGACGATCCTCATATTACGTTTCGGGTAGCGAAGAAAATAATCATTGATATTTTAATTTCTTTTATGTAATAATAAAGAATTAAAATAAATGATATAACATAGCCTATGTTTTAATCTGGTAATTTCTAAGCATATTCGTGAAAACCGCATTTAAATCTGTCCAGTGGTTTAGGAGATGTGCGCGGACAAACAAACAAACAAAGAGACAAACAAACAGACAAAAACTCTAAAAACTGTCCTATCGTGTTCAGCTGCTTATTTTAAGACGCCCTGTGTGTTTTTTTTTGTTATCTCGCAATTACAGTTTTTTTTATCTCTACGGTTTTATATATAGATTACAGGAGCCATACAAAGTTCTCTTTTAAATATCAACAAAATATAATATGCATATTATGATTACGGATATTTTTATATTTAGACACAAAGTTATATGAAACAGTGGGAATCATTATACCTAGCACTTGTTTAATACAAGTTACCAGTCCATTTACATTAGTGAAAGAAATCAAAGCTATTCCTAAGAATAAACAATTTTCCATTGTTTGATAATGTCAAGTGACAAGGCTCATTTTTTAAAATGTGGTTCACATTTACTTAGCATTACAAATTAGATATAACGGACAGGGAAAAAACTAACCCGTCATTGCGACGTAATATAAAAATGTACATCACGTAAGTCGACACCGGCCCACCGGCTTATTTTGCAAGTAAGCGTACAGCGTACAGCAAGCGATTTTGACAAAAGCATTCATATAAATAAAATTAAGCTACGTATCTGTGATGATGTGTGATTGCTTACCATCAGGCGACCCGTCAGCTTGTTTGCCAAACAAGGCATTTAAAAAAAAATGGTGGACGACATTTCAATGTTTAATCACTGACGCAAAAACAGGGGTGTTATTAGTTTAACGTGTGTATCTGTGTGCCAGTATGTCTGTGTGTTTGATTACCTGTGTATCCGTGAATCTGTGTGTGAGAATCTGTGTATCGGCGTGATCTGCACCATTGATGGTGCAAACGGTACCTCCGACGGGGGTGTGTCTGTGTATTTGAGTTTATGTGTACCTGTGTTTATGTATATCTGTGTGTCTCTCTGTGGCATTGTACACAAATAGTTGTGTTGTTGTTTTTTGTGTTGTTGTTGTGTGTTGTGTTGTTGTGTGTTGTGTTGTTGTGGCTGTTTGTTGTTTGTGTTGTCTGTGTGTGTGTTGTTGTTGTTGTGTGTGTGTGTGTGTGTTTGTGTGCTGCTCCCAAATGGCTGAACTGATTTTGATTTAGTTGTTATTTGAAAGGTTACTTGATCGTGATTATTTAGCTAAGATTCAATAAAATCTGTTCATCTTTCAAAATTACCAGTTCTGTCATTGGGGTTTTAAAAAAACAGTTTTTACTTGTTATCGTAAAGAGAAATGTCAATTTTATAATCGCTACTTTTACTTACGGTATCAGTCAAGTCTATGACTTTGGTCAACAAGTAGTAGTAGGCCGTCGTAGCAATTTCCATCGCTCGAGGTTCAGTGGAAGTGTCCACCGGCTCACAAAACCATTTGTAGTCCCAACCCCATGCCAGTTGTATAGACTGTAAAAGAAAGGAGGTGTGTAGATAATGCTACATTATGCACTGCAGAGGCCAGTAACAGACGCATTTATGGAAGTATGTAAGAGATGCGTAGCCAAAGCTAGCATACGTGAGCTTATGTTTTTTTTAACTATAATATAATATTATAATAATAATTATCAATATAAAAACCGATTTCATAAAAATTAGAGAACTGGACCAAATATGCGCCCTCTATCCCATAGCGCGTGCATTAATTAGGCACTATTGGTTTTAGGTTAAAAACACGCTTTTGTGACTCGTAAAGAGGCGACGCTATAAACACACATACGCATACGGGGAGGTGAGGAGAGACGGGAGAGTGGGTCGACAGTGCGCTGATCGGCTCCATGATAGAGGTTCTTGATTGCCGCGGCATGATGATTGGCGTCTTTACCGCTAGATGGCTCTAGTAATGTGATTAACCAATGAAGAGTTCACTGCCCGCCTCTTGGCTCCATCATCAGATCAGTTTGATGGCACCAAATTATTATATTGTCATCTGAGTAAGTAAATATACTTGCTAAGTTTCAAATTAGATACGATTATTACAATAGGGTATTTGACTATATTAAAAATATAATTAATACTGGTGTAATCCTAGAAGATTATTATTTTCAAAAAGTATTTAATGACTAAAAACTAAAAAATAAAGTCCCTATTTCTAGAAAAATACATAATAAAAATATGTTTTTCACTGATCACGTGACTTGACTTTAAACGCTCTATGTTAGGCGAATGTCCTTATGTCGTCACAGAAAAGTAAATAGAGGCAACAATTGTATGGCGAGATTAACTCGTTTGTTTATGTGTGACGTCACTAATGTCACGTGACTCCATGAATGTCAAAGGTAGCGTTTACGCGTTAGTTTAATAATTTGAATTTTGATCCGTCATTTAAAACACAAATACTGAAAATTATGAGGATTAAATTACAAGATTGCTTTATTTTAATGTAATAAACAATTTAAAATGGTTTTGTAAAATCAGTCAAATACCCTATCGACTTCACGGTTTGATTACATGTTTGGTAAAACTAAAATAAATCATGTAATAAATGAAACGTACTTACGCGTATAAAAATATAAAGACAGGCTGCGACTTGAAGAATGTTATACACGATTAATACTTTGTCCAAGTTATATGCAGGTCGTTTCCGCATCCACTGTGGTCCCCACTTGAATATAATCATGAGGTAAATACCTAATATTGTAAGTACTTGGTAAGGTTTTGCTGCTAGAAACCATGGTTTTGTTCTTGGGTCTGAAAACACAAAACAAATATATTTGGGTACACACAAAATATTAACGGCCTTACTTACAGACCTTACTTAAGTTAAACAATGCTTGAAATTGTACTGTTTCATTTTCGCGCTTTAAGATTCCGTCAGCGACAGAAATTTAAGCATTGTTTAGCTTAAGTAACGTTTCTAAGTAAGGCTGTAAATAAATATATAGTTAAAAAACAAATCACCAGTTTTCATATCTAATAATCCATGTATATATATAATTTGGTTAGTGTCAAATTTCATAAAAATAAATCGATTCTTTAACTTTTAGATGCTGTGTAGCTAAAACATAGTTGAAATTTTGATTATCTTTTTATATGGTAAGACCAAAACCTACTTAGGTAAATGGTTTGCTTGAAAAGATAGCTAGGAATATGCTTTGAGATTTGCCCGCAATTTAGCAGTTTGCGTTTTGGTCTTATATACAGATGTTGGTATTCTACGTCTTTATCCAAGATACAATGGCTATCCTAACAAACTTACTATAATGTTTTTTTATAATCATTATTTGTTAAGCTCTATCCAATATGCGCGATAGAATCCGAAACGTAGATATTCGCCAAAGAACCCGAGTCACCGACATAGCTGTACAAATTTGCAAGTTAAAGTGGCAATGAGCAGGCCACATGGCTTGAAGAACCGATAACCGATGGGGAAGAAAAGTTCTTAAGTGGAGACCACGAACCGGAAAACGCAGCGTAGGTAGACCTCTCGTGGGAGTCGTGGGCATCCAGTGGATGCAGATGACAGGTTTTCATTCAGTGTGGAGGTTAAAGAGGGAGGCCTATGTTCAGCAGTAGACTTTTTCTGGCTGATAATGGTGATGATCTCATATGTTTTACTAATAATAAATGAAGAGCAATGGAACAAAGGTAAAGTTCAAGATGTCGCTATTCAACTAACCTGGAAGTTCTTCAAACAAAAACTCGTAGAAGTCCCACGATTTGCCCAAAATAACTGCCATTTCACACTAAATTAAGAATTCAACAATAAATAACACTAGTAAAATGTATTAATTTTCAACTATCTATTCGGGACCATATTTATTTAATATTCTTAAACTAAGTATAGACCGCGTCGAATCGGATATTTGAAAGTCACTGAATTGTCGTGAATTTTCTACCCAAATACATTTACATGTTTAATTGCATTAACATACATTTTATTGGAGTATCTATAGCAGTTGTTATGGTTCCGTGAAGTTTCAAGAGTGCAACAACAGTGGAATAAGAGTTTTCTTCTATAATTTTCAATGAATATTATTGTTTAATGATATTGATATTGTTTAAGTACTTACAGAAGGGTATTTTATAAAATACACTGCCAACTGGTAGGCTTAATCATTTTGGATTATTTGTAGATATACAATGATCTATTATTAAATTGATTTTTGTACAATAAGTTAAATAAGTATTTAGTTTAGGTATTCAATTATTATATTCCTTGTATACTACTTGCTGCTTGTTTACTTATGCCGACGCAGGGACTCAAAATCTGTCTTGGCTTCCGACACCAAAAGACGTCACTTTTCCTATCTTGCGCAAGTTCATGCTGATCATGAATGTCTAGTTTCCAAAATTCTTTTCCATTCCATCTTTCCATCTGTACCAGGGATGGCTCCTTCGGCGCGATCTTCTCCCACCCTCTCCAGATGTCCAAGCCAGCAGAGTTCATGAAAATGTATTTCAACAATGATGTTGCTAATGAAATCATGTTTTTGCTGAATGTTTTTTATTAATGATGATTATCATCCTACTATTCTGGTAAGTACGTAATGGTTGTTTTTGAATCAGAAATTATAAGAAATTGTAAACGCCTGCTTGTTTTCTTTCATCATAGCGGCAGTATGTGACTCTGTCCGTTTTACTTCGTAGTAATCTCGTCATAATTTCAATAGCTTACTTATAGAAATTTTATATCCTAATATTGCTTTGTCAACTTTTTGCTGGCGGAAATTTTTACGCGAGAAAACGATACCAATTCATTTTAATTTAACTAATAAAAGGTCAGGACATCTTCATCATAATTATCAGCTTATCATGTTCCCATTGCTGGGACACAGACCTTATTCTCTCAGAGAAAGAGAGAGAGAGAGAGAGAGAGGGAGAAAAGGTATGGGCCCTAATCCACCGTTTTGGTCCAGTGCATGTTGATGAATGTCATTTAACTTTTTGAAGTTCTTAGACATACCGGTTTCCTGCACCATTTCTTTTTATCGCGAATAAGTCTGATTTTGATAACTATTTTATACTTATATATTTTATACATATATTCTACCAATATATCTACCAGTTTATACAGTTCACTAGCAGTTTACTTCAACCTAAACAGGCAGTCTCACTGTTTTTGTAGTGTCTCGTAAGTATTAGCTTGTATTATATTTAGGACTACTTTTTTGCCCGCGACTTCGTACGCGTAGATTTTCATATAAACCTTCAAGCCTTTTTATTCCCTTAATCCGGCCCTTGCGCAAAAGAACATAGCATATACTTCAATCTGGTTATGACCAGACTTAGCTATGGCTAAGAATATTCGTGAAAACCGCATTTAAATCCGTCCACATTTTCTTCCAGGGGTTTAGATGTGCGTGAACAAACAATCAAAAATTCTAAAAAATGCCTTAACATGTTCAGCTGCTTATTTTAAGTCACCCTCTATGAAGTATTGATAGAAGCATAAAAGTAAAAACACCGTCAACAGTTTTCAAATCAAAAAGATAATGTGACCACAGTGCAGAGCATGTTTTGAAGTTTTCTTTTTGTCTAAACCATAAAAAGTATATCATGTCATGTCGGGATAATACATCTCTGAAATTCGACTGTGCAGTTTCGCTCGTTCGAATTCTTCTATGACCATGCAATTTCTGAACTATGAATACGAACACAAGTATATGGCTTTGGCCACGGAACCCTGATACACGGAACACTATATGCTTGTCTTGACACGCTCTTGGCTAATTATTTCTTATTTCGCGTGCATTTGTATGTATACCTTGATTAAAGAGCCATGAAATGGAACTACTCTATTTATCTGTTAAAATAAAATAATTTCTTTATTCTTATTGCAAATATACACTTTCTTCTTCTAGAAGCTAATTATATATACCCTGCATAAAGGGTACAGCAATGGATTAAGTATTGGCTGTTCACAAAACTAGACCACAAACATAAATATATACATTTAAGTATAGTTAAATCCATTACATAATAAATATTATATATATTACGAAGTAATTTTACAAAACAAACAAAAAACATAGGTACTTAGCGTGATAGGTTACTTAATTATGTATGAGATCATACAAAACTTATGACGCTACTTTCTTTACTATTTATAGATCGATATTTATTTTCTAATTATAATTTTCTAAATGTTATCGTCGAAAAAATATTTTATCAAGTAATATCATTTTTGGTTCGAAACTTACGAAGTTGGTTCTGGAAAAGTGTTATTGTATTGAACAACACCAAAGAGATTGTAAGGCCTATGTTTTTATAACATCTTTGATCTTTTGATCTACACGTTCATTCTTTCTAAGAAGGTTCTTAATTTAAATAAAAAGTTTTAATCTGGCTGATTATCTGAATGACAGTTGACAGTTTCAAATTTTTAATGGCTATGTCAATAACATTCTCTTTACTTTGGACCTCCTTGCTTGAGGCTATGTGACGACCCTCATATTACGTTTCGGGTAGCGAAGAAAAGAATCATTGATTTTTTAATTTATTTTATGTACTTAATAATAAAGAATTAAAATAAATGATGCCTATGTTTTAATCTGGTAATTTCTAAGCATATTCGTGAAAACCGCATTTAAATCCGTTCAGTGGTTTAGGAGATATGCGTGGACAAACAAACAGACAAAAATTCTAAGAACTGTCCTCTCGTGTTCAGCTGCTTATTTTAAGACGTCCTGTGTTTTTTTGTTATTTCGCAATTTTTTTTTTTTTTATCTCTACGTTTTTATTATATGTATAGAAGATGTATAGATTAGATAGATAGATAGATAGACTACTTAAACGAGACCGCAGGGAAACGCTGGCTGCAGTCCGCTCCCAACTGGCCCTTTTAGAGATCTATTTTATTTTGCTCTGAGAAAATTGTTGCATAGTAACTCTCCCCTTCATACCATAATTTCAATAAGGTATAGATCTTGGCAGATCGATTTTTTGAGATGTTTGACCTTATCTCACTTATAACGCTCAGTTTTTTGAAGTGAAAACTTCTTTAGGCGCGTTGAGCACTTTTAGGGTGAACAAAAATCATGGAACTCGCGTCATCATCATGCTGTACCGTGTATTTTAAAACAGCGCCATCTCTTTTAGAATAGGTAAATTACTACTTAAGTTTACACTTCTGACGTACAGTCCTATGACTGATGTGTTTTTATACAACTGAGTGACGAGACGTGCAAGTCACTCGCCTGATGGTAAGTGCCACTCAAAAATTCGGTGCACCCAGAAATCAGCTCAATATCAGCCGTTACATACATTTTTTTAAGTGTTAATTCATAACCTTAATCACATAATTACCATAATGACTAATCTTAATTTTGAATTTTTAATGTATGTAATCAAGTCATTATTGTGTTATTTAATCTTAATTTTATTTTAATGTGTAGTATAATTTTCGTATTTAATTTAATTTTTTACGCTATGGATGCAAATCTGGACAATAAATTATTTCATTTCATTTCATTTCATAACCGTTTTATACGGAACAGTTGAATTTTTCGTAATTTTAGGGTTGGTCCTGTAGTAAAAGTTGTTCATAATGATGAGTATAACGAACCCCTTTCGGTTTAGCATACCCTTTCCTTATAGTTAACAGGCTGCAATCAGCCACATCTCATTTGTAACTAACGCTGAAATCACAAAGGGTCAACAAATACTCATCTGCTCCAAGGAAAAAGGTAATTGAAATGTAAGGAAGAGCTCCTATATGTCCTGCTACTTTCAGGGTTCATATTTCTATTGTTGGATACAATGAACCCTTTTTGATTTAGCATACTTTTTGTGAATAACCCTGTAAACATACTTATTCATTATTCACTATTGCATCTGTGTAAGTAGTGCATAATCCAGTTGTTTACTTTGTGCATAGTTTGTTGTTAATTGTAATCTAACTTAGACACGCTTAATATTCTTGTGATACGCCACGCAGTTTTAGTTAACATCACGACACTTAACATTTAACATCTGAACATTTTGTGAAGTAATAATATGCATTACTTTAGTTATTTTATGTTCTGTTCTAAGTAACCGGTGTATTCCAGTAATATAGATATTCAGTTTCATAGTATTATGATCGTGTATACTATCTCAAAACAACGAAGGCCTATAGATAGTTCAAACAATCTCTAATTTCAGTCAGAGTGCCCAAAATGCTGGCCGCGTTGCGTCACTGGCTTGCGAGGCTCACATTCTGACCAAAATACAGGCCAGCATTTTGGTCACGCAAAGAACTTCTCAGTTTCCCCGACAAACCCTCAAAAACTTCGAAAGTATTTGGCCCCCACTGTACAAATAAGTTACCTCTGTCAAGGCTGGTATATTTGCGCCGCTTAAGGCATTAAGCGCCACCCGCCCGTTTTGACGTCTCTGGAAGGTGGGACGGCGCTAGTGTATCAACGCATGTAGCGTCCAAAACTAAAGGCCGTCCCATCTTCCAAGGAATGAGAGTCATTCCGTCAGGTCTCTTACCGTCAAAACCGCTGTGACACTAGCGCTTCCAAAGGCCCGACGGATGACATCATTTAAATAGCTGTGGCGGGCTATGCGACTCGCACTTCTACAGCATGATAGTCTGTGGTGACCGAGGCTATCATCTTTTTCACCAAATGCACATCGGTTGGGTGCACAAGGTGCACCGATTAGCAAAGAAATGCCTACCTGTGTTATTAGCGAATAAATTTCCTAAATTATATGAAGGAAGGGCCTGCAGCTAAAGATCCGATTCCCAGCGGGAAACTGATTTGGATCCCATGAAGAAACACCATATGGTAGAAGGTGTGTTGATGCTTCAAAACTTTTATGATTCTGTCTTAAATATACTAGTTTTTTTAATAAGTATATTTGATACATAATCAAATCTAAAAAGAAGGCATATAGTCTAGTTTTCTAGTTAAAGCGGCTTTTATGCGGCGATTTAGTTTAAGATTTATGATGGAACTGACATACCACTGTTAGTAAAAGCCCCTAAATAAATACAGAATAAAAAATAAAATAAAAGTTCTATGCTTGGTCAAAGTGCTTTGTGAATTATTATCTAACATATCCCACCCTAAATAGATAAGAACGAAATAATATAATCAAATGTATGTTATCGTTTTTAATTTTAAGACTTAATTATTTTTTCAGTTTCGTATTACTAAAACATTTGGTGCTGTTTCTTATGACAATTAAAACCTCAGATCAGACAAACAGAGGAGATATGCTTTAGTACAATTACCGTTCGTGTTTAAATATATCCATGTTTCATATACTGTTTTCAATATACACTTTAAATGTACCGGCTAAACCATTTAACGCAAAAACTGTATGGTACATTTACTCATTTTTCACGCACACTACGAATCTTGCAGTGACAACCATGAACTAACTAGTCTACATACAAAAAAAATAAGCGGTAAGGTTGTCTATAGGTGATTTTTAACTTAGCCCCCTAAGTTAAAAATCAATTCGATAAATTTGCTCCTCAATTTAATAAATATATTTAAAAAAAAAGAAAAAGAAATAAAAACACTTGGTATACCATGGTAACAAGTGTTTTTTTGCTCCATATGATAATATTATTACTTCGTCAAATTTAAATCATCATCATAATCATCATCATCGTTTCTAATCCGTACGGCCAAGGATTGGAACAACCTGCCGGCTTCCTTGTTTCCTGAGAGATATAATTTGGGCCTTTTCAAGGCGAGAGTGAATAGGTATCTTCTAAGTCTGCGTGCTTCATCTTCGACCACATCGTCGCTTACCAACAGGCGAGTTGGTGGTCAAACGCGGACTTATAAGAGTTAAAAAAAAAAAAAAAAAAAAACAATGTATTTTCACTGATTTCTCCGGTAACTGTTGACCGACTTATTTTTTTTTTCTTTTAGTCGGTAGAGTATATTTCCAGTTTGATCCCATTGTCACCAAGTCAGGATCTGATGATGGGATCCCAGGGAAAAGTAGGGCAACCCTCACATTTTGTAGGCACTTATCACCACAATTTATCACAATAAAAATCGACATCAAAAATTTATGAAAATATCATATATTTTTGAATCGACTTCAAAAATATATGATATTTTCATACATTTTTGAAGTCGATTTTTAATATGATCCTCTTGTTAATTTTACGATAGACACCATCCATACATTATTTTGTCACTTTTTGGAAATTCACTAAATTTATATCTTCAATAATGTGAAAATGTACGAGATAGCTACAGACGAGAAAAGCCACCTTAAAGCATCAAGCTTTATTAGGACCTGATGCGTTCGCACCCGTCACGCCATCTTACCATATCTCTCTTGTTTGTATGATCGAGATTAAACATCTTATTAACTATCTTTTTTGAATCCATTAACTCTATCACTGTTTTCAATTTTTCCTTGTCTTCCTTTGTTGAGATAGCTTTTGTAGTAGAACTTGCCAAACATGTAGAGAAAGGCTAAGCAGTTGACGCTGACGAAGCCGCTCAGCCACTTCGGATAGCCGCACTGAGGATCTATAAAGCTGCCCAGATTGAGATACAACACGATATTAAACTGGACCTGAAACGAAAAGGGCACATTAGAAAAACATAGCACGCATCACAAATTTCTATACTCTATAGAAACTACTAATGTCTAATCCTTTTTTACTGTGCGAACTGCTAGTCTGTGGAATGCGCTGCCTGAATAGGTGTTCCCCGATAGTTACAATCAGGGTGTCTTCAAGTCAAGAGTGAATCGGTTTCTTCTAGGCAAGCGTGATCCATCATTGCTTAACATCAGGCGAGTTGGCGGCCAAGCGCAAGCCTATTATTAGTATTAGGCTACTTACTATCATTACGTTTATCACATTTCTATGATGAAATCTTTATTTAAATGTTAGTTTATGCAATGTATGTCTCTGTCTCTGATTGTCGTTCTGTATGTGTTGTTTTGTATGAAATTGTTATTTTATTTGTTGTTATTCGATTTGTATAATTATTATATGAATTTATACGCGCATGCACAGGTATCGTGTGTAACGTCACTTGCCGGGCCCAGCAGAATATCAGCGCTGGTTGTATACAACCAGCAACATGCTGAGTGGGGGCCGGATTTTGAGATAATGTATCTACTTATATTAACATGAGTGTAACGTATTATTTATGTATTAAACCAAAACAATAGTATATCGTATATCGCAAGGGCGGCTTTGTAACGCGTTATCAGTGAGTAGTGATAGCGTGTACCCCGATTCCATGGGGCTAATGAGACCCTGACCCGTAGCTTGCCTTAACTGGCCATCTTGTGGAAACAGCAAGCGCCAAGAACCTAAGCTCCAGGTTGGAAGTGTTGAAGACATAAAGACGTGAAAAGTGCAGCACACCTCTCGACACTCTAAGCCACCAACGCCAATGGCGTCAACATAAGGCAGCTTTAAAGACCATTTTTTGATTACACCAATGCCATCGCTCAAAAACGATGAAAAGAAATACAAAATATTTATATGCTCTTAATGGTTACTCAAGTTTAATAAAACAGTATGTCCAAAATCCTTAAAAAAGTTCAAAGACATTTACCAATATGTAATGGGCCAGAATACTGGATTAGGGCCCATCCTCTTTATATCCCAGCAGTGGGAACAAAGGTTGATAATGATGATAGTGATGATAATGATGTTACACAATAACAAAATATAATTGAAATCAAATTAAATTTAGTGCTGTCGTGTTCTACAACTTACCAGCTGAAGAAGGGTGATGTATTTCTTCCACCATAAGTACTTCTGGTAGTGAGGGCCAAGTCCAGCTAGGAAGTAGTATCCATACATGAAGACGTGAATGAACGCGTTGATACCGCCTTCTGGGATAGCTTGTCCTCCTGAAATAATATAATTATCAATATAAAAAACGGACTTCATAAAAATGACAGAACTGAAATGGGAAAAATTTGGCCAGATTGAGATGAGACCATACGGAAAGCACCAGGGCCTCGATTTTACTAAACCAATTGTTTTTCAATTGTTAATGAATTGCCTCAATTTTTTTACTTTTGACAATTTATCTACACAAAAAGTGTAAAAAAAATACATTTTGAGGCAATTCATTAAAAATTTAAAAACAATTTTGTTTTTCACTTTTGACACTTTATGCCACAACTGTCAAAAGGGCAATTTTTGAGAAAATTTATTAAAATTCAAATTCAAAAACAATTGGTTTAGTAAAATCGGGCCCCTGGTTTCAAATAAAAAAAGAATCATACGAATCAGTTCACCCATGCAGTAAAAAGTTCTGAGTTAACAAACATTTAAAAAAATACAGTCCAATTGAGAACCTCCTCCATTTTAGAAGTCAGTAAAATACATTTATTAAATTTTCAAATTCTTTAGTCCTGTCCATCCAAAGGTTGCCTGGAAGAAATCGCTCTAGGCGATAAGGCCGCCCATTATACTGCCGTATATGTATTTTTTATGTTAGTTTAAGTTTATTCTGTATTTTTCGGTGTGTAATAAAGAGATATTGTATTTATATTCCGAAGAATGTGCTTCAGATTTGTATGGTCTGATTTTCTTCAGTCTATTTTGCTATCAGATGGCCCAGGGCTGGCACGAAAAGGTGACACTCATTTGTGGTTGATATTCTGAAAATCCATACAAAGCGCTTTGATTCCACCTTCTTTTATTGCTTTTGCTTTCCTTTATTGTGCGAACTACTAGTCTGTGGAATGCGCTAATACCATATTGGGTGTTCCCAATAATTACAATGTGGGTGTCTTCTAGTCGAGAGAATTGCATGCGTGCTTCATCGTAGAGCGTATCATCACTTAACATAAGACGAGATAGCTGTCAAACGCAAGATTTATAAAATAAAATAAAAATACACTCAATGAAATGCATGATACAGCTATTTTTGCACTGTTTTAAGCTATCACGGTTGTTAAATTTATTTATAAACTAGCTTTTTTGCCCGCGACTTCGTACGCGTAGATTTTCATTATAAACCTTCAATCCTTTTTTCTTCCCTTAATCTGGCCTTGCGCAAAATAACATAGCCTATACTTCAATCTGGTCATAGCTAAGCATATTCGTGAAAACCGCATTTAAATCCGTCCGCATTTTCTTCCAGGGGTGTAGGAGATGTGCGTGAACAAACAAACAAAAATTCTAAAAACTGCCTTAACATGTTCAGCTGCTTATTTTAAGTCGCCCTGTGTGAAGTATTGATAGAAGCATAAAATAATAAATAACACCGTCAACAGTTTTCAAATCAAAAAGATAATGTGACCACAGTGCAGAGTATGTTTTGAAATTTTCTTTTTGTCTAAACCGTTAAAAGTATATCATGTCATGTCGGTATGATATACATCTCTGAAATTTGGCTGTCCAGTTTCGCTGGCCACGGAACCCTGACATAATGCTTGTCTTAACACGCTCTTGGCTAGTTATTTCTTATTTCGCGTGCATTTGTATGTGTATACCTTGATTAAAAAGCCATGAAATGGAACTACTCTATTTATCTGTTAAAATATCACAGTAAAATAAAATTATTTCTATATTCTTATTGCAAATATACACTGTATTCTTCTAAAAGCTAAGTTTATATACCCTGCATAAAGGGTGCAGCAATGACTTATGTAGTGGCTGTTCACAAAACCAGACCACAGACATAAACATATAAATTTAAATATAGTTAATTCTATTACATACATATTATATATACTATTCAAACTTAACCTAGGGTGAAGTAATTTTACAAAACAAAAAAAAACATACTTAGTGTGATGGGTTACTTAATTATATATGAGATGATACAAAACTTATGACGCTACTTTCTTAACTATTTATATATCGATATTTATTTTCTAATTATAATTTTCTAAAATTTATCATCGAATAAATCTTTTATCTCGTAATAACATTTTTGGGTTAGAAACTTACGAAGTTGGTTCTGGATTTTTTTTATTATTTCTTTCTTTCTTTATTGCGTCCGGAATTTTGTTGTATAGGTTTATTTTCATGTACAAAGGGCCTTTTTTGAATATTTCTATTCGCGGGACTGAATTAAAATAGGATGCGGTATATTTTGTGTTTTAAATGCTAACATAGAATAAAACCAAGATAATGTAATACTCCTACTCCATGCACTGGATGAATCACCAAAGAGGTTGTAAGGCCTATAATATGCTTGATCTACACGTTCATTCATCTAAGAAGGTTAAGGAACCTTCTTTAAATTTAAACTGACTAACCGAACACAGTCACAGTTGACAGTTTCAAAATTTTAATGGCTATGTCAATAACATTCTCTTTACTTTGGATCTCCTTGCTTGAGGCTATGTGACGATCCTCATATTACGTTTCGGGTAACGAAGAAATAAATTATTAATTTTTATTTTCGTTTATGTAAAAATAAAGAATTAAAATAAATGATATAAGATAGCCTATGTTTTAATCTGGTAATTTCTAAGCATATTCGTGAAAACCGCATTCAAATCCGTCCAGTGGTTTAGGAGATGTGCGCGGACAAACAAACAAACAAACAGACAAAAATTCTAAAATCTGTCCTATCGTGTTCAGCTGCTTATTTTAAGACGACCTGTGTGTTTTTTTTTTGTTATCTCGCAATTACAGATTTTTTTATCCCTACGTTTTTATTATATGTATAGATATAGATGGAAATATTACCGTGATTAGATTATGGTTCGATCTCCCGGTATACCCTGAACGTAAAAAAATCGCTCTAAGATCCCGTAAATAACCGTAGCTGTAAAATATCATGTTTCCTGCGCAATAGCGGGTGAAAGCAGGAGACGCTGCTTTCTTCGTAATAATTATGTTGTTCACATGCAGCATGCATCAGATTTTATGTGGTCTCTCACTATGGATCTCACAATCAAGCTCAACATCGCAAACATCGCAATGGAGCAATGGAGAGGGCTATGATCAGGGTTTCTCTACGAGATCGAATCAAAAATGAGATCTGTAGACGAACAAAAGTTACCTACATAGCCCACAGGAATAACAAGTTGCGGATAGGCAATGGGTAGGGTACATAGCACGCAAAACAGATGGCCGATGAGGCCGAAAGGTTACCGAATGGGGACTATGGACCGGTAAGCGCAGCGTAGGACGTCCACCCACAGATGGACAGATGATCTAAAAGAGACTGCAGGGAAATGTTGGATGCAGGCTACTTCCAAGCGGCCCTTTTGGAAATCGATGAAGGCCAATGTCCAGCAGTGAACGTCTCATGACTAAAATGATGATGATGATTCACCTGCAGAATACTTGGTACTGGCCCAGCCCAGTAGCGGCATCACCGTGTGGTGATACAGGTGCAGGAAGGACACCTGGTTGTTTTTCTTCCGTAGCACAAAGAAAACGGTGTCCAGCAGTTCCGTCATCTTAGCGAAGAAGTACCACCAGACATTGCCCGCATACTGGAATTAACAATTAGATTCATTTATTTGGACCAATTCGATCATACATTCATACAAAAAAAAACATATTGCAAACAAGTACCGACTGCGCCCGAACTTGCTTAACTTCAGTTATCGTACGAGAAGAAATTTGTCACCGACTCGCACTTGGCCAGTTTTATTACTTGTTGAAAATACATTAAAAAACATTTGCCCAAATGCCCAACAATTTTTAGGGTTTACTTTTTGACTTGATTATTATTTAAGTTAATCCGCCGTAATATTACGTATACTGTAGAAATGTCAACTGGCTATATGTTACGGTGGGAAAGTTACAGTCGTTTAAAGGTAGGACAGACGGACGGAAGGACGGACGGACAGACAAACAGAGAGCTTAGGCTTTTGAGTATAAGTAAGCGTAGGCTTAGTAATTGGGTCCCATTTCCACCATTTGAGTACGGAACCTTGAAAAGTTGTAAGTGTACGTTATTTTTAGGTTTGTTTCATAATAATTATGGAAAATGATTTTAAAAGAGACTCACTCTTAATGCTTCGGGGCTGTCGGAGTAATCAACTGCGTAGCAGCTAAAACTGTACGTAGTGAGTAAAGCAAATTCCAGACACTGAAAAAGAAAAAATAAATTAATTAAAAACAAGCTTTTCGCATTCTTCTCAGCAAACCCTTTCATTTGATACCCATTATTATCATGATGGTAGATAAGAACATTTTGTCCGCCATCTTGGGACGTCCGCCATATTGAATTTATCATCTAGAACCAAAGTGCTTGGGAAGACAAATCCAATGAACCCAAACTCTACGGGGTTACGTCGTTTCGTTAAGGTGTTCCTGTCTTCATCATCAGACCAGCTCGATGGAACCATAATATTGCATTGTCACCCAACTTACATAAGTGTGCCAAATTTCAACTCAATCGGTTGAGGATTACTGGATTTAGGATGAGTTTTATGTTTGTAATAAAAATATATATTTTTTAAACATTTTATTATGCCATAGGTGGCAAACAAGCAGACGGGCCGCCTGATGGTTATCAATCACCGTCGCCTATACTTATACCTATAGGATACCTGCAACATCAGGGGCATCATAGATAAGTTGCCGACCCTTAAAGACTCTATTAACAGCCCTTTTGAAAAACCCCATATTGAAGCTAATCGGAAATGCCGCAGGAGGGAGCTCATTCATCAAATTGCAGGTGTAAGGCAAAAAAGAACGCGTAAAAAGTACCGTGTGCAATTTCCAAAGATCTGTGATATGTGGATGAACTTTCAGGCGGTGGCAGCTGGTGCGATGAAAAACCGCGATGCCGGCATCAGATCGAACAGTTTTTTAGAACATTCCCCGTTGTAAATGACACAAAGAGACCCAACGTCTCTGCACATGCTGAGCAGCTCTAGGTGTTCAGAGAGCATGATCCCATGCTCTCTGAACACCTAGAGCTGCTAACGTTTGAAACTTTCAGTAATTTTCATGTTTTGAATTTTTCTCGGCCATGATCCGTCAAATAAACAGTTTTGAACATGAACTTCCTCAAAGTAACGCCTGCTTCAATCAACTGTCTAGGGACTCGCATATTATGTGCTGACCTCGGTTACGCCTTGTTTTTTTAAATCAAATTTTTATTTGGGGCTTTAGTCGTTATGCGCATTTTAGCATTTTCAATTTTATTAAGTTTAGACAAGTCAAGTCTCAAGTTTTAACAAGTTTTTATCAAGTTTGGCTGCAGTGTCATAAATAAAGCTACTCGTACTATTATCAATCCTATTGCGAATGAAAGCAATGTACACTCTAAATTGGTTGGGATGTAAACTCCACGAAGCACCTGCTAATATTTTTAGGATAGTAATTTTTAAACTTTCGTGATTCGAACACATGTTTTTATATTTATCGGGACTTATCGCGCACTATTAAATATAGGTAAAAAAATAGAAAATCGACAGACACAGAAGTCGGCTATAGCAGAACATTTGCTTGTGTCGGGGTCCGGTCACTGGATCGAACTCCACGATCCGAAGGTCCTCTCCACTGAACGGCATTATTTTTCAAGAATGGTTCGTGAAGCGGTTGAAATCAGAAAACATCGCAATTTCAACCTGGGAGGATGGATTTAAGTTAGCGGCGTCGTGGAATCCCATAGTAAGCAAATGTACAAACCGCGGTGTAGGTACTAGGACTTTTACCGATACAGTCAGTGTTGTGTGTCGTAGTGACAACCCTGCAATTTTTCAAGATCAAGTGAGGGTAGGAGAACAAAATATCCGCCCTTCTCGCCGGACTCACCCGCAGTTTTCAGTCAGCTCGTGACCACGGCCATTGTAACATGGTCGAAACGTCGAGCGAAAGGTATCTATTTTTTTTTTACCTATATTTAATAGTGCGCGATAAGTCCCGATAAATATGAAAACATTTTTAGGATATTCAAGACTTTCATCGTTTCATTGATATGTTTGTTTCATAAAAGGAATTTTATTTATCTAACAATACGCCAACTTATTTTTAATATTTTCGACAGACTTAATTTGACAGTTATTTACGGTTAAATTGATTAAATGTGTTCCTTTTCCCCTTTGAAAGCCACACCATTGTGTTTTTGTTGAAGAATCTGCACACTATTGAATTTAAGGTAATTCACCCATACGTTCATAAATGCAGTAACATAAAATATTGATGTGTATTGTTTTCCGTAAAATGCAACACAATGGACAATGTTACGTACATTATTGTGGTTGTATTATCAGTTGAAACAATTCAATTCACCCAATATACCTACAAAGGTCTTCGGTGGCATATTATTTTCCATACTTTTTGTTATATTAACTAACGTCAATAAATTGCATTATCTACCTCATACCTTTACTTTATACCTACATTGATCGAAGCCACAGATCACATATAAGGGAGAAGTTGGGAGAAGGGAGCTTATACACCTTAGTACAATAATTTTTCGTGTTCAAATGTCTTTTTGTTTAATCAACTTTTTTCACTAAGGCGTAAAAAGCATGTTATGAAAACGCCACCTGTAAAAAGTATTTTATTTTTCTTAGTTAGTCCGCCATAACATTGATATTTAGTGAAAATTTCAACTGCTTATATATTATGGTTCAAAAGGTACAGCCGTTAACGGACAGATAGACAAATAGCGTAGGCTTAGTAATTGGGTCCCATTTACACCCGTTTGGGTACGGAACCCCAACAAAAAAGACCATCACGATTGCTCGCATTTAAAATTGTCTCAGTTAAATGCTAATTGTATTGTAAAGTTAGCTCAACTTGACCTAATGTGTGTGTAAAGTTGGTTGATTTAATCAGGCGTTACTTAGCGGAAGTCCATTTTCAAAACTGTTTTTCTGATGAATTTATAGTGTAATTCCGCTTCTACCTAGTAGAAGCGGAATTAAACTAGAGATCAACTTTGCAAGTTGGTTTTTGAAACGAGTACTTGTTGTGAAACCTGAGCAAGCGAAGGATTCTAAGATGGAAATTTAGAATCCTGAGCGTTGCGAGGGTTTTAAGGGCACGAGACGCCGAATAAATTAGCTGCCGAGCGAAACACACAACTTTTCACCTCACCTCACTACAGCGAGGAAAATGTTAGGTGCAATACCGCTTGCACTAACTCTGCAGGTGTTAAATTTATATCTTCGTCGCTACTGGACTCACTCATATTAATTTAATGATTACTTCCGATTTTATCAAATTACAAACCAAAATGATGGAAAAAGAGACAATTTTAAAAAGTTTTTTTTTCACGCTATCGTGCTCGCCAGTGCAATTATTCTAAAAATTACCGGCCAAGTAAGAGTCGAACTCGCGCACGAAGGTTCCGTACAATTATCTATAAAAACGGCAAAAAAATCATGTCTGTTGTATGGGACCCCCCTTAAATATTCGTTTTACTTTAATTTAATTGTTTATTTCTAAAGTCAATATATAACTAAATATTCTGTGAATATTTCAAGAGTCTACCTGTTGACGTTATCAATATCGAGCAAAAACAAGCAAAAAAATCACGTGTGTTGTATGGAGCCCCCTTAAATGTTTATTTTATTCTGTTTCATTATAACCCTAAAAATGAGGTTGGCGCACTGACATGAAATAAGTATTAATGTTTCGATGGACTGGCGGTAGGTATAGAAAATTATTGATAGAATGGTTCGATTTTTAAAAATAATGTGCACGCTAGCGGGTAAATGCACTTTTGCACTCTTTACAACAACAAAAATAATCTTTTCATCCCCCCATCTCGGAAAGAGTATTTTTGCTCTTCGATATCTGAGTGCAAAAGCCGTTTTTATCCGCTAGAAGGTAAAGTGAATTGAATTTAGAACATCGTGTGCAATAAGTTTGTGAATTCAAAACGTCATTAATTAAACCTAATATATTTACTTCTACCTCCATGGTGCTGAATTTAACATACATTTTTTATTTTATTTTTAAACTCAGACTCGGAACTTTCTTGTTTTTTTTCTTTTTAGGGTTCCGTAGCCCGACAAGGAACCCTTATAAATTCGTTCCGTCCATCTGTCTGTCTGTCTGTCTGTTCGTGTCGAATCTTTTAAAACCTTCTAACTTCTATAATTATTAAGATAAGTGAATGAAACTTTGCATAATAACAGTAATAATATAGATCTTAATTTTAAAAAATATGTTATATTGCATTTTAGGGGTGGCACTCGTACATGTGAAATGGGGATGATTTTTTTTTGTCTTTCCAACTACTTGTGTAGGGTATCGTTGAAAAGGTCTTTTAAAATGAAAATAAGGTTTCATACATCACTTTTTTAGAAATTTTATTCTATACTTTGCGAAATATGGCCCGCCAAAGTGGCAAAAAGTTGGTCCCTCCCTGCATTTCTAAACTATAAGACATAGAAACTTGACAGACAATATTGACTTACAATACAGATAGGTCATATTTAAAACCATCATTCAAAATTATTTCGAACATTATCTGATGATGAATTTTTGGTAATTGCGATAAAACTGTAATAAATACAATGCGTTCTAGCTCAAAGGTCATTGACCTTTTTGTAAAATGGTCTTAACAAATAATTTTTCTCAATCAGTTTTCTCTGTTTAAACTATAAAAAGTATATGCTATGTCGGGATGGTACATCTCTGAAATTTGGCTAAGTCCACAGAGTTCGTTCGAATTTTTCTATAACCATAATTTTCTGAACTATGTTATGGCCAGAATTATATGGCTTTTATTACGGAATCCTACCTTGGGACACGCTCTTGGCCAATATTTTTTTTGCATTTAGTAATTTCTTCGCTGAGGTGGGATGAAAAGTTACGTGTTGCACTCGAGTGCAAAGATTTTTCACCTCGTGCTCTTTTGATTCCCTGTCTAACGCTCAGGATTCAGTTTTGGAATCCTTCGCTTGCTCAGTCATCATAATTGTGCACGCGGTTAAAAAGTAACTTTGCACTCTTGTATAAAAAATTACTATTTCGAGGTTGTGAGGTAAAAATGAATTAATTTTTGATTTCATGACATGCGTGAATTTAGAACGAAATAATGAGGTCACTTACCTACATTGTTATAGTAAATAATCACGATAATTACGATGTCCACGTCAATATTAAAATTAATGTAATTTAAATTTCCTTTCAAAATCGAATAGGTATATTTAATTGCGGAACGCCCCAGGTCCGGATTCAATCTCTGTCAAACTAATAAAAATGTCACTTCATGCTTTACTTAACCCATTAACTTCAATATTCAATTTGAGCCTAGAATCAGGCACTTTTCCGGAGTGCTGGAAAGTTGCTGCTGTGTCCCCTATATATAAAAACGGTCTAAAAAGTTCTCCTGATAATTAGAGGCCGATTGCACTTCTCAGTGTGATTTCAAAATTTTTAGAAAAGTTAGTTAACATGAGACTAATCAAGTAGTTAGAAAAGCACGAACTAATCTCTGAAAGACAGTTTGGTTTTCGATGAGGCAGATCAACGGAGGACGCCGCTGCTTTATTGGTCAATCTGGTATCTTCATATCAGTAAAAAATCACCTGTCAGTTTCACAGACGTCGCTAAAGACGAAGCGGGTAAAAGCTACCGATCCAAAAAAGGCGTAGCCGATGCCATGAACTCCAGGTTTGTAGGCGCGGCGGCAGCGTGCGGGGCGCCGCGCGCGGACGTGTCGCGGGTCGCCAACACTCTCGCCGCTGCGCGCCCGCCAGCCGACACTAGCTTGAAACTTACCATGTTCACGGCTAATGAAGTGTATAAAATCATATCGCGAATACCACGAAAACCGACCAAAGACATTTACGACATATCGATGGAACTCATCGGTTTTATCCAGACGGTTTTTGCGCCATGTCTAGCTGAGTTATACAATCGCTGTATAAGCAAAGGAATTTATCCAGTTGCGATGAAGCTGAGTAAAGTATCGCCACTCTTCAAAGGAAAGGGAAAGCGCAAAGATTTGGACGCGTACAGACCCGTATCTATCATCCCAGCGGTATCCAAAATATTCGAGAACGGCCTGTGCTCGCGGATCACGAATTACCTGACCTCCACCGGGGCGCTCTCTGAGATGCAGTATGCATACCGCCCGAGCAAATCTACGACAGTGCTTACGCGAGAGGTGGTGAAGCGCGTCATGGAAGCCAGCGAGAAGAGGCAGCGAGTCGCCGTCTTATGCTGCGATTTATCGAAAGCTTTCGATGTCGCAGACCACGGCGTTCTCGCTGCTAAGCTCATCCACTTTGGTATTAGCGGACCCGCCCATGCACTGTTGACTGACCTGCTTAAGAACAGATCCCAGGTGGTTGTCGGTGATAGTGGTGTACCGAGGTCGGACCCGTTAGGAACTACGTTGGGAGTAGCCCAAGGATCGTCAGTGTCCAACATTCTCTTCTCGTTACTGCTAAACGACTTGCCAAGCTTTGTCGCATCCGGCGAAATTTTTATGTACGCGGATGACGTAGCCGCGATCGTTGCCGCGAAAACGTCCAACGAGCTGGAGAAGCGACTCAATGATGCAGCGGATGAACTAGCGCAGTGGTTTAGACTGAACGGCCTCGTTCTTAATCTTAAAAAAACCCACTTCATACAGTTCTCAGTTTCAGGGCGTCGATTAGACAGACTGCGAGTACTGATACACGGAGAACCAATAAGCGAAGTTGACTCGGTTACATTCCTCGGCATCCAACTTGATCGTGGTCTGACGTGGTCCTCGCATATAGACAAGCTCTGTGCGAGACTGGGTAGTGCTTGTTATGCCTTGAGCCGACTGTCCCAAGTGGTTTCTGCTGATGTGGTGCGCACTTGCTATTTTGCGACCGTGCATTCGGTCCTGCAATACGGGGCCGAACTGTGGGGGCAAGCAGCCGACAGACTGCGTGCCTTCAGGATACAGAAACGGGTAATAAGGGCGATAGTGTCGCGCCGTACATCAGCGAAGCCTTTCTTTAAGGCGCTCGGTATACCGACACTACCCTCGATCGTGATAATGCAGGCAGCTCTCTATGTGAGGCAGAACCTAGACTCGTTCGAGAGGCGAGGAGCCAGCCACTCGTTTCAGTGTAACCTCCGTAACGTGAACAGTCTCGCGACAGTACACAGACGGCTCGTACGCTCGGGGAAATTGACTCACGTGATAGGGGCCGAAATATATAACTGTTTGCCAAAGGATGTCACGAGTAGTAGTGACAATATATTTAAAATTAAATTAAAAAACTGGCTCGTTGAAAGACCTTTTTACTCCATAGACGACTTTTTTTAAAGTGAAAGGAAATGTTATTTAAATAACTACGGACGCAATGTAATAATTGAGTAATGATTTATGAATTAATTAATTGGAATTGTTTTTATTATTATTTTACAAGAAATTCTTTATACTGACTTATAATTATGCACTATTGTCAATAAAATTGTTTATTTGTTTATTATTATTTATAATTTTCCTTAGTCGTTGAACTTCCTTTAATTTAAATTAAACGCGTTATTTCCGCGAATAGCATGCTGTCAAAAATAATTGTGATCTATATCATCATTACGGCTACATTTTAACGTGGGCTCGAAACAGCGCTGAAACAGCGCAGTGCTGAAAATAAGGCAAACGTGAACCTTAACGCACAGAGATACGGTTTGCGGTCTCGCAACTTTTCACGATCACCTAAACAGAATCGCTTAAAACAAGTACGGGGCGTGACCTGATTGATAATTAAAACTTTTTTTTTAGTTTTTAGGGTTCCGTACCTAAAGTGTAAAGATGAGACACTATCAGTAATAGGGTCCCGTTAATAAACAACTTCCAAAAAGGAGGGGGTTCTCAATTCAACTGTTTAGTTACCTCAGTTCGAATACTGAACTTATTTTGATGATTATTTTTTACACAGCACTAGCTTTCAAATAAGAATCATTAAAATCGGTTCCCCCAGTAGTAAGCTCTGAGGTAACAAACAAAAAAAACATTCGAATTGATAACCCCTCCTTTTTGGAAGTCGTTAAAAAGACTAGGCATGGCATATGCTACTTACACGATATACTAAGAATACGCTCAGAGCTATCTGCAGTACGTTGTACACCATTATAACATTCTTCAAGTTGTAAGGTTTTCGGCTCTTCATATACTGGGGGCCTGCGTAGCTGCAGAAGAAGAGGTAAGTTGCCAGGATGGAGAGCAAAGGCCCAGGGCCTTCCATCAACCACCAGGTTTTGGTTCTGTGATCTGAAATTAGAAATATGCTTATTATCTCGAGGCAGTCCTGGATTTGTCAATAGGCCATAAAGGCCGCGATCTAGGGGCGGCAGCGTACTAGGGGCAGCAGATTTGAGACGAATTTCACTTAATTTCGGAGGATAAAAGTCAAACAACCCCCGCATTTTATTTTAGAGAGGTACATGGGGCGGCGGAAATAAAGTGGCCTACACTCGTAAACAATGTAAATCCGGCACTGTCTTGAGGGGTTTGTCCCCAAAGGGTGTCATCATCATAATCAGCCTATCATAGTTCACTGCTGGACATAGGGCTCTCCTAATATTAACCTGACGCCGGAGATGCTTTTTAGGGTTCCGTACCCAAAGGGGTACGGACCGTACCCCTTTCCGTACGTCTGTCACCAGGGTGTATCTCATGAACCGTGGCAGTTAGACAGTTGAAATTTTCACAGATGATGTATTTCCGATGCCGCTATAACAACAAATACTAAAAAATAGAATAAAATAAATATTTAAGGGGGCTACGATACAACAAACGTGATTATTTTGCTCGTTTATGCTCGATATTGGTAACGGCAACAGGTAGACGCTTGAAATATTCACAGAATATTTAGTTATATATTGACTTTAAAAATAAATAATTAAAATAAAATTACTATTTAAGTTGGCTCCCATACAACAAACGTGATTTTTTTGCTCGTTTTCGCTCGATATTGATAACTGGAAGAGATAGACGCTTAAAATATTCACAGAATATTCACTTTAAAAATAAATTATTAAATTAAAATAAAATTAATTTTGAAGGGGGGCTCCCATACAAAAAACGTGATTTTTTACCGTTTTTATAGAAAATGGTACGGAACCCTTCGTGCGCGAGTCCGACTCGCACTTGGCCAGTTATTTAGGGTTCAGTACCCAAATGGTGTAAACGGGCCCATATTACAAGCTTAGGCCTACGCTGTCCATCCGTCCTACATTTTAACAGCTGTATCTTAAAACAATAAATTCAAAACGTATTAACTAAAGGGAGGACCCTATAATATTATACACACATTTTTTGTATTAGGTCTAGTGTGAAAACGATAATACGTACAAGCGTCAAACTTGGCATGATTATAATACAGAACCTAAAGTTATTAATGGCCAAGTGCGAGTTGGTGACAAACTTGAGTACAGCACCGGTCCTCGTATGATCACCGAAGTTAAGCAACGTCGGGCGCGGTCGGTACTTGGATGGGTGACCGCCTGGACGTTGATGGGATGTTGTCTTTTTGCACTACTTTTTTGTACTTTAGTTGCTAACAATTTATATGGTGGTATGGAACCCTCAGTGCGCGAGCCCGACTTGGAATTGGCTGGTTTTTTTAACTGATTGGGCGTTATCTTTCGAATAACCACTGCAAATAGTATATACAGTCAAAATCTGTTATAACGACATCAGGGACTGCTCATATTCAGTCGTAAAAACCGATAGTCGTAACAACCGGTGATGTTTAATGTGTATCGTGCAAGTCTAAACAAATCGATAGGTTATTATAACCGGCATGTTGTTCTAAACGATGTCACAGTAAAAGGTTTTGACTGTATAAATATTTTATTGATATTTTTATAGAATGCCGGAGTAGATAGAAATATATAGTTTTTCGAGTATTAATCTTTTCCACCATCCTATAAAATATCGACACGAAAATTATTTTATTCTAATTGCAATGTTATTGTAAAAATGGATCCAAATTGCATTTTGAAAATGTTCACTTAGTGATTATTTATAATAAAAAATGTCGACAACGTGCGAAGAAGCTGTGGCCGGTAAGCGCAGCGTGGCGCTTACCATCAGGCGAGTGACTTACTCGTCTCTCTTTCAGTTGCATAAAAAAGTTATTCAATATGAAATTGGCTTGTAAATTATAAGTACCTAATAATTAAACCATTTCAGTGAAATTATGTTTATTTCTCACGTTTGACCGCGATTTCTTCTACAAAGTGCATAGTATGCAAAAATAAGGTGCTCTCATAAGCAAATACTTAGGTCGTGTTCATACAAACGTACATCCAGTTATGTATTATGGAAAATACTCGTCTGATATCGATGAAACAATCTGTACCTCCTTATATTTAAATTGGCAGTAATGACTGTTTGTAAAGTTTGTGTCTGTCAATCTTAAAATTTAACAGCTGTATCTTTCGACAAACTTTCACCTATGTGCAATTCCGAGGAAACTGGAATTACCTACTATAATTATGATCTACCAACAAGAAAGAACATAGTTCTTTGCATAAGTGAGAATTCTCATGGCCTGTTTTATTTTATTTCAATAATAGGCTTACATTTAACTGCCAAAAACCCACCCAATTGACGCGGTCTACGATGGAGCACGCTCGCCTAGAAGAAACCGATTCACTCGTGATTTGAAGACACCCAGATTGTAACTATCGGAAAACACCCATCAGGCAGCGCATTTGAAACACAAGCAGTTCGCACAATAAAATTGGAATCAAAGGGCTTCGTACGGGTTTCAGGAATATCAATCATAAAGAGGTGTCGATTTTTCAAACCCATTCTGGCAGTCCAATAGAATAATTATCAATTTAAAAAACCGACTTCATAAAAATGGCAGAACTGTACCAAATTAGAAATGGAACCACACGGAAAGCACCTGCTTTCAAATAAAAAAAGTATCATCAAAATCGGTTCACCCAGTCGAAAGTTCAGAGGTAACAAAAAAAAAACAGTCCAATGGATATATAACCTCCTCCTTTTTGGACGTCAGTTAAATTGGGCACAGAGTAATGGGAATTAGATCTAAATGATCTAATTAGTAAATTACTTTTAACTAAGTAAAAAAGTTTGAGCATTAAAATTTAATGTTAAAAGTCTGGATTTTGGGAACGATGCCTACGGGCATCAGTATTATTATTATAAGTGTAATTTTATATACAAGGTTACGCAGAAAGGGTGTACTAACCCGAAAGGAGGTACTTGTATACATTACTATAAATAAATTTTACCATAGGACCGACCCAGAAATTGAACGAAAAATAAATCAGCTGTACCATAGAAAAATTTCAGTCGCACTCAACAAAATGTATTATGTATGTTTTTTATTGTTTCAAATAATAAATTATTTCTAAATTTTATATGATAAATATTTTAACAGTAAAAAAAGGTAAACCACTAAATAAAAGTTTATAGCTCACCTGATAATTCATCGATAACATAATGATAGTTTTCATATACTCGCTGCAACACGTACGACGTCATCACTAAATCATAAGAACAATTGATAATTTTAAATAATATATTATACGCAGATAAATATTATAAATTTATTAAATTAAATTGACTCTGCCAGTCAACCTATCCACACGACTACTGATTTGCGACTGACATACGAAACATAGTAATATTTCCATTGTATACAGTTTTACTTTGGACCGCACAAATAACAATAAAATTTGCACAATAGCATAATATTCCTCGGCCTATATCCAGTAGTGGACGTCATATGAATAATGATGATGATGATAATAATATTCCACATCATATTCATGTTCTTCAATAAGGCAAGTAAGTGCCTTCATTAATCAAACAAAATACAAGCTAACACCATCGAGCTTTATTACTACGTATAGAGGAGACGGCGCACATCCCTACTATGTTCCGTCCAATTGCAGTCATATGGCAGCACATCACTTAGTTGCTTGCTAGCTCTTGAGCAATTAAGTCATGTTTGTTTTAAAACGAAAAAAGTTCAAAAGTATTAAATATGGTATCGTGTGTGTTAAGATATTGCACGAATAATTCAAAGAATACGTCGAAGTGCAAAGGAATAACTTTCCATCGGTGAGTAATTAGATAATCATTTACAAATTTTACAATTTAAGTCGAACAAAATATTCTCGGACGTAGCGTGGATGCCGTGTTGCGTCATTTGTCATAGACTAAAAATTAAGATGTGACATTGTGTTTGTAACAAGTGTAGGTAGAATTAGTTGAAGTTTTTTTTTATAGTGGAATATAATAATCTAACACATATTTAGAAAAGTACTGCCTAGTGATTTAATTAAAAAAGATAAAAAATATGATGAAAAATAATTATTGTCTTTTGTAAAATATAATTTTAATTTTAAAGGTTTAAAACTCTCTATCATCTCTCTCTACTAAATATTATTTTAGTTATATTACAGTTAATACTTTGGAATATTTTGTTCAGAAGGAAGTATTTACATCTTTACTTCAACATTCTTTTAATCAACCAAGCACCTTAAATCACAGAACACATTTGATACGAGCCATCATAAACAAGTACACAACAATTCGCTTGAAACATGAAGCTAAAACTGATCAGACTAATAATGTTTTATCTAAGCGGCAAAAGTTAACTAAACTTATACTGTTCAAAGGTAACTAAATAAACATATTATTACAAAAAATACTTACGGCTTTTATTTTATCTTAGATCAAATCACAAGGCATTTTTTTAAGGAATGAGACTCTCCATGGCTCTGAACCAGTTAATATAGGGACATACCATTAATCAAGAAGAAATATTTTGTATTGAATAATTAGCTTACCTGGAAAGGTTATTACTAGTATAATTGTGCTACCTACAATTCAAGACGTAATCTATATAAAAAACCAGTAGTGTCCTGAGGTTTCCCCTGCTATACCATAGGAATAGTATATTTTCCCTGAAAAGCCTATGTGGTAATCCAGGGTATAAGCTACCCCCATACTAAATTTCATCAAAATCTGTTCAGCCGTTACCGAGTTGTCTGGGAACAAACACACTTACATACCTTACACACGCACAAACTTTTTCGCAAATATAATATTAGTGTGATTAAGCAAACAATGGTATATATTAAATACTTAAACGAATGAATTAATTTAACTCAAATATTCATATTATAATATAATACTTTCTATTGTTCAATTAATTCAACTAATAATAAATTATGAAACAAAGTGCGAATTCAATTGAAGCTTGTTAGGTAATATAAAACTACGTCACTTCTGTAGTCAGTCAGCAGTTTAGTCTATAGCAACGACAGGTTGATGCAGAACGTTGAACGAAACGCGTAAGCGCTTTGAAAAATCGCGGCGCTTACGACTTTTTCGTCGCGAGAAAACTATACCTTATAAGCGTTCTAGCGCTGAATGTTTATATTGGCTGGTTAGACGACTAATTATTGTTTCGGCGGTGAAGCAAACTTTAGGTTATATTCTTAACAAAATTGAGCATGATCTTTGTTTATGGTAGCTTCTCTATACGTAGTAATAAAGCTCGATGGCTAACACTAACACTACAAAAACAGTTAGACTGCCCATAGACCGTTGAAGTTCTAAAGACCATCCAAATGCTCAATCCCACTATCTGTTGACAGCGTACCCAGCATGCTGGAGGCATAACCACGCTGAATGACAATGCTTATGTGTTGAACCAGAAACACGCCAGCATTTTGCGCACGCGTCGCATTAACCAGGCGCTCTGAAAGATTTTCTCGACCCCAAACGGCTCAAATTATGTAACCACTGCTGAGGTAAGCATATTTGCGCCGCTTGTGCTGCTCTGTCAAATCGGCAACGACATCCGTACCAGCTCTACCTTGTGTCTCAGGAAGATGTGTATATTCTTGTTAATTATCCTGTACATGGTTAAATTGGTTAATATTTTTCTTTTTTGCAGTTTTTATCAATAGTTTATAGTTTTGGATAGATCAGGATAGTTATTCAGTTTAATTTTGATTTAATTTAGTTAGGTTTTTATTTAGCTACTTTAGTATATTTGGATATTATTATTTGTAGTAAATTTTTCTTTTTTTAACCGACTTCCAGGAAGGAGGATGTTCTCAATTCAACTGTTTTTTATTCATGTTTGTTACCTCACAACTTTCAACTGGGTGAACCGATTTTGATAATTATTTTTTTATTTGAAAGCTGGTGCTTAGGATTCCGTACCTAAAGGATAAAACGAGATCCTATTACTAAGGCTCCGCTGTCCCTCCGTCTGTCCGTCTGTCCGTCCGTCCTACTAAAAAACTAAAAAAACAGAATTAAATAAATATTAAGGGGGGCTCCCATACAATAAACGTGATTTTTTGGTAGTTTTTGCTCGATATTAATAATGGCAACAGGTAGACGTTTGAAATATTCACAGAATATTTAGTTATGTATTTACTTTAAAAATAAATTATTAAATTAAAATAAAATTAATATTTAAGGGGGTTCCCATACAAAAAACGTGTTTTTTTATTTTGCTGTTTATAGAAAATGGTACGGAACCCTTCGTGCGCAAGTCCGACTCGAACTTGGCAAGTTATTTCTTTTTTTTATATTGATAATTATTTTGTAGAGGATTTTTGTGTCATCTTGTGTATATGCCAGTGTTAAACCGATAAAAAAAGGAGGAGGTTCTCAAAGTTGACGAGTATAAAATTTTTTAAATAGCTTTTAGGATTCGGTAGTTCTCACACCTCAGCAAATTATGCCGCCCTCAAAATTTTGATGCCTTGGTCTGGGTCTGCTAGGCCGATAAGAAAATCCACAACAAAACATTTGTTGCAATTTGGTGAAAGTGTAAGTATAACATTAACTTATTACTTACTATTGTTGGGGTGTTATTGTATTACATTGATAATATAAGGTTTTTTTTTGTCACTGAATTATTTTGATATTTACGCGAAATTTTATGCCATTAAGTAGTATAGCATTAACATTGCGGAAATATTTCAGCCACGTTAATTAGAATATTTAAATGTTAGGTATAGGTATAAATAATTCCTTATGGAGTTGATTGAATCAGGCGTTACTTTGCGGAAGTCCATTTTCATAAATTTCTAGTGTAGTTCCGCTTCTACGTCGCTTCAAGTACAATAAGGAATTTGTGATAAATATTTGTTGATAATGTTAATTTTATTGAGTTTAATTTTGCCTAACCTGATATAAAATATTAATTACATAAATTGCAAATTAACGTAACCTGAAACAAAAAATTAATTAATTCTGAATTATTTTTAATTATAAAATTATTAAAGTAATCTAAAACAAAAATTAATTAATTCTGACACATGAAATACGTTTTATTTTTTTGTTTTTTTCTTTGTTTCGCCTCTTCACGAGGCATCCTCAGGACGTGTTGACTCGTCGAGCTCGGGTTGGTTTTCTCGGCCAAGCGCTCGACGAGTCAACACGTCCTGAGGATGCCTCGTGAAGAGGCGAAACACGTGTCGACAAAGTGCACTAAGGAAACGGGTACAATTTATTACTTTTTAAATTCAATTAAAATACATGTAATTTCAATTAATATAAGGTCGGGGAAAAAGTTTCTTCGTATTTTTTAAACAAATTCAAGACATATTTTTTTCAAGTTTAATTACATGAAAAAGTTTCTTCGTATTTTTTAAACAAATTCAAGACATATTTTTTTCAAGTTTAATTACATTTAATTATAATATATATGTGCCATTTTGTTCGATAACTTGTTGCCATCTTGTAGGTAGTGACATGATCCCGTTGCTGTAGAAATTTTGGGACTTCTGATCAAAAAAATGCAACAAGTAGTTTTGACAGTCCTCTCTTGATGTTAATCTAACACTACCCAAAGAATTCTGAAGAGGTCGAAACAGGTGGAAATCTGAGGGTGCAAGGTCAGGGCTATATGGTGGATGCATTAACACTTCCCAACCAAGCTCTCTAAATTTTTGCTGAGTGGCCAAAGATGTGTGCGGTCTGGCGTTATCATGATGAAAGACCACACTCTTTCTGTTGATCAATTCCGGCCGTTTTTTCTCAATTTCTTGTTTGAGTCTCATCTGCTGTTGGCAGTAGAGATCCGAATCGATGGTTTTGCCCGGCGGTAAAAGCTCATAATGAACGATGCCCTGCCAATCCCACCATACACATAGCATCACCTTATTACGTGTTAATCCGGGTTTCGCTACAGTCTGTGGTGCTTCACTGCCCTTTGACCATGATCGTTTGCGCACATTCTTGTCGTAGGTGATCCATTTTTCATCACCAGTGATCAATCTTTTCAAAAACGGTTCGGTTTCGTCACGTTTCAATAGAGAGTCGCAAATGAGTACACGATTCATTTGGTTTCTTTCAGTGAGCTTGTGTGGCACCCAAATATCGAGTTTTTTTGTATACCCAGTTTTTTTCAAATGGGTCAAAACTGTTTTGTGGTCAATCCCCAGTTCTTCAGCTACGTCGTAACTATTAATATGCCGATCTTGGTCCACTTTTTCAGAAATGGCATCTACTTTATCCGTAACAGGGCGACCAGAGCGAGCTGCATCTTTGACATCAAAATTCCCGGACTGAAAACGCTTGAACCAACATTGTGCTACTCTTGATGACACTGCATTAGGTCCATAAACGTCACAAATTTTTTTCGCGGCTTGTGTCGCAGTTTTCCCTTTTTTGTAATAAAATTTCACAATATATCGAATTTCTTCGTTAGATTCACTCATTTTATCAAACAAAAAAACAATTGAAAAATGGCGCGAAATTGCTTTTTACTTTTTGTATTCCTTTTTTAAAATGTCATATTTTTAATGGTATCAAAACCAGCCAGATACAAACAGTACAACGGATGAGATTTTTACTACAACCTTATACATACAAAATACGAAAAGACTTTTTCCCCGACCTATTATATATTTTATGTTTCAGAATTAATACATTTTTGTTTTCAGATTTAGTATTATCATATTTCATGTGTCAGAATTAATTAATTTTTGTTTCAGATTACTTTAAAAATTATATAATTAAAAATAATTCAGAATTTATTAATTTTTTGTTTCAGGTTATGTTAATTTTCAATTTATGTAATTAATATTTTATATCAGGTTAGGCAAAATTAAACTCAATAAAATTAACATTATCAACAAATATTTATCACAAATTCCTTATTGTACTTGAAGCGACGTAGAAGCGGAATTACACTAGAAATTCATCATTAAAACAATTCCTTATGGACTTACTATATGTATGGCGAAGTGCTAAAATGTGCATTGAATTCGAATGCTAATCACTGTGGTACTTACATACATTCAAATTCAAATTCAAATTCAAATTATTTTATTGAGAATAAAAACGGACAAATTCCACTAACATTTATCTCACATACTGTTAAACTAAAATAGATTTCCTAGTAAAAATAGGAATAATATTATAAAATTACTAATATAATAAATACAACAAATTGCTGTAAAAATATGTCAACATAAAATTAGTATGTCATACAAATTGTCATTATAGTCATCGGCTTTTTTGCCCCTGTCCCATTGATCAGTTAAATTTTCACAATAAGTCAAAAAAACTTTCGTTACATTATTCCAACTGTCACAAATAATATCACAATCAGTGTTGGTAGCAAGGAGTGCATTGAAGTGGCGGCGGGCGCGAATCAGCGGAGACATGGAGCGCGCCACGGTGCGGCTGTGAGCCACGTGGAAAAACTTGGGCAATTTTCCACGCCTATTAGCCGGAACCCCGGGTTTATCTGGCACAAACAAAGTGCACAATAAATTGTGCAGATGCAAGGAGTCAACTGATCCTCTGAGCACCTTGCAGCAAGTAGCAAGCTGATCCAACATCCTTCTCACTTCTAGTGAGTTGTAGCCGAGCTGGCCGAGCAAGAATTTAGTTGGGTACATGAACGGGTAATAACCGTGAAGCTTCTTATACAGCGATCTTAAGAAAGCTTTTTGAACCTTTTCAAGCATCCGCACATAGGTGACGTGGTGCGGGTTCCAGACACATGCGCTCGACTCCAGCTTGCTTCTGACTAACGAGTTGTACAATGTTCTAATAACTAACGGATTTTTAAAATCTTTGGCATTTCGTAATACGAAGCCCAGACGACGATAGGCCTCTTTGGCGAGATCAGAGATGTGGTCATGGAAATTCAGGGTACGATCAAATGTCACTCCCAGATCCTTAATGCTATTTACCCGATTTATACATAGATTGTCAAGATGATAATTATAATTGATGGGATTTCTTTTGCGGTCAAACGTCATTACATTACACTTGGTCACATTAAATGTCATTTTGTTTTTCAAGCCCCATGCACAGATTCTATCTATGTCCTCTTGTAAGGTAAGGCAGTCACAGGGAGATTTTATTTCGAGAAAAAGCTTAAGGTCGTCGGCATACAAGAGACATTTGGCAGAAGTCAGCACTGTAGGTAGGTCGTGCACCATCATTTTAAATAATAACGGACCAGTGATGGAACCCTGGCTTACACCAGATCTTGTGTGATATGGTCCCGAAACGTGGATACCATGCTTAACATACTGCCGCCGGTCTCTCATAAAATCCGCAAAGAAATTTAGGAGGCTGGGAGAAAAGCCGAGGTCACATAGCTTTTTTAACAATATATCGTTATCAATTTTATCAAAAGCTTTTTGAAAATCAAAATATATGACGTCGACCTGAGAACCACGATCCATGGCATCGGATATATAATCAACTAAGCCTAACAAGTTCGTATTTACGGAGCGACCCGGCCTGAAACCGTGCTGCTCTTCACCTATTTGTTGTTTCACCTGTCTATATATTTCCTTATGTAGGATGTACTCGAAAACTTTAGCGGGCGCGCTTAGAATGGCTATTGGACGGTATTCTTCAACCGTAGTTCTATTACGACTCTTAGGAATTGGGGTCACCCTGGATAACTTCCACTGGTCAGGGTACTTCCCATTTTTAAGAGATATATTTAAAATATGGTAAAGTGGAGAAATAAGATGTTTTTTACCCGTCTTTAGAATAAAGTTAGGCAAGTTATCGGGGCCTGGTGAGCTACCTATCTTTAATTTGTTAAGACCGCGTTCTATGTCTTCGGGAAAAATAGCTGGTATACTAACGCAACCACTGCCGCCGGAACAGTCTAGTCCCATACACGAGTTGACATTCAGTGCTGGCAATTCATCTAGAAAAACACTAGCGAAATAGTCCGCGAAGGCCTCGGCAGCTTCCACCCCAGTACACAAGTCACCCTTATAAGAAACACAAGGCTCAAAACCCCCCTTAGATCTAAGGCTATGTACATGACTCCAAAATTTTTGTGGACACTGTAACAAGTTTTCTTCGATATGAGTCATGTGCGATTTGTACGCTTGGGAAACACGAATTTTCAAACTGGCCCGTAACTCCGAAAATGTCCTATATGTAGCGTTACATTTTGTGCTCAACCAAGCTCTGTGCAGCCTAGTTTTCCTCTGAATATCTTTTATAATATCTGCATTAAACCAAACGGGATACCTATTGCATTGTGCACGCTGCCTTTTCTTTTTTGGGACCGACAAATCAAACAATTGATAGATAATGTGATAGAAAGCTTCAGTCGCGACTGAAACGTCATTAGACTCGAGCACAGACGCCCATGAGGTTTCTGCAAGCAAGGAGAGAAAAAGAGAGATATCTATCTTTTTGAAATTCCAATCGCGCGATGCCTCAATGTTGCTTGGCTGTAGTCGGGCACGATCGTCCTGCGATCGGAGAGTGAGAGCTATCTCGAGCGCGGGGTGGTACCGCTCTTCGATCTGGACGAACCCCTTGGCGGCCGCGTGCACGCATACCGGCCGCGCCGCCAATTCAGTGCACTCCTGCGCCAACACTACGTCAAGAGTACCTCCGTGAGAATTAATTACGCCGTTGTAGTCGATTAAGTTACAGCAAGTCAAGAAATAACAATAATAGTTTTTAATATCACTAGAGGCACTATTCATATTTAGATCACCTACAATGAAAAATTTACATTTCGAGGCAGCTAAGAAGGATTCTATTTTACGCCCCCGCAAGGCGTCTTGCGGTCGCGGCGCAGCAGTGTCCAGCCATCCGGCGCCACCTCAGCATCTTCCACTGAGCCGTCGAGAAACGTCTCGGTCGCGGCGACCAGCACGTGATCCGCGACTAGCATGCTGGCACGCCATGTGGGTAACTTAGTCTTCAACCCCCTGACGTTTTGGTAGTAGATGCCAACGTATGCGGGTAACACGGTGCGCGGCTTACTGTGAGCCGACCCCCCAGCGAAATGTCTGACTCTCCGAGGTCATAGGGGTGCGCTTTTTGTAATTCACCCACTTCTTAACCCGCGCGTTTTCTGGCCACACATATTACATATTTCACATCATCAGCCAATTTGAGGAATCTATCAGCCAATCATATTTAGGATAGGTAGTCCTCAACTGCTCCTCTCCCTAGTAACTGGGTGTGGCAGGCGTGCTTCCGGCTAGGTAGATCTGGCCTGGTGGTAGGCGCAGCCGGAGTCGTCTGCTTCATTACAACGTCCACTGTTGGACAAGGCCTCCCTCATAGAGAGGGGTGTTGCCATAATCCCCACGCTTAGCAGGCGGCTTGGGGATCGCAGTACGTTCACCGTATACTATTAGGACGCTGCTGCCCATCCTCCGGTGGTTCTGGTCGCAGTTTTAGGACATACCAGGGTCCCGGGTCCCAGGACATACATATTTATCAAACCAATATTTTAAATGCAAAAGTAATAGCAATTGTAATAACCTTTATTTGGAATAATGAAAAAGTACCCACAAATCGTTTAATCCACTGGCTCCGAACTAGTAAACAACTGTGTTTCGAAAGTCAGTGGCTCCTCCCAATGTGTATGTATTAAATACTAGGTATGCCTATTAAATATATATTTTTTTTTTTGATTAAAAATTTAAAGTAAATATAAACAAGATAAAATTAAATAATTACTAAAAAGAAAAATTATACAACTTAATTATAAATGAATTGTTAGTGCATTAAAGTTTAGGGAGTTTGTTTGTTCATGTCACTAACAGAGCAACGGATTGACGTATTTTTAGGGTTCCGTAGTACTACAAGGAACATTTATAAGTTCGTTTTGTCCGTCCGTTTGTTTGTCTGTCAGTCTGCCCGTCCGTCCAAATTTTAAAGAACCTTATACTTATGTAATTATTAAGATAAATGCACGAAACTTTGCACACTTACATTTGTAGTATAGATCTCAAATTTATACGTATAAAAATGCATTATATGGGTAGCTCTGGTACATGTGAAATGGGAATGAAACGTTTTTTTCACTGTACCCCCTCGTGTGTGTCGTTGGATAGGTCTTTAAAATGAAGGTAAGGTTTCATACATAACTTTTTTATAAAGTCTATCTTTTGTGAAATATGGCCCACCAAAGTGCCAAAAAGTTGCTCTTCCCCTGCATTTCTACACTATAACACATAGAAACGTGTAACTTACAATACAGATAGCTCATATTTAAAACCTCCATTCGAAATTATTTCGAACATTATCTGATTATGACTTCTTGAGTAACAGCGAGAAAACTTTAATAAATTCAAGGCGTTCTAGCTCATTGTAAAATGTTCTTAGCAAAGAATGTTTTTCAATCAGTTTCCTCTATGGTTAAACCATAAAAAGTATATGCTGTCGGGATGATACATCCCGACGGACGGACAGAATGAATTTATAAGAGTTCTTTGTCGGGCTACGAAACCCTAAAAAACCTAGCATGAAATGCGCCAAAGCCGTTTTGGCACAAACCGTATAGAAAGGAAATAGGCAAGAGTTTTGAATACACTAGTATAATAATTATAGTAAAACTTCTCCGACTAGTACAGTAGATATCTGTGGTAAAAAAAGACACACAAACATATCCATTTTATTTTAGTGTACTTTCTGATCTGATTGGGTATTTTTACGTGATTCTCTTGGTGTTTTCACATAGGTCTTGTAGTAAAAGTTGCCGAACATGTAGACGAAATGAAGCGAGCACAAACTGAGGAGTACGTTGATCCATTTCGGGTAGTCACAGCCGTTGAAGAGAGGAAGCATGTTGTGAACGAAGATAATGAAGAACTGGACCTGAAACAGAGATATAAAAAACTCTTAGCTACGTACAGTTATATCATTATTTATTATTATAGTTTATGATTATTCAGTGGTCCATTTACGGGATATTTACCGTGGTAAGGCTGTGGAAGGAGCTCCCGATATTTCGGTGCAGTTACATGCACCATGTTCACGGGAAGACACCCGTCGGGTCTCACGGTTAATATCCCGTAAATAATCATATAACTGTAGTGAACAACCGTGATAGTTTAAAACAGTGTTTCTTAGCTACGTGATCTTGACGTGATGTGAAAACAGTGACCAAAAGTATCTCAAAAACATATTATCAAATCATCACACTAATATCATTTATGTGAAAGTTTGGATGGATGGAAGTATGGATGGATGGATGGAAGTATGGATGAATGGATGGATGGATGTTTGTTACTCAATCACGCAGAAACGGCAGGATGGATTTGGATGAAATTTGGAACATACATTGCTTATGTTTTGGATTAATATATGCTACTTTTCATCATCATCACCGATTTTCAAACGTACGCGGGTGAAACCGCGGGGCGCAGCTAGTATTTTTATATTTAGTAGCTTAATTATGATAGATAGATAGATAAACTCTTTATTGTTAACATTACAAATTACATACACAAGGCGATAAAACAGCTGCAGGTTGTAATGCCGCCAACGCGCTGGGTACGCTGTCAAGAGATAGTGGCATTTTTATTGTCTATAGACCTTCAACGGTCTATATATAATTCTTTTTGTATATTGGGTTAGATTGTTTAATTATTTAGAGTTAGTTAGCCTGTATTTTGTTCTTGCAAATAGGCTTCTGAAAGATTTTAAATAAAGTGTAGGTAACTCACCAGTTGCAAGATTGTGACGTGCTTCTTCCACCAGAGAAGTTTCTGGTACCGCGGGCCCAGTCCTGCTATCAGGTAGTAGGTGTACATGACGGTGTGTACGAAACAGTTAATCACTCCCAGGGATACCGCGTGACCATCTGGAAGAAATGTACAACTGAGAGACACGAATTTTGAAGGTTGGTAACGTATCTTTGATGCCCTTGATGTTGCAGGTATCCATAGGCGACGGTGATCGCTTACCATCAGACGATCCGTCAGCTTGTTTGCCGCCTATGGCATAAAAATACGAATGAAGCTGACGTTTGGAAATTCAATTACCAATGCATTTAATAAAAAATAATTGTAAAAAAAAAGATTTTTCGTAATCTTCTCAGCAAATCCTTACATTTGATACCCATATCATGATGGTAGGTAAGAACATTTTGTCCGCCATCTTGGGGCGTCCGCCATATTGAATTTATCATATAGGGCCAAGGTGCTGTTACAATGTAGGATAGAGAGACAGATAGAGAGACGGCGTAGGCTTAGTAATAGGGTCCAGTTTACACCCTGTGGGTAGAGAACCTTAAAAAAAGGTTACGAAACACTTGCTTCACTCAAATGCAGAAAAGGTTTTCGAATACCTTTAGCCCAACATGCAATAATACGAAACCTTGTACTTACCCTTAAACTGGACTTATTTTTCACCGACTTCCAAAAAGATTTTTTTTATGTTTGTTACCTCTGAACTTTCGACTGGGTAAACCGATTTTGATGTTTTTTTTTTATATTTGAAAACTGGCACTTCCCGTTTGGTCCCATTTAAATTTGGTGCAGTTCGGTCATTTTTTTACAAAGTCGTTTTTTTGCATTGTTAATCATATTATTCAAGGATAATTTGGACGATGCATGTACAAATAGACCGTTCCCTTCTTACTATGCCATACCCCAACAGGGTCTTGTGTCATCATTATCATCATCAACAGCCAGAAAACGTACACTACTGAACATAGGCCTCCCCCTTTAACCTCCACACTGAACGACATCCTGCCATCTGCATCCACTGGATGCCCGCGACTCTCACAATGTCGTCGGTCCATCTAGTGGCAGTCCTACCTACGCTGCGTCTCTGGTTCGTGGTCTCCACTCAAGAACGTTTCTTCTCCATCGGTTATCGTTCTTCGAGGGATGTGGCTCGCCAACTGCCTAATCAACTTGCATTCTTTTTTTACTTCATACTCACTCGGGAAATACTTGAAACCCAAAAACGCACAGATTGGCATTCCGGAATGGTGGTATAAATGGAGGCTGGAAATCTGCCTGCTCTTCTTCCTTAACACGAAGAATACTGTGTCCAATAATTCAATCAATTTTAATACCGCATAAATCCAAACTAAGTTATGCGTCTGAAAACAAATTATAAGCACAAGTTCACCATCACATTATCACAAGTTTTTTTAAGTTTTGAAATCTGCAGAGATACATTTTCCCTTTATTTTATGTATCGTCTCCAGATTTCTTGTTTATTTATCCAGAGTTAAGCAAAGACTCAAGTACGAGTAATTTTCAAAGACAGTTTTTTCACAGTTATGTAATCTCTCTATATTATCTTATAGTCATGACAAGCCCCTTGCTCTGACAGCAAGGGCTCCCAACCCAACCGACAGACAACTTTTTATACAGTTGGCAAACGAGCTAACAGGCCGCCAATGCTAAGCGGTCAACGCGCCTAATGAGTACCTGTATACCAGCGGCATCACATACCTAACGTTTTAGCCTTTTTGAGAAACCCCATGTCACGGTTAGGTACTCGAAAATGCCGCAGAGAGCTTATTCAACAAATTGCAGGTGTGAGGCAAAAAAGAACGCGTAAAATTCACAGTGTGCGATTTCCACCGATCTATGATATCTGGATGATTTTTCAGGCGGTGGCGGCTGGTATGATGATTAAACCGCGATGCTGGCATCGAATCAAACAGTTCTTCAGAACGTTCCCCGTTGTAAAAGACACAATGAGACCCAACTCTCTGCGCATGCTGAGCGGCACTAGATGTTCCTTGAGCTTGGGATCGTCGACAATTCTGATAGCTCATATTTATCAAAGTCATAGTAGTCGATAATTTTAAATTTTAAAGTCATAATCCCACTCTAAGTCAAGCAAAGTAATTCAGGTTTAACTACAAGTCATGTCCCAGTGAAGAGGTGAAGATTTTATTCGAGTATTGTATGGATTTTTGTAAACTACACGAATAAACTCGTTTCACCTCATTATATAACTTTCCCACACTCAAGCCCGTTCATGAACACATACAAAATAGTAATGTACCATTTTTAACCGACTTCCAAAAAGGAGTAAGTATTCAATTCGACTGTTTTTTTTTTAAAATGTTTGTTAGGTACTTCTGAACTTTCGAGTCTGAACTAACCGATTTTGATGATTCTTTTTTATTTGAAAGCTGGTTCTTCCGTGTGGTCCCATTTTAATTGGTCCAGTTCTGACATTTTTATTACGTCGGTTTATCGGTCGATATTGATAATTTTATAAAGTGTTAAAAAATGTTACATTGAATATAATTACTGTACACAAATTTAGGAAAAAAATATTAGAGGCCACCTGATTTTCTCATATTGACGCCCAATAATTCCCATAATAAATTTAACATAATTATAATAGTATAAAGTGGCATAGGTACCTTTCTTATCACAGGCGTGTTTTCGTATATCACCGGTTGACAGGTCAAATTGTAATTTGATAGAAATATGGTAGAACCCTAAATGGAAGAAAAAATATTTTTTTTTATATTGGTCTTGAAAATTATTATAATTTCGTTGCCCATATTCCACTAAATGTGTCCTTGTTTTTATCCATTATAACACATCGAGTTGTTTTTACCCGACTTCAGAAGGGAGGAGGTTATATGTTTCACTGTTTAAAAAAAATGTATGTTCACCGATTTCTCTGCCAATTATGAATGGATTTTGATGATTCTGTGGATGGATTTTTGTTTGGTAAGCCTTACTTCAGAGGTGGTCCCATATAAATTTCATCAAAATCGGTTTAATAGTTTGGTTTTTAAAACAAAATAATTGAAAAAATATGCGATTCAAGTAAACGAAATTGCGTTCATATTTACAGATTTTTTAATTGATAATTAATTATTGTGTATCTGTTAGTGTCATCGTAGCTCCCAAATAGATGAACCAATATTGATTTACTTTTGATTTATTTATTTGAATTGCCATATGAAGATCATCAGGTCTTTATTAGGGGTTTTTGAAAGTCTAATTTAAGTTTTATTGTAATTCTGACCAGGCGCCTGCTGGCAACACAAGTATTTTTGTTATAACTTATCAAAACGCCTTACAGCATATCAAAATAATTCTTAAGAACTTCACTTGACATGCTGTTTTTAGCAGGGGCAAAACTTAATTTCGAAATAAATAATAAATAAATATCTGGGACATTATTGCACACCTGGTCATCTGACCCCAAACTAAGCAAAGCTTGTAATAAGGCTGCCAGACTGATATACGTACATGTATTTTAAATACATACTTAAATAGATATTAACACCCAGACATAGAACAAACACAAATGTTTGTCCTAGATGGGAATCGAACCCACGCCCCCAAGCACAGAAAGTAGGTTCACTACCAACTGAGCCACCGGGGCAGTAAGCTTGTTGAACTTCAAATATGGATCCCATCCTCGTCGCCAATAGAACTGACTGATTTAATGAATAATGAACCCTACCCACATTATTAACACCACAGTATAAATATGATGTAGGTGTCTCATAATTATGAGTGAAATCACAGAAAAGAGAAGTAAATAGAACGGAAATAAGAAGGAAACTCTGTCGTGACAGATACTTGATTGAACATTCTTATTTATGTCAACGCGTCCAACTCCGCGTCACAGTTGCTAACACAGTTGCTATGGGTTTATATTTCAAGTGGCTAAAACAAATTTCTTACAAAAATGTCTTGACAGCCATTCTAACTTGAACAAAAAAATTTTTTTTCTGTAAGTGAAAGTATCCCTTGTTCGATTCCCGGAAAGGTTATATCGGATTTTATTGATCCATTTAATATCTGCTCTGGGTCTGGCCCAGGCCCAGAACCAGTCTGGGCCCAGACTGTTTTTTTTTTATTCAATAATAATGATTTGGCTTGCGTTTGATCGTAACCTTGTCTGATGTTAATTTAAGCGATTATGCGATGGAGCACGTTTGTCTAGAATAAACCAATTCACTCGTGACTTGAAAACACCTAGGTTATACAGGATAATTCTGAATTATAACAGTTTTATTTAGTGTAAGTAATTGAAAAATAATACGTACTTCGTAAAACAAGTATGTGCTAATGATGACCTGGAACAGATTATAGTAAAATATAACTCTCGTCAAGTCGTAAGGCTCCCTATCCTTCATCCAAGCTGGTCCAGCTTTCGTACAGAAGTACAAATAGCAAACTAGTATTATCAGAAGAGTTCCGACGCTAGGCCAGCTATCTCGCGTCCGTTCATCTGAAAATTAGAAAAGTTTATTTCGTAAAAAAATAATTCTCTTTTATCTATATAATTATCTTCTATTTATAAATAACTGGCCAAGAGCGTGTTGAAACACGCATATGGTAAGGTTCGGTACTTAACCAAAGCCATATATTATGAAGTCGATATTTTTATATTGAGAATTATAAATTAAATATTCATATTAAAACACTGTTTTAAACTATCACGGTTGTTCACTACTACCGGGAGCTCCCTCTGCATCCTTACCACGGTAAATATACCGTTAATAAATCATATACCTAACTGTATATTCAGATTATTTTAAAGCCGAAATAATTAGTAAAATTATGAAAAAACGTGAGAAAACATCGGTGGCAAACAAGCAGATGGGCCGCCTGATGGTAAGCGATCACCGTAGCCTATGGATACCTGCGACACCACGGAATTATTAAACTTACCACCCAATTCGTTGAATAAAAACTCGCCAGTCTTCGTAATTTTTTCCCAAATTGTGGCCATTTTTTCTTAATAGTATTGAACAAAAATAATTTTATTAATCAAGAACTATTAATATAAATTACTTTTAAAGAAGCAAAAAAATCTGCATTAACTATAATTAAAAATTATGTTAAGAATAAACACAATGAATTCAATTTGAAAATCTACTCGATATTTTAGATCGAACTGCAAGAAAACAATGAATCGAACAAATTTTAAAAGTTACGACTAAATCAGTTTTGAATTTGCATTTTTATCAGGTATGTAACCTAAAAAGGTCAAATTCCACCAACATTTTAATTGTTTAGTCAAATCACAATTATGTATAAGTGTGGCGTACTCTCCTTGCGCCAACCTTCGTGAATTTCATTCCAATTTTCCACGACGTGTGGCGCTGGGGCGCGAAAAGAAAAAAATAAAAGAACACCAATTTTCAAATAGAATTGTCATTCGCTTTTTCTAAGATTTGTCTAAGAATTTCTTTGCATTAAAATTTATAATTTGAGGATTGACGTTGGCTGTCAAGGAGAACGGTTGCTTTGGCGTTAATTTTAAATTGGAAAATATCTTATTTATAGTCTTAGATGTTTATTTGTGTAATATTTTGTGTAAAATATTAGTTATTATCATATGTAGATAAAGTTTTCATCGTTTATTGGTAAGTTTTTGTAAATATTAGTTTTTTCTAATTCGACTTTCAGTTGTCATTTGTTTTAGTGACGGTTTCTACTTTTTTGCATGGAAACCGACGAGGGGGGTGGTTGGCCCCCCGATAATAGCCAACCTATTGGAAATGATCCCACTTTCGTAGATGGACGTTCTATCCCATCTCCTATTTCTTTTGTCTCGATTACTTCTACAGACACTGATGTTGAGCTCTCACAGAAGGGCACTAGTAAACGTAAGAAGCACTCTAAAAAGCACCAAAAAAAATGTAGAGAGACCATCGATCTAAATGTAGAGACCCAAAAATCACAAGACTCTTCTATCGCTTTAGGACAAACAGTTCCATCTCTTATTTCCAATGACACACAATGTACAGAATCATGTGCCTCGCCGTCGGCTACGTTGTCTCAGACCCCATCGATTCCCCCGTATGTTCCTTCAGGTCGTCAAGCTTATAAGTCAACGGATAGGGGTCCATTTGTTGTGCATGTCCAGAAAGTTGTGACATCTCTAACATCTGGGACCTACCTGCACCCAGTTGATTTCGGTAGATTCTTGGGTAAAAACCAATTTCACAGTGTTCTCGATGGCAGTGTTCAAAGAATTGGTAGAAATAGAATTTCATTGGCATTTACTGATTTCTACTGTGCCAACAATTTTGTGACGAGTGATATTGTTAAGAACAATGGCTACAAGGCGTTCATCCCCTCATTTGGTACAACTCGGCTGGGTCTTGTTAAAGGCATTCCTATTGATTGGTCCGAGGATGAAATCATGGAGTGCGTTCGTGTACCTATTGATGGTTGCCCAATACTAAAAGTAAGACGGTTAAATTATAAGGTGGTTGTCAATGGTTCCCCTATCTTCAAACCATCTCAGTCTTGTGTCTTAACTTTTGACGGTCAAGTTCTTCCCCCTCGGGTGTTCATGTGTTTCAACTCCCTCGTTGTTGAGCGTTATTATTACCCTACTGTCCAGTGCTATTTTTGTTGTCGATTTGGACATACTAAAAACAGCTGCCGATCCAAGCCACGTTGTTATAAGTGTGGAGAAGACCACACAGGTGACACATGTAATGTCGAAGAAGGTTCAGCCCCATGCCTTTCCTGCTCAGGCCCCCACTTCTCAATAAGTAAATCCTGTCCTGAGTTCCATAGACAAAAACAAATTAAAATCACAATGTCAGAGAAAAGCATTTCATACAATGAAGCCTCCAAATTACATTTGCCTATTAAAGGTAAAAGTTATAGTGATGCAGCCAAGACATCTTATGCCAGTGTTTCCCCTGCTCCTCTATCCATTTCAAATAAATCACCTAGCTCAGCCTCCCAGTCCTATAGAAAAACTGTCTTCCTCAAACCCAGGCCTCCTCCAGTTCAAAGACAGGGCTATGATCGCTCTACTCATCAGGCGATAATTAATAATCCATCAATCTCTAATAATAATGGTGTTGCCTACAAGTATCCTCATACTGTTCCCTCTGCATCCTCTAGTAGCGTTTTAGAGCTTATACAGGCTCTAACCAGGCTCCTTAACTCTCCTAGTTTATTACCGTCCAACGCTGCCCAAGATTATCCCTCTCCTATGTTACAATCCCTCCATGATGGCGCCCTCTCTAGGGCTGCAATGGAACTGTCAAAGTCTAAATAGTAAAAAATCTGAATTATTATATATTATTAATAAATATGTTCCAACTCTAATTGCCATCTCTGAGACTTGGCTTAGGCCTGGTTCCTTTTTTAAGGTTCCTCGCTTTCTTTGTTTCAGAGATGACAAAGCTGATGGGTATGGTGGCTCCGCCATACTCGTCAGAAATTCTGTAAATTCTCATCTTGTAAATATTCCATCTCATTCTATTTCTGACAACTTTTCAATAGTTGCAGTAAGGTTAAATAATTTAACATTGATTTCATTATACATTCCCAGACCATCTATTGTTATCCTAAATAAAATTCTCCATATATTATCACACATTCAAGGCCCTTTCATCATTATGGGTGATTTTAATGTCCATCACCCTGCCTGGGGTTGTCAAGCCTCGGATTCACTTGCACATTATGTTTTCAATATTATGGATAGTTTAGGGTTGTGTTTACTCAATACTGGCTCTCCTACACGCCGTACTAAACCGTATGAGCGGGTTAGTGCGGTTGACTTGACTTTAGTGTCAGCGAGTCTAGCTCCCTCTATGTACTGGAAAACCTTGTCTTCTTCTTTTGGTAGTGATCATTTTCCAATTTTATTTGATCTCCCTTTCTCTAAAATAGAACCGGTTCCATTCAAGCCATTACTAAAATATAGACTGCCCAGCTCAGGTCAGTCTGATGAATGGTCTAAATACTCATCGCTCCTAGATCAGTATGCCTCTGATCTTCCCATAATTCTTCCCGTTTCCTTGGACACTTGTCATAAAGCTTTTGTAGATTGTATTAATTTAGCTGCTGAACACTCATTTCCCTCAAAAACTCAAAATTCCAAACACAGATCACCTCCATGGTGGGATGAAGAGTGTAAGACTGCTGTTTCTGAAAGGTTAAAAGCGGAGAATTTGTATTGCATTCACATGACTAATGGAAATTATAGAAATTTAATTACAGTACAATCTAACACTAAACAAATTCTTCATTCCAAAAAGTCAGAGGGGTGGAAAAACTTTTGCTCTTCTATTTCCCCTTCCATCCGGCCATCTCATGTTTGGAGTTCAATACGAAAATTCCGGGGTTCATATAGAGAACCCTCGCCTCCATATCCCAGTTCTGAGAGCTGGTTTGACCAATTCATGGACAGATTGGCTCCTCCTTTTGTCTCTAACTTTGTTAACACTTCAACTTCTAGTTCTTCTGCTCATGATGATAGCTTTACTCTTTTTACTATGCAAGAATTGCGCCTCGTTCTTTCTTCTCTCAAAGACTCTTCTCCTGGTCCGGATGGGATCCCGTATTCCTTTTTGGTTAACGCTGGTGAAAAACTTTTGAATTATTATCTTGAAATGATAAATTTAATGTTAGACACAGGATTCGTTCCAGTCGCAATGAAAACCCAAATAATTATCCCAGTTTTAAAACCTGGTAAAGATCCTGAAAAACCTGACAGCTATCGCCCAATAGCTATGTCTTCTGTTTTGACGAAGATAGTGGAACACCTTATAAAAAATCGTCTTGAATGGTTGATTGAATCTAGTAATATTTTACCTCAATCTCAATATGGTTTTCGAAAAGGTAGAGGTACTTTAGATAGTTTATCTATTTTTGTTACTGATATTAGACTTTCGTTTTCTAGGAACGAGTCCGTTGTTGCTGCTTTTCTTGATATATGTTCTGCGTACGATAATGTTATTCTCTCAATACTAAAATCTAAGATGGAAAATCTGGGTCTCCCACGGAAAATTATTAACTTTATACTTAATCTTTTTTTAGACCGTTCTGCTCAGCTTAGAGTCAATGGTGAAATAAAGTGTTCGAGATCTGTACATAAGGGTCTTCCTCAAGGCTCTGTTTTAAGTCCTATTCTCTTTAATATTTACACTTATGACTTATTTAAGTTTATTTTGCCTTATTGTAGGCTTCTACAATATGCTGATGATCTCGTTTTATATATGGCAGATTGTGATATATTAAGTGCCGCGCATAAATTATCTCAAGCTCTCGAGTCACTAAATGTTTGGCTAGGTCATAATGGTTTAGATATAGCTCCTCTGAAGAGTTCTGTGGTAATATTTACCAGAAAGCGGTTGAAACCAAGGCTTGACATTTTGTTCAATAATACCAAGATTCCAGTTGAAAACGAAAAGAAGTTTTTAGGTCTCATCTTAGACAGTAAATTAGATTTTTCTTCTCACATCAACTACATTTCAGTCAAATGCGAAAAGAATCTCAATATTTTAAGATGTTTGGCGGGTGTTTGGTGGGGTTCTCATCCCTATTATCTAAAGCTTCTTTACAATGCCATTATTCGTAGTATTATAGATTACGCTTCATTTCTATATGTGCCAGCTTGTAAGAGAATGATCAATTCGTTGGACTTGATTCAAGCTAGAGCTCTTCGTATAATCACAGGGGCAATGAAGTCTACTCCCAAAAATGCTATGCAAGTGGAATGTGTTGACCCTCCTTTGGATTTGAGACGGCAATATCTGTCGGATATGTTTTTGTTTCGTTTGTTCCAGTTTTCATCTCATCCGCTTTTTCCGAAATTACAGCTCCTGCTTAGTTATATTTCTCTGCCTTACTGGAAACATAAAACAACTCCTTGTTTAGTTATAAGTTTCTCAAAAATTAGACATCTTAAATTCGCTACTCATAGAACTCCTAAACTTCCATTATTTGAATTCGATTATCAAGCAATCATATTTGAACCATCATTACACCTTAATTTAGATTTGATGAAAGGGGATGCCTTTGCCAATAATAATTTTCTTAGGATCAAAGACAATTTTTGGCATGGTTGGCACTGTATTTTTACAGATGCCTCTAAGTTAGATCAAAACGGGTGTGTTGGTGTTGGTTTATTTCATCAAAATTATAATATAGTGCAAAAGATTAAATGCCCACCTGAAACATCAGTTTTTGTTGGTGAATGTAGAGGTATAATGGAAGCTATTAACTATATATTGTTGCTCAAATTGAATAAATCTGTTATATTTTCTGATTCTTTAAGTGCTCTTCAGGCCTTCCAGAGTAATCCTTTTAGAATAGGCTCCAAGAATTGGATTATATTCAGATGCAAAGAACTGTTGTTGAAATGTTCTGCTTTAGGTTATTCTGTCCACTTAGCTTGGATCCCAAGTCATAGTAATATTACTGGCAATGAAAAGGCGGACAAAGTTGCTAAAGAAGCTGTTATCTGTGGAGATAAAGTCCCTTTTAAAAATTATCCCCAAGACCTTCTGCTTCTCCCTATCCGTTATTTACAAGCTAGATGGTCGAAGAGATGGTCTTTTAGTAGTCGACGGACAGGTTCAAATTTCGCAAAGTTTCAACCCCTTATTCCATCCAAACCCTGGTTTTTTAAAATAAAATGTGATAGAAAATTCTGTTCCATGGTCTCCAGAATGAGATTTGGCCACTGCTGTACTGGAGTGCATCTACACAAATTGCGGATTAAAGATTCTTCCATATGCGAATGTGGTATGGACGAGTCCAACCTAAACCACATTTTCTTTTCATGTAGCAATTTGGATCACAATTCATTTTTCAACTTGTTAACTCATTATAAATTTCCATTTCCCATTCACATCGACAATCTTCTTCATAATATAGACCCCCCTTCAATTGCTTCATTATCACATTTTATTTCTGTAAATAATATTAAATTGTAGTTCTGTTATTTTAATTTTGCTTCTTTTTTTTTTTATATGTGTAATAATATATGTAATAAGTGTTCATTTTGTTTTGTTGCCTCTGTATTTTTAGGATATTTTCTTTTTAAATTCTAAATTCCGTCTTTTTCTCCGCAGCCATTTACTTGTTTTTGGCAAAAATGTTTTTTAACCTTTGCCATTAAAAAAAAAAAAAAAAAAAAAAAAAAAATTTATAATTTCTTTCGGACTCTGCTATTTTCTTCCATTGTCGGTAGCTTAAACCTCTCCTTCTATATAAATAGTACAAATCCACTATAATTGGTGACCCCTGAATGGACCGTACACCACCGACAAAGGTCAGAATGCCGCTAGATCGTTCTGGTAGCACTGCGGCTGACACGAAGAATAAAGATGGTGACAATGTATTCCGAGTTGGCATGCGAATCCCACCGTTTTGACCCGAGAAGCCGGCGATTTGGTTCGCCCAGATCGAAGGCCAATTCGTGATTTCCAACATCACTGCAGATAGCACCAAGTTCTACTATGTGATTGGACAACTTGACCCGCAATATGCAGCTGAAGTCGAAGACATCATCGTCAACCCGCCTGAGACCGAGAAATACGAAAAACTCAAACTGGAGCTAATTAAACGTTTGTCCGCATCAAGAGAAAAAAACACGAGGAGCTAGGTGATCGTAAGCCTTCTCAATTCTTACGTCATCTACGATACCTAGCAGGCCCCGGAGTTTCAGAAGACTTTTTACGCATGATTTGGACCAGCCGCCTACCGAACAGCACGCAGACCATCATTGCTTCGTAGCAGATGACGTCATCACTCGATGTGCTGGCAGACCTAGCCGACCGCATTCATGATGTTGTCCCTATAGCCCAGGTCGCATCTACATCCAGTACCACACCGGGAAGCTCCATCGACGACATGACGCACCAGATTGCTGAACTGACGAAGCAGGTACAAGCATTGACCGCGCAAGTGAACCGATAATCACGTTCGCCGAACGTGAACGTACATAAAAAATGTCTATATATTCAGTGGAACATAGAACTTATTCTTTTTTTGAAGTCGGTTAAAAATTATTAAAATTCGTTGATAAATCTCCGAGATATGAGCGTTTAAAGTTTTTGGTGAGGATAGAGAGCGAACTCTCTGTCCTTTTCTCGCAAATCGTTTGTTAGTATAGCATTTGTATGGCACGCGCACGCCTTGACGTCAACACGTGCTATGGTGCGCTCTCTGTTTTTCATTTTATTAAAATATTTATAACTTAGGTACTTATTTTTGAACAAATATTTTAATTTTGTTTGTTGTTTGATGTTCAGCTTTTTTTAAGAGATATTAAATTAAAATAAGCACACAAGCCTATTTGCTTACAAAAACTTTTTCTACTGTTTACTGGTGCAATTTGTAATTTTTGTATAAATATTTAACGTGCTACTGCGAAGAGATTGAACGGAATTATGCAATATGCTAGCTGGAGCATTAATCCAAATTAAAATAACATTTTAATGTTGTGTCAAGTACAATAAGGAATAAGGCATCAATTAAAGTTATATGATTATTTACAGGATATTTATCGTGGTAAGGTTGTGGAAGGAGCTCCCGATATTTTGGTGCAGTTACATGCACCATGTTCACGGGAAGACTGAAGATGCAGACAAAACGATCTCAATAGATAATAAAACAAAGAATATGGGTACATATCAGATCATCGAAAATTCATTGGTTTTTTTTCAAAATGGATTATTTTCAAAATTATGGACAAAATAACTAAATTTAAAGTCTCTAATGGTTACTTGATCAATGATCAATAAAATTAAATGTGATTTATCTAAACTTTAAGGCCTTAATGATCTAAATACGTATAATATTCTGAAATCATCACTATAATCAGATCAATCTTCCGCTCTTCGTTTTCAACAATAATCGTCTCGCAGAGTCACTTTTAGTGGTCACTGTCTGGGGGATGACCTGCTAGCGTTGTTATATCTAGTGACCTGCTCGCGTAGCTACTTCTGGGATTTGACTATCAATCAGACGTGCACTTTGCACTTCAATCAGTGAAAAATAACTATACTGTTTTAAAATTACTTGTTTAGTTTTTGATCAATCGTCCACTAGATCAAGCATACATTAGGGAACATAGTATAATTGCCATTAGTTATTTTGTACGCAGTTATTTTGAAAATAATCCATTGTTTTTTATTTATGTTACACGGGAATTACTCAAGTAATTCCCGATTAGGCCGGATACTCCGACTATAGTTTCAACCGCATTCGGCGGTCCTTATCAAGGTGAATGCGCACGCGCGGCTGCGTCTTGCTTTGCACGGAGTATCCGGCTTAATCTTACGTGAGTAATTCCCGTGTATTATAAATAAAATGTGTGAAAACTACGTCAGTTTCCTTAATACATTGTATTTTATATATTCTGTATTTTTATAACTAAACAAAAATGTCATTAACCTGAAACCAATTAATATTTATCAGTAGCAAACTATTGATTAATTAACCTGAAACAGGGTGTTAATTAAATATTTCCAAAACAATTTTTATTTTATTTGTTCAAACTAATCTTAGAACTAATTCCTAACTTGTGCAAAAGTCACAATATTCGCCCTTATGGTTTTAGACTTTTTTTTTTTGGGAATTAGTTACGGGAAAAATAAAAAATTTGTGAGATCGATAATGTCAACAAACTTCGGATATCTCCGTGAACGTTTTTAGGGTTCTATCTAGGGTACTATAAAGAACAGTTCTAAATAAAATGACGTCACACTAAATTCAATATGGCGGCCGCCTAAAAGCTTGTTTTTAAAAAGTTTTTTTTTTATTGCTGACTTGATCAATAGTGTTCTTATTATGCTATGAATTAAGAAAATCCATTCAGACGTTTTAAGATTATCAGCTTTTTGATCGGAATCTTTGAAATTTTCAAACAGTATACCAGTCTACTGATTCAAAAGCCTCGATCTTGTATTTGGTGGAGCCGTCCCAAAGATGGCAGCAGTGTTCCACACACGACTGGACTTGAGCTTGATATAGAGACAAACGACTGCCTCGGTGGGAAATACTGACTAACCAAACTACCAAAGGCCACACTGGTTTTAGCTAGCTAATTTATCCTTTGACTTTAGTGCTGTAGTCGAGAGTAGGTGTTTTGGAGTTCCAGGTGGTCTGCCAAAGGTACTAAAACATTTCGGAGCATATCTTAAATTATTATTTACGATCTATTTCTTTAATCGTCATAATCAAACCGAGTCCAATGCTGCACATAGGCCTCTCCAAAGACACGTCACTCAGCCCAATCTTCAGCTTTTTCCTTCCAGCAACTGCCTTACGTTTATCTTCACTTTTCCATCCCTCGAGTTTTCAGAGTATCCTACGCTACTTTTTCCGATAACTAGTCTCCATTCTAAAACATTCTACTCCAGCTGTTATTGGTGTGCACAAACATCAAAAAGAAAATAGGTGGCAGTTAAGAGGAAGTCACGAAGGGTAAAATATTAAAAAGATAAAGGCTCATAATAACTTTATTCTAGTCTACTTTCTGAGTATTTTTACTGGTTTCGCTTGAAGTTTTCACATAGGTCTTGTAGTAAAAGTTGCCGAACATGTAGACGAAATGAAGCGAGCACAAACTGAGGCCTACGTTAACCCATTTCGGGTAGTCGCAGCCGTTAAAGAGAGGAAGCATGTTGTGAACGAAGATAATGAAGAACTGGATCTGAAACATAAAATAGAAATACTCAACATACAAAGTTTGGTAAATAGATAGACATATAGATTAAAAAATTGTTCAAACCTGAAATCACATACACAAATTGAACAGTTTGAAAACTACAACTGGCGGCGTTATCCGAAAAGCAGTCTTTTTCAACCACTACGTAGCTACGCGATTCGCGGTGGCAAAATGTTTATACATAGTAACGACAAACAACCAGCTAAGTGTGAGGCAGACTCGCGCACTGAAGGTTTAGTGACCGGTAAACATCTTGGGTGAATGAAGCAGAGGAAAATTTGCCGCATGTACAGGGTATTATGGGCCCCTTTGGCTTATAAACACTCTCTCCACGTAACCCCGTATTCCACCACACAATATATTTTGGGGTATATATGCCAACGTGGCCTGCTCATTGTCACTTCAACTTGCTAATTTTAATAGCTATATCGGTGACTCTGGTTCTTTGGCGAATATCAACGTTCCGAATTCTATCACACAATGAAACTCCGAGCATAGCCTTCTCCATTGCCCGTTGTGTGACTCTGAGTGAGTTTTCGTTGTTCAGTGTGGAGGTTAAAGGGGGAGGCCTATGTTCAGCAGCGGACGTCTTCTGAAAGATGATGATGAAATATAATTTTGAACTCGCCAGTTGCAAAAGTGTGACGTGCTTTTTCCACCAGAGAAGTTTCTGGTACTGCGGGCCCAGTCCTGCTATCAGGTAGTATGTGTACATGACTGTATGCACCAAACAGTTAATCACTCCCAGGGATACCGCGTGACCATCTAGAAGGAAAATTTTAACTTAGAAACATGAATAAATCTGACAGTACTAATAAACACAATCAAATACCAATAATCATTTGTCTTATATTGATGTTTTAGTGGTTTTGTATTAAAAGAAATAAAAATGAATCACTCCTCCAAAATTACAATGTACCTATCTATTATGGAGGGAGTGATATTTCTTATGGACTCACTCGGGAAATACTTCAAGCCCAAAAACGAGGTGATTGGCATCAAGAAATGGTGGTACAGGTGAAGGCTGGATATCTGCCTGCTCTTTTTTCTGAGTACAAAGAATACTGTGTCCAATAATTCCACCAATTTTAATACCGCGTATGTCCAAACTAAGTTATGCATCTGAAATTTAATAAAATTATAATATAACAAGTTTATTCTAAAACCCTTAGGTTTAGCCGGGCACCAAATATTTTAACTCTGTTCAGAGAATGGACTTGGACTTTGGTTGAATGGACAAATATCTTAATAAATCACACACTAAGTCACTCAACATCGGTTGACTAATAATAAATACATTATACTTATGTAGGCATTTTATTTTGAATATTACGTCTAGAAACGGAGAAATATGAATTTTAAGTTTTTGACGTAAGTTTGATTTTTATATTGCGGGTATTTTGAAAATCGAAAAAAAATTAGATGTTATATAAAAATTCTATTTACATATTTGTATGAGGTCAATAACAAGGAATTATAATCACATAACACATAACATTATAATGAAATGTGATCTGTTATTTTTTTATGACGTGTCCAAGTGTGCTATTATATGTTCCAATGGAAATAAATAAATATGACTATGACTACATAGTAGGAACTCGGATAAAATAAAAAATTTGAAAATCGAAAACAAATGAGATGTTATATAAAAATCCTATTTACATATTTGTATGAGGTCAATAACAAGGAATTTCAATCACATAACACATAACATTAATGAAATGTGATCTGTTATTTTTTATGACGTGTCCAAGTGTGCTATTATATGTTCCAATGGAAATAAATAAATATGACTATGACTACATAGTAGGAACTCGGATAAATAAAAATTTTTAAAATCGAAAACAAATGAGATGTTATATAAAAATCCTATTTACATATTTGTATGAGGTCAATAACAAGGAATTATAATCACATAATAGGAACTCAGATAATATATAAAGTTTGTTATTTGTTTTCAGTATCGTTCCCAATTTGCTAGCCGCATTGCCGCATCCATAAGGATGCGGCAATGCGGCTAGCAAATTGGGAACGATGCCTGCGGTTAGCTATTAGATTAGTTATTTATTATTTACTAGCTGTAACCGCAACTTCTTCCGCGGTTTCTTCAGGAAAAAAATAGCCTATGTCCATCCTCATGATAGATTAGATTTACCTCGCAAAATTTTATTGAGATCGGTTAAGCCGTTTAGCCGTTATTATGTAGCAAACAGACAGAGTTACTTTCGCATTTATAAAATTAGTGTGATTTTGCATTTTTTTGTTGTTGTGTATATTTAGTGCTAGTTTTTAAATAATTGGTATTGATTTTTAGTATTTATTAATTTTCTTTTCTAGATACATAATTTTACTTTTAACACACTAATATCATATATGTGAAAGTTTGGATGGATGGATGTTTGTTACTCAATCACGCAGAAATGGCTTGATGGATTTGGATGAAATTTGGAATATACATTGTTTATGTCCTGGATTAAAACATAGGCTACTTTTCATCATCGCGGATTTTCATCACCACGCGGGTGAAACCGCGGGGCGCAGCTAGTTGTAAAAAAACTTAGGCTTAGTGTTATTAAATTATTAACCTAAAGTAAAAAAATAAATTAATACTATAATTTTAACAAGCCAATCTGCTTATATACACACTTACCTAGCTCAGAAAGCATAATATTTAATGAAACACTAGCTAAATACGAGTGACTTTGTACGGGTAGGGCCTTCGATTTCATCTATTCACCCTCGTTATAGGAATATTTGTGTATATAATGCTTCTAGTGTTCTAGACCCAGCGATTTAGGCTGTGCGTAGTCTGTCAGTGAATTAATAAATTCAAGATTGTTACTAATACAAAAGATACGCATAAGTGGCGCCCACATAAAAAAAAAACATAACAGTAACTTTTAGTATACAAAAGTTAAGTAATTAAAAATTCGACACCTTTAGATTCTCGAAAAGCTAATAAAGTATTTTTTAAACTATTATTTTTAGTAAGAGTATATAAAACTATACTCATAAAACGCATTATCGCCTATAACTGCAACTTTTGGCGGTAATGAGTTTTATAAGTACGTATTATGAAACCTTAAGTTACCAAAAATAATAATATTTCAAAAAATACTTCATTACCTTCTCGAGAAACTGAAAATGTCGAATTTTAATTTAACTTATATTTTGGTTATGTTTTTTTTAAATGAGTGCGTCACTTATGCTTACCTTCCGCCTATAAAGCAAATGAAATCTAAAAAAACGTTGACGCTCAACGTCTAAACTTTGAACTATGTCAAAGCAATGTGTTTCAAAATTAAACTAAATGAAGCATACCTTTCTAGTCCCAGGAGTGTTTTCGTATATCACCGGTTGGCAGGTCAAGTTGTAATCTGATAGAAATACGGAGAGCCCCTGAAAAGGAAAGAAAATAACAATTTCCATGGTGCTCTACCAAAAAATCATCATGCATGTTTACTGGTTACTGCAAGTATAAGTACCTGTGTGGTGAAGGTACTATCGAGATTCTGTCCTGCAGACAGTTCTTATCTCATCCCCGAGGATAAAAACTGTAAGGGCCTCTTGTTATAATGATAAATGATCTTACAATTCTATCGCAAAACGCCTTACGGAATAGGTAGGGACCTATGTTTCGCGGCAACATATTTTGATAGCTTTAGTTTTTAGCAGGGGAAAAACTTAAATTCAGTTTTGATTAAAATTCGGTTTAAATCTACTACTAATATGATAGGTCTGCCTATTGTGCTGGAGGTCGTAGGTTCAACGGCTGATAGGGGATTTTTTTTATTGATGGATTTGATATTGTGTGTAAGGTACATTCTTGGGCATCCCCGTCACATAAAAGGAAATCTAGTTGAGAGCTATAAAACTCAGGATTTATTTATTCATCATACAATTTATACATGGCAATTTTTATGTTTTTTTTTTACATATACAACATTACAGTACAGTAGTAGATATACAGTAAATATTACAGTTTCATGACTTCTAATAATTTGCCCTTTTTTCAGTAACAAACTAAATGGCAATAATATTCCGTCTCAAATGACAAGGAGTCTAGCATTGTTGCAATTCATGCATAATCAGCCTTTAATAGTCGAAAGGGCGATTGGGCCATATCCATCACTCTGGCCTAGTGTGTTGGCAGATTCACATACGACATTGAGTTTTTTCTCCGTACGTATGCTGGTTTTCTCATAATGTTTTCCTTCACCAAAAAGCCACTGGTATGAAAATCCGTACATAAACTCCAAAAAGCTCATTGGTCGAACTCCAAAATGCCCGGAATTTGAACCCGCGACGTCAGGCATTCAAATAAATAAAAAAAATCAGTCATAGGGTTCCACGTTAGAAGTGAAAACTGTAGTAATTCACCTATTCTACAAGAGATGTCGCTGTTTTGAAATAAACGGTACAGCGTCACGATGATGCGAGTTCTTTGATTTTTATTCAGCCAAATAGTGCTCAACACTGAAGTGAGAATTTTTTTCGTTTAGATTAGAAGGGCTGTCAAGGCATTTTTGTAAGAATTCCGTTGTAGCCAGTTGAACACATGCAAACGATACGTCAAAATATAACTATATAGGAAGGAATGCAGTAATTGGTCAAGATTAGTATTATTTCAAAAGGTTATGAACGCCATTTTGATAAAGTTTAAAATTGACCTTCTCGTGGTGCAATACGGTTCAGTTCCCCTTGAATTTTGTGCAATAATTTTGGTAAATGTTGCTAGTGCAAAAAAACTGCACGATTATTGTGCGGTTTATAAAACTAGTAGAGAAATATAGACCGTATCGTAAATTAACGTACGACATTATTAAAACAGTTCTACCTTAAACTGCACGAAAAGTGGTTGGTAAAAAATTTGAGTTAAAGAGTTTTTCAACAATTTTGTTTATTTTAATTAACAAAAGTTGTGTATTAACGCATGTAATTGTGTTATACTAGTGAATTATTATCCTTTAAATACTATTAAGGTAAGTTCGTAGGTTTGCATGAGTGTGGGCAAACAATAGGAAGTAAAAAAAATAATTTTCGGTTTTGCCCCAAAACTCCGCACAAACTTAGCTAGATAAGTTTCCATGACCTTAATAGGTCATGCTTTGACCATGATATCGATTTAGGCTATGTTTAGAGCTCGTTTTATGTGACTTTAAATAGGTAGAAAAATAAATATTATTTGATAAGGTTAAATGCAATATCCATGCGAAGCCAATGAAAATAAAATGATATTATAAAATTTAGAATGTGGTATCACAGCTAGTGATGGGACAGTTTTGTGTGCAGTTTTGATTTTATCGATAACCTGTTATTGTATACCTTATAAAATATTTTATGGTAAAACTTGCCCTAGTCGTTTAAAAAAAATTACAAACTCTTATTTAACTTGCATCGTTGGTATGTCTGTCAGCTTCCCGATTCAAAATTTGTAATCCATTTTTCTAAGCACGTTTCAGTTGCACTAAGTAAATTTGATGTTTGTAAAATAATATGGTGGTACTTAACTGGCCTGATGATGGAGCCAGAAAAGTAGGCCATAGTAACCTCTCTACTACATAGGTACTTTTACTTATTACTCCGTCGTGTTTGGACTCGTTGAATTCATTTTGATAAGGACTATTAGACCAAAAAGACAAAAACAATATTTCACATCACATCATCAGCCAATTAACGTCCACTGTTGGACAAGGCCTCCCTCATAGAGAGGGGTGTGCCATAATCCCCACGCTTGGCAGGCGGCTTGGGGATCGCAGTACGTTCACCGTGTACTATTAGGACGCTGCTGCCCATCCTCCGGTGGTTCTGGTCGCAGTTTTAGGACATACCCGGGTCCAAAACAATTTTTATTGTCTGTCTAATAATTCATAGATTTACTGACGACTTGCAGCGCCCCGTGGTTACACCCGCTATCCTATAGGAACTGCTATTTTTTCAGGGTAAAAACTATGAGTCAATCCAGAATATAACCTACCTCCATACCAAATTTTATTTTAATCCATTCACTTATTACAGAATTCAGTGAAAACAAACATATTAATACGCAGACTTTCTTATTTATAATAATAGTGTGATAATGTTGTTGTCTACATCTACATAATAAGACAAATGAATAATAACACAATAAAGTTTAATCTTCAAAAAATACTCCTCAAGTAGGTATTGTAGGAAATGTTGTAAGAAAAATAAAAAATTATCGATATCGATAAAATTATGGTAACCACTATTATTGTCAACGGCTTGTCAAGGGCTTATAATTTAAACACGGTGAAATCACAAAATTATCAACAATTTAGACTATACCGGAGATAGGAAATTCCTCCTTTAAAAAAAATTAAAATCCATTCTAGCTCTACCACACGTATTTACAGCGCAAGACGGCATTGTGAATAAATCCGATGGAGCAGCATACGAATTCGAATTCAGTTAGCAACTGCGATGCGGAGTTTGACGCGTTGACGTGCATACTCATGTTCACTCGTATGCCTCGTAACAAATGTTCCATCTCTCTTCCGTTCTATACCCTTCTCTTTTCTGTGGTGCTCAACGCCTAAAGAAGTTTTCACTCAACGCCTAAAGAAGTTTTTACTTCAAAAATATCATACAAACGTTTATGAAAAGTAATGTTTTTTTATTGATTTATGATGTTGGGAAGCTGCAGCTGCGAATGCTTTTGGCAACTATTATTATAAAATATACAGCGCCTTCGTCCTCGAGATTAGCAAATAGGTAAATACTTATAGTAATGCCCGTTGCAGACGATGCGTAGTAGTACTCGCGCAAGTACCAATCGCGCGAACACCGCGCATCACCTGCAACGAGCCAAAACACTTTCTGCTTAGTGCCAACTGCCAGCAAAAACTCAAACACAACTAAATTTAAAGAACGAGTTCCGCGATTCTTCACTAGATGTCGCAATATGATGTGGTCGAACACGTGCAATCTCGAAGTTCTTTAATCCGTAGAGTTAAAGATGACTATTTGCGTCACTCGACTTCACGCCAGGCGTAATCTACGGGGACGATTATTATTTTTCATAAAATTCTGTTCTTTGTGTAAAAAAATAACAGAATCAAACTTCCTTGTGGTACGAAATAGCTCATCCATATTTATTTTTATTTTCTATAATTTTTGCACTGAAAAATGGCACACAGTAGGTAAGGAATATTTATTTTGTAGCGTAGTGGCGGATCACGCAATCAATAGCGGAGCCAGAGCTACACTGATGCAATGGTGCGAAGCTCCGCAGAAGTGTGACAGCCGGTCCCGCCTACTATTTATTTTCGTCCCCCTCTTGCATTTTCCGTGCTATTTGCTGATCTCTTCGGAAGAAGTCTTCGTATGATTATGGTAGAACTTCACTTACAGGTAATTTCATTTAAACATTAATAACCCTGGGTTTATTTAATATAAAATTGAAAAATAATACTCACTTCGTAAAACAAGTATGTGCTAATGATGACCTGGAATAAATTGTAGTAGAATATAACTCTCGTCAAGTCGTAAGGTTTCCTATCCTTCATCCAAGCTGGTCCAGCTTTCGTACAGAAGTACAAATAGCTAACTAGTATTATCAGAAGAGTTCCGACGCTAGGCCAGCTATCTCGCGTCCGTTCATCTGAGAATTAGAAAATAACGTTTAGCCGACAAGGATCTTAATAAACAAGCATCTTTAAACTAAATTTCAGGGCCAGTCGCTCTCTCTCGAACAGTGTGGGACGTTTGGCGGAGGCGACTGGTGACAGCTGGAATGCTACCCCCATTTTTGGCCGAAAACTTAGTATTGCCATTCAATTCAACGCATACTGGCCACTTTTCCTTCCACAAGGAGCTATTAGAATAGTTTTTTAGTGTAAGTAATTTAGAATATATTTATTCTTAAGTAGTTTTATTTTTATAGTAGGTTTCAGTTCACAAACGTTCAGCTATGCTAGAGCCCTTGGGGCAGGCAAGAAATATGTCATCAAGGTGAGTTACTCTGCCCTCATGGGGGTTATTAATTACTTACAATGAACAATGGTGCAGGCTCCGATTCTACTAAACCAATTGTTTTTCAATTATTAATGAATTGCCTCAATTTTTTTACTTTTGACACTTTATCTATGCCACAACTGTCAAAAGGGCAATTTTTGAGAAAATTCATTAACTATTCAAAAACAATTGGTTTAATAGAATTGGGCCCCAGACGTATGGTAGGGTTTCAATATCAAACCAAGCGATACCACAGAGAACATAAAGTATAAGTACAGAAGGTTCACTCCGCAAAAGAATTTAAATAAGTAGCGACTCTTACTACCAAACAATAAAGTTCAATTCAGGATGTGCGAGCGCTAACTACCTACTGCTATATTAACCTAGAAGTTGCCTCTTTGTCATTCGCATAACTCGTGTCGCGTTATCTCTGTCTATCGTGCGGCAGTGGGCACGGCAAGTCCGACCTGTCGACTACTTGTAGCTTCATACCTAAAGTGCGGAGTGCGCCAGGCCTGGCGATACTGTACTTCTGGTTTGACCTATTATGCTATGGACGACGACGTAAAGATGTAAGGTCCTCAAAGCAGCTGAGGTAGAAGTCACACAGCAACCGCTATGATGACAGACCTCAGTAGTCATGTTAACTACACCATATTGAGGTCTGCATGGCTAACATGCACACCGCGACATATTCCTGTCGGTCCTACGGTATTATGTACGCCTGTCTCGCTTTGGCACGACAAAAACAGTCGACAAAACCCTGTCGCGGTGCGCATGTTAGCCCGCCTGAACATATTGCGTAAAATAAAAAAAATACGCGTAAATGATAAAAAAAACTTACCACACAATTCATTAAATATAAAGTCGCAAATTCCAGTGAGTTTTTCCCAAATCATGGCCATTTTTTACCACACACTTCTTTAAAGATTGAAGGAGGCGTAAATTCTTCTGACAGAATTTTTTACAACAAATTTTATTGTTCGATATTTCGCTGTGAACTGAAGGTAAACAATGATTCGTACAAATTGGATACGGTAAGTACAAACGTTTGAATTTATAATGTGGCTTATTACTTTACATTTTGTCACGTAACCTGAAAAGTCAAACTCCACCGCCAGAATTTAATATACGTTACTTAGTAATGCGGTAATCTTTTCCAAAGTAGATAATAGGTTTAATATAAATTGTAAGAAAATTATTTAACTGAACAAATTACTTTGCCAAAATAGGTACCAAGAATTCACAGATTGTCCTTTACAATACCTCTTTATCACACACCGAAAATACAAATTGAACTTAAACTAACATAAAAAATAAATATACAGCAGTATGGATGGCCTTATCGCTTAGAGCGATTTCTCCCAGGCAACCTTTGAGTGGACAGGGCCCCGATTCTACTAAACCAATTGTTTTTCAATTGTTCATTAATTGCCAATTTTTTTTTACTTTTGACACTTTATCTATACAAAAAGTGTCAAAAGGGTAATTTTTGAGGAAATTCAGTTTAGTAGAATCGGGGCCCTGGAATTTGAAAACGGTCGGAAAAAAGATTGGTGAAAGATTGTTTTTGTTAATACTTACTACCACAATTAAGAGTTACTACCTAGTTTTGCTAAGTGCTTTGATTCCACATTATTTGTACGACCAGAGAAGGATTAACCGTTTTGAAAAAAAATAACTGATTGGGCATTAACTTTAGAATAACATTGCCAAGAGTAAGAATAAAGATTTGCACTTCACTATTTTCTTGGTATATACTTCCCCAGGTTATACCAATGCAGTTATAGTCTCCTGTGACGTCGGGTGGCGGGTCGTAATCTGCATATGGCGAGGAGAATGATGGCTGGCACACGCGTCATCTCATGAACATACTGCTTGCTGGTCTGCTTTAGGCTCGGTTACTTTGCCTTGCTCAAGTGTCCTATATTTAAAGCGGGTGATGCTGAACAAGCCTCTAACTATAGACCGATCTCGTTGTTAAGTTCAATCTCTAAAATTATTGAGAAGGTTGTTAATAAAAGTCTTGTGTCATTCCTCGAGAAAAACAACATCCTGTCGAGAAACCAGTATGGATTCAGGTCTGGCAGATCCACGGAGGACGCAGTTATAGAGCTAGTAGATCACGTGTCAAAAAACCTAGATTCGGGGCGCAGATGCATTGGCGTCTTCCTAGATTTAGCCAAGGCGTTTGACACTGTGTCTAGGCCTATACTATTGAAAAAACTTGAAGGTACTGGCGTTCGTGGGATGGCTTTAAGATGGTTCCATTCATATCTCAGTGACCGTAAGCAAAGAATCAGAGTCGATAGCCACTACAGTGACCTGATGGACGTGTCATCTGGCGTCCCACAGGGAAGTGTGCTTGGCCCTACTCTTTTCTTAGTCTACCTAAATGATCTGTGTAACATCACATTAAACCAAGCCAAATTATTCGCATTTGCCGACGACACAGCAATAATCTTTGATGGCAAGGATTGGGACGATGTATGTTCGAATGCTAACGGTGGTCTTCAGCGGGTCGTGCACTGGTTGCAACACAATCTGCTTACCCTCAATGCAAGTAAAACCAAAATTATCGCATTCAGAGTATCAATTCGCAGCAGACCTAACAAAACTCTGTGTATAAAACTCCACACATGCGATGATATAAATTCAACGCAATGTCCGTGCTCAAAATTAGAACAAGTAAAAGACGTCAAGTACCTAGGCATACATATTGACGAGCTCTTGTCATGGACTAAACAGATTCATGTCCTCAGCGGGCGAATCAGAAAGTTACTTTTTGTTTTTAAAAGACTCAGAGCTGTGGCGGACATTAAAACGATAACAATGGTCTATACCTCACTTTGTCTGTCACTGCTTAACTATTGTGTCATTTCCTGGGGTTCAGCAGGCTCAAGCCACCTTCTGAAACTGGAACGAGCACAACGAGCTGTTCTAAAAGTAGCTTACAATAAACCTTATAGATACTCAACCAACTTACTTTACAAACAAACAGAACACTTAAGAGTAAGACAAATATACATCATGGCTACAGCTCTAAGATTCCACCGGACAGCACTTACTACGCAGGTCGGTTTCGCCGAAAACTCCGGTTCCAGAAGAAAACCTCATTGGCCAGTGCCACAAACAAAAATACTGATAGGGCAAAGAAGTTATGGTTTTCGCGGACGCTACATTTATAATAAATTAAACAAAAAACTACATTTAATCAAGGATTCTAAACATGTAAGCAAAAACAAGATTAAAAAATATTTAATTACTCTACAGGAAATAGAGACAGAGGAGCTGATACGGATCGTAAGCTAAAAAGCTGAGATTCGTACCTACCAGCCTACATACACAAACATACTAGAACTTAATACCTACTAACAATAACATAATATTAATATTGCATGCATTTGTATAAAATCAATTTAAATAAATAATAATCTAACTAATAATATAAAATTATAATTCTAACTAAACGTAACTATTCTAAATTATTATCACTTAATAAGTTGTCCCTAGAAGAGCACTAGTTATCGCGACACAGGGAATCCTACAGCGATAACTAGCGACTGCAAATTGTATTATTGGCATGTTCATTTTAACCTTATTGCAATAAGTTTGTAACCCTATTATTTTATTAATTTTAAACTAAATATTGTACATAATATTATTAGTGGCAAAATAAATAAATTTATTATTATTATTATTAATAATTTAAGATTAAAGTTGTGAAGTGCATTGTGTGAGAAAGAAAAAAAAACATAAGCATGCTCAATTAAATAAATAAATATCTTGGAAATTATTCCACATGGTCATCTGACCCCAAACTAAGCAAAGCTTGTAATATGGCTGCCAGAGACATATACATACATATATATTTTTAAATACATACTTAAATATTAACACCCAGATATAGAACAAACACAAAAATGTTAATCACACAAATGTTTGTCCAAGGTGGGAATCGAAGCCACGCCCTCAAACGCAGAAGGCAGGTACACTACCAACCGAGCTAACGGGGCTGTCAAATTAAATTTATATATACTTAGTTATATAAATTAAATTAAATAAAATAAAAGATATATGTACTCACTAGTATTTAAGTTTAATTTAAATCGTAAAATACTGTTTTAGACTATCACGGTTGTTCACTAAAGTTAAATGATCCTAAATGGTCCACAACCTTACCACGGTAAATATCCCGTAAATAATCATTTAACTTTTTAAATCGTAAAATGTTGTTAATGTTACGTCTAAGAGAAAATTACTATTTTAAAATGAGCAAACAAAGGCATGGACGATTTTGCCATGTTGGTCTATATATGTATCTATTTCTATTTCTTCTATCTATCTATATATAAATTTCTATATCTAGCTATAATAAAAACATAGAGATAAAAAATCTGTAGTTGCGATGTATAAAAATATCACACAGGGCGTCTTAAAATGAGCAGCTGAACACGTAATGACAGTTTTTAGAATTAAGTCTGTTTGTTTGTCCACGCATATCTCCTAAACCACTGGACGGATTTAAATGCGGCTTTCACGAATATGCTTAGCTATGGCTAGATTGAAGTATAGGCTATGTTATTTTTTGTTATTTTTAAGGGAGGAAAAGAGGGTTGAAAGTTTATATGAAAATCTACGGGTTCAAAGTCTCAAGCAAATGCACTAGTTTATAAAAAAAATTATAGTTAGTTGCTGTTTGAGTTTGGTGGATTTCAATTACCAACAAAGTAAGTGACCAATAATAATTAACTCGACTTTTGATACGTTAATTTATACAATTCAATTATGCATGTAATTGGTGACCAAAAGAGTGAATTTGTAACCTAGCGTATAGTCACTTTGTTTCTACCACTGCGGTGTCGGTCACAGTAGAATATTCGAGACACAGTAGAATAAGCAATAATGCCATAATAATATGGGGCCCAGTAATGAGACGTGGTCCTTAACTGTTGGCCTTTTGGAGAAACTCAGAGTCACACAACGGACAATGGAGGGAGCTATGCTCGGAGTTTCTTTGCGCGATAGAATCCGACACGTATATATTCGCCAACGAACTAGAGTCATCGACATAGCAATTAAAATTTGCAAGTTGAAGTGGCAATTGGCAGGCCACATCGCTCGAAGAACCGATAACCGATGGGAAAGAGGTTCTTGAGTGGAGACCGCGAACCGGAAGACGCAGCGTAGGTAGGTAAGCCTGTAGTCCTACTAGATGGACCGACGACATCGTGAGAGTCGCGGGCATCCAGTGGATGCACATGGCAGGTTGTCGTTCAGTGTGGAGGTTGAAGGGGGAGGCCTATGTTCAGCAGTGGAAGTCTTATGTCTGACGATGATAATGATGAATGGGGGCCCATTCAGTGGGTGGCAAGTCATCACCTGCCTAAATAAATTTTGAGATGAGACAGGATAAAGCAGTTGCAGTTTCTCATCTTATAGATCTGTTATCCCATCCACCTCTATAGCCCAGATTTTTATAATCCTATACTGTACAATCGTTACATATTCCATTTTATACACATACCATAATTGTATTTTTTATATTCAATTGATGTTGGCTTCAGCTGCACCAATGCCTACCAAATATCCAGGCTAGACCCGATAATGTATTGAAATAATAATAATAGCCATTCAGCGTGGTAATGCTGCCAGCATGCTGGGTACGCTGCCAACTGATAGTGGGCTTTTGCATTTGGATTGTCTTTAGACCTTCAACGGTCTATGGGCAGTCTAACTGTTTATGTTGTAAGCTTGTATTTTGTTTTGTTAATAGAGGCACTTGCCCGATAAAAAATATATTTAAATAAGCAATAATAAGCATTACCATTCAATGTAATAGTGCCAGCTGAATGACGATATTATCTTTGGCCATCATGCTGTGTACACTGGGAGTGAGTCTGGACAGATAATCTGGGCCCCGACTCTACTAAACCAATTGTTTTTTAAATTGTTAATGAATTGCCTCAAAAATTTCCCTTTTGACACGTTTGGACATAGATAAAGTGTCAAAAGTGTAAAATAAATTGTTTTCAAATTGTAAATGAATTGCCTGAAAAATTATCTACCCTTTTGACGATTTTGGTAACTAAAGATTATGAGTCAAAAGTAAAAAAAAAAATGGGCAATTCATTAACAATTGAAAAACAATTGATTTAGTAGAATCGGGGCCCTGGTTGTGGGCTTACACATTTGATTTGTCTAATAAATTGCCCGAAAAAAAAATGTTGGTGCGTTCACAACTTCACATGAACAAAAGCAAAGGTTTTACTATGTCCAAGTTTTTTTCTCTAATAGCAGCAGTAGATTATAAATCAGTTTTGGTCGAGTTTTGAATGCAAGACTGTAGTCGGTATAGCAAATTTATATACCAAACTAAATATTAAAAGAATAATGCTTTTAGTTAATATCTATTTAATTATGTATTTAAAAATATATATGTACGTATATCAGTCTCTGGCAGCCATATTACAAGCTTTGCTTAGTTTGGAGTCAGATGACCGTGTGTGCAAAAATGTCCCAGATATGTCCCAGTTATTTTTTTTGTCTTTTTTGCAGCTGGCAGAGCTAAATCAAACTTAACACTGAGTAAAGTCAGGAAACTATAGTAAATTACATCACTATTAGTGTCCCTGTCTAAAGACAGAACAAGGACATACATACACACATAAAAATTAAAATATGTTTCATACATGTTTTTTATGCCATGAAATGAAATGAAATATTTATTCGTAGCAAAGCTACAGGTCAGTTGATTACATTTTTGACAAATTCGTTTTAAATATATAAATGTTTGTAAATTAATTATTAATTAAATTAAATTATAAAATGAATTTTTAAATAAATTAAATTATGTGTAGTCAATTTTTATCTAATCTATAATCAATTTTTTATCTTTTATCCATGGTTGATAAACAAGCAGACGGGCCGCCTGATGGTAAGCGATCATCGTCGCTGCAACACCAGGGGCATCACAGATAGTTATACTATATTATTATTTTGATATATGCATCCTTTGTCTTTTTTTCCACCACCGCAAGCGCTATCACGACGCAGCGGTGTGAACATTCCTATTTCTAAAACTATGTATGACGCATCAGTAATTATGTATGATTATTACGCATGTGTAAATTCGTTTGACCGTTATAATGTGGGGTTAATCGAAGCTAATTTTATTTCACTGATTTCTCTTCAATTCAAATCAACAAAATTACATAATTATACCAAAATAATAAAAGATATAACCGTGTAAAACTTAGCCAGAGCTTTTTATTTCCTTAACATAATATTTACAATATTTAATTATTCCTTATTATCTAAAATTATTTTAACTATCCCATTCATATTACCATAATCTAAGAGAATTTAAAATCTAAATCTCACATAAAAGTATTTTTTTTTATCATACTCGGTGTATCCTAGTTTCTATTTCCATTTCAATGACTACTAATTTTATAACAACAAGTATTATGAAAACAATATATGTGATTTAAATATGAAAACCAATATTGATTCCATTTTATAAAACTATTTGTGCTTTTTATTTGAACTTCAAACTTACACAAGTTCCATAAATTAACCTAAAGCTGAATTTTACAACTACACTAATTCCATTCGTTTATTTGTTGTAACAGCTGCAATAATATTGCAAAACCATCAATTCTAATAACTTTTGCTAGGTTTTAGTATATAAGGCTGTATCTTGTACCCGATATCATTATCAGCATATCATGTTCCTATTTCTGGGACAGGCCATCTCTCAGAGAAACAGAGACAAAGACAGAGATAGTGTGAGAGAGAGAGAGAGAAGATAGGCCATTATCTACCACGTTGGCCCAATGCATGTTGGTGAATCACACTAATATTAGAAATGCAAAAAAATACTCTGTATGTCTGTCTGTTTGCTACATAATCACGGCTAAACGGCTTAACCGATCTCGATAAAATTTTGCGAGGAAATGGTATGTATCATGAGGACGGACATAGGCTATTTTTTTCTGAAGAAATCGCGGACGAAGTTGCGGTTACAGCTAGGGTATATTATGTCTTTGAACTTGAAGAAGATCACTTTGAAGATCACAATTTAAAAATTATTCAACCTACTCTCGCAAGAAATAAATGAATGAGTTATGAATCTTTTTAAGGTTCTTGGACATATAGGTTTGCTCACGATATTAACCTTTACGGTTTTTAAACGATGGCATCGATTCTGAGCAAATATTGAACCGGGTGCCATCAGATTGTAAAGCATAAATGCTACCGCTCAACCATCATCGCTATTCTAATACAATTATTATATTTTATTATTTCCAGGACATATTTTGCTAATTTATCAAATATAAGATCATGAGCTATCGAGATACAGCTAATAGGGGCAAACGTCAGTTTGTTTGCGACAGCGACAACCGTGACCCAAAAGAAAGTTACTTTTATTCAGCTTTATATAATGTTATTGGAGTGGTCAGAACAAATATACGAATAGATGTTATACAAATTTGTACACAAGGCAATAATAATCAGAAAAAATGATTTGGTAATAAATCTTTAACGAAAACACCTAGCTATCTATCACAATTGTTGACTTAATACTACGTAGAAACTAGCAATAACTAGCCTTTAGGGTATTGTCTGAGTTTTCACATTGAAAACTTTTTGTCATAGAAGAAAAAATCTCTATCAGTTTTGTTTGTATTACACTGGAATTACTCACGTATGATTAAGCTGGTTATTTGGTCAGAGTAAATCGAGGCGGAATTGCGCGCACACACATCACACATCATCAGCCAATTAACGTCCACTGTTGGACAAGGCCTCCCTCATAGAGAGGGGTGTTGCCATAATCCCCACACTTGGCAGGTGGCTTGGGGATCGCAGTACGTTCACCGTGTACTATTAGGACGCTGCTGCCCATCCTCCGGTGGTTCTGGCCGCAGTTTTAGGACATACCCGGGTCATTGCGCACACACTCACCTTGAAAAAGACCGCCGATGCGGTTGAAACTATAGTTTAAGTAACCGGCTTAATAATACGTGAGAAATTCCCGTGTAATATAAACAAAATGAGTGAAAACCACGTCAGTTTCTCTATCAGTTTGTTACATTTCACGAAACTTTCTCATAATGAAATAATAATATTTATCTAGGTATGTAACATAAAATCAGTAGATTAAATATTTTTTTATCCAAGTATACTTAAAAATGGACGGCAAAGGAAAAAACGAAGCAATGCCTGCGGGCCCGCTGCCCGTAGGCCGTAGTTGTAAGATAAGTATATTCTTAAAAGTTGATTTTAATTGTGGTAAGCTTGATATGATTCCAAATATGCAAAATTTTCTTGATTTAGTGAATAAATTCAGTATACTATCTTTTACTTCTGAAGTTTTTACTGAAGTTCGAGGTCAGATTTTAATTACTCTTTTAGTGAAAAGTATAATTCAACTGTTAAAAGTTAACATTGAAAATCAAATCTATCTATGATACAAAAAGAGCTCAGTGAAAACCCAGTTTCAATATGGTGTAATTATATGTATAAAAGTCTTTGTTCACTAGCACTCTTTCACTTTGCCATTGGCTGTGACATGTCCGTTAACACTGACAGCATGACCATTGCTAGTATTTTCAGTGAAAGCATTTCCATTAGCAGTGACAGCTTTTCCATTAACAATGACTGCTTTTCCATTAGCAGTGATAGCTTTTCCATTAGCAGTTGAGGTAGATCTGCTGTTCTTGACGTAATTTCTGTAGTAGAAGTTACCGAACATGTACAAGAAAAGACTAGCGTTGAGGCTGAGAAGGAAGTTGATGAACTTTGGGTAGTTGCAGTCGGTGAACATCACGGTGAAGTTATGATAGAAGATGATGCAGAACTGGATCTGGAAAACAATACTAAAAATTAGAAAATACTTGTAATGTTTAAAACGGTTAAAATTTAATTAAACCCGAAAATATTTCTAATTTTAGAACAATATACTCGTAAAACTATGTTTTATCGCCTAACTAATAAGTGGATAAATAAATAACGTATTGTAAGTTAATGAATACTTGATATATTGATTAGCAGATCTAGAGTGTGTGCCATGACAAAATCAGATCTATCAGAAATAAGAACTGTATGTACAAATACTAAATCAAATCAAATTACTCAATAATTTATATGAATATTTAGTAGATGGACCGACGTCATTGTTAGAGTCGCGGGCATCCAGTGGATGCAGATAGCAGGATGTCGTTCAGTGTGGAGGTTAAAGGGGGAGGCCTATGTTCAGCAGTGGACTTCTTCTGGTTGTTGATGATGATTTAGTATTAAAACGAAAGTCAATAAACATAAAATATACATTAAAATGTATGATTTTGACAATTTTGCGTAGTCTTTTATGTAAACATCGTTTAATTTTTCTTCATTCATTCATTCCTAGATATCTGGTCGACCATTAAATATTAAGTCAATTATTTGACCATCTAGCACTAGTTGTAAATAGAGAGACGATGTAATATTTTTGAACCAATTGGATATAACATTTCAACTGTAACTGGACTTTTAGCTTCAAAAAAGTATTATTATTATAACGATTCCCTTGGTACTGTCAAAGCTTCACCTTCGCTGACCACACGAACAAGTACAGGACAGAGTGAGAGAACGGTGCAAGTGACATTTTCACAGGTCAAGGAGTTTACTTTTATAATCAAGTTAATTAAAACCAGAACAGATTTAAAAAAATACATTCAAAAAAAAAAAAATACTTGACTGACAAGAAGTCTGAGATAGAACTTTTTAGAGATTGAAAATTTTCTTCAAATTCGTAGGATGACTCTTGAGCTATTATTATATATTGGCAATACAAATATAATCAATAAAATTGATTCTAAACTAGCGAAAGTATTGCGTAAAAGTCGCACAAAACAGTCGAATGTAAAACCTCTTTCTGTGAAGTTTGTTGAAAAATAAGTCTCATGAACAAGGTATTCTTACCAGTTGTAAGGTGGTGACGTGCCTTTTCCACCACAGATACCTCTGGTATTGAGGTCCGAGGCCAGAGATCAAGTAGTAACTGTACATGATGACATGGATGAAGGAGTTGATGACGCCGAGGAGAGTACCATGCCCACCTGCAATAAGATTTGAGACAACAATTATTAAGAAAATTGCAAACCTGTTTAAGAATAGAAGAAAGATAAAGAAGTTAGTATCAAAGTCAAAGTATCTACTATTGTTGAAGGTAGCAATCAAAATGTGTTTAATTTACTGTGTAGTATTATTAATACACAGTAAATTTTATTGTTTTCTTACAAGAAAATCAAGTGATTTTTCTATAATGGATCAAATATTCAAGTATCAAGTAATAATGTGGATTAACTTCTATGTAGAGCAAATAAGTTAAACAAAAATTGTGGTCATGAGAAATTACCACAAAGAATTGTGAATGAGAATGGTATTGAGAAACCTTTTATGTAAATTTTTAGTAAATCTCTTGACAGGTACTTCAATATATTATGCAATTATGCTCTTTATCGGCTGTTTATGTCAGTTTACGTAAATAAAACGTTCCTGTATCCATGGATACATAAATAAATAGGTATAGGATAAATAGGTATACATTATGAAGAAATTTCCAGAATGCTGGAGTCTATTTTGGCTAAGCATTCTGGCTACTTTTCCCTCCACTATGAGGCTTTTAGATTAGTTCTTACTTCGTATTAAAGTTTTTCAGTTCGTATACAGGGTTGCATAGTTGTCGATTATTAAAGTCAAGTTTTTGTGTTCACTATACGATATTACTATTTTAAATTAAATAAAATAAACATTGTTATGATATATGGTTATTTTAATTACCTGGCAGGAATTTAACACCGATCCAGGCACAAATAGGCATCATAAAGTGATGGTACAGATGAAGAAAAGAGATTTGTCTGTTCTTCTTTCTCAATACGAAGAAAACTGTATCAAGAAGCTCAATGATCTTCGCTGCGAAGTACCACCATACGGCCGCCGCCATCTGAAATTTGAACACATTTTGAGACTTCAGTTATTTCTAAGGCATCCCTTTTTCAATAATTATACATAATTTAAGAATTTAACGGATATAAATTAAACAGAAAAAAAAATTGAAATAAAAATATGGAAGATCAGGGCGAGCATAAGAAGGCAACTCCGTTTCATGGTTGACAATCCGAAAATCCGTAAAAATTTCTTTGGTTTTACTTTTATTGTGCAAGACTGTGGAATACGCTGTCAGAATAGGTATTCCCCGATAGTTAATCTAGGTGTGTTCAAGTCACAAGAGTATGGGATGCTACTAGGCAAGCATGATACATCGTTGACCGCATCATCGCTTTACTTACAACATAGACATATTTTATTGTAGTAAATGTGCTAGTAAATGTACTAATTTTCCTAGTAAATGTGCTAAAAATCGGTCGCAGTTTAGTAGTAAAAATCATTTACCCGTTTCGCTTTGGGGTTGTCCGAGTAGTCCACTGGTTGACATGAAAAATTGTAATCGCTCCACCACCCTGAGAATAAACCCTGCAAAGATAAATATTACGAACGTAAATCACACTAATATCATATATGTGAAAGTTTGGATGGATGGATGGATGTTTGTTACTCAATCACGCAGAAACAGCTGGATGGATTTGGATGAAATTTAGAATATACATTGCTTATGTCCTGGATTAACACATAAGCTACTTTTCATCATCATCATCACTGATTATCATCACCACGCGGGTGAAACCGCGGGGCGCAGCTAGTAAAACGATATAACTCAATAGACGGCTGGGTCAAGGGTCCGACGCAGAAGGCAGTCATCTTCGACACAGCACGCGTATTCAGAAGGTTCCTCACTCTGAAGCCCTGACCACCGGCAGTTTGGGCCTTCCGCACTCGAAGGTTGAGCTTCCCTGCGAAGGGTCCCTTGATATAAATCTCTAAAAGTGGCACCCATTTCATATATAACATTTTACGTTTTTATTTAAAGTTAATTTTATTCTCACGGGGGGCATTTTTCAACCTACTTATATATTTATCACAAACCTTTTAGATCCTACTGGTGGGTTCTCCCTCATTCCCTTCCATTCCTCATTATAAATTTAAGAAAACAAGCAAATTTTAATTAATCTCTGTTTTTTTGTACAGAATCACATTTATATAACTCAAATTACCTATACGTCACGTATAGGTAAACTCGTCATTTTAAGATTGGGCCTAAAGCAAAATCTTCAATCTTTGATTAGATTTTCACAGTAGTAAATCATGTCCAAATTCGAAAAAAAATACGTTAGGAAACTTCAATATATAAGTAAAGGTCGACCCTGACGAAAACATGGTAGGATAAAATTTTCTCGATAGAAAACCATCACAAAGTTACCTCTAATTTTCAAAATTTTTGGTTTGCATTCTGTTTTGGTACATATTATTGAACAATAAATTATGTATATATTATCACTCATGTATAACCTAGAGCTGACCCTAGCAATTTTTAAAAATATTGTCTATTCTATAAGCTGTGAGAGTAGAAAGCACTTGGCGCTTACAACATTTTTAATCCGTGCAATACGCTGTCTTTCGTCTCGCGTGACACAAGCTTGAGGCATCGGTTTGTTGCACTGATCAGTTACCATCGCTCTGTTGAGACGGGTAGTCCATGTCAGTTCAGACGTCGAGTACGCAAGCTTGGTTCCGCGCGTCGTCGCGCCGCCCGTGTTTGTTATCCGTACATGCGCTGGGTGTGGCGAGATGCGCGGGGGAAATCAGAATTTATCCTGCCATTAGGCCCGCTCTTAATTCATCTTACTAAATATTATAAATTATATATTTAAATTGCATAACTTATGCTTTATAACAAATTTCTTGTCTATAATAATGTTCTTGTATTTTTTATATGTAGTTTTAACACATAAAATTACTCATTCAATGGAATATATTTTTTTCAGGATTTTTTAGTGGAAAGCAGTTAAATTAAAAATTATCGTCACAGGTTATAAATAAGTGGCTTAAACAACAATGGGCATTAATTATGGATTTATGTATGCTCGCCTACGACATCAAGACAGTTGCGGGCATCCATTGGATGCAGGTGGTAGGCTGACGTTTAGCTCTAAGGGGGAGGCCTATATTTAGCATTGGACCATATCTAGCTAATGACGATATACGCTGGCCTTGGCTGAGCCTCGGCTCACATTTTAACGTTTGTACATAAATGCATATATTGCCTACCGTTGCAGTAATGTGTAGTACTTTACTGGAAATGTATGTAATTATGTATGTTTAAGAGATATTCCTGGAATGAACCGCTTCAAAATAACTCGGCGGTGCGAGCCACCGTTTTTTTGCCTATATCTTAGAATCAAAATTTATGTTTTACTAGCTGCGCCCCGCGGTTTCATCCGCGTGGTGATGAAAATCGGTGAAGGGGTATGGAAAATAGATAGTAGCCGATTCTCAGACCTACTGAATACGCATATAAGTTTGGTAAAAATCGGTAAAGCCGTTTCGGAGGAGTACGGTAACTAACATTGTGACATGGAAATTTTATATATATAAAATATATATATATATATATAGTGAAGTGAAGTGATAACAACAAAACATCGTAACAAATGTGGTTTAAACGCACTCAAAATCTATATTTATAAAAATCAACTGATGTTGTTAGTCTCGCTAAAACTCGAGAATGGCTGGACCAATTTGGCTAATTTTGATCTTTAAATATTGGTGGAAGTTCAGAAAAAGTTTAAACGGTCTTTTGCATTATAAACTATCACAAATAGACACTAACTTGTAACTTTAAATTCTGAAGGTCAGTAAAAAACTTCGTTCAAAATAATGTTTAACATTTTCTCATTATAGCATTTTAGTTATAACGATAAATACATTCAAAATGATCTCAAAATGTCCATTCCGTAAAATAAGCATATCTACTAAATAATGTTTGGTTGTTTTCTCCTTTAAAATTCTCACTTCAGTGGTTTTCTCTTTGACTAAACCACAAAAAGTCGATACTTTTTATGATTGGATGATACATCTCTGAAATTTTGCTAATTTCACATAGCTTCTTTTGTTCATATTTCTGAAAAATTCATCTGCCCACAAATATATGGCTTTATCAACGGAACTATACCTAATATGCGTGTCTTAAAACTCTCTTGGCCAGTTACTTTAACCTACTAGATCCCACTGCTGGATCAAGGTCTCCCACATTTCCTTCCACTTCGTAAATTCCATGGTTATTTTATATATCAAAACTGAAAACAGCACACTCCACTTACCTCGTAAACCAAGTAAATGCTCATAAGTATCTGTGATAAATTATATGCTATGATGGTATTTTTCAGATCATAAGGTTTTCTGTCCCTCATGTATCTGGGGCCAGCTGATGTGCAAAAGTACAGGTACGTAGCCAGGATCGTGAGGAGGGGACCAGGGCCGGACATGAGCCACCAGTTTTCTGTCCGAGGATCTGGAAAAAAGACAACAAAATTTAAACCTCACGCCAAAACTCGTCGTCTTTCAACCAGCTGTCGCATTACTATCTTATTAACATGAAAGGCATTTTTTTTTGCATTAATTCCTGTTCTTTTTTAATAGACTTGCGCTTGGCCACCAACTCGCCTGATGTTAAGCGATGATGCGGCCTACGAAAAATTAATGAACATAAGAAATTTTCTAATTCTAAGAAATTAATGAAAACTATGAATTATGACTATAACTTGACTTTTGTGTTTGGTTATTGGTATAGTGTTTAAAACGCAACACAATAATTTTAACGTACTTTTTTAAAGGTATAATAATTATTTGAAAACGTAAAAAAAAACAAATAATTATTCTCGGTTCAAGTATTTATTAGCTGTGACAGCTGCAACTACAATGTAAAAATCTGAATGTAAAACACGAATTCTAATAATTTTCGCTAGAATTTTGAACGTAAGACTGTAATCAATATACCTGATATATTTCAGTGAAATATTATAAGACTAGTGCTATTGCCCGCAATTTTGTACACGTATATTTTCATATAACCTTTTTTCCTCCCTTAATCCGGCTCTTACGCAAAATAACCTATACTTCAATCTGGTCATAGCTAATCATATTCGTGGAAACCGCATTTAAATCAGTCTAGTGGTTTAGGAGATGTGCTTGGACAAACAGACAAAAAATTAAAAAACTGCCTTACGTGTTCAGCTGCTTATTTTAAGGCGCCCGGTGAGTTTTTTTTATTATATCGCAATTACAGATTTTTTTATCTCTACGTTTTTATTATAATTATGTATAGATAATTAGATAGATAATGTTTTCATTTCACTTTTTTTACAATGTCACTAAAGCTGTCAGAGTAAATAAATGCTTTAACCAAGTTACATGAAACTGTAAGTAATTTAGTATTGACAGATATTTTCCGTATTAAACATAGCAATTTTGTGTTAGAGAACTTTATTTCTCGACAAGAAGTTCACAACTTAGCTCACGTGAGAAATTAATCCATGTACTCGTAACAGGTAATTAATATAATTTGCGTAAAGGCTATTGTTTTACTTGTACTAGCTCATGTCGTATCCATTGTTTCTGATTAACTTCACAGATGTAAAATTGAAGGTTAATAACCGAATCAAGGTATTCTATTGTTTAAATTTTTACCCATGATGGCACAGTGAAGGAATGCGATTGGGGTTAGAGTGTGTTTGTCTGTCAACGCTTTTCTCTATCTCAATTTGAGATATGAAATAGGCTATTATGTCTATGTACATGCGCTTGATGTTGATCCATGTTGCACCCGTGCCGGTAATCGTAGGGAACCATATTCTCGAAGTTGTTGACCATTATACCTATCTTGGACAGATTGTTCAGTTGGGTAAGTCCAACTTAGGCAAAGAGGTCGTCCGAAGAATCCAACTCGGATGGGCAGCATTCCGGAAATTGCGTGACAGCTTCTCGTCCAAGATACTACAGTCTTTGACTAGTGTGTGTTGCCAGTGATGACATAATATGGTACTGAGACATGGTCCTTAACTGTTGGCCTTTGGAAAAACTCACACACACAGAGTCACACAACGGGTAATGGAGAGAGCTATGCTTGCAGTTTCTTTGCGCGATGAAATCCGGAACGTAGATATTCGCCAGTTGAAGTGGCAATGGGCAGGCCACATCGCTCGAAGAACTGATGACCGATGGGGAAGAAAGGTTCTTGAGTGGAGACCACGAACTGGAAGACGCAGCATAGGTAGGCCTTCCGCTAGATGGACCGACGAAATTGTGAGAGTCGTAGGCATCCAGTGGATGCAGATGGCAGGATGTCGTTCAGTGTGGAGGTTAAAGGGTTAAAGGGCCTATGTTCAGCAGTGGACGTCTTCTGGTTGATGATGATGAGGATTATACTGAGTTGGATCCGGTTTGTTGGGGAAAAACTATTTGTAATTTGTGTTTCATAATATTTTTCTAGTTTTTGTCCAAAATTAAAAAAACCGCAGATAAAAATATATCTTAGTACCTATGTAGCTAGCATAACAAATTTTCAATAATCATTACATGTTTATGATAGCTTTAATCGTTAATAAAAATATTGGAATCCATTTTTTATTTTAATAAATCAAACTTTGTTGAAGGTTGAAATTTAATTGCTAGGAATAACATTTCTCACATGATTCCTGTTTAAATGTTTTTAGGGTTTCGTACCGAAACGGCGTAAACGGGATCCTATTACTAAACCTACGCTGTCTGTCTGTCTGTCCTATCTTTTAACGGCTGTATCTTTCGAACCGTAATATATAGGCAGTTGACATTTTCACAGAATACCTATTACGGACTAAAAAATAATAATAAAGTCTAAAAGCTAAAACTAAAAAGGGTGGTCCTTATACAAGAAACGGTTTTAAAAGTTATTAATTTTTGTTTTTATTTTTTTAATCGTTTATACGATCAAGCCTCAGACTTGGCATGATTATATTATACACTCTAAAGTAAAACAATAAATAATATAATTACTGACCTAGTGCGAGTCGGTGACAAACTTCTGTTCACCACCGGCTCTCGTACGATCGCCGAAGTTAAGCAACGTCGGGTGCGGTCGGTTCTTAGATGGGTGACCGCCTGGGCATAATGTCGTTTTGCACTACTTTGTAGTTTAATTAGCTTATTATAAATAATTATATAGAATTTAAGTAGCTTATGCCCTCAATTGGAGTAGTGTTTAGTTCTTATAAAAAATCAGCCAAATAAAATATGATATTTTTTTATGTATCCGGTAAAAACCGATAGACTAGCATCTTTGCGTCGATCTGTGTTATAATTCAAAAATTATATTTAAAAATAACGTCAGCAAGGTTATTTTTAAATACATATTTTTAGTAATTTGTTTATATGACTATTAATATTTTCCGTATGTTGATTGATGTTGTTAACAACACTTAATGCCATCATATCATAAATTGGAATATCAGTTTTTATATATATTTTTATACGTCGAGGATTTTCCTGTTCTGTGTGATATTTTGAAATATATGTATAGTTTTTGCATTATATTTGTTGTGACATTTCAAGCCAAATGTAAAGCTATTATTTCTATAAAAAAAGTATTGTACCTTTACATAATATATATTGTATTTTTGCTTAAATTCTAAAAGTGTGAAAGTACAATACTTTTTTTATAGAATTAATAGATCTACATTTGGTTTGAAATATCACAACAAATAAAATCGAAAACTATACATATATTTCAAAATATCACATAGAAATATATTATAATAATATTATGTTATATTTTATCAACCTTATTTTTTATACTGTAGAACCCATAACACTGCTCATTATTAATAACGTAATTTCTTTGCGCACGCGTCGTCTCGCTAACAACTCGGAAATATAATTATCATCACACAAACTGTCATAAAAGTCAAATGTCAGTGAAGTGGCAAAAAAAGTTAATCTAGACACAAGGCCGCTAAAAGTCAATCACCTTTCGTGTTATATAAATTGTAATTGAATCTATAATTATATAGAAGCGAAATGCCACTGACTCACTGACTGACTTATGACGAAATCTCAAAAATTAGTTGAAATACGATGCTGAAACTAGGCCATTAGATTCCTTATGAGGTGTAGAGGTTTATTATGAAAGGATTTTGCAAAAGGACTGAATTCAGTTGTTTAAAAGAGTTTTGAAAATGTATATAAATAAATGTCTGACCGTGTGTATAATCACACACGGTCATCTGACCCCAAACTAAGTAAAGCTTGTACTACGAGGTTTTTAGTTTTATGAACCAGCCCTAAAAAATATTAGCACCTTTTAAGCATTTCTCCTTTTTGGTTTTCGACTGGACAGCTGTACATAAATAAGTATTGGTCAAATGACTGTTTTGTAAATGTGAATCTTCGTGCTTCTGCTGAGAAGCCTGGATAGCAAGATTTTATGCAGGGCTACACTACAAAGGAGGTTGTTTTGGATGCGTATCAAATTTTCGTGTTCCCTCGTGTTTGTTCGATCTAGCCTCACTCAAGTGATGCTCTTACCAGCGAGCAGCATTAAATATTTATTTATACAGATTTTGCAAAAATTTATATAAATAAAATTTTATTAATTAATTAATATTAATTAATCATAACACTTCATTATGGGCACTTTTGCACCGGGAACGGTCTGGGGCGGGCTGTTTGATTAGGCTAGACATTTTGTAATTAGAATTAAGTAGTTTGTCACGTTTATTTTATTAGTAATTAATTATATAGTTGACTTTTAGAATAAAAAAAATATTTTAAGACTATACCTGTATGCATCAATCATAATTATTAATTAATTAATAATTTGCTTTTTGTAAAATTTGTATGAAACTGTACCTGTGATTGTACATGAATTAATTATGGCCAAAAACATAATATCACCAGACGAACTATATGATTCTATTCTATTATATAAATTCATTACTGTTTGAATTTTTTATCATCGTGGTTATTTCCATAAAAAGACCCACCACAAAGGACGCAGTTTGATTAATTAATTAAATGCATATCATTTTCACTACGTGATAGACACACGCTCTACACTTGCATGGACATACTCGTATATTGCATAAAAATTTATGAGTCTATATTAATTTATAAGATAGGCATAATAAAAATGTCGCACTGACGTGTGAAATAGACGTAATAAAATCGTTGGGCAAAAGGAATAGAATTTGACTGAAATAATAAATAATCTTACAAATTTTTTTTCGCGATGCGTGATGCGAAAACTTGCAAATAATTCACACCTACAAAATTTTGTGAAGTGTTTTTAGTTTTGATTTGCTCTTATATTTTTCTTATATATCAATATTTATTGTATAAAATGTGAATAAAAATAAATAATCAGAATAAATCAAAACAGGTACTCACTTTACACATAGTAGCATCCGTTTTGCAAAATTTAAATTACTCTTGAAGATTACGAAAACATTTAAGGTTGCGGTTTCAATCGTGGTGATCTTCAAATAATTAGTGAAAAGAATTATGGTTTTACCAATTCGTGATAAATCACAAATGAATGTTAGCCTACTTATGTCTAAAATATTAATTGATCTTATATCTGAAATAATTTAAAGATAGAGAGATAGATAAACTCCTTATTGTTCACAACACAAATTACAATAAGTATTAATAAAATACTAAAATTACTTACTTATTCTACAAATCAGTTAGCCTGCCCATAGACCATTGATAGAGACAATCCAAATGCTCTAAAAATCTCTAAAGCTCTGAAAATTCTCGTTTCTGCCATAAAGAGTGTAGCTATAGTATCAAAATATAATCCAGCGAAATAACGTGTGATCCAGGACAGATTTTGTATTTGAATAGGGCTATAGAAAACGTATACCTACTTATACCCGTCTATACTAAAACACACAGCTGTTAGAAACCATAAATGACCTCATAAGCTTATATGTTGTTAGCTAAATATGAATTTATATCCAACTCTTGAAAAATCATGTAACCGTCCCTGTCAAAAAGTATTCAACTAATTATTCGAACCGGGATACAAGTTTGACTTTCTGATTGAATAATCAAACGTAATTGAAAAATCAATCAAATAAAATACTTTCTGCGGTTACTAGCTTTAAGAGCTATAATTTAAAAACAATTAGAACTCCATTATTAACATAACATGCGTTTGGTCAACTATTATCAACTACCCACGAAAATTCCACGCAAAAACCACTCTCTCGATTTAACCTCCGATATATTTTAAAAGATAAATCACATATTCATTAGGTGTTGGCATTTCTCGTTGATTTTATTAATGAACCTCAAAAATGTGCACCTATGCCTACAAAGAACTGGTTACAAATTATGCATACCGTTCTGCAATACTGACCGTGTGCTGCTAAACTTGACCATAGGCCGTTTGGGTCTCATAATTATCAAGGTGAAGAAAGGAATATTAATTATTATGATAGAGGTCAAGTTATTTAAAAGAAAATAGATAACAGATTTGTATTAATAAAAACAGATTTTCATACAAATAAAGATTTTCCAAATCGCCATAAAACTCTAGCCAAATTTGTAGGATCACGCACAATACGAATACCGTGTAGACAAGTCTGTAAAATTGAAATGACAATAATACAGAAATTAAAACATTTCATTCATGTTCACTTCAAATATAGTAGCTGATATTGTAATAACTCTAGATCTATAGAGTATGAATAAATTAAAAAAATACAATAAAGAAAGTTCTATCCATAAATACTTTTGATGCATAACTTCTTGACATACTTTCCCGAGAAAATAAATGAAATCTCTTGGTAACCGCTAAATTCCTATTCAGATAATTGAGATGCATTTTAGTTTGATTTCGAATATAAATATGTAATACGAAAGCTTAAAATTTTTAAAAGGTTTTAATGCACAAATAAGGGCAAACTTGACACCGCGAAAATATGAACTTTAAAATCCAAAGAATATAACTTGACCTCTCTCCTTGACCAGTCTTCAAAACCAGTATTTATGCAAGTTTTATTGATAACCAGTCTTTACATAACCCTTCGATTAATGGTGGTTAAGACCTTGGGTCAGTAAACTTGACCATAATCGGTGCAGTCAAGGCTGGGACAGATGAGGATGAGAATCAAAGGAAACACATGATATAACATGATAAAATCAAACGTGATTAGTCATAATCACATCTTCATCTTTTTTATGACCATACCTTATAACAACTTAGGGTTACTCAGGTGGATTATTGTTAAAAGTCCTATTTCAATCTTTAAAAAACGTATAATCTTTCAAATTGACGGTTAAAATTATAATACTTAATCTTGAAAACTTAATCATAAAATAACGCTAATGATAAAACGTGCGTAAATATTTTTTATCAAATAAATTAATGTTCATCAATGAAAATTCAAATCTTTGATAAGAATCCTTAACTAGACATAACATTGATTCACTGAAACTGCCAAACACAATATGTAGAGAAACTTTTAATAATAAAGGCACTTACCACTGTTCCGCTCCATAAACCGTTTGTAAGAATCCACGATCGACATGTCGAAAGATGAATTAGCTGCTCCTGCAAGAGAACAGATTGATTCTTTTATTTTCCACTTTGAATAATCACTATCACTGGGAAAGGAATATCGGCAAGTAAAAGTTTATTGAAATGTTTCAATAAAAGCACATTATACACGGGGACACATTTTTATTAAAAAGTAGCACAGCTTTAAAAACATTCGTAATTATATAGAACTGAAGGCACTTTCAAATGATATGTCAAACAAAAGAAGAAGAAAAAAATACTAAATAATAGTACCGTTTAAAAATAAAAAGCTCAAACACGCACTGTACAAAAAAACACCGTGCTCGGTCAAGGAACGATCGAAAACTGACATTCGAATATATTTTAGCATAAAAGTAAATTAGTTTATTGCGAAAATGCGTAATTAGCCTTCAGATGACACTGGCCCACTTGGTGTCGCCTGATTAATTCACTTTCTATGAAATATTTCACATAATGACAGTGATATTATGACATTTGACAAAATCTAATAACTAGTGCACGTCAAGTCTTCTAGTTTATTTTTGCCAAAAATTACTTCAATGTTATTTCTTTTATATTCATAATTATTCATAGTTTCAACAGTTCCGATGGAAGTTATTTTTATGTACATAATTTTATTTTATTCATTTACGCATTAAAAGTTAGTCAGTCAAGGTAAAACGGTTAACCGTTTTATAGGTTCATGTCAGATTATATTTTACGTAGTTCTGATTTATTTTCAACGTAATAGTTTTTATCAGGACTCAAACATAAGTACCTAGGTATTTTTATTCATCCATAATCCCATACGAAGCGCTTCGATTCCAGGAACTGCTAGCCTGTGCAATGCGCTGTCGGAATGGGTGTTCCCCGATAGTTACAATCTGGGTGTCTAAATCTCGAGTGAATCGGTTGCTTCTAGGCAGGCGTAGACTGCATTATCGCTTAACATCATGCGAGTTGGCGGTCAAACGCAAGCCTATTACTGAATAATAATAAAAAACCCAATTTTTTCCGCAACGTAATTTTTGTAAGGTTATATATTTTGGTGATGAATTTTGAACGTTACGCGATTTGACCAATCTATAATTGGATTTATCGATATTCTGGAATTTACTGAAAAGACAGCAATCTAATTTAAATCTCAAAGTTGTTAGTGATGAATTTATCATTTTATGATTTAAAGTAAATAATGGGGTCAATTCTGTTGTATCATTCTCTAACTAAACTAATTTGACAACCTAAAATTATCGACGTTTCTTTTCATTTCAATACGTCAGAAAAGGTTGGTAAAAATTTTAGAGCTGTCAAATTTAGTTTAGTTTAGAGAATGGTACATTAGAATCGACGTCAATATGCTGGCAAAGTTAAAGTTTGAGTTACTTACAAATTTAATACTTGAGATACTAGAGATACTTGCAAATTTAAATACGATTAGTTATAAACTGTGGTGTGGTGTTTATACGCAGATGTTATGACTGGTTTAAGTTATGATTTACTCCAAGGAGTCGTCGGTAGATTTGAATTGTTATTTTTGTATTGAGATGTTTGTTATTGTGAAACATCTAATCTTGGAAAGTTACGACCAATATTTTATAAATAGCATTTGGTTATTTGTCTATGGAATTTTTTGGAACAATATCCGCAACCGGAATTTAATTATGTTGATAGCAAAATATTTTTGGAAAAGCGGTAACAAAATAACAAACGGTACGGATAACAGTGTTTTTTTTTTTTTTCACAATACACTATACATCATAACATGCTATGTAGCTCGCTACTGAGCTTGCTAGCATGTAGCTGTCCTGCTGTGGAATGAGATGCCTGCTTCTATAAGGCAGGCCAAATCTCTTCCTATTTTTAAGAACTTTGCCTACAATCACTATCTTTGTTAATTGGTATGTATGTATGTATTATTTATAGTATGTATTAGTAAGTACATATAATTATTATAATTATAGAAAAAACAAAATAATTAAGTATAGTTAAACATAAATATAACTGAGACATAAAACGAACAAATTAAAAAGTCAAAGTTTTGTCAAAATTAAAAAGTCATGTAATAAATTCCAAAATAATAATAATAATATTCAAAACGCAGGGGCGGCTTTATAGCGAGCCGTCGGTGAGTGGCGACACCGCGTACCCCGATTCCATGGGGCTAAATGAGACCCCTGACCCCTGGCTTGCCTTAACCGGCCGTCCAGGGGTGGAAACCGCAAGAGCTAAGAACCTAAGCTCCAGGGTGGAAGTGTTAAAGGGCATAACGCCGCGAGTAGCTCTTAGTGAAAGTGCAGCACACCTCTCTACACCCTAAGCCACCCACGCCGATGTTGCCCCTACGGTGCTAAGATACGGCAGCCTTTATGGCCCATTCAGTGGGTGGCAAGTCATCACCTGCCTAAATATATTTTGAGATGAGACAGGATAAGGCAGGTGCCGTTTCTCATTCTATAGATCTGTTATTCCATCCACAAGTTGTTCACCTCAATAGCCCAGTCTTTTTAATCCTATACTGTACAATATTTTAATATTTTTACTACGAAATATGTATACTTTTTATACATATTTCATAGTTGCATGTATTTTATATTCAAAAAGGCCTCTTAGTGTTGGCTTCGGCTCCACCAATGTCCACCAAATGTCCGGGCTAGACCCTAGAATTTAGTGAAATAAAGAGAAATAATATTCAAATAATTAAAAACTGTTCAGATAATCAGATACCTTAGGACTTCTTAAAACTAATAATGTTCTATAATTTGTATGTATGTATATTAGATGTATTATCTATACCACCAACCCTACTCTTTCAGTTCATGTTCATTCAAAGGTTGCCTGGAATAAATTCGCTTAAGGCAATAAGGCCGCCTATTATACTGCCGGTTATTGTATTAATTTTCAGCTACTTTTTTTAATTAAAACAAATTGTTATTGTATGTTAACATATCAGGGAAGTTATTTTTAATATCTAATTTTACAAAGCTGCTTCAACAATATAGGGTTACTCAGTTAGCATCCTCTTAAGAGCGGCCTCAGTACATCAAATCAACTTTTGTTCTACGACTTATCAAAATCAGCAGCTGTATCAGTCGGAGGTGAATGATAAAAGTAAACATACATGTATGTACAAAATGTATTCATACATTGTATATTCATAAATTTAGTCGGTAGTGAATGTTTTTTTTGTATGGAACAGCAGTATTTTTTACCGCGAATTTCGAAATGAAACAGAACAAAAGTTGTTTGTTTTGACATACTGAGACCGCCATTAGCGGATGCTTACTGTACCAGTAGTCTTGTAGAATTGTTTGGCATGGATTATTATTATTAACTAATGACATTCTCGGATCTAGTAATTTTTAAACTTTCGCGATTCGAACACATGTTTTCATATTTATCGGGGCTTATCGCGCACTATTAAATATAGGTAAAAACTCAGCTCGTGACTACGGCCATTGTAACATGGTCGAAACGTCGAGCGAAAGGTATCTATTTTTACCTTTATTTAATAGTGCGCGATAAGCCCCGATAAATATGAAAACATGTATTCTCGGATCTAGCCCGGATATTTGGTGGGCATTGGTGGGGCCAGAGGCCCTTTAGAATATAATTTTATAAGTTGTGCATAATGAAATAACACCCATTAATAAATCTGTTTGTAATATCAATCGATTAATTATTATCTATTATTTCGTCTCACTTTTCAGGTGAAAATTTATTGCCATTTTATCAATAAATTCCCTATGATTTATTAGTCTTGAAAACAACTGCATATATGACCAACGGCTAACGGATCTTTATCAATAAATTTTGATCAAATGGCAATCAATAAATAATATTTGACGTATATTAGCAAAGAAACAAACAAGCCACACCTTTGACTGTATAATCATTGTTCGTAAGGACAAGGCCGTAGGTATTACATGGACTTACGATGTAACCATGAAATCCTTTCTTTTATTTAAAACCAATGTCCCGTGGAAGCGAATTGTTGCAAAACTTTTATATCCAAAGAAGCCGCAAGGTCGGAAATCTGGTTTGTTGCTAAATAGGTACAAAACTTTAGTGTAAAGTTTAATGCCCAGATGGAAATTACTTGTTATGGACTTACTGTCCTTGCTTTTTAAGACAATTGATAGTTTAAGATTAGCTTTAAGATGGTTTTTTATTTAGCTTTTATTGGGAACTGAGTCATAATTTTTTTTTAATGTTAAGTACCTTTATTAAACAAAATACAAGCTAACACTTAACTTCCTGAGGATGCTTTTTGTAGAGGTGAAACACGTGTCGAGAACTGTTATATAGATAAGGGTTGGATTGGTTATTTCTTTTGTATTTCAATTAACTTATATTTAATTTCAATTAACATTAATTACTGATTTGTTTCATAATTTAACTGTCTTGTTTAAGATTTTATTATCAATTAGTAACGAACGTTATGTTAGGTAAATATCCCGGAAATAATCACATAACTATAGTGAACAACCGTGATAGATTATAACAGTGTTTTATATTAAACTGATTTAACAGCTGCCGTTTTTTTACAAACTGGTCATTTTATGCCTTCAAAACTTGCAGTGACGGTACGTCACAAGAAAATTTCATAAGAAATTAAGAGTTACCCTCAGAATACAGTTTCTGTATTCTGAGGGGTTACCAAACAATGGACGCGGTGGAACCTGATATTAAGTAATTGGCCCTTCCAAGTCTAAGCAACGATTAATTCTGTTGTACGTAACTTTTTATCACATGATAGCTAACTATGGTCAATTAGGAATACTTTTAACTTTAATGATGAAATGGGTTAGCGTTTGACCACAACTCACCTGATGGTAAGCGACGATGCGGTCTAAGATGGGGCACGCTTGCCCATGAGGTGCCTATTCAATCTTGTCTTGAAGAGACCCAGGTTGTAATTTATAGGGAACACCGAGGCAGGGAGCGCATTCCATTCCTGTGCAGTTCGTAATTTTGGAATCGCTGCGTACGGACTTTATCAAAGTTCACGACGTAATGATGGAATGACCGCCTCGATGATCTATGGCGGAAATTGGAAACTTAATGAACGCTACAATTCTTGAACGTTTTTAAAATTTATTTAAAATCGTAGCATCGACAAGGTTTGAACCTACGCCATTCGGATTTACACCCCAAGCACTTTTTGCGAGCTTTTATTTAACGTGCAATGTTTGTATGTTTGTTTGTTTATTTAGATAAAATCGTGCAAGAGGGAGGCCTATGTTCAGCAGTGGACGTCTTCTGGCTGATGATGATGTGCAAGAACCAGAACCAGTTCATCCTAACCAATTTTGATGTTATTTTGCATACACCTTTTAGTTATGGATACAATACACTAACTAATAAGTAATATTGTGATATTTTCAAAATGGATGCTGCCAGACTGAATATGGGAGATGATGTATTTTTTTTGGCAACCTGTTATTATGGGAATGAAAATATGAACTAGCTTGAAGAGTAGGAAACGATAACGTGACATCCCTTAGTGTCGATTCAACGTGACGGTTTTAATTTTCTTTGCTAAGGCTAAAAGCTTGTTTTAAAAAAAGTTTTTTTTATTATTAACATATTCCGCTATGTTTTGGGGCTAAACGGATTTTGAAATGCGAGGTGTAGCTAAAGAATCGTTTTTATCTGTGAAATGTCATATATTACATGTCGCTGTAGATGTTTTTTAAATTTTCTTCAACAAGATATTATCTTTTATTTATGGTAATGTCTAGGTACATAAACTTGTATTTTGCATCAGTTACCAGATCAACATTCCTCAAAAGGGCAGTTCTTTTAAAGTTGGTACATACAAAATGTAATAACGAGTACTTACTCGTTATTACGAGTAAATAAAACTACCAAGAATTATTGACTTGTTTTTCGGAAGTAAGTACCAAAGTGATAAAATTATCAATTTAAAAAACCGTCTTCAAAATTAGTGAAATGCGCAATTTTGTTAACTTTTTTTTTACTAGGATATTTCTACTACTATTTCTATTTGGACAATATTTTGTCACCCAAGTCAAATCAAGCCGATGACTTAGTATAGTCTATATGCGTAACGCGAAACTGTAGAAAACGAAGATTATACATTTCAATAGAATAATGACGTAAGGATAGACGGACAAACGGACGTACAGACAGACGGCCAGACGGAAGACGGACAGACGACGGATGGACAGAACGAACTTATAAGGGTAATTGGTAAATTGTAAGTACTACGGAACCCCAAAAACATTGCCTCAGGGATATTATAGCTTTAATATTTTTTTTTTTTTTTTATAAGTAAAATCTTATTTTACAAGGTGTTTCTCCTGGGCTCTGATGCATCACGCACTTAGCCTACATAGTAGTAACATTGAGCACCCATTAAATACGTATTACAAATTTCTTTGTGAAATATTTGCAAAATTTTGTTTGAGCAAAATTACCATGATGTTATAAATATTATCATGACATATTGGCATAGTTTATTTTTAGCTAGCTTGTGGAGGTTTGAAATCGGGAATCGTCACGGGAAGACTGAAATCTTCCCGTGAACAACATCGGGAGCTCCTTCCCCAACCTTACCACGGTAAATATCCCGTAAATAATCTTATTACTATGTTGCGTGTATACACCGAGCAGTCCTGGGAAAAATAAGTTGATGCAAAGCGCATCGTACGGGTTTTTTTTGAAATATCAACAAGAAGCGGTGTCCATTTTGTGTGCCCGCTCTGGCAGTCCGATGAAAAATAGGCAGGAGGGAATTAGCCTATAGATCATGCAGAATGCCGATGCCTGTTGAAACCTTTCAAATATTTCGAGTAGATTTTTAGCTATCATTCAAGAAAACCTTTCCAGACGTATAAATATCAACTGCTTATTAAATTCTATAATAATTACACCATATTTTTTTTAAGTCAGACCGGTATTCTGAGCGTCTCAAATAAATTACAATATATTTGCATATAACTTCTGAATAATAACTTCCTTATAACTTCTGAAAAAACTTTGAAGTTTGACACGTGCAATGTTGTAAATAAGAATTATCAAATAAAAAAACCGACTTAAAAATTAGTAAATGCCAGTGGAGAAGGGTCCATACAAGGCGATTCCCATCGGCTTCCCTAACAGGACATATTGATATCAATATTGTAAATTTTTTTTTGTAATCAAGTTCTTCATTCACTTAAAAAACAACTGAACTTTGTACTAAAAGAACGCCTTTTCAACCGACTTCAAAGAAGGAAGTTCTCAATTATTATTTTTTGTTACCTCAGAACTTATGACTGGGTGAACCGATTTTGATGATTATTTGTTTTATTTGACAGCTGTTGCTTCCCGTGTGGCCCCATTATTTTGGTCCAGTTCTGACATTTTTATGATGTCGGTTTTTTATATTAACGGGGGCTATCCAAGTCGCGTAGGTAACAAAACGCTTCCTCAGCCCCCGCCAAGATAGAGCGACGATGTATTTTGCTATACGTTTTTAATTTCAATAAAAAACGAACGAACAAACTATCAAAAAACTATCCAGGGAAAATACAATTACCTTTCAGTACATGCAATTTCCAGGCTGTTACGAGCTTTCATTAGAGAATAAAACGGAAAAAAAACTTACATTCTACTAAATCGACTTTGTTTCGTAAATTTTTTATTACGAGAAAATTTTGCCCCATCGTGTTTTGAACCACGGTTTTATCTCAAACACAGATGTATCTATGACATTTATTTTTTTCCAGCTCGAATATTGTTATTTAAATATTTAAAATTGATTAAAAAACTGTCTAATTTTGTATAACACTCCGTTAATAATTATTATAATTTTTAAGCTCACCATGGAAGTAGACAAACGAAAAATAGAATGACCAAAATGGCTAAAAGTGGGAAAAGATGGCCTTAAATACTTCAATGCCATCTTGTTTGTTACTCGTAAACGTTTGCCACTTTTATCGACGAGAAAATTCAAGACGCAATGCATCCAAATGACGTCACCAATGTGGCATTCACATAATATAGTCGTTGTGATGCGAGAAGTCACTAAGTGATATTTTAGCCACATTGAGTTAATGTGATGTTAACGGCAGATTATACCAAATTTGGCGGTTTTTCAACCAATTTTAAGTAGGTAAATAACAATATTTGAGCCGGAAAAAATACATGTCATAGATACACAACACGTGGTTCAAAATATGTAGCATAAACTTTACTCCATAAAAAAAAAACGAAACAAAGTCGATTTGGTATAATTTAAGTTATTTTTTTTGTTATGTTATGCTCAAATGGAAGCTTGTAACAGCGTGGAAATTGCATGTTCTCAACATGTATTCAACAAGTTTTCTCTGGATAGTTTTGTGATAGTTTGTTCGTTCGTTTTTTATTGAAATTGAAAACGTAAAAAGGTCACAAAAATTTGCGCGCACCGCGCTCAGAACCGCGCCACTTGGATAACCTGTCGTTAAAGCTTTTTTAAACCCATTATGAACCCTAGAAGAAGGTAAAAAAACCGTATTTTAGATAATAGAAAAATATTAAAACTAAGTACTTAATTACTCGTTGAAGCAAAAATCAGTCTACAAAAACTAACCACGGCTACAAAAGTTATTTAATTCAATCGCTACATAACATTTTTAAATTAGGTACTGAGACTGGGCACTGCTCATCAAAGTCGCCCAGTAACAATATAATTAGGACAATTAATTAGTTCAGCTACAATATAATTAGGTATTCGACGCAAAAATTAATTCGTTTTATAAATAACTGAGTAAGTTATTATGTTCTCATTGAGAATGCTAAAATAAATTAACCTACTTTTTGTTACTCACCTAAGTAATCGTAAAAATATTTAGATAATTAATTAAACGTTAATTTGCAGGATAATATGATCTATATTTTTAGGGTGCGAGTCGGGTTACAAGTTTCTGTGCGTAACGTAACACAATAACTTCAAAACTTTGCTCAAACCTATTACTAATATAATATGGCAAATGTCCCTGTAATGCAAGCGATTGTCTCTCGCAATTTGCGTCGAAAAGGCAACAATTTCTGCGCTATTACTGCGCTGTGTACGCGAGCCCGATTTGCACTTGGCTGGTTTATTGTAACTATAAATTACAACAATACAATTACAATTTTACATAATGGGACGTGGATTTTCCAGGAAAAAAATGTAGGACATCCTCCAGCCTTCCTGGCCGAAAAGTCCGTAATTAATTAACTCGACAATAGAATAAAATGTTGTTAACTTTCGTGTTTGGTACGCTTTATTTTTAAAACGCTGTCATTTTTAAAAGGAGTAATTTTATAAGAAATTATTTAGTTAGAAAGTTGAAGTGGCAGGGGACTGGGCACATTGCACGCAGTACAGATGGCCGATGGGGACGAAAGGTTTTCGAATGGAGATCACGGACCGGTAAGCGCAGAGTAGGACGTCCACCCTCAAGATGGACAGACTACCTAAAAAAGACCACAGAAAAACGCTGTATGCAGACCGCTTCCAACCAGCCTTTTGAAGATCGATGGGGGAGGCCTATGTCCAACTGCAGTGGACTTCCTATAGCTGAAATGACGAAAGTTAAATTGTAGAAGAAATAAAACCGGCTTCAAAACTATACCTACATGTCCAAACTTAAACTAAAAAGTAGAAATAGATTGAAACTTTTTCTGAAGGAAACCACAAACCAAAACATCATCGGTGTATAATATATTTTTTATTTTTGTTTATTTTTCCAAAAATAGCTAAATCAATACGATAAAACTTATAAGAGAGCACCTCTGAAGTATGACCTATCAAACAAGAGAGAACCATTAAAATCAATTCATAATTGGTGAATTGGTGATTGGTTCATTTTGGTGAAGTAATCACGTAACAAACATACAAAAAAAAACATACAGTCGAATTCAGAACCTTCTCCTATTTTGAAGTCGGTTAAAACGCAGTCTTGCATTTCAAGATTCTCAAGTGACCTGTAATTTCATGTTGAAATAATTTTACGATAAGACCGCTTCAATTGCATTGCAAAATGTGTTATTTCTATATTTTAATTTATATGTTAAACTTGATATTTTGTAAAGAGATCAATCTGGTAATTTCAAGCAATTTAATCTTATAGTTTAGTGTTTTATGGCTACTTTCATTAGTAAATGTTAGAGGTAGGTATATTTCGGTGTTTCGTCGGAGAGCTGAAATGATTCACTAACTGCGGCCCGCAGTTTTACCCGCGTGCTTCGATCAAAAAATCCCGCGTGCTACAAAAATCATAATTATTTTTCCAAGATTAAAAGCAGCCTACGTTTTAATCCAGGATATTATAAACTTACCATTCTAAATTTTATCAATACCTAATAGAACAATAATATCAAGATAGATGTTTATGCGCATCTTTTTACATTTTATCTGACTTCAAAAAAGGTGGAAAGTTCTCAATTTGACCCTATCTTTTGTAGTAACTGATACTTCAAAGAAAATGCCACAATAGTATACTTTTTTAAGCACAAACACTGCACTGTCATGGTTTTTTCCCTTGTTTTAAACAACTTCCAAAAAAGAGGTGCTTATCAATTCGACTGTTTTTTTAAATGTTTGTTACCTCAGTACTTTTGACTGGGTGAACCGATTTTGATGATTCTTTTTTTTATTTGAAAGCTGATGCTTCCCATTTGGTTCCATTTTAATTTGCTACAAATCTGAATGAAGTCGATTTATTTATATTGATAATATTGTATGATTAAAATAAAGTGGTGTTTAATTATAAAAAAAAAGAATAAAGAGTTTTTACCTATATATCTTTTATTATGTAGTCCAAAAGTGTTTTTTATGTAAAGATCGACAAACAAGCATGCCGTCCGCCTGATAGTAAGCGGAACCGCGGTGTCTACTTTGTCGTATTGGAACACTGACCGAATTTTCGCCATCGCTACGTCATAATGTACCCATTTCAAAACCAAACCAGACCTTGGTAATTTTACGTACATTATTATATTTTGTGGTATTCTGTTGAAGCTGCAGTGATGCTAGCAACCTTTGGAACTGCAAGTCATGTTAGATGTAACTGGTACTATTAACGATGTCCAAGCTATGTTCCATATACATAATAAATTTTGAACTGTTGTGAAACTTTGATGTTTAATTTATTATTATTGATAAGAATCTTGATGCAGACCTTGATAGATTGACCTTGTATACTTAGAGCAAAATTTTTTTTTTTTAACTTTTAGAACTTATTTCCATTTACTTCATTTTCCCACGCTCCATTACTATCTGCCTGCCCCAGTGGCTCAGTAGGTAGTGAACTTTCTGTGCGTGAACTTACTTGGGGGCGTGGGTTCGTTTCCCACCTAGGGCAAACATTCATGTCAGGAAAATTTGTGTTTGTACCATGTCTGGGTGCATCTATTTAAGTATGTATTTAATAATATACAAGTATTTATATCATATATAAGTATGTAAGTATGGATTTTCATGGCCAGTACTAGGCCTGATGAGCGGGGGGACATCGTAATCTCTTCCCGATGTCTACCGGGGGACAAAACATTTTTTTACTTTATTTTTTTATTCCAAAATAGGCTTGCACTTGGCTACCAATGATGTTAAGCGATGATGCGGCCTACGATGGAGCACGCTTGCCTAGAAGAAACTGATTCACTCTTGACTTGAAGACGCCCAGATTTGAACTATCGGGGAACACACATTCAGGCAGCGCATTTCACAGACTAGCAGTTCATACAATAAAAGTGGAATCAAAGCGCTTCGTACGGGTTTTCGGAATGTCAACCATAAAGCGGTGTCAATTTTCGTGCCCGCTCTGACAGTCCGATAGAAAAATGGGCAGGAGGGGATTAAATCATGCAGATCTGATGCACACTCTCCAAACGTGTCCGATAAAAAACCGATAGACTAGCAAGCAACTTTGCGCCGATGCTCAAAACTAAGAAACTTAATCTGAACTAGGTTTTCGTATGTAAATATAGCGATTAACACGACGAAGAAGCCCGTATACTTCTTTAATCCGAAATCTGTGACGTAGTTTCACATAAGTTGACCTTCAAATCATAAATATATTTAAAATTTAGCCTAGCCTTGACCTACGCACCGTAGGACTCCCATAAGCACACATAACCGTTACAAAACGAGGCACTGACCTTTTGTTACGATGTATTGTATTATTTTATGGATCCCATAAAGATATTGAGGTAATTAGACATCCATATGTGTATTCGGAATACTCGCGGTCGTGACTTATCAATTTTCCTACTTATAATAGGATTACGCAAATAAAAATTGTACTAAGCCGAAAGAAGGTCATTGTAGTCATCATTATAAACAACTTTTACTATGGGACCAACACGTAAAAAATAATATGAGCTCTTCTGTAGAAAACGGTCATTTAATAAAAAAGAAAATGTTTAAAACAACTGATTTTTTCCGCGATTTCAGGGTATTAATTATGCCTTAATTAATACCAAGGTTTTTAATTATGCCCTATGTCGACTTAGTACCATACTACCGTTTGGCGTAACCCTACCGATGGCGACTTGGTGACCAGACTATTCTATAAATAAATAAAAATCACTATAACTTGCAATTCATTAATATATATTATCTACTAAATAGTTAATTGCATGTTACAGTGAATGTTTTTAACACGTTTTTATTAACTTCCTATGTATTTATGTAACGGAATCTTTGAACTTGATTTTCACTCTTTTCAAAACGATGGATTGATTTGAAACTGCACACTTATCAAGGACCGATGACAATGCAATAATTTAAATTGTTCCATATCCTCGATTCAACAAGGATTGATTTAAAGCGTGTTATTTAGTTTTTTAAAGTGAGAAAATTATTTTGACACTGTTTTTAACATACGTGACGTAAAAATAAGCAGTTGTTTACTGAGGTTAAATCGGTTTGGTTAAATGCGATACCAATGACGTGTCTACGTGATTTATTTTTCTATGGGCAATATCCTGTTTTGAGTAGAAAATTATAAGGTAATTGAACTTTAAAACCAGTATTTTGTTTATTTTTTGGCATATTTATAATGGCAAGTGCCTTTATTAAATAAACAAAATACTAAGCTAAAACTAACACTAAATACACAGTTAGACCGTTGAAGATCTAAAGACAATCCAAATGCTCAAACCCACTATCAGTTGGCAGCGTACCCAGCATGCTGGCGGCATTACCACGTTGAATGGCAATGCTTATACGTTGAGCCAGATACACGCCAGCATTTTGGTCACGCGTCGCGTTAATCAGACGCTCTGAAAGATTTTTGAAAATGAGGTGAGCTCCCGGTCCCCAAGGGCCCAATCCAAACGCCTCAAATATGTAACCACTGCCGAGGTTAGCATATTTGCGCCGCTTGTGCTGCTCTGCCGAATTGGCTTAGGGCTGGTGCAGCTGCACCAGCCCTACCCCGTGTCTCAGGAAGATGTGACGGTGCCAAAGTATCGACACAAGTCGCGTCCCATACAAGGGGCCGCCCCAACTTCCAGGGAACAAGTGTCATACCATCAGGCCTCCTTCCATCGTCACGCGCAAGACCGCTCGGTTCGAGCACAGCTGCGACATTGGCGGTGGAAAAAGCCCTGCGTATGATGTCGTTCAGGCTGGCGTGTCGGCCAATACGACCAGCGCTTCTCGAGCAAGAGAGACCATGGTGACCGAGCTGGTCAACTGCAGTACCACACTGACAGCGGTGAGCCTCACAGCACCTTGCACCCAAGCGTAAGCTGACAGCTAGACGAAATGCGGTTGGGTCTAAAATGCTACCGGTATTAAAAGAGGGCATATTTATTATGAGTTATGGAAAAAATATTAATGGCTTTCAATTATTATTTTTTTAATAAATGCGTAGGTACTTTGTATAAATTATTGTATCTTTAGCAATTGGTGACATAATTTTTGTCATGATTGCAATTTTTTTATGATCAGTTTTATATAATTAAAATAATCATAAACGTCATGTCGTGAAATAATAATAACATATTTTTTCCCAGTAGTTTTTAGTTAAAGTAAACTGCTACAGAAAGATCTGGCTATGAGTCTATTTTTATAAATATGTCGAGTTTTTAAGCCTTACCTAGCAGGCAGGATTCCTATAATATATGATATCTAAGAACTTTTGACTTAGTCACTTTTATATAATATAGGATGTTATAAAAATTCACGTACAAAACAAAACTAAAAAAAGATATATTTAGGGTTCCGTAACGACAAGGAACCCTTATAAATTAATTATTTCCGTCCGTCTGTTTATCTGTCCGTCCGTCCAATTTTTTTTAAAACCTTCTAACCTCTATAAAAATTAAGATAAGAGCATGAAAATTTTCACAATTACATAGTTGTAATATAAATCTAAATTCCAGAAGTAAGTACAAAAAAATATAATATTGCATTTTAGGGTGGCTCTAGTACCTACTCAACACGTTAACAACCATAAAATTAATTCTTGATATAACGAGGATAAGCGCAAATCGAGACGCTGCCGCACGCGCGCATTCACCTTGATAAAGATCGCCGAATGCGGTTGAAACTATAGTCGGAGTAACCGGCCTAATCTTACGTGAGTAATTCCCGTGTAATAGAAATAAAACGCAATTATGTCGTTGCAACATGACAGCTACTAGTTATATTGATGTAACTGGTAGCTGACATTAAAAAAAACTTGTCATAAAAAAAATGGTACTTATCCACTCGCACATAATAATGGTAAAATTAAATTCATCATCATCAGCCAGAAGACGTCCACTGCTCAACATAGGCTTCCCCCTTTAACCTCCACACTGAACGACATCCTCCCATCTGCATCCACTGGATGCCCGCGACTCTCACAAAGTCGTTGGTCCATCTAGTGGGAGGCCTACCTACGCTGCGTCTTTCGGTTCGTGGTCTCCACTCAAGAACCTTTCTTCCCCATCGGTTAATATATAATAATAATTAATTAAATAAAACTTTAAATTAATACAGTTACGTTTTTTTGGCTGCATGTTATTTTCGTTTTAATTTCGCCTCGGCTGCAGTTTTTTTTTAGCAGTATCTGGTAAAATATCAGAAAAACTATATTTTCTTTTAATCAATATTTCTTAGCAACCGACTTCAAAAAAGATGCTTAATTTACCTGCATTTTCTGATATTTCTCAGCTAATTGTGAAACAATTCAATGATTATATTATTAGTAGGCTAATGTATGTCTCAAGAGCCTCTTAAATTGGAAGAAAATATTTTACCTCTCAAGGGTGGAAACTCACTTGCCGTGGCGTCGGTTTAATTTGTTATTTTTAATACTTCATGTTTTGTGTATTTCTTTCGGTGTTCAATCCAAAAAATGGAAATATATACGAGTAAATACTTACGGAAGGTTTGCTACATTTTACCTAAAGTAATGTCATCCGTTGTTTGAATATCGAAAACTGTAGATCGTTAGGTTATGAAGCGGCGTAGTAAGTATCAGTTGTCTCTGGTAGTTGAAGCAAGAATTACACATACATTTATAAGTATATCTATAAAACCAGCCGCCACATGCAGCGATTATTGTCTATCGTATTTTTTTCTCACGCCAGTACTTATGCACATTGATATGGATATCAACCCGAAGGTCTTGTTCAATCATTTACCGCTTGAACGTTGAAAAATTACAACAGAACCATTTATAAGGATTATAAACCAATCCTTAGTTTATTTGTATTTTATGTGGCCTAAACAATCAGACATATTTTGGATGTCGCATCTATGAAATGAAAAATTGGCTCTCCACTCTTTTAGAAGCATCTAAACGCAAATTTTACGAACAATTTCGAAACGGGCCAGAGCATGGTACGCATAAATTTATGTTCATATATTTTAACAAATTTATTCAATTTTCTTAACTGACTTCACAAAAAGGTGGAGGTTCTCAATTTGACTGTTTTTTTTTATGTTTGATACCTCAGAACTTTCGTCTGGGTGAACCGTGAAATTAATTTAAACAATTGTGAATTTTGAACAGTTTGAAAATGATAAATTGATAGATTTCCCCAGAATATTAATGTTTTGTTGTAAATTTTGTGACATTACAGGATTTTCTTGCGTTAGTCCATTTTTTCAGCAGCTTGGATTTCTTTAGATCTTCAGGATTATTTAGAGAAAAATTACTTTACGAGGGAAGTAAAATATCTTCCGCACGCATTTTGAGTCATCAATGACCCACTTACCCAGCGCTAGTGACGAAAAATATGTTATTTCATATAGGTAGATGATTTCTAATCTTTTCTTTGTATAAACACACAGTTCAAAGGGAAATAAGTACCTAACCGGTTTTTTATAATGACCTACTGTTTACTAAGACATAGGAATCTTAATTAGCCACAAACGTGTTCAATACCTGTCCATACTTATTATTAAGTAAATACAAACCGTTGTTGACATTACATTACATTAGATAGGTATACCTTTTATCTTAAATATATTTAAAAAAAAACTGGAAAGTTACCGGTTTGTAAAATTAGTAGCCGTGCAACGAATCCCTAATTCAGACTAACCTTCTTAGTCTTCAGCATCGGCGTAAAATTGCTAGGTTTTTATCGGAAACATTTCGGAGACTGTGCATCGGATCTAATTCTCTCCTGCCCATTTTTCTATCAGACTGCCAGAGTGGGCATAAAAAGGCGACACCGCTTCATGGTTGATAATCCGAAAACCCTAACAAAGCGCTTTGATTCCACTTGTATTGTGCGAACTACTAGTCTGTGGAATGCACTGTCTGAATGGGTGTTCCCCGATAGTTACAATCTGGGTGTCTTCAAATCACGAGTGAATCGGTTTCTTCTTGGCAAGCGTGCTCCATCGTAGACCGCATCAGGCATCAAACGCAAGCAATATATAACTACATATATAAAAAGTAACTCAGCAAGTTCTTATTTTACAAACTACTACTTGTGTAATCCAGTCCAGCTGGTTGTAAACAAAGCGTGACGTCAAATGTTAATGACATTGTGCAAATTACATAAGTTTCCGCTGACTTGGCCAGTGACTAACGTACACTTAACACGGAAGCACTGAATAAAAAGGTACAGAATCAATGCAACAATAATTATCAATAGAAAAGACCGACTTCATCAGAACTGGACTAAATTAAAATGGGACCAACTGAGAAGCACCAGCTTTCAAATACAAAAGAATCATCAAAATCGGTTCACCCAGTCAATAGTTCTGCGGTAACAAATATTATTTAAAAAAAACAGTCGAATTGATAACCTTCTCCTTTTTGGAAGTCGGTTAAAAAAGATAAATTATAAATAGGCGAGTTGGTGGTCAAATGCGGATTTATTAGCAAAATAAGGCAGCATTTGACACTCACGTTATGTATATCTCTGGTTTCCGAGACATTAGAGCTCCATCATCAAGGAATACGCGAGCTGGGGTAGCGACCGTCTCCAGCTGGTCTATTCTGCAAGCTAAGTGAACGTGCAAATGAGGTGATAAGCTAACTGAACTTGTATTTTTCTTGTCGATTACTATAAAGAAATGTCAAAATGTCGAGTGATCATCCTTGACTGTAGTCCCTTACCCTTATAATTCGATGTTTTGACATTTATCTGCGGAAATAGGCAAGAAAAAATCACATTCACTTAGCTTATCACTTCACTTGCGCGTTCACTTAGCTTGCTGAATAGACCGGCAGCTTATGGCTACCTGTTTAGTTGATGCGAAAAGTTACGTGATCGAAAGTCGTATCTCGGCGGTTTAAGGTTCACGTTCGCGTGATTTTTCACACTGGTGCACTTTCAGCGCTGTTTCGAGCCCGCGTTAAGAGGTAGCCGTAAGGTCCCAGGATCCCCTATGAGCCGGAGTAATGTATTGGGTTAGCGCGTGAGTTTTGATGACGGAAAATTAGAACAGTGCCCCACAGACTTTTATCAGGGTATATACTCCACAATTCCAACTACTTTGCATGTCTTCGGCCAGTCTTAAGTTGGATCAATGCTCTAACTAGCACTCTGCTTAATTCAACTCGATTCGATTTCCTTCGTCTTGCACTCGCACTTCAGACGTCATTAGAAAACAACCCTTAAAAGTCCGCCAATTTTTTGTTTTTTGTTCCTTCCATTTATATTATGGAAGTAATAAGTATAGAAGATACTCTGAGATATATGATAATATACCTATTATGAGATTGCATGAGATACGTCATAGCGAAATAAATAAATAAAAAACAGGTAAATTTACACTCTATACCTTTCTAATCTGCAAACCTAATGTAGGTGGCTTTTACGGTGTCATCATATAAGGAGCTATGCTTCTGGGTTTTCCATATTGTGGCAATTAAATTCCAAAATAGAAATTTTAACTCGAAACACAAATTGCACAGCTTCGAATAATCATATGGTAGGCACAGTGAAATATTTTAATTTAATTAGTATTGGAGAATGTGCATCAGATCTCAACGATTTAATTCCTCCCTATCCATTTTTCTATCGGACTGCCAGAGCAGGCACGAAAAATCGACAACACTTTATGGTTGACATTCCAAAAACCCGTACAAAGCGCTTTGACTCCACTTTTATTGTGCGAACTGCTAGTCTGTGGAATGCGCTGCCTGAATGGGTGTTCCCTGATAGTTACAATCTGGGTGTCTTCAAGTCAAGAGTGAATCGGTTTCTTCTAGGCAAGCGTGATCCATCGAAGGCCGCATCATCGCTTAACATCAGGCGAGTTGGCGGCCAAGTGCAAGCCTATTTTATAGTACTTTTTTTGTTGTACTGCACGTCAGAAGTAAAAACTTAAGTAGTAATTCACCTATTCTGCAAAAGATGGTGTTTTTGAAAAAAATACACGATACAGTGTGACGATGACGCGAGTTCCATGATTTTTGTTCACCCAAAAAGTGATCACCGCGCCTAAAGAAATTTCACTTCAAAAAAAATAAAGTAGCTTCATAAGGTCTTTAGAATAAGCTTATAACCCAAATGAAAATGTCATTCACTGCGACGCGCACTTGGAGAAATCGCAGTATGTTCAACGTGCACCAATAGGAAGCTGCTGTACATCCTCTGGTGGTTCTGATCGCAATTAGGACATCATCATCATCAGCCAGAAGACGTTCACTGTTGAACATAGGCTTCCCCCTAACCTTCACACTGAACGACATCCTGCCATCTGCATCCACTGGATGCCCGCGACTCTCACAATGTCGTCGGTCCATCTAGTGGGAGGCCTACCTACGCTGCGTCTTCCGGTTCGTGGTCTCCACTCAAGAACCTTTCTTCCCCATCGGTCATCAATTCTTCGAGCGATGTGGCCTGCCCATTGCCACTTCAACTTGCAGATTTTAATAGCCAATACCTCATACCTAGTTCCAATATCCAACATCCGGGATAAAATAATAAAAATGGTTTGATAGTTTGAATACTTGCACGATTATATATTTTTTAACGAGTTCTATGACTTTTAAGCTTCGACCAAAATAAAATGAATTCATTTTTTTTGGTCGAAGCTTTTATGTTAATATAATTAACACATTTTATTGATGTCATTGATTCGTCAGGGAATCACGTAAATAATAACTAACATCTTATTTCGTCAATAGAGTTTTTGCTTTGTTGCGTGAAATAATTAAACAAAGAAAAGCATTACCTACTAGGTAATTAACGAATTACTTGATTGACAAAATTATAGTAATAATGCTTAAGCAACACTTAGTTATGAATACTAAAATAAGGTGTTAAAAGGGAGTTAACTTTAATGAACTCTTTTGCCGACTGACCGTGGTAGGTACTACGATGCATTCAAAAAAGAAAATGGTTCATAAAAGTTTTTTAGTTGAGTGTCGTATCGCAGCGTTATGCATATGCTGCTCTGCTCTATGGTCACATATTTTACGTTATTATATTTGAAAACTGTTGACTATGCCGATTTGGGATAGGGTCATATTATTATGACCCAGTATAACAGTCCAAACTATATAGTTTGCACTGTATACTTTTTGTATTTTGTGGTTCTAAGGAAACCTCAGTGCGCCAGGACGTCCTTGGGTTGACCTTGGTTGACCTTAATGTTTTATTTTCTTTATTTTTGGCTCCACACTTACAGCGTATTTTTACCAGTGTCACAAACATTTATAATATGATGTCAAGTCATCATCAGCCATAAGACGTCCACTGCTGAACATAGGCCTCCCCCTTTAACCTCTAAACTGAACGGCAACCTGCCAAGACCTGATGTCAAGTAAAGTATCAGAATTAAATATATTTAAATGGATAATGGATGGCTATAGAGTTGAGCACCCAACTACAGTAAACCAGGTTAATGGATAGGTATTTTCTCAACATGACGTCAAAGTTAGGTAGGTAGGTATGTCATAAGTTTGTATAGGTATGTACTTTATGACCATGTACATGATGTTTGCTCAAAAAGAGCGAACTTCTATTTGCTTTTTTCGTGTAAGTAATATACGTTTTGTAGTTGTCTTGAGTTTATTTTTTATACAAGGTAACACGGAGCTGTACACAATGGTCCGCAACTAACTTTGAACTGTTAACTGTTTGCAAACTGTCCGACCAACCACCCGCATTCTGCAGTCTTCCCGAGAACATGGTGCATGTAACTGCGTCAAAATATCAGGAACTCTATCCACAAACTAATCACGGTAAATATCCCGTTAATAATCATATATCTGTAGAAAAAAGGTTACTTATTTCCAATTAATACGCAGTACATATACCGGATTAGCAAGTTGAAGTGGAAGTGGGCAGGGCACATAGCACGCAGAACAGATGGCTGATGGGGCCGTAAGGTTCTTGAATGGAGACCATGGACCGGTAAGCGCAGCGTAGGACATCTACCCACAAGATGTACAGACGACCTAAAATACACCGCAGGAAAACGCTGGATGCAGACCGCTTCCAACTGGCCCTTTTGGAAATCGATGGGGGAGGCCTATGTCCAGCAGTGGACGTCCTATGGCTGAAATGATGATACCGGGCTACTGGTAATTAGCATCCTAATAACATCAGTCTCAATACATCAAGACAAACCATTTTAGTTTTACGACTTTTAAAAATTGAAACATTTGATTTTTACTGACTTCCAAAAAGGAGGAGGTAGGTACTATGTTCGTCTGTATGTTTTTTTTTCCGCAAGCTTTGACGCGCTGATTTGACGTCTACGGGGGTGATATTTTGACACTTATTACTCTATAAATTATTTCAAAAATATTTTAAAAAGTCATAAAAAATCCTGGCTCAGTCATCTTATTTTATGTCAACTTGTTTGTGCAAAAACTTATGTAAACTCAAATAATATCGATGCTGATTTTAACATAATTATGCTAATTTAGCATTACTTTTACAAGTTTATTTGTAGTTAGGATTTAGAGGACAAATCAAGTATTTGCCTATCATAAGTTGTTTTTTTACAGTCTTCATTCGTTTAAGGTTTTAACCGAGTTCAAAAAAGGAGGAAGGCGCTCAATTCGACCGTTTTTTTCTTCAGTCGTTAAAAAAAAAGCATTATGTTACGCTGTCGGACTTTTTACGCATGATTAGGTTAATGTACTCGTATATAATTTAATGATGTAATTTAAGTACTTTTGTACTGCGTGTGACAATTATCTCTAGCGTATCACAATATGTCAAATTACTTTAGTACTCTTTTTAGAGACACGTTTTTGTTGTTTCTAAACTAAAATAATTATCCATCCAGGCATAACATAGAAGCTTGTTCCATTGTAAACTGCATCTTAGCTTTACATCAGGACCCTGATTCACTAATTAAAATACGCATTTAACGCGACGCGTGAACCTCTAAAAACTTGGCCTCTATTCCCTAGGGAATAAAAAAGGCCTACCTACGCTGCGTCTTTTGGTTCTGGTAGTCTCCGTCAGGTGGACCCAACTCAAGAACAAGACTCTTTTGCAGGGGTCCGCTTGGGTAATAATTTGTATATTCAAAATTTTTTTTTCAAACAAAATGTATGGAACAGCAGACATTTATTTCGTGATTTCAGGGTTGGTCCCATAGTAAAAGTTGTTCATAATGATGAGTATAATGAACCCCTTTCGGCTTAGTATACCTTTTCTGCGTAATCCTGTATAGATATGACTTTACCCATTAGAATCTGAGATCTTTTTTCTTTCCATCAGTTCTGTGAATTAATTAGAACTGGTTTTTCTTTGGGTGTCAGTTGAAAAAACCCTGAAGACTTAATAGTTCATACATAAGTGAATTATGATAAGCCGAGCATCCATAGTGTGTTTCACCAAAGAGTTCCCTCGCCGTAATATTGCCTCCCATGCACTTCCCATACACATTACAGGGAAAGTGCAGGGGAGCCAACATTACGGCGAGGGAACTCTTTGGTGGAACGCACGAACCGGAAGACGCAGCGTAGGTAGGCCTCCCACTAGATGGACCGACGACATAGTAAGAGTCGCGGGCATCCAGTGGATGCAGATGACAGGTTGTCGTTCAGTGTGGAGGTTAAAGGGGGAAGCCTATGTTCAGCAGCGGACGTTTTATGCCTGATGATGACTATATTTCTGGAGGCCTACCATCACCTCTTAGTGACATAGACATAGGAAGCGTTTATTTAAGACAGAAAGAAACACATAAAATTAAAAAAGTTAAAAAAGGAGCCATATTCTGATTTTTTTCGTTAGTTTTGCTATACAGAAGTTACCAAATAAGAATGCAACAATATTTTGATGATATTTTGATCCGTCCTGGACTGACGTCCCGCTGGACTTATCGCCCCCTTCTCGAATAAGAAGAATGCAATAATTTTGAATAAGGCTCGTGATCTCAGAGTTTGTTTAGGCCGGCTAATAAGCGTTTGGCATCAAATGGAAAAAAAAACAACATTTTCTGTTCAGTTCAAATCAAATCCACTTAACATTTGACAGGTCCAAGTGTACTCTTTAAAAAATATGTCATTATTGATCTACCATAAGGAAAGTTTTGTTTTTTTAATTAATATTTCAGATAACGTTTTACATTTCCGAAAACTCTACCATAAAAAATTATCATAATATGAAAATAATTACATACGGTGTTTACAAATGCTTTTACTAATTGAGATTTAGCGTAATGGAAACTTCTATTTTAAAGACATTAAAATTCTTTACCGCATACCTAAATAATTTATATTATCAATATTTAATTCAATAGTTTTTCTAACGATAGACAATGCGGATCTAGATTAAAAACCCTAGGAAATACCTTTAAGTATTTAAGTAAACGCACATAAATATATGACCTACATCTAATATATACCTATATCTACATAATTAACTTAAAGATTTTATGACCTAAGAGAACGTGTTTCAGTTGAAAATTTATTTATATTATAATTAAATAAGTTACTTACCGTCCATTTTACCGGATAGGCAGTTTTACACGTGTCTTCCAATACGCACGACCCCTAATCACTCGTACAAGAAAATTGTCTATGACGTAACAGGATCACAGGCACAAGTCGAATCCAAAAATTGTCCGAAATTTATAAAACTCGTAAGATATACGAAAAAATGAAAATACCGAAAGAAAATATAGAAAGTAATATAGAAAGACCGAATACTCTTAAATTCAAATGTCAAAAAAACATATGAAATTTGAAAATCGAAGCACAATTCTTTTTTTTTTAATAGGACGTGTTTCGCGGGGTGTTGCGACAAGGCATGCGCGCGAGTTGTCAGCCGAGAACAAAGTGTACGAGGCATGCGCATGCGTGTTAGTAATAAACAATCGGGTAGCACGCCGATAACACATCATTAAATCTTATATCGTATACGTGATCATTGAACGCGTATCTTTAACAATACCTTTGCTTATCTGTCAAAGGCCAGAGCCAGTACATAGACACTTTCTTGTTCAAATTGACAACACCTCCACCTTTTTGGCCGCTCCATACATACAAATTGCAATTAATATGTAAGTAGTGTTTTTTAACATAGGTGGCAAACAAGCAGACGGGCCGCCTGATGGTATGGATGGGAAGCAAAATCGCCACCTATGGACACCTGCAACACTAGCGGTGTTGACGGTGACGGTTGACGGAGAGGTAGTTGTAGACACCCTTACTCTTTTTTAGTGTAGGTTAATAATCTTGGACCGATTTATGGTTACGATATGGTATTTACCTATAGCACGATGACTTTTGAATTTTTCACTGAAGTGCTAATTTATTGAAATCGTATTTATACAGAAGAGGTTGTTATAGGTTTAGGTATGCGAATAAGTTTATGCTTGGTCAAAGAAACCTTGGAATATTTGCTACTTGTTTTCGCTAGGAGCACCAGTTGTATTAGAATCTGCCCTTCCAACCCTTAATGTCTTCGTGGAAAAAGGCAGTCATGCGGACTGCCATTAAGTTTTGCCCAAACCAAAAATCGCTCAACGGGGCTAAAGAAGTTTTCACTTTAAAAAAAAAAAACAAAAAAATACATATTTGGAATAATAAAAACAAAAAAAAAGGAATGAAAGTTTGACTATAGTTGTAGACGCAGTTTGCGGTCACCTATCCAATCCAAGGACTGACAGCGCATAATTACTTTCATTCGTATTACGTAATTTTTATAGTTCAAGATTTTATTTTATCAAAGTACCGACATGTTTTCCTTTACTGGTGAAAGTACTTTTTTTTTAGTTTAGAAAGTACTTTACCCCCCCCCCCCCCCCCCCCCATTCCCAGTCTTCCCATGAACATGCTGCTGAAATCCTCACATTTCCCCACCTTCCTTCTAAAATAAAACTAAATTTTTATTGCTTATGGTCGTCTGTACTCTCAGATAACATTCCTTACGTAATTGTGTAAACAGTCAAAGATCTTAATACTATTGATTTTGCACACGTGGTGAAAATGGACTTAGGTCTTTGCGTAAGAAATCAAAGTTTTCTTATTTGGTGTATTCTAATGAATTGATAGCCGATGATTTTGACCTAGAACAAATGGACAGGCTTTAAAAATTGAATAGAATATAATGTTTATTGCCAGAAATAAAATATTACTTAGAAAATTTATAGCAAACACTAGGTAGGTACTTATTGTCTCAATAGAATTGTCGGCGAGCATCAAACTAAGCACATAAGACCTGTATCTTGAGGCTTACAAAAATATTTTTTTATTTGCAAGACAAATAATTATTAGGGTTTTTACACGTTGTATGCTAAGTATTTGCTGGTATCTTTTAAACGAGCAAAGACATCGTGAAAGAGAATTAAAAATGTGGGAAGAATAAAAAATCAGTGCTAAAGATCGCCGAATATGGTTACGGTTGGTTTTTAGGGTTCCGTAGCCCGACAAGGAACCCTTATAAATTCGTTCTGTCCATCCGTCCGTCTGTCTGTCTGTCTGTCTGTCCGTCCGTCCAATTTTTTTTAAAACCTTCTAACTTCTATAATTATTAAGATAAGTGAATGAAACTTTGCATAATGACAATTGTAATATATATCTCAATTTTAAAAGTATAAAAATATAAATATTGTATTTTAGGGTAGGCTCTGGTACTTGTGAAATGGGGATGAAAATATTTTTTTCACTCCAACTACTCGTGTCAATCGATTGTCACGTATGATCAAGCCGGTCACTATACTCCGACTATAATTTCAAGCCATCGATTAAAAATTTCTATGTTAAGTGAGTAATTCCCGGGTCATATAAACAAAATGTGTGAAAACCACGTCAGTTTCCATAATAAAAATTGGCCAAGAGCGTGTCGAGACACGCATATGGTAGGGTTCCGTAACAACGCCATATAATTGTAGTTATATTTCAGAAAATTATGGTTATAGAAAAATTGGAACGAACGAAGCTCTGTGGACTTAGCCAAATTTCAGAGATGTACCATCCCGACATAGCATATACTTTTTATGGTTTAAACATAGAGAAAACTGATTGAGAAACATTATTTGTTAAGACCATTTTACAAAAAGGTCAATGAACTATGAGCTAGAACGCTTTGAATTTATTACACTTTTATCGCTGTTACTCAAAAATTCATCATCAGATAAAGTTCGAAATAATTTTGAATGAAGGTTTTAAATATGACCTATCTGTATTGTAAGATTCATGTTTCTATGTCTTATAGTTTAGAAATGCAGGGGGACCAACTTTTTGCCACTTTGGCGGGCCATATTACGCAAAGTACATCCCTATCCCTATCCCTACCATCCCTATCCCTATCCCTACCATATTATAAATGTGTAGATCAAATACCTTCACACATGACTTCTAACTAAGTAGAAGCAATACCTGATATTGGTTTAACTTGCAAAAAAATGCCGTTTGCGTGATTCAGGTAAAGTGTCGTATTTACCTATAATAGACGCACTTTTCATATTTGTGAAACTACGATCCATTTACACTCATTATTTTAGGAATTATTGAATACCTTATTACGTTTTTAATAATATTATTCGTAAAGTTTAAGCAAATTTAATTTTTTTTCGCAAAACATCGTTTTAGTACGCAATCTATTTTCAAACTATGGAACTACAAATCTGACGGCTGTCAGTTTGTTTGTTTGTCCGCGAACATCTTTTAAACTACTAGAAGGATTTCAAAGCAGTTTACATGAATATGCTTATAAAATACCTGATTGAAACATAGGCTATATTAATTTATGATAATAAATAGTAAAAAAAATTTTTTTAATAATTATTTATAACGCCATCTAGCTTATTTTATAGTAATGTTGTCGTAATGACAGACTTCTACTCGCAGACATGGTAGGTAGGAAGACTGAAGCGGCTGTTGCCATATAATCTATATGTAAATAAAAATATAGATATTCGCCAAAGAACCAGAGTCACCGACATAGCTATTAAAATCTGCAAGTTGAAGTGGCAATGGGCAGGCCACATCGCTCGAAGAACTGTTAACCAATGGGGAAGTAGGTAAGGTTCTTGAGTGGAGACCGCGAACCGGAAGACGCAGCGTAGGTAGGCCTCCCACTAGATGGACCGACGACATTGTGAGAGTCGCGGGCATCCAGTGGATGCAGATGGCAGGATGTCGTTCAGTGTGGAGGTTAAAGGGGGAGGCCTATGTTCAGCAGTGGACGTCTTCTGGCTGATGATGATGATGAAATAAAAACGAATCGCCGAAATGTATGTACCCGCATAACTTCCGATAGACTGCACCAAATAGTTTTTTTTGTGTTTGTTATTTTCAGGACAGCCAACTGCTTTTGAAGAGGTTTTACAGTTTATTATGGCGTAATTTAAAGTACGTTTATTTTTGTATTGACTTCTGACGTACTAATATACCAAGTCGACGGAGATTAAAATGAATACATTTTTTTGCCAGGATCAAACTTAAGACCAATAACAGACACGCAAAGTAGGTGAACTCGCGGCATCTAATCGGTTACTGATCTATGATTAGCAGCTATTTTGGTGGTGAACGAAAGCGGTTTAGTTGTTGGAAGGGTCGAGGCGCAGAAGGCGGACAAAAATTATTTAGACATCATTGATTGGCAGTCTTTACGCAGAGTAATGTTAAATAACAGCGATTAATTATAGATACCGCTCCATGCTTCCTACTTACTATTTACTAATAATTCAATAATAACGTTTGTCATGCATGACATTTCGCTTGACTTATACCAATTTTTTTTCCTTATTGGCTCCATGGCTCCACACTTCCAAAGTATTTAACCAGTGAAAGTAATATATTATTTGCTTGAAATATATTTGAAACTATGGACATGTCGGGATACCTGTATCGAGTCAGATTAAAACTAGACTAAAATCATACTATGACGATAGTATGACAATCCGCATTAAAATGGAGAGCAATAAATCTACAATCATGTCATATGTGTAGGTATTATCTATAAAATATTCAGTATAAATAATCCGATGGATTTGTGCCTATTTAAAGTTCCGTTCGTGTTCGTTAGTGTAACATTTATATTTGGATATGTCAGTCTAATCGTCCACCCACTAATTACTTTGCGCTACGCGTACGAAGTCGCGGGCATTAGCTAGTACTTTATAAAAAAGTGAATTATAAAACCTTACTTTCATTTTAAAAGACCTTTTCAACGATGTCCAACACAAATAATTGGAGTGAAAAAAAAAACATCCCTATTTCACATGTACCAGAGCCACCCCTAAAATGCAATATTATAGATTTTTTATACTTTTAAAATTGAGATCTATATTACAACTGCTATTATGCAAAGTTTCATTCTCTTATCTAAATAATTATAGAAGTAAGAAGGTTTTAAAAATTTCGGACGGACGGACAGGCAGACAGACAGACAAACAGACATACAGACAGACGGACAGAACGAATTTATAAGGGTTCCTTGTCGGGCTACGGAACCTGAATAAAAATCAGTGCTTTCAGGGTCTCCACCTATACGTGAACTTTTTCTTGTGCTTTCTCTACTTAGAAAGAGAAAGAAAGAAAACCAATAATTTTGCGCACAAAATACTACAATATCAACATTACAAAACAGAATAAAAATTATTTAAAAAAATACAATAATACCTACATGTACAGTTGTCGCTGTAGTCCACAAAAAAGGGCAGTGGTCAGCTACAGATGCTAATGCTACAGATTTCTCTGCAGCGCTGATTTTCAGCACTGACCTTCTGAGAAGCACGGGACTTCAGAGACCTTCCTCTCTCTATTTTGGAGAGATTCCCCGCTCGCTCGCAGATAACAAATAAACATTTTGTTGATAATTGTGTGAATTATACGCCACAAAATTAACCAATAATTAAACAACATTTGAGCAATGGTGGTAGAGCGGTAGCATATACGATTTACATTCTGATGACACTCGGTTCTATCCTCAGCCTTGCACCAATCACTTATTTAGTACCTACTTAAATAAATTATAGTCTAATATCCGGCTGCAGAATTACTTCGGTCATCGAGTTTTTTCTTAAAACCAAATTTTTACGCATATTTATGATAAGGAGTATATATATCAACCAGGGTGCCAATCAAAATATGGCCGCTAGTATTTTTAATTAAATTATTGTTAATTAATATATGGGAAAAAATTTAATTCACTTGGTTTTGGTTGAAATAAAATATCGTCCACTTCACGGCAAGATATTGATAACGGCAAGAGGTAGACGCTTGAAATATTCACAGAATATTTAGTTATATATTCACTTTAAAAATTGAAAAAATTTGAAATTAAATTGAAATTAAATTAATATTTAAGGGGGGCTTCTATACAACAAACGTGTTTTTTTGCCATTTTTATAGATAATGGTGCGGAACCCTTCATGCGCGAGTCCTTTTCGCACTTGGCCAGTTATTTACACATTATGGTGCTTATGTATCAATAAAAAAACCAGAATACTTACATTAAAAAATGCATATAACCAATGTTTACGTAATCATGGGAGGGGGGAGTGAGAGCTTTGCTTACTTTTGCTGACAAAGGGGACGGGTGGGGGGGGGGGGGGGGGTAAATAATTGTAACAAATCTGCTTACGTAATACTTGAACGGCCCCATAATATGAGTAGGTCCTATACCTATACGCGTCTACATATTCATCATTTGAAAAGCGAGTCTAACCAAACAGGAAAATTTATTTTATAGTTTTCGAATTATTGTAACTTCTATTTCAATAAAATTCAAGGATCTATTTATGTATTTCTTTTATTTATTGTGAAGAAACCGGTATGTCTGTATCCTCAAAAGTTCAAAGACATATATGCACTGGACCAGCAAGGTGAAGCACATCCTGTCTCTGAGAGAAGGCCTTCGTCCTACCAGAAAAATGATAGGCTGATAACATTAAAATGATATACATAAATTTTTAAATCACACTAATATCATATATGTGAAAGTTTGGATGGATGTATGGATGGATGGATGGATGGATGTTACTCAATCACGCAGAAACGGCTGGATGGATTTGGATGAAATTTGGAATATACATTGCTTATGTCCTAGATTAACACATAGGCTCCTTTTCAGTATTATCACCGATTTTCATCACCACGCGGGTGAAAGCGCGGGGCGCAGCTAGTAGCTAAAAATTATTTAACGTAGTTGCGTCCGTTATTATTTAAATAACATTTTCTATAATTTTTAAAAGGTTATCAATTGAATTGAGACTACATTATTTTTTCATTTACTGATAAATATGCTTACGATTGACGATCGATAAGATCTTGGCTGATCTTAAGATTTCACATGAACGATCTACTCAAACTAAACATTCCAAAGGCCACTCTCATTTGCTATGCCGATGATACGGTGGCTATTTTCCATGGGAGAGGCTGGCTCCATGCTCACGCAGCTGCCGAACATGAGATGTTGAAGATAGCACGCTGGCTTAACGAAAATCTACTCGCTCTGAACGTCGCCAAAACGAGCTTCATCGGTTTCCATATAACACGAGCCACCGAGTCCAAAATCAATAACATAAAAATACATTCTGATACCTGTCCAGGCTTTAAAGCCCATTCTTCTTTGAGTAATGTAGAGTGCACATGTAGCGAAATTAAAAAAGTGGCATGCATGAGGTATTTAGGCGTTACAGATTGATCAAAAGCTGTCCTTCGAGCAGCACATCTCATTCCTGTCTAAAAGAGTCCGCAAAACGATATTCATCATAAAGAAACTTCGACCAGCTGCAAGTACAACAGTAATGAGCCTAGTATACACCACGTTGAGTCAATCTCTGATGCAGTACTGTATTGGTGTATTGGGAGGCGCTGCCACGAGTTACATGATTGCAGTAGAGAGGGCACAACGAGTGGTCTTAAAAGTCATGTTATGGAAACCACGACGTTACCCCACCGAAGATCTATACAAAGAGGCAAAAGTACTCACCGTCAGACAATTATTCATCATGCGTGCAGTAACCAAATCTCACACTATTGATCCACAACACTCCCGCAGAAAAGCTCGTCCTGCCACAGTCCCGCTTCCAAAAGTCAAGACAGTGTTCGCGTGCCACCTACCCCCATACGTTCATGCTTTAACCTACAACTTGGTATGAAAGCACTGTGACACAAAAGAAACTCCACATAGGAAAGCCCGAAGTAGGGTCAAAGTATGGATACAGTCTCTCAGGTACAGAGACACTGAAGATCTCTTTAAAGTTTACGATAACAATACTTAGCTCGCTTTAGTCATCCCATCCTCATACCACCTGCACACCCACACACACACACACACACATACACACGCATACACTTACACACACACCCACTCATACACACCGGTCTGGAAGTCCAATAACCGTATGTTAGATTTCTCTAACTCCTTTTTAATGCAATTTAATTTATGTTCACCTATTTTTAATATTATTTTGATTTTAATTCTGATTTTTAATTAGGATTTAGATTTTAATTTTGATTTTAACTTTAATTTGATTTTTAATTTTAATTTACCTACTACTATTAAGTTAACCCTGCTGAGCGCGTGCTAAATGATATATAGACAAATCCACTTCACGGGTCACCAAGATACCGGCCTAGCCGAGTTTGGGGCCCGCTGTTAAGTCAATTAAACATATTATGTTAAGACAATTAATGTTTACCTCCGCAGATTGTATAATGTAGAAACGTTTCAGAAATAAATATTTACTTCATTTACTTTACCAGGTTCATTTACTTTATGCTGAGGCTACAATGGAGCACGCATGCCTAGATACAAATGATTCACTCGCGACTTTAATTCACTTAGATTTCATCTAAAGAAAGAAAGAAAGAAAGAAAAAAAAATTGTTGCCAAAGCTACATTTAAAAGAATATTATTATAAGAAAAAAAGGTATAATAAAGTCACAAATCGAACCCAACTCAGCATTATGCCGGCTGTTAACCAGCGCTGATCTTCCGTTGGATCCATCTCACTTTTTCTACCCCCCATCTCTGTCTCGCTCTCTCTCTCTCTCTCTCTCTATCTCACTCTCTCAGCTCTCTCTAACCTATGCTAACTCAGAATTTAACTCATGTCTCTTTCTTCACTCTTGACGAATTGTTATGAGACTGTCAACTCAGAGTCCTTCGTCTGTGGAGGCCCCTAGACTGCCAATAAAAACGTCATTCACCCCCCATGCTGGCCTAGGGCATGTTGCCACTCTTTCTGAGAGAAGACTGCTTATATAATTATATAACTATACTAAAACATTCATCATCATCATCAGCCATATGACGTCCATTGCTGAACATAGGCCTCCCCCTTTAACCTCCACACTGAACGACAACCTGCCCTCTGCATCCACTGGATGCCCGCGGCTCTCACAATGTCGTCGGTCCATCTACTTACGACACGACGGCGAGGACTACTTACGCTGCGTCTTCCGGTTCGTGGTCTCCACTCAAGAACCTTTCTACCCCATCGGTTATCAGTTCTTCGAGCGATGTGGCCTGCCCATTGCCACTTCAACTTGCAGATTTTAATAGCTATGTCGGTGACCCTGGTTCTTTGGCGAATATCTATGTTCCGAATTTTATCGCGTAAAGAAACTCCGAGCATAGCTCTCTCCATTGCCCGTTGTGTGACTCCGAGTTTTTCCAAAAGACCAACAGTTAAGGACCACGTCTCAGTACCATATGTCATCACTGGCAACACACACTGGTCAAAAACCTTTGTCTTTAGGCACTGTGGTATCTTGGACGAGAAGATTACACGCAATTTCCCGAACGCTGCCCATCCGAGTTGGATTCTTCGGGCGACCTCTTTGCCTAAGTTGGACTTACCTAACTGAACAATCTGTCCAAGATAGGTGTAATGATCAACAACTTCGAGAGTATCGTTCCCAACATTGACCGGCACAAGTACAACATGGACATTGTACATGATTTTTGTCTTATCCATGTTCATTTTAAGACCCACCTGTTGGGAAAGGCTTCTGAGGTTGCTGAGCATTATATAGAGGTCCTCCAGCGACTCTGCCATGATAACTATATCATCGGGTGACCGAGTCGAGGGCCGCTGGGCCTCGTGACACGTGTGTAGTGTCGAGAGCAAGCGACAGGTCTCGCGGTGCTGGTTTCAGTGTCAGCCCCTGCCCTTGCAGTTCACTTCTGGTTTGTCCGGCTGACACCTCCGCAATTAGAATCTGACGACCCGTCGGTGTCATCGCATTGGCAGGGGTCGCAGCCTGCAAGACGGCGCGCGTCATACATGCCACAACTGGAGGTGGGAGCTCCGCCATGTTGGGCAGATGAAGCGCGCCATCTCGCTGCAGCCGGTGGTACTGGTCTATCCACTCAGCGGCGCGGGCCCTGCGCTGTCTCGATAGAGCTCGGCGACTAGTGTCGCGATATGCACCTCGAGCGGGATTCATTTAGCGGAATTCCTGCCCCTCGAGCCTTGCGCTCCGCCGCCTCATGTCCCGTGGCCACGCCCCGCTGCTTCTATCGCTGGACCACCTTCTCTCCGGGCTTCTGCACTGGCCCAGGTTCACGCCGAAGTACAACCGTCTTCTCCGTCTCCCTCCTCGTCGGTCCAGTGGTATCCGCGCTCGGCGAGGCCTGGGACGCCACCTCGCCGTCGCCTTCGGTAGCCCATTTCTCACCCTCCAGCCCGGAAACCAGAGAGCGCCGGGTGCTAGCCGGATCACAGGGAAATTGCTATCTACTTTCTCGTTATTCATCATTATTAATCTTTCGCAGGATGTACTGTGGAGCAAGAAAACAGTTAGCTGGGCGCTCAGCAATAGGTGAAAGTAGTTGCCCAAGCCACTTAAGTATTTAAATGAATCCGAATGTTACATTGATATTTTGCAAAACTGAAAGTACGGCACACTTAGAATTTTCTGTCCGGTGACAAGCAGGATGTAAGAGAAACAGGATTTCTGCAAGGTTTATCAATAACATAGCCTTTTGACTTTCAAGGTAGAAATACTTTTCGAAATTCTCGCTTCTTGCGGACACATAAATTACGAGTCAATTAGATCATTGGTCGTATCGCAATATGATCGCTCGTATGATATTTCACACGGAAATATCATGCGAAATTACTGATTAGAACAAAATCCCAAACAAAATTCGCATTTAAAAAATTATAATATGACTCGGTAACGTAACGAGTGAACCAATTTCTTATGATTATTTTCGTACGAAATATAAAACAGAAATGGAGCCCCTGTATTAATAGGACGATGGGTTTGACCTTTGTATTTGTAACAATCGCAGTAGTTAAGTTTGAGTTATTGAGAAAATTAATATCTTACCAATTGTCTAAGTTTCCCAATAAGTAGGGAACAAACTCAAGAGACTTGTCTCGAGCATTTTATTGTATGTCCGTTGAGTCGAAGTAATCATTTGATTCGATTACCATTTACTCGTCGAGTCAGGAAAACAGTACCTATCCAAACCTAAAAAAAAATTTTACTGCCATCTATAGTAGCTTTGACACAACGCCTGCTGGGGAGAGTTTTGGCCCCACGCAACGAAAGAACACTTGTCGCCTCATTGTAACTTTAGGGTTCCGTACCCAAAAGGTGTAAACGGAACCCTATTACTAAGCCTTCGCTGTTTGTCAGTTTTTTTTTATTTATTGTAAAATAGGATTGCTCTTGGCCGCCAATTCGCCTGATGTTAAGCGATGATGCGGCCTACGATGGATCACGATTGCCTAGAAGAAACCGATTCACTTTTGACTTGAAAACACCCAGATTGTAACTATCGGGTAATACCCATTCAGGCAGCGCATTCCACATACTAGCAGTTCGCACAATGAAAGTGGAATCAAAGCACTTCGTACGGGTTTTCGGAATGTCAACCATAAAACGGTGTTGATTTTTCGTGCCCGCTCTGGCAGTCCGATAGAAAAAAGGGCAGGAGGGAATTAAATCATGCAGATCTGATGCGCACTCTCCAAAATGTATCCGTCTTTTCCGTCTGTCCGTCTGCCACTGTCCATCTGTCCGTCCCAAAGTGGCTTTACCTAGTCAACCTAACTTAACCTAACCTTTTAACGGCTGTCTTTCCGTAGTAGTATTACCGTTAGTATTACAGTTTTTACACTAGAGAAAATACAAAATACGTTAAAAATACATTTATTGTATGGGGTACATTCACTTTTTTTACTACTTTATTATTAACTAGCGACCCGCCCCGGCTTCGCACGGGTATATGTTTTATTATTATATTTATATACATTCCGTGAAAAAATATCTAACTGATAGTGAAAACCGCATCAAAATCCGTTGCGTAATTTTAATATCTAAGCATATATAGGGATGGACAGACAGAGGAAAGCGACTTTGTTTTATATGTACTATGTAGTGATTAGTTAATCCACCGTAACATTACATATTCTGTGAAAATTTCAACTGGTTATCTATTATTGTTATTGTGATATTATTTGTGACAGTTGGAAAAATGTAACGAAAGTTTTTTGACTTATTGTGAAAATTTAACTGATCAATGGGACAGGGGCAAAAAAGCCGTTGACTATAATGACAATTTGTATGACATACTAATTTTGTGTTGACATATTTTTACAGCAATTTGTTGTATTTATTATATTAGTAATTTTATAATATTATTCCTATTTTTACTAGGAAATCTATTTTAGTTTAACAATATGTGAGATAAATGTTAGTGGAATTTGTCCATTTTTATTCTCAATAAATAATTTGAATTGCATTGCACGAAAGGTGCAGCCGTTTAAAGGTAGAACGGACGCACGGACGGACAGACAAGTAGACAGACAGCGTAGGCTCAGTATTAGGGTCCCGTTTTTACCTTTTGGGTACGGAACCCTAAAAACGAAATCATAACAAGTTCTGGAGGATCGGCCAAAATGATGGAATTGTATAATATAAGTAAGCACTTCACTAAACCCTTAAGACCTTTTTATTGAGCCCTATTCTGACGCGCTCGATATTATCTCGTTCCAATGACTTAGATAATATCGAGTCACCAATGACTCTTTTGTTGAAATTTTCATAAAAATGAGAGTGACTTGAGATAGTCTCGTTCTCACTCGAGCTCAGAATAGTGTCCAAGGTGCCTACACTTGTTTCTTAATTATTTTATTTTTTCTTATTCTATTTCTGACCTGTTTTTAGTCTGGAAATAAAAGTGATGCAATATGAAAACACTCAAGGGTTATAATCTGGGCTCAAGGATGTAGTCATCATTATTAACAACTTTTACTATCGACTGTTAATTAAATTTTTCCATAGAATAGCTGTTTTTTGGGGTTCCGTACCCAGAGAGTGCAGAGAGTCCAGTGGATGCAGATGGCAGGCTGTCGTTCAGTGTGGAGGTTAAAGGGGGAGGCCTATTTTCGGCAGTAGACGTCTTCTGGATGATGATAATGTACCCAGAGAGTGCAAACGGGAGCTTATTACTAAGCCTACGCTGTCTGTCGGTCCGTGCGTCCGTCCATCCGTCCATCCTACCTACTTTTTAACGGTTTTCGATTCAGATTAAGTAATATGTAATGCATCATCACTCTCAGCTATAGGACGTCCACTGCTCAACATAGGCCTACCCCATCGATCTCCAAAAGTGCCGCTGGAAACGGCCTGCATCCAGCGTTATTCTGCGGTCTCTTTTTAGGTTTTTAGGCCTATAAATTTTGTGATTGGACGTCCTATGCTACCCTCAAAGGTCCGTGGTCTCCAGTCGAGAACAAATCAAAACCAAAACCAAACTAGTTACTATGCAAAGGTTGGACGTGAATTATTCATTCATTATTTTATTATTCTAGGTTTATTATAAAACTAGTAATCCGCATGGTATACCAGGTATCGTACTGAAAACGTGTGCGCCTGAGTTGTCTTCGGTTCAGACTCGACTCTTTCGCCTATCCAAATAATCCATTTCACATGCACTAGAGCTACCCTAAAATGTATAATTTAATTAATAAAAAACTTTTTAATTTTAGAGCCATACCAAAACTGCAATTGTGTAAAATATCATGCATTTACCTTAGTAACTATAGAAGTTATAATTATCAATATAAAAAACAGGCTTCATACAAAAGTGTCAGAACTGGACCAAATTTAAATGGGACAACACGGGAAGCAAGCTTTCAAATAAAAAGGGACTGACGGAGTACGGACAGAACATATTTATAAAGGTTCCTTGTAGTACCACAGATTAAAAAAAGTGCGAGTACAGAAGGTTCAGTCCGTAAAAGCATTTAAATAAGTAGCGACTCTTACTACCACACAATAAAGTCCAATTCAGGACGTGCGAGCGCTAACTATCTACTGCTATATTAACCTAGAAGTTGCCTCTCTGTCTTTCGCATAACTCAATATGTCGCGTTATATATGTCTATTGCGCAGCGGCGGGCACAGCAAGTCCGACCAGTCGACTACCTACTTGTAGCTTCATACCTAAAGTGCGGAGTGCGCCAGGCCTAGTAGTATACAGAACCCTAAAATTCAAGTTACTTATACTAATGTCAACTTGGTCAATATAAAACTCCAGCTCGTGCCCTTTTCCGAAAGGTGGAGGATACCTTCACATCCGCATTCCCAGGGTTGACGTCATTCGACCAGATTTTAAGCGATCACCAAAAATGAAGCCATGTTTTTGCGCAACTTTATATAGACTTGATAAAGTTAGGAAGATGATGATAATGAGATGTCAACTCAGCCTCTAACAAAGGGCTAATTTTAGGATTTTTGTCTGATTACTACAGTTACATATATGATTATTGACGGGTTATTTACCGTGGTAAGGTTGTGGAGCTCCCGATATTTCGGCGCAGTTACATGCACCATGTTCACGTCTAACTGTAGTGAACAACCGTGATAGTTTAAAACAGTGTTTTGTCTGTTTGTTTGTCCACGCACGTCACCTAAACCACTGGACGGATTTAAATGCGGTTTTCACGAATATGCTCAGCTATGACAAGATCGAAGTATAGGCTATGTCATTTTGCGAAAACGAAGAAAAACGAGTAGAAAGTTTACATGAAAATCTACGCGTACAAAGTCACTGGCAACTGCACTAGTTAACTAATATTAGTATAAATAGTAAAAAAGTCAAAAAGTATAAACTAACAGGGGTCCACACAATAATGTTGTATTTTTCACACGTATTTTTTGTATTTGCTCAAATGTAAAAACGTTAATACGTTCACGTACAAGTCGTACAAGCGTCAATCATGGCATGATTATATTACGCACTCTAAAGTAATTAAAACAATAAATAATGAACTAGCCAAGTGCGAGTCAATAACAAATTTATTTTCACCACCAATTCTCGTACGATGACCGAAGTTTAGCAACGCCAGCTGCGGTCGGTACTTGGAAGGGTGGCCGCCAGGGTTTGATGTTAGCTTTTTGCACCACTTTTTATACTTTAGTGGTAAACAATTTAAGTAGCTTATGGCTTTAATTGAAATAGCGTTTATTTCTTTTAGAAATCACCTAAATTAAAAAGATAATTTTGTTATATAATAAGATTTTGTATTTTATGTACGGAACCACCAGTACGCGAGCCCAACTCAAACATGGCCTCGAGGTGGTCCCACAAAAGTTTTGTGTAAATTATTGATTTTTTATAGGTACCTATTTACATACCCGGGCATAATAATAGGCGAAGTATTAACGTATCAATTATAAGTCTAATGCTCAACAGACTCATCATCAGCCAGAAGATGTCCACTGCTGAACATAGGCCTCCTCCTTTAACCTCCACATTGAACGACAACCTGCCATCTGCATCCACTGGATGCCCGCGAATCTCACAACTCGCAATGTCGTCGGTCCGTCTAGTGGGAGGCCTACCTACGCTGCGTCTTCCGGTTCGTGGTCTCCACTCAAGAACCTTTCTTCCCCATCGGTCATCAGTTCTTCGAGCAATGTGGCCTGTCCATTGCCACTTCAACTTGTACATTTTAATAGCTATGTTGGTATCTCTGGTTCTTTGGCGAATATCCAAGTTCCGGATTTTATCGCGCAAAGAAACTCCGAGCATAGCTCTCTGCCTTGCCCGTTGTGTGACTGAGTTTTCAACTCAAGGCTCAACAGACTAACTGTGTATTATTCATGACTGACTATTATGATGATGAAGCTATGTAGACTTGGCTATAGCCACAAACGTCAAAGTTACAACACCATAATTATACCCAAAGATGAGGCAAGGACAAAACGATCGCTTTACAAAGTCGTAAAGCATTAAAACAGCACTTAAAAGTTAAGTACTGTGGTTTTGAGGTTCGACTATTGGTCAAACTTTATCCATTGTGAAGTAATCTTAACCCCCCTTTAGTTAGCTATTGATCTTCAGTGAAAAAGTCGCTTATACACAATAATTTGAAAATATAATATGTCAGTGTGTGCATTATACATGTTAACTGCAACCACTTCAGGTTTTTGGCATATTTTTTTCGGTACTAGCTCGATTTTAAGGCAAATCCAAACGATATTATAAGTATGTTTATGATCTAAGTCAAGAAAATAAGGAAAACAAGTGTATTACAATAAAAATATATGAAAAACGTAATAAGTACTTATAAAATTTGAGGGTTTGCCCTCGATTTTCCTGATCATCAGATTCTGACTTGGTGACAATGGGACCAAATCGGAAGTATACCCTACGAACAAAAGTTTTTTTTTTATCGGTCAACAGTTGGGGGATATAATCGGTGAACTTACATAAAAAAATATACATTGGAACATAGAACATAGAGCCTTTTTTGAAGTTGTTCATAAATGACAGGCGTTGCTTGCGGCATCACGCATGCGAAACCAAACCACAGATAATATACCTACTACCAAATGACGCGAACAAGGAATTTATATACTACGTAACGTAGTATATAAATTCCTTGGACGCGAACAAATTGTATACAGTATTTCAATTCGTTTATTTGCTCTGACAGCTGCGATAACATTGTAAAAAGCAGAATAAAAACATTTTCTCTAGATATTTTGCTGAAGTATGTATATCGGGTACCTAAGTACACTTTCACGTCCAAAAACCTTGCGAAAGTGATCAAGTTTCGTGGTTTTCATTACAATGTTACAGCTGTCAAAGGAAATAACCGCATAGTAGGTACCTAAGCGTAACTAACTTACAATCAGTGATACAAGTATCTACCTATAAAATTTTAAATTATATTCGTCCGTAAATACCAACTCCAGGGGCCTTACGCCCAACTTTAAACGCGGGCCTGAATAGATGCAGTTTGCAAAATCACGTATCTCGGCGCGTTATGGTTCGCGTTCGCGTGATTTTGCAAACTGCACCTATTCGGGCCCGTGTTTAGAGTTGAGCGTAAGGCCCCTGAACTCTGACAGTAGGTATGACTATTAAACACTGGCCATAATCTTTACAATGTTGCTGCTTTAGGCATATCATTTATCCTATCAGTGGACTCTGTAAAGAGAAAGTTCTTAGCCCTATTTTCACTTACGAGTATGTCATCATCATCAGCTATAAGACGTCCACTGCTGAACATATGCCTCCCCCTTTAATCTCCACACTGAACGACATCCTGCCATCTGCATCCACTGGATGCCCGCGACTCTCACAATGTCGTCGGTTCATCTAGCGGGAGGCCTACTTACGCTGCGACTTCCGGTTCATGGTCTCCACTCAAGAACCTTTCTTCTCCATTGCTTATCGGTTCTTCGAGCTATGTGGCCTGCCCATTGCCACTTCAACTTGCAAATGTTGGCAGCTATATTAGTGACTCTGGTTCTTTACCGAATTTTACGACCTTAGTAGGTACACCCTTTTTTGCATTACCCTGTATATATAAATAGGGTTATTGTAAGTTACTGTACATGTACATTACCTCAAATAAAGATTTCAAAACAGTTTTTTTATTTTTTTATTTATGGTTATATTAGGTTTGACTTTTACCTCGCCTGTTAGTAAGCGATGATGAGATATATGATGCAGCACGCTTGGCTAGAAGAAATTGATTTACTCGCGAACGCGATTATGTTGTGTTTTTTTTTTTGCAAACCTAGACATTTATGATCGTTTCCGTTTATAGTAATGTAACGTAGTTCTAATGAGCGTCCTAAATAATTCTGATATTCAAAGGTGACCGTAAATTGCAAGAAAAGTTTTAATTCATCCATGAACTCACCCATGTGGCTAGTGATTCTGAAAACAGCCGCAAGATGACGCAAATAATAAAAAAGCGATGTCACCATCGTAAATCAGTACCATCTATTGAAGCTTGATCAAACTATTATCAGTCTTCGGTTCCTACGTTCGAGATGATTGAAATTTGAGACGTCACCGCAAGATGGCGCAGATAGAAAAGCGCTGTTTTAAACATAACCACAGAATTTAAATTATAATAGTACGAGTATGTACGTATAGGCTTGGTATTTTGCTATACCTAGGCTTTGAACATGTACCTACCCTTATAATGGAAGTACCAATGTTAGAAAGTATAAAATCAAAATAAGTAGGTATGTATATAAAAGGAAAGTTCTTCCAGTTTTAGGTACTAGGTAGGTACTTTTGCGGAGATTTGAGAGTAAAATAGGTTGGCATGCTAGCTTGAATTTTCGTAAGTGTAATTTTAAGAATGTTACCCTACCTAAAGTCTGTAAAGTGCTTTTGATAATGTTTCCAAATGATTGCTTAGGTATACCTACCTATAATTATTATAATTCGCACAAGCTACATAAAGTTCTAAACATATTAAGAATCATAATTATTTTAGGTAGGTAAGTACCTACCTAATAAAAATTTACATACTTATAACACACACACACATAGGTGCTTACATAATAATATTACGTAGCTACAGGTTATGTTATTTTGCGAAAGACAGAACTTTATTTATGAAAGTCCTAGGTTTTTTTGTTACGGGCATGAAATTTTGTATTCTGGCTTTAAAAAAATACTGTAGTACGTGATACTGACTGATGTAGTCGGGGTTTTGTTTTTTAACCTAGGTAGGTATTATCTTGTTTACTTTAAGTAGGTAGAACTGTAGGAAAATTTAGCAATTAGGAATGGATGTGATAATATATTGACCAAAAAGGTACCCACGAGAGGTTAGCGCCCTAACACAACAGCCTTTATCAAAGTTTCATCGAAGCCTTTCCAAGGAACGTGGGTGCCCTGAAAAGGCTTCGATGAATTAATCGTCAGGTAGATATGCCCCCTATTTCACCTTGTATTATGAAGCTTAGAGCTGGTGTATTCTGTGCTTAAAGCTCGAATACGTACCTATACTTGACATGTAGGTACTTACGTGCAAAGAAAACGTCGTCATTAGATGGGACAACGTCAAAAAAACTACCCCCCCCCCCTAATTACCCCTACAAGTATTCAAATAATATGTTCAGCTGTTACGAAGCTAAGTGCGTAAAAACTTACATACTAACTTTTGCAATTACCAATTACAATATTACTATAGCTGCCCCGTGATTATGTAGCAAACAGACAGACGGACAGAGTTACTTTTGCATTTATAATATTAGTGTGGATAATATATAGTGTGATACAATGTCACCCGTGGGCAAGTGACCGTCCGGGATATTCTGAATATTCATGATTTTTTTTAGAAAAAAAACTTTAAAACGGGTCTAACTTTAATATTTTTTAAGTTATGAATTTTTTGAGTAGTTGCTGTTTTGGAAGAGTTTTTGTTCGGATTTAGTTACAGTTAGGTATAAACAATGTTCTGTGAATTTGTAGTCCTTATGCACTAAATAATTAATAATGAATAAAAAAAGCCCTCATATGGGGCATTTTATGGACTTATACTAGTAAAAAAAAAAACTAATTACTCATTTTTATTTTATTTTATTCCTGTATTAATCCGAAAAATAACTTATAATCTTTTATAAATAACAAACAGAATCGAAATCGACCAATATTTTTGGAGATATCGCAAAAAAAAACAAAAAGGTCACGAACACAACTCAAGAAACTAAAAATAAAAGATATTAAAGTAAGACGCTTTTAGGGATTTTTTTTGGCGATAATTTTTCTTGAATATTCAGAATATCCTGGTTGGTCATTTGCCCACGGGCGATATTGTATTGTTGTGTTTTAATAACAATTAAATATTCAAACGGACTGATTAATTTTGTCAAAATAAGTAAGACAGTTTATCGCCGGATAATTAGCAAAATTGGAACATCGCAGGGGGTTGTGTAAAGTACCCTTTATAGGTAAGCAGTACATACTGATGTTGCTTCAATACGATATATAGGTACTAGTTAAGTACCTACCTTGAATAATTTAAAGGGTTCTTCCCACGTAAAATCAGTTTCAGACCGTCTATTGTTTAAAAAGTTATTGACTGAAAATAGTCAGAAATTAACAATGAATAAGTATTTTATAGCTATCATCAAAACAAGGGGGTGACCTTCTGCACTGTAGTAGATGCGCCCCGCGGTTTCACACACATCACATCATCAGCCAATTAACGTCCACTGTTGGACAAGGCCGCCCTCATAGAGAGGGGTGTTGCCATAATCCCCACGCTTGGCAGGCGGCTTGCGGATCGCAGTACGTTCACCGTGTACTATTAGGACGCTGCTGCCCATCCTCCGGTGGTTCTGGTCGCAGTTTTAGGACATACCCAGGTCCATACATTTGTTACCTCAGAATACCGTCATATTTTGTGAACCGATTTGGAATAGTACATTGTTATCCTAGGGGTGAAAGTCTTTAACCCCAAGATAAACACTGTGCTTTTCATTACGAATACAAGGAAACTATAAATAAAAACATGAACTGACACTGGCAAATGCACGAGAAGTGCGGGACCATAATCCTCTGAGGAGAAAAAAAGTTAGAACATGGTTCAATACAAATGTGAAAATGGAACTAGTTTTTTTATTATTTGAGTTTCTGTCAGTTGGCAACTGTCACTGTCAGTTGAAAGTGATTCTCCCTAGGGCTGCAATGTATTTCTTTCAACCCGGTCCTCAGGCAACTTCACACCTACTTTCCGAGTATGAGTAATGAAAAATACTTTTTTAAATTTAAAGAATATAGGGTGGGCGTGGTTTTGGCCACTTTAATACAATTTTTATTTTTTTAAACACGGACAATGCAAAAATGTTTAAAATATTGATTTTAAACTGATTGGTAGGTAGGCACATCTATCTTGGCTATTGCATAGGTACATGTTTTTCACGAGAGCTTATAAAAGATGGAAAATAAATAGGTTTGGCCACTTTGCACCATTTGTGGCCATTGTTGGGCAAAGGCCTCCCCCAATTCCTTTTTTGTCTCTGTCCTAGGCCAGCACCGACCATCTTTTCAAACCTCCTCTCGTTGCGCCATCGGTCGCCATCGTCGCGGATCAGTGATTTTATTCAACTTTTTTTTTTTAATTTTGATTTATATTTGTCATTTTTAATTTTACTTGTATGTTATCTGTTAATTAACATAATTTTCTTTTGAGCTTGTTTTTGTGACTATTTCCTTTGTATTTTTTCAATTTTTATCTATAATTATAATTCGTGAGATAATGTCATGGCCTGACCATGTAATATCTCAATAAATATATAAAATAAATCAAGGAAAGTATCGATCGTATTATCGCTTATAGCGATAAGGCCGCCAATTGTTTCACTAGTTTTTAAGTTGTATTTTTTGTTACCTACTATGTACCTATGTATTTTTGGTGTGAACTATAAAGAGTTTTCTATTCTTTCTATTCTAAATCGGGTCTGGGGGTAACCTGGGGGTCGACTGTTCGGTGGCTTCTAATGTTGCTTTCAAGCAATCTTCAGATTAGCCCAGCTGGTGATTATTCGAAGTTTTGTAGCGATGGAATCAACAGTTTTTTTTTTTTGTAAATATTTTCCCCTTGTAGGTATTTTTCCTACAAAGAACAAGAATTAAAGTCTATATACATTGATATTATTTCATTGCAGAAAAAAATGAAATTGACATCTTAAGTTAAAGGAGGTTGCTGTCACTACCAAGAAGGTTGCATTGTTTTTACCTTTCACTGGCAGATAACTGATGATATAAGAAGTAACTTCGGCTACTTTTATCTCATATATCATCACTCGGGTGAAACCACGGAGCACAGTTTTTTTTATTCAGTAATAGGTATGCGTTTGACCGCCAACTCGCCTGATGTTAAGCGCGATGAGGTCTACGATGGAGCACGCTTGCCTAGAAGAAACAGATTCACTCGCGATTTGAAGATACCCAGACTGTAACCATCGGAGAACACCCATTCCGGCAGCACATTCCACTGACTAGCCGTTTGCACAATAAAAGTGGATTCAATGCGCTTCTTACGGGTTTTCGGAATATATATCAACCATGAAGCGGTGTCGATTTTTCGTGCCCGCTCTGGCAGTCCGATAGAGAAATGGGCAGGAGGGAATTAGATCGTGCAGATCAGATGCACACTCTCGAAATGTATCCGATAAAAAACTGATAGACTAGCAACTTTACGCCGATGCTCAAGACTAAGAAGACACTTAAGAGCGGGCCTAATGGCATGATAAATTCTGATTTCCCCCGCGCATCTCGCCACACCCAGCGCATGTACGGATAACAAACACGGGCGGCGCGACGACGCGCGGAATTAATTTTTAAATGAAATTACCTGTAAGTGAAGTTCTACCATAATCATACGAAGACTTCTTCCGAAGAGATCAGCAAATAGTACGGAAAATGCAAGAGGGAGACGGAAATAAATAGTAGGCGGGACCGGCTGTCACACTTCTGCGGAGCTTCGCACCATTGCACCAGTGTAGCTCTGGCTCCGCTATTGATTGCGTGATCCGCCACTACGCTACAAAATAAATATTCCTTACGTACTGTGTGCCATTTTTCAGTGCAAAAATTATAGAAAATAAAAAAAATATATGGAGAAGCTGTTTCGTACCACAAGGAAGTTTGATTCTGTTATTTTTTTACACAAAGAACATAATTTTATGAAAATTAATAATCGTCCCCGTAGATTACGCCTGGCGTGAAGTCGAGTGACGCAAATAGTCATCTTTAACTCTACGGATTAAGAGCGGGCCTAATGGCAGGATAAATTCTGATTTCCTCCACGCATCTCGCCACACCCAGCGCATGTACGGATAACAAACACGGGCGGCGCGACGACGCGCGGAACCAAGCTTGCGTACTCGACGTCTGAACTGACATGGACTACCCGTCTCAACAGAGCGATGGTAACTGATCGGTGCAACAAACCGATGCCTCAAGCTTGTGTCACGCGAGACGAAAGACAGTGTATTGCGCGGATTAAAAATGTTGTAAGCGCCAAGTGCTTTCTACTCTCATAGCTTATAGAATAGACAATATTTCTAAAAATTGCTAGGGTCAGCTCTAGGTTATACATGAGTGATAATATTTACATAATTTATTGTTCAATAATATGTACCAAAACAGAATGCAAACCAAAAATGTTGAAAATTAGAGGTAACTTTGTGATGGTTTTCTATCGAGAAAATTTTATCCTACCATGTTTTCGTCAGGGTCGACCTTTACTTATATATTGAAGTTTCCTAACGTATTTTTTTTCGATTTTGGACATGATTTACTACTGTGAAAATCTAATCAAAGATTGAAGATTTTGCTTTAGGCCCAATCTTAAGCGAACCTATTTGATGACACTTAGTAGCTGAGGAGCTAGTATATTTTTAAACTCAGAAAACTTTTTCGTGAATGTTGTAGTAAGATTAACACCCATTAGTTAACCTATGTTATATGACGGTAACACCGTAGTTGGTATATTTTAAATACACTAAGCTTAAGCTTATTATTAACGTAATATACCGTGATCCCATCCTAGCGGAATGATTTATTGAATAAGGAATGAAAGGCGAATCTTGGCTTATCTATCTTGAAGGAGAATTCATTATCACCGCCTTTGTGTGTGGAACTGCGAAAATTTGATGTGAAACTGGTGGAATGATCTGTAATAAGCACTTACGTAGGTACCTGGGTAAAGTTTCTTTCACCGGCCTGGCGCACTCCGCACTTTAGGTATGAAGCTACAAGTAGTCGTCTTGTCGGACTTGACGTGCCCGCTGCCGCGCGGTAGACAGAGATAACGCGACAAGAGTAATGCGAAAGACAGAGAGGCAACTTCTAGGTTAATATAGCAGTTAGCTAGTTAGCGCTCGCACGTCCTGAATTGGACTTTATTGTGTTGTAGTAAGAGTCGCTACTTATTTTAATGCTTTTGCGAAGTGAACCTTATGTACTTGTACATTATGTATTCTGTGCTTTCACAATAATATATATTTTTTAGGTTCCGTACCCAAATGGTGTAATCGGACCCTAAGTATTACCAAGCCTACGCTGTGTCTCTGTTCTACCTTTAAACGGGTGTACTTACTTTTTAACAGTAAGAGATAACTTGAAAATTTCACAGAATATGTAATGTTACGATGGATCCAATAACAAGTAAAGAAAAAAATAATAATAAAGAAATCAAAAAGTAAAAATATGGCATGCAACAAAACTATTTTTAACGTGTTAAAAAACTTCACAAAAAACTAATAACTGTCCGTGGGATGACTGACAGGAGCGTTTCTCTCACCCACGGACAGACAACAAGACACAGTCGAGACAAGCATGTTAAGTAAGATTTCGTAGCCAAACTCATTGTAAAATTATTTATAAAATTACTTAGACTTGATCGTGACTAACTTTTATTGACTTTGAATCTGACTTTGACTTGTGTGACGCTAAATACTTCGATAATCTTGTTATTATTCCGTCTAAAGCAGTGTTTTTCAAACTTTTTCACGACGCGACCCCCTTAGTATAAAAAAATCGGAACCCCCTACCTTCTACAGTTTATAACCTGTATTTTATTATATTACTAATATCAAATACGTACAACCTTTTTTAATTTTCATAAATACTCATTAATTAATTATTCTTAGTATTTTTTTTCTTTTACTGAGGCTTCGTGACCCCCGCGACCCCCTTATAGAGGCATGGCGACCCTCCAGGGGGTCGCGACACACAGTTTGAAAAACACTGGTCTAAAGGACTCTGTCTCTAAGGTCATAAAAAATATTTAAAAAAGCACGTAGATAGATACGTAGGTATATTGCAAAGAGGTAGTATGGTAAAATCGACACCACTTTATGGTTGACATTCCGAAAACCCGTACGAAGCGCTTTGATTCCACTTTCATTGTGCGAACTGCTAGTTTGTGGAATGCACTGCCTGAATGGGTGTTCCCCGATAGTTACAATCTGGGTGTCTTCAAGTCAAGAGTGAATCGGTTTCTTCTAGGCAAGCGTGATCCACCGTAGGCCGCATCGTCGCTTAGGATCAGGCGAGTTGGCGGCCAAGCGCAAGCCTATTTTGTAATAATAAAAAAATGTATATTCTGTACGGTAATAAATGCTCAACGCGAGTTATGTTTTTTTTTGTTCCACAGAAAAACTAATCTGCCATATTGTTCCCCTAACTTTTATTGTTCACCAAGATTGTCATCACAATTTTTGCGGATCGTCGTCCATAACTCACGGGAATCAAGCAAAAAGATAATGTAGAAAATGACTATGTCCGTTAGACATCTATTAATTCCTAGAGGTTTTTAATGGCACATCTGAAAACGTAAATGCGCGTCAAAATATTTGCAACAGGTAAGTATAATTATGGCGTAGCGAACAAACTGAACTGCAAGTTTTCAAGGTAGGTCACATAATGTAGCTTGAAGAACCGATAACCGATGGAGAAGAAAGGTTCTTGAGTGGAGACGATGAATCTGAAGACGCAGCGTAGATAAGCGTACCACTAGATGGACAGACGACGTTATGGGTCGCGGGCATTCAGTGGATGCAGGCGGCAGGCTGTCGTTCAGTGTGGCATTATACTTAGGGGGAGGCCTGGTTTCAGCAGTGGACGTCTTCTGGCTGATGATGATGGTTTTTTCTTAATTTTAATATCATAATCTTATGTATTTTTCTATTCATGTTGGGCAATCTGCGTTTTGTAACTGTTTTATTTTATTTTTTCTATTGAATAAACCTCGGTTTATTTTTGCTAGCGTTTCACCGCCACCACGCCTGTTGGTAAGCGATGATATGGTAGAAGACAAAGCACGCAGATTTAGAAGATACCTATAGGTACCCTTGCCTTGAAGAGACATTGTATGTCTCAGGAAACAAGGAAGCCGGCAGGCTGTTCCATTCCTTGGCTGTACGGATTAGACATTATGTATACGTAGTCAGTGTTTTTGTTGCGGTATTGTAATATGGAAAGTGGTTTTATTTTATCCTAATTCATTTAATCCTTCCCCGAAATGGGATGAAAGCTATTAGTTAGAGAACTTCCTACTTTAATATTAACTAGGTACAAATGAATTGGCTATAAAGTCTACAAAGACAAAGTTAGTTTCATTCGTTAATTTTAGTCAAAGGAGATTATGAACTACGAGTATCTCGTAATCGGAGAGTTTTGTGGTATATCCTGAAACCATAGGTTAAAGTTGAATAATAGGTTAAAAGGTTATTAGTTATCCGTAGGGATCTAAACTTTGTCTTTGATGTCAAATTTGAAGGACAGGGTTACCCAAAATGGTGATACTATCCGAATGGAGGTCAGGTTTACATCATTATGAACAAGTTTTACTATGCAACTAGACCTGGAATCGCGAAAAAAATCAGCCTAAAAGTTTTACACTTTTAAATAGTAAATTTTAATATATAATTATGTTAAAGTGTGCTGTTTCATAACACCCCCAGATCAGGAAAAAAAGGCCTTAATAAAATTATCGTTTACTAAGGCCTAATATAATAAATAATAATAAAATGTTTATTTCGAAAAGTTAACAGCGGGTTTTGTAAAAACAACAGAACGAACATCGTTCGAGATCGATCGTTCGTTACAATAGTTCGGGTAAGAACGCCCACCTTCGAAAATGTATGTACATAAGATGAAAGTTCAATAAGAGGCTAAAGTAATAAAAATAAATAATACATATCTTAAAAGAAATATAAATTTAAAATTATAAGCTAAGTCAAATTAAACATATTGAATAGTAGGTATTAATATAAATTATTGAATTTTTTGGTATTAACACACTATCACGTGAAATGTATTGATTGAGTAGTGTACGTGAGAGTGCGAGTCTGTGAGAGTGTTTTATGGGTACAATAAATAGCATGTTATCCATCTTTTTAAACTTATAATTTACAGTAAGAACTTTAGCTACTGTATTATTTGCCTTCAGTTTGAGTTGCCTAATTCTATTGTCTAATTTCATTCAGATCCTTTAGAGACTACCTAAATCTCTACTATTCTCTACAAGTTTACAAATCCTCAGAGTATCCTATAGTAACTATATTATCTATAGGTAGATACCAGATTAATTTCTCCATAGGAACTTCTGTACTCTACCCTCGTTTGTAGAGATGTACTCGTGTTCTTGTCTACGATTATATATGTATATTACTTTGAACACATAATTGAAGAAGTTATAAGTATTGATTTACTGTTTTTTTTTTCAGCACGGGCTTACGATGATACGACGAGAAGCGACTATATTTTGGTCGAAGTATGGATGAAGTGTATATATTATTGGTTTATCGGTTAAAACTAAAATAATCAGAAATTTCTAACTACCTTCATGTAGTTATTTCATCAGGCCTATAGTTAAAGTAAGTATGTACATAGTTAACAATATTCAAACCTATTTATTACATAACAGTCCATTCAAAATTTCAAAAGGTGCCTATTCGTGACATACCATCGATAAAGGAACTCCAATGATGAATATAGTTATGAAACTATAACTCCAATCGTAACTCGCGGAAAGCGCTCTCAACTTAGATAGGTAATTGAAACGATCGGCTTAATAATAGATTCTGATTCTATAGATCCATACAGGGTTACACGTAACGGTGATAAAGCGAAGCTAAGAACGGCGAAAGGCGTCATTTTATTTATGACTAACGGCCTGTCCCGGCTTCGCACGGGTGGAGATTTATTTTACAAACATTTTAGTAATAAATATAGCCTATGTTTGAGGATAATTTAGCATTCTAAAGATGAAAGAATTTTTTAAATCGGTCCAATAGTTTTTGAGACAATTTGTTTCAAACATCCAAAAATACAAATCGTTCCTCTTTATATTATGAGTATGGATATAAAGTCAAACAATACAGGTCATATGTACAATGTGATTTAATGTAAATTCTTTGTACTTAAATTGAAATAGTTCTTGAGTAGTTTAGAGTTTTTAACATTTTTGTTGCTTCCTTTATTTAGTTCTGAGGTGGGCGATGACTCGTGCATATCTCTTCCTGCAGGCGTAGATCACATATTTTTGTCACTGTTTCGCGTAAGGGAAAAAATTGGATTTGAGCTGACAACATTATCGCCTCTTAACCGGGAATTTCGGCTCACAACCATCGATGTGACGATGAATCGCGATCTGACATCAACGTCACCGTTCTCTATGACAAGGGTCAGGCCGATGTAGGGCCGATGACACACACTCATTAATGTGTCATATCCACAAACATACCCCTACCATTACTACTGACTTTATCGTCAAAGTTTTAAGGGTTATTTTCCAAAGGGACCAGTTGGGATAAATTTGTCTTTCATCTGACAGCACATTACGGTTCCTTACGCAAAGTGGGAAACATTTTTCGATGTATTTTATTTAAATTTGCTAAATTATATCGTTGTTTTGGTTTTGCTTATTTTAGCTTTCTGTTAGAGACATAATAACTAAATTAGATTTTGCTACTTCCTCTACTTTGCTCAAAGGCTGAGCATTGTCATACAACGTGGTAATGGGGCCAGCCATAGAGTTAGGATGTCAAATTTTAGGTCTATGGGGCCAGCATTTTGAGAACCATTTCCACTGGTAGCTGTTCAATAGATTAGTTTAGTAATTAGGTATTGATTTGTTGTATTTTTTTTTAAATAAAATTTATGTTTTTCTGATTTTGAAATCGCATCTATGGATCACTGGGCATTTTCTGTTTTATTTTGTTTCACGCCCGTAATAATAGAGTGATAGTTGTCGAGTGGAAACTTGCGCTTTATAATCCTGCTCGACCCTGAACTAACGACATATTTAGTACTTACTTAAATAAACTATGTGCAGTTTTGATGTCGTCGCCAAAAACGGTGAAAGCACACATCCTAAGGTTTGCCTTTGTAGTAGCTATACCTAGTCTGTGTCCTAAGGAAACCGGTAAGTATGTCTAAGAACCTCAAAAGTTAAAAGACATTATTATGACATTTACTCATATGTGCTGGGCCGGCATGGTAGATTAGGCCCCGTCCCCTCTTTCTGAGAAAAGGCCTGTGTCCCAACATAATAGATACCACAAGATAATGATTGATTCATTGATGAAATAGTGCAGAGCCGTGGTAGAGCTTGATCACCAGACAATGGTGATGAATCTGTTGTACCGTTGAATATCTAAACTAAACTCTGGCCAACAGCTCTAAATTGTGACCATCCTTCTCTTACATATTCAACAATCAACTTGAGCCACTTGATGCATTACAGCGTAGAGCTGTAAGAATTGTCGATGATCCCAAGCTCGCCAAACACCTGGAGCCGCTCAACATGCGCAAAAACGTTGGGTATCATTTCTCTCTGTATCATTTATTGCATTTACAACGAGGACTGTTCTGAAGAACTGTTTGGTCTGATGCTAGCGTTGCTGTTTTATCATCGCACTAGCCACCACTGCCTGAAATCTCACACCACACATTATCATAGATCAATGGAAATCGCACGATCTTTCTTGCCTCACACCTAAAAATGAGAAAAGAGCTGGCTACTTTCAACGGTGTTACCACGAAGCTACAAAGGTTCTTCAAACGACGAGTTAATGGAGTCGACAACGTATTTGTGATGCCTCTGGTGTTACAAGTACCTATCCATAGGCGACGGTAACTGCTTACCATCAGGCAGCCCGTCTGCATTTTTGCCAACTATGGCATTAAACAACATATTGAAATGAAAATGATATGCGTCGCGCATATAACTTTAGTCTAGTCAGATTAGTTTTAGCTTAATGATATGATAGAATTACCGGCAGTTTCCAAAAAAATATAACTAAAACTGTTTTTCTACTGGTAAATGTCGTTCTCGTTTTGCGCTCTGGCTAAGCGTTACATGTAAATAACTGTGCGTCGGAAATGAATGAGCGAATCAAACAAATTTAAAGCTACCTATTCACTAGAGTACAAAATGTTCCAGAATCTACAAATACGTTGTGCGAAATATCGCGCAATTTATCCAATTTCATGTCCCGCGAAAAGTACGACTAAGAGCGTAAAAAGCCCTCAAAGGCCTCTGACAATACATGACCCTCAAAGGCCTCTGACAATGCATGACCCTCAAAGGCCTTTGACAATGCATGACCTTCAAAGGCCTCTGAAAATGCATGATCCTCAAAGGCCTCTGACAATGCATGACCCTCAAAGGACTTTGACATAGCATGACCCTCAAAGGCCTTTGATAATGCATGACCCTCAAAGACCACTGACAATTCATGACTCTCAAAGGCCCAAGACAATGCATGATCGCAGGTGAATATGAAGTTTAATACAGCACACGAACACATTTGAAAAGCATTTTATATGCATATACGAGTATAAATGCTTTAATGGTTGCGTTCAGACATGGAAATATATTATGGGAAGCCTTCTTTGATTTACGGCGGCATTACCGTATCAGTGGAGTGCACACGCTCTCGCTTTTGGTCTGTTGGTCAAAGGAATTATTTAAAAATCGGCTAAGGGAGAAATTTTGTCAATGGCGTCGTTTCGTCATAGCCCGCAGTAAACTGTTTGTCTCTTTTCATTTCAATATCTGAGAGTTGACAGCAATTTTAGGGCTGTCAAATTTAGTTTAGTTTAGATAATAGTACAACAGAATCGACACCATTATTTTATGTATTGTTTTTGTCTTGAACCATACGTATTTAATTTTGAGCTTAGATATGATTTTTTTGAGCTTTGATTTATTTATGAGATAAAAATGGCCGTATGTGTGCCGTATATTAAAAAGCAAACCACCCTGGTTTCGCACGCAAACCTCCCGGGAAAAATTATCTGACTGATGGTGAAAATTGCATGAAAATCCGTTGCGTGGTTTAGGAAGACTTAGCGGATATAATCATAATCATTTTATTATATAACGAAGATATTGCTTTTAAAGTAAGGCCGCCACTTATGGTACTAGCTCGTAAGTGTTTTCTATCTGTTTGTAATTTTTATATCCAGTGTACACAATAAAGAATTTCTATCTAATAACTACAGGACATATTATTTCAATTTACGAAATAATACAAATGTTTCAACGCTTCGCCATTTGCTTAGCGCTCTTATTCGCTTCAGTCATCGCGCTTTTTGTGCCTCAGATTATCTTTTTGTAACAAAACGGACTTATGACGTGCATTAAGCTAAATATGTCGTTTGTACCGAGTTGGTCCGATGCTTGGATGAATAAAGATCATAAAAGAGATAGGTTGGAGTATGAAAACAATTTTTAATATAAAAAAGCGAAAGTAACTTTGTCTCTCTGTCTGTTTGTTCGCTTTTCACGACTAAACGGCTAAGCCGATCTTAACGAAATTTTACAGGATGATAGTGTACATCATAAGGATGGACATAGGGTAGTTTCACTTTAGAAAATGCGAAAAACTAGGAAATCGCAGTAAGCATCACGGGTTTCAGCTAGTAAAATATACATAAGTTGCTAGCAATCTGATGTATGTGCTAGTAGTTGTATCCTGATTGCTTAGTATTTTTGTAGCAATTTTCCTGTATTAAAACTTCATCGTCCAATCTTTCCTTTCTTTGTTCTCAGGTCAGAGCTGGAAGTCGACGAACCGCATTTCAACGGAATCCAGCTGTTGAAAATCTAGATTTTATTTAATCAAGCCATTTGGAGATATGAAAAAAGTTGGCTGTGCATGATTAACTTTTGGTGCTTGAAGTTACAACTTGATTCTGTGTGTGCATTCTGGGATGCAACATTTAGTTTAACGACTGACTCTATGGTCTTTATGACAGTTATGAGTTACAGTTATATGATTATTTACGGGATGAGAGTGTCTTCCCGTGAACATGGTGCATGTAACTGCGCCGAAATATCGGGAACTCCTTCACCAACCTTACCACGGTACATATCCCGTAAATAATCATAAATATAACTAAACTGAACAACCGTGATAGTAAAATAGTTTTGAGTTATTGTTGCGCAACATCCCAAATTTATCAACTAGATGACCGCACCTAGTCAACAGTTAATACATTTTATTTATTTATTCCGTATAGTTTTGCGTTTGACCGCCAACTCGCCTGATGTTTGAATTTGGATGCGTTGATATAAAATATGCAAATAGAATGTCGATTTCGAAATTACTGAATTACCTTATCTACATATTAATTGTCACGGACTAAATCAACTAACAAATAAACCAGCCAAGTGCGAATCAGGTTCACGCACTGAGGGTTCCGTACTACCACAAAATACAATAATTATCAATTTAAAAAACCTTCAAAATTAGTAGAATATGCAATTTCGAATCGGTGAAAGAAATGATAAGTTCGCTAAAGTAACCGAATACGTTGCTTAACTTGGTAATGAACAGAAATTTGACACCGACTCGCACTTGGCCATTATTTTATATTTGACGTTATACTTTAGTGTGTACTAAACTCAGTAACAAAACTGGCAACAAAATTCTTGTTTAATAATTAATTACGAAACAATGAAAAATAATTCCTCTATTTTAGCTAGCTGCGAAACTCAGTGACGAAAACGGACCAAACCGTATAATCATGCCTAGTTTAACGCTTGTACGTATTACCAATTTCAATTTGGTCCTATTGTCACCAAGTCAGGATCTGATGATGGGGGAAATAGAGGGCAACCCTCAAATTTTATAACCACTTATTACGTTTTTCATATATTTTTGAAGTCGGTTTTTTATTATTTTTAGTTAATCCGTCGTAACATTACATATTCTGTATGAATACATGATACATTTCTGTGCTAATTTCAACTGGCTATTTTTAAGGTTCTAATGATACAGCCGTTTAAAGGTAGGACGGACAGACGGACAGACAGAGCGTGGGCTGAGTAATAGGGTTCTGTTTTTACCCTTTTGGTACGGCACCCTAAAAGTATGTAAAAATTTCGCCGTACCCCGTATAGTAGGGAAAAGGTTTTGATAGTTTAGAGTCTGATAATCAAGTCCTGTGCAATGGGTTTTACTTTTTTCGTGAAAACTTAGCTCGAAGAGTCAGCGGTTTTTTTGTCGGCCATTACTGGCTTGTGATGACGACGAGGTTTTCTCCGTAATCAATAACTACCGATGGGACTCGTTATTGGAATCGACACAATTTGATGTATTGGAACAAAATAGCGGTTTATAAGGTGCTTTTATTTCACGGTGAGGTAAAAATGTACCTACTTACCAACTTTTCTTGTCGTTTATAATCTTGACTGGTCATTGTTATTGTCCAAAGACTTTATACCTAGAGTCTGTGTTATTGTCTTACTAACATTTCTTGTCTTGTCTTTTTGTCAGTTGTTGAGACTATTGTCATCTTGTTTACGTTGTTGTCATGTTGTTGATCTTTGGGTTGTCATTTTTTTGTCCTTTTTTTGGGTTCCGTACCCAAAGGGTAAAACGGGACCCTATTACTAAGGCTCCGCTGTTCGTCTGTCCATCCGTCCGTCCGTCCGTCTGTCCGTCATTCCGTCACCAGGCTGTATCTATCTCATGAACCGTGATAGTAAAAAGGTGGAAATTTTCACAAATGATGTATTGCTGTTACCGCTATAACAACAAATACTAAAAAACAGATTAAAATAAATATTAAACGGGGCTACCATACAAAAAAAACGTGATTTTTATCATCCGAGTAACTTGATTTTTCTACTCAACACTAGATGTCTCCTAATACTTTCGAGGTAAATTGTATTATTGCCGCTACTCACTCATAGATGTCGTTGCAATACAAAAACTAAATAAATAGGCACTATTATGCTTATATTTACTCTTGCACTTCTTGACTTCACTTTGCTCTTGGCACTTGGCCAGTTATTTTTATTTTATTTTTATTTTGGGACTTGTATAGCTTTACTACATGGCAGTCCCATTGTATATACTAATCTAGAAGATTCAAAGTTGATACATAGAACACAGACAACAAACAAACACAAGGTCAAAGGTCACTTGAGATTTCTGGTCTTGTTTCTTGTCAATAAATATATTGTTTAAAAAAAACCCAGTTTTTTTAACTTTTACATAGTGTTTGCAGCTTTTATTCAACTAGCCCGTAAGCACGGAATACATAATACACACCGTAGGTACGTATGCAGATATGTGAGAGACAAATCTAGCTACTGAATTTTAGACCGGTTATTCTCAACCAATTGAGCTGAAATTTGGCATACTTATGTAAGTTCGGTGACAATACAATTTTATGGTACCATCGAGCTGGTCTGATGATGGAGACGGATGTAGCTATAGGAACTTCTAAACGAAACGACGTAACCCGGTCGAGTTTGGGTTCGTTAAGTTTGTCTTCTCAAGCACTTGGGTCCTAGATGATAAATTCGATCATCATCATCATCAGCCAGAAGACGTCTACTGCTGAACATAGGCCTCCCTCATTAAACTCCACACTGAAAGACATGCTGCCATCTGCATACACTGAATGTCCGCGACTCTCACAATGTCGTCGGTCTATCTAGTGGGAGGCCTAACTAGGTACGCTGCGTATTCCGGTAAATTCAAGATCGGTATCAAAATCAATATCGAATGCAAAACGGTATCAAATGAAAGTGTTTGCTGGATTAATATAAGTAGATTTGCTGAGAAGAATACGAAAAAGCTTGTTTTTAAAAAGCATTTTTTTTTTTTAAGTTTTTACTGCTTATTATACTTTAGGTACCTACTATGAAAGGAACTTCAAGAAACTTTTAACTTTTGCGGTTGAAGTCACATGAGGTCTATTTAGACCTCATAAGCTATTTTTAAAACTATTTTTGCATAGTGAAATGAGTCACTTAGAGCGGGAAAATTTCACATCCGACACACGCACGCCGCACATGCATAATAGGTTGTCGGCACGCGAACGGCTCGGGTAAAATATTTAACGTTGACAGGTGACTCAGTTTTTTTTATAAGTCAACAGGGGGTGTGATTCATGTATGAGGCCCTTTAGATCTGATCTCCGACAATAATTTTATGAAAATAAATAGTAAAATTTTAATACTGACTGACTGACAATTACAATATGATTTAATATAAGTACATAAGATATAATATATATACAGAGGGTTCGATTCACCACTAAATATAACTCAAACCTACAACAGTTCAAAGATCAGTAATATCACAGAAATTAAATTGTTTTCTATGGAAAAAAAACACAAGAAGTAATACTTCTATAAGAAAATGAGCTGTATGTTGCGATCTTGTACGGTAACAGGACAGTAAATTTACTGTATCTATACAAGACAGTAACAACAGTGCAAAAAGTGGTTGCACGAAAATCTATTCATTAAAATTGAAATACCAACGCCCTCTAGTGGTAGAGGTGAAAATTATTACGAAAGATTAGTAACATCGCCATCTAGCGGTGTAACTGAAAATTATTTTACCATGACTATTTGGTCCAGTTCTGACATTTTTATGAAGTCGGTTTTTTATATTGATATTTATTTTCCAAGTTAGATTATAATAAAATTCACATCTAAATTATATTCTTTGCAAACACATCCCCTTTCGATACAGCTTCATATTAAAACGGCGATGCGCCCGGATATTGCTGTCATACTTGATCTCAAACTGTCAATGTCTAGACTGATGTTAGTGATAAGCGGAGCGACTCAATTTTGTCATAATAGCAATTTTAGCGATTTTATCATAATAGCAAAGACTATATTTATGCAAAAATGTTGTGAAACCTCAGAAAAAATCACCTGTTTGTTTATTTTGGAAGTGAAAACTTCTTTAAGCGTGTTAAGCACTATTGGGTGAACAAAAATCATGCAACTCGCGTCAGCGTCACCGAACGCTGTACCATGTATTTTAAAACAGCGCCATCTATTGGAGAATAGGTAAATTACTACTTACGTTTTCACTTCTGACGTGCAGTCTTATGCCTGATTTTTTAACACGCTTTTATTAGCTTGGTATGTATGAATGTATATAACGGAATCTTTGAACTTGTTTTCAACTACTTCAAAGCATCAGTTTATATTGTAATTTTGTACACTTACCAAGGACTAATATCAATGCAATAATTTAAATAGTTTGTTCCATTACCCTTACCAGGATCTTCAGGATTAGCGATTTTATTTTTGAGTTTTATAAACTACATGAATTATTTAACAGGTGTTTCTTATGGTCTTAGAAGTATGCCCTCAAAAGTAGGTCTATCATGCGCTCGGAGCCTAAACTCGCATAGTTTCAAATCGTGCCGGTCAACATTTTGAATTGTCTAAAACGTTTAAACTGTAAATTCTATAAAGTATAGAACATCTCGTCAAATATAAAAAGAACTATTTCGATTAGTTCTTTTTTTAACCCCTGACGCAAAAAAGAGTGGTGTTATAATTATAAGTTTCACGTGTGCATCGTAGCTCCCAAACAGATGAGTCGATTTATATTTCGTCGTTTTTTGTTTGAGATTGTTTATAGTTATGATTTGAGAAAATTTGTTCAATCGTTTAACGATTATCACCTTTTTTTTATAGGATGTTTATTTATTTATTGGGTGACGAGACGAGCGAAGACACTCGCCTAATGGCCCTTCACGCTTGCCCATAACAGCACAACGCCACTCACAGTTCAAAACCCTGGATGGCAATGCACTGCGCTCGTCACCCCGAGATATAAGATGTCAAATCTTTGTGTACCCTGTAATTTCGCTGGAAACATTGCCCTTCAATCCGGAACACAGTAGTGTTTGCACACTACTGCTTGGCGGTTGAATAACTGGCAAAGGTGTGGTGCTGCCCCAGGCGGACCCCTGCAAAAGAGTCCTACCACTACAACTTCATTTCGTTTAAAAATATTATGTACACTTGTATTGTAGATTTTAGTGACGTAAGTATAGAAAAACCTACTTATACAGAATAAAGATTCTGCGGTTGCAATAAAATAATGCATAAAATTATTTTATTGCAATCGCATTATTACAGAACACGACCACAGCTTTATGTACGGTTACATTCGCACTTAAAGCTCTAATCAAAATTAAACCATAATCGTATGACGAATAAAATTCATATTTGAAATGCTTTAAGAATGAAACGTCCATAAAAAAGAATATGAACCAAACCTACGATACAGCTGTAACTTACGTCTGGAGTATGATGTGCAATATACCTATATTTTTATTGACAGCCCCGTTAGCTCAGTTGGTAGTGTACCTGCATTCTGCGCTTGGGGGCGTGGGTTCGATTCCCACCTAGGACAAACATTTGTGTTATGAACATTTGTGTTTGTTCTATGTCTGGGTGTTAATATCTATTTAAGTATGTATTTAAAAATATATATGTATGTATATCAGTCTCTGGCACCCATATTACAAGCTTTGCTTAGTTTGGGGTCAGATGACCATGTGTGCAATAATGTCCCAGATATTTATTTATTTATATATTTTATAGAAGACGTCAATTTTATCACCATTGAAGTAGGAGAACATTATATTAAGTGTCGTTTAATAACCGGCCAAGTGCGACTCGGACTCGCGCACGAACCATTATCTATAAAAACAGCAAAAAAATCACATTTGTTGTATGGGAGCCCCCCTCAAATATTAATTTTATTTTAACTATTCATTTTTAAAGTGAATATATAACTAAATATTCTGTGAATATTTCAAGCGTCTACCTGTTGCCGTTATCAATATCGAGCAAAAAAATCACGCTTGTTGTAAGGAAGCCCCCTTAAATATTTATTTTATTTTGTTTTTTAGAAATTGTTGTTAAGCGGCAACAGAAATACTCCATCTGTGAAAATTTCAACTGTCTAACTATCACGGTTCATGAGATACAGCCTGGTGACAGACGGACAGACGGACAGAAGGACAGCGGAGCCTTAGTAATATTAAAAATACGCTCGTTAAAACAATCCAATGAGAAATTGCATTTCACAATCATTAAAAAGAACTAACCAACAGATAAAGTGTCTGTTTGCGTTGGGGATTAAAAAACGTGTTAATAAATCAACACCTATTAAAAAATTTAATACAATACAATAAATCTTTATTAAAAACCACAAAAACAAGGATAAAATTGTAAACTACAGTAATTATCTAGGCTTTTAACAGGCGGTCTAATCAATACAAGTTAAGTAAATAAATAATTAAATATCTGGGATATTTTTTCACACACGGTCATCTGACCCCAAACTAAGCAAAGCTTGTAATCTAGGCTATAGGCTGCCAGAGACTGATATACGTAAGTACATATATATTTTTAAATACATACTTAGAACAAACACAAATATTCATGAGACAAATTTACAACGAATGTTATGAATATTAAAGTTTAAAAACCCGTAATCTTGTTAAAAAATATTAAAAACACCCCAAAGACACTCGAAAAAAGAATGGCGGAGCGGAAAGCCACATTTTCTAATTAGATTCATTTTCCATTTCAGTGCGGAAATTACCATAGCACTGTCACATTTCCAGGGAACAAGGAAAATGTGCGTTTTCTGTTTATTTAAATTGAGTTCACTCAAAGTTTCTTTTCCTTATTGATTTATGTGAAAGTTTGGTAATTTTGTTTTTATAGAACGCTAATCGCGTTGTGATGGTTTTTCGTGAAGCCGACGTTTAATCCTAAAACATCGGCCAAGCGTGAGTCGGGCGCACTGAGGGTTTCGTACCACCACAAAACACAAAAAGTAGTGCTAAATTACAACATTACCCATCCAAGTACTGACCACGGCCTACGTTGCTTAACTTGGCGGTGAACAGAAATATGTCACTGACTCGCACTTGGCCAATATATATTATTTGTAGTTTTACTTTAGAATATGTACTATAATCATGCCAAGTTTGACGCTTGTACGTATTACCGTTTTTACATTAGAGCATATACAAAAATACATTAAAAAAAAATTAGGTTTGTTGTATAAGGTTTTTACTTTTTGACTTAATTATTAGGTTCACAATTTGCGAAGACATATTTTAAAAGTTATACGATTATTTACGGGATATTTACCGTGGTAAGGTTGTGGAAGGAGCTCCCGATATTTCGGCGCAGTTACATGCACCATGTTCACGGGAAGACGAACATTATACATACATACGACGGGACATATTTTAGGTTAATTAAGTCGACTTCGCATAAAGTTGAATTCTCGTAATGTTGACTTTTTCTCTAACACACGTAGACTTCCTAAAACGTTTAATTCCCAAAATGTGAGAATCGTTGAATTCGGTTTAAAATCGAAATAGTTTTTTTTTCTTCTGTACAATATACTTACAGAATTTTCGAAGTTGATGCTTATTCTAATAATGTCTATAGTTCTATACAATTACTGACCACACAGTGAAACAAAGCCAATAGAATTTTTACCCATTTTAGTAGATTTGCAAGTGTTTAATATAAATCAAGCTTTTATTGGCATCGGGAGGGCCGTATCATTTCGCTAGATATCTATTCAGGGGTACGAGAAACCAACGTGGTTAGAATTTCAACTATTACTTTGCAAACTTAACCGCAACACTGAAAACTAAAATTCTACCCTCAGATTTCTTTATAAGTTGCTGGTTAAAGCTCAATGTTATGTGTTACGGGTTGAGGGTAGAAGCAAACAAGTGTGGCAGGATTTGAACAATGTACCCGAACACTATCTGTCAAACGATGAAATAAAGTGAGAATAAATCGACGGGTATTTTTACGAGTGTAAAAACCCGACGCAGTCCTAATCCGTTTCTGTATGCATAATGTGGTTTATTGTTAGGGTTCTGTACCCACTATAGCAAAAAAGTTTTCTTGCACCCTGATATCGCAAATATAGTATCAGCTATTCAAAAGAAAACGTTCATTCACACTCGATAAAATGTGTGAAACAGCTGATAGTTTTATCGCGATTTCCGAGTTGATCCCATAGGAAAGTTGCTAGTAATGATTGGTACTACGGATTGGACCCCTTTGGCTCACTCTTTCTGCGTAACGCTGTATTAAAGTTTACGCGTACAAAGTCTCCGGCATCAGCTAGTATAGGATACCCGGTACCCGGTACCCGGTAGGTAGGATTATCCCGGTAAAATAAATAGATCACGCGGGGAAACCGCGGGATGCTACTAGTAACGTGTAAAAAATGAACCATTTTAAGATAGAGCAGTCTGAGAAATTACTCAACAAGACAAATCTTTACATTACAATGATTGCTAACATCAATATACATTAAGTAAGGATTTTTATAACAAAAGATAATACAGTAACATTCTGTAACGTCTGATAATCCCACAGATCTTTACCAAAATAGACACCGTGAGCACGTCAACTTACGTGAAAACTCAGCGTGCCGCATTCTTTACTCTACTTGTTATGACGTCACAAGAGTCACACAACATAATATATTACACTTTGTACCATATTTTTCATTTAATTTCAAAACATGATGCAAACTGACTAATATTTAAACCCACATATTGTGCATACGTTTTTAAATGTGTATATGATTTACGCGTGTTTTGTGTTTATAAATTATCTTTATTTCTTTAAATTATGAATACGTAAAACCTAGTACTACTTTTTATATCTCTGGCTAATAAGTATTATTGTAATTTCCAAATGGTTTCCCTAGATATCTCATTTTAAACTTACCGTTTCTCATTTGTTTTTGTGCCAAAAATACGCGATGCGGTTCCTGGGGCTTCCAACTTAGCTATGATTTCTTGTGGCATTCCCGCAACTTTAATTTTGCGTTTCAATTAAATTTCTTTGCTCGCAGTGTCTCTTGTTACGAAGCTATAAAGACTAATTTGGTTTAGTTTTAATGTTGTGTTTGTCTCAAATAAGTTGGTTTCAGATTTGTGCAGTGGTGTACGCGATAAATACCGGCAATGCAATCTAAACTTTATAAACAGTACCGAAGTTCTTTTGAAATACGTGCAGGTGTTTATTTGAAAGGTAATTCCGACCTTCAAAATACTTGTATCCTTCTTTCTAACTTCTAATGTCGTTGTAAAGCTGCTTGCACTGATACCCTTGCCCAGTCTCATCTTCCCGGTAAGCAAAACAAGGCTGGTGCGGTGGCTGAATCCGCTGAAGGCATCAAAAGACGCAAATATAGTAGCCTAGACAGTAGGTACATGTTATCCTTGTCAACCGTTAACTTATCTTAGCGTTAACTTATCATTTCAACCTTATGGGGTCGAAACTTTAGGTCCGTGGGGGTCGGGTGCCACAAATATTTTTAAGGAATTATCTAAACGTCTGGTCGAATAATCCCGTGACCAAAATGCTGGTCGGTATCTCAAGCAACGTATTGCAATACTGATCAGTATTGCGATCCAACGCGGCAATGCGGCCAGCATTTTGGGAACGATGCACACGCCCATTCGTCCGTAGCTTAGATGTAGACTTTATAATACATTCCTTGTCAATTTTTTGCCGAATACCCGGTCGTCAGGTATCCGGCTTCTCCGATGTATTTGATATCCGGTCAAATAGAAACATTTAAACCATTAATCAAGTTCATCCTTGCCTAAAATTAAGCTGTCTCGTTTTTGCGTGTGACCATTGCCGTCAGCAAGAAGTTGAGAGACCATTTTAAGCATAGACCAACTTGAGTAAAAATTTTAAGTAAGTCTCTAAGAAACAGGATATTAACAATAACCACCTTTCCAGGCTGGCAAAGCGCCGAAAACACCGCTAGTGTTGCAGGCATGTAGACATTGTCGTTTTTGCTTACACTGCATGCTTGTTTGACATTCTTTTAAACCGACAAACAAAGGAGGGCTTCCTCAAGTCGAAGCGTATTTAATTTTAAAAGTTACATAGAAGAGTTAATATATTAAGTAACGAAGTAGTAATCATTTACGTGACTATTTATTTATAACTAGCTGCGCCCGACGTTTTACCCTCGTGGATTACTCCTTATCATCTATCTGCCAGTGAAAGTCCCCTCAAAATAGGTCCAGCTGTTTTAAAGTATATATGGAACATACACACATCGTTTTATAAATTATAGAAGACTAGCTGTAACCGCGGCTTCGTCCGCAATTTCTTCAGAAAAAATAACCTATGTCCTTCTTCATGATACATACTATTACCTCGCAAAATTTTATCGAGATCGGTTAAGCCGTTAGCCATGATTAGGTAGCAAACAGACAGAGTTACTTTCGCATTTATAATATTAGTGTGGAAGTATGGATGGATAGCATCTTCGGAACATTCGAGCTATGGTACTGTCTATAAGGACTGTAGATAGTGAACCTGCGGCATAAGGCAAGGAAACCCCTGTTCATAACAGTAAATGGTGCGTTCAACAAACTAATGTATTCACAACTTTATAGCTCGGATACGATTTCGATGTTGTTATTGTTGCCTTCAGTGTATCTGCAACATTAAAATGCTTAATGTGGCAATTCATTTTCGATACAAGATTTTTAGCGCGGTTTTTGAAATAACCTTAGTACTTTCCTATCTTTGTAAGCCGCTTGTGCTATATTTGTGTATTTTTGTAATCGGTATAGTACAATCAGTAATGAGAGAGTTTTTAACAGACTTCCAAAGACGAGGTTCTCAATTCGACTGTTAAAAAAAATGATTGTTACCTCAGAACTTTCGATTGCGTAAACCGATTTTGATGATTCTTTTTCTATTTGAAAGCAGGTGCTCTCGTTTTTATGTAGTTGGTTTTTATATTGGTAATTATTTTATTGAAAGTAAAATGTATGCTTATACGCATAATATGACACATGTTTTTTTTTATCATAACGGATCTCAAAAGCAACTACTCGAAAAACAAATTAATATTTTTGAATTTCCTAATCACAGTTTATAGTAATCATAACTAAATATAGGTACTTATTCTTTGTCCAAGCATTTATTTACTGTGTCAGCTGCAATAAAATTGTAAAAAAAAACTGAATAAACATTTCATTTTAATATTTTATCAAAGTATAACTTGACAGTCCCGTAAGCTCAGTTGGTAGTGTACCTGCCATCTGCGCTTGGGGGAGTGAGTTCGATTCCCACCTAGGACAAAAATTTGTGTGATGAACATTTGTGTTTGTTCCTTGTCTGGGTGTTAATATCTATTTAACTATGTATTTAAAAATATATATGTATGTATATCAGTCTCTGTCTGCCATATTAGGTACAAGCTTTGCTTAGTTTGGGGTCAGATGAACATGTGTGCAATAATGTCCCAGATATTTATTTATATAACTCTACTACATTCTTACGTTAAAAAATCTGAATTTGTGGTTTTCATTCGTTTTTTTTTAAATTTTATTGCAGCTGTCAGTGCAAATTAATACTTAGACTAAGTTTAAGTAGGTACCTGATAACTTAATCCGGGAATTTCATGTGTCTGAACAAGCAAGCATACGAACAAAACCAACACGTATCGACTGATTAATATCTCAACCTCAATGTGTTTACTCAATAAACACATAAAGACTTAGTTTCAGATGGGGAGGGGTGATTTTTTTCTAAAACGGAAATCGATAGATGGGTAGCGCTGGAGCTTTGAGTGAGACTAAGAAATATGTAGGATGAAGTAAATATACTTTGTATAATTAAATTACACTTATAATAGGCATTGCTGATGCATTTTTGGAAAGTTTATTTATTGTCATCAGTACTTATAAGTTCACTGTTAGACATACTCGTAGGCTTCACCCGAGCCATCCCAGTTTTTGGATTTACGCTACTAATAACTCCATTATGTATCAGAGCGTTTTAAAACTACGATAGCCGATTCATTATCTCCACTCTAGAGCTATATACTAACGGTTATCGGTCTCAAAGTTCTTTAAGTAAAAAAAAATCTCATCAGTCTTAGGACTGCACGTTAGAAGTGAAAACTTAAGTTGTAATTCACCTATTCTACAAAAGATGGCGCTGTTTTAAAATACACGTATTGTGTATTATGTATTATGTGACAACGCGACGATGACACGAGTTCCATGATTTTTGCTCACCCAAAAAGTCCTAAACGCGCACAGACATATAAAATGTCTGTGTAAACGCGGCTAAATAAGTTTTCACTTCAAAAACAAAAAAAAACGCGATTTGAATACAATGGTTATTTTGTGCGGAGTTATTGCGTATTATTACTATATAATAATGTTTCGCCCATGACCGTGCTCACAAGCTGATTGAAGGCTGTTGGTGGGTCCAGTCCAGAGAGCAGAGAACAGAAGACCTATTTTACCTAAGTAACAATAATCTGCGATAAGTCCCGATGGACAGTAAAAATATCTTTGTATTTTAGTGTTTCGGCAATTACAGATCGATTCGTGAGCCGGCTAAAATGTAGGTAATCTATATTCTGTCATCCCTATTATAATTTTACAGTAACACGTTTACAGTCCAAAGTGCCACATGTGAGGTACCTTTTTGTGTTTTTTACACAAAACTGTTGCTTTTTTCATGACAAAATGCTTAACACGTGTCAAACGGTTAATTGCGTAAAGATTTATAACTATCATTAGTTTTTGGCTAAAAAATCAAGTGTGTTATAATTTGAAACATATTTGTAACGGTTTGTTTTTATCTTTTTATGTCTGCTGTTCGACTTTGTGTTTTGTTTTAGTTTTAAGACGAGGATTTCAGCTGAACTTTGTAGGTATTTTTTGTTCATAAAATTCAGTGCTACCCAAAATTTGAACTTCAACAGTTCCAAACTCTGCCACTGCACTGCGTTCGTCTTCTTTAGAAATTGAGCTGGTAACTCTCTATGTCATTTTATTGGAAACATTGCTCTTCAATCCGTAACCCGTGATTTCTGAGAACTTCTGCTTAGCAGCTGAATTGACAAAGTTGTGCTTCTTCTCCGAGCGGACTCAAAATAAATCCTACCACAATAAATTTGATATAAAAAGCGCATCCTACATTTGCGTTTTATCCCGACCTGATAAAATCCACTGCAGTTTAATTTAGTTTCCATGCACTAGAAGGCACGCCAAAGGATTTCATTAAAACTCTTTTCTATGCTCCACCTTTGACACAAAAGTGAAGTAAAGTTATGACTCACCTTTGACACAAAGGTAAAGTTATGATTTGACCAACACTGACAGTGCGGAATTTGCAGCCTTTTCATAAAATGCTTTATTATAGGTTTCTTTAAAGGATTTCAGATTCTTGCAATCTGAATAATAACAGAATGCTTTCTTGGATTCGAATGCAGTTCTTTGAGGAATACGTCCTCCGTTTAGAGTAAATTAAAAATGGTGTTGATATCGTAGAGGCCTTTTGATTCATCATTGTCATCATTTCAGCTATAGGACGTCCACTGCTGGACATAGGCCTCCCCCATCGATTTCCAAAAGGACCGGTTGGAAGCGCCCTGTATCCATTGTTTTCCTGCGGTCTCTTTAAGGTCGTCCGTCCATCTTGTGGGTGGACATCCTACGCTGCGCTTACCGGTCCGTGGTCTCCACTCGAGAAATATTCGGCCCCATCAGCCATCTGTTCTGCGTGCTATGTTCCCTGCCCACTGCCACTTCAACTTGCTAATCTGGTGGGCTATGTCGGTGACTTTAGTTCGTCTACGGATCTCCTCATTTCTGATTCGATCTAACTCCTTTTGATTAATGATTTTGAAAAGGATTTTCATTACCCTCTCTTAGAAATATTTTTACTTCCTGGAGGTTATTAAAAGATTAAATACTACTTTTATCTCTACCTCAAAATATATTCCAATGTTGCTCAAAGTCAGTATTATTTAAATTCCACACTCTACTGGTAAACACTGGCGCTCGATGTTCCGAGTCGAGTCGTGTTGGGAACTTTCCCTGCTACCAAGGAAACTTCGCCTTGCCATTGCTTGGCCTACATTTTGTCTCTAGCTCTTCCTCGGGCCCTTAAATTGACGATTGTGGCAACATTTTACAAAACACAAAACAAACAACAATTAGACTCTTCATTCAATATTATTAGAATGTGGCGTAGGTACCAATTTTTTCTTTTTTTTTTCTTTAACGCTTTATTTGTTCCCATAATTTCGCATAGCAAAGTAATAACGTTTCCTTATACTTTTCTTAATATTTTCCGTTTATTTTAATAGTCGCGTTTCCGCACGCAACGAGTTTCCACCAACCTTGGTTTAGGCAACGAAGATTTTAAAACTCGCACCCAACAAACAAAAAATGATTACACTTGATAAACTTTTTTTACCTATAGTTGGTCACCAATAATAAATTAAAATTTTAGTGAAAACTTGGCGTTTATTGAAACTGATGAAAAATTAAATTAAACAAGTTTAGTTGAAAAAAAAATCATTGTGCTTATGACATATTTTTTATTCAAATAACGGATTCCGTTCACTTGATATGGGTGAACTACAATTGTCTATAATTATTAAACCCTTAATTTTCCACCCTTTTTCAACCACCCTCAATATATACTAGTTTATCATTAAAAGATTACTTAAAATCGGTTCACAATCAGTGAAGATATCGAGTAACAGATCCAAATTGGACTCGGTTATACCTAGAGGGTTCAGCACCCAAAATAATTTTTTTCTTTCATTTGGTTCAGGATCTTTTGCGCGCACCTGACGCGCACATGGTCAGTGTTTATTAATTGTGGTTTTACTTTAGTGTACTATAATCAAGGCAAAGTTTACTATTGCATAAATTAATCGTTTTTACGCTAGATAAAAGACAAAATACGTTATATTGTACAAATAAATGTTTTTGTATGTTCACTTATTATTATTACAGAGTTAATCCGCTGTAAAACTGCATATTTTGTGAAAATTTCAACTAGCTATCTAGTTTGATATGTTTGAAAAGATAGGATAGACATACAGCTTAGACTTAGTAATAAGATCCCGTTGACTCCTACGTATTGTACGGAACCCTGAAAGAGACGGTTGAATTGAGCACCTCCTTGCGTCTTCCAGTGCACTTTGCAATGTTTGAAGTCGTTTGTAAATTAATCCTACTTTCCGAGTTTTTTCATCTATTTATTTATGAAAAAAGTTTTAATGAAATGATCTCTATTTCTCTGGCCCCAGAAAGTACAGCGAGCCTACGAAATTTACGTATTCAGCAAAGTTGAATATTTTACATCGTTAAGTGCATTTTGCAAAGTTTTTCTTTTGCAGTTCTGCAAAGATTTGATAACTTTTCCTTACTCTCTTTTTGACGAGATATTAGATGAGACTAGCAGTATTTCATCTTGTTGATAATAGCAGGACTGGCGCACTCCGCACTTTAGGTATGAAGCTACAAGTAGACGTCTTGTCGGGCTTGCCGTGCCCGCTGCCGCGCGATAGACAGAGATAACGCGACAGGGTTACGCAATAGACAGAGAGGCAACTTCTAGGTTAATATAGCTGTAGATAGTTAGCGCTCGCACGTCCTGAAATGCATTTTATTGTGTAGTAGCAAGAGTCGCTACTTATTTAAATGATTTTGGAGAGTGAATCTTCTGTATTGTACTTAAATATGTATTCTGTGGTTCTGTGGACCGTCAAGACCTCATATCAGACAAATAAGGGAGATATGGTAAGGTGGCGTGTGTAAACGCATCAGGCCCAAATCTGGCTTGATGTCTGATTGGTAAAATTTAATTCACCAAGCAGATGACAGTGTCGTTTTTTTGCATGTGGAGTAGGTATTAGTAATTGATTTCGCTAACAGTTTCTTATTATGCGTGACAAATGAGTAGGTAACTAGCTGTACTAACAGTTTTCTCGATAAACGGTTCTATTTTTTAACCGACTTCAAAAAAGCGGAGGTTTTATGTTCCACTGTATTTTTTTATGTATGTTCACCAATATCTCCTTTAACTGTTGACCGATTAAAAAAAAAACTTTTGTTCGATAGGGTATACTTTCAATTTGGTCCCATTGTCACGCAAGTCAGGATCTTCATTGGAACTACTCCAAAATCACGACACCTTTCACCCAGTAGCGTTTCAAACTAGGAAAAACCTATTACAAATAAAAGACCAGGGTAAAATAATACACTTGTATTGGGTAAAAGCACATGTAGGTGTCGAAGGCAATGAGCGTGCAGATGCGTTAGCCAAGGATGCTGCATTAAAAATGAAAATTGCAGCTCACTACGACAAGTGTCCCACATCGTATGTAAAACAAGTCGTACGAAGTGAAAGCATCCTGAAATGGCAAGCTAGGTATACAGAAGGGGAGACAGCAGGTACAACAAAAATGTTTTTTCCTAATGTCCAAGGGGCCTATAAACTACTGAAGACAATTAAACTTACCCAGGAGTTGGTACAAGTATTCACAGGCCATGGTGGATTTGCGCAGTATCTTCATAGATTTAAAATCAAGCCCTCACCTGGTTGTATCTGTGATCCGGAGGAAGATGAAAGCAGCATCCATGCCATTGTTGATTGCCCTATATACATATTGAAACGAACATTTCTGGAAATAGAATTCGGAAGAGATATAAAACGGGATAATTTGAATGAGTGGCTGCAAAGTGATGGTAGGGACAGTTTCTTAGAATTTTGTAAATACGTAACCAAAAAATGCAATAAAAGAAATAAGTAAAGAGTGAAAGTAGAAATTAGTAAGATTAAAACAGAACAGAAAACAAAAACCAGAATAATAAAGACGATATAATACATAATTATGTGCAAGTATGCTTATATATTTCAAAATATAAATATACATAAATATGATGTAATGGTAAAATATGTATATATATATATATATATATATATATATAATAATTGACTGTGAAAACTATATGTAGGATATATTTTTGAATATATTACTTACATATAGACCTTTGCTTGTACAGTAGAATAAATAAACTTGATATGTATAAATAATAGAAATATAACTTATGTACAACATGCTCTAAAAAATAAATAGAAAAATGTTAAGAGATGCAAATATAATGTTAATATTTGCACTCTTTCTAACCCTAAGCTGTTAAACTGCCATAAATGAATGCAAGCATGTTAAACCATGCTAACTTCATTTTTGATATATTTATTATGTGATAATGAGCTATATCAATTAAGAAAGCTACACAATAACGGCAAAAAAAAAAAAAAAAAAAAGTTTGACTTATGTGAAGTGTATTGTACTGTACCAATTTAGGTATATTTATATAGATAATATTTAAAAAAAAAAAAAAAAAAAAAAAAACACAAAAAAATAATAATATATATATTAAAAATATATATATATATATATATAACTAACTACTAACCATATCTACTTTATTAACCCTATCTATTCATGTTGTATTATTCTGATAATATTGCATCATTATGGCTACCTAATCTGGCTAAATTAATGTTAACAATACAGAAAACTGCGTAAGCAATAAGTTCAGCTTGACAATGTCCCCGGCTTATGTTGGGGGAAGTACAGGTGGAACAACATAAAAAAAAAAAAAAAAAAAAAGTCAGGATCTGATGATGGGATCCCAGGGAAACCGAGGGCAACCCTCAAATTTTATACGCACTTATTACGTTTTTAATATATTATTGAAGTCAGTTTTTACTGTGATCCACTTGTTACATATTTTTTTTACTATACCGCTGATGATGAAAACAATGTATGAAAAATTATCACACATTTTTTAATTCATTGGGCCAAAAATGTAACCGGTGCCGTCAGATTGTAAAGCGCACATGCTACCGCTCGCCGACCATCTCTCTTCGCTCTGTTTAATCCTGTATATATAAATGCTACATTATCTCAGCAGATATCACAAAATCCGTCGTTCAGGAGATAGCGTGCATGTCGCCGGTGAAACGGAACGTAGACAATGTAACTCTACCACGAGGAGAACAGTTAATTTGCATCCGGCTCTTGTATGCACAAAGATAACGGAGAACGTGAAACGCCCGCGGAATTTACGTTAACGCTTTAACGATTAACGTCGTAACTATTACATTGCGGGGTTACTGTAAGACTTACGTTTCACTTATGTTTATGACTGAGAGTTACGATCAGGGCCCTTACGGCTACCTGTTATTAGCGATTCTGTTTAGGTGGTGTAAATAGTTGCGCGACCGTATCTCGGCGCGTTAAGGTTCACATTGGGGAGATTATCCGCACTGCGCTGTTTCAGCACTGTTTCGAACCCGCCTTAAGATGTAAGGCACCTGACTTATAATGCTACTCGAGTCTCCGATTCTACTACCTAATTTGAAGTTTCGATGCCATCGCTGAAAAACTGAAGGAAATCATAGTGGAGAAACTGGTATGTCGAAGAAACTCAAAAATTTCATAACATTTAGCAACATGCAACAACTGAACCAGCATCGTGGCGTAGGGTTCATCTTCTCTCTCTCTACTGAGATAAAACCTCTCTTCCAGCAGGAGGAACATGGTAGGCTTATAATGGTGACCTGAACTATAGTAATCACAGATTAGTGAGTAATTGATGAAATTCGGCGCGATCCGATCCATCCGAGAGGAACAATGCTGGCATCGATATGAAAAAAAAAAGTGCTTACATCCTATATCGGTGTAAATCCGGGTCCGTAATGCATAATAAGTTCAGTAAGCGAGGTGAGACGGGAACGGGGTGGGACGAAGCCAGGTTCGGGCAGGCAGGCCACATGACAGTCACACACGTAATCACAACGGGCATGATTCAGATTAAAGTGGAACTGGGACGGAAGGGAAATTATCGGGAATGGGAAGTGTACGAGACGGGAACGGACTAGGGGAGAAACGTGTGCGGGACCGATGCGACACTGAAGCGGAAAGAGCATGATAGGGTAGAGTGGATTACAGGATGGATGTGGGTCTATCGTGGAAAGGGAGGGATGAGAGTAGAGTGAATTTCTAAAATGATGCGGGACTAGAGCGAAAAGGGCTGGTCGAGAGTTGTGTGGTTTACGGAATGGATGCGGGGCTTGAGCGAAAATGGCGCTAAAGGAGCAGTGCTACGCTCCAACGCCTTGAGTAGCTAAGTCGACTCAAGCGGGACATTCAGTAAAGCACTCATGGAATAAGAACAGATAACCGTAGTAGCCCCTAACCTCGTGAATACGCGAGTTATCGCCGAGGCTCGAAGACAGCGACACGTTATGCAGATTCCATTATAAATGTGAGCTCACTGCTCATTCGCGTGTGAGTGTGTGAGTACAGACAGTGTACACGTGGCTTGATTCTGTGACGTAGTTAAAATACTGTATTTTGTTCAGTTAGCAAGGAATTTTGAAAAATAACCTATTCTAACCTAGTCTAAAGTGAATTTATGAGTATTGACCGAGCGAAAAGAAATCTCAGATTATTCGACAATCCCAAGCATACTACCTAGAGCTGCTTAGCATGCGCAGAGACGTTGGGTCTCTCTATATCTTGACCAATACATCTTTAGGAGTATATATCTTCATCGTATTTACAACGGGGAGTGTTCTGAAGAACTATTCGATCTGGTGCCGGTGTCGCGGTTTTATCATGGCATCAGCCGCCTCTGCCTGAAAACACATCTACATAATTATGACAAATCACTCAAAATCTTTTTTGTTATAAGTCTAGACTAGCTCATTTTAACATGTCTCCTCTTGCGCACAGACGGAACATAGCTGATATCGTGTTTCTGCACAAAATAATAACCGCAAAAATAGATACCTAGTCCTGATTTACTCCCAAATGTAACATGCAAATTCCACGTTCTAGCAGTCGCCTTGTCAATAGAAAAACATTCAGCTCTCATCCTGTCGAACAAATTACTATCAACATTCAACATGTATCGAATGTCTTCTTCTTATAATAACATGTGTAAAAATTTGGATATTTTTAATACTACATCAAGCAAAATCAAAAAACATTGTAATTCATATCTTTAATTTAAGTATAGTGTATTATGGGTATTATTACTATTATATTCATTCTCGTGCATGCAGTGTTCACTTCTAGGAGGTCGTGCATTGCCATATTTAAATGTACCTACATAAGAAAACGTATCTGAAGATGTTACGGCCAGCGGGGCTATTATGGATCTTTGATCGGGATCAGTCAGTGTCAGAATTGACAGAATTTTGACACTTGATAGGGGTTATGACGCACAAAAAAAAAACCCCATAGTCTATTTCCAATTTCATACTACGAAATTGGAAATAGACAACGCTTTTTTTTTTACATAATATTGACTAGTCGCGATCCCGATCAAAGATTCATAATAGCCCTGCTGTTTAGTGAACCAAATATTTTTAAAAAACTTGATTTTAACTATCGGGGAATACCTATTCAGTATTAATACTAGCAGGAAGTCTTTTGGGCACTTTAGCTTTTGTTTCACCAAAAGGCAATGAATGAAGGGAAGGTATGTGTAATTATTTGATAATACCCACATTTAAATACTCTAAAATGGTCAGTTCGGTAATAAACCACAAAACTTTGAATAACAAACTAATTTACATTCATTATTTATATCGAGTTAATTTGATAACTATTTAACGAATATCTAAAACTTTGTAATTAGGACTCATTTACAATTATTATTTCAATCAGTTAATGGAAACTTATATTCGGAATAAATTACGCGTCCATTTAGTCTACGCCTTAATTTTATTTTTAGAGATGCGATACGATTTTCATGCCGGAAAATTTGCTAATTTATCCGTTGATTATCAATGGCGCCTGTTCAAAAATTAGGAATACACGTATCTAGAGTATGTGTGGATTGCCTTATGCATAACTAGCTGTAGACGCGACTTTGTCCGCGTTTCTTCAGAAAAAAATTGCCTATGTCCGTCTTTATAATACATACCATTTCCTCGCAAAATTTTATTTAGATCGGTTAAGCCGTTTAGCCGTGATTATGTAGCAAACAGACAGAGTTATTTTCGAATTTATAATATTAGTGTGATTTACTTACAAAAAAGAGATAAAAACATTTATAAAAAAGATTTTTACAACTTTTATGGGTTTTAATCTACTCTTTGATTAGAAATTTTGCAAGTAGGTAATAATTTTATAGTATAAGTTGACAAAGGGCATGGACCTTGAAGTCAGTTGAGCTGCACTACAGTTAAAAAAATAAAAATAGCTGACCAAGTCGACACATGCGTGCACCGATTGTAGTGTTCCGTCACTAAAGTCACATAATTGTGGTCACATTCATAGATCAAAAGTTGATTGTTAAAAAAAGTTCGAAAGCTCGAATCTCGCAAAGAATACACCTGATAGAAAAGTGATATACGGAACCTAATCTTCATTTTAAAATACGTATACAACACTAAGCAGCGAAATTTTATTACATTGGTATTAGATTAGTTATAAGTGAAAATAAACAAAGCTTGATATAATAAATGAAGCTTGACATCCTTGTTAGATTATATAGTGAACCTGCCTTCTGCGCTTGAGGGCGTGTGTTCGATTCCTACCTAGGACAAACATTTGTGTGATGAACATTTGTGTTTGTTCTATGTCTGAGTGTAAATATCTATTTAATTATGTATTTAAAAATATATAAGTAGGTATGTAGATGTACGTATATCAGTCTCTGGCAGCCATATTACAAGCTTTGCTTAGTTTGGGGTCAGATGACCATGTCTGCTATAATGTCCCTGATATTTATTTATTTATTTGATAAAAAGTGTCCGGTTAGTGCAACCCTGTTTAATATAATTTATCAACTTCACTTTAAATTCTGGCATCGTACAGTCTGCAATACTAAAAGTATTTCGTGCTATTAGTTTGTACCTTAGCTAAGGGTCAGGTCAAACGAGGTTTGTCACGATCGACCAAAGTCAATTGCTCTGAAACTTTCGCTAAATAAGCTCGATTGGTATCGAGAGTAATGTATTGCTGTTTGGTTTTGGTTAGAAACAAAGACATATATATAGGTCAATATACAAGACACACGTACTCGTAATACTGAAATGTATAACATCTTCATCTTCATCATTCATTTGCCTGTACTTCCTAAATTGTACTTATGAAATGACGAGATTGGTGTCATGGCCAGCTCTTAGTATTTAAACTAAGATGTTGAAAACGACTTATCAATAAATTATATTCTATTCTAATTACAAGGCTCCTTGTCCAACAATATTATAAATTTGATGTATATATATGATTATACTAAACATTCATAGATGAATCCATTAATATATCCATTAATTATCAACGATGGATGAATTGAATTTGACATACTCAATTACTATTGTAATGACATTTTTGTTCGTATTTCTATTTCATTATTAAATACATTATTATTTTAATTTGATGTACATACCTACATAATTATTAAGATATAATTTTGAATGGGCCTATGGGCCTATTTGAATGGAATGGGCCTATGGGACTCAGGGTTGGATTCCAAACGATTTGTATTGATTTATACTTGTGGTTTATAATGCAAGTTTTTAATACTACGATTACATAGGAAAATGGCTTCCTACTCGAGTAGCGGTCAGAGCGGAAGAGAAGGTCATGTCTAGCTGTCAGATGTCACATAGCCATAGACTTCGGTTCAATAGACAATTAAAGATTACCATTCACAAGCTATAAGAATAAAAAGGGACATTCACTATAATATTCCACAAATTTTTATATACATAGTTGTAGAAGAGTGTACTGGAGAAGTTTGACTTTTAACTATGGTGTTATTAATAAAGTGTTGTATTGTGTTAATTAGTTTCCAAACAAGAGTTAAATTTTTTTAAATAAGGTAAGTGCCTCTATTAAATAAACAAAATTCAAGCTAGCAATAATACTACACAAACAAGCTGCCCCTAGACCGTTGAAGATCTAAAGACAATCCAAATATTTCAAATTTACATTCAAAAGTTTACTAGAAGTAAGAAAGATAATTTTTTATAGGTTTAGTAAATTGTTTACGAAACGGGAAGGTTACGAAGAAGGAAGTAGCCCTTAATTCGACAGCATGAATAAATTTATGAGAGTCACGAAACCTTCTATGCTTGATCCTTTTTCCGTAAGATTTATAAAAACCGGACAGTCACTTCCAGTATCTTTAGTTTTTACCCCATTTTCACCCTTAACTTCTCAAACTATATCCAGTAGCATTCTCCGTTATTTCTTACAACCTTATGTCGAGATCTGTATGCATTGGCCAGCCTTCGCCATTTGTACTCTCGACCGGCCATAACTTACGTTGACATGCTATTCATCAATAAATACATACGCCATATTTATTACTGCCCGATAGCTTGGAAACAATGTTGGATAACTAATAGTCAATGTAGAAAGGTTTTGGTGATCTTTTATAAGGGGCTCTACCTGTCTGCAGTTCTCTAGCTGGTACATTATCACTTTATTGAAGATATAAAATCACTTGACAGAATTTTCAATCGTAACAATAAAAGCAAAATAAAACAGAAAAGTGCGAGTCGGGCTTGCGCACTGAGGGTTCTGTACCACCATAAAATACAAATAATCTTGCCAAGTGCGTGTCGAGCTCGCGTAGTGAAGCTTCAGTACCACAAAAACAACAAAAAAAAAAATAAGTTACCTTTTTTACTTTGGCTGATTTCTCAAAAAAAAAAACTACGATTTCAGTTAAGGCCATAAGTTACATAAATTGTTAACTACTAAAATACAAAAAGACATATCGTCCAGGTGGTCACCCATCCAAGTACCGACGGCGCCCGACGTTGCTTAACTTTGCCGATCCTACGAGAACCGGTGGTGGATAGAAATTTGTCACCGACTCGCACTTTTTTACTTTGGAGTAAATGCTAAAATCATGACGCATATGTACGTGTTTCCATTTTTACAAACAAAATTACGTTAAAAAACTTTTGTTGTATGGGGTGGGTCACTCATTTAGTTTTTACCTTTGACCTTATTATTATTTCTTAGTTAATCCGCCGTCACATTACATTGGGCCAGCATTACAAATTCTGTGAAAATTACAAACGGCTATCGATTAAAATTCGAAAAATACAGCCATTAAAAGGTAGGAGTAGGACAGACAGACAGACAAACAGTCAGTTTAGGCTTAGTAAAAGGGCCCCATTTACACCCTTTGTGTACTAAACTTACATCTAGCATTCTAGATTTTCAAAACTCTATTGTGGCAATGCCGTCAGCATGTCAGGTATGCTGCCTACTGATAGTTGGCTTGATTATTTGGGTTTTCTTTAGACCTTCAACTGTCTATGGGCAGTCTAACTGTTTTTAACCGACTTCCAAAAAAGAGGAAGTTTTCAATTCGACAGTTTTTTTTAAATGTTTGTTACCTTTCGACTGAGTGAACCGATTTTGATGATTATTTTTCATTTGAAAGCTGGTCCTTCCATTTCAATTTGGTCCAGTTCTGTCATTTTTATGTACCTAGTCGGAACGGTTTTTATGTTGATAATTATGTAGTGACAAGCTAACTAATAGCTTGTAATGTTTAATTAGCTAAGACACCTGCCAATTTAAAAAATTTTTAGTAAATTGTATTCACAAGAGATAGAATAACGATATCCGAAAGGCAGGTGCAAGTCGATCTGAAATTCGTCTGTCAAAAATGTTCGATCTGAGTCAGGCCTGGCGCACTCCACACTTTAGTTATGAAGCTACAAGTAGTCGAATGGTCTGACTTGCCGTGCCCGCTGCCGCGCGGTAGACAGAGATAACGCATCAAGAGTTATGCGAAAGACAGAGAGGCAACTTCTAGGTTAATATAGCAGTAGGTAGTTAGCGCTAGCACGTCCTGAACTGGACTTTATTGTGTGGTAGTAAGAGTCGCTACTTATTTAAATGTTTTTGCGGAGTGAACCTTCTGTACTTTGTACGTTATGTATTCTGCTGAGTTGGAAAGTTACATCACATGTTATTCTGCAATAGGAAGTGGCAACCCCAGTAGAAATGTTATTAAAAACTGTATCTTACAAGACGAATAAGTCTGAATAAGAAGTGTATCGCTGGCTCGGTGTTCGACACAATTTTCTGTTTCGTTGCTATAATGGTCTGTTCACATCAGCGACTTGGATAAATAGTTCACATGGATTTTGTTATACCAGGACTGGTGCACTCCGCACTTTAGGTATGAAGCTACAAGTAGTCTACAGGTCGGACTTGCCGTACCCGCTGCCTCGCGATAGACAGAGATAACGCGACAAGAATTATGCGAAAGACAGAGAGGCAACTTCTGGGTTAATATAGCTGTAGGTAGTTAGCGCTCGCATGTCCTGAATTCGACTTTATTGTGTGGAAGTAAGAGTCGCTACTTATTTAAATGCTTTTGCGGAGTAAACCTTCTGTTCTTGCACTTTTTATATATTCTGTGGTTATACTTATAATGAAAAAAAAAAACCACAACAGTCATAGGACTGTACGTCAGAAGTAAAAACTTAAGTAGTAATTAACCTATTCTACAAGAGATGGTGCTGTTTTAAAATACACGGTATGTGTATTATGTATTTTATGACAGCGTGACGATGAAGCGAGTTCCATGATTTATGTTTACCTAAAAAGTGCTCAACGCGCCTAAAAAGTTTTCACTTCAAAAAATAAAAGAAATAACTGGCCTAGGACGTGTCGAGACACGCAGAACCAAAGCCATATAATATAAAATTGGAATATACATTGCTTATGTCCTAGATTAATACATAAGCTACATTTTATTATCATCATCATCATCACCGATTTTCATCACCACACGGGTGAAACCGCGGGGCGCAACTAGTTATTTCATAATTGTACGTATCCATCTGTTTGCATCTATTATCATCGTACTGGACATTGGCTAAATATACAGACCTAGGAGCAAAAAAAAATGGGAGGTTTGTGGAAAATAGGAAAGAAGTCAAAACTTTCAGAAATATTTATGAGTGAGTATCGCTGTTTTGACAGCGGTGATCGCAAATACCGTAACAGCCATTGCCGGTTCTAAAGGCAAGACGGAGTATTGGTAAACATAGAGGTACCTAAGGAGTTCCGGTCAGGTGAATTGAAACCTGCAAAAGGCGGCTAGCGACTGAACACGCAAACCAGAAAATTGTGTTATACGACGCTCTTTAGGAGGAAGCTAGAAGTAGTATGTTTGTCAAGCAGTGAACAAACAAAAAATAAGATGAGATGAAATGTGATATGTATAAGAAAATTTATTTACATAGCGATCACACACGCCATTGCTTACAGCAATAATACCCATGCAGTGCACGCTTAGACTCAACAAATCAAAATATTTGAAACATATGGTTTTTTATATTATCAATGTAAAAAACCGACTTCATAAAAAATGTCAGAACTGGACCAAATGGAGCTTTCAATTTACTCGTGGTAAAATAATTTTCAGTTCCACCGCTAGATGGCGATGTTATTAATTTTGATTAATACAAAACTTATTGTAAAAAAATAATACATAGCAAAACTGGACCAAATTGAAATGGGAAGCACCAGCTTTTAAATAAAAAAACATTCATCAAAAATGGTTCACCCAGTCGAAAGTTCTAAGGTAACAAACATTAAAAAAAAACAGTCGAATTGATAACCTCCTCTTTTTTGGAAGTAGGTTAAAAGTCATTCACACTAAGCAAAAAGTACGGAACCACTGATATTTATTTTGCAATTTCAGGGTTGGTCTCCTAGTAAAAGTTGTTTATAATGTGATGGGTGCTATGGACCCATTTTGGCTTAGTACACTTTTTCCGCGTAACCTTGAATACGGCGGACAATACACCGTCGATTGATACGCATCTCTATACGCGCCATTGTGGTAGAGATTGTATAATATCAGTATTGCAACTGTCCGATACAAATGTGCAGACACTGCAATGCATACCAAGTATTCTAGCTCTACTTCATATAGATTTATACTTCTACAACGCTGATGCGGTAAAATACGATCGAAAAGGATTTGTGAAGATCACCTTATGAGGGTAGGTTATGAAACGAAACACTTTGCAGTTCGCTTTTGTAAACTGTATTCACTGACTTATTTTTTGGAGATAGAGACGCATTTTAATTACCGGGTATATTTAACATTAAATATATTCTTTAAGACTTGGCAGCGTGGCTATGCCCCTGGTGTTACAGGTAAGCGACGGCGATCACTTACCATCTCGCGGCCCATTAGCTTGTCTGTCTTCTATAATAATATAATATTTATTTCAAGTTACACAGACTCATTAGTACACAATCATCAAAACAATTTTTTTTATGCCAAACAAGCTGACGTGCAGCCTGATGGTAAGCGATCACCCTCGCCTATGGATACCTGCAATACCAGAGGACAACATACTCGTATACCTGCTGCATTCAGTCGTATATTAAAAATTAAATAAGATGGGATCTATAGTGAGCTATGACATAAATAAAAACCTGCCAAGTGCAAGTCGGGCGCGCGCACTGAGAGTACCGTGCCGACACATAAATTATTAACTACTAAAGTACTAAGAAGTACTGCATAAAGACATCACGCCCAGGCGGTCACCCATCCAAGTATCGATCGCGTCCGTCGTTGCTTAACATCGGTAATCATATGAGAACCGGTGTCGAATAGAAATTTGTCACCGACTCACACTTGTCTAGTATTATTTATTTGAGAAACGGGTCAGCATGGCTGAGCTCAACCACCTCAACCAACGAGAGAAAAAGAGAGGGAAATTGTATTCTCACTCTTTCTCTCCCGTAGTTCAGACGGCGGTTCGTCAGCCAAGTTCGATACGTCTGTTATGGCTATATTCATGCCAAGTTTGACGCTTGCACTTGAACACTTGTTTGCCTGATCTTAGGTTATAGTATTTTGTACAAGAAGAATAATCCCTTGGCTTCATTAAAGTAAAAGTAAAAAAGCCTTTATTTCAACTACATACTAATTTGATCAATTACACATTATATTAAATTCTCGGACATTTGGTGGGCATCGGTGGAGCCGAAGCCAACACCAAGAGGCCCTTTTAAATATAAAATACATGCAACTATGAAATATGTATAAAAAGGAATATGAAACTATTGTACAGTATAGGATTAAAAAAGACTGGGCTATTGAGGTGAAAAACTTGTGGATGCAATAACAGATATATAGAATGAGAAACGGCACCTGCCTTATCCTTATTATTATTAGTTATTTTAAAATCTTATTTACATAATTTATTTAATTTACATGTCTATTGTTCATCATATCATATCACATAATTATTATCATTGTCATGTTTTTGTTTCCGTGGTTTTGTCAAAGTATCTAAGTTTTTATGTCAGATAATTGTTGTTCAATTTGTTTTAAATATTATAATGCTGTCTGTCATGCAATATTATGTCATTTTAGTCCTGGGTAGATGTCGCCTCATTGGCGTGGGCCTCTCCCGGTTTCGTCCATAGTTTCCTAAAAGATTTAATAATGAAGCCAAGGACAGGAGTCCTTGGCTTCATTATTAAATCTTTTATCTAGAATGGAGAAACAACAAATAAATTATCCTGCATCGCCTGTGCTGTCTCCAGCTAATTTAATACCTCCTTGTTTATTGCAGTTAAGAACTTTGGATGCACTAAATGCAGTTTGTAAGCGATTTAGTAGGCCAATGGACATTGTCGGGGTTTGTTTTGGGTGGTTGGAAGTTAATAACTTAGAATAAACCAGCCAAGTGCGAGTTGGGCTCGCGCACTGAGGGTTACGTACCATCACAAAATAAAATAATCTATACATATAGAAATGAACCCCTATTTCTCCTGGTCACGCTATTACTTGAGAACGGCTTTACCGATTTCATTCATCTTTTTCTTTCTAATACTTCGCAGAAGGTTCTTACATTTAAAAACGGCTGGACCGATTTTGATGAAATTTTGTGATCCTGGAGCTGGTCATAGGAGCGAGGCTGAAAGCCGAGCTAACACCCGTGCGAAGCCGGGGCGGGTCGCTAGTTATCAATAAAAAAAACTTGAGAGGTGTCAAGGGACACCCGGATGGAACAAAGTTCCTTTCTATGAGAGAGAGAGAGAGAAAGACAGACAGAGAAACACGCGCACGCCGCACGACTTACAACAATAGCAAAAAGTGTCGTTACAACTTTTGGTCTTGTTTTTTTCCGTCCAGCCCCCTTTCGCAACGCGTGAAAGGGAACTTCGTTCAAAAAACCGACTTCAAAATTAGTAAAATGTAGCAGGACGCAGGAAGTATTGACTCTCAAATGAAGCTCTCCCTGCATTATAATTTTGCTACAAAACCCTGTATTTTTGTGCAGAAACGTTATCGATACGCATAAACTTTCTTGGATATGGCTGCTATTTGCAACATTTTATTGTAATGGAAATGCACCTAAAGTGCACAGTATTGCCAGCTAGTAGTGGCGCTAGTGCAAACTTTTGGTAGATAGTTCTTATTGGCTTACAAAGCTTAATGTGGTAGAAGTTCTGTTTACTAGTGCTGTTTTAGAGTACAAAGAAAGTTTCGTTAGTATTCAATGGTAAACCCGGGAGCTTCCTACATTTAATACTAACTTGGTGCTTTTATTTACAAATACTTACACAATTTACAAGCTTATATTAAATACTTAAACTATTTATTTACTATTTACTAATAACAGTTGCGGGTCGCTGGTCTGCTCGCGGTATACACATAAACTAGTAATAACATGAGTAAACTGTTTTAACCTTAGATTAAGATAAAACTAACTTCCTCTCTCTGTATTGTGTATAGCTACAGTAAATTCGTTTAAGTTGTAAAATTGTAGTTACATAAATATAAAAAAACGGACCCCGGTGTCTGTGAAGTGATATTTTAATTAATATATAAATAAATAAATTACAGTTGGTTTGCCTATAGAGCTTTGAAGCTCTAAAGATTTTCTAACTGCCCTAAAAGTCCACTATTAGCTGAATCAATCTGGGTGTCTTCAAATCACGAGTGAATCGGTTTCTTCTAAGCAAGCGTGCTCCATCATAGACCGCATCATCACTTAACATCAGGCGAGCTAGCAGTCAAACGCACGTCTATTTTCTAATTAAAAAAAAACATTGACATATTGTTACCTGTATAAGGATGAGCCCAATGGGTCTTTTTTAATGATACTGACTCATCAGAACCATTAAAAAGACCCATAATGGTACTGATTCATTGGTCTCATACAACGTACTAATGTGAACCCAGTCGCATGCCGACTTCATTGATGAGCTGTTGTCGTACTTGCGAGTGACTTGGCTTAGGGGTTTGCTATAATTATGTGGTCTGTCACGCAATAAATTATTGAGACACTTGAATTAAAAAAAAGATTTAACCTATTTAAAAACAACTAAGGGCCTCCGTTTCTTTGCTGCCCTCTATACCTCTAAATCCGGCCCCGGTGATGCGAAGTAGCTAGTAGTGATTGCGACGAATGTTATTTTTCTGAATACTAGACATCTAATATATATTACATATAATATATATTATATATAAATGTAAGTGTCAGGATGTAAAATCACGTGGGGCGCGTACTGTCAGGCAAGTGGTTGTAAAATATCCAGTTAGGTAAAAAAAATACTAATGCTTTCTATCACCTGTTTCAAAGTAAGTCTTAGAAGGAAGTATTAACTAGCTCTTTACTAAATTTCATTCGAATCCATTCAGCCTTTATAGAGCAGACGTATAAATATTTGTGTGTTCGTGTATTTTTATTAAACAATTTCACGAACAATTCTAGAAACTATCGGAAATATTCCCAATAAAGTTTCTAATTGATCTATCTGACGTGGATTTATGTAATCCCTTATCTACTGAAAGGGACAACACCGGTTTTCCACAGACTATCTTGGAGAAACATTTATCTTGTCCTGTCTTGAGCTGCAGATCTATGTACAGATACAGTTCAATTGCGAATTCACTTACATTTAATTATTAAGTGAAGGGTCCACGCAAGGAAGGAAAGAAACATCCACGGTATATAACTAATTTTATTGGAAACATTATCACGAACACACCACCGACACAGCTATACATATTGAAATATAAGAATAATACAATTTTAAGGCAGGCCTAATCACACTAATATCATATATGTGAAAGTTTGGATGGATGGATGGACGTTTGTTACTCAATCACGCAGAAATGGCTGGATGGATTTGGATGGAATTTGGAATATAAATTGCTTATGTCCTGGATTAACACATAGGCTACTATTCATCATCATCATCATCACCCATTTTCATCACCACGCGGGTGAAACCGCGGGGCGCAGCTAGTTTGTCATAAATTGAATCCTTATCATAATGACGTGACTCAAGGTTTAGTGACGTAGCACATGAAGCCGCCAACTACTCATGTTTATCAGTGGTGGTGAGATGACAGTATTTGCAGGACAACGCAGACAGGACATTTGTCTTGTCTCGTCTGGCCACGAACTGTCTCCGTCTCGGACGGCTGGGCCACAGCCCGATTGTCATCTGTTATGTTTTGGAATTCGGCATCCCGAATTTTGGAATCTATTTTGAGATCTATTGGAATTGAAGTCATTAGATAGGTTAGGAGATATAGAGCTACATGGCAGGCAACCGGCTTGCAGAACATAGAAATACACGGCAACCGGTTCGCGTGAAATAGAGCTACATAGCAACCGGTTTCCAGGACATAGATCTACACGGCAACCGGTTTTTGGAACATAGAGCTACAAGGCAACTGGTTCGCGTGACATAGAGCTACATGCCAACCTGTAACTTGGACATAGAGCTACACGGCAACCAGTTTCTGGAACATAAAGCTACACGGCAACCAGGTCACGAGACATAAAGCTTCATGGAAATTGGTTTCCAGGACATAGAGCTACAAGGCAACCGGTTTACGTGACATAGAGCTACATGCCAACCGGTATCTGGGATATAGAGCTACACGGCAACCAGTTTCTGGAATATAAAGGTACACGGCAACCAGGGTGCGGGGAGAGCTATACGGAAACCTACAATTTTTTCTGTCAGTGGTAAGTCCAATGATCGTAAGCCTCTTAATACATTTTTAATATAAAAACAGGGGTTAATGTAAATTAAGCTTTATTCCGGTTGTAAGCAGGCAAGACACTTAAAATTTGGAGCATAAAAATGACTCTCTCCTTCAGTTTTTGAGCCAGCAAATATATCCGAAGGCAAAAAATTATATTATAATAGGAAAAACAAAAGCTTCAAAACATTGAAGAGCTTTTAAATTTCAGTAGAAAGAAAAACAAATAAACTGCGGCCTCACTTTATAAGCCTTAATTTTCATCCTCATGTTGGTTTATTAACTCGAAGTAACTCGCTGTCGTGATTACATGCATACCAATAACAGTATGGGTACTATCTACTGAACCCACAGAAAAGTTTTTTTTTTGTTTAAATTAGAACAGCTGTCAAGGCATTTTCGTAAGAAATTTGTTGTAGCCACTTGCACCCATATCAACTGTGTTAGCAACTTTGACGCGGATTCAATGCATGACATAAATAAGAATGAACATTCTTATTTATGTCACAATACCTGGCGACAGATTTTCCATCTCATTTCCGTTCTATTTACTTCTCTTTTCTGTGACTGAACCTATATAGCGGCCACTGAAAAAAAAAAGTACTTGGCAATAGGCATAATATTGTAGAAAGCTGAGCAAAACCAGTAAATTCTGATCATTTGCTTTTTGAACGTAATATTGTAGCTAGTAGCCAATATACTACACTAAAATATTAAAAGAAACTGTTTTCATACTGATTTTTTTTACACTATTATTACAGTTGACAGACGCATTTTCTCAGTGGCCAGACTGTAAGGGATATTGGGAGCTTTCGATATTGCTGCACATTTTTACAAGTAATATTATTATTATAATTTTATCATTAGAAGTATACATGTGTATTTTCGTCATTATATTACATTCTATTGGCATAATAATATGTCAGAGTAACCCCTTATCAAACTAAAGGTTTTTCGTGATAATCCACAACTATAATATACACCTTAATCCATAAAAACTACGTTTCCATCATGAAACATTCATATGCTTACAAATTACACCATTGATGTAGTCCCGAATATTCGAAGTACCTGTCTTTTAATGGACTAAAAAACTTTCGAAGTAACGTTCATAAACTTTCGGCGGTGTACCGTGCATGTCGATTATTATAAGTAGGTTCAGTTTTATGACAGTTCAAACGCCCATACTGTAACTTTTGTCATGATTAAAGGTCGCGCCACACAGTGATTGATGAGCGAACGTCGCCGCGAATGTGACTGGGATCGAATGATCGATAGCGTAACATCTGCGCGTCGTGTCAACGCGCCGGAGTGGGATTGGCCGAATTTGTGACATTGGGAATAGAAAATAGGGAATAGTAATAAATAAATATATATGTACTAGCTGTACCCGAGCCTTCGTCCGCGATTTCTTTAGAAAAAATTACCTATGTCCGTCCTCATGATACATACTATTACCTCGCAAATTTTTATGGAGATCGGTTTAGCCGTTTAGCCGTGATTATGTAGCAAACAGACAGACAGAGTTACTTTCGCATTTATAATATTAGTGTGAAGTGTGATAAATACTTACCATCAGGCGAGTTGGTGGCCAAACGTAGATCTAATTGACGTAAAAAAGAGAGATCGAAGTCAGATAATCCAAAACTCAAATAAGGTAGAGAAGAATTTAGTCGTCCGTTTTTCTGCGAGACTTCTTTGGCAAATATTATTTGAAGCATAAAATTCTGTATTAAATTGGATTTTCAACAAAAAAGACATTCTACGAAAAGTTTTTCCAGCGAATTAGGAAATTTACGGCTAATAATGTTTTCGGCAAATTGTGGTTTAGTAGAAATCATGTACAAGGCAGTTCTTTGATGAATCATTATGCGGAGTGCGTGTGATCTGATAAGGTCTAATTACCGAATGCTATATATTTATACATAAATTAAAATCTATTGCAACAAATCAAATAAAACTAATAAACATTTTCCAAATTACGAGACTCTGATTAAAATTATAACATGATTCTACATACACCCAAAACTAGTGATCTAGCTTTCAATTAACACTGACTCGACGCATGCTACATTTAAATAATAAAATGATTCAGGTAAATTTTAATACTAGGTACGATTAATTTGAAAATACAATTTGTTACAGACTTATTTAACTGACAAATTTTATAGTATAGACCTTATAATATAATGTGAAGTGAGGTGTTGTAATAATAGGTCGGGGAAAAAGTCTTTTCGTATTTTGTATGTATAAAGTTGTAGTAAAAATCTTATCCGTTGTACTGTTTGTATCTGGCTGGTTTTGATACCATTAAAATATGACATTTTAAAAAAGGAATACAAAACGTAAAAAGCAATTTCCCGCCATTTTTCAATTGTTTTTTTGTTCGATAAAATGAGTGAATCTAACGAACAAATTCGATATATTGTGAAATTTTATAACAAAAAAGGGAAAAATGCGACACACGCCGCGAATAAAATTTGTGACGTTTATGGACCTAATGCAGTGTCATCAAGAGTAGCACAATGTTGGTTCAAGCGTTTTCAGTCCGGGAATTTTGATGTCAAAGATGCAGCTCGCTCTGGTCGCCCTGTTACGGATAAAGTCGATGCCATTTCTGAAAAAGTGGACCAAGATCGGCATATTAGTAGTTACGACGTAGCTGAAGAACTGGGGATTGACCACAAAACAGTTTTGACCCATTTGAGAAAAAAAACTGGGTATACAAAAAACTCGATATTTGGGTGCCACACGAGCTCACTGAAAGAAACCAAATGAATCGTGTACTCATTTGCGATTCTCTATTGAAACGTAACGAAACCGAACCGTTTTTGGAAAGATTGATCACTGGTGATGAAAAATGGATCACCTACGACAAGAATGTGCGCAAACGATCATGGTCAAAGGGCAGTGAAGCCCCACAGACTGTAGCGAAACCCGGATTAACACGTAATAAGGTGATGCTGTGTGTATGGTGGGATTGGCAGGGCATCGTTCATTATGAGCTTTTACCGCCGGGCAAAACCATCGATTCGGATCTCTACTGCCAACAGCAGATGAGACTCAAACAAGAAATTGAGAAAAAACGGCCGGAATTGATCAACAGAAAGAGTGTGGTCTTTCATCATGATAACGCCAGACCACTTCCAGACCAGACATCTTTGGCCACTCAGCTAAAATTTAGAGAGCTTGGTTGGGAAGTGTTAATGCATCCACCATATAGCCCTGACCTTGCACCCTCAGATTTCCACCTGTTTCGATCTCTTCAGAATTCTTTGGGTAGTGTTAGATTAACATCAAGAGAGGACTGTCAAAACTACTTGTTGCATTTTTTTGATCAGAAGTCCCAAAATTTCTACAGCAACGGGATCATCTCACTACCTACAAGATGGCAACAAGTTATCGAACAAAATGGCACATATATATTATAATTAAATGTAATTAAACTTGAAAAAAATATGTCTTGAATTTGTTTATAAAATACGAAGAAACTTTTTCCCCGACCTTATATATCGATATTTTACAGATAAGGTAAATGTAGGCACTAAAGTGGCAAACAATATATTAATTAATATTTTTTTTTTCACAATATTACAATAAATAAATAATACCACCTGCAACAAAGTTTAACAAAAAAACAAGAAAAAAAGATCTCCCTAAGTGACGTTGCGAAGTTATTTTACTTCGCGATTAAAGCACAGAATACACCAGACGAATATATATCATAGCATTATTTTATATATTTATTTATGATTATAACATAGGTCACATTAATTTTGATGCCTAGAAGCTAATTTCTTTAACTAAAATATATTTTGTCAATGTATTTTTTTTTTATTTTTTTTGTTTTAAAGTGTGTTGATTTCTGTCAATTTATGTTTTTTTTCTATCAATGAAATGTAGCATGAATTCACAAAAAATACACTTAACAAATATTTTAAAATAATCATAAAAATAAATATTAGGCATTTAGGCATACATTGTAAAATCGTTTTGTTAGACTTTAGATCAACAAGCGTTGTCTGACGTTAGGCCGCCAGTTAAAAGCCTAGATAATTACTGTAGTTTATAATGTAATCCTTGTTTTGTGGTTTTTCATAAAGAGTTATTTTATTGTATTTTTGTCTAATTTTCAAACGTAACCTTTGTTTTGTTTCAATATCCCCATCATCGGCCACATCATTTGTATAATCAGACAAGTCAACTTTAAGTACCATATATTTATTTCTAATATAAAAACATCCTATACTTTTTTAATGATGTTGGGTTAGGCGTTTGACTACAGCTTAGTTATGCGCAACACAACCTTCCACAATCTTACCACGGTAAATATCCCGTAAACAATCATATAACTTTAGTGAACAACCGTGACAGTTTCAAACAGAGCTTAGTTATGAATCAGTTGTTCCATACAAAAAAAAAGAAAAAAAAAGTTATTTTATCGATGTTTTGGAGTCACGTCACTAATTAATAAGCGTCTATTTGATTTAATTTATCATGAACAGCGGTTTATCGCAAAATTAGTAGTCAGTCTAATTGGTGATTAACGTTCAAATAGGATTAATGTTGAGATCGTAGTTATCCTCGTTTCAACAATGTTGCTAATTAGATAGTTGATATATATTTTTACAGTTCATTAATTAAGTTTTTGAACGTAGAAAGTACCTGATATACTTTTATTTTATTTTTTATTGTTAAATAGTCTTGCGCTTGGCCGTCAACTCGCCTGATATTAAGCGATGATGTGGCCTACGATGGATCACGCTGCCTAGAAGCATCGACAAATTATAGTGAGACTATTAATAGCGGTTCATTATGGCGTAGATCGGAAATATGCCAAAATAACGGATTAAACTTAGATGGCGCTACAATTTGATCGTGTTATAGGTTGTCTCGAACTTCCGTAAGCGCTACAGTCAGCTAGCGTACTAAAAGGTTCAACTAGTATTAGCAGACAAGTTTTGCAGCATTTCAAGAGAAGCGCAACGAAACCAGTAGATGGCGCTATTATTAGTTGATTGAATCAGGCGTTACTTTGCGGAAGCCCATTTTCAAAACTGTTTTATCACAAATTCCTTATTGTACTTGAAGCGACGTAGAAGCGGAATCACACTAGAAATTCATCATTAAAACAGTTTTGGCGCTATTATTATTTTTTTACTTCGGATGCCGCGACCAGCCTCGATATGTTTTCATAAAACCATAAAACTAAATTTATATTATATACATACAGTAAGTACTTGTGCAAAAGCATTGTATTTTTGTATTTTTTAGAAATGTTTCATTAACGTGACCTTTAAACATGCTCGTTCGCCATTCGGGGCCGAAGTCTACCTGTTATAAACGATTCAGTTTGAACCTTAATGCGCCGAGATATGGATTGCTTTTGCGCAACTTTTAGCAATCATCTAAAATTTGCCTAAACACGTGACGGTACGCGGCCCTCAGATCAGACAAACAAAGGAGATATGCTTTACTACAATAATTATATTTATTATTGTTAGTTTATTAGTTCATGTTTCTGAAACTACCTAGTTATTATAATAAAGATTAGCCTGTTTTTCTAATAATTACGGTTTTCTTCTGAGTATGCCAATTCTCAGATGGTCACTGTTGAAATTTCGAGGTAGTATTAAATTAATCCTACTAATCAATTTTGGTGCAACAAATACCTACCTACATTCCGTGTGGATTTGGTTGACCTCAACCGCCGTCTGACCAACAGGAGAGAGGGAAATATGTTATTCTCACTCTTTCTCTCCCGTAAGTTGGAAGGGGCGGCGATCTGTTCCACACGTCTATTTGTTACTTTAGGACCTAGGGCCTTACGTCCAACTCTAAACGCGGGCCCGAATAGTTGCAGTTTTCAAAATCACGCGAAACTTACCGCGCCGAGATACGGTTTGCGGTCGCGTGATTTTGCAAACTGCACTTATTTAGGCCCGTGCTTAGAGTTGGGCGTAAGGCCCTTGTTCTGTTGTGAAGGTACTAACTGCTAGTACCTATACCTAGTTGCCTCTACCAGACCTGAGGCCTGGCGCACTCCGCACTTTAGGTATGAAGCTACAAGTAGTCGTCTGCCAGGCTAGCATGCGCGCTGTGACAAAATGTTGACGACTCTTTTTATCGTTCCAAAGCGAGACAGGCTATATGAAACCGTAAGCACAAATAGGCTAGGCACCTTGTTACATTCTTGCTCTACGAGGTGACGACAAGATTTTGTTGCGGTGCGCATGCTAGCCCGGCTTGTCGGACTTGTGCCGGTGCCGCGCGATAGACAGAGATAACGCGACAAGAGTTACGCGATAGACAGAGAGGAAACTTCTAGGTTAATATAGCAGTAGGTAGTTAGCGCTCGCACGTCCTGAATTACGCTAAATTGTGTAGTAACAGTCCTACTTATTTAAATGATTTTGTCCGGAATGAATTCTAAATAAATTTTAAAGCGTCCAGAATTCGAGAAATGAAATAAAAATATTTTAAAACAATCAATATATTTTTCGTACATTATACATAACATAAGTATGTGCTTCGTAATCTATATCTATATTTATTTACATTAATATCTAAGCCTAGCCTTAAGGCTAGGCTTACTCACTTTTAAGCATTGCTTGTTACTACAGATAACCATAAGGCTTAAAATGTTGTATTAAAGTCGCATTTAGTGGAGCAAGACCATGGCGCTTACACACAGTCGTGCGTTTTGCTACTTTTATTTTTAGGGTTCCGTAACCGAAGGGTTATGATAATCCACCATTATTATAAATTTCGGGCCTTACTTAAAAACGTTACTCAAGTTGACTTACTTGGTCTACCTACCTACTTTGGTCTTGTTTTCGCGTGTGACGATTGCCGTCAACTAGAAGTTGAGAGAGCATTTTAAAACATAGATCAACTTGAGTAACGTTTTTAAGTAAGGCCCTAAGGTGATACGTTTCTTGTTTAGCGGGAAATTCAAATTTCAAACAGTTTTTTTTGTGTTTGTAGCTAGGCCTGGTAATTATTGTGAAATGACACAGTGTTTGCGAAAACTGTTGGTCGTCATGTACAGTTATTAATCAGTTACTCACCGTATTACTTACATTTGGCAATAAACCGTTTATAACAGAAAAAAATTGTTTATTGACAAATGTAAGTAGTAATGTGCATTGGAGATACGCGATACGAGATTTTACGCGAGTTTGTTAAGAATAATAATCAATTTTCACAAACATCATGATCGTTTACAATAATTACCCGGCCTAGCAACAAGAACAAAAAAACTGTTTGAAATTTGAATTTCCCGCCAAACGTGAAACGTTTCACCTTAAGGGGCAATTTGGGCAGCGTTTAGTCCATACAAACTTATTCTCCTGTTACCTTCCTGGATAATACCGCTAGAGCTATATTTTTTTTTATAAAATATATCTCTTTTATGGTCGGGCTTGTATCATTTATTTTTTCTCGTAAGTTAAGTACTATAAGAAATATGAGCCTTTAAAAATCCCAAAAAAAAACAAATTTTTACCACCGTGTTCAGACGTATCTCAAACAAAATTGATGAGTTTCTAAAACAAAAGAAAATGACAGAAGCCGAGATTAAACCTTTTTTAAACAATTAATTGAAAAAAATATTGAAATCGGCCTATTTTTGAATGAGAAAACGGAAGAATCCGAGATGATGATTTTGTCTACTTTTCGTAGGTATAAATCGATCCGAGCTGCAGTTGTCCTTATTGCGCTCTACGGGCAGAGGCTTGAGGTCAGGGGAGGGTCAGTCTAATACGTATACAGTTAGAAAAGAGACATGTAGTCGATAATTGTACGACACATTAGTGTTGTCCATCAATATCGATATGTAACGGTTCTCGTCTTTAGTTCGTGTTTTGTGCGTGCAGTGAATTTAGCACATTACTGCAACGGCCGGCAAGTTAGGATTTGGACAAAAATGTTGACGCACAATATGATTTATTTTTACAATGGAAACTGACGTGGTTTTCACACATTTAACATATTTAAGTACGAAAAGAAAGAATTAAAAATAAAAATAAAACTTGTGTATCAGTATCATAGCAAGTGGAAAAATTAATTCTCTTAATATTAATTAGGTTATTATGTTGCTAAGTGTTTAGATTATAGCTCATCATCATCAGCCAGAAGACGTCCACTGCTGAACATAGGCCTCCCCCTTTAACCTCCATACTGAACGACATCCTGTCATCTGCATCCAATGGATGCCCGCGACTCTCACAATGGCGTCGGTCCATCTAGTGGGAGGCCTACCTACGCTGAGTCTTCCGGTCATGGTCTTCACTCAAGGACCTTTCTTCCCCATCGGTTATCGGTTCTTCGAGCGATGTGGCCTGCCTATTGCCACTTCAATATGCAAATTTTAATAGCTATGTCGATGACTCTGGTTCTTTGGCGGATATTCACGTTTCGTATTTTATCGCGCAAATAAACTCCGAGCATAGCTCTCTCCATTGCCCGTTGTGTGACTCTTGAGTTTTTCTAAAAGGCCAACAGTTAGGGACCACGTCTCAGTACCAAATGTTATAGTGGCAACACACTCTGGTCAAAGACCCTTGTCTTTAAGCACTGTAGTATCTTGGACGAGAAGATGTCACGCAATTTCCCAAATGCTGCCCATCTGAGTTGGATTCTCCGGCTTCGATGAAATGATACTGCCAACCTCGATTTTCAGTTTCGACATTTGGCTTTTCGCAATAGACGAATTCTTTGCGAACACTTTCGAGCCTTGGTTCCGCTCAATTGCGTACCTACTACATCTTGTATTATAGGAACTTAGATCGTGTTGCACCGATTTCGAGATTCGTCTATTAAGTTTGCCATATTCCGACATATCAGCTGAAGGTTGCAGTCTCATCTCAGTCAGATCTTTCATTAGCTTAATCTGAGAGCTTCTGAAGTCTTTTCCGGCGTGGGATCTTAAATAACTTGGACCCCACTGGTTGGACAGTTTCCACCAGCCCATTGTAGTTCGTCCATAGTTCCGCTTTCGGCCCTGGAAGCGATTATGCAGTTCGAGTTGGAAGTCTTTGGGGTTTTGGATTTGACCATGACCAGAACGGAGCGTGGACTTCACCAGACGCGACCTCTCGAGCTTGTTGATATTCAATGAGCCTCTGACAATACGGTGATCACTACCGGTTTTCCCCTTCCTGATCACAGAGACATCATTGAATATTCGCTTCTTGGCCGTCGTGATGAAGTCAATCTCATTTTTGGTCGAACCATCGGGGTCATCCACGTCTACTTCCTGCATAGTCGCTGCAAGGAGTTCATCAAATAGAGTTCCTCCTTCTCCATGAAGTCAACCAGCCGCTGGCCCCTCGAATTCCGCTGTCCATACCCATATGACCCCACTCTTAACTCATCAACATTCCGCGTGCCCACCTTTGCGTTGAAGTCACCCATAACAACAGTGAAGTATGTAACGGAGGTATGTATGGTCTCGGATATCTTCTCAAGTCCTCATACAACACCTCTACTTTACTTTAGATTATAAGATTATAGTTACAGTTATCCCATAGGAAATGTACATGGTAATCCTATCCGTAACTATCATCATATTACAGGCCGGTCTTCAAGCGTCGTGTGAAACTGCACTATATCTCGGAGTAGCTACTGTATCGTTATTATCTCGCTTTATATTTTTAAGTATGTATGTATTTAATATTTTTATTTATGTATGTATATTATTATTGTATCTGGTCTGGTATCTGGTACATTATTGCACACACGGTCATCTGACCCGAAACTAAGCAATGCTTGTAATATGGCTGCCAGAGACTGATATACATACATATAAATATTTTTAAATATGTACATACTTAAATAGATATTAACACTCAGACAGAACAAACACAAATGTTCATCACACAAATGTTTGCCCTAGGTGGGAATCGAACCCACACCCCCAAGCGCAGAAGGCAGGTACACTACCAGCTGAGCTAACGGGCTGTCAATATATTGTTTCAGTAGGTATTAGTGTATTATTATAATGTATGTATATGCTTTACATACCAGTTATTCCATTATTACATCACACCCCGTCCTTTACCTCTTCTGTATGTCCTTTACATACTAAGGTTGCCTGGAAGAAATCGCTTATAGCGATAAGGCCGCCAATTGTTTCACTAGTTTTAAGTTGTTTTTGTCATATTATGTACCTATGTAATTGTTGGTGTCAACAATAAAGAGTTATCTATCTATCTATCTATAGGAACTTCATTCAAATCCATCAAACTATATTAACCAACATATAATTATTATTATCTTGGTTATTATCAAACCAATAGATTATAAGTAGTTTTACTACAGGAAACGTGTGCTTGTCAGGGATATAAGAAGAGTTGCAAATTATTACTATTATATTTTTTTATAAATAAATTATAATTTTAAATGAAATAATAAATTTACTATTAACATTGACATAAATATAACAACATTTGTCTATGCTATTAATGATAAATAAATTAGAGCAGTGTTTTGCAAACTGTGGCTCGCGACGCCCTGAGGGGACGCCATGCCTCTATGAGGGGTCGCAGGGGTAGCGAAGCTTCGGTAAAAGAAAAAAAAAAACAAAGTAATAAAAGTATTTTTACTAACAAAAATAAATTAATTAGTAATTATAAAAAAAAGGTGGTACTTATTTCATAATTATAATATAATAAAATACAGATTATAAACTATGGAAGGTAGGGGGTCCCGAATTTTTATTCATACTATAGGGGTCGCGTTGTTAAAATGTTTGAAAAACACTGGATTAGAGGAATACAGTCATGAGCATACATACATACAACATAGACTGTCAAAATCATAACCAACCTTTTGGCGTAGTCGGTTAGTAAAATATGAGCAGATCGCATAATAACAAAAATCACTCGACATTCGGCAAACGCCGATATCAACTAGCCGAGTAGACTGCGAGGCGAAATGAATTTGTAGGCAACTAGGCATTCAGTGCGGGAGCACGGGCGGGCACGCACACACGCACAGTCTGTTCGACACGCACACGTCGATAGCTCGCTCGTCAGGGCGCAGCGAGACAGCAATAGAGTTTCTAAATACCTATTCATCAAAATTGGCCGTGGTATATGGGCTTAACACTCCAAAATACTCAGTTTAGGGAAGTAAAACAATGTTTAAATAAAAAACACAACAGTTCGTTTTATTAATAACAAAACAACATATAATTATATTAATTATTAAAGTACTTTTCAAGAAAAAAAAAACTAAATCAATTCATAGATAGGGTATCGTTCGCGCAAAACTTTATGAGCCCTCTGAAGTTAGGCCCAGTGGCTGCGCAGTACGCATATTATAGGTATCCGAGGGACTTTACAGGGCGTCGGGGAGGCCTCGCGCCTAACTTCAGAGGGCTCATAAAGTTTTGCGCGAACGATAGGTGACTAACTTCTGCCACAGTTATGGTTTTCATTGTTACAAAATGTGAGTAATGGCAGCTGAATTGATATACCAATAATAATCATACATTTATAATTCGATTCGTCACCTTCGACAAATATAAAGTAAATGGACATGCCATAACCATTAAACTTTCACAGTAAAAACAAGTCAAAACCGTCGGACATATACTGCAATACCTAATTGTAACCATGTACAGTAAATTTGTTGCAAAAAATAGATAGCTAATATAATAACTACGTGAGTAAAAGAGAACACCTGTGTTTGTCTATTGCTCTTGAACCGTTTGACATTCACAGGCACCAGGCGGCTAGACATGTTGAGTAGCGTTAGCAAAACCGATCGCTTATTCACTGCGTCTCGCCGTGGATGGACGTGACTGGTCACGTGACTAATAAATCAATGTTTACTTCGCTACTTGAAAAACATCTTTTACTAAAGAAGGTGTAATAAGCGTAGGGGGGAAAGACATATTGGTAAATAAGTTGGTAATATTATTATTATTCTGTTATTTTAGAGGGATGGGTACAGGGGTAAGCACAAAAAAAATTGTTTTAAAATCTACCGGCTGTGCCTATACATGTCAGCTGAGGATTAATTTACGCAAAACTTATTATAACTTAACCCTCCAAGTGTGTTACGGACCGCTTGTCGGCGTAAGAGAAAAGTGCCCGACGCGCGTTAGGCATGCGGTGCGTATGGGAATTGCTGCTATTCGTCAATTTATTTTCGATCGAATGAACGTTCCAACGACAACTTAAGTTCACTGACCTGTAGCTTATTTCAATCAGTACAGAATAAATACATCTTTGCTGGTTATGAAACTTATGAAGCTAAGTTTGTCTTTAAATATTTCAACTTCAGTTAGTTGTTTTTTTGGACTCGCGCTCTGAGGGTTCCTTCCAACGGAACCCTCAGAGCACGAGTCCTACTCCTACTCGTCCGGTTTTTTGTATTCGTAGTGTCTTATAAAACGGGTCAGACAAATAGACAGACCTGGCGAAACTATAAGATTTCTTTGTTGGACTACAGAATCAAGAACAAAAGAATATTTATCATAACTATTACCTGATGAGGTATAGCAGTTTTATTTAAGTATTTTTCGTCTTCCTATTTTCGTCGTGTACATTTCATCGGGTGTAAAGTGGTTAGAACATACACGGGTGTATTTATTTGAAGTCCACTCTTCATCTCGTCTCACTGCCCGTATTTTTTCCAACCATTTCTTGTGCATGGCAACATCACTAGGAAATCTACAATAAATAATATTAAAAGTAAAAATAAAACAGTTTGAAAATAACATTTAACCGAAGTATAATTTGATAATTTACGAAATTAGTTTGCTGTCGGTACATTCGCCTCAAGTTCGGCATGTCCGATGTGCGGTGAAGATTGTCGAACATAGTGATGCTTTCCTTGTCTCACTAAGTATATGCGTATATTTCTATCCCGCAACGATGGAATAAAACAAAATGGGGACTAATTAGCGATGTTTGATGAAATTAATTTACATTTTATGACAAAATAGAATGATCAATAAATACTCACGAGTGAAAAGTGACACCTGAACTTTTATTTTGTGTTTTTGTTGTGTTTTTACACTTCCGGAAAACACACGAAGGCATATTTTTGTCAGATGTTTCGTTATCATGTAACAATAATCTTGTGTTGCACTTCCCACGGCTAGAGACCGACTGAAACTTGTGATCTTCAAAAATGTTCTTCTTCTGGGCATGTCCATTTACTTTATATTTGTCGAAGTTCGTCACCTGTTATTTTCACATAAACCCATTGCAATCAAGAAAACATAGCTACTTCGATCAAATGTTGCCTACGTAGGTACCTACCTACGTTCGATTGTTATCCATGGAAAAAAAACAATGGTGATGTGGAAAATCCTGGTATTATTTTAATTAAATGTTATTTACTTCTATTCTAAATTATTTCACTAAAACAACGGATTGTTAGGCATTTTAAAGTGAAATACAAAATCATTGCATACTATTATTTATAGTAAAGCGCCATCTACTGTATTTGACTTGTATTACTAAAGGCGCTAGCAACGTCGATTATCTTTAAATGCGAGGTAAAGTAAAGTTTTCGGTGCCATAATACTAACTATTACTGTATTCTGTGTATTAGTTCATTTTAATGTCTAATTGGACACTACTATCGCCATCTCAACGATCACTTTGGAGCTATCGAGAGCGTCTACGCAGTTTTCTCAGTGAATATTTATCCACTCTAAGTACGTTAATCCATGCTAGAAGTAACCGATTCACTTTTGACTTGAAAACACCCAGATTGGAACTATCGCGGAACACCCATTCAGGCAGCGCATTCCACATACTAGCAGTTCGCACAATAAAAGTGAAATCAAACGCTTAGTACGGGTTTTCGGAATGACAACCATAAAGCGGTGTTGATTATTCGTGCCCGCTCCGATAGAAAAAAAGGGCAGAACGGAATTAAATCATGCAGAGGTGATGCACACTCTCCAAAATGTATCCGATAAAAAACCGATAGACTAGCAACTTTGCGCCGATGCTCAAGACTAAGAAGCTAAACTACTATACTTCAATTAAATATTAAACGATAATAACTTATTAAAAATTTAATTGCAGCTGTCAGAGCAAATAAATGCTCCGACTAATCAGAAATGCTTGTTTATTTTTCAAAGTGATTAATACTTTATAATTTTAAAGCTGGACCCGCCAGCAATCCACATGACCTCTCTAAAATTATTACCTCCACAAACAACCTTATATTTACACGTTTTCATCCCCCATAAAATCGTACCCACAGACACATAAAAGGTCAACACGGTTATTTCATTCCTGAATATTTATCACCGTTATTTTTATGATTGTACTTCACTCATGTTAAGTGTAATTTTTATTTCGGCTGTAAAAATGAATTATATGGAGCGGTCGTTATTGATATAATTTTGTTTGGTGTGGATGAAAATTAAAGATATTATTATGTAAGTAAGTAGTAAAGCTGCAGACAAAATGAACTGGACACACATCGTAACTTTTATACGGGTATATATACTATAGTTACAGGAGCCCAAACTCGAGGGGTCATTACACTTGCTGACGAAAGTCTGATGATGAGGCCGAAAGATGGACAGTGGAACTCGTAGTAAAGTGAATTACTTTGATAAAATACATTTTAATTAAACATTTGATTTAAAAAAATAATATACCACAATCCTGCTTGGATCCACCTTGTGGCTTCATCATCAGATCAGTTTGATGGTACCAAATTATTGTACAGTCATCGAGATTACATATTATTACTAGCTGTACCCGCGACTTCGTCCGCGATTTCTTCAGAAAAAATAGCCTTTGTCCGTCTTCATGATATATATATACTATTTATTACCTCGCAAATAATAAATGAATTATTAATTAAAAAATCAAAGTCAACTTTAGTGATCTACAATAGTTAAGGACCTACATGCAACTGAATTACTCACCATAACATCAAAGTCAACTTTAGTGATCTAACTGAATTGGATTTAAACAGAACTTTTGAAAGTAAAATCCATATCCCTAAAAAGTACGTAATAACAGTGCTATTTATGGCCAAATATATACATGGAACAAATTACAATGTATTCACCCCAAAAGTTTGCAAGAGGGTGAATGACCCCATGATGACGTCATCTCGCTACCCTCATTTTCACTTGAATACCATAATTTTGATATCCATCATCATAAATCATTGAAACATTGGAGACAACAGTGAGACAAATAAGTCTATAATATTTATTTAGGGTTACGCATAGTACTACTAAGCCGAAAGGGGGTCATTATACTCATGTGTGTGAGTGTAGCAGAAAGTGTGATCAAAAAAATCCGAAACGTTTTTTGTTAAAGTTAATTTTTGTTTATTGTGTCTAAGGAAAAGCAGGGAGACATCATTGCTTAAAAAAAAAAAAAACTGGGACATTATTGCACACATGGTCATCTGACCCCAAACTAAGCAAAGCTTGTAATATGGCTGCCAGAGACTGATATACATACATATATATTTTTAAATACATACTTAAATAGATATTAACACCCAGACATAGAACAAACACAAATGTTCTTTATAAAAAGTAGTAAGGTCAACTCGGCGAAGACCGGCATACTAAATTTAAAAAAATACAAATGGTCTTATTTTGGCTATTCTATAATCTTAACTCCAAATTTGGTTAAACTAGATAATAATATATTTAGATGATCTGACAATAAATATGTCAAAATGACAAAGAAACTATCAGAAAACACAGAGAAATAGACGGATTTGGCTCCCATGTCGGTTAAGACCGTCTAGTGGCAAATTTCCCTGGTTAGCGGTAGTTGGCGTAGTTATAGATACGAAGACCTGTGTGAATGAATCAGTGTACGAACGCCAGTTCCTGTAACAACTTAATATTTGTACCCTAACTCTCAGGAATAAGGTTTTATTACGCTTATTTCGCAAGATGCTGCAATTGTCGTGTAAGACAATTAAGAGTATCAAATAGTATCAAATAAGAGTTGCAGTTCCAGGGGTGCAAAACTTAGTAAAAAAAAAATTAACCAACTTTCAAAAAGGAGGAGGTTCTATGTTCGCCTGCATGTTTTTTTGTATGTTCTTAGTAGAAGCGGTCTTTTTTAAATCGTCTGTCCATCCAAAAACAACCTAAGAAGACCACATGCAGGAAAACGCTGGGTGCAGGCTGCTTTTTGGAGATTGATGAAAGCCTATGTCCAGCAGTGGACGTCCTATGGCTGAAATGATGATAATGATGAACTGTTCAGTATTATCTTGTTGAGAAATCATTTTTTTAATTGGTTCTTTGATAGCATAAGGTTAATAAATCATTGATGTCTGAGTGATCTGTAACCAATAACACAGGAAATAGGAGTGTATTTTTAAATTGAGAACCTGAAACTGATGAATGTACGGTCAGGAAACGAAGCGATCATAAATAATTATATTTTGTATGTAATTTATTTGAAACTAGCTGCTCCTCGTGGTTTTACCTGCGATCCTACAAATCTATTAACTTTTCCGGGATAAAAATAGCCTGTGTTAATCCAGGGTAATCCTGTACCGAATTTTATTCCATTCCGCTCAGCCGTTCCGAACTTGAGTATTGACAAACGTACACACACAAGCACACACTTTGGTATTACTGATAGTGTAATTGGTGCAAGCTGAACCGTATTCAAATGTTTCGTAACGACGAAGCAATTCATTTTGACAGCTTTACCGTACTAAAGTTGGCAAAATACGTTGTAAAAAAACTGTATTAAGGTCTTTGGTGCCAACTGTAACGCTCGCCCTCCTAACCTAATTAACTTAACTAACTTACTAACTTAACTCTAAATAACTCTAATATCCTAGCTCGTAGTTAAAGGTTGATGAAGATATTATGATCCTAATCACTAACTAATTAATTTAACCAAATACTAACCTAGCTTACAATATTAACCTAGCCCTAAAGGTTTATGAATTTTAATAGTTTATGAAGATATTATTTTATCATAAGAATTATAGTAACCTAAGGTTAGTAAGAAAGTCTAGGTAAAGAAGGAAACGTTAATAGCTAAACCTAAAAATTAGATATTAAATCTTCTAGATTTCTATATGATGATTAATAATTGAAATACCTCCCTGCAGATAAAACCTGTACCTTATAAGTTCTAGTATTTAAGACTTCCTTAGCTATAACAGTACCTTATCTAAGTCCTAACTCAACCTGTACTATATTATAAATGTAACTTATATTATGGCCATGTGATCAAGTGGTTAGAGAACCTGACGTTGTAGATCCGCTGCAACCTTGGATAGAGGTTTGGGTGTGTCCTAACTCAAATATTCCTACTTCTACCTTCCAATATAGTTCAATTACTAGTTTTACACTAAACTTAAAAGCTGAAACCTATTACTATTATTTTCTCTTGAACCTAACATCATTAACCGCCTTACTAAAGTTTAATTTCAGTTATTTCTATATCTGCCTAAGTGTTAATCTAGTAAACTTCAATTAGGTACTCATATTACTTTTATTTAGGAATCAATACAAGCTTGATCACAACTTGAACCTCTCTAATAACCGTTTCCTAGGTTACTTATCAAACATACATACTAAACCTTCATTTTACAACCTACTTGTTACATAGTTAAAGTTGAACCTAACCATAATTTAGAGAATCATAATTCCAACCTAGGTACTCTGTATTTGGTTTCTTATCCTAACGTGTTATACTACTGACGACTTATTTAAGACCTAAAAATGTTATAGAAATCTACCTAAGTGAAGTAGTGAGGAAAATATTGAAAGGAGATTGAGCGTTGATTACTTGTGTTACCTAAGTGTAGATATTAAACAAATCATTGAGAAAACATTGCAAGGTGATTTTATAGTTAATATTTAGATTTTAGTATAATAAATTAATGTTTTTTATTGAGACTTGGAAAACTACCAACAAAGGTGATTTTATAGTTTGTATTTAGACTTCAGTATAATAAATTAATGTTTTTTAGTTGAGACTTGGAAAACTACCGACAAAGATGATTTTATAGTTTGTACTTAGACTTCAGTATAATAAATTAATGTTTTTTAGTTGAGACTTGGAAAACTACCAACAAAGGTGATTTTATAGTTTGTATTTAGGGTTCAGTATAATAAATTAATGGTTTTTAGTTGAGACTTGGAAAACTACCGACAAAGATGATTTTATAGTTTGTACTTAGACTTCAGTATAATAAATTAATGTTTTTTAGTTGAGACTTGGAAAACGGAGCCCCTCCACCGCTCCGCTTGGTGAACAACGACTACCCGACGGTTTGTCCTCCCGTCTCATAAAACAGTCAGAATAATGTTATCTTATTCTTATGCGACTGCAAACTTTATCAAATCTTTGCACAGACCCTAAGAAGGTGCTCTGTGCTAATGCAAAATTTACCACCATGTTCGTAAACCCTATACGCTAGCAGAAGAACTGGCAAAGAAACTGCCGCGCTTTATTACAAATTTAGCAAATAGAATGCAGTCCTCAGGTTAAATTACTGAATACTCAATCTAGACATTCAAGTGTAACATGATTTTAGTGTAAAAGGTAAGTAACCTTCCCGTTAGCTCTTCAAATTGGCCATCTCAATCAGGACTTCCTTTAAGAGAGTTTATATTTGAACAAGCCAGTATTACTAAATCAGTAACAATGTAAAGGCGCCCTTTAAGTTTTCTATAACCAAGGGGTAACCTAGAGACAACCGCTCTGTGTACCATTCAGCTATACTTAGCTTAGGTACCTTCTATGGAACCCAAATAATGTGAGATGTAGAAGAAAGTCCGTCATATAAACTTTCAATTTGAAGAGGTTCATTTAGTAATTTCTTTGATGTTAATACTGAGAATTATATTTCTCTTAAGATCATGTTAGACCTGGCCGTCCCTGAATTTCCAATAATTCAATTATATGCAAACAATAATACATGTCAATCTCCTTTACAAATTCCTCATTTTCTAAGAAAAATTATGATTTTTATAAATCAAATAATTTCAGGAGTTACCAAAACCTGAATAATCATTAAACCATTAGATACTAGTTGGGTTTTCTGACTGTCTTACAGTTTTAAGGTAAATAGAAATTCTTCATCTACCTTCACAAAATTATGAAATTAGCTTTAGACTTAGTTAAAGACTAGAAGTGAATTGCTTGTCTAAGCAACCTTCACTAAATCTCTTTAGACAGAATCTCATTTAATTCCACAAAATAACCAACAGTATCAGTCACATATAGATTTCTATCTATATTCGATGACTACACTGCAAGCTACAAATAGCTACAAATGACTAATTATGAATATAACTTTAAAATCCCAACTAGCAAATCTAATAATCTAATTCAACACCTTTTACTGGATTATCTCCAATAAGCTAAAACAGGAACAAGCTGAAAGAAAAACCCCTACAAGTCCCTAGGTTTCCCTATGTCTTGACGATCTGATACCCTCGCATACTTTGAAGATATCGGATCCCCGAGATCAACCTCAAAAAACCTACACCTGGTACCCTCAACTATTCTGGAGATACACCATAACTCAAACAAAGAACAAACGAGTTCTTTAATTAACTAGACACAATAAAAAAAAACCCACCCCTTCCCTAACAACAGAGTTATACGGGTTGCTAATTGGCCGAGTGCAGAACTCTGACTAAACTGTAAGGACCTGACATGGGTGACTAGTCCACGAACCTATAGTCACTACCTACAGCCCTACAGGTAAGCTCAAAGGAACCGAAGTTCCGGGAGGCTTCTTAAAACAGAACGGACCTCCCTTGGGGATAGAGCTTATTGACCCTCCTAACGTAAAGACAGATCATGTGAAAGCATGTAGGCGGACGGAGACTAGCCTACGGCTAACCAGTCCCGCTAGGATATAGTATCACAACCTGTTAAGGTGATTCCAGAGGTCCGTACCCCCATCCAAACTACAGTCAATCACACAACCTGGAGACTGGATCGATGCCTCATTTAAGCGGCTAAAATCGACCTTGGGATCGTCTCAAAGTTCCCAAGTCCTAACTATCGCGGAGAGGAGATGAACGGCCTTCGTAAGTGGTCACAGTGAGGTTCAGCGAAGGCAGTCCATTATTTCAAACCATGTTGAAATGAATCGCAATTGTCCAATATTTCAAATACAAGTCATTTAAATGACTAAATGAGTTTACCCAACGCGTAAGAAAACCCTTAAGAAGCTACTTTTACTTGTAAGAAAAATTTTAACAAACTACCTTCACCCATAAGAAAAAGAATCTAATTCTCAAAAGTACGAGGCCAACTTCCACGTAGCAACACGGAATATCGTTCACACCTCGAACTGAGTTCAAATTACTGAAAAACTTCTAAGCAAAAAGAATTTAATAAAACTCTGTGACATAATTGAAATCTGTGTTAAGTCGGGCAGAGCTTCACCTTTAAATTCACAAAGAAACGCAAAAGACTCTAAAATATATTGGACAACACGACAGGGTCACGACTAAGTACAGAATGAATCGACGCGCCTCTGCTACCCCCTTATATACCCTTCGTCTTTAAGGTTCATAATGCTACAACAAGCGGCTTTGTCACAAAAGTATCGGAACTATTGAAACTATCAGAAGTATCAAAAGTTTCAATAGTATTGAAACATTTCGACCAATCAGAGAGCCGGATTTTGTAAACATTGTTAGCTTCAATACTCTCGACACAGTGGCCCCTCCACCGCTTCGCCATTTTGTCTGTCATTCTAAGTAGCCTGTGCATCAAGATTTTGCAACTGAATAAACAAAACTAAATAATTATCAAGTTAAATTGTTGTAAATCTTTGGAACTATTATCAATTAAGGTATGTAACTTATTTGATTATTTATTTTTATAGTAAAGGAAACCATCGTATAAAATTTTGTAGGTTATCATTTTGTAAACAAACTAAAACTGCTTTACATATTTCTTTGAGATCCCTGTCTAAATATAATGTCCTACCCTATCTCCCTTCATTCTATACAATCTCTAATCATAGGAGTAAAACATTTGTCAAAGTCCTGTTATTGTAACTAAAATTTTAGAAGCAAATTACATTTCAAAGCAACGATTCCCCGAGCTAAGTCGAGAGCAAGCTGTCCAGCCTCTCTGCTCATTTCCAGCAGCTGCACAAACCGCATACAAACGTCCTTTATGTCTTACTAATCTATGTAGACCTGGGTTAGTAGTGTAGACATGTTGTAACGGTGACTTCTTCTCAATTTCAGGATTCTGTAGCATCCCATTAATCTGATGATATCTGATCCGAAGTTCGCATCTTAACTCAACTATAAGGATGCCTGACATGAACCTGTGTTCAAACAACCTAAGCTACTTTTCAACACAAAGGTAATTTTTATCCTAAAATTATATTTACTAATACTTAAACCAAGTAATAACACACAGGTGCTATTAACCAATAATCATATGTCAAGGAAAGGCAACTTACTTACCTTTATCTATCAGTTTAAGCTATAAAATAACATTGGACTGAAGATAATACATAACTGTGAATGATCACCAATACTGTACAGAGTTGACACAATATTTTTTGTAATGAACCATTTAGTTTTCTAACAGTATAAAGCAAAGAAGTGAAGTCTCTTCACTCCTACAAATTCTTAGCGAAACAACAAAGGTCAATGGTTATTTAAAACAGTATCAAAATTTGTCAAATATAACTTAACAAACGTAAATAACATAAGATAATGTTTTACTTCTAGCGTTCCACAACCTGTAAGCTGCAAGCTCACATAACCCATGTCTAGTGTATAAACAACCATTTAAGGTTTCTTGTGTCCCATTATGTTGTGTTATGTAGCTACCCTTATTTAATAGGTGATTTTGTTACTATTTCAGGTCATCGACCCTGTTCAGTCTACATCTTCTTAGCTTCATGAAATCCAGTCCGATGCCCATAGTCCAATGCAACCAATGCAGAATCGTGGTCCAACGGAACTGCTTCCACAAACTTCAGATAATACTCACTACAAACCAACTTCTAAACGGATAGTGACTTAGTCGTTAAGTGAATTGTACAAGGTATTCCCATTCTTTTATTATACTTAATTCAACTAATAATTTAGTAGTTCTATTCATTGAATTGGAACAAAAAGGCAGCCTTAGTTCTTCTTAATATAGTAAGGAGAGATATTTTTCTACCGCCTGTCCACAAGGATTCTATAAAACAGTATAAAACTGTTATTAATTTATTAATATAGAATTCCTTTAGTTTTTCATTGATAGAATTAATATGGACACAGCCAATCAAACATACATCAATTTAAATTGAATATTTTAGTTGTAAACTAAAGTTTAAATGTTGTGAAAGGTAACGGACCCCATTCTGGACCGTCACAGCCTGCCTTAAAATTTGCAAAGATGCTAATTTCTTAATCGGAGTAAATTTTCCAAAACCTACTTTAATTCACAACATTCTCTAACCCAACTTCTTTAAACTGCAAGTGCAAAATTAATACTATCAAAATCTGCTTTTCAACAATAATAATTATGTGTAATCGAATGTGTGTGTAGCCCTAACACAATATGTAAGTGTATTTAAACCAAGGCAAAATAATCATGAATTAATCTCAGACTTTTAGGCTTGATAATATATTATCTATAAAGAAAATTCCCCCCTTTCCCAGTACCTCCTATCATCTGCAAAGAAAGTTTGGTTGTGAGTCAAACTCATTTCTAATAAATCTACGCAACCCTACTCTTCTTTGTGAATATTCTCTCATCCACTGAAAAGCAAAAGTCACGTATCCCTTTCAAATTCAAGGCCGATCCAATGTTAAAAAAGGAAAAATTCTGTATAGCCGCTATATTCCACCTAAAATCCAACGATTAAAATACAATTTATTTACCTTGGTGCTTGTGTAGTGTATTAGTTCGGAATGTTCGTACATTGTAGAGTATTTAGATCCTTCCGAAATCAACGCCTGTTGATGATATGATAGACTACCCCTAACACCAATTTTTCTCCTTCGGAAAGATCTAATTTGTAGTTGTGTTTGTTGAAACTCAAACTTTGACAGCTCGCTCCCATCTCGACAATGTCAATATCCTAAGTCCCTCTTGTACCCTATAAAGCCTTCACACACTCTGTTCCTTTCATTTCTCTCTTTTTCTACATTCAAAACCTCCTTTCTTTCATTAAAAGCTAAAACTGTCATTCTCTTTCCATTACCCCTGTCGCGGTCTTACACAGAACTTAGGATATCTACACCATCTTCTAGATGAGGAACGAAACAATTAGACTCAATCTCTATTTACATTGTAAGAATGATAAAGCTTTATATCTGACATAACCCCAAAATCCAAAAGTGTCTTTAATTTACTTTTCTCTTGTTAACTATAAACCCTCTTAATTTTGGCTGAAGCAATCTCAATTTATTATCAAAGTCACAATAATTTGAACATAAAAACCAATGCCGCCTCAATAGTAATCCAACAATGAATAGATTAACATAAAGTGATTTTAGTTCGTAAATAACTCTCACAAAGAGGTTATGTTTTTCTTGGACAAAAATTACTAATATTCAAAGTACAATTCAACACATTCTAGAGAATTACAATCAGACTTTCGCAAAAAGTCAAAGATGAATTTACTCATATAATTCCCTTTTCTTTCTTTTTTTTTTGTATTTTTTTTTTTTTATCTTTCATATTTTTTTTTGTATATTTTTTTTTTGTGTTCAACATATTTTTTTTTCTTTCTTTTATTTTTTTCGCTGTATTTTAATATTTTTTTTCTTTCCCTTTGTATTTTTTTTTCAGTCATGTTTTTTTTATTTTTATATATATATATTTTTTTCATTTTTCTTTTCTCATTTTTTCTTTCAATTACATATTAAAAGTTCTAATATTTAAATTAGATATTAACATTATGAATGGACGGGAAATTCTAATCTTAATCGTAGAAAATTTAACACTAAATAAAGCCCCAAGAGTCAAACATCAGTCAACCAATTCCCAAAATGATAGGTTAGACACCATTTACAAATATTATTCGTATACCTAGAAGTCTAATATTTAAACGATTTAACATAAAATAAACAATATACAAAAGGAAAAGGAAAACATACTGTTAAAACAGGACCTAAATCACAATTCAAATGGCAACCTTATAATATTTATACCTATACAAAGTTAATATTTTTCATAAATCTAAGAAAAGAGCCAAAAGTTATGACAAATTCCAAGCATCCTGAAATCTGATTTAAAACTGTATAGTGTTTTTTTTTTTTTTTATATATATATCTAGTGACGCGCTCCGATTTCGCACAAGTGTAAGCCCGGTCATAGGCCTCGCCACCAAGACCCGCTCCTGAACCTCAAACTTCATCAAAATTAGTTCAGCCGCTCACTCACCGTTTAAACCATTGATGACAAACATTTCAAAACCAAAATCAGCCAAATCGGCCCAGCCGTTCTCGAGCTTTAACGAGTCTAATGAATATCGATTGATTTTTATAAATAAATGTTATTAACTATAAGGTAGATGATCTATGATTTAATTTTAACCAAACCCCAATCTATAAAAATTTAAAATCTTTTGCAAATACTTGATTCACCCTATAGATTCACTGGCATAAATCACACAAAAATAATTAATTTTATTCGATGATGATGATGATGTAAACATAGGAGTGATTTAAATTAATTTATAATCTAATTTATTTCCCTAAAACACCAGATATAGATTAGCGAAAATCCCATCGAATTTGGTTTAGCCAATCCGAAATAGCTAAAATCTTACAATATTATACATAAACACCACTTCATTATAATCTTTGATCACATAATTACCCCTTTCAAGTATACAAAATAACTTCTAAAACGCATTACCCACCTGTACTGTACTGTTTGACAATTCATTTTGCAATTTCCTATAAAATCTTACAAAGTCAACTCTATTAAGCCTGAATTTAACATAAATACAAACAGTACCTACACAAACAATTTCAATAAAACTACGTTTTGTAATAATTAGTTGCATTTATGACAATGAGCTATTCCCTTACTGAAACCTTAATAAATAACCTCATATGTACCAATTCTAATTTCAAAACGCCCTCAACATCAACAGATACTTTCTAAAATGAATTCCACCGGATTTGGTTCAGCCGTCCTAGATTACTCGGAGAACAAACATACATCGCCCTATATGCTATGAAATTATAAGAGTATATTTTTTCCTAATCTTACCAACCATATACCCCCTTTTTTATTTTTCATTAAATAAATAAAAATTTACTTGCCGGAAAATATCACCCTTTTTACCTTATTTGAATGTAATCCTGTTCAACTATGTTTCACATACTTAGTTCACACTGTATAACAAGCCCTTTTAATTACCTAACGTTAATTCACCTGTATGAAAAACGTGTTCTCCTCCTTTTTTTTTTTCTTCTCACTAATTACCGCCTAAGATTTCTCTATGTCGTAATAACTAGAACACATTCGCTACTCTAGAATATAAAGCGTTTTACTATAACCTTAACATTTTTGGGTATTTATAAAATTTAAATATCATCCATACTAATCTTACTACAAGCTCAATATTTCTTTCTTAACCTATTTCTGCTTTCAAACTAAAACATAAATTAAACGCACAAAAATAACATATGTCGTTGACGGGATTCGAACCCACGACCCATTCTCCAACTCCGAACATAGAACGCATTAGGCCAGTCGTCGCTTCCAGGAGACGCCGAATTACGTCTAATCTACGTATCTAACAATCCTTATACACTCCGTTGTCAGCTCCGATATCATAATATTTTTATTCTCTTGACGTTGATAACCGTTGACAAGTGACATGATGTAACAAACCTACATGTGTCAATACTAATCATAAATCGTATTTTTTTTTCAGCAAGAGCCTTTGTCACAAAGGTCAGACTTTCCATATCTATCGACCCTACAGTTCATCAAATCCGTTAAGTCAGAAAATTGTTTTATCTTCCCCGTTTTTTTTCTATTAACAAATTTTATAAAGGCAAAGTAATTTTATCCTATAATAACACAACTTGAAACAATAACCGATAACAACCCTACAACAAAACGTTTTGTTCTACTACCTACTACGTTTTCGAACAAAACTTTTTTGTTCGAAATCATATCACGAAATGAATACGTCATTAAATTTATTATTTCCTCTTTAGTGACCTTGAATACCCAATTTCTTCAACCAGATATATGATAGTTTTATATTACCTTTTCACCGCTTTTACCCAGAAATAAAACTCCTTACCTTAAAAATAAAATACAGCTACTATAAAGTTTGAAGTCCAATTGATTACGATAATCTAACAATAACAATTAATACGTCTATAGTGTAGTCTAATTTTAAAATTTTAGTATGTAATTAATGATTAAACGAACTAACAAGTTTTCAACAGAATATAGTTACAAAATTACCTACAATAAATTATGACACCCGTTAAACCTTTTCGTCTCCGTTCTTCACAGACAACAAATTGTACAGATTTAAAGAAAAGATTTCCTTGAATCTGTACTTTCCTGCCTTAATTTAGAATGAGTCTCTGAACTACAAATAATTAATCGATTTACAATTATAATTGACCTAAGTTTTATTTTTATTTGCTTCTAACACACAACTAAGAGTAATAATATTTAACCTAAATTGACTCCCTGCTAAAATGTAAATTTTACTATAGTAAGATTATACGAACATAGAATTATTTAAAAAATATATTTTCTCTTCCTTACCGCGTGTTAAGTGTGTTTAACGTGGGCCTAAACACAACGTGTTACATGTTTACGTGTTTACTTCAATATCTTTAAAGACTTTATTTTATCTGTGGTCTAGTCTATTCCTAAATTTGACAAGTAAACAAAAAAAACATTTTTTATTTTGTTCACTGTCCCACTTTCACTCTACTCTGGGCAAGCTAAAGCCTTAAAGACCAAACCCCTTTCCGTGACTTCCCGAAGAAATTATGCAGATAACCATGGTAAAATAATTTAATGTAATAATTTGTAAATAAATAAATAGTCAGTCTAAAATACTACAAACCAAGTTCCCCGAATCTATTAATTTTCAAGTAAGAATAGCGTATTTGTCAACTGGATGGTAAAATTAAAATTTCCTATGTCATGGCAACTATTATTTTTAGTTCCAAAGATTCCCACCTGTGGCTCTAGTAGTCATACTGTTATGAGTTTGTTATTTTCCGAGTTCATTTCTCTAAATTATATTGCAAAGAAAGTTTTTAACCCTGTAAAACGCAATAAAACATTTTGCAAATGCTACCACAACTAAATTCAACCCACAGTGCAAGCACACACCCCATACAAAGCTGAAATTCCATTTAACCTTTCTACTAACCGTAAGTGTACAAACACTTTGTTGACTTTATTGTAAGCTAAATTCAATCTTTCACTGAATTTTACTAACTCAAAGTAAAAATACCACCTTATTCCTGATTCTAATATCCTACTGTAAACAGTTTACTGGACGCTTTTATGAATATTACAAATATTTAATTTCAAATAACCTTGAACCTTTGACCTAAACCTTGACCTTTGAGCTCAAACTACCCTAGAAATTCTTTTGCTGTTTTAAAGTTATAGAACCTTGTAAAACCCAAAAACTCAAGTTATATTCTACATTTCTAATTGATTTTAATTGTATTAAAAGAACCTTAGTATATTTTTAGCAACTTTTTTTTTCAAAGTATGATTTAATATAATGTACCAGAATTTAGTTATTGCCGAGCTATAATTTTCCAATTTCTTCCTTTTCAGGCATACTTAAATAGTTGTGTCAACCCGATTTGACCAATCCAAACTTACATAGTAACCTTGAAAACTCTACCCAAATTAAGAAAGATTTCCTATCCTAACGCTGGGATAATGATAAAGAACTCAAGCAACCTGGTATGTATATTTCTAGCACTTAATGTTTAGGTACCTATTAATATGACTTAGCTAGCCCTGGTTTTATACTCATAATCTCCTATATGGTTCAAAGGAAGTCATCACATAACACAATTTGTTGATTTCAGATATATTTTTCTACAAAATGCCTGGAATCTGCTCGAAATGTCTCCTACCTGCTTCTCTGCTGCTTTGAAAATCTTCACAAAAACCCGCTACTAGTCTAATCTTAATTTGTGCTTAAAGAAATAAACACCTCCTTAGTTCCGTTTTCATTTGTCAAGACACTAGGCAGGTATAGGCTTGTAACTTGATACAATTTCTCATAATTCCTCTAACAGATATCTACCTAGACAACTGAATGTTATTAGATCATATGCTATATATACCTGTGCATTAAACAATAACCTTTCCTTCTGAATAGTTGGGTAAAATACTCCTAACTTAGCCTGATAACTACCTTTACCTTTAACTACCTTACTTTTGTTAGACTTTCTCGAACCTTATTATCTATATTTCATCGTATCTCCTAGCCCACCAGTGACTGTAACGCTCTAACGACTCACTCAAAAGAACCATCTACATTCTAATCAACCTCAAACCCTGAAGCTAATCCTGGTGCACGGCATAACCATATTGTAACGCTCGCCCTCCTAACCTAATTAACTTAACTAACTTACTAACTTAACTCTAAATAACTCTAATATCCTAGCTCGTAGTTAAAGGTTGATGAAGATATTATGATCCTAATCACTAACTAATTAATTTAACCAAATACTAACCTAGCTTACAATATTAACCTAGCCCTAAAGGTTTATGAATTTTAATAGTTTATGAAGATATTATTTTATCATAAGAATTATAGTAACCTAAGGTTAGTAAGAAAGTCTAGGTAAAGAAGGAAACGTTAATAGCTAAACCTAAAAATTAGATATTAAATCTTCTAGATTTCTATATGATGATTAATAATTGAAATACCTCCCTGCAGATAAAACCTGTACCTTATAAGTTCTAGTATTTAAGACTTCCTTAGCTATAACAGTACCTTATCTAAGTCCTAACTCAACCTGTACTATATTATAAATGTAACTTATATTATGGCCATGTGATCAAGTGGTTAGAGAACCTGACGTTGTAGATCCGCTGCAACCTTGGATAGAGGTTTGGGTGTGTCCTAACTCAAATATTCCTACTTCTACCTTCCAATATAGTTCAATTACTAGTTTTACACTAAACTTAAAAGCTGAAACCTATTACTATTATTTTCTCTTGAACCTAACATCATTAACCGCCTTACTAAAGTTTAATTTCAGTTATTTCTATATCTGCCTAAGTGTTAATCTAGTAAACTTCAATTAGGTACTCATATTACTTTTATTTAGGAATCAATACAAGCTTGATCACAACTTGAACCTCTCTAATAACCGTTTCCTAGGTTACTTATCAAACATACATACTAAACCTTCATTTTACAACCTACTTGTTACATAGTTAAAGTTGAACCTAACCATAATTTAGAGAATCATAATTCCAACCTAGGTACTCTGTATTTGGTTTCTTATCCTAACGTGTTATACTACTGACGACTTATTTAAGACCTAAAAATGTTATAGAAATCTACCTAAGTGAAGTAGTGAGGAAAATATTGAAAGGAGATTGAGCGTTGATTACTTGTGTTACCTAAGTGTAGATATTAAACAAATCATTGAGAAAACATTGCAAGGTGATTTTATAGTTAATATTTAGATTTTAGTATAATAAATTAATGTTTTTTATTGAGACTTGGAAAACTACCAACAAAGGTGATTTTATAGTTTGTATTTAGACTTCAGTATAATAAATTAATGTTTTTTAGTTGAGACTTGGAAAACTACCGACAAAGATGATTTTATAGTTTGTACTTAGACTTCAGTATAATAAATTAATGTTTTTTAGTTGAGACTTGGAAAACTACCAACAAAGGTGATTTTATAGTTTGTATTTAGGGTTCAGTATAATAAATTAATGGTTTTTAGTTGAGACTTGGAAAACTACCGACAAAGATGATTTTATAGTTTGTACTTAGACTTCAGTATAATAAATTAATGTTTTTTAGTTGAGACTTGGAAAACGGAGCCCCTCCACCGCTCCGCTTGGTGAACAACGACTACCCGACGGTTTGTCCTCCCGTCTCATAAAACAGTCAGAATAATGTTATCTTATTCTTATGCGACTGCAAACTTTATCAAATCTTTGCACAGACCCTAAGAAGGTGCTCTGTGCTAATGCAAAATTTACCACCATGTTCGTAAACCCTATACGCTAGCAGAAGAACTGGCAAAGAAACTGCCGCGCTTTATTACAAATTTAGCAAATAGAATGCAGTCCTCAGGTTAAATTACTGAATACTCAATCTAGACATTCAAGTGTAACATGATTTTAGTGTAAAAGGTAAGTAACCTTCCCGTTAGCTCTTCAAATTGGCCATCTCAATCAGGACTTCCTTTAAGAGAGTTTATATTTGAACAAGCCAGTATTACTAAATCAGTAACAATGTAAAGGCGCCCTTTAAGTTTTCTATAACCAAGGGGTAACCTAGAGACAACCGCTCTGTGTACCATTCAGCTATACTTAGCTTAGGTACCTTCTATGGAACCCAAATAATGTGAGATGTAGAAGAAAGTCCGTCATATAAACTTTCAATTTGAAGAGGTTCATTTAGTAATTTCTTTGATGTTAATACTGAGAATTATATTTCTCTTAAGATCATGTTAGACCTGGCCGTCCCTGAATTTCCAATAATTCAATTATATGCAAACAATAATACATGTCAATCTCCTTTACAAATTCCTCATTTTCTAAGAAAAATTATGATTTTTATAAATCAAATAATTTCAGGAGTTACCAAAACCTGAATAATCATTAAACCATTAGATACTAGTTGGGTTTTCTGACTGTCTTACAGTTTTAAGGTAAATAGAAATTCTTCATCTACCTTCACAAAATTATGAAATTAGCTTTAGACTTAGTTAAAGACTAGAAGTGAATTGCTTGTCTAAGCAACCTTCACTAAATCTCTTTAGACAGAATCTCATTTAATTCCACAAAATAACCAACAGTATCAGTCACATATAGATTTCTATCTATATTCGATGACTACACTGCAAGCTACAAATAGCTACAAATGACTAATTATGAATATAACTTTAAAATCCCAACTAGCAAATCTAATAATCTAATTCAACACCTTTTACTGGATTATCTCCAATAAGCTAAAACAGGAACAAGCTGAAAGAAAAACCCCTACAAGTCCCTAGGTTTCCCTATGTCTTGACGATCTGATACCCTCGCATACTTTGAAGATATCGGATCCCCGAGATCAACCTCAAAAAACCTACACCTGGTACCCTCAACTATTCTGGAGATACACCATAACTCAAACAAAGAACAAACGAGTTCTTTAATTAACTAGACACAATAAAAAAAAACCCACCCCTTCCCTAACAACAGAGTTATACGGGTTGCTAATTGGCCGAGTGCAGAACTCTGACTAAACTGTAAGGACCTGACATGGGTGACTAGTCCACGAACCTATAGTCACTACCTACAGCCCTACAGGTAAGCTCAAAGGAACCGAAGTTCCGGGAGGCTTCTTAAAACAGAACGGACCTCCCTTGGGGATAGAGCTTATTGACCCTCCTAACGTAAAGACAGATCATGTGAAAGCATGTAGGCGGACGGAGACTAGCCTACGGCTAACCAGTCCCGCTAGGATATAGTATCACAACCTGTTAAGGTGATTCCAGAGGTCCGTACCCCCATCCAAACTACAGTCAATCACACAACCTGGAGACTGGATCGATGCCTCATTTAAGCGGCTAAAATCGACCTTGGGATCGTCTCAAAGTTCCCAAGTCCTAACTATCGCGGAGAGGAGATGAACGGCCTTCGTAAGTGGTCACAGTGAGGTTCAGCGAAGGCAGTCCATTATTTCAAACCATGTTGAAATGAATCGCAATTGTCCAATATTTCAAATACAAGTCATTTAAATGACTAAATGAGTTTACCCAACGCGTAAGAAAACCCTTAAGAAGCTACTTTTACTTGTAAGAAAAATTTTAACAAACTACCTTCACCCATAAGAAAAAGAATCTAATTCTCAAAAGTACGAGGCCAACTTCCACGTAGCAACACGGAATATCGTTCACACCTCGAACTGAGTTCAAATTACTGAAAAACTTCTAAGCAAAAAGAATTTAATAAAACTCTGTGACATAATTGAAATCTGTGTTAAGTCGGGCAGAGCTTCACCTTTAAATTCACAAAGAAACGCAAAAGACTCTAAAATATATTGGACAACACGACAGGGTCACGACTAAGTACAGAATGAATCGACGCGCCTCTGCTACCCCCTTATATACCCTTCGTCTTTAAGGTTCATAATGCTACAACAAGCGGCTTTGTCACAAAAGTATCGGAACTATTGAAACTATCAGAAGTATCAAAAGTTTCAATAGTATTGAAACATTTCGACCAATCAGAGAGCCGGATTTTGTAAACATTGTTAGCTTCAATACTCTCGACACAGTGGCCCCTCCACCGCTTCGCCATTTTGTCTGTCATTCTAAGTAGCCTGTGCATCAAGATTTTGCAACTGAATAAACAAAACTAAATAATTATCAAGTTAAATTGTTGTAAATCTTTGGAACTATTATCAATTAAGGTATGTAACTTATTTGATTATTTATTTTTATAGTAAAGGAAACCATCGTATAAAATTTTGTAGGTTATCATTTTGTAAACAAACTAAAACTGCTTTACATATTTCTTTGAGATCCCTGTCTAAATATAATGTCCTACCCTATCTCCCTTCATTCTATACAATCTCTAATCATAGGAGTAAAACATTTGTCAAAGTCCTGTTATTGTAACTAAAATTTTAGAAGCAAATTACATTTCAAAGCAACGATTCCCCGAGCTAAGTCGAGAGCAAGCTGTCCAGCCTCTCTGCTCATTTCCAGCAGCTGCACAAACCGCATACAAACGTCCTTTATGTCTTACTAATCTATGTAGACCTGGGTTAGTAGTGTAGACATGTTGTAACGGTGACTTCTTCTCAATTTCAGGATTCTGTAGCATCCCATTAATCTGATGATATCTGATCCGAAGTTCGCATCTTAACTCAACTATAAGGATGCCTGACATGAACCTGTGTTCAAACAACCTAAGCTACTTTTCAACACAAAGGTAATTTTTATCCTAAAATTATATTTACTAATACTTAAACCAAGTAATAACACACAGGTGCTATTAACCAATAATCATATGTCAAGGAAAGGCAACTTACTTACCTTTATCTATCAGTTTAAGCTATAAAATAACATTGGACTGAAGATAATACATAACTGTGAATGATCACCAATACTGTACAGAGTTGACACAATATTTTTTGTAATGAACCATTTAGTTTTCTAACAGTATAAAGCAAAGAAGTGAAGTCTCTTCACTCCTACAAATTCTTAGCGAAACAACAAAGGTCAATGGTTATTTAAAACAGTATCAAAATTTGTCAAATATAACTTAACAAACGTAAATAACATAAGATAATGTTTTACTTCTAGCGTTCCACAACCTGTAAGCTGCAAGCTCACATAACCCATGTCTAGTGTATAAACAACCATTTAAGGTTTCTTGTGTCCCATTATGTTGTGTTATGTAGCTACCCTTATTTAATAGGTGATTTTGTTACTATTTCAGGTCATCGACCCTGTTCAGTCTACATCTTCTTAGCTTCATGAAATCCAGTCCGATGCCCATAGTCCAATGCAACCAATGCAGAATCGTGGTCCAACGGAACTGCTTCCACAAACTTCAGATAATACTCACTACAAACCAACTTCTAAACGGATAGTGACTTAGTCGTTAAGTGAATTGTACAAGGTATTCCCATTCTTTTATTATACTTAATTCAACTAATAATTTAGTAGTTCTATTCATTGAATTGGAACAAAAAGGCAGCCTTAGTTCTTCTTAATATAGTAAGGAGAGATATTTTTCTACCGCCTGTCCACAAGGATTCTATAAAACAGTATAAAACTGTTATTAATTTATTAATATAGAATTCCTTTAGTTTTTCATTGATAGAATTAATATGGACACAGCCAATCAAACATACATCAATTTAAATTGAATATTTTAGTTGTAAACTAAAGTTTAAATGTTGTGAAAGGTAACGGACCCCATTCTGGACCGTCACACAACGTGGAAAATCATGTCAAGATATTGTTGAGATATCTTTTTATTTGTTTTGATCTAGACATGACATGAACCTACCTGAACTTTTAACTGAACCTCTTTGCTTTTTAAAGATGCTATTCCATAAAAAGTAGGCCTTTTTTGACAAACTATTATGAAACATATAGTTAAAATGTAAGTAAGTGCAAATTCGTTAAAATTAAAAAGTCCCTATATATGTTTTGCTATCTTTACCTACCAATATCCCACTGTAATAAGTGCCACTAGTTCCGCGCCAATAACTGTAGTATCAAGTATCAAATATCGATCATCGTCTGCGCACATCACTGAGAGAGAGAGAGAGAGAAGAGAGAGGGAGAGGTGTAACATTGGTGTCAATCACAACATTTGTACGCCGTACCTGGCAAGGACATGAGATACGTTTCCATTCTTACGACTTTATATGTATGTGTACCTACCATGTTCTGACAAATAAATAATTTGATGTGAACCACTTGGGGTTTCACCACAGTTTCATACTTTGGGGTTTGATTTGAACTGTAACAGGCATACTATGAAGTAGTCTTGCGCATAAGTAGTTCGCGACGGGGAGCGCTCAGTTTAGTTCGCAGCTCCACAGTAGAAGTGCAGATTTAGGCAATTGAAGTTTGTGTCTGCGCCCCAGGGCCTCACTCCGGTATTTCAAGGAGCTTCGTTGGCTCGAGTAGATGCTGGTAAGGAGAAATGCAGAATACATCTCAAGCGGGAATTCAGCCGGGATTTATCGCCCACACCTTTCTCATCATATAAACTTCATTAAAATGTATTCTATCACCAAAATCCCGCAGTATACCCAGAACCACAAAGAGGACGACGAGGAAGAGGAGGAGAAACAAGTATGGAAAAATAAATACAGAATCATAATGAAAAAAGTGGGAAGGAGTGAATGTGAAGTAATGAACGAAAATGCTGTTACAAAAGCTGAAGCATTTTAAAATTTTACTTCTCCAAAATAACAGTTATGACTTCATTGGTGTCCAAAAGGTGTCAGAATCATAGCTGAGAACACTCTTGATCCTGTCACCATTCAAACAGAAAAAAACTAAATCAAAATTGGTTCAGCTGTTTGGGAGCACAGACACACACGTCACACGAAAAACTTGTACACCCCTCTTTTTGCGTCGGGGTTGAAATACAAGAATTACTAATTGATAAAAAGTGGATCACATTAAAAACCGACTTCAAAATTAGTAAATACGCAATTTCGTTTACTTGGATGACATGTTTTTTATTTATTTTGATTTAAAAACGAAACTACTAAACCGATTTTAATTAAGTTTTCATGAAACCACCTCTGAAGTATGGCCTACCAAACAAAAAAAGAATCATTTAAATTCAATTTATAATTGGCGGAGAAATCGATGAACATACACTAAAAAATATATAAACAGAACCATAGAACCTTTACCTCGGCCTTTTTTGTAGTCGATTAAAAAGTACCATAAATCTTAAAGCGGTACTAACTATATTACTATTAGAGCCCTAAGTGCTCTTGTTTCCAACTCCGATTCGAAGCAAAAAGCGTGTCTATTAATCTCTCGATGCACCCGCCTTTAATGTTATGGAATTAGTAAAGTATCGATCAGTTTGTCAATGTAGGGTCGGAAAAATAATCTACGTAATAATAATGCAACAATCAATATTTTCTAAAAAGGGGCAAGTGCCTTTATTAACTAAACAAAATACTAGCTAAAACTAACACTAAATAAACAGTTAGACTGTCCATAGACCACTGAAGGTCTAAAGACAATCCAAATGCCACTATCAGTTGGCAGCGTACCCAGCATGCTGGCGGCATTACCACGTTGAATGGCAATGCTTATAATAGGTCGGGGAAAAAGTCTTTTCGTATTTTGTATGTATAAAGTTGTAGTAAAAATCTCATCGGTTGTACTGTTTGTATCTGGCTGGTTTTGATACCATTAAAAATATGATATTTTAAAAAAGGAATACAAAAAGTAAAAAGCATTTTCCCGCCATTTTTCAATTGTTTTTTTGTTTGATAAAATGAGTGAATCTAACGAAGAAATTCGATATATTGTGAAATTTTATTACAAAAAAGGGAAAAATGCGACACAAGCCGCGAATAAAATTTGTGACGTTTATGGACCTAATGCAGTGTCATCAAGAGTAGCACAATGTTGGTTCAAGCGTTTTCAGTCCGGGAATTTTGATGTCAAAGATGCAGCTCGCTCTGGTCGCCCTGTTACGGATAAAGTAGATGCTATTTCTGAAAAAGTGGACCAAGATCGGCATATTAGTAGTTACGACGTAGCTGAAGAACTGGGGATTGACCACAAAACAGTTTTGACCCATTTGAAAAAAACTGGGTATACAAAAAAACTCGATATTTGGGTGCCACACAAGCTCACTGAAAGAAACCAAATGAATCGTGTACTCATTTGCGACTCTCTATTGAAACGTAACGAAACCGAACCGTTTTTGAAAAGATTGATCACTGGTGATGAAAAATGGATCACCTACGACAAGAATGTGCGCAAACGATCATGGTCAAAGGGCAGTGAAGCACCACAGACTGTAGCGAAACCCGGATTAACACGTAATAAGGTGATGCTGTGTGTATGGTGGGATTGGCAGGGCATCGTTCATTATGAGCTTTTACCGCCGGGCAAAACTATCGATTCGGATCTCTACTGCCAACAGCAGATGAGACTCAAACAAGAAATTGAGAAAAAACGGCCGGAATTGATCAACAGAAAGAGTGTGGTCTTTCATCATGATAACGCCAGACCGCACACATCTTTGGCCACTCAGCAAAAATTTAGAGAGCTTGGTTGGGAAGTGTTAATGCATCCACCATATAGCCCTGACCTTGCACCCTCAGATTTCCACCTGTTTCGATCTCTTCAGAATTCTTTGGGTAGTGTTAGATTAACATCAAGAGAGGACTGTCAAAACTACTTGTTGCATTTTTTTGATCAGAAGTCCCAAAAATTCTACAGCAACGGGATCATGTCACTACCTACAAGATGGCAACAAGTTACCGAACAAAATGGCACATATATATTATACTCAATACTCAATACTCAATTTATTTATTGCGATATATGTATGCATGCAGACCTTAAATAACATGTTTTTGTCTTAACACATCTTAAATACATGTAGTACATATGACCCTGTTAGGGTATGGCAACAGAAAGAACAGAACGGTCTATTTGTAAATCATCGAAATTATCCTTAAAAAATTCGTCTAGGGTATAGTAACATTTTGATTCTAGGAAAGTTTTGAGAACATTAGTGAAGCTGGGTTCTTTTTCTATGTCTTTTATTATATTTGGTAGCTTATTGTATATTTTTACGGCCATAGTTGTAGGGCCTGAGCTATGAATTACTAGATTAGATTTCGGTTCGATAAGTTTATGCCTATATTGTGATCTGATTTTTCGAGGCTTGTCAATTGCTCTTTTAAAGAAGTCGGGGTATTTTTTAACAAATTTGCTTATTTCTAATATGTAAATTGATGTCAAGGACAGGATTTTAAATTTAATGAAGTAGGGCTTATGAAAATTTGTTATAGTTATATCAGGGGATTTTATATTGGCCAGAATACGGATACACTTTTTCTGGGCAATGAAGAGATCTAATGCGTTTACGCTGTTTCCCCATAATATAATGCCGTACCTGAGCCACGAGTAGGCATATGCATAGTATGCAGTAATGGCTGTTTTCTGATCCGTAGCTCGTCGTAGTTCTGTCAGCGCATAAGTGAAACTGCTCAATTTCATTTTGATTTTTTGTATGTGCGTTTTCCAGTTTAAATGTGAGTCAAGTTCTAAACCTAGCAGTGAAGTCGCATCTACGCATTTTAATATATTGTTATTATAAGAAAAATGTATGTCAAGGGGAGCTTTTTGGTGAGGTCTAAATTGTATTATTTTTGTTTTGTCAAAATTTAATTCAAGATTATGATCATTCATCCAATTAATTATATTTTTAAAAATGTCAACTAAATTATTATTTAAATTTAAATTGTTTCTACAAGATGTCAGGATTGAAATATCATCCGCGAAAAGGACGCAGGACTCGTTTATAACTTTAGGCAGGTCATTTATATATATCAAAAATAGGATACACCCGATGACACTTCCCTGAGGAATAGAGTGGTTAATTTTAGTGGCTAAAGATCTTACTATTTTTATTATTTTGGCTTCATGGTCAAAGTTTTCGATTTCTACATACTGCTCACGATTACTTAAATATGATCTGAACCAATCATGTGCTACTCCACGAATTCCGATGTCATGTAGTTTATCCAGTAGTATGTTGTATTGGACTTTGTCATAGGCTTTTGTCATGTCTAATAAGATTCCTACCGCGTATTCTTTATTGTCAATTATGTTTAGTATTTGTTGGACGTATTTATAAACCGCCAATATCGTTGATCGGTTTTTTCGGAACCCGTATTGGGAATCATCAAACAGTATAAATTTTTCACAGAAGGAGTTTAGGCGTTTTTGCATCACCTTTTCAAATATTTTAGAGGAAGTGGGCAAGAGCGCAATAGGTCTGTAATTGTCGGCATTCAGCTTTGATGCCTTTTTATGAACTGGTTTAATAACAGAAGTTTTTAGCAAGTCGGGAAATGTACCTTCAATAAAGGATTGATTAACTAGCAGGTAATAAGGTAAAGTTAACTCTTCTGCACATTTTTTTATTAATGAGGGTGGCAGCTCGTCCAAACCATAGCTAAATTTATTTTTTAGGTGTTTAATTATTTGGTAAATTTCTTGTGGATCTGCAGGGCTTAGAAACATTGTATTATTAGTACGTTGGAGTGGCGGCGGACGCGGGCGCGGGGAGGCACGAGCCTCCGTCCCTCCCGCCGGCTGCTTACTCACACCGACAGACGCAAAATGCTGGTTAAATGTATTAGCTACCTGGACCGGGTCAGCGATTATATTGTTATTTATTTTTAGTTTGACATTATTTTTAGTTTTTTTCAAATACTTATTTGTACGTTCCTTTATAATATTCCACATGCACTTAGTTTTATTTTCGGAGTTATTCATTTTATATATATATTGGTTTCTTTTTGATTTAATAACTGTTTGTTTTAATAATTTTGCATAAGATTTATAATATCTAGTTAGGGTAGGGTGTTTACAGGGCATAACTAGTGGTTTAAGTAGTCGTTTATTTCTACATGAAGTTTTTATGCCTCGCGTTAACCAGTTATAGTTTTTATGTTTATTTAGACTTATGTATTTTTTGGGTATACATCGATCCAGGATTTCTTTTAATGTGTTACTAAATATTGTGTAATTTTCATTTACCGTTTTATTTGACTCCATGTCCAGTAGTTTTGTCCAATCAATTTTTTTTAATTCGGTTTTAAATTTTTCGGTATTTTGGTTATTATAAAGTCGTTTTTTTGTTTTCCATACTATCGGTTTATTATTAGTATTTATTTCATTCTTTACATTTATTGTTGTACCTAGGTGATCAGAAAACCCGAAATTTTTGACTGAGACACAAACTTTTTCTTTATTACAGTTAGCAAATACTAGATCTAGACATGTTGCTGAAGTGAAAGTGGTACGGGTTGGTTCATTTACATATTGACGGAAATTATTTTCTAGCATTACTTCGAGTAATTTGGATGATTTTGCGGAATTATGGAGCACGTCTAAATTAAAATCTCCGCCTATTATTACATCCGAGAAATTGAATTTATTTTTAATTAGTAATAAAAGCAAATTTAGTTGATTATAAAATAGGTCGCCCTGCCTGCCGTTCCAGTAAATTATAATTAGGAGTAAGTTGATTTTATTGATTAGTACTGCACATATTTCTATTACATATTCTATTGATAATTGTGCTATTTCTGTTATCTCTGTGTATTCAAAATCGTCGCGCAGGAGTATTATCGTCCCCCCACCCCTTTGTTGTTGCCTGCAGAACGCTGCAACTTTATTATACCCCATGCAGTTAAACAGTTCAAGCTTGGCTTCGGAAAGCCATGTCTCCGTCGCGCATAACGCGTGTATATACAAATTATTTTCTTGTAGAAAAGCCTGTACAATATCTCGTTTACCATACAAGCTCTGCATATTCTGAATCAGTATACTGAAGTCAACGAAAATTAGACTTTTGTGAGTGAGGTGATGTCGTTTTCGAAACATGTTGTTGTGAGTGTTGTGCTTGTTCTTGTGTGAGAGCCGGCTCGTCGTCAGTGGAGGTATGCAGTACAGATGACGTTCGCTGGGCTGGTCGGCTTGACAATGTTTTCCGAATATGTGAGTAGTCGTGTGTTATGTTTCCATCTACGATAAGTGTGTTGTTTCTGATGATGGCAGATAAGATATAATTAAATGTAATTAAACTTGAAAAAAATATGTCTTGAATTTGTTTAAAAAATACGAAGAAACTTTTTCCCCGACCTTATACGTTGAGCCAGATACACGCCAGCATTTTAGTCACGCGTCGCGTTAACCAGACGCTCTGAAAGATTTTTGAAAATGAATGATAATTAACTTTTGTAGAAATCTAACATTGGAAATTTGAAGCGGTGGCGGCCGCGTGGTTACTTATGCGTATTACAATCCGACGGCACCTTATTCGATCCTTGGCTATTAATTATTTTATACTTCAATAAATGGTGTGCAGTTTCGATGCCATCGCTTAAAAACAGTGAAAGAAAAAAACGGTGAGGAAATCGGTATGTCCAAGAACCTCAAAAAAAGTTCTAAGACATTATTATAACATGCACTAACATATACTGGGCCAGCATGGTGGATTATGGCCCATCTTTCTCTGAGAGAGGGCCTTTGTACCAGCAGTGGAATACGATTGTTTGATAATGATCATGAACATCGAAAATTTGCTAACTTAAATAATTAGTAATTATTGGTAAATAGATACAATTATATGTATGTAAATTTATAATTTGTAATGAACATGTTTTGTATAAGAAGTGATTTGTAAATTGTACCAATTATTATTCATAATATTATTTACTAGCCGTCCGCCCCGGCTTCGCACGAGTGTAAGCTCGGCCTTCGGCCTCGCTACAAAATATAATATAGCCTATGTCACCCGGGGATAGTGTAGCTTCCCAACAGTGAAAGAATTTTTTAAATCGGTTCAGTAGTTTCGGAGCCTATTCATTACAAACATAGAAAAATAGGTACAAATCTTTCCTCTTTATAATATTAGTGTAGATTAAGTATTTCATTATGCACATATATCTTTGAAAAGTTGCTTCCAATCGTCACCAATAGTGTAATTAAGCTGTACATTTGCTCAAAATACATTACCAGTTACTCATCATCAGCCAGAAAAGGCCCTATGCTGAACATAGGCATTCTGACCGACAGCCTGACATCTGCATCCACTGAATGCCCGCGACTTTCGCAATGTCGTCGGTCCATCTAGTGGGAGACCTACGCTGCGTCTTCCGGTTCGTGGTCCAGTTACTATAAATACCTACATAAATAAGTGCAGACAAATTAAAATTTTAATACTTTTTTATCTAATGCAGCATGTTTTAATCCACAAAAAGAGATCATGTATGAATCCATTGTTGGTTAAGTATTTTTTTTTTACTAAATTTGTTTCTCAGCATTTGCTATATTATACCAAGACTTGTACAGTGTGCACGGTTTTAGAATACGGCGTACCGCAAGGACCGTTTTGCAGAACATCTCTGTAGAAAAACTTGACAATTCTTACGAAGGTTAAGTTTGATATAAAAACAATGACCATTGAATTGAAGCTGCTCATTCAAGCAGAGCAATCTCAGCTAAGTGAAAGAGCATCGTAATATACTTTCTATATTTCCCTCTAACAGCGAGCTCAAAGCAACAATACTTTACCGCTATACCCGGGCTTTCATTGCATTTCACATAAAACACGGCTTTATTGCAAATGGTATGCTACCGTGGAACATCAAACAGTGACTAAGAGACAGTATGTATGAAAGTGTGACGTCACAGCATGCGCAATAATAGTGTACCACAGTGTGCATTGCGTGGATATAAAGGCGCAGTTTCATTACTGGGCACAGTGATTATTTTTAATGAATGTTTTTAGCTGTTGGCCTCAGACGGCATCTACAGTGTGATCGGGTAGTCGGCAAACACAGGATGGCGTTGAACCCAGTGAGATGTAATATAATAGAGACGTTATAGATGAACAAAACTAACTAACTAAAAGTGGCGCCCGGTTCGCGGCCGCCGTGGTGATTGGCGGAATTCGGCTTTGTTCGTCGATTATGCTGCGATCTCTATCACTCTCTCACACAAGACGATCTACATATCTCGCTCATAGACTTCGTTGTGACAACAGCCGCCTAAGATAAAACAATTCATTATATTTTTCTGTTATAATAAAAAATACGGTAATTAAGCGTGAAATTAAACCTTTTTCTTGTCTCTCACAGAATGTGTGTAGTTTGTGCAGTTTATACAGACACAGGAAGGCATTTTATTACAACTATTTTTGCTAAAACACTCTATTAGCTGCGATTTTTGCTGGACAAGAACCCGCAACATAAGAAAGAATCAGAACAACAATTCAGCACCAAAGTTTAGAGCACTGTTGGGTAGAACAAAGTAATGATCAACTATATTAAAATTTATCTACTAAGTCATTCTATCAAACAGCAACTTCTTCAACACAATTTTATATCTAATTCTGGCCATAAACTGCTCCTCGAACTCCGCCGGCCGATTACTGCACAATCTTGGCACTATCCACCTCCTAGTACGGGTCTCATAATAATCCCAATTTCCAGTTTGAAGAAGAGCTTGTGAGACTGAGTGGCTTGCATGGCCGTAAAATTTACTCGGCCAGCGCATTGACAACCAACGCATCTGCCTCTGACGTCGCATATCCATGGCGTGCGCGTGGACAGCTATGTGTTGAATTGTTGATATGTATGGTAGCCTGTACTGAACCACGCTAGACACGTGACACACGTAGCTGTGCACAGCTGTCTGTGATGTCATACCACCATATCTACGTTGCTGCCGGCTGCACAGCACACTGGCTACGCCACCATCACGCTTCAGAGTTCAGTTTTTAACCGACTTCCGAAAAGGAGGAGGTTATCAATTCGACTATATTTTATTTTATTATGTTTATTACCTCAGAACTTTCGACTGGGTGAACCGATTTTGATGGTTCTTTTTTTAATTGAAAGTTGGTGCTTCTCGAGTGGTTCCATTTTATTTTGGTCCAGTTCGGTCATTTTTGTGAAGTCGGTTTTTATATTGATAATTATATAACCAAAGAATCTAAGGTATTTTTTAATGTTTGTGCATTGAAAGACATATAGACAGGATATTTATTAGCGACTGGTTTCTTAGGAATATTTTCTGATGATGAAGAAAAGTTTAGACTGAACGTTGCAAGCTTATCAACTGACATTAAGTTACCAAATGATGTACTCCACTCAGACAGACAAATAAACTTTTACAATATTAGCGGTAAGAAATAACTATTTAGATTAAAAATTATGGCAAATGGTAGCAGAGACAGTTTTCTGTAATTTTTTCTGGTTTCCGCAGAATAAACTGCCATGAATCATTTCTGTGTCATAAATTGTGAAGTGGTGGTTAATTTATTAGCAGTTTATTCAGTTTGCGTTATAGTTGGGGTATATTTTTGAGATAACTATCATACTGTGATAGTTAATTAACTAGAGTTGTCGTAAAATCGCTTCCCGAACGCGGCGAGCTCAATACTTTGAAATAAAAACCAGGCAAGTGCTAGTTGAACTTGCGCACAGAAGATTCCGCATTCAAAAATGTGTTTACTCTCATTCATTTTGCAATCTTTAGCGCGCGCCCGACACGCACTTGACTAGAATTTATTATTTGTTAGTGTGTACATAACAATGCCAAGCTTAACGTATTACTGTCTTTACACCAAAGCAAAGATATAATACGGAAAATAATACATTTTGTTGTACGAGGTATACTTACCATGTTTTTTGCGCATCCGCCGTAACATTAGTACATATTTTATACGCTTGGTAGGTGTCTTGTAGATCGCAGTACATTGACCGTGTATTAAAAGGACACTGCTGTCCAAGGGCGGATCCATGGGGGTCATGACCCCCCCCCCCCCCTGGACCCAGCCCATACCTACTTTTTACTTGTATTTATGATTATAAAAATTAAATTATAACTTCTTGTGACTTAACCACGACTGTGTAACCCCTCTGACACCAAAGCTGGATCCGAACTTGCTGCTGCCCATCCTCTGGTAGTTCTTGTCGCAGTTTTAGGACATACCCGGGTCCAAGTTGATTACTTTACACGTCAAAAGAACATCGCTTTATTTGTTATCTTTATTATCTCCGCTTCTTATGCATAAATGCAAATATCTACACTAATATTATAAAGAGGAAAGATTTGTACCTATTTTTGTATGTTTGTAATGAATAGGCTCCGAAACTACTGAACCGATTAGAAAAATTCTTTCACTGTTGGGAAGCTACACTATCCCCGGGTGACATAGGCTATATTATATTTTGTAGCGAGGCCGAAGGCCGAGCTTACACTCGTGCGAAGCCGGGGCGGACGGCTAGTATGCTATAAAATGGTTCACAATTTTCCGTTGATAAAAATATCATGCAACGAGATTTGTTTTAGAATAGGTATCTTAAAGAGCTTTAATGAATAAGAGGGTTGGTACATAACAGCTTAATTCTTAAACGGTAACAATTTAAATGTCATCTAGACAATAATATGTTGGTAGCTCCCTCTTAGCTTAATGATGTCAACGCTGTAATGCTATCACCATAACCGTACAGTTACGTGTAGAAATTGAATAGTATTGTTTTAGCCGGACTGGCGGATTCAGGTATAGCAGAATTCGTAGTTTTGGACCGGATAGTCTAAATACATATTTAGACTATCCGGACTATTAATACATATTTAGACTTTTATTTATTTATTTTGAACTAAACTAACAATTTTTATTGTACTTGAATGCAGATGGCAGGTTGTCGTTCAGTGTGGAGGTTAATGGGGAAGGCCTATGTTCAGCAGTGGACGTCTTACGGCTGATGATGATGATGATAAACAATTTTTATGGTCTGTTCCATGTATCCCTCCCTCATGACCCTAGAGCGGGAAACTCTTGGGGTGTGGATAAAAACTTTCACCGTAACTGTGGAAGTTAAGATGAAATTTTTATTCCATTTTTTTTTCTTTTTTTTTGCTTTATTTGTTTTTGAAAGTTGACGTTTTATGTAACCTAAAGTTGTTTTTGTTATTTGAAAGTTATCGGCTCTTTTATCGTTTTTTTTTGTACAATTTATACTTGCAGTAATTATTAATCAATTACTACCTTAATTTGTCTAAAAATCTCGCCTGAAAGGCTATGTGCATTTATAGATGGATATGTTGATGTGTGTTTGGCTGTGTAGATGTGTGTGTTGATAGTATAGCTTTCTATCAGTTAAATAGATTCTGAATCTGCTCAGTGGTCTAAAATATTATTTACTTGAAAATTTGCTGCGCTCTAGAAAAGTTCTTTAGATGTTAGTCATATGACGCTACGGGTATTTTCATATCTTTAAAACTATCTACCGAATGCAATTTCATTGTTTATTAACATTGTTACAATTAGAATTGCTAAGTGGCCGGATAACTGGCTCATCTCTATCTCTGGAAATGCAATGCTCTTATGTCTGTTTGTTGGTATTCAACTGAATGTAACGTTGTTCCTTCAAGAGCTAATTTCGTGAAGTGACTACTAAGAAGCCAAGCTAAACTGATCTTTTAACTTTGTCAGTTACTTTCCTTACTTACTTATTCTGTATACAGAATTACATTCTAGGTAGATGTGACATGTTAAAAGAGATTTATTATATCATCTACGGAGACTACAGAAAACGTCACAAACTATTACAGCTTCAGTTCTTTTCTTCATAGACTCTAAAACTTCACAAAACAATTCATATCTACATCTTACCTTTTACGCAAATGACTTAGGTATCGCTGAAACTGAATAAGACAAATAAATTAAAACACCAGCATGCACAATAAAGAAAAATAGTAATTTCTTGTGCACTTGAACTTTAAAGTGTACGCAAAAAGAAGTGTCGTGAACATGAAATGTGCATTTATGTGTATTCATGCGCTCAGTACCTTTGTGTGGAGTGTGCATCCTGAACCGTTGTCCTAGCTAAGGGACAAAATGTGACGCGATGCGAAGCTAAGCAACAACAAACAACAAGAAAAATCAATATTATCTAATCAACAAGACATGACTATTGCGACTATTAGTCTAGTCAACAAGTTCAAAAACGTGTTAAATAGAAATAAAGCTCCTAAAAATATGTGCCATAGCTCATTCGATTCGGAATGACGTCTAGAAAAATGTTTTTTAATTTTTTATGTGCTACATAAAAAACTGCAATTGTTATTAACAAAATAAGATAAAAAAAAGGTCTTTAGTTTTTCGTTAATAAGTTTTAAAATAATGATATTTAAGGAATTTTGAAAAAAGATCCTGAAAGAGGAGGAAATTTCCAATAAAAAAGTCCTAACTCCCGGAACTAATGAATGAAATTTCATTTTTAGTTAATTTAAAAAAATTATAATTAACAAAATAATAAACTTTAATTAATTTTTTTTACATAACTTTATTAAGTACCTAAATAAGAAGAGGTCCACGAAGCGAAATTATAGACTAATTATTTAAACTTTTATGCCGTAATTTATAAAAACAGAGATTGGAAAAAAATTAGTTAATTAATAATGGTGTAACTTTTTGAACAATCGTCCAAAAAAATTTTTTCTCCGAGGTTTTTTTCGTTCAAGTGTCTAGATTATACTATAATTTATTCAAATTTTTAAATTGTTATTTAATATTAAAAAAAAATATTTTAGGTGATATACCGGTTTTTTAGACGGCGCGCCTATGCCGTAACGCCCTCGCGGAGCCCTACTTCCAGCGTTAAAAAAAATATATAAATAATATAGATAGAGTTCCGGGAGTTAGGACTTTTTTATTGTAAATTTCCTCTTCTTTCAGGATCTTTTTTCAAAATTCCTTAAATATCATTATTTTAAAAGTTATTAACGAAAAACTAAAGACCTTTTTTTTATCTTATTTTGTTAATAACAATTGCAATTTTTTATGTAGCACATAAAAAATTAAAAAACATTTTTCTAGACGTCATTCCGAATCGAATGAGCTATGGCACATATTTTTAGGAGCTTTATTTCTATTTAACACGTTTTTGAACTTGTTGACTAGACTATATACATTTTCCGTTTTTACGTTCAGCTTGCCATTCGTGCTTGTCCCAATGTTTCTAGCAATTTAATTCGACACCGGGTCTTATAGCAACGTATGATACCTGACAACTTACGCCATGTGCATGACATCGATAGACTGTATTAAAAAAGGACTAGTATTTATGAATGGCAGCGAAATTTGGGCCGTTAGACTGTAAGGACGTGTGAAACAGCCTACGAAATGTCAAGATATCACCGACAAGATGCAAGAGAATAGACTGAGGTGGTGTAACTAAGTGAAGAGGCCGCCTGAATGCGTAGGGAAACAGCAGTCGTGCTAAGCGGAGCACAGTTTTCGACATTGTCGTCCGATAGCTGACACTACCTAAAATCTTACTAAGGAAACCAAATGGAAACTGAGGTGGTTTTCATTAATTTTATTTATATGACACGGGAATTACTCACGTATGATGAGCTGGTTACTCGGACTATAATCAGAGTCACTGTCATATAAATAAAACTACCTCAAACCTTATAGCTACCACTTAGACCTAAAGCGCTGTAGTGCTAATAGAGTTGAGGGAATGTCAGCTTTCCGACGATTATGACGAAGATAAAGCGATGTAGAGAAGAAACTCAATATTTCCATGTGATACGTTTCCAGAAAGAATGAAATAAATTTTTATTCCACTAAAATTTAATGTAAAAATACATATAATAAAACGTTTATTGTACATACCCACCCTATACTATAATGTTTTGACTAAATGAAATAAATGAAAGGGCAGATGGACGGATAGACAAACAGTGTAGGCTTAGTAATAGGGTCCCGCTTACACCCTTTGGGTACGGTAAAGTCTTATCTATTTTGTCATTAATTATTATTGATATGGCATGTGGAAATTTCACGTTACTTCATCATAATGCTTGTTAACAACTCATCGAAAGATAGTAAGGAGCATCGCGTCGCGTTCACGGATTTGCCGATCTCGTAGGGCAATGTGTGTCACCATACATGCGTGTGTGTGCGTACGCTATGGCAGCATGTGTGGTGCACGCTGACAAATCGCGCGCGGTTTACGCGGGTGCTATGATTCATGCTCACTGGCGTGGCGCCAGACGGCACGCTTAGGGGTGGTACTATATGAAAATACGTAGTATTTTCGTTCAATTTTTGAAGTGAAAACTTCTTTAGGCGCTTTGAGCAATTTTTGGGTGAACAAAAATCATGGAACTCGCGTCATCATCACGCTTTACCGTGTATTTTAAAACAGCGCCACCTCTTGTAGAATAGGTGAATTACTACTTAAGTTTTCACTTCTTACGTGCAGTCCTATGAATGATGTTTTTTTTTTACACCTACTTATGTAGGTATATTAAATTACATACATATATAGTAAAAGTTGAAATGGCAATGGGCAGGCTACATCGATCGAAGAACTGATAACCGATGGGGAAGAAAGATACTTGAGTGGAGACTACGGACCGGAAGATGCAGCGTAGGTAGGCCTCCCACTAGACGGATCGATGCAATCGTGAGAGTCGCGAGCATCCAGAGGATGCAGATGGCAGGATTTCGTTCATGATGATGATATAAGTATCATCATCATCAGTTAGAAGACGTCCACTGCTGAACATAGGCTTCCCGTTTGAGCTCCACACTGAATGACATCCTGCCATCTGCATCCACTGGATGCCCGCGATTCTCACAATGTCGTCGGTCCATCTAGTGGGAGGCCTACCTACGCTGCGTCTTCCAATTCGTGTTCTCCACTCAAGAACCTTTCTTCCTCATCGGTCATCAGTTCTTCGATACTTATATAGATTATAAAAATAAAGCATTTTTATGTTGGACAGACTGACACACACATCCACAGCTTATCAGATGTTAAGTTAACGCTTTTGTGGTCGATGAAAATGCTTAGCTCAGGTGATTGCCGACAAATTTCCAACATGAGGTTGGTAGCTAGCCAGCTTTGCCACTACCACGTTATGGTTTCCTCACGATGTATTCTTTCACCAGCAGCTCAAGTTCAATTGTGTGATTTTAACCCACACCCTTCGTACTGGATTCGATCACGCCTACCACTGAGCTATCATCGCTAATGTTAAACAAGTCATGTTGTCAAAAGCCAAACATCAATAATTTGCACTTGAACTTTATGACTTTAACGAAAATGATTAGAAAACATTTTTTTTTAAGTATATAGAATAGAATCTACTTTTAGCCACCAACTCGCCTGATGGTAAGTAACAGTGTGGACGAGGATGGAGCACGTTGATGTAGAAGAAATCTATTCAATCTAGCCTTGAAAATGCCCGGGTTGTAAGTTCTCAGGAAACAAGAAGGACGGCAGGGAGTTCCAGTCCAACTTAACGGAACATTGCTGGGATTCAAAGTGCACATTGGTTCTCTATCATGATAAAGTTTGATATTCAGCTGAATAATAAGTTTACTCCATCCTCCTAACACCCAGGCTTAATATTTTTTGTACTCATGGAGATCCATTGTATATAAAGTGTACCCTAGATATTTATGAGTACTAATTCAGGATTAGTGTTCGGCCTGTCTGAAATAAATTATTTCGTACAGAAATATGACGCGCGGTCTGAGTAAGCTATATTACAAAACAACTTATAGAAAACAAAATGTACTATGACTTGTACATATTTGAACTAAACTATATTCCTAATTATGTATACACAACATGCTAACCTCGGCAGTGGTTACATATTTGGGGCATTTGGGGTCGAGACATTGGGCCCTTGGGGACCGGGAGCTCACCTCATTTTCCAAAGTCTTTCAGCGACGCGTGACCAAAATGCTGGCGTGTATCTGGCTCAACGTATAAGCATTGCCATTCAACGTGGTAATGCCGCCAGCATGCTGGGTACGCTGCCAGCTGATAGTGGGCTTGAGCATTTGGATTGTCTTTAGACCTTCAACGGTCTATGGACAGTCTAACTGTTTATTTAGTGTTAGTTTTAGCTAGTATTTTGTTTAGTTAATAAAGGCACTTGCCCCCTTATTATACTATTTTATGATTCAGTAAAAAAAAACATAACATGATTATGTTATTTTTTTAATACACATTTGGTAACAATTAAAAAAGTATTACAAACAATTTTTTTTATAATAGTATTAAATAATTTTAATTAAACTTACCTACATGTATGGGCCGTAAAAACAATATTTTTTCATATTTTTTTTTAATTAAAAATATCAATTGAGTCATGGTGGTCCTTCAATATTTCATTGATTGGCGACACATTCTCACTATTGGGTTATAAGAGGAGGTATTATTTTTATATACCTGTAAAGCAAAGGTTTTTAAAAAGCTATAACGGGCTCTAGGCTTGATGTTTATATTGATGCTTGAAAGAAGAGAAGGTGAATCGATAACGTGATGGTAGTTTTGTTATCGATCAAATAATTGACAGAGAAAAACTAAAAAAAAATTCGTTTTGGGTTTTCTGATAGCTGGAGGAACATATTAGTACCAACCATCGAGATATTGCGCTGACGAGTAGTGATTGTATTTTTTTCGCATTTATTGAACAAAATATCAAAGGGATTGGTTTTTTAAAATATAATTACTCACAATCAAGCTTGACAGGCAAAGTCAGACAGACAGATTGATATTGCTGTCTATCAGATAGAGCTAGTTTTTTGCTGACCTTTTTTTGGTCTGTGGTTTTGCAAAATCTTCATGTTTCGTCAACGCCATCTATTGCATTATTATGTAAAAAAAATATTGCCTGTCGGAAAACCTACCGTTACTTTCAAGAGAATATCGTAGTACTGCCCTCAGTTTGGTCAAATATTGGGCCAAGACAGGCCAAATTGGTCACAGTATGTTTGTCTCCGCAAAAGTATTCGCTGCTTGTTTTGGCGTACGTTCTTATCTGGCTTTTGTGGAAACTGTTTGTTGTTTTCAAATATTTCGCTATTTGTTTTGGGTTTGATAAATTGTTAGAGGAAACTTTTATTGGCCATTTAAACGATAAGTTAAATGCAATATCAACTGATTTTGCTCCAGTTTACCCCTTATGAATTAGCTGAGCCCGCGGTTTCACCCGCACTCAGAAACCGTTAATTTTTCTGGAATTAAAACCACCCTAAGTGCCAGTTAATTCGGGGGTTAAATAAACTACCTGCAGAAAAAAATTACATCCAAAACCGAAAAACTGTAAAACAGTTGAGTGGGGAAGTGGGAAACCACCTTCGGCCTCGCTACAAAATATAATATAGCCTATGTCACCCGGGGATAGTGTAGCTTCCCAACAGTGAAAGAATTTTTCAAATCGGTTCATTAGTTTCGGAGCCTATTCAATGCAAACAAACAAACAATCAAATGTTTCCTCCTTATATATTGGTATAGAATATGTGTTGTGACCAGTGAAATACTAACTACTTGCTGGTTGTGACTTGTTTACAGCGAACAGAAATATTTGATCAATTGCATCAAATATAAAACTAAGAAAAAATAAAAACCTTATCAAAAATTCAACACAGCATACCGTGCGTGGCCCTAAGAACTTTGTAGCACGTTATAATACTTAAAGAGCCAAGTTTCAAAAAACGGGCAATTCAGAAGATTTTTGGGCTTGAACTTTTTCAAATAATGTGGGAAGTTCAGCGAGGAAAGTCGGGCTCACTCGTACTCACTGACTTTACGATAAAACGGAAAGTCGTGAAACCAGGACTTCGAAAATAGATTTGTATTTTTTGAGAATGGGAATTAATCATTGCACTCAATTGAGTCTGTAGTCGCCAACATAATCATTGACCCCTTTTAGCTAAGTACACCCTTACTGCGTAATCCTGTTTAATATTAGTAGAAATAAATTTGTTTGCTAAGATATCCAAAAATAGTCTTCTGACAAATTTCTAGTAAATTTTCCAGATATTATAGACTGAGCCCAATCCAATACCGCCAGGTTTGAAGATGTACAAATAGAATATTATCCATCTAATCAAACTTGAACTATACCTGTTTCTCAGTTTGACAGGATTTGAAGATCCCCAGAGGTCTAATAAAGGTGGTGATTTAAGTATTCCAACGAAATCCCTGGTACACAATTTTCATGGAGTTTCTAAGCTTTTAGAGCAAAGTTACGAGGGCTCTCTACGGGATTCCTTGGAAATCATGGTGTAAATTAATTGCCGAGATTTCGATTTACTTAATAGCTTCGTTGTTTAGGAAATTAACCAGTTAATTTCCAACATAACATAGGTTTAGGGTCAAGCATGTCGAGAGGAAGGCGGAGCGAGTTTTTGTGCTAAGCGGTTTAGCGGAATAGGTGTTTTTTTTAATGATACTGAGTGACGAGACGTGCGAAGACGCTCGCCTGATGGCTCTTCACGCTTGCCCATAACAGCTCAACGCCACTCAGAATTTGGAACTTCAACAGTTCAAAACCCTGGATGGCAATGCACTGCGCTCGTCACCTCGAGATATAAGATGTCAAATCTCTGTGTGCCCTGTAATTTCGCTGGAAACATTGCCCTTCAATCCGGAACACAGTAGTGTTTGCACTACTGCTTGGCGGTTGAATAACTGGCAAAAATGGAGACATTTGAATACGAACGACAATTGTATTTTACTACGGCCTACCTCACTTGATTGTTTCATCTAAATTTTAATTATTATAAAGAAATCCGTTTCTGTGGTTCGTAAAAACAAACCAAAGGATCCCAAATTCGGAGAGCTTTATTGTTAGCTATTGAAGAGTACCACAAGAGATTTTCACGAATCATAACTAAGACCAACGATCAAATCAGCTTTCAAACAAGAAATAAACTAAACTTAAAAAAACACCTCACTTTTTACGTCAGAGATACAATACCTATAGAGTTAAATTTTCTAAGTGAAAACAGTCAAAAAACGTCGTGGTACATACCTAGACAACAATTATATAGTTGACAATGCCAAATTTACTTCAATTTAGACGTTATGTCGCTTGCATAGTGTTTAACATCGCTTGTCCACTATGTCATTGTAGTACAGTCACTGGCATCATGCGGCGTTGTAGGCGAATCGCGGTTGCCCTACAAATAATGAAAAAGTCGGCGTCAATACGTAGCGTGCGCCGAGTTTTTGTTCGATCATTTTTTTGGCACGATTGCGACTCTATTAGTATTGTATCTCGATGGTGAGGGCAGCCCTGGCGCACTCCGCACTAAAATTTAGGTATGAAGCTACAAGTAGTCGACTGGTCGGACTTGCCGTGCCCGCTGCCGCACGATAGACAGAGATAACGCGACGAGAGTTATGCGAAAGACAGAGAGGCAACTTCTAGGTTAATATAGCAGTAGGTAGTTAGCGCTCGCACGTCCTGAATTGGACTTTATTGTGTGGTAGTAAGAATTGCTACTTATTTAAATGCTTTTGCGGAGTGAACCTTCTTTACATGTACTTTATGTATTCTGTGGTCAGGGGTTAAAAATACGAATGTCACGTCAAATAGACGAACCAAAGACACACAGTCTAAAACAAGAAACATAAGCCTACAGCAATAGATCAAAGCCCTCAGTTTTACTGCAGACAAGTTACCATATGACCCTCAGATTTATGGCATTATCCTGTTTATGGTCCACCGGCTTTGCTGCTTGAGCGGGCACGATCTTTGCCATATAACGAGCGATTCCTACACATGAAATATCGTACGAAAAACGATAGAAAACTTTTCTTGTATCATTTTTTCCTGTACAATTCTCCTCTTTGTTTGATTAAGCAATATATCTAATTCAGATCACTTCAGTATATTTTGTTTATGCTATAGGTGGCAAACAAGCAGATGGGCTGCCTGATGGTAAGCAGTCACCATCGCCTTTAAGACTCTATTAACTCGCCTTTAAAAAAATGTTGTAGCTTCATAATATTTATTTAATAATTAAATAATAGGGTTACGTTTGATTGCCATCTTGCCTGATGTTAGGCGATGATACGGTCTACGATATAGCACGCTTGCCTAAAAATTGTGAGTTTTATTATGTAAACATAGACCTTCTGTGAAAAAATATTTAACTGATGGAATCAGTGGACTTGTGATTAAGGAGGAGTTAGCGGATATACAGACAGACAGACGCAGAGAGCTACTTTATTTTATACTATGTAGAGCTAGAGATAGAAATTAATACCTAATAAGTACCTATTAATAAAAAAATAAAAATAATTGTCAAGCAATACTTACCTATAATAAATAAATATTACTGTCATAATTACCACCTAGACCTCCATGTCATCAAAAATAAGTGAAGAAAACCCCTCCCCCCTTTGGTGATTGCGTAATACTAGAATGACCCCATATTACGGTAAATATCCCGTTAATAATCATATAACTGTAGTAAAACGTAGGTAAAAGTCATTATATACTCTAGGAAAAGATAGCTTTCTTGTAGTTCACCTCGACTATGCATAATTATTGTGTGCAACGAATAAAATAACCCCTCATTAAGCTTCAAAGCTCGTTCGTTTCAGTTCAGTCCTCCAGTCGTGTCCTGACCACCGTGAGTGCAGGACGGTTCGCCGGCGCCACCCTCCGAACTTTCGCTACGAAAATAGTGACGCCTAGTCTCGTCATTCGTGCTGAAAAAACAAACAAGTGCAGTGATAAAAATACTCGTATTTGCTTGGTGTGACTTAAAAAGTGAAAATTGACTCGAATTTTTCAGTGTTTCGATAAGGATTTTCTGATGCCAAGTGAGTATTTTCGTCCCCTTATATGATGGTTTCGTAATCTAAAAATACGTGGTTGCTTTGATTTGAAAGTTCATCGTGAGAGTCATTATTTTCCTTTATAAACGTTGGGTGCGAGGTCTCATTTTGTTTTTATACAAAATAAAAATATCGTAAATTTTTGTTCTAGGGGATAATTTCGTGTTTTTTTAACCTTTAGGATATAGAGATAATATTTTTAATAATTAAACAAAATAGAAGCTAACACTAACACTACAAAAACACAGACCGTTGATCGTTGAAGGTATAAAAACGATCCAAATGCTTGCTAATTGAGTTTGTCCCATATTTAATTATCTACATAATATTTAATCGACAATTTATTAAATTAACATGGTTATATCGTTTACATTAATTAAATCCGAATTTCAGCACAATAATAATTATGATTACAAAAATCAATAGTCATTCACAATAATAAGCCGTTTAAATAATTAAGTAATAACAAAGAAACAAAAATAAGATAAAACCTTATGTTATCTCTTCGACCATATAACTCTTAAAATAATAAAAATTATACTTAAAAATATAAAAATACTTAAAATATCAATTAGGATTTAACAGGTAGGTACGATTGATTAATAATTTAGTATTCCGAGTAATTTGTCGTTTGCTGTTATTTATTTAACATAAAGATTAACTATAAAAAAAATATACTCTTTCGTACATTTTAATACTTGGGTATATACAGGGTATTAAAATATAATAAATACCTTCTATAAAAAACCGTACAAATAATAATAGGTGAATTAAATTTCAAATAATTAAATGATGTAAACAAAAATAAAACTACTTACACCAAACACTGAATCTGTAAGCTCAGATTGTCTCCGTATTATATAAGATATACCTACCTACCTAGTTATTAGTAGGACTTATTAATAACATATATTAATATATTTTACTACAGCAAGAACGTTAACCACTTCAAAACAGTAAGTTTAGAAAACAAAATAGCTTATTAAACACTGTTTTAAACTATCACGGTTGTTCACTAAAGTTATATGATTATTTACGGGATATTTACCGTGTCTTCCCGTGAACATGGTGCATGTAACTGCGCCGAAATATCGGGAGCTCCTTCCACAACCTTACCACGGTAAATATCCCGTAAATAATCATATAACTTTAGTAAAATAGCTTATCATTATAATACGGTAAATGCGAAAGTAAGATTGTTTGTTCCTCTTCAAGGCAGCGAAATAGGATCATCGTAATTTTATCAAAGAGATTTTTTCCGAATTTCTATAGTTTATCTTAAAGTATAATACGTAGGTACCTACTTGTGCTCTTATGTTTCGTGTCCATGTGCATTTTAGTTGTACAGGTAGAGAGATGTACTTGTCATTACATTACTCTCTTACGCGCTCCCTTTTAGGTATTAAGTTGCGCACTTGAGCAGCGTGTAAGATAAAATTGCCAACTAAAAATCAACCACAACTAGTGAAGTTGCTTTTCAATCCTTAAAAACTTTGTATTAAACTGTAAGGTGTCGAATAATCAAGGCAAGTATGAAGGTAAATGGCCTTATTGTACATGCAAATAGTTATAAAAATATTCATGAAAATTCAGCAATTGGTACAGCCTATGTTATGAAGGCCGGTGTCGGAAACCCTGAACACTTGAACCTATAAATTATTGGGCCCGTAATCACTATATGTTTAATACTAGTAAAAATTTGTGAGAGCAATAAATCGAAAGACCGAATTACGGACGACATTAGATAATCAAAAACTATCATTTAAAAATCGATAAATAAACCTCGTATAAAAACAGATCCAATAAACAATTTTGAGAATGCACTTAGGACACAAATTAATGTATAAAGCGCGTTTTTTTATTGTGGTAAGTATATTAGTTCAGGGGTGCTTATTTGGTATTTTTTTTTATTTATTTGAACAGTCTCCTGTCTGTTGTTTCTGTTCTTTGTCTTAATTTTTACACTTTATACATACCTAACACATTTCTCTCTACTAACAACAACATTGGCATAAATTATTGTTTAATTAAATAACGAAGTAGCTGAGTACTAGATACTAATTAAAGGGTCAAATTGTCATCACTACAAGTCCATTGGCTTATACGTCCATCCCTAAAAGCTTTCGGAACGTATTTGGGTCATACATCTTTTGCTCTTAGAATAAATTGGCGCCTGAAATTCAAGGCTTTTTCTCAAAGAAAAGCGTGAGGTTAGAGGCTTACCGAATTTCAGTTCACTGTATCCACTTAGGTGCGCAATATACAGTGAAAAAGAAATTTCGTACCACTTATAACTATATTTTTTTAGAAGCTACTAGTACTAGTAGGTTCGCTAGTAAAAGGTAATATTAAGCCCTACACATGGAAAAATATAACACATATGTGTTTTTTACCTACTTCAGTTTTGCTTACGACAAACCGAATAACGACAAAGACTTCGGGAGCATTTTTCAAACATGAATTATTTCAAATTAGAGAAATATATAGGTGCATATAACACATTATTATCTATACATTTAAACCTACATATAATAAAAACGTAGAGAAAAAAAATCTAAAGGTAATTGCGAGATATAAAAAAAACACAGGGCGTCTTAAAATAAGCAGCTGAACATGTTAAGACCGCTTTTAGAATTGTTGTTTGTTTGTTTACGCACATCTCCTAAACCACTGTACGGATTTAAATGCGGTTTTCACGAATATGTTAACTATGACCAGATTGAAGTATAGGCTATGTTATTTTGCGCAAGAGCCGAATTAAGGGAGGAAAAAAGGGAAGAAAGTTTATATGAAAATATACGCGTACGAAGTCTCGGGCAACGGCACTATAGTATTTAATAACAAAACATCAATAAATTACTTTATGACACTAAAAACAAAGACCACTGTTTTTCCCCTCTATTTTCTGTACATAATAAATGAGATACATAAGTAAAAGTCTACTTGTACACTTGTTCCCATCTCACTTCTAAAAATTACTAAAAATGTATCAGTTTACCAAAAAATTCTCAAATTTATATACGTTTATTTGACTCATATAGATTGATACAGCCAATTAAAACGGCGAAACACGTGCACACGCACTTCAACACTTTTATTTAGATTGCTCATTTCTGCAGGTGTTTACGAGTCACCATTAAAACTGGGTCTAACGTCCCTAAGGGCTGTGATGTGACTGAAATAAACGGGCTGAAAAGGGACGCCTCGCAAAAAATGGCCCACCTGGTGGTAGTTAAAGAAGTCTCACGGGGAACATGAAATATGTCAGAAGGCGACAAGTTACTTTGTAATGTGTTAGGAGAGATAAACCTGAAGAGAATTTGAAAGTCGATATTGGTAACATTGTTTGTTTTTTGTCGCGAATAAGTCCGCGTTTGACCACCAACTCGCCTGTTGGTACCTAAGCGACGATGTGGTCGAAGATGAAGCACGCAGACTTAGAAGATACCTAATATATATATTATTATTCCCTTACCTATAAATACATTTTTAAAATATCACGGTTTTTCACTACAGTTATATGTTTATTTACGGGATATTTCGGCGAAATATCGGGAATTCCTTCCACAACCTTACCACGGTATATATCCCGTAAATAAACGTATGACTGAAATAAATACTTGTTTTTTTAATTTGCTTGGGCCTGGTTAACCTTGATAAAAATACAATCTGGCCTCAGGCTAATAATTAAGTTATTTAAAACCAACTTGTGATGTGATGTGGTCGAAGATGAAGCACGCAGACTTAGAAGATACACCTATTCACTCTTGCCCTGAAAAGGCCTAGATTATATCTCTCATGAAACAAGGAAGCCGGCAGGTTGTTCCAATCCTTGGCCGTACGGATTAGAAACGTAGAATCAAAACGTTTGGTACGTGTCCAAGGAAAGTTTCTAGAAATATTTGTAATTCCAAATTTTTACACTATTTTGTACTTATGTTTTGTTTTTAGGAGCGATGGTGCCCGAGCTGTAGCATATGCGCTTTACAATCTAACGGCACCTGCCTAACAGTCTGACATATTTAGTATCTAAATAAATTATGTGCAGTCTAGATGCATTTACTCAAAAACGGTGAAGGAAAACATCGTAAGGAAACTGGTATGTCCAAGAACCTAAAAAGTTCAAAGACATAACGTTTACCAACATGCACTGGGCCAGCATGGTGGATTGGGGACCATCCTCTCTCTCTCTAGAGTAGGCCTGAGTACCAGCAGTGGGGACATGATAGGCTGAAATAATTAATCTGTACCTATCTCCAGAGCTCGAAGACAATGTTTTTTTTTGTTATATAATAAGTTTCATTTAATCCAAGATATGTCACCAACTGGAAACGAATCTGTCCTATCTAAAATTAGACGTGAAATTTTTTTTCATCATTTTTGACAGACTTCAAAAAAGGAGAAGGTTCCCAAAGATGATTATTTTTAACCGACTTCCATAAAATGAGGAGGGTTATCAATTCGTTTTTTTTTATGTTTGTTACCGCATAACTTTTTGACTGGTTGAACTGATTTTGATGATTATTTTTTTTATTTGAAAGCTGGTGCTTCCCATTTAGTCCCATTTCAATTTGGTCTCGTTCTGATGAAGTCGGTTTTTTATATTGAGAATTATTTGTTTTTTAGCTCATACTTCAGAGGTGGTGCCATATACACTTTATCGAAATTGATTCGGCGCTTTTGAAAAAATCTACAAAAACAGAAAACATATATATACTACTTACACAGATAATTGTATTATTTTTTCAAAAAAATAATACTTTATTATTATGAAACTTTGAGTTCTAATTATCTAGCAAACAATGTACTAATAGAACTTAGGCAATCGCTTTCTAATTAAATAGTTCCCAACTACGATCAGATATTATTTGATCGAGGGTAGTTAAGGAAAATTTTCCAACAATTTTCAGTTATAGTATCCTCGAAATAGCTCCTGGAATTATCACGTAACAGTCGAAAGCAAGTGGCCTCGAAATACGTTTCGACTTTCCGACGTTTCATTTTTGCTCCGTTTCTCGTTTTACTCAAGCACTTGAGTGCTACACACGAGAATGTCAACATTGTACTGTTACAACAGTACTCAAAGTTGATACAAATATAACGTAAATGTTTGGGCCTAAAACCACCTATCGCAGAACCAATGACCATTGGTGCCTGCGGTACGAGAGTGGCACTCCAGCCCTACACGTCGCACGAGGAGGGTGTATCACACGCCTATCACTTAATTATTATAATGATTAATCTTAATTTTTTAATGTATATAATTTACACGTCATTATTGTGTTTATTAATCTTAATTTTCATTTTTATTTTATTTTTAATATGTATTATATTTTCGTATTTTCATTTTAATAAGCTATGGATGCAAATCTGGACATTAAACTATTTCATTTCATTGGTTTAGACGTGTTGACTACGAATCTGTAAACATAGCATTATAGCATAGAACCCCCTGAAGAGTGAAGTATAATAGACGGTTACGCATATAGACCGTACTAAGTTGAAAGGAGGTCATTATGAATAACTTTTACTATGGGACTAAACCTGAAATCGTGAATAAAAATCTGCTGTTCCATAGAAAACGGTCATTGTAACTCTAAAAAAATTATGGCAACAACAGCAGTTTTTTTAGCTAAACCCTGTATTTATTACTATTATCATTATATGGCATGTATGTATGTATTATTTATAGTATGCGTTAGTAAGTACATATAATTATTTGTAAATTTTATTTGTATGTATGTATATCAGATGTATTATCTACACCACCAACCCTACTCCTCTTTCAGTTCATGTCCATCCAAAGGTTGCCTGGAAGAAGGCGATAAAGCCGCTTATTATACTGCCGGTTTTTGTATTAATTTTAAGTTACTTTGTTTTTTTTTTTTATAAAGTGTATAATAAAGTGATATTGTATTGTAATTACTTACATTCTAAATTTTTATAATTACTTTTATATTTTGCATTTTATTAATTGTTAGCTTTGGCATAACTATACCGATATATAAGAGAAGCCACTGGCACCCGACACACAGTCCCAGACTAGTTCGGGAGCCTATGGAACAACACATTACGTAAAACAAAATAAATGTCCAAATAAATTACTTTTTATTCATATGACACGGGAATTACGTAAGATTAGGCCGGTACCCCGACTATAGTTTCAACCGCACTCGGCGGTCTTTGTCAAGGTGAATGCGCGCACGCAGCTGCGTCTCGCTTGCACTCATAATCTTACGTGAGTAATTCCCGTGTAATATAAATAAAATGTGTGAAAACCACGTCAGTTTCCATAATAAATTACTTATTTTTTTAGCTCTTTGTTTATGTTTAGATTTGCGTCGGTGGGTAAACAGTGAGCTGAGATACTGTTACAACGGATACGTTTCGCACGAAGATGTCAATCCGGAGTGACGCGCATGAAACATGTACAATGTTACAAGCTGCTCATATAAGGAAACGGGGTTCAATAACCTTACGAGAACGCTTTTGGACAATCGAGACATATTTTTCGGGAAAGATTTGGAGTTTCATCCTGAATTTCAGCTGGATTTTTTGACCAAATCTGTATTCATATTAGACTTCTACAAATACAAATTAGTTCCGTTTTAAGGGTCATAGTCATTTTATTCATAAAGCCAATTTACATGTCAAATTAATAATAATAAATCAATCTAAAAATACTACTAAGTAGGTAAAATTAGCATACAAATTTATAGAATTCGTCGTAACTGTAGAATGCTTGCTCAACAAGCCAACGCTCAACAAGCCAGGTCATGAGGGGTTTCGTTGAAAACGTCTTTAAATGATACGTTTGACCGCCAACTCGCCTGATGTTAAGCGATGATGCGGTCTACGATGAGCAAGCTTGGCCTAGAAGCAACCGATTCGGTCGAGATTTGAAGACACCCAGATTGTAACTATCGGGGAACACCCATTCCGGCAGCGCATTCCAGAGACTAGCAGCTTGCACAATAAACGTGGAATCAAAGCGCTTCGTACGGATTTTCGGTATATCAACCATGAAGCGGTGTCGATTTTTTGTGCCCGGTCTGACAGTCCGATAGAAAAATGGGCAGGGGAATTAGATCATGCAGATCTAATGCGTACTCTCCGAAATGTATCCGATAAAAAACTGATAGACTAGCAACTTTGCGCCGATGCTCAAGACTAAGAAGACACTTAAGCGAACCTATTTGATGACACTTAAGCGATCCTTGTTCATTTAGCACATCCTACTCCTGATGTCATCAATCTTTACCAGATGGTTCCAATTAAAGTTTGTCACTAAAAGCGTATTAGTCATAATAAACTAGTCTTGGGTTTATTCGAAATGCGTAATTACTTTTATTCATGATGTTTTATTCAGAACCGGAGCTATTTTATTAACAGACTTTCAAAAAGGAGAAGGTAATTAATCAATTCGACTGTTTTTTTTAAAATAATTTTTATTACCTCAGAAAACTGGCTGGGTAAACTGATTTTGATGATTCTTTTTTATTTGAAAGCTGGTGCTTCTCGTGTGGTCCCATTTCAACTGGAATTGGTCCAGTTCTGTCATTTTTATGAGGTCGGTTTTTTTATATTGATAATTATTGTATTCGTCTTAGAGTTTTCTATTTAAAGTATGATATCCGGCTGCAGAATTAGTGCGGTCATCGAGTTTTTGCTTAAAACCAAGTTTTACGCATATTTATGACTAGCCGTCCGCCCCGGCTTCGCACGAGTGTAAGCTCGGCCTTCGGCCTCGCTACAAAATATAATATAGCCTATGTCACCCGGGGATAGTGTAGCTTCCCAACAGTGAAAGAATTTTTCAAATCGGTTCAGTAGTTTCGGAGCCTATTCATTACAAACATACAAACATACAAAAATAGGTACAAATCTTTCTTCTTTATAATATTAGTGTAGATTAGGAGAATATATATCAACTAGACCCGGGTATGTCTTAAAACTGCGACCAGAACCACCGGAGGATAGGCAGCAGCGTCCTAATAATACACGGTGAACGTACTGCGATCCCCAAGCCGCCTGCCAAGCGTGGGGATTATGGCAACACCTCTCTCTATGAGGGAGGTCTTGTCCAACAGTGGACGTTAATTGGCTGATAATGTGTGATATCAACTAGGGTGCCAATCAAAATTTGGCCGCTTGTATTTTTAATTAACTTATTGTTAATCAATTTATGGGGAAAAAATTCATCACTTGGTTTTAAATAAAATATAGGCAATATATATAAAGACTCATATATAAAGAAAAACCTTGGCTGCCGTCGTGCACTTGGCCGCACCTCTTCGCAACCAGGTGTAAACAGGTAAGATTTTACCTTTTACCTTTTTTAGAGATATATATATATATAAACTTTCCGTGAAAAAATATCTGTAGTGTATAAATAGCATCAAAATCCGTTGCGTGGTTTAAGAGGAGTTAAAGCGACTTCATTTTATATCATGTAGAACTTTAATGTTTAATTTAATTAATAACCTGTTCTATTCAAAGTACAAAAAAACCGAATTTTTGATAGATCAACACCATTATGTAACAACCCCCGTAAACCGCGAAAATACCCAAAAGGCTGCAGTTGAATTTATAACTTTATTAAAGTTTTTTTACTTTTTTTGATTGAATAGATTTCTTCTAGATAAACGTGTTCCATCCTCGGCCACACCGTCGTTTATCACCAGGCGAGTTGGTGGCCAAATGTATCATTTAAAGACGTTTTCAAGGATACCCCTCATGACCTGGCTTGTTGAGCGTTGGCTTGTTAAGCAAGCATTCTACAGTTACGACGAATTCTATAAATTTGTATGCTAATTTTACCTACTTAGTAGTATTTTTAGATTGATTTATTATTATTAATTTGACATGTAAATTGGCTTTATGAATAAAATGACTATGACCCTAAAAACGGAACTAATTTGTATTTGTAGAAGTCTAATATGAACACAGATAGATTTAATCCATAAAAGAAATTGTGTTAGCAATTCTTCTGTTATGAGACGACTTTCCTCTTACAAGTGCTCCAAAAAATACGCCTGTCAATAGATCCAGTAGTTCCATAGCAAACTTAACCCTTCAATAACTCCAGCTTTGATGCCGAAGCGTACTTTGAGAAAGTTTCCTGAGACAACAACTGACAGGTAGCTTCCAGTAAACAGAGCTTGTACTTGTGTTCCACAACTTGTGAAGTTCCTTACAACTTGTGATGTTTTGATAGTTTGCTTTGGCAAGAAAATTCTTTTGATCGGTTGGATAAGGATAAAATATTGTTTGTTTTTGGTTATCGATTTGTACGGATTGTTGAGTTGATGTGTTGAAATTGTATTTTTATGCCATAGGTGGCAAACAAGCAGACGGGCTGCCTGATGACAAGCAGTCACCGTCGCCTATGGATATAACACCAGAGGCATCACTAATACGTTGCTGACCCTCTAAGACTCTATTAACTCGCCTTTTGAAGAACCCCATGTTGTAGCCAGGTCAGCCCAGGTCTGATGCTTGATCGAGATTTAAAGTTTTACATTTTACACTGAAAATATTAAATGCTATTATCAAAATGCTTAGATTAAAGTTATTTATGTGCAAACATTAATATGCACTTTATTTTATATCTTTAAGTACAAAATTAAGTTACATAAATGTACACTGACTTAAATTTAGGCAATAACTCAATTATTTAGAGTATCTATTAGTTTTACAGCCAGGCGATAGTAATGATTTTATTTTCCAAAATTACATCTATCATTACAAGTTTATTACTCAAAGCAATACCGTAGAAACATTATCACTAATCACTCAGAGCAGAATCAAATAAGTAGAGCAAAGTGAGATTTCCGTTTGATTTAAAAACAAAATCAGATAAGTATACGTTATAAATTTTGAGGTGTTTTGTAATTTGAGCGAAATAGTAATTTATTATGTCGGGCCTACCATAACTATAGGGTGAAATCCAATGATTGTTTCAAAAAAAGGGAAGACGCGTGACATCCAAACATTGTACCCAGATTGTACCCAATAAATATGGCTTGGTTCAAACAAAATTTTGACAAGTACTTCACGTGCTATCACAAACGCCAGTTCGATTGTGACTGAAGTCAATTAGGCCCGTGGGCCTAATTTGTGCGGTCCAAGTCAAAGAGATCGTCCCGTATCTTCCCACATTTTCTTACATCAATGGTGAAATCCCAAATAATATGACCACCAATACAAACAAATGTCATTGTTCATATCAATAAGACATGCTAGTATGACGACCAATAAACGCAGACTTTTTTCAACGGGGATAACGTAGAGAGTGCGAATTGCACATGGTGCCTCCTGCAGCATATTTGTCCGTCTTTTTTGTCTTCTCCGCTACACATACTACCTATCAGAAACGTAAAAGTATTTCGAGCGATATATACGACACATTTTCATGACCTAACGCATTCCGGTGTTATACAAAACACGCTTTCGTAAATTGCCCGAACAAAAAATCTCAATGAGAGTATAGAAACCGTATAAATTTTACCCGAAAATGCTTAGTGTTAGAGTAAAACTTTTTTCAATAGCTCCGTTTATAAACGAAATAACTCATCGATGGAAAATTGTAGAAATCACCCTAACAGCTAGATTATACGGGGAAGAAAAACAAGACCATTCGGTTCCCATAACAACTCATACAGTAAAGTCGTTCGCAAGACAATGGCTGTGAATCATTTCATAGAACCATTGAGCAGTAACGTTTAAACAAAGAGACCGTCACTCACCCGTGAACAAGTAGAAAACATAGAAACATATATATTTAAACGCACACCAAAAAAAACGTATACAAAGTAACTCTGTAATTATCAATACAAAAAACCGAGTTCATAAAAATATCAGAACTGGACCAAATATGCGCCCTCTATCACATAGCGTGTGCATTAATTAGGCACTATCGGTTTTAGAGAGCGCATGTCTGATTTAGTACTGAAGTGTTCCGACAGATGTCTCTTATAATATTTTTTGTGTGGAAATGACTTTTTAATTGTTACATTGTAAAAAAAACATAGTTGAACTGGACCAAATTGAAATGGCAACAAACAGGAAGCACCAGCTGACAAAAAAGGAATCATCAAAATCGGTTCACCCAGTCGAAAGTTCTGAGGTTAACAAAGTTTTTTTTTTAAACAGTTGAATTGAGTACCTTCTCCTTTTTGGATGTCAGTTAAAAAGGAACTCAACATTACATAAACAACCACCATCATAATAATCAGCCTGTTATTATGTTTTCATCATGTTTCCACTGCTGGGACTCTATCTCTCCGAGAGGATGGGCTCTAATCCACCATTTTGTCGGTTCAAGCTTTACTAAACTTGGCATCTCCACCGTCAGACACTTTACTAAGCCAGAACAAAGCAGAGCTGGGCCTTAATTTACTAAATGGACCGTTTTATTTCCAAAGAAATAAAACTTATTTAAATAACATTATCTAACCTAGCCCTGCTCTACTTCGCGTTATTTCTATGAGTGTCTTTTAAGCTTAAGCCTTTTTAACCTAATACCGACTATATTTTAGTCTTGTAATCGACATATTTTGATGCGCAATCAAATAATACCCACACTAAAAATACTCGCATATTTTTTGGTCCGCAAATGTACGGTATACGAGCTCATTTCCGTATTCTTGTCCATGACTTATGGCAGGTTTTCTGTTTCGGTGTGGCAAAGTCGTTTGTTATTGTCAATACTTTTGTTGTGAGCTAGTCAGGAGTGTAATGCGATATTCTGGTAACCGTGAAATGTAAAAGGAGAGGAATGAAACGGATTCCTTGTTTCCTGAGAGATACTTTAATATAATCTAGGTCTTTCAAAGATCAGAGTGAATATCCCATCCCACTAATCACACTAATATCATATTATGTGAAAGTTTGGATGGATGGATGTTTGTTACTCAATCACGCAGAAACGGCTGGATGGATTTAAATTAAATTTGGAATATAGATTGCTTATGTCCTGGATTAACACATAAGCTACTTTTCATGATCATCATCATCATCACCGATTTTCATCATCACGCGGGTGAAACTGCGGGGCGCAGCTAATATTATAAATGTGAAAGTTTGGATGGATGGATGTTGGATCTTTGTTACTCAATCACGCCAGAACGGCTGAACGGATCTGGATGAAATTTGTCACAGAGATAGATTGTAGTCTGGAATAGCACATAGGTTACTTTGAAAACGGCTGGACTGATTTGGATGAAATTTTGCGCACCTGGAGCTGGTCATAGTAGCGAGGCCGAAGGCCGAGCTAACACCCGTCCGAAGCCTAGTCGCTATTATCTCATAAGTCTGACTGGTTCACTGTTATACTATTTTTGTGACATTGACATTGTTGATGGTATCTATATACTCTATGCTTACTACCTCGCTCTCTCCTCGCTAGTTACTCTCTGGTCACTTCGGTGAAAATGTTTTATTATAAAATTTCAGTATAAAAAGTGTGCGTTTTATTAAATATACTACCTAATAAATATATTGTGTTTAAATAAGTAAAACCTGCAATAATATTAACTGAACTGAACAGATATGAGTGTGAAAAAAAGATAATTACTTAGTATTATATATTATAGTGATTATAGTCGAATATTGATGATAATAAATGTAGTTACTAACGAAACAAAAGTTTTCATTTCGTCAAAAATCTTCACCGGAGTCAAGTTAGCCCCATTGACGTCACCTGTATTTCAAAAGATCACAAAAAATCATAGCTGGCAGGATCAAGAGAGGACATTTTTACATTTCAATGGGTCCAACATCAAAGGGACTAAATCAGTACCGGTAGAACTTTTGTGCCCAATCTTAGATGTGATCTCCGTTCCGTTGAGATGTCCTTCATCCTTACTTATGCCGTCTGAAATGCTCTTGTGTATCACAAACGATGCTTGTTTGCTTCTTTCTAGTAGGTAACAAGGTATATTTTTATTGAAACTTAAAATAAAAATGGAGACTAAAAAAAGAGAGCGAATTTAAACTCACGAACGAATGAAATCAAACGTTTTCATCTTTTCACGTAAAGTTTAATTTAAGAAAAAGGGTTTGTTCTTTTCTGTTTTCAGAGGTTTTAGAAAAGAAGTGAAAAAAGTGGAGAAGTCACTTTCTAGTTCTAGGTAATATACAATTCAAAAGCCACACACTTACAGATTGTCGCCACGATGTCGTGAAGAAAACAGCTCATCCACTCAAATTCTTACGGTTGCTTTACTCAGTCCGATTTTATCATAGCTGTACCTAATATCGATGGTATTTACTTTTTAATTTTTATTTTGTATTTTCTATAGCAGGTTTACACTTTAAAAACGTATGCTTAGGTTGTTTTATGATCAATCTAAGCATACATTTTTTGTGTATATTATTAAGATGACTGTGTGGCTGCTTAACTTAGTCCGATAAAATCTTCGAACAAAATAAAATGAAGAGGGCCCTAACCATTGAACTAGATTAGCAAAAACGAGTCAAAACCGTCGGACATATACTTCAACACCTAATTATAAAAATGTATAGTATATTTGTTACAAAAAATAGATATCGGTTTAATTTGTGTATTTACACTTCGGCAACGCATACGAATTCATAATTTTGTCAGATGTTTCATTATCGCCTAACAATAGACTCGTGTTTCACTTCCTACGGCTAGAGACCGACTGAAACAAAGTGAGCGCTGGCGCTCATTTTGTAATCTTCAAAAATGCGCTTCTACTGGGCCCGTCCATTCATTTTATTTTGGTCGAAGGATAAAATAATAATATTTGATTGGATCTTTTCATGGTTATACCTAATATTGCATTTATAGTTTTTTTCTATAAGTATGTTTAAACTCTAAAAATATGAATGCTTAGATTGATCATAATTATATTATAATAATATGTTTATACAGGCACTTTGAATATAAATACTTAACTTCATCATAACATTATGATCAATCTAAGCGTAAGAATCGATCGATGATTATATTATGATCAATTTTAAGACATACTTCTAGAGTTTACTTGTTCTACAGATATTATAACGGGGAATGCTCTGATGAAGCTTTTGACCTCATCCCTCCATCCCGGTTTTACCACCGAACCGGACGCCAGAAATGCCATCCACACATTATAGATAGGTACGTGGAAATCTTGCACTGTTCGATTTAATCGAATCGAGTGTAAACCTCAAAAATAAACATACTGGCCCAAGACATTCTCCAATAATGGATCAACTTATCTTTGATATATCATACGACGATTTCTTTACGTTAGCAACACTTTAGCAAAATGAATATTAGACTGATATCTATCTCACAGGGCTTTGCGTCCTAGGTATTTTTCTATGAACGTATCTTTATGATAAATCGTCCCAATACTGACGCAGACATTGACAGATTAAAAGGGCCAAATAGCCTAAAATATCAACGTAGGTATTACAAAATTACAAGGATGTTACAGGGTATTCTATCCAGTTTCATCAGCGCACTGTTTCAATTACGTCACCTAACTAGTGTAGCCACACTGCCAACCCTCGTTAGGCTAAATAGCCGGGCGTTAAGCCATGAGCGTACTGTGAGAAAAACTTTAATCTAATTTTCTCTTTAGAGGGGATGTGAGCTAGAAGATAATTGTAAATTGTCGAGCTTTTTTTTTAATTAAGATTTTTTTGGTGCACCAGCGTTTCTGTATGACATTGTTTTCCTTTTTTAACTAGCTACGGTTTTCTGTAAATGTACCCTGTTTTTGTCACTAGGTGTAGCAATTGTTTTACTGTCGGAAAAACGGCGGAAAAATAACACTGACTATACACAGTCAGTGTTATTTTTCCGCCGATTTCTTCTGAAGCTGGTTACTGTACTATTTATATTTCTGTATGTTGATAACTTTTTTATCATTAAAGAACGTGCTCTACCTTTCACAGTGCAAGTGCGTAAAGCAATGTTTCCGTCAATTGTTTAGTCACGACACTACACATAATAAAAGTATAGTATAACAATGTAATATTCGAAGCATATTTTTCTTCATAATTTCAGCCATAGGACGTCCACTGCTGGCCCCATCGATCCCACATCGATTTCCAAAAGACCCGGTTGGAAGCGGACTGCATCCAGCGTTTTCCTACAAAACCAAAAACCAAAGCATATTACAATTATTTAAATATTATATAGACAATTCAAAAAAATTAGCCACCGGTAAGATTCGAACCTGCGCCATATAGTTTTATGTACCGAGGACATACGTACGTAGGTATCTATGTCGTTCATTGTCACGGGACGTGAGCCCGGATAGCGCAGTTTTGAATCTTACCAGTTGTATATTTTTTCTTCCAAATATCTTTATTTATATTCTGGCAGCAGGGATGACGTTTCATGAGGTAGTTATTCCTGGTTTTGCTATCATGTTCACTTTAGCAACCTTCGAATACTGCCGGTCCTATTTTAATTAATCAGCAAATTCTAAAGCAAAATATCTTTCTACTAAATCTGCAAGTGATCAGAAGGAAGGTTGACGCTCGTTTTCGCCAATTGATATATCGAATCTGATAAGTTTTTAACCGACTTCCAAAAAAGAGGAAGTTTTCAATTCGACAGTTTTTTATGTTTGCGACCGCAGAACTTTCGTCGAACCAATTTAGATGATTCCTTTTTTATTTGAAAGCTGGTGCTGCCCGTATGGTCCCATTTCAATTTGGTCCAGTTCTGTTTTTTTTATTAAGTCGGTTTTTTATAATGATAATTATTTAATACATGATTTCCTGACCCGACCATGAGAGAATTTCCCTAAAAAGCTAATCTACCGGAAAAACAGTGCACAAAAGTAAAGTTTTTTTTTTGCCAATTTCTATTTAACGCGTTGCTTATTACATTCCATCTCACATAATTCTTGTCATAACTCATTCTATTACGTTGAATTGCTTCACTTATGACTTGGCCCTTTATATTTAAAGGTTCCAACATAAACCCAGGCTCGGTGACAAAAACCTTCCAAATGTAGGGTAGAATAACATTGTCCGTTTAAATTACCTTTTTGAAAGCGGTGAAATACTTATCTATTCAAAAAAGAGACTTCTCAAGTGTAAATTGAACTTTTTTAAATATAATTATCAATATTAAAATTTCATAAAAAAAAAAACAGAACTGGACCAAATTGAAATGGGACCACCCGGGAAGCACCAGCTATCAAATAAAAAAATAATGATCTAAATCGGAATCACCTAGTCGAAAGTTCTGAGGTAGCAAACATAAAAAAAAAACTGTCGAATTGAGAACCTCCTCCTTTTTGGAAGTCGGTTAAAAAGAAAATGGTAAACTTCAAACGCTATAGATCTTCTTGAATCTTCTCTATCAAGTCACCTTTCAAACAAAAAATTAACTAAGTCAAAATTGGTTCAGCCGTTTGAAAGCTACGATGCACAGACAGATACACATTACACATATACACATTGCTTGTATCTGTGTAGTCATTCACTGAACCTAATCCTCGCTTAGCGCTCATTATAAGCTTCGTACTATATAAAACGCCGAAGCTTTTAGTATTACTGATACGAAAAACTATTTCTAACATTTATGTGAATAGATTTTTCGAATTAGCAAGTTGAAATTAAATAGCTAGAGTCACCTTCAGTATAATTGTTAACGGTTTTCCCTCCGGATCAATAGTACTACTGAGTAGTTCAACTGGTAGTATAAGTTATACGACCTTGTACCTATAGTATAACAACTAGTGCTAGTGACCCTTTATGGCATACAGAACATTTGTCATGACTATACATACTCTTAATTAGTACCTTTTATACATTGTAGAACATAATTTTTCTCCGAAAAATGAATAAATAAGACGGTAGTATTAAAAAAACCCTTAAAATACATTCAAGAGACTTTTTTTAAACTTATACAACTCTTTACACTCATAGTGTTCCAACAGATTCAGCCTGTGTCGGGCATGTCATGACAAACACAAACACATAATATGTTTTTCTTATGCGTAGAACTATTACAGGCAAAGTGGCGGCAAAACACATAAGTAACTAATTTACAATAAAAATCTAATTGAGATTAAGTTAAAGAAAAGTTTTTCTTTTTACTGTGAAAATGTGTTAAATTGAAATTTATTGGCAAAAATTAATATAATAATAATTACTGCACAAAGAAAAACGGATTTATACCTTAAAACTTACATTCAAATATGAACAAACTATAGCACTTAAATATAAACTATAAATATATAAAAACAGTTTCTTTTGGTCCTCGTAATAGTTATCCTAGGGATGAAAATAACTCTTTTTTAAACCCCGAAGTAAATACTGTGCTTTTCATTACGAATGCAAGGAAACTAAAAACCAAAACATGAACTGACACTGGCAAATGCACGAGAAGTGCGGGACCATAATCCTCTGAAGAGAAAAGAAAAAGTTGGACCATGGTTCAATACAAATATGAAAATAGAACTAGTTTTTTTTTTTGGTGGCTGTCAGTTGTCAACTGTCACTGTCAGTTGAAAGTGAATCCCTAGGGCTGAAACGTATTACTTTCAACCCGCTTCTCAGGCAACTTCAGACCTACTTCTGAGTATGAGTAATGAAAATTAAATTTACGTAATAGTTTCAGTACAAGAAAATCACAAAGTTGCTACGTCCAAAAAATTCACATTTTCGTTTCCATAATATTCTTGTATCCCCGCTGACAGCATCATAATCCAAAAGGAAACACCACAACATTACACGATAGCAATACGAAACCTCATTTTATTCAACGTGGAGTAAAACGAACCTAGTTTTCCTACGTGGTAGCAACTGTAGGAAGTCGTCCAGGGGAGAGACAGGAATAGCGCAGATTTAGGAAAACTAGATGCGGCCTGAATACTGATTAGAGTGGGATGAAGAGTTGGCAGACTCTCGGAAAATGTGAACGTGAAAACTTTGGTGTTGATAGAATTTGCGGTTAGATGGAAATGTTTGAAATTGATTTTGAAAATAACAAAAAAATGCGTTTAAGTATTACCAAATATTGTTTATTAGTTTAAATAAATCTAAGTATAGTAAAATTGCTTTTTTGTCATTATTACAAAAAATACATGATTATGTATTTTTTACTGAAAAAAAAATAAGCAATTGTGAAGTTCTAACCTTTTTTTTTTTTGAAAAACATTGAAAAACCAAATTTTGTCGTTATAAGGCTAGGTTGTTGAATTTTAATAAAGTGTCAAATTTTCAGAAATTCAGATTTGATCTATTAAATTGGCCCTACTTTACTATACAAATATAAAAAAACGTTTATTGTTTTTGTTTTATTTGGATAACACATTGATTTGATTAAAAATTTAATAATTTTCTAATTTTGCAATTCGTTTTTAAGATAAAGATAAAAGTTTAAACAAAACTGACGTTTGTAAAATATTGTTTCTATAGTACGTCGAAAATGTTTGCACAAGCCCGTACTGGTAATTTTCGTGGTGTCGTTCGGAAAAAGGTGTCTTAGTGAGTAGATTAAAATAAATAAATAAAATAAATATCTGGGACATTATTGCACACACGGTTATCTGACCCCAAACTAAGCAAAGCTTGTAATATGGCAGCCAGAGACTGATATACATACATATATATTTTTAAATACATACTTAAATAGATATTAACACCCAGACATAGAACAAACACAAATGTTCATCACACAAATGTTTGTCCTAGATGGGAATCGAACCCACGCCCCCAAGCGCAGAAAGTAGGTTCACTACCAACTGAGCCACCGGGGCAGTCAATTTCGTCTATTATAGTTTTAAATTATATTATAAGCTAGTAAAGATCATGGTTGTCAGATAATAAAAATAATCCGGTAATTATGCTGCCTGAGTTAGTACTATTATTTTTTTCACTATACAAACCAATTCATCTATAACTAAGGCACTAAAAACTACAAATCCATGTAAACAGACTGTTCAGAGAACTATGTCAATTGTACCATTTCTGCTTTCATAATAATAAACAAAAAGTGGCAAATCCAGCATCTTCAGAGAAGCCGCATGGGATTACTATTATCTATTCTGTGGTATTGCGCTGCCACTTCTCGTTTCCATTACACCGTGAAGTTGGCGAGACGGCGACGTCCGCTTCAAGCTTAGCGTTGGTTTAATAAAGCGAATGTCACTACGCAGACAGCGGACGTTCCAATTTTAAAACGCGAGCGTGGTTTTTACGTTTGCAAATTTGCCAGTTCTAGTTTTAAAGCAGCTTTGATTTTTAATCAAATTGGTAGTAAATAAAGTTCTGCTCATCATCATCAGACAGAAGAAGTCCACTGCTGAACATAGGCCTCCATCTTAGGCCTCTTTCCCCACTCTACTCCGAACGAGAGCCTGCCATCTGTATCCTCTAGATGCCCGTGACTCTCACGATGTTATTGGTCCTTCTAGTGGAGAAACCTGCACTGCGTCTTCCGGTTCGTGGTCTCCACTTATGAACCTTTCATCCCTATCAGTTATAGGTTCTTCGAGCGATGTGGCCTATATATGCTAACAACATGCTATATATTCTATGCATGCTATATATGCTAAACAAAAAAAACGGATCTTTTTATTGTCTATTTGAAATGAGCTTAACATATTCAAAATTTATGCACACCAAAAAAAATCAACGCGTAGATTTTCATGTACATTTTCAACCCTTTTTTCCTCTCTTAATCCGGCCCTTGCGCAAAATAACATAGCCTATACTTCAATCTGGTCATAGCTATACATATTCGTGAAAACTGCATTTAAATCCGTCCAGTGGTTTAGGAGATGTGCGTCTTAACGTGTTCAGCTGATTATTATAAGACGCCCTGTGTTTTTTTTTAATATCACGCTCTAAAACAAAATATCACTACGTTTTTAATACATGTATAGATAGAGGATAGATGTAGTTCAATCTTTAAAGATATTTTTCTTCGTCAACTTGTTTCTTTAGAACAAAATTGACACTGCAGCTTATAAATTCAAACTGAAGTCGACTATGAGCGAGTATTCCTGCATTATTGTGCATCCATTGTGTGAAGTACAAAGAGTTTAATATCTGAACTGAAGCAATATTCAATGTAGCCCGCGGTTGACAATACAACATCTCTGTATCACAATTTTACGTAAAGGGATACCATCATTTTAGATGTTAGGAGCCAATGTTTCGTACGTTCGCTCGCGTATTTTAATATTTTTGAAAATACAAAATGATAGAAGGGAAATAAAATAATGCAAATCCAGTCAAATTTGTCATTTTGTTTTATGAATCACTAGCGACCCGCCCCGGCTTCGCACGGGTATATATTTTATTGTATATATAAACTTTCCGTGCAAAATTATCTAACTGATAGTGAAAACCGCATCAAAATCCGATGCGTAGTTTAAGAGATCTAAGCTTATATTACAGACAGAGTTAAGACTTTGTTTTATACTATGTAGTGATAATCAATTCTAGTAAGTTTTCACAAGGTTTTATTTAACTTGCCTAGCCTTTTCTGGGTATTTTCTTATTTGTATCTGCCTACTCCAATTTTATATTGCATCATATTTATACTATTCTAATATTCGACAATGACATTTTAGTCTTGAGAAAACTGGATTGAATCCAGTTCAACCCGGAAAAATGTGGTATCTCTACCTTATTATGGAGTATTTGTAGTGCTAGTTTTTATTTATTCATGCACTATCAACCCTTTTCGGAAGAACCTGATATGGGTTCCCGTTTTTACCAAAAATGAATAAAACAAGATAGCGCATGAATAAACGCGGTGTAAACAATTTGTCGCTTGAAATTGAATACAGATTCGAAAATGCTGCTACTGAAATTGTATGCTGTCCAATTTTTCCTTGTTCTTTTTCACTGTGAATTATATTTATGGTTTATAATATGTAAAGGATTGCGATTCTAAATATAAAGGCTAAATATCTTCACTGTTTTTTTAACCGACTTCCAAAAAGGCGGAGGTTAATTCCACTGTTTTTTTATGTTTGTTTCCTCAGAACTTTCGACTGGGTGAACCGATTTTGTTGATTCTTTTTTTTATCTGAAAGCTGGTGCTTCCCGTGTGGTTCCCACAATTTGGTCCAGTTCTGACATTTTTATGAAGTTGGTTTTTTTATATTGATAATAATATCGCGATTCACCACCAACTCACCGGTTGGTAGAGCACAATGTGGTCAAGATGAAGCGCGTAGATTTAGAAGATAACTTTTCACTCTGGCATTGAAAAGGCTTAAATATTATCTCTCAGGAAGCAAAGAAGCCGGTAGGTTGTTCCAATCCAATTATTGTTAATAGTGATTTGATTTATTTGTCTTCCCGTGAATATGGTGCATGCAACTGCGCTGAAATATCGGGAGCTCCTTCCACAACCTTACCACGGCACATAATAATATCTCGTTAATAATCATTATCAGTAACTGTAGTAACTGGTTTTGTAGTGGTGGGACTCTTTTGCAGGGGTCCGCCTGGGGAAGTACCACACCTTTGCCAGTTATTCAAACGCCAAGCAGTAGTGTGTGTTCCGGATTGAAGGGCAATGTTTCCAGCGAAATTACAGGGCACATAGAGATTTGACATCTTATATCTCGGGTTGACGAGCGCAGTGCATCGCCATCCAAGGTTTTGAACTGTTGAAGTTCAAAATTTTGAGTGGCGTTGAGCTGTTATGGGCAAGCGTGAAGAGGCATCAGGCGAGCGACTTCGCTCGTCTCGTCACTCAGTATCATAAAAAAAATAAGCTACGTTGGTTAGCTTTCCACAAATGTTCCCCCATTCACAATGAATTGCAAAACATGTTATAATAACATAACAATTTTCTTAAAGACTGTTGATTCACATTCCGGATAATCCAAGATTACAGGGAGCACCCGCGATTGAATATCATTTGGGTATTTGGTTAAATTTCTGGTGGTGAAAGGTATTTTGATTGAAAATGTTTGTGCGTTTTGAACACGCTTTTATTAGCTTGGTATGTATCTATGTAACGGATTTTTTTACAGCTCCGTTAGCTCAGTTGGTAGTGTACCTGCCTTCTGCGCTTGGGGGCGTGGGATCGATTCCCATCTAGGACAGATATTTGTGTGATGAACATTTGTGTTTGTTCTATGTCTGGGTGTTAATACGAGTATCTATTTAAGTATGTATTTAAAAATATATACATATGTATGTATATCAGTCTCTGGCAGCCATATTACAAGCTTTGCTGATTTTGGGGTAAGACGACCATGTGTACAATAATGTCCCAGATATTTATTTATTAATCTTTGAACGTGATTTTCACCCTTTTCAAAACGACGGCTTGATTTGAAACTTTGCACACTGACAAGACCGATGACAATGCAATAATTTGTACCTATAGTTTGTCCCATTATCCTTACCAGGATCTTCAGGATTAGTGATTTAAAGAGCAAATTTTTACTACGAGAATTGTTTGTGTTACAAATGTTTTTATAGGTGTAAAGTTTTTTTGCAATCCGAAAGAAATAAATAGTGTTAGTTAGTTAATTAATTTTGCTGATCCAGTTAGCATTATTTCTTATCCGACTTCAGGTTCAGGTTCTCAATTAAGTCCGTTTTTAGGGTTCCGTAGTCCGAAAAGGAACCCTTATAAATTCGTTCCGTCCGTCCGTCCGTCTGTCTGTTTATCTGTCCGTCTGTCCATCCGTCAGATTTTTTTGAAACCGTCTAACTTCTACATTCCATGAAACTTTGTAAAATGACAGTTGTTATATAGATCTCAATTATAAAAGATAGTTGTAAAAAATATGCATTTCAGGAGTGGCTCTGGTACATGTGAAATGGATAAAATGGAGTTTTTTTAAAATCACATTATAGTGTGCATAAGGTGGGTGAGTGTGTGTGTGTGAGAGAGAGAAGTGTGCATGTGTGTAAGTGGATATTTTACTTGCATTTTTGTGAATCTACAACTTGTTCATTGTATCACAGAACTGTGTGAAAATACCTATAGTTGCATCATCTTCAAACCTCTTAGCGCAGGACACTGCGTTCCATTCAATAGAAACTTCTGACCTCGCTCTTATTCGAAATCGTTTATTTGTCGCTAAACTTCTGCGGACCTGTCCAATTTAATAAATCGATTGAAGTTTTCACTATAAAAATATTATTGGGAAAGTGGACGGGATGGACTTTTCATTTTGATTTGCTGGCGGACTTTCAAACAATTGAAAAGTAATTTTCTGAGCCAATAAGTGCGAGGTGGTTTTCTCAATAAATATAGGGTTCTAAGCTTGGGGTTTACTAAGCCGGATGAAGGTCAATGTATAGACATTACGAACTAATTTTATTCAAGTAGTAGTAGTTTTACTTATTTGTAGTGGTAGGACTCTTTTGCAGGGGTCCGCCTGGGGAAGTACCACATCTTTGCCAGTTATTCAACCGCCAAGCTGTAGCGTGCAAACACTACTGTGTTCCGGATTGAAGAGCAATGTTTCCAGCGAAATTATAGGGCACACAGAGATTTGACATCTTATATCTCGGGGTACGAGCGCATTGCATTCCCATCCAGGGTTTTGAGCTGTTGAAGTTCAAAATTCTGAGTGGCGTTGAGCTGTTATGGGCAAGCGTGAAGAGCCATCAGGCGAGCGACATCGCTCGTCTCGTCACTCAGTACCATAAAAAAAAGTTCAATTTCAATTTATTTCTCCATAGGAACACAAAGAACACTTAGCTATGTCAAGTTACAAAAGTATATCAAATTTCATCTTCATTTAATTTAAATGCGGCCGTATATGGGACTTTATTACAGAGCTAACCCTTAAATCGCAAAAACAGCTGTTCCATTGAAAAATTTCATTCGCATTCAACGATATTAACAGCTGATATGTTTTCGCGATTGTGTTGGTCCCAAAAAAAAACGTCAATGACCTTCTAGCGGCTAAGTAGTATACCCTAAACTTAAAGCCCTGTATAACTGAGTAAGTGTTGCTTTAGATTTTTTTGCTCTTTAAATAAAATGTATTGCTTGGAGGATTTCTTTAGCTATTGTCTTACTAACGAGCGATGTGTAGAGCGAGAGTAGCATGTACGCTTTACAGTCTGATGGCACTGGTTCGATACTCAGCCCTGCACCAATGGCTTATTTAGTATTTTAATAAATTATGCGCAGTTTTGATGCTCTCTCAACAGCGGCGCAGGAAAACATAGTAAGGAAACCGGTATTTCCAAAAACCTCAAAAGTTTAAAGATATTATGACATCCACCAACATCACTGGGCCAGCATGGTAGATTAGGCCCATATTCTCTCCGAGAGAAGGCCTGTGTCCTACCAGTGGGACCATAACATGTTTATAATGATGATGATGATTTTATGTTTAGGCAAATGAAAATGAAAAAAAAAACCTTAAAATTATAGTTGTTTTAGAACCCCTACGCAAAAAAAAATGCGAAAAAAATTGAATACGTCTGCGCGTTTTCTAGTATTTGATTTTTTAAGGTTGTTCGGACATAAATATAATCATTAACATAAAATTAGTATTTGTGATATTTTAAAGAGAATGTTCACAGTTGGTAAAAATACTCAGTGCTATTTTTTTTTTTTTACTTCATTTCTTGCAATCAACAGCGTTGTATATTCTGTACAATATTTAACAATAGTTATTAAAAATAAGGCCAAAATAGATTACATTTATTTAAATGTAAATAATAATAATTTTACGACTAACATTGTCATATTACGGACACACGACATCCATACGTGTGTAGGTGTAACATTTGGTTTAGGTGGTTTATGTGTCTGCGATATACAAGTCTTCAAAAGAGTCAGGGTTTGTAGAGACGTGTGTGTGAGTGAGTGTATGTGTGTATGTATGTGTGCGTGAGTGTATGTATATGTGTGTGTGTGTGGTGTGGATGTGGGTGAAGGTGTGTGGTTATGTGTAGAATTACTTACCGAACATGTGAAACTTTTTTATTTCGATTTTTAGGGCGTTTTTATTAAGTGAAAGAAGTCTAGTTTAGAGTAATTGATATTACAGGTTTGAGTATTAATCTTCAAAAACATTGAATGGGTATTTAATATTCATCGTTTAGTTAAATATCAAACGAGAATAGAACTCCAGACCTCCGGTGCGGAAGAGAGACGTGTACCAACTCAGCCATGCCGGTCGTCCTCCTATTTGTATGTTACTAAGATATTAACAATGCAGTCACAAGTCCCATTCTTCCTCACAATACTTATTTTATTTAAAGATGGCTTTTACCGCGAACGCAGGTTGAAGAGCGTTCATGTTTAAACTTTCAGCCGCTGAAGAGTAGTAGCGCAGTGCTGGCGACGGGTAATGGTACTTTGAAGGAAAAATTCGAGAATTTCCCTTCACGAAATGTATTTTTGTATATATCTCAATACGTTACATTTTGGTGTACCAAGTTCTAAATCTTTACACCTTTATTATTATGTGTTTTATTATTACAACTAAAAAAAAAAAAAAAAAAAAAAACTCACGAAAACTTAAATAATTACTAAAAACTAAATTTTTTAAACAACTCAGTTTTTTTTTACTTTGACTGCCCCGGTTGTTTAGTTGGTAGAGAACCTGCATTCTGCGCTTAGGGGCGTGGGTTCGATTCCCACCTAGGGCAAACATTCATGTGATGAAAATTTGTGTTTGTTCTATTTCTGGGTGTTAATATCTATTTAAGTATGTAATTAAAAATATATATGTACGTATATCAGTCTCTTTTTTATGATACTGAGTGACGAGCGAAGTCGCTCGTCTGATGGCTCTTCACGCTTGCCCATAACAGCTCAACGCCACTCAGAATTTTGAACTTCAAGAGTTCAAAACCCTGGATGGCAATGCAGTGCTCTCGTCACCCCGAGATATAAGATGTCAAATCTCTGTGTGCCCTGTAATTTCGCTGGAAACATTGCCCTTCAATCCGGAACACAGTAGTGTTTGCACACTACTGCTCGGTGGTTGAATAACTGGCAAAGGTGTGGTACTTCCCCAGGCGGACCCCTGCAAAAGAGTCCTACCACTACAAAAAGCAGGGAGCAAACTCTCTGGCAGCCATAATTACAAGCTTTGCTTGATTGTGGTTAGATGACAGTGTGCGCAAAATATCTCCGATATCACATTGAATCATTAGCTCAAATTCTGTGTGTAATTAAAACCAGCATTCTGTATGTCCATATTAAGTTATTCTATGATATATTGTCACAACGAGCTATGGAGAGGGCTATGCTCGGGGTTTCTACGAGATTGAATCAGAAATGAGGAGATCCGTAGACGAACGAAAGTTACCGACATAACCCACCGGATTAGCAAGTTGAAGTGGTAGTAGGCAGGCACGCAGAACAGATGGTCGATGGGGCTGAAAGATTCTCGAGTGGAGAACACGGACCGGTAAGCGCAGCGTAGCACGTCCACCCACAAGATGGACAGACGACCTAAAACAGATCGCAGGAAACGCTGCACGCAGGCCGCATCCAACCGGTAATTTTGGAAATCGATGGGGGAGGCCTATGTCCAGCAGTGGACGTCCTATGGCTGAAATGATGATGATGATATATTGATAGCCTATTGAGGATAGGACAGTTGTTTGAATGATTATACAATAAAACCTTAAATCTAAGCTTAATTTAATAAAAAACATAATACAAAAATGTTTACATACCAATGATTTCCAGCCCTGTTTATACAGTTTGGACAACACGGTAATTTTTTGGCCATTAAAACAACTTTTTTACCTTGTTTACGTTCTAAGCTGAGAGGAAAACTTACTGAAAGCTATTACGAGTTGCCGAACTTAAATTGAATAAGTAAATCAAGTTTTTGTATGGCCAAATGACATTACTTACTTTTGTTATTAAAATTATTCGTAAGTAAGCTTTTAGGCCTTTTAGATCCTAAAGATAAAATAATTTAGATCCTACCTAGTACTTAGTAGTTCTGTGGTAATGTTAACGTAAAATAATTCTCAATATAAAAAAAACCGACTTCAGAACTGGACCAAATTGAAATGGGACCAAATGGGAAGCACCAGCTTTAATATAAAAAAAGATCATCAAAATCGGTTCACACAGGCAAAAGTTATGCGGTAACATATATAATAACGTCCGATTTGATAACCTCCTTTTTGGAAGTCGGTAAAAAAAACATTGGCGCGACTTCACTACGGGACTATGCATTTTTTTAAACTTACCCCTCTTTTTTCGTCGTGGGCTTAAACAGGCTCTTAAATCGGTTCACAATTTCTTAATCTTATCTAATCTAATTGTCGGAGTCATTTATCATAAATATGCTACATATCTATAGTTTGGAATTGCGTTAAAAACAAGCTAGTACCGAAAAAAGTCTGCCAAAAACTGAAGGGGGCGAGGTAAACACGTATTGCACACACTGACATATTCTTACTAGTTCTATAAACGCACACTTCAATATTGAGCGGCACACAACTGCAAACGATGTGCCCAAATGTAATCGAATATACGACCGAGGGGTGGGGAAGGAGATTATAAGTGCTAAAGGAGAAACTGTAGGTATAACGCTCCCATTTTTTTTCTGAGGTTGATGTATCGGCGTACAAGCAGGAAAAATAATATATAATAAATAATTATCAGTATAAAAAACTGACTTCAAATAAAATAAATAAATAAAATAAGAATCATCAAAATCGGTTCACCCAGTCGAAAGTTTTGAGGTAACAAACATTAACAAAAAAACAGTCGAATTGATAACCTCCTCCTTTTTGGAAGTCGGTTAAAAATACGAATCGAATTGGGAACCTCCCACCATTTTTAAAGTTAGTTAAAAAGGTTACTGTAATCACGTCTATACGGTCTATACTTACTCGCTAGTAGACATTTTCTTTCTTTGTTTACGGAACTGATACATCCAGCACTGCTCCAGACAGCGCTGCAGTTGACCGTTAATTGTTCAGGGAACTGGGGCACAGTAATTGACCAGATTCTTATTGATTAACGTTAAATTGGAAATATGTTATCAAATCTACAGGGCTATTAATATTATTTAAAAACATGATGTACAAAAAAAAATTAAGCAAACTACGGCGTCGGGTGTTCAGAATGCTGGCTTCTATTTCGGAAAGAAGTTGAGCATTGCCATTCAACGTGGCAATGCCGCCAGCATTCTGGGAATCTTTCCCTCCTTAGTTTAAGTTTTTATGTAGTTATTTTAAGTTTTAGTTTTTAGTTAGTATTTTAAGTTATCGTTAATTTTCTGTTTTATAAGTTGTGCATAATCAATTATTTTAATAAAATCTAACTACTAAACTTATCTATTAAACCGCTACCAGCGAGAATTGTTCCCAAAATGTTGACCCCATTACAACGTATATCAATACTCACTCTTTGAGAATAGTAGAGGCCTTTTATTTTGTTCACGAGTTGCATCGAAATGACATAATGACAAATCTAAAAAAAATAATTAATAATATAAATAACCGACTTCATAAAAATGTCAGAACTAGACCAAATTGAAATAGAGCCATGCGAGAAGTACCAGCTTTCAAATACAAAATAATCATCAAAATCGGTTCACCCAGTCGAAAGTTTCGGTAACAAACATAAAAAAACGGTCGAATTGAGTACCTCCTCCTTTTTGGAAGTTGGTTAAAAGGAAGAGCAAACCTACAATAATTTCATAAGCTTATACTAACTAAACTATTTAGAAAAACTCCACAAAATCACAAACCTCACGCGAAAATCCTCCCCCCATCCTTCCCTCGCTCTTTTTATCCCTCTATCCTTGCCTCGCGCAAATCCTCACGCGAGTTTTCATAAATAAATTATTCAGTATAAATAATCCGATGGATTTATGCATATTTGTAGTTCCATAGCTAAACATTTACATTTTGTTGTCAGTCTAACCGTCCACCTCCTGCTTACTTTGCGCTACGCGTACGTAGTCGCGGGCATCAGCTAGTAATAAAATAAAACTTATAAAAACCTTGTTAAAAATTATAGACTCAAAATGCACAAAGCCATTCTGTTTCATAAGCATTACATTCAATGTAATAAGTAGAACCTTATTCACTGAATAATGCATGGCAGTAAAACGATGGGAAAACACGTCGTTTTCTATGTAACACCATTAACCCTACCCCACCCCCATGCAACCTCTAAATAAAGGATGTGTGGACCCCTAAACATGGAAAGTGAAACCTCTAAACACGTGAAGTGTTATAGCCTCTTTCCCTAACGTGCAATAAAGGATAAAAGGATAGGTAAAATGCGGTGATATTTTTATTTCTGTACAAAATAGAACGGTTGCAGAAAGAAACTGTAAACACTCCATAAAAAGACTTGATGAAAGTGATCCAAAGCGTTCTAATATTTATTTTCGTTGAGCGATGGGAGCCAAGCGGTAGCATGCGTGCTTTACTGTCTAAAGACACCCGGTTCGATCCTAGGTCTTGCACTGATATTTTATTTAGTAGGTACTGAAATAAATTGTGTAGTTACGATATCATCGCTTAAAAACTCAGAAGGAAAACATCTTGAGGAAATCGGTATGTCCAAGAACCTCAAACAGTTCACAGGCATAACATTCGTCAACACGCACTGAGCCAGATAGATTAGGGCCCATCACCTCTCTATCAAAGTAGGCCTTTAAGGAAATGAGAGGCTGATATTATTATCAGCCTCTCATGCTACCACCACCATCTTCATTATCATTTATTAGATGATGATGTAACCAAGTTCACACCACGTTATATCAATCAGCTTGTACAGCAAAGCAAATGCAGCATGGAATCTTCAGAAACCTTACCTCACCTTTTGAGTGATGCCATGTTTCTGATAGCTCGTTTAACTGGAGTTCCTAGTTAATTTATCCTAGAATATACAAGTCTGTAAAGCTATCACAGAGTATAGAAATAATACATAGACACAAACTTTTGCATAAGCATTTGTGTAATTGTGAAATATCTAGCAGTTGTTGCGCAAAATTTGAGCGAATAATTTTAAAATGCCACATAAAACCCAGTCTAGTTTTTAAAAAACTGTAATTTTACGCAATTTATTTTATAAAAACTATCTAATAAGCAGATGAACACAAATATTTTTCAGAACAAACTAGTAAAAATCTGACGAATTTGCATTTTATGACAGTCACATACATTTTAAGTCTTTTAAAACAAAATGGGTAGGGCTTTTGAAATGTATATACAGTGCAAACTTTATATAGCGACACTTAAGGGACTGCGCATTTTAAGACGTTATTAAGAGTTATCGTTCAATGGAGAGAAGAAAAATCTATATTATTTTAGTAATATAATACGTATTTACCAGTAAATTATAACATTTACAAACAACGAACATTAATATTGATTCAAATAACAAATCTTATTGCCTATACTCTGTAATCTTCGTCTGACGTTTTTGCGGATTCAGTATTTTATTTTGAATACCAGGTGTTAGAAAGTATTGTTTGTTGCCTAATAATGAGGTATTAGTGTCGTTATTTAGAGTGGGTGTGATGCTACATAGAGGGTATCATTGTATGGAAAGCAAGGTAAAGCAGCCGAAGCCAGGTAATTTCTAAGTTTTAGGGAGTTTGTCGTTAAATACAGTGTTGCTATATAGAGTTTACACTGTATTTATAATATCCTCCAACACTATTAAAATCATATAAGTAAAAGCTTTGTAAGCATATTACGACTACTATTTATGTTGCCTAAAGTTGCACATTCCACAGTGTTTCACTAAGACTGCAACAAAAAGAAGTTTTTTTTTATTGAAAAATATCTTTTTCAAACCAAGCTTTTATAAATGAGCCAAAATGCTACGTAATTCGATCCAGGTTGAGAATAGCTAGATTGTATTGGCAAGTTTTTGATGTGGTGATGCGCTTACCTAAGAACAACGACGTATTTTAACACGCTTTTATTAGCTTAGTATGTAACGGAATCTTTGAACGTGAATTTCACCTCTTTCAAAACGATGGACTGATTTGAAACTTTGCATACATATCAAGGACCGATGACAATGCAATAATTTGTATAGTTTGTCCCATGACCCTTACTAGGATCTTCAGGATTAGCGATTTTTAAGCGTGTTTTTTTTTAGTTTTTCAAACGGCGAGAATTATTATTTATTTTTAAAGAAGAGTATAAATGTGAAATTTTTTCGACTGTACTCACTGAGACTTATAGTATGCGTTACTCACAACTTGATACACATTACTTCTAAGTGAGTACTAAGGTTTACATTGTGATACCTCACAATTTCATTGCTTACCTTGAAGAGGGATTATCTTTATACCGAGTTTAGTAAAGTTGACACTTGGAATCCAGGCATTACTAAGGGATAAGAAACTGGATACGTGAGAGTTGTTATAATTTGTTTGGAACGGATGAGATCTTAGGAGATTGCTTGCAGATAAAGGGTGACGAAGTTAGGGTTGGTATTAATTAGTTTTAGACTAGGGCTTGATTGTTCTAGAGATTAAGTTAGTTTGGCGAGATTGAGACGTGTTAGGGATGTTTCTTGTCTACACTAATATTATAAAGAGGAAAGATTTGTACCTATTTTTGTATGTTTGTATGTTTGTAATGAATAGGCTCCGAAACTACTGAACCGATTTGAAAAATTCTTTCACTGTTGGGAAGCTACACTATCCCCGGGTGACATAGGCTATATTATATTTTGTAGCGAGGCCGAAGGCCGAGGTTACACCCGTGCGAAGCCGGGGCGGACGGCTAGTGTTGTATAAAGAATTAGCTGTCAAGAGTTGAATACAGATGTTTCGGGAATAAATGTAACTACCTACCTATATGAATTGAATGGGACGTTACCAAATGTTGTAAATGTATTGAAAACTGTTTTTAATGCAAGCGAAAGTGGTTTAGTGGTATACTGGAAAAAAAAAAGTGTGAATAATAAATAAATTGTATCTGGGACATTATTGCACTCTGTCATCGGTCATCTGACCCTAAACTAAGCAAAGCTTGTAATATGGCTGCCAGAGACTGATATACATACATATATATTTTTAAATACATACTTAAATATATATTAACACCCAGACATAGAACCAACACAAATGTTTGTCCTAGGTGGGAATCGAACCCACGCCCCCAAGCGCAGAAGGCAGGTTCACTACCAACTAAGCTAACGGGGCTGTCAGACAAATGGTGACATTTGAACATGAACGATCCATTGGTTATCTATTCATTTCGTAAAAAATAATATAAAATTGTCGCTGAAAATTCAGAGTATTTCAATTAAAAAGCTTTTTTATGTGCACAATTGTTTATATTTTTTTATTAAGAATCCAGACTATTTAACACATGTTTATTCGGTTAAGATTCTGTACAGGTGTTTTAACTACTTGAAATATTTTTTTGTATCGCATTAATTAATTTCGTCATATCACACTGAGCGTTTAAAAACACCTCTTTTGGTAGATTTTGCGATTGTACTGCGCCTTAAGGCGTATCTCCCTTTTTTTGTCTGATTTGTCATTGTCTGATTATTGACCTTTGAGCTAGAACGTCTCAAATTTATTACAGTTTTACCGCAAAAAGTTATAATCAGAGCAACTTTTAGCCACTTTGGCGGGCCATATTTCACAAAATATACACTTAATAAAAAAGCGTTGTATGAAATCTTGCCTTGATTTTAAAAGACATTTAAAAAAAACTAATCAACGAAACGCTATGCAAGAGGACCCCCTCTTGTATGGGGTTTCGTTGTTTTAGATTTTTTCACTACCCAGTGAAAAAAAAAATACTATAAAAGATAGATGGTTCTAAAAAATTGGACGGACGGACGGACGGACGGACAGATAGACAGACAGTGGTATATGGTGGTCCTTTAAAAGTAAATCATAATGACGAGTAAAATGACCTACTTCAAGCTTAGTACCACCATTCTTTGTAACCCGGTTTATATTCCAAGCCAAAATCGTTTTCGGAACTTATTTGACCAAATAGGTAAGTAAAATATAATAAATCGTTACCATCTACGCTTGATTGAAAGCTACATTATACCTAACTTTATTTCCTCACTGTGTTTAGTCAAATTACTTTGGAAGCGACCATTACGAGTATGAAACTTTTAGATTCAAAAGAAAATATCTGAAAATCGGTCGACGTCAATGACTCGTGACCGAAAGCCCTCCAAGTTTGCGATTACTTCATTTTCAGAATCGCCTCACACGAGTCAGCTTGAAAACTGGAGAACTTTGTGTTACAGTAAAACCAGTAACATAAGAACACCGATAGACTAGCAACTTTACACCGATGTTTCCCTCAAACATCGGTGCAAAGTTGCTAGTCTATCGGTTTTTTTATGGGTACATTTTCGAGAGTGTGTATATCAAATCTGCATGATCTTATGGGCTTTTCTATCGGATGGCCAGGGCAGGCTCAAAAAGGGAACCGTTACACGGTTCATATTTCGAAAACTGTACTTTTCTATGGAATGCACCGCCTGAAAGTGTGTTCCCAGATAGTTATAATCTGGGCGTCTTCAGGTCGCGAGTGAATCGATTTCCTTAAGACAAACGTGCTCTTGCTTAATATCGCATTGTATAAGGAAAAAAGTATACCTATTTAAATAACTAAGTAAAATGGTGAAATTTATGGTACAGTATATGTTGAGAGTCTATTGATAATAATAATTGTTCTTAAGCCTTTTTTAATTTGATCTATAAATGAATGGAATAGGAATGTATACTTCTTAGCTGTGCTTCGTGGTTTTACCCATGTGGTTTATTTTTTGGGATGGTTCGGGAAAAAAGTATCTTATACCATACTCCGATCGTCCATCTATCTCTGAGCAAAAAATCCCTTCAACTTTTTCTATCGCTGCGTGAACAATAAACAAACGTTTAAACAATTCATGTATTTATAATCACACTAATATCATATTATAATATGTTAAAGTTTGTATGGATGGATGTTTGTTACTCAATCACGCAGAAACGGCTGGATGGATTTGAATGAAATTTGCTTATGTCCTGGATTAACAGATAGGCTACTTTTCATCATTATCATCATCACCAATTTTCACCACCATGCGGGTGAAACCGCGGGGCGCAGCTAGTATTGGTATATTTTGACGAATAATCAATTTCCTATAGCACCTTATTATCACGGAACTTGACTTACTCCCAAAACTATACTCTCCTGCGCCAGCACTTTCAAAAGTTTTAAACTTGCATCCCTCGCTTGAATTTTCGCATAATATAAAACTATTGGATTCATTGCGCTGCGCTATCGTTTTTATTGGTGCTTGTAAAATGTTCGAAAGTTGTCCAATGGCAGTTCCCAATATATGGCCCGGTTCGTTTCGAAACTGCGCTGCGTTGCGTTCTACTATACTAAAGTATACCTACGTACTAAATTTTACTATGTACGTCGGGTTTTATTGAACTGCGATCTCAATATAAATTCGTGAATATGTTGGCGTTCGATGCTGGTATTGTAGATTTACCGCGATCTGCGAAAATTCTAGGCAAATATTACGCGATCAAAACAGTAATTCATTCACAATTCAATAAGTAGAAAATGTTATATAACTTATTACTTAAATTAAATTAACATTCAAATCCCACTAATATTATAAATGTGCAAGTTTGCGTGGATGGATGTTTGTTACTCAATTACACCAGAACGGCGGAACGGATCTAGATAAAATTTGGCACAGAGATAGATTTAGTCCGGAATAGCACAAAGGCTACTTTAACCCGCCCCCCCCCCCTCTATGAGGGAGGCCTTGTCCAACAGTGGACGTTAATTGGCTGATGATGTATGTGTACTTTAAAAACGGCTGGCCTATTTGGATTAAATTTTGTGCTCCTGGAGCGGGTCATAGTAGCGAGGCCGAAGTACGAGCTTACACCCGTGCGAAGCCGGGGCGGGTCGCTAGTTAATTATAAATTTGCAAATCAGTGGAAAGTTTTCTTAAAATTTAAATGGATATCCTTACGAAGCTCTCTTGCTGTACGTGGCTCATCTATTCTGCGGTCTTTTTCTTTTAGAGTGCTTCTGAATTCCTCCAAAATATATGTTAGTTTTTTACTGTACCATTCTTAGGAACTAGGAATTTAATATGCCTCGGAAATGTAGCACGTAGCTATTTGCTGAAGAGAAAATTGTGAATATGCGACATCTGTTGGCGACGCTGACCCTGGATCTGGCGGCGAGCTTATGCGGACAACCACTTTAAAAAGTTATTATTAAGTATACACTTAATCATAACTTGTTACACACACACGGAGAGGTACAAACTACACTACATGCATGTAATTTTGTCACATAAGACGTTGTCTATAGGCTAGCCAATCTATTTTATATTATACTAGCTGCGCCGCGCGGTTTTACCCGCGCGGTGATGAAAATCAGTGATGATGATGAAGATGAAAAGTAGCCCATGTGTTAATCCAGGACATAAGCAATGTATATTCCAAATTTTATCCAAATCCATTCAGCCGTTTCTGCGTGATTGAGTAACAAACATCCATCAATCCAAACTTTCACATATATATTATGATACTAGCTGCGCCCCGCGGTTTCACCCGCGTGGTGATGAAAATCGGTGATGGTAATGATGATGAAAAGTAGCATATGTGTTAATCCAGGACATAAGCAATGTATATTCCAAATTTTATCCAAATCCATCCAGCCGTTTCTGCGTGATTGAGTAACAAACATCGATCCATCCAAACTTTCACATATAACATATGATTACTAGCTGTACCCACGACGTCGTCCGCGATTACTTCAGAAAAAAATAGCCTATGTCCGTCCTCATTATCCACACCATTGCCTCGCAAAATTTTATCAAGATCAGTTAAGCCTTTAAGCCGTGATTATGTAGCAAACCGACACACAGAGTTATTTTCGCATTTATAATATTAGTGTGATTAGTGTGTCCATGCATCCAAACTTTACATTTATGATATTAGTGTGATAGTGTGATTATACATAGGTATATTGTCACAAAAATCGACCCCAACCCCGAATGTTGCTGGTTGTACACAACCTGCGCTATGGTTTTTGAATCACTTCTACATTCTTCAGCTGACACAGCAAATAAATGTTTGGTCCGAGTTTATTATCTCTTGATCGAGGCCTAATTTTAGTGGACATTTTTACCACGTAAAACCATACCACCCACATATTTTGGTCAGATTTAATTTTAGAATACACACAAAACGTTAATGTAAATTTATATTCCACCGCCAGACCATTTTAAGGCACAATTATGTTACTTTATTGTAACAAAATATGCTAATAAATCCCTACCGGAAGGAACCGAGTATCCATACGAACCGAACTTGAAATTTACGAGCCAAACGGGCTAACCGCGTTTAAACATAACGGCGTTTGATGTTAATATTAAGTATGTCTCAGACATGAAACTTCACAGTTTTTAATATTTGTAAATCTTTTTCGAGGTGGTGTCTATCAGCAGTGTGTCGATACAGACCGACGATGATGATATTTTTTTATTGAACTAGCAGTAGTGTGTAATCATTTATGTTTCGGATTAAAGGGCAATGTTTCCAGTTAGTAATCACCATCAGCCTGTAGCTGTCCACAGCTGGACATAAGCCTCTCCTAATGCACGCCACTGAACTCGGTCGGCAGTTTTTTTGCATCCAGTTTTTACCCGCCATTTTACGCAGGTCGCCAACATCAGGTTGCAGGTTTCCAGTTAGTATAAAAAAATTAACCTAAAAAATAAATTGTATTACCATATTTTTTTGAAACAAGATTTTTCATATTCTTCTCAGCAAACCCTTTGATTTGGTACCCATATCATGATGGAAGATAAGAACATTTTGTCCGCCATCTTGAGGCGTCCGCCATATTGAATTTGTCATCCAGGACCAAAGTGCTTGGCAAGACAAATCTAACATACCCAAACTCGACTGGGATTACGTCGTTTGAATTCCTATGGCCACCACATGTCTCCATCATCAGACCAGATTAGAGAAAAGGTGTTTGACGATTAAAAAAGAAATCACCTGATGTAAAATTTTACGATTTAATTTTTTTTTTTATATTAGTTGTTATTAAATAAATAAAAGTTTTACACAAAGAAACTTGAAATATAGTAGTGTTTTTTTATGATACTGGGTGACGAGTCGAGCGAAGTCGCTCGCCTGATGGCTCTTCACGCTTGCCCATAACAGCACAACGCCACTCAGAATTTTGAACTTCAACAGTTCAAAACCCTGGATGGCAATGCACTGCGCTCGTCACCCCGAGATATAAGATGTCAAATCTCTATGTGCCCTGTAATTTCGCTAATAGTGTTATAAATAGTGTTTCCATAATTATGATTCTTAATTAAAAAAAAAAAAATGTACTAAAACCCATAATAAAGTTAATTTCTACGATCAATCAAGCCGTTCTGAAACTTGATTACTGCTTTCCAAACACTTTTATCTAGATACGATATGGTATACTACGCGTTGTTTCAAGTTTGCTACACTCACGCCCCACACATCGAAAACTATAAATAATATGAAAGCATAAACACTACTGTATGATATTGATGATAAAAATTCTTTTACAGACCACAGAGGGAAGGAATTCTCAGCTCATAACGTTGGTTCCGTATAGTTTCAGAGCTGCCACTTGCTTTAGTCAAGGTACTTTTGCAACAGTGTTAATCGGTAGCATATTTATTTTCATAAAAGTTAGTTTTTTGAATAAACACTTTTGTCTAGAACGTTGCTAAAAACAAAATCGTTTACTTTTCAGTTACATAATTATTAACTGCTAAATAATAAGAATAGAAAAAGAACCGTCTGAACAGTTTATAAAAAAAATAAAGTTCAGAGTAAATAATTCACAGAACTTTAAGTATGCGCGCTTTATATTTCAGCACATCATCACTTTCCGAGAGGCGAGTTAATGTACAAACGCAGACTTCAATAACTTAAAAAATAGCAGAAAACTACCGAATTTACTAGAAATTCAATAAACGAGATTCATCCTCTATTTCTCCATCCACTGTCGAGATATTGACCTATTCAATGAATAATAATACACATCGTTTCATAATCTGCGTTTTTTATATAAGCTTTTCGTATTCTACTCAGCCAACCTTTTAATTTGATACCCATATCATAGGGGTGCGTAAAAATAACTGGTCCGCCATCCTTGGTGTAAAGATAAAATAGAAAGATTATTTATTTGCATACAACATGAGAAATTTTAAAATGATTGTTTTTTGTATTTTTTTTTGGAGTCTATTCTTGGATTTAGAATGTCGTCACTAAGCTAACCATGCATTGTCATCCAAACTAAACGTTTCAGCTTAATCAGTTGGGGAGAACTGTTTTTTTTTTGCAAGTTTTGACCCAAACTAACAAGGCAAACTAAATAAAAACTTGTCAATTGTGAAAACTCATTTATTGAAATCGGATGAAAGAAACCAATCTACCTAAATAAGACCGCTACCTCTCCATCCACACCAAAAGTCGTTCCCAGCATTTACAATAAAACAAATTCTTCTAGCGTTCGGTAGAATTATGTTTTAGCTTCGTACTATGACTTTGAGATATTGGATTACGACACAATAGACGCCGTTGTTGCTTTTTCTACCGCTTTCTGCTGAAAATGCTTTCAGTAAAAGATCTACAGTGAAAATGCATTCAAGACTGACGTTTTTTGTGCAATTGTGGGGTCACAGATTAAGCTGCTACAGCCCTATTCCTGACTTTGTCGAAAATAATTAATATATTTTTCATTACTCATACTCGGAAAGTAGGTCTAAAGTTGCCTGAGGAGCGGGTTGAAAGTAGTAAATTTCAGCCCTAGGGAGAATCACTCAACTGACAGTGAGAGTTGACAATTGACAGACACTCAAATAATAAAAATAAAAACTAGTTCTTTTTTCACATTTATATTGAACCATGCTCCAACTTTTTTTTCTCTTCCGAAGATTATGGTCCTGCACTTCTCGTGCATTTGCCAGTGTCAGTTCATGATTTTGTTTTTAGTTTGCTTGTATTCGTAATGAAAAGCACAGTGTTTACCTCGGGGTTAAAGACTTATTTAGTCCCTCGAACTATAAGCGAGCCTATTAGCCAAACCCCGTCTCGGGACTAAATAAGTTACTTTCACCCCTAGGATAACAATGCACTATTTACAAAAAATGAAAAACCAGTTCTCGGGAACATCAATAAACGGGTTCATTTATTAATTTTCCATCCTTAGAAGTAGTTTTTTTTTCTTATTTGAATTCACTCTCGAGATTTAACTTATTCAATCTTTTTCTTCTTATAATAAGTATAAGAGGCAATGTTTTTATGTATGTATGTTGCCTATGGACTTCAAAACGTCTGGGCCGATTTTGACGGTACTTCCAGTGGCAGATAGCTGATGGTATAAAGAGTAATCCACGTGGCTGACGCGGGGTGCACCTATTCTTATATATCAGGGCGGTTTTATTTTTCCAGTAAAAAACAAAGATCTACTTGATACAGAAATTGGGTATTTATTTTAAGGTATCTTCTAAGTCTGCGTGCTTTATATTTGACCACATCGTCGCTTACCAACAGGTGAGTTGGTGGACAAATACGGTCTTATACGCGATTAAAAAAAAAAACTATAGACTTTTCTATTTGATAGAATCAGAGAGCCAAAAATCCAGCCCTCGTTTTTTTTTTCATCAAAAGATTTAAGAATCAAGGCACCTGAATGGTACAAGTTCGAATTCTATTGGTCTGCAAGTTTTTGAATTGTCTTTGTTGTGTTGAGGCCTATATACTTGTATGCTTCAAAGTCTTCTGTACGTAACTAGTATTCGGCCTTCATTTATATTATTTTTCACTCCACCACCGTCGTGACACTCGTAACGCATCGTGTAGCTGGACCCTAAAAGGAGACTCCGCAGTATTACTGTTTCAGATAGAACTAAGTAGATTGGATCTGATAGAAGGCTGGTCCCTTCAAGATGGTATTTCACTGATAATGGCATTTAACTTCATTGGTTCAATTTAGGATCAATTAATTTATGGGAATGAGAGAAACGTGTAGGTGTAAAAGCCAAGACAAGTATCGGTTTGTTAATAAGAGGCAGTTATGGGGACTGCCGACAGAAGTGAAAACTTAAAACTTTGGGATATCTGTCACAGTAGCATGTCGGTGACGGTTTTTACCACACCAAAAATTTCTCAAAGCGACGAAAAAAAAGATGATGTTTTCAATTCAATTACGTTGAGAAACTAGAATAACTTGTTTGTGAATTTCTAACTATTCAAAATTTAATACGGGCGACATTATATAATTCGAATTTTTTTTGAAAAAACTTAATGTTTCTAAAATATATATTAAAAAACAAAAAACGCACTACTAATGCAGTTATTTGTTTACCCGTTCTATGGGAAAGTAGAGTTAACGTAAGAAATGGTAGAGTGTAAAGTAATCAATACCTTATTTTACAATTTAATTAAATTTAATGCTAAATTCACTCCATTCAATTCACTTTAACACTCCATAAATTAATTTACATTTCCCTATAAATCTAGAAATAACAACCGTGAAAATGTTATTTTATAGTCAAGAGAGATATTGTTTTTGGGGTGCCAAAGTTGGGGCAGCTTGGGGTAAAATCGTTTAATGCGGCCCCTACAAAAACATAAAGGGTTCCTGCTGTCAATTTTCTTCATTTACCCTCGAACTGCTGGCTTTGTTAATCGGGTTAGCTACTATGAATTATTGTTTCAAATTTTGTGTAATATATCATTTTCTTGCGAAATTTCTCCCAATTCTTGTGGAAGTTGTGTTTGGTTGTTTCAATTTTGTATTGATTTATTTGTTATAATATATTTTATGATTGTATAACCAATTTCAGATTTTCTATTGGTAAATCTCAAACCTACCATTTCATTTCGAATTACTGAATAAAAAATAAAGAGTATGCATAGTTATTTATTTTAACGCCAATAACGTGTCGGGATACGCATATGATAAAGTTCCATAGCTAAAGCCATATGATTGTAGTCATATTCATAGTACAGAAATACCGGGTGTCTTAGAAAAATCGAACTAAAACGAACTCAAAAGGGGCTGACGGGGGGGAACTTTTGTTATTTTGGCTGGCCCTATTTCTCACAACACTTGATAAAAAAGTGATGTATGAAATCTTACCCTATTCATCGATAGAAAAACAGGAGCGCACAGCGAAAAAAAATTCATACCCATTTCACAAGCACCAGAGCCATCCCTAAAATAAATAATTTGGTACATATATATATTTTAAGCTGTATCTAAAAGTGAAATTATGCCCGCAAAAATATTTTAATTTTAAAAACTGTTTCTCTGACAAATCTCTGGTATTTTTGTCGCAAGGGAGTTTGTGATGAATGATTAAACACTATAGATATTTGTAAAATAGAATGCTTATTCAGCCAAATCTAAAATAAAAATTTACATAAAAGAAAAAATTGCCCTAAACTGAAACAAAAAAAGCCTGATGAAAAAAATCGCTATAATTTTTTTTTATATGTTAAGTAGTAGTAGTATTCGTTTTGGTAATGGACTTTCGCAAAGTAACGCCCGATTCGGTCAACTATTTTAGTTTTGCTTACAATTATAAATATTTTTCCATTAGATTCGCAGCCCTGGTTGACATTGACTTTGTTCTTGCTCTTTCATTACCGTGAGAGCGAGACAAAATTCTCTGTAAGGTTATTATAAGAATGTTTTTGAGATTATGGTTATATTATTATTTTTTTATTAAATTAGAATGGCTGTCAAGGCATTTTATAAGAAATTTGTTGTAGCCAGTTTCACTCATATAAACAAAACGTCAGTCATTCGAAATCAGTTAGCAACTGTGACGCGTTGATCTAAATAAGATAGTTCAATCAAGGTTCTGTCATAATGCCTGGCGACAGATTTTCCGTCTCATTTCAATTCTATTTACTTCTATTTTCTGTGATGGTTACCCACCACTACGTCTAACATCTTAACTAACCTACACAGTTGGTGCACTAATAATATACTAATAGACACAAAGCAGAGAAACGAAGTGTACAAAGCCAGTCGGTCGGTCGGTGGCCGGAGGACAAAGAAAACTTTTCTTTGCTGTTCCCGCGATTTTACTAATTGATTGTGAAAATACTTCAAACTTGAAAACACAAAACCCAGGGGTTATTTGTTTTAGAATATCTACTAAAAATACGATTAAAAAGCACCTTAATGAAAACTAGCAATAGATATTTTACGTAGACTATGTTATTCAGTAAATGATAAAATCTTACAATGGAAATTAATGTAATTTTTGCTTTTTACTCACGTGTTACCAGGCCTGGCGCACTCCACACTTTAGGTATGAAGCTACAAGTAGCCGACTTGTCGGACTTGTCGTGCCCGCTGCCGCGCGATAGACAGAGATAACATGACAAGAATTACGCGATAGACAGATAGAGATAGAGATAGATAGAGAGGCAACTTGTAGGTTAATATAGCAGTAGGTAGTTAGCGCTCGCACGTCCTGAATTGGACTTTATTGTGTGGTAGTAAGAGTCGCTACGTATTTAAATGCGCTTGCGGAGTGAATCTTCTGTACTTTTACTAATCTATCGTGGTGTTACTAACATAGAGACTTATACACAAGAAAAGACCAGTGTCCCAGTAGTTATTATGATAGGCTGCAATGATGATGATGATTAGAAGTCTGAAATATAACCTAAAAATATCTTAGTATTTCATGAAACACGATAGAACGTATCCTCAACAATTGTGTGCTATTTACCCTCAATAAGTACGCGTAAGTTCAGTTCGCCATTCGGGGGTAATACTGCGGTTTATTTTATTGTTAGGGCCGGTGTCCATTTACGAGGTTTTCTCTATTAGTGTCGCCTTATACTAACGTCTGATCCAGATATATTTTTCTGTACCAGTATTCTTAGCAGCTGTTACAAAGGCCACGAGGAAAATCTTTTGATATATTTATTAAATAAGATACTTTTGTATGTTATATTTATCACGTTCCTAAAAGATTTTATTCTACGTCTTTCCATATATTTTTGGCTGTCTGGAATATTGTGCTTATATCTACAACTATCATACAATTACAGTATGTAATTATTTGTGATGCCCGCAATGCTTCATTTCATAACAGATCCCACTCATAATTATCTACTAGGACAATTTATCTGTACGAACACAATAATTAACACGGATCCAGACTCATATATATTTAAATAGATCATTCGAACATCCGGTCAGGAATTGAACTCGGAATCTTCTGCTCAAAAGACAGAAGCGTTAACAACTAAACCATAGTGGTTGATTATGCTTAGCGTTGGTTTAATAAAGCTAATATCACCAAGCAGACGTTTCAATTTTCAAATGCAATCGGGGTTTCTACATTTGCAAATTTGCCAGTTCTAGTTTTGAAGCCGCTTTGATTTTTATTCAAATTGGTAGTGAGTAAAGGCTTGCTCATCATCATCAGCCGGAAGAAGTACACTACTGAACATAGGTCACCTCTTAGACCTCCACAGTGAACGACAGCCTGCTATCTGCATCCACTGGATGCCCGCGATTCTCACGATGTCGTGGGTCCATCTTAATTAATACACTAGTAGATTAATAAAAAAAATAACCAGACCGAAAAATTTAACCTATTACACTCTGGGTATGAAAACGAATCTTCACACAAAATCGGTCAAGCCGTCGAGGCTATAGAAGGAAAAAGATTTTCACACAAATCTTAATTAGTATGAATATCTTCTTCCTTCCTTAATGCTTCCTCCCTATTCCTTACAATGTTGCGTTTTCACTGTTTGGATCATGAGATCGAACAACTTTTTCTTTTCTTTTTTCTTATTATTTTCGTCGTTGTTGTTCGTTTTTCTGTGTAGGCAGGAGACCCACTGGATTTCGGTTGAGACCGCACGCACGGGATTCTTGCCGCTTATCTAAATACGCAACAGCAATTACACGTTTTCAGTTTCTTTTTATACTATTAAATCTGTGCCTTGTATTTCCCCCGGATTGGGCACGTCTAGTGTTAGATGCCCTACTGCTCCATCACTCGACGCGGTCGCGTATTCGCCGATTGGATGACTGGGTGTGTGGTGCTCTACTGTCCCACTACCTCGCGCACACTTTACCTGCTGCTGCTCCCATACTTTGCGTGGATCTGACCCGCTACTGGGATATCACGCAAACAACTTAGTGTCATTTGCTCTATTGCCCTACTCAGTGTCTGTTCCGTCGCTTGGGTACCGCACACTACGAATTCAAGAGCAATGTCTCTTTATGGTCAGACAACACGACTCCGCCATGAATATACCTTACTCCGACCCTGTCTCATCTATTTGTAACTTAAATATTTTCTTAGTTATACCGTTCTATCTTCTTTTATTTATGAATTTTGTATGCACTTATTATAGATCTTGTTAACCTTCTTGATATTTCTAATTTTCTTATCTACTACACCTGTAGATATTGTAGATAGAAGTTTTACAATGGTGTTTTGAGTGTATAATAAATAAATACAATTAAATGACAGAAAAAATGTAACATAGAAACTTACAAATACAAGACGTCCAAAAAATAATACCTTCTTTCTTGGCAATTTGTTTTACAATAGCTATGCTAGCTTATTCAACTTTTTAAGGATTGTAAACAAAAAATATGCTAACCTTCTTTAACCCAAAAATAAGTCAAGCACACATAAAAATCCAATACAAAAGAAATTTCTCCGAAATTCTTCTCGAAAAGATGTGCCTTACGCCAATGTGCCTGAAATATTGATGACGTAATAAACGAAAGAAAAAGAGTGTTACCTAGCGACAGCGCGAATTGATGTGTGAAAATTTAACGAGCCAACTTTGCTCCGACAATATTCTGCTGTAAGCCTGAATGCTCTGTGTAAACATCTATAGAAATCCGTGTTTAACTTGATATCAACTATAACTGATTCCAAAACACCCCATAATTTTTTACTAATATACTTTTATTGGCATCACTTGTATCTAACTACAGTGGTGAGCCACTATAGTTATTGACGATCTCAAGCTCACTAATATGCTGGACTCACTTAGCCTCCGAAGTGATGACGTAGGTTTCCTCTGCATTTTCTTTCACTTGTTTTTCGGGTATGCTCTGAAGAACTTTTTGATCTCGTTTCTGCGTCGGATTTCCACTACTGCACGACCTAACACTGTCAAAAAGCTCATCCTCACTTCTTGTAAAACTGGAAATCCCCCTCCGTCTGATTTTTCCGCTCCTATTTTTCGCGGAACTGCAAGGTGTGGAGTGTCCTTCCCCCAAAGCTCTTCCCGCTGAGCTTCAAAATGAACCATTTCCAAAAGGTTTATTTTTTTACTAATAACTAAAACTTAAAATAACTTAGTAAACTTAAACTAAAAGACCATTATTGGAGAGAAAGATCCCATGCTGGCGGCATTGCCACGTTGAATGGCAATGCTCAATTTCTGTGCGGAATAAAAGTCAGCATTAATTGAAAATTTAGTGTGGTACCTAAATGAAACTCTTTAGAAGCATATGGTTCGTAGTTAATTGTTCAAATAACTTTTCAGTATGGGTTAGAAAACCTGTATTGGTCAAAGTGGTAATTTCAATTGAGATTCAAGTGGTAAAATGAAGAACTTTCGGAACATAACAAATAAAAAAGCTATTAAAAAAACAATGCTGAGCTTAAGAAATTATAAACAATATTGCCATCAAAACTGAAGTGAATAACAGAATAAAATAAAAGTAACCTTCGATAACAGAAACGGACCCATAACAGAAACCCAAGGCAACTCAACCATTCCCAAAACATTTAAGGGTGTTTACCCACAGATATTTTTAGATGCACAAATCCCATTTTTACGATACATTTTTATCGTTATTCCTTGTATTGTTTATCTTCAAGTGTTCCAACACGTAAAATAAATAACTGAAACGTATTATTATCTTTTTTTTATGGGGGTGAGTTCTTATATTGTCACCCTTAGAGTTTATTTAAGGGGTTCGTAGAAGGTATATCGTGTCGAATTGACATTTTTATTAAGCGGGAGAGATACAATGTGATACGAATTTTATGACTGTTCTGATAAAATGGGGCTGATAATTCATGTTTCTTGGTAATTTTATACTAGAACGCGATATAGTTTAGAGTAGGCCTTTTATTTGTTTTGTTGAATATATATATACCTGATATGTACCTGAGTATCGGTTATGTTAACCGATAAGTGAAGTTGCGTCCGAGCTTGACTCGTGCGCAACTTCACTTCAACTTACTATTATGCTGCTGCTGTATGTATTTTTATAAGTGTAGTTCATATTTATTATTTATTTATTGTGATATGTATTTTGTAAGCGCGCCGCGGAGAATGTGAGCGCCATCTCAAACCAACTGTGGTTCTTTGTTGCAACATAAAATTAAAAATTGTATTGTTATGTATTAAGTAAATAAAAAAAAAAACACCTAGTATTCTACAATAATTATAACTGTAGATGTAGAATCACGTATTTTTTCCTGATTAGTAATTTTAGTATTAATTACTCTTTATAAGTTCATCAGAGTACATTGCGTTTCTCCAATTTTATGCAATGGAATCTACAGATGCTATAAGGTGGCGTGCAATTTTGACTTAGATCCATTAAATCTTTTTTTATAAATATAGGTAACAATAGACTTCTCTCTAAGTCTTTTTTTTAAATAGTTAACAATAGTTTTCTCTCTATATACGTCTCCCTAATTAGTTAAATAGTAGTGTTCAAAAGTTGCATGCAAGTATTTGTGTTTCAAATTGAACCGCTAAGTAAAAAATACGTAGTTCTGAGATAATTGTTTATGGTTATTTTTTTTTTAAATTAACATGTTTTTAAGCTTTTTTTGACATGTAATTATTATTATGAATAAAGTTATCATTATCAGAGAAGAGAATTTTATTAAAGAAGAAAATTGGTATTTACATATAAAAAAAAAATTTATTTCACGTCGCATCTCTGGTAATAACCGTTATATTTAATTAGTATTAGTACGCCAGACTAAGCAATAATCATCAAATATCATATTTTTTCCCAGTTCTCCTTCAAGACTTGGTCTTCCTCCCTCAATAATTGGGGTTAATGAAACCCCTTATTTTTTATAGCAACACATTAGCTATTACGAGTATAGCCGTTAGATTACTGTCATTACCATCTTTCAGTCGATAAAGATGGCCACAAAAATAAAGTGGATATTAGGTGATGATGTCATTTACGTTTGATTTGTGAGATCAGACAATGGGAAAGAGTTCATGAAATGGTTCGGACAAAGATTTTAGTCGTGTGCTTTGTCTCCTTATATTTAAGAGTCGTATTACAAAATGCACCATTCAATTTAAGGTTTTTCTATTTGTGGACATATATTTACGAAAAAATAAAGCCGAATTGTCAAGACATATAGTACAAGTAAGACATTAAATAAAAACTGTTTAACTCAATAATTTAACGAAATCCACTTACAAACTTCCCCTCTGAGAGTTTTAAGATAGATAGAAACTCTTTATTGTGTACACCAGAAATAAAAATTACAAACAGATAGAAAATACTTACGAGCTAGTGGCACAAATGGCAGCCTTATCGCTAGAGCGATCTCTTCCAGGCAAACATTGGAAAGAATTTACGTAACAGGAAAAATACTTTTATAAATTAGAGGTAGGTAATTATTTAGTTAATATTATGTTGAGTTTTTCCAATATTTGAAAGCGTTATTATCAATAAAAAAATACAGATCTATTTATTACAGAAACTGAATTTTCGATAAATCTCTCTATTTGATAGAAAAAAAAAAAACGTTAAAAATATAGCTTGGTTTTTTCGTCAAAAAATATGAGGTGGCTTTTAAAGCTTACGTCAGACGTACACATCGGTACTTCTAGCCGTCAGACATGTAATGCAGCCTGTCTTGAATGAAAACAAAGATAGAAATGTGTACATTGCTAAACACTAGGCATGTATCAGTCAGCCTGTTTTGAATAAAAAATAAATATAGATAGAAATGCGCACATTTTTTGAAGTCGATAAAAAACAGAAATGTGCACACTGCTAAACATAAGACATGTAATTTTTAGAATGTTTAAAAAAAAAAAAAAAAAAAAAAAAAACATACATATATATATTGGTATGGTATTATATGCACAACATATAAAACAGAAAATTAATGATTGTATTGAATAAAATAAAAAATCTTACTACATCGAAATGCTAAAAACAAACATTTTTCAACATTTTCAAGTATCTCGCAAACAATCGTTATAATTATGCAAATCTACTACACTAATCAAAAAATTTATACATAAAAAGATAATTTGTGTGAACATATAAGATCTCTCGTTACAATATGACATCAAAATCAAATAATTTTTTTCTCAGACTCATATATAATATAGTTAGCCCATTTTATCAGCATTAACCAGCTGTAAAAAACAGATCATAGAAGATCTTAATCGATATACCAGCGTGTAATTATTGCAGTTGCGAACATCTGTTTAGATCATTCTAAACGTCTAGTTGTCTGTAGGCTAAATTTAGAGAATAGTGTAGATAACCGAATAGCCGTGACATCAGTAAATTTTCTTCACAGGTAGAATATACCAAGGTAGGTTAGTGCATCTAGAGTAGGGACCACAAATTGGCAAAGGTAACGGAGGATGTCCTGAAAAATAGAGTGACGATCTATTTTAAGCAGCTGACTGTGACTAGAAGCGAAAAACCGAAGATTGGGCTGAGTGATGGGCGAGTTTTTTTTTGTCCGCCAACTCGCTTGATCACGCGGTCTACGATGGAGCACGCTTGCTTAGATGAAACCGATTCACTCGTGATTTGAAGACACCCAGATTGTAACTACCGGGGAACACCCATTCTTGTGCGCATTCCACAGACTAGCAGTTCGCACAATAAAAAATGGAATCAAAGCGCTTCGTATGGGATTTCGGAATATCAACCATGAAGCGGTGTCGATTTTTCGTACCTACTCTAACGAGGGGCACAAGATTAGCAGTAGACAATGAACATGGTGATTATAGTGATGATGCCGACGATGTTACTTGAGTTTTTATGAGGTCTTGTATGTCTTGTTTTACCTTCTGATGTTTTAATTTAACCTAAACAATTGTCAAGGGCCCCGATTCTAATAAACCAATTGTTTTAACTAAATTGTTTCTACCCATTGCATATCTAGCTCAAACTTCACTATTATAACTTCACGTTCAACCAGTAATGGATGTTTAAACTGCCACAAAAACCAATAACTGTTATTGACTTGCAGAAAATTGATGGTAATGCAGTCAATCTATCGGAATTGATTTCGTTTTAACTCGAGGGAAATTGGTTTGAATAATTTCTTAGGGAGTTCAAAGCGATAAGACGCTATGATTTGCAGTTAGGTTTTTTTTTGTATGATTGAAGATGCGACGAAAGAAAAGTGGAGTCCTTCAAGCAGCTAGCTAACGGTAATACATTTAGCATTTGGAAGTATCGCTGATCATTTAACATCCGAAGACTGCTTGTCTGTCTTAGTTGGTTTTTATGCCATTGATGGTTTAGCTAACGGGCTACCAGTATGGATATTTGATGAAAAAACGTTGCCGACCTTGACAGACTCTGTTAATAGTTCTTTTGAAGAACCCCATGGTAATCGGAATGATATGACCCTATGCTGCTCGGAGAGAGCTTATTCCACATATTGCAGGTATCAGGCAAAAAAGATCGCGTAAAGTACACAGTGTGCGATTTCTACAATATATAATATGAGTTTTCAGGATTTGGTGGCTAGTTTTTTATATTTTATTTATTCCGTGGTTGAAAAACAAGCTAACGGGCCACCTGATGATAAGCAATCACCGTCGCCTATGGATACCTATAACACCAGGGACATCACAAACGACGTTGCTGACTTTAAATACTCTATTAACAACCTTTTTGAAAAACCCCATGTTATAGTTACTTGGAAATACCGCAAGAGATCATTCCACATAAATTGCAGGTGTGATGCAAAAACAGCTATGGAAAAACCGCGACGCTAGCATCAGATCAAACAGTTCTTCAGGACACTTCTCGTGGTGAGATAGAAAACATAGAAAGACCCCACGACTCTGCGTTTTATTTGTAATTGTACTTTTATTAATTTAGTCTATTGGATTAGATAGAAAGATTTTTAATAATTTATGTGATGTAATAAATACCTCAGAAACAATGGTGCTGAAACTATTAATACATCACACACACACACATCATCAGCCAATTAACGTCCACTGTTGGACAAGGCCTCCCTCATAGAGAGGGGTGTTGCCATTAGTAATTTTTAAACTTTCGCGATTCGAACACATGTTTTCATATTTATCGGGACTTATCGCGCACTATTAAATATAGGTAAAAATAGATACCTTTCGCTCGACGTTTCGACCATGTTACAATGGCCGTGGTCACGAGCTGAATAGTGTCTAAGTGGAATAAGTCCCGATAAATATGAAAACAGGTGTTGCCATTATCCCCACGCTTGGCAGGCGGCTTGGGGATCGCAGTACGTTCACCGTATACTATTAGGACGCTGCTGCCCATCCTCCGGTGGTTCTACATTATTAATACATGCCTTAGAATAACACATCATCAGTTTGCGCCGCGAAACCAGCAAACCTGCGCGGCGAACTGATGGCCTATACATGATAAATCTATCGCTAAAGCGAAAGAAAGAATTGCCTTGGATATCATATATTATGAGTACATTACTTATACATTTCTTTGTACTTACATTGTTCCGATATAAAACAGACGATCACTTACAAATTTTAAACAAGTCGAATGGCAGAACAGTAGATGTCTTCTTTCGTTACGTATGTTTACTTTGTACATAATGAAAACATCAGACTTTTTATTTAAAGTATTGTTTAGTTCGCATTCTATTGATACAGTTTCTATTACTTGAACAGTTTCTAGTATTAATTTAAAACAAGGTTTCTTTTAAACTTATAACATCCATAAACTATCACCCATAGTTTTAGGATTATTATTAGTTTCTATACGCGCTTAAATAATGGAATTATCCATTCTAATAATGGCGTTAAAACCATTTTTAGCAAACTTAACTTCATTTACAGCCTCGTTAGCTCAGTTGGTAGTGTACCTACGCTACCACCAGTATGTGTACGTGTACCAGTGCTTTCTGCGCTTAGGGGCGTAGGTTCGATTCCCATGTAGGACAAACATTTGTGTGATGAACAGTTGTGTTTGTTCTATGTCTGGGTGTTCTATCTATTTAAGTATGTATTTAAAAATATATATCTACGTATATCAGTCTCTGGCAGCCATATTACAAGCTTTGCTTAGTTTGGGGTCAGATGACCATGTGTGCAATAATGTCCCAGTTTTTTTTTTAAGGATTTAAAAAAACTTAATTTCCCTTAAATTGTTAGGTAAATATACTAAATGAACTTATAAACCAAAAAAAAACACATAATCTAATACTAATTAGTCCATTAGCCTATAAAACATCAAAGTGGAACTTCCAATATCATCGGAAGACAGTTATCGCTATCCATTCTTCATTAACTTAAATAACAAGTTCAAAATCTTTAAAACCAAATTTGACGTGTGAACTAAATATGTAAGAAATCAAATCACTGAGTTTGGCATTCTCTATAACGCGACCATTGTTCTTTGTTTGACTTTCTACACCATTCTTGCCTTTGTCTATCCTACTTTAAAGTTCAAAATAGTTTAAAAGTGCGACCAAGCCGTCTGTATTTTTATTGGGTTTCGGAGCTATTGATCTATTTGTAGCAACATTGTAGGAGATGTAATTAAACACGCTTTGTTTGGAACTATTCGGTTTTGATGCAGTTTAAATGCAGTTCAGGGAAAGAGTTAACGATTATTTGTGACAGTAAAATTGTTAATGATGATTTTACATCTGCTCTGAACCATAACAAAAGTTTTAAAATTTTTAATGAGAAACTTTTCAAGTAACTCTATTTACAGCTGTAGTCACCGTTAGATGAAATAAAGGACATAAATAAATAAATAAAAAATTGCCATCCTCTTGCGTTTATTCTCCAATGTTGAAAATCTAACAGATTATCAATGTCTTTCGTACGATATTCTGTTTCGATGTTTAGCGAGATGAAGCGCTTTGGTGAAGTGAATGTTATTTTAAAATAAATGGTCAAGAGCGTGTCGAGACACGCATGTATGGTAGGGTTTCGTAACCAAAGCCATATAATTTTACACGTAGCTCTAAAATTTATAGTTATAGAAAAATTCGATCGAACGCAGCTCTGTGGACTTGTAAAATTTCAGCGATGTAAAATTGAGATCTATGTATATTAAAATATCATTTTGCAAAGTTTCTGCACTTAACTTAATAATTATACGGACGGATGGACGGACGGACGGACAGACGGACAGACAGACATATATACAGACATACAGACAGATAGACTTACGGACGGACAGACAGACAGACATTATTCGAATTCCCCATTGTAGCTATATTCACATGGACAAATAGTTTTGAAACAAACGTCACTAAACGACATCAATTATCATAATGCAACTAGCTTAAACCTTATATTGGAAACGCTAAGGTTTAAATTTCGTTTATTAATGGTTATTTTAACAGTTGCAGCAAAGACATGCTTCGCTTGGTCAGAGTATCATGGCTCAACAATTTTAGTGGTCACAATACAATACTTGAGTTTTGATTGTAAAGCTTCAGTTTGAATTGTACAGTAGGTTTTGGTCTATTGCTCTGGATTATCGAGTTCTATAAGTTGATCGCTATTATAATATATTATTATAGGTATGAACTATTTACCTACGTTAATAATTATTTCTACTTATCTTCCGAATGAAGTTTTCACCTTGTACTTTTTCTAGTGAAGCATGAGTACGAATATTTCAAGATAATTTTTATACCAAATTAAACCCGAATTTATGAAACTATTAAAATTTATTGGAATAAAATTAATGAGATAAATAATACAATAAATAAATAGACGCAAGGACTCTCACATTTTATTTTTATGATAAGATTAAATTTAGACATGAGGTATAATTGGCAGGTGCCGTCACTCATGTCATAGACTAGCTCAACACTATTAAGAACTATCTATTTTAAAACCTAGATAATATTTTCATTGTAAGGTATATTTTCCTTGTTTATGTGGTCTTTTAATAAAGAGTTATCTTATCTGAACTCTCCACAACAACCCAGAATTTTTCTATCTTATACTGTACAATAGTTTTATATTCTCTTTTATATGCTTCCAATATGTTGCTAGTCTATCAGTTTTTTATCGGAACAATATCAGAGAGTGTGCATCGGCTGTGCATGATCTAATTCCCTCCTGCCCATTTTTCTATCGTACTGCCAGAGCGGGCACGAAAATACGACACCGCTTTATGGTTGATATTTGATTCCGAAACCCGTACGAAGCGCTTTGATTCCACTTTTATTATGCGAACTGCTAGCACAGCTGCTAGTCTGTGGAATGCGCTACATGAATCGGTGTTCACCGTTAGTTACAATCTGGGTGTCTTCAAATCACGATTGAATCGGTTTCTTGTAGGCAAGCGTGCTTCATCGTAGACCGCATCATCGGTTAACATCAGGTGAGCTGGCGGTCAAACGCAAGTCTATTTATTATAAAAAAAAAGTATTCAACAGAATACGTCTTGGTCTCTTGATTGGCTTCGGCCCCAACAATGCCTATCAAAATGTCCGGGCTAGACCTGAGAATAAATTAACTAGATTAAAAGTAGTCAAAATATTCTTGTCACTGCTCGCTGTTGTCAAGTTTTTTTTTGGATTCTTGTTCACCGAAAAAGTAGCATCAATAACGTTAAAATTATCGGAAGAATTCAGATTTCTATTTGCCCAGTGCAGTTCGCGAGTTTCGATCACGTACAGAGCTTTATTTATGTGTTACTGTAGGTCTTGGTCCCGAGATCTATAGGAAGTGTTCTTTAGAGATGCGTTTTTGGTAAATATTCGTATTTTTCTTTGTTGAACACTATCAATATGGTTTCAAATTAATTATGAAATAAATCGATCCGCTCAGCACTTAGTTGCCATACACAATTTAGGGTCTTTATGTGATAGCTATCTTCAACATGCTACCTAAGATCTGAATGTGAATTCCATAATATGCAACAACATTATTGGGTACATAGTTATTGCAAAATTTATTTTGGTCATTTACTAAATATCGTGTCCAATTGTTCATAATTACGGGAAAAAAATAATCTATTAGTACCTTTAAATAAATTTCAAAGTCTTTATTGAGAACAAATCTGTATTCGAAATCAAATTTGATATAAATAAATATCTGGGACATTATTGCACACATGGTCATCTGACTCCAAACTAAGCAAAGCTTGTAATATGGCTGCCAGAGACTGATATACATACATATATATTTTTAAATACATACTTAGATAGATATTAACACCCAGACATAGAACAAACACAAATGTTCATCACACAAATGTTTGTCCTAGATGGGAATCGAACCCACGCCCCCAAGCACAGAAGTTAGGTTCACTACCAACTGAGCCACCGGGGCAGTCAAATATATGCGAAATCTTAACCGAACGCGAATGATCTCAGCTTGAAATCCAGAAAGTAAGTTACTCAGCTTACGTTAGCGAAACAGCACGCGATTTGAAAAGGAATGTTTTATTCAAAACGAATTTATGCCATTGGTACCAAAGACTTTAAGCTTAAGCCCCATTTATTCAAAAGGCATCTAGAAGAAATAATTGGACGCCACTGAACTGAGATGCGGTTAAAAATCCTCAACCGAATTAAACGTCTCAGCATTATTTGCAAATAAATTGCTTTACTGAGAAGCTACCATTTGGTCTCTCAATTTTCTAATTCAAATAAGGCTGACTTTTTATTTTTGGGAAACGGATGTTCCATTTTCAAGAATTTTTCTTTTATCTCATAATCTAAGAATCACTTTTTTGGACTCAAATCTCAAAAACTTATAGGTAGATTTCCGTACATCGCGGCCGCGCGCGTCTGACGCACGCGTCTAACGCGCGCGGCTCAAGCCATTTGAAAAGCCGCACGCGTCTGACGTAGACCTCGGAAGCGGCGCCATACATTTTCATAGGTGAAGTCGCATCAGCCCTGCGTGTTTGACGCGTTCCTTGTCGAGCCTGATGTTACCTAATTACCTATTACTACACCATTTGTGAACCATTTTACGTGTTTTTTTTATTTCTATTATATAGAGTAAGCTTTCAATCAAGATTTACAAAAATTTCAATAAATTTGCCTCAGTACGCGTAATACGAATAATTTTGTTCGAGCGCTTAATAATTTTGAACTCAAATTTTTTAAATGTTTTTTGTTATTTTTCTATTGATAATTATAGCCACAATATTATGATGAAGTTTGAAAGATGGAAATCGAAAATTTAGGGAAACCCACTGTTCTATTTAAGAGTAAGATTGTAATAAATTAGGTCAATTCCACTCTTCCATTTCCAATAAGCAGTGGTATCCAAAAACTGGCCCAAACATTTCCTAACTCCTAACATCTTAGCCAAAAGAAAAAGTAGTTAAAGTAAACCACTTTGATGTGAACTATCGGTTTGTTTCTCCGATTCCATTTGAGTAACAATCCATCTCCGAGGAATTTGTCGGGATTCCTGTTTAATTCGGGATCGGATGTCGTTCCGAAGGGATCGGTATTGATCTATAGAGGAACGTATTACGACTGCTTCTCCAGTCTCAAATGTTTTGGAGTGTGTGATGCTTAGAGATACGTGATGGATAGTAATTGGTCTTATGGGATTAGCTAGGTGATTTCCAATAAATCGTTTAAAGACATCATTTTCACGAGTCAGATTTTTTTCTTTTCTTTTCCCTAAGAAATTAAAATGTATGTTTAGAAGGAGTTAGAACATTTTAAGTAGTTCTAGGCTATTTTCTTGTTGATATAATTTTAATTTAACTAGGATTTTCTTTACCAAATAGTAACTAACTAAATTAGACTTGCACAAATGACAATTCTTTGTGGAAAAAACATTATAACTGGACGATACAAAAAGTACATTATACATGTTTACATATATGAGACATTAATTTTTTCCATAAATCGGCTCCAAATCAGCAAAATGCTGGCTGCTAAAAATAGCGCTGGTCTTCCGTTGAAAACTCCAGGGACGTCACCCAAGGATACCGCACGGCACGGTGCCGCAAACGAAATAAACAAATACATAGAAGGTCCAAACATATTAACTACAGACTAGGCAGATAATCTACTACGTAGATATAAACAATTTAAACAAACATAGAAACATTTAACAGCAAGAAAGATATATAAGGTAAATATTTTCAAATAAACTACGTGTTTAAATATTATTTTAGAAACAGTCTCTCATAACAAATCTTCATTATTTTTTTTGTTTAAATTTATTTTCGTTCGTTATTTTTATTTTAGTAAATGTATTCATATTTAGAAATGTATGAGAACATACTCATGACAGTAGAAGAATCGAAAACTTGTGTTAGGATCAAAGCAAGTTGAGAGATGTGGTATCTTCCTACCCCAAATGTAAAGATGAGTGGCTGTATGTATGTATTTAGAAGTGATTGAATGTTTCACCACATCAAAACTTGCGGAAGGACAAGTTATTTTTTTGTTTGAATATTTAACGTATCTGCTGCTCTGTTGTCCTAGTAACCTTTTTCCCCTGGTGAGTTTTGGACTGCTGACACAGCCAATTGAAGTCATTAAAGAATGCCTGTTATTATAAATCAAAAGTAACTAATAATCAAACATCATTCTACAATTCTATTAAAACAGCGATGGACTTTTTAAAATTATTCAACCTGAATTAAGCAGAAATCGAATCCAATCGAAGAGGACAGAACCCCGACAATCAGTGAAGCAATCCCCATTTCCAATCCTCCAGGATTATACAGTACGTCCACATATCAGATGATAAATTAAAAACCATTTTTCACGTAATTCCCCATCGAGCGTGTGGCGAAGGTAATCTATACAAATTGGATCGCCGCTCAGCCTCTGATAGGGGTCGTGGATATTTATTTATCACACATAAGGGAAATTAATAATTTCATATGGGAAAACAATAATTTTACAGTGTTCATCATCATCAGCTAGAAGACGTCCACTGCTTAACATAGGCCTCCCCCGTTAACCTCCACACTGAACGACACCCTGCCATCTGCATCCACTGGATGCCCGCAACTCACGATGTCGTCGGTCCATCTAGTAGGAGGCCTACCTACGCTGCGTCTTCCGATTTGTGGTCTCCTCTCAAGAACCTTTCTTCCCCATCGGTTATCGGTTCTTCGAGCAATGTGGCCTGCCCATTGCCACTTCAACTTACAAATTTTAATAGCTTTGTCGGTGGCTCTGGTTCTTTGGTGAATATCCAGTTCCAGTGTTGGCGGTTATTAATTTTACTATTAATAATAAATATGTGGGACATTTTTGCACACATGGTCATCTGACCCCAAACTAAGCAAAGCTTGTAATATGGCTGCCAGAGACTGATATACATACATATATATTTTTAAATACATACTTAAATAGATATTAACACCCAGACATAGAACAAACACAAATGTTCATCACACAAATGTTTGTCCTAGATGGGAATCGAACCCACGCCCCCAAGCGCAGAAAGTAGGTTCACTACCAACTGAGCCACCGGGGCAGTCTATTGTTAACATTCTTGGTTTAAAATTTAAAAGTTTATTGTGATTCTCGTATGTATACTTCGCTACCTCGATTTATTTAATTTTTCTAACCAATTCGTATTTCAGATTATAAAAGTTTTTTGAAAAGTTTTTTTGCACCTGTTTTAGGTAAATTTGCGTTCCACAAAACCTACGACACCTACTCACATTTCTACTATTGTCTCTATTTTATTGTTCACTGTCAATAATCAACTTCTTCGTGTTTCTGTATATTTTTCTGTCTAATCTCTCTATTTCATCATCTTCATAATTTCAGCCGTAGGACGTCCACCGCTGGACATAAGCCTCCCCCATCGATTTCCAAAATCGCCGGTTGGAAGCGGCCTGCAACCAGCGTTTTCCTGCGGTGTCTTTTAGGTTGTCTGTCCATCTTGTCGGTGGACATCCTACGCTGCGCTTACCGGTCTGTGGTCTCCATTCGAGACCCTTTCGGCCCCATATATATTTACATCTTATATTTATTTAGTTAAGCGATTTAGCTACTTAGTTATCATACTCTAAGCATCCAATCAGTTAAACATCAATCATAACATTGTGCTACAAAGCGAAACAAAAACGAAACTTTTCATGAAAGAAGTCTTTACAAATCCGGAAACAATACACACGGAGACCCCTTTTTATAACATCAAGGAAAATTCCAGAAACGTATCTCTTCAATCATTACCTCCGAATCAAAGGGCTATGAAAAAAAAACACGTGTATTATTTTGGTCATATTTTTGTTTCGTAGATTATATCCATATTTTTTGTGTAGCAGAGCTTATTTTTTTGGGCATTAATGTTATTATTTGTGTTGAAATCGAATACTTAACGAATTTGTAGATATTTTCCTGTTTATATAGCTATCAGGAATTATATTTGTTGGTATGACTACATAATTTACGAGGTCAAATTAGTATCAATGTTTTACGGAAGCCGAAGACTTTTATCAGAAACTGTTTTCTGATGAATTTCTAGTGTAATTCCGCTTCTACGTCGCTTCAAGTACTTACAATAAGAAATTTGTGATACATTTTCCTGGTAGATATTTGTTGATGAAGTTAATTTAATCGAGTTTAATTTTGCCTAACCTGAAATAAAATATTAATTACGTGAAAAAAAAAAATTAACCTAACCTGAAATAAAAATTAATGAATTCTGAAATATTATTAAATTTAAATTAAAAAAAAATGAGCAAGAAGTTTATTAATGAAAGATTAAATTAAATTAACCTGAAAACAAAAATGTATTAATTCTGAAACATAAAATATATATTAATTGAAATGAAATATATTATAATTGCAATTGAATTTAAAAAAATATAAATTATACCCGTTTCCTTAGTGCACTTTGTCGACACGTCTTTAGCCTCTTCACGAGGCATCCTCAGGACGTTTTGACTCTTCGAGCGCTTGGCCCGAGAACTTTATGAGACTTTTATGAGCATCGGCGTAGGGTAGCGTGCTTGGATTTTTTTACAGGATGCATTTCGGTAAGTGTGCGTTTGTGTCGTTCCTCTCCTCTACAACAGGACAAGCTGGAGAACACATAAATACCATCCCTACATACTCGACATATTTTGGCTCGATCTTGCCGGTTTGCTTCCATGTGAACCGCCAGGGACTGGAATGCTTTGCCACCGTCCTTGTTTCATGAACACTATAACCTGGGTATCTCCAGGACCAGAAGAAGCACCTTCTAGGTCTGGCTCCATCTCAAGCCACAACATCGCTTTCCATCAGGTGAGTTGGTGGCCAAACGTAGATCTATTCTGTATCAAAATAATATCACCTTGATAATTGTCAATATAAAAAACCGACTTCATAAAAATGTTACAATAAGACCAAATTGACACGGGACTCGGAGAGCACCAGCTTTCAAATAAAAAAAATATACATCAAAATTGGTTTACCCAGTCGAATGTTCTGAAGTAATAAAAAAAACAGTTGAGTTGAGAACCTCCTCCTTTTTGGAGGTCGGTTAAAAATACAAGCTTTCCTTGGTAGGTACATTGAACGATTTGGAAATTAACCCGGAAAATTGCACCAAAAACCGGCTAAATTAAAAACGCATTGCCTTTGACGTCATTAACTCCCCAACAAATTAAAGATCCACTTAATCAAGCCGGACTACCCAATAAAACAACAATCGTTGTCTGTCTAATGAAAGTCGGCGACTTGAGCCCACTCAACTTTTTATGGATCCTTTTAAAGTTTAACGAGTACATTTTGACAAGTCAATTAATTAGGGCCTTTGGGTTCCGCCAAATGTTCGCTATTAATTGAGAGTTAAATTAATTTCAACCCGGATTAGGCAATCGCTATCTTTTGATGGTACGAAATTTGTTACAGGTTTACATTTTGTTGAGATACTTTAGATTTCAGTTCTGCTCGGCCTCTCTTTGTGGCCTGCCCATTTCAACTTGCAAATTTTAATAGCTATGTCGGTGAATCTGGTTCTTTGGCTTATATCCACGTTCCAGATTCTATCGCGCAAAAAAACTCCAAACATAGCTCTCTCCATTGCAATAGATGGGGAGAAAGGTTCTTGAGATGAGACCGCGAACCGGAAGACGCGGTGTAGGTAGGGGGCTCTGACACTCCATTTAAGCGTGCCCAGGGAAAGTACGTTGTGTGACCAACGTTGTCGCGAGTGGAGGGTCTGAGACATCACGCAGTTGTCTCGGGAGGAGCCATAGCGCAGTGCTGAGGGCTCTGGTGCGTTCCTCTGGAGATCCCGGAGCCCTCTTGTCAAGCACTAAGGCTGGTCACCGGGAGGGTTTTAGTGGGTATAATCCCACATAATCTGTCTGCACCCCAATGTACCGGGTATCTTTGGAAGATTTCCCCCTCGAAAACAAAAAAAAAAGGTAGGGCTCCCACTAGATGGACCGATGACATCGTGAGAGTCGCGGGCATCCAGTGGATGTAGATGGCAGGATGTCGTTCATTGTGGAGGTTAAAGGAGGAGGCCTATGTTCAGAAGTGGACATCTTCTGGCTGATGATAATGATGACGACTTAAGGTGTGCTTTTGAAGAGATTGACTAGTCAAAAACATACTTGCACAGGAAGCGATAAGGAGAAAAGGAATGGCGCGACTTCGTAGATTGAACTGTCTTTGAAAAATTATTTTGGGAAAGTAACTTTTTTTTGAAGTATTCTAGACTTCCAATTACTTTCGGATAGCAAAAAGTGACATCTCTCTGCCAGTTATGGGTCCTGTAACGGTTCTAGCGTGTAGCACGCCACCAACGCTTATTAGATCATATTATAGTCATATTTAGTTTAAGTACGAGTAAGACCAAAATGCTGGCGTTTTTCTGGATCAACGCATAAGCATTGCCATTCAGCGTGGTAATGTCATCAGCATGCTGGTAACGCTGCCAACTGGTAATGGGATTGAGCATTTGGATTGTCTTTAGACCTTTAATGGTCTATGGGCAGTCAAACCTGTTTTTTTTTGTTAGTTTCAGCATGTAATTTGTTTATTTAATAAAGACACATGCCCATAAAAATATAAATAAACTTGTAAGTCCATTAAGTAATATGTTTAAAACTTGTACTTGTAATTTTTTTTCAACTCGAACATATTTCTGTGCCTAATTATTTCACCCCATCGTACTGACCGTACTAAACGTACACGTTTCGATTCTACTACGTACGTCGTATGTAGTAGAGTCGAAACTGGCATGGCCCCTGCGAGACAGGTCTCACCCAGAGTCCAGGAGTACTTAAGATTTCAATAAACATTATCTATTGTACTGTATATACGATGATGACAAAAATGAGCAATGCACCTGCATAAGCAAATTCAGTAGTTCCGATTTCGGTCCAATTCTTTCAACAATCTATCAGATTCACTATACTTTACTCCAACCTTATAAATTAACCCAATCTAGAGCATTCAAACTACTATATATTTCCGCCAATATATCCTCATCTTTAAGCCCTGGAGACTATCTCAATTCGGGCCGATGCGATTTTCGATTTAAGCCCGGAGTTTTACTCGACCATTCCTCTCACACAGTGGATGTCAGTGGAGCGTCTAGATGAAAGCAGGTAAATTGACTCACTGTTACAGGAAGGTGCTTGAGGTGAAAGCTACTGAAGTTTGTTGAAAATGTAGGGTACAGGGTGTTTGTGATTTTGGGATCGATACTTGGAGGTACTTTTGCCCAAAAAGTAGGATTATAAGTCAACATATATAATTACATATTATGTGTAAACAAAATAGAATATGCGATAAAAACTATTACTATGTTGCCAAGTACCTTTAGTTAAAATGAATTTAGAACTTCATGAGTTCAAAACCCTGTAGAAATGGCTTACGCTCTTCACCTAGACTCTGATTAGACGTTAAATCTCTTTATGGGCAATAATTTAATTGGAATAATTGCCCTTCAATCTTGAACATTACGCACTACAACTTGGTAATCTATTCAATACTCAATAATTTATTTCATATAATGAAATTCGCATAAAGATCTTAGGTAGCATGTTTAAGATAGCTATCACATAACGACCCTATATTGGGTATGGCAACAAAGTTCAGAGCCGATCGATTTATTTCATTATTGATTTGTTTTCTTAATAATACTCCTTTAGGCTATAGTAACATTTTGCTAGCATATTTTTTTTAATTATACTGGGTGACGAGACGAGCGAAGTCGCTCACCTGATGGCTCTTCACGCTTGCCCATAACAGCACAACGCCACTCAGAATTTTGTCTTCAACAGTTCAAAACCCTGGATGGCAATGCACTGCGCTCGTCAACCCGAGATATAAGATGTCAAATCTCTTATAGCATTATGTATTTTAGGGTTTTGGCAAATTTATTTTCATTTTCTATGTTTTTTATCTGTACTAGTATATTTTGATGCCCATTGGATTTAAGCCGGAGCTATACATTGCTAATTTAGAGGTTGGTAAGATTAATTTATGTTTTTAATTAGACCTGATTCGATTGTTTCGTTTATCAGCAATTTTCCTGATATTATTATATTTTCCATTATAAATTACTTACTCTTCAAGATTTACTGTATCGACACTACCTACATCCTCACTCCTACGAGCAAAGAGTTTATTACTCCCTCTAACAAAAAGTCCAGCGATCAGTGTGTTTACTGGAGTTTAAGCTTACGTATTGTGAGGTAAAATCGATTCACGTTGTTACGACATGAATGGAAGTGATTACTGTGTTGGTTTGGTCACTGACCGAAATTGTTTTGAGGATAACTGGATGAGATGAATCTATTCGATGCTTGTGAATTATTTTAGCAGTTTCCGTGGAACTGTTTAGTATACTGGGTGTTTCTAGACGACCGGTATATTTAAAAACATCATTGTGAACAACTTCTACAAAACCTAAAATAGCTAAATTTGAAAGATGTAAGTAGGAAAAAAGATGGGAAAGAAAGGTTTTTGAGTGAAGATTGCGAACCGGAAGACGCAGCGTAGGTTGGCTTCCTCAATATTGACCGACGACGACACCGTGTGAGCCACTGGCATCTAGTGGATGCAGATGGCAGGCTGTCGTTCAATGTGGAGGTCTAAAGGCGAGGCCTATAAATAAAATAAATAAATATCTGGGATAGTATTGCACACATGGTAATCTGACCCCAAACTAAGCAAAGCTTGTAATATGGCTGTCAGAGACTGATATACATGCATGTATTTTTTTAAATGTATACTTAAATATATATTAACACCCAGACATAGGACAAACACAAATGTTCATCACGCAAATGTTTGTCGTAGGTGGGGATCGAGCCCACGGCTCCAAAAGCAGAAGGCAGGTTCACTACCAACCATGTATACCGTCCGAAAGTGTTTTTTTCATGATCATCATAGATAGATAGATAGATAGAAAACTCTTTATTGTTCACACCAAAAATTATACACGTACATAAAAACAACTTTAAAAAACTAGTGAAACAATTGGCGGCCTTATCGCTATAAGCGATCTCTTCCAGGCAACCTTATCATCATCATCATCTGGCATCATCAGCCAGAAGAAGTTACTGTTGAACATAGGCCTTCCTTTTCTTCCGTTAATTTCCCTTTTTTTACTAACACACTAAATACAAGTACATTCAAAGCACAAACAGTTAAATAACTAAAGCAATTGAAAATAGTATCTCATCTTATTTGAAACGAAAAGACTGAAATTCGAACTCGAGTCTGACTCTCGTTCGAGATCCCGGCTCCATGTATTATGCATCCTGCACGACATGGGAGAGAACTTACTTCCATGTAAAATACTTTGGTAACATTATTAGAGACTGCCTCGGTGGCTCAGTTGGTAGTGATCCTACTTTCTGTGCTTGGGGGCGTGGGTTCGATTCCCATGTAGGACAAACATTTGTGTGATGAACATTTGTGTTTGTTCTATGTCTGGGTGTTAATATCTATTTAAGTATGTATTTAAAAATATATATGTATGTATATCAGTCTCTGGCAGCCATATTACAAGCTTTGCTTAGTTTGGGGTCAGATGACCATGTGTGCAATAATGTCCCAGATATTTATTATTATTATTTCATGAAATTCTCGGGTCTAGCCCGGACATTTGGTAGGCATTGGTGGAGCCGAAGCCAACACCAAGAGGCCCTGTTGAATATAAAAAATACAATTATGGAATATGTATAAAAAGGAATATGAAACTATTGTACAGTATAGGATTAAAAAAGTCTGGGCTATTGAGGTGAACAACTTGTGGATGGAATAACAGATCTATAGAATGAGAAACGGCACCTGCCTTATCCTGTCTCATCTCAAAATATATTTAGGCAGGTGATGACTTGCTACCCACTGAATGGGCCCCCCATAAAGGCTGCCGTATCTTGGCACCGGAGGGGCAACATCGGCGTGGGTGGCTTAGGGTGTAGAGAGGTGTGCTGCACTTTCACTAAGAGCTACTCGCGGCGTTATGCCCTTTAACACTTCCACCCTGGAGCTTAGGTTGTTAGCTCTTGCGGTTTCCACCCCTGGACGGCCAGTTAAGGCAAGCCAGGGGTCAGGGGTCTCATTTAGCCCCATGGAATCGGGGTACGCGGTGTCGCCACTCACCGACGGCTCGCCATAAAGCCGCCCCTGCGTTTTTATTATTATTTATTATTAGAGTGGGTTATTTTAGGAATGTTATTTTTTAAATAAGATTTTCAGATTTAATTGATTGTTAATAAGATGGTAACAAGAAACTGTCTACAACTGCACTGGACACCAGCAACACATTTTTTTTTTAAATTAAATAATAAATTAAAAAGCGTTTCTCGATGATGCCATCTGTGCACGGAGCACGCTTACCTAGAAGAAACCGTTTCACTCTGGATTTGAAGACACCCAGTTTATAACTATCGGTGAACACCCATTTTAGGCATTAACTAGCAGTTCGCACAATAATAATGGAATCAAAGTGCTTCGTATTGGTTTTAGGAATATCAACCATAAAGTGGTGTCAATTTAAACAACCACAAATCAACAATTTAAACTTAAACAAAAAAACTTATCTACAAGCGGATCACATTGAAAACTGACTTCAAAAATATATGAAAAACGTAATAAGTGCCTATAAAATTTGAGGGTTGCCCTCGATTTCCCTGATCCCATCATCAGATCCTGACTTAATGACAATGAGACCAAATTGAAAGTATACCCTACTGTTTTTTTGCTATCGGTCAACAGTTGGAGGAGAAATTGGTGAACATACATACAAAAATACAGTGGAACATATAACCATCCTCCTTTTTTGAAGTCAGTTAAAAAGAAAACGAATCTCTTGAAAACGCTGCAGTAACCACTTCAACAGCAAAACACTAAGCTTGCCACCGAAAGCCATCCGTCAACCAAATCAAGTGTAAACCCGTGCCGTGTCGTCCAATCCGTGCCGGATCCGGGACAACACTACCCGGAGTGCGCCCAATTTTTCCGGATTAAGGATTTACGATGTATCGGACCGGACCGGACCGGACGGAAGACTAAGCCATATCGATTGATTTAGGTCGGGTAAATGAGTGCCTTTACATAGATTTTGTTAAAAATCATCTTTTGTTTTATAGTTAGTGTAAACCACAGAAAAGAGAAGTAAATAGAACGAAAATGAGAAGGAAACTCTGTCGCTAGGTATTGTGACACATATAATTGAACATTCTTATTTATGTCAACGCGTCGAACTCCGCGTCACAGTTGCTAACACAGTTGCTATGGGTTTATAATGGGTGCAAGTGGCTACAACAAATTTCTTACAAAAATGCCTTAACAACCGTTCTAATTAAAACAAAAACAAAAAGTTCTGTGATGTAAAGCAATTTGAACTGAAATGCAATTTGATTTTGGTCCCTTTTGGGAATGTATAGTTTATGACAATTACACAGACTAGGTATAGCTACAACGTAGCCCAGACTTATACTTACGATTATTTTCAATGATAAGAATTCAGTCAAATACCTGAGGGGCGGGGTGAAGGGTTACTAAATGCTAATTGGCCCATTCAACGTCAGTTCAAAATGTAAACAAAGCATAGTGATGGCGTACCTACGGTATTGGTCGGAAATGACGTGAGGTAATAAAGAGGTGAGGTAGGTATAGAAAGGAGAGCAGAGCTTGTGTCTTCAGTTGAGTGCTCTCTCGAGCAAGTAACTGACTGGGGCGTGCAAAATTTGGTGCAGTTCAACCCCACAAAGACGCAAGCAATCGCTTTCACTGCAAAGAAAAGCACATTTTATAGTTCGCCCTGTTTTCAGGGCATTCCCCTTAATCTGTCGACGAGCATTAGCATTTTTGGGTGTGGACATTTCTAGCGAGGTCCAATTTGGAAGTCATTTGAAGAGCAAAGCTGGAGTAACGTCCAGAAAACTCGGTGTACTGAATAGAGCCAAGCGGTACTTCACGGCGGACCAGCGCCTTTTATTATATAAAGCGCAAATACGGCCGCACATGGAGTACTGCTCCCATCTCTGGAGTGGTGCACCGAAGTACCAGCTCGATCCTCTTGAATCCTTACAGAGAAGAGCCGTTAGACTTGTCGATGACCCGAAGCTATCTGGCAAGTTAGAGCCGCTGAGCTTGCGCCGAGACGTTGGTTCGCTTAGCTTGTTCTACAGATATTATAACGGGGAATGCTCTGATGAACTTTTTGACCTCATCCCTCCATCCCGGTTTTACCACCGAACCGGACGCCATCGCCAGAAATGCCATCCACACATTATAGATAAGTACGTGGAAGTCTCGCACTGTTAGATTTAATCGACTGTTTCTGCCACGTACCTGTAAGTTGTGGAATGACTTACCACCTTCGGTTTTTCCTCCGAAGTATAATTTGGACTGCTTCAAACGAAGGGTGAATAGAGTCCTCAAAGGTAGGCAACGCACTGACAATGCCCCGGGTATTGTAGGTGTATATAGGCAACGGTGACCACTTACCATCAGGTGGCCCGTAGCTTGTTTGCCACTTATTCTATAAAAAAAAAAAAAAAAGAGGTTCAGTGAAATCAGTGGGCGCGTTTTTTATATCAGTAGTGGTCAACTGATGAAGTGTCTGAACATGTTCGCCCTGCATTAAATGTCTAGTTATAGAAAGTCTTTGTACAATTATAATCACTGATAATCCTATTACCTAATGCTAGGTGTTTGTTGACCCCATTGGGGTTAAAAAATTTAACCATTCTTTTTAAACGATCCTACGCTACTTATTAAGAAATACGATTTTATATATTTGTTGAAAGTTCCCGTATCGAATCGATAATAATTGATACCTACAATACAAATATGAAACATATTTCACAAAATTTTGGCTATAGATACATATAATTATTATAACAACTTTCTTCTTGAAATGGCCTCTTTCGAAAAGCCACGAATAATCCAACCTTTTTACAACAAACCCAAAACTAAACTGCTACATAATTTACTTTAATACAATATTCAGCCCCTTGTAGACATCTAATACCTTAATACCCTTTTTCTTACATTACGGCTCTGACCGCTAAATGTACAAAAAGAAAAGGAATAAATTAACGGGGCAAAGCTTTTTACAAGGAAAACTAGGGTAGTTTCTTTGATCATAAGTAAAAAGGTAAAAATGAAACTCCCGGACTGGGATTGAATATTCTTACGCAGTTTCTATATTTGTGTTGGAAAGTGGTAAAGATATATTTTTTTAATAAGCTTTTATAAAGTCTTATTGGATGTCGGAAATTAATTCGTTTTTGCGCTATGAAATTCAAATTCAATATTGACTTTGAAATGAAACAAAATTCACGGATAATAAAGATATTTAAAACTGATGGCGCTTAAAATATTTCGAACCAAAAATACTAAAACCATTCCAACTTAATAGTTGGAATGAAACTGCCCGGGTGGCTCAGATGGTAGTTGGTAGTGAACCTACCTTCTGCGGTTGGGGGCGTGGGTTTAATTCTCACCAAGGAAGAACATTTATCTAATGAACATTTGTGTTTGTCCTATGACTGGGTGTTAATATATGTTGTCTTTGTGGTGTGAACCCTCAGACAATGTCACACTTGATGGAGTGTGCAGCGTGCCCTGCAGCCTGCACACTGGACAACCTGAATGAGCCACGGAGAGTGTCATTGGAGTGGCGCAATTTTGGTTCAAAAATTTATATTTAAAATTAAAATAAGTGGCGAAACATCGACTCGAAAGAAGAAGAATATATGTTTAAGTATGTATTGAAAAATTTATTAAATGTACGTCTCTGGCCGTATATCAGTCTCTGGTAGCCATATTATCTCTATGTGTTTGAAAATCGATTATGGTGAAAGTTTATATATATATATTTTAATTAAATTATTACACAATAATTTCTTAACGACTGTAAATATATAAGAAATGTATTGTGGAATTAACGTATTAGTTAGATTAGAAAAAAAGTCATGTCATCACTGAAAACAGCTAGTTTCTTATAAACTGTACTAACCGATCGTTAGAGCTTGAAACATGAAGCGAATTTTGATGTTCTTCCTTCCTGAACGTTACAGAAATATCTCTCATTTATTATCTCAAATAATTACGTACCTTATGTTTTCCTTTTCCTTATAAAAACCTCGTAGAGCTTAATCATCGATATTGGGTTTTCCTTATTCATATTGATAGATGTTTTCAGATTTCACAGCGTGAAAAATTACTTGACATATTTACGTGTTCGAATGTATATTTTATTATTTTTCTCGTATTTTGTGACATCTCAAATGTAATATTAATGTTATTTAAGGCGTTAAATATTCAATTCTAATTTATATTACTAACATTTATAATCTGCTATACAAGAATTGATTCAAATGAATTATTATCAGTGATAATTTGATATTCACCAATATCTACTGGGTCAGCATGCTAGATAATGGTAGAGAAAACGCAAAATTGGTCAACTTCTCTTATAATAAATCAAATATTATAAATTTTATTTTATGACCTGCATGTCTATTCTGCAAGCTAAGTGAACGCGCAAGTGAAGTGATAAGCTACGTGAACGTGTATTTTTCTTGTCAAATACTATAGAGAAATGTCAAAATGTCGTGTGATCACACTAGACTGTAGTCCTTTACCTTTCTAATTCTATGTTTTGACATTTATCTGCAGAAATAGGCAAGAAAAAAATCACATTCACTTAGCTTATCACTTCACTTGCGCGTTCACTTAGCTTGCAGAATAGACCGGCAGAAATGCACTGTACATCAAAATCTAAGGATCAATAGATTTTAACTGAATCCGTAAATAGATCCGTAATATTTAAATGTACATATATATGTACACCGATTTCTCCGCCATTTACCGGAACGATCAACATGTTTTTATTTATTTATTTTATATTAGTAATTCTCGAAGTAGTAGTTGCACAGCAAATAATACGAAATTTTTTGTTCAAACGCCTGTTGATTTGGCTATATACATTATTTTTTAAGAAGGCTGCCTAATATTGAAGTCGTTTTTTAAATAGATAATTATAGATCAGTAACTAATGAAATTGAACACAATGAACAAGGCACTTAACAAAAAGACATAATTGTAATAACCGATATCCGCAATCCCGTCGCAATCACGGCGATAGTGACCGTAATAACGGTTAATAACGGATAACGGACGGGACCCTTGGAACCAGATAATGTCGTATCGTAATTTCCGCCCTGTATTGGATTAGGGTTACATATGGATGAGCGTGGGAATCACCTATTGTCTTGATCGTTAAACATTTTATAGGTAGTTACTACATGTTATAGGAGAGTTGCGGGAAACTGAAAATATCAGATAAGAACATGAAATTCCACTATTAATCCATGTCCTATCGGATAATCTCGTACATCAGCAGTAGATTGCCATAAAGCCAAAACCAAAGAATAAAATCAAATTTTATTTATTATGGAAACACGAAGTTTTCACATATTTTATTTATATTACACGGGAATTACTCACGTAAGATTAGGCCGGATATTCCGGCTATAGTTTCAAACGCATTTGACGGTCTTTATCAAGGTAAATACGCGCGTGCGGCTGCGTCTCGCTTTGCACTGAAACTATAGTCGAATGCGGTTGAAACTATAGTCGGAGTATTCCGCCTAATCATACGTGAGTAATTCCCGTGTAATATAAATAAAAACATATTTACTTTGTTAGTTTTTCTAACGTAAAAAAATGCAGCCAATTTGTCTAGTACAGGAGAAAATAAAGATAAATGTATGGCCTAGCTAGTCTAAAATTTTATAATAGAAATTGAAATGAAAACCTGCCTCTTTTTTGAAGTCTGTTAGAAACGGATCATTAATTATTTCTTATCTCACCTCCTACCGCTGTAATGAGCATCCCAGATGAACCCGTCATTCACATAACTCCATTAACAAATGAGCCATCAAGCGATGTTCCTCACATCTCGAATACGACGACGACTTTCAATTGCCTCAATAGATACGGGTCAATTGTCTGATTCGACCACAATTCGATATTCGTCAACAAAGCCATCTTCAGCTTTATCAGCTTCGTCATTAAAGTCAAAATTGATTGGATAATTATTAACACCAAAAAGAGTTACGAAATCATCAATGAAACAATTATTGTCAACTTTAAGTAATACACAGAAGGGCTAAAATTCTTTGGATTGGAAGTGGTCATGGATCTTAAACGTTTAGTTCGCCTTGTTTATGAATTAGATGAGATAATATTTTTATTAAGTTATCATTTTATTTGTCGAATAAAGGGTGAGTTTCGTTGATCATAGAACATGACGTGGACTCATACTGAGTTTGAACATTTATTATAGTACTTGGTGATTGATATACATGATGATTGACGGCTTTAATTACCGTTCTATTAAATAAAGTCAAAATAATGAAATAGTAGGTATATTAGGGTTACATAATCCTAGGGCAAACGTAGCCATATTGCTATCATTCTCAGATCTGTAGCTCCTAATCGGAAAAAGTTACAGACGTGGGGCATTACGGCTGACTTTTAACGTGGGCTTGAAACAGCGCAGTGCAGAAAATCACGCGAACGTGAACGCGCCGATATACGGTTTGCGGTCACGTAACTTTTCACATCACCTAAACAGAATCGCTTAAAACAGGTAACTGTAAGACACCTGAAATTTTGATATAATGTGTAAAGTAATGGCCCAACACCGAAAATCGAACTTAAAAAAATGTTTAGTGACGAAAGGTTAATTGTACTTAGTAAAGACCGACTGCGCTCGGAATCAATTTTTGATGGATTTTGATACAGAAAATTCATATCAAATTGCTATTTAAACTATCACTTAGTTTTTTGCATAATTTAAATAACTTTATTACTAAGAAATCCCATATAAATAATAGAAAAAAAATTGTGCCCTGGGAAAAAGAAGTACATAGGTATACGATTTTATTTAACTTTTAAAATTAAGTGTCTGGTTATTTTTCTTCTATGAAGTAAAGTAATTCAAATCGTGTATCAAATTCATAATTTAAATGGAAAGATGTTCAAGAAAATCATATATAATTTTTTCTATGAAACTATTAGGAACTCCTTTTAAAAAGTTGGCAGACACGGGATGCATTGCAGATGCAAAACATGATGGCGTAAAAGAGTGTCATATCGTTTGCAGTCACGGCACACGAGTCGGTTTAGCTGCTAAGGCGCGCTATAAATGTTTCACATAAAATAATATACATATATTAACTTTAGGTGTTTTGTGCTAATACAAAATGTGAAAATTTAGTCTGTTGGTCCTTCTTTCTTACAGCAACAGAGCGATTTGTGTATTGCGATATATGTATGCATGCAGACCTTAACTAACATGTTTTTGTCAAGTGTAATTGTGAAGTACGTAAAATGAGAGAAAAAAAAATGTTCAATTAAACATAGTTATTAAAAAAAAAAATGGACTCACTAGTATTTAAGTTTAATTTAAGTCAAATGTTAATAATTTTACGTCTTGAGTTTTTTTATGTTTAATTAGCAATCAAAGGCATGGACGATTTGTCCATGGTGTAAATGTATTTCAATAAAAAAATAAATAAAAAAAAACATGTTTTTGTCTTAAATAGCACATCTTAAAATAAATGTAGTACAAATGACCCTGTTAGGGTATGGCAACAGAAAGAACGGAACGGTCTATTTGTATATCATCGAAATTTTTTTTAAATCTCGGAACTCGTACATTTCAATATTTTAGTTAAACAAGCTTGAAACAAAGCTAACTTAAAAAACAGAAAATTAACATAAACTTAAATATTAACTAAAAACTAAAACTTAAAATAATAAAGTAGCTAAATAAATACCTAAATTAAATCTAAATTAAACTGAATACCTATCCAAAACTATAAACTACAGGTAAAAAACTGCATTAAGGTCACTGTCTTCGGGTAGGGTACCTAAAAAGCTAGCGACATTACCACGTTGAATGGCCAAACTTATTCTTTGGCCAAGGTAAGCGCCAGCTCTTTGATCACGCGTCACATCTATGAGGCGTCTGGACAGCTCGTTTAACCAAACCCCGAGCGGCCGGACCCCACGGTCCCAAGGTTTCAACTCCAAATGGAAGAAATATGTATCCCTCGCCGAGAGATTCATATTTCCTCCGTTTGAGGCTTTCCGCCACTTCCGCTGCTGCACCAGCCGCTCTTGATGTGCTCTGGAGGTGAGAGGGAGCCAGCGTAACAGTGCAAGTTGCGTCCCATACTAAAGTCCTCCCACGACTCCAGGGAATTAACGTCAAGCCATCAGGCCTCTTGCCATCGTCACGTGAAATACCGTTCGGCTCTAAGCAAGCCGGCACGTTAACGGTGGCAAGAGCCCGACGGATGACGTCGTTCAGAGCGGCGTGGCGTGAGAAGCGTCCAGCACTGCGGCGGCAAGACAAACCATGGTGCCCAGAGCGATCAACCTCGCTTCCGCAGCGACAATAGTGGGGTTCTGTTCTAGGGATGCCCAGACGCAGGCCTATGGCTATTGAAAAACTGGAATTATCCATTAGGGTCCCAATGTTAGAAGATGGAATTGCCTGCAACCAGTAGCCAGACTATTATCATCAAAATTATCTTTGGAAAATTCGTCTAGGGTGTAGTAACATTTTCATTTCATTCGTCTAGGGTGTAGTAACGGTTTAACGTGTTGCATGGGTATAGTTCCAAAACTGGAGAGTGTCATAGGCTACTTTTTATCCCAGATAACTGGACCGTGGTAGTCCACGCGGGGCACAGTTAGTTTGACATAATCATAGAATCCAAAATGAACCTTCAGCTCACAGACTAGGTATAGCTACTATTGCTTCAGCTACTTCGTAAACAAACTGAAGGCCTTGTACCAAACAGTTGCCTGTTGCTCTGTCATTTCCTTCCAAACTAGTAATGTAACTGAGTTAGAGATCTTACAAACTAGTTCAAATGGAGGTGCATGGGAGTGGTTGGGTATTCGCAAAACTAAACTTGTTAAACGAGCAAGTTTAAACAATTGTAACTACACATTCTGTGGGGGATTGGTCAAGCGAACTTTGGACAATTTGCAACCCATCGAAAATGTGTAAACATCATTGAACTATTTTGCCAATAACTGCACTGTCGTCATTTTTGTAGGTATTATTATTACAGGTTGGTTGTAAGAGAGCGACGGTGGCCAAGCGCAGCACGCGCGCTTTTAAATATGACTGCAACCAATTCGATTCTCGGCCATGCACGAATAAAATTTTGTGCAGTTTTGATGCCATCGCTCAAAAACGGTGAAATACAGATGTGAACATGATGCGAAGTGACAGGCAAATGTAAGCCTATTATCTATACTAATATTATAAAGAGGAAAGATTTGATTGTTTGTTTGTTTGAATTGAATAGGCTCCGAAACTACTGAACCGATTTGAAAAATTCTTTCACTGTTGGGAAGCTACACTATCCGCGGGTGACATAGACTATATTATATTTTGTAGCGAGGCCGAAGGCCGAGCTTTCACCCGTGCGAAGCCGGAACGGTCGGCTAGTTAAATATAAAAAGCAGTAGGCACCGCCAAGCAGTAGTGTGCAAACACTACTGTGTTCCGGATTGAAGGGCAATGTTTCCAGATAAATTACAGGGCACACCTCTGTGTGTGAGATGTCAAATCTCAATTTGACATCTTATATCTCGGGGTGACGAGCGCAGTGCATTACCATCCAGGGTTTTGAACTGTTGAAGTTCAAAATTCTGAGTGGCGTTAAGCTGTTATGGGCAAGCGTGAAGCGCTAGCAGGCGAGCGACTTCGCTCGTCTCGTCACCTAGTATCATAAAAGCTAGTTAGTCTATGCGCTACCTGAATAGGTATTCCCCGATAATTAAAATCAGCTGGGTGTCCTTAAATCGCGAAGGAATTGTTTTCTTCTAGGCAAGCGTGCTGCATTCTCATAGCACATTATCGTTGAATGTAACACGCAAGTCTATAAAAAAATACTAGTACGTATATTTGAATCAAGTTAAAAAACAGGCGAACAGTCCGAATTATTGATGAGGAATAAAAGTCTGAATAAAACACAAGTAATTCCCAGAAACCGAAACTCAAAAACAGAAATACATGTGTCGCTTTCAAGAAAAGATTAAAAATAAGAACGAGAGAAAATTCAGGACGTCACTTTGTAATGACGACTCAAGACAGGATACCACTGCTTTGACACCACTTAACCTTTATCTTTTGTCCCTTTTCCTGCGTGCGTAGCCAAAAAGTAGCCTATGTTTTGTTTTTTAACAGGCTATTTATGTTTGTTCTTCGGAAGTATGACAGCTTAATTTTGTTTTCTTGACTTATTACTTGATCCCTCAAAGCTAACAATCTCATTCAGGAACTTCTAATAGGCCTGTTTCTATGTAATATAATAAAAAAATCTTATGTTCGCACGTAATAGTTTTCGTCGGCGAAAAGTTTACGATTACGTCTTTAGCGTATAATAGCTTCTGAAACGGGGCTTGGTTTTTTCTTATTTGTATTTTACTAAGTTTTCAGATAGATACTCGTATCCTTTTTAGGGTTCCGTACATCAGACGGAAAAAATAACCCTTATGAGACTTCGTTGTCCGGTCTGCCCAGTGCCACTTCAACTTGCAAATCTCGGCAGCTATGTCGGTGACTGGTTCTCTTGATACGTTTGACCACAATTTTATTCACTTATGGTTGTGTTTCACCTAATTTTATAAAGAAATCTCAAATAACAAGGATAAAAGGACTCGAAAATCGTCTCAATTAGTCATTAAATCCGTAAATAAAAAGCTAAATTTCATTATGATTTAACTGCCGTCTACCTCAAAGAATCAGTTGGACGTATCTTTTTTACAGTTCAGTTAGTCCGCAACTTCAAAGCTCGGCGATGGATGGGGATTTATAAATTTTCTTTCAAGTCTGACTAATCCTTCGAGTCCTACTTAATATGATATATCACCTTCGTTATGGTCGGATCTAAATTATAAATGATCATTATTTGAAGCTTGAAAAAGGTGTCTGACGTGAAGAACTATTAACGACAGTCCTTTTTGTCCGTCTGCTGAGAATTGCAATCTAGGTATCTTTAAGGATAGAGTGAATTTACATTTCTTCTAGATGTGTGCCATCCTCGGCCTACCATCTCTTACCATCAGGCTTGTTTGTAGCCAAACGTTGATCATTTTGATAACAGACTTCTAAAAAGGTGGACTGTACTATGTTCCAATGTATAATAAACAAAAATTACCGACTTCCAAAAAGGAGGATGTTTATCAATTCAACTGTTTTTTTTTAATGTTTGTTACCTCAGAACTTTTGACTGGGTAAACCGATTTTGATGATTCTTTTTTTATTTGAAAGCTGGTGCTTACCATTTGGTTTCTTTCTAATTTGGTCCAGTTCTGATAAAGTCTGTTTTTTTATATTGATAAATAATTATTTAAATGTATTTTCTCTAATTTCTCCGCCAACTGTTGACCGATTAAAAAAAAAAATATTTTCTTACGTAACAGTCGCTTAAAAACAGCCTTAGATGGCGCTTTCCGAATATTTAGAGGGGTCTCATTCCACAGTCGCACCGCTACAACTCTAAAAGAGTCGCCTACAAACGAAGTGCTGTGACTAGGGGTTTTCTTCCCCATCGGTTATCAGGTTCACACCATTAAATAACCAGATCAAGTAGGTAATAAGGTTAACGCGACGCGTGAAATGCTGGCGTGTATCTGGCTCAACGCATAAGCATTGCCATTCAACGTGGTAATGCCGCCAGAATGCTGGGTACGCTGCCAACTGATAGTGGGCTTGAGCATTTGGATTGTCTTCAGACCTTCAACGGTCTATGGACAGTCTAACTGTTACTGTACTGTTAGTGTAAGCTTGTATTATGTTTCGTTAATAAAAGCACTTGCCCGATTTAACAAATATCAGAATTTTATATATTTAAAAAATAATAAATATCTGGGACATTTTTGTACACACGGTCATCTGACCCCAAACTAAGCAAAGCTTGTAATATGGCTGCCAGAGACTGATATACGTACATATATATTTTTAAATACATACTTCAATAGATATTAACACCCAGACATAGAACAAACACAAATGTTCATCACACAAATGTTTGTCCTAGATGGGAATCGAACCCACGCCCCCAAGCACAGAAGTTAGGTTTACTACCAACTAAGCCGGGGCAGTCGTTTAGTTTTTTATTTAGTAATAAGCTTTTTGATATCTTTTTACAAAACCTCGTTTATTATGATTAGTTGTCAAATTTCATAGAAATAAATCACTTTCTTAACTTATAGACGCCATCTAGCTAAAACAATGTTAAAACCTTGATTATTGTTGTTTATATTGTAAGTAGCTAGTATTTAAATCCTAAGTCTTGTCTAGAATTTTTGGGCTTCCACAAGGGCTTGACTGTAATGCCGTCTAAGTTCAAAATATCCGTTTACCCGCAGACTCATCTGCTATTCTGTTATCGTTAAATAGTATGCCAGTCTCGAGTCGAGTCTTGATGTTTACATTATTAAGTTAGTTCTGTTGGAAAATTGTCCTTGAGACGTTTCTATTCGGGCTTTTGAATCATTATTTTGGGATAAGCTTTGTTTAACTTTGTTTTTGACAATGGAACTGTAATGTAATTATTGTGTTTCGTTTAGCTTGGATAATTAGATAAATAAGTTAGGCCTTGAGCATTAATTGCTATTTGTTTGGTTGCCAAATCAGATCTCTTGTTAATTGAGAAAAGCTACAATAGAGTTAACAAATTAAAAATAATTATAAATATAAAAAACCGACTTCATAAAAATTTCAGAACTGGGCCAAGTTGCAATGAGACCGCACGGGAAACATTATTTTTTTAAAAGCTTTAAAAGAAAAAGAACAGAATCGGTTCACCCAGTCCAACGTTCAGAGGTAACAAACACAAAAAAACAGTCGAATTGAGAACCTCCTCCTTTTTAGAAGTCGGTTAAAAATGTATAAATTGTAATTTTTTTTACTCCCGATAAAAGAGCTAGTAATCTACAAACAGCCGAACAGTTTTTTTTTATGTATGGCTTGCGTTCAACCATTTTTTTTCTTCAGTTCAGCCATTTGGGATTTAAAATGCTACAGACAGACTTACAACAACTTTTTGCGTCGGGGATAATAAGTCCTAATAGAAAATAGCGCACAATGAACGCAAGTAGATCGCGCCAGCATTTTCTCGCCATTTTTTGGCTCCTTTGTCCGCGTTCTCAGTTCTCAGGCACTATGTGCATAGTGCCCAACCAACTTCTGTCATTCTGTGAGGGGTTTGGACCATTACCCTCCGGTGGTCCGGTGCGTGTAATCTAAGCAGACGCACGCACGCACTGGATCAGCCTTATTTATGTGCACGGGCAGGTAAAATTGGCTTAGGTCATGAAAGTTGTTGCCATATAAGTGTGAATCGGTTTCTTCAAGGCAAGCGTGCTCCATCGTAAACCGCATCATCGCTTAACATCAGGTGAATTCGCGGCCAAGCGCAAGTCTACTAAATAAAAATTATATATTGGTATTTAAGAAGTAAAAACCTGAGGTTGCGAGCTGTAGGCGAATTCCAGCACAGTCTGTATAGACTACTAGTCGCCCGTCTCGGCTTCGCACGGGTGGATATATTTCATTCTATTAATCAACATTCTAGTAATAAATAAAAGCTATGTTATTCAGGGATAGTGACGCATTCTAATGGTGAAATAATTTTTAAAATCGGTCCATTAGTTTTTGAGTTACTAACATCCACATTTTTTTTCCAATTTATTAGTGTAGAACTGTAGATATAGACAATGCCTTGAGTTTACAAAACGTTATCTACTTCATGAATATTCCCGTGGCCTGTTTGCATCGTCTCATAGTTCATAACTTCATGTCTCGCAACGTGAAACAGTACGGAAGTCGATATCGATTTGCTCTGACGTTCCGGAACTTTGCAAAAGTTTCTCCATGTTCAGATTTTTGAGTGAATATTATGGTCGTGTTTATGAAATTATGAATAGTTAATGTTATGTTAGTGTTTAGTTTATTTCGGTCCCCAAGCCGCCTGCCAAGCGTGGGGATTATGGCTACACCCCTCTATGAGGTAGGCCTTGTCCAACAGTGGACGTTAATTAGCTGATGATGTGTGATGTGTGTGTGAATAGTTTATGAAGGAATGTCTTTGTTTAAGGTAATTAAAGTTAGTTACAAACCAGCTGTTCAAAAAAAAAACATACACTCCCGACAAAATGTATGAAACAGCAGATTTTTTTCCCCGCGAATTTTGATAAGTCGTAGAACAAAAGTTATTTGTTTTGACGTTTTGAAGTCGAACAAGAGGATGCTGACTGGTTACCAATAACCCTGTACAAGTGTACACTACCTACTTCATTGCTATCTTGGATTTGATAACGAGTATTTATTTATTATTATGTGAACAAGAAATGGTGTAAATTTTCAACCCACTTCGAATAAGGGCAGTCAATTTTGCTGTCCTTAAATTGTCCTCCCCCAGAGATCAAGTGACTTACGACTTGTAATATTTTGACAAAAAAAAAACTATTATTATATTAGCCTGTGTCGTCCCACTGCATGGCAAAGGCCTCCCTTCCCTCCTTCCATTCGTTTCTGTTTTGGGCGATTTGGGTCCAGTCTTTGAAGTTGGAGTCCAGTTCATCCCTCCATCTCCGTCTGGGCCGTCCTAGAGGTCGTTTTCCATCCTGTGGAAGCCACTGTGTTGTGGTTTTGGCCCAATGAACCTCCGACATTCGACTAACACGACCGGCCCAGTCCAACTTTAGGCAAGTGGCCATTATAACAGGACTATTTTTAACTATTAAGGTTGTTCACTAAAGTTATATGATTATTTACGGGATATAGTTTTTGACCAACCACCTGCATTCTTCAGTCTTCCCGTGAACATGGTGCATGTAACTGCGCCGAAATATCGGGAGCTCCTTCCACAACCTTACCACGGTAAATATCCTGTAAATAATCATTTATATACTTATATTTTTTATGATACTGAGTGACGAGACGAGCGAAGTCGCTCGCCTGATGGCTCTTCACGCTTTCCCAAAACAGCTCAACGCCACTCAAAATTTTGAACAACATTTTTGATAACAACAACATTTAATTAAATATTGAAATTAACATAGTTTATAATATTATGCATAGTAAAGTCTTATGTTTTTACAGTGTTAGTCCACAAATTGTAAATCCAGATTGATATTCCTTACTCAATAACCGTTGAAACATGTCAGAGTTCTTCAGCCTGTCTATACGAACTTCTTTTACTGAACCTTTCCAGAATACGCGAGTGAAGCCACACAGGTAAGCTTGTTTCTAAATTGAATACAACCGTTTTTTCGCATAAGAGCGCCGTTTCTCTAAGCCTATTACCCTACTAGAACTAAATGAAGAACAAATATCTCAGCTACTCTGAGTATTTTAACCCTCCACGGCCCCCGCTGTTGTTTCTAATTGGACATAATTTCCACTAACGTCTAACAGAGGCGTTCAGCGCGCCACCTGCCGGGAACTGGTACCAACTTATCTCCGCTTAGGAGGTGAAGTTACCGCTTAAATTCTGTTTAAAGGAAAATTACAATTAAACTAGCTAGGCCCTGTAGTTTCACTTGCGTATACATTCCTTGGGAAACAAGATTTTTTCGGATTAAAAATCCTGTCACTCTCCGACCCTTCAATTATCTCTTTACAAATTATTACGTTGATCCGGTGGTCTGTTGTGGTGTGAAATTCTAATGAACAGGTATTAATATGGTGGAGAATAAAATAAAATAAACTATTTTGAAATTAAAACTGAACACTATTTTCGATGCGTTTTTTTTTAATGATACTGGGTTCGCCAGTCGTGATGGCTCTTCCTTCACGCTTGCAAGCGTGTGCAACAGCACAATGCCACTCAGAATTTTGAACTTCAACAGTTCAAAACCCTGGATGGCAATGCACTCGTCACCCCGAGATATAAGATGTCAAATATCTGTGTGCCCTGTAATTTCGCTGAAGACATTGCCCTTCAATCCGGAACACAGTAGTGTTTGCACACTACTGGTTGGCGGTTGAAAAACTAGCAAAGGTGTGGTACTTCCCCAGGCGGACCCCTGCAAAAGTGTCCTATCACTACAAGAGTGAGTGAGTGAGTTCCGCACTAAAAGTGATCATGACCTTCTTTGGACTTGGAAACACTGCTCCTTCCTATTGTGCTGTGTCGAACAAGGTTCATAAGACTATTCATCAACATTTAAGAGCGTAGCTATTGTTGGTTGAGTAACTGTCAAGCTTGATGGTCTTCGCCAAGCGTTTTCACCTCCCTGTACATGACGTTTGCCTTCTCTTTTATTTGCTCTAAGAATAATCTTCTTGGTCTTCCCGATCCTCTCTTTCCTTTTACCTTTCCTTCTATGATGGTTTTCATTAATTTGTCATGTCGTACAAGGTGGCTGGAAATTTTCCCTCTTCTAGTCTCTATCCTCGCTAGAGACTTCTTTTCTCCTCTACACTATCTTATACTCCCTGGTTTGTTTTTAGAAGTGTTGTTATATAAGACTAAGTACTTGGCAATTTTAATATTGCACCACCTCGTACAGTTTGGGATCAATAAATGATCTGAATCTGAATCTAACCCTGTACAGTATATGAAGTTAAAAATTACGTCTGAAACCGCTCAGCGGGACTCGTGCCGTTTAATTATTTCGGCACATTTTTCATCCATAACCAAATAATAACATCCTGCGGGCACATTATCCTATTTTTAAGGTGAATTTATTACACACTGTAATTACGTTTCGTCTATAAATTACACCCTCGAAAATAATTTCCTCCCAAGCACAGATAAAAAATAAATAGATGGTAAATTTTGAAAATGAACAAAATATAGCAGCCTTCGACATGAAGTGGCTGCTATCACAGAAAATAAAAACTTTTCATAAAGATATTTTCTGTGGCTGTCATACTACGCAAATTAAAGCAAACGCAATAATGTGCAATTATTCCTACTCTAGTTTGTAAGGTTAGGGCTGTTTTTTTGCTTCTGGTAACGCTCTTATTTATATTTTTTCACTTACATCAGATGAACTGTGGTCAGTGGGCGAGGTCAGTGGTATTTACTCTCTTGTTCTCCAAAAACTTAAAGGACTGTAGTCCCTGGTCACTTGCTTCACTTTCCCGTAACACCTAAAATATATTAAAGTGAATAGTCTTAAGTGCCTAGAATACAATCACTATAATCTATGTATTTAAATTGCTTATCTTATAAAATACTCTATTTTAGTGTTGATTTTTTTGTGACACTGGTTCAGTGATTTTTAAGTCAACTCACACAACTAGGATTAATCTAAGTGTCATAAACTAGGAATGCTTTATAGTAAATAACTAAGAGACTCTTTAGGAATAGTTTTATTTGTAGTTTGTGACAATGATTCAAAGTTTTTTAAGATAGTAAAAACAAAAATACTTAAAAGTGGACATTGGAAAACTACTTAGGTACAGTTAAATTCCTAGTTATTGACGCTGGTTCAATGGTTATCAAGACAGTTTCTGCTGCATATTTGTAGTACCTACATCTGTGTTTTCTTAATCTCTGTCGTTATCCCTCCCACGGAGGGAATGATAATTATTAAAATAATAATATCCCGAGCGACCTAATGAGTGACGAAAATAGGGACGGGAGATGTGACGACGGATAAAGGGAGACGAAGGGTTCAGTGCTGTTGTCTGATTACTAATTATTATAGTGTACAGTTAAGGGTTAATTAGGTTAGTGTTGAAAAAAGATAAACGGTTTTTAATATCTTGCAGACTAAAATGTCATGATGTTTAATTTAAATTGTTTTCCTTTTATTCATATTATTTTATTTTATAACCAGCTATACAGGACATAGCAATGTATATTCCAAATTTAATCCAAATCCATCCAGCCGTTTCTGCGTGATTGAGTAACAAACATCCATCCATCCATCCAAACTTTCACACATATGATATTAGTGTGATGACACATAATTATTATGGACCACATTTCATAAAACATACTCTCAAGTTTAACTTATGCATGCTGATAGTTCACAGTTCATAGATATATTTCGTTATAGCCATCTTGTTAATTGTAAAAAGACAAAAGATTGTGTACAATCGATTAAAACAAATCATTGCCACATCCGCGGCGCTGGCGCAGCCTCTCGGGAAATTATTGGAAAATTGTTTAGGAACATTTTATTGCATTTTATACTGTTTGTTGCAGTTTATACTTATTGCGACTTTTGGTTTAGGTAGACAAATATCTTCAGGTGGATTTGATTGATTTCGATATTTCTATATTATGTTTGCAACTAAAATAAGTAAATAAAAATCAGTAATGGAAGTAACTAATTATTTATGTTTATTGTAATAATTTGTGTAAATAAAATTTTACTCTATACCATCATCATCATCAGCCAGAAGACGTCCACTGCTGAACATAGGCCTCCCCCTTTAACCTCCACACTGAACGAAATCCAGCCATCTGCATCCACTGGATGCCTGCGACTCTCAATGTCGTCGGTCCATCTAGCGAGAGGCCTACCTACGCTGCGTCTTCCGGTTCGCAGTCTCCACTCAAGAACCTTTCTTCCCCATCGGTTATCAGTTCTTCGAGCGATGTGGCCTGCCCATTGCCACTTCAACTTGCAGATTTTAATAGCTATGTCGGTTCTTTGGCGAATATCCACGTTTTGGACCCGGGCATGTCCTAAAACTGCGACCAGAACCGCCAGAGGATGGGCAGCAGCATCCTCGTACTTGCATGGTGAAACAGTCTGCGATCCCCAAGCCGCCTGCCAAGCGTGGGAATTATGGCAACACCCCTCTCTATGTTGGAGGCCTTGTCCAACAGTGGACGTTAATTGGCTGATGATGTGAATAATAATGATTAAAAAAAAACATTTTTTAAATATTTCACTGTAGTATATTATACTACCAGCTACCTGCTACTATCTTACCTTCAAAAAGCTAGTAACAGTGATCAGAATTTATTGTTTCCGTTCCGGGGTCCTCCGGTGGTTCTGGACGCAGTTTTAGGACATACCCCCGGGTATGTCCTAAAACTGTCCGTATCATTATTATTGCAGCTGTCAAACTCATTCTCTCAGCGGCTGCACTGTAGGTAGAAACTCGTACTTAAATTTTTAGTTAAATTGGGTCACTAAACAATTTGAAAGTAGGTATACCAAATTATTAATTATCTTAGAGTTTTCTCGATTTTAACAATTAAAACAGATTATAACAGACCATAAAGTTTTGAAGCGACCAATCTCCATGGAATCGATTAAAACTTTAATGAAAACAAAAGACGAGACAAATTAAGCCAATTGCTAATTTCTTCACAAAACTTACGCTAACTAGGGTAAAACAAAAACACTGCAGTGCTTTGAATATTATGTCAAGCGAATTTAACTTTTATTCTAGAAGTATTTAAGATATATAGTTGTGATGATGAGTGTTTTATTATGGAGTTAGTGAAAAGTTAATTCTTCTGGTTTATGAGCATAAAAGGCTTAATCTTCTTTTCAGTATTCATTATCTCAAGTTATCGGAAAAAGATCTTGTGAACAATAAAGAGTTTTTTTTTTTTTTACTTTTTACTGGTATTACCCGTTTTCGTTAATATTAAGTACCTATGTATATAAAAAATTGTTTATGTGGTTATGTGTTTTTTTTTGATATCTCGCAATTACAGATATTTTTTTCTCCACGTTTTTATTATAAGTATATAGAATGTATAGAGGTAAAATAAAATATAAATAAATTAATATAAGTTTATCCACTTATCTAGTAGCAACTGAGTGTCAGAGATAGTGCACTCAAGCTTGGCATCACGCCAGACGCCTGAATCATCAGTCCTTCACGCAGTACTAACTAATATTTAATCTGTGCTTGCTGTCAATGAAACTTAATCTGCACTCCAAGTGACTTGTTACATATGCCAGAGCTATCGAGTGATTGACATGCTTTTATTGTAGAAGGCCACTTGTGACTTCTGTGCTGTTCTGTGTGCTGATTTATATGAGACACGTTGTGTGGCTATGTCACTAAATTCATCAACGTTTAGTAAGAGATAAGGTTCATCAGATTCATCACCAATTCAGCCATAGGACGTCCACTGCTGGACATACGCCTCCCCCATCGATTTCCAAAAGGGCCGGTTGGAAGCGGCCTGCATCCAGCGTTTTCCTGCGGTCTCTTTTAGTTCGTCTGTCCATCTTGTGGGTCGACATCCTATGCTATACGCTTATCGGTCCGTGGTCTCAATTCGAGAATCTTTCAGCAATCTGTTCTGCGTGCTATGTGTCCTGCCCACTGCCACTTCAACTTGCTAATTCAGTGGGCTATGTCGGTAACTTTCGTTCGTCTCCGGATCTCCTCATTTCTGATAAGAGAAAGATTGCCTCCAAGAAATTGCTTAACGCAATTGGCTTTATCATTACCATTATCAGGCTATCATGTTCCCGCTGCTGGGAAACAGGTATTTTTTTAGAGAGATATGATGGGCTCTATTCTACCGTGCTGACCCAGTACATGTTGGCGAATGTCGTATGTCTTTGAATTACTATGGTTCTTGGACATACAGGTTTCCTCAGGATGTTTTCCTATACTGTTTTTGAGCAATGACATCGAAACTGCACAATTTATTTATTACTAAATAAGTTATATTATGACGCAGGGCCATGGACCGAGCCGGTAACGTAAGATTGTATAGCGCTAAATAAGTTGTTAACCCCGAGGTAAACACTGTGCTTTTCATTACGAATAAAAGGAAACTAAAAATAAAAACATGAACGAACATCCTGACATTGGCAAATGCACGAGAAGTGCGGGACCATAATCCTCTGAGAAAAAAAAAGTTGAAACATGGTTCAATACAAATTCATGTGAAAATAGAACTAGTTTTTTATTTTTTTTATAATTTGAGTGTCTGTCAGTGTCAACTGTCACTTGAAAGTGATTCTCCCTAGGGCTGAAAAGTATCACTTTCAACCCGCTCCTCAGGCAATTTCAGACCTACTTTCCGAGTATGAGTAATGAAAAGTCTTTTTTGACACGTGTATGAGTTATTTCTGAAGTGATTAGCAAAAAGTTAGAGTTATCAAGTCATCATTCACAGTCGTAGACATTGAAAGGGCTTAACTCGTGTAAGTGACTGCGCTGGTCACTTTTTGTAGTGTCAGGACTCTTGGCTGCTTGCCATCATGCAGCCCGTCTGCTTGATAGCATCTATGTAAACAAACCTTGAGAACATAATATATTTCTAATAATTATTGTCATATCGATTTCAAACGTAACAAATATAATTATGTAATTATGATGCCAATGCGATATTTTCGACCACGAAGCTGATCTGATAATGGAGCTAGAAAGTGAATTGTACGAATTTTCATTTGCTACCAGTACCATGTCACATAAGCGTATTTTTACAATGATAATAATTAATATAGGCAAACCTTATTTTTTTAATGCCATCGGTGCATACAAGCTGGCGGGCCACCTGATGGTAAGCGATCACCATCGCCTATAGATACTTGCAATACCAGGGGCATTATAGATACGGTGATGATTCTTAAAGATTTTATCAACAGCCCTTTTGAAAACCCCATGTTATAGTTATTCGGAAATGCCGCAGGACGAGTTCTTTCCACAAATTGCAGGTTTGAGGCAAAAAAAACTACATAAAGCGGGTTCCGGATAGTTTATTTTCAAGTCCATGACACAAACAAGTATTGTCACACAAATACGTAAAGCATAATAATTTTAAAACGCATTTGTACTGGCTTCATTCCAAGATGTGATTCACCGAGTCGCGTAAGGTTTGTTACAATTAACGCTCCGCAATAGAACACAACCACACACCAAAAACCACCTTATAATTATCTCTTTAGAGTACATTTTAGATACGATTTCTACTAAGCTGCCTTAGCCTAACGTTGTAAAATAATAATCCGTACAGTAAAAACAACCTTACCCATAACACTTTGTCGTATATTTTCGCATAAGATTTCGTTCGGAGTCAGTCTTACCCATTAATACTACCTCTCCATTTGCTAGGATTTTGCCGTCGACAGTCGTAAGTAATAAGTTAATCTTGGCAATAAAATATTCTGTACTCAAGTTTGACGCAAAATATAAGAATATTTTTCTGGGAGACGACTGGGAGTAACTACATTAATAATTCACTCGACTAATTGACTGACGTTACCTACCACTGGAGTGTCTTAGCAGTAGTTTTACTTTTCTAACCTAGAAGGAAATAATAACTAGATCGTTTCAGTGACAAGGAAAAAAAGCGTCAATAGAAAGAAAATAAATATGTAAGGTTATTTACTAGAAACTTCTCTCTTATCATGTAATTTTTCCGGTAAAGGATCATAGTCCGGTCAAATTAGACCAAAAATAAGAGTAAAGTTACCTAAATTCCCACCAAGCTGAAATTTGGTAAGATTGTTTGAAATATCATTAAAAACAAAATTTGAAAGTTCCCCATCTTTCCCCTGTAAGGATTTTTTTTTATTCAAGGTCAAAGGTAAAAAAAAATGAGTTTTTCGCGATTTTCAGCAAAACGGTAACTTTTATCATAAAAATATCTCAGACAAAAATTGTAGATCATAAAATTATCTACAATAAATTATTTTAATACTTTTTTTTCTACGAGCCACCGTTTTTGAGATATAACGATTCAAAAAGTTGTAAAAGTTGTAATCGTCAACATAACATAAATATAATCCAAACATATATTAAAAACTTAGAGATAAAAAAAAACAGTGCAAGATATTTAAAAAAAAAACTTGAGAGGTGTCAAGGGACACCCGGATGGAACGAAGTTCCTTTCTATGAGAGAGAGAGAGAGAGAAAGAGAGAGAGAGAGAGAGACAGACAGAGAAACACACGCACGCCGCACGACTTACAACTAGGCATAGCTTGGGTATAGCAAAAAGTGTCGTTACAACTTTTAGTCCTAACCTTTTCCGTCTAGCCCCCTTTCGCAACGCGCGAAAAGGAACTTCGTTCCAAAAACACACAAGGAGTCTTAAAATAAGCAGCTGAAGACGTTAAGACAGTTTTTAGAATTTTTGTTTGTTTCTCGCACGCACATCTCCTAAACCACTGGAGGGATTTAAATGCGGTTTTCACGAATATGCTTAGCTATGACCAGATTAAGGTATAGGCTATGTTATTTTGCGCAAGGGCCGAATTAAGGGAGGAAAAACGGGTTGAAAGTTCATATGAAAATCTACGCGTACGACGTCACGGGTAACAGCGCTAGTATTCAATAGACAATAACTGACACAGTAAAAAAAATACAACGCATAAAAAATAAAAAGTTAATTGTAAGCGAATAACATTATTTTGGACCCGGGTATGTCCTAAACTACGACCAGAACCACCGAAGGATGGGCAGCAGCGTCCTATTAGTACACGGTGAACGTACTGCGATCCCCAAGCCGCCTGTCAAGCGTGGGGATTATGGTAACACCCTTCTGTAAGAGGGAGGCCTTTCTTCAGCAGTGGATGTATACTGGCTGATGATGATGATGATGAACATTAATTTAGTTAAAAAGCGTTTCCGTTTAGAACTGTCAAAATATCGAATAACTCAATCGACCAATCACAACCGATATGAACTTTTTTTATAATTTAAACACCATAAGGACCTCATACCGAAATTCGACACTGTTATTAAAAAACCGGCCAAGTGCGAGTCGGACTCGCGCACGAAGGGCTCCGTACCATTATCTATAAAAACGGCAAAAAATCACGTTCGTTGTATGGGAGCCCCCTTAAAATATTATTTTTATTATTTATTTTTAAAGTAAACAAATAAATAAATATACATTATCTGTGAAAATTTCAACTGTCTAACTATCACGGTGTATGAGATACAGCCTGGTGACAGACGGACAGACGGACAGCGGAGCCTTAGTAATAGGGTCCCGTTTTACCCTTTGGGTACGGAACCCTAAAAAACAGCATCATGACTTGGAAAATTCTATTTGGAAAGAAAATACGTAGCATCATAAACACAGGAAACGGAGATCCTGAACCTTAATATAATAACACAATTAACATTACAAATTACCTCATGTCATTCCAGACCAAGGTCCTCGTTTATAACCCGGTTTAAAGGCTTCGTTTTAATTATATTTAACGAATATTTACTTAAAGAGCGATAATTTGTTTATGATTGTTTTATATCACGAGTCTTCAGCAATAAAATGCTTTAGGAATTCTTGAGCAAACGTTTGCGGTAGAGTTTGCAGATGAAACCGTATAATGCATGATGATATATATTTAGCTGGGAGCTCTTGTACAAAGATATTTAAGACTAGCACACGAATATGGTCAGCGCTCAAATATGAACAAACAGAGAATAGACTAATTTTGAACGATTCACGAATTTTGAGGACCTACATACAATACCTACATCCATGTTTTTGTAAATTACTGGTCGTGTTTTTCGCTGCCAATAGTGGGATTGACCATTTGGATTATTTCTAGACCTTCAACGGTATATATAATAGGCCAAGTAGTTTAGGTTTTAAGTGTTAGTTAACTAGTATTATGTATAGTTAATAACCTTTTCAATCAAACTATATTCACTGGTACATAGTAACAAAAAATTCTTCGAGTGGACTGCGCAATTGAAAACTTTTAATAATAGGTCGGGGAAAAAGTCTTTTCGTATTTTGTATGTATAAAGTTGTAGTAAAAATCTCATCGATTGTACTGTTTGTATCTGGCTGGTTTTGATACCATTAAAAATATGACATTTTAAAAAAGGAATATAAAAAGTAAAAAGCAATTTCCCGCCATTTTTCAATTGTTTTTTTGTTCGATAAAATGAGTGAATCTAACGAAGAAATTCGATATATTGTGAAATTTTATTACAAAAAACTGAAAAATGCGACACAAGCCGCGAATAAAATTTGTGACGTTTATGGACCTAATGCAGTGTCATCAAGAGTAGCACAATGTTGGTTCAAGCGTTTTCAGTCCGGGAATTTTGATGTCAAAGATGCAGCTCGCTCTGGTCGCCCTGTAACGGATAAAGTCGATGCCATTTCTGGAAAAGTGGACCAAGATCGGCATATTAGTAGTTACGACGTAGCTGAAGACCTGGGGATTGACCACAAAACAGTTTTGACCCATTTGAAAATAACTGGGTATACAAAAAAACTCGATATTTGGGTGCCACACCAGCTCACTGAAAGAAACCAAATGAATCGTGTACTCATTTGAGATTCTCTATTGAAACGTAAAGAAACCGAACCGTTTTTGAAAAGATTGATCACTGGTGATGCAAAATGGATCACCTACGACAAGACTGTGCGCAAACGATCATGGTCAAAGGGCAGTGAAGCACCACAGACTGTAGCGAAACCCAGATTAACACGTAATAAGGTGATGCTGTGTGTATGATGGGATTGGAAGGGCATCGTTCATTATGAGCATTTACCGCCGGGCAAAACCATCGATTCGGATCTCTACTGCCAACAGCAGATGAGACTCAAACAAGAAATTGAGAAAAAACGGCCGGAATTGATCAACATAAAGAGTGTGGTCTTTCATCATGATAACGCCAGACCGCACACATCTTTGGCCACTCAGCAAAAATTTAGAGAGCTTGGTTAGGAAGTGTTAATGCATCCACCACATAGCCCTGACCTTGCACCCTCAGATTTCCACCTGTTTCGATCTCTTCAGAATTCTTTGGGTAGTGTTAGATTAACATCAAGAGAGGACTGTCAAAACTACTTGTTGCATTTTATTGATCAGAATTCCCAAAATTTCTACAGCAACGGGGTCATGTCACTACCTAAAAGATGGCAACAAGTTATCGAACAAAATGGTACATATATATTATAATTAAATGTAATTAAACTTGAAAAAAATATGTCTTGAATTTGTTTATAAAATACGAAGAAACTTTTTCCCCGACCTTATACATCACAATACAATTCGCGACAGTTCTGTTACTTAAAAAGTAAACAGGAACAAAATTATCATTAAAACAAGTTAAATAGTTACTTTTCTAATATTCAAGTCAATTCGACTGCCTCGGTGGCTCAGTTGGTAGTGATCCTAGTTACTGTGCTTGGGGGCGTGGGTTCGATTCCCATCTAGGACAAACATTTGTGTGATGAACATTTGTGTTTGTTCTATGTCTGGGTGTTAATATCTATTTAAGTATGTATTTAAAAATATATATGTATGTATATCAGTCTCTGGCTGCCATATTACAAGCTTTGCTTAGTTTGGGGTCAGATGACCATGTGTGCAATAATGTCCCAGAAAATATTATTATTATTAAGTCATCATCATCAGCCAGAAGACGTCCACTGCTGAACATAGGCCTCCACCTTTAACCTCCACACTGAACGACATCCTGCCATCTGCATCCACTGGATACCCGCGACTCTCACAGTGTCGTCGGTCCATCTAGTGTGAGGCTTACCTACACTTCGTCTTCCGGTTCGTGGTCTCCACTCAAGAACCTTTCTTCTACATTGGTTGTAGGTTCTTCGAGCGATGTGGCCTGCCCATTGAAACTTCAATATGCAAATTTTAATAGGTATGTCTGTGTTCTTTGGCAAATATCCAAGTTTCGGATCAATATTCAATTAGCTTATCAGAAATCGGACGAAAATAATGGAAATTACCGTTAGAAAATAATATAAGCGTTTCACAAATTTTTATTAGTTTTGATAAGTACTAGCTGTTTATTAGGGTTCCGTACCTAAAGAGTAAAACGGGACCCTATTACTAAGGCTCCGCTGTCCGTCTGTCACCAGGCTGTATCTCATGAACCGTGATAGTTAGACAGTTGGAATTTTCACAGATGATGTATTTTATTCGCCGCTATAACAACAAATACTAAAAAACAGAATAAAATAAATATTTAAGGGCGCTCCCATACAACAAACTTGATTTTTTTGCTCGTTTTTGCTCGATATTTATAACGGCAACAGGTAGACACTTGAAATATTCACAGAATATTTAGTTGTATCTTCACTTCAAAAATAAATAATTAAATTAAAATAAAACAAATATTTAAGAGGGGCTCCCATACAACAATCGTGAATTTTTTGCCGTTTTTTTAGATAATGGTACGGAACCCTTCGTGCGTGAGACCGACTCTCACTTGGCAAGTTTTTTTACACTGTTCAGCGAACTTACAACCAGATCTTAGCTTATTATCTATGCTCACAAACAAATGCTATTATTGATAAGTCAATAACATCCAAGAAATTTTTGAGAGTGAACATCGAGCAGTACATTCCTGTTCAAAACAGATAACAAATTATATAACAACTTATAAATAAGTTAAATCGATGAGCAAACGGTTGAGGGACCCATCGATCGTAAAACATTGGGGTCTGTGAATGTTTGATAAGGTAAATCCTCGGCTTCAGGCCGCCAATTTGAGTAAAGGATAGTTCAGCTTGTTTATTAAACAAGCACTTGACTAACTGGAGTTTAGTAGCTTGAGATCTAGTTAAATCCCAGAGATTAATAGTAAATAATAATAATAAAAACGTTTATTGATATTTATTAAAGATCTATAGGTACATAAAGATCTTAAAAGGTTATATGTGTATACAAATGTTGTGAAAGAGAGGTGAAAATAAACAGTTATGTACCTTAGTGGAACACTGTCCCCCACACTAGGATACCCTGTGTCGTGAGGTCACAGTTTTCAACACTGGAATGATATGATCTGAATTATAATTTACTAGCTCTTTGCTGTACAATACAGACTTAATTTTACTAGACTAACTGCGCCTCGCGGTTTTAACCGTTATCCAACAGGATTTATTAATTCCTCCGCAATAAAAAATGGTGTGGCCAATGTTACGTCTCTTTACTCATGTTCATACTTACTTCTGAAGATTTTAAATCTCTTAAAATGCCCTTATGCTTATCTCGTTCGTCTTCTCTTCTTATAAAAAAAAAAAAACATGTTTTTTTTCTTCTATTTTTTTCACTAAAAAACTAACAACATGAAAAGTGATTTAAAACATTCGCTATGTTATAAATATAATGCTACTCTGTTTTTTTATGCGCTTAATTTTTTTTTTATGTGTGAAGAGGTAACTGTAGTGGGAACTGGCCTCTTATACCTGGGCTAAACTTCCACCTTACGCAAGTAATTCCTGCTTATTAGCAAACCACATCAGTGTACACAATTTATATAGGTACGTAACTATTTGATTATGAAAACTGATTTGGTTTTTACGCTTTTTATTTATATGACACGTGAATTACTCACGTATGATTAAGCCGGTTACTCCGACTATAGCTAGTGTGGCTCCGCATGCGGGCGCGCAAGACCGCTGAATGCGGTTGAAACTATAGTCGGAGTAATCGGCTTATTCTTACGTGACTAATATAAAATACATAAAGCTTACTAAATTGTGCTAAAAAAAAACATCAAAATTGGTTCGATCGTTTAGCAAGCGCAAAAAGTTGAATCGAGAACTTCAATCATCATTTCATTTTCGTCGATTCAAAACAGATTTTACGCGTTTAAACTTTGAATGACAAAACGAGCAGATGCGTCCAAACTCGGAACTTTCTGAATTTGTCTCTGCAAATAATTAGAAGTTTCACCTCGGTGTTAATAAAATGTCCGTTTTGTATTTCACCTGCAAATGGTAAAAGTTGGTCCAAAGTTTTATTCGTTATAATGGCTGTAGAGGCTTTAGCTACCGCGGCTTGCTGTAATTATACGGCAGAGGTATTTTTAGAGAGGTGAAACCGCTGAAGGTATTTAGGGGTAAGCAAAGACCTTGTTTATTGAATAATTATGACCAACTAGTCGGAATTGCTTTATGCTTTAGTAAAGTGTTATAACAGCAATATTTTTTTATTTATATTACACGGGAATTACTCACGTAAGATTAGGCCGGTTACTCCGACTATAGTTTCAACCCCATTTGGCGATCTTTATCAAGGTGAAAGCGCGCGCGCGGTTGCGTCTCGCTTTGCACTCTCTTTTTTGCACTTTGCACTTTCGATATAGCAATATTTTCTCTGACGAAATGTTGTCTGAGTTGATAGTTACTTTTGGCATTATATATATAAGTGTAGTTCACCTGACCTGCCTCAAGTACATTACAAAACCACGTTCCGTAAAAAATTGTCTTCTTCAGATCTCTAAAATGGTAACAAACTTAAACTTTGTCCAGCGCAGTTAATCCCGCTGACCGCATCCTAACGAAGGCTTGTCCGTTAGCCGTTAACTGATTATCCTCTCGAGTTACGTTAACTCGAGATGGTAAACATACACGGGGTTAATGAAGGCGGTGGGTAATCAGATTCTAAACTTGATGAGTCTGGGCTTAGATAAGAAAACAAAAGAGATTTGTAGGTGCGAACGCATAATTAGCCAAAATTAGGCTTCAGCTCTTAGTCGAACTCACCCAAAAGACGACTTTGCCCTTTTTGCATGTGGTCTATAAGTTAGATAGTTCATTAGTGTCTCTGCAAGTATACGTAAAAATGAGTAAGTGCGTCGTACCTAAAGTTTCTGCGTTCAGCGATTTAGCGATATGGTGAAAAAAGTTGATGAAACTCGGAGACATTTGAACGCGCTTTAATATGGGGTACTTCAAAAGGGCTGTTAATAGAGTCTTTAAAGATCGGCAACGTATCTTCCGTACCGTTCGTACCGTAACGTATCCCTTGGTGTTGCAGTTATAGGCGACGGTGATTGCTTACCATCAGGCAGCCCGTCTGCTTGTTTGCCACCTATGGCATAAAAAACGAATGTGCTACGGCAAATTTCTCTTGTTCGTCAGATCTGATTTCTGGGGTGAATCTAATAAGTAATATTATATATTGTGTTGAAGGAAAGAGCAAAGGTGGACATGTACTTAAATTACGCGTAATTATTTATTATTAAAACAGCTGTTTCCTTACTGACCAATAAACCCGTATAACTTTTAATAGACAATGACGTCGATTTTGTTCTACCTTTTCTTAGGCTGCGTTACTTCTCAAACAGGTGAAGTTCGCCGATTAGAGTGAAATTCAGTCAATGCTGGTTCCAAAACACCTTGGGCGTTTTTCACCTGTCGTTTTGGAACGCCTCCGAGAGAGAAAAAATTCAACCGGTAGGTGAAATAATTCACTCTATGATAATCGGGGTTGAATTTCACCCAGCTGTCAGAATCGAAATGATTGACAGTAAACAGATTATTTATAAATCCGTTTATCCGCCATGAGCGCAGCTTGTCAGAAAAAAAGCTAATAAAGAAACATTATAAACAAAATTATCAAGTAAAACAGTTAAGTTTTTAAACTCAATTAGATTTTTAAGGCAATTGAGGTTATGTTGATATGACAAAATGTCAATGTCAATGTCATTGACAAGGGTAAATTTCCTCCGGCCTTATTCTGGTGCGCTCGAGATTACTTTGGTCACTCTTACACTCGTGACATTCCAAATGAGAAAAATAATGTCCGAAATGGTCTCGAACACGATAGAATAGAGCCCCTTGTTCCAAAACATAATTTACCGTTTGAATATTACCCGCATTAACCTAGTTCCAAAACCAAAATTCATGCGACGAATTTCACTCGACAAAAGGCTATATGTTTTGGAATGCAGCACAAAACTAAACTTAATTTGACAGCTTTAAAATTGTTGTTTTACACATTAAAATGGAAGGTGACACTGATAATTATAGTCCTCTCAGATCGGTTCAGTAGTGAGTGGTACAATAGAATTGAGTCCGTAGTTTTCCTTTACACTGTTCGTATAGACAAATTGATAAAACTTTTAAGGCACCTGATTTACATAAAAAAGTGCTATACTCAGCCCACATATTTCTTAATATCTGACAGTTGCTTGCCATTACACATAGTAAAAAGCTAAATAGCAAAATTAAAACATATTTTACCGGTGTATATTGATTAGCAGCCACAATAATTTTACGTTAAAATCTTTCGTTTCCATTTACTTTTTAAAATCTATGGCAGTTTTTCAAATAAAAAGAGCTGTCAGAGCTTAAAAAATTGGACGAATCATAATTAAGAACAAAATCAGATCAGAATAGACGAATTACACTAGTCTCAATTTTAAGTCTAATTCCTACTTGAAATTGAGATTGTGTTTCTCTTTTCTATTAAACTTAAACACAACAAAGTATAAATATAGGTACTGAAGTTTTTTGTATTCCAATGACGATTTTAAAAAAAACTTATTTTCCAAAAAGTAATACCAACTTAGTCTAACGATAATTTTCCATTACTTTGACGACCATAGTCCGCAAACAGGGAAGATAATCTCCTTCTACGTATAAATACATTAGCGTATCTTTTGTTATGGCCATTCGCTTGAATAATGCATGACTTCCTAACAGCAGCGAACGAAAGTTAACGGGATTAGGTCGATTTATCAGTTTCTGCCTCATTACGCACTGTAATGTGTTTTTGTTCAATCATATTCGTTGGATCATCTGAGTCACTAGTCTTGAGATCATTACTCAAGACAGGACTCTTTTGTTTTGGATATTGATCGTTAAGTCCAATTTATGTTTCTTGTTTTTCCTTTTTTGTTCTGGGCCCTTATTCTCTAACTTACATGAGATTCCTTGCCATAAACACGCCTCAGTTAAAAGAGAGATTAGAAATTTATCATCATTAAAAAGTTATCATCAAACTATTGCTGAAGGGAACCACAAACCAAAACGTCATCTTGTTCCTCATGTCTGCGGGTCGTGACCACCACCTTCCATCAATCTCTCTCTGATGATATCCTTCCATCGATGATGATATCTTTATATTTCCTGTGTATATGTTATGAGTAATATAATATGGACTTAACCTAGGTTTACCTGGAATTACTTAGAACCACCCAAGGATTTTGGTTAATGTCTGAATAATCATCATTGAAATAAACGGTAATTAGAGATTTACCCATACTCACCTAGGTCTACCCAATGCTAACTGGGTAATGTTAGAATAATAAGTGAAATTAAAAACCAAGTGCATCGATAGCTTTTTTTTTACTTGCAAAAGAAAAATATAATAGCTTTCTTAAACATACCACACGTATTTCAAGTGTTTTTGACAGAGATAATTCTTAGAGTTAAGTGATGAATATTGAATTTTTTATGGCAATAGTTTACAAAAGGCATGTCAATATTAAAAATAATATATTACTAATTATAATTTTAAATAGATATTAAAACCTTAAATTTCCCAGCCAGTGTTGGGTAGATTTAGGTGTGAACGAATACTAAGTAAATCCGGGTAAATCACTCTTCTAGTATTACCCGTAACATACTATAAATTCTTATGTTTTTATTAATCCAATTTCTTTAAAATTTATATGAGATTACCCCTGAAATATGGACCTACCAAACAAACAAAAAATCATAATTGGCAGAGTACCTCATCACGTAAAAAACACACAAAAAACTAATTGGGATCCTCCTCCTTTTTCGAAGTCAGAAACCTATTTTATAAAGCTTTTTTGCCGAATTATTATTGAAAAAAGTTTAACAAATCATGTTTCTAAAATTGCAATAAACTTATTTGTGCCAAATTGTGAGTTAATTGTCAATAATGAAAGGAACTCTATCTCATTTGTACCCACCTAATATGGATCACTGTTGTCTGAAGTAAAGATGTATTATTATTATTATTTATATTCACCTGTTTATAACCATAATATGAATATGATGCTGTTTGCCATAACCGCGCAAATTATCGATGCAGCGCAATCGAAGCTGATGACATTATCATCTCTTAAGCTTGTACAAATTAATTATTATTTTAGTTACAGATGTTTATAAATAAAGCGATTTCAGATAAATTTTCACAAACTAGTAGCTGTTTTCATAAATTAGCATTCTTCACCGTTTACATTCGCAATATTTACTCAACACAAAATGACTTGCAGAACCACCGTCTTACTAGCAACTTGGCATAGAAATGGAAGTGAGTTGGGACGTCATGTAAAATTTATGCCGGATAAAATATTGCCGGATGAGAAAAAAAAACACAAAAAAAGTCGTCAAGGCTATAACAGCTTCCCTTCATAATACTGATTTTTTCCATAACTTTGCACAAAATTTAATACACTTCGTTTTTTTTTTGTTTCTTTTTTTTTTAAGTACAAGTCAACCGGCTTTATCCAAGTTTTGCTCACGTTCCTTTTTATTTGAGATTGCGTAAATTGAATTCTATTACATATTTATGAACAACATATTTAAATTAGGGCTTTAAATATTTATATTAATGTAAAGAGAGAAAAAAAACAGAGGCGAATTATTGAAAGTAATGGAATAAAAGTTTTAGTAAAGAAACTGATCAGCATTTCATACATTTTGTCAATATTGTATGGGATAAATCACGAAAGAGTAAGCCGGTCATTCGGACTATAGTTTCAACCGCATTCGACGGGGAGTGCGCGCGCGCGGATGCTTCTCGCTTTGCACTGAAATACCGTCAAATGCAGTTGAAACTATAGTCGGAGTAAGCAGCTTAACCGTGAGTAATTCCCGTATACAATAAACACAATTATAAAAATGTGTAAAGTAAGTAACTACATGCGAATGGATTTTGCATAGAAATAATACAAACCGACAGAAACTATAATTGCAAAATAGTCGGATATCGCGTCTCTAACCCGTCTCTAAAATAAGCTAAGCCAAGCAACGCTGAATCATTGCGTCGAACAAAATAACAACCATTTTGTAGAGCTGTTTGCTAGTAAGAAAATATTTTGTTTTCAGTCGCTTTAACCGACAAGCTGTAAATGTAGGAGATAAATGACCTCAGTACAAGTTGAAATTGGGTTTATTGCAAATGTACTTAATAATGTTTGTCTGTATAGCAGAGGAATAGTTTTACGACAGGACAAGTAGAAGGACTACACACTACCAACCAATGATGTTACATAAAAACTGAGGTAGATACGTGTCACCGAACGTGGCGATACAAACGCAAGTTAATTAGCTTGAGTGAACTCAGTCTGTCCTGTGTCTGGCAACGATGCAAACGTACGCTTAAGCGGAATTTTGGAACATGAATAGTAATTTAAAATTCTGTGTGCTCTGTCATCTTTTATCCTACTCAGTGAAAAAGTTAGTTCTGTGGGTTATAATTATATAGGTAGGTATAGTAATATATCGCCATGTTTTAGTAATTTTTTAATGAGTATGACGTCTATATTGATAAAATCGCATATTTCACATTTATGATGTATATACTGCCTAAGAATGGAACTCCCTGACGTGCTCCTTATTTTTTGAGAACTATCTAGGATGTTCAAGGAATTTATTAGATTTCTTCAAGATCGACGTGTTCCATCATTAGAGACCCGTCGCTTAGTATCAGGCGAGTCGATGTTAACGATGTCGGTTTGTGAACATAAATGTACTAACATGCAAGTTATGTTTTAGCACGCTTACCACCCTTTACAAATCTTTATTCACAAGTCTGCGATTTTTCTTCAAGCATTTCGAATCAATAACTAACCCTTTTGAAATTTCTTTAAATCCTCGATATGTTTTAGCTATTTCAGTGTATACATTGAACTTGGAAAATAGAGACAAATTGTGGTGTCCTAGTTAAGATAAACGAAGTGCTGATCGTCTAGCTTTGGAATGAGGTAACGATCTCTCAATCATCGTGGAGTTCTATCCACCTGACTAGTCACAGGAAATAAATAAGTAAGTAACAAATACAGCGAATTTCTTCAGAAATAATCCTTGTTATACGATTTCTTCTGTCACTCAAGTAAAAGTAACATTGTTGCATAAGAAAACCTATGTCATTACTCTCCCATGGAATTTAAAACACCCATTGTCCATTGGCAGCTGATCATCCGCAACCTACTGCAGACAATGCGATTTGTACTCAAATACCTTTGAGATATGTTTTGATTCCTTGCTAATGTTATTCATTGGCATGAGTTCAGGTAATCCTAGGAATAGTTGTGAGTGAAGCTATTTTTACCCAACTACGGTAAAAAAGAGAACTGTATTGCCAGTCTATTAAATGAAATTGTGGTATGGCACATGGCATTCTGTTCTGCATTGACCATAAGGTCTCGTTCACATTATAGATGCAGCTAGATGCGTTCTTTTTTCTGAGATTGTTTTATTCTTGTCTTTGGTGCATTCATCCTAACTAATATTTCATTTGTTTAATTACTGGACCTAGGTGTAAAAACTAAACTAACTTCTGGCCCTAGTTGTGCAATTTTATAGTTCCTGGTTCCTGCGCATCGTGAGCAACGAGCTTTAATTTACTTTTGTATTCTTCTTTCTCTTGAGATTTTTTCAGCACACTGCAGTAATAATAAATGTTTACAGTAGCGCCAAGACGTTGCTACTTCTTAAAGATATTAATATAAAATTATACACTTTAATGAACTAGCTCGGCAGAATAGTGAAGCTTGCTGCTCTGGGGCCAATTTATATTGGATTAACGTTTATTTTGCTACGTCAGAATCTTTGATACAGCTATAATAAGATTTAGTAAAATACAGTTTTATGATTATTTACGGGATATTTACCGTGGTAAGGTTGTGGAAGGAGCTCCCGATATTTCAGTGCTGTTACACGCACCATGTTTACGGAAAGAATGCGGGTGGTTGGTCGAACAGTTCAAAGTTAGGTGCAGAAAAAACGATCTACCCTCTTTCTTAGACCGTTAATAATCATTTAACTGTATAGAACAACCGTGATAGTTTTAAACAGTGTTTAAGTAAATTAGTTTAAAATTCTTGCCTATTTTTGAACAATGTATTGACATTCGAAAAAAAGTATGAATCTGTTTTTTTTTCCCACAACTTCAGGGTTGGTCCCATGGTAAAAGTTGTTCATAATGATGAGTACAATGACCTTTCGGCTTAGTATAGTCTATATGCGTAACCTTGTATAACCAACAAGTAGCACATTATCTTAGTGCGCGACTTTAAATTAAAACCTTTGTCCAAACAAAACCATCTGAACCAAATCTATTTTTCTTTCCAGGTAACTCTAAAGTGTGAGTGAAGTGATTGAACGTGACAAATATGTTGGCAATATGAAGCTGTGGAAGAGCCTGAAGATCTCGATAGGAAGCCGGAACGATCCCAAGTCGTACTCTCAGGATCTGCCGCAATGGAGCGGCCAGGGGTATGAACTGGACGGTAAGCGCAATTTTATAACTTTCCAGAATTGTAATTATAGCAGTCAACTGACGAATCTAGGATGTGATCTAATATATTGCTCATATTAATATACTTCATCATCATCATTGTATTTGTATTTTTTGTATTTATTTATTGTCATTAGTACGGCTTAAAACCAATTACACTAATTACACATTATCAAGGCTAAATAAGGATACAATTAATTAAAATTAAATTAAAAATTAACTAATACAAACAATTAATTAAATGTAAAAAAAAAAAATGAATATATTATAAGCAAATAAATAATAATAATGTCAACCTAATTCAAACAGTCAAATTTGATAGTGTCATTCATGCATTCATCTCACAAAACTTCAAACATTCAGACAATATCACCTTCCATTGATCGGCAAACACATCACAGTTCGGGTTGGCGTTCAGAAGGGCATTGAGTGCGCTGAGGGTACGCGGAATGGGGGATCTCGCGCGAGCAACGGTTCGATTAACTGAGGTTGCAAACAGCTTGTGATGTCTACATCGGTTGTAGTTATCGGGAACATACAGACGACACAGTACTGTACTTAGATCAGGTGCATCAATATTGCCTCGCAAGATCTTGAACATTGTCACTAGCTGGTCGTATGATCTTCTAACCTCTAATGAGTTATACCCCAGGCTCCCTAAAAGAAAATTGGTCGGGTACTTAAATGGATAATATCCATATATGCGCTTATATAAGTACCTAAGGAAAGCTTTCTGGACCTTTTCTAGAAGAAGCGTATATGTGCTTTCATGCGGGTGCCACACACAAGCACTGGCCTCTAACTTAGTGCGGACATGGGTACTGTAAATTAGCTTAATAACTCCAATACTTTGAAAGTCACGAGAGTTGCGAAGAACAAAAACCCAATCGTCGGAAGGACTCCTTAGCCAATGCCGTAAAATGGTCATGGAAGGTAAGCCTTTGGTCAAATGCGACGCCCAAGTCATTAATGGTGGTAGATTTGGAGATTAGCTCACAACCAAGTCTATAAGAAAATTCAATTGGACGAACGACGGACGAAAATCATAGTCTATTGAGAGACGTGCCAAGCAATGAATCCCTAGTTCAGACTAAACTCCTAAGTCTTGAGCATCGGCGCAAAGTTGCTAGTCTATCAGTTTTTTTTACCGGATACATTTCGGAGAGTGTGCATCGGATCTGCATGATCTAATTCCCTCCTGTCCATTTTTCTATCGGACTGCCAGAGCGGGCACGAAATATCGACACCGTTTTTGGTTGATATTCCTAAAACCCGTACGAAGCGCTTTGATTCCTTTTATTGTGCGTACTGCTGGTCTGTGGAGTGCGCTGCCTGAATGGGTGTTCCCCGGTAGTTACAATCTGGGTGTCTTCAAATCTCGAGTGAATCGGTTTCTTCTAGGCAAGCGTGCTCCATTGTAGACCACATTATCGCTTAACATCAGGCGAGTGGGCGGTCTAACGCAAGCCTATTACTGAATAAAATAAAAAAACTCCTTGTCATGTACATAGATTTTCTTCGTAACTGTTTGATCTCATCAAAAACTTCCTTGTTAGGCTCTTTTAAAAATAACTCGAGAAAACATTTTCCAGAAAACATCTGCGGTCAGTGAGTCGTCATCAAAGAAACGTTCCAAAATTTTCATCGTAACTTGATAAAACAGGTTGTTAAAAATTTCAAACGGAATTTCGTAATGATGCTTCTTGTATCTTGGCACTCTGTCGTATACAAAGAATACGAAGAAAGGTAAAAAAAATAATATACTTTTAAAACAAGAATATGAAACTACGACCAGATATAGGCCAAGTGCGGGTTGGGATTGCGCACTGAAGGTTCCACATAAATTGTTAACTACTAAAGTACAAACAAGTAGTGCAAAAAGACAACATTATGCCTTGGAGGTCACCCATCCAAGTACTGACCGCGCCCGACGTTGCTTAACTTCGGTGAACAGAAATTTGTCACTGACTCGCACTTGGTCAGTATTTAATATTTTTATTTAGAGTTTGTACTACAATCATGCCAAGTTTGACGCTTGTACGTAGGTATTACTGTTTTTACATTAAATCAAATATATATTTTTAAAAAAACTTGTGTTGTATACCTAGGGATCCGTTACATAGTTTTTTTTACTTTTTAACTTTGTTATTATTTTTAAGTTGATCCGTCATAACATATCATATTCTTAGAAAATTATAATTTACTATCTTTTACGGTTCAAAATATATTAAAGCTGTTAAAAGGAAGGACAAGCAGAAAGACAGCATAAGCTTAGAAATAGAGTCCCGTTTACACCGTTTCGGTACGGAACCCTAAAAATACAATCAAAACAAAACAAATGTATAATTCCTAATAATTAATTACTATTTAAGAACGGCAGGTAACTAAATTAGCACGCGACTATAAAACGTCTATCCACAGAGCCGCAAGAAAAAATACTGAGGCGATCTGCGCGCTGCATCTGCTGCCACTCCAAGCTCGATTCCTACCACTCTGAAGTAGCTACGACGTGAAGTCAGCTAGCTACACCCCCTTTTTGGTTTTCTATTCTAAGACAAGATTATAACAACTCGCTAAAAGAACCTAGCCAAAACTTTCCTTGCTTCGGAAATTCGAAACTGAATTTCACACCTAAATCTTTGCATTATATTCATAGAAGCGGAGTAAATTTCGAAAATTGCTGCAAACATTTGAATCCAATATTCATTTCAGCATACATTCAGCTTTGCTAACGTCGAGTCGGGTCGGGTCGGTATGATTTTTCAATTTTGCTTGCGCTTGCTTGCGAATTCCTGTACTCCATCTAAGTTTATTTTTACCTTATATGTTATATTATGTTTACAAGAATAGTATTTAGAATTCAAATTTGATTTTTAAACCTCATATTAAACAAACAAGACATATATGCCTTAGTACAGTTATCGTTCAAGTTCGAATGTTTCTGCTTTGCCCACTTATTTCACTATTCCGCGCAAAAACTGTAAGCTCTGCATATTTTTCACGCACACTTATAAGAAACTTGTAGCGAAATACTTATAAGAAAACTGGCTGTGCCTCGTGGTTTCACCCGCGTGGTGATGAAAATCGGTGATGATGATGATGATGATAAAAAGTAGCCCTTGTGTTAATTCAGAACATAAGTAATGTATATTCCAAATTTCATCCTAATCCATCCAGTCGTTTCTGCGTGACTGAGTAATACATCCATCCAAACTTTCACATATGTGATACTAGCTGTACCCGCGACTTCGTCCGCGATTGCTTCAGAAAAAAATAACCTATGTCGGTCCTCATGATACATAATATTACCTCCCAAAATATTATCGAGATCGGTTAAGCCGTTTAGCCGTGATTATGTAGGAAATACAGAGTTACTTTTGCAATTTTAATATTAGTGTGGACGTGTATATAAGTGTGATTATACCAAAGATCTAAGTAATGGTCACAAAGTCCTGTGCAGAGTTAGTTCAACTACGGTACCAAACCTGATTTAGGCCTGATGTTCTCCCCCGCCATACCATCTCATCACCATATCTCCCTTGTTTATCTATACTGAGTGTATAACTGATAGATATTGACTGATACTTTCTTCAAAACACTACGGCATTTCTACATCTAGCATTATGACTTGTTTTAATATATATGGGGACTTATCGCGCAATATTAAATAAAGGTAAAAATAGATACCTTTCGGTCGACGTTTCGACCATGTTACAATGGCCGTGGTCACGAGCTGACTGAAAACTGCAGGTGAGTCCGGCGAGAAGAGCGGGTATTTTGTTCTAATACCCTCACTTGATCTTGAAAAATTGCAGGGTTGTCACTACGACACACAACACTGACTGTATCGGTAAAAGTCCTAGTACCCTTTAATAGTGCGCGATAAATCCCGATAAATATTAAAACATGTGTTCAAACCGCGAAAGTTTAAAAATTACTAGCATTATGACTGTTTTAAATTTTTGTGAAGAATAGATAACAAAAAGATAACAAAAGGTAACATAGAGTAACAATTGATAATTTGACTGATTTGAGACAAACTATCCTCAGACTATATCATCAGAACTATTATCATACAGAAAAAACTATTCACTACCAGGTCTAATAGTAAGATTGACGATAAAATACTCCTACTTGAAAAGCATAAAAGTTCAATTTGAAAAATGACCCCAAACTTTTTCAAAACACTTCACCAACCATAGAGAAAATTTACCGTTCCCTAATTAAGATTCCTTTGAACAGTTTTTAAAGGGGCAAGCGACAAAAGCAGGTCGGCGCCGATTTGTTTTCATCTTCAACCTTTTTGTCGGAACCACATAAAAAATTACAAACCTCCAGAGGGTAAAAATCGTTGTTGGGCGCTGGGAAATTAATTGTTCCGTGAATCTGGTTTTAGCAACGTGCATTTGATTTTAAACAAAGAAGAATCTGTTATTGTATTCAAGCTTTGTAGCGTTCAGGACATGCCTTAAAGGCGTAGTATAATTAAATCGTAACAGCCTATATAATTATACGTCATCATCATAAGCCAGAAGACGTCCACTGCCGAACATAGGCCTCCCCCTTTAACCTCCACATTGAACGACATCCTGCCATCTGCATCCACTGGATGCCCGTGACTCTCACAATATCGTCGGTCCATCTAGTGGCAGGCCTACCTACGCTGCGTCTTCCGGTTCGTGGTCTCCACTCAAGAACCTTTCTTCCCCATCGGTTATCAGTTCTTCAAGCGATGTGGCCTGCCCATTGCCACTTCAACTTGCAATATACATACAAGGATATAATAATAGTAAGGCCTTACTTAAAAATGTAACTCAAGTATCTATGCCTAAAATTGCTCTGTCTCGTTTTCGCGTGTGACGACTGCCGTCAGCGAGAAGTTGAGAGAGCAGTTTTAAGCATAGATCAACTTGAGTAACATTTTTAAGTAAGACCCTGTGTGTTTCGAATTCATTACAAAACATTTTCATGTTGTAACTATATGTCGTATTCATCATAAAAAAAAAACAAATGAAATGAAAGAAAATAAAAATATCTCATTTCAACCTCATTAGTCAAGTATTTAATTAACCATGAAAACCGAGACGTTAGCCTAGCAGCTCCTGCAGGATTACAACTAAAAGCTTTCAAATGAGGGTAGGAAGTGCTTTTTTACCACTCAGAAAAAAGAAGTTTATGTTTTACTTGCAATGTCCAGGGATTACGGCAAATGGAGGGGAATGGAGGAAAGCGAATTGAATTTTAAAGAGCATTCATGTTTTTATGTAAAACTGCAGTCGTTTAAGAACGTATTGAATCCTATCGATAAAATATTAAGTATACGTTTGGCTTCAAAAATTGTTGCTCAAGCACGAACTACGTTTGTCAAAGAGTTCATTACAAATTCTAAGCAAGTTGTAGAAGTGGTAATACAAGTAAAAGTTACTTTGTCGATATTGTTTCGTGTTTGGACTACTGAACGTTAAAATACTCACATGCATAAGTAAAAGAGGTTGTCTGAATGAGATCGCTTGTAGCAATAAAGCCGCCAAATGTTACGCTAGTGTTGTGTTTTTTTTTGTCCTATGCATGTTATTTCTGGTCTGAACAATAAATAATTATTTATATTATTTACAAGCTTGCCTTTTTAACCGACTTCCAAAAAGGAGGAGGTTATCAATTCGACAGTTTTTTTATGTTTGTTACCGCATAACTTTTGACTCGATTAACCGATTTTGATAATTCTTTTTTTATTTGAAAGTCGGTGCTTGCCATTTAGTCTTATTTCAATTTGGTCCTCAATTTCAGGTTGCTACGCAGTTTGGCAGCTTTGTGCATACATAGCATGCACGTTATTCACTGAGATAAATAAATAATAATAATAGAAAAAAATGTTTTAGTTTTTTTACTACACCCGCGTAACGATAGCTCGTTTTCACATATTTTATGGTAAAACGCATCATCAACACGAGTTGACGGTCAAACGCAAGCCTGTAAAAAAAACACTGAAAAATATATCACTCCCTCCAAGTAATTCCACCGAATAATTCATGTAGAGACCAGCTTATTTAGTCAAATATTTTTGCTCCTTGCTCCAGAAAATGTAAGTAAGGGCCACATTAAAAGTTCCTCACCGGAAAATTATCTCAAGATTGTGCCCTGCGAGTGAAGTTGCCGAGTGGAAAGTTTAAGAAAACTTTTTTTGGGTGTATTAACTGGTAAATTAAAACTGGTGTACAGTTCATAACGGGGTGCTCGTGATACGATCAAAATGAGATTCCGAGACACTTTGCAGAAGTTTAATTTGTTCGGTGTAGTTCGCAAATGTTCGAGACGAAATGAGCGAGGAATAGAAATTGAGGGCTCCAAGATTGTTTTAAAGTTTTTGAAGATTTTGTTTTGGTCACCTTATTTACTTTATTAGTAATGTTTCTATTCTTGTGTAGCCACTTTAGCTCTCTAACTCATGTAGAAGTGCCTTTTCTCAGCAGTAATAGTGTGCACTGTTGCATAATTTTGCTCTCAATAAAATCACACAAATCTGGTTTTGAACGCGGTAATCTAACGTTAAGGGCATTTTTTTTTATGATACTGAGTGACGAGACGAGCGAAGTCGCTCGCCTGTCGCTCTTCACGCTTGCCCATAACAGCTCAACGCCACTCAGAATTTTGTTTTAAGTACATACTTTAATAGATATTAACCCATACATAGAACAAACACAAATGTTCATCACACAAATGTTTGGCCTAGGTGGGAATCGAACCCACACCCCAAGCGCAGAAGACGGGTATACTACCAACTGTGCTAACGGGGCTGTCGGTGACTTGTTCCCGTAGAATTCTATTCGAACTTCACGCTTCACGCTCAGTCAAGAAATTATGGTGGGGGGAGGGTGTACTATAAACTCAAAAATTCTCATAATAATCTTACATATAATTTTACTCATTAGCTGAGTCAAAGTTCAATAATTTTTTTATGTATTAATAGGCTTGCGTTTGACCGCCAACTCACCGAATGTTAAGCGTTGATATGGTCTACGATGGATCACGCTTGCCTAGAAGAAACCGAATCACTCGTTATTTGAAGTTACCCAGATTGTAACCATCGGGGAACACCCATTAAGGCAGCGCATTCCACAGATCACAGTTCGCACCATAAAAGTGGAATCAAAGCGCTTTGTACGAGTTTTCGGAATATCAACCATAAAGCGGTGTCGATTTTTTGTGCCTGCTCTGGCAGTCCGATAGAAAAATGTAAGACAAAACTAAAACAATGTAAATAAGACAAAATTCAATAGTATCCCATTTGTTCTCATTTGATTAAATGTACCATTATTTTTTATTCATAAAAATCAATACCTACCATCTTTAAATGTCACGTGCAGAAAATATTACTGTCCAGGATTCCTTACTACCTCTACAATGCAAAACAAACAAAAAACATATTAAACAGAATTGGCGAACACCATGAATGTCTGTACCTTCAACCCCTGGCATGCATAAATAAAACCTTTCATTACCACATACAGAAAGACGCACACATTCAGCCTCAATATATTGAGACATAAATAAAATATACATTCAAAAGAGAGCAGCGACGTAACAATTATTAAAATCGGTCCTATTTACCTCGCTTCCTGAATGTAACGTTAATCTAGAAGCGTAGAACACACATTTGGCCGGATAGATCCGGCAAACTTGACGGCATTTCTAAAAAGTTAGATCGTTCTATAAAGCAATTCAAAAAGTCACAGTGAATGTGTCAATTTTTTTACTAGCGGAGTTGGTTACCTTTAATGATTATATTGTTTAAATACATAATGTAAAGAAAAGGAACTCTTAAACTTCACTTTTCCGCTGTATAGCATTTGCTTAATTTCTTTTTTACCATCCACATCCATTCGCTGAGTATAAATAAATAATAAATAAATATCTGGGACATTATTGCACACACGGTCATCTGACCCCAAACTAAGCAAAGCTTGTAATATGGCTGCCAGAGACTGATATACAGTATAATATGAATGCTAGACATGATTTGTCCAAATAATCACATCGCATCGCGGTTTTATCATCGCACCAGCCGCCACCGCCTGAAAGTTCATCCACATATCATAGATCGGTGGAAATCGCACACTGTGCGTTTTACGCGTTTCTTTTTGCCTTACACCTGCAATATGTGGAATGAACTCCCTCCTACGGCGTTTCCGAGTAGCTTTAATATGGGGTTCTTCAAAAGGGCTGTTAATAGAGTCTTTAAGGGTCGGCAACGTATCTGTGATGCCTCATGCCTCTGGTGTTGCAGGTATCCATAGGCGACGGTGGTCGCTTACCATCAGGCGGACCGTCTGCTTGTTTGCCACGTATGGCATAAAAAATAACTAAAAGATAAATAAAGAAAAAAAAACTCTCTTACGAAAACTTGCCGGAATCTATGTCATCTCTACAAATTTAACAGCCTCCGCCATTTAAGCAAACAGGTGCTTTCTCATTTTATATCGCTCACCAATAAATTCGCAGCTGTCGAGTCAGTTTCTGTATACTTACATACGAAACAAAATAAATAAAAACAATACTCGATATTGCTTTTGCCGTTTGCCTTTATATTTCAGAACGTTTCACTTTATCAAAGAGGACCTTGGACCTTTTGTAATTGATTGATATAAGATATATGGTAGGTATTTGAAGAGCTGAAAAGATGTCTACCATCACAGAAAAGAGAAGTAAATAGAACGGAAATGAGAAGGAAACTCTGTCGACAGGTATTGTGACAGATATGTGATTGAACATACTCATTTATGTCAACGCGTCGAGCTCCGCGTCACAGTTGCTAACACAGTTGCTATGGGTTTATATGGGTGCAAGTGGCTACAACAAATTTCTTACAAAAATGCTTAGACAGCCGTTCTAAATTAAACAAAAAAAAAAAAACATTATGCATAAAATACATTCATGAGGCGTTTTGTTTGATATTCTCTCTATATTTAGGGACGGTTATAATAAAATGTACCTATACTGGTGACACTGAACCTAAAAACTATGATCAAATTATTTGGCCATTTCTTCAGTTCTTATTTTAATAAACGTGACATTTGACACGATTGTATAGCAACAAAGAATGAAATGAAACAAATGAAATTATAGTTTTCTTTTCTTTTTAGGGTTCCGTACCCAAAGGATAAAACGGAACCATATTACTATGATAACACACTCACACTACACACTCTAAAGTAAAATAATAACCAATTTATTATATTAGGTTTTTGTATTTTGTGGTAGTAAAACGAACCCTTATATTGCGCGAACCTTACTCGTACTTGGCAGAATTATTATTAATTCAAGAACATTTACGTATCTCGTTTCGTTCACAGAAACTCGAACAAGAAATGAGATCACCTCATTACTGATTAATTTATTCTCAAAATGTTAATCCAAATTTTCAATTTCCGGACTTTATTCGTATCTTCGTTAATTCGGATTGACCGATTGAATAGAACGCTGATGATGAATTATTAAGTTGCAAATTTGTTTTAACAAAGGAAGGCCACCGGAATCGGGCCAAATTACAATTCTAATCCAAGCTTTTGGACTGTTTTGATGGTGTTAAATTTTCTTGTGCTGCCGTATTTTCCGTGAATTTGCTATAGTACATGTTATCCTAGGGGTGAAAGTAACTTATTTAGTGCCGAGACGGGGTTTGGCGCTAATAGTTCGAGGGACTAAATAAGTCTTTAACCCCGAGGTAAACACTGTGCTTTTCATTAAGAATACAAGGAAACTAAAAATAAAAACTTGAACTGACACAGGCAAATGCACGGAGAAGTGCTGGATTATAATCCTCTGAGGAGAAAAAAAAAGTTGGAACATGGTTCAATACAAATGTGAAAATAGAACTGTTTTTTTTTATAATTTTAGTGCCAACTGTCACTGTCAGTTGAAAGTGATCCTCCCTAGGGCTGAAATGTATTACTTTCAACCCGCTCCTCAGGCAACTTCAGACCTACTTTCCGAGTATGAGTAATGAAAAATTATTTTCGGTATCTGTAAAAACATACTGGATTGGTTTTGTTTGTAAAATGCAATTTTTGGATCATTCTCTGTAAGTATACTGTTTGGATCTCACCAACATTTCACTGACAATATATATTGTTTGTCGGAAATAGAGATACTTACATATCAATGTAAAATCACTTGCTTGTGAAATCTTCTTTGCTTTGATTCCACTTTTATTGTGCGAACAGTGCGATCTGTGGAATGCGCTGCCTGAATGGGTTTTCCCTGGTAGTTGTAATCAGGGTGACTTAAAATCACAAGTGACTCGGTTTACTTACTCATTTTTCATGTACACAAAAGAAGTTGCAGCGACGTCAACTAATAGTCCCCATGCAAAAAAGGGTGGCAGGTTGTTTGCAGGGTGAGTTCGACTAAAAGCATCAAGCCCAGATATACCAGACCATAGACCAGATACGTTCACACTCGCTACATCATCTTACCATGATATTTTTCTTGTTAATCTGATCCGAGGCACCGCGTAATTATTATTTTAAAGATCTTGTACTAAATAATTTAAAACTACAAACAACTAATTTACAGTACAAAGAATTAAATTAACACAAATTTCTTCGCGAAAACGCAATCGGTAAATCACTCGTCGCGACAATGTCGTTTCCTTTTTAGGAATTCCTCGCAAACTACCATTAACTTATAATTAGTTATGGCGACGTCGGCGACGCTTTTGTAATTAGTCACCGACTCTCCTGAATCATGCAAACATCCTGTCGGGCTGAAATAAGCGTGTAGTTTAGACAGTAGTGGGTGTGTGAGTTTTTTTAACCGACTTAAAAAAGAGGGGGTTCTCAATTCCGATGTTTATTTTTTGTTTGTTACTTTCTGAACTCCGTCATATAAAAACCGATATAGAATATTTGAAAGGATATACTTACAGATTAGTTCCATAATAGAAATTTCATCAAAATCGGTTTATTAGTTTGGTTTTTAAATTAAAATTTCTGAAAAAAAAATATCAACCAAGTAATCATAGTTTTGCTTCACACTTGCAATTTGTGGAATGAGCTCCTGCGGCATTTCCGAGCAGCTTTAATATGGGGTTCTTCAGTGTCTTTAAGAATCAGCAACGTATCTGTGATGCCCCTGGTGTTGCAGGTATCCATAGGCGACGGTGGATAGGTCGCTTACCACGTCAGGCGGCCCGTCTGCTTGTTAGCCAACTACGGCATAAAAAAACTTTAGTAGTTTAGCAATTTGTCATATTGAAATAAAAGCAATACGGGATGTATCAAAGTTTTAGTCTACCGTGTGCGATGCGCCGGCGCCGCGCCGTATCGTTAGTTCTATGTGTTTATTAATTTTAGTGCAAAATCTGTTGTAAGTTGAATGACGTTATTCGTCATTCAAACGAACGCTAAATTGACGTTAAGGGCAGGTATCCATTTAGAATATTTCCATAGTTCCACTCACCAAGTTTTGGTGGATTTCGGTGCTAATTATAAACGTGCCGTATCTGGGCGTAATTTTCTAGTTTCAACATTTTTTGAGATAGAAATCCTTGAGAGAAGAGATCACATCCAGTGGTGATTATTTTGAATCTATCTCCGCACAACTATAACCAATGGAGACGAAACGTTCTTGAGTGGAGACCATGGACCAGAAGATGCAACGTAGGTAGGCTACCACTAGATTTGTAGTGGTAGGACTGTTTTGCAGGGGTCCACCTGGGGAAGTACCACACCTTTGCCAGTTATTCAATCGCCAAGCAGTAGTGTGCAAACACTACTGTGTTCCGGATTGAAGGGCACTATTTCCAGCGTAATTACAGGGCACACAGAGATTCGACATCTTATATCTTGGGGTGACGAGCGCAGTGCATTGCCATCCAGGGTTTTGAACTGTTGAAGTTCAAAATTCTGAGTGACGTTGAGCTGTTATGGGCAAGCGTGAAGAGCCATCAGGCGAGCGACTTCGCTCGTATAGTCACCCAGGATCATTAAAAAAATGGACTGACGACATCTTGAGAGTCGCGGGCATCCAGTGGATACAAGCGGCAGACTGTCGTTTAGTGTGGAGGTCAAACGGGGAGGCCTTTGTTCAGCAGTGAACGTCTTGTGGCTGATGATGATGGCGATGTTCGAACAAAATTACATCACCCGAGGTTTTGTTCCAAATGCACATTAGCTTTGTTTCTGCAAAAGTCGCACGTAAAGCGAGTCGGCATTCATTTGACACTGCAACCCTTCTGTCGGAGCAAAACGGCTGTCTAATTCATTTATAATTAGCTCTATGGGCATATGGCACACGAATGAGAAAAGTTAGCAGCTGTTATAGTTAGAAGCGAAATTCATTGAAACTTTTGATGCTGAAATATGAATTATTTAGAATAGTAATTATGGTAATATTTAATACTCGCTTCCCGCCACAGCTATCTCTTTCACATTTTTGAAGATAAAAAATTATGAAACGGGGTTAGACGTTAATAATATGGTTGATATCTAAACGAAAAAATTCTCACTTCAGTGGTTGATACCGTCTGCCATGCCGTGTGGGGAGTCGTGTTTGTGGGGGGGGGGGGGGGTGGGTAATAATCCTTTATAATTTGGTGGAGGAAATTTAAAATCAATTTTCGAGTTTTTTGATCTCCTGATCAAGTAAATTGAAAATAAATTATTGCTTTAAAACATTTGTAATGTAAATTTTAAGATAACCAAACGATTATCTTCATAGTGTTTTTTTTTGCAAGAGATAGATCTGACCGTTGAACTGGCTTCTAGCTCAAGAATTTTGAGGCTGACGGGAAAGTGACCGTAGCTTAACGATAAAGCGCACAGGACGTAAACCCGGATGGTGCCGGTTTGAATCCTGTTAGATGTAAAATTTACATTTAAATAGATCCTATACTTAACCTTTCATCATACAAGGTATTTAAGATTTCAAAATAAAGCTGCTTTAATTATTTTTGTAAATTTTCAAGCACTTTAAGAGGCAGTATGCTAATTAAGCGCAGTCTGACCTCGCTGTGTCTGAGATTCACGACTTGGTTTGAGCTTATTTGGTGCACCGTAATTGGGCACAGCCGAGATTTTCAGCATCCATTTTGTTAATATTTTTATAACCACAAACCTTTATTCAGGGTATGTGGCTTATTCATACGTTCATAATTTTAAGGAGCAAAAATAAAACTATTCTTGCATAATTATATAATACACTGCGTTTAATAAGACACTTTTGAGTGGTTGATTTGTATCATCCGATATTTTTATAACTTTTATGATTGAACAGAAGTTTATTTAACTTTAGATTGTTAACTCTTCGTTTGTTTGTTTCCGTATTAGTTGAATTGTAGTAAAAAATCATAAGCTTTACTTCCAAAATTAAGTTCGCATTCTTGAAATAAATGAAAAATTACTTGGGATAAATAGTAAATTGTTTTTGTAAACAAAAAACTATGATTTTATGTAATGTGCGTTAAAGAAGAGAAGGCATAAGACTTGAAATTATAAATATGTTTTGATTCACTTACTTTTTTTTTATTTGTTGTAAAGGCTCCTGATAATCATTCCAGACATAACAGGCATTCCTTTGTAAAATTTCAATGTATCTCCGGGCTAAGAAGTAACTTATTAACTAACTAACTTAAATCATCGAGATACAATACCTAAAGAGTCACAGTCTCTAAGCGAATACAGACAAAAAACGTCCGAATATCGTTGTACATACCTAGACATCAATTATAATATAGTTCACAATGCCACATTTACTTCAATTTAGACGTTATGTCGCTTGCATAGTGTTAAACGTCGCTTGTCCGATAGAGCATCGTAGCACTGGCATCACGCGGCGTTGTAGTCGGATCGCAGTCGCCTGACAACTAACCAAAAAGTCTGCGCAATGCGTAGCGTGCGCCGAGTTTTGGCTCGGACATTTTTTGCACTTTTGTGATGTATCTCGACGACTTCGAGGTAAAAACTAATACCTAAGAACGTGTGGAAAAAAAATAAATAAAAAATATATATAATTCACCAGTTTCTATCACAAAATCGGTGAAAAGATTTATGTTTCGATTTTCCCACCCAAATATCATCCCCATAAAATTCCCACTAACCCTATTTACAACCATAAAGTTCTAACATCTATCGCCAAAAACTTCTATTTTGAGCCAACACTACACAAAGAAAACTTGTTGTTTTGTTTGTCGCGAACTTTTTGAACTCTACGTGATGTAGAGTCCTTGCACTGTATACGAATGAAAAAGAGACTTAACTCTATTTTTACAAGCTTTTATTTAGTTTTTTTTTTATTCAGAAATAGGCTTGCGTTTGACCGCCATCTCGCCTGATGTTAAGCGCGATGCGGTCTACGATTGCCCTGACAGCCCAGAAGTAACCGATTCACTCGAGATTTGAAGACACCCAGATTGTAACCATCGGGGAACACCCATTCCGGTAGCGCATTCCACAGGCTAGCTGTTCGCACAATAAAAGTGGAATCAAAGCGTTTCGTACGGGTTTTCGCAATATCAAACTTGAAGCGGTGTCTATTTTTCGTGCCCGCTCTGGCAGTCCGATAGAAAAATGGGCAGGAGGGAAATAGATCATGCAGATCATTAGCTTGCAATGTTTACTAGTTTCTTTAGGTCAAATCTTGCAAGCTGTTCCTCTTAATCGATTTTGCTGAAAGTTTGCATACACCTTTAGTTCTAGTGACAATACAATATGCAATACCCAGTATTGTTATACATATTTTTAAAATAGCCACTGCCATAAGATGGTGGATGGTGTATATTTTTCGTCGACCCTGTTAGTATGGCATTCAAATAAAAGAGCTTGAGTAGGATACGACAAAATGAGTGACGAGAAAGTTTCAGGCCTGGTGCGCTTACCATCCTCGACCACACTGGTAACGGTTCATACCATGTCTGTACTATTGTCAAAACGTCATTATTATTTTTAAGCATTCAAATAAAAGAGTTTGAAGAGTAGGATACGACAAAATGAGTGACGAGAAAGTTTCAGACCTGGTGCGCTTACCATCCTCGACCACACTGGTAACGGTTCATACCATGTCAGTACTATTGTCAAAACGTCATTATTATTTTTAATAAAAAAGAGCGGCAAACAAGCATGCGGTTCGCTTGATGGTAGGCAGAAACGTCCACCTATAGACACCTGCAACGCTAGCGGTGTTGACGGTGTTTTATTTTAATATATATTGTAAAATAGGCTTGCGCTTGGCCGCCAACTCGCCAGATGGTAAGATGATGCGGCCTACGATGGATCACGCTTGCCTAGAAAAAACCGATTCACTCTTGATTTGAAGACACCCAGACTCTCCGGGTTGGCTTTGCTTTGGTAGATGTAGATACTCTTTTTAAAACATTTCATGTTGAAGCTCGGCGAGGACCTTTGGGGAATGGATATTCCACACCTGGCAGGTCCGCGGAATAAAGGAGCGGAAAAATATATGATGATGGCGTGAGATATCCAGCTTTGCATGATGTGAGAGTGAGTTAATAATGGTGGATTATTGTTTAAGGGTTCGTGAACGTACTCGATACATTCAAGTACGTTCACGAACCCTTAGTAATATTATGAGGTGAAACGTGTATTTACGTGATGTTTCCAAAACTCCACTGAAGCCTCTAGTAAAGTCTTCGACACTTTACTAGGGCATAATGGACTTGACCATAGCTTATTTTGTTAGAGGAGGCCTTTGCCGTAAGGCATACCGAATTAAGAGATATTTTATAAACAAGTTAAGTGTAGTTTTTAAACTCAAAAAGGTTTAACTTCCTATTTAAATTTATTCATATATATATTTAAATTTAAAAATTACATATAAGGCAAAATATGTAAAATTGAATATATTTCGGAAATAAAGGCTTTATTATTATTATTATTATAGCTTATTTTGTTTGACTATGGCTGTGACTGACATGTTTGACGATATTTGATACATCTTGAAAAAATTTCAATACTCAGCATTGGCAATTCCACACGATTTGCGACGCCAAAAATACCCTTTTTTATATAAGTTGCGCTAGTAATTAGCGCCCCTTAATTTAATTACAATCGAGCCTAAAATTAAGCTTAAATGTAATTTAATTCTAACTTAAACATTTAAGTATGATATTTTAAAAACTAAGCCTCTTAAATCCTCTTAAGAGGAAATTTTAAAAACCTAGAAAAATGTCTGCATCTTAACTCACGCCGCACGCTGATACTTTTCTGACCTCACGCTTGGTAAAAAGGGGCCTACTAAGTTACTGTGTATTTTTATACTGTATCCACTTGACGTAGAGTCCTTGTTTCATTTTTTATGCAGACAACTTAACTCGATGCAAAAAGTTAGCGTGTACGTACAGTGAAATAGTTTGGGCGTAATGGAAAGATTGAAAGAAGTGTTTTAAGTTACGGAACTTTGTAGGTGACTTTGTACTTTGAGTAGTTGGGAATTGAGTTGATTTTGTAAAGATTATTTGGAGTTTCGAGAGTGCGCGAGAGTTTGATCAAGTTATTCCTGAGTGGCGATTATTGTATTACTACTTCTACATACAAAATATGTTTGAACAATCTAAGAGCAGATTCAAGATTGTACTATCGCTTATTTTGGTATTTTATCGTGGTACCATTAATGGTACTGACTTATGGTGCTGAAACGTAGACACAAGGTATTTAAGCAATCTATAAAGTGAGCTCAGTGTTTCTCTGAAGGATCGTGTCCAGGACGATGTTATTCGCAAGAGAACCAAGGTCACCGACATAGTTCTAAGACTCGATAAGCCAAACCGATTAATATTTAAAATGTTTTTAAGTCTAATATTTGCATCATTTAGACAAAACTGAATTGTTATGCGCAAGCGCCCAAGGGCAAGCGACTTCTTAGTATCGTAACTCAGTTGCATAAAAAATAATCTTATTTCATTAATATAAGCAAAGCCTCACTCCTACTGTGCTGTGTCCGACAGGGTCCATATGAACCATGTACTAATTTCAATGTTTTATTTACCACCTTTGTACTATTATGGAAGCAATAAATAATCTGAATCTGAATCTGAAGCCACGGGCAATAGCTAATAGAAAATAATAAACCAACGTTGAGTCTCTTTGTCCAAAATTCAATATCTTCTAAAACTGTCAGCTTGTAAAGCGTTTTCATTAAGCATTTTCATCAAATCCTTTCAACCTTTAAAAACAAAACGTTCATACCCCCTACTAGGGGCCCCTACGGACTCAATTTTCGTCACCCCGGTCAATGTTTCATTAAAAACATGCAAAAGTTTGAAACGGCTGAATCCACCCTTCATTACCATGTTATTGGTAAGTGAACCCTAAAATGACGCCCATAAAGTATTTGTTTTTGTCAAATACAGTACAAACACATTTTTACATTAAAAAATAAAGACGTGTGTCAGTAATCGTTGTTTTGTTATTTCGTTACTGAGAAGCGGCAGTACTTTCCTCACTTGAATCTTTATCTGTGATAGAACAACGTAAAATAAAGTATTATCTGTGCATAAAAAAAGGTTTTTTTTTTTTGTATGTATGTATACGTACGTATACGTAGTACGTATTATAGTACCTCGTTGGATTAGTACAGATTTTTATAATATATATATTAATAGCACCAACATTACAAGAAAAAAACCCGGACCCGGGTATGTCCTAAAACTGCGACCAGAACCACCGGAGGATGGGCAGCAGCGTCCTAATAGTACACGGTGAACGTACTGCGATTGCCAAGCCGCCTGCCAAGCGTGGGGATTATGGCAACACCCCTCTCTATGAGGGAGGCCTTGTCCAAAAGTGGACGTTAATTGGCTGATGACGTGATGTGTACAAGAAAAAAAACTACGTTAGAATCAATTGTAAAATTATAATAAACTAGCTTCCGCCCGCGGCTTCGCCCGCGTTGTTTGAGAAAAATATAATCGAGTTCTCTACAAAGTAGGTACTTATATTTTAGAACGATATAAATATTTCAGCCTGGCTATTGACGACCGGTATGGCTAAGTAGGCTAAGTACTAACACATGTGCCTTATGAGCAGGAGGTTTCTGGTTAGATCCCGGCCTGGCAGATGTTTAAATGGTGAATTTCATTAAATATTTATATGCTTTGGGCCTCAGTGCTAGTTATCTCTGTTTTTTTACGTCACCTTTCCTTGACACTCGAACTCGCGAGCTGCTTGCGGCCCAGAAAACTACTACAACTACACCGAAAGTTTTTTTTTTTTTACTCTTCTTCTATGTTTTTCCACGGGAACCGGGAACTATAATTTGTTACGGGGTCAAAAGTATTGTGTATTTTAATATGGCCCATTGCTTATCTTTATACTAAATTTTACCCAGCCGTTATTGGTTACGGTATCCTACAGGAATAGTCTTTTTTTTGGGATACAAAGTAGTCCATATCTACTATAGTCCTTGAACAATGTCAATAAAAAAATCACGTCGCTGGTTTGTTGCTGCGTGAAAGAAGAAAAAAAATACAATATATAATATTACTATGATTGTTATCCTACAGGGTTATATCTGGTGTCTTGGATTTATGAAGGTAGTATTTTATTTGAGAAAACAGTTAAAAACTAATATCTACGCTAAACTTGTACATTCTAGTGACACTCTGCAATTTCAATCGCGCGGTGATGTAAAATAGTGATGATGATGATGATTATCAGTAGTATTAAGTACCCTCTGAGTTAATCCATGATATAAGCTATCTGCATACTAAATTTCATCCAAATCCGTCCAGCCGTTTCAGCTTGAAGGATTTACAAACATACACACTCGCACACGCATTCACACAAACTTTCGCATTCATCATATTATTGTGATTTTCGCAAACTTTGCGTTTTCTCAACGGAATCAAACCTATAAGTTTCTTCCCGTTTACCTAGAGTCATGAAATTTGGCAAGTAGCATTGTCTTACAGCAAGTCTTACAAAGGAAAAATTCTGAAAACCGTAAATTTATTAATTAATTTTACATGATACTTAGATACTTATACCTTACCTATGTTTATACGGAACCCTCGGTGCGGACGCGCACCGAGGGTTCCGAATACATAGCTATTATTGTTTTGTAATTTTTAGACATAAAGGTACCCAATAATAACCGATTTTACAAAAGTGACTTCGAAAATAAAAAAAGTTTTGAAACAAACCTTCCTCCCCATTTTCACCCCTTAAAATCAACCCTGGCAAAAAAAGTGGTATGATTTTGTTTTAATAAAACCGGCCAAGTGCCAGTCAGACTCGCTCACCGAGGGTTCTGTACCACTATTCGTGTACATTTCTGTTAAAACTAAAAACTCTGCAGCAAAAGCGTTGTATGTTACTCAACACGTTTCTTGTATCCACACCCTTTAATTTTCAACTTAATTTTATTTTTAGTATTTGTTGTTATAGCGGCTATATTTTAAAGGACTACCTATTATGGTTCCAGAGATACAGCCCTGTGACAGACAGACGGACGGACAGCAAAGTCTCAGTAATAGGGTCCCGTTAGCACGCTTTGGGTGCGGGACCCTAAAAAGTATATTCAGATACAAATTTTCATCACCATAATTTTAAGGTTAAAGACCTTTGAGCTAGAACGCTTTGAATTTATTACAGTTTTATCACTGTTACTCAAATAGTCACCATCAGATATTGTTCGAAATAATTTTGAATGAAGGTTTTAAATATGACCTATCTGTATCTGTATTGTAAGACTCAAGTTTCTATGTTTTATAGTTTAGAAATGCAGGGAAACCAACCAACCAACTTTTTGCCACTTTGGCGGGCCATATTTCGCAAAGTATAGACTTTATAAAAAAGTGATGTATGAAACCTTACCTTCATTTTAAAAGACATTTCTAACGATACCACACATGAGTAAGTGGAGTGAAAAAAAAAACATCCACAATTCACATGTAGGAGTGCCACCCCTAAAATGCAATATAATATATTTTTTATACTTTTAAAATTGAGATCTATAATTATTACTGTTCCAATACCAATTTTCACATCTGTAACTTCAAAAACTAATTTAAAGGTTTTTACCTATTTTCACCCCCTTAGGGGTGAAATTTCGAAAAACCCTTTCTTAGTGGGTGCATACACTTCACAACGAATACACCCTCCAAATTTCATGTCTCTAGGACCAGCGTTTTAGGCTGTGCGTTGATATCTCAGCCAGGACTTTGAATTTTATATATACAGATTGTAAAATAGTAATAAAATAATATCACAAATAAATTAATTTGTAATCTGGCAATTTCTAGTAATAACATGTTTTAATAGATTAAATTTTTAGTAGTTAGGATTTAATTAGTTTTCCTCCGTTCATATTTTTTTCTGTTAAGTAATTATTATTTTTTACTATGTCATTGAATAGTTGTTCCTATATCCAAGAGCTGTTCATGTGGCAAGTATTAGTTTCTTTGCATGTTAATTTATCAATTATTATTATTATGTAATAAACTTTTATCTACCCCATGTGAGTCTGCACACTGTCTTTACCTACACCGCACCTATCATTTTCCAATCAGTACCTTCAAATCCTCATAAAAGGCGACCAATAAAGCTTTGGTCACACCCAACTAGTACAAGAATAAGATAGAAAAATGGTAGAACGTTCTCATTTAATAGTCTTACCAGTAATACTAAGAAAACAAATAAATTTGTTTGTATCTAAACTTTGTTTCTCTGTAAGCCTAACACTGACAGTAGAGGTGAAGCTTGGTGGCGTAAAATGGCATCGGAAAAGTCGTCTTCCAGTATTTTACAGTAGGATCAAATTTATTTCACGTTTTCATCATAAGCGACACGATTATCTATTACATGAAACAAAGTCGGGTTAGTTACACCATTTATAACTCAAGAAAGGCTGGTCCGATTTTCATGATCTTTGATTTGTTGCATTTCTCTTCGCCCCGAATAGTAGAATAAGTCAGTAGTTTATTTACTATAGAAAAACAATATTTGAAGAAAATTATTTATCTTGTAGCTTGTACATTTTGTATAGAACTACAAAACTCTACACATCAATGACGAAGAAATAAACTCATAGCTATACATTGACATAATAATATACATAATCTATACATATAATAAAAACGTAGAGATAAAAAAATCTGTAATTGCGAGATAACAAAAAAAAAATCACACAGGTCGTCTTAAAATAAGCAGCTGAACACGATAGGACAGTTTTTAGAATTTTTGTCTGTTTGTTTGTTTGTTTGTTTGTTTGTTTGTTTGTTTGTTTGTTTGTTTGTCCGCGAACATCTCCTAAACCACTGGACGGATTTAAATGCGGTTTTCACGAATATGCTTAGAAATTACCAGATTAAAACATAGGCTATGTTATATCATTTATTTTAATTCTTTATTTTTACATAAACGAAAATAAAAATCAATGATTTATTTCTTCGTTACCCGAAACGTAATATGAGGTATATATAATACGTCAAAATAAAGAGAATGTTATTGACATAGCCATTAAAATTTTGAAACTGTCAACTGTCATTCGGTTAATAAGTTTAAATTTAAAGAAGGTTCCTTAACCTTCTCAGATGAATGAACGTGTAGATCAAGCATGTTATAGGCCTTACAACCTCTTTGGTGATTCATTCCAGTGCATGGAGTAGGAGTATTACATTCTCTTGGTTTTATTCTATGTTAGCATTTAAAACACAAAATATACCGCATCCTATTTTAATTCAGTCCCGCGAAAATAAATATTCAAAAAAGGCCCTTTGTACATGAAAATAAACCTATACAACAACATTCCGGACGCAATAAAGAAAGAAAGAAATAATAACATTTTCCAGAACCAACTTCGTAAGTTTCTAACCCAAAAATGTTATTACGAGATAAAATATTTATTCGAAAATAAATTTTAGAAAATATAATATTTATGTAATAGATTTAACTATACTTAAATTTATATGTTTATGTCTGTGGTCTGGTTTTGTGAACAGCCACTACATAAGTCATTGCTGCACCCTTTATGCAGGGTATATAAACTTAGCTTTTAGAAGAATACAGTGTATATTTGCAATGAGAATAAGAATATAGAAATAATTTTATTTTACTGTAATATTTTATAGTAATATATTACAGGGTATATAAACTTAGCTTTTAGAAGAATACAGTGTATATTTGCAATGAGAATAAGAATATAGAAATAATTTTATTTTACTGTAATATTTTAACAGATAAATAGAGTAATTCCATTTCATGACTTTTTAATCAAGGTATACATACAAATGCACGCGAAATAAGAAATAACTAGCCAAGAGCGTGTTAAGACAAGCATTATGTCAGGGTTCCGTGGCCAGCGAAACTGGACAGTCAAATTTCAGAGATGTATAATCATCCCGAAATGACATGATATACTTTTAATGGTTTAGACAAAAAGAAAATTTCAAAACATGCTCTGCACTGTGGTCACATTATCTTTTTGATTTGAAAACTGTTGACGGTGTTATTTATTACTTTTATGCTTCTATCAATACTTCACACAGGGCGACTTAAAATAAGCAGCTGAACATGTTAAGGCAGTTTTTAGAATTTTTGTTTGTTTGTTCACGCACATCTCCTACACCCCTGGAAGAAAATGCGGACGAATTTAAATGCGGTTTTCACGAATATGCTTAGCTATGACCAGATTGAAGTATAGGCTATGTTATTTTGCGCAAGGCCGGATTAAGGGAAGAAAAAAGGATTGAAGGTTTATATGAAAATCTACGCGTACGAAGTCGCGGGCAAAAAAACTAGTAGAAAATAAAAAGAAATTGTCATTTAAGTCAAAGGAGGTTGGTGTTGCTACCAACAAGGTTGCTTCAAAGAGCTTGCTTCTAGCTGCACCCCGCAGCTAGCAGTTTATAAAAGTAGTTTTCTTAACTATCGTCGTGCATTTAGTTTTATCGACTCATATCATTTCAATTCAATTCAAATTCGCGCATGTATCGGTCGCGGCGTATCGAAGCGCACTTCTCAATATCCTAGTAAGACCCGCTTGCCAGGCCAGGAACCAATTCCCTTTCTCAACTTGGAGTCACAAACACACTACATGCAATATGAAACGTATATCACGTTTTCTTGTTTCTTTTCCCTTACCTTAAAGAATCGTCGGCTCTACTACGCTCGCGTGTGATCAAGCCTTTAGGTATACGCGATTTAACCCTCGGATATGGGCTACGTGACCAAGGGGTGTATTTTTCTGCTTTAATTAATTCCTGGAGGAGGGTTAAGGTGTACGATAAATATCGGGCACGGCATGCAAATCCTACGTAATTTGCAGGTGAATCATGATTTGTCATGTTTTTTTTTTTGCAACAGTGCTTTTGCCCGACAATTTTGAAATCGGAGGATAAATGCAAAGTGTTTTTTGAGTAGCTATATAGGTACTCTACGGTCGATTTGCTACAAATACTTTTTCAATCTATATCATCTACTGCTTTTTTTGTTTTTAATGGATTTAGCAGTTTTTGTTTTCTTCTGAGTTCAAAGGACAGTATCCATCTTCAAGTCCATAGAAAAAATTTGTTCTATGGACTTGACTTATTTTTTTTATATATATATAGATAAGTTGCGCTAGGAATTAGCGCCCCTTAATTTAATTACAATCTAGCCTAATGTTAAGCTAATTAGTAATTTAATTCGAACTTAAACTTCTAAGTATGATATTTTAAAAACTAAGAATGTGTCCATTAACCCGTTTCTTATTGCAACTTAACTTATGACTAGACTTTTCAACATTTTTCACAATCTGGTTTCACTTTTCTGCTTCGTACTGTTCACTTAAATGTTCAGAAGCAAGTTGGTTAAAACTCTAAACTTTAGATAAGTGTATTACTTTTTTTAGGGTTCCGTACCCAAAGGGTAAAATGGGACCCTATTACTAAGGCTCCGCTGTCCGTCCGTCTGTCACCAGGCTGTATCTCATGAACCGTGACAGAGACAATTGAAATTTTCACAGATGATGTATTTCCGTTGCCACTATAACAACAAATACAAAAAAATATAATAAAATAAATATTCAGGGGGGGCTATCATACCACAAACGTGTTTTTTTTTTCTCGTTTTTGCTCGATATTGATAACGGCAACAGGTAGACGCTTGAAATATTCACAGAATATTTAGTTATATATTGACTTTAAAAATATATAATTAAAATAAAATTAATATTTAAGGGGGGCTCCCATACAAAAAAACTTGTTTTTTGCTGTTTTTATAGATTATGGTACGGAACCCTTCGTGCGCGAGTCTAACTCGCACTTGGCCGGTTTTATTTTTTATATTAACATACGCTATAACAAATGTTTACAATGCGTAACGTAACGAATTGTAAACTTTATTTATATCATACTTTGCCTTCTGCTTGATGAATGTATTTTTGTAACCTTAGAATTATACTTGAGTAATACTGATATAAAAGTAATATAAAATACGATTTGGTCCAAAAACTCGTCTGGGTAATCTTAGACTAATACTGACATATACAGAAAGTAATATTAAATATGATTTTCTCCAAAAACACGTCTGGTTTCAAAGCGCTACAAAATGTTTAGCGTCATCTTTTTACAAACACGCTCGGCACTAACATGTATTATAAAAACAAGCAGAATTCTAAAGTAGTGTGGTTTTGTTTGAAGTTTACAGCGTTGTGCAAGGTTATTTGTAAGAATATTTCTACAAAAGCAGATTAGTATTTGCTGTTTTTTTTTTTTTTTAATTGACAAAGTAAAAAAAAAACCCTAAAGGGTTTACGTGGAAGTTGGTTTTGAAACTTGTAGTGAAGCAGATGGCTCCCGCTGTGCCTACCATCAGGCCAGACCTACTTTGCTGGAGTCATACCTGCTACACCCAGTTACAAGGGAAATAACTCTGTTGGTCCTATCTTAAGGTTTGGATTAGCACAGAAACACTTTTATTTCACTAAAGTTCCTAAGTCAAAAAGTTGGCTCCAGAGAAGTTGCTGATGAAAAACGTAAAAAAACGTAAAAAAGAATACTAACCAGCGAGCAAAAGGGGAATATTTAATATTATATTTATAATAACAACTTTATACATTGTGTAAAGCAAGGCCTAGTACCTAAAGCAACAGCGTTGAAAAATGAGAAGATTCCTCGCGTTTTCAAATTGCCTCATTCCGAAGTACCGTTTGAATCGTAGCGAGATAGAAAAGGCAATGAACATGAAATTTTGTACTAAATCTCATTTCAGATAATATTTTTATTACATCTTTAAATCTCGTTCAGTGGGCACGAAAACGATCTGAATGGCTTGATGGAGTTCACCAATTATTCTTGAGGGCCTCTATTAAATCGAAAAATTCTTGGAATCGAAAGATTTGTACAAATCGTTTTATTTTTTACAACAGAATAGGATAAATGATTGCTCACACTCACCTGGGCCAATAAATAAATAAATATTCGGGACATTTTTGCACACACGGTCATCTGACCCCAAACTAAGCAAAGCTTGTAATATGGCTATTAGAGACGTATATATACGTAAATATATTTTTTTAATACATACTTAAATAGATATTATCACCCAAGTAATTATAAAAATATTAAATAATTTCTAAACCCTGCTTTATTTTTCGAGCTCTAATGTCAGAAATACAGCTTACCTGATATTATTTTAATGGTGTAGAAATATGGTAAACGCGTTTAGCCTAGAATATGATTTAAAAGAAAAAAAACTTATTGATTTTTTTTTTTTTCTCTAAATGTCTTTATTAACTAAACAAAACACAAGCTAACACTAACACTAACAAGACAGACTGCTCATACACCGTGGAATATCTAAAGACAATCCAATTGCTCAAGCCCACTATCAGTTAGCAGCGTACCCAGCATGCTGGCGGCATTACCACGGTAAATGGCATACTTATGCGTTGAGCCAAAAACACGCCAGTATTTTGGTCATGCATTGCATTAATCAGCGCTCTGAAAGATTTTTATTTCATTATTTTATATGTTGTTAGCATAGTGCGCGGGTATTCAGTAGATTTAGTGAATGTACCCATGTATTTATCTTAGTATGTGAAACAGGACGGCATAAGTGAGTATATGACGTCACGCCCGTCACGGCATATGTGTTGGTTTTACTACCAAGGCAAGACAGTAGATTTTTCACATAAAAATATAAATATACTAACTGCGCCCCGGGATTTCACCCGCGTAGTGATGAGAAAATGTGATGATGATGATGTTTCACGTGTAGTTACAATCTGAACGTCTTCATATCACGAGTGAATCGGTTTCTTCTAGGCAAGCGTGCTTCATCGTTGACCGCATCATAGTTTAACATCAGGTGAGCTGGCGGTCAAACGCAAGCCTATTTTTGATAAAAAATAAGATTTCATGAAAATAGTATGAGCCGTTTCGGAGGAATGCGACCACAAACACTGTGACATGAGACTTTAATATATCATGTTTTTTCGTCGGTTAAAACCAGTAACAAGTTATTTATTGCTTGCTACCATGTTAGAGAAGAGGTCATTGAAGTTTTTAAGTTAGACCGTATAAGAGACATAACGTCTTAATACAAAGTAAAACACAACTTCAATCACTAATTTAAACACATAAACATTTATGGGTCTCACAAATTAAATCAAATTAAAATAAAAACTACTTTATTGTAATGTAATTCTCCACAGAGTAACCACTTGGTTACGAGAATGTCCGTTCCAGCCCCAAAACACACATTACGCCTAATTTTATGCCTACCTTTATAAGGTTTTGTAGGATAGGTATAATGCCTATGCTGAAAATTTTAAAATATTTTTATGCCGCAGCCCAAACCTTTATTATAAAATGTGTCGGTAAAATACGGTGTGTTATAATGCCTAAAATATGTAGGAGACATTACACTGGCAGTATTATGGTACTAATCATTACTTTTCATAAAAATTTACGACCTTAGCTACTGCTGATCATAGGCCTCTCCCTTAGACCTCTAAACTGAACGGCATCCTGCCATCTGCATCCACTGGATGCCAGCGACTCTCACGATGTCGTCGGTCCATATAGAGGGAGGCCTACCTACGCTGCGCTACGCGTCTTCTGGTTTGCGGTCTCTACTCAAGGACTCTAGAAGATCCACGTAGAAAAGATAAAAAGAGAATAAGTAATAAATTATAAACACCACTTTAAAACTATTGACAATGTCACTGATCCTTATTTTTAACTTTGATCACAGCATCAATATGGACATTGCAATATCTTCCCAACACAGTGTTCAAAGTATGTATTATGCATGATACACACAGTGTAAACAGAGCCACAGCTAGCACTAAGGCAGTGGGATAACTTCTCACAAAGGGTGAGTAAGGTAATTTCTTAATACTACTTATTTCGCATATACAAGGCAGTTATTATTTTTGAATTTATACTATATTTTGAACCTTGGTACATAATAAGTGGTACTAGTATTTTTTTTAATAGCGTCCCGTGATTGGCTCATTGTTCAAACCGTGGTCATTTAGGATTGCCTGTTTTAAGTTTGAATGCTGTTTAATGTTTTATTTATATATAAGTTAAAGTTTATTTATTTTTATTTAATGTTTTAAAATCTTGACGACCAGCAGGATTTGAAACTAAAACGATCCAGTTAACGCTCCCATTGCTCTAGCCCTTGAGCTACGGTCGTTTTCCAATCGGCCACTAAAACAAACAGAAAATAAGGAAAGTTTTAAAATAACTTTTATTTGCTTACTAGGCAAAGTTTTAATTAAATTTGAAAATTACTCCAAAATATATAATATGAATATTTTTAGAATATCTACGTAAAAAAATTATTGATAGAAAGCAACTGACCATTTATGGACTCGCCTATGCGCGCATAATGCGCACACATTCGTCCATAATATCGTACTTCTATTGCCGACCGCTGCAGTAATACACTTGCCCCCATATTCATACGCGTAAATAAATGTACCCCAAATTCTCACTTCACCCTTAAGAGGTGTTTTTATGCCAAAATACTACTTAAGGGGGCTGTTCTCGTCTGCAGCTCTCTTGGTGTCTATCGTAACATTAAAAACTAAGAAATTGTCAATTTGATATATTTAAATTTAATGGAGTAATATGTTAACAAGTTTTTTTTTTGTTGCCATATTACTCTGTCGAATTTAAATATATCAAATTGTCAATTTCTTTGTTTTAATGTTACGATAGACACCAAAAAATGATTTAGTCACTTATTGGAAATTCTTTTGAAAAAGAAATGAGGGGTCTTTCTTAAGTGAAAGGGGAGAATTTGAGGTAGCTTTATTTATGAATAGAATAGAATAGAAATTATTTATTATCACGTAGTTGCGTTAACAGAAATTTTACAAGTTATAAAATATTACTAATACGTGGACCCGTCATATTTTATATTTTTACATCAATTTCAAGTTTGTAAATAGTTATTAATATTCTGTGACTCAGAACTAAGTGTTCTTTGTGTTCCTATGGCGAAATAAATTGAACTTGAACTCCCTCCAAAAACGACAAAAACAATGTCTTTGAATATGGGGGTTAGTCAATGTACTGTCTCTATATATACTGTGACCATGGATAGTTTGGTGTAAAGACGCGTTCTGGCTAAAAGCAGAGAGCGATCGTAAATCGCGATCTGCAAACAAGTCGACCTCAAGTCTGTAACACATTATAGGTACTTATACTTACTATCTGTAGGTCATGTCAGACATTCGACGATGTTTGTGTGAATTTGTGTATTTTCAGCGTCTTTTTAGGTTATTGGGAGGCAATAGGTCGTAATCGTTTAACCTATCACACAATTTTAGTGGATAGAGACGTTTTTATAGACTATTCGTTTATAGTTTTGGGAGATAATATTGATTTAGTCAAAATCTATTCAGTCATTTATAGAAAACGGAAAATGTTATGATTTAGATTAGTTTTAGACACCCAAAGGCGCGACATAATAAAACATTTTTTCTCATAATAAAATTAGTTTATTTGAAAACTTTATTTAAATGGCGCCCCAGTTTTTATACCCCAGTTTGTATACCTACATAATTATACTTAGAAAACGCTCACATCTTTTCATTCAATTAAGTCCTGCTTAAACGAAGCGTTAAACATTTGTATAAAATTAAAATTAGATTAACATTGTAATTATATAAGGTCGGGGAAAAAGTTTCTTCGTATTTTTTAAACAAATTCAAGACATATTTTTTTCAAGTTTAATTACATTTAATTATAATATATATGTGCCATTTTGTTCGATAACTTGTTGCCATCTTGTAGGTAGTGACATGATCCCGTTGCTGTAGAATTTTTGGGACTTCTGATCAAAAAAATGCAACAAGTAGTTTTGACAGTCCTCTCTTGATGTTAATCTAACACTACCCAAAGAATTCTGAAGAGATCGAAACAGGTGGAAATCTGAGGGTGCAAGGTCTGGGCTATATGGTGGATGCATTAACACTTCCCAACCAAGCTCTCTAAATTTTTGCTGAGTGGCCAAAGATGTGTGCGGTCTGGCGTTATCATGATGAAAGACCACACTCTTTCTGTTGATCAATTCCGGCCGTTTTTTCTCAATTTCTTGTTTGAGTCTCATCTGCTGTTGGCAGTAGAGATCCGAATCGATGGTTTTGCCCGGCGGTAAAAGCTCATAATGAACGATGCCCTGCCAATCCCACCATACACACAACATCACCTTATTACGTGTTAATCCGGGTTTCGCTACAGTCTGTGGTGCTTCACTGCCCTTTGACCATGATCTTTTGCGCACATTCTTGTCGTAGGTGATCCATTTTTCATCACCAGTGATCAATCTTTTCAAAAACGGTTCGGTTTCGTTACGTTTCAATAGAGAATCGCAAATGAGTACACGATTCATTTGGTTTCTTTCAGTGAGCTCGTGTGGCACCCAAATATCAAGTTTTTTGTATACCCAGTTTTTTTCAAATGGGTCAAAACTGTTTTGTGGTCAATCCCCAGTTCTTCAGCTACGTCGTAACTACTAATATGCCGATCTTGGTCCACTTTTTCAGAAATGGCATCGACTTTATCCGTAACAGGGCGACCAGAGCGAGCTGCATCTTTGACATCAAAATTCCCGGACTGAAAACGCTTGAACCAACATTGTGCTACTCTTGATGACACTGCATTAGGTCCATAAACGTAACAAATTTTATTCGCGGCTTGTGTCGCATTTTTGCCTTTTTTGTTATAAAATTTCACAATATATCGAATTTGTTCGTTAGATTCACTCATTTTATCGAACAAAAAAACAATTGAAAAATGGCGGGAAATTGCTTTTTACGTTTTGTATTCCTTTTTTAAAATGTCATCTTTTTAATGGTATCAAAACCAGCCAGATACAAACAGTACAACGGATAAGATTTTTACTACAACTTTATACATACAAAATACGAAAAGACTTTTTCCCCGACCTATTATTTTGTTAGGGCGCTGCTTTTTACCCTTGTTCTAGATGTCTTAAAAAAACCCCTCGTTATAATATAACTTCATATTTTTATGTTATTGTCTAATTAGCATATAAATCGGTGCAATAACAAAAACTAATTCCTCTCCTGGGCCCTTATTCCGCACGAGCAAACGCGCAGTATCGTGGCCACGTCAAGTATACCTGAAAATCTTGGCTTCTATTGCTTAGGAAATAAAGTTCAACTTTTGGAGGTTAACTTAACGCGTCACGATAAAGCGCGTTTGTTCCGTGCAGAATAAAGGCCCTGTCCTATTTTATTTAACCTAAGTACTCAGTACATATTACTAGATAAATGTAGGAAAATATTCTACTGATGTTAAAGATAAATTGATTTACGCACTAGAACGGAAAAGTGATGGAACATTTTGTTACCAGGATTACGAGTGAACATTCTTATAGACGTCAACGCGTCGAACTCAGCATCGCAGTTGCTAGCTGACTTCGAATGCGTATGCTGCTCCACCGGAATTTTTGTGTAATTTTCTGTGATTTACTTTATTTTTTATCTAAATTGTTATTATTCTTTAACGCAAATTTTTAGTTTTAATAATTTATAGGCAGAGATTTAAAAGCTATGTGTTTGCAAAATTATTATCAAGTAAGTAAGGTTCGTAGTATAAGAAATTGTGCATCATAAATGTACCATAAATTGTGTAAGAGTATCGCTCAAGGCTGTTTGCGAACTATAAAAAAAATAAAAAAAGTACGTAAAAAATTTCAAAATCGATCTAGCCGTTTTTTGGAGTCCATAGGGAACATACACACCCACACACATCGTTTTGTATGTAGATAGATAGATAATATGCAAATCATAAAACAGCGGAGACAGTAAAACGATAGTCAAAGTCAGGTTTTTTTAATGCGATAGGTGTGTAACAAGCAGACAGGCCGCCTGATGGTAAGCGATCACAGATTTGACATCTTATATCTCGGGGTGACGAGCGCAGTGCATTGCCATTCAGGGTTTTGAACTGTTGAAGTTCAAAATTCTGAGTGGCGTTGAGCTGTTATGGGCAAGCGTGAAGAGCCATCAGGCGAGCGACTTCGCTCGTCTTTCAGTATCATAAAAAAAAAAAAACATTATCCCAGATATTATCCCAGAAAACGCATGTGGATTATCCCAACTTCTAACCAAATATCCTTCCAGTTTGATAAGTACATAGTATCTAGATCAGTCTCATTTCACTCCACACCGACGCGATGAGGTAAATAAAATTACCAACGCGCAGCCGGAGTCACGCGCCCGCGGTAATGGATTACGTGATGTACCCTCCACTATAGTACCGAGTATTGGATACCTAGTCACTGTATCTAGAGCCAGCCAGCTGTTAAGGGCACGCTTGTTTTTAACATTTTTGAAGATCTTTTTAATAATATTGCAAACGAAAGGAGGATATGGTGAAATAATACATTGTTATCCTAGGGGTGAAAGTAATTAATTTAGTCCCGAAACGGGGTTTGGCGCTAATAGTTCGAGGGACTAAATAAGTCTTTAACCCCGAGGTAAACACTGTGCTTTTCATTACAAATACAAGGAAACTAAAAATAAAAACATGAACTGACTGAAGAAAATATGTGGCAAATGCACGAGAAGTGCGGGGCCATAATCCTCTGAGGAGAAAAAATAAAGTTGGAACATAGAAAATGTGTAAAAATAACAAGTATTTTATTTTTATTTTGAGTGTATGTCTGTTTTCAACTGTCACTGTCAGTTGAAAGTGATTCTCCCGAGGGCTGAAATGTATTACTTTCAACCCGCTCCTTAGACAACTTCAGACTAACTTTCAGAGTATAAGTAATGAATAAACGATTTCCGAGTTTTTTTGGATCGCTATCCTATAAAATATCAACATAAAATAATTCAACACTTTTAAACTATCACGGTTATTCACTACAGTTATTATGATTATTAACGGGATTTTCATCGCGATAAGTTTAAAGTCCCTATACTTAAAATGAGTTTTTTTTTGTTTGCACCTTGTAAAATTAATCTCATGTAAAGTATAAATGAATTCATTGCGTTGCGTTGAACTGAGAACATTTTATTGTTTATTTATTTTTGACTTCATGGATAACAAAACCCTTGTTTGTTTTTAGAAAAGTGGTCACCCAATCTTCAACAAAATAAGCTGCAAATAGCAACTGTGGTCCAACCAAAGTGACAATCGCATATTTAAGCAGACAACTCCTTAATAAATTACACGAAACTTCAACCGTTTCCCAAGAAATATTCCCAAAATGCTAATTAATGGGCCGCAGTACTAAGTTAAGAGCTGAACGTGAATTTTAAGTGAGAGACATGCCATCGAAGTTGGCAACAAGACAAGTTTTCAGAGGTTAGGACATTCATGTACCTACATCATGATATTATAGCGTCGGTTGGTTTCAGTCATAGAGATACAATAGATACCTATATAGTAGTAAAAACCACAGAAGAGATATTTTTTTTGTTTAATGAGAACGGCTGCCAAGGCATTTTTTGGAAGAATTTTGTTGTAGCCGCTTGCACCTATATAACCCCATAGCAAGTGTGTTAGCAACTGCGACGCGGAGTTCGACGCGTTGACATAAATAAGAATGCTCAATCAAGTATCTGTCACAATATCTGGCGACAGAGTTTCCTTCTCATTTCCGTTCTATTTACTTCTCTTTTCTGTTGTAAAAACAGTCAAAAAACGTCCGAGCGTCGTTGTAAACACATAGACATCAATTATATAGTTTCTAATGCCACATTTACTTCAATTTAGAAGTTATGTCGCTTGCATAGTGTTCAACATCGCTAGTCCGCTTGAATGTCGTAGCACAGGGCCCCGATTCTACTAAACCAATTGTTTTTCAATAGTTAATGAATTGTTTTAAATAAAAAAAAATCTTTAGACTTTTTATTTTTTGACTGCCCCGGTGGCTCAGTTGGTAGTGAACCTACTTTCTGCGCTTGGGGGTTCGATTCCCATCTAGGACAAACATTTGTGTTTGTTCTATATCTGGGTGTTAATATTGATTTAAGTATGTATTTAAAAATATATAGGTATGTATATCAGTTTCTGGCAGCCATATTACAAGCTTTGCTTAATTTGGGGTCAGATGACCGTGTGTGCAATACGAGTAATGTCCCAGATGTTCCACATATGTATACCAAAAGTGTCAAAAGGGCAATTTTTCAGGCAATTCATTAACAATTTAAAAACAATTGGTTTAGTAGAATCGGGGCCCAGGAATCACGCGGCATTCTATTCCCACATCGTCGCTTACCAAGAGGCGAGTTGGTGGTCAAACGCGGACATATTCGCGATAAAAAAAAAAAAGATTTCAAAGAACCAAAAAAACTAAATCATAATCGGTTCAACCGTTTGGAAGCCGACATAGCTATTTAAATCTGCAAGTTGAAGTGGCAATGGACAGGCCACATCGCTCGAAGAACTGATAACCGATGGGAAGAAAGGTTCTTGAGTGGAGACCGCGAACCGGAAGACGCAGCGTAGGTAGGCCTCCCACTAGATGGACCGACGACATTGTGAGAGTCGCGGGCATCCAGTGGATGCAGATGGCAGGATGTAGTTCAGTGTGGAGGTTAAAGGGGGAGGCCTATGTTCAGCAGTGGACGTCTTTTGGCTGACGACGATGATGTATAACAATTGTAACCTTTGTGACTTGTCTCCCATGCCCTGCCTTGCCGTACTTGCCAAACTAGCCAATGATGCAAACGACATAAACCGCTTAATAAGCTACAATTGCATATATCACATATATGTGGCCAGAAGTGGAGTATCCCTTAGCGCTGTCCTAGTCATATAACATTCCCTCCTCAACCTTAAAAAGAAAAAAAAAAACACAAAAACATAAAAAAAACGTAAACATAAAAAAAAAGAAAAAAAACCTTTACTTAAACGTCAAACGCAAGCCTATTATTGATTAATAAAAAAAACACTTATAACACCCATCTGTTAAACGTTGGGGGTTAAAAGAGCGACAAGGTAGTTTTGTAGTGGTAGGACTCTTGCAGGGGTCCGCCTGGGGAAGTACCACACGTTTGCCAGTTATTTAACCGCCAAGCAGTAGTGTGCAAACACTACTGTGTTCTAGATTGAAGGACAATGTTTCCAGTGAAATTACAGGGCACACAGAGATTTGACATCTTATATCTCGGGGTGACGAGCGCAGTGCATTGCCATCCAGGGTTTTGAACTGCCGGTGTTCAAAATTCTGAGTGGCGTTGAGCTGTTATGGGCAAGCGTGAAGAGGCGAGCGATTTCGCTCGTCTCGTCACCCTGTATCATAAAAAAGGTCGTTGTCTTACCTAAGTACATTACCGAGGAATATTAATTATAACCCCCTTGTTTGTCTGATCTAAGCCTACTCCGTAAACGTGTAAAAGCTTCCTTACTGCAATTAAACGAGAGATCGCAATTCTCTAATGTTTGTTCTTATTTCGCTCTCTGATAAATGACGCCTTCGGAATGTTTGCTAATTTCGTGGTCGGGGTTTTTAACGCTCCTTTCTGAAAGCAGACAATGGATAATTTCTGGCGCCATTTTTAATTACAGCTTCTTGGCTTGGTTTTTAGAAGGCATTTACAGTTTTATTTTACTTGTAATTTGGCCGTGTTGCCGAGGTAATTTTTCAATTTTCCGTACTTTTTCAGTCACCATTATCTGTATTATTTTTTTTGAAAAAAGTATTTTATCCGTCCTTCTTGGTGCACACTGTTATCTTTACAATTTTGCCAAGTTACCAAGCAAACATTGTATGTAAAGACAAGTGACACGTATTATTGTGCAAAAAATGACAGCGAAATAGAAAACTGCAAAACGCTACTAGTTGCTACCATGTTTATATAATCTCGTTTTTGTCTACTTTTCTGTTCAGTACACATTCAAAAATTGATTATAAACTACCTAAAAAAAAATCTTAAAGAATTAAGAACCTTTTTTAATAAAAGTTTTATACACAGTTCAGATCTGAAAACAATGTCAATTTAATTATAATTAAAGGCTAACAGAAACTAATAACAACTAAACACGCGTCATTTTTTTACACGTTTTATTATTATTTGAGTGCGCATAGCAGCTTCCAACTGGTAGTATTAATTTAAATTAACTTTCAGATAGACTGGTCGATCTGGCGGTTGATCGCACTGTCTGAAAAGTTGGGCAACTGGGATAATATTATACAGGTTGTATCTAAGATATTTTTACCTGGGTTGCATGACTTGCGGTGCTGAAACAGTTGGAGCGGTCCACAAGTTCAAGGTAACTCAGTGAGCTATGGAAAGAACTATGCTCGGCGTTTTCCTAAGGGATCGCATCTGAAAAAAGTTAATCGTCATAAAAAAGTCATCGTTATAGCTCAGCGTATATTAGCAAGCTGAAGTAGCAGTGGGTCAGTCATATCTGTCGCAGAACTGATGACCGTTGGAGTAGACGTGCTCTAGAGTGTAAACCACGAATCGGCAAACGTACGCTAGGACGCCCTGAGACTCGATGGAGTGACGATTTACGTAAGATGACTGGCAGTCACTGGAAGAAAAAAGCTGAAGATTGGGCCTAAGGAGAGTTCCTTTAGGGAGTTAGGAGAGAGCCTATGTCCAGCAGTGGACTAAATATAGGCTGATGATGATAAAAAATCATGTAACGATATTTCTTCTCTTGAAACTAAATTAGAATACAAGGTTTAAGTACTCACTGAAAGTTTAGCTCGTACCGGATGCTCCAACCATTTATCATCTTAAGCTTGTTTTTTAGCGAAGAAAGGACTCGAAACTAATTGGAGTATGACAAAACAAAACCAGAGCTCCGACACTGGTTTTCTTCTTGATCAATTTTTTTGTTGAATTTTTCTTACAATACTTATTCTACTGAAAGTAATATTTTAATAATTATCTATCTCTACATATAATAAAAACGTAAATAGAGATAAAAAATGCGATATATATTTAAAAAAAAAAACACAGGGCGTCTAAAATAAGCAGCTGAACTAGTTTTTAGAATTTGGGTCTGTTTGTTTGTTTGTCCATGCACATCTCCTAACTAGACAGAATTTATATGCGGTTTTCACGAATATGCTTACCTTTGACCAGATTAAAGTATAGGCTATGTTATTTTGCGCAAGGCCCGGATTAAGGGAAGGAAAAGGGTTGAAAGTTTATATGGAAATCTACGCGTACGAAGTCGCGGGCAAACGCACTAGTAAGGTAATAGGTTTGAAGAAGCTCTTTTATTAGGGGCTCAAAAATCTATTTGTACTTGTAAATAATCTCAAGCGTCGGAATTGACAAGTCTTGGTCTTGGTGGTATTTGCCTATCCAGTCATATCAACTCCACAAGGTCAGTTTATTAGGTACATTTTTGCCCACACGTCTTCTCTAAACGCACGACAGGTTGCCATCTAAACCAGTAAGCGTCTAGAATGAAAACCCTTGTCTCCATTGTTTTTTATCACCAGCCACAGCACTGGGGAGCGTTTAACAAGCTTCGAACCTACAAATCTCTCAGTTTCGCTCGTTAGCGAACAGCTTTTACTGTTACTGCAGTTGTAAACTGTTGGTCGTTTCTCCTAAAATAATACCGGACTAGTGCTGTAACTCTGTAATGTAAAACAGTGGAAGATCTCCAGCAATGATGTTAGCTACGAGGTTATACGGAAAATATTCCGTGTAAAAAACCAACCGGTCCCATAAAAAAAATGGGACCAACCCTGAAGTTGTGAATAAAACATCAGCTGTGCCATATTTATTTTAAATATAATAGCAGACAAACAAGCGATGGATCACCTGATGATAACCGGTCACCGCCGCCTATGGACACCTATTTTTTTCGAGTGAGAAATCTTCCAAAGATCAAAGATACCCGGCTGCATTGGGGTGCAGCCAGGTTATGTGGGATTATGCCCACTAAAACCACCCCGGTGCCCAGCCTTAGTGCTTGACAGGAGGGCTTCGGGATCTCCAAAGGAACGCACCACAGCCCTCAACACTGTGCTACGGCTCCTCCCAAGACAACTGCGTGTTGTCTCAGCCCCTCTACTCTCAACAACGTTGGTCACACAACGTTGTCATTCTCTCCCTGGGCACACTTAAATGCCATGTCAATGATCAAAGCCCCAACTTTGACCATCCCGAGCCCAGAGGTTCCCTTTTAGTAGGATCTTACCGGTGCCGTATTCTATTGCCCCGGCACCAGGGCTAATTGCCCCGGCACCAGAACGCCTATGGATACCTACTATAAATGGAGCATTGGCGGTTTGTTGCCTACCTTTGAGGACTCTACTTACTCTTCATTTGAAGCAACTCGCGGTCGCCAAGATCGGTATGCTACCTAAATGAGTGATCAGAATTTACTGATGTCAATGGGATAAGGAATAATAGTAGGTATATCTTCTCCTATGACTTTTTGCAATGCAACTGTCAAAGTTTTAAAATCTTAGACTACGTTTGTAAACATAATATATCAACAAGGTTAAGTCGTAACATCAAGTGTTGAAGAAGCATTTCTTGGCTTTGCTACGAAGTTGATAACTTTATACGACGATTACGGTTTATAATGTACGAAAAGTCTCTTAAAGTTCTTAAGTACATGTCCAAGACGAAAATGATGCCGAGACAAGTGTTTCGTTAACACTGATTACTATCGGCGGAGAGCCGTTGGAGCTGGTGGACCATACATCAGGACATACAGGCTGACGATGATGATGACGAGGTAAATTTATACAAATTCACAAACTATTTATAAATACTCATCATCCACAACCTTATACCATTGCTAGGTATATGCCTCTCTCTTGCTATGTCTCGTCATCTGTCTCGGACCTGTGTTAATCAAGTTCAGTTTCGACTCGCGATGGTGACAATATCGTCGACCCATCTTGCAGCTGGACGACTAACGCTCTGCTCATCTTGCCTTGGCCACCAATCTATCACAACCTTTATATACGTACTCAAATTGTGGCAATCACAATCATACAATGCACCTTTCTCACATCTGCGTGCGAAGCTTCGACTACTTATTGCGCTAAAATTAACTTGCAAATCTATTCCGATAAACACAAAACTCCTTAACCTCAATGACGAAGTTTCCCCGACTAGTTTCGTCCGCTAAACTGCTTTAATGTGTTTACACGCAGATATAAGAGAGACAAAGTTCAGCTACTGATATAATTTCTGTAATAGTTACAGAGCGCCAGTATCGATAAAGATGGGGCCTGCTTGGGACAAAACCAAAATATGTCGTGCCGTTTTCTCTCTGTGTCGCTGTTGTTTACTAAGGAAGGGACAAACAATAACAATTGTGATTATATTTGTTACTCCTTCTAAGGATTCGGATACAAATGGAGGTTGTGGGTGGTACCGGGTGGTAGAATTTGCGATTTACAATCTGACAACACCCAGTTCCATCCTCGTCCGTGAACCAGTGATTTTTAAGTACCTAAACGAATCATGTGTAGTTTCATCGCTAAAAAACGGTGAAGGAAAACATTGTGGGGAAACCGCAATGTCTAATAACCTCAAAAGTTTAAAGACATAATGATATTTACCAACAGAAATACATTACATAGATATTTACATGGCGAATTTGGGCGCATTCTCTCTCTTTGAGAGGCCTATGTCCCAGCAGTGGGAACATGATAGGCTAAAATTGTGAACAATGAATTTGATATGGATTTAATTTTAATATTATTGTTTGTAGGAGGCTACATAAACTGGGGTAGCATTGCCCTACCAAAGATGGCTCAGATGCGGGCCGATGCAGCGGTTCGATCCAACGCACAACCAAAACCTAGACAAAGAACAGATATTAAAATTCATCATTTTAATATCTAACTAGCAGCGAATCCCGGCGTTGCTCGGGTAAAAATACATCGCATGTTTAATAGTATAAACTTTCATATATTTCACGCATAAAAGAACTTTCTCGAACATTCTAAGTTGATTATAATAGTTTGCACTCATTTTAGAATTTTCTAGATTATTCCAGAAATATCTAGAACTTTCTCGAACATTTCAGATTGATAATAACAGTTTTACACATTTTGGAACTTTCTAGATCATTCCAGAAATTTTGAGATCTTTCCAGAAATTCTCATGAGAAGTTGTTATGAGTTCGAAAAGGACAGAAATATTTTTTTTCACATTCTCGCCACCCACAACCACCTACTTCCACCCATTGCAACCAAACTCCCTTACTCTCATCTGGAGACCAAGAGGTATTTACCATCCAAACGGGAAGTTGATTGGAGTTGGTGGTGATAGAGAAAACCCTGTCTTCACGTACTATTATTAGCATTTTATATATATATATATATATATATATTTAGATTAGAATCGAACCCAGAACCTGCTGCCGAGACGGCAGACGTGCAACTAATTAATCCATTCTCGTCATCCAGAACTTCCAAAGTCTAATAAACATGCTAACATTAAACTGTTCCTCAATTGTTGCAGTGTTCAAATCGCAGACGTCACTGTCTACTGACTCTGGACTGTGCACCGAGAGGGGTCTCCGGCGGACGCACATAGAACTCTTCAAGCCACCGGGGAAACGGATAGGACTTAAACTGGCAGGTAAGTTCTACTTTCAGACACATTACATTTACTCATCAACAAACCTAGCTTAAGCCAAGAACTTTTTATTACTCATACTCGGAAAAAAGGTCTGAAGTTGCCTGAGGAGCGGGTTGAAAGTAATACATTTCAGCCCTAGGGAGAATCACTTTCAATTGACAGTGACAGTTGACAACTGAGAGACACTCAAATTAGTGTTAAAAAAAATTTGTTCTATTTTCACATTTGTATTGAACCATGTTCCAATATATTTTTTCTCCTCAGGGCATTATGGCCCCGCACTTCTCGTGCATTTGCCAGTGTCAGTTCATGTTTTTATTTTTAGTTTCCTTGTATTCGTAATGAAAAGTACAGTGTTTACCTCGGGGTTAAAGACTTATTTACTCCCTCAAACTATTAGCGCCCTCGCTACGCTCGGGCGCCAAACCCCGTCTTGGGACTGAATAAGTTACTTTCACCCCTAGGATTAAAATGTACTATTTCATCACTAGGGCTCTAAAAAACTACAAAAAACCCTATCTATTAAACCGATACCAGAGGGGATTTAGTCCCAAAATGCTGGCTCCATTTACACCCATTACCACGTTGTCCAGCAATATTTAAAAAAAAAGTAGAGGTCAGCATTTTGATCACGTGTTGCATCGACCAGATGTTGGCACATCTTTAAATTGTTTAAAGGAAATTAAAAAAAAAAAAAAAGTGAAATTGAACAATGTTATCGTCACAAAATCGTTAGTCAAGACAGCGCCTTGATAGTAAAATGTTACCGTATATTTAAGCTTACAATGATCGACCTCAACCTTAAACATAATCTTTTTTCCTTCCACACAGCTTTTATGGTCAAACCACATTATAAATCGCTGCAGCATCGTCAGCAAAGGCTTCATCATCATTATATCACGTTCCGACTGCTGGGACACAGGCCTTCTCTCAGAGAGATAGAGAGAGATGATGGGCCCTAATCCACCCAGTTGACCCAGTGAATATTGGTGAATGTCATATGGTTTCGACCTTCTGAGGTTCTTGGACATACTGGTTTCCTCATGATATTTTTCATCGTTGTTTTTGAGCGATGACAACGAAACTTCACATAATTTATTTAAGAACTTAATAAGTCATAGGTCTTTTAGGTCACAGGGCCTTTATACGAGTAGGTACTTTTTATCTCGAAAAAAAGCAGATATTTAATTGTGTTAATCGACGCAAATTCACCGTTTTAATAACCTTCGTGATTAAAATGCTCATTTCTTGAACGATCTGAAAGACCTTATATAGGCGACTATCACGCCTAGCATGATTTGAAATATGTTGCGAAGGGAAAAATAATATGATTTTGCAAAACCACAGACGAAGAAAGGTCAATAAATAAAAACGTGCGCATTTTCATAGACAGACATTATCTTTCTGTCTGTCTGACACTGTCTGTCATGCTTGTTTTTGTGATATTTTATTTCGTAGTATAGTATTTTGTGGTTATCATTTGCTAACAAAGTACTTGTTTTTCCACAACACATCACAAATTAGTAGGTACATACGTGTGCCTTGCCTAGCCGTGTTATGTCTCTTCTTCCTTGTATTGTAGGTTTCACTGAACAAATGCACAAAAAATTAAAACTATGTCTCATCAGCGCCATCTAGAGATGGTTGGAGAACTATGTTCCTCATAGGACGCGTTGCGAGTCACAAGCGACGGTGTAAACTTCTTAAACTAATAATGTAGATGCAACGTATGGTAAGTACTCAGTCCAACATAGTGCGCTGTTACCCTTGACATGGAGGTTCTCCGGCCGCGATATAGCCGCGTATAAATCGTTTTGAGCCCATAAATTCTGGGACCGCGAAATTCTTTCCCCGCCATTTTCGAATTAAAAGCATAATTTTGGCGGGAATTCACGTTGGAACTAGTGATGGGGTTAGCCGGGCTAAAAATGTGTACGGAAATTTTTACAACGTGAATATACTTGGTATATTAATGTAACGCTCTCAATCAGTCATAACCATCATATAATTTTGTGCTTTTTTACAAGTCCGTGTTTGACCACCAATTCGACTGTTAGGAAACGACTATGTAGTTCAAGGTGGATCGCTCAGGCTTAGAAGATACTTAGTAAACCTGAGCCTGACAAGACCCAATCCTTCTCTGTATAGATTAAAAATGTTGAATCAAAACGTTAAGAGGCTATGCACTAAATGTGTGCTTTTGTGTACGTTTGTAGCCTATTTTTCACTTAACTATGACAAACTATACCTTTCAATCACAAGATTTAACCCTAAATTTCAAGGTTGGTAGATTTTATTATTACAAACTATTTGTCACTTGTAACTATTTCCTCGTTCACAATAAAGCGATTGCGCTTTATGGTTTACTCGTATATTCCGAAAACCCGTACGAAGCGCTTTGATTCCATTTTTAATGTGCGACATGCGCGACCTGAATGTATGTTCCCCGACAGTTACAATCTGGGTCTTCAAATCACGAGTGAATCGGTTTCTTCTAGGCAAGCGTGCTCCATCGTAGACCGCATCATCGCTCGGCGGTCTAACTTCAATAAAAAATATAAAAAAGCGAATGAATAATATTGGTGTAATTTAGATTCTGGTACATATTTTTTTATTTCTTTATTAACAAATCGCTCGTGTCTTCAATGAATCGTATTAAAAACTTTCTTTTTTTTTTGCAACAAAACGTTAATATTGAAAGCTGGGTATGCCTATGTTTAAACTTTCTTTGAAACTGGAGGAGTTTCCAAACTGATTTCGACGAAATAATTGCCTTTACTCGTGAGTAAATGGTTTTATGTAGTAAGTATTTTTTTACTTGTACGTATCCGTAAACAAATTAAAAAGTACGGATAAGTATCGAATTCACATCACTAGCTGTCGAGCGTTTTAGCCGTTTAACCTATTATGACATCAAGCCGTACGAAGTGGATTTCCACAGCACCTGGATATTTTTAATGAAAAAATGTAGAAGTCAAAATATTTGATTGAGATCTACACTCTTGCTAAGATCTTTTAATGCGGATGTCATACGTTTCACATGCACTGAAAAAAAAACATTATAACAGTATTATTTAAATTATTCTGAAATAACTATCATTTGATATAAATAATTACAAAGAAAAGTTTTCCATACAAAATTAAAGTATCTGAGTTTTAGAAATGCCTAAATCAAAGTAAATAAATTTATTTATACGTTTTTTCTAAACCAAAAGCAAAGTTAAAATAATTATATATGATTTAGGCGTTTCAAAATCTTAGGTAATTATTATTGTTATAATTTATGTTTTTCCATAAAACATACAAGGAAACTGCTACGGTGGGTGAAAGCGTCAAATTCCTTAATTCAATTAAATTGTAATAATTGTATCTACTCTGTCAATGTGTCTTTGATTATTTTATTGTAACATAATTAAGGCTAGTCCTAATGTCCTACCATGAAACTCACCGATAAGATTTGTATTCGTTATACCTTTTTGGTGTCCGGCCCGTGGCAGTACTTAACGAGATTTGGTATCACCTAATCAAAAACAATCTTTAGACTTTAAACCAGAAATTCGTATTATAATAAAGAGAAGAAAAAAAAAACAGCGTGACAATTTTCCAGTGGCAGGCGAGGGCAAGTCTCTGCTAGGGGTTAATCCGGGGTACATTTACATATTTATTGGGCGCCGGGTATGGAGGACTTATACGAAGATGCAGTTGATAATGTTCTGTGTTGCAGACTTAATTTTATAGTATTTAGCCCGCTGAATGGCATGGATAAATCGATAGGAAATTCTTAGTCCTATTACATAAACAGATCATTACATAACACAATAAAAAAGACACTCTAAATACCTATAAAAAAACACAACGGGTATAGGACTGCACGTCAGATGTGAAAACTTAGTAGTAATTCACCTATACTACAAGAGATGGCGCTGTTTTGAAATACACGGTACGCCGTGACGATGTCGCGAGTTCCATGATTTTTGTTCACCCAAAAAGTCCTCAACGGGCCCAAAGCAGTTTTCACTTCAAAAAGGTTTCAAAACAACATTTTTCTTGCTGTCAATACAATTTTTTACGAAATCTGTAAATGTCGGTCGAAATATCTTTTAAATCTATAGTTTAGTCTTCTTAGACCGTTATCTCGTAGATATACCACTAATAACAATAACTGGCCAAGAGCGTGTCGAGACACGAATATGGTAGGGTTCCGTAACCAAAGCCATATAATTGTAGTCATAGTCACAGAATACATAATACACATCATAGTTCAGAAAATGATTGTTATTGAAAAATTCGAACGAACGAAGTTTTGCCAAATTTCAGAGATGTACCATCCCGACATTGCATATACTTTTTATGGTTTAAACATAGAGAAAACTGATTGAGAAACATTATTTGTAAAAACCATTTTACAAAAAGGTCAATGACCTTTGCGTAAATTTGATAAATTCAAGGCGTTCTAGCCGCCTTGAATCTATTACAGTTTTATCGCTGTTACTCAAAAAGTCACGATCAGATAATGTTCAAAATATGTAATTTGAGTGAAAGTTTTAAATACGACGTATCTTTATTATAAAATACAAATTTATATGTCTTATAGTTTTAATGTATGAAACTTTACCTCTATTTTAAAAGACCTTTTCAACGATACCCCACACGAGTAGGTCGTGAAAAAAAATATTTCATCCCCATTTCACATGTCCCAGAGCCACCCCTAAAATGCAATATTATAAAAAAAAATTGTTTTAATATTGAGATCTATATTAGAACTATCATTATGCAAAGTTTCAAGCACTTATCTAAATAATTATAGAAGTTAAGTTTTAGGCTATAAAAAGTTCGGACAGACGGACAGACGGACAGACAGACAGACAGACAGACAGACATACAGGCGGATGGACAGAACGAAAATTTATAAAGAATTTATAAGGGTTCCTTGTTGGACTACGGAACCCTAAAAAGTACAATGTCTTTTTACAAGCTTTTAATTTATTTAGCTTGCCCTGTTAATATGTTCGTTCGTACATGTGGGACAAGTCATGCAAGTGAATTTTAGTCCAGTTATCCTCCGTTAACCGATTGAGCTGAAATTTAGCATGTTTATGTAAGTTCGGTGACAATGCAGCCCCTTTTGACAGCCTCGTTAGATTAGTTGGTAGTAGGGCATGCAAAACTCGGGTAATTTAAAAAACCCGGTTTTTTCGAGTTTTCAATTTCAAAAACCGGTTTTTTCGAGTTTTTCGGGTTTTTCGAGTTTTTCTTTATTTAAGCCTTAAAAATATTGTTTTAGTGTGTGCAGTGTAAAGAAAATGATAAAATGTAATTATATATGTATTTAGACTTTCGTATTCTTAATGTTTAGCTCTAACAAGAGATTAATCAAGTAACGTTTGGTATAATGTTGAGACTTCCAGCCTCCCGAACAAGCCAGTTTCCTTAAAGGCTGGAGCACCATAAGCCCCATACACACTCTCTGCCAGATTATACAGAAGACTGAGGAGTGTAATCGGCCATTATGCCTAGCGTTCGCGGACTATGAAAAAGCCTTTGAGTAAATCGACACCTGGGTAGTATTGCAGTCCCTCCAGCGTTGTCATATCGACTATAGATATATCGAAGTGCTGAAGTGTTTGTAAAGATACGCCACCATGTCAATCCGATAAAAGGAGCACGGAACCAATCCAATTGCAGAAAGGCGTGAGACAGGGAGATGTTATCTCTCCAAAACTGTTCACGAACGCATTGGAGGTTGTTTTCAAGCTTAGACGTAGACTTAGACAGCTTAGGAACAGATTCGGCATCAATATCAATTGCGAATACATCACTCACCTTCGTTTTGCCGATGATATAGTTATCATGGCAGAGTCACTGGAGAATCTCAATACAATGCTCAGCGACCTCAGTAGCCTTTCCCAACAGGTGGGTCTTAAAATGAACATGGACAAGACAAAAATCATGTTCAATGTCCATGTTGTACCCGTGCCGGTAGTTATAGAGAACGATACTGTCGAAGTTGTTGACCATTACATTATATATATCTTGGTCAGATTGTTCAGTTAGGTAAGTCCTTAGGCAAAGAGGTCGCCTAAAAAATCAAACTCGGATGGGCAGCATTCGGGAAATTGCGTGAAATCTTCTCGTCCAAGATACCACAGTGCATAAAAACAAGGGTCTTTGATCAATGTGTGATGACATATGGTACTGAGACGTGGTCCTTAACTGCCTTTTATAGAAACTCAGAGTCACACAACGGGCAATGGAGAGAGCTATGCTCGGAGTTTCTTTGGGCGATAGAATCCTGAACGTGGATATTCGCCAAAGAACCAGAGTCATCGACATAGCTATTAAAATTTGCAAGTTGAAGTGGCTATGGGCAGGCCACATCACTTGAAGAACTGATAACCGATGGGGAAGAAAGGTTCTTGAGTGGAGATCGCGAACCGGAAGACGCAATGTCGGTAGGCCTCCCACTAGATGTACCGACGACATCGTGAGAGTCGTGGGCATCCAGTGGATGCAGATGGCAAGGTGTCGTACAGTGTGGAGGTCAAAGAGAGGCATATGTTAAGCAGTGAACGTCTTCTGGCTGATGACGATGACGATAGACAGCGGGAGTCACTAATTAGTCTACGTTGGGGCATGTTAAACTTTTTAGTGTAAAAAGCCGCGACGGATTATTCAATAGAACTGCCTGTCATCTCCAGCATTTTATTACATTCTTTACCCTTGGAGCTGCTTCCTTCCGTGGCATGCAATGATTAAAACCACGCTGATGATTTATCACAAGCAGATTTTTTATTATACTCTATATATTTTAATGTTGCTGAATCGGCACTGGCAGTCCTCTTATTTTTTTTATCTCTGTTGATACGAAGAACTAGTATAACGTACGCTTAGCAAAATATTGAAAATAATAATAGGGATGATGATGGTTATTGATTTAGCTATGTTAACACAAAAACATGAAAATTGAGAAAGAAAAAGACTATACATTAAAATACGTAGTATTAGATTTTTTTTCAAAAAATCATAGAAATACCATACAATAACACTTAGTAGCACTTAGTAGCGCTCACAGCGCCTCACTCAGGCAACGTCAAACCAAAGCTTAACCATATATTACTCCCTAATCCCTAATTATTATTATAGATTGTGGTCGAACTGTTAAATTTATTCGATCAGTAGAGAAGAAATAGAGAAACAGTAAGTTTTTATGAAGTTTCATTGTTTATTAATGTTCTACTGGTAGTATTTAACATAAACAATCGTGAATAAAAAAAACTCGAAAAACCCGAAAAACCCGGTTTTTTAATCCTAAAAACCCGGTTTTCAAATCAGTCGGTTAATCGGGTTTTTCGGGTACTCGGGTACCCGGTTTGCATGCCCTAGTTGGTAGTGAACCTGCCTTCTGCGCTTGGGGGTGTGGGTTCGATTCCCACCTAGGACAAACATTACCACGTTTGTCCTAGGTAGGTCAAACACGGTAATGCTAGTTTTTTCTGTCAAAAATCATAATTAAGGTTAAAGATATTTTATTATTCTCAAAAAGAAATAAATTTCACTTACATGAGAATATAACTAAAAAATTAAATTAATATTGTTGTCTTCGTACATTAGAAGGTAGGAAACCAAATTATTTCAATATCGGGCGGTCTGATCGCTCAATACGGCCAGCGCGGCGCGGGCGCACGGGCATGATGTGGATCGAGCGTACCTGGAAGTGGCTGAGCGTACTTTGCAACATTTGGTTTATTCTTAATCTACAAAAAAGTTGTAGAATAAGATATAATATAATTTGGTTGATGGTATTATTATTTATGGTAAGGGACTATTATATTTCGTATATATATATGTACTAGCCTACCGTCCCGGCTTCGCACGGGTGTAAGCTCGGCCTTCGGCCTCGCTACAAAATATAATATAGCCTATGTCACCCGGGGATAGTGTAGCTTCCCAACAGTGAAAGAAATTTTCAAATCGGCTCAGTAGTTTCGGAGCCTATTCATTACAAACATACAAAAATAGGTACAAATCTTTCCTCTTTATAATATTAGTGTAGATATAAGTATATTTTTTAAACATCCTTTTAAACATTTTAGACATATTTTTTGACATTCTATGTGTATATATAGGTGAGTAATTGAGTATTTTTTTATGCTAGTTATATTTAAATATAATATAATTAACCTTACGTACTGTCAACCACCTACGTTGAAGATACGACGCCTAATCGATAAGCAACTTTTGCCCTCGATTGTACCGCGTGGGGTAGAAGTGTTAATTAAGTTTTGCTTTTGATTGTATCGATGGAATTTTGTTCCGATCAAAGGGTGTAATTTTGGCCTTGTTAATATCCGCCTCAAGGGAAAAATAAGGTTCGTTTAGACTTACAAGAACTTGGCGCAATTTATTGCACGAATTTATAAATTGAATTTATATTTATAAAGTGTCGGTATTTGTAAAATTTGCTCTAAAATGCAGGTAACATTATGACAAATTTTTCTATATTTTTTTTAAGATTTTCTCATCACGTCTGGTCGATTTCACTCGTGACCAAAACTCCGGTCTATACCTTGCTCAAAGAGTGAGCATTGCCATACAACGGGTAATAGTGCCAGCATTTTGGGAACAACTGCCACTTGTAGCAGTTTAATAGATTTGTGTAGTAGTTAGGTTTCATTTTGTTTTTTATTACGTAGATGGAATTTTATTTAAGTTATTGAAAATAAACTATGCTTTAATTAATTAATATAAATAAAATGAAAAAACATCCGTGAATTTGTGAATCAATAAACCAAAAAATAAATGTATTTTCTGCAATTTTTGTTGTTCTTGTAAACTTCTCATTAAATTTCGCCTTGGGAAAGAAAAGGGCAAATTTCACAGCTGGATTGTATTTGTTTGTTTTTGGTTTGGAGCTGAGAATTCAAATTCCGTGTTGCCATGGTAATGCTGAGTTCAAGGACTTTTGAATTAGAATTATAATCGGAAAGCTTTGTTATTCAAGTTGGAAATAACGCATTGGAAGAAAATTATTTTACTGCTTGAACGTTCATAAACAATACAAAGTCCAAGCTAAAACTAACACTACAAAAACAGTTAGACTGCCCAGAGACCGTTGAAGGTCTAAAGACAATCCAAATGCTGAAGCTCACCATCATTTGGCAGCGTACCCAGAATGCTGGCGGCAATACCACGCTGAATGGCAATGCTTATGCGTTGAGCTAGATACACGCCAGCATTTTGGTCACGCGTCGCGTTAACCAAGTGCTCCAAAAGGTTTTTGAAAATGATGTGAGTTTCCGGTCCCCAAGGGCCCAATCTCTCGACCCCAAACGGCTCAAATATGTAACCACTGCCCAGGTTAGCATATTTGCGCCGTTTTTGCTGCTCTGCCGAATTGGCAGCTGCACCAGAACATGGTGATTTCTTATTAGGAACCCACTTTGTCGTAAATTTATTCTAAATTCAATATGGCGGATTCCCAAGGATGACGGACTGATTTTTTTTTATGCACTCCCATAATGTGGGTATCAAATGAAAGAGTTTACTAAGAAAAATACGTAAAATATAATGACGTCACCTAAATTCGATATGGCCGACGCCTAAAAGCTTGTTTTAAAAAAGTATTCTTTTAATAATTAGATAGCACTTAATACACCATAACAGTATATCAAAGGTATTAAAAATTATGAGTATAACGAAATTGATTTGGCTTAGTACTACCGTGCCATTTGAATCCAATCATAGTTTCCTTCACGGAGGAAATTCATGCATTTTCGTCCAAGCTTGTGAGAAAGAATCAAGGTGAGAACCCACTAGAACGAATTGTATGACGCAAAATGCGATAAGACATTCTTTTTTCCATTTCCTTTTATTAATTATAAACGAGTTCGTCTCGTTATTATTTAAAGGAGCAGCACTATATAAGCTGTAACAGCTTGACCGATTTTGATGTGTGTGGTGTCGTTAGATTTGTCTTCATACTTCGAGTATCATAGGCACAGACTAGGTAAAGCTACTAAGTCTTTGGTCATAGGCGATATTTTTCAATACTTGGTTTCGAGTTTCTAGTACTCGGTTTTTCTTTGTTTAGCTTTTGGGCGTCTCTCTGTCTTCTAAGCTCAACTTTGGCTACTATATTGAAGACAAGGATCAATTAGGTGCCAAAAAGCTGGGTATCCTGTCGAAGGTGCGTCGGTATTTTACGTCGGAACAGTTGCTTTCAATGTAATGTAAACCAAGCACAAGTTCGGTCGTGCATGGAGTACTGCTCTCACCCTTGGGATGGATCAGCTAAGTACCAGCTTGGGGCGTTAGTCTATTCAGAGACGCGTCAAGAGACTCATCTGCAACGAATCCCTGGTTCAGACAAGCTCCTTAGTATTGAGCTTCGGCGCAAAGTTGCTAGTCTATCAGTATACATTTCGAAGAGCTAATCTTTTTACAAAAAATACTTGATATCAAAATCGCAAGACACAGCCCATTCAAAACATTGTATCGTTACAATGCGGTCGAGACATCATGTATATTTGCTAGTGAGTTCTCACCCTGAAACAGTCTATTCGGATTCTTCGCACACTCTAACAATAACTGGAGTTATGCCTTCAAGAAAGCGAAAAGAAATTGCGTGCTATCAAACACGACTTTGCTGTGATAAATCAAACAGTTTTTCTTCGACAGAGAGTAGACGTTTTTTGTGAATAGCGCTGTCAGTATATTAGCTTAAACGAATTTAGTTCATTATCAACATCGTCATCAGCCAGAAGACGTACACTGCTGAACATAAACCTCCCCCTTTAACCTCCACACTGAACGACAGCCTGCCATCTGCATCCACTGGATGCCTGTGATTCTCACAATGTCGTCGGTCCATCTAGCGGGAGGCCTACCTACGCTTCGTCTTCCGGTTCATAGTCTACTCAAGAACTCTTCTTCCCCATCGGTTGTCGGTTCTTCGAGCGATGTGGGGCAGGCCACATCGCTTGAAATTGCAAATTTTAATAGCTATGTCGGTGACTCTGGTTCTTTGGCGAATATCCACGTTCCGGATTCTATCGCGTAAAACGAATTTAGTCAGTTATCAGAAAAGACAGTGCTCTTTGTATAATATTATACACTTTGGAGAGTACGCATCGGATTTGCATGATGTAATGGGAATTATATTGTCCGTTTTTCTATCGGACTGCCAGAGCGGGCACGAAAAATTGACTCCGCTTCATGGATGATATTCCAAAAACCCGAACGAAGCACTTTGATTTCACTTTTATTGTGCGAGCTGCTAGCCTTTGGAATGCGCTGATTGAATGAATGTTCCCAACAGTTTTTTACCCTTGTAGCTACCCTACCAGGCCAGCCTACCCAGGTACTTATTGTAAATGATCACAGTGTTTGCGAAAATCGATGATTATTCTTTACATTATCATGTAAAGCTATTTGTCAGTAATACACATTACGTACATTTCAAATTAGTAAATGGAGAAATCTTTCATCATATTCTGTAATATATCATCTGTTCAATAAATAATTCAAACATAAATAGTACATTAGCACATAAAAAAAGTTACCGACATCGCCCACCGGGTTAGGAAAGATGAAGTGGCAGTGGGCAGGGCACATAGCACGCAGAACAGATAGCCGATGAGGTCGAAAGTTTATCGAATGGAAACCACGGACCGGTAAGCGCAGCGGAGGATATTCACCCACAAGATGGACATACGACCTAAAGGAGACTGCAGGAAAATGCTGGATGCAGGCCGCTTCCAACCGTCTCTTTTAGAAATCGATGGGGGAGGCCTATTTCCAGCAGTGGACGTCCTATGGCTGAAATGATGATGAATGATGACATTAACATAAATCATATGTACTGTATCTTTTTACATACTCCGAAATCCGTCGAGAGAGCACATATTTCAACATAGCAAAGAACATTTCGCAAATATCTATCAAAGGACACAGAATGGACCAACTCTGACCTTGATTATTGTAATATTTCTTGCGTTAGCGAAATGTTTTCTCCAAAACATCTTCACGGTCGGTAGAGATTGTCCCAGAAAAACGTTATTATATCATTTTTCATGTTTCCCTTTGTAAATAATATATCTGATATGTTTTATTTTTAATATACCTATCAATTTTAGTAGGCCCTGGTTGTTTATCCAACGACAGTGGCCGACAGGATACGAGTACTCATCTATAAATAGGATATCAGACAGTTGTTTATAGTTTGTTAAAAATATCAGGCTTAGTGAAAAATATAATTAAATGTTATACTTTTATTTATTTATAAATCGGCTTGTACATTACTGATATCTAGGCATTTTAATTTTTGGTCAGATTAGTGTGTTGGTCAAAATAGTGATTAAAATAATGCTTTAATCCTTTCGCGGAATGTGAGTATGGAGTTTGTATGACGTACTTACTGGTGACGTCATCTGTAGGTAAGTGTAATGCGCTCTCTATCTAGGAAACACATTAAAACGCTTTTTTTTTAAAACCTGTTCTTATATTTTGACCACATTTTAATGTTGTTTTCTGTGATCACCTCTATTTACAGTCAGTTTATAAGAATAAATAAAAATATGCCAAGAACCGGTACGAAGTGTTTTGATTCCACTTTCATTGTGCGACCTCCAAGTTTGTAGAATGCGCTGCCTGAACAGATGTTCCCCAATAGTTACATTCTGGGTGTCTTCAAATCACGAGTAAATCGATTTCTTCAAGGCAAGCATGCTCCATCGTAGACCGAATCATTGCTTAACATCAGGCGAGTTGGCGGTCAAACGAAATCCTATATTTAACATTTTTTTATTAAATATTCAAGTTACCTGTAAACTCATTTGCATTATTTTCGAATTTTTCATATATTTGTTTCGTTAATTTAGTGGAAGTTTGAATGTATTCGCACCGCACACGGCATTTGAAGAGTTTTTTCGGTTTACTATGGTGCAGTTTAACGTTTTATATTGAAGTCTGACGTGCTACTGCCATGACGACGGCAATCGAACTGAATTATTTTGGAGCATTGCTCCAAATTAAGATAGGCTACAGACACGCAAAGTAAAGTGAACTCGCGAGGTCTATTTTGACATGAACTTTGAACTCTACTTACGCGACTACAGTGCATGTCAAAGATAATCGGTCGCCGCGCCTCCTCTGCCAATCTGCCATTCAGGAGCTTACTGGCGCGAGAAGTTTCAGATTATTACTGACGTGCTGTAAATATGCTATTAATAAACATAAGGGCTTGTTATTAATAGATACAAGTCGTTGACTTCGATTATAATAGATTCCGAAATAATTCCGTTACGTAGAAAACTACCTATTTTACTACAGTTATAATTACTTGTGCTTTAAATGTCTAAAGGTTTTTTCGTGACCACGGCTATTGTAACATTGTCGAAACGTCTAGCAAAAGATACATATTGTTACAAAATACCAGTTATTTAAATTAATACGCGATAAGTCCAGATAGACAATTAAAACATATTGTGTTCAAATCGCAAAAGTTCATAGTTAGATTTTTGTGCAATAAATATTCTTTTAGGTTTTATTTATACGTCTTTTACAAATTAAATTCACAAAGAAATCGGATAGAAACACCGGTTCTGATGCGCATGCGTCAGGTACCTGGTTTGATGTTAGATACTTTTTAGATGGCAAAAAGCAGACAGCTCACAGCAGCTCAGAGTCACACAACAGGCAATGGAGAGAGCTATGCTCGGAGTTTCTTTGCGCGATAGAATCCGAAACGTGGATATTCGTCAAAGAACCAGAGTCATCGACATAGCTATTAAAATTTGCAAGTTGAAGTGGCAATAGGCAGGCCACATCGCTTGAAGAACCGATAACCGATGGGGTAGAAAGGTTCTTGAGTGGAGACCACGAACCGGAAGACGCAGCGTAGGTAGGCCTCCCACTAGATGGACCGACGACATCGAGAGAGTCGCGGGCATCCAGTGGATGCAGATGGCAGGTTGTCGTTCAGTGTGGAGGTTAAAGGGGGAGGCCTATGTTCAGCAGTGGACGTCCTATGGCTGATGATGATGATGAAATAAGCAGACGGGCTGCCTGATAAGCATTCACCATCATTTATGGATACTTTTTTTTATGCGTAAATAGGCTTGCGTTTCACCGCCAACACGCCTGATGTTAAGCGATGATGCGGTCTACGATGGAGCACGCTTGCCTAGAAGAAGCCGATTCACTCGTGATTTGAACTTGTAACACCAAAGGCATAACAACTACGTTGCTGACGCTTTAAAAATCTATTAACTTGCCTTTTGCAGAACCCCATGTTGTAGCGGAAACATCGCGGAAGGAAAATGCATCTTGGTCGGATATTTTTGTAATTAAGGAAAGGGGTTTAGATTTATATACTTAGTAAAATAGCAACTGTTGCATGTTAAATGATTATTAACGGGATATTTACCGTGATAAGGTTGTGGGTAGAGCTCTCGATATTTCGGCATTTGCACGCTGAATGGCATTTACATAGCTCTTTCCAAACATTCAACACATTCAATTATATGTGTCATTACGTTCACTTCAAGTCTAACAAACTAAGACAGATGCACTCCCACAAAGCGCTTAAAGCGCTCATGAATACAAGCGCTAGCTTAGAACTAAACCCAGTAATATTCAATCTAACTCTGATTACTCCTTTGTGCCGCAACTGGCACTTGTCTCAATGACACGTCTAGTCTACAATCTAGTCTCTGAGTCTCTGCCAGTACATGATTGAAATTGGAACTTGATTTACATGCTTTTGTAATATACGATAACTACTTACAAACCAACACATCTCCACAGCAATATTTATTTTGAAATGAAAACTTCTTTAGGCACGTTGGCCATTTTTTGGGATGGGGAAAAACACAGAAAAGAGAAGTAAATAGAACGGAAATGAGAAGGAAAATCTGTGGCCAGGAATTATGACAGAACCTTGAATGAACATTCTTATTTATCGTCGAAATCCGCGTCACAATTGCTAACTGATTTCAAATGGCTGACGTTTCGTTAATATGGGTGCAACTGACTACAACAAATTTCTTACAATAATGCCTTGACAGCCTTTCTAATTTAAAAGTTAACTTCTATTATTTTTTTCTGTGGGGGAAAAAGCACTGAACTCGCGTGACTGTCACGCTCAGATATATTTATGTATGTATTCGTAATTTTTGAATACAGCGCCATCTCTTGTGAATGTTACAGGTGAATCAGTACTTAAGTTTTCACTTCTGACATGCAGTCTTACGTCTGATTCTTTTGTTTTTTTTATTATTCAATAATGTACTTGCGTTTGACCGCCAACTTGCCTGATCTTATGCGTGGATTGGTCTACGATGGAGCAAAGTTGCCTAGAAGAAACCGATTCACTCGCGATTTGAAGACACTAGATTGTAACCTTCGGTTTTCGGGGAACACCCATCAGACAGGGCCTCTTGCTGTCGTATGCAATTTTTTTAATGCCATAGGTGGCAAATAAGCAGACGGGCAGCCTTATGGTAAGCGATCGCCGTTGCTTATGGGTACCTGCAACACCAGGGGCATCACAGGTACGTTGCCGACCCTTAAAGACTATATTAACAGCCCTTTTGAAGAACCCCATATTAAAGCTACTCGGAAATGCCACAGGAATTTTGCTCATCTACTTCTACATTAGTAAGTAAATACACGATTTCGGCTACTTGGATAACATACTTAATTATTTTTTCCGATTCGATTTTAGTTCGTTTTAATAACCAAACTACTCAACCGGTTTTGATGAAATTTCTACGGAACCAATCTCAAAGTATATTTTTTACAATCCTTTTTTAAATTCGTGAAAAACGATTGTGCGTCATTATTACAATAACATTACACATGGATGAAGACATTTTTTTTTTAATTTGATGGTGGAGAAGATAAAAAAAATAGAAACTTATTTTCGAGGTCTTTCGCCATTTATTCAAAAGAATTACATTTAGGTATATCTTATGTAGCTCTATCTTTTTAACCACCAACGCAAACAGAAGGGTGTTATAAGTTTAACGTGTGCTTGTCACACACGACTGAACTTAATTTAACAGGTGACTAGATCGAGTGTGTTCTTAGCTATTATTCAAGAAATTCTGCATAGCCGTTGGAAGATTAACAGCGTTTTTTTGTGATTATCAATTAAATGTTATATGTATATATATAAAAATTAATTCCTATTTAATTTGGTCACGTTATAACTTGAAAAAGACTTTACTGATTTCATCTATCTTTTTTTAAAGTTTTTTAATAGTTCCGCCACAACTTTATAAAAGGTTCTTACTGAAAGAAAAACAAAGAAAACTAGAATTTAACGACGATGTAAGACAGGACTACTACAGACAGGAGAACAGCTAATTGTAAATAAAAATAACTATATTTATTTGCTATTTACTTGATATTTACTCCGAAAATGTTTAATAACCCTCGACAAATCCTTTCTTAATTCAAACAGCGAAATTAAACGCATACAAACAGCCTATGCCCTTTACAACAATAAGTTAAAGCAAATAAGCAAGTAAATATTTTATAAATTCCGACGAAATTATAAAGTTTGGAGAGTGGCGGAGAGCGCGGAAAGATTTAAAGCGTCAATTAGTACTACAGTGGTCGGACTAAATTTGTACGCATGGGGGAAGTTAAAATAGTTCCCGCAGAGGTTAGGTTCATAGAAGCGACAACAGAGATGTGACGAAACCAACAACCGTTAGAAAGCTGGGGGTCTAGACATGAAACACTTTCTGTAAGCGTTTATGAAATGAAGATTTAATCTTTATAGTTATATTATCCAAAACAAAGTCGGATTAGATTCCAACTTCGCTGGATTAGAGATACGAGTATGTACGAGTACACCATTTCTAACCAAAGAACGGCTAGACCGATTTTCATTATTTTTGATTCGTTGGATTTCTCTCCGCCCTAAATAGCAGATGAGGTATTAAAATATCGGAAAATTAATGAAAAAAAATATTATGAAGAAAATTTGTTTTCCCATACATTTTGTGTTCAATGTAGCAAAGTTCTTCGCTGGTTCAATATATAGATTTCAGTTCTTGCCGAATTGAAATCTATACAAAACATTAACATTAGAAAAAAAAAATGTCATCTAAGTCAAAGGAGGTTGCTTGGAGGCATATAACGCGGGTAAAACCTCTGGGCGTAGCTAATTACATTATACAAATATAACAAAGCGGTTTACACTCACGTTATGTTTATCGGTCAAGATGAGCTCCGAAATATCGGAGCCATTAGAACTTCTTCATCAGGGAATACGAGCGCTCCCGAATGCGCAGTAATTGCAATAAATGCAATGCCAATGCGTAAGCATTTTAATTATATTGTAAGCACAGTATAATAAGCTAAAACAGGAATTTGATTCGCTCCCTTCCCCCTTCTACAAATGAGACCTAATATAAAACGTGTGTAATTTTTTACATCAGGAAATATTGAAATATCACTTTAACAATACTGTACTAAGTACTTACATAATTATAAAAAAAAAACAAGTAAAAGTCTTCTTTTTTTTTATACTGAGTGATGTGATGAGCGAAGTCGCTTGCCTGATGGCTCTTCACGCTTGCCCATAACAGCTCAACGCCAATGCACTGCGCTCGTCACCCCGAGACATAAGATGTCAAATCTCTGTGTGCCCTGTAATTTCGCTGGAAACATTGCCCTTCAATCCGGAACACAGTAGTATTTGCACACTACTGCTTGGCGGTTGAATAACTGGCAAGGATGTGGTACTTCTCCAGGTGGACCCTGCAAAAGAGTCCTACCACTACAATAAAGGATAAGTCTAAAACAATAATAATTCCTGAAATGCAACGCATTATCGTTAACCAAAACAATTTATAAATAACGTACCACATCTAGTTTATCTTTAAATATATGTCATAGCTAACACCACACAGCTGTCCAAGGTTTAAAACTCAACTTTAAAGGAAAACATGCAGCCCTCGTAAACACTAAAGTAGAGAACCTCTGTTTATGAGCGGTAGAGCAATTGGCAAGAAAATCTTTACTTACCTAGAGTAGCATAATATCAGACATTCTGCGCTTGAAGAATAATTTTACTAGCTATTCTGCAGAGAGGTAATGTTGTTATGCAATGATTGGTCTACTCAATGGTTGGAGGATGGGAAACAACGACAGAAATTTATATTTGAGATCTTTATATATAAATAAAAGACGATGTATTGACGTATGTATGTATGTATGTATGTTCGTATGTATGTATGTTTCTTGTGGACTCTGAAACGGATCAAACTTTTCAGACAATCTGCAGATTAGCCCAGCGAGTGAAGAAGTTTGGTAGCGATCGGATTAACAGTATTTTTTTGGTGTTTTAATATTATATAGATATAACTAGATAGATATAAACTGAGAGCTACCGTATTTCGGACGACATGCAGTGTTAGGTCCTTTCTTCAGTATGTTTGGGTTGTTTCTTTTTAACATGTTTTTAGTAGGTTTAATGGTTACTAAATAACAATGTTAACAGATCTTTGAAATGGGTTTAATCTATTTCTAATCGTCGTATCGGTTTTAATCTTTGCAAATATAATATTATTACGTAATTCGGATGACAATGCAATAATTTGCAACCATAGAATTTTGAATTATTTTTTTATTTGATGATAAATCCAGAAGGTGAATCGTGGAAATATTTAATGGCTAGTTAACCCCGGGAGTTTGGGTAATGTAAAATATTTAATTGCACTTTACCACGGGGAGTGTTCTGAAGAACGGTTATATCTGATGCCGGCTTCGCGATTTTATCATCGGACTATCGCCACCGCCCGAAAGCTCATCCACATATCGTAGATCTGTGGAAATAGCATACTGCGCTTTACGCAATCTCTTTTGCCTGTCACCTACAGTTTTTATTTATTTATTTTTATATAAAATAGATCTACGTTTGGATGCGTTTTGCCTGATATCTGTAATTGAACTCCCGCCTGCGGCCATTTTTCAATTTCCGAGTAGGTATATCTTACATGGATTTCCTTAAAAGGGCTGTTCGGAGGGTCAAAAAAGGCCGGGTTAAAAGGGCTGATAAAGGTCGGCAACGTATCTGTGATGCCCCAGGTTCATAGGTGACAGTGATCCCGTTAGCGTTTTTGCCACCCACACGGCATGAAAAAAAGTTTCAATATTTTATGGGAACTGTTTCTTTGTCGATTTTCTACTCGTTGGTAGTAGAGCATTGTGGAGAATATTCCTTGGTCCAGGTTTATGGGGTCAGCAACCTAAGTTTATGATTGGGCTTCTAAATTTGTAGTTTACTTGTGTTGTCTTCCGTTTTATGATGTTTCTAGTGATAGACAACGGCTTTGTGAGAGCTTTGTTAGGTATATTTTGAACGTTACAAGATGGATAAGTCGGAAACTTAGGCTAATTTTCACACAACATTTTGGTGCCAGAACTTGAAAAGTGCCTTACAATAAAGTTTTACCCGCTATCCTACAGGTATATTGATTTTTATTCGGTAAAAAGTCCAGCTGTTACGGAGCTAAGTGCGGACAAACATCCACACTAACACATAAAATATTGCATTTATAATATTAGTGTGATTGTTTTTATCCTCAGATCAGTATAATTGTGAAAGATGGTGTGCAAATTGAACAGACATTAGATAACTGAGCCGTAAATGTATCAGTATCCGGTTGGTTTTGGTAAAATAATTTGTTTCGATATAAATTGTATACAACACGTTTATATATGAAATTGCGGACGTTTTGACTATAATTTTCTACGCGTTGTGACTTCTATTCATAATTTTTCGAAGACTAATATATCAAGCAGCCTTTCTTTGTCCTAATGACCTTAAACTCTTACTTACTCACTAATGAACAACAAAATAGTTTTACAATTACCAAAATAATCCCTGAAGCATACAATATGAAAACCTGTCTTCCCCTTATCAAATTAAGCCAACCGACATGTCAGTACATGACATGGACCAACCTATGACATGGCCAAGCTAATACTTGGGCTGCTTGGCTCATAGAATAAAGAGCTACAGAAGTATAACTTTAAAAGGCGTGTTACAAAATGCAATTAAATTTAGAGGTAGAGTCTGTGCAAAATGAGAAGTGTCGTGATATAACGGTGAACTAAAAACTTTAAATTAGCACACGCGCCTCCTCAATCATTACGACGGACGCTTCTCTTTTTTTTGTTGGAATAGGCTTGCGTTTGTCCGCCAATTGTCTGATGTTAAGCGATGATGCGGTCTAAGATGGAGCATGCTTGCCTAGAAGAAACAGATTTATTGACAATTTACACAAATAGCTAGCATTCATTATACTTTTTAACTCTCGGCGCAAAAAGAGGGGTGTTTTAACCAGTAAACTAGCACACGTGCGACCTCAAATCTACGACGCTTCTTTTTTGGACAGACTATATGGATTTTTGGACGTATATTATAATAAACTAAACCGGAATCATCATAATAAATGATAATATAAAAGTAATAAACTATAACATAAAAGTTTATTCTATGTCAGTAATTTATCGAAATTCCCTTCCCTCAATCCTTAAGTTTAAAAAAAAAACAACTTTTTTTATATTCGAGGTTTTCAGTTGGTTTGTTGAGTTTTTCCAAAATTTGAAGCCGTTATTTTTAATAATATATATTTATTACAGAAACTGAATTTTCTATACTACTATATAAAAAATGTTTAGCATTAAGTCCTCCATTTGTGCGTTGTACTTAGTTTGTAAGTGTGCAATAAAGTATTAAGTAATAAAGTAAACCAATAAACGGGAACCTTTTGCCGGAGCCGTTAGAGTCAAACATCTGTACCTTCCTAATCTGAGCCACAGCCTCGAATCTTCGAGCCTTAAGCGAAAACTTTAGTAGGTCGCTGAAACTTAAACTAGCTATCAATATCAAGTGGGAAGATCGATATCAAGTTATGATGAAGGTATTAGAATAGAGGACTTTTGGCCTCGCTATTAGGTGCTGAGTTTTGAAAAACAAAATTTGTTTAAAGTTTTGTTATTTATTTTGTTCAGTTGTTTTTGAAAACTGGGCGTGTTTGCCATTTTAATTAAGATAAAGGTTAGACAGGGCTTGGGCTTGTTGTTTGGGAGTTTAGACGAGTAAAATTTATTTAAATTGTGTTAGCATAGAATTAATAGGCTTCTTCTACATTAAGTGACATTAAGTGCGCAATACAGCGTGTACATAACTAACATTTCTTTTGTATTTGTTTTCAATAATCAGACTCAAGTTCAATTTGGTTTTTAGCTTCTAAACTCGGTCTAAGCATTTACTTTCACTGACAGTTGCAATAAAATTGTATAAAGCTGAAAGAAACTTTCGCTAGGTTCACGAACTTAGGACTGCAGCAGATACTCGATATGCTTCAGCTAGTGCCGTTGCCCGCGACTTTTTGAACAATAAAGAGTTATCTATCTATCTGGTCATAGCTAAGCATATTCGTGAAAAAAGGATTTAAATCCGTCCAGTGATTTAGAAAAATCGACACCGCTTTATGGTTGACGCTTTTATTGTGCGAACTGCTAGTTTATGGAATGCACTGCCTGAATGGGTGTTCCCCGATAGTTACAATCAGGGTGTCTTCAAGTCAAGAGTGAATCGGTTTCTTCTAGGCAAGCGTGATCCACCGTAGGCCGCATCATCGCTTAATATAAGGCGAGTTGGCGGCCAAGCGCAAGCCTATTTTGCAATAAAAAAAAGATGTGCGTGCCGCGAGGACAAATATATAAACAAAAATTCTAAAAACTGTCTTATCGTGTTCAGCTTGTTATTTTAAGACGTCCTGTGTTTATTATTATTTTTATATCTCGCCATTACTTTGGGCGTATGTCCCCCTACCAGCATACACAAACGAGGCGAGCCTTTAAAATAACGGAGCACTTTAACTTAATAATTTATAAGTAACTGGTAGCGCCCCGCAGTTTCATCCGTGTTATATATCTTATTGAAGCTACCTCTTTGGTAGCAACCTCAACCTCCTTTGACTTAGGTGACAATTTCTTTTTCTTTTCCATGATGTAAATAATATGTCAATGTATATGATAAAGATAATTGTCAGTAGGTATCGATTTCGAGTATTTGTAGGGAGAGGACCTTTGAAATCAATGTTTATTCTCTCAAAGGGTGCAGTAGCCTTTATTAACTGTCCTTCTGATTTACAAAATCGCGGTTTTATCTCAGCGCATATTTTACAAGATGCTGTCATTGCTCTAACATCTTCGATGGAGTATGGGAGATTTTTGGATCGTATCCAATGAATCATTCTAATAACGCCGGGATGACATAATTGGTTGTGTAGCTCGTAAAGTTTACTTGTAGTAGTGAGAGCACATACTCTAGATAAAGCATCAGCAACAGTATTTTCACGTCCTGGGCGGTAAATGATATCATATTTATAACAGGATAGCTCCAAGCGCCACCGTTCTATTTTTTCATTCTTAATTTTACTAGAATGTTTTTGATCAAACATGAAAGCTACAGACTGTTGATCTGTTATCAAAATGAAATGTCTCCCGATTAAATAGTGACGCCATTTGCGGAGTGCTTCCACGATTGCGCTTGCTTCTTTTTCGACTGATGAGTGTCCACGTTCAGTATTTGTCAAAGATCGAGAGAGAAAAGCAACAGGACGTTCATTTTGTGAGAGGGTTGCAGCAATAGAGTGTTCGGATGCGTCTGTTTCTACTGTGAAAATCTCATCATTATCAATAGCTGTCAGAGAAGCTTTGGCAATTTCTGTCTTAAGAGTTTCGAAGCAATTTATGGCGTCTTCATTTAGTGGAAACTGTGTAATGCTAATTAGAGGCTTGATATGATAAGAGAAATTTTTGACCCATTTTGAATAGTGGGCAAGCATACCCAATACACGTTTTAAAGATCCTGAATCCGTTGGGGTAGGAAAGTTCAGGAGTGGCTTCAATCTTCCTTCATCGGGTTTAATTACATTGTTTTCTATCCAATAGCCTAGGAGGCTTATTTTATTTGATCCGAAAGTACATTTACTCTCATTTAAAGTAAGGTTATACTTCTTTACAGCATTCATGAAATTCAGAAGATTTCTGTCATGGTCTTCCTTACTTTTTCCGCAGACTGTCACATCGTCAAGGTAACAGTACGTTCCGTTAAGATTTTCTGTTTTAATTATATACTGGAGAGACCTTTGAAACGCTGCTACGCCATTTGTAACTCCAAATGGAATTCTCGTAAATTGATACAAAGCTCCACCTGCCTCGAACGCTGTATATTTTCGTTCTGATTTTAATATTGGTACCTGATGGTAAGCGCTTTTTAAGTCAATTTGACTGAAACATTTATATTTAGCGACATTAGAAACCAATGTTTCTATATTAGGGAGCGGATAAGCGTCAAGTTCTGTAAATTTATTAATTGTTAATGAGTAGTCAATTACCAGTCTTTTCCTATGTGTAGTACCACCTCCAGTTACCAGTACTTGTGCGCGCCATGGCGATGTACTCGGTTCAATCACTCCGTCCTTTAACAATTCTAATATTTCCTGTTGGATAAATTTTTCATCAGCTTCAGTGTAACGCCTTGATTTAATCGCAACAGGTGTAATGTTCGGTGAAAGATTCGTGAATAAGGATGCAGGAGGAACTGATGCTTCCATAACACATATTTTTAAGGTATCTCTTGAACCTCCAAAGTTAAATTCTAATTTATTGTGGTTCTTCAGCAAATCATGTCCAATGATGACGTCGGCACATAAATTATTCACAATCAGTAATGGTTGTTGGTGATACGTATGCTTGTCAATCGTGAGTGTAGCGTTGCAGATGCCTTCAACGAAGGACATGTGGTTCAGAGACGCCAACGAGATGGCTTGTTGATATGGTCTTATTTTTATATTTAAATCTTGTGCTAATTGTCTGTTTATGAAAGTTACAGAGCTGCCTGTGTCAATAAGGGCTTCAACGTTATGTTCGTTAAGCATAATTGGAACTGTTGCTTTGCTTAAACTCGATGGAGATGCAGCAGTTATGCAAGAAGATTGTGTTTCATCTGTAACAGCATTTGTGGATGGTTTACCACTTCTACATACAGAAGCGAAATGGCCCTTCTTCGAACAGAGTTGACAGACAGCATGAAAAGCTGGACATTTGATACGTTGGTGAAGGTTTTTATTACCACAAAAGAAGCAACGCTTGAGCCGACTAGGGGCACTAGCTAGAATTTTATCCTTGGAGTCACTGTCAGTATCAGTTACCGCATGTAATTGCATTGGATAATTGCTGGTGCTGGTGCTAGTGCTTGCATACTCCGATGAGTTCTTTTCTGCCGTCTCTAAGGCAACCGCTTGGTTCTGTGCATCTTCTAATGATAATGTCAAATTTTCTAGAAGTCTTTGTCGTATCTTATGACTTAAAATGCCTGTAATGAAGGCGTCGCGAATATAATCGCATTTGTTCTGATCCGCGGTAACCGCCTTGAAGTTGCAATCGTGTGCTAGTTGTTTTAGGGCACGTACATACTCAGTAACAGTTTCTTCTGGTTTCTGTCTTCGTGTAGACAGGGTGAATCGCGCATGTATTTCGTTCTTAGGTTTTATGTATATACTATTCAGTAATTCAATTGCAGTATCATATGAAATACAGTCTCTTATGAGGAGGTACACAGTTGGTGACAGATGGTTAACAAGTAGTTTGAACTTTGTTGAGTCAAGAATCTGTTGTTCATCTTTTATTCCTTCGTATAAAAAGTTTTCAAAAGTACGGCGCCAGTGTACATACTGCACATCTGCTCCCGGTGCTCCAGGCTCCACCTCAAATCGCTCCGGACGCAAAAAGTTGTTGAGTGTCTTATTTGACATCAATGAGGTGGTATTTGTAGTCGTATCGTTTTTACTCCGCGACATTATAACATACCGTAAACTGGTGGTGCAATTTATGTTTGCATTATGTTGAATAAATTGATAAAGATAGAGAAAACCATGAATTAAATGGTTAAAGGTATGAGGTTAGTATACTACAGTATATATAGTCAATGTGTATAGATGTCAATTATAAGACTTCAATTCTTGTTCTTGATTTTCGTAGGGAAAATATTTAAACAACATTTTAAAAATCTGTAGATCCGAGCGCTACCAAACTTCACAACTCGCTGGGCTAAGCTAAAGATTGCCTTAAAATTTCATTGAAATCGGTCCAGTCGTTTCGGAGTCCATAAGGTATACATACACACACAAACGCATACATATTTTCATACACACATAGCTTTTTATAAACATGTAGGCATAGATGTTGATAGGTACTCGTAAGTACAGGTCTCTACCTGTACCTATCTACGAGTACCTTACGATCTCTATGATCTTATTATGAATAACTAAATCTTACCTAATGTATAGCCAGATAAGTGCCTTTTATACAATCAAATATTCAGTGTGAAGATTATGTAACTGTGTATTATTCTGTGGTAAGGGTACTATAATGCCATGTAGGATCTCTTGGGACCAATGGGTGGTTTCTCATAGCTGACTGGGACTGTTGCTCTGATTGTTAACACGTTGTACATGATTTATGGTTAATTACTAGGCTGAAATTAGTGTAACGATGTAGAGCTATTTGCATTATGATATAAATGGTGTTTGGTAACGTAAAGTTGTAAAAGAAAGAGAATGTAGAGATACCTATTGACTGTGGACATTAGAAAGGCATAAGTGACAAAGCAAGGTGTAGAATGTCTTTCCCCCAAAGGTCTTCCCGCCGAGCTTCAACGGGATGCGTTTTAAAAAGGGTGTCTACAACTACGAGTACCTCTCCAGGCTGACAAAGCACCGTCAACACCGCTAGTGTTGCAGGTGTCCATAGGCGGCGGTTTTGCTTACCATTAGGCGGACTATATGCTTGTTTGCCGCTTCTTATATAAAAAGACCTACTGTACAGCAGACACAAAAAGATGTCCCATTATATTAATGCATTGCATTAACAACTACACACAACAACAACGTTAAAAATAACAACAACATTCAACAATCAACAAGCACTTCTACGACACGAATAGGTATATATGGACAGATATACATCGATACACATACGCAGTACACACATTAAACTTATATCACCCCTCTTTTTGTTTTGGGGGGTAAAACATGTCAAAAAAAAACTTATATTATAATTTTTTCTAGATCCTAGTCTCAATCTTAAATTGTTAGTAAGTATTTACCTACGTATGTAGGTAGGTATGTGTGGACCAGTTATCCGATGACAATGCAATGTTATCGTACTATCGAGATGGTCTGATGATGGAGACAGATGGCCATAGGAACTCCTAAACGAAATGATATAACCCAGTCGAGATTGAGTTCGTTGGATTTGTCTTCCGTAGCACTTCGGCCCTATATGATAAATTCAATATAGCGGACACCCCAAGATGGCGGAAAAAAGTGTTCTTATCTACCATCATGATATGGCCACAGACACAAAGTTCCCTTTTGCACGAGCAAGCCACGTTCGTCGTCGGGGTGATCAAATGGCGCTTGTAATTGAAGTGGATCACTCAAAAGTCATTCATTCAATTCGCGCCTATGATTGGCCCGCTCGAAAAAGATCCTGCTGAAAATTCAGTTCCGTTTCATCACGGCGGAGTAAAGGATGAGCAGTCAAGTGGTTAAGTACCTAAGCTATTTATTGGTGCTAGTTTTTGTGTATCTTTTGTGTGTTTCATGGCATCCTGAAGTAGAATCTATGCAACTATGAGAAATATATTAACTGCCTCGGTGGCTCAGTTGGTAGTGATCCTACTTTCTGTGCTTGGGGGCGTGGGTTCGATTCCCATCTAGGACAAACATTTGTGTGATGAACATTTGTGTTTGTTCTATGTCTGGGTGTTAATATATATTTAAGTATGTATTTAAAAATATACATGTATGTATATCAGTCTCTGGCAGCCATATTACAAGCTTTGCTTAGTTTGGGGTCAGATGACCATGTGTGCAATAATGTCCCAGATATAAGTAGATACGTGAAGCAATATTTTTTATTGTTTTTAATTGCTCTTTGTTGCGCATAGGAACAGTGCCGTAACTAGCCTTTATGCGCCCGGTGCGAGCTTCTATAATTGCGCCCTTGAAAATAAAACTTGGTCCTGGTGTGGTCATTTCTGCGCCCCTCCAGAGTCTGCGCTCTGTGCCTGGGCACCGCTGGCACAGCCCTATTTACGGCTCTGCATAGAAACCCTATTTAAAACACAAAGAAACAAACAGAACAGGTTGAAATAAATACCTATTCATTAATCTGCAGTTCTGGAATTTCAATTAAGATCAGTTGCTATCGCAAACGACCGAAACGTGGAGCAATTACTTGCAACTGTAATTTAAAGAAAGCATATATATTAGACCGATTGAAACTCAACTTCTAGTTGAGAACTCGATAATTGTAAGACTTTAAACTCTATTTCAAGGGGATAACGGTTGGTGTAGAATTAAGCAGTTTAGTACAAAGGTTTATGGAAGTGTAACCAGCCACTTGTTTGTTTTTGGAGGAGTTGTAATCTTAAATTGATTAATACTGATTATGGTTGTAATATCCAAATTACCAGAATGATTCAAAATCAAGAAAAAAATCTGAAGTAAGATTGTCCTCATAATCATAATCAGCATATACTAGTCCAATAAATCCAATAATCTCTAAAATTTGGCAACCAGGACAAGACGCGTGAAAACTCCGGATTTTAGAGCCCAGAACCCGGACATCATAGGCTTTTTTAAACATAACGGCGTGCGGGCACAGTTCGTGTATGCGGTATTAAGTTAAAGAACGTTTAAAACTCTGTCATCTTCCTGCTGGCGGAAATTGTCACGCTCAAAACAACAATAAATAGCAATAAGCATTGCATAACTAATACAGATAAGTTTATTTTGTAACATACATAGAGTAGAAAACACAAGAAGATAATAAATAAAATACTAAAAACTTGAGTCGGTACATTTTCACAAAATACGTCTCCAACTTTGCATGTTGTTGGTTGTACTGTACACAATGACGAAATAAGTTGGACACAAGCAACGCGGGTATCCTGTTGGGACCGGCAAGTGAAGTCTTGCTTGATACCTATATAACGTAGTAGATATAAATAAAAAGATCAGAAAACATCGCAATTTCAACCTGGGAGGATGGATTTAAGTTAGCGGCGTCGTGGAATCCCATAGTAAGCAAATGTACAAACCGCGGTGTAGGTACTAGGACTTTTACCGATACAGTCAGTGTTGTGTGTCGTAGTGACAACACTGCAATTTTTCAAGATCAAGTGAGGGTAGGAGAACAAAATATCCGCTCTTCTCGCCGGACTCACCCGCAGTTTTCAGTCAGCTCGTGACCACGGCCATTGTAACATGGTCGAAACGTCGAGCGAAAGGTATCTATTTTACCTATTTAATAGTGCGCGATAAGTCCCGATAAATATGAAAACACGGTTTAAATAAAATAAGTAAATATCTGGGACATTATTGCACACATGGTCATTTGACCCCAAACTAAGCAAAGCTTGTAATATGGCTGCCAGAGACTGAGATACATACAGGTTTATATTTTTAAATACATACTTAAATAGATATTAACACCCATACATAGAACAAACACAAATGTTCATCACACAAATGTTTGTCCTAGGTGGGAATCGAACCCACGCTCCAAAGGCAGGTACACTAGCAACTGAGCTAACCCCTACATATACAAATGTAATAATTCTCAATATAAATAACTGGCCAAGTGCGAGTTAGACTCGCGCACGATGGGTTCCGTAGCATTATCAATAAAAACGGCAAAAAAAATACATTTTTAAAGTGAATATAATTAACTAAATATTCTGTGATAATTTCAAGCGTCTACCTGTTGCCGTTATCAATATAGAGCAAAAACGAGCAAAAAAATCACGGTTGTTGTATGGGACCCCTCCTAAAATATGTTTTATTTTAATTATTTATTTTTAAATTTAATATATAACTAAATATTCTGTGAATATTCCAAAAATTTTATTTTTCATATCGTAAAATAATTATCAATTTTAAAAACCGACTTCATAAAAATGTCAGAACTGGACCAGAACTGGACCAAACTGAAATCGAAAGTTCTGAGACAACAAACATTAAAAAAAACCAGTCGTATTGAGAATCTCCTCCTTTTTTGAAGTCGGTTGAAAAACAAATCATTCTGAATTGTATTCACCCTAGATTCGCTTCATTTTAATTTTATTTCACCAATAATTTTCTGAATTTATTGGCTGAAAATCTTCTTCCCCATTCGTTACGATATTCAAATGTGTCCCAGTAAATCGTTGAATATTGTCCATATGTATTAACATATATTTTGTTTTGGGTCCTACCCGCCTAATCTCACCCTTGGTGGATGAAATCCTGCTTCGGGACAAGGATATTCTGTGGATTATAATTTGGTTGGGATTTGCTGCAAATAGAGAGCCTGGTGAAGCGGGTACCTTATATGAATACTGTAACTATATACGTATGTATATATAGTTTTTTTTATGGTACTTCCTCGTCACTCACGAGGCGAGCGAAGTCGCTCGCCTGATGGCTCTTCACGCTTGCCCATAACAGCTCAACGCCACTCAGAATTTTAAACTTCAACAGTTCAAAACCCTGGATGGCAATGCACTGCGCTCGTCACGCCGAGATATAAGATGTCAAATCTCTGTGTGCCCTGTAATTTCGCTGGAAACATTGCCCTTCAATCCGGAACACAGTAGTGTTTGCACACTACTGCTTGGCGGTTGAATAACTGGCAAAGGAGTCGTACTTTCCCTGGCGGACCCCTGCAAAAGAGTCCTACCACTACACATATTCCAGAAACCGTACATTTTCCGGGATAAAATTCATATCCTGTCATAATGAGATAAGATAAGTCTTTATCAAAAGAATATAAAAACAAGGATAACATAAGGTTGTCTGGAAGAGATCGCTTATAGCGATAGGCCGCCAATTGTTTCACTAGTTTTAAGTTGTTTTTATCATAGTACCTTTGTAATTTTTGGTATAAACAATATAAAGAGTTATCTATCTATCTAACATATACATTACAATAAAACTGTTATCTAGCCTTTTACTAGACGGCCTTATCGCTCAAAGCAATCTCTTCCAGCACCCGTGAGATATGAGACCACTGCAGATTTATCTCTATGCAGAGAACCACGTCAATCTGTTGTTCTATTGCTACTTGAAATAGGTACAAACAAACACATTTTCGTATTAATAATAATAACATAACATTTTCAGTGGAAAGCATAATGTCTTGGAAACTGTAACACAAAATAAATAGGTACAGAAGGCCGGTTTCGGCTGGCCTCAACTATTTATTTTTTCTTATAGTTCTGATTGATAACTGTTTCAAGAAAAGGTAATAAAAGTCTTTTTTTCGGGCTGGTTAGAGTTCGGCAAAGCCTAAGGAGTATGTTGATGACAAAGTATAATTATATATTAGTACCTAGATGTAACTAACAATAACTTGTAAACTTGTGAAAAAGTGCCTTGTAAATTTTATAATTTATCAACAAATAATCTTTGTATGTATCTGTTACGTAAATGGAACGATAAAACGAACGAAAGTGTAAAAAAGGTTTTGTTTTATAACTGGTTCTGAAACAGCTAAGTTAATAATTTTTTCGCAGCTGGTTATGAATTTCTAGTTATGAACGTGGATGGAGGGTTTTAAAAATAATAATTTAAATTCACAACTATCTCTAGTCCCGTTTTCCTAGAGAGTTCTAAAGCAAACTTTATCGTTTGGTACTAGAGTTTAATTTAATAAGATTGGTCGTCACACACATGAGTTCCAGTTTCTTGGCAAACAGTGCCGTAACTAGGAACATATATATTTGAATTCAGTATTTGAATAGGCACTGGGGAATGGTTGACAACTTGTCCGATGTGAAGTTGGACGCCCGCGGGAGATCGCCTTTATTATTGGATAATCTCAGAATGTAATATTAAGTCTTGTGTTTATAGGTTAGTAATTGATGTTTCTTAAGTGGAGACCGCGAACCGGAAGACGCAGCGTAGGTAGGCCTCCCACTAGATATACCGACGACATTGTGAGAGTCGCGGGCATCCAGTGGATGTAAATGGCAGGATATCGTTCAGTGTGGAGGTTAAAGGGGGAGGCCTATATTCAGCAGTGGACGTCTTCTGGCTGATGATGATGATGAATTGAAGTTTCCCACGTGAGGTTACAATATGGTTATTTTCTACGAAATGGGAATAGTCCTTAAATAGGACTTCGAGCTAATATCACTGTTCGTTTTAATCGATTGTTTCTGCCACGTACCTGTAAAACTGAAGGCATGGCTTGCCTTCAGTTATTCCTCCGAAGTATAATTTGGACTGCTTCAAACGGGGGACAAATAGAGACCTAAAAGGTACTGTAGGTGTCTATAGGCAGCGGTGGCCACTTACCAACTGGACCGTAGCTTGTTTGACACTAACTTCATATAAAAAAATTGGTATGAATATGATAGTGCTATTGTAGTTTCATGGTAGGGGCGCAGCTAGTAGTCAAATAAAAATTATATTCACTTTTTTATGATACTAAGTGACGAGACGAGCGTAGTCGCTCGACTGATGGCTCTTCACGCTAGCCCATAACAGCTCAACGCCACTCAGAATTTTGAACATCAACAGTTCAAAACCCTGGATGGCGATGTACTGCGCTCGTCACCACGAGATATAAGATGTCAAATCTTTATGTGCCCTGTAATTTCGCTGGAAACATTGCCCTTCAACCCGGAACACAGTAGTGTTTGCTCACTACTGCTTGGCGGTTGAATAACTGGCAAAGGTGTGGTACTTCCCCAGGCGGACCCCTGCAAAAGAGTCCTACCACTACAAAATAGTTTATTCAGTATACGTTTCACGTTTGATTATATTTGTCCCTAAGCCTCTTATTTTTAACAAATCAAATACTTGTCCGATATCATATTGTATATATTTGTTTCTCCTCATTATTATATAACAACGGATAAATGACTGGAACGTCTAGAACAAAAACAATAAATTCCACCACCATTTGTCGATACACACTGCCCTGAATACTCAAAAGGTCTACTGAAGTGGAGAAAGAGGAAGATTAATCGAGCGTGCGAAAAATGAAAGAACGACGTTACCTTACCTACGTGTCGCCATTTATTATGCGCGTCCCATTATTATTCATGATTCACGGCCGAGCAGGATGGCGAGTAAACATTTTGTTTGGAAAATGGTACGTTCTTCTGCTTTGTTAGTTGGCTCGGGCATGTTTAGCGATTAGGATTGGGCTGACATGAGAGCATACTTGGGTCAACCACGTCAGGCGAGGTGGCAGTCAAACGAAAGTCTATTAATTATTTTTAATTATAAAATTTAATAATTATTTCACGCGTGAACATTAATGCGGTTTGCGATCACGCAACTTTTCGCAATCACTTAAACAGGATGCCAAAGGGCGTATTCACGTAGGAAGCAAGTTACCAGCGCCGATCTACCAGCGCTTATCGGTGCTGGTCCGCGCAGGTAGTCGGCGCAGGCAATATCTATACTTTGTGCTGAACCAGCACCGATAAGTGCCGAATGGCGCCTAACGGCGCCGACCAGTTCCGACCGGCTCCTAACAGCGCTGGTAGACCGCCATATGTTGCTTAATGAGACGATGCTTATACTCGCTTGCTTTATGTAGCGATTATCAGAGCGGACCAGTAACGAATAGCGCTGGTAAATCGGCGCTGGTAACCTGCTTTCGACATGAATACACCCTAAGTCTGTAATGACCCAGGACCCACTCCATCTCAATAAGTAGGTAAGAGTGTAGATTTAAAAAAAAACAGAACAAATCAACTCTTTCTATTTGTTCCTCTATCAGTTTTTATCGACTAATCAGTGAACCTGGTCTTAACACTAGTCAAAAAAATGTTGTGAATCGAAATGTCCTTAAACTCAGCTCATTACGAACAATTTTTGCTATTAGACTAGGCCTATATTCAGCAGTGGACGTCTTTTGGCTGATGATGATGTATAAAAAATTGTTCGACATGAGGACCGACGAATATATAATTTATCGTGACAACATAAAGATTTAAAAGTTGTAGGTAAAAAATTCAGGATCCAACTATCAATAGATCTAAGTAAATAGTAAGGTACAAATTTAAACATCAGAATCTAATATAAATGCTGGCTTGGATTTTTTCCGTAAGTAAACATAAGTAGAGTGTTTATTTAGGACGGACCGTTACCACAAAATTTGCGTGAACTGAACTTTAAGCTTTGTTTAAAAATCTTTGACAACGTTGTCAAAACGGCAACCTTTAATTCAAATATAAATTTGAGTATAAATGTCAACTCATTAGCAAATATAGGTTAGTTTTAATGAATACTACGTGCAGTTTTTTAGTAAACAAGTGTAAGTATTTTTTCTGATATTGGATATTTGCTTACATAAAACGGATGTATATTTTTTTTTTACCATAATTTTTGTGTCCAAAAACCGTAATTATAGTGCCCAATCTTCTGTGAAATCTTACTAACTTACTATTTACTATGAAGTAGTCAAGAAACCACTTTACAACCGTGAACGAAAACATCGTGAGGAAACCGGTGTCTCCATGGATTCCCTATCCTATTTACTTTTATTACCACTATTATTATTACTATTGCGATTTATTTATAGTGAAGCTAAATAAGCGTGTTCTAAATGCATAACAATACTTTCCATTGTGCGAGCCAAAACCTTGCTAAGTAATAAACTCTTACAGTAAAACGCGAAGAAACTTTTGTAAACACAAGACCAAAATAAAACACAGATACAAACCATGTTTCTCTTGCCTTCTTCATAAAAATGTTGTTTTATTTCCTGCTCTAAGTAACTGTGTGTCTTCGCACATAATGCGCATTCCATTCCACGCAGAGCGGTCCACGAACAAAAGCGGTATATTCACGCTAATACTGTCTACGTCCATCATTATTACAGCATTGCTTAGCAACAAGGACCGAGTATCCGAAAAATTATGGTAGGTATGGTAGGTAAATAATATGGGTATAATTATCTTTCATTAAGTTATTATATTTCAGATTTAGTTATTAATTGATGAAACCCGAAATCATCATTATCATTATCAGCCAGAAGACGTCCACTGGTGAACGTAGGCCTCCCCCTTTAACCTCCACACCGAACGCCATCCTGCCATCTGCATCCACTGAATTCCCACGACTCTCACAATGTCGTGGGTCCATATAGTGTCAAAAACTATAGTAATTCATATCATACAAAACTACCCAACATTTAACACTTTTTAATTGAAATTGTGTACATTTTGTTACATACTCGTACCCATATTTATTTCCAGATAATTTTTAGGAAAACTCAACTTTATTCCGATAAACTGTTTTTTTAGCACATTCGGTCCCTGCTTGGTAGAGAAAAGCGTTATTATTGCTTCTACAATCTTATTATAATGTAACATTTGAATACAATAGCGATATAGAATGACAGCCTCCATTACACTAAAACATTTTGTACTTTTTCAGAGAAGCAAATTGTGGAGGAAATTGGATTGGAATCGTTTTATCTTTGTGTACTTATTCCTTACTACTAGTACTTATGATTCTGATATTACTGAGTAAATACATTGTTCTAGGAAAGAAAACTGGTTACATAATGAACAAAATCTGTTTTTCTTTTGACGTAATAAAACGTAGGTAAATGTTGGCTCATAAAGAAAATAGCAGGAGAGGCCACGACACTAAACCTAGTTCGATAAAGATGATATATAATTATATATATATAATTAGTGTTATCATACTAGAAATCGGTTTTATATTTTTTTAATAGCGCCGCCAGGTTTTTTGCGTTGCTGCATCGCCATTTCGTGTATTAATACCAAGACTAATTATATATTATACTAGCCGTCCGCCCCGGCTTCGCACGAGTGTAAGCTCGGCCTTCGGCCTCGCTACAAAATATAATATAGCCTATGTCACCCGGGGATAGTGTAGCTTCCCAACAGTGAAAGAATTTTTCAAATCGGTTCAGTAGTTTCGGAGCCTATTCATTACAAACATACAAACATACAAAAATAGGTACAAATCTTTCCTCTTTATAATATTAGTGTAGACTAGCCGTCCGCCCCGGCTTCGCACGAGTGTAAGCTCGGCCTTCGGCCTCGCTACAAAATATAATATAGCCTATGTCACCCGGGGATAGTGTAGCTTCCCAACAGTGAAAGAATTTTTCAAATCGGTTCAGTAGTTTCGGAGCCTATTCATTACAAACATACAAAAATAGGTACAAATCTTTCCTCTTTATAATATTAGTGTAGATGTAGATATATCATCTGGTAGTCTTATCGAACTAGGTTTAATGTACTGGGCTCTCCTGCTATTTTCTTTAGACTAAAACGATTGTCTATTTTGACTCCCACAACTATGCTATATGTGCTAACGTATTATTAACCTTTGACCTCATCATCATTTAACATCGAGTGAAGCATGGTCAATCAAAAAGTTCAGTAATAACAATAATGTATTACTATGATTATAAATAAAAAACTGACTTCAAAAAAGTAGTATAAAATGGCCAAATTCAGTTACTCTTACGTAGATGATCACATTGTCATCCAGGCAACAAAATTTTGCAGTTATTTTGATTTAAAAGCCAAACTACTGAACCGATTTTGTTTCTATGGGACTAATCTGAACGTACTCTTATATACTTTCAGTTAAAAAAAGATTTTTCCAAATCGGGTAATTAATGACGTTCGTTAATGAGTACAATTTAATGAGTTCTGATGCAACAAAAAAAATACAAACGAATTCAGAACCAGGGAGTAGTAAAAGGGAGGGCTTTTTGAAATCGGTTAAAAATAACAAAGCACCCAATAAATTCCGGTATTCCGGTAAGTGTACAGTGGTAATATCACCCAGTTCTGACCTACAGTTAGCTGTAGTTATCTCGGTAAACTTTACTTAGGACTAAATTAATTTCTTTATTTTATTATCCCGGTCCTAGGTTGACGTTTTGCGATTTCTCTTGATTGCGCTCCTCCGAGGAAAAAAGGTCTAAAGTTGAGGTCAAACAGTAAGCGTGATTATTGTGTAACCGCAGTATAGCATTTGTAATAGATATTCGATTGATGTCAATTTGTTTATCAAATTTACTCTATTATTAAATTTTAATACTATATATACCTAATGCAAATATGCAGCAAAGTTTTAAACTAATTTAACACTTAAACGTACCTATAAGCATTCCGTGTCAACCAGATGGGTCCACGTATGGCCTGAGGCAGGGATCAATGGCGCAAGGGAGGAGAGGCCTATACCCAGCAGTGGGACGATACAAGCTGGCGATGATGACGTACCTATAGCATAAAATCTTTAAAATGGCAGTGAGGCAGCGTAGCACATGCAACCCTGATTCAAAATGTGTTCTCCAAATAATTATGACGCTACGACGCTCTACGCCGCCTCTACATGACGCTAGCTTTTTGTCAAGCACGCCAACCTCGATGCGCTACGCCTCTCGCTGTCGTTACGCTCACAGTTTGACCACACCTTTAACTTGTTGTGAAGACATGTCTTTCTCTTATTTATTTTACGCCTACAAGGAAAGTTTTATGTTAGCGCTGAGATTCGTAACCCCAATCTACATCTAGTCCAAATGGGACGGAGTGTATTACCAAAAATAAAAATAAAAACTGTGTTATATTCTGGCAAATTTTTAGAGTAAAGTCAGTTTTGTGTGCTTTTTTTGATATGGAATTATGTAATACATTTTTGATGTAAAATACTTAACTCTGTAGCTTTTACCTTTTTTATGGTTAACCAGGCTTCGTTATGAAAACGTCATTGGCAGGCGTTGGGGTTTAGCGCTTTAGACGTAACTTTATAGCTGAATCTAGAATTATCTTTACAGGGTTACATGAAATGGTACTACTAAGCCGAGGGAAGGCCAAAAATTATCATTTTTTGCTATTTCTTTAAAAATATCAATGTTCGCTCAACAAATTGAATTTGAAATAGCAGTCTTCGGTTACTTCTAGGCAGCGTGCTCCATCGTTGACTTCATCTTCGCTTGACGTCAGGCCAGATGGCGGTCAAGTGTAAGAATCCCTTCATAAAAAAAGTTTTTTTTTTTTTCATTTTCAGGCCCGGTCTCATAGAAAAAATTGTTCATAGTGTTGAGTACAATGTTATTTTTAGCTGACTTCAAAAAAACAGGAGGTTTTTAATTCAGTTCTATTTATAAGTAGGTGTGTTACCTTAGAACTTCGTCATAATTATATGTACCGATTTCGAAAATTACTCTTTCACTCATCAATAGAATAATGGATCGACGAAATTTGTTGCATAGAGATAATTGGAGGGCCGAAAAGTTACAAACGAGTTTTTATTCCGGAAAAGTTTATGTTTCCTAAGGGACATTCCCTTAGGAAACGTAACACGCAAGTGAAGCCGCGGACCGCAGCTAGTCAAAGCTCTAGAGTGTTTTTTTCTATAATTTAGGTGTAATTTTTTCGTCACTGCAATATATAAAATTGACAAATAAGTAAATTAATTATTTCCTTTGCTTGTAAAACCACGTTTCAGCGCCGTATGTCATCACTGGCTACGTGAGACTTTCGTCTTAAGGCACTGAGGTATTTTGGACGAGAAAACATTGCGAAGTTTACTGAATGCTGCCCAGCCGAGTTGGATAACCGATTGACCTCTAAAACGACCTAAAAGAGACCGCAGGGAAACGTTAGATGCAGGCTGCTTCCAACCGGCCCTTTTGGAGATCGACGGTAGAGGCCCATGTCCAGTAATGAACGTCCGATGGCTGAAATGATGGTGACGACATGTAAAACAAAGCAAATATTACCAACTAACATCCAACGAGTACAGACGTGCGACATTCACTCAACAGTTGATATATTACTTTCAATATTACTATAGATATAGGTGAGTAACATTACTTACGCATTCTACAACCAAGACTCACAAAGTTGTGTGGTCGAAGTTATGAGAAATCAGTAGATTGTCACTTATGAGAGAAAGAAAGAAGGCGGCGTTTCCGAGTAGCTATAATATGGGGTTCTTCAAAAGGGCTGTTAATAGAGTCTTTAAAGGGTCGGCAACGTATCTGCGATGCCTCTGGTGGTTCAGGTATCCATAGGCGACGGTGATCTCTTACCATAAGGCGGCCCATCAGCTAGTTTGCCACCTTTAGTGTCAAAACACGCATATGGTAGGGTTCCGTAACCAAAGCCATTAATGATAATGAAAGTTCGTCATTAATGATAATGATAACGATAGTTCATTAGTAGTCATAGTTATAAAAAAATTCAAACGAATGAAGATCAGTGGACTTTAATTAAATAAAAGTTCAATTGTTAATTAATTAACTATATCAATTTCTGAACTATCAATTTTAGTCATAGGACTACAGTTCTGTTATATGGCTTTGGTTACGGAACCCTACCATATGTGTGTTTTGACACGCTCTTGGCCAGTTTATTGAAGTTTATTTATAAAATCGACGCGAAGAATTTCAAGATAATTATTTGCAAAGCTCCTAAAAACAATGATTGGAAATTGAGTCAACACTTCAGAGTATTCCTTTTGAAACCTAGAGGAAATTCTCAAAATTCTCAAACTCGCTACAGGCTATGTCTTACCCCGCCTCGTTTTTGATATTGTCTACGAATAATACGCCATACCTCACCGAGTGATAAATGGAGACGCGTTCCGTAGATAACATCGGTGATGTGTTTCCACTCTTTCTCTCACTGTGTAATTTCGCCCTTCAAGACTTGATTTGAGATGAAGCACCTTCTATTTAGTTATTTATTATGCCGCAGAATAATCGGAAAATACCACAGAAAATGCAAGTAAATAGAACGCAAATGAGATGGAAACTCTGTCGCCAGTTATTGTGACAGATATGTGAGCGAACATTCTTATTTATGTCAACGCGTCGAACTCCGCGTCACAGTTGCTAGTTGCTCTGGGTTTATATGGGTGCAAGTGGCTACAACGAATTTCTTACAAAAATTCCTTGACAGCCGTTCTAATCTAAACAAAAAAAAAACTTTTCTGTGTAAAATATACATTGTAAGATGGAGCAAGCTTTGTCTATATACAATTTTTTTTTAAGGATGAAAACCTCCCTTTTTTTAAGTCGATTGTTTTTTATGTTTGTTACGCGATTATGATGAACAATGTCATCAATTCTGGGGTACCATTCTCTAAATTAAACTAATTTGACTGGACAAAAATTATCAGCGTCACTTTTCATTCCAATACGCCAGAAAAGGATGGCAATAAATGTAAAGCTGTCAAATTTAGTTTATTTCAGATAAGGGTATACCTGAATCGATATCAGTGCCAGTTTAAAGTTATCCTAACTTATTTATAATAATAATAAAGCCTTTATTTCCATGCACTTTACATTGAGTTTAAACTAACATAATACTAGGTACAACAATATAAAATATACATTAAAATTATAATTATAAATAAGGTGCGTTTAGGGCATGGCTCCTCTACGGATATAGGCCTCCTCCAACTTTTTTTTTTTTTTTAATTATTATTTTGTTTCTTCTGTTATAATATCTTTCTTGGATCTTATTACAAATCTTCCATGTGTATATATATTTTTTTTTTTGAGCTGCTTCGATTTGGTCGTAGAAAAAATATCCACTTCCTCTTCTGTTGCTTCTGAGGTTGGCGTATAAGCCATTATTATTGATATTTTTACTGGGAAGAACTTTATATTTAGGAGGCATACTCTTTTTGATAGACCCACGTAGTTTTCCTGACCAACACTACTATTGTGTTTGTTCTATGTCTGGGTGTAAGTATCTATTTAAGTATTAAAAATATAAATGTATGTATATCAGTCTCCGGCAACCATATTACAAGCTTTACTTAGCTTGGGGTCAGATGACCATATGTGCAATAATGTCCCAGATATTAATATATTTACACCATATTGTCCTTGGGTCTCTCCTGTATAACAGAGAATATGGTTTTCGTCCTCATAATTTTATATCCATTTCTTCTATCTTCTGACTATCCTAAAATATCTTGTTTTTTATTTGATAATTAATGTTTCAATAGAATCATTATTTGCGGAGATAATAATTATTTAACAATATACGCAGATATAGAGTTGCTGGCTAGTTGGAGGGTTGCAGTCGTAATCTCCCGCGGTGACTGGCCGTATTGGGAGATGAAGGTGAAGGGGGGGCTGTATTGATTGCTATAACGTGTTTCTTAGGTCTTGAGGGTTTGCAGTGTTTTATTCAGAATTATATTCAGAGTTATATTGCAAAACTGTTTTTTTTAATAAGTAATTACCCATATTGTTTTGTCTGTTTATTTTCGCTGGTTGCTTTTTCTTTTCGTTTTCGTTTTTGGAAATTGGTGTCGCCATTTCTGGCGACTCTGATAGAGCTCTTTTCTTGTTTTCTGAAGTTTGGTTGTTTGCTTGTTGGGTTCTAGTCTTGAGGATTACAATTTTATCATATTTTATTATCGCCAATCTGCCCTGTTCTCTTTCTTTGTTGACTTCTATTTGAAGTTCCTTGCGTTTGACGAGTACTTCAGGGGGGAAATCTTCTTTAATATAGTAGGGCGTTGATTCGTCAAGGTTCTTCTTGTTTTTTAGTATTTTCATTTTTTGCCCCGTTGTTGTAAATGTAATAATGATGGGCCTCACTTTTTCGGCCTTCTTTCCAAGTCTTCTTACGTAATCAATACTGTTGTTATCGCATTTAATGTTATTTATGCTATTTAATATATCTAAGACTTTTTTCTCTAGATCCCAGTAGCTCCTTTCGTTTTCAGCAACTCCGAATAAAAGTAGATTTTTTTGCCTTAAAGTTCTATCTAGATTTTTTATTTGTACTGTCTGTGCTTCCAGCTTTTGTTCAATAATCTCATTTTTGCTTTCCAATTTTTTAAATTTCTCGTTAATATTATTGTTTATGGCGCTTTTAATGTCTTCTTTTATATCCTGCATATCGATTTTTTGTTGCCTCATTTTTTCTTGCGTTGCATTTAACATAATTTTTATCTCTTCCATTTTTATATAATTGGTCTTCAGTATAAGAAAAAATGTATTCTTTTTAGCTCTCGCTTGCGGTGAGTAGAGAAAGTTGTTATAAATTGATCAGGTTACGCGGTTTTTCTACCCGCCAATAGATGTCGCTAGCAGTAAATAAAGTAAGACAATTGTTAGCGATCACTCAGGAGTTAACCTAAAAATATTGATGTAATGTGCACTTGTTTTTCAGTCCCACACTCATATAACTAAATGTCTTTGTAGTTGTTTTAGCTCACTTTTCGTCTTTTTCACCGTTTTTGATAACCGATGCGATGCTTATCTACTTTTGTCCGTTACGATGCTGCACATTACTTTTCGTATTTAACACTATAACTTTCACTTTTATTCGCAAACTTCACTTTGTCCTGGTGATTTATGGCACTAATACACGATTTTAAAAGTTACAGCTACTTTTCACTATTAATTATAATTATATTTCGACAAAATGTACGGAGCTGATGTAAACAGTGCCACAGTGGCGCCCTCCCCTAACCTAACCTAACCTAACCTAACTTATTTATGTGAATGTCAATCAGAGCAATGTTTCAGGAACCCATTGAAAAAAAACCCGTAAGGGATTTTATCGCGTGTAAAATACTTTGTTGTGTCCGTGGTCACGGTATAATCGCAAAAATCTTAAAAAAATATTACTAAACATTACCTTGGCTGCAATTTTGTAGTGGTAGGACTCTTTTTGCAGGGGTCCGCCTGGGGATGTACCACACCTTTGCCAGTTATTCAACCGCCAAGCAGTAGTGTGCAAACACTACTGTGTTCCGGATTGAAGGGCAATGTTTCCAGCGAAATTACAGAGCACACAGAGACTTGACATCTTATATCTCGGGGTGATGAGCGCAGTGCATTGCCATCCAGGGTTTTGAACTGTTGAAGTTCAAAATTCTGAGTGGCGTTGTGCTGTTATGGGCGAGCGTGAAGAGCCATCAGGCGAGCGACTTCGCTCGTCTCGTCACACAGTATCATAAAAAAAATTGTAAAAAAAGAATAAGCATTTATAAATACACATATTCTCGCTGTTTATTGGTATTTTTTAATTGATTACTTAGGTAAATTAACTGCAGTTGCACAATGACATCGTTCAAAAACGGTGAAGGAAAAACATGGTGAGGAAACCGATATGTCCAAGAACCTCAAAATTTCTAAGCCAATTATGACATTCACCAACATGTACTGGGCCAGCATGGTGGATCAAGGCCCATTCTCTCTCTCTCTCTATCTGAGAGAAGGCATGTGTCCTAGCAGGGGAACATGATAGGCTAATAATGATGGCGATGCTGTATGCTGGGTTCAGCTACCTCTTAAAGCTCACATTTTAACGTTTGTTAAAATTCTTCTGTTGCCTATCGCTACAGTAATGTACTTACATAAATAATAATGAGGTCACGAGTGTTGTAAGGTCCTTAGTAGGTTGTTTTGGTAGTAGGTAATGTTTTGAAACGTGAGCAGTAAATTATATTTCTGTAATCCCATATTTCATAAAAATAAGCTCACATTTTGTATAAAAGTCCACACAAATAATAATTGTTGTCTGCTTGTTTCTAAAATACACGAATAACAAAACCCTTATGTCCAAATTCAAAACCATGAAATTACAGACAAAGTTACTAGGATTCGAAGAGTCGGGATCGCCATACAGTTAATTCCGACTATTGTCTGCGAAAATTGCATTCCATTTTGTGAAAAACTGCCACGCTACCTCGCAACAAAGGAAATTAGCCTGTATTAACCACTGCATGAGTTTCAAAACATTATTATTCTACGACTTAGTTTTCCAACAGAAGCATTCAGTGCGGAAAACAATGTTTTAAAAGGGAAACATTATGCTTTGTTGTTATTTTAAACTAGCTGCGCTTCGCGGTTTCACCCACGTTATATACCTCCTTGAAGCAATTTCCTTGGTAGCGACATCAACCTCTTTTGACTTAGATCAGGGGTCTCCAAACTTTAAAGCCTTGGGCCATAATATTTTTTCGGTATGTTGCAAGGGCCGTAATAATTTTAATTTTTCTGCCCACCTAAGCAAACATAGGCTTTTATTGCACTTCAATTACTATTGATTGTGTATTGTGACACGTAACTACATCTAGTGTCGAGTAGTGATACTATGTACGGTTCTAGGTACTATCTATTTCAGCTACAGTCTTCAGTCCTTGTGCGGAAAATGTTTGGAATTGTCTGAATTTCTAAGACCAGTCATATCAGTTGTTAATTTTATCAGATCCACAGGGCTGAATCACCGACAATTCCGCGAGTTTCAATTCCTGTCGCGGGCCGGATTGATGGCAGTGGCGGGCCGGATTTAGCCCGCGGGCCGTAGTTTGGAGACCCCTGACTTAGATGATAATGTATGCCGTACTATAAGTACGCACCAGCACCAGTTCTCGAGAATGGTCGTGCTTTGCTCTACTGGGACCGGTCTATCATCACGGACAGGACTATTGTCGCCAATAAGCCTGATATCGTGATGGTCGACCGGTCCCAGCGCCGGGCAGTGCTCGTCGACATCACCATCCCGCATGACGAGAACCTCGTGAAGGCCGAGAAGGACAAACTCAGCAAGTACCTTGACTTGGCTCATGAGGTTACCGCCATGTGGGATGTTGACTCGACGATCATTGTCCCGATAGTCGTATCGGTGAACGGCCTTATAGCGAAGAGCCTCGACCACCACCTTAAGAGGCTCTCGCTAGACGGTTGGGTCAAGGGTCAGATGCAGAAGGCAGTAATTCTTGACACGGCACGCATTGTCAGGAGGTTCCTCACTCTGCAGCCCTAACCACCGGTAGCTTGGGCCTTGCCCCGCTGCCGGCGGCACCCTAGGCTTAAGTTTTTTTAGAATATTTTGTTTTTATATAGATATTGTAAAAAAACTTAAATTTAAGAAGAGAAATAAATGTGTGAATAATACTATAAAAAAATCATACCAATTAAAAAATACTTTACCACTTTACCATTCCTAGAATTTATAGATTGTATTTTTGCAAAAAAACTGTAGGCCATTTATTCCGGTAAGCCTAGGCATATAAATATGAAAATTTATTACATTCACGTCACAATATAGATGTTTATTTGTGTTATGGACTTCAAATAAATTCCGAAATGAACTACTCAAATAGAATGTTGCCAACTGGTGTCTATTTTATTATTAGGAAAGTTGTACGATTTCCCAGTTTTCCTCTTTTTCAAACGACATAAAAAGGAGGTTTTATAATCAACTGTTTTTTTTTTTTTTTAATTACTAGTTTGCGGTCGCGCAATTTTTTTAATCAATATGCCATACCTTATATTGAAATATTTTAAATGTCCGCCAAAATACAAATATAACCTTAAAATAAAATAAAATATGCACGACTCTATGAAAGCTTGTTTTTAAAAATGTTTAAAAAAAAGTGTGTTTAGTTAATAGTCTGTAATACCTAAGGCTATTATTCCATTTAAATTTGAAAAAAATATTCTATATCTAAGGATAGAAAATTAGGTGACGAATCTAGTTTATTCAATTTCAACCGCTTCCCGTGCAAGTCAGTTTTTTTTTTTGTTAAAATTTACTTTAACACTTTAAGGCTTTACAGCTCTATTTATAAAGCACTATCTGCATCTCGCGTGGACATTTCCTCAGGTACCGTTTATTTTTATGACTGCCGGTGTCTCACTTGGTAGTGAACCTACCTTCTGCGCTTGGGGGCGTGGGTTCGGTTCCCAACTAGAGCAAACATTCATGTTATGAACATTCGTGTATGTTATATGTTTAGGTGTTAATAATATATTTTTAAGTATGTATTTAAAAATATATATATTTACGTATATCAAAACGACACTATCGCAAATAAATACCACACTTAAACATTTTTTTTTTAAATCTTTTTAAGTGCTTTTTTGCAAAGCGAAAATGTCGCACTAATTATAACATCACAACATTGACACACATTACATTAAAACACTAGATATATGAACTTCATGCTTCATACCTGAACCTCATTTGACACTGGTAGGTATATTTACTATCCCAGTGTCAAACCCGAAGGACTGTACAGTACTGTTGTCTGGAAGAGACGTTTTTAGAGATAAGGCCGCCTTTTATCCCGCTATTTAATGTGTTCTTGTATTAAAATTTATGTAGAGTTAATAAAGTGTTGTTGTATTTTATATGAATGCTATTTCGGAGTTATATTACTTTTTTTTTGATCGGACTATGGTAATATTTCACTGCAATCTCACCTGATGGAAAACAATGATGCGGTTATAGATTGAGCAAGTTCACCTAGTAATAATCTTTTAACCCTAGATTAAACACTCCAAGTTTGTAATGCTAACATTGGTCAATACGAAAAGAGAGAATCATATAGCTTCATTTTACTTCTCATGAATCATAATCTCACATACGTTGCACGCCTTTGATGTAACCCTGTCTCCTTTGTCTCCCCTTTGACGTAGTTTTCACTTTGTAAAGTTGGTAACAAGTTTCTTCTGCTGCTTAAAAAGCAACTTTAAACTGAAGGCATTGCAGTCCTCGAATGTTACTAATTCAATTTGTTTGCAAATCTGTCACTCAACGTCCGCTGTTTTGCAATAAGTTTAACGAGGATTGATGCAGGGTATATTTGGTTCGCTGAAAGCTTTTTTTAGGTGTTGGCTAGAGCCAAACCACGGTTACATTTTTTGTTTTTTAAACGTTCCAGAGAGACCGTTGCATGGCAGGTAATGCATTCATTACTGTGCATGTTATGAAGTAAATGAACGAAAAAGATGTCTGGAAAAGTTATTCTTTCTACACCCATTCCTAAGTTTGACTCCATGACAGGTTTCCGCGTCATATTATAAAGACAAAGAAAATAGGCATTTCCCTCAATCATGTTATTTTTAAGAACACACTCCTACGAAAATTTGACTTTTAGGTCTATTATTGTCGTTATTTGTTCGACATTTGATCAGATAATTAGTGACCAATTGTTTGTAACCAAATAGTGAAAATTCTGCTCGTATTATCTTGAACGTGGGTACAATATTATTCAAATTGAACGTACAAAAAAGTTTGATTAAATTTTTTTCTACTACAAAGAAGCGAATCCATGCGAATGTTTTTATTAAAAATTTTCTGTAAAACAATACGTAATTAAAAAAATTACAAAATAAGACGGTGGCTTGTGATTCAGTCATAGTAAAATCCGTTGTTATTTGGATTTATATTCAAAGTTTTGTTGCTGGGAAATGTTTTAGTTACACGAGAAAATAACCCAAAATATTAACGTTTATTTTAACGGAATGTTTGAGAAAAGAACTACAAGTTTTGGCTGAAACTAAGCATTTTTGGACACATAAGAAAACAAAGCGTTTTTTTTACGTTTCATGTTTAAGTTACTTTACGTTTACCACTGATAAACTTTTTTGTTTACTTAAAACTCAAGTTTGAAATAAATTATATTCTTATTGTAGAACTAGATATATAATCCATAAACTAAGAAAAACTATTTAGGTACACTTATTATATTTATCGGTCTTAGATAGATATTATTAGTTAGTTCAAAATTATCAGAGCGATTATTTTTATGTAAAGCAAAAATAACGTTACCAGATAAAGGTAAGTTATCTGTGTAACCTTCAAACAAACTTCGTCATTCCTTCAGATGACGTCGAAATAAGACATTAATTTTAATTAACACTTAAGGCCAAGTTTAATTGAAACAGTTCCTGCCTTCATAAAACAAGAAATGAAGACAAATAACGTCATACTTTAATAAATAACGCACAAACTAAACTAAACAAATTCCCGTGAATTTCCAATTCTAATTTCAGAAACATTGAACGAACAAAGAAACTTTCCACTTAGCACTCGTAATGAAAACCGTAAATTAGATTCGCGGGAACATCTCGAAGAATATTTCCGTCAATCATTGTTCCCCTGTTTATTCCATTCCACTTCTACAGACACGTAGACTGTCTTCGGCCCGTCTTTGATCAATAACCTGCGAAGGGCCACTGGAGTGACTTGAGATTCTCGAAAAAGTGGTTAGAAGACACGTTCCGGGGTTTCGAGAGGTGCTCCGGTTACTGACGTCAAACTTGCCGGTCGTGTGTCTGGAGTCATTGTGTCAGCGTTTGTTGGAATGCTTCAGGCTCCGCTCTTCAGTTTTCAGTCTTCAGGACACTTGATTTGCGTCAACTGTTCCGAAACGTGCCGCAGCGGCCTCGCTCGACACGAGTGGCCTGCTCTCGTTTTTTGTTCCGATTTGTAGCGGTCTATATTGTTCGACAGAATGATGTATGGCAGATTGACCGGAGGTTCGGGACTCGATGGGTTAGGATTTTTTATTCGATTCTTCTTATAGGGTGTTATGGGTGCGATTTATTTTGGATGGGGATTGGATATTTCTTTTTGGTTAAGTGAGGGACCTGAAACAGTATATTTTACATGTAAAATAACTGCATAAAACAATCTATTCTAGCGGAGAAGTTTATCAGCCCGTGCCCAAGGCGGGGGCGGATATTTAAGTCAAGGATAAAATGGGTTTTATGCACTAGTATACACTCGGCTTTTCACTTGAATTGCGTGAAAATTAAACAGTGATATTGTGAGTAATATCTCTTTCATTCAAATTAAAACTGAAGGTTCTATTTTTGTTCTACGAAAATTACTAGTCTTTAAAATCAGCTGATCTATGAATATCATAAAAGATCCAGGCAAACTTCCAACATTAAAAATATCAGGAACTGAATCTCTTTGAACGATTTTAAAGAGATTTCGTTTATTTTTATGCACTAGTGCCAATATGCATAAATTTTTGAACTAGAACATAATAGAGTATAGAGAAATAAATTTTACGATCATGAGATATGAAAATGTAGTTTGATAAATAAGTTAGATTAAGTTTTACTGTTTCCAACTCGTGAGTCTGAAAGTAATATAACATTTGTATGATTTATGAAATTACATTTAAAGTTTTCAAGGAACTCAGCCAACCCTTGAAGGATTGCTTTATGTTTAAGTTTAGAAATTTTGTGTCATGTAATAAAGAGCTGGTAAAAAGGAGTATTTTTTTTAGGATAGTAACTTTGAATTATATGCGCCTTTAAGAAAATGCTTCGCTAATATGCCAGTTTCAAGAGATCATATTTTCTGTAACGAGCTTGATGTGGCATCAACGCGATTTAAGGGTAGCGTAGCGTAACACAGTCGTCATTATTTGAACTGATCCTTACCTAATCTCATTTCTAAACACCTCCGTTCTGTCATGCGCTTTTAAGAAAATGGTACAACAATATTCCAGTTTTAAGAGATGACAATTTCAGGTGATGTTAAACAACGAGCGGAATGTGTCACCGACGTGATTTTACCGTAGTGTAGTAGCGCAACATTGCTGTCGCTGTTTGACCTCACCCCGTCGCGATACAATACCTATAGAGTCAGAATCGTGCCAAAAAAATGTCTCAACCAAAACTCGTCGCATGCTACACATTGCGCAGACATTTTGGTTAGTTGTAAAGCAACCGCGATCCGACTACAACGCCGCGTGATGCCAGTGCTACGACGCCCTATCGGACAAGCAACGTTGAACAATATGCAAGCGACATAACGTCTTATTTGAAGTAAATTTGGCATTGGGAACTACAGTAACACCCCGACTTACGCTACCCGGTTTTACGCGAATTCGGAGATACGCGGTTTATCATTTGCCTTGCTTGGAATGAGATTTCACAGATAAACTTTGAATGGCGTCTGGAAAAAGCTGTGTTCATTTTTTTTTCACCATAGAAACCCACGAAGAATCGACTTACGCGAATTCGACTTACACTGACTGCTTGGTCCCACCTACCACGTAAGTCCGGGGTATTACTGTATACAATTGATGTCTAGGTATGAACAACGACGCTCAGACGTTTTTTGACTGTTTTCATTTAGAAATTGTGACTCTATATATATTGTATATCTATGCCTCACCCTTACCTAATCCCATTTCTAAACACCTCCGTCAAAGTTCAGCAATTTATATCAGTTTCTTTGTTCATTATAAAGCCGAATCACATAACTTATTTTGATAAACGATACTGCTGGCTTTTATTAATAAAGTTTTCTCACATTTCAGGTACGATATAAACTAAGCCAACGGCGCTCGGTAAGTTTAAGGCCCCCTTTTCTCACTTTTAGCAATTTCGGTCATTCTAGTTTTAGTCTGTTTGTCTACTTCTGTTTAGCTTAAAATTATGAATATACATATTAAAATTGAATGTTTTAGTTAAGAAAAACTGGACCGAAACACGAAAGATTTAAAAAAAATGTAATAATAGGCTTGCCTTTGACCGCCAACTCATCTGATGTTAAGCGACGGTGCGGTCCACGATGGAGTACGCTTGCCTAGAAGAAACCGATTCACTCGCGATTTGAAGACACCCAGATTGTAACTATCGGGGAACACCCATTCAGGCAGCGCATTCCACAGACTAGCAGTTCGCACAATAAAAGTGGAATCAAAGCGCTTCGTACGAGTTTTCTGAATATCAACCATGAAGCGGTGTCGATTTTTCGTGCCCGCTCTGGCAGTCCGATAGAAAAATGGGCAGGAGGGAATTAGATCATGAAGATCCGATTCTCACACTCGCCGAAATTGACACTGATTTGAGATCTTCTCTCTGGTTTTTTTTATTCATTCAAATACATATTTACTAAATGATGTCTACGATACCTTAGTATAATAATAATATAATATTTATTTCAAGTAAATTAACTCATAGTTCACAATTTAAATTATTCGTCACATACAAAAATTAGAATTCGTTACAATTTAAATAATAACACTACTTTTAATTCATATTCATATTGTACAGATATCAGAATAATGGAGGGAACCTTAAACGTACATTTAAAATTACTTACAGCTATACTTTTTAAAAACTAAAAGAAAAACAAAAAAAATATGTAAGTTGCGAAACGCACGACGTGTGTAAGTGCCATGGATTTGCTCCACTAAATGTGACTTTAATACAATACATTAAGTCTTATTGGTCATCCGTAGTAATAAGCCTTGCTCAAAAGTGGGAAAATCTCGCCTTAACTGAGAAGGTCTCGATGAAGGCAAAGATTTTATGTCCGCTTTTATGAACTGTTTTGAGTGTTTTCCGATTCTGATGTAAACTCACGTGTGTCGAGCGACTCCATAAAACAGAAACATGTAAAATGGAATTTAAATGTCATGCTTTAAATTTATAATGGACTATACCTTAGTGATATGCTTAGACTACATCAATATATATATATATATAAAAGGCGATGTGTGTATGCATGTATTTATGTATGTTACCTATAGACTCCTATTTTTGACCACCAAGTGATTCTGAGAAGTTTTGTAGCAATCAGATCAACAGTTTTTTTTTTGTCTTAACATTTCCTCTACAAAAAACAGGAACAAGAATTAATAATAGTGAAAATAAATTTGTTTTGCCACTATTAATATTGAAGTCCAAGTGAATTGAAGTCCTAAATTATTATATTTTATTAATGAAAAAAAAAACTAAGTCAAAGGAGGTTTATGTCGCTACCAAGGAGGTTACTTCAAGAAGGTATAAAACGCGGATCAAATCATGGGACGTAGTTAGTCTTCTATATATATTATACAATAACGAAATATATTACTGACTAAACACGAAGTAAAAAAAATATGCAGAAACGGAGGTTTTAATGTTTTGTTTAAACCCTGTGTTTTTTAATTTAAGGACATTACTATGGGTCTTTGGTATTGGAGCAGGATAGGTATGACGAAAAAGCGGGAGAGCACAGTGAAACGAGATTTTTTCTACGCGTACGAAGCCGCTGGAACCCACTAGTTAAACCTCAGTTCAAACAAACAAGGTGGATATGGTATGGAAGCGTGGCGGGTGCGAACGCATCTGACCTAAATCAGGATTGATGCCATTAGTCTAATTCAACCCGCAGATGACTTTGTTGCCCTTTTTTGCATGTTAACTATTAGTTCATTGGTGTTACTACAAGTTTAGAAGTGTGCGTAAAAAAAATAAGTGAGTCGTGCGTACAGTTTTAGCTTTAAGCGGTTTAGTAATTATCAATTTAAAAAACCGACTTCTAAAAAATGACAGAACTAAAGCAAATTCAAATGTCACCACACGGGAAACACCAGATTTCAAATAAAAAAAGAATCATCAAAATCGGTTCACCCAGTCAAAAGTTCTGAGGTAACAAATATAAAAAAGCAGTCGAATTGATAACCTCCTTTTTTAAAGTCGGTATAAAATACATCCAGCTTCATCAATGCATACGCAATATGCACATTGTATTTCCTTTTCAAACATCGATAGGAAACCGGTATGTCCAAGAACTGCAAAAGTTTAAAGACATGATATTTACCAACATGCACTGGGTCAGCTTGGTGGATTAGGACCCATCCTCTCTCTGAGAGAAGGCCTAGCAGTGAGACCATGATAGACTGATACTGTATGTCCCTAAATTTTACGGAAAACTCTTAAAATTTATGAACTGACTCAACGAAATTGCGAAAGGTATGTATAATACTTTCAATACCCCCTATTTAGGAGGGGGCTTAATAAAATTTCTTAGAGGAAAGATTAACCTGTCTCTATCTACCCTACTGAGAATTGACACTCAGCGAAGCTTGAGAGTTCTGGATGAAAATAAGGACGTGGTTACAAGACTTTTTTTTTGGTAGCAAAAAGGTTTTCAACCTTTCCGAGAAAAATACTGCCATAAAAACCTATAATGAGTAACTAATAGTCAATAGTAAAATAAACAACAAAAGAAAGCTATTTACAACACAGAAAATATTTTTTTTAACGTGATTTATAACTATCTAATCTAAGAGAAACATTTGTTTGATTGCTGTTTGTATGAATATAAACCACGGAGTTCTTAAAAAAATATACACGGTACGTACTGTGTATTATGTATTCCGTGACAGCGTGACGATGACGCGAGTTCCATGATTTTTATTCACACAAAAAGTGCACAACGCGCCCAAAGAAGTTTTCACATCAAAAAATTACAGGAAAATACTTAGCAAACTTTGCTAAATAGGTTAATATTACCATCATTATGTAAAACTCAGCAGATTTCAAAATATATATAACATAACAATGAAATATTCAGTAGTTTACGAGATAAAGCAGTTTGAAAGCTCTGTATTGTTATCTCTGTACCGCTGTTACTTTTCAGTTTTCACCTACTATTTATACAATTCTGTCGGGTATTTTTAAGGTATTGTAAGGTCGTCTGCAAGGTGAATTCGACTAAAGGCACGAAGCTTGATAGCCTGATGCACCTTACCATGTTTCCTTTATTTGTATAATCTGAGGGTTTACCACTTATAACACCAAGTTTATTTTAAGATATATTTTTGTATCGTCAAACACATGATACAGCTCCATTCACCAGTGTTACTTCGCCCGTATCCATCCAGATCCTGTGCAATGCTCGTTTCTGGATCAGAGCCAATTTATTATCCTTTTAACGGCCCCGGATATTTAGTTCTGGACCCGTTCCCACTTCCTCTTGTCACCTCTAACTAGTTAGATTAGAAAATTAGAGAATGACACCTTCGAACAACGGCGGAAGGTCTACAATGATGCAATATTTAATGCATCAACAGCAGGGATTATTAAAATTTACTAAGAAAATGTCAAGGTTGTGAGGAAACCCGTACGCCACTATTGCGTTTCTATGAAATTGCTGGGCAGGATGAAAGCCACCAAGAGGGTGCAATCTTGTCAATGGTGCAATGTCGCCTAACTTAGCTACACCTCAATGTAGCCAGATATTTTCTAAAAGTATTTTAATCACAAAAAATAGGGTAGATCATCTGCAATTCGTAGTATTAAATTTTTATTCTCCTCAATGCCTAACTAACAAGATTAGATTAGCTAATATTATTTAATTAATATGTTGGTATTACAAAAACCACACTTTCGGGTCTTCTTAATTTATAAGGACGCGCGTACCATATATTGCAAACTCCCGCGGCGCCAATCATCAGGGTACCCTGTGGTGGTATATAGAACGCAATGTATATTTGCGTGACTGACGTACGGAACCGATGTCAACGACGAAGGAAATCAGTTCTCAAAAGCAATCCAATTCAGTTTCTATCATCATCATCAGCCAGAAGACGTCCTCTGCTGAACATATGCCTTCTCCTTAGAACTCTACACTGAACGACAACCTGCCATCTGCGTTCAATAGATGCCTTCAACTATCATGATGTCATCAGTCCGTCTAGTGGGGGGACCTACGCTGCTACTCAAGAACCTTTCTTCCCGATCGGTTATGGGCCGATAAGTCTTCGAGTAATGTGGCCTGGCTATTGCACTTCAACGTGCAAATCTTAGCAGCTATGTCGATAACTGTGGTTTTTTGGCGAATATCCTCTTTCCACATTTTACAGTGCAAATAAACTCCGAGTATAGCTTTCTCAACAGTTTCTATATAAAATAATGATGAGAATGCTTCGGCTTCAGCACGCAGCCTTACCTCTCAGCGGCTTGACGTCAGCGGCCGACCGGGGAGACTCGTCAGACCCTTCAAAATTTCACGTCAGTACGTCTCGAACGCCCTCCAGTGACGAGAGCCCAACGAGAGGCCCATTTTAGATATTGGGCCGTGACACGACGCTCTAATTTTACAAGAATTCACCGAGAATTTTGGATATTTCTTTTGATATCTTCGCATATTTTATTAGTAGCACAGACGTGACCCAGTTTTGGATATTGAAAGAATGCTTGATTGACAGTTTGGGTATTAACTTTTGGAAAAATAACTGAGAAAATCTGTTTCTTTGTATAGTTTTGTCTATGCTTCAAGCTTGAGACATTTACTTTTGCTGTAGCTTTTAGAGTTTTTTATTTTTTTATGATAATAGAGCCTTGCGCTTACTGCAAAGCCATATGTGGTCTACGATGGAACTCGCTTGTCTAGAAGAAACTGATTCACTCGCGACTTGAAGACACCCTGATTGTAGCTATCGAGGAACACCCAATCAGGCAGCACATGCCAAAGACTTCTAATCATCAGTATTAATTTCACAAACAATGCATGACAGTGATATAATAAAACGTACAGGCGTTTCCCTTCAGGGTGGTAATGTCGCCAGCATGGTGAGTACGCTGCATTTTTTTAAAAATGTGAATCATCTATTGGCGCGCCTTAGCATTAAAACCAACTCGTATGTCGTGATGGCAAATGTCATGACGCTCTCTTATGCCGTCATGTATCACATCTGCCGGGCGTTCCGTAATGATCAACTTTTTTTAATGCCACAGTTAGCAAACAGCTTGTCTAGACCTTTTGTGGGTAATCCAACGATGTTTTATTTTTCGTGTACTAAACTAAAAAAAAAACGCTGTTGTTAGTTTTGGTTTCATAAAGACACTTACCAAAACATGTTTCATTCTAAGTAGCCTTAATTTTAGGCATTCTAGAAAAAAAACGGGTACCATATACCTACGTGTACAGTTGTGTATACACCATTTCCTTTGACAATAAACTTCAAAGGGCCAAATTCAGAGAACGAAACAATTCTTAGAAACAGCAATAACCTAAAACGAATTGAAAACGCACTCACCGTTTTCTATCAATGATTCACAATGCTTCACAAAATTTAACTCCAGAAGAATGGAAAAAATTGACATGGAAACGTAATACCTTTTCATCAATATCATGGACCCCGAAATTACTCCTTAGAACCCCTTTAATTTTTTAAGACATAGATTTCCCTTTTTTATTCATATTTTATTACTTTGGTAGTATTTTATAGGCTTGCGTTGGACCGCCACCTCGCCGGATTTAAAAAAAATGCTACGGTTAGTTAATTCGCCATAATATTACCATATTCTGTGAACATTTCAACTGAAATATATTACGGTTCAAAAGATACAGCCGTTAAACGGTAGGATGGATAGACAGAAGAACAGGCGAACAGGCAGACAGCGTAGGCTTAGTAATAAAGTCCGGTTTACACTCTTTCGGTATGGAACCCTAAAAATCAATTGCTGTGCCTTATTATCGCAAAAACCATAAAAATACTTGTCAAATTTGTTATTATTTGTTATATATATCGGAAAAACTGAAAATGCTTTTTTATGGGATTTTTTTCAGAATAAATTAATAAATGAAAACGTTATACCTATAGTTTCCCCTTTAGCACGTACACTATCCCCGACCGTCCATTCGTTTACATTTTGAGCACATCTTTTGCAGTTGTGTGCCACTCAATATTGAAGTGTGCATTTGCAGAACTAGTAAGAATAGGTATGTCAGTGTGGGCAATACGTGTTTACATCGCCCCTTTCAGTTTTTGGCAGACGTTTAAGGCAGATCCAAATTATGTATTATCAAACGGATTTTTGTTTGAACCATAAGTGATTGGACAGGACAATGTCTACCCCTCTCGCTACGCTCAGGATATTCTATATTTGAACCACTGACTTCGCTCATGGTTCAATCTTAGAATCCTTCGCTTACTCAGGTTTCAATACAAGTACTCGCGCCAACAATCAACTTTGCAGCCTTGCATGACGAATAATAATCAGATGCCCACTAAAATGGAATCATTTTGAGAGAGACCAGAATCTTTTTAAAATATTTTTTTGAAATGTTTCCTTAAATTTGTGATCCGTTGAAATTTCCCAGTATACGTACAGCGTGTACTGGGAATGGCTATACGTATGGTATAGCGTACCATGCGCCAAAAAATAACTTTGCAGCCTTGCATAACAAATAATCAGATGCTCACTAAAATGGAATCATTTTAAAAGAGAGCAGAATCTTTTTGACATATTTTTTTAATGTTTCCTTAAATTTGTGTTCCGTTGAAATTTCCCAGTACGTGGTAGTCCATCAATTACCCTAATGATGATCGAGGAGCGCCATGAAATTATGCATACAAAAAGGAGCCAAGCAGGAATCATTTTTTAATTTCCCCGTGGACTTCCACCTGAAGAGTGTAGCAAGTGAATTCTCATATTGGTAATCCTGGAGCATACGATTTTTTATTGGAGTTTTGGCGCAAACGTGGAAAAAAAACATGTCGGCTCATTGTATTATTTCCCTTTTGTGTAACTTCGAGTGAAAATGTTGGATTATTATTTATTACCTGCTCGTGAACGTGCTCGAGTGTGGGTTAGTGATATAACGAGGTGAAATATGTATTTTCGTATTTTTCCAAAAATTGCATAGAAACCTCTTGTAAAGCCTACTTTATTGAGGCATGAGTTTGACTTGACCGTGACTTACTTTGCTTGACTCTAACTGTGACTATGCGTTGTTTGATGAAAACTTGTTTAATATACGACTGAAGAGCTTTGTATCCATAGTCATGAAAAACATAAGTAAAAAACATATGTTTATCTTGATGGACGCGAAAATATTTGTGTTTAGAATTTGCTTCAATATTATCTTTCTTCCCTCCATCACCACCAGAATACACTTTTTTTTTCCCTCTATAAATTCTACTTATCTTTTTTATAGAAAATTGGATTGCGTTGGGCCGCCAGCTTGCCCGATGTTAAGCGATGATGCGGTCTACGATGGAGCACGCTTGCCTAGAAGAAACCGATTCACTCGTGATTTGTAGACACCCAGATTGTTACTACCGGGAAACTCATTCAGGCAGCACATTCCACAGACTAGCAGTTCGCGTAATAAACGTGGAATCAAAGCGCTTTGTACGGGTTTTCGCAATGTCAACCATAAAGCGGTGACGATTTTTCGTGTCCGCTCTGGCAGTCCGATAGAAAAATGGGCATCAGGAGGGAATTAAATCATGCAGATAAGATCCACTCTTGGACATAACCGCACGATAAGCTAATCAATGCTTTAATGATAATAAGTAAACTTATTTTACGTCAAGAGTCACTCGTAAAAGCGAGATAAAAAATAATAATATATTAGTTTATAAAGCGTTTAAAAATAAAAATCTTTTTTTTTAAATCACACACACATCATCAGCCAATTAACGTCCACTGTTGGACAAGGCATCCCTCATAGAGTGATGCCATAATCCCCACGCTTGGCAGGCGGCTTGGGGATCGCAGTACGTTCACCGTGTACTATTAGGACGCTGCTGCCCATCCTCCGGTGGTGGTCGGTTTTTTTAAATACTTAATTTAAAAATTAATTTAATTTAGTTGTATTACAGTAGTTGGTATAGTTTTTGCCTTCGTTATTTTTTCTATTCTTTAAAATGTATGGTGGTTAGTTTAATCATCTACCCTGCACCAATGACATAAATAAATTGACAGGACATAAATAAATTATGTGGGAATTAATATATTACCACATAATTTATTTGATGGTGATATGATGATGAATCATTAAAAAATCACATTGTTATCCAAAGAAATACGGATTTTATTATATTTAATTATTTAGAAGGTACACAAAACAGGATAAACTCAAGTTATTATTCCAAATATTACAGTTTCGAACTAGAAAGTATCCCAAAATCAAAATAATAATGGTAATGTGTATATGCGTACACAGCACGCCAATCACTCATGAGATATCGTTATCGATAGGCTGAAATAATAATAATTCGCTGTGGTTAAACGCCTAGCCAATCAACCATAAAAAATCTGTTTACTTTCAGTTTCAAAACACTCATATAATGATTTAATTAGATTATTTCTAGGAAACTAAGCTTTTTGAAAAGTTAAACTGACCGAGGGCCAAAGTAGCTAGTCGTTTGTGTTGTATGCAGACAAGGTTTATTTTTAGTTTAAAAAAAAAGAATTTATCAAATTAGTGGTCAAAAGTGAAACACATCTTTATGTTCTTTATATTATAATGTTTGTTCAACGCTTATTTATGAAAATTTGTAGTAGGTAAGTTTAAGGTTATTTTTTAAATAAATAATACCCAAAAAATACATTAACGAATATGAGCCAAACTGTTAAAGAAATTTTGAAGATGTAATTCGTAGAACGTCCACCCACAAGATGGACAGACAATCTAAAAGAGACCGCAGGAAAACGATGGATGCAGGCTGCTTCCAACCGGCCTTTTTGGAAATCGATGAGGGAGACCTATGTCCAGCAGTGGACGTCCTATGGCTGAAATGATGATGATGAAGGGTCGCAAGGGTCCAGTCTTAGTTCAAAGGTACAATAAAATTGTTAGGTACATACGACGTCGACTGTTTTGTCCTACTCTATGTATTTTCCAGCGCGTTTTCCTGCCGCACTACCTGTTCCGTTTTTAATATCGTCGACTTATTGTCCACATCCGTCCGGGGACACATTTCGCTCAGCATTATTCGTACGGGAAAATTAGCGCAGTGCTACAATTTCAGACAGTGAACTTGCTCAAACTGTTTTTAAAATTTAACCAGATCGCATTTTGACAAAAAGAAATGACAAAGTAAGTGAATTTTGGATAAGTGTAAGAAAAGTATAAGAAATAGCAGAGTATGACAAAGAGCGACCTTGGTCATAAAACCGATGACCTTGTACCTTAGCCAAGCACTCGCGTATTACGTGAACCGTGATAATACTAAAAATCTGCGGCTTACGGCAGAATTTCCATGACGGTAGAAGAATCTCCGCCAATTTTCTTACATGTCTCTAATGTTAGGGGTTTTTATTCCTTTTGTAAGACAAAATTACGACCCGGGTATGTCCTAAAACTGCGACCAGAACCACCGGAGGATGGGCAGCAGCGTCCTAATAGTACACGGTGAACGTACTGCGATCCCCAAGCCGCCTGCCAAGCGTGGGGATTATGGCAACACCCCTCTCTATGAGGGAGGCCTTGTCCAACAGTGGACGTTAATTGGCTGATGATGTAAGACAAAATTACCAATTTAAAATATTACTATTAAAATAATGCATTAGTAGTCAAATCAACTGTCCCACTAAGCTCACGTATATAATAAATAAATAATAAATATCTGGGACATTATTGCACACATGGTCATCTTTCCCCAAATTAAGGAAAGCTTGTAATATGGCTGCCAGAGATTATATATTTTTAAATACATACTTAAATAGATATTAACACCCAGACATAGAACAAACACACCACTTGTGCCAATTGTGTGCACTAGCTCGTAAGTGTTTTCTATCTGTATGTAATTTTTATTTCTAGTGTACACAATAGAGAGTTTCTATCTATCTAAACACAAATGTTCATCACACAAATGTTTGTCCTAGGTGGGAATCGAACCCACGCCCTCAAGCGCAAAAGGCAGGTACACTACCAAATGAGCTGACGGATCTGTCAAAGTATTGATAAAAGATAAAAAAAATTACGAACTGTCACCAAACGAAAAGGAATTTGTTTCAATTTTCAGATGTGTTTGTCTCATTTATTTTTCTTGTCACGCCCCGGCAATCGAAAGGCTTATGTTCCATACAATCACGGCAATTTCGCTACCGATCCCGGTAATTGAATATTTGGCTCTGGCAACACTGGGTCGGTGGGTCGAAAGGTCAGTATGGCTGCTACAAAGCTGCTACTTGGACGCGACGCATTCCTTTATCTTGTCGCTCGCTTTGCGTGTTATTTTTTCTAAATTTAGTATGATATTCTATTTTTTTTTTATTATCGGTTTATATTATAACTTAGCAACGCTCGGTTATTATAGCGTTAGAATGACTACTAATGTATACGTAAAGACACGCTCACCAGACACGAAATTTTGTGTACGCATTTCATTATGATAGCCGGTTTTAAGTTTTAACATGAAATTGTTGCTGCACTCTGGGTTGAGTCCTGACTAAGGATCTCTTCAATGGTTAGCAGCACAGACATGAAAATGTTGTCTAAGCATTAATACTCATTCAATTTCACAACCCATCTAAGTGTCACCATGACAGATGACACTGATGACAGAAAGAAAATGTAATCCGCCAGGATGTCATTTTCTTTGCTAAAGCTAAAATATTGTTTTGAAAATGTTTATTTACTACAGTGTTTTTTAGATTTATCGGGACTTATCGCGCAATATTAAAAATTAGTAAAAATAGAAACCTTTCGCTCGAAGTTAAAAAAATATATATACTATGACTAAAATTATCAGCGTCCCTTTTAATATCAATACATCAGTAAAATATGGTAACAATTACTGAGATGTCAAATTTAGTTTAGTTTAGATAATGGTACACCAGAATCGACGTCAATATCTAACTCTGGGCAGAGAGCACGGTAATTAATGCTCCGTCGTAACCTTAGGTACTGTTGTTGCCGTTTTCGTGCAATAAATCCTATTCCTGTATCTATTATGTGTGGAGCCGACATTTGACGGTCATAATCCAGTGTGACTATCATTTTTGGGTTGATTCTGTTTATTTAGCGATCGTTTGTGAAATTAAAACGGAAGGTCAGCTCTTAGTTGATGATGTTTACCCATTTCCGTTGATAATGATTTTCTTTACTAGTAGTCTATCGTCTCTTTCAGAAAGTAAGGTTTGATTTGAGATGTATTTGATTGTTAAGTTCGTAAAAACCTGTCATATTTAGCTTTGTCATTATCTTACTCATCTTGATCAATAGCTAATGTGTATTCCCATAACAATGTACGATTTTAATAAACATCTGTTAAACAAACAAACACAAAAAGTTATACAATTTTCTGTTTGCCACTGGGCACTCTAACATATTTTTTCTAATTTATAGAAATTTTTCTATTTCTTATAAGTTAATATGGCTTTTATCTTACCACGTATAATACTGTATTTACAATATCCCCAAAACGGCCTATCACTTTCTTCTCCCAACCCTCGCAAGTTATCGCAGAGGGAAACAATGTTGCCCATAAGAGAATGGCCGAATTCGGATAATGTCACGATATTACACCATTGGCTGCTTGCCAAGTATCAGGCGCACACTTGAAAAAGATCCGAGATCTAAATTTCGATAGCTGTGCGAAAACATTGCACATATCAAATATCTTAAAAGGATTTTTGAAGTGAAAACTTTTTTAGCCGTGTCTAGATATTATTTTTGGTAGAGGCAAAACTTATGAGTTCGCGTCATCGACATGCTAATGTGACTGTTTTAAGTTTAGGTAGCTTGTGTTTGTGTTTGTTTGTGTTGTGCTTGTGTTTTTTTTTTGTTAGAGATTTACGTTTTCATTTCTTTTGACAGTCCCCATGACTGCTTTTTTAGGAATTCCATAACGTAGTAAAGCAGCATTTTACTAAGAACTGAGAGTTGAAAACATTTAAGCAGGTTTGATACGACCAGGTTTAAATTTGGAATAAAATATATTTTCCTTCTTAATTATGACATTAACAGAGTGGCATTTTAGTTCTGACAAGTTTTCAGATAGTATTAGGCCTATTAGGTTTTATAACGTCCTTTGTAACACCGCCTTTAAGTATTGCCACAATAAAGAAAATAATGTAAATAAGACGGAAACTATCATCCGACACTCAGTTAAAAAGTCTAATTTAATTTAATCAAGGAGAATCATTTTGGTATTCAATAATTTTCAGACCATTAATCGTAGAAATTTATTTTATTTAGCTTTTGTGAAAGCCGCATAAACCAATTTACAGAATAGCCATAACTTTCTAAGCCTAGATCAACTGAAATATTACGGAACTAAATATTATTACTGTGAATCTAATAAAGGTTTTCTCTTCTCGCTTCCCAAATGTTTGTATACGGCCGCTGTCTGCTGAGTGAATTCTTTGTTATCTGCTTCAGCGAGTTTTAAATCACACAGACAGAAAAAGACAGACATTGACGAATCTGTGAAATCGGTTATATACTCGCGAACACAATAATATGAAAACGGCAAAAATAAAAATTCTAACTGTAGAATAATAATTTATTGTAATGTTTTTTTAATTGAGTATAAGTCCGCATTTGACCGCTTTTATTATAAATGCATAATGATTAAGGGGAGAATCCTCATCATGCCAATGTCAGCCACGCAAAGATTTAGTATCAGCTTGATCGTATACTTGCGTATACAAAAAGTAATTGCTAAGATTTTTAAAAATTTCTTTTAATATAATGATAAAATAGCCAGTTAAAACCTTTTCTTCAGAGTTGGAACTCTTGATTTTTCTGATCCGAAGTTTGAGCCTAAAGACTCATTTGAGTTCTGTTCTATAATTAACCATACTCTGTTTTATTGAACAAAACACTACCATTTTGAAATCAAATCAGACAAGACCCAATCTACTTATAACTTTGGCATTTGTTTTAGAAGATAGCGTTTAATATAGCTGTTAAACATGTCTGTCTAATGTAAGTGAAGTTAGAGTCTAATGTCATTAATGATGATTAATCAATAATGATTAATGAATTTTAACCAAAAGAGTATGTAGAAAACTCAAATATTATCAAATCATTTCTCAAGCCAAAAATAAGATTTATTTTTAAAATTTATCATGCATGAGCAAGATTGGTATACTCATAGTATACCGAGATAAAAATTCACTTAAATCAAACCCATTGCATCGCATACAATATAAAACGTACCTTACAACGTACTGTACTGAATAAAATGCAGTATTTCTACGTGTATCGCGTTGAAACATACCGCATGAAAAGCGTGCCTAGACAGAACACGGAAAAACTGTCCGAAGAGGCAACCCTGTGGAACGCTTTAACTTTGAACACCGTAAAATTAAGTGAAACCCAAAAGTGAGCTACGATGGTGCTCGCGTACCCAAAGATATTGCAATTGAAGCAATATTCGTAGCGAAACTGGAACCGTACAGATGTGGAGCGTTGTTGCTTTTTAATTTAGAAAAGCGGAGCAAGTCGAATGCTTTTGCTGGTTCAAATTTTCGGAAACTTTGCAGTTAGTTTTTAATTTTGGTTTATCGTTTTCTGCATTTTCATGTGTATATTTTTGATTTAGTAGAGTGAAGTTTAAACGAGGTTTTCAAAGTTAATTTTGTTACTGAACATGTTTTTCATCACGACTACTGCAGGAATAATATTTTAACGGAGGATCAATTCCTAGTACCAACAATAAAATCTTTTAATTTGAAATAAAATAGCACACTTATTAATTTAGACAGATATTAAGTTTTATATTAAAAATGCTAAAAACTTTATTGCTATATGTAATAAGAGTCATTATGTGATATCTACCTTAAACACTGTATGTGTGTTCATAATATGCAATAATCTATTGAGTATAAAAGTTATTTATTTATAGAAATAACGCAACATGAGTAAAATTAATGTTTTATTCCTTAACTACTCAACTAATTCAATCTTCGTAAATTTTGACACATAAGTAATTTTTTTTTAGGTGGCTGGATAATCCAAGGTACAAACATGAACGAAACTAGTTTAAAAACAAATTTGATTGCACTAGAATATCCAGAGAATAAAATATTTAAAATAAGACCCCAAACCCTCAAAGTGCTAATCCTATAGACGTGTTTGTCAAACGGTGTAACGTTTAGGAACTTGAAACGGCCTGTGTACAAAGTGCATAATTCAGATGTTCCCTACGTGTCACTTGAAATTTCACTCCAAACCAAAGTAACCTCTATTCCATTACTTTTTATTCCATTTTTGTACAACAGCGAGATTGGTCTTTTTATTGCCTAGTCCTAAAAATAGAGTTGGGACAGTTTTTTCCTCCAATTCAGTTTATCAGTTATCTCCATTGAATTGAGATCTTTTATCACGGAGGTTGTTTGATTGAAAACGGACCGGATTTGTGCAAAATGCTATATCATGTTTCTGATATAGAATTAATATTGGATAAGTGTTATTTTCCTTTGTTAGTTCATTTCTGTGTATCAAAAGAGAAACTATGTTTAATATTTTTAGTAAAATTTCATAATATTTGTTATTTATCAAATTTTGTTCACCACTTTTGTTTAAATTATACAATTATATTTATTATTTCTTTTTCTTTGTATGCGGTTTCATTTTAGTCATGTTTGTTTTATAAAAAAAAAAAAAAACTAATTGTCTCTTCACGAGGCATCCTCAGGACGTGTTGACTCTTCGAGCGCTTGGCCGAGAAAGCTCCAGCGCTTTGGTTCCTTTGTTTCAGATTACTTTAATAATTTTAAAACTAAAAAATATTTCAGAATTAATTAATTTTTGTTTCAGGTTACGTTAATTTTCAATTTATGTAATTAATATTTTAAATCAGGCTAGGCAAAATTAAACTCAATTAAATTAACTTTTACAACCAATTTCTATCACAAATTCTTTGTTGCACTTGGGGCGACGTGGAAGCGGAATTACACTAGAAATTCATCAGAAAAACAGTTTTGAAAAAGGACTTCCGCAAAGTAACGCCTGATTCAATCAACTAAATATCTATGTTCCGAATTTTATCGCGCAAAGAAAGCATAGCTCTCTCGATTGCCCGTTGTGTGACTCTGAGTTTTTCCAAAAGGCCAACAGTTAAGGACCACGTCTCAGTACCATATGTCATCACTAGCAACACACACTGGTCAAAGAACTTTGTCTTTAGGCACTGTGGTATCTTGGACGAGAAGATGTCACGCAATTTCCCGAACGCTGCCCATCCGAGTTGGATTCTTTGGGCGACCTCTTTGCCTAAGTTGGACTTACCTAACTGAACAATCTGTCCAAGATAGGTGTAATGGTCAACAACTTCGAGAGTATCGTTCTCAACCACTACCGGCACGGGTACAACATGGACATTGGACATGATTTTATTTAACTGTATTTGTATATAGTCTTCATTTATAATCCTTCCTGAATCATTTCTAGCATTTTGCAATAACCGCCTTCTCAAATCACCGTTTCCAAAGCCCGTGTACTAACTTTGTCATAGATTACTCACAGCGTTGGTGATTGGTCACAGAGCGCTATTAGCTGAATGTTAACGAACCCAGCCACTGATGTCTCACTTCCGTCAGGCGTAGAATAGATCATCGAAATAAGATCATCATCATCTGAGTTGAGTTATTTCAAGAACCTATTGGGCATTTTGATTTTAAGTCTTTTTGGTTTTCTGAACCAATGGTTGTCAACGAGACCCTATTAATAAGCCTGCGCTGTCTGCCTGTTCTACCTATTAGCGGCTGTATCTATTTAACCGTAATAGAAATCTACTGAAAACTATTTTATTATGTACAACTTAATAATTAATCTATTATTATTATGACACTTTATTCGATGAAATTCTCGGGTCTAGCCCGGACATTTGGTAGGCATTGGTGGAGCCGAAGCCAACACCAAGAGGCCCTGTTGAATATAAAAAATACAATTATGGAATATGTATAAAAACTACGTATAATAACATATCTATAGAATGAGAAACGGCACCTGCCTTATCCTGTCTCATCTCAAAATATATTAAGGCAGGTGATGACTTGCCACCCACTGAATGGGCCCCCCATAAAGGCTGCCGTATCTTGGCACCGGAGGGGCAACATCGGCGTGGGTGGCTTAGGGTGTAGAGAGGTGTGCTGCACTTTCACTAAGAGCTACTCGCGGCGTTATGCCCTTTAACACTTCCACCCTGGAGCTTAGGTTGTTAGCTCTTGCGGTTTCCACCCCTGGACGGCCGGTTAAGGCAAGCCGGGGTCAGGGGTCTCATTTAGCCCCATGGAATCGGCCCCATTATTATTATTATTTTTATTCGGTAATAGGCTTGCGTTTGACCGCCGACTCGCCTGATGTTAAGCGCGATGCGGTCTACGATGGAGCACGCTTGCCCAGAAGAAACCGATTCATTCGAGATTTGAAGACACCCAGATTGTAACCTTCGGGGAACACCCATTCCGGTAACCTATTCCACAGATTCCAAGCCGCCTGCCAAGCGTGGGGATTATGGCAAAACCCCTCTCTATGAGAGGCCTTTGTCCAACAGTGGACGTTAATTGGCTTATGTTGGTTGGTTATGTTGGTTTATGTGTGATGTGATGTGATTCCACAGACTAGCAGTTCGCACAATAAAAGTGGAATCAAAGCGCTTCGTACGGGTTTTCGGAATATCAACCATGAAGCGGTGTCGATTTTTCGTGCCCGCTTTGGCAGTCCGATAGAAAAATGGGCATCAGGAGGGAATTAAATCATGCAGATCTGATGCACACTCTCCGAAATGTATCCGATAAAAAACTGATAGACTAGCAACTTTACGCCGATGCTCAAAACTAAGAAGTTTAGTCTGAACCAGGGATTACAAATAAATAGAAACCAAATAAAAAAATTCAAAGAATATGTAATGTAGAATAATCTAAGAGATAATAATAAAATATAAAAGTTATAAATAAATCGGTGTCTCCTCTCCATACAACATACGTAGTTTTTAACCGACTTCCAAAAAGGAGGAGGTACTATGTTCGTCTGTATGTTTTTTTTTATGATAAAAATAATAATACAATCGTCAAACTTGGTATGATTAGTGCATGCTTTTAAATAAAATAACAAATAATAAACACTGGCCAAGTGCAAAAGTTCTGTATTCATCCTCTTTTCCCTCTGTAAATCTGAATAATTTTGCAATATTAGTACTTATTTTTATTCGTTTTCTTTCATAATGTTAGTAACCTACTATGTTTTTCTAAAACCGGCTTTCTCTTCTCATTAACCTCTTATGTTATGCATGATGGAGTTTTTATCTTTATATTTTAGTGCAGGACTGACTGACTGACTTCAAAGTCTTTATATATATCAGTAATTGAAGTACCAGGGAGTGTGCGAGACTAAAGACTTCTGCACGGTTCGAGTTGCCAAAGGGAACTATTTGCAACTTGCAATATAACCTGACACAGGTGTATAGTTTAAGTGTCGTATTTGCTAGTCTGTATGTTTTGTTACATCTCTGTTCAGGACCATTTTATGTTCAAAAAATTTCAACATTTATCCGTATATCGGCCATATTATACATAAGTTTCAAGAGTATTTATTTGGCTAGTTGCGGCTAGCAACGAATTCCATAAAAAGTTTTTGAAAAGTATATAATACTAGCTGTGCTCCGCGGAATCACCCGCGTGGTGGTGAAAATCGGTGATGATGATGATGATGAAAAGTAGCCTTTGTGTTAATCCAGGACATATAAGCAATGTATATTCCAAATTTCATACAAATCCATCCAGCCGTTTCTGCGTGATTGAGTAACAAACATCCATCCATCCACCCATCCATCCAAACATTCACTTAATAATATATGATATTACTGTGATTTAGTTATTTTTAAACCTCCATTGATAAAAGAGCCGATAATTTTCATATAATTCAGCTTAAAACAAAGTCGATTAAGTCACCTTTCAAAAAAAATATATATCAAAATCAGTATAGCCGTTTGGGAACCACGATGCCACAAAAAATCTAAGACATTTTTAGTTTTGTAATCGTAAACATTCAACTCTGTGTAAAATAATACGAAGATAAGTATAAACAGTACAGCACTATTGAACAGTACCTCAACTCAACGCCTCCTCTTCAAAGCGCTGCTTACCCGTAATTAGTTTCGTACAATTTTAGACTTTATTGCCGGCTTGTCATCCCTTGGCACGGTAATGGCTTCCGGTGTTAATTTATACACAACGCGAAGTAAATTATGGTTATTACTCGTCAGGTGCACGGGGAGATGTTTGCCGAGTTACTGGAGATGGATAGGGCTCAACACAATAATACAGTAGGTATTTATTATTACAGCCTGAACACTAAACGAACTCCGCTTATGTAAAACGATCCTAAACCCGAGGGGTCATTGAACTTGGAGACAAGGGTCTGATGATGGTGCTGGATGGTTAATGGAAATGTTGATATGTGACTCGTTAAAACCATTTAAAGACTCACATACCAACAATTCCATTAATCTTCCAGTTCCATCATCAGACCCTCATCATCAAGTTTAATGACCCTTCGGGTTTGGGCCAATTGAGTCTAAACTTGAGGAGTTTACTAGTTGCCATTTGTTCCACTATCTACCTCCTCGCTCTATCACCAGCTAAGTTCAATGGTACCAAAAATATTATCGTTTAGATCACATGTACTTGCAATCTTATAAATCTATGCAACAATTAGAAGTACGCTAAAATCGATTTGTTTGTTAATTTAGTTACCAATGAAACGTGATAATTATTTGATTATTATAATTCGACTTAACTCGATTGTTTTAGTAATAATCGCAAAATTTCTTGAAGCGAGGATTTTCTTCAAATTAAATATGAAAATATGTACTTAAAATTAAATATGACCAAGTGGTATTTGTGACGCTTAACCAGGCGATGCCATCGCATCCTAAACAACGAATGACGACTGGTTTGGCTCAGTGGTAAGCACGTCTGCCTATAAGCAAAAGGTCCTTGGTTCAATTCCAAGCCTGCCAGATATTTGAATGAGGAATTTTATATATCTGCTCTGCATTGTGAGAGTCGCGGGCATCCAGTGGATGTAGATGGCAGGATGTCGTTCAGTGTGGAGGTTAAAGGGGGAGGCCTATGTTCAGCAGTGGACGTTTTTTGGCTGATGATGATGATGATATATCTGCTTTATGTCTGAGTGTTAGTTGTCAGTGTCTTTGTGTGTATTCCATGGTATCCTTAACACAGAGAATCCTAGTCAGAGGCTATGAAAAAAACAATGCTCATACACTGTTTGCTTCCACCCGAAAATTTTAATAAAAAAAGAAATTAGGAAAACTCGCTTTACCATTAGATATTTAAAGTAAACTCAAAATACGCGTTACCATCACTCAGATATTTAATTCAGAAGAAAGTCAAAATCCGTGTTCCCATACAGTGCCGTAAATAGGGCTGTGCCAGCGGTGCCCAGGCACAGGGCGCAGACTCTGGAGGGACGCAGAAATGACCACACCAGGACCAAGTTTTGTTTTCAAGGGCGCAATTATAGAAGCTGGCACCGGGCGCATAAAAGGCTAGTTACGGCACTGTTACCATATAACTCAGTTATTTAATGAAGAGTTGATTTACTGTGGTTATACTGTAGTCAGGAAGTCACGCTGCCCTTTGTTGTCAGAGGTTACATTTTCGCGAAAAGTCTATGCAAATTAAATGCGAGATGAGAGTAACTTAAATAATATAGACTTGACGGAACTCCATGGAAAGTAGGTAATTTTTGTCGCCTCTTTACATTTACGGGATGTTTAGAGAGGGGTCGTGCCTTCAGAGAGTTTTTGAGTTATTTTGGCCACATAGTCCATGAGCCTGGTGACAACATCCAAAAAATGATCGTCAGCGGAAAAATAGAAGTTAAGAGACTAAAAAGAAGGAACTCAATGTGTTGGATAGATCAAATCCGCACCATACTCAACATTAACGTTGCCGAAGCAGTTCGTGCTGCTGAAAGCCGGAGCAGACGATGGAATATCGTAAAGGAGAAGTTGATGCTCTAAATGCACATGACTCCCAGCATTTGGGAATCAAGGAGGGAGGAGGGGAGGAGATTTTGTGATTTTTTTAACAGCTCCTGGGGATCGCAGCCCTGAGCATTTTATATTAATTTCAACTTGATACCTCGTCGTGTTCCTTAGAAATATGGTCTTGACAGACAGACTGATAATGAAGTGATCCTTAAAGGATTTTTCCCTTATGAGGTTCGGAACCCAAAAAAGAACAATAAATAAAAACGGTTTAAAACGGGTGTCTACAACTACCTCTCCTGAATGGCAAAAGTATCTTCAAAACGGGTAGTGTTGCACATTATTATGTCCATGATTAAAACTTACTATCAAGTGAACATCATGCCTATTTGCAGCTCTTTTTCCTAAAAAGACATAAATTATGTATTTTAATGTACATAAATTCAACTTCAATGCAATATTATGCATTAAAAGTTTTGTGTCTATTTCATGAATTTCCAGGCACATTCTCTGAATAAGCGAATGTGGCATTTGAATTTCATGAAGTATTATTAAAGTTATAGTTGACTCTAATGCTTGGTCAAATATTATAGTTCTGTGATAAATTGAGCAAATCATTTCTTTATAGTAAGCGCCATGCGGCTTGCCCACCATAACTGGGAAGCTGGGTAGTGAAACTCTACCGCAGTCAGTACCAGAGTTGTAGGTGTCAGGGAGACACCTACAACTCTGGTGTTCACAAAATAAACACCGGCCAATTGTGAGTCGGTCTTGTGCACAGAGATCGCACCAAAAAAATACCATTTCTTTCATTCAGTATTTCTTTTTATAAAAAGAACGGCAAACAAGCCTCCTGTCCGCCTGATGGTAAGCAAAATCACCACCTATGGACACCTGCAACAGTAGCGGTGTTAATCATGATTTGTCAGCCCGAAGAGATAGATAAATGTAGACACCCTTTTTGAAACGCTTCATGTTGAAGGTCGGCTGGAAGACTTTTGGGGGGAGGATATTCCACACCTTGCAGGTCCGCGGAATATAATTACTTTTCAGTACAAGCAATTTCCAGGCTGTTACGAGCTTTCATTAGAGCATAAAACGGAAAAAAAAACTTACATTCTACTAAATCGTCTTTGTTTCGTAAATTTTTTCTATAGAGAAAATTCTGCCCTATCGTGTTTTGAACCACGGTTTTATCTCAAACACAGATGTATCTATGACATGTATTTTTTCCGGCTCAAATATTGTTATTTAACTATTTAAAATTGATTGAAAAACTGTCAAATTTGGTATAACATCCCGTTAAGTACACCGAGCTTCTTGGAAGCGAGTTTGGCTTTGGCCAAATGACCCCGAAACTGGACCTCACTAGGAATGTTAAAAATCTTTTCGGGATCTTTAGATCGGCCTGACTGGCACTTGACTGGCATTTATTGTTTTACTTTAGAGAGTGTATCTATAATCATGCTTAAAGTTCGACGCTTGTATCGTACGTAGTACCATTTTTACACTAGAGCAAAGACGAAAATACGTTATGTACAGGTAGCTTTACCCACGATACAAATTAGTGTGAAGATAATTTCCAACACACCAATTTTCAAAGTTGCATTAACAAAACTTAGGTTCGTGGGACACCAACTTCACTAAGATACGACATTTCACTTTTATGACATTAGTGTGACATGGGGTTCTTCAAAAAGGCTGTTAATAGAGTCTTTTAGGGTCGGCAACATGATGTTTCAGGTATTCACAGGCGACAGTAATCACTTACCATCAGGAGGCCCGTTAGTTTGTTTGCCTATGCCATAAAAATACCATTTAACACTGTTTTAAACTATCACGGTTATTCACTACAGTTATATGATTATTTACGGGATATTTACCGTGGTAAGGTTAACATGGTGCATGTAACTGCGCCGAAATATCGGGAGCTCCTTCCACAACCTTATCACGGTATATATCCCGTAAATAATCATAATTATAACTGTAAATACCATTTACTTCCAAAACCATAATGTTTTTGTCGATCAAAAGTTTCAAAGTAGCAAAAGTTAAATTAGCGTATTAAATTAAAGTTTTCTCAATTTGAAAGGCCGGTGATCTGATTATGGAGGCAATAACAGAACTTTGCCAATATTCAAAACCTTGGATCTTTCGAAATAATCGGTAAAGGTAGAGTATGGGGGAGTTAGACCGAGCTTGTTGCTCTACTAATATCTGTCCGAGTAACCACCATCACACCCAGCTGAAAAGGCAGGTAACCTATCTCTATTTGGTCTTTTTTAACCGAATAGAATAAACTTTTACTGTGCATAACTGTGTCAACAAAGGTCTTAAATATTATAAGCATCAACAGTCACTATCCTTACGGACATATAATAAAACCGACTTCAAAAAAGTAGGAAGGTTCTCAATAGATCCGTATTTTATTAACTTTTTACTGAATAAATGAGCTTGCACTTACCACCACTATGTCTGGTCTCTGTCCCATCATTTTCTCTCATATATATAAAATGCGATGTGTGTATGTATGTCTCTTTTGGACTCCAAAACGGCTGGACCGATTTTAATGGAAGTTTCAGTGGAAGATAGCTGATGTTATAAGGAGTAACTTAAGCTATTTTCATCATCATCATCATCACCTCTCAGGTGAAACAGTGGGGCGCAGCTAGTCTATAAAATCAATCTATCTTTTCATAATCGTACTTCGACAAAAACTTTTTTTTTAAAATAATTTGATAAAGACCGCCGAATGCGGTTGAAACTAGTCAGAGTAACCGGCCTAATCTTACGTGAGTAATTCCCGTGTAATACTTACAAATAAAATGTGTGAAAACCAGGTAAGTTTCTATAATAAAACAAGGACAATAATAAAAATTTACATACTTATTTCCTTACCTTTATAAGTTTAAAACTCACATACCTGTCTAGGTTTTACCTCAAAGAGGGGGGGGGGGGCAGTTGAGAGAAGAGTGGGTGATTCCCCCTCATGGCTTGGAAAGTTAACGCCAGAGGATTATACTTCTAGTTGTATTAAAATTTATGAGCTACAGTTGCTAAACCGTCCGTGTTTTGACTGAGTTATGGTTTCATCGGAACTGGCTGGTGGTGTGGTTGGTTTATGGACTTCATTAGCGATATATAGTAGCAGGTTAATTACATAGGTAACCTGGGGCCTTGGTGATTACGAAAAGTTGCGTTACGAAAAGGTGCGTTAAGGCTATGAGCCTTAACGCACTTAACCTCTCAACAAATCAACAATTTTACCGTTCAGTCAGCCGGTTCAGCCAAGAGGTATGAACACAAAACAGTACCGTGTTTTAGAAGGCTGATTAAACTCGTAAGCTGCAAACAAACTATCGGACGTGTCCGTAAGTGCACGAAAGCTGTGCACCGTTGTTCGGACGCGTCTTCAGCTGGCATAAACATCCAGCGCGCCAGAACGCCTTCAGACGTCCGATCGGTTTAGGTTGCCCCAATGTCACGTCCGTGATTTATGACCGACGATAGTATACAGTTTAGTGCGATTGCTTTAGCTGCGGCTTACGGACGCGTCCGATAATTTGTTTGCAGCTGTACTTGACTCGTAGGTTCTATTTATACACCTATTCTCAACAGATCTGTATAAAAAAATTATATTGCCGTTTATTGACCACACGAAACTCAACGAGCAATCTGTATTTATACAATTCAAAGTCCTGACTGAGATATCAACGCACAGCCTAAACTGCTGGTCCTAGAGACATGAAATTTGGAGGGTGTATTTGTAGGTGCATCTACTAAGAAAGGATTTTTCCGAATTCTACCCCTAAGGGGGTGAAAATGGGTAAAAACCTTAAAATTCGTTTTTGAAGTTACAGATGTGAAAATTGGTATTGGAACAGTAATAATATAGATCTCAATTTTAAAAGTATAAAAAATATATTATATTGCATTTTAGGGGTGGCACTCCTACATATGAATAGGGGATGAAAAAATTTTTTCACTCCAAAATCCAAAAATAAAAAATAAAATTGATTTCGCGCGGTTCGCTGGGCCGAAAGCGGCCCGCGAGTTCGAGTGTCAAGGAAAGGTGACGTACAAACAAAAAAAAAAAACAGATAACTAGCACTGAGACCCAAAGCGTATAAATATTTAATTTAATTCACCATTTAAACATCTGCCAGGCCGGGATCTAACCAGAAACCTCCTACTCATAAGGCACATGTGTTAGTACTTAGCCAACTTAGCCATACCGGTTGTCAATAGCCAGGATGAAATATTTATATCGTCCTAAAATATGAGTACCTACTTTGCAGAGAAATCGATTATATTTCTCTCAACGCGGGCGAAGCCGCGGGCGGAAGCTAGTATAATATATTGCTCTACTAAATATAATTATAGAAAATAGTATTGATGGGAAGATAAAAGCTATGAAAATGATGATATGAAAAAACGTCTCCGACCTTTGTCTGGTAAGAAATCTGATGAGCAAAAAAAAAATGATTTTAATGTTCCTTAGTATCGTAAAATTTCGCTAAAAATAATTTAAATAATTCTTTCCATACAATGTTTGCCTGGAAGAGGTCGCTTTTGGCGATAATGCCGCCACTTGTGGCACTCGCTCGTAATTGTTTTCTATTTGTTCGTAATTTTTATTTCTGGTGTACACTGATGAATAACTGATAACCGATGGGGAAGAAAGGTTCTTGAGTGGAGACTGCGAACCGGAAAACGCAGCTTAGGTAGGCCTCCCACTAGATGGACCGACGACATTGTGAGAGTCGCGGGCATCCAGTGGATGCAGGCGGCAGGATGTCGTTCAGTATGGAGGTTCAAGGGGGAGGCCTATGTTCAGCAGTGGACGTCTTCTGGCTGATGATGATGATTAAGTCAATGTTTTCATTTCATATACATTTGTACATGACTAGGAACCGTTTACACTCATTATTTTAGGAATTATTGAATACTTATTACATTTTTAATAGTATTATTCGTAAAGTAAAAAAAGTTAATCACAATCTTTATCAGATCTGTGAAGTTAAATGGTAACTTTCGTTAGTTTCTTTATTCATGTTTCACTCAACAATAAAGCGTGCATAAGCGGAATAACGTGATTTTTAGCATAGAGATATTCGGGAGCAGAAGAGAATAACAAATTGAATTATTTATTTCGGAAAATGTACGGTTCCTGTTCCCTCACGCAGATGAAACTGCGGGGATTAGTTATTAGAACTTGATCCTGTAAAGCGGAATTTTCTTAATACATACGATACGTCTTATAACGATTTATCTTATTCAATTTTTCTTAGTATAGATAAGTACATCAAACCTCTTTAAAGTCTCATAAAACTGAAGTGCAGACACAACGCAGTGAGGCGAGAAACCTTAATCTAGCTGCAAATATTATTCATTAAATTTATTGATCACTCAGCGACGGCGGTGAAGGTAGATTAAGTTTCTGTTGATCCAATCTTTCGAATTGCTGACTGAAATGAAAGGAATGGATCAACATTTTAGAGCAGTTGGCTTTTTATCATTGAAAAATTTATGTTTTGCAACTACGGTCTGTTTAGCTTTCAAACAAGTAAAACAATAAAATGAATATGCTACGTGCGAAAACGTAGTTCTTACTCGACGACCAACGCAAAGCCAAGAGAAGGTACGTATTGTACCTACCATATTCTGACAAATAAATGATTTGATTGTATAAAGCGCATAATTATGTATACCTACAAATATGTCAGAGCCGGTAGTTAATATAATTTATTCGAATAGCAACACTTCCCGTACGTCATAGATAGCACACGTTTTGAATAGTCTGTGACACTAAGAATGAATCTGAGACCGAATAAGTGAGTGAGAGAGTGTGAAGCTCAGTGTCAATGTGTTAGCGGTCATAGTAGTGCGTTAGTTTGCTCGAGAATTACTTGTTCTCAAGACAGCGCCTGCGCCGAGTGCGCGCACTGATAGATTCAACAATGAATCCGCGACATGTATGCATGTTAGTATGTTGCTTCTTAAGAACCTTCTGTGTTATTACTCTACCTATTTTAATAAATGAACTATCGATATATTCCTTCAAGTTAAGAGATAGTCACGTGATGTCGTAATATTTACAAGATGGCGACATGTATAATAAAGAAATTTGTGAGAAATTTGTCAGAGTATAATAATACGTCAAAATACAGTAATGTGGTTTTTTTTTATAGAAACAAACTTGTTTATTAAGAAGATATATTCTCCGAGTTTTGTGGAAAATGTAACGCTTTCAAAAAAGCTACGAGTAATTTGAGTAGCTCAAATTATGCCGTCGCCGTTTTCTTTATGTAATAACAATCCTCAACCGCTAAATACAGAGTTACATTTAATCCGTTCATATTATCTTCCGCGTATCTGATATCTTGGATCAGCTTAATTAAAGCTGAAGGCAAACATTGCCGTCAGTTGCAATTATACGCACTGTTTTGTCAGATTAGAAAATTTATTTAATACTATTTGAATCGTAGTTCGCTACTACATAGTGCCTGAACACTATGAAGAGTCTGTTCAGAAACAGGGATTTGATTCTGGTTGAATGGACAAATATCTCACTAAAAACACGCAAATTCAATCAACACAACAACATAATGATAGGACAGCTCATGATAGCTGAGTTTGACATTTTCCATATGGCAGAGGTATATTGCCATTAAAAGTCTCTGGCAGCCATATTACAAGCATTGATTAGTTTGGGGTCAGAAGACCGTATGTGCAGAAATGTCCCAGATATTTATTATTACATACTTATTATTTTATCGAGAAAAATTTCACCAATAATGTTTCCTAAATTACATTGAACTTATATACATTTTCAATCATTTATAATCAAAATATTAATTTGGACTGTTATGTGAAATTGATGCAACGTAAACCATTGCCGTGAAAATTGATGCAACGCAAGCCAAGTTGATGACATAAATAAACACTTATATATCCAGTATGACAATACAACAATACTCACATTTAACAGGAGTATATTCATCTTCCAAAATAAAAGGCAACAATTTCTCCCTCGTCCGTACCTAGCAGCAAACTACCGACGTTTCACGTAGGAACGAACAAAGCTTCTTATCTGTATTACTTGTTTAGCAAGTTCGGTTGCGGTTGGTGTTGCCAGGTAGGTACTGCTACATACTTTCTGGCAGAAATTCTGTTCATCTGGAGTCTGACGCAGATTAAAAAGATGCAAGCTAGGAACTCTCCTTCTTTCTTTACCTGGCTTTCGTGGTTATGTCCCACATGGTGGTGGGGAGCCTTTTTTCTCTTTTTACTACTAGACCTCCAGCTAAAAAACGTAGTTTTCTTTGGATTGAATTGGTGACAACTTCAATTTTTTTTACACTCACTTCACTTGTAACTACAAGTGAAGTGAAAAACAAGTGAAGTAACTACTTCACTTGTTATTGTTGAAAAACAAGTGAAGTAACTACTTCACTTGTTTTCGTTGTTATTTCAGATGACAAGAAAATAATTCGGTTCCATAGAACTGACCTGATGATGGATATTGGAACTCTTCAATGGCTACTAGAAAAACCCACGAGCTTGGGATATTTTTGTTTGTTTTAACGAATTCCTTAAATTACAACTGGTGACGAGGATCCAATGATAACTCTTTATTAAAAAACCACAGAAACATAAATAACATTATTTATAACAATAAAACTATTATACAGGCTTTTAACAGGCGGTCTTATCTCCTAAAGCGCCATCTTCCAGGCAACCGTGCACGTAAAATAGTGGCCTTCACTAAAATAATTCAATTGTAAATAGCTATGATAATAACACACAATCATTAATTAGGCTATAAATAAATATAAAATACACAATACATAGATTATATGATGTAACCATCATACTATACCCCCCATATTTAATAAATATATACTAAATAAACATTAATTAACATACTGTTATCATAGATACATACACATAATTATTCATACATACATGTATACGTTTTTGATACATAGAAGTTTGAAAATAGATAGCTAGGGCTTGAAGAAGGTTTCAATAGCTACCAGTTTAACCCCTCGAATTTGGGCCCTTGCTTACATGAAAGTTTTTTTTTTTTAGTTTATAAATATTTTTTTAGTAGAATACAAATATTAATTTTAAATGGCAACCTCATCCACCCAGATGTAGGAGGTAAAGTTCAGATAATTACCTATTATAGTGAGCAGCCCGGGGCTACGCACGTTACCTGTAAGCGGAGAGCGTACTTACATAATAGTTAACAAGGGTAATATCGTACTATTAATATAAACTAGTTGTGATACACGGACCAAAAAACAGCGCCATCTCTCGTAGAATAGGTGAATTACTACTTAAGTTTTCACGTCTGACGTGCAGTCCGATGTGTTTTTATTTTTTTGTGTGGACTATTAGTTAATTTGTGTCGCTACAAGTTTCTTAAATGTGTGTGAAAAACTAACCTAACCTATAACTATTATGAACTTTAATCAACCCATTTAAGTCGTACGTCAAAGTTCTTAGTTCACGTTCCAAATGAAATTCTCCTACTGAATTTTGTATCTAACTGCACGTGTGTTAATCTGGCGAAAAGATTCAAGTTATAAACTTAATGGGTGTTTGTTTGGAACAAGTTAGAGCATCGTTGAAGTTTTAGAACTTTAGTTTACTATTTTTATCTCTTTTTTTTATTCATTGTATCTGCCACATTCAGTGGTGATATTTATCAGATATATTATAGTAATTTTTTACTGGAAATTAAAATTTATTTGTATTAATTATTTCTTAGGGTTTTAAAATCACACATTTAAAATTAGAACAACACATGATAAAGTTATATGATTATTTACGGGATATTTACCGTGGTAAGGTTGTGGAAGGAGCTCCTAATATTTCTCCTTCCCTATATCCTTCCACAACCTTACCACGGTAAATATCCCGTAAATAATCATATAACTGGAGTAAACCACCGTGGTAGTTTAAAACAGTGTTTAACACACGATAAAATTCATTATATGTGCTTAATTTCAATGTTTTTTTTTATTATTACTCAAATTTTATTTTAATCACATATATCTTTATCTATAAGGAAGGGTTAGATCTATCTAACCCTTCCTTTCCTTTGGTTAGGCAATTTTTTTTTCGTACGTATAGTTAATTATATTAAATTGTTAAAAAAAACTCAGAAACCTGGTTTTGACGCGTTCTGATAAAGGTAGAAGGAACCGTTTTTCTTTTAATTATTTTCAGGAGAAACATTTCAACAAATTAAATTTCCTAGTATTGAAAACTCATTAAAGAAACATTAATCAGTTAAATTCGACCCGTCAGAGTTAGGAAAAAAACTCGCAAGAGAACTTTTCAAAGGCAATGGAAGTTACTGAAGCGGAATTATTTTTGCCGTAAAGTTTTTTTTTTTAGTTTTATCCGCTTTGCAAAGTTTTGTTAGATGTTATACAGGGTTGGCAGGTGTTTGGATTGTTTTATGAGACTTTGCAAAGGTTATATAAAACGTTGAAAGTATAATAATATGTACAGATTTTTGTCAGAAAATAGCTTTGAAATAAGTATTCGTCGGTGATACTGCAAATAGTGCTATGTCACCATGAACTGATTTTATAGGAGAGAGCAAAAACTGTTTTACTTGCTAAATATTAGCCAAGTGTATAATATTTATGTCGTGGTGTTATATCGTTAGTAAGATCCTTAGAATAATATGCAAATCAATTCTGTGAGTTGCTTTGATATGATAATAACTTAAGTATATGTACTTATATTATTTCCATTTAATAGGTATATGTTTTTTAAAAATCGTTTAAGGTTACGTGACAGTAGCTCGTAAGTTTAGCTTTTAACTGACTTCAAATAAGACCTCTTTTTTTTTAAGTCGGTTAGTATATTTTTTTTGTTACCTCAGAACTCCATCTTTGTGAACTGACAAAACAAGTGAGCCACTTGTTTTGTCAATAAAAACCGACTTCAAAAATATATGAATAACGTAAGTGCCTGTAAAATTTGAAGGTTGCCCTCGATTTCCTTGGGATCCCATCATCAGATCGTGACAATGCGACCAAATTGGAAGTATACCCTACCATATTTTTTTTGGAGTTTACTCCTTAAGAAACGATTTGAGTTATAAGGCCCGGTACGGAAATTTTATGAGGAGTAAAATCAAGTGTAACACGAAAAGTTGAGGCGTTACGTAGAAAGAGACAAACATATATATCTGTAGGATTGAACGTGTAAAAGAATGAGATGGAATCTTAGGCGCGAATTGAACGTACTCCCGTCCATACGAACGTGGCTTACGTCGTGCACAAGCAAATTATGACATTATGACAATATTATCTTTGGCTATAATAATGGATTAGATACATTATATACTAAATATAGACACACATAAGTACATAACTTTATAATATTAGTGTTAAGCCTGGTTACTGTTTAGCGAATAAAAGAAAATGTACATAATGCCACTAAATTATCTCTAGATAATATACAGGTAAATAGGTGGCACTGTACTGTATAGTGCATTCCCAAATGTTCGGCTCGCTCCGACTGCTGACCCGAGATTGATGTTCAATACGTTACAAAAAGTGGTCCAAAGTTAATTTAACGTTTCAAAAGTTTCCTTCTTCGTGTTTCTTTTTGTAATTTATGTTTAGATCTTTGAACAAATGTTCAAAGGTTTTGTTGGGAAATACTTACACCGCTGTTTGTTTTTAGTGGGTTTTCGTTGCTCTGTTGAAAATTTATTCACATACTAATGTTTTACAACATTTTCATTTTCATTCAAATAAGTTTTCAATAACTGAATTAATGTATATAATATAATTAATTTTTAAGGATGTTATTTTCTTTATAATTATACAGCTTGGACCTTAAATGAGTACATTTAATAATTGTAAAACTTCAATATCTAAGTCATTATAGTTATAGAAATTTATTACCTATTTTAAATATTATTTTATATTTTTCTTTTCTTTGGCTACTTATTGGCATAGTAATCAAGATATTTAATTATTTTTGCCTAATTTTAAAATGCCAAATAAAATCAACCAGAAATATATTCTGGTTGATATTCCAAAAACCCGTAGATACGAAGCGTTTTGATTCCACTTTTATCGTGCGAACTGCTAGTTTTTAACCGACTTCCAAAAAGGAGGAGGTCCTCAATTCGAGCTTGTTTATTTTATTTTTTATGTTTTTTACCTCAGAATTTTCGACGGGGTGAACCGATTTCGATGATTCTTTTTTTATTTGAAAGTTGATGCTTTCCGTGTGGTCTCATTTCAATTTGGTCCAGTTAGTCCGTTTTCCTATTGATAATTATTGGAATGCGCTGCCTGAATAAATGTTCCTCGATAGCTCTCGATAGTTACAATCTGGGTCTTCAAATCACGAGTGTATCGGTTTCTTCTAGGCGAGCGTGCTCCATCGTAGACCACAATATCATCGCTTAACATCAGGATAAATGGCAGTCAAATGCAAGCCTACTCAAAAAAAAAAGTTTACCAAAAGGCAGACTCTTGTTTAGAAGACTTCTAGACTTTAAAAGTATATAGACTTCGTAGACTTCCGTAGGCCTTTGCTTCGCTCAGTCAATAAGCCTGATTATGTCTCGAGGCTTCCATGCAAAAATAAGCACGTTGATTAAAACCGTCTGAAAACATCGCAAAGATAATATAATTAGCGCTTCGAAAAGCAAACATTAAGGCCGAGCATCTTGGATACTATACACAACAAGATTGCCAATTAAGTTAGAAGCGCTTTAATAACTTCTACGTTTGTTAAGAGCTTAAGAGGTATTTAGACTTGAGAGAAGTTGTTTCTTGCAAGAAAATTTGTAAATCAAAGTATTAAGAAAGAGACGTGTTAACATTTTTCTTCACAGCAAGGCGTAACTGTGCACTTTATGACCATACAATGTGGCGACATCTTTTGTTGAGTACCTGATGGACCTTCGCCTGATTGTAGACCTCATAACCGGTCATTGCAGATTGAATAGCCACTTGTATAAACTTGGAGCCACGGACAGTCATGGCTGCATAAAGGAGAACGAAACTGTAGAGCATGTGCTGTGGCATTGTGAAGCCACAGAAGAAACTAGAATCACTACCGGGTTGCATGAGGCATTATTAACTTCATCATCCACGTCACCACATCAGCTAGACTGCTTTTCATCGTCATTATGCACAACTCCATTTACGCCACTGGAGCAACTGTGCCAGCGCCCCAGATAGCGCCTCACTTCGATATTTCAAGAAGTTGGGTTGGCTCGGGTAACTGCTGGTAGGGGAAATGCACAATACACCCCAAGCGGGACGTCAGTGCAGGAATTATCGCCTTCATCTCGAATAAGATCTTTTGTTGAGTAGTAATAAACACCGGCCAAGTACGAGGTGGACTCACACACCGAGGGTTCCACACCCAAATAAGAGTTTTCTTTCATTCAGTCCGAGATCTTCAGCGTGCGCTCACGACTCGCATTTGGGCGGTGTTCATTATTTGTTTTACTTTAGATTGTGTACTATAATCATGGCAAGTTTGACGTTTGGTAGTCATGTGGCAAGTTGCACATCTAATTAAGTCAAATCAAGTTTACGCTGTTAAGAAGGACACCGAACCTATAAGTACAAGGTTATATTTAATTAACTAGCCACCTTTTAAAGGCAGTTTCTGTAACAAGCTACTCATATGTCATAAAAATCAAAATTTGTTTCTACGACTTGATAATTTGCAACAAAAAAAAACAGCCTATTTCATAAATTTTGTTTCAGATTAATGAAATTTTTCTATGAAACACTTAATTTTGTTTTGCAAAATATCAAAAATCGTAGGAACAAAAGTCGTTGCTTATGGTGTACAGAATAAATAATTATTTAAAAGTAAGCCTGTAAGCAGCGTAGGTAGGTCTCCACTAGATGGACCGACGACATTGTGAGAGTCGCGGGCATGCAGTGGATGCAGATGGCAGATGTCGTTCAGTGTGGATGTTAAAGGGGGAGGCATATGTCCAGCAGTGGACGTCTTCTGGCTGATGATTATGATGAACCCTGAATGTGGTATAGCAAAATAGCTTGCAGAAGCTGAGTTTAGCGAATTTATTTTTCTTGGATATCAATTAAGACGTTTATGTTAGCTGCTTTATAGTAATTAAGTATGTTAGAATATTATATGCCTGCCTATTCGCTGGAAGCGCTTTCAAGGAAAATTTATTATGATAATAAGCTATAAGCAATCTTTACTTAGACTCTGTTTATGAGTGAATATTTTGTATCTATATATGCTATATATGTCTATGCTATCTTGTTCAAGTTTAAGCTATCTTTTTTTTATCTAGGAATAGTCATGCGTTTGACCGCCGAGCGATGATGCGGTCTACGATGGAGCACGCTTGCCTAGAAAAAACCGATTCACTCGTGATTTGAAGATACCCAGATTTTAACTACCGGGGAACACACATTCAGGTAGCGCATTCTACAGACTAGCAGTTCGCACAATAAAAGTGGAATCAAAGCGCCTTGTAAGGGTTTTCGGAATATCAATCATAAAGCGGTGTCTATTTTTCGTGCCCGCTCTGGCAGTCTGATAGAAACAGGCAGGAGGGAATGAGATCAGAGTGATTCGTATTCTCCAGATTAATGTTATTATCTTAATATTTTACTACACACAAAAATTTACAAGTAAAGGTAAAAAAATATTCCCCTTCTGAAAATTTCCTTTATAGGTAATGCTTAATCGCTTATAGTGACTAGAACCGTAGCACATAAGATTGGTTTTCTCTAATGTAAACGACGAAGCCACACTCGGCAAATCGCACTAGGCCTTAATTCCGTATAAAACCACAAACTACGCCAAGAACACGCTAACGTGTAACAGTAACCATTGTTACAAATGACACGGTAACCATGATTACAATATTGAAATGCGTCAAACCTTCGATCAAAAAAATACAAAGACGCCACAAAGACGCTCTAATCGCGGCAATACTCAGCTGGCTGAACTCAATACGCAGCCAGATTGGATCCACATTCACGCGATAGTTGCACAAGCCGTAACACACCGTAAGAGCCGTAACAGACACGTCAACTTGGCTAACGAACTACCGTCTCACCAATAGAAAATTGAAAAGAAAATTCGGAGAGAAAGAGAAAATTGTCGCTTTCTCTCGGGAAAAAAGTTCCCACTTTCGGCGAATCAGACATAATCGACGTCTCACTTTCTCAACTACGATTCTTATTCTCATAGACAGGCAACATCTGTCTGTCTGTCTGTCTGTCTGTCATGTTTGTTTTTGTGTTATTTTATTTCGCAGTATAGAATTTTGTGGTTATTGTTTGTAAACAAATTTCTTGTTTTTCCACAACACAACACAAATTAGTAGATTCATAAGTGTGCCTTGTATTGTAGGTTTCATTGAAAAAATTCAAAAAACAGGTCCTGTAGGCGCCATCTATCGATAGTTGGTGAACTATGATCCTAGAGCTGTCAAAAAGCTGCCCATTAAATTTTCATGTTAACAAGTTGGGTTTTTTTTATGCCATAGGTGGCAAACAAGCAGACGGCCTGCCTGATGGTAACCAGTCACCGTAGCCTATGGATACTTATAACACCAGAGGCATCACAAATACATTGCCGACCCTTTAAGACTCTATTAACTCGCCTTTTGAAGAACCCCATGTTGTAGCTTTTCGGATACACCGCAGAAGGCAAGGCAAGAAGGTTTATGGCAAGGAGTCTCGTGTGGTTTAGAGAATAAGGGCACTGAGCTATCTATATTCTATTTTTGTCAAGATCACTCTGCCCACTAGCATCCTAAACAAACTAAATCTCATAATCCAAATATCCCGAGGGGTATTGGACGACAAAACAACGGGACAAAAAATACGCTGAGTTATACCCATAAAGGTTACTAGTATGTGGGTGTTGGAATAAGCACGTAGCTTAGGTCGTAAGTAAAAATCCTTGACGTATGTTCTAAGTACGTTCGTATAGAGTGAGTAACCAGCCCTAACGTCAGATTTTGGGGTAAGTATCCTCCTTCTTAGGAAGTCGGGTAAAAATAGCAATAGATAAGTATTTTTTATTTTATATTAAAGTTTTGTTTAGGGCTGGTTTTTAGCCTACTTCCAAAAAGGAGGAGGTTCTCATTCAACTCTTTTTTTTTAATGTTTGTTACCTCAGATCCTGTGACCGGGTGAACAGATTTTGATGTTTTTTTTTTTTGAACGCTGGTGCTTCCCGTGTGGTTCCATTTCAATTTCTAGTTCTGAGATTATTATAAAGTCGGTTTTTTAATATTGATAATTATATTATTTAAATTTTATACATAACAAGCTGTGCCCCGCGGTTTCACCCGCGGTATATACTGTCTTAAAGCAACTTGGTAGCGACAGCAACCTTATTTGACTTAGATGACAATTCCATTATTTTTCGATGGTGTAATATGTCAATTTATAACTTCAATTCTTTTTCTTGTTTTTTTTTTTAGGGAAAATATTAAAACAAAAAAACACGGTTGATCCGATATCACAACCAAAATTCATTCATATGATGACTCATTAGGTTAATTAGAAAATTTAATTAAAATTGGTTTATCTGATTTGGAGTCCATAGGGAACATACACACATAGATTTTTACATTTATATAGATAGGTAAACAGTAGATTCAAAAAAATTACCACCAGCTGGATTCGAATCTGTGATCGGGCAAACGCCCCGAGTGCTCTAACCGCTGAGCTACAGTTGCTTTCGTGTCGGCCTCTAAAACGCTCTAACCTAGGTCGTGAAATTTTTGAATTTTCTTTTGCATAAAATTTTTAATACATACTGTTTACATTATCTGAATGAAAACTACATAATTTTCAAAACACGTCCTAGTCTAATTCAAATCCGCTGCTCCCCTGCATACACCGGACGCAAAGATAACCACATTTCCAATGTAAATGTGACACTGGCTATGAACCACTTATTTTCAGGGGACATATTTTAAATTCACATTTTCTACTTCTGAGTTTGAGGGTAAGACCGCGCTACGCCATTATTATGACAAAACATCCTAACAAACAGGATGAAGATTTATGTAATAAATCTTCATCCTTTTGTAATCGTTATTTCTATGCTAATTATGATGATCCTACGCAGGCCTGTCATGAATAAATAATTAAATAAAGTTTAAAACCTAGAAAGAGCTATGCTTGGGAGTTGGGACTACCTTACGCGACCGCAAGAGAAATTTTATTTATTTATTTATTGATCAACAGAATGCTTAAACCAAAGCGCAAACCATTTAAACATAATAAAATATAACTAATAACTAACTAATTTAAGTAACAAGCTACTTAGAAATAACACTAAATATGTGGCAATTATATTAAGATTATCATAAAAAATGTCGACATGCTGGAATTCGCGCACAAACGCATTAAGTAGTGCCACAGCTCGCCGCGTGGGCGCGTTGTTGGCGTGTGTGGATAATGAGTGGATTACTTGAAAAACGAAGCTGAGAGACATTGTTGAAGTGATTGCAGGAAGAAAATGGAGTTGGGCTGGCGATATAGCTCGGACAGTCATCAATGGATGAGACGCAAAGACTTGCCAGGTAGTAGCTATACCTAGTCTGTGACGAGACGCATCTATGAGTGCAGACCGTGGGCAAACACCAGACCACCAGGCCGCCCTTCGAAACGCTGGGTTGACGAAAACCGAAGACATCCACGACTGCTCAAGGCAGAAGATCGCAGATTGTGGAGGAAATTGGGAAGATGTTCAGAAATGGACGACGAAAGGCTAAAGAAGAAATATAAAAGTTTAAAAACTAAAAAACACGTATAATAGCAAAACAACTGGCAGAGCCATCTATCGGTAAGATGTCACACATATCATGCGCCGCGTCTGCAAGATGTTTAGCATCTTTCCGGTAGATGGTACCACTTTCCACCCCCTGATTTTTGTCAGATCAGTTTGATGGTATCAAATTGTAATATTATGCTCTCGATTAAATAATTATTATATTTGCGAAGTTTCAAACCGATACGACAAATTAGAAGTATTAGGTTAAAATTGGCTTCCAAGATTTAATTACTTTATTACTCTCATTTGATAACCATTTCATTATGTTAGATATTTAAAAAAAAAAACCGCCATCTTAGAACATCCACCATATTGAATTTAGTCAATTTATTTTTTGTATTCTTCTCAGAAACCTCTTTCATATGATATCCATATCATGGGGGTGTATAAAAACAACTAGTCCGTCATCTTTGGGAGTTCGCCATATTGGATTTAGAATGACGTCATTTAGCTATTCATGTATTGTCATCCAAACTAAATGAGTATGCAAAGTTTCAGCTCAATCGATTTGTGAATACTGCTTTAAAATTCTGTTGCAACATTTGACCGAAGCTAACAAGGCAAGTTGTAATAAAAAATTGTAAAAACAACTACAAACAAAAATAAAAAAACACATTTGTTACGGAGTTTATTGGTTCATTAACACACAAACTTTGACAATTGAAATAATACATTGCTGACAAAGTAAAAAAACTCTAGATGGTAAAGTGGTCACCAACAAAAAGGATTTTGTTCACTCAGTTTAAGCGACCCAAATTCAAATCCCGCGATCTACGGGACAGCAGACATCCTCAGTGACGGATGCTTCACTAGTGACGTCACAAAAACATGTAGCTTTGCTATATGTCGCGCCACAGAAAAGAGAAGTATATAGAACGGAAATGAAAAGGAAACTCTGTCGCCAGGTTTTTTTTTAATTGTATTGTGACATGTGATTGAACATTCTTATTTATGTCAACGCTTCAAACTCCGCTTCACAGTTGTTAACACAGTTGCTTTGGGTTTATATGGGTGCAAATGGCTACAACAAATTTCTTTAAAAATGCCTTAACAGCCGTTCTAATTTAAACAAAAAAAAAACTTTTCTGTGTGTCGCGCGACTAAGTGTATTCTATTGCGTTTTACCCTGACTCTACGGTTATGCTTGGTTGTCCTCCAACTTTTTGTTTGTCTCAACTTACCCGAGCATAGACGTTTCTTTCATCAAGGTTGTTTTTCCGGAATTATTTTAACAGGTATTCTAATGGGGTTCTGTGGAGATTTTGCGCCGTCATTAAGTGCTTTTGGACAAAAGCAGATTAAGGTTTACCTACATCAATTCAAAATGTAAAATTATTTATTCAAGATATTATGTACATCCAAGTTGTTACTGGGTGTTGAAAACCCATATGTTGGTTGTTAGTTCCGTGGTCTTACGTGGTTGTTTACATTCATTGTTATGTTCATCGTTCATTGAGGAATTTCCTCAATGTTATCGTTATTAGAATAGGGAAAAACTGTTTTTATTACGAAAACATCTCAAATTGTCTATTATCTATATCTATACAATTATAATAAAAACGTAGAGATAAAAAAATCTGTAGTTGCGAAATATCAAAAAAAAAAAAACACACAGGGCGTCTTAAAAGAAGCATGCCAACACGTTAAGATAGTTTTTAGAATTTTTGTCTATTTGTTTGTCCACGCACATCTCCTAAACCACTGGACGGATTTGAATGCGATTTTCACGAATATGCTGAGCTATGACCAGATTGAAGGCTATCTTATTTTGCGCAAGGGCTGGATTAAGGGAGGAAAAAAGGGATGAAAGTTTATGTGAAAATCTACGCGTACGAAGTCAAACAACAGCACTAGTTTTGAACTATCACGGTTGTTCACTAAAGTTATATGATTCACAACCTTCCACAACCTTACCACGGTAAATATCCCGTAAATAATCATATAACTTTAACAGCACTAGTGTTATAGTAAAAGGAATCTTGCGATTGAATCCACATAATTTTCAGTACTTGTGATTTAAATGGCGGATCAAAATTGCATTTATAATACTACCTCGTAAACGCCCACTTTGACATTTATGAGGCCACTTGACTTCAGTGACGTCACAAGTAAGCAAAAGAGTTCTCGCCATACAATTGTTGTCTCTATTTACTTTCCTGTGACGTCATAAGGATTTTCGACCTGATTTTTATTACTATTTCCATTTATTCACGGGTCTGGCCCGGACATTGATAGGCATTGGTGGGGCCGAAACCAACACCGACAGGCCCTGTTGAATACAAAACACAATTATACAATATTATAAATGGAAATTGCGTTTTTTTATATTTTTGCTTAAGTATTCCCTCAATAATTTAACTTATTTTGGCTCAGCAGTTTTTTTGCAGAATCTTTTGTCGTCGTTAACCTACAAAAATGAGTCAACATTTACTACTGCTTTTTGAAGATAACAACAATCCTAACTAATGAACCCACAGAGGCTAAAAGAACCCGATGAAAAGCGGTTTTTGTCACAATGACGATGAAGTTTCAAATGCTCCAAAAATGTCTACTGAAAATCCGGAAAAATTACTTTCCACAACGAGAAAGCGTCATAGCGTACAGTACAAACACGAACAAGTAGATTACATTAAAACCCGACTTAACATAGAACATCCGCCTTTTAAAACAATAATTGTAATGTCACTAAAGTTAAATGATTATTTACAGGATATTTACCGTGGTAAGGTTGTGGAAGGAGCTCCCGATATTTCGGCGCAGTTACATGCACCATGTTCAGTGAACAACCGTGATAGTTTAAAACAGTGTAATGTCACTGTTTAAAAAATATTGCCCCAAGTAAAGAGGTATCTTGGGCGTTGCATATTCAGCTCATTTTCAATCTTTTTGTAGATGTGCCATTGTATCACCAAAGGTGCGATTAATATTTGATTGCTCTCAACTCAGTAACAGCTTATTATGAAGTATGATTTATTTTGTGCGCAGGAAAAACTGCTGAATTTATATTGAGTGGAGTCATATAAATGCTTGTATCCACTATCATGTACCAACGAACAAAATGATTGGAAACAAAAGTAAAAGAACAGCGAACGTTCGAGATGCCCCGAGTGGACGATCGGAATTTCAGATGAGGGCGGGAGAGTCTAGGGACTCCGCTTGCGTATGCGAGGTTGCCATCCGCTGGGCTTTACACTGCTGTAATATTACTCTAAATTGTGGGTATATTTTCTTTACAAAATGTGGTTGAAAATATAAGAGGAAATTGTTCCCTCTAAATCACACAAATGTTTCAAGTGTAATACAGTTTGTAGCGATCATGGCGTAGTTACAACTAGCTAAAACTAGCTTGTTCTTAACAACTGCTTTAAAGTTTCAACCATTACGAGGGTGATATTTACAACTCTGCGCTACCATGGACTGACATTAAAACTCTTAAAGCTGCACTCACCATCTACAGCTATCCCTTTCACAAGCTATCGTTTTTTTTTTCCTTTTTCTTAATTGGTCCGCCATTCTATAAAATATCAACACGAAACATGCAGTATGTTTTCTTAAGTTAATGCCAAATCGGTTATTTTTTATTCTCAATAAGTAAGTGTTTTTTTTTTGTTAATACCTATTCAAAATTCACTCGCATCAGTAATATCACTCGCACGTTTTCAGTGATCTCACTTGCAATTTTTCAGTGATATCACTCGCACGTTTTCAGTGATCTCACTTGCAATTTTTCAGTGATATCGCTCGCACGTTTTCAGTGATCTCACTTGCAAGTTTTCAGTGATATCACTCGCACGTTTTCAGTGATCTCACTCGCACGTTTTAGCCCCTTAAATTGACACCAGAACCATACAGTTTTTTTTATTCTCATTGGTCAGTAGTAGAGTATCACAGGCCTTGAGTGGTGGAGCCCTCGAACCTACGCACTTCAGCCAACCGGACTCCGCAGTGTTAAAGTCAATGTAGTCAGTTAAAAAAAGCAAGAAAGCAAGTGGTATAACAGGGAATCTTAATGCAGCCTTCGGCATAAAGATTCCGTGCGTATCCAGAGAATTAGTTTAGGGTTAAATCTCTCCAGGCCATGTTACAAAATTCAAACTTTGGGCGGCATTGCTACTGAGTACTGTTATAGTCAGGTGTAAAATTTCAGGCAGTCTTTTCTAACCCATTACATAATAAATTGGTATTCTCCAATATTTTACTTATATGTGTTTTTATAAATGTAGTTCATATTTATTATTTATTTATTGTGATCTGTATTTTGTAAGCGCGCCGCGGAGAATGTGAGCGCCATCTCAAACCAACTGTGATTTTTTTGGTGCAACATAAAATTATAAATTGTATTGTTATGTATTAAGAAAAAACCTATGCTTACCAATTTTCCACATAAACTTGGGAGCTTACAAATCACATGGCAGCCCCTCGAAAACGCCCCGTTTGTTATCGTTCAGTAAACGAACAACGATTCTCTCGCTACAGATGCTGCAGTGGCTCTTTTTACGACCTTCGTTGCAACGTACAATTCCCTGACAGTTCTTCGTACAGCGGGACCGTATAACCTGAACATTGGCCGTCTTACTTAAAAATCTTTTTACATTCTTGAGAGACCTTTGATCTGCGGATCAAGCGAAATTCTTACCTAAAACCAAAATAAAAGTTGCGAGGGCTTTGAAAGCGCTCTCAATAGCTGTCAAAATTTTACCACTGGCCGGACGTTGTTAAGAGACCTTTGCGAGGCAATATGGCGGCTTTTTAACCAATCAGCATAGATCACAGTATATATCGGCCAATCAGCATTTAGCTGATTGAATAACATTCTTTTAGGTTGTTTTTTTGTTGTTTGGCTAAGTTTTGTGGTTATTTATCATGGATTTGTGCAATTTCCGAAGGGATGTGGACATGTTACGCCAATTTAGAGCTCCCGCGTTGAAAAGAAGGATACGCCAGAGAATTAAGGCGTGATCCGATACATGGTATATATGATTTATCGGATGATGAATTTCGGCTGAGGTACCGTTCCAGCAATGAAAATATCCGCCGGATTTCTGACTTGCTGAGGGCAGACCACGGAACACTATTCTACAGGTGAATCTGCGAGGTGGCGGCATCCCTGTGGAACTGCAAGTAATGGCAGTAATCAGATATTGGGGCCACCATGAGGTAGATAAAAAATACTTATTTTGTTCAAGTTTCGTGTTATGCAGTATGTATGTGAATCCAAGATAAGTAAGAAAGTTATGTTTTATTTTTAGATCCAAGAAGACTGCGCGGATTGAGCCAGCAGACGCTGTCACGTGTGGCCCGCAAAGTAGCAATAGCGTTGGCTCCCAAAAGTTCACAGTAGGTACATAAAAATGCCTTTGAATATTATGATGGAAAAAGCCAACGCTATCAGCAAGTTTGAAGCTATTTGCGGCCTTCAAGGGATTATGGGTGCAATAGATTGCATGCACCTAGAAATAATGAAGGAGACGTTGGCCAGTATCACATCAACAGTAAGAGACATTTCTCTATCAATACCCAAGTAAGTACATATCTTGCACAATGCCATTTCAGCTTGTATATTATAATCCATGTCGGTATTCGTAGAACGGCATGCAAGATTTTATAGTCACGCATAGCTTTCTAACCCTGCCGCACACTGCTACTGTGTTAGGAAGACAAGGTCAAGTCCCAGCAGTGGGAACTCATGTTTATAGGTATTATGATAAATCACATGTGTCACTGACATTGCTGGGTGCAGCTAGTTATCAGTAAATAATTTTTAAATGTAAAAAACGATTTTCAGATCGTCTGTGATGCTGACCTTAAAATATGTGACATCGTGGCACTGGAGGCAGCACACATGATGCGTTTTAACAACCGTCATATCCGAACCCGCAATGTTGTTGAAAGGTACTTCAGTGTCTTGAAGCAGCGATTTCTGATATTGCTGAAATTGATGAGGGGTAACTATGCCAATATCAAAACTACGATAGTGCTGTTCTGCACAATTTGTCGATTCTTTACAAAGAACTAGGTGAGTTACTCTTTTTTTTATTAGCTTTGCATCTAGCATCTCAGCTTTTTGTTCGAAGAGGATCGGAGAGAGGGTTAAAATAAAAATAGCCTTTATTCTCTGATCCAATTACACAATTATATACTAGTTATACTTACTACTTAATTAAAAAAAAAACAATACTTAATTCTAAAAAAAATTGTTTGTAACACCAGTTTCAGAATCAGGTTGTCCTCACTGGACATAGGCCTCCTCTAGAAGTGGCCATTTCTCCCTATCTCTGGCTATTATGCGCCACCCTTTTGGTAGGTCAGCCTCCCACCTTCTATGTGGTCGTCCCCATGATCTCTTCCCATCTCCGGGGTACCACAATATGACCTCTTTGATCCATTTTTGTTTAGGGAGTCTGACTACATGTCCTATCCAATGCCATTTTAGTCACTTGATTTTCTGTGAGACATCTGTCACGCATGTGGCCTTCCATATTCTGGTCAGTCTTCACTTGTCCTTCAGCTTAATGGGCAACATGCTTCTCTCCATTCCTTGTTGACATACCTTGAGTTTTTGGGTGCGAGCCCTTGTTAGGCTCCAGGTTTGGCACCCATAGGTAAGTATTGGTAGAATACACATGTTGTACACTTTACGCTTGGCAGGCATTGGGATTTCTTTGTTCTTCAGTTTCTTTTAGTGTAATGAGCTCAGGTGTAAATAACAAACAACACCTGGGCTCGTTACTGGAGAAAGGGTTACATTCTGTTAAATCTACTGCTTCATCCCACTGGTAGTCTCAGGGTGCTTTGTGTGACAGTGGACATAATTGTATCCACCCGTTGTCCTACCAAAATAAGTTTTAAATGTCTGGCTATTTATTTTTCTATTAATTCATTAACATTTCTCAGAATCTCCACTCTCAAATGACTAGATATAGGAACATTGTAATGCATTGAATATGACAATCTCCTTTTTTTAACCGACTTCAAAAACGGAGGAGGTTCTACTGTATTTTATTATGTATGTTCAACGATTTCTCCACCAATTATGAATTGATTTTGATGATTCCTTTTTTGTTTGGTAGGTCTTACTTCAGAGGTGGTCCCATATAAATTTCATCAAAATCGGTTAAGTAGTTTGGTTTTTAAATGAAACTACTACTACTCACTGAAAAAAATATGTCATCCAAGTAAACAAAACTGCGTATTTACTAATTTTGAAGTCGGTTTTTTTAATTGATTATTTATTTCCTCAGATACAGCACAACTTTAACATGAAGAAATGACAAACAACGAGGACATTATCAATGATGACATTGGCCGAATAAGTCAAAGCATTTTTATGGAAAATAATTTATTATAAAATATATTACACTTACACAAAAACTAAACATGTATTTTAATTAAAAATCTTACATAAGAGCATAGATTTTAAATATGTAATCAAATACTAAACATATTTTCAGTACTAATTCTCTCATAGTATTTTTATAATTATATTAAATAGGTATGTATTTTTGATTAACTTTACTCTCGAGGTCTAGCCCGGATATTTGATAGGCATTGGTGGAGCTGAAGCCAACCCCAAGAGTCCCTAATTCTAATTCAAAGTTAGGGTGACAAGACCTGCACTGACACTGGCTGGGGTGTATTGTGCATTTAGCTAAACACATTTACATAAACCAGCCAAGCTCCTAAGATAACAGAGCAAGGCTTTGGGTCGCTGCCTAAACTATTCTATCCCTATTTTGCCAGGTGTTTTGGTATTGGAGACTTGTGGTTGTTGATTTTCTTTAAGGAGTCTCGACTTGAATCATGTCTTCTGTGGCCTTGCAATAGTACATGCTACATGGACTCGTTTTCGTGTAGAAAGCTCGACAGCACCTAAAAAAACATAATAACATTAGAACACATGACAGAGTTTTGACTTCCTACCTGATTGCACAAGTATATGGCAAGCAGGATCAATTTGCGAACCACTATAGCTGTGGGTAAAGACTTCGGCACGCCTTAATTAAATCTTATCATATTTTTTTTGTCACAATCCGGCTCCAACTCAGCATGATGCCGGTTGTAAACAACCGACGCTGGTCTTCCGTTGGGCCGGCAGGTGACTTCACGCACGAACGTACCACACGGCACGTGCACAAACTAACTAAATGCTTAATTTATTGAATATTTAACTAAACGAGCAATTATTAGACTGCCCCAGTGGCTCAATTGCTAGTGAACCTTCCTTCTGCGCTTATTGGCGCGGGTTCGAGTCCCACCTACAACAAACTTTCATGTGATGAACAATTGTGTTTGTTCCATGTCTAGGTATTAATATCCATTTAAGTATGCATTTAAAAATACACAGAGGGAGTGGTCTCGGATTCTAATTGTCGCGAGGAACACTGAAGTACAAGCAACAGATGGTAGAAGTAACATGTTTATCTATTTTTTATTTATTTGAAGAACCAAGGTTTTGGAGGAATTGTAGGTTGTATTTGGCCATAAATATTGCCTGTGGTGTTCTTAGACCTCTGGCAGGCCATATTCCAAGTAGTTGTGGTTGGCAAACAGAGGAAAGATCATGGGTCATGTTAGAATAACGCCTTGGCATAATAAATCGAATTTGAAACAAGGAATGGTGCGTGGCCTGCAATCCAAAACTCTTGGACCTCTTTTATAATAGATCATGTTAATTCGTGCATTTTTAAGGGTCAGCATACAACTAAAACTTGGTAATTACCTTTTCCTGTTCACTCCAATTTATGAAGCGATTTTTTTTTACGAGCTCCATTTCTAATCCTTTTTATCCTTAAATTTCGGCTCCAGCAGAGTGTTTTCGCTACTGAATGCTGAAATCGAAACTGTTCACTGTTGAAATCGGCTTGTTTTCACTAACACAAGTTAAAATATTATTTATTTATACAGAAAATGCGCAAAAATTTAACCCAGATTGACACACGCGTGCTCTGAGTACCGTCAAATTTGACACCTGACATTGACATTCATATTACCACTGACGTAAAAATCAAAATTTTCATACGTTATTCGTTCAACAAGAATTTTAGTCGATTATTTTTGCTATAGTCTGCGCCAACTGAATGATTTTTGTTTCTCTGTGGGTATTTTATCTGAGAGAGGGATAAAATAGGTTTATGCAGATATATGGGTGAAAAAAAGTTGATCCTGGATCAAGTCTTAAAACGCCTCGCAATTGAGAGAGGTTTGCGAGAGGATTATTGTGAAGATTTTTAAGTAAGACGGTTATTATTTACGAAACGTTACTCATGAAGATTTTTGCTGCCTGACACACGTTTTCCTGTCAACATTTTTGGAACGAAGTTCCTTATCGCGCGTTGTGAAAGGGGGCTAGACGGAAAAAATTCTTACGAAAAGTTGTCACGACACTTTTTGCTATAGTATTGTAAGCTGTGCGGCGTCGCATGTTTCTCTGTCTGTCTCTCTCTCTCTCTCTTATTGAAATTGTACGCTGTGCGGCGTCGCATGTTTCTCTGTCTGTCTCTCTCTCTTATAGAAAGGAACTTCGTTCCATCCGGGTGTCCCTTGACACCTCTCAAGTTTTTTTGAGTTAATATATAAATGATGAAAGAAGACGTTCAGTTTTATTTTCATAAAACCCCTAATTTGGACTTTTACAAGGACTTTAAAACACTGGTGCCGCGTGACTCATTTTCGTGTGTTTTGAAATGTATTGTAACAGTGCCTTCATTTACAGTAACTTCAATTTTGTTTGTACCGCTTTTTCAGTCCTTTCCAGATGCTTCGCAAGTTCCCGATTACAATATTTTTCTGAACTGTAAGCAAAACCGAGGACTGTTTTGAAAATTTTACATTTATACTTTTACGTAAGTAAATGTTTTCATTTACTTTTACTTTCGAGATACGTTTAAAATGTAAGTATTAAAGTTTTTTTTATCATTTTCTTTTTCTAATGTCTTATGTAAAACTTTTATATTGCTAAATGTTTTATTTTAATATATGCTCAGAAATATTGTAAAACATTATTATGGTTTCGCTATTATTATAAAAGAAATAATAAATAACAATAATCAAATTTACATTTCCAAAACATACAAATTAATAATAGGCATACACAATATGAAAAACCCAAAAGATGTTTTCGGTGGGCCCCAAACAGCGAAGTTGGATTCGCTGGCCCCAAACTAGGCAAAGCCTGCATCTTGGGTACTACCCTTAGGAATGTCGTTGCAGTGCGCAGAAATAAAATTTTGCACACAAAATTAAACAATAAAGTTCGTTATCCTACGATCAAAAAACAAAACGAAAACCACCAAACGAAAAGTTCATTTCCACAGCACAGGGTTTCCAACCATACCCGTAAAAATAAACTAAATTCCAAAAAGCATCCAACTAATCGCGGGTATTATAGGAACGCGAACTCAACGGTCCTAGATCCAGAGTTAAAATTGTTTGCACTGCATCCAATTTTACAGTTACAGTGCGAACCAATTTGAACTGTAAACAAGTTTGGATAAAATAGAATCGAATAAATACAGAGCGTATTGTGGCTGACAGTGTAATGTGGCTCACTCGTGATAGCTAACTGGGCATGGAGGAAACATGGCATGGAGAGGTTAACGTTGCCTTTTACAAGAATTGTCTGTAACATTTTTTTTTTTATTGTGTATATGTCCGCGTTTGACCACCTACTCGCCTGTTGGTAAGCGACGATGAAGCTAGCAGACTTAGAAGATACCTATTCAATCTTGCCTTGAAAAGGCTCAGATTATATCTCAGGAAACAAGGAACATGCAAACTAAAGACAGAAACACAGAAATACAGAAGTTTCTTTCAATGTTATTGAAGCTGCTAAAGAAAATTAATGCTTGTACCGAATCTAGAGTCTATTAGGTCATGCTCAAAAATAATGTAACGTCTTACTTTGAGACGCATGAAAAATAATGTTATGAACAAAAATTCTTTGTAAATATGCAAGCAAACACAGATCTTTAAAAGCATGACGAGTGCAGTCCCGTCTTGTCGTAGGTTTGCGTATAGCGTACTTTTTTTTTTCTTATTTGAAAGTAATTAGATAGCAAAATATATTTGCCTAATCCCACTACAAATTCGTCTTCTTTAATGCCTACATCAGGCTAATACTTCTATATCAATGTCATACCTGGACAATTAGTGAAGATCTCAGGCAACTGATATAGAAGCATTTGAAATGTTTGGGCCCGCAGACACATGATGTCCATCTCTTGGACTCAAAAAATCACTAACAAGGAAGTTATATGAGCGGTGGGCCCAGAAATGCAAGCTTTTGCAAACCATGAAGCAGCGTAAAGTCGCATATCTGCGAAATGTGCTCAGACATGACTGATACCTACAACTTGTAACTTATAATGACGGGAAAAGTTGCCGAGAAAAGGAAAGCCGGTCGAAAAAGGAAGTCATAGTTGCGTAACATCTGAAAATGGTCAAGGGTTATGAGTGCTGTCAATCTCTTTCGCCTTACCAAGGACAAAACCAAATATGCAAAACTGACTGCTGACCTTCACTATGCCAGTTGGAAAGGAACGCTAAGAAGAAAAAGATTAGAAATTTCTAGCTCATATTATATTATATGTGTGCAGGCCACATCGCTTGAAGAACCGATAACCGATGGAGAAGAAAGGTTCTTGAGTGGAGACCACGAACCGGAACACGCAGCGTAGGTAGGCCGACTACATTGTGAGAGTCGCGGGCATCCTGTGGATGGAGATGGCAGTATGTAGTTCAGTGTGGAGGTTAAGGGGGAGGCCTATGTGCAGCAGTGGACGTCTTCTGGCTGATGATATTGATGATGATTATATGATATGTGCAGTCTATTCCTCGATTCATTGATGCTAGCTTGAAATCCAATACCGCGGAATTAACGCCAGTTGTCGTACGCGACGTGTCCCACGCGACTCAATGCCACGCTAACCACACCACGCCGCGCCACGCCACGTGAATTCACAATATTTCAATACGATGGATATTTAAGTACTCATTTTTTAGGTTTAGGTTTAAAAAAGGTTACACGGAACGTTAATACTAAGCCTCAGGTAATTTTATTTATAATTATAAAATAATATACTTCGTTATATAAAAAATAGGAATAAATTAATTTTAGTATAAATTTTACCCTGAAAAAAGCTGTTCCGAAGAAAAATTTATTTTATACTTAAAGAAATGTTTGTATTTGTTTCAGCAAACGCATTATTTAAAAAAACTTTGTGAAAAAAACATTCGAACTACGTTATTTCTATTCGTTTACTTGCTGTAACAACTACAATTACATAGTAAAAAGTTAAATGAAAACACTAAATAATGTCGGGTGCTTGCTAGTCTTACGTTAAAAACGTAGTAACGTTACGTGCTATGGTATGGGGTTCTTCAAAAGGCTGTTAATAGAGTATTTAAGGATCGACAACGTATCTGTGATGCCCCTGGTGTTGCATGTATCCATAGGCGACGGTGATCGCTTCTGATGTTAAGCAATCACCGTCGCCCATGGGTACATGGCGTTACCATTATTAGCTCAGAACTCCGCAATTTAAGAACCGATTAAGGAAATTCTGTTTTTTACTTATTTGAAATGATATAGAAGTACTTTTAAATTCGTTTTATAAATATCCCATCATCAAAATCGGTTTAGTTAATTGGTTTTCAAATCAAAATAACTGGAAAATTAGCTTTATCGATGACAATAATTATTTCATCGATATAAACGAAATTGCGGATTTTAAAATTTATAAAGTCTATTTTTAAAATTGATAGTTAGCAAATTATAATCTGCGATTGTTCTGGGTGATGCTGCCGTAACTCACTGCAATAATTGGTTGATGGCGTGTCTTTCATTAATGAAATAATTTCAATATACACTAAAAACTAGTATGCCATTGCTTATGAGGTAATCTAGTACAACTAGCTCAAAGTACATTTCAAATTGCAGCACTTTAAAGCGTTCAGACACGTATTCACTAATTACAAACATTGTGACATTAAGCGCTTTTACCGCGTTTTAACCGAATCGTTGTGGCAAATATGCCGTTAGAACTTCTGCCATTTCCAATCGTTCGGTAAAAGTGGTAGAGCTGGCCGTGGAATATCCGAAGTATTTATGTTGGAATTGTCATATGCTTTGCATAAGTGTCGCTGTAAGTATGAGCAGATTCTCCGAAAAAATATTTGATTCCACTTTTATTGTGGAATGCACTGCCTGAATGGGTGTTCCCCGATAGTCAAGAGTAAATCGGTTTCTTCTAGGCAAGCGTGATCAACCGTAGGCCGCATCATCGCTTAACATCAGGCGAGTTGGCGGCCAAGCACAAGCCTCATCATCATCGTCATCATTTCAGCCATAGGACGTCCACTGCTGGACATAGGCCTCCCCCATCGATTTCCAAAAGGACCGGTTGGAAGCGGCCTGCATTCAGCGTATTCCTGCGGTCTCTTTTAGGTCGTCTGTTCATCTTGTGGGTGGACGTCCTACGCTGCGCTTACCGGTCCGCGGTCACCACTCGAGAACCTTTCGGCCCCATCGGCCATCTGTTCGCGTGATATGTGCCCTGCCCACTGCCACTTCAACTTGCTAATCCGGTGGGCTATGCGGTGACTTTAGTTCGTCTACGGATCTCCTCATTTCTGATTCGATCTCGTAGAGAAACTTCGAGCATAGCCCTCTCCATAGCTCGTTGTGCGACTTTGAGCTTGCTAATGAGGCTCATAGTGAGAGACCACGTTTCAGTTCCATATGTCATCACTGGCAACACACATTGGTTAGCCTACATTGCAATAACAAAGTCTTGTACTTTCTTGTATAATATAATATGAAACTAACTTTTTCTGACGCAGTAACATACGTAAAAAAGCTCTACTTCAGAAGAAACCAAATTAAAAAGATTTTGGTAGAATACTGAAACATTTCAGGCTAAAAAGATCTACCCCAAACAATGAGCCTATATTGTAAAGAACATTTTGGTAGCCAAAGCTAAGAATGCTCTATTCCAAATAATACGAATTCATTATAGGAGACATTAGATAGACAGAAACTCTTGAACATTGCATAGCACTTAAATATTGCTATATCATAATAGTCATAATAATATTATGGGTATTTTAATCTTTTGATATTCCATGAATTCGACCAAATCGCTGCGGTTTTGCGTCGGTTGAATTCGCTTAGCGAAACGAGCGGACTTTTTTGTTTAAATTAACGCAGTGGAAAACTGCATTGGACGTTCAGTTTCGATTCTAACAACTGTCACAGTATTTTGGATGGAACTATTTCGTCTATCGTTGCCAACATTTTATTATTATTCCACTTTTTTTTGCAGGGGTCCGCCTGGGGAAGTACCACACATTTGCCAGTTATTCAACCGCCAAGCAGTAGTGTGCAGACACTACTGTGTTCCGGATTGAAGGGCAATGTTTCCAGCGAAATTACAGGGCACACAGAGATTTGACATCTTATATCTCGGGGTGACGAGCGCAGTGCATTGCCATCCAGGGTTTTGAACTGTTGAAGTTCAAAATTCTGAGTGGCGTTGAACTGTTATGGGCAAGCGTGAAGAGCCACCAGGCGAGCGACTTCGCTCGTCTTATCACCCAATATCATTAAAAAAAAACCTTTTTTAGTTACGTTCTCGGTTCTAGCCCAGACATTTGGTGGGCATTGGTGGAGCCGAAGCCAACACCAAGAGGCCCTGTTGAAAATAAAAAATACAATAATTATGGATTGTGTATAAAATTGAACATGAAACTATTTAATATTCTATAAGTACACGAGAAGAAGCTTTTTGAGTCAATAACTTGTTTCGTGACATTTAATCAAACTTGATAATATTTTAATACATCAGCAATATAATTAACAACTTTTGTTTCTACGACTTGAAAACTCACAAAAAAAACCTTCCATAAAAAAAGTTTATTGATCTATATTTTATTTTTTATTTCAGCCGTTTTAAAATACTTTGATATCCAGTAATATAATAAATTTAGTTCTGCTTAAAACCCCGGCCTCTAATACACTAGCATTCCCTGTTTTGCAGAAACTAGTAACCTAGCCTGAAGGACGTGTTATTATTACAATGAATAATTGATCATATGCTTATGCCTTAAAAATCTAATAACTTTAAAAAAATTGCGAAACACAAACAAAATATATAGTAGACTAAACATCATAGAAAGATTTCATCCCCAGCATAATAACAAGGCAGACACAATCCACAGACAAATTCAAGAGTTAATCTCAAAGTGATCTTTTGATGTGTATGAGATAAAATTTCATATGCAAAATAAAATTAGAGAGTAAAGGCGAAGCGAACGCGTATGTCGCGCTTTATAAGCATGCAAAAGGATGGCTAAAGTGGCGTGGTACTACGAATTCACTAAATTGTTTTTTACCCAATTTCATAATTATCAACTTTAAATACCCGATTTCAAAATTAATTAATACGCAATTTCGTTTACTTGCATGGCATATTTTTACCAGTTATTTTGATTTGAAAACCAAACTATTGAACAGATTTTTATGAAATACCTGTGGGATACATTTAAAAGTATATTCATTCAAATAAAATAATAAAAATTGGTTTATAAATGACGGAGTTCTGAGGTAAAAAACACGAGAGTTTGATGTCCTTTTTTTGAAGTTGGTTAAAAAAAGAGGTTTATGATCTTTCTCATCTCTAATCTCCCAAGCAACTAATCAGGTTTTGGCGAATAAGATTGCCAAGATAATAAGATTAATTGAATAAGATTGTTGGTTATTATTAATACTCCGCGTATCATATGTATAGTTAAAGATATCACAGTAAATCCAACGTGGCGGGTTTATAACTACACACGTATTTTTTTTATTGATCGATCGAAGAGAGGATTCTATTGGGATAAGTCAGCATTTCTATGTACGTTTGCCAGCCTCGGATCTGGGGGGGTCAAGTTGGGGCCTATGCCTCGGGCGGCAAGTGAGGGCGGTTAAATTCCCACTTTTCAGACGCAAGTGAGTTGTAGTCATTTAATTCATAAAGCCAATTTACATGTCAATTTGAACAAAATTTATAAAGTTCATTTTGCAATTTATTTGTATAGACAATAGATATGGGTAACTTTATGGGTACTTACTATATGGTTACTTGTATTTTTATAAAGTAATAAGAACAAATTAATATACAAAAATACATTATAGAAACGCCAACTGCACAAGTCGCCATTACGGCAGCATTAGAATACGTGATCTTTCCTAAATTTGTAGGAGAATAATTCAAAATCAAAAGAATGTGACTTTTTCACAATTAGTACCACTCCAGGACGGGGTGATAGCAATGCAAGAAATAAAGGATACTTTTTTCGTCCCATTTTCGTCTTGTGTAGTTAATGTGATGTTTCTGACGAGTGCAGGAAAAGTGTAGGAAATAAACGCAAAAATACACAGGAAAAGAAAATTTATGCTGAGAATATTTTTTTTAATTTTGCACGTTTATCTAGAGCTGCTGACGCCGAAACACCACATCAAACCAATTTGAGCTTTTGCCACTATAATAATATTAAATATACAGAGCTCCGCTGAAAGCTTTTTGTAGAGGTAGGACTCTTTTGCAGGGGTCCGCCTGGGGAAGTACCACATCTTTGCCAGTGATTCAACCACCAAGCAGTAGTGTGCGAACACTACTGTGTTTCGGATTGAAGGGCAATGTTTCCAGCGAAATTACAGGGCACACTGAGATTTGACATCTTAATGTCGGGGTGACGAGTGCAGTGCATTGTCATCCAGGGTTTTGAACTGTTGAAGATCAAAATTCTGAGTGGCGTTAAGCTGTTATGGGCATGCGTGAAGATCCATCAGGCGAGCGACATCGCTCGTCTCGTCACCCAGTATCATAAAAAAATAATTACACCCTTTACGCATAAGTAGCTTCAAACTTAATTTGCAAAAAAACATGAGTAAAGCAAAAAGACTTTACCCACATATTTATCACAAAGAACACAATACATTTATTATCTACTGTATCGGCACCGTAAATTTTTTACAACAAAAAAAACTTGGATTTAACACCTCATCTCTCTCAAAGGAGCACGCTCGAAGGATCTCAATATATCATATCTCTTGCTGAGAAATTCTTCATAAGTCATGATATAGCAACGTGCGTTGACAAATTCATGAATTTGCACGTAAATAAATATGGGAGAAGGCGTCGTAGGTTCGATGAAAATTCGACGGCTCATGCATACAAATTCGTTTGTTAAACTTCAAAATTGCTTTGAGCCACACGCTGCTAATTTTAGCAGCAGGAAAACGAGTAGGGGCTTTTACGTAAAGTAACATTTTCACATTAATATTGTAATCGCCTAAAAGAATTTTCAGAAAATGAGGAAACGCTTTACTCGTAAATTTTTCATTTGATATGTTATTTTTAGAAAAGTTGCCACTTTTTGTTTATTTTTTACTGTCACGGGGAATTTATTTTAGTCGCTTCCTAAAAAAGATTATAATCAAAGCATTACTATTAAAAATCTTGAGGATTAGTGCGGGCATTAGTGCGTAATGATACTTTATTAAGTAGTATTATAAAACTATCAACAAAAGTTTAGGTACTGACCGAGCAAAGCGAAGTCTATTGGAACAGTTCGGCGTTTGTATGTATATCTGTGAGTTTGTATTCGGCAATAACTTGTGCACCATTAATTCAATCTTCGTGAAACTTTGCAATCAAGTAGTTCATTCCAATTTTTTTTAAATACAATAAGAAGCAAAATCGGTTATAGGATTGTGTAGAAATAGGGGGTAGCAACGTCACAGTTCGAAGCGAACAACTAGTATGTATATATGTTTTTCACTGGTTTTCCACCTCTTTTTCATTCTGTCGTTAAATTTCATCCGAGTGTTTTAATTCAGTCCACAAAGTAATTAAGAATAGCAATATAAATATTAATTTCAATCGACGATGGCGTTTCAGAACAACACAAAACTAAAACGCCATACTGCACAACGTCTATTATTTCAAATGTTTGGCTCGTTGAACATCTGACATGTAATTTGTGTCTTTGTAGTGACTATCCTTACTGTTTATCTTTTGTAGTCGTCACGTAATCCTTTCTGAGGCTAGCGGAGTTTTTTGATAAACAGCTAGGACAAAGGGCGAGTAATCTGCCTGCAAAAATGGAAAGGCTCACCTGCTTTATGAAGGTCGGGTAACGAGGATATTATTCGAGGAGCGGATCAGATCTGTATTTAGAATAATATTTTTTGAAGGAGAGTGGGTGTATGGGCGGTTTCGTATTACATTTTCGATGCAGAAAGATATACTGTACATTGAAACGATGAAGTTTGAAAACCTGTAGTACGTTCATTGATATATTACAAGGACCCAAAAGTACCCAAGTATTACAAGGACCCTGTAAAGTTTTGTCCTAAGTGGTGAGCATAAGTATGCACTCACCAATATAAACCCAGTCCCATGCTGACTTTTTTATGAGTAATCGACGTATGGAGAGCAATGGAGATGCGAGAATTCGGCACAAAATTTATGTAGCTACAACGAAGAACAAGCTTTTATTTAAATGATGATTTTAATTTTTATTTAAATGTTAAGTTTATATTTTGGCGGCGTTTTTTTTTTTAATAAAAAGAGTGGTAAACCAGCGTGCGGTCCGCCTGATGGTAAGGAAAACCGCCGCCTATGGACACATGCAACACTAGCGGTGTCGACGGTGTAGCGGTGTTGTTTCTTGTATTGTTACCAGAAAAAAGTTGTATGCAAAGTTGCAGTAAAATCGGTCAGGAGAAACTGGTTCTAATTCAGAATGCAAGATTTGACCTAAACTAACAAACATTGCAAATTAAGTAAAAGCTTGTACAAAAGTATTTTTATGGAGGAAGACGTTATTTATACGCAGTTATGCAAATACTTCTATTACCAGTTACTACTATTTAGTTACTATGAAAAATAGTTTACTACTAATTAGTGATCTATTGTGGTAATATGTTGCGGTAGGTATACAGTGCTCCACACCTCCAGTGAGGCCAGTTACTACTATTTAGTTACTATGAAAAATAGTTTACTATTATTTAGTAATCTATTGTGGTTGATATCTGGCGGTAGGTACAAATAGTAGGTATATTTTGGTAGAAGGTATCATAGTAGAGCGTAGCGTAGCAAACTAAATTACACCAATTACGTATGTGAATTGAAGATCAATTTCAGAGTTGCAAATTGATAGCTATAGATATCCGTGTGAATAGTACAGACTTATAATTGCTTGCATTAATATACTGACTAATGTATTAACAATCCAATTATGATAACCAAGCTACGCCCCGCGGTGTCATCCGCGTGAATAAACCTTAGGAAACTTATTATCCGGGATAAAAAGACAGAAAACACAAGACAAATACTATGTCACTCACCGACCCTCCAAATAACTCTACACAAAAATCATGTTGATCCATTTTTAACCGATAGAAAAATAGGAATAGACATTGAGGGGTTCTCAATTAGTTTTTTTTATGGTTGTTACCTCAAAACTCCGTCATTTATGAACCGATTTGGACTATTTTTGTTTTTTAAAGGAACTTTCAGATTTAGTCCCATAGAAATTTCATAAGTATCGGTTTATATAAAAATATAATAACTGGAAAATTTGTTACCTGGATGACAATTTATCAGCCAAGTACCTGAGTTTGCCCATTTTATATAAGTATCCATTATTTGTGAAATCGTTTTTTTTTTATTGATAAACGTTTCTGCTTAAAAGTAAAGCAAACAAACTAACAAACAAAATGCGTTTTCCACGAATATTATAAAAGCAAAACCCGGTAATCCTGGTTACTGTGGGTAAGTGGGTAACACCACGGTGGAGTAATGGTGACCGAGCGGTAGAATGTGTCTTCACAATGTGACGGCACTTGGTTCGATCTTCGGCTCTGCACTAAAGACTTATCTAATTCTTAAACAAATTATATGCAGTATGGCATCTAGCCATCGCTCAAAAACGGTGAAGAGAAACATCAATCTGGGTGTCTTAAAATCTCGAGTGAATCGGTTTCTTCTGGGCAAGCGTGCTCCATGGTAGACCGCATCATCGCTTAACATCAGGCGAGTTGGTGGTCAAACGCAAGCCTATTAATGCATTAAAAAAACGTGAGGAAACTGTGTGTCCAAGAATCTCAAAAGTTTAAAACGGTAGCATGGTAGAGCCTATCATCTCTCTCTCTATTTCTTTATCTCTCTCTCTCTCGCTCCCTCTCTCTCTCTCTCTCTCTCACTCTCTCTCTCTCTCTCTGAGGAAGGCTTGTGTCTCAAAAATTGGGACATGATGAGCTGATACTGATAAAGTTTATTAAATTTAAGTAGATTATCTTCATTATGCACACCAGAAATTGAAATTACCTACAGTTAAATAAATTTACGTGTTAGTGCCGCAAATGGCGGCATTATCCCTAAAAGCTGTATCTTCCTGGCAACCATTGGATGTAAATAATGATTAAATGGTCGTTGTATTGCAATGTACCTCCAAATTTGATTAAGTAATTATGAAAATATTGCGTAATGTGTAACGAACATTGATGGCTTTTGATACCTACTCGTAATTTAAATGGCATAAATATTGTTCAAACCAAAATCACGCTTGGTGCACATATTAGTTTACCCGAGGACAAAAACTAAAAGGAGTGGTTTGTATAGTTATCGTGATTTTTATTTTATTATATGGCTTGACCGCCACCTCGTCAGATGTTAAGCGATGATGAGGTCTACAATAGAGCAAGCTTGCCTAGAAAATAACATTCACTCATGATTTGAATACACCCAGCGATACCCGCGCGGTGATTTTGCGTGTTTTTTTTTTATTTTTTTTATTTTGGTGGTTTATATTTATGCTTGAAACATGTTTTAAAAATACTGTTTTAAGCTATCACGGTTGTTCACTACAGTTATATTATTATTAATGGGATATTTACCGTGGTAAGGTTGTCGAAGGAGCTCCCGATATTACCACGGTAATTATCCCGTAAATAATCATATGTTTTAACAGTTTTCTATAAACCTACTTATAATTAAACAGATAAACAATTATACTGATAATAGTGTGCATAATTATAAGTCTGTCAACAATTTCTTGTAAAATAATAAAATTAACTAACAATAATTTCCAATTAGGTAATTCATTTATTCGTTCATTCAAAAGAGGCGACGTGACTTGCCTGACGTTTGTTGAATTATAGCTTAGGGGTTGGCATGTTTGAATCCAGAACCACAGGTCGTGGGTTCTAATCTCATCAATGCCGGTGAATGAATCGTAAAAACCATAGCATAGTGGTATAAGATCACTTTCCAGTGCTATACTGGCTTGCAACCCTCAAGTTGGAAATCTGTTACCAAGCACTTTTACCGGTGTGTTCCGATAGCCTTATTTAGAGCCTGTTTCCACTCCAGGGTAGATTTGTTAACCATCTACGACCACATAAATGTTTTTTTTATTCAGTAATAGGCTTGCGTTTGATCTCCAACTCGCCTGATGTTAAGCGCGATGTGGTCTACGATGGAGCACGCTTGCCTAGAAGAAACTGATTCACTCGAGATTTGAAGACACCCAGATTTCAACCATCGGGGAACACCCATTCCGGCAGCGCATTCCACAGACTAGCAGTTCATATTTTATACAGTTTTTATAATCAGGTGAGTTATTATCAAATTCCTTAAATCTTTTCAGCCATAAAAAATGATACAAGACACGTTTTATACATTTACTCCAAAAATGGTGTAAACACACGAGAAATTCACTATTTTTTTCTAGAAAAAGCCCGAATCTCCAAGGAATTCACCGCCTAAAAGCACCGGGAAAAAGAGATAAACCAAGAAATGGGATTCGCATGATCCATGCGTTATGGATGTCGGATCGATTCAATGCACTCAGGTCTTCATTATTAATTTAATCAATCTAGGTATTGTTGGGAATTTGGCTCTCCCCTGATTTTGTTGTTTGATTTTCTTTTTATTAGAACTTGATGGATGATAAATGCGAATCATTTTTATACTCAAGTTTTTGATAAATTTAGAGTAAAGTGTATAGGTGTTCTAATAGATAGGTATTCCTATTAGTATACGGTGAATGTACTACGATAGCCAAGCCGCCAGCCAAGCGAGGGGATTATAGCAACACCCCTCTCTGAGAGCGAGGCCTTTGTTCAGCAGTGGATGTTTACTGGCTTATGATGATGATGGTGAATAGTTATTTCCTAGGCAAGCTTACTACATCTTTAATCACACTAAAACACAATCAGCAACCTAAAAAACCCTTCACGCATAAAGAGAGCGAAGATAAAGACCAATGCAACGACGCTTTACAATTCAGAATGTGGTAAACAGTTTAGGCTACCATCAGGTGAGGTGGCGGTCATCATCATCAGCCAGAAATCGTCCACTGCTGAACATAACAACCCTTAAAACTCCACACTGAACGACATCCTGCCATCTGCATCCACTGGATGCCCACGACTCTCACGACTCATGTCGTCGGTCCATCTAGCGGGAGGCCTACCTACGATGCGTCTTCCGGTTTGTGGTCTCCACTCAAGAACCTTTCTTTCCCATTGGTCACCGGTTCTTCTAGTGATGTGGCCTGTCCATTGCCACTATAACTTGCAAATTTTAATAGCTTTGTTGGTGACTCTGGTTCTTTGACGAATTACATTCTGAATTCTATCGCTCAAAGAAACTCCGAGCATAGCTGTCTCCAAAGCCGGCGGTCAACTGCAAGAAATTCAATAAAGAAAAGGCTACTGGAGGTACTAGGTACCTCATCATTTCAGCCATAGGACATCCACTGCTGTACATAGGCCTCCCTCATCGATTTCCAAAAGCGCCGGTTGGAAGCGGCATGCGATCCAGCGTTTTCCTGCGGTCTCTTTTAGGTTGTCTGTCCACCTTGTGGGTGGACATCCTTCGCTGCGCTTACCCGTCCGTGGTACCTAATACAAGCTAATATATCTTATCTTAAAAATTAGATTAATAATAAATAATAAGTAAAACCCCAAGACACAGCTAGTCATATTTATAAAGCATTAACTTTCGACTCCACCGTGACACCGACGCGACCACTTTACGTAATAACCACACCACGAAAATGAAAATAGAGTCCATCCAACCGTTTAGCCAATTACCAACACACTCCACATCTCCTCCCACCGTAATACAAACACATACGGTTCATATTTGTTTATTTGTGTCGTGAAATACTGTGGCCGAGTGTTTTGGTAGTAGATGTGCCGTATCTGAAATTCAGATGGAGTTTTTCAGCGAAAGCGCGGAATAATAATGAAGGTAGTAGCCAAGAGTGGAAATTGGACTTATGTCTCGAGTTACAGACGGGTTTTCCTTATAGATAGATAAGCTCTTTCATAACAGACATTACAGCAAAGGACATGGAAAATAACATAATTTAGTTTATTTTACAAAATTAAATTGAAAAAATAAATTGAAAAAAATTTAAATATTTAAAAATTAAATATTTAAACAAGCAGAGCGATGTTGGCCGAGCGATAGCACGTGCGGTTTATAATCTGACGGCATCCGGTTCGATCCTCGGCCCTGCACCAATGACTTATGAGTACTGAAATAAATTATGTGCAGTTTCAATGCCATCGCTCAAATATGGTAAAGGAAAATATCGTTAGGAAACCGGTATGTCCACGAATCTCAAAAGTTCAAAGACATAATAATTATTATATTCACCAACATGCACTGGGCCATCATGGTGGATCAGGGCCTATTCTCTCTCTTTGTGAGAAGCCCTGTATCCCAGAAGTGGGAACATGATATTCTATTATGATGATGATAGGTTTACAAAAAAAAAAAAAACTTCATCGGGATTCTCCTTTTCACCCTTAGAACTGGAAAATAAAGGAGAAAAAATACTAACAATGTAATCGAATTTGGCATTATCTAATTGATTTGATCAGGATCTAGGTGGGTTTCACCACAGGTCATGATTTTAAGCGACAGTGTGATCTCCAGTAAGTGGATTTATTTTATTTTATAGAATAGGTCTAACCACCTAATGATTGTTTTTAGGATAAGCTTTTTTTTAAACTCTTAAGCAAACACATAAAACGGTGTCACTGTTCATTATCTTTGGTTCACTCATTAGAATGCGTGTCTGACAGATTTTGAAAAGATACTGTCATTAAAAGGTTTAGATTATGCAGCTGTTATTCCATATATTATGTAGAAGCAGTTATTTATTCAATGGTGACCAAGGTTTGGGCACCAGCCAACTTACCTACCACGTCGATGTTTTCGGTTCATTTTACATATTGCGATTCTCGATAAATGTCAAATATATGAGTGGCTGTAAATGTTAATAGACGATTTTAATTCTGTTTTATGGTTTAGTATTGCCAAAGAGGATCGTAAAAGTTATCTGACCTGTCTAAATTTATTTAATTTTACGTCATTGGCTAATACATATTTCATGTTATTGCTAGCAGTTGTCCGTAGTTTCACCCGCTATCCTACAGGAACTATGAACTTTTTCGAGATATACGAGTATGTAGTAATCGAAAGTTTTAAATACACCACAATTCCGTAGTAGTAATATAATCAGCCGTTAGTTGAATGCGGAGAAAAACACCTACACCAAACTTTCGCATTTATAATTTTAGTGTGATTAATAATAGATGGCTTATAAATCTAAAAGAACATTACATACTGAAAATTATTAACAGTGTATCGAAAAAAATCCCTAGTGGACCAAGCGATCGTAGAGAGTTCAAAACCATTACCCTAAATAAAAGTACTTTTTATTTGAATAAAACATTTATTTACGTAGGTATTTTAGTGCATATCGATAAGATATTCTTTACTGTCGAGATCGAGATACGAGTAAATCTATTATTATAATTAAAGTATAATAAAGATTACGATTATGGACTCGTCTAGTTTACACAATTTTAGGTTTTTATAGATTATTCATATGGATAATGGTATATGATCAATATGACATTTTATGGGCTTCACTTAAAATGTAATCGACACTTACATCAAAGTCTAAAAAAACGTAAAAAAATTGATCTTAGTTTTTAGTTTATTTAATGGGATTAAATCACTTAAATATTTTATTGCTATAATGGCTAAAACAAAATATATTTTAGTGTTTTTTTTTTTAGCTAGACAGTATATCCGGGCCTACCAATAAAGCGAGCCAGCAATAAAGTTCAACATAAAATCGTAAATCTAAAAAGTAAATCTCATGGTGAAGGTGCGAAAGAAATCAAGCAATAAAGAACGGGGCCGTTTTCCGGATCAAATCAATACAACCCTTACCCGTTTCACTTTTATCGAGATGTTTAAATCTAAAAACGAAAACCAGTATCATATGTTTACTATAGTTGTTCAAAAATAACAATGACATGTCTAGGCAGGAATGAGAACTGGTTCTCAAATGAAGCTAGTGTGACATAACGTCAAGCGTTCAGTGATATAGATTTTAATCTTATCATCTTAGTTTTTCGATACTTATTGTCCAAACTATTATAAATAAAATAAATAAATATCTTGGACATTATTATACACATGGTCATCTGACCACAACCTAAGCAAAGCTTGTAATATGGCTGCCAGAGACTGATATACATACATATATATTTTTAAATACATACTCAAATAGATATTAAACATAACACTCAGACATAGAACAAACACCAATGTTCATTGCACAAATGTTTGTCATAGATGGGAATCGAACCCACGCCCCAAGCCCAGAAGGCAGGTTCCCTACTAACTAAGCTAACTGAGCTGTATATACTTATTATTATTATGTATATTTATAAATAAAAAAACAAAATTTTTTATTTAAAAAATACTTATTAAGACAAGCTTTTTCGTATTCTTCTCAGCAAACCCTTTTTTTTTGATACCCATATCATGGTGTTAAATAAGAAACATTTGTCCGCCATATTGGGACGTCCGCCATATTGAATTTATCGTCTAGGACCAAAGTGCTTGGGAAGACAAATCCAACGAACCCAATCTTGACGGGGTTACGTCGTTTCGTTTAGAAATTCCTATGGTCACCTTCTGTCTCCATCATCAGACCAGCTCGATGGTACCTTATCATCATACATACATAAGTATGCGTTGCAAAATTTGTCTCACACATACAGCGAACGAACATACTAACAGGGTAAGTTAACTGAAAGCTTGTAAAAAGAATCGAATAGCCATATATATACACAGTTCATAATTCGTTATCGTAAAAAAGTCTCGAAATAACGGTCATCAGAATGATATACATTCATAGAATTTTACGAATAGAATAATTATTTTTATCAAACTTGATCTACTGCATGTATTTTCCTACCTTAATAGAGATGCTAAACACCATTTTCCATTTATCGACAACTCTAAAAAATTATAGATAAGGTTTGATTGATTGGTAAGCCTTCAACGGCAAACAAAAGAGTGATGTACTCGTATTGGACCTTATGCTCAGGTATCGATATTAAATTTAACATAAGCGACCAGACATTGATTTTGTCTCTTTCTTTGACAGATGAAAACTAGATCGTTGATGTAATAATGATAAAAAACCTTCTAAATTACTGAACAAACAAAATTATGCGTTTTATTAAAGCTGGTTAAAAACGACTGAGCATAAAGATTGTGAACAGTTTATAAATAACGGAGTTCTGAGGTAACAAACATTAAATAAAAAAACTGATTTCAGAACCCATTCGTCTTATTTTGAAGTCGGTTAAAAAGTAGAACGCATCATTGTTTAACATCACGGTCAAACGCAGACCTTAAATAAAGCAGTTTTCCTGTGAAAGACCAAAAACATTTGATCATCAAAATCCAGCGTGGTGCATATTGCGCTTATTATAATTATAACATAATTGATTTAAGAATGCGCTTTAGTTTAAAATATAACAATTTGCTAAGCAGTAACAAAAAAAAACTAATGGACATTATTTTTATAATAACATTGCAAATGTTTTAAAGATAGGTATTTTTATATTGATGTATTATTTGGGTGGAAGATATTGAAAATACTATTATTTCGTATTTTTTTGGATTCTATAAAATAACAATAAGAAAATTGTTTCATTCCATTTACAATTGGCATGATGACTAATATTATTTTATTACCTCATAAAAAATCTGATCATCAATAGAGCCTATCAACGAAAACAAAATTTAAATTAGTTTAAAAATAAATAAGTTATAAGCATTTTAATTTCATGCTAGACAGAGAGCGCACTATACTGAGCTATGACGTCACGCCTCAGGCGCAGCATACAAATACTATACCAACACACGCTTTGCGAGAAAAGGATGGAGCATCCCCTCTCTATCCCCATATCTCAAAGATTAATCAGCCGATTCAATTTATTTTTCAGTATGTGTAATTTATTTAGTTATATTTATCGCTAAGCCTGTTATTTATAATAAATTAAACATAAGGCCACATGCCTATTTCATTGAAAGGAATGCCAAATCTTTTTTACCCAATCAGTGATTATTTTTTCATTTTTTTTAAAATATGCGAACGAGATAGCTCTGGCCAGAGTGCGCGGACTTAAATCCGTTAAATCCATTCTCCCATGTACCACTACACACTTTGTTTAGTTCCCTGAATGTACGATTCCTTTTAATTTCGATGAATAGTTATTATGGAATGTGATTCGTGTAACTAATAGTTATATTATTTCAGGTAAAGTTAATAATATCAACGCACCTCAACTGAAAGAAAATAAAGTTTAAGGTATCGTGAAATACTTTATTCGGTATCTTATACATTGTATATTTAAAGTCAACAATTAACGCTTTAGCACTTACTGAAAATGAATTTATTTTAATTCAGAACTCGTTTTAATAAGTTAGTCTAGAAAGTTTGAGTGGATCTATTTCATGTCTAATTAAGCTTTATTTGCAAGTCCATTTACAGTTACACAGTTAAGAAAGACGCAGAAAGAATCTTACACGTAAAAAATTAATAAATCACTCCAATAACAAAAGTTGCGTTATTTTGTAAGCTATCAGGGATACTTTCACAAAGTTCACCAATCTTTGTGGAAGTTTATGTGAAACAAGGAAATGTGAGCTCATAGAATTATTAATAGTTTTTTTTTTATAAATAATTTTTCAAATTGGAATGCTCAGTAAAAAATATTATTATATTGCGTCGACTAGACAACCTCATCCTTTTTTCGTCAGTTGAAGTAGTTTTTTTTCACAGAAGGCGCTTTTTATAATAGGCGTGCGTTTGGCCACCATTGATGGCAATGCCAAAAAACCCCACGTACCAACGCAAAGGTACCTTTTTTATAAGTTATTTTTTTTGTATTGTGAAAATATAAAATGAGTTATTGAAAAATATTACATAACCACAGGTACTACTATGCTGTATGCTACCGCCATTTTGACGGTGGGCATGGCGGGCTTGGGTATTTTTACAAGCTTATATTTAACTTGGTCTGTTAGTACGTTCACGGTACAAAATATGGGACAAAACTTGCAATTGAATTTTAAACCAGTTATCCTCAACCGATTGAGCTGAAATTTGGCATACTTATGCAATGTTATGTTACCATCGATGATGGAGACAGAAAGTGGCCTAGTTCCTGAACTTCTAAACGAACTGACGTAACACCGGCGAGATTGGGTTCGTTGGATTTGTCTTCTCAAGCGTTTTAGTCCAAGATGATAAATTCAATATGGCGAACGCCCCAAGATAGCGGACAAAATATTTTTATTTAACACTATGATATGATGGAGATAGGGACTCCTATACGAAAAGACGTAACCCGTCGAGTTTGTCTTCCCAAGAACTTTGGTCCTAGATGATAAATTCAATATGGCGGACGCCTCAAGATAGCGGACAAAATGTTCTTATCTACCATCATGTTATAGGTATCTAACAAATGAAAGAATTTGCTGAGAATAGTATGAAAAAGCTTGTTTTATTTTTAAATTATTTTTAAATTTCTAACGTATATTTAAAGTGTTGCTGTACTTCAAGCTTTAAACATTTAAGGTAGGTACCTACTTTAATGGTGCAAATTCATTGACAATAGGGGTGCACTCACTCTACTCAATCAACGTGTTCCATCCTCGGCCACACCGTCGCTTACCACCATCAGGCGAGTTAACGGCCAAACGTAGATTTATTCTATATAATTATAATAATAAAAACTTACAAACTTACATAGACACGTAGACGCCACGTGTAGCCTTTACGTAGCCTCAGGGCTACAACTACCTACGCCGTAGACTTCGTAGACGCATGTCGGATAATTATGTAATAGATATTTTGAAGGAAATAATTGTATCCATGACTCCAAGAATAGCTGTAAGAAACTACAAGAAACCTACCAATTTTCATGGAAAACCATACAGGCAAAACTATGTTAAAGTAAAGTTATATGATTATTTACGGGATATTTACCGTGGTAAGGCTGTGGAATACTATACGCAGTGATACAGTGAGTGTGTTTTGTCGAGACTTAGGTTCGAGTTCGAGTTCCAGTGATAACCGTAGCAAAAGACTAAGAAAGAGGGTAGATCGTTTTGTGTGTACCTAACTTTGAACTTTTTCACCAACCACCCGCATTCTTCAGTCTTCCCGTGAACATGGTGCATGTAACTGCGCCGAAATATCGAGAGCTCCTTCCACAACCTTACCACGGTAAATATCCCGTAAGTAATCATATAACTTTAGTGAACAACTGTGATAGTTTAAAACAGTGTTTATGTTAAAGTAGTATTAAAATAAGGCTTAAAATATGAAGTGTTTCAAGTGCCGATGGTAATTAGACAAAAAACAAACAAAAACTACAAAAACAGTTGGACTGCCCATAGACCACTGAAGGTCTAGATACCATCCAAATGATCCAGCTCACTACCAGTTGGCAGCGTACTCAGCATCCTGACAACATTACCATGAATGGCACTCTCTTTGATTGTGGTGTTTTTTTTAGGATTATGAAATAGACCTTAGGACGGTATTCTAATCTAATCCACGTTCAAGTGTACAGCGTCCAATTCCTGAATATATGGTGCACCGATCTGAAATATCATTCCAATTCCTTGAACGTCTAGTCTTAAAATCGTTATTCAGTCAATGCGATGTTTAAGAAAATTTATGACTAGAAGTTTAGGGTATTAGACGTTAATCTAATAATAGTAAATCTAAATTATTGTCCTATACTCAAATGAAATGAAACGTCAATAATAATTTCGCTAAAGTTTTACTGCTCGATATACTGGAACATAGCTGGCTGAGATTAAAGCAGCTAAGAACTTTTTAATATCTAGCAATTCTTGAGTTGATTCTGATTAAAACTTAAAGTTGCCAGGTTTTAATTCAAGTGTTTCTCCCAACTTAGAACATTTTGCGTGTTTAAACAAACAAAACAATTGTTTTAAACTTAACAAGGTTCTAGATTTTCTCAGATACTTACTTCAAGACTATCTAAACTACTAAAAGTCTCAGAGAAAATTTCAGTTTTAGAGTCGTTGATTTTAACGAAATATCTCTAAATATCTGGGACACTTGCACTTGCACTGGGGACTTGCACACATGGTCATCTGACCCCAAACTAAGCAAAGCTTGTAATATGGCTGCCAGAGACTGATATACATACATATATATTTTTAAATACATACTTAAATAGATATTAACACCCAGACATAGAACAAACACAAATGTTCATCACACAAATGTTTGTCCTAGATGGGAATCGAACCCACGCCCCCAAGCACAGAAAGTAGGATCACTACCAACTGAGCCACCGAGGCAGTCAAAATAATATTATTTCTACAGACTTAAGAATCTCTAAAAAGTAATGATAAATGGTTTCTTGTTGACTGAGTTATTAATAACCTTTAAGAGCGTGTTCATCGGTCAGAGGTCTCTTTTGCACATTTTTAAAGATAATTATTACCTTACTATTTGAGATTAAAAAACAAACTCTTAGAATAACATTACAAACAATTTAACTATCTTTTTAACACGCTTTTATTAGCTTGGTATATAATTATTTATATTACGGATTTATTGAACTAGATTTTCATCTATTTCAAAACATCGAATTAAATAGAAATTTTGCACATTTATCAAGGACCGATGACAATGCAACAGTTTGAGTAGTTTGTCCCATTAAAGCGTATTTTTAGGTTTTAGGGTTAAGTAGCCCGACAAAGGTTCCGTGAATTCGTTTTGTTATGTCCAAAGCACATTTTTCAAAAAATTATCTCAGTAATTACATTAATAATTATCAATATAAAACCAACTTCATCAAAACTGGACTAATTAAAATGGGACCAAATAGCAATTACCAGCTTGCAAATAAAAAAAGAATCGTCAAAATCGGTTCACCCAGTCAAAAGTTCTGAGGTAATAAACATTTAAAAAAACAGTCGAATTGATAACCTCCGCCTTTTTGAAAGTCGGTAAAAAATATATCAAATGCGTGAATGAGATAGCGGCGCACCGTATTCTGGGCCATAATACTGGTAGAAGGAAATGCCTCACTAACCCAACACGTCAACACAGGTCTTGTCATCGCAACATAGAATTAAGCTGCAAGCCAATTATTAGAGGCTTCCGTAAGCCGCAGCTGAAGGAAACGATCTAGCTTATACATTGACACTAAGCTGTGAATATTTTCAGTTACAATTGAAGTGACCTTGGGCAGAACTTCTCGTCTGAAGTCTGAATGTCTGAAGAAGACGAGATACCTTGCATATTTTTGTCAGCCAAAGATGCATCTGAGTAATCATGCACATTAGTGACTTCCTTCAGCCACGGCTTATGGACGCGTCCGGTAGTTTTTGTGCAACTTTAAAAACACGTGCTGTGATTTCGACTATGTAGGCTTTTTTCATCTTTGAACTTACTGACTTCCATGACGACGGTACTTTTGGGTTCAAAGAAAGGTCAAAAACATCGCTTGCAGCCAGCTCCGGAAAAATTACCTTTGAGACAAAAAGAAGCGTTATTTATAAAAATGTTGGTTGTAAACCGTTTTATTACACAGGGTTCTACGATATACTTTGGATTCTGGCAAAATTAATGCGTACTTTTTCGGACGGGCTTTTTCGGACAACAAATATAACTTTTTTTATGATGAAATGGGCTAGCGTTTGACCACAACTCGCCTGATGGTAAGCGACGATGCGGTCTAAGATGGGGCACGCTTGCCCATGAGGTGCCTATTCACTCTTGTCTTGAAGAGACCCAGGTTGAGGTACTTAACTGAAAAAGTGTTGTTAATTTATTTTTCCTCAGTATGTGGTTTTTAATAAAGGTAAACCTTCTAATCTCCCTAAAGCATCAACTCATTAACACGTATATTTCGGTCATCCTAATCTATGGTCCACAAACATGGTCACTTATCAAAGAGCAAAAGTCCCGTCTCAAGGTTTGCCAAAGAGCAATGGAACGCTGCATCCTTGGGATTAAGAGGCAAGACCGCGTCTGCAACACCATACGGCGTGACTCCATGATAGGCATCACAGACATAGGAATTAAAGCTGCCAGACTAGTCAAGGATAGGTGGGCAAAAGTTTCCAAGGAGTGGATGACATCGAACAATCAAGAAGTCAGTCAAGTTTCACAAATATTGGACGGTGTTGGCCCAGAACAATGACAAATAGAATCATTTGGATTACTTCTACTTGTCAGTTGGTTTTCCAGCAGTGGGATGGCGCAAGTTAACATTAAAAAAGGTTTTATGCTTGAAATTTCAATCAACATTTTACCCTAAAGTATCCATAATCCCCTAAACATGGTAAAGACGGAAAACGTGAAAATTTCCCCCTGAGGCGTCAACTCAAATTTTCTTGAGGAAAAATAATTTACACAGATCACTTTTTTAGAGTTCGCGGTTTTACGGGAATCACCGATGTTATTAAAAAGTTGGGTAATAAACCAAGACTGACGGATGTAGGAGGTAATTTTATGGGCAGAAGTTATGAATAGATGGTTGTGAAACTTCACTGTACATTGTTTTTCTTTTTAATCTGGGTGGTCGGCCTCATCGGTTTTCTTTATAATGCAAACAGAGTTTATGATTCTCTGCTGAGAAGGACTGATGAGAGATGGGCCTCAGGATACAGACATGAGGAGAACGATAAGAGGAGTATTGATCAGATAAGACATCTCTCTTTATGGAAATAACCTTATTATTTTTAAGGTTCCGTACCCAAAGGCTAAAACGGGACCCTATTACTAAGGCTCCGCTGTCCGTCTGTCCGTCTCTCTGTCACCAGGCTGTATCTCATGAAACGTGATAGTTAGACAGTTGAAATTTTTACACGTGATGTATTTCTGTTGAAGCTATAACAACAAATATTGAAAAACAGAATAAAATAAGTATTTAAGAGGGCTCCCATACAACAAACATGATTTTTTGCTTGTTTTTTCTCCATGTTGATAACGGCAACAGGTAAACTCTTGAAATATTCACAGAATAGTGAGTAATATTATTCACTTTAAAAATAAATAACTAAATCAAAATAACATTAATATTTAAGAGGGGCTCCCATACAACAAATGTTTTTTTTTTGCTATTTTTATAGATAATGGTACGGAACCCTTCGTGCGCGAGGCTGATTCGCACTTGTTTTAATTCTAATCCAGACTGAGTTTTCCAATAGCATCAAGTGGCACTGATGGTAAAACGCCTAACCTGGAATGAAAATTGGCTCTCAAGATGAGGTTACAAAAACATATCGTTAGGAGCTTAGCGACTGATTTTAGATTTGATTCACATACCATTACGAAACTTCTGCTTAGATGATAACAAATTCATTGCGGCAGCCCTATTGTGCTAGTAACGGCTTTCAAAGTTGCACTGCAGCCTATATGCCGTCTATTCACAACTTATATTAATTATTTAAGATTTAAAACTAAATAAACCTATTCACTTTTGTTTATAAATATATGATAATATAGCTAAGCCCCGTGGTTTCAGCCGCGTAGATACTCCTTATGTCATCTATCTGCTGTCTGCCGGTGAAAGTCCCGACAAAATCGGTCCAGCCGTTTTGGAGTCCATAGAAACATACATACACAAGTCGCCTTTTGTAAATAATATCAAAAACTATTATTGAAACGGAATAACACTGGAGTTTTGTAGAGATTTCCTAGATTCTGATTTAAAATTAACTTCCAAAAGTAACGCCTCATTCGGTTAATCATCCAGCAATATTTTGTCTAAAGAAGAGCTGATGCTAAAAGATCTTTTAGCCTGAGCGATCTTATAATAACTTTTCCTTACCTCAATTGGGATAGGAAGTACCTCAAAGAATTCCCTGGGCACTTGAAAACATCTCCGAAATGGGAAAAGCCTGTTCTCGAAAGAAAAAAAAACCTTAAAAATGAAGAAGGATTTTTTGCAATTTTTACGTACCTAATATCAAGTTTCCGGGATTTTCTATTGAGGTTTTGTACTTTACAGCTTAACATCAACAAAATTTGATTATTGCAAAAATTAAATCGTGAAATTTTAATGTTTCGTTATTTTGCGGTATGCTTATAAATGTAGTGTATAAGTCTGGGATTATATTTTGCTGAAAATGCCTAAAAATATCGAATTTCACATGATATACTTATTTTTTGGTGTTTAACAGATCTTTATGAATTAAGAAAGAAAATACATTTATTCATCACTACTACAAATACTATCTAAGGAATACAATCAGTATCAAATGGATCCATCTCGGCATGAGACCATCAGCGCCTGTTTTCAGGCGGAAAAAAGGGGGAAGAAGGGGAGGGGAGTCTGCGGGTGCCTTTATTTTTTATTTACTGTAGCATAAACAAGATATTAAAAACACCGAAATTTATTTATTTTTCCTTCTTTTGACGGTAAGCGTAATTTAAGCTAGTTACCACATACCATTTAGCAAAACGACGAGTAAACAAACAAACACAAAAAAACACCTCTTTAAGGTTGATATTTCGATAACCGTACGAAGTGATTAGTTCGAAACTGAGTGTCTTCAAGCCGCGAGTGAATCGGTTTCTTGTAGGCATCTCCATTGTAGGGCACATCATAACTTAACATCAGGCGAGTTGGCGGTCAAACGCAAGCCTATTATTAAATAAAAAAGAGCGAACATATTCCTTCGAGAGGGTCTCAGAGGGTATACAGTCTAATTCTAGTAATAGATACCTACCAATAACATTTTACCCGGGAAAAGGCAATCTTACCTGTTAGCCGATAAACGAAATTCCAGGATCATTTTTGAAAATACCCTCTTCCTGAGCGTATTTCGCGATACGTCGGTGAGAGGTGGCCCAGTTATGGTTATAATCTTTACCTCGCACCGGCATTTAAGGCCACAGTTGAAATTGTACCGTAAGATAACGTGTTAGATAAATAATTAATCTTAATGTTGTAAATAAAATTGAAAAAAAGTGTGTCTCTTAATAGTACTTTAAAATATTTAATTACTTAGGGTGACTCTGATTAAATCTATTTTGCTCAGTAATTACTAACACTCTAACGTACACGATCATAATGCAGACTTTGAAACGAGAAGTCCATGACAGTTTTACCAGGGCTATTCCCATATTATGTTAATTTATTCCCCCTTTTTTATCTATTTCAGTATGTATTTAATCATATGCATGTATATCAGTCTTTAGCAGCCATATTACAAGCTTTGGTTAGTTTGGGGTCAGATGACCATGTGTGCAATAATGTCCGTGATATTTATAGATCTGTGGAAATCGCACACTGGGGTTTACGCGATATTTTTTTGCCTCACATCTGAAATTGTGGAATAAGCTGTCCCTTCTGCAGCATATCCAAGTAACATGGGGTTCTTCAAAAGAGCTGTTAATAGAAATCAGAAAAGTTTATTTTGTGACAATAAAATAAAAACAATAAAACAAGAAATATTAAAATAGAAGTATACAGGTACATTGTCACAAAAACCGACCCCAACTCAGCATGTTGCTGTTGCGTTGAATAGAGTCTTTTAAGGTCGACAACGTATCAGTGACAATTGCGTGACATCTTCTCGTCCAAGATACCACAGTGCCTAAAGACAAAGGTATTTGATCAGTGTGTGTTGCCAGTGATGACATAATATGGTACTGAGACGTGGTCCTTAACTGTTGGCCTTTTGGAAAAACTCAGAGTCACACAACGGGCAATGGAGAGAGCTATGCTCGGAGTTTCTTTGCGCGATAAAATCCGAAACGTAGATATTCGCCAAAGAACCAGAGTCACCGACATAGCTATTAAAATCTGCAAGTTGAAGTGGCAATGGGCAGGCCACATCGCTCGTAGAACTGTTAACCGATGGGGAAGAAAGGTTCTTGAGTGGAGACCGCAAACCGGAAGACGCAGCGTAGGTAGGCCTCCTACTAGATGGACCGACGACATTGTGAGAGTCGCGGGCATCCAATGGATGCAGATGGCAGGATGTCGTTCAGTGTGGAGGTTAAAGGGGGAGGTCTATGTTCAGCAGTGGACGTCTTCTGGCTGATGATGATGAACGTATCAGTGAAGATCCTGGTGGTACAGATATCCATAGGCGATGGTGATCGCTTACCATCAGGCGGTCCATTAGATTGTTAAACGCCTAAAAAAACAAATCAATGCTTGGCCGTTGATTAACTGCTAAGATGTAATATTTCCCCAAACAGACTTTGCAGAAAAGTCCTACCACCACAAAAATATTGCCAGGATATCTGCTTTTCTGACGTATGCGATTTCAAGTTAAAGTTCTGATTCTTCTGTGTGGTATTTCTTAGGAGGCAAATAAGATTTCATGTGGAAAGTGGCAATATGAAAATATTCCGATATTATTTTACGTTCTCGGAAGATGTTGACATTGTTAGTACTTGTTTAATGTTTTTTTTTATTTTACTTAAACTTTTAATGCTTATATTTTATTTGAAGTTTTTAAATTAAAAAATAAGCTTGTGCTTGACCGCCAGCTGTTATGTTTTTCTACTTACGTGTATAACAATTACGTGTATAAACTGTGATATAACAATAAGAATCAATTAAAAACACCGACTTAAAAATTAGTAAATACGTAATTTCGTTTACTTAGACGACATATTTATTCTAGTTATTTTGATTAACAAATTGAATTATTGAACCGATTTTGATGAAATTTTTAAGGAGCCAATCTGATATTAAGTAGATATATTCTTTCAAATAAAAAAATATCTTCAAATTGAAAAAAAAAAAAACACGACCGAATCGCGAATCCCTCCTTTGTTGAAATCAGTTAAAAAGAATTAGGTAACTGATTAAATAAATGAGTTACTTTGCAGATAAACTTCAAAACTGTTTTTAGACGAATCTCCGCTTCATATGGAAAAAACATCGACCTACAAAATGGACCGACGACATCGTGAGAGTCGTGGGCATCCAGTGGATTCAGATGGCAGGGGGAGGCCTATGTTCAGCAGTGGACGTCTTCTGGCTGAGGATGATGTTAATGATGGAAAAAACAAACAAAATAACAACAACCTCCTTTTTGTTTTGCAGCACCAGGCACCTACAAAATCGGTAATGGTGGTCACAAGTAATGAAGTAAATCGCAACTCTACTCGACTAGACTACTAATTCGAGGGGTTTACAGCTTTGGAATGTTTCGTGAATGTAATGAATAACATTTTATTTTATCCGTGACTTAAGAACTCGGTTTAAATCAACTTGTGCTAAGGTGACTAGGTTGCGATGATCGGTGATGCTAAGGAGAACGGTTCTTTGTTCCACTGTATTGTTTTTTAAGTTAAGGTCATGTTAAGGTGAAACGTTTCACTTTGGCGGGAAAATCAAATTGCAAATAGTTTTTTTGTCCTTGTAGCTAGGCCGGGTAATTATTGTGAAATGACATAGTGTTCGCGAAAATTGTTGGTCGTTCTTTACATTACCATGTACAGCTATTAATCAGTTACTCACCATATTACTTACATTTGGCAATAAACCGTTTGAAACAGCATAAATTTGTTTATTGACAAATGTATGTAGTAATGTGCATTGGAGGTAAATAACTTTACGCGAGTTTGTAAAGAATAATAATCAATTTTCGCGAACATCATTATCGTATACAATAATTACTCGGCCTAGCTACAAGAACAAAAAAACAGTTTGAAATTTGATTTTCCCGCCAAAAAACGTTTACCTTAATTCAAAAAATTATACGTAAATTTACAGACAATAAACTTCAATGGTCGGAAAACTTAGGCTTAATTTATCACCACTCCTAAGTCCCATAACACACCATCTATACCAAAAGAGCATATTCATCCCAAACCACAATCTTCCGTTCGAGTTCCCCATCGTATATCGCTCCCGTCTAGTCCTATAAACCCGTTGTAAGTGACAGAGTCGAGTTACGACCAGGCCGGAAGTTCGATTGCGATTTTTTTCGTCGCCAATTTTATGCCCGGATTAAGAGTGGGTCGCTTTTGAAGCTGCTTTATAGTCTACGAAACGAACAGAACTGGCAAGTATTTGAATATTTTTTAAGCATCACGTAATAGGTGGTACCAAGAACCGGAAGACGCAGCGTAGGTAGGCCTCCCACTAGATGGACCGACGACATTGTGCGAGTCGCCGGCATCCAGCGGATGCAGATGGCAGGATGTCGTTCAGTGTGGAGGTTAAAGGGAAAGGCAGTGTTCAGCAGTGGACGTCTTCTGGCTAATGATGATGTTGATGATGATGAATAGGTGGTTAAATCAGATTAGATGTGTTTCAATGTTATAGATATTTACCGATATCGCCCACTGGATTAGCAAGTTGAAATGCCAGTGGGTAGGGCACATTGCACGCAGAACAGATGCCGGTGGGGCATAATGATTCTCGAACGGAGACCACGGACTGGTAAGCGCAACGTAGAACGTCCACCCACAAGATGGACAGACGACCTAAAATACACCGCAGGGAAACGCTAGATGCAGGCAGCTTCCAACCGGCCCTTTTGGAGTTCGATGGGGAGGCCTATGTCCAGTAGTGGACGTCCTATGGCCTAAATGATGATGGTGAATGTTATAAAGAAAAAAGAAAAAAAAAACGACCACTATGGTAGTTTAATATGGTTTGCCCCTTCTTTTCTCGTTTTGCTAAAGTATAGATTTCTATTATGTCTGTTACCTTTACTCGACTAAATGGCTTAGCCGATTTTGATATAGTTGAACTAAACAGTTCTGTTTATCATAAGTAAACAAGTCTGGTCCCACTACTATGTGGGATTCATAGTTGGAAGAGGGAGAGAGAGTACTGTGGATCAAGGATAATTTGTATTGCGAAAAAAAATCACATCACTCACGTCAGAAGTGAAACTTAAGTAGAAATTCACCTATTCTACAAGAGATGGCGCTGGTTTAAAATACACGGTATAGCGTGACGAGACGCGAGTTCCATGATTTTTATTCACCCTAAAAGTGCTCAACGCACCTAAAGAAGTTTTCACTTCAAAAACTGTAAATCTTAGGGTGAACTGCTGTATAAGTACTAAGTACTTATGAGAAAGTTTTGTTAATATATTACGAGAACTACTCAAGTAAATTTAGCCTTGTAACATTTTATGTTGTTTTTTTTTGTTAGTTGTCCTTTTTTATCTGGTTACTTCAACTATTGTTTAAACCGCATTTTGTGCTCTTTTTCAGAGTGAGTGAGGGTGAGTGTTTGTCTTTCGCTTTGAACGCCTTGCACAGAAAAATGTTAATGCCACATCAGTATTCCCACAACAAAAATTAAGAGCGTCATAAATTTTAAATACCTGCCTAAAAGGTTTCCAGTTACAGAATTTGCGATTAAAATAGGACAGATCTGTCCCAGAACACTTACCGAAGGGTCCCGTCACTGACTACGTATAAGTGAATGATTTTTAGAGCTATTGGTTTAGGTTGGGCCTTCTCAAGCGGATCCCTGTTCAGTTTTATATAGGTCTGTTTGCTTCAAGTACGTTATAAGGGTTTAGGAGGATTTTATTGGCTATAGCATTTAGTTGGACAAATCTGGAGATAGTTTGTGATGTAAGAGTTTTTATATAGGGACTGTACTTGTGGATGTTTTATGTTACGTGAAATGCTTTTATCCTGTCTGAAGAAAATTTGCTACTGTTTTTGTAGATTGAAAGGAATGTTTTCAAATCCCTTTTTCGTAAAGTTCGTCTATCGCCGAGCACCTTTTTAACCGACTTCTAAAAAGAAGGAGGTTCTCAATTCGACTGTATATTTTATTTTTATTTTTGTGTTTGTTACCTAAGAACTTTCGACTGTGCCCCGATTTTGATGATTCTTTTTTATTTGAAAGCTGGTGCTTCCCGTGTGGTCTCATTTGGTCCAGTTCTATCATTTTAATGACGTTGATTTTTCATATTGATAATATTACTGTCAGGTTTGTTTCTCGTCAAGGTCCTCTTACGTCAAGTTCATGTTTTGCCAAGTGACTTTTAATTTATTGTAATACAATTACTTTAATTTTGTATTTCACGAAATTTAGATTTTGTTGGTTACACAGCTGGGTGAAGGTTTTTATGGTTCTTCCAGATATCATCCAGATCCATATATGTCATAAATAATCTTCATAATCAGCCTCTAAGGTTTGCTGGACATAACCTCTCAAGCATGCCTCTCAGCCCGATCTCCGGCTTTTCGCTTCCGGCTTCCAGCTGTTTTACGTATATCATCACTCCATCGAGTCTTAGGGCATCCTACGCTACATTTTTCAATACGGGTCTCCATTCTAGAGCACGTCTACTCTATCAGTTATCAGTTCTGCGACAGATATGACCGGCCCACTGTCACTTTAGCTTATACGCTGAGCTGTGTAGGTGACATTGGTTCTCTGGCGAATTACTTTGTTCCGGATCTGATCCAAAAGAAAATCGCCATCGCCATAATAAGAGCATACTATAAGCAACCCTATTTACTAGTTAAGTCACAACAGAATTTACAATTTTTTTAAAGACTCCAACAAAGGTTAACTTTATTTTCAAAACGTATTCATCGCTAAATGCTCTTTGCATATCACAATCTTATCCGTAACAGGAGACTTCAAACCTAATGCACTTATGTTAATACACCCTCTTTGTATTAAATGAACAGATATTCATGCAAGTAAAGTACTTGCGTGAATAGGATTGCAAGTTCCCGAGCGTCATTCCTCAGAGTTTCATTTGGTGCAATTCAACGGGAACTGCAGTTCTAATCTTGCTAACCAGATTATCTGGTCCCTTGTATGTTGGAATTGCATTTGTTGAACGGGGAATTGTTTGTGGTGGATATAAGAACGACTCTTTAAAATTCTTTCTTCGATAATTACGCCCGATTTCTAATCACTTAGGCAGAGAAAAAGCTTTTAGATGTTAAATAAATTATCCAATATTATATCGTTAAAATGTAATACTATTCCTAAAAGTTACATAATAATGTGAACTTAATTGATGCAAACATAATATTTGACGTATAACCTATTAATTATTTTTACCTTACCAGCTATCAGTTTATATAAGGGTTGAGCTTGAAAACGTATTTATGTATTATATCTTTGTACATCTAGGATTTAATTAACACTAGATATGTCCAATGTATAAAAATGTATTACGTGAAATAAAGATATTTTATAAACTAACTAAAATTTTAAATTCTTTGTTCGATACTTACGCTCGATTTCTAATCTCATAGTCAGAGAAAAAGCATTTAGATGAAAATTCTACTAGTAAAATATTTTGCTTTGCATCATAAATTATTCTAAGGCCTTAAGACCTGTGTTAAGCGATTATGTTTAGGTGATTACAAATTGCGCGACCGCAAACCATATCACGGTGCGTTAAGGTTCACGTTTGCGTAATTTTCTTCACTGTGCTGTTTCGTGCCCGCGTTAAGAGGTAGCCGTAGTGCCGTAGACTCTACGGGCCCTTACGAAAACTCTACGGCAGCGGCGTAGAGCTTCCGTAAGGGCCCGTTACACGATGCGTCACGGAAGCTGCGTGACGTATTCGAGGTGAGTGCGGAATGCCACAGCTTTTATTTAAACAAAATTCATTGCTATCAAAACTGTTTTTCTAATGAATCTCTAGTGTAATTCCGCTTTTACAATCAACCTGATTCAATGAACTATATACCAGCTATACGTGCACTTTCCCCTGCCCGGAAGCTCGATATGTATGTGGTTTAATACTATAACACAACGTGTAGGTAGCATTCCTATATATGAATTTTAAAGCTTTAAGATGCACCTATGACTTTACGAGGCATAGTTGATATTAGCGCCATCTAGCGTCCAGTGCCCGTAATGTGAAGCTAATGTTGGTCAAAGACTAATAAAAAATAGGATACAGAATAAAAACACTAAGCATTATGGACATTAATATTTTTGCCTATTTTGTTGCTAATTTAACTTCATGACAAAAATATTTACTGTTAAAAGACCACAAATATAGGCATAACATAAATACATTACAATGAAACCACACTCATATTTTTTTATTCAGTATTAGGCTTGCGTTTGACCGCCAACTCGCCTGAAGTTAAGCGATGATGCGGTCTACGACGGAGCACGCTTGCTTAGAAGAAACCGATTCACTCGAGATTTGAAGACACCCAGATTGTAACTATCATTCATATTTGCTCCACTTGTATCGAGCGAGTATCGATCAATGGACTATGAAAATTAAATTAAATTTATTTAAAAATTAATGTTATAATTTAGTTTAAATAATAATTAATTTACAAACATTTATGTATTTAAAAACGAATTAAAAAAAGTAAACAACCGACCTGTAGCTTTGCTACTAGTAAAAAAGAACATCGGTACGATGCGCAAATGACTAGCCTCTATATAGATAAAACACACATAAGATTTCAAATCAAATCTAAAATACCTAGTTCTTTGTAGGTGATACCTGGCTAAACTTTTTGATGCAACTCTGCGCTACTTCGTTAATACACTTTCCGCGGAACTAAGACCAACTTTAGAACAAGGCTATATTCACAAGCTGCTGACGCGTATGCTGAGAGGCAAATCCTGCAGATTTCCTTATAACATTTTAACAATAAACTTGCCTTCAGCTTCGAACGGAGGGAGTTTATGTTCGCGCGGGTTCGAACTTAAAATACTGTGTTGAAATCACATCACAATGAAAATCATACTCGAAATGCGAGAGTTTTTATAACGGGGAATGTTCTGAAGAACTTTTCGATCTGATGCCAGCATCGCGGTTTTATCATCGCACCAGCCGCCGCCGCCTGAAAGTTCATCCACATATCAGTGGAAATCGCACACTGTGCGTTTTACGCGATCTTTTTTGCCTCACACCTGCAATTTGTAGAATGAGCTCCAAGAATATTTTATTATTTGTAGATTTGTAGAATGATGATATTCCAAGTAACTATAATGTGGGGTTTTTTCAAAAAGGCTGTTAATACATTTTATAAATATATGTAAAATTAGAATAAATTTTAAATAAATATGATAAATTTTATGTCGGGATATGAAGAAAAAATGAAAAGTCACGCAAACCTTTATTTTAACTAAGTCGCAGGACTTAGTTAATAAAAATAATGATAAAATGAATAGGTATTAAAAAAAACTAACTATTATAAAAGTTTTTTAGTTCTTATTTGAAGAAAAACTTGATAATATACGTATTTTGACCTTATCATTTTCTAGTTCATTCTATATTCACTATGTGAAATTCAGCCTTCTTTTTTAACAAACAAAAGAGAAAACCCACAGGATTTCTGCGTAATAACTCGGCTCTGTTTTCAAGGTCCGCTGCTTGCTTACAATTATTTCCAAACTCCCAGTATTAAGGGTAAATCCTGATGCAAATTTCAACCAACTTAATTGAACAAAAGAATACAAAAGTAACATGCAAATTATTGTAATAAAAAAAAACATTATCAGCCTGAAAACTTCTGCTACTGAACATAAGCTTTCCCCTTAACACGCCACACTGAACGACATCCTGCCATCTGCATCCACTGGATGCCCGCGACTCTCACAATGTCGTCGGTCACCTATGCTGCGTCTTCCGGTAACACTGTTAATCAAGAATTTGTATAGAAATATGTGTTTGGAAGAAAAATTCGATTTTGTTTTGCAAGGACGACATTTCTGAATTGAAAGTGAGAGAGAAAATAGAGCCAGAAAATAAAAACATTTGGTATGGGAGTCGTTACAATAAAACAGTTATAGGTACCAATAGTGGGTTTACTTTTGGCCATTAAAATGCCCCACATCTATCTCCTGGTTACATCATCAGATCAGAATGATACAGTAGAATTTCACTAATCCGGCTCTTCAGTACGGCACGTCCAGTAGTCTGGAACTCTACACCCACGGCCCGCTCTCTCCAACCGCGCCTTCCCCATTCCACACCCGATATTCCCAACCACATTCTTTCCTCCCCAAAATATGAATAAAAGTGCAATGCTCTATTTTATTTACCTTAATTTTCCCAATATTTTCCAGTAGTAAAATATTCCAATGATCCTACACCTGTTAGTATTTTAATTTTGCCGGATTAATAATACTAATGTATTGACATCCAGATTACATATAGGTTCATGCAAAGTTTCCAGTCAATACGATTATTAGAAACAGAATCTGGCGTTACTTTGCGGAAGTTCATTGACAAATATAAAGCTCGATTTTTCCGAGTAGGTTTTCAAATGCGCCGACATCCAACCCCATAATTTTTCTGTTGACAAAGTGTGCCCTTCCGTTCGATAGTTCCACACAAGCAATCGGCCCCGAAATGGAGGCCCTTGACGCTTTATTGCAAGGACATGCAGAAAAATCTCGTAATATTTTATTGTTATGGAGGATTGCGCTTAGAGGGTGATGCTTGGAAAATGGGTGATGTCTGTAAAATGGATGATAATAGGAAAGGAAACTTTTTCATTGACGCTTTTGGAGGAATTCCGAATAACATACCAAGCTAATAGATTAGTTTTTTTAGTTTAGTTTAATGTATTTTTATTTTTAAGTAGTGTTAGGTTTTTAATTTTTGTTCAATTGAAAATTAACATAATATATATACGAACATAATAATAATCATCATCATCATCAGCCATAAGACGTCCACTGCTGAACATAGGCCTCCCCCTTTAACCTCCACACTGAACGACATCCTGCCATCTGCATCCACTGGATGCCCGCGACTCTCACAATGTCGTTGGTCCATCTTCTTCCGTCTTCCGGTTCGCGGTCTCCATTCAAGAACCTTTCTTCCCCATCGGTTATCAGTTCTTCGAGCGATGTGGCCTGCCCATTGCCAGTTCAACTTGCAGATTTTAATAGCAACTTAGGTACATTCCACGTAAATTTGTAAAAAACCGTTGTAATTCCTTTCTATAATTTCCTTTTCGATGTTTGTTACTCAATCACACAGAATTGGCTGGATGGATTTGGATGAAATTTGGAATATACATTGCTTATGTCCTGGATTAACACATAGGCTACTTTTCATCATCATCATCATCACCAATTTTCATCACCACGGGGGTGAACCTGTGGGGCGCAGCTAGTTTGTAATAAATGAAACATTAGAACACAGGCCTATTATCATCAGTGCAAACGGCAACTAAACGACGCAACGGGATACGCTGTCAACACTCCAGCCCGACTCAAGCCCTCCTGAAATCCGCAATCTGCCTGACGCGGCGTTTCCACACCGTCGCCCGCTCCTTTGATTTATAGACGAGCTCGCGTTTCAATCAACCTACATCAAAGTGGTTTATCTATTTTTAGTTGGTCTTTGGACGCGGATGGGCAAGGATAGAAATATTGGACGATTGACAAAGTTTGTGTCGTGCGTGGGATGTTGGTAAAAGGCGTAGGAAAAACACATTTCTAGTTGTTACTTAGATATACGCCTCAAATACCGTCCAAAGAGACTACTTTTATATAGATGTTTCAAAAACTAACGATCTATTTTTTTTTATGCGAATAAGTCCGCGTTTGACCACCGATTCGCCTGTTGGTAAGCGACGATGTAGTTGAAGATGAAGCATGCAGACTTAGAAGATACCTATTCACTCTCGACTTGAAAAGGCCCAAATTACATCTCTCAGGAAACAAGGAAGCCGGCAGGTTGTTCCAATCCTTGATTGATGTGATGAATTGATCTGGTTAGTTTACGGATGGGTTACAGCAAGAATTGGATGTTAAGGTTGGCCTTACCTAAACTAATGGCAGGTTTTCCGAAAGGTAAATAAAAGAAAAAATCGATGATAAATGGTGTTGACGGCAGTCTTCAGCGTTACCGGTTATTTTCTCTTTGGTTGAGGAGACATAGATCTGAAGCACAGACTACGTAGCAAGAAGGAAGACGTTAAAAAACCACAGACGAAGAAACGAAGAGAAGAGATCGCTTTAAGCGATAAGGCCGCCTATTTAAAAACCTAGATAATATTTTCATTGTACTGTATGTTTTCTACCAGGCTACCAGGGTTGCAAGACAAATAAGACCTTATTTACCCCAGATGCATAGCTGAATTATATTGTATGCATCTGACAGACATACCAGCGAAGCGTGGGCATGTGCGTTTAACAGTTAAAGTTATGACGTCATTTAACAACTGTCAGATGGTGCAACAATTTTTTTGCCTAACCGGCACTTAAATGTAACTGAAATGTCGATGTTTGTTAAAGCTAAAGTGAGCTGGTGCAACCTACCCAAAGCCATACTTATAGCTTTGACAATGTAGTATTAAGCAGCATTCATATAGCTAATCGGTTTATTAAAGTCTTACCTGAGGCGCAGAGCAGCTGACACTTTGAGATAATTCTTGTGAATACATGCTTTCAGCGACGAGAAGCTTAAGACATACATACTTGTAGGTGGAGTATTTTCTATTACCTATTTGTTTATTTTAGATTACGGGACCCGGGTATGTCCTAAAACTGCGACCAGAACCACCGGAGGATGGGCAGCAGCGTCCTAATAGTACACGGTGAGCGTACTGCGATCCCCAAGCCGCCTACCAAGCGTGGGGATTATGGCAACACCCCTCTCTAAGAGGGAGGCCTTGTCCAACAGTGGACGTTAATTGGCCGATGATGTGATGATGTTATTTTAGATTTATTAGGCATGTGTCTTAATGTTTCATTTATTATAAAAATAGGCTTAGCGAATGATATAACGAAATACATTACAAAAAAAAAAAAAATTAAAAGTTTTTTTTTTTTTTTTGAAAAATAATTTAAATGGCTGATAAATCTCTGAGGTAATGAAAGTTTTAGGTGGGGATGTTTATTGATGTACATTGTTTAAACACCTATTGTGCATACATTTTTAAATGTGTGTATGATTTACTCGTGTTTTGTGCAAATAAAAACTATATCTTTATTTATGTTTATAGTATGTATCGAATATTTGTACTTCATTGTAAATAATGACATCATCATCATCAGCCAGTAGACGTCCACTGCTGAACATAGGCTTCCCCCTTTAACCTCAATACTGAACGACATCCTGCCATCTGCATCCACTGGATGCCCGCGACTCTCACAATGTCGTCGGTCCATCTAGTGCAGGTTTTCTTAAAGTGGGGTCCATGGACCCCTATGGGGTCCATGACGCGAGTGCTAGGGGTCCACATTCCCTAGTTTTATTTACTAGAATTCTTTTGAAGTATGCAGTTCTGTTATTTAAATAAACAAAACCAAAAATCAAGTAATTGTCAAGAAACACTGTTTTCTTATTTTAAAATTCTCTTCGCAAGGGGTCCGTAGTGTTACTGAAACATTGAAAGTGGTCCGTGGCTACAAAAAGTTTAAGAACCATTGATCTAGTGGGAGGCCTACCTACGCTGCGTCTTCCGGTTCGTGGTCTCCACTCAAGATCCTTTCTTCATCAATCATCAGTTCTTCGAGCGATGTGTCCTGCCCATTTCCACTTCAATTTGCAAATTTTAATAGCAATGTCGGTGTCTTTGGTGAATATCTACGTTCCGGATTTTATCGCGCAAAGAAACTCCGAGCATAGCTCTCTCCATTGCCCGTTGTGACAACTTTTGTAGTAGGTATATTCATTTATTATAGTCTAAGTCATTCAAACCCACCAATTAGCTCAGTGGAAAAGTCCCACTTGAGACAGAGCCGTGCCAGCAATTAGTCTCGTCTAATCTGGATTCGCAACACTCCACCCGCATTCTGTGTTAATCTATCAACAAACGGTGAAGAGGCTCGGTAGGTCTTACGAGAGTTTTGGCGCTGGATAGGTATTTTCTGTTTTAAACTATCGCTATTGTTCACTACAGATATATGATTATTACCGGGATATTTACCGTGATAGGGTTGTAGATGGAGCTTCAATATTTCGGCGCAGTTACATGTACCATTTTCAAGGGAATTAAGACTAAAGATTACAACTTTATCAAGGTAAATATCCCGTTAATAATCAAAATATCTTTAGAAGTTTTTTGTTTGATAGAGTTTGGTCTTATTTAGATACGAAAAATTTGCTTAATGAATATCATCTCACCTTTGTCTGCTCCTGGACATCAATAGACCTCTTAGAAGGTACGTACAGGTACACTCAGTCAAATTTTTGTTACGCGAAAAGGGTGTACTAAACCGAAAATGATTCATAATGTCCATCATCATAAACAACTTTTACTATGAGGCCAACACAGCGAAAAAAAAACAGCTGTTCTCGAAGCTCTCAAACTGCTAAACAATTTTTGATTTTTTGTTAGAAAGGTGAATTGATCGAGAATATTTTTACAGATACGATTAACTAAAATCTGTTTGAATTGAATTGAAATTTATCAGCTCTTTAATAAGGTGTTACAAAAAATGTATTTCTGGGATAGCAAGTATAAATTGTTTTTTTATTTGACTAGCAACGCCCTGCGGTTTACTTCGCTAACCTAACTAGCGAAGTAAACCGCAATTAAAATAAACCCCCAAAAAACCAGTTTAAAATGATACCTACCTGTAGATACTACCTACTTCAAAACAAACCTTCTTTTAAAATTTACAATAATTTCAAAAACATGATAGTAATCACAATCGTAATAAATTCAAACAATATTTATTTAAATTAAACAGAGTTGGCGACGATAATAAGCTTGCCACTTTTGTACAATGGAGCAATTTTGAATGCAAATTTTGTAATATTTAAACATTTTCTAGTGCAGAATACAGTGGGTAGCCATAAAAAAATGCATACATTTGGTATAATTTACACAAATTCGGACAGCCACGCTTGATTTGTAGCTGCGAAAACTCCTAGTAAATCTTTTCTTTTGTAGCTCACACTCAAGTTTTGAGGGTATTTTCATATTTTTTCTTGTTCTGCAACAGTAACTGTATTATTAACGCATCGTTCATATTACTGAGGCATGAAACGTTCTTCGTGAAGACCGCTCTGAGTTTATTTTATTCTTGACTTTATTTCAATTGATATAGAGATTTCGGTAAACTAAATACAAAATTACAATTATATGTACAGTAATATTGTCACGGTTAAAAACTAAAAAAACGACTACGTTTTTTTTTGTATTTTTAGTTTTTAACCTTTGATAAAGGACTTATTGAATACAAAGTACTTGTCCAAACCCAAAGCGCATTGAATGGTGCAGTGTGCGAGCAAATTACTTAGTTCCAAAAATGTCGGTAGATGGTGCCACAGGAAACATTAGATCGCGCAAGTGTTTCGTTCGCGGCGATGTAAGGCCATTTCAATGTTTGCAAATAAATTGTGCTTTTCTTTCTACGGTATACAGTGCGTTCTTATTTATGTTGTGAACCTTCCTACGAGTGTAAACAGTACTCAATAAACCTTTTATTTTGATATCAAACATGATAAATTTATTAATTACATCCGAAATTTAATCATAAAATGTGCCATATTAGTTTTAAAGTGTCTTCATAATAGCCTATGACAACTTGTCATAGGCTATTATGAAGACACCATTGACAAGAGGAGTATTAAGACGAATCGATAGATATTGGTCGAAATATGATAAACAGTACAGGAGATTAGAAGGAACACACGAACATACATACATACATAGACTTCCAAACTCATAACCCTCCTTTTTCCGTAGTCAGGTAAAAAATACACAAGGAGAGAGACACTGTTGATTAATTAAACAAATAAGATCTAACATTATAAAACGACATTGAACGACGCTATTGTTGAAAAAAAAACTCTACTAATAAAAATTGGCCTTATTTAAGAAGAATAAGAGGAATATTTATTTTCTAAAAATAACTAATATAATTTACCAAAACAAAATACTAAATATGTGTACATAGATTTAACTGTGGGCCCCAAACTAGGCTAAGCCTGAGCTATGGAGTCCGTTGATTCTCTATATTGACATTACCATTTTAAAACAACCCTGCTATGACCATTTAAATTTTAAATATAAATTATTATTTATAAGCTATTTTGGGAAATGGGGCGCTTTATGGTTGACATCCCGAAAACCCGTACGAAGTGCTTTGATTCCACTTTTATTGTGCGAACTGCTAGTATGTGCGAATGCGCTGCCTGAATGGGTGTTCCCTGATAGTAACAATCTGGGTGTTTTCAAGTCAAAAGTGAATCGGTTTCGTGAGCGTGATCCATCGTAGGCCGCATCATCGCTTAACATCAGGCGAGTTGGCGGCCAAGCGCATGCCTATTTTACAATAAAAAAAAATAAAAAAAGGGAAGGGGGATTTATCTAGACATTATTTTAAAATATTAATCTTTCTTATATCTCTAGTTGAGTCTAGCAGTAATATAAACAACCCAGGCCCTTCCTCCAGGGGCATATAAAACTATCCCCAAAAAGAAAATTTTATAACTGATCATAATCTCTTGACCCTCAGAAACGTTTTACTAGCAGACCAATTCTCGAGTCCATATAGAAATATTATCAGTTTTTTACGTAAGAACGAAATGATTATCAAGAGAATCTGAAAATCCCTAAGGAACTGAAACCTAACTTTCTGTAAATTACACCTTTACAGTCCATTTTGACCCTAACGATACTCGTGATAGAGTAAACTTTTGTGTGATGAAATTTAAAGAGTAACCGAATTACTATTATCCGTTTACATCCGAATCAAATTTAATTTATATTCTTAGGTGTGTAGAGTTGTTTTTTCTGCGGCAAGTGAAAAGGAAATAATAAAGTTTTCTACGTTTGGAAGTGTTGCGGAGCTAAGATAGGATAGGATCTTTAGTGGAATGAAAGCAAAAGAAATTTACTTTTCGAGGAAAATAGTCAAGATGAAAGTAGAGTTATCTTTTAAAATGAAACTAATTCAAGGATTTTAGTAAAAAGCTCGCAGTAACTAGTTGTAGCGTAAATATACTTTGCATAAAAGGTGAGTAAAGACTTTGATGTAAACGTCTATTGACGTGCCTTGGCAGTAAAACCAACTAGTATATCGTGATGGCAAACAATATGACGCTCTCTTACGCCGTCATGTTTCACATCTGCCGAGCGTCACATGACAGCCAACTTTTTTTATCGTTTCAGCCGACTTCAAAACGGGAAATTCGCGATGCCTTTTTTGTATTTTATGTGATGTCTTCGACTTATGTAATCCGATTTTAATTATTATTTTCTTTACATTTTTTTCTTATATTTTACTAGATTTTTTGTGGTAAAATTTTTCTTCTACCACTATAGGAGGTAAATTGGGGATAAGTAAGTTTTTGTAACGTGGTATAAATAAAGAATCATTTATTTGAATGTATATTAAACGAAGCAAAAAAGTAAGTGTTTTTTTGGTAAGATTTCACTTAACTTTTCCCTATTTTTTTTATATTTTTTTTTTAACTCGAATAAGTCCGCGTTTGACCACCAACTCGCCTGTTGGTAAGCGACGATGTGGTCGAAGATGAAGCACGGTTGATCCCTCATATTATTATGAGTACAATAAATAATCTCTTTTCGCCCTAGTACCTTTTAAAAATAACCCTGTACTGAGAGATGGAGGGAACAGACATACAGGTTTCTCATGCGTTTTTATAAAATAAATTTTGTCTCTCAGTGACCACACTGCCTTGTAGATAAAACGAAACAAAATTCTATATAACTAAAATAATCAAAATAAATTACAATATTATACGCAATTTTAGTATGATTGGATTCAGGGCAGGCTAGAGTATATATTATATATATAGAATTGAATTTAAAATTTCCACATCTAGTATTCCAGTTCTATTGAAACATTGTTTCCTGTAGGCATCCTTCCGCATACATTCCATCAAAATGTGTAAAGATGTCAGTGTGAAATTATGCTAATGTATGTAACTAACTTTGCCTATGCTAAGTCCAAATTCAAGCAGTATCTTATGGTCGACTAACTAAAGCATTTCTATCAGGTATGTCGAAAACTTGGTCTAAACTAGTTTAACTCTATACCTTGCGAGAAGCTGTTTTAAACTTATTGCAAAACTAGTTTCAGGGATGTACCTACAGCTACTTGAGCGTAAATCTTATTGATACCTAAGAACTAAGAGCGGGCACGAAAAATCGTCACCGCTTGATGGTTGATATGCCGAAAACCCGTACGAACCGCTTTGATTCCACTTTTATTGTGCAAATTGCTAGTTTGTGCAATTCGCTGCCTGAATATGTTCCCCGATGTAACTATCGGGGAACATATTCAGGCAGCGAAATCTGGGTGTCTTCAAATCACGAATGAATCAGTTTCTTCTAGGCAAGCGTGTCCATAGTCAACGCATCATCGCTTAACATCAGGCGAGTTGGCGGTCAAAAGCAAGCCAATGCTAAAACTGCATTTAAAAAAAAACTTTTTCAAGATTAGCACATTCACTTAACTCAAAAACTACTGGACTGATTTTAAACATTCTTTCACCGTTAGAATGCTACATTATCCCTGAGTAACATAGGCTTTATTTTTTACTAGAATGTTTAAGAAAAACTCCATTCATGCGAAGTCGGGACGGGCGGCTAGTTTACTATAAACAAGCTGACCCGGCAGATTAATATGTTATGAGGCCTGGGCAAAACTCATTAAATCATACAAAAATCCTAAAGAAAAGATAAGCAATTAATTCATAAAAAAATTATGATTTATTTCCATTAAAACGTTGTTTTAAATGTCAATAGGGACTTCTCACGCTTTAAAAAATATGCCGGGCTCACCCGCAGTTTTCAGTCAGCTAATGACCACGGCCATTGTAACATGGTCGAAATCATGATCCATTAAAACAAGGTCTGATATTCCAGGCCACAAGCCTTCGGTAGATCATCATGTACTTAGGTTTTCTGACTGTTTCTAGTTTTGGTTCAAAAGCCATATAATACGATCTGATTTTATCGAAGAGCGATTGTGATTAATTACTCAATTACAACCATTACAGACCCCAAAATTAACAAAGAGACGTCCCTTTTTGATTTTTTCAATATTGTGGAACAAATATAAAATTCATATTGCTCAGATATTTTCAACGAATTTCATATTCTATTGTAACAATTGCCTAGAATGTTTTCAAATTTCAGTGTAAATGCCTGAAATGCTCTAATTTTAATACAAAGCGAGGTAAATCAACGTCAAATTTAGAGTCAGTAGTCGTACCAAGTTGTGGTGTAAATCTTCATGAACATTTTTGGCCCGCTTCGTCCCAGTGGGAATGCTGGTGAATGTTTATGAAAATCCTGGTATTTTGCTATTGGGCTGCTATTTCCCCACTGGGCTGTTGAGTGCGATAATGCAGCTTTTCTTGTGTTTACGTTTTAAGCGAAATAGCTTAAACCTATGTACAATCGTACACTTATTTCAGCTAATAAGGAAAATTTGGTATTTTTCTTTTGTGACTGTCTTTAAGAAGATATCCATATTTTTTCGGTACCAATTACTCCAACATTTGTGAACCAATTAATGTGATTATTTCTATATTATGTAGAGGAAGCTCTCGAGGTGGCCCTTCAAAAATTTCATTAACTTTGGCTCAGTATTTTTTTAATAAGCTCTATTAATATTTTATTTTATTTGGAAAACATACAGTGATAAATAACTAGATTACTTATATATTAAATAATTAAACACCATTTAGCAGTTTCCGCATATTGAAATAAATAATAATATTGAATAATATTGTTTAATATGAATAATATTGTTGATAGAATACGACAAAGAACCAGAGTCATCGACATAGCTATTAAAATTTGCAAGTTGAAGTGGCAATGGGAAGGCCACATCGCTCGAAGAACCGATAACTGATGGGGAAGAAAGGTTCTTGAGTGGAGACCACGAACCGGAAGACGCAGCGTAGGTAGGCCTCCCACTAGATGGACCGACGACATCGTGAGAGTCGCGGGCATCCAGTGGATGCAGATGGCAGGTTGTCGTTCAGTGTGGAGGTTAAAGGGGGAGGCCTATGTTCAGCAGTGGACGTCTTATGGCTGATGCTGAATTATAAAATTATACTTATACCAAACTCGTTTACGACATTAAATATTATTTGCGAGAGTTGAAGCGATATTTCAATCTGATACAATATTCAACGGGATGAATGGATGGCTGAACATTCGTTTCGTTAATGCATTATAATCTTTCGAATGCACACGGCACGTCGAGTTAAAGGAAATACAGATTTTAAATACGGAATAAAGCATTTTTTGCCGAGGAAATAAAGGAGGTTTTCCAGTAGACGCGTCTTTTTTTGGGTGCCGTACCCAATGGGTGTAAAAGTGACCATATTACTAAGCCGGCGCTGTCTGTCTGTTTACCCTACGTTTTAGTAGCTATATCTTTCGAACCGTAATACATCACACACACATCACACATCATCAGCCAATTAACGTTCACTGTTGGACAAGGCCTCCCTCATAGAGAGGGGTGTTGCCATAATCCCCACGCTTGGCAGGCGGCTTGGGGATCGCAGTACGTTCACCGTGTATTATTAGGACGCTGCTGCCCATCCTCCGGTGGTTCTGGTCGCAGTTTTAGGACATACCCGGGTCCACCGTAATACCGTAATACATAACCAGCTGAAATTTTACCAGAAATCTAATAATCTTATTTTTGACGTATTTTAAAAAGAAATAGTAACAGTACCAATACTTAGGTACTGTTCCAACTTCTTTGCTCGTAATAAGCAGAGTTCATTACTGGAGTAAACAAAACAAAGGTATTTGCAGCTATTACCAGCAAAGCAAGCTGGAATTAGCTTCGACAAATAGGTCATTTCACAAGGGAGACGGCATTATTGGACAGTGGTTCCTTAGTTGTTAGGTAATACTCGTATTTAGTACTAATGATTGGTATTAACTGTAAATATACGATATGAACCCGGGTATGTCCTAAAACTGCGACCAGAACCACCGGAGGATGGGCAGCAGCGTCCTAATAGTACACGGTGAACGTACTGCGATCCCCAAGCCGCCTGCTAAGCGTGGGGATTATGGCAACACCCCTTTCTATGAGGGAGGCCTTTGTCCAACAATGGGCGTTAATTGGCTGATGATGTGATGTGATGTGATACGATATAGCAAATTAGTATTCGCAAAATCATCTGTTTCTGGAACTATACCTTCAATAGTAACTTTTAAACTTTCGCAATTTTTTTTTTGCATGGTCAAAACGTTGAGTGAAAGTTTCCTATTTGTGCCTAATAGAATAATGCGCGATAAGTCCCGATTTTCGTTACCTTAAATTAAAAATATGTTTTGAAATACTACACTAAAATATATACGATAAAGTATTGGTTCTTTCCGCAACAACTTTAGTAAATAAATAGCTTTTTATTCTTTTGCACGTATTATTACTTTCCATTTTAATAACATTAAAAAAGCACCAATAAATTTTAGTGATCATCATCAACCAAAGCTTACATCAATTAATTTAATTAATAACTAGCGACCCGCCCCGCTTTTGCACTTTTGTAAGTTTTATTATTGTACTGTGTAAAATTATTTATATAAATATAAACCTTCGGGGAAAAAATATCTAACTGATGGTGAAAACCGCATCAAAATCCGTTGCGTTGTTTAGGAGGAGTTAGGCGATATACAGACAGACAGACGCTGAAGTGCTTTCATTTTATACTATGTCGAGATTTAAAAAATACTTTTATCTCAACGTTTTATCTTACTGAAACCCAATCTCAACGGGGTTACATCGTTTCGCTTAGGAGTTCCTATGGCCACCTTCGGTTTCCATCATCAGACCAGCTCGATGATACTATAGCATTGCATTGTCACCGAACTTACATAAGTATGCCAAATTTCAGCTCAATTGGTCAACCAAATCAAATCAAATTATTTATTTGTCAGATCATGGTAGGTACACATACATATAAAATAGCATACAGGATCGCAAGAATGGAAACGTATCTCATGTCCTTGCCAGGTACGGCGTACAAATGTTATTCGTTTTTTTAATTAATTTTTATTGTTTATTAGTTAAGTTTTTGTTAAAGTTATAAAAGAATGTATGTCTATGTTAGAATATTGACAAAATTATATTTTTGTTTATTTGTATTTTTTGTCTTAATTACTAAAAGAGACATGTTAATTGCTACCTACATTAGTTATTATTAATTGAATTTTTCCTAGTACCAAGTCTTGATCTTATGTCAATTATTTAGTCTACATTACATATCAGAACATTTTTATCACTAAGGAATTTTGAAATTTCATAGTAGCATTTTTGTGCTAATACAGTTATAAGTAACAAGTACAGTTAACTGGTTTAAAATTCTATTGCAAGACGTTTTGTTGCGTTGAAAGTTAAGCTACTATATACTAGGGCAAGTTAAATAAAAGATTGTAAAAAGCGACTCAACAGATGTTTTTATCACTTACTAATGTAGTTCACATATCTCTAGTAAAGGATTAAATAATCGAATAGCCAATATCCTTCTAATTCCGCCGATAGCATACGACAATCCCGCCAAACAGACGTTCTCGTGAATCAACAACCGGAAGTCGACCGGGGCTTGTGGCGTGACTTACGACCCGCTTCCGGCGGCCATATTTACTTACTTACACTCGTGTCCGCCGTAACTGGTCGATTAATGATTGGTTTATTTATTTGGTTATTGTTGACTGCATTCCATGTAAAATTCTAATCTGTCAACAGTGAAAATAAATTTAGTCTCTTAACTATGTTAATCTGAATAATCTTTATGAATCCAGTCAGTCTGTCAGTCATTCGGTTAGACATAGACTGACTGAGCAAAGAAAAGTCTACGAAAACAAATCATTGTTTGTATGAATGCATGTAAATTTAGTAAAAAATAGATTAAGGTGATATGTTTGGCGGGAAATTCAAATTTCAAACAGTTTTTTGTCATAGCTAGGCTAGGTAGTTATTGTGAAATGACACAGTGTTTGCAAAAATTGTTGGTTGTTCTTTACATTGTCATGTACAGCTATTAATCAGTAACTCACTATATTACTCACATTTGTCAATAAACCGTTTGAAACAGCAAAAATTTGTTTATTGACAAAGTATGTAATAATGTGCATTAGAGATAAATAGCTTTACGTGAGTTTGTAAAGAATAATAATAAATTTTCGCAAACATCATGATCGTTTACAATAGTTACCCAGCCTAGCTACATGAACAAAAAAACTGTTTAAAATTTGAATTTCCCGACATATGTGAAACGTATCACCTTAATATATTTTGAATATACATACCGAAGTAAAATTGGTCTACGAGTTGCGTGATATAAAAATCACGAAGCCACAGCTCTGAGCTAACAAGTAGCTTATTATGACTAATTCACTAAAACGAGTTAAGCCGTAGCAATAGGTAAAAAGTTTTGTAGCAAGAAATTTTGATTCCAATCGATTTTCAGATTCACGCAGATTTCAAGTGCCTTTCATTTGGAATATATGTCCGATAAATCGCAGATTCAATATTCAGTATTCTTCACCTCCCATGGCCTACGTGGTAGTCGTTAAATCGATTCCAGACCCAAATGGGCCACTCGTTGTAGGGATGACCTAGCTAAGTGAGGATACAATGAAAGGGCACAGTGCAATTGTGGAGCATCTACGCGGACCATGTCGCACCTACTCTCGTGCACTGCTGCCCTAACCCTTCTACGCTACTGGACTTGTACAAGGTTTTCCCCTGCGGGGTTGCTCTGGCAAAACTGGGAAAAGACCTTATGAATAATATATGACCTTATTTTTGAAATATCGAAACGACAAAGTAAAGAAGAACTGGTCTTCTATTAAACCACATACACAATGACAAGAACGAAGCATGACAGAATGAGTCATATTATTATTGGAGCAGGTTTGTTATCCGAATTTTCGCTTAGAAACAGGCAAGTTGGCGGTTAAACGCAGGTCTAATAATAATTCATAAAAAATACTTAGTTTGGCCAAAGTGAAAAAGTAAATTTAAAATTAAATTTTAATGGGACCATCTTGTTTTTTTTTTCTACATATAAAAAAAGACATACATATTTACAAATATCGACGAAATCGGCGTACACACATAAAAAAACGAATAAAATTGAGGACCTCTTGAAGTCGATTAAAATAATAGACAAATGTTCTTCCACTCGACTGCAAAAAATACCCTTAACAACTTTTTGATAATGATATAAGGAACATTTTCCCTCGCGGAATTTAACGGAATTTCCTCTCGTTTTTATATAATAACGCTTTATGGTAATATGTGTAGTTTATCGGCGGTATGTGAGATAAAAATCGGATTTTTTCGCCCCAGCATTTCTATTAGGTCCTCGTATATTAATAAGGGGCCGGAGTTACGATATTATTTCTGCGCTTACTTCGGTTGGTTACGTCTGGTGGTAACTTATTTTATATACGAGCGACAGTCTCCGCTGAGATAGCGAGGTTATGGGTTTATTTTAAAATAAGGCAAAGCACGATGCACGAAAAACTATTTCATAAAAATTGCAGCACATATAAAAATATGTGCTTTATTGCTTTTTTTCTACCTCGATGAAATCATTATTTGAAGTACTTCAATTCATTCGATTGAGATTATAATTCTTTCCTTTTGTAGAAGTATCTTTCATAATAATTGTTTTGTAACATAATATATTGTGGTAATTTTTCATCAATGCTTTGTTTAGTTATTCAATTTTGAATTATATTTTCGACTTTAATATTTGCATATCATATTGGATTAAATTTTTCCTGTAACAATTATTGTTACTATCTTCATTGATATTACTACCTATACCTACCTTTACTTCATCATTCATGATTTCAGCCTTGTTGATATTGTTCCCACTACTGGGACTCAGCCTTCAGAGAGTCGATGGACCAAAATCTACCAAGCTGGCCTAGTGCATGTCATGTCTATGAAATTTTGTGGTTCTTGGACATACCAGTTTTGTCATGATGTTTTCTTTCGCCGATTTTTGAGGGATGGCATCGCGAATGCACATAATTTATTTAGGTACTAAATAATTCATTGGTGCAAAGTCTAGGATCGAACCGGGTGCTGTCAGATTATAAAGCGCACATGCTAACGCTCGGCCACCATCCCTATAATCAGCCATCACCATCACCATCCCCTGTCCCAGATATTTATTTAGTTTTATTAAAAAAACAATGACGTAGATTTTGTTATACAATTTCCTAAACTAAATTTAATTGGACAGCTCTAAAATTCTTTTAATTATTTTTTTACAAATTGATATAGATAGTAACGCAGATAATTTTAGTCCTGTCAATTTGGTTTAGTTCAGTTAATGCTATTACAAAATCGATGCCATTGTATCATTGCCCGAATAAAAGAAAAAGATTGTAAGCAATAAAGTAACCCTTGTCGATAGTTTACAAATAAACGTTACAAGACAGCATAATATTTTCAAATATGAAAAACTGCGTGCAAGGAAAATGTTTTATTTATGAAGAAACAACAAAAGCAGTTATTTACTAACACAAAGCCACGTCTCATAATTCACACACATAATCTATGTAAATGCATAACGTTTCGCCAAAAAACTTGGCTATATTCTAGTGATGGCCGTAAATCAGACTTATGTAAACGGTTTTTGGGGGAAAGAAAAAGGGGGTAAAAGGAATACTTTCAAAGAACTCAAATAATATTTTTTTACGGTAAAAATGTGTAAGTTATGATCATTATTCATAATTTATGATTAAAATACATTTTAAACACTTTTTAAATAAAAAAATTTTTAACAGTTGTCGGTCACTGTTTAAAATCCGTAAAATATTATATTAATGCTTTTCTTGGCCTTAAAAATAAACAATGTTGACAATGTTCAATGATTTTCTAAGTAATTTAGTACATAACTATCCAAGCAATATTTAGTATATATCTGTATTTGTAATAAAATAACAGCTGTATTAATATTATTCTGATTTCGAGGGCGAAAAGTGGTAAGAATTCAGAGGTGTTAAGTTACTAATTACTCGTAATTATTTTGGTAAACGCTTTTCTGAAGAAGTATTAAATATTACACTCGTTTACAAATAATAAAAACAAGAACGCCTTTTTCACATTTTAACGAATATTCTCATTCAATAAAAATACGTAAAAAAATGTTATTTTCGTAGTTATCACCATAAACGCTAACTGGCAGACTACGAGACCCCATAACAACAAAAGGCCCTTCAAAATGGCGAACAACCTTCAACCTTACTGCAAAACCCATAAAAGCGTTGACAACAAAACTCATAAAGTTTGCGCCGCGATTTTATCATACGCGCTCGAATTGGTTGTCACTGCCCAAAGTTGTAAATTTTTCCGGCACTCGTGTTTTGAGTTGTTGCGTGATTTTTTTTGTGTCAGTAAAGGAAGTTGTTATTAGTTTAGTTGTCTGCCATAATATACAGATCTTGCTTTTATGGCAGGACAACGGTTGTGTTGAGTTCAGTTATTTAAATTTATTTTCTTCAACAAAAATATCATCAAGATAAATAAAATAATTATAACAAAATATTTGTTTCGATTATAATTCAACTTGTATTTTGAACTCAAGTTTGTTTCTGTTTTCGTATAAGCTGCTTAGCTTATAGTCAGGCCTAGTGTCAGAGTAAAGTTGGTAAACACTTCAGTTAACAACACTGAAGGATCACTCTACCTGGAGATACGCTTTCCTTAGATCCAACTTCGTAAACTTTCTTGGGTTAATTTAACTTGTCTCTGGGGATTCATCCCGTGATTTAGAAGACGACCGAACCACGCCCAGTTTTGAAATTAATTTGACTCCTTAAGATGGATTACTGCTGTGGGCATAATAAATTTTAAGTTCCGACTGCGTCAGATTTGTAGGCTAGATCTATTTTTATTTATATACCATCACAACACAATATACGAAATCTGCGAAACAGAAAAATTATAGTTTTACAAGAGAAAATCTAGGCCTTCACTTTTAATTATCACTTTTGTTACAGTGATATAAAATTCGCCATTTTTATGTCTTTGCCTGTATTATTTTACTTTCACAGGATATAAATTATAATTAATAAGGAGCCAATTAGACATGATGTCTGGGTCACTTTACTGATATTTTTTATTTTCTTAAAGCATGTTAATAATCAATATTGCATGTTATCAATATTGTTTTCCTTTTGATATTGTAATATAAAATAACGATCAATATTACGCTAGCAACCAATTGAAAATGACCATTTTATTTCTACACCAAAGAATTACCAACTAATTGAGTATTGGTTATACGTTGTAAAATAATAGTACATTAATAGAGGTACGTTATTCCAAAATATAGATCAACATTCTATTTTAGTACAGGAATAATAGTATCTGCTGTATAGGAAATAAGGTTTCGGTGTAAACAGACTATTGGAAAATGATTACGGTTGCCGAAATTAGGATATTCAATACCTGATGTTTGAAATCATTACGGGCGAATGAATCAGATTTGTGGTGGATTTGCGTGTAAATTATCACCTGAGTACCTAATTCATGCCAACGAATAGGCAGATAATAATATTTGAACCTTGTTGATTAACTGCTGTCACCATTATGTTGTATGATACTATTTAGGACGCTATTATAATGATAGTGAAAAATTACAAAAATACAAAATTATGCATGAAAACGTGCGTAAAAGGGTTCAAGAGTTAAAGGGTGCCTTAGAAAATCGAATTAGGAGTGTAATTTATTCCACAAAAAGTTTTCCTTGCAATCTAAAGCGTTTCATTAAGAGAGTGATTCAGTTAATTGATGTAAGATGTTTTCATAACATTACCTCGTGTTTTCGGTTACAATGAGGGTGGTTTATTAACCGTGACGTAATGACTGCGTGTAATGTGGGCGAGAGTGTTGGCTAGTTAATGTATGGTGGAAATGTTAGAGGAAACTGCTCTCTGAGGCTTTTAAATATCTGCTCTTATCGTTGCATTATTAATAGCTGTTTTATACTGAGTAGCGTAACAATATGTGCAATGCATACATGGGCGTAGGCACGTTGGGGCAGGATGGGGCGCTTGCTCCACCCTAGCTGGCCTAGCTGGCCCTGGCATAAGAAACAGTTTTTTTTTAGGATAGGATGGTTTTCCTATGTTCCGTTTGTATTCTTCGTATTCATAGAGCCTAAAGCATGAATGTGTCAGAAAAATCCACTTTTGGGATTTCCAAAAAAAATCAAGCTTCATCTTTCAAGGATTACAATAATTACACCAAACTAGTTACGGTCAACAACGATAGACTGTTAGCTTGTGTATGATGAGTATGCGTAGAAAAGAGGTTCCAGAACCATACAAAATTTATTAAAAATTGGAATTCTGACATGATTTAGCCAGAACTCTCGTGGGCTAGTTTAAAAAAAATGTTTTAATGTAATATTGGTTTTTTATGACTTTTTTTAAATTAAAGCAATTCGCTTACCTTTAGGGGAGTTGGTGGCCATACGTAGATCTATTATATTTAGAAAACGTAATAAAAAACGGCGACCTGAAAAGAGAAGCCACTTTTTGAAACGTGAGAGCGTAGTAGTCGTTTCTTTATATAATTGATGTTTTCAGTATGACGTAATGACACGTTCTGACGGAAAATTCACGTAGTTATGGCAGCGATTTTGTCTTCACTTTGGCAGTACGGCGTAATCCATCTGCATTTTATATTTGATCTGAGAATCAAAGCATACAAAAGTTTTTTGTTGTTGTTTTGGTCGAAGGTTATGGAATAAAAATGGTTAAACACCACCCGGAGTACATGATGTTATTGTTGTCTCAAATTTTTGAAACATCCCAAATCCCAATTATTATTGTTTTAGTTATGAGTTTTTTTTTTGTTATGAGTAGTAATCAAGCAGATATTCTTTTTGATTGTGAATAATTACAATGAACTATGTATACTTTAACACCGCAAGTTATTATGTTGTCCAAGCATTACACCACCCTTTTTGAAAATCAGATGTTTTTTGTGATGAAGATGGCACGTGATTATAAAGTTGTACTTTTATAACCTTACATAGTCAAATCAAAATAAAGATTTTTTAAACGTATTTATACTATTTTAAAAATAAACCTAAATAAAAAGTTAACTAACAAGTTCCTTCTGTCTGTTTCAGGTAATAAACTCTGCTCTACGCAGGTGGAAATGGCCTCTAGGTTTCAATCCTGGGAACAGCATAAAAACAGGTGTAGTAGCACCAAGAATGGACTGCGGTCGACGCGTACGGTTTAATTACGCTCTTATACGCTGATATTCTGTAGCTTAGTGAGGTTAGTGACGTGGTGCGTAGAACGTAACTTTTAGTAACGGATTTTATGTTCAATTTTATAAACAAACTTATGTATTGTACTTCAATTGATAATGCAATCGATAAGATTGACACATAGTGGTAACCTGATAGATGATGTTGTTAAGTAAGGCTTTTTAAATTCGGGCGCGACGACCTTTTACTCATTACTATATCAAGAAGTTGGCAGGAGGTGGTGGATGACCAAAATTTATTAAAGAAAATCGGGAAGAACTTGCCAAGCAATGGTTTTAATGGTGCTGACATAGTCGCAAAGCGACTAAAGCACCGAAACAAATTTAGATTTAAAAAATAAATAAAAAAAACCTAAATTATATTTCATGTAAGATAAATATACTTTGTTATTGCTATTAATGTATTCATTTTTCATTTCATTGTTTTCACTGTTTTGACATGTTGACGTTAACATAATTTAACCTAATCAAAATGCTTTTTCAACATTGTCCACTCCAGCGTAAAAGCAGCAATTATGTTAGCTCTACATACCCATTGTGTTGCCGAAATTGGTGGTAGTGTGTTTCAATGGTCAACTGAACGCTACTCAATTGTATGTTATAAGACGATACAGACAAATTAGATCGCGATCTAGAATGGGTTCAAACTAATAAGGCTAATTATTAATCAATCAAAATAACTTATGTCTTCGGACCATACATTGTGACTGGAAGAGCATGCTTACAACTACATAGTCAAAGGCTTACAACTAGGTACTCGACGTTGCAAGTGTACCAAATTGTGGTTTTAAACCGGTAGCTGCTTTGATTTCTTCAATCAAGTGAAACCTCAAAATCAATTGATCTAGTATTCCATACAGGTAGTAACCCATTCAGGCAGCGCATTCCAAATACTAGCAGTTCGCACAGTAAAAGTGGAATCAAAGTACTTCGTACGGATTCGGTATCCAACGAAGTATTTATTCATTACCTGCAATTTAGTGATTATCACTTTTTTGTGACTGTTCTACATTTTAGTGAAGAATTCATGAGTCTCCACAAGGCATCGTTCTACCCCCTCACTAATTCAAGGTGGTCGTTCCGAGGTAGTATTACGGCTACAGTTTGGAAGGGTCAACTTTTCTATAGCTTTCTTGTCGCACGTGCCTTCTTAATGGCGTGTAATTAAGGCGTAGTGTTTGTGTAGTTTTGCTTTTGTTCACGACCTTCTGAGAGTGTATTGTGTAAAGCTTTGATCACATGATGAGCAGCGGTGGCACAGCGAAATGGCACTAGAGAAATAAGGATGCTGTTTAATTAATTTTGAAAACAAAAGAGTATTGTTAGAAATAAATAGTATATGCGTTGTAGTGCAGATAACATTAATCACACTTCACACTAATATCATAAATGTGACAGTTTGGATGGATGGATGTTTGTTACTCAATCACGCAGAAACGGCTAGATGGATTTGAATGAAATTTGGAATATACATTGCTTATGTCCTGAATTAACACATAGGCTATTTTTCATCATCATCATCATCGATTTTCATCACCACGCGGGTGAAACCGCGGAACGCAGCTAGTACATAACACTTTTAAGTAATTCTTTTAATTACTAAGTACTTCCAACTTATAAGGTAAATCACCAGCAAATAAATAGGACCTAGTCAAATAAAAAAAATATACAAGTCATACAAATTTGTAAGAAAGCAAGTATTCTAACAAAACGTATCCCTCTTCGTAGTAAAAATTGGAAAGTTCGCATTTCGTTTCACGAAGTATATTACTGAGCAAACCTGAAATTTAGGGTTGTCACTAAACAAAAAATTCATGCCAAGATTACCAAGCCGCCTCTTTTACTAAAGTCTTACGCCACTTACGCCAACTCGGCGCCGCGGCGACACGGTGTTTTTCTTTCGCGATGATCTGTCTCAGCCGCTTCCCGAGTGATTATTTTAATTCGGTATTCTACGATTCTCCGAAATTCTTACTATATAAAACGACTTTGTTGATTTTGCTGAACAACCCATTTAAAAAATTCATAGTACTTTTGTGCTTAAATTTCTTTATTGTTTGAAACAATTTCTTTCGAATTAGACCTTTAGGTGATAGGTACAGGTTGTACATATTTATTTTATTTTATTGAATAGGTGGGCAGTTACAGGGGACCCCAATTCACCCACCCATGGATATAAGCAAAACACATACAGTTATGTGATTATTTACGGGATATTTACCGTGGTAAGTTTGTGGAAGGAGCTCCAGATATTTCGGAGCAGTTACATGCACCATGTTCACGGGAAGACTGGTACCACGGTAAATATCCCGTAAATAATCATATAACTGTAGTGAACAACCGTGATAATTTAAAAAAGTGTTTTACAAAACACTTACACCTTAAAAGATAATTATAAACAAATTAGAAAATAATATTTATTTACTTATATTAGTTATTATAATACATTTACTTACTCTCATTAGCTATTATAATAAAAATAATAAAAAACACTAGAAACAAAAATACTCACATATAATAGTAATTGTAAACGTTACTTATGAAGTAAAATAACTGCATGTCAATTGCCAAATGCTTTCAATTGTTGGCAAGATTTCCACTTTCCTATAATCATAATTATAAAAACACATGGCATTGGTAACTGTTGACAATAGGAACGTCGTAACACAAAAAAAAAACTATAGTTTTTATTCTATGGTGTGTATATATATATATATATATATATATATATATAAAAGGCCGTTTCATGGCTAATATTCTGAAAACTCGTACGAAGCGCTTTGATTCCACTTTTACTGTGCGAACTGCTAGTCTGGGTAAGGCGCTGTCAGAATGGGTATTCCCCGATAGTTACAATATGGGTGTCTTTAAATTGCGAGTGCATCAGTTTTTTGCTCCATGCTCCATAGTGGACCACATCATCACTAAACATCAGGCAAGCTGGAGATGAAGCGTATGCCTATTATGCAATTAAAAAAGAGGTAGATAGGTATGGTGGTTAAAGAAACAACTTCTTACAACATATCGACACATCCATTGTTTTACTGTAATCTTCATTTACAACTCTATGACAGATAATGTTAGAATTTACTATCAAGTACGGTTGCTCGAGTAAATATGGTAAATCATAGCTTACAAACACATGCAAATGAAACGATCCATTAAGTCAAGATAAAAAGCGCCGTACGCCGACTATTTATGTTTTATTGACGGTAATATTTGTATCAGTTTTATTTATTAAAAAAAGGCGGACGCAAGTCCAACGGCAGACGCTCGAATCTAAATATAATCCAGCACGCGTGCTCCGAAAACAACATCTCACAATATTTAGAAACGATCGCGACCACGCACGCGTCTTGCTACCAAAAGCTCTAGTTTATTCGTAGTTTTGAGGCAAATTTTCATAGTGTTGATATCAGTTTCGGCGAAGAAAAAACAAGCGTGGCGCTATCTGATTCATACGGTATTAAGACAAAGTATGACTGTGTTTGAAATGACAAGCAGGACGCGATTGTGCTAAGTGATGTGAATATATACGACAGTGATAAATGACTGTAGGTGCTGTGAAAATTGAGACAGTCATGAGTGAAGTGAAGTGACACAAAATGTTTTCCAATTTCAAATTGAACCTCAAGAAAGGGAAGGAAGAGCCCGTACACTGTTATGGGAGCGTCAAAACTAAACCACCGAAAACTCCAACGTTGTCTCGAGCAAAGCGACATCAAAGGCGTAAGTTTGTGAATATAAGCGATATTTGCGAAAATAAACACAGCTTAATGAGGTGCGGTTCCGTTTATTTGTTCGTTTCGCAAACACTGAAATTAGATGTTTCTGCTAATGGGATGCGTTGAGAAAGCCGGGATGAAACTGTGAGGTTGGATGTACACAAGCTAGAACACACTACAGACGCCTGCAAATTGAGATGCGCGAATCCCGGTTTGATCTCATAGTGTATGCAGAGCGGTAACTTCATACAATCAAACTCGTCCTACCTTTGGAGTTTAAACTTTGGACTGTTGATTTGAAGAGTACTTGTTCAGTTGATAGTGATACAAGATACTTGTTATTATGATTTGTATTACTATATAATTTACTTGTTTCTGTTATTTTGACATCTAGGAAGATGATAGATGCCATAAACAAAACTAATCTGAGTGACTCGTTTGCGAACTGTTTTGCCCCCGTAACCAGTGCTGTAAATAATACTATCTACATCTATTTAAATATAATATATATGATAAATACAACTCACAGACTGACTGACTGACTCATCGTGAATCTCAAAACTACTACTACTGGAACTACTTGATCTACGAAGCTGAAAATTAGCAGGTAGATTCTATATGGCCTGCAGCTAAGAAATTATTTTGTAAATGGGCCACATTATAGGGGACAAAAACGGCTTGAAAATCTATGCGTACGCAGTCGTGATCAACAGCTCGTATATTAATACTTTGACGCAAAGATACACAAAGTCACAAACTCTTTGTTTATCACAAAGTTGACACAATTTTGCCTCTCAAGTTTTTCTAGACTATATTCTCTCACTTGAGCAGTGTACCGAAATGTGGTCCAATGTAAGTTGGCATCTTTCTACCTTAATAACTTACTAAGCTAACTAGTCAACTTATATTAGGCCTCATGTCATTTAATTGCTTAAGTCAAGTTACTTGCAGTTTCAGCCTATATTCTGATATGTAAAGTAAATTCTAAGTTAAGACATTTTACTGTTGCAAGTTTTACTCCTGCGCCTGTTAATTCTATATCAACAAGCAAGCTATCAAGTTATATGTATGCTAGCAAGATATGATAATTTTGATTGGTTGGAATAATAATAGTTAACTTACGCTACATGTTTCGGCCATGAGTTGGATAAATTTTGTGATTGTTCCGCGTCTTAAAAATGATACAATGCGCAAGCGAGCGAAAGAATGCACGAAGCATAAGAAGTATTCTTAAGATAGTCTTACTTTTTAATTTTTATTGTTTAAACAAAACGTTTACAACAAATCTCTATTGTACATTATGTTTTTGAAAGTGCATGACTTTGACTAATTTTTGTTTGACTTTTACAAAAACTATTGTTCTATGAAAAATATTTAAACTCCGAGTGTTTTGTCCATGCCATAGACTCTATGTCACACACTTTTTTTTTTGTTTCGGTTTATAAAAAAAATATCTTTTGTATTTTATAATAATGTTCAGGCATCGTTCATCCGATTGAGTTGAAACTTCGAGGCAAGGCCAATCCAGGCTATGGTGTTGGTTCCTAGGCCACGCGGTTACTGCCGCGGGTAAAAGCTAGTTATTAATAAAATCTAAATTTAGTGTTTTTATCTAGTAACACGAATAAAATGGATTCGCTGCACGTAAAGTGGATGAAATTTAATAAACGGGATTTAGGCCTTAATTTTCTACCCTAGGAGAAAGAACATTTTTAATTTGAAAATTTGACCATTCTCTAGATATAACTTAATAAAAAAGAATTAATAAAATGGGTTCACAATCGTCAAAGATATAGCCTGAAATACACACAAATAAAATAACATTTTTTTTATTGTATTCAAAAAATTTCATAAAATGTTGACTTAAACTACACTATTGCATTGGGTTTAACCTGTAAAAATAGTTGTAAAGAATGAATAAATAAATAAATAACAAAAAAAGGCTTTCGCCATATTGAATTTAGTGTGACGTCATTTTATTTCTCGTATTCCCCCAGCAAACCTTTTTATTTGATAGGTATCCCTATCCAATATTCATTTCATAGGGGTGCATTAGAATATACTTACGTTGTAGACCAGCCGCCATTTTTGGGAGTCTGCCATATTGAATTTAAAATGACGTCACTTAGCTGAACAAATAACAATTATTACTGAACATGACTGTATTGTCAACAAAATTAAACGTGTATGCAAAATTTCAGCTACTTCGGTTTTTTTTTTTCAAAGTAAGTTTTTTCAATTTCAAGATTTAACCCATACTATATGGCAAATTAAATAAAAGTTTGTAAAAAAAACAATCGTAAATTGTAAAAAAAAAACTAGATTTTTCTACCTACACTACAATTTCTACAATATAACATGAGGTAAGTATGTTTTTTGGCTCAGGTGTTGCCACTCTGATAGAGCATGTTTCCCAATATCACCTAAAAGGAGTACTTTCTGAAAATTTTCATCAGGCCCACCTGTCAGCCATATTTTCACGCGCAACTCAATTTGTCAAACTCGATTCAAGATAATTGGGTTCTGGAAATATGGAAAGTGTTTACCCTTTTCTACTTTTTGCACCTACCTAAAATGTGATTGTCAAAATTGTGTTTTGTTTTTAAGTGTTTACAAGGACAAAAACATAAAGTAATTTTTACGATAAATTAAAAATCAACCACATGGAAGTTTTTTTCTTTAATACTGACTTTTCATGCCTTTTCCCATTCAACTAATGGGAAACAATTATGTGTTCGAAGATGTAGCATGCAGGTCTAGGAAAATATATAATTATTCACTTTTAGGGTTCCGTACCCGATTCAATCGCAACTTAAAGATAAATAATAAATAAATGACCTCAAACTAAGAAAAGCTTGTAGTATGATAAGAGTCTAATATACTTACATTTATATTTTAAAATACATACCTAAATAGATATTAGCGTCGATCCTGTTACGTAAATTCTTTCCAATGGTTGCCTGGAAGAGATCGCTTTTAGCGATAAGGCCGCCACTTGTGGCACTAGTGTTTTCTATCTGTATGTAATTTTTATTTCTGATGTACACAATAAAGAGTTTCTATCTATCTATTAACACCCAGATATAGAACAAACAAAAATGTTCATCACATGAATGTTTTTTTTTTTTTAAAGTATTAATAGGCTTGCGTTTGATCGCTAACTCACCTGATGTTAAGCAATGATGCGGTCTACGACGGAGCGCGCTTGCCTTCAAATCAAGAGTGAATCGGTTCTTAACCGATTCACTCGTGATTTGAAGACACCCAGATTGTAACTATCGGGGAACACCCATTCAGGCAGCGCATTCCACAGTAGCAGTTCGCACAATAAAAGTGGAATCAAAGTGCTTCGTACGCGTTTTCGGAATATCGATTAGAAAGCGGTGTCGGTTTTTCGTGCCCGCTCTGGCTGAAAAATGGACAGGAGGGAATTAGATCATACAGATCCGATGCACACTCTCCGAAATGTATTTGATAAAAGCCTAATAGACTAGCAACTTTGCGCCGATGCTCAAGACTGAGGAGCTTAGTCTGAAGCCAGGATTCGTTGCTGATGAGCTTCTCGGCGCTTTTTTTAATAGACTGCACCGCCCCAAGCTGGTACTTAGCTGATCTATCCCAAAGACGAGAGCAGTACTCCATGCACGACCAAACTTGTGCTTGGTACAGTAAAAGCAACTGTTCCGAATGTTTGTCGTAGGTGGGAATCAAACCCACACCCCAAGCGCAGAAGGCAGGTTCACTATCAACTGGGCCACCGGGCAAATCTAACGACCAAATAAAATATTACAAGAGTTTTGTATTTACTATCAAATATGTTTATTTATTTATATAATGAAAACCAACGCCATGTACGTCATTACATTGCATAGGAGAGACGAGGCACAATAATTCGGCTAAACGTCATCACAATTATAGGTGCAGACTACATGCGTTTAGAATAACAAGAGTTAAATTTATGTTATTATTAAGTAATGTTTGTTTGCAAATAGCTGGTAAAGTAGAGTATGAAACTAAGATTTGAACCGGTGTTGTGGATAATGACATCGTTAAACATTCTTTTCCTTGAATCCGAGAAAACAGATCTCGTCTCATTTGGAGAATATTCTTTGAACTACTTCTTGGTAGGGTTATATTAATAGCCAGTAACAGTAAACAAAAGGTTTATTAGGGCATGTGGTATGTGGACCATATTTGGATATCTTTTATCGTCCATTTCCTTACAGTAATGATGTTATTACACCCTTAAAATTTTACATTATATATTATTCGTTGTTTTTATTTTTTTATTGTGAAATCAACCCTGCAATAGCAAAAAATACCAGCTGTTGCAAACTGTTTCAAAAAGGGGGAAGACGCGTGACATCCACACATTGTACCCATTATTTATTTATTTATTAAATATGGCTCGGTTAAAACAAAATTTTGACAAGCACTTCACGTGCTTTCACAAACGCCAGGTCGATTGTGACTGAAACTGAAGTCGATTGGGCCGGTGGGCCTTATTTGTGCGGTCCACGTCAAGGAGTTTGTCCCGTATCTTTCCAGTATTTACTTACATCAATGTGTAAATTACATAGTAATATATTTCTATTGAACAACTGATATTTTTTTCGTGATTTTTGTCCTAAAAGTAGTTAAAAGTTTTTCATAGTAATTTGTGTACTTACCTACGTTGAATCGATGATGGTATTAATTAATTTGTCATGTCGTACTAAGAGGCCAACTCTTTTAGTCTCCATACTTGCTAGTAGGCTTTTCTCATCGACAATATCTGAGCCTTCCTGTTTTTTTTCTTCTGAATTTAAAGATTACTTCTTATAAAATATAGCATAAGGTTGGTTTAAGAATATTAATTGTTATAAAAAAAAACATATTTACAGTTTCATCCTCAGCATAGTTGTTCCAGCGAGAGCGTGCACCTCTATCTCTAAATCTGTTCTCTCTTCTCTATCTACACTAATATTATAAAGAGGAAAGATTTGTACCTATTTTTGTATGTTTGTAATGAATAGGCTCCGAAACTACTGAACTGATTTGAAAAATTCTTTCACTGTTGGGAAGCTACACTATCCCCGGGAGACATAGGCTATATTATATTTTGTAGCGAGGCCGAAGGCCGAGCTTACACTCGTGCGAAGCCGGGGCGGACGGCTAGTATAGTATAAAGTAAAGTCACTTTTCGCGTCTGACTATCGCCGCTATCTCCTTCTAAACCACGCAATGAATTTTGATGCAGTTTTATCCATAGATTAGATATCTTTTCATTAAACGTTTATATATATAATAAAACTTACACCCGTGCGAAGCCGGGGCGGGTCGCTCGTACAAAATAACAATGTGAAGCGGCCCTGAGTTTCTTAGTTATCACTGTAGGTGTAATACCTAGACCTATAGTTAACTATCTCATTCATTCGAGCCCGTAGTTTCTCTAAATCTATAGCCCCTATAAATATATACATCACTAGGTAGGTATCCATGACCGTCTGCCGGCGTCCTCCCATTGAGAGTTGCATGATATATTTAGACGTATTACGTAAAAGTCTGACCCTAATTATGAGAACATTGGACGGGGGCCACGGCACGGCGGAAGTCTCAGATATAACGGGTTTTTTATGAAAACTTGGATGTAGAGATTTGTGGGAGGCGAAGTTTTCGAGAGGAATGGAAAATGTCTGTAAAGACAACTAAGTTTGTTCTGTTACAAGGCCTATTTTCAGTGAGTAGAATTATAGGACCTTATAATCACATCACACTAATATTATAAAAGCAAAAGTAACTGTCCGTCTATCTGTTTGCTACATAATCACGGCTAAACGGCTAAACCGATCTCGATATTTTTCTTTTTTTATATAAATATTTTTTAAGAAATTGCGGATGACGTCTCGGGTACAGCTAAAAAAGCGCATTTTTCAATATGTTTTATATGTCAATAGGTTATTTCAACAGTTCTTTAAAGGCTCCGTCTTCGACCGCATCGTCGCTTTCCATTGAAACGTGGGACTCTAGCCAAAGGGACACTGTTCAGTATGAGGGGAGGCACAGTGCTGATCTTGAAACCCTTTGATTGAAACACTCGCTCTTCTTTCCATTGTACCTGAGCTCATGGGCCCCAGCGTATTCCTCACAGATCTTGAGAAGTTTCCTGACGGCACTTATCGAGGGACCCAGCAGCACCATGTCGTCGGCGTAACTGATGTTATTAACAAAAGTTCCATCTAGGGAACATCCCACGCCAGCACTGGTCAGTTCCTGGACAAGTCCGTTCACATAAAGGTTGAAAAGGCGTGGAGATGTGAACCCCCCCTACCTCACACCGCATCTCAACCCATATGTGTCGGAAATTTCTCCCGCCCACCTCACTACATTTGTTTGATGCTTATACCAATAATCAAAAATGTTGATCAAGTCATCTGGCAGACAGGTCTCCGCTCTCATCTTCTGCCAGAGCACATCATAGGACACCAAATCGAAAGCCTTCGAGAGATCGAGAAAACAGGCATAGACTGGTGTTTTTCAGTCGGTGTAATACCGGACAGTGTGCTTGAGGCAGAGTATCGCTGTCTCTGTAGATAACCCAGGTCGAAAACCAAACTGGGCATCGTTCAGATGAAAATGTTTGCTCAATGTGCGATCAAGCAGGTTGTCCAGCACTTTCGCCAAGGTCGTAGCCAATGATATGGGCCTATAATTACTCTTATCCGATGAGTCACCTGTCTTATTTTTAATTATTGGTACAACAACTGTCCTTAAATAATCCTCTGGCATGTATGAATGTCTTACACAGAAGGTGTAAAGCATGGCCAGCACTCGCGGTAAATGTACACCGGCGTGCTGCAGGTGCTCAATACTAATCCCGTCGTGTCCCGGTGACTTGCCTTTGGTCATGTTTTTGATCACAGATGCCACTTCTTTTGCTGAGAATTGTGGTGATAGACCAGATGACACGTCGTGTCGAGTTTTAGTATCAAGCACCGGCTGCGAGCCGACTAAGGGTATAGGCTCTACTTGGAAAACTTCCGTTTAGTTTTTTATAAAACTTTCAACAAATTAACGCTATTTTTAAAACCCTTCCTTTATATATATATATGTTTTAATATTGGAATTAATGTCCTATTATTCCAATTTTGGGTGTGTTTTTTGCTAAATATTTAAAAGGTACCATATTTCTGTTCTGTTTGTGAGGTCAATATTTTAGTATTTCTCATTTTATAATAAAAACGTTGCATGTAGAGAAAATTGGAGTTTAAATATGAATTTTTATATTTTTGGTATGCCGGATACTAGCAATTTTCCAGAATAATAAAACGGTTTTAATTTGCAAAAATGTTGAGATTAACTCTGCGTGAAATAGTCGAGATAATTGTTTTCATTCAGGGTGCAAAAAGTGATATCGCTTTTGCACTGCGGGCATTATAGCTTCGAGTATAAAACATTTGTAGATAAACTTAGTCATACGGCCGTACTGATAGAGTTAAGCTATACTTAAAATTGCTCTGTTAACTTCTCGCTGACGGAAATTGGCAGACACGAATGCGAGACCGAGCAATTTTGAGTATTGCTTAACTTAAGTAACGTTTATGAGTACGGCCGTTAACTTCCTTGTATGACTTTTGGGTGTTAGATCTTGAGAGTCTACGCTTCGTTCGTCCTCTGTCTTAAAGATTGTAGCATTTAAAAGTATAAAATGATAGATTGTACTTAGCATTTTGAAGGTATAAACTGATTGAATGTAACTACCTATTTAATCTCTGCATGGTATAAAATCAAATCGCTTTCCGCGTCTGCCTGTCTATATATCCGCTATCTCCTAAAACATGCAACTGATTTTGATGCGGTTTTTACCGTCAGTTAGATAATTTATCACAAAAAGTTTTTTTTTTTAAATGTACACCTGTACGAAGCCGGGACGGGTTGCTAGTATAAAAAAATATAGTACGTCCCAATTTCGAATTGTTCATCATCATCATTTCAGCCATAGGACGTCCACTGCTGGACATAGGCCTCCCCCATCGATTTCCAAAAGGACCGGTCGGAAGCGGCCTGCATCTAGCGTTTTCCTGCGGTCTCTTTTAGGTCGTCTGTCCATCTGTCAAATTGTTCACGCACACTAAACAACTAGCAGCGACACAAATGAACTAACTAATAGTCCACATGCCGAAAAAAGGGCGGCAAGATTGAGCTTGACTAAACGCATCAAGCCTGATTTAGGCCTGATGCGATCGTACCCACCACGCCTCCTTACAATATCTCTCTTTTTTACCTGATTTTAATGTGGTGGGGGAACCTTCTTGTAATCATCTGTAATTTAAAAATACTGTGCTTTGTAATTAGTTAGTTGACGGCCAATTGCGAGCCTATATTTTTTTTTATATACTTATAAAACACAATTCATAAATTATTGTAACTTTTATACGGGCATAAAATTGTACCACAACTTACACGAAAAAAAATTAAGTATAACGTTCATAACTAGTTTATTATTATCAACTTAAAAACGTGCAATTTCATCAGATTGAAAAACTGAAGTGACTTTTTTCAATGTCCAATCAAAACCAATCGGATCACCCGATCGCCGAGTCAAATCAGAAACTCGACTAAACACACACCCACTCCTGGAATTAGCGAACCAGAAACCTTATTTTTGCACGCCCGAGATTATCTCGGTCTCTGTCTCTCTAGTGAGATAATATCTTGGGAGTGAGAGTGACCGAGAAAGTATCTACCGCGCGAGAATTGCACCTCAATTCGCGAGCCAAACTTATTTACTGTAGAAAAATGTTTCTGAAACGTCGTTCCGTTTCCAAAATCAATTTTTTTCGACGCCGCCTATAATAAAATGAATTATCCATCCAGTATCTCTGGTGTTCGGGTGAATCAGATGGCAAAAATTGCAATGGTTTTCGGAATTCAGATGCGGGAATGCTATTTGATGGGATTTAAGTGCTTGGAATTGGAATAATTGCTGTTGATTCGCAGTAAGCGCGCTCTCAGTTATACGATAGGCAGTATTAATTGTATTGCCAGCATTAAAGTCTTAAATATTCTAGGAAATTCCCCTGGAAATTCCACTAAGCTGATTTGGTGCTACGGTACTCTAATTGAAGATTAGAACAGCAAATGTAGCTCACAAACAATAGCATTTTATTAACGATGATTATTAATAAGGTATTTAAGTTTTACAAACCACCACTAAATTCACCATCATGATCATAATTTCAGCCATAGGTCGTTCCACTGCTGGATATAGGTCTCCTCAATTGATTTCCAAATGGGCCAGTTAGAAGCGGCCTGCGTCCAGCGTTTTCTTTCGGTCTCTTTTAGGTCATCTGTCAATCTTGTGGGTGGATGCTCTACGCTGCGCTTACGGGTCCGTGGTCTCCACTCGAGAACCTTTGGGCCCGATTGACCATCTGGACTGCGTGAAATTCGACCTGCCCACTGCCACTTTAACTTGCTAATCCGGCTATTCCTTCTAAGTCCTTTGCAAAGTCCATGCTAAGTTACCCTCATAGCGCCGCTTAATTCAAGGTCACTGCTGTGGGAAGAACTTCAACTACCATGCGTTTCTCTGAGTGATCATATCCGGAACGAAGTTATTTACCAATTAAAAGTTACCAACATAGCTCAGCGTATTAGCAAGCTGAAGTGGTAGTTGGCTGATCATATTATTTGTCTTAAAACCGATAACTATTGAGGTAGATGTATTTTAGAATGGAGACTGCGAATCGGCAAACGTAGCGTGGGACACCCTGAGGCTCAATGAAATTTCGATATACGTAAGGTAGTGGCTTGGAGCAGTTGACTAGTTATAGGCTGATTATAATGATGAAGTTTAAAATACCTGCTTATTTTACTTGTTAAATCAAACTAAAGAAACCAAAACTCGAGATGTTATTATACTTAGTGATGTAGGTCTAATAATGGAGCAGGGAGGTCTATAGTCGAAAAGGTTTTCGTGGATGGGCTTGATGTATCAGCTTTTTATGATATTATAAAAAACTAGCCGCCCGCCCCGGCTTCGCACGGGTGTAAGCTTTATTCCGGCCTTGCTACAAATTATAATATAGCCTATGTCACCCAAGGATGGTGTAGCTTCCCAACAGTGTAAGAATTTTTAAAATCATCAAACATCCAAAGATACAAATCTTTCCTCTTTATAATATTAGTATAGATAGGACACATGCCTATTTGGATGATAATACAATAATTTGGCACCATCAAATTGATCTGATGATGGAGCCAAGAGACGGATAAGTATATATAATTTAGATTTAAAAAAAGCACGAAAGTTTCATGTCTCGCTAAAATTTTCTACCTCATTCGTGTCTGGTTAAAAGGCTACGATGATGGAGTCAAGAGACGGATAAGTACATATTATTTATATAAAAAAAAAGCACGATAGTTTCATGTCTCGCTAAAGTTTTCTACCTGATTCGTGTCTGGTTAAAAGTCTACGCAGCCGGGCTATAGCAAACCCATCAAAAGATCCCGAGAGGATCAACGTTGAATGCAGCATCAATACTATACACAGATCACGTATGAAATACTCTCAATCACGCTTGAAGCTTTTATTTTTGGAACAGAACCGACGGACGGTCCCTGATTGGTCCAAATTGTATTTTATTTTTCTTCTATTCACGTTCCGTCAGTGCCATTACTGGCAGGTGAGAATGGTCTGAATTTTAATACGTTTGTAAATGAGATTCTGTCGGTGACTGTACGTGGGTGACGAGAAAGGTTAGTTATTTTGCTGGATTATAATATTAAAACTGGTTCCCAGAGTTAAATTAATTTGGGAGAAACGTAGGTAAATTAGCTAAATATATTCCTTAATTCGGTAACTATTCGGTAATAACTCTAAGAGTAGACTAACAACGAAAGATGAAACAACGCCGACGACAAGACGAAGCGAAAGATGTATGTCAGGATCGTAGCAAGTGAAGAGACGTGGTATCTCCCTATCCCAAAGGGAAAAGGCATGACTGTATGTATGTATGCCTTAGTACAATTATCGTTCGTATTCAAATGTATGTGTTTCTCCCATTTTTAACTACGCTAAAAAGTAAAAATAACTATAACAACCGATTTTCATCACCATGCGGTTGAAACTGCGGGGCGCAGCTAGTTAATTATAAAGTTTTAAATTGAAACGTCTGTTTGAAATAGGATAAAATCGACTTCAAATAACCGTTTACATAGGTACTTACAATGGGATCATCTATATCAAATTGTGATAAAAACTTTAAAAAATCAGCACACAAGGTTACGTAAAATCTTTATCAAATGCTGATCTAGCCAGAAAAGACAGTCAATAACACAGTTTATTTCCTCGAAATCACAGCCAAGTCATCCTCACTAGAAATCTGACCCAGCTTACAAGCGGCATACGCAGTGTGTGCGTCTAACCGTAAAAGACCGTCTGAAATACCTCGAGTCCTGCCCTTTGACCCGACAGTAACGCGCGACCAGGACGTGCTCGGAAAACGAACTCCGAGTTCGACAGACCATTCTCATATCACAGCCTTAATTCTTAGGCTGCATTTAGTGTACAGCGTTGATGTAGGTCGTAAAGGATTTATTTACGAAGTTACACATTTGACTAGAGCTCACCGTCACAGAAAATAAATGTTTTTTTTTTTAAGATACTGGTGACGAGACGAGCGAAGTCGCTCGCCTGATGGCTCTTCATGCTTGTCCATAACAGCTCAACGTCACTCAGAATTTTGAACTTCAACAGTTCAAAACCCTGGATGGCAATGTACTGCGCTCGTCATCCCGAGATATAAGATATCAAATCTCTGTGTGCCCTGTAATTTCGCTGGAAACATTGCCCTTCAATCCGGAACACAGTAGTATTTGCACACTACTGCTTGGCGGTTGAATAACTGGCAAAGATATGGCAGGCGGACCCCTGCAAAAGAGTCCTACCACTACAAACCTACAATTCCCTTTTTAGCACTCACACCCCCTCTTGGTCACCCATTTGATGACATATTTAGATTCTCCTAAGTTCACAATTTGTAATCCCAACAGTCCAATCGCTGTTCAAGTCGGAACTATCAACTTTAACAGCGCAATTTCACAACAAATTATTAGCGCCATAAACCCATACGAAACCAGACAACGGCCTATAAAAATCTCCATGAATCGAACACACAAGCCATTTGTTACACACCACGATACATTCTCGACGACGGCTACAAATGCTTCGCCATTATGAACGGGCCTTTAGCGTGAGTCGTAAACGATTTTATGGGATCCATCGACACCTTGGGGCGACAGATGTTCTATACTGAGTTCCGGTACATACCGCTTTTTCGGAAATTTTACAAATATTGCGACTTTTTATTGTGTTTTGAGACTGCTTGGAAGCTTCTGACGTTGTGTAAACATTGTTTATTTTTAGACAATTCTACTTCGGGAATGAATTTTTGTTTCAATGTTTTCCCGTTTGATTTTGTGGAGTTCAAAAAATTCTTCTTTCTGGTGCTTCTACTACTTTTCTCTCTGTTTCCTTCAGTTGATTCTGTTTTAGTTTCATAGTTGCTTTTCTCCAGGAAATATTTATAGGCAGAAATGAAAACCCGGAGATTGACAGGAGTTAATGAAACCTCCCAGTTTTTAATTTCCAGAAATTACTAAATAATTACAATATTTACAAATTATACAAGTCCTACACTTAATAAATTCGAACTAGTAATCAATTTGATCGATTACTCTTCGATTAGAATTTTGTACTTTCTGAACAATCTGTCGTCAGATCTGACAAATCTGTCAAATTTTCAAATTGACATGGGTCAAATTAGGTCTTTCAGTAATGTCCTTCAATCATTTCACTTATATTTACTATTATAAATGCGAAAGTTTGTGTGTGAGTGTGTATGTTTGTTACTCCTTCACGCTGAAAGGGCTGGACGGATTTGGATGAAATTTAGAACATACATAGCTTATAAATTAAATTAACACAAAGGCTACTATTTATCATCGCCATGCAGTTAAAACTGCGGGGTGCAGCTAGGAAATCAATAAAATATTCGGGAATTTTTTGCACATTCGGTCATCTGACCTAAAACTAAGCAAAGCTTATACTATGGCTGGCAGAGACTGTTTTTTTTTAATTCATACTTAAACAAATATTAACACCCAGATAGAACAAACAGAAATGTTCATCACATGAATGTTTGTCGAATGTTTGTGTATATTGGTTTGTTGTGGCAGACAAATCGAACCCACTTCCCCAAGCGCAGAAGACAGGGTCACTCTAAGATATTTTTACATCTCACTGGGTTCCCTAAGTAAAATTTACACGCCTATTTATTAGCCAGGATTATACTAACAGCATCTCCTATAAGTCATCTTCCCCATTATAAAAACCAAGCGGGTGTTCAGTAGCGACTTGGGCAGTGTCCACATTACCATAAGGCCAATTACTTAGCATTGCGAACCCGTATCCTAGCTTCTCGGTAATTTACTGGGTCGTTGGCTTTTCATAATACTTACATCTTTATACGTTTGTTTAGGCAAATGAGATGGCGGGTGTGGTGAACTGGTGACTTCATTTTGATCTCTAGAGGGTTTTGGGGGAATTTTAGCTAGATAAATTTGAATTTAGGTAGGTGTGATAGGATTAAGTGCTATTTTTGTACCGCTTTGCTGTTTTTTACATTTTAACAATATGTGGATCACATTAAAACCGACTTCAAAAAAATTAAAAAGTTAACTATAAAATTTGAGGGTTGCCCTCGTTTTCCCTGGGATCCCATCATCAGATCTGGTAACAATGGGACCAAATTGGAAGTATACCCTACCGAACAAAAGAAGAAAAAAAAATTTTCAACAGTTGGCAGAGATATCGGCGAACATACATTTAACAAAATACAGTGGAACATAGAACCTCCAAAAACCCTACTGAACAAAAAAATATTTAAATTGGTTGTTCGTTGGCGGAGAAATCGGTGAACATACATAAAAACAAACAAAAATTACAGTAGAACATAGAACGATACTTCTTTTTTGAAATTAGTTCCAATATTACCAATATTTATGATATTTGGCAGGTCGTAATGTAATTCGTTAAGAGTCGTGAGAATGGACTCAAGACCCTTAACGAATGCAAAAAACTAAATCAAGTCATTTATAACACCATATTGCAGCTGGCATATCAGCCAGATGCAATGACGGTAGGTGGAGTTAGTCTCAAACTAAATTGGTAGGCATACCAAAAAACCATTCCAACCGAGGCGTGATAACTTAACTGTAAATTATGCGGAGCACATAAGCAGCGTTTGCGATAAACAGGGAAAATAGGCAAAAGAAGAAGGAATCTATCCCTTGCAGAAGGTAGAATGAGTTGCCAATAATGATGGCTTACTAAAAACTCTTGGTACAGTCTGCAAGTGACAGCAGACAAATCCACTCGTTAGTCAAAATTAATATTAAACTGAGAAGCTAAGTCACAATTTCTTACGACCTCGTAAAGTTTCTCAGTCTACTGTACGTATTTCTGTCTGCGGTCACTGAAGTACAACTGAGACCATTCTAGTGATAAGGGTTCGGGAGACCCCTGGTTTGAGGTTTAGAAGCAAGGACTTGATACGTTATAGACATGAAACCTATTTGCAATACAAATATAGCATATATTAGCCGAAGTGCGTGGAGGTGGTATACTAAACATTGATTGCCCACTCATATTAATTTTATTTTAACATTCCGTTTGTTCCAATTTTTTTTCTTAGGTGGTATAATATTAGGTTAGGTGGTATTTAAACTTGGACCCCAGTGGCTAAGGGCACGACATCAAAACTGTCATGCCATTGGTGTACGAAGCATTTTTATAGGTAAAGTACCGTTTTTGCCAATGCGTTGACCGAAAATACTCGGGTTATGCGTGTCTATAGAATGGGATATGATTGTTTGGTGGGTTAGGGGGTTAGAGGCATGGGAGTCAAACTTTGTGAGTAATTAAATGTGATACACAGACGGAGTTGCGATTTAATTGCGGATAAACAAGTAATTTCAGTATTAGGTTAGATTATGGATAATTTGATAAGCTCATTGATTATTTGAGTATTGCGGTTTGTGATACTGATAAGGAAATATAATTGGAGAACGAGGTGAAATAATTAAACTATTGACTTCACAATTCATACATAGATTAATTAGATTATACAGCATGTAAAAAAGGGAATTTAATTCGAATTATTTCGAACATTATCATGTTTGAAATAGTTTTATATGAAAGTTTTAAATATGACCTATCCGTATTGTAAGTTACAAGTTTGTATGTCTTATAGTTATAATTTAGAAATGCAGGGGGATAACTTGTTGCCACTTTGACAGGCCATATTTTGCTAGAAAAGTTATGTATGAAACCTTACCTTCATTTCACACGAGGAGGTACAGTAAAAAAAAACATCCCCATTTCACATGTATGAGAAGCCACCCCTAAAATTCATTATTATATATATTTTATACTTTTAAAATTGAGATCTATATTACAACTGTAATTGTGTAAAGTTTCATGCATATCTCTTAATAATTATAGAAGTTAGAATGTTCTAATAAATTCGGACGGACGGACAGAATGAGTTTAGTTCCTTGTGGGGCTACGGAACCCTATTAAAACGGTCACATTTTGAACCTCTTTTTTGAATTCGGTTGAAAATAGACTAGAAATCTAGTCGAAAATTAAAAAAAGTCTCAAGTAGTTTTTTGTAGTGGTAGGACTCTTGCAGGGGTCCGCCTGGGGAAGTACAACACCTTTGCCAGTTATTCAACCGCCAAGCAGTAGTGTGCAAACACTTCGAGATTCGACATCTTATATCTAGGGGTGACGAGCGCAATGCATTGCCATCCAGGGTTTTGAACTGTGTTTTGAAGAAGTTCAAAATTCTGAGTGGCGTTGAGCTGTTATGGGCAAGCGTGAAGAGCCATCAGGCGAGCGACTTCGGTCGTCTCGTTACCCAGTATCATAAAAAAAACATACCAATATGCACTGGGCCAGCATGGTGGATTAGGGCCCATTCTCTCTCTCTCTCTCTCTCTCTGATACCTATACCTAATGCCTGAGTTCCAGCAGTGGAAATATGATAGGCTGCAAATTAAGATCTAAATCAAGCAAGTACTTGAAAATTCTACCACCCCTTTTTTGTTTCCTTTCCCTAATATTATAATAATTACCAACGATCCGCCCCGGCTTTGCACGGGTGTAAGCTCAGCCTTTGGCCTCACTACTATGAGCCGCTCCAGGAACACACAATTTCATCCAAGTCGGTCCAGCCGTTTTTAAATGTAAGAACCTTCTACGAAGTATAAGTAAAGATGAATAAAATTGGTAAAGCCGTTCTCAAGTTATAGCGTGACCAGGAGAAATGGTGGTTCATTTTTTATGTATATAGAAGACTAGTCGCCCGCCCCAGCTTTGCACGGGTGTAGGCTCGGCCTTCGGCCTCCCTACAAAATATAATATAGCCTATGTCACCCGGGGATAGTGTAGCTTCCCAACAGTGAAAGATTTTTTCAAATCGGTTCAGTAGTTTCGGAGCCTATTCAATGCAAACAAACAAACAATCAAATGTTTCCTCATTATATATTGGTATAGATAAATGCATTCAAATTAATTATCGCATTTACAAGTTATTTGGCTGTATAGCTAGCAATACCACAAACGAAATTAATTCTCATACGCGAGTCTACTTTATCACTCTGTTTCAATGGCAGACCCTTAAACCTCTAAATCACGACCCTTTTCACGAGAGTAAGGCCACATACTACGCACGCACGCTAAATCTAAATACCTACCTGTAATTAATTCGCGTTGCTACCGGCAAATAATTACTACTACACGGTACTCGTATACCAAGCTACAAACCTTATATTGTACTGCGCAACGAGGAGATTCCTTTAGAATGGTACATTTTTCCAGTATAAAAGTATCCTCACTTTTTGATCACAATATTGAAAATAGTAATCAATATAAAAACCGACTTCGTAAAAATGACAGAACTGGACCAAATTGAAATGGAACTACACGGGAAGCACCAGCTTTGAAAATCACCAGCGTCAAATAATATGTGGCCTTTGGAGCCTTTTACAGGTCCCTAGTAGGTACATCATTAAAAGTGCTTTAGCATCCCCCGTCGATCCTGTTATGTAAATTATTTCCATCCAATGGTTGCCTGCAAGAGATCGCTTTTAGCGATAAGGCCGCCACTTGTGGCACTCGCTCGTGTTTTCTATTTGTTTGTAATTTTTATTTCTGGTGTACACAATAAAGAGTTTATATCTATCTACATTAAAATAGTGTACAACCCTGCAACTTGTAGTCCTGTCAAAAATATATCTGTTTCGTTCAGGTAACAACAGTTTTGGCATAAGAGTAAAGAATGTAAAATGTTTAATTCGTTTATGCTAAAGCGCAACTTCTATGCTTTAGTATTTTTTCTGAGATCTGTAATGTGTTCGTAAGATTTTATTGCTTGTACATAATCAGGCACGTTTTATCATTTAAAATTTTCGAACATTTTTAAGACCGAGAACTGTATCTTCTAAATGAATTCCGACAAACGTTGAACCGTGTAATATTCGTCTACATTACTGAACACGCAAATAATTGTCTATATATTTTAGTACTTAGACCGCGCTCTACATTGTACTGCCTAGCAAATGATTCTCGATTATAAATTCACTGTTGATTTAACTGCCGTCACAGAACGCAGCGCACGCACGGTAAATCTAAATACTGTACAATTAATTTTCAGCGCTGTAGCGCTGTATTAGCTTCCCGACAATATCGCTAACGACACCGGTGACGTCACGTACAGTTGACACGCAGAGTTTGCAGAAGGACTAGTCGGAATTTTGGCACTAACCTGAAAAAAACTTGGTACAAACTTTTCTTGGTCATCTGACCGTACTAAGCAAACCTTGTAATATGGCTGCCAGAAACTGATATACATACATGTATATTTTAAATGCATACTTAAACAAATATTAACACCCAGACTTAGAACAAACACAAATGTTCATCACATTAATGTTTGTCCTAGGTGGGAATCAACCCACGTCCCCAAGCGCAGAAGGTAGGTTCACTACCAACTGAGCCACCGGGGCAGTCAAACATGTCACCTTATTGTATTGTATTATTTTCCAAAACTTGTGTATTTTCTAGTGTCAATTCATATATAACAATGGTGGATTATTATTTATTAATTGTTCATGAACTTGCTCGAACGTGGCCAAGTTTTATAACAAGGTGAATGAAACATGTCTTTTTGTGTTACTTCAAAAACTCCATAAACATATCTGCCACCATAATAGGGCAAGACATACGACTTGTCCCTGACTTACTTTCCTTGACTCTGACTTGAATATTAATGATATTATCTAATTTGACTTTAAAATGTTCCAACACTTGACACTGGCAAATGCACATGACGTGTGACGCCAAAATCCTCTAACGAGGAAAAAATTACTAGTCCACAGTAACTCTACATTTTGTACCATTGTGTCAATGGCGTTTTAAAAAATAAGGGAAGACAGCTTAGCTTTCGTCTTAGCTTTACTGTTCGGTTAGACGGTTGGTCTTTGGTGAATTTTGTGTGTTTAAATGTGATTCAAAATATGTTTGTTCCTACTTCACTCCGTAATAGATTAAACGGATTTTGATTGAAATTGGTAAGCTTATACTCTAAATTAACTTACACTAATTTTATCCTGAAAAAATAACGGTTCCTGTTGATAGCGAGTGAAGCTGCTAGTTTCTAGTAGTTTTTTTTAATGTAGTCTTACTGCTATAATTTTCCCTGGGTCGCGTTCTGTGATGGTGAGGTTCTGGCTAATCTCATTAACAAAGTGCCCAGCGCTGCTAGACCACAGTGTTAACTATACGGATAGTATGGAAGATTAACATTATGGCTAAACATTTTATTATTATATAACATTGTTTTATACTATCACGGTCGTTCACTACAGTTACATGATTATTTACGGGATATTTACCGTGGTAAGGTTGTGGAAGGAGCTCTCGATATTTCAGCGCAGTTACATGCACCATGTTCACGGTGAACATGGTGCATGTAACTGCGCCGAAATCGGGTATCGCCGTGATTATATAGCAAACAGACAGACGGACAGAGTTACTTTCGCATTTATAATATTAGTGTGATTTTATCGACGAAATATCTATCAAATGTTTTTTTATCTCCAACAATAAAAAAATTGTTGCTGATGCACAGGTGCGTGTGTGTAGAGGTTTTACAAACACAAAAGAGGCCTTATTTTTTAGCTAAATGTAGGCAATAAATCTTCAGTGTTTGAGAATACTAACTCAAAATGTAACGTACTATGTGTTTTAAATATAATAAAAAAAAAAGTTTTTATGAGGTTCTTAACGTTAAAAAATATATCCAATGTACACAAACATACGTACACCCCAAAAATATTAAAAATTAGATATAATCACCCCCAAATATGTTTCACCTTTAGCAGACACGTGATACAGACAGACGGACACGATGCCATGTCGCTATGAGTCACGGGACGCACGCGACCAGTGACTCACATATTATACATTAGAATTGGGGACGTTTAGCTACGTAATTTGGCAATTAGTTTATAAGATTTGACGTTTTAGTCTGTCAGTTGTCTGTATACTTTATATAATTATCTTTTTACAAGCTTTTATTTACTGTTGGCCTTTTGGAAAACACAACGGGCAATGGAGAGAGCTCGGAGTTACTTTGCGCGATAAAATACGGAACGTAGATATTCGCCAAAGAACCAGTCACCGACATAGCTATTAAAATCTGCAAGTTGAAGTGGCAATGGGCAGGCCACATCGCTCGAAGAACTGATAATCGATGGGGAAGAAAGCTGGAGACCGCGAACCGGAAGACGCTGCGTAGGTAGGCCTCCCACTAGATGGACCGACGATATTGTGAGAATCGCGGGCATCCAGTGGATGCAGATGGCAGGATGTCGTTCAGTGTGGAGGTTAAAGGGGGAGGCCTATGTTCAGCAGTGAACGTCTTCTGGCTGATGATGATGATGAAGCTTTTATTTAGTTTCATCTGTTCCGGTGTCTGTCTGTAATCAAATCTTGCAAGTTAAATTTGACCCATTTCCCGGTGTTCGATTGAGCTGAAATTTGTCATACTTGTCAAGTTCCGATGACAATACAATATTATGGTGACAGCGAGCTGATTTGATGATGGTGACGGTGGACAATGGCACTCGATGGATAATAGTAGACTGGCAATGTTTGGGCTCATTTTGATCAGTCCACCGTTCCGACCACTAATTTCGTAAAAGCTTGGTTTGAAAACTTATTACAAGCTTTTATTTAACGTTCAATGAGTTTATATTCATCATCATCAGCTAAAAAAAGTCCACTGCTGAACATAGTTCTCCCCCTTTAACCTCCACACTGAACTACAACTTGCCATCTGCATCCACTGGATGCCCGCTGGATGTGTATGTTAGTTTGTTTCAAATCTTGCAAGCTAAATTAGAACCAGTTCCTCCTAACCGATTTTGCTTATTATATATTGTAATATTTTACTTATTCAAAAGGCACCTCCAGGCCGTTCATTAATGAAATTGACAACTTTCATTAATGAAATTTAATGAACAGGGCTAAACTCTTAATGAAGCGGGGTCACGCCAGCTTTCGTGACTCACCGATTGTTGCGGTTTTATTGATTAGATACGAGTAAAATCAATGTTGAAAACCTGAATGTTGTTTTTTTTATATTCAGTGTAGCTCCATGGACTCCGTCCCCTTGTCAACTTGTACAATTTTAACACGCTTTTATTTGCTTGGATAGATACATAATCTATCTAACGGAATCTTTGAACATGATTTTCACCACTTTCAAAACGACGGATCGCTCGGCGGCGCTGGGTACGTCCGATCCGACTGCTTCTGGCAACAGGATATTTTCAGTTATTGGTATAGGCGACGGTTACCAAAGGCACACACATATACAACGATCCCGCCGGCGGGATCGAAGACCCCCAGGATCTATCAGAAAATCGGTTAGATTATCTCCAAATTATCATTCAGTTCAACAACCTGCTAGGGCCCCAGGGCACACCCCTTCTGGGGTGTCAGGGCAAGTCTGATCCCCACTCCCGGCGACGGACCAAGCCAAGGCTCGTACCTCCAAGGTGTCCTTGCGCTTGTCGCCCAAAAATCTAAATCATGTTGGCCCAACGCCTTCTGCGTTCACTACAACTTCACTACAACGACGAATTGATTTGAAACTTTGCACACTTATTAAGGACCGATGACAATGCAATAATTTGAATAGTTTGTTCCATTATCATTACCAGGATCTTCAAAATTAGCGATTTTAAGCGTGTTTTTAGTTTTTGAAGTGAAAACTTCATTAGGCGCGTAAAGCACTTTTTGGATAAACAAAAATTATTGAAGTCGCGTCATCGTCACGCTGTACCGTGTATTTTAAAACAGCGCCATCTCTTGTAGATTCGGTGAATTACTACTTAAGTTTTCACTTCTTACTTGCAGTCCTATGACTGATGTGTTAATTTTAAACTGCGAGAATACGAATGACTTTACAAGAGGAGTCATCATCGTCATTATTTCAGAGAGAGAGAGAGAATGGACCCTAATGCACCATGCTAGTCCAGTGCATGTAGGTGAATGTAATTTATGTCGTTGATTTTTTGTGGTTTTTGGACATACCGACTTCCTCACAATGTTTTTACTTCACCGTTTTTAAGCGATGGCATCGAAACTGCACATAATTAAGTACCAAATAAGTCATTGGTGCAGGGCCGAGGATCGAACCAGGTTCCGTCAGATTGTAAAGCGCAAATTCTACCGCTCGACCACCATGGCTCTATTTAATGTATCTAGATGAAAAAATAAATAAATAGCTTTAACCCACTGCTCAGTTAACGCTATCCATTCAGAACATTCAGTGCAGCAGCCAGCAAGAGACTTCACAATGCCTTTATTCTTTTCAATGCATTTAAAACTTAACCGTTACTTGGAGATTTTCTCTTAGAATCGTTTCCTTTTGAATTTGTAAGTGCATTGGTGTTTCTTGTTCTGCTGTCGATGAAGATTTGTGATTCAAGGGTAAATTGTTTTAGTAACAAATAATATTTTTCATCGCTTTCCTACGAAAATATACGCTTTCAAAAACAGATAACATATGGTAAAAAATTGTTTAGCGCAAGACAATTTTTTACTATTTAACTATTTTTTTTGCAATAGGTGGCAAACAAGCATACGGGCCGCATGATGGCAAGCGATCACTATCGCCTATAGATGCCTGCAACACCAGGGGCGTCACAGATACGTTGCTGACCCTTAAAGACTCTATTAACAGCCTTTTTGAAGAACCCCATATTAAAGCTACTCGGAAATGCCGCAGGAGCTCATTCCACAAATTGCAGGTGTGAGGCAAAAAGGAACGCGTAAAACGCACAATGTTCGATTTCCACCGATCTATGATACTCGTATGATAATGAACTTTTAGGCGATATCATGCTGTATATTATATATGCTAGAAACCCAAAACTAATGACCACATAAATATATTATGTATAATAAACCACCAGTAAAGATGAAAGCGGATTAGCTAGTTGAAGTGGCAGTAGGTACATAGCACGCAAAACAGATAGCTGATGAAAGGTTTTTGAGAAGAGATCATGAACCGGAGTACACCAGGGCACTACTATCAGGGTCATATTAGACTGCCCCGGTGGCTCAGTTGGTAGTGAACCTAACTTCTGTGCTTGGGGGCGTGGGTTCAATTCCCAACTAGGACAAACTTTTGTGTGATGAACATTGGTGTTTGTTATGTCTGGGTGTTAATATCTATTTAACTATGTATTTAAAAAAAAAATTACGTATATCAGTCTCTGGCAGCCATGTTACAAGCTTTGCTTAGTTTGGGGTCAGATGACCGGGTGTAAAAAATATACAAGGGTATTCAGGTATAAAAATCTAAATAGAAAACCATCCATGGAATCAAACACATCAGTTCACGGATCAAGCTGAGAATTACGTAAATATGATGCCGTGAGTCAAGTGAGGAGTGTACTGAATCATTTCAACAGTGAGACTGACTACGTGTGCTATCTTTAATTCAACAGCTCAGCGGGAAAATCCTCTTTTCGGGAACGGTCCGAGGATTAGGAGTTAGCGGGTCTTTCGTCTAGTTTAAGCTAATGGTACACGTTGTTGAAAGAAACTAATTCAAATTCAAAATATTTATTTCACAGATATATGGGTACATTGTGTTGTGATGGCTTACAAATAAAAGTACATCGCCATGCTCTAACCAGTTTGGCATGCAAGATTCACTGGAAATAAAAATCTTAATAATTACTTACATAGATGTCCGTAATGCAAATTTAATTCAACATTACTCATTCATTACACATTCATTACTAGGTATCAGAAAGTGATGACATATGGTATTGAGACTTAGTCCTTAAATGTAGGCCTTCAGAGTCACACAGTGGGCAATGGAGAGGGGTATGCTCGGAGTTTCTTTGCGTGATAGAACCCGGAACGTGGATATTCGCCAAAGAACCAGAGTCACAAAAAATCTGTAATTGCGAGATATAAATTAAAAACACACATGGCGTCTTAAAATAAGCAACCGAATACGTTTTTACGTTTTTAGAATTTTTGTCTGTTTGTCCACGCACGTCTCCTCAACCACTGGACGGATTTAAATGCGATTTTCACGAATATGCTTAGCTATGACCAGATTGAAGTATAGGCTATGTTATTATACGAAAGGGCCGGATTAAGACAGGAAAAAAGGGTTGAAAGTTTATATGAAAATCTACGCGTACAAAATCGTGGGCAACAGCACTAGTAATAAATAAAACTACAAAACGCTGTCACCTGTAACTTGATGTTTATTAATAAATATATTTTTGTCTTCCCATTCCCGCTATTTCAATATTTCCCACACGAAACGAATTGGGATAAGTAGAGCGCGACTAGAATCACAATTCCTTACATTTTCCCGCCGTTTTTTTTCATTTAGGGCAATTTTCGGAAAAGCCTCTTCAATAATTCACCTGAAACTTTTAGAATAAAATTCAATTGTTATATTTTTTGTACTAAATTTCTTGGAAAGTCTCAGTTTTTTCAACAGAAGTTCTTTTATATTCAGAAAAAATCTAGTCGCATTTTCTCTAAAGGTTACACAAATTTCGTAGCCAAAGCGTCAGGTTAAAGTTGGGCGTAGGGCTCAAATCGCTAGGTATAAAAATACCAAAATATTTGTAACATTTTATATCAGAGATAAATGATAACGTGCACATGTTATCTGTATGATGTACATGTATGTTGCCCCTTTACCACACAACGCATAAAATACTACAAAAATACGGTGAAGGGGCGTGCACATTTAGAATGGAAGATCTCTGCTCATATTTACCATTACAAACAAATTTTACTATGGGATCAACTCTAAAATTGCAAAAAAAAACTGCTATTTCATACAAATTTAGTCAAGTCTCAATGACCATTTTCTATGGAGCAGCTGTTTTTTAGAGTCCCGTACCCTAAAGGTAAAACGGGACCCTATTACTAAGACTCCGCTATCCGTCTGTCTGTCTGTCCGTCTGTCACCAGGCTGTATCTTATGAACCGTAATGGTTAGAAAGTTGAAATTTTCACAGATGATGTATTTCTATTGCCGCTATAACAACAAATACTAAAAACCAGAATACAATAAATATTTAAGGGGGCTCCCATACAACAAACGTGATTTTTTTGCTCGATATTGCTAACAGCAACAGGTAAACGCTTGAAATGTTCAATATTTAATTATATATTCACTTCAAAAATAAATTATTAAATTAATATAAAATAAAATATTTAGGGAGGGCTCCCATACAACAAACGTGATTTTTTGCCGATTTTAAAGATAAAGGCACGGAAACCTTCGTGCTCGAGTCTGACTCGCACTTGGCCAGTTTTATTTTTTCACTATTTCAGGTTTGGTTTCATAGTTAAACTTATTCATTATGAAGTGTACATACCCTTCAGTATTACTACACTTTTAGTAAACGCACGTTCTATAAAAGATTATTAACAACTTTGTTTACCAATTTCTGTGTTTGTAATCCAATGAAGTGGCAACTGGTCAGTGTTGTAGGTTTGTGTCGCTCCCGGAATAACATGCCTTGTTATATTGGATCACGAGGTTGTAAATGAAATGATTCCATAAAGGCAGCTTACAAACTCAGCAATTTTAACACTCTCACGCCCAGTTAACTGTGAAATAACGTCTGAAAGAGTTTGAGAACTCGATCCTCAATGTAACAGATCACTTAGCCCGGGATAGCGGAGTGAATGGTGCTTTTGAATTAAAGATATGGCTCACGTTCGCATTTCCTTCTGGGATTCACTTGTATTCACCCAGAATGAGAGTTTAATTGAATACGGAATAAAACGTTTCCCTTTTCCGAGTGTGCTTGGCAGAGATATAATTATTAGAAACTTCTTTGTTCTTATCACAATCGTAACCATAAAGTTTTCTTCTTTTGTGGACTATAGAGATGCATGATGATGATGAGATGATTTTTATACACGTGAAATTGTAGATAATAAAGCACCTATTTAGAAAAATAAAATATGATGTCTATGTCTATTTCTTACTATTATTCAACTCCATACTAGATGTACGTATACGTTACATCCATGCTAGTATATAACTCCATACTATTTCTTACTATTATACTACTCCAAATATACTTCTACTCCATAATTCAAATTTTACAAACGTAGGAACATGATAATATCCGTCAAAATAATGCCAAAATTCAAATCCTCATCAAAGCTGAGGGATGATGCACGTTCAATTTGATACATCCATATTAGCCTTAAATCTGTCAACTGACTGCCTCAAATATTCAAATCGCTACTAGGGCGCCCACAAGTTTACTATGCATCAAAATTATCCTATTTTTTTTTTTTTTTGAGTAGTTTGTGGAGTTAAATTGGAGACAACGGTTAATAGAGTGAAAAAAAAAAGTAGAGAAAAGAAACATTTTATGCCGACCCGACTTTACCTATTGTATAAGGACTGGCATCTAGACGATCCCCAAACACCGCAAAATGTATGAAAACGCAAATAGAGCTCACTAAATCAGCAATCAGACCAGTAACTTCACGACATATCACATCATCAGCCATTAAATGTCCACTGCTGAACAAAGGCCTCCCTTAGGGCAGCATGGCAGGCGGTTGGAGATCGAACTACGTTCACCGTGTACTAATAGGATGCTGCTGCTCATCCTTCAGTAGTTCTGTTCGCAGCTTTAGGACATACCTGGGACTCACCCTGGTATATCCTAAAAAAAATCACCTTTAAATTGTTCCCTTTCACCTGCTAGTCATACACTGCTGGGTCGAGTAGTGGACAATAAAATATTAAGGTAATAATGGTTAAGTTCAAATTATTAAGCTTTAAAAATTGAAATCGTCCCAAGAATTCCAGAGCACGTGGAAACACTACGCGACACTGCACACATTTACATGTGAAACGATACTCAAACGTCAGTACCTAATGATGTTGATTTGCAGCGTAATACGCAGGCTCGAAAATGTTCACCGAGTAAATCTAGACCAAAGCTCTTGATGACTCTCTCACATGGAATAGAAATGATAATCACTTGACTAAATGGTAATGAACTTTAATACAAGCTGATTAAGATGAATTTAGGAGCTTGTTTTATCATTATCATAGGCCCTTTTAATCTTAATTGTGTCTGTGATGTCGCTTTAACCAAGCCTAAACATGCATCAGTTCAAGTAAAGCTTTTGTTGGTGATTAAATTTAGTGGCCAGGGTGGGCACGAAATGGCGACACCATTTTATGATCAATATTCTGAAGACCCGTACGAATCATTTTGAATCCACCTATGTTTTGCGAACGGATAGAGATAGACTGTGGAATGCGCTGTCTAAATAAGTGATTATCTATAGTTACAATCTGGATGTCTTCAAGTTGCAAGTAATTAGGTTAACATCAGATGAGGTGGCCATCAAATGCATGCCTAAATTCAAAACAAAACAGCTACAACAGCTTGCTATCAGGAAAAGCATTAGTTTAGTAGTTCCAGACATTACCACCTACAAATGCAGTCACAGATTTACAAACTTTACTTCTTTGTAGCGGAGTTTGTTGTGGAAGACGCAGCGTAGGTAGGCCTCCCAGTAGATGGACCGACGGCATTGTGAGAGTCGCGGGCATCCAGTGGATGCAGATGGCAGGATGTCGTTCAGTGTGGAGGTTAAAGGAGGAGGCCTATGTTCAGCAGTGGACGACTTCTGGCTGATGCTGATGACTTCTTTGTAGCATTAGTGACAAAATACGAGAAGCGTGTCTCTCGTCCTTATTATATATGAGATGTGAAAGAGCATGTGCTTTACAATCTGATGGCACCCGGCTCGTTCCTCAGCCCTGCACCAATGACTTATTAAGTACCTAATTAAATTGCAGTGCAATTTCCATCCAATGCCATCGCTCGAAATCGATGAAGGAAAACATCGAGAGGAAATCGGTATCTCCAAAAACCTGAAAAAAAAACAAGGCCATATGATATTCACTATCATGCACTGGCTTAACAGGTTAAGGCCATCATCTCTCTTGGAGAAGGCTTGTGTCTCAGCAGTGGAAACATGATAGGCTGATAATGATGAAAGTTAATAATGACAATACTAAACAAACAGGACCTAAAATCGGAAAGATAATTAGGTTGGAATAAAATGAGCTTTATGAATTGCTACACCTATCCCCTATATCCTATTGTTTCCCTCCACAAACTAAACTAAAATCTAGCTTTCAAATAAATGAACATTTCAATGCAAATGCCACCCAGAAGCCGGAAGCGGCCGGAATTGTACAACCATTTTCTTGCGACCACAACACCGTTTTGCGTCCGCAACGACGCACTGGTTCTAGCTAACAGTATCGTTTGAACGTAGTCCAAAGCTGGTTATGTATACTTAATGACGTGTTAATAGCCTCTGCAGCGCAGTTATGGGCAGCCAATAGATGATTAGGCGATTGCATCGGATCTTTGATAGAAAAGACGATGAGTATAGACTTGAATTTAAGGTAATTTACATGGGCTAAAATTACTTTGTTTTTGGTCGTAATGCAATGTATGGTTCGACTATTTTACTTAATAATAACGTTATTAAGAAATTGTTCTTAAGTTCTTGTTGTGTTTTTTTTTTCTTTACTGGCAAATGCCTTTACAAACAAACTAAGACTACAACATGCATAAATATTTATCTTCTTTTTAATAACAATCGTGTTATTGCACACATTCTTTCAAATAATATCACTGATTGTGATATTATTTGTGACAGTTGGAAAATGTAACGAAAGTTTTTTTGACTTATTGTGAAAATTTAACTGATCAATGGGACAGGGGCAAAAAAGCCGTTGACTATAATGACAATTTGTATGACATACTAATTTTATGTTGACATATTTTTACAGCAATTTGTTGTATTTATTATATTAGTAATTTTATAATATTATTCCTATTTTTACTAGGAAATCTATTTTAGTTTAACAATATGTGAGATAAATGTTAGTGGAATTTGTCCGTTTTTATTCTCAATAAATAATTTGATTTGATTTGGTTTTTTATATTAGGTTATATTAGGTTATGTTACACGTAAAAGTTTAGGTTAGAATTAAATTGCTTATCAACTATAAGCCTAACATTAAACTAGATTGTAATTAAATTAAGGGGCGCCTTGAACACACGCACCTTAAGAAAAGAAAAATAACACAATCATAAAATATTAACACACATTGTGACGCAAAAAGCGCGAACACGGGGGAATACCCCGTCATGATGAGGGTTGAAGGTGTTGTTTATGTTTAACACACTAATCTTATAAATGCGACGGTGTGGGAGTGTGTGTAGTATAAATTATTTCCACTCATCTCTGTAACGGTTGAACGGATTTGAATGAAATTTTAAATGGGGGTAGCTTATACCCTGGCTTAAAAGAGGCTATTTTAACACTTAAATAATACCAATTTAAATAACTGGCCAAGAGACTGTCGAGACACACATATGGTAGGGTTTCGTAACCACAGCCATATACTTGTAGTCATAGTTCCGAAATTGATAGTTATAGAAAAATTCGAACGAATGAAACTCTGCGGACTTAACCAAATTTCAGAGATTCATCATCTCGACATAGCATTCTTACACATTCTTAAACATTCTTGTGAAAATCATTTTACAAAAAAGTCAATGACCTATGAGCTAGAACGCCTTAAATTTGTTACAGTTTTATCACTGCTACTTAACTTTTTGCTACTTTGGCGGGCCATATTTCGCAAAGGATAGACTTTCTAAAAAGTGATGTATCAAACCTTACTTTCATTTTGAAAGACCTTTTCAACGACACCCCAAACAAGGAGGTGCAGTGGAAAAATATATCCCCATTTCACAAGCATACCTACAAGAGCCATATAAGAGCCGTATAATGCAATATTACTTAATTTTTTACTTTTGATATTGAGATCTATATATTATTAGGTACAACTGTAATTGTGCAAAGTTTCATGCACTTATCTTAATAAATAGAAGTTAGAAGTTTCTAAAAAATTCGGCCAGATGGACAGACATACAGACAGACAAAAATTCTAAAAACTGTCTTAACGTGTTCAGCTGCTTATTTTAAGATGCCCTGTGTGTTTTTTCTTGATATCTCGCAATTACAGATTTTTTTATCTCTACGTTTTTATTATATGTATAGATTATGGATCTGACCCCTTGGAAATCGATGGGGGAGGCTTATTTATGTCCAGCAGCGGAGGTTCGATGGCTGAAATGATGATGATAATGAATATTATAGACCAGGGGTCTCCAAACTACGGCCCGCGGGCCAAATCCGGCCCGCCACTGCCATCAATCCGGCCCGCGACAGGAATTGAAACTCGCTGAATTGTCGGTGATTCAGCCCTGTGGATCTGATAAAATTAACAACTGATATGGCTGGTCTTAGAAATTCAGACAATTCCAAACATTTTCCGCACAAGGACTGAAGACTGTAGCTGATATAGATAGTACCTAGAACCGTACAGTATCACTACTCGACACTAGATGTAGTTACGTATCACAATACACAATCAATAGTAATTGAAATGCAATAAAGGCCTATGTTTGCTTAGGTGGGCAGAAAAATTAAAATTGTTACGGCCCTTGCAACATACCGAAAAAAATATTATGGCTTCAAATTTTGGAGACCCCTGTTATAGACAATTTGAGATGTGTTCGTATAAACAGTCAAATAGGTACCCGGTATAGGTAGGTATTTCACATACTTTCCGTTAGTTCGTTTTTTTTACAATAATTCTTTTCATCCAATAGTTGCCTGGAAGAGATTGATTTTAGCGATAAGGCTGCCACTTGTGGCACTAGCTCGTAAGTGTTTTCTATCTGTTTGTAATTTTATTTCTGGTGTACACAAAGAGTTTCTATCCATCTATCTAAACCCGCATTGGACGGGTCATGTGGGATTGCGAGTGGACCTGCGGGGAGCAGCAAGTTTGTATTTTATTTTTACAAGCAGACGGGCCGCCTGATGGTAAGCAGTCACCGTTGCCTATGGAGTTTGTTTATATTTCACGTGCGCAGTGGCCGACAATTTAATTTACTTAACACTGGAATTAGACTCGTAAGTTTTGCTAATGTTAGTTGAAATGGGGCTACATTTTGTAGGAACAACAGCTTTCGCGAGCTATTCAGAAAATTTTATTTTGCATTTTCTAAATAATAGTTTGACACAAATAAACGAGTCAGAAATCAACAAACAATAAAATTCAGTAACTAATAACGGTAAAGGGTGATAGAGAACGGTAAATATCCAAACATGTACACAAAAAATATAGGAAAGTGAAAATATTTATAAAGTGTTGATTATCTTTAAACGGCTGCACATATTTTCTTGAATCAAAATAAAAAATTCTCTCGATCCTTCAATTCCTTCGACCTTTCAAACAAAACAAACTATTTTAAAATCGGTTCATATCATCCGTTTGGGACCTACAACGCCACAGACAGACACACATATACACATGTTAAACTAATAACAACCCTCTGTTTGCGTCGGAGGTTAAAAGGCTGTAAAAGACGACAATTAATTTTAAAAAACATACAGACAAACAAAGATCCTCCTTTTTGGAAGTCGGTTAAAAAGTAATCTAAATAAGTAAAGTACTTACCTACACCTTTGCTTATTTTAATCTACATTCGTTTATGTACAAAATAACGTTAAGAGAATTTATTTTCAGAATTTTAGGGCGGAAATATTTCGAGCACGGCAAAGATAAAACCGGCAACGCAATGAATTGCCTTATTTACGTAATATTCGTTGGCGAAATGCCTTGCAGTAATCGGATGCAGTTTCAACTCCAAAACGGTTGTTACAAAGTTAAGGAATTTTCTCGTAACAAATTATTGTCGTGCTAAAGGAAATGAGACAATGTAAGGTTTGCATTTTTTATCATTATATTAATGCTTGCGCTTGACCACTACCATTTGGAGGAGAAAGTAAGGAAGACTGATCCCACTAACATAATGTGGGATTCATAGTAAGAGAGGAAATATTCTCGTACTTACCTACTACCTAATTTGTATCTCATTCTACTAAGGGTTCTACTAGGGGTTCTACAATGAGGGATAGATGGTACTAACACTAGAAGGTATTTGTGCTCACCATTACATTTTTAGTATGGAACCAACCCTTAAATTTTGAAAAAATAATCAGTGTTATTTTTTCTGAAAACAGTTCATAAAAAAAAGATCATTCACACCCATGAATATATGCATTTTTGCTATTCCAGGGTTGGTCCCTTAGTAAAAGTTGTTCTTATTGTGGAGTATTATCAAGGATCCATAAAATATGATCGTTCTTGGTGTTATACTCATAATATATCCTCGTAAGAGGTAATTATGACCTTTTTTGGCTAAGTGCCACCCTTCTGTGTAACTCTGCAGAATTTATTAAACTTTTAACCGCGAATTCAAAAATCGGGGAGCAGTGCTAATTCCCAATTTTTTTTTTTTTTTTGTATTATCTATGCTACCTCTAGTATAGGAGTGCTTTATAAGTACTAAAATTATCAGGAAAAACTAAAGAACCAATAACCGTTGTAGACAGATTGGATACCAACAGAATTGGAGGTGGATGGTGGAAAAGGATGCCCTGAGGTTTTGAATGACGATATACTAGCCACTGACAATGAGAGGAAGTTAGCGGAGGAAGGAGCGGCGTGCCTTGGGAGAAGTCCTTAGTCCACTGCTGCAGCAGTGTAAGAAATGCTGATTATAACGATGGTCACATTATACTAAAATGACGTCTCTTATAGGAGAGTTCATCCCACTTTTCACGTTGTAACACTTGACTTTAATATCGTTGAATGACTTCCGAAGTGCCTTTTCATATTTACGACCAATTTCGATGCTTTTACGGTAGAACTACGGCCGTTATGACATTGTTAGCCAACGATGTTAAAACGTGTAGTGCAGACTTTTTAAAGGTATATCCGAAGCCATTTTATATTGGTCGTATCAGCTTATCCGGTCCTATATCAGCGTAATCGTTTCCTCTGTTTATTTTGAGAGAATCACAATCTTCAAAGTGGGAACAAAAGGTAGTTAATAGTATTTACGTTATAAATTAATATAATAAGTACCAGTGCAACCTATATAATAATGAAAAGCTGTACAAGCCAAGGACTTAGTTGAGAAACAGGACCTTGTGAAAACATGAATGTAGGTACAAGATATTGTATTAGTGAATACAAGAAAATTATAAATCTGGCACACGGTCGCTTATCATTAGACATGTCGGTGGCCAGACATAGATCTATTATATATATAAAATAACACGAAATGATAACAAACTTAACTAGATTAAAATAAACATATTAAACTACACTAATCTTATGAACCGTTGCCCACATCGTTCCCAAAATGCTGGCTGAATTGCCGCGATGGATTGCAATATAGACGCGTTGTACAAGATAGCGGCCTGCATGTCTATTCTGCAAGCTAAGTGAACGCGCAAGTGAAGTGATAAGCTAAGTGAACGTGTATTTTTCTTATCGATTACCATAGAGAAATATCAAAATTATGCGTCGATACTCAAAAGCTACTTAGCTTTTTCTAAAATTGATTAATAGAATTGCGTTTGGCCGCCAACTTGCCCGATGTTAAGCGATGATACGGTCTACCATGGAGCACGCTTACCTAGAAGAAACCGATTCACTCTTGATATGAAGACACCCAGATTGTAACAATCGGGGAACACCCATTCAGGCAGCGCAAAGCTTAGTCTGAGCTAAGGATTCCAGTAATAATAAGAAAGGGTACCTCATGTAAACAAAACTTTAACTCCCCATATAAAACTTAACTAAAAGTACAAGGTTAGTATTCATAAAAGTAAAGTACTGGATCATCGTGACTCAATGCTATTCAATAATAGTAAGTGAGTTTGGTTGTCTTTGTTTTTACTGCCAAAGACATTTTCGAAGGAGAAGCTGTAGATCTTTCAATAAAGTAGTACAATGTAGCACAATGTTGATGTTATGTGATTCATGAAATTGTTTCCGTAGAATTGAAACTGGGCTGATGAGTCAGTGCGTACCGGATTGTTGATATTTTCTTTGCTGGCGAATACATTTTTATTATTATGCTTTGGCTGGTCAATAAAAATTGTTATACATTACTCTGGATCCGGATGGACTTTGACATTCAAATGTGACTTATGTATTGCCATGGCATGTATCTACTGAGTCAAGCGAAAAGGGGTCCATTAGTACCCGTCATTATAAACAACTTTTTTCATTTGGAGCAACTCTAACATCGAAAAAAAAAACTGCTGATCCATAGAAAACGGTCATTCACACTCGACAAAATGTATGGAACAACTGATCTTCTTCCGCGATTTTAGGGTTGTTCCCATAGTAAAAGTTGTTAATAATAATGATTAGTATAACGGACCCCTTTCAACTTAGTAGACCCTTTCCGCGCTACTCTTCTAGGTATACATAAATTCATATTTTCTTAGCAAAAATGTAATCAAAGGTACTAAAAAAATTCAATGTTTATCGGTGCATATCGCCAGGCACAGAAGTCTGCCATTGCAGAACATTTGCTTGAGGCGGGATCTGGTTACTGGATCGAGCTCCACGATCCGAAGGACCTCTCCACCGAACGACATTAGTTTTCTAGAATGGTTCGTGAAGCGGTTGCAAATAGAAAACATCGCAATCTCAACCGGAAGATGGCATGTAATCCCATAGTAAGCAAATGTACAAACCACGTATTACTAGGATATTAACCGATACAGTCAGTGTTGTGTGTCGTAGTGACAACCCTACGATTTTCAAGATCAAAGTGAGGAACAAAAGACAAAAAACCCGCTCATCTCACCCGCAGTTTTCAGTCAGTTTCATGATCACGGCCACATAACATGGTCGAAACTTCGAGTGAAAGATACCTATTTTAACCTGAATAAAATAATGCGCAATATGTGTCCCGTTAAACATTTATAACGTGTGTTCAAACCGCTATAGTTAAAAAATTACTAAAGCTATTCACATTCAATATTAGCATTCAAGATGCCTAGATTGTAGCACTGTAGCATTGTAGATTTGTGTATTCTGTAATTGTAGTTCTAAGGAAATAAGGAGTAGGGCAAGGAGTTCCATTTTTGGGCAGTCAGTACGTGTCATAAATGACGACCCAAATCTTTCCCTATCTATCCCCATGACTTCGTGTCAAGTTTTTTTTAGCAAGGTATCCAGTAAATTTAAACCTCGTTTCTTCTTTCGCAGGTCGATCCGAGCCCGGTATCGTGCCCTCAATAGTGGGTTTCACAAAAGACTCGGTTGCCCACGAGTGCGACCGACTGGCTCCGGGCGACAGGATTTGCAGTGTGAACGGGATCTCCACGGCGAGGCTGACCAACGATGAGGTGCTCCGGCTACTGGACAATGTGGAAGAACGGGCGTCCCTCGAAGTGGAGTACTATATGCCTAATTATGGTTAGTTTATTTTTTGCCTAAATAACAAAATACAAGTTGATTATCATCAGTCAGAAGACGTCCACTGCTGAACATAGGCTTGCGAATGACGAACAATTAAAAAAAAGTATAGGTAGGGCCAATGCACACTTATAATAGACCACACAGAACGACATCCTGCCGTCTGCATCCACTGAATGCCCGCGACTCCACAATGTCGTCCGTCCATGGTGGGAGGCCTACCAACGCTGCTTCTTTGCGGTTCATGGTCTCCACTCAAGAACCTATCTTCCCCATAGGTCATCAGTTCTTCGAGCGATGTGGCCTGCCCAATAACAAATCTAACAAATACAAGTTATTTAACACTACTCTTGGTCCAAGGATTTATTTGCTCTGGCATAGCTACAGTAACATTGTAAGAAGCTAAATACTACGAGTATGAATTCTGATCATTTTCGCTCGGTTTTTGAACGTAATTTGTCTGTAGTAGATACCTTGATATACTTCAGTGAAATATGATATGAGAAAACGTTTTTTATTCTGGTGTTGATAATGATATAGCAGCTTTCAGAGCAAATAAATGCTTGGACCATGACTTGGGAGAGGCCTATATCCAGCAATGGAAGTTAGGCTGGTTATGATGGTGAGCTACATACATACATAATGTTATATATCGCTTGCAGTGTTCCGGGGTTACCAAACTTTGGCTGTTGAATCATCATCTCCTCCCACCCCTATCACATTTTCCCCTTGTCCCTTGTCCGTTTTATGCATGAGTCAAACACCCAAACTTTCACATACAAAGTTATGTCAATGCAAGTTTTCAGTGTAGAGTAAGGAAAAAATATCTATTAAAAATTAGGAAATTTACATTACTCAGTCGCTTTTTTTATTAAACTCTAAAAGTTCGACAATCATATTTAGGATATTGATAATTACCTAACAACCTTTTGCATACAGCTTATTAATTGTGTATTTCGTAGATGTGAACAGTCAGCTCTTAAGCTTTGCCTGAGCCACGATCATTCTCATTTAAAACCCCGTAAAGATGTTGCCATTTATAGCCCTAATTTGAGAAGCTTATTTCGAAACAGGTCCATAAACTATGCCTCATGCGTCCTCTATGTCGTTCACACATTTAAATATTTTTTAATAAGTACATAACAATGATCAAATGTACTGATTAGGTTGGTCCTCGCTTCGGGGGATCCTAGAGCTGGCATTTACTTTACCTAAAAATTAAGTATTGCCATACAGCGAGGCAATTCTGCCAGTGTTCTGGGAACCCTGTTGGACGGTGGTGATCTTGACACTGTTTTTGTTTTGTAGTACATGTTTGTTCTCTTGATTTAATCGTCTTTTAGATTAAGTATGTCCTTTAAAAATAGAGGTTAGTATCGTGGAACATAGAACCTCCTCCTTATTTGAAGTCTAATGTACTGATATTAATCTAAACAGGACGAATAAAGAATATAACATCACAAATTATTATTGAAATTTTCGTTTTGATTCAAACATGCAATAATCGAGCTTCCACATGCAGCATTCTAAACGGGGTATTTACATCTACCTCTCCGTGCCAGGCTGGCAAAGTACCGTCAGCACCGCTAGTGTTGCAGGTGTTCATAGGCGGCAGTTTCCGTTTACCATCCGGTGGACCGCATGCTTGTGTGCCGCTCTTTTTTATAAAATAAAACAAGTTTAAATAAATAAAACAACTGTAAAGAAAAATAATTTTACTAGATATTTTTATATGTTAAATTGTTTGAATCAAAATGAAGATATTACTGACTAAGTTGGTAATGTTATTTTTTTTTTATTCGTTCTGCTAGTTCTGCAAGATATATAACGACTGAATGTCATGTACCAACATTGAATTAAAAAAATACTCAGAAATATTTTTGTTTTTGTATGAAAAACTGATCAATTATCATTATTTATGGAACTAAAGTTGTTAAGTATTAAAGAAGCTGCACGGAGAATAATTCTATAATTATCAATAACCCTGTATACTTTAGTAAGACATAAAATAACAGATAGAACTTTTAACATTATAATCACTATGATCTCACCCAAATTTCGCATACAACATCGTGAAGGCAAAAAAACAGTCTCAGGAATCTTAGTCAAGAAAAACATTCACACATTGAATTCTAAATACTCCGCACCATTTTCGATATTAAATTCCTCCTCCGTGACATCCAATATAGCTTTTCTTATTTTCATCTTCAGTATCTGAGCACCTCTTTCGCTCATATTTCTCAGTTCGGAAGCAACGTATTCGCCAAAAATGCGGTGGTCTTCGTCCGACACCTTTCTTTTCTTAGTTAATTGAAAATCGCTTTCGTTAAGGAATACTTCTTCTGCTTTGGGAACGATACGTCGAGAAGTGCTCGTAGAAGGTCTGCATTTGTCGCTTTCCGACTTTTCTTCGTCTGATTGTGGAAATTTTCTCGAAAATTCTGTGGAGTTTGACGTTTCATCTGCGTTTTCTTCATAATCGTTTCTCTGGAAATTTAATAGAGAGAAGAATATAAAGAGAGTTTGTTTTAGTGTTTTACTGGTTATGACTTGTTATGCAAGCTTTATAAGGCTCTTCTTATTCCTTAAGCTTCACTAGATTCTGATGATGCTTTTTTACATGCATAACCACTATTTAGACATGTGCCACAGATTATACACACGATAAAACATTTATTTATTAAATACTTTATTCACACATCAAATCATCAGCTAGCTAAACGTCCACTGCTGAACAAATGCCTCCCTCTTAAAGAGGGGTGTTGCCATAATCCCTATGCTTGTCAGGCAACTTGTGGATTTCAGTATGTTCACCGTGTACTAATAAGACGCTGTTGCCCATCCTTCGGTGGTTCTGGTTACAGTTTAAGGACATACCCGTGTCTTTATTACACACTCACTTTATTGCACAATACTTTATTGCACAATACTTTATTGCACACTGACGAATAATATAGAAATGGAGGACTTATGCTTTTTCAATTACCTATATCGTTCCATTGATGTAGGTACGTAAATGAATATATCGGGTTATATAATTGACTGATATCTAATTGATAAAAAAAAAACGAACCAAAACGACCGCATCGTCGCTTACCATCAAGTGAGTTGTGGTAAAACGCTTAAAAATACTGTCCAAGTGTGAGTCGGACTCGCGCACGAAGGGTTCCGTACCATTTTCTATAATAACGGCAAAAAAACACGTTTTTGGTATGGGAGCCCCCTTAAATATTTATTTTATTTTAATTTAATGATTTATTTTTAACGTCAATATATAACTAAATATTCTGTGACTATTTCAAGCGTATACCTGTTGCCGTTCTCAATATCGAGCAAAAATATCACGTTTGATGTATGGTAGCCCCCTTAAATATTTATTTTATTCTATTTTTTAGTAACTTTTTTTTATAGCGGAAACGGAAATACATCATCTTTGAAAATTTCAACTGTCTAACTGTCACGGTTCATGAGATACAGCCTGGTGACAGACGGACGGACGTACAGACGGACGGACAGCGAAGCCTTAGAAAAATAGGGTCCCGTTTTACCCTTTGGGTACGGAACCCTAAAAACGACCAAAATTGTTAACTTCCTTCCTGAAGTTGGTTAAAAGAATCAGATTTAGCTTAAAATATATTTATAAGTAACACTGAAAAAACAATTTAAATTGGCTGGTAAAGTTCTCACACAGTAGATACAGTATGTTGCGATCTCTATCACTCTCTCACAGAAGACGATCTACACATCTCGCTCATACACTTCGCAGTGAAAACAGCCACCTAAGATAAAACAAATTATATTATTTTTGTTTTAATAATAAAAACAGTACTTACGCGTGAATTTAAAAAAAAAAAACTCGCTCTCACAATGCGTGTGTAGTTTTTGTAGTTTATAAAAACACAGGAAGGCATTTTATTACAATTATTTTTGCTACAACAATTAGCTACGATGTGTTGCCGGACACTCGGAGTGTATGACTGAGAGACGGCTGTAACGAGTATGATAATGTGCCTTGCATTCGTCTAGTCAATATGGTGACAAGCACAACCTATGTACAGGTAAAAATATCTTAATCTAATATACTTACGTCAGCATCAAAATATTCACCATCCTTCTGAAAGTCTTTGTAATTCACCAGCAAATAACTTAAGCTTTCAAAATACTTCCAGTCGCTCCTGACTTCACTCGGATGCGCGTTTAACCTCAACGCTTTATATTTCAACCTCCGCAGTTCTGTTGTGAACTGGCATCGCAAATTGTGCACTTTTCGTCTAATTTCTCCGATGCTCGTGTTAAATGTTTCGCATAATCTGTTAGAGGCGGCTAATTTCATCGATTTTTCTTTATAATCGTTACAGGTCTGATTCCACAGCTCCGGCATTGTCTTATATATAGCTATGAGTTTCACCATATCTGCAGTGGACCATTCTCTTTTATCACATTCAGTTGACATGTTTAACGGTTTAGTATTATTCTGAAAAAAAAACTAGACTGCTTTACATTATTTAGAGCCTTACGGCTACCTTTGAAACAGCGCAGCGAGAAAAATCACGCAAACATACTCGTAAACCTAAATATGCCGAATACGGTTTGCGTTCGCGCAACATTTCGCAATCATTTAAACAGAGTCGCTTAAAACAGGTAGCCGTAACAGCCCCTGGCCAGCTTTTGTCCGCGGCTTCGCTTCTGTAATAGTACCCACAAGGCAGATTTTATTTTTAAAATTTGGTTGTTCGAGCACCTGATTTGCCAATTGTTTGAGAAAAGTACTATACAAACCTTGGAAGTAAATGGGCATTTATAAACGTATTTTTGGCGATACCTCCGGGTGATTTGTGAAAATCAACTTTGGTATGCCAAAAACTTATAAATCGTGACGACTGCCAACTTGGACCACACAAGTTTATCAATGTTCGGTCATGCTTAGCATAATTAATACTGTAATTACTTACATATCATTCTCAAAACGCAATATATCTTTGAGTTTTACCACTAAAGCATTCGCATAACAATTTTCAACTATATTTAGTATACAAACAATGAAATACCACAAAAATACGTGCACTCTCGAAACAACACTCGCGAGACTGACGGAGAGACGGCAACGAGAGAGAAAGAGACGATACTAGAGTGTATCTGCTAACGCGTATGTTCCCCATCTCTCTTTTCCACGTTGCGTCTGCATTGTCTGTCTCGTCCGTCTGTTATGACGTAGTTGAGGTGACTAGTGGTATGAGACGATACTAGAGTTTGATTGTAAGAGAGAACGAGACGTGAGATGTCTCGCGAGTGGCGTAGTAATCGTGACTCGTCGCGCCGATATAGCGTGCGTTAATATAATTTTACTCGGTATTTACACTTCCACTTACAAGTTATAGCATTACAGCGATAGCTGGAAGGAAAGATTAAAAAACATACTCAGAAATTAAGAATTCTGAGTATGTTTTTTAATCTTTCCTTTTTGAGGAGTTTGGCGTCACACTTCTGTACATTTGCAAGTGTCAATTATTAAATTGTTATCAAGAAATATGAAATTTAATTTTGTTAAAAATACATAACGAATTAAAAACTTTATAAAAAAAAATCATTTAGCTATTGTAACATTTCACAAATTCTGATCACTTTCGCTGGGTTTTTGAAAGTAAAACTGTAAACTGGATCTCTTCAATGGCTCGACCATCCACCAGTAAACCCCTCGAGTTTGGGTTCCTATTGTCTGTTTTAACGATAAGCGTGAATATAAAGCTATGAAAATTATTTGTTTTCTCTTCAGCATCTCAAAACTCCCTGTACATCACGACGAAGCTAGCAGAAGTCCCCGTGGAGAAGATCAGCGGTTCCCTCGGCATCACCATCAGGGGTGGTCTTCCGGAGAACTCCGCGCCGAGCGCTGACCTGGTGTTGAACAGCAGGTATACTACCCACCATTACAGTAGATTTTGCTTCAGGCAGCCTATAAATTATGACGTTAGGGCTGATCACTTAGTCTTTATTGACTTCATATTTAAGGACCAACCATTTATACGGGGTATTTGTGCGTTACCATTATGATCTTTTTTTATTATGGGACCTTGAAATCGCGGTAAAAAATTAATTTATGTATAGATAAATTACATTCACACACGACGAACAATGTCTTATATGAATGTATGGAAGAACTGTTTTTTTTTAGCTTTGCGATTTTAAGGTAGGTATATACCACATTAAAAGTTGTTCACCATAAAATTATAAGTAAAATAATCTCCTTTCAGCTTAGTTTAACTTATATGTGTACCCTCAGATCAGACAAACATAGAAGATATGCCTTATTGTTCATCGACTTTTCACAATCGCGCTATACCACTTAAAGAGAGGAATTGAAGAAGCTGGAAGAGGCCTATGTCGAACTAGGACAAACGGATTTAGGAGCAGAAGAGTGAAATCAAAACCAATTGTTACTTTAAGAATTTTATTGTTCAATTCGAATAAAGGCTATTATTATTCCACTTTATTTAATACTAGCCGTCCGCCCCGGCTTCGCACGAGTGTAAGCTCCGCCTTCGGCCTCGCTACAAAATATAATATAGCCTATGTCACCCGGGGATAGTGTAGCTTCCCAACAGTGAAAGAATTTTTCAAATCGGTTCAGTAGTTTCGGAGCCTATTCATTACAAACATACAAAAATAGGTACAAATCTTTCCTCTTTATAATATTAGTGTAGATAAATGGGCTTGGGCGGGACATGTGGCGCGTATGAACTCCGACCGATGGGCCAGGATCGTCACACAGTGGGTGCCTGATGGACGACGCATTCAAGGAATGCCTAAGAAACGCTGGCGTGACGATCTTGACTCATTCCGGAGAGGTTGGCAAGAGGTGGCGGAGGACCGAGATTTACGGAAGGAAATGGGGGAGACCTTTGCCCAACAGTGAGACAGTATAGGTTAAGAAAAAATTAAATAAAATTAATAAGATTCTCGGCTCTAGCCCGGGTATTTGGAAGGCATTGGTGGGGCCGAAGCCAACACCAAAAGGTCCTTTTGAATATAAAAATACAATTAAGGAATGTGTTTAAAAATTAATATGAAACTATTGTACAGAATAGGATTAAAAAAGTTTGGGCTATTGAGGTAAACAACTTGTGGATGGAATAACAGAGATATAGAATGAAATGAAAAGAAAATAGTTTATTCCAAATTTACATCTATATGAATTACAAGATTACAAAATTAAACCTAAACACTAAAAAATACTACAAATTAAAATTATGTGATGGCCGTGTGGTACGCTCTCCATGCACGATGCAGGGGACTAGAGTGCCAGTTCCGCACCGCAGCCACCAGAGTGTTGTCGGAGCAGTGTAGGGCGGCGCGCGTGGCGGCCGACCGGCTCCGCAGCAGCGCCTGCCAGCAGGGCGCGCGTCCCGCGGCGAACATGCCGCTCGCGCTGCACCACCGGGGCAGCTAGTGTGCAATAAATGATTTGACTTTGACCCACGCACCCACCATGACACCTTACTATATCTTCCTTGTAGTCAGATCTGAGTGTGTAATCCTATAGCATAGTAGAAACGAGCTAAGCGATCGCGCACCTTGTGATGTTGTTTGGCAACGTTAAAGAAGAAATGTCCCTTAGCACTGCCAACTGGTTCCGTCCACATTACATATATTATAGTCGTAAGACATCCTACACTGCGTTTGCTCATTCCGTGGTCTCTAACTCTAGAATATATTTGTACGTCAAGTAGGCTGTGACGGTCCAGAATGGGGTCCGTTACATTTCACAACATTTAAACTGTAGTTTACAACTAAGTTATTCAATTAAAATTGATATATGTTTGATTGGCTGTGTCCATATTAATTTTATCAATGAAAAGCTAAAGGAATTCTATATTAATAAATTAATAACAGTTTTATACTGTTTTATAGATTCCTTGTGAACAGGCGGTAGAAAAATATCTCTCCTTACTATATTAAGAAGAACTAAGGCTGCCTTTTTGTTCCAATTCAATGAATAGAACTACTAAATTATTAGTTGAATTAAGTATAATAAAAGAATGGGAATACCTTTGTACAATCTCACTTAAACGACTAAGTCACTATCCGTTTAGAAGTTGGTTAGTAGTGAATATTATCTGAAGTACGTGGAAGCAGTTCCGTTGGATCACGATTCTGCAGTGGTTGCTTTGGACTGTGGACATCGGGCTGGATTTCATGAAGCTATGGGGATGCAGACTGAACAGGGTCGATGACCTGAAATAGTAACAAAATCACCTATTAAATAAAGTTAGCTACATAACACAACATGATGGACACAAGAAAGCTTAAATGGTTGTTTATACACTAGACATGGGCTATGTGAGCTTGCAGCTTACAGGTTGTGGAACGCTAGAAGTACAACATTATCTTATGTAAATAATTTGTTGAGTTATGTTTGACAAATTTGATGCTGTTTTAAATAATCATTTACCTTTGTTGTTTCACTAAGAATTTGTAGGAGTGAAGAGACTTCACTTCTTTACTTTATACTGTTAGAAAACTAAATGGTTCATTACAAGAAATATTGTGTCAACTCTGTACAGTATTGGTGATCATTCACAGTTATGTATTATCTTCAGTCCAATGTTATTTTATAGCTTAAACTGATAGATAAAGGTAAGTAAGTTGCCTTTCCTTGACATATGATTATTGGTTAATAACACCTGTGTGTTATTACTTGGTTTAAGTATTAGTAAATATAATTTTAGGATAAAAATTACCTTTGTGTTGAAAAGTAGCTTAGGATGTTTGAACACAGGTTCATGTCAGGCATCCTTATAGTTGAGTTAAGATGCGAACTTCGGATCAGATATCATCAGATTAATGGGATGCTACAGAATCCTGAAATTGAGAAGAAGTCACCGTTACAACATGTCTACACTACTAACCCAGGTCTACATAGATTAGTAAGACATAAAGGACGTTTGTATGCGGTTTGTGCAGCTGCTGGAAATGAGCAGAGAGGCTGGACAGCTTGCTCTCGACTTAGCTCGGGGAATCGTTGCTTTGAAATGTAATTTGCTTCTAAAATTTTAGTTACAATAACAGGACTTTGACAAATGTTTTACTCCTATGATTAGAGATTGTATAGAATGAAGGGAGATAGGGTAGGACATTATATTTAGACAGGGATCTCAAAGAAATATGTAAAGCAGTTTTAGTTTGTTTACAAAATGATAACCTACAAAATTTTATACGATGGTTTCCTTTACTATAAAAATAAATAATCAAATAAGTTACATACCTTAATTGATAATAGTTCCAAAGATTTACAACAATTTAACTTGATAATTATTTAGTTTTGTTTATTCAGTTGCAAAATCTTGATGCACAGGCTACTTAGAATGACAGACAAAATGGCGAAGCGGTGGAGGGGCCACTGTGTCAAAAGTATTGAAGCTAACAATGTTTACAAAATCCGGCTCTCTGATTGGTCGAAATGTTTCAATACTATTGAAACTTTTGATACTTCTGATAGTTTCAATAGTTCCGATACTTTTGTGACAAAGCCGCTTGTTGTAGCATTATGAACCTTAAAGACGAAGGGTATATAAGGGGGTAGCAGAGGCGCGTCGAGTCATTCTGCATTGAGTCGTGACCCTGTCGTGTTGTCCAATATATTTTAGAGTCTTTTGCGTTTCTTTGTGAATTTAAAGGTGAAGCTCTGCCCGACTTAACACAAAAATTCAATTATGTCACAGAGTTTTATTAAATTCTTTTTGCTTAGTAGTTTTACAGTAATTTGAACTCAGTTCGAGGTGTGAACGATATTCCGTGTTGCTACGTGGAAGTTGGCCTCGTACTTTTGAGAATTAGATTCTTTTTCTTATGGGTAAAGGTAGTTTGATAAAATTTTTCTTACAAGTAAAAGTAGCTTTCTAAGGGTTTTCTTACGCGTTGGGTAAACTCATTTAGTCATTTAAATGACTTGTATTTGAAATATTGGACAATTGCGATTCATTTCAACATGGTTTGAAATAATGGACTGCCTTCGCTGAACCTCACTGTGACCACTTACGAAGGCCGTTCATCTCCTCTCCGCGATAGTTAGGACTTGGGAACTTTGAGACGATCCCAAGGTCGATTTTAGCCGCTTAAATGAGGCATCGATTCAGTCTCCAGGTTGTGTGATTGACTGTAGTTTGGATGGGGGTACGGACCTCTGGAATCACCTTAACAGGTTGTGATACTATATCCTAGCGGGACTGGTTAGCCGTAGGCTAGTCTCCGTCCGCCTACATGCTTTCACATGATCTGTCTTTACGTTAGGAGGGTCAATAAGCTCTATCCCCAAGGGAGGTCCGTTCTGTTTTAAGAAGCCTCCCGGAACTTCGGTTCCTTTGAGCTTACCTGTAGGGCTGTAGGTAGTGACTATAGGTTCGTGGACTAGTCACCCATGTCAGGTCCTTACAGTTTAGTCAGAGTTCTGCACTCGGGCAATTAGCAACCCGTATAACTCTGTTGTTAGGGAAGGGGTGGGTTTTTTTATTGTGTCTAGTTAATTAAAGAACTCGTTTGTTCTTTGTTTGAGTTATGGTGTATCTCCAGAATAGTTGAGGGTACCAGGTGTAGGTTTTTTGAGGTTGATCTCGGGGATCTGATATCTTCAAGGTATGCGAGGGTACCAGATCGTCAAGACATAGGGAAACCTAGGGACTTGTAGGGATTTTTCTTTCAGCTTGTTCCTGTTTTAACTTATTGGAGATAATCCAGTAAAAGGTGTTGAAATAAATTATTAGATATGTTAGTTGGGATTTTAAAGTTATATTCATAATTGGTCATTTATAGGCATTTGTAACTTGCAGTGTAGTCATCGAATGTAGATAGAAATCTATATGTGACTGATACTGTTGGTTATTTTGTAGAATTAAATGAGATTCTGTCTAAAGAGACTTAGTGAAGGTTGCTTGGACAAGCAATTCACTTCTAGTCTCTAACTAAGTCTAAAGCTAATTTCATAATTTTGTGAAGGTAGATGAAAAATTTCTATTTACCTTATAACTGTAAGACAGTCAGAAAACCCAACTGATATCTAATGGTTTAATGATTATTCAGGTTTTGGTAACTCCTGAAATTATTTGATTTATAAAAATCATAATTTTTCTTAGAAAATGAGGAATTTGTAAAGGAGATTGACATGTATTATTGCTTGCATATAATTAAATTATTGGAAATTCAAGGACGGCCAGGTCTAACATTATCTTAAGAGAAATATAGTTCTCAGTTTTAACATCAAAGAAATTACTAAATGAACCTCTTCAAATTGAAAGTTAATATGACGGACTTTCTTCTACATCTCACATTATTTGGGTTCCATAGAAGGTACCTAAGCTAAGTATAGCTGAATAGTACACAGAGCGGTTGTCTCTAGGTTACCCCTTGGTTATAGAAAACTTAAAGGGCGCCTTTACATTGTTTCTGATTTAGTAATACTGGCTTGTTCAATATAAACTCTCTTAAAGGAAGTCCTGATTGAGATGGCCAATTTGAAGAGCTAACGGGAAGGTTACTTACCTTTTACACTACAATCATGTTACACTTGAATGTCTAGATTGAGTATTCAGTAATTTAACCTGAAGACTGCATTCTATTTGCTAAATTTGTAATAAAGCGCGGCAGTTTCTTTGCCAGTTCTTCTGCTAGCGTATAGGGTTTACGAACATGGTGGTAAATTTTGCATTAGCACAGAGCACCTTCTTAGGGTCTGTGCAAAGATTTGATAAAGTTTGCAGTCGCATAAGAATAAGATAACATTATTCTGACTGTTTTATGAGACGGGAGGACAAACCGTCGGGTAGTCGTTGTTCACCAAGCGGAGCGGTGGAGGGGCTCCGTTTTCCAAGTCTCAACTAAAAAACATTAATTTATTATACTGAACCCTAAATACACACTATAAAATCATTTTTGTTGGTAGTTTTCCAAGTCTCAACTAAAAAACATTAATTTATTATACTGAAGTCTAAGTACAAACTATAAAATCACCTTTGTCGGTAGTTTTCCAAGTCTCAACTAAAAACCATTAATTTATTATACTGAACCCTAAATACAAACTATAAAATCATCTTTGTCGGTAGTTTTCCAAGTCTCAACTAAAAAACATTAATTTATTATACTGAACTCTAAGTACAAACTATAAAATCACCTTTGTCGGTAGTTTTCCAAGTCTCAACCAAAAAACATTTAATTTATTATACTAAAATCTAAATATTAACTATAAAATCACCTTGCAATGTTTTCTCAATGATTTGTTTAATATCTACACTTAAATAACACAAGTAATCAACGCTCAGTCTCCTTTCAATATTTTCCTCACAACTCCACTTAGATAGATTTCTATAACATTCTTAGGTCTTAAATAAGTCGTCAGTAGTACAACATGTTAGGATAAGAAACCAATTACAGAGTACCTAGGTTGGAATTATGGTTCTCTAAATTATGGTTAGGTTCAACTTTAACTATGTAACAAGTAGGTTGTAAAATGAAGGTTTAGTATGTATGTTTGATAAGTAACCTAGGAAACGGTTATTAGAGAGGTTCAAGTTGTGATCAAGCTTGTATTGATTCCTGAATAAAATTAATATGAGTACATAATTGAATTTTACTAGATTAACACTTAGGCAGATATAGAAATAACTGAAATTAAACTTTAGTAAGGCGGTTAATGATGTTAGGTTCAAGAGAAAATAATAGTAATAGGTTTCAGCTTTTAAGTTTAGTGTAAAACTAGTAATTGAACTATATTGGAAGGTAGAAGTAGGAATATTTGAGTTAGGACACACCCAAACCTCTATCCAGGGTTGCAGCGGATCTACAACGTCAGGTTCTCTAACCACTTGATCACATGGCCATAATATAAGTTACATTTATAATATAGTACAGGTTGAGTTACGATTTAGATAAGGTACTGATATAGCTAAGGAAGTCTTAAATACTAGAACTTATAATGTACAGGTTATCTGCAGGGAGGTATTTCAATTATTAATCATCATAGAGAATTCTAGAAGTTACCTTTTAATATTTTTCATAGGGTTAAATTTAATATCTAATATCTAGGTTTAGCTATTCACGTTTCCTTCTTTACCTAGACTTTCTTACTAACCTTAGGTTACTATAATTCTTATCATAAAATAATATCTTCATAAACTATTAAAATTCATAAACCTTTAGGGCTAGGTTAATATTATAAGCTAGGTTAGTATTTGGTTAAATTAATTAGTTAGTGATTAGGATCATAATATCTTCATCAACCTTTGACTACGAGCTAGGATATTAGAGTCACTATAGTCAAGTTAGTAATTTAATTTAAGTCAATTTAGGTTAAGTTAGTAAGTTAGTTAAGTTAGTTAGGGCGAGCGTTACAATATGGTTATGCCGTGCACCAGGATTAGCTCCAGGGTTTGAGGTTGACTAGAATGTAGATGGTTCTTTTGAGTGAGTCGTTAGAGCGTTACAGTCACTGGTGAGCTAGGAGATACGATGAAATATAGATAATAAGGTTCGAGAAAGTTCTAACAATGTCAGGTAGTTAAAGGTAAAGTAGATCAGGCTAAATTAGGAGTATTTTGCCCAACTATTCAGAAGGAAAGGTTATTGTTTAATGCACAGGTATATATAGCATATGATCTAATAACATTCAGTTGTCTAGGTAGATATCTGTTAGAGGAATTATGAGAAATTGTATCAAGTTACAAGCCTATACCTGCCTAGTGTCTTGACAAATGAAAGCGGAACTAAGGAGGTGTTTATTTCTTTAAGCACAAATTAAGATTAGATTAGTAGCGGGTTTTTGTGAAGATTTTCAAAGCAGCAGAGAAGCAGGTAGGAGACATTTCGAGCAGATTCCAGGCATTTTGTAGAAAAAAATATCTGAAATCAACAAATTTTGTCATGTGATGACTTCCTTTGAACAACTAATATAGTTAGGGACGGCAAACAATTTAATACCATATAGGAGATTATGAGTATAAAACCAGGGCTAGCTAAGTCATATTAATAGGTACCTAAACATTAAGTGCTAGAAATATACATACCAGGTTGCTTGAGTTCTTTATCATTATCCCAGCGTTAGGATAGGAAATCTTTCTTAATTTGGGTAGAGTTTTCAAGGTTACATGTAAGTTTGGATTGGTCAAATCAGGTTGACACAACTATTTAAGTATGCCTGAAAAGGAAGAAATTGGAAAATTATAACTCGGCAATAACTAAATTCTGATACATTATATTAAATCATACTTTGAAGAAAATTATTTTTGTTATTTTTGAGGTTAATGAAGTAAGTATACTAATTTTCTCTTAATACAAATAAAATCAATTAGAAATGTAGAATATAACTTGAGTTTTTGTTTTTACAAGATTCTATAACTTTAAAACAGCAAAAGAATTTCTAGGGTAGTTTGAGCTCAAAGGTCAAGGTTTAGGTCAAAGGTTCAAGGTTATTTGAAATTAAATATTTGTAATATTCATAAAAGCGTCCAGTAAACTGTTTACAGTAGGATATTAGAATCAGGAATAAGGTGGTATTTTTACTTTGAGTTAGTAAAATTCAGTGAAAGATTGAATTTAGCTTACAATAAAGTCAACAAAGTGTTTATACACTTACGGTTAGTAGAAAGGTTAAATGGAATTTCAGCTTTGTATGGGGTGTGTGCTTGCACTATGGGTTGAATTTAGTTGTGGTAGCATTTGCAAAATGTTTTATTGCGTTTTACAGGGTTAAAAACTTTCTTTGCAATGTAATTTAGAGAAATGAACTCTGAAAATAACAAGCTCATAACAGTATGACTACTAGAGCCACAGGTGGAAATCTTTGGAACTAAAAATAATGGTTGCCATGACATAGAAAATATTATTTTACCATCCAATTGACAAATACGCTATTCTTACTTGAAAATTAATAGATTCGGGGAACTTGGTTTGTAGTATTTTAGACTGACTATTTATTTATTTACAAAATATTACATTAAAATATTTTACAATGGTTATCTGCATAATTTCTTTCGGGAAGTCACGGAAAGGGGTTTGGTCTTTAAGGCTTTAGCTTGCCCAGAGTAGAGTAAAAGTGGGACAGTGAACAAAAAAAAATGTTTTTTTTTGTTTACTTGTCAAATTTAGGAATAGACTAGACCACAGATAAAATAAAGTCTTCAAAAATATTGAAGTAAACACGTGAACATGTAACACATTGTGTTTAGGCCCACGTTAAACACACTTAACACGCGGTAAGGAAGAGAAAATATTTTTTAAATAATTCTATGTCCGTATAATCTTACTATAGTAATATTTACATTTCGGCAGGGAGTCAATTTAGGTTAAATGTTATTACTCTTAGTTGTGTGTTAGAAGCAAATAAAAATAAAACTTAGGTTAATTATAATTGTAAATCGATTAATTATTTGTAGTTCAGAGACTCATTCTAAATTAAGGCAGGAAAGTACAGATTCAAGGAAATCTTTTCTTTGAATCTGTACAATTTGTTGTCGTGGAACGGAGACGGAGAGGTTTAACGGGTGTCATAATTTATTGTAGGTAATTTTGTAACTATATTCTGTTGAAAACTTGTTAGTTCGTTTAATCATTAATTACATACTAAAATTTTAAAATTAGACTACACTATAGACGTATTAATTGTTATTGTTAGATTCTCGTAATCAATTGGACTTCAAACTTTATAGTAGATGTATTTTATTTTTAAGGTATAGAATTTTATTTCTGGGTAAAAGCGGTGAAAAGGTAATATAAAACTATCATATATCTGGTTGAAGAAATTGGGTATCCTAGGTCACTAAAGAGGAAATAGTAAATTGAATGACGTATGTATTTATTTCGTGATATGATTTCGAACGAAAAGTTTTGTTCGAAAACGTAGTAGGTTTTCTAACAAAACGTTTTGTTGTAGGTTTGTTATCGGTTATTGTTTCAAGTTGTATTATTATAGGATAAAATTACCTTGCCTTTATAAAATTTGTTAATAGAAAAAAAAACGGGGAGGATAAAACCATTTTCTGACTTAACGGATTTGATGAACTGTAGGGTCGATAGATATGGAAAGTCTGATCTTTGTGACAAAGGCTCTTGCTGAAAAAAAATAATACGATTTATGATTAAAAATATTATGATATCGGAGCTGACAACGGAGTGTATAAGCATTGTTAGATACTTAGACGTCTACGTAATTTGGCATCTCCTGGAAGCGACGATTGGCCTAATGCGTTCTATGTTCGGAGTTGGAGAATGGGTCGTGGGTTCGAATCCCGTCAACGACATAATTATGTTCTTTATGTGCGTTTAATTTATGTTTTAGTTTGAAAGCAGAAATAGGTTAAGAAAGAAATATTGAGCTTGTAGTAAGGTTAGTATAGATGATATTTAAATTTTATATATACCTAAGAATATTCTTAAACTAATGGTTATATAGTAAAACACTTTATATTCTAGAGCAGTGAATGTATTCTAGTTATTACGACATAGAGAAATCTTAGGCGGTAATTAGTGAGAAAAAAAAAGAGGAGAACACGTTTTTCATACAGGATGAATTAACATTAGGTAATTAAAAGGGCTTGTTATACAGTGTGAACTAAGTATGTGAAACATAGTTGAACAGGATTACATTCAAATAAGGTAAAAAGGGGTGATATTTTCCGGCGAGTCAAATTGAATTTATTCAATGAAAAAAAAAGGGTGTATGATTGGTAAGATTAGAAAAAAAAATACTCTTATAATTTCATAGCATATAGGGCGATGTATGTTTGTTCTTCGAGTATTCTAGGACGGCTAAACCAAATCCGGTGGAATTCATTTTAGAAAGTATCTGTTGATGTTGAGGGCGGTTAGAAATTAAAATTAGTACATATGAGGTTATTTATTAAGGTTGCAGTAAGGGAATAGCTCATTGTCATAAGTGCAACTAGCTATTGCAAAACGTAGTTTTATTGAATTTGTTTGTTGAGGTATTGTTTGTATTTATGTTAAATTCAGGCTTAATAGAGTTGACTTTGTAAGATTTTATAGGAAATTGCAAAATGAATTGTCAAACAGTACAGTACAGGTGGGTAATGCGTTTTAGAAGTTATTTTGTATACTTGAAAGGGGTAATTATGTGATCAAAGATTATAATGAAGTGGTGTTTATGTATAATATTGTAAGATTTTAGCTATTTCGGATTGGCTAAACCAAATTCGATGGGATTTTCGCTAATCTATATCTGGTGATTTAGGGAAATAAATTAGATTATAAATTAATTTAAATCACTTCTATGTTTACATCATCATCATCATCGAATAAAATTAATTATTTTTGTGTGATTTATGCCAGTGAATCTATAGGGTGAATCAAGTATTTGCAAAAGATTTTAAATTTTTATAGATTGGGGTTTGGTTAAAATTAAATCATAGATCACCTTATAGTTAATAACATTTATTTATAAAAATCAATCGATATTCATTAGACTCGTTAAAGCTTGAGAACGGCTGGGCCGATTTAGCTGATTTTGGTTTTGAAATGTTTGTCATCAATGGTTTAAACGGTGAGTGAGCGGCTGAACTAATTTTGATGAAGTTTGAGTTTCAGGAGCGGGTCTTGGTGGCGAGGCCTATGACCGGGCTTACATTTGTGCGAGATCGGAGCGCGTCACTAGATATATAAAAAAAAAAAACACTTTATACAGTTTTAAATCAGATTTCAGGATGCTTGAAAGTTGTCGTAACTTTGGATCTTTTCTTAGATTTATGAAAAATATTAACTTTGTATAGGTATAAATATTATAAGGTTGCCATTTGAATTGTGATTTAGGTCCTGTTTTAACAGTATGTTTTCCTTTTCCTTTTGTATATTGTTTAACCTAAGATTTTATGTTAAATCGTTTAAATATTAGACTTCTAGGTATACTAATAATATTTGTAAATGGTGTCTAACCTATCATTTTGGGAATTGGTTGACTGATGTTTTGACTCTTGGGGCTTTATTTAGTGTTAAATTTTCTACGATTAAGATTAGAATATCCCGTCCATTCATAATGTTAATATCTAATATAAATATTAGAACTTTTAATATGTAATTGAAAGAAAAAATGAGAAAAGAAAAATGGAAAAATATATATATAAAAAAAAAAAAAAAATAATAATATACATGACTGAAAAAAAAATACAAAGGGAAAAAAATAAATATTATAATACAGCGAAAAAAAAAAGAAAGAAAAAAAAAATTTTTGAACCCAAAAAAAAAAAAAAAATATATGAAAGAAAAAAAAATTTACAAAAAAAAAAAAGAAAGGAAAGGGAATTATATTAGTAAATTCATCTTTGACTTTTGCGGAAGTCTGATTGTAATTCTCTAGAATGTGTTGAATTGTACTTTGAATACTAGTAATTTTGTCCAAGAAAAACATAACCTCTTTGTGAGAGTTATTTACGAACTAAAATCACTTTATGTTAATCTATTCATTGTTGGATTACTATTGGGGCGGCATTGGTTTTTATGTTCAAATTATTGTGACTTTGATAATAAATTGAGATCGCTTCAGCCAAAATTAAGAGGGTTTATAGTTAACAAGAGAAAAGTAAATTAAAGACACTTTTGGATTTTGGGGTTATGTCAGATATAAAGCTTTATCATTCTTACAATGTAAATAGAGATTGAGTCTAATTGTTTCGTTCCTCATCTAGAAGATAGTGTAGATATCCTAAGTTCTGTGTAAGACCGCGACAGGGGTAATGGAAAGAGAATGACAGTTTTAGCTTTTAATGAAAGAAAGGAGGTCTTGAATGTAGAAAAAGAGAGAAATGAAAGGAACAGAGTGTGTGAAGGCTTTATAGGGTACAAGAGGGACTTAGGATATTGACATTGTCGAGATGGGAGCGAGCTGTCAAAGTTTGAGTTTCAACAAACACAACTACAAATTAGATCTTTCCGAAGGAGAAAAATTGGTGTTAGGGTTAGTCTATCATATCATCAACAGGCGTTGATTTCGGAAGGATCTAAATACTCTACAATGTACGAACATTCCGAACTAATACACTACACAAGCACCAAGGTAAATAAATTGTATTTTAATCATTGGATTTTAGGTGGAATATAGCGGCTATACAGAATTTTTCCTTTTTTAACATTGGATCGGCCTTGAATTTGGAAGGAATACGTGGCTTTTGCTTTTCAGTGGATGAGAGAATATTCACGAAGAAGAGTAGGGTTGCGTAGATTTATTAGAAATGAGTTTGACTCACAACCAAACTTTCTTTGCAGATGATAGGAGGTACTGGGAAAGGGGGGAATTTTCTTTATAGATAATATATTATCAAGCCTAAAAGTCTGAGATTAATTCATGATTATTTTGCTTTGGTTTAAATACACTTACATATTGTGTTAGGGCTACACACACATTCGATTACACATAATTATTATTGTTGAAAAGCAGATTTTGATAGTATTAATTTTGCACTTGCAGTTTAAAGAAGTTGGGTTAGAGAATGTTGTGAATTAAAGTAGGTTTTGGAAAATTTACTCCGATTAAGAAATTAGCATCTTTGCAAATTTTAAGGCAGGCTGTGACGGTCCAGAATGGGGTCCGTTACATTTCACAACATTTAAACTGTAGTTTACAACTAAGTTATTCAATTAAAATTGATATATGTTTGATTGGCTGTGTCCATATTAATTTTATCAATGAAAAGCTAAAGGAATTCTATATTAATAAATTAATAACAGTTTTATACTGTTTTATAGATTCCTTGTGAACAGGCGGTAGAAAAATATCTCTCCTTACTATATTAAGAAGAACTAAGGCTGCCTTTTTGTTCCAATTCAATGAATAGAACTACTAAATTATTAGTTGAATTAAGTATAATAAAAGAATGGGAATACCTTTGTACAATCTCACTTAAACGACTAAGTCACTATCCGTTTAGAAGTTGGTTAGTAGTGAATATTATCTGAAGTACGTGGAAGCAGTTCCGTTGGATCACGATTCTGCAGTGGTTGCTTTGGACTGTGGACATCGGGCTGGATTTCATGAAGCTATGGGGATGCAGACTGAACAGGGTCGATGACCTGAAATAGTAACAAAATCACCTATTAAATAAAGTTAGCTACATAACACAACATGATGGACACAAGAAAGCTTAAATGGTTGTTTATACACTAGACATGGGCTATGTGAGCTTGCAGCTTACAGGTTGTGGAACGCTAGAAGTACAACATTATCTTATGTAAATAATTTGTTGAGTTATGTTTGACAAATTTGATGCTGTTTTAAATAATCATTTACCTTTGTTGTTTCACTAAGAATTTGTAGGAGTGAAGAGACTTCACTTCTTTACTTTATACTGTTAGAAAACTAAATGGTTCATTACAAGAAATATTGTGTCAACTCTGTACAGTATTGGTGATCATTCACAGTTATGTATTATCTTCAGTCCAATGTTATTTTATAGCTTAAACTGATAGATAAAGGTAAGTAAGTTGCCTTTCCTTGACATATGATTATTGGTTAATAACACCTGTGTGTTATTACTTGGTTTAAGTATTAGTAAATATAATTTTAGGATAAAAATTACCTTTGTGTTGAAAAGTAGCTTAGGATGTTTGAACACAGGTTCATGTCAGGCATCCTTATAGTTGAGTTAAGATGCGAACTTCGGATCAGATATCATCAGATTAATGGGATGCTACAGAATCCTGAAATTGAGAAGAAGTCACCGTTACAACATGTCTACACTACTAACCCAGGTCTACATAGATTAGTAAGACATAAAGGACGTTTGTATGCGGTTTGTGCAGCTGCTGGAAATGAGCAGAGAGGCTGGACAGCTTGCTCTCGACTTAGCTCGGGGAATCGTTGCTTTGAAATGTAATTTGCTTCTAAAATTTTAGTTACAATAACAGGACTTTGACAAATGTTTTACTCCTATGATTAGAGATTGTATAGAATGAAGGGAGATAGGGTAGGACATTATATTTAGACAGGGATCTCAAAGAAATATGTAAAGCAGTTTTAGTTTGTTTACAAAATGATAACCTACAAAATTTTATACGATGGTTTCCTTTACTATAAAAATAAATAATCAAATAAGTTACATACCTTAATTGATAATAGTTCCAAAGATTTACAACAATTTAACTTGATAATTATTTAGTTTTGTTTATTCAGTTGCAAAATCTTGATGCACAGGCTACTTAGAATGACAGACAAAATGGCGAAGCGGTGGAGGGGCCACTGTGTCAAAAGTATTGAAGCTAACAATGTTTACAAAATCCGGCTCTCTGATTGGTCGAAATGTTTCAATACTATTGAAACTTTTGATACTTCTGATAGTTTCAATAGTTCCGATACTTTTGTGACAAAGCCGCTTGTTGTAGCATTATGAACCTTAAAGACGAAGGGTATATAAGGGGGTAGCAGAGGCGCGTCGAGTCATTCTGCATTGAGTCGTGACCCTGTCGTGTTGTCCAATATATTTTAGAGTCTTTTGCGTTTCTTTGTGAATTTAAAGGTGAAGCTCTGCCCGACTTAACACAAAAATTCAATTATGTCACAGAGTTTTATTAAATTCTTTTTGCTTAGTAGTTTTACAGTAATTTGAACTCAGTTCGAGGTGTGAACGATATTCCGTGTTGCTACGTGGAAGTTGGCCTCGTACTTTTGAGAATTAGATTCTTTTTCTTATGGGTAAAGGTAGTTTGATAAAATTTTTCTTACAAGTAAAAGTAGCTTTCTAAGGGTTTTCTTACGCGTTGGGTAAACTCATTTAGTCATTTAAATGACTTGTATTTGAAATATTGGACAATTGCGATTCATTTCAACATGGTTTGAAATAATGGACTGCCTTCGCTGAACCTCACTGTGACCACTTACGAAGGCCGTTCATCTCCTCTCCGCGATAGTTAGGACTTGGGAACTTTGAGACGATCCCAAGGTCGATTTTAGCCGCTTAAATGAGGCATCGATTCAGTCTCCAGGTTGTGTGATTGACTGTAGTTTGGATGGGGGTACGGACCTCTGGAATCACCTTAACAGGTTGTGATACTATATCCTAGCGGGACTGGTTAGCCGTAGGCTAGTCTCCGTCCGCCTACATGCTTTCACATGATCTGTCTTTACGTTAGGAGGGTCAATAAGCTCTATCCCCAAGGGAGGTCCGTTCTGTTTTAAGAAGCCTCCCGGAACTTCGGTTCCTTTGAGCTTACCTGTAGGGCTGTAGGTAGTGACTATAGGTTCGTGGACTAGTCACCCATGTCAGGTCCTTACAGTTTAGTCAGAGTTCTGCACTCGGGCAATTAGCAACCCGTATAACTCTGTTGTTAGGGAAGGGGTGGGTTTTTTTATTGTGTCTAGTTAATTAAAGAACTCGTTTGTTCTTTGTTTGAGTTATGGTGTATCTCCAGAATAGTTGAGGGTACCAGGTGTAGGTTTTTTGAGGTTGATCTCGGGGATCTGATATCTTCAAGGTATGCGAGGGTACCAGATCGTCAAGACATAGGGAAACCTAGGGACTTGTAGGGATTTTTCTTTCAGCTTGTTCCTGTTTTAACTTATTGGAGATAATCCAGTAAAAGGTGTTGAAATAAATTATTAGATATGTTAGTTGGGATTTTAAAGTTATATTCATAATTGGTCATTTATAGGCATTTGTAACTTGCAGTGTAGTCATCGAATGTAGATAGAAATCTATATGTGACTGATACTGTTGGTTATTTTGTAGAATTAAATGAGATTCTGTCTAAAGAGACTTAGTGAAGGTTGCTTGGACAAGCAATTCACTTCTAGTCTCTAACTAAGTCTAAAGCTAATTTCATAATTTTGTGAAGGTAGATGAAAAATTTCTATTTACCTTATAACTGTAAGACAGTCAGAAAACCCAACTGATATCTAATGGTTTAATGATTATTCAGGTTTTGGTAACTCCTGAAATTATTTGATTTATAAAAATCATAATTTTTCTTAGAAAATGAGGAATTTGTAAAGGAGATTGACATGTATTATTGCTTGCATATAATTAAATTATTGGAAATTCAAGGACGGCCAGGTCTAACATTATCTTAAGAGAAATATAGTTCTCAGTTTTAACATCAAAGAAATTACTAAATGAACCTCTTCAAATTGAAAGTTAATATGACGGACTTTCTTCTACATCTCACATTATTTGGGTTCCATAGAAGGTACCTAAGCTAAGTATAGCTGAATAGTACACAGAGCGGTTGTCTCTAGGTTACCCCTTGGTTATAGAAAACTTAAAGGGCGCCTTTACATTGTTACTGATTTAGTAATACTGGCTTGTTCAATATAAACTCTCTTAAAGGAAGTCCTGATTGAGATGGCCAATTTGAAGAGCTAACGGGAAGGTTACTTACCTTTTACACTACAATCATGTTACACTTGAATGTCTAGATTGAGTATTCAGTAATTTAACCTGAAGACTGCATTCTATTTGCTAAATTTGTAATAAAGCGCGGCAGTTTCTTTGCCAGTTCTTCTGCTAGCGTATAGGGTTTACGAACATGGTGGTAAATTTTGCATTAGCACAGAGCACCTTCTTAGGGTCTGTGCAAAGATTTGATAAAGTTTGCAGTCGCATAAGAATAAGATAACATTATTCTGACTGTTTTATGAGACGGGAGGACAAACCGTCGGGTAGTCGTTGTTCACCAAGCGGAGCGGTGGAGGGGCTCCGTTTTCCAAGTCTCAACTAAAAAACATTAATTTATTATACTGAACCCTAAATACACACTATAAAATCATTTTTGTTGGTAGTTTTCCAAGTCTCAACTAAAAAACATTAATTTATTATACTGAAGTCTAAGTACAAACTATAAAATCACCTTTGTCGGTAGTTTTCCAAGTCTCAACTAAAAACCATTAATTTATTATACTGAACCCTAAATACAAACTATAAAATCATCTTTGTCGGTAGTTTTCCAAGTCTCAACTAAAAAACATTAATTTATTATACTGAACTCTAAGTACAAACTATAAAATCACCTTTGTCGGTAGTTTTCCAAGTCTCAACCAAAAAACATTTAATTTATTATACTAAAATCTAAATATTAACTATAAAATCACCTTGCAATGTTTTCTCAATGATTTGTTTAATATCTACACTTAAATAACACAAGTAATCAACGCTCAGTCTCCTTTCAATATTTTCCTCACAACTCCACTTAGATAGATTTCTATAACATTCTTAGGTCTTAAATAAGTCGTCAGTAGTACAACATGTTAGGATAAGAAACCAATTACAGAGTACCTAGGTTGGAATTATGGTTCTCTAAATTATGGTTAGGTTCAACTTTAACTATGTAACAAGTAGGTTGTAAAATGAAGGTTTAGTATGTATGTTTGATAAGTAACCTAGGAAACGGTTATTAGAGAGGTTCAAGTTGTGATCAAGCTTGTATTGATTCCTGAATAAAATTAATATGAGTACATAATTGAATTTTACTAGATTAACACTTAGGCAGATATAGAAATAACTGAAATTAAACTTTAGTAAGGCGGTTAATGATGTTAGGTTCAAGAGAAAATAATAGTAATAGGTTTCAGCTTTTAAGTTTAGTGTAAAACTAGTAATTGAACTATATTGGAAGGTAGAAGTAGGAATATTTGAGTTAGGACACACCCAAACCTCTATCCAGGGTTGCAGCGGATCTACAACGTCAGGTTCTCTAACCACTTGATCACATGGCCATAATATAAGTTACATTTATAATATAGTACAGGTTGAGTTACGATTTAGATAAGGTACTGATATAGCTAAGGAAGTCTTAAATACTAGAACTTATAATGTACAGGTTATCTGCAGGGAGGTATTTCAATTATTAATCATCATAGAGAATTCTAGAAGTTACCTTTTAATATTTTTCATAGGGTTAAATTTAATATCTAATATCTAGGTTTAGCTATTCACGTTTCCTTCTTTACCTAGACTTTCTTACTAACCTTAGGTTACTATAATTCTTATCATAAAATAATATCTTCATAAACTATTAAAATTCATAAACCTTTAGGGCTAGGTTAATATTATAAGCTAGGTTAGTATTTGGTTAAATTAATTAGTTAGTGATTAGGATCATAATATCTTCATCAACCTTTGACTACGAGCTAGGATATTAGAGTCACTATAGTCAAGTTAGTAATTTAATTTAAGTCAATTTAGGTTAAGTTAGTAAGTTAGTTAAGTTAGTTAGGGCGAGCGTTACAAGGCATCTTACTGACATCAAGAAAATAACTAAGCGAAATTTTCTCCACCAGGTCTTTAGATGCGCAGCCTTTGGTGGTAACGCACGTCAGGCCAGGGGGTGCTGCGTACAACACTTCTAGGATCAAACCTGGAGACCGGCTGCTGAAGGTTGACCATGTAAGTAAAAGTAAAACAGCCTTTATTCAATGTAATTTTTTGTGTAAATTGTGTAACTTCTGTGCATTTGTCTTGTGAAAAATTGGAATGAAATCTCTTCGAACATTAAACTATTGTACGGGCGTACCTAAAAGATATTGCAGGATAAAAATTGGCTGCCAACTACGTAAATTAATGTCGAGACCTTAAAGTCCAATTTTGGTAAAGTGGGTTCTTCATTATGACCACGTTGTATTATGGTTTACTCGTCTCCGTTCACAGATATCCTTAACAAACAAGACCCTCTCGGAAGTCCACCAGATCCTCCAGAACTGCCCGCAGGTCACCAGCCTCACCATAGAATACGACGTCTCGATCATGGAATCTGTCAAGCTAGCCACCGGACCTTTACTCATAGGTTTGTGACACTATAATATCTCTTATTATGTTAAATGACGGAGTTCTGAGGTAACAAATGTAAAAAACGAGAACCCCCTTCTTTTTGAAGTCGGTTAGGGGGATTGGTTACAACAAACTTTTTTTTTTAGATTGTGTTTGACCGCCAACTCACCTGTTGGTAAACGGAGATGTGGTCAAAGATGAAGCACTCGGACTTAGAAGTTACCTATTCTTTCTTGCCTTGAAAAGGCCCATATTATTATTACCTACGTATTTTCATCTTAACTCTAGTGTAGAAATGGTAACACCTTCAAGCGTCAAAGTTATGATTATAGTACACAAAGTAAAACAACAAATAATAAACACCGGCCAAGTGCAAGTCAGGCGGGCGCTAAATGTCGGAATATTTAGCGCGACTTCGGGAACTCAAGGAAAGTAAACCCATTTAACGCATGCGGTAGCTTCGGTGCGCGAGCCGGACTCGCACTTGGCCGGTATTCATTTATTATTCACTCATTGGCCATGGTTTATTTTCCAGAATAAGTACAATGAATGTGTAAATTACGATTTGTTCCCCCAGAGATTGAAAGACCTTGCAACGAAGACTTGGGCCTGTTTCTGTCCAACCAACGAGTGCCTGAAGACGTCTACAGTTCTGGATCAGACACATATCAGAGAGTCGGGACTTGTAATGCGATTTATATTGATAGCATACTGCCGGCTAGCATCAGTGATCGGTAACTAACTTTCTATTTAATTTTACGGAATTCTACCAACGTGTTGATATTAAAGGTAGCTAAGACCAAAGATATTATTTACTAGCTACACCTCGTGGTTCCACATATCGTACGTGGATTAATTCTTATATCATCAGCTATTTGCTAGTGAAATCCCGTCAAAATCGGTCCAGCCGTTTCGGAGTCCATAGGGAATATACACATACATACAGGATACATGTATACATACAAACATCGCTTTATATATATACTAGCTTTTTTGCCCGCGACTTCGTACGCGTAGATTTTAATATAAACCTTCAATCCTTTTTTCTTCCCTTAATCCGGCCTTGCGCAAAATAACATAGCCTATACTTCAATCTGGTCATAGCTAAGCATATTCGTGAAAACCGCATTTAAATCCGTCCGCATATTCTTCCAGGGGTGTAGGAGATGTGCGTGAACAAACAAACAAAAATTCTAAAAACTGCCTTAACATGTTCAGCTGCTTATTTTAAGTCGCCCTGTGTGAAGTATTGACAGAAGCATAAAAGTATAATAATAAATAACACCGTCAACAGTTTTCAAATCAAAAAGATAATGTGACCACAGTGCAGAGCATGTTTTGAAATTTTCTTTTTGTCTAAACCATTAAAAGTATATCATGTCATGTCGGGATGATATACATCTCTGAAATTTGACTGTCCAGTTACGCTGGCCACGGAACCCTGACATAATGCTTGTCTTAACACGCTCTTGGCTAGTTATTTCTTATTTCGCGTGCATTTGTATGTATACCTTGATTAAAAAGCCATGAAATGGAACTACTCTATTTATCTGTTAAAATATCACAGTACAATAAAATTATTTCTATATTCTTATTCTTATTGCAAATATACACTATATTCTTCTAAAAGCTAAGTTTATATACCCTGCATAAAGGGTGCAGCAATGACTTATGTAGTGGCTGTTCACAAAACCAGACCACAGACATAAACATATAAATTTAAGTATAGTTAAATCTATTACATAAATATTATATATACTATTCAAACCTAGGGTGAAGTAATTTTACAAAACAAAAAAAAACATACTTAGTGTGATAGGTTACTTAATTATATATGAGATGATACAAAACTTATGACGCTACTTTCTTAACTATTTATATATCGATATTTTTTTTCTAATTATAATTTTCTAAAATTTATCGTCGAATAAATCTATCTCGTAATAACATTTTTGGGTTAGAAACTTACGAAGTTGGTTCTGGAATTTTTTTATTATTTCTTTCTTTCTTTATTGCGTCCGGAATTTTGTTGTATAGGTTTATTTTCATGTACAAAGGGCCTTTTTTGAATATTTCTATTCGCGGGACTAAATTAAAATAGGATGCGGTATATTTTGTGTTTTAAATGCTAACATAGAATAAAACCAAGAGAATGTAATACTCCTACTCCATGCACGGGAATTAATCACCAAAGAGGTTGTAAGGCCTATAACATGCTTGATTTACACGTTCATTCATCTAAGAAGGTTAAGGAACCTTCTTTAAATTTAAACTGACTAACCGAACACAGTGACAGTTGACAGTTTCAAAATTTTAATGGCTATGTCAATAACATTCTCTTTACTTTGGATCTCCTTGCTTGAGGCTATGTGACGATCCTCATATTACGTTTCGGGTAACGAAGAAATAAATTATTGATTTTTATTTTCGTTTATGTAAAAATAAAGAATTAAAATAAATGATATAAGATAGCCTATGTTTTAATCTGGTAATTTCTAAGCATATTCGTGAAAACCGCATTTAAATCCGTCCAGTGGTTTAGGAGATGTGCGCGGACAAACAAACAAACAAACAAACAAACAAACAGACAAAAATTCTAAAAACTGTCCTATCGTGTTCAGCTGCTTATTTTAAGACGACCTGTGTGGTTTTTTTTTTGTTATCTCGCAATTACAGATTTTTGTATCCCTACGTTTTTATTATATGTATAGATAGAAGATAGATATAGATAAGAGATATTAATGTACATCTAGTTAGTGAAACTGCTGATCTTAATAATAAACTGTATTGTTACCTTAGATTCTAACTTCATACATACATACATCGCTATTTTATATATAAGAGGATAGATTATGATGCATGCCAAGCTTCGCAACCAATCAAATGTGTCCTGCCCACGATGATTTACGGTGCTGAAACGTGAACGCTAACCAAAGAGGCTATGCACAGAATTAGAGTCGCGCAAAGGGCAATAGAGCGTGCCATGTTGGGCATCCGCTTGAGAAACTGCGTCTGAAATACGGAAATCCGACGAAGGACAAATCAATCAAAATCAAAACAAATCAAATATTTATATTGTTCATGAATTATACTGTTGATTTGATAAAACTGGCTTCAATTTGTATTACATCGTCTTCCTGTTGCGTTTTTAAAATTCTAAGATGTATTTATTTGTATTTTATTTGGCCCGATTACCCTTTAACATTAAACATTAAACATGTTATTGTAATCTCTTTTTGTTTATCCTAGCGATTTAAAATTGAAATTTTAACAAATTAATAACAAAAACATAGACAAAGCAAATCTGGTAACCTGACAGTCAAAGAGAATGTAACGCTATGCGGACAGTGACAAAAGTCACGGATGTTGGAAACCATATTATGCGAGTCAAATGGCGCTGGGCAGGACATGTGGCTAGGTGTGGTTACGGCAGATGGAGTAGTGCCCTGACTAAGAGGTTGCCATTAGAAGACAAGTGTTCCGTAAGCAGACAACCAGCTCGATGGGTCGACGACTTCAGACCCATCGCTGGTCATACGTGGATGATATTGACTTGAGACAGGGATCAATGGTGCCAGAGAGAAGAAACCTATACCCAGCAGTGAGTTGATACAGGCTGACGATGATGAACGCAAACGACAGACTTTTTATACGGCGGGTGCATAAAAACGAGATCAAACGGGACAGAAGACTAATTTGGAATGAGTTAGTGCAAGAGAGAGAGACGTCACAGATTCCATCGTTTGCGATGTCTCATAGAAGAAAAACACGTAGCCACACGCGAGTCCTTTGTTTGAATTTTATTTTGTGTAGTGCTGTTGCCCACGACTTCGTACGCGAAGATTTTTATATGAAATTTCAACCCTTTTTTCCTCGCTTAATCCAGCCATTGCCTAAAATAATATAGCCTATACTTCAATCTGGTCATAACTAAGCTCGTAAATCCGTGCAGTGGTTTAGATGTGCGTGGAAAAACAAACAAACAAAAAAAAATTCTAAAAACTGTGTTTATGTGTTCAGCTGCTTATTTTTAAATGTCCTGTGTGATATTTTTTTCTGATATCTCGCATTTGCAGATTTTTTTATCTCTATGTTTTTATTGCCCGGTGGCTCAGTTGGTAGTGAACCTAACTTCTGTGCTTGGGGGCGTGGGTTCGATTCCCATCTAGGACAAACATTTGTGTGATGAACATTTGTGTTTGTTCTATGTCTGGGTGTTAATATCTATTTAAGTATGTATTTAAAAATATATATGTACGTATATCAGTCTCTGGCAGCCATATTACAAGCATTGCTTAGTTTGGGGTCAGATGACCGTGTGTGCAAAAAATGTCCCAGATATATTTATTTTATTTATTTATTTTATTATATTTTGTATAAAAGATGAAAAAAAAAATAACAAATAAAAAAAAACTTAAAACATATACATTGATTATAAAAAATAACATATTTTGCCGCATTTTTAGCTTTGCTATTTAAATTCTGTCTTCAGTCCCATTTATCAGTCCCAATCGAATAAAACAGTCTTAAAGGCAAATTATTTTCTTTGATTCTATTCTCCGAATCCCGAGAGGCATTCTATTCAATTATCTCATTGTCTCAAGGCCGTTGTTCAGTACAGTGCGACCAACTTATTTATGGAGTCGGATGAAGGGGAAAACTCATAGCCTCAGATGGAAAACTTTAGTTCTATAATTTGGCCAACTGTACCGATAACTTGGTTACTTAGTAATTAGGCTTCTTTCATTATTACCTAATGCAATTACATTAGTTTCATTTAACTATTGTGTACTTTGAGACAAATTGCTTTGTAAATTGCACCCCGGGGCGTATTTTATCAAGTAAACTGTTTGAAAGTGTCGTTTGATTAAGAACACGAAATTTATTACAATTGCTAAATTAAAATGGCTCCGTATATTGGCCATTAACTTTGATCTCTTGAGAGGCACAAAGTGAAATTTAAATTATTGTAGCAGACGCCCAGAATTTATTAAATATCTTTTAGGTTATAAAAACTATTGTATTGTTGTCCTTTAAAATTATAAGGACTATATAAAATGTGCCTAGATCAAATTTCATTCCATTCTATGTAACTACATATATAGATATTTTTAGATTTTCTTCTTCAGAGACGATTTTAAACTGAAAAGTGTGCCATAACCCCATGACTCCCACTCAAAAGACTGGGACACCATAGCACAGAACAGAGAAGAGTGAAACAAAGGAAGGGAGGGAGGCCTTTTCCCTGCAATGGGACGACCACAGCTGAAATGAAATAAAATAAAAATAACTAAATTTCCGCAGTCTGTGTGTAACCAAAAACGGCTGAACTCTCGATTACATTCAAACAAAGGGATACTTAATACATCATTAGACTGGACATAATTATAATGGGTTACAAGGAAAATTGGTAGGTACTAAGCAGAAACAATATCATTGTACTCATTATTAGGAACAACTCTTCAGTGGGACCAAACCATAAAATTGCGAAATCCATATAGGTAACCCTGTAGGGTACTGAAAAATTACAAGAACCAGAAGTATATTAAGAGAAAAACCAAATACTTCCAAATTTAAAGAAATAAATGTAGCCAGCCTATCAATCTAGTCATAATTACAAATTTAACGACACCTCCCAATTCAAAATCCGTCAAGGCTTTTATGTTATAGGAGGTAATTAATATAGAAACATTGATAAATACAAACAAACATACGAAAAATATTCCTCTACTCCTTTGGCAATCGGGTTAAAACGAATAAATCGCAGGAGCAGCTAGTATAATCATGAAGACAAAGCATTATCCCAATCTTACCATGTGAGTACAGTAATTCACAAAAAGAGATTCAACACTTAAATTGCAAGCACGCCTTGGAGTGCTTCCCGAAGTTATTGTCGGCTGCGAGCTAATACTTTAAGCCCACTTCAGCTTGAGACTTCAGTCTTCAGTATTGCGACGGAAGCACACTCAGGCGCGTTCTAGTCGCAATTAATGGACTTAGCGGGGACATTGTCTCGTTTTAAATTCTCAGTGTTCTCTATTTTTTTGACCCTGAGTACAGAGTCCTTCAGTCGGAATAAGAAATAGGTTTACAACAGTGAGATGTAATATAATAGAGACGTTATAGGCGAACAACAACGAACTAAAAGGTGCTAAACGTGACAACCGGCTCGCCGCCGCCGTGGTGATTGGCTGAATTAGGCTTTGGTCGTCGATTATGCTGCGATCTCTATCACTCTCTCATACCAGACGATCTACACATCTCGCTCATAAACTTCGTAGTGACAACAGCCGCCTCTGATAAAACAATTTATATTATTTTTCTGTTATAATAAAAATTACTGTAATTACGCAGGAAATTTAAAATTTTCTTGTCTCTCGCAGAGCGTTTGCAGTTTATAAAGATACAGGAAGGCATTTTATTACAATTATTTTTTCTATAACACTTAATTTGCTGCGAATGCAGCGATATGTTGCCGGACAGTCGCAGTGCGTGACTGAGAGACGGCTGTAACGAGTATGATACAGTGCCTTGCATTCTTCTAGTCAATATGGTGGTGGGCACAAGCTATCTACACGTAAAAATATCTAAGGTTTACAAGGTTTTAAAAAGCATCAAACAAGTCAGTCACAGTCAGAGTCAAAACAAGTAAGACGCGGTCAAATCCAAGTCATACCCTATTAAAGTGGTGCAGACTTTAATAGAAACTTCTGTGAAGTTTTGGCAACAACACGGATATTATTTGAATACGAATTTCACGTCAATATATCATTTGCTTATACTCAAGCACACCCAAGAACACTCATTAAACAATAGCCTTCCATTATTACGCATTAACACAAGTTTAGAAAAATAATACAATGAGACGACATGTTTTTAACACGCTTTTATTAGCTTGGTATGTATCTATGTAACGGAATCTTTGAACGTGATTTTCACCCTTTTCAAAACGACGGATTGATTTGAAACTTTGCACACTTATCAAGGACCAATTACAACGCATTAATTTGTATAGTTTATCCCATTATCCTAACCAGGATCTTCAGGACTAGCGATTTTAAAGCTTGTTTTTTGGTTTTTTAAACTGCGTGAATTATTCAAAACTGTTTTTTCTGATTTCTAGTGTAATTCCGCTTCTTCTAAGCTTATTCTAGTTTGCTTTCTTTCTAGAAGCGGAGTTACACTAGAAATTAATCAGAAAACAGTTTGAAATGGACTTCCGCAAAGTAACGCCTGATTCAATCAACTATACGCGAATAATTTTCTGCCAAACTAATAAAAACATCAAAAAGAAAAAAAGATGTACAATTAATGCTAATGCTAATGTAACTTATATTCTTGTCGTTTAAAAATAAATCCACAGTGTGGTAGGCTTTATTCATCAGACGGTTATTTTAGATTCTTAAAACTAAAATAACCATCATTGTGTTTTATTAAATTGTTCAACTACGCATCACATAATCACTAACTTTTAACATTAAATCTTATTAAAAATTCTCGTTTTGTAGCTCTCGTAAAAAATCATTTTTTATTATTTATTCTGCACACTACTGCTTTGTTTCTAAAGAGTATCAGCTAGCAGTACAATGAATTCATCACGTTTCTTTTGTAAAAGTAAATTGTAAAAGTTCTCAACTAGCTTTTTCTTTGTAAGCCTTTTACCATTTCAAAGGAACAATGTGGACAGTACAAAGTTTGTCTCTTTTTAAAGTAAAGCCAAAAAGCTGGAATCGGAACTTTAAATTGAATGAGTACACATAGATCTGTTTTTATTTCATAAAATAGTGGCACTGCGGTAGGTATTACTAGAGATTTTCTTGTTTTCCCGTTAATTTCCGGAATATAAAGTATAACACGTCGTTATCCTGCTGCTGTACGTACGGATCAAATGACATTTTATCGAATGTGTCCATTTCAACCGTTGATTTCAACTATAAAATTTGTCGATCGATAAAGAACGGTACTTGCACTGCTGTTTTGTAAAACAGCTAGCGCTTATATAAAACAGCTAACATCTACGACATCTACATCACGATAGTATACTTGCTTATTACGGGATACAAAAACATCATCATCATGATCAGCCAGATGACGTCCACTGCTGAACATAGTCCTTCCCTTTTAACCTCCATATTGAACGAAATCCTGCCATCTGCATCCACTGGATGCCTGCGACTCTCACAATATCGTCGGTCTATCTAGTTGGAGGCCTACCTACGCTGCGTCTTCCAATTCGTAGTTTCCACTCAAGAACCTTTCTTCCCCATCGGTCATCAGTTCTTCGAGCGATGTGGCCTGCCCATTGCCACTTCAACTTGCAAATTTTAATAGCAACGTCGGTGACTCTGGTTCTTTGGCGAATATCTACGTTCCGGATTTTATCGCGGAAAGAAACTCCGAGCATAGCTCTCTCCATTGCTCGTTGTGTGACTCTGAGTTTTTCTAAAAGGCCAACAGTTTAAGGATTCAAAACATAGGCCTGTAATAAAATATGATTATAAGCGTAATTACACTAATTTTGCATATACTAAAACCCCCTTTCTCTACAGATGTGGCGCCCTCCACCCTGGGGACCAACTGTTAGCGTTCGATGACCATGTGATCGACGGGAACAACTATACCGCTGAAGAGGTGATGTGCTACTTGGAGAACTGCGAAGGAGGCTTCACGAGGCTGCACGTAGCGCCGAGACATGTGCTGGCGCATGGCGGGAGATACACTAGAGGTATCCCATTACACACCTATCTGATTTCTGATTATGGTGCCATGTAATAACATTCACCAACATGCAGTGGACCAGCGTAGTGGATTATTCTCTCTCTGAGAGAAGGCCTGTGTCCCACCAATGGGAACATGGTAGACTGACAATAATGATGATGATTGTGACTTATCTGATTGATTAACTCTTTCATATCATAAATTCGCACAGGAAGAACAAAAACCCTTAATAATTATCAATATAAAAAACTGACTTCATAAAAATATCAGAACTGGACCAAATTGAAATGGGACCACACGGAAAGCACCAGCTTTCAAATAAAAAAGAATCATTAAAATCGGTTCACCCAGTCAAACGTTCTGAGGAAACAAACATAAAAAAAATAAAAAATAGGTACCTAATGAATTGAGAACCTCCTCCTTATTGGAAGTCGGTTAAAAACTATTGTAACCATCGTTTTTTTTGGCAAAGACTGTAATAACTGGCAGTCTTATCGCTAGAAGCGATCCAGGTAACCTTAGAATGGAAAGGATTTATTGGAGACGTAGAAGACGAAGTGTGCATATAGGATAGACCATGTCTTTTTTTTATGATGCTGAGCGATGAGACGAGCGAAGCCGGTCGCCTGATGGCTCTTCACGCTTGCCCATAACAGCAATATATTCAGTTATTCAACCACCAAGCAGTAGTGTGCAAACACTATTGTGTTACGATTGAAGGGCAATGTTTCCAGCGAAATTACAGGGTACACAGAGATTTGACATCCTATATCTTGGGGTGACGAGCGCAGTGCATTGCCATCCAGGGTTTTGAACTGTTGAAGTTCAAAATTCTGAGTGGCGTTGAGCTGTTATGGGCAAACGTGAAGAGCCATCAGGTGAGCAACTTCGCTCGTATCATAAAAATGCGGAAAACTAGTCAAAGGATGTTATGATAAATCGAGGCATAGCGCCTACGTGTTTACCAAAAAAATCTCAGTCATGCAAAGCGCTGCACCGTTTATCAGGACGTCGTTTCTAATTCCTCCATTTATAAAAGGTCCTTACCTCATTTATCCTCACGCAAAACAAATCCACTTATTTCCACTAATTACATAGATGCTTATTTAGGCACCAGGAACGATGAAACAGCATCTTAATTGAGGCTTCTTAATTACCCAAATTACTACGTCTCTAATTCAAGTTCCAAGTGGTAGCATTAAATTACAATTTTGCAAGCGTAGCTAAAATAATTAGGTACTTAGTTCTTGTTGCATAAATGATATAACTTTTGGTTTAAGGGGTTGTAGCGACTTTTAGACGTAGCATTCTTGATAAGTTTTGCATTGCATTGTGAACTAAGAATATTGGTACATATTATATTTATAATTATTATCGTTCAGATTATAATAATGAAATATTAACAAAACTATGGAGCAAGTACCTTATGAACTATCTTTTTGTATGCCATAGGTGGCAAACAAGCAGACGGGCCGCCTGATGGTTAGAAGCCACCGTCGCCTATGGATACTTGTAACACCAGAGGCATCACAAATACGTTGCCGAACCTTTAAGACTCTATTAACTCGCCTTTCGAAGAACCCCCTTTTAAAACTTTTTCTCGAAAACACCGCGGAAGGTAGCTCATTCCACATTTTCCAGGTGTGAGGCAAGAACGATCGTGGGAATCGCACAGTATGCAATTTCACTAAACATAATTGATAGTACAAAATATCTACACTAATTAAAATATTATGAAAAAACAGTTGGGTTGTTCATAGATCATTGAAGCTCTAATCCAAATGCGCAAGCTCACTACCAGTTAGCAGCGTACCCAGCATGCTGGTGATATTACCACGCTGAATTGCAATATTTATACGTAGCGCCAGAAATTGTGTTTGACCCTAATAAAAATAAATAAATCGTAAATAGAAGTAATAGTCGAAAATAAAAAACCCCTGTTTCAAGAGCAGATAATTTTTAAACAGCTAAACATATATTCTGGCATATGTGTAACATTTGTTACACATATGATTCTGGTATGAATCATAGCTGAGAACAATCTCGATCAAGTCGTCTTTAAAATTAAAATAAACTGATTCAAAATTGATTCAGTCGTTTGAGAGCTACGATACAATACAATACAATACAATAATTCTTTATAAAAAATCACAAAAACAAGGATAACATTATAAATTACAGTAATTATCTAGGCTTTTAACAGGCGGCCTTATCGCTTAAAGCGATCTCTTCCAGGCAACCGGGCTACGAAGTCACAGACAGACACAAAGACACAAGTTAAACGTTTACTAACCCTCTGTAAATAATAATTTAGGTATCTATACACTCCATCATTAAAACTAAAAGTTGCAGCGATGGTGCTATTTGCAGATTTTAGTATAATTTTATGCGGTCCGGACTATTAATAGTCAAAGGGGCTTTGTTATTAATATGATAGTAATAGTGTGTGAAATCACAAGATAGTATATATGACTGTGTTTAGCTGGATAACGTCTCCGACTTTTGTTTAAACAAGTATAATTAGTGCCAATGCACACTGATATACCTCTACACTGAACGACATCCTGCCATCTGCGTCCACTGGATGGCCGCGACACAATGTCGTCGGTCCATCTAGTGGGAGGCCTACCTACGCTGCCTCTTCCTGTTCGTGGTCTCCACTCAAGAACCTTTTCCCCCATCGGTTATCGGTTCTTCGAGCGATGTGGCCTGCCCATTGCCACTTCAATTTGCAAATTTTAATATCTATGTTGGTGACTCTGGTTCTAGTTCTTGGTTAGCAGGATTTCGTTCAGTGTGGAAGTTAAAGGGGGCGCCTATGTTCAGCAGTGGATGTCTTCTGGCTGATGATGATAGCAATGATATATCTAGGTCCTGCCATCTCGGTATGAATTTCATCTCAACAAATAATACAAAAAATTGACTTAGCTCATTATAACATAGTGTCAGAATAAAATAGGAAAAGAGTAAGTATTATAGTAAATGTCGGAGAATGTGCACTGTGTGTGCTTCGTATTTGCATGGCCGAGTCCTTTCTGCCATTTTTCTATCAAACGGCCAGTGCGAGCATGAAAAGGCGACACAGTTTTATTATTGATATTCCGAAAACCCGTACGAGGCGCTTTGATTTGACTTTACGGTGCAAACCGCCAGACTGTGAATGCGCTGCTTGAATAGGAGTTCCCCGATACTTACAATCTGGGTGTCTGCAAGTCGCGAGTGAATCGGTCTTTAGTTAAAACGGAAGAAACCGAATCACTCGCCTAGCCTTATGTTAGTGAGAGCGCATCATCACTATACTCGTACATTACTGACATAAGGCGAGGTACCAGTCAATTCCAAACCTAGCCCGCATTATTCAATAACAAAAACGATTATGACACATAGCAAGTTCTTAGTAAAAAAATAGAACCAAGATCACAAAACTATTGATTTATAAATATTATTAGTAACATGATTGTGTGATTTAAATAATTTTTAAAGAAAATCGAAGCGTCTCGTGACCAAAATGCTGGCCAGTATCTTGCGCAACGTGTTAGCATTGCAATCCAACGCGGCAGTGCGGCTAGCATGCAGGGAACGTTGCCTATAGGCAACGGTTTTTTAGATTATTCAAAATTCAAATTCAAAATATTTTAATTAGGACAACTTAAAAATCCATTGGGTTAGTAAAAAAAAAGTTTAGTGTAGTGTGTGTTTACATATATTTATTTTAATTTATAATAGTATTTATATATTAAATCTATTTATTTATATTAATTTAGGTTAGTTTATTGTTTCCAAATATGTACTTATAGTTTTATCAAATAAATATTTATCTAATTATTTTATTATTTTCTGTAGAATTGAACTATAACTAAAACCACGGTTGTTCGCTACATTTATATTATATTTGGCAGTAATATAGTGAGTGTGTTTTATAGGGATAGGTTCGAGTTCGAGTTCCAGTGATAACCGTAGCAAAAGACTAACAAAGAGGGTAGATCGTTTTGTCTGCACCTAACTTTGAACTGTTCAACCAACCGCCCGCATTCTTCAGTCTTCCCGTGAACATAGTGCATGTAACTGCAATAACAGGGCCCTGATTCTCAGGGCCCAGGAGCTCAATCCACAAACTTACCACGTTAAATATCCCGTCAATAATCATATATATAAATGTAACTAAAACTACATATTTATCAATATAAATGCCATTATCCCTACCTCTTACATACACCTAACAGGAATATACTATGGCTGTCAAACTTTTCTCGTATAACTCAAAAAGCGCACTTGCGGCAAAAATTTAAGTACTCGCTCGCAGTGCAGTGCTCGCTCCCTAATATACAGTTCATTACGCCCGTATCTTGTTCGTGAAACTTTAAGAGCGTGTAGCCACCGTTACTTACTTTTGCGGTTAGGAGAATGCAATTTTAAGATGTGTTAAGGCTTTAAGTTGTTAAAAATTAAAATCTACTGCAAGTTTTGTGGGCGTAAAATACTTTGTTGAACCTTGAAATTTGTCTAGGTTGTCGTTTTCTATCGTAGACCACATAATCGCTTAACAACAGGCAATGTGGCGGTCAAACGCAAGCTAATTATGCAGTAAAAAAATCTTTGTTAAAATTGAAGTAGAAAGTAAATTTAAGTAAAAAATCTTTTAAGTTGTTTTTTCTTTATTACAAATTAAACATATAAACATAAACGTAGAGATATACTTTTGCTTATCTTGTATGTTTCATTAGTAAAATAATAACTAACGTTTTTTATTTGTTATTTTAATGTTTATTCAATATTTAAGTACATAAATCATTAAGTAATTAAATTTTATGTGCAAGATTGCCGTTGCCATCAGCCTGCGTGCCGCAACTGACGACAGACGCATATACGTCAACTCCGCGAATTACGCTACAAAATTTTTGTACACTTTACCTTTATCACGCACAATCTGCACGCAAATAGACATTTTAACGTCTTACAAGTATTTGGCTGCCTCCACGGCTTAGGCTTTTCAACTCCTTTGGGTATCTTTTTACTGTAAGCTGTAAAGATAAAGTTTCAGCTAGTAACATGTCAGTTAACCAGGCATTTAATCTCAAAGACAAGACAATACTACTCAATCTAAGTTTTACCTACACTGAATAGCGTAACATCAAACTTTGCTCGTATAACTCAAAAGGCTCAAGTTGCGATGTAACGTGCTCTAATATATAGCTCATTAAACGAGGCCCCGCTTCTCGACTCTAACTTTGAGAACTTGTGGCTATGTGGTTAACGCGTTTAATGTTTTTCGAACTCTGATTTTTATGGCTTTTTTTTTGCGACTTCACTGAATTTATATCAATGTGGTGTTCAACCGAATTCAAACAACTGGCCAAGAGCGTGTTGAGACATTTATTGAGATCTATGTTAAAGTTTTCATTGTGCAAAGTTTCATGCACTTATCTAATTTATAAAAGTTAGAAGGTTCTTAATAATTAGAACAGATAGACAGACAGGCAAAAGACGAACGGACAGAACGAATTTATAAGGGTTTCTTGTAGTACTACGGAACCCAAAAAAATGACTACATATAGATAATAATTAAGTAGTAACTTTTTGATCCTAATATTTATTCTAATTTCTCAGCTCTGTAGTAAAATTGTAAAGCCAGCCACCAGAACCACCAGACCAGACTGTTAGTCTGTAGTAGAAAGTGAAATATGTTTTTTTTTTCCTCGGTTTCTGAAAGAACCCACGCCCTGCACATAAAGGAATATACGATTAACGCGTTCTAGAGTGTAGACCACGAATCGGCAAACGTAGCGTAGGACGCCCTGTGTCTCAATGGAGTGACGATATACGTAAGGCAGCTGGCACTGACTAGAAGAGAAAAGCCGAAGATCGGGCTGAGTGGCGCGCCTTGGGAGAGGTTTATGTTCAGCTGGCTGATTATGATAATTATAGCACCTACTTTCTTCCTATTAAATATATCCACACATCAAAAATATAATAGCTTATTTGTAACGTTGTAAATCTTACAAAGTTGTTTTAAAACGTTGCGTAAAACCTCCTTTAGTTGGTTAATTAATGCTCGTATAATTTAAAGGAAAGCCGCAGTTGTGGTAAGTTTCAAACAAGAATTCTCGAAAGTTTCGCTAACTTGCCACATTGTAGTGCAGGCAAATTTAAAATATAAACCTTACGCTTTAAGATGCATGCTTATGTAAGAAGGTATCGAGAGCCTTGCATGCCATGGTCTCGGTCGTATTACATCAGCGTAGGGATCCCTTTATAGGGGTCCCTTTTGATTTTGTAAGTTGCTTTGTAAAACGGGCCTGGCATAATAGAATATCGACTAAAGCCCCAAACAAAAATTCAATATTAAAAAAAAAATAAGGATATACTAAGGCTCTAGGCTCCCTAATAACAAACGTGGTTTATTGCCGTTTTCATAGATAATGGTGAGGAACCCTTCGTGCGCGAGTCCGACTCGCATTTAGCCGGTTATGTATTACATAGTTGGCTAACAAGCAGACGGGCTGCCTGATGGTGAGCGACTGGAATTTTATTGACATACTACAAATGCAAGATTTAAACTTAGAAACATTACTTTCCTGTTTTCTTCTGCTGAGCAAAATTTTATAACGGAGGACTCTTTAAACCTCGTCTTCTATTGTAACAGATTTTGATTTCATACATCCGAGAATAAACAACAAACAAACTTTTGTTTCAGAAAATTCAATATCAGGGACGTCGACCCTCAACACTAAGAAACACAGGCAGAGAAATTACAGACAAAGCTCCATGCCTAAGCTAGGCTTACAGGATGACTATGGTAAGCACACTAACCACCTAACTAGCAATCAATTAACAAACAAAATTGAACTCTACCAATCTGCTTTAAGATTCAAAGTATGGTATCAATATGGCAATAGTTACAGCGTTCTGTATCGACAAGGTCTTAGTGATATTGGTTGCTATCTCAGTGTGATTACATAGGGTTTACAGGCATTGATACTGCTTAGAGAACTGAGCTACGAGGTGAACAATTCAAAATAACTGTTGGCTTATCTACAACTCAAACGTGGTGTCAGCTCAAATTCAAAGAAATGGAGAGAGCTATGCTCGGAGTTTCTTTGCGCGATAAAATCCGGAACGTAGATATTCGCCAAAGAACCAGAGTCACCGACATAGCTATTAAAATCTGCAAGTTGAAGTGGCAATGGGCAGGCCACATCGCTCGAAGAACTGATAACCGATGGGGAAGAAAGATTCTTGAGTGGAGACCGCGAAACGGAAGACGCAGCGTAGGTAGGCGTCCCACTAGATTGACCGACGACATTGTGAGAGTCGCGGGCATCCAGTGGATGCAGATGGCAGGATGTCGTTCAGTATGGGGGTTAAAGGGGTGGCCTATGTTCAGCAGTGGACGTCTTCTGGCTGATGATGATTATGAAACAGTAGATAACAAAAATATGCGATCCACACCTGCAGGAAGATATACGCACGAGTTGGTGCCCGCTTCAGAACGAAATAACGGAATCGAGAAATGCTCAAAACTCCAAATTACTCAAGCACTATTTTTATTTTAAATAAAACGAATTCACGTTTATTTACATTATACAAATAACCATTAGAATATGAAATATAAATTATCAAAAACTTTCTAGACTCGGAGAAAAAACTAAAACGTGTTTTAGAAGGCCTGTTTTTGCCGAAATATTCTATTGAGTTTTTTTTTTTTACTAAACACGTTTATTTACTCAACTATTAATATGAAAAATAAATTGTCAAGAACTTTCTAGACTCGGAAAAAAAACTGAAATGTGTTTTAGAAGGCCTGTTTTCGCCGAATTATTCCATCGAGAAAAGTTTCACCAATCATGTTTCCAAAATTATATAAAACCTATTAATATACTCAATTATTTATACCCAAAACATGAATGAATTATGAATTTGGTACTGTTCGCCATAACAAAATAGCTGGCTACTCAGCCGATACGACTTGACTTACCAAAAACGGAAATAAACCAGTCTCGTCATCGTCTTAATCTGTGGTACCATACTACTTACCGATCAGTTCTATCAAAACAAAGCTTCTTTACGAGCAAAAGTTCCTTTCCGGCCGCGCTGTATTACCGAAGTGGGTCGACACTGTCCAGAAAAGATCAATGCTTGTACTTTTCTAATAACACCACAGAAAAAAATTAACAGTTGTTAAACTCTTCGACTCAGAGTCAAACGTCTGATTTCCTATTTATTTTGAATTCATATGCCTATACTAATTTAACTTCTATTTATTAATAAAACGCTGGTGAAATGCACTGTTTGGGAAAAATTGGGTGAAATTTATTGTTCAGGGATGGGAAAGTATAGGTAGGAATAAACCGGCCAAGTGCAAGTCGGGCTCGCGCACTGAGGGTACCGTATCACCACAAAATACAATAATTAATTAATGATGACGATCTTCATCGTCATAATTTCAGCCAAATGACGTCCACTACTGGACATAGTCCTCCGCCATCGATTTCCAAAACGGCCGGTAATAATGTATGATAAACTAGCTGCGCCCCGCGGTTTCACCCGCGTGGTGATGAAAATTGGTAGTTGATTGAATCAGGCGTTACTTTGCGGAAGTCCATTTTCAAAACTGTTTTAATGATGAATTTCTAGTGTAATTCCGCTTCTAAATATTACGACAATGTCAATAGAAGCGGAATTACACTAGAAATTCATCATTAAAACAGTTATGAAAATTGGTGTTGATTATGATGATGAAAAGTAACCTATGTGTTAATCCAGGACATCAGCAATGTATATTCCAATTAAAATTCAATACAATTTCATCCACCCGTTTCCATCCATCCATCTATCCAAACTTTCACATATTATATACTAGCTGCGGCCTGCGGTTTCAACCGCGTGGTGATGAAAATCGGTGATGATGATGATGATGAAAAGTAGCCTATGTGTTAATCCAGGACATAAGCAATGTATATTCCAAATTTCATCCATATCCATCCAGCCGTTTCTGCGTTATTGAGTAACAACCATTTCAGAGTTTAAAGTTTGCCTACTGTTCTAATGCGTACACTGTATCTGTATTTTACTGTAGTTGGATAAGAACGTGATCGAAAACACGCTGCCTTCTATCGGGCACTCGTTGTGATCTATTTCTTTGACGAGAGCTTTTGCCACAGTTAAAATAACAGTTACTGACGCAGTAACTCTTATTTAATCTGCGCTAAATTGATGTTGGCCCTAATTTTCTTTAATTAAAGTTGAACGAGTGATTGAGTGGGTCGAAAAAGAAAGATGTCGGGAAAACAAGAGTCAAGATGTGACTTTCAATGTTAAAAACTGTTTCTTATACAATTATCTAGTGTATTTCCGTTTCAATGTCGTGTCAAGTAAAAAAGAGAACAAGAAAATAAACCTGAAATAGGACGTCCACTGCTGGACATAGGCCTCCCTTATCGATTTCCAAAGGGAGTTGGGAGCGGCCTGCATCTAGCGTTTTCCTGCGGTCTCTTTAAGGTCGTCTGTCCATCTTGTGGGTGGACGTCCTACGTGCGCTTACTGGTTCGCGGTCTCGAAGTTTAATAAACTAAAAATCAAGCTATAAGGATAATGGGACAAACTATTTAAATTATTGCATTGTCATCGGTACTTTATAAGTGTGCAAAATTTCAATTTAATTCGACGTTTTGAAGTATACATACATATACCAGGCTAATAAAAGCGTGTTAAAACACTTTTGACGACATTTGTGGCAGCTCATCTTCGTTCAATCATAATCCAATAAAACAAGGTCTGGCATTCCAGAAGTGACACATGCCTACGTCACCATCCAGTTGCCATTTCATTGCAACTAACACAGAATTTGGGAAACAAATAAGTAAATAATCTATTAAATAAAATGAAAAAAAGCATTTCAATTGTCATTTTGTTTGTCCGCTCAAGCGAATCAATTTAAATTAAACACAAATGTAATATAAGTAATAAACATTATTTAAATCATAAATATCAATATAATAAAACCGACTACATAAAAATTTCAGAACTGGACCAAATTGAAATGGGACCACACGGGAAGCACCAGCATTCAAATAAAATAAAGAATCATCAAAATCTGTTCACACAGTCGGAATTCCTGATGTAACAAACATTTTAAAAAAAATTGAGTCGAATTGAGAACCTCCTCCTTTTTGGAAGTCGGCTAAAAACCACATAGTTTTATCGGATTCCCACAGATAATACACGGAGATTGGGGAGTTATGATTTCATGCTACTGGTAACACAGCGTCGCTGAAGTAGTCTTGTGTCACCCACGTGACCATTGTGTCTCGGAATGCTATAATACCTGGTGGAGTATATTATATTATACCATGCATTCAAGTATCTAAAGGCGCTACTGCTTTCACCACTGCAGTATCGCTTTTGTCCAGCGCCCTTTGAAAACAAAACGCGGCTTAACCGACAAAGAAAAACTTTGATTACGTGTAAGCGCATTTTAATTAAATCTTACTTGTAGTTCCTCAAACTCCTAAACCCCATTCGGTCTTGGTAAACTTATTCTGGTAATTACGATGATAAGACCTCTGGACGATCCCTTGGGTTCTCTGGTACTCTCTGGGGTCGGAAAGACCGCAAATAATTATTTGGATAGAGCTAATTGCAACACTGTTTAGAAATCTGAGGTTAGGAAGGGTTGGGGTGGCTTGTATGCTTGTTTAGGGATCGGTGTGTGAGTGGGCAAGGTGGGCCCAGTATCGTTCGTTTCTATAATATAGAAACGAACGATACTATATTTTGGTGACTCGTAATTTTAAGGGTTTCGCAGCAAAATGGTAATGGGAATCCTCATGGTGAGACTCCGGTGTTTGTGTCTATCTATTTGTCACAGCTGATTTTCTAGCAAATTATAAAAACTATCGACTTAAAATATGGCATACATTTATGTTTTTATTTTACAGTTAAATAGGTTTTGATGTATGAGCAAAATTTGTAAATTACGCAAGTTAACCACGTGGGATATCGTATGAAATGTATTGGTTTAAGTAATACAAAACTTTTCAATTGGATTTAAAAAAAAAACGAAAAAAGCCTCCGACCCACTCTGCTATTTTTTGAGGAAAAACATTGCTACGAAACCCTCGACGATTGAATTTTACTTGCATTGATGAATATATTTTATGACGAACAGAGATCAATTGAAATCGCTCTAGTTTCCATATCTTTAGTCTTGTATACGGAAAAGATAAACTAGATAAGAAAGATTATAATTATCTACTGCCAACGAAATAATTCACTGTATCTACAGGAAATAACATCTTGTTTCCTAGTGAATTTCTTGTAGCTAGTATTTATGCTGATAATGCAAGTTATACTAACAGAATCACACTAATGAATGGGAATATGTTAATGGGTTAATCTATATATACATATAATAAAAAAGAAGAGATAAAAACATCTGTAATTGCGAGAAAAAAAAAACACAGTCCTCAAAATTTGACATCCTAAATCTATGAACAAAACACACACACACACAGGGCGTCTTAAAATAAGCAGCTAAACACGTTAAGATAGTTTTTAGAATTTTTGTCTGTTTGTTTGTTTATCCACGCACATCTCCTAAACCACTGGACGGATTTAAATGCGGTTTTCACGAATATGCTTAGCTATGACAAGATTGAAGTAATAGCCGAGATGGATTCGCCGATTAACCTCTTTCTTGAAGTTGGACCTGACTAGTTGGACTGTTTGTCCTAGGTAGACGTACGCGTCAACAACTTCTAGAATTGAGTTCCCAACTGACATACAACAACATAACAGGCATTGACATACATTATGATAATACGCTAATACAAAACAATATAGCCACCTTCTTTCATCATCAGCAGACCTTGAATATCACCTAATGGCTATTGTACTCATCAATATCATTCCAAACAGCCCAAACACTATGGGCTTATCATGTTGCGTGCATTAGTTCCATAGTACATTTCATGCGATGCGATCTATAAAATTTTGTTCGTGTTTTTTAAAGTGGTCTTTTTATTATATTTTTTTCCATAATTAAATCTGTACCTCAAGTTTACGCACTGTTTTTTTATAGTTTTAATTATATACCTACAATATATACTTAGCTTTAGTAAGTATATAATACGGACGCCTAATTAATTTGTTCGGGAAAACATCCCTTCCGGAAAAGAACGTTTGTTTAGGATACCAGTATAGTAACTTGTTTAGGTTAGTTTCGGGTCGTGTGTTAGTGTAAAACATTATGGTAATCGACTGTGCTGATTGTCAACAAATCCATAAATGAGCTTCACTAAAACTCAAACACGTGAGTTTTCATAATATCATGTGTATCTATACTAGTATTATAATGAGGAAAGATTTGTAGTTTTGGATGTTTGTAACGAAATACGAGTAACTCTAAAACTACGGACCGATTTTAAAAATTATTTCACTCTTGGGAAGCTACACTATCCCCGGGTGACATAGGCTATACTGTATTTTGTAGCGAAGCCGAAGGCCGAGCTTACACTCGTGCGAAACCGGGGCGGGCGGCTTGTATCATATACGTAGTATTTTACATTCTCTCTCATGTGTAATTGATGTACTAAGATCTAAGAATATTACGACAATGTCAATAGGTAGGTAGGTTCTTGAGTGGAGACCACGAACCGGAAGACGCAGCGTAGGTAGGCATCCCACTAGATGGACCGACGTCATTGTGAGAGTCGCGGGCATCCAGTGGATGCAGATGGCAGGATGTCGTTCAGTGGAGGTTGAAAGGGGAGGCCTATGTTCAGCAGTTGACGTTATCTGTCTGATGATGATGTCAATAGGATATAAATAAATAATAAAATTAAAAAGACTGAATAATCAATCTAAATATAATGAAAAACCAAATACTAGTAACTGGCTAAGAGCGTGTCGAGACACGCATATGGTAGGGTTCACCAAAGCCATATGATTTGTAGTCATAGTTCAGAAATTGATAGCTTTAGAAAAATTCGAACGAACGAAGCTCTGTCTTAACCAAATTTTAGAGATGTACCATCCCGATATAGCATATACTTTTATGGTTTATACATAGAGAAAACTGATTGAGAAATATCATGTGTTAAGATCATAAAAAAAAGCCAATGAGCTAGAATGCCTTGAATTTACTACAGTTCTATCGCTGTTACACAAAAAGTCATAAGGCAATAAGGTTCGAAATTATTTTGAATGAAGGTTTTAAATATGATATATCGGTATTGTAAGTTACAAGTTTCTGATTATTTGATCAGTATTTATTATCTTAGTTATTTATTATTATCTGATTTTCACTGATTTACCAATCCTACTAATATTATAAAAGCGAAAGTTTGTGTGTGAGTGTGTGTGTGTGTATGTATGTTTGTTGCTCCTTCACGTTGAAACGGCTGAACGGATTTGAATGAAATTTGGTATGGAGGTAGCTTATATCTTGGAATAACACATAGGCTACTTTTTATCCCGTAAAAATATTTCGTTCCTGTAGGATAACTTCAATAAATCAACTTCGTAAGTTTTAGACGGATTTCGATGAAATTTGATATAAAAGTAGCTTATCCTAGCATTATCACATAGCATACTTTATATCCCGAAAAAATAAAAGATTCCTGTAGGATAATTTCAATCAAAACTCCGTTACTGTTTAACGGATTTCGATGAAATTTTGTACGGAGGCTTTTTATGTTCTGGATTAACACATAGGCTATTTAATACTACTAACTACTTTTTATTGAGATTGTTCAAGGACTATAGTAGAAATAGACTACTTTGTATCCCAAAAAAAAAAGACTATTCCTGTAGGATACCGTAACCAATGACGGCTGGGTAAACCATAACCATAATATTTTTAATTTTTTTTTACTTTTCTTCTATGTTTTTCCACGGGAACTACTAAATGATCTGAATGATGATGAATGATAAATGAAATGATGATCTAAAGATAAGCAATGGGCCATATTAAAATACACAATACTTTTGACCCCATAACAAATTATGGTTCCCGGTTCCCGTGGAAAAACATAGAAGAAAAGTAAAAAAAAAAAAAAAATATGGTTATGGTTAGTATGGTTAGTTAGTAGTAGTTTTCTGGGCGGCAAGCGGCCTGCAAGTTCGAGTGTAAAGAAAGCGTGACATACAAACAAGTAAAAAAAAACTTTCGATATCGCGCGGTTCGCTGGGCCGCAAGCGGCCCGCGTTCAAGTTCTAGTATCAAGAAAAGGTGACATACAAACAAGTAAAAAAAAAAATCGGTGCCGCGCGGTTCGCTGGGCTGCAAGCGGCCCGCGAATTCAAGTGTCAACAAAAGGTGAGGTACAAACAAGTAAAAAAAACTTTCGATATCGCGCGATTCGCTGGGCCGCAAGCGGCCCGCGAAAAGTTTGAGTGTCAAGGAAAGATGACGTACGATACAAACAAGTAAAAAAAAATAACTTTCAACGTCGCGCGGTTCGCTGGGCCGCAAGCGGTCCGCGAGTTCGAGTGTCAAGAAAAGGTGACGTACAAACAAGTAAAAAAATACTTTCGATATCGCACGGTTCGCTGGGCCGCAAGCGGCCCGCGAGTTCGAGTGTTAAAATAAGGTGACATACAAACAAGTTAAAAAAAAACTTTCGATATCGCGCGGTTCGCTGGGCCGCAAGCGGCCCGCGAGTTCGAGTGTCAAGGAAAGATGACGTACAAACAAGTAAAAAAAAACTTACAACGTTGCGCGGTTGGCTGGGCCGCAAGCGGCCCGCGAGTTCGAGTGTCAAGAAAAGGTGACGTACAAACAAGTAAAAAAAAAAAACTTTCGATATCGCGTGATTCGCTGGGCTGCAAGCGGCCCACGAGTTCGAGTGTCAAGGAAAGATGACGTAAAAACAAGTGAAAATAAATTACTTGCGACGTCGCGCGGTTTGCTGGGCCGCAAGCGGCCCGCGAGTTCGAGTGTCAAGAAAAGGTAACGTAAAAACAAGTAAAAAAAAACTTTCAATATCGCGCGGTTTGTTGGACTGCAAGCGGCCCGCGAGTTCGAATGTCAAGAAAAGGTGATGTACAAACAAGTAAAAAAAAAAACTTTACATATCGCGCGGTTCGCTGGGCCTGAAGCGGCCCACGAGTTCGAGTGTCAAGAAAAGGTGACATATGAACAAGTAAAAAAAAAACTTTCGATGTCGCGCGGTTCGCTGGGCCGCAAGCGGCCCGCGAGTTCGGGTGTCAAAAATAGGTGACGTACAAATAAGTTAAAATAAACGATGTCGCGCGGTTCGCTGGGCCGCAAGCAGCTCGCGAGTTCGAGTGTTAAGGAAAGGTGACGTAAAAACAAGTAAAAACAGAGATAACTAGCACTGAGACCCAAAGCATGTAAATATTTAATAAAATTCACCATTTAAACATCTGCCAGGCCGGGATCAAACCAGAAACCTCCTGCTCATAAGGCACATGGGTTAGTACTTAGCCATACCGGTCGTCAATAGCCAGGCTGAAATATTTATATCGTCCTAAAATATAAGTATCTACCTACTTTGTAGAGAACTCGATTATATTTCTCTCAAACAACGCTGGCGAAGCCGCGGGCGGAAGCTAGTTTTTAATATAACTAAATTTCTAGTTTTTGTATGATTGGGGGATGCAATCAATTGAACGCTACATCAAATCGTCTTTTGTAAATCTTACTAGGTCAATTACAATGAAACAATTCATTTTCGTATTCTTATCAACAGACAGTCAACAAAACTATATGAGTATGGGAGTCTGTCGGACGGAGGCCCTGAATATCCAGCTTGAAGTTCCTCCGGGGCAGAACAGTGGTTTAGCTGTTCACGAGGAGAACGCTGTGCTGGTCATATCACATGTGGCTTCGCAATCACCAGCATATAGGTGAGTTTTAAGATTACATATAGCTAAGTTCTCCAATGGAGACCACGGACCAGTAAGTGCAGCGTAGAACGTCCACCCACGACATGGACAGACGACCTAAAAGAGACCGCAGAGAAACGCTGGATGCTGGCTGCTTCCAACCGGCCCTTTTGGATATCGATAGGCCTATGTTGAGCAGTGGACGTCTTATGGCTGAAAAGATGGTGATGATGATAGCTTTATTCAATAGTAAGTTCCTGCTTATACCAATTTTTTTTACTTTCATGGACCACATTCGTAAGTGTGGTGTGTCGAAATCAGAGTAATATTTGTTGTGAGACAGATAAACAAATACAAACAAACAAGTAACGACACTAACATTGCTTATAATTAGGTACATAAGGAATGAATTTGATCAAATTCTCGTTTTCTTGTAAAAAGTCTATTTATCTCCAATGGTACCACAACGCCTGACATAGCAGTGTAACTGCTATGCACAGCAGCAATACAAAGCTGGTTAGCAGGAGGAAATGCACAATGCATCTCAAATATAACGTCGTCAGTGCATAAATCAAACGACACTATGAAGGTCTTTAGAGATCTATGCAAGCTTTCTCTCGCGGAATATAAGCGGTAATCCACCGAGTATAGATTGCACTAAATCGGAGCTGGGGTCGACTACTGGGTGCCGGAGGGTTGTTGGACCTGGTACTACTGTGAACCGCGACAGCACAGCCGCCATGCCCGCAAGTGACTGCATCAGACCCAGTCGAGCAGCTGCAATCAAGCAACAAATAATATAATAAACTTTTATTGTGCATAACAAAAGTCTTAAGATAAGTATCAAAAGTCACTATCCTTACGGACATAAATATTTTTATGAAAGAAACAAAAGATATCTAAAAATGACGAGTTAAAAACAACAAAATATTAGTTTCTGGCGCAAGCCGGTCTCAAAAAATACACTCCAAAGTGTTAAGTGCGTATACTATAAAGTGCAAAAACTGTTACCTAAATGACGCGCAAATGCTTTAGAACAGAACAGCTTTAGAAAATATATGAAAAACGTAATAAGTGATTTCCCTGGGATCCCACATCAGATCCTGACTTGGTGACAATGGGACCAAATTGGAAGTATACCCTATCAAACAAAAGAAAAAAAATGAAATCGGTCAACAGTTGGCTGAGATATCAGTGAACATACGTTTTAAAAAATACAGTGGAACATAGAACCTCCATATTTTATTAAGTTTGTTAAAAAGGAATAAAAGCAGAAACAGTCTTAGAAAAAATCTAAAAAAACAAAATGCTGGCAAAATAGCGCATCGCATTTAAAACTTTATTTTCAGTAAAAAAATTGAAGTACTAACCGACACATGAGCGAGGGCCATCTCCGAAGGGCAGGTATACAAACTTGTTGTTGGCGTTGTACTCTTTAGGGTCAAACCGCTCAGGGCGGAACTGCTCAGGCTCGGGAAAGTACGTGGAATCATTATGCAGCGCTTGCAACGGGATCTGAACTCGTATGCCCTCGTCTATTGAAAAGTTTAAATCTTTAAAGGTGTATTTGCGTGAACACTCCCGATATAGGAAGCCGGCTGGTGGGAACATGCGCATGCTTTCTTTGAAGGTCCATTCAAGATACGTCATATCCTTCACAGCATCGTAGCTGAGCTTGCCGTCATGCTTAGCAAGCGCATGGTCGATGTCTGCTTGAACTTTCTGCTGTACTTCAGGGTGAAAAGCAAGCTGGTGCATTGTGAAGCTGGTCGTTGAGGAGGCAGTTTCAAAGCCAGCTGCAAAGAAGATAAATACTTGCGCTGCCATCAGGTCTTGAGTAAGCTCTTGAATAGCCATCTCTGGCGTGCCATCCGGTTTTACCTTCAGCAAAGACTCTGCTACCATCGCCCCCTTTTTTTGGCACTCAAGCAATAGATCAATGAAATCGTTCCTTCCCGATGGTTGGTAATTTCTCTGACGCAAAATGTTTTCAACCAAACTGTTCACGTCTGCTTCGACTTTATCTAAAATACGTACGTGCTTTAGAAGCTCGGGGAAAAGTTCTTTCATGATAAATTTAAATGAGTCCCAACAGGACGCTGTAAATATCTTCATTCCTAGCCTTCTGAACTGGGAGTCTTCATCATTTAAGGAGTCGGCATCGAGGCCGAATCCACAGGCACCGATGAAGTCAGTGGTGTAACGTGCCATGAGATCCCTTGCATCTAGCGGGCGATTGGCTCGAGCAGCAACTTCAACGCGAGACTGTAGTCTCTCCACTCGTTCCACCAACAGAGGAAACATCGCTTTCAGCTTACCACTCGTAAACGCACCTGTCATGCGCTGACGTAGCAGTCGCCACAAGTCTCCATCAATATGAAACAGGTTCCGCATCATCGGCTCTACTGCATCCTTATTTGGGATTAATCCACGATAGTGAAAGTGATTGAAGTGCGTCATTAATATACGTTTGATTATGTCCGGGTCCCTAATGATGAGCTCAGGGTTGGTCGAACGGAAAAAGCCGACCACTCGCTCGTTAGGATATTTTTTGTATAGTTCCACTGCCACTTGAGTCTTGCTCTTCTGCTGAAGATATTTCTGGAGGTTGTTCCCGAACAGCCATATCGGGATATCGTGTTTGACACCTCGTTTCTTCCAGTAGTCGAATGTTCTTGTGTAGTACCAGTATACCACAGAAGCGAAGAGCACAACAAGCACTGCGGTGATCATAGTGTCCTGATCGAATGAACTGATGACGCGACGCCGCGGGACGATGAACTGATGAAATGATATCGGAGAACGGACTTCTGTATCGTATTTAAGAGTTCTGTGTTGAGATAACGTCACTTACCTATACAAATATAATTGACAACAGAGTTTACTTCTGAGAACAAGAGTAGTGGTATCTGTTATCTTGATGACGCTGATAACGGAACCACGAACAAATTAGGCTGTGCATTGAAACTAAACACTTTTAACGGATTTTTAATAGTATTTGCATTTAAATCATATATTTTTAGTCATAGATTTTTCGGTAGGAGTGGTTGGAACCGCTACTGAAAGGGTCTTATGAACAAGATAACAAATACTTTTATTCTTAATTGCAACAGATATGTACCAACAGATAAAATATTTATGACTTGCATTAAAAGACAATTAATTTGGCTCTTTAGGATAGGATAATTAAAATGATGATAAATAATGAGAAACAGCTATCGGAATGACTAACAAAAGACATATGTGACATGATATATATACACATAATATATGTATAGATTTTTACATAATGTCGTATAAATGAGTTGTCCATGTACTTGTTTCGTCATAAAAATATCCATGTTACAGATCTGGCTGCCTCCAGATCCGAGACCGAGTGATGTCAATAAACGGTCACGAAAACCTAACAGTGGATGTCGCTAATGAGATACTGCAACGAAGAAATGACTCTCATAACCACAAATACCTTACTTTGAACGTAGAGTTCAGTATGCCTAATGCTATCGAAGCTTCCAGCGGGGTATTCAGTGTGAAACTCGCGAAGACCACTGCTGGACTGGGTGTTACAATCACAGGTAGTGCCTACTTTCAATAAAATGAATTTATATCTTTAGTACGTGAAATCATGGAGAATGGAGGACATGAAATTTTGTGAATTTAATTTTGGGTATGACGGTAGTATGAAAGTGTTGTATATTGCCGACCCATAATATACCAAAACAAGTAGGTAATACTACAAAAAAATTGCGCAAAAGAATATCTAATAAGGGAAGGATCTAGACTGCCCAATGATGCAGCACTAGACAAGGGTGCACTTTGAGCATTCCGGATCCAAACCAAAATATAGATTAAGGGTATTAATTTTGATTCCATTTAATTTAATCTTTATGTTATTTCATTCATTAATTAACTTGTTGTTTTTTTATACTTATTTTTAATATACTATTACTGCTACATTTTGTGCAGATATTCAAACTCCTTCGTTGAGTCTTTGTGAAACAGAGTTTACACAAAATGCCTAAATTCGACGAGAAGGGGTTCTTTGCTTATGCTATAATGATGTTGCTACTACCCCGCAGTCTACTCACCAACGAAGACACCTTTGCGAAGACACCTTTGACATTACTTTGAAATTTTGACAGCTTTATTGCACCAAAGATGCAAATTCTACACTATAGCATAAAACAATTTCAGATTGCGTGGCTTACATATAGAATTACACATAATAACAGTCATTCTCATACAATATTTATCTGGTAGTCTATGACATAAATTTAGTTTTTTTACTGATTTAACACGATTTATTTTTATCCCTTCTAACACTAGATACTTCGACAGGATGCAAGCAAAAGTTGCTGAGCAACGAGGAACCGATGGTGATATCTGACATCAAGCCAGGATCGGTCGCCCATCGCAGTGGAGCCTTGGCGCCTGGAGACCAGTTATTAGCCATTAACGGACAGCCACTGCACAACTTGTCTCTTGTAAGTCAACACCATAATCGAACATGATTTTAGATTATTGTTCTTGATAAATAGTGCAGTATTCATTGTAATAGAACAATATTAGGTATATTCATTTGTAAGATACATTTACGATCAGTAAAAAGGCAATCATAATTACACTTTGTCATATAGGAAATTTTTATTTAATTTAAGATACTAAAAACTAAACAAAATAACACACTGAAAAAAAAACCTATGAGAAAAACTTTTTACAAAACCTTTAAAGTTTTACAAGGTCAAAACGAAAGATATTCACAAACTACCTATTCCATTTCAGGATACAGCATTCAACATTCTCCAAAACTCACCAGACGACATAATCACCCTAAAAGTCCGAAAGCGAGACTTGACAGAAGATTGGTCTAGCATTCATCGTCAAAACGCCAAACTCACATTACAGAGTTTTAGTAATATAGAAATTAAGGCAGTCGTCCATAGTGGTGAAGACTCCGGTCATCATACTGAAAGTCCCAATAACAGTGCAAAGGAAAGTGAAAGAAGCCACGGCAGTGGCGAAAATGAAAACACTGCAGTGTTTACTGTAGAGCTGATCAAGCAAGAAAATGGACCACTCGGCCTTACAATAGCTGGAAGCGAAGACGTAACTCAACCTGTTCTATTGAGCGGATTAGTTGAAGGTATCACGTCTAAGTTAGCTATGATTTTGTACAGACTAAATAAAACATTCTTGTGTCAGATTTTACGTACTTTGTTTTGGGTAGCTAAATAATATTTTTCATATAATTATTTCACTATTATATAAATAACTATCAACATTCAAAAATTTATTCCATTGAAAATATTGACTTTAGGTGGTGTGGCAGAAAAATGTGGCAAGCTGCAAATAGGTGATGAACTTCTTAGTATTAACGGAGAAAGCGTTTTAAACAAACCTCTTTCAGAGGCGATAAAGTTGCTGCAACAAAGTAGTCAGAGAGTTCAGTTACAACTTTGTCGAAAAGTTACAGGTGAGTTATACACTTTTTTTTTTCATATTTATCAACTTTTAATGTTCTACTTAATAAAATCCATTTTGATACAGGATCTATAGAAAGTGGAGAATGCAGTGCAAGAGATTCTAGTCATTCCACATCGAGTCCAGGACTTTCCAATGATAGTGCCGTTGAGTCATGGGATCAAAATACACCTGTCAGGACTAGTGCTAATTGTGGTAAGCATAAATATTTAAAAAGATAATTAAATTAATTATGAAATGTGTTTAGAGCCTTGCTTTGTTGCTGTAATGTTTATTTAAACAACTTTATTTACTTGCTTTTAACTAATTATTTGTTTATTATTTTCTGTTATTTTAATTCGTCCCTTTTATGTGTATATATACTATCGCTGTTCTAATTCGTTCTAGTTAACTTTTATTGGCTGATAAAAAAAAATAGTTACACACTCTTTAAGCCCTAGGCCATAGGCCATCTAAATATCATCAAGAAATCACCAGAAAAAAAAACAGTTTTTGCAATCCGATACTATACAATAGTTTCATTATTGCGTTTTAAACACGATCTATAGTTGTATTTTTATTCAACAAGGCCTCTTGGTGTTAGTTTCAGTCCTGCCAATGCCTCTCTAATGTCAGGGATAGACCCGAGAGTAAACATAATAAAGAAAATTTAAAAATTAAACTTTCATATTAGATCAGTAAACAATTTATTTATTAAATTACAGGAACTTCTGAAGTAATTGAATACGCAGTGCCTGACAAAACAAGAATAATGGACAAACAACCTATCTATTCACCAACGGATGAAGATAAGCTTATGGCGTCCAACTTCAATTCTAATGTACCGTACAGCATCAATGACTTACCACTGCCAAACTATTCTCTCAACAATTCCTTAAAGACTTTCCATTACGAAAACACCTGCATCATTCCTGAAAATACGCTAAAGAACAAACAGAATATAACTAGAGAAGATGATGTCCAGCAAATAGAAATTTTAACAACGAATATGAAAGATTGCCAGATACATAATATGGAAAAGGCTGCGTGTAAATGTGATTACGTGCCAATGGGACCTTATGGCATGGTATCTCCTAAAACTAGAAGACCAAATTGGGACAGTGACTATTTAAATAACGGAATTTATACCGTGACAACGCCTCAAAAGTCACCTTTAAAGCCGGGCATGCCAGGAACTAGCTTTCAGTTTTCTACGAGTCCTATTTATGAAAATGATGTGCCAGGTGAGAACTTCACATACTAAAAAAGTTAAAAGGAATTCTCGCTTGATTTAATCTATTTTTTTCTGTAAAATGTTGACATTTAAAGTGTTCAAAATTTGGAGAACTCTCTTCTTCATAATTTAGACTTTAAAGCCTCGACCGTTGTGACCAATATTTATCTCCTCTAATTATCTAGTTAGTACGTACAATATTTGAAATGTGCAAGAGGTTTGATTAGGTTTATCCTCTATAAAGAGGTAAATGCACAGAAGTTAAGTTTGAATTTACATCAGCAAACAATATATTTTTACGTGGTGTCCTGTGATTGGCTTAAAGTACTAGCTATAGCATAGCCACCTGGAATGTTAGTTTCTAGGAAACATTTTAATACAATAATTCTGGCAGTTTAAAAAAACTTAAAAATACGCTTCAAAATCACTAATCCTGAAGATCCTGGTGATAAAAGGGCACAGTATTAAAATTATTGGATTGTCATCGGTCCTTGATAAGTGTGCAAAGTTTCAAATTAATCCGACGTTATTACCGAATTTTAAAACGGGTAAAAATCACTGTTAAAGATTTTTTACATACATAGATACATACGTGCGTGTTATAATGAAAGTTACTCGGAAATATTGGATTATTTACAGTTTTTTAAGTGAATATAAATATATGTTTCAGAAATGCACTATACTCATGTAAGCCTTGGCGGTAACTACTAAGAATTTATGTACTCGCGTATGCTAACGTTGGCTACGGATCGGCCCACATTTTCACGTTCGCCCATTAATGCTACTGTTGCAGGCCGCTGTAGTGTAGCGTAGTGTTTGTCTTTTACCTTTATTTCTATTGCTAAATGATAATGATTTTTAACACCTGACGCAAAAAGGGGTATTATAAGTTTAACATGTGCAACTGTGTATATGTGTCTGTCTGTGGCGTAGCATAAACGGCAGAACCGATTTTGATTCAGTTTTTTTGTTTGAAAGGCGACTTGATCTATGGATTCACGAAAATTCGTTCACCCGTTTGAAAATTATCAAGTCTATTATAAGGGGTTTAAAAAAAATATATTTGTTAAGTAGTTTTATATCTTCGGCACAGGTCTCTACAGCGCAGAAACTGTCTCTCCTGCCCGTGGCTCCATCCACCACGTCATCCTCTACAAGGATGCCATCTACGATGACTACGGGTTTTCTGTCTCCGACGGCCTTTACGAACGAGGGGTCTACATCAATAGGATCAGAAAAGGCGGTCCTGCTGATATTGTGGGATTGTTAAGGCCTTATGACAGAATCTTGCAGGTTTGTATTTTTTTGGGTTTCGTACCCAAAGAGTTTAAACGGGACCCTGTTACTAAGTCTACGTCGCTTGTATGTCTGTCATACTTTTTAATGGTTGTATCTTTCAAACCGTGAACCAATTGAAATTTTCACAGAAAATGTAGGTAATGTTACTGCGAATTAATTAAGATGTAATAATAAAGTCAAAAGGAAAAAAATAAATTGGGTATTAAACCATACAACAAACGTTTCTATAACGCATTTTTGTATTTGTTACATTGTAAATACGGTAATACGTGCAGGCGCCAAACTTAGTATGATTATAGTACACTCTAAAGTAAAACTTATAACAAGCTCTAATGAATATATTTTTCGGGTGCCTGTTGATATGGCAATAGCAATAACTTTGTTCACGACACTTGAACATTATACTCATTATATTACTCATTTTAAAGTTTTATCAACAAAACACATTTGTTATGTTACAGTATATTACAAAGCTAGCGAGAATCTATTTATTGTCGTTTTTGATTCTAAGCTATTTTGAATTTATAGTTTTTTTTAAAATAATATTTTCAATGATTGAAACGATTAAAATACACTCTGAGAATCATTACCGTAGAAAAATGAAGAGTTATATAATATACAAATAATTTTCTGATACAATATTGATATCATCACAAGAGTACAATGTTAAATTATATTCATGTAAAAGTTCCACGTAAAGTGCGGCTGCCGAAAAAATGCGTCTAAAAATTGCTATATTTAAAAAAAACTGTTAATTCCGATCACTTTTATAACCTTTCTAATTGCTTCATGATTAAATACTGCAGTAAAATATTAAAAGAAAATCTTTTTATTCAGATTTTTGCAATGTTATTACACCTGTCAAACGTATTTTCTGAGCGGCTGGACTGTATATAATACAAAATATGTCTAAATATCATATTGTATCAAAAAAATATATATACGGACAGCATTGACTGTGATTGGTATTTTCTATTATTCAATAATTTTTTTCATAGTTGGCAAACAAGCAGACGGGCTGCTTAATGGTAAACAGTCACCGTCGCTTATGGATACTTATTGTACCCAATGCCTTCATTATTTAAATTTATATGATTTTTTTTGAATAGGTGAACGGCACCAGAACTGTGGATTACGACTGCTGCTTGACGGTGCCCCTGATAGCCGCCGCTGGAGACCGCCTTGAAATCATCGTCCAAAGGCTTGTTACGTCTAGAGTAAGTTTTATTCTCACTTACACTGACTAAACAAAAGATAATTATATTGTATTACTACTTCCCTGGCGCGGTCCCAGTCTCGTGCTATCTCTCGCGAGTAAGCAACCTGATTGCCACAAAATACCTATGGCATTAAAAACAATTTGAAGTTCGCGCAAGTCTGATTCTACTACTACTGTTAAAAGAAAAGCCGAAAGAGGTCAAAAATCAGCAATAAAATTATTTTGAAAACTCGAATGTAGCCTGTAAAACAATTCTGACGCTAGGTTTCTTTATTTGGCGTTAGTCATAGTAATAAATGTTGTCAATATAAAAAAATGCATGATGATTGTGACTGTGTGTTTCACTGTGTACATAATGAATACATTAAAGTAGCGTATCGAGTATTCCGTTCTATTCATAAGACACAAAAACATTATGCATGTCAAATTGAGACCTTACCCAATAAAGGGTCGCTTTCATATACGAATAACTTTGATAATTTTATTTCCCATTTCCCTTTTCGCTTGCTTCCCTTTGTGAATCGATTCCATTTTGACACGCGAAATTATGTTACGAATTCTTTTCCAGCTAAACGTTAAGCAACCGTGAAAAACCCGGAATAACAATGATATGTTGTTTTCCGAAAAAAAAGGGAATTATTTAAGCGAAGAGTTTGTTCGGAATTTTGTCGCTCTTCGAAATTTTCGGTGTATGTACTTCTATTTGGCTTTGTAATGTTACTTTGTAAAGGCCAATAGAATGTTTTTAAATGTAGGGACATATTAAATACCTAACTTGTAATGACTTATAACTCCCACGACTTTTTAATAAACATGGAGTACCTTAAAGTAGTTAACCCTTATGCTACTCCATGTCTTTTGCCTTTTTCGATTGAGACCCAAATTAGAAAAAACAGAAAAAGACACAATCATACCTTCATGTTTCCCCTGCCGAGACACAGGCCTTTTTGAGATAAATGAGAGAGAGAGAGAGAGAGAGAGAGAGGAAAGAGAGAGAGAAAGAGAGAGAGACAGGGTGGACCCTAAAATCAACCGTGTTTTACCAGCGCATGTTGATTCATGTCATGTCTCTGAGATTCTTGGACATAGCGGTTTCCTCACGATGTTTCCCTTCATTGATTCCAATTTAAGTACTGAATATGTGATTGGTGCAGGACCAATTAAACTGGATGATGTCTTATTCAGAAATCCATGCTAGGCATCAAACTCCAAGACAGAGTTTGTAATACCGAAATCTGACAAAGAACAAAAGTTTGAGACATCTAAGTCGCGGTAATAAATCTAAAATATTGCGCAGGATGCGTTAATGGACGCAGTGATGAAAGGTGGATGTGGAAGTGGATGAAGGGTCGTCCAGATGCAAGATAGACAACGATATTGTCACCATCACGGGTAGAACCTGGACTCGATTAGCACAGCACTGAGGTTGATGGCATAGCAAGACAGAGAACTATACCCAGCAGTGAGAGGAAGGCTGTGGATGATCATGATGACGAAGATGATGCCAGATTTAGATAATTTAGATTTTTTGAATACTGTATTTCATTTTGTTTCAGGACCTGAAAAACCGAATGGATGACAACTCCAGTGCAAGTGACAGTAGTATAGTGACAAAGACAATATAGTGTATAACACGACTTTAGTGAAATCTCTCCAAAGACAATGATAGTGTTAAGAACATGTAGCAAAAGAAGTGTTAAATTCTATAGTGATAGATAATGATGTAGATAATGAAAGCTTTGTAAACCAATTGTCCATGGTAAAAGATTTGTTTGAGACTGTCAAAGTGTGACAATTTCCAACCATATTCAAGAAATAATAAGAAATTCTACTAAAACAATACATAGAATAGGATATAAAGGACCTTTATTCTTTAACATAATAAGTTTGCTTGCCATAATTGCATGCTGGCAGCATTGTGCTAGGTTACTCGACATCTTGACACAGCCTTCATTATTACTTAATATTCGTATATGGTGCATAACAAAAAACTAACCTACTAGAACTAGAAAATATAATGTATATAAATTACTTGTGTTAATAAAAACGTGTAGGATTAAAGTTTCTAATGCATTATCCTGTTTAATGATAAAAATATTTAGAATAAAATTTAGATAAAATTGGTGTGAGTGAAATTTAACATAAAGATAAATGTTAAAAAAAAGATTTATAGTCACTGTAAAAGGTATTGTAAAAATAAGGTGAGTAAAAAAAACTTGATTTTAGATTATAACTGTAATTAGAACACTATCTTAGAATATATTATTGTAAATACTGAAATTTTACTATCTTACTCACATTTGAATCTATGTACTTAAATATTAAGCTAGTTTTAAGTATTAGATAATCCCAAAATGTGCCTCTAATTTATGTGCATAAAATTAGGAAAATTATAATATGGTCAGTTTGTAAGGTGTGTAATTATAACTATAGTTGGTACTGCCAAAAATGTACAATCCAAAGAACATTAATTCAGCATCGTAATATACCAAATATTTCATCCAAAGAAAACTCTATAAATGATATACATTTAAATAAACTAAAAATTACAAGTATCAGAAAGGGGAAAATTTGGTCTAAGAGCTGCCAAAGATAAAACATAAATATTACGCCAAATAAAAGGGTATAATGTAGTCTTCAACTAAGCAGATGGTCATCAAAATTAGTCCGAGTGGTATCGATAAATGCTACATAAGTTATTTATATGTGTACAGCGGTATAAATCTGACTCCATGAAAATGCAAAGTATAATAACTAGAATATGCGTTTTAATCTTAAGTATGGCGACAACATATTGTCGTCCCTCAAAATATAAGTGCCCTCCACTTTTGTTTTCAGATTTCATTATTTTTTTATACTGATATGACTGACCCTTGGCTTTCGATATTGGACGCCGATTTATGTTGATCTGAGTTAACATATATTAGATACTTTCTTGTTTTATTTTAAGATTTGCTCATATAATTTTGTTAGAGAAACTAATCAGAGCATGGATTGGTGAAGAAAATTATGACTGAGAATTGAATACCAGAACACGAAATTACTCAGATTGATTTTGATGCCCGTCTGCTTAGTTGAAGACTACTTTATACCCTTTCATTTGGCATAAAATATGTCTTAATTGTGGCGGTTCTTGGACCAACTCCCATGCAAAATTTCCCACGATCTTTTAATTAAAATTTTAGGCAAACTTTAAGAGCGTTAGTTAGGCATTGTTATAGATTAATTTAACATCAAACACCTACTCTATTTAATAACTTTATACCTACGAGTAAATAATGTACATAAATTATTGTTTAGCTAGACTACTGTTGTTAAAATCAGACTGATAGAAAAATATAGCTACTTAGTAAAATGTATGAAAGCGCTGCATGAATACATGTTATTTAATAATTAACCTAATAAAAAAATGATACATTTATTGATAACTATATTCATTTTAACATCAAACACTAGTTTTTATTATAAAAGAGAATTAAAAAATTGTTTTAAATTGTGTACCATCCATTGACCGCATCATCACTTAACATCAGGCGAGGTGGCGATCAAACGCAAGCCTATTTAATGAAAAAAACTATTCCTTTTTATGCGGAGTGTTATCTTTATCATGAATTTTACTTGAATAATTAAAAACTATTTCATACTAATAAAATCAAAAAGTTTAGAAACAATGAGATCTTATAATCCCACTAGATGGACCGACGACATCGTGAGAGTCGCGGGCATCCAGTGGATGCAGATGGCAGGATGTCGTTCAGTGTGGAGGTTAAAGGAGGAGGCCTATGTTCAGCAGTGAACGTCTTATGGCTGATGATGAGATCTTACAATTGCAATGGTCATCAAAAAGGTTTAGTTGTATAAATAGGCTGGACGGATTGCCAATGTTTAAAAATAAAAGTGTTATCTATTGGTTTAGAAAGCTGGGAAACTTTATAAAATTGATACAATATTTGCTGTAGACGTATATGACAGGTCAAAATTTAGTGTTGAAAAATGGCATTTGGAGGTATAAAAAGCATGATTTAACTTTAAGTTTACTTGGAATACCTATCTTATTTAATTATACTATTTATGTGTTATGATAAAAGCTGTTTCTTCTTTGAAAATAAACGTGGAATTTTTTTAAACACATATTCATAAACCAATTGTCTTTTTCACAAGCAAAACCCATTGATTATGTACCTACGTATACATTATCAATGGCAAAACCACAAATTATTTGCCTATAATTGAAATTAGGAAAAACATTTTGCGTGATTTTTTTTGAATTTGAGTTAGTATTTTGATTGCCTTGTGTCTAAAAAAGTTTGTATAACTTCATGTAACTATAGATTTTGATTAGAAAAAACAGAAGCTTATACGTTATTATATTTACCCAAGTGTTGTGTAGATAGTTTGTAATTTTTTACATTTTATTTTTGTACCTTTAAATAAGAATTATTTGTATTAATAGTCAATTAATGTGTATTAATTGAAAATTAGAGAGCCTAGCTATCACACTCGACTTAATAAAACCGTATGCGTGATTTAACTTATTACATTGTTTTAATTCATTATCAACCAAAAGTATTAAGTATTTAGCTACTTTAGTATATTTGAAATAATATTTAGTTAGCTTGTATTTAGCTAATTTAATATATATTATATATATATATATTATAATATGAAAATATTAATAACTAGCCGTCCGTCCTGGATTCGCACGGGTGGATATTTTTATTAAACATTCTTAAATATAGCTTATTTTACTCAGGAATAATGTAGCATTCTAATGATGAATGAGTTTAAATCGGTTCAGTAGTTTTTTAGTTAATTCGTTACAAACATCCAAAAATACAAATCTTTCCTCTCTATGATACTAGTGTAGATAATAAAAATCGTCATGTCCGTGTCATGACACGCTCATCAAAGGATTCCATAGCTACGAGTGCTTGCAAAGTTGCAAAAAATCTCGCAAAATTCGGAACATTTTATTGGACTTCTCATTTATAGTCCCCATAACTTGGCTGGATGAACCTCGTTCACCACTGAATTATTAATAGTAATTTAGGTGCTATTCTAAAATTAATTTCAGTGATTAATTTGTACTTAATTTTTACAGATCAACGGCCGTACTCATAAACGTTACTTAAGTTAAGCAATAGTTAAAATTGCTCTGTTAACTTCTCGCTGACGGAAATGGACAGACATGAATACGAGACAGAGCAATTTTAAGTATTGAGTAACGTTTATGAGTACGGCCGTTACTCTGATTTGCTTATGACGCTTCAAAGTATTGGGTGGCACAAAAATGGCCACTTTGGATTCCTTCATTTCTAAAACGAGGCATAATGATAAAAATTTGTACAGGTACTCGTATTTTAATTATTTTGAGTTTAATTTTCTACGATACTTCACTCTATGGGGTACAATACTTAGTTACCTTCTTTCGGTACCACATTTCATGCCAAGTTTTGGGGATCTAGATTTTTTTCTATTGGTAACACTGTATACATAATAATGCAATATCTATCAATTAATTAATTTAAACACGAACAAAATATAATATTAAGACATGATAAGCTATCAGTACATCCAGGGAAACATTAACGAACGGTCAACGAGACAAAAAAAAAACACGATTGGAATATTGTAACTAAATTTCAATATTATTTCAAATCTATACATCTATCTATCTATCTATATCTATCTATACATATAATAAAAACGTAGAGATAAAAAAATCTGTAATTGCGAGATAACAAAAAAAAAATCACACAGGTCGTCTTAAAATAAGCAGCTGAACACGATAGGACAGTTTTTAGAATTTTTGTCTGTTTGTTTGTTTGTTTGTTTGTTTGTTTGTTTGTTTGTTTGTCCGCGCACATCTCCTAAACCACTGGACGGATTTAAATGCGGTTTTCACGAATATGCTTAGAAATTACCAGATTAAAACATAGGCTATCTTATATCATTTATTTTAATTCTTTATTTTTACATAAACGAAAATAAAAATCAATGATTTATTTCTTCGTTACCCGAAACGTAATATGAGGATCGTCACATAGCCTCAAGCAAGGAGATCCAAAGTAAAGAGAATGTTATTGACATAGCCATTAAAATTTTGAAACTGTCAACTGTCATTCGGTTAATCAGTTTAAATTTAAAGAAGGTTCCTTAACCTTCTTAGATGAATGAACGTGTAGATCAAGCATGTTATAGGCCTTACAATCTCTTTGGTGATTCATTCCAGTGCATGGAGTAGGAGTGTGGCGTACTCATACTCCTTGCGCCAACCTTCGTGAATTTCATTCCAATTTTCCACGACGTGTGGCGCTGGGGCGCGAAAAGAAAAAAAATAAAAGAACACCGATTTTCAAATGGAATTGTCATTCGCTTTTTCTAAGATTTGTCTATTTGTCTAAGATTTTTCTTTGCATTAAATTTATAATTTCTTTCGGACTCATCTATTTTCTTCCATTGTCGGTAGCTTAACCCTCTCCTTCTATATAAATAGTACAAATCCACTATAATTGGTGACCACTGAATGGACCGTACACCACCGACAAAAGTCAGAATGCCGCTAGATCGTACTGATAGCACTGCGGCTGACACGAAGAATAAAGATGATGACAATGTATTCCGAGTTGGCGTGCGAATTCCACCGTTTTGGCCCGAGAAGCCGGCGATTTGGTTCGCCCTGATCGAAGGCCAATTCGCGATTTCCAACATCACTGCAGATAGCACCAAGTTCTACTATGTGATTGGACAACTTGACCCGCAATAGGCAGCTGAAGTCGAAGACATCATCGTCAATCCGCCTGTGACCGAGAAGTACGAAAAACTCAAGCTGGAGCTAATTAAACGTTTGTCCGCATCAAGAGAAAAAAAGGTACAGCAACTTTTAACACACGAGGAGCTAGGTGATCGTAAGCCTTCTCAATTATTACGTCATCTACGACACCTAGCAGGCCCCGGAGTTCCAGAAGACTTTTTACGCATGATTTGGACCAGCCGCCTACCGAACAGCACGCAGACCATCATTGCTTCGCAGCAGATGACGTCATCACTCGATGTGCTGGCAGACCTAGCCGACCGCATACATGACGTTGTCCCTATAGCCCAGGTCGCATCTACATCCAGTACCACACCGGGAAGCTCCAAGCTCCATATTACATTCTCATGGTTTTATTCTATGTTAGCATTTAAAACACAAAATATACCGCATCCTATTTTAATACAGTCTCGCGAATAGAAATATTCAAATAAGGCCCTTTGTACATGAAAATAAACCTATACAACAAAATTCCGGACGCAATAAAGAAAGAAATAAATAATAACATTTTTCCAGAACCAGTTTCTAAGTTTCTAACCCAAAAATGTTATTACGAGATAAAAGATTTTTTCGACGATACATTTTAGAAAATTATAATTAGAAAATAAATATCGATATATAAATAGTTAAGAAAGTAGCGTCATAAGTTTTGTATCATCTCATATATAATTAAGTAACCTATCACACTAAGTATGTTTTTTTTTGTTTTGTAAAATTACTTCACCCTAGGTTAAGTTTGAATAGTACGATATATATAATATTTATATAATAGATTTAACTATACTTAAATTTATATGTTTATGTCTGTGGTCTGGTTTTGTGAACAGCCACTACATAATTCATTGCTGCACCCTTTGTGCAGGGTATATAAACTTAGCTTTTAGAAGAATACAGTGTATATTTGCAATAAGAATAAGAATATAGAAATAATTTTATTTTACTGTGATATTTTAACAGATAAATAGAGTAGTTCCATTTCATGGCTTTTTAATCAAGGTATACATACAAATGCACGCGAAATAAGAAATAACTAGCCAAGAGCGTGTTAAGACAAGCATTATGTCAGGGTTCCGTGGCCAGCGAAACTGGCCGGAAATATACTTTTAATGGTTTAGACAAAAAGAAAATTTCAAAACACGCTCTGCACTGTGGTCACATTATCTTTTTGATTTGAAAACTGTTGACGGTGTTATTTATTACTTTTATGATTCTATCAATACTTCACACAGGGCGACTTAAAATAAGCAGCTGAACATGTAAAGAACAGTTTTTAGAATTTTTGTTTGTTTGTTCACGCACATCTCCTACACCCCTGGAAGAAAAATGCGGACGGATTTAAATGCGGTTTTCACGAATATACTTAGCTATGACCAGATTGAAGTATATGCTATGTTATTTTGCGCAAGGCCGGATTAAGGGAAGAAAAAAGAATTGAAGGTTTTTTTAATTTAATAATTTAATGCACACGAGTTAATTAAGTAGTCCTAAATGAAAATTAATTTCAGGTAGAGTGCCCAAAATGCTGGCCGCGTTGCCTCGCTGGATGGCGAGGCTAACTTTCTGACCCAAATATAGGCCAGCATTGAAGGTTTATATGAAAATCTACGCGTACGAAGTCGCGGGCAAAAAAGCTAGTAGTTAAATAAGTCTATAATGTTATGGGAAATTATAGTTTTATTAGTGATCGTTTAGTTGCTGCGGAGACGATGGCGGTTAAAGAAACAGTTTGCTTTGGGAAAGCAATTGGAAAGTAATTTGAAAAGTTACCCCATCATCGGACATTCATTGATGTTTATCGGCACTGATGAAGGTAAGAAAACTTTTTTTTTAACGCGAATATTTCCGCGTTTGACCACCAACTCGCCTGTTGGTAAGCGAAGATGAAGCACGCAGACTTAGAAGATACCTATTCACTCTTGCCTTGAAAAGGCCTAAATTAAATTCTGTTTTAAACTATCACGGTTGTTCACTAAAGTTATATGATTATTTACGGGATATTTACCGTGGTAAGGTTGTGGAAGGAGCTCCCGATATTTCGGCGCAGTTACATGCACCATGTTCACGGGAAGACTGAAGAATGCGGGTGGTTGGTGAAAAAGTTCAAAGTTAGGTACAGACAAAACGATCTACCCTCTTTCTTAGTCTTTTGCTACGGTTATCACTGGAACTCGAACTCGAACCTAAGTCTCGACAAAACACACTCACTGTATCACTGCGTATAGTATTTCCTTCCACAACCTTACCACGGTAAATATCCCGTAAATAATCATATAACTTTACTAAATTAAATTGTCACAAAATCTTAGCCGTTTCCTTCCTACAAAAAATATAAATAAAATTACTACCAGTGCAAAAAAGTAGACAGCTTTTTGTATTTTTTTTAGCCCAGGACTTTTGTTGCCCTGAACTCCTTTACTCCAGGTCGACTCAATGCTAAGAATTCCTTTAAAATAGAACAGGTGCTAGTTCAGAAAGGGTGTCTCTACCATCACATATCCAGGCTGTCAAAGCGTTTAACCGCTAATGATGCAGGTGTGCATAGGCGAAAGTTTCTGCTTACCATCAGGTAGACTGCATGCTTGTTTGCCTCCCTTTTTATAAAAAAAAAGGTCCAGCATTCTAAATTTAAGTACAATACTAGGTATCAATTAATTATAGATATAAAAAAATGTAAAACAAGAATTTCATACAATAAGTCCAGATTTTCAATAGTACCTATGTAAAATATGTGTTAGTATATCAAGTACATATAACCAATGCGTGTCAGCAAATTTACAAGATGATAACCCTTAAAAGTTCAAATTGTAACTTGGTTCTTATTCAGTGTCAGTCAAAATAACATTAATCTAGGTGGCTTAAAATCTCGCGCGAATTAGTATCTTGTAGAAGTATTGACTCCTCCAGGAGTTAGAAACGAAGATCCTGTGAAGACCAAATACGACTTAATGGTGAGACACGTCGACAATTTCAAAATACGATTGGAAAAAAGAATCGTGTCATGAGCTCTTACCATGAGGATTTCCTTAAGTGACGTGGCGTGTGATCTGACTACTTTAAGGCTAATATAAAAACTACACAGAAACCGACATTGGTTTTGGGCTTGTAACTTACCACACATTGTAACATTCAAAATGTTTGTGTGGAGTGTAAAAGTTGCGCTGTGTAATAGGATGACACTAGGTCTTTTGGCTGCCCTCCCGGACAGACCTATAGAATGGTACAATGGTAAAATGGTTACAAAAATGGATTTGAAGAAAAAGATAACATGACAGAAATTTCGTAATGACATTCACTGTATCATGATGGATTAGGGCTTATCCTCCATCTCAGAGAAGGCTTGTATCCCAGCAGAGGGAACATAATAGGCTGATAACTATGATAATAATGATGATGGAGAAAAAACACTGAGAAGAGATAATTAAAACCAAATGAGCAACCGTTATCTTTAAAATAATACTGAAAATATTTTACGTAATATTTCAATACCTTTTATTTTAACGAAGGTTTTATTTCAATCTTTCATGTTTCTTTTTGGAAGTCGGTTAAAAAACACAGTGATTATTCAAAATTCCAATTTTTTTTTCTTTAAGTATCATCGCTTAACATCAGGCGAGTTGGCGGCCAAACGAAAGCCTAATATTAAATATATATAAAACTAGCGACCCGCCCCGAAATCCGTTGCGTAGTTTTAAAGATCTAAGCATATATAGGGACCGACAGCGGGAACCGACTTTGTTTTATACTATATGTATAGTGATAGTGAAGAGTGTGCTATTGGTACTAATTGGCCAGCGGAGCATAAATCAGAGTGGCATGATTAACCATAATCTTTCCACTTTTGACAATAACAAATTATCAAAACATGTTTAAGTTTAGATCTAAATAATAATGTTATAAAACATTGTTCAGAAAAGATTAGTGATATGATTTGTTTCCAATATTTCAGGAAAAAAATCTATATTAAATTCAATATTATTCAAACATGTTATTCTCATCAAAATACTTTGTGAATTCCTATCACGTTACGCCCTTTGCTGCTTCATTTCTGTCACGGATGACAATAAAAATGCAACCGTACTACGTTCAGATACGGTTCTGTTTAGTGTTGATGGCGGGCAGTGTTTGTGCGACGGCATATTTGGCCTTAAGGCTGGATGCCACGGGTTGCACAAATTTTCCATTTTCCGCTCGATTTACCACAAATTAATGCTAGAATCCGTCGGCGTCGCCAATTTATACAGGGATTTGGTTGTAACTAACTAGTGTTAGTTTGTAGGTGCTATTAAAGCTTTCTGTTAATGCTTGAAGTTATTAAATTATTTTTTCATCATCATAATTGTGCCATGGCACAATTTGTGTCTTTCCGCCGTTTTTATCCCGCGAGAAAAAAATATCAATATAAAAACCGACTTCATAAAAATGACAGAACTGGACCAAATTGAAATGCTGGGACAAGGGAAGCAGCGGCTTTCAAATAAATAAAAAAACATCAAAATTGGTTCACCCAGTTGACTTTCGACTGCATGGGTGAACCAATTTCTGTTAAATAAAACTCCTCCTTTTTTGAAGTCGGTTAAAAAGAAACGCATTCATAACTAGCATCCAATCACAGTAACAAAACCTGACAACTCTGTAGTTGCAGTAGGACTTCTTTCATAAAAATCACTCTATGTTCCGATTATGAAGGAAAAGGAGGCTGATAAGTCAAGTAAGATTTACTCCGGGCTCAGCGCTAACGCAGTTAGATTGTTTACCAGCCCGGGAGTTAAACTTTCCTCGACATACATAATGATAGAAGAGGCTCTAACTCTAAACAAATTAATCAAAATTCTCGCAGATTAAAAAACTAAAAAACACGCTTTAAAATTATTATTCCTGAATATCTTGGTAAGGATAATGGAAACAAACTATACCGTTGCATACATACATACATACATACATACATGTACATACCAAGCTTATAAAAGCGTGTTAAACACGTTTAGCTGTCAATTTTTTAACTATCCACCTCCCGGCTCCATCATCAGATACTAATCACCTCAGATCAGACCAACAAGGTAGATATGCCTGCCACCGCTAAACTGCAGAAGGTAACAAACATTTAAAAAAACAGGTGAATTTAGAACCTCCTCCTTCTTGGAAGTCGGTTAAAAAGGGCGACAATGCGTTCGCGCCCGTCACACCTATTTTTAATATCTCCTTTGTTTGTCTAATTTGAGTCTAGGGTTAATAGGAATACTAATCAAACGTGCTTCATCTTCAACCGCATCATCGCTTTCCATCAGGTGAGATTGCGGTCAAACGTTAACCAGGTCCGGTTTAATAATCCCTTCCAGCAACCCTCAGTTCTATGTGTACGGTAAGCGGCTTAGTTGAGCTGTAAGTTGGTGCAAATCATTAGAGTCGGAAAGGTGTGGTCTGATAAGCCGCGCTCGATAACTCACGCGTTCACTATCTCACAATTATTCTATACTGAACTTTATAATAATGTAGTTAAGGTAATAATACTTTGAATATACATATGCGTGAATTTGAGCTGATTTCCTAAATTACGATATTAGTCGCGTAATTATGAGATTTTGGGGTCGTAAGGTGTGGGAGAGATGCTATTGATAATGAGAAGGCGTTAATAATAAGGGCAAAATTATCATAATGAAGGTATGTTTTTCATCAAAAGTTATATGATTATTTACGGTATATTTACCGTGGTAAGGTTGTGGTTATTATATGAAAAACTATTGTAGGTTTTTTCTTAATCTAAAGCTTACATAATTATTAAAACGTTCAATGATGTATATCAATAGGCAGTGTAGGCGTGCATATTATGTAGAATCCGACTTTTTCAACTTTTAGAATCATCATCAGCCAGAAGACGTCCACTGCTGAACATAGGCCTCCCTTTAACCTCCACTCTGAACGACATCCTGCCATCTGCATCCACTGGATGCCCGCGATTCTCACAATGTTGTCGGTCCATCTAGTGGGAAGCCTACCTACGCTGCGTCTTCCAATTCGTGGTCTCCACTCAAGAACCTTTCTTCCCCATCGGTTATCAGGTTTTAGAATCGCTATTTCACAAATGGTGATTCTAAGGAATAAATGTAGGGACAATTTTTGTTGATAATTGCTCCATCTACAGTTTTTGTCTAGACTATTTTTACGCTAAAACTTACTTACCTTAGTGATATTTAGGAGCAGAAGACTTACTGCGGCATTTCCTAATAGTTTTAATATGGGGTTCTTCAAAAGGGCTGTTAATAGAGTCTTTAAGGGTCGGCAACGTATCTGTGGTCCTTAACTGTTGGCCTTTTGGAGAAACTCAGAGTCACACAACGGGCAACGGAGAGACCTATGCTCGGAGTTTCTTTGCGCGATAGAATCCGAAACGTGGATATTCGACAAAGAACCAGAGTCATGGACATACTATTAAAATTTGCAAGTTGAAGTGGCAATGGGCAGGCTACATCGCTCGAAGAACCGATAACCGATGGGGAAGAAAGGTTCTTGAGTGAAGACCACGAACTGGAAGACGCAGCGTAGGTAGGCCTCCCACTAGATAGACCGACGACATCGTGAAAGTCGCGGGCATCCAGTGGATGCAGGCAGGTTGTCGTTCATTGTGGAGGTTAAAGGGGGAGGCCTATGTTCAACAATGGACGTCTTATGGCTGATGATGATGATGAACGTATCTCTGATGCTCCTGGTGTTGCTGGTATCCATAGGCAACGGTGATCGCTTACCATCAGGCAGCCCATCTGCTTGTTTGCCACCTATAGCATAAAAAAAGAAAACGGAAAAAGAAGAATTGAAAAGCTTAGAAGGAACAGGCCAACGGAACAGGGCAACTATACTCATACCTTTCTGGTTTTTTTTTCCTATATTCATTGTTATTCGTTTTGTTACCACAGTGTCTAGCGACTTCTTATGAGTTTCATCGTAACTTCCTAAACATCTACCTACCAAACACATCCCAAGCGATATGTCCCAGCGGTAACAGTGAGGATTACTGGGCTTTAAGGTACGATTCCATCAGATCCGTCACGAAATTCGCTTTTGTAGAAAATTAAACCGCGATCTCGCTGCCAGGTGATTCAATTAAAATCCATTCGATCGAATTGAACTTCCTAATCCGGTTCATCTATTATTACCGGGACGGATTCAGGAATTAAAACAAAAGCCGTAATTTAGAATTAGAATTTGAGTGTTAAGTGATTATCAGAAGTAGTACAAAACACTGTTGTTTCTTGCAATCGAAGAAAGAGAGGCAACACACAGCTGACTGTGCTACACGGTTGCCTAAAATACCGCTCAGAATTTTGGACGCTTGCGGCACTGAACTGTGCTATGCTTTACAATTTCACCGGAAACATTTCCCTTCAGTCTGGATCAATTTTGATTGAACAGTGTACACTTTCTGCTTCATCATTGCCAACAACATCATCAGATGTCCATTGCTGAACACAAGCCTCCCCCTTAGCACGCCACACTAAACGAAAGCCTGGCATACTATCTGCATCCACCAGATGCCCGCAACTCTACCGACGTCGTCGGTACATCTAGTGGGAGGCCTACCTTCGCTTCGTCTCCTGTGATTCACGGTTCAGGAACCTTTCTTTGCAAAAGAACCTCGTGCTTGTTATTCTTTCTTACTTTCTGCTTAGCTTTTCGATATCTTTCTCATTAGAATCTGCAAAAGAGTCTTGACAAATCTAATACTAGTTGTTTGCCCTGAATTGTGAACTCGCGACCCCTATATTTTTGCAAAACCTGGACTGTACTCATATTTCAAATTAAAATTGTATTAAACTTAACAGCTTGCTTACGTGTTATGATGTTTAATCTACTCCTAGAATCAAAGTTATAATAACAGTAAAATGAGTAACAGTATTATTGAAATAAAGTCCACTGCTGAACATAGACCTCCCCCTTTAACCTCCACACTGAACGACATCCTGCCATCTGCATCCACTGGATGCACGCGACTCTCACAATGTTGTCGGTCCAGGCCTACCTACGCTGCGTCTTCCGGTTCGCGGTCTCCACTCAAGAACCTTTCTTCCCCATCGGTTAACAGTTTTTCGAGCGATGTGGCCTGCCCATTGCTACTTCAACTTGCAGATTCGTATGCTGGCGTTGAAATTTAAATCACGAAAAATGTAAAACATACTTAAGTCATTAAAGATGCAATTTAGCTCTGCAATTTTTTGCACTAAGTTAGTGTGCTTAATTAGTATCGTGTAATGAAAGAGTAATTCAGTACAAGTAAATCACAGTATTAAATAGTCTGCTAGATTGCATAGTGTAATGTGTGCTTAAAGTAATACAAAACTATTTTATTCAGCTCTATTTCTGCTATAGTAGATAGCGATAGTAGCGATAGCAGATATTATCTACTATCGCTACTCTGATTGATGAAAGCGCTATAGCTACTTTGATTGAAAGCTATTCGAGCTTAAAATTATTTAGTTAAGAAAAATGAGATGAAAATCTACCTCAGTTATTTAGATCAAGTAGTAGAAGATTCTTTTTCAATTTCAACTTTTTCAATCAAATCCAATCCTATTAAAAGTTTTGCCATTTTGTATAACGAACAATAAAGCGAATGACCTATCAAAAGGAGTTGTTGATTGCCTTTCGAAACTGTTATTTAACCTTAACCTCATAATTTCTATTACTTTATAGTTCTTATTTTAGATTTTACTGCTTTCTAAAATAATAGGCTTGCATTTGATTGCCTCCTCGCCTTTTGTTAATTTAAATGCTGTTTTTATACGTGGCAAGACTTTTCTGTTAATGAAAACATGCTTTTGCTTGACCGCCAATTTTGATTGAGCACACTTCAAGAAATCGATTCCATTTATTGAGTCTGTCCATAAATAAACTGTTACCATAAATCAAATGCCAAATGGTCACAAAAAAACTACCACAAAATTCCAATAGATCACCACTGTTAATCCGACCACTCACCCTTAATAGGTCCCTGTACGTAGTGAGCCGAAACCACGGTTTGGGAGAAAATTAATCGCGCAACCAATCGTGAGCCACGACGAATTAATTCTTAATCTGGCCCAAATGTGGCTCGAACCGGGCACTTAACGCCCTCTTGAGCCGTTCTAATTAAAATTGGTGAAGCTGCTACTTATTTACCGGTAACTCGTGATGCCACCGAGTTAACGCTATGAAATTATAATGCTAAATGGGTACAATTATAAACATGTTACCCTACAATGGTCATTGGTCAAATCAGCTAGCTCGGAGCAGCTGATCCACCTAATGAGACTATGAGTTAATTACCTCTTGAACTGATTGCCCGATGGGCGTACCATGAATCAACTGGCTTCCACAAGCCAATGAATACCGGCAGACCGCCGTCACGAATGCAGCATTGCGCCGCTCACAAATTATCCACAATTGCATATTTATTCCTCAAATAGCATGATTGCTTCAACCGAAGGGGGCTACCAAAGCCTCAAAAGATTCTTATGAACCTTCTGCGAAGGTTCTATAATCCAATGTATTTTTTAATGTATTTTACTGATATCTCCGCCTACTGTTGAAAGATTTAAAAAAAAAATGTTGTTCGTTAGGGTTTACCTCCAATTTGGTCCCATTTGTAAGAACACTTTTTGATAGGCAAGTTATCATAGGCATTTGCTTATAAATTATATTTGATTAAAAAAATACGTCTCATCTGCATGGTTATCAGATCGGTGAAGGTCGATCTTCCACGTCTCCTTTACTACTAGTAAAGTGTCACTTAGGTACTAAGCTGACAGCGATTCGTCTTTAGAATTTGCTACGCTCACGAGCACACGAGACGAGAGTAAACATTTTTCGCTAATGAAGATTTTAAACGCTAAAATAACCAGCTTTGCTTCAACTTAATTTTCCCACAAATTCGTTTACCGCGAGGAAAATCTCCGTTAAAAGTTAATAACCGCCATATTTTTGCCTCGCGATCGAAGTTACAAACGACCAACTTATCTTAACAGCTGATTGAGGGAGCTACCATTGCATTTTATGTGTCAAACTGAAAGTTTTCCGTGGACAAATTTAGTTTCCACATTTGGCCGACTCTACAAATAAGTTTCTCATGCTGTAATAAATTGGAGGCGCAGGTTAAATGATAGTTACTAGGGTGGTAGTTCTCGTTGAACTAGACGATTCTACTGGCAGATTGAAGGGTAATTAAACTCCTCCGTAAATTAGAATTTTTGTGAAAATTACCTAAGATCTGTAAGAATTTCGAATAAGTCAGCGTTTGACCACCAGCTCGCCTGTTGGTAAGAAACGATGTGGCCGAAGATGAAGCTCGCAGACTTAGAATATACCTATTCACTCTTGCCCTGGAAAGGCCCAGATTATATTTCTCAGGAAACAAGGAAGCCGGCAGGTTGTTCCAATCTTAGGCCGTATGATTAGAAACGTAGAATCGATAAGTTTGGTACGTATCCAAGGAAAGTCCACAATGTTTGGGCCGATTTCCTACTTGTCCTGTAGTAGAAAGGGGATGGTAGGATAAGGTCGTGTAGCTCCGATGCACATTCTCCGAAATGAATCCTATAGAAAATTGACAGATTCGGTACTTTACGCCAGTGTCCTAGACTGAGAAGTTTCTTAGCCACTAACTTCTCATCACCTATAAGTCGAGCAGCACGCATGGCTCGCGATAAAATAATAACTGAAAACAAGTACTAAGTACTCAATTTCCCATGTATTTATAATGCGATTGTGTGAACTTAATTTACTTACCTACATATTTCTTCATACGCAATATATTAGCTAGTTGAAGTGGCAGTGGGCAGGGCACATAGCACGCAGAAGAGATGGCCGATGGGGCCGAAAGGTTCTCTAATGGAGACCGCGAACCGGTAAGCACAGTGTAGGACGTCCACCCACAAGATGGACATATGACCTAAAAGAGACCGCAGGGAAACGCTGGATGCAGGCCGCTTCCAACCGGCCCTTTTGGAGATCGATAGGGGAAGCCTAGCTATGTCCAGCAGTGGATGTCCTATGGCTGAAATGATGATGATGAGAAACAACGCATAAGTTGTACAATAAATAAATATCTGGGACATTATTGCACACATGGTCATCTGACCCCAAACTAAGCAGAGCTTGTAATATGGCTGCCAGAGACTGATATACATACATATATATTTTTAAATACATACTTAAATAGATATTAACATCCAGACATAGAACAAACACAAAATGTTCATCATACAAATGTTTGTCCTAGGTGGGAATCGAACCCACGCCCCCAAACACAGAAGGCAGGATCACTACCAACTAAGCTAACGGGGCTGTACTATTTACATGATGCATGTGATGCAATCTCAGATCAGACTAACAAGGGAGGTATGGTAAGGTAGCCTGGTGGGTGCGACGCATCAGGCGTCGCACCCACCACCTAGCACGCACCTAGCACATGACTTTGTCAACTTTTTTGCATGTGGACTTATAGTTACTTTATTGAAGTCTCTACAAGTTTTTTAGTTTGCGTGAAAAATGAGTAAATAAACCGTTCTTATATTTTTGTTAAAAAAACATGTATAATTTATGAAGTGAAAACTTCTTTAGGCGCGTTGGGCAGTTATTGGGTGAACAAAAATCATGGAACTCGCGTCATCGTCACGCTGTACCGTGTTTTTGAAAATAGCACCATCTCTTGTAGAATTGGTGAACTGCTACTTAAGTTTTCACTTCTGACGTGCATTCATATGACTGCATAGGAAATAGGAAAGTGTAAAGTGAGATTTCATACTGAGACACCTTTTAGTAAAAAAAAATTATACTGCAAAATTTTTGTTATAAAAAAACTGGTTATGCATATTTTGTCGATTGTCCATACCATTTCAATGAGTCACAACTATCGAAATTAGTTCAACCTTTTTTATCTTAAGGTACCTACTACGTAGAGTGATTATGATACCCTACGAGTTTATAGAATAGGTTTACGTTTTAGTTATTTAATCTACCACTAATAATCTATTCCGCTACCTGCCTAAACCACAAAGAAATTATTGGCCCTCCCTTCAATAAAAGCTAAGTGAGGAGATAAATTTCTATAAAATGACCCTAAACGGGCGCGGCCGATTTATAGGCGATTTACGCGAGCTAATGAATTAAGCACCCTAACATTAGTAAAGAACGGTTTTTTCTTTCGTGTTCTTTCGCAATGACTTGGTAACACAAGAGGAAACAAAGACTATAAAAACGCAGTGAAAAAAGCATCAATTTGGGAGCCTATTAAATATTTATTTTATTATATTTTTTTGTATTTGTTGTTATAGCGGCAACAGAAATACATCATCTGTGAAAATTTCAACTAACTGTCAGGGTTCGTGAGATACAGCCTGGTGACAGATGGACGGACAGACGGACAGCGGAGCCTTAGTAATAGGGTCCCGTTTTACCCTTTGGGTACGGAACCCTAAAACTAGTAATTCTAAATATAGGCTAATAATAATGTTGATATCAAATAATGACGCCAGTAAATCTAAAATTGCGTCCAAAATAACCGCCCCTATGTTTTCACAAAACACTCATTTCCTCAACTCTGCGATGGACCCCCGAGTAGTAAAAGCCGTTTCTTTGTTTAATTTCGTTAAAAAGGAATTAACCCTGTTCGGGGAACTCCTTGCAGGTGTTTTTGATTGGAATAATAAAAAACAAATATTAGCTAACCGCTTCATTATAATTTTAGAGTTAGAAGGGTTCATATTTTAGGAGAATTTTAGCGTGGCTGGTTGGAATTTTAAGGGGAAATTTAGCAACAGATGTTTGCTCGGTGAGACTTAAAAGATAATTACACTATACTCGTTCAAATAAAATTATAATTTCGCATAAGCCCTGTCATCATCATAATCAGCCTATTTTAGTCCACTGATGGCCATAGGCCTCTCCCAAGGCACGCCACCAGCCTGATCTTTGGTTTTTGCACCAAGCCCTAAAAGCCCCATATTATTCAAGTTTTACTCGGAAGACCTGCAGCGTCCAACCTGTAAGTGCTGGTCAAGTCACACAAAGGGCGGCTTCCTTAATATTTTCCCGATTTCTTCGTTTGGCCTGTCAAGTTTTAATGTCACAACACATAGCCTGGCACTACGTTTTATTTAGTCTCTAGTTTTTTTCCACCTCCAGGGCTCCCTTTTCATCTGCTTCGACCAACAACAGAAAGTTACAGGTTATAGTCATCATACTTATTAATATTATTAATGAGAAACAGTGTTTGTTTGTTTTTAGTTAGATTTTTCGTCTTTCACGCAGCAACAGTGTTTTGACGTGTTTTTTGCATAGAGATATCGCGAAATGGGCAATGTCAGAAATAGACTAACACTGACATAGGCGAGTAGCTACATAGCTATATTTTAAATGATATAAAATGCCTGCGTTTTAGGTAAGCAGTAAGCAAACAAGATAGGTGTTGTTTTTACCTATATTTAATATTGCGCGATAAGTCCCGATAAATATAAAAAACAAAGGTAGTTGCAGCCCTGAAAGTGTCATCGGACTTTTTATCCTGGAAATATTTACGGTTTCTGAGGTCTATTAGGGTGAAACCGAGGGGCACAGCAAGTTTATTTTTTGCATACCATTGCTCATAATTTCGTGACAACAAGCGCAGTTATTTTTACAAGCTGTTTATGATTTGCAATGTTTCTATATTTATTGATTACGTCAAATCTTGCAAGCTGAATTTAGAACCACTATCTCTTATCCTATGGAGTAATTTTATTAGTTCAGTTCCAATGACAATGCATTTTTATGGTAACACATCACACACATCATCAGCCAATTAACGTCCACTGTTGTACAAGGCCTCCCTCATAGAGAGGGGTGTTGCCATAATCCCCACGCTTGGCAGGCGGCTTGGGAATCGCAGTACGTTCACCGTGTACTATTAGGACGCTGCTGCCCATCCTCAGGTGGTTCTGGTCGCAGTTTTAGGACATACCCGGGTCCCATTTTATGGTAAGCATAACCTGAATCGACATCTAGGATTAGCTCCAGATAATAGAATTCTTCAACGGTCAACATTAACATACACGGAATTTTGTGTACGCATTTCATTATGATAACCCATTATAACATAAGTATCACCATGACATGGCTACTGCACTCAGGGTTGGGTTCTGACTAGGAAACTCCGGAATTATTAGCAGCACAGACAAGAAATGTTGTATACGCAATAAAAAAGCTTGTTTAAACAAAAATGTAACCATTAATTGATCGAACTTTAAAATTCTGGCTCTTCAACTAATACGGTCATGCACTTTCCAACACGCAAGCAACTTGTCACAAATTACATTCTCAAGTGAAAAACCCAATCCTATTCTAAAGTAATGAGTTCCTTCGTCCAGCTTAACTTCTTCATAATAATAAAAGACGGCTATGATTTGCAGAGGGATGGATTACCCACGACGCCGCAAATAAAACGAATGACTGGAATCAGGACCGACATAAAATAAATTCGTCGCCTGCAATTATCTACTGACCCTGTTGTGGACAAAAGCCTTACTGTGGTGGTGACACCGAAATGAGCAATGCAATCACTATTGTCATCACCACAGAAAATCATTTTTTTATTTGCTTAAAATTGTACGGCTGTCAAGCCATTTTTGTAAGAAATTTGTTGTAGCCACTTGCACCCATATAAATCCATAGCAACTGTGACGCGGAGTTTGACCCGTTGTCATAAATAAGAATGTTCAATCACATATCTGTCAAAATACCTGGCGACAGAGCTTCTTCCGTTCTATTTACTTCTCTTTTCTGTGGTCATCACTATCAACCACTTTCACCATCGTCTTCAACTCTCTACCCTCTCTTCCGAAGGTTATCTGAAATAGATTGTTCTTAGCTTTTTTATTATTATTATTTTATAGTTAGCTATTTTTTATAGTTCTATTTTTTCACTATACCGCTAAAACACTCAACACAAAAACTGTAAATACGGCATACTTACAAACAATAAGACATTAGACTTACGCATAATAAGAAATTTGCAGCAACACCAATAAATAGTCCACATGCAAAAAAAAAAGTTGGCAAGGGTGTCTACAATGTGAGTTTGATTAACCCGGCGAGCATGAGCCAGGGTATCTTACACCCTGGTATTTTTTAAGTTGTGTATTTTTTTAAACCTTCGTCTGACAACACTAGCTCGCTCAGTAGCTGGAGCCAGGGGCGTGCGGGAGAGGATAGTGGCGTGATCGCAGTATGGCATGGGACATTGTACGGGATATTCATGGGCAAACCTGTTTCGGGTATGTTATACCCTGCTTCATATTTGACGTATTTTTTTTATGTAATTTTTTCAATTATTAATTTTAACTCTTTTATTAGTTTTTTTTTGTATTATCTGTAGTTCTTTTTTTATGATTTACTATATCGGTTGTCTTTCGTTTCTTTAGTTGAGTTTTTTGTTATATTATTTTCAGTTTTTGCTCAAAATGGATATTGAAAAACAAGAAAAGCGAATCCGTGCCATGTTAGAGGAAGAACTAAGTGATTATTCTGATGAAGATGAAGGTGAAACCGATCACTATAGTGAGCACGAAGTGAATTATGACACAGAAGAAAACCAAGTTGTACCCGTTGTAGAAAAACCAAGCATTCCTGCAATGCTTGTGCCAAGCCCATATGTATACATCATACATCATCAGCCAATTAACGTCCATTGTTGGACAAGGCCTCCCTCATAGAGAGGGGTGTTGCCATAATCCCCACGCTTGACAGGCGGCTTGGGGATCGCAGTATGTTCACCGTGCACTATTAGGACGCTGCTGCCTATCCTCCGGTGGTTCTGGTCGCAGTTTTAGGACAACATATGTATGGAGCACGCAAAATTTGCTTGCAAAAATTGTGCTGATCTCGACAGTAGTCTTTAGTCTCGTTTTTAGTAAAAAAATATACAAATAAGTTTATTAACGAAAAGAACTTCAATATCTTTCGGTATTAAGTTGATTTACATTCCAATGAACAATAATTTTGCTAAATTGTTGATTTTTATAAACCTCTAAACTTTTGTTCCTATAATTATAGAGTATAAGAAAAACATTAATAAATAATAATGATTTCATAATTAAAAACTTCTTTCATTGAATTCTATTAAATAATTTATTATTATACAAAATGAGATTAACACAATGAAGAAAATAATAATAAGAACTGTATTATGGTACATCAAATTGTGGGTATGTCGTACCCTGCCACATTCTTGATATAACTTTTTTCACCTCATGCCTGCCGGGTTAAAGGCATCAAGCCTGATTTAGGCCTTATGCGTTCGCACCCGCCACGCTTCTTTACCTTATCTTCATTATTTGTTTTACATGAGGTCCAAAAAAATCCTGATGATCGAATTCCAACAATTCTTCCTAACCACCCAAGCACAGTACCCTACCATCATAGTTTCAAGCCCATTTTTCTTCACGGAAATTAAACCAAACTCAAGTTCTTTGTTGGAATTTGAATCCACATCTTATGGTGGCACGTGGCGTCTGACCGTGGTCAGTTTCATCACCCCAAGCTCTTCACAGTTCGGTGTAACATGAGCTCCGGTTTACGTTAAATGAGATCTGTGTTTACGTAATGGAAGCCTTGCCCGCCGTAATTGATTCTGAATTAAACTGGGTAGAGTGATAAAATTCCCGGTTTGAACGGCCGAACTTGGCTGCCGGAAGAAATTGGATATAAATTCATTTTAATGCTCTCTTGGAACGGTTATAGGCGGCTGTTAGAACTCCGAGAAGGCTAACATTGGCGTGTTTAGCCAAAGACTTGCTGTTAGTACAGGTGATTAAAAATAAATTAGGAAAAACAAGTAGTGTGTCTGTAGGAAATAAGGCTACCTTGATACTGTATGGGCTCACCAGCTTAGCCAGCAATTGTGGCCGGGCGGTACCATGTGCCATGTAATCCGGAACATAGATATTCGCCAAAGAACCAGAGTCACCGACATAGCTATTAAAATTTGCAAGTTGAAATGGCAATGGGCAGGCCACATCGCTCGAAGAACTAATGACCGATGGGGAAGAAAGGTTCTTGAGTGGAAACCACGAACCGGAAGACGCAGCGTAGGTAGTCCTCCCACTAGATTGACCGACGACATTGTGAGAGTCGCGCAGATGGCAGGATGTCGTTCATTATGGAGGTTAAAGGGGGAGGCCTATGTTCAGCAGTGGACGCCTTCTGGCAGATGACGATGATGGTACCATATACGTTTTACAATTTATGCACCTAGTTCGATCCTTGGCCTTGCACCAATGACTTACAAATAACGTATTTATAATCTAAATAAATTATTTGCTGTATCCATGCCGTCGCTCAAAAACGGAGAAGGAAATCATCGTAAGAAACAAGCATATTCAAGAATCCAAAAACTTCAAAGACAAAATGACATTCACCAACATGCACGCAGCTAGCATGATGGATCAAGGCCCATCATGTCTCTCAGAAAGGATCTGTGTACCTGCAGTGGGAACATGAAAGCCTTAGGATAATGAAGCTCGCCAGCTGATTTATGTGACAACGTAGACGAAAAAATGTGAAAACGCTTCTCTAGCTTGTAAAGCATCTTTTTACAATGGTTAGCTGAACTGAGATTTAAACCCTGTGACATATCGAAAAACCAATCATATCGCGTACTTGCACCTAGTTAGTAATAACTAACTAACTACTAATACGCTAATCACATCACACTATATAATCCACACTAATATTATAAACGCGAAAGTAACTGTGTCTGTAATAGTATGTATCATGAGGAAGGACATAGGCTATTTTTCTGAAGAAATAGCGGACGAAGTTGCGGTTACAGCTAGTATCATATCTACACTACACTAATATTATAAAGAGGAAAGATTTGTACCTATTTTTGTATGTTTGTATGTTTGTAATGAATAGGCTCCGAAACTACTGAACCGATTTGAAAAATTCTTTCACTGTTGGGAAGCTACACTATCCCCGGGTGACATAGGCTATATTATATTTTGTAGCGAGGCCGAAGGCCGAGCTTACACTCGTGCGAAGCCGGGGCGGACGGCTAGTATTATATGAAAGTTTGGATGGATGTTTGTTACTCTATCATGCAGAAACGGCTGGATAGATTTGGATGAAATTTGGAATAAACATTGCTTATGTCCTGGATTAACACATAGGCTTCTTTTCATCATCATCATCACCGATTTTCATCACCCCGCGGGTGAAGCCGTGGGGTGCAGCTTTTAAACTATAAGATATATATTATATACTCTTACGAACTTATTTTCTAAGTTCACCGTTCATGAAAATAAATGGCAATAATATAGCTAGACTTTGTTCTAATAATATTACCATTTATTATCATTAACCAACACCACTAAAAGTCGAATACTAATAAAATTATTACCGACATAATCTTACGTTTTCATTTCATAAAAACTAATTTCCCTTTTGTCGGTACAGACGCTACGACAATTAACTCTCAAGACAAAGAAATAGGGAGAAAAGAACGTTTAAAATAATAAAAGACGAAAAAGGCGTTCCTTTTCGTCGCTTCTACAGATTAAAAATGAACAGATGGGTAAAATAAAATAAATAAAAAACAGTAGAGTGCAGCTTCAGATCAGATAAAGAAAGAATATGCATTAGTATAATTATTGCTCGTGTTCAAATATCTCATTCTCTCTCTTTTTCCACTATACTGCTTAACGCAAAAACTGTAAGTAGGTTTTTACTGTTTTTTGATGAATCTCTAGTGTAATTCCGCTTCTACGCTTCGACCAAAATAAAATGAATGAACAGGCCCTAACCATTGAACTTGATCAGTAAAAACGAGTCAAAACCATCGGACATAAATACTTCAACACCTAATTATGTACACTGAGTCGGGTGGCGAGAGTGGTTCCGAGAGAAGTAGCACGAGCGTGCTACTTTGCAACGGTGCACTCTCAGCTTCAGTATGGTGCGGAAATGTGGGCTAGAGCTGCGGACTGGGAGCGAGCGTTCCGCATGCTGAAGCGTGCAGTGCGGTGCGTGGAGAGTCCTACCACTACAGATTCATCAGAAAAACAGTTTTTAAGATGGACTTCTGCAAAGTAACGCCTGATTCAATCAACTATGTAAGTGGTTTTTTCGCAGACTAGGAGACTTGCTGTGACACCAGTAAACTAATAGTCCACAATATGCAAAAAAAGGTGGCAACACCGTCTGCAAAATTAGTTTGATTAAAGGCATCAAGCCTGATTTAGGCCTGATGAGTTCGCACCCACCACGCCACTTTACTATAGGTATGTTCTTTGTTTGTCTGATCTGTTAGTGCAGCCTAGTTTAGTCGATCTGACGTATAAAAATAAACGGAGCTATAATAATATGGAGCTGCGTGATATCGAGTTATTAGAAACTGAGAGGATTTGTTTTTAGGGCTCCGTACCCAAAGGGTAAAACGGGACCCACTAAACTAAGGCTCCACTGTCCGTTTGTCTTTCCGTCCGTCTGTCACCAGGCTGTATCTCATGAACCGTGATAGTAAGACAGTTGAAATTTTCACAGATGATGTATTTTTACTAAAAATAGAATAAAATAAATATTTAAGGGGTTGGTAATTTAATGTTGCTAGGGTATCACTTTTCTTACTTAATTGTTCGTCGCTTTGTTACCAAATGCACAAGCAAAACAACTGTTTATTGACACTCCAGAAAAAACATACAGAAGAATATAATGTAGTGATACTTTTTTTTATTCTTTTTTTTGGGACCTTTATAGTTAAGCTACATGGCAGTTCTATTGTATATACTAATCTAGAACACTCGAATTAATACAAAACACAGACAGCTAACACACAGAGTCAAAGGTCATTTGAGGTGACTCACATATCCGAACCTGCATGTCTATTCTGCAAGCTAAGTGAACGCGCAAGTGAAGTGATAAGCTTTAAGAACGTGTATTTTTCTTGTCGATTACTATAGATAAATGTCAAAATGTGGAGTGATCACCATTGACTGTAGTCCGTTACCCTTATGATTCGTTCACTTAGCTTGCAGAATGATCCCTGGCTGCGTCCGAATTGGGTTCAGATAGTAGCTTAAATATTAAATATTTATTATACAACAAACGTGATTTTTTGCCGTTTTTATACATAACGGTACGGAACCCTTCGTGCGCGAGTCCGACTCGCACTTGGCCGGTTATTTCAAAGTCCACTTCTGAGCAGCGCAGTGAAAGGGAATTTGGCTATAAGTCATCCAATCCTAATTCTGACTGTAGGGGGCTTCATCGGTTAAATCTGGTGACGGTTGGTGGTCGTCTGCCGTGTTGTTCGTGTACATGGCGCTAGTAAGTGGACGCGAGAAGGAAAGCACGAGTTTACGTATACCACAATAAAGCCTCACTAACACAATAAAGCCTCAGGCAAGTTCCTTAACTTCTTTAGTCTGTGTCGGGTGGTAAGTAAAAGCTTCGCCGACGAAGGCATAATAACTGTGTTCTGCCGCGTGCATTATTCACTCGCCATTATGCGCGCACACGACGCCGTAATGAAGTGGTCGCAAGTGCCGTGACGTCACTCTATGGACTGAAGTTGCAGTGGAAACACGCCAAATGTTGGTGCAGTACTTCGTTGCACGTTTCCATGTTTATTGCGTTTAGAGCTTTGGACGCATGCTTTTTAGAACCAAGATAATACAATGGGCTATACACGTTTATTCTTTTCAGAGAAAATACCAACATTAGTGGACAACCCCGAGTGTGCGAGATTAATCAGCCATCTTTTGTGCCGCAACGTCTTACTTAAGCTTTTTTTACTTCATTAGAAGATTAGATTAACAACATGATTTTTTAATTAATATTTAAATTGTTTCGTCTTTTTCATCAGCTAGAAGACTTTCACTGCTGAACATAGGCCTCTTCTTATAATTCCACACTAAACGTCATCCTGCCATCTGCATCCACTGGATGTCCGTAACTTTAACGATGTCATTAGTCTATCTAGTGGGAGGCCTACCTATTATACTAGGTAAAGCCACTACTCTGTCTCGACAGACATCCTGCTCAAATTTCAATAAGATTGTGTTTTAATATTAAGTTTATAAAAAACCCGTAGAAAAAAAATCATTTTGTTATTTCCAAACTTTTCCATTTTTTCCAACAACTTTTCCAATCTTTCTTTCCCTTAAAACCTTATTCAGACCATAACGATCATTAAAAACAAATTACCGAATCGGTCCAACAGTTTTCAAGTGATGCGCTTACTAGCAAACATCATCATCATCATTATCAGCATATCATGTTCCCAGGCCTTTTCTCAGAGAGATAGGATGGACCCTGATCTACTATGCTGGCCCAGTGTACTTTGGTGAATGCTACATAACTTTGAAATTTGGAGGTTCTTTGACATACCGGTTTCCTCACGAAAACGAATTCACCGCAAATAATTTAGGTACTAAATAAGTGAGTGCTGAGCTGAGAATCAAACCGGGTTCCGTCAGATTGTAAAGCGCACATGCCGCTATCGCTCTTACCTACGAACCAACGAACAGTATCTAATTTTTATTTATACAGATAGATGTCAAAATATTTCAGCTTTATTTAGTTACATAAATAATTAAATCTTTATTGTTCCACCAAAAATTACATACATAGGACAAAAACAACTGAAAACTAGTGAATCAATCGGCAGCCTTGTCGCTATAAGCAATATTTTCCCGACAACCTTATATTCAAGTGCTTTTATGATCATTTTGAAGAAATCTAGAACGAATACAACTGCAATGAAACTTTCAAGAGCCCTTAACCTTCACTGACAGTTTTAGAATAGCCACATTAAATCTCCTCAAAATTCAATTCAATTCTTAACAGAGTCCGCGTTAAAAATCGTAATGGCGTCTAACTGATGCCTATTTCCTCTTATCAAGGAGTTTAAATAACTCTTCATTAAAAGGGGTCTTAATTGTATCTTCCTTGTAAAAAGTCTTGATTGCTTTTAGAGATAATGTGCTGTGATATTGCACAAAATAAAGGTTTCGTATTGTGAGAAGGAACTTACATTAAATAAGTTCCTTTCATTAAACCCGTAAGAAGCGCTTTGATTCCACTTATATTGTGTGAACTGCTAGTCTATGGAATGCCCTGCCTGAATTTTAAAAATTCCCTGATAGTTACAATCTTGGTGTCTTCAAATCACGAGTGATTCCGTTTCTTTTAAGAAAGCGTGCTCCATCGTAGAGCACATCATCGCTCTACATCACGCAAGTTGGCGGACAAACGAAAGCCTATTTTTTAATAAAATAAAAACATTACATAAGTGTTTCGTATTGGTAGAAGGAAACTGAACATAAACAAATTTATAAATCACACATTTTGCACACACGGTCATCTGCTTCCAAACTAAGCAAAGCTTGTAATATGGCTGCCAGAGACTGATATACATACATACATATTTTAAATACATTCTTAAATATATATTAACACCCAGACATACAACAAACACAAATCTTCATCACATGAATGTTTGCCTTAGGTGGGAATCGAATCCACGCCGCCAAGCGCAGACTATATTATTACGTTCACTACCAACTGAGCCACCGGGGCATTCAGTCCCTTTTATCTTAGTACCATCGTTTCGTATAACCTTGTATACTTTATTACAATGGCACAACAAATACCATCGTAAAACCTTCTCATCTTCATGAATCCCAGATAATTCCTAATCCTAAGATTCCTGGGTAATACGACGAACTAATCCAGAATAGTATATGAAGCGCATTAGTACTATAACACCGCGATTTATTCAAGTTTCACAGAGCTCCTTTACTTGGTATTGAATTGAGCTGGATTAAATACCCTTTTCAAAGTTAATCTCAAATGAAGTAAAATGTAGAAACTTAGATCAAATTTCAATGAAATACTAGAGACTTCGGAGCAATGAGGTTTTACCAATAGAGACGTCATACTCATTAAAAAAGCCATAAGACATGGCGATATTTTACTACAGCTACCTACATAGGACCCATAGAACTTTACAGCCTTTTACAGCCGTCCTAGTACATATAAGTATTTTACTTTCTAAACACACAACATGGCAATTTTTATAATTAGTCCGAAATCGCGCAACATACGTTTGCGTCGTTGTCAGACACAGGATGGACTGAGACTGACTTGATTTCACTCAAGCTAATTAACTTGTGTTTGTGTCACTGCGCAGACCTCGGTGAAACTTATGTACTTCAGTTTATAAAACTCGTATAACATCATTGTTTCTGAGCATACTTCGTGCGTCCTCTGATTCACTCGCACATATCAAGTTATGATTTTTGAAGATTTCCAATAGTTTCGTTTCTTCGGTTTAGAAGCACAATTAAAAATTCCCACAATTAAAAAAGACCACTTGTTAAAATCAATCACGACCACTTCTTCAAACGACCACTCCGCAAATCATCATAATTATCTTCTAATGATCACTTTTTGATGTCCTAAAACTGCGACCAGAACCACCGGAAGATGGGCAGCAGCGTTCTTATAGTACACGGTGAACGTACTGTGATCCCTAAGCCGCCTGCCAATCGTGGGATTGCCCCTAGAGAGGGGTGTTGCCATAATCCCCATAGAGATGAGGGAGGCCTTGTCCAACAGTGGACGTTAAGTGGCTGATGATGTATGATGTGATGTATGATCACTTTTTGAAATGACCACTTCTTTGAATAACCTCTACTTATATAAATAAAACTTTACGAATTAAGCAAAAACATTACAAATGAACATATTTCAGTTTAATTCAAACGAGTTTTCAAACTTACGAGTTAATGAAAATAAAATATTAAAATTATTTATGTAAGTATGAAAATATGTCATGATTGAATCAATGATGAAATGTTTTTTTTCGCATTTGATATACCTATTTGTGTAATAAATAATAAAATATTTATGTATATGTTTTTCTCATTGCATTATTTTCAGCATGCATTGTCGAGGGTCAAACCAGATGCCTTCAGATTGTAAAGCTCACATGCTACCGCTTGGTCACCATCGCTCTTTAACTTATGTGACTTTACTTTAATATTGTAAAGCTGATAATGTTCATGGAGTACAATAGGTTCCTCCATGAATGTTATCAGTTTTCACAAGCCAACGCTCTCGTAGTGACCTCGTAATCCACTGCGGTCAGAACAAAGCATGATGACCCGTGATATATCAGCAATGTCTGACGAACACATTATTATTTTTAACCGACTTCCGAAAAAGGAGGAGGTTATCAATTTGACTGGATTTTTTTAAATCTTCGTTAGGTACCTCAGAACATTCGCCTGGGTGAACCGATTTTGATGATTCTTTTTTTATTTGAAAGCTAGTGCTTCCCGTGGGGTTCCATTTCAATTTGTCCAGTTCTGACATTTTTATGAAGTCAGTTTTTTATATTGATAATTATTGTAAAGAAGTGTCATGATCATAATGGGACGGGATTATTTGGCCATTTTTTATTTAAGAGGATTTATTGATTTCATTTTGATTTCCGTTTTTAATTGTAAAGCCGACTAGATTTACGAACACGAATCAATAACGTCGGCCAATCACAGCCCACCACGCCACAATGATGTGTTTGGCGAAAATAGGCTTTTTCATTCTCTTTGTTAGGCTTGGTTGAGCGGCATATTAAGAATATCAATAAAAATATCATAAATACAACAAATTGCTGTAAAAATATGTCAACATAAAATTAGTATGTCATACAAATTGTCATTATAGTCAACGGCTTTTTTGCCCCTGTCCTATTGATCAGTTAAATTTTCACAATAAGTTAAAAAAACTTTTGTTACATTTTTCCAACTGTCACAAATAATATCACAATCAGTGTTGGTAGCAAGGAGTGCATTGAAGTGGCGTCGGGCGCGAATCAGCGGAGACATGGAGCGCGCCACAGTGCGGCTGTGAGCCACGTGGAAAAACTTGGGCAATTTTCCACGCCTATTAGCCGGAACCCCGGGTTTAACTGGCACAAACAAAGTGCACAATAAATTGTGCAGATGCAAGGAGTCAACCGATCCTCTGAGCACCTTGCATCAAGTAGCAAGCTGATCCAACATCCTTCTCACTTCTAGTGAGTTGTAGCCGAGCTGGCCGAGCAAGAATTTAGTTGGGTACATGAACGGGTAATAACCGTGAAGCTTCTTATACAGCGATCTTAAGAAAGCTTTTTGAACCTTTTCAAGCATCCGCACATAGGTGACGTGGTGCGGGTTCCAGACACATGCGCTGGACTCCAGCTTGCTTCTGACTAACGAGTTGTACAATGTTCTAATAACTAACGAATTTTTAAAATCTTTGGCATTTCGTAACACGAAGCCCAGACGACGATAGGCCTCTTTGGCGAGATCAGAGATGTGATCATGGAAATTCAGGGTACGATCAAATGTCACTCCCAGATCCTTAATGCTATTTACCCGATTTATACATAGATTGTCAAGATGATAATTATAATTGATGGGATTTCTTTTGCGGTCAAACGTCATTACACACACATTAACACACACTAAATGTCATTTTGTTTTTCAAGCCCCATGCACAGATTCTATCTATTTCCTCTTGTAAGGTAAGGCAGTCACGGCGAGATTTTATTTCGAGAAAAAGCTTAAGGTCGTCGGCATACAAGAGACATTTGGCAGAAGTCAGCACTTTAGGTAGGTCGTGCACCATCATTTTAAATAATAACGGACCAGTGATGGAACCCTGGCTTACACCAGATCTGGTGTGATATGGTCCCGAAACGTAGATACCATGCTTAACATAATGCCGCCGGTCTCTCATAAAGTCCGCAAAGAAATTTAGGAGGCTGGGAGAAAAGCCGAGGTCACATAGCTTTTTTAACAATATATCGTTATCAATTTTATCAAAAGCTTTTTGAAAATCAAAATATATGACGTCGACCTGAGAACCACGATCCATGGCATCGGATATATAATCAACTAAGCCTAACAAGTTTGTATTTACGGAGCGACCCAGTCTGAAACCGTGCTGCTCTTCACCTATTTGTTGTTTCACCTGTCTATATATTTCCTTATGTAGGATGTACTCGAAAACTTTAGCGGGCGCGCTTAGAATAGCGCGCTATTAGACGGTATTCTTCAACCGTAGTTTTATTACGACTCTTACGTATTGGGGTCACCCTGGATAACTTCCACTGGTCAGGGTACTTTCCATTTTTAAGAGATATATTTAAAATATGGTAAAGTGGAGAAATAAGATGTTTTTTACCCGTATTTAGAATAAAGTTAGGCAAGTTATCAGGGCCTGCTGAGATACCTATCTTTAATTTGTTAAGACCGCGTTCTATGTCTTCGGGAAATATAGCTGGTATACTAACGCAACCACTGCCACCGGAACAGTCTAGTCCCATACACGAGTTGACATTCAGTGCTGGCAATAATTCATCTAGAAAAACACTAGCGAAATAGTCCGCGAAGGCCTCGGCAGCTTCCACCCCAGTACACAAGTCACCTTTATAAGAAACACAAGGCTCAAAACCCCCCTTAGATCTAAGGCTATGTACATGACTCCAAAATTTTTGTGGACACTGTAACAAGTTTTCTTCGATATGAGTCATGTGCGATTTGTACGCTTGCGAAATACGAATCTTCAAACTGGCCCGTAACTCCGAAAATGTCATATATGTAGCGTTACATTTTGTGCTCAACCAAGCTCTGTGCAGCCTAGTTTTCCTCTGAATATCTTTTATAATATCTGCATTAAACCAAACGGGATACCTATTGCATTGTGCACGCTGCCTTTTCTTTTTTGGGACCAACAAATCAAACAATTGATAGATAATGTGAATATACTGTGAAGTTGATGAAAACACTGGATTTGACTAACCTTACCCTTTACTTTTTATTCGAGAATAAAAAGCCATAGAGTTACATAGTGTCACTACGAACAAGTACTGCTGATTATAACACCACCCTCATCGTAACCTACGGATACGTGTAATTTACTAATTGGCAAAATTTATAATTACCGCTGAAGCGACTTTGAAGTCCCGTTCAATGGTGATTCTACCCTGGAACTTTACAATAAGCAATTTCTAGATAACGCCGAGATGAGAGAGCAATTATTATAATGGCTTTGAAGAGAAATTGGTAATAAGGACAATGTTTTGTTCCGCATGTAGAGCGAAATTATAATATTTGAACTACAGGGTTTTACAGGAAACGGTGATAATAAACCGAAAGGAGGTTGTATGTGAAGTGTGTGTTTTCAGTGATGACATATGGTATTGAGACGTGGTCCTTAATTTAACTGTTGGCCATTTACGAAACCTACAGACCGAAAAAACTTGCTACCTAGATTATATGGAAAAACTCATTGTCACACAGTGGACAATGTTATGAAGAAAGCTATGTTCAGAGTTTTTATGTGCGATGGAATCCGGAACGTAGATATTCGCCGAAGAACTAGAGGCACCGACATAGCTATTCAAATTTGCAAGTTGAAGTGGCAATGAGCAGGCCACAAATCATAATTGCTCCATAATCGCTCAAAGAACCGTTAATCGATGGGGAAGAAAAGGGCTTGAGTGGAGACTACAAACTGGAAGACGCAACGTAGGTAGACCTCCCACTAGGTGGACTGACGACATCGTGAGTGTCTCGGGCATCCAGTGGATGTAGATGGCAGGCTGTCATTAAGTGTGGAGTTCCAGGGGGGGGGGGGGGGGGGGGCTATATTCAGCAGTGGGTGTCTTCTGGCTGATGATGATGAGGTACTCATATAAGAACAAATTTTACTATGGAATCAACATAATACCGACACGACATAGAAGTAGAAATACATTAGAAATTTTTGAAGATGAACCAGGCGTCCAACCAAGTAGTTGTCTTGTCCGACTCGCCGTACCCGCTGCTGCGCGATAGACAGAGATAACGCGACAAGAGTTACGCGATAGATAGAGAAGCAACTTCTAGGTTAATATAGCTGTAGGTAGTTAGCGCTCGCACGTCCTGAATTGCACTTTATTGTGTAGTAGCAAAAGTCGCTACTTATTTAAATGATTTTGTGCAGTGAATCTTCTGTACTTGTACTTATATATATTCTGTGGATAAACCTCCGCAAGTAACGCTTGATTCAAACAACTATAATAACTACTAGGTTTATAATGTATGGCCGAAAGGTTCTCGAATGGGGACCACGGACTGGTAAGCGCAGCGTAAGACGTCCACCAACAAGATTGACAGACGACCTAAAAGAGACCAGAAGAAAACGCTGGATGTAGGCCGCTTCCAACCGGCCCTTTGGAGATCGATGGGGGAGGGCTATGTCTAGCAGTGAACGTCCTATGGTTTAAATGATGATGATAATGTATCGTAAAATAGTTAATTATCTGTTCAGAGACTCTGTTCCAAGCGGTGAGCAATACCAATACCAAACATGCAAAACTCTACCTTCCGTTATCAGTTGCAAGTTTGTTGCAAACGTATTGGTTTCCAGTTTCCTTTGTCATTGAGTAGTGTCACAGAATATCTCATTCGAGAAAGACTGTGCGAACAGTCCAACCAAAATTAAGGGCTTCAATTATTTTTGTATATTAGAGGAATATACAAAAATAATTGAATATTATTGAATCGGTTTCTTCTGGGCAAGAGTGCTCCATCGTAGACCGCATCGCGCTTAACATCAGGCGAGTTGGCGGTCAAACGCAAGCCTATTTATAAAAAAAAAGGAAATTTATACACACAAGATTAATTAGATTAGTCATCAGATCCTAATTAATTAGTAAGTACCCAAAACCAAGTTACCATCAGGTGAGTCGGTGGCCAGACGTAGATCTATTCAACAACAAAAATCCGAAAGACATGGCAATTGGAATACGAGACAAAAAAATTGGGGACCTGTGATCTACACAATACCGAAAACAAAGGTAGATTTCAGCTCCCCAGTGCCTCAATCAGGATCGCTGCTAATTCCGGGCCAGAGCCTGAGGCTTGCTGGTAAACTGTGGAACGTTTCGTGTTTCAGTTGTCAAGAGACCGTACAGTTGATTTATCTTATTTTAAATTCTACTGGGGATAGTTCAGTTATATGATTACTTACGGGATATAAAACAGTGCTTCACAAATGATGTTGTTAGGTTAGGTTGGCGATGCCACAGGCAAACACACAGCAGATACACTGATACACTCGTTAAGTTGTAAAAAACCTTTTTTACGTCGGAGCTAAAAAATTAGGCACTATTTTGTCCCTAATGTAAACTGAAAAGGAAACGGCAGCTGGTTTGCTGCGATACCCAACTCATTCCGCGGGATCAGCTTGAGTTCGGACCAGTTGACGTAAGCTGCTGTTCGCCCTATGATTCTGCAGCTCACGTAACCGCCCCCTGTCATTACTGCTGAGTTCATGATGCATATGTAGTCCATTTTGTGAACAGACAGTGATTCTCAACAATTAGAGTTCACCGTGCGTCTGGAACTATCGTAATTGCCCATTGTTCCTTAATTTGTTCGTGTAGCCACATCCCCTGGTGGCAGCCAGTGGTCATTAGAAAATACCGACTTGCACTTACAATTTTACAAACAACTTTAAACCTTATAACTAGGTGGTTAGAATAGTAGTTTAAGAAGGTAGACAGTGGTAAAAGTGGTGAGGATTTAAGGGTGAAATACGTGGCGGCAACAGAGGGTGATGACAAGTTCTTACTCGCAGTTAGACGTTGTTAATTTTTATTATTGTCTAACTATTTGCAGTTATTTCATTCGTATTAGGTAGAATTAAAGTCCATTTTTAACCGACTTCAAAAAAGAAGGAGTTCTATGTTCCACTGTTAAAAAAAAAATATGTACACTGATTTCTCCTCCAATTATAAACTGATTTTAATGATTACTATTTTGTTTAATACGCATACTTCAGATGTATTCGCATATGAATTTCATAAACATTGGCTTAGTAGTTTGGTTTTGAAATCAAAATAACTGAAATATGTCATCCCAGTAAACGAAGTCAGTTTTTTAATTGATATTTACCTACATACTATTTACTTACTGAAATTGAAGCTGAAATTTTTACTGAATGGCGTAACTTGAAGGTTCAGTATGCGCAACGGAAGTAAGGAAATTTAAAAGTAAAATAATACTTGTTATCCCTGAAACAAGAAAACTAGATCTGTGGAAATCGCGTACTTTTTTGCCTCACTCCTGCAATATGTGGAATAAGCTCCTTCCTGCGGCATTTCCGAGTAACTATAACATTTAAGCTTAGTAATACCAAACCTATTACAGTTATTTAGCAGCCAAGCAATGGAATGCAAACATTGGAGTGTTTCGGATTGAATAGCAATGTATTCGGTGAAAGGGTGTAAGAAATTTTGGGTTTAAGGTTTTTTTAATTTATTTGGTTCAAAATAAAAAAAAGTTTTTTTAAAACCTTATTGTTCCACTGCTGGGCAAATGTCTTCCCTATTTGCTTCCATAAGTCTCGGTCTTCCGCCACCTCTTGCCAAACTTTCCGTAATTAGTGAAAATCGGCACGCCAGCGTTTCTTCCTTGACTGCATCGTCCACCAGGCACCCACTGTGAGACGATGCTAGCCCATCGGTCGGTCACATCTATATTAGACTATTTTCAAAACATTTTAATTTTTACCTAAATTAATTAAATTAAGAAAAAAACATGCCAATTACTACCAATATTAGTGTATTGTTTATCCAACTGGCAAGTCACATAGAAGTGAAATTACTCGTTTCAATTACAATTTTAAAGAAAGAGCTTATAAAATTTTAAATTGAAACCCAGCATAAATCAACGCCTACAGTTTCCTGTTGTATAAATGTAATCTCTGAACATGGTTTTTCCATCTAAGCTTTTATTTAATTATCTTTTTGTCACAAATATTAAGCTTTTGAGTTCGTTTCCAAATATACCTACCATCAGTGAAATTATCATGAAATGTTGGATGATGTATTTCTTTTATGAAATGGTATCTAGGTCAATGTATTAAATATATTGAATCGTCAAGAGTAGGCAGATCGATCCGCATCAGACATAATTGATCTACGGCATGGATATAGCGGGAGAGGAAATGAGACAAGTCGCATATGCGATGAGACAGATTTTATTCCATAACACTATGATTAATCACTGTTTTAAACTATCACGGTTGTTCACTACAGTTATATGATTATTTACAATAGAAAATGACTTGGGGACAAGGTATTCCGTACAGAACCCTTCGGGCACGAGGCCGACTCACACTTGGCCAAGTTTATTTATCACATCACATCATCAGCCAATTAAAGTCCACTGTTGGACCAGGCCTCCCTCATAGAGAGGGGTGTTGCCATAATCCCCACGCTGTGCAGGCGGCTTGGGCATCGCAGTACGTTCACTGTGTTAGGACGCTGCTGCCCAGCCTCCGGTGATTCTGGTCGCAGTTTTAGGACATAGCCGGGTTTATTTATATCGATAATTATTAGGTTTGAACAATTGCTGATATAGAATACTTACTGAACGAAAAACGGTGAAAATAATATATATCTACTACTTAAAACATCTTTAAGGTTTTACAAGCTCATATCAACATCTTTAGTATGTCTCCCTAAGTAATAAATCCAAGTATGTAGGCCGGCACTGAATCGCTTTCAAAGCACTGTGTAATGGTTATTTGATGGGTCTCCCGCTGTCGCTGTTGATACAAGATTGATGCCTTCAAAAATTACGACGGGTCAGGAATGTTGGGTTGCATACAGTGCGACCAACTTCACAGTGGACCTAAGTTCGGAAGCCATCACCCAGGTAAAACTTTAACATGTCAGAGCTAGTCTGGCTGTATCGAGACCTCAAAGCACTGCGTACTTACTTTAGCTCGTAACAGTTTCGAGAACTAGTATCGTTTTGTGGCACCTAAAATTAATCTTTGTGCTTTTGTGGCAAACAAGCAGATGCCTGCCTGATGGTAAACAGTTACCGTCGTCTTTGGATACCTGTACACCAGAGGCATCACTAATAAGATGTCGACCCTTTATAAGACTATTAACTCGCCTTTTGAAGAACCCCATGTTGTAGCTTCTTGGAAACACAGCGGAAGGTAGCTCATTCCACATTTTGGTGTGACTCAAGAAAGATCGTGTGAATCGCTACTGTTTTCACTGATTTATGATAATAATTTATGTGGATGAGCTTTTAGGTGGTGGTCTGGTGGTGGGTAGTACGACGATGAAACCGCGACGCCGGCATCAGATCAGATAGTTCTTCTGAACACTCCCTGTTGTAAATGGATTGCAGGTTTGCGTTGCGTTGATATCTGTTAAAGGTGCTTTAATCATTGCAAGTAGCAAAATAAGACTCAAAAAATACTTTTCTGTAGTATGTATGGGTAAAAATGTAAATAAACTGAAAATTATAATAATACAATAATAGTAGAGGAGACGTGGAAGATCGACCTTCACCGATCTGATAACCATGCAGATGGGCCGTATTTTTTATCAAATATAATTTATAAACAAATATGCCTATGATAACTTGCCTATCAAAAAGTGTTCATAGCAAGTTTTTAGCTTGGCAATCATATTTTATGTACCTACGACTTTTTGCAGACAAGCCTATATGATTGGTATTGTAATTAAAATATCTAACCTATGATATCAATTTCGATTGGTTAGCAGATCGGTGTAGTTACCCATATTGACTTACCTGTTCATATTTGCTTGCCAGGTAGCCAGGCACAGAAATGAGTAGGCAAGCCTACCTAGGCATATTCTGTGTGTTAAAAAGTAAAAACTATCAGTTGAGATAAAACTCATTCGGTTATCAAAAGAGTGAAGGTGATGAAAGAAAATTTATTAAAATTAATTAAATTAAAAATAGCTATGAACACTTTTTGATAGGAAATTATCATAGGCATATTTGTTTATAAATTATATTTGATAAAAAATACGTCTCATCTGGTTATCAGATCGGTGAAGGTCGATCTTCACCGGCTCTTAGACTATAAGATCTGTAGCGATTCTGGCTGGTGGTCATGTCTGTCACGCTTGCACGAATATTTCATCGTCTATCCTTGTCATCTGGTGCTTTATCGTTAAGTCGATTCGAAATTTGTGCACCAAGCTTTACTCAGACTAACCGTCATCCACCCGAGCTCGTGTTTTGAAATGTTAAAACGACACACGTCGTCCTCTGCTTAAAAACTCGTGAACCCATGATAATTTTCTTTGATTCTTACTTTTTCTCGACTACTGGATTGTAGGTACTCGTGTGTATATCAAGAACGGACAAAAGATGCTTTCTACCCTATATTTTTAGGACAATTGGGTCTTATGCCGCAAGGCGCTGTTGTAGTTCACAACCACAGAAAAAAAAATGTTTAAAATAGAACGGCTGACAAGTCCTTTTTGTAAGAAATTTGTTGTAGCCATTTGCACCCATGTAAACGAAACGTGGGTCATTCAAAATCAGTTAGCAACTGTGACGCAGAGCTCACCGCGTTCATCTAAGTAATAATGTTCAGCCAAGGTTCTGTCACAATACCTGGCGACAGATTTTCTTTCTCATTTCCTTTTTATTTACTTCACTTTTATATGTTCGCAACATTGTTCTAGAAACTTCGAAGAAGAATGCCGTTAAATAGGCATTTACAAAAATGCAGTCAAATAACTAGTCATGTGTCAGTTATTGTTATGAAACAAAAATATAATTATTGTTCATTTTGGCTGTTGATCTGTTGGAAGCGATATTCGTTTACATTTTCACTGATGACTTGCAACACAGACTTAGAGTCTAGAATAAGCTCATGATACCACTTACCGTGAGCGTGGCGCATTTAACCAATACCTACATTAAAATATTTATAGTTTTTAACTAAAATACACGCTTTAGTAACACTTTAAATAGCGAAACAAAATACAGAGACACATATCGGAAATACACAAAACTCTTTCAGCTAGATCGTTCTACCAGTACCATTCACGCCATTCCAATTTCGTCCTCCTGTCCCTGGTCTGACCATATTGATGGTACAAATTATTATATTGTCATCTGGATTACATATATTTACTTGCAAAGTTTTAAATCGATACAACAATTAGTATAGTAAGTTAAAATCGACTTTCAAGATTTGATTACATTATTATTTAGCTTAGCTAGTTGGCTACTTAATTAGTTGTTTAGTTGGTTAGTTGGCTATATAGCTAGTTAGTTAATTAGTGAAGCTAAACATGAAGCGTGTAAAAACTAAAACATTTGCTAGAAAATCCCACATCTCGGGAGATTACCAGGAATAATAAGCCCTTGTTCAGACTAAGCTTCTTAGTCTCGAGCATCGGCGCAAAGTTTCTAGTCTATCGGGGTTTTTATCGGATACATTTTGGAGAGTGCGCATCAGATCTGCATGATTTAAATCCCTCCTGTCCTTTTTTCTATCGGACTGCCAGAGCGGGCACGAAAAATCTACACCGCTTTATGGTTGACATTCCGAAAATCCGTACGAAGCACTTTGATTCCACTTTCATTGTGCGAACTGCTAGTATGTGAAATGCGCTGCCTGAATGGGTGTTCCCCGAAAGTTACAATCTGGGTGTTTTCAAGTCAAAAGTGAATCGGTTTCTTCTAGGCAAGCGTGATCCATCGTAGGCCGCATCATCGCTTAACATCAGGCGAGTTGGCGGCCAAGCGCAAGCCTATTTTCTATTTTACAAAAAAAAAGCATCCTAGGCCCCAGGAACAAAAAATACTCTCACGAAACCCTACAATCGATGTTCAAACAATAATTTCGCAGAATGTTTTGAGTAATGTACACGCAAGAAAATTGCATCGCTGGTTCATGCGAGCGATACACATTAAGACGTGACTCATTAGTAGGTGGGGTTTTAGAGCTTAATTATATTTTTTGTATTGTATGGCGTGTTTCTGCCAATACGATGGAGATGGAACTGAAATATGCAGCGTGCTAGTTGAAGCATTAATCCAACTTACGACAGGCCAAAGACATGCAACGGGGAACTTGCAGAGTCTATTCTGATGATCTGTCGTCTGTGGTTGAAAATGATACCCAGCGCACTCGTTCATTGATCCGATAAGTTTGGGCTTCATAATGATTGAACAATTAAATCGACGCGAACGAATTTATAACCTCTTTTATTTATTTGCATTATTATTTTGGTAGTCATCATCATCAGCCAGGAGATGTCCACTGCTGAACTTAGGCCTCCCCTAAGATAGATATTTGCCGTGGTAAGGTTGTGGAAGGAGCTCCCGATTTTTTTTTTTGCCGAGATGTCGTTTTTCATCTGGGATCTACTAAGTGGTGATTTTCGTCTAATAGTAATAAAACCTATGATGTTTAATGTTTTCTGTTTTTTTTTTTTTATGTTAATCATAAGATACACTCAGAAAACTCAGAGTCACACAACGGGCAAAGGAGAGAGATAGCTCTCTCCATTGCTCGTTGTGTTCAGAGTCAACTGTGATCAGAGTTTTTATCAAGTTATCAGCACGACCGCTCCGTTCGAGCGCCTCCAATCGAATCCTCTAGGTGTTCTTTTTTCGTTTCTTTCAAATTTTAAAATTATGAAAATATAATCATAGTGGTCTGTAAAAGTAAAAAAAAAGGTTTAAATATAAATTAAAATAAGGTTGAATGAGAGATGAGGATGATGATGGGAAAAGATATACTACAATGTTTGCTTTAGAACCAGTTGCCATTATCTTTTCTCTCTTGATCAAAATAGGTAATACCTACATATTATGTAGGTACCTACAAAGGTTTGCTCTAACTTGCCGGGCGACGTGGGTGAGTGGGAGAGTACCCTTTCAAAGTTTCATTGCCGTACAGTTTTCAAAAGACCAACTGCAATGGTCTTGTTAGTAGAATTCTTGCTGTAGCACTTTCTTAACTCGAACACTTTTCGTAGCTCCGGTACTTTCGTAGCCCCGGTAGAGCTACGGAACTATTCTGGCTACGGTATTGTTCATAGTTAGGTATGGCCTTTTACGCCAGCACATATGTATTGTGGTGTTAAAAATGAGAACAACCTTTTACTAACTTTAAAAAAGTACAATACGCAGATAATAGACTAAACTGAAAATTCAATACCACAGCTTTTTGTCGTGAAGACTTTATGAAAAAGTTCGAAAAAATATTTTTTGACATCGCAAAACTTTGCATCTATCTGTTTTATTGCAGCATCTTGGAAATATTTTATCAACAAAACTTTAAAGTAAGAGAAAATTCAGTTTCATTTCGTTAACGTTTGCACTATTTTTTCTATATTTTAGCCTTATTTTCGTAGATGCATTCGGAATTTTCTCCACTCAAGTTCATTTATTTCCCCTCAGTTATTGGTTCTTCGAGCGATGTTTATTTATTATTTACTAGTGCTGTACTAGTGCCCGCGACTTTGTACACGTAGATTTTCTTATACACTTTCAACCCTTTTTTTCTCGCTTAATACGGCCCTTGCACAAAATAACATAGCCCATATATACTTCAATCTGGTTATAGCTAAGTATACTCGTGAAAACCGCATTTAAATCCGTCCAGTGGTTTAGGAGATGTGCGTGGACAAACAAACAAACAGACAAAAATTCTAAAAACTGTCTTAATGTACGTCCGTAGCTGCTTATTTTAAGACACCCTGTGTGTTTTTTATGGCTCATAGATATAGGAATCGAACATTACGATTTTTTAACTAACCATTTTTGTTTAAATAAATTATTATCTTGGATTATGTGGCTACCAAATTTTATAACAGGTGGCCAAGGTATGTTCAGCAAAGCCTTGACGTAAGTTGATGATAATGATAATGACCTATCATAAGTTATATGGTGATGCTGATATATGGCAATTTTAGATCAGCTACTTAGCATATACAGCTCGATAAAGGGACGAAAGATTTTGTCGTGGTGCGCATGCTAGCCCGGCTGGTACGCCCAGGCGAAATTGACTCCCACACAAAGAACTACAACCCACCACCACCATATCATGTGCTCCACCATAGCACAAGACAAAGAGAAGTGGGAAAATAAAATGTGGACTTTGCCCAGCGGCGGGAAAGTGACGGCTGAAAATAAATGTGCTTGCATGTAATTGTCATAAATTTTAAGTTTTCTTAGATTTTAATCAGGCTTTTATGCATACAAAAACCTTATTGATAGGTAATAAAAACGTTTCTTTTCTTTTATTTGCGTCCAAGCTGTTATCGCCAAATTAAACTCGACTATAATCTTTTTCAATGATTTTTATTAACTCTCACCAGGATAAGGTCCGTTTAACACTTTGTCACAAAAAAACTTTCGTCTTTATTTCGCGATAAAGCCATCAAGTGTCGTTAAGATGAAGTCGTTCCGTCCCCAAGTCGACAGTTACAGAGGCCAATCTAAATTAGAAAGAGTAATTTAAAATGATTTATTAAGATTGCCAAGTTGTGAGCCTAAAAGTTAAGTAGGGATTACTTTGGCTATTTAAGAGGTTAGTGAGATTCGTATAAAATCAGCCATTTTAATGTTTTTATAACTATTTAACACTTCACTTCCAATGGAAAGAAATAGAGCCAGGGGGCAAAGTCTAGTTAATAGCAGCGTTTTACCTGAAATAAAACGCATATTAAAATACTTACCTAACTGGAAGCTTTATATTGAGAGAGCATTACTATTTCCGTCGGTTTACCAGCGTTTGACGTCCTTTTTATCCTGTTGTAACCGGAACTCGACAGGTGGCGCCACCGTAGTAGCTGCGCGCCATTTTATTTTCTTGAAATACTGCGCGCTCTTTGGAATCATTGGCTCAGTTTCCACCAGGCAGAAATTAAAGTGTAAGCTTCCAGTTAGGTAAGTATTTTAATATGCGTTTTATTTCAGGTAAAACGCTGCTATTAAATAACTTGACCGTAACTGGAAGCTTTATATTGAGAGCCTGTTTGTTTTCGCCTGGTGGCGCCACCTATAGTAGCGATTTTTTATTATAATGTTCAATTTTAATCATAAAATCTAACGCCAATGTGAGCCTTGTTAATAAATATATATACTTGAGGTCCTCAAGCAATTGCTTTATTGTATGATTACGATAAGTGAATTAATAATGAATTAATAATTATTAATTAGTGAATAAACGAATAAATAGTAACGGCATTACTATAAATGTAAATGTTTTCCCAGTACAGGGGCCTTACGACTAACTCTTAACGCGGACTTGAATTAGCCCTGAAACAACGCAGTTCGCAAAATCACGTAAGCTTGAACCTTAAAGCGCCGAGATATGGTTTGCGAGCGCGCAACATTTCTAATCACTTAACCAGAATCTCTTAAATCAGGTAGTCGTAAGACCACCCACAGATTTGATTTAAGTAACTGTATCGAGAAATAACACCGATATTAATCTTGGGCATAAAGCAAGTTATCGTGGTTATTCGGATAGAAAAGCAAAAGTTATCGCCGTTGGTAAAAACATACACATCAATATTTTAGTTATTAATTAATAAAACTATAAACAATGCAATTGTTTTCCCTGATCAACTGACTGTAAAAATTGTTAGTCACATAATGTTTTTATACATCAATACACATACACGTCACATTGCATGACATGTTGACATTTGACATAATTATGTCATTAGGTTATTCTTCACATAATTTATGAAACATTTTTTCTGATCAACAGATATCTCATAGCAAGATGTTGTCTACCGAAACAGTTTCGTTGTTGACTCATAGGTATGACCAATCATTTATAGGAAAAAACTGAAGCCAGCTTCTTTCCTAATAGTTTTTACCTAATATGCTATCACTGTGCTGAGGTAGCAAATTCTCTGACTTGACCGTTTGTTGTATACAACGTTATCGATCATGTGGATTAGTCACATTTCCGACAACACTGAATCTTAATCTTTTTATCATTATCTGAACAGAGTTGAGTTATAAATATATCGGTCTATTCTTAATTCATTATCTTAGCTACAACATTTTTATTCAGCGAGAGTCTTTTCAGTTGGTACAAAAAGAATTTGTTTGATATAAGTAATAGGTAACTATTAGAATATAGATAAAGAAATTATACATTGCGAGGTTAACTGACTTGATGTTTCAGACTTGCAATGAAATGAGATGAGAGCGCTCATTCTTCTTGTAATATCATAATAATTAATGAATGCTCTAAGGACCAGTACAATTTATGGTTATTTTAGCGAGTAAAATCCATTATTCGTAATTTTAGAAAAACTTACGGCAATGTTTATGTTCACTTATTTGGTTTACCCTTACGTTGCTAAACTTCGAGAATTATGTTCTTGACTTTCGGATTTGTGTCCGGGCGACGTGTGAACATGACGTATGACAGTTTATTATGTGGTTAAAGATATTTACTATTCTCATAAGGAAATACATTTCACTTACATGAGAATATAACTTAAATATAAAATAAATATTGTTGTCGTCGTACATTAGAGGGTAGGTAAAACTATATTTTCAATATCGGGCGGTCTGTTCGCTAAACACGGCCAGCACGGCGTGGGCGGCGGCGACCAGTCACTCACGGGCTTGCTAAATGTAAACATGATGTGGATCGAGCGTGCCTGGAAGTGGCTGAGCGTACTTTGCACATGGTTTAGAATGAACGGAGCATAATGCGTCACGAAATACTGAGGGCGCGTGCAATAGTGCTTGACAATCTTTTATTTCATCATAGTAAATCACTACATAGTATAAAACAAAGTCGCTTCCCTCTGTCTATCCCTACGTATGCTTAGATCCTTAAAACTACGCAACGGATTTTGATGCAGTTTTCACTGTCAGGTAGATAATTTTTCACGGAAGGTTTATATATATAATAAAACATATACCCGTGCGAAGCCGGGGCGTGTCGCTAGTATATACATGAACTGTATATACTGTATATTACATGAACTGTAGTGAACAATGCTACCACTGTGATTACCCATTTCGCAACCACTATTTTCTAACTAAGCCAGCAGCTAGTGCAATGTAGATATTGTGCCAGAGACCATTGCAACAAATAAGCTAAGTTTGATCCCCGTCTGCTCGGAAGTTCTTCGGTGGTAATAAAAAGGTTTTGAGTCAATTACCGTTTCAGCAGCTAGACTCGTTACGAATTTTGTGTTTCCATTACAGTGCAAAAACATTCTCATTATGGAACAACAAATATAACAATATTTAGGAGCCCTACTAATCTTTGTAACTTTGTGTTTATTCTAGGCTGGAGTATATTTCAAAATTTAAGGTTTACCTTATTTTCACATTGCATTGTATGCGTTCATCGTGAACGTACGATTTATTGTATTAAATGTGGCGGCGGGCACACAATATATATCAGCGGGTGCAACAGCGACTGGGCCACACACCCACTTTTTAAATTTAAATTATACTAGACTTCACTCACGCAATTGAGCTGAATATTTTAGTTTATATATTCAACCACACTTGGTAGATTTTATCAAGGAGTGAACATGCGTATGCGGCTTCTCCTTGAATTGAATAAAATATACCTACAGTTTAGAAATATAATATAAACATTTTCGAACTGTAGAAATACACATTCGATAGTATAATTAACAATAAGTACATTGAGCGGCTTAATTGCCTAAGCTAATCTCTTTTAGCTTGCCTTGGCTGTCAACGTTTTTATTACATTTGGGCTACCCAATTAGTAAGAATTGAATTGGTTTTTGGGGCTCTGTTTAACTGAGTAACAGATACATTGTCTTGGCTATAAATGAGAAAAAACAATAAATGATTTACCTTTTAAGCTAGTACGCTCCTTGAGAACGCATTATTGGACATCAAACAGTCCAAGTAGGGGTAAAAATAGCTTGAAAATTCCTTTCATAATAATATTCTTGATATTACAAGAAGATTAATTATAATGGCACTTAAATTTACTGGTGCTCCCATTGCCTTCCATTGTTGGATAGCAAAACCTATCTCACTTTTTAGCTGACCTTAATGCCCACACCTTGGGGTGGCGATTACGAGTATTTGTGCCAATGAGCGACAAAATGACAATACGAAAAGGTCTTGCCTGTAGTAACATAATTATTTTCTATGTATATGAATACTATTCATACTAGGCGGTACATACGCTTCGCGGAGATTGAGAATCTTCGTTGTGCGTCCTAAAATTCACTTTATTTCATAATTTTGTTGTGAAAGTACCATTTTCCATTAGTCTCTGAATTGAATTGTGTTCAAAAAGACAGGCACATAATGAAATGGCGGCTTCTTACTAGCATGCGCGTACATGCTGTATTTATTGCTGAATTCAATACAATAGAAGTGAAACAGAATTAACGATTGACAGGCTTCAGAGAAACCTAAAATACTTATAACATGGTCGCGAGCCGCTGTTGTGAAACTACCCTTTCCATTACAATAGTGAAATGAATGTTGCATCGATTGCTCGATTCAATAAAAGATGGTAGTTTACAACACAATATACACCCCGCGAGGGTGGTTTGTTAACAACACACGAGTGCATGTGTATCAATTTCCTAATTCAATGTAAGGTTGCAGTTTACAGCAGGACATTCACCCCGCGAGGGTGGTTTCATGGTTTGCTATAAGCTCATAAATGCAAATGTATCGATTGCTTGCTTCATGCAAGATGGTAGTGAGCAATTTGTCATTTACCCCATCAAGGTGCGATTGCCTTGTGCAACGTAAGATTATTGTTTGCAAAATAATTTGAGTTTACAACACAATAGACACCCCGCGAGGGTGGTTTGTTAACATCACATGAGTGCATGTGTATCAGTTTCCTAATTCAATGTAAGATTGCAGTCTACAACATGACATTCACCCCGTGAGAGTGAGATTGCATGGTTCAACGTAAGATTGACGTTGCAAAATAATTTTCACACTGTGTGGGGTGGTTTATTACAAGCAAGGAAAGACACTACATATTTCGATTAAAAACTGAAAATACTTGTAAATATCATTGCTTGTGTAAAGATTTTCACAAAAAAAAAAAAGCAAGTTAGCACGTAAAGGAACCGTTGGCTTTGAACATCTCTTTGCACCACGCGAGAGGCGTTGGTTAGTATAGTTTTTATTGTAATAATACGTATCTTACAAAATGTTTGTCATGACAACAGCAGTTACGAATGTCTTTATAACAAAAACGTTTTACTTAAGTATTCGAGAATGCCACAGTAGCATACGATTTTTCAGCGTACTTGCTAGGTGATAAGGTCTCATGTTTTTCCCTTATCGTTTGTTTGTAGTCTGTGAAACGGAGTATATTATATCTCACGTCAGACTAAGAGTTACACCTAGACGCTGAACACAAGTATGGTCTTAAACTTTTCTGAAATAAAACTTAAATTAACTTATAGTAGGTGTATCAAATAAATTCTTCATTTTTCAATGTTCATACTCGAGTTATTTGTATGATTCGTAGTCTTAAATGATTGATACACTGTTACACATGCATTATCGAAATGGTTCGAGTAAAAATGTTTGCAGAACTCACCCATTTCCTCCAATAGTTTTGCCATCCATGTTTGGCTGGCAACAGCACGTCTTGAGGTCGAGACGTTCTTACTAATTACTGGAAAGAAAGCCATGTTAGATGGGAAATATACTTATTTAAAAATTCTTCGACGTTATTAACACTGGTATAAGGCTTGATAGCCTTTTAGCTAAATTTCAAATATAAATCGAACGGCAAAAGCCGTTAAAAATAAATATTACAATTTTACACAAAATAAATTTTTATGTGGGTACAGCATAAAATTCAATTTATACTTATTATATTATTAGTTAGATAATACTACACCACTTTTTATTGTAATATTGCGTATCACTTGCAACACGAGTAGAGCCCAGCTAGGGCTGCTACGGAGATGTTGCTTCGACGAAAATTGAAACGCCAATGATTCCAAAGAGCGCGCAGTATTTCAAGAAAATAAAATGGCGCGCAGCTACTACGGTGGCGCCACCTGCCGAGTTCCGGTTACAACAGGATAAAAAGGACGTCAAACGCTGGTAAACCGACGGAAATAGTAATGCTCTCTCAATATAAAGCTTCCAGTTACGGTCAAGTTATTTAATATGCTGACCAAGTGTCAAACGAGCTCGGCACGAAAATCTCGCACGCGATGTAGCAAGCTGGGCGTCAGAGATGGAAGCAAATTTGTCAGCATCTACTGCAGGATTGGGAGCATCACGAAGCTTAACAGTAAGGAAACGAACTGAGGAGGTCTTTTTCTACTAGGACACTATATTACATTACACTATACTTATAAATACGTGTTAATTAAGTTCAGCCCTAAGGTTGGTAATAACCTTATATGTACGCCACTAATGTCTGATAACATACGTCCATCAAACACTTGAATCAAACTCTTTCTCCAGCAGAAGGATCATGACAGGCTGATAATAATGATGGCGATGATGAATGGGTCCACAGAAAAAAATTTGTTTAAATTAGAAAGGCAGAAAATTAGCAACTGTGACGCGGAGTTCGACGCGTTGATCTAAATAAGAATGTTCAATCAAGGTTCTGTCGTAATGCTTGGCGACAGATTTTCCGTCTTATTTTCTTTCTATTTATAGTCTAAGAGCTAGCAACATTTTTAAGAGAGAATTTCAGGTAGGCCAGTTTTTAGATATGCTATCTCTCTCACTCCCCCGGACGTCATACGGGCTATCTGGCTGGCGGTAGTGGTTGCGTTCATCAGTGCGCATCCTACCTGTACAGTTAAAATGTAGATTTTTCAAATCATTTTAAGAAGTTTTTTTTCTGTTTTATTATTTTTATGGAACTTTTTGCAACATGAATCTATTATTGTCAGACATTTTTATTGTTGTTTAAACTGTGCCAGACGTTTTTTTTTCAAAATATTTCAGTATGGCTGAAATTTTTATATGATGTTATTTAAGTATCTACAAACCTAAAATTAATCTGCCAAACAATAATTCGATTTTGCTTGGTCTAGAAATAGTACAGAGAAAGAATTAAAAACTATTGAATGAATGTGTGAATTAATATAGTATGAAACTAATTATTTATTGTTGTACAAAATTAAGATAATGATCAATCTCAGGTATGAAAAAAAAATTTTTTTTAATCCATTATTGTATCACAAAAACGGAGGCATCTTGATAAACATCATCATCATCTTCACTGCTGTCATTTTCATTGTTGAAATTAATTTTAGATAAATTACGATATTTTGTCATTAGTGCTGTTACAATTTCTGTAATATCCATCAGTGTCATTAACTTCCTCCGGTAACTGTACACTATCATATTTCAATTTAAAATTTACACGTATTTGTAAAAGTTCATAACATTTTTTTTATTTATCTTCTACAAAAGTTTATATTTTTCCATTTATGTCTTTACAAAAAACACATTTTAATTTTTCACTAGCCATTGTAACAAAATTTTGTTAAAAACATAAAAAATAACAGCAACGGATACACCAATGTGACTAAATTGACGCCATCTTGACTACAAACAGCTGCTGTCGTCTATCTCGCTTGCGCAGCTAACACGTGATTGTCTGTTCTATTCCAACATGCCCAATCACTTTTAAATATTAGATCGGTCTGGCTGAAGGTTTAACAATCGAAGCATTGTTTAGCAAATTAATTTTAGGTTTGTAGATACTTAAATAACATCATATAAAAATGTCAGCCATACTGAAATATATTGAAAAAAATTATAATTTGCGTCTGGCACAGTTTAAACAACAATAAAAATGTCTGGCAATAATAGATTCATTTTGCAAAAAGTTCAATAAAAATAATAAAACAGAAAAAAAACTTCTTAAAATGATTTGAAAAATCGATATTTTACCTATACAGGTAGGATGCGCACTGATGAACGCAACTACTATAGTCTATTAAATGTAAGTTGATTGAAATGAAGTTTGTCAAAATCTTCGATTAGTGCTGGGACAATTCGGACCAAATCGAGAATAATGTGTGTCTTTAGTTATCGACTGGAAGTGTCTTGCACGAATAATATTTTTAAACCAATCTATATTTCTGTTGTAGTACTATTATGATGAGACTTTAGGATAATGAAATAAAACAGAAAAAGCAAGTAAACATTTTTGTAATATAAATAAATCTATTGTTTAATCTAATGGTGTACATTCCAAATCAGTGTCATGATCATCATCAGCGTTAGAGTCACTTGAGAAATCCTGCAGATTAATAATAAATGCTATTCAATCAATAGTCAGTCTAGTATGCTATTCTAGTAGTCAGTCTTTGGATAAAGATGCTTCGTTCCGTAAAATTTACTAAGACAGTTGCTAGTAATTCGATATTATTATACTATATACAAAAGGTTCTAGGTTTACAAAAAAATAGTACGTTATCTGTACGAGTTTTGTACTTCGATAGTACGCAGAGGAAATTCTGAAAAAACATTAAAAGAAATACTATTTAATTCACACAGCAAAATAAAACGATCTATTTTACATTTATCGATTTACCACGTCCCTAAATTTTTTGTCAAGTTGACGTAACCTTGTTATGACAGAATGGAAAAATATGGCTATAGTATTGTGATAATCCACACTAAATGCAGTTCCGTTTTAAAATTCAAATATACTTTTACTATTTATATGTACATCACTTGTAGTTCATAATAGTTTAAGACGCAGAAAACCAGTGATCTTTGTGTTACAAGTAAATGCAATTCGCCAGACGTTATTACAAAGACATGCCCTGAAATGTCGTCAGCTGTCGTTTCAATCAAGCTACATTTAAAGGAATATACCGCCAGCCAGATAGCCCGTATGACGTCCGGGAGAGTGAGAGAGATAGCATTTCTAAAAACTGGCCTACCTGAAATGCTTGTTTTCCCGACGTTGCTAGCTCTCGTACCATTACTTCTCTTTTATGTGAATGGGACCTATAAAATTAAAGTGTCAAAATTAAGAAATTATAAAATGTCATCACTGTTCTAGTGGTTCAGTAAAAAACGAAAGTAAAATACTAAAGTTATTACAAATCTTGTAATAACAAATTAAACACTTTTAGAACGGACTCGTCGAGGCGCACACTTTCCGGTCAGTTAGTTATAAGCCAAACCTAACTTCTTCCAGGTAGGGTTTCGTATTTTACAGTGCGTGAAGCGTTTCTTTATCTAGTGGACCCTAAAGGCAAACTTTACGCATAATTATGGTATCGCATTTAAATAATTTCAGTCGCTTCATTGATTAATAAAAAAGAAGATACGTTACTTTTGGTCTCCGTACCGAACCTTTTATCAAGTAAAGCTGTGGGAGGTGTAAAAATAGAATATAATAAGGCTTTTTAAATGTAATCTAAAGGATTTTGTGTTTAAAATGATTAGTCGTTACAGTTGTTGTTTACATAGAGCATTCAATAAAATAAGTGGAAACATAACACACTTTAAAATACTACATATAATATTACTTACAATTATAATAAGCCATAAACAAATATATAGCTAGTGTATGTTTTTAGGGTTCCGTACCCAAAGGGTAAAACGGGACCCTATTACTAAGGCTCCGTTGTCTGTCCGTCTGTCCCTCCGTCTGTCGCCAGGCTGTATCTCATGAGCCGTGACAGTTAGACAGTTGAAATTTTCAAAGATGATGTATTTCCGTTGCAGCTATAAAAACTAATACAAAAAAATTGAATCAAATAAATATTTAAGGGGGGGCTCCATACAACAAACTCGTTTTTTGCTCGTTTTCGCTCGACATTGATAACGGCAAGAGATAGACGCTTGAAATATTCACAGAATATTTAGTTATACACATTAAAAATAAATTATTAAAATAAAATTAATATTTAAAACGTGATATTTTGCCGTTTTTATAGAAAAAGGTACAGAACCCTTCGTGCGCGAGGCCGACTCGCACTTGGCCAGTTTTTAATGTTTGTAGGAATATGCTTGCGTTTGACCAACTCGCCACATTTATTGACAATTATGTTTATACCTACTAATAGAACTGATAGATTGTATAACTATCTGAATAATTCTAGTTAACATATCCAATATAGTTTTTCATCAACGGCAAGTCAAAAAGTTTGCGGTTGGAAAAAGAAGTTTGCCGGTCTAATTATGATAATATTATATCATGTAACCACCTGACTGAAAACAATACTGTGGCAAAAAACTTTTAAAATACGATTAATGCCTACGATAATTCAGCTAATAAAGTTTTTCTACGTTCAATTTGATAAGTAAATGTGAGTTCTAAAGCTTGCCTATAACATAGGCATATTAAGTAACTTAACTATTTAAAAAATTTAGTAAAATTTAAGATATATTATCTTTAATTCAGAACTAAATAAAATGGACACCGCTTTATGGTTGATATTCCGAAAACCCGTACGAAACGCTTTGATTCTATTTTTTTTTTGAGACCTGCTTGTCTGTGGAATGCACTGCCTGAATGCGTGTTCCCTGGTAGTTTCAATCTGGGTGTCTTCAAATCACGAGTGAATCGGTTTCTCGTAGGCAAGCGTGTTCCATCGTAGACCGCATCATCGCTTAACATCAGTCGAGTTGGCGGTCAAACTCAAGCCTATTCTTAAATTAAAAAAAAGAAACTAAATACAAGTATAAATAGTTTTTTATAACTTCCTGTAAAAGAGATGTTTATCTTTAAACGACTGAACAGCTTTTCCTGAATCATAATTAAAACAAGTCACTTTTAAAACAAAAACAAACTAAATCAAAATCAGTTCAGCCGTTTGCAAGCTACGATATCTGTCTGTGTCATCGTATAGCTCCCAAACGGATGATCCTATTTTGATTTAGTTTTTTAACTGATTTCAAAAAAGGCGGAGGTTGAGGCCATTTTATGGTTGACATTCCGAAAATCCGAACGAAGCACTTTGATTCCACTTTCATTGTGCGATCTGCTAGTATGTGTAATGCGCTGCCTGAATGGGTGTTCCCCGATAGTTACAATCTGGGTGTTTTCAAGTCAAAAGTGAATCGGTTTCTTCTAGGCAGCGTGATCCATCGTAGGCCGCATCATCGCTTAACATCAGGCGAGTTGGCGGCCAAGCGCAAGCCTATTTTACAATAAAAAAAATGTTCCACTGTATATATTTATATATATATATATATATATATATATACACAGTTGATATGGGTTTATATATATATATACTAGCTGCACCCGCTTCGTCCGCGATTTCTTAAAAAAATAGCCTATGTCCGTCCTCATGATACATACATACCATCGCCTCGTAAAATTTTATAGAGATCGGTTAAGCCGTTTAGCCATGATTATGTAGCAAACAGACAGAGTTACTTTCGCATTTATAATATTAATGTGTTTTTAATGTATGTTCACCGATATATCCGCCAACTGTTAAAACTATTTCAAAAAAATATCTTATATCTTTTGTTCGGTAGTGTATATTTCCAATTTGGTCCCATTGTCATCAAGTCACAGGCCCGGTGGCTCAGTTGGTAGTGAACCTAACTTCGTGTGGTCATTTTACGATTTGTTTTTGTTTTTATTTGAAAGGTGACTTTATCGAGAGTGTTCTTAGATATGATTCAAGTATTCAGTTCAATAATTTAAAGATTATCAGATCTTTTGCCGACAGCCATTAAAAAAAATTGCAGCTCCACGGACTCTGGGGTCCGTGCCGTTTGTCAATTTATACAATTTAATTTGTCAATTATTGCTTATCTATATATATAAAAGAAAGTCGTGTTAGTTACACTATTTATAACTCAAGAACGGCTGAACCGATTTGGCTGAAAATTGGTGGGGAGGTAGCTTAGAACCAGGAGACGGACATAGGATACTCTAAAAACGGCTAGACCGATTTTGATGAAATTTTGTGTTCCTGGAGCGGGTCATAGTAGCGAGGCCGAAGGCCGAGCTTACACCCGTGCGAAGCCGGGGCGGTCGACTAGTATTACATAAAGACTCTTTTATTTATATAAACTTGATTGTTCAATGTGTACCGTTTGCAAAATATGATTCGCCAAAAATACCAGTCAGTTTTTTTACCGACTTCCAAAAAAGAGGAGGTTCTCAATTCAACTTTTTTTTTAAATATTAGTTACCTCATAACTTTCCACTGGGTCAACCGATTTGGGTGATTTTTTTTTGTTTGAAAGCTGGTGCTTTCCTTGTGTCCATTTCAATTTGGTCCTGTTCTGTCATTTTTATGAAGTCGGTTTTTTTTATTGATAATTATTAAGGAGAGAAATTTGTTCCCGATCTTGCTTCAAGCAATGATTCATATCACGCTATTAAAATAAAGCTCAAAACCACTCGTAACTCATCAATGTGTCTCATAAGACACTAGAATTACATTTTAGATTGTAAATCACCGCGTGTCTGTAATTACACTGTACTCATACACTGTAATTACTCAATTTACAGCGCGTAATAATTATATTGCTCGTAACAAAGGGAGCTTCAGCCGACTGCAGTTATAAAGCCGCACTCAGCAGCCATAGTTAGTATTTTTTTACATATTTGAAGATTAAAAATAAATGATAGTTAAAAAAAAACCTTACAAACACGCTTATAGCATTGTCATCGGTCCTTGATAAGTGTAAAAAATTTCAATTTAATTCGACGTTTTGAAGTAGTTGAAAATCCAGTTCAAAGATTCCGAAGAGAAAACTCAAAAAAAAACGAACAAAATGTATTATTTTCGCTTAAATAAAACATAATAGCCAAAACAGTAATTTAATTTATATTTGAAGTGTTGTTACATACTTTAGGATATACTATTTAGGTCTATACATAATTTCTTTTTTTATTCATAATTTTTTAATACAATATTTATCGGCGCTCGGGACGTAAACCCGGAGCGCGCAGGTTCGAATACTGCCAGTCGACAACTTTTTAAATCGTCTGTAACATTTAAATTTTGCTTTATAATATATTTATCATTAAAATGTTAAAATTGTGCGACTAAGATTTATACCTTTGGCTGGTGAGCACGGCCTTAAGGCGCCCTTTGTTATTAATATTACCATTATTAACGCATAGTAAATAATTTTTAATCTATTGCAACGCGTTTAATGTTGAAGTGGGTTTTTTCTGCTTGTTATTCAACCTGCATATAAAACTATAGAAGAAGAATGGATGGGTAATATTAAGGCCTCATCAAACATTGTACAAACACCAATCAAGACATTCCACAAACTTTCCAGGGGCTGTGAACCCCAGGACGCTTATCGAATTTCTACAAGTTTTTTTCTAGGTTTATATAAAACGATGCTATTCACGCCCGCTTTATTATTCGACATCAAAATTTCTAAAATATTTAATTACTACCCTCAATGCTCCGTACCCTCCAGCGACCCAATTTAAGTTCCCCAAGGGTTTGTTTTCGAGATTCCGAATCGTATTCGACAAACATCCGAAAGTTATTAAGCCCTTAAACACTTCCAAACACACTTTCTCTCGGACAAACTCGATCCATTTGTGGACCTAAAGGATAACTTCCACTGAATTCGCAGGGCTTTAATTTAAACAGTTATAATGGCACAAATAACCTCGACAATTAATATTGTGGAGCAAATAAAACGATGTGAATATAATACGGATCTGGTGCGAACATGAAAAATACGTGATTACTAATGTTTAAGAATGTTAAAAGAAAACGGCTGAAGCGTTTCAATAACAAAGCTGTTATGAGCCTAAAATGCAATAATTGTAAAAAAAAACGCATAAAACTGTCACACTGACGTGTCACCGTCACGAGGTGGGGTGATGAGATGTTTCCATGATACCTACTAGTAGGTTCATGGGTGTTTCATAGCCGCTGCAGGTAAGACTGCATATCTTCTGCTAGTATCGTTGCAGCAATGTTGTTACTGCTCACAATCTCTCCCTGAACCTTTATCTCTAGTTAATAAGCTAACTACTTTCCAGCAAATATGGAGTTATTTCTCAACCACCGGGTATAAGATACCCCACCTCATACACGTAGGGTTAAACACTTTTAAGCAACTTTTACGTCGCTTAAAACCTTACAGCTACAGAACATCGACTATAGCTTAAAAACAACTTAAACATAACTACAACACAACGCTTATAGCTTCTGAACAACTGTCATAACGAGTATATATACCACAAACTTTATCGACTACAGTAAACGCGTTACTAATTCTTAGCACGTCTGGAGGCAACTTAATAGGTAATATTTGGCTTAATTTGGGTTCAGAGTTCCTCAAACAAAACGCTCTGTAAGCAACTACGTGACAATACACTCTTGAACGATGTTTGGCTTGAACCAGGATAAGAGTTGAATCAAGACTCAAGAGTTAAACTGCTTTGTAGAATGCGATGTGCAAACTTTTGTAACCGTTTTTGAGGTTAGAGATTTTTCCGTTGCTTTTTCTTTTTAACTTCCAAAAGGCCAAAATGTCCCGAATATTTATTATTATTTATTTTATGTTTATTACCTCAGAACTTTCGACAGGGTGAACCGATTATGACGTTTCTTTTTTTGCTTTTATTGATTACTTTATTTAAAAAAATCTTAAAATTAATATTATTAAAATACATTATATTTATATCTTTTGAACCGTCATAGATAACCAGTTGAAATTTTCACAGAATATATAATTAAATAATATGAATAAAAAATAAGTAAAAAGGAAGTGGAATGTGTAAATATTTTTCTTCTTATTCTAATATAAAAACGGTAATACTTACAAGCGTAAATAAAACTGTATCAAAATTGGTTCAGGTATTACGATGCCACAGACAAAAGCACAGACACACACGATAAACTAATAACTCCCTCTGTTTGCGTCGTCAGTTAACGTGTATTGAGAACATACTTTTTGGAAATCAGGATTGTAAATCAAGATATCAAGGCGGGAAAGTATCGAGAAATAATATCTCACACAAGACACTTTACGTGTTCATCTCAAAGACATTCGATACATTCTTTATCCAGCACTCCAATGTTGATCAGGAATTCATTGGAACGAGTTCGAGGGTACTGACTTACGAACCTACGTATGGGATACCTTTGTCTCCAATATACAGGGTGTCTTAAATTAGTCCAATATACCTGGGCCCCGATTCTACTAAACCAATTATTTTTAAATTGTTAATGAATTGCTTCATTTTTTTTACTTTTGACACGTTATCTATATACCAAAAGTGTCAAAAGGTTAATTTTTGAGGCAATTCATTATCAATTTTAAAATAATTGGGTTAGTAGAATCGGGGCCCAGGTGTATCTCTAGACGACGGACAATTCCTGTAATATTCACTAGTTCCTATTTTACGATACTTAATTATTGGAATGTTTAAAAATAAACTTAAAACTTTACTAGCAAAATACTACTTTAGAATTTCTTAGTGTTGAAAATATTTTGATACTAGCTGTAACCGCGACTTCGTCCGCGATTTCTTAAAAAAAGCGCATTTATAATATTATGATGTAATGTAGAGTAAATAATATGAAATGTAGACTAAAGAATTGCTATAAGATGATATGATATAAAATTAAATAAAAGTATAATAAATAATGTAGAGTAAATGATATGTAATCTAGACTAAAACTAAACTAAAACTACTCTTCGTACCTTGTGCAAAGGTTGGCCATAGCCATTCAGCGCGGCAATGCTGCTAGTGTTATGGGCACCTTCGCACAGGGTACAGTTAGGGGCGGGTTATTCGATTAAAAATATTTTATTTTTGTTTGTAATTTAAATTTTTGTTAGAATATTGTCAAAATAATTAGGTTTAGTTGTATTTTATACCTAAAAGAAAACAAATATTAATTAATCATATTAGTAAATTATAAATATATATAGACGTTTAATCTAGACTAAATAATTGATATCAGGATATGATATAAAATAAAATTATCCACATTAATATTATAAATGCGATAGTATCTCTGTCTGTTTGCTACATAATCACGGCTAAACGGCTTAACCGATCTCGATAAAATTTTGCGAGGTAATAGTATGTATCATGAGGACGGACATAGGCTTTTTTCTGAAGAAGTCGCGGACGAAGTCGCGGATACAGCTAGTAATAAATAATATAGTCCTGGCAGGACATATATTATGAAAGACCAAAAAGATAAATGGACAAAAATCATAACAGAATGATATCCCAGAGTCACAAGAAGTCGGCAGACAAAATAAAAGATGGGATGACGATATTAAAAAAGTTGCAAGTCCCAGCATGGAGCCAAATTGCGAAGGATATAGACAGATGGAAGTCTTTGGAGGAGGAGTTTTGGTCTTTGTCGTAAGGCAAGTTGTAGCAGTGGAAATACTGGTTGCCGATAAATAAATATACAAATAAGGAGGAGGAGGATAAATAAATATAAATAGTAAGGATATCATTATTTGTAAATACTTACAGCAATAAGGGCATATTAATTAATTTAAATATTAAAAAACTAATATATATATACATAATTATTTTATGAATAAGGTATAAAATACAACTAAACTAAAATATGATTTTGAGAATATTCTAACATAGACATATTTTTTTTTTTAACTTTAACATAAATAACATAAAAATATATTATAAAAAAATACTCGTATTTGTACACCGCTGGCAAGGACATGAGATACGTTTCCATTTGTACGACCCTGTAGGTATGCTAACTTTGTATGTATGTGTACTTACCATGATCTGACAAATAAACAAATTGAGTTGATTTGAGACAAACCGTGATATTGTGAAAAAAAAAACAGGGAGCAAAAGCAGCTCCCTTACAGGTAGATACAAAACGGGTCTTTTTTATTATGTTTTTGGTACATTTATACACGGCATCCATCATATACATGGCATGACATGTGTATGCATGGAAGTCTCATTATATCTTGTAATCTAGAATACTCAAAATTAACACACAAAACAAACTAACACAGGGTCGATACGAGAGGTGACAATCATATATTTTTTATTTTTTTTTTTATTTTGTAATTTTATGAACTTTAATTAATTAATGTAATTGGTGTTGTACCGTTTTAATTGATAAATAAATAAATATCTGAACAGCTCCCTGAGTGCGTCCAAATTGGGTTCAGCCGGTATATCCATTAAAAGAACAAAGCAGGTGGGGCGAGGTATGAGCACCCGTCCTGCCTACACCCGCGGTATAATACCACAACTAGCAGTCCATAATACCTTACCAATTATCTCCCTAGCCATTACTTACCAAACATATCTCACAAAGTACTTATCAAATTGCAACCTTCATACGAAACAAACATTAGCACTACCTTCACTTAAATTTTATGTACCTACCAATTTTCTCTCTAGAGACGTCCGGGACTGAGCCACAGAATAAATAATAGTACTAGCTAAGCTCATCTTGATTTACGCGGTCTGGTCGGCCACTTCCCCTGGGTACCTAACTCTTCGCAATCGGACATTCGGGGTACGGGTAAAATGTCCCGATTTTTCATATACGTACTTGGAAACGAGTTGGGCATAGTCTGTAGACAATGTACCGTTTCTAACTAGACAAAGGCCAGTTACCCAATAGAAACTTTTAGTGCGCTTTTTGATTGAACGGCAACGGCACGGCAAGGGTATGACGAAGACTCCTGACGCTGCCGTAGAGCGTGCCCTAAGAGAGAGCACAAATTTTCCGCTTTCATCATACAGTCCGGTCTCTCCATCCCGGTTTAACCACAGAACCGGCCGCCATCGCCATCTACACATTATAGATACGTGGAAGTCATGCACTGTTCGATTTAACCGATTGTTTCTGCCACGTACCTTTAAGTTGTGGAATGTCCTACTATCGTCGTACATCGATTTTTCCTCTGATGTATAATTTGGACTGCTTCAAACGAAGGGTAAATAGAGTTCTCAAAGGTAGGCAATACACTGACAATGCCCCGAGTATTCTGGGTGTCTATAGGCACGGAAGACATAACTATAGGCGGCGGTGACCACTTACCATCAGGTGGACCGTCACTTGTCACTTATACTATAAAAACATATCAGTCATAGGACTGCACGTCAGAAGTGAAAACTTAAATAGTAATTCACCTATTCTACAAGAGATGGCGCCCTTTTTGACCGACTTCTAAAAAGGAGGAGGTTATCAATTCGTCTACATGTTTTTTTTCGCCTTCTGCATAAATTTGTATTGATGGTCAATATTCTAACTTATTTTTTCTTATAGCATTATGGTCCCGCACTTCTCGTGCATTTGCCAGTGTCAGTTCATGTTTTTTATTTTTAGTTTCCATGTATTTTTAATGAAAAGCACAGTGTTTACCTCGGGGTTAAAGACTTATTTAGTCCCTCGAATTATTAGCCAAACCCTGTCTCGGGGCTGAATAAGTTACTTTCACCCCTAGGATAACAATGTACTATTGTTATATTATATACACGGTACAGCTTGACGAAGAAATAAGACATATCCTGCCACCGCAAACTGCATGACAATCCGTGGATAAAGTCTACCAAAATCACCACTATGTGTGATCTCCCTTGATTCTGGACTTTTCTATTTTACTCTTACTTATAATATATTGATTTCCCAGTCGTCGGTCTTGGATGGAATATAAAAAAAACAGCTGCAGATGTGCCCATGATTTTCCAAGTATTCAAAATTGTCTTCAAATTCTAAAAATCCTCACCTAATTGAATGAAGTATGTTATTGTTCATGGTTATTGGTATAAAACGTCAAATATATTTAATAATAAATATCTGTCACACCCTTGACAACCTGTTGTCTGTATTTGTGACAACGGAACAACGTTGTTACAGATACAGTTTTTGTCCACATAGTCTTGCATTTGACCGCCCGTTACTAGCTATTGTTCAAAATTTGATAGGCATTTAAGATATTAAATAAAGGCTTTATTGCCATAGTTGTATGGATCAGTTTTCCTTCACCCGACACCGATTATCTATTGTACGTACTTATCACAGAAAAGAGAAGTAAAAAAAAACTGTGGTACTTATCGTAGTAGGAAGCAGAATCATTCTTACCATTCTGTTTTAAATCCGTATCCAAAATCTAAAATCCTTCGCTCAATACTAATCCTGTCTTAAAATCATAAATAAACACAATCCCTACATAATTTCGCCGATAAACCCTTTCATAAAAGACAAATAATTAAATCCAGATCAATGATTTTTATTCTAGATTTGCCACAAGTAAGTATTTACTTTAAGTATTATGTCGGCTAAGGATTGTAACAACCTGCCGGCTTCCTTGTTTCCTCACAGATATAATTTGGGCCTTTTCAAGGCAAGAGTGAATAGGTATCTTCTCAGTCTGCGTGCTTCATCTTCGACCACATCGTCGCTTACCAACAGGCGAGTTGGTGACCAGACGTGGACTTATTCGCGTAAAAAAATATGTTTTAAGTTAAACAAGGTGTACGAGTCTTTAAAAAAAACAAAGTCTATGAAAAATTATTATATTTTCATTTTGTTTATACATTACAATAACTTTTTATTAAAAACCACAAAAACAAGGATAACACATACATTATAAACTACAGTAATTATATAGGCATTTAACAGACGGCCTTTTCGCTTAGCGATCTCTTCCAGGCAACCGTGCGTGCGTGCGTGGCTTATCATTTTGAAATTACCAAATTAGATTAAATCAACATAATATAGTTGTGAATGTTAACGGGGAGTAAAACTAGTAGATTAAGCTGTTAACGGTATTTTCTAAAAAAAATAAAAATATAATGTTTTGCTGATCAAGTTTGATAATTAGAGTTCTCACGCATAAAAAAAAACAGAAAAGGATTATCAGTCTACCCATCAAATATAACAACTTGTACAACCCAAGTTTGCTACATCGATAAAAAAATGTGTCCTCGTATAAATATTTGCAATTTTTTTCCCATTGCCTCTCGAATTTATAAAAATTGCGTTTTTCACTATTATAGGTAGATTAACGCCTTTACGTATTACTACACCTTTCTGTTACACCTCATAGTTTTCAGACTCCTAGGTGACGTGACGTGTGAGCAGAAGTTTTTTTTTATTATTGCTATGATGCGGCCTACGATGGATCACGCTTGCCTAGAAGAAACCGATTCACTCTTGACTTGAATACACCCAGATTGTAGCTATCGGGGAACACCCATTCAAGCAGTGCATTCCACAAACTAGCAAAAAAAGAAGAAGTATCGAAATGTGGACCCATTCGCGTATTATACCCACAGTAGAGTTTCAAATAGGCTGACAGCGCGGGTTAGACGCCATTTTGCTACTCGACGCGTTTGTCGTTTAATTTCTGACATACCATTTCAGCGCTTTTCCCACGCCATAGGCTTAAATTCAGACTAAAATAGGAGAATTATGGTAAAAAACTAAAAAGTATTCACTCGTATGTTTTCTTTAATTTTGTTACTAGTTATACTTTTTTCATAAAATTAAGGATGCATTATTTAACAGCATGTCTTTGCATTTGTGACAGTAGAATGTCACCTTAATCAGCATCACAGCATCGGGTCTAAGCAAGAAAGATAGGACTAGATCTTCCTTGGTATATAAGTCGCATCACAAATTGTTGAGCTCAATTTTTATACGACGCTCAACGTACTATCGCTCAATAACCAATCTATCATTTTTCTTCCTAAAAATAATCATGGGTTCAAACGAAAAGCTTTGAAACGAAGCTTCAAAGAGGCGCGATGATATGATTAAAAACCTTTGTTTTAATATCAAGCTTGTTTATTGAAGACACTTTTGCTGCTGACGGTACCTTATTGATTAACTTTGTTACGGTTTTAATTTTCTGTTTTTTGATACCTTGACAATATGGGCGACTCAAGTTACATCCCTCATTAGAAACAAGGAATTATGTAGCTTTTTATATGTATACATTTAAAATAATCTATAATAATGTTTTATTATTATATGAGCCTGCATCGTCCCACTGCAGGCGAAAGTCCCTCCATCCCTCCCTCCATTCCTCTCTGTTTTGGACAATTTGGGTCCAATCCAAATTATGGACTCTGAGTTGCGGTACGAGAAGCATATAGTGAATTGCGTCAAAAATTGCTTTTATAAATTGAAATGCTTGTATAAAATTAGACCCTATTTAAAAGAAGATTTACGTATACAGCTTACAGAATCACTCATTCTCTCAAAATTAAATTACGTGGATACAGTTTTTGGTCCACGCCTAATAGCAAAAACTAAAAAGCTCATCCAACGGGTGCAAAATGCTTGTGCACGTTTTTGTTTTGAGGTTCCGTTGAGGTCACACGTGACCCCATTTCTTAATAACCATAAACTTTTAAAAATGATGCACCGTCGCAAGTTACATTTAGCATGTCTAATGTTTGGTGTCATGAAATACAAATCTCCAAGTTATCTATACGAGAAGTTGTCATGGAAGTCCAATAGTAGACCTCTTCGCCAATGTACGACGCAGCTCTTAACGGAACGTCACAGCTCAGCCGCTTTCAGGGGCAGTTTCCGTTATGCTGCGTCCAAGTGCTGGAATAATATTCCTCCGCCAATAAGGAACCTGCAAACTATACAATGTTTTAGATTTCATCTTAAAAGATTTATTTATAATCATCAAAAGGGCGAAGAACTTTTAAGAAATGATACAAGCGCTGTTTAGACTACTAAACTACAAGTCAATCTAGGTACATTACTCACTTTGTTGATGTTGTTTGTTTTTTTCTTTAACTTCATTTGGATGTCTGAGCACATCTTGAGCACAATACTTTCCCAGTTTAACTATTTTTATTTATTATCTTGTTATAGCATTTTATTGTCTTTTGTTCTCTTTTTTTAATAATTTTTGTCATGTATAATTTAATTACTTGCACGCTCACCGTGCAGTGCGTGACGTCACCTTCCGGTCCCATCGGAAGACCAGCGCCGGTTGGTAACGAACGGCATCATGCTGAGCTGGGGCCGGTTTGTGGCAAAAATCCAAAGTTTATATTTTTTAATATGTGTGTAGCTTGTGTGTGGATTTTTGCTATAAATAAAATATTGTCTAAAATATTGTCTATTGTCAATCTTTCAAGTAGGAGTCCAGTTCAGCCTTACTTTGCTTGACTCTGACTGTGACTTGTTTGACTACATTTCATCTTGATAATATTTTAAATACATGACACTAGCAAATGCACAAGAAGCGCGACGCCAAAATCCTCACAGAAGAAAGAATAAAAATATCAAAAGGTTTTAAGAAAAGAAAAATTACCACCATCATCATAGGGGTTTTAGTACACAAACTTGATTTTTGTAAAATTTAGCTTTCTCGCTGTTTTAAACTATCGCGGTTGTTATATGATTATTTACGGAGTCTTCCCGTGAACATGGTGCATGTAACTACGCTGAAATATCGGGAGCTCCTTCCACAACCTTACCACGGTAAATATCCCGTAAATAATCATATTAGTTTAGCTTTCTCGGTTCACATGCATTTCTACCTCGTTTTTTCTGACGTAATGACTGGACCATTAAAGTTTTCCGGAATATTTGTTTGACTCAACTTAGACTAGACAAACCATATAACAAACCTTGGTACATATCGTAAACTACTTTTACTCAGTAAAATCATGTAAAATTTTAAAATTAATTTCTGTTTATCTACTCTGTGTTTAATTAGATTTTTCGAAACATACCCTTCAAGATGAAACCTGACCTACACAAGATAAAGTCGAATATTGCGACTCTAGTGAATTTGACTGCCTTTTATACTTACTAAATACAGAATAAAAAACAAAAACTGCTCTCGTTTATAAAATAAACAAGCAGTCCTCGTGTCACGTTCCTCGTGCTTATTCGAGCACGGAACCCTCGCATGGTCCCAGTAAATAATTATTTCACTGTGCTGCCTCTCGGAGATATCCTTTTGCGATATTATATTGTTGTTTTTTGTAATTATTTGTACTAGCGAATGTGTTTCAAATTGTTGTTGACGGAGAATGTGTGTAGAATATTTTGCTGTTAAAGAAATTAAAAAAATTGGGTTTTTGGTTTGAAATGTTTGGTTGAATAATTTTGAATTTGTAATGAAATTTCTGTTAATCTGATCTTCACCAATATTCACAGAATCTCTTGCTGAATTAATCTGAAGATTGCCTGAAAATTTCATCAAAATCGGTCCAACCATTTCGCATTCCATAGGGAAAATACATATATACACACATCGCCTTTTATACATAACTAGCCGCCCGCCCCGGCTTTGCACGGGTGTAAGCTCGGCCTTCGGCCTCGCTACAAAATATATTATAGCTTATGTCACCCGGGGATAGTGTAGCTTCCCAACAGTGAAAGAATTTTTATAATCGGTTCAGTAGTTTTTGAGTTATTTCGTTACAAACATACAAAAATAGGTACAAATCTTTCCTCTTTATAATATTAGTGTAGATATATATTATTATTTATCACCTTCACATCTTTTCTGGTGTCGTGTCTTGTAAATGGTATATTAAGATAAATTTAGGATTAAAAACAAACTCATTATTACAAATATTATTAACTTACTAGTGCTGTTGCCCGCAACTTCGTACGCGTAGATTTTCATATACGCTTTTAACCCTTTTTTTCTCCTTAAATCCGGCCCTTGCGCAAAACTGAGTATTTTTTTGATATTTTGCAATTACAGATTTTTTAATCTGTATGTTTTTATTATGTATAGGTATGTAAAGATTAAATTTTTATGTGACACCATCTAGGTATAGCTAAATTTAATTAATAATATATTTAATAATGCGTTTGTTTTTAATCCTAACTTTAACTTAATATACCATTTACATAATATAAAATCTATAGTTATATGATTATTTACGGGATATTTATTGTGGTAAAGGTTGTGGAAGGAGCTCCCGATGTTTCGACACAGTTACATGCACCACGTTCACGGAAAGATACAACCTTACCACGGTAAGTATCACGTAAATAATCATATAACTATAGCTTTTTATCGTTATACTAACAAATTAGATCCTTATGCACTTGTATTATAGCACAATCTTGCAAATAAAGAAGCGTGGGTAAGTCACGCGCGGCGGTGCTTATTTGCGCACGGGGCACGCGCGCTGTAGAGATTAATTCGCGAATAGTTGGAGACGACGGAGCGCGCGTGACCTCCATTCATTATTTTATTATTGTGATTTCCCTTGCAGAACATTCTCATTCTACGGGAGTGTTCACGAGCTCGTCTATTATGTTAAAACTCGAAAAAGTGTTTTGCTTCATCATCACGGCTAAACGGCTTAACCGATCTCGATAAAATTTTGCGAGGCAGTGGCATGTATCATGAGGGCGGACATAGGCTATTTTTTTTCTAAAGAAATCTCGGAAAAAGTCGCCGGTACAGCTAGTAATATTATAAATGCGAAAGTAACTCTGTCGTCTGTATGTTTGCTACATAATCACGGCTAAACAGCTTAACCGATCTCGATAAAATTTTGCGAGGTAGTAGTATGTATCATGAGGACGGACATAGGCAATTTTTTTCTGAAGAAATCTCGGAGGAAATCGCGGGTACAGCTAGTATCAATATAAAAAACCGACTTCATAAAAATGTCAGAACTGGACCAAATTGAAATAGGACCATAGTACGGTCGGAAAATCGGTTCACCCAGTCAAAAGTTCTGAGGTAACAAACGTTACAAAATAGGAAAAAACAGTCGAATTTTGATCCTCTCACTAAAAATTATTTGGCACTCTTTTAATTTTAATTTGTAAAAAGTATAAAGTAATATTGTAACTTCATGAAAATTTTAATTTCTCCTATTATATTAGAAAGTCGTGCTACAGAACATTCTATGTACTTAATCCTGCCTGCACTTTATCAATAATTTAACAAATACGAACTTAATTAGCTCTGACATAAAGGTCCAATCAAAGACGTTATTCGATGTTCTTTTTAGGGTTCCAAACTCAAATAGCGAAAATGGACCCTATTACTAAGCCTACGCTGTCTGTCAGTCTGTCCGTCCCTCTGTCCTACCTTTTAAGGGTTGTACCTATATTTCGACCCGTAATAGATAGCCAGTTGAAATTTTCACAGAATATGTACGGCGGATTAACTAAGAAATAATAATTAATTCAAAAAGCAAAAACTATAGGGACCCAGAACCACAGAGTACACCCATACAACAAATGTTTTTTGAAACCTATTTCTGTATTTGCTCTAATGTAAGATAACGGTAATACGTAAGAAGCGTCAAACTTGGCATGATTATAATTTTATTACACACAAAGAAAAAAAAAACTGGCTAAGTGCGAGTGTAGTAGTAAGTGCCAAATTTCTGTGCACCGTATATGCGCTCGGTGCTTGGGTGGGTAACAACCTGGGCGTGATGTTGTCTTTTCGCTCTACTCTTTTGTACTTTAGTAATTAATAATTTATGCGGTGGTACGGAACCCTCAGTGCTAAGCCCGACTCGTACTTTGCCAGTTTACTTCTTCTCATATTATTCTTGTAGGTAGTTGTGCGTAATTCGCAATACTCCTTTAAATTTAAATTAATTTCCACGAACAAAAATCGCCAGAATTTAACAACTACTAAGAATAAAAATACAGCAAGTAACAAACTATCTATTATAAAAGGCATCTTGTCTAAAAAGAGAAATTTAATTCCCGAACACTCCTTTAAAATGCAGGTATACAAAATTCATAAAGCAAATATAAAAAAAACTCACACAAACTAAAACTACAGCTCACGATCCCCAAACGCAGCCGCAAACCGCCACTAGTTAGGTAATCGTTTGTGCAATCGTCCAGAAAATTCACAAAGGATTTTAAAAAACTGCTAAAACAGTGAAGCTTTTGTATAACAGCTGTAGAATATACCACTCTGTTCACACCGGTGAACATTGTTACAGGAAAAAGTGCAACATGGTTCAACTAAATTACTTTTCACGCTCAAAGTCGGAATGGTGAAACGAAGTTTTCAAAATGTTTCCGTTATTGAGCTGCCGCATACAACTCTGGCGGATAGATGACCGATTTAAATCTCTCTCAATCTATATTTTTGCATCACTAACTTACTGGGAAATATAGTTATGTAATGAAGCCAGGGCCGAATTTAGGGGAGGGCAACCGCGCCAGATGGCTTTCGAACGTCCGATCGCTCAAGGTCGGCCAAATGTTACATCCGCGAATTATATTCGATAGCTTACAAAACTACGAATTCTGATCAATTTTACTAGGTTTTTGAACATAAGACTGTAGCCGGTTTTTCATTGAATTAAGAAAATAAAATGTTGAAGTGAATGTTTTAAACTTGAAACACATTAAAATTATAACTCAGATTCTTTATTAAACTTACAAATCTTACAATGGCAGACATCTTTATGTCAGTGTCAAACATATACAACTCTATACTAAACCATAGATAAGCTATTTATTTTACAACAGTGAAAACTTCTTTAGGCGCGTTGAGCACTTTTTGGGTGAACAAAAATAATGGAACTCGCTTCATCGCCACCGAACGCTGTCGTGTATTTTAAAACAGCGCCATCTCTTGTAGAATAGGTGAATTACTACTGAAGCTTTCACTTTTGACGTGCAGTCCTATGACTGATGTGTTTTTATTTTACAATGCTGAATTTATAAGCAGTCCACGCCGTAGATTATGAATGCAAACAATAATTTGTTTGCAGCTAAAGTCGCAGTACCCATACTTCCAAAACGAATGTTACTAACGGTCAGTTGTCCAAAGCAAAACCTGTCTTATAGTCTAAGATCCGGCTGCAGAATTACTTCGATCATCGAGTTTTTGCTTAAAACCAAATTTTTATGCATATTTATGATTAGGAGAATATATATCAACCAGGGTGCCATCAAAATGTGGCCGCTAGTATTTTTTATTAAATTATTTTTAATTAATTTATGGGAACAAGTGTTTCAGATTTATCATTGCTTACACAAATCTAAAATCAACTTTGAAAGCTTCGCCGCAAAGAATTGCCATCCGTACAAATCCTTGATTCGTACAACTTGTGTTTTTTTAACAGTTTGTTTGACGTTTTGTTTGACTTGATATAAATTCTTACTAAAACGAAATGTATCGCCATCCGTACAAATTTTACGCAGCAAAAGATGATCTGTCGTGAACTCGGAACATTACTCATATAGTCGCACTCAATTGAACCGATCTAAAAACTTCAGCGCCGGTATGAGTGAGTACTGAGCACACTAGAGAACAAATAGAACCAGTTGGTACACACTAAAAACAAACAGATGGAAAAGCAAACACATTGTCAAGCCTTGAATAACGACTGCTAGGCATAGGACCTCCTTTGTTTCTGCGATTATACTCGATCGATTGCTAGTCACACTTTTTTAATCCGTGACTGATTTGGAAAAAAGCTCATAAGCTCACTGCTAGACACCATTTTGATCAGCCATGGGTAAGAACCAGACAACCAAGAGAATGTAATACTCCTACGGCCAGTCGAATGAAGTATATGCGGTCGCATAACGTATACTAATCACCTGAATTGAATCGCGTTAAAGAAATGACGGTACAAGCCCAGATCAAATCTATTTTAATTTAGGTACGAATAGAAAAACATAATTTTTCTATTATACTTAAACGGGCATTACGTTATTCAATAATTATTTTAGTGTGCGGTTTCGTGCTGTGAAATAAGTGCTATTATTTCAGTAATAGTCTGTCTTAACTGCTATTACATACTTAGACTAAATAAGCACGCTATCTTATAGTGTAATGCCTGAAAAGACGCATACAAACAAAGCGTTAAACGAGTATATGTGTTTATCTGTGGCATCGTAGTTCCCAAGCAGCTGAAACGATTTTGATATATTTTAGAGTGTTTTAGTTATTATGATAAAAAAATATTGTTAGCTTTTTTATCAGGGGTTTTTAATTTATTTTGTTTATGATGAAATAAGCATGCGTTTGCGCGGACACAACTCGTCTGATGAAAAGTGACAAGTAAGAGGAGGTTGCTTGCCCATGAGGTGCTTATTCAATTTTGTCTTGAAAAGACCCGTGTTGAACTTTACCGGAAACACAAGAGACTGCATTCGTATTATAGATTCGAAGTCTTGTGTCTTTCCCCCGCACTTTTCAGAGTTATCCATCTATCTCCTCCTGATCCGTGCTGGGAACTCTTTAGAGCCATTACAAGCAGTTCGGCAACTCGTTACGTCGGCCCAACTCTGCCAAATGCATGAATGGTTGGAAAAAGTTTCCTGAACGCAGTTTTTCTGTTCTAGAGTAGAGTCTCTACCGGAAATCCATTAGTGAAATAGGCTTTTATTTTGGTATATCAGCCAGGTGTTCCATAGGTTGTAAGTAGATTTGGGTACTGCGGTTTATTTAAACAAAGAATCGCGGGTTTATCTATACATATAATAAAAACGTAGGGATAAAAAAATCTGTAATTGCGAGATAACAAAAAAAAATACACACAGGTCGTCTTAAAATAAGCAGCTGAACACGATAGGACAGTTTATAGAATTTTTGTCTGTTTGTTTGTTTGTTTGTTTGTTTGTTTGTCCGCGCACATCTCCTAAACCACTGGACGGATTTAAATGCGGATTTCACGAATATGCTTAGAAATTACCAGATTAAAACATAGGCTATCTTATATCATTTATTTTAATTCTTTATTTTTACATAAACGAAAATAAAAATCAATAATTTATTTCTTCGTTACCCGAAACGTAATATGAGGATCGTCACACAGCCTCAAGCAAGGAGATCCAAAGTAAAGAGAATGTTATTGACATAGCCATTAAAATTTTGAAACTGTCAACTGTCACTGTGTTCGGTTAGTCAGTTTAAATTTAAAGAAGGTTCCTTAACCTTCTTAGATGAATGAACGTGTAGATCAAGCATGTTATAGGCCTTACAACCTCTTTGGTGATTCATTCCAGTGCATGGAGTAGGAGTATTACATTCTCTTGGTTTTATTCTATGTTAGCATTTAAAACACAAAATATACCGCATCCTATTTTAATTCAGTCCCGCGAATAGAAATATTCAAAAAAGGCCCTTTGTACATGAAAATAAACCTATACAACAAAATACCGGACGCAATAAAGAAAGAAAGAAATAATAAAAAAAAAAAACAGAACCAACTTCGCAAGTTTCTAACCCAAAAATGTTATTACGAGATAAAAGATTTATTCGACGATAAATTTTAGAAAATTATAATAAGAAAATAAATATCGATATATAAATAGTTGAGAAAGTAGCGTCATAAGTTTTGTATCATCCCATATATAATTAAGTAACCCATCACACTAAGTATGTTTTTTTTTTGTTTTGTAAAATTACTTCACCCTAGGTTAAGTTTGAATAGTATATATAATATTTATGTAATAGATTTAACTATACTTAAATTTATATGTTTATGTCTGTGGTCTGGTTTTGTGAACAGCCACTACATAAGTCATTGCTGCACCCTTTATGCAGGGTATATAAACTTAGCTTTTAGAAGAATACAGTGTATATTTGCAATAAGAATAAGAATATATAAATAATTTTATTTTACTGTGATATTTTAGCAGATAAATAGAGTAGTTCCATTTCATGGCTTTTTAATCAAGGTATACATACAAATGCACGCGAAATAAGAAATAACTAGCCAAGAGCGTGTTAAGACAAGCATTATGTCAGGGTTCCGTGGCCAGCGAAACTGGACAGCCAAATTTTAGAGATGTATATCATACCGACATGACATGATATACTTTTAATGGTTTAGACAAAAAGAAAATTTCAAAACATGCTCTGCACTGTGGTCACATTATCTTTTTGATTTGAAAACTGTTGACGGTGTTATTTATTACTTTTATGCTTCTATCAATACTTCACACAGGGCGACTTAAAATAAGCAGCTGAACATGTTATGGCAGTTATTAGAATTTTTCTTTGTTTGTTCACGCACATCTCCTACACCCCTGGAAGAAAATGCGGACGGATTTAAATGCGGTTTTCACGAATATGCTTAGCTATGACCAGATTGAAGTATAGGCTATGTTATTTTGCGCAAGGACAGGTTAAGGGAAGAAAAAAGGATTGAAGGTTTATATGAAAATCTACGCGTACGAAGTCGCGGGCAAAAAAGCTAGTCATGGAATAAATTTGCACAGGAATGAGGCAGATGGCATAGCAAGAGAGAAAATAAGTCGTTGAACGAAGATGATGATAATGTAGAGTTTATTACTGTTTATACAAAACGTTCCATTATTTAACCGTTTATTCAAAACGTTTTATCAACACCGCAGCAAATATTTGCAGTTCCATCGTTTTCGATGATGTCCGATGTTATCATTACACTCACGATTGAACGCAAATTTCACCGTATGCATTATCAATACTGTTTGTTTATAGTAAAATATAATTATACCTAGACTACAGAATACATAATTATTAGTACAAGTACCTAGACCTAGAATAAAATCAATATTGTAGTAAAAATAAATTAAACAATATTTAGAACCCAGAAATTCTTGAAACATTAGGCTTGTAAGCATATCTTTTTTCATCGAACTAAAATTTGTACTCAGTGGCTTTTATTCATTATGATGATCATCATCATAATTTCAGCCATAGGACGTCCACTGCTGGTCATAGGCCTCCCCATCGATCTGCAAAAGGGCCGGTTGGAAGCGGCCTGCGTCCAGCGTTTCCCTGCAGTCTCTTTTAGGTCGTCTGTCCATCTTGTGGGTGGACGTCCTACGCTGCGCTTATCAGTCCGTGGTCTTCATTTGGCCCCATCAGACCTTTTTTTTTTTCTTGTTTATTTTACAAAGTTTTGCCTGCGGTTTTGGCTGCATTGTGAACAAAACGTAGCCTATATATCTATAGTGTTTATTTTTATTTTATCGTTTCAGTAGTTACAGAGATTTAACCTACATAAATATGAAATCACGAACTTTATTACGCTAGCTGCGCCCCACAGTTTCGCCCGCGGGAATTACTCCTTATAACATCAGATATCTGCCGTTTCGGAGTCCATAAATATATGGAACATTCAAACACACCTAGCCTTTTATATTGTCCCCATACAAAATGATAGATCACTTCATCCATTTTGTATGAGGACACATTTTTTTTCTTGAATTTAGTTAATTTAGTTTTGTAAGTTAGTCAGAGTTATTTTCTACAAGTTCACTTTAATGGTAGAGCGACCGTATTACTATACCTTTTCTGTTACACGTTGTATAAAAAACTAGATTATAACAAATAAAACAATTTTCTTTCTCAGAAGACAAAATTATGCTTACTAATGTAAAAGATGTTAAGTAAACATAATCAATTTCACAGAAGCACATCGGCAACATCAAAGCCCCTTTGCATGAAAATCGAGCCGATGATTGTGACATGCTCCCCCCCCCCCCCCTCCATCTCACAAGGGGGGGGGGTGTAGCGGGGCTTGTTCAAACATCTCTAAATGTGGATGCGTCTATTTAATATAGTGCTCTTGAATACATTTCAAAGAAATTTAATTAGGAATCCCAGGCTGGTATAGAATCGATCATAGTTAGAACCACAGAAAAAAAAAAGTAAATAGAACGGAAATGAGAAGGAAAATCTGACATAAATAAGAATGTTCATTCTTAATTATGTCAACGCGTCAAACTCCGCGTCACAGTTGCTAACACAGTATCTATGGGCTTATATGGGTGCATGTGGCTACAAAAAAAATCTTACAAAAATTCCTTGACAGCCGTTAAACACATTTTTTTTTTCTGTGATTAGAGCGGATTAAATGGCATTTTATCGAAATTGACCATTTCAACTGTCAAATTTATCGATCGATAAAGAACGGTACTTGCACAAGCTTTGTAATAGGCTTGTGTTGTGACAGATAAGAATTTACGCTACCCTTCGAACTAGTTTAAACTGTATCTCGGACTAGGACGGATCTTATCAATAGTATTCTAACCATAAAAGAGCGGGGTTTTAATATAATTATTATAGATAGCTGCGCCCCGCGGTTTCACCCGCGTGGTGATGAAAATCGGTGATGATGATGATGATGAAAGTAGCCTATGTGTTAATCCAGGACATAAGCAATGTATGTTACAAATTTCATTCAAATCTATTCAGCCGTTTCTGCGTGATTGAGTAAGAGTAACAAACATCCATCCATCCATCCAAACTTTCACATAATTATATATGACATTAGTGTGATTAGTGTGACTAGCGGACAATTGTGTTTTCGAACCATCCAGGAACCGATTGCAATATACACCCAAAATTTCATCCAAATCGGCCCAGCCATTTAAGAAGAATTTGGTGACAAACACAGTACTGAAGAATTATATATCTTAAGAAGATATAGAGATATAACAGTAAAGTAAGTAGATCTAAATCTATAATTTATTGCCAGGGCTCAAGTTTTCGTACTTATGTGGTTAGCTGGAGTTTGATTAAAAACTTATTAAAGCTAACTTGAACTTAAGATTGAACTTTTATTTTCGACGTTTCGGTCTATTTCAACTTGGTCGGCAAACGCAGCGCTCAGAAACTTTAAATTGGAATAAAACGAAATTCTGATTTCATAAGCATTTTATAGTTTTTACCAGCGCCCTGCTGGTATACCCGTTATCTTACTGGAATTGTAAGTTTTCCAAAATAACAAGATAAAGGTTAAAGAGCTAAAACACAACGAAAAAAATATTATATGAATAAATACCTAGTTTTAGTGTAAAATCCTTAAATAATATATAGTTTGGATCTGCCTTTAAACTCGAGCTAGTACCGAAAAAAGTCTGCCAAAAACTGAAGGGGACGAGGTAAACACGTATTGCACACACTGACATATTCTTACCTAGGTTTACGATAACTAATAATATTGAGCGCAACAACTGCAAACAATGTGCTCAAAATGTAAACGAATGGACGACCAAAAGGGGAAACTGTAGATATAACGCTTCCATTTATTTATTTTAAGGTAAAAATAAATAATAAGAAAAATAACCCAAAAAGTATGAAATTTTTCGTCGTGCGAAATTAGGTCATCAAATCTGTCACATTGGATTTTGTGCGAACTCTGAGAGAAGGTCATGTGGTGCAGCGTTGGGATATGATAGGCTGTTGATAAATAAATAAATATCTGGACATTTTTGCACACACCGTCATCTGACCCCAAACTAAGCTTGTAATAATTATGGCTGCCAGACTGATATACGTACAAATTATATATTCTTAAAAACATACTTAAATAGATATTAACACCCAGACATAAAACAAACACAAATGTACTTCACATGAATGTTAGTCCTAGGTAGGAATCGAACCCACGCCCCCAAGCGCAAAGGTAGGTTCATTACCAACTGAGCCACCTCGGGCAGTCGAATGATGAATGATGATCATTATGACTACAGTAGTTTATGACTAGATGTATGTGCTGTGACAAGAATCATTATGTAACCTGCTGGCAGCATTACCACGGTGAATGACAATACAAGTATATGAAAGGTGACATTACCGTGGGTAAATAGTTTCAGTAGTGTCTGTATTCAGCTGTCATGCTGCCAACACTTCAGGAGAGCTTTCACGAAACGTTCATATCGTCAGGTGTCTCTGGTGACATGATGTGTGGGCGAGGAACGATATTAGAAGCAATATTTCTCCCAAACAGCTTCCCTAAGTAATACTTAATAACTATAACGCAGACTAACAAGGGAGGTATGGTAAGCTGGCGTGGTCGGTGCGAACGCATCTGGTCTAAATCAGACTTGATGCCGTTAGTCGCAGTCACCCTGCTGATGAAATTGTCGACCTCTTTAGGTTTGCGTACTTGTAAAGGAACCCTTAGAGATCACTTCGTTGTCCGTCTAGTCTAGTCTAGTATATGTCTGTCTGTCTGTCTATCGAGACCCTTTTTGATAGGAATGCGTGAAGGTATCAAGTTGAAATTAATATCAAATATTCAAGTCTGCGATCCCTAGGAGCTGTGAAAAATCCAACGTCTAAGACAACGTAACACGGTATTTGACTGATTTTACAAAACCATTTTAAATTGTTTATTACATTAAAATAAAGCAATCTTGTAATTTAATCCTCATAATTTTCTGTATTTGTGTTTTAAATGACGGATCAAAATTCAAATTATTAAACTACCGCGTAAACGCTACCTTTGACATTCATGGGGCCACGTGACATTAGTGATGTCACACATAAACAAACGAGTTAATCTCGCCATACAATTGTTGCCTCTATTTACTTTTCTGTGACGACATAAGGACATTCGGCTAACATAGAGCGTTTGCAGTCAAGTCACGTGATCAGTGAAAAACATAGAATAGAATAGAATAGAATAGAATAAACTTTTATTGTGTATAACTGTGTTAACAAAGGTCTTAAATATAATAAGTATCAACAGTCACTATCCTTACGGACATACAATAAATAAGTGCTTACAACTAGATATTAACTAAGGTAACAATATATTGATATTGAGATCAGTAGTTGTACTAGCTAGGTATACAATTATATATAATACTCTTTAAGAATAATAGAACTTTCTACTCACACTGTACTTAATTATATGTACTTATATATACGAATCATATACATATTTTTATTATGTATTTTTCTAGAAATAGGGACTTTATTTTTTAGTTTTTAGTAATTAAATACTTTTTGAAAATAATAATCTTCTAGGATTACACCAGTATTAATTATATTTTTAATATAGTCAAATACCCTATTAAATAATACAGCATTTAATGCCGCAAATTTTGACACTCGCATGGGATTCAAAACCTATAGGGTACTAATGTTATACTAGGTTAATAAAATTTGTCGAAAAGCAAGATCTCACAGCAAATATAAAAGAAAAAATCCGAAAGTTGTTAAGGTACCATATAACAGTTTTTTTTTTTAATTATACTGAGTGACGAGACGAGCGAAGTCGTTCGCCTGATGCTCTTCACGCTTGCCCATAACAGCTCAACGCCACTCAGAATTTTGAATTTCAACAGTTCAAAACCCTGGATGGCAATGCACTGCGCTCGTCACCCCGAGATATAAGATGTCAAATCTCTGTGTGCCCTGTAATTTCGCTGGAGACATTGCCCTTCAATCCGGAACACGGTAGTGTTTGCACACTATTGCTTGGCGGTTGAATAACTGGCAAAGGTGTGGTACTTCCCCAGGCGGATCCCTGCAAAGAGTTGGGCTCATAAGTATACTTGCTAACATAATGGAGTCAATCCTGCTGTTCCAATCTCTAATCTATATTAATTTGACAGGACTAAAATTATCGGCGTTTCTTTTCATTTCAGTACGTCAGAAAAGGATGGCAACAAATTTAGAGCTGTAAAATTTAGTTTAGCGAATGGTACATCAGAATCGACGTCATTGTCTGTACATTCGCCTCTTTTTAACCGACTTCCAAAAACGAGGAGGTTATCAATTCGACTGTTTTTTTTTAAATGTTTGTGACCGCAGAACTTTTGACTGGGTGAACCGATTTTGATGATTCTATTTTTAATTGAAAGCTGGTGCTTTCCATTTAGTCCCATTTCAATTTGGTCTAGTTCTGATAAAGTCGGTTTTTTATATTGAGAACTAGCTGCGCCCGCGGTAAACGAAAAAACAAGATAATGTTCGAAAAAGCATCTTTTTTATTATCGTGCCTTGCCATAACCCCGTTGTTTTCGTCGCATCGATGCCAAAGATTTAATATCGTAGCGAAGTCCCGAGCGATCGAGTAGCACCGCCTGAATTATTCATTGCACTATGGAGGTGATTTTAGAACTATATTTACACTTCAAGTTACTGCTCATTTTACAAAGTAATGCATTTTCTACTCCACAATAGATTGGTTTTGTTATAAAGTTGCGAGACTTGCATGAAATATTTTTAATGTTGAGTTTATTTTACACATTATTTTCTCTCTGGCAGGTTATCTATCACCTATTCGCTTATATCATTTTCGCATTCTAGTGAAACTCTGACAGCCTACAGAAAAAAAAGTTAAATAATTATAACCTGTCGAGAAGCAAAATACCTTGTACCTACACGTTTTGAACTGTCCACTGTCCACGGATGCATGAGGCAGCTTGTTTGCCATTGCCACCCTTGGCATTAAAAAAAACCTTTTACAAAAAAAAATGTGAGTAAACACAGCTTCATAATAATTATTATGGAAAAAATCTCCAAATTATATCGGTCAACACAAAGTGGTTAAGGGGATAACTTATTAAGATTTCCTCTACAAAAAATTGCCAAGGCAACGCGTAAACAAATCGACAGAAACACTTTCCTTTTAATATTTTGGTGGATATTTGAGAGGAAATTTCGTATAATATTTCCACCTCGACGATAGGCGAGGAAGAGCTAATAATTCTGTTGAGATAACAGACAGTACCACAAAAAACAGTAAGGGTACTCTGGAGAACTAAAAAGGTTACACTTATTAAAGAAAAATAGCCAAGTTTGCCGTAAACAAGGTTGCTAGGTTAGTGAGAATCGTCATTGCAAACAAAGTTAAATCTACTAGCTTCTTTTGTCTGTCCTGATTTACGAGACGTAAAGTCAAGAATAATAGTAAAATTATTTAACCGATAACTTTGGTTCAATTCGGGCAAGTTCGTTAATCGATACATCACGGCCACAGCAGATAATTAATTATACTCGTAATAAGCTAAAACAGTAGTTTGTCTTCAAACAAACGCCCGAATCGAGTGACGTAATCAAACGAGTGCACCTTCCCCAACCCGCTACGATACTTCACGATACGCTCTGAGAGATAGTCAATTAGTCACACGCGCTTTCTCATTGAGGTTCGCCGTGTGTATATGTTGTCAGTTTTCAATGGAGTTTTCAAGAGGAAGAAAATACTGCTGTGTGTTCGAATGCTAAAATTTTACTTTAAGAATATCAAAATAACATAATTTACACTTCCCAAGGATGCTGAAAGGTTAGAAATAAATATAATTTTTGTACGACTATGTTTGAATATACGTTAATAAAATTTGTAGGTACCGATACGTATTACTCTTATTACATTTGCATAATCATTATAAACATGTACATCCATAGAAAGAAAATGTTTAGCAGCAAAATTTGATAGTAGCTACCCTAGCCCACTGACTGACTACTTTCGGTCACAAAGATTGTATATTTTTTTATGATACATTTAAGGTCAAAATAAAAAATAAACACTTACGGAAATAATAATTATAACAATCAAAAAATATATAAGCCGGAAGCTCAGAACGGTAATGACTCTACAAAATATCTTGAGAGCTCTTACTGTTCTCAATGTTGAAGCAGAGAAAGGGTTCGAAGTGTTCGAACATCCGCATTATAATTTGGTTATGGAGCTGTTTGATGTAGATGCGAAAGGAGAGACTGTCTTGCAAAAATAGACCTTTCCAATATCGAGCCAATTGTGTGCTGTCGGATAAACAGGATTATTGATCACAAATTTTTAATAGAACACGCTACATAACATTGCCAAAGAATGAATTTGCAATTTTGCTTGTTTTCATAAGTCATCTTTAACTAAAATTGATCAAGAGTTAAATGAAATCTCCATACTTTCAGTCCTAAAATAGCTGATACCCTTAGGTTTCACTGACGTTTAGTTTCTTACGCAAACAGGAAAGTCTTATAAGTTTAATGTGTAGGGAACCGTAGATTCCAAACTTAACTTAAGTTTTGTTACATGGAAATTCATATTAGAAATCTTTTTGTTTTTATCAGATTTTTATAACAACAAGGTTTTTTGTTAATTTGGAGGCATTTGTCCAAGGACAATCTGTATCATGATCAAGGATTCATCTTGATCATGATAAATACCAGATGCCAATAAATACAAATAAATATGTATATAATTAAGTATCTAATTTGGTTTAAAAAAAGTGATAGTAATCATAATAGTCAATAAATTTAATTTAATTTATTATTTTGATATATTTATCAGCCCACGTAGCTGTCATTATTTCCAAATTTAACGTGTTTTGATCAAAGGGTTACCCATCTACACTAATATTATAAAGAGGAAAGATTTTTATTTATTGGATATTTGTAACGAATTAACCCGAAAACTACTGGAGCGGTTAAAAAAAAACTTTCACCATTAGTATGCTACATTATCCTTGAGTAGTATAGATTATATTTATTACTTGAATGTTTAAAAAATAAATCTCTGCCCGTGCAAAGCCGGAAAGGGCGGCTTGAAAACTATAAAAAAATATATAAAAAACCGACTTCATCAAAACTTGACCAAATTGAAATGGGACCAATAGAAAGCATAAACTTTCAAATAAATAAAGAATCATCAAAATCGGTTACACAAAAAAAAACAGTCGAATTGATAACCTCTTTCTTTTTGGAAGTCGGTTAAAAATACTTACAGATTTACCTACACGCAAACTTTTTTTATGATACTGAGTGACGAGACGGGCGAAGTCGCTCGCCTGATGGCTCTTCACGCTTGCCCATAACAGCTCAACGCCACTCAGAATTTTGAACTTCAACAGTTCAAAACCCTGTATGGCAATGCACTGCGCTCGTCACCCCGAGATATAAGATGTCAAATCTCTGTGTGCCCTGTAATTTCGCTGGAAACATTGCCCTTCAATCCGGAACACTGTAGTGTTTGCACACTACTGCTTGGCGGTTGAATAACTTTTGCATTAGTATTATTAGTGTGCCTGTACATGAATTTAACATTTTCTCGTGTTGATGTCTCGTATAAATACAGTCAGCTCAACATAACCAGCTGAACGGAGTACGCATGGTTTTGTTGTGCACATAGTGTTCGGTATGACGTGATATATGACGCCTGTCCTCTGTCTGTCTAGAATCTAGGATAATCCGGGCGTCTTCACTGCTCATACCATTTCAAAGGTATTTTATGTCTGTATTTTGTGAACAAAGTCATAAAAGGTTATCGAGCATCGTTGTGTTGATGTCCACAGGCGGCGGTTACCGCTTACCATCAGATATCATGCAACCTCAACGTAAAGTATAGATCGATACATCGTTCCGATCACTTATGTCGTAAAAGCTTGGTTAAAAAAAAAAGTTTAAAACTTGTTTATCACACTAATATTATAAAAGCGAAAGTTTGTGTGTGCGTGTGTGTCAATATTTGTTGCTCCTTCATGCTGAAACGGCTGAACGGATTTTGATGAAAATTGGTATGGAGGTAGGTAGCTTATATCCTGGAATAACACATAGGCTACTTTCATACTACATCATCATCACGCGGGTAAAACCGCGGGGCGCAGCTAGTATTATACTCGTATATTATATGCGTGATGCTAATTAATAATTCTACAAGCTTCGGAAATCGGGTGACTTTAGTACCTACTTTTCAAACAAATTAGTCTTTTTTTCGGTAAGTGTATTTCAATTGTAAAAAATATTTTTTAATATAAGTAAATTACTAATATTTTCATAAAAACCGTTTCGTAAAAATCTTTAAAAAAATGTAATTTTTCCTTAAATCCAAAGTTGTATTGCCCATATAAATTTACTTACCGAATTTTATCAAAATATAGCAGTTTTCGTAAAATTTCACAAGTACATATTTTGTATGAAATGTACGAAAATGATCACTACAATCAGCTAACTTTAAAATTAGCACAAAGTTACTTAGTTCGAGGGTACTACTATAATTCTATCAATACAACCAATTAAGAAACAACTACCATATTTATTAGTATAATTGCTCTCAACAAGGCTTTATATTATTCGATTACACTTTGAAGGATCGGTAACATATTTTTTTTTTTTCTGGGACATTATTGCACACATGGTCATCTGACCCCAAACTAAGCAAAGCTTGTAATATTTGTGATGCCTCTGTCGTTACAAATATAGGCGACGGTGACTGCTTACCACCAAGCGGCCTGCCTGCTTGTTTGCCACCTATGGCATTAAAAAAAGTTATGAAATCATGCGATGTGTAAGTTTATTACCTTCTACAGACGATGAAAGCGTGACATGGCCTGACGTGACAACTTTTTTTACTGTAAAAATATGGTTGCTTCACGGTTCACGGTTGTCTGAAAGAGATTGCTTTAAGCGATAAGGCCGCCTGAGTATTGATAAATAAAGATTGATAAAGAGTTATTGTATTGTATTGCTTATTATATTTTGTTTGGAAAACATACAGTGATAAATAATTAGATTACTGATACTTTGAATAATTAAACACCATTTATGTAGATCTAGCGTACCCGACATGCCATCGGAAATACGATAGCGTTCAGAGAAAAAGAAATTAAATTAAAGTTTACTAACTGCGCCCGCGGCACAGAAGACAATACATAATAGCGCACCCACGGTTTCACCTACGTTGGCTATCCTTCAGGCAACATATTTTTTCCGGGATAAAAATTATTATCATATGTCTTATCTATCTTGAGCTATCTATGAAAAAAAACACATGTCGATCCGTTGCACTATTGCTACGTGAAAGAAAGACAAAAAAACAACAAACACACTTTCGCATTATAATATTAGTATGATTTATTTGTGAACAAATTTTGACTTTGTATTCATTAATCTATTATGATCCAAGTTTTTAGGTAATATAAATAATTAGGACATAAAACTGAATTAAATTTCCTAATTAAAATTAGAAAGACATTGTTTTATTATTATTATATAGTTATAATACTAGTTTTTTTTGCTCGCGGCTTCGTACGCGTAGATTTTCATATAAACCTTCAATCCTTTTTTCTTCCCTTAATCCGGCCCTTGCGTAAAATAACATAGCCTATACTTCAATCTGGTCATAGCTAAGCATATTCGTGAAAACCGCATTTAAATCCGTCCGCATTTTCTTCCAGGGGCTTAGGAGATGTGCGTGAATAAACAAACAAAAATTCTAAAAACTGCCTTAACAGGTTCAGCTGCTTATTTTAAGTCGCCCTGTGTGAAGTATTGATAGAACCATAACAGTAAAAACACCGTCAACAGTTTTCAAATCAAAAAGATAATGTGACCACAGTGCAGAGCATGTTTTGAAGTTTTCTTTTTGTCTAAACCATAAAAAGTATATCATGTCATGTCGGGATGATACGTCTCTGAAATTTGACTGTCCAGCTTAGCTCGTCCGAATTTTTCTATGACCATGCAATATCTGAACCACTGAAGTGAGATTTTTTTCTTTTCTGTTATCTGAACTATGAATACGACCACAAGTATGGTCACGGAACCCTGACATATGCTTGTCTTGCAAAATGCATTGGATTGAGTCACCAATGAGGTTGTAAGGCCTATGTTTTTATAACATCCTTGATCTACACGTTCATTCATCTAAGAAAGTTAAGGAACCTTCTTTAAATTTAAACTGATTATCTGAATGACAGATGACAGTTTCAAATTTTTATAATGGCTATGTCAATAACATTCTCTTTACTTTGGACCTCCTCGCTTGAGGCCACGTGACGATCCTCATATTACGTTTCGGGTAACGAAGAAAATAATCATTGTTTTTTTTTATTTCTTTTATGTATTAATAAAGAATTAAAATAAATGATATAACATAGCCTATGTTTTAATCTGGTTATTTCTACGCATATTCGTGAAAACCGCATTTAAATCCGTCCAGTGGTTTAGGAGATGTGCGTGGACAAAAAAACAAACAAACAAACAGACAAACAAAAATTCTAAAAACTGTCCTATCGTGTTCAGCTGCTTATTTTAAGACGCCCTGTGTTTTATTTTGTTATATCGCAATTACAGATTTTTTTATCACTACGTTTTTATTATATGTATAGATAGATAGATATAGATAGATGATAATTTTTATGGTTTTATTTAAATTTTAAATTAAATAAAAATTAATAACCATGGAAATTTTTACACACACGCTAATCTGACCCCAAACTAAGCAAAGCTTGTAATATGGCAGCCAGAGACTGATATACGTACAATACGTATTAACACCCAGACATAGAACAAACACAAATGTTCATCACATGAATGTTTGTCCTAAGTGGGAATCGAACCCATGCCCCCAAGCGCAGAAGGTAGGTTCACTACCAACTGAGCCACCGGGCAGTCATTAACATATTATTATTTTTTTGACATTTAATTATTATTACGAATGAAGTTATCATTATCATGCATAAGCAATAGAAGACTGGAGTAGGTATTAAAAAAAAAGTTTCATGAATTTCTCCTCCACAATGAATTCATCCCGCGAACTAAATGGTGAGATAAGAGTTGAATTACATTTTACAGTCGGGATATTTAAATAATTCTCGCGGGATAATTTTATAAAAGTTAATTTATAATGACAGGTGTACTAGCGGGAGTGGGGTTTTGCATAAAATTGGGAGTAGAACTGATAACATTAAAATTATATCAAACTAGGTGCGCCCCGCGGTTTCATCCGTGCGTAGTGATGAAAATCGGTGATGATGATGATGATGAAAATTTGCCTGTGTGTTAATCCAGGACATAAGCAATGTATGTTCCAAATTTTATCTAAATCCATCCAGCCGTTTCTGCGTGATTGAGTAATAAACATCCATCCATCCACACATCCATCCATCCAAACTGTCACATTTAGAATATAAATGGGATTAGTGAGATTAGTGTGATATCAGACTAATATTGGTTAAAATTAAGGTGTATAGTTGTAATAAATTAAGTCATATTCATTAACAGCCTATCATGTAGGTACCCACTGCTGGGACAAAGACCTCTCAGAGAGCAACTTCATAAAAATATCACAACTGGACTAAATTCAAATGGGACCACACGGGAAGCACCAGCTTTCAAATAAAAAAGATGCATTAAAATCGGTTCACCCAGTCGAAAGTTGTAACAAACATAAAAAAAAATACAGTCGAATTGAGAACCTTCCTTCTTTTTGGGAATCGGTTACAATATTCTGCCTCCATGGATGTGTTTTTTTAAAATAGGATAGCGTCGAAAACTCTCGAGTTCAGCTGCAGAGAGCTGTTAAATATTTTTGCTGCATCATTTCATTATCACCACAGAGTTTTTTTGTTTGTTTTTCTATTATTTGTGTTTGGTTGCTGATCAATAATGTAATTTGAATTTGAAGCCTCTTTCGTATGAACACTTTTCCATAGAAAATACACCAAAAAAAATAAAAAAATCGAACACAAAAAATAAAACATACATACAAAATTGTGCTGTCATAGGATGAGTATGGAACAACCCCTTTTATTCTCTACGTACGTATCACTGAAGTGAGTTTTTTTTTCTCTTTTCTGCCGTACGTATATATATACTCGTACGTACGTGTACTCTTAATTAGTCTCCACCTGGCAGGCAGGATGACAAAGTATGTTCACAGTATCTTGCACTTACTAACCCAACTTTAGTCTCTACTGCACACGGATCTCATTTTAATGTTTCTGTGGAATAATCTACCCATTTACGTTCATTCTTTTACGTTTCTCTTGAATGTTTGAATTTATAAAATTAATTCATTTCACTCCCACCACAGCCACCGATGACATAGCTAAAGCGGTAGGTTAACTTTAAAGAAAAGCCCGAATCGAGTGACGTATCAATCAAACGAGCGCCCCTTCCGCCGCTTGCTACGATACTTCACGGTATGCCCGTGTGTGTGTGTGTGTGTGTGTGTGTGTGTGTGTGTGTGTGTGTGCGCGCGTGTGTGGTTTGTCAGCGTAGATACTACAACAAAATAATTAAAATGTATTATATTCGATAGCACCCCACGTGTGCCACGGATATCTGAAAGTTAAATAAAATAATCAACCTAATTTCGATCTCCTCTACCAAATATAAAACAAGTATACCCTTAGATAGGTACTTATTCGAAGAGTATACCAAATTTTATTTATATTACACGGGAATTACTCACCTTAGATTAGGCCGGTTATTCCGACTATAGTTATGTTCTGTGCAAAGCGAGACGCAGCCGCGCGCGCGCGGTCACTTTGATAAAGACCGGCGAATGCGGTTGAAACTATAGTCGGAGTAACCGGCCTAATCTTACGTAATTCCCGTGTAATATAAATTATGTGTGAAAACCAGTTCCCACACAATTTATCGGTGTCCATAATAAAAGTATACGTACCTAAATTTTAAGAACCCGCGAACAATTCGAAACTTTAAAACCGCTGGACAGATTTTGATCAAGCATGTCAATGAAAATTACCTGATCTCACCCTGATCTTAAACAAAAAAACGCATTCAAATTGTTTGAGCCGTTATGAAGAAAAACGGGAACATTAGTTTTTTTTGACACACACAAAAACAAATAAACAACCTCGTACCGTAAACGCTTAAACCTTTTTACATAAAAATTGTTTTGTTAAAAATATTTGCCGTGGTAGTCGGAAAATATTAATTTTTAAATTCTCACGTACTTAGTGGTAATTTTAATCTCAATAACAATTATATGCAAAAGCGATAGCTCTTTGTCTTGGGAAAATGTTCTTTGAGTTTGATAAAGCTGGCACAAAGGTCGAGTTAGCGCTAAGTACATAATATAGCAAAGGTTGTAACGACTCCATTCGTGCTTTATCGAAGAACAGGTAGCGTGTTGAGTACTTACTACTTACCTAAGTTATAAGTTGTTTGAGGCACAGGCGCTAGCGTTATAATTATCATTGTAGAAACAATAAAACCGGCCAAGTGCGAGTCAGACTCCCACACGAAGAGTTTCGTACCATTATCTATAAAAAATAACTGGCCAAATGCGAGTCCGACTCGCACTTGGCCAGTTTTATTTTACTTCATTTGCCTAAGCCGAAAGGAGGTCACTGCACTCCTCATTATGAACAAGTTTTACGATGGGAGCAACTCAAGAATCGCGGAAAAAATATCAGCTGTTCCATACATTTTGTCGAGTATCAATGACCATTTTCTATGGAACCACTGATATGTTTTACGCGATTTCAAAGTTGCTCCCATAGTAAAACTAGTTCATAATATTGAATACTATAGACTCCCTTTCGCCCTAGTACACCCATTCCGCGTAGCCCAGTATAATGTGCAACCTTCAAATACAGAAAAAGCAGAAAAACTAAAAAACTTCACGATTTCATGACAATCTTACAACAAAGTGTACTACGCAAGGTTTTTTCTTGTTCATTTCATACGTGCTTGTACCTACCTACCTATTAGTTAATTTGCCTGCTCTATATAATTATGATAGCCCTTATTGACTATAACCAATAATTAAAAACAGTAGGACAAACTCAACAATAGTTATTTAAACTTATGAACCCACCGGAACTCGCTACTAGTTATTCTTAGTTTTTGTAATTGATGCATTATTGTCTCGCGTTAAAAGTGTTCGCGAAGAATTCGTCTATTAGGTCGTCCATATGACGAAGCTGAAGATCGAGGATGGCAGTATCATTTCATCAAAGCCGGAGATTCTGAGAGAGCTCGAGAGGTTTTACGGACAGTTGTACACCTCAACACGACAGCCTATTGTCAGCGCAGCTCAGGACAAGAGAGCTAAACTGACCCGACACTACACTGAAGACATCTCAGACATCAGCTTGTACGAAATTAGAATGGCTCTGAAACAGCTTAAGAACAACAAGGCGCCGGGTGATGACGGAATCACGACAGAACTTCTGAGAGCGGGTGGAAAACCGGTACTTTTGGTCCTCCAGAAGTTATTTAATTCCGTCATACTCGAAGGTACTACGCCTGAAGCATGGAATAGGAGTGTGGTGGTGCTCTTCTTCAAAAAAGGTGATAGCACCTCGTTGAAGAATTATAGACCCATCTCACTCCTGAGCCATGTGTACAAGTTGTTCTCCAGAGTCATTTCGAACCGTCTCTAAAGCAGGTTTGATGACTTCCAGCCTCCCGAACAAGCCGGTTTCCGTAAAGGCTGGAACACCATAGACCACATACACACGCTCCGCCAGATTATACAGAAGACTGAGGAGTATAATCGGCCATTATGTCTAGCGTTTGTGGACTATGAAAAAGCCTTCGATTCAATCGAGACCTGGGCAGTGTTGCAGTCCCTCCAGCGTTGTCATATCGACTATAGGTATATCGAAGTGCTGAAGTGTTTGTATAGAAACGCCACCATGTTGATCCGATTACAGGACGAGAGCACGGAACCAATCCAATTGCATAAAGGCGTGAGACAGGGAGATGTTATATCTCCGAAACTGTTCACTAACGCATTGGAGGACGTTTTCAAGCTTTTGGACTGTAACGGATTCGGCATCAACATCAATGGCGAATACATCACTCACCTTCGTTTTGCCGACGATATAGTCATCATGGCAGAGTCGCTGGAGGACCTTAATACAATGCTCAGCGACCTCAGTAGCCTTTCACAACAGGTGGGTCTTAAAATGAACATGGACAAGACAAAAGTCATGTCCAATGTCCATGTTGTACCCGTACCGGTAATCGTTGGGAACGATACTCTCGAAGTTGTTGACCATTACACCTATCTTGGACAGATTGTTCAGTTAGGTAAGTCCAACTTAGGTCGCCCGAAGAATCCAACTCGGATGGGCAGCTTCGGGAAATTGCGTGACATCTTCTCGTCCAAGATACCACAGTGCCTGAAGAAGTGTATTTGATCAGTGTGTGTTGCCAGCGATGACATATGGTACTGAGACGTGGTCCTTAACTGCTCAAAAACTCAGAGTCACACAACGGGCAATGGAGAGAGCTATGCTCGGAGTTTCTTTGCGCGATAAAATCCGAAACGTAGATATTCGCCAAAGAACCAGAGTCACCGACATAGCTATTAAAATCTGCAAGTTGAAGTGGCAATGGGTAGGCCACATCGCTCGAAGAACTGTTAACCGATGGGGAAGAAAGATTCTTGAGTGGAGACCGCGAACCGGAAGACGCAGCGTAGGTAGGCCTCCCACTAGATGGACCGACGACATTGTGAGAGTCGCGGGCATCCAGTGGATGCAGATGGCAGGATGTCGTTCAGTGTGGAGGTTAAAGGGGGAGGCCTATGTTCAGCATGTAAAAATGCATTAGCAATATGCAATGCAGTAGCTGTTTTTTTACGATTTCAGGGTTGGTAAAAGTTTTTCTCATAATGATGTAAACTGATCTTCTTTCAGCTTAAGGCTGTACTTACCAGCCACAGATACCTCTTTCACTCGTTTTCAACACCTTTGAAGAAAAAACAGAGAGTAAGCATCTATCTATACATATAATAAAAACGTAGAGATAAAAAAATCTGTAATTGCGAGATAACAAAAAATAAATCACACAGGGCGTCTTAAAATAAGCAGCTGAACACGATAGGACAGTTTTTACAATTTTTGTCTGTTTGTTTGTTTGTTTGTTTGTTTGTCCACGCACATCTCCTAAACCACTGGACGGATTTAAATGCCGTTTTCACGAATATGCTTAGAATTTACCAGATTAAAACATAGGCTATCTTATATCATTTATTTTAATTCTTTATTTTTACATAAACGAAAATAAAAATCAATGATTTATTTCTTCGTTACCCGAAACGTAATATGAGGATCGTCACATAGCCTCAAGCAAGGAGATCCAAAGTAAAGAGAATGTTATTGACATAGCCATTAAAATTTTGAAACTGTCAACTGTCATTCGGTTAATCAGTTTAAATTTAAAGAAGGTTCCTTAACCTTCTTAGATGAATGAACGTGTAGATCAAGCATGTTATAGGCCTTACAACCTCTTTGGTGATTCATTCCAGTGGATGGAGTAGGAGTGTGGCGTACTCGTACTCCTTGCGCCAACCTTCGTGAATTTCATTCCAATTTTCCACGACGTGTGGCGCTGGGGCGCGAAAAGAAAAAAATAAAAGAACACCGATTTTAAAATGGAATTGTCATTCGCTTTTTCTAAGATTTGTCTAAGATTTTTCTTTGCATTAAATTTATTATTTCTTTCGGACTCAGCTATTTTCTTCCATTGTCGGTAGCTTAACCCTCTCCTTCTATATAAATAGTACAAATCCACTATAATTGGTGACCACTGAATGGACCGTACACCACCGACAAAGGTCAGAATGCCGCTAGATCGTACTGATAGCACTGCGGCTGACACGAAGAATAAAGATGATGACAATGTATTCCGAGTTGGCGTGCGAATTCCACCGTTTTGGCCCGAGAAGCCGGCGATTTGGTTCGCCCAGATCGAAGGCCAATTCGCGATTTCCAACATCACTGCAGATAGCACCAAGTTCTACTATGTGATTGGACAACTTGACCCGCAATACGCAGCTGAAGTCGAAGACATCATCGTCAACCCGCATGTGACCGAGAAGTACGAAAAACTCAAGCTGGAGCTAATTAAACGTTTGTCCGCATCAAGAGAAAAAAAGGTACAGCAACTTTTAACACACGAGGAGCTAGGTGATCGTAAGCCTTCTCAATTCTTAAGTCATCTACAACACCCAGCAGGCCCCGGAGTTCCAGAAGACTTTTTACGCATGATTTGGACCAGCCGCCTACCGAACAGCACGCAGACCATCATTGCTTCGCAGCAGATGACGTCATCACTCGATGTGCTGGCAGACCTAGCCGACCGCATACATGACGTTGTCCCTATAGCCCAGGTCGCATCTACATCCAGTACCACACCGGGAAGCTCCAAGCTCCATATTACATTCTCATGGTTTTATTCTATGTTAGCATTTAAAACACAAAATATATCGCATCCTATTTTAATACAGTCCCGCGAATAGAAATATTCAAAAAAGGCCCTTTGTACATGAAAATAAACCTATACAACAAAATTCCGGACGCAATAAAGAAAGAAATAAATAATAACATTTTTCCAGAACCAACTTCGTAAGTTTCTAACCCAAAAATGTTATTACGAGATAAAAGATTTTTTCGACGATAAATTTTAGAAAATTATAATTAGAAAATAAATATCGATATATAAATAGTTAAGAAAGTAGCGTCATAAGTTTTGTACCATCTCATATATAATTAAGTAACCTATCACACTAAGTATGTTTTTTTTTGTTTTGTAAAATTACTTCACCCTAGGTTAAGTTTGAATAGTATATATAATATTTATGTAATAGATTTAACTATACTTAAATTTATATGTTTGTCTGTGGTCTGGTTTTGTGAACAGCCACTACATAATTCATTGCTGCACCCTTTATGCAGGGTATATAAACTTAGCTTTTAGAAGAATACAGTGTATATTTGCAATAAGAATAAGAATATAGAAATAATTTTATTTTACTGTGATATTTTAACAGATAAATAGAGTAGTTCCATTTCATGGCTTTTTAATCAAGGTATACATACAAATGCACGCGAAATAAGAAATAACTATCCAAGAGCGTGTTAAGACAAGCATTATGTCAGGGTTCCGTGGCCAGCGAAACTGGCCGGAAATATACTTTTAATGGTTTAGACAAAAAGAAAATTTCAAAACATGCTCTGCACTGTGGTCACATTATCTTTTTGATTTGAAAACTGTTGACGGTGTTATTTATTACTTTTATGATTCTATCAATACTTCACACAGGGCGACTTAAAATAAGCAGCTGAACATGTTAAGGCAGTTTTTAGAATTTTTGTTTGTTTGTTCACGCACATCTCCTACACCCCTGGAAGAAAATGCGGACGGATTTAAATGCGGTTTTCACGAATATGCTTAGCTATGACCAGATTGAAGTATAGGCTATGTTATTTTGCGCAAGGCCGGATTAAGGGAAGAAAAAAGAATTGAAGGTTTATATGAAAATCTACGCGTACGAAGTCGCGGGCAAAAAAGCTAGTTAAAAAATAAACGATTGGGCGTTCTTTAGACATTGCAAATAATATATGCACTTAAATCAATATTCGTTTTGATATTCTATGGTTGTTACCATATAACACCGATGGCCGATGCGCGATAGAGCGATGGTGGCCGGACGGTAGCATGTGCGCTATAGAATCTGACGGCACCCGGTTCTATTCTCGACCCTGCACCAATGACTTATTTAATACTTAGATAAATTATGTTCAGGCCGGGACCAGAGATGTCCCCGTCCCGACATAGCATATACTTTTTATGGTTTAATCATAGAGAAAACTGATTGAGAAACAATATTTGTTAAGACCATTTTGCAAAAAAATAAATGACAATGACCTTGAGCTATAACGCCTTAAATTTTTTACAGTTTTATCGCTGTTACTCAAAAAGTCATGATCAGATAATGTTCAAAATAATAAAATTTTGAATGAAAGTTTTAAATATGACCTATTTGTATTGTAAGTTACAAGTTTCTATGTTTTATAGTTTAGAAATGCAGGGGGACCAACTTTTTGCCACTTTGAGGGCCATATTTCGCTAAATATAGATTTTATAAAAAAGTTATGTATATAACCTTACCTTAATTTTAAAAGACCTTTTCAACGATACTCCACACGAGCAGGTGGAGTGAAAAAAATATTAACATCCCCATTTCACATATACCAGAGCCACCCCTAAAATGCAATATTATATTTTTTTATACTTTTAAAATTGAGATCTATATTACAACTGTCATTATGCAAAGTTTCATACACTTATCTTAATAACTAGAAGTTAGAAGTTTCTAAAAAATTCGGACGGACGGACAGACAGACGGACGGACAGAACGAATTTATAAGGGATCCTTGTCGGGCTACGGAACCCGAAAAAGTGACTTCACTTTTCGTGTTCGCCGTAATCCATCTGGCTATTTTTATTTGATCTGAGGTTCTAAAATAACATTCGTTTTGTCGACTTTTTTATCGTGCCAAAACGAGACAGGCATATATGAAACCATAGGCACCTGGTTGCGTTCTCCCTCGACACAGTGACGACAAGATTATGTCGCGGTGCGCATGCTAGGTCATATCGGAAGTGTTTGGAATTTCCGTTAACCATCACTCGCTAGTCTACCACTGGTGTACAGTGACAACTCTTTGGTCTTTGAGGGGCTACTGGCTACCAACATGACTTTTTTTTCTTATTTGAATTTATTTTATTCCATACTTACATGTTACTACCATAGGTAAGTAAGGTATTAAGAAAAAAATATATTTAAAACCTCCTAAAGTTTATGCCTTAGCTCGTTTAAAATCGAGTGAAGTTTTAAAATAATCCGTCACGACTTTGAAATTTCCAGACAAACGAGTGCGTACTTTAGACTTATGAAGTCAAGTTTGCCACGTTCAGGAGAAAGTCAGCGGCTGTCTCGATTTAACTTTACCCCGTCATCTTTTCGCGATACTCATTGTTAGAGCGCTCCATGTGCGTGTTTGTTAAGGTAAGTTGTTAATAGATGGCGCTAAAGTAGTTTTTTTTTTTTTTTGTTAATCCGCCTGCGATTGACCACCAACTCGCCTGATGTGAAGCGATAATGCGATCTACGATCGATCGGTTTCTGAAAAGAAACCGATTAAGTAACTCATAATATAGAAATATATTTTAATGCCGCGATGCAATTCAATTTGAATGGCCAAGCTTTTCTCATCCACACATCCTCAACATTTTTGAAGATGAGTCCCCGAGTAAGAATTTAAATCAAATCAAATTGTTTATTTTATCAGAACATGGTAGGTTCATATACATGTAAAGTAGCATACGGGGTCGTACAAATAAAATAATTAGTTATCAATAAAAAAAAACAACTTTAAAATTTTATTCGGTGAATAGCATATGTGGCATTTTGATTCGGCGAAAGAAATGATAAGGTGGTCCAAGTAAAGAAATTACCAGTTATAACTTGGTAATGAACAGAAATTTATCACCGACTCACACTTGGTCATTATTTATTATTTGTTGTTATACTTTAAAGTGTGTACTATAATCATGCCAAGTTTGAAGCTTGAACGTATTACCGTTTTTACATTAGAGTCAATACAAAAATACGTTTCTAAAATAACATTTGTAGTATGGGGAACCTTTTGTTATTACTTTTTTATTATTTCTTAGTTAATTCGCCTAACATTTCGCTTAACATTACATAATTCTGTGAAAATTGCAACTGGCTATCTATTACAGTTCTAAAAATAGGTACAGCCATTTAAAGGTAGGACGGACGGACGGACGGACAGACAGACAGCTTAGTAATAGGGTCCTGTTTTTACCCCTTGGGTACGGAACCCTACAACTAAATACTAAAGGGTTCTAAACTACCAAAATAGAAGTGTGTATCTCATTAATTAATGTTAGGGATGTTTTCCAAACTGTCAATCTGTGTGTTGCCAAATTAAAACTCGTTTCATTATTTGCACGCGGATTCTGTTTATGAAGTTAAAGATTTTCATAGCGATTTCAGCGCGTGCTTTCATGTCAAAGGGTTCAACAATAAGTTGGCAATTGAATGTTTTGAAGCACATTGAAGTTATTTTTGATTATTCCACTTGTTTGTTGCAATGATAATAACGAAATTGAGTTTATAATATGAATAGACATTGTTTCAGTCACACTCGTGTTTTCCACCACTCTTTTTGTGTGTGTGTGTGTGACAAAAATTGTATACTATTTTTTTCTATGGTTTCATTACCGCTATTAGAAGTAGTACAACTAGTAGTTAGAAATCTTAGAATAGAATCGACTCACATGATTTGTTTACACAATAGTTAACTTAGTTACAAGAAACGTTGCGACACCGCTTTATGGTTGACATTCCGAAAACCCGTACGAAGCGCTTCAATTCCACTTTTATTGTGCGAACTGCTAGTCGGTGGAATGCACTGCCTGAATGGGTATTCCCCGATAGTTACAATCTGGGTGTCTTTAAGTCAAGCAAGAGTGAATCGGTTTCTTCTAGGCAAGCCCGTAGGCGCATCATCGCTTAACATCAGGCGAGTTGGCGGCCAAGGGCAAGCCTATTTTGCAATACTTAAATAAATAAAAAGTTAAATAGCGTGTAATTTTTCTTTTTTAAACATATTTTCTTTTAATTTTTCCATTTCCATTATTTGAACCACGAAAATAATAAAATTCTGCCCAAAGCTAAGTATTCTAGACGATAGTTGCCCTAGGCGTTTATGATAATCATAAACCTATCAAAAACTGTGAGCTTTGATCGTCGAAATTTCAAATACGATCAAAGAATTGAATTTGTCTTTAATAATAATTCAATATACAGAGGCGTTGATGTTGAAAGTCTGGTGCAGTCAACGCCCTAGGCGTAAAAAATAAATTAAAAGCAGGTACCTAATCCAAATTTCATTCTCCTTCAACTTCGGCCACATTTTTTTTTTAATTCAGTAATATGCTTGCGTTTGACCGCCAACTCGCCTGATGTTAAGCGCGATGCGGTCTACGATGGAGCACGCTTGCCCAGAAGAAACCAATTCACTCGAGATTTGAAGACACCCAGATTGGTGGTTGACATAGTTTTCCTTCAGGTTGAATTGGTGAGTAAACCTAGATCTGTTTTAAGTGTTTATCTGGCCATATCGTGCAGGTAAAAAACCTATTTCAATAGGACGCTGCTGCCAATCCTCTGGTGATCCTATTATGTGGTGGTGGGTCTTATTAGATCACGGTGAACATGCTGCGACCTCCAAGCCGCCTGCAAAGCGTGGGTATGGCAACACCTCTCTCTAAGAGAGAATCTAAATGTCTTCAAGTCAAGAGTGAATCGGTTTCTTCTAGGCAAGCGTGATCCATCGTAGGCCGCATCATCGCTTATCATCAGGCGAGTGGGCGGCCAAGCGCAAACCTATTTTTAAAGTATTAAAAAAAAGATTTTGTTCAGCAGTGGGCGTACTGGTTGATGATAATGATGTAAAGTACCTACCTGTCCCTTAAGTCTCGACGTTTCGATCATGTTACGTACAATGGCCATGATGACGTGGCGTGCGCGATATGTCACGATAAACATTAAAACGTGTCAAATCATGAAAGTTTAAAATATTAACTATTATTCTATACATCATCATCATCATCACTATATATATAAAATTTCCATGTCACAATGTTAGTTACCGTACTCCTCCGAAACGGCTTTACCGATTTTTACCAAATTTTATATGCGTATTCAGTAGGTCTGAGAATCGGCTACTATCTATTTTCCATACCCCTTCACCGATTTTCATCACCACGCGGGTGAAACCGCGGGGCGCAGCTAGTAATTATATAAAAAATATATTTAGTATAGATAGTATTGCCGATATCCTTTATATTTTACTAGCTGCGGCCCACGGTTTCACCCGCCTGGTGATGAAAATCAGTGATGATGAAAAGTAGCCTATTTGTTAATCCAGAACATAAGAAATGTATATTCCAAATTTCATCCAAATCCATCCAGCCGTTTCTGCGTTATTGAGTAACAAACATCCATCCATCCATCCATACATCCATCCATCCAAACTTTCACATATTATATGATATTAGTGTGAAGTGTGAAGTAGGATAGTGTGATTCTTTGCAAAAGCGTTACTAATCCCAAAATATTTATAGCTATCCCGATAAGAACGCAGCGTCGGGATAAAGTCGGCTCTACAAAGGTTATGCCCTCTCCAGTTGACCTTAAATTCGGGAATCTAATTCTTGAACGTAAATTAATTGACTTTATTCTTCTCATTTCTGTCTGTAGACAACGTTCAAACGCAGGCCTATATAATAAATAAAAAACACATCAGTCATAGGACTGCACGTCAACTCAAAACTTAAGTAGTAATTCACCTATTCTAAAAGAGATGGCGTTGTTTTAAAATACACGGTACTGTGTATTATGTATTCTGTGACAGCCTGACGATGATGTGAGTTCCATGAATTTTGTTCACCTGAAAAGTGCTCAACGCCACTGAAGAAGTTTTCACTTCAAAAGCTTTTTTGATTGGTGTAGGGCTGATTGAACCAGGTGCCATCACATTGTAAAGCACACATACTACCGCTCGGCCAATATTGCTATCTATCAATATAAATCCCTATAATGAAGTATTAATTAGAAACTCAACCAATACAAACTCCGTACGCTAGTTAACAGAAGGGGTCAGACTCACAAACCTTAGTTGTTTATAACGTCCCTAAAGAGCAGTGATTGGGTTACATACCTACTTCATTTACGAGACAAATTTAGAAAATAAAAGAAAGCATTACTCATCTACCGTAACGCTTTAAAGATAGAGGCTATGTGAAGTGTACAGATAAATTGGCATTGCAATAAGCCTAACAGTTAACCATTCCAAGCACGATTTGCTCACGACGCTTGTAATAATGGGAAGTAGAAATTTGATGCTCTATATGTATATAGATATTTGATTGAATCAGGCGTTACTTTGCGGAAGTCCATTTTCAAAACTGTTTTGATGATGAATTTCTAGTGTAATTCCGCTTCTACGTCGCTTCAAGTACAATAAGGAATTTGTGATAAATATTTGTTTGTAATGTTAATTTTATTGAGTTTTCTCGGCCAAGCGCTCGACGAGTCAACACGTCCTGAGGATGCCTCGTGAAGAGGCGAAACACGTGTCGACAAAGTGCACTAAGGAAACTGGTATAATTTATTACTTTTTTAAATTCAATTAAAATACATGTAATTCCAATTAATATATATTTTATGTTTCAGAATTAATTAATTTTTGTTTCAGATTACTTTAATAATTTTATAATTAAAAATAATTCAGAATTAATTACTTTTTGTTTCAGGTTACGTTAATTTTCAATTTATGTAATTAATATTTTATATCAGGTTAGGCAAAATTAAACTCAATAAAATTAACATTACAAACAAATATTTATCACAAATTCCTTATTGTACTTGAAGCGACGTAGAAGCGGAATTACACTAGAAATTCATCATCAAAACAGTTTTGCAATAGATATTGATTGTGAGTCAATAGTTATTGTGTAAATAAATAAAGACTTTGGAAGTATGAATGAAAAGGGAACGGAATAGATGAACAATTAATCTATAACTGGCTAAGAACATGTCGAGACATGCATATGGTAGGGTTCCGTAACCAAAGCCATATAATTGTAGGCATAGTTCAGTAACAGATGGTCATAGAAAAATTCGAACGAACGAAAATCTGTGGACTTTCAAAATTTCCAAATTTCAGAGATGTATCATCCCGACATACGTAGCATATACTATTTTTGATTTAAAACCAGTGAAAAAAAAACCCTATTTCACATTTACCAGGGATAACCCGTAAAATGCAATATTGTCTTAACCCATTAAAATTAAGATCTTATATTACAACTGTAATTATGCAAAGTTTTATGAACTTGGGCCCTTAGCTCGAAAAGTTGACTCGCATAGGTGTTATTTGTCCAATTCCAATGTCCAATTTGTCCAAGCGGTAGTTAATGGTACTGTTTAGACAAATAACACCTAAGCGGGTCAACTTTTCGAGCTAGGGGTAAGGCCCCTTATCTCAATATATATAGAAGTTAAAAAATTCGGATTGACGGACAGACAAACAGACGGACGGACAGGAACTCGATTTTTTTATTGCTCGTACAATTTTCGCACGAAAATATCATGCGAAATGACTGAATTTCGAAATAATCATATCACTCGCTAACACGAGTGATTTGAGTGATTCGAATTTGCTTTCTATCAATAGAAAATCATTCATTTTCGTGCTAAGTCATATGACAAAAATCGAGACCCATAACGACTTTATAAGGGGAGGGTTCCTTGTTGGGCTACGAAACCTTAAAAATGATAAACTAAATTCATCTTCCAATGTTCCACCATTAGAGAGAAATCTTTTATTCCCATTGATTTAATAAGACTACTCATAAAAATAATCAATCAAATCGGATCATAATCGGCAAAAATATCGAGGAACACAAATCAGGTGCACAAAAATAACGTATTTCTGAACCTCATTTTTGAAGTCGCATCAAAATGAAAATCACTTTGATGACCTCAATGTTCTGCCATCTGTAATAAATCGGGCGAACTATTCTAGAGGTAGAAAATTCATCTACGAAGACAGATTTCGTTCAACACACCAATTACAGATGGAGTAAAAACATAAGAATTCTTATGTACACTAATAATAGAGTTATGAAGAAAAAAAAAATTAATAAATGTAGAGCATACTAGAATTACTTAGCTAAATTCCTCGATAAAAAAATTTCGTAGGCTAATCTAGGTGTATTTAAGTAAAAGGTAAATCTACAAAGAAGCGACATCTATCCGTAGGTGATGACGGGGTATCATCACTGGTGGTTTGTCTCCACGGATCCCGGGGTTCAGACTTTGATAGGTACCTACCGTAGGTTGTTTAATGTTTAACTACAAGAATGAGAAATATTGTTTTCTTACAAAATAGGTTGCAATAGAATCAAAAAAAATATTGCTTTGTTATTGATGTGTATCTATAGCCATTAATAACATATGATTTGCATACTACTAGTTATTGTGGATATTTGTTTACCAAAACAAAGATAATATTAAATAAATATTTTTACATTAGTGGATGACCGGTACGGGAAGCGCGGACGCCGCACTGCGCACATTCCCATAAGCATCCATAAGAATAGATATTTATTTCCCCGGAAAAAGACTACGATTTGTTTCCCCCCTAAAATGGACTAACACCCAAGTTGGACACCCTGAAAATGTGTTTAGATATATTTTATTCTACACAAAGCACAGATAATAATATGCTACTCAGTGACGTCATTTAGAGGTCGAATGAAAGTCAAGTATTTCTTAGATTTTTGTTAAAATATATATATAACATCTTATAATTTTAAGAGCTTGGAGTCGTAAAATAAGGTTTCAAAACATATTATCTCGAAATGGTTTTGGAATCGACATAGGTTTTTTTTTTTGCTTACCGAATTATGAATAAAATACTAGCTACACTTCGTATACGTAAGCTTTTCAACTTTCAATCTCCATTTGCTCTTAATTCAGTTATTTAGCCAAACTACTTTACAGACACCCAAGAATTCTACCTGCTAAATGCCAGCCTTTTAACCGACTTCCAAAAAGAAGGGGGGGTCTCAATTCGACTGTTTTTTTTTTAATGTTTGTTTCCTCAGAACTCCGTCATTTATGTACCGAATTAGAATCATTAATTATCATTCCATCATTTATGTTTTTTTTTCAAAGGAGATACTTGCTTATTGGTCCCATAGAAATGTTATCAAAATCTGTTCAATCGTTTGGCTTGGAATATTTTTTTACCTGGATGACAGTGTGATCATCCAATTAACCGATTTTTTTTCTCATCCAATAGATCTGTTATAACATTCACAAGTTGTTCACCTCAATAGCCCAGTTTTTTTTTAAATTCTATACTGTACAATAGTTTCATATTCCATTTTATACACATTCCATAATTTTATTGTATTTTTTTATTCAAAAGGGCCTCTTGGTGTTGACTTCGGCTCCAATGCCTACCAAATGTCCGGGCTAGACCCGAGAATGGTAATTAAATTCTAATAATAAAAAAATTATTTCTGGCACATAAACCCATATTTTTACAATATGTCAATATTTAATTCTTATTTATATTTAATTCTAAAGATCGTTGTGATAAACAATATTGTAGCCAAGGGCGTAGGATATGTACCTACAGGTTACGTTTTTTGTATCGGAGGCTGCCTCCATAGCTAAAAAATACAGAATGATGAATAATGGGACACAAAAACACTACCTACATAATTATGATAAGGCTCAACGTAGACTTGAGGCGAGGCGAATGCTTATTAATAGTCCTGGAAACGTCACCTCCTTTCTATTTACTCTATACATTTAGGTAAGTAGGTACCAGAGTTTATAAGGATAGAGATGCGACCTCAGTTTAGACCAACAATGGAGATATATGCCTTAGTACAAATATTGTTCATGTTTAAATATCTCAATTTTTGAGTTCCGTACCCAAAGGGTAAAACGGGACCCTATTGACAAGACTTCGGTGACTGTCCGTCGGTCTGTTTGTCCGTCTGTCACCAAGCTGTATCTCATGAACCGTGATAGTAAGACAGTTCAAATTGTCATAGATAGATTATGTATTTCTGTTATGTATTTCCGCCACATCATTTCACTATATCTCCTTTGTTTGTCTGATCTGAGGGAATGAAGATTTGTGTGGAAGTGCGAACTGCGTTGGGACAATTTTGAATCTACTGTGAACCGGAAAGAATTGAGTTTTACTCGTCTTACACACCGCTTAGCAACTCGAACCTACAGTGGGGGTTCGGCCTTACTTATCAGTAGGTATTATCTGTTTTTCGTACGCTACAACTTTTTTTTTATAACGTGAAAAAATCTAATCAGGCGTCACTTTGCGGAAGTTCATCTTCAAAACTGTTTGTTAGGCTAATCACTAGTGTCACTAGTGTGTTTTCCCTTCAGCGTCGTATTTATGGTGCTTGCTTGATGTCGTCACAGCAACTTGTCGTGTTGTACAGTGATGTTGTGTGGTTTCGTCAGAAAACGCGCTTAAAATCTGGGTGTCTCCAAGTCGCATGTGAATTGGTTTCTTCCAGGCAATAGTAGCTTTACCTAGTTTGTGCTTCTAAGTAAATGTGCTCCATCGTAGAACGGATCATCGCTTAACAGTATAACGCTTAACAGTAGTGGCGGTTATGTATTCTGTGGTAGCGGTATAGCGCAAGTGGTATTCAATATTAGAAAAAAAAGCTCGTGAAAAAAGGTTTTCGGGCCTACAACGTTTTCGACGCAGTTCAATGTCAGCGCGGATACACATTACGCGCTATGTACGGAGCTGTAATTTTGGTGTTTTTCTTTATTATTTTATTGCTTGGTATTTACGTCAAAAATACGAATGCGTTATGCTCGTCGAAGAAGCGACTGGACGGGAAGACGGTGGTGGTGACGGGTGGTACGGCCGGCATGGGGCTGCAGATGGCGCAGGAGCTGGCACGGCGCGGCGCACACGTCATCGTCGCCTGCCCGGACCCAGCCGAGGGTGCGCACGCGGTGCGAGCCATCGCGAGCTGCAGCGACAACACCCGCGTACTGTTCAAACTGCTCGACCTGGCCTCCTTGGACTCCACAAGGAACTTCGCCGCGGACATCCTCAGCACCGAGGACAGGCTCGACATCCTGATCAACAACGCGGGCGTGGGAGGACCCAGCACCGCCCTCACGCCCGACGGACTCAACTTCATCATGCAAGTCAACTACTACGGTACTTTCCTGCTCACTATCTTACTGCTGCCGCTTCTGAAGAAATCTGGCCGCCCGGGAGAGCCGAGCAGGATCGTGAACGTATCGTCTGTGCTGCATTGGATCGGAGTAGCGAACATCGGGAAAGACTCTCGGTTTCTCCTTACATCTTACGCTAACAGCAAGCTACGTGTTGTGTTGTTTTCTCGAGAGTTAACGAAGAGACTGAAAGGTTCCAACGTTGTGATAAACAATTCTGATCCAGGATTGGTCGGAACGAAAATTTACGTGACAGCGCGTCGTAACATCGGATGGATTGTGACGTTTATTTTCTATTTCTTTTCAAAGACTCCGTGGCAAGGAGCGCAGACTGCACTGCACGTAGCGCTGGATGATAAAGCTGGTGAGGTGAGCGGAGAGTATTTCAAGAACTGCGAGCTGACTAGAGCGGTCAGTAGAGCGTACGATGATAAGTCAGCTATGAAACTGTGGGAAGAGTCTGTTAGACTTGTCAAGTTGAGCGATCAGGAATTGGAGCGATGCTTGAAATCTCCTTAAATTGTATTGTGATAGTCAATAGTGCATTATAATTATAATAATAGCAATGGTGGTAGTCGGTATATATAAGCAAGGATCCATATATTAGATACTAGCTGCACCCCCCGGTTTCACCCGCCTAAATTAATACACATTATAACATAAGCTCTCTGCTATTAAAAGTCCCTTAAAAATAGATCCAGCCGTTTTGGAGTCCCTAGGGAACATAACACTTATTATAGATTTTTGTATATAGATGTAGATATACAATTTTTATTGAAAAGTTCACTTGTTTTATTTCTTCTATTTAGGGTTCCGTACCCAAAAGGTGCAAACGGGACCCTATTACTAAGCCTACGCTATCTATTACGGTTCGAAAGATACAGCCGTTACAAAGTAGGATGAACGGACAGACAGACGATTCTACGTTTCTGATCCGTACGGTCAAGGATTGGAACAACTTGCCGGCTTCCTTGTTTCCTGATAGATATAATCTGGGCCTTTTCAAGGCAAGAGTGAATAGGTATCTTCTAAGTATGCGTGCTTCATCTTCGACTACATCGTCGCTTACCAACAGGCGAGTTGGTGGTCAAACGCGGACTTATTCGAGATAAAAAAACAATAAGTTCTTCAAAAATTCGTATGGACGGACTTATAATAATATTATTTATGTTTATTATGATTAATGATAGAATATTTACCGTGGTAAGGTTTTGGATGGAGCTCCCGATATTTCGGCGCAGTTAAGTCTTCCCGTGAACATGGTGCATGTAACCGCGCCGAAATAAATCGGGAGCTCCTTCCACGACATTACCACGTTTTAAAACTATTATGTCATAAAAATGACATATTTAAGAGCAGTACATTCTTGAGTTTAGCCCGGATATTTGGTAGGCATTGGTGGAGCCGAAACCAACACCAAGAGGCCCTGTTGAATATAAAATACATGCAATTATGGAATATGTATAATAATCAATATAAAAAACCGACTTCATAAAAATGTCTGAACTGGACCAAATTGGCACCAGCTTTCAAAGAAAAAATAATCATCAAAATCTGTTCACCCAGTCGAAAGTTCTGAATTAACAAACATTAAAAAAAACAGTCGCAGACGACATCGCGCACTCATTAACAAGCAGGCTCTGATTGTGCAAGATAGGATAAAAAAACTGGGCTATTGAGGTGAACAACTTGTGCATAGGAGAAGAGATATATAGGATGTGAAACGGCACCTACCTTATCCTGTCTCATCTCAAAAACTTTTTAATTATTATTATAACATTCTTGTCCCAAACACTACGTTCTTCACCGCATACATGATACTGCGCATTCATTAACAAGCAGGCTCTGGCCGGAACCGCGTGTCGCCCAAAATGATTTTAATTTTCGTAACTTGTTTGGTGATTTTGCTCTGTGGCCTTCGGTGGCAAAGGAGGAAGAAGATTCAGTGCGTGGAGCAGTTTAAAAACGATCTTCTGTCGATCCCGTTCCTTGGACAAGTGCCTCTTTTGCTTGGAGATGGAGAACGTATGTACTCGTTATTTTAATTGGTTATATTTTTCAGGCATCGATTCTAATTATTATTTTATTTTACTTTAGCCTTCTTACAGATTATTTAGATAGATATATGGAAACTCTTTATTGTGTACAACAGAAATCAATCAATTATTATTTTCTTCAACCGTTTTTCAAAATTATACATAGTAGCAAGAACGATCATATTGATAGTAGGCAGGAATCCTGTTTTAGATATAAATTGTCTGTGTCAGAGGGCGGCTCTTCCGACTCTACAATACATTTTAGAAACTAAATACTTAAAGTAACTTAATTATTCACCTATTGTGTTATTATATAGTAAATAGTTTTACTTGATGAAACATACCATAGAAACCAATGTGTGTGTGTGTGTGTGTGTGTGTAAAAATATATATTACAAATTGATAGAAAACACGATGGTACGATATAAGGCCGCCACTTGTTGCACCTTTCAGGCAACTATTGGATGAAAATAATTACAGGAATATATAGATAGATAGCAAAGGTTATCACTTATAAAAACATGGTGATAGTGTGCAAAATTAGCTAAAGGTAAGATAAACAAGCAGACAAAATATTAAGCTACAGTAGATTTTGTTTTTAAAGAAAATCGGTATAATTACACGAGTCTATGATAATTATGAAAGATGATGAAAAAGCCATAGACAATACAATGACAGATGAGAGAAATCATATGGAAAAAATATAATACAATAGATGAAAATCAACTGTTATTATTATTATTAATTAAATATATGAAGGATCAACATATCAAGACTATTATTAAGATAATTGTGTTATTTAATTGGTGTGATGTAGATAATACCAGCACCATTATAAGACTTTTACCAGCCGATAAATCTGTCTAAGAGAAAAAAAAAGTAATTACAAGATATAAGAAAAACACACAGGGCATCTTAAAATAAACTGCTGATCACGGACAGTATTTAGAATGTTTCATATTTATCGGGACTTATCGCGCACTATTTTTACCTATATTTAATAGTGTGCGATAAGTCCCGATAAATATGAAAACATGTGTTCGAATCGCGAAAGTTTAAAAGTATTAAGAATTTTTGTCTGTATGTTTGTTTGTTTGTCCACGCACATCTCATAAACCACTGGGCGGATTTAAATGCGGTTTTCACGAATATTCTTTGCTATGACCAGATTGAAATACAGGCTATGTTATTTAACGAAAGGGCCGGATTAAGGGGGGAAGGGTTGAAAGTTCATATGAAAGTATCCGCGTACGAAGTCGCGGGCAACACCACTTGTTATTAATAAAGCAAAAAATCAACAATAGAAAGTTATTGGTTATCAATAAAGTCCAGCTTTGGTGTTAACACTCATCAAGTTAATTGATAGATACTCCGTATAAATAGGGATAGACGGAACGCACAAATAGCCTACACAGCATAATGAACTATTTTTTATTAAGGAACCAACCGAAAGTAGCGTAAAAACATCACATACATAAAAAAAAACGCACACAATAAAACGTATAGAACAGATTTCAGAGTTGATTCTTTAGTAAAGTTGTTCACAATGAACAATACAGGAACCTATTTTGCTCTTAGTGCCATTGTTCTGAGTAGCCTTGTATGTGCTGATTTTATACGACCTACTCGTATAATAGGTAGAATATTCAAAATTATTTGAAAGCTGGCGTCTACTTTGGAAAAAAATTAAGTGTTGCTATTCAACGTTGCTAGAACTGTAGCCACTTTTATTATCACGGAAAGGCTTTTAAAATCGTTTTTAGATCAGTTTAAATTTATTCAGATCTTAAGAGAAACTGCGAGTAAAAGCGTGAGCAGAAATCAAGAGAATAAACCAACTTCATCATCATCATCAGCTGTAAGACGTCCACTGCTGAACATAGGCCTCCCTCTTTAACCTCCACACTGAACGACAACCTGCCATCTGCATCCACTGGATTCCCGCGACTCTCACGATGTCGTCGGTCTATCAGGCACTGTGGCATAAACCAACTTACCAAAGATTAATACCATCTACCTACAGAGAATTACCTAGCAACTAGAACAGACCTTCCAATTCTTACACTATAGCGAATTTAAAAGTTATCAAATGATGTCATTAGAAAGATTTTACATAAATTGCTACAGACAGATGAATATTTAAACTAGTTTGAATTTTAAAACTATCTACCTAAGAGTTGATTTCAATGTAACCGTCTATCTGTTATTTTATTCTCAAGGTTGCATATACATAATATAATATGGAAACGAGATTTAGTTCCTGTTAAATTATTGTTGAATAGTTTTTAACTCTAATACTTAAGTGACAAAAAAAAGTATTAAAAACCGATTTCAAAAAATTTGTTTTATGAATTTAGATGTATTTGTGTGTATAACGTGATATCTTCACCGATCGGGAATAAATTTTTGTGATGTTTTTTTCTCGAGTATATTATATATATAGGTTCCATTTAAATTTGAATATAATATTTCCACTTTTAATGGTGGAAAATTAGGATATGAATCTCGTTTATTGAAGTGAGTGTAATTCAATAAATAATAAAACTGTTATTAATTTCTAAAAAAAATATATATTTTTATTTACTCAGATAAAAGAAGGGTCTTCCAAGCTTTTGGCCGAGAAGCTTTAAAGCAAGGAGGCATGACACACCTCAGCAGCTGGGCTTTGGATCAGTTTTACATAGGTAAGAAAACCATTATTAAAAAAAATATAAAAAGACACAAGGACACCACCAGTTGAACACACAGACTAGGTAATAGCTACTAAGTCTTTGGTATAACCGGTTATTCTATGGCAAATTATCTGTATAAAGTTTATCGAGTCATTATATAATCACAAGTTTTTTTTTTTTTATTCTTGAATTTTTGGAGGCTTTTAGACAACATGTCTGTTTCAGCCCCATCATATCCTGAAAAATTAATCAATTCCTTAAATAAATATTTTTTAACTTATCACTGTGGTATTAATTAACCAACCAAGGTTTGTGGAATTAGAATGGCCAAAAAAAATTGCCAGACCGTAAATTATTCCATGCAGCCTTGATCTTTGGGTTTGATCTTGACTACGAGTATTACTCGACAAACTTTACATAGCTAGTTTCTTAATTACTATTTGAATAAGAAATGCATTTTACACTGTAGCGTGAAGTGAGCGATATCTTTTTTCATAATGTGTCCATAGATATGTTTTCTTTTCATAGCTGCGCTTGAGTCTTCTTCATTGCTATAATGGCTCCTCACGCGACGCGATGTTAAAGCCATAACAGACGACGAAACATGTTGGTCAGACGGCGATTCGTGGTTCGGTTTTTTCTCTTTCCCTCCTGTTGGTCAGACGGCGGTTCTTGGTTCGTGGTCCGTACGTCTGACGGCTATTACGTTGTCTCAGTTTGGGCGTTAACAGCCTAAAGGTAGCATTCCGATCTTGGCGACCGCGACCGGCGGCGGCAGCGACCGCGTCACGCGACCCACTGCTCAGTATGAATTTATATGGAGTGTTAAACAATGCAAGCGACCTGTCGCGTGACGCGGTCGCGGTGGTAGTGCTGCACACTACTTGCAACAAGTAATTTTTCCTTCGTCAGCCTAACATTAAGCATTTGGATTGTTTATCAAAATGTATAAGCATTATTCATTATTTATTTCTAGTTATAGCCGATCCTGTGGTCGCAGACTTGGTATTTAAGAACTGCTTGGAGAAGGATGACTCCATGAAGATCTTCGGAAAGTTCTTCCGAGACAGCCTGCCGGTAGTCCCCGGTACGTGACCACGGATTACATAACCCTTTCATCACTTTTCTACACATGTAGACACAGTGGCGTATTTTAAGATTCAGCGCCCTGGGCCTGTAAGGTTCGCCGCCCCATAAATTTACGGAAAAAAGCAAAATCTTTTAATTAGATTTAAACAGTAATCTCAGAAACTAATAATTTGGCAATTACGCCATTTTACAAAATAAAAGTTATAACATCAAACTGCTACAGAATCAGAATAAAGCTAAAAAGTGGTAATAAAGTGATAAAGCTGTTTTTCACAGACAAGTAGTTTTTAAATTATACTATAAATTACTAATCACATCACACTAATTTCATATAATATGTAAAAGTTTGGATGGATGGATGTTTGTTACTCAATCACGCAGAAACGGCTCGATGGATTTGGATGAAATTTGGAATATACATTGCTTATGACCTGGATTAACACATAGGCTACATTTCATCATCATCACTTATTTGTATCACCACGCGGGTGAAACCGTAGAGCACAGCTGGTGTTGAAATAAAGCAGAAGTGGACTGGAGTTTAAATTAGTCTGATACTTTTAATAAAATTTCAGTCTCAAATCTACTCAAAACCGTGATTATTAGATTGTGAAGACTGCGACTTCATTTTACGCTCTTATTACTGTCCCTCAAAATTACTTTCGAAGGATAACTCATGCGTGTGCCAAACTTTCTCCATTTCGGTTTATCGCATCTGTAGTACCCACAAAAACTGCAACGGGACTTTCCAATAAAAAATGCACTACAGTTGAGAATTAAGTAGGACATTGGCCCTGCGCCTGCGCTGCGAATGCTATGACACTTCCATTGCCCACATGCCAATATGCAATAATTAACGAGTTTCGAAGTAATTTTAATTTGTTAGGTTACGCTTTTAAAATGCGTGTTTTAAAATTTTATTATAACTTTATATAAAACTATCGTGTTCCTAAAACCGATTTTTAAATTAAACAATGCAATTTAATTTTTGAATGTATTTATCTGTGGCCTTAGTACGAGCACTTGCGAAAAAGTTATCGTTACGTAAACGATAGCAAAATGTATGAAAAATTGAACAGCGCCTCTATCGGACGTGAAAGGAAACTGACTTTTTCATACATTTGCTATCGTTTACGTAATGATAACTTTTTCGCAAGTTCTCGTACTGAGGCCACTGTATTGGAATGTTACTTGTTATCTGGTTTCGATTACCTGCAAACTGTAAAACTCTATTTTTGAAGTATGTATATCAAGGAGACTTGAGGCGACTAATGAAAACTCAAGCAACGTCGAAAACCTGGTCGAATGTGTAGAAGTGCTTTTCATGAAAGAAGTTCCAGGACAAACAGCAGAACTTTAACTATTGTAGTCAGGTGTTGCTACTGTGTTTGGGAGCTAGTGAGATTTATATTAATTTGCCATTGAACGTACTCTGCATTTGTTAAAAGTGTTGCTCGAGAAATGATACTGATAGTGATGGATACGTTATGACAACACAACGTCTGGGGGACTTCTTTCATGAAAAGCACTATATATTTTGATATTGATCCCAAAATAATTATCAGAATAAAAACGAACTTCATGAAAATGTCAGAACTGGATCAAACTGAAAAGGGACCACACGGGAAGCACCACTTTCAAATAAAAAAATTATCATCAAAATCGGTTCACCTAGTCGAAAGTTCTGAGGTAACAAACATAAAAAAGACGTCGAACCCCTTTTTGGAAGTCGGTTAAAAATAGAGTGATAGCCAGAATTGTATCAAACTAATATTTACTTTAGACGATTACATCAAATTTGGTTCAAAAATATCTCAGAAAATAAACAACAACGACAAACTTTGCAGTTTGCACATAAAAAGCATTCCACAGTCGGGTGATTTTAAACAAATTCGAAAAACTATAAGTCTTATAGGTTAGTAATTCTAGAGCAAAAACTAAATTCTAAAATTTAACAAGTTCTACAATCGTTTCACAGAAAACATTGTTTTTTTTTAACCTGAAATAGGTTTCGTTTGGCTCTTCCTCGCTCAGGCCAGAGAAGCAAAGATGAAACACGCTTGCCGAGAAATATATGGTTTTTTAACACCTGTAATTGTAGGTATCAACTAAAACTGACAGCGGAAGAGAAACCACTTTATATTACCATGCATAATTAGTGTATTCATTATTTTTCAGTACCACAATGGCGACCGCGTCGAAAATTCCTCAACCCAGTTTTTGCGATGAAGCATCTGAATCAATATTTTGAAGTATTTCGCAAGAAAGGTGACATTTTGGCTGAAATGTTGAAGAATAAAAGTGGCAAAGGGCCATTTTCAGTTTACGATAACATGTCTGCTAACTCATTCGATGTGATTTGTGGTACGTATGACCAAGCTAAATCTAATCTTAAACCTTAAATATAATTTTTCGAAGCCTAAATCAATAAAAGTTCAAATCTAATTATTGATTAGCAGTTTTTTTAGAGTCCGTAGACATAATACACACGTTAGATCAGACAAACAAGGAAGATATGCTTTAGTACGATTATCTTTCGTGTCTAAATTTACATGCACGGTTTTTTTTACTATACCAGTAAACCACTTAACGCAAAAACTGTAAGAACAGCTCTCACTTACTCATTTTTTACGCACACTAAGAGACTAGTTGCGACACCAATAAGCTAACTGAGAGTTCATATTATGCAAAAAAGAGGGCGCTAAGGTCGTATGAAACCAGATTTAGGCCAGATGCATTCGCATCTGTCACGCCACCTTACCATATCACCCTTGTTTATCTGATCTGAGACTAGAACTTACAGGATCGCATATAAAATAATAGACACTGAATTCTACAGAATCAACCTTGGGTATCAAGAGCACTGCACAGGAAAACTTAGAGAACCCAGAGTTGATAGGCTTGAAGAAGATGGGGCGGCTCATAGCAGACCGTATGACACAACCCCTACTGCACAATCAGACCGTTTACGAGATGACTCCAATGTACTTGCGGCTGAAAAATGTCACTGATAACCTCTGGGAGTTCTTAGACAAGGTAACTACTTTTTTACCGACTTCCAAAAAGAAGGAGGTTCTCAATTCAACTGTTTTAAAAAAAATATGTTTGTTACCTTAGAACTTTCGACTGGGTGAACCGATTTTGATGGTTATTTTTTTATTTGAAAGCTGATGCTTTCCGTGTGGCCCCATTTCAATTTTATCCAGTTCCGAAATTTTTATGAAGTCAGTTTTTTACATTGATAATTACTGTAATTTATTATGTTATCCTTGTTTTTGTGGTTTTTAATAAAGATTTATTGTATTGTATGTAGTATATCTGTAGTGGTAGGACTCTTCGGAGGGGTCCGCCTGGGGAAGTACCACACCTTTGTCAGTTATTCAACCGCCAAGCAGTAGTGTGCAAGCACTACTGTGTTCCGGATTGATGGGCAATGTTTCCAGCGAAATTACAGGGCACTGTGCATTGCCATCCAGGGTTTTGAACTGTTGAAGTTCAAAATTCTGAGTGGCAGTGATCTGTTATGGGCAAGCGTGAAGAGCCATCAGGCGAGCGACTTCGCTCGTCTCGTCACCCAGTATCATAAAAAAAACGTACTTACCTTGCCTACGTATGTATTAACCTAACCTAAATAACATATACACATAGGGCATTCGATATAGGGTCTAAATTATTTAATCACCATTTTCTAAGTGTAGACAGGTATTTTTACTGTATACGGATCTACTTTTGTACACCAACTCGCCTGATGGTTAGCGACGGTGTGTCGGGGATCTCTCGCATGGTGCTTTCCTTCATGATACCAAGAACGATCATAATCCTTGATCATACATAATTATAATACATATAAAAAAAAACACGACTTTTTACAAACTAAAAATATTAAAGAATGTATGAAACATTTTATGGTCGTGTACTTATTGTCTGGTTTTTACCTGCTTTATATGTTTTTATTTGTATTTTGGCGGCCATGTTGATAATATTAAAATGTTGGGTTTTTCATGTTGTATTGTCACCAGAACTAAAGGTGTATGCAAAATTTAAGATAAATTGGTAAACACGTATTGGACACACTGACATAATTTGTACTAGTTCTACAAACGCACACTTCAATATTGAGCGGCACACAACTACAAAACGATATGCGTAAAATGTAGTCAAATGCACGATCAAGGGGAGTGGGTGTAAGTGCTAAAGGGGAAACTGTAGGTAAAACGCTTCCATTTATTAATATTTCTGAGTTATATCCATATCCTTTATTAGCGCGTTTGTAGTCCCTAATAACTATTATTTTAGTGAAGTAAGTCCTATTTGTACATATTTTCAGAGCATTGAAAAAGGGTACGAGAAATTCACGAAGGTCAAAGCTAATGAATCTCCTTACAATGATATTCAAATCCACGGTAAGTACCAATTCATTCAGTAAAGATTATGAACACAATCTGTGACCGATACCTAATTATTTAACCAGGTGATTAGTGAATATTTGCACAAGTTGTACCCACATAGGAAACCTAAATACCTAGACGATAAATATTTGCTAGAAAAATAGTTGTAGTCTCAGATGAGACAAACAAAGGAGAGTGGAGAATGTACAAGATTAATTTCGTTCATGTTCAAATATATATCCGTGTTTCACCCACTTTTTCTATTATACCGTTATGTAAAAACTCACTTAGTCATAAAATTAATGAGATATACAGCGACATCAGTAAAACTTACTAAAACCCCTAGCTAAATAGACGGCAAGGTCGTCTGCTGAGTGAATGATCTGAGGATGTCGTTTGACTTTACCTTTTATGAAAGAAGATGTATTATGTAGTCTGAATGCTGCTGATGTAACCAAACAATCACTACTCTTACACAAACAACTGGGACCACTACTAATTTCAATGGTCATTGAAAGTATCAGCCAATCCATCACAGTGCTCAAGTAAATTCCACTGGAGATCACCCATCCAGTGAATAATATAGAGCCAAAGCTTTTTCACAAAGTTCGGTGATGTATGAGCTAGCTACACGCATGACGAAGCACGTAAAGATGTTAAGTGAAATGGTTTTATTTTATGACTATTTTATCTGTCACTCAAATCGTATGAGCGTATGTGGATAACCTTTCCTCATATGATCAGCTTCAACACAGATTCTTTTCTGTGGGCTTCATCATGAGCTACGCTCCGGGTCTTACATCCCTATTAATGATTGTGTTCCCATTTCCAGGATCAAGAGCAAACCCGTCAATTCTACAGCTTCTTCTGGAAACGACTAACGGGGACCTCAAAGGTCTCAACGAAGAGATCATGGCTATCGTCTTTGCTGGAACGGATACCTCATCAGTCACCCTGTCGTTCACTTGCCTCATGCTAGCTAAATATCCTGACGTGCAGGAAAAGGTCTTCCAAGAGTGAGTTCTTTACTTACTTTTTTTATTATTAACCTGTACTGTCCCACTCCTGGGCAAAGGTCTCCCCCATCTCTTTCCAGGCAGTGCGATCACACGTCAAATTTGGCCACTGTGTTTGGAACGCGTCGAGGTCTTCACGCCATCGTTTTCTCGGCCTGTCTTGGCTCCTTCGGCCGTTTTCAGGCACCCACTGTGTGATCTTTACTTACTACTGCTGATTAACTCTACCATACCTAATAAACAAATATAGGCAACCATTATCTTCATCTACAGCTTGTCTTATATCATTTCTGGGTATAAGCCTCTCACTTGCTATGCCATCTCCTTCAGTCCTGTACCAATCAAATCCAGGTTCGACCCGTGATGGTGGCAATATCGTCGACCCACCTTGCAGCTGGACGTCCAACGCTTCCCTTACCTTGCCTCAGCCACTATTCTGTCACAACCTTACTCCACCTGTCATCACTGCGTCCAGCAACGTGTCCTGCCCAGCTCCACTTTAGTTTCTTTACTGCGATTCTGACGTCTCAAACCTCTGTCCTTCGCCGGATTTCAGTATTAGATCGGTGTTAGAATTTGATGCCTAGCTAGGATCTCTCTATGGCTCCATGTACTGCCCTGATTTTGTGCACAGCCTCATATGCGAGCGTCCATGTTTCGGCACGATAATTATGTCATAGTGGGCAGCATACTTGGTGCCGACGCTTCCACAAGATCTCACAATGAACCTAGTGTTCAATAATATTATTCAGGCAGTTGAAAGCTACAAAACCACAGTAATCCGGTCAATTGAGACATCCGAAGGTACAATAATCCGCACCCAGCTCAAAGTTGGTAGGATTTTTCAAAACACCACCATAAATAAAATCTAAAAAAAATCCTTATCGATTCGATACCTGAAAAAAATATAGTCGGAGTCAAAGGTCACAAAAACGGGGTTTGCGCGATTTTCTGCAAACGGTAAGTTTTATCATAAAATTAGTTCGAGGATATTTTTAGTTATCATTTATGATAGATTTTTGAACAATCCTAGCAATTTTGAGCTGGGTGCGAATTATTTTACTTTCACTTCTATTTTTGGTCTATTTTGACCGGATTATTGACAGACCTCATCATATCTTAAGTACAGATTTTTTTACGTCAAAAGGAAAACAGATTACTAACCTTTTTTTATTAAGGTGAAACGTTTCACTTTAGCGGGAAATTCAAATTTCAAACAGTTTTTTTGTTCTTGTAGCTAGGCCGAGCAATTATTGTAAATGATCATGATGTTTGCGAAAATTGATTATTATTCTCTACAAACTCGCGTAAAGTTATTTATCTCCAATGAACATTATTACATACATTTGTCAATAAACAAATTTTTGCTGTTTCAAACGGTTTATTGCCAAATGTAAGTAATATGGTGAGTAACTGATTAATAGCTGTACATGATAATGTAAAGAACAACCAACAATTTTCGCAAATACTATGCTATTTCACAATAATTACCCGGCCTAGCTACAAGGACTAAAAAACTGTTTGAAATTAGATTTTCCCGCCAAAGTGAAACGTTTCACCTTAAACATACTTATTTGATATCCAGGCTTCGTACCTGGTCCTACTAATATACTGTATCAATACTTATCGAGGTTCTAAAAAACATTTTGTCTACAACTTTGCAGACTTCAAGAAGTGCTTGGCGACTCCCAAAGACCAATAGAACATGATGACCTTCCTAAGCTTAAATACACGGAAGCTGTGCTGAAGGAAACGTTGAGGGTGTATTCACCTGGCCTGCTGCTGCTCAGGAAGATTGACAAAGATCTGGTGCTGCGTAAGTACTTTATTCCAATCACACCTATTTTCTTGTTTCTACAAACTTTTGCTATCTTATTAAACTTGTTAGTATAACTTTTTCATTATTATAAAAACTAATAATTTAGTGCCATTAGACAACGCAAGTAAACTCAGTTCGCGCATTTATTTGCTCTGACGACTGCAATAATATTGAAAAAAAGCCAGATAAAAACATTTTAAACCAAGTAAAAATTAAGTAAATTCCTGGTTTTCATTAATTTTATACCTAGTAGACATTTTGTTACAGATAGGTATTATGCTTAGGTTCTTGGCGAAAGAAATAAATTCGTAATAATATATTGTTTCTAGAAATATATTATGTAGAAAAATGACACGTTTACCTCTCTTGCTCTTGTACAGCTTGTAAAGCTACTGGGCTTTTCACCCGCGTGAATTACTTCAAATATCATCGGCTATCTGCCAGTGAAAGTCCCGTCAAAATCGGTCCAGCCGTTTTGGAATCCATATCCATAGGGAAACGTACATAATTATACTATACAAACATCGCCTTTTATATAAATGTAAAGAAAGAAAATTGTATTTTATGTGGCTATGGACTGGATTAATATACATTGTGAATTGTCTTGTGAGATTGTTTTGTTGAAATAAAATAGCAATATGTAATTCTAACTAAGGTAGTCCACCGAAAAATCAGGCGCATCGCTATGAAATTTTGAACCGGTTTTTTTGGTGTTTTTTGCCTTGTAATATTATCTTCTTTACAATATGTTGTAACGTTCCATGATCGTTACCGACTCCAATACATGGCAAATGGCACATAGCTAGAAGCCAAACTTAACCAATAAAAAAGGTCACTACTATGACATTTTAAACATTGTTGACAGATGAAGGTGATTGACGTAATGTCAATCACTTTCATTTCGTTAAGCGAAAAATCATTGTTCTAACCCTCGGAAATATTTAATTAAATAGCATTTTTAAAAGATTCGGGTATGTAAATATCATATTCTTTCTAGAAGGAATAGGTTATATATAGAACCCGAACTAAAAATCTCGTCTCATTTGTGCAGCGGTACTCCCGTGTGAAAGTCGTTCAGACATAACCTTTAAACTTATTATTATAATCTTGTAGCCCCGTACTCCAATCGGGTAAGTTCCGTTGAGTGATAAAACTGGAAATACTTTTAAAATGTGAATTATCTTACAAGCCACCTGTGTTGTAAAACGCAGTGCAAGTGCGGTTCATATACTTATATTCTACTTATTTTGCTGTACTTATATTTCTAATATAATTGTGTTCTAAGCTCTTAAAGCATTCTGTAACTTGGATCCTTCCGATCAAAAACTGTGTTAACGCCGGTACCACGTCATGTGAGATAATGGGCGCCTAGTCAGATCTGCCGTCTTTTCTACGGGACTCACACGACGTGGCCGAGCGGCTGCCGTACTGATCCTCATGCGGAGTTCTTCGACGCATTTCCAGGCTCCTACCCTCTACTGAACTACGGCCACGATACTGACAACAGTGTCGTGACGTGCTGACCTTACTCGCTACCACGTTGACCGTACTCCGGTCACATCTCCAACAACAGCGTCGTGACGTGCTGACCACACTCTGGCCACGCCTGAAAACCTCGGACGGAGCTGTCTCGTCGCTACACTGCCCAGCTGACATTCCACGTGCCACGAGCCGCGTCGAGCTACGCGGCGACCGGCGCCCCAAGCTCTTCAAGCTAAGTCTCCAAACAAGGGACCAACACTTTTTTTATCGCCATCACCTTCCGAGCTCACGACCCTCTGTCTGTAAATTCATTCGCTTGCTTTAATAAATCTTAACTTATACTATCTTAAACTCTTTTCTTTGAAACACCTACCCACTGCTAGGTAGAACTTTACCAAGCTTCACTTGGTGAACGTTTCAATGTTTTACTCACAGCTTCAGGCCAGACCCTAGTGAAAGGTACGAGCGCCATGATCCACGCGTGGGCTATCCACCGCCATCCGCAGTACTGGGGCGACGACGCTGAGCAATTCCGCCCTGAACGGTTCTTCGACGCTCCGCCGAAGCATCCTGCTGCCTTCCTGCCGTTCAGCTACGGGCCTAGGAACTGTATTGGTGAGGCTATAGAATAACCACATTATAAGTACTCTCCAAGTACTAAGAGCCGTATAACAAAATGTATCGTTAAATTTTAGGTATCTGAATAAATCGGGCATAAAGGCGGACAGTTTCGGGCATAAAACGAAAAAATAAGGCCGTTTTTTTATACTGGGTGACTAGACGAGCGAAGTCGCTCGCGTGATGGCTCTTCACGCTTACCCATAACAGCTCAACGACACTCAGAATTTTGAACTTCAACAGTTCAAAACCCTGGATGGCAATGCACTGCGCTCGTCACCCCGAGATATAAGATGTCAAATCTCTGTGTGCCCTGTAATTTCGCTGGAAACATTGCCCTTCAATCCGGAACACAGTACTGTTTGCACACTACTACGTATATCACAATTATGTATATCAAGACGAATATAAAATGAGTATCCTTCAATAAATTGTTTATTTTGACAATAATTTAACAAAATCCACTCTCAAACTATTCCTTCGAGAGTTTCACGAAAAACTACTTTTGTAAATTGGAGGTAATAAGTTGATAATTTTAAGCCTTAATTACTTTAAATTCATGAAAGATAGAGAGCTCACTGCAGTAAATTATGACGTCAAAACTTGCGCGCGCCATAAAAATGCAATGAAAATGCAACTAGCACACGGATTTGGAGGAAAGGGACAGGGACATCTTTAAACGCTTATACGAGTATCTCAGAAAAATTTCAGCCAATTTTTTTTCCAGTGTTTATAATAATATAATTATTTAATTATATCCTTCGCCAATCTTTATTTTGTAAATGAAACACCAATCAACAATATTGACATTGCAAAAAAAATATCGATGAAATACGATGAAATTCCTTATATTTTTTTAGAAGTCCTTCCACATCATGTCATTTTTGTATATCAACTCCTTATAAAACACTCTACATTGTTTCCAGGATACCAATTCGCCATGATGTCGATGAAGACTACCCTGGCATCGCTGGTGCGCCACCACCAGCTACTGCCAGCCAACGAGGATGAAGTAGGAAGAATACACAAATGCGAGGAAATGAGGACCACCTTCGATATACTGATCAGGGACGTTCATCAATTTCCTGTGAGGCTACAGGCCAGAGGATAAATAATTAGTTTTTTTAATATACTAGTCTTAGTTAAAAAAGTTATATGATTAAGGCGGTTTTATTCAAACTCAAAATTTATTTATTTCAGGCTTAACAACAATTAACAAAATTAATCATTATTAAAGATTAAGCTACATTAGTGTTTACTAACTTAACAGTATTTTTGTTACAATTAAAAGTTATTTATTATGCGTCATTATTTTACACTATACATTTTCATATATAGATATAATTTAAATGATACGACCATGCTTAAAAACATAATTATAGCACGCGTCAATTGTGTCTGCAATAAATTGCCAGAGAAATAATACATTTTCAAGCATTGTGACTTCTCTAAAGCCGAAGAAATTTACAATGTCAATCACCACAAAACATTAAATTACTTACCTACTCAGTCGATGGTAGAAAACCAGAGTTCAAAGGTTATTTAGAAGATACAAAAGTCGGCATATTAATTATTATACTATTAATTTTATCCAATATCATTAACATAATATTATAAATGCGAATATTTGTAGGTGTATGTGTTTGTTTGTTATTTCTTCACACCCCAAACGGCTTGACGGATTTGAATGAAATTGATAACGGAGATAGCTTGTACCCTGGATTAAAACATAGGCAAAAAGATACTAAAACACATGCTTTTTTACCGGAAAATGAACTATTCCTGTGGGAGAGCGAGTGAACTTAACTATAAAACCATATAGCAAGTTATTTGATTTATTCTTGAGCCTGCTCGAGTGAAGTAGCAAAAAACTTGTAATGCACATGCGCTTTTAAAGGCGTTATTACAATTCATTAAGAAACATATTGCTAGTTAGCGGTTGACTTTCAAATGATAGCTTCCGGGCATCGAGATCTAGTAGTTCCCGGCCAGACTAGATGCCGTTTATTTCTTTACAGAGGTATTGAACAGTTGAGGATTCTTGAATCGGGAAAATCAATCCTTCCCAATTTTTGTTTTGTTTTGTACCCACTTATATTCTCTAAATGATCCAAAAACTAGTCTAGGTATTAGATATATGTGATTTGAAATATAATGACAAGATAATTATTGTGATTGTTTTGTAATAAAATATACTCATGTTAGATCCTGTGCAAAAGGAAAAGATGTTGAACCTACTGTTGGTAGACTGCACATCACACATCATCAGCCAATTAACGTCCACTGTTGGACAAGGCCTCCCTCATAGAGAGGGGTGTTGTCATAATCCCCACGCTTGGCAGGCGGCTTGGGGATCGCAGTACGTTCACCTTGTACTATTAGGACGCTGCTGCCCATCCTCCAGTGGTTCTGGTCGCAGTTTTATGACATACCGGGGTACCGGGTTGGTAGACTTATCTATGTTATTATTTTTGCAAATAAATAAATATTTCATTTGATTTGAATTTAGTAGGTACATCTAGTGCGTGATTTGTGTGTTATAAAATAGTAAAAGTGGATAAGATACCAATGCTCGCTTTCGGCTTTGTTTTTTTTACAATTATAGAAAGAACAGCTTATTATAAAAGCGAAAGTCTCGATGGAGTGGAAGTCATCGAATATTCGACCTCCCAGGTCGCCCCCAGAACTAAACGACAAGCTTAGGAGGTTTAAAAGAGGTCGGTGCTGGCCACAGAAAAATTATCACTTCAGTGGTGCTGGCTCAGGACAGAGACCAATGGAAGGAATTGGGGGAGACCTTTGCCCAGCTGTGGGACAAGACAGGTTAACATAACTATGAATAAAAAATTACAGCCAAAATTATTTATCTACGACTTTTGTAGCTCAGTGGTAGCATGTCTGTCTTATGAGCAGGAGGTTCCGGGTTCGGACCTCGGCCGGACTAATTTTTGAATGGTGAATATATCTGGGTCTGGGTATTAGTTATCCGTGTCTTTGTGTGAGTTACCAATTCCCAACACAGAGAATCCTACTGGGGAAGCGTATTACAAAGTAAATTGCTTACAACTTTAGAACTGCAGGCAGTTAGCCAATGTCCGTTTTAGTACTACCAGCAACTTATAAGCGAGATTTTACGTACAGGTATTTGGGGAAGAAAGATTCTTGAGTGGAGACCACGAACCGGAAGACGCAGCGTAGATTGGCCTTCCACTAGATGGACCGACGACATTGTGAGAGTTGCAGGCATCCAGTGGATGCAGATGGCAGGATGTCGTTCAGTGTGGAGGTTAAAAGGGGAGGCCTATGTTCAGCAGTGGACGTCTTCTAGCTGAAAATGATGAAGACGATGATCCACTTCGTCAAATCCTAAAACCTATGTTCTACTGACTCTCTCTCTACACACGGAAATATCGAAGTTAAGAACTAAAGAACTAATGCTTCGTGGTCAAATCTTTATGCGGTGTAGAGGTCCGCTTAGAAAGGATTTTGCAAAAGTACCAGATTAAAGGAGGGCAAATAGGAGGTTGAAAATTTATGTGAAAATCGACGCAAACTTAATCGCGGGAAACAGTACATGGACAAAGTGTGAGACACCTGCAGTTCAGGGAGGTTCAGTGAACTCTCCCGCAAGCGGCTGACGAGCTCAGTAGCCCCCGTGACGTGGACACAACACCTGGATACTAAGGTAAGAGAATCAGCTTGACTGTCTGCTTAAAACATTATTTTAATATAGTCGGTTAAAATGCGCTTACTTTTAGAACGTTTAAGTATTTGGTGACACTGATGTTTGGTCACGCAAACGAGTTGTTGTCCTCACACTGTCGTTTTTAAAAGGTTCCGCAGAAAAAGTTATCTTTTAGTTACACCGTGTCTTTCCATCTGATTGAGTCTGCTTTTATGGACATAAAAAAATATCAGCGTTAAAAAATCTCCCCATATTTCATTCATAATTTTATTAGTATTTTGTAATCACACACAGTTTCACAATTAAAAAAATGCGATATTTATGAACCAATAATAATATAGTTTTGGTTCCTGGCCCAGCGGATTTCTCTGGCAATTCTGTGGGGGAAGGCGCCTTGCATTGGGGACATGCGGTCAGGGCTCGGTACGCGGACGACTTTTTGAGTAATTTTGTTGATTGTTAATTGACTATTTATTGTTTTGTGATATTTTGACATTTTGATTTATACTAAACTTCGTAAATAAAAGTAAAATAAAATGTACGATAATATTTTACCTATAAAGTGAAAATCGGTTGCAAAGCGCCTATATTTGGATATAGCAATAATGTTGGTGGATCGCGTAGTACTAATTTTGATTACGGTTCTTTATATTGATAATTATATTTAAATTGATGCATCTGAAATTTAATGCAAACAGATCCAAAGATTCCGAACGAATGCGACGCTCACTTGGAAATGAAAATAATAATAAGTAGGCATCACTATTTTTAAAACAAGCTCCTCACCATTCCCTTTTATAATTGGAATTTCCATTGCATAAGCATATATAATTTATAAAGATCCCTATGTTATCCATCAACTTTTGGACAAAACATGCTAATTATTCAAGAGAGTCCATACCAAAATGTTGCACTTACATATTATGGACATACTTAAATTATGGATCGTTATTTTGATTGATCTTTTCAAACCGGTCAAATAAATTAAATTCTTGGGTTCTCCTTATCTTGAGCGCATTTAATAGTTTTTATTGAACTGCTTTAAAAGGAAGATTTTTCAAGTGCATGGCATACATGGCATATATTTGACTTCATATAGCCTAATTATTAACATTTTAGAGTTTAAATTGGCGTTCTATTTTGTCTGTAAATTCGTAAATTCATTGCGTATATTTTTAATGAGTTTTTGGCTCATTAATACGAAGTACATTATAAACCAATCTAGTTTATTTCGTAGCAATTAAAAAAAAACTGACAAGCCGCATAAAAACAAAAGAATCACTGTTTTCTCAAAATCATATTCAAACTCCTTGGTGGCTTGTGGCCAGTACACCACAATTTTGCGCTCATATTTTTTTCTTTTAATAAATAGATACTATTAAATATTTTATTATAATAATCATAATATCAGCTCACGATTCAACTGCATAGTTTGCTAGGAACGATGCTTCACACATTTTAATCCTAAACAGTGTTCTTTAAACATCATTACCAGGGTTTTACCACAGTTTGCAAAATCACGCAAAGGCGAACCTTAACGCGCCGAGATACGGTTTCCGGTCGCGTTATTTTGCAAACTGCACCTATTCGGGCCCGCGTTTAGAGTTGGGCGTAAGGCCCCTGAACTGACAACCATCGTTCTGGGTCACTGGCACATATTACTCTAACAATGCGCCGGACGATAGGTATCAGACAATTTATACTTTGCATGATTCTTTGTACTTTCATTTTCTGATAACACTTTTTTTATTATTTCCTGTTGAGTGGATTTTGGCTTCGCACATATAGTTCATTTGCCATTGTTAAGCATTAAAATATTTACAAGCTTTATTAGATATCGTAAAAATAAGTCACGGTCAATCAATCAGAGTCAAGCAAAGTAAGTCACGTTCAAGTCATAGTCATGCCGTGGTAAAGTAGTAGAAGCATATAAGTTTTGGACATAATATGAGAATACATGTTTCATCTCATATATACTCGATCACGACAGCCAATAAACGTCCACTGCTGAACAAACGCCTCCCTCTTAGAGAGGGGTATTGCCATAATAAGCACGCTTGGCAGGCAGCATGGGGATCGTATTACGTTCACCGTGTACTAATAGGATGCTGCTGCCTATCGTCTGGTTGTTCTGGTCGCAGTTTTCAGACATACCTGGGTCCAATGATAAGGTCTCATAATAACACTTCAAACAAAATTATTGCATTTCGACCTTCAACGTTCTATGAGTAGTCCAACTTTTTTTGTATTATTAATTAACTTGTATTTTGTTTGGTTAGTAAAGGCACTTGCCAGTATAAAAAAATAACTGTTTATTTTTCATGTATATATGGTTTATTTTTCCTTGACAGATGCACTGCTTCATCTGCGTGACGTACATGATCATCTTGACCAGCGCGAACCCGATCACAATGCGCGATATCGTCACAAAACACGAGAAACGATTCCTGTTCCGTGACGTCATAGAGTCTCTGAGGATTCGGTCGCAGAATCCAGAAAACTTCAAACAGCACGACGACAATAATCTGTCACATAACTACGACAGATATGGATACGAAAATGAACCACTCCAGCTATCGAGCGACGCTGACTTCATTCCTAGAAGAAACGACAGAATAGAAATGCCTTCTCTAAAATACCGTTTCCCGAAGAGTCTCGAGCTGAATGACACTGACACAAAGAGCAATGGTCCGCAAAAAGAGGAAGTAGTGATTTACATAGATACTCACGAAACATCACCAGCGCCAAAACTCACATCGACCCAGAAACCTAAGAAGCGGCCACAAGTGAACAAAAACAAGCCAAATAAAAACAGGGAAAGTGATGATTCGCAATCTACAGAAAACATGCCGTTGACTAATAATATGAACGGACTGAGTCAAATTGGGGATCGCGAATCACAAACTGTTATTAAACCAACGGTTATAGTCAATATACGAGGCACAGTCAGTCATCGTGATAGTGAAATTAGGCTTGAAAAAACAAATAATAATGATACGTTAGATATCCCTCACAACGTGTTCAATATCAATCAAGAAGTAAATCTAGACAGAGAGTATGGAAAGAAACCTGATAAGATAAAGCAAGAAATCAAAGTAGCCGCGAGGGATAACGACAACATTGACGAAGACATGATGATGTGTGAAACTTCCCTTAAAACTACTGACAAACAAAACGAAGATCAAAATCGCAAGTTGGAAAACGTATTTCAAATATTATTATCCATTTGAATAATCGGCAATGTTTACTTATTTTAATTTTGATACTATACTTATAATAATAATTACTTCCATTATTAATAGCTGATCTTATATCGTAAAATCAGCTACAAGAGCATATAAATTAATTAGGTTTAAAATTTAAGGCCACATTCCTTGTATACTTTTTTAAACATAATAAAAAAAACAGACAATAAAAATTGATATTTCCAGATAGTATCCTGTAATTTGCTCATAGTATAGCCATAGAGCTACCCAGAAATGTTATTGTCAAAGCTTAGTTGCTAGGCATGATTTTAAATTGTAATGAAACGCGAAAGCAATCTTAAAATAAGTGTGTATTTTTTACGTGAATAGCCACGGAAAAGAAAAGTAGTATACAAGGCTTGGTAGTAATTAAACATTTATAGACTCACGTATGCTGGCCTCAGCTACGCTCGCATTTTCATTTTCGTCTATAATTATGTTGCCTGCCGCAGTAATGTACTAAAATTAAAAATAAAACGTAATAAAGTCGCAGTATCTTATTTATTTATACAACATTTAGGACAAAGTGACAATAATTTTAAGGCAATATTTATAGCAGCTACTGTAAAAATAGCCAAAAATAGTCTTACGCCGTTATGTCCCACTGGGCCCACGCTTTTGCTATATTTGTAAAAAGTAGCGTTAAATTCATCAAAACCACAATCATGGTAATAGAAATTTAAAGGAAAAAAATGGGTTTGGCCTACCTTGTATGTTAACCATGGGTATGAGGGTACAGTTTTGAATTTGATTTGATTACATACCTAAAACTACAATGGCATGAATATGGTCAACAAACTGAGTCGACGATATCGTCATCATCGCGGGATGATCATGGATTTGGTTAGCACTGGACCGAGCTAGATGTCATAAGTAGAGCAAGTCCCGTAGTAGTTGAAATAATAGTAGTGGTGGGATAAGAAGGTTGTGGATCTGGATGAAACGATGAAACTGATTTATCCACATTAAAAATAGAGATAGGCAAACTTATGACGATAATCTGAATTATGTATTCATTAACAACCAGGTGTTAGTAAATCAATTAGTGGATCTAAAAATCTATACCTAAGTACCAGCGTGGTACCGCTAGCAATAAGCAAAGTAACATTACAGCAATCGCATAAAACATAACCATCATATTATTTCAAACATTGAATTTAACTCCAAAAAGCCCTTGATCTACAAGTTTCTGCTAAATTGATTAGATTGATTAGGACAATGATACGATGTCGTCCGCAATCAGCTTAACTAAAATGTCATCTCGTGTGTTCCTTTATACAATCTCTTTACAAGGTCACCTGTCAACAAAGGATTCGATTACCAAAACTAATGCACGTCTATTTGTCCATTTATATCCTACAACCATTTCGCTATAAAAATTATCAGTTTTTTTGAAGATAAAATACACAGTTGAAGTTGCTCGTTAATAGTGACAAAGTTGTCCAGTATATATTATGTAATTTTTTATAACATGAGTGAGTTAATCTAATACTCGTATATTTACGCTTCCTTGTGCGTAAGTTCAGTACAGACTATGTCTATGTTATTAATTAGATCGTCTTTCAGTGTGTTCTAAGGGGGAGGCTTATGTTCAGTAGTGGACATCTTCTGGCTGATGATGATTATGATGAATCACTTTAATAATAATTAATGCGTAAGTTTGATTGTATGTGTGTGTTTGTCCGCATACCCATTAAATTATTTTCTATGACTTATAACACACACTGGTTAAAAACCCTTGTCTTTAACCAGTGTGTGTTGCCTTGTCTTCAACAAGGGTCTTTAACTAGAGTGTGTTGCCAGTGATGACACATGGAACAGAGACATGGTCCTTAACTGCTGGTCTTATGGAAAATTCAGATTTGCACAGTGGGCAATGGAGATACGAATGTTTGGAGTTTCTTTGCGCCATAATATCCGGAACGAGAATGTCGAGAATATTCGCCGAATAACCCATCACCGACATAGCTGTTCAGATTTGCGAGTTTATGTGGCAATGGGCAGGCCATATCGCTTTAATAGATAAACGATGGGGAAAAAGGTTCTTTAGTGGAGACCACGAACCACGGACGCAGCGAGGTAGGCCTCCCATTAAACGGACTGATGACATCGTTAGAGTAACAGGCATCCAGTGGATGCAGATGGCAGACTGTCGTTTAGTGTGGAAATCTTAGGGGGCTTATGATGATGACGGTGTAAACTTAAGGCCTTAAAAGTTATGGGAGACATGGGAATTAATATTGCCATATAATTGCAATTTGTCTACTTTAGATTGTTTCGGTGGATGACAAAAACTAAATGTGAAGCAAATGGATAACGGAAAATACCTGGAAGGCATGTGTTCTTTCGGTTGATTGTAATTAAAAATTAAATTACAATTTTATTAGTCTCTGAGGCTAGCGGCAGGTATGAAACTAGATACTCTAGGTAGGAGCAATTTAAATACAATATTTTTATTAAACATACCAATTATTCGATCTAATTGGTGGCTCAGGGCTGTTTCACAGAATCTGAATGTGGGGCATGGTTACATGGCTTCCTTTACCTCTCACCAGGGTGGGTACCTTATTAGACGATGAAACCTTGCGTGTTGCTATGGCTCTCCGTCTGGGCTGCAAGGTGTGTGTGAACCACATAGATGCACCTGCGGTTCCATGGCGGTTCCATGCCAGAAGAAGCTGATGGTCACCACGAGCTGAGTTGTCATCGCAGCACAGGTAGGTTTCCGCTACACCATGCCCTCAACGACAAGGTCCGAAAAAATTCATTTCTGCTAACATTCCGTGTGTCCTGGAGCCACCGGGTCTTAGTACATCCGATGGTAAACGACCAGACGGTTTGATTCTGGTGTCATGGAAAAACGGCAATAGTGCTTAGTATAGGACGCTACTTGCGTCAGCACTGTCGCAGCCACCCACTTGAGTCGAACCGTCCATACACCGGCAGCAGCAGCGGAAGATGCTGCTTGTAGATAGTGGCAGAATTATATACGCGGCAATGGAGCTATAGTATTGTGGAAACTATGGGCAGTTGGAGCGCTGAGCCCAAGAGCTTGGTCTCAGAAGTTGGCCTCATAATGCGAGACAGCAGTGGTGACTCTTGCTCTGCCTCTTTCCTGGTGCAAAGATTGGCCGTTGGCATTCAGCGTGGGAATGATGCCAGTATTATGGGCACTTTTGCACCAAAGTGCGGGTTATTTTATTTGACATAAATTTAAATCGTTTGAATTATTTTGTGATACGTTTTATCAGTTACTAAGTAAGTAATAATCAATAAATAAAAACTGTAAAAAATACCAATAAACTCCAACAGTTCAAATTCAAGAAATAAAAAATTGTCCAGTTCAATAAAAGTTTTTACAAAATGCGGATCGAATTGAGAACCTTCCTAGTTTTAATTATTCGGCAAAAAATTAGGTATCTATTAATGACATCATAACACTTTGATTATTAATAAACAAAACTAGTCTATCTTGGCTCGAGTTCAACGTCAAAAAGTGCGATGATCTGATATTCTAAAATATGAAGATCAATAACCATAAACACAACGGTATAGAGATATAAAACTTAGATAATAAAATGTGTAGGATTAGTAACCAACGCGTTGATGTCTTTTGCTCGGGTTTATATTACATAAAGCTCAATAATAATATCAATAGTGAATCGGTTTCTTCTTGGCAAGCGTGCTTCATCGTAGACCGCATCATGGCGAGTTGGAGGCCAAATGCAAGCTTAAAGAAGAAGAAAATGGCTTAGACCGCACTTATGAGTGTGTAATGCTACAAAATGCTTGTTTTTTCCCTCGCGGCGCAAACAGAGAGTCTTATAAGTTTAACCTGCGTATCTGAGTATGTGTGGCATAAATCCCATAAGGCTCGACCGATTTTGATTTAGTATTTTTTGTTTGAAGTTTTTTGTTTTTCGGGTCGTTTTGAGTATCGGGGGGTTCATTTTCAGTTAATAACTTGCTTTTTATAAGTCATATAATGTCAGTCATAAATTCCTTTTCCGGGTTTCTATAAATATTTATCGCGAATAAGTCCGCATTTGACTACCAACTCGCCTGTTGCTAAGCGGCGATGTGGTCGAAGATGAAACAGTAGACTTATAACATACCTATTCACTCTTGCCTTGAAAAGGCCCAGATTATATCTCTCAAGAAACAAGGAAGCTGGTAGGTTGTGGTTATTACAAATTTGATCGTTTCAAAATATACCCAAATAAAATAAAAACATTATTTTTGAAGCGAATGAAAAATTAAAATGTTTTGTTATTAAAGTATTATAATTAGGATAGTTTAGGTAGAAATCATTGACCAAAGTAAAATAAAAAGTTTATTGAAAATTATTTCTGATTGTAGAAATAAAACCAGTAACCAAAAATAAAGCATACACATGTTTGACCGCATTATTAATTCCATTAGCGATGAACGTTAATAATTGCAATTTTTATCATAACAGTATTTAATAACATTAATGGGTTTTGAAAATGATGGACAGACGCTTAAATGTCAGCACCATCTCTAATTATGTACGTAGCATGGACTTTTGGCGCCATCGTGAAAAAACACGTCGCTTCATTATGTACTATTATTTTCCAGTGCTTGTGTAATTTCGAGTTAATGTGTATTAATGTTGGATTATTGTTTACTCAATATTAATTTGCAGACATGAAGATCTTAAAGTACATGTTCATTAAAGTAATACATATGACTCTATTTGGGTTTGGCAATAATTGGAACGGAACGATCTATTTAAATTTCGTCGAAATTTTGTTTGAAACATTCTTCTAGAGTTTTTAGAAACATTTAACATCTAAAATAAATTTTAATTTATTTGGGAATTGATAAAATATTTTTATGGCCATTGTATTAGGGCCAGTGGGGTTAGTACGAGAATTTGCGAAAAAGTATTCGTTCCGTAAACGATAGCAAATGTATGAACAATTCAGTTTCCTTTTACGTCCGACAGAGGCGCTGTTAAATTTTTCATACATTTTGCTATCTTTTACGGAACGAATATTTTTTCGCAAGTGCTCGTACTAGGGCCACAGAGCTGTGTATTGCAAAGTTGGACTTTAGTTCGACAAATGTATGCCTAAATTGTGGCCTAATACCGCGCGATTTATCAGATAACCTTTTTAAAATAATCTGGGAAACTTTTAATAAGTTTGCTTATTTCCGGATATATATATTGACACTAGAGATATTATATTAAATTTATTAAGTATATTAAGTTTACTTGAACATGCTCGAGTGTAGACAAGTGATATAATAAGGTGAAACATGTATGTTCGTGATGTTAAAATAAGTTCGTGTAAAGTCTTCGACACTTTAATAGGGCATGACTTAGACTTGACCGTGACTTACTTTGCTTGAGTTTGACTGTGACTACAACTTGTTGGAAGTTATTTAATACCTTGTAAACGTTATTGTTATTCCATTGAAGGATTATCTATCCAATAAAAAACAAAACTTGGCTGAATTGAAATGGTTCTGGAATTTGAACTAATGTTAAACCAGGTTTTAATTTTTTCCATTTTGTGTATATATTTGATATATTTGACGTATGTGAATTGATTTTAAAGACTATTCTTTTATTGAATAGACTATTTGAGTGTATAAGAGTGGCCCCATTTTTTGATGCATGTATAATGATAGGCTTGAAACCTTTGTGACCATTTTGAAAATTATACAACATTGAGTATTGCATTCTCAAATCGTTTCTTTGCGCGATTAAATCCGGAACGTAGATATTCGCCAAAGAACCAGAGTCACCGACATAGCTATTAAAATCTGTAAGTTGAAGTGGCAATGGGCAGGCCACATCGCTCGAAAAATTGATAACTGATGGGGGGAAAAGGTTCTTGAGTGAAGACCACGAACCGGAAGACGCAGCGTAGGTGATGGACCGACGACATTGTGAGTGTTGCAGGCATTTACTGGATAAAGATGGATGGCGTTCAGTGTGGAGGTTAAAGGGGGAGGCCTATGTTCAGCAGTGGACGTCTTCTGAATGATGATGATGATAAGTATTGCATATTGTATTGTCAACAGAAAAGTTTCAAAAAAAGGAATGTTACGTTTTTTTTTCTTTTGTTTTTTAAAGTTGTATGAAACATTTTAGCTAATTCGGTTTGTAGAAACTGATTCTAATCCAGCTTGCAAGATTTGGACAAAACAAATTAACAAATGTCATATTGTAAAGTAAAGTTTAGTAAAAGCTTGTAAATAAACTCTAATGATAATAAAAAAAATACGTAAAGCTACATTTTCGTTTCATTTCCAAACATAAAATATTATGTGTACTCAAAATTAATATTCGGTCCAGATACTCATATAAATTCATGTACAATTGATTACTTGTGACTGCGTAAGAATTCTAATAGAAGTGATTTACTATCAAACCAGTTATAGTAATAAAAACTATAACATTATATTCTAGTCGCAATATAGTCATTTCCATTTGAACGTAACCCATTACATTTTATAACATTGTATAAAATATATCTTTTGAGATTTATTGCTTTCGAATGGTCAACGATCACTTGAATAAGATAAAAAATAATAACTTCTTTTAGAGGATTAAAAGTTTCTGAAAAAAGTCAGGAATTAAAATAACGTAAAATACACGCAACAAAATCCATTGCAAGTGTTCAGTTACAATGTAAGTCACTGTTTTAAACTATCACGGTTGTTCACTACAGTTATATGAGTATTTACGGGATATTTACCGTGGTAAGGGTGTGGAAGGAGCTGCCGATATTTCGGCGCAGTTACACGCAGTTACATGTTCACGGGAAGACTACCCGTGAACATGGTGCATGTAACTGCGCCGAAATATCGGCAGCTCCTTCCACACCCTTACCACGGTAAATATCCCGTAAATAATCATATAACTGTTACAATGTAAGTGTAATACATATTTAAGTGACGACAAAAAGAGGCATGATAAAGAAGGAAAACTGTTTTTTTTGGGGACTGGGGAATGGGGCCTCCCTCGATTCAATAAAAAAAGAATCATTAAAATTGGTTCACAATCAGCAAAGATATCGCGTAATATTCACACAAAACAGAAATAAGAAACTGCTTTTTTTAAAGTTGGTTGAAAACACACATGTAAATGTAAATATACATGCCAGTTTGATATTTAGGGCACAAGTACAAATCACTTAAAGTCCATGGCCAAGTTCAAGACCGAGCGAGTGATTGTACAGAACTTTATTTGTGCCAGAATCGTATGCGTTCAATTCGGTAGTGACGTTCTATGAAAACTGTAGATTTTATCAAAATAAGTCAAAATTATATCGATAATCTAATTGTATTATATTTCATAATACTTGAATTTAATGCCTTAAAGAGAGCTGAAATTAGTTACCATTATCTTTTTTTTTTTTTTTTTTTTCAATACTCAATAATTTATTGCATAATTATTATGAAGTTCACATACAGATGTTAGGTAGCATGTTTAAATTAGGTAATACATAATAATAACCCTGATTGGGTATGGCAATATAGTGCGGAACGGATCGATTTATTCCATAATTGATTTCTTTGTCTTGTCTAGTTTAAAAATGTATTAGGTTTAAATGTATTACAAAAGATATTTAGTGATATTATTTGTACATATTCTAGTAATATTACCTTTTTTTTATAGCAAGTATAAGGTGGTAAAATTTAGCTAAAATCCAAACTCGTGTAATTATATAGACCGGTCTAAATACTGAGAGAAAAAAGCTGATGAACCGTCTACCCAATTAATTATTTATGATGATGATAGTTAAAATTTCGATTCAATAATGTGTTATTTTAAAAGCTATTCATTATAGTAATATCAAGAACTTGACTTTCACATCTCGCATCGCATCCCTGCGTTGGTACTACGAAGACTCGAAAATAAATATAAATTTATCGATTAGAATATTCGAATGCTTCTCTGTGTTTCTACTTAGTAACTTATATACTACAAATACATAGAAGTATAGACTTGAAATTGTCATTTAGTACTCGTATCATGATAACTAGTTTTGACTTTAAAAAAGGAGAGCCTACTTTTTGTCATTGAAAAAATATTACGAACTAGTCACCATTAAAATAGTGACGCATATCTGCAGTTCATCATTTCTGTCGTAAAAAATAATGAAAACATTAGATACATCTCTACTTCGCTTACAACTTTCGAGAAAGCAACCACTAGTAATGGTGTGCCACCGCTTAGCAAAAGCTGACGAGATGCGATCAGGCTCTCATTTCTATAGTCGACCGCGGCGCTGGACGCACGTTGGACTGTGACAATTTTTATCGATAATTATACTTCACTTCCCGGAGGAAGTGGCAGGAAATTACATCGATAGAAAATTACGTCTTGGAGAAATGGCACGTTACTATTTTCTGGGATTATTTGTGAGTACTTTTTGTTGTTTTTTTTTATCGTTTTATATACCTATAGTACCTAGACGATCGAACTTAGCTCGGTTTTTACAAGAAATATTAATATATAGGTCAGGTAAATTTAAAATGCAAAAACTATCAATGCCTTCTTCTAAACTAAACTGACGCTATCGATGTGAAGGATAAAATATTATAAATAATAAGCCCATAAATACAAGTCACGATTTTAAAATCTCATTTTGAATATATATTAGTATAGTCTAGGCGAATTACATCCGTGTGTTATTATTGATTTGACAATATTAATGTTACGTGAAACTTGAATCAATGCATCAAAAATGATACGGGTGTGGACAAAGGAAACTGATAAATTTAAGATTGATGGGTAGAGTAAATATTCACGCATCATAACAAATTCAGAGCTTTGTTTCAGAATATCAAGTTAACTTTCTAGTTAAGCTAATAAGAACTTATCTAATAAATAAAAACTGCGCTTGCGTTTCGCTATCAAAGGACCAACCATCAGAAAAAGTTTCTATTAATTTATATGTCAGATTAAGTTGCAAATAAAAATATATTAGTTGGCTAGAGAGTTTGACAGCTGTCGCTTATAGATTATCTATGCCAGATAAACGAAAAAAATTAAAAACATTTCTGTGATGTCAGAGACAGAAAAGATAAGATTTTTTTTTCTTTTTTTTTGTGATGTAGGAACATAAAAATGGTGCCGAGTAATATAGAACTAAGTATCCGGATGAAAAAAAAAAATGATTGTGAAACGTGATGTGAGACAACAGAAAGTTTTATCTACCACATAATTTATGTGATGGTTAGCAACTAGATACTTTAATAGAACACTCTGAAACAAACCCTAAGAATATAATGGCCAGCGTCCAAAATATTATGGAACTTAAATTTATTTATTCTTTATCACCCGTATTTTATAACTGGATTGACATTATTAACAAACATTTCATGTATTAGAGAAATAAAAACTTTAGCAAGTTTATAGGTATAACTAAAGAGGCTGTAAAAACTGTATCAAGTGAAGTAATTAAGATAAAAATGTTTTATGCGTTCTATAGTAATCAATCTTCAAAGGCAGAAAAACAAAGGTAGTTAAAGAAAACTTATCAATTTTTGCTTCGTTCTATTTTAAAGGAGAACCGAAGAAAAATATAAGCTAAATAGCTAAAATATAAATTAAAAAAAAACATAAAGTTCGAACTCACACATAAAATCAAATTTCGGTCCGACGAGAACTCGGCCTCATTGTTTAAGAAAATAATCAAAATATGACGTTTTTTCGACAAAGTATTCGATCATTTTGTATGCCATGCCTGCAGAAAGGGACAGTATACTCTCAGATATGCTATCTAATAGGTCGGGGAAAAAGTCTTTTCGTATTTTGTATGTATAAAGTTGTAGTAAAAATCTTATCCGTTGTACTGTTTGTATCTGGCTGGTTTTGATACCATTAAAAAGATGACATTTTAAAAAAGGAATACAAAACGTAAAAAGCAATTTCCCGCCATTTTTCAATTGTTTTTTTGTTCGATAAAATGAGTGAATCTAACGAACAAATTCGATATATTGTGAAATTTTATAACAAAAAAGGGAAAAATGCGACACAAGCCGCGAATAAAATTTGTGACGTTTATGGACCTAATGCAGTGTCATCAAGAGTAGCACAATGTTGGTTCAAGCGTTTTCAGTCCGGGAATTTTGATGTCAAAGATGCAGCTCGCTCTGGTCGCCCTGTTACGGATAAAGTCGATGCCATTTCTGAAAAAGTGGACCAAGATCGGCATATTAGTAGTTACGACGTAGCTGAAGAACTGGGGATTGACCACAAAACAGTTTTGACCCATTTGAAAAAAACTGGGTATACAAAAAACTCGATATTTGGGTGCCACACGAGCTCACTGAAAGAAACCAAATGAATCGTGTACTCATTTGCGATTCTCTATTGAAACGTAACGAAACCGAACCGTTTTTGAAAAGATTGATCACTGGTGATGAAAAATGGATCACCTACGACAAGAATGTGCGCAAAAGATCATGGTCAAAGGGCAGTGAAGCACCACAGACTGTAGCGAAACCCGGATTAACACGTAATAAGGTGATGCTGTGTGTATGGTGGGATTGGCAGGGCATCGTTCATTATGAGCTTTTACCGCCGGGCAAAACCATCGATTCGGATCTCTACTGCCAACAGCAGATGAGACTCAAACAAGAAATTGAGAAAAAACGGCCGGAATTGATCAACAGAAAGAGTGTGGTCTTTCATCATGATAACGCCAGACCGCACACATCTTTGGCCACTCAGCAAAAATTTAGAGAGCTTGGTTGGGAAGTGTTAATGCATCCACCATATAGCCCAGACCTTGCACCCTCAGATTTCCACCTGTTTCGATCTCTTCAGAATTCTTTGGGTAGTGTTAGATTAACATCAAGAGAGGACTGTCAAAACTACTTGTTGCATTTTTTTGATCAGAAGTCCCAAAAATTCTACAGCAACGGGATCATGTCACTACCTACAAGATGGCAACAAGTTATCGAACAAAATGGCACATATATGTTATAATTAAATGTAATTAAACTTGAAAAAAATATGTCTTGAATTTGTTTAAAAAATACGAAGAAACTTTTTCCCCGACCTTATATTTTAGACCGGTTCTCTCTATGCTTTGATATTACACTCTGTATACCATTTTGATTATTATATTACTGCGACCCGCTGCACCCGCATTATATACTTCCTTGAAGCAACCTCCTTGGTAGCGACAGAAACCTCCTTTGACTCATATGACACCTTTTTATTTATTTTTTTGATAGTGAAAACATTAATCACTAAAACACAAAAAAGTTTTGTTGATCCGTTGGCTATCAAACTTCACAGGATCACTATTGAGTGCACTATTGAGGCTAATTTAAAAATATCATTAAAATGGTGAACTGAAACTGGCTGACTGACCAAACACTGAAATCATGAAAATAAAATTAGCTGTTCCAAAGAAAATAGACATGCACACTAACGAAATGTATGAATTGTATTGCAATATTAGGGTTGGTTCCATAGTAAACTTTGTTAGACTTAATTTAACCTTCTTGCGGAATACTACCATAACGTTTTTTTTTCTTTTTATAATACTATACGCCATGGATAAAATCTTCCTTGCCTTTGTTTGCTCATTTAAAAATATTTTTCTTTCAGACTATTACTAACAACATTTGACTTAAATTATAATTATTATTGCCTAACATTGTTTTACCTTATGTGCAAATTTTTCTCTCATTTAACGCGAGTCCATAAAATGTTAATCAGTACACCACAACCTTTTTTTGTCATTGTCAACCTATAGTTATGATTTTGTGTTTGATTTGATGAGTTTACTCGTGTCAATGACATGTAAACGTAAATATAAGGTCAATCCCCCTGTCATTTTCGACAGTTGATGGCACAGACTACGTAAAGATACTACGTCTTCAATTTATGGTCACTAAGTAGTAGGAAATCGGAAATAAAGCCAATGAAAAAAAAACTGGCCAAGAGCGTGTCGCAACCCGCATATGGTAGGTTTCCATAACCAAAGCCATATAATTGTAGTCATAGTTCAGAATTTGATGGGTATAGAAAAAATCGAACGAACGAAGCTCTGTGGACTTAGCAAAATTTTAAAAATGTGTCATCCCGACATAGCATATACTTTTTATGGTTTAACTATAAAGAAAAACTGGCTGAGAAAAAATTTTTTGTTAAGATCATTTTAGAAAAAAGGTTAATAACCTATTGTATGAGCTAGAACGCCTTAAAATTATTACAGTTTTATTTATTTATTAAAACAATACATCTATCATTACAGTCTGTTCCCTAATAGATACAGATTTTATCGCTGTTTTACTCAAAAAGTCATATCAGATGTTCAAAATAATTTTGAATAAAGGTTTTTAATATGACCTATCCGTATTGTAAGTAACAAATTTCTATGTCTTATAGTTTAGAAATGCAGGGCCTTACTTTTTTGCCAGTTTTTCAGGCAATATTTCGCAAAGGATTATAAAACCTTACAAGCTGTTTTAATGTGGAATTTATTTGCGATCGTGGCGTTCTAATTTTTTCTAAATTTTTCTGCAGAGCTGTACCAGGTAATTTGGTTTCCAATACCATTTTATTTTATTTAGTAATATATACTTGCGTTGGACTGCCAACTCGCCTGATGTTGAGCTACGATGCGGTCTACGATGGAGCCTTGATAGAGCACGCTTGCCGAGAAGAAACTGTTTCACTCGTGACTTGAAGACACCCTGATTGTAACTATCGGGGAACACTCATTATTTATCATGTACCTACTTGGGTAACCAACCACTAGGTACCATTCTCGAAAACTTTCCATATTCTAATAAGATATTTCTCTTGGAAAAAGCTTTCTTCATAGCAACGCAAATTACTATTATCAAGAGGGTTATTTTATGATTTTACCCGACGACATAATGAAGCATAATTAACGAGTAAGTATGCTTCCGTTAACCGATGGGGAAGAAAGGTTCTTGAGTGGAGATCATGAACCGGAAGACGCAGAGTTTAGGTAGGCCTCCTACTAGATGGACCGACGACATCGTGAGAGTCGCGGGCATCCAGTGGATGCAGATGGCAGGATGGCGTTCAGTGTGGAGGTTAAAGGGGGAGGCCTATGTTCATCAGTGGACGTCTTCTGGTTGATTGATGATGTATGCCTCTATGTTTCCATCGACTGCCATTGAGATACAACACCTACAGAACCACAATCTCTAAGTGAAAACAGTCAAAAAATGTCCGAGAGTCATTGTACATATCTAGACATTTATTATATAGTTCACAATGCCACATTTACTTCAGTTTAGATATTATGTCGCTTGCATAGTGTTCTATGTCGCTTGTCCGATAGGGCATCGTAGCACTGGCATCGCGCGGCGTTGCAGCAGGCCTGGCGCACTCCGCACTTTAGGTATGAAGCTACAAGTAGTCGACTGGTCGGACTTGCCATGCCCGCTGCCGCGCGATAGACAAAGATAACGCGACAAGAGTTACGCGATAGACAGAGAGGCAACTTCTAGGTCAATATAGCACTAGGTATAGTTAGTGCTCGCACGTCCTGAATTGCACTTTGTTGTGTGGTAATAAAAGTCGCTACTTATTTAAATACTTTTGCGGAGTGAACTTGTATTTTATGTATTTCTGTACTTGTACTTTATGTATTCTGTGGTTGCAGTCGAATCGTGAATTACTATTCATCACCAAGCGCGGTCGGTACTTGGATGGGTGACCGCCTGGGTTTGATGCTTTTTGCACTACTTTTTGTATTTTGTGGTGTTACGAAACCATCAGTGCGCGAGCTCGACTTGCTTATGGCCGGTTAATTTATACAAAGAAGAACAAACCATAAAGAGAACAGAGCCATAAAAGTGAATGGTCCATAAGATCATCTCAAACCTAGCATTGCAAGTTACAAGTACCTACCTACTAGGCCGACATGGTGTTGTTTATAGAACAACTAGCACTCAGCCTACTTTCCCGACAAAGAAAGCCCAGCATTCAGATAACACAGAGATAAATAGATACGCACAGACATAACAGTTCATTACAAAACCTTTTTATGACTTATCATTACCATTGTAATCTCAGATCAGACAAAGAAGGGAGATATTAAGCTTTAGTACAATTATCATTCGTGTTCAAATGTCTTTTTGTTTCACCCACTTTTTCACTATACCGCTAAACCCCTTAACGTAAAAAGTGTAAACGTACGGCATACATAATAACACCAAAATTATTATGTATGCTGTATTAATAATAAAATTTTATAATAACACCAATGAACTAACTAATGCAAGTCCACATACAAATAATTATTAATATAAAAAACCGACTTCATAAAAATATCAGAACTGGACCAAATTGAAAAGGTACCAAATGGGAAGCACCAGCTTTCATATAAAAAAGAATCATTAAAATCGGTTCACCCAGTAAAAAGTTCTGAGGTAACAAACATATTAAAAAATATAATAAAATAATAACAGTCGCATTTAGAACATCCTCCTTTTTGGAAGTCCGTAAAAAAGAGCAGCAGGGTAAGTTCGACTAAAGGCATCCAGTTTGATTTAGGCTAGATGCGTTCACACCCGTCACGCTACCTTACCATATCTCCCTTCTCTGTCTGATCTGAGGTAATTATACATTTTAGTCGTCATGGTCATAAGTTATTATATACGAAGAGCATAGTAGACATATTATTTATAGAAAACTAGCTGTGGCTTCGCTCGCGTAGTATAAAATTTTAATGCTATTTTTTTTCTGACAATAACCAAGACAAAAACAAAAGTTATCCAATTTCAGATTTTACTGTAATACAATGTTTACTGAAATAACCAAGCAGGCGGGATATTTGGTAGTTAGGTGGCTACTTTAGTTAATAACGATTAAACCATGCAATAATTATTCATTAATCGAAAACTACATCCCAACAGATCAATAAAAAGATGGCAGGCGGATTTGACCAGAGTGAAGTCCCTGGATGAACACAAATAAGCTACTTTTTAAATTCGAAAAAAAAAACATATTTCATGTAGGATAGCGGTTAAAACCGCGGGGCACTGTTGACTTAAGGACTATATATATATATTTAATCTTCGATACACCTTAAAAAAATAACGATTTCTTTAATGTTTTACAGTAAGTAGGTACTTAAAAACATTGAGATAAATAACCAACCGGAAACAACATAATACATAAGCTACTTTTCGATACGAAAAAAAACACATTTCCTAAGGATAGCGGGTACCGCAGGGCACTGCTAATTTACACCGTTTAAAAATTAAGATTTAATTTATTTTACAAAGTACTTAAAATTATTGACAAAAATAACCAACCGGTAACAACACAAGTGAAAGAGAAATGGCCAAATTGGAACCTGCTTTGTACAACTGGGGCATGCACTTGGCGAGCCATTCAAAAGAACTTTGAAGACTCACAAACAATAGCAATAGATAGAGATAGATGGAAAGAGGATAGGGAGGCCTTTGCCATGCCGTGGCTCGAAATAGACTCAAAATAGTAACTCTAAACTTAAGAATTCTTTGTTGTAAAATTTACTTGCCTGTAACATTATTTTTTACAATTCCAATACAATTACTTACTTTTTTAAACATATCTACAAATTTACACACAAAGTTTGTGTGTATTTGTGTATGTTTGTCAGCACTCAACTCCGTAACAGCTGATCAGATTTAAATGTAATTTGGTATGCCCCGAACTAGTAAACATGGGTAACTTTTTATGCAGTAAAAAAATCATAGTTCTTATTGAAAAGCGAGTGAAATTCTGAGACGGTGCTAGTTGTAAACAAATATTATTGATTTCTAAAAAAATTGCTATAGTCGTAATATTTTTTTTTATTTTATAATATAGATTTGCATTTGACCGCCACTTGCGATGACAGAGTACGTTTGCCTATAAAAGCCTGTTTACTTGCGACTCGAACACACCCAGATTGTAACTATAGTGATTTAAACAACGTACTTAAAAAACTCTTTGCAGTTTCTAGTTTTACCTTTTGTATTGATAGTAAAAACGTAACATTCCCAAATAACTAGTTATTTTGATTAGATTACAAAAGCCAAGCCACAAATGAAGAAGCTAAGCATTTTAAAAGCTTTATTAATAGTTCCAGTAATATTATTAGTTTCACGCCATAAATGTGATATTTGGAATCATAATAACCATTTATAGTTAGCAAAGGTCAATGGACAGCAAATACATGCTAATGAAGTAGACGTTCTTTAACGATTGGAAAGGATTAACAAATTATTGATGTTTAGTAGCCAATAAATGTAATGAATAAGAACAACTCAGATGAGTAAAACTTTTTAGAGGTCCATTAAAAGCTTTTGAAAATATCGAAATAAATAAATCAAGTCCGTTTAAAAAACTGCTTTTTACGAATCATCTTCTCATTTTTCATATAATTATGCAAATTCGTCTTACATAATCATAATTTTTAAATAATCATCATGCAGAAGGTACCTAGGGAATAGTTAATACAGGTAGGACGAGTGCATTACCTTCTTGGGTTAGGCTTATTCTAACATAGTGTAAACATATTTAAAGGGATGTATTTTATATTATATGTATAATAAGTGTAATAAATTTAAAATTACCCGTATTAATATTTACCCGTTGTTATTAATACCAACCAAGAAGATAATATTAACTCACCTGATGGTAAGCGACGCAGCCGACGACGGAGCACGTCCATCAAGAAGAAATCTAATCATCACCATCATCCACTATCATATTATCATCATCATCTGCCTTTTACTGTCTACTGCTAGACATAGGTATAAGCAGAGCCTATCGCCAAAGAACACAGCTTTTGACAACTATAACCTGGTTCTATCTAAATAATGTAAAGTACTTAAAATTCAGTGTTATCAGCATTGATATTTAGTTTTCGACCGTAACAAATATTTGCTTTCAAACAAGCACTATAAATAACGGTTCATACTTTCATCACTGTTCGTTAAACACATGTTTTGTGACCCACAAATTTTGCTTTCGTCGTGTCTTACAGAATAAATACTTACGTTTGAACAGCTCGCCAAGTGCATACCCCAGTTACTGTTGTTCGAAGCAGTTTGCCAATTTGGTCATTTCTCTTTCACTTGTGTTGTTTCCCGTTTGTTATTTTTGCCAATAAATATTTAAAGTGCTTTATAAAACACTAGCCGTCCGCCCCGGCTTCGCACGAGTGTAAGCTCGGCCTTCGGCCTCGCTACAAAATATAATATAGCCTATGTCACCCGGGGATAGTGTAGCTTCCCAACAGTGAAAGAATTTTTCAAATCGGTTCAGTAGTTTCGGAGCCTATTCATTACAAACATACAAACATACAAAAATAGGTACAAATTTTTCCTCTTTATAATATTAGTGTAGATAATTATGGAGTATCTATTTTTCAAACGGTGTATCTATACATATAATAAAAACATTGAGATAAAAAAATGAATTTGCGAGATATCAATAAAATTATCACGCAAGGCGTCTTAAAATAAGCAGCTGAACATTTTAAGACAGTTTCTAGATTTTTTGTCTGTTTGTTTGTTTATTATTTATTTTAAATTTCATATTGATATCTCCACGCCTTCTTGAGGAAATAGACGGACAGAAGGACAGTATAGTAGTGATCCTGTAATGGTTCCTTTTTTCCTTATGAGGTACGGAACCCTAAAAACCACTCGGAAGTTAAACATATACCTTGCAACTCTAACTTAAGACCTACAAAATCTACTTAATTATACAAGAATCGAACATCTGTTTCATAACAACACAATATTCATTGTCAATGTCAAGGTAGACTGCTTCAACCCAATCAAGTTCCACAAACTTTATGAATATTTTTAAATTATGTTATTGATGATGCATATTATGTGCATTCAACATTTTAAATATGCGAAAGACTATATATTTATATATAAATATAAGATTTTATTTGTGTCCTGTAAGATACTACTATATACAGGAGGAGAAGAAACATTATGTACTATGTATTTATGTTAAATCATAATAATATTTTGGAATCGTACTTGATAGCCTGTATAATTTTGTACAAAATTTTGTGGATTTTTCAATAAATAATAATAAAAATTATGCCGTTTCTCATTCTATAGATCTGTTATTCCATCCACAAGTTGTTCACCTCAATACCCCAGTCTTTTTTAATCATATACTGTACAATAGTTTCATATTCCTTTTTATACATATTTCATAGTTACATGTATTTTATATTCAAAAGGGCCTCTCGGTGTTGGCTTCCGCTCCACCAATGCCCACCAAATGTCCGGGCTAGACCCGAGAATTGTTTGGAATAAAATTATGTAAAAATTACATAATAAAGAAAGTTATATAAATAGGTCTAGCCAGTGAGTGCATCCTTACGTTGCAGAGTTTTTTTGTTATATATACTTTTTACACTCACAATGTTCACAATTTTATTACATGCACCAAAAAAATCTCTTTTATTTTCTTCTTCAAAATATTTCAAATCTGTGGGAGGACGATGACAATTTGATACCACCAATCCCCATAGATCCATTGCTGTTCTATTAATATAAGTTGCAGAGTCGCGGACTTTTCCTACCTATTTTTTTCGATTCGTTCATCAGACATTAGAAATTTTATTATTTTGAAGAAAAATATATATCTCCTATCTGAATCTAAATCTTGTTGCTACGAGTACCACAATCATCTCGATATCTTATAGTACGAATGTTTAACTATTATTTTTTAATTTTCAGGTGCTGCTTTCAAGTTCTCTACTAGAGGCTCTGCCGCATCCTACACTTAATGAGTAAGTAGTTTTTTTTAATGTAACACATCTTTTATAGAAACTAAATAATTATAACTTATAACTTCAAATATCATTAAGGAACATAGTTTTTTTTATTAACATGGTTTTTCATTGTTTTTTTATAAGTCCTTAATGATATTGTATTATACGCGTTTAATGAAGGTATTTAATTTTAACGTCGCAGAATGTATACGTATGAAAACAAGTTTCAAGTGAATTATAATTGTGATGAATTCGGCTTAGAGGCTAAAATTTTTAAACCACGTATAAATAATGCACAAAAAGCACAACTAACAAAAGTAGAACACAAGCTTTAAAATACTCGTAGTGAAGCTAGAAGAAATGCCGCAATGGGAAGGTACGATGTAATTTTTATTTAATTTATGCTTCAACACTGCTTCAATATGTTAAAAACGCTGTAGATATGCTTGTGGACAAGGAAATTTTATTCTAAACTAGAAACCACGGATTACTTATACCAAATTCGTATTTTCCAGAGAAACTACAATCTTGCCGTTTGAATTGACGACAGAAATGGCAGAAGAAATTTTAAAAGATAAAGAAGTAAGGTCTTTGATGTATGAAGAAGGAACAAATTCACAAGATAATACAAAAGAAATAGTTGACAAAATAAAAGCTATAAACAATGCTATAAAGAAACCACATAAAAGACCACAAATTAACTGGAACTCACAGCCACATACCGGAGGTTCTTACATCATGGACAAAGATGTCCTGGAAAAACTACAGCAGATTATAGCTTCAGGAAAACTCCATTCTTACAAAAATAATGTAAAACTACAAGATGATAACTCTGTATCTGAAATCGAAGATTTGAGACATTCAAGACAAATGGCAGCTCAGCTTTCAGGAAACCAAATATTACCAATGTCGTCGCCATACTTGACTAGCATTCCTGTCCTTGTTATGCCATCTCCAGCTCCTTCTATGTTTGATTACAATAATGTAAACCCCATGCAGTTGAGACAAATTGGCATGAATAATATCCTGAATTCGATGCAGATTAGTCAACCAGGTTATCAAACTAGACAAGACAGTCCGTCCTCTCCCTTTCAGTTTCAGTGGCCTTTTGCATCATTGTTCCCTATTTTAATTAGAGATCCACTCTTAAGCATTATGAATGGCGGTGGCTGGAACAATTTTATACAAACTGGCCAACAAGCTGATATATGCAGAAGACAAAAAGCCGCCGAAGATGAAGATATTCAGAACAATATCATAGACAATGAGGATGTTTTAAATTCAATAAACAGAATTAACACCAGGCAAAGCCGGGCTATCAAAAAACGCACCGTTTCACACCAAACTAGACTTCAAGAAGTTGAAAACACAAAGAAAACGAAGAAAATATTTTCAACAAAACCACTCACTAGTCGAAAACCTGTAAAACAAGATTACACCGAGCAAGATACAAAAACTGTTGATGAGGGAGATCTGCGCTTCCCGTTCGGTGATTTTACTTTATTTGGAAACAGGAAGCCTGTGGCCCCCAGTCCAGGGTTCTTTATAAATAGATTGAAAGTCAGAAGAGGTGGTGTGGCGATAGCTGGTCCAGGCGGAGTTGCTACTGCAGGCAGGGGAGGGACCGCTATAGTGGGACCTGGAGGATTGGCGTACACACAACCTGGAGGACTTGCCGTGGCTGGTCCAGCAGCACGCGTCGTGGCCCTCGCTCCAGACGCAGACCTGTCTTCGATCATCTCCAAACTCCAAGCACAAGATGGTTCAGTACCTCGATCATTACAACCTATAATAGAAGGAAAAGTAGTTGCTACCGGTCCTGTTATTTACTACCACCCTAACCCATCATAACTTCTTCTAACCCTAACCCGGCTTCTATTCACTTTCTCTCTATATAATTATCTTATTTTTTTCTCTATTAGATACGACCGAGGCACCGGAGTCTTTGGAAGAGGAGACGGAAGAGGGTCAGACGTATTTCAATTCGACGGAGTGAGATTCGGAAAAGATCTTTTGAAAACGGAAGAGCCCATGTTCCTGTTGTTCGTGAAACCAATAGCGCATGCCTTGAGCCCAAAAGGGATAGCTATAGCTAACCCAATCTCTAATGTCATAATTGCTAGAAACACGACAGGATCCATAGTACATGCACCTCTAGCGTCCGCTGTCGCTGGCCCAGGTGGCATAGCTCATGCTGAATCAGAACTTAACCTTTATGAATATGTAGCTTATTAGATTTTCCTTATGTTAGTACAAAATGTAAATATATTTGAGATGTTTTTTTTTCGAAAATTAATTTCGACTGATTACTTGAAATTATTTTTCGGTATATGTTGTATCTACCTGTAAGTTACATGTTTAAAATAAACTATGTGTTATATTTTTTTGTTTTATTTATTTCGTTATATTATACTGTATAATTATCTCCATGCCAATACTACTTTTAATATTTGCCATAATATATTTTTATCTCACCAGACTCTTAGTAACAAAGGTGAATATTTTATTAAGTGAATTGCTTGAAGGTAAACCACATAACTTCAAAAATCAACACCTACGCAGCCATTATAAATGGTTATTGGATTACTTGTTTCATATCCATACTTTAATAATCACAATATAGCCTGCAAAATCTATATTTTTAATATTATTAAAATATTTTTAAATCAGTTATAAATACTAATACACATTTTATTTAAAACATGTATAATTAATTTTTTTACTTCTGAATCTTTTGTAGGGCTTCAACACAGTACCTGCCATTCTACGGCGGTGCCAAAGGCCAATACCTAGAAATTAAGAAAGATAATGCTGGATCAATAACAAGCGAAAAAATTGTATCAGAAGATAAAATCAGCAATGATAATATATTCAAGAATAGTGAAGATAGTCTCCTATCCAAAGTTCTAGCTGCCAACTTATACAGTTTGCGCAGTATTTCTAATAACATTCTAAAGTTACATTCTCTGGGAAGAAAGACTGGACGTTTAGGAAACCCAGAAAAGAATAGATTTAGAACTCAACTGGCGGCTTTAGGAGATGCTGCTTCGAACACAGTTAAACTTATTGAAGAAATAGGAGACAATGTCGATGTACTCTTCGAGAAGAAAGCTACTACTACGAGGAAGTACGGGGGTCTGGATAGTGAAGAAGATAATGATGACGTAAGTACCTACTCAAAAAAGGAAGAATATGCATATAAGATGAAATAAAGGAACTCGGGTAGTTATCTTTCTATTTCTACATCTATAAATTATACAACTAACCCCACGTATCCCTCAGTTTATTTATTGATTTTAAATATGAGATCTTTATTCTAACTTCATCATCATCATCATAAAAAATTTTTCTCATGTATTGCGATTTCTTACACATTTTCTATACCTTCGCCGTTTTCTTAAAAAAAAAAGTCATAACACTACTAAACCTAAACGCAAAACACTAGTATGAATATAAGAGACATGGCTAGAGTGGATAGATTTCTTCTCGATCAACGTTTTCTATCCTCGGTCACACCGTCACTTACCATCAGGTGAGTTGGTGGCCATACCTAGATCTATTCTATTAAATAAGGAGTTACGAAGAAAAAACCCAACACATCGCAAGATATAGAAAATATTATTTGTTAAGACCATAGGTTTAAAGTATGCCAGTTTAGATATTTAACAGTAAATAGAGCTTGAGAATAATGATAAATTGCAGCGTAAATGAAAACTGTACTAATACTCTTATTCTGAGTTATTCAGCGATTATTTCAATAATCTTACAGATTTACTTATGGAGACTGATTTAAGAAAGTTATATGTTTTCTTATGTTCTAATTAATAATATGGTTTCTTACAAATTCATATAAATTTTTTACTAACTGCTATCGTAATTTGAATTATGTAATGTCCCCTCAAAATGTAGGTCTGGTTTGTTAATTGTTACAACAATTATTGGCAAAATTTTCAAATGCCTTCAAACCGCCCAAATTAATTGACGGAAGCTTATAGGAAACAGTTTTTCTTAAATGCAGTGCTTATAAAGAATATCCGTATTTATTCTTCATAAGAACTAGGACAGTAAATATTTTTTCTAATGAAAAATTTAAAATATTTCAGGTTGGAGAAGAAGGCGTTGGTGTAGATGCAGATGGGTCTATTGCAAACATGGAATATAACGACGATGATAAAAGAATAATAGCTGACGCTAGACCTTTTGGTAAGTTTAATAAAATATTATTAAGTAGAGAAAATGGAAAAATCGATTACTAAATGTGTAATGGAGAAGAAATGCTATAGATAACCTTGAAACCCAACCCGCAACCCTGAAAATGTAGATAAAACTGACCAATTGAATTTGGTAGAATACAAAATCTTCATTGATATACCTAAGCAGGTACATATTTATTTATGAAGTTTTGTGACTTGCTCAGAATCGTATTTTAAATACGTTATACCTACTTATCAAATTGAAAATATCAACTAACATATGTTCTTTTAATATATTTGGACCATGATCTCCATTATAGATTGAATTTCAGGCTTAGCAGTAATCGGAGAGCACGGATTGGCTGCATCCAGACCTGTTGGTACTGCGGTTGCAAAATCAGGCGTAGCACTGGCACGGCCCATTGGCACCGCCATAGCAGGGATCGATCCTACAATATTAGGAATCAACTTTCATATTAATCACTCTTAATAATTTAAAGCTAGTTTATACTAAGATATAAAACGTAACTGGGAAATCTGAGACAGTTTTAGCTGATCATATACACGATTTTTCTCCAGCTGATAAATGTAATTTGACAAACAATAATTTGTAACTCTGCCATCAGCAACCTTTGTTTTTACAAATTCGTAGATTTTTTGTAAATTTTGTGTCTTATTTTTAACAGTGATGATGCAAATAAAGGTAGCAACAGTGAAAATGCAATGGTAACAACTGAACTGTCTGCTTATACGTTTTTAAACTTTTTTGAACATCAGATATCTTAATAAATCTTCAGGTGAGCCACTTAAAGTCAGACGTTGTACTAATTTTAATATGTATATTAAAATTTTTGGTTGGTTGTACCTGTCTGATACTCATTTTTTAATTTTTTATATAAGATGCACCTAGACTTTTCACAAAGGCAAATCGCATATGTTGATAATTTACTCTGCTTGTAAAACTTACCACCACTGTGTTTTTATCACACATACTCAACTAACAATTCTATCCCTATTATGTTAATGTGTGAAATAAATAATTGACCGTACTTTTACTTAGACTTTTTAATTAATTTAGCTAAATTTAAAGTAGGCATAAGCGCCTGATTGTTTTCTGATTGTATGTGTTATGAAAGTTGTGATAATTCCGTTTTCTGCCTGACCTACTTATATTCCTTCATAACTTAAAACTGGATATTCATAATCTTATGTGTCATAAACTGTTGCACTATTCATAATCATAGTAATAATTATTAGAGATATCTAAGTATTTTATGTTCGTAATTATTCTTACTATTTAGACTAGATATTTTTGTTCTGCAATAAATTGGAATCGATTGTGATTATGAGAGAATTATGTTGTGATAACTAGTCTTAAAAAGACACAAAAAAATATTTATTTAATTTATAAAATGTGTAACCACGTTACCAAAGTTTTATTTACCTTTTTACCCGCCTCCTTGAAAACAAGTATCATAAAGGTGCCAGTCTGGTACCTATAAGCGTCAGAGATACTAAACTTGGTAGAACCATCTTAATAAGGTGTGCTCGTTGGTTTGCTTTCCTTCCACTTTACCGGTCACTATGAGTTTTTTCAGGTTATCGGGCAATATTGCCATAGAAATGCATCACTTTTTGGTAGCAAGTAGCTTTTTAGACAGTTTTAAGTGAATTTGAAGCCATTTTGGATAGAGACATTAATTTTGCTAGTTTATGGAATGCGTAGCGTACGGCATCAGCACCGCTTTTGTTAACAGTAAAGAGGTAGTAGGATGTATTGTATATTTTGTTCTAAATTCTTTTGTCCTATTCGCTGTGGGTCATCTCACACAATACTCTCACAGACTCGATAGTGTCTCCAAGTTATATCTATTATCTGCTAGATTACCGTATTTCTGCCTTGTCGGTCCATTTTCCCATTTAAACCATATTTTGTTATGCAAAGTGCGCAGACGCAGATGATAAGATCGCACCACTTACACGGCGCTGGTGATACGTGATTCGAAATATATTAAAAGTTACTGTTATTTATTGTTACTTATTATGATGGTCTGATCTTGTGAATCAATGATATGGATTGTTTTTAGGATTTCGTTACCCTATTACTAAGCTTACGCTGTCCGTGTATCTGTCTGTCCTATCTTTAAACGGCTGAACCTTAAAAAATAAGAAATATTCTCGTACAGGAGGAGTCAATCGGAGTCAGTTGCACAACTTCACTAATTATCATAATGATGGTGAATCCAATCCTTAGTCATGAAAAGGTATTTTCCATAATCCAAGCACATAATAGGTAAACAGATGTACCTACCAAATTTCTAACCACAACAAGCACAGAGTACAGTTAGTCATGAATTTCTCAGTACACTTACTTGCATTCTGCATACTATATTGTTACAGGAAATCATTTGTTATTATCCGAATTAAGAATGATTGAATTAGTAGTTGCTTAGGTTCTGACCTAACTATAAAACTGCAAATAGGTACATTTTATGTGGTTGCAAAACTTTGCCACCTTGCATATATATTTTTAAATACATACTTATATAGATATTAACACCCAGACATAGAATAAACACAAATGGTCATCACATGAATGTTTGCCCTTGGTGGGAATCGAACCCACGCCCCCAAGCGCAGAAGGTAGGAATATTTTCTATTAATTTAAATATGACTATCCTGGAAACAGTGCCGTAACTAGCCTTTTATGCGCCCGGTGCGAGCTTCTATAACTGCGCCCTTGAAAACAAAACTTGGTCCTGGTGTGGTCATTTCTGCATCCTCCAGTCTACGCCCTGTGCCTGGGCACCGCCGGCACAGCCCTATTTACGGCACTTCCTGGAAATAGAACCTATCCAATAAAAATATTGGCCTTTTTTATGCAACGTGACGGTATAAGAGTGTCATTGCACTTGCCGTCACGGCATACATTTCACATCAAAAAAGAATCATTAAAATTGGTTCACGATCGGCGAAGATGTTGCGTGGAAGATTGTGGCATATTATTATGCACAAAATAATTATTCATCCTCATCATTATCGCACCAGTTTGCAATCCGGGCTCGCACTTGGCCGGTTTATTTTCCCACTTTTAGCAATTTTGATCATTATAGTGTTAATTTATCTACATCTATGTATAGTTATAAAAATTGTGTCATATCTATATAAGATGTTTTATCTAGGAAACCGTATGGACCGAAAAAAGATTGGGGACATTTCGCTTGATATAGAAAAAATATGAAAGTGTCACTAATTTGCGCTTTTCCCCCTGTTTTATTTTTGTTTCATTCAAATACCTATTTACTAAATGATGTCTACGATATCTAAATATACAGGTTTCATAATTATGGAGGGAACCGTAAAGGTAATTTTTACAGTACAGCTATAGCTTACGAAAAATATGAGAAAACCCTATTAGAAGTAGCGAAATGCACGACTGTATGTAAGCGCCATGGTTTTGCTCCACTTTTTGCGACTTTAATACAATATGATATTAAGCCTTATGGTCATCTGTAGTAGCAAGCGTTGCTTAAAAGTGGGAAAACCTTGCCTTAAATCTGTTGATAATCTGCACCAAATCAGAACTACGTACGTAGTGTACGTACCTATTTACTGCACTTTAAGTAAAGCAAAGTATTAATTAATCCCCTTTATAGATCAACATGACCTTTATAAATAGTAAATGTATAGTGCGTAGGTAATAATTTATTGTTTACTATTACATATACCACGTGGATTAAGTATTATCATATAAATGTGTCAATAACCGTGTATGTGCGTCTTGAGATCAGTACTTTGTCAAATTAAATAAGTTTGTGCTAAATAGTATTTTTTAAACTTTCCCTATTTGTACACATGTTTTAATATTTATCGTTTACCTATGTAAAATATTGTTGCTACAACTCTGAGTTTTTTAGTGATAAATTATTTTTTTATTGTCATAAAGTTCCAAGATAGACATGGATAATAATTGTAACTGACTCATTTGCAGTACTTTTATCTTGAAAGTCCACTAATTCAGGATTTATTGATGTAAATCCTTATATGGCAAGTATATGAATTACTTGTTTATGGTTTTTGTCATACAACGTGATGGGAGACGGCTTATGAACATATTTTCCTGTATTAGTATATTTTACAGTAACAAATAATTCCAAATAGTAACATTCAAACATTCCTTTAAAGTACTTTTATATGTTTGAAGTGTGTTCCACACTTTAAGATTTACTATTTTAATGTTATAAACAATTCAATCTATCTAGCCAGTCGACCAAAATATTTTTGGTTAGGTTTTTTTTTACTAATATTATATTCCATTAATAAAACAATCTGTATTTTGATGACAATAAGCTTTATTTTGAGCTGTTGTCTGAAGTGACGTTTCCTATATGAAATGCGCCCATTGACACATCCATCATAATTTTTCTAATTTTATTAATTCTTGAGGTGTCTTCCTTTTAGGTCACATTGGAGGCCTTCTGATGACTTTGCAGTCGTTTTAAATAAGAGCATTATTATTGTTTATTTAATAAAAGCACTTAGCCAAAAAAGACTAAATTTATAATGGTCAATAAATGGACTTAATTAATCAACCGACTTCAAAAAATAAAGTTCTGCTGTTTTAGTGTGTAAATGAACGCTTCGAAACTGTGACTCGATTTTATTAATATTTTTATTGAATCTTAAATCCTGTATTGATTCAAAGATAATATTCCACCTCTACTAGTGGGAAAATAGGGGATGGTTTCAGTTTATTGAACTCTCTATGAAGACGCTTTTTAGGGTTCCGTAGCCCGACAAGGAACCCTTATAAATTCGTTCTGTCCGTCCGTCTGTCTGTCTGTCCGTCCGTCCGAATTTTTTAAAACCATCTAACTTCTATAATTATTAAGATAAGTGAATGAAACTTTGCAAAATGATAGTTGTTATATAGATCTCAATTTTAAAAGTATATAAATAAGTAAGTATATAATATTGCATTTTAGGGGTGGCTCTGGTACATGTGAAATGGGGATGAAATTTTTTTTTTACTCCTACTACTCGATTGGGGTATCGTTGAAAAGTTCTTTTAAAATGAAGGTAAGGTTTGATACATCACTTTTTTATAAACCCGCCAAAATGACAAAAAGTTGGTCCCCCCCCTGCATTTCTAAACTATAAGACATAGAAACTTGAATACTACAATACAGATAGGTCATATTTAAAACCTTCATTCAAAATTATTTCAAACATTATCTGATGATAAATTTTCGAGTAATAGCGATAAAACTGTAATAAATTCAAAGCGCTGTAGCTCAGAGATCATTGACTTTTTTGTAAAATGGTCTTAACAAATAATGTTACTCAATCAGTTTTCTCTATGTTTAAACCATAAAAAGTATATGCTATGTAGGGATGGTACATCTCTGAAATTAGGCTAAGTCCACAGAGCTTCGTTCGTTCGAATTTTTCTATAACCATAATTTTCTGAACTATGACTACAATTATATGGCTTTGATTACGGAACCCTACCATATGCGTGTCTCGACACGCTCTTGGCCAATTATTATTAATTAATTTGTAAAAAAAAACTTGAAACTACGAAAAAAATATGCCTCGTCATTTTGGTAAGTAAGTAGGTCCCTAACGTCAGTGATGTGAGTAATATAATACAATAACTTCTAGGTAAAACACATTAAAAGACATCAACAAAGTCTGCGGCTGCATCCAGTTCTGTGAAATCATCTTGAACTCTAAGTTTTACTCGAAGTAGTTCGCATTCGTTTCTTCGAAATAGTGTTGAACTCTGCTAGTTGTAAAAAGTAAAGTAAAAAAAGCCTTTATATTCTACTGCAATTTACTTACAAAACTATGCACTTACATAATATTTTAATGTCTCAGAAGTTACCTTCTCGTAATAGACCTTTAGTATTCTCAATTCCACGCTTTCCCTCGCCTTCGGCATCCAATGTGATCCACATAATTTTTTTGTAAAAATGTCTCTCCATCTTTTTTTCTATGTTTCCTTCTTACGTTTTCCACCGAGAGGCATATAATTCTGTATATTTTTCTCCATCTTGTATTTTTGTTATAGATTTACTAGTATTATTACTATCTAAATACGAATAAAATCTATTATGAAGCCCATATTCAACTTTAGTTCCCAGTCTTCCCTTTCCATGTTATAATCTTTATCGGGACTTAACGCGCAATATAATTTACCTTATCATTACGTTGTAACTTTCTGCCTTCAGATCAAGGTTCCAACATTGATAATCGTATTATCGCACAATCTTAAATCAGTGTTGGCTGAGATTTTAAGATGAGAAATAAGACCTAAGATCAGATAAACAAGGGAGATTTGCCTTAGTACAATTATCGTGTTCTAATGTCTCCATGTTTCTCCCACTTTTTTCACTATCACAAGCGCAAACTTACGAGAACTTATTTATTTCGTCATGCACTAAAAAAACTGCAGCAACACCAATAAACCAACAAAAAGCCATGCAAAAAAGGACAGCAAAGCCATCTGAAGCAAGGTCAGCTCGACTTAAGGCAGAAACTAGCATCAAACCTAAACCAGGCCAGATGCGTTCGCATCCATCACGTTATCTGACCATATAATACATCCCTTGTTTGTCTGATCTGATGAGTCAGCCAACTCACCATGCAAGAAGTCAACGACCATGCGAAGTGGATGCAACAACACAAGAAAGTGGACACCAGCTTAAGTCAACGAAAGAAGAAATATATTTCTTGTGGCAAGTATACAATTAAATTTATAAAAAAAAAAAACAAGGAAAAATGATCTTTTAAGCGGCTGAACAGATTTTGAACAAACAATTGATAACCACCGGAATGAAACAAAAAAAAAACGAATTCAAATGGGTCCAGTAGTTTTGGAGACAACATGTAACAAACATAGACACACGAAAGTTCGGCCGCATTACAACACATACATTTTCAGATTTTTACAATGTTATTGCAGCTTCTCAGCAGCCGGACTATAACATACACCATCATCATTATCAGCCACCATCAGCCTATACTAGTTCACTGACATAGACCTCACCCAAGGCACGCCACTCAACCCGATCTTCGAACAAAACACAACTTACCCCAAACAAAGCCATTCCGTTCCGTTTTAGTTAAAAGTTGGTACCTTACGGTTGGTTGGTTAAGAACTTTTTTTTGTAAGTAATATAATAATTTGAGAAACAGACATACAATTTAAAAACATAACCCTCCCCCAGTTTTATTGCAATTTTTTTGCTGTACTCTGCTAACTCTTGAACTTCGTTGGGAATTAAATTGAGTCTTCATCAGCCAAAAGACGTCCACTGCTGAACATAGGCCTCCCTCTTTAACCTCCACACTGAATGATACCCTGCCATCTGCATCCACTGGATGCCCGCGACTCTCACGATGTCGTCGGTTCATTTAGTAGGAGGCCTACCCACGCCGCATCTTCCGTATTAAATAGAATACCTACTTAAATTAAAATTTTATTTGGAGCTAGTGGGAATGTTTTTTGGGAACAAGCCCAATCTTTACGAAAATAGCTTGTAGAGTCAATGTAAGACTGTATCAGAATCATTGTTTGAACCAAATGCTGGCATTAAAAAATTGGCCAAAAATACTCTCACAAAGAACTGATACCTAACACTTTACGCCAGATAGAAATGACTAACTTATTAAGGAAAAAGCAACATTTGGCACTGAACCAAGTTATTTCTTCTAAACAATAGACCCTCGGAAACGCGGAAACCCGTATGTATGCGTTATATTATCAAGTCTTCTTATGCATCATTTGTCTATCGATAACCTTTTGTGTAGATTGGATTACAAGCTGATGCCATAGATTTGCACAAGTTAAACAAATCTTAATAATAGGTCGGGGAAAAAGTCTTTTCGTATTTTGTATGTATAAAGTTGTAGTAAAAATCTCATCGATTGTACTGTTTGTATCTGGCTGGTTTTGATACCATTAAAAATATGACATTTTAAAAAAGGAATATAAAAAGTAAAAAGCAATTTCCCGCCATTTTTCAATTGTTTTTTTGTTCGATAAAATGAGTGAATCTAACGAAGAAATTCGATATATTGTGAAATTTTATTACAAAAAACTGAAAAATGCGACACAAGCCGCGAATAAAATTTGTGACGTTTATGGACCTAATGCAGTGTCATCAAGAGTAGCACAATGTTGGTTCAAGCGTTTTCAGTCCGGGAATTTTGATGTCAAAGATGCAGCTCGCTCTGGTCGCCCTGTAACGGATAAAGTCGATGCCATTTCTGGAAAAGTGGACCAAGATCGGCATATTAGTAGTTACGACGTAGCTGAAGACCTGGGGATTGACCACAAAACAGTTTTGACCCATTTGAAAATAACTGGGTATACAAAAAAACTCGATATTTGGGTGCCACACCAGCTCACTGAAAGAAACCCAATGAATCGTGTACTCATTTGCGATTCTCTATTGAAACGTAAAGAAACCGAACCGTTTTTGAAAAGATTGATCACTGGTGATGCAAAATGGATCACCTACGACAAGAATGTGCGCAAACGATCATGGTCAAAGGGCAGTGAAGCACCACAGACTGTAGCGAAACCCAGATTAACACGTAATAAGGTGATGCTGTGTGTATGATGGGATTGGAAGGGCATCGTTCATTATGAGCATTTACCGCCGGGCAAAACCATCGATTCGGATCTCTACTGCCAACAGCAGATGAGACTCAAACAAGAAATTGAGAAAAAACGGCCGGAATTGATCAACATAAAGAGTGTGGTCTTTCATCATGATAACGCCAGACCGCACACATCTTTGGCCACTCAGCAAAAATTTAGAGAGCTTGGTTAGGAAGTGTTAATGCATCCACCACATAGCCCTGACCTTGCACCCTCAGATTTCCACCTGTTTCGATCTCTTCAGAATTCTTTGGGTAGTGTTAGATTAACATCAAGAGAGGACTGTCAAAACTACTTGTTGCATTTTATTGATCAGAATTCCCAAAATTTCTACAGCAACGGGGTCATGTCACTACCTAAAAGATGGCTACAAGTTATCGAACAAAATGGTACATATATATTATAATTAAATGTAATTAAACTTGAAAAAAATATGTCTTGAATTTGTTTATAAAATACGAAGAAACTTTTTCCCCGACCTTATATATTATTATATATTTCTTCTGTACGAGCGTTTGTAATCTAATTCCTCCAAAACGGCTGGACCGATTTGTTAACACAATTGGACCCGGTAGATGGCGCTGCTGTAAATAAAAACTTTTAGTCTGTTATTTTGAGGCGTCCGCTATATTGAGTTTATCTTCTAGGATGAAAGTGCTTAAGAAGAGAAATCCAACGAAACCAAACTCAACGGAGTTACGTCGTTTTGTTTAGGAGTTCCTGTGGCTACTTTCTGTCTCCATCATCAGACCAGCTCAATGGTACCATAACATGCATTGTCTCCGAAATTACATAATTATAGTATATTCCAAATTACAGCTCAATCGGTTGAGGATAATTGATCTAAAATTCCCAATATTTGTCCCACACATACGAACGTACATACATACATACTAACAGGGTAGGTTGAATATAAGCTTGTTAAAACAAGTTTCCATGGGATACGCAGCTTGTGCTGCTCGTGAAGCAAAACATCGTGAAGAATCCATAGCATGTATCGGTGGTGGCACTAATGCAGGGCTGACCAGCTACCCCACCCTTAAATTGATTTTTCTTCGCCAAGACAGTATGTTCCGGCAGCATCACTTGAGAGCCAGTTCCTATTCCAGGCTTGATGTGTTTACCATCTCTGACCAAACCGTTACATAACATCAGGTAAAAAGGTGAAAACTTCACGGACGAGCTTCTGAGACCAAACTGATTCGCACAAATCAAATACCTTTATTTGCATGAATATAGATAGGTACAGGTCTTAAATTTAAATAATTGTAGCACTTTATTCAGCCCTTATTGAGCGTGCAAATTGTAAAATATCACTAATAGTCAGTCGATTACATTAATATTATTTAGCTAGCTACAGACTTCCTTTTTAATCGAATTAAACATAAAATAAAATTGGACAAAATTGGATTGATTTGATACGTAGGTACACGGATTTACCCGTGCATAATCCCTGATTGCTTTGTCCGTGGCCACAGGTAGTCTACTGATGACGGATTTCTATAGAAATGTTATGAAATCATTTACAAGTACCGTCAATGTTTTTTTTATCTAAACGTTCCCTATGTACGCTGTCGCTCGCGGTGTCTTGCTCTGTGCTAGGCTTGAGATCACAGAACACTATTACTGCTAACGGAGCTTGACATTCTATAAATTTAAAGACTGGATCCCAAGCAGTTGTGTCGTTCTCCAATTATGTTTAATTTTTATGTATAGTAATCGCGAAAATCTAAGAAATCACTATCTTGCACTCCATTTGGAACGTGTTTTCCACCCCTGGTTTGAGGGTTAGTCATACACCGTCGCGTAACGGTGAATATAAGGATGCGCACGCGTCGCTCGCACCATTTCCTTGACGGATATTGTGGTGTCAGTGCGAGATGGCCGGCTTTGTTGTGAGTCGTCCACTTTTGTTATTTTTCTAACATTAACGGTTAGGTTAGCATTTACTAATTAGGTATTCTCTGTTATGCTTATTATAACATATTCCTACCTAATTACATATATTGTTAGAACGATTGTTTAATTTTGACTGATTTGGTATGGCAAAGTAGCCAAAACCGTTACGCAATTTTTTAAAATAAATTGTGGGCCTTCTGTTTTAGACAGTTCTAAATTTTACAGTTTTTCATGACAGATTGAGACTGATTTTAAGAGGTTAAGGTCTGTAACATGTGGTTTTTCGTTAAGAATTTTATTGGTCAAGTTTCTGAACTTATGTAAACTGTATAATGTAGGCGATCTCAAAGTCAAAGTCATTTATTGATTAACATTATGTTTACATATCTCTATATTATAGTCATTTATGGATACATATGTTGCCTATAGGTAAAACTAAATTCATTTTAAGTAAGTCCGTATGTGTAGAGTGCGTGGTGGGTGAGTTTCTAGAGTTTTTTTAAATGTTTAGTTTAGATTATAATGAATGCCAAAGTTACACGTATCTCGTTTATCTCATCGGATTTATGCATTTTTTATAATTTAATTTGACTTATTATTAATTCGAATATACGTTCGTTTTGTGAGCTGGTTCCTATTACAGATTAGATATATTAGTATAATTACCTATTGTTGATATACTTAACTTAAATTCAGAATAGACATGGTTAAATTCTTATAATTTAACAATATATATGATCCTGTAAGCTTTTTCTTATATATGAATTTTTTCCGTATTTAATTTGACATATTATTAATTTGAATTTACCAGTTCATTTTGTGACCTAGTTCCTATAACAGATTAAAAATATTACCATAATTACCTATTGTTGATATAATTAACTTAACTTAAGAATAGACATGGATAAATGCTTATGAATTAACAATATCTATGATCCTAAACACTGTTTTAAACTATCACGGTTGTTCACTAAAGTTATATGATTATTTACGGGATATTTACCGTGGTAAGGTTGTGGAAGGAGCTCCCAATATTTCGGCGCAGTTACATGCGCATGCATGCATGTAAGTTACATCTATGATCCTGTTAGTTTTTTTTCAGGCAAGTGCCTTTCTTACCAAAAAGAAAAATTTTAATGGACAAGTTAGAAAGTTGACTAAAGTTTACCGGAGGGATAAAATCGAACAACAAATACTGTCATGGGAATAACATATACTACGACAAAAAAACGATTAACAAAATGTGTGATAATCACCTACATTTTTGTAACTATACGAAAAATTAGCTGCGGCCCGCGGTTTCGCCAGAATGGTGATTATGATGAGAATGTCATGTGTACATAAGCTATCAATATTTCAAATTTCATTCAAATCCGTTTAGCCATTTCAGCGGGAAGGAGTAAACAACATACACACATACACTCGCTCACACACACACAAACTTTCGCATTTATAATATTCGTGTGAAGTATTATTAGTGTGATTATTAGTTAACATTTCAATTTTTTATGTGATCGCCTCATCACATACCGTGTCGAAGTTTTTCGCACTTAATTTTTATTTCCTAAATAAAATTATAGACATTTAAAATATTTTCTTATAATGTTGTATTTTATAACCCTTTTAACAACGCTCCTAAGTTAATTATTCTGTGACGCATCGAAATCTAGGTCACCTATGTTCTGTAACATTATGGCATGCAAGCAACGGACCACATCCATCGGTAATTATGGCAAAATTACACTCTTGCAACTAAAACGTTGTCTTGCCGTCAAGTTGTTAGTGGTATGTGACAGTTTCATTGTGATGCAACGGCTTATAGCCTGGGCGGAGGAAGTTGCAAGATTTAACTAGCGGGTTGGTGACCGTTTGTGAAATGTCGCTGAGGAGAACACATAAGAAGTTTAGTTCAAAATGATGGAATTGAAACGTGAGAAAATGTTTTTTATGACAGTACCACAAAAAAGTATCAGTAATGAGGAAATCCATAGACGTATAAATGTTACCAACACAGCCCACCCGATTAGCAAGTTAAAGTGGCAGTAGGTATGGCACATAGCACACAGAACAGATAGCAATGGGGCTGAAAGGTTCTCGAATGGAGACCACGGACCGGTAAGCGCAGCGTAGGACTTCCACCTAAAATGTGGTCGGACGACCTAAAAGAGACCGCAGAGACACGCTGGATGCAGGCCGTTTCCAACCGGCCCTTTTGGAAATCGATGGGGGAGGCCTATGTCCAGCAGTGGACGTCCTATGGCTGAAATTATGATGATTTTTAAGCCTGAATCCAATTCAGAACCTACTTAGGGCGAATTTAAGCCGAAACCTAATAAAGCGATCAAAAAATTTAACCGACTATTACTTTCGACAAATCTAATACAAGTAAAAAATCAGTGAAATAAATAAATATAATGAATAATCATCACTGGAAATTTTGGTGAACATGGGCCTTACTTTACTTTCTCTCTCTCTCTCTCTCTCTCTCTCACTCTCTCTTCTCTCTTTAATATCATTCTTATATTTGCTTTCTTCTACTATGAAAATCACTATATGAATAAAATTGTTACAAAGATATCTACATGAATATACTGCCTGCTATAACTTTATTTTAATATCTAATTAAGTACTAAAATCTAAATCAGGCATCTATTTGGAATCATATCAAACATACATAAAAATTTGGCACATTTAATAAAGTTAATCTGTCGTTAATATTTTAGATTAACGTATTACATCTTTGGCCACGCTGTCACTTACCATCAGGTGAGTTGGTGACCAAATGTTGATCAACTTCAAATTAACAAAAAAAATACACAACAAACTTTTTATTATTTTCCCACGCATGTATCAAAACACGAAGTAAGTAAAGTAAGTAATGTTTAACATACATTAAATTTTTGAACAGAACTGGTTTATTCACAGGAAAATTACGAGCCACATTAGGATTTCTTGCTAAGATAGTGTAACGTCACATTTTAAAACGTTTACAACGAAGCTAAGTGTTGTTACCAAGGATGGATTCTTTTGTCGATGGTTGTTACAAAATCTTTATGAAACTAGTCATAAGATATCATATTAGACCAGGTTAAAATATCTTAGTATCAGACAATAACATGTCAAGCTTGCTGGTCAACAGAATCTCAACCTCGTGGTATTGATTAACAACCAAGATTTAAATATAGTGGTCTATGAACAGTGTTTGAATTTTTAACTGTCCATCGCAGCCAAAATCTAAATTTTTCTGATTCAATTCCTGTATATATGGTATTGCAAATACAAAAAATAGCATAGTAAGCAAGTCATTTAATAATACATAATTATTTTTTAAGACTATTCTTATATTTCCGATGCGAAACTAAAGAAAAATCGTACAAATTTCTTGAAGCAAGTCCACCCAAGAATCTCCTGTTTTGATAGGCAACAATCCATCCAAAACTTTGTGGATTTTCTTGGCGGTATTTATCATTAGACTTTCTTGATGCAATGATTTATTCAATATATATCCTTCCTTTAGAGTACAAACATAATCGCGAATAGTACAATTCCTATTGTAAAAACCATTTTCTTTTAATATTTTACAGTAGTATATTGGCTACTGGCAGATCATATTATTCCAGAGATCTACCATAATAGTCAGGCGTATTTTGTCGTTTATTGAGCGCTTCTGTTGCCTAGATGTAATTTAAGGCCGCCACTTGTGGCACCAGCTCTGAAGTTTTTTTTATCTATAACTTTTATTTCTGATGTGCATGGGCAATAAATAGTTTTTTTATCTATCTACCTCTACGCGTGTCAATGATATAGGTAGACTAGACATCACCTTATTTTTTAATCACCATGATGTCACATTGACGTGACAGATCCTACCAACACACATCTAGGTGAAGGCCCTACGAGTACCACATACTAACTATAACTAAACTCCTATACATGAGCTAGCTTAAATTCGAGGCGATTTTGTTAAAAATATTTGAACTCCTAATTCAATACGAGTACGACATGGAAATGGAAAAATTTGGGTTGGGGATGAAAAATTGTTTATAAATTGATAATTCTAATGATAATAAGTAAGGCAATGTTCGACAAATGTAATTTATCTCAAATATATAGGTAATAAATAAATAAATTAATAACTCCACACAGGAATATATTTTCGATCATTAAGAGCAAAGCGTTTTTAAGGAATTGCAAAACTTTACTTATTTTGCAAATTTAAAGAGGCTTTTTATGAGGAGTTCCGATATAAATAATCTTGATAAATGCTTACGATATTATAATATAAATATAGTTAAACTGGCATCACAGAATATTTATAAGTAATACTTCTGATACTTAACAATACTTAACATAAACTGTGTTGTGATTAACAACATCCTTCCGTTGTAGAAAAGACCAAGTTAAATTGAGCGAAGGCAGTAATTTAATCTTGTAACAACCAGGATGCAACTCCTATCATCTCATTGGAAAGATAACATAAAGAAATTAACTAGTAAAAACACGATTTTTACTGATGAAAAAAAAGGTTCCCGATTCGATGCATAACTATATTTTTGTTTTCCTTTTCGATTCACTTACTCAACAGAAAATTGTTTGTTATTGCAATGAGAAAACAAGTATACAGAAACAAACAAATTAATACTGTTCTAAACTATCACGGCTGTTCATTACAGTTATATAATTATTGACGGGATATTTACCGTGGCAAGGTTGTGGAAAGAGCTCCCGATATTTCGGCGCAGTTACATGCACCGTGTTCACGGGAAGATTATCTTCCCGTGAACATCCCCCGAAATATCGGAAGCTCCTTCCACAACCTTACCACGGTAAATATCCCGTCAATAATCATATAACTGTAACAAATTAATACATAACCACTATAATAAAAAAAATACTCAACTTGAATCAGATTGTAAAAGATCAAAAATATTATAAGTCAAGTTTCAAAATGTAAAACCAGGTGCAATAAACTTTTAATGTAACATTACCAAATATTTTACTGTAAATTAGAATAGAATAGAATAGAATAGAATAGAATAATACTTTATTGTTCAACTGTGTACAAAGGTCTTAGGCTTATTAGGTAATTAGTCACAACAGTTGTGTTCATATAGAACATACAATAGAATTATTAGAAACACATATTATTGAAATACTACATAAAATATTAACTACAATTTTATTACTATAAGCGCAACAATCGACCACGGGGACTAGGTAACAATATCAATGTAATAATTCTATTTCAGGTTATAAACAGTGTTAATAACTAGGTATATTATAATATTTATTTCTCAAAGTATTCCCTCATGTTATAAAATGCTCTAGATATTAGCCAGTTTTTTAAACTTGACTTAAACTTGAAGCCGTTTAGAGTTTTTAACTCAGTAGGCAGATTATTATACACATGTATAGCATTTATGAATGTACTTTTGTAGTACATGGCGTTATTTATTTGAGGAATACGCATATTATATCGATATTTTGTACGTAGGTTATCAATTCGACTCGACTTAGCGTTGAAATAAGATTCCTCATTACTCTTTACAAACAAACACAGCTCTAATATATATAAACAGGTCAGGGTTAAAAATTTATTAACTATAAATATATTACGTAGAGTATCAGTAGGTTTCAATTTGTATATACTCCGTAAACATTGTTTTTGTAATATAAATGTGGACTCAACCTCTACTGAATCCCCCCAAAATATAACACCATAGCTTAGATGAGGAAACACATATCCATAGTATGCACTTATTGCTACTGATTTTGATGCGATACTGCTAAGAACCGATAGAGCGTAGACGTATTTTGTGATTTTATTATTTATTTTATGTATATGCGCTTTCCAGTTTAAGTTTTTATCTAAAGTGACTCCTAGGAAATTTGTTACACTAATTTCATTAACTTTGTTTCCGTTATTTGTAATGTTGAGGTTTAGAGGAGTGGTTTTATAGTTAGTAAATTGCAGTATATTGGTTTTACTAATATTAACCTTTAGGTTTATGCATTTTAGCCAGTCTGTGAATTGTTTTAATGTTTTGTTAACTTCAATTTCAAAATCAGTTTTACTTAGATTTTTCTGGGGTATAAATATAGTAGCATCATCAGCAAACATGACGCAGAGATGTTTTGTGATAAGCGGTAATTCGTTGATGTAAGAATTGAATAGAATAGGCCCAAAGATACTACCTTGTGGAACACCTATATTTATATCTTGGAATGCTGATTGTTCTTGTTCTACCGTTTTTGTGTCCTTATTATATACTTCTATAACTGTAGCCTGTGATCTATTTTTTAGGTATGACTCCAACAAATTTAATGGTGTACCGCGTATACCCATAGCTTCTAGTTTTGTTAGTAAAACTTCGTGTTCGACACAATCGAATGCCATCGACATGTCTAAAAAGAGAGCAATACCAGTCTTTTTGTTATTGATCTCTTCCCAAGCCTGTTTTAGCATCTTGAAGATGGCGTGAGTAGTTTTTCTCTCTTTACGAAAACCGAACTGATTTTCGTTGAGAATGTTGTTGGATTCAAAGAATGAAGTAAACCTGTTATAAAGTACTTTTTCAAAAACTTTTGAAAAGCTCGGTAATATGGCAATTGGTCTGTAGTTGCCCATCTCTGATTTTGAACCTTTTTTATGTAAAGGTTTGATTAATGCTGGTTTTAGACCGTCTGGGAACTGACCAGTTTCAATCGAGATATTAATTATGTATGTCAGGGGCATTATTATAAATTCTATGGTTTCTTTAATGACTTGTACGGAAATGCCATCGTAACCAGCGGTTTTTTTACTTTTTAATGATTTTACTATATTTCTTATTTCATTGCAGGTTACTGGGCTAATAAAAATGCTTTTTGGATTTGTTTTGATAGGCTTATGTTGGGAAGAATTGCCTGTCTGGTTTGTTTCGTTACGTTTTATGAAGTAATTGTTCATAGACGAAGCTATTTTAGATGGTTCAACTATTTCTTCGTTACCTGATTTAATGCTATCTATCGTTGTCTTGATGTGATTTGTTTCAGAGGTGTGATTTTTTATAATACCCCAAGTGGCCTTATTTTTATTGGTACTCCTTGTTATATACTTTACGTTAGCAGTTTTCCTAGATATACGTATTATTTTCTTAAATGTTTTTGAGTATTTCTTATACAAGTTGTCATTAACCTCGTTTTTGTTTTGTTGCCATTTTAGAAAGATCTGTCTTTTGTTTTTACTAGAAATCTTTATTCCTTTTGTTTTCCAGTTTGCATTTTTTTTATATGTTATTTTTACTTTTTCTACAGGAATACTCAAATTAAATATTAGACTGTACAGGTCTATAAATTCAGTATACGCTTGGTTAGGGTTATCAAAAGTGTATACGTTTGAAAAGTTGATTTGCGACAAGTATTTTTGAAAAATACTAATGTTTGCATCAACCCTTCTCTTGTATATGAACCAGTATTTTTCTCGGAAACTTAAGTTAGCAAAGATACTTATTATCTGTGCTGTGTGATCAGATATATCCCTGTTTAATATTTCTGTTTTATAACGTTTTACGTTTGTTAGGATATTGTCTATGCAAGTTCGAGTCTTCTGTGTGATTCTAGTGGCATCGGACACAGCGGGATGCACGTCAAACATTTTTAATGTATTTAAAAACTTATCTTTTTGTTTCGATTCTTGGAGTAAGTTAATATTAAAATCTCCACATATTATTACTTTGTTCTTGTTACATCCAAATCGCAAGGTTAATTTATGGAGTAATAATTCGAAATTTTCAGTAAAAAGTTTAAAGTTGCCTTTGGGAGATCTGTACATGCAAACAACGATATATTTTAGGTCTGGTATTGCTATTCCACAGCACTCAAAGTGACGCTCTATAGCCATATCTTCAATCCAATTTAATTTCTTGAAAGTGATGGAATGTTTCACATAAACACAAACACCTCCCTGTTTAACTTTTTTTCTACAAAAATGTGCCGCGTTTTGGTACCCGTCAAGTTTAGTTGCTTCTAATTGATGATTTCTTAAAAATGTTTCACTAAAACAACAGATATCAATATTTTGCTTCTCTTCTAATAATAATTCTAGTTGTTCGGTTTTTTTCTTCATGCCACGAACATTTAAATGAAGAATATTTAGGTACTCGGATTTATTTTGTTTAGACTCGAAAAAACTGGGAAGAATCGGGAGAGCTAGTTTTTGGGTTGGTGTTGTTTGTAGTCTGGTCGTGGGTCGGTGCTATTCTTTTTTTAAAATAGAACGGTATTGTTCCGGGATTGGGAGACTCTACATGTTTGTCGAGAGTCATGAGAAGAGTGGTTTCATATGTTTTGGCAGTTTGGGCTTTTTTAATTTTGTCGAAGTAATAGGGTATTGTGCCCGGTTTTAAATGAGAGACTGATTTTGATTTTATCATTTTTGTGATATTATGCCCTAGGTAGCACGTCTTATAATCACTCGTGTTGATATAGTGGTTGAGAGCTTTATATAAATGCCTCCCATTTCTTGGAGGTGACCTCCTAATTGAGTGGTTTGGAACTGGTAGGAACTCGCAGTTGTCGAAGCTATTGACAATGTTTTTTAACTTTTGGTTAAGTTTTCCCTCATTTAAGCAACGGTTAAATACAATGCCTGTTATCACAATTTTTTGCTTCGTGAATCTTTGCAAGAATGCAGATAGTTCGTTAAAGATTCGAGTGGGGTTTACATCATTTGAGCCTAGAGATAGTATTATCCAATCGTCTTCGTGAGAATTTTCATCAGTTAGTTTGAAGTTTCGTAATATGTAGTCCGATGGCGCATCAGGATACGAGTAATTGCAGACATCATATTCTTTTGCATTTATGTGCTTAGACCTCAGTGTGATCAACAGTGGTGCTAACTCTGTACACGTTTGGTCACCGATCACGGTGATTTTAGGCTTCCTAGAAGAGGTAGTGGTGTTTGAAATTTCAAGTGATTTTATGTTGGGTCTCGCACTACAGTCATTGTTTGTTTGGCGAGATGTTAGTGGTTTGTTAGATTCTCGTCCTGATGGCAAAGTAGGTTTCTTGATACCTTGAGTAGGAGCTTTTAAGTCTTTACTAAGACTTAGTTTAGTCAGTGGATTTTTTGATATTTCTTCTTTTGGGACTGTATTGTCGCAGCTGGCTCGTGACAGAATTTTCGATAAATTTTGAGCCCAATTTGGTGACGACACGCTGGGAGTTGGACGTGCTCCTTTATGGTGTTCCTTCTCTTTATTTAGTTTTTCAATGGTAAGTTTTAGTTCTGAGTTTTCCGATAACAGTTTATTAATTTCCGCCTTCGCCTTAATCAAGTGAACGGTTAATTCTTCGACCTCATCTTTTAAGTAATTTTTGTCTTGTTGCGATTTTTCTAAAACGTCATTAGAACAGACGGTCGCATCTTCAAAACTCTCGCCGATCGTGTCGCTCGATAAGGAGAGGTTCCCTAGGGATAACCGCCGGCGTAATGCATTCGGGTTTCTTAAAGTAACATTACTGTGTGGGCTGTCATTTAGTTCAAAACTTTGGATGTTATTTTGACTACCAACAGGTGTATTTGTATTGTCTCCTTTTGGTTTTTTTGAGTAGCAAGGTGTACATCTCCATGCGATTTTCTTAACTTTGTCCATAATTTGAAATCGGGTCAGGGATACATTTGCACAGATGAGGTCGTAGGTACATTGACAGGCCGAGCATACCATGTATTGTCTATTTGTTATTTTGTTAGGGCACCCTGCGCAATCCAAATTGATAGCATTATGTGCAAAAGTTAAATTCGTTGAGAACGCCATTTTATAGGACATAACTAGGTAAATATGAGATTAGTAATTATTATAACATTCCATTAGATGGGTAAACAAAGCAGTGGATTAGGTACTCCAAAACGTAATTGCGTCCATTTTTGAGCATGGTGGTGCCATCTTTTTGTTTAGTGATAAACCATTTACAACACACACAGGGTCAGGGATCAAAGTTTTATGTTTTGAAAACAAACCACTCACAACACACAGGATCAGGGTTCAAAGTTCGACGAACGAGAAAATTGTACAAAAGAGTTGCGCTAGATGGCACTTAACGAAGTTTGTCGTATTTTCACAATTTGAATAGTAAAACATATTTACTAAACTTTGTCTGCATTGTCCTTAAATTAGGCTTTAACACTATCATACAACCAATATCACCGTTTTTAGTTTGAACTGTTCACTCCACTTTTAAATGTCATAGATATCGGCGCGATTTAAATTCAAAATTTTCGTACTGGTCAGCTGTGAAAAATTTAAAATAACTGAGCTTAAAATAGTTTTTGACCATGGATAACACTGAATACCGTTCATTTATCACAAACGATCACTAATAATCGGTAGTAATCGGCACTAAACATCGAAAACTGTATGCTTTAGATTTGGCGCGATTCAAATTCAAAAATTTCGTACTGGTCAGTTGTGAAAATTCAAAATAACCGAGCTGAAAATGGTTATTGTCCTTGGATAACACTTATCACTGTTCAATTATCACTAATAGTCACTAGAAATCGGCAGTAAACATCGCAAACTATACATTAAATAATTAAAAATGATTTTTATTCGCGGGCTCAACGTAAATCACTGTTCACGATTCGACGCCCCCTGGCGGACTTCTAGAGAAGAATAGATCTCTATTCAGGAAAACACATCCAAAATTAGCATTAAAACAATATAGGATTTGACTATAACACTGTAAACAATAGATCTGTTTCTAAACATAACGGTCCTCGATGAAATAGGAATTTAGAAGAACATTTCAGGTAAAGTTATCTATTGTCCATGTTGCGGACTTTCTATGTAGACCTACATTTTGGTAAACATAAAACCAATCAGACCAACAGAACCAATTTAATATTATAATAATATGCTTTTTATACGAAGCATGTAGGTATCTGGTGTGGTGGCCAATTCGGCGCAGTTGATAGATTGAGATTTCTAATAATTCTTCTGGCATTATTTTCAAAAAATAATTAGAGCGCCCGGTTAGTACGACGCATGACCTAAATGCTGGCGTTTTATCGCTTAACGCATTGCCATTCACCGCGGTAATGCCACCAGCATGCCGGGTACGCTGCCAACTGGTAGTGAGCTTGAGCATTGGGATTCCTAGACCTTCAAAAGTCTATGGGTAGTAAGTACAACTTTTTTTGTATATTGGCAATTCGGTAAGGTATTTAGAGTTAGCTTGTATTAAGGTATAATTACATATAGTTTTAGGGAACTTACTATAACTACATGCTTCTTAAAGAAAGCATGTCTTCCAGGCCAAGTTGGTTGATATACTTATTCCCAAAATTAAAAACTTATCAAAATGTTAAATGATTAACCCATTTAGTCTTTAGTTTGAATATTATCCGTGAAGACACGGCAAAGACTCACGAAAACCGGCACATAATAGGTCGGGGAAAAAGTCTTTTCGTATTTTGTATGTATAAAGTTGTAGTAAAAATCTCATGGGTTGTACTGTTTGTATCTGGCTGGTTTTGATACCATTAAAAATATGACATTTTAAAAAATGAATATAAAAAGTAAAAAGCAATTTCCCGCCATTTTTCAATTGTTTTTTTGTTCGATAAAATGAGTGAATCTAACGAAGAAATTCGATATATTGTGAAATTTTATTACAAAAAACTGAAAAATGCGACACAAGCCGCGAATAAAATTTGTGACGTTTATGGACCTAATGCAGTGTCATCAAGAGTAGCACAATGTTGGTTCAAGCGTTTTCAGTCCGGGAATTTTGATGTCAAAGATGCAGCTCGCTCTGGTCGCCCTGTTACGGATAAAGTCGATGCCATTTCTGAAAAAGTGGACCAAGATCGGCATATTAGTAATTACGACGTAGCTGAAGACCTGGGGAGTGACCACAAAACAGTTTTGACCCATTTGAAAATAACTGGGTATACAAAAAAACTCGATATTTGGGTGCCACACCAGCTCACTGAAAGAAACCAAATGAATCGTGTACTCATTTGCGATTCTCTATTGAAACGTAAAGAAACCGAACCGTTTTTGAAAAGATTGATCACTGGTGATGCAAAATGGATCACCTACGACAAGAATGTGCGCAAACGATCATGGTCAAAGGGCAGTGAAGCACCACAGACTGTAGCGAAACCCAGATTAACACGTAATAAGGTGATGCTGTGTGTATGATGGGATTGGAAGGGCATCGTTCATTATGAGCATTTACCGCCGGGCAAAACCATCGATTCGGATCTCTACTGCCAACAGCAGATGAGACTCAAACAAGAAATTGAGAAAAAACGGCCGGAATTGATCAACATAAAGAGTGTGGTCTTTCATCATGATAACGCCAGACCGCACACATCTTTGGCCACTCAGCAAAAATTTAGAGAGCTTGGTTAGGAAGTGTTAATGCATCCACCACATAGCCCTGACCTTGCACCCTCAGATTTCCACCTGTTTCGATCTCTTCAGAATTCTTTGGGTAGTGTTAGATTAACATCAAGAGAGGACTGTCAAAACTACTTGTTGCATTTTATTGATCAGAATTCCCAAAATTTCTACAGCAACGGGGTCATGTCACTACCTAAAAGATGGCAACAAGTTATCGAACAAAATGGTACATATATATTATAATTAAATGTAATTAAACTTGAAAAAAATATGTCTTGAATTTGTTTATAAAATACGAAGAAACTTTTTCCCCGACCTTATACATATATGTGATTGGTTTGTCTATTCGCCTCCAATACATAATTGCTGGTTTATTGTTTTCAAAAACAAAATCGTGCCCTTGCTTACAAATGCTTAGTTCTAAAAGAATGTTACAAATAACTCAATACAAATTGCGGTTTCGGTAAACTGGTCGAAACACTCAAAGCAAATGAATCAAAGGGTTGTCTTTCCCAAAACCCTGCACTTTACAAATGATTTTTTGTTACATCACAAGGTGAGTAAATTTTTTACACATGTCACGCATATTTGTAGCATGACTAACGTTGCGTCGTCAACAACAATAAAAAATATATCAGAACGACGTTAGAAATGCAGACGAGCGGTGTGGACAAACACAATTAACATTCAAGCGTGTTAGATATGCAGACAAATACTTATGGTAATGGATACCTGTCATAGTCTTGTAGTATCTGCAGTATCAGAATCTAACAAAGAGTTTTATCTCGAAGAACCTTTTTGTGAAAATATCGAATATGTCTGATTTTAGTAAGAAGTTACTAAGATAGCAACTTTTTTAAAATATGAGACATAACCTACAATTTTGCGTTTTGTTTTTAACTTCAAAGTATTTAATCAAAGAGAATACAATAGAAGATATTTAATGTTATTTTTTATTTTGCATATAATATTTATTTTATCAGACTTAGAAAAGGTTTTTGTGTGCATTTCGTTTCAGAATCTCACTAATATTCCTAAAATTATAAATGCTTGCGAACTTGAGTAAACTATATAATTATGTATCTGAACGTCTGTTCCCATTAAATTAAGTAACAACTGAATGGATTTTGATAAAATTTGAAATAAGGACAGCTTATACCTTGAATTACACATCTTATTATTTTTATGGCATATACTTTTATCGCGAAAAATACGAGGTGTTAGGATAGCAGGTGAAACCGTGTGGCACTGCTTGTGTAATGCGTATTTTTTTGTTTAGGAAAAGACTTGAGTTTTACCTCCAACTCGCCATATGTTAAGCGCTGATGCGGTCTACGATGGAGCATGCTTGCCTAGAAGAAACCGATTGTAACTATTGGGGAACACCCATTCAGGTAGCGCATTCCAAAGACTAGTAAGTCGCACATTTTTTTTTAAATTAAAGCGTTTTGTACGGGTTTTCGGAATATCAACCATTAAGCACTGTCGAATTTGCGTGCTCGCTCTGATAGATTGATAGAAGAATGGGCAAAAGGGAATTAGATCCTGCAGATCCGATTCACACTCTCCAAAATGTAACCGAAAAAAAAACCGATAGACTAGCAACTTTACACCAATTTTTAAGACTAAATAGCTTAGTCTGAACTAAGTCGTATGTTTCATAAGTATTCTTCATTTACTTATCTAATGCAAATAGATATAATACAACGCAACGTAAGAACAAATCTCATTGTAGTATCAAAAATTACTTTTGCCACCTTAGGTCAGCGTGAATTGGCCATGTTTTGCTTTATGGACCTAGATCAATCCTCTAGGTTCTGCCATAACAGGCCAGAATAATAATATAAAGGCGTTTATTTCTTAATCGTAATTAAGTTTTACAAATGTTATCATTTTATTTTATTATTTCAGTTTTATATTATTTCATTTCATTATCAATTTATACATTTATTTGAGTATTTAATTTTTACATTTTCTTTTGTTTTATTTTATTTATATAGGATGAGACCCTTTCTGGGTAAAGGCCTCCTCCAGCATATTCCATCTTTTTCTATCTTGTGCTCCCTCTATCCAGTTATTTGCTACTTTTTTATTTCATCTACCCAGCGAGCCTTCGGTATTTTTCTTTTTCTTTTTCCTAGTGGTCCTTTCCAGATTGTTACTTCTTTTGTCCAGCGCAATAGGCCAGAATACAATCGTAAAAATCGTGACATTAGACTATTCTTATCATACGTCGAAGTCTTCATTACTTGTAACAGTAACGATCATAATTCGCAAGCTACACCACGCAATTGCATAACGTTACCCTACCGCCATAACAATGAATGTCCTCTTCAAGACCTCATCCAAGGTGCTCTGAAGTCGCCTCTAGCATCGTAATCAGCTGATGGAGATGCTTATAGGTGTGAGATTTGGTCGACTTAGTCATTTGTGGAGTAGAAATTGATTGGACCTTGCCTTGATAATTCTTATCTCATTCGAGGAAAAATTTCAATATGAATTGTTTGGATACGTAGCCGGCGACGTCGCCATGGCATCTCATTGAGTTAGACCCCTAAGGGAAAATTAGAGAACGTATCCCGTTATTTTTTTATAGAATAGATCTACGTTTGGCCACCAACTCGCCTGATGGTAAGTGACGGTGTGGCCGAGGATGGAACACGTTGATCTAGAAGAAATCTATTCACTCTAGCCTTGAAGATGCCCAGATTGTAGTTCTCAGGAAACAAGGAGGACGGCAGGGAGTTCTATTCTTGGGCGGTTCGTATCATAAAAGACGATCCAAATCGTTGTGTACGAATCCTTGGAATTTCCACGAGGAAGGGGTGATAGTGTGCAGTCCTTCTACTTGTCCTGTAGTAAAAAGGGGAGGGTGGAACAAGGTCATGAAGCTCTTGCGCACACTCACCGAAATGTATCCGGTAGAATATAGACAGACAAGCTACTTTACGGCGATGCTCGAGGCTTTGTAATTTTTGGGCGACTAGTTTGCTGTCACCAATCAGCCTCATAGCACGCCGGTCTACCGAATCCAAAGCTTCAAATTGAACTTTATTCACGTCCCGTCAAATAGATTTTGATTTTTTACAAGTTTTTTTTAATGTAAATAAATAAATTATTTATATTTTTTTTAAATAGGCTTGCTCTTGGCCGCCAACTCGCCTGATGTTAAGCGATGATGCGGCCTACGATGGACCACGCTTGCCTAGAAGAAACCGATTCACTTTTGACTTAATTAACTTTTTGCCTTTATATTAATTGATAGTAACCTAATAAATGTATGACTTCAGTATGTCTTCGCGGCTCTGTGCGTGGCGGTAAGCGCAGCCCCGCCTGCCTCACCTCGTCTCTACCAGCAGCAGTCAGCACAGCTCCAACAGATTAATCCGTAAGTGTTGATAAGAGATACTTCCTGTCACAAACGTATAAAGCTGGAAACAAACTATCAGACGCTGCTGCTGAATGCGGCTGACGGACGTGACATAATAGTATGTAGATAATGAATGTACACTGAGCTGTGCAAATCGGATGTGAGTCGTGGACGTAACCTTGGGCTGACCTTGAGCGTTCGGACGTTCCGACAGAAATCTGGCGTGCCGGATGTTTTGTCAGCGGTTGTGGTCTTTTGAAAGACTGTGCACACTTATCAGTCGCGTCCCTCAGCCGCGTCCATCAGTCGCGTATCGGACGCGGCTGATGGACGCAGCTGATGGATCAGTTTGTTTCCAGCTTACACGGGCTACTTAAAATATGGTAGATTATGTATAAATGAAATGAAACCTAAGACTACTAATCTGGTCCAGTAAACCGTTACCAGAGGAAATTATTACCAAAATGTTGGCTACCACATTGTATGGCAATGTCCACTCTTTAAGCAAAGTAGAGACCAGCTCTTAGGTCACGTGTTGCATACAATAACAAATCTAGGTGCCGGAAGGTGACGTCAAAAACTTGGAAATTACAGTATTGACAGACATTATCTCTAGCCCAAAAGCATGTTAATATGTAGAAAATGTTACTTAGTGGCATGAGTGGAAGAACAGCTCATTACTAGCAAAAAGTCTCAAAACTCAACAGCCTTTTGAATTAAAAGCATGCTACTTGAGGCGCAGTGGAAGGGGTCTGCCAGTAGGTACCTATTGACTTCTTTGAGCTAAGAGCATGCTTAAAACTAATACGCTATATCAACGCGAAAATGAACAGCTGAAGAGCTAATAAGCATGCTATTTTACGAGTATCTTTGTCAATTGACAATTAATTTACTATTTGCCGTCACCTTCCGCGTATTTGGAAATCTGCGAGGACTTCTGAATCAAAAACATAAAGATGTCCCAGGCGCTAACGTGTGTGGATAATTCTCTGCACATTGGACAGCAGTACCTTTTAATTATAATGCCATTACTATTTATAACTATAAACTACATTATACTTATAAAGAGTAATGACATTATAATATAACCAGTAGTATGTCCCTTTTTTCGGGTAGAAGTAAGAACGTAAGGGGTGCCAGTTTTTCCCTTACGACATAATTTCACAATTAACTCTCCATTCACGACATGAATGTATCGTTATTATTTTGTAAATGTTGAATGATTTGATTTCAGTTTGGATTACTACTTGGACCATCCGGAGCTTCACAACTACTACAATGAGCAACAACACCAACAAAAGCAGGGTAAATTTACCTATTATAATTTAATCAACTAAATACACGCTTTCCTGACACCAAAGGAGCCTAAATTCGTGTGTCCACTGTGCAGTGCACCGACACCCGTGCCCTGCACAGACACACAGTGGCGACCTATGCGATGCCAACGCTGCCTTAGTTTCCCTGGTCTATCACTGGTTAGCAATTAGATAACTATACATTATAATAGAAGAAGAATTAATAATCACATTACATTATCAGCCAGTAAACATCCACTGCTGAGCAAAGGCCTCCCTCTTAGAGAGGGGTGTTACCATAATCCCCACGCTTGGCAGGCGCCTTGTGGATCGCAGTACGTTCACCGTGTACTAATAGGATGCTGCTGCCCATCCTCCGGTGGTACATGGTCATAGTTTTAGGACATACCCAGGTCGAAACTAATAATAATACCAACGGTTTATTGCTTTTTGTACGTAGCTGCGAGCCAGAATCAGCCATCTCGTCTGGAGACCTTGGAGCCGGATAGTGAGGTGGAGCTGATACCAGGCGCCCAGCCACCACAGCAGCCTCCACAGCAGGTACTCTTCATTCTACTCAAATGATAAACACCAGCTGCGCCTCGCAGTTTTATCCGCGTGGATTCGTGATAAAAAGTCAAAATAATTTAGCAAAAAACTAGTACTGTTTAAACTGTCATGGTTGTTCACTACAGTTATATGATTATTGACGAGATATTTAACGTAGTAAGGTTGTGGAAGGAGCTCCCGATATTGATGGATTATGTACAGAATCTGTTGGGAAAGCGCCCGATAGAATTATAGTAACCAACCAAATAACACTGTTGTGCACAAGCTTGGATGTTACCATGAGGCGAATCAGGGCTTGTCTCTAGAATAGTTTTTATATTGTAGTGATTAATGATATTCCTCACTTTGGAATTTGTTAACATGTCAGTGTAGTTATTACAGTTATGTGATTATTTACAGAATTTTTCCCCATGAACGCGGTGAATATAATTGCGCTTAATTATCTTATCTGCCATTATGATATGGGTATCAAATGAAAAGGTCTCACTGAAAAGAATATAAAAAAGATTGTTTTTTATTTTATTTAAGTTTATTAATGATTGTAAAACGCAAGCACAGCGTTAATGTAATAGATAAGTTATTATTAGCTTAACCGGATCGTTAACCGGACATTCTGAAACAAAGCCTCAGTATCTTATAGGTCTCTCCTACTCTTAAAATAGTAGGTACTCCAAGCCCAAGTGGTGCCAATAAAGTGACGTCGTATTGTATTGTATTGTAGGACAAAAAAGACTAAAAACTAGTGTAAGGGTATTGACGGCATAAGCAATTTCTGCCAGGTACATAATAACGACACAAAAAAAAGTTAGTAATTTTTGGAAATCTAAGTATGATTAAATTGAATGTATAATTTTCCAGCCACCGCAGAATGTGCCTGGACTCATCCCTGGGCAAAGAGTTTTCATCGTACACATGCCCATCCCTGGATTAAGGTAAACCGGAAAACAATTTACCTATACAGCCTTATATAAAAACCATTGAGAAAATGGGTACATCCCGTTTGGTTCAAAAGTAACTTGTTTATCAAACCCAATTAATGAAATAATAAACATGAAATCATACCTACTTGTAAATCCCTCTTAATAATCGCAATGATTGAAATAATAAAAATTATGATAAAGAAATTATATTTTAATAAAAACATATTACATTCATATCTGTCGCAGAACCGATAACAGTTGGGGTAGACGTGTTCTAAAGACCACGAATCGGAAAACGTAACGTAAGATGCTTTGAGAGTCGTTGGAGTGACGGTATACGTAAGGCAGGCGTTAGTCACTGGAAGAACAAAAAAATTGGGCTTAGTGGCGCTCCTTAGGAGAGTCCCACATTCAGCAGTGAAGTAGTATATGTTGATAACGATGGTGATAATTATAGGTTCAAAATGTATCAGAAACGTGTTTAGAGAGAATCTGATTTCAGAATAATTATTATAGTTCTAAATTTTAAAAAACACGCTTTGTTTGTTATGTCGTAAAGGTCCTTGAAAGGTCATTCAACTTGGTGACGTAGTAGGTTTGATGATGGGACCGGGAGGTGGCTAATGGTACTCTTGCTATGGAAACCATTTGATGATGGAACCGGGAGGTGGCTAATAGTACTCTTGCTAAGGAAACCAAATGACCCCAAGCTCGAGAGGTTTATTAGTGGTCGTTAAAGAGTTCCACTATCCACCTCAAGACTCTACCATCAGATCAGTTCAATGGTATCAATTTGATCTCGTTTATATTTACTTTCAAAGTTTCAAATTAAAATCGCAGGTTAAAATCGAATTCCAAGATTTGTTTTATTATTATTTCTATTACCTCCTCCTCGCATCGTGTTCTTCATGTCTGAGGGTCGTGGTCGCCTCACCCCCCATCAGTCTTTCCTTAATGATTTTACGCCACCTTCCCCCCTCGGCGATATGCAGCGTATCGTACACTGATGTGTCTAAGGCGGTGTGTATCTGGTCATACACTTGGGCTGCGGCCTCGAGATCGTTAACAGCAACGGCAATATCAATGTTGATAGACTATGACTTAGCATTTGCTGTAATTAAGCAAGTGAAGCTAATAAAAGCATACACGATCCCTTCCTCATATCAAAAAATTCACAATTATCAGTCTTAATGATCTTTTTGTTAATATTCAGGCCGGGAACGATCGGAGGCTATCAGCCAGTGTACATAGTCGCTGCGGGACCGCAAGGGAACCCTGCTGGATTCCCAGGAAATGGTAAGTAAAGCAATTAAACATAAATGAAACCGTCCGTGCAAACCCCTCAAAAGCTCTTGAGCCCCTCAAAAACTCTTGACTTTCCCTAAAGCTCTGCAAACATTTGCATATTGCTGATAGAGTTAATCAACACATCACACATAATCAGCCAATTAACGTCCACTGTTGGACAAGGCCTCCCCTCATAGAGAAGGGTGTTGCCATAATCCCCACGCTTGGCAGTGGGGATCGCAGTACGTTCACCGTGTACTATTAGGACGCTGCTGTCCATCCTCCGGTGGTTCTGGTCGCAGTTTAAGGACATACCCGGGTCCGAGTTAATCTACGCATTGACAGAATGCTGTATTATATACGCAATAATACTATATGAGTAGCTGCGAAGAAATTTACGCTGACGTGACAGTGGATTTTATACTTAGTAATGTTGCACAAAAAGAAGCGTGAATTAATCTCTTCCGGGAAAAAGAATTGGATGACGTGCCGAGTAAGGCAAATCTGTACATTGAATGCGGCCTCCAACGCGTATTCTATTTTTCTTTTTAGGCAACTGAGTGTAGAGACAAGCGCTTCACTCGCCCTATAGTGAGCTTATCTGTATGCGTCAGGCAGGCCCATAAAGTGCTATACTCTGAATTTGGAACTTCAACAGTTCAGAACCCTACGCGGCTATGCACTCCGCTCGTTACCCTAAAATATTAGCCCAATAATTGCACGGGTAACATTTTCCTTCAATCTGAAACACAGTAAAGTTTGCACACTACTGCTTGGTGGTTCAAAAACTGCCAAAGGTTGATACTTCTCTAAGCGGGAAAGAAGCCCTACCACTACTACTAGGAGAAAAATGCTTGACATCATAAACACTAATGAACTATTATACCTTCCAATAGTTACAACCCAAAACGCAAAAAGAGGGCTGTTATAAGTTCAACATGTGTATTTATGCGTCTGTGTGTGGCATCGTAGCTCCCTAACGACTGAACATTTTTTTTATATTTTTTTTTGGTTGGAAGGCTCGTCAAATGTTTTGGCTATGATCAAAAAAAAAACTATTCAACCGTTTAAATATTACATCAGTTCTTTTACCAGATGTTTAAAATTACAATATATGCCTTGTTTCTTTAAGAAGTATACATTTATCCATCCACAGGCTACCAGAACGCCGTACTCCTCAACCCAACCAACCAGGTGGTGACACCCCTGGGCTACCCTGGGGGCGTGATGCAAGGACTCCCCGGGGGAGTAGTGCAAGGACACCCTGGCCTCGCGCAGGGCAACCCTCTGATCTTTGGTCCTCCTCAGCAGCTCAATAGGCCCTTTGACTTAATATATCAAGATCCTGCAGCGGCTTACCAGTATGTTTGTTAAATTGCCTAGATTTCCAGTTTTTACTCATTGTATTTTTGTTAACTTAAATCTTTCTCAACTCAGTAGTTCTTTAACTAGCTCCAATAATACGATCCTGTTGACTTGGCATTATCAATAATTATGTTCAAGCGCTTACGCTTACCAATATTGAAGTCAGTTTTTAGGGTTCCGTACCCAAAGGGTAAAACGGGACCCTATTACTAAGGCTCCGCTGTCCGTCTATCACTAGGCTGTATCTCATGAACCGTGATAGTTAGACAGTTGAAATTTTCACAGATGATGTATTTCTGTTGCCGCTATAACAACAAATACAAAAAAAAACAGGATAAAATAAATATTTAAAGGGGCTCCCATACAACAAACGTGATTTGTTTGCCGTTTTTATAGATATTAGTACGGAACCCTTCGTGCACGAGTACGACTCGCACTTGTCCGGTTATTATTTATTTAGATAATTATCATTATTGTGTGGAAGAAAAAATAAATATAAATTATTAAAAATCATGGAACAAAAGTTGCTGATGGTGTAGAAAACTTGCCTGCATTGCTAGCTAACTATCAGAAAAGAAAGACAATTATAAAAAAAACGGCCAAGTGCGAGTCGGACTCGCACACGAAGGGATCCGTACCAATATCTATAAAAACAGCAAAAAAAAAAACACGTTTGTTGTATTGGAGCCCCTTTTAAATATAAATTTTATTTTAATTATTTATTATTAAAGTGAATATATAATTAATTATTCTGTGAATATTTCAAGCGTCTACCTCTTGCCGTTAGCAATATCGAGCGAAAACGAGCAAAAAAAACACGTTTGTTGAATGGGAGCCCCCTTAAAAATTGATTTTATTCTATTTTTAGTATTTGTTGTTATAGCGGCAACGGAAATACATCTGGGATCTGTGAAAATGTTAACTGTCTGTCACAGTTTATGAGATACAGCCTGGTGACAGACGGACGGACAGACGGATGGAGAGCGGAGCCTTAGTAATAGGGTCCCGTTTTACCCTTTGGGTACGGAACCCTAAAAACTATAAAATGTTCAAAACGACATCCGCAATTGTCTAAACTCCAAGACAAAAACCTTGATTTTTCATCTTATCCTTTCAGGCGAGCTGTTCCAGCAGGTCACCAAGGTCCTGATAATAACCCTGGCCCTGTCCGGTTGGCGCAACTGGTGAATATTCAGACTCAGCCGGCCAGCCCACAAGCCTCAGGTTAGTTTCCAATATAGACCACCGAAATTACATCGTTCTTTATATTATAGGATGTGTAGTTTTCAATTAATTACAAGGTGTGGAAAACAATTACACTTATATTATATACCAGCAGCACTCCCCCTTTTCCCCTACTATGCTACCTAAATCGTATATTTTTTAAACCCATGTGTTAAAAATTCAGTATAGTACAAAACAAATATAAAATATATTTCTTTCACATAAGAATGTTGTACAAAGTTAGTTCAAATTTCGAATCCATTGGTTCCAACTAGTTTCTACTGTGTTTCAGAGCCAGGGGCATATCCAATATTCCATACACATTAGGTACTATAAAAACAATCCATATTTTGTACCTATTTACAGAAGCATCATCAGCCGAGCCAAAGCAGCAGAGCCAACCCATCACGGAGTCCAAAGAAGCCCGGAACCTTCGACTAACATCAGCGCACGCGCAAGCAAGGACCAAGGCTTAACTAGATGACATTTAACCTGATGTGACCTCACTTCTATTCTACGAAAATGAAATCACAATTAAAACAATTGTATAAAACTCAATTTTTCAATTAAGTAATCGCTCAATATCCTGGCAAAATATTAAATTTTTGCACATATAGTGCAAAAGTTATGATGAAACTTGAATAATTTTTATGATAAAAACTTAATAATTGAATAAAAACAGTTATGATAGGAATGACAAATTTGCCTCTTTCTACAATTTGTATTATTAGAAATCTTCTTTCGTTTTTTTCTTTCGTCTTTGTTCTTTTTGTGATATTGTTAAACTCTGATCTTAATTCAGTTACCATTATTGTGATAAGTAGGATATTAGCTCGCAAATTATATTATAATTTTAGATAAAATAAAAAATATTTTTTTAATGTTGTCATTTCTATTCTATAATATAAAAAAATATTAATTTAAAAACTACTTTTTTGTATCAAGCTTTTTTGTATTCTTTGCAGCAATACCTTTCATTTGATACCCATCTCGTGATAGTAGGTACAAGCACATTTATACGCCATCTTGGTGCGTCCACCATATTGAATTTATTCATCCAGAACCAAAGTGTTTGAGAAGACAAATCCAACAAAACCAAACACGATTTGGTTACGTTGTTTCGTTTAAGAGTTCCTAGGAGCACCTTCTGTCTCCATCATCAGAACAGTTCGATGGTACCATAATATTGTAATGTCACTGAACTTACATAAGTATGCCAAATTTTAGCTCAATAGGTTGAGGATAACTGGTCTAAAATTCAGTTCCAAAATTTGTTCCACACATATCTACCTACATACGAGTACGTACATAGACATACTAACTAGCAGAGCAAGTAGAACAAAAACTTGTAATAAAAGCTAGAAAACAGGTTTTTCACATTGTTCTTTAAAATCTCGGTCAAGTCTTCAAAATGATATCGTTCTTTCTTGGAACTTATTTTCTTTTAAGCAATTCTCATTAGAAGATTAATATGATCCTAAAATAATCTTAGGCGATGTTCATGTTCTGCAGCGATGATAGTTGGCGCGTTTATATTCAATTTCGATAGTTTAAAATCTGTTACTAAAACCCTGACGTAAAGATGTATCGCAGAGGCGTTAGGTCCCTCTGTATCTTTTATTGCATTTGCAATGGGGAGTGTTCTGAAGAACTGTTTGATCTGATGCCAGCGTCGCGGTTTTATCATCGCAGTTGCCGCCACCGTCTAAAAACTCATCCACATATCATACCTAAATAAGTGGAAATCACACACTGTACGATTCACACGATCTGTCTTGCCTCACACCTGCAAAATGTGGAATGATCTAGTGCCTTCCGCAGTGTTTCCTAGGACCTACACGGAGTTCGCCAAAAGACGACTCAATCAAGTTTGAAAGCATCGATAACGTATTTGTGATGCCTCTGGTGTTAAAGGTATTCATAGACGACGGTGATTGCTTACCATCAGGCAGCCCGTCTGCCCGATTGTCACGTATGGTATTAAAAAAAAAAGTACCGGCAGCATCATCTTGAGAGTAGTGATGCGGGCTCTTGGCTGATGGGCGCAGTGCACCCGCAAAAACTAGGCCTCTTATCTGAGATATGGAGCGATATCACAGACCGGATGCAACGAGGCTGCTTTCCAAGACTAACCACTGGATTTGTTACAGAAACAAGTACTTTAAAGAGTTTATTGATAAGTAGTTGTAATAACCTCTCTTAGGCAGCTTTCCAACATCACCCTTAGCAAGTTTTGTTCCATTACAATTTACGAAACTTAAAATATTCATTTTTGTAACTATATATTTATAGTAACAATCTGAATGTTTTCAAATCAAGAGTGAATCGGTTTCTTCTAGGCAAGCGTGCTCCATCGTAAATATTCCTAGAAAACTGATGGGTTCCCCACCAGTTTTTAGCCAGGCCAATATCTATAAACCTAAGTAAACCAGACGATATAATTATATTAATTATACCAGGTGTATCTCTAGACAATGGGCAATGGACTCTGCGATGGCCCAAGCCGGGGTTTGTATCTTAAAGGTGCTAGTCGCCCCAAAACAAGTTAGGCCCAACGCCCTCTGCATTGGTCAAGCTGTCGAGGCCGTCTGAGGCCAACAGCGTAGTCATAAAAAACACTGGACTTATTCAAAGATATCATTGTCCTTATCATTATAAACAATTTATAGTTAGGACCAACACAGAAAACGCGACAAAGAACAGCTGTTCCATAGGTATTGTGTTGTCTTCAATGTATTTTTTTTTTAAATTATATAATTGTCTTGCGTTTAACAGCCTCGCCTGAAGATATTTTTTATGGAACAAGTTATTTCCACGATGTCAGGATTGGTCCCGAAGTAAAAGTTGATTATAATGATAAGTACAAAGATATCCTTAAAAATATCCGTCATCAGGGATATATCCGTTATAAGACATATTTAGATACGGTAATAAACACCAGGAAAATACCAAATCTAATACCGTATCCCACAGCATCGTAACTTAGTTTTATCTGCCACACCGTTACTTCAGACTATACTTTACCACCCGGAATAACTCGCGAGCGTAACGGACCTTCTTCCTGAGCCATCTCACCACTCAATCAATGGAAACTTTTAAACAACTCTTACATAACTTCAAAAGATGTTGAAATAAGATTTAAAATTGAAGGCAAGTGAATTTTTTAACGGAAATTAGAAAATTTGTAAAGTTAAAATCATAAAATGTCAAGTGCAAAGAAAATTGCCCTGTAATCCTCTCTAATCGCATAATAAAGATGATTATTATCTAACTGTGGTAAAGTTATAGTTATTATTGGAATAATACTATCATAAATTTTAACATAAGCTAACACAGGCATTTCACGTGATTACTTACTTTAAAATCTCACAACTTTTTTTGCGAAGCTTGCAGATAGTGAGTCTGATACCACTATTAGCAATTAGAACTCGCTAATTTACGTCATTCTAAATGCACAAAAGAACAATGCCAAATCCTACAAACCGCGTTTTTGTTTATTTCTACTGACATGTATTATCATGACCTTGATACTGCATCATTATTTTACCATCAATCATCTGCTTTCTTGATTGATGCCTGTTACAATAATTTAAAAATCAAATATGCATTTGCTAGCTGAAAATAAGCAATATCCAATATTAAAATTAGACTCTATCCCGTCGACTTAAACTACAATCGAACTGCATCCGACTTGCACTCTTGCATCCCGTCCACTTTAACAACTCGATAATAGCTCACATCTGCCAGTAAAACTTGAGCTTTCATAATTGTGTCTATCTTCCCGATCCAAGTTCACCAAATTCTGGGTGTTGAGGATGACGCATCCAAATTAAGATAGCATCGCTTTCCAAAGGAAAGGTGTCGTGCAATTATCCGTAGTAGCAACGTGAGGCAATTATGATCTTTTTACACGAGGCCCGTTAGCTCAGGCTAGATGTAGGGGCAAAAAGTGCGGCGCTCAGTGCAGGCTCTCTCGCGACTCCGCGCAGACGTACCTTAACATGTCTCGAGTGCTGTTGGTGGTAGTTGCAGTAGCCTGTGTGCACCATGCAGCGGCCCGACCCGTCAAGAAAACTCTCAACTTCAACATGTTCGTGCTGCGACCCAAGCAGGACGCGGCTGAACGAGTTCTACTAACCACCGATGGAGTCTCCAGATTCGGACCTCTACTTGAATACTTAGTCCAGCGCTTTCAAGGATTAATGTCAGTAAAGCTGCCTCAAGATCCTCAAGATAAAATAGATCCCGTCGCAATCCCTCCAGAAATGCCTTCAGTGACTGTTCCTATTGCTGATGCATCTGAGAATGAAGTGGATGCAGTTCCCGATTCGAGAACGCCTGGCGTAGTCGTGAGGCCTTCGAGAAACAAGCCGGGCACCTTCGAAGTAGAAATAAACGTTGTCGTCGATGATGGTACCCCTGACAACAAAAACAACCAGAAGAACTACTAAATAGAGACTGCTAGTGATGTGATAACGCATTTATTATCCATAACATAGAATTAAGGCGGCTTATTTATTTACATTATTTTATTCTTGCCATAAAGTCAAGGGAAATGATTTGTGTTTTTCTTGTGTTTGGCAGGGAAAGTTAAAGTAAATTCATATTAAAATTCAGTGAAAGTTATACTAATTTTAAATCGAAAAGACGCTGTTCAAGTTTTGCGCGGAACCGGCTTATGTCAATTTTGCATTAATGACATAAGAATTCGGTAGCATTTCTGACCACCTTCAAGCTAAACTAAAGACCCTTGCGGTGTCGTGTCCTTACATTTATCCGGGATAAGTAGTATTCTTTGGCAATCTTCATGCTATATATTTTTAACTCCTAACCTAATTTCGTAAAGATTATCGATAATATGCATAATGCTAAACGGTTAAATTATGATGCAAGATACAATAATGCAAGAAGATTTGATTACGTTTTTCTACTAAAAAGAGACGAATGCACAGAGTTTTTTCATCGAGACTCGATTCCGAGGATGAATGAACTATTTACATACATATTTATTAAGTTTTTAGGTAATCCTCAGGGTGCCAGTCCTACTCACACTTGTCCGATTTTTTTATATTCTGAAATTTCTTTCTCATTTATGAGTGCAGCATATTCGTGTATTCTTGTACAAAATTTAATTAAGTACAATACACACGATATGTGCAATAGAATCAGTTCCACAATCCAGTTGCAGTTATGTCAGATGCGGGAGACCGTTCGTACCTCAGATCAAACGAACAAGGGAGATATGCCTTAGTTCGTGTTCAAATGTCTTCATGTTTCATACATTTATAAATGGAATGCGCTGCCTGAATGGGAGCTCCCCGATAGCTGAAGAGTGAATCGGTTTCTTCTAGGCAAGCGTGCTCCATCGTAGGCTGCATCATTGCTTAATATCAAGCGAGCTGGCGGCCAAGCGCAAGGCTATTTAATAATAATTAAAAAAAGCTAAACATCTTACCGAAAAAATCCAAGTACGGCTCACTTACTCAATTGTCATGCATACTAAGAAACTTGTAACGTCATCAATAATCTAACTAATAGTCAACATGCTAAAAGGGGTGACAAGGTCATCAACAGGGTGGTCAGCAAGGTGAGTTTGATTAAAGGCATCAAGCCTGATTCATTCATGATGAGGTCAGATGCATTCGCACTCGCCACTCCACCTCACCATATCTCCGTTGTTTCTCTGATCTGAAGTTCGTACCGAGTAACGACATAACTGGCCCGTGCCCGATGATGCAGCCATTCCAGGAATATACTGTTCAGACTGATTTACTGTTTACTGAGAGACTAGTAGAATAGCAAGTAGGTGTACAGGCTGAGTACCTAGCCCTAGTGTCAGTCTTTTTTTTAATGCCTAACTTGCTGGGACCACATCTTACTTGGGCCAGATTACCAGATGCAGCGATCTCACTCGCGCATTATATATGTTTTTGAAGTGAAAACTTCTTTAGGCGCGTTGAGCACTTTTGGATAAACAAATATCATGGAACTCGCGTTATCGTTACGCTGTACCATGTATTTTAAAACAGCGCCATCTCTTGTAGAATAGGTGAATTACTACTTACATTTTCACTTCTGGACGTGCAGTCCTATGATTGACTGTTTTTTTAAGATACTAAATGACTGTTATTATGATTATTGACGGGATATTTACCGTGGTAAGCTTGTGGATGGAGCTCCCGATATTTCAGCGCAGTTACCTACATCAAGAACGATCATCAATAATATTTTATCTATGGTTGTGTTTTAATTATACAAATATCATTATTGCGAATTCATAACAATGTACAATAAGGTAGCTGACGGATGTTCATATCGTTAAAATCAATATCTTTGCTGAAGAAATTAAATAAATATAATTTGTTTATTGAAATGATTTATTATGATTCCGACCCGAGTATGTCCTAAAACTGCGACCAGAACCACCGGAGGATGGGCAGCAGCGTCCTAATAGTACACGGTGAACGTACTGCGATCCGCAAGCCGCATGCCAAGCGTGGGGATTATGGCTCTATGAGGGAGGCCTTGTCCAATATTGGACGTTAATTGACTGATGATGTGTATGTGAGTTTATTGAAAAAATAATTTAAGCGGTTATTAATTTTCTCATATATTATAAGCGTTTGAAGTTTTTGGTAGAGAAAACTCTGTCCCTTTCCCGCAAAACAAAAATGACCTCATGCCTCTGTGCGCAATACTTGTCAGAATAGAATTTATATGGCGTACAGAGATGTGACGTCATAATTTGCTGTTTTGCGCTCTGTCTAGCATGATATTGAAATGCTTACAAGTTTCTTATTTTTGATCAGATTTTCAATAATCAGGTTATTACGGGCTACATATTTTTACAAAAAAAAAAAAAAAAAAACAGTCAGTTTTTGTAGTGGTTGGACTCTTTTGCAGGGGTCCGCCTGGGGAAGTACCACACCTTTGCCAGTTATTCAGCCGCCAAGCAGTAGTGTGCAAACACTTCTTTGTTCCGGATTGAAGGGCAATGTTTTCAGCGAAATTACAGGGCACACAGAGATTTGACATCTTATATCTCGGGGTGACGAGCGCAGTGCATTGCCATCCAGGGTTCTGAACTGTTGAAGTTCAAAATTCTGAGTGGCGTTGAGCTGTTATGGGCAAGCGTGAAGAGCCATCAGGCGAGCGACTTCGCTCGTCTAAACACTCAGTATCATAAAACAAAAGTCATCTTGTCTATTGTAAGTACATTGTTATGAATTCTAATCAAAGTATTATTCTATAAATCATCGAAGAAAGAGAAAAGTTAAACCTGACTAGAATATAAATATTAAAGCTCATAAAAAATTTCATACAATAACCAATTCTTTCGAACGAGGAATATTTTCTCAACTTCACTCATTGTTATTTTTGTATAACAAACCATGTTACTCTATTATAAGTTTTTATTTATTTATTTATTGTGAAATAGGCTTGCGCTTGGCCGTCAACTTGCCTGATGTTAAGCGATGATGTGGCCTACGATGGATCACGCTTGCCTATAAGAAACAGATCCACTTTTGACTTGAAAACACTCAGATTGTAACTTGTTATTGTAACTGATTGTGTTATAGTTTAGAAATGCAGGTGGACCAACTTTTTGCCACTTTGGCGGGCCATATTTTGCAAAGTATAGACTTTAAAAAAATTTGATGTATTAAACTTTACCTTCATTTTAAAAGAGCTTTTCAACGATACCCCACACGAGTAAGTGGTGTGAAAAAAAAACATCCCCATTTCACATGTACGAGTGCCAACCCTAAAATGCAATATGATATATTTTTTATACTATTAAAATTGAGATCTATATTATTACTTTTATTATGCTAAATTTCATTATATTATCTTAATAAAATATATAGAAATTAGAAGGTTTTAAAAAATCGGACGAACGGACAGACAGACAGACAGACAGACAGACGGATGGACAGAACGAATTTATAAGGGTTCCTTGTCGGGCTACGGAACCCTAAAAAAGAAGTATCTAGTATAATAAAATTTAGAAACAATCAAGTCTGTTGCCTATGCTAAAAAATATGTATACGTTATGACAAAAAAAGTTTATTATAAAATTAGCTTAAATGCTTTAATATGGAAAATTATTTAATTTCCATGCCATTTTTTATAAATTAGCCATTCAAGAAGTTAACTAATGACACACGCCTACTTTCCAACAATTTTCGCTGTTTCTTGGCAATCTATGACCATAATTTATTCTCTTTACAAACAGACACCTCCATAAACATTGTATATTGAAGAGATGCCATTCATTTTACCGTGTTACCTTAATTGCGGAGTAAACTAAGTAAGTACGTGAAGTAGTCTCTAGCTAGTTTTACGACCAGAAGTCACCAGTGGCGGATTTACCAGCAGGCTGAGTAGGCTGGAGCCTAGGGCGGCAGATTTTAGGGGCGCAAATTTGGGGCCACAGTTATTTTTTATCTTACTGAAATTAAAAGATTCATATTTATATACCAAAATGTTATTAGGTTCACAAAAAATTCAACATTTAATAATTATGTTTCAATACTTAGATAATTCTAATCTTTATTATGTAAGTAGTGTAGACTATTATACCTAACCAAAACTATTTCTTATACAAACTGAATCAATGGGTTGTAAAAATAATATAGGAACTGACACATCGATTCCCTATAGTTTACAATCATAGGTATCTATTAATTACGGCAAAAAGTTAACATAATTAGGACGATAGTGCTCAAATTCATAAAGTAACGATTTCTTGCACAAAAATATGTAACTAATGTGATTGTGAACTAGGGTATCGAATTGTAGAGGTCGGCAAAATTTGAATAGCCTACTGGCGGCAAATGTGTAAATCCGCCACTGGAAGTCACAAGGTTAGGGAGAAAGTATGTGTTCATAGTTCACTGATAACTCATTTGGTGCTTCATTGGTTTGCACACTTTGCACAGGAACGCTATGCATGCAAATATGATAAGTACTTAGAAAGTTTGAATAAAATATAGTATGGTATTAGTTACTATAAATTTTCACGGACTTTTTACTGTAGAGCACATAATATTATTTCTGTCACTCAAATAATGGTTTGTTCATTGATTTACAAACACGTAGAAAATTCATGAATATCTGGCTAAGACCGTGTCGAGACACGCATATGGCAGGGTTCTGTAACTAAAGCCATATAGAATTGTGTCAAAACTATAATAAAAAAACAATTTATATTATGTCGGGACATTTCTGAAGTATGGCTGTCAAAAGATCTTCATTCGTTCGGTTTTTTCTGAAACCACCAATTTCTGAATTTTATATGTGACCAGCATAATTTATTTGGCTTTCAAATTATTATTTTTTATTTTTAGTGACATAAAAATCGACATGAATTTACATTTAAGTCACATGATTTTATTTAGGTATGCAAGGTCAAATATTCAATATTTTTAAGTCACAATTATAATAATACGTAAAAAACCTCGTCAAAGCTAGTTAGCTAGCTCAGTTGAGCTGTGACGCTCTTCGCCCCTAACCCATTGATCGATCAGTTTTACACAATATGTCAAAAAATATGCTAAAACATTTTTCCAATACTTTGACTACGGAATCCTACCATATGCGGGTCTTAACATGCTCATGGCCAATTCATTAATTTTCTACGTGTTTGTAAATCAATGAACAAAAAAATATTTCAGTAACCGAAACAATATTTTGGGCTCTACAATAAAAAGTGTGTGAAACCAGAACTTATAACAATTATAAACTGGTATATCCGGAAATGCACTGTCACGTATTCATCCTTTACTGACATTTCAATAATCTGTGTGCAACTTTTTAAGAAAACATAAAAACTGCGTGGCAATTCAGAATTACGAAGAATTGACATGTATGTTTACAATATGAAAGAAATCCTTTAAAACTTTCCCTTTTAGGGTTTTGTACCCAAAGGGTGTGATTAATATACCTACTCTGTTTTTCTATCTGTCCTATCTTTTAACGGCTGTATATTTTGAACCGAACATTAATATAGCTAGTTAAAATGTTCACAGAATATTTAATGATACGATCACAAATTAACAAAAAAAAACAAATCAAAAGTAAAAAATCAAGGGGGTTCCCAGACAATAAACGTACGTATTTCTTACATTTTTATATTTTTTTTTTTGCTCTAGTGTTAAAACTCTAATACGTATAAGCGTCAAACTTGGCATAATTATTATTATATAGTGAACCCTCTAAAGTAAAATAACAAATAATAAACACCGGCGAAATGATAGTCAGGCGCGCGCTAAAGATCCCGAACTGAATTAAAGAAAACAATTTTTGGTGCCCCTCGGTGCGTGAGTCTGACACACACTTGGCCAGTGTTTATTAATTATTAATTTCCTGCTAAAAAAACACTTGCAATTTCTCAAGACCAAAAAAAGTAAGATAGAAAGCCGGCAGGTCAGGACGACAGTCAGTAGGCCAGAGCTGTCACCAGCTCGGAATAACAATGTGGTGCGCATACGCTCCTTGCTTTACTTCCTGCTAGTCGAATGCGATGCGTGGACACATCCTGTCAACAAACCGCTAATTTAAAATTAATAACAAAGATAGAAAAAATTAATTAACAAAACTAAGTGGACAGTGAAAGTGAGTGCTCTGAAGAAATTTTTGTGACAATATTTGCGAGAACAAAGATAAACTAATATTATAAAAAAATGTGCGTGAATTTGAGAACTGTGATATTATCATACAATTTATAACGAACAAGACGAAATAAAATTTAAATAATGAGTACAAATCGAATTCTTCAAGAAAATAATACTAAATCTTTCATTTAAACAGTAAATACTTAGAGGAGGTTCAAACATGTTTAGCAAAATTATATTACTGACCATTTTCAAATTCTTAACAATAAATACAATACCACTGCAGTTCCCATTACTGCAACCATTGCCAGGGACATTGCAGCAACAGCAACTGGCGTTGCAAGAGCAGATGTTGGCAATTCAACAGTTCCAGGCTTTGCAGCGCTTCAATTTGATGCCTACTCCCATAGCTATGTAAGTATTGTAGTACCTATAATACCTATTTCTAAATCTTTAAATTTTATTTAAAAAAAAAACAGATATTGTCGCCGTGATGTTAAACTTTTTAAATTTGTATTGTATAGTCAAATATTAATTTGCCATTTGATAAAAACATATAAATTATATTTTTAATTATGATTTCCAGGAATCCACAACAGCCTTTGCTTGTACTGATTCCAAACGAACCATTGAATATGGAAAAAGACGAACGATATACTAAAATAAACGAAAACTTTCTAACAAAGAACAAACCAGTCAAAGAAATGGAAAACGATGATTCTGACTCAATCACGATAGATGCAGAACCTGAAGATCCTTCAGTCGATACAAAAACTTCAATGAGAGCAGTACTTCTGATCCCTAATTCCGCAAGGTTCTCTATTGGTGGTATTATATCAAGCATACCATTTTTTCCAATCGAGATAAACGTCCCAGATTCGATATCGTGGATATATGAAGGAATAACCGATATAATATCAGGAATAGGACAAAGCTGGCCATTCAATAGACCACAGACAGGCGAGGGCCAAAATGAAAACACAAAGTCTATTTGGAAAGATTTGAAGATGAAAAAAATAAGGCCTATTGTTGTAATGCCGTTGGGACAACCGATGTTGCCGATGCAAGTATGAGTGCCAATAACAAATTTATAGTCAATTTAAAATCAGTATGATCATAAGAATCTAAGGTATATATGAAGTGAGTTGCGTCTGTATTTGGTTAGTATTAAATACATAAATCAACTTCACGTTCACAAGACTTGTACCTACCAATATCAAATAGGCGGGCAATATCAATAATACTACTTCTCCAGGCCGTCAAAGCACCGTCAACACCGCTAGTGTTGCAGGTGTTCATAGGCGATGGTTTTGCTTACCATCAGGCGTACCGCATGCTTGTTTGCTGCTCTTTTATAAAAAAAAAGCCTGTACACTAGCCTATAAACAAAAAAATAATAATATGCATCCACATAGTGGTAATTTAAATGATGCTTTTATTTTTGACTGAGCAAAATCGGTTTGGAGGAACTGGATCTAATTCAGGTTGCAATATTTGACCTTCACATACTAACACATGTCATAATGCAACTTAAATAAAAACTTGTAAAAATGTTAGACCTCTTAGGAGGAATGATAAAAAAAAAAAGTCTAATATACTTATAAGCAATCCAACGTATTTTGTTTCTGTAGGATATTATCGACAGCAAATAAAAAAAATGTCTTAGAAAATGGCAATAAGCTTTATTAACATAAAATTATAATAACCACTATTGCTATCACTGGCTATGGATTCTTAGACTACTATACATTCACCTTAAATATTATGTGCGATAAAATGTTAACAAGGTCGGTAACACTTTTTATATTCAAATTTCAACACGTGTCTAAAATTATAAGATAAGATCAAAATGTATTCAAAACACGTATTCTAAATTTAAATATAGCAAGACCGGGCTCATGAGTATAATTTTTTTTTCTGATTTTAATTATTTGCTATAATTATACTTTCAAACACCGATCCTGCTTGTTATTTTACTTTTCATATCCGTATTTATTAATTTTGAAATATGTCATTGTAGTTAAACTTTCACAGGTATTGTTTATGTTACTAATAGACTACTCTGCAGCCATGTAAACGGATTAATTACTCTAGTTCTACTTAAATGGCAACGATAATAACCCTAGCTGCCACAGCATACACATTAGTAATAGATAATAGTTTTCAAATGCACAGAAGGATTATACACATACAAATGGTCTCATTATACTATGGACAGCTAGAGGTGATCACATACAACTATTTTGATGACGATTTTGCACCTACTGAACTTAACAGTAAGAGAAATCTAGTAAATGATGACATAGAAGGCTGGTGCAGATAATAATACAAAACTTTCTCAAAAGGTGGCAGCTCTTGTCATTATAAAGATGAAACCGCTTTATTTAGTTTATATTTTTTAACTCTAATAGTTTTTTTAACACGAATTACCTTTTGTTTTATTTAAAAGAGGGTTTGTAGTTGTTTGGTGCAAATACTATTAACAAGTTGATATTCTAAAGTTCTAGACAATAGACATATCCCAATATGCTTATTTCTTTTTCTGGCCCTGAACAAAAGTGTCGTTGTCTATTGGGTAGCCAGAGTTAGAAGCACCTTCTTGGAGTTCACTCTTTTGTACGATGATGGGGACTTTGTAATCAAAGCTGTAGAAGAATCCTCGTGGTGGGCCCTGTAACAAAATAATGAGGAAGAACTGTAAAAATGAAAGTTGTTACTGATCTATTAATACGGAGCTTTGGTATTTATATTTATACATCTATTTATAGTAAAAAAAACATGAAGCAATGTTCGAATGATGATTCACATCATCATCAGCTAAGACGTCTACTGCTGAACATAGGACTCCCCCTTTAACCTCCACGCTCAATGACAACCTGCCATCTGCATCCACTGGAATCTCCGATTCTCACGATGTCGTCGGTCCATCTAGATGATTCACATGGTTTTCCAAATTAGAGAGGCATTTTTATATATAATAATCTTTAAAAAAAATGTTTTGTTATATATAAGATCACTTAAAAGTTACAGTTATATGATTATTTACAGGATATTTACCATGGTAATGTAGTTAATATCCTGTAAATAATCATATAACTGTAGTGAACAACCGTGGTAGTTTAAAACATAAAAGTTATATTTGAATAAACTAAATTTAGGGTGAGAAACGTAATCTCAACAAAATTATAAACCGATAACGGATGCCATTGTTTTGAAGTTGAGCAAAAATAGTTTTTGTTATACAAGAGTGTAAAGTTGCTTTTTAACCGCGTGCTCAATTTTGACGACCGAGCAACCGAAGGATTCTAAAATAGAATCATTAGCGTAGCGAGTGATTAAAAAATTAGAATCCTGAGCGTTAGCGAGGGAATCAAAAGAGCACGAGGTGAAAAATCTTTGCACTCGAGTGCAACACGTAACTTTTCATCCCACCTCAGCGAGGAAATGATCTAAGGTTTTAACAATATGACGTGAAAATAAAATGGCGCGCGCAAAGCAAATTAAAAAAAAGAACACCGATAAGGTTCTGGTTCTGGTTTTTAACAAATAAAACAGTTGTATGATAAATTCGGCACCATGGAGGTTGAAGTAAATAAGTTTAATGATGTTTTGAATTCACGAACTTAGTGCACACGATGTTCTAAATTCAATTTACATTATTCTCTAGTGGATAAAAACGGCTTTTGCACTCAGATATCGAAGAGCAAAAATCCTCTTTCCGAGATGGGATGAAAAATTATTTTAACTTACAGTTGGGTCTGGTGGTGGTGTAGTCGTGGTGGTGGTAGAATAATCCGAACCCTGGTACTGGTTCCCATACTGGTTGTATTGTTCCTGGCTGTACTGGGGTTGCCCGGGAGCCTGTCTGGCTACACGCAGCTGGCTTTGAGGAAGGGCGAAGTTGTTGTATTGACCAGAAGCGCCGCCTTGGTAGTCATAGCTGGGGTTGAAGTTCTGGTAGTTGTAATTTTTGCTCTGGGGGATGCCTTGGCTGGCGGCAGCATTGGCGGCAGCGGCACTGTATTGTAAGATCAACTTTATTAATATTCTAGGCCTTTAAATAGAAGAGTTCTCAAAATAAGTATGAGAGAAAACTTTAATCTAAGATAGTTATTGATTGATTTTAGATTTTTTAACCTGCTATCAGACAATGAGATCTCTCTCTACATTTATTTCCAACGAAAAGAAGACATCTTTATTTGAATACTAACAAACGATACTATAATATAACGGCTTTCATGCCTTCGAAAGAAAGTGGCTTCACTGATGAGGAACACACGGAGAGGTCACAACAGCATCTTCAAGATTGTGGCTGAAGATCTGCATGTGCCTATACTGAGGCATTAGTGCGGTTGGTGTCTGAGTAGAAAAAGTGTTATTTCTTACTCAGTCGTTATGGGTGCAAAAGCCTCTTAAGACTAAGAAGTGTGTAAAATTTTCAATATTTCACTATTATTCATTTTATTATTTAAAAATAGGTTTAAGTTTTTTGTACCAACACAATTAATTTAGTTGTCTACAAATAAATACTTTTGAATTTGATACAAATCAAATAGTAATCAATTGATCAATCAGGAATGTTTATATCTGCATAGTTGCTTACCCAGGGTGAAGGTTGGCGTAAGCAGCTTCATTCCACGCCTTCTCATGTGCAAGACGAGCAGCCTTCACTTCTGGAGCCTCTTCCACCGGCTTCGGCACGTACTTGGGAATGTTGTCCTCCTGGTGGAAGCCCTGGCTATCAGCCCAGTAGCGGACCTGTAAAAGATTACCGAATAGAATAAGAGAACAGCTGTAAAAATGGTTTTCATACTAATCTGTGGTGATCCTTGATTACAATTTTTTTTTAAGAAACAATTGTATTATTTTTGTCTCCTATAACCTATTTATTTTAAAGCGAAATACCAAGCATTCACTAACTACGTCATGACTCTACCCCAAAAACTACTGGAATTCAATTTGGCAGTTAGATTACTTATGAGTATAGTACCTAGAGGTCTGATTAAAATTAATTTAGCAAAAGGGCTGCATTAAAAGGTCAACAGAGGGTTGAAAATGCATATGAAAGCCTACGCGTACGAAGTTGCAGGCAAAAGATAGTAAAAAATAAAATTCTTATAAAAATATAAAGGACTTAAGTAATGGAATTTTTAAAAATAAACTTCATTGTCATCAGCCAGAAGACGTCCACTGCTGAACATAGGCCTCCCCCCAAAATAAACTTCATCATCATCATTTCAGCCATAGGACGTCCACTGCTGGACATAGGTTTCCCGCATCGATTTCCAAAAGGATCGGTAGGTAAATCCAAAATGAACTTAAAAGCACAAAAATAGTATAATGAAATATTAGAATTTCCGGCAAAAAAAAACTGATAATGTAATGTATACTTATACATAATATATGGTCGAGACTAGGAACTAAAAAAGAAAAGACTAAGTGACATATTACGTAGTAATTAACGTACTTTTCTACCCCTAATGAATTTACAAAAAAAAAAAGCTATTTTGACAATATACTAACATTGACATAACTTTGAACATAGCCAATTTTTCCGCACATTTGTAGCAAGGACATATTATTTATAACGATTATGTAATTTGAATTTTATCTTTGGTTCTAATAGAACGCAAGTTATAAGCCTTTTTTAGCTATAGGCCTGCGTTTGACCGCTAACTCTCATGGAGCACGCTTGCCTAGAAAAAACTAATACGCTCGTCATTTGAAGACACCCAGAACACACACAGTCATACATACACCTTGAAAATTGGTAGTTTTATCACAGAATGTTGGTGTTAGTTGGTTGAAGATGGCGTTATGTTCGGCTTGAAAGTGAGGGTTGCTAGAAGATATCATTAGGCGCTATGCGACAATGTTTCTATTTGCAGGTGGAAGTTTTCAAGGGGCATGCTCCCTTTTTGGCTGCAGGTGGAAGTCACCTTTTTATGGGGTTTTCAAGAAGAATTTAGACAGCTGTGTAGTAATTTTTTATTATCATTTCTCTTTATTTAAACTTATTCTCGGGTCTGGCCCAGACATTTGGTAGGCATTGGTGGAGCAGAAACCAACACCAAGAGGCCCTGTTGAATATTAAATACATGCAATTATGGAATATGTATAAAAAGGAATTTGAAACTATTGTACAGTATAAGATTTAAAAAACTGAGCTATTGAGGTAAACAACTTTATGATAGGAGAACAAATCTATTGGATGAGAAACGGCACCTGCCTTATCCTGTCTCATCTCAAAATATATTTAGGCAGGTGATGACTTGCCACCCACTAAATGGGCCCTCATAAAGGCTGCCGTATCTTGGCACCGGAGGGGCAACATTGGCGTGGGTACGGCTTAGGGTGTAGAGAGGTGTGCTGCACTTTCACTAAGAGGTACTCGCGGCGTTATGCCATTTAACACTTCCACTCTGGAAATTAGGTTCTTAGCTCTTGCGGTTTCCACCCCCAGACGGCTGGTTAAAGCAAGCCAGGGGTCGGAGTCTGGGGTTTTAGCCCCCTGGAATCGGGGTAAGCAGTGTCGCCACTCATTATTATTATATTAGCCTGCATCCTCTCACTGCAGGGCAAAGGCTTCCTTTCCCTCTTTCCATTCATCTCTGTTTTGGGCAATTTGAGTCCAGTTGTTCAAGAAGGAGTCCAGTTCGTCCCTCCTTCTCCATCTCGGCCGTCAGGGAGGTCGTTTGCCATCCTGTGGAAGCCACTGTGCTGTGGTTTTGGCCCAACAATCCTCCGACATTCCGGCCCAGTCCCACTTTAGGAAAGTGGCCTTCTGAGCTATCTTACCTTAATCAAATTGTTGCTGCTGCCAGCCTTGTAAGTGTAGGCTCCTTGTACGTCACCAGACCTCTGCTTTGCCTCGGCCTTCGAGGATTCAGGAGTTTCGTAGCCGTAAGCGTACGCACCTAAACCGTCCTGCCCGTGGTACTGACGTGCATTGTAGACCTGTGGAGAACAAGGTTTATTAGTTTACTAAAATTGTGAAGTACATAAAAACGGAGGTATATCAGCTATTTTCAACAGAAGTGCATCATTTGAGACTTGTTAGCATTTGTAGATGATAAAATAAGATTATAATTATGATTATTAACGGGATATACCTGTATAAAAAGCAATGTCTGTATATATTATATGTATGATCCTTATGAACTCCTAAAACGGCTGGACCGATTTTGACGTGACTTTCAGTGGCAGATATCTGATGATATAAGGAAAAATCCACGCGTGGGCGCAGCTACTAATATTATATATGTAGTTGCGAATGAATCGGATTCTTCTAGGCAAGCGTCGTCCGTCGTAGAGTTCATGGCAAGGTAGCAAACTCGAGCCTTGTATGCAATATTAAAAACATCTCAGTCACAGTTACCTCTTCGACGTAATCGTTAGTGTTATCAATCTCCTTCCCGTTCTTCCAGTAGTGTCCAAGAGTAGGACCGGCTTCTGCAGCGCGAAAACTGGGGTCGTTGTATTTTACCTGGAATTGATAAAAGTAATCCAAATAAATATATACCTTTATAATCTCTACGAACAGAAAAAGGTGAGAAACTAAACTAAAGTGGCCAAGAAACTGGAACAACGCCGTAAAGTAGCGAGTCTGTAAATTTTCTACAGTAGATATTCATTTCGGAAAATGTGCATCGGAGCTACATGACCTTATCCTACCATCTCCTTCCTACTACAGACAAGTAGGAAGCCGGCCCTTTACCGTCCATACAATGTGGATTTTTAGGGTTCCGTACCCAAAGGGTAAAACGGGACTCTATTACTAAGACTCCGCTGTCCGTCCGTCTGTCACCAGGCTGTATCTCATGAACCGTGACAGTTAGACAGTTGAAATTTTCACAGATGATGTGTTTCTGTTGCCGCTATAACAAGAAATAGTAAACAACAAAACAAAATAAATATTTAACGGGGCTTCCATACAACAAACGTAATTTTTTGCTGGTTTTTGCTCGATATTAATAACGGCAACAAGTAGACGCTTAAAATATTCATAGAGTATTTTGTTATATATTCACTTTAAAAATAAGTAATTAAATTAAAATAAAACAACTATTTAATGGGGGCTACCATAAAATAAATGTTTTTTTTATCGTTTTTGCTCGATATTGATAACGGCAACAGATAGACGCTTGAAATATTCATAGAATATTGAGTTATATTATTCACTAAAAAATAAATTAATATTTAAGGGGACCTCCCATACAACATACGTGATTTTTTTTGCCGTTTTTATTTTATAGATAATGGTACGGAACCTTCGCGCGTGAGTCCGACTTGCACTTGGCCTGTTTTTCTTGTATATATACCTACCAAACGTTTTGATTCTATGTTTCTATTCCGTACTGCCAAGAATTGGAACAGCCTGCCCGCTTCCTTGTTTCCTGAGAGATTTAATCTGGACCTTTTCAAGGTCAGAGTGAATACTTGAATACAATTTAAACGCACACTAAGAAACTTGATAAGAACTAGATGGACCGACGACATTGTGAGAGTCGCGGGCATCCAGTGGATGCAGATGGCAGGATGTCGTTCAGTGTGGAGGTTAAAGGGGAGGCCTATGTTCAGCAGTGGACGTCTTCTGGCTGATGATGATGAAGAAACTTGCAACATCAATGAACTAATCTGGGTGTCTACAAATCACGAGTGAATCGGCTTCTTCTAGGCAAGCGTGCTCCATCGTAGACCGCATCATCGCTTAACATCAGGCTAGTTGGTGGTCAAACACAAGCCTATTTATGCATTAAAAAAACTAATAGTCCACATGCAAAAAAGGCCGGAAATGTCCTGTTCGCACCCGCCGTACCGTACCATATCTCCCTTTTTTGTCTGGTCTATGTTTCAAGTCTCTCTCTCCTATATATACCCATATATGTGCTATAATACCCGCGGACTACCCAGTGGCAAACAGGCCTAATTCAATAGAAGATGAAGAAGAGAGAAGAACTAGATGAAGTTACGATCCTTACCAGAGGTAAGACATTAATTCGCGGTGCCAACTGAGGCTCCGAGACAGGGAAGTTGCTGATATACTTGGCAGCTTCCTCAGGGTCCAGGTCGGTCTTGTAGATGCTGTAGTACTGAGGCTCCGTTATAGCTAGAGCCAGCTGGAATAGAAAAAGTATAATTATATTAAGTTTGTGTCGTATATAAATAATAAGCATTACTCAAAAAGAAAATCCTAAAAATGGCCAGGGGCCTTACCCCTAGCTCGAAAAGTTGACCCGCATAGGTGATATTTGTCTAAACGGTACCATAAACTACGATAAGCGGTAGTTATTTGATAGACGCCAAGCTTTGTTATTTTCACGCACACACGCATAGTAAAACGGATTTTCGTTCATTCAAGTTAGACACTTTTAAACGATGCAGCTTAAATGAGTTGGTTAATTTTAGGTACCTACCTATCAGGTACCTACTAAAAGTTGTCTCGCAAAAGTGAAGCTAGGGGTAAGGCCCCTGAGCCAAAAACAACAAACACCAGGTAGGTACATGTTTGTTCTCTTGATATAATCTTCTTTTAGTTTAGTTATAATTTTGTAAAAATTATGTTATTTCAAGTCCATCATCATCATCAGCCATAAGACGTCCACTGCTGAACATAGGCCTCCCCCTCCTATTTCATTAGCCCTATTTCAAGTGTTATTGTGTAATTAGAACATAATATATTGGATTACTTGTTGTATATTATAGTATTTATGTTTTTTCACTAGCTTTTGCACGTGGCTTGTATTGTAAACAAAACATACCACTCAGGGATATTTAACTTTCAATCAGTACACAGTAGTTCTAGAATTTATCTTCTACAGACACAAAGTCAGAAACTGTACTGTAAACTGTTTTGGGGTTTTAAAATAGGTAATTAAATAAAAGAGAGATTGACTACCACCTTTATTTTACACTAGCCGTCCGCCCCGGCTTCGCACGAGTGTAAGCTCGGCCTTCGGCCTCGCTACAAAATATAATATAGCCTATGTCACCCGGGGATAGTGTAGCTTCCCAACAGTGAAAGAATTTTTCAAATCGGTTCAGTAGTTTCGGAGCCTATTTATTACAAACATACAAAAATAGGTACAAATCTTTCCTCTTTATAATATTAGTGTAGATTATATTTTAATTAACCACCATCGCGTGTATTTTACATTCATTTTAATTCCTGACGTGGCGGTGTCCATGGTACACTAGATGACGGATGTCTATAGAAATGTAATGAAACTATTTACAAGTACCGTCAATAATTTTTAATCAAAACGTTCCCAATGTATAAATGTGTGTTTAGTAATCGCGAAACAAAGAAATAATTCAAATATATATTTTATATCACAAGATAAAAGGATAAATAAAATTAAATTGCACATTTACATAATGACAGCTCATTTAGTTCATTGTACATTTTCCATATATCTCAATAAACAATCGATGTATAATGGATATCCCCAGTACGACATCATCTTAAATTATAAATTGCTGGTCAAAGTTGAATCATCATAAGGTCAAGACCAAAATATATATTTATTCGGAACCGGACTTGGTCTTTAAATTTGGCTGTTCATGTTACGTCATAGTACGATGAACGTTGAGTATCTACTATTTATATCGTGGTTGGTAATGCAATAAAACTTTTCAGAAAGGAGATTATCAATACAATAGTCATCATCATTCAGAAGACGTCCACTGCCCTCCACACTGCACGATATCCTGCCATCTGCATCCACTGGATGCCCGCGACTCTCACAATGTTTTCGGTCCATCTAGTGGGAGGCCTACCTACGCTGTCTTCCAATTCAATAGTAAGTTTCATTTTTACCCGACTTCAAAGGAGGAGGTTTTCAATTCAAAAAAGGAGTTAATTTTGATGGTAATTTTTTTGTTTGGTACCTACTTAGTTCATACTTCGGAGGTGGTCCCATATACATTATATATTAATTGATTCGCGCTTTTTGAAAAATTTACAAAAAGAAAATAATATCTATATTACACACATGACGTTTTGGTTTCTGGTTCTCTTCAGCAAAAGTTTTGATGAGTACTTTCAATGTGCCACTGTCATTTTTTTAGTTTTAGTTTTAAGTTTATAGGTATATGTAGGTAAAGTCTTATAGTAGTTTTTTTTTCTTCTAAAAATTAACTTTGTTGGTACTGATTTTACCTTTTATCTTGAGGGAGGTAATATAATATTTCACATAATTAAGGGTAGAAATTAAGGGATAAATCACTTATATAGAATTTTACTAATTTCCCGTGGAGATGATATTAATTATTTTACCTTTTATCTTGAGGGAGGTAATATAATATTTCACATAATTAAGGGTAGAAATTAAGAGATAAATCACTTATATAGAATTTTACTAATTTCCCGTGGAGACGATATTAATTATTTTTTTCATTATAGCACGTCATGATTTCAAATCGTGCGCACGCCATGCAAATGCTATAACAAACGCATTGCAGGAGAGAGACATCGCATTCGCTCTCTATTCTCACCATAAATTTGCATCTCTTATATATAAACGGCGATGTGTGTATGTATGTATGTTCCCTATGGACTCCTTGGCACCTATGATACCTTCACTGGCAGATAACTGGTAATAAATCCACGCGGGTGAAACCACGGGACGAAGCTAATTTGTAATAAAACATCCGTCAACTAGCTTATTGTGGTATGGTTTTCAAAACAATACTCCCATATAATCCGTGAAGTCGACTTCGACGCACGATCTGATGCAAGACGTTGTCAAGATTCGCAACATGAATAGTTTGCCTAAACATTCAAACCTGCCTTCTGCTTATACTTGTAGTGAAATAGATACGAGTAATGCATTTAAATCTTATGAAACTTGTTCGTACCTCAGATGATTCAAACAGGGGAGATATGGTACCTAAGGTGGTGTGGCGGATGCGAACTCATCCAGTATAGTGAAAAAAAATTGGACAAGTGCGAGTCAGGCTCGCGCGTTCAGGGGTCTAGTGTACCACCACAAAATACAATAATTATCAATTTCAAAAAACTATTTGGTCCAACTTAACGCCTACCAAAATAGCCAAGCAATTGCTACGCCATCACATAGTTAATATTTGCAAATGACGCTCGGTATAACTTTTAATGATCAGAAATTTGTCACCGACTAGCACTTGGCCATTATTTATTATTGATAATATACTTTAGAGTGTGTAGTAAAGGGTTTTCCAATAAGAGGTGTTATTTTGAATAGCCCGCTATTTCGGTAGATGTCACTTTTGAAGCTGTCATTTCTTGGCATTTGACAAGTAGAAACTACGCCATTAATAAAAATGGTACGATACACGCTTCAACAACGCATTGAAATTATTAAAATTCACTATAAAAATGGTGAAAATTTGGCAGAGACGGTTCGTAAAACTCGAACATTTTTGGGTCGTCGTGAAGCACCTTGTCGGACCGCAATACAGAAATTGGTGGAAAAATTCGAGCTGTTGGGACAAGTTAGTGATGAGAAGAATAAAACCCGTGCACGTCGCTCAAGAACAGCCGAGAATATTGCTGCTGTAGCCGAAAGTGTTGAAGAAAACCCAGGTTTGTCCATTCCTCGTCGTTCTTTGGAATTAGGTATTCCACAAACGTCATTACACCGTATTTTGCATAAAGATTTGGGTCTTAAGGCTTATAAAGTCCAGTTAACATAAGAACTCAAGCCGGCCGATCATCAACAACGTCGTGACTTTGCTGATTGGGTCGTTGAAATGCATGAAAATGATCCGGAATTCCATCGAAAAATCATCTTCAGTGATGAGGCCCATTTCCACCTCGGTGGCTTCGTCAACAAGCAAAATTGTCGCATCTGGGGCTCAGAAAACCCAAGAGTTATTGTTGAAAAGCCTCTCTATCCTCAACGTGTGACTGTTTGGTGCGGTTTATGGTCCGGCGGAGTCATTGGACCTTACTTTTTCGAAAATGAGGCTGGCGCAACAGTTACGGTGAATGGATTGCGCTATCAAGAGATGATTAACGATTTTTTATGGCCGGAATTGGATGGTATTGATCTGGACAACGTTCACTTTCAACAAGACGGCGCTACGTGCCACACAAGCAACGAAACCATTGATCTTTTAAGGGAAAAGTTTCCGGACCGTGTTATCTCTCGAAGAGGTGATCACAATTGGCCACCGAGATCTTGTGATTTAACACCTTGCGACTTCTTTCTTTGGGGCCACGTGAAGGAGAAGGTCTACGCCAACAGCCCAGTATCGATTCAAGACCTCAAAGATGGAATTCGTGAGGCTATCGAGGACATAGAGCAGCCACTTTGCGATTTAGTTATGGAAAATTTCATGAAAAGGATTTTGTCCTGTAAGCGTGGCCGTGGTGGTCATTTGCCTGATGTTATTTTCCACTATTAACGGCATACCTTCCTCTTTGTAATGAAATAAACATCTGATGATTTATAATAAAAAATGGCATTTTTCTTTGAATATCAAAATAACACCTCTTATTGGAAAACCCTTTATAATCATGTCAAGTTTGACGCTTGTACGTATTACCGTTTTTACATTAGAGCTAATACAAAAATACGTAGAAAATATCAAGTTTGTTGTATGGGAGCTCCGTTAAATATTTATTTTATTCTGTTTTTTAGTATTTGTTGTTATAGCGGCAACGGAAATACATCATCTGTGAAAATTTCAACTGTCTAACTATCACGGTTCATGAGATACAGCCTGGTGAAAGACGGGCACACGGACGGACAGTGGAGTCTTACTAATAGGGTCCCGTTTTACCCTTTGGGTACGGAATACGTCATTTCATCATGTCATTTATATAATGACATTACGTACCTAAATCCGTATCTATATCGGTGATCCATACTGAGAGGTAAAAAGAGGTGATTCGACCGAGTTCGTGACTCCATGATATAAATACATAATTGTAGATTAAATATGAGTATAGTTAATCTTAACCATAGATGTAAGTCCTATAAATAACATCTATGACTAAGACTTGACCTAACGGAAGAAAAGCGCATTACTGAGAGTTTGATTTAACGTAACAAAAGGTATGTAGAAGTTTCCAAAAAAACATAAAGCACCAAGCGTGTGTAAAGTGTTTGTTTTTTTCGAAATAAATTATATGAGACCACCTCTGAAGTATGACCTACCAAACAAAAAAAGAATTATCAAAATCAATTCATAATTGGTAGAGTAATCGCGTAACAAACATTGAAAAAAAAAAACATACAATCGAATTAAGAACATCCTCCTTTTTTGAAGTCGGTAAATAATAGAAGATATTAATTATGACAATTCAACAACATCATGATCGTTGAGATACTAAATTGGAAGCATATTAACAAATATTACTTTTTGCAGTAAACATAAAAATAGAAAACAACAAAGTTAGCCATGAATATATTGTACTTTTATTGTAAAAACAGATATCCGTTTCAATAATAACACCTATAATAATGATTGGGAAAATATTACCAGTTTTTATCTACCTACAAGTTCAATTACTGAACTAGGTTGTTTCCGTGGCTTCACCTGCTAGCGCAGTTTTGTTACGTCCCGTTGGAAAATTTATTTACAAAAAAGTATAGTTTTTCCTTTATTGAGATTTTCTCTAGTCTAATTAATAAATTACATAATTCAAGTCTCCATTACGAACAATAAGAACAGCATGTCAGCAACCCAAAGCCGTGCTCCGTTGCCTAAAGGTTTGTGTGGGCTGTCAGAGGCAAATGCACAATAGGTACACCCCAAGCGGGATGTCAGTACAGGTCTTATAACCCCCACTTTGAATAAGAATTAGAAATTACATATTTATTTTTATTCAGTCGCGAAAGAGCTTGACAAAGTAGCAAAACTGCATGACAAAGTAGCAAAATAGCATGAACTTAATACCTATTCAATACAATACAATGTCTTTATTACACACCGAAAACTATAAAAGAAACTTAAACTAACATCAAAAATTAATATACGGCAGTATAATGGGCGGCCTTATCGCCTAAAGCGATTTCTTTTATATGTCTGCTTGTGCCTTTATATTACTTACGTCTTGCCAAATAGTTTTACTGTTTTTTTGTGACCATGTAAGTACACAAAGTCCTTCAGGCGGAACAATAATAAGTTAACATGGTATTAAATAACGTTAAGCAAGTCATAGTCACAGTCAGAGTCAAGCAAAGTAAGACACGGTCAAGTCCAAGCCATGGCCGATGTCAATAATGTAGTGGAAATTGTACTTGAGGATTGTTATAAATATTACATGCAATGATTTTAAAGCACGGTGGTCTTATATTGTGTAAATAAATTAACATCTGCATGTTACCTGTGTCTCCGCAAAACAAATAGGTATTTTGATTTTGAATTTGAGGCTTCTGTTTAGTTTGGTATGATTTGGAAACATCACGAAAATATATGTTTCAGTTAATTATTATAATTATTATTATAATTTCCTACATTCGAGCAGGTTCAAGAACACACAATGGACAATAACCGACCATACCTATTACATAAATAACACTCGGAATAACACAAGTTTAATAAAATAATGCAACGAAGCGTAATGTTTTTTTCACGTGGGTGCAAAAAATTGTCTGTCATCTAAAGAATGTATATAATTTTTTGTCTTGTCACATTTTTTTGACTGCTATCATCAATAACCATTTATAATAGGCGAATACTAATTTGCAATATTCATACACCTATAGATTGGTACTATACCTTGTAAACAAGGAAATATTCTAAATGCGATTCCACTTTATTGTAATCGGCCTTGTCGGTGAATCTTCTATCCACAAGCTTGGCAGTTTATTATACTTATTGATATTTATAAGGATAGATTATTAAATAGGCACTACAAACGTTATTAGTTGTCAAGAATAAGTCAGAATGATTATTTTTATAACCATTGAACAATGCATTATTGTAACAATAAGAACTAAGTAAGCGAAACTAGATAATTAGTTGTGTGCTAAAATATGTAAATTGTTTTCTTATTTATTATGGTATTTTTTTATTATGGGATGGTAATTATTAATTATGGAATTGAACACGTTAAGACAATTTTTAGAGTCTTTGTCTGTTTGTTGGTTCGTCCACGCACATCTCCTAAACCACTTTAAATACGGTTATCACGAATATGCTTAGCTACTACCAGATTGAAGTATGGGCTATGTTATATTGCGCAAAGGCCTGATTAAGATAGAGAAAAAGGGTTAAAGGTTTATATGAAAATACGCGTATGAAATCACGGGCAACAGCACTAGTCATGAATAAAAAAACGAACCACAGACTATATATTCTTTAGTATACCTACCCTACCTACTAACTACCCCTATTAGTTCCAAAGGAATACAAAATAATAAAACCAAATAAAATACAGCTATAGGTATGTATGTATTAACATCGACAAGTACGTTACATTACATCCATGGTATTAACAAGGCAGTATATTTGTAACACACATTATATAAATATGTATACCATCATATAAGACAATATTCTCTCAATAAAAAACGTGTGGCACTCGGGGACTGCCGCGGTAAAGCTATCGCATATAATTTTTTATCAACTTATGCAATTATAATTATTTATTTACTTGTAACAAATAAAATTATGTAGGTTTTACAACTCTATGTATGTCGTTCTTTTATCAAACATATTTTACAACGCCATCTAGCGTTGAGAGGTCGGAGTGGGGGGTGTCAGGTTATTTTCGTTACGGAATTTCTGGATGCTATGCAATAGCTTAAAAAAAGACTGCATAGATTTTTATTAAAAAAAGGCTGAATGAAATAAATTTTAGGGCCTTTAAAGTTTGGTTCAGGGGCCATACCGTGAGCTTTTAATTGCGATTCAGTTAATGTGAGTCCGGGAAACACGCCGAGATTTAGTTTCCGATCGCGTAACTTTTCGCAGTCACCTAAATTGAATCGCGGTAAAGAGGTGACGGTACCATATAGAAGTTCCAGTATAGGAGGAGGGCGACCGGTTAGGATATATTTCAAATTTGTTTTCGCTAGTCATTGGGATAAACAATTTAAAAAAATGCATTCCTCGAAACTTTCCACTTAAAACCATATTTCACAAGCTACAAGGAAAACTCGTTCCTAAATAAGCTGTTGTACAACCAAAATAAAAAAGCTATTTGCATCTCCAGGGTTTCGGAAAGCCCAAACTGATGTAGGTGGCAGGATTTTAGGTTGTCACATACAATCTGACTTTGTCACCATTATTATTGAAACGTGGGACTAGGGTCGAATTAATTTACATTGTAATTTTATTTTTATGTAAGAAAATTGAATTACTTTATTTTGTTGTCGTTTCTTTGCTCGTAAATATAACACACTTTAAAATAAAGTTAAACGTGCGTGTGCTATATTTTATTTAAGTAAGTACATGACGTGATCGCCCAAAATAGCTGCTATAATTAACATGCTAATATAACAACAACTAATATAATTAGTAAACAATAATAAATATCGCTTTTCACTCATAGCACCTCACTAGCTTCACAGTGCTGGAAATACCTGTGGTATTTAAATTAATCTAACAAACATCGGAAAATAAACATAAGACCACCACAAGCGCTACCACTGAGCCAAACCTGTAGTCTATAAAAAATGTGGTCGCGCAACACGTCTTGATTAATTTCTTTAATTCTCAGAAATCTTGGCTATCATTTTTTTTAAGGCACTAAATGAAAAGACGCCATAATTCTACAAGGATCCATCCATTAACTCCAAGGTTATTTTCGAAGGTCAGCAGAAACGCAGACAATATTAATTTAATGGCGGCGGCAAATATGGATGAAAGCCGTGTTAAATTACCTTCCCATTTCCCTATAGCACGTTGACACGCAGATGCAGATAACAAAAACCTGCAGATGATTATAATCACACTAATGCTAGTAGCATAAATGCTTAATTATATCTGTATATCCATCTATCTGACTGTTACCTTGGTCAACGGTTAACGCATCAATAATAAAATTGGCAAGAAAGTAAGTCAAAAATATAAGCTTAACATCAGGCGAGGTGGCGGTCAAACACAAGCCTATAATAATAATAAAGTAGTTATAGTAAACGAAGAGTATGAATCCAACTTTTTTTACAATTCGTTACACAATACAATCGTAGATAAACCCCAGAGCTTAGCGAGTAATTAACTAATTATGAAATAGTTTGACCAGAAAACAAAAATAGCCTGGGATTCAATGATCTAAAGATTTTTAATTATATGAAAAAACTGTTGACTTAAGGAATTTTAGTGATTTTAGTATTTTATTCAAGACCGTATGTAGAGACGAAATTCTTTGAATAAATTTGGTAGCGTCGCAAATAAATGTGCCTATTAATAAGAAGCTGTGATTAAATTGTTCAACATATCTCAAAAACGTGAATACCTTTATTACTTTTGCCAATGGTAAAAAAAAATGTCTAGAGTGTTCACCAGCAATAAAACAGCAAGGAACTAAAATAAGAATCAATATATAAAAACTCGTCCTAAAGGCACATCAAATAAACCAACGGAGTAAACTAATGGAGTTTTCTAAACAATAAGAAGGCGCTGGTTCAGGATATTTATCACACTATAATAAAATATTATAAATAGAAAAGCATATTTTATATTTTATTGGTTTCTCTTCACGCAGCAACTAAGCCACGGAACGACGTGATTCTTTGCACAGAGATAATATTTGGAGGGCTGGAGAGCTACTTAAGAAACATTTTATTTAAAAAAATACAGGGGCCTTACCCCTAGCTCAAAAAGTTGACCCGCATAGGTGTTATTGGTCTAAACGGTACCATCAACTACTATAAGCGGTAGTTGTTTGATAGCCGCAAAGATTTGCGATTCTCACGCACACACGCATAGTAAAACGGATTTTCTTTCATTCAATCTGTAGGACTCGGTACCCCGGGCGTGATATACACAACACACCAAGATTCCACAGATAAAGTAAAGATTTTAAACCGCCGTGCATCCAGTCAGAGACAAGTTAGACGCTTTTAAACGGTGCAGCTTAAATGAGTTGGTTGTCGCAATAATCGTAGGTACCTATCAGGTACCTACCAAAAGTTGGCTCGCAAAAATAGAGCTAGGGGTAAGGCCCCAGTTCTTGAAGTAAAATAGAATGTATTGTAAGAAGCCTTTACTCACAAAACAATTGAAACATTATAGAGGAAACGAAAATCAACTTTTACCGTTACTACGTGTACTGTCCAGTTATTCAACCGCCAAGCAGTAGTGTGCAAACACTACTGTGTTCCGGATTGAAGGCCAATGTTTCCAGCGATATTACAACACAGATATTTGACATGTTATGTTATCTCGGGGTGACGAGCGCAGTGCATTGCCATCCAGGGTTTTGAACTGTTGCAGTTCAAAATTCTGAGTGGGTTTGAGGTGTAATGGGCAAGCGTGAAGAGCCATCAGGCGAGCGACTTCGCTCGTCTCGTCACTCAGTATCATTAAAAAAAATGTCCACGAGTACAAATCTATGACAAAAATAACTTAGCAATAATATAAACTATGTTTAAGCCAAGTTAGCGCCCAAGTTACCTTCAGTCGTCACCGGCCTCGTCTTGCAGGTTGTAAACAAAACGTAGTAAACGTGGAACGGCATTGTCAACATATTGTGTTTAAAGTAGAATTTAACATGGAAAACTAGTTTCATAAGGAAAATCTCAGCCTTTTCAGCGTATCATTGCAAGTCCATTTTAAACAACACAATAAAATCGAAGGACTTAATGCTAGAGTATTTTGTAAACACATTGATTCGTATTTTTTTTATTATTAACAAAAAGTTGTTTTATTCATGTACAATAAGTTTATATCGCGGAAAATAGGCGTAAACTTAACCGAACATGGCCGGTCAATGATTTAGGCATTTTAGGCTAACGAAGTTGATCGTTGATGATCACCGCAATGGTCTTACTAAATTTCTTACTAACCTCGCTAGCTTTAAAAACAGTAACAATACATGACGACTACAACATAGAAGTTTAGTTCCGCTGTTTGCCGTGGGACTTCTTTCATGAAAAACACTCAAATTCGAATTCGGGTAAAATAAGTAAAAGATTTGAGAAGATATAGTAGTAGTCTCACTTCGGAGCATAGGTATCAACTATAATACTAGTCGGAGACTTCGGAGGCATCTATCTTGTATACTGGGTTGATTTTTACGAAACATCTACTCGAAATAAGGCGAAGATAGTTTATATAACCTTCATAACCACTAAATAATCATAATGTTGCGACCTCATTATAGAAATGCATTTGACACAAAAACATAGATCTGCCAAATGTTTCTGTTTCAAACTGTGAAATAACAAAATTACTGTGAATTAGGAAAGTAATTATTTATTTATTTTAGTTTTAAATTAGTGTATCATTATTTTGGTAATCCAATCATGTAAGTGCCCTCTTTAATTTAACTATTTATTGCTCTCTAAAGAACTTGCAACGCTTCAACTACGAAATATTTGAAAAGGTGTGTTCTCCTAAAATCTTATGATTTATTGCCGTATTATCATGGGCTGGGCATGAGCATTGATAATAGGTTTTTGTGCGTTGCTGTGGATTGACCTTTACTTACACTGTAATAAGGCTGATTCACAGAATTCTCTCTACTACATAGTGTAAATATTTGTAGTCTATGCGCTGATTTTATGGATGTTTTAATTGTCTCTACGATACTTTATTGATCGAGCGAAGGGAGGTCTCAAATTCTAATGGCTCATGGGACCAGTCAATGTTTCGTCGTGCATGGTTTGTTGATCCGATCTTCATGAAACTTTGTAGGCAAGTAGTTCGTTTTGATACTATTTTTAAATTAGAATATGGGCTAAATCGATCAAGGGGTTCAGAAGATTTATGGCTCGCGAGGTCACAGTTCACCCCGAAATGAGACCACGCAAGCCATTAAAAAAACTAAATATCATAAATCTTACTACTACCACTACACTAGTACTAGTCTGTATTAGTACTACAGACGTGTAATAGGGACAATTATGTGCTTTAACATACTCTAACCTTCTTTCACTCAATCCTAAAACATCACATAAATATCTAATATGAATAAAATTCGAATTAAAAGCTGAAGATAATTTTTCAGCTTCTGATTTTGCATCAACATGAATAAATGCATTAAAGAGATCGCTTTACACGATAAGGTGTGTTAAAAGCACAGACCAAAATTATTTTTTTTGGGTTAAATACCTACTTAGATAATAGTTTCTTTCAATAAAGAGTTATCTTTTCTTAATATATTTTTCATCTTTAAGTACTGTCCCTCTGCGGGGCAAAAGTCTTCCCCACTTTTTTCCACAATACCTATCGGTCCTTTTGAATAAATCAAGTTCCAATGTGTCAAATAAATATATACCCAAGACTTACCTAATAAATCAACGAATCCAAAAATAGTCGTAAAATGCAAATAATATTAAATGTCGCGTCGCAACCTACATGGAGACATCATTTAGTCGAAAATAAGATCATTTTAATATATTGTTGACCTTTCCTCCGCTGAAATTTTAAGTTAAAGAAATATGAAGTTAATAAATTACTAATCCACATCATATTATTAATTAGTGATCTTCATCTAACGCGATGACCCCACATTTTGAAATAAAACTACCTAAGTGAATAGGTATTTTCTAGGCAAGCGAGCTAAATTTTCGACCGTATCGCTTGTGAGATTGTGGTCGAAAGCATTGAAAAAAAGAATAGAAAAAAAAGAAAAGAAAAGAATAGTAGTTAACGAATAACCTAAGTTCTATCATGGAATCTGTCGTTGTGTTTACATATATTGTTTTCATTATGCGAAAATAACTCATATGTAACTAAAGCCCGGAACGGAAATAAAAACAAAATCGCATACTTGCTTGTGTTTGGCCCAACGATTACACGCAGATCCCTAAATTCTAGCTCAATCTATATTACTGTGTTTCCTACCTAATTCTTTCTTATCGCAATTACTATCCTATACTCTTAGCGATTGTGGCACTAGTTTTTAAATTGATTTATCGTGTCTGTATGTAATTTGTAGTGTGAATAATAGAGTTGCTCTATTTAACATCAGGCGAGGTGGCAGTCAAACGTAAGCGTAATCGCAAGCTGCAAGCAATTCTCTACGTGGCTGTTACTTATGATAAGTACCTACTGCAAACTTCTGTTTTTGCAGTTTTCCTACTTTTCTTTATTTTTGTAAGGTAAAAAGTAAATAGTAATTTAGTATTGAAATATATAATAGTCTGCGGTCGTATTGAACAGTAGATTTGTCGATATTAATCAATATGGGTTAGGGGCTTAATTTCGATAATATAACAAAGAGATAGGTAGATATGGGCAGAGTTTCTGTCACTACAAATATGGTAGGCATTTTCACATGTGACTTTAAATAATAGTGTTTATAAATTAATATTAATAAAATACACAATCTAATATGTAAAGTATGAAGTCATCAACCACATTATGTGCTGTCCACTTTAATTAAACATTCATGAATAAAATTGTAAATAATTACGAATATTAATTGACCATGTGTGTACATAATAATGTATGATGTTCATTATAGAAACATTCTAGAATCTACTATCATTAGAACTAGAATACAACATTTTAATATAAATGGTAGATAGGTAGTTATAACTATAAATGTACAATTTCTAGAATGTTGTAATTAAAGTAACGAGTTTGTTCAATGTATAATAATACCAAAACCCTAAGAAATCTTTATTTCTAGAATATTTTGTTAATTTTTTGTGCAAAATGTCTCATCAATTTCGTATGCATGCCGTCTTTTTTCTGATTCTGATTATAATCTATAATAATATTATAAAGAGGAAAGATTTGTATTTTTGGATGTTTGTAACGAAATAAATAAAAACTTCTGAACCGATTTTTTAAATTATTTCACTGTTGGGAAGCTACACTATCCCCGGGTGACATAAGCTTGAGCATAAGACTTGTAGCAAGACCGAAGGCCGAGTTTACACCCGTGCAAAGCCGGGGCGGGTGGCTAGTCAGTTATATAGTTTATTGTTACTTTATAATTATTATTTAAGTAAGTAGGTACATACCACGCTGAACAATGTCACAAAACGCAGCATTTTCTCGTTCATTGACCAAAATAACAACACAATTTTCTCACGTTTGTCAAAATACTATGTTGACGTCGTGTGCGCATCTCCTATATACCTTCGCAGACGATGACGTCATCACCCCGCCGACCCCGAGGCATCTAAGAACCAGTTTCAATGCTCATCTTCACGACTTTTGACCTTCGTTTTGTATACATTGAGTGCTTCTAGAAGCAACGTTGTAATAGATCTTTCTGCAGACAGAAATGTATACTCTACAAATGTACATGCGATGGATTAGGGACGACATTTTAAGGTAATCGTACAGCAGAATTAGTAAGCTATGCTAAGCTTTAACGGGCTGTCAGATGGAAGATATGCTGCAAAGCTTCACATGCTTAGCGTTTAGAATCCAAAGATTTTGAGGATATCCTTAAACGGTCCTTGAGAAAGACTATCACTGTATAATACATGGAAAACGGCAACAGTCTTGATTTTGATTACAAAATTTTCCTAACCCTGTACTTATTCTTTACTTTCTACACAGGTATCAGTGTTATCTTTAATGAATCAAAAATTCCTTGCATGCAGCTTTTCTACATCTTACCTTGATCTTACTTAACAACTTTCGACCAACGACTTTTTACAAAAAAAAAAAAAAAAACAAGTTCGTTTGATTTTGTACATGCAAGGGTCAGGTCTTAAGTATATATATATATAACAAAAATATATAGCGGTTTTAAATGAGAGAGTCATTTGAAACTATATAATTTCACAAGTTTCTATTTAACTTACAGTATTGTTTAGGTCAAATATTGTAAAGTTAAATGATTATTTACGGGATATTTACCGTGGTAAGGTTGTGGAAGGAGCTCCCGATATTTCGGCGCAGTTACATGCACCATGTTCACGGGAAGACTGAAGAATGCGGGTGGTTGGTGAAAAAGTTCAAAGTTAGGTACAGCCAAAACGATCTACCCTCTCAAATATTGTAAGCTGAATTAGAAGCAATTCCTCCTATTCTGATTTTGCTGAGCTGTGACAATACAATATGCAATACCCAATATTTTAATATTTTCAAAATGGCAGTCAAAAAAAAAAAAGGATCATTTGAATAAATGTTGTTATAATTAGTAATAGTATAAGTGGCAGTGGGCAGGGCACATAGCACACAGAACAGATGGCCGATGGGGCTGAAAGGTTCTCGAATGGAGACCATGGACCGGTAAGCGCAGCGTAGGACACCGTCCAACCACAATCATCATCATCATCATCAGCCAGAAGACGTCCACTGCTGAACATAGGCCTCCCCCTTTAACCTCCACACTGTACGACATCCTGCCATCTGCATCCACTGGATGCCCGCGTCTCTCACAATGTCGTCGGTCCATCTAGTGAGAGACCTACCTACGCTGCGTCTTCCGGTTCGCGGTCTCCACTCAAGAACATTTCTTCCCCATCGGTTAACAGTTCTTCGAGCGATGTGCCAAAACCACAATAGATAGATAGAAAACTCTTTATTGTTCACACCAAAAATTACATGTACATAGTAGGTAACATAAAAAACAACTTAAAAACTAGTGAAACAATTGGCGGCCTTATCGCTATAAGCGATCTCTTCCAGGATATCTTCTCTTCTTATGGATAGACGCCCTAAAAAACCGCGGCTGACGATGTCCAGCAGTGGTCGTCCTATGGCTGAAATGATGATGTTATAATTAGCTCATCCATAGTTCACGCTTTTGAAATCTGTTTCTGACCTTTAAAGCTGTTAAAATCTTGCTTTTAGTTAACCGCCTTTGATCAAACCATCGACAAAAGTACGTTACATCCATGATCAAACTTAGTTCTAATAAGCTTAGTTCAATACGCATGGTTGTAGTACCCACAGAAGTAACCGGTCAAGTATTTGCCTAGCTCATTCTCAACTAATGTTTAAGTTATAAATTTGCAATACACCTGTTACGGTTCTGATTATTTGCATCGAAACCTTGACTTTGGCGCGTCATCTTACTATAAGTACCCATGTTGTTTTCGATTTCAGTATTTTGACGAATTTCCGGTCATATTTCATTGAGTATTTGATCAATGAGTTGTGAGTATTCTCCTTCTTCGTCTTTCCGTCTGTTACGATTTGGATTCGTTGGCTTTACTTTGGATTCAGCAGGACATTGTTTAGAGTCTAAACTATGTCCTGCTGAATCCAAAGTAAACTTTAACCTAACATTGTTTTCGGATGTTTCTTTCTGTTTATGTTAGAAATCTGGGAATCAGTGTTACAATATTATTTTTAACGGGCTTGTGATTGGAGCTATACCGATACTTTAGCGCAGTTACATGGTACATATGGGCAAAAAGTTTCAATTGATAAGGAAGAAGGGGAGGTAGCAGCGTCCTAATAGTACACGGTGAACGTACTGCGTTCCCCAAACCGCCTGCCAAGCGTGGGGATTATGGCAACACCCTTCTATATGAGGGAGGCCTTGTACAACAGTGGACATTAATTGGCTGATGATGTAAGGGGAGGTAAGGATCAGGGAATCAATTCCTCTGAACTCATCGTGTGTCTCCTTTTGATACCAACAACAAGTGAAGGGATTATACAAATAACGAAATGTCTATTTCCAGTACAATTACATGTTAACCTTACGCTAAGAACAATGGTTGCTGAAGCCACGGGACAGTGTACTCCATATGGTAGGTTATACACTGGTTACTAATTAAATACCTAGGTGATGTAAACAAAGATATTGAAAAAATATCCGGTTTTGAGAACCAATAGAACCCTGCACTAAGCTTTAATTACTATGCGAACCAAGGTTTTAATTAAAGTATATGTTTTTATTACCAACTCTGAACGCGGCCCCGAACAGGTGCAGTTTGCAAAATCACGCAAAATACGGTTTAGTAGTCGCGTGATTTTGCAAACCGCACCTATTCGGGCCCGCGTTTAGAGTTGGGCGTAAGGCCCCTGCACCAGCTAAAGTCATCCATATTCTGTATTGTAAATGGAGCAAAGTATTTTTTTTTTGTTTAATCACGACTGTTTGGTTTTCTTCATTTGGATTATTGAAAATTGCGGCTCCTGAAGATTTCTGTAGATTTATTTAGGATGTTGGTATAGGTTTCTCACACTATAAATGGACTTAGGTATAAAGCCTCAGTAGAGTAATCGTCGTAATTATCTGATTAAAGAACCATCAGCTTGTCATGTGTCAGAAAGCTCAAGCGTTTCTCAGCTTGAAGTTTCCGCCATAATATACACATTAAGTAATTAAAGTTTTAAATCGAGTAAATCAAAAAGAATGTCAATTAAAGATTATAGAATAAAAATGGGAGGTTTACAGAAAGCTCTAGGAACATAGTTCTGCTACCATCTATAGATGGCGCTTTTCATTTTCTTGTACTCTTTCATTGAAACCTACATTACAAGGAAGAGACATTTTATAATACGGCTAGGAAAGGCACACTTATGTTACTAATTTCTGTTGTGGAGAAACAAGTACTTTGTTAGCAAACAATAACCACTAAATACTAGGTATACTATGAAATAAAATAACGCAAAAACAAGCATGACAGATAGTGTCAGATACACAGATAGAAATAGTCTGTCTATTAAAATAAGCAAGTTTTTTTTTTATAGAACTTTCTTCGTCTGTGATTTTGCTAATGTTCGCATCCATGCCTTGTCAACGCCATATTCTATTGCGTTTTAATGAACAAAACTTTTCTTTAATTGACTTTTGGAATACCTTCCCATTGAGTATTCGTTGATGAATCATAGGATGCGTCAACAATAGCACATGCAGACAAATAATGTTAGGTAGGATATATCTCACGTCACTTCAAGATGAGTTTCGTGCTTCTATTTAAATACCTATGTCATTTCAATAGCAAATATCAACTTATTTGAGTCTGGAATCTGTTGTACCTACATTTAATAAAAACGTAGTGATAAAAAAATCTGTAATTGCGAGATATCAAAAAAAATATCACAAAGGGTTTCTTAAAATAAACAGCTGAACACGTTAAGACAGTTTTTAGAATTTTTGTCTGTTTGTTTGTGCACGCACATCTCCTAAACCACTGGACGGATTTAAATGCGGTTGTCACGAATATGCTTAGCTATGACCAGATTGAAGTATAAGCTATGTTATTTTGCGTAATGACCGATTTAAGGGAGGAAAGAATGGTTAAAAGTTTACATGAAAATCTACGCGTACGAAGTCGCGGGCAACAGCACTAATTTTAAAATATAAGCAAAAAGATTTACTAAGAAATTGTCATGTGTTAATAGTTGACAGGCCTTGCGATTATATGAGAACTATCTTACAAGCAAATCGAAAATCTGGTAGAAATCTGGAAGCGATCACTTTTAACGATAAAGCCGCCAGATGTTACATGATAGATTTTCAGAGTTTTGTCTTCTGTGTGCAATTTTATGTGAAAAATAAAGAGTTAAGCAATCAATCAAATCTAGAAGTTTAAGTAGGTAGGTACCTAGTGACCTATTTATAAAATATAGGTAAGGTAGCCGGACTAGGTACGCTACTTACTCTTCAGATGAACAACCATACATTTTATAAAGAAAATTTTTACCGGCCATCATTTCTTAATAAAACATTTCGATACCCTCCGAACTTCTTTGTAAGAACTTTTTTTCACCTCTCCAGTGTTTTAACAATCCATTTAATTTAATATGCTCTGAAAAAGAAACAAAAAATTACATCCTAGTGGCAGATAATGGCTTTTACCTGAACGTCAACAAGAAATACTTACAAGTATTAAAATAAATAAATATGAAAAATAAGAAATAAAACCCTATACGATGTTTATAAACAAGGACTAATTAATGGTTTGGGGACTCGAGAGGGTCATTTGCAAGTTATTATATAGCTTCATGAATAAAATGTGGTTAATAAACACATATTTAATCTACCTAGAGATTGGTTATTCTCAGTGCTTTAAAACAGAACATAGAAAACTAACTAGAAAACATTGAAACTATCAATCTGCAAACAGTTGTTCGAAACGTCAGTAGGTAAATAAAATAATGTAAAATGCACGCGTCATTTCAATATGTAACAACCGCGAAAGGTACTTTACGAAAGCTCATTTTCAAAACTGTTTTAGACGAGTCACGTGTATCTCCGCTTCAATGTCGTATCAAGTAAAATAAGGGTCCTTATTCCCTATAACACACGAGATTCCTTGTTGTAAAAGTTAGACGTCATAACATGAAATTTACCTACCTAATTGAAAATAGGGTTTTGTGCCCTCTGTCTCCATGACCAAATAAACTCATAATGCAGCCACGTTATGTTATCTGCGTGGTATATGCAATGTCAGCAATGTCAAGTTTGATAATGCGATGAGGTTTGTAACGCGTTCGTTTTGAACTGTCAAAAGACCGTGAAGCAAGCTGGCGCGTTTTGTGTGCGTTTGTCAAGAGTATAGTATCCAATCGGAAGATGCGTTTGATTCGTTTGACGCGTTTATTTTTTTCACCATGATTAGGTACCTACTGTATTATTTGTAACAATGGTTATAGTGTTATAACATATTTACGGCGTGTTATTGACTTGTTATGTGGTTTCATACAGAATTAGGGTCAAGGGATCAATTTTATTATTTACTCTTCACTCTGCAGTTTATTAATATTTCAAATTTAATTTAAACTGAAAAAAAATGAATCAATATTTTTTTTTTCACTTGAAACCTTATTACTTACTTATAATTAATATGCAATGATAATATTTCTAAGGAAACAATTGGTTATTTTCCTTTTTGATGTAAGTGCATAATATGTTACAGATACCTCTGATGAAAACTGTCAAAAAGTTTTGTGTAATCTATAAACTTGATCTTAAATATTTACGTTTGAAAAATTTGCAGCCTACACCTCTAAAGCCAAATGAAGTTCCTACTCTGTCTATCTCTACCTGAGCCATCATCCATGAGGTTAATGTATCGCATTGTCCTTCTTTGTAATAGATATCATAGATCTTATGTCATATCCATTAACCGTAACTAACAATGTTTGCCAACAAGCCAAATATTATACCGAGGTTCCTTATAAAATTACTTATAAAAAATTCTCAGAGCCGACTATCTTTTTCAAAAATAACAGCCTTTACCACTTATTGAAGTTATTTTATAGATGGTAGGTATTTACTTCTGTTTAAAGTTGTAATATTGATCTGATACTCTGTATAAAATCTTAAATTTCCCGGATGTCTTAAAGATCGCAAAGTTTATAATATCTCTGATGACATCCAACCCGGCACCTTGTTTTACCAGCACTGGAATTTCTGTTTTTTATTGTAAAACAAACAACTTTAGGTAATATTTTCATTATAAGTGATATTTGATGTTACTTATGGTCCACAAAAGTTCAATAAACCTACCTACTTACATCCTTTTGGTGTCATGTTATATTCTTTAGTAACCTACGGCCAAGAGCAAAATATTCAAATGAATAAATTAAAAAATAATGTAGCGTAGGTAACCTGATCGAAACAACAAAATGTTAGTCTCATTGCCCATCTCATCCTGCAATCAACTGAACAATCCATTAATGGATTTTATTGTACTATTTTTTTTTTCAATATCATCCTTCAATGAATTGATTCTACTATTTCTTTCTCTATAGGTAGGTACCTAATCCGTCAATGGATTTGATTCTATTTCTTCCACTATGATCCATCAATGTAGTTCTTTAATACGTCTAGGTACTTTTTCTTCCGCTATAATTATATCGATGGTTTTTATCCATAAACAGATTTGTTCAGTGGATTAGAGTGGAACAGGGCGGTGCGACATAGTATTGCGTGGCATTTGATGTAACAATTTTTCAGGCGCATTATGGTACCACGCATGTGATGTGACGCATGCCACGTTACAAAAAAATCGCGCAATCTCACTATAAGTGAGTAACTGCCACATATATCCAATCTAGGATCTTGAACAGATCTAGCCATTATGCTTTACCACCGTTTGACACTAATCAATCACGAATTTCACGTCAAGACATCAAATTCCATCATCGTGGACCCTAAAATTAGAAAATACATGCAAATATTATTCCACGGATTACGATATCGAAGCGTCGTCGATCGTGCTTAACGGACTAGCTTGACTTTAAAGTCTTTACCGCCTAGCATAGTTCAAGGTTATACCTAAAGATGACCACGTGCGTGTCTAGTGGCTATAAGATAAGGTGGTATCGCCACAGACTCGGAAAGGGCAGACGGATATTTCCAGAAAGACGGTGCAAACCTGCGCAGAAATAAATAAATAAAATCCAACCAATCCAATAAATAATACCCAATCACGCCAGGACGGCTGAACGGATCTGGTTTTAACTTAGCAATGAGATAGATTATAGTCTGGAATAGCACATCGGCTACTTTAAAAACGGCTGCACTGTCTGAATGGGTGTTCCCCGATAGTTACAATCTGGGGTGTCTTCAAGTCAAGAGTGAATCGGTTTCTTCTAGGCAAGCGTGATCCACCGTAGGCCGCATCATTGCGTCACTTAACATCAGGCGAGTTGGCGGCCAAGCGCAAGCCTATTCTACGATAAAAAAAAAGGCTGGACATATTTGGATGAAAATTTGTGTACCTAAAACGGGTCATAGTAGCGAGGCCGAAGGCCAAGCTAACACCCATGCGAAGCCAGGACGGGTCGCTAGTTGAGAAATAATGTACTTTTGAGATTTCGTTCGTTCACACCCTTAAATTAGCAACCTAAACTGAACTAAACGTTTAAACAAACCATTAACTTATAAGTTATACTTAGTAAGGACGGGGCGAATTAACTTTTCCAATGGTACCAACTCAGTGGTACTACAACTATACTGCGCACCAGTGTTAAGTTAGTTGCTCACTAAATACGAAGCTTTTTGGGCCTTGATATTCGATAACCACTTGGTATTTAGCTCTATGGTTCAACACAAGTAAATTTGGATATTTAGACTGTCTGACCAGCCCTGGGCGTCAGGGTTTTTTGGTCGCAGGGTTGCTTCGTTTTAACGATTGTTTTTCTAGGATAAACAATCAACCTTCATTGTTTATTATGCCAACCGAAATACGGTAACGCTGAGTAGTAAAGGCCACTAGATCGACCGTTTTTGGACTTGAAAAAAGGTTTTTTGTAATGTGATAAAATAAAAATAACGTTATAAGTGTTGTAAATCCATTTGAAGAACGATCTTTGAAGTATGTTGCCATCTAACCCTGTTTAATCTTAGGTCTTGATTAAAAAGTTATATGAATATGCAGGTGTGTATACTGTCGTCTGATTAATAGATGAGGAAAAATTTAACGCCTCTACCAATTCTGATATTACAAAAACGCTCCCTAATCTACTTGCTCTACATCGATAAATCAAGCCAAAAAAAAAACAAGAACAAACAGGCAAATGTATAATTTTTCGAAGAAAGGATGGCTTAATAAATAAATAAAGGTGTTAACTATTATTTCACATTAATTCCCGAAACCACCTGACTAATCCTTTGACAAACAAGTTGGTCTAACCATTCTCCGAATCTGCCGCACCTTTTGACCTTTGATAACGAAGCTGTGCTTACATCCTCAAATGCGTAATTTCTTAACAAGTTTGCCACTTCCTTGTTCCTTTAATTTTACAAAACTGCCCAGATTGTAATAGATACCTGCCTAAATAATTCTTCGGTTGTCGGTTCTTTGAGTGATGTGGCAACATGTCGGTGACTTTGATCCTTCGGCGAATATCCTCGTTCCGGATTTTATCGCGCAAAGAAACTCCGAGCATAGCTCCCGTTGTGTGACGCTGAGCTTTTCTAAAAGGCCAGCAGATAAGGACCTCATCTCAGTACCATAACGTCATCACGGGAAACACACATTGATTAAAAACCCTTATTTTTAGCGACTGTAGTATTTTTGACAAGAAGATGTCACACGATTTCCCGAATACTGCCCACCCGAGTTGGACTCTTCGGGTGACTTCTTTGCCTAAGTTTATTTAAATTTGTTTCATAAATCTCTACCTGATGACTAAGTACTTCATAGTAGCGATTTGGTGGTCTCATGTTGATATTTTTCCTAAAAGTCTTGTTTTCCCCGTGAAGTTCAATAAGGATGTCTTCAAATTGAAAGTTTATTTGAAAGTTGTTTGTAAGTTATTGAAAGTTAGGTTCCTTTTAAGTAAACGTACTCCAGCCTAGACCACATTTTCAGGGCGTGACAAATTCTTCCATCAATTAAAAAAATCGTTAAGAGTAGGAAGGGTAACTAGAGTTAAATGTTCAGCGTAACATAGTTTCAGCTCTACATAGAGCACCAGAATAGACCATAACTACTTGGCAGCAGTGCCGTAACTAGCCTTTTATGCGCCCAGTGCGAAATTCTGTAACTGCATCCTTGAAAACAAAACTTGGTCCTGGTCCGGTCATTTTCTGCGCCCAACCAGGGTCTGCACCCTGTGCCTGGGGCCCTGGGTACCGCTCGCACAGCCCTATTTAAGGCAATGCTGTGCACAGTGCAGTAACTTTTAAAAAAAAAAAAACTACAAGACAATGTTTATACATATTTGCGACACTTTGATAACCATGATATTATATTAGACCATTCAAATATTAGCGTCCTCAAGTCTGAATTTCGAAAGTGCTTGATAAAATAAACTTAAACACGTATACTAAACTTGTCTCATGCTTGACTAGACGATAGATAAGTGCTAATTTGTTATGCGCTATCTCGATTGAAATAGGTATATATTGCGAATTTCATCCTTCTCGAGAGGTGATGATTGAGTTTGACATTTAAATAAGTCGATACCCGACAACGGCCATGACCATAATCTTCTCAGATCTTTAAAGTTATTCACATAAACTACTTATCTACAAGTTTATTATTAGAGGAAATGATTAACTTTTCGAAGTTTCTAGGTTGTTAACCCTGGAGATAGGTACTTCTATTCCTTCCTCCTTTACTCGCTGACTTTATGCTGAGCGTCGTGGTTTGTGAGTCGTCGTGAGGTGATTATCCCGAGCAATTTTTGCCGATCAGTGGCTTCATAAATGGCATCACTGACCGTGGTCCCAAGATGCTTAAATACACTTGGTCAGACCATCGTTTTAGGTATTTAAATCCAAGGTTGATGGTAACTTCTAAACGGATGAGCCTATATTTCTATCTTTCAGTGTAATGCAGGTGACGATTTTGGAGAAATGGCTAAGCCTTTCTAGTAATACTAGTGTTCTTGTGGGGACTACCCCACTATGATAAATAATTATAAATCGTTTCATGGACGTTATCATAATGATTAGCTACAGTCCCGCCGCTCAGATAATGTGGTCTGACAGCGCCAATAACGTTGTAAAAATCTGAATAAAAACATTTTCTTTTAATACCTATTTTACTGTAGTATATTGTCTACCAGCTACAATCATATGTTCAAAAAGCTAGTACCTAAAAGTAATCAGAAATTATCTGCAGCTTTAATTTAGTTTTATAAAATGTTGTGGCACTGTCAAACGCATTCTTTCAGCGGCTGAACTTTATATGTACATATTACTAAGTATGTAGTTAGTACGGTTTTGGTATATTTATGATGCCTGGTTTTGGAGGTAAGATGTATAAAGCTACAAATTCAAAAGCTATAAGTAGGTACATAGGTAGATCACGTATACCTAACTACCAACCACCTAAACTTAATAAATCCTCTGCAAAGCAAAGATTTTAACAAACCATTATTCTTGTCACTATTATAAATGAATCAACAAGTTGTTATTCTAGAGATTTAAAAACCGGCTTCGAAGTGTTTACTTCCGAAGATACGTGTTTCGAAGGTGTGTTTAGGAAATAGGTTGGGATGATTGATGCGGTCCCGCCCAAAACTTTTATTCTTAGAAACAGAATGGTTCCCTCGGGCGCACTCGAAGTGGCCCTACCTGGGAACTTGGGCATCGTATTGTATCATCAAATACTATAATGATAGCGTGTAAGACATCTTAAGTTGGGTGGATTCTTGCGTCATTGCTGGTGTTGGGAATACACCGGATTGATTCAGTGTTTTGAGAACTATTCAATTTGTATACCTATAGTAGATTATACAAGACTGCATAAAACAGTCCATTTTATCCGAGACGTTTATCAGCCCGAGCCGAAGGAGGGCGCATATTCTACCGAACCCTCATTTATCAAAATCGGTTGAGGCGTTTTAGGCTGCCGGTGCAGGAACAAATGCATACAAAGCATGAATTACATACACGTAAAACACTATCTATCCTCCATTTTGCTTTGCAAGCGATGGTGGCCGAGCTGTGTGGGCTTTACAATCAGTTGCAATATTTTATCATTGTTGCAATATTTTACCAATAAAAATAAATAAAAATAAATAAATATCTGGGACATTTTTGCACACACGGTCATCTGACCCCAAACTAAGCAAAGCTTGTAATATGGCTGCCAGAGACTGATATACGTACATATATATTTTTTAAATACATACTTAAATAGATATTAACACCCAGACATAGAACAAACACAAATGTTCATCACACAAAATGTTTGTCCTAGATGGGAATCGAACCCACGCCCCCAAGCACAGAAGTTAGGTTCACTACCAACTGAGCCACCGGGGCAGTCAATAGTTGCAATATTGTCCCAATTGTTACAATATTTTACCATTGTTGCATTATTTTACCAATTGTTGCAATATTGTCCCAATTATTGCAATATTTTACCATTGTTGCAATATTTTACCATTGTTGCAATATTTTACCAAGTTTGCAATATTTTACCATTGTTGCAATATTTTACCATTGTTGCAATATTTTACCATTGTTGCAATATTTTACCATTATTGCAATATTTTACCATTGTTGCAGTATTATACCATTGTTGCAATATTTTACCACTGTTGTAATATTTTACCATTGTTGCAGTAAACAATCCTTAGCATGGGCAGCAACCAGTCAGTTCGCGCGACGCACTTCCAAAGACCAGCGCCGCCGGAGAACGACCTCGTTGCAGAGACGCCCGACGATCACCACATCAGTATATCCAACAAAATGGTTAGGTTATTGTCTCTTGGTGTCAATTTAAATATATATCCGGGACATTTTTGCACACACGGTCATCTGACCCCAAACTAAGCAAAGCATGTAATATGGCTGCCAGAGACATATACGTACATATTTTTTTTATACATACTAAATAGATATTGATTGAGATTTGTGATCAAACACAAATGTTCATCACATGAATGTTTGCCCTAGGTGGGAATCGAACCCAAGCGCAGAGGGTAAGTTCACTACCAACTGAGCCACCAGGGCTGTCATTTTCATAATTACACGCCTTGCTGTTTTATCCAGCATGTTAGGAAATATTAAAAAACCCACACGTTTACGGCGAATGGTAGATAGGTAAGCATAAGTGGCGCCCTCATAAAAAACATGTACCTATAGTAAAAGATAGGGAAGTAAATATAATTATCAATTTAAAACAAACCGACTTCAAAATTAGTAAATATGCAATTGGATTACATACTTTTTCAGTTATTTTGATTTAAAAATCAGTTGAGTCAGTTTAAAAATCACTTCCAGGTGGAGAGGCTGGTCGAGGATGCAACACTCGCGGGCGGGGCGGCGGCGGTGGAACAGATCCCTACTCCACGTGGTGACTATAAAGATAAAATCTTCATGGAGAAACTCAAGTGCATGGACGACAGCCACTCTGAGAGGACTGGGTAACTTTTTCCTACGACACCTTTTTCTTTTTTTACTCTTAATAAGACCCCCATGGTGGCCTGCCTGTGTGCCAGACGCCAGACGAAGGGCAACGAGGTCTCCATAAGAACACACTGGTAGGTACTCCCCCTACACGCTGCCTGAGACAACGCTCCCGGGAGTATTTTCACTCTGTCTTTACAACGTTGCGGGCCGCACCGTTTTCACCTCTGAGCTCGCTTTAACGGAAGGTCAGATCCCCAAATCTGACCACCCACGAGCCCAAAGCGCCTCTTATTTGATTTTTACGATGGAAAGGGGATACAAAGCTGTATTCTAAGACCCGAGGTCTTGTCTAGTTGAATTAAAGGGTCAAGGAGCTAAGGCGTTTAACTCTGCCACCCCTACGAAGTCGTCCGTCTCCATACACGTACAGTGGGGTTAGTACGAGAATTTGCGAAAAAGTTATCGATACGTAAACGATAGCAAATGTATGCAAAATTCAGTTTCCTTTTACGTCCGATAGAGGCGCTGTTACATTTTTAATATATTTTGCTATCATTTACGGAACGAATACTTTTTCGCAAGTGCTCGTACTAGGGCCACTGGATCGGCATTTTCGCGTTCTAGTTAGGAGCCTTCCTCAGAATCAGAATCAGAAAATATTTATTGTATAAACTGTGTACATAGATGGAATAATTAAGTAGTTTTAACAGCTTTGTTCATCACGAACATAACTAATAAATATTAGACGAAATACTGGGTATAACACTTACTTAGCTCGTAGATATGTGGCTGGCATATTTAAAGCCGTTAAAGCCTCTGACTTGGTTTGAATATTGTGGTTCTAGACTACAAGATGGGACAAAGTATACCTAACGTACTAATAGACGAAAAAACGGTGTAGGAAAATATCGTGAGGGTTTCCTGACGATATTATTCATCATTCATTCATTAAGATATGAGCGCATGAACCAATCACTTATTTAGGACTTCAATAAATTACTTATGTGCAGTCTAGATGCCATTGCTTTACAACGGTGAAGGAAAACATCATAAGGAACCCAGAACGTCCAAGAACCAAGAACCTCAAAAGTTCAGACTTAATATGACATTCACCAATATGCACTGGGCCAGCTTGGTGGATTAGCCTAAGGCCTTTCCCCTCTCAGGCCTGTTCACAGCAGTAGAAATATGATAGACTGATACCTAATGAAGATGATAAACGTAAAACAGAAACACTCCTCAGTGAATTCAACTGAGCTATTCAGATTGTTGTATGTAGGTACGTTGCCTAAATCTTTGTTTCAATGCAAGGCGTGTTATACCATCAACCACCGCACCTACAGGGGAGTCTAAAAGAATATTTTTCTCGTTTAAATATAATAAATAATAGATACATACTTAAATAGATATTAACACCCAGAACAAACACAAATGTTCGTCACTTGAATGTTTGCCCTAGGTAGGTAGGAATCGAACCACGATCCCAAGCGCAGAAGGTAGGTCCACTAAGCAACTGAGCCACCGGGGCAGTCATAAAGTAATAGTAGCAGCAGCTTAGGTACCTACCTGATCATAATCTGTGTCGGTACTATTCCAGTTTGACAATAGCAGACATAAACAGTCTGGCAAACCGCATAGACTACCGCACGTCCAACATGGTCAGCGTAGACCCAGTGTGTGCAGAGTACAAGAACAAAGTCATCGAGTGTTACAACATCTACGAGCTGCCGGAAGAGAACATCAAGTGCTGGGATACTGTCGGTCAGTTTGTAGATAGTCATACGGCGTTAAATCACATCTGGGGCCTTACGCCCAACTCGCGGACTCGCGGATCCGAATAGCTGCAGTTTGCAAAATCACGCGATCACAAACCGTATCTCGGCACGTGGTTCGCGTTCGCGTGATGTTGCATACTGCACCTATTCGGGGCCGTGTTAAGAGTTGGGCGTAAGGCCCCAGGGCTTAAAGAGATTTCAGTGTGACGAGCATTTTGCGCTCAACTGGAGAGCCGCGCAGTTTTAAATTGTAGTTCAAAATTCTGGGTGGAAACTTGGTATACTTGGTATAGCAAACAAGTACTTTTTTTGAAGAAAGCATCTTGTCTCTTCAATTTATTGTAAATAGAAACAGTCTTTTCAGCCTATATGTGCAGCCAGCGTTATCACTGCTAGGTCAAATCATTGGCGTAAAGGGCATTGCCACATGTGGCAGGTTTCAGAAGCTGCACGTCGACCGCCCTTGAACTTTCTGTCAGTGCCATCCCAAACAAAAATATGTTCTACATTTGCCGAAAATAGGTAAAAAAACACGCGCTTACGCATTGCTGCTTGTTGTGTTTATTCATCTTGACCAGTCACATCAATAATGATCGTAAACGATACACGTCGAAATAGCTAAAAAATTCACTCTCCGATCTATGTACTACATTACTAAAAAATAAACCGAAAAATAAAGTATTTTTGATTCCTTAGAATTTTGAACTGGTTCCACCAGCACTCCTAGAAAATTACACTACCCACTCCTCGCTAGAAAGTGGATCTTCTTGACATGCACAATTCTTTCCCGATCTTAACCGCTTCTTATCCTGAGACCCTGAATCAAGCTACAGCCAGTGGTAATCTATAAGCCTTTAAAATTGCATCCTCTGTCTCCACTGTTACCGAGACCTCTGCCAACTCGAAACAATGGAGCTAACGGCTTGTACCGAAAAATATGTATTCTGTGCTAACTAGGGCTGAGGCCCGTACTGCATATAATTGCTGTGATTAATATTTTTGGGGTTTAAAAAGCTACGATCTGGTCAGCGCGCCTTGGTAAATTTTTAGACAGATCCGCAATCATACCACTTAGACCACGGATGTTACGCAATGCATTTCTAAGTTCTTTGCTCAGCAAACATCCGCAACTATAAATTACCAATCAGTGTTCCCCAGAATCGAGATTAGCATATCGACCAACCGCGGTGCTCACGATTCTGATCTAACAATAATACCATAACAAAGGCATTATGCACACTATGAATAATGAGATATTGTTACCTGGTTATTTTAGATTAGATACAGGTACACATTTTGGGTGTTATCGACCAGGATGTTTTTCAAAGTCGGCGCTTAGAGCGGTTTGTGGCCACAGGTCGAAGCATAATTAGGACTAATTTATATTAAAATCCTAAATTTAGCTATACCTACCTACTCGTACGTACCCGTAGGTACATTTTACATGAGGTATACGAGGCAGTTGATAATTATAATTTGATAATTATACCAGTCCCATTGACCACTAACAAGCCTGATGGAAAGCGAAGTTATGGGTGAGAATGGAGCGCGTAGACCTAGAAGGCACAAACGGAATGTTATTATGGGTCTTCATTTTAACCGAAACGGAAATGTTATTATGGGTCTTCATTATCATCCGATATCAGTCCACTGCTGGATTTTCGACTTTGAATAGTCACCGCCATTTATTGTCTTCTATTTATACCATCACTACATCGACCGCCCAACGCCATCTTTGACGGTTTGCAGTCTCCGTCGAGCGTCTATCCCTCAAACAAGCGAGAGATATTAGATAAGGTAGGGTAGTGTGGCGGTTGGGAACGCATGTGGTCTAAATCAGGCTTTGCTACCTTTTTTGCATATGGACTATAATTTAGGTTATTGGTGTTGCTGCAAGTTTCTTAGTGTGAGTGACAAAATTATAACCAATTTAAAAAAATCTGATTCAAAATTATGGTTAATGCACAATTTCACATATATTTTTTTCTAGTTATTTTAATTTAAAAACCTTCTAAACCGATTTTGACCGGTATCTTAAAATTGATTGTAGAAATAACATAAAATTATTGGTTAAAATATATGAACTATCCCCATTCCAGGCGAGTTCACGGCATGCGTGTCGGCGGCGGGCGCGTCCCGGCTGCGCGCGCGCACGGCACGGGATGCGCGGGAGCAGGCGCGCCGCACGCGGCACATGCAGCTCGCGAGACAGCACGAGCTGCGGGATCTCGGGCCCGGACCCAGGGAGGAGACCACCGCCGCCTAGCACCACTACTTTCTATCTTAATAGGTGGATCAGCCGCAAGGCTACCACATACCAAACAACAAAATGTGTTGAAAATATAGCTGCAATATAGATTACTAGCTGTTGCCCGCGACTTTGTACGCGTACACTTTCAATCCTCTTTGACCAGATTATTCGAACTTTTCGGAAAATCCTTTACACCCCTTCCGGCAAATAGTTTTCGAGATTTCGTGATTCAGCTTAGGTATAAGTTATGGGACAGGTTTTTGATATTATGTTAAAAACAACATGTTTAGTGAAAAATGTAATTAAATGTGATAATATAAATACTAAACAAACTATTTAATTGGTTAATGACTGCCCCGGTGGCTCGGTTGGTAGTGAACCTAACTTCTGTGCTTGGGGATGTGGGTTCGATTACCATCTAGGACAAACATTTGTGTGATGACCATTTGTGTTTGTTCTATGTCTGGGTGTTAATATCTATTTATGTATTTAAAAATATATATGGACGTATATCAGTCTCTAGCAGCCATATTACAAGCTCTGCTTAGTTTGGGGTCAGATGACCATGTGTGCAAATATGTCCCAGATATTTATTATTATTATTTATGTATGAAGTTCTGAGATAGTCTTTGTTCGGATTAAGAAAGGACGCTGTCCCTTTCCCACATAGTGAGTGTCAGTATGGTCAGGCCTGGCGCACTCCGCACTTTATGTATGAAGCTACAAGTAGTCGTCTTATCGGACTTGCCCGCCGTGCCCGCTGCCGCGCGATAGAATAATATAGTAAAATAATTCAAAATAATATTTTGCTTTGGAGCGCTTTGCTTCTATGTATTATCATTTACTTAACTATGGTCACTTTCTTTCTTCAATTATGTAAAGTCACTATAAAAACCCAGTAAAAACCTTAGTAAAATATATCATTTACAAAAGGGTAGATGACTGATGTTTATATCATTGAAACCAATAGCTTTCATGAAGAATTTAGTAAATATAATTGTTTATTGAAAAAAAATTAATTTATGAATAAGCGTTTAAAGTTCTTGGTAGAGAAAACTGCCCCTTTCCTACAGAACAAAAAATGACGTCACGCCTCTGTGCGCGATACTTGCCAGAATATAATTTATATGGCGTACAAAGAAGTGACGTCATAATTTGCTGTTTCGCGCTCTCTGTCTAGCATGATATTGAAATGCTTATAAGTTTCTTATTTTTGATCAGATTTTCATTTTGTTTTCATTAATCAGCTATATTTATGGCCTACATTTTAATAGGAGAATGAAAACCAGTCATCTAGCCTATTTTGATAGTCAGTTAGCTTAGTTGGTAGTGATCCTGCCTTCTGTGCTTGGGACGCCCGGGTTCGATTCCCACCTAGGACAAACATTCACGTGATGAACATTTGTGTTTTATCTATGTCTGGGTGTTAATATCTATTTAAGTATTTAAATATATATATATGTAAATATGTATACCAGTCTCTGGCAGCCATATTACAAGCTTTGCTTAGTTTGGGGTCAGATGACCATGTGTGCAATAATGTCCCAGATATTTATGTATTAATATCTTATTTTAATTATCGCTAGAACTACATTAATCAATTAAAGGACACTTTCTTCTTAACATCATCAACAGTGAGTTTCTTGTTCTGTGCTGGCTTCGGGACAATATCGAGCTTGCTGGTGTCTTGTGTGGTGTCGGTTTTGTTGGGTGGTGTGATGGAGTACTGCGGCCCGCTGGCGGTGATGAGGGCCAGCTTCCTGCGCAGCTCGCGGACTTGCGCACACGACGCAAGTTGCGCCGCGCCTCGAGATAACACTTCGGCGCGGAGACGTTCGCATTCAGATCTGAAAAACATTGGTGTGTTTTTAATCCAGACGCAAAAAGAATCTGACGGGTTCTTTGTTGCCTGAGAGACATAATCTGGTCAGAGTGAATAGATGATAAGTATCTTTTACGTTCTACGCATTAACAGGAGGCTGTTAACTGGCTATAAGGCATTCCAAGATACAGGCTTGGCCTAGTTTGGGGCCCATTGGAACAACTGTTCTTGCGGCTAGTAAATTGCTAATCTGTAATTATTTCTATGATTGTTATTTTAACTGGTATGTAATAAAAAAAATGATATAAATAAATAAATATCTGGGTCATTATTGCACACATTGCAGTCTGGGTGCTTCATCTTCGACCACATCGTCGCTTACCAACAGACGAGTTGGAGGTTAAACGCAGACTTATTCGCGGAAAAAAAACATGACAGTACATTAACATCAGGAGAGTGAGCTGTTTTGTCGTAAATTATGATGGATTCTCAGGCGAGTTTTGATGAAGTTTGCATCTGCGGCGGATTGTACTCACTTCAAATGGTGAAGCACACCAGGCAGCCAACCATTAGCAGAAGGGTCGCTCAGTTTCCCGAACCATCTCGCCAGCTCTCGTCGCTGCCTCTCGCAAAGCCCCTCGAGTTGCGTGATGCGTTCTTCATAGCTTTCTGCAAAAGTTTATTAATAATTATCAATGTAAAAAACCGACTTCATCGGAACTGGACCAAATGGGAAACCAGCTTTCAAATAAAAAAAGAATCATCAAAATCGATTCACCCAGTCAAAAGTTCTAAGGTAACAAACATAAAAAAAAATACACGAATTGATAACCTCCTCCTTTTTGGAAGTCGGTTAATTAAGATGGAACGTTCCACCACATCATCATCATCAGCCAGAAGACCTCCACACTAAACGACAGCCTGCCATCTGCATCCACTGGATGCCCGCAACTCACACGGGAGGCCATTTGAGGCTAACCTTCGCTGTGTCTTCCGGTTTGTGGTCTTCACTCAACAATGACGATACTTATAACCACAGAAAAGTTTTTTTTTTTTTGCTTCCATTAGAACGGCTATCAAGGCATTTTTGTAAGAAATTTGTTGTAGCCACTTGCACCCATATAAACCCATAGCAACTGTGACGCGGAGTTCGACGCGTTGACATAAATAAGAATGTTCAATCACATATCTGTCACAAACCTGGCGACAGATTTTCCTTCTCATTTCCGTTCTATTTATACAAAATTACACTATTTTCAAAATTTTCAGCAACATCTTTTTAAAGCGGGCCATTTCCCCCTCCCGCGACCGACCTAGCTTCATCGTCAGCCAGAAGACGTCCACTGCTGAACATAGGCTTCCCCCTTTAACCTCCACACTGAACGACATCCTGTCATCTGCATCCACTGGATGCCCGCGACTCACAACGTTGTCGGTCCATCTAGTGGGATGCCTACCTACGCTGCGTCTTCCGGTTCGTGGTCTCCACTCAAGAACCTTTCTTTCCGATTCGTGGTCTCCACTCAAGAACCTTTCTTTCCGGTTAGTGGTCTCCACTCAAGAACCTTTCTTTCCCATCGGTTATCAGTTCTTCGAGCGATGTGGCCTGCCCATTGCCACTTCAACTTGCAGATTTTTAGATTTTTATTTTGACGTAGCTTACGTCGTGCACAATTGGGAAAACGTTTAGTGGGTCTGAATGAAATTTCCACCTTAAGAGTGTCTCCTAGTCGTGAACAGTTCTTACGCACTCTTACCGTATTATGTAAATTACCGACAGGCTAGCTTAGCGTAACTTCACGCCGGTGCGACAAATTTGTAGCCTTGATTCCACCAAGTCATTAATGATCAATTTTGTACACCTTTCTATGGAGTCCAAATTGTAAGCGATGAAGTAGTCTATGATGGAGCATGCATGCCTGGAAGAAGCCACTACCTACTCTAAATGAGCCATCTCTCACCAATAAGTTCCCTGTCGTAATGAGCGGTGGCTCCGGCCTGCTGCTCCCAGATGGTGTGCTTCTCATGCAGGAGTGCTTCAAGCTCGGCTTGCTTGTTAGCTAATTCTCGGCGCAGCTGAAATAGTGTAGTTGTGTTTAGGCAGATCCGTGAACATTACTTTGCCCTATAATTATCAATATTAAAAACCGACTTCATCAGAACTGAACCAAATTGAAATGATACCAAATGGGAAGCACCAACTCTCAAATAAAAAAAGAATCAACAAAATCGGTTCACGCAGTCAAAAGTTCTGAGATAACAAACATTAAAAAAAAAACGAATTGATGACCTCCTCCTTTTTGGAAGTCGGTTAAAAAGTGCCCATAATGCTGGTGGCATTACCATGCTAAATGGCAATGACCTTCTTTTGCACCAGGAATGAGTTGGAGCGGGAATTACCGCCCTTGTCCCTGGGCCCAATCTAGCGAACCAAACTGGCAGTATTTCTAAAATATATCTAAATCTTTTTTGTGAAGTTTATACTACACCCAACGTCCAAATGTTTGTAAATTATGGGTATTATGTTCAACCCGTAGCGCTGCAGAATTTTCTTGAATAAAAAGTAGCTTTTGTAAGCTGCCTCGATGCCTTTTTCATTCAAATCCGTTCAGCCATTATGTACATTTAAACACTAACTTTTACTTTTATATAATCAGTGTGATTTCTTAGTACAATTTTAGGTATTTAGTATGTATACTTACTCTAGAGTTGGTTTGTTTCATTTGTATTAGATTTTTGGCCATCTCCTGCCTTTTGTCTTCTACTTCAGCAAATATGGAGTTTCCTTTGACAGCTGCAGGCAAAAATGAAAAAAACTGATTTTTATAAAGACTTATTTAACCAGGGGTCAATTTGACCATCCTCATTTTATTTTCTGTGTAGTTTTAGAAGTCCACGAACATTGTATATTTTAAATATGACCCCTTCTCAACTGTGACATGGTACTTTTTAACAAGACATCATTGTACTCATCATTATGAACAACTTTTACTATGGGACCAACACTCAAATCAAGAAAACAGCTCGGAGTAACGAAGAGTTTTGTCTTCCTAAGGCAAGCATGTCTCAAGTCTCGACCATAAAATCCGACAGAAGACGTTCTGGGTATATTATATTATAGAAGTTGGGGTCACAGTCAGTCCTCTATGTAAAGGGTGCAAGGAAGGATGGAATTAGCTGCTAGAGTGCAGGAAAGTAGCGGAACAACAAAACAACATCCTTAGGTTACCAAGGATACTTCAGGAAGCCTGTGCATAAGTGAACCTTCCTGGAAGAGACTAGATAGCTGAATTAGCACCAGCCAGTTTATGCATAAAAGGCCTATGATTTGCCTAGTTGCGGAAATCGCCTGCACAACATAATAATAATATCAATGTCAGAAGGCAATCATCCTGGAAACGGCCCGCATTGTCAGGAGGTTCCTCACTCTGCAGCCCTAACCTTGGGCCCTGCCCCGCTGCCGGTGGCAACCTAGTTTTGAAGCTTTTTTGAAAAATATCAACAAATACATCAAACATATAAATAAAATACAGTCATCCTCGATGTACCCCTTTTGTAGCAAATCCTCGCCGAGTTCAATAAATAAATGGTATATAATTATACTGAACAGATGGTATGATTCAAAATTTAAGGCAGAATCGAAGTATCTTCATAGCTCCTGTAAGTTTTAACTACGTAGAAGGATGGAATACCGCTACTCTTCTTGACAACACTACTACTATTCTCACCGTGAGGCTGCACGTCCTGTGAGTCCGAGGTGTATTGATGGAGCATAGCCCTCGCTTCTGCTAGTTCTGCCAAAGCTGTCATTTCTCTATCACTCGCCGCTCGTAACTCTTCCCGCCTTAGATCAGCTGCAATACGCATTTCACTTATTTCCGTCACTAGTTCCTCAGTTTTCATACTCCACGACATCACTTCCATCTTTAACTCTTCAAGACCAGCTTTCGCTGTTGCAGCTTCTTGTAAAGCTGCATTCACAGCTGCTCTCGCTTCTTCCAACTCTGAGTTATCACGGACTGGGCTTTCCCGCGCTTTAATAGCCTTTTCCTCTTTCAAATTCTGAATCTGGTCTACAAACTTTTTAATTTCAGAAGTGTGGCGATCAATACTTTCTGAACGCTCCTCTCTAAGATGAGATATCTCCTCTTGAAGAGATGTGATGCGATTGTTTACCTCGCTTTTTTTCCTTTGTTCGTCAGCTTGTAGACATTCTAATTCGACGCTAAGGTGGCTCTGTACGTCTAAAGCTGTCTGATAGCTTCGTTTTGTATCGTGGAGCTCCTGTTTAGTCGTTTCATAGCATTGAGATAGATTGTCGAATTGTTTTTTCAGCAGATAATATCGCTCACTGAGTTCACCGTTTGTAATCTCTTCAGCTTCAGTGTAGTTTGTTTTATTGCTTATAGTTGAGTAATCCATTTTCACGTAGTAAGCACAGATCCTTCGTTATCTTATTCGTAATAATAAATAATACACAGAAATCTTTTGTTTGCAACTTGTCTTGATCTTGAATTTTGAAATTTTTGAAAACAGGAAAAACGTTTAGTCGTTACTTTTTTCCCTTTTGAATTTTAGCCCGTTACGAGAAGGCTAAAGCCATTAAGGCCACACCGCCTCGTCTTCCGTATTTTACTGTCAAAGGTTATACAAGTGTTTTAGTTAGTGAATCAGCGGGCCCAGATAGGTATGAAGTAGATAGAGACTTTACTCATAATTAGGCTCAAGTTTTGGCTCCAACATGGAAAAAACATTGCCTCATTTTTTTTATTAAACTAAAAATATTTTTATACTTGACACTGGCCAATGCACAAGACGTGTGACACCAAAATCCTTACGAAAGAAAAAGTAGCCACATTAACTTTGACTTACAGATCAGATTGGCACTGACAGCTGGGACTATGACATTGACAACCAACGGGGGCGTCAGCCGTCAGTCCGGTCCGGAATCCGTATGAAATTTTGTTTTGTTATTGCTTTGCTTGCAATATTTTTTCCCTGAAAAACCTTTAAGGATAATTTAAAGTTATCAACACTGCCTGCAATGTCCTCGCCACCTCCCACAAAACCCCCTCGTGGGGTCAAACAAGGAAAAGAAACAGTAAGTAACTTACAGTGTCAGTACAAACATGTTATCCAACTCTAATGTAGGTACCTATTTACTCACAAAATAGTGGTTTTCTCGTACTTATTAATTTTCACTTTTTACGTACAGTATGCAACGATTTCACGAAAATAAATATTTGTGCTTAATTACAATTTTAACAGCTTTTATAAACGTAAAAGGATTGCTTTAAAATAAAACAAACATTATTTTCAGAGTGGCCTACTCATGTCCGTAATTCGGACTTTATCAGCCAGCGAGACCAATGAACAGCGAGAAAAAGAGAGGGCTAAGCTTGAAAAAGAGTACAAAAAGAGCGATGCTAGACTAGACGAGCTGGTGGCTGCACATGCACAAGAGATTATGGATGTTATGCAGGTTTGTGAAAGCCCAATGGAAACACTGTATATTCGTTAATAAATCCCTTTGGTCCTGCTCTCTGTTATGTACTATTCTTCATTCCATAGAAATTCAGTGCAGTGAATGCATCACTAACAGCATGGGGCCAGCACTGCGATGCAGTAACAGGCCGGCTGGCCGCGTGCCGAGGATTGCTGCGACTGCGGCGGGACGACCTCAAACGGCTGTGGATGACCTCGCGCACACATCACTATGCGTTGCAGATGTTGACTGATATGTAAGTATCAGAAGTGGGATTGGAGATGGAGTTTTGTGAAATTTTGTTTATATGACATTGGAATTACTAATTCACGGGAAATATTGCTCTTCATACCACAGTAATGTAAGAAGCGCTTTGATTCGAACTTCATCAGGCGAGTTGGCGGGCAAACACGAGCTTAGTACTATTTAGTTTAAAAAATGGGATGGCGTTAAGACTAAAATAAAATAAAATATTTGTTTTCAGTGAGCGAGTAGTAGTATCTGAGCGCGAGGCCCGAGAGTACATTGCAGCGGGGCGCGTTTTGGCGTGTGCGCACACGCTTAACACTGCTCTGGCGACCGCCTCCACCACACTCTCGCATGTCGACGCGCTTAACGCGACCAGACATCATTTGGAGGTAATTTGTCATATTGGCGGCACTGCACACTCTCGCCAAAACGGGCCAAAAGCAAACAATTGTTGGGTCTCGCTTGCTCTTGGTCTCTTTGAGCTCGAGTGGAAGGTACTTGTCGGTTCTCGCGAGGTGTTTAATAGGCTGTCACAAGCATCTTGGCGAGATATACAGGGAGGCGACATACCGAGATTTATCACTTTATGAGAACTATCCCAAGGTAGTTTTCATAAAGTTCTGAACTTTTTTGTTATCAAATTCAAATTGTTTATTGACAAGTAATGGACTTAGTACAAGTAATATACACAGTATTAGTACAGTATTCAGTAAATTAAAATTGACGTATTTTTTTTTACAAAGAATGTAAAAAAAAAAGTATTTATTGTAAAACTAACAAAATTACACAATATAAAATTAATTAATTAAAGAAAAATGTCACATGAAGTTTAAGTACTTAACAAAAAATAAACAAACAAATAATAAAAAAAAATGTATTAAGGCAAGTCATTCCTTCTGCGTTTCTCTCTCGGGCTTAGGACTACATTGACTGGGGTGTTAAACTGTCAACTATAACAGTCCCGCTTAATTATCTCAAAAGCTTGCGTTATCATAACATAAATATCTTTTTATGTAAAGTTATGAAAGATATATCAAATCATGGTTTTGTCACTTTTTCGAAATTGACACTTGGGGGAATATATATCTTCAATAATGTGATAAAAGCTGAGAAATGAAAAATAACTGCCACCCGCTGTAAATGCAAATTTAATATTTTTATACTAATTTTAAAGTTGAGATTTACTGTAATTGTGCAAAGTTTCATGCACTTATCTTAGTACGAGTAACTATAGAAAACAAAAGGCTCTGAAGAATTAGGACAGAAGGATAGACAGACAAACTTATAAGGGTTCCTTGTACTATGGAACTCTAAAAACGTAATCTATACTAGACTTGTTGTAATAATGCAATCATTTGCCAAATCTGATAAAAGTGGCCATAAAGTTGACAAAATTAACCTATGGCCACACCGAAATTGTGTCAGTAACGGCTTGAGACGATGTCATCCCATGCAAGTTATAATACATTTATTTATTTGTTTCTATGTAAAATGTTTTATGTAACGGTTTTCAGTATTCCACGTCCCACGTCTGTTTCCTTTTATGTTTATACTATTTTTCTTTTTTCATGATATTATGAATGATTATTTGCAGGCCAAGAAGCGTTCGTTAGTGGATGTGATTGTGCGTCGAGTGAGCGACGCCGTGTACCGTGGGGAGCGCGCGCCGCTCACCCGCTCAGTGTCCGCACGGCGCCGGACTGCGCTGCTACTTGCAGGTCAGTATGTCTGTGCAGTGCTGCTACTTGCAGGTCATTATGTCAGTATCGTGCTGCTACTTGCAGTGACTTGCAAGTAGCAGCACGATACTGACGATACTGTATGTCAGTAATGTGTTGTTAATTGCAGATTAGTATGTCAGTACTGTGCTGCTACTTGCAGGTCCATATGTTAGTAACATGCTACTTGCAGGTCAGTATGTCAGCACGGTGCTGCTACTTGCAGGTCAGTATGTCAGTAACGTGCTGCTACTTACAGGTCGGTTAGTCAGTGCCGCGCCGCTTCTTGCAGGTCAGTATATCAGTACCAAGCTGCTACTTGCAGGTCAGTATGTCAGCAACATGCTACTTGAAGGTCAGAATGTCAGTACCGTGCTGCTACTTGTAGGTCAGTATGTCAGTAACGTGCTGCTACTTGCAGGAAAATATATCAGTACCGCGGTGCTAAATGTTGACTAATAGATGTGCACCAAAACGACACTAAGGGCGCGTTCCGAATCAACGCCTTAGCTCGATTTAGCTTGTAAAAACTTTTATCATCATTTTTCTATTTCAGAACTAACAAAGAGCGAGGAAGTAACAGACGCATACTTACAAGACGTAACAACTGAATATGAGGCGTCGCTCACTGAAGAGGACCGCACTTTTGAAACCACTGTCATGATCTCACTCGAAGCCTTAGGGGTGCTCGAGCAACTCAAGGAAGCTACCGAGGTAAGGAACAGCCATACAATATATATATATACAAGATCTGGCACCATAATATGAGGACAGTATATATTTTTTTATATTAAATGGCTTGCGCTTAACCTCCACCATTTCAATTTCAAAGCTAAGCATGTATTATTCCATTCAGCAGATTGGAATATTCTGAGGATTCAGGGCTATTAAAGGACGAAAGTCAGTGATGAGATAATTCTAAACTTATTGAAGGAAGTTGATGGTTTTGATGCCAACGTGAAAAAACATGTCATCTCATTAGGTCAGAATGTTTGTAGCTATTATTTTGCTAAACTTTTTTTTGGAGTGTGTACCAAAATTATTTCTGGTGTACAAAATAAATACTTTCTAACCTTTTAATATAGTAACATGCCATTCGTATTTTTTTGGGACATTAATAAACTCGTGTTAGATAACTGTGGGGTTAGTACGAGCACTTGCGAAAAAGTTATCGATACGTAAACAATAGCAAATGTATGAAAAATTCAGTTTCCTTTGAAACGTTCACCAAGTGAAGCTTGGTGAAGTTCTACCTAGCAGTGGGTAGGTGTTTCAAAGAAAAGAGTTTAAGATAGTATAAGTTAAGATTTATTAAAGCAAGCGAATGAATTTACAGACAGAGGGTCGTGAGCTCGGAAGGTGATGGCGATAAAAAAGTGTTGGTCCCTTGTTTGGAGACTTAGCTTGAAGAGCTTGGGGCGCCGGTCGCCGCGTAGCTCGACGCGGCTCGTGGCACGTGGAATGTCAGCTGGGCAGTGTAGCGACGAGACAGCTCCGTCCGAGGTTTTCAGGCGTGGTCAGAGTGTAGTCAGCGCGTCACGTCGCTGTTGTTGAAGACGTGACCGGAGTACGGTCAACGTGGTAGCGAGTAAGATCCGCACGTCACGACACTGTTGTCAGTATCGTGGCCGTAGTTTAGTAGAGGGTAGGAGCCTGAAAATGCGTCAAAGAACTCCGCATGAGGATCAGTACGGCAGCCGCTCGGCCACGTCGTGTGAGTCCCAAGGAAAAGACGGCAGATCGGAGGCGCCCATTATCTCACATGACGTGGTACCGGCGTTAACACAGTTTTTGATCGGAAGGATCCAAGTTACAGAATGCTTTAAGAGCTTAGAACACAATTATATTAGAAATATAAGTACAGCAAAATAAGTAGAATATAAGTATATGAACCGCACTTGCACTGCGTTTTACAACACAGGTGGCTTGTAAGATAATTCACATTTTAAAAGTATTTCCAGTTTTATCACTCAACGGAACTTACCCGATTGGAGTACGGGGCTACAAGATTATAATTATAAGTTTAAAGGTTATGTCTGAACGACTTTCACACGGGAGTACCGCTGCACAAATGAGACGAGATTTTTAGCTCGGGTTCTATATATAACCTATTCCTTCTAGAAAGAATATGATATTTACATACCCGAATCTTTTATAAATGCAATTTAATATTTCCGAGGGTTAGAACAATGATTTTTCGCTTAACGAAATGAAAGTGATTGACATTACGTCAATCACCTTCATCTGTCAACAATGTTTATGTCATAGTAGTGACCTTTTTTATTGGTTAAGTTTGGCTTCTAGCTATGTGCCATTTGCCATGTATTGGAGTCGGTAACGATCATGGAACGTTACATACCCCCTTTTTCAGTTAAGAATTTTTGCTCAAGAAAATTCGCTGACCTCTCTAGCATCCTAGTTATAAAATTGCACCTTCCCCGTCCAGGGCTGAGTCTAATATTTTAACATTAAGTAGGCTCGAGTGCAAAATTAATGTAATCAGGATGCTATGGTCTGAAGTTCCCAATAAGACTTGTGGCGTACTGTGTTAGAGTCCGGTATCGCTGTATAAATGCTAAAGTGGCACCTAATACAGACGGCAAGAATACCGGTGGGTTCTTCCTTTTGCTGTTAAGAATGTTAGATACATTACTTAAAAGCAGCAAAATAAAAGAAAAGCTAACAAAATAAGGAACTATTTTGCTAGTTAGTACGTCAAAGAGAGTATAGTAGTGGTATACGAGTATAGGACCATAAGATTGTAGGTAGCGATTTGTAGTCTAGGTGAGCTTAGTGAAGTTATCAGGGTATCGATAGAGTTAAACTATCAGTAAACTATAAGTGTTTAGTTTGCTATAGCTGTGGTGACGACTGACTTGAGTTACCTAGTATGCTAAAGGTTATATTAATTAATATTCGTGTTTTGGGCTTTTTTATGGAGTTCACGAGTACCGCTCCTAGCATTTTAGAGGCTTATTTTTAAAGAGTTTGCAATAACCGCTCTTAGTGTGAAGGCTTTCAGTTTTAGAGTACACTAACCGCCCTATTTCTGATATTTAATAGACATACATAAATAGATATCATACGATATATGTAAATAAAAATATTTCTAAGTATTTTTTTCAAGTCAGGTATTTTTATATTTTTTTTAAATTTTTAGAGTTGCATTATCAAGTTTTAGTTGCAAGATTAATTAGATTTTCTTCAGAGGGAAGCTATAGTGGTAAATTATTTTTTAGTTTGTAGTTAGGATGTATAGTTTCATTATCGGTTTCCGTAGTTCCTGCACAGAGTCATCCGAGGAACCACCACGGAGGGCAACCTCATGTGCAAGTTCAGCTTTTTGAAGAGACAAAAAGGTATAAATGGGGTACGCCATTTTATATACCTACGTCAAAGAGAGTTTAGAATCTTAGTTTTAAGAGAGATATCGGGTAAGTTTCCGTGAGAGCAAGTTTTACAATAATACAAGTTAGATGTTCCGAGTGTAGGTTGGGTGGTAAGTTTGGTAATTTGAGTTTAAATAACAAGATTTTAAGATAGGTCGAGTATAAAAGTACTAAATGATTTTAATTATTCTATAATAAAAAAAAAACAAGTAAAAAAAATATTATAGTGCGTTGAAGACGCGGACAGAAGGGCGTTACTTCTGTAGGTATAACCTTGTCTTCCTTAGTCGCCTCTTACGACATGCATGGAAGCTACAGCTGGGTATTCTAACAAATAAGCTCCCGCACCAGCACAGGGCTATATTTACCCCTCAGCCTACAGACAGACACAAGGTTACAAAGAAGGAGCCGTGAATATACCACGCCAGAGAGATCAACACCTTTTTAATCAACCTTCCTGCTTAATACCTGGGCGCCACTGAAACGTTCACCAAGTGAAGCTTGGTGAAGTTCTACCTAGCAGTGGGTAGGTGTTTCAAAGAAAAGAGTTTAAGATAGTATAAGTTAAGATTTATTAAAGCAAGCGAATGAATTTACAGACAGAGGGTCGTGAGCTCGGAAGGTGATGGCGATAAAAAAGTGTTGGTCCCTTGTTTGGAGACTTAGCTTGAAGAGCTTGGGGCGCCGGTCGCCGCGTAGCTCGACGCGGCTCGTGGCACGTGGAATGTCAGCTGGGCAGTGTAGCGACGAGACAGCTCCGTCCGAGGTTTTCAGGCGTGGTCAGAGTGTAGTCAGCGCGTCACGTCGCTGTTGTTGAAGACGTGACCGGAGTACGGTCAACGTGGTAGCGAGTAAGATCCGCACGTCACGACACTGTTGTCAGTATCGTGGCCGTAGTTTAGTAGAGGGTAGGAGCCTGAAAATGCGTCAAAGAACTCCGCATGAGGATCAGTACGGCAGCCGCTCGGCCACGTCGTGTGAGTCCCAAGGAAAAGACGGCAGATCGGAGGCGCCCATTATCTCACATGACGTGGTACCGGCGTTAACACAGTTTTTGATCGGAAGGATCCAAGTTACAGAATGCTTTAAGAGCTTAGAACACAATTATATTAGAAATATAAGTACAGCAAAATAAGTAGAATATAAGTATATGAACCGCACTTGCACTGCGTTTTACAACACAGGTGGCTTGTAAGATAATTCACATTTTAAAAGTATTTCCAGTTTTATCACTCAACGGAACTTACCCGATTGGAGTACGGGGCTACAAGATTATAATTATAAGTTTAAAGGTTATGTCTGAACGACTTTCACACGGGAGTACCGCTGCACAAATGAGACGAGATTTTTAGTTCGGGTTCTATATATAACCTATTCCTTCTAGAAAGAATATGATATTTACATACCCGAATCTTTTATAAATGCAATTTAATATTTCCGAGGGTTAGAACAATGATTTTTCGCTTAACGAAATGAAAGTGATTGACATTACGTCAATCACCTTCATCTGTCAACAATGTTTATGTCATAGTAGTGACCTTTTTTATTGGTTAAGTTTGGCTTCTAGCTATGTGCCATTTGCCATGTATTGGAGTCGGTAACGATCATGGAACGTTACACCTTTTACGTCCGATGGAGGTGCTGTTAAATTTTTCATACATTTTGCTATCGTTTACGGAACGAATACTTTTTCGCAAGTAGTGCTCCTACTACGGCCACTGCACAGAAAAAAATGTGAACCTGCTGTTGGTTGTAAATAGCTTAGCTAGCTTAGCTGCAGCTAATAAATAAATATTTGATTGACCTCTCCTGAAGCGATGATGCTGTCTACGATGGAGAACGCTTGCCTAGAAGAAACCAATTCACTCACAATTTGTTCAATACATATCCAAATAATTTAATTAACATGTTATTTACCTCTCTTCTTTTATACAGAAATTCAAATGCCAGATCCAAAACGAACTTCTAGAAGTGATCGACTCTGTTTCCCGCCGCATCATAGAAGAGGGCGACGTGGAACCCGAGGCCGAGAGCGACGAGGACGAAGAGATACCGGAGGACGAGAGTGTAACAGAGACGGGACGACCGCTCGCTAAGCTTATCACGATATTGGGGGAGGAGTTTCGAGCATGTGCTGCTAGGAATAAAAGGTGAGAAAGATAAATATATGTATTATGGTGTAAATGTGAAACAGAAGGAACATCCGTTCCACAATATTCTAGTTTCGTGTATTTTGAAATAAAAAAGTGTGAAGATTTTTTTATTTATTTAATATATTGGCTTACCGGTAAGCGTAGCGTAGGACGTCCACCCACAAGATGGACAGACGACCTAAAAGAGATCGCAGGCAAACGCTGGATGCAGGCCGCTTCCAACCGGTCCTTTTAGAGATGTTTTTTTTTTACTTTTGATGTGGTACGTGTAGGTGTCTGTCATTCTATTTAGTTAATATAACATTTTTGAGATATAAAATTACTGTTGCATCCAGCGTTTTCCTGGTCGTCTGTCCATCTTGTGGGTGGATGTCCTACGCTGCGCTTACCGGTCCGTGGTCTCTACTCGAGAATCATTCGGCCCCATCGGCCATCTGTTCTGCTTGCTATGTGCTCTGCCCACTGACACTTCAACTTGCTAATCCGGTGGGCTATATTGGTAACGGTCAAGTTTTTTTTTTTTTTATATTTACTAAATCCAAAAGCGTGGTACAACAGTTCTGTAAATGAGTTTCATAACAAGCTTGTTATAAATGTAATAGATTGTTGCAACTGTGGCGTGCAGCGTTGCAGAAATACAAGTTGTCGGACTCGTGTCTGCACACGGAGCAGCACTACTGGAGCGCCGTGCAACAAGTTGTGAGTACTCTCTTACTAATCATTATCATGATCAGCCAGAAGATGTCCACTGCTGAACATAGGCCTCCCCTTTTAACCTCCACACCGAACGACATCCTGCCATCTGCATCCACTGGATGCCCGCGACTCTCACAATGTCGTCGGTCCATCTAGTGGTCGGCCTACCTACGCTGCGTCTTCCGGTTCGCGGTCTCTTACTAATATTAGGGTTTATTTCAGAACTAGCCCCGGCTTTGCACGAGTGTAGATAATTTAGAAAATAATTATCAATATAAAAAAACCAACTTCATAAAAACGTCAGAACTGTACCAAATTGAAATGGGACCACAAGGGAAGCACCAGCTTCCCTTGTTCGTCGTCAAAATTGGTTCACCCAGTCGAAAGTTCTGAGGTCAGTCGAATTGAGAATCTCCTCCTTTTTGAAAGTCGGTTAAAACGAGGTGACAAATGTGAACGTCAAGCCATGTACATTAAGTATGTAAAGCCACTTGATAGTAAATGGTCATCGCCGCCTATAGACACCTACAATGCCCGGGGCATTGTCAGTGAATTGCCTACCTTTGAGGACTCTATTCACCCTTCGTTTACAAGCGTCGGGCCACTTGGTGGTAAGTGGTCACCGCCGCCTATACATACATGCAATACCCGGGGCATTGTCAGTGCGTTGCCTAACTTTGAGGACTCTATTCACCCTTCGTTTACAATCGCCCGACGCTTGTAAACGAAGGGCTTGACCGATGTTGTTAGATTCGCCGTCATGCCCGGAGTGTCATATGCTATGATTGTGCTGTCGAGTTTTGTTTTAATAATATTTGATGGTCACTGGTTTTTAAAATGTGCCTCGTCACGCCTGGCGCACTCCGCACTTTAGGTATGAAGCTACAAGTAGTCGTCTGGTCGGACTTGCCGTGCCCGCTGCCGCGCGATAGACAAAGATAACGCGACAAGAGTTCCGCGATAGATAGAGAGGCAACTTCTAGGTTAATATAGCTGTAGGTAGTTAGCGCTCGCACGTCCTGAATTGCACTTTATTGTGTAGTAGCAAGAGTCGCTACTTATTTAAATGATTTTGCGGAGTGAATCTTGTATACTTGTACTTATATGTATTTTGTGGCCTCGTTCCAGTTACAACTCCTATTGACGGAGTACCTGGAGATTGAGAGCGTGACGATGGCGGGCGCACGAAGCACGGCCGCGTCCGCTTCCTACCCGGAAGCTCTGCGCCTGTCCGACTACTTCGGGAAGAAGCGACCACAGCGACGACGGACCGAACTGTTTAAACTGTCAGGTAAGTAGGGTTGTTTAGGCTGGGTAGGTAACCCTGCCTAGCCTGATTTTTATTTTATTTATACAATAACGTATTTAATCTTTTTTTTTCTCTTATGTATGAATTTTAGATAGTTATGATTATATTGACGTTTAAATGAAAGTGTATTTTTTTTTATGAGTAAATTACCATGTCTATGCCTGATGTCAGTTTCTTTAGCCTGTCTGTTGGCCCTAGCATTGTGGAACAGAGACTAATTTTAACATATCATTTTCAACATATCAGTCTTCTAACCCACCGATGGTAGCGCTCAGTAATTGCCACTCGCGGTCACCCATACGAAGATCCATCCTATCAGAATACTTGTATCACTTTGGTGTCATTCAAATGTAGGCAACACTATTTGTCCGCAATCATCATCATAAATATGCGTAAAAAATTGGTTTCAAGCAAAAACTCGATGACCGAAGTAATTCTGCAGCCGGATCTTAGACTATAATTACATACACCGAATTAACAAGGGATGCTGAAGTGGGTAACTCTTACCCACACTGAAACCCACACTAGGGTGACCTGTGTTGTGGGCTTCAGGCTCTTCCTTTGGCAAAGCATATAAAAAGAAAAAAGAAAAGCGAGTAGAAAATAACAATTGAATAGTTAAAATTAGTAATATTGTGTTGGCAGGTCCCCCCACCACCCGCAGCAGTAACACAACCCGTCGGCACCAGTACCCGCTCGTGTGTCGGCCGGACCCGGCACATCTGCACGCGGTGTTGCCCGCGCTACACGCACTCTGCGCTGATATCGAACCTGTCACACAGTAAGTACCTACACTGTTCTATAATCACATCATTATCATTTCAGCCATAGGATATAGGCCTCCCCCATCGATCTCCAAAAGGGCCGGTTGGAAGCGGCCTGCATCCAGCGTTTCTCTGCGGTCTCTTGTAAGTCGTCTGTCCATCTTGTGGTGGCGCTGCGCTTACCGCTCCGTGGTCTTCATTCGAGAACCTTTCGGCCCCATCTGTACTGCGTGCTTTGTGCTCTGCCCATTGCCACTTCAACTTGCCACAATGCTTGCTTTTATAACCACATACCTTTATTAACCAACTTCCAATAGAGGAGGTTCTCAATTCGCATGTTTTTTTTCAAAAATACATTGATAAAGCTAATAGGCTTAGACTTATTCTGTACGAACATTGCATTGGCTAAGCGGTTGTTGATCAGTGAATTCTTTAACTAATTTGGTTTGATATAACTGCTCTCAATTTAGTTTTTCTATTCATTATGTATTTATTGTATTCTCAGTGATAACTCTTCTATATTGTTGTTACTATATTTCTATCCGTGATGGCTTGTTATTCGATTTGTGTATCTATTTAAGTATATCTTTATGACATTCTAAGTTATTGGTCGTCCTGTGAAGAAAAAAAAGACAGGACTGAACGTCAGAAGTGAAAACTTAAGTAGTAATTCACCTATTCTACAAGAGATGGCACTGTTTTAAAATACACGGTACAGCGTTACGATAACGCGAGTTCCATGATGTTTGTTCACCCAAAAAGGGCTCGACGCGCCTAAAGAAGTTTTCACTTCAAAAAACTTTACGAAATTTAATGTAAATCCTTTTGTTTGTCCACAGTGGTAACGAGTGTTCTCTGCGAGCTTTCCTGACGGACTACGTACGTTCTGGAGAGAGCGAGCGCTTGTCCCGCGCCGCACGCGCAGCCATCAACGAAGCCATGCATGCTCCCAGCGCCTGGCGCGAGAGAACTGACGTGCTGCTGCCCGACGGGTCAGTTACTACTTATCTACTACCAGCTTCGGCCCCTACGCGAACGCTCTGGTGGCTCAGTTAGTAGTGAACCTACCTTCTGCGCTTAGGGGCATGGGTTCGATTGCCACCTAAGACAAACATTTGTGTTTGTTCTATGTCTGGGTGTTAATATCTATTTAAGTAAGTATTTAAAAATATATATGTACGTATATTAGTCTCTGGCAGCCATATTACAAGCTTTGCTTAGTTTGGGGTTAGATGACCGTGAGTGCAATAATATCCCAGATATTTATTATTTATTTACTACTAGCTTCGGCCCCCACTTTCATCTGCGTACACAATCCCTCAGAATAATTTTACGGGATAAAAAATTATACAGTTAACTCTCCGGATCTCTGAGGAAAAAAACATCTATCGATTTCTCTGTAGCTGCATGAAAGGGAACAAACACGCACTTTCGCATCTATTTATATCAAAACGTAATACGATTCACTCATTCATTCGTAACGTAGCCTACGGCATCATGCTGAGTTGGAGACGGTTTGTAATAAAAATTATATATATTATAAGCTCTAGCTAAGGTTTATTTTAAATTTAACGGTCTATGTTTACTCAAGATTTGAAGATATCCATATTATTGTTATTCCTGTGGAACACAGACTCAGGGAGAGTTCTACACTCTGTACGCAAATTTTATACGATGTCTCGCCGTATAGACTGCCCCGGTGGCTCAGTTGGTAGTGAACCTACTTCCTGCGCTTGGGGGTGTGGGTTCGATTCCCATCTAGGACAAACATTTGTGTGATGAACATTTGTGTTTGTTCTATGTCTGGGTGTTAATATCTATTTAAGTATGTATTAAAAAAAATATATATGTATGTATATCAGTTTCTGGCTGCCATATTACAAGCTTTGCTTAGTTTGGGGTCAGATGACCATGTGTGCAATAATGTCCCAGATATTTATTTATTTATATCTCGGGCTGGTAACATAAATAGGTAGTAGACAGTGAGATTACGTTCCAGGTCCCGCGGGCGCGTGCTGTTCGCGTGCTGCGTGTCAGCGTGGCAGGGGGTGAGCGGCGCGGCGCTGGCGGCGCGACGCTGCGGCCGCTGCGGCGGACCTGACGCGCTGCGAGCCACCAGCGCTGCGTTAGCTGCACTAGGTATCTACTAGCCACTAGTATCATAACCAATCGGCTTTTGGATACATCGCGAGGGTGGCAGGAAGCTGTAGACTAGACCGGCGCAGCACCGAAACAGAGGACGCACCGACAACAACACCTATAAATGACTAACTATTGACTTCATATCTGGAGATTTTCAAATTATTATCAACTTTCGACCCTCTTTTACCGCCCCGAATTGGGCCCTTTCGCAAAATTCTTCAATTTTTTTATGGCGTTATTAGTCCCTTTTTAACCGACTTCCAAAAAGGAGGAGGTTATCAATTCGACTGTTATGTTTGTTACCTCAGACATTTCTACTGGGTGAACCGACTTGGATGATTCTTTATTTATTTGAAAGCTAGTGCTTCCCATGTAGTCTGCAATTTGGCCCACTTTTGAAATTTTTATGAAGTCGGTTTTTTATATTGGTAATTATTTATTTTAACCTGTGTTGCACTGCATAACAATATTAGCTAATTTGTTTTGTTGTGTATTAGCGACGCACTGCCGCGCGGCACACGCGCGTCTCGCCGCGCCGCTCTCCCGCGCGCACCGCTGGCTGGCTGACGACGACATAGTGAGGTTCCTGCAGGCGCTGCCCAACTGGGTCGCTGTCACTCGAGGGAACACCGCTGACAAACTTAACGCACAAGTTAGTACTACTATAAAATACTTATAATATCTTATGAAGACAAAAATACAAAAAACATAACTATTTTTGCTATGTCAAATTGTCAAATAAAACTAAGATTTCCCTGAAGTTATTGACAGACAGGCACATTGCTAATTTCTAGCCCAAAAACAAAATTACCAAGTGCTACTTATTAGCAGCGCATCGTAGGTAGGCCTCCCACTAGATGGACCGACGACATCGTGAGAGTCGCGGGCATCCAGTGGATGCAAATGGCAGGATGTCGTTCAGCAGTGGACGTCTTCTGGTTAATGATGATGATGACTTATTAGCATGGTTTCAATGCACGCCACTGAGCTCGGTCGGCAGTTCTTTGCATCCAGTTTTTACCCGCCGTTTTACCCAGGTCGTCACTCCACCTGGCCAAAGGGTGTCCTACATACCTGGAGTTTGCCGGCAAACTACGTTTGCCGAAACGTGGTCTCCACTACAGAACTTGTCTACCCCATCGGTTATCGGTTCTTCGGGCAATGTGGCCGGCCCACTGCCACTTCAGCTTACTAACCCTTTGAGCTATGTCGGTAACTTTGGTTCTATGTCGAATCACCTGCAATTTGTGAAATGAGCCTTCTGCGGTATTTCCGAGTAGCTATTGTATGGGGTTCTTCAAAAGGGCTGTTAACACTCTTTAACGGTCGGCAACGTATCTGTGATGCCCCTGGTGTTGCAGGTATCCATAGGCGACGGTGGTCGCTTACCATCGGAAGACCCGACTACTTGTTTGTCACCTATGGAATAAAAAAAACTTCGTTCCGAATTATGTCCCGTATAGAAACTCGGAGCATAGCTCTCTCCATAGCTCGCTGACCGACTTTTGTACCACCTTAACCGTGACTGTCCACGTCTCGGCACCGTAGGTCATAACGGGTCATCATCATTATTTCAGCTATAGGACGTCCACTGCTGGACATAGGCCTCTCCCATCGATTTCCAAAAGCTCAAGTTGCCTGCAGAAGTGGCCTGCATCCAGCGTTTTCCTGAGATCTCTTTTAGGTCGTCTGTAATAACGGGTAGGACACACTGATTAAATACCGTTGTCTTGAGACACTATGGTATGGACGACTTGAAGACTTCACGTCGTCCATACTGTAGTACAGAATGTCCTATGTAACGACTGTGTATTTCGATCAAAAAAATACAAAGATACCACAATGAAGTGCTAATCGCGGCCATACTCAATCTGACCCGACTCAATACGGGGATAGAATGCATCCAGTCACGTGATAGTTGCACAAGCCGTAACAGACACGTCCACTTGGCTGACGAACCACCGTCTGACCAACGGGAGAGAAAGAGAAAACTGTCTCTTTCTCTCGGGAGAGAAGTTCCCACTAGCGATTCAGACATAATCGCCGTCTCGCTTGCTCAACGACGGTTCACGAGTTTTGACGATGTTGTGCAAATCGAACAGACATTAGAGAACTGAGCCGTAAATATATAACGGTGGGTTTTGGTAAAATAGTTTTGTTTCGATAGATAAATTGTATACAGTTATATTTATATATGAAACTGCGGACGTTTATTTAATATAATTTTGTACGCGTTGTGACTTCTATGTATTATTTTTCGAAGACTGTGTATTAGTAGTTGTTTGTTTATACCAGTGTGTTGGTACAGGAACTGAAGCAAGCATACTCGCGCGAGGCAGAGATACTAGGCTCGAGTCTGGGAGACGGAGCCGTCTCCAGGAAGGAGATCATAGCCGACGTCAACTCGCTGGCGGACCTCGCCGTGCTCTGTGAATCTATGGTGAGTTCTGTTACAAAGGCCTGAAACTAAACTTATGAAAATATAGCTCGAATCCTATGGCAACTTTTAGAATTGTAGCTATATTTCAGAAATGGTGATTCTTAGGAAAAAACTGTGAGGACATTTTTTGTAGATAATTATGTTTGCATGTTTGTTGCATTGATTCAATATGGGGTTCAATAAAAGGGCTGTTAATAGAGTTTGGGTTGGCCCTTGGTTTTGCAGGTATCCATAGGCGACGGTGATTGCTTACCATCAGGCGGCCCGTCTGCTTGTTTGCCACCAATGGCATAAAAAAAAATTCTACAATTTCAGTTGAAAGTTCAGACAGACTACATTGGAGAGCAAGAGAAGACCTTTACCGACAAGCACTCTGAGAGACCTCATTTAGGTTTATAATTATTACCAAAAAATATATACATAAAAGCTTATTATGATTTTTAGGGAGTTTTGGCGTCAACGTGTAAAAGAATATGTCGGCTCGTTGTATTATATTATATTCCTAAACTTGTGTCTTTGTTTGTTTGTTAATGTGTAATGATGTTGGATTATTATTTATTGAGTGATTGACCGTTCTCGAGTGTGAGTAAGTGTATAACGAGGTGTAACATGTATTTTCTTGTTGATTCCAAAGCTCAATAGAAGCCTCTTGGTCTCCTCCACTTTACTGGGGCATGAGTTTGACTTGACCGTGACTTACTTTGCTTGGACACTTGATTGACGTTATTTAATTCTATGCAAACTTGTTTAATACTTTGATAATATATTGTTTGGATCTGCCTTTAAACTCGAGCTAGTACCGAAAAAAGTTTGCCAAAAACCGAAGGGGTGAGGTAAACACCTATTGTACACACTGACATATTCTTACTAGTTCTACAAACGCACACTTCACACTTCCATATTGAACCCACACAACTGCAAACGATGAGATTAAAATATGTACGAATAGACGGCCAAGAGGGGGGGGGGAGGTGTAAGTGCTAAAGGGGAAACTGTAGGTATAACGCTTCCATTTATTTATTAGCTGCGCCCCGCGATTTCACCCGCATGGTGAAATCCGTGATGATGATGAAAAGTAGCCTATATGTTAATCCAGGACATAAGCAATTTACATTCCAAATTTCATCCAAATCCATCCAGCCGTTTCTGCGTGATTGAGTAACAAACATCTATCCATCCAACCAATCTTTCACATATATGATAATAGTATGATTCTGAGGATTAATATTACGACTGAATGACTCTGTATCCATGGTCACATTTTTTTACGTGTTCATGATTGGTGTAGATATGTATAGGCCAAACAGGGTTGATATTTGTGTGTCAGGATTGGCTGGCGAGCAACATCCGCGGGATCCCCTCGCTGGTGTCTTCAGGTGGCGGCGTACGCGCATCGGAGCGCTTCTGCAACGACTCGGCCAGCGCCGCGCTCATATTCGACGAGATCGCGCACAAGTGCCTTCTGCTGCTGCATTTGGAGGTACGCGACTCTTTTATCTAGAGTTTATTACTAATGTACTAAGTTTCTTTGCGAATAGCAAGAAGCAAGTTTAGCAAGTTGAAGTGGCAGTGGGCAGGGCACATAACACGCAGAACAGATGGCCGATGGGCCCGAAAGGTTCTCGAGTGGAGACCGCGGACCGGTTAGCGCAGCGTAGGACGTCCACCCACAAGATGGACAGACGACCTAAAAGAAACCGCAGGAAAACGCTGGATGCAGGCCGCTTCCAACCAGTCCTTTTGGAAATCGATGGGGAGGCTTATGTCCAGCTGTGGACGTTCTATGGCTGAAATGATGATGATGAAGTTTCTTTGCGCGATAGAATCCGAAACGTGGATATTCATCAAAGAACCAGAGTCGCCGACATAGCTATTAAAATTTGTAAGTTGAAGTGGCAATGGACAGGCCACATCTCTCGACACAGAACCGATAACCAATGGAGAAGAACAGTTCTTGAGTGGAGACCACGAAGACGCAGCGTAGGTAGGCCTCCCACTAGATGGACCGACGACATTGTGAGAGTCGCGGACATCCAGTGGATGCAGATGGCAGGATGTAGTTAAGTGCGGAGGTTAAAGGGGGAGGCGTATGTTCAGCAGTGGACGTCTTCTGGCTGATGATGATGACTAAGTCGAAATGCAGTTATTGTAGTCATCATTGCGAACAGTTTTTATTATGGGTCCAATCCAGAAAACGCGAAAAAATTGCATCTCATTAAAAATTCCGTCGATCCATTACACTGTTAATGTGAAAGAGTAGAGACTACGAGTCGGCAAACGTAACGTAGGATGCCCTGAGACTCATTGGAGTGACGATATACGTAAGACGGCTGGCAGAGGATTGAAGAGAAGAGCCGATGATCGTGTCGTGCCTTGAGAAAGGCTTTTGACCAGCAGTGTACTGGTTTTGGCTGATGAGGATGATTATTTATTTATTATTTATTTTATTTATTGTTTATGAATGTGCTTGACTTTGGGAAAGTGAGATAATAGGTTAAAACGTGTATTTTCGTGTAAATTCCAAAAAAGTTTATTAAAATGTCAATCGTACTGATAATTTAATGTTCCCTAGATGCGCATAGAATGCTTCCACTACCTCGGCCAAGAAGAGAAAGATGGTGAAGACGATGAGAACTCCGAGTCAGGCGGCGGCGCCGGGAGACTGGCGCATGCGCTGCTCGCCTTCCACGAGCATGCCTCGAATGTGCTCGCGACGCATAGACTTGCAGTAAGTTCATGAAGTCATCAAACACATCTATGTAGCAATGATAGCTTAGTGGTTGGCACGTTAGATATCTAATACGCAGGGTGTGGATTCAAATCCTAACAAGGAACTTGAGCTGCCGGTGAAGGAAAACATCGTGAGGAAACTGGTGGAGGCACTTTCTAATGCCTGGTACCACCCTCAAGTTGAATATCTGTAGCCAAACACCGAACTTTGACCGGCGAAATATATAACTTAATAAAAAACTTTTACAATATGAGTGTCTTTAATTCGCGAGTAAATCGGTTTCTTCTAGACAGGCGTACTCCATCGTAGACCTTCCTAAATAATAAAATAATAAAGAGTTATTTATCTATCAATATTTTTGTATTTCTCCAGTACATAATGGAAGGTATCGGCGAGATGATGTCTGCAGCCGTGGTGTGGCGCTGGCGCGGCACCGCGGGCGGCAGTGCAGGCGGCAGTGCTGCGCGGCTGGCGGCGCTCCGGCACTGCCTCGCAGCCCTGCACCTGCCACACGACGGCCTGCACAGGGCACATGCCTACTTGCACCTGCTCACCTGTGAACCGGAGGTTTGTAATGCCACTGAATTACTATACATTTAATTGCAAGTTTTTTTTCTGTAAACTTTCTGCATTTTTTAACAGACTTCCAAAAAGTAGGAGGTTATCAATTCGACAGTTTTTTTTAAAATAATTGTTACTTCCGAACTTTTAACTGGATGAACCGACTTTGATGATTCTTTTATTTATTAAAATCTGGTGCTTCCGGTGTTGTCCCATTTCAATTTGGTTCTGTTCTGACATTTTTATGAAGTCGGTTTTTTATATTGATAATTATACTAATAAAAGTGTATGTCTATGACAGGAAATTATAACGTCGGTCCGTGAGAAAGGTGCACAGTTCTCGGAGCTGGAATACCTGAACGCGTTCAAGGTGATCGGAGCCAAGCGTGCCCTCTCACAGAACGACATGAAACAACAACTGAAGCAGCTCTCCGCGGCGCTCGGACACGTAGGAGTCACTGTCTAGATCACTCTTTCTCAAAGTGTGGCTCGCGACCCACTGCTGGGATGCAAATATTAAGTGGGCCCTTCGATTAAAAAAAATACAAAGATGCCACAATGACGCATTAATCGCAGCAATACGCGCTGGCCCGACTCAATACGGGGACAGAATGGATCTACAGTCACGCGATAGTTGCACAAGCCGTAACACACCGTAAGAGCCGTCAACATGGCTGACGAACCACCGTCTGACCAACGGGAGAGAAAGAAAAGATGTCTCTTCCTCTCGGGAGAGAAGTTCCCACTTGCGATTCAGACATAATCGCCGTCTCGCTTGCTCAACGACGGTTCACGAGTTTTGACGATGTTGTGCAAATCGAACAGACATTAGAGAACTGAGCCGTAAATGTATAAAAATACGGTTGGTTTTGGTAAAATAGTTTTGTTTCGATATAAATTGTATACAGCTATGTTTATATATGAAACTGCGGACGTTTATTTAGTATAATTTTCTACGCGTTGTGACTTCTATCGTAGTTTTTCGAAGAGTCGGCCCTAAAACTTATCACATCATCAGCCAGTAAACGTCCGCTACTGAACAAAGGCATCTTAGAGAAGTGTGTTGCCATAATCTCCACGTTTGACAGGCGGCTTGGGGATCGCAGCATGTTTGCCGTGTACTAATAGGACGCTGCTGTCCATCCTCCGGTGGTTCTGGTCACAGTTTTAGGACATACCGGGGTTCAACATATTTATGTGAAATGATAAAAAAAGTCCTGAACTTTTTATTTATGGGTCGCGGTCCAAGCTAGGTTGGGAAACACTGGCTTGAGATATTTCTTCATGAGTATTTAGTGGAACATTAACTTATACGCAGAAACGAGACAGAGCAACTTAAAACATTAAATAGTTAATTTTAAGTGTTACCATAATTCTATTACTTATTACTGGTACCATTAGTTAAGCCTGTAATGTTTCTGTGAACAAGTGCACATGAATCGAAATTATCAGAAATTATGTATTATACAATAATTAGTCGTGTATTCGTTTATTATTTAAAGCTATATCTGAAAACATTGTTTTTATTATTCAAAATAAATTATTTACACAAAATTGATTTCTTTTTCCAATAATGTATGTAATGTCTATTAATGTTGCCCAAAAAGACGTGGTTCATTAGGAAGGAGCTATTTTCAAATCAATAGCACAGCATCAACAGCTCATCGCGATAAATGTGAATGGAGTGCCACATGGTATAACAATATACTTAGGTACTACATAGACCTAAATTTATTTTTTTGTTGATCTATGCTATATTCGGCCAGGAATGGCATCGAGTAATAATGTTCCGTGAATGGCATTCCAGTGTAATCTGTCGCAACCTCAGAACACTATTTACTCCAAGAGGTCACAACAACCTACCCTGCCTACATCGACAAGTCTTGCATGGACGTCTCGCGTTAAATACTTATAACAGTAAAATGCGGAAGATGAGGCGGTATGGCCTGAATAGCTTTAGCCTGCTCGGAAAAGGCCGAAAAACAAAATGACGGTAGCGGTGACATGACGTCAAATGTCAATGTATATCGTCTAATCCGTCAATAGGGCGGGTAAAGAAAGTTTATAATGTGATTTTGTTATGAAAACAACTAAATTAAAAACAGAATTATTTGATTATCTCTGTCAAGTGCCGCAGTGCTTACTGGAATATTAATATTGGTAGCTAATCAACTTACAATGGCAGATTCGGACCTAGCCGAACTAAGGAAACAGTGCATAACAAGTTTGTATTTGTGTACCGAAAACATATCCAAGTATTTGGATAGTGAAAAAGACGCAGAGTTTGATAAACTCAAGTCTTACGTACAGGCATATTGCACGCAGGAGGCTGAAGAAGACGTTGCTATACAGGCTTTGGAAAAGGCAAAAGTAAGTTGTGATGAGGTATTTTATTTTATTTTTCAAATCATCATCATTTCCTTTGGAAAGTTAGTGTGGCCAAACAACGAAAATTGTTATAACATTGAAAGATGCTGCAACAACCTTCTACATCAATGCATAATGACATTAATGTTGGCACTTTGCGTTACCACCTACTGTAAAACAAACAACATCAGGTTCAACAAATTATAATTTTTTTGGTTAACTATTTGCTGTTAGCCTTGCGGCCTCTACAGCTTGACCGGACTAGTTGGTGAACGCAGAGGGCGTTGGGCCAACATGGTTTAGATTTTGGGTGACAAGCGCAAGGGCACCTCGGAGGTACGACCCTCGGCTTGGACCGTCGCCGGGAGTGGGGGATCAGACTTGCCCAGGCACCCCAGAAGGGGTGTGCCCTGGGGCCCTAGTAGGTTGTTGAACTGAATGATTATTTGGAGAGAATCTAACGGATCTTCTAACAGATCCTGCGGGTCTTCAATCCCGCCGGTGGGATCGTTGTGTGTGTGCCTTTGGTAACCGGCGCGTATACCAAAAACTGAATATTTCTTGTTGCCAGGAGCAGTCGGATCGGGGTTCAACTATTGTTGCGCTTTTTTATATATAAGACGCGCGAGGCTTGACGTCATAACTTGCTATAGTGTGCTCTGTCCAGCATGAAATTAAAATACTTCATTATAGGCTTATTTATGATCAGTTTTTTATGAGGTAATAAAAAACTAGGACACTCCTATTATTACATATTGAATTTGAACACTTAAGAGATTTTTACCGACTTCCAAAAAGGAGGAGGTACTATGTTTATCTGTAAGTTTTTTTTTATCATGGGTATTTTACATTATTTTAATTCCTGACATTTGAATCCTTGACATAATTGTTGTGACCACTAAGCTGAGATAATATTATCTGGTGATTAATAATCTGGGGGAGAAGATAAGTTGAACAAACTATACATAGAAACATTATTCAATACAGCTTGCCCACATTTTTGAACTTTTCAGAGAGAGACAGATGCAACTAATGTGGACTCATTGGAAGAAAGGTTTAAAGCCCATCTGGTAGCCATGGCAGGGAAACGTTTGAATGTCAACAATCATCCATACATGAAGGAGTTCAGTAAGAAGGTTGAAAAGGGACGCCAGAAAGCTAGAGGTAAGTTCTGATCCACTAACTAGGTGTTATGTACACATAGGGCTATTTTAGAACCAATAGTTATTTATCTAAGAGGGAAAACCAGGCGAAAGAATGAGATGAATAGTTTTTTTTTAATTATTTACCTTATTTACCAACTTCCAAAAACGAGGCTACTACCTATATATATACCTAGGAGGAGTGTATCTACTACCTGCTTGGCTTCGCTGGCACCGACTTCAAATAGATGGTAGCGCTTATAATAATTACATTTAATTTATTTATTGCTTTTGAGTGCCTATTTGTGGTTCTGAAGTTGTTTTTTTCTTTGTTAAAAAAAAATTATGGTTCTTAGAAAAGCTAAAGACGCTAATGTCCAGTGGAACGTATGCTGACTATGATGATGTCGAATTTGGTTCTTATACAGGGTTACGCATATACCCTGATAAGCTGAAAGCAGTTCATTGTACTCATCATTATGAACAACTTTTGCCGGGACTGGGACCAAGACTGAAATCGCAAAAAAAAACAGCTGATCCCTTAGAAAACGGTCATGGACACTCGCCAAAATGTACAGAACAGCTGATATTTTTTACGCGATTTCTGGATTGGTCCCATAGTAAAAAAAAACATAATGATGGTGTGTAGCAGAGCAGGGTGAGCCAACAGGGTGTGTGTCTCTGGCGGAGACACACACCCTGTTGGCTCACTGTGACTAACATGGGTCATGCTCTAGACTCCGTTACACAAGTCTGTTCGTCTGCACAACAGAGCTCCGTTTGTCTCTGCTTCAATGTAAATAACCATCCAGTTCTGCTTCAGTGGAAACCTCAGAAAAAATAAATAATAGGAAGCGTTATACCAACAGTTTCCCCTTTAGCACTAACAACCCCCCTTGTTATCCATTCGATTACATTTTGAGCACATCATTTGCAGTTGTGTGCACTCCATATTGAAGTATGCATTTGTAGAACTAGTAAGAATATGTCAGTGTGTGTAATACGTGTTTACCTCGTCCCCTTCAGTTTTTAGCAGACTGTTTTCGGTACTAGCTTGAGTTTAAAGGCAGATCCAAACTATATATTATCAAAGGTGGAAACGCACACTAAGCCATGACAGCACCCAAATAAAGTAAAAAAACAGTAGTTTTTACTACATTAGGAGTACCTAATAATTATTTTACTTTGTTTACAGAAAATATGGATGAGTCTGAGTTAGCTATTACAGAATCACAGGAACAGTATGTAAGTGTATAAAATTTCATTATTAAAATATGATCCATGGATTTTTTACCCACATTACTCCCCCATTGATTAATTTATGGATGTTGGATCTAGTACAAAAAAGGGAAAACCTCTTTGATACAATGACCAATTCTAATGCTAGAACTGTGTTCTTTAAATAATAGACACATTAAATACCATATTTATTTGAAAACGTGTATATATTTTTTTTTTTCAAAAACAACTTTTGTATTTATTGCTCTTTGTTTTTATTTAGGCCCGGTATTCATTCCTATTTGAGACCTCGTGAACTTATCGCCTTTTAGAAGCCTAATTTAAATTTTGTTGTTCTTATTTTTTTAAATTAAAAAAAAAATAAACAAATTATTAAAAATAAGTCATGGAACAAAAGTTATGATGTAGGGCAGCTGCATACAAGAGGTTTAGACGAATTTAAAATAAACATGTATGTAATATGTGTATGTATATGCATGCTGTTTCCAGATTGATCCAATAACAAAGAAGCCTATACAAGACCCAGTGAAGAACAGTGTGTGCGGACATATCTATGAAAAGGAAGCTATTCTAAACTTGATAAGGATAAAGGAGAGAACCAAATGTCCAGGTATGAAGCTTTCTGTCACGCTTTTTTTTGTTTTTATTCTTTTCACTGTGAGGATTTTGGCGTCACACATCTTGTGCATTTGTCAGTATCAAGTATTAAAATGTTATCAAGTATAATGGAATGTCGTCAAACAAGTCCGTCGCTGTCAGAGTCAAGCAAAGTAAGCCAAGTCAGCTTTGAAAAAAAAAGTGATCCGCGCGCGCAATGAAATATTTTTTAAATAATACCTAATGTTGTATGATTCCAGTGGCCGGTTGCGGTAACAGAGGCCCCATACTACCGCAGGACCTCCTCTCCGACGAAGAACTCAAGTTCCGGATGACCCTCACCACACATTCCACTATGATTCACGAGCGATCCATCACTAACCTCGACGATACACAATAATTGGCACTGAAACTTTAGTTTAAAAGTTAAACTACGATTTGTCATATTTGATCATATTATACCTAGGTCTAATTGTTGATTTTTATTTTAAGATTATATGCAACATGCTTTGAATTTATTTATTTTTTTATCGAAGACAACATGTAACAAAAAGGTGTAATAATACCATCGACAAATTATAGTGAGACTATTAATAGCGGTTCATTATGGCGTAGATCGGAAATATGCCAAAATAACGGATTAAACTTAGATGGCGCTACAATTTGATCGTGTTATAGGTTGTCTCGAACTTCCGTAAGCGCTACAGTCAGCTAGCGTACTAAAAGGTTCAACTAGTATTAGCAGACAAGTTTTGCAGCATTTCAAGAGAAGCGCAACGAAACCAGTAGATGGCGCTATTATTAGTTGATTGAATCAGGCGTTACTTTGCGGAAGCCCATTTTCAAAACTGTTTTATCACAAATTCCTTATTGTACTTGAAGTGACGTAGAAGCGGAATTACACTAGAAATTCATCATTAAAACAGTTTTGGCGCTATTATTATTTTTTTACTTCGGATGCCGCGACCAGCCTCGATATGTTTTCATAAAACCATAAAACTAAATTTATATTATATACATACAGTAAGTACTTGTGCAAAAGCATTGTATTTTTGTATTTTTTAGAAATGTTTCATTAACGTGACCTTTAAACATGCTCGTTCGCCATTCGGGGCCGAAGTCTACCTGTTATAAACGATTCAGTTTGAACCTTAATGCGCCGAGATATGGATTGCTTTTGCGCAACTTTTAGCAATCATCTAAAATTTGCCTAAACACGTGACGGTACGCGGCCCTCAGATCAGACAAACAAAGGAGATATGCTTTACTACAATAATTATATTTATTATTGTTAGTTTATTAGTTCATGTTTCTGAAACTACCTAGTTATTATAATAAAGATTAGCCTGTTTTTCTAATAATTCCGGTTTTCTTCTGAGTATGCCAATTCTCAGATGGTCACTGTTGAAATTTCGAGGTAGTATTAAATTAATCCTACTAATCAATTTTGGTGCAACAAATACCTACCTACATTCCGTGTGGATTTGGTTGACCTCAACCGCCGTCTGACCAACAGGAGAGAGGGAAATATGTTATTCTCACTCTTTCTCTCCCGTAAGTTGGAAGGGGCGGCGATCTGTTCCACACGTCTATTTGTTACTTTAGGACCTAGGGCCTTACGTCCAACTCTAAACGCGGGCCCGAATAGTTGCAGTTTTCAAAATCACGCGAAATTTACCGCGCCGAGATACGGTTTGCGGTCGCGTGATTTTGCAAACTGCACTTATTTAGGCCCGTGCTTAGAGTTGGGCGTAAGGCCCTTGTTCTGTTGTGAAGGTACTAACTGCTAGTACCTATACCTAGTTGCCTCTACCAGACCTGAGGCCTGGCGCACTCCGCACTTTAGGTATGAAGCTACAAGTAGTCGTCTGCCAGGCTAGCATGCGCGCTGTGACAAAATGTTGACGACTCTTTTTATCGTTCCAAAGCGAGACAGGCTATATGAAACCGTAAGCACAAATAGGCTAGGCACCTTGTTACATTCTTGCTCTACGAGGTGACGACAAGATTTTGTTGCGGTGCGCATGCTAGCCCGGCTTGTCGGACTTGTGCCGGTGCCGCGCGATAGACAGAGATAACGCGACAAGAGTTACGCGATAGACAGAGAGGAAACTTCTAGGTTAATATAGAAGTAGGTAGCGCTCGCACGTCCTGAATTACGCTAAATTGTGTAGTAACAGTCCTACTTATTTAAATGATTTTGTCCGGAATGAATTCTAAATAAATTTTAAAGCGTCCAGAATTCGAGAAATGAAATAAAAATATTTTAAAACAATCAATATATTTTTCGTACATTATACATAACATAAGTATGTGCTTCGTAATCTATATCTATATTTATTTACATTAATATCTAAGCCTAGCCTTAAGGCTAGGCTTACTAACTTTTAAGCATTGCTTGTTACTACAGATAACCATAAGGCTTAAAATGTTGTATTAAAGTCGCATTTAGTGGAGCAAGACCATGGCGCTTACACACAGTCGTGCGTTTTGCTACTTTTATTTTTAGGGTTCCGTACCCGAAGGGTTATGATAATCCACCATTATTATAAATTTTGGGCCTTACTTAAAAACGTTACTCAAGTTGACTTACGCTTAAATATGCTCCGTCTTGTTTTCGCGTGTGACGATTGCCGTCAACTAGAAGTTGAGAGAGCATTTTAAAACATAGATCAACTTGAGTAACGTTTTTAAGTAAGGCCCTAAGGTGATACGTTTCTTGTTTAGCGGGAAATTCAAATTTCAAACAGTTTTTTTAGTGTTTGTAGCTAGGCCTGGTAATTATTGTGAAATGACACAGTGTTTGCGAAAATTGTTGGTCGTCATGTACAGTTATTAATCAGTTACTCACCGTATTACTTACATTTGGCAATAAACCGTTTATAACAGAAAAAAATTGTTTATTGACAAATGTAAGTAGTAATGTGCATTGGAGATACGCGATACGAGATTTTACGCGAGTTTGTTAAGAATAATAATCAATTTTCACAAACATCATGATCGTTTACAATAATTACCCGGCCTAGCAACAAGAACAAAAAAACTGTTTGAAATTTGAATTTCCCGCCAAACGTGAAACGTTTCACCTTAAGGGGCAATTTGGGCAGCGTTTAGTCCATACAAACTTATTCTCCTGTTACCTCCCTGGATAATACCGCTAGAGCTATATTTTTTTTTTATAAAATATATCTCTTTTATGGTCGGGTTGTATCATTTATTTTTTCTCGTAAGTTTAGTACTATAAGAAATATGAGCCTTTAAAAATCCCAAACAAAAACAAATTTTTACCACCGTGTTCAGACGTATCTCAAACAAAATTGATGAGTTTCTAAAACAAAAGAAAATGACAGAAGCCGAGATTAAACCTTTTTTAAACAATTAATTGAAAAAAATATTGAAATCGGCCTATTTTTGAATGAGAAAACAGAAGAATCCGAGATGATGATTTTGTCTACTTTTCGTAGGTATAAATCGATCCGAGCTGCAGTTGTCCTTATTGCGCTCTACGGGCAGAGGCTTGAGGTCAGGGGAGGGTCGGTCTAATACGTATACAGTTAGAAAAGAGACATGTAGTCGATAATTGTACGACACATTAGTGTTGTTCATCAATATCGATATGTAACGGTTCTCGTCTTTAGTTCGTGTTTTGTGCGTGCAGTGAATTTAGCACATTACTGCAACGGCCGGCAAGTTAGGATTTGGGCTGTCAATATATTGTTTCAGTAGGTATTAGTGTATTATTATAATGTATGTATATGCTTTACATACCAGTTATTCCATTATTACATCACACCCCGTCCTTTACCTCTTCTGTATGTCCTTTACATACTAAGGTTGCCTGGAAGAAATCGCTTATAGCGATAAGGCCGCCAATTGTTTCACTAGTTTTAAGTTGTTTTTGTCAGATTATGTACCTATGTAATTGTTGGTGTCAACAATAAAGAGTTATCTATCTATCTATCAATAGGAACTTCATTCAAATCCATCAAACTATATTAACCAACATATAATTATATTTATCTTGGTTATTATCAAACCAATAGATTATAAGTAGTTTTACTACAGGAAACGTGTGCTTGTCAGGGATAAAAGAAGAGTTGCAAATTATTACTATTATAATTTTTTTATAAATAAATTATAATTTTAAATGAAATAATAAATTTACTATTAACATTGACATAAATATAACAACATTTAAATAGTTGATTGAATCAGGCGTTACTTTGCGGAAGTCCATTTTCAAAACTGTTTTGATGATGAATTTCTAGTGTAATTCCGCTTCTACGTCGCTTCAAGTACAATAAGGAATTTGTGATAAATATTTGTTGGTAATGTTAATTTTATTGAGTTTAATTTTGCCTAACCTGATATAAAATATTAATTACATAAATTGAAAATTAACGTAACCTGAAACAAAAAGTAATTAATTCTGAATTATTTTTAATTATAAAATTATTAAAGTAATCTGAAACAAAAATTAATTAATTCTGAAACATAAAATATATATTAATTGGAATTACATGTATTTTAATTGAATTTTAAAAAAGTAATAAATTATACCCGTTTCCTTAGTGCACTTTGTCGACACGTGTTTCGCCTCTCCACGAGGCATCCTCAGGACGTGTTGACTCGTCGAGCGCTTGGCCGAGAATCTCGGCCGAAATTCTCGGCCAAGCGCTCGACGAGTCAACACGTCCTGAGGATGCCTCGTGGAGAGGCGAAACACGTGTCGACAAAGTGCACTAAGGAAACGGGTATAATTTATTACTTTTTTAAAATTCAATTAAAATACATGTAATTCCAATTAATATATATTTTATGTTTCAGAATTAATTAATTTTTGTTTCAGATTACTTTAATAATTTTATAATTAAAAATAATTCAGAATTAATTACTTTTTGTTTCAGGTTACGTTAGTTTTCAATTTATGTAATTAATATTTTATATCAGGTTAGGCAAAATTAAACTCAATAAAATTAACATTACCAACAAATATTTATCACAAATTCCTTATTGTACTTGAAGCGACGTAGAAGCGGAATTACACTAGAAATTCATCATCAAAACAGTTTTTTATAACAACATTTGTCTATGCTATTAATAATAAATTATAAATAAATTAGAGCAGTGTTTTTCAAACTGTGGGTCGCGACCCCCTGAGGGGTCGCCATGCCCCTATGAGGGATCGCGGGGGTAGCGAAGCTTCGGTAAAAGAAAAAAAACAAAGTAAAAAAAGTATTTTTACTAACAAAAATTAATTAATGAGTAATTATAAAAAAAGGTGGTACTTATTTCATAATTATAATATAATAAAATACAGATTATAAACTATGGAAGGTAGGGGGTCCCGAATTTTTTATTCATACTATAGGGGTCGCGTCGTTAAAATGTTTGATAAACACTGGATGAGAGGAATACAGTCATGAGCATACATACATACAACATAGACTGTCAAAATCATAACCAACCTTTTGGCGTAGTCGGTTAGTAAAATATGAGCAGATCGCATAATAACAAAAATCACTCGACATTCGGCAAACGCCGATATCAACTAGCCGAGTAGACTGCGAGGCGAAATGAATTTGTAGGCAACTAGGCATTCAGTGCGGGAGCACGGGCGGGCACGCACACACGCACAGTCTGTTCGACACGCACACGTCGATAGCTCGCTCGTCAGGGCGCAGCGAGACAGCAATAGAGTTTCTAAATACCTATTCATCAAATTTCTTGGCCGTGGTATATGGGCTTAACACTCCAAAATACTCAGTTTAGGGAAGTAAAACAATGTTTAAATAAAAAACACAACAGTTCGTTTTATTAATAACAAAACAACATATAATTATATTAATTATTAAAGTACTTTTCAAGAAAAAAAAAAACTAAATCAATTCATAGATAGGGTATCGTTCGCGCAAAACTTTATGAGCCCTCTGAAGTTAGGCCCAGTGGCTGCGCACTACGCATATTATAGGTATCCGAGGGACTTTACAGGGCGTCGGGGAGGCCTCGCGCCTAACTTCAGAGGGCTCATAAAGTTTTGCGCGAACGATAGGTGACTAACTTCTGCCACAGTTATGGTTTTCATTGTTACAAAATGTGAGTAATGGCAGCTGAATTGATATACCAATAATAATCATACATTTATAATTCGATTCGTCACCTTCGACAAATATAAAGTAAATGGACATGCCATAACCATTAAACTTTCACAGTAAAAACAAGTCAAAACCGTCGGACATATACTGCAATACCTAATTGTAACCATGTACAGTAAATTTGTTGCAAAAAATAGATAGCTAATATAATAACTACGTGAGTAAAAGAGAACACCTGTGTTTGTCTATTGCTCTTGAACCGTTTGACATTCACAGGCACCAGGCGGCTAGACATGTTGAGTAGCGTTAGCAAAACCGATCGCTTATTCACTGCGTCTCGCCGTGGATGGACGTGACTGGTCACGTGACTAATAAATCAGTGTTTACTTCGCTACTTGAAAAACATCTTTTACTAAAGAAGGTGTAATAAGCGTAGGGGGAAAGACATGTTGGTAAATAAGTTGGTAATATTATTATTATTCTGTTATTTTAGAGGGATGGGTACAGGGGTAAGCACAAAAAAAATTGTTTTAAAATCTACCGGCTGTGCCTATACATGTCAGCTGAGGATTAATTTACGCAAAACTTATTATAACTTAACCCTCCAAGTGTGTTACGGACCGCTTGTCGGCGTAAGAGAAAAGTGCCCGACGCGCGTTAGGCATGCGGTGCGTATGGGAATTGCTGCTATTCGTCAATTTATTTTCGATCGAATGAACGTTCCAACGACAACTTAAGTTCACTGACCTGTAGCTTATTTCAATCAGTACAGAATAAATACATCTTTGCTGGTTATGAAACTTATGAAGTTAAGTTTGTCTTTAAATATTTCAACTTCAGTTAGTTGTTTTTTTGGACTCGCGCTCTGAGGGTTCCTTCCAACGGAACCCTCAGAGCACGAGTCCTGCTCCTACTCGTCCGGTTTTTTGTATTCGTAGTGTCTTATAAAACGGGTCAGACAAATAGACAGACCTGGCGAAACTATAAGATTTCTTTGTTGGACTACAGAATCAAGAACAAAAGAATATTTATCATAACTATTACCTGATGAGGTATAGCAGTTTTATTTATTTGTAGCAGTTTGTTTTATTTAAGTATTTTTCGTCTTCCTATTTTCGTCGTGTACATTTCATCGGGTGTAAAGTGGTTAGAACATACACGGGTGTATTTATTTGAAGTCCACTCTTCATCTCGTCTCACTGCCCGTATTTTTTCCAACCATTTCTTGTGCATGGCAACATCACTAGGAAATCTACAATAAATAATATTAAAAGTAAAAATAAAACAGTTTGAAAATAACATTTAACCGAAGTATAATTTGATAATTTACGAAATTAGTTTGCTGTCGGTACATTCGCCTCAAGTTCGGCATGTCCGATGTGCGGTGAAGATTGTCGAACATAGTGATGCTTTCCTTGTCTCACTAAGTATATGCGTATATTTCTATCCCGCAACGATGGAATAAAACAAAATGGGGACTAATTAGCGATGTTTGATGAAATTAATTTACATTTTATGACAAAATAGAATGATCAATAAATACTCACGAGTGAAAAGTGACACCTGAACTTTTATTTTGTGTTTTTGTTGTGTTTTTACACTTCCGGAAAACACACGAAGGCATATTTTTGTCAGATGTTTCGTTATCATGTAACAATAATCTTGTGTTGCACTTCCCACGGCTAGAGACCGACTGAAACTTGTGATCTTCAAAAATGTTCTTCTTCTGGGCATGTCTATTTACTTTATATTTGTCGAAGTTCGTCACCTGTTACCTATTTTCAAATAAACCCATTGCAATCAAGAAAACATAGCTACTTCGATCAAATGTTGCCTACGTAGGTACCTACCTACGTTCGATTGTTATCCATGGAAAAAAAACAATGGTGATGTGGAAATTCCTGGTATTATTTTAATTAAATGTTATTTACTTCTATTCTAAATTATTTCACTAAAACAACGGATTGTTAGGCATTTTAAAGTGAAATACAAAATCATTGCATACTATTATTTATAGTAAAGCGCCATCTACTGTATTTGACTTGTATTACTAAAGGCGCTAGCAACGTCGATTATCTTTAAATGCGAGGTAAAGTAAAGTTTTCGGTGCCATAAGACTAACTATTACTGTATTCTGTGTATTAGTTCATTTTAATGTCTAATTGGACACTACTATCGCCATCTCAACGATCACTTTGGAGCTATCGAGAGCGTCTACGCAGTTTTCTCAGTGAATATTTATCCTCTCTAAGTACGTTACATCCATGATAATACTGAACGGTATGTATTTTTTAATATATTTTTTTATGATACTGAGTGACGAGACGAGCGAAGTCGTTCGCCTGATGGCTCTTCACGCTTTCAGCTCAACGCTACTCAGAATTTTGAACTTCAACAGTTCAAAACCCTAGATGGCAATGCACTGCGCTCGTCACCCCGAGTTACAAAATGTCAAATCTCTTGTGTGCCCTGTAATTTCGCTGGAAACATTGCCCTTCTTTATGTACTTATTCCATCATTATGAACAACTTTTACTACGAGATCAACTCTGAAACTGCGGAAAAAAAAACTGTTGTTCCATACATTTTGTGGAGTGTCAAAGACCGTTTTCTATTCAATTCAATTTATTTGTTTCAGAATAATTAATTCCATATTTAAATAAAAATGTCAAGATATAAATATTACACACAGTTACATTAAAGCATTAGATCATAAAAAAAACAATAATAATGTCATACAAGTCAAGACAATAAAAATCCTGATTAAAATAAAAATAATAGCATGAGAAATATAAATTATCTCAACCTATATTTCGGCTTGGACCCAGCATGCTCAACATGGACTTTGGTCCAGTGCTGCATTATTGGGCAGTCTAGGTCCATCCGCCAGGCGAACAGCTGTAGGTAGCTGTTGGAGCTGCCCCGCACGCGGCGCATCAGGGACGCTACGCGTTTGCGCATAATTGCAGCGAAACCGTCTATATGCGCGTCCGCAAACATCCCCGATGCGCTACAGTACGGTGGCAGCCTTATCAGCGCCCTGAAGGCGTTATTGTATAGGGTGCGCAGGGCTGTATAGGACTTTTTGGTATGTTTGACCCATAGGCTGCATGTGTGAAAGGACTGGCAAAACGCTCTAAACAGCGAAACAGCTGGTAATTTTCGCGATTTCAGTGTTGATCCCATCACAGAAAAGAGAAGTAAATAGAACGGAAATGAGAAAGAAACTCTGTCGCCAGGTATTGTGACAGATATGTGATTGAACATTCTTATTTATGTCGACGTGTCGAACTCCGTCAGTTGCTATGGGTTTATATGGGTGCAAGTGGCTACAAAAAATTTCTTACGAAAATGTCTTGACAGCCGTACTATTTTAAACAACAAAAAATATCTTTCTGTGGATCCCATATTAAAAGTAGTTCCAAATGTAATTCTCGTACGTACATTTCAGTATTACTACATCTTTAGTAAACACATATAATTTGTCATATTTGATCAGAATCAGAAATCAGAATGCTGGCCTCTACTTTGCTCAAAGAGTGAGCATTGCCATACAACGTGGTAATGGGGCCAGTATTTTGGGGACGATTCCCACTGGTAGCGGTTTAATAGATTAGTTTAGTAGTTAGGTATTAACATACCGTTTTTTTTTATAATGTTTTATAATTGGAATGTTGTTTAAGTTATTGTAATTATACCTAGGTCTAATTGTTGATTTGTATTTTGTGATAAAGGAAAAATAAAAATTCAATTAAAACAATAACATTATCATTTAGAATATATTTCGACTTCAGCAGGAATCTCTAAATACATAATAATTAACATTGTGTTGATATAATTTTGTATTCAGAATTTTATGGGTGTTTTACTCAAAGAATGTGGCCACAATATTTTACAGAATTCGTTATTTCCATAACGAATTATGTAAAATATTGTAATTCTATTACAAATATTTATGATAAGAAAGGACGACAAATTTATTTAGTGCTAACTGGAATCATTAACATTGGTCCATTAAAATTATAACAAACACATTCATTTTACTACTCCTAGATCAACTTAACCTCTATATGAAGCTGACTCTAATTCATCACTAAGAAATATAGTACAAATTGATCAACAAAAGCTGTCACACGCACACACTAGTACAGTTTTGAGGCGTTATTTATAAATAATTATCAATTAAAAAAACTGACTGGACCAAATATGCGCCCTCTATCCCATAGCGCGTGCATCAATTAGGCACTATCGGTTTTAGAGAGCGCATGCGTTTAGTACTGAGGTGTTTCGACAGATGTCTCTTATAATATTTTTTTGGGTGGAAATAACTTTTTAATTGTTACATAGTAGAAGGTATGGCCGATTTAACCGGAGTTCGGGCTCTTTTTGTTGATCACATGGTAAATCCAGTTGTATCCTTCATCCTAGGCATTAGTAGACATATCTGACGTTTGCCTGCATGTGTGAGTCACTACATAAGCACAGCTTTTATTAACCAATCTGTACAGTCTCAAATGTTTAAATAGTCAATCTGTGAACTTAATATAAGTCTAGCAATACTAACAAACGAGACGCAGCCGCGCGCGCGCATTCACCTTGAAAAAGACCGCCGAGTACGGTTGAAACTATAGTCGGAGTAACCGGTTTAAACTTACGCGAGTGATTCCCGTGTAATATAAATAAAACTAACAAATAGCTTCACGAATTTGACTTACATCAAAATACGAAATATCTAGAAAATTATAACTAGTTACAATACAAATTTTTAAAATACAAAATACCTTACACAGCCTGAATAACATTTAAATTTAATAATTATTTAAAAAACTTTTTAAGCGTTATTTAAATCTATTAGTAAGTGCACTATCGGATGTAAATATAACTTTAAAATAGTGTCAGAAAAAGGATTATACTTACAAACTAATCGGTTAGAATTACATGGAAACAAATTTAGCCATAAAAACAAACTGGCAACTTTTTTTACTGAAACGTAAAAATTTGGTTGGGTCAGGTACATGAGAAAGCCTATGACAGAATGATAGTAGTTTTTTTTTTATATTTTAGTTTCCGATATAAAGAAATAAATACTAGGGACATTTTTGCACACATGGTCATCTGACCCCAAACTAAGCAAAACTTGTAATATGGCTGCCAGATACTGATATACGTACATCACACTAATTTCACTAATATCATATATGTAAAAGTTTGGATGGATGGATGGGTGTTTGTTACTCAATCACACAGAAACGCCTGAATGGATTTGGATGAAATTTGGAATAAACTTTGTTTATGTCCTGGATTAACACATAGGCTAGTTTTCATCATCATCTTCACCGATTTTTATCACCACGCGGCTGAAACCGCGGGGCGCAGCTAGTATCTAATATTTTTTAATACATACTTAAATAGATATTAACACGCGGACAGAACAAACAAATGTTTTGCCCTAGGTGGGAATGAACCCACACCCCCAAGGTTCAAGTAGGTTCACTACCAACTGAGCCACTGGGGTAAAAAAAAATCTATTATATGAATAGCTAGCTGCGCCCAGCGGGTTCACCCGCATGGTAATGAAAATCTGTGATGATGATGAAAAGTAGCCTATGTGTTAATCCAGGACATAAGCAATGTATATTCCAAATCCATCCAGCCGTTTCTGCGTGATTGAGTAACAAACATTTATCCAAACTTTCACATATATGATACTAGCTGTACCCGCAACTTCGTCCGCAAATTCTTCAGAAAAATAGTTGTGTCCGTTCTCATGATACAAACTATTACCTCCCAAAATTTTATCAAGATCGGTTAAGCCGTTTAGCTGTGTATTATGTAGCAAACAGACGCATTCGCATTTATAATATTAGTATGGATTAGTGTGATTATCAATAAAAAAACCGACTTCACTAAATTTGTATAAAATGGCAGTAATAAAAATCTGGTCAAAGTAATGTTTCTTTGATTTCCCATGTAATTCCGCGCCACTCATCTAAACTATGTAATAATATATCTTACAAATAAGAGTTACAATCTGGCAGATATAAAATATCAATTTAGGTATATATTTATTAAATTTAAATCACAGCGTCTGTGAAACTACATTGTACTTTGAGTATTCCTATATTGCTATTATTTTGTAAGTTAGGGAGCGTTCAAGTATGACGTAACGCAATTTTTGGAGATTTTTGACGCACCCTCCCCCCTATGTAACGCACTGTAACATTTTTCTGTACCATTTCTAGCTAAAAGTCACATTTACGCGGCGTCAAGTATCGGAAAGTCGCTAAAATACCTTAGTTATATAAAAAAATGTGCGAGAGAATCTCTTTACGCGACCGTTCTGAAGGGTTAAAAATATAAAAACAATGTTACGTAACGCGTAGCTCTAACATCCTCTCCCGCCCCTGTAACGCATCGTAACGTTTTACAAGACCCCCCCCCCCAAATTAGTTACATAATACTTGAACGCTCCCTTAGGTTTTTATGACATCTCCATAATTTTACAACAAAGGTAGTAGACAGAGATAATCTATGAAGTTGCACCCCTCTTCACGCCCCCTCTTCTGTGCAAACATTATAAAAATCTTCAGTACGTATTCCATATTTTTTAATGAAAAATGGGGCTTATCCACATGGTTTTTAATGAACAGCCAGTAACGGAAAACATAATTTTGCTTGACTGACAGAGTGAACGTAAAATTTGCGATTATATCTTTTGTACTATGTTGATGGCAAATAGTGAATAATAGCAATCTAGAGTAAAACACTTTTTTTCAAAGCCAACTGGCATTCACGAGACCAGTCCAGTCTGGGTTACTTTGAAAGATAAAGATACTTATCGCCCCCATCTCGAATGAAGACTTTTACCAGAAAAGTTACATATAATAAGGTTGCTGGTTGGCTATTCTTGTGCAAGCGATATTGTTTCTGTCCCCCTCGCACTTATTGTGCAAGCGATATTGTTTGTCCCTCTCTCACTCACTGTGCAAGCGATATTGTTTCTGACCCCCTCGCACTTATTGTGCAAGTGATATTGTTTCTGTCCCCCTCGCACTCACTGTGCAAGCGATATTGTTTCTGTCCCCCTCGCACTTATTGTGCAAGTGATATTGTTTCTGTCCCCCTCGCACTTATTGTGCAAGTGATATTGTTTCTGTCCCCCTCGCACTTATTGTGCAAGTGATATTGTTTCTGTCCCCCTCGCACTTATTGTGCAAGTGATATTGTTTCTGTCCCCCTCGCACTCACTGTGCAAGCGATATTGTTTCTGTCCCCCTCGCACTTATTGTGCAAGTGATATTGTTTCTGTCCCCCTCGCACTTATTGTGCAAGCGATATTGTTTCTGTCCCCCTCGCACTTATTGTGCAAGCGATATTGTTTCTGTCCCTCTCTCACTCACTGTGCAAGCGATATTGTTTCTGTCCCCCTCGCACTCACTGCGCAAGCGATATTGTTTCCGTCCCTCTCACAAAAACACTACATTGTACTACAAAGTGCTACATTGTTTATGGTTGAACTAACTACAGTTTTGATAAAAATCATCTCTAAAATGGTTATATCATTTATAAAGTTTATATTTTCTTTGTTTTGGTCGAACCTATTCGACCTAGTAAAACTATGGAGATTTACAAGTTTAAATCGAACAGCCATTGTTTTGTGTTGTCAATAGAAAGTTGTACATGTAAAATACAGATATAGAATCTATTAGAATGACCTGAAATAGTATGTAATAGACAAAAGTAGGTAAAGATTTTATAGAAATGCTAAAGTTTATAAATCGAAAAAATTCGAATGTAAAAATTTAAGTTAATAAAAATAACGATATCTCATTTATCTAATAATAATTATAAATAGCACAATAATTGCATGAAAATCTCTAAAAAATTTAAATAGGTGAAGTCATTACAACTACGACTAGACATTACAAATGCTAAATTAGAATTAATAATTAGCGTTAATGCTTAGCAATAGCAGAGCTAAAGCGAAACATTTTACATTAATAGTAGAATATATAAACCTTGTCACGAACGCCGAAAGCGATCTCATACAATGACCAGCAAGGTTTAAAATTGCATGACAACTCCACTTTAGGCGACATAGCCAAAAAAAAATGTATCTCACTCGTGCAAAAATCGACTATAGGCCGTAAACAATTAAGTACAGTTTAATCCCCATCTGAAATAGCTACAATAACACCCAAAACGCAAGCTTTCATATCACTACTCAAATCATTTCTCGATTCAGCGAATTTCTTCAACGACTCGTGAACTTTTTCATGTTTATAATCTGTGGCGATTTCATTTTTCTTAGACGTTATATCCAAAAATGCCAGTAAATTCTCCGCGACTTCGAGGGGCATTTTCGCGCAGTTCGTATCAACTAGGACAGTAATGTGCTTACCGATTTCCGACTTTATTAACTGCGCGGAAAAGCTCTGTTCGTAGTCGAAGTCCGGTTGCTCGGAGTCGGGGGATAGTTTTTTGAGAGATTCGATAGCTAGCAGAGTGAGAGCGAGGATTGCCTCATTCTGCATGAGAGAGTGAGAGGCGAGCAGCATGTTGACTAAGCAGGATATGCAGCCATCCACCTAGAGAAAATAAATAAATAAATATAAAAATAATAAAATAAAATATATAAATTGAAAAACCGACTTCACAAAATTAGTAAGTATAAAATACAGCAATTTCGGTTACTTAAATGACCAATATGTTCAACCAGTTATTTGGATTTATATGCCAAACTACTAAACCGATTTCGATGAAATTTCTATAGGGCCAATCTGAAAGTATATCCTTTCAATTTAAAAAATAATTTTCCAAATCGTCTCCTAAATGACGGTATTCTTAACATAAAAAAAAACTAATTGAGAACCTCCTCCTTTTTGGAAGTCGGTTAACAACACGCTCAGCTATTAGCTAGTGTCACAGGTGGTATCAAAAGTAGAGTGTATCATGACAGTAAAACAATATTGTTTCTCAGAAAACAAATAGCGTACATAACAATATTATTTTACTCCCTTCCCTTATAATGCAATCTACTATGTATTACTAAAGGGTTTTCCAATAAGAGGTGTTATTTTGAATAGCCCGCTATTTCGGTAGATGTCACTTTTGAAGCTGTCATTTCTTGGCATTTGACAAGTAGAAACTACGCCATTAATAAAAATGGTACGATACACGCTTCAACAACGCATTGAAATTATTAAAATTCACTATAAAAATGGTGAAAATTTGGCAGAGACGGTTCGTAAAACTCGAACATTTTTGGGTCGTCGTGAAGCACCTTGTCGGACCGCAATACAGAAATTGGTGGAAAAATTCGAGCTGTTGGGACAAGTTAGTGATGAGAAGAATAAAACCCGTGCACGTCGCTCAAGAACAGCCGAGAATATTGCTGCTGTAGCCGAAAGTGTTGAAGAAAACCCAGGTTTGTCCATTCCTCGTCGTTCTTTGGAATTAGGTATTCCACAAACGTCATTACACCGTATTTTGCATAAAGATTTGGGTCTTAAGGCTTATAAAGTCCAGTTAACACAAGAACTCAAGCCGGCCGATCATCAACAACGTCGTGACTTTGCTGATTGGGTCGTTGCAATGCATGAAAATGATCCGGAATTCCATCGAAAAATCATCTTCAGTGATGAGGCCCATTTCCACCTCGGTGGCTTCGTCAACAAGCAAAATTGTCGCATCTGGGGCTCAGAAAACCCAAGAGTTATTGTTGAAAAGCCTCTCTATCCTCAACGTGTGACTGTTTGGTGCGGTTTATGGTCCGGCGGAGTCATTGGACCTTACTTTTTCGAAAATGAGGCTGGCGCAACAGTTACGGTGAATGGATTGCGCTATCAAGAGATGATTAACGATTTTTTATGGCCGGAATTGGATGGTATTGATCTGGACAACGTTCACTTTCAACAAGACGGCGCTACGTGCCACACAAGCAACGAAACCATTGATCTTTTAAGGGAAAAGTTTCCGGACCGTGTTATCTCTCGAAGAGGTGATCACAATTGGCCACCGAGATCTTGTGATTTAACACCTTGCGACTTCTTTCTTTGGGGCCACGTGAAGGAGAAGGTCTACGCCAACAGCCCAGTATCGATTCAAGACCTCAAAGATGGAATTCGTGAGGCTATCGAGGACATAGAGCAGCCACTTTGCGATTTAGTTATGGAAAATTTCATGAAAAGGATTTTGTCCTGTAAGCGTGGCCGTGGTGGTCATTTGCCTGATGTTATTTTCCACTATTAACGGCATACCTTCCTCTTTGTAATGAAATAAACATCTGATGATTTATAATAAAAAATGGCATTTTTCTTTGAATATCAAAATAACACCTCTTATTGGAAAACCCTTTATTATCAGATGGACAGTTCACCTGCACGATGTGTCTCCAGTGTGCAGAGTGGCGGAGTTGCTTCACGCACCAGGCGAGCAGGCGGGGCGCCTCCCCCGCTGCGCCCGCGCACTCCCCCGCGTGCCCCCACCGCGCCACCGCCGCGAGCGCATCCTTGTGTCGCGCTAGAGATGCGGCCACGCCCTCTGCAATCATAACAGGAGCTAGATAACAATAGGCATGTGTCCTAATGTTTAATTTATTACAAATAACAGACATAGAGATGAATATAACTAAATACATTACACATACTGAAAAAATACATTGAATTGGCTGATAAATCTCTGAGATATGAGCGTTTAAAGTTTTAGGTGGGGATAGAGAAGGGATGCTCTATCCCTTTCTCGCAAAGCGTGTGTTAGTATAGCATATGTATGACGCGCCCAAATTATTATTAGTCATCAAAGGCATGATGACTAATAATAACTTGGGTAAACAGGCAGTCGATAGACGAGCCTTTAAGTAAATAGTCTTCATTTTATTTAAGAAAAGAACCCACCTAATACATTCAGCAAGATCCTGAATATGGCGCAATATGGTATTTGTCGATATTAGGCGGCGCATTCACAAGCAGCTTGTTACAAACCTTGTCCGTCAAGCAGCATCCGGAGTGTGGCGAGCAGCTTGTACGCGACATGATGTGACTCGACACTAGGCAGCGCATTCACGAGCAGCTTGTTACAAACCTTGTCCATCAAGCAGCATCCGGAGTGTGGCGAGCAGCTTGTACGCGACATGATGTGACTCGACACTAGGCAGCGCATTCACGAGCAGCTTGGCGGCCCGACCGCTCACCGCTGCCACACGTTTGTTCGCAACAGGAACGGACAGGTTGCGGAGTGCTGACGTCACGCCGTGTTGGATCTTTGTCACTGTCGTTGAGTCGATGGGCTGCTTGGTATCGGGTTCAGATTGGATACGAACGGAGAAATTGTGATAGGTTTCGAATATGTCTGAAAATAAATAAATAAAACATTATTTATCACTTCAGTAAAGTCCACAACTATTGGCTCGCTGGCAAGAACTGGCTGTGTTTTTCCTCTGTTCTGTTGGAAGTAGGGAATCCGTCACAAGGTAGACCTCTCTGCCAAGGCTGGATGCTGGCACGATGAGGGATACTGCTCTCAAGAGTAGTTGGAAGTGTTAGAGTACCTTATAGTATGAGCGGATACAACGTCGGTCCCGAGACCATATACAACTGGAAATCAATAGGTCATCCTAAGAATCAACCATTATCTTTGGTTGGAGTGCAGTGAAAAACTAAACTCTGGGGTTAGTACGAGAACTTGCGAAAAAGTTATCGTTATGTAAACGATAGCAAATTTCCATTCACGTCCGATAGAGGCGCTGTAAAAAAATTCATACATTTTGCTATCATTTACATAATAATAACTTTTTCGCAAGTGCTCGTACTAAGGCCACTGATCTGCTTCCATTGTGGTACATACCAAGTAGCTTATCATAGATGTGATCTTGCATCATCTGTATACAGTAGTCATCCTTTCTTGCAAAGTTCCCCACCGCGAGCACCGCTGTGGAGAGCAGGTTGGGGTTCGGAGAGTCCAGCCATCCAACTACTGTTAAGTACACTGACCCACACCCGTTGTTGTACAGTGTGTGCATTGCTTCATCTGTGAGTGGAAAAATGTAGTTTTTATGAATTGAAAATGACCAATCAAATAACTATTAACAACGGTCTTCCCCAAGAATCGGTGCTCTCTGTAATTCCTGTTGCATATCATCTATCTGCAAAAGCATGATATGTTTGGGTATGCAGCGCTGTTGTAGAGAGCTACATATCCAATGCATAGACTAGTGGACCTCAAATCTACTCTCTGAGAGACTATGGACCAGCATTTGAACTAGCAAGGCTAATAAGCTCAGTCTGAACTGAAGATTCGTTGCTGATGAGCAACTTTGCACATATCCTAATGGACTCCAATGTCCTGAGCTGATACTTGGTTGATCCATCCCAAAGGTGTGATGTCTTATTGGGTGTTTGTAGAGAAGTAAACATCACCTCCAGTCAGCACAATGATGATGAGGTCACACGCCTGCTTGACAATGGCATCTATCTCAACATCATCAGCACTTAAGTCCCCCACTTCGTGCCGAGACATCAGTTGTTCCAACCGGTGGCACACCAGTTGGATGCCTTCCTCTTTTGCTAGGAGGGTCTTCACTGAATCTGGAATGAGAAATGGGATAACTTTATGGTATTGTTACCTTTGTTACTTTAAGTAAGCAAATTAATTCTTATGGGGATGACAAGTCCTACACTGACACATTTTACATTTCCTCTTGCCAGCATCTGTCCAAGCCAATTCAGCTCCTTGATATACCGAGGCGAAGATCTAGGGCGCTGGTACACATGCTCCAGTGCCATAAATAGAGGCACAGTTGAATTAATTTTACAGATCACTTTTAAACTACGAGTATCACAGTTGTTTTCTAGTTATTTGATTATTAACGGGTTATTTACAGAGTGTGAAAGTCAATGAAAAAAACTGGTATACAATCCCTTGAACGCAGCCCTGCGTATGGTAATTATCACTGTAAATTTCCTGTAATCATATAACTGTAGACAACGTTTTTTGGCACTGAACTTAACGCCACAACTTTGGTTGAATTCATATTTTCACAAATAACACCAATGAGATATGATAAGCAAACTAGACACATCAGCTTAACATGCTGCTCAACTATCAATGAATAAACAAGGCAAGTTAAATAAAAGCTTGTAAAAAGAGCATACCATGTTCAGCCTGTGCATGCAAATGGTCCAAGCACAGCTCCGAAATCTCAACATTAGTTGTCTCCCGCAGAACTTTCAACACATCCTTGTTGATTTCCTCAGAAAACAAGAATTCCGGAGAATTGTCATTGATCACATTCATCAGTAATAATACAGTTGAGATCATGTCATCACCTGGATCTTCTTTCTGTATTATGGACCTTAGCATCTTATGTAGAAGGTCTAAAATGTTAACTTCAACAATCGCATCGCAGAACTCTTGTCCCCCAATACTGAAGTTCAGTAGTGTTTTGCATCCCAGCATTGTAATTTCATTATATTTATCAAAGCTCTTTTCTAGTAACTTTTTAAAAGTTGTTACCCCATTGCAGTCTACAATGACCTTCCTTGATGTGTCACAGTCACAGCACAGGTTGCCTAACGCTCTACAGCTTTGTTTGATCACCTCAAGCCTATCTGGGGTGACTTCATTCTGTAATATGTTTAAAATGGGTTCTATTATATCTTTTTGGGCATAAGTTTCACGTTTCTCATCACATTTCGCTAGTTCGGAGATGGCCTGGATACTTAATACTACAATTTCCTGGTCACTGTTGTTGATTAACGATTTAATGCACGATGAGACATCAAACTCGTAGTCTTTGCCGGTTTTTATGATCTCATTCAATTTGGCCTTTAAATCATTCACATTGCTTATGGTTTGGATGACCAACGTCTCCAGTGATGTGGATTTTTTCGCTGAAGAGCCTGAAATGGTTAAAACGTAGTAATAAATCGAAATAAATATAGTATTTATGATGAGGTATGATATGACTTACCTTCCATTTTACTTAGCCGTGGATAATTATTGCTAACTCAAATGACGTGGTTACAATAAGTAGTAGCCGAGAAATATAATTATTGCCGGGCAATATTCATATCGAATACAATCAAAACAGAATTATAAATAAATTGAAAAATAATTTAAATTGCTTCCACGCAAGTGACGACTGACGAAGTTCCAAGTTCCAAATCGATATGACGTTTGATATGACATTTTGTTTTGACTTTTATACTTTTTCTGTCCATTATGGCCTGTGATTATGGCCATACCGCCTTGTCTTAACCTATAGCGTCAGTAAAGGTGGCTTTAGAGTAATAATCCATCACTATTACACATAAAACTACAACTTTTGGAAAATAATACAATAAGGTGACATGATATTTTTACGTTGGCGCCAAAACGCTGTCTCTCACACTTTCTTGACAGTCATGTCAAAATGTATTAAATAATTATGACAATGCTGCTATTTTTTGATTGATTGTCTTGACACGGTTGATGTATTTAGCCAGTGCCAAGAATTTAACTAACTTAAATTTAACAAGAATAGCTTAAACCAATGGTTCTTAAACTTTTTATAGCCACGGACCATTTTCAATGTTTCAGTAACACTACGGACCCTTTGCGAAGAGAATTTTAATATAAGAAAACAGTGTTACTTGACAATTACTTGACTTTTGGTTTTGTTTATTTAAATACCTAACAGAACTGCATACTTCATACGAATTCTAGAAAATAAACCTCGGGAATGTGGACCCCTAGCACTCTCGCCATGGACCCCATAGGGGTCCATGGACCCCACTTTAAGAAACCCTGGCATAAACAGCGTTAATGAGCACTTAAACTATACACAATCATGTCACTATCGCTGTTGGCGTTGGCGCCGACGCCGTCGTTATTTGGGGCCGCGTCCTACCAATCTTCATATTAGACGGGCGCCTTATCACGTTTTATGTTCTATTATGTACTTAGTACCGTTCTGTCTGAAATAGATAAAAACGGAACAGTACCCTTAGTACAAGATTTGATAGTTTTCGAAAACTTTTTTCGTTTTCGTTTTGATGCATACATTGCTGGGTTGAAAGCTATTCGAAACTATTTTTCGTATTTGAGTGAAGCAACCTATACTGCCGATTACTACCGATTTTAGTTCATCCGCGTTTCCGTTAGAGGCGCTTTACTAAAATGTATGGGACAATACGGAAACGAAAAAAGTTTTCGAAAACTGTCAAATCTTGTACTAAGGGCACTGATAAGTAGGCTTAGTACGAGCACTTGCGAAAAAGTTATCGTTACGTAAACGATAGTAATGTATGAAAAATTTAACAGCGCCTCTATCGGACGTGAAAGGCAACTGAATTTTTCATACATTTTGCTATCGTTTACGTAACGATAACTTTTTAGCAAGTGTTCGTACTATGCCACTGCGCCCGTATTATTCCGCACGAGCAAACGCGCTCGTAACGCGGCGCGTAAAGTTAACCTCAAAAAGTTGGCCTTTAGCAGTAGGTACAGTACCTAAGTATCTCATCATCATCATCATCATCAGCCGTAAGACGTCCACTGCTGAACATAGGCCTCTCTCTTTAACCTCCACACTGAACGACAACCTGCCATCTGCATCCACTGGATGCCCGCGACTCTCACGATGTCGTCGGCCCATCTAGTGGGAGGCCTATCTACGCTGCCTAAGTATCTACCTAAGGCTATCAGATTATACCCAATTACCTTAGTACAACCAACCAAGCGATGGGGAAGAGTTCTTGAGTGGAGACCACGAACCGGAAGACGCAGCGTAGGTAGGTCTCCCACTAGATGGACCGACGACATAGATAGAGTCGCGGCATTCAGTGGCCCTAGTACGAGCACTTGCGAAAAAGTATTCGTTCCGTAAACGATAGCAAAATGTATGAAACGTTGAACAGCGCCTCTATCGGATGTCAAGAGAAACTGAATTTTTCATACTTTTCATACTTATCGTTTACGGAACGAATACTTTCTCACAAGTTCTCGTACTAACCCCACAGGGATGCAGATGGCAGGGTGTCGTTCAGTGTGAAGGTTAAAGAGGCAGGCCTATGTTCAGCAGTGGACGTCTTCTGGCTGATGATGATGATGATGACTATAGGTAATCATATTGCTTTGTGGAATTGAAAATTAAGCTTAGGAATCTTTGTTATGATTTTACAATGATGTAAACAGCTAGAGCCCTGCTGTAATGATTTTTATAGCCTTGTAGTGAACCTACCCATAAAATTTATAACTTCCATGTGGTGGAAAGTCGTAGGCGTGTCGATGTAAAAAACTCGTAAAAATATCCACCGTTGCATATAATATTGGTTACGTAAAATAACCACAGACGGCCTCTAAAAATCACAATGGATTCATGTTTTTGCTATAAATAATATCTGGATTTTTCATAAATCGTTATGAAAGATTGTCTGATATGAAACTATTTTTAGAAGTAATCGTGCTGTGCTGCTCGACGGGATTAGCCAGACCTAACCAGACATTCGAGTATGAAAAAATACATAATTTTGGTATAGGTAGGCGTGTTATGTAAGTAAATAATGATAAAAATAAATTGTCCCAACTAGGATTCCCTGTGTCGGGGATGTCATGACCACATACAAGCACGGACAAGTAAAAGCGCTAACCACCACCATAATTAAAACCACCATAATCTTAAAAAACACTCTTATAGTTTTATTAATAACCTTGCATTTTTTTTTGTCTTGCTCTCTCAAAAATATTAGCTGCTGTTCCGTAGAAAACAGTCATTGATACTCGACAAAATGTATGGAACACTGATGGCACAGCTGTTTCTTTTTCGCGATTTCAGGTTTGGTTCCATAGTAAGTAAAGTTGTTAATAATGATGAATACATAACTTACCTACCCTTGAGTATTACCACACCATTTTGTAATACGTTGTTATACGAGTATCTCCCTTGCTTGTTGGTCACCTAGAGCCCTTAGTAGACACAAGTTTTGGTAGTTTTCGAAAAAAAATATCGTTTAAGTACATATTGTTACATACTTTGCAAGGCTTAAAGCTATTCGAAAGCCTTTTCCGTATTTTGAAAGAAGCAACCTTCTACTGCCGATTCCGATTATTACCGATTTTAGTTCCTCCGCTTTCCGCTGGAGGCGCTTTACTGAAATGTATGGAAGTATGGAACAATACGAAAACGAAAAAGTTTTCGAAAACTATCAAAAGTTGTAACTAATACTATAAGGGTACACCACCAGTCAAATACCTAGTAAAAATATCTGTGCATTTGTTGCAAGACAAAATTTGACATGGGTTTATCGTACTATGGCTACAATTAAGGTAGATAGTTTGTAATGTAGGTATAGCTATACTCAGGACAATCTATTCGTAAATTTTGTTGTACACAAACAAAAAGTAGCCGACGTAAAACAAAATCGTCTCTTCATCTGTAGTCCTAGCTCGTTTTTCTGTTATCACTCCCTGTTTTAACTTCTAGCCCAAACTACAGAAGAAGGAGTGGCTACGAGAATCCGCAACCTCTGCCTTCGACTTTAATGCCATACATTGCGATGGTCCGTGATCCATTTCCTCAACTATACCAAGGGACTCGAAGAAAATCCCTGGACAGGAGGGTATTTAAAAAGGAGTTCGACTATGCTGCAACGGACACAGGCCACAGGATCTTGTGTGAAAGCTTAATGGAGTGTGTTGTACGTAACATCGTTTACTTTATTCGACTTTTGATATCATAAGGCTCACCCCCACATCTTGCAAAACTAGAAATACCACAAAGATACCACACCGTACGGAAAAAATGCCTGTTTGGCATTTTTTAAAATAAAAATTATATTTAAGAGTCTAAAAAAAGAAAAACATTTTAAACGGTAAGGTGGTGAGTTACGTAGGTACTGAAAATGTTCGACGGGGAGGTTGTGAGTTATGTAGGTACATACTGAAAATGTTCTTACCATTGCTACGAATATTTTAACAGGCGCTACGATATTAATCACACAGAAATAAATTGGAGTACCTAAGTAAATAGGCACTACAAATTAATTTTAAAATTTCACGGGCTCCAGGGCCTTAGACCCAACTCTAAACGCGGGCCCGAATAGGTGCAGTTTGCAAAATCACGCGACCGCAAACCGTATCTTGGCGCGTAAGGGTTCGCGTTCGCGTGATTTTTAAAACTGCTCCTATTCGGGCCCGCGTTTAGAGTTGGTCGTAAGGCCCCAGCTAGTTATATTTTTAACCGACTTCCAAAAAGAAGGAGGTTCTCAAATCGACAGTTTTTTGTTTGTTTGTTACCTCAGAACAGACTGGGTGAACCGATTTTGATGATTCTTTTTTTATTTGAAAGCTAGTGCTTCCCGTGAGGTCCCATTTCACTTTGGTCCAGTTCTGAAATTTTTATGAAGTCGGTTTTTTATATTGATAATTTTAAAATGATTGTTCCAGATAACGTACGTAGCGATAGAAACGGAGAATGGCATCCCTATCATCCTCCGCGGGGGTGTGGGCTACCGTCACTTCTCCATAGTAGTGCGGGCCAAGCCTGGCGACCCCATCAAGGGTAACATCAGGGTCTACTGCAACAAGGACCTGGATAAATCCCGGGCTGGCGGCTGAGATAATTAGATTCAATAAATTGTCAAAAAAAGAGTACCTACCTAGGTTAATGTGTGTAATTTTAATTTTTATTTCATAACTAGTTGCGCCCCGCGGTTTCACCCGCGTGGTGATGTAAATCGGTGATTATGATGATAATGAAAAGTAGCCTATGTGTTAATCCAGGACATAAGCAATCTATATTCCAAATTTCATCCAAATCCATCCAGCCGTTTCTGCGTAATTGAGTAACAAACATCCATCCATCCAAACTTTCACATACATACATTATATGATATTAGTGAGACTAGTGCTGTTGCTCGCGAGTTCGTACGCGTAGATTTTTATTTACACTTTCAACCTTTTTGTTCTCCCTTGATCCGGCCCTTGCGTAAAATAATATAGCCTATGCTTCAATCTAGTCATAGCTAGGCATATTCGTGAAAACCGCATCTAAATCCATCTAGTGGTTTAGGAGATGTGCGTGGACAAACAAACAAACAGACAAAAATTCTAAAAACTGTCTTATCGTGTTCGTTTAGCTGCTTATTTGAAGACGCCCTGTTTATAATATTTTTTTATATCTCTCAATTACAGATTTTTTATCTCTACGTTTTTATTATATGTATAGATATAGACTAGCTGCGCCCGCGGTTTTACCCGCGTTATATAGGTACCTACTTGAAGCATAACCTTCTTGGTAGCGACCGCAACCTCCTTTTATTTAGATGACTATTTTTACACACACAGTGAACACATTTTTTCTATGATGTAAGTATAATGTCTATAGACTTCAATTCTTGCCGTTCCATACAAAATGTATGGAAAAATAATTTTCTTGCAAATGAATAGTTAGATATATTTTTTTCGTTAAATTATTTCCGATATTTTAATACTTATTCTGCTATTCGGGCGGAGAGAAATCCATCAAATCAAAGATTAGCCGTTCTTGAGTTACGAGTATAAATGGTGTAATTAACGCGACTTTGTTTTATAATAGGTACCTATACATATGTAGAAGATAGGCTTGCGTTTGAGCGCCAACTCGCTCCTGACACCAAAATGATTATGGTAATCTCAGATCAGAAAAACAAATCAGATATTATGCCTTAGTACAATTACTGCTTGTGTTCAAATGCAGTGTTCCTTCTACTTTTTTCACTATACCTAACACGAAATCTCTTACGTCAAAAACTGTAAATATGGCACACTTTTCGCGCAAACTTAGTTAACTGTCATATTTTACTTTGGTGCATGTAGGTACCTAGTTTTACGTCTTTTTATCTGCCATTTTGTTGAATATTTATTTATATTATCTGCATAATTATTGAGTAATTCATGCCCGTAATGAGCGAATAATCTTTACGTAGGTGACTCCCTGATTGTGACATAACCTAGGCTAAGAATGATCGTATTGTATTATCTACACTACACCGTTTAATTATTTTATTTGTTACTGATGTATACAGCGAGTTCAATTCCCTGCAACATCATCCTCATCATCAGCCTGCGTCCACTGCTGGGCTTCTATCAAGGTTCGCTAGTTTACTTCCAGCGAAATTACAGGGCACACAGAGATTTGACATCTTATATCTCGTGGTGACGAGCGCAGTGCATTGCCATCCAGGGTTTTGAACTGTTGAAGTTCAAAGTTCTGAGTGGCGTTGTGCTGTTATGGGCAAGCGTGAAGAGCCATCAGGCGAGCGACTTCGCTCGTCTCGTCACCCAGTATCATAAAAAAATAATTAACCTCTGCTTTCCCCTTATATTATCACCATACAGATTGCGAAAAGGATTAAACAAGTGCGGTCCCAAGAGTTACCTTTGAGGTAACCCTTGGCGAAATTCTAGAGGAAACAAGAGATAGTATATCATATACTCTGCAGCTTAACGGTAAATATATAAATTGAGTAGTTAGTAAAACAAGAAGCATTATATAAATAGTCCGGTCAAATTAGACCAAAAAATAAGAGTAAAGCTACATAAATTCCCACCAAGCTGAAAATCAGTAAGATTGTATAAAATATGATTAAAAATAAATCTCTATATCTCTCATCTTTTTAAATCGTTAAGTATATCTCAAAAAATAATTTTATGATCTACAATTTTGTCTCAAGTATTTGTACGATAAAACTTACCGTTTGGAGAAAATCGCGAAAAACTCATTCTTTTGACCTTTGACCTTGAATAAAAAAAATCCATACAGAGGAAAGATGGGGAACTTTAAATTTTTATTTTTAATCATATTTTAAACAATCTTACTGATTTTCAGCTTGGTGATTTATGTAGCTTCGAATGTCTAAATTGACCGGACTAAAAGGCATAGTATAGATTTGTGGGCATAATATTCAATGGTAGAGTAACTTAAAAAGAAGCGCATTTTAGTACCTACATTCTTTTAGAGCATCAAGTCAATTACTAATCAGCCTTATGAATTCTACGATTTCACTAGCATCCAATTGAACCCTAATCAAAAAATAAAGAAGCATTTATCCGAGTCATCTCAGCCCACACAGACTGCTACTAAGTAACACATACCTCTGGCTAAAAAGTAATGCACCTAAGGTAGGTATAGGTTCACCAATTTATCAGGAGAATTGACCAAATGGGGGATCTATAACGTTTCACGTAAGACTCTCGGTTTTCTTAAGAATATATTATTATTTCTCTTTATTTAAATATATTCTCGGGTCTAGTCCGGACATTTGGTGGGCATTGGTGGAGCCGAAGCCAACACCAAGAGGCCCTTTTGAATATAAAAAATACAATTATGGAATATGTATAAAAAGGAATATGAAACTATTGTACAGTATAGGATTAAAAAAGTCTGGGCTATTGAGGTGAACAACTTGTGGATGGAATAACAGATCTATAGAATGATTATATTATTATTATTATTAATCATTTATTTCAGACCAAGTCCATATACATTACATTAAAAACACAAATTACATTAAAATCAGCTAATAAAATAAAATTAGAATTAGGTGCATGTCAATAGTAACAATAATTAAGGTTAAATTAAATGAACTATAAATGAGTAAAAAATTGAAATTAAATGTCACAAAATAAAATAAAACAGAATAAAATCGAAATCAAATGTCAGCAGTTTATCTATTATTATTAATATGGACATGTAACCGCACTGCATGGTTAATGACCGGACAGTCGATCCGACCTGCAACAACACTCAGAATGCCGTTGGTGCTGCTCCGGACGCGGCTTAGCATCGAGGCGGCTCGCTTGCGCATTATGGCATGAAAGCCGTCCACTCGAGCGTCAGCAAACATGCCTGATGCACTGCAGCGCCAGGGCAACCCCAGCAACATCCTAAATGCGTTATTGTATTGCACACGCAGGGCGTTGATTGTCTTCTGGGAATAGTTGATCCACAGACTGCACGTATAAAAAGACTGGCAGTATGCCTTAAAAAGCGAAATCTTTACTGCTGCAGTACAACGAGCAAATCTGCGTGCCAACATATTGCTTCTGACAGCCAATGCCCTGCGTTCCCTCTCAATGTCCTCAGCATCAGTGAGGTCCTCCGAGACCCAGTGACCCAGGTACTTGAAACGTGGGACTCTAGCCAAAGGGACACCGTTCAGTATGAGGGGAGGCACAGTGCTGGTCTTGAAACCCTTTGATTGAAATACCAAACACTCGCTCTTCTTTCCATTGTACCTGAGCCCATGGGCCCCAGCGTATTCCTCACAGATCTTGAGAAGTTTCCTGACGGCACTTATTGAGGGACCCAGCAGCACCATGTCGTCGGCGTAACTGATGTTATTAACAAAAGTTCCATCTATGGAACATCCCACGCCAGCGCTGCTCAGTTCCTGGACAAGTCCGTTTACATAGAGGTTGAAAAGGCGTGGAGATGTCAACCCCCCCTGCCTCACACCGCATCTCAACCCATATGCGTCGGAAACTTCTCCCGCCCACCTCACTACATTTGTTTGGTGGTTATACCAATAATGAAAAATGTTGATCAAGTCATCTGGCAGACTGGTCTCCGCTCTCATCTTCTTCCAGAGCACATCATAGGACACCAAGTCGAAGGCCTTCGAGAGATCGAGAAAACAGGCGTAGACCGGTGTTTTTCGGTCGGTGTAATACCGGACAGTGTGCTTGAGGCAGAGTATCGCTGTCTCTGTAGATAACCCAGGTCGAAAACCAAACTGGGCATCGTTCAGATAGATATAGAATTCAATTCATATAGAACGAAAATAGATTCAGTTCATATAGAACGGTGGCTCCCTCATTCAACTCAGTAGATAAATTTGTTGTCCTGGGTACAAACCGAAGTGGGCCGCCATCGTAAACAATTAAACAGGTTCGGTTCCCGCGGGATCGAAGCGGTTTTAACCCATTCAGCATACGTACAGGCTGTTCTCAATCACGTTAACAAATTGACTACATATCCTTAGGGCAGGATTAACCCTATAGGAGCCCCTAGGCGATGCAATGCTGGGGGCCCCTTTTTGATAAGTTTCGATAGAATACTTCCACATTCAACCAAATACCTTTAGATGACGCTTTTACAGTAAGTAAAAATCATTTTTACCTGGCAACATTGCCAGATTTAAATAATGAGGAATGTCACGAATGAAACATTTTTTTCTTGGTGCGTGGCCCGCATCGACTAGGCTCCCGTGCCCCCTAGGCAGTTGCCTAGTCCGCGTTATGGATAATCCGGCCCTGCAAATCCTCAAGAACGAAGAACTTGAGACCAATTATTTTACTCTCTCGGGTAACTCACCTAATAAAAAAACTTCTTTTTAACCGACTTCGAAAAAGGAGATTCTGAATTCGGTTGTTTTTAAATGTTTGTTACCTCAGAACTCCCTTATTTATGAACAAATTGGAAAATGTATTTTTTTATTTGAAAGGATATACACTTTCGGATTGGTCCTATAGAATTTCATTAAAATCGGTTCAATAGTTCTGCTTATAACCGCCCGGGCGTGATGCCTTTTTGCACTACTTTTTGTAGGTACTTTAGTAGTTAATAATATATGTGATGGTACGGAACCCTCAGTCACTGTAAACATATTAGCCTCAGTGCACGAGCCCTACTCGAGTTGGCCTCTTTTATTTATCTTAGATAGGTAGTAGTGTTAGTCATTCAATTGTCATTGGCTACTTAGGTATTGCGGCAGCCTAGCCCTGGTGCCGGGACAATAGAATACGGCAGCGGTACGGTACCCCCTGCCTGTAGTAAGAGCCTACTAAAAAGGGACCTCTGGGCTCGGGATGGTCAAAGTTGAGGCTCTGATTATCCACTTAAGCGTGCCCAGGGAGAGAATGACAACGTTGTGTGACCAACGTTGTCGCAAGTGGAGGGGCCGAGACAACACGCAGTTGTCTCGGGAGGTGCCGTAGCGCAGTGTTGAGGACTCCAGTGCGTTCCTCTGGAGATCCCGGAGCCCTCATGTCAAGCACTAAGGCTGGGGGGGTTTAGTGGGTATAATCCCACATAACCTGGCTGCTCCCCAATGCAGCCGGGTATCTTGGGTAGATTTCCCCTTCGAAAATAAATAGTTATAGCGGCAGCCATTACAAGTAGACAACTGACTAGGCATGCTAAAAAACAAACTTGGCTTTTGTGTAACTGTTTATCTCATATCTACTGTGTAAATTAGCAGCTGTTTGTTTTTCATGTAAAAAATACCCGGCTTGATAGTAAGAAGTAATCAACTCTTTTAAAACACCCTGTAGACGCGTTGCTTTACCGCTCTTTATTAAAACAAACAAGCAATTCTGTTCTTGCGACCAACAATGTCATTTCGTTTCGACCGATACCCTCTTGACGTGATTATTTCGCTGTGCACTGAACACTCAAGTAAACTAAATAGTAATGATCAGTTTGTAGAAGTTTATGAGTGGACTAGGTATAAAGTGGACTGAAAATTGATGAAATGTATATGTGCGGGATGTCGGCCTTCTTTATGAAGCAACGGCCTCTAATTGAGAGGGTGAGTTTCAAAACTAGTACTGTATTCTGCGTTATCTGGGACAATAATGTATATTACTTGTCAACTTTCGTTTAGCCGTTTAGTATGTCAAACTTTCTACCTTAATTATAACAGGTTTTTTATTGAAAAATATGTTTTTCAAAGCAAGCTTTTATGAAATTAGTGGTCGGAACCGTGTGCTGATCAAAATAAGCCCAAACACTGCCAGTCTACTATTATCCATCGAGGAGTACCGTTGTCCACCGTCACCATCATCAAATCAGCTTGCTGTCACCGTAATATTGTATTATCGGTGGAACTTGACAAGTATATCAAGTATTTATGTCTTTTAACAACATTTATTGTAATAATAATATGGTCGAAACGTACCTACCGATTTATTAGGTAAGATAAAATAATGTGCGATAAGTCCCGATAAACATTTAAAACGTGATTGTGTTCAAATCGGGAAAGTTTAAAAGTAACTTTTGTTTCTACTAGTTTAAGTAGTTTATTAATTCTAGGTAGATGCTTTCTGCATCCTTAACTGGTGGCCTTTTAGAAAAACTCAGAGTCACACAACGAGCAATGGAGAGAGCTATGCTCGGAGTTTCTTGGCGCGATAAAATCTGGAACGTAGATATTCGCCAAAGAACCAGAGTCACCGACATAGCTATTAAAATCTGCAAGTTGAAGTGGCAATGGGCAGGCCACATCGCTCGAAGAACTGATAACTGATGGGGAAGAAAGGTTCTTGAGTGGAGACCACAAATTGGAAGACGCAGCGTAGGTAGGCCTCCCACTAGATGGACCGACGACATTGTGAGAGTCGCGGGCATCCAGTGGATGCATATGGCAGGATGTTGTTCAGTGTGGAGGTTAAAGGGGAGGCCTATGTTCAGCAGTGGACGTCTTCTGACTGATGATGGTGATGCTTTTCTGCATCTGAACATAGATACCTATCTATTCCGCGAATTAAAATGCAAATAACGTAATAAATAGAATTGTAAAACAAACATTCGGAAAGCTTGTTAACATCTTTACGGCATAAGAACAAAGTGAATAAAAATATTTTTTTCTAAAATAATCTTGTCTATTTACGCAGAGATAGAAATAGAATCTAATAAATATACAACGCGTTTAAGTAGGTAGGTAGAGGTACGCATTGACTAGCTAGATGATCAGTAAATAATTATGTAAGGGTGGTTTTGACCATTTTGCGCAGTTTGGGTTACACGAAAAAGGTGTACTAAGAGGGGTCGATACTGAAAAGGGTCCATTACATAGTACCTATCATTATTAACAAAATTTACTTTGGGAGCAACTCTGAAATCGTAAAAAATAACAGTGGTTCAATGGCGACAAAATGTGTGTAACAGTTGATTTTTTTTCGTGATTTATGGGTTGGTTCCATAGTAAAAGTTGTTCATAATGATTAGTATAATGGATCCCTTTTGCTTAATACATCATTTCCGCGTAACCCTGTATACTGATGCTCACTTACCTACTAATTTTTCACGAACAATTTGAAACTTGCCAACCATGCCCGCCGTTGCTTAACATTGCTGAACATAAATTTGTTACCAATTCGCACTTGACCGATATTATTTGTTGTTTTACCTACTAATAATAAATAAATAAATAATTTACAATTTCGAATCCAGCTGTAAAGAGGCTAGATAATAAATAATGTATAAAGTTAAAAAGGTAGGTCAGTATAAATAAACTAAACAGCTATAAATAATAATTATCAAAATACTCTAACAAAAGCATCTTGACGGCATTTCAGAATAGTATTTAATTTGTAATGGAGTTATGGAGTTAGGACTTATGGAGTTGGGAGGAAATGGAGTGTATTAAACAAAGATTGACTTCAATTGAAGAAAAAATTGCATATCAGATTATGCAATTGGTACATAACATAATATACCTACTTGCATATACCTAGGTACAAAGACAGATATTAACATCCAAGGAGTTTCGTCATCAAATATAAAAATATTACGAATATCATGTACCTTCAAACAGTGTCAACAAACTACTTAATTATAGGCAAGGAGCTTGTCTATCTCTTTTTGCTCATTTCCGAGTAGCTGATAGGTATTATAGTGCGTTTCACCAAAGAGTTCCCTCGCCGTAATGTTGGCTCCCCTGCAATTCACATATACATTACAGGGAAAATGCAGGGGAGCCAAGCCAGCATTACAGCGACGGAACTCTTTGGTTAAACGCACTATACAAAAAAAAAAACGAGTAACTCAAAGAAGGTTAACGTGGGTACTTGACGTTGTTGCAGGGAATGTAAAACTTTTACGCTTTGGCTTTTGTACAGTTTTCTGCTAAACTTACATAGTAGGATATGGGCAGAGAGACGGTGATGATAATTATACTATTTTAGAGATAATATTATTAATTAGCCACTTCTCATTCTGGCCACTATTCCCTCCACCGAGTACATAGTAAAATATTAAGTTATAGGCATTAAATATCGGTTTTTGATATTTTTGCGTAAATAAAATATTCATAAAAACCAACCCTAAAATAATGAATATTAGTTTAACAAATATTTGGCATTCTTTGATACGATCCTCCGAAGTACCAATACCTGTTCCCGTAGGTGCCTAAATTATAACAAATTCTTATGTGCCCATGTTCTGTCTTGAATTTTTCAAGATAATTATTATCCCCGTAGGTGTTCTATAAAATTTATCACATTATAAGAATTTGTGTTCGTAAACATAAAATTCGTAAGAACATAAACAGCAAGCGAAAAACATAACAAACTTTTACGCGCCGCCTCTCATACTATCCTACGCATCGCGCGATCCAATTTTAAATGTCAGATAGATAATTGTGCAACGTTTTGGCGACCGATCAACGCCGCTTCGGTAGACCTGTCTCACAACAACTGAAATACACCAGTCTCTTCACGCCTCCTGCTGTAACAAGCATGCAGACGCGACGCGGCTGAACACACGCAAACTGTTGCGTCAAATCCTGAAACAAAAAAAAAAACAAGGAAAAAAACTATTGTCACGTTTCCTCTCGCGCGTTTCCCAGACAAAAATAAACTTGTGTTTCTCTGTTATTTAAAAGTGATAAAATGATTTAAAAATATTTGTGCTCTTGGTTTTAAGTGGTTTAATTGGATTTTATCTATAAAATGGAAAGGAAAAGGTGATTTATTTGACAGAGATTAGTTTCTGAGTTAGGACCGCTTCAATTGGTTAAATTTTAATAACTATAACTACATTATGCTCTGTTAACTAATTTAATTGAGGTTTGATATGTAGTTAGATATAACCATAAGCTTTTCACTCAGCACCACTACTTTCATTCATTTCTTCAACAATCAGTATATATATAAATAGGAAATAGGAACCTTCTTATCTTTCTCTTGGATTTAATTAGAGTCGGCAAAGATTTCATACAATACTACGTATGGTCGGTTTGGTCGGACAGAATTGACAATGAGTCTTACCTAGATAGGCACTTCTAATTGACACCTACAAAAATATCGATACATTTAAGACAAGCTACCTACATGAACTTAAATGTATGCATAGCTACGTTACTTGAGAGCAGTGGACTTTCAAATTACAAGGTTTCAAAAACATAATTATCAATTTAATTTACCTCCTAGGATGACATATCTTTTTTTTACAGTTATTTTGATTTAAAAACCAAACTGTCGAACCGATTTTCATGAAATTTCTATGGGACCAATCTGAAAGTATATCCTTTAAATAAAATAAAGTAATTTTCCTATTCGGGTTCTAAATGACGGAGTTCAGAGGTAACAAACAAAAAAAAACATCCATATTGTGAACCCCATTTTTTTGGAGGCGGTTTAAAATAGACGTCAACAGTTAAAGGCATCGTTACGTAGTCACTTTCTTATAAATCACATCACCTTAAATCACCACATTTTGAAATTTTGGTCTACTTAGTGCGTGATCAGCAAGTCTGCAAAGAGGAAGTTATTGTCCTACAACTAGCATCACCACATAGCGTCACCATAATCACCGCTCAACCACAGTGCCATAATCTATTGGAGGATTACTGATCAGAGAATAAAGCTTGTGACATTACATTCTCCAAAGCTTTATCATAATGTTTCGGCCAACGTTTTTTCGGAAACTGAGCTTAGACTCGGCTGACATCTCGGGCTATGGGCTTGACAGGAGCCGGCGCGCTTCGCTCTCAGCAGAGCAGCGGAGGAAGCTCAGCATGCTGAGGACCTCCAGCATACCCACGCCACTGACCCCGGTGAGCCACATTTACCATTTGGTACCCTGCCCGAGAAAATGCTGTCACCAGGTACAGTTTTCCCCTTAAGCTGCTCGGGCCACGTGGAATATGCTGCTCATTTCTCTATTGTCATAAAAGTCTATAATCTCAGCAAAACCAATCTTTCTTTTAACGTTTATGGACTCAGTATATTGTACGTGGTTTTGAGGCGGCTTTCTGTGTTGCTTTAACAAATAACACCTAACATTCAATGTATCTAAATCTTCATATCATAATGTCAGGTACTTCCTTACCTAATCCAAGGCGTGAATACTACAAAGACGTACCTATAAATACGTTTTGGCTGCCTAAAACTTTTATGTAAGCTTTCTCCACAAATATGTGTGTGTTGGTTGTGTGTGTAGTCCTATTGCTTAAATTCCGATGGAAGGTGAATATTGAATTGAATCTTTTTTCTAAATAATTTTATTACTAACAAATATTTTGTTTATTTACGTAGTTAGTAGTTAAAATACGTCGCCTATACAACTAGTTTAATAGGTTCCGTATACACTACTACATTTGTCTGAACTTGATTCGATTGTAACTATATTTATCTAAACTTGATTCGATTGTAACTATATTTATCTAAACTTGATTCAATTGTAACTATATTTATCTAAACTTGATTCAATTGTAACTATATTTATCTAAACTGGATTCGATTGTAACTACATTGAATTTATAATAACGTGAGGTAACACTTTGTCTTACAACTTTATTGTTTACAGCGCGTATAGTACTTGCATAAATTATGTACCTAGGTATTATTATTACCTACTTACCAAATCAACTATAAATTTAACACTCTAAGAAGCCCGCTACATGAATTTAAATATTCCGCGGTAATAGATATTATTCATTGTCTTAAAAATGATTTCCACATACTTACATTAGGTGTCTGCTCAGATCTCACAAACAAGGGAGATGTGCCTTAGACAATAATTATCGTTCGTGTTCAAATGTCTCCATTTTAACCGACTTCCAAAAAGGTGGAGTTCTCAATTCGACAGTTTTTTAAATATGTTTGTTACCTCAGAATTTTCGACCGGGTGAACCGATTTTGATGATTCTTTTTAAAAGCTGGTGCTTCCCGTGTGGTCCCATTTCAATTTGCTATAGTTCGGACTTTATTATGAAGTCGGTTTTTTATATTGAAAATTATTAATTTAAAAAAATCACTATAGCGTTAAACTGGTTAATGCAAAAACTGTAAGTACGAATCACTTAGGTACTACTTTTTTACGCACACTAAGTAACTTGTTTCGACAACAATGAAGTGAACTTAGTCCACATAAAAGGGTGAGAAGGTCGTCTGCAGGGTGAGTTTGACTATATACATCAAGCCTAATTTAGGCCAGATGCGTTCGCACCCGCCACGCCACCTTACCTTATCTCCCTTATTTATCTGATCTAAGGGTCTGTTTCTTATCTTCTATCTTCTTCTTTTCTGTATATAAAAATTAATTGCTGTTCATTCGTCTCTCTATAACTCATAAACGTGGTGTATGTTTTTTTGCTTTGTTCGCCTCAATGACGGTTGTTTAGAAGAAAAATATAATTGAAAAAATTTCCTCGCGAAATTGGAAAATTCGGGAAAACCTGGCACTGATTTTTTTGTTTGGAATTTGAACAGGACAACGTTTTTCAGGTCAGCTAGTCTATAATAAATATGTATTTAACATTATAAATGCGAAAATTTGTGTGTAAGTGTATAATATGTTTATCGGCACTTATCTCAAAACAGCTGTACGGGTAAATAGATATGATAGATAACTCTTTATTGTTCACATAATAAAATTGGTACATATGACAAAAACAACTTAAAACTAATGAAACAATTGGCGGCCTTATCGCTAATAACGATCTCTTCCAGTTAGTCGTCCAGTTGAAACTGGGAAATATTAGGTCAAGGGCGAGCAAAGCGAAAACACTGTTATAGTTAGCACAGATTTATTCCGACTAAAAACCTGACAGCTGGCCGCCGGCGCCTACCCTCGGTTACAATACAAGGTGTACTTTTAATGTACTAATGTGGGTACCGCCATACACTACATTCCTCCACACTAATTATGGAACATACAATCGGTAAGGGTTAGTGAATACCTATGGAGTGAACTATTGGTTAGAACAAGTTGATCTCGGTGGCGGCCAATGGGGTTATTTACATATTACATTATAACTTAAGGAAACTCTTATACATAATACTTATACAACTTAACTACTTAAGATTACAGCTTATAATTAGGTTTTTGTAATCTACAAAGCCTTTGTGGCCTACCCTTGGGGGTACTTATAAGAGACGGGAGATCTGGTGAAGGTTCACGAGGTTCAGGCGTAACCTTTGGCTGAACGGGAGGACTAGCCGTCACCGCTCGTTCTGACCGGCTACTTCCCGCAGCGACCGTTGGGTTCTCTGGTATTGGACTTGTTACCAATCCTTTATCACCTTCAGCAGGACGGTCGGAGTTTGGGCAAACCAGCGAACTCCTGCTCCTACGTTTTAGCTGATCGACATGACGATGTATCTGATTCCCCTCCTGACCTATAACTCTGAAGTTTGAAGGACCCAACCTACTTTCCACCATGCCCGGTAACCACTTTTCCCCCTTTAAATATTGGCGGTACCAAACGTCATCCCCGGGGTCGATGACCCTGTCCGCGCCGGCCGCGTCTTGTACCTGCCGCTGCTGCGCACGCGCCACCCGCGCCTCCCGGTCCGGTCTCAAGGCGTCTAGACGAGTGCGCAGCCTTCTACCTAGCATAAGGACCGCTGGGCTCTCCCCGGTGGATGTGTGGTCTGTATTTCTATAATACATAAGGAAAGTGTTCAGTGCCCTGTTGACGTCCTCCTTCTCATGAACGGCTTTTTTGATTACCCTTTTTAACGTCTTCACCGCATTTTCTGCCGCTCCGTTTGAGGCGGGATGAAATGGAGCAGTAAAAATGTGTTCAATGCCTCTACTTTTGTTAAAAACCGCAAACATTTCGCTCGTGTATGGAGGTCCGTTGTCGCTAACTATCTGCTTTGGTAGCCCCCACCGCCCGAATAGCTCCGTTAATTTATCGATAGTCCAGTTAGCCGCCGTGCTAGGTACTTGGAACACTTCTAACCACTTAGACATCGCATCGACGACTACCAAATAAGTTTTACCAAATATAGGCCCCATAAAATCTAAATGCAGCCTCGACCAGGGCCGGGCCGGCCAGGGCCAGGGACGAGGCGCCTGCCGCGGCGGCGCGTCCGCCTGCGCCGCGCACGTCTCGCAACCCTTACATAGGGCTTCAATCGCTTCGTCCAGTCCTGCCCACCAAATGTAGCTCCTGGCCAAGGCCTTTGACTTGACTATTCCCATGTGTGGCTCATGTAACACCTTTAAGACTTTTTCCCTACACTTATCAGGGATGACCACCCTGTGCCCCCACATTAGACAGCCTAACTCCTCATATAATTCGGCCCGTCGATTAAAATAGGGCTGCATTCCGATCACCTCGCACTCCGGAGGCCAGCCGTCTCGAACAAAACTCAATATCCTACTAAGAAGTGGATCACGCGCGGTGCATTTCTTGATTTCATTGCAATCTAACAGCAAAGCATCTTGCGCGAAGTGTAAATGCGTTTGTTCCGGCACCTTAGGTAAAACCGGTTCCTTACAAGGCAGGGGCAAGCGAGACAATGCGTCGGCACTATTTTTATCGGTACGAACATATTCTATATCGTAAGTATACGCGGACAAGATAACCGCCCATCTTGACATCCGACTCGCCGTCATTATTGGAATATTGTTGTGCGGACCGAATATTGATACCAATGGCTTGTGATCCGTACGCAAGGTAAAATGCCTACCGTATAAGTATTGGTGAAATTTTCTCATACAAACTACTATCGCCAACGCTTCCCTATGTATTTGAGAATAATTTTTCTCTGCGCTCGTAAGTGTCCGCGACACGAATGCAACGGGCCGTTCCGCCCCCTGCGCGTCTGGCTGAGATAACAACCCCCCGCAGCCCGCGGGACTGGCATCGCAAGTTAATATTAAAGTTTTGTTCGGATCATAATGCGCTAACACTTGTGAACTCGCCAAACGATTTTTTATATTTTGGAAAGCGCTTTCGCATTCCTTCGTCCAAACCCAGTCTACACCTTTTTTGAGTAAATTAAAAATCGGTACTAACTGTAGACTATAGTTCTTTACGAACTTTGCAAAGAAATTAGCCAGGCCCAGAAAGGACCTAAGTTCCGGAACATTTTTCGGTCTAGGTATTTTCTCGATCGCTTCCACTTTTGCCGGATCAACTTTAATGCCGTCTTTAGACAAGATGTAACCTAGGTACGTAACTTGCTGCGCCAAAAAAACACATTTACTTTCTTTCAAACGCAAACCGCTCGATTGTAGCCGATCGAATACCGCCTCAAGCGCATCTAAATGCTCCCGTTTCGTTTTTCCCCCGATTATGACGTCATCGATAAAAATGCCTATGTTTGGTATACCCTTCAATAAATTTGTCATAATTCGTTGAAAAATTCCCGGACTCGACGATAACCCAAATACTAACCGGTTATAGCAAAATAAACCGCGATGAGTGTTTATTACCGTGTATTTCCTAGATTCATCTAATTCAATCTGGTTATAAGATTGAGATAAGTCTATTTTACTGTAATACTGCGAGCCATTTAACTCAAAAAGTAACTCCTCGATTTTCGGTAATGGATATCGGTCGACCAGCAAAACGGGATTTAGAGTTGCCTTATAATCTACACAAACCCTGAGCGCCCCGTCCGGCTTGTTGACGGGAACCAGCGGTGAGGCCCAGTCCGAGCTGTCTACCGGCTCAATGACGCCGGCGGCGAGCATCGCGTCCAGCTCAGCATCCACCCGGTCTCGGGTGGCGAATGCCATCGGCCGCGCGCGGTGGTACACCGGCACTGCCCCCTCTCGCACCCGGAGCGTCGCCTTGCCCCCCGTGAACCTCCCTAGACTGCCGTCGAACAGTTGATTATATCTGCGTAACAGAACTGATATTTCATCACTCAGGCCTCCGTGCTTATCGTTATCTATTCGACCTATGTTGTTACAATTCAGTATGGGAACTTGTATTCCTAACTCACCGAGCCACTGACGGCCCAGCAATGACGTCGTACCTCCTCTGATGACAAACAGTTCTAGCTCCTTTTCGATGTCTCCATATTTCACAACTGGTTTAATTACACCTAACGGAAGTATATTTGATCCGTCATAAAATTTAATACAAAGATTGTTAGGTATGATTTGATCACTTTTGAAATATTTAATGTAGGTAGCCTCACTTATGCAAGAAATAGGCGTTCCCGTATCAATTTCCATTATTATCTCCCGGTCGTTAATACAGATCGGCAAACTCACCGGCTTATAATCTCCCAGATTTAACTGATACAGATCCACACAGTCGTCCCAAGGTAGGTCCGGTTCATCAGACTCCTTCAAGTCAGTGCGGCCGAAATTAACACCTGCGCCTCTTCCTGGTCCGCCCGTCAGCTTGGATCCCGTGCCGGCAGTTCCCGCCAGACACACCCGTCGCAGGTGACCGGGGCGCTTGCACCGGCTGCACACGTAGTCCCGGAACTTACAATTCCCGTAGGTATGACTCGTGGCTCCGCAGGCCCTGCAGTTGGAAAGCACTGACCGTGGCTGTCCCTTCTCCGGCGCTCCAGCCGGCCCGGGCGGCCGGCGCCCATTTCCGTGCCCTCGGTGTACGCGATCTCCGTCACCGCGATTGCTCATGCGCAGCGCATGTACTGCGCTAGCTCCCGCTACCGCTTCCGGCGCCGCCCGTGCCTCCACAGCTGTCGCATCGCGCTCGGCAGCCTCCAGCGAGCTCGCCATCTTCATCGCCTCCGGAAACGTCAAAGTGTCCGCCTCCGAGAAAAGCCGTTGACGAATGACGTCACTCTCTACGCCGCACACAAATTGATCCCGCAAATTCTCGTTTAATACGTCGCCGAATTTGCAATACCGTGCTAACTTTTTCAACTCTGCTATGTACTCGCTCACGTTTTCCTCTGTCCGCTGCCTGCGCTGTCGGAACCGATACCGTTCCGCAAGCACCGATGGTGCCGGCTGTAGATGTCGACGCAGCACGTCCGTCGCCTCCAAATAGGTCAATTCCGCTGGCTTTTTGGGACTGGACAGGTTCGCCAACAGCTCATACGCTTCGTCTCCCATCAGGGATATAAGCGTCGGCAATCTTAAGCTGTCTTCTACGCCATTTACCTTGAAGTAACATTCAAGTCGGTCCGCGTACGACGACCACGCCCCGTCTTTTATATTAAACTCGCTTATTTTGCCGATAGGCATCTTGATTATATCACACGCGGTGTTGTTCAACGTTTTACAATGATAATTCTCGTCGCCACTGGGAAATATTAGGTCAAGGGCGAGCAAAGCGAAAACACTGTTATAGTTAGCACAGATTTATTCCGACTAAAAACCTGACAGCTGGCCGCCGGCGCCTACCCTCGGTTACAATACAAGGTGTACTTTTAATGTACTAATGTGGGTACCGCCATACACTACAGAAACGTTCACCAAGTGAAGCTTGGTGAAGTTCTACCTAGCAGTGGGTAGGTGTTTCAAAGAAAAGAGTTTAAGATAGTATAAGTTAAGATTTAATAAAGAAGCGAAGGAATTTACAAGTCAGACAGAGGGTCGTGAGCTCGGAAGGTGATGGCGATAAAAAAATGTTGGTCCCTTGTTTGGAGACTTAGCTTGAAGAGCTTGGGGCGCCGGTCGCCGCGTAGCTCGACGCGGCTCGTGGCACGTGGAATGTCAGCTGGGCAGTGTAGCGACGAGACAGCTCCGTCCGAGGTTTTCAGGCGTGGTCAGAGTGTAGTCAGCGCGCGTCACGTCGCTGTTGTTGGAGACGTGACCGGAGTACGGTCAACGTGATAGCGAGTAAGGTCCGCACGTCACGACACTGTTGTCAGTATCGTGGCCGTAGTTTAGTAGAGGGTAGGAGCCTGAAATTGCGTCGAAGAACTCCGCATGAGGATCAGTACGGAAGCCGCTCGGCCACGTCGTGTGAGTCCCGAAGAGAAGACGGCAGGTCGGACTAGGCGCCCATTATCTCACATGACGTGGTACCGGCGTTAACACAGTTTTTGATCGGAAGGATCCAAGTTACAGAATGCTTTAAGAGCTTAGAACACAATTATATTAGAAATATAAGTACAGCAAAATAAGTAGAATATAAGTATATGAACCGCACTTGCACTGCGTTTTACAACACAGGTGGCTTGTAAGATAATTCACATTTTAAAAGTATTTCCAGTTTTATCACTCAACGGAACTTACCCGATTGGAGTACGGGGCTACAAGATTATAATTATAAGTTTAAAAAGTTAAGTAAAAAGTAAAGGTTATGTCTGAACGACTTTCACACGGGAGTACCGCTGCACAAATGAGACGAGATTTTTAGTTCGGGTTCTATATATAACCTATTCCTTCTAGAAAGAATATGATATTTACATACCCGAATCTTTTAAAAATCAATTTAATATTTCCGAGGGTTAGAACAATGATTTTTCGCTTAACGAAATGAAAGTGATTGACATTACGTCAATCACCTTCATCTGTCAACTATGTTTATGTCATAGTAGTGACCTTTTTTATTGGTTAAGTTTGGCTTCTAGCTATGTGCCATTTGCCATGTATTGGAAGTCGGTAACGATCATGGAACGTTACATACCCCCTTTTTCAGTTAAGAATTTTTGCTCAAGAAAATTCGCTGACCTCTCTAGCATCCTAGTTATAAAATTGCACCTTCCCCGTCCAGGGCTGAGTCTAATATTTTAACATTAAGTAGGCTCGAGTGCAAAATTAATGTAATCAGGATGCTATGGTCTGAAGTTCCCAATAAGACTTGTGGCGTACTGTGTTAAGAGTCCGGTATCGCTGTATAAATGCTATAGTGGCACCTATACAGACGGCAAGAATACCGGTGGGTTCTTCCTTTTGCTGTTAAGAATGTTAGATACAATACTTAAAAGCAGCAAAATAAAAGAAAAGCTAACAAAATAAGGAACTATTTTGCTAGTTAGTACGTCAAAGAGAGTATAGTAGTGGTATACGAGTATAGGACCATAAGATTGTAGGTAGCGATTTGTAGTCTAGGTGAGCTTAGAGAAGTTATCTGGGTATCGATAGAGTTAAACTATCAGTAAACTATAAGTGTTTAGTTTGCTATAGTTGTGGTGACGACTGACTTGAGTTACCTAGTATGCTAAAGGTTATATTAATTAATATTCGTGTTTTGGGCTTTTTTATGGAGTTCACGAGTACCGCTCCTAGCATTTTAGAGGCTTATTTTTAAAGAGTTTGCAATAACCGCTCTTAGTGTGAAGGCTTTCAGTTTTAGAGTACACTAACCGCCCTATTTCTGATATTTAATAGACATACATAAATAGATATCATATGATATATGTAAATAAAAATATTTCTAAGTATTTTTTTCAAGTCAGGTATTTTTAAATTTTTTTATTTAAATTTTTAGAGTTGCATTATCAAGTTTTAGTTGCAAGATTAACTAGATTTTCTTCAGAGGGAAGCTATAGTGGTAAATTATTTTTTAGTTTGTAGTTAGGATGTAGGTTTTTGCAAGTTTCATTTTCTGTTTCCGTAGTTCCTGCACAGAGTCATCCGAGGAACCACCACGGAGGGCAACCTCATATGCAAGTTCAGCTTTTTGAAGAGACAAAAAGGTATAAATGGGGTACGCCATTTTATATACCTACGTCAAAGAGAGTTTAGAATCTTAGTTTTAAGAGAGATATCGGGTAAGTTTCCGTGAGAGCAAGTTTTACAATAATACAAGTTAGATGTTCCGAGTGTAGGTTGGGTGGTAAGTTTGGTAATTTGAGTTTAAAGAACAAGATTTTAAGATAGGTCGAGTATAAAAGTACTAAATGATTTTAATTATTCTATAATAAAAAAAAAACAAGTAAAAAAATATTATAGTGCGTTTAAGACGCGGACAGAAGGTCGTTACTTCTGTAGGTGTAACCTTTGTCTTCCTTAGTCGCCTCTTACGACATGCATGGAAGCTACAGCTGGGTATTCTAACAAATAAGTCCCCGCACCAGCACAGGCTATATTTACCCCTCAGCCTACAGACAGACACAAGGTTACAAAGAAGGAGCCGTGAATATACCACGCCAGAGAGATCAACACCTTTTTAATCAACCTTCCTGCTTAATACCTGGGCGCCACTGAAACGTTCACCAAGTGAAGCTTGGTGAAGTTCTACCTAGCAGTGGGTAGGTGTTTCAAAGAAAAGAGTTTAAGATAGTATAAGTTAAGATTTAATAAAGAAGCGAAGGAATTTACAAGTCAGACAGAGGGTCGTGAGCTCGGAAGGTGATGGCGATAAAAAAATGTTGGTCCCTTGTTTGGAGACTTAGCTTGAAGAGCTTGGGGCGCCGGTCGCCGCGTAGCTCGACGCGGCTCGTGGCACGTGGAATGTCAGCTGGGCAGTGTAGCGACGAGACAGCTCCGTCCGAGGTTTTCAGGCGTGGTCAGAGTGTAGTCAGCGCGCGTCACGTCGCTGTTGTTGGAGACGTGACCGGAGTACGGTCAACGTGGTAGCGAGTAAGGTCCGCACGTCACGACACTGTTGTCAGTATCGTGGCCGTAGTTTAGTAGAGGGTAGGAGCCTGAAATTGCGTCGAAGAACTCCGCATGAGGATCAGTACGGAAGCCGCTCGGCCACGTCGTGTGAGTCCCGAAGAGAAGACGGCAGGTCGGACTAGGCGCCCATTATCTCACATGACGTGGTACCGGCGTTAACACAGTTTTTGATCGGAAGGATCCAAGTTACAGAATGCTTTAAGAGCTTAGAACACAATTATATTAGAAATATAAGTACAGCAAAATAAGTAGAATATAAGTATATGAACCGCACTTGCACTGCGTTTTACAACACAGGTGGCTTGTAAGATAATTCACATTTTAAAAGTATTTCCAGTTTTATCACTCAACGGAACTTACCCGATTGGAGTACGGGGCTACAAGATTATAATTATAAGTTTAAAAAGTTAAGTAAAAAGTAAAGGTTATGTCTGAACGACTTTCACACGGGAGTACCGCTGCACAAATGAGACGAGATTTTTAGTTCGGGTTCTATATATAACCTATTCCTTCTAGAAAGAATATGATATTTACATACCCGAATCTTTTAAAAATCAATTTAATATTTCCGAGGGTTAGAACAATGATTTTTCGCTTAACGAAATGAAAGTGATTGACATTACGTCAATCACCTTCATCTGTCAACTATGTTTATGTCATAGTAGTGACCTTTTTTATTGGTTAAGTTTGGCTTCTAGCTATGTGCCATTTGCCATGTATTGGAAGTCGGTAACGATCATGGAACGTTACACGGGTTTTAATGAAATTTTATAAGAAGATAGGCTACTCTTCTTCTTTTTGTTTGATTTAAAATTGATGTTTTCTGTAAGATATCAGGTGAAACCGCAGGGCGGTGGTATTGTCTAATATATTTCATTGTAATATTCCGTCAAAACATCCATTTCAATTTAAATCTCGCTTCTTTCTTCACCTCGCTAAATAGCAGTTGGAATAGTTTAAACTGATTGCCAGCTGTCAAACCGCGTTGTATCGAATCAGTCGATTTTATCGATCTAACGGCGTTAACCCAAATATCGGATTATGGAGTAGACTAAACATTTTAGCAGTGGTTTATACAAGACTATAATAAGATCATTGTGCGCAGGTGCACAATGCAATGACGGCTCGATGGCAGCATGCCACGGCACATTGACACATTTGTATTGGACACAACACAATGCAGGTGTTAGGTACTTCTGTACTAATGCTAATTATTTTGCCGAAAATTATAATAATAAATATCTAGGGCATTATTGCACACATGGTCATCTGACCCCAAACTAAGCAAAGTTTGTAATATGGCTGCCACAGACTAATATACATACATATATATTTTTAAATACATACTTAAATAGATATTAACACCCAGACATAGAACAAACACAAATGTTCATCACACAAATGTTTGTCCTAGGTGGGAATCGAACCCACGCCCCCAAGCACAGAAGGCAGGATCACTACCAACTAAGCTAACGGGGGTGTGTGTAAAATTAAATAATCATAAATTGTTAAGGTTGTGTTCCAAAACAGGCAAATTTCACCCGATGAGAGATGAGTGGAAATTAATCGCCGCTGCTCTCAAAACACCTCGTGGAATTTTTACCTGGTGATTTGGAACTCTTCCGAAAGGGGAACATTTCAACAGTTGAAATAATTCATCCTGGCAAAATCAAAGTTCACCAGCTGAACTCAGAGTTTTCTTTTTCTTCGTGACTTCTGCGGTATTGCCGCAATTTTGACAATGTCTTGTGTAGGCTCAGGGAGACATTCATCATACAATGAATTCATCAATTTTGGCTCAGTAGTCTTTGAACCAGCTTTAATAATACGAATAATATTGTTCGAGCGCCTGTTGATTTGGCAATAGCAATAATTTTGTTAGGGCGCTTACTAATTTTGTAGTCGGTTTTTATATGTATTGCAAATTATTTTTTGAAGCAGTTAAGGTTGTTTTGATATGACAAAATGTCTTATATATTATTATCCTTGACAAGGCCTTATCCTTCATCATTATCATCATCAGCCATAAGACGTCCACTGCTGAACATAGGCCTCCCCCTTTAGCCTCCACACTGAACGACATCCAGCCATCTGCATCCACTGGATGCCCACGGCTCTCACGATGTCGTCGGTCCATCTAGTGGGAGGCCTACCTACGTTGCGTCTTCCGGTTCGTGGTCTCCACTCGAGAACCTTTCTTCCCCATCGGTTATCGGTTCTTCGAGCGATGTGGCCTGCCCATTGCCAATTCAACTTGCAAATTTAAATAGCTATGTCGGTGACTCTGTGGTACTTATCCTTCCTCTGGAGATGGAGGGACGAACTGGACTCCTACTTGAAGGACTAGACTCATATTGCCCAAAACAGAGAGGAATGGAACGAGGGAAGGATGGTCTTTGCCCTGCAGTGGAACCAAAAATATACTTAAGTAAATATTTCTGGGCCCATACCGAGTAACACCACATCGGACAGAGTAGCAATTCTTAATATCATTCTCACACCGTATTAACATTATTTGTTGTTAATTTTGGCATCAATTAGGCATTAAATTTATTAGTTGATCTCAGCTCGACTGATGCGACCATATCATTAATCTTGCTTTAACACAATTACTGTACATTATACACTGGCTGAGATTGATAGAAATTGTGATTGCGATATCTCGTTGTGAACAAGTTCAAGGGGGCTCGTGGGGGCTACCACAACCTCAAATACATTCTTATAATAATCTTACATTGAGTTATGTCTCGCTCTCTCGGATAATGAGAGAGCAAGACATAATTCAAAATGTTTTTAGTTATGGTAGCCCACCAGTTATAAAACCTAAAGTAAAAGTATTTATTTCAGCTGCAATAGAAATTTGAAATGCAAAATAAAAACCATGAATTCTGATCACTTTTTTTTTTTTGTTTTTGAACGTAAGACTGTAGCAGGTTCAAGATAATACTTCAGTGAAATATTAAAAGAAAATGTTTTCGTTCACGATTTTACAAGGTTATTGCAGTAGTCAGAGCAAATAAACGAAAGGAAATAGTCTAAGTGTTTTATTGCTTGTTACAGCTGAGCTGCACTAATGTACTGCACAGAATCAGTGATAGCTGGTTACCTAAGTTTTATTTATATAGGTCGAGATAGTTACTAACAATAATACACATTTACACAATTTTTTTTAAATGTAGAATAGGCTTGCGCTTGGCTGCCAACTCGCCTGATGCTAAGCGATGATGCGGCCTACGGTAGATCACGCTTGCCTAGAAGAAACCGAATTATAATTATAACCGCTTGTATTAGTGAAAACTTCTTTTCGGCTTTTGTGTAACTATTTAGCCTATATCTACCTTGTTTGTTAGCAGCTGTTTGTTTTCCATTTAAAATAAAATAATACATTTTCAATAATTAATTTGTGATACCTAGGTCCTGGTTTCCCCGGTGCCTCCCTTGGGAGACAAAGAGATTCTGCTAGCGAAGATTCAGCTGTTTTATCGTCACCGCAAGATTTTGCCGCATTATTAGCGTGAAGCAGATCTATTTCGTTTTGTCTAGAAATTTAGGAAGATTTATAATGACCAGTACTTACGCACGAATTTATTTTATGAGCGAAGTTGAGTAGCGTCTTATCAAACTAAATCTTCTTTAATACCGACATGACGTTGTATTACTCAATTTTTAGTTCCGAGCCAAACTAATAAACGCTAGTTTTTGTTCCGTGTCCTATATTTATGATGCGAACATTTTGTAGCGCTTAATCGCTCGTCGCAAAATTCATCCGGCTCGCGGTTTTGACTATGAAAATAATACATGAGTCTGCTACAATATAATAAAATAGTTTTATTTTTATAATCAGAATTGTTTAGATAATAGCCATGTAAGATACTCGTAAATATAACATTATGTTTTAATTCCAAGAAGAAAATCCATATCATAGCTGGCGGAAGGTTAATTACTTACTAATAGTGAACATCAAAGGTTCACCAATGATTCTGACCTACCTCATCATCATCAGAATATGTCGTACACAAAACGCAATTGGACTAAGGCTTAGAAAACGTCACTTTACTTAAACGTGTTGAACTTTAACTTTTCTTTACTTTAATTTTTACTTGATCAACGTGTTCCATCCTCGGCCACACCGTCACTTACCATCAGGCGAGTTGGTGGCCAAACGTATATCTATTCTATATAAAAAACTTTTGTTTTTAAGTATAGCTTTCGCTATTCGTAGCGTAGCCACAATTAACCTTTGCCGATACGCGATCTCCACTCTAGATTCCGTTTACCTCATTATTTATTGGTTTTCTATGACTAACCTATTAGCCTTTCAGCTTGCTCATCTTCTGTGTCAAATAATTTAAATCCTAATCCCTATCATCTAACCCTACGTCCCTATATTTCTCGCCGATAGTAATCTGCGCCGTCCTAATTTATAGTAGGTGTAGGTGTATGAATCAGATTTGTAGAACAATGTGTTTGTCGCGACACATTTAGAGTAGTCAGGGTCTGTGCTGACGTCAAGTGGCGACCTCTCTCATAAACAGCGGTTTATTATTGGTTGCAATTGTGAAAATATACGAGCCGGTTTGTGTGCTTGGACAGCCGGTACAGTGCTGAGAGGTGGACTGGCGTTCGCTAGAGGCTTTGCTCCTGTGCTTTATTAGTTACGTATATTTAAAAACTGTTTTAAAGTTGAATTTCTAGTGTAATTCCGCTTCTACGTCGCTTCAAGTACAATAAGGAATTTGTGATAAATATTTGTTCAAATTCAACATTAAAACAGTTTTGAAAATGGACTTCCGCAAAGTAACGCCTGATTCAATCAACTATTTTACGTATATTTGTAAAGTACTACTTTTGTGCAATAAAAGTTATTAATTCTATTCTGCCTTCGATAAACTATAGTTTTAATAAACCCGATACAAAGAGAGGGGTGTTATAAGTTTAACGAATGTGTCTGTCTGTGGTATCGTAGCTGTCAAACGGATTTGGTTTGATCTGCCAGGCTGGCATGCGCACCGCGTCAAAATTTTGTCAACTCTTTTTATCGTTCCATAGTGAGACAGGCGTATGTGAAACCGTAGGCACCTTGTTGCGTTCTCGCTCGACAGTGACGACAAGATTTTGTCGCGGTGCGCATGCTAGCTATGCTGGAAAGGTGACTTGGTCGACAGTGTTATGAGGTATATTGTACTATTATGTATTCTGTGGATATGATTTCAGATAATTCGTTCAGTCGTTTGGAGATTATCAGCTCTTTTAGAGGAGTTAAAAAATATTGAGTACTCATTGTGGTAAAAGCGGGAGATTTTTCACTAAAAGTAGTCCTTAGAATAAATACCTAATTCTAAGCTTTAGCATATGTGTTTGTTACACATATGGCTTTAGTCAGAAAATAAATCAGATCACGCAAACCTTACAAAACAAACAATTAGACTACAATACGCGAGCGTAGTGTTTTTTCGGGGAAATGCAAGTTGTATAAATATAATTTTTCATTTTTAAATTATAGGCCCTGAACCTCTAAAAATTTGGCCTCTATACCTTAGCAAATAAAGGCCAAGTTTTTGGGGTTAACTTAATGCGCTGCGTTACGAGCGTTTGTAGTTATGGAATCAGGGCCCAGGTGCACTTATCCACACTACTTGGAGGAGGCAAGAGCCCTCATCGTACGTCCTTGCTCCGACACGATTAACTAAGTATACGACAACAAATACACACATACAAATACCTATTCTATAAACCATAATACTGTGAGAAAAATGCGTCATTAGATAGAGTTGGTCTACTAGCTACCGTTTACTGTGACGGGGGCATTAACTGTTGATGGATTTTAAATTCTTGCTTTGTTTTAACGAGTGTGTTGATGGACGGTCGTGTTACGTAGCACGGTAGATTTCGGACACAGACTAGGTAAGGTAGGTAAGCTAAGCTATTAAGAAAGTCTTTGCTTTCGGACAAAAAATAAAGTCAAAGACTTTGTGTAACTGCTCTTGCTTGGAAAGGGTCTCCGAAATAAAATATCTGGGTATTGTAATTGACTCCCGAGTTTCTTTATGATCGTCACATGGCAGCTTGTATAGCCACAGAATATAGTAGCATAAAGTGTACAAGCAAGTTAACACTTGACAATGAATATAAATATCGCACCCCACAACTAGTATAGTCTTAACTCAAAATAAACGATTTCGAGATATCGCGATTTGAATATTTAAAAAATCATACTGTCTGAAATATCCATTATCGTGCCCAAACTTAAATGACAGTTTAAGGGTATGTTATCTGGCTTTATTTATTTTCTATTCTAACGAGAATTAAATGAATATCTTTAGAGTTATGAATATTTTTTCATTAACACTTTGAGTAACGACTATATTGCCTGCTTGTAGAGATACAATTTTGAAATAAGACTTAAGTACTTGTTTTTTTTGTTAAACTCTTTTGCATATTGATGGTATTAAATTGGTTTGAGACTTTATTGATGAATTTTTGCTGTTCATATTCTACTTATTTATTGAGTAATAACTCCAAAGTACCAATCATCATCATCATCATCATCATCAGCCATATGACATGCACTGCTGAACATAGGCCTCCCCCTTTAACTTCCACACTGCACGACAACCTGCCATCGGCATCCACTGGATGCCCGCGACTCTCACGATATCGTCGGTCCATCTAGTGGGAGGCCTACCTACACTGCGTCTTCCGGTTCGTGGTCTCCACTTAATTACCTTTCTTCCCCATCGGTTATCGGTTCTTCGAGCGATGTGGCCTGCCCATTGCCACTTCAACTTGCAAATTTTTACAGCTATGTCGACGACTCTGGTTCTTTGGCGAATATCCACGTTTCGGATTCTATCGCGCAAAGAAACTCCGAGCATACCTCTCTCCATTGCCCGTTATGTGACTCTGAGTTTCTCCAAAAGGCCAACAGTTAAGGACCACGTCTCAGTACCATATGTCATCACTGGCAACACACATTGGTCAAAGACCCTTGTCTTTAGGCACTGTGCTATCTTGGACGAGAAGATTTCACGCAATTTCCGGAACGCTGCCCATCCGAGTTGGATTCTTCGGGCGACCTCTTTGCCTAAGTTGGACTTACCTAACTGAACAATCTGTCCAAGATAGGTGTAATGGTCAACAACTTCGAGAGTATCGTTCCCAACAACTACCGGTACGGGTACAACATGGACATTGGACATGATTTTTGTCTTATCCGTGTTCATTTTAAGACCCACCTGTTGGGAAAGGCTGCTGAGGTCACTGAACATTGTATGTAGGTCCTCCAGTGACTCTGCTATGATAACTAAATCATCGGTAAAACGAAGGTGAGTGCTGTATTCGCCATTAATGTTGATGCCCAATCCGTTCCATTCCAAAAGCTTGAAAACGTCCTCCAATGCGTTCGTGAACAGTTTTGGAGAGGTAACCTCTTCCTGTCTCATGCCTTTCTGCAATTGGATTCCGTGCTCTCGTCCTGTAATCGGATGGACATGGTGGCGTTTCTATACAAACACTTCAGCACTTCGATATACCTATAGTCGATATGACAATGCTGGAGGGACTGCAATACTGCCCAGTCTCGATTGAATCGAAGGCTTTTTAATAGTCCACGAACGCTAGGCATAATGGCTGATTATACTTCTCAGTCTTCTGTATAATCTGGCGGAGCGTGTGTATGTGGTCTATGGTGCTCCAGCCTATACGGAAACCGGCTTGTTCGAGAGGCTGGAAGTCATCAAACCTGTTTTCGAGACGGTTTGTAATGACTCTGGAGAACAACTTGTACACATGGCTCAGGAGTGAGATGGATCTATAATTCTTCAATAAGGTGTTGTCACCTTTTTTGAAGAAGAGCACCACCACACTCCTGTTCCATGCTACAGGCGTAGTACCTTCGAGTATGACGGAATTAAACAACTTCTGGAGGACTAAAAGTACCGGTTTTCCACCTGCTCTCAGTAGTTCTGTCGTGATTCCGTCATCACCCGGCGCCTTGTTGTTCTTAAACTGTTTCAGAACCATTCTAATCTCGTACAAGCTGATGTCTGGAATGTCTTCAGTGTAATGTCAGGTCAGTTTAGCTCTCTTGTCCTGAGCTGTACTGACAATGGGCTGTCGTGTCGAGGTGTACAACTGTCCGTAAAAACTCTCGAGCTCTCTCAGAATCTCCGGCTTTGATGAAATGATACCGCCATCCTCGATCTTCAGTTTCGTCATTTGGCTATTTCCAATAGACGAATTCTTTGCGAATTTTTTCGAGCCTTGGTTCCGCTCAATTGCGTCCCTAATACATTTTGTATTATAGGAACGCAGATCGTGTCGCACCGATTTCGAGATTCGTCTATTAAGTTTGCCTTATTCCGTAGTAAAGTACCAATAACCTAATACAATAATATTAGGTTTTTGGCACATTAATAATTATAATACTTAGGAACATAATCAATATCTCATAATAACAAGAAGAATATCTTATCTATATTTTCTTGAGGTGTAAAAATAATAATTTCCTAATAATAATATTGCAAGTTTATGTTTTTTTTATTTATGCTAGTTTATTTATATCTCTTCATTGCGATTTTGGCCTGCAATGTTTCTGTAAACAAATGTATTTTTAGCAAACATGAACAATTAATACAGTTGCATTTATAAATAAACAATACCACGAGAACCTCACAGGATACTCTGAACTGGTCATAAAGTATTAACTCAAAAAAACTGACGGCATTATAGTCTTAAGTCAAATCATTTTTCATTATAATCAGAAAAAATTAATTATTGTCAAGCAATATAGTCTTAACTTGTAATAAAACCTAATTGCCTTATTTTATGTCCAGGCAAAAAAGTCGCATGTTAGAAATGGATCTATATAGACTACTCACCTGCAACGTTTTTGTATCCGATGCTAACACTCACAATGTCTTATGTTCGAATGTGACAGGTTGCATACGTCAGCCGTATGCGTTTGTTGAGTTGCGACCGATTAGGCGAAGATGAGATTGTGCTACTTGGTAAAAGAATGAACGTATTGAATGGTCAATAAAGAGTTTTTGTGCCATCTTTCAGTGATAATCGGAGGTATAAATGTAACGGTCTTACCAGTTTGTAGAGAAAAAAATCTACTTTTTGATGGCATACTTAACTCAAAAATGCAAAATTTTGAGTTAAGACTATATTAGTTGTGACGTGCGATATATTGCTGCCCCGGTGGCTCAGTTGGTAGTGAACCTACTTTCTGCGCTTGGGGGCGTGGGTTCGATTCCCATCTAGGACAAACATTTGTGTGATGAACATTTGTGTTTGTTCTATGTCTGGGTGTTAATATCTATTTAAGTATGTATTTAAAAATATATATGTATGTATATCAGTCTCTGGCAGCCATATTACAAGCTTTGCTTAGTTTGGGGTCAGATGACCATGTGTGCAATAATGTCCCACATATTTATTTATTTATTGAATATAAAAAACGCAATAAGTGCCTTTTAAAATTTGAACGTTGCCCACGATTTCCCGTCATCAGATCCTGACTTGATGACAATGGGATGAAATTGGAAGTATACCACCCTACCGAACAAAAAAAAAATTTAAATTGGTTAACAGATGACGGAGAAATCGGTGAACATACATAAAAAAATACAATGGAACATAAAACCGTCCCCCTTTTTTGAAGTCGCTCAAAAAGAAACTATATCCATGCTAAATATTCCAGTCTGTTCAGCCGTGTTGGAATATAAGCAACAAAAGCAAAACACTAAAATATAATGTACATTTAAATCAAGCGGATGCCTAGTTGAGTAGTGATTTCCGTTTGTTTGAAAGGATTTCCTCCACTTTCCGTAACTATCGTCTGCAAACAAGATATTCCCGTTCAAAGTCTATTTCGATCGTGTTTTCTCAAAGAACTTGAACTTGGCTCGCGTTGTTGACTATGTGTTGAATGACATGGAACTGTTGGCGAGAAAATAATACTTACTGGAACGAGATAATTGTACCGTTAATTATTAATAAATTGTATCGTTCTCCTAAATTAATGATTTCTAATCAATATAACAAATAATTTGAATAAATAAATATTTTAGTATTCCATTTTATACACATTCCATAGTAATTATATTTTATACTAGTTTTTTTTGCCCGCAACTTACGTACGCGTAGATTTTCATATAAACCTTCAATCCTTTTTTCTTTCAGGAGTATTACATTCTCTTAGTTCCACGGGTTTAAGAGATGTGCGTGAACAAACAAACAAAAATTCTAAAATCTGCCTTAACACGTTCAGCTAATTATTTTAAGACGCCCTGTGTTTTTTTTTTTGTTATCTCGCAATTACAGATTGTTTTATCTCTACGTTTTTATTATATGTATAGATATAGATTCAACAGGTCAACTCTTGGTGTTAGTTTTGGCCCCACCAATGCCTAACAATGGTCAGTAACAAATGACTGGGATAGACCCGAGAATGTTTTAAAATAATTATATTAATATCGAGTTATATTAATTTTAAAGTAGCGAGTCTGTCAATTTTCTATAGGATTCATTTCGGAGAATGTGTATCAGAGCTACACGACCTTATCCTACCATCCCCTTTCTACTACAGGACAAGTAGGAAATCGGCCCGAACGTTGTGGACTTTCCTTGGATACGTTCCAAACGTTTCGATTCTACGTTTCTAATCCGTACGGCGAAGGATTGGAACAACCTGCCGGCTTACTTGTTTCATGAGATATATAATCTGGGCCTTTTCAAGGCCAGAGTAAAAAAAAAACAGGCATAATCCATTGTTGTTTTATCTGCACCACCTGATTTTGCGTATCTGAAACCATTTATATATTTTATCTTCGAATAGCAGGGCCCTGCGGTTTCACTTGCTATCCTACAGCACCATGATCTTTACCTCTTTATAAGCCATCTCCAAATTTTATCTAAATCCCTTTAGCCGTTATGGAGTTGAATGCGGACAAACATACACACTTGCAAAAACTCACATTTATAATATCGTCTTGTGTTTTTGTTCCATCTTCTCTAATCTATATTTCCTTCCTTTAGTTCTATCCAGTGCTTTATCTAGGTTTGTCAACTCAGTCGATCAGAAATCCCGGAGGTGAAATAAGAAATCTCTCATATATTTATTTAAAGTAATATTTTTAACACTGCGAGCACCTTGCAATGCTTTTTGATTAGTGACGATGATATTATGAAATTTACAAGTGTATTTTAAATTTGTGCACACTTGTATTTCTGATTAGGTATATAATATGCTTCATTCAACCAATTTCGACTTCTTGACCAAAGTTCATTTACTACGCATAATTATGAATGGATACAGCAAATGCAACAAGTGTTTTTATTACTGGCCCAATTCATCTACACATTTGTTAAGATATCAACCGAACTTCCTTCCGAGTCTTTGTTCTGGAGAATTTCGGAATTCCGGTAGAGTTGGCAACCTTCTATCCTAACACATCTGGCATTACCCTCATCAAAGTGAGTTCCCGAAATCTCGGTGTTCTTATTGACCGCGTCTGCGTACAGTCTGACATTGAATGCGTGTTTGTGGTTTGTGGACAGTGCACCGCCTCTTCAAAGAGAAACTACGTTTTGATGTGCTATTAACTGGTGTGTACATTGTCTTTTATAGCGCAATGCGGTTGAGTTTTCAACATACGGATTGGTAATTTCGTACGTTTGTCTGTGTACAATGTAAATGTTAATGAGGTTTTTGTAAATCTAAATGGAGTTTATTGCTATTTTACTATCAGTTATTATTTTGGTAGATGGGCCCCTTTTTACCCGACTGCGCAAGGGTTATGTTTTTCGGTGTATATGTATTGTATGAGGTTTCTTTGGTACGCCCTACAGCCTAAAGGGCTTAATGGATTTTGGTGTATATGTCAGGTGTCATTTGAACCATTTTAATAGTGGGAGTAATATAGGGTAGGTATAAGAATTCTAGATGGCGTCCGCGAAAAATAATTAGAAGGAAATATAAAAAGTTAACTTAGCGAAATAGGTCAATATTACCATGTAGAGCTCAATGAGCAGATTTTTTTGCTTTTCAGTTACCTACTATTTATACTATGTCGTCGGGTTATATTTTTTTTATAATTTTTATTTGATCATATTTACTCGTTCACCTAATAATTTGAAGTGGACATGGTGGAAGGTGGACCACGTAAACCTAGATCTTATAAAGACCGTCACATAGATTAGAAACCATTTGGATATGCCTACGAAGTCTGATCGAAGAAATTGGTCTGTACAGCTACTGTTATGTATTCTATAACATCGGCGTATCTACAGTGCAAGTACCGTTCTTTATCGATCGACAAATTAGACAGTTAAATCTTCAAATTCGATAAAATGGCATTTGATCCGTACTCGCTATGATCGATTCTATGGCATTTTACCGAATTTGTCGATCGATAAAGAACGGTACTTGCACTGCTATTTAGATAGAATCAGAGGTAGTTACAGCTCACCCCGGAAAGTTTTGTGCATTTACACAAAAACACGCTTTTATTTAAATGCTTTACTTTGAAGTTTTGGTGGCTATTTTGTAGGTATTGTATTGTCACCAGAAATAAAGAAGTACGTAAAATTTCAGCAAAATCGGTTTGTAAGAACTGGTTCAGCTTGCAAGTTTTGAAGTAAAAACTTATTTAGCTGCGTTGATCGATTTTTGGTAGGGGCAAAAGTTATGGGTGCGCGTCACCGACATGCTATTGTGACCACGTCACCAATATGCTAATGAGAAGTGTTACGCCATACTGAGTCTTAAGTTTTCACCTCTGTCGGTAGTCCCGATGACTACCTTTTTTATAAAGTTTTTTTTAGGTTTGTGTTTGACCTCCACCTCGCCTGATGGAGCACGCTTGCCTAGAAGAACCGATTCATTCGCGATTTGAAGACACTCATACCTAAACAAACCAGAATTGACGTAATCAAACTAATAAATATTGCAAGTTAAATTAAAGCTTGTAAAAATATCCTTAATGAAGTAGGTAGTAGGTACTAAAATCCAAAAAAAGTTCGTAAAGAAAAAAGCTAAATATTTTACGCAGGGAGATAGACTATCCTTCGTATGCATAAACGTTTGGTAAGCTAATCTATGTTACAGAGGTAGTGTGTCAATTTCCTGCAGAAGTTCGATGCGTGAAAGTGAGGCCAACATTTTTATAGAACTTATTAGCTTATCGAGAGTTTGTGCATAAGAGGGTAAATAGTTAGCTGTAGTTAGATTAGTTATTTATGTATGATCCTACACGTACGTTTTAATTGTATTTGTGATCATCATCTGTGGCCCTAGTACGAGCACTTGCGAAAAAGTATTCGTTCCGTAAACGATAGCAAAATGTATGAAAAATTGAACAGCGCCTCTATCGGACATAAAGGGAAACTGAATGTTTCATACATTTGCTATCGTTTACGGAACGAATAGTTTTTCGAAAATTCTCGTACTAGCCCCACTGTTTACTATGTACTCTAGATATAAACGGTCCAGGAAAACCGTAAACAGTCGGACCAAGGTGATATATTTGTGAGAAATATGATTTATCACCACGCTCGGTTTTCCTCAATGTACCTCGGATAAATCTCAAGCTGGGTATGATTTAGTAAAATTACTATTTATTCAATTAGGTGTGTTTTATTTACGTATTTCCGGTTATACTTCACATTAAGTTATGCTTTGGGTGTCTGTTATTCTAGATATCTATAATTTTCAATAGATCTACTTATTTTTTACATAATAATATCATAATTTATATATCATCATAATTTCAGCCATAGCACACCCACTGCTGGGCATAGGCCACCCCCATCGATTTCCAATAGGGCCGGCTGGAAGCGGCCTGCATCTAGCGTTTTCCTGCAATCTCTTTTAGATTGTCTGTCTATCTTATGGGTAGACGTCCTACGCTGCGCTCACCAATTCGTGGTTTCCATTAGAGAACCTTTCGGCCCCATCGGCCATTTGTTCTGCGTGCTATGTGTCACTGGGTACTGGGCAGGGTACAACTTGCTAATCCGGTGGGCTATGTCAATAACATTCGTTCATATACTGATTTGCTCACTTCTGATTCGATCTCGTAGAGAAACCCTGAGCATAGCCCTCTCCATAGCTCGTTGTGCGATTTTGAGCTCACTAATGAGGCGCATAGTGAGAGACCACGTTTCAGTTCCGAATCTAAATATAATACTGATTATTGTGTGCGTATAGCAGTCATGTAGCGCGGCGCAAGCGCTCTGAATTGAATAATAGCTTGCGACAGCTACAATTTGCTCTATTTATAGCAAAGCAATATGGATGTCTTGTGAGTAGAGTCACCAGAAAATATACCTTGTTAGATTCTGATACTCATATACTCAGACAAAATAGAACTTATTAACGGAATACATCTTCCAACACCTCATCACTACCAACTAATATGATGAATGTAGTATATAATAATAGATTTGATCTTATGACAATAAATAATATCTTATCTTATTGATACCTGTATAACACTGAAAATAATAGTTTTTCAAAAGCTGTCCAAAAACTATCGATTTATCGATAAGGAGCACTATTTGATAAGCTTTTTCCGCACCCAATCAATTCCCGGTCAGCACAATAAAGTGTATTTATCTATCATCCATACGGTTTCATTACCAATTCTTAAATTTTTCCGGATTCTTTTCCGGGATAAAAGTTAAATCAATCGTTATAAGATAAAGATACCTACTTACTTGTTTTGACGTTATCATATTTTTATTCGATATTTCGGCTTCTTCCAGGCCACTTACACACGACAAGAATAAAATAAATTGTCAAAGCGTAGGTAGAAGCCCGGTCAGATTTTCAACTAAATATTTTTGCTTAAGCTCACGATAAATCACAGTAGTGCGACAGATAATAACATGATTGCGTATAAAATCAATCTAAACGTTTCATCTAGGTATTTCACTTCAAAACATTGCTTGGCCTCCTAGGATATACGACTTTCGTTTTTTTCTCTGGGACATTATCTGGGACATTATTGCACACATGGTCATCTGACCCCAAACTAAGCAAAGCTTGTAATATGGCAGCCAGAGACTGATATACATACATATATATTTTTAAATACATACTTAAATAGATATTTACTTGAGCTGATATCTTTTTGTAGAACTGCATAAAGATCTAACCGAACACTCGACAAGAAATTCAATAAAACTTTGCGCAAATTCTAACAATTAACTAATTATCTACTTCTTGGAAGAGTAACTCGTAATATCGTAGTATACTCGTATTTTTTTTTGTCTCCCAGTATTGAAATTCGTTTTAATTCAAATTCAAAATATTTTATTTAGGACAACTTTAAAATCCATTGGGTTAGTACTAACAAAACTTAAAACTATTGTTAGATATAGACAAAAATATAGACTTATAATTAACAAAATTGTAGTTAAGTATAACAAAATCACGGACCCCGATGTCCGTGGAGATGCTTTTATTTTTTTAATAATCTTGTATTTTATCTATAGCCAAAAATATAGACAGACAGATCACTGCATCGACATTAAAATGTAGAGCGACAAATTCCGTACATACGAGTATTTTATTATAAATCTGAATGAATTATTGCACGTACTTGCAATGTTGTATCCGATTCTCGTCTCAACAAAGCCTTGTCAACTCCTAGAAGCATCTGGACTATCCACAATTAAATAACAACAGCGGACAATAACATCCTCTCTGGAAATATACCGTCTTGCATAAAGGCAATTACTGGATCTCCTGCGAAGTCCTGTGGCGTAGGAACTGTTGTTTGTTCTGTGGTGTTTTGTGCTAAATATAGCACTTTATCTCGCATGTGGTCACTGTTGAATAATCTGCGGAGGATGAGGCGAGCCCCCGGGCTGCAGACGTAGGTGGCAAAGAGTAGGAGATAGACAGGTCATCCCTGCGAGATGTGGGATGATCTTTCACCCGAAGGTGCTCTGATGGCTTACAATGATCTATTCAGTTGTTTACGACCGGCATCATGCTGAGTTGGAGCCGGTTTGTGACAAAAAAAATAACCTCTAGTTTTGTTTAATTATTATTGTTTTAATTTCTATTGTAATACATTGTTTTTTTGCCACAAATAAATTATGTCTATTCGTAGTTCGTAGTATACCTCCTTTCGGATTTGGTCCATTAATTCTTATATCCACGCAAATGGTAGATTTTTGCTCCATTTTTAGAACCCGCTACTTACGTGCTTATAGTTTTTTTTTTATGAAAAAGGCGAGCAATATAAATGGGGATGTTTTTGTTATACTCTGTAATATTTTTATAGGTCTAAAATTGTGTCATGATTTTCCTAAATCATATTGAAATGAAAAAGAGACCGCTAAACCTAACGCCCACTGGACAGGTGCATAAAAGTTTTAGTTGGCAACTCATTTTGGTTTATTCAAACACTGATTCAAAATTGTCTCGACGCGTCGCGCCTCTACATGAGAAAAAAATTGCCTTTCTACTGCCGCTAGTACGCCGCGACATCGTCACATCACTTTTAGAGTCAAAGTTAAGCCAAAATTGTTTTAGAGATGTCGGGTTAGAGAATTGTACACCAAAGTTTACGCCATTATCTAACAGTTGCTCATCTAGACACTAGCGATCAATACTTACCAGTATACTTAACTTACAAATTTTACGCAAAACTTCAACCAAGATGACATTCTTTAAAGGACTCGAAACTGCGTTTTAGCTCCAAGCGCTCTACTTGCTAAGCTACGGTCACTTTCCTGTCGGTTTCCAAACTCTTGACTTTTAGCTGTCTTTGCAACAAGCTTTGTAATCTATAAAATGTGATTATAATCCGAAACACTGAGATAAAAATGAATAGGACGGAACTTAAGTGGTACAACTGGGCAGGACACATGGTCAGACGTATAATGATGGGAGGTGGTGTACAGGAGAAACCGCGTGGTGGCCGAGAGTGGCTGTGGTAGATGAGGACTCACGACATCAAAAGTATACTGTCGGAAAGGAGTGGATGTGACTAGCGAGAAACCGGGGAGAGTGATGTAAACAAAGGGAGGCTTAACCCAGCAGTGGGTCACTCAGGACTGATGATGATGATTTAAATAATTGTCTATAACATAAAGAAAATATTCAGCCTCTAAGGGTGGAAAATTAGGAAATTAATCCCGTTCATTAAACTTCCTTTTAACTTTTATTTGTAACATAGACACAATATCAAACAAAAAAAAACTTTAACAATAAACGTTTCTGATTTTTTTATCACACTTACACCTACACACACGCACACACACCGCTTAACATACTCAACCCCACACACACGCACGCACAAACAACACATCAATATTTATGAATTTTTATTACTTATCACTAAAAACTGCTACTCTTGGTAATACTATCGGCACGTAATTGAGTTTTCTATGTAAATATTTAAAACTAGTAAGTTCCATTTCTGTACCTATATTTTACCGCACAGTATACTATGTAGTAATCAAAACTGGCATGGCCCCTGCGATACAGGAGCAGGGTCCACAAGCACTCTGAATAACCTTGTATCTACATCACATTATCAGCCATCAATTTCCACTGCTGAACAAAGGCCTCCCTCTCAGAGGGATGTTGCCATAATCCCCACGTTTGACAGGCGGCTTGGGATCGCTGTACGTTCACCGTGTACTAGGACGCTGCTGCCCATCCTCCGGTGGTTCTGGTCGCAGTTTTAGGACATCCCCGGGTCCATGTATCTACATAATGTTTTAAAATATAAGGTTTCATGTAATTAGTTATCTATAGCAATTAACCATTTTTGTATTGTTTTGTTAGTTAGGCATTTCTTATCTGCAGTTATCCCATCTTTGTCACCCTACACTCGCAGAGCAAGTACTGAGGCATCGTTACGTTCTAAACAGGAAACAGACTTGACATCACCATGCACTCCACAATTGCCCCTCCAGCGCCCACCACGAATTACTGTCTATGTCTACCTATCACTAGTTGAGCTCTATGCAGTTCTTTAAGGCGAGGTTTTCCCACTTTTAAGCAACGGTTATTAGATACTACAGATGACCATAAGGCTTAATATAAGTTTTATTCCACTAAACGCGACTGTGTATTATGAGCAATGGAGCAAAACTATGGCGCTTATACATTTTTTTCGCCACTTTACATATTTGTGGTTTTTCTCATATTTTTCGAAAAGTATAGCTGTAATGTAAAATGAATCCGTAAAAAACCGTGTAAAATGAAATAAAGGGACCCGGGTATGTCCTAAAACTGCGACCAGAACCACCGGAGGATGGGCAGCAGCGTCCTAATAGTACACGGTGAACGTACTGCGATCCCCAAGCCGCCTGCCAAGCGTGGGGATTATGGCAACATCCCTTTCTATGAAGGAGGCTTTGTCCAACAGTGGAAGTTAATTGGCTGATGATGAAATGTAAAATGAAGGTACCTTTGCGGTTCCCTCCATAAGTATGAAATCTGTACTTAATTTAATGATTTAAGAATTTAATAATGTACTGCGATATTGAAAGTTTTGTTTAGATTAGGAAGGGACCCTCTGTCCCATTCCCGCAAAGTGAGTGTCAGTATGGAGTTTGTATGGCGTACTCAGAAGTGACGTCATTAGTAAGTATAGTGCGCTCTCTGTCTAGCAAGACTTTAAAATATAAATATAAAAAATATTTATTTGGTCCTTAATAATAATGAAGTGAGGTGAGTGGCGACACCGCGCACCTCGATTCCATGGGGCTAAACGAGACCCCTGACCCCTGGCTTGCCTTAACCGGCCGTCCAGGGGTGGAAACCGCAAGAGCTAAGACCCTAAGCTCCAGGGTGGAAGTGTTAAAGGGCATAACACCGCGAGTAGCTCTTAGTGAAAGTGCAGCACACCTCTCTACACCCTAAGCCACTCACGCCAATGATGCCCCTCCGGTGCCAAGATACGGCAGCCTTTATGGGGGGCCCATTCAGTGGGTGACAAGTCATCACCTGCCTAAATATATTTTGAGATGAGACAGGATAAGGTAGGTGCCGTTTCTCATTCTATAAATCTGTTATTCCATCCACAAGTTGTTCACCTCAATAGCCCAGTCTTTTTTCATCATATACTGTACAATAGTTTCATATTCCTTTTTATACATCTATATATATAAAAGAAAGTCGTGTTAGTTACACTATTTATAACTCAAGAACGGCTGAACCGATTTGGCTGAAAATTGGTGGGGAGGTAGCTTAGAACCAGGAGACGGACATAGGATACTATTTTGTAGCGAGGCCGAAGGCCGAGCTTTCACCCGTGCGAAGCCGGGGCGGTCGACTAGTATTTCATAGTTGCATGTATTTTATATTCAACAGGGCCTCTTGTTGTTGGCTTCGGCTCCACCAATGCCCACCAAATGTCCGGGCTAGAACCGAGAATTTAATGAAATAAAGATGAATAAAATAAGCGTATAATATCTTTCTTGATTTTGAACACATTTTTTTTGTTTAATTTATGAATAGTTTTTTATGAAGCGATGAAAATACAATAATATGATACAATGTCAATTGATTTTATACCCAACAAGATACAAAGTAACTTAAAATTGTTTGAAAAATCAGCAGTTTAATTAGCGACCTTATCGCCTTAAGCGATTTCTTCCAGGCAACCCTCAGTCCGTTGCAAACTACAAAAATTAAACAACTTTTCACAACAACTTTGAAAAGAATAACTGAGGTTGCTCGTACAGTCCATCGACAACGTTACATCCATGTACAGACGAAACCGTTTGGTTTATAACCAAGTGGCGGCACCACGTGGTCTGTATGAGAACTACTTCGGACTATTTCAGTTTCAGGCACGGTTCACTTTACTTCAGCTGCGTTTGTTTACATTTTCAGCGAGTTTCCTCACGATTTATAAGATGGCGTTGATACAAAGATTTTAAATCAATAAAAATTTCAAAATCAGTATAATGTGGGCAATTTCGGTTACTTGAATGATCATTTATTGTCATAAAAGTAACATAATTTTCCAGTTATTTTGATTTAAAAGCCAAACTACTCAACGGATTTTGATTTTATGGGACCAATTTTATAGTATATCCTTTATTATATGAAAAATAACAATATTCTAAATCGGTACATAAATGACGGAGTTCTGAGGTAAGGAACATGAAAAACAAAAACAAATTGAGAACCTCCTTCTTTTTTGAAGTCGGTTAAAAGTCTTTAAAATATGATCATAATATTATCATCGAAGTAACAACATTTTCCTGTTATTTTGATTTAAAAGCCCAACCACTAAACAGATTTTGATGAAAATTCTATAAGAATTTCCGTCATAGATCATTGAGGCGATCATTCCATCCTTACGTCGTAAACTTTGGTAAAGTCCGTACGCAGAGCTTCCAAAATTCCGTCTTAATACGAACTGCACAGGAATGGAATGCGCTCCCTGCCTCGGTGTTCCCTATAAATTACAACCTGGGTCTCTTCAAGACAAGAGTGAATAGGCATCTCATGGCCAAGCGTGCTCCATCTTAGACCGCACCGTCGCTTAAGTTTAAGCTGGTTAAAATTGTGATTATTTTAGTAGTAGGAAAACCCAGTATATGAACCTACATACGTACTTCGTAGTAGCATCTGTGATATGAATTATGTATTACCGAATGGTATTTTTAATAACTGCTATTACTGTATTTGCGTTTCAGATCGTCGTGGTTTTACTGTATTTGTTTTTCAGTTCAATAGTACCTACCCATAAGACAGTAAATATGACTTTCATTAAAATACAATATGACGACATTTAAATAATTTGATTGCATCAAGGATTGAATCCTTAAGTGAATGGACTTGTCTGGACTTGTCACTAAATATATCATTTAAAATGAAGTGAGGTTTGATACATAATTTTTTGTTTAGATGCATCGTATGTGAAATATGATCAACCAATGCCAACATTGCCAAGTGTTATTTTTTTTAAGAAAAAACTTGGAATGATAATCTTATCGAATTTTTTATTTAACATGCTTTAATTAGCTTGGTATATACGAGTATGTATATATGTAACAGAATTTTTGAACTTGATTTTCAACTACTAAAAGTCGAATAAAATAGCGATGTTTTACCTACAAATAAAACATTTATTAAACATACTTACCTAATTCGAAACCTAATTATACATGAGAGTAGCGTACTTGACTTTCGTTGCGTACTAGCCGTGCTGTGATTGGTCCGCTCGTTCGCTTCGTCCAATCAGTGTGACTCCGCCCCTTCCGCTCCCCTCTAGCGATCACCCCACCTAACCATCACCCCAGGCAGTGCTCTGGAGCGCAACTTGGTTTCATTGGTTATCTCATGTAAATGGCCACCAGGCAGAATTAGAAAGTATTAGGTTTCGAATTAGGTAAGTATGTTTAATAAATGTTTTATTTGTAGGTAAAACATCGCTATTAAACAACTGTACCGTAATTCGAAACCTAATTATACATGAGAGAAGTGTTTGTTATCGTCTGGTGGTGATGGTGACGCCAATGTGATATATTTAACGGAGTTTTAGAGACAGTAATATTCATTTATGTCAAATCAATGTATTTTATAATTGTGTAAATATAATGTAATTTATGTATATAAACATAGCAAAATCACAGGTCAATCTTAAATTATCAATGAAATTAATATTTTTCAGTGATATTTATAGGTTCAAAGCAAGTTGCAATTGAAATAGATTGTGCATTAGAGGGTATAATTTCCCTACGATAAAACTTCTTGAAAGTATTAGGTGATTTCCAATTTCCTCTTGCCAGTATGTCATCGAGTTGAAAATTGTCTATCCAATTTCTTGATGCCACTGCTGACCGGAAACTGCCGGGTGTAGCTTCAATATTTGCTTCTTTAAGTATGTTCTTAACCCAGCCTGCAATTATGGTGCGTGTCGCTGGTCTAGGTTTTCCATACGTGCTGATAAAGAGATTGTCTGTATTTGCAGTCTCTCTTCTTTGTTTAGAGAGTCGTATCAACTGAGTGATCCAAAGAACTGGATCCAAATTACGATTGTTATTGTTTCGTAAGAGTTTCCAACCCGATTGGCGCTGGTTTGCCTTGTCTGTTTTAGAACCGTAGGCGGGCCAAAAAACTATATTGTTTTGAGATATTACACAGTGGTCCGTCGAGACTTTAAGGAGAGTCAAATCGTGTATTCGACGTCCTGAACATAGAAGAAGTATAGCTGCTGTGTGCCCCGAAGTCTCATAAAAGTTCATTTCCTCGGGAGATTTTTTGCTGAGGTGTTGAATTAATGTGTCTATATTCCAGATAGGTGATTGAGGTTGCTTCGGGTTAGCCAATGAGATTGATTTTAATACTTGCTTTACTAGCGTATGTGAACTTAGTTTACTAAAGTTTTCTGGGTTTGAGAAAGAGGATACCACAGATTTGTGAACCAGAATGGTACTCAATGACAGTTTTTCTTTTTGATGCAAATCTGCCAAGAATCTTGCTAGTTGTGACCCGTTAGGTTTTCGCGGGTCGATTAAGTTTTTACTGCACCAAGAGAGCCATCTTTTCCAAGCTGGTCTGTAAGTGTTCAGGGTGGATTGTCTCCAAGCGCCAGCTAAAAGTGTTTTCTGTTCATCGTTCCAGTCGGTTAAGCTCGGATCCCACCCCCACATCTCCAAACTTCCAGTGTCATTTCCTTCACTCTCGGTGGTGGCTGGCAGGTTGTCGCGTCTACTAGAACCTCCGATAAGTTTTTGATTGTGAATGGAGGACTCAGCGCTCTGTTCTTCAAATCCGGCCTCCAGTACACTTTCTGCCACCGTGGTACGACCATCAGGTAAACTCCTGTTGACTTGTTCAGGTGGTTTAATACTTTCGGTATCAGGTGTGGTGGTGGAAATACCCAAGCTAGCTCGAAGTTCCAGGTCTGCCCGAGGGCGTCGTAGCAAAGAGCTTGAGAATCTCGCCTGTCGATCGTGCAATAATTGGGGACCACATGGGCTCGACGGGAAGCAAAGAGGTCTATCTCCGGTTTCCCCCACTTCTTGAAGATTAGGTCTGTTATGGTTGTGAGAAGATGCCATTCCGGTGATGGCTTTAGGCGGGACAAGTGGTCTGCATCCGTGTTGTAATTGCCTGGTAGGTGATAAATTGTCACATGAATGTTGTATCGGTCTAAGATTCTGAATACCTTTCTGGCTAAACTCATCAGTGCTTGTGATTTTGTACCGCCCTCGTTGCGAAGGTATGATACTACTGTTCTGTTGTCGCATTGGATTAGCAGTGCACTCGATTGAAGGTAGTGACCTTGATCTTGTAATATTTTTATTATAGCTATCATTTCTTTTTGGTTGCAATGTAAGTTTTGTTCTGTCCGCAGCCAAGTTCCTTGCAAGTCTTGGTTGTCCAACTTGCCACCCCATCCAATATCGCTCGCGTCGGTGGTGAGGTAATGTGCTGGTTGGGGATTGCGTATGCGAGAGTTGGTTTTGTAATTTTGCAGCCACCATTGTAGTTCCTGTAGCGATTCTAGAGACAGTGTCACATTTGGGGCTCGACCTTTCATTAGCGAGTTCGCTTGTACTTGTAGGGCTCGGTAGTTCAGTCGTCCTCTTGGGACAATAAAACTTGCAAAGTTTAACGTTCCTATAATTTTTTGGAATTCCTTCAGATTGGTTGTTTTGGATGTCAGCCTGGCCTGTAGTTGTTGTTCGAGTCTGACCAGAGATCTTTGTGGCAATGTTTTTACATTTTGCCATGTATTCCAATTCACACCCAGAAACTCTATATTTTTTTGAGGTTCCAGAATGGATTTTTCTTTGTTTATCTTCCAGCCAAGGTGTTCGAGTAGACTTACGACAGTTGCAATTTGTCTTTGTAGTGTCAATGGGTTTTGATGAACTAGGAGGTAGTCGTCCAAATATACAATGATTCGCAGACCTTGTTCTCGAAGTTTTTGAGCTATCCAATTGCTTAGTGAGGCAAATGTTTTCGGAGCCGAACTGAGGCCGAAAGGCAAGCAGGTCATTTCGTACAATATGTCTTCGTAAATGAGCCGAAGGAAGCATCGATGGCTCGATGAGACTCTCAAATGAAAGTAGGCCTGATGAATGTCGATTTTCGCCATCCAGTCTTTTTCTTGAAGAAAGTCTGGTACACGGTGATGGTTTATCAATCTGAATTTCTCTATGACGACATATTTGTTCAGGTTTTTTAAATTGAAAATTGGTCTCATCGTACCGTCGCTTTTCGGTCTGAGGAACATCGATGACACAAAGCTTGGAGATCGCGTTGCGATTCTTATGACACCTTGAGTGTGCATGATGTGAATAACTTTCGTCATTTCTGACGAGTGAGGTATTTGGTTGGTGAAGTTTCCCGGTAGATGTAATGGCGGTTTCGTTTTGAATGGTATGCGGTAGCCACTTATGATGTTGAGAATGTAGGGCGGAGCCCTGAGCATTTGCCATCGAACGTAGTATTTTTGTAGCTGACCGGCATGGAATGGTTTCGAGTCAATATTTTCGATTGTTTCCTCTCCTATCCCGGTGGGATGAGGGGGAATTGCGTCTTTTGTAAGGTTGATCATTGTGTCGTCGCTGCTGTTTACCGCCTCTACCTCGAAAGGAGTTGTTCGAGACATATTTCATCGTGGCGTTCTGCTTCGCCTGTGGTGCTGGTCCTTCATGAAACCTTTTATATTGGTTACTTGTTCGTTGTGACGGTCCTGGAACGTTCCGAGGTTCAGAGGTGCGTTCCTTTGGAGTAGACAGTGGCCAAAAGGTACTCCTGATGCCACCAACTTTTTCAAGCGTAGAGCTGAATTGTTCACTCTCGAAGAGAGTGGTGCATGAAGGCGGAATCTTTCTGAGTGCATTTTTATGGAATGGATCTTTTACTGCCGTAAGCATAGACTCTCGTCTGCTTTGGATTAACTCAGCTCTATGGCCGCATACTATTTGAAATATGTCACTGGTAACCTTTGAATACTCACCAGCTGTAAGTGTACTATTCAGTTTCAAGCCCATTTCTGTTGCACTTAAATTTGACTGTTGCATGCCGCCCAAAACTTCTTTCAGATCTGCTTGAAGTGCTTCTTTTTGTTTAAGCAAAGCATATGTCAGTCCTGCGAATGTGTTTTCCATTCGAGCTGAAAACTTAGAATTGTCGTAGCGCTTGATCTCTTCATTGGAATCGAGGCTTGTGAACCCAGGTGAATGGAGGTAGCGTTTCTGAGTGTCAGAGTAGCGGACGCTATTCCAATCGGGTTGCTCAAAGCGTTGCAGGTCCTTTAACTGTTCGAGATAAGCCGATGTAGTAAGAGGAATTGTCGGCTCCTTGGTTTTAGTTTTCACAGAAAAATTGAATTTTTGCTCGTTTAGAAGTTCCACAGTTTGAGCTGACGGTGCTCTGCGAGGTTCCTCAGTGTAAAATTCACCACTCGTGTTTGGATCTTCGCAAAGACTAAGGTAGTCGTTGTCATAGTGTGAATCAGGATGATTATTACTTTGGTTGTTATCATTTAAACGAGATTTAATTTCAGCTATTTCAGAAAACAATCTGTTTAACTTACTGCGTTTCTTATTCTTGTGTTTGTTCTTGCGGCGTCTTTTATTGCCACTATCGTCAGACGACGAACTAGAGCTTGACGAAGAACTAGAATTTGATTCTGAGCTCGAACGTTTATGTACCTTCCTTTTTCTTTCCTTCCTTGTATCCGTAGTCTTTTCCATCGTTGGATCCGAAATATTTTCCATCGTTGGAGCTGGACCTGTAATATCCGTCTAAAACACTAAAACACACGTTAATGTACTTAGTAAAACTCTATAAACATTTAAAAAACGAACGGTAACACCGTTAAATTCAAATGCTAACTGTGCAGAACTTTCCAGTTGTAATAATTATACCTTTAAAGGAATAAAAATCTGAATAATACACTAGCACGGCGCGGTCTGTAAAGTATTCTAGTTACGACCGCTTTGGATGAAAATCCAAACGCCAATGAAACCAAGTTGCGCTCCAGAGCACTGCCTGGGGTGATGGTTAGGTGGGGTGATCGCTAGAGGGGAGCGGAAGGGGCGGAGTCACACTGATTGGACGAAGCGAACGAGCGGACCAATCACAGCACGGCTAGTACGCAACGAAAGTCAAGTACGCTACTCTCATGTATAATTAGGTTTCGAATTACGGTACAGTTGTTTAATAGAAATTTGTACACTTATCAAGGACAGATGACAATGCAATAATTTAAATAGATTATCTACTTTTTCATTCGGTTGTCTACAAAAGCGTGTATTTTAGTTTTTTTTAGTATTATTATTGAATTAGCTTGTGTTTCACCGCCATCTTGCTTTATGTTAAGCGATGGAGCACGCTTGCTTCGAATAAACCATTTCACTTGTGACGAAAGTTTAAAAAGTTTGGTCACAATTCTTCCATTATTCCCCTTTGTATCGTCCCCATCAATATTCCCAGTAAGTGTTTCACCATGTCTCTCAGGTACCAACGAAGCGAGGAAGTATCGTAATTACCGTCGACCCAATTAGTTTCCGCAATTGAGTGCCCTACCACTTTATTGAACGGTATCTACTGCTACGACTTGTCTCTAATTCTCTACTGTACTCGTTGGCAGAGAAACCGTATCATAGAGGACACTACATCAACTGGAGACACCTAGAATATATATAGAGATGATGAGTATCTCATCATAATCATTTCAACCATAGGACGTCCACTGCTGAACATAGGCCTCCCACATTGATTTCCAAAAATGACCGGTTGGAAGCGGCTTGCATCCAGCGTTTTCCTGCAGTTTATTTTCTGCGGTCCGTGGTCTCCTCTCGAAAACCTTTCGGCCCCATCGGCCATCTGTTCTGCGTGCTATGTACCCTGCCTACGGCCACTTCAACTTGCTGATCCAGTGGGCTATGTCAGTAACTTTTGTTCGTCTTCGGATCTCCTCATTTCTGATTCAATCTCGCAGGGAAACCCCGAGCATAGCCCTCTCCATAGCTCGTTGTGCGACTTTGAGTTTGCTAATGAGGCCCATGGTGAGAGACCACGTTTCAATGCCGTAGTAATACCCCTAATACGACAGAACGAATTTATAAGGGTTCTTTGTCGGGATAAGGAACCCTAAAAACCCGTTATGTTCTAATCTTAGTTTGTATAATGACATGTATCTTAAAAAGTAGTCAATAAGACATCCCATCGGGCGTGCTTACGTCTATTACTAGGTATAAAGTAAAAGCCTTTTGACAAATTAGTAGTTGTGGCTATGTTCGAAGCATCTATTCTCATAAATGCAAGACTCCCGAAGGAGGCATGCCTCGATAAAAGCAGATAGATTGATTTATCGCTAATTGCATTGCCCTGAATGTTTCACCATAATAATGTAGCGATAGCCTCTATCTACTGTCTTATAATATAGTAGCCGTCCGCCCCGGCTTCGCACGAGTGTAAGCTCGGCCTTCGGCCTCGCTACAAAATATAATATAGCCTATGTCACCCGGGGATAGTGTAGCTTCCCAACAGTGAAAGAATTTTTCAAATCGGTTCAGTAGTTTCGGAGCCTATTCATTACAAACCTACAAAAATAGGTACAAATCTTTCCTCTTTATAATATTAGTATAGAGTATAGACTACTCGATATAAACTTTAGTGGGTATAGTTTTAGGTAGGTACACTTTTAGTAAGTGTAGTTCTAGAAGGTATTGTTTTAGGAGGTATGGTTTTTAGTAGGTATAGTTTTAGAAGATCTAAGTAGTTATAATTAATAATAATAATAAAATTTTATTGAGACAAAATCATATAAGTTTACAGTTATTATAATGCGTCGTACTCTGGACAAGGAAACCTGATAAATTCTATGATTATTATAGTTATAATTTTGAAGCGTAAGTAGCTATACTAGGCTGTACCTACGTTTTCGAGTTTTCTGTATTTGCCAAGATAATTAAGAATCTTATGACTTTCTCATAACACACACCACTTCTTTACCTTTAATCAAGATTGGTGAAGTGACAACCATAGATAGAAAACAAGCGACATTTCAATCTCTCTTTCTTGTCTTTGTAATAAAAAAGATAGATTTGCTTTCGCATTTAATAGTCTAATATTTCACTCGGTCCAAGCATTTATTTGTTCTAACAGTGGCAATATTTTTTTTAAACAAATCTAAATAAAAACATTTCCTTTTAATATTTCACTGTAGATTATCGGGTACCTGCTAAGTCTTACGTTCAAAAATCTAGCGAAAGATTAGTGATTTTTATTCAGCTTTTTGCAATGTTTTTGCAGCTGTCAGAGCGAATAAATGCTTAGACTGAGCCTAATTTAGTAGTGTGACAAGATAGAGCAAAGAGGAAAAAAATAAAAAATAAAATTGAAATCACTATATCTAAATTAGCTTGCAACAAATGAAGACTAAATGAACATAGTATGGTTTAATCTACTTTTGGCTAGGACATTCTTGAACGCTAACGACATCCATAGTTTTAAATACCTTTGCAATGAACGCTTTTTTTGGTATATATCTTTCGCTAGTAATTAGCGCCCCTTAATTTAATTACAATCTAGCCTAATGTTAAGCTAATAAGTAATTTAATTCGAACTTAAACTTCTAAGCATGATATTTTAAAATCTAACAATGTGTGTTTCTTATTGCAAAGACACTTTAATCACGTGTTCTTTTATGAACGATGAAAACTTAAATAGAACTTAAACATTAGAACGTTGCTTCATATAATGATTCCACCATATATCACACACTATTTTCAGTAAATAAGTCTAAAACTAAATAGTTTACGTAAACAAAGAGTCTGTAAGATTTGTTGTTACAATTTTTGTGCCTCACCTACGTGATATACTGTTGAGTTTTCCACTTACCAGCCTGTATGTATGTATACATGTGTACTTCTGGACGTTTTGAAGAACGCCGCATACTGTATATTGAAGACGCTTTTTTATTGGAATTATAAAAAGTTTAGTTTTACGAAAAATCTAAACTTTTTATAATTCTAAAACGTAAAAAGCGTACACTAAGCGCACACTATGCAGCTTGTGACGACGAACGCTGCAATTGTCATAGTGTGCGTGAAAAATGAGTAAGTGTATCGTAATTACAATAGGTGATACGTTTCATGTTTGGCGGGAAATTCAAATTTCAATCAGTTTTTTTTTTGTTCTTGTAGCTAGGCCGGGTAATTATTGTGAAATGGCACAGTGTTTGCGAAAATTGTTGGTCGTTCTTTACAAAATCGCGTACAGCTATTAATCAGTGACTCACCATATTACTTACATTTGGCAATAAACCGTTTGAAACAGCAAAAATTTGTTTATTGACAAATGTATGTAATAATGTGCATTGGAGATAAATAACTTAACGCGAGTTTGTAAAGAATAATAATAAATTTTCGCAAACATCATGATCGTTCACAATAATTACCCGGCCTAGCTACAAGAACAAAAAAAACTGTTTGAAATTTGAATTTCCCGCCAAACGTGAAACGTTTCACCTTCACCTGTTTAGACCAACATCATCAATATCAGCCTATCATAGATCCAGCTCCTGGGACACAGGGCTTCTCTCAGAGAGAGAAGATTAGCCCTAATCCACCATGTTGGCCCAGTGCATGTTGGAAAGTAGAAGTGCGTGTGACAAACAGGAAGACATTTAAACACGAATGATAACATATATCGTACATACTTCAAAATGTGAGGACCGGCTGATATTTTTTCGCAGTTTCAGGGTTGGTCCCATGGTAAAAAGTTGTTCATAATTATGAGTAATAACGGACCTCTTTCGACTTAGTACATAATTTCCGCGTAACCCCGTATAGTCATGTAATTAGACAAGCAGGATGTGCATACAATAATAAGCGTTTATAATATAATTAGCAATTTTTTTACTTAAAATTATCATCTTCATCGTCAGCTTATTCACCACACTGCAAAGCACACTTCCTTTCTCTTTCCCCGATTTGCCTTGTTTCACGATAATCTTGTCTATGCGTTTTACACAAATTTGTTTTAAAATTCGTTCTTATTTACCACTTTTCTGCTTTGATCAACTAGAATTTGGTAGTCAAAATAAACAACATTAAACTGCGCTCGTCACCTCGAAGAATCGCTGTTTTCAGTCATAACTATAAAACATATGACCTTGTCTAAAGCTGGGTCCGCTGCGGCATGTTTTCGTGTTAGCTAACACACTAACATGTTACTGCCACGAAATGTGGGTGTGACTTTGGTGTTAGCTAACAGTTAGTGTGTTAGCTAACACGAAAACATGCCGCAGCGGACCCGGCTTAAGACCAACAACAATTCTCGCGTTAAAACCGCCGCCCGCCCAGCGTTTTCCCGACGCCCTATGCGCCTTGCCTCTGTTATACGGCTTCACCCACAATAAGATTCCTCACTGCACTCCCGCCGCTCCCGGACCGAGCTCGTGCGATCTCGCGATACCAACTATACTGATATAAGTAATATTGTCATACTTTATACAGCTTTTTAGTGCCGATATGGCGGACACGGACGAAAAGGGGGCACAGGTATGTTTTGTATAAGCTTATGAGTTATAAACATAGATTTAAAGGAAGTAATCGTTTTGAGTTATGTTGCTATTTACTGATATTTTATCGAGTCTAATGGGGACGCGTTCTTGGGTGCTTGTTTACTTATTTCGAAAAGTATATTTTGGACTTATTTAGGTCATCCTATTTACTTGCAACCACGGACACTGTAAAGTGTTCGAAACATCAGGAATTATAATACTGTAAAATGCTAAAGTTATAAGATTATTTACGGGATATTTACCGTGGTAAGGTTGTGGTTGTGCTTGTGATAAAATCATTTAAATGTGTTTAATTTCAATATTTAGGTCATTTTATGGATTATTATTGTAATGTTGTAGATATTAAAAATCGATATAGAGTAAAAACAATATTTAGTCAAACAAGCTTTTATTCAAATGATCTAAACACGTCATGAGTAACCCATGGGTGACACATGGATTACCCATGTGTCAGTGTAGATAATACACATTATATATATTGTATACACATATATATCATAATGTGTATACAAAATTTAATGTCGCAACCATTGAGAAGTTCCCTAGTTAGGATCCTAGCTTGCAGCGACCTGGCAAAACTTGAAACCGGCTATCATAATAAAATGTGATCATAAAATGTCGTCTCTGTGCTGTTGACCATTGAATAGTTCGTTTATCTGGACCTAAAACTAGATGTTATGGAAAGGTTATGTTTACCTTAAAAATGCATTGTAATCGGACTAAACCAACATGTAAAAATTCAACTCCGTAGGAAAGGAGGAAGTGATTCTAATTCAGTTTGCAAGATTTGACCTAAATATATTAACATACAAATATTGCAAATTAAAAACCGCATAATTTTTTATTTTAGAACAAACTTGTATAAAACTATAATATAAACTAATAACTAACTTGAAAATCGTAATTAAAAACAACTATTAACTAAAGTAACTAAATTAAATTGACCATCTAAAACGATTAATAAATACTTTAATTTTCTTTCCTAGAGTTATTCCTCAAAATGATAGCACTACGAGCAGTTCTCGGTGAATTTACATTATTGCGACGTGAGAGTGCACGTCTGAAAACTTTAACACAGCTCTTATAGTATCAAATCGTAAACACATAGCATGTTTCTTTATCTTTATACAAGTTGTAAAGCAGACAAGATCTAGGTTAGTAATCGCAAATGGAACACCTAAGTCAAGCGGACTTAGGTGTTAGATCTGTCTCTTAGAGGTAACAGATCAAACAAACAAGGGAGGTATGCCTTAGTACAATTCCCGTGTGTGTTCAAATATCTTCGTGTTTCTCCCACTTTTGTCACTATGTAGTGGTGTGGTGATAAAAGTTACAAAGTAAAAACCGCACGGAAAAACTGTAAGTACGGCACATATACTCATTCACAGGTACAATAAGAGACTTTTTGCAAACAAGTATGCGGTCCGCTTGATGGTAAGCAGAAATCACCGCCTATGGACACCAGAAACACTATCGGTGATAATCATGCTTTGCCAGCCCGGAGAGGTAGTTGTAGACACCCTTTTTGAAACGTCTCATGTTGAAACTCAGCGGGAAGACCATTGGGAAAACCTGCCATATAAACTAATACTCCAAATGCAAAAATCATGGAAGGAAGCCCGTCTGCAGGGTGAGTTTAACTAAAGGCATCAAGCCTGATTTCCCAGATCACACCCACCACGTCACCTTGCCATATCTCCCTTGTTTTTCTGATTTAAGGGGTAACGGACTTACCTACTAAAGGAGTCTAAACTTTTAAATATTCAGTTGATCTGCCTCAACTCTGCTCAAACTATCGGAGATAAGCCGCGGCTGCCTCGGCTTTGCCCACAGAACTCTACTTAGGAACAGTTTTATTGTGGGAATTCGATTGTCTATACTCTACTTCTGTATTTGTTATATTATAGTCTTTCTTTTTGATCATCATTGCACCAAAATCCGCGAATCGTCAAAACTCATCTAGAAAATGTTTGTCGAATCTTTTGAAAAGCAATATAGGTATTATATTACCTCTTGTAATAATAGAGTACTGGACAGATTATATATAAAAAAAACGGATTATTAATCTCTATTAAGAACAGATCACATAAAATAAAATGTGTTTAACATTAAGGAAGATACGAGAATTTTAATGACTTGCTAGAATCAAAGACAAAAACACACAGCAAAGAGCGTAATATACTTATAGATTATGATTTTTTATGATTTATAGATTATCCCTTCCTATTGCAACCAAAAACTTTAAACGCTTAAATCTTAGAGCTTTGTAAAGCAGATTTAAATAATTTCTTCAGTGTACTTATCACATTTAATTAAAATGTTCACTAAGCCAGTTAGCCACTAAGTAAGTTATATAAAAGAATTTTAGTAGACCTACACACACTGAGGAGATAAGTTATACCCTACCTATAATTAGAACATGTTGGCTAAAAGGTTTGACATAGGATTAGTAAACGATTTGATCAACCTTCGAAAGATTTTATTAAATTAGAATGGAACGATCTTCAACATTTTTGTAATGTTACAAAACTAATAATTTATTATGCACAACTTAATAAACAGAAAATTCAAGAAAACTTAAAATACTTACTAAAAACTAAAACTTAAAATAAATAAAAAATTAAAATAAAAGACCATTCGTGGAGGGAAAGCTCCTCAGAATGCTGGCAGCATTGCCACGTTGAATGGCAATGCTCAATTTCTGCCCGAAATAAATTGATATCGAATTGCTACACATTCGCTCTTAGATTCATATTAGGTATGTTTATATTCACTTCGCCATACTTTAGAGGGAGAAATAACTCTACACAAGATAATTATCAATAAAAAAAAACCGACTTAATAAAACTGTCAGAACTGAACTAAATTAAAATGGAACCACACGGGAAGCACTAGCTTTCAATAAATAAATAAAAAACATCAAAATCGGTTCACCCAGTCGAAAGTTCTGAGGTAACAAGCATTAAAAAACAAGCGAATTGAGTACCTCCTTCTTTTTGGAAGTCGGTTAAAAAAGGTACAGTACAAAAGGAAAAGGTTTGACGAGACAGACAAAATGAGCACAAAGTAGACAATACCTAAGCAACACTTTAACATTCTTCACGAATATTTTACCGCTGCTTATGAAGCTCATCATCTCTTTGTGAAGGAAAACTGCACTGACCTTTCACCTTTCACCTTCCACCATTCTTCCATATACCTAGCGTCATATCTCTGACACATCAACATCATTTTCAGATTATCATCTCCTTCTCTTCTTCTGAGCAAACCTTGTCCAGGTTGATGCTTTTATACTGTTTTTTTTTTTTAAAGAAAACTGACAGCTAGGGTAATTATCATTAAATTGTTCTCGGTTTCAAAGGTCACCTTTGAAACCTTTGTAGGCCACGGAATAAGAAACTTTGAAAATTTCACTAAGTATAGCAAATCTATCAAAATTAGTAATTTATCGATGTTAATTCGTCGTTACGAAAAATGTGAATATGCATGGGCCCTGAAGCTTAGCGAGTTATTTTTTCATCAGATATATAATGTGAGTTATTTTTTCATCAGATATATAATAAACTTGGTACGTGACTGGATAGTGTGGATGTAGATGCAGTAAAAAGTGGTATTCCTGAGCTCATAACTTGTACAGCGTCTGGCAGAAAATAGAAACAAGTAAAATTATAACGGTCTATTTGTTTTAGAAATACGAGAACTGAAAAAGCAATAAAACCGCAGTTACAGCATAGCATAAATAGGTAGCAGGCAGTAAGTACATACACATACACAGTTTACGTGTTGTATGTTCCATAACATCTTTATTCCAACAGGATATGCCTTAGAAACGATCGTTTGGTCACGTAACCGGAAAACAGGAGAAATGTTGATACGTACCTATTACGTGTAACAGAACTACATACTTTTATATTGCTATTGATACCTATGCAGAATTTTCGAGTCAAAGATACGTACTAATCAATGGTACACAATCATTTCTACAGATTCTCAGAATAGATCTCAAGATCAGGTAGTTTAGTTAAGCGAATGGTCGACATTTAAAGTGTCCTTAAATTAAATGTCCCTAACAATGGTGGACACATCAAATGTCGTAAGTAGGTTATGATCATGGTTATGCTATGGTTAAACTCATAAATTCTTAACAAAGATCTAAACAAAGAAATGTCACCTTCTGTCAATTTGAAAGTGAAAGTAGAATATAAGTTTTTTTACAAAATTGAAAAAAAAAAACTAATACCGTAAACTTAGTTTTTAGAATAAGCATGTATTGTTTAAAAAATACTACTATGACTTTTTTTTGCCATGTTAAGTTTTGTTAACCTTGGCAAAGAATGAATGATTATAACCATAGTACCTTTAGATTAAGGTAAATTTTATAATTGTTCTATTATTTGTATGTATGTGTTTTGTGTATATTGCATGTTATTATATAGTATAGAATTTGGTAATTTAATTTAAAATGTAAGGAATCTAATATGAAATCCAAGTTAATATGGACTTACTATGTGTCTGAAATATATGATTTATTATTTACATTATATAGTATATCTTATTTTTATTTCTATGACTGTATTCTATGCTGTAGGTAAGTGACACAATTGTCGTAACACAAAATGTATTTTACGACATTTGAAATATTCGCTCTCAATATTATTATTATATTATATATATCTGATCTTCTTCCGCGTCGAAAATTCTTGGAGAAGCTATTGGTCCATGAAAGAGCTTATGAAGGGCGACCTTCCTTTGTCACTAAAGCGCACACTCATCGACATGTGCATCCTGCCCGTCCTAACTTACGGTGCCCAGACTTGGTCATTGACCGATTCTCAGAAGTTCAAACTTGGGGCTTGCCAAAGAGCGATGGAACGCAGCGTCCTAATAATCAAAAGGACTGACCGAGTCCGAAACACGACGCTGCGTTCAATTACAGGGATCGCTGATGTTGGCATCAAAGCTTCCAAATTAAAGTAGGGTTGGGCGGGACACGTAGCCAGGATGCAGATGACTGACAGATGAGCCCAGAGGATCACACAGTGGGTGCCTGAAAACGGACGAAGGAGCCAAGGCACGCCGAGAAAACGATGGCGCGATAACCTCGACGCGTTCCAAAGACAGTGGCCAAATTTGACGGGTGATCGCACTGTCTGGAAAGAGATGGGGAGACCATTGCCCAGGAGTGGGACAGCAAAGGTTAAATAAAATAAAAAAAATCTGATCTTGGTACCAATGTGAAAATAATGTTATTACTTGGTGCGGTTCTCGTGACCACCAAAAAAATATTTGTGCGAAAAGATATTGCGCTTGATCAAAAACGAATTTGCCACAATAAATCTAGTAGTTTATCTTAATATAATATACCTACTACACAAATACTAACGATAATAAAACTTAATATTACTAACACCTTTTCTTCCTATTATTCCTGATTTATCGTCCGTATTTAGCGAGTTGCGACGGAATGGCCTAATTGACCCCGTGGGCCAATTGATCGTTTGGTCCTACTCTGGTCTTATTACACAATATATATATGCAAAAGGATGGGCAGGTGTCTGTGGGTACATGTTTATGGGGTGCTGGCTGCATTTCGCGTTTTTTCCGTACTTTCTGGAAATATTCTTTGTTTATATTGTACATATATGCTTCCGTTGCGGAAGGCTAATCTGACTTTTAGTAGAACATTTTTAATACTGGAAGTTTGCGATAGGTGAAACGAGCGGATCAGGGAACAGAGTAGTACGTACCTCAGCCGTTGATGGTTTTGTGAGTCCACTGCGATTCAGTTTTACAAGCACATGACGTGCCTGAGTGGGTGTTCCCCGATAGTTACAATCTAGGTGTCTTCAAATCACGAGTGAATCGGCTTCTTCTAGGCAAGCGTGCTCAATCGTAGACCGCATCATCGCTTAACATCAGGCGTGTTGGCGGTCAAACGCAAGCCTATTTACGCATAAAAAAGCACACCACACAATTTCACACTGTCGCGTCGCACAACACACAAAATGTTTTAGCTGTTTGGTTTTGATTAGTTTTGAGTTTTATTTTGATTTTCGGAGAAAAAACACCGGCATTCGCGGTTCTTGTTTATTTTGATTACTAAGCCGATGAAATACACTAGGATAGGAAGTAAAGGGACAGTAGTAAGCCTCAAAAGTACATATTACTATAAAAACATAAGACACCCACATTTATGTTTATTTGTAACTAGGCTTTCGTCAAATCAAATACTAGTAAAATAGTTCCTTTAGTTCTTTTTAAATAGAGTTTGAAGTAGTTTAAAACAGTTTTAGATATGTTATAAAGGGTAATGAAAAGTAAATGTATTGCTCTGTCCATATCAATGGGTACACGACTTTCACTACCTAAATAGTTAGGCTTGACCTTTCGCATGGTGACCTTTGAATACGTCGGCGACGGTCGTCGAGGTATGTCTTTATATCAAGGAATCCAATAGAACTTGCCTACTGAAAAGTAAAACATATTGGCTTTTGTCGATTTTGTTTTATTCTAGTAGAACGGAGTAGTTGGATTATCTCTTCCTGGCTGTCCAGGTTATAATATTGTGTCTGCAGTCACCTATATAGGTTTTTTATTATTATTTCACTTCATTTATTTCTCTTCACGGGTCTAGCCCGGACATTTGGTGGGCATTGGTGGGGCCGAAGCCAACACCAAGAGGCCCTTTTGAATATAAAATACATGCAACTATGAAATATGTATAAAAAGGAATATGAAACTATTGTACAGTATAGGATTAAAAAAGTCTGGGCTATTGAGGTGAACAACTTGTGGATGGAATAACAGATCTATAGAATGACAAACGGCACAACCCTTTAACACTTCCACCCTGGAGCTTAGGTTCTTAGCTCCTGCGGTTTCCACCCCTGGACGGCCGGTTAAGGCAAGCCAGGGGTCAGGGGTCTCATTTAGCCCCATGGAATCGGGGTACGCGGTGTCGCCACTCACCGACGGCTCGCCATAAAGCCGCCCCTGCATTATTATGCAGGGGCATAAATATTATTATTATTATTATAACACTTTATTTCAAACAATTATTAACAATTATTTATTATTATTATAACTACAACTCGAAGAATTTAGATAATAAAAAGTGTATCCAATTCAATCAAATACCGCAATAACAATTTTAACGGTAAATTCACATTCCATGCTGTTCTTTACCAGATAATTGATGTTAGTAAACATTTCCTATTTCGGGAGCAGCTGCGTTAATCTTTAGTTTGTAAGATTTCGCAAAACACCTTTACAAATTAATATGCTGATAAACAGTACCGATAACCGGACGCTGTAAATATTTAAGATAGATGGCGAAAGGTTTACATTTAACCATTCATTGTTTTGGGAAAGTTTTGGTATTTTTGTGCTTTTTAACGGAATTCAGGAGTGAGGTTTCTCGATCGATGTGTCTCATCGATTGCTTGGAAATTTGCTAAACAATTTTGTTGGTTATTTTATTATTATGTAGAGAAAACATTCGAAAGGTTGCACAAAATATTCATTTATTTTACTTCAGTAGATTTTTAACCAGTATGAATAATTTTGTTAGAGCGCTTACTACTTTTGAAGTCGGTTTTTAAACTACATATAAATGTTTTTTTTGCAGCTCACCTACTTAAAACACAAAATAATGTATGGAGAAATTACTTAAAATCAATATTAATTTAAATATGACTGGGGATATTTAAGTCTTGGTTTGCGCCATGTTCACTACAGGTTGGTCATCGTTAAACTACACTATAGGTACTTTGAATTTCAAGCTAGTCCTTAGAATAGACGCTATCTTTCACTAACTCATATAAACTTTGTATACATAATTATACTCAACAATATTGTCAATGTTACGTGGATAAAAAACTAAATAATGATCGTCTAAATCGTTGCTTTGCCCTATTTATCAGGAGTTTATTTAGGTAAAAAAATTATACCTTTCGCTCGATGTTTCGACATTGCGCGTTTGAACAGGACGTGTTTAAATTACGAAAATTTATAAGTTACTTTTACTTATAAGACAGTTATTACTCTACGAATAGTACGTACCTTGAAAGATCGAAATGTTCTGAATTTATATTACTTAGGTTTATACAATTTACAATTCAGAATTGGGATACAATTCTTCCGTGAAGTGTCTCACGAACAAGCTGTGACGAACATTAACCTTTCAATTTGACATAGTTCCATTCAAATGTTTAAGTAACTGGTCAATCAACACCAGATCTGCACAGGTGCAGTGCAGAGCTCTGTTTGTTTACCTGAAGTTCTGTGTACATTTGTCTGCACTACTGCACTATAGTATCAATCTCAATGGATGCTAGCATGTTTGGATAAGGTCAGTGCCGAAAGTTCTGCTCTAGAAAGTTGGAGCGGAGACTGAACTATTGGATTTGCATCGGATTATTGGATTTACATGAACTCAAACATTGAGTTAGGTGGTTCATTGAATAAATGATAGTTTAGAATTAACGGATCATTCGTTTCTTTACTATCTATGGTTAGATTCTGGATGACTTATCAATACCTGCCGATATGACTCCATCAAATTTTAGAACTCTAGTTCTTGCTACCAAAACGATTTTGGAATACAGTTTGTTTAAATTACAGACACATGGACATTTTGTTTTAATAGGAAATCCTAATCTTTCCAGTCGTTGGTACTGGTAAACTTTCACCAGTTTTCCATCCTCTCAACCTTCCGTTAAGATGCCAGCAGGGATGAGGTTTATATGAGCAGAATTAGAGGTGTTATTGAAAATCAAACTAAAGAGCAAAAAATTGAGGATGGAAAAGTTTCCTTACCCGATGTCATTTCCTCCAAATTCGTGTAGGTACTGTGGACGTTCAAACCTAAAATTCAATCATGTTATAGTATAGACATGTACTAATAGCAGGTTTGAGTGCTTTGGTTCCGCCTGATTGATTTATTGTAGAGGTGGGTAAGGGTAGACTCGCATGAAGTGTATTATTTAATGGATTTATAAATAGCGCTATAGAATGGTCCGTCCGGTTATTTTTAAACTACTCTACCATATTTTCTTTGTTCATGTCTTGAATTAAGATTATTATTTCTAACGTTCTAAAATCGTTTAATAGTTTTATCCAATTGGTGGCACCTGTTTATTTGGTTTGAGTTTGACTAGCCATTGTCATTTCTTCTTGCATGATCGTAGCTCTGGGAAAGGTGTAACTTCCTGGCTTGGCAGTTTTCTACCAGCATTTGAACCTCCCCGTGCGACTTGTTTTTTTTTATTTGGTCTGGGAAGGCTCTCCTTGGTCTTTCTGGTATTTTATCCTTCCAGACATCTTTCTCCCTCACGTATGATAGTTTTCATTCATTTTTCATGTGGAACAAGGTGATATGAACAATGTCGCGGTGAACAATTTTGCCTATTTTATTATCTATTTACCTAGTTTACAAATTTTCTCATGTAAAATATCTAATAGTTCCTGGTTTGTTTGTAATGTTTTTTTTGTCATGTATTTTCCATAGTTATTCATATATATTAATACAGGGTATACATCAATTTAAAATTAATGTAATTCCGCTTGGTTGGCTTCCACCGACGTCCGATTATTTCTATTCATAGATATAGGTACCGAAAGTAAACTTTATTCTGCCCTCTACTCATTAACAAGATTTAAACAGCTTTACTTAAACTGCTGACCTAATTTCCACCGAGCAAACCAAATTAGTTCAATATTTTTATAGACTGTGGATAGTGTTTTTAGGGTTCCATAGCTCGACAAAGAACCCTTATAAATTCGTTCTGTCCGTCCGTCCGAATTTTTTAGAACATTCTAACTTCTACTCGTATAGCTACTAACATAAGTGCATGAAACTTTGCAATATGACAGTTGTAATATTATAGACCTCAATTTTAAACTTATAAAATATTTAAAATATTGCATCAAGCAATCAGTACTCATAAGGGGACACTCTACTTCTGAATGATGTATGAGCTAGATATTACATTTTATAACATTTTTTTATGAATATCAGTGGTTTTTTTATTGTTTCCTTTGCTGCTACACGGACTCCAGGGTCCTTGCCCTTTGTAAATTTTGTATTAACTTAATTCAATTGCTGTATTGTAACTTGTGGTTACGAATTTTACAAATATTGGTGGTTGGACTGTTAGTCAGGGGTACTTTAATTTGAAAGTAAGTTCCTTAGGACACGTTAAATTGCTGGCACCAGTTGTTATATATTTATACAAATTGTACCAGGAATACCTCTAAATCTACATGAAAAGCATCATCATCATCATCATCAGTCTATCTTGTATTGGCAAGTATATTATTTGTACTATGGCAAGGGACTCTTCCAAGGCACGCCATTCAGCCCTATCTTCGGTTTTGTGCTTCCAGTCAGTGCCAACTGCCTTACGTATTTCATCACTCCATCGAATCTCAGGGCATTCTACGCTATGATTTCCGATTCCTCGTCTCCACTCTAGAACATGTCTCCAACGGTTATCAGTTCTGCAACAGATATGACTGGCTTACTGCCTCTCCAGCTTGCTAATAAGCTGAGTTGTGTCAGTGACTTCGATTTTCTGATGAATTTCTTCTTTCCGGGTATGATTCTCTAGAAAATCTATTACGTATTATTTCCCTCAAGGTATGTTCCTTATGCCTATGTTTTTCAAAGAATATGTAACAGTAAAATTGACCACTTCACTGATTAATTAGATTTAGCTTTCCCTACAGCGCACTAACCTAATTGGCCAACCAATTTACGTGCGAGTGTCTGTCTCTCTTACATTGTGTGGCATTTGGGAGTGCTTGTTTACCTAGAAGACACTTACCTAGTTCTAATTGAAACCTAGATCAATGAACTACAAGCTGCGTCCCGCGGCTTCACCCGCGGTATAGTAAAATTTTAGAAACGTGTACATAACAGATACATACTTTTTAGGGTTTAGTCAAAGAGAGAACTCATCATCATTATCAGCCTATCAGCTTCCCACTGCTGGGACACAGACCTTCTCTCAGTGAGAGAGAGAGAGAGAGAGATAGAGGATGGGCCCTAATTCACCATGCTGGCCCAGTGCATGTTGGTAAATGGCATACGTTTTTAAACTTTTGAGAGTTTTGTACATTCCGATTTCCTAGCGATTTTTTCCTTCACCATTGTTGAGATATGGCATTGAAACCGCACATATTTTATTTAAGTACTTAATAGCGATGTTTTACCTACAAATAAAACATTTATTAAACATACTTACCTAATTCGAAACCTAATTATACATGAGAGTAGCGTACTTGACTTTCGTTGCGTACTAGCCGTGCTGTGATTGGTCCGCTCGTTCGCTTCGTCCAATCAGTGTGACTCCGCCCCTTCCGCTCCCCTCTAGCGATCACCCCACCTAACCATCACCCCAGGCAGTGCTCTGGAGCGCAACTTGGTTTCATTGGTTATCTCATGTAAATGGCCACCAGGCAGAATTAGAAAGTATTAGGTTTCGAATTAGGTAAGTATGTTTAATAAATGTTTTATTTGTAGGTAAAACATCGCTATTAAACAACTGTACCGTAATTCGAAACCTAATTATACATGAGAGAAGTGTTTGTTATCGTCTGGTGGTGATGGTGACGCCAATGTGATATATTTAAAGTTATACTAGAAGATACGCAATAATTGGAATTTAAGAATACATATGATACAACTTGAGTATCGGACTGCCCCGGTGGTTCAGTTGGTAGTGAACCTACCCTCTGTACTTGTGGGCGTGGGTTCGATTCCCACCTAGGGCAAACATTTGTGTTTGTTCTATTTCATGACTGGGTGTTAATATCTATTCAAGTATTTATTACAATATATATGTACGTATATCAGTCTCTGGCAGCCATATTACAAGCTTTGCTTATTTTGGAGTCAGATAACCGTGTGTGCTAAAAATGTCCCCAATAGTTATTTATTTATTTTTATCTAAAATCAACGTAGTTAAGTATAACGTAAATGTAGCAAAATCACTTCTTGATCTAGAATTATTGAAATACAACAAGTTTTTAATTAGTTAATTGAACTTAAATTTTTTGTGCATTTGAGGGTGTATGATTGTAGAGAGCATGATTTCCCTGTGATAAAACTTTACTCTTTACCCAGCCTGGGATCATGGTGCGTGATGTCGGCCTACATTTGCCAAACGTGCTGATACAAATTTTTATGTATTTGCGGTGTCTCTTCTTCGTTTAGAGAGTCTTATCACCTGCGTGACTCTGCGTGACTCAAAAACCTGGTTCCAAAGTTACGATTCTTATTGAAAGTGTTGATTTTCCAGAGGGGTGATTGAGTTTGCTTCGGGTTAGGCAATGTAATTGATTTACTTGCTTTACTAGCATATGTGAATTTTAGATTACCAAAGATATCTGGGTTGGAGAAAATGGATTCCTTATTGGACCTAATACAACGTTAAAGCGGAAATACACTATAACTTCGTCAAAGAAACAGTTTTGAAAGTAGATATAACGGGTTTTTGTGAACCAGAATTGTACTCGATGGCAGTCTCGAATATTGTTTTTCTTTTTTATGGAAATCCGCCAAGAATCTTACTTGTTGTGATCCGTTAGTCAACACGTTGCCTAAGTTTTTAGTGCACAAAGAGAGTCATCTTTTCCATGTTGCTCTATAAGTATTCAGGACGGAGTGTCTCCAAGCACCAGCTACAAATGTTTTCTGTTAAGATAGGGAGATAAAGAGGTAGATTTCCAGTTTGTCCCAGTTCTTGAAGATTGGGTCTGTTATAGCTGTGTGGTAACTGCCCGGTAGGTGATTGTCACGAATGTTGTACCGCTCTAAGATATATAATACCTTTCTGGCTAGATTTACTAGTGCTTGTGATTTTGTATCATTATCGTTGTGAACGTATGATACTCGTACCATTGTTTTGTTTTCGCCCTGTATTAGCAGTGCACCCGATTGGAGGTAGTAACCGTAACCTTGTATCATTATTGTGATAGCAATAGTTACTTTGTAGTTGTAATGAAAGTTTTTCAAGTTCCCTTAAAGTTCTGGTTGTCTAAATTGCCGCCCCGCAATGTTGTGTACCTATGTGAGAGTCGGACTAAGCAAATATTTTCCGAGCCTAGCTTAAGACTGAATGGAAAGTGGTAATTTTTTGAAAATTCGATTTTCACTTTTCGGTCTGAGGATCATAGATGACAAATCTTTGCTTTGCAATTCTTATGACAACCTGGATGAATATAACTTCGTTTTCCAAGCAGAATGTGTAGGTATCATCCAGGCGGCAACAACGCTACTACAAAGACAGGTAACTGACCAAAATATCAGAATTCTCTCAGATACTGCAGCAGTGCTGAACGCATTACAGCGAAACGAGCGTACTTCAGCGTACCTCATAGACTAACTATACAGTGCCATGACCTGCTGGATACTGTAAGTTAACACAATCATATTACTCTTCGATGGATCAAAGAGCACAGCGGGTCTAGGAGAAATTATGTGGCTGATGAACTGGAGTGGAGGCTCGAGCATACGACCTGTAGGGGCCGAGCCGATAAGTTGGAGTCGTCAAAGGCCACTGCTTTTTAAACTAACACCTCTTCAATTTTTGTATTAATAGGCTTGCGTTTGACCACCAAGCGTTAAACGATGATGTGGTCTACGATGGAGCACGCTTGCTTAGAGCAAACTGATTCACTCGTGATTTGAAAACACCCAGATCGTAACTATCGGGGAACACCCATTTAGGCGGTGCATTCCACAGACTGGCAGTTTGCACAGTAAAAGCTGTGACGGGTTGAAATTATATCCCATACAGTGAGATTTCTATATTCCGCTCACAGCCAGGTGCGGTTACAAAGTGGTGTCGATTTTCCGTGCCCGGGTGGCAGTCCGATAGAAAAATAGGCAAGAGGTAATTAGATCATGCAGATCCGATGCACACTCTTCAAAATGTATCTGATGGAAAACCGATAGCAACTTTACGCCGATGCTCAAGATCAAAACTAAGTAACTTAGTCTGAATCGTTGCTAAAGAGCCTTTTGGTACGCATCTCAATAGACTTCTACGTCCCACGCTGGTACTAAGCTAATCCATCCCAAAGGTGAGAGCAGTACCTCATGCACGACCGAACTTGTGCTTGGTACAGTGAAAGCAACTGTTTCAACGTGAAGTACCTAGCGGCGCACCACCTTCGATAGGATACCCAGCTTTTTGGCAGCCAATTGAGCCTTGTTTTCAATAAAGGATGGAAGGAAAGGAAGATTTGGATAACCCAATTGGGGTTACAGACAGTTCCCTGTGTAGAGGGTGCATGGAGACTGAAGAAATAGCCATGCATTTGCTGCTACAATGCAGCAGCGTGGCAGATGAAGGAATCACTATCCTCGGATGACCGAGGACGCTCTGGGAAGCCTGCGCAGGCATCAGCGAGTTGGCTTTCCTAGAGGAGACCGGGTAGCTGACCTAGCTGCAGCTAAGTGACGCAAGATGGGCCAACGAAAGGTCTAGTTGTCGAAAATGCCCGCTACACAAGTAAACACCTTGAATATCTTCAGTAACTTTCGTAGTTCCTGGCAAGGCATTTGGTTGGTCAGGTCTCTTGGCAGATGGTGGTTGTGTTTTGAATAGTATGCGGTAGTCTCACTAGCCACTTAAGATGTTGAGAGGAATGTAATGTAGGGTGGAGCCCCAAGCAGTTTTCATCAAGTTTTTGTAGCTGACTGGCATGGAATGGCTTCGAGTCAGTATCTTTGATTATTTGCTCTCCTATCCGGTGGGATGAGGGGCGAGTTAGTATCTTTGATTACTTCCTCTCCTATCCCGATGGGATAAGGGGTGAGTCAGTATCTTTGATTATTTCCTCTCCTATCCCGGTGGGATGATGGGGAATTGCGTCTTTTGTAGGGTTGAGGGTCGTCATGTCATCTCTGCTATCTATCTTGCCTCGAAAGGAGTTGGTAGAAACATATTTTATTTGTGGTGTTATGCTTTGCTTGTGGTGCTGGAGTTTCTTGAAACTCATGATGTTGATATTTGCTGGTTGTGACAGACCAGGATAGGTCTGAGGTTCAGAAGTGTGTTCCTTTGGAGCAGAAGGCAGCCAAAACAAACTTCAAACGCCGCCAGCTTTTTCTAGCGTAGATCTGATTTTGCTTTGCAAGTGATGATCCTCAAAAACTCTGTCAAATCTGCTTGAAGGACATATTTTTGTTTAAGCAAAGTATGTCAGCCATGCAAATGTGTTTTCCATTCGTGCTGAAAACTTAGAATTGTCGTAGCGCTTGATTTATTTCATTGGAATCAAGACTTGTAAACCCGGGAAAATGGAGGTAGCGCTTCTGAGTATCAGAAGCGGACGCTATTTCAATCAAGTTGTTCAAAACGTTGCAGCTCGTGTAGTTGTTCGGGATAATCCGATGAGGTAAGAGGAATTCGATTGAACTGTGGGTACTCTGTGAAGTTCCTCATTGTAGAATTTACCAGTCGTGTTTGGGTCTGCGCAAAGGCTAAGGTAGTCGTAGTCATAGAGAATCAGTGTGATAATTACTTTGGTTGGCACTATTTAAACGGGATTTATGTCAGCTATTTCTGAAAATAATTGTTCTTCCGGCGTCTTTTATTGTTACTATCGTCTGACGATGAACTAGAACTTGATGAAGAACTAGAAATTGATTCAGAGCTTGAACGTTTATGTACCTTCTTTCTTTACCTTGTATCCACAGCCTCTTCCATCGTTGGAGCCGGACCTAATCTATTTAAAATGCTAAAACACACTTTAATACAATATAGTAAAATTGTATGCACATTTTAAAAACGAACGGTAACACCGTTAAATTCAAATGTCAGATGTGCAGAACTTACCAATTGTTAAAACGATTACACCTTTTTATTTTATAATTTATTATATTATAAGATAGTTATCTGAATAATTCACTAGCACGACGCGGTCTGTAAATTATTTATAGTTACGACCGCTTTGGATGAAAATCCAAACGCCAATGAAACCAAGTTGCGCTCCAGAGCACTGCCTGGGGTGATGGTTAGGTGGGGTGATCGCTAGAGGGGAGCGGAAGGGGCGGAGTCACACTGATTGGACGAAGCGAACGAGCGGACCAATCACAGCACGGCTAGTACGCAACGAAAGTCAAGTACGCTACTCTCATGTATAATTAGGTTTCGAATTACGGTACAGTTGTTTAATAAGTCATTGGTTCAAACAGAAAACTACAACTACTAAATTTGACACGTATTTACTCACTTTACTAACAGTCTATCCTTTTCTGTATAATAATAAGGAAAACGCGTTGTTCTCAATTCTGAGAAAGTAACACGAATGCGATCTTTGTTACAATTCAATTTATCCAGTATGATTGATTCCCTCGCAGTTCCAATCCCTTTACTACCTGCAGTTGTAGAGTTCGAAGGTTCAGTGATAAGGGTCGACCCTTTATCTGATCCATCCGGTACAGGTTTATGGATAAAAGCTCCTACGGCTGATTTCCCAGGAGTTACTTTTAAATGATACAATGTGTTAATTGGCTTTTTAAATTTTGCGATACAACTGCGTCGTTTGTCAAATGTTTGGGGAATTGATTTACAATATGTGGCAGAAATTCGCCAAATCACGAGTGAAACTTGCTCATTGTTTTTGTCTCTAAACTTTATAAGACAGATAGCCTTCTCGTTCGTAGAGATTATTCTTGCGTGATAGGCCAGCAGTGTGTACCTACTTATTTGCTTAATTAATATAACTGGTTTTTAATCCTAAGTTAATCTTAATACCATTTACAAGATACGACGCCCGAAACGAATTTTAAGTGCTTTAAGAACCGAAAATAATAATGGACGGAATTTCATTAAAATATTGTACTTCATTCTTAAATTTAAGTTTTTCTTTACAATAAATATATAAAAAACAAGATATTATAAAGAAACTAAACCTAGAGTGCCACCGGTAGCGGGACAGGGCCCAAGATACCGGTGGTTAGGGTTGCAGAATGAGGAACCTCCTGACAATGCGTGCCGGCCGTGTCAAGTATTACCGCCTTCTGCATCTGACCCTTGACCCAACGTCTAGCAAGAGCCTATTAAGGTGGTGGTCGAGGCTCTTCGCTATAAGTCCGTTCACCGAAACTTGTACTTATTATTATTTGGTCTTATAAGATGTATTATACACAAAAACATTAATGTACGTATAATCTGCAACCTGATTGGAGTATTTATTTTGTAATGTCAATCGCAACCGTGCTATCTCACTCTCTTTATAATACGCGCACCACGAGCATGAACAGTATGGCACTACTGCGATTGCGATTGGCAGCTATCGTAATCAGGCTGCTGGATGGTGTCCTTCGATTCTACACTCACACTTACAAACAGAATTTTATCACGTACGATGTATAGAGATAAATGTTGTAGAGAGAATCAACCCAGAAGCGAAGCTACCAGTTGTGGGGATGCCCGGTTCAGAAGTTCGAGAGTCTGCAAAAAATAATATTTTTAGTTTACTTTGACTTTTGATTTAGGACAATAAAAAGAGCAGTAAAATTACTAACGCTCTGTTAAAACTCAATCGATTCGAATATGTCCATATTTCTCTTAAAATACGGTGGACATTCAAATGCGCGTGAGAACTGAAAAATTTGATCTCGTCATGCTTCACCCCGTATTTCAATCTTATAGTTAAGTAAATACATTTGACATTCAAATGTAGGTGTTCTTCATCCAATACAATTGAAATTTGACAGCGTTCGTTATTCAAATTCAAAAATATAGTCAAAGACTTACAGTAGTTTCATAATTATCCGTAGTTGTTTCCATTAATGAGTCTGTAGTGACTTCGTTATCAACATTTAGATTATCTGTTGTATTTTCATCGACAACACTGAACTTGCTGATTATCTGTTCCCCTTTTTTTAAATCGTACGGAAGCTTTACACCGTGGTTGTTGTCTATTGGCTCAACTGTTGCTTCTGGATGTGTTATTATCCCCGGGTTTTGTACTGCCGTGATTCCTTTATTGACTTGCTGCAACTGATTCTGCTGCTGCTCTTTTGTTGATTTTTTATCAACTGAGTTTTTCTTACCAAATACGTTTATGTGAGAGCTTTTGATAGGACTGGAAAAAAAACTGATACCATTACGAAAGTGGTTTCTTGTAATAATATTTGTAACCAACACGCACTTGACCAGTATTTATTATTTGCTGTTGTGTACTATATCTATACTTGGCATGATTATATAATCAATTAATCATGCCAAGTTTGACGCTTGTAACATATTACCTATTACCATTTTTACACCAGAGCAAATACAATAATACGTTTAGTGTAGGGGTTTAGTTTTTAGTTTTTGACGTTATTGTCATATCTTAGTTAAGATCCGCCGTTACATAACATATTCTGTGAAAATTTCATCTAGCTCTCTAATATGGTTTTTATCTATATCTATACCAATATATAAAGAGGAAACATTTGATTGTTTGTTTGCATTGAATAGGCTCCGAAACTACTGAACCGATTTGAAAAATTATTTCACTGTTGGGAAGCTACACTATCCCCGGGTGACATAGGCTATATTATATTTTGTAGCAAGGTCGAAGGCCGAGCTTACACCCGTGCGAAGCCGGGGCGGGCGAATAGTTATTTATATTTTTAATAGAATATGTAGATTTAGTCACCAACTCAACTGATGGAAAGCGATATTGTGGCACACGTATACCTAGAAGGTACTTATTCACCATGGTCTTGAACATACTCAGGTTATAGTATTCAGGAAATAAGGACGGTGGCAAAGCATTCCATTCCCTAGTGGAAGGTAGAGACAAACCGGTGGCATGTCGACTATGTAAGGATGCTGTTTATGTTTTATCTGAATTGTCCTGTTGTAGAAGGAATAAAGAAAGGTCGGTTAAGCCCTTTGAAAGATACAGGCGTTAAAAAGTAGGACAGACAGACAGACAGACAGATAGCGTAGGCTAATAATAGGATCTCGTGTACACCCCTTGGGTGTGGAACTCTAAAACAACTAAGTAAATAGTGCTTACCAGGCAAATGCTTTTATTAACTCAACAAAATATAAGTAGTTAATTTGACTGACAGTCACTATATAGGTAGGTATATCTCTATTCTTGATTAAATCTAAGAATGCTTACCTCGCTACATTGACGTTTGGTAAGATATCCACTGATCGTTCATTGCTATTCCACGACACAACTTTTGGTATCGAAAGGCGTTGAGAAAAGAAACCTTGTGGCATAGAGTTACCAGCTTGTACTATCACGAGTAGAAACAATAAAGACATATTCTGAAAAACAACAATGTAAAAATGAATCACTCAAGCACTCGTAAGATAGTCCAAGTTCTCCTAGACACAAAAAACAGTCAACATTTTCAATTCAAGGCACAAAAAACTGAACTCACTTCATATTTGTTATCCATGTTTTATGTTTTCCTCAGTTCAATATTCACAATAACAGAACACTCCAACTTCAACAAACAAAATTACTGTACTGGTTAAAATATGCTAGTGAACTTGAACGGCTTTCGAAATAAAACAAGCTTATATGAACGTGGTTCAAACGGGCTTCCGAGATCTTGAATGAGCAACAAACTTCCCGTTTGGTTATTTCGTAGAAATATAATTGCATTTACAGTTCGCTTTTTGTGCTTTACATCATTATTGTCATAGACCGCAAATACTAAAGACTAGGGTAGCCATCCTTCCGCGATTTCCCGCATTTGTCCAAGATTGGGAGGTCGTTATTCGTGAAGCGTTCAGGGGGTCTTCAAGGTTTTTTTTTTTTTTTTTTTTTTAATTTATTTAAGGATCAACCGGGTGAAAATCGGACGCAATACGCCCGTTATACTAGTTTCGTCGTATTATATTCCAGTTATTAGCTCCATGTCCTTAAATATGAATATGAATTATGTATAATTATTCATTTGCTTCCGCGCTCCTTCCACCAGTGTCAAAATTTTATTATGCAAACATAATATTTTTGAACGGAATCTGGCGAAAATCACTGATTTTTATTCTCTCTCGGGTGTTGACAATTACGGTAATGGCAACCTTACATAATACAAGTGTGAGGTTAGAAAAAATACACGTGTATCACCTACTAAGCAGAATAAGACGTCATTCGTTCCAATGTACCATTTCCTCATCTTTATGTAATATAACTGCGCTTGAAATTGTCTCCAACTTTTCATTACAGCCAATAAATTGTTGACAGTATCTTCGATTGAAATGAAAAATACAATTATAATAAAACATGTTAAAAATTTAAATTACGTCAGTGGACGTATATACTATTTGGGGATAAACCTGAGTTAAAATGATAAATCGCAATTTTATTATTTTGCCGTGCCATGACTTTTTAATTGCATCTATCGTCCGGTTGATAATTACCAAGAATATTCCACAAGCGAGATTGACAAGCAAAAAAGTTTTGTACAAAAAGTTTTTAATTTAGTTGCATTTTTAGGGTTTCGTAGTGTTACAAGGAACCTTTATAAGTTTATTTTGTATGTTTGTCTGTCTGTATATCCGTCTGTCCGTCCGTCCGTCCGTGAATCGTAGGCATCGTTTTTTAGGCTCTGATGTATGTGAAATGGGAATGTTTTTTGCGCTGCATCCTCTCGTCTGGGTTATCATTGAACAGTTCTTTTAAAATGAAGGTAAGGTTTAATACATCACTTTTTTATCAAGTGTGTATATCCTTTGCGAAATATCGCCCACCATAGTGGAAAAGTTGGTCCTCCCTCCGCATTTCTAAGCTATTATACATGTAAACTTGTAACATACAATACTGATAGGCCATTATTAATTGTTTATTTAAAATTATTTGATTATGACTGATTGAGTTATACTGATATAATATTAATAAATTCAAAACGTTCTAGCTAAAAGGTCCTTGAACTCTTCGTTAAATGATCTTAATAAATAATGTTTCCCTCGTGGTTTTGTTATTGACTATACCATAAAAATTATATGCTGTATTGGTATGATATATATCTCTGAAATTTGGCTAAGTCCACACAGCTTCGTTCGTACGAATTTTTCTAAAACCACCATTTACTGAACTAATATTATATTTTATTGGCTTGGCGTTGGTTACGGAACCCTACCATATGCGTGTTAGACACGCTCTCGGTCAATTATTATGTAAAATTACCTACATAGTATGGAGTAGGGAATACGTGGATAGATGATTTAAGTATATAATTATTTTTGTACAAAAAAGTGCAGCCGTCTTCAATACCTATATTTAATTCGTTGGCTGTACAAACTTATAACATTGGGTCAATCTGTTGTACCATTCTCTAAACTAAACTAATTTGACAAAAATTATCTGTGTTTCTTTTCATTTCAATACGTCAGAAAAGGATAGCAGTACCTAATTTTAGAGCTGTCAAATTTAGTTTAGAGAATGGTACATCAGGGCCGACTCTACTAAACCAATTGTTTTTCGATTGTTAATGAATTGCCTCATTTTTTTTTACTTTTGACACTTTACACCAAAAGTGTCATAAGGGCAATTTTTGAGGCAAATCAGTAACAATTTAAAAACAATTGCTTTAGTAGAATCGGTGCCCAGAATTGACGTCAGTATCGTTGCAAGGGCATTTCATGCGTTCTTGCCGGACCCCCTTCACCAGACCCATTCGACGTCATTAATTCTGTTTACATAAAACAAAACATGGTCAATAAATCTAGACGCATTAATGTTAAGGAAAACTCAACATACTACAATTAGGCATGCTCGAGCATTAATCTACTGTTTGTTTTTATCAATCTCTTTAACATCATCTTCATACCTAAAACTAAGAAGGGTACCGACAGTAGGGCATTCTTTGTTTAATACATCTTCTATTTTTACAAGCAACAATTTAATTTGCAATTTAGCTGAGATTTTGCATACTTACACCTTTTTTTTTAGTTCTGGTGATAATACAATACACAATACCGTATATTAAAAAAATTGCCGCCAAAAAATATTTAATTAATAACTGTCAATATTAAATACCGACTTCATATAAAAGGAAAGCAGCAGCATTCAAATAAAAAAGAATCATCAAAATCGGTTCACCCAGTCGAAAGTTACGAGTTAAAAAACATAAAAAAACAGTCGAATTGATAACCTCCTCGTTTTTGGAAGTTGGTTAAAAATTAATAGCATCATCTAAATATAACTTGTTTTTTTTTATTTGGGCTTGTTTAGTTCGTTTTTTTTTTTTATAAATAATGGCTTGTTTACTTAGTAGGTAGGTACATAATTTGTAAATCTAGTAGTAGGTCAATTTTGCGGAGTCTGCTAGAGAAATTACCACACCGTTCCAGTAACTAAACCACCAAGCAGTAGATAGGAAACATTAATTGTGTTTCGATTTGAAGGTCAATATTTCCAGTGAAGAGGCTGACATGACTCAAATATGCCTTTAAATATTTTTTGCGCAATCATCACTTTGTTGTAGGAAAAACACTCAAGTTTATTGATTACATGTTTTTGAACCATTTTGTTAAGACAATAAGAATACAACGTGTATACTAAAGGTGTAGTAATACTGAAGGGTATGTATGTACTCAAAAAAACATACCCTTAGTTTTTTAGTGTTAGCTTGTTTTGTTGCCTTAATAAAGGCACTTCAAAAATAAATTATAATAAGTATATACTAATTAAATATTATATCTCAAAATGTTTTGTCAAAAATGTGTTCATAAATAATAAAATGTTGTAATGAGAGTAGATATCTGCCTACCAACTGCTACGCAGTTTGGCAGAGTTGTGTATAATATAGCAAGTACATTATACAATGAGATAAAAAAAAAAAAAAAAAAAAACGCTTACCTTGTGATCAACTCTAAAATCGCGGAACAAAAAAAAAACAGCTTTTTCATACACTTTGTCGAGTGTCAATGACTTTTTCTGTCAATGGAACAGCAGTATTTTTTTTCGATTTCTGATTTGGTCGTATAGTAAAAGTTGGTCATAATGTTGAGTACATACGAGTACATACCCTTCAGTATTACATCTTTAGTAAACACGTTTTATATTAATACCTACTTTAACAAGTGGATCACAGTAAAAACCGACTTCAAATATAGTTATATGAAAAACGTAAAATTTTAATGGGTTGCTCTCGATTTCCCTGGGATCCCATCATCAGATCCTGACTTAGTGACAATGGGACCAAATTGGAAGTACACCATAACGAACAAAAGATTTTTTTTTTCGAAGAATTTCGCAACAGTTGGCGGAGAAATCGATGAACATACATAAAAAAAATACAGCAGAACCGTCCTCCTTTTTTGAAGTCGGTTAAAAAGCTTCGAACTAAATTTAATTTATCGTCGGTTACAATTATCAAGTGAACTTTGACAAGTGTTTGTTTTCTGTGTGTTTGTATTAACCTTGATTAGTATATACAATGGGACTGCCATGTAGAATTGTAGAATAGCTATAAAAGTCCCAATTTTTTTTTGTCAAAAAATATATCTGTCATTACAATTTAAATTACTCTATATGTTAATTGATTATCCTATTATTAGACACTCAAGCAGGTCCAGAAATGAATCTGCTTTTGTAATCTCATAGTTTCCTTTGTTCACGATTTAATATCCGTGTCCTGTGTTGTGGCTATTTCCTGAATTATGCCGGCATAATCAGTTTGATTGTTTGTAATAATGCCAATGTCATAGAAGAGATAAAAATATGTACCAAGATGTCCAAGATGTATCAAAATGTACAAAGTCATACAGCATTTTTTGTGACTTTTATGATGAAGTCATGCGCACGAGCACGACCTCCATTGGGCATACATAAGTATGAATTCACATTTGTCTGCCACCATTTTTCATATGATTCGCTAGTAAAGTATAGTTGTAGTATTTCCTATCAAAAGTATACTCACTGCTATACATTTGCGTCAGCAAATTCCATTTCGACAAATCAAAATCCAAACGTAAACAAATCACAATGCCATAGCTGTTGAGTTGGACATTGGGCATCATGCAACAGTTTTAATGATGAAGTTTTGAAGTGCCACAGTGCAATAATATACACAATCTCTCTATTGTTCACATTAGTAATAATATCAACTCATAAGACAAACAAAACGATTTGAATACTAGTGAAACAACTGGCGTCCTTTTTTCTGAAACATATGTTATCCAGGCAAGATAATAGGTAAAAAAACGTTAGCAAATACAAATACAACATTTTTTTACTGAAAATATATTGTTCAAACAAAGATTTTATGAAATTAGTGATCAGAACGGTATGCTGAACAAAATGAGCCCAAAAACTGCCAGTCTAATATTGTTCATCGAGGAGTGCCGTTGTCCACCGTTTCGCTGTCACCATAATATTGTATTGTCATCGGAACTTCACAAGTATGCCAGATTTCAGCTCAATCTAACACGGGGTCAGGTGAAACTAAATAAAATCTTGTCAAGAGGTTGCTTTTGACGTCCATTGAGCACCTAAATTATTTGAAAAGGGACAATTCCATTTACTCTGTATGCTTACTAGACCCCAATCAATTTACATTCGCCTCGATTAGTTAATTAGGCAAATTAAGCTTTCAAACGAATTAGATTCGCACAGAATATTATATAGTGTACACGTAGTTAGTTAAATAAAACTACTACTAAAATTAGAAGGAATAGTACCACGTAACACAATTCGTATTGTATGTATGCGTGCCACAGGCGGTAAATTGGAAAATGTTCCTAGAATTCTACTGCAATGTTGCGTATTTTCATTTTAAACTCTAGGTATAGATAAAAAAAGCTTGATTTTTTCTATCTCTTCCGCCATTCTACATAAAATATAAACACGAAAATTGCTTTATACTATAGTTGCTCTACGCTAATCTAAAAATCATGCCCAATCGGTATTTTTCAAAGCCGTACTCAGTCAGATTTTTTACCTTTCAACATGTTGAAAACCGGCAAATGAGTTAGCTTTGAGCAAAAAAGCGAAGCCAAGCGAATATAATGTAAACTAAATATGTGAAAACTACATTAGATTCCCGTAAAACATTATTTTAGTTTTGTTAGTTTTTAGTATCACATAAAAGACTACCTATGGAAACAAAGTGCGGAGCGGATTGATTTATTCTCTAATTAATTTATCTTCTAAGTAGGTACTTGTCCAGGCTATACTAACATTTTGCGAGCAAATGTCTTTTAAAGTATTGGCAAATTGCAAATCTACATCTACACTAATATTATAAAGAGGAAAGATTTGTACCTATTTTTATATGTTTGTATGTTTGTAATGAATAGGCTCCGAAACTACTGAACCGATTTGAAAAATTCTTTCACTGTTGGGAAGCTACACTATCCCCGGGAGACATAGGCTATATTATATTTTGTAGCGAGGCCGAAGGCCGAGCTTACACTCGTGCGAAGCCGGGGCGGACGGCTAGTGAAATATATAATTCTTTTAGTAGCAAGAAGAAATAGTGTTTTAGACTTCCGATAATTTGCAAACGGCTAAATAGATTTTCTTGAATTATAGATTAAAACATTGAGAGGTTCCATACAAAAAAAAGGCTCAGTTTTTTTTTATGATACTGGATGGCGAGACGAGCGAAGTCACTTGCCTGATGGCTCTTCACGCTTGCCCATAACAGCTCAACGCCACTCAGAATTTTGAACTTCAACAGTGAACTTCAGTTTGGAAGTTGTGATGACACAGACCGAGTTACACATAGATACACAGATATATATATATATATATATACAAAAACACATAGATACACACGTTAAACTAAACACCTCTCTGTTTTCGTTGCGTGTGAAAAAACAGTCTTGCAGAGTGTAACAACTGGTAGAGCTCCTCTATGCCTCGTTCTCGTAGTAGAGTTTAGATCGGGGTCTATTTCTGTCTGCATCGTTGTAAACAGAATTATTGGCGGTGTTGTTTACCGCCGCGCCCGCGCCGGCCATCGAGTAATGACGCTGTTATGAGAGCGTCGAGGTCGACTCCAATGAGTTTTGAATACATTCTCCAACACTTTAGGTACGACTCTCGGCTGTGGCGTACACTTTTCTAACGCTCTGGAAAGAAAAAATATTTTAATTGTAATCCAAACACTCAAACAAACAACAAATACGAAATATCTATGCCTTAGTACGATTATTGTGTGTGTTCAAATGTCTTCGTTTGAAAAATGTAAACGTCTTCAATGGTATGGTGATAAAAGTTACAAGTATAAACCGCTTGACGGAAAAACTGTTAGTACGTCACATATTCTCATTTTCGCGTACAATAAGAGACCTTGTTTAACCGACTTCCAAAAAGGAGGAGATTATCATTTCGACTGTTTTTTTTTAACGTTTGTTCCCGCATAACTTTCGACTGGGTGAACCGATTTTGATGATTCTTTTTTTATTTGAAAGCTGGTGCTTTCCTTTTGTTTCCATTTCTAGTTCTGATGAAGTCGGTTTTTCATTTTGAGAATCATTAGTGCTAATGCTGTTGCCCGCGACTTCGTACGCGTAAATTTTCATATAAACTTTACAACGCGCCGACATACGGTTTGCGGTCGCGTGATTTTGCAAACTGCACCTATACGGCCCTCATTTAGAGTTGGGAGTAAGGTCCTTGAACTCTCAATCTACATATTTTGATAGTATATTGTACAGGTAGAATTGTTTTGAATTGAAAAAAAAAAGACAAATGGACTAGGCTAGCGTTAAGCATCCCTGTTTAATGTTTTATAATTAATTTTTGTTTAATTTTTTTAACAATGTTTGAGGAGGATTATGTCCTGCAGTGGTCTGAATGAGCTGTTAATGATGATGATGATTTGAATAAAATACAAGCCCAGTTCAGAACCTCTTCCCTTTCTGGGAGTCGGTTTAAAATAATGTTGAAGCTCACTGTTTTGTATATCACGGTCCAGTTTTGCAGTTTCCAGTTTTCTGTATTTTCCAAGATAAAAAGTATTTTATGCAAACTATTTTCTCTTCAATTATCATGATTTAATTTTAAAAGCAACTAAGAATTATTTACTGGTGAATTTCAACACCAAACATTTGTACGTACAAGAATTAGTTCTAAATTCAAGGAAGATGGACTGTAAAGTATTTTATTTTGTGACATTCTTCAAACTGATTATTCTAAGAATTGGAATCAAAACTATTGTTGATTGAATCAGGCGTCACTTTGCGGAAGTCCATTTTCAAAACTGTTTTGATGAAGTTAGAAGCGGAATTACACTAGAAATTCATCATTAAAACAGTTTTTTATCAAAACTATTATTTCAATTATTAGACAAAGTTTCCCATACGAGATCCATTCAATCGAACCCCGGAAACAAAACTCACCACCTTGACTAAACACTGTAACCGTTGGACAAATATTTACAAACATTAGTTTGCCAAACACGAGTATTGGTGTTGATGTGAACAATGTAGATTTAGGACGGTACACCTCTTATCAACACTTTGCACCGTTCCTAACCAATAATTTGTACTTAATATGTACCTAATTTGCCTAAATAGCAACAAAATCACTAACAAAATGATATGTATTAAATAGAAGTTTTCCTTTCCTTTTCCCTTCACCGTGAGTTACCATACACAGCAAAATATTGTTTAATATGTACGATCTTTTATTTTTATTTGGTTATTATTTTTGGGAACTTTTCGCTTAGGCTTTGTTCACACTAGCGCGCGTCCGATTTTGCACACAGAATAAACTCTTAGAAAACTCCGCACTTGAGCCCCAAGATTCAAGCCTCGTGCTTAGTTTGGGGCTCACCGATTATCCTTTATATATATACTAAGAATCTAACCACCCTGTGTTAATTTTTTAAGTTGTTTACCAAAAATGTGATGTGCATTCTTTGTACATTGTATACTGTTATTTTTCTGTAAAATAAATAAATTATCTTATATAATTATTACACTGTTTTAAACTATCACGGTTATTCACTATAGTTATATGATTATTTACGGGATATTTACCGTGGTAAGGTTGTGGAAGGAGCTCCCGATATTTCGGCGCAGATATATTATAATTAAAAAACAAATAACTAACTATAAACTATAACTTAACCGTATGGTTTGAAATCGCGCAACAATTCCGTAGTTCTTATTAAGAAAAATAAGAAAATATAATGAAAGCATTTGTAAACAACAATTACAGGGCGTTTAAATCAATGAAAATTTTCTACTCTCACCTGATACTGAAACTCCAACTCTATAAATAAAGTCGATAAGAAAACCCCCCGTTTCCAAGATCATTCTAATAAAACTTTGTAGATACAGGGTACACCTACTTCTTGTTTTACTGCACGATAATCGGTAATGTTGTTTTCATTCGCCATTACGCTAAATGCGACTTTTGATGGAATTTGTTTGGCTTGAAGAATCTTCAGCCTCTGCATAATATATTACTAGCTGCGCCCGCAGTTTCACCCGCGTTATATACTTACCTCCTAGCAACCGCAAGTAGCGACAGCAACCTCCTTTGACTTAGATGACAGCTTTTTTGTTATGATGTAATAATATATGTATGTCAATGACTTACTTCAATTCTTGCCGTTTTATAGTTCTATACAAACCGATAGTGTTTTAAGACCCATTGCAATATACACACAAAATTTCTTCCAAATCGGTCCAGCTGCTAAGAAGAATTAGGTGACAAACACACGTACAGAAGAATTACATATATTAAGATATTAAATATATGTGTATAAAACTGATAATCACATTTATTATAGTAATTTTTAAACTTTCGCGGTTCGAACACATGTTTTCATATTTATCGGGACTAGTGCGCGATAAGTCCCGATAAATATGAAAACACACATTTATTATGTTGTCCTAACAGTCTAACTTTAACAAAGCCAAATTTTACAAAATATAAAAGACAAACAACTTTTGACTTTTGTATTGAATTTTTGTTTCTTTTGTTCCAGAAATATGTGGTCAGTACGGATCGGAGTGGAGATATCCACGTTCATGTTCAAGTGAGTACTTAGCTAATTTTCATCAATAATTATGCCACAAACATTTTTATAAATAAAGGGCATGGTGCGCCGCCCTGAGCCACGCCGCGCGGTGCGTTGGACCCAAAAAAAAATGCGCAAGAAAATGCGCTTGCAAATGCCAAGATAACAAATTACACAAGTAAAAGTGTGACATTTCAATCATGAGACTCAATTCCTCGGCAAATGGCAATCGTCCCGAGACTCATTGCTCCGGGGTAAATTAGGTGTCTGAGGAATAAGTAGGGCAGTTTTTGTCAGCGTTACGGGAAATTCTATTTTCAAGGTGCTTATAGCTTGTCATACGTATATTGCCATAGATAGAAACTCTTTATTGTGTACACCAGACATAATACATTAATAAATTATAAGTCATAGTAAATTACAAACAGATAGAAAACACTTACGAGCTAGTGCCGCAAGTGGCGGCCTTGACATGTTATTTTTCACAATAGCAAGTACAGAAGTATGAAAAATTTAAGTATGAAAGTTATAACGATTATATTGGCTATTTTGTACCAGACCAATCAGGTCCGAAAATATCTCTATGAAAATATGAATTAAACCGAATTCAGGAGTAGGTAATAGAGATCAAGTTAATAAGACCATAAATTGTAATTGTAGCAATAATGAGCAAAACAATAGATTTTATTATTTGTGAACTCCATTCACAGCAAATTGTTCACTTGTCAACCAGTAACCAAGTCTACCACACACCAACCTAGAGAAAATCACCATTATCCTAAATCATGATTCTCACGAGCACTTGTGTGTTTTGGTTTTCCTCAAAACGTGATTGATGATCACGAAATAATAACACGCCACTTAGAATAAACGATCTATTTTGATTCTGATAATAGCGAGATTGAAACTACAAGTGGCGCCATTACAGCGAGAGACGAGACTTTTACTATTGCTATCACATACTGAAAAGCCAAGCTGAAAAGTCAATTTATCGGTATCTACCACTTTTGTAAAATATTTTAGTGTTTAATACTGTCAATTATTACCCCAAAAAGGTATACGTTTATGCTGGGGCTACACCAACGTGAAACGCCATTGATTATCGCGATTATGGACGTTAACCCTAAGCGAAGCCACGATTTAGCGCGATAATTTGACAACGGCATTCACATTGCTGTTTGACGTTAGGCGATAACTCAGGTGGCGGTATTTTTTGGCACATCAAAGAGATTCAACGCGATAATTATTGCGTTGAAACGGTCACACTTACGTTTCTTAGTGTGAAATTTCTATCATAATATCTGATTGGCTACCATAACCTCAAAAACATTCTTATAATAACCTTACATCCGGCTTGCTCTCTCTTTACCCGAGAGAGCGAGATAAAGCTCAATGTAATATTATTGTAAGAATGTTTTTAGATTGTAGTAGCACCCCCAGGACACTTTAGCAATTAAATGGCCATTGACGGTAACGTTCATGTGTGGCCACTCAATTTATGGCGTTAATTATCGCGGATTTATGGTGATAATGGGCATTGTCGTTGACCGTTGGTGTGGCCCCAGCATTAGGTAATTCAATCTTGATAAAAAAGTAAGCACGGTAAATTAGCTACGACTGAAACCGTAGAGAATATTAAAACGCATCCGAAAATAAAAAAGTAAACTTATTTAACGTACTTACTTTGTTTCACTTTAAAGTGAAACTGACTAATTGAAGACTGTTTATAATATACATAAGCAATGACGGCCTATATTAGTTTCAATGATCTCTAATTTCAGGCAATGTGCCCAAATTGCTGCCCTCGTTACCCCGCTGGATTGCGAGGCTAACTTTCAGCCCAAAATACAAACTCATTTTGTTCACACGCTGCAAAATATAATATAATCTTTAACACCTTACCTACAATGAAACCGAAACAGCAAAATAACTTCCAATAAGAAAATATTTAAGTTTTCCAACAAGAAAACCAATGTTTTGAGTTAATAATCCGTTACATATGTAACGGATAATTAATTATTCATCATCAGCCAGAAAATGTCCACTGCTGAACATAGGCCTTCTCCTTAAACCTCCACACTGAACGACATCCTGCCATCTGCATCCACTGGATGCCCGCGACTCTCACAATGTAGTGGGTCCATCCAGTGTGAGGCCTACCTACGCTGCGTCTTACGGTTCGTGGTTTCCACTCAAGAACCTTTCTACCCCATCGGTTGTCGGTTCTTCGAGCACCTGCCCTTTGCCATTTCAACCTACATTTTTTTTTGCAAATTAATTATTGCTTTTCCATAATTACTCTGATTTTATTTCCATGCTGCTTTATTCAGGGGATAGTACCACGATATGCACAGGTAAGTAAAATTAAGTAGATTAACTAAATATTCTTAACTTTTTTGAGACTATCACTGAAATTTATTTCTTATTTTATAGATGAAGAAACGCAAGTCTTTCTGCATGGTAGGTCAGATCGAAGAGCCTTGCTACAATGCTACAAATTTATTTGTAGAGGTGTTCAAAAAAGGGGCTGTCAGTTTTGATCAGAAAATACGATGGTGTCGCCCCCACTGTTCTCTACAGAAAAATTGATCGTATTGTAACTTGGTCGAGGAAAAACAACATAATTATGACGACAATAGAGACACTCCATTTCCAACGACATCCTCTTCTCTTCTATTATGAACTTGGAATCTCTTGGCTTATTGCTATTATTTCTAATCGATGAAATTAAAGTAGTAAAAAATTTATGCTAGTTTTTGAGCAATTAATAGCTATGGATTCCCATTTGTTTGCGTAAATAAATTATAGAGAAGGTAGGCTCGTTGATTCCGAATGATTTTTTCCATGCAGTCTCATGTTGGAAGTAGGTTTTGTTTATTTGTGACGTAGTGAAATTTATTTAAAAATATGTAGTAAGTATTTAGCTAAAAAGCAACGCTTAGAAAAAGAACAGAGTAGATAGACTTTCAACTGACTTCAAAAAGGAGGGGATTCTCAATTCGGTCGATTTTTTATGTTATGTTTGTTGCCTCAATTTTTTTTCATATATGAACCGATTTGAAAAACCATTTTTTAATTGAATGGATATATTTTGTGATTGGTCACATTGAAATTTAATTATAAACGATCAGTAGTTTGGTTTTTAAATCTAAATAACTGGAAAATTCAATTGGATGACAATATTATATCCAAGTATCAGAAATTCCTTATTTTACTAATTATTTGAAGTCGTTTTTTAAATTGATAATTATTATTAAATAGGCTATATTATTTCAGAAATAAATATTATTTCACCTCTTATGGTCGTTGGGGGGTGAATCCCGTGAAGTAGTTTTTATTATGTATTAATTATATTAGTGCAATGGTTTGTGTAGATGTAATCACAAGTCGCTAGAGAGAGTTTTTAATAAATCACCACATTTCCGAAAAATTCCAGTTAACCGCCTGCTGATATATTGGTTTAAATGTTTACAGGGAGACCTGAGCCAGCAAGACAAGCGATGCGTCTTCTTGACCGTCCACGATCTTGGGACCAACCGTAAGTCTTCTATAGTTTTAGTCATGGGTGTATATAGGGAGGGGATCTGAGGTCCATATATTTTAGGGGGACCGAACCCCTCCCCCCTAGTATATGAAAAAAAAAGTGTAATATTGGACAGATGGCACGGATAATATGCGCCACAAAAAAATTGCGAACCACGCGAGAGAAGCGCTAAGAATTTCATTCTGCGTGAAGGCCAAGCAAAAAATTTGTACTTTTGGTCCCCCATTTGAAAGCTATAGCTTTGCCCATGATTCTAGTGTTTTATTCAGTCAAGCTATTGCAATAGCAAAACATTTGACACTCGATTTTATCTCCCAGACTCGGCAATGGTTGACTTCGTGAACTGTCCAGCAATGTCGGAGATTAAAGAACGCTCGTGTTTCATCCACGTCGACGTGCCGGGCCACGAGGAGAATTCACCAGATTTGCCGGATTCGTGAGTATCTATTTATATATTTAAATCACTGTTTTATGCTCCTTCCTATTCAGATAAAAATTGCTATCACGGAGAAAATTATCCTTTTATTTATTATGATGATTTAAAAGTTACTAACTGCACCCCGCGGTTTCACCGCGTGGATGGATGATGTATGGAGTACCATTAATCATTAGCTATCTAGCAGTATCGTCAAAATCCGTCCAGACGTTTTGGAGTCCATAAGGAACATACATACATTTACAATAATACATACACACATCGCCTTTATATACAAGAAATATTTAAGATTGACCTTTAATTTATTTAATAACCTCCTGTTTTTACTTGTGTCAATATAGTCAATATATGATCAAGGTTTGCGCTAAACAAAACAACTCATGCACAAAACCAAATGTGATAAAATAAGAATGATTAGGCCGAAGTTTTGACAGCTCCTAGTGACTTTATAAAAATAATCGAATGAACTATTATTTTTAGTATTTTATTTATCAAATTATTCTCTTCCACAGCTATCAATTCCCTTCCCTCCAGACCCTAGGAGAAGACCTCATCACAGTACTAGATTTCCTCCACGTGCGCTACGCCGTCGGTCTTGGTGAGGGTGCCGGAGCCAACGTCCTCGCACGGTGTGGGCTGGCCCATCCTCGCAGGCTACTTGGACTCATCCTCGTTAACTGCACTGCCTCCTCCTCTTCCGTCGCAGACGCGTTTAGAAGCCGCTTCTCCAGGTGGAAAGGCGCTGACATCTCCCAGTCTGAAGAAGACTTCCTGATCTACCACAAGTTCGGACACGTGAGTTCACAGCCAGAGCAAATTGATTACTGCTACCAGGTACTCTTCCTTTCTGTTTACTTACTAACAACACTAACCACCAGGGTTCAGCTGTCTTCAAAAGGTATAAGTGCCCAGTGAACTATAACTAATAAGCCACATAGTCTATGCTTCATGCATCTTCTATATCGCACGCGCGTTTCAACATTTTCTCAAGATATAAGGCTTTTAAGAGTGTGTAGAGTTTGTAGTGGCTAGTAGTTGCTTATTCTTTCTTACTAAAACACTAACCTTTGTAGTATTAGTTTGTTTTTTTTGTGCTTAAATTGTTTGATTAATATATGTCTATGTAGTGTGGCCCTATGTAATGTGATTAACTGACAATATGATGACTTTCTTATACTTCCTTACAACTGTGCTCTTCTGTGTGTACTCACGTTAAGCCATCATGTTTCGAAATATACTTTTTAGAATGTTTGAACTCTCATTCTTAGATGAAGCACATTTGTCTCTTACTATGTTCTTAGTGCTACTACAATTTCATATCGAAATAACTCCATGATATCATAACTCATAAGTAATTTATTGGTAAAATGGCAATTTACAAGTCAATAGAATTTCTCTTAAGAGAGAAAATATAACATAATTATTGAATATTAATATAAAAATATATTAATTAATTAATTACCTACATTATAAAATAAAATACTAAAACAAAAAAATTATAATGATAAAACATGTCAAAGAATTTGTAAAAATAATAGTTACATTCATATGTCAAGTTTATAAAGTTCCTTGAAATTGTAAAAAGACTGCTCGATGAGCCATTTTTTTAACCTATTTTTGTAGGACTGCATACTCGTGGCAGCCGTAATTTCATCAGGTAATTGGTTATAAACCGTCGAACCCATGACGTGCGTCAACTTGGAGGACTTCTCGAGAGAGCGTGGCACGGCCAACAGTTTGTGCCTGTTGCGGGTGTGGCACCCGTCCATATCCCTATTTTACTACCTAATGCACTAAGAATCAGTCCATAAAGCCTAGGACCGAAACAACCTGCTGGCCTCCTTATTTCCTGAGGGTTATAATCTAGGTCTCTTCAAGGTTCGGGTGAATAGGTATCTTCCAGGTCTGCTTCATCTTCGACCACATCTTCGCTTGCCAACAAGGTGGTCAAACACGGACTCACAATGTGCCATCGAAAAAATCCAACTTCTTAAGGAATCATTGTACTAACTTTTACTATAAGACCAACTGAGAAATCTTTAAAAAAATCTGTAGTTCCATACAAAAAGTTCATTACCACTCGACCAAATGTATAAAACAGCTGAGTTGGTCCGACTGTAAAAGTTGTCCATATTAAGGAGCTCGAGGTTTTAGGTTATGTTAATGGCACGTTGTATAGCAGCATGACTAGAAAAATTGGGAAAATATTATAACTGGCTTCTATTAGCTAACTTCCCTTGTCTGGTTATTTCAGCAAATCTCGTGCGAGGCGTGCGAGGGTGGCGAGCGCGAGCGCACGCTGGCTGAGTACCGCTCGCGGCTGCGCGGGAACCTCAACACGCACAACATCAAGCAGTACGTGCGAGCATTCACCAAGTGAGTATACAATACACCTCAGGTCGAACAAGGGAAAAGTAGGGGTTGCCTTATCGTTTCACTAACACTACACTGGGACAGCTAACTGACCTGGAGCATTCGAGACAGCGGATGCATGCTATAGCGCATACACTACATCCCTTCATTAATGATAAATTTGGAAAGAACAAACAAAAGATCTTTGCAATCATTATATTATTTATATAACCAGTTAACGATTGTAACATATTAGTATTAACTAGTACCATCATTCTTGGTATTAAGTAATCAGGTGAAGTATAAAATAACTTTAAGCTTAGTTAATTATTGCTTCATTCATTCACTTTCATTATCTCTGCCTTTCTCTTCGGTTTCCTCCTAATTATTTTCCTGAACCGTTGTCCACTGTCCTACTCTTTTCAGGTGAACAAAATTCATTCTCAGCAACTGTCCCGTTCGGTCATTTCGTATTGTGATATTTCCTCCAGGTTCCTTCCTCCTTTCGGTGTTGAGTTGCAGCTTGAACTGAGCTTGTCGATTCTATATATATTCTTGACACAAACCATATCTTCTTCAGTCAAGTTCGAATCCGTGGATCCTCTCCTTCTATCTTCATACTCTTTCCTCTTTTCCTTCTGAATTTTGTCTCGCACATCAATATCAACTTCTGTACTTTCCAACCTATCAATTTACGGGATTTTGTCTCGGTTTAGCTGGTCTATTCTGCAAGCTAAGTGAACGTGCAAGTAAGGTGATAAGCTATGTGAACATGTATTTCTCTTGTCGATTACTATGGAGAAATGTCAAGATGTCGTTTGATCACCTCTGACTGTAGTCCCTTACGCTTATAACCCGATATTTTGACATTTACCTGCAGAAATAGGCAAGAAAAAAAACACATTCACTTAGCTTAGCACTACACTTGTGACTTGCGCGTTCACTTAGCTGGCAGAATAGACCGGCTGGACATCTTGTTAAATAGCATGGCTGATGCGAACGTATCAGGCCTATCATATCTCCCTTGTTTGATATATAGATACAATCTGGGTGTCTTCAAGTCAAGAGTGTATCGGTTTCTTCTAGGCAAGCGTGATCCACCGTAGGCCGCATCATCGCTTAACATCAGGCGAGTTGGCGGCCAAGCGCAAGCCTATTCTACAATAAAAATATATAAAAAAACTCTTTATTGTGTACACCAGAAATAAAAATTACAAACAGATAGAAAACACGAGCTAGTGCCACAAGTGGCAGCCTTATTATCGCTAAAAGCGATCTCTTCCAACCATTGGATAGAAAGAATTTACGTAACAGGATCGACGGGGGATGCTAAAACACTTTTAGTGATACCATTAGATATATAAATACTACTAAATGATATATTATATTATCAATTTTTAAAAACCCGACTTCACGAAATATAAACTGTATTTAAGGGGTTTAAAAAATAAAAGTATTTGTACTTTTTTTTTAATTCATATCATTAATCTCTCTTATTCCAGCCGCAAAGACCTGGTCCTCCGCGGCTGCCAGCCCGACATCCTGCTGCTCACGGGCATGCTGAGCCCTTACCAGGGTGTCGTGGAGAAGATGTACCGCGAGCTGGACAAGGAAAAAGTCACCATGCTGAAAGTGGAACGGGCAGGAGACGTGCTAGCCGAGACGGTGAGTGATGAGAGCAACTCGTCTATTAACATGCTTTTATTAAATCAAATCATTTATTTGTCCCTAGTGCTGTAGCCTGCGATTTCGTACGCGTATATTTTCATATAGACTTTCAACCCTTTTTTCCTCCCTTTCGCAAAATAACATAGCCTGTTATGCAATCTGGTCATAGCTAAGCATGTTCATGAAAACCGCGTTTAAATCCAAACAAACAAACAGACAAAAATTCTAAAAACTGTCTTAACGTGTTCAGCTGGTTATTTTAAGACACCATGTGTGTGTTTTTTTAATTATATGTATAGATATATTGTGAATAAAATAATAGCAATTCGCATTTATCTTCTTAAAACTATAAAATCTAATTTAAATATGATAAAATCACTTGTATATTGTTTAATTGACACGTATTTACATTTCAAAGAAGAACCAATCTGTGTCAAGTCAGGTATGATTATTTCAAAACGACAGAAAGGTACCAACGATAGCGTTGCCAACCGCATGTCTACTATCATTAGGTTATGCAATAACCTGCTTTCTGGTACAGAATAGATAATAGTTGCATATGCTAAGTATACTTACAATAATGAGATAGCTAGTATGTTTGCTAGTCAAGTATATAGCCAGATTCTGGCTAGTATTGGCTTATAGACAGCATCGAGCGGAGATACAATCTGTCGGGCTTACGATAATCTCATGTAGATATAATCAGGCCAATGCCAAATATGGTAATCATTTACTTGTAACTAACTAGCTACAGGTCGAAAGTTACCTCGGTAATCCTTCAGAAGCAGTTAGTTGACCTTAACCTATAAGTGCTACTTGTACAGCACAGTGGAAATATGCAGTATCCCTACTGCCCCACCAATGCACCGCAGACTTGCCAAATGCAATCTTCCGCTATTGCACATCGAAAGTAAAAGTACGGCTGACGTTTGCTCAAGCCGACGCGTTCACTCACCACCGATAATAATTTGATAACCCGTGTAGACGCAGTTTGCAAACAACTTATACTAACAAAAAAACTTAGAATGCAAATAAAATGATCTAAAAGTTACGCGGATAGGAAACAAAAATGTCGGTGATTCTACTAATCGTGGAAATAATCATCATCGCAGGAATGCTAGTAGGACTGTACCAGAAAAATACAAACCAATTTTGTAAATCCAAGAAGAGGTACGATGGAAAAACGGTGATAGTGACTGGAGGCACGATGGGAATGGGGTTGGAGATAGCTGCGGACTTTGCCCATCGCGGTGCCAAGGTCATAGTGGCCTGTCCTTTCGAAGACGAAGGCCAACGCGGCAAGCACCTCATAGAAAAAAGTTCCGGCAGCGATAAAATAATCTTCAAGTTGTTGAATTTAGCGTCTTTGAAATCAGTGCGCAAGTTTGCTTCGGACATTCTCGAAACAGAAGACAGACTTGACATTTTGATTAACAACGCCGGAATTGGGACAGCCGGTGACTTCCAAACTGCGGACGGCATTAACTTTATAATGCAAGTCAACTACTTTGGAACGTTTTTACTGACGATGTTACTCCTACCGCTTTTGAGGAAGACGGGCCTGCCGTCGGAACCGGCTAGGATACTGACCACATCGTCGATTATGCACAAAATTGGGAGGATTGACTTAGAGAATATGAACAAAACTAATTATTGGTACAAGCTGCAGTTATACGGGAACAGCAAACTGTGTCTGGTGATATTCGCTCGACAGCTAGCGAAGAAGCTAAAACGTTCGCATGTCGTTATAAATGTGGTAGACCCAGGAGCTGTCGGGACCAAAATCTTTAAGAGCGCAGGAGAATCTCTGGGCAGTTTTGCTAGCTTTATCTTCGGGATACTTTTTAAGCATCCGTACGAAGGCGCTCAGACGGCTCTGTACGTAGCAACGAGCAATAGGGCTGGTAAAATAAACGGAGAGTACTTCAAAAACTGCGAGCTGTCTAGAGCTTCAGAAACTAGTTTTGATGATGAGCTGGGGGAGAAAGTTTGGATTAAATCCATTAAGCTAGTGCAGTTGAGTGATGACGAATTACAGGAATGTTTTGCTCCCTTGTGAAATTAAATAATTGTGAGTAAAATACTTCAAATCATCCTAGATAATGAAACATAACCAATCTTTTGAAAACTTTTTTTTATTTTTTCCGAATATTTCTTTTCATTTTACGTAACGTTTGATGGTAAGGGTCACTCTTACCCATAACAGTTCAATGCCTCCCAGAATATAAAACTGTCGTGCAATGCGCTCGTCACCTTGAGATGTATCTCTTTATGCCCTATAATTTCGCAGGAAACATGGATTTTCCCAATCAAGCGTACTTGGCACATTTAATGGTTGATTAGTCGTATAAGCACCCAACAAGTCAGTTATAATGGCTGAACTGCAACCCCGCAGGTTGCAGTTCCGGTTGAAGTTACGGTCGGTCAATCACTCCGACACTAGTAATTAAACTCATGCTTCATGAGTAGTTGTCAATGTTAGACGATTTAGTAATAATATTCATTTTATTAGTTACACTGATTCTTAGTATACAACTACATAACCTCTTTTAAACTATCACGCTTGTTCACTAACTGTACCATAGCAAGGAAGATAGGACTAGTTTATGGATCCTTGACCATGCTAAGGTTCGTGGAACTCCTTCCACAACCATACCACGGTAAATATCCCGTAAATAATCATATAACTGTACATAATCTATATAAAATTCTTATGGAAGAAAAAATAATAAAACTGGACTATTTCAGAAAACTTAACGACGACGTAAGACAGCAAATAGTCTGTCGGGTCAGCTAGTAATTGAGAATAATAAAAATCTGTCACAATATTATTTTTAAAAAACACGCAAATAATTTGTAAAAGTAAATTTGCAGCGCATTCAAAGATGCATTTTTTCCGTTTTGTTTTTTTATGAAACTGTACTCAGCTTACAGCTTACTTAAAGTTACATAACAAGGTTACTATATCCTTCTTCATATCATTGTAAATCAAGGACAACAATTTTACAACGGATAGCTCCAATTGGCAAATAATTCATTGGTACCTAACTGTAATCATGTAACGGATGATTTCTCAATAATATCACGTAATATTATTATTTCAATCAAGGCCTGACTTCTAATGTTAGTATGGTTTCTGTTCCAGAAGTATCTTGCACTAAGATTGTTGCAGACGTAGAGAATAGATACAAAACATCAATAGGTAACCGGGCCAGTGTTTGATTTGTTAGAAATAACAAGCTTAGTAAAAAAAAACGAATGTAATTCATGTATTCATTCAAATATATACAAAAATAATATTATTAAAGAAACACCTTAATTTTGACGACATTTTAAATTTAATTTTTGGGTGATCAGCTATACGTATAGCCAGTTTTTTTGTATAAATAACAGCCTCTACACTCGTATTTTTGTTTTACGTATAAGATTGCTAGATATTACACTTTTCCTGCAATTTTTCGAAACGATGCTCTACCTTCTGCCAAATATCATTAATATTTCAATAAAGGCCGAAGAACAATTTCCTTGAATACAAAGTATTCCAAGTTCATAACCACCAAGGGAGTTAAAGTCAAAAGGATAGCCTGTCAATCATAAACAAAAATACAAGAGTGATATGTGTTTCTTACAAAATAACCGTTTTCTTTCCAGCCGGCCAAAATAGCCCAGTCCCTCCTCCTGTTCTGCCAAGGCCAGGGCCTCCTCACCTCCCTGCCGCCGCCCGGCGTGGAGCGGCGCATGTCACGTGCCATGTCCATGGAAGAGTACGACAAGCCCAACATCCGCCGTCTCTCTCTCACGCCCAGCGTCGCCGAGTCACCGCCGAGGAGAATGTAGCTGACCGACGCCAACTCCTTGCTGGAGGAAGACTCGGCATGATATGGTGCCCTGGTATATTGTAGCTTAGAAGATTCAGCCAAATCCCTACCCTTGTATCGTTTCTTGTATCTTAGAAAATTCGGCGCGCTGTAACATCTTGATTTCTTTTTTTGTAACTACCTATGGTACCCTGGTATATTAATATTTTACTTTAGAAGGTTCAGCCAAAAATGGGGTCCTGGTATCTATGTTATCTTAAAGCATATAAGATTTGGCGTGATATAACATCTTGATGGTTTGTATTGTAGCTCAGCAGACTTTACGTAACATGATGTTGATGACACATATTACGAGTAAAAACTATTTACCAGGGTAAATAGTTTTTACTCGTAATATGTGTCTCTATTGCAGCTTACATATGGCCCACCGCGATATAATGCCTTGATATCTTGTCTAGTAATATAACGAAGGCTTGGCAATAAAAGTATTGTGTCTTTTAAATGTTTTAGACAATATTTTTTTTTATTTAATAGTCTATAACATTTACAAATATAAAAATTACCTAATATTGTTTTCTTTATCTGTTTGGTGCAGAAAAACTAAATAAACGTATAAAAGTGTACATAATTAAATTTGACAGCATAATTGTTTTGTTTTCAAACATAAAAGAGAGCAAACTTTGTCGAAGCGGTGCATTATTGCATTGTAGCTTAGATATGACCCAATGGTAGCGGCATTTTCTTTGATTAGTTTCAAAGAAAATTGATGCTTTCGCCTGAAGCTTAGAAAACTCAGCATGATATATCGCCGTGATATTGGTAATTTGTTTTGTATATTGTAGCGTTCTGCACGCAGTTTCAACGTAAAAACATATTTTATTTGTATATTTGTGTCTGTAAGTCTTCCACACAAAATGTAGGGATTTTTTTAAGTTCCTTTCGTCAAAGTAGTTATATGAAAATTTGCCCCGCTATTTAAATCAAAGCACGTGATAAGTTTACGACTGCGACATTTTTATTCTTTTTTAATCTAATTCGCATGTCCGATTTTGGGAGACGTTTTCTTGAGGTCACTAAGCAGGGCTTCAGTTCTTTGGATAGTGCATTATTAAATATGAAAAAAACACGTATCTAGCGTTTTCAGGATATGGTAGGGTATCGTATAACTTTTAGATCTATATCTGTAGGTACCTAGGTTCCTATTTTAGGTAAAACAAAATGTTATTAGAGGTATTATTATTGAAAAAAAAAATGTTATGATAATTACTCTATGCAATGCTTTAAAATGTAAAGTTTTGTGTATATTTTATTTAAAATTGTACCTACGTATAAAGTTATCACAGTAAATATTATTGATGTGGTCTATTTACCTAATGTTAACTTATTTATCTATGTACATTATACATATATGTAATCGTCTTACGGTAGGTAAAATAATGTTTGAATAAATATTAGACGTAATAATAAATTTGAAAAAATATATACAAAAACAGATGTTTAGAAAATGATAAGATTGGGCTTGTATTGGACCAATATTGTAAGTACCTAGTTAAAGTTTTAATGTAGTCCTTTTTTATTAATTTTAGTTTGTTATATTGTTATTTCAACCTTCAATTGATTATTAATAGCATAGTTTTATTTATTCCAAGTCTTGTTACCGGAAAATATGAATACCCATATAAAACCGGAAAGATTATTTATTTCATCTAAGTGAAAGATTGTCACTTATCTGTTTCTTACAATTGTAGATATAGGTAAATATTTTCTGTATAATTATTAACACTTTGTTTGTTAAGTTTTTAAATAAAATTGCTTATTTTTCCCCAGTTTATGAAGGTGTGTTCTATCCTTTCAATATTCGTAGGCAATTATTGTTTTAATGTTAACCAAAATACTTTTTATGAGGAAAATAAATATATCTCGTAGAAATATTCATTTTTATTTATTCAAATGTAGGTAAACCAAGGAAATGTAGTAGGGGAGCCCACGACACTAAACCTAGTTCGAGAAGTGTACCAGATGATAATAATAATAATAATAAAACGCAGGGGCGGCTTTATGGCGAGCCGTCGGTGAGTGGCGACACCGCGTACCCTGATTCCATGGGGCTAAATGAGACCCCTGCCCCCTGGCTTGCCTTAACCGGCCGTCCAGGGGTGGAAACCGCAAGAGCTAAGAACTTAAGCTCCAGGGTGGAAGTGTTAAAGGGCATAACGCCGCGAGTAGCTCTTAGTGAAAGTGCAGCACACCTCTCTACACCCTAAGCCACCCACGCCGATGTTGCCCTTCCGGTGCCAAGATACGGCAGCCTTTATGGGGGGCCCATTCAGTGGGTGGCAAGTCATCACCTGCCTAAATATATTTTGAGATGAGACAGGATAAGGCAGGTGCCGTTTCTCATTCTATAGATCTGTTATTCCATCCACAAGTTGTTCATCTCAATAGCCCAGACTTTTTTAATCCTATACTGTATAATAGTTTCATATTCCTTTTTATACATATTTCATAGTTGCATGTATTTTATATTCAAAAGGGCCTCTTGGTGTTGGCTTCGGCTCCACCAATGCCAACCAAATGTCCGGGCTAGACCCGAGAATATATTTAAATAAAGAGAAATAATAATAATAAGGCAGCCTTTATGGGGGGCCCATTCAGTGGGTGGCAAGTCATCACCTGCCTAAATATATTTTGAGATGAGACAGGATAAGGCAGGTGCCGTTTCTCATTCTATAGATCTGTTATTCCATCCACAAGTTGTTCACCTCAATAGCCCAGACTTTTTTAATCCTATACTGTACAATAGTTTCATATTCCTTTTTATACATATTCCATAATTGTTTTTTTTATATTCAACAGGGCCTCTTGGTGTTGGCTTCGGCTCCACCAATGCCTACCATATGTCCGGGCTAGACCCGAGAATGTAATTAAATAAAGTGTCATAATAATAACGCAGGGGCGGCTTTATGGCGAACCGTCGGTGAGTGGCGACACCGCGTACCCCGATTCCATGGGGCTAAATGAGACCCCTGACCCCTGGATTGCCTTAACCGGCCGTCCAGGGGTGGAAACCGCAAGAGCTAAGAACCTAAGCTCCAGGGTGGAAGTGTTAAAGGGCATAACGCCGCGAGTAGCTCTTAGTGAAAGTGCAGCACACCTCTCTACACCCTAAGCCACCCACGCCGATGTTGCCCCTCCGGTGCCAAGATACGGCAGCCTTTATGGGGGGCCCATTCAGTGGGTGGCTAGTCATCACCTGCCTAAATATATTTTGAGATGAGACAGAATAAGGCAGGTGCCGTTTCTCATTCTATAGATCTGTTATTCCATCCACAAGTTGTTCACCTCAATAGCCCAGACTTTTTTAATCCTATACTGTACAATAGTTTCATATTCCTTTATATACATATGTCATAGTTGCATGTATTTTATATTCAGAGGGCCTCTTGGTGTTGGCTTCGGCTCCACCAATGCCCACCAAATGTCCGGGCTAGACCCGAGAATGTACTTAAATAAAGGAAAATAATAATAATAATAATAAATATTTTGACACTGAGTTCGACACAAGTTGTCAAAACAAAACAAGGAATTTTGGTAAATAAATAATGATCACGCGGTCTCAAACAAGGAAAACAGCGGACACAGCCACACGCCTACCATCTCCGCCCGCTCCGTTATCATCATCAAGCTCTTCGACGGGGGATGAAGAGTTCCATACCCCCCGTGACACAAGCGCGTCGAGTGACGAGGGCGCGGCTCGGACGCCGCCGCTACGAATAACTACGCGGCGAGGACGTCCCCCGCTGCCGGCACGCTTGGGGCCTGTGAGGCATTCTGCCTCACGCCAGGCCCCCGCTACCGGTGGTTTAGTGTGTCGCATGAGATGGACTTCAACTGTAAACGAGAACTGCATGCGAGCATACTATGAGGCTACAGATGGGGGAATCAACCTGACGGCGTACCGTCCCAGAATGTTGTCTCTGTTTCAGACCCTTGAGCCGACCGTCGTCGTGTCCGCCCAGCGACTATCGGATCAAGTGCGTGCTATCCATCGGTGCAAGCTGTTGGATCAGCCTGCACTTGATCGGCTCCGCCTGGAGGTGCTTTCTACTCGCCCGACTCCTACCGCGATGCGGGATCAGCCCGCTGCGTCGTCTGCCCCGACTTTGGCTTTAGTTCCGACGTCGGAGGCGACACTAGTGGCACCGGTAGATTCTGCAGTCGGCGAAGGTGTTCCAACGAGTGGCGATGTCACAGACCAGGTGAGAGAGCAACTGAGGGGGGCTTTGGAAGACGCGATGTCCCAGTATCGGTTTGCACCCGACTCTAGGCCGCGACTACCACGTTTGCCCACCCATAGACGTAATTTGGCTTTGATGGGAGCCCTGAATGCTTTGCTAGCTCCATGTTTACGGGCTAGCGAAGATTTAGTTGATACCCACTCGATCATGTACTGCGGCGCCATCGCGGTGTGTCGCGTTGCACGTGTTAAGTTTCCGGACACTAACCGTGCATCGCGAACCACCGGGGGGGTGCCCGCATGGCAAGTGCGGATCGAGCGGCGTGTCAGCTCATTCAGGACTCTCATTGCAAAGCTAATCTGCTTCAGCCGGGGGAATAATCGCCCCCGAGTCATGCGCTTCGTGACACAGGCATTCGCTGGGACCGGTATAAGGCCCCACGACTACCTAGCCAGAGTCACGGAACGTATTGACTATCTGAAGCAGAAAGTCTATGCATGGGTAAACCGTATTCGCCGCTACAGAGAGCGTGTGGATAGATATTGGCAAAATCGCCTCTTCCAAAGTGACCAGAGGAAGGTATACCGATGCTGGGAGGGAACTGAGCAACGTGTGGTGAGCGACGGGCAGCTACCGGATGCAAGCGCCATGAATAATTTCTAGCGCGGTATCTGGTCGGTGCCTGTCGAACACACGGAGGGTGATTGGATGCGTGTTGTCGAGCGAGAATGTGAGTCCATCGAACCCATGGGGTCTATTTTAATAGACCCCGTAGACGTTAGTTGTGCGATCCGTACGGCACAGAACTGGAAAAGTCCTGGGCCGGACGGGTTGCACAACTTCTGGATAAAGTGGATTCGATGCTCACATGACCGCTTGGCGACCCAATTCCAAGAAGCCCTTGAGTTCGGTTCCCTTCCTAGCTTCCTGACCACCGGTGTCACCTTCCTGCTCCACAAGTCCGGTAGTACCACGGAACCTAAAAACTACAGACCTATCACGTGCTTGCCCACCATCTACAAGCTCCTTACATCCATTTTGAGAAATAAAATTAATGCGCACATTGTCGCGAACAATGTTTTGGCCCACGCTCAAAATGGATGTAGGGTTGGGTCCCGTGGTACTAAGGAGCTCCTCCTCATCGACACGGCCATCAGCCAACAAGTCCGGCGAAATAGAGGAGCCCTCTCCGCTGTCTGGATTGACTATAAGAAGGCCTATGATTCAGTGCCTCATTCATGGCTAGAGAGGGTTTTAGAGTTGTATAAAATTGATACAACCCTAAAATCATTCTTAGGTGCATGTATGAGGCAATGGACCACAGTTCTTCGTCAACCAGGCGGGGGAGATGGCTCTTCTATCCCGCAGGACTTAATAAGGATTGAGCGAGGCATCTTTCAGGGCGACAGTTTCAGTCCATTGTGGTTTTGCCTAGCTCTGAACCCTCTCAGCACTTTGCTGAGGGATTCTGGGCTAGGCTACCGGCTTCGAAGAGGTGGTCAAGTCATCTCCCATCTGTTGTACATGGACGATCTCAAGCTGTTCACACCGAAATGCCAAGACTTGGTGGAGCTGCTAAAAATCACAGAGGTTTTCAGCAGCGCCATCAGGATGGAATTCGGTGTAGATAAGTGTGCGGTCATGCATGTGCAACGGGGGAAAGTTGTAGATTCCCCGAATTTACAACTTTCTGAGGGGATGACTCTCAGGTCTCTCTCTGAGGCCGAGACCTACAAGTACCTCGGTATGTCAGAGTCGTTGGGTGTATTGGTAGAGGACATCAAGAAATCGGTGAAGGAGCGCTTCTTTTGTCGCCTGACCAAAGTACTTAATAGTCTTTTGTCTGGTGGCAACAGGGTGCGTGCCTTCAACGGTTGGGTGATGCCTTTGCTGATATACTCCTTTGGCATATTGAGGTGGACTCAAACTGAGTTGGACGCCCTGGATAGAAGGGTCCGTCAACAGCTCACATCACATCGCATGCTACACCCACGCTCGTCAGTTATGAGACTGTACATTCCGCGGAAGTGGGGGGGTCGAGGCTTTTTAAATGCCAAGAACCTACACAACCGTGAGGTGTGCAGTCTCAGGGATTTTTTCCGTAACAGCGAGAGTGGGATGCATCGCGATGTTGTGGCTGTTGACAGGGGCCTCACGCCGCTCTCCTTGGCAAACGAGAACTGGCGCAAACCATCGGTGCTAAGCATCGAGGATCGCAAGGACGTATGGAAAGGCAAGGAGCTGCACGGGCGGTTCTATCGGGTCTTAACAGGGCCCGATGTGAACCTGCTTGCGTCGGTGAACTGGTTACGTTTCGGGGACCTCTTTGGGGAAACCGAGGGGTTTGCCTGTGCGATTGCGGATGAAGTTATCAAGACCAACAACTACCGGAAATATATCATGAAGGACGGTACGGTCGACATCTGTCGGGCATGCCACCGTCCTGGAGAGTCCCTCCGACATATAATTTCCGGTTGTTCGCATCTTGCTAACGGCGAGTACTTGCACAGGCACAACCAAGTAGCCAGGATCATCCACCAGCAACTTGCCCTTCGATACGGCCTTGTCGAGTCTGAGGTGCCGTACTATAAGTACGCACCAGCACCAGTTCTCGAGAATGGTCGTGCGTTGCTCTACTGGGACCGGTCTATCATCACGGACAGGACTATTGTCGCCAATAAGCCTGATATCGTGATGGTCGACCGGTCCCAGCGCCGGGCAGTGCTCGTCGACATCACCATCCCGCATGACGAGAACCTCGTGAAGGCCGAGAAGGACAAACTCAGCAAATACCTTGACTTGGCTCACGAGGTTACCGCCATGTGGGATGTTGACTCGACGATCATTGTCCCGATAGTTGTATCGGTGAACGGCCTTATAGCGAAGAGCCTCGACCACCACCTTAAGAGGCTCTCGCTAGACGGTTGGGTCAAGGGTCAGATGCAGAAGGCAGTAACTCTTGACACGGCACGCATTGTCAGGAGGTTCCTCACTCTGCAGCCCTAACCACCGGTAGCTTGGGCCCTGCCCCGCTGCCGGCGGCACCCTAGTTTTTAAGTTTTTTATATTATTTATGTTTTTATAATTATACTTGATGTAAAAAACTTAAAAATTAAGAAAATAAATAGATATGTGAATAATAATAATCTTTATTTACTATAATGCAAAATACATATTAAGTAGCAGCGGCCCCTGCACTAAGCGAGAGCTTGTATCGCAGGAACCAACAACAAGTTAACAATTTAGGTTTCATGGGCTGACAAACATATAATATTTATATAATTAATCACGTCACGTTGACGTGACTAACATGTGGTAGTCTTAGTGTCGTGGACTCGACTAATACGGAAATTGGGAGCATGTCCAGCGTGATTGTGACTCCTCAGTATATACCTTATTCTTATTCGAGATGGGGGCGATAATTCCTGCACTGGCATCCCGCTTGGGGTGTATTGTGCATTTCCCCCTACCAGCTAAGCAGTTACCCGAGCCTACCCAACGCTTTGAAATATTGGAGTGAGGCTCTGCGGCGCTGGCACAGTTGCTCCAATGACGTAGATGAAATTGTGCATAATGACGATGAAAAGCAGTCTAGCTGATGTGGTGACGTGGATGATGAAGGTAGCGAAGTCTCATGCAACCCGGTAGCGATTCTAGTTTCTTCTGTGGCTTTACAATGCCACAGCACATGCTCTACAGTTTCGTTTTCCTTCATGCAGCCACGACACAGTGGACTGTCCGTGGCTCCCAGTTTATACAAGTGGCTATTCAAGTTGCAATGACCGGTTATGAGGCCTACAATCAGGCGGAGGTCCTGTCGTTGCAACTTCAATAGATTGTTTGTGATCTTCTGTTAAGAATTGGGAAAGCTCAGTAAATACCTTTTATACGGGTGTTTTATACGATGGACATATTATTCGAGGACATTTTCCTCGTCATTTTAAACAACTTTTAATATGGGACCAACACTGAAACCCATGTGGGGAGGCTTATGTCCAGCAGTGGACGTCCTAAATTCAACTTCAGTCATCATCATCATTTCAGCCATATCATTTTTGTTTGGGTGACCAAACAATCTATACACCTAACATTTAAAACCAATTTTTTTTTTCAATTTCTATATATATATATTTAGATATAACCAAACTAAAATAAAAACTAAGAAATTCAAATATATCGGACATTTTATTAAACAAAGACATGAGACGGTACAATGAAGGCTTTTTAACTGCTTTACAACACAAGACAGCCACAAATACTAGACATTACACTTACGATAGAGGCGCCATCTCTGCGCACTACAAAACTACTCGTAAAAATATCAAAAATTTTGCAAAAAATAATAATATAGAAAAGTAAAAGTGTATAAGGTAGGTAAGATAAATAATTTCTCCATTCAGTATTTGCATTATAATTTTGAAAAAAAAAAAATATACCGAAACAAAAATTAAATATCCGTCGCAAGACTACTGAACAAAGAAATTTACAAAATAGGGTTCAATTTGAGGGAGATGCATATTGCTGAATTTACATATAAAAAAAATCGTATTAATTCAAAAATTAAATAAAAATTGCTTTAAAATCAAAAGGACTTAACATAAAATGTAACTATATTTGTCAAGTCAAAAACTAAATGTCTGAAAAGCCATTAAAAAAGGTAAGAGGCAACTCGAACATCACCCGACCTCAGCGGACATTTTCGAACCTTTAATTAATTTCTCGCAAGTTCTGCCATATTCAATATCATAAACGAGCGGCCTCGATTTTGGGGCGTCCGCCTCGGCGACGATGCACGACCACCAACAACAAACAGCACGCACAACTCATCCTGACTACTACTTAATCACCAACAAATGTTTCATCAAAACAGGAACTATAAATTTTCAAGATTAGAAGTCTTCAATCTTCTATTTCGTAAAGTTCTTCACCTTAAAAAGGGGAAAACCATGTGACCAAGATCTGAAAATTCTATGTAGTTTTGGATTCAAAAGACACTACTCGAGTATATTGCAGAGGGTCGACCGCGTCAGAGCATAGCGAAAGCCAAATATGCGTAGCTCACTCAGCAGTCTTCCAAGCTCCTCGTATGTTCTTCCAAGTTTGGTTTCGGGAGCTGTGCATCTGTTTACGGCATCGCATCGTAGCTGCACTGGCGTCCGGATTAACATCGAGTTCCCACCGGCTCCAGTTAAAGAACTGACCGGTCATGATTAGTATGAGGGTTCAGAGTGCGGACGGAGAAGGCGCGTGACGTCACTCGCGTGGCCGGACATCCCCAGGAGGTCACAGCTCATCGTCTCCGGGAGGCATGTCGGAAGTCTCGATGGCCACCTCGTCGTAGTCCCGCTCCAGTGCCGCGAGGTCCTCGCGCGCCTCTGAGAACTCGCCCTCTTCCATGCCCTCGCCCACGTACCTACGGTGATGGACATACTAATGGTCAAAAGTTTTTGCGTCATGCCGCAAACACACCTCAAGACCTAAGCAATCACGTGAAATTTTTTTCATACAAACATTTAGTTTATTATTATTCCACATTTATCAGATTCCATTGCATTGGAATCCTAGGAGTCAACATTTCTGCAAATATACAGTTCCGCAGTCACATTGCGAGTAAGGTCAAGCTTGCCTCTAAGAAACTTGGTGTGCTCAACAAGGCGAAGTGGTACTTCACGTCGAGAGAAAGACTTTTGCTTTACAAAGCCAGTCCGACACTCACATGGAGTACTGCTCTCATCTTTGGAACGGAGCACCCAGCTAGAGCGTAGAGCTATCAGAATTTTCGACAATCCCAAGGCGCTCAGCATGCGCAGAGACGTTGGGTCTCTGTGTCTTTTATTGTATTTGGGAATGTTCTGAAGAACTATTTGATTCGATGCCAGCATCGCGGTTTTATCATCGCACCAGCCGCCACCGCCTCAAAGTTCATCCACATATCATAGATCGGTGGAAATCACACACTGTGCGTATTATACGATCTTTTTGCCTCACACCTGCAAATTGTGGAATGAGCGGCATCATCCCTCTTGCCGCATTTCCGAGTAACTATAACATGAGGTTCTTTAAAAGGGCTGTTAATAGAGTATTTATTTAAGGGTCGGCAACGTCTCTGTGGTATTGCAGGTATCCATAAGCGACGGCGATCGCTTACCATCAGGCGAACCGTCAAATTGTTTGCCACTTATGGCATAAAAAAAATATACATTGTGAAATCAACTCACCAGTGTACGAACGCCCGCTTGGAGTACATGAGGTCGAACTTGTGGTCGAGCTTGCCCCACGCTTCCGCTATGGCGGTAGTGTTACTGAGCATGGAGGCGGCGCGCTTCACCTGCGCCAGGTCACCGCCTACCACCACCGACGGTGGTTGGTAGTTGATGCCCACCTAGGGGATGTGCAACCATTCTCAACTGCTGTGTGAATTAAGTTTCCTCAAGGAGTAGAAATTATTCTAAAAGGCTTATGAACAACCTTATTTGATATGATGTATAACTACATCAATTTCTAATTATTTGAAAGGTTTCCTTTATACTTTAGGAATGGGTTCATAAAAAAAGTTCTGTAGCTTCGACAGGCGCTGATGTCCACTAAGGCGCTCCACTAAAGCTACTGGAGATGGTTGGTCAATTTAACAACATTATGAATACTCCACCCCAAGTGGTTTTCCGCGTAGTTTTTTGGTATCTCTAGAAACTTATATATGGATAGGCATAATATGCGAACAGTTTTCTACAGCTGGATGAAAAGCTGGTAATCAAAATGGACCTTACCTTGAACCCAGTAGGACACCAGTCCACGAACCGGATCCCGGCGCGTCCTTTCATGGCAGCGATTGCTGCGTTCACGTCTTTCGGCACGACGTCCCCGCGGTACAGCAGGCAGCACGCCATGTACTTGCCGTCACGTGGGTCACACTTCACCATCTGATTCTGTGGCTCGAACAGCTCAGCCGTGATTTCTGATACGGACATGCCTTCGTGGTACGCCTTGAAATAAATAGACCTATGTTAGTTACCGGCTTATCTGAGTAAATAGAAAATGGGAACGTAGCCGTTACTTAAGAATGATTAATTTAACTATTTAGTAACAAAACGAATAAGTTTTTGCATGATGGTAGGTACCGCGCCTGCCTAAAGTAATTAGTACTACTTGAGAAGATACACTTAAAATTTTTGCGTGGCGCTGAATTGTCATCATTTTTTACTTTACATAGCTTGCGTTTGACTGTCACCTCGCCTGACATTAAACGATGATGCAATTTCATAATGAGCAAACCGATAGCCATTAGGATAGTTTTCAGAGAGGTGACTATGTATTGCCAAACGTAGCATAAGACTTCCGTAGGCTCGAAGTGGCAATATTATACTTAAGATGGCTGGTAGTGGCTGGAAAAGCCGAAGGTCGGACAGAGTGGTGTACCTTGGGAGATGCCTTATGTCCAGCAGTAGACTAGTATAGGCAATGGACTATAGGCTGATTATGATGATGATCAAAGGAGTGATCTGACTGTAAGTGACAATCGCTTTTACTGCAATTTTCTTGTGTATGTTCGGATTTTACTCCTTTGACACAGGTCGGAAAAAATGTTGAGCAAAACACACCATCGCTGTGATGGCTATGCCCATACTCTTATGGTGAGCATTATAGTCCAGATACATTTTCTGTACATTATTACATGCAGTGCGATTCTGCAACACAGCAGGTATTATTTTACTACTGCATAAAAATGTTAAAGAAAGGATCATGAACATTAACCTTGTCTGCTGAAACGACGGGCGCGTACGCAGCGAGTGGGAAGTGTATCCGCGGGTAGGGTACCAGGTTCGTCTGGAACTCCGTCAGATCCACGTTCAGCGCGCCGTCGAACCGCAGCGACGCTGTGATCGATGACACCACCTGACACGTACCATGCAACAATAAAATTAATGGGAAGGAAATGGGGGATTCGGCAAACAAAAACAATAGGAGGAAACCTACATACAATCCGCCACTAGGTCGTCAGTCCCAGCGTGGTGGATGTGGGCTGATCGCCCTTTTGGGGGTAGGCCAAAATCCAGCAGAGGCCTATAAAAAGGCATATTATGCTAAATGGTTGAGGGTATAACGATGTTCGTTGAGTCTAATTTAAAATAAAGGGAAGTTAGAATACTTCATTTGGTAATAATAAACCTGATAGTAGTAATAAGGGAAAACCAATAGTAATTAAAAAAAGTTTTTACACCACAGTTTTTACAACAACAAAAAAAAACAGTGGTGTTCTCTATCTCGAAACGATTTGGTTAGCAAAACTTTCTCCAAAACAACGCTAACTGACCTGTGAAATCAATCTGTTAAGATTGGCATACGAAGGCCTCTCAATGGAAAGCCTCCGCCTGCAAATGTCGTATATGGCCTCATTGTCCACCATGAAGGCGCAGTCAGAGTGCGCGATGGTGGCATGCGTGGTGAGAACTGCGTTGTAGGGCTCCACCACCGCCGTCGACACCTGCTCGTCCAGAAACTTACTAATTATGTTATAGGCAATAAAAGACGTCCTACTCTCGCTGGTCGACATGGATTGTAGAGAACCAAACGCGCAATATCTTGAAAGTATTACTTACTAACTACTCCATGAACAAGAACAAACTAAAAATATTTAAAAAAAACCCATAGAAAAGCTGATAATATTTTTCTTTTCTTGAAACATGATAGCTAGCGAATAACAATACTAATCAAGTCGCAATCCAATCAAAAAATATATCAAAATCAATAACACACGGACACACACCCCATAGATATAGACACGTTAAACTTATAACACCCCTCTTTTTGCGTCAATGGATTACTTAATAGGTTTGCATTTGACTACAAACTCGCCTGATGTTAAGCGATGATGATGATTTCTTGGTACATCTTAAAGTTGTCAGCTCTTGTCGCAAATTTCATAGAAACATTTTGATAGGAACATGTTTAAAATTTGCAAGTTCAAGTAGCAATGGGGAGGTCACATCGCTCGAAGAACCGATAACCGATGGGGTACAAAAGGTACTTGAGTGGAGATCACGAACCGGATGACGCAGCGTAGGTAGGCCTCCTACTAGATGGACAGACGACATTGAGAGTCGCGGGCATCAATACAATACAATGCTTTATTAATAATTCCACTGCCATCTGCATCCAGTGGATGCAGATGGCAGGTTGTCGTTCAGTATGAAGGTTAAAGGGGGAGGCCTATATTCAGCAGTCGAAGTTTTCTGGCTGATGATGATGATGTTTGAGCGGAGATTATTTGTAAGTTTAGTTCCAGATGCGAATGCGATAAGCATTTTAAGCGTAAATAACAAAGAAAGATCCACCAGTATCACACAAGGTATAAGATATTCGTTTAAAATAGTAAAGGTGCCTCACTTGTGGCGCTGGGTAGATAGCAAACTCAAGTTTGCTCTTCTTGCCGAACTCGTCGGAGAGCTTCTCCATCAGCAGCGACGTAAACCCTGAGCCCGTGCCCCCGCCAAACGAGTGAAATACGAAGAAGCCCTGAAAATTAGAAATATTATCAGCGTAGAGCTAAATGCAAGACTGAGTGAATAGATTTCTTTTAGATCAACGTGTTTCATCCTTGGCCACACCGTCACTTACCATCAGGCGAGTTGGTAGCGTAACGTAGAGATGTATTATATAATAAAAAAAATTAGTTTCGATGTACTTTATTCCTTGGCACAGCATTATTTCTCAAGTATAAAAAATCCTTGTTACCACCGAGCAAGTTTTAATACTTACTCCTTGAAAAATACGGAAAAACTGAAAAATCACGAGAATTTGCTAGTAGACCATATCAGGAAAAAAAACAATTTATTACATTCAGAAGTAGAAAGTCTGGTCTAGCTCTTAAATGTATGCGCCTTCACTCAGACACAGCTACCCATCTTCGGTAAAATCCTTGTCTATTTTATGAACAAGCAAACCAAGTGACTGGACTGTATCTCACCTGAAGGCCAGTACACTGATCAGACAGCTTCCTCACTCGCTCCATCACTGGTCCCAGCACTTCCCGGCCGGTGGAGTAGTGTCCCCGTGCGTAGTTATTGGCCGCATCTTCCTTGCCTGTGATCAGCTGTTCCGGGTGATACAGCTGTCGGTATTCGCCTGAACGGACCTCGTCTGAAATATTTGAGTGTTTTAAATACAACATGATTTCAAAGCAGCAGAAAAATTGCAAATTTAAAAGTTAGACCAAATAACCAGAATCAGACGTTCAAGTTGTTTCTCAACACGTTATGCTGTGGAACAGCTAGCGACTCAAGGTCCACACTTTGAGCTATGCCAGTTTAGTTATGTATATTTCCAGGGTGGATAGTCACCCCTGACACGTGGTGTACGTACAATACACCCCAAGCGGGAAGCCAGTGCAGCTCCTTTTCTATTAAGTCATTAACATCATCAGCCAGAAGATGTCCACTGCTGAACATAATCATAATCATTTTTTTGGTAACATCAATTACAGGTCATTTGTGTTATATTAAACTAGGAAGTATAGTAAAAATAAACATAAAAATACCTAGGCCTCCCTTTTAGATTTCCACATTGAACGACAGCCTGCTTTCTGCATCTACTGGATGCCCATGACGGCGACGTTCCACCTCGTGGGACCTACGCTGCGTCTTACGGTTTCTGGTCTCCACTCAAGAACTTTTCTTCCCCATCGGTCATCGGTTCTTCGAGCGATGTGGCTCGATCGTACTTGCAAATCTGAGCGGCTGTCGTTGACTGTGGTACTTCGGCGAATATATTCGTTCCTGATTTTATCGCGCAAAGAAACTTCGAGCCTAGCTCTCTCCATTGCCCGCTGTGCCAACTGAGTTTTTCCAAAAGGCCAGAAATTAAGGACCACTTTCCATTAAGTAATAATGATTAAAACTACATTTGAAACCAAGACTGAAATGAAGAAATAAACTGCTTTCATGGCACAAAAGACATTATCAAAATCATCGACTCACCAATGACAGTTGCTTCCAGGTCCACCATCACGACTCGAGGCACCATCTTGCCTCTGTCAGCCTCCGAAAAGAACGTGTTGAAGCAGGAGTCCGAGACAGCCGGCGCGGAAGGCAGCGTGCCATCGGGCCGGATGCCGTGCTCCAGGCAGTACAGCTGCCAACATGCCGCCCCCATCTGCACGCCTGCCTGTCCCACGTGGATCGATATGCACTCCCTCTGCTCGCGTACAAACAGGTTACACGTTAATTCGTGATATTAGAATAGCACCCAACAGATTAAATGATATAACAACTTATAACATAAGTCTGGAGGAAAATTTTACTCTCAAATTCTACAGGTTGCAAAATATTTTGTGATATTATAACATAGCAAAATTATAGCAAAAAAATCAAGAGGTAGTCAAGCGTCTTGAGAAATTTATGGTTGTTTTTTTTAACTCAAAGTGCAGGTGAACACGCTGATAAGGACTAAGCAATAAAACTCAGGGCAGCTACATTGAGCTAGGCAGATATTTAACTTATTCAGGAATTTTCACTTTGAAAATGTCATATTGAAGTCTCTCAAAAATGGAACCTGAAGCTTATGGGAAACAAGACAAAAATTAGAAGCACAAAAGAGCAGGAAACCACTAGCACGTTTAGACATAAGTACACTAAAACACTGATCCCATTGCAAGGAAGGATTTCATTGCAGAGACACTAAGATTAACACTTATTGAAATGTAAGCACGAAATACTAGCCCATTATTTAAAATTCAAATGAAAACTAATCATGTGTACTTTACTTACCTTTGTACACCATTTATGGACGAAATTGGTAAAATCACCAAAACTAAACGAAAATGCAGTAAAGAAACTTACCATAGTGAAAACTAATAATTTTGGTAAAAACCGTGTAAAAATGCTATAAAAAGTATCAAAAACTGATCAGGGAACAAAAATTTTGTCCAGACTAAAATTTGGAAAAAAAATGCGAATCACGCCCGTCCGATGGGCCTTCTTGATCTGGTTTCTTTTGTTTTCTTTTCGAATGATTTCATAGTTTTTGAATTTTTTTGACAACTAGTTTATGTAACAAAGGAAATTTAAAGAGATTCCATTTCTTTCAAAAAGTTTTTTTGAAAAAAATGTTTTCTTTCAAAACTATTCCTGTCAATCAGGAGATAAGTGTGATTATTATCAAAGTCAATCATTAAAAAAAACGCTCAGAAGAAGGACTAATATTTTGTGAAATAACGCTTAACCATAGTAATTGAGGTATATAGTATCTACCTCATAGAGCTAAAATTTTTTTTTGATAATCTACCTAACCCTTTGGTATATTGCATCCATGGGTACACGTTATTGTACGTAGTAATACGTACGGATTGTGGCGGAACTCTTTTTCACCAGTGCGACCTTCGCGGTCGCCTTTATTATTTTATTTCAATAGAGTTGTGTTTTGTTTTATAAGAGATCTGTCAAGAGGTGAAAAATAGATGTTTTCGATTCCGCAAAATAAATTGTTTTAATAATAGGAGTAATAATATCCTAAATTGGTGACCCCGATACGAACACAACATAAATTAAGACGATTCGAACACAAGAAGAGCAAAGGTACGCAAATAGGTACGAGTACTTTCTTTGGTGGTACGAGTGAAGCGACCACGGTCGTCTGATTGTTCGTCGACGAGAATACGAAAACGTAGAAAAAGAAGTGGTGAATTCGACTACGAGAGCTGTGCTGCTGACTGCTGGCAACAATCGCATGGAGCGCGTCAAGACTAAAGTCGAAGTATCTTTTGGAAGAACCAGTGTGGACTAAAAAGACAGTGTGATTTATATTGTTGTGTGTTTTTTTGTGTGTGTATTTAATTTTATTTTATTTTGGTGAATTTTTGTACATATTTTTAAGATATTTTTGTACCAATGTTTTTTGTAGGGCATTCGCGCACACCACACTCCCACGTTTCTTTTGTTTTCAGTTTTTGTTTTTGAATTTTGTTTTTCTCTTAGCATGGTTTTTCATGACAGCACACGTCATGAGTGACAGTGAGCGGGAAGACTTCAAACCAGCTTCCGCGGGTACGGGTGGACGTGAAATGTCAAGCAGTGACAGCGGATCTGGCACAGGCGGTACGGAGAAGGTAATGATTAACAGAGTATCTATACGTACCCCTCCATTTTGTAGAGATCGCCCGGCCCTATGGTTTGCGAGTTTAGAGGCGCAATTTTCCATCAATAATATTAGCCAAGAAATCACGAAGTTTAATTACGCAGTTGCGCACCTCGATACCAATTGTACTCGCGAAGTAGAGGATTTCATAATCCAACCTCCGAGGGAGCAACCCTACACGAAATTGCGCAACGCAATAATATCTAGGTTCTCAGATTCTCGGGAGCAGAAAATACGCCGTCTTCTAGAGAAGGAGCAGATCGGCGATCAAAAGCCGTCGTTTTTTCTGCGTCATCTGAGATCGTTAGCCGGTGCAGCATTTCCGGAGGATATTCTGAAGACAATTTGGATGAGCAGGTTGCCACGATATCTTCAAACTGTCTTGGCTGCTCAACGATTAGAATCGTTGGCTGAGCTAAGCGAACTAGCGGACAATTTGGCTGAAATTAACGCTCAATCAACTTCATTGGAGGTATGTACGGTTTCGCCTAACTCGAATACTGATCTTGTACAGGAGCTGACTAAAAAAGTTGATGAATTGACCCGTTTAGTAGCGTCACTTTCCTCTGCTGGTTGCAGCTCGCATGTTGGTACGCGTAGTCGTGACTTCAATCGTAACCGTAATCGTAGTCGCAGCCGATCACGTTCACGTAACTATGATTTGTGCTTTTATCATGACCGTTTTGCGACAAAAGCACGTAAATGTGTGCCTCCATGTAAGTGGTCCGGTTCCCCGCCTAGTGATCAGGGAAACCAAAACAGCAACTGTTAAAGGCGACATCCAGTTGCTCGCCAGCTAGTCGCCGCCTTTTCGTGACCGACCGGAGATCCAACCGGAAATTTTTGGTGGACACTGGTTCGGATATTTGTTGCGTTCCTCGTAGCTTTATAAAAGGACGTACGCTTCAGCCATTATCATATAGTTTAGTTGCAGCTAATGGCAGTAAGATTATCACATATGGACTGGTACAGTTGAACTTAAATTTAGGGCTACGACGGGATTTCACCTGGAACTTTGTCGTGGCGGATGTGGAAAGTGGTATTATTGGCGTAGATTTTTTGTCGCATTACCAGCTTTTACCCGATTGCTCAAAAGGTAAGCTGTGCGATAGTAAAACTGGGCTTATTTCGTCCGCGGACCTTTATACCGCGGAACAGCAAAGTGTGAAGGTAGTATCTCTTCCTGACTCGCCATTCACAGCGATCTTGGAGAAATACCCAAGTATAACGCGACCACCTGGTGCACCTAGAATTATTAAACACAGCACCGTACATTATATAAACACTACCGACGGTCCCCCTGTGACATCTAGACCGCGTCGGTTGGCACCATTAAAACTGGGCATTGCAAAGAAAGAGTTCGAAGATATGGTCCGAGCTGGTACTTGCCGACCATCTGATAGCTCTTGGTCATCGCCTCTGCATCTCGCACCTAAAAAGGACTCAACGTGGCGTCCTTGCGGTGATTATCGTGCATTAAACGCCCGAACGATTCCTGATCGCTACCCTGTCCGATACATAGGTGATTATGCGCACAACTTGTCTGGCTGTACCGTTTTTAGTACTATAGACTTGGTCAAGGCCTATCAACAGATACCGGTGAATCCAGGCGACGTGTGCAAGACAGCGATAACTACTCCATTTGGATTATATGAATTTCTGTATATGACTTTTGGTTTGCGTAATGCTGGGCAGACTTTTCAGAGATTTATCGATGAAGTAGTCCGTGGCTTAGATTTTTGCTATGTCTATGTTGATGACATTTTGGTTTACTCAAAAGACCAAATAGCGCATGCGCAGCATCTGGAAATCTTGTTCCAGCGATTGCACGACTATGGCGTTGTGATTAATACAGCCAAGTCCGTATTTGGTGCCGCAGAAGTATCTTTCCTTGGGCATCGAGTCAATGCTGCGGGCACGCGTCCTCCTGAGGACAGAATTCGTTCTCTGGTGGATTACCCGCCCCCAAAGACAGTTCAGGGTATGCGCAGATTCATAGGCATGGTCAATTACTACCGCCGGTTTTTGCCAAGTACGGCTAAGTACCAAGCGCCGTTAATTGAAGCAATCACTGCTATTCAAGGCAAAGGCAATAAACCTTTTGTGTGGACTCCTGAGCTAGAAAAGTGCTTTGAAGAATGCAAGAAAAGCTTGACGTCCGCTACAATTTTAGCACACCCAAATAACAGTGCTGAGGTTGGGTTGTTTACTGACGCTTCAGGAACGCACGTTGGTTCTTGCCTACAACAACGCGTCGATAATGATGATTGGCAGCCACTAGCCTATTTTAGTAAAAAGCTGACTGCTAAACAGGCTCAGTGGCCGGCGTACTATCGGGAACTCCTTGCGGTGTACGAGAGTGTTCAACACTTCAGGCACCTGTTGGAGGTACAACACGTCACTATCTACACTGACCATAAGCCGCTAATATACGCTTTTGTACAACGACGTGAGAAATTGCCGCCTATCCAATTAAACCAGCTGTCTTTCATCAGCCAGTTTACTACTGATGTAGTGTATATTAAAGGGGTTGATAACATCGTAGCTGATGCCATGTCGCGCGTTGAGTCTATTTCTCTTGAAGAGGATTTTGCTGCACTCGCGTTATCGCAAGAATCGGATGAGGAGCTAGCTAGTATGCGTGGGAATTCGTCTTTGAAGCTCGAACCCATCCTCATCCCTGGCACAAATATCACAGTAATTTGTGATACTTCAACTGAGCGACCACGTCCATACCTGACACCAGCATTCCGTCGAGCTGCATTCGACAGGTGTCACAACCTCAGTCACCCTGGCGCGCGGGCAACCACTCGCTTGGTAACTGAGCGTTATGTATGGCCTCAAGTAAACGCAAATTGCCGTGAATGGGCTCGAACTTGTTTACGCTGTCAACTCAGTAAAGTAACTCGACATATTAATTCGCCACTTGGAGAGTTTAAATTACCGTCAAACAGATTTAGGTCGGTGCATTTAGACATTATTGGACCACTTCCTCACTCGAAAGGGTACAATTATTGCCTGACTGCGATTGATAGATACACACGGTGGCCTGAAGTATGGCCTATGTCATCAATCACAGCAGAAGAGGTAGCAGATACATTCGTAACTGGTTGGGTTTCCCGTTTTGGGGTACCAAACATTTTGACAACCGACCAGGGCCGGCAGTTTGAATCTGTGTTGTTTCGCCGTCTAATGGATGTATGTGGTACCAAACGGGTGCGCACGACTAGTTACCATCCTTGCGCAAATGGTATGGTGGAACGCATGCATCGGCAGCTTAAAGCATCTTTGATGTGTCATAATGACACATGGGTAAGAGCTTTGCCGTTAGTTTTATTAGGGATGCGAACGGCGCTCAAAGAAGATTTGAAGGCATCTTCTGCAGAGCTCGTTTATGGAGAGACTCTTCGCTTGCCTGGAGAACTCGTCATACCTCCAATAACATCGCAGAGCCCAAGTGACGTTGTAGATTTCGTCCGTGAGCTGCGCAAATATATGGAAGCTCTCCGTCCTGTCCTTGCTACACGCCACGCCCAGCCATCGACTTTCATATTTAAAGATTTAGTTAAGGCGTCGCATGCCATGCTACGCGATGATTCAGTGCGAAGGCCGTTGCAGCCGCCTTATTCCGGTCCTCATCGTATCATCGGGCGAAGAGACAAAACGATCACTCTCGATATTAATGGAAGGGAACGTACAGTTAGCATAGATCGCGTTAAGCCTGCCCATTTGGATTCGGCGTTTGGCAATTGTGAACCAATTGTGCCGCCTGCGCCAACTCCAGCTAGCAGTTTCACGCCTGCGTTGGTCCCTGCACCTACACCAGCTCCTGTCATCACCCGGTCCGGGAGGAGGGTGAAGTTTAGAAATATTTTAGATATGTGATTATCTTATTTATTTATAAATTTTTCAGCTTATTCTTCCTTTCTCCGTGGGGGGGTGGTGTGGCGGAACTCTTTTTCACCAGTGCGACCTTCGCGGTCGCCTTTATTATTTTATTTCAATAGAGTTGTGTTTTGTTTTATAAGAGATCTGTCAAGAGGTGAAAAATAGATGTTTTCGATTCCGCAAAATAAATTGTTTTAATAATAGGAGTAATAATATCCTAAAGGATTATAATAATTTCGTGTTTTATAAGAAGTAAAAACTTTTGTGACAAACTCAAAAATTATTTTTGCTTTTATTTTGCTGTCATTCAACCTCTCTGCTTTCAACCTCATTTCAAATAACTTTACTTCAAAAACTTGCTAAACTTTTCAAGGGTAGCAAGTGGAGACGTGGAAATGTAGTATGGGGGAGGACCCCACAAGTTGGAACTATTAGAGGACAATAGTAGATCGATGGACCCCATGGCTGGGCGTGGGGTCGAAAGCACCCCAGTTTTATATAGACCCAGTCGGTGTAAGTTAATTTGCATTTTTGACGCTCGTTAGCAAAACGTTAGAAGGATAAAGCAACTAGATTTTATAATATTTTACCCATCAACAGCATGTTATGAGTTAGGTGTACCTATCTGAATACCAATTTTCAACTTTAAGGTAAAGGTTTTTTCTTTTCAAAGTGGAAGATGCGTTCAATGCATCACTTATTTACCAACACCGTTTGTATGTTTGTTTTGTTGCCCAACCATGTAAATGGCTGAACAGATTTAGATTAAATTTAGTGTGATAACAGGAAAAAATGTCATTAATTTTAGATTTTTTGTCTTTAAACATACAATAACACTTTGTGACTTTTTATACTCGATTGAAAAATATATGAAATGTTTTTTTACTAAAGTTGCCATTGCAGTCACCACCACCCGTAACTAATCGATTTAATGCAAGCGTCGTGTTTAAACAAACCATAACAATGCTACAATTAAACATCCAAAACCTACAGAACACTCCAAAGGGCTGTTTTTGCATATGAATACATGTTTATAAGGATTAACATTTGCCAAGGACCGTGACATCAGCGGACGATGTGGAGAGACAGTCGTTTTGATTTATGTTGACTTTGTTATGGTTATTTTAATTAGCAGAGAAAATATTATAAACTGCACCGATTTTTATGGAGGTGTGAATGGGTTGGGTAAATGTTGGGTTAAGTACTTATAGTACAATTATTATACCTAAATTTTACTATCAGTTCGCATACAAATTGAGCCAATACATACCATACCAATAATATAGACCCTGGAAACCCTGGAGCCTGGTTGCATGGAAGAGATCGCTTTTAGCGATAAAGCCGCCACGTGTGGCACTAGCTCTTAAGTTCTTTGACTGCCCCGGTGGCTCAGTTGGTAGTGAACTTAACTTCTGTGCTTGGGGGCGTGGGTTCGATTCCCATCTAGGACAAACATTTGTGTGATGAACATTTGTGTTTGTTCTATATCTGGGTGTTAATATCTATTTAAGTGTGTATTTAAAATATATATGTACGTATATCAGTCTCTGGCAGCCAAATTACAAGCTTTGCTTAGTTTGGGGTCAGATGACCGTGTGTGCAAAAATGTCCCAGATATTTATTTATTCTTTATCTGTAACTTTTATTTGTGGTGTGCATGAGAAAGTTGCAAGCTGTCTATCTATAAATAAATATATAGTATCATGAACGTATCTTATAACAATTATATAATTTAGAAGGTTCTTAAAAATTCAGACAGACAGACAGACAGACGTACAGAACGAATTTATAAGGGTTCCTTGTCGGGCTACGGAACCCTAAAAAGTGTTTGTTTGTTCATTTTTACACGCAGTAACAGTAGACTAGGGTAGATAATTTTTGAAACAAAAAAAAAATAGTAGTAGGATGAAACCCATTAGAAAAGGAAGGGAATATGATAAAAATGAAAGGAAAAATAAATTACAGTCGATCTGAGTTTATTTTTTCACCTTATTTTGACTTAATATCAAAAAAGCACACTAATTTTCAATCGAAAATTCTCGTGTCAAAATTTTTTTTTTTTTTAAAGTCGGTATGCTTTTTGTTCATTGTAATTTCTACTTTCTGATGGTTAAAAAAAAAAATACATTACAATAGTAAATGTTCTCAGAAAATGCAAAAATTAAATGTTTCTCACTTGAGTCACACTCATTTTCCACATTATCAGGAAATCAATATCTACTAAAGCTGTGACAAATAACTGTCACTATGTCTGTAGGGTAGATCTCAGTGAGGATAGCAGTAATCCGAGATACAACTGTGAGATAGCCGCTAATGTACCGCGATACAATCTGTAGGGGAAAGTGCATGGATTTGTGTTTATTTTGTAGCGGAGATGCAGGCATTTTGGTTAAAACCTAGATTGCCCTAATAACTATATTTTAGTGGCATAAAGACCTTACAAAAATATTTGTTTATATTACACGGAAATATCTACTTTTTTTTATATATAATAGATCTACGCTTGGCCACCAACTCGCCTGATGGTAAGCGACGGTGTGGCCTACGATGGATCACGCTTACCTAGAAGAAACCGATTCACTTTTGACTTGAAAACACCCAGATTGTAACTATCGGGGAACACCCATTCAGGCAGCGCATTCCACATACTAGCAGTTCGCACAATAAAAGTGGAATCAAAGCGGGTACGGCTTCGTACGGGTTTTCGGAATGTCAACCATAAAGCGGTGTCGATTTTTCGTGCCCGCTCTGGCAGTCCGATAGAAAAAAGGGCAGGAGGGAATTAAATCATGCAGATCTGATGCGCACTCTCCAAAATGTATCCGATAAAAAACCGATAAACTAGAAACTTTGCGCCGATGATCGAGACTAAGAAGCTTAGTCTGAACTAGGGCTGCGTTGCTGATGAGCCTCCTGGCACGCTTCTCAATAGACTCCAATGCCCCGAGCTGGTACTTAGCTGATCCATCCCAAAGGTGAGAGCAGTACTCCATGCACGACCGAACTTGTGCTTGGTATAGTGTAAGCAACTGTTCCGACGTGAAGTACCGACGCACCTTCGATAGGATACCAAGCTTTTTGGCAGCCAATTGAGCCTTGTTTTCAATATAAGAGCCAAAGTTGAGGGTAGGAGACAGAGAAACGCCCAAAAGCTCAAGCTGGTCAGATATTGGAACGGACATATCCCGGAAAGTAGGAGCCAGATGAAATGGCGTCCTTTTTACGGAGAACAGACAAGCCTGGGTCTTATCGGCATTGAACTTGACCAGGTTGGCATCGCCCCAATCGGAGACTACCTTAAGTGACAAGTTCATGCGCTCAACCATGGCCTCTCTGAGAGACTGTATTTCAGGTCCACTGGTTCGTGCATTGGATGTATAGCTCTCTACTACTATGCTGTCGTCTGCGTACCCAAAGATACCGGGCTTTAACAGATCGTTAATATGCAGCAGGAAGAGCGTTGCATAGAGCACCGACCCCTGGGAGACACCGGTCGGACGAGCAGCCATCAATGAGAACTCGAATCGATCTATCCCTCAGGAAGTCCGATATCCACGCAACAAAACCTTTGGACAAGCCGAAGGAGGAAAGCTTGCTAATAAGGCCGTCATACCAAACCCTGTCGAAAGCCTTCGAGATGTCGAGGGAAACGGCTAGCGCCTCCCCGTATTTCTCGACGGCCTCACTGCCAGATGATGTTATTTTGCGTTAGGGCCGGATTACGGAGGATTTTTATCCTTTTGGATTGAAAGCTTTTATGAAAATCTACGCGTTCGAAGTCGCGGACAACAGCACTAGTAAATAAATAAAATGTAAGGAAATCACGTCAGTTTCATTAATAAAATTTGGGAAATTACGATTATTCGGTTTGGTAAACTAGTGTCTCTTTTTAACCACCGACGCAAACAGAGGGGTGTTATAAGTTTAACGTGCGTATCTGTGGGTCTATTTGTGGCATATAGTTTTCTACAGTACAATATAGTCGAGTATATATAATTATATCCCTCTTAAACAAATTTGTATGACTTTTGATCTAATTTAATCTAAGAACTGACTCGTGAATAAATAATAATTAAATAACGCAACTGTCGCTATATTGCCGTCTAATAAGCATCACATATTTTACGGTAAAAAACCAAATTAGAATCATCCAGTCCGATGACAACCAACAATTAACAATAGCCCGAGGTGTGGCTCAAATAAAAAATCCCATTTCGGGCACGAAGGCGGAATAATTACAGCTTTTTACCGGTATAATCCGGATCAGATAACTGCGGAACCCTACGGGGTTCTGCTTGGCTCCAGTAGGGGCCCTAATGCGATGCCCGTTTGATATTCATGATGATTCCCGGCGGATCTCGGGGATTTGCAGGATCAAAGCGAATGTATGTGATATTTGGTTACATTTGACGGTGGAATGGATTTAGATAGTTGTTATTGAAACTTTTTGGTATTTATCGGGTTACGTTTTTCAAGAGCTCAAAACTGTCTCTTAATTCGTTTATCGAATAAATTTGAAGTAAAAATTAATGGAAGCCCAAAGTCCGAATAACATTTAATAAAGTAGAAATAATTATACATTTAAAAAAACTACTTCTAATGACGGAGTTTTGCGATAAAATCCTTAAAAAAACATACTACTATTGAGAAATTTACTTTATTACTTTATACTACTACCCCTTTTTAGAAGTCGGTTTATAAAGTATATAATTTAATAAAGTCTGTTCACAGACAGAAAACCTTTCCACGAGGCGAGAGTGACTAGGTATCTTCTAAGTCTGCGTGCTTCATCTTCGACCACATCGTCGCTTGCCAACAGGCGAGTTGGTGGACAAACGCGGACTTGTTGGCGATAAGAAAATAAAATTTTGTATATACGCGACAGTACAAATTAACAATACCTAAGACATTTACACATTTTTTTTCTTGAGTGGAGACCACGAACCGGAAGTCGCAGCGTAGGTAGGCCTCCCACTAGATGGAACGACGACATCGTGAGCGTCGCGGGCATCCAGTGGATGCAGATGGCAGGATGTGCCTGGATGTGATTGAAGGGCAATGTTCCCAGCGAAATTACAGGGCACACAGAGATTTGACATCTTATATCTCGGGGTGACGAGCGCAGTGCATTGCCATCCAGGGTTTTGAACTGTTGAAGTTCAAAATTCTGAGTGGCGTTATGGACAAGCGTGAAGAGCCATCAGGCGAGCGACTTCGCTCGTCTCGTCACCCAGTATCATAAAAAAAAGATCATTCAGTCAATACCTATTTGCCATCCACAACTATTTCTTTACCCCAATCAATAACTGTAAACATGATCAGCTCGACCGCGCGACTATCGCCATCGGCCACAGAATAATAAAAGTAAACAGTAGCACTAACCATCGGTTACAATAAAGGCCAGTAATTAAATCTTAAGAAGGGTGGTATTTCAGGCTCGTGTGAGGAAATAAAACGAGAAGGGTTCCGTACAAATTTATTAGCATACACCTCATTTTTACCCGACTTAAAAAAAGGCGGAGGTTCTATGTTCCACTGTTTATCCACACTTCCACACTAATATTATAAATGCGAAAGTAACTCTCTGTCTAAATGTGAAAAAATAAATTATGTGTTATAAATGTGAAAGTGTATGTTTGCTACATATAATCACGGCTATACGGCTTAACCGATCTCGATAAAATTTTGTATCATGAGGACGGACATAAGCTATTTTTTTTCTGAAGAAATCGCGGACGAAGTCTCGGCTACAGCTAATATTATTATAGGTATATTTTTTTTTATGTATGTTCATCGATATCTTTGCCAACTGACCTTTACCAAAAATAATTTTTATTTGTTCGGTAAGTATACTTCCAATTTGGTCCCATTGTCACCATATCAGGATCTGATGATAGGATCCTAGGGAAATCGAGGGCAACCCTCAAAATTTATGGGCACTTATTACGTTTTTCATACATTTTTGAAGTCGGTTTTATAGTGATCCACTTGTTTTATGTAATTCAAAATATTTATCGTTTCGCACAGAGAACCCTAAAAATAAGAGAGGGTGGAGAATTGACAAGTTCACAACAGAAGCGGTGCTGGTGCGGCCGTTGTAGCCAGGTGCTGGCAGTGGGTGAGTGGGCTCACGAACAAAACAATTATTTGACTTCATTCTATTTGTGATTTCACCGATTCTAAACAGAAATATAAACTCATGGTTTGGCAAGATAAATCAACTGGGAATTTAGTGTGTTAATACATATAGTATGTAAGGTTTTGTATGACATCTGAGTTAGTCTATAAAGCGTTATCAAGCCGACAACTCTTGTTATTTCAAGACTCTCGATACTCAATAATTTATTGCATAAAATCAAATCACATGGCAAAGTTTTTTTTATATACTATAATAGGCTACCCTTTCACCGCCAACTTGCCTGATGTTAAGCGATAAGTCTACGATGGAGCACGCTTGAAGAAAGCTATTTACTCGTGATATACGTTACCAGGATAGGAGAATTGTGCTTTCTGAAAATGTGTTCAGAATAGTAAATGTTTTAGTACTTAACTAAGTAGATATACTTACTTATTATATTAATAGAGTTGATGTTCAGTTTATAAATTCACACAGCATATAAGTGCGTAAGGCACTATTTTACGTTGGAAATTCCAGTCAGACGTACTAAGCGTTACGAATCTACTTTTTTACAGAACAGCCAGTGGTGTAGAACTCCTTATCTGCGTCTGTCTTTCCGAACAGGTACAATCCAGTGTTATTCCAGAAATTAAATAGTTAGGTATTTCGTAGACAAGCATGCTACATCTTCGACCACATCATCGCTTCCCATCAGGTCAGATTGTGTTGAAAAGCATGCCAAGTCCGTTGTAAAAAGTACTGGACCGCTAAGAAAGGTATGTTGACGAAGAGGCCTATGTCCAGTTGAGCCAGAACGATTAATGCTGAAACGATGATAATACACATAATAATATATCCTTTCTCTTAGCTATTAAGAAATCGCAAAGAATTCCAGTGTTCAATGTTAATTATTTTCTCAAATAAAAATGATCCAGCTTTCCACCCCACATCGCCGATTAAACCCAACACCGTTCCTTCCCCCAATCCATGTTTTTGGGTCGAAATCCATTTTTTCGATAAAAAGTGCGCATGAATAGAATGTATTGTTGTGTTGCAGCGGTGCATTGCGACAGATGGGACGTACAGAATACAGCCGACATACAGTGTCGGGAACAAGCGATAACGGTAAACGGTTTGACACCGCGACAATCGGTCAAACTGGTGGATTGATGCTGATTTGAGGCCCATAATATGGCTCGCCGCTGTCACTCCACAACACAGACCTAAAAAAAATTGCTACACAATAAATCTATGCTCCACACACAATCCGCACATCATATTTAATTGTCACATTTGATGTTTTTAACACGCTTTTATTAGCTTGATATGTATCTATGTAACGGAATTTTTGAACAAAATTTTAGCCTCTTTCAAAACGACGGATTGAATTGAAACTTTGCACACTTATCAAGGACCGATGACAATGCAATTATTTGTATAGTTTGTCCCATTATCCATACCAGGATCTTCAGGATTAGCAATTTTTAGGCGTGTTTTTAAATATAAAATTAACGTTTACTTTAAAAAAATATGCTGCGGTTATTTTGCGAAGTTTGTTTCAAACTATTTAAAAACATATCTTTATTTTAATATTCTTCATTATGACCACAAAAACTTTTCATTTGTGTTATTAAAACTACAGTGTGTATTTATGGTTCTCATTCATCCTATTAGTTTTGAAGACCATGAAATGAGCGTGATATTGGCGCATTCGTCTCGCGTGGGAAGGTGGTCTTCGAGTCGGGTGGTGACTATTTGACGCTTGTTAAAACCTCATTAGATGAAACTAGCTGCCACCAACCAACACGTGAAGTTTTTATTTAATAACAATCAAGGCAATAATGTTTTTTTTAATGCCATAGGTGGAAAACAAGCAAACGTGCCGCCTGATGGTAAGAAGTCACCGTCGCTTATGGATACTTGCAACACCAGGGGCATCACAACGTTGCCGACCCTTAAAGACTCTATCAACAGCTATTGGGTATCATAATCATAATATTATTAGTGATACCCTCAACCATGTGCCACCACTCAACTACTTCTAATACCACTAATTTGTCGGCAATCTGCGTATATCATGTCACCACGAGGACACCCAGTTGGTGACGGCGCCGGCGCTGGCGGCGGCACGCGCGCGCCACACTCGGCAACTTTGCGACACGCGCACAAAACGTGCCGACACTTATGCAGTGGTTGAACAACAATATTTCCGTGATAATAATCTACTTCATGGTAATTGAATTAAAATTAAAATGGTGTTAAGCTGTTAAGTGTTAAGTTAACTTAATGAATATCAACTGCTAATAATTTTATAAAAAGGTAAATAAAATTATTGTCGTCCTCAGATGCTAGCAAGGTCATAGTGAAGCTGACAAAAAACCTTCTGGTTTTAAAGAGTACCTACCCAACCAAACAACCAGTCAAATCAGTTTAATATTGTAAATGCTAAAAATTTGTATGTACGGTCTGGAACGTATACTCAAATCCAGCAAGAAATCTCTTGAGAAGTCTAAACAGGTTAACATATTTGAAAGAAATTTAGTAATTATCAACTGGATTAGCATAACATATTTGAAGGAAATTTTGTAATTACTGGATTAGCATAAAGATAAATTCACAGAAAAGAGATGTTTTTTTCTTCTTTCCTTTGTTTAAATTACTATATTAATCATCCTGGAAAGTTCTTTTTATTCTTTCCTTTGTTTAAATTACTATATTAATTATCCTGGAAAGATAAACTGTCCCCGTGCGACAACGGGTACAACCGCGGGCGTAGCTAATTGCAAATTTTCATGCAAGAATAATCGTTGGGTGATTTAATTAAATCTATAAATACTTTGAGCACGATTCACACACCTAACACTATAATAATTTAATAGTCAATAAATAAATAAATTCAATGCATTATTTAATTAATAACGCTTAAAATCATTAGATTTTTGATTTGATTAATTTTATTGATTGATTAATATGTAAACACAAACATCACAGAAATGTTCTGCCTAAAACCGTGAGAATAATTTTATAGCAAGTATGTGATTATATTTAACCATAATGATAAAACATGCCATAATCCGGTAGCCTAAATCCACACTTTAACTTTCATCAAAAAGTGGTCCAATTGTTGCGTCTACTTTTTGCCACTAGAAATGACACGCTTGGGTTCAAGTGGGATCATTATACATTTCACGTCATATTCAAAGAACTATTTGCGTTTTATCATTGAGAGGATTAATTCTTGTAGCGAGTTGAACGTGTGAAAGTTTGTCATTTCTATTTTTATTGAGGTACTTAAAGGATTCAATGAGAGATCATTACACTTTGTTGATTTTGTAGTGATATGATAGGTCGTTTGGTGTGCTCGTGTTACCGTGTGAAAATGCGAACCACAATTAATACCAAATACATTATTAATTCATATTTTTCTATTTGTATTTTCAAACCAAAAATAGTATGTAAATAGTATTAAATTCAAGCATTTATTTGTTCTGACAGTTGCAATAAAATTTGAAAAGGCTGAGTAAAAACTCTCTCTTTTAATATTTCTCTGAATAATATAGGAAACCAGCTACAGTCTTACGTTCAAAAACCTCTTTTTTATATACTTGGTGACGAGACGAGCGAAGTCGCTCGCCTGATGGCTATTCACGCTTGCCCATAACAGCTAAACGCAACTCAGAATTTTGAACTTCAACAGTTCAAAACCCTGGATGGCAATGCACTGCGCTTGTCACCCCGAGATATAAGATGTCAAATCTCTGTGTGCCCTGTAATTTCGCTGGAAACATTGCCCTTCAATCCGGAACACAGTAGTGTCTGCACACTACTGTTTGGCGGTTGAATAACTGGCAAAGGTGTGGTACTTCCCCAGGCAGACCCCTGCAAAAGAGGCCTACCTAGTGACAGTAACCAGAATTCATGGTGTTCTTCAGCTTTTTTTTACAATATCTTTGCAGCTGTCACCCAGAGCAAATAAATTATTAATCAGAGTTTACTATATTTATGAATGACCACTTAGTAAGTAAACTTATTAATGGTTAATATAAATTTAACTTACTAATGGTCGCCTGGTAGAGATCGCTTTTAGCGATAAGGCCGCCACTTGTGGCTCGTAAGTGGTTTTTTATCGGTTTGTAATATTTTATTTCTGGTGTACACAGTAAAAAGTTTCTTTCTTTCTATCTTATTTAGAGCTGTAAAGGTATTAATAACTATGGATACTAGTCCAGCGCTAAAAATGTCCGAACTGAAAGTAGATTAAAATCATAGAAACCATTAGGGTAATTTGTGCCTATAATCTACATTATTTACAAGCTTATTTAGACATTGCTATAATGACATATGATTTAAAATAGTATATCCGTATTTTATAATGTATCTTCATGTATCAATGTAGAATAGGGTACATTTTAGAACATTTTTAACTTGTAGGTATATGAATAATAATTATAAATCATCTGGAACTCTGCTTTGGACAAAATATTGAACATATGATCGTGTATCTAATAATGAAACTACCCACACATGCGTATCTACTCAACTGACGTAACCACTATTATTTCTACAAACAAACAGACAAAGATACGGTTAGTTTTCAATAAACTTCAAGTAGTTGAGGGCTACGTCGAGTGTACCAAATGTTACAATAACTAACAACCCCGCCATAAAAAGTTGCAGCATTTTGTTTGGAGGGAACTGCACTTTCATAGGTATATCTACAATTACTATTAATTAATAGTTATTTTAAAGAAATAGTCTTCACTGTAATTTATCATAAAAACTGGCCAAGTGCGAGTCGGACTCGCGCACGAAGGGTTCCATACCATTATCTATAAAAACGGCAATAAACACGTTTGTTGTACGAGAGCCCCCCAACATATTTATTTTATTCTGTTTTTTAGTATTTGTTCTTATAGTGGCAACAGAAATACATCATCTGTCAAAATTTAAACTGTGAAACTATCACGGTTCATGAGATACAACCTGGTGGCAGACGGACGGACAGACGGACAGCAGAGCCTTAGTAATAGGGTCCCGTTTACCCTTTGGGTACGGAACCCTAAAAAAACATTATGTAAGTAGTAAGATATAAGTAAAGTCAATCCTAACAAATAGTAGTGGTATTTAAAGTGACATGAACATGGACATGGTCTGCCCGTGAACATGGTGCATGTAACTGCGCTGAAATATCGGGAGCTCTTTCCACAACCTTACCACGGTAAATATCCCGTAAATAATCATATAACTTTAGTGATAATTTATTAACTGAGAATGTTCTTCACGCGTTGATGTCTTTTGTATGAAACTATTTTGATCATAGAGTCAATTATAAGGAAAATGTTGGTTATGTTCTAAATACCTACTTATTTTTATAAGGAAAACAAGCAGATGGCGCTACACTGACTGGTATTTAACCAATATTTACAAACTTATATAAATCTATGACGTAGCCCATTTCGACCATTTCTACATGATCTCTTTAAAACCAATTTGTTTTCATATCTGTGTAAGGTCTTTTAAAGCTGGTCTTTGACCACAATTCATATTTTCTCTTAGTGAGGGAATAAGCTATGCATTTGCTGCAAATATATAGTGTAAATAAAAGTTTATTGTCAGACGTGGGGGCAATTTGTGGTGATGCCAATTCATCTCAGAATCAACTGTGGAGAATGACAGGATTCTATTAGCTTAAGTATTTATGAATGTTGGGGTTCTATCGTGATATGAAATGATGGGTGCAAAGGGTGTCTACAACTACGTCTCCGGGCTGGCAAATCACCGTAAACATAGCTAGAGTTGTAGGTTTTTTTTAAATAATAGGCTTGCGTTTGGCCGTCAACTCGCCTGATGTTAAGCGATGATATGGTCTACGATGGAGCACGCTTGTCTAGGAGAAACCGATTCACTTTTGATTTTCAGGTGTCCATAGTCTGCAGTTTCTGCTTACCATCAGAAGGAGCGCATGCTGGTTTGCCGATCTTTGCCGCATGTAATTATCGATTCAAAAAAACATGGATGTTAGGTGTCATAAAAAAATTCACGAATAATTAATACTCCTACCACAGACTACACTAATTTTATTATTGTATTGTACCTATCCACAGAAAAGTAAAGCGGAGTTCAACGCGTTGACATAAATAAGAATGTTCTATCACATATCTGTCACAATACTTGGCGACAGACTTTACTTCTCTTTTCTATGTACCTATCTCAATGTAAGTTACTCTGTTTCTATCTCCGCTTGTTCCTTTGCCTATTTTTATGTCTATCTCTCTGACTGTGGCTTTATTTCTCTCTCTCTCTCTGTATTTATGTATATCTGTTTCTTGCTTATTCTTGGCTTGACATGTAAACCAGTCATGGAGAAATTAGGAGGATTAGGTGTGTATTATGAGAACGAAAATAAGGAAATTAGGTCCCGAAAACTGAGGATAAAATTATAGCTTTTTCCGTAACACCTCGGCATATAACTATTTATGTTTGTAGTTCCTTCTATTATTCTCCTGATATCACTGTGATATTATTTTACGCAGTCAATAAAACTTAATTTAAAACTACCAAATAAAAAACGCATAAAAGGGTCGAACAACTCAATCTCTTTAAAAAAGTAAAGTAAACATACAATATTAGCTGAGCGGGCTATACAAACATACTGCCCCAGGCGTCGCCTGCCACCGTACATGAATATTAAACAGGACCACGTGGTATAAAGTAGTCAAGTGTGAGTTCGATCCATGTTCAGATGGGTACTGTGCAATAAATCACATATTAATAATTAATTATAGGAAATTTTAGTAATGCAATCTTATTACTTGAAAAGTGCTTTTTGACTATATTAAAAATGCATATAACAAAATTTCATATTATGTTTGTTGAACTAATTCACATCTTCGCAAAAATAGTTAATTCAAACTCCTAATTATTTTTTTCTTATGAATATTTTTTGTATGAAAATAGATAAAGATAAAGATCGTTTATTTGCATACAACATGAGATATTTTGTGCATTGTTATGCACAAAAGATGTTAATATTTCAAAAGTCCGAAATCACGTTGTGCCGGTTAGGCGTACAAATGTAAGAGAGATGGCACTATGCTCGTACAAAAATTTAACTGTAATACAATTTTGAATCATAACTATAATAACATTGTCATACAGATAATAAAAAATAATTAAAAATAAGATACATGTCAAAAATAAAAAAAATACTAATTCTAATAGAGACAAAAATATCAAATAGAATAATAAATTACATCAATTACATTTTGTCATTTAAAAAATCATCAATTTTATAATAGCATTTCTGATGCAACAGTGTTTTTAATTTATTCTTAAATAAGCGAGTGTTGAGATTTCTTATTGACTTTGGTATCTTATTGTATATAATAGGTCCCATGCACACTACATTATTTTGCATCATTATTTAGATCTACGTTTAGTTTTGGTTAGGTTAGTCGCCTGATGGCAAACGGTGTGGTTGAGGTACCCTGCAGCACCCTTATCTAATCTATTCACATTTTTTTACCGACTTCAAAAAAAGACGACGGTTCTATGTTCCATTGTATTTTTTTAAATGTATATTCACCTATTTCTTCGTCAACTGTTGACCGATTTAAAAAATCTTTTCTTCGGTAGGTTAAACTTCCAATTAGGTCCCATTGTCACCAAGTCAGGATCTAATGATGGGATCCTAGGGAAGTCGAGGGCAACCCTCAAGATTTTTTTGGCACTTATTACGCATTACATATATTTTAAAGTCGGGTTTTAATATGATCTTGCTTTGTTCACATTGATTTGGACCAGCTCTAACCTTGAAAATGCCAAATTGAATTGTAATTATTAGAAAGCAAAATAGATGACAGAAAAAGGTTATATTATTGAACAAGCTTTTGTGACGTATTTCTAACGGCTCCGTTTTCTCACTTGGCTCGGAACCCTGAATTGTAAGGACAAACATACAGACAAACAATGGACCAATTAGCCTGCGGCCAGGATCTGGACATGTGATGAGTAATGGGCATATAAAGCATGTGGTACTTGTTTAATCAGGTTGGGAGGTGATGTGTGAGTGAGTGAGTGATTTGATAACAGATTTTATGTTAGTCATGATTTGGTACGACTTAAATTTTGGTGATAATGGGCATATAATAATGTGATTTTTTACTGTAAAAGGAACGGCATAGAGGTATGCTCTCTGCCTGAATGAGCGATCAACGCCACCTATGACGAATACCATCATCGGTGGCATCGATACTTTAGCAGCCCAGAGAGGTGGTTGTTTTATTGTTTTCTTAAATTTCATGCTTGTCACACGTCGCTGTTGTGATAAGGTGTTCGTCAATAAATACTCTTTTTAAACGCTTCATGTTGAAGCTCAGTGGGAAGACCTGTGGGGTAAGGACAATCCAAACTTTTAAAGATTGACAAAATGCCACACTTAAATATCAGAATTGATGTAACTTACAGGTTTACTAGTGTCCACAGCTTACCGACTCTGTTAAAGCCTTGGAACCCAAAATGTTTATTTATGTTAGAAATGTTTTGTTTTAATCGCGAATTAGTCCGCGTTTGACCACTAACTCGCCTGTTGGTAAGCGACGCTGTGGTCGAAGATAAAGCACGAGATACCTATTAACTATTGCCTTGAAATGGCCCTGATTATATTTCTCAGGAAACAAGGAAGCAGGCAGGTTGTTCCAATCCTTGCCCATACGGATTAGAAACGTAGAATAGAAACGTTTGGTACGTTTAAAAATTAATAATTTACTTGTGTAATTGTGAATCTGTCATAATTCCGACAATGCATTGATAAACTAATTAAATTTTCGAAATTACTAAATCAGCAATGTCGTTTGACTGATAAAATTTATCAACTCTTAATTTTTATTTTTCGCGAAGGGTGAATAATAGATTTCTCCAAAATTGGCCAAAACTCACCAAATGTGAGGGATTACTGCAGTAGCGGCAAGGGTAGCAAAATAAGGGATGGTGACTTGACTGGTTGGCGGTGCATTCCACTGTGGATTTGTGGGGAGTTCGATAACTGACGAATTAATGAATTCGTATATTTATTTGTAAGATTGGATCGCGTGTTGCTTTTAATTGTAGAACTGTGATAATTCGTTTTATTCCTATTGTTAGGTTCGAAAAGTTAGCATAAGATTTCTGTTTCAGTGGCCTTAGTTTACGTAACGATAACTTTTTCGCAAGTTCTCGGACTAAGGAAATTATACTTACCTACGCTAAAATCGTCCAAAACTAGTACTTAACAAACTGGAACCTTTATGGTGATTTTACCCTAGTCAGGAAAATACTCAAGAAACTTTGTTTATTTATTCCTGAAGTGTCCGCAGGGGTGCTAACCGTGGTAATCCATTCGTTATGGCGACATTGTCAATGGTCACACTGCATTCTGTGCACTCACAGAAATTATTATAATCAATTTAATTTTATAATTACTTGCCTATATTTTTGTTTTTTATAACTGTAATAAGTGTAAGTACTTGTATTATTGTGTATAATTTTTATGTCTTAGTTATTTTAACTAAGTAGGTATACAAATGTATACCTACTACATGGGTAGGACGGGAGTAAATTCTACCGCATACTAACTATGGTTAACGATATCTGCCATCATTTTTACAGACTTCCAAAAAGGGGGAGGTTCTCAATACAACTTTTTTTATTTTTGTTACCTCAGAACTTTCGACTAAGTGAACCGAGTGATTCTTTTTTTATTTGAAAGCTGGTACTTCTCGTGTGGTCCCATTTGGTCCAATTCTGTCATCTTTATGAAGTCTGTTTTTTGTTATAATAATTATTTATGCCAGTGTTTTCGAACGAAACTTTGTTTGGCATGATGTTTACATCAAAAACCAATTTCCCGCCTTAAATAACACGTAATCAATAAAGCGTGTCAAAAGCTCAGATTTTGTCGGTAACGTAGACAGAGAAAACAATAGACGCAATCACATTTCCTACTCTTTTACTCCGCAGCGAAACAGCCATATGAAAAAATAGCATGCGTGAAAAAGAAGGATCTATGCTTTTTGCCTCTTTGTCGTTGTAACCGGTTGACTCCAAGCTCTAATTGACAGTATGGTGACAAACATTGAGAGATTTTTGTGTTTTTTCGGAAATAAATCATCTAAATTCAATTCGTTATCCTTAAATTATTATCCTCGTGTGGTCAAGAGTATTGGATTTCGTCACAATGGTGCAGTGTTGTGTTTTGGGTTGTCGGAACAGAACAGAACAAGGTTTATCTGATGTTACATTTCACAGGTTTGTAATGGCCGTTTTTATTTACAATATATCGTCTAAAATCAATAAAAATAATAAATATGATGTATTGATGCAGGGGCAACATATTTAGATGTGAAGTTTTACTGCAAAATTACAAATTATACAAAAGCAAAGAAGAACGTAACCTCAAAGATATTGAGTTAGGGCTGCCATAATGTAGCTTTCAATTTTTCCCTAGTTTTCTAAATGTTTACCGACGATGTATTGAATTTGACAGATTTATTTTATGCGCTCAAATAAGATGCCATTACTGTATTATCGGTTTTGTATAGCAGCGTTTTTTTTTAACGAAAAATGATTTTTTGTTTGTACTAAACTAATAGTAGAGTCGGAATCTATGTTATCTGTAATCACAGAATTTACCATATACTTAAATTTCCTAATATTTATTTACAGATTTCCATCGAATGCAGGACCGGTAGAGATTTGGATACAAGCATGTGATGTGTAGATATGATTGGAGACCAACACGAAATTCCAGAATTTGTTCCAAACATTTTAAGAATGATTTATAAAGCGTGGAGAAAAAAACTATCTGAAACCAGGTGCTCTGCCAACTAATGATATTTATGTGAGTAACCAGAACCACTAACTATGACCAGTAAAAAAAACAACTCATAAGTTTTCCACCAACGAGAATTATAACTTTAGTGAACAACATATAACTTCAGTGAACAACCGTGATAGTTTAAAACAAAAAACGTTTGTTGTAGACCTTTTTTCCGATTTTATTATTATTTGTTATTGAATCCGCCGTAATTCTTACTCCTTACAAAAGCGAATGTAACTCTGTCTCTCTGTCTGGATGTTTGTTCGCTTTTCACGACTAAACCGATCTTAACGAAATTTGGCAGGAAGGTAGTATGCATCATGAAGACGGACATAGGGTACTTTCCCTCAAAATTTGTTGTCAAAAACTGCTTGGTTATAATTTTTATGGTTTCGTAATATTGAAAATAGCTGATTTGAGGGTGTATATGTGTAATGAGTAATTCCCGTGTCATATTACTAAAATAAGGTACATTCATTTTGCCGTGCCCTAATTTGCTAATTTTATTTTACAGACTTCTGATCTTACTTCGAAACCAGGGGGTTCAGATTCAACTGGTCAATCGAAATTTTCAGGAAAACGACCTGAAACGCTAGATTTAGAAATGACAAGAAAACATGAGGCTTTATAATCGTAACTTGGCTATTATGTATTGATTTTGTTCTTATTTCTGTTAATTTAACTTAATATATCTTCATGTAAATACTAATTATCAACTATCTTACCTACTGTCTAAATTCTACCTATCTATGCAGGCCTATGTTGGTGTTGCAACGAGGCATTTACACAATTTTAGTTTATATTAGTGAAAACTTTTTTCTGGCTTTTGTGTAACTATTCATTGTATATCTACCGTGTTTGTTAGCAGCTGTTTGTTTTCCTTGTAAAATAAAATAAAATAAAATATAACCTGAAGTTTTACTGTTTTTTATTTTATTACAATAGTAATAAAACCCACCCTAACTTCCCTATCTTCTATGGAGCCATAATAAAGTGGCAACACTCTTAGAAAATATCGCTATCTCTTATCCGGTTACAGCGTACTTGTGTCCATTGGTTCCTCCGTCTACGGTCGGTAATTACAATAATTTAGCCCAGTGTGCGACAGTTGTTCTATAGCCAGGTGCCGCTGTTTCCTGTTCAACGGATTTGTTTTGTTTTGACGCTTGACTTCGTTATGCATTATGTCACTGCACAGCATAGCAGTGTGCGGACTCGCCACACTGCAGGATTTTTCTGGTTTGCGAGTAGGCAATAGCTTTTTTTCTTTAAATTTTGGCACCAGACTTCTTGTTTATTTAGCCAGTGTTAAGACTGCGACTTTGATTGACTTTGAATGGCCATGACTTACTTGGAGTTATCTTCTAAAACTCAATGGTAGGTAAGTATTTTCTTACATCATAAGAGCTTTATAGATTGACGATTTAGAAACAAATGAAATAGTAGGTACTAATAGTAGAGGTGATACTATCCTAATCATATTATAGTATAGAACATAGGAGGCATTTGTAGAATTTGGCATTTGTAAACTTTTTTAGCTATTCTGAGAATCTGGCAGTGTAGAATTTGGAATTTTAAGAATCTGGTATCGGTAAAATAAATCATTTGTAGAATTTGGCATTTTAAGAATCTGGCAAGTGTAGAGTTTGGCATTTTGAGAATCTGGTAGGTATATGTAGAATAAGGCATTTGTAGAATTTTTACATTTTACGAATTCTGCGCCTAACATACTATAACAAGTCGATCAGAATCATTTTACATCAGGTTACGTATTGACAGATCGCCCAGTGGGTCAAGCTGCGTGCAAATCTGTACAAAATTTATGACACCCGAATAATTGGAGCATACACGGTGATCTGTAACAATGCATCCGTAACGAATTTCCAGAGCAAACATTAGTGTTCTACGTTTTCGTAACTCGATATAAACGGGTGCCCCTATAATTTTACTATATTTATTATATTTGACACACGATTTAGGTAGTTATTTCTTTGTGTTTATAGTTCATAATGGGATGAAAGTGTGTGCAATATTTTTCAAAAATGAGAACAATGGCTTGCGCTTGGGGTGCGCAGAAGCATTCACAACTTTTCGCTGTTTAGTGACTATTGTTCCAATTTGATTTATATTCATGGTTCTTGTACGTATTATTATTCGATGCTCAATCATGCGTATATTTCTCTCTTTCTTTCTTAATTGGCGTCAAAGAGCTAGCTTTTAATTTTGGCTCCCTCTCGTTTTAGGGCAATGAACACACAATTTACAAAAATAGAAAAACATTTAATTTTAAAAAAATGACTAGTGATAGACTATTACAATTTTAACTTAGGATATCTTACTTATTGTCTTTGTTTTTATGTTCAGATTTTTGGAAACAATTAAGAAAACAATAATTAATATTGTTACATTATTACAAAAATATATCTTACGTAATCTTTAAAGTGACTAGATTGTATTAAATTTGAGCGTTTACAATAGATCTGTTATAAAAATTCCTATAACATCTTTGGTCATTGTAATAATAGTTGCCAGGTGAATAATTACTACTATCGCTGCTATAATAACTTATGTCATTATAACCATAAGGACTCGTGTACTTTCCATGGCCGGAATAATCTTCACTCTTTGGAAACTTTCGATTCTTTGCGTTTTCGAAAGCGTTTTTGAAAAGTTCGTAGTTATTATGATTGAAATACTCTGGAGTTGTATCAAGTTCATATGCAGACTCATTAAAACTATTACGTGGTGCGTAGGGTCCTTGATAAAATTGATTCTGCTGAGTCGAATCGTCTCCAAAGCTTGATGGATGAGTGAAAAAGCCACTGCCTGTTGTTGATGTGATACAATTTCCACCTTTATTATTCACTGATACGGTCACATTTCCAACGTTGATCAGAACTCCTTCAGATGTCTGCATAAAGTTGGACCCATTAGGAAAAGGCTTGCTAAACCCTTGGAAGTTTCGATAGCTACCGTCCCCGTTGAATTCTTCTCCTTTGCTTGGTAAAACAAACATTTCTCTGAAAGCATCCTTGGTTATCTTGTCACTTGGAATTGAATAATTTTGAAAATTTTCTTGATTCATTGGCCCTTCTAGTGGGATTTGTCCTGAGTTGATATTGTCTAAAGATTCTAATGTTTGACTCAGAGCGAAAATGTAGTTATGAGCAAATCTTAGAGTTTCAATTTTCGTAAGTTTTGTGTCCTCAGGAAATGTTGGTAAAACGCATCTCAGTCTGTCTAATGCCTCGTTCAGCATGTGCATTCTGTTGCGTTCTCTGTCGTTTGCTTTCATTCTTCTATTTCTCTTAATTTTCATTATTTGCGTCGGAGACTTGCATCTTGTTACTCTGTTCTTTCCATTAGCGTATTTCCTCTTTGGTTTATTCGGATCCTTTTCTTTTGGTTTTCTTTCTTTTTTAATCGGAGTCGAAGTGTTGTTTGTCTCGAGATTACTCTCAAAAGTTTTAACGTCTTCAACTGCATCTTGGAATGGGTGTTCATAGTCGCCACCGAAAAGTTTTCTCCTCACGTTTGTTTCTTTACTCTGGGTGAGAGATACTCCCAAGTCTGAAGAAGTGTCGTGTTTTAAAGGGGTGTTCGCAGAGGTAGGTGTGGCCAAGTCGGCGTGAGATCTCTCAAAACCAGAGTCGTTGCTGCATATGCTATCAGTGAAGTCGCAATAATCTTCAAAACTTGTACTGAACATCTTTTGGATCTGTAACAAAAGTAATAGGAAAATAAGGGCGTGATTTTAATCGGTCAGTTTCGAATAATCCGTCACTGTAAGCGGATAGCCCTCCAGATAATAAGTGGTTTACGCACCACTTATCATCTGTAGGCTTTTAGAGAAGATATAGTGTATTAAAACTTAATAGTGATTGGGGTAAAAACGTTATTTGTTTATTTAACGCAATTTTAACGTCAATTCAAGAGACAGGTGCTTACCCTAACACCATAAGGTCCTGTTGATCGCGTGACCAGTATGTTACGGAAAGTCAGTTGAACTTTATCACTTCTGACTTCCGCTGGCAGTTCCGATTGCTTTCGAGGGTATTATTTGACACAAATATGAGACAACAATAGACGTGTTGAGAAATATTGTGTACAATATAAAATAAACATCTAAACCAAATGACTCTACGAAAGTATAATTAAAACATAAATAGGTTTAAAAAAATGTGGCTGTTTAATGAAGTAGTTAAAACTATGTTGCAAAAGGCTGCGTCTTCCATGATTGTGGTAATAACAATATTTTATAATGTGAGTAAATAACATAGGTAGTATGTTTAAGAATATCTTTCCTAACATATATTGTGTTAATGCAAGAGTGCTCTATCATACACTGCGTCATCGTAGTTACAATCTATGTCTTTAAATCAGGATTGAATCTGTTTCTTGCTCTATCGTGCACCGCATCATCGTTTAACATCAGGCAAGTTGGCAGGTAAACGCAAGACTGTTATAAAATTAGCATTGCTATTAAACCTTAGCGGTTTTTAAATGCCATTATATCATTTTTTGTATAATAATCTTATTAAATGATAAATAAATGAAAAAAAAGCTTGGCTTACGTTATGAGCTGGTTTTTTTTCGATTCTATATAGACGTAAAAACCAAAACATATGTCGAACTGAGATCCAATTTTTCATTGAGCCAAAAACACTACAAATTAAATTACATGATGTTCCGCTTCTTGTCATAAATCCCTGTTATTTACAATACATGACAAAATTAATTTAGATCTCTTAATCAACCCCTGAATGTACTTGTTATCCAACCGCCCACCACCTGTGCTTGGCACGCGACTTACACATGCTCAGCACGCGACCACCAGGGGGGGGGGGGGGGGGGGCTAACGACCATCGAATGGTGGTTGGTAGAGTTGAGCACTGACGCATGACCAACGATTTGCAGTCTGGGAGTTATTAGAACTATGATTGAGTTTTGAAGTTGACTTACACGTGGTTTGTGAATGTAAAACAATTGGTGGTTTTGTTGATTAATTATTTAGATATAAATTTAATTAAATTACAGATTCAAAATCGGAAACAGATCTTCTAAAAGTTCCTTGTTTACTCCGGATGTTAAACGATTAAAGTTTAGTGGGTGGGAGTACTTTACTGAACATTTTTGAATAAAGTTATATGATTATTTACGGGATATTACCGTGGTAAGGTTGTGGAAGGAGCTGTGGAGGAGGTTGTGGGGTTGGTGAGGTTTTTTGAATAAAGATAAAGTTCCTAATCTAAAACAACTAGCACCCGACAACCTGTAAATTGCTGCGGCATAACTCAACCTGCATTCAATATTGTAGTTGACGTTGTCGTCTTGACAGTAAATGTAGTCAACTAGGAGCGCCCCGCGATTTCTCCCGCATAATTATAGTATAGACTTTCCCACAAAAACCTTAAAGTTTTCCATGATACCGAAACAATATCCTAGTAAGTCTCCATACTACTATCTACTTATATAAATCTGTTCTGGTAGCATTTTTAATAATTTCAAGATAAAGTTGTAATTAGCCATTTTTTTAACTTAGCGTAGGTAGGCCTCTCACCAGATGGACCGACGACATCGTGAGAGTCGCGGGCATCCAGTGGATGCAGATGGCAGGGTGTCGTTCAGTGTGGAGGTTAAAGGGAGGCCTATGTTCAGTAGTGGACGTCTTCTGGCTGACGATGAAAGTTGTAATTAGATCGGTAGGTACTTACGATAAAAATAAATCATGAAATCAAAAGTCACTAACACACTTGTCTTGTTATTTCGCACAAAATTGAACCAAAATTTAATAAAAATGACGAGAAAACTTGTTAGGTAAAATATCGGCCATCAATTAAAAAAGCTTAATACTGGCCACTAAGAAAAAAAAAATGTGTGTCCATGAGTTGGCTCGATGGAGCTCTGTGCGCGGGCGCGCGCGTCACAACACTATGACTAGCGCGCGGCATCACCCTACTTTATTGGGGTATAGGCTGGCCGGTTCGGGACACGCCTACTACTTAGCTATCAAGGGGCTCTGAAGACCACACTGTTTTCAAATAAGTTATTTATTCAGAATTTTGTTGAAACAGTTTGTAAGACACACACATTTTTTTCGCATGAAAATATCGTCACAAAATCAGAGCAAATTCTACGCTAAATTACTCTTACGACGCTACTTGAAAATTATAAGTTATTTTTGTGAGTTTTAAGTTTTAGGGAGGTACGGAAGTGCGTATAATTTGTTCGAAATTAATTTTACATATTTTTATTTCAATACCGTTCACTGAGTATAAATGTTTTTGCCATATAGTACAGTTGAACGAATTTTATTTGATATTCGTTATAGTTGATATATCATCATCATCATCACTATATATATAAAATTTCCATGTCACAATGTTAGTTACCGTACTCCTTCGAAACGGCTTTACCGATTTTTACCAAATTTTATATGCGTATTCAGTAGGTCTGAGAATCGGCTACTATCTATTTTCCATACCCCTTCACCGATTTTCATCACCACGCGGGTGAAACCGCGGGGCGCAGCTAGTTATTTATAATATTATACCAGCGTTTGATATATTGATCTACCGAAATACTATGGTTTGTATGTATAGTACTAATGTTATATACGGTTCAAGTTACATAATTTTCTTTTATATATTGATGATCTGATGATTTATATTGTAGTTTATGTATAATTCCCTATTTTTTTATTATTATTATAGTAATATTTCAATAACTAATTATTAGCAGAGTCATAATTATATACGACGACAAGCTCGCGAGGAGTGTTAGGTTACTGGTGCACCACAATGCGCCAGAAGAAGAATAATCAGGCAATTATTTTGTCACCATAAATGACTAGTCTAAAGCTAAGTCATATAATATATAGGTACGACGATGAGCGAAGCAAGGAGGAGTGTAAATACAGTGACAGCGGCCGGCGACGCCCCAGAAGAAGAAAACTAAGGCAATTCTCGCATACCATGTGAGATTCTGATATTGATTTTAAGTAGGTATATGACCACATTGTAAGTTTTTTATAATATATATATATATATATAACTTTTATTTAATAATAAAAAACCTGTTCAGGGGCCTTACTCTCTCAGAAGAAAAAGGGCTCAATGTTATTTTATGTTCGATCAAAACATTGGTAGTAGTGAATTGTATATCAAAAAATTATTATTTCATTTGCGGAGTATATCACATGTTTTTTATAGTTTTTGAATGGTTTTCTTTTGTAATTATGTGTTTTAAATTTCGATCAAACGTTCAGTAGGTACTTATAGTATAATATATATAAAATGCAAGTTATATCAATAGTTTGTATTTCATTTGTAAATATTTTTTTATTTAGTCAATCATGTGTTACTGACCCAGGTACGGGTAAAAAAAAACAATATAGAAAAGTGCCTAATACAAACATAAGTTATTATTAAATTTTATTATGACAAACTCTTGTTACAAAATTTCATCGTTTGATAAAAGTAAGTGGAACAAAAAAATTGGTAGCTACCTACTAAACTACTTAAAAATAATATATATTTTTAGATCATAAATAGGTACAGAATTCTTGTAATTTTATGTAGGTAATAGTATCCCTAATAAATATAATTTTTACGCAAGTATAATGGTAACAATTTTTATTACTATTGACACGGGATAATTTTATTTAATAGTTTGATAGCGCATGCAATCTGCGTCATTTTTTACGCGTAACCCTTTGACAGTATTGACTTGCAATAAATTACATCAATATTTGATCAGACACGCGTTTGAGGGTTAAAGCATAGCGTTGGTTATGTACCCAACATTTAGTTAGGTACGTTTTTGTAGATTAAAGTTCTTAGTGTTGAAGTAAAAAAAAATGCGATGAAAAGTCATTGAATTATATGCTTATTGGTAACAAAGTTTTGCCAAAGCCGATGTCAACAATAACTCGTTGTTGTAGTGTGCGTTGAAATATTAATATGACTTTTTATTTTATTTATTACGATGTACTTGTACGACGGAGCACACTTGCCTAGAAGAAATCGATTCACTCGCAATATGAAGACACCGATTTTTTTGCTCCACCCATTGGCCTCGATTTTTTTGAATTGCTCGAATGATATTTGGTGCGAAATCATAGGAATTTTGTAGTGGTAGGACTTTATGCAGGGGTCCGCCTGGGGAAGTACCACACCTTTGCCAGTTATTCAACCGCTAAGCAGTAGTGTGCAAACACTGTGTTCCGGATTGAAGGGCAATGATTCCAGCGAAATTACAGGGCACACAGATACACACATCTTATATCGGTCTTATCTGACTGCCTCGGTGGCTCAGTTGGTAGTGATCCTACTTTCTGTGCTTGGGGGCGTGGGTTCGATTCCCATCTAGGACAAACATTTGTGTGATGAACATTTGTGTTTGTTCTATGTCTGGGTGTTAATATCTATTTAAGTATGTATTTAAAAATATATATGTATGTATATCAGTCTCTGGCAGCCATATTACAAGCTTTGCTTAGTTTGGGGTCAGATGACCATGTGTGCAATAATGTCCCAGATATTTATTTATTTATTTTATTTTATTTATCTTATATCTCGGGGTGACGAGCGCAGTGCATTGCCATCCAGGGATTTGAATTGTTGAAGTTCAAAATTCTGAGTGGCGTTGAGCTGTTATGGGCAAGCGTGAAGAGCCATCAGGCGAGCGACTTCGCTCGTCTCGACACTCAGTATCATAAAAAAAAAACGATTCAAAAATCGATCCCCAGATTGTAACTATCGGGGAACACCTCAGGCAGCGCATTCCACAGTCAAGCAGTTCGCACAATATAAGTGTAATCAAAGCGCTTCGTACGGGTTTCCGGAATAAAATTTGTTTCGTTTTCATTCCAATAATATTGGTAGCTAAATAAAAAGATATTAATATTTACTAAACAATACAAAGAAATTGTACAGTGGTTCAAATCGCGAGTTTTATTTACGCAAAAAGATATCACATTCAAATCTGGCATATTGCAAATATTAATATGGGTATTTCTTATCTGTCACTGTGTCACATGTTTTCAAGATAGATTTTCTCACGGCTTTATTGAGTAATATTCGTAATTATTTTCAAATGAAAAGGGTTGCGATTCAACCCAATTTGACAACAAATGTTAATATTTGAACAATTTCAATATTACTATGTATTTAGATAGAAATTATTAATAAATATGTCGAGTTTGATACCTTGTCAGTCTTGTCAACGGCATGTCAAGATAATGTCACCTTTCTACACGTAATAAACTCTTGCGCAGCTAGTGCATCACTTCCACCTGTCCCGGTGTGCATCCCTTTAACATTGTGTAATACGAATTTGTAATATTTTATTTATTATAAAAGACAAATAAAATAATATAAAGTTTTGGTCAAAAAATCAATCGGTACCATCAATACTATCTAGTAGGTTACAAATAATAAAAACATTTTTATTGAGTACCAGCTGATACCCGCTACTTCGTACGCGTAAAGCTCGGCCTTCGGCCTCGCTACTCAGGAACGCGAAATTTCATCAAAATCGTTCCAGCCGTTTACTGACCGTTTAAACCTTCCCTGAACTTCCACAAATATTTCAAGATCAAAATTTTGCAAAATGAGGAAAAAAATCAATTTATTTGTAATAGTTATAGATTTAGGCGTTTAAATTCAAGCACAAACTCATGCATGAATATCTAATAAACAAACATTCTAGCCAAGTTCAAGTATACGATAAACTGTACATCATCATCAGCCAGAAGACGTCCACTGCTAAACATAGGCCTCCCCCTTTGACCTCCACACTCAACGACAACCTGCCATCTGCATCCACTGGATGCCCGCGACTCTCACGATGTCGTCGGTCCATTTCGTGGGAGGACTGTCTACGCTGCGTCTTCCGGTCATGATCTCCACTCAAGAACCTTTCTACCCCATCGGTTATCGGTTCTTCGAGCGATGTGGCCTGCCCATTGCCACTGTACAAATAAAACTAAACTGTTAAACTGTACATATTGGAAGTATATTATGTCTAGTTACATTTTGTACTAACAAGTTTGAAAGAACCTAAGCTTAGTTCGTTTTTCGCCCACTTTTTAGAACACTCGTAGGGACCCGTCGCACCCTCTCACGACCGTTTAGTTCTCTGTAAAGAGTTGCACCGTCATTATTTACAACCCTTCCGATAAGCCCTTGACAACAAAGCTTTTTAACATTTTAAAACTTCCACATACAATAGATGATGCATTGATTTTTTTAACCAGAAAGGATTACGGACACAACTTGGCTCAATAAATGTTTTAATATTTAAAAGATTAACGTCATGTTACTTGGTTTGTGTATACGTAAATATTTTTGGAATTTAAAATGTTCTAGTTTGTCGATCAGAATTCCATCCACGTTATAATTTATTTAAATCTACTAAAAAAATATGAATATTCGGTATATGAATACGAACGAAGCTTAATTTTTTTAACTTAAATTATTAAAACAAATATAGATTTAAACACTGTTTTAAACTATCACGGTTGTTCACTAAAGTTATATGATTATTTACGGGATATTTCAGTCTTCCCGTGAACATGGTGCATGTAACTGCGCCGAAATATCGGGAGCTCCTTCCACAACCTTACCACGGTAAATATCCCGTAAATAATCATATAACTTAAATATAGACTTGGTACCTGCTTAGTATGAAATTTGGGATTACCTACCAGCCTACCACTTATATTTTTTGTTACCTCAGAACTTTCGACTGCCTGAACCGATTTTGATGACTCTTTTTTTTATTTGAAAGCTGGTGTTTTCCGTGTGGTCCCATTTCAATTTGGTCCAGTTCTGTAATTTTTTATGAAGTCAGTTTTTATATTGATAATTATATATATTTATTCTCTCAATTCCGGAGTAAAAGTACCCATAAAATTTATATGAAATCTCAATCAGTCACCTCGAGATGATGCTAAGCCGAAAACAAGCAAATAATTACAATGGACGGGTTAAGTCCGCAGAATTATGCTCGGTGGTGGACCGGTTGGTCGGGGCGCCGAGCGCATACGAGGGTTAAACGCGTAGGGATGGGAAAACTACCGATGAATTCTCCTTCCAGAATCGAGTAAAAGATTGTAATAAATATTGTAATTTTATTGAATTGTATATTGTGATACCTAAAGATATTTTTAAATGAAAATCAATCATAATCGAGTAGGTTGGTACCTGAGAGCGCTGTCACAACATTGATCAAGTAGAAAGTTCACCCTGAACTGTGACTACGTGACTCTATTTATTATTATTTTTAATAGATCTTAACAACCTCTTACCTCTTCGTTTTTGTTTAAATTGAACGAGTACATCGGTTTCTTCTAGGCAAGCGTGCTCCATCTTAGATCAGCATCATCGAGTTGGCGGTCAAACGCAAGCCTATTACAAAAAAATTACATCTTGTTATTGAATTTCAAGATATACCTACATACATGAATATCTTATGTGTAGGGACATCTCTATTTTTAACCCCTGCTCGCCATAGAGCATCATAATGCATTCATGGTCTCTCAACCATGGCGACTGCAAAGTAACTGAATAACCCTTGCTTTGTAGTTTTATTATTTTAAACTACAATTTTTAGAATTGATTCGACTGGCAAGGGCACCTGTTGATTATAAATTACTTTATTCACCATAAAATTGCTATGACTATTAGTAGGAGGTTCTATCAATATTGGTAGCTTTAAAATTGGCATTTTGTAGTTTAAGCAATACTTACATAAGTACATAATATTAAATGGCCAGTATGGTGGATTAGGGCCCACCTTCTCTATGGAAGACAAGGCGTATGTTTCAGTAGCGGGAACATGACATGATAGACTGAAAAAATGGATAAAAAATGTTTGTGCAATTGTTTGTGCACACCAGAAATTAAGGTTACTTATTATACAATGAAAAACTTAGAATATATCCTACCATCCCCTTTCTACTACAGGACAAGTAGGAAAACGGCCCATTAAATAAATAAATAAATATCTGGGACATTTTTGCACACACGGTCATCTGACCCCAAACTAAGCACAACTTGTAATATGGCTGCCATATTACCAATACATTGTAGACTTTCCTTGGATACGTACCAAACGTTTCGATTCTACGTTTCTAATCCGTACGGCCAAGGATTGGAACAACCTGCCCGCTTCCTTGTTTCTTGAGAGATATAATCTGGGCCTTTTCAAGGCAAGAGCGAATAGGTATCTTCTAAGCCTACGTGCTTCATCTTCGACCACATCGTCGCTTGGCGAGTTGGTGTTGCAAAGCGTACTTATCCGCGATAAAATAAATACAAATACAAAAGGACTTATCGTTAAAATCTCTGGCCAGACATAACTACCTGTTATAAGCGATTCAGTGTAGGTGATTGCGAAAAGTTGCGCGACCGCAAACCTTATCGCGGCGCGTTTGCGTGATTTTGCAATCTGCGCGTATTCGAGCCCGCGGTTAGGGAAATAAAGTTGGATCGAATTAAGTACTTACTTAGAATATTATATCTACTTACGTAGGTAGGTACCTACTAGGGATTTCTCTACGGATGATGCTAAAACCCAATTTTCACTACACGCCCTATTTTTTAACCCTTTATATGGTGTGACGCAGTTATTCAACGTTTTACAAGAAATCACCATTGAGCCGTGACGGGTGACATTTGTCGAAGTTAGCTGTTAAAACGATCGCTTTGTGTGTTATTGGAGAATCAATCAACCGTTAAGTAAGTCCAATCTGCAGCGAAAGGTTATGTTGAAAAAATTTAGCGAATTAGGAATTTGCGATCGTCTGCTAATAAAACATTTTTTATTATTATTTAATAGTGAAATACGTATAAGTAGGTATCTTAATATTTCAAACTAATAATATAGGTATATAGGTGTATCTAAAGTAAAGTGAAGTTTATTTCCAGAAAGGTTTACAGGTTAACGTAGAGAATGCCAAGAGTTATTTAAATTATAGTGCGTAAGTATATTGTATTACCGGTGGACCCCAAACTCGGCTAGGCCAGTCTCTTGGTGGCCCTGGGAAGATTTTACAAAATGATAGATCGCGCGCGCTTAGGAGTTTCTACTACGAGTACTTAGGACTAGTAAATTAACATAAATTAAATTATACATTATAAAGCTGACAAAAAACAAATAAAGTTAAATTAAATTAGGTAACAAAGCAGACAATATACATACAAAAGCACAATATATTATTGTACTTAACCAATCGAGCTGTCAACTGTGCCAAATCTAAGCCAGTAAGTATCCCTAATTAGTGTATAATTGCTATAACAGTCGCAATACAGGATTACGCATATTTCCAGTAGGACAACTGGGCATGAATAAGAAAAAATTGAAGAAAAAACTTGAAGTGGAAATGGGCTGGACAAGTTGATTTCGTGTGCTAAAGAAGCGGCGCGCGGCGCATGTCTCCGCGCTCCGCAAAACACCCGCGAGTGACGTCACCTTGCGTGCGTTTGCGCATATGCCAAACAAAACACGTGCAAGCCCTCCAGCAATAAAACTAAACAACAAAATATACCTATCAATAAATAAATAATAGAAAAAATTGCACATCATATTATTTGCACAATTGTTCGACAATCGCGTATCGAAAGCAATAGCCGGTATAAAATAATTCCTGACTATAATAAAATTGATAATCGAGGTAATCCTTATTTGCACTGATGCTCGGTCAAGTGGGCGACTGATAAGGAAACAGGTAAAATAAACCAGAATTTTCTATTGGTCAATTTTTGCAATCATATCGGGGCAAATCGCCTCGATTTTGTGTTTCAAATTGGAGCGTTAGGTGGTTTTGATTATGTATTTTCTACTAAAGTTATAGTAGAAAATAATACTTATCACGTAAAAATATATGTATGCAAATACATAATATTATTAATGTATCAGTTTTATAAAATATCGATAGTGTCGCGAACACCACACAGCGCTCTAAATGTTGCTACGAGTATGTCTATGCCTCAGCGCTACTCACGCCCACAGTATTTACGTAATCAGCAGTTTAAAGGTTTTATTTGGATACCTAAGGTTTTTAGTTCCTTACACAGTTTTCCTGCTTATTTTTATTTTAATTTAAAATTTAAATTCCTGACTATTCACTATTAGTGAATAGTTAGGAATTAAAGGTGTATTAATACATCTTAAGTAGGTATTTAATCGACAATACGATTATTATTATGAATCGTAACTTATATTTACTTAATGGCTTCCAAATCTGAATGATGAAGACAAAATAATCGCAATAGTTAGATTTGTTACATATGTACATAGTATATAGTTTTTTTTTAATTTAGATTTATTTAGATAAGTGGCCTCCTACAGTTTGTTTTCCATTTTTATGTTTATAGTTATTACAATATAGGTACCTAGGTATACAAAAATACGCACTAGACAGGGTTGTAATAAGATATTTTAGGTATTAGAGTAATTTTTAGTGCAAATTACATCGCTATTTTGTTGCTTCGCTTTGCAATAAACTAAATTAGCTCACAAGTCGAAAATGTCTTCTACCAGTCAACAACGACCATAGATTTATTGCGTGGAAAATATTTTTTTTAGGTCTGTGACAATCACCTAAATAACACGATCGCAACTTTGGTAAGTCAAGCAACACTAATAATTATATTTTAAAAATCCCGCGCTCAGATCCCGCGCTAACACTTCGTTGTCTTGTAATGTATGTTTTGTCACTGTCAGTGTCTGTCTGACAGTTGACATTACCAACTTTTTTACTAAATTTATATCATGACCATAGAAAAAGTCATACAAATTCATTAAGTCGGAATAATACTTTGGTAGAGTTCGCGCAAAACTTTATGAGCCCTCTGAAGTTAGGCCCGAGGCCTCCCCGACGCCCTGTCCCGTCCCTCGGATACCTATAATGCGTACTGCGCAGCCACTAGGGCCTAACTTCAGAGGGCTCATAAAGTTTTGCGCGAACTCTACATGCGGGGCTATTGTGGATCTTTGATCGGGATCGCGAGTGTCAAAATTTTGTCCAAAAAAAGCGTTGTCTATTTCCAATTTCGTAGTAGGAAATTGGAAATAGACAACGCTTTTTTTGCGTCATAACCCTTTTCAAGTGTAAAAATTCTGACACTCGCGATCTCGATCAAAGATCCATAATACGGCTGCAGGTATTAATAACGTCAAACATGTCGCATAGTCTCAATGGAGAGAGCTATGCTCCGAGTTTCTTTACGCGATAGAATCCGCAAAGAGTACTTTATTATATAAACTGAAAAGAATCCGAAACGTGGATATTCGACAAAGAACCAGAATCATCGACATAGCTATTAAAATCTGCAAGTTGCAGTGGCAATGGGCAGGCCACATCGCTCGAAGAACCGATAACCGATGGGGAAGAAAGGTTCATGAGTAGAGACCACGAACCGGAAGACGCAGCGTAGGTAGACCGACGAGACCGACGACATCGTGAGAGTCGCGGGCATCCAGTGGACGCAGATGGCAGGTTGTCGTTCAGTGTGGAGGTTAAGGGGGAGGCCTATGTTCAGCAGTCTTATAGCTGATGATGATGAGTCGCATAGTCACTGTAAGAGTTAAGCAAAGTAAGTCTCAATCAAGTCCAAGTCATGTGGTGACTGTAAGATAGACTTCTGTGGAGTTTTGGAAACATTAAGAGAGCTATAATTTATGTTTAACCTCCATAAATCACTTTCCTACACTTGAGCAGGTTCGAGAACGTAAAATAAAGAATAATTCACTAAATACTCAATAGAACGTAAAATAAAGAATAATTCACTAAGTACTCAATCACTCGAAAAAACAGAAGTTTAGGAAAATATGAGGCGACATGTTTTTTTTTCCAAGGTAGCGTTAAAACTTAATTTGTCGATAATATTTCTGCCGATATCACCACAATATGAATATTCCGCTATTATTATTTTATGACTGACATAGTGTAGTAACTCAATTTAGCATTTTTTCAAATACATAAATTATTATAATCGTGGCAGCATTTTCTTTCCGCGTGAATAAAGTGAACGAATATAAATCGATGAGGCGGTATGGCCTGAAAGGCTCTAGCATATCAGGAGGATGAAAAAAAGATAAGATAGTTCTAAGTGTTCGAAGTTCAATTCAAAATACAAATAGAATATTTTAACTTCAATTAGAATTTTACACTTACATAAACAAACATTTTGTACGTTTTTAAATAGTGTAAACAAACGAATACCGATGGTATTCTGTTCATTTTGCTGTCGGTCCAATTTCACATAGTCATGTTCGTCATTAGAAACAGAAAAATCTTACTTCCTCATACACAAGTCAACGCTATTTTCATGCAAAACAAATTATTTTCGGCTGCAATTAATGCTACGGTAAGTGATATTTTCTAAATAAATATCTTAACATTTATGTATCTAACGTGTACATAAGATTTATATCTATTTTATTCACCTATATTCTAATAAACACCTAAACCTACCAAAATATTATAAAAACAACTGATTGTTCGGTGGACTGTAACAATTGTTCGTGAAAGTGTTCCAAAATTACAAAACATGCTAACGGAAAAAAAACAAATTACAGTACCTATTATAATTTGATTTGGTATTAATAAACTCTTTAACCTTCCCTGATTATTTATAACAAGAATTTAAATATTGAAGAATCAACAACAATAACAATATTGTACTTTTTATTTTCGGGTGATAGTAAAAAAAAATTACATACTTCATCATCATCATCATTTCAGCCGTAGGAGGTCCACTGCTGGACATAGGTCTCCCCCATCGATTTCCAAAAGGAAAATTCTGGTATCCGGTTGGAAACGGCCTGCATCCAGCGTTTTCCTGTGGGTTCTTTTAGGTTGTCTGTCCATCTTGTGGGTGGATGTCCTACCGCTGCGCTTACCGGTCCATGGTCTCCATTCGAGAACCTTTCGGCTCCATCGGCCATCTGTTCTGCATGCTATATACCCTGGCCACTGCCACTTCAACTTGCTAATCTGGTGGGCTATGTCGGTAACTTTCGTTCGTCAACGGATCTCCTCATTTCTGATTTGATCTCGTAGAGAAACTCCAAGCATAGCCCTCTCAATGGCTCGTTGTGTGACTTGTTATATACTTAGTACCTTGATACCTACATCGGTACATTACTATTTTCACTTGTTCAATAATTAAATCTGGGACAACAATTTTTGACTAACATTATTTCTACCAAGCTACCAAGAAATTTGCTCAGTAGTTCCTATAATAACTTTTCAGGAGAACCCCATTGTGTCAGTAAAGCAAGGCAAGTTAAAAGGAGCTACGAAGAAACTTTCTGATGGATCTCCATATTACAGTTTTAAAGGGATCCCGTATGCTCAACCACCCATTGGTGAACTCAGGTTTAAGGTAAGGTTCATATGACTATTGTACATTAACCTTTGTAACCTTTGCTTTACAATCCATTATCATCATCAGCCAGTCGCCACTCGATAGTTATGCAATGGAGTCATCATCTTTATCATCAGCCAGAAGATGTCTACTGCTGAACATAAGCCTTCGCCTCAATTGAGTCATTATCGTCATCATCAACCAGAAGACGTCCACTGTTGAACATCGGCCTCCCCCTTTAACCTCAACACTGAACAACATTCTGCCATCTGCATCCACTGGATGCCCGCGACTCGCTTAACACAATACAGTAATATACAATCATACAATTGTGCGTGTGTAATCACTAATGCACATAAATTATAAGTTAATAACTCATTTAATCAACAACCCGTATGCCAGTAACCTCATGACCCAAGTCAAAGTACTTGCTGATTTTGTCTTTCTTGTCTTCCTTGAGGTTCTCTTCATGTGGGATGGTGATGTCGATGAGCTCTGCCCAGAGCTGGGACCAGTTGACAATAGTCCTATCCGTGATGATAGAGCAGTCCAAGTAGAGCATCGCCTCTCACCTCAAACTTGACATGTCCATATTGAAGAGGAAGGCCGTTGATTGTTGCATTAGTTTGTAAGCTGTTTGTCACGTGTTTGTAGTTTATGGTGTAAACATTAAAAAGTTTATCTATCTAAAGTTGTTGATTGAATCAGGCGTTACTTTGCGGAAGTCCATTTTCAAAACTGTTTTAATGATGAATTTCTAGTGTCATTCCGCTTCTACGTCGCTTCAAGTACAATAAGGAATTTGTGATAAATATTTGTTGAAAATGTTAATTTTATTGAGTTTAATTTTGAAATATTAATAACATAAATTGAAAATTAACGTAACCTGAAACAAAAAATTAATTAATTCTGAATTATTTTTATTTATAAAATTATTAAAGTAATCTGAAACAAAAATTAATTAATTCTGACACATGAAATATGATAATACTAAATCTGAAAACAAAAATGTATTAATTCTGAAACATAAAATATATATTAATTGAAACTACATGTATTTTAATTGAATTTAAAAAGTAATAAATTGTACTCATTTCCTGTCTAATGTCTATTGTCTAATGACAAAGTGCACTAAGGAAACGGGTACAATTTATTCATCATTAAAACAGTTTTTCTATCTAAAGTTGGTCATCAATGATTCTGGCCACTACAATGTGCCTGTGCAACTACTCTTCCTTGACAAGTTGCAAAGAATTTCCGATAGTTGTTTGTCTCAATAACTTCTTCCCCAATCACACAAGCGAAACTCCTTGTCTTCCCGTGAACATGGTGCATGTAACTGCGCCGAAATATCGGGAGCTCCTTCCACAACCTTACCACGGTAAATATCCCGTAAATAATCATATAACTTTAGAAACTCCTTGGCTTCTCCAAAGAGATCACTGAAATGTAAGCAGTTCACTGACGCTAGCAGGTTTTAATTGGCCCGACAGAACTGCATCTCTTTGCCTTTTCATACATCCTTGTGGTCCTCGATTTCAGTATTCATGAGTATGGCTATGACACTAATCACATTATCACACTAATATCATATAATATGTGAAAGTTTTGATGTATGGATGTACGGATGTTTGTTACTCAATCATGCAGAACTGGCTGAATGGATTTGGATGAAATTTGGAATATACATTGCTTATGTCCTGGATTAACACATAGGCTACTTTTCATCATCATCATCACCGATTTTCATCACCACGCGGGTGAAACTGCGGGGAGCAGGTAGTAAACAATAAACATAATATTTTATTTAAGAAACCTTACAACATATTCATAAAACTATCTTAAATCTTTTTCAGGCACCACTTCCTGCAAAACCTTGGGATGGAGTAAGAGACGCTTTAAATCATGGTGGGGTGTGCCCGCAATTCGATATCTTCACCTCATCTCTTATAGAAGGCGACGAAGATTGCCTCTCTCTCAACATTTATACCAAATCCCTGGAACCTTCATCTAAACTCCCCGTTATGGTTTACATACATGGAGGAGGATTCATGTCAGGGTCTGGAAACTCAGAGTCTTATGGACCACAATATCTTTGCCAAAAAGATGTTATTCTAGTGACTATGAACTACAGATTAGAGGCTCTTGGTTACCTATGCTTGGACACTCCAGATGTCCCCGGCAATGCTGCGCTGAAAGACCAAGTGTTAGCTTTGAAATGGGTTGAAGAAAATATTGAGAAATTTGGTGGAGATTCCAATAACGTGACATTGTTTGGGGAAAGTGCTGGAGCATCTGCTGTAAACTACCACATGTTCTCGCCAATGTCGCGAGGATTGTTTCATAAAGCCATAGCTCAAAGTGGGACATGCATACAAGATTGGACTATAGGCAGCAATCCTAGAGAACGAGCATTCTGTGCTGGAAAAGCATTAGGAATAGACACCGACGATCCTACCGAATTGGCCAACTATTTGAGAACCCTACCGGCTATTAATTTTCGAGCAATAACTCTGCAAACAAGGACTGATGACGAGAAAATGAGAGGTTTGCCCATCCACTTCAATCCTGTAATAGAAAAGACATTCGATAACACAGAGAGCTTTTTAACTGAGGACCCTATAGATTTGTTACTGGCACAAAAAGTGGCTAAAGTGCCTTATATTACGGGCTACAACTCAAGTGAAGGATTTTTACCTCTTTCGGTACAATTGAAAAAAGCCAATGTATTGAATAAACACCCATCATACTTTTTACCTAAAGAAATTGTTCACAAAGTAACACCAGATAAACTATCAGAACTGGGTGCGCGACTGAAGAAGTTTTACCTAGGCGATAAAGATATAAGCCCGGAAACATCACAGGAAATAGTTGACATGCAAACAGATAGACTGTTTGCCTACAATTGCCATAGATTCGCACATGTCTACAGCTCTTTTAACAAGCAAACGTATATGTACAAGTTTGATTTGTCTACTGATCTGAATTTGTTTAAGAAATCGTTAGGTTATGAGGCTTTGAAAGGCGCTAGTCATGCAGACGACTTGTTCTATTTATTCGACAATCCGATCACAAGAGACATGTATGCTGGACAAGAGAGAATCAGAGATGCTGTGCACAAAGTAACAAAGCTTTGGACGGACTTTGCTAAAACTGGGTAAGAAATTACATATACAGTGTAAACTGTGCATAGGACACTTAAGAGACTGCGAATTTTAGTGTTAAAAATAACTGACAATTTAAAGTGTACTTCTAATTTAAAGTGGGAGGAGATAAGACCTGCACTGATATTGCGGTGTGTATTGTGCATTACCAACTACCTCTATGTCATCTAACACTTAAAATCTGATAATTATATATATGCAAAGTTCCTTCTATATTCAGAGTGGTCACAAAGTTTGGCACAAACTACACAACCCAGAAAAACACCAGAGCGGGGCCAGTGGTACTTTTTGCGTTGGCGGTTAAAAAGCAGTCTGGCTGTTGTGGTAAAGTGGATGATGAATGATGCCACATGCACCAGGTTGCGGCATCATCCACCACCATAATCTCAAAAACATTCTTATAATAACTTTGTCTCGTTCTCTCGGCTAATGGAAGAGCAAGATAAAAGTCAATGTAAGGTTATTATAATAATGTTTTTGAGATTCTGGTAACCTAGTTTCTTCTTTGGCTTCACAATGTAACAGCACATGCTGTACAGTTATAAATAGCTGTTAATATATGTTGTTTTCTTTCAGTAATCCAACCCCAGAGTCATCCGTTTGGAAGCCATACACACCGTCTGGCGGCGAGTACCTGTACATTGGAGATGATATCACGCCGTGCGCGCACGCCGAGCGCGAGCGCATCGCCTTTTGGAACAAACTGTACGCAGAGGCTGGCCTGCCTTGTATTGTAGAGAGTAGCTTGTAGATTGTACTACTGTTATATGACTACAAGTTTTTTTGCGCCAACGTCAAAAAAGCATGTCACCTTATTGTATTATTTTCAAAACTTGTGTATTTTCGGGTTTTTATGTGTAATAATGGTGGATTATTGTTTATTTATCTGTCGTGGATGTTCTTGAGTGTGGGAGAAGTGATATAACGCGGTGAAACGACTTACCAACCATAATCAAGTAATTTCGACGTTTTGGGAAGTTTCTCGTTAAATCGAGTGTTATTATATAGAGTTTACACTGTATAAATTAAGTAAAAAAAATACAATCACTAAATAAACTTATAAATTATATCAATTTCAAAATTAGATCTAAATAAATAAATAAATCATAATATATAAATATTTCTAGGCTTTTGCGTTTGGCCACCAACTCGCCTGATGTTATGTGATGATGCGATTTTTTTCATGATATTTTTAAATAATAATTATAGAACTAATCTACAGGGTGCGTATATACCCTATAAGCTGAAAGGAGGTCATAGTACTCATCATTGTGAACAACTTTTACTATGGGACCAACCAATGAATACTATGACCTCCTTTCGGCTTAGTACAGGGTATATGTGTAACCCTGTATATTATTAATACATTTTTTGTTTCGGCATTTATCCTTAATTTTGACTCAGCTAAATGTACCAAAAAGATAAAGCATTTATTTTTGTTATTTCTGTAACTGTTGGTACTAGGTATTAGTTTTATTATTTATGAGTTTGGTATTATTTTAGCGTTTGTAAGATTTTGTTGTTGATTATTATTAGATACAATATTTTTTACCTATTTATTTATTTTTCTTGGTCTCCTAACATATTTTTATGTATGTCTGTACACATATATAATTTTTATACAAAACCTTATTTAATTTTAGTTGCATAGTACCATGACGTACTTTTGCGGCGCCGACTTTAGCAGGCGCTTATTTAAAATAGAAAAATAATTATTAGGTTTTTCGCTGAAACATTACATACTGATTGCAATATTGCAAAAAAAAAAACTACGCAAGCCCAATATTATAAATACAATCTTGGTAATATAAATTATACTTATGCTAAATATCTCACACATTTTTAAAACATGCCTGGAACAAAATTTGGCAAAGAAGGGAATAGCGCTAAAAAGAGATAGCCAGCTGTCAAGTTTATTAAATTTGTAGACATAATAAACCTCTGATAAAAAAAAAACAGGTGATAGTAAAATTATCGTCTTTCAAATTACTGTAAATTTCAATCGCTTGTGTTTAGTGTTGTACATTTTTCTTCTTATGTGTCTATTCAAACGTAAAAAGAGTTTTGCTATTGTTTATTTATCATGGTGAGTATACATCGTCCAAGTTACAGGTAGAGTTCACGGTGAGAGCCACTGTCGTATTTTCAGCAAAACTGATAGTGACCTAAAGTAATATTTAGTTCCTTAATTTGGTCGTATTCACAGATAAGTTGGTCGTATAGTATCTTGTCGACCTTTGAAGTTTGAACTGCCTTGACTTGATTACGACATGGCGGTAAAAGTTTGAATATGAAGTGAATATGTGAATAACAGACATTTCTTTGAGTTCAATCGGTTTTATTCAATAAGTGAATGCATGAAAATTTTATTCATCTACGAAAAAATATATTTACGGTAACAATAATTGACATAATTAAAAAAAGACAAATTATTTTTTATTTTTTAAAAAGTTTAACTGGTTTAAAATCTACCTTTTTATTTTATATTTATTACTAATTAGACATTATTTTTTTCTTCACATTATTATTGGTTGTCTTAACATAATTTTTGCATATTCGAATTTAGAATCTTTTATTATTTTCTAGTTAATTTGATGCATTTTAATTATAGAGGATGAATCCTAATCCACCATGCTGGCCCACTGGTTGTTGGTGAATGTAATATGTCCTTGAACTTTGAGGTTCTTGGACATACCGGTTTCCTCACGATGTTTTCTGCCACCGTTTCTTAGCGATGTGATGGAAACTGCACATAATTTATTTAAATACTGAATAAGTCGTCGGTGCAGAGACGAGAATCGAACTGGGCGCCGTCAGATAGTCAAGCGCACTAGCTACCGTTCGGCCACCATCGCTTCATGACGAGGATGATATAAGCTAACTAGCCGTGCTCTGTGGTTTGACCCGCGGTGACATTCCCTCAGCAGCCGTACATTTATCCGGGATAAGAAGTATTCTATGTCATTCTCCGGTCCGTAACTATCTATATTCAGAAAAGTCACGTGGTCCGTTGGTTCTGGTGTTGCGTGGTATCGTGGCGTCTCGTTGTTGCTCTGGGGCCTACGCCTAACTCTAAACGCAGGCCCGAACAGGTGCAGTTTGCAAAATCACCCGAACGTGAACCTTAACGCGCCGAGGTACGGTTTGGCGTCGCGTGATTTTGCAAACTGCAATTACTCGGGCCCGTGTTTGAGTTGCGCGTAAGGCCCCAGGTGTAGGTCTTTAGTGAACAACCGTGGTAGTTTAAATAAAGTTTTGATACAACTGTTTTCAGGCGGAGAGTCCCATTGTGACAGTAAAAGAAGGCAAGTTGAGAGGAAGTATTGAAACTCTACTTGATGGAGGGCGGTACTACAGCTTCAAAGGGATACCGTACGCCGCGCCACCTGTCGGCGAGTTACGATTCAAGGTATATCTATCTATTCTATCTTCGGCCTAGTTACTATATATATAGCAAGAACGATCTCTAGTTAAAATCATCCTTGATATATAGTAACTAGGCCGAATTGGTCGAGCCATTCTCGAGTTATGCGCTTAGCAACATTAATTTTTATTTTTATAGAAGAAGATGAAGATTTTATATTACACGGGAATTACTCACGTAAGATTAGGGCGGTTACTCCGATAATAGTTTCAACCGCATTCAGCGGTCTCGCTTTGCAAAGCGAGACGCAGCAGCGCGTGCGCATTCACCTTGATAAAGACCGCCGTATGCGGTTAAAACTATAGTCGGAGTAACCGGCCTAATCTTACGTGAGTAATTCCCGTGTAATATAAATAAAACCTCCTCTTCTTTGGAAGTCGGTTAATAAGCTGTTGGTTTTCCTATAAATAAATAAAAATATATCAGTCTCTGGCAGTGGCGACCCGGACGACCCCATCGCCGTCGTCACAGCGGCGGCGCTGGGGTCGCCCGATCCGACTGCTCCTAGCAATAGGAAATATTCAGTTTTTGGTACAGACGTCGGTTACCAGAGGCACACACACACACAGCGATCCCGCCGGCGGGATCGTAGACCCTCGGGATCTGTTAGAAGATCGGTTAGATTCTCTCCAAATAATCATTCAGTTCAACAAACCGCTAGGGCTCCAGGGCACACCCCTTCTGGGGTGCCTGGGCAAGTCTGATTCCCACCCCCGGCGACGGCCCAAGCCGAGGTTCGTACCTTCGAGGTGCCCTTGTGCTAGTCGCCCAAAAAACTTAAACCATCAAGTTATGCCGAACGCACTCTGCGTTCGCTAACTAGTCCGGTCCATCTGTAGAGGCCAAAAGGCCAACATTACAAGTCAATATCAAAAAAAAAAAACAGTCTCTGGCAGCCATAGTACAAACTTTGCTTAGTTTGGGGTCAGATGACAATGTGTGCTAAATATCAAAAAATAATTAATTAATTTAAGTTTGATTCCAGGCGCCGGTAGCTGGCAGTAGTTGGCCAGGAGAGCGAGATGCCACCGCACACGGCGCCGTGTGTCCACAGTACGACATGACTACCATGCAGCTGAATGAAGGCAGCGAGGATTGTCTTTATTTGAATGTATACTCCAAGGTAATCACTTATTAACATTCCAGTTATTATGTAAAATAACAGCAGTGACTGAATGAGAAACGTCAAAGATCGGGCTGCGTGACAAGACTTGTTGGATGTCCAATAGTGGGCTAAAGTGGCCTAACTATGATAGCGAAAACACAAAACTACACAAAGATAAAATTCGCGTTTTGACTATATTATTTTTGTACAGATATGATAGAAGAGCTGGTATTTCTTTTAGTAAGCGCTACGCATTCCAACATCATAATCTTCAGTTAGTAAACTAGTTGCATGGTTTTTTGGTGACTCGTTACAAATAGCCCGCACACATAAAGCTATATTTTACACCTAAAACCTTACAAGTAAGAACTTACAGTAAAAAAAATGATGAGGATAGAAGGCCAGTTAAGTTTTTCACAAATAGAAGGATAGACAAAATAACAATGAAAAAAATTTGTTTTTCTGGCGTTTTACAACAAGTGTTTGTACATTTCGGCACTATACAATATTTGTACATATTTAAAAAGATGAATTAAACTCAAATTGGGCACTTAATTTGTATCAAAGTCACAATTAACCACCCAAAACACTGCGCGCCTTGGCGGCGACCGTCCCGGTGACGTCACAAGCTATAGCGCCGGCCAGCCAGTGAACTTCGCTAGTAATTTGGTCATAACTTCGTTATTTTTTGTTGCAGAACAATATTTTTTCCACTGTATGTTAAGGATTTCTTAGCTCTATAAATCTGCATTCTCAACTAAAAAACGTTACCGATCGATCCTCATTATTTTGTTTGATTTTGCAGAACCTGTCCTCTAAATGTCCTGTGATGGTGTTCTTCCACGGCGGCGCGTTTATGTCCGGTTCCGGTGACGACACCCAGTACGGACCGCACTTCCTGCTGACACATGACGTCGTCCTCGTCACCCTCAACTACAGGCTCGAAGTGCTGGGTTTCCTGGCGCTGGACACTCCTGAGGTAACCACATACCTTACTATCTTGTATTTCTCTTCCCCGTGGGTAACTTAGTAGCCATTTCCAAAAAGGAGCAGGTTTCAATTCGATTGTTTTTTTTTTTAATGTTTGTTACTTCAGAACTTTCGACGGAGTGAACCGATTTTGATTTTTAAAAAATGGTTTAGCCGTTAGGGAGCTAACGATGCCCCAGACACAGATACACATGTTAAACTTACAACTACCCTCTGTTTGCGCCGGAGGTTAAAAAGAAAAAAATACGAATCAAATCTGTCTTTCCTTTTCAAGGTACCCGGTAACGCAGGCTTGAAGGACCAAGTTTTAGCTCTAAAATGGGTAAAACAAAATATAGACAAATTTGGCGGAGACCCAAACAACGTGACCATATTCGGAGAAAGTGCAGGATCGGTATCTGTCACTTATCATATGCTCTCTCCTTTATCGAAAGGATTATTTCACAGAGCGATAGCACAGAGCGGCTCTTGTCTGAACGACTGGGCGGTAGCTAGCGAACCTAAAGCCAGGGCCTTTCGCATCGCAAAAAAACTGGGAAAAGATATAAAAGACACAAATGAACTGCTCAAGTTTTTGCAAAAAGTTCCAGCAGTCGATCTCGTCAGAATGACGTTTAAAACGGCCACGGATGACGAGAAACGTCGAAGTTTGCCGATGCATTTCGTCCCGAATGTAGAAAAAAAGTTTCGGGACGTAGAACCTTTTATATCTAAAAATCCAGTCGATCTACTTTTGGCAAAAAATATCAATAAAGTGCCTCTCATGATCGGTTACAATTCGGCCGAAGGATTGTTGACTTTCGAAGCAATGTTACGGAAATCTAAATACCTCAACGAAAATCCATCTTTTTTAGTTCCACGAGACATTGCAAGGCAAATTTCTCAAAGTAAAATGCACGAATTTGGCAAACGAATTATCAAATTTTACACGAATGATAAAGGATTTTCCAACGAGACTGCCGATGATTTAGTCAATATGGCGACGGACGTACATTTTGGTTACCAAACTCACAGATTTGCTCATTTCTACAATACATGCGACGTACCTATTTATATGTATAGATTTGAATATGAAACTGAATTGAATATGATAAAGCATTTACTGGGAGCGAGTGATATGAAAGGCGCTTGTCATGCAGACGATCTGTTCTATTTGTTCAGTGGAGTTCTGAACAAAGATGTCTACGAAGAACATAAGGACAAGTTGAGACCGATTGTACAACATTTAACGCAGTTATGGACGGAATTTGCTAAAACTGGGTGAGTTTCAACAATAATTCCAACTATTACGACCCTGCCACAGCCAGCAGATTCTACTAGCTGATCGTGATAAATTGCTAACAATTACATTTGATGATCATATAACTTTTTAACCGACTTCCAAAAAGGAGGAGGTTCTCAATTTGACTGTATTTATTTTATTTTATTTTTGTTACTTCAGAACTTTCGACTGGGTAAACCGATTTAGATGATTCTTTTTTTAAAAGTCATTTTCACACACAAAATATTATAAGAGACATCTGTCGGAACACCTCAGTACTAAATCAGGCATGAGCTCTCTAAAACCGATAGTGCCTAATTAATACATGCGCTATGGGATAGAGGGCGCATATTTGGTCCAGTTCTGACATTTTTATGAACTCGGTTTTTTATATTGATAATCATACATTTATTTTATATTAAAATAGTTTATTAATTTATATTTATTTAGTAATGTGCTTGCGTTTGACTGCCACCTCGCCTGATCTTTCCAGCAACCCAACTCCTGGTGTGACCGGCAGCCTCCAGTGGCGTCCGTTCGTCCCCCCGCGCCAGGAGTACCTCGCGCTCCACCAGGACACCACCATGCGAGCTCACGCGGACCACGAGCGTGTCTCCTTCTGGAACCAGCTCTACCGCGAGGCAGGACTGCCTACTGACATTATGAGTAAATTATAAGACGCTTTAAGCTAATTTCAGACTCATTACTCAATATTTTATTGCAAACATATGTAGGTACATGAAGGTCTTAAAGTAGGTACATGTTCATTAGAGTAATACATATGATCCTATTTGGGTATGGCAACACTCGGAACGGAACGATCTATTTTAATTTCCTCGAAATTATCGTTGAAATATTCTTCCAAGCTGTAATAACATTTGGATTCTAAAATAACTTTTAATTTATTTGCGAAACTAACTTCTTTTTCTATATCTTTTAATTCATTTGGCAATTTATTAAATATTTTTACGGCTATTGTATTAGGGCCAGGAGTGCGATTTTTGAATCGCTCGTAGGACTTTTTCTATTCGCATACGCAACTAATCACCGGTGACTTCAAAAGCGAGTGATCCAGTTTTTTTGGTATTTTTGAATCGCTAAACTTCTGGGTTGCCGTGTTTTTACAAAACACTAATATTTTTCCATTTCACGCAGCACCTTACAGATTTGTACAATAACCGGCAAACCGGTAACTTTCGCAAAGTAAAGAAACGTCAATTAAAAAAAAAACGGTTGATTATTTGTAGTCTGTGTACAGTATGAACAATTTATCTGTACATTTGAGTAGAGGCGCTACAGTTGTATTCTCGTAACCAAACTGACAGCTATCCATAGAATGGTTATAGTTCTAACATTTGACCAACTGTTTAAATAAGTTGGTCGCTTCTTGACAACAAAGCAAAGAGAATTAAAATACTAATTTTATGTCTTGTTTTGCATTTGCACGTTATTGTGCCGCGGAGTATGTAATAGTGAGTTACCTTCACAAGCCACTAATATAAAACAACATCGGAGAAATGAATACAGTAATTTGCAAAAAAAAATCGCAATTCTCATCCAAAAAAAAACATATATATGATCATATGTTCTGTGTATCCGCCATTTTTTTTCACATCTGTCAGACTTTCTATCGATAGAAAGCTATTCGCATGATATAAACCACTCGTACAGTTACGAGTGACATGACTAGTTCAAAAATACGACTTTTCTGGATTTCATTCGTAAGTTGATCACATCGCATGAAAAAAGTCCTACGAGCGATTCAAAAATCGCAGCCCAGAGCTGTGTATTACAAGGTTGGGTTTTGGTTTTTGGTTACTATTGTGCTATATGGTATAGGAAATAAGGAAGGAGCCAATAATATATAACGTGTCCATAATAATGTATGGTGCGCCATATTGATGTGCTATGAACTATATGCTATTATATTATAGCGTAGTCTGAAATTACCTTCAAGTAACTTATTGTTTAGCTGTTTATATTAACTCATGGCACACCGAAAATAAAATGTTCTTTTAGGGTTCATACCCAATGGGTTGTCCAACGGAACCCTATTATTATGCCAACGCTATCTGTCCTACATTTTACGGCGGATTAATTATAAAATAATAATAATCATTGAAATTAAATACTTTTAATGGATTTTATTTCGTGCATTTTAATTCCTGATGTTTCAAACACTGTGTCCGTGGTCACATGTAGTCACAGAATACATATAAGTAGAAGTACAGAAGATTTACTCCACAAAATCATTTAAATAAGTAGCGACTCTAGCTACTACACAATAAAGTGCAATTCAGGACGTGCGAGCGCTAACTACCTACAGCTATATTAACGTAGAAGTTGCCTCACTGTCTATCGCGTAACTCTTGTCGCGTTATCTCTGTCTACCGCGCGGCAGCGGGCACGGCAAGTCCGACAAGACGAGCTTCCTTGTAGCTTCATACATAAAGTGCGGAGTACGCCAGGGCTGGTGTAGGTAAGTCGTTATAATAATAATAACATCAAAAAGTACAAAATAAACGGGGGTATTATACATTCTCATCATTATGAAAAAAAAAAAATCCTATGGTATCAATCCTGAAATCGCGGGAAAAAAAACAACTATTCCATAGAAAAAGGTCATTGATACTCGACAAAATGTATGGAACAGCTGATTTTTCCCCCGCAATTTCATGGTTGGACCCATAGTAAAATTTGTTCATTATGATTTGTACAATGACCTTCTTTCGGCTTAGTACAAGGTATATGCGTAACCCTGTATAAACAGGCTATTTTTTTAAATGGTTATCCGTATATAAAGGCTATTTTTTTATCCTAAAAACTTCTGTTTTCTGTAGGATAGAGGGTGAAACCGTGGGGCGCTGCTAGTAACTAGATACGTAAAGATAATGAAGCAGTGAAGGCAATAGTGGACCAATCCAACAACTTTTCTATACTGGAGTTAATGATGCCAAGTAGCTTCTCTTTACATAAACTTATATTAAACACATGTCAGACCAACATTGTCCTTTTGCTGACTTGCTTTGGATATTTTTTTTAATACAAACGTGGACTAACCAACACGAAAATTATTGTTTTTTTTTCTTGTGTCTATTCCGGACGCGCCAAAGAAGCGAAAGAGCTTCAGTTATGAGTGAGAAAGAGTGAATTTACCTACTCATCTTAGTGGATTATGAACAATATGTGTTTTTTTTAAATCAATAAAATTGTCATCTCAGTTCATGTTGGTTCATTTATGAATGTATGTGATCTGGTAATGTCTGTCGCCTTTCTAATTGCAACTGGAAGTTGTCTACATGCTTCATCATGACGTCGAACTTGGTTCTGAGCGGCGCGTGCTTGTCGGCGGCAGGCGTCGCCGGGAGCAGCCGGTAGTGTCGTAGCAGAGTCGCCACTGCAGTCTTCATTGACATCATCGCGTACCGGTACCCTGGGGACCGAATAACCTTCTAAGAGGGCGATCATTTTTAACCGACTTCCAAAAAGGAGGAGGTTAACAATTCAAATATTTTTTTTAATGTTTGTTACTTTGAACTTTTGACTGGGTGAACCGATTTTGATGATTCTTTTTTATTTGAAAGCTGGTGCTTCTCATTTGGTTCCATTTCAATATGGCCCAGTTCTGATGAAGTCGGTTTTTTATATTGATAATTATTAAAGTAACCAAAGGGTGTTATCGGTACCCTATTACTAACCCTATTATGTTTGTATGTTCTATTTGATTAATGGCCGTAACCTTTGATCATGGATATATAGATATAAGATAACTCTTTATTAAAAGTCCAAACATGAAAAACATACATTACAATGAAAATATTATCTAGGTTTTTAATAGGCAGCCTTATCGCTTAAAGCGATCTCTTCCAGGGAACAATGATATATAGTTTATATCATGGATGCTATAGTTATATTGTATAGTTTGGTTTTGCGTAAAATTTTAGCTAGTTCTGAAAAAAAGTCTGCCAAAAACTAAAGGGGGCGAAGTAAACACGTATTGCACACACTAACATATTTATTGCACACAACTGCAAACGAGATGATCAAAATGTCATCAAATGGATGACCAGGATGGGGGAGGGGTTGTAAGTGCTAAAGTATCTGTTTGTGGCATCGTTGCTCTCAAATGGCTGAATAGATTTTGATTTGTTTTTTTTGCTTCAAGGGTGACTTTGAAACAAGTTTTTAGCTGATTCATGAAATTCTGTTCAGCCGTTGAACATTTTCAGGTCTTTTATCAGGGGTTTAAAAACAAACAATTTATTTGGTTAAAGAATTTGAAATATTGCCTTTATCAAATGACGTCAGAGACGAAAGCGGTGCAGTCCCGAGGTTTTGAAATTCAAAATGCTGCATGGTTCTACTAATGATGCTACCCGCATGCCTGCCGCTTACCATCAGGCGACTGCTCGTCTAATGAACTGCACACAATACGTACCAATACATCCTCTCGGTCCGTAACTGAACGGCATGAAAGCTGCTGGATGCTGCAGCGTCATGTCTGTCCACCTCTCAGGGCGGAACTCCGAGGCGTCTTCGCCCCAGTACTTGGGATTGCGGTTGATGGCCCAGATGTTGACCACGAGCCCGCAGTCCTTGGCCAGAACGTGGCCCGTAGCTAATATGGAAAGAATTAGATGTGAAACATTGAAAAGTGGTCTGTAAAAGATGGGGGGGTTACCGTAGTAGGAACTCATATCTTGTCTTATTATTTTAAACTTGCTTGCCCGCGTGCAGCTATGCTCATATAGGCATTAAATAAACAGTACTGGCGGTACAAAGCTGCAGACATCGCCCGTCTTAGTAGCTTGGTACATAATTCAGGGTTGACATGTGTTCGTTTTTGCGCACACTCCATTGCGTACAACATAATAATTATGTTGTAATGCTGTGCCAGATTTCAATCGTCATAACAGAGATAAAGAGATGCGATTTCATCAATTTCCACACACGGAAGAAAGGTAAAGGTAAAGAAACATCATGGGAGAAAAAAAACCCATTGCTAATTGCTAAAAATGTCATTTGTGTCGATCTGTTTTGACCAGGGCTTTTTTGGGTAAGTCTGGACACGGTGATCGTGTACCGTCTTGCTCGCGCCTGCTAACTCGCACCATGCGCGTGAGCAGGACGGCACGCGATCACCATTGCGACCAGATCACGAAAAATGGTGATACAATAATGCCAATGAAGGATGAGTCAATAATACAAATCAGGTTCCTCACGCAAGGGCAAGTCTTTCAGCGTTTTCCTCGCGATGACAGGTACTGGAGGGTAGAGCCGCAACGTTTCCCTGATGACAGCGTCCAAGTACCTCAGTCGAGGCAGGTCTTCTGCCAGTACTGGACGGTTTGAGTTCCCAAATACTTCTTGTATTCTGTAAATTAGGAACTCTTCGATTAAATACCTAGTGTTGGGATTTTATGGTCTAGTGTTTTCGCCTCTTAAATGACGTCATTTATATGCCTTTTCTCTTATCTAGTCTATGTATGCTTCCTTTGGTCTGCTCATTTTATCTTTCCTTCCTTCCACCTTTCTTTGTATGATATTTTTTTAAACATGTGTATTTCACCCTATTCACCGCAGAACAATGAAGCATTGAGTAAAAAAATAATTGAATTAACCAGAAATGCAACGGACAAAGAAAAATATAATTATTATGATGGAGACCTAACCCTATTATAAGATTGCTATAAATCTCTTGAGAAATAATCTGATACAAAGTCTGCTTACTCATTATAAACCTTCTTTTGGACATCATCATGTATGGACAGCATGAGGGCGGCAAACGCTGTGCCTACTGCTGAGGTGTCTGTCCCTGCCAGCACTAGGACCAAGGTTTCCTCTTGCAGTTCCAGATCGGTGAAGCCATCTTCTCCGCCAGTCGACTCTATCAGCAGTTCCAGGAATGTCTTCATGTTGTTACTTGAATCTATACAATTTACACATTCTATAAACATTTGAGTTGGTGTCTTGGGTCTTGATTTTTAAAGAAGTTTCAGTAATCGTGTGTGAACTTACGTTGATCGGATTCTGGTTGCTTGGCCTTTTCGTCCCTCATACTCTGCCTCTTTTTCTTGATAATCTGAAACAAAATAAATCTTTACCACTTGTTTATTTTATCACAAGAATTTTGCGAGATGAATGCGAGACTTTGCGTGTGTGTATGTTTGTATGTGTAACAATAATGTTTGTTCTCGTCTCAACTCCTTAATGACAGGTAAAACAACTTTCAGAAAGCTTTGTACTAAAAAGCTAGGTACGTATTTGTAAGTTATTTTTTACGACTATATAATGTAGATCCTACTAACTGTGCTCCAACTTTGGTGAAATTACGATTTGTATAAAATAGGGCTAAGTTTATGCAAATCAATAGGCACCAATTTAGTCGATTTATGACAGACTGCTCGAGACCACTCGACACACTGCAGCGAAACATGCAGGTATAGGTTCTAACTGACCGAATTTAATGACTAAAATAGAGATAACTCGGACGCTAGTTCGAGTCCAGCTGGATAAATACGTCTGTACTATTAAAGGCTATATTGGCAGAAAAAGAACCCAACTCGGATGGGCAGTGTTTGGGAAATTACGTGAAATATTCTCGTCAAAAATACCACAGTGCCAAAGGACAAGGGTCTTTAACCAATGCTGACATATGGTACTATAACATGGTCCTAACCTGCTAAAAACGCAGACGCAACTGCTTTTGGAAAAACTCAGAGTTGTACAGCAGGCAATGGAGAAAGCTACCTATGTACGGAGTTTCTTTGCGCGATAAAGTCCGGAACTAGGATATTCGCTGTAGAACCACAGTTTTCGACATAGCTGCCAAGATTTGCCAGATGAAACGGTAATGGGCAGTCCACATCGCTCGAAGAACCGATAAGTGATGGAGAAGAAGTAAGGCGGAGGCCAATAGTGGTCGTCTTCTATAGTTGATGATGAGGCAGAAAAAGAGACTGATGTGGAAGATATAGCTGGCTCGTATAGAAAAAACTATAGGAAGAAAGGCAGTAATTAGGCAGTAGAGAAGAATTGGGCGAATTCTTTGGTACTTGTGTGGTGATTTATATCTAGTTGATAGAGCAGAGCTCCGTCCTATAAACGAGATCCCTCATGCCGTCGTTCGAAGTCATCTTGTAGATCAGTGACCAGTCCAATCGCACCAAGCTTGTCCATCCAATCAAACGGAGAGTTTGATAACACCCGGCTCGATAGAAGCATACCTACCCCGTCTATAAAGCCGCAGAGTTCCGTTTTGTACACGAGATGCCGCCTGCCATACGGTGTCATTTTGTAGAATGCGTCGTTGTGAAGCCATGGCTGGCAGATCCGCGCCGCGTCCAGTTTGCACAGCTCTTCAAATGCCTTCAGGAACGGCTGGTTGGGCTCACGCTGCGCGTTCACACGAACCCCGAGAGTTGATTCTGGAAGCAAAACACTGGATATTAGTTCTTTGTGATGTGCTAGATTAACACCAACTGACACACTACAATTAAATAACCTTTTTGTGTGATTGTATACCTAGTTATTAGACTTTCAACGTCTTTTTTCGTTTAATGGCAAATGTGGGCAGTGCAAGTTTCAAAATTTCAAGTTGGTCTTGTTGTGGTTAAGATGGTTGATCCCAGTAAAGTCCATAGGTGTTATTTTCTAGAACAGATTCCAGTGTGTATCTGACTATTTGTGATAGGCAATTATTTATATATAAATTTGTATTTATGTGTTAAGTACCTATTCATGTATCATGGCTGCCACCTAATCATGCCGATGTTTGTAGTCTGGAGTAGGTAATTATTTGTTATTCGTAGTCTCGTTGCGTTGTGGGTATTATTTTGTTTTATAAATATATAATTTTAAGGGTTCCGTGCCCAAAGGGTAAAACGGGGACCCTTTTACTAAGGCTCCGTCCGTCCGTCTGTGACCAGGCTGTATCTCATGAACCGTGATAGTTAGACAGTTGAAATTTTCACAGATGATGTATTTCTGTTGCCGCTATAACAACAAATACTAAAAAATAGAATAAAATAAATATTTAAGGGGGCTCCCATACAACAAACGTGTTTTTTAATCGTTTTTGCTCGATATTGATAACCGCAAAAGGTAGACGCTTAAAATATTCATAGAATATTCACTATAAAAATAAATAATTAAATTAAAATTAAATTTATATTTAAGGCGGGTTCCCATACAACTAACGTGGTTTTTTTCCCTGTTTTTATGGTTAATGGTACGGAACCCTTCGTGTGCGAGTCCGACTCGCACTTGGCCGGTTATTTATTCTCGGGGTGTAGTCCGGACATTTGATTTTGAGAGGCATTGTGAGAGGGTGAGATTAGGGCTGAAACTAACACCAAGAGACGATGTTGAATGTAAAATACAACTATTAAATGTGTATAAAAGGAAATATGTAACTATTGTCAATAGGATAAAAAAAAATATTGGGCTATTGTGGTGAGTTCTTGATGGTGTTGACCTGGTCGATGGTAAGAGGTACAGCACTCACAAATAGGCATGTGTCCTAATTTTATTTTATATCTCATTAAAAAAAAACGATAATAAATAGAGCCCATCAATGAAAACAGTATTAAAATTTGTTAAAAATAAATAGGTTATAATTATTTTAATTTCGTGCTAGACAGAGAAGCACTATAGCACATTATGACGGCAAGCCGTGCACGCGCTATACAAATGTAACATACGCTTTGCGTGAAAGGGACAAAGCATCCGCTATCCCCACCAAAATTAAAATTTCATCCATATTGTTAGAGACGTTTCCGAGATAAGCAAAATAAATGTATGTACCTACTTACAAGAATTGCTCCTTTAAAGTAATTAGATTAGATTCTTTCATTTTAATTGCATTCGCTAGTTTATGTTATGTAGTAACTAACCACAAACAGAGTCCATAGAGTAGGAGGTAATATACTTCCAAATGGAGAAGGGTCCCTTTCCCGCGGCTCGTTCGAGCTGGTCCACCATCACATTGCTCTGCCGGTTAAAGATCTGAGTAAACTGCGCCAGGTTCTTCGGGCTGAAGGTTGGGGCCAGAAACTTGCGCCGAGGACGCCAGATCCGAACTGTAATGTAACCATTATATCTCTTTTTAACCGACTTCCAAAAAGGAGGAGGTTATCAATTCGACAGTTTTTTTTTTGTTACCGCAGAACTGTCGACTGGGTGAACTGATTTTGATGATTCTTTTTTTATTTGAAAGCTGGAGCTTCCCGTGTGGTCTCATTTCAATTTAGTCCAGTTTTGTCATTTTTATGAAGTCGGTTTTTATGTTGATAATTATTGAATATTACATTAGATTACTTCTTTTTCTCAAACATCTATTCAATGTGTCCATAGTTTGAAGAACCAACTTCGCCGAAAATTTGAATTTAAGGAAACACCTCAATAAACACAGTAGTTGCAAATTAGTAATTATGTACAAAAAAATTGTTGCTATGTGTATATAGAAAGAACATTCGTATTACCTGGTGCAAATACACTTCCGTTTCCCGTGAGCATTCTGGACACCTTTAGGACATCATCTTTTTCTAAGCAAGTTTTGAGCACCAACTCTGCTATCTCGGGGTCGCTGATGTCTGTAATTAAAATGAGTAGGTACACTTACGTTATTTTACGGTAGCTAACTATGGTCTACTATTTAAACTAAAACTTTTTTTCCAGGACAACTAATCACTACATACCTACTAAAAGTAAATTGCTTTGCCATAACATGTATGAATTGATATTTTTTCAACCCTTGATAAAATATCTGATAATCTTTAAACTGCTGAACATATTCTCTTGAATCATAGCTTAGAACACTCTCGATCAAGTAATCTCATTATCAGCTAGATGACGTCCACTGCTGGACATAAGCCTCCCCCTTTAACCTCCACACTGAACGACATCCTGCCATCTGCATCCACTGGATGCCCGCGACTCTCACAATGTCGTTGGTCTATCTAATCTAGTGGGAAGCCTACCTACGCTGCGTCTTCCGGTTAGTGGTTCTCAAGAACTTTTCTTCCCCATCAGTTATCGATTCTTCTAGTGATGTGCCACTTCAACTTCCAAATTTTAATAGATATGGCGGTGACTCTGGTTCTTTGGCGAATATCCTCGTTTTAGGATTCTATCGCACAAAGAAACTCCGACCTCTCTCCATTGCTCGTTGTGTGACTCTGTTTTTTTCCAACAGGCCAACAGTTAAGGACCACATTTCAGTACCATATTATGTCATCACTGACAACAGACACTGGTCAAAGACCCTTGTGTTTAGGCACTGTGGTATCTTGGACGAGAAGATGTCACGCAATTTCCCGAACGCTGTCCACCCGAGTTAGATTCTTCGGGCGACCTCTTTGCCTAAGTTGGACTTACCTAACTGAACAATCTGTCCAAGATAGGTGTAATGGTCAACAATTTCGAGAGTATTGTTCCCAACGATTACCGGTACGGGTACAACATGGACATTGGACATGATATTTGTCTTATTCATGTTCATTTTAAGACCCACCTGTTGGGAAAGGCTATAACTGCAGTGGCTGAGCATCGTATCGAGGTCATCCGACGACTCTGCCATGAACAAGTAACAAACATGCCACAACAAGCAATCTGTTCAAGTAACTAGTAAACTGATCAAGTAACCTACCAAACTAAAAAACTAAATGAAAATCGGTTGAGCCGTTTGGGAGCTATGATGACAAACAGACATAACACACGTTACAATTATAACATCCATTTGCGTTGGAGAATTAAAAAACACTAATTTTAGACTGAAAAGCGTGATTATAACTTGTCTATTCTATCTACTATGATGTTAATTAAGTTTTTTTTTTGGTATTTATTACAAGTTGCTATAAGTGTAGAACTTTCTTATAATTACTTATTAGTAATAAATAGAGTAATTACAATGTTTAATTATTTTCCTAGAATTATTTTGCCTAGATATGTGAAAAACTGTGTCTTAAAAGGAACTGTTTGTATGTAGGCCATGTAGGTATGTATATAAGTGTTTCAGCTAGTTCTAAAATGAAATTATTCTTAACAAAATATAAAACTAACTCACTAACGTAGAGACGGCTGCCTTGCCACAACGCGTAAAGTCCTTCTGTTTTGTATGCTTCAATCCCGCATTTCTGGAACACTTTCATTCGATCTGAAAATTGAGCCAAGAAAATTACTTATCAAGATTTTCCACCAATCCTAAAGGCACCCAAATACTCCATGAACAAGTATGCTCGAGCGAAATTTTACTATAATTGTGTGAAAAAATACAATTTTTTTTTGTTGACGTAGATAAGGGTGTTCACTCGCATGCCCGGTAATTTTCAAGAAATTGACAATTTTAATGACCGAAAACGGCGCCTGAGTAGGTAGATGCATTTTGAAACCTAGATATGCTTTAAGATGAATACTGATTTTTTGTTATACCATAAAATTGTTCACGTGTCTTATACATTCAGTCGGTTTTTTAATTAAAATTATATATTTATAATTAAATACGTAAGTTTGTTAACTTGCGCATTAAAAAAGCCAGTAAGTACCTACTTAATAAATATTTTTCTTTCTTTCTTTCTTTCTTTCTTTCTTATAAAAAAAGTTTAAGCATAGCTCTTTCTATTGCAAAACAAATGTACTTACCCAATTATGTATTTTCTCACCTTCATCGCTTCCCAAGAACAAATACGCATGTCCGATAATAGGCAAAGTTTTGACATCATTTTTCAGCTGGCTCCATAGTTTGAACATCCCCCTTTTTTGCCATCGCAGTACGAGAGCCCACGTAACAAAAACTGATAATAATATTTGCAAAAGCATCACCGAATAGGAACTGGCCACCAAGCACTTTTTGCAGTGAAAAATACAAATGACACCGGACTAATATCTAAAATAACCTAAAGATGAAAAATGACAGAGAAGGTACTCCGATAGGTTTTTTTAACATGAAAAACGTATAAGTTTGCATATGACTTGTGCTTAAGGCTAAGATTGGAACCGAAAAGATGCGTATTTGTCATTGACGACAACTTTATAGAAGATTGATTAAGTGTTATTGACACTCTAAGTTTCAACTGATTGACAACGAGTGGGAGATCGAAGTAAAAAAATATCTTGTAAAAATTAGAACATTTATATTATCATTAAAAAGAATTATCAGTAAAAAAATACTATTTGCAAATTATCAGAAGTAACTTAATTCTTATATTTTGCAGACAGCGTGCAGGTGTTGCGAAAAAACTAGTAGGTAAACGAAGTCTCATTCGTGAAGGCGTTATTCGGTATCGTTTATGGTGCTATTTATGTAAATAAATAGCATCTTTTAAAAAAATAAAAAAAAATGCATTGGAAAACTTACAATATTACCGATAGAAATTACATACCAACAGCAACAAAACAGACAAACGCAAGCTTCAAAGCCTATATGGCATAGTATGTAGGTAATCTATACATCTATATATTCTATCTATATATAAATATCTGGGACATTATTGCACACATGGTCATCTGACCCCAAACTAAGCAAAGCTTGTAATATGGCTGCCAGAGACTGATAAACATACATATATATTTTTTTTTTTTTTTTATATATTTTATATATATAATAAAAACGTAGAGATAAAAAAAAAAACTGTAATTAAAAGATATTTTAAAAAAATACACAGGGCGTCTTAAAATAAGCAGCTGAACACAATAAGACAGCTTTTAGAATTTTTGTCTCTTTGTTTGTTTGTCCACGCACATCTCCTAAACCACTAGACGGATTTCAATGCGGTTTTCACGAATATGACCAGGGGCTTACCCCTAGCTCAAAAAGTTGACCCGCATAGGTGTTATTTGTCAAAACGGTACCATCAACTACGATAAGCGGTAGTTATTTGATAGCCGCCAAGCTTTGTTATTTTCACGCACACTCGCATAGTAAAACGGATTTTCGTTCATTCAAGTTAGACGCTTTGAAACGGTGCAGCTTAAATGAGTTGGTTAATTTTAGATACCTATCAGGTACCTACTAAAAGTTGGCTCGCAAAAGTGAAGCTAGGGGTAAGGCTCCAGATTGAAGTATAGATAGACTATATTATTTTGTAAAAGGGCCGGATGAAAGTTTATATGAAAATCTACGTCTACAAAATCGCGGGTAATAGCACTAGTTATAACTATAAAGTTGTGTTTTTTTTAAAGAAGAATGTATAATCATAAGCTTTAATCATGATCTAAACCTAGATCTCGTATTTGACTAGTGTGAATAAATATAAAGAGGAAGTCTGGCAAATATTGTGCAATCGCCCCGAAACGGGAGTCCCCTAGAAATGCAATTAAAACTAAACTTTGCTATGTTAATGAGTCTGTTAAAATATAGGAAGACAAATATTGAAATATGCAATTAAAGTTACAAACAGTATCTGTGCAATTTAAGTAGGCACATTTTAACAGGTAAGTGTCAAATGTTTTAATTATATTTGGGTAGATATTGATGATCTGATAATAAACAAAACATTACATTCACTACACAAAAAATACAATGTAATTGCAGCTGTCTCAACAATCATCATCAGCCAGAAGACGTTCACTGCTGAACATGGGCCTCCCCCTTTAACCTCCACACTGAACGACATCCTGCCATCTGCATCCACTGGATGCCCGCGACTCTCACAATGTCGTCGGTCCATCTAGTGGGAGGCCTACCTACACTGCGTCACAACAATATATTTATTTATTTATTTATTATTGTTCATCAAACTCATTTTACAATATTAATTAACTAATGTCGTACCAAAAAACCACAGCTGGTTTGTCCTGGTACAAAATGATTTGACCGCGTTTTACTATCATTAACCAATATGATGCAAACTACTTACCCATTTTTATTGGATATATAATCTGGGCCTTTTCCAGGCCAGAGTAAATTAAGTATTTTCTAAGTCTGTGTGCTTCATCTTGGACCACATTGTCGCTCCAACAGGCGAGTTGATGGTCAAACTCGGACTTAAAATAAAAAAGACTATTAAGGTCACACATGTCATTCAGTGAAATGACTTATATTTTTTTACGTTGGCGCCTGTACCCTTCACTCATCATTGCTCATAATAAAATTACTAAAGTAGAGACCGTGTTAGCCTACTCTCCTCTTTCAACCACATAATCATATGACGTAAATAAAACCTAAGTCAATTTAGAATTACACGTGTGATATTCGGAAAACATGCAAAAAGCATTACTTGGTCCAGCTTCTGAACTATTTACTAATAATTGTAAGTCGTACAAGTATTTTGTTGCACTGGCTCTCCTGTCTTGCAGCTACTTGGTAGCATAGGGGACATCAATATTATCGCCTATAGGTAAGGAAGTATATTTGACTTAACGATTGTAATGTAAAGCTCTACGTTAACTGATCCCGCTCGACCTGATCCTGCGGGATCAGTTGACATAAGGCATATTTTGAACTGGTCTACTGAACTGCTCCTGTAACAAATAATGTAATTACATAGATAATTTTGTAGACTTTGTTAATGTAGTGAGTGCGTGACGCATTAAATTTTAAGAAGTCATTATGTCTGTTATGTGTTTTAAGGTTTTACTGTAAGTCGACAAGTAAAAGATAAAAGTATTTAACTGACGAAATCACGATGGATGAGGTTCTAACATAGGGTCGAAACCTACCTAGGTTACCTTGGTAGGTATTTACATATTCATGTTATTTTAACCACCGACTTAAAAAGACGGGTGTTATAAGCTTAAGGTATCTGTGTAATCATTTGTCTTAAAAATTCTATTGTCTTAAAATCTGTTTATATGAACAACTAGCGACCTGCCCCTGCTTCACACGGGTGTAAGTTTTATAAACCTTTCGTGAAAAATTATCTAACTGAAATAATTTCAAGTAATTAATTTTACTCTCTTTTACTCTTTTCTTAATATCAATACAATACGTTACGATTTACGATACGATACAATATAATATAATATATTTTAGGTATTAATAATTCCATAGTTATAAGTCAAACTTGTCCAGTGGCCCTAGTACGAACACTTGCGAAAAAGTATTAGTTCCGTAAACGATAGCAAAAGGTATGAAAAATAGAACAGCGCCTCTATCGGACGTGAAAGGAAACTGAATTTTTCATACATTTGCTATCGTTTACGGAACGAATACTTTTTCGCAAGTTCTCGTACTAGCCCAACGTTTCACTTTTCTACAACGATGTATATAATCTATGTATGTAAGTAGGTCAAATTACATCAAATTAAATAATAATTTACTCAATTTAAAATATTACAAACAAAAATGTCATTACAATATTATGTAGATTTATTCATCAATCATTATTAATATTTTATTAAAGCAGCTATCTGAAATATTTATGTATGACATTTTTGTATACAATGATGTAAGGAACATGCGCAAGCTCGTCAAAAAAATTGTTAACTTTTTACTTGAACCGTATTTATCTTGCACTGAACTTGCTTTGTGACCTCACGGTTCGAGTATTTTGACGTAACCGACTCTCAATATAAGTTCAAAACATACAAGTTTGACTTAAGTGCCCTAGAATTTAACCCACTACATGATGGAAAGGCCGTGACATTGTGCTGTGGTCTGTGATCGTCCAACCTCATAAATAAATACTTAGAGACGTTCTTCAGATGCTCGTGAAAAGCAAAATAAATACTGACGACTAATAGATAAACATCTTCATGGAATTGTTCGCTTTAAAATACCAGTGTAATTCGCGGTTTCGATTTACTTATCTGAAACTAGCTGCCCGCCTCGGCTTCGCACGGGTGTAAGCTCGGCCTTCGGACTCGCTACAAAATATAATATAGCCTATGTCACCCGGGGATAGTGTAGCTTCCCAACAGTGAAAGAATTTTTCAAATCGGTTCAGTAGTTTCGGAGCCTATTCAATGCAAACCAACAATCAAATCTTTCCTCTTTATAATATTATATATAAGTAGTATAGACAAGCAGCGAGTATTTTCAAGCAATTTTCTAGGTAGCGGCATGTTCATGATTTTATGAAACTTAGGTAGATAGTACTTAGGGTAAAACCAGGAGAGATGGACCACATTTTTTCTAAGTTTGATAACTTTTTTATTTCTTAACAACTAATATACATTCTGGTGTTAAACTAACTAGCTATTAATACTGAACATATATTATTGTTATATGGCACAATCATAGCTTCTTTAGACAAACAATTTTTGTTTTTTTTTAAACTACCCTCGGTCCATCTCCCCCATACTGTATGGGTGAGTTGGACCAGTAAACAAGGAGAGATGGACCTAACAAAAAATAAAAAAAATTATGTCTTAAACAATGAAATAAACGTTTAAAATAAAAAAAATAACATAGACAAAAAAAAACTGAAGGATTTATTTTAATTTGTCACCGTATCACCGCATCGTATGCACATATTAGAATATGTGGTGCAACTTTCATGGGACCAGCGTTTACATATAGTGCACTGCAGCCATTCATCTTTACTCAGAGTATCCTCATAATTTTCACCACAGCCGGCACATTCATTGTCATCCCATTCTGTGATTTCAGGACTATCACGCAGAATTATAATATTATCTTCCTCACTATCTTCATCAGAACTCTCTTTGCCTATTTTCTGTCTCTTTTTTTTATTTTCTTTTGATGTAGGTAAATTTCTTTTAGTTCCCTTCTTTTTTTGCGTTTCCTTTGGTTTAGTTTCACTAGAAAAATCCTTTTTAGTTCCTTTTTTCTTTGTATCCATTCTTTTTGATTGGGTTACCTTCAAATTCTGAATATTGCCAGTTGAATTTAAAATTTCTGCTAATTTTCTTGACTTATGACGGACATTTGCAGTTTGTTCTATGATAGGGATTGGAGAGACTATATCTAAAATCTTTCCTGGCGTCGGCTTAGGAGAAACAGCAGCTTCGATAGTTAATGGTTCTTGAGCCGTTGCTGCAGCCAGTTGTGCTAGGGCTGACTCCTCAGAGAGTTGATCCTGTTGAATTGTAACAGCAGTTTGTTGCTCATTGTCATTATTTGGTTCAGTTGACTTTAAAAAAGCATAGTCTGGTATAGCATTTTTATTAAAAGGTATGATTCCAGTTGCTGAGAATCCTGATATGGCATTGCTTACTGAAGCTGATTTATTCCAAGCTAAAGCCAGGATCTTACCAAACTGCAAGCGTGTTAGTTTTCTTGTTGGGTTAGTAGCAATGAATCTGTTGCATTCCTCGTAATAAAAGCATTTCAGAGACTTAAAAAACGTCCTATCAAGCGGTTGGAGAAAATGGGTTGTATGACTAGGTAAACATACCAAAATAATTCCATTTTCTTCAGCATACTCCAACATTTCCACATTGCTGCAATGTGAAGAATGTCCATCAAGGATCAACACGCACTTACCTTGAGGTTTGCGGGGCAAGAAGTGGTGTTTCAGCCAATCAAAGAATATTTCGGAATTCACGTAAGCTGATTTTTGTGACATAGTCACCACAGAACCTGGTGGCATACCGTCCTCAAACTCAAGCTTTTTATTTTTTCCCTTAAATATACAGTAGGGTGGAAGAAAAACCCCTTCTCCGCTGCAGCAAGCGATGACAGATATAGTTTCACCTTTTTCCCCAGCAGTTATGTTAGGAACACTTTTGGAACCCTTTACGGCAACTACTTTGCCCGGCTTGTTATTTAACTGCAGACCTGTCTCATCCATATTAAAAATTGAGCCGGGTTTGTCAAAAAGTTCATTCTGTTTCAAAACTTCTTCCAAAAGGTTGAAATACATATCAACATATTCTTTATTCATCCCCTTAGCCCTGGCCACAGAAACACCTTCTGACTGTCGAATTGAAAGTTCCGTGTTTCGGCGAAGAAAACTTTTTAACCACCCATTTCCAGCCATTTTCTTATCGTGACTAAAGTTATGTTTAATTTGAAGTTTTTCTGCTAAATTATATGCCATTTTACGCACTGCTTGCCTCGATGGCGTAAATCCACTTTTCTGTAACTTTTTTATGTGCATCACAATCTTTTTCTCGTTTTCCGGCAGCAGTATACCACTTGGACCGAGAACATCAATTTTTGTCAAATTTTTTGTAGCAAGTCTTCGTTTAAAAGTTGTTTTGGGTATACCAAATGTTTTGGCGGCTTCGTTGACACCCATTCCATTGGAAACAGCCTCAAACGCATCTTTTAGTTCCTTCTCAGACCATTCCCCTCGACATACACCACTTTTACGCTGATAAGTAAGCGGCATATTACCTAGAAAAAGAGAATAACTTGATTAAATTTAAATTTAACAAGAAAAAATTACAATAAAAGCCTTAAATAATTAAAATTAGCAAACAAAACGTACTATATTATTGGTCCATCTTACCCTACATAACGTGGTCCATCTCTCCTAAATCGTTAGGAGAGACGGACCGCTTCGATATACAATAATCACAAAAAATAAACAAAATATTTTGAGGTTAGGTTATCATTTCATGAACATAGTAACCACAAAACATCGATTCTTATTTTACAAACACAATATCTCATACTTACCCTTGCTTTAAACACCCATGCACAAAAAAATCACGCTCCCAAAACTTTTAAATCCGTATTTTATTAATTGAACAATCAAAAACAAAATGTGGCGGAACTCTTTTTCACCAGTGCGACCTTCGCGGTCGCCTTTATTATTTTATTTCAATAGAGTTGTTTTTTGTTTTAGAAGAGATCTGTCAAGAGGTGAAAAATAGATGTTTTCGATTCCGCAAAATAAATTGTTTTAATAATAGGAGTAATAATATCCTAAATTGGTGACCCCGATACGAACATAACATAAATTAAGACGATTCGAACACAAGAAGAGCAAAGGTACGCAAATATGTACGAGTACTTTCTTTGGTGGTACGAGTGAAGCGACCACGGTCGTCTGATTGTTCGTCGACGAGAATACGAAAACGTAGAAAAAGAAGTGGTGAATTCGACTACGAGAGCTGTGCTGCTGACTGCTGGCAACAATCGCATGGAGCGCGTCAAGACTAAAGTCGAAGTATCTTTTGGAAGAACCAGTGTGGACTAAAAAGACTAAGTGTGATTTATATTGTTGTGTGTTTTTGTGTGTGTATTTAATTTTATTTTATTTTGGTGAATTTTTGTACATATTTTTAAGTTATTTTTATACCAAAGTTTTTTGTAGGGCATTCGCACACCACACTCCCACGTTTCTTTTGTTTTCAGTTTTTGTTTTTGAATTTTGTTTTTCTCTTAGCATGGTTTTTCATGACAGCACACGTCATGAGTGACAGTGAGCGGGAAGACTTCAAACCAGCTTCCGCGGGTACGGGTGGACGTGAAATGTCAAGCAGTGACAGCGGATCTGGCACAGGCGGTACGGAGAAGGTAATGATTAACAGAGTATCTATACGTACCCCTCCATTTTGTAGAGATCGCCCGGCCCTATGGTTTGCGAGTTTAGAGGCGCAATTTTCCATCAATAATATTAGCCAAGAAATCACGAAGTTTAATTACGCAGTGGCGCACCTCGATACCAATTGTACTCGCGAAGTAGAGGATTTCATAATCCAACCTCCGAGGGAGCAACCCTACACGAAATTGCGCAATGCAATAATATCTAGGTTCTCAGATTCTCGGGAGCAGAAAATACGCCGTCTTCTAGAGAAGGAGCAGATCGGCGATCAAAAGCAGTCGTTTTTTCTGCGTCATCTGAGATCGTTAGCCGGTGCAGCATTTCCGGAGGATATTCTGAAGACAATTTGGATGAGCAGGTTGCCACGATATCTTCAAACTGTCTTGGCTGCTCAACGATTAGAATCGTTGGCTGAGCTAAGCGAACTAGCGGACAATTTGGCTGAAATTAACGCTCAATCAACTTCATTGGAGGTATGTACGGTTTCGCCTAACTCGAATACTGATCTTGTACAGGAGCTGACTAAAAAAGTTGATGAATTGACCCGTTTAGTAGCGTCACTTTCCTCTGCTGGTTACAGCTCGCATGTTGGTACGCGTGGTCGTGACTTCAATCGTAACCGTAATCGTAGTCGCAGCCGATCACGTTCACGTAACTATGATTTGTGCTTTTATCATGACCGTTTTGCGACAAAAGCACTTAAATGTGTGCCTCCATGTAAGTGGTCCGGTTCCCCGCCTAGTGATCAGGGAAACCAAAACAGCAACTGTTAAAGGCGACATCCAGTTGCTCGCCAGCTAGTCGCCGCCTTTTCGTGACCGACCGGAGATCCAACCGGAAATTTTTGGTGGACACTGGTTCGGATATTTGTTGCGTTCCTCGTAGCTTTATAAAAGGACGTACGCTTCAGCCATTATCATATAGTTTAGTTGCAGCTAATGGCAGTAAGATTATCACATATGGACTGGTACAGTTGAACTTAAATTTAGGGCTACGACGGGATTTCACCTGGAACTTTGTCGTGGCGGATGTGGAAAGTGGTATTATTGGCGTAGATTTTTTGTCGCATTACCAGCTTTTACCCGATTGCTCAAAAGGTAAGCTGTGCGATAGTAAAACTGGGCTTATTTCGTCCGCGGACCTTTATACCGCGGAACAGCAAAGTGTGAAGGTAGTATCTCTTCCTGACTCGCCATTCACAGCGATCTTGGAGAAATACCCAAGTATAACGCGACCACCTGGTGCACCTAGAATTATTAAACACAGCACCGTACATTATATAAACACTACCGACGGTCCCCCTGTGACATCTAGACCGCGTCGGTTGGCACCATTAAAACTGGGCATTGCAAAGAAAGAGTTCGAAGATATGGTCCGAGCTGGTACTTGCCGACCATCTGATAGCTCTTGGTCATCGCCTCTGCATCTCGCACCTAAAAAGGACTCAACGTGGCGTCCTTGCGGTGATTATCGTGCATTAAACGCCCGAACGATTCCTGATCGCTACCCTGTCCGATACATAGGTGATTATGCGCACAACTTGTCTGGCTGTACCATTTTTAGTACTATAGACTTGGTCAAGGCCTATCAACAGATACCGGTGAATCCAGGCGACGTGTGCAAGACAGCGATAACTACTCCATTTGGATTATATGAATTTCTGTATATGACTTTTGGTTTGCGTAATGCTGGGCAGACTTTTCAGAGATTTATCGATGAAGTAGTCCGTGGCTTAGATTTTTGCTATGTCTATGTTGATGACATTTTGGTTTACTCAAAAGACCAAATAGCGCATGCGCAGCATCTGGAAATCTTGTTCCAGCGATTGCACGACTATGGCGTTGTGATTAATACAGCCAAGTCCGTATTTGGTGCCGCAGAAGTATCTTTCCTTGGGCATCGAGTCAATGCTGCGGGCACGCGTCCTCCTGAGGACAGAATTCGTTCTCTGGTGGATTACCCGCCCCCAAAGACAGTTCAGGGTATGCGCAGATTCATAGGCATGGTCAATTACTACCGCCGGTTTTTGCCAAGTACGGCTAAGTACCAAGCGCCGTTAATTGAAGCAATCACTGCTATTCAAGGCAAAGGCAATAAACCTTTTGTGTGGACTCCTGAGCTAGAAAAGTGCTTTGAAGAATGCAAGAAAAGCTTGACGTCCGCTACAATTTTAGCACACCCAAATAACAGTGCTGAGGTTGGGTTGTTTACTGACGCTTCAGGAACGCACGTTGGTTCTTGCCTACAACAGCGCGTCGATAATGATGATTGGCAGCCACTAGCCTATTTTAGTAAAAAGCTGACTGCTAAACAGGCTCAGTGGCCGGCGTACTATCGGGAACTCCTTGCGGTGTACGAGAGTGTTCAACACTTCAGGCACCTGTTGGAGGTACAACACGTCACTATCTACACTGACCATAAGCCGCTAATATACGCTTTTGTACAACGACGTGAGAAATTGCCGCCTATCCAATTAAACCAGCTGTCTTTCATCAGCCAGTTTACTACTGATGTAGTGTATATTAAAGGGGTTGATAACATCGTAGCTGATGCCATGTCGCGCGTTGAGTCTATTTCTCTTGAAGAGGATTTTGCTGCACTCGCGTTATCGCAAGAATCGGATGAGGAGCTAGCTAGTATGCGTGGGAATTCGTCTTTGAAGCTCGAACCCATCCTCATCCCTGGCACAAATATCACAGTAATTTGTGATACTTCAACTGAGCGACCACGTCCATACCTGACACCAGCATTCCGTCGAGCTGCATTCGACAGGTGTCACAACCTCAGTCACCCTGGCGCGCGGGCAACCACTCGCTTGGTAACTGAGCGTTATGTATGGCCTCAAGTAAACGCAAATTGCCGTGAATGGGCTCGAACTTGTTTACGCTGTCAACTCAGTAAAGTAACTCGACATATTAATTCGCCACTTGGAGAGTTTAAATTACCGTCAAACAGATTTAGGTCGGTGCATTTAGACATTATTGGACCACTTCCTCACTCGAAAGGGTACAATTATTGCCTGACTGCGATTGATAGATACACACGGTGGCCTGAAGTATGGCCTATGTCATCAATCACAGCAGAAGAGGTAGCAGATACATTCGTAACTGGTTGGGTTTCCCGTTTTGGGGTACCAAACATTTTGACAACCGACCAGGGCCGGCAGTTTGAATCTGTGTTGTTTCGCCGTCTAATGGATGTATGTGGTACCAAACGGGTGCGCACGACTAGTTACCATCCTTGCGCAAATGGTATGGTGGAACGCATGCATCGGCAGCTTAAAGCATCTTTGATGTGTCATAATGACACATGGGTAAGAGCTTTGCCGTTAGTTTTATTAGGGATGCGAACGGCGCTCAAAGAAGATTTGAAGGCATCTTCTGCAGAGCTCGTTTATGGAGAGACTCTTCGCTTGCCTGGAGAACTCGTCATACCTCCAATAACATCGCAGAGCCCAAGTGACGTTGTAGATTTCGTCCGTGAGCTGCGCAAATATATGGAAGCTCTCCGTCCTGTCCTTGCTACACGCCACGCCCAGCCATCGACTTTCATATTTAAAGATTTAGTTAAGGCGTCGCATGCCATGCTACGCGATGATTCAGTGCGAAGGCCGTTGCAGCCGCCTTATTCCGGTCCTCATCGTATCATCGGGCGAAGAGACAAAACGATCACTCTCGATATTAATGGAAGGGAACGTACAGTTAGCATAGATCGCGTTAAGCCTGCCCATTTGGATTCGGCGTTTGGCAATTGTGAACCAATTGTGCCGCCTGCGCCAACTCCAGCTAGCAGTTTCACGCCTGCGTTGGTCCCTGCACCTACACCAGCTCCTGTCATCACCCGGTCCGGGAGGAGGGTGAAGTTTGGAAATATTTTAGATATGTGATTATCTTATTTATTTATAAATTTTTCAGCTTATTCTTCCTTTCTCCGTGGGGGGGTGGTGTGGCGGAACTCTTTTTCACCAGTGCGACCTTCGCGGTCGCCTTTATTATTTTATTTCAATAGAGTTGTTTTTTGTTTTAGAAGAGATCTGTCAAGAGGTGAAAAATAGATGTTTTCGATTCCGCAAAATAAATTGTTTTAATAATAGGAGTAATAATATCCTAAAAAAACAAACGCGCTTTTATCAAGCAGCAAACAGGTTGACCAGTACGCGTCAGTGTTGCAAGCTTAAATAAATTTAGTAGTTTGGTAGAAATTGAGATGGTCCGTCTCACCCGCTGGTCCATCTCTCCTGGTTTTACCCTATAGGATAACAAAACTAATAATTATCAATTCAAAAAACCGACTTCACAAACATGACAAAACTTGACCAAACTGAAATGGGACCACACGGGAAGCTTTCCACCACCAGCTTTCAAATAAAAAAAAGAATCATTAAAATTGGTTCAGTCAGTCGAAAGTTCTGAGGTAACAAACATAAAAAATACAGTTGAATTGAGAACCTCGTCCTTTTATGGAAGTCGGTTAAAAAGGGGTCGGTTAAGTGTGATCCACCGTAGACCGCATCATCGCTTAACATCAGGCGAGTTGGCGGCCACCTCGCCAACTGTGTTTTCTCAATAAGTGAATTTGTAAATTCTTTAGGAATGTTTTGTTAACCCTGAAATCACAAAAAAAAAAAACTGCTGTTTCTTACATTTTATGACCGTTTTCTATGAAACCGTATGAACCGTTGAAGAAAGTAGGAACAAACTGCTGTCTGAAGTTGAGGCCTCTCTTGAGCAGGTCTCGGATTGTGGGTTCAGTTCAACCCAACAAAGACGCTAATTTGCACGTTCACCGCTAAAAAGCCCCATTTGTTGTAGTTTTAACACAACTGGAGTATGAAGTTTTTCAAGTGTATGCATTTCATGTCACACTCTATAACTAATAGTTCTACGAGTTATACCGACTGCCGTGACTTACATGCAACAATATTCTACAATAAAAAAAAACGACTTCACTTCCGTCATCAAGTCTTAAACCAAAATTATTACGCAGCGACCAACGAAAAAAATATCATCAAATTCGGTTCATAATTGGCCGCGATATCCCGTATTCTCTTAATATACACGCTTGCCTGATGTTAAGCGATGATGCGGTCTACGATGGAGCACATTTGCCTAGAAGAACCCGATTCACTCGTGATTTGAAGACACTCAGATAGTACCTATCTATCGGGGAACACCCATTCAGAACACGCATTCCACGGAATAGCAGTAAAAATGGAATTGATAACCTTTTTTTAAGTGTACATACGTCATATCGCTGCATTCGACCTTGAATCTTAAAATGTATCTCCGGGCAATGAACGTATTGGTAAAATAGGTAGTTAGGAATTAGCTTAGTAAACTGAAAGAACACTTAAACTGAATCACCGAAAGGTAAGCTAAAGTAGCGCCCTCATTAAAAAAGCAACAGGTATACCAAAAGATAAAAAACAGTTTTAAACACTGTTTTTACTTTTTTTATTTACCACGGTAAATATCCCGTAAATAATCATACAACTGAAATATATAAATAATCTGTTCTTGAGAAGGCAATGTTTTTTTTTATATAATATAAGGTATCATAAATAGTTATACAACTAAATACCGCCAATAATGGCAGTTTTTTTTAGATTTTCACCTTATACAGATGAATGTACGACCCAAGTTATATTAAAAGTACCTGCTACCTCACTTAAGTAAATGAAGCATTTTTGTTTCCAACATAAATACCTAACGCGTTGAAAAGGCAAACGTAGTGGTATCTAAATAACAATTATTTTGATCGTAATGTGATGACGTATTTTAGGAGCGATGGTGACCGAGTGGTAACATGTGCGCGTTACAATTTGACGGCACCCGGTTCGATCCTCGGCCCTGCACCAATGACTTATTTAGTACCTAAACTACTCCGTTACTACCCGTTCCTCTACTACTCTACGGCCGTTACTCTATGGCCGTTAGTTTCTCTAAAATATTAAAAATATAAATAAAAAAAATAAAATGAGTAAATAATTACATGTGTGACGGTAGGTACTTACGTCCACTTGCCGTGGTACCATTAGACAGTACCTATATTGATTGTACCTAATGCGGTGTTTTGTATTTGCCGCTCTACTTTACTTAAGTATCCAAGAACTAGCAGGATAGAGCCGATTATGCTCAAAGATATACAAAAGGTACCTACTGGTACTCTGATATAGCGATTTCACTGAAACGTATATTATTTAATTGTTTTTTTATGAGTTGCGAGGATTATACTTACTAACTGTGGAACAGGGCAGTCGCGCCGCAGCACGAGTGGACGCGAGTCAAATCTAATCATCCACTCGATGTCGAAAACGTTACCGATCATACAACATTGTAAACAAGACATAAACAATCCGAAACTTTTACGAAATTTCGTAATTATAAACTCAACATAATATAACAGGAACCATGTCAGCATTATTACTCATAGGTGTTGTTATTTTAGTGTTTTTTGTTTTTATTTTATTGCTCGGTATTTATGTTAAAACAACGAACGCAATGTGCTCTTCGAAGAAGCGGCTGGACGGGAGAACGGTGGTGGTGACGGGTGGTACGGCCGGCATGGGGCTGCAGATGGCGCAGGAGCTGGCGCGGCGCGGCGCGCGCGTCATCGTCGCCTGCCCGGACCCAGCCGAGGGTGCAAGTGCGGTGCGAGCCATCGCACGCTGCAGCGACAACACCCGCGTACTGTTCAAACTACTCGACCTGGCCTCCTTGGACTCCACAAGGAACTTCGCCGCGGACATCCTCAGGACCGAGGACAGGCTCGACATCCTGATCAACAACGCGGGCGTGGGAGGACCCAGCACCGCCCTCACGCCCGACGGACTCAACTTCATCATGCAGGTCAACTACTACGGTACTTTCCTGCTCACTATCTTACTGCTGCCGCTTCTGAAGAAATCTGGCCGCCCGGGAGAGCCGAGCCGGATCGTGAACGTATCGTCTGTGCTGCATTGGATCGGAGTAGCGAACATCGGGAAAGACTCTCGGTTTCTCCTTACATCTTACGCTAACAGTAAGCTATGTGTTGTGTTGTTTTCTCGAGAGTTAACGAAGAGACTGAAAGGTTCCAATGTTGTGATAAACAATTCGGATCCAGGAGCGGTTGGAACCAACATATTTCTGACATATCGTCGGCGCCTCGGATTGATTATAACGTTTATTTTCTATTTCTTTTCAAAGACTCCGTGGCAAGGAGCGCAGACTGCACTGCACGTAGCGCTGGATGATAAAGCTGGTGAGGTGAGCGGAGAGTATTTCAAGAACTGCGAGCTGACTAGAGCGGTCAGTAGAGCGTACGATGATAAGTCAGCTATGAAACTGTGGGAAGAGTCTGTTAGACTTGTGAAGTTCAGCGATCACGAATTGGAGCGATGCTTAAAATCTCTTTAGTTATGGGAAAATTTATGAGGCTAAGATAATTACTTTTTTGTTTGTCAAAAATCATTCCACTAGGGTTGGCTAACATATTGATGTTATATAGGTATTAGGATTTGTAATTTTTTCAATTTGTTCATTACATTAGACTAGAATAACGTTTGTCCGTGATATCATCTGATGGAAAGCAATGATGCGGTCGAATATGGAGCATGAATTTATTTACTCTAGATTTAACACTCTAAGATTTTAATATGGGTACTAAAATAATACTTTTTTTGTGTGAGTTACAATATAATCTCTTTAACTATTGGCTAGTGTAATTTATATATTTTATCGTAATACTAATTTGACAAAGATGGCCATACAAATAAGGAAACATTGTCGCCGGACTGACGCCGACGCCGAAACATTAAGTATCCTTGGAAATATTACACATCGATTTTTGACTTAATGATTAACACATTTTGTAACCATTTGCGATAAAAATATTAATAATAGCATGGCAAATAATAAATAAAAAAACAGCCAAGTCCCGTTCGTATCCTTTGTGTCCGGAACCCTAACAAAGTGGTCTTATACCTTACTTTACTGTATAACTTTTTATTAATAATATTAATTAAAATAACACATGTCAATTTATAACTAGAGGTAGATATATTATGACAAAATAAAAATTCCAGATGTTTGATATAAAGATTTGATCTGACCTCCGTTGATTTTAACGTGTGTATCTGTATGCCTGTCTGTGGCGTCGTATCTCCGAAACGGATGAACCGATTTTGATTCAGTCTTTTTTATTTGAAAGGTGTCTCTTAATAGTGTTCTCGGTAATGATCCACGAAAATCTGTTCAGTCGTTTGAAGATAATAAATATCAGCAATATTATCACTTCTTTTATTGGAGGGTTAAAAAAAAACAATTTATACTTGTCATAGTATTTTTTTAAATAAATAATCAATATGTACAATTTAACAGTTATTAGTAGTTATTTAATTATTACTAAATCTTAGTATAATAAAGTTAATATATTTATAAATGAAATCTTCAATTACGAACCTATAAAATGAGAATGGGGCAATAACATTTGTGAAGCAACTAGCTTGGTTGACACCAACCTAACACATATGGCTATTAGTTATTATAGTTCGTATATAAAAAAAGTCGATAAGGTCGTCTGCTGATTGAGTTGGACTAAAGCATCAAACCTGATATAGGCCAGACGCGTTCGCTTCTACCACGTTGTATTTGTCAGACCATGGTAGGTACACCTCACAGAAAAGAGAAGTGAACGGGAATGAGAAGGAAAATCTGTCGCCAGACATTATGACAGAACCTTGATTGAAGATTCTTATTTATAACGCGTCGAACTCCGCGTCACAGTTGCTAACTGATTTCGAATGACTGACGTTTTGTTTATATAGGTGCAACTGGCTACAACAAATTTCTTACAAAAATGCCTTGACAGCCGTTCTAATTTAAACAAAACAAAAAAAAAATCCTTGGTACATCTAAACATACAAAATAGCATAGAGGGACGTACATATGGAAACGTATCTCATATACCTACTTGCCAGGTGCGGCGAACAAATGTGGAGGTTTTTTATACTACCTTACCTCCTTTGTTTGTCTTATTTGAGATTGATACAATTGTTTCATTCCTGTTGATTAGGTCCACTTTGTCTATACTCCTTTAAACACATAAAAAAATCCGTAGGCAGGTAATTAAATATACTTCTATTATTTTATGTATATTTTTGCTCCGGTTATTTACGGTGAGTAGAATTCAATGAACTGAATTCATCCCGTAATTTTAACTTAAGGGTGTAAACCCTTTAGAGAATATTTTCTTCAAGTTTAAATGAAACCACCCTTAAAATACCTATAGCAAATTTTACTATGGGAATAGACAGTTTACTGAATTTTACTCACTTCCCGTATTTACATTACCTACTAACTACCTTCTTATTGTCATATAATTACAGAAAAATTAGCTTTTCTTTGTAAAATGTGTGAAAACCACGTCAGTGTTAAAACAAAATGTAGCCCTTTTGTGGTTTTATGCTTATTTTTGCAAAATTATTACGTATATGGCAATTGGTTGGCCTTTATCATTAAAAGTAATATACCTAACATAATAACATTGTTATGTCGTATACAAACTTAACCAACGAATGCAAGCGAACGAAATGCGAAGTGTAAGGAAACATAATCAATCTCAACGCATTAGTGCTCGCCAAATTTTGCGAACTTTACGAGCGAGGTAATCAGCAATGTGTACACACAAAACAGAGAAGTAAGTAGAAGGAAATTCTGTGAAATTTAAAAAGTAATAACAGGATTATTGATAATTAGCTAACAACCTCTCGTTTCTATAATCATACCTAACAACTTTGGTTCCGTTACTTTTAATATTAATTTTTTATTTTTCTTATATACAAAAATGTGGAAGGTTAAGAGCCTACACTTGTACCTACAAAATTCAAAACAAAAAATCTTTGGAGAGCTGCCTGCTAAAAGGTGTTAGGTAATTTTCAATAACCCTGTATAGTGCTTTCGTTTCGTAAACTATTTGTCCAATTCCAATTACATAATATCTAGATTCAAATATATTTTTTCAAAAATCTTTATTCTTTATTCTTTATTCTTTATTTATTGCAAATATGTACACTTTCTTCTAAAAACTAAGTTTTAGAGTACATTGTGTAATATATGTCTTTCAGAGTTCGTCGTTAATGCGACGCGTGACCATAATGCTGGCGTGTATCTGGCTCAACGCATAAGCAAGCGTGGATGCCGCCAGCATACCGCATACGCTGCCAACTGATAGTGGGCAAATGAGTATTTGGATTGTCTTTAGACCTTCAATGGTCCATGAGCAGTCTGTTTTTGTAGTGTTAGCTTGTTTAGTTATTAAAGGCACTTGCCCAAAAAAACCCAGGTGGAAACTTAGTTGGAGAAGTACGACAACAAAATTCATTAAAATCAGGCAAATATTTAAATATCTACTACGAAAATTATTGAACTTTGGGTTTGAAACATAGTCACTGAAATCGGTTTACAACTGACGCATATCAATATACGTAGGTACCAAAAATACAGTCGAAACAGAGTCGAAATGACCTCATTAGTAAGTATTTTCAATCGACTCAAAAAAGAGTTTCCTATTCAATTATACTGTTTGCGTTACCGAATAGTTATTCAATTCGCTGGTTTTCGTCTATGTGACGCGATATTTGCACCGATAGTCGATGATTCGCCGATGTTTGAAAATCGGTTGTAACGATTTTTTGAATTGAAAGATAATATCTCGAATCAGTCATTTAAATTTGAAAAAAATATTCCATCAATAAAAAAAGAGGATATTTTTTTTTGAGGAATACCTTTTGTTAACCGTCTTCCAAATAGGAGGAGGTTCTCAATTCGACTGTTTTTTTTAATGTTTGTTACTTCAGAAGTTTCGACTGGGTGAACAGATTTTGATGATTCTTTTTTTTATTTGAAAGCTGGTGCTTCCCGTGTGGTACCATTCCAATTTGGTCCAGTTCTGTAATTTTTCTGAAGTCAGTTTTTTATATTGATAATTATTGAATTTCACCTATTTCTGGTGAAGCTGTTTTTTTTTAATGTATTATTTTTAAACTTTAATATGTGTATAGAGTGTAAGTCGAGTGATGTCACGTGGTGTAGAGAGGTTCTGCGTATAGTCTAGTTGGCACGGAAATGTTGCTCACCGCGACCGGCGGAGGCTCTCGAGCTATCAGCAGCGCTGACTTGGCGCGGCTTTTGGCTGGAACAAAAGAAATTTACGTTAATCCACACAAATAAAAGTAGTTACAGTAGAGTCTCACTAATCCGGCACTTCAGTAGATCGGTACGTCTAGTAGTCCGGCATTCTACACCTAAGGCCCCCGCTCTTTCCGCCCAAGCCGGTCCGTAGGTAGTGGCTGAGGAAAGGGGAACCTTTCCTCAGCCACTACCTACGCCCGCCAGCCAGATTACATAGGAAATTTCAGCCATAGGACGTCCACTGCTGAAGATAGGCCTTCCTCCCCCATATGATAGTTGTCATAAAGTATTTTTTTTATATATTATGCAAATACATACTACCTACATAATTATGCAATGTTTTATTTTATTTACCTTGAATTTTCCTATACAATCCAGTAATCCGAAAATTCCAATAATCCGGCTCATTCTTGTCTATAATAGTGTCGGATTAGTAAGGCTCTACTGTAGTTTGTAGTAGTGGTAGTTTTAAGTTTCTTTGTATTTTGTTTGGTATATAAGACATTCCCTCAGGAACCGGCAAAAATGTCTATGTAATTTTTCAATACTCAATTTGTTTATTGCGACATATGTATGCATGCAGACCTTAAATAACATGTTTTTGTCTTAAATAACACATCACAATACATGTAGTCCCTGTTAGGGTAAGGCAGCAGAAAGAACGGAACGGTCTATTTGTATATCATTGAAATTATCCTTGAAAAATTCGTCTATGTTGTAGTAACATTTTGATTCTAGGAAAGTTTTGAGAACATTAGTGAAGCTGGTTTCTTTTTCTATGTCTTTTATTAAATTTGGTAGCTTATTGTATATTTGGTGAGTTATACATAGGATCTGCATGATCTAATTCCCTCCTGTCCATTTTTGTATCGCATTGCCAGAGTGGGCACGAAAAATCGACACCGCTTCATGGTTGATATTCCATAAACCCGTACGAAGCGCTTTGATTCCATTTTATTATGTGAATTCCTATTCTGTGGAAAATTTGCTCGGAAAATTGGTAATTCCTAAGTAATTGCTTGACTCTGGCCGTGACTATGTATTTTTTTACGATATCTAGTAAAACTTTTATGACTTGACACTGCAAACGCGAATTATCGTTACTTGTGCACACTTTGTAAATGATTGTATGTTGGTAACTTGAATCAAGAAATTACTTATAAATCACCTACCTATTGTTTTGTATGAAATCGTAGAGATTCCATTATTTATGGTTTGTTGTTGATCGTCATTGTGCTCATCCTCATTGTTTTTGATCGTCAATGGCTGGCTTACGCTTTATTCCAGGCTACCCTTTTATACCAAAATAAGCTAAACAAGTAGTGTCTAAGTTTAAGATTTGACAATGAATTTGAGCATAGTAGCTCCAAATTTAATCAATTATGACCACATAATATTTTTTTGTAGTGGTAGGAGTCTTTTGCAGATTCCGCCTGGGGAAGTACCACACCTTTGCCAGTTATTCAACCGTTAAGCAGTATTGTGCAAGCACTGCTGTGTTCTGGATTGAAAGGCAATGTTTCCAGCGAAATTTACAGGGCACACAGAGATTTGACATCTTATATCTCGGGGTGACGAGCGCAGGGCATTGCCATACAGGGTTTTGAACTGTTGAAGTTCAATGAAGAGCCATCAGGCGAGCGACTTCACTCGTCTCGTCACTCTGTATCATAAAAAAAACATATTCCACATGCAAAGCAACAGATGACAAGGTCACACACGCCTGCTAGGTGTTTTAGGTGTTTTTGACTAAATGCATCAAGTCTGATTTTGGATGCGATCGATAGTGGGAATGAAAGTTTTCTGTGGAATAGCTGATTTTCTGTTACGGAAAATAAAACAATGTACTTACCATTAGAATGCATACAGCACAACACAACTGTAGCAATGAACGCTGCGACAGGCAAGACGCCAGCTAATATCAGCAACGCGTGCTGAGCCAGCGAATGCTTTGTTCTAGACGCTCCACAACTAGTTATGTTCTGGACATTAAACGTTTCTAGTATGTTCTGGAACTCGGTGCCGAGAGACCGGATGGTCGCTTTCATGGCTTTAGGTGTGAGGGCCTCGCCCGTGTCGGTTTTTCGGAATTGGAAGCAAGGTCTGGAACAAAAAACTATAGGTTATAAATAGGATTCCAGACAGGTTTGATCAGAAGAGGTCATTAGTATTAAATGCCCTTAAATGCCCTTACCGCGCTCAAAACCAGATTTGTGCGATTTAGTTGAGAGCAAAATTATGCAGCGGTGCAGCGGTCAGGTAAATATATCTTCTTATTTGTAAAAGCATTAGTTAGGTACAAAGTTTTGAGTTAATCGCAAAAAACTTTAGGTGCCCTTTTAACCTTCTTTTTTCCCCCATTTTTTACGTATGTTTATGTGTCTGTCCGAGGCATCGTAGCTCCCAAACGGCTGAATCCAATTTTATTTAGTTTTTTTGTTTGTTTGTATGAAAGGTGATTTGAATGAGAGTTTTTGGTGACTTGGTTTCTAGCAAAGGTAATCAGAACTTGTGGATTTCATTCATCTTTTTGTAATGTTACTTTATTTAACCATTGATATTGTTTCAACTAGGTTCTTAATTTATTTCAGTTTTTTTTATCTAATTTAATATTTATGGTATTTTTATGCCACCTTTATCGATTTGTACGCCTACTCACTTGGCAAAACGTGACAAACATTTACTAATATTACGTAAACACCTATTGTGCATGGGTTTTTTATGATTTACTCGTGTTCGTGCAAATAAATTATCTTTATGTTATCTTAGCTGTCAGTGCAAATAAATACCGGGAATAAGAACAACTCACAAGTATAGGTTTGTTAACTTAATTCTTGTACTTTGATTTAAACGTTATATACTCTTCAGTTTTAATTTTTCCGCTAAGCCTAATCTGGTTTTCGATTGACGTCACCATAAAACATATTTTCGATTTATTGTTGTAGTTATAAAGTCGCATAAAATCTAGTCAGGTTACCGAACAAAATTACTAGACGAAAAATTGTGTTGTTATTAATTCGAAATTCGCATTTGGCCAGTTTTGTTTTTTCTTCAGATGACATGCGCACTAGATACACGAGCTCCTGAGTGACGGCGTTATACAGCGCGCGCACTACCTGTTGGACATACCCCGGTTTAGTAAAGAAGGCGGTGTTGGCGTCATGCAGCTTTATGCGCAGGTATTTCTGCGCGAGCGCCTCGGAGACGGCGTCATGCAGCGCGCCCATACTATCATCACCTGTCATACATACCCCGGGTTAGCGTAGAAGGCGGTGTTGGCGTCATGCAGCTGCATGCGCAGATGTTTCTGCGCGAGCGCCTCGGAGATGACGTCACGCAGCGCAGCGTACCGCGCACGCGTACCGCCCGCCATCACCAGCCGGAGCAGGTCACGCTCGCGCACTACTACCACCTGCCGACAACAAAATACTTTTAATCTAACACCCCTTTATAGTAGATCTCAGATTAGAAGAACTTCACCAGTTTTGCGAATTTTGCAAAGCGGCCGAAACTTACTTTAGGCTCAAGACATACTCATACAAAACGGGGCGCGGACGTATTTCCACCTCAACATCTAAATGTCCTATTATTATGTAATATGCGTATTATTACGTCACAAACACAGATGCGCGGCAGTCCCACCAGTACAAGCCGCTTGCTAAACATGGGGATTATGGCAACACCACCCCTCTCCAAGAGGAAGGCCTTTGGTCAGTAGTGGACATATTGATGATGTGTGTGATGAGGTATATTTCTGCCCTACTAATTCCACTTGCAGTAATCGTCATTTTTGTGTCATCGTCATCTATGCACAAAAAATAATTTTAATCTTGTTTTTTAGATACACTTAAAAAGTTATAAAACAGAGATGTTGTTTATATATAACACAAAATACGTTTTCCGCATTTTTCTCGAAACCGCCATTTGCAAGTACTGCATTTGTTATAAGGAGGGCAGAATTGTAAATCGTGTGTAGTTTTTTTTAACTAGCTATTTTTACGGTTTGATTATCATCATACCTATTCAGTTTGCTGTAACTGAAGTAAACCATTTGGATAAATTTAAAACTTGTTGAAATAAGTAAGTTTTAGTTAATTTTTGATCTACTTATGATACTTACTTCAACTTGGAGGTCACTAGTTCTGTCAGGGTCGTTGGAGTTGTTAGCGCGTACGATCAACCTGCAAAAACTGCACGGTGAATTACTTTGAAAATGCTGTTAAACTTATTGCATAAAAATGTAAATTAATTACACTAAAAAGTATTTTGAATAGGTGATTAAAAACAGTGTTTTAGATGGGTGTTTTTTTTTTTTCACTTTTTGATTTCACTTTTAGCTAATTTGGTCGTTTTAGTTTGTCCACTTTCATGGTAGCTTAAAAAGCAATGACCACTCCATGGTTATGAAATCCGTTTTTTAAGATATCGTAAAAATTATTTAGTAAATAGGCATTTGAATGAATCCAAAAAAATACAGGAAGACAAGCGTTACTCTCATTTTCAGAGTCAATGTTACTCTATTTTTTTTTCTATTGAGCTATTTATATCTATTTACTAAATGATTTCTACGATATCTTAAATAACTGGCCAAGTGCGAGTCGGACTCGCGCACGAAGGGTTCCGTACCATTTTCTATAAAAACGGCAAATAAATCACGTTTTTGTATGGGAGCCCCCCTTAAATATTAATTTTATTTTAATTTAATAATTTATTTTTAAAGTGAATACATAACTAAATATTCTGTGAATATTTTAAGTGTCTACCTGTTGCCGGTAGCGGTATTACATGTTGTCGAGCATAAACGAGCAAAAAAATCACGTTTGTTGTATGGTAGCCCCCTTAAATATTTATTTTATTCTATTTTTTAGTATTTGTTATTATAACGGCAACGGAAATACATCATCTGTGAAAATTTCAACTGTCTAACTGTCACAGTTCATGAGAGACGGACGGATAGCAGAGCGTTAGTAATAGGGTCCTGTTTTACCCTTTGGGTACGGAACCCTAAAAACGGATTTTATAATTATAGAGGGGATCTTAAAGATAAATTATACATTGCAGTTATAATTTTCGAAAAAAATTAGAAAAAACTCAAAAATAGAAGTAGCGGAACGGACGACTGTGTAAGCGCAATAGTTTTGCTTCACCAAATTCGACTTTAATACAGTATTTAGTCTTAAAGATCTTCTGTAGTAATATGCGTTGCTTTAAAAGTAGGAAAATTTCGCCTTAATAACTCAAATGATACTTTACTTGAATATTCCATCTGCGTAATGTATCAAATTCTTCATAATCTGCAGGTCCGCCGTAGAGTTGTTCAAGACAATAACATCAGTGATATTGTTCAAGGATTTGCCTTTGATGGGCGATTCGAACGTCATATTCACTATAGTGTAAGTAATTGGTGATGCATCAGGGTCTTTGTCCGTAGCCTTCACGTTTGCTATGATAGTATCTATAGGAACATTAAGTCTGACTCCAACAGTCATGTTGGTTCTCTCAAACTCTGGTAGATGGTCATCAACATCCAGGATTTTAATTAAAACTTGAATTTCAGATGGGTCCTGAAATAACGATATATTATTATACTTTAATCTAAAAAAAACACCAAAATATGGCGTACATCTAGATCTTGTTTTGATTACATAGTTTCTTAACAAAAAGCTAATGGGGGTCCTTTTTTCATCTCCGAGCTAATAAATTGAATGGTTATTAAATTATATTATTGAATTGTTACAAAGATGATTACTAAAATAATGAAAACACTTTTAACGAATTTTATCCTGACAATATTCCTGACGTGTCAAACACATTGCAGTGTTCGTGGTCACAGGTGGACTAGAATGAAAGAAATGAAGGAAGAATGAAATTAATAGAGAAGTGTTCTGAGTTTACCTAAATACATAACTAAAATATAAACAAGCTGAATTAAATTTCTAATTTAGCTTGCAACGAAAGCAGATTACCTTAAACAGATTATCTAAGTAATGACCATGGTTTAGTTAAAATATTTGTAAGTGCTGCCCTCAACATCTATACTTTGAAATATCTTTAGTTCCCAATAATGGTGATACTTACAAGTCTGTTATAAGCTTTACTCAATCTTGGCTTCGTCTCGTATTTAAAACATTTTAATGTCAAGAGCAGTTTCGATATTTCTTCTCTATCTAACCTCGCCGCGGCTACGACCACAGCTCTACTGTCATTGGTTCTCTCCAGCTTGACTAGACCAAACTCATTACCAGACGTGATTGCATAGTCAATAGCCGCATTTTCACCGATATCTTCATCAATAGCTTGCAGTTCACCGATGACTGTTCCTATGGGGACTTCTTCTTTAACAGTCATGAGTACTGGTGCATCATCCTATAAACCAAACAAATTATTGAAACGAAACTTATCATCCCAAATCTTCTCCGGGCTGGACAAACATCGTCAACATGGCTAGTGCTGCAGGTGTCCATAGGCGGCAGTTACTTTACATTAGGTGGACTAACATGTTTTTGAAATTAAAATAAAGTACGGTTTTCGTTCATTTTTGCGCAATTAACATAAGCTGTCAAAAATAAAAAAAACTTGTACCGAGTCAACCGAGTATAGTTGACTTTCATAAGGAGCATGGTCTACTGTTAGTATCGAGAGACCAAATCCAAAGAAAATCTGCTGGACCGACAGAGCCTGTATACAGGGTTCCGCAGTAAAGGTGTACTAAGCCTAAAGAAGGTAATTTTTCTTTAAACAACAACTTTCATAATGGGCGGATCCTAAAATCGCAAGAATAAAATATCGTCTATTCCATACATTGTGTTGTGACTGAATTTTTTTCTACGGAACAGCAGAGTTTTCTTTTACAATTTCTTGGTTGGTCCCATATAAAAGTTGTTCATAGAGTACAATGACCTCCTTTTGACTTCATACACCCTCTCCCTGTACCCCAATACACTACCCTTTATTAAATTTTAACCGACTCGATTGTTTTTTTAAATCATTGTTACCTCAGAACTTTCAACTGGGCGAACCGATTTTGATGAATCTTTTTTTATTTGAAAGCAGGTGCTTCCCATTTGGTCCCATTTCAATTTGCTCCAGTTCTACTATGTTGTTTTTTTTTTAAATATAACAAAAAGTCATTTCCACACAAAAAATATTACAAGAGACATCTGTCGTAACACCTCAGTACTAAATCTTGGAATGCGTTCTCTAAAACCGATGGTGCCTAATTAATGCACGTCCTATGGAATAGAAGGCGCATTCTGTAATTTTTATGAAGTTGGTTTTTTATATTGATAATTATTTCCTTGTATAGTTTATTCTTGGTGTATGTATCGTCACGTTGTTTTGTTACCAAGTTTCTAGCGAAGTGTGGCTTGTGGTCATCGACGTCAGTGACCGTGAGGGTGACAATCCTCGTGCTCTGCTGCGGCGGCTCTCCGCGGTCTGACACCAGCAACACCAGCGTGTAGGAGTCTTTGCGCTCGCGGTCCACGCTCTGCCGCGTCGAGATCACCCCGGAACGAGGGTCTGTCAAAACAATATATATTTATTGCCATAGGTAGCAAACAAGTTAACGGCCTGCCTGATGGTAAGCGATCATCGTGGCCTATGGGTAGCTGTGACACTAAGGGCCTCACAGACAAGTTGCCAACCTTTAAATCTATTATTATCTTATCTATTACTTCTGCTAGTTTGTGGAATGCGCTACCTGAATGGGTGTTCCCCGATAGTTACAATATGGGTGTCTGCAAGTCAAGAGTGAGTCGGTTTCTATTAGGCAAGCGTGATCCATCGTAGGCCGCATCATCGCTCAACATCAGCCCAGTTGGCGGCCAAACGCATGTCTATTACTTATATATATAAAAATAGCATCCTTTTTAAAGAACTCCAATTCTTGATTATGGTTGCCTGGAAGAGATTGCTCTTAACGATAAGGCCGTCGATTGTTGCACTAGTTTTAAGCTGTTTTATCGTGTCTTGTGTATGTAATTTGTAGTGTGAACAATAAAAGAGTTTATCTATCTTCTTGAGGTTATTGGACATACCGGTTTCCTCAAGATTTTACCTTCGCCGTTATTGAGCTATCTTCGAAATTGAATATAATTTATTTAAATACTAAATAAGTCATTGAAGCAGGGCCGAGAATCGAACTCGGTGCCGTCAGAATGTTAAGTGTACATGCTTCCCCTCAGCCATCATACGAAACACGTCACACTGAATGGCTGAACCCACACGTATCATTTCACGCGAAAATAGCAAAGTTAAAGAGAGGGTAGTTGACAAAAATATTTTCCTCCATTTTCAGCAATGGGGTAAAATAATTATCGATAAAAAAACCGACTTCATAAATTTTTCGGAACTGGACCAAATTGAAATGGGACCAAACGGTAAGCATCAGCTTTCAAATAAATAAAAAACATCAAAATCGGTTCACCCAGTCAAAAGTTATGAGGTAACAAGCATTTAAAAAAACAGTCGAATTGAAAACCTCTTTTTTGGAAGTCAGTTAAAAATTAATAATACATAATTTCGGTTCCTCGGATGATATAACACGTCATCAAAGTAACAAAATTTCCAGTTATTTCGATTTAAAAGCCAAAACTACTGAAACGGTTTTGATGAAACTTCTATGGGTCCAATCTGAAAGTATATCCTTTCAATAAGAAATAAAACAAATTGGGTTCATAAATGACGAAGTTCTGATTTAACAAACAAACAAACAAAAAAACAAAAAAACAACCTAATTGAAACCCCTACCTTTTGGAAGTCGGTTATAAATGAGAATGACTGACCTATAGCGAATATTAGAGCATCAGAATTGGTCTGCTGTATTGAGTAGAAGAGTTGTCCAGAAGGTTGTGTTGGGTCGTCAGGGTCGCTCGCTACTACTTGGTATACTGTAGATCCAATTGTTGCATTCTGGAATTATATTTTACTAAATTATCCTTTAAAAAATACTAGCAATCTTGATATAATTATAAATATAAAAAACTGACTTCATCAGAACTGGACCAAATTGAAATGGGATCAAACGGGAAGCACTAGCATTCAAATAAAAAATAATCATCACAATCGGTTCACCCAGTCAAAAGTTCTGAGGTAACAAACATTTTAAAAACAGTGGAAATGATAATCTCCTCTTTATTGGAAGTCGGTTAAAAAATAAAGTTTTATTCTCATTCTAACATCATAAAAGTGAAAGTGTGTTTGTTTTTCCTCTTTCAGGCAGAGACAGGTGCACGTGTTTTTAGGGTTCTGTACCCTTAGGTTGTAAAGGGTGTACATTTGAACACAAATGTTCACAAAGAACGGTAGTATGAAGGTGAAAGGAAATGGCCTGTCTACTAATTACCTCGCTAACACTGAGCACCTCTCCAGCGGCAGGTCTGATAAACCTGGGCACTCCATCATTAGCGCTGACGTCTCCGATGTAGAGCGACAGCGAGGCATCTCCAGTGTGTCCACCGCCGTCGGTGGCTCCCACGAGGAGTCTGTAAGGATCGGTGCGCCCACGACCCGTCAAATCCTTGTTAGTTCTGACCTCTCCGGTTGAAGCATCTATTGAGAATAGACCTGGAAAAAACGTTACAAAATACAAAAAAAAAAAACTATCCAACAAAAAGAAAATTGTATGTAAGTTTTGACGTACTAATATATTTTTTGAACTGTTACTCTATTTTAATATTGTTCTTAATTTTGCATATTCTACCCGCACCTTCAATGAACAAGCAGATCACATAAAAATCCGACTTCAAAAATATATGAAAAACGTATTAAGTGGCTACAAAATGTGAGGGTTCGGAGGATCGATATATTGTAAGAGCCAAGTGCATCCAGAGGATTCAGATGGCAGGCTGTTGTTCAGTGTGGAGGTGAAAGGGGGAGGCCTGATCAGCAGTGGACGCCTTCTGGTTGATCATGATTATAAAGACTTTTTCACCAACCACCCGCATTCTTCAGTCTTCCCGTGAACATGGTGCATGTAACTGCGCCGAAATATCGGGAGCTCCTTTCACAACCTTACCACGGTAAATATCCCGTAAATAATCATATAACTTTAGTGAACAACCGTGATAGTTTAAAACAGTGATTATGATTATGATGATTATCTAAAATAACAATAATGTCCTTCATAGTTACCATTGGCTTCGCCTTCATCTAAGAACTCGTACTTGATCTCTCCTCCCAGGCCTTCATCAGGGTCTGTCGCAGTTATGTTTATAACACTAATTCCAATCGGCACATTTTCAGGAACCACAGCTGTAAAAGTACACAAGTAGATTATTAAAAGAACAAGTTTTTATTTTTAATGATGCTTCTAATTGATGTTTAAATGTTTTTGAAAGTGAAAACTTCTTTAGGCGCGTTGAGCACTTTTTCAGGAAACAAAAATCACAGAACTCACTTCATCATCACGCTGTGCCGTGTTTTTTAAACAGCGTCATCTCTTGTAAAATAGGTGAATTACTACTTGAGTTTTCACTTCTGACGTGCAGTCTTATGACGACGTGTTTTTTTCAGTCAGCCATTTTGAAATTATTACAATACTAGCTTTTTTGCCCGCGACTTCGTACGCGTAGATTTCATATAAACCTTCAATTCTTTTTTCTTCCCTTAACCCGGCCTTGCGCAAAATAACATAGCATATACTTCAATCTGGTCATAGCTAAGCATATTCGTGAAAACCGCATTTAAATCCGTCCGCATTTTCTTCCAGGGGTGTAGATGTGCGTGAACAAACAAACAAAAATTCTAAAAACTGCCTTAACATGTTCAGCTGCTTATTTTAAGTCGCCCTGTATGAAGTATTGATAGAATCATAAAAGTAATAAATAACACCGTCAACAGTTTTCAAATCAAAAAGATAATGTGACCACAGTGCAGAGCATGTTTTGAAATTTTCTTTTTGTCTAAACCATTAAAAGTATATTTCCGGCCAGTTTCGCTGGCCACGGAACCCTGACATAATGCTTGTCTTAACACGCTTTTGGCTAGTTATTTCTTATTTCGCGTGCATTTGTATGTATACCTTGATTAAAAAGCCATGAAATGGAACTACTCTATTTATCTGTTAAAATATCACAGTAAAATAAAATTATTTCTATATTCTTATTCTTACTGCAAATAATATACACTGTATTCTTCTAAAAGCTAAGTTTATATACCTTGCATAAAGGGTGCAGCAATGACTTATGTAGTGGCTGTTCACAAAACCAGACCACAGACATAAACATATAAATTTAAGTATAGTTAAATCTATTACATAAATATTATATATACTATTCAAACTTAACCTAGGGTGAAGTAATTTTACAAAACAAAAAAAAAAAACATACCTAGTGTGATAGGGTACTTAATTATATATGAGATGATACAAAACTTATGACGCTACTTTCTTAACTATTTATATATCGATATTTATTTTCTAATTATAATTTTCTAAAATTTATCGTCGAATAAATCTTTTATCTCGTAATAACATTTTTGGGTTAGAAACTTACGAAGTTGATTCTGGAAAAATGTTAATATTTATTTCTTTCTTTATTGCGTCCAGAATTTTGTTGTATAGGTTTATTTTCATGTACAAAGGGCCTTTTTTGAATATTTATATTCGCGGGACTGTATTAAAATAGGATGCGGTATATTTTGTGTTTTAAATGCTAACATAGAATAAAACCATGAGAATGTAATATGGAGCTTGGAGCTTCCCGGTGTGGTACTGGATGTAGATGCGACCCAGGGACAACGTCATGTATGCGGTCGGCTAGGTCTGCCAGCACATCGAGTGATGACGTCATCTGCTGCGAAGCAATGATGGTCTGCGTGCTGTTCGATAGGCGGCTGGTCCAAATCATGCGTAAAAAGTCTTCTGGAACTCCGGGGCCTGCTAGGTGTCGTAGATGACGTAAGAATTGAGAAGGCTTACGATCACCTAGCTCCTCGTGTGTTAAAAGTTGCTGTACCTTTTTTCTCTTGATGCGGACAAACGTTTAATTAGCTCCAGCTTGAGTTTTTCGTACTTCTCGGTCACAGGCGGGTTGACGATGATGTCTTCGACTTCAGCTGCCTATTGCGGGTCAAGTTGTCCAATCACATAGTAGAACTTGGTGCTATCTGCAGTGATGTTGGAAATCGCGAATTGGCCTTCGATCTGGGCGAACAAAATCGCCGGCTTCTCGGGCCAAAACGGTGGAATTCGCACGCCAACTCGGAATACATTGTCATCATCTTTATTCTTCGTGTCAGCCGCAGTGCTATCAGTACGATCTAGCGGCATTCTGACCTTTGTTGGTGGTGTACGGTCCATTCAGTGGTCACCAATTATAGTGGATTTGTACTATTTATATAGAAGGAGAGGGTTAAGCTACCGACAATGGAAGAAAATAGCTGAGTCCGAAAGAAATTATAAACTTTAATGCAAAGAAAAATCTTAGACAAATCTTAGAAAAAGCAAATGACAATTCCATTTGAAAATCGGTGTTCTTTTATTTTTTTCTTTTCGCGCCCCAGCGCCACACGTCGTGGAAAATTGGAAAGAAATTCACGAAGGTTGGCGCAAGGAGTACGAGTACGCCACACTCCTACTCCATGCACTGGAATGAATCACCAAAGAGGTTGTAAGGCCTATAACATGCTTGATCTACACGTTCATTCATCTAAGAAGGTTAAGGAACCTTCTTTAAATTTAAACTGATTAACCGAATGACCATGTTGACAGTTGACATAGTTGACAGTTTCAAAATTTTAATGGCTATGTCAATAACATTCTCTTTACTTTGGATCTCCTTGCTTGAGGCTATGTGACGATCCTCATATTACGTTTCGGGTAACGAAGAAATAAATCATTGATTTTTATTTTCGTTTATGTAATAATAATAAATAAATAATAAATATGTGGGACATTATTGCACACATGGTCATCTGACCCCAAACTAAGCAGAGCTTGTAATATGGCTGCCAGAGACTGATATACATACATATATATTTTTAAATACATACTTAAATAGATATTAACACCCAGACAAATGTAAAAATAAAGAATTAAAATAAATGATATAAGATAGCCTATGTTTTAATCTGGTAATTTCTAAGCATATTCGTGAAAACCGCATTAAAATCCGTCCAGTGGTTTAGGAGATGTTCGCGGACAAACAAACAAACAAACAAACAAACAAACAAACAAACAAACAGACAAAAATTCGAAAAACTGTCCTATCGTGTTCAGCTGCTTATTTTAAGACGACCTGTGTGTTTTTTTTTTTGTTATCTCGCAATTACAGATTTTTTTATCTCTACGTTTTTATTATATGTATAGAAGATAGATAGATTGGGTTGCCTTTTTTTTACCATACGTGGCAAACAAGGAGTCGGGCTGCCTGATGGTAAGCAGTCACCGTCGCCTATGGATACTTGTAACACCAGAGACATCACAACTACGTTGCCGACACTTAAAGAATTTATTAACTCGCATTTTGAAGAACCCTACGAGATGTTGTAGATTCTAGGAAACACCGCGTAATATTAAGTATTGTATTATTACCAGAACTAAAAGTCTACTATGCTATGTAACATAAACTGATCGCAGTTAAGTTTATGTTGGTGAAACCCAAATTGACGTTTTGAACTCAATAAGCCACTTTATACCAGTTTAGTTTTGCGTTGATCGCGTTCACTTTGATGGTGAAATCGGCCCTGAATTTCAGCAAAATCGGTTAGGAGGAACTGGCTCTTAAATAATAATTTCAAAATGGCTGCTAAAATATAAATAAAAACATTTAAACTAAAAGCAACATTAAATAAAAGCTGGTTTAAAAAAATAAATTAAATCGAAGCTTGTTTTAATTGGATTGGCTATAATGAATTCAAGAAAATAATCCTTCTCTAGGGTAAAAAATTAGGGGATGAATTCATTTATTGAAGTTTCCGTTATGTGTAACAATGTTTTCAATTACATGTACAGACATTTGTATGAAGCTAAGCTTCTGCTTTCTACAGTTATATGATCATTTACGGGATATTTACCGTGGTAAGGTTGTGAACGGAGCTCCCGACCTCCATGTTCACGGGAGCTCCTTCCACAACCTTACCACGGTAAATATCCCGTAACTAATCATAACAGTAGTGAACAACCGTGATAGTTTAAAACGGAGCTTTAATTTGTAACGACCTACCAGTGTAAACACTCTTTTCAAACGTAGGATCGTTGTCATCCACATCCAGTACGTCGATGAGGACGGTGGCTGTCGTTTTCAATCGTTCAGCTCCACCGTTAGGAGTATCGGCAGCTTCAATCTCGAGACGAAGGACAGATTGACGCTCTCTGTCTAACGTTTTATTTTCTGCTACCTATAATGAATGTATATAGACAAATATCAAGTGTTATACAGGGTTACGCATATGGACTATACTAAGACAAAAGGAAGCCATTGTACTCATCATTATGCTTTACTATTGGACCAACCTCAAAATCGCGAGAAAAACAGCTGTTCCATAGAAAACGGTCATTTAAACTCGACAACATAGAACAGCTGTTTTTTTTTAGATATAGGTTGATAATAATGATGATTTTATAGCTAACTAGTTGCACCCCGCGGTTTCACCCGTGTGGAAATTCCCTCAAGAACCGTACACTTTTCCAGGATAAAAAGTATTTTGTGTCACTCTCTGGCCCTTCATCTATCTCTATGCAAAAAAAACCGATTTGTTGTTTTGTTCCTGCTTGAAAGAGGAAGAAACAAACTGATAAACAAAATCTGGGTGAATGTATCCAACTCCCTAGAAGATAAGTTTATTCTAGGCAGTAAACTCATGTAAAAAATGTCAATGTTTGTCAAAACGTTTGTTCTGACAGTACCTGTATTGCTCCAGTTATATTATTGATGGTGAATAGATCCGAGTTTCCCCCTCTCAATGTGTAGCGTATATCGGAATATCCTATCACTTTGTCTTCTTCCGTCAACGCTGCATCAGCATCATTTGCCTTCACCGTAACTATTGTCTCCGGGTACTTGATGGATTCTAACACGCTCACTTTGTAAAGCTGAAATAAAAATATTGTCTAACTGAAACAACTCGATTAAAACATGGAGTGTGCATCAGATCTGCACGATCCAATTTCCTTCTGCCTTTTTTACCGGGCTGCTAAATCGGGCACGGAAACAACACCTATTCATGGGTGACATTCCAAAAACCCCAACTAAGCGATTTGGTTGTGAACAGCTTGACTGTGGAAGATGCCTGGATGGGTGTTTCCCGATGGTCACAATCTGCGTGTCTATGAATTAGTTTCTTCTAGGCAAGCATGCTCTGTGGTAGACCACATCATTGCTAAACATCAGGCAAGGCGGTCAGAAGCAAGTTTATTTTATATAATTATACCTACAAATAAAAATTAAATGCTGTTTTTTTGTAAGCGCATCACTTGAAAACGGCCGTTTTGGCAATTTTTTGTTTTAAAAAGTTGGTAATAATCCAAATCAGGCAAACCAAGAGGAAGCCGTGTGCGCGCATTCCTTGAAAAAGATCGTCAAATGCGGTTGAAACTATAGTCGGAGTAACCGGCTTAATCTTACGTAAGAAATTACCATGTCAAATAAACACAATCTAAATCAGGTTTTTATGCAGAAAAAAATACGGAAAAGTTTCACAATTCATTTTAAAATTCAGGAAAGAAAATGTTGTATAAACCATAACTCTCGATTGGACAGGATAACCTCTGTTGCGTCAACTAGTTTCGAATAAATAAAACATTGGTTACTCACCTCATTTTCGAAAATTGGTGGATTGTCATTTATGTTGACTATTTCAACTATCATCTTGGCTATACTATATTTACTGCCGTCATTGCTCGTAGCTTGTACGCTCAAAGTTAAATTTGGACTAGACAACTCTTCGTAGTCAAGGTGACCGGTCAAAAGCACTTGTCCGCTCAGTGGATCCACTTGTAACAATCCGGTCTCAGCGTTGATCACTTTAAAATTTGAAACCACATGTCCAGAAACCGGGTCTTCAGCAGTTAGCAGCACAACAGTGCTGCCGATCGGTTGTTCCTCCTTAATTTTATGATATATCACGGGGTTTGAGCTGGTCCATCCAGGATTTGTAAATTGAGGATTCTTGTCGTTGAACGGTTGAATATAAATTGTGTGCTCTATCAAGCCAAATTGTTTGTCCTTATTGAGTTCAGCATTTGCATCTACAACTTTTATGGACAATATAATTATTGAAGCTTGACTGTAATCTAATTTTCCATTGACAAATAGTTCACCAGTGTTTTCATCTATGCGGAATACATTTTTGTAATCGTATGAAGCATTAGGTTTTAACGGCACACCAGCTTTTGATAGTGCTTTGATTGGTTCAACTATGCTGTATAGTAATTTTGAGTTAGCGTCTGTATCGTATGCTACCATTTTGGTGACTGGGTGTCCAATGTTTGCTTTTTCAGAGATGTAAGTGGTTGATTCAGTCATATTGAATGTAGGAGGTTTGTCGTTCACATCTTGGATAGTAACAAAGACTGTGGTGGTAGCCGTCTCGGGAATAGGAACTCCACTATCGACCGCTGCTACTAAAATTTCATACTTTTCAGGATTTAGATCACGGTCTAAGTTGGCATCGTTTGAAACTGTTATTAATCCGCTCCTGGTAAAAAGTAAGAAAATCATATAAATAAGTAGGAATACACGGCGGTACTAAACTATTGCTATGAATAAAAAAAAACAACACAATGTATGGTATAGAATAGCGTTTTTTTGCGGTTTCAGGGTTGGTCTCGTTATAAAAGTTGTTCATTAAGATAAATACTACAAGCGTGTATACAGGGTTACGCCGAAGGGGTTTCACATTCACATTTTACCCATCATTATTTATGAACAACTATTACTACAGGACCAACCCTGAAATCACAAAAAAAATATCAGCTGTTCTATAAAAAACAGTCATCAACTCGACAAAATGTGATAGTTTTTTTTGTGACTTCAAGGTGTCTTAATTTATACAAATTATAAGTATAATGCACCCCTTTGGCTAAGCATAACAATCAAAATAACCCTGTATTTTAAGTTAAAATGAATACGTGTGAAATATAACATAACGTATTTTTTTTCTCGCACCTACCAAATATTTTTTTATCAAAGATTTTTTTAAATAAATAACTTTAACTTTTTAAAAGCCCCTTGGTGTATTTTTTTTCTCGCACCTACCAAATATTTTTTAATCAAAGATTTTTTTAAATAAATAACTTTAACTTTTTAAAAGCCCCTTGGTGTAGGAAAAAGTAGCAGAATGCTAGCAGCATTTCTACTTTGTATGCCAATGCAATTTTTTTGGCCAAAGTAGGCATCAGAATTCCGGTCACCAGTCACCTCCACTAAACGTTTGGCCAGGTCCACCCTGGTTTTGCTTACTTTTCGTTTATGATAAAGTTGTCCTTAGATCCAGACACGATGTGGTAAGTCAGAAGATCATCTAGCCCGTCTGGATCATTAGCAACTACCGTCGTCACATTTTGTCCAGGTTTAGCGTCTTCTCTGATGCTTGCTTTGTAGTTCATAGGATTAAGGTCAAACGTGAAGTCATCGTTCGTGTCCTGTGGTTGTTGAGAGACGGTGTATTTGTAGTGATGGTAGTTCCCTTTGAAGGTAGGCCGTTGATTGCCAGGGACTCCAACTCTGATGAAGACTCTTGTTTCGTTGTGCAGTGGTGGACTTCCTGAAGAGGATTAATAATGTTCCTTAAGGTTTTAAAGGTCTTGGCTGATTGGAAGTTTTTTTAACATGAAATGGGTTTGTTTTTGTTGGCATAATGCAATAATGCATTTTGCATTTTGCTTTTTCGAGTGTGTGAAAAACAGTGATTAATATAAATTTGTATAGAACGGTTGGGTGTAAAATATGTGTACAAATGTTACAGGTTAAGGGTTACAGGCTATATGAGAGGTTAAGTATTTACAAAAAAATAAAGTAATATAATAAAATAGATCTCATTTTGCTGATTCTACTTGAAACAAAATTAAATGTAGGACCCATTTGGGAATTAAAAAATAATTAATTATATTATCTAATAAGAACAATGGCTTGGACCCATTTGGGAAAAAGCCGTACATATTTTATGGATGCCATATATGTTTTAAGGAGTAAACCGGTGAAACTGCGGGGCGCAGCTAGTAGAGTATAAAACTGTTTTACCTAAGTCTGTGGCTCTGATGACCAGTTCATACTGTCCTCGAGGAGTGTCCATGGAATCGACTCTGTCCAAAATAGAAATTTCTCCCGTGTCTTCGTCTACCACGAAAACGTTTCCTTTACGACTGATGCTGTTATCAGATTCCAGCGAGTATTTTATTCGCCCGCCTCCTTGGGTCGGACCATCCGCATCAGTAGCCTGGAAGAAAATTAAGTTATTACTTATAGTAATCTAGTTGCGTTCCTCGACTTCACCCACAATAAAACAACACTTTATTAGCATTACGACATTATAAGAATATATTAAATAGAGGCACAAATGACGGTCTTATCGCTAAAAACTATCTCTTCCAGACAACCTTCGGATGATTAGATAGATATTGGTTTTTTTAAATAAATAATTGGCTTGCGTTTTGCCGCCATGTGGAAATTGATGAAATCGTATCTCTTTATCTCTAACAAGATCAGCATTTGTAATCTCGCACAGCACATGTTATACGAACCATTTAGTGTGCGCAAAAACGAAGTCACGTCTGCACTGAATTTTGTGTACCAAGCTACTATGACGGATGATGTATGCAGCATGGTACTGCCATAACCTTGTTTCGCCCTTCACACCCTGCATGATTATTTTATCTAGACGGCTTCATTAGACGACCGTATGGATTTATATTAGTGTGTTGATAATAAAACAGCTAATAGTATAGTTGAGTAGATAAGTAAAAGGTGTTGATATAGAACTTACTCTAACAACGAATTGAGGTTCAAAACTAGTAGCACCATCCCTTATAGTTCGAGTGTATTCCGTCGCATCATAAATAGGAGAATTGTCATTCACATCGAGCACTTCAATAAATATGCTAGTAGTCGAAGGTTTTCCACCGCCATCTTTAGCAAAAAGCGTCAAACTATAACTCTTCTGCTTTTCATAATCTAGCAGTTGTGCTACAAAAATACCACCTTTACTTTTATCAGTCTTAAAATAGTTCGAACCAAAACCAGTCAGTGTGTATTCAATTTCACCAAATATGCCGTAATCTTTATCTGTTGCTTGTACATCTCCAATTTTGGTACCAATTGTGGCATTTTCAAGTACATTGAATTTGTAACTGGATTCTTCGAATACAGGCGCGTTGTCGTTCATGTCTTGCAGCTTAATATGTACTCGAGCTGATGATAGTTCTCTGTCACCGGATGAAGTGACGATATCAAAACTAAACAGTCTCATATCATCATCATCAACATCATAATCTAGTTTCGAGGAGTCCTTCACTTTAATACTTATTGGAGTTCTGCCTTCACCATGGTCTGTACTGAGAGCAAAAACGCCTTCAGAGTTAAAAATATTTCGGATTTTTAAGTCATATTTGCTATTTTGTCCGATATCTGTATCTTCTACGTATATAGATAGGCCCGGGATAGGGCTACCATTTTCTATGTTTTCTGGTATCGATATGTCAAACACGTCTTTATTGAATTTGGGTACGTGGTCATCAACATCTGTTACTATAATGGTTACTGGCGTGACTGTGAAGTCTGATGGCACTTCGTTATTTATCAGTTCTGTGGCCTGAAAAAAAGTTATTTTATTAATACATCAAAATCATCTTGTTTTTATTCATGAACTTAAAATATTCATATACTTGGCACTGGTAAATACAAAAGACGTGAGAAGCCAAAATTTCAAGAGGAAAGAAAAATACTTGGGATAAAATCCGTTACGAATATTTTATTTCCGAGCGCTGTAAAATACGCATTACCACAAGACCCAAATAAGACCTGTTAGTGCGAGCGAGTGCATAATATGCCCTGATCTGCTCATGCAAATTTTGGATACTACAGTCATTTATTGTAATTGTTTACCTTGACATAAAAACTATAAACTCCTCCACTCTGCATAACAGCATCACTCTCTCTGTCTATCGGTGTATCGGTGGTCAACAGCGTTGCTCTCCCCAGAGGCCGGTCTGGAGACAGCTTGAAGTACCGCTCTGCGTCACCTTCGATGGTTAGCAGAACTGTTCTTGGATTTGCAGTATCACCATCCTTTGCAATTATGTCTATTATGCTGGTATTCTAAAATTTACGAAATGATTAGACTATAATAAATTTACTTGCTATCATACTGTAATTATTGATTTCCACCTATTGCTCAACTTTTGCTTCCGCTTTCAGGACAATAACTTAGGTATGGTGCCGATCCTAAGTCCGGATAAAGAGAGAGGACACATTGGCTGAACGGAGTTTCACATTTCTGACAATTGTACAAAGCAACATATCTTTGTATGAGTTATCGACCTTATAAGAACAATTATTGTTAAAAGTTAGCATTACAATTTAAAATAGAGAAAAAGGGCTCAAATTAGGAGAAGGGCAAAAAAGGGCCAAGAGATACAAAGGCCAGCTAGGTACCATACCACGATCATTGGAAAAATTAAGAAAATAGCTTTGAAAATTGCGTGATGGGACAAAGCGTGTACAAAATACTTCTATAAACAGTCGCAAATGATCTGAGATTTGCATTAATTAAACACCATTTTAAAAATTGGCTGATCACTCAAGCATTTTATAAATATGAGAATTTCTTCGACATTCAAATAAGTCGTAAGTAAATAATTTGTTATATCATTGTGATAATTATATTGCAATTATTGTTATTAATATTGACTACTGATAAAGTATGACCATAACTAACCAAAACCCATTTTGTATTTACTTACAGGTGGCGTATTTTCTGGGACTGTGGCAGAAAAGGGAGCATTCAAAAACATCGGTGGCTGATCTTGGACGTCCCAGATAGCTGCAGCAACGCTAGCGATGGCACGCAGGGGCTTATCTGAAGCATCACTAGCTGCCAAGCTGATGACGTAGGCTGACCGACTCTCAAAATCCAAAGGTTGGTTCAGGAACAACCGAACTTTGTATTCATTGGGTGTGATCTGTGAATAAAATAGTTATTTTAGTTTACACATCTATTAAACATGCTCTGCTATTAAAGAGTTCCACTATCAGTTTCCCAGCTTCATCATTAGACCCTCGTCACCAAGGGCGTATATGACTCGAGGGCTGTACTAGTAGCCATTATGTCCACTATCCACCTCTTAGCTATGAAGCTAGGAGGTGACTCCATCATCAGATCAGTTTGATGACACCAAATTATTGTATTGTCATCCAGTATACATAGCTCCAAAACTAGGCCATACTTCATTTAAGACAGTGTGCTAAGTAGACGTTTTGCTCTTTCGTTTAAGCATTTTGCGTCGTTGACGACTTGATTTGTTTGATTTGTTGAAGCTAAGGTAAGAATGTTATAAAAAATTGTAATTTATATTGTATTTTAATTAGTTTCAATTAAATATTAGGAAGCTTAATATTCTATTACATATAATTATACTTTTAATATTCTAAAATGAAATTTTTGCAATAAGGATATTGATGATGTTCATATTTTAGAACTAAGAGTAGTTCACTTTTACCCACCATGTCAGTGACTACTCTAAAAGTATCACAGGCTTCAGAATCGCTTCCTTTTTCTTTAGTAGTACAAATGACTGTTATTTTGGCATTGTCTCCTTCATCTTTGTCAGACACGATTATGTTCGGGTTCACCTGAAAGTCGACAAATGAGAGAAGTTTAAACCAATTCAGGGACACATACGTAATTGACAGTAGATAGTACATGTAGAAATGAGAAAATAACACACCAGGGATATAAGGTCACTCATGAATGATATCAATATAGTATCTTTCCTCAGGCCAATTGTTGAAAAGCAGTTTATAGTGTTAGACTTACCTCAATCTCAGTTCCAACGGGAGTGGCCTCACTGATGTTGAGAATATACGGCCGGTTGTGGAATACAGGCGGGTTGTCATTCACATCCTTCACGGGAATCACTCGTCTCAGCGATATCGTGTTCGGCTCGGTGTTTGCTATACCTTCATCTGAAATTACATTTTTTTAAGAGCGGGAAACAAGCTTGGGCCGCTTGATGGCAAGCAGAAACCGCTGTCTTTGGACACCTGCAACACTAGCGGTGTTGACGGTGCTTTGACAGCCCGCAAAGGTAGTTGTAGATACCCTTTTTAAAACGATTCGTGCTTAAGCTCGGCGGGAAGATATTTGGAGAACGGACATTCGACACCTTTCATCTAATAGTCCGCTTGCAAAAAAGGTGTTAGTGTCATCTGCAAGGTGAGTTCAACTTATGACATTAAGCATGATTCTGACTACCGCGTACGCACCCGCCACGCCACCTTTCCATATCTCCCTTATTTGTATGATTTGCTGATCTACCTGAACCAACTCAGCTCATTGAAATACTGGAGTGAGGCTCTGGGGTGCTGGCACACATTCCAGTGCCGTAGATGAAAGTGTAAAAAATGATGATGAAAATCAGTCTATCTGTAAGTGGTGACTTGGATGATGATTCAACCCAGTAGTGATTTTAGTTTCTTCTGTGGCTTTAAAATGCCACAGCACATGCTCTACAGTGTCATTCTCCTTCATGCAGCCACGACACAGTGACTATCCGAAGCTCCCAGTTTAAACAAATAAAATCACTATTCAAAACTAATTACTATTAAAAACCCCCGTTAAAGAGCTGATAACCTTCAAACGGCTGAACAGCTTTTCTTGAATAATAGCTAAGATAACACGTGATCAAGTCACCTTTCAAACATACAAAAAAACTAAATCAAAATAGGTTCAGCCGTTTGAGAGTTACAATTCTACAGACAGACACACAGATACACACGTTAAACTTATAATATCCCAAAACCAGGATCACAGGAGGATAGGACATCCATACATCATCAATACATTTTAATAATATCATACCTGTCAAACTAATAACAACCTCGAGGGAAGCCTGTTCCTCCCTGTCCAGCAACTTGGCCAGGGTCACCACCCCGGTCTGCGAGTTCACTGTGAAGTACTGCCCAGATATCGAGTACCGAAGCTGCCCACCGTCTGGATCTATACCTGGACATTTCAATTTGATTCTTCTTTAGAATGGAACACTTAACAATAATCCTTATTTATGGGATAATTAATCTACTAAGTTCTACAATTAATAATAGAGATGGTCAAACGCATGCCTATTCCTTAAAACAATGTTTTTCAAACATTTTCATGACGCGAACCCCTTAGTATGAAAAAAAATCGGGTCCCCCTACCTTCCACAGTTTATAATCTGTATTTTATTATATTACAAATATCAAATACGTACATAAATATATAAAATCTCAAGCTCGGTGCATAAGAGCAAGAACTCTGGGCACCATGAGCGACTATTGCGTACTGTTAGCTGAGGCGACTGCAGCGCCACCCCCCACCTTCGCTTTAATATAAAAGCGGGCAGCAAGCGGTGCTCTGCCTCCCAGTTCCGCTCGCATCGCCGCGCCGTACGGACGTCTTGTCCGCCCGCCGCTCGCTGCTACCCCACCTCTCAGTTGCCGCCGGAGGCCCTGCCCCCGCGCGGTTCTGTCTTTCACGTCAGTGTTTTGTGTAGTGTTGAAACTGTGCTTGTCCGTCACGTTGACCGACCGCTCGTCTTGCGTCCTCAGTCGCTGATCAGGTTAAGCTTCTCTCAGGAGACTTCACCCGGCTGACCCTGCATCGCCGCTGACGCGGGCGAGCAGTCGTTGACAGGTGGCCATACCATCTGGCCACCCCCGTTGTGCCGCCGCGTGTGTTGGGTGAATAGTGCGCGTGCGTGTTAGTTCATTGTTTAGTTCGCTCCAGCCGTTGCCGTTTTCGTGGATACCAGGTACTCACCTCACGTTATCACTCACTTGTTTTTTCGTGTACTCATCTCACATTGTTGTTACTCACTCACCCGGTACTCATCTCCCTGCCCGAGTAGGGAGACTACATTCACCTTAGCCTGTTGGGGGGACCCTTCCCCCCAACCCAATATTGACTTTGTTTTGACTCTGTTTTTTAACTTTGTTTAATTAAGCCTTCCGCTAATATGGCGACCAGGAAGGATCTCGAGACCGCCCTCGAAGCGTTCTCAGGCCCCTTCCTGGCTCAGCTTATTGCCAATCCGGCAGACGCGGAGAACTTTCTCCGCTCCCCAGCGACGTTCGCGGCCTCCTTTTTTACCGGGAAAGCTTCCAAAGCCTCCCCCTCCCCGTCCTCCTCCCTTACCCGTAAGGCTCCACCCAAGCCCAAGCCTGGGCATGACCGCACCGCGGCGGCCAAGCTGACGCCTTCCTTTAAAGGCCCAGCCTCTGCTCCCAAGTCCCGGGCTCCCTCAACGAGCCGCTCTCGCTCGCGCTCTCCCAGGCGCATTCGGTCGCGCTCGCGCTCTGTAGCCCCTCGGGAGAAATCCTACCAGAGGAGCCACTCGCGCGCCTCACTCAAGGTCACGGCCTCTCTCGATCCCATCCCTCCGCAAGAGGAGATGGACACCGCTTGCAACGACGGCTTCACAGTCGTTGGCAAGGGCAAGAAGCGCCCTGCTTCTTCTGCATCCCCCCCTCCTCCGTCCAAGGCCCAGTGCCCATCTTCTGGAGCTATGCCTCCCACCGATGCTGCCGCCGCTCCTCCAACGCCCGCGACAACATCCTCCAAACCCCCCCCTCCTCTTGTCTTACGACGAAGAGAAGACTGGGAGCGCGTCTCCCAGATTATGTCCGACAATGACATAAAGTTCGTCGCAAAATCCGTCAGTGACGGAATTAGCATCAGGGTTACCACCTCTGACAACTACCGTCTCCTGACCAGAGTCCTCCGGGAAGAGAGCCTAGCCTTCCACAACCACCCGCTTGAGGAAGAAAAGGTCCTCCGCGTCGTCATACGCGGCCTTCCCAAAGAGATCCCCGTGGATTCGATCCGCGAAGATCTCAAGGACCAGGGTTTCCCCGCCCGAGAGGTCCACCGCATGTACCGCGGTAGGGCCAAAACCCCTCTTGACCTCGTGTTGGTCATCTTAGACAAAACACCAGAGGGGAAAACCATCTTCAATCTGAAGGCGGTTCTTAGCCTCTCCGGCCTCAAGGTCGAGACCCCGCACCGCAAAGGTGTTCCCGGGCAGTGCCACCGCTGCCAGCTCTACGGGCATGCTGCCCGCTTCTGTCATGCTGCTCCTCGCTGCGTCAAGTGCGCCGGCGAGCACAGCACTTCCGAATGCTCGCGGGAAAAGGGCGACCAAACCCCGCCCAGTTGTGTGCTCTGCGGGACCACGGGACACACCGCGAACTATCGTGGTTGCCCCAAGGCCCCGAAGGCCGCAAAGGGGCAGGGCAAAACCCCTCGTCCCCACCAGCTTTCTCACTCCAAAGGAGCCGGCTCTAAGTCGAAACTCCCCGTCACGCAGGCTCCCAAATACGTGGACGCCCCTGCACCGTCAACCAATGCATGGACCAAGCCCCTGCATGCCCCTCAGGCCTCCCAGCCGCCCACTGCAACTCCGGCCACCACATCTGCTCGCGTCCAGAACAAAGTCCGTCCCTCTCTCGCGCCCCATTCGGCCCCTCCCTCTTCAGGCCATTCTGGTCTAAAGTCGGACCTCGCCTTCCTGGTAGAAATTGCCACGACCCTAGACTGTGAGGAAGTACGGCTGGTAGCCCGCAAAATTCGGAATGCTGACATCACCGACGTCTTCGACGTCCTGGCAGAGCACTCCACTCTTCTTGATTCAATCAAGCGTCTGTCCCCTCGTCTTAATTCTGGTAACTATCATGGATAGTACACCTAAAAGACTGAGACCTCGTTCTTTACCGTTGGCATGGTTCAATGCCAACGGCCTCTCCACAGAATCAAGGGACCAACGCCCCCTGATTCACGAATTCCTCTCGACCCATCAGGTCGATGTTATGCTTGTGAACGAGACTTTTCTAAAACCAAGCAAGAGGGATCCTAGGATCGCAAACTACTTGCTGGTACGTAATGATAGGACTACCGCCATGAAAGGCGGGACTCTTATCTATTACAAAAGGTCTCTTCACTGCATTCCTATCCCTACTCCTCCCCTCATAGCTATGGAAGCGTCCTGTTGCCGTCTCTCGATGACCGGTCATCAGTCCATCACACTTGTATCTTGTTACCTCTCCGGTAACAAGACCCTCCACAGGAGCGACCTCGAGGCCCTCCTGTCTCTAGGAAGCGCCGTCATTCTGGCTGGCGATTTCAACAGCAAGCACCTCATGTGGGGATGCAACGTGTCCAATGTGAAGGGTAACCTCCTGAACTCCCTCTCTGACGAACTCAACTTTGATATCCTCCCTCCCAGCACCCCGACAATCTTTCCCTCCAACCTGGACCTAAGACCTGATGTACTCGACATAGCACTTCTTAAAGGCGTAACACTTCGTTTACGCTCGTTAGAGGTGCTACACGAACTCGAATCTGACCACCGACCCGTCCTTATGCGACTAGGCCCCGACCCGACTGACAGACCTCCTGAAACCAAGACCGTGGTGAATTGGAAGCAATTAGGCGAAGCCCTAAAGGCGATCAATTCTCCAGACTTGGACAAAATCCCCGACGACATCGTGACCCCTGACGACGTCACCACCTCAATCGACGCTCTCACTAGCCATCTTCGCACCGCTATAGGTACATCCTCCAAGCAGGTCCCAGCCGAGGAAGACCAACGCTGGGTCCTGCCGGAGGACGTGAAGGAGCTTCTGAGAGCGAAACACGCTGCCGCTAGGGCCTTTGACTGGTATCGCACCGAAGATAACAGAGCCGCTCTGCGGTATTACGAGCGTGCCGTAAAAAACCGCATCAGTGAGCTCCGTAATCAGAGGTGGGATGACCTACTTTCAGGGATTCAGCCAACCCACCAGGCATACTGGCGGTTGGCTAGATCTCTGAAATCTGACACCGTGACTGCTATGCCCCCCCTCACCCGACCTGATCTCCCCCCCGCTTTCGAAGACGAGGAAAAGGCCGAATGTCTAGCCGAAAGCCTCGAGCAGCAATGCTGCCCCTCTTTAGCTCAGGTCGACCCTGCCCACCGCGAAGCGGTGGACAGCGAAGTCGAACACAAATCCTCCACCCCGCCCGTTGATACCCTCGAGCCAGTCACGGCTTCTGAGGTCGAGTCGATCATCAAGGGCCTCCAAGTCAGGAAAGCCCCTGGTGCCGATGGCATCTCAAATAAAGTGCTCAAGCACTTCTCAGTCTCGCTTGTGTACCTTCTAGTCAGCATCTTCAATGCGGCCATCAACAATTCTATCTTTCCCGATGCCTGGAAGTCTGCCGACGTAATCGGCATTCACAAACCAGGTAAAAAGGCTTCTGAGCCCTCCAGCTACCGTCCCATTAGTCTCCTCAGTACTCTGGGGAAGATTTATGAGCGCATCCTTCTGAAGCGCATCTGGTCCCACATCAGGGACAACAACCTCCTCCCCGACGAGCAGTTTGGCTTTAGAGCCAAACACTCCTGCGTCCAACAAGTGCACCGCATCACGGAGTACATTCTTGAAGGTTTCAATAAGAAACCATCCCACGGCTTCACCCACAAGCCCATCTATCAGGGCACAGTTGCGGTCTTCCTCGACGTCGCAAAAGCGTTCGACAAAGTCTGGCATAACGGGTTGATATACAAGCTATATCAATTCGGAATGCCAGACCGTCTTGTACTCATCATACAAGACTACCTCACGGCTCGAAGCTTTCGCTATCGCGTCGAGGGAGTTCGCTCCTCACCTCACTCCATTGGTGGCGGTGTCCCTCAAGGCTCCGTCATGGCACCTGTTCTCTTCACGATTTTCACAAGCGATATTCCCCGATCTCCCAACGTGAACATAGCTCTCTTCGCTGACGACACCGCCCTCTACACCAGAGGGTGGAACAAGATCATCCAGCGGGCCCACCTTCAACGAGCCCTCACTCACCTAGGTGACTGGTTCAAGAAGTGGGCCATCACGGTCAATCCTGACAAAAGTGCAGCAATGTACTTCCACCCATCCAAAAATCCCCCCGCTAAACCCATCACGCTTCACGGGAAGCCCATCCCTTGGACACACTCCACCAAATATCTCGGCGTGACCCTCGATCGTCACCTCACTTTCTCAAAACATATCCAGATAGTCCGCAACCGAGCGGCTTTCTTCCTAGGCCGTCTCAGCCCCATCCTTGGCGAGCGTAGTAAATTGTCACTTAGGAATAAGCTGACAATTTACAAAACTTGCATCCGTCCCGTCATGACTTATGCCTCCGTGGCGTTCGCCCACGCATCCCGCGTTGACCTGGACAAGCTTCAGGTCATCCAAAACCGTTTCATACGCAGAGCGGTCGGCGCTAGCTGGTACATGCGAAACGCCGATTTGCACTGCGATCTCGAACTCCCGTCCATTCTTCAATATATGAAGCACACTTCCCGCCGCTACTTTGAAGCGGCGCCCCACCATCCCAACCCTCTCGTAGTCCAGGCCTCGAACTACTCGACAGACACGACAAACACTCCACCCCTCCGTAGACGCCCCAGAAATATCTTAGGCGACCCGGACGACCCCATCGCCGTCGTCACCTCGGCGGCGTTGGGCTCGTCCGATCCGACTGCTCCTGGCAACAGGAAATATTCAGTTTTTGGTATAGGCGCCGGTTACCACAGGCACACACACACACAACGATCCCGCCGGCGGGATCGGAGACCCCCAGGATCTGTTAGAAGATCGGTTAGATTCTCTCCAAATAATCATTCAGTTCAACAACCTACTAGGGCCACAGGGCACACCCCTTCTGGGGTGCCAGGGCAAGTCTAATCTCCCACTCCCGGCGACGGTCCAAGCCGAGGCTCGTACCTCCGAGGTGCCCTTGCGCTTGTCGCCCAAAATCTAAACCATGTTGGCCCAACGCCCTCTGCGTTCACCAACTAGTCCGGTCAAGCTGTAGAGGCCGCAAGGCCAACAGCAATAAGTCACATTAGAAAAAAAAAAAAAAAAAAAAAAAGTGCTCTGCCTCTTTGCCAGGCTTGCGCTCTTGTCGATCGGTCGTGTTTCGGTTGTGCTATATTTGTGTTATGTCATTTTCTATTTTTGTAATTTGTAAAATTAATTTCTTGTGCCAATAAATGATAATTGCGAGTTGTCTAAATCATTTTTTTTTATAAGTTTTGAAAGAGGTTTCTAACATCAGAAGTGGGATCTGACAACGTGGCCAGTCTGCGATTGTTGGATCATATTTCTGATTGCTCGAGTCATTTCTGAGTAATGTCTTCCGCGGTACGCAAATGAAAAACGTCGTATTGAGCGCACGCCATCGCCGCCCGATATCGGGCAGCAGCTTGGTTTAATCCTAGACAGGTTGGTCGCGCTCGAGGGGCGTACTCCAGCAGCAGGTGATGCGGTTGCACTCGCCATGCCAGGCGGGCGTGGCCCTTACGAGTGGCGTGCCCCGCTTGCCATCAGTGAGGCAGGCCGTTCAACACCGGTCTCCAAGCCTGGAGGCCTGGACAGGTCACACCTAGCAGCCGCGGGCGTAGGCACGCTTACTGTGCCAGACTACGAGTGGACCAACCACAGCCGCTACGCCAGGATTGGCCAGTGTCGTGGTGGAACTGCTCGCCAATGCTATCAGTGCATTGAATCCGGTGAGACCAATCCAATTATTACGCATCTGATTTTAACCCTGAATCATGACGTCAGCGTGTATCGATGAACTAGACCGTGCAAAAGTGAAAAACCGTTGAGATGACAACAAATGCCTACCATGTTCGTGGCTGAGGGACTGTGTTCACAGCGACCGCGCGTGGTCTAACTTCAAGTAGGAACTGAAAACATTGTGCCCGTAGCACGATGACGTTGCGAATATTCTATTTTGAAGTGATGCGTACTAACTTCGATTAATATTCCACTTACGTCGAGTACTCGCGTAGGTCATTGCTTCGTTTGCAAACTTTTAAAGGTCTCAGTGACGGGTTGTTCACTGCAATTATGATTCGTGGCATAACTGACCCTCATTTATGTAAAGCTCATTGCTCATTTTTCTTGCAACGTAAACGTTACCGGTAGAAAAAGGTTTCTCGAATCTACCCTCTACTAGCGCGAAGGACGAAAATGACGGAAATGTAGGCTCGCTCAAAAACGTCGCATGCAAGAGGGTACGCGCTGTTTTAAATATAATCGGTACGGTCATATAGCCATTTCTTGCCCTACAAACTTGAAACAGCTATCTACTGCACAAGATAGCGTTAATTCGGCTAATTCAAATTCATCTCCAGATAAGTGCACGTTTTGCAAGAAAAACGGTCATGATGAGAGTAGATGTTTTGTCCTAGAATGTTCCGTGTCACGTAATAAAGGGTATGTCAAGTTAAGCCGTGAAATTGATGATTAAACTAAAAATCGCGATGTAATTACCGCTGTTTGTTTGGTATACCGGTTGACGTATTAGTAGACAGTGGTTCATACATTTCATTAATCTCATCAGACTTGTTTAAGCACTTCCCTTGCAAGACATAACTCGATTGTCAGTTACTTCGCGGCCTAGGGGCGGCAGCGTTCTAGGGGCGGCAGATTTTAGAGGAAGCTCAAAAAATTTTATTTTAAAAAGGTACAATGGGGCTGCCGAAGTAAAGTGGCCTACACTCGTAAAAAAAATATAAATCCAAAACTGCTTAGTACCCCCGTTATTATCGGTACTGATGTACTGAATAGGAACGGCGCGGCGGCGTCGCGTATATACGAACGGCTGACACTCGACGTATTGTTCGGAGTGATTTTTCTCTTGTCAACAACGTGACGCAAGCTAAGTCGAAAGTGCAAGTCCAACAAGAAAACGTCTTTTAAAATTGCTCGATAAGTACTTGGACAGCTTTTTGATCGGTACAGTCACCACAACAGTAAAAACCGGACATATGCACATTCGACTTACGAGGGACTCGCACGTCCGTTACCGACCTTACAAACTATCGCATGATGAAAAATTTAGGGTACGTGCTATCCTTCGTGATCTACTCAACAGTCGCATACATGCAGTCTTACTAGTAAAAAAAAGAAAGACTGCAGCGATAGAATTGCAGTCGATTACCGAGCTTTGAATCAACCAATGGTTAAAGATCGATTCGTACTCTCATTGATCGATGACCACATCGATAGGCTAGTAGATCGTAATTTCTATACAGCGCTCGATAACCAAATAGTTGCCTGGTAACTGGTCTCCACCGAATTAAAATTTCTGACGGCTTAGTTTCGAAAACTGTATTCGTGACACCAGAGGGTCAGTAAGAATATTTGAAAGTGCCATATGCGGTCTCGCGAACGCACCGGTGGTCTATCTGCGGATACCCTCAAACCCTACATAGAATCCTGTTACACACTAGTTTACATTGATGTTGTTTTGTTACAGAGTAGTAGTATAGAAGAAGGTATCGAATTACTCGATTACTTGATTCTGTAATGCGAACTTTAACGGATGCTAGATTTTTGGCTAATTTATGGAAATGCACGTTTCTGACTGACGAAGTGGAGTACCTTGGTAGACTAATAAGTTGGGGTCAGGTTCGGCCGAGCCCGGGTAAAGTTGAGGCCATGGTTAAGTCGCTGGTCCTCGGCAACGTAAAGCGGGTCCGATAGTTTCTGAGCTTAGCCGGATATTTTAGACGGTACATTCCTAATTACGCTACGAAGACGGCTAGGATAGCCGTCCTGTTTCATTTTGTTGACTTTGAGTAGCGAGCCCGTACTGACTATATTTGACCCAGAACTGCCGAGTCCTGGTGCAGTAATCATCTTCATCATCATCGTCAACAAGTACATGACGATGAACGCCAGACACTTGTGCAGCATTTTTTGTTGAAAGTTAGTGCTATTTATCGGTGCACTATTTTTATTTGAAGTTTTCCTTGTACATTATTTTTCATGTGTAGCCTTGCATTACCAAGACATTTACCAAAGATACCTTTACCTAGATATGCCACTGGTCTCTCTGGATTTATTATCCTTTGAGTTTCGGTGTTTTCCGGGAAAAGGCCTGTCTTGTAGATTGGCTTAAAGGTGACTCGCAGAACTATGCGAGAAAAGACTTCCGAAGCCCTGCGCATTGTAGATAAGTTGACTCATAAAAGACCCGTGTCAGCCTTCCGAGTTCTCTCGGTTAAGCAACGGGGTGAATGAGAAAATACTTACAGTTTCTACACCGTTGTTATTTATGCGCACTGCTGGTACTCGGAATACAGCTGTATTCTGAGTACGACTGCGGGTATAAGGTGACTCATAAAAGACCCGTGTCAGCCTTCTGAGTTCTCTCAGTTAAGCAACGGGGTGAATGGGAAAAGACTTATATAAGGTGACTCATAAAAGACCCGTGTCAGCCTTCTGAGTTCTCTCAGTTAAGCAACGGGGTGAATGGGAAAAGACTTACGGATACCGCACTGTTGCCTTTGTGGCGAGTGTCTTTGTTACTGCATGGCAAATACATACTTGGCTTGATTTTTGTCTCCCCATCTACAGAAAAATAAGAGTTCTATTTTCTTAGCAATTTATTCACCTAAACTTTCGTTTGTTATAGACCTGTGATGAAGACTTATGCCCTGACAGTGCAAAGGCATCCATCTTTGCCTCTGTACAGAGCCACGTCATGCAGCGCACGATGCGCTACCCTGCGAAGACAAAGTAGCTGCCTGTGCTACTTCTGGAGGTTCCAGGCTGGGCTGCGAGGACGCTGCCCCGTCAGGAGAGGCCGTGTTAGCTGAGGCGACTGCAGCGCCACCCCCCACCTTCGCTTTAATATAAAAGCGGGCAGCAAGCGGTGCTCTGCCTCTTTGCCAGGCTTGCGCTCTTGTCGATCGGTCGTGTTTCGGTTGTGCTATATTTGTGTTATGTCATTTTCTATTTTTGTAATTTGTAAAATTAATTTCTTGTGCCAATAAATGATAATTGCGAGTTGTCTAAATCATTTTTTTTTATAAGTTTTGAAAGAGGTTTCTAACAGTACATATAAAGTTTTGACAAAAATCATTGACGGCACTTGTAAATAATTTCATAACATTTCTATAGACATCCGTCGTCTAGTGTACCTGGGACCACGGACATTGCAAACTGTTCGAAACGTCACAAATTAAAACGAAAAAAATTCTCACTTCAGTGATTAAAACAATGTTTAATACACGCGATAAAATCAGTTTAAAATGTAAAATTTCAATGTTTAGTTTTTGCGAAAACCTCAGAAATTCTAAAATTCCCCTGCATTGAGAACGGGTAACCTTATCTGCTTACCTTTTAAATGGTACACTGGCGTCCCAACCGTTGTATCTTCCCTCACGCTGAACTGTGACATATCTCCAGCTTGCGGGACAAAGTGTGGTGCTCTGTTGATCACCTGGCCCAGACATGATTGCAGGATAGAGAGAAGTAGCAGGATGATGAGAGGGCTGGGTTCCGTAAAGATCGTCGCGACATTCCGACGCTGGAAGATTATTTCTGCCATCTGGAATGGGATTAGGTAGATTTAAATTTACGTCAAAGCTAACTACATCTATTGCATCTTAGCCTCTCATCTGATCCATTTGGTTTCCAATTAAGTCACCGAACAGCACACGGGAACTCAATATGTGCTTGGCGGCGCAACTTTGTATGCCTAAGAACACCTGACACTTGATTGCCACCACCACTTGATGCGCTACCTGAATGGGTGTTCCCCTGTAGTTACAATCTGAGTGTCTTCAAATCACGAATGAATCGGTTCCTTCTAGGCAAGCGTGCTCCATCGTAGACCGCGTCATCGCTTAACATCAGGCGAGTTGGCGGTCTAACGCGAGCTTATATCTAACAAAAAAAAAACACCCAGGGGTCATTGTAGTGGTGCTTTTTGGTTAGGGTATTAGTAACATGAAACGAAATGTAACAGGCTGACCCAGCGGCTCAACAATACAGGGCAACACATTCTGCAGCTCGACCCGAGTTTTTATATGGCAATCCAACTTTATTGCTATTCTTCAATTAGCTGTGGAGTGGCAGAGACAAATCGTAAGATGAAGGCCGGTATGTCGGCAAGCTTGATCAGGTTAGACGCGGCGACAAGCTGGGATCCCGCGCGCCGAAGCGGTCGGTTGGACTCGGCGGCAAGGCCCGTGATTGTCCCATCTGTCGGTTGGTCTCGGCTGCAAGGCCCATGATTGGCCCATTTCAAAATTCAAGATAGGAGGTCTGAATTCGCATCGCAAGCGCCAACTGCGAGGAGTTGCAGAATTAGAACGGCGTCTCGGAGAGAAGCTTTCCGGGGTCTTCACGGAGACTTTCGCTCCAGCCACCAACTTGGACGGACGTCGGTCTGGGAGTCCAGGGCCTCCTGAGGGCCACACTCTGGGAGATCTGCAGAAGCTTTCCGGGGTCGAGCGGGCGAAGAGTGCAGCTCAGCGGTAACCGCACGGGAAGGCATCTCAGCAGTCACCGCCCGGAAGACTTCAGGAACCGAGCCTCGAATCGGGTCAGTGTCGTAGGGCTCCATAGGCAGGTCAATAGCTAGGTTATTAGGGATTAGATTAGGTGTTAATCGTAAGCTTAAGACAATATATTATATGGTTTTGGAAGTTTGGTGTATAACTTCGTTGGGGTCACTTGCTAGTTCCCTTTGTAAGCTGATGTCACAGGTTAGATACAGACACACAGAGGCCGCAGAACCCACGCCCCCTCTCAGTGCTAGCCGTGGCCAGCTTTATTAGGCGAGTTCAGTAAATTTAGCGGCTTCAGAGGCCGCAGTAATGGGTTTCCTTGGGGCTAGGTAGCCTAGATGGTAGCGATAAAAGCCCTTTTGAAATAGGAGTGTGACACCATGTGTGAGGTTTCGGAACAAGGGTGCTTGCAGACGAGCGTGACTCAATTCCTCAACTTAGTATTTACTTAGTTCATTGAAGAAAAAATGTTTTAGCAAATTATGTTTTCTTAGTGCAGTGTACGTCCTATGGCTGAAATGATGATAAAGATGGTGTTTTATTAGAAGTAATGCTATCATATTAAAAAGTAAGTAAGTCTGAAGAGCTTCATTTGAGCATTTTAGAAACATGATATCTAAAATGTTTTAATGTTTATCGGGACTTATCGCGCAGTATTTTATATAAGTAGGTAAAATATCTAAAATTCCGGAAATTTGGCAATTCATGAGTGAATCGCTTTCTTCTAGGCTTATATATCTTCTAGACTAGGCAGATATCGCTTACATCAGGCGAGATGGCAGTCAACCTAGCAAGCAAGCAGGCAGGCAAGCATATTACTTTTTCTACGATATTACCTACGAGTACTTAGTAAAAAAAAGAGTTGGAAGTAATTTGGCATGCATGTCGAATGAGCAAGCCATACTTACCTACCTAGTACTGTTAATGATAAAAATACGCTATCAGTATTTTGTAGGTAGGTACTTATTTATATTTATTTTTGTTCCTGACTTCTATTACTTCCATAACCGCGTAGGTATCTAAAAAAATATAACAATTGCAAGGCCTTATAATCGTAATTACCTACATTCTCTCTCTAAATAACTTTAAACTATACATAGCTATGGATAGCATGATAATTAGTTACATAATCTAACCATTACTTAATATTTACTTAGCATAAAGGTAATGACTTACGAGTTATTTAGGAAATAATGTACTTCTGCTTATTATGCATAACGAAAATAACTGTAACCATGCTGCATTGAAATCAAAACCCATTGCAATTCTGAGTAGCCGAACCGGTTTCAACTAAAAGTATTAACATAGAACACATACAAATAATAGCAGTAAGCAAAGCAGTACAAATATTCGACGCGTTATATACTTACGTAGATATCGGGAGCTCCTTCCACAACCTTACCACGGTAAATATCCCGTAAATAATCATATAACTTTAATGAACAACCGTGATAGTTTAAAACAGTGTTTATACTTACGTAGGTACCAAATTCCACATGAATATAAATTTCGAAATTCAATGGGTTTTTTATGGAGGCTGGCATTGTCCCACGAACCGGAAGACGCAGCGTAGGTAGGCCACTAGATGGACCGACGACATCGTGAGAGTCGCGGGCATCCAGTGGATGCAGATGGCAGGTTGTCGTTCAGTGTGGAGGTTAAAGGGGGAGGCCTATGTTCAGCAGTGGACGTCTTATGGCTGATGATGATGATGATTGTCCCAAATCGTTATTTTTTTCAAAGTCGCTATGCACAATAAAACTTGTTTATTTGAATGGGAGGTTTTTCAAAGGGAAATTTAAAATTTACACAACACAACACAAATGAGTAGGTAAATAAGTGTGTCTTGCCTAGCCATGTTATAAAATGTATCCTCTTCCTTGTATTGTAAGTTTCATTGAACAAATGCGAAAAAAATTAAACCATGTCTCGTCAGCGTCTCTATCGATGGTTGCTGAACTATGTTCCTCGAGCTGTCAGAAAACTTCCCAATAGACGAACTAAATTTTTTAGATAACGTAATGTAAATGGTATTAAATATATTCTCAAGTCAAAGTCATCTATACTTCTATACTAATATTATAAAGAGGAAAGATTTGATTGTTTGTTTGCATTGAATAGGCTCCGAAACTACTGAACCGATTTGAAACATAATTTCACTGTTGGGAAGCTACACTATCCTAGGTGACGTAGGCTATATATTTTGTAGCGAGGCCGATAGCCGAGCTTACACCCGTGCGAAGCCGGGACGGTCGGCTAGTTTATAAACATATGTTTACAGATCAAGCACATTAACCAATTAGGAAGTGTATATAAATAATAAACAAAATTTTAAAAGTAATAAAAAGGAAATAATCTTGAAATTTGCAATCAAACTTAAAAAATGTGATAAAAACAATGTCTCCTAGTATAATAAAATCTTTTAGCGTGAGTTTTTATATCGACTTCTTACTAAAGAAACTAGTACTAAAGGAACCCGTATGGAATTGGATACGTATTGTGCGTGTCAATCGTTCTTCGCCCACCGTTTAACTTTTACATTTTATTCAACGATCATAAACTTATAAATGTGAATAGGTATACTTAGATTTTTCATTGTTGACAGGCTAGGCTTATTACTGCGGTTAACCCTGTATTAAACTATTTAATTCAAGACTAAACGCCATCGCATTTTGTAATCCTACTAATATTATAAAAGCGAAAGTTTGTGTGTGAGTGTGTGTGTGTGAGTGTGTATGTATGTTTGTTGCTCCTTCACGCTGAAACGGCTGAACGGATTTGAATAAAATTTGGTATGGAGGTAGCTTATATCTTGGAATAACACATAGGCTTAACTTTTTATCCCGAAAAAATATTTCGTTCCTGTAGGATAACTTCAATTAATCAACTTCGTAAGTTTTAGACGGATTTCGATGAAATTTGATATGAAAGTAGTTTATCCTAGCATTATCACATAGCATAGGTACTTTATATCCCGAAAAAATAAAAGATTCCTGTAGGATAATTTCAATCAAAACTCCGTTACTGTTTAACGGATTTCGATGAAATTTTGTACGGAGGCTTTTTATGTTCTGGATTAACACATGGGCTATTTAATACTACTAACTACTTTTTATTGAGATTATTCAAGGACTATAGTAGATATAGACTACTTTATATCCCAAAAGAAAAGACTATTCCTGTAGGATACCGTAACCAATGACAGCTGGGTAAAATTCAGTGTAACTTTATACTAACCATATTTTTTTTTTAACTTTTCTTCTATGTTTTTCCACGGGAACTACTAAATGATCTGAATGATGATGAATGATAAATGAAATGATGATCTAAAGATAAGCAATGGTCCATATTAAAATACACAATACTTTTGACCCCGTAACAAATTATGGTTCCCGGTTCCCGTGGAAAAACATAGAAGAAAAGTAAAAAAAAAAAACTTTCGATGTAGTTAGTAGTAGTTTTCTGGGCGGCAAGCGGCCTGCGAGTTCGAGTGTAAAGAAAGCGTGACGTACAAACAAGTAAAAAAAACTTTCGATACCGCACGGTTCGAGTATCAAGAAAAGGTGACGTACAAACAAGTAAAAAAAAACTTTCGATATCGCGCGGTTCGCTGGGCCGCAAGCGGACCGCGAGTTCGAGTGTCAAGAAAAGGTGACGTACAAACAAGTAAAAAAAAAACTTTCGATATCGCACGGTTCGCTGGGCCGCAAGCGGCCCGCGAATTCAAGTGTCAAGAAAAGGTGAGGTACAATCAAGTAAAAAAAAAACTTTCGATATCGCGCGGTTCGCTGGGCCGCAAGCGGCCCGCGAGTTCGAGTGTCAAGAAAAGGTGACGTACAAACAAGTAAAAAAAAAAACTTTCGATATCGCACGGTTCGCTGGGCCGCAAACGGCCCGCGAGTTCGAGTTTCAAAATAAGGTGACATACAAACAAGTTAAAAAAAACTTTCGATATCGCGCGGTTCGCTGGGCCGCAAGCGGCCCGCGAGTTCGAGTGTCAAGGGAAGATGACGTAGAAACAAGTAAAAAAAAAAACTTTCAACGTTGCGCGGTTGGCTGGGCCGCAAGCGGCCCGCGAGTTCGAGTGTCAAGAAAAGGTGACGAACAAACAATAAAAAAAAAAACTTTCGATATCGCGTGATTCGCTGGGCCGCAAGCGGCCCGCGAGTTCGAGTGTCAAGGGAAGATGACGTACAAACAAGTAAAAATAAATTACTTGCGACGTCGCGCGGTTTGCTGGGCCGCAAGCGGCCCGCGAGTTCGAGTGTTAAGAAAAGGTGATGTACAAACAAGCAAAAAAAAAACTTTACATATCGCGCGGTTCGCTGGGCCTGAAGCGGCCCACGAGTTCGAATATCAAGAAAAGGTGACATATGAAGTAAAAAAAAAAACTTTCGATGTCGCGCGGTTCGCTGGGCCGCAAGCAGCTCGCGAGTTCGAGTGTCAAGGAAAGGTGGCGTAAAAACAAGTAAAAAAAAACAGAGATAACTAGCACTGAGACCCAAAGCATGTAAATATTTAATAAAATTCACCATTTAAACATCTGCCAGGCCGGGATCAAACCAGAAACCTCCTGCTCATAAGGCACATGGGTTAGTACTTAGCCATACCGGTCGTCAATAGCCAGGCTGAAATATTTATATCGTCCTAAAATATAAGTACCTACTTTGTAGAGAATTCGATTATATTTCTCTCAAACAACGCGGGCGAAGCCGCGGGCGGAAGCTAGTATTACATATTATATATTATATTCTGCTGAAGTTGTGTGTAAAAAAAAAGTTTCCATCTTGAAAGATTTGTATTAAGTATGAGTTGAGCTACTATTACAATTTGTACTGCGCTGTATAAGGCCGGTTGCACAATATACAACTAGTGTCGTGTTTGCGGCCGTCGTGGTCACTGGACCTATTTAAGGTGTGGATAGACTTGCGGGGTTTTAGCGGAAATCAGTGGATAGAGTAGGTACTACTCTAATTACATATTTTTTTTAATTACTACATCTGGTGGATATGTCTGGACTCTATAAGTAGGTACTATTTAATTTTCTTTATTGTAATAAGATATGTTCTAATATAAATAGTAATTAGGGTAGGTGCTCGAATGGAGACCACGGACCGGTAAACGCAGCGTAGGACGTCCTACCACAAGATCGACATACTACCTAAAAGAGAACGCCGGATGCAGGCCGCTTCCAAACGGTCCTTTTTGAGATCGATGGGGGAGGCCTATGTCCAGCAATGGACGTCCTATGGCTGAAATGATGATGTTTATAGATTGAATAAACCTTACCTATATGTAAGTTTATATTTACTAAGGATTCATATACTGATCGTTATTGTTCTTTTCAATCCTAGAGATAGTAGGTGCAAAATAGCTAGTACTCTCTGCTATAGTATATAGGTACTTAGGTACTGATTATATTCAACCTACTTCAAAAAAGGAGGTTCTCAATACGACTCTAATTTTGATAATGTGTACGTTACACGATATCTTTTTTTTTAATTCATCGTCATTATTTTCAGCCTATCACGTTCCCACTGCTAGGACACATTAGGCCTTCTCACAAAGCCGGCCCAGGTATGCCCAGGTATGCTGGCCCATGGCTATATTTTGCGTGTCGTACACCCTTTGCTATGCCGTCACCACCTGTACAACTTTATAAGGTATCTTGAGGGTGGTACAATTTAAATATGAAGAAAATATTCCATGACTAAGGGTGGAAATATAAGGAATTTATTCAGTTTATTAAATTTACATTTCCATTGATTTTTTTATAATATACTATAATAAAAACTAATCTGTTATCAGTTTAAACAACAGATAATTTTATCTTTACTACCGTTGAATAGTTCCATAGGCTCTGCATTTTGCATCAACCGTTCTTTCATAAACGCCATTCTAGATGAACGTTTGGAAACTATTACGTCAGAGTGGTCTCGAGAACTCATTGTGTTGCAACTTTATCTTTCTATTGTCTTGTTATTTGGCACATGCTTCTTAAAATATATTTTGTAGTCCACGAAATCCTAATTCTAAAACTATTAATCTACCTTATCAAAACCTTTATTTATTTATTTATTTATTTATAGACAAAAAATATGTATCCTATAGCTATTACAGCAAGGTTTTAGAAGTTCTGTCCCGTTACCTATCGACCAAGTTATCTTTGGAGTTACTCGAAGGACGGAACTAACATTTTCCATGGGAAACTCATTCAGAAAGGTAGTTTTGTACGATGGTGGCTCCTTCATACGACTTAACAGAGAAATTGGTTATTTTGTAGGCTCGGGCGACGAGCTATATATACCTACCTCATACCGTGTTAAACACGGCAGGTGTCTTTCCAAAATTAAAAAGAAAAGCGTTCTCCTACTGGTACACACAAAGTACTGTTGTTCATAACACCTTGTGAAGTTTAGCAAGTTTCACTCAGCATTCTTCAGTTAGTAGTTTGTACGGTAGCTATCATAGTACCTAATAAATCCGAGAAACTACATTTTTGACAGGCTTGCGTTTGTCCACATCATGGTTAGGCAAAGACGTGGACTAGGAATTAGAATGGAGCTTGTTTGCCTAGAATGAACTTGTTTATTCTTGCTTTGAAGACATACTGTACCTACTATTCTGGCAGCACAGACTTCGACAGAAAAATCAGGGTACAGTGTGTATAAAAAGTACAATCCGTGACTTATTCATGAGTCATGACTCTATGACAAAACGTACAGTTTTTGAAGTTGTTCATAAGTTCCGCCAACATGTTCTACATCTGGATACCTACTAGGGTTCGTAAAATTCAGAGGCAGGGTTAAATCAATTAATCCTAACTAATATTACAAAAAGCGAAAGTGACTCTGTCTCCTGTCTGTATGTTCACTTTTCAAGAATAAACGGCTAAGCCGATCTTACCGAAATTTGGCACAAAAATAGTGTGCATCATGAAAATGGAGATAGAGGACTATTCCTCCCAGAAATGCGGAAAAACTGGAAAATCGTAACACAGCGGAATTGAGCTAGTACTCTTACAAATAGATAGAAGATACCTTCGTATAATATTTTTATCTATAATAACATTATTTTCTACATTTTATCGCCAATCGATTTCATCGTAATCATCACGCACAGTTTTATTAAATTATGCAATTGATTCGCGATATGCCACGCCAGCTACCACATCATCGCCGAGCCACGCGACAAGCTCTGCCGAATCACCTATTACTAATTGCAAGTAAGTAGGTACAACAATAATTACCGTACCTCAGCAATTTGATATACCTACCTCACTAGTCAAGGGCGCCATGTTGCCGTAATTTGCGAAATGTCATTTCAATATTTACCTTATGTTTATGTTATATAGAAAACTATTTGCTAGGTATTGTAACCTACATTTGCAGTGCATAAAGCAAATGCTATTATGATTGTTGAACAAGGATTATATTTAGGTTATATATTTTTTGCCATATGTGGCAAACAAGCAGTCGGGCTGCCTGATGGTAAGCAGTCACCGTCGCCTATGGATATTTGTAATACCAGCCAGAGGTATCACAAATACGTTGCCGACCCTTTAATATGATCCCCTTTGTATTATGTGACCCGGCTACCTATGTCCTAAAACTGCGACCAGAACCACCGGAGGTTGGACAGCAGCGTCCTATTAGTATACGGTGAACGTACTGCGATCCTCAAGCCGCCTGCCAAGCGTGGGAATTATAGCAACACCCCACTCTAGGAGAGGGGAGGCTTTTGTTCAGCAGTGGATGTTAACTGGCTGATGATGTGATATTATGATGCTACGAAGAATCCAAATGAACTGATATCTTAGGATTCCTAAATTAAAGGGCAATTTTATATGGCATAGATAGCAAACAAGCAGACGGGTCGCCTGATGGTAAGCAATCACCGTCGCCTATGGATACCTGCAACACCAGGGGCATCACATATACGTTGCCGACCCTTAAAGACTCTATTAACAGCCCTTTTGAAGAACCCCGTATTGAAGTTACTCGGAAATGCCGCAGGAAGGAGCTCATTCCACAAATTGCAAATGTAAGGCAAAAAGGAACGCGTAAAAGGCACAGTGTGCGATTTCCACCGATCTAATATGTAGAAATCGCACACTGTCGCGATTGATAATTAGGGAGAAATTACAAAATTAGATTCTCCATATCATACTCAACAACTTTAATTCCTTGATTTTATCGTCGTCGTTGACAAGAAGACCTTTAACATTAGTGTGGATAAAAAGAGACATCATAGGATGAAAATGGAACAACCCTATTTATACTGATTAAAAGTAGACATGCAGTTTATGGTAGGTAGGTATGTACGTATAACTGATGACCGATGGGGAAGAAAGGTTCTAGAGTGGAGACCACGAACCGGAAGACGCAGCGTGGGTACGCCTCCCACTAGATGGACCGACGACATTTTAAGAGTCGCGGGCATCCAGTGGATGCAGATGGCAGGATGTCGAGGGGGAGGCCTATGTTCAGCAGTGGACGTCTTCTAGCTGATGATGATGGTAATGATGAGGTAGGTATGCATTAAAGCAATGGGAAAGTAGTAGACGAGCCCGGAAAAGATGTCATGCTGAAGAGGAGATCTACACTCAGCAATGGCTGGAAAATGGTTTATGATGATAATGAAGTTCTCATTAACACTGACGGTGAACCTAAGTACGGTGACAATAATTAAAATAAAGTTAAATGATTATTTATTTGTCTTCCCGTGAACATGGTGCATGTAACTGCGCCGAAATATCGGGAGTTCCTTCCACAACCTTACCACGGTAAATATCCCGTAAATAATCATTTAACTTTAGTGAACAACCGTGATAGTTTAAAACAGTGTTTAATAATTAAAATACCTTAATCAACCAGCATTGCCGTAATTTAATGTATTTTCATCTGTATACAATACCACAACACACAATCAGTTATTATTCCATCGACCTGGTTAGTATTCAAGTCGATTGTCGTACAAATCGTCCGGTGTACCACATTCTAGGTTAAATTGTGTTTAGCATCGAAACAAAGCCTTACTAGAGGCAGGATGTCATTGAACTGATCACAATGGCTCGTGGGAATTGTGATAATTGTGCTGAGTGGGTCGACCCAGCGAAGATTACAAGTTACAACACTTGTCTTGTCGGTTAGAGGGTTTCTTAGCCCGACAAGGAAACCTTATAAATTCATTATGTCCACCCGTTTGTCTGTCTGTCCGTCCGTCCGAATTTTTTGAACCTTCTAACTTCTATATTTATATCAAAGTTTCATGCATTATCTTAGTAATTATAAAAGCTGGAAGGATTAAAAAAAATCAGACTGACGGACAGACAGACAGATGGACGGATAGAACGAATTTATAAGGGTTCATTGTCAGGCTACGGAACCTTAAAAAGGACTTCAGTGGGGCAGTCGTCGTCAGAACTAATCAAACACGAGACTGCTCCTTGCGGGAAGTTTTCCTTGACTGCCTGCCGTTTCCATCATCAGGGCAGCGCTTGGTCGACCATATTTGATTTTCATTGGAACTATTACATGTATCAAGTTATAAATCGATTAACGGCAAGTGGGTGAAATTCAACAAATGGAATTCATCCCCTAATTTTTCACCCTTGGAAACGGAATACTATATCAAATTCTTCAAATATAAATTGGACCATCTTTGAGAAACAACCTATTAAAAAAAACTTTAAAATTGGTTCACAATCAGCAAAGATATCGCGTGACATACACACAAAAAAAATCGAATTAGGAATCTCCTCCTTTTTTCAAGTCGGTTAAATCACGTCTGCAAACCTGCTAAAATCAAACTTTGGATTCCACCTCACCATAGTTTGTTTCTACTATGATTAAATTGCGTCAAAAAAAATCATGTCCATTTTGATCGACGCATTTTTTTACCATATTTGTTTTTCTCTTTTTACCATATTTGTTTTTCTCTTTTTACCATATTTGTTTTTTTACTTTCTAAAGAACTTTAGTTTGAATTGCTGCTCATGATCAATTGGTTAAAGCAAAATGTATTTTATTTTTATATTCACTATCTGAACACACGTAATAATCTTCTTCTGATCAGTTAACAAAACAATAAAAATGTATTACAAAACCTATTTCACGTTTCACTAACTGACCACACTAGATCCGTGTGACCATTTGGTGACGAAGCCTACCATAATAAGTGAAAATGAAGCAGGTAGAACGCGCTGGCCCAGAAGAAAATTCTTGAGTTATTTATTGGAAAGAAAGAAAAATAAAACCGGCCAGAGTCGGACTCGGAGTCGGAGTCGGACTCGCGCACGAATGGTTCCGAACCATTATCTATAAAAACGGCAAAAAAAATCATGTTTGTTGTATGGGAGCCCCCCTTAAATATTTGTTTTATTTTAATTTAACTATTTATTTTTAAAGTAAATATATATCTATATATTCTGTGATTATTTCAAGCGTCTACCTGTTACCGTTATCAATATCGAGCAAAAACGAGCAAATAATCACGTTTGTTGGGAACATGTATGGGAGCTTCCTTAAATATTTATTTTATTCTGTTTTTTAGTATTTTTTGTTATAGTGGCAACAGAAATACATCATCTGTGAAAATTTCAACTGTCTAACTATCTTGGTTCATGAGATACAGCCTGGTGACAGACGGACAGACAGACAGATGGACAGCGGAGTGTTAGTAATAGGGTCCCGTGTGGGTACGTAACCCTAAAAACTAGTTTTCAAGTAAAAGAAAACTTGTAAAATATGGACAGCAGGCCCGCATTGGTATACCGTAAGTTTTTCTGCAGGGGGAAACGAGAATCTCAGTCTCGTAATGACGCTAACATGTTAGGAAAATGTGATGAATTAGAGAGAACCTACCTGGTAACTATGGATGTAATAAAGTAGACATTGATACAATTTAGAAGTTTTTTTTTATGACAGAGTAATTTTATTGTCTATTTCCTGTTTTGTGATTTTAGAAAACTAGTCACATCGTTATAGGATCTTTAAAAAAAAACACCATTGCTTACAAACACAGTTTTTGCCGCCAACGTAGAAAAAAACATTAATCGCTTCACTGTATTATTACACAAAATTTGTGTTTTCGAGTTTTAACGTGTAATGAGCGGCTTAATCATACTTGTGATTCCCGTATCATAATATAAGTATAATGTGTAATGATGTTCAGTTATCATTTGTTATATAGGTAGGTGTTCGCGAACATGCTCGAGAGTAGCCAAGTGATATAATGTGATGAAAAATGTATTTTCGTTGTTTCCAAAATTCTATAGAAGTCGTAGTAAAGTTTCCACTACATTAATGAGACATACTATCCTTGACAAAATACATAAGACGATGTGGAATGGCTATAATGGCTTTAGCCAACATAGGCGAAAAAAATAAATAAAAATAATTTTATTCGATTTTCAAAAGAGGATCTAATTTGCTAAAGTCGTGGGATTTGATTTACAAATGACAACTCCAAGGGCCTGTTACAAACACTCCACTATTTATTTTAATGTCATATAGTCAACTTGTGTGTGCGCCTATATTTTATTTTAAAAAGTTGGAAAACGTACGATACCTACCTATATAAATACAGTACAAGATTATGCAAGGCTTATTGTTTAGAACGATATCTTTCTTATAAATAATTGACAACGTAGGTATGTAACAGACCTTTTGCGTTTGGCCACCAACTCGCCTGTTGGTAATGTGACGATGTGGTCGAAGATGAAGCACGCAGACTTATATACCTATTCACTCTTGCCTTAAAATGGACCTATTACAAGGAAGCCGGCAGGTTGTTCCATAATACCTATCTATCTATGGTTATGTTTCATAATTAGGTAGGTACATACTTACTTAATAATACCTATCTATCTATCTATGGTTATGTTTCATAATTAGGTAGTATATTTACTTATATAATTGTAATACATTATTGAATCTGCCAAAGGTTCTCAATGTAAAGAAATAAACTTAAAAAAACCATCACAAAAACAATATACCAGAAGTTGCGCTAACCTACTTCCTTGTCAGTTTTATGAACATTATGACTGAACCTACATTTATTGCGTCTTTAGTATTTTATTCAGTAAATCTGCGCATGACTACCTTGATTTGTCACTAAAATATTTCAAAATATCTTAACCTTGATGACTAACAATCATGTTATGCAAAGAAAGTCCGGTGTGAATAGACCTTTACCCTAACTGTCATTTTACAGTTACATCTACATTCTACACCCACCTTTATAGTATATCCTTATGAGTATATAAATCACAAAGCACTGCACAAGTAAACACTACACTTATTACAACACATAATTACACTTAAAAGTTATTATTTTTATACACAATTACGCTAAAAACACAACATACTTTGATCTTAAGAAGTCACGGACTCAGTTTGAATCGAGCTGTCAAAAAGTTGCACCACCGGTATGGTATTAAAACTTGTACTTCTAGCTTTATCACGCAACTCTTTCTTCAATACGTGTGAAAGAGACGAGTGTATTTCATCAGCTTAGAGTTGGAGGCTTAGCAGATAGAGCCTTTTTGCACAGGTAAAAGTAACGGGGTATTTCTTGAGATGCGTGAGATGAGATAGCGCGTCAGAGGTCAATAGTGATAGAAAGAGATGGTGTACACTGGGTCACGATTCTAAAGGGCGGAACTGGAGGAACTGCATTAAGGTTATTGGAGGGAAAAGGACATGAAGGGACACAAAAAGGACAATTGAATGGCGAGATCTGACGATCTCAAAATACGCCATTATACTTATTATTATTGGTACCATAAAAATACGATAAATCAGAATAATTCTCAATGTAAAAAACCGACTTCATCAGAACTGGACCAAATTGAAATGAGACCAAATGGGATGCACCAGCTTTCAAATAAAAATATAATCGGTTTACCCAGTCAAAAATTCTGTGGTAAAAAAACAGTTGAATTGATAACCTCCTCCTATTTGGAAGTCGGTTAAAAATAACCTTTTTTTATGGAAATGAAGTAGGAAAACAACTAAAGGGAAAGTAATTAAATAATCTACTCCAAAAAGTTCAGCAACTTGTGGTCTGAAATTAAGTTTGGTCAACTTAAAAGTTAATTTATTTTGTAGCTCGCAAATTAAATCGATAAGCTGCAATTTTTAACAGGTCAGACGATTTAAATTATTTTTTATATCAATCTGGAAACACTTGCAGTAACCGAACTGAGTCGGATGACTCTAAAACTATATTATAAAATAAACAGCCAACATATTAGAACAGCCTAAATATTACAACGTAGAAAAAAAAAATGCCTTTTAAATCAAATAAATTTGCTGACACTACCAAGGACACTGTTTTAAACTATCACGGTTGTTCACTAAAGTTATATGATTATTTACGGATATTTACCGTGGTAAGGTTGTGGAAGGAGCTCCTTTTTTTTTTTTCTAATGTGACTTATTGCTGTTGGCCTTGCGGCCTCTACAGCTTGACCGGACTAGTTGGTGAACGCAGAGGGCGTTGGGCCAACATGATTTAGATTTTGGGCGACAAGCGCAAGGGCACCTCGGAGGTACGAGCCTCGGCTTGGACCGTCGCCGGGAATGGGGGATTAGACTTGCCCTGGCACCCCAGAAGGGGTGTGCCCTGGGGCCCTAGTAGGTTGTTGAACTGAATGATTATTTGGAGAGAATCTAACCGATCTTCTAACAGATCCTGGGGGTCTCCGATCCCGCCGGCGGGATCGTTGTGTGTGTGTGTGCCTGTGGTAACCGACGCCTATACCAAAAACTGAATATTTCCTGTTGCCAGGAGCAGTCGGATCGGGGAAGGAGCTCCCGATATTTCGGCGCAGTTACATGCACCATGTTCACGGGAAGACAATCGGGAGCTCCTTCCACAACCTTACCACGGTAAATATCCCGTAAATAATCATATAACTTTACTACCAAGGACGCTTGCTTCAAGGAGGAACATCTAGTGATCATACTATATTGTAGTAGGTAGGTACGTACCTATATTTGTCAATGATTAACTGAGTAGGTATAACTTTATCGAGATAAATAGAGCACAAATCTATGACTATATCATCTGTGTAGGTACTATTTATCATCTAAACGAATGTTTGTGTAGGTACGTTCAAGACCTTATATTATTCCTAAGCAAAAACATTACGCTATTTTAATTAGAATACCTATAAAAGTGTACAGTAGGTATCTAAGTAATTTACTGTCTACAAACTTGTAGAATGTACGCTTTGCCTGTTTCAAACGTGAAAAGGTCATTATCAAACAAAAATATAGTCACAATCGAATCGATTAAAACCCGTTTATTAACCTTGAACTTTTACACTAAATCAATAAATCTGCATTATCATTTTGTTTTGTAAAAACGCCATCTCGATTTGATGTAAATAATGGTATCTCCGATAGTTTCTTTGCAAGAGAAATACTTGCGTTGCGATTCGATTGCGCTAAGTTGAGCATGCGCAACAGGTATTCTGTTTGTCAATCAAGAAGTGTACTGCTTAAATCATAGATGTCGCTATTTTTAACGATGAGAAAACGTTCTGAAGCTTTTTAAAGTATTTGGACTTAGTTTAGAGGTATTTTTAGTTATGTTATAACTATGTGAGATACATTCATGAAGTAAGGCTGTATATATTAGCTTTTTCTAAACAATCAACTATCATTCGTCGCTTACCTCACTCTTTTACTATACTACTAAACCGATTAACGCAAAAGCTGTAAGCACAACATGCTTACACATTTCACGCATATACTAAGAATCTTGCAACGACACCAATGAATTAACTATTATGTAGTCCACCAAAGGGTGCCAAGGTCGTCTGCAGGGTGAGTTCGACTAAAGACATCAAGCCTAATATAGGCCTGATGCGTTCGAACCCGCCACGCACCTTACCAACTCTCTTTTATTTGTCTGATATCTGAGGTAGTAATCTAGACTAGATCTCATAGAGCATTGTTTTAAAAATGCTTGGAGAAGCTAGACGGGCACTGTATTAATCTATTTATTGAAATAAAATACATAATAATTACAACAAAATTATAATTTATATTATTTACATAGTGTCCACAATAGGTAATTAGAACACAAAAGTTAAGACGGTGGGACACTAGATATAATTATTACACAAACACAACAGTTTTTTGGGTACTTAATAACAGTTTTTCTAATCGTCTTCTACTGACTTTGTTTTATTCCTTTTTATTTCGACATACATCGGTACGTATGTTCGGAAACCAGTTACTGACATTTCAATCCTTTTCTTCCTATTTTCATCAGTTGTTTCAGCAGAATTTCTGCCGCCAAAACTTCTGTAGTGGCCGTTTGTTAGAGGCACGTACGTTTTACCCGCCACCCCCTCATTTTCAACAGTGGTTGTTTCCAACGTATTTTCTGTAGTAGTAGTAGAAATAATGTCATTTTTCAGTCTAATAATAAGAGTTTCGTGTTCGTCTTCTAAACTTGTTACAGATGTTCGTCTGATAGTTTCTGTAACAGGAAACTCAGTTGTCGTATCCATCAAGTTGAGATACTGATCTGGAACTTTCGCATCCTCAGCACCAAACTTAATTACCTCTGGAGGATTTGTTGGCCATAAATTACTTGTAAGTTCGGACCCTGCTGTGTTTGTGTCAAAGAACGGAATCATTGTTGTTACTTGCGGAAGAACAGGTGGTTCTGTTCTGACGTGAACTGGTATCACTCCAGAACTTCCATCGTGGAAGTCTTCCACTAATCCTGAAGATATTTCAAACGGCAAATCAGTTAAAGGTGTAACAGTACTACCATGTGTAGGAGTTGTTGGTGGTTCTGTTACAAAATCGTTTTTTTTCTTCATGTCTGTTTTATCTTCAGGTGAATAAACATTTACGTGGACAATCATTTTAGTAGCTTCGTTAAAGTTTGGCGCTTGAGTTGTTTTTTCACTATTCTTTACCTTTAATCCTTCTTCGAATTCATTTTTTTTCTCGACCAAGTACTTAGGTTTTTTATAGCGATAATAATTTCGTCTAACAGGTAAAGTAGATTTTTGTCTAAACTGAAAACGGACGGGCTTTGATGTTGTTAAATAAAATTTTTCCACAGGCGGTTGAGTTTGAATATCTTGAGATTTAAATTCAGAGTTTGACCTTGGTTTATAAGGAAACAGGTTTAGCATGACACTGAATGATTTTGGTTTCGCCGATGACGATTGAATACTATGTTCTGTTGAACTCTGTAATAAATCATCGACCTTGTTATCTACATCATCATTCTCGCATTTACCACTGGGACATGTTTTTTTGTAGGTTGGGATTCTCTTGAACATAGGAATAATTGGAGTCTTATTATCTGTGTAACTGAAAGCAGGCACAGGAGCAAATCGCCAAAGACCATCTGCTAGTAAATTTACATCTCCTGGACTATTTGGTTTGAAATTAAACAGAGGGTCTGATTGGTGGTTGGAATGAAATGATTCCACTTGATCAGAGTTTTGTTGCTGCATGTCCGAGCCTTGTGGTGGTTGGTCCTTATTGCGAAGTTGGTCTGCTATTGGTTCTACATATACTCCTGAGAAAGCTATAGAAGTATGAGCAAGTGAAGTTGGTGGTTTCGTGTAAACATCACCCATCTTCGCATTAATTGTTTTTTCCAGATATTTTATGACTTGTCTTATATTTTGTAATCTTTGAGCGTTTCGGTAATTATCCACCCAACTTCTAGAGCCATAAGTCTTACTAAATGGAAGTGGAGTTGGACTTCTGTACTCGAATATGAAAGGCCGTGGACTGGTTCTCCGTATTTTACCTAGCCTGTAAGTGTCTGTTTTAAGGATAGGCTTTATTGTGGATATTGATTTATTATAGAGTTTTCTATTAATTGGCCTACTTATATCAAGTAGTGGATCAACATAGTTACTTTCTTGTAATGCGTTTACAAGTAAAGGCATTCGTTCGAAATAATCTTGATCAAATCCTAAATAATTTCGGTCGAGTCTGTCTGCAAAGGGAATATCGTTTGCATTGTTTTTGGTGTTATTGATTCTTTTTCTTTGTACTGAACTCCATTCTACTGCAATCGCATACTCGTAGATTAGTAGAATTACCTGAAACAAATTGTATTACAAATCAGAATATACTTTACTAAAATCGTATCGTGTCATGATAATTATGACAATTATATAAACTGAACAATCATTAAGGAAATAATAAACAAAAAGACAAAATAACTAACAAAGATGTAATAGATATGTTTGAATAAGTTTACAAATTTATATCATAAAAATTGCTGTTTATGCTAAAATCATCCTCTTGATATTCTGGTTTGTCGTCAGTTTTGTGGTATCCCAAATAAAGTGGTTTTTTACTTCTAAATACTGTAGGGCTAGGTATAATTGACCTCCACGCAGGCATAAACTCATTAGTCAAATCTTGCCAGGTCAAATCTTGCGATTTCTTTTGTAGTAAAGTTTCATTATCGTTCCGAAATATCGAATTTTCGGGTGGTGTTGTAATTTCTGAGATTAAAAATTCTTCGTCATCAGTGTCGTCTCGATCTGGTAAACTTGATAGTTCTTTACCATTATGATTTCTTGTGTCATCGTTATTAAATTCAAAGTTATTGTTATTTGACTTATGCATCATTGTCAGGTTGACATGAAGATTTGGATTTTTTGTGAATTTTTTGAACCAGGTTTTGTTGTAATTTTTTGATGTAAGCAATGTTGTATTGGCAAAAAGTTTTGATGTGTTGGTATTGGTTTTATCATCGTATACTTTTTGTAAGATTGCTTTAGTCTTTTTGAGTTTTGACTTTAAAGAACTAAGATTTTTTCTTAAGAGAGTGTTAACATGATTTTCTATTAACAAATATATATCAGTTTTATTACTTTTATGAAATTCACTTATATTTTTTGGTTCGTATGATGGATTAGGTATGCTATGATGACTTTTGCTTAAAATTGGCGTTGTATTTAACTTATTGCTTAGAAAAGTCTCGATGCCATTTTTTACTAGGTGATAAATAGTTTCATCATCTTGTGAGTTAGTTGAATAACTGAAATATATTGGTTTCAACGTAACCAAATTAGAACTTTCCTCTAAATTAAATGGTAAGTCAACTTTATCGCTTTTTGGAACATTTTCATTGTGCACTTCATCTGAGCTGGCTGTTTTTGAATTAACCAAATCAAACGTTATCTGGTCTTCAGTTGTTGTTTTATCCTCATAAGTTGATGGCGTTGGTGTGTTGGTGACGTTATCAAACACCCTAACAAGTATCGTGTTTGTTTTACTTGTATGAGTTGGTTTTGTTTTGACTAAAGCTATTTTATTATCTACTACTTGCATGTCTAATATTGTAGACTTTTTCGCTGGTATTATCGATTTATTTCTTTTTTTATATCTTTTCGGTGATATAGTTCTTTTGTTGTAATTTTTTAACATAATATCGTTTACATAATTTGATTTTGTTGCCATATATTGTATTTTATTATTATTAATAATAGGCTTGTTCCTTAAAGTAGATGTATAGTAACTATAGTCGTCATATTCGATACCGTCAAAAATTGGTGCTAAAATATTTTTAAAATTTCTATTAGAAATTAATTCTGGGCGTCTGAATATCTGCTTTTTATCAATTATATTTTTATAATTGTCAACAAATGTTTTTTGTGACATCATTATTTGAGAATTATTTTTTGTTTTAATTGTAAATTGATCATCAGACATTGGCTGAATTTTATTATTAAAAGATAAATTATATGATTCAGTAACGTAGTCGGCTTCAGTAGTAAATGTGTTTCTAGATTTTTGAGGTTCGGAAGGATAAATACTAGTCGATTCCTCAGGTGGAGTAATCATTAGTAATTTAAATGGAATATGTGAAAACGTATTATGTAAATTGTTAACTTTAGTTGTTGTTTTATGTTCTCTGACTATTTCATTTTTTTCACAATCTAGTAAAGTCGTTTGATTATGATCTGATTCTGGTAATAAATTTTGTATGCTAGTGAGAATTTTTTGAAGGAGCTTTCCTAAATTCTGATGGCATTTACAACGAAGTTTGGTCTGTTTATGTGCATTTATTGTAGGAGCATTAGTTGATGTTATAGGATATATTGGAGGTTGGTAAGTGCCACCTTTTTTAAATCTAGTATACAAATTTGATTCCGTGTGTGATTCTTCTCTCTGAATAGGTCTACTAGATGGTATATAAACTTTCTCACTTATCATTTTATCTACATAATTGAACACTCTTTGGTAGTCTCTTATTTTGCGGATTTTAGTGTAATATTCAATATTTTTAGTAGGATCTCTGTAATAAACCACCGGTGAAGTTTTATATTCAATCGCATATAGCTTAGTAGATGGCATTTTAAGCCAATTTCGTGTAAAATAATTTTGTTCGTCACTCTCTTCTATATCTTCTTTGGTATCTTTTTTATCATAAAAAGGACTTGAACTTGATTGGTCATCCAGGAGTTTTTCAAGCACAGCATTTTTCTTGATAGCCTTGATAAGTAGCGGGAGTAATTTTAAAGTTGTCTTATCGATATTAGCTTTAGTAAGCTTCGGGTCAAATGAGGAATCTTCCGCTGTGTCGTTCATAAGACTGAGCCAACCAGATTTTAACAAGTTTTCTGAATTTGTTCCTGAATTCAAACTGAATTCGTAGACGAAGAATATCACCTGAAAAATATAAAAATATATTAGTTATCTGTTCAAGTTGTACAATGACTATAAAATGAAAACATTAAATTGATAATAAGACTGATATTTACATAACTCACAAAGGTTATTAGCCCATAACATGTATCTTTTTCTAACAGAACTAACTAGTAGACATTAAAACATTTAGAACATAAAAAAGTGCAGGAAAACTGGGAAACCTGGAAGCACAGCTAATGGTCTATAAATAGTTGAAATGAGATCACACAATCAGCAACACTTGCACATGTGATCTACGTATCGCTCTGCTTTACATACAGTTACTTTCTGCTTTCTTGCTCACACGCAGCGTGGCGCGGTGCGCGGGCGCAGGTGGCGTGACACAGACACACGCGGTACTCACAAGAAGTTTATGCACTAATGGCTGCGGCCCGCGGTTTCACCTGCTATTCTAAAGGAACTAAACATTTTACTCTTAAAAGCCCTCTCACATTTTTTGACGAAAAAAGCAACGAAAACTTGATTTTTGGCGTTCTGATTCTATCAAATAGAAAGAAATATAGTTTGTATTTTATTTTACGGTATAAATAGATCGGATCGGTATTTTTTATTGAAAATAACGGCTTCAAATTTTGAAAAAACTCATTATAACAATATCATTATATTACCTCCAATTTACAAAACGAGATTTTCGTAAAACTTTCGGAGGGTAGGTTTGAGAGTGGATTTTTATTTGTTGCTTATTTTTCGTTAAATTGACTGACATAAAATATACAATTTTAATGTTATGAATTAACTGTTTTATTTTCGTCTTGACAATTAAACCTTTATTTTTTCGTTTTATGCCACTAATCCAGATACCTAAAACGAACGATTGCATTTTGTAATACGGCTCTTAAGCACGCGCGATCTATAATCCCACAGGGCCACCAAGACACCAGCCTAGCCGAGCTGACCAAGTTTAACCGAGTTTGGGGTCTACTGCAAAGACATTGTATGCATTATGGTTCACTAGCGATAATGATGTATGTATATCCTTATTACATGTAAACCTCATTGGACCTCATTACTTTACTTTATTAATATTTTATTCGAAAATAGATAGACTATGAATTTTATTTTACACTGGCAAATTCACGAGAAGTGCGGGACCATAATCCCCTGAGGAGAAAAATAAATAAAAAAGTTGGAACATGGTTCAATACCAATTCAATACAAATGGGAAAATAGAACTAGTTTTTTTTAATAATTTGAGTGTCTGTCAACTGTCACTGTCAGTTGAAAGTGATTTTCCCTAGGGCTGAAATGTGTTACTTTCAACCCGCTCCTCAGGCAACTTCAGACCTACTTTCCGAGTATGAGTAATGAAAAATATTTTTACTGAACAATTTATTGCAGCTGCCAGAGCAAACAAGTGCTTGGAGAGAGCATGCCTAGTGTGAAGGTACTGAAGTTTTGATGGTGAGGATTTTCGATTCATTAGTATATTATCAACATGAAATATTGAAAATTTAGTCTAGAAGAAGAGGCACTACAATATAATTATCCTTTTGCGAGACATCTTTGTAATAGGGTAGATGACTGATGTTTATAATATCGTTGAAACCAATAGCTTTAATGAAAAATTTAAGTAAATATCATTGATTTAGGATGTCAAAATTTTTTTTTAGGTCTATGGTAAATATAATATGTTTATTGAAAAAGTGATATTTAAATAGGTTATTAATGTTCTGATACATAGGTAAGCTTTTAAAGTTTTCAGTAAAGTTTTCAGTTCACGCTTCTGTGTGCCATAACTGTCAGAATATAATTTATATGGCGTACAGGGATGTGACGTCATAATTTGCTGTTTCGCGCTCTCTGTCTAGCATGATATTGAAATGCTTATAAGTTGGTTATTTTTGATCAGATTTTCATTTTGTTTTCATTAATCAGCTATATTTATGGGCTACATTTTAATAGGATAATATATTTAAACAAGCCTATTTCAACTACTAAAAAAGATCTAATAAATAAATATCTGGGACATTATTGTACACATGGTCATCTGACCCCAAACTAAGCAAAGCTTGTAATATGGCTACCATAGACTGATATACATAATATATATATTTTTAAATACATACTTAAATAGATAATAACACCCAGACATAGAACAAACACAAATGTTCATCATACAAATGTTTGTCATAGATTGAAATCGAACCCACGCCCCCAAGCGCAGAATGCAGGTACACTACCAACTAAGCTAACGGGGCTGTCTCCTCAATCTCTTACAAGACTCCCGACCCATTCGTAATTTTTTAGATATAGAATCTATTCTACTGTATTTAAATATACACAAAAAAATATTCAATATCGTTTAGTTATTATTACGTAGCTGGTAGCCTGTGAAACACATTGAACCAGCAGTTTTTTTAACTATGATGTTAGCCGGTTCTGAAATGGTCACTGTGCTTTTACACCGATTATAAATAATAACAGCCGCTCCGTAGTGTTTCTACCAACCATGTTATTAACTACCTTCTTTTTCATTAAAAAAACTTCATTCCAACTTGCCGGAAGCGAATGATAATTGATAATCGTGTGTCAAAACAATTACATTGACCGGTGTTTAGTAAACAACCAACAGAATAACTCAAACAATGCACGCCATTTATAAACATTTGGTGGAGAAATTGTACGTCAGAGTGAACAATGGAAGAGTTATTGAATGTAACAAACATGTACGAACAATAACATGTCGCATAAGCAAGAGTTTAAATGTCTTGTTCTGAGATTTGTAAAATAATTTATAACATCACCTATATGACCTCTCTTTGTAGATATCTAACTAATACTTATCAATTTAAAAAACTGATTTAAAAATTAGTGAATATACGCAGTTTTTTTTTTTTTTTTTTTATATATTTAATAGATCTACGTTTGGCCACTAATTCGTCTGATGGTAAGCGTTATCCAGTTAAAAACCAAAAAAACATGATATAATAACCAAATTACCATGCCCCACGTATGGGACCAATCTGAAAGTATAAAATAAATAATAAAAAAATATTTAAAAAAAAAACTAAATCAGTTTATACATTTGAATGACGGAGATTTCGAAATCGAAAATCGAAAAAAGAACCCCCTCTTTTTAAGTCGGTAAAAAAATAGCCACTGAAGTAGTACCATATGTGTTTATTACACATATGCTAACCTAACCTAACATTTCTCAATATTGATGAGTATTGAGAAACGTGCTATGAAGCTCATCTGAACAAATCCCTAGTTCAAACTAAGCTTCTTAATCTTGAACATCGGCGAAAAGTTGCTAATCGATACTTTTTAGTATTAAAAAACTGTTTTAATAATGAATTTCTAGTGTAATTCCGCTTCTACGTCGCTTCAAGTACAATAAGGAATATGTGATAAACATTTGTTGATAATGTTAATTTTATTGAGTTTAATTTTGCCTAACCTGATATAAAATATTAATTACATAAATTGAAAATTAACATTATCTATATCTATATCTATACATATAATAAAAACGTAGAGATAAAAAAATCTGTAATTGCGAGATAACAAAAAAAAAATCACACAGGGCGTCTTAAAATAAGCAGCTGAACACGATAGGATAGTTTTTAGAATTTTTGTCTGTTTGTTTGTTTGTTTGTTTGTTTGTTTGTTTGTTTGTTTGTCCGCGCACATCTCCTAAACCACTGGACGGATTTAAATGCGGTTTTCACGAATATGCTTAGAAATTACCGGATTAAAACATAGGCTATGTTATATCATTTATTTTAATTCTTTATTTTTACATAAACGAAAATAAAAATCAATGATTTATTTCTTCGTTACCCGAAACGTAATATGAGGATCGTCACATAGCCTCAAGCAAGGAGATCCAAAGTAAAGAGAATGTTATTGACATATTAAAATTTTGAAACTGTCAACTGTCATTCAGATAAACAGTTTGAATTTAAAGAAGGTTCCTTAACCTTCTTAGATGAATGAACGTGTAGATCAAGCATGTTATAGGCCTTACAACCTCTTTGGTGATTCATTCCAATGCGAGTAGGAGTATCACATTCTCTTGGTTTTATTCTATGTTAGCATTTAAAACACAAAATATTCCGCATCCTATTTAATTCAGTCCCGTGAATAGAAATATTCAAAAAGGCCCTTTGTACATGACAATAAACCTATACAACAAAATTCCGGACGCAATAAAGAAAGAAATAAATAATAACACTTTTCCAGAACCAACTTCGTAAGTTTCTAACCCAAAAATGTTATTACGAGATAAAAGATTTTTTCGACGAAAAAATTTAGAAAATTATACTAATTAGAAAATAAATATCGATATATAAATAGTTAAGAAAGTAGCGTCATAAGTTTTGTATGATCTCATATATAATTAAGTAACCTATCACACTAAGTAGGTTTTTTTTTTGTTTTGTAAAATTACTTCACCCTAGGTTAAGTTTGAATAGTATATATAATAAAGTTAAATGATTATTTACGGGATACCAATACGTGATAGTTTAAAACAGTATATATAATATTTATGTAACAGATTTAACTATACTTAAATTTATATGTTTATGTCTGTGGTCTGGTTTCGTGAACAGCCACTACATAAGTCATTGCTGCACCCTTTATGCAGGGTATATAAACTTAGCTTCTAGAAGAATACAGTGTATATTTGCAATAAGAATAAGAATATAGAAATAATTTTATTTTACTGTGATATTTTAACAGATAAATAGAGTAGTTCCATTTCAGGGCTTTTTAATCAAGGTATACATACAAATGCATGCGAAATAAGAAATAACTAGCCAAGAGCGTGTTAAGACAAGCATTATGTCAGGGTTCCGTGGCCAGCCGGACAGTCAAATTTCAGAGATGTATATCATCCCGACATGATATGATATACTTTTAATGGTTTAGACAAAAAGAAAATTTCAAAACATGCTCTGCACTGTGGTCACATTATCTTTTTGATTTGAAAACTGTTGACGGTGTTATTTATTACTTTTATGCTTCTATCAATACTTCACACAGGACGACTTAAAATAAGCAGATGCAGTTATTTGAATTTTTGTTTGTTTGTTCACGCACATCTCAGGGGTGTCCCTGGAAGAAAATGCGGACGGATTTAAATGCGGTTTTCTCTAATATGCTTAGCTATGACCAGATAGAAGTATAGGCTATCTTATTTTGCACAATGCCGGATTAAGGGAAGAAAAAACGATTGAAGGTTTATATGGAAATCTACGCGTACGAAGTCGCGGGCAAAAAAACTAGTCAACAAATATTTATCACAAATTCCTTATTGTACTTGAAGCGACGTAGAAGCGGAATTACACTAGAAATTCATCATTAAAACAGTTTTTTAATACTAAAAAGTATCGATCGACTTTTTAGTATTTTTGGAGACGCGGGTATCCAGTGGATCTAGATGGCAGGCTGTCGTTCAGTGTGGAGGTCAAAGAGGGAGGCCTATGTTAAGCCGTGGATGTCTTATGGCTGATGATGATGATGATGGTGGTGGTGTAAAAGACGTAAATCCCTCGAGTTTGGGTTTCTTTGGGTTGTTTTTAACGAGCCACATAAAAGTGTTTTTTATTTTTAACATTTATTTCTTCTATTTTTCTTTGTCTTATTTTAATAATGTTTTTGTGCCCGGGATTACTGAGTAAGATTTTGACAGAATTATTTTATTCTGTAAAGCGTGGAAAACTAAAATGTCAAAAATTAATGCTGGATGCAGGCTGCTTCCAACCGACCCTTTTGGAAATCGATGGGGGAGGCCTATGTCCAGCCGTGGACGTCCTGTGGCTGAAATAATGATGATGATTGATCATTAAGTACTATTAAAAAATGTGTAATAACTAAAATTTCGAACGCGTTTATGTCTTTTGTAAGAACTGCTGTGTTCCTGCTGAATACATCTATGAGCGTGTAGAATATTTTTATTATGAACAAATTTATTTTTTCAAGCTTTCTTGCCCTATTAGTATGTAGGACAAATCTTGCAACTGAATTTTAGACCTGTTATTCTCAACCGATTGAGTTGAAATTTGGCTTAGGAACTTCTAAATAAAACGATGTAACCCCGGCGAGTTCGGGTTCGTTGGATTTGTCAACCAAGCAGTTTGGTCCTAGATGATGACGGGGGTCCTGATGATGGAGCCGGAGGGTGGCCATATCTACCATCATGATATGCAGTATTAGTTTTTTTTTTCTAAAACGGATATCGGCAGCAATAATAAATAGGAATACAAAAGTAACTTCGTCTGTATATCTGTCTGTTTATTGCAAGTCCACGACTAACTAGATGAACATAATTATCTTGATATAATTTGTCCAGAAAGTAGTATAATACATCATAGAGACATACATGGGATTTGTTATCTCAGAAAACAGTCGGATGTACTGGAAAATTAAAATATCCGCGCAGTAAGTTATATACACTTAAAATATGTTATTTTACTTGAAAACAGTCTAGTTAACATAGTGGTATTACACGACTGCATTGAAATTAGTAACGAAGATATTATCAATGTAAAACACGTCACAAACACAATTTAGTAACATTACTATTACTACTTTTTTGTAACACAATTTTGAAATCATGATTAGTTTTTACCCTAATAAGAATTTAAAAAAAATTAACTCCCGATTATTGAGTCGAGAATCTTCAAATGGCTGAACAGAATTTCATAAATCATAGCTTTCGAACAAATCGTCTTTCAACAAACAAAAAATTCAATCAAAATTTGTTCAGCCTTTTGGGAGCTACGAAGTCACAGACAGACACCCAAATACACAGATACACAAGGTAAACTTATGACACCCTTTTTTGCGTTGGGGGTTAGAAATAGTTCATCCGGTAATACTTATAATATTTTGTTTCATACCTAAACTTATTAGGTATTACAAAATTATAAGTCGTCAATAAGAGACATTAGACTTGACATGTAAATTTATATTTATTAATAAACTAGTCGACCGCCCCGGCTTCGCACGGGTGTAAGCTCGGCCTTCGGCCTCGCTACTATGACCTGCTCCAGGAACACAAAATTTCATCAAAATCGGTCCAGCCGTTTTTAGAGTATCCTATGTCCGTCTCCTGGTTCTAAGCTACCTTCCCACCAATTTTCAGCCAAATCGGTTCAGCCGTTCTTGAGTTATAAATAGTGTAACTAACACGACTTTCTTTTATATATATAGATGGCTTTGACTAAACGACTTTGACTTTGACACTATTTCTTGGTATTTCTCTTGAACGTAATACAACGTGTTCAGTTTATTTTTATTAATGAACATAAAAAACCAAATAGGGAACCTCTTTTTTTAATCGGTTAGTTACTAGTGAGAAAATGCGGAACAATGATTGGATACTTACTATAACAACGGTAACAGTGATAGCAGTAGAGGCGGCTGCGCACGCGCATCCCTGCCTGATCTGCCGCTTTCTCGACAGCCGGAGGAACTCTTCCGTCCTGGCATCGATGCTCCTGTAGAGTCCGAACTGCTGGATCCGGGACTCTTTCGATGACATGGAACTTTCATCACTCGCCATTTTATTGTCACATCACTGGAGCAACAGAGACGATCCCCTCAGCACTTCAGATCTTCAAAATGTCTTGCAATGTCTCTGCACTTTTCTTTAGTTTTTAATTTTTTCAAAGGCACTTAATCTAAAGACTGGTTCCAATTTCTTCAACGGTACTTATAATTTTCTAATGAAGGAATACTCGTGTCCATGGTATCTTTCCCTATGTCCGTATATTTATTTATTCTTAATGAATAAAAATGTTGTGTATTAAATTTTATTTACAGTTCTGTTCGAATATTGAAAAAAATTATACACAATTAATAACAGTAAGTTTATTTGTTTGTCCGCTGCGTGCGCTCGCGCAAGGAAATGTGGTCGGTTATTCGAATGTGAGCGACAATGTGTTTTCCTTTGAGATAGTTGATGTTTGTTGTAGTGGTGTAACGCACTGCAAATCGTTTATTACATATATCGATAAAAAGTTTTTTTAATGTCATTCTTTCTATTTTTACCGCCTATTATTTTAACTAAGTGCGTTTTGATTTATTAAAATTGAAAATAAAAAGTAATATATTTTTTTTATAAATAATTTTAGTATACATAGTATATAGGTTCATCATCATCATCTAATGGGAGGTCTACCTACGCTGAGTCTTCCGATTCGTGGTCTCCACTCAAGAACCTTTCTTACCCATCGGTCATCAGTTCTTCGTGTGATGTGGCCTGCCCATTACCACATCAACTTGCAGATTTTAATAGATATGTCGGTGTGGTGTCTTTGGCAAATATCTACGTTCCGGATTTTATCGCGCAAAGAAACTCCGAGCATAGCTCTCTCCATTGCCCGTTGTGTGACTCTGAGTTTTTCCAAAAGGCCAACAGTTAAGGACCACGTCTCAGTACCATATGTCATCACTGGCAACACACACTGGTCAAAGAACTTTGTCTTTAGGCTTTTGGGAATATAGGTTATTTAAAAATAATGTGTACATTCGTATAACATTAACAAGATGGATCAAGATGGATGGCGATGGATGGATGGATGGACTTATGAATACCATGTTTCTTATATTTATCGGGACTTATCGCGCAATATTAAATATAGATAAAAATAGATACCTTTCACTCGACGTTTCGACCATGTTACAATGGCCGTGGTCACGAGCTGACTGAAAACTGCGGGTGAGTCATATCGCGAAAGTTAAAAAAAACTAAGAAATTATGAATACCAGTACAAGAAAGTTAACTTATATTTATGGGTACTAATGTAATTAATGAGATAGAATTAATTGTAAACTATCGTCACTAGCACATCACTAACCATGCATCAAAGAGCGCTCTGGGCACTGGAGCGTACTGTACGGACATCGGCCCCACTAAATATTCTAAGGCGAGTGAAACTACACCTTAATGTCTACACGATGTAAGTAAAGTCAAATGTTATGTTCTATTGCGAATTCTGGAGTTATTTGCTGCCATTAGACTACGTAAGAGGCGTAATGTTCGGTTATAATTCTGATGATGATGTTGGAATGTTTGCTCTAATTGTAGGGTCAGGCGTTTTATCACTGTGTTTATTTTTCGAAAGCGGTTTTTGATGTTTGTGCGTTTTTGAAATTGATTTTGACACGATGTCTTGTAGCATGTATTTCTGCGTTTTAATAATTACTGTGCTAAGTATATTATAAAGAAAAAAAAAACAAAGTTTTTACCTACTTATGAGTTCTACTATCCACCTTTTGGCTCCATCATCAAATCAGTTCGATTGTACCAAATTATTGTATTATCATCTGGATGAATGACAATGCTTATGCGTTGAGACAGAAACACGCCAGTATTTTGTTCACGCGTTACATTAACCAGCTCTGAAAGATTTTCTACATTGAGGTGAGTTCCCGGTCCCCAAGACCCCAATATGTCGGCCCTATACGGCTCAAATGTGTAACCACTGCTGAGCTTAGCATATTTGCGCCACTTGTGCTGCTCTGCCGAATTGGCTCGCATTGGCCACACCAGCCCTACCATGTGTCTCAGGAAGATGTGACGGCACCAGTGTATCGATACAAGTCGCGTCCCATACAAAGGGCCTCCCCAACATCCAAGGAACAAGTTTCATTTTCCGTCAGGCCTCTTTTAAGGTAGACTTCCGTGTTTCATAGTGCAAGTAGTAGTAGATGCGCACATCAAACGCTCGTGATCGGCTGCGATGCGCGGAGATGTACTTTTCATCGTTACGCGTAAGAACGCTCGGTTCGAGCACAGTTTTATAGTAAGAAGTGAAGCTAATATATAAGCATTTTAAACAAGTAAGCAACACTGAAAGTACAAGTACCTACGTAAATCAATACAGTGAAGTATTTATTGCCACTTGTAGTCATTAGCGATTTACGAGCATCAACTTTCTAACATTTTTATCTACTCAGATTCCGATGCATGATATCGATAGTACCGCTTTTTGATGAGTAATCTATTTTAATTACCGTTTACTTGCTTTGTATTAGATACATATAAGTATTCACCATTGTAATTCAATAAAAATTCTAAAGTTTCTTCGACGTACTCGTTATACTAAACTTTAATCTGGAAACTGCAAAAGCATTAAAAAAAATCTGAATGATAACCGTGCATTCAGCTCACTTTCGCTAGGGTTTTTGAACGCAAGACTGTAGCATAGGTATAGAAATTGTAATAAATAATATATTATATATTATTTTGAGATGAGACAGGATAAGGCAGGTGCCGTTTTTCATCATACAGATCTTTTTGTTCTCTTATCCAACAAGTTGTTCACCTTAATAGCCCGGACTGTTTTAATCCTATACTCTACAATAGTTTTACATTCCATTTTATACACATCCCATAATTGTATTTTTTTATTCAATAGGGCCTCTTGGTGTTGGCTTCGGCCCTATCATGAGGACGGACATAGGCTACTTTATTTTTTGAAGAAATCGCGGATGAATTTGCGGATTCAGCTAGTTGGTTACATACGGGTCTTAAAACATTATGGCATTTCTCGTTCTCTGAATATGTTATATAGCTTGCCAAAGGGTAACACGGGTTAGCCTATTAGAACTTACCGAAATGTCGAACTCTTATTCTTATACACGTTTCCGACAAATTGCTTGCGTGCTTTTGCACTGATCACAAAAAAATATTATCTTAGAATTAGAAAGAAACTCATCAACTCAGTACGGAGTTAATGCTTTTATAATTGCTGTAACTTTTTCTTGCGGATGAAAGGTCAGTGGAAACCACCAAACTTTCTGAATACAGAATGATTAGAGAAAAATTATTGCACGCACGCATTGCAGTGGCTTTTACTACTGGAGTGGTTTCAGGTGGATTTTGCTTACTGATAAGATATTTAATAATAATATTCTAAAAATCGTGCTCTTCTTCTTTCGAGTCTTTGTTCGAGTTTTTTTTTTTTAATTTAAGTTTTTGGACCAATATTTTGCCACTCCAATGGCACTCTCCGTGGCTTCATTCAGTTCGTATAGTGTGCAGATTGTGGGGCACGCTGCACACTCCATCAAGTGTGACATTGTCTGAGGGTTAACACCACAAAGACATTCGGTATTAGAGCCTTCTATCGTGCCCTGATAGAGAGTGACACTAACACAGTGTGACATAGGCTATGTTTAACACTACTTTAAACTCTTCCCGTGAACATGGTGCATGTAACTGCACTGAAATATTGGGAGCTCCATTCACAACCTTACAGCGGTAAATTCTCTTAAATAATCATATAACTGTATAGTTCACAATGCGAGGAAAGGCGCCAGCAAAAGTTACGAGTAGTATATAGGATAATAATAATGATTATTAAATTTGCACTTCTTCATCCTAGATTACTCAAAACGATAATGTAATATCAACATTTTGTACACAAGAAATCTTACTATCCAATGCGGCCGCTAAAAGAATACGTCTGACTGTTGCCATAACATTGCAAAAGGCTGAACGAAAATAGTAAATTCTGATCCCTCTTACTAGCATATTGAACTTAATATTGTAGCCGTAGCAGCAATCCGGAACACAGTAGTGTTTGCACACTACTAGTTGGCGGTTGAATAACTGGCAAAGGTGTGGTACTTCCCCAGGCGGACTCCTGCAAAAGAATCCTACCACTACAAAAAAGGTAGCAAACAGCAGACGACCCGCCTGATGGTAAACGATCACCGTCGTCTATGGATACCTGTAACACCAGGGGCATCACAGCTACGTTGCCGACCCTCAAAGACTCTATTAACAGCCCTTTTGAAGAACCCCATATTAATGATACTGGTGTCAATTCTGTATTACCAATTTCTAAACTAAACTAAATTTGACAGATGTTGCGATCCTTTTTTCACACTTTCGATATAAAAAGTTGCAGGTTAAAACTACTACTAAACTGTTTTACTGACGAATTTCTAGTGTAATTCCGCTTCTACGTCGCTTCAAGTACAATAAGGAATCTGTGATAAATTTACCTGGTAAATATTTGTTGATAATGTTAATTTAATTGAGTTTAATTTTGCCTAACCTGATATAAAATATTCTTCGATCTTCGAGCGCTTGGCCGAGAAAAGTCAACACGTCCTGAGGATGCCTCGTGAAGAGGCGAAACACGTGTCGACAAAGTGCACTAAGGAAACGGGTATAATTTATTACTTTTTAAATTCAATTAAATTCATGTCATTTCAATTAATATATATTTTATGTTTCAGAATTAATACATTTTTGTTTTCAGATTTAGTATTATCATATTTCATGTGTCAGAATTAATTAATTATTGTTTCAGATTACTTTAATGATTTTATAATTAAAATAATTCAGAATTAATTAATTTTTGTTTCAGGTTACGTTAACTTTCAATTTATGTAATTAATATTTTATATCAGGTTAGGCATAATTAAACTCAATTAAATTAACATTATCAACAAATATTTACCAGGTAAATTTATCACAGACTCCTTATTGTACTTGAAGCGACGTAGAAGCGGAATTACACTAGAAATTCATCAGTAAAACAGTTTTGAAAATGGACTTCCGCAAAGTAACGCCTGATTCAATCAACTACTACTAAAATTATCTAATTTTATTGCTGTCATTTTAGTTTACGTTATGGTACAATAGAATCGATACCATTGTCTGATTGAATATTTTGTTAATTTTGGGCCTTACTTAAAAACGCTACTCAAGTTAACATACGCTTAAATATGCTCCGTCTCGTTTTCGCGTGTGACGATTGCCGTCAGCGAGAAGTTGAGAGAGCATTTTAAAGCATAGATCAACTTGAGTAACGTTTTTAAGTAAGGCCTTTAATTACAGAGACACAGTAAGTTATATTTCTGTACAGAAATTGCATTTCATTCTGTACATAGCGTGTCTGTTGAATTACTTTTTAACTGACGTATTTTGAATACGTATCATTAACAAACATTGTATCTGTAATAACTGCATTAACATTGTTAATAATTAAACCAATTCAAATAGAAATTAATACATTTTCTATTATTATTTTACTGGTGTATTGGCTACCAGCTAACATCTTCCAGTAAAAGTGAACACAATTTACTATTTTCGTTCGAATTTGTACAAAGATGTGGCAACTATCAAGGCGCATTCTTTCTGCGGTCGCACTGTAAGTCCTAAAGCACTTAAGATTACTTTCTTTTGATCTCATAAATAAAATATGGCACTGCATTGAAGCGTGGTATTATGGATGCAACACTGGTTGCTTATTGACAATGATGTATGACACTCGCGAGGAATGCAATACTCTTCCTTGTGCGAAAGTTGTCAGTAATGTTTCTGGAGGATACCAATAACATCGGACGCCTCTAGTGGCAGACATTTGAATAATCTTTAAGTGATTTTTAGGGTTCCGTGCCTCAAAAAGAAAACACAGAACCCTTATAGGAACCAAACTAATGGGTTGGGTTATTGTCGAATAAAATTATTTGCTTTCTTTCTTTAAAATTTAATATTTTTTTTCAACCTTAGTACCTATCACTTTGTTGTATGTCTACCTGTCTATTCATTTGTCAAGACTGTACTTACGCGTTCCTGATAAATCATTTTGTCAGGAACGCGTAAGTACAGTCTTACAGTACAGGCATCAAGTTCTCGCTCGACAGAGTGACGACAAAATTTTGTCGCGGTGTACATGCTAGCCATACTGGACATCAGTGGTAAAGTTGATGCGTAGCCAGCCCGGAAGTAACTTTAGATTTATTTATTCGTAACTTGTCATATTTTTTTTATATTTTTTTTTCAAATTTATAATTTATTTTCCATCTTGTCACGTCAAAATCAAGTATTTGGAGTTAACAGATTTTATAATCTCTAAATTCTGATTAGAAAATTACAATAAAATAAAAGTTTAGAGTAGTAATTTTAAATTATTTATTTTTATAAAAATTTTACAATCTTATAACATAGAATTAGTTTTAGGCAGTGATGTCCCACGTCTAGCGTTTTTGAGTATTTCACGTTACGTACTAAAAATATGATTATCACTAGTATCGGTAACCATAAAACGGCAGAATACCTATTCATACAACATTATACATTAAAAAATCGCTAACTTATAAACAAACAAAATGCTTGCTTTCATACACTCCTACACAGTTTGGTATCACAATTTTATGGCATCTTAGTGTGTACTGGATCCGATTGCACCAATTATTGAGAAAAATAAACTATCATTAAACAGGAAAATAATAAATTTTCATGTAACCAACAAGGGTTTTGTAATCATTAGCAAAAGTATACAAAAAATAACATTTTTGTCTCATAATACTTTTCGCACAATTGAAAAATATCGACATAATTGTGTCTCTTTACTAAACCCATTTGCATAACCCTATCTTAGATCAATGACTTATTTTATAGTTTCGACTACAATTGACTAACATAATCGAGTTTTCGTACTGATCTTTTAATAAGTAGAAAATCGTATGAAAATCTTTATTAAAGTACAAAAAAAAACAATCTCCTTCAAAAGATGAAGTAAAATATTTTAAAGCTTGGCGCAATCGGTCATCAAACCAACAGAACTTAAAATACGAATGGAACCAAAGGTCTGTCGTAGAAGTACCCCTCTTCTTTGACGAAGGGGGGTCGTGTTGGCGCGGGGGTCACGGGGGGTAAGTACTCGGGGGCCTTAGTGGTAGGCTGCGTCGGCGGTGGCACGTACACAGGCCGCCTGGTCGTTTGAGGGGGGATGTAGACGGGGGGAGAATACGGCCTAGGAGTTGTTTGTGGAGGGATGTAGATAGGGGGAGAGTATGGTCTGGGAGTTGTTTGAGGGGGGATGTAAATAGGGGGTGAGTATGGCCTAGGAGTTGTTTGAGGGGGGATGTAAATAGGGGGCGAGTATGGCCTGGGAGTTGTTTGAGAGGGGATGTAAATAGGGGGCGAGTATGGCCTTGGTGTGGTCTGAGGGGGGAAATAAGGTGGTCTCGTTGGGAATGGTACGGGAGATGACGGCGATGGAGTTGGTTGAGGGTAGTAACTAGGTCTCGTGGGAGGTGCTGTGGGTAATGTGAATGGAATCTTCGGAGTAGGGTAAGTGTAGCCGGTAGTCCGGGTAACATCTAATATGGTGGAATAGGTTGGTGGTCTAGTTGTTGTTGGCGGAGGTGGGGGGCGGGTTGGAGGTGGTGGGGGAGGAGGTGGTGGCCTGGTTGGAGGTGGTGGGGGAGGAGGCGGCGGCCTAGTTGGAGGGGGAGGAGGTAGATAAGTTGGTGGCTTGGTTGTCGGAGGTAGATACGTCGGTGGTGGAGGCCTAGTCGGGAACGTGAACGGGATTTTAGGTGTTGGGTAAGTGTAGCCAGTTGTTCTAGTAACATCTAGTATGGTGGAGTAGGTTGGCGGCCTAGTCGGTGGTGGCGGAGGTGGTGGAGGCGGCCTTCTTGTAGTTGGTGGTGGCGGTGGGGGAGGAGGCCTAGTTGGTGGTGGTGGGGGTGGGGGAGGAGGCCTAGTTGGCGGTGGTGGGGGTGGGGGAGGAGGCCTTCTTGTGGTTGGAGGTAAATAAGTAGACGGTGGGAATGGCCGCCTAGTTGTGGGTGGGAAGGTAAAAGGTATCTTAGGTGTGGGGTAAGTATAACCAGTAGTTCTAGTTACGTCTAGGATGGTGGAGTATGTGGGAGGTGGAGGTGGTGGTGGTGGTCTTCTGGTAGTAGGTGGTGGAGGTGGCCTAGTCGGTGGTGGAGGTGGTGGCCTTGTAGGTGGCGGTGGTGGTGGAGGTGGTGGCCTTCTAGTTGTAGGTGGTAGGTAAGTCGATGGTGGGAATGGCCTGGGTGTCGTTGGAGGAGGTGGTGGTCTGGTTGGGAATGTGAAAGGAATCTTTGGCGTGGGGTAAGTGTAGCCAGTTGTTCTAGTAACATCTAGGATGGTGGAGTAAGTCGGTGGCCTAGTTGTTGGTGGTGGAGGGGGTGGCCTTGTTGGTGGTGGCGGCGGTGGGGGAGGTGGTCTTGTTGGTGGTGGTGGCGGTGGGGGAGGTGGTCTTCTAGTGGTCGGTGGGAGGTAAGTAGTAGGAGGTCTAGGTCTAGGTGTGGTCGGCGGAGGTGGGGGAGGTGGCGGTGGCCTAGTCGGGATAGTGAACGGTATTTTTGGCACGGGGTAAGTGTAACCAGTAGTTCTTGTGACATCTAGTATGGTAGAGTAAGTTGGGTAGGTTGGTGGCCTAGTTGGTGGAGGTGGAGGTGGTGGAGGTGGCCTTGTAGGTGGCGGGGGTGGTGGAGGTGGTGGCCTTCTAGTTGTAGGTGGTAGGTAAGTCGATGGTGGGAATGGCCTGGGTGTTGTTGGAGGAGGTGGTGGTCTGGTAGGGAAAGTGAAAGGAATCTTTGGCGTGGGGTAAGTGTAGCCAGTTGTTCTAGTAACATCTAGGATGGTGGAGTAAGTCGGTGGCCTAGTTGTTGGTGGAGGAGGGGGAGGCCTGGTGGGTGGCGGTGGTGGTGGAGGTGGTGGCCTTGTCGGTGGTGGTGGTGGTGGAGGTGGTCTTCTGGAATGAAAAAACAATATATGTTTGATTATTATTAAAATGAAAACGTGTTGGTTGTACGGCACTGCAAGTGTTAAGAGCAAACGTTATCTATCCAATAAACGAGTATCTAGTTCGTTTTGTTCACAGATAAAAAAAGGTTGATGTAGGTAGGGCAAGTGCTTTTATTAACTAAACAAAATACAAGCTACTAGAAAACACTAACACTACAACAACAGTTAGATTGTCCATAGACTGTTAAAACTCTAAAGACAATCTAAACGCGCAAGGTCACTATCAGTTGGCAGCGTACCCAGAATGATGGCGGCATTACAACGCTGAATGGCAATGCTTATGCGTTGAGCTAGAAACATGCAAGCATTTTAATCACGAGTTGCATTTACCAGGTGCTCTGAAAGATTTTTGAAAATAAGGCTCCCGGTTCCCAAAGCATATGTGTAGTAAAATTTATTACACATAATGCCCAAAGTCCCAATGTCTCGACCTCGAACGGCTCAAAAAAAGTAATTGCATAACTCTTTTTGCGCTGTCTGCCTGAAGTTTAGAGCAAAAACTTACCTAGTAGTAGTCACAGGGGGTAAGTAAGTAGTAGGAGGTCTTGTCGGCGGTGGCGGCGGCGGTGGTGGCCGGGTTGGGATCTCGAACGGTATGTTAGGCCTCTCGTACACATAGCCAGTCGTCTGTTGCTGAGGCGGCCTGGTCACCACGATCTGGAATATTATGCAGGAAAAGTTTATTTTTCATATTGTGTAAAACGTTACCTTTTTCAGAACTTCATGGGTATAAAAAAAAAGTGAGGACAGTCCACTTTGGTGGTAGTCTAATTGAAAGAAATAAATTGTCATTGGATATGGACATTATGAGCGATGGTGGCCGAGTGGCAGTATGTGCGCTTCACAATCTGACGGCACCCAGTTCGATCTTCAGCCCTGCACCAATCAATTATTTGGTACCTAAATAAAAATGTGCAGTGTCAATGCCATCACTCAAAAACGGTGAAAGAAAATCAACGTGAGAAAACTGGTATGTTCAAGTATCTCAAAAGTTGAAAGTCATATGACATGCACTGGGCCAGCATGGTTAATAACGGCCCACCCTCTCTCTTTCTTTCTCTGAAAGAAGGTCTGTGTCTCAACAGTGGGAACATGATAGGCTGAAATCAATGAATGACTGAATGGACATTACAGGTCGAACTTGTACTCAATTTGCATACAATCTAACTAGATGTCATATCAAGAGAGAGAGAGAGAGAGAGAGTGGCAAAGGCAGCTGTAGATGAAGATTATTGATGATTGATGGAAGTGTTAAGTATGTTTTCTTATTAGCAACCGTGCCTGTGCGCATCTAATGGAAATTCTTCATGAATTATCACATGTTGTTCTTACAACGTCCTGAGATATCTGGGACATTTTTTGCACACACGGTCATCTGACCCCAAACTAAGCAAAGCGAGATCACTTCACCCTTGACCTCCCAACCAACTAGTATTACTAATTAAACATTATGATATCTTTTAAGAATCTATGGTATCAAGAACTAATAGCTATAGCAAAATTTTCAAGAAACGTTCCATGACCATAAAAAGAATGTCAGGACGAGCTACAAGAAGTGTGTCACGAAAGTTTTACCTGTGGCTGCGTGGGCTGCGGCTGCGGTGGTGGCGGGAAAGGCACCTTCGGTTTTGGGTAGAAATAGCCATCTTCATCGAGGTCCGCGTCGATGGGTGCTCCAAACACCGCATAGTTCTGGTTGGAGTTGTACTGGATGGCCCGCGGGGCCCGGTCTGCAGCCGCGTGGTACGCGCACAGCAGGACCACTGCTACGTGCAGTGACAGCCTCTGGAAATAACATACAACTGGTTTTAAGAAACGCAGGAAAGTAAAGTTTTTATTCTATTTTTATTTTGGGGACTTTTACCAACTATGGCATGTCAGTCCTATTATACCTTAAACGAAATCGCCGCTCTAAATACAGACTAACATACAGACAAATAGATACAGACAAATAGATACAGACAAAGAGCGACGCAGACGCAATCATACCCATCCATCCCACTCTGCAACAAGTCACAGAGCAGGAGGGACAGGGACATTATGTCACGCACAACGCCCCGCGCTACTCGCCGCCCGCGCACCTAACCTCGAACTACAAATAGCACGTTTACAAGACTGCCCCGGTGGCTCAGTTGGTAGTGAATCTGACTTCCGCGCTTGGGAGCGTGGGTTCGATTCCCACCTAGGAGAACAATTTACGTGATGAATATTTGTGTTTAATAAAAATCACACTAATATCATATACTTATTTGAAAGTTTGGATGGATAAGAAACAGAAACGGCTGGATTGATTTGGATGAAATTTTAAATATACATTGCTTATGTTTTTCATTAACACATAGGCTACTTTTCATCATCATCACCGATTTTCATCACCACGCGGGTAAAACCGCAAGGCGCAGCTAGTTTAATATATTCACAAATGGACATTCATAATAGTCCACAAGGTATCCCTACATAAAGGCGTGCCAAAAAACTTTCATACATACATACATATCTACACTCGGAAAAAACCCTAATAACATTCCTTCTTGCGCAGTCGGGTAAAAATATTCAATGTCGATAATAGAATGATTTATACTATTCATGTAACATATTATACCACCCGTGAGCATTCATTTACAAACGATGAAACTTTATCTCGTTCGCAATCTATTTAATAATTCAAATCGAGCCTATAATGTTATGTCAGGGACAAGTTCGCAATACGAACATTGGGTTGATTCAATAAAAACATATTATTTGACCTTTGACAGACACAAACACTAATTTGACCACATAGCTGGATTTTCATTTAATTTACTATAATATATTTTTTTATTCTAATCCAGTCCATGGGAATTTCATCTCGATATTTGAAATTTCCCAAAATATTACTATTTGCTAAATAGCCCGATCCAATTCTGACGTAATCTATTAAAAAAACATCAGTCATAGGACTGCACGTCAGAAGTGAAAACTTAAGTAGTAATTCACCTATTCCACAAGAGATGGCGCTGTTTTAAAATACACAGCACTGTGTATTATGTATTCTGTGACAGCGTGACGATGTCGCGAGTTCGATGATTTTTGTTCAAACAAAAAGTAGTCAACGTGCCTAAAGAAGTTTTCACATCAGAAACTATTGGTCAACTTTATTCGACGAGAACAGTTAAGTAGTTAGTTCGTTCTGTCGTCTAAAATTTTGAATATTATCTACATAGGAACTAAACGTCACAACCGCAAATTACCTACCTGACCGATGATGACCGATAGTTGGATTAAAGTGTTATCGTATTTTATATGGTATGGTAAACATAAGTTTCGGATATATGTGGACTATAATTTTCATGGAGAATGTATTTTTAGGAAGGCTTTTTTGGTTGCCTAAAAACTTTGATTTTAAGGTAAGGCACTAAACATTTACAATTGAATACAAAACATATATATCTATGAGTGTATATTTATAAATTATGAAGCTATGAAGCTACTTTCTAAAATGGGTCAAGGTCAATTTACATAGTAACTAAAATATATATATTTTTAAACTGTTATGAAAGTTTACTTACTATTTAAATGACAAGTTCAAAGGCCACATAATAAAACAGTAGTGACCTAAATACCATGTGACAGTCACGACATCCATTGGCCAATATTTGCCGACCAAAATATACTTCTTACTAAGTAAAATATATATTTATTACACCCGTTGACAAATACTTTAATATATTTTAGTTCTAATGGTTAAATTGTGCAACGCAGAAGGTCGGGCCTTCTGGGTTGGATTTGTCTTTATATAATTTAGCCGTGACCATAGTTCTTCCACAAATATATTTTAAGAGATTAGTGACCATTTCTCAATGCGGATTATGGTAAAAGTAATGTGAAGAAAAATACGATACGACTCTTGCAAGAAAGATTAATAGTTATCAAAGTTTTGTTTTGAGGTTTGGAGTCTATTGAGAAAATTTAACGAAAATAAAATATCTTATTTCGAAGGTTATTTTACAGGCAAATTTTGTTGTTTACTGCACGGGCATAAATAGATTTTAAAGCTAGGCTTATATTATATGTATCACCAGTGAATTACCAGAGTACCTACTACGTGTATAATTAAATTATAATTTTTATAAGTATTAGAACAATTATTATTTATAGATATTGGACGAGGAAATATAATTAGACAATAAAATTTGAAAAACTATTAAATCTTCTTTTACCTTATTTTTTGTAGGTTTTCCCCAAATTTTCCTCAAAATAGAGAAGGTTAGAAGAAAGGAAGGGATGCCTATTTGCCCAGTAATGGGAGAGTGAGGGGAATAAATTAAATACAAATTAATTTCCTCCTAATCACTTGCTCTCTTCGTCATAGGCTGATCCGCCTTCTCTGAGAGAAGAGCTGTGTCCGAACAGTTGTATATAATATGCTGATAATGATGATGAAATCACTTGTTCTACCGAAGGAAAATATAAATCATGCCGACTCTATCAGCAGGTGACAAAAAAGCACAAACACATAACATACGGATCCAATTAACTCTTGATTAGTGTAGTTTATAAAAACCGGCCTTGTTTTAACATTGAATCAAGTGGAGATTAAACAATTAAAATTTATATACCAAGTGGCCTGCGTCTGCGCCAGCGACACTCTTGAAATATATTTTGAAGAAGAGGCACAAGGCATTCCGGTCGGCGGAATGTAGCGTGGCGTGTGCCACAAGTCAAGCGCTGGAGATAAGCTACTTAGAATCGTGCTGAGAATTTGATATAGACAAGAGGTTATGTCGAAATATATTAGTAAATTCAGTAAAAACAGACAATACAGTTTTTTTATCTACAGCAAAGATATTTAAAACCCCAGATCAGACAATCACGGAGATATAGTAATCAGACTTAATGCCTTCAGTCGAAATCATCAGCTTTTTTGCATGTCGACTATTATAGGGTCAGTATACTAAGTTACGCGGAAGGGGGTACTGAAACGAAAGAGGTCCATCGTACCTATCATCATAAACAACTTTTACTATCGGACCAACCCTGATATCACAAAAAAACAGCTGTTCCATACATTTTGACGAGTGGCCGACCGTTTTCTATGGAAATACCTAGCTGATATTTTTCGCGATTTTAAAGATGCTCCCATAGTAAAAGTTATTCATAATGATCTGTATAATGGATCTATTTTGGCTTAGTACACCCGTTTCGTGTAACCCTGTATAATATTTTACCAAAATAAGTCTAAAACTACAGTAACTGTTAGAGTATAATCGTGACCATTTATCGATCTGAAACACCAATAACCTAATAATTTTCGCAGTGTAAAAAACTATAAAACTCGCTTTAAAATCGCTAAATTAATCTTGAAGATCCTGGTATGGATATTGGGACAAACTATGAAAATTGTTGCATTATCATCGATCCTTGATAAGTGTGCAAAGTTTCAAATCAATCCGTCGTTTTGAAAGAGGTAAAAATCACGTTCAATAATTCCGTTACAGAGATACATACCAAGCTATTAAAAGCGTGTTAAAAATGACTGCCGTCTCTGACACGATCCATCTGACATTGATGTAGTATTCAAATTCTGTCGCTAACAATGACTTAATTAAGTCAACGGATTCCGAGTTATTTATAATGTTGATTGGATATTATACAAGTTATACAACGTCCTTGCGGTGGCGGTTACTTAATTTTTGCGCTTGTATTCTTCCTTATTATTAGCAAAGGTTGATGTTACATAAAAGGGTGATTGTATTGCGAAATCTTGATACTAATATTATATTTAAATGATGAAGTACAATGGGACTTATCATTTAACAAAATCTTATACCTCTGTTTTATTCTATAAGCATATATTAAGTTATTTAAGTATTAAAATATAAGTATCATATGTTTCACTATTGCACGCCGCGCCTTCTACCTCCTGTATGAATCCTCTCCATTCTAAAGTTACCTGGAAAAGATCGCTCTTAGCGATAAGGCCGCCGATTGTTATGCTAGTTTTTCAAAGCTGTTTTATCGTATATTATGTAATTTGTGGTGTGAACAATAAAGAGTTTCTATCTATCTATCTATCTATCATATATTTCAAACTCTTGATTAAAGAACTTATAATCTTCAAATGGCTTAACACCTTTCAGATGAAGTTACCTTTTAAATAAATAAAAACAATTTTGGTTCAGTCGTTTGGTATCTACGATGCCACAGACTGATATCCAGACACGGATAGACAGACACACTGACACACACAAATATACACGCATTAATCTTATTAACACTCCTCTTTTTGAGTCGAACGAATGAAAATTAAAAATACTAATGTCTCTGCATATCTTCTGTCTGTCGTGTTATCAGCTATGACTAGTGACCATCAGAGTGCTGTCACCCACTAACTGTTAAACCATTTACACAGCAAACATAGTTCCCCTATTTCTTAACGACCAAGGGCATAGAGTTACACATTCGATAAATATTTGACCAAACATTTTACATATATGGATGCAAGAATGTCATAGATAGTGAATATGATAATGCTGTGGAACAATGTAGAGCAATCATTGTTTTTGTTTTTTAATGGCTGTCCAAAATTATACTAATCATTGTTTGCCTAACCTAACCTAAACTAACCTAACCATTGTCAACAATACAACATTAATAAAATTACAGGGGTGGCTTTGTGGTGAGTCAGTGAGTGGCGAAACCGTAAACTCTATTCCATGGGGCTAAATGAGACCCCGACAACCGAGCTAGAGAATTTGCCTTAACCGGCCTCCTGGAAGTGGAAACTGCAGGAGCTAAGAACCGAAGTTCCAGGGCATAATATGCAGCTGCGAGTAGCAAAAGTGAAAGTGCAGCATACCTTTTGACACCCTAAGCCACCCATGCCAATGTATTGGCCTTTTGGCGCCAATATAGAACAGTTTATATGGGGAACCTATTTTGTGGGTGGCAAGTCATTGTTTCGATTACTACATCCGAGTCTAGTTTTTTATATACTATTAACAGTACTATTATTATGCCATCTCCAAGGCCATCTCTCTAAATTTGTATGCCTAATAAGCAAAACACGATATAAATGAATAAACTCGGTAGAAGTATTTATTTGTTGTTACAGCTGTAATAACATTGTAAAAAGCGGAATGAAAACCACGAATTCTCATCACTTTTTGCTAGGTTTTCGAACGTAAGATTTTTCGCTAGGTTTTAGAACGTAAGATTTTTCGCTAGGTTTTAGAACGTAAGATTTTTCGCTAGGTTTTAGAACGTAAGATTTTTCGCTAGGTTTTGGAATGTAAGATTTTTCGCTAAGTTTTAGAACGTAAGATTTTTCGCTAGGTTTTAGAACGTAAGATTTTTGAAGTGAAAACTTTCTTTAGGCGCGTTGAGCACTTTTTGGGTGAACAAAAATCATGAAACTGGCGTCATCGTCGTCACAGAATACATAATACACAGTTCCGTTCAGTGCATTTTAATACAGCGCCATCTCTTGTAGAATAGGTGAATTTCTACTTAAGTTTTCACTGACTGACTGCAGTCCTATGACTGATGTGTTTTTTTTATCATTTGCCGCGATGTTTTTTCTGTAAAGCCTGAGTAAACTGTAACGCTATTTTCACCCAGTTATGTCAATATTTCATGAACCTGACCCCGTTACGACCTTTGGTTACGACAGACAAACAAACCGACAAGCCTGCGGTTTGGAAACTGGCGCAATTTTGCCGTTCGACTTAAAACAAAGGAAATATGTGAATTTTCTGCGTCAACTGAACAATATCTTTCAAGAAGCGAAACGGATTGATTCCATGGAAAAGTTACATAACCTTGTACAAAGAATACAACATTGTAATATGATGTGTGGTTGACATTGTTGTTTCAAATAGAAAGTTTTGACAGTTTTAGTCTAAAGTGGAACGATGAAGGTTTACATCAAACTTATTATTTGATTTGGATACTAACTTGACTTAAGTTTATGGCTTCTGCGACTATAGTGTCACAATTTTCATATAATTCATGACTTGGATCCTCAGAAGGACTAAAGCATTTGGATCCTATATACTATTATTGAAACCACAAATAAGCTGACCTGACAGTGACTGGAAAAGATGAACCAAAGAGTTAAAGGTAGAATTCCCGGGATTATGTAATAATGTTACATAATTACCATTTTGTAGGTGATCGTGTTAGCAAAACGACAAATCAGCAAGTAAATATTGTTGTTTAATTTGTTGTTTTTGCTTAAAAGCTTATTTATCCTCATTTCAACCCTAAATTTGTGTATTAAATTTCTCCTCATGTCTTTATTCATTTCCTTTTCCCATATTTTCAGAACATATAGTTTTACTTTAAACTCCAATTTTAGCGAAAACTATTTGACAATAATACGAAATAATGTTTAAAATGCACTAAAATAAAACTATTTATTTATTTATTGGGTGTATATAACTTCACTAACATATAAATCTAAAATACTAAAACAACAACCAATATTTAACAACACCAATTGATAAGAAGAGTTATCTATCTATTTGAACTTACTGCTTTTTCGGTCAGCTGTAGATATCTAAACATTGATTGATGTGACAATACCAATAGAGTTAATTGTTTGTTGACAATGACATGTATAAAAAATTCAATTATCATAATTCAATTGTTGTTTTAAGTGTTCATTAACAAGTCAAATCGTAGTGGGATAACGTAGGCTTTAACAATGGAAAAAATTTCATGTCTCAATATAATTGGGAAGAGCATTTTATCAACTTGAAACATACTATCTGAATATAAGATTTTTTGTGCAAATAAGCTGACCTACTGATGGTAAGCACCCACAGTTGCCTGTTCCATCAGAGGCATCACAAATACGTTGCGTACCTTGTTCTAAGGCCGAGGATTGAACCGGGTGCCATCAGATTGTAAAGCGCAAATGCGACCGCTCGGCCACTATCGCTCATTACAGCTACAACTTATAACGACCAACACAAACAACAACCAAACCAATATTTTTTTATTTAACATCAATTTATGCGAACAATGTCTAAAATAACCTCAATAAAATAATTACATCTAAGACAAGAATTGCTTTGTTTTTTTAATTATATGCAAATATGAGCAAAAGTCTAACTATTTGGCTACAATGTTTTCAAGGATTCAAGAACTTTGAAAGTCCTTTGACCAAGAACTTTTGCGGCTTTTGCGGCTCTTTGCGGCTTAGATAATAATTGCTATGTAGATTAGACAATAATAATGGTCAAATGAATCATTTTTGTAGATGTAAATCTGAAATGTATTCCGGATATCAATATAGTACATTGCGCTCCAATTATTTTATGGTTGAAAGGTAAAATAAATGGCTGTATTTAACCAACTTCAAAATAGGAGATTATCAATTCGACTGTATGTTTTTTTGTTTGTTTTGCACGTGATTACTCCACCAATTATGAATGGTAGGTCTTACTTTAGAAGTATCGAAAATGATTAAGCGAAATAAATATACAACACAGATGACGTTTTGTTTTCTACTTTTTAGTAAAACAATTATCCCCAAAATAAAGAATCAAATTTAAAATAAATATATTAAACTACTAACTATTAACTTTTTAGCTAAAGTTAGTCATTTATGTAGAGTCATGAATTCGATTTTTCCCAAAAAATTACTAGTTATCTATTATTATAAGAGCATATGTAAAGTATTTCTATGTTCACATATTTTAATTTAAATAACTTTATAAACTAATTATGTATCACGTTTTCTAAAGAAAAATTAAATTAATAATTATATTATATTATCTAGCTGATCTTTAACGAAATCAAATATATAACGTTTTATTAAGAGATTTAAGTTACCAAGAACTTCACGCTAATATTATAAAAATTTGATAGTTTGTGTGTGTAACTGTGTATTCGCACTCAACTCTATAACTGCTGAACGGATTTATACATTGTTTTGTATAGAGGGACCCAGCTATGTACTAAAACTGCGTCCATAACCACCGAAGATGGGCAGCACCGTCCTATTAGTACACGGTGGACGTACTGCGATCCTCAAGCTGCCTGCCAATCGTAGAGATCATAGCAACACCCCTCTGTAAGATGGAGACTTCTTGTTAATATTACGAATGAAGGACTCTGTATCCATGGTCAAAAAATAATTAACAAAAAGAAAGTGAAAGGCCTTTTATCAGCAGTGGACGTTTACTGATTAATATTTTATCCTGAAGAAATTGACGGTTCTTGAACGTTTGCAGAGGAAACCGTGAACACAGCTAGTCTACAAATAAATTATATTAACACGAGTAATGACAAATTCGAAATAATAAATCAAAAACCCACACAAAAAGTATTATTAGACAAAAAATAATAAATCCCCGTCGCTACCATTCAGCGCCCGACCGCAGGCGGTTCTTGATATTTATGAACTAAAGCAAATATAGCATTCTTATTCAAAGGTCACGGTTACCGAACGTCTTCAATTAATCGAACCCCCGGGGTCTCGCGTAATGCAACATTACTTCGAAATCAAATGGCGGCAGTAAAGGACAGTAAGCACTACATTACTTGGAAACAATTTGTTGACAATTATTTCATCAACATTATAAAAAATTCATTCCTTTACAGCCTAAACTGCTCAGTTGGCATGAAAGTTTTCACAAGTTTTATTTATTTAACTAAAATGAACAATTTGGTAGAGTTTTTGAAAATTTATCCCCTAAAGGGGTTAAATAGGAGATGAAAGTTTATATAAAAGTTTGCATTGTCTGTTTGGTATATACAGCAAGTATGGTAGCTTGTTGGTTGAGTGACAAAATTAGTGGACTGCCCCGGTGGCTCAGTTGGTAGTGAACCTACTTTCTGCGCTTGGGGGCGTGGGTTCGATTCCCATCTAGGACAAACATTTGTGTGATGAACATTTGTGTTTGTTCTATGTCTGGGTGTTAATATCTATTTAAGTATGTATTTAAAAATATATATGTATGTATATCAGTCTCTGGCAGCCATATTACAAGCTTTGCTTAGTTTGGGGTCAGATGACCATGTGTGCAATAATGTCCCACATATGTCCCACAGTTTTCTTGATGAAAAATAAGGTCATTTAGCATGAACAAAACTAGCTTTGTCAGTCAATTAATTCCTCTGTGTGGGCTGTACTAATTTTATGCTAAAGACCCTCCTGTAGTTGTAAATAGTAACATGCCTAGCTTGGAATAGAAGCCAGGACATTATCTCGTAAGCATGTCTGCAGGAAGACACTGTTCAGCACTTAGCGGCAGATCACTTCAACCCTAACGACTACTAGCCATTCTGTTTAGTTTAGGCGATGCGAAAAGTTGCGTGACAAGTTGCGTTACCGCAAACCATATCTCGGCGTGTTAAGGTTCACGTTCGCGTGATTTTCCATACTGCACTGTTTCGAGCTCGGTTTAAGAGGTAGCCATAAGGAGCGATGATAAATTCTACCGCGGAGCATGTTTGCTTTCACGCAATCTGGTAAATTAACGGTGACAAAATTGATCAATAATCATAATGGCACAGGGTCAAAAGTTACCTTCAATACTGAATTAAACTCAAGTAGTAATCAGAATTTTCCATAACTTAAAGCTCTTGGAGCTGTTTTATCTTGTCAAAATAATATATGGTGACAGTGTCGTCACAAATTCCATACTCGGACACTGGACCGGCTGGTTTCTCAACTCAGCAGAAATCTTTTGTGGAGATCGTCACTGCGACATCTCTGCATTGGAACCATGTAGTAATAATGATACTGATACAGTAGATTTTTCGTCTTAAATAACTACTTGTTGGAGCACCTCCACTGCGCATTTTACAAAAATTTATTATCAATAAATATGTCAGAACTGGACTAAATTGAACTGGGACCACAAGGAAAGCACCAGCTTTCAAATAAAAAAAAGCAACATCAAAATTGGTAAATCAGTCGAAAGTTCTGAGGTAACAACATTTAAAAAAAACAATCGAATTGAGAACCTTCTCCTTTTTGAAAGTCGGTTAAAAAGGTGATTAAAAATAATTTTAAAATATATACGAAAGATTTGGATCTTGTTTCATAATGTTTCTCGAATACCACACTTATACAACTAAGTGATAAGCAAGCCACTCGCCTGATGGTAAACGTTTAGTGGTTATGGGTCATCTAGTAATTACCCATAACAGTTCTGTTTTTTTTTTCTAATAGTTCAACACTTTGCGCGGCATTTGTTTTGTTGCTCTGCTTATATTAGAAATTAAAAATACGCGTCCAATATATTTTTTACAGAACACAGTTATGTTTGCACACTACTGTTAGGCGTTTGAAAGTGTGGATTCTTGCCCCAGTGGACTCTGCAATAGACCAACCACTACGAAATCACCACTTATAAGGTATAAGAAGCTAAATCAGTTTATCTTTCCTGAGACATGGTACAACAATGCACTTAAAGCTTGCACCTTTGAAACGCGTAGGTAATTATTTTACAAGACGGATACTGATATATAAAATTATCCCCATCTTTACAAACTGCCAATTTGGAAATGAAGATTATTGCAGCGTGTGACCTTTTTGGTCAGACAGAGAATACAATGTTGCATTCACGATTTTGAGATAACTCTTTCAACTTTTCTGAGAAGATAACTGTTTATTTTATTAATTTAATCCTTTTTAGGGTTCCGTAGCCCAACAAGGAACCCTTATAATTTCGTTCTGTCCGTCCATCTGTCTGTCTGTCTGTCCGTCCTGTCGGTCCGTCTTGTCTGTCCGTCTGTCTGTACATCTGTCTGTCTGTCCGTCCGTCCGAATTGTTTAGAAACAATTATTAGTTATACCTAAGAAGACCAGAAAGAAATGAATTGAATTAAATGTGTATTTAAATATTAAATACACATCTGAAATATCTTTGTCATTTATTTTTGACTAATATTAATTTAAAATTTGAATTTATGTTATAAAAAAAAAAAAAAAAAAATTTATTTATTGAGATAAAAACGATATATTCACTTACATTTACCTCACACAATAATACAGTAAAATAATAGATTCATAAAATACAATTGCATGCAAATAATGTCGGGTTATAATCTAAATGTCAACTAAAACAATAATCAATGCAGTTTCCTAATTGTCAAAATAATAGTATAAAACAATTTTCTATATGTCAAATAAAAATAAAATTAAGTCTAACAGTCCAAATCATTATCGGCTTTTTTGCCCCTATCCCATTGGTCAATTTGATTCTCGGAATATGTCAAAAAAGTTGTCTTTACAATATTCCAGTTGTCACAAAAAATGTCAAAATCAGTGTTGGCGGCAAGGAGTGCATTGAAGTGGCGGCGGGCGCGAATAAGAGGTGACATTGAGCGCGCCACTGTGCGATTGTTATCTACGTGAAACAAGTTATTCCGCCGACCGCGTCTGCTGGTAGGAACCCCGTGTCCGTCAGGGACGAATAGCGTGCACAGTAAGTCGTGCAGATTGACTGAGTCAACTGCACCTCTAATTACCTTGCAGCAAATATTGAGTTGGTCTATCATTCTTCGCACTTCTAATGAATTGTACCCGAGCTGACCGAGCAGGAATTTGGTCGGGTACAAGAATGGGTAATAACCATAAAGCTTCTTGTACAACATCCTCAAAAAAGCTTTTTGCACCTTCTCTAGCATTTGCGTGTAGGTCACGTGATACGGGTTCCATACACAAGCACTCGCTTCAAGCTTACTTCTGACAAGAGAGTTATATAACGTGCTAACTACTTGCGGATTTTCGAAATCCCTGGCATTTCGTAAAACGAATCCTAAGCGACGGTAGGCTTCTTTAGCAAGATCTGATATATGATCATGAAAAGTGAGGCTACGATCAAAAGTAACCCCAAGATCTTTGATACGACTAACTCGATTTATTGGTAAATTGTTTAAATGGTAATGAAATATAATTGGATGTTTTTTCCGGTCAAAAGTCATAATATTGCATTTATTTATGTTAAATGTCATTTTATTTCTAACGCTCCAGTCATAAATTTGAATAATGTCATTTTGTAAGCTTTCGCAGTCATCGGTAGACTTAATTTCAAGAAAAAGTTTGAGGTCATCAGCGTACAATAAACATTTAGCGGCATCCAATACTTTTGGGAGGTCATGAATCATAATCTGGAAAAGTAAAGGGCCAGTAATCGAGCCCTGTTATAAATCAGTTATAAATAAACTTAAACAATTCTCATCTGAATCTTAAAGTATTTTCAAACTGCAGCCTCTATCCATTGATTGCAAATCTATCACATATTAGCATAACAATGAATATTCATTGTGGGTTAATGAATGAAGACGAATAAAGACGAATTCCGGTCCGGTGGCGTGTGACGGTTGTGCTGGTATTTTGGACAATGCCCATTCATAGGTCCTCATCGGGCTATTGGAGTGTCCATCTTCTCAGCACCAAGAATTTAGGATAGGAAGAATAATTATGAAGGTTGACGTGAAAAATTCCTAACTAAATAAAATAATCCATGATTAGAGGGTTAAATTCTTGACATGTCTAATTCTCAGAACATCATCAATTTATTGTGACGACTGATAACGTATACAAAATTCAAGGAGATAGATAAACTCTTTATTGTTCACATTACAAATTACATACACAAGACAAAATAAAACAGCTTATAACTAGTGCAACAATCGGCGGCCTTATCGCTAAGAGGGATCTCTTCCAGGCAACCTTAGGATGGAGAGGATGCATAAAGAAGGTAGAAGGCGGGGCGTGCAATATTTAATAGTGTGATAAATAATTTACACGTACATTCTAATAATAATACATACTACATAGTGATAAGGATAATGGGATAAGGAGGTGCGTTCTAAGAGTCCGCGTATATCAACAATCAATAAATTAATGCTCTTATTAGAATTATTAGGTCTATTTTTTTTGTAGTATATTTAATTGCACTACTAGACGTGCCAAAAACTAGGGTGGGTTGTATATAAGTATTGCTACACTAATTTATTTTTTTGCGTGAAAATGTCTCTTTCTCTTAATTTCTTCTTGCTTAGCTAGAACTTCAATATCCACTTAAAGACGTACACATAACTCATATAACCTACAGTTGCAGAGTTATAACTATTTTTTGGTCGCGAGGAAGTGAAATTAGAGGATATTTTTCAATACCAATATACCACTTGGTGATATAACTATTGAGCCACGAGGTATATTAAATTTTTTGTGTTAAGCTTAACTCTTTTGACTTCAGCGGAAGCGTTTAAAAAAACCTTTTTATGTTAAAAGTAAGAAATACCTACGCTATAAAATTTGCCCATATGGATTAATTGCGGCATCATAGGTCAAAAGTTTGGCATTTTAAACGTAATAGCTATTTCAGAAACTATACCTACCTTAGTCGAACCGGAAAATCTACCATTTGGTCGAAATCTAGTATCATCTGTTCTGTCTCTCGTATTATTAACAGATTTCTAAGAAAAAACGACCATTAATTTATTGTGTCAGATTTTTAAGATGTAAAATAAGACTGCTTTAGTTTTAGACTATTAAGCCGATATACCATGGCCAAGAAATTTGATGAATAGGTATTTAGCAACTCTATTGCTGTCTCGCTGCGCCCTGAAGAGCGAGCTATATACGTGTGCGTGACGAACAGACTGTGCGTGTGTGCGTTGCGTGCCCGCCCGTGCTCCCGCACTGAATGCCTAGTTGCCTACAAATTCATTTCGCCTCGCAGTCTACTCGGCTAGTTGATATCGGCGTTTGCCGAATGTCGAGTGATTTTTGTTATTTTGCGATCTGCTCATATTTTACTAACCGACTACGCCAAATAGACCAGGGTCGATAACTTTGAAACCAAAAAAAATCACAGTAGTATGAAACCCATTATTATGATAAAAATGAAAGGAAAAATAAATTACGGGCGATCTGAGTTCGGGAAGTTGGTGGGTTTAAGGGTAAAAAATGGTTCAACTCGATTTCCAGCAAAACTATAAATCCTATGGATTTATAGTTTTGCAATATAGTTTTTGAAAAGTTTAATGGCAAAGTTGTAGGTAATAAAAATATCTACAACTTTGGTCCCAATAATTTTTTCATATAACCTCAAAATTTATGTGAAAAATTCAAATAACCAAGTTTTTAGTTAAAATAATATACATACATAAATAAAAATATTAAATTCATACATACTTATAAACTCAAAGCGAGATAATAACGATACAGTAGCTACTCCAAGAAATAGTACAGTTTCACACGACGCTTGAAAACTTCCTGTGAGGGTGCCGGTCTATAATGTGATGATAGTTACGGAAAGGATTACCATGTACAATTCCTGTGATAACTTTAACTATAATCTAATAATCTAAAGTAGAGGTGTTGTATGAGGGCTTGAGAAGATATCCGAGACCATAGATACCTCCGTAACATACTTCACCGTTGTTATGGGTGACTTCAACGCAAAGATGGAACGCGGAATGTTGATGAGTTAAGAGTCGGGTCATATGGGTATGGACAGCGGAATTTGAGGGGCCAGTGGCTGGTTGACTTCATGGAGAAGGAGGAACTCTATTTGATGAACTCCTTCTTTCAGAAGTGACCATGCAGGAAGTAGACGTGGATGAGCCCCGATGGTTCGACCAAAAATGAGATCAACTTCATCATGACGACCAAGAAGCGAATATTCAATGTCTCCGTGATTAGCAAGGTGAAAACCGGTAGCGATCACCGTTTTGTCAGAGGCACATTGAATATCAACAAGCTTGAGAGGTCGCGTTTGGTGAAGTCCACGCTCCATTCTGGTCATACTCAAATCCAAAACTCCAAAGACTTCCAACTCGAATTGCATAATCGCTTCCAGAGCCGAAAGCGGAACTGTTCGTACTAAACAATGGGCTGGTGGAAACTGTCCAAGCAGTGTGGTCCAAGTTCTTTAAGACCCCACGCCGGAAAAGACCTCAGAAGCTCTCAGATGAAACCATTAAGCTAATGAAAGACCTGACTGAGATGAGACTGCAAACATCAGCTGATATGTCGCAATATGGCCAACTTAACAGACGAATCTCAAAATCGGTGCGACACGATCTGCGTTCCTATAATAAAAGATGTATTAGGGACGCAATCGAGTGGAACCAGGGCTGGATAGTGTTCGCAAAGAATTCGTCTATTGGGAAGAGCCAAGTGATGAAGCTGAAGATCGAGGATGGTAGTATCATTTCATCAAAGCCGAAGATTCTGAGAGAACTCGAGAGGTTTTACGGACAGTTGTACACATTGACGCGACAGCCTAATTATCGGTACAGCTCTGGACAAGAGAGCTAAACTGACCCAACACTACACTGAGGACATCCTAGACATCAGCTTGTACGAGATAAGAATGGCTCTATAAGAAGGTCGCCCGAAGAATCCAACTCGGATGGGCAGCGTTTGGGAAATTGCGTGACATCTCGTCCAAGATACTACAGTGCTTAAAGACAAGGGTCTTTGACCAGTGTGTTTTGCCAGTGATAACATATGGTACTGAGACGTGGTCCTTAACTGTTGGCCTTTTGGAAATACTCAGAGTCACACAATGGGCAATGGAGAGAGCTATGCTCGGAGTTTCTTTGCGCGATAAAATCCGAAACGTGAATATCCGCCAAAGAGCCAGAGTCATCGACATAGAAATTCAAATTTGCAAGTTGAAGTGGCAATTGGGCAGGCCACATCGCTCGAAATACCGATAACCGATGGGGAAGAAAGGTCCTTGAGTGGAGACCACGAACCGGAAGACGCAGCGTAGGTAGGCCTCCCACTAGATGGACCGACGAAATTGTGAGAGTCGCGGGCATCCAGTGGATGCAGATGACAGGATGTCGATCACTATCAGTATAGAGGTTAAAGGGGGAGGCCCATGTTCAGCAGTGGACGTCTTCTGGCTGATGATGATAAGCTATAATCTAATCACTTAGCAACGTAATAACCTAATGTATTTGAATAAAATTTTGAAAAAATAGTTCAACAAAATTAACTAATATTAAGAGAATTATTTATTTATAAATTTTTCCACTTGTTACGATCCTGATATTCCTGATACACAAGTTACAATATTTTTTTAAATTCTTTCTTTTCGTACTTAAATGTGTTATGTGCGAAAACCACGTCAGTTTCCATAGTAAAAATAAATCATGTTGTGCGTCAACAATTTTGTCCAAATCCTAACTTGCCGACCGTTGCAGTAATATGCTAAATTCACTTCACGCACAAAACACTAACTAAAGACGAGAACCGTTACATATCGATATCGATGGACAGCACTAATGTGTCGATACAATTATCGACTACATGTCTCTTCTCTAACTGTATACGTATTAGACCGACCCTCCCCTGACCTCGAGCCTCTGCCCGCAGAGCGCAATAAGGACAACTGCAGCTCGGATCGATTTATACCTACGAAAAGTAGACAAAATTATCGTCTCGGATTCTTCTGTTTCCTCATTCAAAAATAGGCCGATTTCATTATTTTGTTCAATTAATTGTTTAAAAAGGTTTGCTCTCGGCTTCTGTCATTTATTTTTGTTTTACAAACTCATAAATTTTGTTTGAGAGACGTCTGAACACGGAGGTAAAAATTTGATATTTTTTGGGATTTTTAAAGGCTCATATTTCTTATAGTACTTAACTTACGAGAAAAAATAAATGACACAAGCCTGGCCATAAAGGAGATAAATTTTATAAAAAAAAAATATGGCTCTAGCGGTATTATCCAGGGAGGAAACAGGAGAATAAGTTTGTATGGACTAAACGCTGCCCAAATTGAGCCTTAACATTAAAATTTGAAAAAGAACAAAAACTTAAAACTTTAATTTTTTTACTATTGTAAATACCAAACTTAAGTATATTTAATTTAAATTGGTTATGTACCTGTTGTATGGTCAACATTACAACCAGTTTTTAGATTTTTTTTAATACTGTCTTAATGGAAACCTAGCCAACCTTAATTTTAAATCAATATGAGATCTATATTTTAATTTAATTTTCTACTTAACCCTCTTTTGGCATAATGTTGTTACCGATTTCACTCGCGATTTGAATAATATTTTAACTATCGGGGTGAATGAGTGTTCCATTCAGGCAACGAAACCGCAGATTATCAGTTCGCACAATATAATTGTGTTTGTGCCGTTTGGCGTCAAGACTTTAGGGTCGTGGAGCTGCTGTTGAATTGTACAGGGATCTGGCAAAACGTTAGGTAGAGGTGACCGGAATGCTGGCGCCTACTTTGATAAAGAAATGAGCATTGCTATTCAATGTGGTAGTACTGCCAGCATACTGTACAGCATTTGCGAAAAAGTTATCGTTACAGCAAAATGTATGAAAAATTGAATAGCGCCTCTATCGGAAGTGAAAGAAAACTGGATTGTTCATACATTTGCTATCGTTTTACGTAACGATAACTTTTTCGCAAGTTCTCGTACTAACCCCACTGGCCACTCTTCGTTCCACCTAGGGCTTTTAGATTAGTTTTTTAGTTTAGCGTAGGGTTGATTTATTTTAAGTAGTTTTAGATTTTATTTCATTTGAAATTGTACATCAATAAACAAATTCTTAACAAAGTTTTAACTATACATATCAACATGTTTACGATCCAAATGTGGATGGTACAAGTTATTCCACACTACTACTGTCATTAATTTATCTAAATCATATACGAGTTTTTCATCCTAACCTTGACATTACGTAAATATTCCAATAAGATGAGAATTTTGACCTCGCTCCGGTATTCACCGGACACCTGAGGATCCGGGTTTGAAAGTGTTCAAGACAATAGAACTATGAATTGATGAAACAATAGCTTATACTTTTGTTTAGTCGAGGTAACATTTGTAATATGATTGAGCAGAAACTTGAGGCAGAAAACTGAGTACCGAGTTACCGAGACCTATAATAATATGTAGGCACTTCCCCTTAAAAAAAAAATGTTAACTGATGATAGTACGTTATAATGCAATAGTTACAACCTGACATGATATTCCTTGTTTTAAATAAAAATTGGTAAAATTTGTGCGAGTAGTTTTTTTTTTAATTTTGTAAATTTAGAGCTCAATTTTTATTTTATTTCTTTGAATGTGTAACAAAATTACCGTTTTTTTTTTGAAGTTAAGAACGACATTATCAATTACATTTACTTCGCACAATAATATAGGTTTTACAAGCATAAATCATTAAAAAAATATAATTATTATGGAAATTGAGTATGACCGTCGTAGAGTGAATAACATTCATACAAAAGACATCAACGAGCTCTTCGGCAATTTGCTCCACGAACATTTTTAACACAAAAATATGACAACTAAGACTTGAAAGTAATTCATTGAATTATTATGGGCATTCAACTATATATTATTATTAGTATATTGCTTTGTTTTTTAATAATTTGAATGTAATTCTTCACTATTCTATAAGGTATTTCATGTGCAAAGTGATGAGTGATGTGTGCAAAGTGCCTTTGATGTCAACGAATCAACGTAGCTGAAAGATAATAGTTTAAAGTTGTCAGACAGTATTATTCTGAACATTTTTATAGACGATTTCATTTGAACAGACCGGCTGTTTGTATCAAATCAAATCAAATCAAATCATTTATTTGCTAGAATACATTACAATAAAGAGGTCTTAAAATTATTTTTGGTGTCATAGTATTCAGTCTGCAAGCAGACGTGCAAATATTCTTAAACTAAATAAATTATAGATTTTAAGAAGTATTATTATATTAAATTAGGTATCAAGTGTAGCAAACTTGTTTAGGAATAATTTAGATTTAAAATGTAAATGAAGTTTTGCTTAAAATTAAAAGAAATAAACATGATGTAATATTCAATGACTAGTTTCAAAACTTATTATTATGGAGTTTGAATAGTATAAAGAATACTTCATCATTATTATCCAGAAGACTTCCAATGCTAAACAAAGGGATCCCTCCTTATTATCCACACTGAACGACATCCTGCCATCTGCATCCGCTTGATGCCCGTGACTCTCACAATGTCCTCGGTCCATCTAGTAGGAGGCCTATCTACGAAAGAACTACCTAAAGAATACTTAGATGTGTTTAATGCAAAAAAATATACATAGGTACTAAGAAACGTTGGTTTTTATTAAATGTTTTATACGAGTCAAAATATTTTAAAGAAGAAAAAAAATCATTTGATTAGAAGTTTTTTTTACTATAGGTTCACCAAACTGGTTCACTCTTGTGTAATAAATAAATATATCTGTTATGTTAAATGCGAAGACAATCTTCTAGAGTTCAACACAGAATACCAAACATTGTTGTTGAAGTCAGCCTGCAGTCGCAGTTCCTGTTAAAGGTCTCATTTCAACTTATCCAGTAAAATTTTCATAGCATTTTCAAATTAATAAATAACAAATATTCAAAAGCATTTTAACAGATAAACAATGCTAAAACAATTAGACTTTTTTATATTGTTTGATTAAAATACAAAATGTTTTGATATACGGGCATTTCTAACTTTAGATTATGCCGGCTACTCCGAAAAGAGACGGTTGAAATTATACTCCGATTAGTTAGTCGTGAGGAAATTTCTAAATGATATTAATATTGTGAAAACCACGTTAGTTTCCACAATAAAGTATTTAGAGATTTAATAGTAGATTAGTAGCCAAGGGCTGTAAGGCATCAATTGCAGCCCGAGATATTTAGGCGCACGAGCGCAGCGAGGGCGCCTATAGTTCGAGGGTGCAATTGATGCTTACACCCGAGCTAACTACTCTGCTTTACATCTGGATTGTGAGGTAAGTAGAACAAAACCGGCATTACAAGAATAAAACATTGAATAAATGCACCACAACCTAGATGGCTGCAGCTTTTTTTTTTTTTGATAGCTCCCTAAAGTATGTTAAGAATACAGTCTCAGATAAAGACTTTACTCGTTTTTCTTTTCGCCATTTCATGAACTCGTCGTAAGTTTTCAAATATCTCTCTTCAGAACTTTCAGGCAAAATATTGTTAATTGCTGCTTCAGCTTCCATTTTCATTGAATCGGGAGTGCAGCTTACATCTTCATCACTTGCAGAACTCATGTTTTTTTCCTATCTAGCACGTACTTATAAAAAAAAAAAAAACAAACAATATTTAAAGTAAAAGTTTTCTATTTCTGCCTTTTTTCATCTTTTTTTAAATTATTTTTTTCAAAAAAGAAATTGAGCTTTGCCGTTCGATATTTAAAATTGATGACTATTATACTCATACGAAGACAAGGCTGAATAGCGAAGCGACCTCTTTTGTCATTGGGCTGAATGCATGATGTCTATTGCCAGTATGATGGTTAGATGTACGCGAACTTTTTTAAAGAGTGATATCTTTTTTTTATTACTTACCGCCCTAGGGCTTTTCTAGCTACATTATTACCCTTGAGCGCTAATTGGTCACCTACAAGCCCCATTTGGGGGTAATAAGGACCTACTTACCGAATATGAGAGATGTAAAGTATATTAAAAACTTTTTTGACTGGTTTTTTTAGTAACACGTAAAGCATTACACTTCAACTACGTATTCTATCAAATTCCTCACACATTGTAACAAACTAAAACGTGTTGCCTAACAGGAAGCATAAATGAAATATTTCGGCTAAACGCTACTCTTGTATCTCGATATCTGCTGAAGGTCCCTGCATGACTGCGGCGTCTTCATTATCATTTGACATTGGAAGCGTTTGATTCGAGTAAACAAAGAGCTGCCGAGAAAAAATCAGTCATATATTGGCGTGTTTTTCTAGACTGATCTTTTGGTTTAAACCCAGTTTATAAGTGGGAGAGTATTTAAAAAAATCTATTTTTCCATACTAATATTATTATAAATGCGAATGTAACTCTGTCTGTTTGCTACATAATCCCGGCTAAACGGCTTAACCAATCTCGATAAAATGTTGCTAGGTAATAGTATGTATCATGAGGACGGACATACGCAATTTTTTTCTGAAGAAATCGCGGATGAAGCCCCTGGTACAGCTATTTATCTTCTATATATTCTATATTTATAAAAATCTATTGCTGTTTTTTAGTCTCGCTAAAACTCCAATTTTGATTTTGTTTTGTTCGCCTTAATATAGGGGTGGTTTAGAAGAAAACTAATATTGGAAAATTTGCTCGAAAAATTGGGAAAAACTAAAAATGCTTTTTCCATGTTATTTAGGATAGGACGTTTGTTGAGTCAGCTGGTTATTAATCGTTTGCCTCCACAGACAGGTGTTTGCCCCACAGCTCACTTGAAGGTGAATCGAAGATACACGAATCATTTCAAGAGCTGGCACCAATAACTGACTCATCTTGCACCATCAGATCAGGCTGTTTTAAAAAACAATAAGATTTGGTGTAACTTAATTTCGTTTGATGATTTTTTGGGACGTGGCATGAATAATAATAACAGAATTCTTAACAATTTTAGTTTAACTAAACGGATCTTTGTATAAGCGTTTTTTAAATTGTAATACGTATTTTTTTGATTATTAATTTAGCATAAATAGGATGATGAAAAGTTTATTACTAGGTACCTTATAGATCACGATATCAGAGATAAGTCCCGATTAAGTAAAGGATATGTAAATTTTATTTTCCAAAAAGGTTTGCTTGTTAATAAAGAATGTGCATAAAGTGAGTCAAAAATCAACTGTACTCGATACATTGCAGTATTTTCAGTGGACTTCAAACTTGGCTAGGCTGCTCTCTTGGTCTTTAAATATTTAAAACATTTGTGTTCAAGTCGTGAAAGTTATAAGTAACTTTTTTATAATTTTAACGTTTTCTATCTGAGAAAATCTAGCAGAATGATCACAACAGAATAACCCAGCTTATTTGTCATCGAATATACCCACACAAAGTAGGAATCAATAAAAATAAAACCACGAGGATCGAATGCCGATCGTTACTCGCAGACATCTTGTATTTGCCTACGCTTTGCATTCAATGGAGTTGTCATCTTGATGTCCATATTTAGCAAATATACTGATGTTATCTACATCATTAATACCTACTTATTACAAGGTAATAAGGTTATGATTCAAGACTGTTTAGGTTTTGGCGCCCACGCAGCTTTGATAGACCTGTCAATGTCGAATTTGCCTGGTATATCGCTTTATTTGCATCGCTTGTAGCATCTTTGTTGCCATCTAGAATCTTGATTGTATTTATAGGTACAGTGTAGACATATAAATCTTGATTAAAAATACGTTTGGTTTTTGTTCGAGTCTCGATTGGATTATATTTACTTTTGATTTATGTATGCTTATCAGGTGTTTCTAGACATTGAAACTTAAATACATACCTACTTATAAAAAATATATATATCTTTTTAGCATTATATTGCTTACACAATTATCTTTAAGCATTTTTATTGAAATTTTATATGTATTTATGTGTGAAACGTACACATCATACATTGTGTCGATTGTCAATGAACGTTTTCTATGGAACAGCTGTTTTTTTCGCGAGTTCAGATTTGGTCCCGTAGTAAAAGTTGTTCATAATGATAGATAGATAACTCTTTATTGTTTACACCAAAAATTACATGATACATAACATGACAAAAACAACTTAAAACTAGTGAAACAATTGGCGGCGCTATAAGCGATCTCTTCCAGGCAACCTTAGTATGGAGAGGACATACAGAAGAGGTAAAGGACGGGGTGTGATGTAATAATGGAATAACTGGCATATAAAGCATAGACATACATTATAATTATACACTAATACTTACTGAAACAATATATACAATAATAATATACATACATAAATAGACTTAGTACAGGGTTTATGCGTAACCCTGTATAACATAGGGTGTCGTTGGCGGGGCAATATTTACCACATTTGATTACATTGAGAATTATTCCGTTCTAATTCAGTACAACCTCCAAAATCAAAAAGTTTTATTTCAAAACTGTTAAACTTTGAAGCAATATTTTATTAGAAACTGTCATCTAAACTTATATATTGGTACAATTTTTATGGTAACTAATAAGATAATTAAACGTAATAATATGCTAAGTAACTTTCTTATTAGCCAATAAAACAAACAACCCAATGCTAATTAAAAAACCCAAGCAATCATTTAATCAAGTAGATGTTAGCTGCAATTATTATTGACATGACACTGACATGATGTCAAGATGAACCTGTTCGTTACATAACTGATTATGCGCGAGCGCGTCGCTGCATTTTTGTCGTAACCGCTGTAGTCGCTTCTTAAACTTGACCATTGCGACCCGACGAGACAAGAAGGTGACCATAAAACTTTATAACTGGATAATGTATAAAATAAATATTTGGAAGCAGTCCTTCAGATTTTTTAAATGATTGTCGTAATTTTTCGGAATAATTGTGAGGTATTGAATTTTAATTAAAATCGCCTTGTTTTAAACTATCAGTGTTGTTCACTACAGTTATATTGACCGTGATACGGTTGTGAATGTAGCTCCCAAAATTAATACCGAAATATCGGGAGCTCCAACTAGAACCTTAATCACGATAAATTTCCCGTTACTAATCATATAATTGTCTAAAATATTTTAAACGAATACTTAATAGGTATGAGATATTTATTTTGTAAATAACATGTAAGGTTTTTGCTATTATGTATTTAATTCATTCCAAGGTTCCAATTTCCCGGGTTAAGGGTAAAAAATGGATTATCTCGATTTCCCGTAAAACTACAAGTCCTATGAAAAAAGTTATATGGCAAAGTTGTAGGTAATAAAAAGATCTACAATTTTTATATGTTCAATTTTTTTACATAACCTCAAAATTTATGTGAAAAATTCAAATAACCAACCAACCAATCTACGAAATTTGGTGAAAACTTACCTTTTTATGTCCCAAATACACTGTAATTTATTTGATTTAAAATATTTATTACCTGTAATACCGGGGTTAAAATAGGCATTAAACTTCTATAATTTTTTTTTTACGATGAATGCGATTTTTAAACAAGCTTATAAAACAACACCATGGTCCTAAATAGCCGACAATTGTTTATGTAATTGTGTGCAAACACACAGAAAAGTGGTTGTTAAGAAAGAAAAAGAAATTAATAATAACAAATATTTGAGTAAGTAATACGTCCATACGATCGCATTCCAAAAGCGTGTAAATTCTAACATTGCACACGCAAAATCTTTATGGCTGTATTTAATTTTTCTGCTACTTTATTATTGAATTAATTTAGTAAGAAGATAACGTGCATCACGACCACAGAACATGGGATAAAATTATGCGGTTTATGAACCGGAAAATGCATGAAAACTGGATAATTGCTCATAAAAACTTAATCGCAGTGACCTATATAACAATGGTAATAAAACTCTCCCAAAAAGGTAATAAATAAAAACTACGACACAAAACGAAACCTCGGTTAGTTATTATATTATGGTTAGCAATTAACTACTCTACAAGGTATAAATGTTGTATCTAATAAACACTAGCTTAAATTAAGATTTTTTTTTTTTAAAAACCTCCTTCTTCTGCAGTCTGGTAAAAAGTTTAATATTAATATTATTCACCAAATTATAAAAAATACAAGTATAAGAATGTTTGTCTTTAAGTTATTAAATAATATTATCTTTATATTTAGAATACCTACCAACCTACCAAAGTTTCAATAAATATAGGTAGTCTAACTCTACCAGATCATAGGGAGTAGTACTTACTAAATATCCAATAAGAAAGTGACAAAATTAAAAAAAAAACACACAATTTTTACGTACCTTGAATATTTGATTAATAAGACACAATTAATGTAACATAATAAACAGGGTTTATCGACCTAATAAAATTTAACCTTTTTGACATGTTATAGGCTAGTTTTGAACGAGATTGATTGTCTCCGTCAAATAAATTATATTTTATCACTTAATTTAAGTATCTTGTTACATCTTGCGTCACACTTAAATTTGTTATTATTCTGTGAAAATAAAAACTATAAATTAATAGTCTTTAACTCAATACAAATACAACGCATATTCCCATAGCAAAATAATTAGCCCGCCAATTAGAAATGCTAAGTTTAAATGTCAGGGCCGTTAATAAAACGAATTATTAATTTCTCGCAAATCAATTAACATTTTTGTTCCAAACGTGTTTGACGTCACTTTTTTGATGTCATGGGTACACAAATATGTATCTAGCCTTTATAACAATTAGTGTCATTATTGAAAACGAATGAAGCTTCCGCGTTGACCACTCGAACCGCGTTTGACATACTCGTGTTTGTACAAGCGTCGAAGATGGTATGTTGACATTGACATACTAGCATCTTATTAGCGGTTTAGCTATACAAATACGACACTTATGTCTAGAAGTATAAAAGCTATTTTTATTTCATGTATTATATTTAAAGTGTTCTAGCGTCATCATTATTTATCAATTAATTTCAGTAGTAAGTGCTCTACAGCAATTTAGTTGCGGATGTCCTGGTTACATCACCGCGATCTTCTCGATATATTTGCGCATGCGCAATGCAAAATTTAATAGATTATACAGAAGCGGGGTATTCCCATGATCCGTTTAGATATGAGGGTCTGTATTTGATTTGATTTATTGTCGATAAAATAAAGTATAGGAAAGGATTAGGTATGTCCATCTTGTGGGTCTCCTTAGCTGCGCTTATCAGTTAGTGGTCTCCATTCGAGAACCTTTTGGCCCCTTCTTCTTAGAGAGGGGTGTTGCCAAAGTTCCACGCTTGGTAGGCGGCTTGGGGATCGCAATACATTCACTGTGTCCCCTTCCTTATTCTCCGGTGGTTTTGGTCGCAGTTTTAGTTTTTGTCGCCTGCATAAATTTTACTCATTATATAACTTGACTAGCGATTTCAATGTCATGCATATATTAGAAAAAGTCCTGGCAAAAAAATTGAAGGCAAAATGCATTATAAATCTTTCAACATGACAGTCTTAAAAACTACTTTTCTCAAACATGTGCCGATGCTCGTCCTAAGTCATAAGTAATTTATTGGTAAAATGGCAATTTACTTACTTTATTTAAACCTAACCATAATAACAACAAAGAAGTTAACTTATTATTTATTTAGATTATTTATTACCGATATGAAAAAAACAGGCCTTGTCAGCTAAAATTTAAGACATATCCTCATGTGTATTCATCGTAGTCGCCACCCCCACAGATGTAAAGATAGTGAACCTACAAAGCCAATTCTGATGAGTCAGTCAACTGTTCTGGCCTTCCTGATAAACTATAATCACGGTCACCATCACTTCCTTAAAAGTACACCAACAAACATTGTTGTAGCGTAGTCTAAGAAAATCTACCTAATAATATTTAGTTTGTAGCTAGTTTAGAAACGAAATATGAAATACAAATCTTTAGATTTTTGTTAGGGTTGCTGGTAATCAGTTAGCATTTAGGTTTAGAAGCCACAATATGGGGTTATTCAAAAGGCGAGTTAATAGAGTCTTAAGCGGGCTCTAAAGGGGGAGTAACATGATAACAAGAAAAAAATCACTTGTTACCATTTTAATCCGTATATATTTTAAAACATTTTTTGTTTATAATGTTATGATAGTCAACAAAACTTCGTTGTGTCACTTTTTGTAAATTCACACTCAGTAATTTTATATCGTCAATAATGTAAAAATGTGCGAGCGAGAGAGCTGCAGACGAAAAGAGCCCCCTTAAAGGGTTGGCAACGTATTTGTGATGACTGTGGTGTTACAAGTTCATAAGCAACGGTGACTGCTTACCATCAGGTGGCCTGTCTGCTTGTTTATCACCCATGGTATTAAAAAACTTTGGTTAAACTACTCTTCAAAATTTGCAAAAAAGCCGTTCCATACTTCAATTTTTTTCTGAGTCCCATATATTGCGTTTTTTCTTTAATTATTTTCGGTTAGCAGCATATACTATGCAAAACGAGACAAATACTTCAGCAAAGGCGAGCTTTTTAAGTTTGGGCTCATCATAGTTTAAAAGTTAGTCGCTGAATTGTCCTCTATCACAATAATATACTTATTTGTATCCTAATGGACGTTACATTCATCAGATTACTTCACATTTAATCTCAAGGCGCACAATATCGAAACTGACTTACATAAATTAAACAATCATTAATATAAATTGTATATTAACTGAGATATGAGCAAGACGGATTCCACCTTAAAAATTTAAGACCCATCAAGGTCCATAATATCATGAAATTCTTCTTCGTATTATAAAAAAGCCATTGATTTTGCAACGTCTTCAATATCTTACACAAGTTGATGAATCACTTGATGTCTTTTATGTACGTCATTTGTAATAATTTAAATCGTAATGCAAGGACGTTGAGCACAAAATCGGTTTTTAATTCAGTTTGGGAAGGCATTAACATAAAAAGGTTGAAAAGGTTTTTCCGTATATGTCCCTTACATATACAGAAAAATCTTACAGCACTAGAACTTTTATTAACAGTCTTAAAAAGGAGGGTTTTTTCAAATCGGTCCCATAGACAATTAAAATTAGTTCAGTAGTTTGGCTTTCAAATTAAAGTAATTGGAAAAAAATATGTCTTTACTAAACAAAATTACGAATTATGAAGACGGTTCTTTAAATTGATAATTATGTTAATTGTGATGGTTCCGTAAGGTCCGTTAGGCGATGTATGTGTGAAAAAGTGTGACTAAATAAAAGCGAAAGTGCGTTTGTTTCAATTTATTTCATGCAGCAAAAAATAAATTAATCGACATGATTTTTTTACGATCGTTGGAGGCCTGGAATTGCCCGGAAGTGGCATTGGATACTTTTATCTCGGATAAATTTACGATTCCTGAGGGAAAGTTCACACTAGTGAAACCGCGTAGCTAGTAATTATCTTATTTTAGGCAGATAAGTATAGAATTAGTCTCCTCGCTAACGACAAGAAAGCACTCAAGAGAATTACAGTAAAATACAAGATATTAATAAAACTTGTATGATAAGTTTTCCTATTTTTTATAAAGTTCACGTGCAGTTTTTTACTAGAAAACTATGCAATATAATACCTAAATTATTTCCCAATAACCAATAATAAACAAATAATTGTTTTTTGTTGTGTTAGCTTGTATTTAATTTAATTAATAAATAACTTGCCAGTAAAAATCAATGTTTAAAGTGTTGTAGTAAAGGTTGTTGATTATCTGAAGTCATTTTACTATGAAGTTTAAATAAGTAAATTAATTTTTTAAAGTTTAATTTATAATAAGTTTTATCCTGTCGCGACATACCAAATGTATTTATAGTTTTTATAAAAAGTACCTATGGCAAGTAATCATGCGATTTGACTAATTGGCCTGATTTATGTAATGAATGGCCTGTAAATGACCCTATGTCACACAGCACCATGTCATGTGTTCTTGTCAACATTTTTCTTAACAAGTAGTAATTTGACATCTTTGACCATTTATAGTGCCATGGAAGTATAAGGTCAAGAGTCTGGTTTAAAAACATATTGGTAGATGGTTGCTCAATTAATAAGATAACTAATTATGCAAACTTTTTGGCTATTTGGATAGGTCATTGCACGTTGCTTTATTTGTGGTCGTTTACTGAACAGGTATATTTCACATACCTTAATTAGTATTTAAAACATCAGTTTGGAACTATTATAATAAAAGCTTAAGACTTTTTATAACAAAATTAGCATGCTATAATTCTTACAATTTTTATTGCAAAACTAGTATAGGCGTGTTTGTACCCGAAATTGTTTAGTTTCTATAGCCAAAACGCTATCTATGGTTTTCGTCGATGGATTCATCATTATAAAATATCTGTCAACACTATTTTATTGACGAAATTTGATAATAATAAGAGATGACATAAACAACAGACAGAATAAAATTAATTCGATTTAGTATAAAATTAAAACATAATAAAATTAGTGAGATATTTACTTAATAACATGTTCCAAGATTATTTTTATTCATTATTATCATGTTTATTAATAGATCATTAAAAGTGTTTCTTCGCATTTAGCATTCTATTAAAAATACTTGTAAAAATATTTTCCTTGACAATATTAACCGTGACCTATGAAAATTACCGACTAAAATCACTTTGCATTGAATATGTTTTCAACATTTAGTAACTTTGGAGAGACTGAAATTCCTGCAAGGTGTCTGCAAGGTCCTGCGCATGTTCTAAGACGTGTGGCTGCCAGTCAGTGTGTCGAAACATGTCTCTAGTCAGTACGCTACTTGTCTTGCATCATGACGTATGCTATGTACAGTTTTACAGTACAGATGTGCTTTTAACTTTGGTAGTACACAACTTTGTACAGGCTGAATAAGCAGTCCAAGTGTCAAAGATTTTTAGACCACCCGGCAGCCATGTATGATAATCTATACATATAATAAAAAAGTAAAGATAAAAAAATCGGTAATTGCGAGATATCAAAAAAATAATAATACACAGCCTCTTAAAATAAGCAGCTTAACACTATAAGACAGTTTTTAGAATTTTTTGTCTGTTTGTTTGTTTGTCCACGCACATCTCCTTAACCACTGGACGGATTTAAATGTGGTTTCCACTAATTGAAGTATAAGCTGTTATTTTGCGCAAGGGCCGGATTAAGGCCAAAAAAGGGTTGAAAGTTTATATGAAAATCTACGCGTACGAAGTCGCGGGAAACAGCACTAGTATATTACTATAGCAAACTATAAGCGCCTCGCCAGGGGTTCACTTGACTAGTATTCCGATTTATTTATCATATAAAATATGCCTCATAACTCGTTTCTTTAATATATACATTAATAAATTAGTGATTAACTCTAAATAAGATTATCCTAAGTTCAAAGTCCTAGTTCCTAAGTTGAAAGACATAATTATATCCTTGGATTAGGTCATATTATGACATTCACTGACATGCACTAGGCCAGCATGGTGGATTAGGACCTATCCTTTCTTTCTTTGAGAGAAGGCCCGAGTCCCACCAGTGTGAACATGTTAGGCTGAAATGATGATAATGATGAAGTTTATCCTAAGTATATACAATAGTAATAATAGTATAATAGTAGTAGCTTCTTAGTCTTGAGCATCGGCGTAAAGTTGCTAGTCTATCAGTTTTTTTATCGGATACATTTCGGAGAGTGTGCATCAGATCTGCATGATCTAATTCCCTCCTCCCCATTTTTCTATCGGACTGCCAGAGCGGGCACGAAAAATCGACACCGCTTCATGGTTGATATTCCGAAAACCCGTACGAAGCGCTTTGATTCCACTTTTATTGTGCGAACTGCTAGTCTGTGGAATGCCCCGCCTGAATGGGTGTTCCCCGATAGTTACAATCTGGGTGTTTTCAAGTCAAAAGTGAATCGGTTTCTTCTAGGCAAGCGTGATCCATCGTAGGCCGCATCATCACTTAACATAAGGCAAGTTGGCGGCCAAGCGCAAGCCTATATTACAATAAAAATAAAAGTTTCTGTAATAGTTTCTCATCGGTGGGCAGGTATTAATAGAAGAAATAGCTTAAACTCTTTTAGATATCAATTTTATTTTATTTTATTTCAGCCGTGGTCATCCCATTGCATGGCAAAGGCCTTTCTTCCTTTTTTTAGATATCAAGTCATGCTTTATTTAACAACGCAAGTTACAGTCATGTTATTAATTCAAGATTGCAAATAAAAAAACTGCACTAATATTAGAAGGTAAAGTTTGAATAAAGGTTTTTTTTATTCTTATTTTTATTAAGGAGTTTTGTCGATATTCTACTATGCCACTCCCATAGTTTAAATTAGTAATTGAATAAAGGTATGTTCGAGGTATTCTTTAGAACTACTGGTCCGGGTTTTTTTTCATTCGTAGAAGACGGCACTGACTTTGTGTGACAAAGGCTATATTTTATTCACAAAGCGAGTAAACCCGCGGCCAAATGTGGAAAATAACTACAGATTATGCTTGCTAAAAAGCGTAAAACCATCTTATCTTCCCAATTGTTCGCAAGCAGTAGTTCGCAAGTACTACACAAGCAGAGGAACATAAAACTATCGCCAGTTCTGTCTAAGTGCCTACGTGATTACTTCACACGCTCATGTAGGTACTTACCAACACTCAAATAACTAATTATATGAGGACTTAGGAGTTATTATATATACGCATAATCTGTGCTAGTGGGTAGAGATATAATCTCTTCCTATTTATGCCCGATTCCAGCATTAAAAAATTCAATTTCGGACTACATTTTATGCCTGTTTCGGCCCTAAAACATTTGTATTTATTTATTCATAATGAATTGGCTCTCTTCTGTTTGTGACCAATATAAAGTCCTTGTATGGTAAATGATTGTTAATTATCATTTTGCTGCTAATCAGAACTATTTTAGTGTGTTTTAAATTTTGTTTGTCTAATATTTTAGTGTTAACTGTAACTTTATTTGTACACCTTGATTTCAAGTATACACTAATATAAGTAGTAGCGCCCAGTGGTTTCACCCGCTACACTAAAAGGCCCGCATATTTTCGAGAAAAAAATTATTGTTAATCCATTTATCCATTTTTCTAGGATATGAGCTACGAAATTTTATTCAAATCCGAAAAGTTCAGTGGCTACGGAGTTGAATGGAAACAAACAATATACACACGCTACTTACAAACTATCGCATTTATAATATTAGTGTGAGTACACTAGTTGCAACCTGCGACTTTGCTCGCAATTTTTGCACTCTTCTGAATATAATTTCCTTTACATATGTATTTTTATAGTATGACTTTCTAACAGACATTATCACAGAGATAGAAAGAAAGAGAGAATATCATAATAAATATAAAAGTGTGTTTGTTTGTTTATCTTTAACGCAACAACAGAGAAACGGATCGATATAATTTTATTCCATAGAGATACTATAGTAATATTGATAAATGGTTTTTGATAAACGAAACCTTAAAGTTTAGAAATAATTAATAAAACACCAATAATTTAAAAACCACTAAATCCTAAATCAATTAGTCTTAAGATCATCTTTTCAATATCAATCATCGACGTTAGATTGCGTAAGGTTTCAATTTATCGAGACAGTTAAGACGTCTATACATTAATTATGTTGTTAACGCATAAAGATGTGAGTATAGGAAATAGTTTCCTTTGACATTGAAATAGTTTTGTATTGCGAAATTATGAGTATTGACGGCAATGATGCGTTATATTGATTTCTTTGCAGCGGGGGAAATTGTGAGTAAGAGTTGACACATGTTCTGAACTTGGCCTGTTTTTCACTCAATTGTTGAATAACACCACATTGCTCATAATTGCTTGAATGGGTGTTCCCGATCTTCGACCAAAATAAAAGAATGGACGGGCCCTAACCATTGAACTTGATCAGTAAAAACGAGTCAAAACCGTCGGACATATACTTCAACACCTAATTATAAAAATATACAGTATATATGTTACAAAAAATATATATCGGTTTTATTTGTGTATTTACACTTCGGTAAAGCATACGAATTCATAATTTTGTCAGATGTTTCGTTATCGCGTAACAATAGACTCGTGTTTCACTTCCTACGGCTAGAGACCGACTGAAACGAAATGAGAGCTGGCGCTCATTTTGTAATCTTCAAAAATGCTCTTCTACTGGGCCCGTCCATTCATTTTATTTTGGTCGAAGTTCCCGATAGATATAATCTGAATGTTCAAATCACGAGTGAATCGGTTTCTTCTGGGCAAGCGTGATCCATCGTAGATCGCATTATTGCTTCTCGTCTGCAGCTTTTTTGTTCATACATTTTCATATTATTAAAGATATAAAATCAGTGAGTGCGAATTTCCAAAAAGAATCTCTTGGTGTCTATTGTAACATTAAAAACAAAGAAATTGACAATATATATAACTAGCCGTCCGCCCCGGCTTCGCACGGGTGTAAGCTCGGTCTCGCTACTAAATATAATATAGCTTATATCCCGCGGGGATAGTGTAGCTTCCCAACAGTGAAAGAATTTTTAAAATCGGTTCAGTAGTTCTTGAGTTATTTCGTAACAAACATCCAAAAATACAAATCTTTCCTCATTACAATATTATTTATTACTAGCCGCCCGCCCCGGCTTCGCACGAGTGTAAGCTCGGCCTTCGGCCTCGCTACAAAATATAATATAGCCTATGTCACCCGGGGATAGTGTAGTTTTCAACAGTGAAAGAATTTTTCAAATCGGTTCAGTAGTTTCGGAGCCTATTCATTACAAACATACAAACATACAAAAATAGGTACAAATCTTTCCTCTTTATAATATTAGTGTAGATTAGTGTAGATGTAGACTAGTAGACTAGAGAGCTAAGAGTGTTAAACATTATTTATTTAATACTGCAGACTATCTATTCTACCTAAATATTGTCTCTTTTCTGCAAATGAGTTCACCTTCGGCCACCTGAGTCAGAGAAGTACATTTAGGTTTTATGAGATAATACTACTTTACCGCCAAGAACAATATTCAATGTTCACTAAAATAGTTCTTTTATTATACCAATAAACTAAGCAACAAAACGCGTCCCATTAAACCAAATGGCAACATTAATGCAAAGTGTATCCAAGAAACTAAATCTTGATATTCCAGTTACATGCCGGTCAAATCTGTCGTGGTGCGTAACCTTTACCCGGCGGCCTTCTTGCATAACTGCGTCCTTCAGACTAGCCGTCGCCGCGTCGCCGGCGCATCTTCGCTGGACGTCGTTCATTAATAATACATTTTACTTTAAATAACTTCATTTCAATAAATAGATATCTATATTATGCTAAAACATCTACCATATTTTTACAAATTAATTATTTTTAAAGTTTAGCTAATGTTTTTCTTTTCTTATCCATCTGATTGTAATGAATGATTTTTTTACTACATTGACGTGTATTCGTAATGTCAAACTTTCAAAAACGTTATTTCAATATAACATTATTGTGAAGCTGAAGACAGATGGCTCTACGCAACAAGTTGACCGCCATGTGGCATTCGCAGATTCATTACTCCGTCCTTCAAAAAATTAAAGACATCTTTTAACGTAGTTACTTATTTTATGGTCCATGTTTTATTTATAACTGATAGTTTTATTATTATTTTAGACTAGCCGCCCACCCCGGTTTCGCACGGGTGAAAGCTCGGCCTTCGGCCTCGCTACAAAATAAAATATAGTCTATGTCACCCGGGGATGGTGAAGCATCCCAACAGTGAAAGAATTTTTAAAATCGGATCAGTAGTTTTTGAGTTATTTCGTTACAAACATCCAAAAATACAAATCTTTCCTCTTTATAATATTAGTATAAATTTAAAAGGCTTTTGTTTTGCCCTCAATTTCTCTGAGATTCCATCATCAGATCCTAACTTGGTTACAATGGGACCAAATTGGAAGTACTCATACCCTACCGAACAAAAGTTTTTTTTTAAATAGGTCTACAGTTAGCGGAGATATTGGTGAACATACATTACAAAACACAGTGGAACATAGAACCTCCGCCTTTTTTGATGTCGATTAAAATACTTAATAATGACCCCTGACTTGATGACTTGAATACTAGTTGCAATGTATCGATTTAACAAATAACCAAACAGTTTTATTATAAAAGCTATAACATGTATGTTTTAGAAACGTCAAAGGTGCATCGAGAAGCCTCGAACCGCTGACCCTAGATCGTAAAACCATTAAAGATCCAAAATACTATCATTGCTTGCGGGACCTTTGCACTTTTACTATATATTATGATAATAAGTACGAAGCATTGTGTGATCCTAGACTGTACTAAAATAATAAGAACTATGGTGGCACCTACTTTGTCCCAAAAATTAGCATTGTCATTGCATACTGGCTACTTTTCTTTCTACCAAGGGCCTTTTAGATTACTTTTTTAGTTTAATTTAGGGTATATTTTTATTACCTTATTTATGTTATGTGTAAGTTTCAAAAAGAAATTTGCATGAGCTATTTATATGTTTTAATCTTCTAATGAATCCTATTAAATAAGAACGATAGCACAGTATCAAATTATTTTCCTAAAACAAAAATGTATAGGTTTGAAGTCGGTTAAAAATTACTCTGCCTATGTTATAGTTTTAGGCCTATGTTCTAATTTTAGGCCTATGTTCTAGACCTATATTCTAGTTCTAGGTCTATATTCTAGACCTATATTCTAGGGGATAGATGTGATGATAATGATGATGATAAATAAAGGGTGGCGTGGACGACCAAACGCCTTCGTCCCAAATCCGTGCCCCCCATATTTTAAGGATCTGGTCTGATTTGTAAAGGCTACCTACCCAAGAGAAATGCCACGTGAAACGACGTGTTACCACATCCTCATAGCATCATTAGACCCGTACTTATTATTATTAAAGAAGCATGTTTTGTTAGTTTAAAGTTTACCAATCAGCGTTGCTGCTTCATTAAATTCATAAATACATCAAACATTTTAGTACCTACTTTCATAACAATCCTGTCGGCTATGAAATAACTTACGAGTAAATATTTCACAACAATTATGTATTTAAATAACATCTTCACATGCTAATAAATAACTACCAGTACCAAGCGCTTTGGCCTTAAATTTTCCGCTGTATTTGACTCTTTTCGAGATAAAACTTATCCTATGTCTAAATTCAGAGCAATGTAAAGGTTAGGTCTTTTTCCAAGTGGAGGAAGACCTGCGTAAACTTCAGGCTCTCCCGTGGCAAGAGTAAACAAAATGACAAGAGAAAATGGAATCTCTTAACGGATCCAGTTTGGGCCGCTGAGTCAATTTAGTAAGAAAGTAATTCAGAGTATAAGTCATCTTCATACCAAATTACATTAGAATTATTACAGTTGTTTTCGCTTGCTTGAAGCACAAACAAACATACAAGCAATCGCATGCAATAGTGTGATATAATGAAGTATAATGGAACTGTAGGTGTTAGATACGTAGGTTTTTATATATTCACATGGAATTCTCAATCGTAAAATGATGATTAGTTCGCATTTTGCATACAATTTTGGATTGAATGGGCGCTGTCAACAATATTTTATCGTTGAGATATGCAACATTTAGCTCATTTGAGAGGACATCATTTAGGTGATATAGCTGTTGTTTATTTCTGTGTTATTTTAAATTATATCATTAGTATAATTATTTAAAATTTCTAGAATATTGAGGTACTTATCTAAAAGTATCTTAGGTGCTCTTATAAAATTATTAAGTATATATAAGTACGTTTTACGCCATTACGTTAGAATTATAAATGTTTAAAGGTAAAAGGGATAAATTTACGTGTTTATAAGAATGAAATTCTAAATTATAAGTAGATAGGTAGGTAGGAATTTGATAATATCACAACACAATCTTAAAACTTTTTCACACTTAAAACTTTAGCTTTAAACTTTGTTCTACAATTCCAGATTCCTTATAATCCTACGGGTCGCAATCCTATCTATTCACCGAGTTAGTTTTATCACTTATAAAATAGTAAAAAGCTCACCATGTCCTCGGGTAGCTAGCACATATCACTTCACTCACAAGCGCGCGGTCGGGTCGCGCGCGCGTCGCGTATAAACACCGATCGCAGACAGACCATACAATATATAGCTTCTGTCCGTGCAATATGGATCCTGAAACATCATTTTTGGGAATTCCTTTGCTTAGGTTATAAACTATTTATTGGTATTTATCGTGGAGTTTCCTCGTGCTCAGCATTTGTAGATCATCTACTATTTTCCGGAACTCAGTTTACTCTAACTTGACCTAAGTTAGATCCGGTTTGATTGACAAAACTATGCCTAGTATTTTTAGATATACTAAATTTGCCAAAAGGTGAGCATTGTAATGGGGAATATATAAAAGGCTACATGTATTTATGTACCATATGGACTCCATAACATCTGGATAGAATTTGCCGGGACTTTCACGGGAAGATGCTGATGATATAAGAAGTAATCCAGGCAGATTAAACCGCGGGGCGCACCAAGTGGGAAATATTTAAAGAAAAATTACTACTGAGTACGGTTACTAGATTGGTTTTTTAGTTGTAATTTTAAGTAGTTTCCGGGTTTTCGTAATTAGTTTTTTTCTTTAATATTTTTTTTTTTAATATATAACCTACTTCTAACTGAGTAAGGTGAAAAAATGTGCCATAATAATCAACTTCTTCCTTTTCTATGTGTAGGCTCGTAAGCTATTATTTAGGCTATAAAATAAATGTCTCAAGACTAACGATTGTTACTGGGCTGATTAAATATCATCATTAAAATTATTAGGTACCGAAACGATTTCTGCAACGATATCTAATTCCTTTAACATCCATTCCCATTTTAATTTAATTCCTTGAATGTCTAGTCTCAAATTCTGACCCGCAGGCATATGGCATAATTAATATATTTTTATAATGATAAAAAAACGACTGCCTAAATTTCAATAAACGGGATTTCTATCCTAATTTCTTATAAGGAATATTTTCTTCCAATTTAAAATTTTAGAAAAATAATAATTATAAAATTTATTAAAATTGGTTACAGAAATATTTAAAAGACGAAGACAATTGCGTAACTAATACACAAGAAAACAGTCCAATTGAGAACCACCTCTTTTGAAGTTGGGTAAAAAGGAATGAAGAACCTGCTTTCTATATAATAACATGTTTCGAGCTACTTTATGAATTATTTAGTTTTTACGAGCATGTCGTCATTTTACTACAAAAATACAAACAGAGAAGATGCAATATGATTTCAGTACGTCACATGACACGTAGGTAAGAGCCTTGGACTTGGCCGAAATACATTATAATTATTTATTAAGAAGAAATCTTTGTTTCAACATCGGGCGACATTGTATTCACAATGTCAAATTCCTGGTTAATAAACTAAATTATTTTAATCAATTTATTTATTAAAATTAATGCACTAAAAAACCGAAACATAATAGTTTAGGTGTTACGAGTACTTTATTGACGTCTGATAAAATTATAATTTAACCATACATTAATTTATAATTAGGTGATTAATATAAGGATATAGCACACAATATTCAAATAAAAGTATAGCGGTTTAATAGATTAGTTTAGTAGTTAGGTATTAACATATCGTTTTTTTTTTTTTTATTTTTTTTTACTATTGGAATGTTGTTTAAGTTATTGTAATAAATTAAAAAAAAAAAAAAAAAAAAAAGTATTGTATTCATATCTACTACACAAATTATACGAACATAAATAAATAATTTTGACATTTTTTAATTTCAGCAGTGGCAGTGGACGTCCTTATGGCTGAAATGATGAGTTAATTTAAAACTTTTAGGCGGTGTTCGGGCTGACTATAAGAAATAAAATAATCACACAATCAAAATAAGTTAATTTATGCATAACCAGCTGTTGCCCGCGACTTCTATACACGTAAACTTTCATATATACGTTCAACCCCCTTTAGATCCCTTTAATTCAGCCCTTTCGCAAAACTATTTCTTATTAGGGGGCTAAGACACCCTATAACAAATCTACCAGACAAACAGCTTTGTAAGTCAAGTAGTTTCGAGATTTTGTGATGACTCGTTAGTGAGTATTCCTTATTTGGTATTTCGTTGTATGTACCTATAAATCTATTTCTTTGATTTATTATGAGCCTAGATTGACGAAATAAGCAAGACACTCGTCTAGTGGTAAGCGTTACCACAACTACATGTACTTCCTAGATTCTTCAAAAATTCAAAACCGTAACAATCTACTGCGCTACTCCCGCTGATATAAACTTGTGAATAAAAAAATGTAACAAGAAATAAAATAAAAAAACTATGTAATAATTAATGTAATTTTTTTTACTGCCCTTTTGTGTGTATGTAATTTAATGTGTGAACAATTAAAAATTCGTTGATCTATTTTTTTTATACCCTATAATTTCAATAGAATTCCATTCAATGCAGAACACGGTAATGTTTGCACACTACTGTTTGGCAGTTGAATATCTGGTCGATACTACTGTGCTACTGGTGTAAGGCCTGGTACTTCTTCAAGTAGATTTTGACAAAGAGACAACATTATTCTAAAAAACTTAGGTACATTGTACGTAAATTGTGTATTCAAAGACTAGCTGAGTGCCATTCCTCGTTGCACTTCTCAAAGAGTTCACACTTCATGTCAAGGACAGCACTATAGTAAGCACTTTATATGACACCAGCACCTAAATATTATGATTATGATTTTATATTGTTTCTAACTAATAATAAAACGATACTTCGATCTCAAACTGAACTCAAAATGTCGGATTTAGAAGTGGTTTGTTACGAAAGGTTTGGTAGCGCCTTTAGATATTGAGGTAGCATTTTCCACGTAAGGCAATTTCATCACTCATGAGCCCTATTTAGATTTTTCGTAACATTTCAATAACAAATTTTGACAGCCTTGCTTTACTAAAGTTGCTAAAATATGAAACCTAGCTGAATCGCGTGGTGTTACCTGCGATTTTCCAGTTTTTCCGCATTTCTGGGGCGAAAAGTACCTTATATGTCCGTCGTCATGATGCACACTATCTTCCTGACGAATTTCGTTAACGATCTTATTGATGATGATATTCGTTAAAAGCGAACCTAAAGACAGACAGAGAGACAGAGTTACTTTCGCTTCATAATATTAGTTAGGATGAAGCCCCCTGATTTAACAGCCAAATTACGAACTCAATAGTAATTATATTATTTTTGTAAATAATAACAAAACATCAATTAAAAAAACTTGGGATGTGTCATTTAGAAGCGTTTTATATTTCTAACCGACATCCAAAAAAGAGGAGGTACTATTTTCATCTGTATGTTTTTTTTTGATAAATATCTTTGTCATATAGAGGTAAGCAGGGAAGGGCTAACCTGCCCTCCGTTGGAAGTGTTAGAGCGCTCTACTATTTGTACATAGGTATACTTGGTTGTAAATTATGTAGGTATAATATATTTTATGAAATTTGAATTTGTAACCATTTACGAGCCATAGCAGATAAATCATATAACTATATGACCTCACCTAGCAGCTGAATCAAATAAAATGTTTTTTTTTTACCGAGATTAGAAAAAAAGGGTATTCTCATTTCGACGATGATGACGAAGCATCTATTTTCACAACCATTACACCACAAATGTCAAAATGCATAAAAAAACTTAAAAAGATGAATCCAGATATTTCTATATCAGTTGAAACAAGCCATTGTTATCGCAAAGTGCTCAGTAGAATACAGAAGTGTCTCCAACGAACTTGACCGCGTGCAGTGATCGTTAGCTTTATTTGAAAGCCTATCTCCTATCTTGAGGTTACGCGCGCCAGGTCACGTCGCACGATGCCACCCATAATATCGACACATATCATCATTATAATTAGTCTTTCGTAGCCCACTGCTGGATATAAGCTTCCCTATGCTACACCACACTCGTACCGCCAATGCCCCGGGCATTATAGATGTCCATAGGCAGCGGTAACTACTTACCATTAGGTAGCCCGTTAGTTAGTCTACTATTTTTTTTAAACTCTGCCTAATCTTCGACTTTTCGCTTCCATACGTGTATCATGATTTACGTATATCGTTATTCCATCGAGTCTCAGGGCGCCCTGCGTTATGTTTGCCGATTCGTGGTTTCCACTGTAGAATAGTTCCTACCGTTATCAGTTCTGTATCAGATATAATCGGCCTACTGTCGCTTCAGCATGCTAAAACGTTGAGCTTCTTGTATGTTGGTGGCATCAAACATTCGAGCAGTTTTATGATTGATTAGTTTTCTATTCGACTGACTTCACAACGTCTATCTATTTCTATTATTTTTTCTTCGATTATATCACGCCCAGACGTCTTTGGGGGGCGTCTTTGTCTTTTTGCATTTATTTTTGTATTTTATGGTGGTACGGAACCCTTGTTGGAACTTGACCGGTTTTTAATTAAAACGTTCCCTATGTCTGCAGTAATTGCTCGCGGTGTCCAGAGGTCTTGCAGTTCTGAGCCGAGCTTGAAATTGTACTAATTTCATGACCAAGCCAATATTTCATTATCATGTCACATCATTTTAAATCGGAACAAGAGTGATTACCGATTATCCACCTATTGTAGTTTTATTGGTTTATTTCAAGCTATTCGTTCCGGCTCATGCAGAACGAATCAAAACGTGCATGATGACAATATCATTAGAAATAGTTCAACGTCACAAACAAGGGAGATGTGATATTAAGGTAAGGTGGCGTGGCGGATACGACCGCATCAGGCCTAAATCAGACTTGATTTCTTTAGTCAAAATCACCTTGCAGTTGAATTTATCGCTCTTTTTTTGCAAGTGAACTATTGGTAGGTTGGTCAAGTTTCTTAGTGTGATTTAAAATACTTACAGTTTTTGCGTTAAGTGGTTTATTTAGCATTATAGTAAAAATGTGAGTGAAATACAGATACATTTGAACAAGTAGGTACTTATCTCCTTGTTAAAAGACTAGGTTTCAATGTCAGCAATTAAATCAGGATTATTAAGATAGAGGATTCATTGTAATCTCAGAATACAGAAAGAACTGTATTCTGAGATTGTAATAATGTTCTATTTGCTTTGCAAATCGCATTGATTTATGAAAATAGTGGGAAGATACGGGACGAACTCCTTGACGTGGACCGTACAAAGTAGCTCCCTTGGTCCTAATCGACTTCAGTCACAATCGAACTGGCGTTGTGAAGTACTTGTCAAAATTTTGTTTGAAGCGAGCCCCTTTTTTAACCGACTTCCAAAAATGAGGAGGTTATCAATTCAACTTTTTTTTTGTGGCACATCGAAATCAATTACTGGTTTTAAATCCAACTGACAATTTTATTATCTGTTTTTTTAACGTGAATAAGTCCGCATTGACTACCAACTCGCCTGTTGGTAAGCGACGATGTGGTCGAAGATGAAGCACGCAGACTTAGAAGATACCTATTCGCTTTCGCCTTAAAAAGGCCTAAATTATATCTCTCAGAAAACAAGGAAGCCGGCAGGTTGTTCCAATCTTTGGCCGTACGGATTAGAAACGTAGACTCGAAACGTTTGGTACGTATCCAAAGATAGTCCACAATGTATGGGTGGTAATGGGCCGTTTTCCTACTTGTCTTGTAGTAGAAAGGGGATGGTAGGATAAGGTCATGTAGTTCCGATGTACATTTTCCGAAATGAATCCTATAGAAAATTAACAGTTGTAAAAAAAAACATTGTTAAAACATCAATGACCACGAAGATTGATCACTTTCGCTAGGTATTTGAACAACTGTAGCAAGTTCCCGATATACTTCAATGAATTATTAAAAACAAATGTTTTTATTTTGCTTTTTACAATGTTATCGCAGCTGTCAGAGCAAATGAACGAAAAATAGCATAATGCTAATTAGCTTGTATGTTGTTTGGCTAATAAAGACTCTTGTCCGTTAAAAATAACATAATATTTCATTGACCACCAGCGTTTCTGTCGTAAGTAATTATTGTTCATTGAGTACTTAGGCTCTCATTCCAAGTAAAATACAAACTTACATAGTGAAAGGAAGACGCGTCGACTAGCCATACATTAACTGAACTTTACAGATGTTGCGCAAACATTTGGCGGACCTCAAATTAATAGTGAATTGTCTTTGACAGTTGATGAGGTAAGCTTAGGTTCACATTTAACTGGCTTTTGATAGTGCACCCGGAGTTCGCACTTTATATATTATTTTGTCTACAGTCTGCCTTATAAGTCGTGGATCTACGCTGGCTAAATTCTACTTAAATGTGGATGTAGCAACATTAAATGGGTGCCTTCCGATACAAAAAGATGCATTTTTAGACAAATTTTCCATACGAAATATACGGCCATGCCTTCATTTTGTCAGTGCGGATACGGTACGTTATCAGCAAGAGTAGGTATGTGGTTTTTTCTTTCGGATTTCAGCTCGTCTCGCCCCTGCTTCACTACAATAATTCAATAGTTGGGGGCCCTTGTATGGGACGCGACTTGTGTCGATACTTTGGCGCCGTCACATCTTCCTGAGACACAAGGTAGGACAGGTGCAGCTGCTAATTCGGCAGAGCAGCACAAGCGGCGCAAATATGCTAACCTTGGCAGTGGTTACATATTTGAGGCGTTTGGGGTTGAGACATTGGGCCGTTGGGGACCGGGAGCTCAGATCATTTTCAAAAATCTTTCAAAGCGCCTAGTTAACGGACGCGTGAGCAAAATACTGGCGTGTATCTGGCTCAACGCATAAGCTTTGCCATTCAGCGTGGTAATGCCACCAGCATGCTGGGTACGCTGCCAACTGATGGTGGGATTAAGCATTTGGATTGTCTTTAGACCTTCAACGGTCTATGGGCAGTCTAACTGTTTATGTGGTGTTAGTGTAAGCTTGTATTTTGTTTAATTAATAAAAGGCGCTTGCTCAATTGAACTAATCATCGTGCGGACAGTATCTTGTATCCAGAAAAATCCAAAAATATTGAAAAATTGCACATTATCGATACGTAGCTAACATATGTATTTCTAAAAATCACTGACAAATACGCAAATTTCCGCGCACGCGCATGCATCACCTGGAAGAGTCAATCGCGCGAGGTTCAGCCTTCAGGTGATAAGGTCAGGCGGCTGATAGTTGAATCATAGGATAGAGATGTCTCTGATTGCTCTGTAATTACACTCGTCTACTTGTGTGGCTCCAGTGTGCGGGAATAGCGATATAGAACAAAATATAGCTATAAATCGTCTTTTAAATAAATATTAATAGGCTTACGTTTGACCACCAACTCACCTCTACGATGGAGCAATCCCATTCATCCGCGATTTGAAGACACCCAGATTGTAACTATCGTGGAACATTCAGGCAGGACATTCCACAGACTAGCAGTTCACGCAATAAAAGAAGAATCAAAGCGCTACGTACGGGTTTTCGGAATATCAACCATGAAGAATTGTCACTTTTTCGTGCCCACTCTGGTACTCCGATAGAACAATAGGCAGGAAGGAAATGGATGAAGGTCGGGGAGGGTTTTAAGTAACTGATGCCGATTTTCAGGATATGGAGATTGCGTAGCCTGTAGTAATAATATCATTCATTGAACTTGGCCTGATGCTCTGGCATGCGTCTGTATTAGTCAGTCCATGAAGTCTACTTAACTCAACCCGTTAGCCCCATAATAGCTCTTATGCAAGTTTTTCTTAGTTCAGACTTCCATAAAGTTTAAACTAGGACTAAGAAAAACTAGCATACATTGTCAGCACATGATTATACCATAATGCAGCACGTTTCTCGTTACCTCTCCGACATGTATAATGTAACCTCTGTCCTCGTGAAGAACACGCCTGAACTGGAGAACCTGTATGATGGAAGCTCCTTCAAGCTTCATACAACCGTCATAAATCTCGCTAAACGCCACCAATTCGACTCGACCTACAGCTTAAACTGTGCACATTAAGTTACATTTGGCATTCTTAGATCGGCAACTACGACGCATTAGTTGGAATCAACTAGAACGAATGCATAAAAAGACATGAACCTTACGGGAGAAGTATAAAAATCACATATATAACAAAAAAAATAGTGACGCAGGTAGAATGACATTTTTAGCAGTTCTTTCACATAAGTAAATATAGTTTTCACCATTTAAAAAATTACATTTCATAGTGTTTATTTGTTGTATGTGAGAGTCGCGGGCATTCAGTGGATGCAGATGGCAGGATGTCGTTCAGTATGAAGGTTAAAGGGGGGGGGGGGGGGGGCTATGTATAGCGGTGGACGTTTTCTGGCTGAAGATGATGATGACTTGTTGCATTTGAAAAACTAGTAAGTCCACAAAGTAGCTTAGGTACTAATCTTGAATTCAAAATTTGTCTCTAACCACTCCAAGATTTCTCATAACAACCTTACTTGAGGGTTAGTTCCTAATCTAGGGCAGCCTTGTTGCCATTTTCGACCATAACATCACTTAACATTGGATGAGCTGTGGCCTGGTAACGTTGACTTATATTACCAGGACCGGCCTAACGACATTGTTCAACAGTATCAACTCAGTGGTGCGCCCAAGCATACATCGCTTAGTAACACAGTCAGAGTTTTTAATGCCATAGTTGGCAAACAAGCTAACGTGCCATCTGATGGTAAGCGATCACCGTCGCCTATGGATACCTGTAACACCAGGGACATCACAGATTCGATGCTATCCTTTAAAAAACCTATAACAGCTGTTTTAAAGAAACCCATGTTATAATTACTAGGAAATACCACAAGGAAGAGTGAATCGGTTTCTTCTAGGCAAGTGTGATCCATCGTAGGCCGCATCATCGCTTAACATCAGGCGAGTTGGCGGCCAAGCGTAAGCCTATGTTAAAATAATAATAAAAAAGGACTCATTCCAATTATTGCAGGTGTGAGGCAAAATATCTCGTAAAAAGTATAGTGTGCGATTTTCACAGAAATATTTTTTATAAATTGAGTTTTATTTGAAAAATATTAATGCTAGACGCCATCGAGAAGGATGTAGACGAAAATATTCGAATGACGTGTCCCATAGACTTATTGATCCACGAAACACTCCAAGGATGGTTCGTTTCGCAACAGATCGTTGGAAAATGTTTATCATAATCATAACAAGTCACACGTTCCGATAAAATTGTTTTACTTCACACATAGAGTCTAAATATGCTGGTGGTCCGTTACTTAGTTTTGGTGGTTGACCTTATTGTTATTTTGGTAAGGTTATTGTATGCAAGATTCCTTCAGAAACAAACTATCATATCATAAATGTATAATTTTTCATTTGTGGCTTCAGGCCGCCTGAAGTAAGGATATGTTTTAACGATAATACTTGTAGTTATGTCAAAATGCAAAATATGTATTCGCCAAAAAACCTCCGACATATCTAGTAAAATTTGCAAGTTGAAGTGGCAATGGGCAGGCCACATCGCTCGACGATACGATAACGGATGGGGTGAAAGGTTCTTAAGTGGAGACCATGAACCGGAAGACGCAGCGTAGGTAGGCTCTAGATGGACCGATGACATAGTGAAAGTCGCGGGCATCCAGTGGATTCGCAGATGGCAGGAGGAGGACGCCTATTTTCAGCAGTGGACGTCTTCTGGCTAATGATGATGATGTCAATATATCCTTAATTTTACTACTCGCCGAAACAATGTAGCGCTCCATTTCAGGATAAACTCTACGGACTAGGTAGGCTCCGTTTTTTTAACAATCAGAAAAATATGTTTAACGCAAGCAGCTTATAGTTATTTTAATTACTAAATGTCATTAATAGTTCCCTTAAAGACTAAACACTTTAAAAAAGTTTGAAAAATGAGCGAAACAAGAAATTAGTTTGAACTATTACGACTTTGTATGGTTTGCTATGAGCACTTCAGCAGATACCATACACTATTCTCCAGACCAGTTCAACCTGACAAGGTCGCCCGGTGTCAAGTTACTATGATAATTATTAGAATCGAACACATCTCAGAGCGCATCAATACAAAATAAAGGCGTATTCATACAGTGAGCGTGCCGGCAGCGTGACCGTAGAGTGTCGTTTGTGTGTCTATCTAGTGAAGCATAAGTAACATCAATCAGAGAGCACGGTTACGACCCGTCAGACGTAGCACGTAGCAGCACAGTGCTACGGCACGCTTCTTGTTTGACTGCATCTTTAACACATTTACATGATACTTCGTCACAGATTAAGCAATAACTCTCCTAATTTCAATGCTAGGAAACAGATTCAGGAAATTTTAGGGTTCGCATTCTTGCATATTTAATTTTTTTACTCTTGGTATTGGGATTTATTTACTAAATTTGAGTATTTAAACTGATACTTGTAGGTTAAAACAATTTTCTTTTATTTACCTACTTGCGTTTATTTGTGTATAAAAGCAAAAATTAATAAATATCTAGGACATTAAGTAATAGCTATATATACTCTATATCTGACGATAGCATTAGGAATTTTAACTATGTACCACAAACAAACTATTATATTCGTGTCTGATTTTTCATCAAATTGAATTATCAGCTTCATAGTACATGCTAATTTGGGCACCAAATCAAATCTAGACATATTGATGAATAACTCGGAAGATTGCACTTCAATACGCACAAAAAATACCAAACTTTGCATAAAACCGTAATGAGTATTTAAAAACTTGCAATAAATTCTCGCCAAGCGTCATACCAAACATATCCTTGCCATGGACACAAAATTTTAGTAGATACGCTACTCAGTTACGTACGATATAGGCAGATACGCCGCGCTATGAACGTCTAAAATAACAATTTGAAACTTACTTGGTTAAATTATTTTGCTGTATTTTAAGCAACAATCCATGCCACATACAAGCAGCGAATTTATTAGCGTACACACAGACTTATTGAAAATATATTTAATTATGTTAATCGAGCAATTGTCTTATCTACCTGTGACATGTAGTATAATTTGTAAATATTTAAAAAAAAATACAAAATTTATGATATTAAATCCCAAATTTATCCACGTATCTTTAGATTATCACACTAATATAGTAAGCATGTTTTTTCCACTAATATCTTTTGCTTTTATAGCAGACTTAAATTTTATCTCGAAAAAAATGGTTTCTGAAGAATAGCGAATAAAGCCACTTCATATACTTCATACAAGTTATATTTGCGTAAATCTGTCAAAAAATCTTTTAAAACATTTTATTATACTTATGTTTTTTTTTTCGTGATTAGGTCCACGTTTGACCATCAACTCGCCTGTTGGTAAGCGACGGTGCGGTCGTGTTATATTCCCAGCACATCTAGAAAGTTTAGTATATCATTGACTATCTTCACATAGATTTTTTCGGTAGCTATCATCTATCAATCACGTCCATGATTACGATTTTATTACAATGTTTATATCAATAATCATAAACTTTATTGTATATAGCTATTGAATGAACATTTTTAATTGAATGGACTTCCATATACGGGTGGATAAATTGAAATAACTCCTGTGTTTTGTCTTATAGGTGTGGTTTTATTTCAATGGCAAAGTAACAAAGTAATATAAAGTAATCCATGATGGGTATTTTGATATATATCATTGATTATTATTCAATTGTCCAAAGAGAATTATCTAATAGATGGGTGTTTCTGGTAGTTACAATCTGGGTTTCTTCAAATCGCGAGTGAATTGGTTTCTTCTAGGCAAGCATGCATCCTAGACCGCATCATAGCAGGAGGAATTCAAACGCAAGCCTATTGTTTTAAAAAAGCTGATAGAACTGATTCATTCCTCAGGGCAGAGAATTTTTTGGCTATACAACGCGGAAATGCTTGAAGCGATCTTGGTACTTTGCCACACGGACAACCAATTCATTTTGATTTAAAGTATGAATGCAATTGAGATTTTTTTGTTTCACAATATATATAATGTTATAAATAATGTATAATTACATGTTATATAAATGAGTGATATGTATTTAATAAGGTAATACATGAAAAAAAAAAGGTTAAAGTAACATAATAATTATAGCTGACAAACGCTAGGGCAGATTTGTGGCGAGCCGTCGATGAGTGGTGACACCGTGTACTCTGATTCCATGGGGCTAAATTAGACCCCGACCCCTGGCTTGCCTTAACTGACCGTCTGGGGGTGGATACCGCAAGAGCTAGGAACTAAGCTCCAGGATGGAAGTGTTAAAGAGCATAACGCCACGAGTAGCGTTTAGTGAAAGTGCAGCACACCTCTCGGCACCCTAAGCCACCCCACGTCAATGTTGCCCCTCCGGTGCCAATATACGGCAGCCATTATTACCACACCGCTCATTTAGTGGCAAGTCATCACCCGCCACAATATCTTGACATGAAGCATAATTGGCGGGTGCCGTACCTAGCCTAGAAAACTCACCACAATAGCCCAGTATTTTTTTCCTCTATAGTGTACAACAGTTTCATATTACATTTTATAATTGTATTGTTATATTCAACAGGGCCTCAGCTTCTTGGTGTTGGCTTTGGCCCCAACAATGCCTATCAATGCCTATCGGTAAGCGCAGCGTAGGACGTGCACCAACAAGACAGACAGACGACTTAAAAGAGACCGCAGGAAAACGCTGGTTACAGGCCGCTTCCAATTGGCCCTTTTGGAAATCGATTGGGGAGTCCAGCAGTGGACGTCCTTTGACTGAAATGATGATGATGAATGCCTATCAAATGTGTAGGCTAGATGCGAGAATGTTTAAAAATATAGATAATAATTATATAAAAATAATATAAAAAATATATTTTTACTGTACTTGAATTACCTAAAACACTGTTAAATTACCCAATTATAATATAGAATTTTATATTTTCGCAGAATGCTTTGGTGATAAATCGCTACTATAGCAAATAGACAAAAATGTAAATAGGTACGTCTGGATTTTAAAATAATATTTTTATAATCACATGCTATACAAAAAAAATTACAAAGTAAATATATAGGAGCTCAACCAGAAAACTTACTTACTTACTAATATTTTCTGGTAAAGTTGTCCTAATAATCCTAATATGGGACTTCCTAATTCCTTAAGTTTTTAACGAGACTATTACTAGATTTATTAAACAGAAGAATATGGACAAAAACGTTCATTATGTTGTTACAATTTTGCTTAATTTCAGGCCTGTTTCGTATGATAAATCTGATTAAAACTTGATCATAAAATTAAGTACATAATACTCATTTCAGTCTGCATAGGTAACCATTAATACAAGGTTACAATAAGCCTTGGTAATACCCAGATGACTGTAATCACTCGCGAGGCCAATAGCCTATAATAATCTCTTCTTGAGCATTGACGGCATCTATTTCTCAGTGAAATTAATGTACCAAATCTTCTACTTCGACATCTGGCTATTTCTTTATTGCCTACATGGTTTGTATTTGAAATATTTGCCTTTATTACACCACTAATGGCAGATATTATCTGGTAATTAACTAGTACTTAAGTAAATACAGGCAAGCCTCAGCAACGTTAGCTCTTTGTCAAAATAATTTTTGAAAAATGAATGTATCACAGCCGGATAAAACGTTTATAGTTTCTGTATGCGACAAAGCACTATGATTAGATTTATTTCTAAATCTGAAATTGCATCAAGGTTTTTTGTCGCAGTCATATATATAAAATTTTGTATAGCGTTTCTAGATATTTTTTTAAATATTTTATTGTGACAACGTTCAAAATAAATTAAAAATATTAGTACATATTTAAATGTATACGCAAAGAATTAGCAAAGAAAATGTCGCAGTGTCAAACAAATAGAATGTTATTCTGGGATTGAGCGTATTGACAAGATTTTCTTAATAGTTTGCATATACAAATAACGCCCAAGGGCGTAAAGACAGATTACTAAATATTTAGTAGGTAAAGGTTTCAGTAACTGGAAGCTTGAGTGTTAGTACAAAGTATGTAATATGTATGTAAATAATATTGTAAATATTTAGTTTCACACTTAATATATTGGTTTTAACTACTGCAAACTACTCTTCGAGGGAGGTCGATTTAATTAATGGATCAAGTCTCAAATCTTATGATCTCATTTCATGTTCATTATCATATTAATATTATAAATGTGAAATCTTTAAATCGGTTTAGTCAAAAGAAGAAGATAAAGTGCAAATTTTAACTTATACGTAGCACGCGTGCAACTAATCGAATCGTTATTATTCGACCTCTGACCCAAATGGCTCTATTTACCTTAATATTTAATTTAATATTCTATGACAATATTATCTTCGTATCTAGGCCACGAGTGGGCGTTTATTATCATTTTAATTGTCATAGAATTCCATCAGAATTGTTTTAACGGCTTGTGTATATTTGAGCCATTGATATAAAAACAATAGTTTTTAATAACATTCTGGTAAAGCACGTTAAATTTGTTGTCTTCAAAACCGACGTTTCTGTGCGTTTCGTGAACTTTTAAACTGAATTTGGCATATTTTTTACTATATAGTATTGATAATTATTTCATCATCATCCATATAAACGTATTTGTGAATAAGCTTGACTGTCAGTACATGAACCATTTTTCAATGATACATGTACTGACTAACAAGCTAATGGTGAATGGTGCGTGTTAGCTTTTAATTATTTATTATAGTATTAATTATTATTTTGTTTTATTTTTTGTATGATCTAAATAATTGGTCGAAATAAATGAATTGAATAAATATAAATAAATCGCCTAGTGCAGGGTTTAGGGCACATCATTTAGTGTTTACAATGTAGACTAAGTTAAATGCATTATTTAAGTAAATGTTTGTAATATTTAAGTCTTACTGAATAAAGAATAGCTTTTTTTTCCATTGTAATATAGGCTTTCTCTTGGCCGCCAACTCGCCTGATGTTAAGCGATGATGTGGCCTACGCTGCTGGGTGTAGACCTCTCTCTTACTATGCCATCTGTCTCGATCCTGGGCTAATCCAGTTCAGGTTCGACCCGCAAGGTGACAGTACCGTCGACCCACCTTGCAGCTGGAATAATAACGCTTCCCTTACCTTGCCTCGATCACCACTCTGTCACAACCTTACTCCACCTGTCATCTCTGCATCCAGCAACGTATCCTGCCTAGCTCCACTTTAATTTCATTACTGCGATTCCGAAATCTCGAATCATTGTTCTTTGATAATTATTTATAATCAAATACGAGTATTAAAAAACATGATTTTCGTAAGGTGAATATGTAGACTATTGATAGAATATAATTGTGATTATATTTTTATTGTGAGTTGGATAAGGACTCAATTATATTTGCATAGGTCTGAGCCAGATTACGCTGATATAAAAAGAGAGTGTGATAACACTTAGGTATAGTGACAAACTTAGGCTGATTAGTGTTTTTTTTTTTCAATTTATTTAAGGATCAACAATCAGTATAGAACAAAATATAAAACTAGAGAGTAAGAAAATAAAAAATACTTAGTTGTGATACCAGCATCGTTGACCATGGGTTAATATATAACAGATATGAACATGGTGAAAAGAAAAATAATAAAAATTTACATCAAAATACTAACTAGTGCTTAACAAATATGTAAGTTTAAAAATATTCCGTAGGTAACCACTAAAGTTGAAGTTGAGAAAAAAAAAACAAGTTATGCATGATTATGACAACATCCCGGTGCCGGCAGAGAGACCATGGGTAGTGCCATATCCAAGGCGACTTGGGAAAGACAGATTATACATTAAATTAAATTTAAATTAAGAGCCAGGGATACATCATGAGGAATGTTTGCCGTCACCACTGCCCAAAACCTCCAGCACTAAGCTCCGGAAACCACTAGAACGTTCATGTAATATGTCGATACTGTTAAAACGATCGTTATAACATTTAGTTATATGATACAATGGAGATCGCTCACCCGAGTTAGTGCGACAGGTCGAGGTGTAAAAAGTCTTAGGTTCGATTCGTAAGTTGATTCTTGATGGAATCTTGTAATAAAGCTTATCCACCAACTCGGGGCAATCAAACCGATTGTGACAAATATCAAATAAAAGCATTGCACTAACTTGCAGCCTTCTTGACTTCAAGTTGATTAGGTTATATTTTTTAAGCAAATCATCATATAACATATAGCGACGATATATATATGGTATATGAATTTCTAAAAATAAAAACACAGAAGGCATGTGAAATAACTTGGAAGGTACGTTGTACTATGTACTTTGGTTTACGCAAATTTTATAACTATCGTAAGGTAACTTTAATTACAATAAAAATCAACTACACATAAATCGCTAATGAACTGAGTGCAATCCGGTCAGGATGCGCTTGCGCAACAAGTATCATAACTGTCAACGTATACCAACATTTATCGAGGTGTGCGTATTAGTGCTAGGTGGTTGATTATTTTTGAAACTTCAAAAGCAAACCGTACGTACAGTTTGAATAACTTTTATGGAACTTAATACCACCATTATATACCTATGCTATATAAATGTGCTTGATTTTGTATATAAATTATCTTAACTATACTTTTCTAAATTTAATATATTACAACTTTTTTGGTGCTTAGTTTACTATAATATATGTTTTTTTTTTATAAAAAGAGTGATTTTCAACGATACTGTTTCTACTAATATTATAGACCATTAATGGCTGTACTTTCAAATAAGTAATTAAGTATATTGTAATTTTTTTTTGCTGTTGGTCCGAAATAAATAAATAAATTGTATTTTTGACTGACTTCAAAAATAGAAGTTCTAAGTTTAACTGTTTTTTGTGTGTTACTCAATTCTCCGACGATTTTGGTCCTGTTTTAATGTTTTTTTTTTATTGAATAGCCAATATTTTGGCAGTGATTCCATTTATATTTGCACAAACTATTCTACCTCTTGGGATATAAAATTAGAGTGAAGTCGTTTCTTTTTTTTTAATGAACGAAATTGACAGTTTCTTGTTCTTCTTCTTCCTTTGAGTCGATGTTTCGTTTCTTATTTTTTTTTATTACGTTTTTGTACCAAAATTTTGCCACTCCAATGGCTTCATTTAGGCTTCGGCTTCTTGTTAATAATTTTAGTTGCATAATTTGGCAAAATCTAGCTGATAACTATGTAGTTTACATAATTGTATTTAAAGATACAGTAGCTATTTACACATTAAGATGAGCATTAAGGTAGATAACTATAAGACACTGTGAGTAATGGGCCGAATATCTAATAGTGTTATTCAAAGGTAAATTGCAAGGTCGTTAAAAGCAAATTGAAGTACTGTCGACTTCAAACTTGACGTGAGATTCGTTCGAGAATTTAAAAATTTGGGAAGTTTTTCTTTTAATTTCTGTCTATAGATAACAATCGTGACATTGAAAATAAACACTTTTAAACAATTACTGTTCATTAAAGGGGGAAAACGCGTGACATCCAAATATTGGACCCATTAAATATGGCACGGTACAAACAAAATTTTGACAAGTACTACGTGCTAGCACAAACGCCAGTTCGATTGTGACTGAAGTCGATTAGGCCCGTGGGCCTAATTTGTACGGTCCACGTTAAGGAGTTCGTCCCGTATCTTCTCACTATTTCCTTACATCAATGCTTTTAAAAGATTCAATTGCATGTATTTTAAGTTATTTTAATTCCTGACATTTCGAACAATTTACAGTGACTTTCGTCACAAGTAGAGTAGATGACGATACGTTTATAGAAATGTTTGAGAATATTTTTACAAAAACAGGTAATGACTTAATCAAAACGTATCCCTATGTAGGTACGCAGGATGCCTCATTTGTGTAATATTCGCAAAATTACCTATCACCAATTATTCCATCACTATTTGTGACCACAAGTTTATAATACTTATTCCTATTTTTTACAGAAATAGATAAAACACATTACATACTTTTTCAATTCATACTTCTCATAAATGTCATTAACACAAAAGTGTTTTTGTTGGTTTGTTTGTTTGTTCCTCTTTAACGGAGAACAATGGATCGATGTGAATTTTGGCATAAGTAGAGTTAAAAGGCCGAGCAGAATAGGATAGGTTTTTTTATCACGCGGAATAGAGAGGGAATATTTACACGGGTGATACCGCGAGGTGCAGCTAGTTAACAATAAATAGAGAAATTGTGTACTTATGAAAACAGTTTTCCGGAAACATGAATAGATGAAAGTGAGAACGCAGCGAGTTTGTCTTATAGTAGTGTCCCGCATAAGACCAGTAGCTTCCCAATCAATTCACTGCTGTTATTTTATTTATTTTTAAATTAGACGCACACGTTATTTATGTTACGGGAACGTGACCTACATGATATTAAGGTGCGAGCACACTGGATCTCATTTTTATTCATTTAAGGATAACACGAAACCTATACGACACTACAACGGAATAGCGACCCAGTAGAGAATACGTCCACATCTGTTGATTTTTATCAATTTGTAAACGAAATTTGCTATTAAATTTGTTCGATAGTTTTTTGATAGCGAAGAGAGGTCTCTGTTTCTAATCGAATAATTCAACGTTTGTATGTATGTTTGTGAGCTCAGATCACACAAAAAGGATATGGTAAGGTGACGTGGCGGGTGCGAATTCTCTGAGAATCTGACTTAATCAGGCCTGATGTGAGTTTCCACCTTTCTGCCTTTTGTCAAACTCAGCCTGCCATATGGTAATGCTGCCCTTTTTGTATTTTTTGTATTAGTTAGTTTATTTGGGTTGCTGTAAGTTTCTAAGCGTGCTTGAAAAAATAAGTAAGTCTATCGTTCTTGCAGTTTGCATTTGTGAAAGGAGAAGCATAGAGAAATTTGACACAATTTGATTACAAACTCCGATCAGACAACCTTTCTTTGTATGATCTTAATTTGTGAGTTTGTATACGAACGAATGGGTTCGACGGTAACTTAACTACCGTTGACGCAATCATGTAATTTTATTGTTAAGTAGTGGTAGGACTCTTTTGCAGGGGTCCACCTGGGGAAGTACCACACCTTATCCAGTTATTCAACCGCCAAGCAGTAGTGTGCAAACACTACTGTGTTCCGGATTGAAGGGCAATGTTTCCAGAAAATTACAGGGCACACAGAGATTTGACATCTGATATCTCGGGGTGACGAGCATTGCCATCCAGGGTTTTGAACTGTTGAAGTTCAAAATTCTGAGTGGCGTTGAGCTGTTATGGGCAAGCGTGAAGAGCCATCAGGCAAGTGACTTCGCTCGTCTCGTCCCTCAATAACATAAAAAAAGAAAAAAAGTTTATGCAATTTTTTTTCTCATATGAGCAAAACCGAGCCACGTGCTGTGAAGATATAGCAGTCGTATTAAAGGTCACGTTGGGTGGATAATTATTTATTATGTTAACAATACATTCCCTACAATAAGACCCTACAAGATGATGTAACTATACGCATCTTAGTGTGCTCCGATCTTTAGTTGAATAATTAAATTAACGGAGATACACACACGTTGACACTTTTTAGCTCTTTTATGAAGACGATTTATGTGTTAATTGTGTGTTGTGAACAATTTTTGTTTTGTTTTAGGCATGTAGTATGTGCACTAAGCACATACTACATGTGAAGTGATTCTTCAGGGCTACCATATTTATTTACAGTACATTCATTATTTTATACTCTATGGACTCAAGGTGTGAACATCAGTTATTAGTATACCGTGGTAAGGTTGTGGTTGGAATTTCCGACATTTTGGCTCAGTTACATGCACCATATTCACGGGAAGATATCCCGTTAACAATCATAATATACATACCTGTGGTTAACAACCATGAATGTTTTAAATGTTATGAAAATATCAGGGGCCTTACCCCTAGCTTCACTTTTGCGAGCCAACTTTTAGTAGGTACCTGATAGGTAGTACCTAAAATTAACCAACTCATTTAAACTGCATCGTTTAAAAGCGTCTAACTTGAATGAACGAAAATCCGTTTTACTTTGCGTGTGTGCGTGAAAATAGCAAAGCTTGGCGGCTATCAAATAACTACCGCTTATCGTAGTTGATGGTACCGTTTAGACAAATAACACCTATGCGGGTCAACTTTTCGAGCTAGGGGTAAGGCCCCAGCTTAATAAGTTAACATCACCTCAGTGCTTAAATTAAGAATTTAGCGTTTCGAAGATGTTATCATATGTTTCAATTAGCGTTGACATTTTTTGCTTTAAATTGTAGCAGCGATATAATTTTTTTTTACTGAGAGAGATTAGGAAGTCACTTACCTGATAGTAAGCGTTATGTTAGCCTAACAACTCAGTCCTATCTAGAGTTTTGAACCTCAACATTCAAAATCATGCACAAAAATGAACAACCTATGCTATTATTTTTTTTCGTTTTGTAATAATTTATTCCGAAAAAGGGTTAACTGACAGAGTTTTTTTCTCTTTGTATTAGTGTCATTTAGATCCAACCAGCTGTAAAAGCAAGGTAAATTCATAAAAAAGCTCCAAAGCATATTGCCTTGAAATGGAATGTGTGTCGTTATGAGAAAACAAATTATTCAAATCGTAATAAGTGGAAAAATATTTCGAAATTGTACGTACCTACCTATACTTGAGTATCAAATTAACCTGGCGCTTATTCTGGTGGCGTTCGATATTTGCTTTGTTTCTGTGTTTAATGATGGTTTAAACTTCACCTGAAAATTAAAAAAAATCATGCTAACCATATGTGTCAAGAAGTTTTGATATAATAGTATATTATGTGAATTTTTATAGACATGTGTAATTAGATAATCATTGTCATTTTATTAATTGTTATTGGTTCTTAATTTTTCTTCTTCAAAAAGAAGAGAGAAATAAAAGTTACGTCATTTGTCTGAAGTATTGCAAACATTGCGTTACTATACTACAGTGAAGTCGGAATCGCCAACGTTAAAATGGATCAAGTCCAATCAACAAATTTTCTGGGTTTTCAGCTAGACAGTGCTCTGACCTGGGAGGACCACATTGACAAGCTGTGCGGCAAAATAGGTAGTGCCTGTTTCGCTCTGTGGCGCGTGTCCGCAATTCTGCCGTACCCCATGGTCCGGCAATGCTATTTCGCTTCTGTGCACTCGCTACTCCAATATGGCGTCGAGCTTTGGGGGCGTGCTGCCGACTGGGAGCGCGTCTTCAGAATGCAGAAAAGAGCTGTCCGAGCAATAGTACGAGTGTCACGGGATAAGTCAGCGTTGCCGTACTTCCGGTCTATGGGAATACTGACGGTGACGAGCCTCGTGTGCCTCCAGGCAGCGCTGTATGCCAGAGATCACCCCGAGGAGTACTCGCACGTTGGGGACGCACGCGCGGGCGAGACACCACGGCACGCGCACCGGCTGCGCACGGTGTCGCACCGACTCACCAAGTCCGATAAGTTGGTGCATGTCACTGCGACAGAAGTGTACAACCGCCTGCCGCATGAAGTTAGGACTGCATCTTCTAGGGGATCATTTAAACATAAATTAAAAGAATGGCTTATCGAACAGGCATTCTACAAGTACTTTGACATGACCAAAATCAAACTAAGTTAACCGTAGTAGCTATACCTACCTAGTCTGTGTTCTAACCCCTAAATATAAACTTGACATATGAATGTAACTGTAACTATAATTTTTACAAATTCTTTGACATGTTTATCATTATTATTTTTTTTGTTTTAAAATTTAACATTTTTTATTTATTTAATGAATGAATTAATATATTTTTATATTAATATTCGATAAAATTATGTTATATTTTCTCTCCTAAGAGAAATTCTATTGACTTGTAAATTGCCATTTTACCAATAAATTACTTATGACTTATGACTTATGTGACATTATATCGAGTACTTTACAGAATACACCCACGTTCGAATCAGATGTCATCACTAGAATGTGATCTCCTGCAGGTCAGAATAAATTTGTTCGAACCACAGTTTCTGCCAGAAGTTCAACTTTTAGGATGCCATTCCTTGAGAAAACAAATTTTAACAGAGTTTTTCCGGATTTTCCAATGTAATAATTACCAAAATAAAAACACTGACTTCAACAGAACTGGGACAAATTGAAATGGGACCTAATAAAAAGCACCAACTTTCAAATAAAAAAAGAATCATCAAAATCGGTTGACCCAGTCAAAAGTTCTGAGGTAACAATTATGTAAAAAAATACAGTCGAATTGATAACCTCCTTCTTTTTGGAAGTTGGTTAAAAAGAAGCCTATTTCTGTTCTTATGATGCACAATGAATTTTCTTACTCAATTTTTGATTTAAAAAAAAATACTACACTCTGTCCTAGCATCCATGAAATTGTTAAAATATGAATGAAAACCACGAATTCTAATCACTTTCGCTAGGTTTTTGAAAGTAAGACCGTATCTTGGCACGTTAAGGTTCGTGTTCGCGTGATTTTCCGCAATCACCTAAACTGAATCGCTGGTACGGCTCCAGGATTGATAAGTAAACGTTGTTCATAATAATTAGTACGGTGAACTTTTTCGGGGAAGTACCATGGTGGTGTATACATTTTATAAGTAATAAAAAAACTTAAAAGCATTGTGTGACTTCGTAGCTCCGGTATCGGCTCCGCTCGTAGGTACGATATATCCGGTTTACTGAAATCACCGACTAAATGGAACAGCCGGTCTATTCTGCAAGCTAAGTGAACGTGCACGTGAGGTGATAAGCTAAGCGAATGTCTATTTTTCTTGTCGAATACTATAGAGAAATGTCAAAATTTCGAGTGATCACCCTTGACTGTAGTCCTTTACCCTTATAATTCGATGATTTGACATTTATCTGCAGAAATAGGTAAAAAAAACACATTCACTTAGCTTATCACTTCACTTGTGGGTTCATTTAGCTTGCAGAATAGACCAGCAGAAAAGTTTCTGATAAAGCAGCTGCATGATTTTAGGACATTATAGTGAAAATTACCTTCTGGTGTGACTGTGGTACATCCTAATGATCATGAGGTCAAATGCGGTGACCTCTTAGGAAGCGAGGTCGCGGTATTAATACGGTATTTAAGAGAGATGTTACTGTAAGCGCCGGCCAGGCGGTTCTTTTCAATAACTCACTGCCGCGGACGAATAAGCCTACGTTTACCTTATTTTTATGCCATCTCTCTAGATTAAAACGCCTACTAACTAGACAAAACATGATTCAAAGTGACTAATATTTTAACCTACCTATTGTGCATTCATTTTGTTATGTGTGTAGTATGCAGTGATTTACTGCAAATAAATTAGGTATCCTTACGTCAATTATAATTGAAGAGAGGACAGATATTAAAAGTAAATTTTCACAAAATAATGGAAACAGGAAATGACTGAAATTCAATAACTGAGTTTCGCTCCTAAATTGACCACCCTCGAGATATATCAATAAAAAAACATTAAAATTAGTCACAATCAGCGAGAACGTACATATACACAAAACAAGTTAATCAGATTAAAAACCGACTTCAAAAATGTATGAAAAACGTAATAAGTGCCTATATGAGGGTTGCTATTGATTTCCCTGGGATCCCATCATCAGATCCTGACTTGGTGACAAATTGAAAGTATACCCTGCCGAACAAAAGGTTTTTTTTATAAATTGGTCTACAGTTGGCGGAGGAATCGGTGAACATACTCGTATACCTATAAAATATATATTTTTTGAAGTTGGTTAAAAATAAAGTCGAATTGAGAAGCTCCTTCTTTTTTAAAGTCTGTGTTAAATACTATGGTTATGTATCTGTATCTGTATGAATTAGTAACATAAAGGTAGATAAGTTTGAATATGTACCGCACGGAATGTAACAGCAATAAAGGTTGAAAATTGGTATTGTTTTATTTTTTAATTTAATTGCATCACCTCCTAGCTCCATCATCAGATCAGTCGAATGGTACCATATTATTGTACTATCATCTGGATCACATACATACTAGCATCGTTTCAAATTGAGAAGATAATTTAGATCAGCCTCCTAAAGATTACATTGATAGATAATTACAAGAGAATCTATAAAAAATCTAAATCTATATGGAGTCAGCTCATCACCACGGCCAATGTAACATGGTCGAAACGTCGAGCAAAAGGTATCTATTTTTACCTATATTTAATAATGCGCGATAAGTCCCGATAAATATTAAAACAATCTATAAAAAGCATGGAGAGGCGTGTCCCCTATTTTATTCGTCCAAGCTACCTGGTCAGCACTCAGACATAGCTTAAATAACAGTTACTACGTACTCAGTCTAGTTTTGACCCTGCTCGATTTGCGTCGAGTTATCCATGAACTATGCAATACTATATGAAGAACAGATTTATCATCTTCATCATTGTCAACTTAAATGATAAGTGCTTGAGTGATGTTGATTGCATTGTTGCAAAACTGTTTGTGTCTTCTTTATGTCAGGTTTAATTTACGAATTCTAAGAAAATCACAACATTTTATTGTACCAATATAAATTATACCCATTTATTTAGTTGGATAAGTCTTTCAGAAAATGAAATAACCCAAGACCTTGTTTTAGTATAATACATAAAAAAATACGATTGGCTTAACGGAAAGTTGAATAAACAGGATTCCTTCTCCAATATCCCACACTGATAGGTGAAATATTAACTTCAAATTGAAATAGGTCCTATGTGTTAGCTAACACGAAAACATGCCGCAGCGGACCCGGCTTAAGAACTTCAAAGTTCAAAAACATGACAATACAATACAATAATTCTTTATTAAAAACCACAAAAACAAGGATAACATTATAAATTACAGTAATTATCTATGCTTTTAACAGGCGGCCTTATCACTTAAAGCGATCTCTTCCAGGCAACCATGACATTCACCAACATGCACTGGACCATCATGGTGGATTAGGACCCATCTCCTCTCTCTCTCTCTTACAGCAGTAGGACTAAGAACATGATTGTCTGATGAGATGATGACTAAAGTGTGTACGTTCGTACAGGCCGAGTGACTACGTTGGTACTTACGATAAACCGTTGTTATATGCAGTGCCGTAAATAGGGCTGTGCCTGCGGTGCCCAGGGACAGGGCGCAGACTCTGGAGGGGCGCAAAAATGACCAAACCAGGACCAAGTTTTGTTTTCAAGAGCGCAGTTATAGAAGCTCGCACCGGGCGCATAAAAGTCTAGTTACGGCACTGGTTATAATTATGTGCATGTATATTCATTCAAATCGTTGATTATAATCTCCGCCAGTAGCATATTTATGTTTAAGCACTAATCTAATTTATAACTAAGAATTAATACAAAATAAACGTCACATTAAGAAAATAAAGCCGTAAATAATGCTGCCAACGGAACTCGTAACTCATTATTTGTAAGAGTTAGATGTAAGATAAACGTTTTGTGAACAATGCAGGTCAAGTTATTGTTTTTAAGTTATTAAAGTGCAAGGTGAAACATAAATTTACCAAAAAATATTGTATTATGACTTTCGATCGCAATATTTTAGACATAGTACATTGCAAATAATGCTGAAGTGAATATTTAAATTACTTACTTAGATTCCTTTATGGCCCTTTTGTTTATTAACTTTTAGCAATTTTGCTTATTCTAGTTTATGTCTACTTTCATGATTAGCTTAAAATTATAATAACCAGCCAAGTGTGAGTCGGACTCGCGCACGAAGGGTTCCGTACCATTATCTATAAAAATGCCAAAAAACACGTTTGTTGTATGGGAGCCCCCCTTAAATATTAATATTATTTTAATTTAAAAAAAAAATAAGTGAATTATATAATTCAATATAGGTACTGTGAATATTTTAAGCGTCTACCTCTTGCCATTATCATTATCGAGCAAAAACGAGCAATAAGGTCACGATTGTATGGGAGCCCTCTTAAATATCTATTTTATTCTATTTTTTATGTATTTTTTTTTATAGCTACAATAGAAATACATCATCTGTGAAAATTTCATCTGTCTAACTATCACGGTTCATGATATACAGCCTGGTGACGGCGAACGGACGGACAGACAGACGGACGCACAGCGGAGCCTTAGCAATAGGGTCCCGTTTTACCCTTTGGGTACGAAACTCTAAAATGGTGTCATATCAAATTTGAATGTTTTATCTAGGGAACCCCGGAGCCAAAACATGATTAAGAATATGTTACTCGACAGTTTTTTTTTTTGTAATAGGCTTGCGTTTGACCGCCAACTCGCCTGATGTTAAGCGCGATGCGGTCTACGATGGAGCACGCTTGCCCAGAAGAAACTTATTCACTCGAGACTTGAAGACACCCAGTTTTCTTTAAACACTCTTTTCTTCGCTTTCGCTTTTCTTCCTGTTTCTTTTCATCATCATCAGTCAGAAGACCTCCACTGCTGAACATAGGCCACCCTTTAACCCCCACACTGAACGACATCCTCCATCTGCATCCACTGGATGCCCGCGACTTTCACAATGTCGTCGGTCCATCTGTGGATTACGTACTCCTTATATATAATGAAAATAAATGAAAAATGAATTATTTTTTATTATTCCAGATTTACATCCATGTGAATACAAAAACCAGCAATCAGCCAGCAGTATATAAACATCAATCTGCCAGTGAAAGTTCCGTCAAAATCAGTCCAGGCGATTTGGAGTCCATATATTTCTATATGGACTTGGATTATAGAACATACATACTCGACTTTTATACATATGATTATTTTTCGTTTTGAATTTATTTGATAATCCACAGCCTTCGCTATTTACCATCACGCCGTCCAACTCGCCTATAGTAATTATGTAAACATCCATGAAACCACATCCACCCATTTAGTTAATTCCGCTGGTGTGAAGCCACGGTTATACTCCATTTAGAAAGAAGCCGTGTGGTGTGTGGCCTATTTGACTTAAGCCAATCGGCATCACGCAAAATGCCATTACCAACCAACTTCAGTACACCATTTTCAACGCATTGAAGACTCAAAGAAAGGAAATCATTCTATAGTTTCCGTCTTTGTGTAAAGGTAGAATAATATATATATATATATATATAATGGTAGACTTATTGCTAAGAGAAGACTCGGCCTTCCAGTTTAATAAAACTCCATTACTGATGATATATTTAGTATGTCATTTAGCAATAAAAAATATTTTAATAATTTTAATGTATCAGGAAGGAGTCTATCAGAATTCTATAGTTTTTCAAATAACTTAAATGTAAGTTCCGCTTCTAACCAATTTACAATCACATAAAAAAATATCGGAGTAACGATTATAAAATGTCAGATCTAAAGTTGTTAACCTTTAACACCATCATTTACGGTTTTTCATGTATAGGTGCCTATTTATAAATGGAAATTGTTACGGTTAGTGTTTTTGTTCATTGATGTATTTGCTATAAATCTCGTGCTTAAAAAAAATGGTATTTCCAGAACAATTTATGGCATAAAAATAAAATCAGGTTGGTATAATCAGCTCATTATCAAGTTTTTTTTTTTCACTATGTTCATAACCAAGACTGGCTACGTAGTAACTTTACCTAGTCTGTGGTAGTACCTACATTTATATAATAAAATTCTTAAAAAATAATTAAGTGGACTTTATTTTCTGTTAACAAACTAAAGCACACACACACAATATGCACAGATATACAGATCGGCAATATATTTCAGTGAAAGCAAGTGAAAGAGACAAATTGATATGGCTCAGCACAAGTACAAAAAGGACATAACAAGACTTTTTTGTCCTTATCGGCGTGGCCTGTTTTTTGGATCAGAAATGTCAAAATCTGACGGTTCTGTGCCAAACAAAACTGGTCTGAATATTGTTTATTGCATTTTTTTGGTGATTTTATGTGATAAATGCGTGTTTCGTCTTAGAAATAATTGTAAAACAAACATTTACAATGGTTGGTTGTATCATTTTGGGCTGCAAGTACCGCAGTGAGAGAAAAAACGATGAAATATCATTTCACACGTAAGTAAACATATAGAGCTTGTAATGATCACCTAAATAAATTCAGGATATCAATGCGTAAATATTTTATTCATAATTAGTCCGTTTTTTGGTCGATTTGTGGTATTTCCTATGAGTTTTATCAAAATATTAACTGAGAAGAATAACAATCAATGTTTCCAGTTTATAAATGAAATTACCCACCACAATTAACATAAATTATTCGTTCTGCAGGTTTCCAACTGATCCTGGCTTACGAATAAAATGGATCAGTGCTACTGGTTGTGAAAATTGGGTGCCAGGAAAACATAGTAGAATTTGTTCCAGTCATTTCAATGCCGAATCCAATATCAGAAAGGGAAAAATTATATTTTTGAGCAACTGTAGCTGCTCAGGGTCTAATAAACACACTTAAATGTACTTAAATCAAAGAAAATATATCATCATAAATCATCATCAGCGCGATTTTGTTCAAATAAAACAAAATAATATTTTTTTGAAGTCTGATTTATCGTGTGTGATATGAGTACTGTAAATAATAAAGAGTTTTATCTAAGTATCTCATTAATTGGGATGTTATCCATAATTCCAACCATGAAAATAAATAAATTGGCCAAGTGCGAGTCGGGCTCGTGCACTGAGGGTTCTGTACCGTCACAAAATACAAAAAGTAGTGCAAATACACAACATCACACCCAGGCTGTCATCCATCCAAGTATCAACCGTGCCCGACGTTGCTTAACTTGTGGGAAACAGAAATGTGTGACCGACTCGCACGCAGCCAGTATTTATTATTTGTTGTTTTACTTTAGGGTGTGCACTATAATCCGCCAAGTTTGACGCTTGTACCGATTACCGTTACGTACCGTTTGGTTTTTACACCAGAGCAAATACAAAAATACCTTAACAAAAACGTTTGTTGTATGTGTGGATGTGTACCCTCTTTAGTTTTGACTTAATTATATTTCTTAGTTAATCCGTCGTAACATTACATATTCTGTGTAAGTTTCAACTGACGATATTACGGCGCGAAAGATACAGCCGTTTAAAGCTGTCTTACCTTTAAACGGATGGATTTGGATCTTAATATTAATTTCTTTTGTTCATAAGTATTTTTCAGATAATATCCTTCCATCTCACAAGATTTTCCAAAGTTTCCAAAATTACTCATTGAAGAGATTCACTACCCGTCTAGTATGTAAATTACCCTAACTTAAAGCAAATAATTTTAATGTGACAACACACCTTGTTGAAGCGAGAGGCACTGAGCTAGCCACGCTCATTGAAAATCTATAGGTAGTAGGTCTGTGCACAATATGATACGCATTTAAAATCAAAAGACTTTTTTTCTTATCTCTTGACAGGATTTTGGCGTCACACCTCTTAAGCATTAGTCGGTGTCAAGTATTGAGATATTTTCAAATTACAAGCTTTTATTTAGTTTCACCCAAGGAATTCACAAAATTATAATGGTTATTACGTCCATAGTTACCCTGTCCCGGTGTCCATCTCTCTGTACCTAATGAAATCTTGCAAGATAAATTTGACTCACATCATTTTGATCAGCATCATCATTTTGATCAGCACATCGTTCCGATCACTAATTTCATAAAAGCTTGGTCTGAAAAAGATATTTTTCAATAAAAACTTGTTTAAAACAAATCAAAGGCTAGCATAGCAAGTCGCGGACAAGTAGATGTCAGTCATGCCCTATATACAAAAGTGGGAGACTTACTAGACATTTCTATGAATATTTCTGAAAATAACAGGAAAAGACAATCATGATTCTCCTCGTAATATCATATTGCTACAATAGAGGTTGTGCACTAACATTTAATAAAATTATTATACTACTATTATTATACAAATACACAAGTATATACAAGTTGACCAAGCTAAGAAAGGACTCTGATTCTAATACAACAAGTCGGCATTTCTATGCATGGTTTGTTTGACGATAATTTAATATAATTTTAAGTACGAATATGAGCAAAATAGAGATCCAAAATATTTATGGGTCGTGAAGTCACAGTTTGGAGTGAAATAGCAGTTTAGAAAATAATACTTACTATAAGATGACAATGTGTTTTTGGCGCCAACGTAAAAACCACATTGTCATCTTATTGTAAAAATAAAAAATGCCCTCTGTGATATTCTGTTAGAAGCTTTTAAATCATTTTCAAGGTCTCAAGGTATTTTGCACAAGCGCAACAAGATTATTCATGTGAGAAACGCAGGGTTTTAGTTGACACAATTGTCGATAGATGGCGCTTTATCATAAACCTGTTTCTCCATACAAAAGACTTCAACGGGTTGCTTTGCTCTTCTGAATCCTGAAGCTCTAAATTCATGGTGTATTGTTCTTGTTCCGTTTTTTATGAATCTAATATAAGAAAAAGAAGAAAGAAAACAAGTGGAGGATACTCAAATTTGTGTCTTCGCAACGAAAATTTTACCGTGGGTAATTTCTATAAGAGACACTCCGACGACTTTTTTTGATTACGGGGGAAATCTTTAACAGAAAGACGCTTTACTTATGGCTCGTAAAATAAATTAGTACTCCTATATAGCTACCTATATATATATATATATAACAACTATTTATACAATTTTAGTTAGTAGATATTTTAGAAGGATGTCCAAGTTACTGCGCTTGCGCCTTTTGCGATAACATGTACATATGGACTTCGACTAAAATAAAATGAATGGACGGGCCCTAACCATTGAACTGATCAGTAAAAACTAGTCAAAACCGTCGGACATATATTTCAACACCTAATTATAAAAATGTACAGTATATTTGTTACAAAAATAGATATCGGTTTTAATTGTGTATTTACACTTCGGTAAAGCATACGAATTCATAATTTTGTCAGATGTTTCGTTATCGCGTAACAATAGACTCGTGTTTCACTTCCTATGGCTAGAGACCGACTGAAACGAAGTGAGCGCTGGCGCTCATTTTGTAATCTTCAAAAATGCGCTTCTACTGGGCCCGTCCATTCATTTTATTTTGGTCGAAGCATATGGAGAATTTGTTTCAGATGGCAAATATGGAGACCTATTGTAGTAAAGCTCCAGAGTGAATCATCTTCCTCAGGATGTTAACCTCGTAACATTGTACTATTTCATATACTTATAATTTGGTACCGAGTGTCCCATTTGATAATACAATTGTAAGATAACCCTGGAATGGTCGTGCTGACTACATAAATATCTAATCTACTTATTACTTTAATTATTCTCTCTCTCTCATTTCGGTATATTCAGTAAGATGAGCAGTAGCATCCTATTAGTACACGATGAACGTGCTGCGATCCCCAACCCGCCTACCTAGCTTGGGGATTATGGCATCAATCTTCTCTAAGAAGGAGGCCTTTGGTCAGCAGTGGTCGTTTACTGACTGATGATGTGATGTGATATTCTTAGTAAATAATTGTCGAACGTGCTCAAGACAGCAGGGGCCTTACCCCTAGCTTCACTTTTGCGAGCCAACTTTTAGTAGGTACCTGATAGGTACCTAAAATTAACCAACTCATTTAAGCTACATCGTTTAAAAGCGTCTAACTTGAATGAACGAAAATCCGTTTTACTATGCGTGTGTGCGTGAAAATAGCAAAGTTTGGCGGCTATCAAACAACTACCGCTTATCGTAGTTGATGGTACCGTTTAGACAAATAACACCTATGCGGGTTAACTTTTCGAGCTAGGGGTAAGGCCCCAGGAGTGCTGGCAGGTCATGGCATCGTCACAGAGGGTCCGCAAAGTTTAGAGACGATATTATGTAGATCGCGCTGCCAATTAAGTTACGTTGTATTCCTTAGTACATATTTGTATCCAAAAATGTTATTGAATCACTGTAAACTTAAAAACCGAAAAAGTAATTATAATATCTCCGTTATATTTGCACAAAACCAATATTAAATCATTTGTTGTGGTGAACTGATGAGTTCACGATCGAATGTTACAATTTAATTAAGTTTAATTATCTACAAAAATACTGATATCGGGTCAATAATAAGCAATTCAAATTTGAATCTATGACTTGAAAATTATGTTTTAAATTAGTCTAGTATAAAAAGAAATATAAATTAAATAAATTCAAAACAAAATGGCCTATATAAATAGTTCACGCGACCTCTATTGTGACTGTTTAGTGCTCGTCCACTGCCATCCAATTTCCTGAACTAAGCTAAAAGAGAATAACCTTCATGTAACCGACTCCGTAAATAAGTTGGCTGTTCTCTACCGCAAGTTTATCAAATGTAGGTATGTAATTCAATTTGTTTCATATAACTTTTTATACAAATGTGTTCACTGACAGAATCTTTGTTCCCTAGACTGCTCTATATTGTATGATATGATGTTTTGTAAGGTAGTCAGTTATCTGAAATAGAATATTAAGCCTTTTTATGAGACTTGGGTATAAATAAAGTCATTACCTATTAGTGGGTTGGTTAGGAAAAAAACTCCATAATTGTAATCACAATTTTATATCATATATTATGTTATATAAGTCTTCCTATATTATTGTACATTTGGTCTTAATAAACTTATATGGACAGTGATTAATAGGTCTAATATAGTTTGTATTTCATGAGTAGGTCATCTTTTAATTATTATTATCCAATGGTACATTGTGTTGGTGTTGATGACACAATGGTACTGAGACGTACATAACTGCTGGCTTTTGTGAGTGCCCAGCGGGTAATGGAGAGGGCTATGCTCGGAGTTTTTTTGACGATGAAAGACATTCGCTGAATAAGTACAGTCACCGATGTAGCTACCAAGATTTGCAAGTTGAAGTGGCAATGGGCAGGCCACAGACATCACTGGATACCGATAGGGAAGAACCTGATAACCGATGGGGAAGAAAGGTTCTTGAGTGGATACCACGAAACGGAAGACGCTGCGTAAGTCCCACTAGATGGACCAACGGCATTGTGTTATGAGAGTAGTAAGTGGATGCAGATGGCAGGCTGTCATTCAGTTTGGCGTGCTAAGGGGGAAGCCTATGTTCAACAGTGGATGTCTTATGGCTGATGATGATGATAATGACATTGTATTGGACCATCATGAAGTATATTCCTCGAAAACTCTACTTTATATACCTTCTTATACTTGAAATATCGTGATTTATTTGAGTTTTTTGAGTGACGTGCACTAGCATTCGGATATTGTTTGCAAATACATAATATAAATGAAAAAACATGTCCAAACAATTGGTCGTTTAAAACACGGGACTTTACAGTAATAAATACAATATAATACACAGTACTTATTACGTTATACAATGTCTTCTTTCGGAAATTAAATTGCTTATAGAATAATAATATAACTTCTTAACGGTTTATACATTCATGAGCAGCCCATATTACGCATTAGAAATGATAATATGAATTCTAATGAGTTTATATATTTTCCGTAAAAATTTCGCACTTGTTTTGAAGTACCTTTGTGTAAATATAGTAGGTATTATAGGTGTGTATCTTTGTGTAAGGGCTTAATAATAAATCTTAACTAACAGGACACTTAAACTAATAAAACTGAGTACATATTTACATACAATTAACGTTTAACGAATACTGTATATCAAAATATATTTTTATATTAAATAATTCATTCGAAGATTTGGCAAGCTATATACATATAGATCTTATCACAAAATCAACAAAAAATATTCATATATGTATGTAATAAAAGCGTGAGAAAAAATTATAATTTGTCATTATATAAATCACACGAAATAATAAAAGGAAATAATATATTTTCTAAATAAATACTAAGACAGCACATTAGTTGAAGAAATCACAAGAAACGAGGATACAGATACAGATACTCAGACATGTTGAGGGTTATATCTAATTAATGTTAATACTGGTCCTTAGTCCGTCAATTTAGAGTAGTTCTACCACCAGTAGCCGTGGTTCCCGCCGTAGTACCCGCCGTACGGCCAGTATCCGTAGCCACTGCCATAGTGTGGCCACCCCCAGCTGCTACCGTAGTAACCTACAAAACAGTTACTAACATTAATATTTTAATAATATATCCACCGGACTTCATAGCTCACCGGATTAGAAAGTTTAAGTGGCAATGGCAGCAGAACAGATGGTCAATGGAGCCGAAAAGTTCTAGAATGGAGACCACGGTAAGCGCAGCGTATGGTGTCCACCCTCAAGATGAACAAACGACTTAAGAGACTGCAGGGAAACGCTGGATGCAGGTTGTTTCCAACCGGACTTTTTGGAGCTCGATGGGGGGGGGGGGGGGGGGGGCTATGTAAGTCCAGCAGTGGACGTCCTATGGTTAAAATGATCATGATGATGTTATCTATTAAGATAATTAAGATCCCAATGCTGGGCAAATTTTTCTCCCATTTATTTTCACTTTTCTTGCTCGATTGCTAGCCGGAAGCAGTCACGACCGTACATTTGTGCAGATTAAAATAGGTATAATTGACGTTACACTACGTGCCTAAGGTTATATAATTACCAAATAATTTTGAAAACAATCTATAATGAGTATAATTTCTAACATTTAGTGTTTGTTTATCCAGCTGTTTCAATTTATGCGTACTCTGATTATTTTATACGCACTCAAAAGGTGTTTCATTGTATTTGAATTTACATCGTACTACTGTAATAAATTACTCTGATTATAGATTGATAATATTTGCGCCTGAAATTCCACCATTTCTAGAGTTAAATCGTTAAATCTTCAGCTCTCTGTATTCGGCACTACTTGATGTAGTTTCACTCATTGGGCTCTATTCAGAGCTTTCGTAAAAAGTTATAGTTTTGCTGTACTAAAATTGACGGAATCCGTAATGAAAAATATGTTAATATAGCCCGGGACCTATTTCATAAGCTAAAAAATCATAATAAAACTCAGATCAAATGACATAACCAGATAGATTATGACGTAATTAAAAATATATTTTTTATCGTTAAAATTTGTCTAATCATTTGTAACATATTCTTAAACCCGTAGATATAAAAAGACGCATTCCCAAAATACGCAGTGAGAAAATAGTTCAAAAGCCAGGAGCATCATTATTAAAAATATAATACAATTAATAGTGTCAAAATAAATGATTGATTGAGCTAAGCTAGGGCTTCGTATTGTTCTACTAAGTTAAGCGCAAATGCTACAAATCTTCATGCTGCTCAAATTATCTGTGCAGATTTAAACAGGTCTAATAAAATGTTCAAACTAGCACCATTCTTATCCGAAGCCGCCATACCTTTTCTTTACCCTCTAATCTCATATTCCTGGTTATATATTTTCTTATTGGTGAGTGAACCACATGACAAAATAAAGAAAGAAATAACAATAATCCAATATTACTCGGATATCCCCTTTCTATTTGGACACCATAGATACTATACTCCATAAGAAGTATCCCCACTATCCTCCTTAAAGTTCACAGCAGTACAAGCCCACTGTAATAAGCTCCTTCTGCTTTGAAGCTGTTAGGTTTTCTTCTCAAGAATCAAACACATTTATAAACATTATTTTTTAAAGAGCTTTCCAAAAATTCTTACCCGGGTATCCCCAATGTCCATAGCCACCATAACCGCCGCCATAGCCGCCATATCCCCCATGGCCTCCGTATCCCCCCCAATGGCCACCCCAACTCGTGGCCTCGGTCTTCAGATCCTCTTTCTCCGAAGCTGCCAAGTCTTCATTGTTATCTACCTTCTCAGGTTGGTTCGCTGGTGCTGGTGCCGGCGCTGGGAGAGAGAGGGCTACTGCGACCAGGAGTAGGAAGACGAGGGAAGAAAATAGTGTCTGAGAAAAGGGTAAAAAACATTTTTGTTGAATGAAGTGAAAATGCATTTATATAAACATTTCTAAAATATTTAGTAGTTATTTCAAAAGCATTGCAAAACTAGTTTATTAGCAAAATTTTATTCCGCATTCAATTCCAAATAACTCAAACGACTGAATGGATTTAGATAAAACTTGGTAAGGAGTAAGGTAGCTTTATATCCTAGATTAACACATACTTTACTGCCCAAAAAATGTGGTCAAAATACCGGGTGAAACCTTGGGGCGTTGCTACTCATATATCATTATAGATACTGTTTCAATCAGTTCAACCTTGCAATATTTGTACACTACGGTGGTTGTCCGCACATTTTGCAATATTATCCATGGCTAGGTCGCGATCGCAATACACATGTGTATTGCAGGAAATGCAATTGTCAACGTGAAATAATAACTAGCAGATTTTTTGTGCCACTGAGTGACGAGACGAGCAAGTCGCTTGCCTTATGGCAAGTGTCACACTTAGAGCTCTTTTTTTCTCTGACATTTGTAATTTACTTATTGACTTTTTTTTATTCTTAATTTTTATTGACATGTGTGATTTTTGACATTTATTTTATTCTTAATTATTACGGTTGTTATGTGACAACGATTTCAACGTTGTTGTTTGTAAGGACATAAATTATTTAAATAATTTTTATTTTATTATTCAATTTTTATGTATAATAATAATTTGTGAGATATTTGTGTAATTGGTTTGACCGTGTTTTATGTCAATAAAATATATATATAAAAAAAAAAAAAAACTAGCTAAATCATTAAAGTTTTACTATATCTGTATAATATGTTCTGTTACTTGTTACGAGTGCCTCTGGTGCCCGCGACTTTGTACGCGTAGACATTTATATAATCTTTAAATTCTTTTTTTTTCCCGTCTTAATTTGGCTCTTCACAAAATCCTTTTAACAGATCTCTACGCCATTAGGAATCTACTTGCTAAACTTCAGCTTCGTAGGTAAAGTAGTTATTGAGATTTTATGATGCGTCATTCAGTATAGTATATATTATTGTAGTGGTATTTCACTTTTATATATTTGTAGATGAAAAATTTATATTGATCTAAAATCATATATATCAATAGAAAATATGAAAAAAAGAGCGAAAAACAGTCATTCTTTCCGCCTGATTGTAAAAGGTAACAGATGTCTATAATTCTTTTTAAACTATTAATAAAAAACTTTACTATATTGAATAGTTGTACATTTTCAGTTGAATACAAAACCTTACAAAAAATACAAAATATTTGGTTTCAGAAAAAATATAGTAACCCTGCCTGCTGAATCCAAAATCATGTCACAACTTCTACTGAAATTATCACCAAATCACTTTTATTTTAACTAATTATTTAATCACCCGTCACCAAAATCAGTTAATTGCGACTTACTGTCCTAGCCATGTCTGCAGAAGCACTACACTGGGAGGAGCGCGAGTGAACACTGGAAGCACCCAACTGTATGGTATGCCTCCCTGCCTGTTGTTATATACGACGAGGTGACCTCAAGGATCACGGGTCGGTGCTTCGCTTCCTTCAGAAGAGCCGAGGCTTATATGGATTATAAACTGATAGAGAAAATCCTGTGGAAACATTATAACTTAAAGACGTATTATGATAAATTAGTTTGGAATAATTAGTGTCGAAATCAATTGAAACAAACCAGTTTATTAAAATTACTAACACAAAGAGATATTAAGGTAATATATTTTTTAAAGAAAGAAAGAAAAATATTTATTAATGACAGAAACAAAAGATACATAATATACAAAGTGTTTAAAACAGGAAAATAATAGTTTCTTTCCCAACTCAGCGTAGAAAAAAATGGCCGTTGGCCGTATAAAACCAGACTAAACAAAACGCAGAGTTTTGGTTGCATTTGATAAAGTTTCGGAAAGATTTTTTGTAAATACTTTTCAGAACCTATAAAAATATCTATAATGCCTATAATTATGAGGGAAATAAACGCGAAGGCAAAAAAACTTTCATTGTTAATTAAATAACTTATAAGAACGTATATACTATTTTTTTCAGTTGTTTCATGGTTCCAGCCCAAACATTTGGGAGGCATTGGTGATGCCGAATTTAACACCAAGAAGTCTTGTTCAATATAAAATACAATCATGAAACGTGTATAATGGGAATATGAAATTATTACACAGTACACTCTTAGGATTGAAAATTTTGAGATGCTCTATGGTTAATACCATATTTACATTAGTTCATACAAATTTAGTTCAAATATTCGTACCATAAGGTACGGTACCAGCCAATTATGTCGCATTTATTATATACTATTTGAATCCCGCGGTTTTACCAGCAATTTTCCAGTTTTTTTTTTGTTTTTATGGGGGAAAAAGTACCCTATATACAGCTTCATGATGCTCACAATCTTCCTATAATTTTTGTTAAGATCGGCTTAGCTATTAGTCGTGAAAAGCGAACAAATGATCAGAGACAAAGTTACTTTCGCTTTTATAATATTAGTTAAGATTTTTACAGCGAAATAATAACTATTTATTACGGATGTATATAATATGCGCAAAGAAGATGAAAAGTGCATAAAACTCCGGAACCACTTTGTTATCGAAGTGGGAACATAATATATATTATACAAGCGACCCGCCCCGGCTGCGTACGGGTGTAAACTCGGCCTTCGGCATCGCTACTATGATTCCAGGTACACAAAATTTTATCCAAATCGATCCAGCTGTTTTTAAATGTAAGAACCTTCTATGAAGTATTAGAAACATTTAAAAAAAGATGAATTAAATCGGTAAAGCCGTTCTCTAGTTATAGTGTGACCAGGAAAATAGGGGTTAATTTTTATATTTATATAGAAACGTAGATAGGTACGATATATACATTTGTACAGGTATCAGGAGACGAAGGCCTACTTATTGAATATTACTTGACTGCATCGGTAATGGAAATAACTTGATATTTTCCTCCATGAATCTTCAACAGTAATCGGTTATTCCCACTATGCAAGGCCGAGCCCCGGGTAAAAATACGCGGACTCTTCATTACCGAGCGAGTTTGACTAGTCTGGTCCTCTTATTGACCTTTTGTAAAGATGTATCTCTACTTTTTATTCAAGATGATATATGGTACTTTTAAATGGGAATGTAAAAAATGTATCATTGACAATTATATATACGATATATAGATGACTGTAAATTACGTAGACCCATGAGCATTAAACAAAAGTGGACAAAATAAGCCAAGACGACGACGATGGCGGTCAAAACGACACAGACTTTAATTGTTAATTAATCAAATAACTGTAAAGGTAGGTTGCACCATCTTTTTTGAGCAATTTGTATCATGTTAAAGTTATGACATCATTTAACAATTGTCAGATAGATGGTGCAACTAATGTTTTGTCGAACCGGTAGTTTAATTGAAATGTCGATATTTGTTAAAGCTAAAGTAAGATGGCGTAACCCACCCTTAGTAAATCAATTTCAATTTTTTTTCTTAGTAAATTAATTTTCCAGTCAGTTGGAAACCAATCAATCATTAAATCATGATGACAATCATGCTTGCCTTCCTTTTAAAGGTACCTAAGTTTCATTTTCTGCATGAGTGTGTACAACTCTACACCACACAATACTTATGTGAATTCATTTTTTTTTACTGTTGATTTTAAATATCAAATAATGTAAAAAGTTATATAAGTTAATATTTACTAATAGATTAACATAATAACTGAACACAGTTTTTGTAATTAGCTTCCAAGGGCTTGGCACTATAATTGCATTTTTGACGGAATGGGGGATGGTTTGGTTGATAGACTTTCAGCGAAGGCGATTAAATTACCTGTAAAAATAGCCACTTGCTCTGGAGATAACCAAAAACAAAGATTACCTGCATCATGCGATATAATTTACTCAATTTTTTAGCTTTTAAGAAAAACACAAACATGACTGAAAATTATGGACAAACAACGAAGTCTAAGATCAGGATTCTTTCTCACCATGTTGGTATGCAATCCTAAAAATGACAGCTAAATTATAAAATCTGGTTATAATAGCTATAATAGCTCATTTATAGTATATTTATAAGCAAATTTTTTTTTTATTTGAGGCCGCCCATTGTACCTACTGCCACATAGGTATTTCGTTAATGTTAATAAAAATATATTTCATTTTAGTATTTTTTTTATTGATATTGCAACAACGTCAAAATAAATAAGTCTTTTATATTAATACCTTTAACAGAGAAAAGACAAATTCAGATTTTAAAAGTACTCTTAGAAAATGCAGAATTCAATGATGCCAATGAAAAGCAAATAAAAAATAAACAAAAGGTTAATAAGCGCATAAGATATACCGACTCCACAGAATCCAAAGAGGTTTGTTATGTACCAGGAAAAATATGTAAGACTATTTAATTGTCTAAAAGATAATAAACCATAAACCAACCAAATAGACATATCACGGGGACAAATATTTTGCAGTATGTACCTATAGCTCAACTAGTTGGGCATTGAAGGTGGTCCACGGGAACTACCTCTCTATTTTAATACAATGAGTGGAATCAGTCAGGATGATTACTGGCGTATTAAGCCCGCTCTCGCTACCTCTTATCACCAAACTTTATGGCTAAAACGGACGCCGACGTCCTTCCTTCCGTCCACCATTGTGATTACATCTGTCATTGACATGGCTTCGTTACCAGTTGTTAACATATTTATTGTCACTGACTATTGTTTGTTATGAGTAATAATACTATGAAAGGGTTGTAAGAGAAGAATGCTTTTAGAATCTTTAGAGGAACGAAGAGAGGTCTTGTTGGGTTTTCGTATTGGCTCATAAGCAAAATCGCCTGAATAAGTACGACCTTTCCCAGTTATCAACCGACAAGCAGTAGGTAGTATGTAAAAAATTTAGCAAGAATCGACTAAAAGCTTTGTGAAGCTAGGTTGAGGTTCAAATGTGTCATATTTTCTACGAAATAGGCTGAAATATGTTTCATTGTTGGGGAAGAAAGGTTCTTGAGTGGAGACTGCGGCCTCTCACTCCTACTAGATGGACCGACGACATTGTGAAAGTCGCGGGCATCCAGTGGATGCAGATGGCAGGATGTCGTTGAGTGTGGAGGTTAAAGGGGGAGGCCTATGTTCAGCAGTGGACGTCTTCTGGCTGATGATGATGACGTTTCATTCGAGTGAACTTTTTATTTTTATCCATGTGGCTCCAGCATAACTGGAGTTGTTGTTCCCTTGTTCCTTGCAGATGTTTCATTACACATCGTTTCTATTCCAGTGCCGTACGTCATCCTTGTATGGTTCTCAGAGCCACATACATATTCAACTTGTAATCAGTTAGTGTTTAGATAGAAGCCGTTACTTCATATTCTTATTTTTGATCCGTTGCTAAGAGTTAAATATGTAGATTATTTTTAAAACTAAGTGACGAGTCGAGTTCTTCTAGGCAAGCATGTTCATCGTAGACCGCGTCTTCGTTGAACATCAGGCAAGTTGGTGGTCAAAGGCAAGCAAGGCAAGTTATTATATTATACCTAACAAAAAATCACTTGATGATATAACGCCGTTAGTTCCGTACCCAAAAGTATTGAACTAAATAACTGAAGGTGAATAGTGGAACTCTTCAATGGCTATAAACCCCTCGAGTTGAGGTTATTTGTATGACATACTAATTTTATGTTGACATATTTTTACAGCAATTTGTTGTATTTATTATATTAGTAATTTTATAATATTATTCCTATTTTTACTAGGAAATCTTTTTTAGTTTAACAGTATGTGAGATAAATGTTAGTGGAATTTGTCCGTTTTTATTCTCAACTAGCTTCCGCCCGCGGCTTCGCCAGCGTTGTTTGAGAGTAATATAATCGAGTTCTCTACAAAGTAGGTAGATACTTATATTTTAGGACGATATAAATATTTCAGCCTGGCTATTGACGACCGGTATGGCTAAGTACTAACCCATGTGCCTTATGAGCAGGAGGTTTCTGGTTTGATCCCGGCCTGGCAGATGTTTAAATGGTGAATTTTATTAAATATTTACATGCTTTGGGTCTCAGTGCTAGTTATGTCTGTTTTTTTTTTACTTGTTTTTACGTCACCTTTCCTTAACACTCGAACTCGCGAGCTGCTTGCGGCCCAGCGAACCGCGCAACATCGTTTTTACTAACTTATTTGTACCTCACCTATTTTTGACACCCGAACTCGCGGGCCGCTTGCGGCCCAGCGAACCGCGCGACATCGAAAGTTTTTTTTACTTGTTTTTACTTCACCTTTCCTTAACATTGAACTCGCGAGCTGCTTGCGGCCCAGCGAACCACGCGACATCGTTTTTTTTAACTTATTTGTACGTCACCTATTTTTGACACCCGAACTCGCGGGCCGCTTGCGGCCCAGCCAACCGCGCGACATCGAAAGTTTTTTTTTTACTTGTTCATATGTCACCTTTTCTTGACACTCGAACTCGTGGGCCGCTTCAGGCCCAGCGAACCGCGCGATATGTAAAGTTTTTTTTTTACTTGTTTGTACATCACCTTTTCTTGACACTCGAACTCGCGGGCCGCTTGCAGTCCAACAAACCGCGCGATATTGAAAGTTTTTTTTTACTTGTTTTTACGTTACCTTTTCTTGACACTCGAACTCGCGGGCCGCTTGCGGCCCAGCAAACCGCGCGACGTCGCAAGTAATTTATTTTCACTTGTTTGTACATCACCTTTTCTTGACACTCGAACTCGCGGGCCGCTTGCAGTCCAACAAACCGCGCGATATTGAAAGTTTTTTTTTACTTGTTTTTACGTTACCTTTTCTTGACACTCGAACTCGCGGGCCGCTTGCGGCCCAGCAAACCGCGCGACGTCGCAAGTAATTTATTTTCACTTGTTTGTACATCACCTTTTCTTGACACTCGAACTCGCGGGCCGCTTGCAGTCCAACAAACCGCGCGATATTGAAAGTTTTTTTTTACTTGTTTTTACGTTACCTTTTCTTGACACTCGAACTCGCGGGCCGCTTGCGGCCCAGCAAACCGCGCGACGTCGCAAGTAATTTATTTTCACTTGTTTTTACGTCATCTTTCCTTGACACTCGAACTCGCGGGCCGCTTGCAGCCCAGCGAATCACGCGATATCGAAAGTTTTTTTTTTAACTTGTTTATACGTCACCTTTTCTTGACACTCGAACTCGCGGGCCGCTTGCGGCCCAGCGAACCGCGCGATATCGAAAGTTTTTTTTTAACTTGTTTGTATGTCACCTTATTTTGACACTCGAACTCGCGGGCCGCTTGCGGCCCAGCGAACCGTGCGATATCGAAAGTTTTTTTTTTTACTTGTTTGTACGTCACCTTTTCTTGACACTCGAACTCGCGGACCGCTTGCGGCCCAGCGAACCGCGCGATATCGAAAGTTTTTTTTAACTTGTTTTTTTTTTTACTTGTTTGTACGTCACGCTTTCTTTACACTCGAACTTGCAGGCCGCTTGCCGCCCAGAAAACTACTACTAACTACATCGAAAGTTTTTTTTTTTTACTTTTCTTCTATGTTTTACCACGGGAACCGGGAACCATAATTTGTTATGGGATCAAAAGTATTGTGTATTTTAATATGGCCCATTGCTTATCTATAGATCATCATTTCATTTATCATTCATCATCATTCAGATCATTTAGTAGTTCCCGTGGAAAAACATAGAAGAAATGTAAAAAAAAATAAAAAATATTATGGTTATGGTTTACCCAGCCGTCATTGGTTACGGTATCCTACAGGAATAGTCTTTTTTTTGGGATACAAAGTAGTCTATGTCTACTATAGTCCTTGAACAATCTCAATAAAAAGTAGTTAATAGTATTAAATAGCCTATGTGTTATTCCAAGATATAAGCTACCTCCATACCAAATTTCATTCAAATACGTTCAGCCGTTTCAGCGTGAAGGAGCAACAAACATACACACACACACACACACACAAACTTTCGCTTTTATAATATTAGTAGGATAAATAATTTGAATTTGGTTTGTTTCAACAAGTCCTATACATTATACTTGGTAACAAGGGTCTGATGATGAAGCCTGGATGTGAATGGCAAACTCCCTAATAGCTACCACTGGCTACCAGTAAAGTTGGTTTGTTTTCACGAGTCACATAAGCTTTTTTTAACCCCCGAAGCAAACAGAGGGGTGTTATTAGTTTAATCTGTGTAACTATGTATGTCTGTGGCATTGTAGCTCCCAAATGGATGAACCACCTTTGATTTTGTTTTTGTTTGTTTGAAAGGTGACTTGATCGAAAGTGTTCTTAGCAAAATCTGTTCAGCTCTTTTATCGAAGGTTGAAGAAAAACGATTTATAGATACTTCGTCATCATCATTTCAGCCATAGGACGTCCTCTGCTAGACATAAGCCTCCCCATCGATCTCCAAAAGGGCTGGTTGGAGCGACCTGCATTTTGCGGTCTCTTATATTAATTACTTTACTTCTAATTCATGTCAAATGCCAAGACAGTTCTGTATCGTACACACGTAGAATTGCTTTATAATACAAAAGATAGATACAACATTTTCAACCGGTATGCATTTATAAGTAGGTCGGCCATCCCCGTGGGAACTCCGCATGAAGAAAGAACGGCTATACATGCAAATACTCACTAATAGGCTCATAAACTATCCTGCGACACTGAGTAGCCAGAATGTACATCGAATTAACACTTCAATGATTTAGTTGGACTAACGCTCGATCTAGTATGCTTTAGCACGCGCTAAAATGAAATTGCAATTCTGTGGACAGCGAGTCAGGATTCCGTTTCAGGAGGATATAAAATATTGTGTTTTTCTAATGTTTTGGGTCACCTTTAATGGCGGGTTTAACCAAAGCAAGCCAAAGCGAATTTTGTTTTCGTATTATTTACTTTGAACTTCCTTAGAATACCTAATTAGAGTGATAGTGACCGAGTGGTGGCATGTCAGCTTTACAATCTGACGGCACCCGGTTCGATCCTCGGCGCTGCACTAATGACATATTTAGTACCTAAATAAATTATAAATTTCTCTGAAACCGGCTTACACTCTCGGCTTAGTAAATTATGTTCAGTTTCGATGCCATCGATAAAAAAAGGTGAAGGAAACCATCGTGAAGTAATGGTCTTATCAAGAAACAATGTCCAAGAACCTGAAAAGTTCAAAGACATATTATGACATGCACTGGGCCAGCATAGTGGATTAGGGCACATCCTCTCTCTCTCTCTTTGAAAGAAGACCTAGGTCCCAGCAGTGGGAAAATAATAGGCTGATAATAATGATGGCCTAAATAGATATTTTCAATCCTGTCTAACTCTACAGAGTTTTCGTGTAGTCATGTCTCTACTTTAAGTTTCTCACTCTACAGTCACAGAGAGAATAAAGCTATTTTTTCAAAACTGCCCTATGCTTGTGTGCGGCCATTATTTCAATCATTATCATTAGCCATCAGTTACTTGATAGACTCAAGCTTCTTCCAAGGTATGCCGCTAACCAGATCCAAAGATCGGGTAAGTGGCGTGCCACTAACCATGGTTATACCGTATCCAACGATCGCCAATTGCCTTCTGTATGAATAAGTAAACGGTATGAAATATTATTGCTTTTTTATTGATACATTTTGTATCAAGTCATTGAACCAACCAGACGAATTATGAATGGAACTATAGCCATCACGTCAAAGCACGCGGCCCATTTCGTATTCCATCTGCGTATATTTCGGCTCTCGTGACGCATGCAGCGATCCAAATGGCGGATTATACAATACAGAGCGACCATCTCATCTAAGCAATAGAATGGAGGAGCCTTCATCGTATTACCTAAGAAAGAAACTTAATTTTCTCTACGATAACTTTAGTTCCCTCTATTGGCCAACTTTACTTATTGGGCTGTAATCTGGTGACCCATGCCATTGTCAGTTGGCATGGTCTTTTCTCTGTTGTTCTCGTACACTATGAGTTGAAATAGAAAGAGATGGAAATGCTGAGATGATGCCAAAAGAACCTAAATCAAACTGTAGGTGTTCTGAGAAAGGCTCTCAGGATAGCTTGGTGTATTGTGCCAATTTTAAATTTACTGTTATAGCTCTGGTGCACGAGCGGTATGGGTTTTTAAGTCGTTACCAGGATGTTGTAGATTTGTGGGGAAACGTCATTTTATTGGCAACGTACAACCAGACGAGCATAATATCCATGTAATTAATAGGTACCGGTAAGTAGTATAGGTACTTACCTGCCGGTGAGTAAGATAATATTTTAGCCTGCAACTTCTACCTTTAGACATGTTATTACAACTGAAGATTTTTTACATCATTATCATCATTATTATATCTTTATTTTGAAGTTCGGAGCTCAATAGGATAACAATGTACTATACTTATACCGAGACGGGGTTTGACGCCCGAGCGTAGCGAGGACGCTAATAGTTCGAGGGACTAAATAAGCCTTTAACCCCGAGGTAAACACTGTGTTTTCCATTACGAATACAAGGAAACTAAATAACAACATGAATTGACACTGGTAAATGCACGAGAAGTGCGGGACCATTATCCTCTGAGGAGAAAAAAGAAATTGGAACATAGTTCAATACAAATGTGAAAATAGAACTAGTTTTTTTTGTATATTTTTAGTGTCTGTCAGTTGTCAACTGTCACTGTCAGTTGAAAGTGATTCTCCCTAGGGCTGAAATGTGCTTTCAACCCGCTCTTCAGGCAACTTCAGACCTACTTTCCGAGTATGAGTAATGAAAAATATTTAACTTCAAAAGTTCTAAACTGCACGCCAACACACTGACTGCGCTCGTTAACCTGAGATAATTAATTGCTAATTTATGCCCTGTCATTTCACAGGAAAAATTGCCTTACCATTCGGTAATTTCGGTATAAGGTAATAAAAAATCTAATTTATTTGTGTCTATGCTTTGGCACCGTCACATCTTTCTGAGACACAAGATAGGGCTGGTGCTGTTGTCAAGTCGGCAGAGCAGCACAAGCGGCGCAAATATTCTAACCTCGGCAGTGGATACATATTTGAGCCGATTGGGGTTGAGACATTGGTCCCTTGGGAACCGGGAGCTCACCTCATTTTCAAAAATCTTTCTTAGCTCCTGGCGGGACCAAAATGCTGGCTTATTTCTGGCTCAACGCATAAGTATTGCCATTCAGCGTGATAATGGCAGTCTGCTGGGTACGCTGCCAACTGGTAGTGGGTGCGAGAATTTGTTTGTCTTCAGACTTTCTACGATCGTGACCATGGGTAGTCTTACTGTTTTTGTAGTGTTAGTGTTAGCTTGTATTTATTAGTTAATAAAGGCACTTGATAGCAAAAAAAAGTATTTTGACATAAAGTCCTTAAAAATCTCACTTAATACATATAAATCATTGAGTTATAGCACTAATCGCATACCATCCGTGATTAAATCTGAATATCTTGAGTATTACGCCCAGCCGTCATATATACCAGTTATAGTAACTTTTGTGCGTACTGCTTGGCGGTTAAATAACTGGCAAAGGTACTTTTCTTCTTTTCTTGGTAGACTTGCAAAAGAGACATATACTAAATATTCTTTCAAGAAAGATGCAATCAAAGCTTATCAAATCATCAATGGGATCCCTTTGTCAGTTCTGCTATTGTTTCGATTGTCCTTGGATAGTGTCATGTGATTAAAGAAACAAAAACCTTTAAACTGTTTAAGCTTAGCAAGTGCAGAGACGTTAAGTCTCTTTGTGCCTTTTATCGCATTTATAAAGGGGAATGTTCTGAAGAACTATTTGATCTGACGCCAGCGTCGCGGTTTTATCATCTCACCAGCCGCCACCGCCTGAACATATACACATATCATAGATCGGTGGAAATCGTATCCTGTGCATTTAACGCGATATTTTTTTGCCCAACACCTGCTATTTGTGGACTTGCAGCATGTCCGAGTAACTATAATATGAGGTTCTTCAAAAGGGCTGTTAATATTATATAGTCGTAAATATCTTATTGAAAATAATTATGTATACGGGAAATGATATAACAAAGTTTCGACTAATAACTTTGAAGAGACAAAATCTTTCTAACATTAGGTAGGTAGGTACTAGTTACTTGTTTCTACTTACTTTTACAAGCTATTATTTAACGTTCTAATATGTTTGGTATGCTTATATCTATGGGTGGGTGAATTGGGGTCCCCTGTAACTGCCCACCTAATTGTATGTTAAATATATAAATAACTTACCCTGTTTAGTTAGTATGTGCTATGTACGTACGTGCGTAAGTGTGCCAAATCTTGCAACTGAATTTTAGACCAGTTATTCTCAACCGATTAAGCTGAAATTTGACATACTTATGTAAGTTTGGTGATAAAACAATGTTATGGTATCATTGAGCTGGTCTGACGATGAAGACAAAAGGTGGCCATAGGAACTACTGAACGAAACGACGTAACCCCATCAAGTTTGGGTTCGTTGGATTTTATTCCCAGTCAGTTTGGTCTTAGATGATAAATTAAATATGGCGGACACCCCAAGATGGCGGAAAAAAGTTCTTATCTACCATCATGTTATGGGTAAGTATGGGTATCAAATGAAAAGCTTTGCTAAGAGAAATCCAAAATGCTTGTTTTTAATTTGTGCAGTAAATGCAATGACCCACATATATATAGATATAATATGTACTTGTAGCAATAGCTAATGGTTGTTTCTTTGAGTAGGTACTGCCTAATACCATGGTTCAGAAGCACGGGTGCGTGTCATAAGACATACTGACAGACTGTGTCGCTGTTATATCATTACGTTGAGGTAGCGCGTTGTATTTCACGTTCACGACGGATATTGCGTAAAGGTCGTTATCACTATTGTTTTAATTATTTACTAGCTTTTGCCCTAGGATTTACCTGCGTGATAAAACAGTCTATATCACTTGGGGATAGTAAGTAGGTACTGATTAAAACACTGTTTTAATCACGGTTGTTTACTTAAGGTTAATGATTACTAACTGCGCCTCGCGTCTATTACTCCTCATAATATCAGATATCGGCCAGTAAAAGTCCTGTCAAAATTGGTCGTGCCATTTTGGACTCCATAGGGAAAATACATATTACATACATACATATACACACCCACCCACACATACACCCACCCACACAAACAAACACACACACACACACACACACACACACACACACACACACACACACACACACACGCGCGCGCGCGCGCGCGCGCGCGCGCATTGCCTTACATATATAAGAAGAAGATTAACGGGATATTTACCGTAATAAGTTTGTGGATGTAGCTCCCAAGATTTAGTAAACTTTATTTATTTACTCTAGCTCTTCTTAAATATTATTTTTATTTAATTATTTATTTTTAAAGTGAAGACATACTTAACTTAATATTCTGTGAACATTTCAAGTGTCCACCTGTTGCCGTTAACAATATCGAACAAAAATGGATTGAATGGATTTGTTGTATGGGAGCCCCCTTAAATATTTATTTTATTCTATTTTTTAGTATTTTTGTTATAGCAGCAGCAAAAATACATCATCTGTGAAAATTTCTACTGTCTAGCTGTCACGGTTCATAAGATACAGCCTGGTGACAGACGGAAGGACAGACAGACAGACAGCGGAGTCTTAGTAATAGGGTCCCGTTTTACCCTTTAGGTACAGAACCTTAAAAAAACAACGTAGCGTGGACGCCCTGAGACTCGATGGAGTGACGATTTACGTTAGGCAGTTGGCATTGGCTCGAATCGAAAAGCAGCGTAGAGTACCTTCGCGTGCCTTGGGGGAGAGGCCATATCTAGCATTAGATTAGTATGGACTGATATTGATGATGATTTTTATTCTCCAAAAATAGAGTCTAAAATGATGGATGGGTAAGTTGAAATTTTCATTCATTGTGATATGGATATGTCAAACTCTATAGACTTTACACCAATATTGGGCCGTTTTTTTTTGGTTCTCCTGGATTTTCCTAAATGTTTTCCTTCAATGTCGTTCACACTTGGATACATTATATAGATAGTCCTGCGTGTAAAAGTACCTACTTATAGTGGTATGGGACAATGGCCGGTACCTCGTGAGAAATTGCTTTGAATGACAATAAGATACGTACGTATAATTTATTTGCGTATACTTACTTGTGTAATGACACCATAAAGTACCTACATCATCATCATCAGACAGAAGACGTCCCTTTCAACAGCCTTCCATCTGCATCCACTGGATGCCCGCGACTCTGTCGATGTTGTTGGTCCATCTAGTGAGAGGCCTACTTACGCTGCGTCTTCCGGGTCGTGGTCTCCACTCAAGAACCTTTCTCTCCCATCGGTTATCGGTTCTTCGAGCGATGTGGCCTGCCTATTTTCACTTCAACTTGCAATTTTGAATAGCTATGCTGGTGATTCTGGTTCTTTGGCAAATATCTATGTTCCGGATTCTATCGCGCAAAGAAATAGATTCTATCCGAGCTTAGCCTTCTCCATTGCCCGAAATATAGAGAACCTACATACACACACACACACACACACACACATACACACACACAAATCATCAGCCAATTAACGTCCACTGTTGGACAAGGCCTCCCTCATTGGGGATCGCAGTACGTTCACCGTGTACTATTAGGACGCTGCTGCCCATCCTCCGGTGGTTCTGGTCGCAGTTTTAGGACATACCCGGGTCCACACCTACATACCTACATACAGCCTACTCCAAAACAATACTTACAAACACGCTTTGCAATTAAAAAGCTCGTTAAAACGAATGCCTGGGATCCAAAGTTCAAACTGGTATCCAACACGCCAGTTATTTTTAAACTGAAGTTTTTACAAGCTTTTAGTTAGTTTCACCTGTCCCAGTGTATGTCTGTCTATAATCAAATCTTGCAAGTTAAATTTTACCCATTTACCGGTATTTGATTGAAAGAGCTGAAATTAATGGCATACCAAGTTCCGATGACAATACAATAATATTATGGCGAATGCGAGCTGATTTAATGATGGTTAGCTAGATTTGTTTCACATGGTGTACCTAGAACTTGGTTACCCTACTATTTATACTAGAGGTACCTCCAACAAGGTAAAGCTAGTTTTTGTCTAGTCGCTTGTCTGTTATTGCCTTTATACAATACAAGTATTGTATGAAGGCAATTAATTGAACCATACTACCTCCGTTCTTCTGGCTGTATGATTGTTAACTCCTTCAAATTTGGTCTCAGCTTATACTGGTGGTATTTGGTGTATTATTTGTTTTTCTCTGCCTTCTTTATAGATTACAGTTGGTAAGTATCAGGCGTAGGTCTACCATCGCGCTTATCTGGGAATTAAAACTGTGTTTTCAGCAAAAGAGACAAACTTTAATTTTCTTTAATAAATTTAGGTAGTAGATACCTATTAGGCGTTAGATCTCCGTCCTGCTTATCTGGGAAATATTTAACTTTAGGTAAAGAAAACTACTTAATATGTAAGTTTTTTCGTAAAAGAAAAACTTTAATTTGTATTTTCAAATGCTTATGAAATTGAAATTTGATTTAGGTACCTAGCTATTGTCCGTAGCTCGTTGATGTAAGTATACATAATAATCGTGTTTTTGGTGCAAAGGATAACATACCTACTCATATATTGTCTACACTCTACACGACAGTTAAAGTATTTAGACGTATTAAGTATAAAAAGTATAGTATTAAAATTGCGCTTATTTTGCTGATCGTCAATCTTTGGCCAGTTAGAAAAGATATTTTTTTCTCGGACGTCGATTTGAATAAGAAAAAGTAATCTATGAAAGAGCTTGGACTCTATTTGGACCTATATAGGAATAAGCCCGCTAAATTACCTATTTACAACAATAAATAATTTGACAGAGACTTCTACCATAAATAATTTGGTTTTAGAGACATCTATGTTACAACCAATGTTCTATAGGTGCATAATCAACAGAGCCTCCCGTGTAGCCTGCGAAGTTCGCGCGGCGGCCGCTAGGTGACGCCTGGTGCTTGAAATATTCAGCAACGTTTCCACTCATACTACCATAGGGAATTCCACCTGGAAAAATTACGCTTTTGTATGATAAACATAGCCCCCCACTGTGAAATTCTAACTACTAAAGTAGGGCCTATTAAATTGGCTCTACTTAAGCACGAATAATTTTATTATCAATTCAAAAGTCCGACTTTACAACATAATAAAATTAGCAATTTCAGTTTATCGAATGACATAATATTGTCATGGACGTAACAAAATTTTCCATTTATTATTTTAATTTAAAAAACAAACTACTGAACCGATTTTGATGAAATATTTATGGGACCTCTCCGAACCTGTTCAACATCCTCCATGGACCTTTACATTCAATAAAAAAAGAATTAACAAATTAGGTTCATAAACGAAGGAGTTGGTTACAGAGTTTAAAAAAAAAACACAACCGAATTAAGGACCCCTCCTTTTAAAATATGGTGGGCCAGTAATAGCATCTGCGCTTTACGACCCCCCTCCCTCCTTGTTTCGATCCGATGACATACGTTATGTCGAGGGTCAATAACCGTTTCTATGGAACAGCTTTTTTTTGCGATTTCAGGTTTGGTCCCTTGGTAAAAGTCGATCATAATGATGAGTACATATATACTCTTTACATCGCATTCTTGGTATTACCAAGAACGATCATATAGATCATTCTTGATATTACTCAGAGTTTTAGTAGCTGTACCTAGTCTGTGGCATTACTGCACCTTTTTGGTACACGTTGTATCAACTATTTCCTTCGTCTGTGTTTTATGATACAACTGAAGCAGCTAGTCTAAAATTGTAGGTACGAGTATGCTCACCGTAAGAAAGTCCAGGTCCGGGCAGCGGTGGAACTCCTGCGCTGTCGGGCAGCGGCTGTGGCATGGCCACCGCCACAGTCACGAGGGCGCACACCACACAAAGAAGAACTGCCACCTGAAATATACGAGAATAAAACATTCTGAAAACAAATAATCTCACTAATATCATGTATGGATGGATGTTTGTTACTCAATAACGCAGAAATGGCTGGATTGATTTGGATGAAATTTGGAATATACATTTTTTATGTCCTGGATTAACACATAGGCTACTTTTCGTCATCATCATCATCATCATCAACGATTTTCATCACCACGCGGGTGAAACCGCGGGGTTATTACTAAAACTTTGCGCTAAAAGTAATGCAGCTGGTTTTTTAAATCAAAAATTGGTGGTTCACAAGTCGTTTTATTAATGTTTGCTACTTCACTATTTCGTCATTTATAAACCGACTTGGAATATTATTTTTATAATTGGTCCTATATAAATTTCATCAAAATCGGTTCAGTAGTTTGGTATTTAAATTAAAATAACTTGAAAAAATAATTAATTATTTTGGGCCTTTTCAAGGCGAGAGTGAATAAGTGTCTTCTAAGTCAGCGTGCTTCATCTTCGACCACATCGTCGCTTACCAATAGGCGACTCAAACGCGGACTTATTTGCGTTAAAAATAAATAAAAAATAGGTCATTCAAGTAAACGAAAATGCGTGTTTATTCATTTCAGTCCCTAGATAAATTTTAACCAATTTTTTAATTGGTTATATTGAATCGCGTAGTTGGTACCTTTGTAAGTGCCCAGTTCGTTACTTAAATCAAGTTTTGACCACGCCTATCTAATCATTGAACTCACAATAAATATAATTATCTTAGTACTATTTTGACCATGACTTTTGAAATTATTTGCATCTTGTATCATTGCGCTTATTTATAAATATTTGTGAATACATATAAGTAATTTGCACGAGGAAATGAACATTTATAAAATTAAAAAAAAAAATATCTTCCGCGTTATAAAATTCCATCGTCATACATTTTACTCAATAAGCTGGTTCGGGAGAGACCGCGTATTTTACAAGTTTTTATTTAACTTGACTTGTCAAAAGGCCAAATCTTGCAAAACTGAATTTCAAAACAGTTATCCCCAACTGATTGAGCTGAAATTTTACATACACTTTTAGTTTGCATGACAATGCGTGGTTAGGTGCGTGGTCATGTTAACTAAGTGACGTCATTCTAAATTCAATATGGCGGATGCCACAAGATGGCGGACAAACTTATTCTGTCTACCAAAATGGTGCTATACCATATAATGATGCTAGATATGAAAATACTAAACAAAATTAGCTGTGAAGAATACAAAAAACTTTTTTTAAATTAGTTTTTTCTCTCTCGGAGAGTGTATAGAATGTAGAAATAATAATTATTAATAGAAAAAACCAACTTCATAAAAATGTCAGAACTGGACCAAATTGAAATGGGACCACACGGGAAGCATCAGCTTTCAAATAAAAAAAGAATCATCTAAATCGGTTCCCCAAGTCGAAAGTTCTGAGGTAACAAAAAAACAGTCGAATTGATAACCTCCTCTTTTTTGGAAGTCGGTTAAAAATGAGATGAATATAGGGTTTTTCAAAAGGCGAGTTAATAGTCTTAAAGACTCGGCAAGTTATTTGTGATGCTTCTGGTGTTAGAAGTATATCCTTAGGCGACGGTGACTGCTTACTATCAGGCAGGTCATTGCTTTTTTGCCATCTAAGGCATAAAAAAGATAACGGCTGATTCAGTGGTCTCTACATTTACTCCCTTTATAATCATAGGTTTTTTTTTACAAATTCAGTTATTTTAATATCCTCCGGATGGAAACTTAAGTTCCAAGTTTTACCCGTATAGAGATTCCCTCGGGAACCGTACATTTCTTAGGGTTAAAAAACACCGATTCGTTGGTCTGTGTTCATGAAAGAGGAACAAATATACACATTGGCTTATAATATAAAATTGGTAAGACACATTTTTAGTCCTTGTACGTTAACGTTTTTTTTTTTTTTTCGAAAGTTCAATTGAAATTGTAACCCAACAAACTTGAAGAAGGTTTTTACCAAGGTTGCTTTTGTATTAAATACCACTCCCACTCACAAGTAGTTCAAAGTTGGAATGGATTGTAATTTTGTGACATTGGCCTTAGTTTTAACTAAGTAGACATAATTATGGTTGGTAAGAGTAGGTACCACGCCTAGTAGATAGGTTATCACGAAGTGCTGTAGGATAACTAGTTACCTACATACTGTTACCTACTAGTTATGAATAGTTTGATCCTTACTCATCTTAGCTGCTGCATGGAATGTTTTGGATTTTCTGTTGATTATGTGCCTAATTAAAGAATAAATAATATAGTAAAACCAGCGTATCTTTTCAATAGAAATAGCGGGATATAAAAATAAACATTAGTAAGAAAGAAATATTTATTTTGTAACAACAACTTAACATAAACAAAAGATATAATATGGTCCTTAGGTAGTGAGTTGTGTCACAAAAATGGCATCAACTCAGCATAATGCTGTTTACCAAACAGCGCTGATCTTCCGTTGAAGCCATTAAATGACAACACTGCAGTAAAACAATTTTGATAGTTACTTTATGTCATGAGCCCATAGACAATAATGCTGCTATTTAAAAAAATATGCATTGACAAAATAGGTACAAAATATACTATTTTGACCATTAATCGTTTTCCAAGTTCTATTTTCGTGATATGTTTTGATTAACCTCTTTAGATAATAAATCGAGGGGTAGCTATGAGTAGGTATAGTAATACCTAGATACTAGTTTCTATCTATGTACGTAAAGGGTTAAAGATTGAAATTTCAATATCTATTTAAGCATTACTATTATTTCCTAACTGAATTCAAGAAAGTTTTAAGTTTTTTAGCAACATTTTCACATAAAAAAATCTGTAGAAGTACCTACCTAAGTACTCTTAGCTCGTAGCTCGTACGAAGGTAGGACTTATTTGATTTGTCTATAAGAATCTCAAAACCGGTTCCAATTTGAGAAGCACAACACATGTTATAATTAATTGTAATGGCATACCCCTTCAAGGATTCTACTATCATTACGTCATAGTTTAATTGAAGTCACGTGCTGGTCACAAGACAACCCTACCCTCCTGAAGGTCCCGTGCAGTTAATAATACCACAAAATTGGGTATTTTAGGTTACAAATAAATATATTTATCCGTAGGTATCCACAAAATTAATAAATGTCGAGATTATCGAATCTCTTAAATACCGGACCATTGCCAGAGATCATTACTCTTATTATGATTTCAACATCAATTTTAAGAAAGCAAATCAAAGTAAAAATCTTCTACTTATAAAGAGTCTTAATTTCTTTTACTGACACACTACGCACAGCCTAAACCGCCTGGGCCTAAAACTTAGACCTTCTCATAGGTCTAAGGTGTAGAACATAAAATTTTGCACTAGTTTTTTTTATAATAAACGCAGACGAGCACTAAGAAAGTATATTGAAAATTATATCCATTGGCGAGGCCAAACGCCAAGCCCTAAGCGTACAAAATCACATACATTTAGCTAGTATTCTATACACATAATAAAAACGTAGAGATAAAAAATCTGTAATTGCAGGAAATAAAAATAAAACACACAGGACTTCTTAAAATAAGCAGTTGAACACGTTACGACAGATTTTAGAATTTTTGTCTGTTTGTTTGTTTGCACATCTCCTAAGCTACTGGAAGGATTTAAATGCGGTTTTCATGAATATGCTTAGCTATAACCTGATTGAAGTATAGGCTATGTTATATTGCGCAAGGATCGAATTAAGGGAGGAAAAAAGGGTTGAAAGTTTATATGAATATCTACGCGTACGAAGTCGCGGGCAACATCATCAGTATTATATATTATATAAACCATAATATTTAGTTACTCGTGCCATTAAAATTGTAGAGTCATGACAATTTCTCAAAACCAAAATTACAAGAAAGCTTTAATCGTACGATAATAATAATAATTATGAATGCAGGTGCTTTGGCCAGTTTATATAATTTTAACGCAGTCATAACTTTACATGAAAGTTGTTTGACAGGTTCACTAAATGTGTGACTAAGATTGATGTTTGCAGAGTAAACTTGATCATGAGCAAGGATATTGATATCAGCAAGTCTTGACCTCAAGCTGAGGTTGCATTTTTGAGTAATCAAGGTGCATATATTTGATTCCGCATAGATAAAATATTGACTATATAAATTAACTTGTTCCTAATCACATAGATGTATTTTTTGTAGTGAATTTATTTAACTATTATGTAACAAAAATTGTACAAAAAAATACACCTAACTAATATCTTAACCGCGAACAGTGGGCGTCTATTTCCGATTGCAACTACCATTTTTGCCGCCACTGATGGCAATCGAGAAAAATAATCTCAGTTGCCACCGATGGCAGTGGTTTAAAGTTATTTGATTTGTTTAGATACATTTGTTCCCAATAGGGTGATCCCATTACCACATTGTATAGCAATGTTCACCATATGAGCAAAAAAGTTAGAATTTTTAAATTATTACTTATTATTACATTTAAAAAAAAATCTCGCAGTTAAAAAACACGCTTTATTACCTTTTCATCGGTCCTTGATAAGAATCAAAGTTTCAAATCAATCCGACGTTTTTAAAGGGGTGAAAATCACTATACTATTGTCTATTAAATGTAAGTTGATTGAAATGAAGTATGTCAAAATCTTCGATTAGTGCTGGGACAATTCGGACCAAATCGAGAATAATGTGTGTGTCTATCGACTGGAAGTGTCTTGCACGAATAATATTTTTAAACCAACCTATATTTCTGTTGTAGTATGAAATAAAACAGAAAAAGCAAGTACAAATTTTCATAATATAAATAAATCTATTGTTTAATCTAATGGTGTACATTCCAAATTAGTGTCATCATCATCAGCGTTAGAGTCACTTGAGAAATCCTGCAGATTAATTAATAATAAATGCTATTCAATCAATAGTCAGTCTAGTATGCTATTCTAGTAGTCAGTCTTTGGATAAAGATGCTTCGTTCCGTAAAATTTACTAGTAGCTAGTAATTCGATATTATTATACTATATACAAAAGAAATCTAGGTTTACAAAAAAAATAGTACGTTATCTGTACGAGTTTTGTATTTCGATAGTACGTAGAGGAAATTCTGAAAAAACATTTAAAAAAATACTATTTAATTCAATTTTGCTGTCAAAATAAAACGATCGATTTTACGTTTATCGATTTACCACGTCCCTAAATTTTTTTGTCAAGTTGACGTATCCTTGTTATGACAGAATGGAAAAATATGGCTATTGTATTGTGATAATCCACACAAAATGCAGTTCCGTTTTAAAATTCAAATATACTTTTACTATTTATATGTATAGCACTTGTAGTTCATAATAGTTTAAGACGCAGAAAACCACTGATCTTTGTGATTCAAGTAAATGCAATTCGCCAGACGTTATTACAAAGACATGCCCTGAAATGTCGTCAGCTGTCGTTTCAATCAAGCTACATTTAAAGGACTATATACACGATATTGGTGGTGATGGCAGTTGGAGGACAGTTCCCGGAGTTCTTTGACAGAAAAGAAACTAGAAGCTTAATTGTTTTCCTTTGAACTTTTTGTTCGCTGAGCTTGAAATGGTCACTCTGGTCAGCGTGTATGGGACAACGTAGTCATGAGACTTTTGAAAGATGTTTTTAAGACTATGAACTAAGAGAAAGCAGGCTTCAAGTTCACAGCTTCACTGTAGTATGGGTGGAAACAGGCTGAGGATGATGTTGGTTTGGAAACCCACCTACTGAAAGCTTCATAGATTATGATTTGACAAGGGAACTACAATGTATTATAAACCCTCCAACGACAGCTATAAAGCTGTTTTTTTTAAATATAAATATTTTGACTAACCTGGCTCATGTTTGAGTGGAGTGGTCCGCACTAGTGTGCAGGCGGTGGCTATCTCGTTCATTTATACGTGCGCATACGCGACCCTGAATTGATACCAATGTTTACGAGCTTCCAGCTTCGTGCGGAAGCTTTTTTGTACATGTATTATCTATGTGAGTGGTGTATTGTTTGTTAGCAGTTATACCCAACAAGACAGAGCACCAACAACTAACGGACATTTTTAAATTGTCCTACAAAAGCTAAATTTCGCAAGTTCATTTCTTATAATTAACTAGTCGACCGCCCCGGCTTCACACGGGTGTAAGCTCGGCCTTCGGCCTCGCTACTATGACCCGCTCCAGGAACACAAAATTTCATCAAAATCGGTCCAGCCGTTTTTAGAGTATCCTATGTCCGTCTCCTGGTTCTAAGCCACCTCCCCACCAATTTTCAGCCAAATCGGTTCAGCCGTTCTTGAGTTATAAATAATGTAACTAACACGACTTTCTTTTATATATCTATAATATAATATGCTTCAATCTTTACTAAGGCTGTGTTCCAAAACAGGCGAGCGAAATTCACTGGCTGGTTCCAAAACGCTTTGTGCGTTTTTGTGGTACCCTGGTGAAATAATTTACTCTACAGAAATCGTGGTTGAATTTCACCCTGCTGTCAGAATAGAAATGATTGACGGTAAGCAGCTTGTTTATCTGTTTATCCGCTACGAGCTCATAGCTTGTCAAAAAAAATGTTAGCAAAAGTTTAGTTTTTAAAGTTGTATTGATAGTGATAGACAGTTGGGGTTATATTAATAAAATGACAAAATGGCAATGATATCATTGAAAGGGTAAATTTCCTCCGGCCTTATTTTACCGCGCAGATTATTTCGGTCAGTCTTACACTCATGACATTCCAAACGAGAGAAACAATGTCTGAAATAATCTCGAACGCACCAGAATGAGGTCTCTCGTCCCAAAACATAATTCACTCCGTTCGAATATTACCCGCATAAACCTAGTTCCAAAACCAAAATTCATGCGATGAATTTCACTTGACAAAAGGTTATACTTTGATGTAGAATAATTTTTATCCCTACATAACATACGGTTGCTCAGAAAATATCCACCTGGGTGAAATAGCGGAGCGCAGTTTAGTGTCTGATATACCTAATTAGAAAAAAAAACACGTCGATGCTTCAAAACAACCACAGTTACTTACTAAGGTGAAACGTTTCACTTTGGCGGGAAAATCAAATTTCAAACAGTTTTTTGGACTTGTAGCTAGCCCGGGTAATTATTGTGAAACGGCATAGTGTTTGCGAAAATTGTTGGTCGTTCTTTACATTATCATGTACAGCTATTAATCAGTTACTCACCATATTACTTACATTTGGCAATAAACCGTTTGAACCAGCAAAAATTCGTTTATTGACAAATGTATGTAATAATGTGCATTGGAGATAAATAACTTTACGAGTGTTTGTTTACAATAATAACTCGGCCTAGCTACAAGGACAAAAAAACTGTTTGAAATTCGATTTTCCCGACAAAGTGAAAAGTTTCACCTTAATGGTTAGTATTTTTAACCGACTTCTCAATTAGGTTGTTTTTATGTATTTGTTACCTCAGAACTTCAACTAATTTACAAGTCGATATACTTTCAGATTAGTCTCATCGAAATTTCGTACCCATTACTTACCATCACGGTGAACGAAAAGTTTATCTCATCTCGTCTTCGCTGTATCACACTATACCCACCATTGATTTAGTAAGCTATCTACCTAGTTAGTTTATTCTGAAAATCCTAGATGGCGTGACATTGGTCATTTGCTTGTTTGTAGACCGAATAAGAACAGCAGTCTGTGTCAAACTCAGAAAAAATAAATAAATATCAAAGGTGTCAAAATGGTGAAACCACAGACCTAAAAAAAATCTTGACATCCTAAATCTATTGTTAAACTCTTGTTTCAGTGTACTTAACACGGATATGGTGGTATTTTTCTGCTAATTATTATGTTAAACAGTGTCATCAACGGAATCAATCATGACACAAACGTCATCCTTACGTTATTTTAGTAATCTTTCTGCTCCATCTCTTCTCTTCTCTGCTTTATGACATCGCTTTCCGCGGTTGTCTGTATATACAGACAGACAAGTCCTCCTAAACCATGCAACGGATTTTGATGCGGTTTTCACCATCAGTTAGATAATTTTTCACGAAAAGTTTATATATATATATATAATAAAATTTACACCTGTGCAAAGCCTGGGCGGGTCGCTAGCACATATATAAAACAAAGTCGGGTTAGTTACACCATTTATAACTTACCAGCTGCGCCCCGCGGTTTCACCCGCGTGGTGATGAAAATCAGTAATGATGATGATGAAAAGTAGCCTATGTGTTAATCCAGGATATAAGCAATGTATATTCCAAATTTCATCCAAATCCATCCAGCCGTTGTTACGTGATTGAGTAACAAACATCCATCCATACATCCATCCATCCAAACTTTCACATTTATGATATTAGTGTGAAGAACGGCTGGACCAATTTTCATGATCTTTGATTTGTTGGATTCTATCCGACCCGAATAGCAGAATAAGTATTAAAATAACGCGAAAAAAATATACATGAAGAAAATTAATTTTCCCATAATTTTTTTTACGGAACGGCAAGGTTAATATTACTTCATAGAAAAAAAAGTCATCTAAGTCAAAGGAAGTTGTTCTAACTACCAAGGAGGTTAAAAAAATAAAATGTTTTTTTTTATTTTTTAATTACTGCAAATATAAATATATACGAAAATAAAGTTCTATAGTACCTACATACATTGCAGAGACGTTTTTGTATAGTGAAAAGTACATCAGTTTCCTCACCAGGCAAAGCCTGTGTCGAGGAATCCTGATGACAATCGGTTGCTTCAAGAAGGTAGGTATATAAATATGTATTTATAAAACGGGTGAAACCGCGGGGGTACAGCTAGTTAGTAATTGTTAGTATGTATTGAACGTAAATAATATAATCGAATCCAAGACCTAGTTAGCAGTTAGTCAATATCAAAACTTTATAGTCTTTATTCAAATTAGTTCCGATTTTTTGTTGTTTTTTTTTTTAACTTAACTAGATACATAAAAACTGTTCCTTGACAGTAGTTTCTAATGCTTTCAAAACATTCTGGAAATGAGTTGCTAAATGTAAATTAATCGAGTAGGTACCTGCTTGCAGTTGTGGTGATGTTGAATTGATTATAAATTATTTTATGGGAGATGTTTCGCATTTAATGTGAATGTGAAAATGGACGTACTTTTACTATATCTACCTATTGAAATGTACGTGAAACACTAGATTTACTAAAACTACTAAATTTGTTTTAAGTAACTTTAACCTTGAAGGTTCAACATTACTCAAAACAATTTGTTCGATCGAATTGTCTTTTTGTAAGCACACAGGGCCCCGATTCTACTAAACCAATTGTTTTTAAATTGTTAATGAATTGCATCAATAAATGCCCTTTTGACATTTTTGATATAGATAAAGTGTCAAAAGTGAATAATCCATTGTTTTTAAATTGTTAATGAATTGCATCAAAAATTACCCTTTTGACAATTTTGGTATAGATACGTCTTATCTCCGTAGAGTACGTGAATGGATTTTGTTGAAATTTGCTGTGGAAGTATTTTAGACTCTATAGGTTATCCTAACAAGGTAGGTACCGTAGAGACTGCGGTGTGTTAATAGCGTTTTATAACTAAAATATTTTTGTTTTTCAACATCCCAACTAAATAATTATCAATATAATAAACCGACTTCATACAAACGTCAAAATTGGAATTAAACCACACGGGAAGCACCAGCTTTCTAATAAAAAAAGAATAATCAAAATCGGTTCACCCAGTCGAAAGTTCTGAGGTAACAAAAAAAAAAGAATTGAGAACCTCCTCCTATTTGGAAGTCGGTCAAAAACCGTTTACAAGCCAATCACCTCGTACTCTAAAAATCGAGAGCGAATCGAACCGGCTCGTTAGAGACATCGTGACGATTGGCTCCGGAGCCCGGTGTTTACCGAAGGCTAGGATAATACTTCTTTTGTGGGTTACATCGAAACGTAACTGGCCTTCTGTAACCTGTGAAGTCATGATCATGACTGTAGGTACCTTGTAACTTGTAACGCTATGGAATAATCACGGTCGCTTTTGTTTGTGGGATAGGTAGAGCAGCTTTTTGCCACAACAATAGAAAGCTATGAATAGATAGGTATGATGACATATAGAATAGGCTATTATATATATGAAAATAACCGCAATACAGGGCTTACCCACGATAAACAATAACAACAACAACCAATAACAAATAAGAGGCCCTCGGGTGGCCTAAAATACTGAAATTAGAACCGGCCTATATGAAGCATGGTTATCCAGTTCTCCGCATTTTTTCAGGATATTAATTTATATGAGTCCTTACGATGAACACTATTAACTTGAATACTCGTAGGTTATCAAGATTGGTGTTGCCATTACATTATGGAATGGTTAAGTATAAATTCAGATACAGGGAGAGATTTACTTTCTTATTTTGTAACATTGGTGTAAATGCAGTCTGACTTGATGGTGTAAGGATCATATATTATGTCAAACTAGCCGCGCACCGTGGTTTGGATATTCCCTCGGAAAACAAACATTTTTTTGACGCACAAAGTAGCCTATGTCACTCTTCGGCCCTCTACTTCAGCAGACTTTCGCATTTATATTATTAGGATGATTTCATGATGCTGGAATGAGAAAGATTTTTGAAGATGCTAAAGTGCTTTCACCTACATAACTATAGCAGCTTTGCAAGAAAATGTATAAATAACTTGGACGTATTTTGATCACTCTTCAGTACACTTGATAGAAAAGAAATGTTAGTTCCATTTCTACATTATTTCTCCAACAGTACGCATCGTTGTACTAGCTATACTAGACCATCAGCACTTTTGGGTCATCTATTAATCACGTAAAGTTTTTATTAGCCATTTTTGAGCCCCTCCTTTCCCCTTGAGGATATCGGGATAAATATAAGATATTTCCATACCTCCCTCAGTACTCAGAAAATATGTGTCGCTTAATATTGAAGGGTGCGTTTGTAGAATCAGTAGGAATATGTCAGTGTGTGCAATATGTGTTTACCGCGCCCTCTTCAGTTATTGGCAGACTTTTTTGGTACCAGCTCGAGTTTAAAGTAAATCCAAACTACCTATATATGATTAAAGCTCCCGTATTGACTCTCACGTGATTAATGGATGAACTCTATTGAGGTCTTCAGAAGCATAGCCAAATGATGATTTTTTAGAACAGTCGAATGTTATTAGCAACCATACGTACATGGGTATTAGGGCTCAGATATGAATACCTACAAGTCTATTATTATACTTAAAGACTGTAATTTTTGAAGTGGAAACTTTTTTAGGCGCGTTGAACACTTAATCGGTGAACAAAAATCCTGGAACTCGCGCCATCGTCACGCTGTCACAGAATACATAATACACAGCACCGTGTATTTTAAAACAGCGCCATCTCTTATAGAATAGGTGAATTACTACTTAAGTTTACACTTCTGACGTGTAGTCTTGTGAGGGATGTAATTTTTTTAACTATCACCATCTGTGAAAATGATGTCGTGATACAGCCTCGGTCGAACCCTGTCAATAGCTAGGGTTGTCGCAAGCGCAACAATGTGTTTTCACAACGTCGTCGGTACGTTTGTTTATGTAATTGCGGCGCAATCCGCCAAATGGAGCGAGTTGATGTAACGGATCGTGTACCGGTACTGGACAAGTTCATAGGTAATGGAGCACTGCCCGGGAAATAGACTGGAAAACAAGTATTTAGTTGAATTTTTGAAGTGAAAACTTCTTTAGGTGCATTGAGCATTTATTGGGTGAACAAAAATCACGGAATCATCATCGTCACGCTGTCACAGAATGCAAAATACACAGTACCGTGTATTTTAAAACAGAGCCATCTCTTGTAGAATAGGTGAATTACTACTTAAGTTGTCACTTCTGACGTGCAGTTTTAAGAGTGTTTTTTTTTTTATGGCAGCCATATTGTTTTTTCATTTATCAAAAACGTTTTAGTACATACTAGTGCAAATGGAAGTTCTATTGAAGGTTCCACTTTCAAGCTTCACTATATTTTTCTGAATACTCCGGGGCTCCCTTTACATTTTCCCATACATCGCTTTCGGCTTCCTTTTAGATGATAATGGAACCCCAGTCGAAAATAATAATATGATATAATTCAGTCATCATTATCAGCCATTCATGTTCCCACAAACAGGCCTTCTCTCTGAGAGAGAGGACGAGCCCTAATCCACCATGCTGGTCCAGTTCTTGTTGGTGAATGTCATAATAATATCTTTGAACTTTCGAGTTTCTTGGATATTACGATATCTTCATGGTGTTTTCCTTCACCGTTTTAAGCGATAGTATCGATACTACACAATTTATTTAGGTACTAAATAAGTCATGAAGCAGGTGGTGGGCCAAGGATTGCCACCCACGAACCGGGTGCCATTAGATTGCAAAGCGCAAATGCAACGCTCGGACAACATCTCTCAATATTTTGCCATATATATGATCTTATAATAATACTAGCTGTACCCACGAATTCGTCCGCGATTTCTTCAGAACAAAATAGCCCATCCGCCCGTCCTCATGATACATACCATTCATTACCTCGCTGAATTTTATCGAGATCGGTTAAACCGTTTAGCCGTGATTATGTAGCTAACTGACAGACAGACAGAGTTACTTTCGCATTTATAATATTAGTGTGATAATTATATACCTACCAATATATTTTTTCGAGTACTCTTGTAAGAATTTTTGTGATTGATAAGTCGGTGGTATATGGCGTAGAGAGTAGATCTTTCTCAAACTAATTTTCATGTTGCTTGACTTTAAATTCCCAGGTGACGAAGAAAAACTACTGGTGTTACTCAATCTGACGATGTAATGTAAGACAAGGCTAACTTGTGACTGAAAGGGGCATTTCCCAGGATTGATGTTTCAGACAACTTGAGAGAGATACTGCGTTCTTATGGAGAGTTCCAGTGCCCTCCGTCAGGCACAGAGGCTACCAAAGGGGTTTTCGTGATGCAATTCTACATAATCTGGCTTTACCCCAATCCCCATCTTTAGAAGATTTCCCCCCGCTAATGAGAAGCAGGGACGGTGTCCTTACGTAAAAATAAGCTGAGCAGTGGGTGAGTTCAATGGTGGTGGTGAGATATGGTTGATTCTATTCAATGCTATGACAAAACTTTAAATATTAAGCAAAAAATTCCAAAGGCATAGATATTAAGTAACCATTCCGTTTCCAACCGTTTGTTTACTTCTTGTGCAATATGGAAATTAGTTTTTTTGAGAACCTTCGCCAAAGATGCTCGAAATGCGTGAAACAGAATACCAACTACAAAGAAATAGTCAACATTATGTGACAGACAAACATTAATACTATGTATTATTTTGTCAGGTATACTCTCATTTACATACTTATTATAAACGCTGGAGAAAGTTGCATGTCATACCTTGTCCTTCTTTTTTTTACCAAAGACGAAACGGAGCAGTTAAATAATTATGTTTGAATTAAACAGTCATGTTAGTCTATTACCATTCTCCAAAACGGCTGGACCGATTTGTATGTAGTTTTATTTTAAAACAGGTCAGATTCAGATTTTTTATTGCTTCCATAGAGTACAAAGGTGGTAAATAAAACATTAAAACTAGTACAAAGTTCATATGTCAGTTTCCATAATAAAATATTAGCCGGTATCTACACTCCCATGCTGAACCTTTATAAAAAACTAAAATGTCTCCAACTTATAAAGCAACTCTGTTTATTTTGTTTGTTGCAATGTTTTGTTGGTGATGTCATTGCCTTATTTAAAATGAAAAAGCCGTGAAATTCCATAATTAACATTTACCTAGTTTGTTTTAACCGTTGGTAAATTCGCGCATGGTTTCATTTGAGGTCAGATGAGTAAGATTATTACCACTGCAAGTAATCGACCGTCAGTTTTGTCATTTTATTGGTTACAATAACGTCTAGGTCTTTGAAAAGAGCAAGGAATTTAGTGCGAAACTCTACGGACTTTTTTATTTTTTGCTTTTTACGGTTGAAAAGTTTGGCGTTTGAGTATACTGATCTGTGAAGGGTTGGTGTGGTAACACGCCCAGATCAGACTCACAAGAGACATAAATGCCTCATCATCGTCATCATCGTTTCAGCCATAGGGCGTCCGCTGGATATATGCCTCCCCCGTCGATTTCTAAAAGGGCCGGTTGGAAGCAGACTGTATCCAGCGTTATCCTGCGGTCTCTTTTAGGTCGTCTGTCCATCTTGTGGGTGGACGTCCTACGCTGCCCTTACTGGTCCGTGGTCTCCATTCGAGAACCTTTCGGCCCCATCATAAATGCCTACTTTAATCACTATACCGCTAAACCGCTTAACGTTAACAGTAAGTACGGCTCACTTCCTACAAACACTTACTACAATCTTGCAGTGATACCAATGAACTAATAGTCTACATTCAAAGAAAGATTTACGTCTGCTGTGTGAATAATATACAGAACAAACAAAACAACCAAAATTCCATAACACAATTTTACATTATCTGGGACATCTGGAGGCATCTGGTTTCAAAATAAAAAGAAGTTCTCAATTTTTATTTTATTTGAAATGATATACTTTCAGATTAGTTCCATAGAAATATCATCAATAAGGTTCAGTAGTTTGGTTTTTAAATCAAAATAACTGGAAAAATATGTCAAACAAGTAGACGAGATTTTACATTTAGTATTATTGAAGTTTTTTTTTTAAATCGATAATAATAATTTACCTACAGTAGGTTTAAGATTTTTAATAAATTTGGCAAAATACAGTATGCCGTTACAAAAAATATATATCTACATTAAAGCTATATGGATTATTTATGGGATATTTACAGTGGTAAGGTTGTGGAAGGAGCTCCCGGTATTTCGGCGTAGTTACATGCACCATTATCACGGGAAGACTGAAGAATGCGGGTGGTTGGTCAAAAACTTCAAAGTTAGGGGCAGACAAAACGATCTACCCTCTTTTTTAGTCTTTTGCTACGGTTATCACTGGAACTCGAACCTAACTCTCGACAAAACACACTCACTGTATCATATAGTACGTATAGTATTAAAACAGTGATCTACATTAAAGTTTTAATTAACTAACATTTCAAAATAAGGCCATTTATCTTTAAACTGGCTATAAACTATACGAAGTCAGGAACACGCAATTTCACATAGCTAATTCGTAGCAGCCAGTTAATTTACAGTTTCATCATATTACAATTTGCACTAAGTGCATGTCTCCGTGGCTGCATTCCATTTCATCTTACTTTTACAAGCTCTATAACTGTATTCGTTCACTAAGTATCTGCAAGGTTGAAATTAATTAATAAATGTACCTACTAATTATTATCCTAAATTTACTTGAGAGTAATAAAAAATACATTTTGATTTATTGCATGTATAGGATTAACCACGGCACTTTATCTATACATATAATAAAAACGTAGAGATAAAAAAATCTGTAATTGCGAGATAACAAAAAAAAAACACACAGGTCGTCTTAAAATAAGCAGCTGAACATGATAGGACAGTTTTTAGAATTTTTGTCTGTTTGTTTGTTTGTCCGCGCACATCTCCTAAACCACTGGACGGATTTAAATGCGGTTTTCACGAATATGCTTAGAAATTACCAGATTAAAACATAGGCTATCTTATATCATTTATTTTAATTCTTTATTTTTACATAAATGAAAATAAAAATCGATGATTTATTTCTTCGTTACCCGAAACGTAATATGAGGATCGTCACATAGCCTCAAGCAAGGAGATCCAAAGTAAAGAGAATGTTATTGACATAGCCATTAAAATTTTGAAACTATCAACTGTCATTCGGTTAATCAGTTTAAATTTAAAGAAGGTTCCTTAACCTTCTTAGATGAATGAACGTGTAGATCAAGCATGTTATAGGCCTTACAACCTCTTTGGTGATTCATTCCAGTGCATGGAGTAGGAGTATTACATTATCTTGGTTTTATTCTATGTTAGCATTTAAAACACAAAACATACCGCATCCTATTTTAATTCAGTCCCGCGAACAGAAATATTCAAAAAAGGCCATGAAAATAAACCTATACAACAAAATTCCGGACGCAATAAAGAAAGAAAGAAATAATAACATTTTTCCAGAACCAACTTCGTAAGTTTCTAACCCAAAAATGTTATTACGAGATAAAAGATTTATTCGACGATAAATTTTAGAAAATTATACTAATTAGAAAATAAATATCGATATATAAATAGTTAAGAAAGTAGCGTCATAAGTTTTGTATCATCTCATATATAATTAAGTAACCTATCACACTAAGTATGTTTTTTTTTTTGTTTTGTAAAATAACTTCACCCTAGGTTAAGTTTGAATAGTATATATAATATTTATGTAATAGATTTAACTATACTTAAATTTATATGGATATGTCTGTGGTCTGGTTTTGTGAACAGCCACTACATAAGTCATTGCTGCACCCTTTATGCAGGGTATATAAACTTAGCTTTTAGAAGAATACAGTGTATATTTGCAATAAGAATAAGAATATAGAAATAATTTTATTTTACTGTGATATTTTAACAGATAAATAGAGTAGTTCCATTTCATGGCTTTTTAATCAAGGTATACATACAAGTGCACGCGAAATAAGAAATAACTAGCCAAGATCTTGTTAAGACAAGCATTATGTCCGGGTTCCGTGGCCAGCGAAACTGGACAGTCAAATTTCAGAGATGTATATCATCCCGACATGACATGATATACTTTTAATGGTTTAGACAAAAAGAAAATTTCAAAACATGCTCTGCACTGTGGTCACATTATCTTTTTGATTTGAAAACTGTTGACGGTGTTATTTATTACTTTTATGCTTCTATCAATACTTCACACAGGGCGACTTAAAATAAGTAGCTGAACATGTTAAGGCAGTTTTAAGAATTTTTGTTTGTTTGTTCACGCACATCTACACCCCTGGAAGAAAATGCGGACGGATTTAAATGCGGTTTTCACGAATATGCTTAGCTATGACCAGATTGAAGTATAGGCTATGTTATTTTGCGCAAGGCCGGATTAAGGTAAGAAAAAAGGATTGAAGGTTTATATGAAAATCTACGCGAACGAAGTCACGGGCAAAAAAACTAGTCTTAAAATAAAATAATTATCAATGTAAAAAACCGACTTCATTAAAACGTCAGAACTGGATTAAATGGGACCATACGGGAAGCAACAGCTTTCAAATAAAAAAATAATCATCAAAATCGGTTCACCCAATCTAAAGTTCTGAGGTAACAAACATAAAAATATATTTATTATATAAAAATTGACGAATTGAGAACCTCCTCCTTTATGGAAGTCGGTTAAAAATATAATTCTCTCTGGGGTATCGAGGTGGGTATCCGGCTCACAATCATAGTTACTTACGTACATAGACATACACTTTATTTATATATTACACTTCATTTATATATTAAGATTTCTAGTACTCTTAGTGTAGTGGCTCGGCAATGTATTTGTAACGCCTCTGGTGTTACAAGTATCCATCTTAGGCGACGGTGACTGTTTACCATCAGGCAGCCCGTCTGCTTGTTTGCCATAAAAAATACTGATCAAATTATACATAATTTTTAAGTCTTGTTTTAAATTTCCATAACTTGTTTCTTTTTCTGTTGGAGAGAGCTATGCTCGGAGTTCCTTTGGGCGATAGAATCCAGAACGTGGATATTCGCCGAAGAACCAGAGTCAACGACATAGCTATTAAAGTTTGTAAGTTGAAGTGGCAATGGGCATGCACATTGCTCGAGGAACCGATGGCCGATGGGGAAGAAAGGTTCTAGAGTGGAGACCACGAACCGGAAGACGCAATGTGGGTAGGCCTCCCACTAGATAGATCTACGACAATGTGGTAGTCGCGGGCATCCAGTGGAGGCAGATGGCAGGACGTCGCGCGTCGTTCAGTGTGGAGGTTAAAGGGGAAGGCCTCATATATTCAGCAGTGGACGTCTTCTGGCTGATGATGATGACGAACTTGTTTATTTTATTTTAGATGTTCGTTTTACAAAATTTTAATCAGTTTTGGCATAATTTTTATTGTGTTATGAATATGGAAGAGGCCATTGGCTCTGAAAACCAAGTAAAAATTAGTTCGGAGCCAATTGGTTCAAATTTACATTGTACATACACTATTGTTCATTTATTTTGTTTTTTTATATTTATTTTTTACTATTCACCGCGGAAATGCAGTCAGAGTTCTTGATACTTTTTCATACAACCACCAACTTAGTTTGATTAATAGGTTTTAATTGTTGTGAATAGTAAAAAAAAGTATTGTACTAGTAAATTAAAAAAAAAAAAGGTTAATGTGAGTTTAAATAAAATATTATCAGGGAATACCTGCATTTGTAAATAATAAATACCTACTCTACTCTACCTCAGGTAGAAATACTAACAAATTATATTTCTCCCATTATATATACCCATTCTCCAACACTTCGTCTTCTAATTTAATGCAGCACATTTCAATCAACGCTCTGAATAGGTAAAATTGCTCGATCAATATAATTGCAACAAGCTTCTGTTGCAACTTGGAAGCTGAGACCTATTTATGAAACTTCATTAGAAATCAACAGATCACTAGCTTACCTCTTTGTGGCGACTACATCCGTTTGCTGGTCCTCTATTGTCTCTCTGGTCATTCATCTATTTCGCTAATGGGTACGGTTCTGTTGCACACACCTATTTTGTTCTTTCTTAATTTCTCTGTCACTTGTGAGTGGTCTAAAGCATAACATTCTACTTCCTTAGATACTAAGGACTTACTTAAAACCTTCCGTTAAATAATGTGCCTAAACTGCTTCAAGTTCTCGATAACGGAAAAGTGTCGAGAGAAAACGAGACAATGCTTAGATAAAAAAACTTACTTTGTTGTTTTTGTTTACATGCCTAAATGACGTTTCTAAGTAAAACCGTAAGCAACAATTATTCTATTAAAAATCTATTTAAATTAATAGTATTGTGTTTAAAGATTATGCAAATAAAAATTTGAAAGATGTTATTGTTAGCAAACTTGAAAAAAAAAAACAAGTAAATAGTATGTTTTTTGAACCGTCTACCTATTAAAATACGTACTCACATTTCAACATGCATTTTTTTATAGGGCCAGTGCCTTTATTATCTAAAAAAACTGCTTGGCAAAGCTGATATTAAACTAATCATCATCATCATTTCAGCCATAGGACGTCCACTGCTGAACATAGGCCTACCCCATCGTTTTCCAAAGCATATTAAATTCCATCGATATTAAACTACATTTTTTTACTCCTTTCAAAACTTCGTTACATTGATTGCTCAATTTACTTGGTTAAAACATCGACTAGACGCAATCAACACGGTTATTTACGATGCTTTTTTTCTGTACTTATTATTACGCTGAGATTTTCACTAATACAAAGCTTTTTAATTTGATTATATCTAATGCATTAAAATTTCATCAAACTCGCTCATCTTTTTTAAATTGAACCATACATTTTGACAAAGCGAACGGCCGTAAGCAATCGGGCCGCGACGAACGACCGAGGAGATAAAAACCATCGGCAGCCCATCGAGCCGGTTCAGTCAACCGACGCCACCCGCGCGCTCCGTTATGTGACCCACGATGCAACTGGCAACCCTAATCCTAGTGACCTGTAAACTGTGCCTTGCTATCCGAGTCCCCGTCGTCTGGGACGAAAGTGCTAGTGAAGTGAAACAGAACATTAATAACAATGACGAACAGTTTTCTGTAGAATCATTTAAACCTAACGTGCAAAATGTGGACACACAGGATGAAAAACCAATCCCAGTAGAGTATTTCCAGTATACGGCAAAGAAACCACAGTTTGCTGTGGATATTGCGAAGTTCCATGGAGTGCAGTCACCTGAAAATCATTACGAAGCTTATCCAATCAAGCCTTATACAGGTAAAGCTAAGCCGGAACTTGGGAAACATCACTTGTTAGACAAGGAAAATACAATACACAGACCGCTTCAAGAATTTGCAAACATCAATGAAGATACAGTAAGTCATGCTGTTCCAGTTTCTTCCAACTATGAAGTGTTCCATCCATATGAAGCTGAAACACCAGCATTGCAAGAAATTTACAAGGATCCCATACTAACTAAGATTCGAAATGATTTAGAAAATAGTAAGAACAGACTTCAAGCTTATGAGAAGGACGCCGGAGAGCCTGATATTCATAAAGATGAATATTTAGAGACTCCGGAAAAAACTAATAACAGATTCGTCCCACACAGAAACGTTCCAGCTCCATATGAAATACACAGGCCCCAAAGAAGACCCATATATTATAGACCTGTACCTAAAAATCCTTATCGTGAACAGTATCTAAATCAGAGGCTAAAGCACCCTTGGAATCAATACTCTGCTAAAATTAGACCTATGCATTACCGGCCAATAAAAAATCACATTCATCAATTAAGACAAAATCATGCTCTTAAATATGATGACGAACGAAACGAGTATCCCCAAGTCCAAATTTTAGAAAATTATTCGTCTGATCCAAACGATGGCTACGATATTTACCAACGAGGTAAAGAAAAATACACACAACTTAGAAACAACGTGGATGAATCTATCAATAAGGCTGTTAAAGAAAATCGACCAGCAACGTACCAAAAACTTGAAATGCAAAGTAACGATGGTGCTAATGAAGAAGACCAAGAAGAAGAATTTGTTCCGATTAAAAACTATGCTCAGGTGAGAAAAACTGAATCTTTCAAACATTTACCTAGATCAGCTGCACTAGAAGATGCTGAAAATTTTGATGAAATACGAAATGCACCTCGATTGAGAGAAGCTGTTAAAAGTACAAAAGCTCAAACAGTTTATTCAGAAGAAGGATACGAAGATACAGCATATGATCATGCAGGTGAACAAAAACACGCTTCTGAAAATGAAGGTCACGGTGGATATCTAAAAGAACACGAGCTGAGTGGTGGAAAATATAAAACTCCATCAAAAAGTGACAAATATGAAGATGGAGGAGGATCTACATATAGAGATCAAGTTATTCATGCTGAAAAATGGAAAGATGATAACACAGATAACAAAGAACAAACTAAAGAAGAAGATTATTCAGAAAAAGAGCAAGAACATTCAATTGAAGCTGATGGATTCCAAAACCCAGAACTTGAAGATGGAAATCATAGGAATAAACGAGAAAATGAATTAAAAAATTATACAGAATCCGTCAACCTTAATTCAACAAAAATAAGTGAAACAAGTTCTTTACACGACAAAATAAATGCTAATAATTTTAAGGTACCAGAACTAGATTTAAATTCAACATATTTGACGGAACAGGAAATACTTGAACTGAGTAAAATAAAAATAGAGCCGAAAAAAGATGATATCAACCAAAAATATCCGTATTATTTCAAAAATATCAGAGAGATTAGCAAGCATTCGCCACTTCGATATGCAGAAAATCTTAAATTCATACCCAAAAAATCTGGTGGTGGCACTGAATTTTACGATTCTAGATCAAGATTTGAATGTCCAGAAGTTGACGATGTGCCTGATCCTATACCAGATAAACTAAATCGCGATGGACATCCTGATGACGATGATGGGGAAGACGAAGATAACTCATCAAAAAAAGGAGATGAAAATTATGATACAGCAAAAAAAACTCCCAGATTAAAAGGACTTGGAGACAAAATTGATTGTTTTAAAGCCAAATACTTTGGTGAGAACCCGTTAGATAGTCCATTTTTTAGGGAAGATATTATATTAAATCCAGAGCCAGTCACCGTTCCAAATTCTGCCTTATTTAAAATAAAAGCTGAAATACATCAAAACAAATCAGAATCTAAATTTACAAATTCGGGTTCTGTTGCATTAGAAGACAAAGATACTGATATTTTTGACATATTAGAAAAAATTAGAATGAACCCAAACAACTACAAAGACACTTTATTACAATCAAATGCCGATTTTGAATCACTTTTAGATAAAACAGAAAATTTAAGTAATAACCATAGTGATTCGAGGCTACATTCAAATGTTTATAGTGATATCATAGACAATATCAGAAACAATATTCATAATAAAACAGGTTTGACTAAAAAACATGTTGACATAAAAACATCTCTTACAGATGTTGCAAGTAGTCCCGTAAAAGACAATATTACGTACCGTTTCTTTCAAAACGTTGCAGATATAACACAATCACCTCCTGTAATTAGGAAAAAACGGTCATCTTCTTTCGTGTATGAACCTTACAAAATAATACGAGACAGTCAAGTTCAAGACTCAAAGAAAACTACTACAACGAGTAACATAAGTCCACTTATAAGACAATTACAATCAAGTAGGATCATAGATAGGGTACCAAGACGTAACCAAGAAATGGAACACTTAGAAAAACAATCAGTAAAACGTAATGTTAATTCTCGTGTTTACAAAGACATTGGTAGAAAAGAGAGAGAACCTAGTGGCAGCAAAAATGATAAAAGTTTTGTAGATCCAACATTTGTCGACATTAGTGTGGATAGTAGGAGAGGAGAACCCAGATATGAAATAAGACATACCAACCACAAATCAAGATATACGCCCGTTGAAAATAAAAAAACAATATCAGTAGGGGACTACAAATCTCAAATACGTGTAGATAAAAATAAAGCAAAAGGTGAAAGTAGTGTCCCAAAGCCATTGAGGCTAACTTCAATAGTCAAAGCAACTTCTAACAGTGACGTTCAAAATATAGCAGCATCAAGCAACACTGTTCATAATACAATTTCTACAACAACTGCAAAGCCTACTCAAAGACCTACAACCAACGAAGAACACAACAAACATGATGAAAATGATAGTGAAGAAGATTATGAAGAATACGATGATGAAGATGAAGAAGAAATAGTAACTACAACCACATCGACACCAAAACCAAGTTTCCGACGAAGAATAAAATTATCAACTTCGACTGAAAGAATACCTGAAATGATAGATAAACCTAAATTAAAACTAGTTACTCGGTTTCGAAACTACAACCCTGACAAATATGATGACAATTTAGATCTTGCAGAAAATTTAAAACCACAAGTTGAGAAAATCAGTAAAGGTGATTCTCACGAATCTGATGAATCGGCTCCGAAATACAGGGAAAAGAAAAAGAAAAGCACAAAAAGCACATTAGTAACAGATACAAAGAGATATGGTGACGATGATCAGAATATGCGAAAAGAAGAAGTAGATGCGTTGATCGGCGGAAAACAAGATATGGATGACTACATGCCTTTGTATGAAAAAGAAGAAGAAGGAAAACTACGAAAAATACCTAAAGAAGATTCTCATGAGATTGATGATGAAGAAAATAATAATAGTGATGATGCAGATGATGATGAAGAAAGTGACAAAAACGAAGATGATGATGACGACGAAGATGATGATGATGATGATGATGATGAAGACGAGGATGAAGAAGAAGAAGAAAATAGTGAACCAGAACCACAAGTTACAACACCAGAACCAACGAAACGTACTTTAACTGTGACAACTGATGCACCCACTCCCACAATTGCTTCTCGTAACCTAAATCCAGAAACAAAACCGATAATTACTAGAAAAAAAATTGAAATACATAAAGAACTTCCTGTAAATAATTCGTCACCTAACGTTACACAATTCAAGCAAGATATAAAAGAAGTTGAAATCATCAAAGAAATACCAAAAGCACCTAAAAGAAAACCTCAGAAGAATATTGAAGCCCTTGAATTGTATAGAGACGATAACTTGGCTAAAGATGTTAATAAACTAGGTGGCGTAGAAATATTTAAAAAAAACATTGATTTGAAAAACGGACCTCGACATGGTGGAAATTATAGAAGCCTAATTGATCCCAGTGCTCCATCACCATTGAGAAATGGAAGAAAAAAAGTTAATAAAGAAGATGCAGAAGCTTCCCAAAGTGAGTTCACAAAACATATAGAACTAGAGGCTGACGCGCCAAGAAATCAAATGCATGGTGGAAATTTGAAATCACTGAATGATGCTCACAAAACTAGAAGCAGAGGACGTAGTTCTAAGCTGATTGAGCTTAGTGATCCTCCTGTTGTATCAATGCATGGCGGACATCTAAAGCATCGTGGCAGAAGTAATACAGGCAAGAGTCAGAAAATTATAGAACTTGATGATGATGAACAAAATGACGACGATTCATCAACTGATCATGAATCATTCAGTAACTCTGGTAGCTCTGGGCCGATGCATGGTGGAAATTATCGCCGAGAAAAGTTAATAGCTACTGAAATACCTGACGTTGTTGTGACACAAAGAAATAATGCTCAAAATGCTAGGAGAACTTCAGCTGCAATTTTAAATAGTTTTGTTCAAGCTGCGCCTATATTTACAACTACGCCTGCATACATATTGGATCCTAGTAAGCGAATGTATTATTATGTTGATGCTTAATCACGTCCAAATTATACCTTTTTGGAATTTTTATTTAAATTAACTAGAGTGTAAGGTAGAAAGTGCCACGATAATTACGAATCGACAAATTGTGAAAGTAAATGAACTGAAACGGATAAATATCGAAATTGTAGAGTTTATTCCTTTTTAACTTTCATTTAGTAGACGATGAAGCCTCTGTGATAAATTTTGTTGTATTTTCATTAGAAGGTGTTGTTTGTAAATAAAATGTTATACTATTTAATTAGCATTTCATTTTACCACTGATCTCTTTACAAAATAGACAAACTTCCAGAAGCTTCTTTTTTGTTTCGCTGAATATTGGGGTTATTTATAATGTCTCAATCTCAGCCTAGTTTTCTAAACTGCTCACAAGTGTTACGAAGTTTATCAGTACCAAATAAAACTATATAACATAACTAGACGTTCGCAGTACGTTCAACTTTGAACAAAAACTCATGCGCTTTCACTTTCAAACTAACCATTGTTCGCGTTTGATCGAAATACATTCAAACTTAATTTGTTTACTGATGCAATTCCTCAAACTATAGAAGATTTTTTTTTTTTATAGTAATTTAAAGTAAAATTCAAATGAATAAATTTATTAACAAATTTTATTGTGGCAAGTCTTTACAAAAATCTCATTAAATTTAACTTACATCTAGGTCAACACGAATTAAATACAAATAAATTAAGAATAATTTAGCATAAGTACTAATAATTACATTGCATCATCGATTTGGTTTCGTTAATTTTTGTGTAAAACATAAATTAATTTATTATTGCATCATTACCTTATACACTAAAAACTTTAATTAAGTAATGAGTTTTTAAGAAACGCATAAGATTCGGTTTTAGATGTTGGAAGAATATAATAACTTCGTGACATAACGACTTTATCCTTCTGTTTTTTTTTAATATTAATTAGTGTCAAAGATTGTCATTACAATTACTCAATAAACCATTAAGATGCCAATCATAAATATCAAAGATAACTATACCAAAACGTAGTATCTTCAAATTAACCTATCTATGTTTCTTACGCCCTACTAAACTGCTACTTCTTGACGGATGATTCATAGGTTTCCATTCTGATTCAATAGGAGCAACATAACTGCCACTGTCTTCTCTATCAATAGACTCATCTTCTGATTCTTTCTCGTTTTCCCCAAAGAAATCTATAATTGGATGATAATTGTAGTTTATTCTCTTCCCGTTTGAAGTGAAATTTTCATTTACATTGATTTTCTGATCTTGTGGTTTTGATGTTGTCGATATTTTTTCAGTAGTCACTACTGCTTGTAGTTTTGGACCAATAGTAGGACGTATTCTTGAAGGGATGGGATGATTTATTTGGTGATGAGTGTTTGTTATTACGCTCGCTTGTCCTATTTGGGGCTCCTCTAAATATTCGTCGAAATTTTCCACAGTTTCCATGTTGCTGCTAGTAAATGCTTCAAGCGTTGATGATCCCGCTGGCATTAGATCATCAGGCCCACCCGATATCTTCTTCCTGATTGGTCTTCGACTTGGCCTAAACGCTCCTCGTTTGAAAGGACTTCCAATATTTGGACTTTTAAATTTGCTCGATGGTTCTTTTACAAAAGAGAATGAATTTGACGCTGATGGTGTAGGTGGCTCTAAATAACTAGGTAGTGTGACCGAGTCAGGATTGTTTGATGTAGGACTTCTACCTGATAGTGGTCTTCTAACATTTCTAACTGAGCTTGCTTGATTGAACGAATCTGGGAAGTATGAGTTGCTATAGGAATCTATGGGGTTAGAGTTTGCTAAACCTGTGTCATCATTGTCACTGAGTTTTCCTTTGTTGAACGGAGATACAGATATTAAATTCTGGTTGTTATCTGTAAATGGTGGAAATGATTCAGGTTTACTGTGTGTAAAAGGAGGGCTTTTAATGATAGTGGGTCTTTGGATACTCGACTGCACAGCTTCGAAAGCGTGGTTGCCAGTCTCTGAAGACAAATCTTCTCCAGGAAAATGTTCAGACGATGTTTCATGTATTCTATGTCCTAATGGTGGAAATGAGACACTGTAGCCTTCGATGTGGCACGAACAGCATGTTGGAACCTGAAAAATGTATATAGAAAATTAATAATAAAAAATACAAGATTTCAAGGGCTTCACTTGAAAAATTTATCGTGAATTGAAGATCAGTCAGTAGAGGCATTAATTTGAAACGTATATCAAGAACTTTGGTGTCAAAATACCTTGAATATGTCCATATGTAATCCATTTTGCTGATCCCAAGTTAGAAGCCTGTGATAATTGTAGACTTGAACGCATTTTGATTTAAAGTTGTCAGTTAGATACGTGCACGAATCTTTAGGTTTTCTGGAATTAAAATAAAATCAAATTTGAAGATATTTTTTTCATCATAACAAGGTAATCAAAACTTTAATATTATGGTATAACCATATTATGGTTTTTACTTGATGGTCTGGTACTGGTGGTCTTATCAATTAGAATCCAGAAGTAGAGTAAGGCCTATGTATTATTATGCATAATATATATCTTTGATAACTATCATACCAAGATTTAAAACAAAATATATAGCATGACGTTACAAAACAGAAGAGGATAATATTGCCAACATTCTAAAAATACTGACAGGCATTTCTCGAGTCGCAGCGTCTGCGTGTGCTCGCCAGTGTTGACGATGTACTTCCACTGGCCCGAGGTGGCTCTGGCGCGCTGTGGCCTGGCGTACTTCACGGTGCTAGGGCACATGAACCCTGCCTCGCCGGCGCTCGCGAAGTCACGGTTAGCTGTATCACCGCGTCTGTAATTGGAAGTGCCATAGATGTGTGAGAAATAAAATTATCAATACAAAACCCCGACTTCATCAGAACTGAACCACATGGGAACTACCAGCTTTCAAATAAAAAATGAATCATCAAAATCGGTTCACCCAGTCAAATGTTCTGAGGTAACAAACATAATATAAAAAATAAAAATACACACAGACGAACATAGTACCTTCTTCTTTTTGGAAGTCGGTAAAAAAAATACAGTCGAATTGATAACCTCCTCCTATTTGGAAGCCGGTTAAAAAATTTAAATGTATACACCAAAATTAGGGTTATACACTGATCTTAGGTATTTTATACTTAGGGCCGATTTCACCATCAAAGTGAACGCGATCAACGCAAAACTAAACTGGTATAAAGTGGCTTATAGAGTTCAAAACGTCAATTTGGGTTTCACCAACATAAACTTAACTGCGATCAGTTTATGTTGGTGAAACCCAAATTGACGTTCAAGGAGAACTCCCTTTAGTTCTCCTATTTTACCGTTTATTCAATTCAATCAATTATTACATGTCACAAACAAATGTAAGCCCATTGTCGTGGAAAGTATGGCCAGTTGGGTTACTAAAGCAAAGAGCTTGATCTCAGAAGTTGGCCGTAGAATACGGGACAACGGTGGTGACTCCCGCTCCTTTCTGATGCAAAGACACGCTGAATAACAATGGTTACATTGTTATTCAGCGTGGAAATGCTGCTAGTATTATTCTTGGCACTGGCACTTTCTCATCACGAACAGTGCGGGGTGGGTTATTTAATCTGACGTGAATTTAAGTAATTTTGCTGTTACTTGGCATGTAAATTTAGTCATGAAAACAAAGGTGTAGTTAGTATATTTTATAAGTAATCAATTCAATGTTCATTCAATTCAAGTATACAATTAGTAGATTGATAGGTGGCATATCAAATGAAATAATTCTGAAAAAATGTGCCTAAGTTAAATTATACAATTATAATTATGTCAAACGCTTGATTGCAATATGACGTTAATAATTATGTCAAAAAATCATATAATACTGCGTAATCCTGTGTAATAGACGATGTGTGTATGTAGGTATGTATGTTCCCTATAGACACCAATACAGCTGGACCGATTTAGACGGGACTGTCACTGACAGATAGCTGATGTTACAAGGAGTAATCCCGGTGGTTTCACCCGCGCAGCTTGTACTTAATAAATGGATTTGTATTGTATTTATTTATCACTGAAATTGCAGAAATGTTTAAATTAGAGTAAAGTACAACATAAATGTACAGCATAAGAAATAACGTAGATGTATTTCCTACCTGTTTGATATAAGGTAGTGGTCTGCAGTATACTTGGACTCCTGCGCAGCAGACACGCCGTCCAGTGCGCCCTCTCCCGGGTCTTTGAAATCAGCCAGTAGAGCCCCGGCGGCAGCCTTGTTACGACGGATCGACTGGACTATGGCTTCACTGGAATACAAACAACGTAATCATCATTCATTGCTTGTCCTTAGGTGAATAAGTTTAATTTTTGAGAAAAATTTATATTATTTACGATACTATTTACTTTAATAGCTCCGAAACAGGTCGATTGTCTCGACCGATAAGTATACACATTACTGTAAGTCTATTTTAATCGAGCAAGTGCCTTTATTAACTGAACAAAATACAAGCTAACACTAACACTACATAAACAGTTGGACTGTCCGTAGACCGTTGACAGTTATTGTAAAACATTTTGTAATAATTTTTAATAAATCCTCACGCTAGTTTTGATGAAGTAACTCTTCTGTTTACAGATATACAAGATTAATTAAAATAAAAACTTTAAATACACTGAAACAAAGAAACTAAAACTCAAAATGAAATTGCTGCCCGTATGGCAAAGTACTAAAAACGCTGTCTGAATTCCCGAAGAAGAAATTATCTGCTAGAGTAATGAGCCAGATATATTGGTTGACATAATAATACATATGTTCTGTAACATGGTATTCAATGTCAATTAGAAAAACCATCAGAATATTTGAGTTTATGGCCTTGACCGTTGCTAGAGAAATTGGTGGTCAATTTTGTCTCCTCTGATTGTCTTGTACAATACAATTACAATATTTGAATATGCTAAAAAGTTTAATTACATTTACGTTATTCCACTAATCCACAGAGGTTATAATTTGGAAACAAAAAATAATTGACATAGTCACCTGGAAATGTATTTAGTTTTCTTTTCGAAGTTTAATTGCTAAGCAACGTTTTAATGAAATGTGAAATACGAGTACTAAGTTAATATTTTCAAAAAAGTACTCTACAACCGCTGAAGTGACATTTTTTACCCATCTCTTTTCTGTATATATAACCCTTGAAGGAAGCAGAGCATTATTACGTCTATATGCTGGCCTCGGCTGTGCCTTGGCTACATTTTCACGTTCGTCCTTAAATGCTTCTGTTGGAGGCTGCTGCAGTAAAGATAAAATTACAATAATTGCCGAAGGTGTAGTGATAACTACCTGGGAGGATTCCAGCAGAAAGATGATAACGCCCCAGTGAAGCTACTCGTATTATTTATGTTTTTAGAAATTGATTTGGTACAGATACAGATTACAGACATATAGACGAAAATTTGGTATCAACTATAATTAGTAAAATAGATGAATGGAAATCTATGGTCGAACTGTACAATTGTACAGTACGTCCATAGATTAAAATACTTGATTAAATTTAACTTCAATGCATTTTTCATGACATAACTTGTTGATCTGTATCTTGGCGATAGCTATAGTCAAAACTTGAATACCATGCATAATATTTATTGTAACAGTTTGTGTATTACACGACACAAACAAGCTGCCGTTACTGCACGGACTTACTTTCGCCGGCTAACGGCTTTGTAATAACTTTACTTTTGCTCTCGACACGCCTGCGGCTGTCCTGCCAATTATGCAATGTTTTCTTATACCTGACAGTTGTTCCTTCAAACTATTTTATACATACAATTAAAGAAAAAACTAACAAAGTGGTTGGAACAAACGAACTCAACGGGATGGTTATCGTTTTGTTCGTCAACTTCTCATTACTGACGCAACTTAGATAATTAGACTTTCAGATATTATTTATTATCTTGATGACTATGTTCACACTTTAGAGCTTACGTGCTTCTGTGAGCTGATTTGCAATTGGTTTTGTTAGACATGCTCCTAGTAATCTCATAACCGTTGAGTAACATGACAGCGCTGAGTATGCCTAGTCCAATTCTTTGTATGAACTGAACACCCTGACAATAATTCCTCTCACTGAAATTTTGAAGTGTGATAAAGTATGTTTATAGATTACAGCTGCAAAATATCTAGGATTAATTTTATTTTGAACTTAGGTATTTTTACCTCAACATGGAAATCACTTCTAGCTCTCGGAGGAAAATTGCTCAGTCGAAATTTTCTTTGGTCGAGGTTAGGATATAGTAATATATATGGGAACATGCCGTTATCTAGGAATATTTTGATTTAGTAATAACTATTTTGTATCATAACTTGTCACAGTTCAGAGCGATGAATTAGATATTAAACTTTTCATGCGAATCATGAAAGATAATATAGAATATAATGCCTTGGAACCTCCACTCACGTAGGATAGTCATCAGTATGCAAGCAAAGCGTATTTGTGAACAGTTCGCATTTAGTCTCGGTGGTGGAGGCAGGGAGCTTCCTGGCTGGTGCTGGGCGGCGTCTGCTGACAGCGCCGGGCTCCACGGTGGTCCGGCGGGTGACACTAGCGGTGTATGGCTTCGGTGGATACGTGCCGCGCCTGATGAGGTTGCCTGGAAATGTTAGATGATAAGTTAGCTTCTAAACTCAATTAATCTTGACCCGGATATGTCCTACAACTGCGACAAGAACCAATTTATAATGGGCTGCAGCGTTCTATTAGTACACGGTGAATGTACTGCGATCCCCAATGTGGCAGTCCTCACGGCTGCCTATTTTTTTTGTTATTCCATACATAAAAGTGAAGTAAAAATCAAAATTGAGATAAAAAAACTAAATTTGAATTATGCATTTTATGGTTGTTACGTGATAGAATAATAACCATTAATTTTTGCCGGAGTACCAAGTTCACTTTCTTAATACAAACAATTTTTTTTTCATTCTCGAAAAATTACTACAATTTGCATCTTTAGTTTCCTTCTAGACATATGTATTTTTATGCTAAATAAGATAAAATGCGCTAAAATACAAATCTATTAATAAATAATGATACATAATACATTATAATAAGTAATGACTTAATAGCTCAGTAACTTAAATATCACCTTTTCTATCCACATATCGGTTCAAAGCCCTCAGTTTCTCCGCGACAGGCAGGTCCTGCGCCAGAGTCTGGTTGGTGGAGTCTGCCATCAGGTCCAGGGTCCCGTTGTCTACCGTCATGGAACGAGATATGTTGTCCGGCTTGCTCTTCATGGCTGGTGTGGGGCCTTCAGTCGTGGTGGATGAAGGCTTGGTGAAGTTTCTCTGGAATATTATAATTTGAGAATTAAGTCGTAGAGCTTAGGCCTGCTAACCGTACGGTATACCCCGGATTTGTTCTAGTTTAGAGGGCGTCCAGGAGGGTTTTTCAAAAAGTTACACTTTTTGTGTCACCAAATCCCGATTGATTGAAAGATAAGCAATAAAATAAAACAAATCTGAGTTAAAATATCATTCGTAATCATAAGCTGCGTACAAGTTAACTGCGGCGCTGCAAAATCAACGACGACGTCTGACGACGACCAAACGCCACGTTCTCAGGGGTGTCCGGGAAAAAACTCAATTTCACCTAAATGTCCAGGTTTTGAAAATGTTTCTCCATCGTCGGTAATTTAGATGATAGCAGCCCAAGTCTAGCTATCCATTGTAGTGAAAAATATACCAACTAAGAATTAAATATTATTCAGAAATATTAACTATCAGAATACCGTTTTATTTGCAATGAGTACCGAGTTTGCTGCTAGGAGTTTCAGTTGAGTATTAGTCTACAAACGAAAATTGCAATACGTGTGTCTGTATACATTGTAGGTGCAAGGTATTTTTAGATCATGATATTTTTCGTATTGCATGATGTTTAATCATCTTGATTAGTAATTAGTTGATTAGTATCATCGTCATCATTTTCGCCTGTAATAGACCGCTGGTGAGCATAGCCCTCTCTTCTTGTACGCTACTATTTGTCCCGGTCCAGTGCCAATCTAGATTTTTGTATATTGTTGATAGATCCATATAGGTATACAAACCGAAATACTATTTATACAAAACTCATTAACTGACTCATTGGCTTGTCACGAAATCTCGAAAACTTATGAAATTTGACTGGTAGATTCTTTGTGAGGTCTGCAAAGAAAATATTTTGTGAAAGAGCCAAATCAAGGGGGATATTGGGAGTTGAAAAGTTTAAAATGAAAGTCTATGCGTACGAAGTCGCGGGAAACTGCCAGTGTCGCATAAACCTAAAACCTAATTGGATGGCAAAAGAACTTTGTAAATGATCATTTTGTTCTAATTTTATCTTTAAAACTAATCTGGATAGCCTCTAATTAATCAGATTAGAATAGTTATTTTTTAACAATGAGCAATTTAAAACTATATTATATTACAGCTTCTAGTTGCCACGGTCGTAGAAAATAATAAAGATTTTGATGTGATTTATTAAAAACTTTTCAGGTAGTTTAACAATAGTTTCTCTCAAACATGCTCGAATATTAATTCGCTTGTAGCGCCCTGTGGTTTCACCCACTTTTCTATAGGTTCTGTCAGGTAAATAAAGGTATAGTCTGTGTTAACACATGGTAGATGATATCCCCAAACCACGTTTCATTCATGTCCAATCAGCCATTATGGCGTTGATTGTGGACAACAATACATACTCACACACTTGCACTCAGTCAAAAACTTTCTTTGCAGTTATTATTCTTGGCTCTTTTCCTTATTTAAATTATTAGTGTGATATCTTATTTTTTCTGCGAGTGTTCTTGTATTCGAATGTTCAAGTAAAAGTGCAAACGACGGCTTGATTGCCAATCAACATTTGACATTGATGGTTTCTCGATTTAGGTGCCTTGGATTTTCCTCGGCCCACATTTTTTCGTGTTCGCCCATCAAACGCTTATTTTGCCAAGACGTAGTACAAAATAGTCTTACTTGACAGGTAGGTTACATAAAAATAGCACCTAAATTTCGCAAGAATTAATATTTAAGGTGGCAATAGCACTACCACATAACTGTACTACCAACCACATTTATTTAGTTTATTATAATAGTAAGTACGAGGTAATGGCAATTTTCTCCCTTGCTTTACGGTTACGAACATCTTATTCCAATTTATACTCTCTCGCCTTCATAATAAAATTCACCAAAATAAGGTCACTAGCACTACTTACGTTGTCTACTTCGGTTGTGATTTTAGAATTTTCTCTAATGTTAACTTGTTTAGTGTTGTTAGTATCTTTGTCTGTAGGTGTAGGTATATTATTTATTTGCATTTGAGGTATGATACTGCTCTCTTCAGAAGATAGGTAAGGTGCTGGTTCTACTCCTATATCAAACAAGTCATCTTCAATATCTTCATTGTATGATCGTCTAAGTATGTGTGGAGTTGGGGATTCGCTGATATGTTTTACATTATGTGGTTTCTTAAGTAGAGCGCTTGGAGGTTTGCTATCATCATCAATTTTTCTGACATCATCATTTGTTTCTTCTGCGTGTGATCGCATAAGTAGTCTCGAAGGTAAGTTGACGTCACCGTTGTGTCTTTCAAAGTGTTGTCTTGTGTTTGTAAATTTAACATCAGTGTCTTCAGTGTGTCGTCTGAACAGTGGTGGGTATGGTTGTATGACTTCTCTGATTTCTTTGCCGGGTCTGACGGCACGTCGGATGAGGTTGGCCATGTCTAACAGGATGGGAAGCATAAGATCTGTCGTGTTTGGTGTGCTGCCGAACATTGACCTCACCTGGAATGGAAATATTGGACAATTTCAATTTGATTAATAGGTATGTTTGCAATATGATAAGATGCTAAGAGTTTTAAGGCCTCCGAAAAAACTCTGAGATGGCATAGCGTTTTTAATTAAAAAAACAACTACTTTGCACTTCAGCGTACTAAGTCCGACTCAATGTGAACCTAGTAAATGCAACTCGCTGTCACACATATGATCACTAACTGGATCATCCATACCCAAACTTAATAACTTTGCAAAAACTATTTATCGAATTTAAAGACATGTTAACATCTACAAACAAATAAAAAAGACTAGGAAGATTAAAAACAATAGGGTCAACTATTCAGTATACAGAGGAGCAACACAGAGATAAGACTTTGTAAGCTTAAAGCCTAACTAACTAGATAATTACCTACAGTATAAATTCTAACAAAGGTGCGAACAGATTCATTCATAATAGATTCACGAATCATAAAAGTGATAACATTATTACATCACATTACAAGCAGTAATAAATCACCTGTGAGATAATAAAATGAATACTGCATTATTCATTGAGATGGCATTCAAAATGATTCTTTCATTCGGTCAGTTCACGGTCGTGAGAAAACCTAGCTCTACATTCGTGGGAGGTTCAGTTAACTGTGCAGAGGTCAAAACGTACTATGTCGTGAAGAATTAGATGGTTGAGAAGTAGGTATAAAGATAGTTTCTCTGTGACCATTGGGAATGGTGACAGAGAAACTCTTTCATCAAAGGCGTGCATTGAGGACTCCGAGAATAGCTCTCTCAATAGCCCGCTAAGTGACTCATGAGTTTTCTAAAAGGCCAGCAGTTCATGCAATGGGCAGGCCACATCGCTTGAAGAACCGATAACCAACGGGAAACGTTAGTCCGATAATTGTAGATCTCGCACTAGATGGACTGACGACATCGTGATAGTCGCGAGCATCCAGTAGATGCAGATGGCAGGCTGTCGTTCAATGTGGAGGTTAAAAGAGGAGGCCTATGTTTACCAGTGGACATCTTATGTCTGATGATAATGATGCATTGACGTATAATCACTGAACATAGATGTTAAATCACCATGTTTTATTTCACATGTTTTATTATATTAATGAGGGTGGGTTACCAAAGAAATTATTTGATGTTATTATCTTATGAAAGCTTGTGATGTTGACATTTGCCTAGAAATTTACCACTTAAGTATGAAGTATTGTAAAAGCTGACGGCTCTAAGAACATGCAATATGTCTACAGAGTGAATAAATTTTTGAATTGAATTGAAAAAATCAAATTAAGTATTTATTTGTCACGTTAGATTTGATTTGAATGAAGTGATTATTGTAATTTGTATTATAGTGTATTGTAAAGGGCCTAACACTTAACTTTAAAATACTATTTGTAATGACTCTGAGTGGTAAATAGTTGTGGATATAATATTTCAAATCACTTCACGCAGTCTCATCACTCGGTCCATCAAGTGAGCTAGGTTTAAATGCATAATATTCACCTAAGTCTTTCAGAAAAAAAAGTCTTAGGAAAGATTTCTAAATTGAAGTTTACTTACTTGATTTAAGAACAAAATTTATGGATTTATTAAGATGTTGCAACTCGAATTATAACTTGTGATTAAAAGAAATTTGCACTTAAATAACTCTTACATTAAACCAGTTTTAGAAATGCAAATAAGTTGCGTAAAATCTCGATTCGAAAATAATCCACAACAAACAGTAGAGTTATGAATGGAATCTCGACGCCATGAACCTGATCCGATTGGTGATGTAACGGAGCACCGGCTTCCTCTGCCCATCGCACTTCAACAGAATATACATTATCGATAGTAGTAACTCAACTCTATTTTTACAAGCTTTTATTTAACTTACAATATGTATTAGTTTGGGTCAAATTTTGCAACTGAATTTTAAAAACAATAATCACCAAACAGATTGAGCGGAAATTTTGCGTACAAGTTTAGTTTGGATGACAATGCATGGTTAGACTGAATGACGTCATTCTAAATCCAATATGGCGGACTCTCAAAGATGGCGACTAGTTACTTTTTATGCACCCTCATGATATGGGTATCAAGTGAAAGGGTATGCTGAGAAAAACACGAAAAAAAAATAACTTTACAACTTGTATGTGTTTCAAAAGTTTTTTTTAATGTAATAATTTTATTTTATTTATCATTTCTTTACTTCACAAGCCACGATTCGGGTCGAGTTGCTTGTCCTTGCAGGCCAGTTTTTAGTCTTTCAATACTAGCTACCACGGTATCACCCTTTACACCATTTTCTCAGGAATCGTAAATTTGTATTCGGAATGTAACTTGTCACTCTACAACCCGACAACTACTGTTATGCAAAAAAACAAATCGATCCGTTGACACTGTGGGTGCGTGAAAGATTAACTAACAAACACACTTTTAGATAAATAATATTAGGAAGTATAACATAATTTTCTAACGTACTAGAAATATTTGGTTAAGACAATACATTTGTCTATGGTTAAGAGCAATTGCGTTCTTATTTTGAAACTAAGTTACTGGATCTTGAATACTGTAGTGCTGTACTACGATGACCATAAGCCATCATCACGGCGAAAGTGTCATTGACGCAAGTGCGAAATAAAAATGAAAGTACGGCGCCGTCTTTCAAAAATATTTTCGCAAAATGTTTCGAAATCATCAGTTACATCGTCAAGCATCATTGTGCTATAATTTTATGTAATTGGCAAGAAATGTGCGAGTTCTTGTTGTTAGGTAGGTAACGCACGCGATGAATGTATTGAGATCGTCTCACTCTATTTTTTCATCGTAAAATATAATGAAGTGGTTTTTGTAAGTTATGGATACAACATCCGCATTTTAAGAAGCGTGAAGTGATGAGGAATAAAGGTTTTTGAATGGCGAACACGGACCGGTAAGCGCAACGTAGGACTTCCACCCACAAGATGGAAAGGCGCAGAGAAACGCTGGATGCAGGCCGCTTCCAACCGGCTCTTTAGGAAATTGATGTCCCGGCCCTTTTGAAAATTAATGGGGGAGGCTTATGTCTTGCAGTGAACGTCTTGTGGCTGAAAAGATGATGATGATGACTTTTTCGCATCCTTTATAAGTACCTATACTATTAAAAAAAAGCTATATCACTACATCACAACATAGTATAAAACAAAGTCGCTTCCCTCTGTCCCTATATATGCTTAGATCTTTAAAACTACGCAACGGATTTTGATGCGGTTTTCACTATCAGTTAGATAATTTTTCACGGAAGGTTTATATATATAATAAAACATATACCCGTGCGAAGCCGGAGCGGGTCGCTAGTTTATAATAAAATGAAAACCCTACCTAAAATTGAAACAATAAAGCTAAAGCCGGGTCCTCTGCGGCATGTTTTCATGTTAGCTAACACACTAACATGTTACTGACATAAAAAGTGGGTGTGACTTTGGTGTTAGCTAACAGTTAGTGTGTTAGCTAACACGAAAACATGCCGCAGCGGAACCGGCTTTAGAATAGGTAAAACACGAACAATACTCATTTAAATAAATTCGTCAATTTGTTTCTTTGTCCCAACAACACAACAATTCAGTAACGAACTACAACAAAATCTAATTAGTATTTACTTGTAATCATAGCAACTATTACAATACACTTAGTGCCAACAAAAATGCTCCACTTTATTTTACGACACAATAGAATCTAGAGAATTGGCGCACACGATTATAAATTATCGGGTTTTTGTTGACAGTTTCTCTGTCATTGTACCGTGTTGCAATTACTTGTGTGAAATAATATTATGTGTTGTTCTGTGTAATTGTATAAGTATAGAAGAAATAGTACGTTAATATTGATATAAAACTGTGTGAATTATTGTTATTCGTCTATTTTTTAAACTAGGACTACCAATAATATTTAGTAGCTGTTTCAGACAAAAATTATGGATATACAAATAGTCGTTTAAATAGCTATTTAACGACTATTTTATGGTTGTCGTTATTTATATTATAATTATGTGCACATTAATGATGCAATCAACTTCAATATTTGAGTATTCTTAGTTTATTAATCATTAATATCTTTAGCACGGCAGTCGTATCAAATAGATAGATTAGTAAAAAGACGATTATTTTTACTAATTATTATGAATAATCGTCTATTTATCAAAGTTTTACTCTAAATAATTACTGATTTATAAAGTTATTATTATAGTTAAATACTCGTTTAAATTATCACAGTGGTTCACTATAGTTACATGATTATTACCGGGATATTTATCGTGATAAAGTTATGGATGGAGCTCCCGATTTTTCGGCGCAGTTACTTGTACATGCACCATGTTCTTAGAAGGGGAACCTTGGTGCATGGTGCATGTAACTGCGCCTAAGTATCGAGAGCTCCATTCAAACCATACCACGGTAAATATCCCGGTAAAAATCGTATAACCCAACAAAACACCAAACAATAATAGTATTGTTGTGTTTTGATCTTTATTTATGTATTCTGACATAACCTATACAAAAATAGCAGACAATTTCTCTATAGCCCAATTTTCGTTAGATAATTATTTAAAATAAGGGCACATTAAATACCATGTTTCAGAAAATTGACATAATAATAAAATATTAATTTAAAATGCAATGTGATAAACAGCTCATCATGTGTGTGTCAGTTTCCATATTAAAAAAGTTATCATTGTTCTCATAATATGGCCGAGACGCACGAAAGTTCTAATAAGATACAAAACGAGGCCATTTTTTGTCGTCAAGTGTACGTTTTCACGCGTAGAAGATTAGCGTGCACGGTGCTCTGCAGCAGCTTGAAGCACGATTCCTTGTGAAAATATATGATTGTGTTAGTGACACGTTACAAATACGAAATACGGTGTTACAGACATCTTGTCGCAATTTTTTTTAGAATTTAAAAAAGTGCGAAAATTATCACCAATTTTCCACTAATAGTTTCTGAATAGGTGTAACAAATTTTGCATTAACTCTTAATTTGTTTTCGTAACTGCGTAAAATCGTCGTGCTATAGAATTATCTCAAGTTGACTCGAGGAGCAAAAAGCAGGTGGAGATTGCAATAATATTTCTAGATTTGTTGCCGAGTCCCAATAAATGTTTCAGATAACAGTTACGCAGTTTTTGTGTAATGTTATTTTGTTCTAATTTTATTTGGGTTAATAACAACTGCGGCATGTTATCAAGTTTTTTCATTACTCATACTCGGAAAGTAGATCTGAAGTTGCCTGAGGAGCGGGTTGAAATGTATTCGTAATGAAAAGCACAGTGTTTACCTCGGGGTTAAAGACCAATTTAGTCCCTCGAACTATTACCGCCAAACCCTGTCTCGGGACTAAATAAGTTACTTTCACCCCTAGGATAACAATGTACTATTAATAATACTGACTCGCTAATATTGGGCTTACTGTTTTTGTCTGTGGTTTTATCGTCAATAGTTCCGTAACCAGGGTAGGGTTCCTACAAGAAATCCTTATAAGTTCGTTCTGTCTGTCTGTCTATCCGTCCAATTTTTTTTGGAACCCTCTAACTTCTATAGTATTCAAAGTGCAAAGTGCACGAAACTTTGTACAAGGACAGTTTTAGTATAGATCTCAATATTAAAACTATTTTTTTTTCATTCTAGGGATGTATCTTATATATGTGAAATGGGAATAAAATTAACTTTTCGCTGCACCCCCTCTGGGGTAGTATCGTTGATGACCGTTGTTTGTACGACCTTAACAAAGAATGTTTCCATAGTAGTTTTCTTATTGACTAAACCATAAAAAGTATATGCTATGTCGGGATGATACATCTTTGAAATTTAGCTAAGTCCACAGAGCTTCGTTCGTTCCAATTTTTCTAAGACCATCAATTTCTCAACTATAAATGTGATTAAAATTATATGGTTTTGGTTACGGAACCCTACCTACCGCGTATCTCGACAAACTCTGGCAGTTATTTTGATTCGAAAGAAGATAAGTACCACCACTCTGATAGTACGGCTGGTCAGGAAACGTCCTACAGACTCGTTTATTACTGAAAGTGTGCTGCGTCAATTTTTTGCACGTTAGCACTTGGTACTCATACTTGGTAAAGTCAGGCCAAATTCGGAGTCTATAAAACCTCGAAAAGCAATCTTCTCGTTCTCTGTCGTCCACCCAGTGAGTTCGATCTTGAAACTAAGCAGACACTCAGACAGTTACACAAAGTAACTGATACATATTTATAGCAGCTAAGAGCGTGGAGAATACTTGATACTCGGTCGACTGTGGCCAGTATCTGATGCCGGAGCATTCATCTTTGTAATCTTTATTTCTTAAGTAAAGTAGTAAGTAGTTAGTAAAGCGTGGATACTTTTAGCTTCTCCTTGAATCTAAGTTTTCTTTTCATGTTCTCTATGGACTCCAAAACCACTAGTCTTATTTTCACGGGACATTTACTGGTGACGGTATACGAGCTGATGATATAATCTATGTGGGTGTAACCGCGGATGCAACTAGTGAACTATATATTTTTAACCGACTTCCAAAACGGAGGAGGTTATCAATTCGACTGTTTTTTTTTTAATGTTTGTTACCTCAGAACTTTCGACTGGGTGAACCGATTTTGATGATTCTTTTTTTATTTGAAAGCTGGTGCTTCCCGTGTGGTTTCATTTTTATTTGGTCTAGTTCTGTTATTTTTATGAAGTCGGTTTTTATATTGATAATTTTTTCATGTAAATAAGTTAAGAGACGAGCAAGTTGAAAGACAATAAGGTAGGCAGGCGTCAGCCTGATGGTAAGCGTCACGCTTGCCCATTACAGTGCCATCCAGAATTTAGAACTTCAACAGTTCAAAACAATCACTCGTCACCCTCAGATATTTATGCTAAATTTCTTTATGGCCAGTAATTTTACTGGAAGCATTGGACTTTAATCTAGAACACAGTAGTATTTGAACACTACTGCTTGATGATCGTGTAAATGCAAGGGTGTGGTATTTTCAAAGACGGATACTGCAAAAGAGTCCTCCCATACAAACTCTACAGTGAACTAAGTAGGTACTACTCTTTTCTATAGTTTCGTTTTGAAGCCCTTTTTTCCCACTTTTAGCAATGTTGGTCAATTGAGTTTTAATTTGTTTACTTCCATATTTAGCTTAAAATTATGAAAATGGTGTCATATCAAAATTCATTGTTTTATCTAGGAAACCGTAAAGACCGAAACACGATTAAGGACATTTCTGTCAATATAAAAAAAGGAACACTGATTTGCGCTTTTCATCCTGTTTTTTATTTTATGCTAATACCAAAAATAGAAGTAGCGAAAGACACGACTGTGTAAGTGCCATGGTTTTACTCTACTAAATGTTAATACCATTTGTTAAGCCTTATGGTTATCTGTAGTAACAGGCGTTGCTTAAAACAAGTTTATATTTTTATTTATTTATTTACCAAAAGTAAGTACAGAGAGACTTAAATATTAGACTTAAACCTAAGTAGTTAGACGTTCCGTACTATATCTGAAACAGTTTATCAGTGAACCCCAAACTTGGCACAAGGTCTGTATCTTGGGGCTCGAGTGCGAGGTTGCCAGAAAAAGTACAGTGTTTAAGATGGATAAAAAGAATAAAAGGTTTGCCATCTGTATGGGCTGCTTACTCAAAAGTACAAAACCAAAGTATCAAAACCGATCAAGATCTATGTACTAAAATTTACATTATTTATTAAATTATTTATTAATAGTGGGATAACCTCGCCTTCATAAAAGTGCTACCAACACATCATCATCGTCATCATCAGCCAGAAGAGGTCCACTGCTGAACATTGGCCTCCCCCTTTAACCTCCACACCGAACGACATCCTGCCACCTGCATCCACTGGATGCCCGCGACTCTCACAATATCGTCGGTCGATCTAGTGGGAGGCCTACCTACGCTGCGTCTTCCGGTTCACGGTCTCCACTCAAGAACCTTTCTTCCCCATCGGTTATCAGTTCTTCGAGCGATGTGGCCTGCCCATTGCCACTTCAACTTGCAGAGACCAACACATGCTGCTACTTTTTACGATGTTGCAATGCTCTGTTGTTGTATCATTTATATTCAGATCAATCTCCTCTCGTATGCAGATGCAGACCGATTGATTTCCTCGCGACCGAGTTGTCCATCACGCGATCACACGCTTCCGCCGACGTTCACAATTCAACTTTAATGTATGGAAAACATGCCAATTTAATTATCCAATGCGTTGTGGGTTTGTTTGTATGTCAAGTGGACTGGTTCTTCACAATTAGCTGGAGATTGACCACAATTAGCATTTACATGTCACGTATATCTGCGGTAGGAGCCTACTAATTCGAATTCTAGAAATTTTCTTAGGAACTGCGCTGGAGGATATGGGCATTTTTCATAAAATATTTGTAACAACTTCTATAAAAAAATACTGAAATACGTGCCATCAAAATAACGCAATACCTCAGACACCCAACTTATCATTTATTGGCTTGGTATAAAATAAAAGATTTTAATCACAGATTTAAAAAAAAATGTTTTAATTCAAACGGCTGTTAAAGCATTTTTGTAAGATTTTTTTTGTAGCCAGTTGCACCCATATAAACGAAACGTCAGTCATTCGAAATCAGTTAGCAACTGTGACGCGGAGTTCGACGCGTTGATCTAAATAAGAATGTTCAATCAAGTTTCTGTCATAATGCCTGGCGACAGATTTTCCTTCGCATTTCCGTTCTATTTACTTCTCGTTTCTGTGATTTTGACAATAGTCTAACATTGAAATATTTCTTTTTACTTTGAGTAAACCAGTTATAAAATTTAAAAGTTATATAAACAGCTATAAAACAACACCAAAGAATGGCCCGTAGGCCTCCGTGACATTGACAAACGGTTGGTCGTGTGACGTCCAAACTTGCAACTTTCTTTAGAAATAATTATGTATTTTTTTATATTTTGAAAGTGAAACCATTACGTAAACATATTATGTATATTGCTACATTTTATGCGTAGTACTATTATATTTCAATTATGGTTGGGGGCAGATTTTGTACCATTTGTTAAATTTAACACAAAATACTTAAAATGCTATTTTAAAGATTTAACAGATTTCTAAAACATTTGCTTAAAATTGCGCTCTTATTAGCTCCCCCTGTAATTAATGAACTAATTATATAAATATACCTTAAAGTTTTATTTTTAATTAATTTATAGTAGGTATTAATTTATAATCCCCGGATCAAAATGTGATTAATCATTAGACAGCAGAAATATTTTTCCCTTACAAAAAAATATTATAGCAAAAGAGATTAGAAATATATATCAGTTTTATTATTATAAATATCAATTAATTGTATAAAGCCACAAAATTAATTATGCAAAACTCTATTACTTTTTAGGATTATCATAATTACTATGCCATTTCATTTACTCGCACTAAGAATAAAATAAAACTTTCGTGAGAGAATTAAATCTTAATTTCTTGTTGCGCAATTTTTATTAGTCCGAATTTATTTCGTGATGTAAGAACAACATACATACAAATTTTCAGAATAGTAGTGCTTTCCGGGTTTCTGTGAGAATTGTATTTAAAAAACCGGCCAAGTGTGAGTCGGGTTCAAGCACTGAAGGTTCCGTACCACCACAAAGTACAACAAGTAGTGCAAAAAGACAACATCACGCCCAGGCGGTCACCCATCCAAGTACCGAGCGCGTCCAATGTTGCTTAACTTGGTGGTAAATAGAAATTTGTGTCCGACTCGCACTTGGCCATTATTTATTATTTACAGTAGTAGAGTGTGTTTATAATCATGCAAAGTATGACGCTTGTACGTACTGATTATACATTAGAGAATATACAAAAATACATTAAATTTATAAAACGTTTGTGGTATGGGCACTTTCATTGGTTTTTTCTTTTTGATTTTATTATTATTTCTTAGTTAATCCGCCGTAACATTACAATATTATGTGAACATTTCAACTGACCATCTATAACGATAAAGATAAAGCGAACCAGCGGTCAAGAGGTAGAACAGACAGACTACGCAGGCTTAGTAATAGGGTCCCGTTTCACCCTTTGGGTGCGGAACCCTAAAAAAGGAGGATGAAATATTATATTTAATTATGTTACATAAATATTACCCCTGACAAATCCTCGAACGTTGCCTAGAGTATCGCGATTCAATCTTTTCTCTGCTCCGAGTTCAAGCTCTAACCTGGGATTCAATGCACCCTTGTCTAGAATGGTGCGTCAGTATAACACTCTGTCGAAGACAACCGATATTGACATATTTGGCGACAACGTTCTTAGTTTTAAGAAGTCTCTAAGGTCTCTGACTATCTGAACAGTTTTTAATTATTTGAATATTATTATTATTTCTTTGACATTTATTACTTGACTTTTTTAATTTTAACAATACTTTAAATTTTAATTTGTTTGTTTTATGTCTTAGTTATATTTATGTTTAACAATACTTAATTATTTTGTTTTTCGCTCATTATTAATGCATGCTGTCTTCACCTGTAATTATTGTGACATTTAGTTATATTTTTGTTTGTGTTTAACTGTTTGATCGGATTGATGTACACAGTGTAGGTGGACTTAAATAAATAAAATATTCCAATGATTAGATACTGGAAATATTAAACGATTATAAATAAATACAGAGTTTTAATACACAGTTCTTGGTTATTGGCTTGCGTTTGACCACTACTTCGGTCTTTGATAGAGCACGCATTTTTACGTAGGTAGTTGCTAGAGAACCCCTTGAAGAAGTTATGGTTAGATGGTTGTTTCCTTTGGAGCTGTGGTAATAGATAACATCATCGGTATCCCGCGTGCTTTCAAAATTTACAGTAAATAGTAACGCAAACGTCCCTTCTACACAGGGACCTACTACTAAGGCTTAGGTACTTAAGCTAGACTTAGGACTACAGACAAAAAAATCTTTAAATTTTGGTGGTAGATGTACAAAGATGATGCTTAATAGTACATTTATGACGTATATAGTATTAATTTGCAGTAGAATCTCATTAATCCGGCACTATTTAATACTAAGAGGTGCCGAATAATTGAAATTTTCAAATTACTAGATTATATTGAAAATTCAAGGTTAATTAAATAAAGGATTTTGTATGTAGATAGTATGTGTTTAAATATAATAAAATTTCTTTATGAAAACTGTTATTTGGGAAGGCAAGAGCGCTAATGGGCGTAGATGGCTACGTAGTAGCTATACCTAGTCTGTGATGGTGGCTAAGGAAAGAAGAAGGAAAGAATACATTTCTTCTAGATCAACGTGTTCCATCCTCGGCCACACCGTCGCTTACGATCAAGCGAGTTGGTGGCCAAACGAAGATCTATTCTATATATATATATATATATATTTTTTTAACCTATAATGTCCCACTGCTGGGCAAAGGTCTCCCCCATTTCCTTCCATAAATCTCGGTCCTCCGCCGCCTCTTGCCAACCTCTCCGGAATGAGTCAAGATCGTCGCGCCAGCGTTTCCTAGGCCTTCCTTGACTGCGCCGTTCATCAGGCACCCTCTGTGTGACGATCCTGGCCCATCGGTCGGGGTTCATACGCGCCACATGTCCCGCCCAATCCCATTTCAATCTGGCAGCCTTTTGGCCCACGTCGAACACACCAGTTATGGAGCGCAGTGTGCTATTGCGAACTCTGTCTATTCTTTTAATACCAATCACGCTGCGCTCCATTCCTCTTTGGCAAACCCCGAGTTTGAACTTTTGAGAATCGGTCAGTGACCAGGTCTGAGCACCGTAGGTTAGGACGGGCAAAATACACATGTCGATGAGACTCATCGACATGTGTATTCTATATATATATAAAAAAAACGCGGGCTAAGTGATTGAGAGCCGTAAGAGCGGCTCTGACATGAGGCTAGTGTACATGTGCGTAAGTATGGATAAATAGTAATACCTGAGCTAAGTTAAGCGGCGCCCTGCCCGGCGGCGTGGTGACCTGGTTGGCGACCAGAGATGCCAGCGCCAGCCGCTGCGACCCCGACATCGCCCTGATGATGGGCAGGATCTGCGCAAACTTGCCCACATTGTCTTTCCTCTCCATCGCTCTTAAGACAGCATCCTTTACCATCCCTTCTTTAGCCCTGATCCTACTCGATGACTTATAGTTTTTCACCACAGTTCTCACAGAAGTTGGCTCGAAAAAATCTTCTAAACTCTCATTTTCCAGTGAATCTAAGTTATACTGAGGTCGATGAGAATTAGTTACACCCGTAGGCTTGACTATACGAACCGGTGGTTTAACGATGGTTTGATAATGTCTAGATTCCTGTGCAATCATCACTTCGTCAGGATCTCTTTCGAATTCAAAGTCTCTCAAGTCCTCAGCTCTCGAAACCACTAGGCAGGCCACGAAAAAAAATGTAAAAACACCGGCCATTATTAAAAAGTTACACTTAAAATGTTTTTAAGTCATGAACATTATTTTCACACACGATCACACATTTGAAATTCAATTCAGAAAAATAAAGAGAACATTGTTTTTTGCGCGCGCGTTGATGTCTTTTCCAAAGCGCGTTGCGCGGGCGCAAGTATGCTCGTTTCGACGTCAAATGGCGTGCGAGATTCCGCCAACCACACACACAAACATACGCTCTCATCTTGTATTTACTGTGAGATAATTCCGGAACTGAGACTTTCACCTTTACAAAGGTCAGTTCTGGTCAGAACTGATAAGTCAATGATGACATAGCAATATGCTATGGGGTTGCATAAGGCGCTATTTGGGAAAATACTGACAAACTTACCCTTAACTTTTTATTTTAAAAAACGTACTAATTTCAGCTCTAAGCAAAGAAGTTAAAGTCGTATAGTGAACGTTTCAACGTTTAAAATGCATAGTTATGCTTGAATAACAGGATGATATTACAATTTGCTTTGAATGATGCTTTCACAGTACCTACTGCTATTATCGTATCGTTACGAAAGCTATCTATCACTTACATATCGGCAACTTTAAAGTTTCTTACATTCTCTAGTAATTTTGTACTATTGTGAACTCTACTTCCTTTAGAATAAGTGAAAAGTTAATTTTCCAATGTGATCGTGAAGTATAATTTATTGCATACAATCTCGTTAAATAATACTACAATGCTTACCGTTTGTAGAAATTAAATTATCCTTAACGAATGGTAAATTACCTATTTCGGTCATCTTTATAGAGCCATTTTGAGCTTTGTTATTTTTATCATACATATTGGAATTCATATTTTTTACTTTTTCAATTTGAATTTACTAGTACTGTACTAATAGTTTCACCCTCACAAAGATTCTCTCTAGAACACCATACAATAGATTGGACAACTAACATCCAGATTCAGATATTTAATTTCATCATTTATACATCTACCCGACCGGGAATTGAACCCGGGAATCTCTTGCTCCAGCCAAGTGTCAAAAAGGCAAATTACATGGCGTGTCGAGATTTAACAACGTGAATACGAATGTCTATTATGATAACGAGCATAGTGCAGTGCCACTCAGGGTTATACATTTTGGAAGGCACTGTACCTGGCTTAGGAAAACGTGGCGAACGCCATTAAGTAAAAGTAAAGCAAAGATTTATCGATGAAACGCACATTATCACACTTATGTGTATACATACGAGTAGCTATAAATAATGTCTATAATAGGTTACATAGCAGTGGGCCCCAAACTCAGCTAGGCCGGTTTCTTGATGACCTGGAAAGTAATTGCCAATATTTGATTTACCGCGCGCACTTAGGAGTGTCAAATACAGGTAAAATTAAATTCAATTAAAAATAGGTAATTTTATAAACTTACATTCACTTGAATTTGAATTATGATGAGAATAAGATACAGAAAAGTTATAATATTAAAACGATTATTGAACTTAAACGATAGCTTCTAAAGAAGTAAACGATAACTTTGTCTTATTTGCGAGTTAATATGTAAAAATTAAACTATTTTTTTTTACTAACATAAGTTTTCATTCGTCTCCACTTCATCTGAAGATAAACCAAGATGAAATCAAAGATGGAACACGCTTGTATGTGTCCAGTAGAAACCAATTCACAATTTTTTCAAGGTTGTCAGAAAACCCCCCATGTATATAATTTTCGTAACTTTTGTTATAAACACGTTTAATTATACAATTTAATAAAAACTACAATAAATAAGATAACTAAGATTACTTTGTTTAAATTCTAGGATTCATGGCAACTACAGATATTTTTTCACGATAATGGCAACCTAGGTTTAGATAAGCCTGTCAGTATATCGACCTTAGCTTAACTCATATCGGAAGCAGTTTTCCGAGCGCAGCGTAGTTTTCCTACATTGTTTTTACCGGTTGGGAAGCAGAGCGTGAACATATCGGATATGTGATTGCTCTCTCCGTGACGAGACAAGAATTAATTACTGTAGTTATACCATAGAATAATGAAGTGAAAAATAGCTGATAATCTACTAATGGATAATCATATTAATCTAATCACACTAACACATCATGATAATTGCCTAATGAATACGAAAGTTCAACTCCGTACCAACATAACAAAAAATTTGAGAGGCATGGTGTATATATTTTTTTGTTGACGGGGGGAATTATTCAAAAGATACCCAGCTGCATTGGGGTGCACCCAGGTTATGTAAGGTTGCAGCCACTAAAACCTCCACGGTGGCCAGCTTATGTATGTGTGTAATAAGTAATGTTTTTCTCAGATTCCCTCTATTCAATAAAAAAATTAAATTTGGTTTATTCTAGGCAAGCGTAGGTACTCCATCGTAGACAGAATCATCGCTTAACATCAGGCGAGATGGCGATCAAACGCAAGCTTATTCCTAAAAAATTAAAAATAACGTTATACGGAATTGAGGAAATAAAATAATTGGCGGTGAATGAATAAACAATTGGGTAAATTGCCATAGATAGAGAAACCAAACCAAAATCTTCACTCCCTCTTATATCTACTATAACATAGTTTTTAAAACACATTTTTTTCTCAATATATAATAAAGTTTAAATAAATAATGAAATTAAAAAATACTTAGGTATATTTAAGTGTTTATCTGCGTGGCCCAGACTCTGTAATTGCAACAAGTTGCAACACAAAGCGTCAACAGAATCTTATTTAAATTCCATAGCATCCTATGACTTGCCATGTTCGAGGTGCATTGCTCTTACAGCACTTTCGATGACAACCGCAAGAATCACTGCTGTTAGCAAACGGCACTTCGTTTGCTATTCGATAGATACAGGATGTTGAATTTGCATTATTTATAACAGGGTTTATCTTAATTTCATATACCTTCATAATTATTTATTTTACTGTCTTAGCCTCTTTCAGAATTTCTGGGAAGAAATCGTGTTTTTTTTAAATTCTTATATTTTTTGATGATCTAAATATTTTTAAGCTCAAATATAAAAGTAACCCCTGACAGGAATGTAATCGTATTCTCTGGTGCACTATTAGAGTTTTCTAAACTTTTATTATAAGGCACTAAGGCTTTTTATTTTTATTGAGATACTAATACCTACCTAAAAAAATCAATTATACCGCGAAGATCTTTACAGTTAGATCTCGAGGTGGAGTTTGATAGCTAAAGCTGCCTTATATGAATCGAGATATTCTTAGTTTGAATTTGACATTGAGTTATAAGGCTGTCCTATAAGACAGCTATACGCCATGGGTACTGATAGGTCATGTTACTTCTGACACAGTCGCACTGCAGAGAGCTTTATAACAACGATCCACTACATCCAATCCGGGTGTTAAGGACCGTTCAGAGCTCATATTTACAACCCTCAATACTCTCAGACGCAAGTAAACTAAAAAGTACAAACATTGAAGCCAGTAGATATCTAATAAAATATATATAATTTATTAAAGTAAGCGTTTTATCTAAGAATCAACTCACACGCACACACACGCAAGTTTTGTTGAAGTTTATAAATTCAATGAAAAAGAAGTGAAATTTGAGCTCAATTCCCTGAAATAATAACCAATCTAAACCAACAATAAGAACATATTTTGCAAAATACTACCTCTAAAAGGATGGAAATGAACTTCAATATTTTTTGAAACAAAAAAAAATTACATGTTTGCTATGCTGATGAAACTCGGTTTGTGTATTAATTTTTTTTAATAGAGAAACCCATGTTTCAGGATTTTTCGAAAATATTCCCTTATAAGGGGGACTTACGGTGATGGCAGTGGGGTTTAATAAAGAGTAATATTTTGTGAATGTTGCGGTGATGAAACTGTAAATAGACTAAGGGAATTTAAATAATAAACGAATCAATCATATTTTTGATAATTGACAATATAAAAAAAAGACTTCAAAATTAGTAAAGAATCGAGCATTATTATTGCTATTGTAAAATCAACAGGCGCTTGAATAAAATTATTGGTATTAATGGAGCTAAAAAATGACTAGGGGGAGGCCTATGTTCTGCACTGGACGTCTTCGGGCTGATGATGATAAAATTACTGACCCCTCGGATCAGTCGTCTAGTAGTAGGTAGTCGTCGTCGGTAGCGATCGTCGTTGGTCAGTCGTCGTCGTTATATAATTTATTATAAGTATTATATAGATGAGTTACTGTTTGGGGCGTAATAAACGTAAATTGGTCCACAACATATCGGAGTAATGTGTACGCATGCATAAGAAAATAAACAAAGAATGAATTGATAATGTAACGAAAATCAAGGAAATAACGGTTCCTGTAGAATAGCAGGTGAAACTGCGGGGCGCTGATAGTATTGTATCAGTAAAAAAAAAAAACAGTCATAGGACTGCACGTCAGAAGTGAAAACTTTAGTAGTAATTCACCTATTCCCCAAGAGATGGCGCTATTTTAAAATACACGGTACAGCGTGACGTGACGATGACGCAAGTTCCATGGTTTTGGTTCAGCCGAAAAGTGCTCAACGCCTGAAGCAAAAAGGTGCTTCAAGGGATGGGAGGCTTAAAAATTGCAGGGTTGTCACTACGACACACAATACTGACTGTATCAGTAAAAGACTGTTCACTGTTGTTTTAAATGTTTGTTACTTCTTAACTTTCGACTGGGTGAACTGATTTTAATGTTTTTTTTTAAATTTGAATGTTGGTGCTTTCCGTGTGGTCCCATTTTAATTTGGTCCAGTTTTTATTAAGTCGGTTTTTTAAGTTAATGTCAAATTAGATTATCTAATAAGAAGCAATATTAAAAAATGTACGTACTCGGTAGAAAAGATAAGAACCGACTTTATATTACTAGCGATGGACCTGGCTTCGCACGTGTGTATGATTTATTATATAAGTATATTATACCTTCGGTGAAAAATTATCTAGCTGATGGTGAAAACTGCATCAAAATTCGTTGCGTGGTTTAGGAGTTAGCGGATATACAGACAGACGCGAAAAGCGATATTATTTTATACTATTTAGAGAAAGGATGATTACGCGGTCATTTTCAACTGACTTCGAAAAGAAGTTTTTTCAAGAAGGCGGTTTTTTATATTGATATGATAATATGTACTTACATTATGCATACTGGTATAACTACGCCACTGAATATTTTCACTTCTGCATAGACAAAGTGACACACAAGAACAATGGTGCAATCACAAAGAAAGTAACAAGTCATGCCTCCAACCGCAGCGTAAAGTTTCCTTCTCCATTTACAACCTGTAATGATGAGTAGGTATTCCATTTAAAAGGAACGCTTTGAAAGCTATTCATTGGATTTTGATTTTTATCTTAGGTAGGTAGGGTTAGGTTTTCCTTGGTAATAGTCAAATGTTATGTAAGCCCTAGCTAATTTAGTATAAGTCCTAGGTTTTGTTAGATAACTTTTAATTCTAATATGCAGCTGATATCTATTTGATGGATGCTACTTTCTCTCGCACACTGTGACTTAATTAATTCATCATCATCATAATCGGCTTATTTTATTTCACTGCTGGACATATTCAGTACATAAAACCCCTATACGCTGCGCATTCTTCCGCTTTCTTATTCAATTCAAGACGCCAACCAAATTTACTTTTATCTCGTTTAATTTACTGTTTGCCTTCTATGAGAAAATAATACTTCATTAATGGGGCAGATTCGTGACGAGTCGTCAGCGAGTGGCGATAATGCGAACCCTATTCTATGTGGTTAAATAAAAACTTGCTTGGCTTGCTCTCCCCTGATTAATATGATAAGGCGAACATGTGGCCTTAGTACGAGCACTTGCGAAAAAGTTATCGTTACGTAAACGATAGCAAAATGTATGAAAAATTGACACCAGCTCCATCGGACGTGAAAGGAAACTGAATTCTCCATACATCTTGCTATCATTTACGTAACGATAACTTTTTCGCAAGTGCTCGTACTAAGGCCACAAAAGGGCTTGCCTTATCGCATTAATTATCGCATGCTGTGTTCACTAGTGTTAGGGATTACGTACACCGTGTTTTTTAGGCCTTTAGAACATGATTTGTGTATATTCCAAGTTGACAACCAAATAAATAAATAAAAAATGCCATATCCGGCCATCAACAGGTTCAACCGCAGGAGCTAAAGAATCTAAAGTGTCAGAAGCTTAAAAGCAAAACCGCGAGTAGCTCTCGACACCCTACCACCTGATCTAACCCAAACCACATCAACACTGCCCCTCCGGCACCAATATTAGGCAGCTTTTGTAGAGGACTCATGTAGTGGTTGGTATGACAACTTTTGCTTATTTTTTTATAAAACTAGCAACCCAATCCGGCTTCGCACAGGTGTAAGTTTTATTATACTATGTGGATATAAAACTTCCGTGTTTTTTTTTATTATGGTGATAACCGCATTAAAACCCCTTGCGTGATTTAGGACGAGTTCACGGATATACAGACAGACAGACAGACGCGGAAGACCAACTTCATTTTATACCATATAGAGGTGAGACAAAATGGATATGTTCCATTTTCTCATTCGAAACTTATCAAAAGTTCAACACAATAACCCAGAAGTTTTCTATCACAGAAAACGTTTCAGTTCCATTATCCCATTCGTGCGCACTCATTTATATTATTAAATAGTACCTTTGGTACTTACCTGTTGTAGTTGGCTTTGGCACCACAGAAAAGAGAAGAAGTAAATAGAACGGAAATGAGCAGGAAAATCTGTCGCCCGGCATTATGACAGAACCTTGATTGAACATTATTATTTATGTCAACGCGTCGAACTCCGCGTCACAGTTGGTAACTGATTTCGAGTGACTGACGTTACGTTTATATGGATGTAACTGGCTACAAAAAATTTCTTACAAATATGGCTTAACAGCCATTCTAATAAAAAAAAATCTGTGTTTGGCACCACTAATACCTTTTCAAATGTCAGGGCTAGACACGAGAGTCAACAGTAGAACAAATAATACTTCCTGTCATATATAAAAAAAAATAGAGTATAAGAGAAAGAAGTACCACCTTCTGATAAAAAAACTACAAGTATAAATATATTTTTTTGTACCCCCGGTGTAATATCTGATAATCTTCAAATTGCTGAACATATTTTCTTGAATCATATATATCTAGCTAAGAACACGCTTAATCAAGTCACCTTTCAAACAAAAAAAAACTAAATCAAAATTAGTTTAGCCATTTGGGAGCTACGATGGCACACAGACACACAGATACAGAGACACACAAGTTAAATTTATAATATACATCTTTTTGCATAAAAAAATATTGAATCAAACAAAAATAATAACAACAAAAAAAAGTTTTATGCTTTATATTTAAAATAAAATAAATCTTTCCAACTTACATAATACATCAGATTTTACTTCAAACAAATACTATAATACAATTTATTAAAGACTAGAGAGTACATCAAACTGAGATACAAGAAACACACAAAAATTCAATGTTATTTTTATGATTTTGAGGGGAAAAAAAACATAAGTTAGTTAAAAATGAAGTAGCTACATCTAAATTTTGAAAATGGTTACGTAATTTGTAACAAATCATTAGTTGTTATAATAAAGACGAAAAAACGCATCTTCGAATCTTGAATATTACAAAATATCTAACCAGCTTTAAAGAAAATATCTATTTAAAAACATACATAAAATTTGTAACACTCATTAACGGAAACGGAAGCCCTAAAGTTAAAGCACCACCGTGATTCAACACTGTATATTTAAACAACTTTTACGTCTTTATTTATGGACAATACTTAAGTTAATCTATGCTTAAATTGCTTGGTAACTTCTCGCTGAAGGAATTTGTCCCTTTCTAAAATAAGACAGCAATTTTAAGCATAATATAACTTAACTAACGTCTCTAACTAAAGTCGTAAGTGCATTCTGAAACATTTTATAACGTGATGATAACATTTATGGTATAATGAAAAAATTGCACAACATACAAAACAACTCACATAAAATCCGCACACATAAAAACAGTCATTTGTTACTAAATATTTATTTACAACATAGTAATATTCCTATACGTAACTCCATTAAAATACTGTTATAAATTAATTATTTACATTAATATCCACACAATAGTTTACACAGGTCTCAATTATATTAAATTGAAATGTGAAATGTACATGTCATGAATAAGTAACATACCTAGATACGTAAAATCGGTGCTAGCCTGGTTTTTACTCGGTCCAAGTTTTTTTTAGCTTGGCAGCTGCAATAACATAAACAACAACACGCAATGACAACATTTCTTTTCAATTATTTCAGCTAACAACTATAAAATTAAACGTTCTACAATCTAGCAAACTTACTGTTTTCATTCACTTTTGACAATCTAACTAATGCAACTGATGGAGCAAAAAAAACTTAGAACGAATATATCGTCACCACCATCATCATCATCATGAATAGCCTATCATGTTCACACTGCTGGGACACAAACCTTCTCTCAGAGAGAGAGGAAACAAATACGTAAACTAGTATAATTCTTAATAGTTATAGTATACACAAGCTTATGTCAAAATAAATAACATGGTATTGTAGTTAAGAGTCTATACAATCAATTTATAAGTCAAAGGAATTACGTAAAATACCGATATCCGAACATGTCAGTTCTCTTCAAAATACAAAACTCTATGTTCAGTATTTTGTGTACGACCTCTACATCACTAATTAAGTCTTTTCCAATACATCTAGATCCCTGATCAAATATCGCACTCAAACTCTGAAACTCTCTTGTTCCTGCCGTCAGGGCTCATTTGAAAATGGTTATCCCTCGTGCCTATCCTAGGGAAACCATTGAAACTGTTTCTGCTAACTATGGGGTTCTCTCTTTCCCTCTCTCGATCCCTGTGAAAGCTGGAAGTGGATAATTTACCGTCCTTTCTTTCCGTGAAGTTGGTGTCATTAAAGTTGTTGTCGGTGAAGGTTCGTTCGTTGAACTCCCCGTCGGTGAAGTTTCTGTCGTTGAATGGAAGGTCTCTGATCCCGAACCCGCCCATCCTCGGCGTGCCGATCCCGAACTTGTTCCGTAACTCTTCGTCGCGGAGATTGAACGCTCGGTTGTCAAATTTCGATGGACCGGTGGCAAGTCTGGAAAAGATAACGTTAATTTTAGTTATCGACAGAAAATACAAGGACTTCTGACTATTGTTGAAGGACCTAACCAAATGCCTAGTGGAGACTGGACAATGGAATACCGACGCAAAAAAAATGGCTAAAACCTAAACATTGGCATTGAGTGTGGCAATGCTGCCACTTTTTCTTCCACTAAGGAGCTTGTAGATCAGTTTTATTTTCAGCATCCAAATAAAGACACTATTTTATGGGACACCCTTGTTTTTTTATGATACTACGAGCGAAGTTGCTCGCCTGATGGCTCTTCACGCTTGACCATAACAGTTCAACGCCACTCAGAATATTGAACTTCAACAGTTCAAAAATCAAAACCCTGGATGGCAATGCACTGCGCTCGTCACCCCGAGATACAAGATGTCAAATCTCTGTGTGCCCTGTAATTTGTGTAGTCTTCAATCAAGAATTACACTGTTTCCGTTTTGAAATCCATCCGTTTCACTGTTTTCTGAATTACATTTGTTTGCTCTCTGTCAATTGTAAAAATGCTGAGTGTTCTTTTTTCTTTTAATATTTCACGGAATTGTATCTGGGACCTGGGGTTCATACCGTTTGGTAAGAATCCCATTTGGTAAACCACGTCATCCTGCTACAGTATTACGTTCAAAAACCTAGTAAAAGTGATCAGAATTCGTGGTTCTTGTTCAGCTTTTTACAAAGTCCATGCAGCTGTCAGAGCAAATATATGCTTGGACTGAGTATAGTAGATATACTGTATACTCTAGACTTAAGTCACGAGTATCCTGGAATAAAAACACTCTTCTAGCGCTCTTATTTTACAGTGTTATAGAACAATTACCCTATGTCGAAAGGATGCCATTGTTTTTATCATTATAAACAAATTTGACCGTAAGACCAGCCTTGAAGTAGTGAAGAAAATAGCTGTTCAACAGATTTAGTTACGTGTGCATGATATTTTTCTATAAAACAGCTGTTTTTGCGGTTTCATAATTAGGCTCCATAATGATGAGTACATGACCTCCATTCGGCTCAGTACTACCGTTCCGTGTGACCCTGAATAAGCACTTTAAAAGGAAAACGTTACAGAGTTGAGAGACTCACTATTTGAGTAGCATAAAGTCTTTTCTATCTTTCTATATAATTGGTATGTATGTTTGTATTATTTATAGTAGGTATGTATTAGTAAATACATATAATTATTTTGTAAATTCAGTATTTCTTTGTATGTATGTATATTAGATGTATTTATTATCTACACCACCAACCCTACTCCTCTTTCAGTTCATGTCCATCAAAAGGTTGCCTGGAAGACGTCGCTTAAGGCGATAAGGCCGCCTATTATACTGCCGGTTTTTGAATTAATTTTAAGTTACTTTGTTTTTTGTTTTTTATATGGTGTATAATACATTGAAATTGTATTGTATTGTAAAGTGACTCACTCTCTGAAGACCCTCCGCTCGCGGTCATACTCCGCGGATAGTCCATCCTCGTCATGTATGATGGCAGACGGGTCGCTGTACACGGAAGACTCCTGATAGAACGAGTCCAGGTCGACGTAGTTGCCTTCCGCTGGCTCGTTGTCCAGCAACTCTGCCAGTTGGCCCTGGGGTAAGCAACATTATTATTTTATAATACAACTAACTTTAGAATGGATTATAACTATTACGTTAAACTCTGGCGAATTAATTTAATATGGTCTTGTATCTTCCAAGAAAGACATACTGAAATATTATTATTATCATCATCAGCCAGAAGACGTCCACTGCTGAACATAGGCCTCCCCTTTTAACCTCCACACTGAACGACATCCTACCATTTGCATCCACTGGATGCCCGCGACTCTCACAATGTTGTCGGTCCATCTAGCGGGAAGCCTACCTACGCTGCGTCTTCCGGTTAGTGGTCTGCATTCAAGAACCTTAAACCCTAATATACTGAGTATATTTATTATAAAAGGCAGTAGAAGTACAGGAGACTTGTCAATAAGATAGAAGTAGTGTTGCCATTTTAAGACGCAGTGTTGTACTGCATCGGTAGTTTCAACAGCCTCATTTGGAAACTTAATTTCGGTTCAAGGGTAAACAGATTAGCGCCTGTAAACAGAGCAAATTAAATCAAATGAGCTATTGTGATCATCATCAACATTATTAATATTTCATTGATAAACAGGCTTGCGTTTGACCGCCTGCTCGCCTGATGTTAAGCGAGGATGCGGTCTACGATAGAGCACGCTTGCTTTAAAGAAACTGATTCACTCGCAGCTTGAAGACACCCAGATTTTAACTATCGGAGACACCCATTAAGGCAGCATATTCTAAAGTCTAGCGGTTCGCACAGTATAAGTGGTGCTTTGTACGGATTTTCGGAATAGCAAACATAAAACGGTGTCGTCTTTTCGTGCCCGCCCTGGCCATCACATAGAAAAATAGACAGAAGGGAATTAGATCATGTAGATCAGACGTACACTTTCCGAAATGTATCCGTTGCCCACGTCTGATAGCCCACGCTTCCATAGCCGAGGCCTTCTGCTGGTCAGTGGACTAAGCTACGATCAAAATGGTGAATATCGTATTGTTGGTAGTAACCTTGAGGTCGGCGAAGGAAGGCCGCTGGCTGGGGTCGGCGTGCCAGCAGGCGTGCATGGCGCGGTACAGCTGCGGCTTGCAGTGCGGCGGTCGCTCCAGCCGGTAGCCCTCCGTCACAGCGGTCAGCACCTCCCGGCCGGACATCGCCGCGTACGGCGTTGAACCTGGAATCAGGTATGCTAATAATCAGAAACTGTTCAATTAAAAATAAAATATTCTGCCCTGTAAATGTAAAATGTTAAAAGTGGTAGTGGACTGACTCGTCCCATAAGAAAATTTTAATATGTAGATAGTTTGATAAATATAATTGATAGCTATAGATAACTATGGGTCTTCTCGAAAAGGAATTTATTCCTTTAGGAAGCAACTAGAATCATGAAAAATAATAGCACCAACTGTGACCTTAATGGACTTTAATATGATCTTGAAATTAAACGCTTTTAACAAATTTTATATAATATATTTTAGTCATAATTACGAAAATCAAGAAATCATTTCATATGATCTTCTAATGTCGCATTTTAATGAGATCAGCTAAGAAGAGTTCAGTGCAAGGCTTCCGAAGACGATGTCGAGAATAGAGCGAAGTGGAGGAGAAAAGTAAGTAAGGCTGACCCCACCACCATGTGGGATTCATAGTCGGGAAGAGAGAGAGCTAAGAAGAGTTCCAATCTACTCTACTCTATGCATCCAAATGAAATTATAATAATGGTTACAACCCTGGTTATAAATATAAGATTTTAACATAATTGACCAATACTTGCCAAATTATAGGCATCAAAAATTCCATTAAAAAGGGAGCTCTGGAAATCTGATCGCAGATTTAGGATCACGAGCCCAGAGGTCTGATCTGACTTCCCATTCAAGCGAACCCAGGGGAGGCAATTCCTGGGTTGTCTTGCCGCAATGTGCTAGGGAAGAACCGTTTCGTTTATAATGTGATCCTGTTGCCCTCCGATTGGCAAACTTCAACAAAGCCTGGTATTTTTAGAAGATATCCAACTCCTATTACCAAAAAAAGAGACGAAATTCGAGGTCAGTATTATTTAAATTGTTTATTTTTTATTGTTGTTTAAGTTTAGTAATATGTTTGCCTTTGACTACCACCTCACCTGATGTTAAGCGATGTTGCGGTCTACGATGGAACACGCTTGCATAGAAGAAACTTATTCACTCGTGACTTGTAGACATCCAGATTGACAAACAACAAAAATAATTCCTTGTTCTTCTTTCCTGTTCCTTTGTGATTGTTTTGACAATTCCCAGAGTTCATCCATATTTATTATCAGCCTATCATGTTCCTGGTGACTGCTGGGACAAAGGCCTTTCCTCAGAGAGAAAGAGAGAGAGAGAGAGGATAAGCCCTAACCCACCATGCTGTCCCAGTGCATTAAGTGAATGTCATATGTCTTTGAACGTTTGAGGTTCGATTTTGAGAAATGGCATCGAAAACAGCACATAGTTTGTATAAATAGGGCCAACGACCGAACCAGTTGCCGTCAGATTGTGAAGCGCCCATGTTACCGCTTAGCCATCATCGATCAATTTCTTGACCATCATACAAATTTCCTGCAAAGATATTAAAAATGTAGTTACCGAGGGTAACAATCTCCCACAGCAGTATCCCGAACGCCCACACATCGCTGTGATGGCTGTACACATTGTAGAGCAGAGCTTCGGGCGCCATCCACCGCACGGGCAGCGCCCCGCGCGGTGCTCGCGCCGCTGCGCCCGCGCACCGAGACATGCCAAAGTCAGCGATCTTGCAGAGCTTGTTGTGGTCGACGAGGATGTTGCGCGCTGCCAGGTCGCGGTGGACGATCTGGAAGGAGATGCATTATATGATAAAATTTCAATCTTATATAAATAAATAAATTGTGCTGTTCGTTGGTAATTGCATCACTTGAGAACGGCTGGAACAATTCAGCTATTTTTTTTTATTTGAACGTTTTATATGTTTTATACGAGTACAGTTTTGAGAGATATTTTTTTTAAGTTGCATGAAAAATTTTTAAAAATGGTAAAACTGAAAGTGCTTTTTATTGTAAGGGATTTTTGAATTAACCATAACCAACACAAATTTATTAAAATTTGAACAGTACTACTTCATCATTCGATTCATTTAGTATTTAAATTCACTCATTATAATTTTCAGACTCGCCCAGTTTAGTTTATTAAAATTTTCTAATTGTTCATGCATTTTTTAAATAAAAATTTCGAAAAGCATTTTTTTCACATCACACATCATCAGCCAATTAACGTCCACTGTTGGACAAGGCCTCCCTCATAGAAAAGGGTGTCCCCACGCTTGGCAGGCGGCTTGGGGATCGCAGTACGTTCACCGTGTACTATTTTAATTATTTATTTAGTAAATTTCGAAAAGCATTTTTTTATTAATGTACACTTATTTAGATAGATCTAAATAACTTTAAATACATAAAATTTCGGCTCAATACTTAGAATTTAGCTGGTGGCAGCTTACCAGGCAATTTTTTAGTTCGCAAGATATAATCGGCGCAATTAAAAGATCTTAGATCATATGAACTTAGACTGTGACATTAGTATTTTATTTTCGACTTTTTTTTTAATCTGTATGTCATTTTTATTATAGTTATGATTCTAAAAACTTACTATTCCAATTTTTGTACGAGCATATTGCCATCGCTCTGCACATATTTAGTACGCTTGATATAGAACTAATTTGATATTTTAACATCTTTTGTACATGGAAATGTATGCAAATAAAACTTTTTTTTAAGAAAAAGACTGTCTCGACGTGTAGTACCTTTTTTTCTTGTTGAGCACACCAAGTTTCTTAAAGGCGAGCTTGGCTTTACGCAATGTGACCGCGTAACTGTACATTCCAAGAAATGTCTTTATCTTGAAAAGCAATATATATTAAAATATCAACAAGTAATACTTACTCCTTTAGAAGCGATATAGTCCATGCCCCTCGCCACGCAGTAAGCGAAGACAGTGAGATCCCTCGATGTGAGAGCTCCGCTGCCGCTGAACCGGTCGGGCCTGGAGCGCCGTTCACGAAGGTAGGTGAGTAGTTTGCCACACATCACATACTCCATTATTAGGAGATATGGTTCTGAAAATGTAGCAAACAAAATAATAAATTTCTGAAAAAAAACAGACTTTGCGGGAAGTAGGTGGGAAATTCAATAAACGGTATACATACCCTAATGTTTACTCTTCGAGGTGGACGCGGAATCTCACCGCAGCCGCGTCTGGCTTTGCACTCAACATGAGACGAGCATTCACCATGATAAAGACCGCGGAATGCGGTTGAAACTATAGTCGGAGTAACCGGCCTAATCTAATGTGAGTGATTCCCGTGTAATATAAATAAAACATATACATATTATCATTATAACATCGCTCAGCTGGAAATCAAACCTGACCTATAGCATCCACTGCCATTCCAAATGGTCCAGTGTTTGCTTGGGAGCCACTTCTTTCCTGGATTATTGACGACTGGTATGGCTCCGTGATAGCATATCTGCCTCATGAACCTGAGCCTAATGATTCGGAAAACCCAGGCTCGATAGTCGGGCAGATGTTTGAATGATGGATTTAAATATCTGCTCTGGATCTGGCTGTTAGTTATCTGTTTTTGTGTGTTCCATGGAATTTATGACACAAGGAATCCTAGTGAAGAGCTAAAAAAATCACAGTAGTTTCAAACACTGTGGTGCTTTGTGAGATTTTTTGGCAAAAGCAAATGAAATCAAGATTAATTAATATGATACCTTGTTCAGTACAGCAAGCAAGCAACGTCACCACATTAGGATGAGTACCGATCTTCTGCATAATATAGATTTCGTGAAGAAGTTCCTGCTTTTCCTTCTGTGAAGCTGTCTCTTTGATGCTCTTCACTGCCACCAGTCGAGTCAGTCCATCGTGCCCATTCAGATCATCTGCCTCCGCTTTCCAAACCTGAAATAACATTAAAAATCTTATATTACTATGTTGTGTTCAGAGATTTGCCAGTAGCAAAACAATACTAACCTGGCCAAAGTTTCCTTGTCCCAATAATGTCTGTAGCCTCAATTTATTCCTCGGGAATTCCCATTTCTGGTCTGGCTTTGCCGGCGTTGGCAGCGGAGGCCGAGCCACTGGGGTTATCGTATTCTCTTTTTTTATATCTCCCCCATCATCAAAATACCCTTCATATTCCGCGTCTATCTCTTTGGTTTTCTTATTCATAATACTTCTTAAAACGAATACTATAATTGCTGCCACAGGTAAAAACCCTAACCCGGCTAAAACGTACGAAGCTGTGTATGTCTTCTCGGCTTCGATAACAACTTCTTCATTAGATGCTGGCCCTTCTTTTTCGAGTGTTACATTTATTTTATGCATTGTAGTATTATATGGAACAAACAAAGGTCTTGAACTTGATTTAGTGGATGTTCTAGAAGTAACTACAAACGTATTAAGAGCAACTTCTGTAGTTTCTATACTCGGTCCTGTTGTGAAATTTGGTACAGGCGATGAAGCAGAATTAATCAGAGGAGCTATCGGTACTGTCGGTACTGGAGTGGTAGTAGTGGTGGTAGTTGTTGTAGTTGGTCGTCTTCGCTTGACCGGAGTGTTAGGTTTCACTGTAACGTTAGCTGGAGTAAAATTATTTTCATTTTGTCGAAACGGATTTGGTCTGTCAGCGCTCAATACTGTTTCGTTCTTTAGTCTTTTGGGTGTTTTGTGTGGATCACTGGATAATGCGCTTATAACCGGACTGCCTGCAAGACTGCTCTCAGTTGTCGTAGTTCTAATTCTAATTCTGTGTCTAGTAAATGTCCTTGGTGATGACGATGGTAATGCCAAAGTAGTTGATGGTACTGGACTAGCAGTTGTTGTTTCTGTTTGATTTAAAATCACTGCTTTTGTGGTAGTTTCAGTTTTCACTTCAGGAACTGTTGTTACGGTCACATTTTCTCCTGCATCTTTGACTACTGTGTCGGTTTTATTTTGACTTTTCATTGAAGACGTTATGGAAACAGATGTCACAACTGCAGTATAGACTGTTGAAGCTTTTTCTGTTGTGGTAGTATTTACTGCAACTGTAGGAATCACTGTGTCAGTAAGAGAAGCGGTTATTCTTGCTGGTTTTCGTCTCATATTAAAATTGCTTCGTGTATAGTTTCGAGGAGCTGCAGTCGAAAGTGTTCGATTTGAATAATCTCTTGTTGTATTATTGACAGCAAAATTAGTAGCGTCTTTGTTTATAATCGTACTGTTCGTTCGGTTACCTTCTTTAGTAGTATTAGTTGAACTTGGTGTGACATTAGTAACGATGGGCTCGGTGACGTTGAGCTGCGCGATGTTTAGTGGTTTAGTAGTGCCAGGTGTAGTGCTAGGATACTTCCTGTAAGCGTTGACTAACCCTACGTGTCTGGCTGGCGCGGGGCCTTTTACTGTATTTCTTATTTTATTTTTCTCTATAATATTTTTAACGACAGACACATCCATGTCTTCATTAATTTCTTCTTCATCGGTACTTGTGTTTTTATATTTTTCTGTAGCAGAGTATCGAGAATTAAATTTTCTTTTATCTAGAGGAGCTGCAATGTAGTTCACAGATTTCGTCGAAGCTGAAAGTGATGGTGAGTTAGTTAAATTATCGTTAAAAATCTGACCACCAATTTTCTGACCAAAATATATGAAAGGTGCCATATCATCCACTGGTAGTTCAGTTTCCAACGGCCGGAAATGATTATAAATTTCTTGAGACATAAATTGAGTGGTGTTGTCTTTTAATCTCTCATTTTCAATTTTACTGTTAATGTCGGTGCTATTTGCTATTGTATTTATTTCAGGTTTGTCTTCTTCTTCTGGTTTTGGTGTAGTATTAGTTACTTCTTTAGTCACATTACTGATTAAAGCTGTTATTTCAATTTGGGTTGTACTTTCTTTAACATCGATACTTGCAGTTGCGGTCACATTAACATTCGGGGGTTGGGTCACATTCTCTGTATCCGAATAATTCAGTAAATATAAACCGTGATTAGATTCATCCACTTGGAACTCTTCATCTGGATCTAATTCTATTTCTTTGTCTAATCCTTCTAGTTTTTCAGGTGGGACGTATATTATAGTAGGTTCTGTGCCTAATTCAGGAACAGTCACTGTTTTATTTAATTTTCTATTATTTACAAATCCTGCTCTACTTCTAACGTCTGGTGATAATTTGGGAATGAATAGATGCCTTATTTCGTGAGGTTTGATTTCTTGACGTATTTCCTTCGTGCCATCGGACGTTATGAGTTTAAGGGTAGGTGTTGAGTCGCTGCTCGAGTTGTCCAGTGTTAACCTCTTTACTATGGAGCTGTTCGAGTCTCTTATTTCTAGATGGGCGAATGTAGTGTTTGATCTGAAATGGAGAAATAAAACTCACATTAGGCTCTAATGAAATAAAATTGTTTCGACATCTCATTCACATGTTTCCAGTTAACTCTCTTGAGATTTTTGCTCAATAACTCATATTTCTCAGTAACATAATTTTTCCTATTGCTACGTTAAATTTCTTAACTGCAGGTGTATAAACAAAAGCATAATGGTCTAGTCGACATTGCAGTGTTCCCAGCGCATAGTGCGTGGCCCTTCACTTCTAGGAGAGAGGAAATAAAAACAGGTGTACCTATACTTGATATAGTTTGAAATTTATGTCAGACTTCATTGCCAATCAAAAGCGTAACAGAACCTTGATCCTGTTAAGTACATAAAACTATTTTAACTTATACTAGCGACCTGAGCCGGCTTCCACGGGAGTATCTTTTATTATATATATAAACCTTTCGTGAAACATTATCTAACTGATGGTGAAAACCGCATTAAAATCCGTTGCGTGGTTTAGGAGGAGTTAGCGGATATAATTATACAGACAGACGCGGAAAGTGACTTTATTTTATACTATGTGAAGATTTACAATAAATTGGGCAAAAAAGTTATTAAGATGGATTCTACATTGTCTCAGAATAAAGTATATATACAAATTGTTGCTCAATGTTTGATCTCTCATACTTATACTGTCTTTCTAAATCAAGGCTAAATGGCAATTCAAAAACACTGAGTATTCAGGCGGTCCAAAAGCTTCCAACAGGGTCTAACCTCTATAGACTCAAGTTAGTACACAAAAGGTAGTTTTCTGTAGGTACTAATAATACGAGTGCGAAGTTCTTCGCCAGCCGCCCGAGAAGAAGCTCGCCGCATCGCCGCGAGCAACGACAATAACTGCAAGTCTCATTTTGCGTTCATGCTACATGATGTGATCTCTGTATGTTCATGTATTGGCCTTTTCTGGGCTAACCTGTTGCAATCCTGTTGGTGTGCCTCGACAGCTCCCAAGAAGCAGCTCGTCCTATTGCCGCGAGTAGCAACAATACTCGTAACTGTAAGTCTTATATCGTGTTCTCGCTGTATTGTGTTGTCTCTGTATACTCACGAATTTGCCTTTTGTGCTGAAGAAGTAATCATGTTGATGTGCCTCGACAGCCACCCGAGGAGCAGCTCGTCATATTGGCGCGACCAGTGACAGTAACTGTAAGTCTTATATCGTGTTCTCGCTGTATTGTGTTGTCTCTGTATACTCACGAATTTGCCTTTTGTGCTGAAGAAGTAATCATGTTGATGTGCCTCGACAGCCACCCGAGGAGCAGCTCGTCATATTGGCGCGACCAGTGACAGTAACTGTAAGTCTTATATCGTGTTCTCGCTGTATTGTGTTGTCTTTGTATACTCACGAATTTGCCTTTTGTGCTGAAGAAGTAATCATGTTGATGTGCCTCGACAGCCACCCGAGAAGCAGCTCGTCATATTGGCGCGACCAGTGACAGTAACTGTGAGTCTTATATCGCGTTCTCGCTACATTGTATGTTCTCTGTATACTCACGTATTGGTCTTCTGTGCTAAAGAAGCGATCGTGTTGATGTGCGTTGCCAGCCGTCCGTTGAGTAGCTGTCGCCGCCGAGCCGCGAGTAGTGACAGGAGCTGTGAGTCCCGCGTCGCGTTGGCGCTACTTTGCGTGCTCGTCCGTCGTGCAGACCCTGTAATGGAACACAAAATTGGTGGTTACATTGTGAAAATAACTAAATAGGACTAATAATCAAGGAGGGCTACTGGCAGAACGGATAGGCATTCCATCAAGATAAAATGCACTCTGTGATATCACAGCGTAGTTTAAGACAAAATGCAAAAAGATATACCTACATGTTACTTTGTATACATTTACACAGATAGGCAGATGCGTGGTGTACTGTACGACATCTAACTTTTAGATGGTGATGATTATTTTTTGAATTTACCAATACCTAATTGTCCTCGAATCTACCTACGTCGGTTTTCTTTAATTAGTAGCCTGATAGTAGCCACATTTTCCACAGTGATCGCAGTTGACGGCCTACAAGCACGACTAGCCAGACAAACAGATATTGTCTGTCTATGAGAATAGGCAATTTTATTGACTTTTTTTTTAATAAGTGTTAGTGCCTTTAACTTTTAACCAAACAAATAAAATATACAAGCTAACACTAAAACTATATAGTATTTAGTAATCTGTATTTTTAGTTAAGGCCACTATTTTTGTTAATGTAATTCCTTTCCGTGCACTAAGCGATAAGGCCGCCTGTTAAAAGCCTAGATAATTACTTATTTTATAATGTTATCCTTGTTTTTGTGGTTTTTAATAAAGAGTTATTGTATTATATTGTATATAAACAGTTAGAATGCCCATAGACTGTTGAAGGTCTAAAGACAATCCAAATGATCAAGCCCACTATCAGTTGGCAGCGTACCTAGCAAGCTGGTGGCATTACCACGCTGAATGGCGATGCTTATGCATTGACCTTTCTTCGTCTGTGGTTTTGTAAAATCTTCACATGTATGTTTTTTTATCGCGAATAAGTCCATCTTTGACCTCCAACTCGCCTGTAGGTAACCGACGATGTGGTCCAAGATGAAGCAAACAGACTTAGAAGATCTATTCACTCGTCTTGTCTCGTCCACGTTTCATCAACGCAATCTATCGTATATTAACGTTTTTTTTTTATTTCCCTATGGAGAACCTTCCATTGAGCGGGAGCATTTTAATAGATATTCCTTTTAATAATATGACATTCAATTTCAAACAATGTTATTACAGCTGTCAGAGCTAAAAAAATAGACCGAGTATAAAACAATGCTCGAAAGCCCCGTTAGCTCAATTGGTAGTATAACTGCCTTCTGCGCTTGGGGGCGTAGGTTCGATTCCCACCTAGGACTCACATTTGTGTGATGAACATTTGTCTTTGTTCTATACATGGGTGTTAATATCTATTTAAGTATGTATTTAAAAATATATATGTATATACTGACTGATATACAGTCTCTGGCAACCATATTACAAGCTTTGCTTAGTTTGGGGTCAGATGTCCATGTGTGCAATAATGTCTCAGATATTATTATTATTTTTATTTATGCTTGTCTAAAAATATTTACGCATCGTTTGATTACGACGTCCATCATGTGTCGACATGCCGACGATGATGTTCAACTATATAGAAACAATTACCGAGTGCCCAAGACCGCACCTTAGATGAACCGTCACGTCTGCCGAGATGTATACTGGAACAGTAACTAAGCTTTCCCCCACAGTAAAGATTTTTTTTTTGTTTAAATTAGAACGGCTGTCAAGGCATTTTTGTAAGAAATTTGTTGTAGCCATTTGCACCCATAGCAACTGTGTCGTGGAGTTCGACGCATTGACATAAATAAGAATGTTCAATCAAGTATCTGTCACAATACCTGGCGATAGTTTCCTTCTCATTTCCGTTCTATTTACTTCTCTTTTCTGTGCTTTACCCGATATGTAGGTACCTATTATACTCATTACTAACTGTTACCAATGACAGACAGACAAGCAGAATCAATGTTGAAGTATTTTTAAAGTAATTTTTTCGTTGATTTTATCATTGATTATGGGTTGAGTACAATTATTTTTATTAAACTGAGGAACTCACACAACGGGCAATGGAGAGAGCTATGCTTGGAGTTTCTTTGCGCGATAGAATCTGGAACGTGGATATTCGCCAAAGAACCAGGGTCATCGACATATGAGTAGCTATTAAAATTTGCAAGTTGAAGTGGGAATGGACAGGCCACATCATTCGAAGAACCGATAACCGATAAGAGAAGAAAGGTTCTTGAGTGGAGACCACGAACCGGAAGACACAGCGTAGGTAGGCCTCCCACTACATGGACCGACAACATTTTGAGAGTCGCGGGCATCCAGTGGATGCAGATGGCAGGATGTTGTTCAGTGTAGATGTTAAAGGGGGACTATTTTCAGCAGTGGAGGTCTTCTGGCTGATGATGATGATGATGAGTAATGACCTCCTTTCAGCTTAGTATAGTGTATATGCGTAACCCTGTATAACAAGTAAACTACATCAGTGCGTCGTATCTCCGATACTGTATCAATGAATACGTTGACTGCCACTTACGGTCCGTAAGCGATGGATCGCATGTAACGACAATAGATTTAATTGCTGGCAATCAAGTAGCGATCTGATGACACAGCCTTAACCCATAAACTCACAGGCTACAGAATATCAGTATAACAACTTGAGATAAATTAGTTTAAATTCGTTCACCACAATTGAAGTATAACCACCTTTCAATCTTTTCTCAGATTTTGTACTTGAGGGTTTTAGATAGCCAAGTTAATCTTTAAAAGTGCTTTTCACCACCATGCTATGGTTTTTTTTTCATCAGAATATTAAAACCCAGGGTTTTGAACTGTTGAAGTTCGAAATTCTGAGTCACGTTGAGCTGTTATGGGCAAGCGTGAAAAGAATCATTAAAAAATAAGTTCAGGCGTATTTTCTTTTTCATAAACGTACGTCTGTTCTTTATTTTATTTGCTGTATTCTTATGTGACAATTGTTATTTTGTAAGTTCATCACAATTACATTCATCAAATTTGATCTAAGGTAAATGTTTAAGCATTACCGTGCAGCGTATTTTGTTACAAGAAAAAGACAACACTGGCAGTAAAACAATTTTATCACTCTATGTATTTGTTTGACGTAAACCGTAGACATAAATATAGTAATAAAAAAAAAAGATTCTGTCAAAATATACTTGACCTCCAATTACTGGACTCATACATATTAACAATCTTCTAAATTAAACCACTTCACCTACTCTGTTCTAATTATACTGTCAGTCATATCAAAAACAATAGCAGTAATCCCACTCGCCACGCGCAGCCTTGAGAGAGCTGCACGGGAGAAAGCCGATGACACTCGTAACTGCTGTTAGCCAACGTGGAATTACTAATGAGCAACACTGGTGTGGATATACTGTGCCGACATTTTGATAGTTTTATACAAGTTCTAATTAAATCCATCAATTTTTATGGGACCATTCGCCCCGAACTCAGACCTCACGACCCTCTTCCCTATATATCTGCAATCCATCATTGAACATAAAAATGTTTTTAGAATGAACTACTTGTCTACAAAATTTCGTAACGATACACTCAACGATAACATAAAAGTTATACAAAGTTAGGAATTAGAAATGCTTTGCTTGTATAGGTTTTCCCCGGTAGTTACAATCTGGGGCGCTAGTAGTTTTTAGGGTTCCGTACCCAAAGGGTAAAACGGGACTCTATTACTAAGGTTCCGCTGTCCGTCCGTCTGTCTGTCACCAGGCTGTATCTCATGAACCGTTACAGTTAGACAGTTGAAATTTTCACAGATGATGTATTTCCGTTGCCGCTATAATAACAAATACGAAAAAAATAGAACAAAATAAATATTTAAGGGGGCTACCATACGTGACGTACCATACCATACCAATACAACAAACGTGATTTTTTTTGTTCGTTTATGCTTGATATTGATAACGGCAAGAGATACGCTTTAAATATTCAGAGAATATTTAGTTATATATTGACTTTAAAAATAAATAATTAAATTAAAATAAAATTAATATAAGTAAATAAAATAAATGTATATTAGTATAAAATTTATATTAATTTAAGAGGGGCTCCCATACAAAAAACGTGTTTTTTTTGCCGTTTTTAAGGAAAATGGTACGGAACCCTTCGTGCGCGAGTCCGACTCGCACATGGCCAGTTATTTTTTCTATCGTTGACCACATTATCGCTTATGGCAGCTAAGCGCAGGCATATCTCTCAATAAAATAAACTAGTTTATCTATTTTAAATTGAGTAACAAACAAACATAATTTAGCCAATTTTTACATAACATGAACTGGTATTATGTTGTTTCAATAAATGATATGTGTTGCACGCAACATCTATATTATGCCGATATGATGCAAAGAATGCCGGCGCGGCGTTATGGCCAAAACAAATTGCCCCAAATACCTACAACTTGCAGAATTTTAATTGGCAAAGAAAGCTGCTTTTTACGCGTCATGTTTTATTGGGGTTATAAAAGTCATCCAATTCATTAAAAAATATAGATAGAGCTGTTGCTCTATCTTGTGTCTGTTGATTGGTGTAACTTTACACGGCATAAGGGAGAGAATACTTGAGATGGGATAGAATACTTAGTTTTTGTCCGAGGAAAAATGTACAGTTTTTATATGAATGTGTGAAATAGTGGGACACTGCTATATTTATTTTAAAAAACATTAAAATTATGCATACATTTTATTCGTATGTTCTGTGATCATTATAGTTTCTCTCGCGTGTTATTTAGCTGCTTACATAAATATCAAAATCATACTCTCGAAAATATTTAGTAACCTTGAGTTATGTCAAAAAAATACCTTTACCCATCCACATAATTAAACGTTCCCGCCTACCAACGTTAGTGATTATAAAGAGAGGAAAAAACATAAATTCTGTGAACTACTCGACAATTGACGATCGTTTTGGCTGTAGTGCTACAGACCTGTTGCACACAAAACAGACGCGTTGTATCAACAGGTCCGGGGTTCGATTCCGGCCGGACAGATGTTACAATAATGAATTTATAACTGCCATGGGTCTAGATGTAGCTGCTCTGGATCAATTTTCACGACTTTCCCGACAAATTGAATCCTAGCTATGTGTGTGAAGCGTTATATTTTTATTATATAAACAATATAACAGCGAAAATACTCAACAAAAACACGATAAACAGAAAATAAAGAAGATACGATGTTTCAGTGTTCGATGCGCCGAAAAATTTCAGTGCTTATACCTCTAGGTGTTCAGATGTATTGTGTACTTGTAACAACACATTATTAAGTTACTTACTTACTAACTTACTATACTTGAGTACCGACATTAGATAGACATGTGGCCAGTGCCGTAACTAGCTTTTTATGCGCCCTGTGCGAGCTACTATAACTGCGCCCTTGAAAACAAAAGTTGGTCCTGGTGTGTTCATTTCTGCGCCCCTCCAGAGTCTGCGCCCTGTGCCTGGGCACCGCTGGCACAGCCCTATTTACGGCACTGCATGTGGCAAAATACCTCGACCCACATTAGTGTTTATCTCGTTACTCTATAAGTCAACCTTATATTTTTAACACAACTAAATAATTAGCAATGCTATTTCTCATTATTTTAAGAGTGATATGCCATATCCATTCATCAAAGTACAATTTGAACCCATTTAATTCAAAGGTGGACTATAATTTCTATTGTGATAATTTAATAACAACCTCTAGACGGGGCTTAGCGCCCGATTACTTGATAATAACCCTAGCACCAATTAATAATTGTTAATGCACGTACGAATAATTAATTAAAAATAATAATTACAGTTGTCGCTTTGATACATTTGTGCCAAGGATCATTTCCACTGATAGTTTTGAAATGTCTTTGTTTTAACTTTGAATAGAAATTTTACACAAAGAAATAGACTGAACCTTTGTTTAACACTTTTAAACACCGTGAAGCGATTAAAACTGGAATTTTTAATTAAAGACACTATTAACACACAGTACAGATATTTCTTCAATGACTGGTTTAACTGTAAAAATAGACGACCTGTAAAAAGCTATTCGTTAAGTAACTTTGATTCTTCGCCAATTTAGCAACATTTAATTAATATGGCAATAGAAGCGATACATTTTTTCAGCTCATATTTCACTAAGTTTAGAAGTGTTTTTTTTTTTCTGTAACTTTATAACGCCAATAAGTTTAAGTTTGACCGAGTTCAACCTTGATTCAACCCAAGAGCATAAGAGCATAAGGTCAACTTTAAGTTACTTAACATATATCGGAGAATATAGGAAACAAAAAAAATATAAGAAATTTAAAATAAGCGGGAGCTATTGGCAAGTAATGCCAATACAAATTCAAACCTAGATACGCTACCGAATCTACGTAGAGTCACAGATTAATTATTAGTCATGATAGAGTATGCCCCAAATAACTTTATATAAATGGTAAAGTACTCTATAAGCCGTTGGTTCAAGATGTTGCAACGTCAGTACCAGAGCCTGCGTTCATCGTAGACTGCAGTAAAAGGGCCGAAGGCTGGGAAAATTCAGGGTTTCGCAACTGTAGCTATTGACTGATAAATGATACAAGCTCTTGTTGTATGCATCTTTGCTAATCCTTATTTCTACAGGTATCCATGTTTTTTACAGTATTTTGTATATATGATGAAATAATTTTATTTTACAGAATATTGTTGATTTCGCATTGGTTGCTTGTAAAGCTTGAATGCCAGCATGCTGGGTACGCTGCCAACCAGTGGTCTTGAGCATTTGGGTTGTCTTTAGCCCTTCTACGGTCTATGGACGGTCTAAGTGTTAAGTTAGCTTGTATTTTGTTTAATTAATAAAGGTACTTACTTGCCAGTAAAAAATTGAGAAACCCAACTATTTAGCTAATTAGATGCGATTTAAACGTTATAACGACATACGTATAAAATACTTGTAAGTTAACAGGAGTGCGTCTAGCTTGTGCAGGTAACCTGCGCAACTTGAGGAGGATGCATTGTACAGAGAAATTGAATATTCGGGACATTTTTGCACACACTGTCATCTGACTCCAAACTAAGCAAAGCTTGTAATATGGCTGCCAGAGACTGATATACGTACATATATATTTTTACATACATACTTAAATAGATATTAATACCCAGACATAGAACAAACACAAATGTTCATCACATAAATATTTGCTCTAGGTGGGAAGCGAACCCACGCCCCCAAGCGCAGAAGGTATGTTCACTACCAACTGAGCCACCGGGGCTGTTGAATTACATAGAACGTGCATCCTGCTTTCGCACGCACGTCTTTGTTTGAAGTTGTACAGGTTATAGCGCTTGTTTGAAGTGTTTGAAGTTGTAGCGCTTTAAGAAGTAAGGATAACGTATCCGAGCATTCACCTAAGTATTGTTACCTAGTATCAATTATATTTCATAGAAACTCCCACACTACACCTATTTTGTTAGTAATTCTAATTATTGTAACATTTTTGATAAGAACAAATTGCAATCTCCAAGAATCCAGGTTAATTAATATATTTCAATCTCATAAAACAGTTATTTGGCAAACCGGCGTGATATTTATCTCTGTATATGTACAGTAGACAATGCGTAATTCTGCAACGATATATACTCACATGTTTTTGCTAAATAGTAAAGCATGGAGTAAGCTAAAGCCACTGTGGGAACTAGTGGTCCAAAAACACATCAGACGTGGTCGAAAACAGAAAACTAACTAGTCTTTCGCGTCGATCTAAGACCTCTATATCTCCGCAACAACTTAACCAATTTTGCTCATATTCAAATTTAATAATTATATTGAAATTAACTAGTTGTCTACAAAATTTCATGAAGATTATATTAACGAAACGCAAATGATCGTCGAATAAACATACAAACATACATAGAAACGCTGATTTGTCCCATTTAGAATCTGAGACTTCTTCACGCGGTCAGTACAATATTTCCTTGTAATCGAAAATTTTAAAATATATTCAATATGCAGATATCAACTCGTTACAATTTTAGTATAATAATTTAAGTTATGTTACTTGGAAAATAAACAGCTGATAACGAACATAGTAGATAGGACACACAAAAAGGTCAAAAAGAAGTTTTCACTAATACAAACTTGAAGATAGATAGATATCACACTAATATTATAAATGCGAAAGTAACTCTGTCCGTCTGTCTGTTTTCTACATAATCACGGCTAAACGGCTTAACCGATCTCGATAAAATTTTGCGAGGTAATTTTATGTGTCAAGGGGACGGACATAGTAGAAGTCGCGGCTACAGCTAGTATGTATATAGATGTTTAATCCAGTTCTATTGTCTTTTAATGAACATAAATTATCTCTCTCTTAGACAATTTATGTCTAAAATAAGACTCCTGCTTACTATGTATAATTTTGAAAAACTGTTGAAGAAAATAAATTTATTATTATCAATAAATACTTACTATAAATCAACTTTTAAATTCCTAACTACGCTCTATCTAGAAATATGTATTGAGACCAGCAGCTGCAGTCGTTTCTTTAGAATTTATAGCTCAAAATATAAATCAGTCAGAGAAATATGTGAGCAAACATAAATCTATTGAAAAATGATGTGAATAAGCATTATTAAGTGAAGATTTATATGAACAAGCCTGAACTTAAGGTTGAAGGTAAGTACGCACTAGAATAAATTGTGCGACTCAACACGATGCCAAAAAATGTGTTTGCATTTCTATAATAAAGGCAGTCGATGCTTTTATTTACACTACATGTGATATTAACTATAAAGTAAATCATTCAGAAACGTGACAAGAAACTCAGCAACGAATGCCTAGTTCTGACTAAGCTTCTTCATTGGTGCAAATTTATTAGTAGGTTTTTATCGGATACAATTCGGATAGTGTGCAGTGCATCGGATCTGTGTAATCTAATTCCATCCAGCCCATTTTTCTATTGGATGGCCAGGGCAGGCACGAAAAAGTCAAATGAAATGGCCGTTGCACGGTTAATAATCCAAAAACCTAGGACAAAGCGCTCTAATTCCACTTTTATTTTATTGTATGACCTGCTAGACTGTGGAATGCGCTGCCTGAATGAGTGTTCCCCGATGCTACTAATCTGGGTGTCTTCAAGCAAGCGTTGCAAGCGAATCTGTGTCTTTTAGTCAAGCGTAGATGATCATGCCAGATGCCACATCAGGCGAAGTTTCAAATCGCGAAATTTGAAAATTACTATCAGGCGAAGTAGCGGTCAACCGCAAGCCTATTAATAATCAAAAACTGATGATAATTATGTTGATAAGAGCATGTGAAGAGGGCTGAACATCGAGGTGAGGATAGTGAATCATAACCCAGTTGCGTTTGGTAGCCGATTTTTAACCGACTACAATAAAGGAGGGGTTCTCAAATCAGTTATTTTATATGTTTGTAACCTCAGAACTCCGTCTTTTATGAACCGATTTGGAAAAAATATATATTTGAAAGCATATACTTTCATATTGGTTCCATGGAAATATAATCAAAATCGATTTAATAGTTGGGCTTTAAATTCAAAATAACTTTTTTTGGTGTTACATGTATCCATAGGCGACGGTGACTGCTTACCATCAGGCAGCCCGTCTGCTTGTTTGCCACCTATGTCATTTTTTAAAAAAAAAAATTTTTATATAAATTATTTTATTCTCTTACACGCAAAACTAGCGATCGATATGTAAAAATGAAAGAAACAAACATTAACTAAAATAGTGATAAGAGAAAGAGGATGCTATCCAAGGCAATTTGTAACCAACACAGCCAGCACTATTCATAAGTATTATCGTGTCGTGATACTTTGCAGTAGGACCTGTCAGTTGTACTTTTATTCATTGTGCCGCATCCTCTTCAATAGATGTCGTCAAGATGAATCACGGCGTACTACAACCATCATCGCAGCAGACGTGAGTCGCATTTCGCAGCATTCGCTGGCCAGGTGGTCAGCCAAGCGGATTGGTAGTGATGGGGCTGACAATGACGACTTGTAAGGCCGCTGGGAATGTAATTAGACAAGTACTTTATCGTAAAAATGGGCTGCCAAAATTGTTGAAGTATACTAAGCCAGCAAGTATACTTACTACATATTGTACGTTTTTTTTTTTCTCAATAAGTCCTCGTTTGACCTCCAACTCGCCTGTAGTTAAGCGACGATGTGGTCGAAGATGAAGAATGCAGACTTAGAAGATACCACAGTTATATGATTATTTACAGGATATTTACCGTGATATGGTTGTAGAAGGAGCTCCCGATATCATATCACATCACCCGATCATCATCCGGATATTATATCGATATCATATCGATATGTCTTCCCGCCGAAATATCAGGAGCTCCTTCCACAACCTTACCACGGTAAATATCCCGTAAATAATCATATAACTGTAGTGAACAACCGTGATAGTTTAAAACAGTGTTTTAGAAGATACCTATTGAGTTTTGCCTTGAAAAGGCCCAGATTAATCTCTCAGGAAACAAGGAAGTCGGCAGGTTGTTCCAATCCTAGACCGTACGGATTAGAAACGTAGAATCGGAACGTTTGGTACGTATCCAAGGAAAGCCCACAATGTATGGGTGGTAATGGGCCGTTTTCTTACTTGTCCTGTAGTAGAAAGGGGATGGTAGGATAAGGTCGTGTAGCTCCGATGCACATTCTCCAAAATGAAGTTGAAATACCTTCCATGTTTTTTTTTGTTTCCATATAATATTCCATAATGATAATTATATGTAAGGTCTGGTATAAATCTCATTAAACCATGAATTCTCATGGCTACAACCTCAAAAACATTTTTATAATAATTTTACATTTAGCTTTGTTTCAATCTCTCGACTGATGAGAGAGCAAGACAACATTCAATGTAAGGTTATTATAACAATGTTTTTAAGGTTAAGGGTAGGTGGTGGTAGCCACCTGATGCGGTTTTTAACATTTGTATTCTAAAATCGATTTAAAAACAATATATCTTACGATAATACTGACTACTGTGAGAGTTAGTTATCGATAGTCGATAGTGCGTAGCCACGTCACTACCCTGCAGTCTATTCGCGGCGTGCACTGACCGGCAATGGGGTCATCTGTGCACTGTGTCGCAACACTACAGCTGCATGTGTGAGTGCGGCACACTGCTAAACAGCGATAAGCGCGTAATTTTCTAGAAAGTTAACTAGTTAATAATGAGAAGGGCAAAAGGTTAAGTAGTGTAAAGGTTGAATAGAAACTGAAGTGATTGAGTTTTGATTGTCCGTTGAAAGTAACGCAAAACGCACTAGCGTTTCACTCGGCACTATATCTATTATTTTCCCATTTACATACATCCGAATATGATTACATACAAAAAATAACTTTTTTTTATTTATATTTTACAAAATTTCAGCATTTCATACGATTATTTTGCTGTTAATTTTTTTCCGGTCTCAAGTCTTGCAGGGAAGGCGATAGACGAACCTACTCCCGACTGACGAATCTGCAGGAGTTGTTTAGATCCTACAGCTTAAAAAAACACCAAAATCTTCATACTCTACGTTTATTTATTATTTCATCATCATCATCAGCCATAGAACGTCCACTGCTGGACATAGGTCTCTCCCATCGATCTCCAAAAGGGCTGGTTGGAAGCGGCCTGCATCTAGCGTTTCTCTGTGGTCTCTTGTAAGTCTCTGTCCATCTTGTGGGTGGAGGTCGCCGTGGAGGTACCGGCTTAAGAACCCCCCCATCTCTTCCCGTAGGTGCCGTAGAAGTCGGCAAAGGGGCAACATTTGGCATTATCTTCTGGAGATGGGCAGCTGCGTCTACTGAGTAGCAACAATGACAACTAACTGCGCCTGTCAACCCGCCTGCCAAGCGTGACGAGTATAATATTGGCAATCCCACCCACCTAAAATGATTTAATATTTATATTACTTTAATTAAATGACATTCTTCTGCTTAGTGTTTTTCCCGTAGGAGCTGAAATCTGCTTGAAAGAACAGCCAGTTTATTAAGGACCGTATTACAAAATGCAGTCATAAAATTTTAAGTATCTGGATTTACGAGCATTAAACGAAAAAATAAAGCCGTAATTATCAAGACGAATATAAAACAAGTAAACCATGACATTAAAATTGTAATTTTTTGTGTGTTTTTTTGTTTGTTTTGTGTTGTGAAATCCACTCTCAAACTTTCCCTCATTGAGTTTTACGAAAAACCGTTTTGTAAATTGGAGGTAAAATATCAAGCCGTTATTTTCAATAAAAAATACAAATCTATTTATAACAGAGATTAAAGATAAATGATTATTTACGGGATATTTACCGTGGTAAGGTTGTGGTGGTAATTATATTTGATAGATTCAGAACGCCTACAGTCCAGTTTTCGTTGCTTTATTCGTCAAAAATTTAAGAGGACTTTTGAAAAATTGTGTTTTCTATGGATTTTTAACTGAACATTAGTGTAGGTATAATAAAGTAAGTCACCGACAGACAGGAGCCGGTACCGCCGGTCAATGTCCACCGATGCAACGCGAAAGCAGTTGCATAATCAAAATAACTCCAACCGTATTAAACCATAATCATGATTATATTAAATGATACGAACAGCTTCACGTGGTTTTCCTTGCACAGTAATTGTATATTTAATCCTACTTCTACAGTTTAGATTTTCAAAATAGTAATTGATGTCGCTTGAATTTTTTTTTGTATAGGTATCAAACGTTGTCAAACATGACCCAAACTAATTTATTTTTGGTTCAATCAGGCGTTACTTTGCGTCCATTTTCAAAACTGTCTTTGACAAAGTGCACTAAGGAAACGGGTATAGGTAATTTATTAATGTTTAAATTCAATTAAAATACATTTCAATTAATATATATTTTATGTTTCAGAATTTATAATTTTTTGTTTTCAGATTACTTTAATTTACTCTATCATATTTTTTTTGTTATAATTATTATTAAATTTAAATAATATTTCAGAATTAATTAATTTTTGTTTCAGGTTAGGTTAATTTTCAATTTATGTAATTAATATTTTATTTCTGGTTAAGGAAAATTAAACTCAATTAAATTAACTTTATTAACAAATATCTACCAGGAAAATTTATCACAAATGCCTTATTGTATACTTGAAGCGACGTAGAAGCGGAATTATACTAGAAATTCATCAGAAAAACAATTTATTTTTATTTAATAATAGGCTTGCATTTGACCGCCGACTCGCTTGACGTTAAGCGATGATGTGATCTACGATGGAGCACGCTTGCTTAGAATAAACTGATTTGTTGACACCCAGATTGTAACTATCGAGGAACACCCATTTAGGCAGAACATTCCACAGACTTCGTACAGGTTTTTGGAATATCAACCATAAAGCGGTGACAATTTTTCATACTCATTCTGGCTGTCCGAAAGCAGTTTTACAAGTCACGAATTAGGAGAACAAAAAAAATTGCAGCCCCATAATATTGCATTTATATTTACTCTCTATCAAACTTGACCGGATCTGCATAAATTAAACAGTGAAGTTAGTACAACTGGATAAAATAAATCTGATTCGTATTAACGTAATTCAATTAACTTTCACTGGTAATACCGTCGCTGTTGATTTTGGAACGGGCCACCGCCAATTACGGAGCTGCTACATTTCTAATGTCACGGAGTGCCTTTCTGGCACGATCGTGTAGGTCTAAAAAGATGCTATAACGACTCCATTTCACTTTTAGTGTAGTGTGTTTTATGTCCTAAATGTGTAGGTAAATGTGTAGACTTAAATAAAAAAATATTACCCTAGTCGCGCCTCTATAAAGTAACAAACCAATTTATGTTTGCTTTAATCGTTTTTGTGATGACCATATTTTTTTTTTTATAAAAAACGTCATAATTTAAAATACGATATATCGTAGTTAAAAAAGATTCAATACGACATTTTTTTGCAGAAAAGTTAGGTATTCGTTTGAAAATGTCAACTAAACATGGGTCATTACGGAGATAATTTTCATATTAGAAACATTTAAATGTAAACAAATGTTTTCGTATTCTATGTTGCAGTTTGTCGACGTTCTAAAATAGTCATTTGACACGGAACCACAAGCATCTTATACCTTATCTTTTTATAGCATTTCTCATAAATGTTAAGCACTCCTCTAGTTAAGGAAAACGGCCATTTGAAATCATACTAATATGACAAATATCGTACTCCAGCCACGTTGAGAGAAATGGGGGACTTTTGAAAATGTATAGAACATTCTTAGAAGTAATAAGATTGGCTAGCACTAAGCGGTGCGTTTTGTATGCGTACAGCGTGCGTCTGTTATGCGTTTGTGAGTTTTATGCGACCAGTGCCTTATGTTGTAATGGATGTTATATTTAGATATTCATGAATTTAGGATGTGGAAATATCTGTGGTTGAAAACTGTGATTCAACAAACCAAGTACCTTCATAGTATGCGATTCATATTCATGAAAATATTAATGTTATTATTTTATTGTATACAAATACTACAATTTGGTAGATTTCAGATAAATAAGTTAATAAATTCGATTCGAGCGCCCGATTCGATCCTTACCACGAACCACGAACGTCCAATGACTTATTTAGTACCTAAATAAATACTTTGCAATTTCGAAGTCATCGCTCAAAAATGGTAAAGGAAAAACATCGTGAGGAAACCAAGAATCTCAAAAGTTCAAAGACATAATATTACGACATTCACCAACAAGTACTGAGCCAGCATGGTGGATTAGAGCCTATTCTCTCTATCTGAGAGAAGGCCTGTGTCCCTGCAGTGGGAACATGACAGGATGAAATAATCTTCATCATCATCAGTCAGAAGATGTACACTACTGAACATAGGTTCCTTCTTTAACCTCCACACTGAACGACAACCTGCCATCTGCATACACTGGTTGCCCGCGACTCTCACGATGTTGTCGGTCCATCTTGTAATATGGCTGCCAGACTATGGATGACTGATTTACATACATTTTTTTTTTAAATACATACTAGATAAATAGATACTAATACCCAGACATAGAACAAACACAAATATTCATCACACAAATGTTTGTCGTAGGTGGGAATCGAACCGACGCCCCCTTAATACACCTTTTAACGACCAAGCACCTTCAAAATATATACATACAATCAATCAAACAGATTTAATACTCATGGATCGAAGCTCTAGTGATAATCCAAATTCCCAAGCTTACCTTTGAAATTAGTTAACCCTTATACTTATATTCAAAGAGATAAATATTCTTACATTTATTATTAGATACATAATTATTTTTTTATAAATTAAGTAAAACTGAAGAAAAGGCAATGAACCAGTAAGTCAAAATAAGGGCATTTGAAAACGCGTTATCATCAACAGTTATGCGTATGACCTCAGCAAACAGCTATGAGCTTAACTAATAATTCTAATTCGTGTCCTATCAGCCACGATTCTAGTTAGACGTGAACGAATGACAGACCTAATGAGAAATATTACATTACAATCACTTCATAGCCTGAAGAGAGTATGAACTCAGAAATAGATAATTTCGGATAACGTTTATTGATTAACACTAAAATTAAAATCAAATAACCGGCAAAGTGCGAGTTAGCTCGCGTACTGAGGGTTTGTTACCACATAAATTGTTAATAACGAAAATACAAAAAAGTAGTGCAAAAATTCAATTTCACGCCCAGGCAGTCACCCACCCAAATACGGAGCACTTCCGACTTTGTTTAAATTCAGGAAACAGAAATGACGCTTACACAAGTACTATATTAGCGTTTTTACACTAGAACAAATACAAAAATAGGTACATTGAAAACAATGTTTATTGTATGGGAATCCCCCCCCCCCCCCCCCCTCTAACTTATACTTTTTGACTTTATTATAATTTTTAAGTGTTATCTGCCATTACTTTACATTTTCAGTGAAAATTTATATTCGCTACTTATTACGGTTCGAAAGATTCAACCGTTAAAAGTTAGAACAGACAGACAGCGTAGCCTTAGTAATAGGGCCCGGTTACACCCTTTGGGTAGGAAACCCTAAAAATTAGATTCACATTTGTGGTGATTTTTGTTCTTATTCAGTTTATGGCATTCTAATTTCACAAAAACAGGGGATTATGTGAAACCAGAAAAAAGAGCAGCAAACAAGCATGCGGTCTGCCTCATAGTAAGCAAAATTCGCCATCTATGGACACCTGCATCACTATAATAGCGGTCTTAACGGTATTTTGCCAGCCCAAAGAGGTGTTTGTAGACACCCTTGTTGAAACACCTAATGTTGCAGGCCTGTGATAACTAAATAAAAATAAACATATTTGTATACTTTTCAAGCAAGCGGGTCAAAGTTGTGTGACATTTAGAGGGACAGTTCGCGCCTCCCGCAGCACTTCAATAAATATAATTTTGAAGCATTATATTATTACAAGTAGAATAATGACCTTTATCCATATTATACCTTATCTCAAACGTTGCGAAACAGCCACGCCCAAACCAAAGTAAATCTAACATCCAGTAATACAAGCTCAGTGTAGTGTTGATTTCGAAATTGAATTACGGTCCGTGATGGGCGGGCGGACATCTCATTACAGCTCCTATTGGGATTATGATCTTCAGAGAAGCGAGATTATAATTCAAAATTGCAAACATAGATGACCTCGTCATAATGAAATATGGATCGTCATAATTAATCTCGTCATAATTTCTTTAAAACCCAGATCCACTAGAGCAACCAAAAACAAAAGAAGTGGAGCGGCAAAATGATAAAGATGAAATAAAATTGATGTGGCTGCCATATTTTTGTGCGAAACATTTTCGGAGTAACATCGCAACATGAACTTTAACATGACTCTGACACATACACAGTACACACCGGTAACATGATTCTGTCTAACGAACTATCGGAGAAGCGTGTTCTGAAATACTGTAATTCAGAATAAACTTCATACAACTGGAAATATAATGAACTGAAATTAAATGTCTCAATCATTGGTCGCGCATTGAATTCCTACATTGCAGTCATATTTTAACCGAATTTAAAAGACAAGGCAGCTCTCAAATCGGTTGTATTTTTAACTGACTTTCAAAAAGGAGGAGGTTATTAATTCGATTGTTTTTTTTTTTAATGTTTGTATCTCAGGACTTTCGACTGAGTGAACCGATTTTGATGTTTTTTTTATTTGAAAGCTGTTGCTTTCTGTTAGGTCCAATTTCAATTTGGCCAGTTCTGAGATTTTTATGAAGTCGGTTTTTTTATATTGATAATTATTTAACAACTATTGGTGTCGACGGAACAACATCAATGTGATAACCAGCATTCTATAAATGATTATTTACAAACATTAAGCAATTATAGCTCTACCTACATATCCCTACTTGCTCGTGACCCTAAGTCATTATAAATAATCATAATATATGGTTTAACATGAATTATATTGTATAGTTATTACAAAAAAGATTACTGAGCACTTAACTTCAAGGTTTATGTCAACAAAACGCATGATATAATTGATCTAAACGTTCTCAATGAAAATAATTGAGACATCATGCCCTCTTTTGTACACTAGGCTTAGAATACGGCCATGATAACGTGCATGTACCATAAAGTGTACTTATTACTTAAAACAAAATAATTACATAAGGATAAACATAAAAATTGTTACTGCTAATCAGTAAATATTAGCACCCTCTTAAGGGCACTTCTTCAATACGTCAAAACAAAACAAAAAACTACGACATCAAATTTCGCAGGAAAATAATCTGTTGTTTCATATATTTTAACGGAAGTGAATGTTTTTTTAATGGATTGGCCGATTTTATTTTCGCGAATTTCTAAAATTAAAACACTGTTTTAAACTATCACGGTTGTTCACTACAGTTATATGATTATTTACGGGATATTTACCGTGGTATGGTTGTAGAAGGAGCTCCCGATATTTCGGCACACTTACATGCACCATGGTCATGGGAAGACTGGAAGTAGTAAAATAAAAGTTCTAAAAGTTGTTTCTAAAAGACGTATATCAAAAGTTGTTTGTTTTGATGTACTGAGGCTACCATCCTCAAGAGGATGCTAATTACCAGTAGCCTTGCTGTATAAAAGGTCAGTTCACATTTCAGGTCCAAAAAACAGCAAGTTCCGAAGAAAACAAATTCTTATCCTCTTTCCTCCTCTTCTCCTCCTCTCTCTCTCTCTTTCTCTCTCTCTCTCTCTCTCTCTCTTTCTCTCTCTCTCTCTCTCTCTGAGCAAAGTTCTGTGTCCTAGCAGTGGGAACATAATAGACTGATAATGATATGTCCGTATTTGGATAAAACATCTGTACACAATAAATCAAAAATATTTGTCTATAAAACACCTATATTCGTTATCATTATCTCCTATTGTAAAGTAATTTTTTCTAGTCTACAGTTTATTTATTACCATAATAATGTATTAAGATTTGATCTCCAACATTTCCTTACGTTCAGTTTTCCGTGAGCCATTACTCGATAACATCTATTTACAAAGCACAAACATGATTCCAACCATCGATTTATTGCAACTTTTATCTTAACATGATCTATAAACACGTGAGGCAGCCAAACCCACTGAATAACATATTTAAGCTAAGTAGCACGAACTTTAGTTATCACTGAATCTTTTTAAAGTAATTTGGACTTTATTGCCACGGAATAATTGACTTGGCGGAAGATTTGATGTTAACCCTAACGTCTTTAATTCATACAAATTTTAAATCATGATACGAGATAACACTGACATACCTTTTAGTATCGACATCCGGAGCGATCAAATGCAAAACTCATGAAATGTTAAGTCATATCAGTTAGTTTATCTCCATGAATTACCTAGGAAGCAGCACGATTGACTACATTATTGCCAATGAATTGTGTTAAACGTTATTGACCGAGCGAAGCGAAAGACTCAAAATCTACAGCAACAGATCAGAGTTTAGTTATGTATTAGTCAGTTAATATGTTTGTACATTTGGTCAACTATAACATGCGAACCGTTAATCTAATCTTCATAAATATTTGTAGGCAAATAATTCATTCCGATAAAAAAAATAACTTTGAATATGATCAAAGTTGGTCAAGGAGTTGGGATTTGCGAGCTTACAGTTTGGCGCGTACTTATTAGTAATAATGTAGAATTCATTGATACTTGACTGAAAGTTAAGTTTATTAGTTGCGACAAGAAGACGAAAGTAAAAGTACCAAGTTCTATGGACGTGAATAATAGCTCTATGTTTGCTCTTTTTGTGATGTATAGAAAGAACTTTTATTCTAATAGAAATAAAAAAAACCTTTGTAGAATTTTGCACTTCTACGAGTCTTGTGTACCGAATTTGGCCCCTTTTTACATAATTTATAACATTGGTCAGATTCATAATTACAGTATCATAGCACTTATAGCTACATCCGTGAGGACTTATATACAATTTGTCTCCTATTCAGAATACTTGTAATGAAATATGGCTCAGGAAATAAGTAATTTATCAAGTACTTTGTCGTTTTGACGTAGTAATTTGACACTCGAAGCCACCTGTATTTTCGAAACTAAAATCACTTATGACTAGTTATGGTTTTGACAAGGATTTTTTTAGAGGTTATTTTTTTGTACAGTTTTAGCTTAACTGCCTTGCATGTCATTAATGATGGCACTTGACATGGTAATGATAGAAAAGTAGCATAAAATTGAGGTTGTCATCATTTCAGTATAACTGACAAAAAAAAATACAACAATTAATGAAAAACAATATATTTAGAATAAGCTGTACTGCTAACAATTCAAAGTTGCATAGAATAGTTGCAGTTTTTAACCTAGCAGTGGTTATATAATAAGTTGATGGTAATTATGATGATTCTATGGAACGATCTGGTAAGTGCTTTAAATATTTAACCTGCTGTTTAACGCTAATATAGTCTAAGTATTTTGGTACGATTTGATTATGTCATTCCGCCACCACTGGACTGGTCTTCTGGGGCTATGTTTACCTTTTCGCAGCCATTATTCTGTCAAATACCTTCTCTACCTTCCATCACAGCTTTTTTTTTTTTTTTTTTTTTTTTTATCTTGTTACGTAATGCCTAATATTAGTTAAAGGAGGAAGAGGTTTTGGCCTTGCAGTGGGGTTTGAATGGTCTACCAATTCAATTCAATTTATTTGTTTCAGAATAATTAATTCCATATTAAAATAAAAATGTCAAGATATAAATATAACACACAGTTACATTAAAGAATTACCAATGATAATTATAAAACTGTAAAACTACCTGATAGATTAAAATGTAATGAAGAAAATGTTTGGTAAGTATTTAGACAATAAGAGTTAAACAATAAAATGAAGTTTAATTTTAGAAAGAAGATCTCTACGTTCTGAATTATCTGTGTGTAACCAATTTAACAAATTAAGGTATAAGTAAGTTACTTTGAACCAAATAACAATAATTTTAAGCCCTAACAATACCTTTTTCAAGTGCTTTTACAGCATTATAAGTAAAACCTTCATTCACAAATAACAGCTAACTATCAATGAGGTCACAATCATTTTAAAATCCGTATAATTTGTGCCGATTTCGTATTAAATTAATGACCACTCAACAAATCCGGTAATTGGTTCAAGCTATAATCTAAACCACATTAAACATTATCTCGCACCTAATTTAATATTTTTTATATACGATACGCTGTAATTTTATTCCGATCTTTGCATTAGGAAAAAGGAAATTTGGGATTATTTAAGGAAATTTGCAAGAGTACCTATGTGAAGCAATTATTGTATACATTAAGGTTATATAGTAAGTAATTGGATCAACACATGAGTAGTATCAAGAACATGATATAAAAAAATCCTACGTGTGATCCTAAGTATTCAAGGTTAATATTGTTTAAAAATATGCTCAATTCATTGTAAGAAATTTATTTAGGTAGTTATGAAAAACTTTCACATTTTTTGTGAATCCTACATGGATACACTTTTTTTTAATCATCTAATTTGTCAGCACTTTAGTCAAAAAATACTGTTGTGTTTTAAACGAAGTTGTTTTTACAAGTAGTTTATTTATTTAGTTTAGTATAGCAGTATTTCACAAGTGAAAATACTAGGACCATTTCTATTAATCCAGTAATTAATCACAAGAAATCAGTTACACCACAGATACGTGGTGTTTCTCAAGGGAGAATACTAGGACCATATCCGTTTATTCGCGTCGGTAAGTTTTTTTTTGTTCCCATATCAACAAAAATACTAGAAAAACCTGTTAAGACTGTAATCTTCAACCTAATATTAATTCATAGAACAAAAGATAACCTTGCAGATGTAGGCAGGTTACATAGCAACTGAACAAAGGCGTATAAATAAACATGCAACCGAGTTCACAATTTACATACAGTACACTGCAAGCCGAATGAAAGAATAAGTATGTTGTCAAAGATTTAGGGGTAGTCACACTTATGGAGATCAAGTAAAGCATTTATTATAACACTTAAATCAATATTGTTTCAAAATACTTACGATGAATCAAAAAGCAAAAAATAAAAAACATTTCATAATCATATTACTGTAATCATAAATAGACGTATCTATAGTTTCAGGCAAAATTACATAATTTCAAAAAAGTGATTTGCGTTTTTGTTAAAGGAAACAAATTAAATGCATTTAGTGGGCGACTCAAGAGAGTTTGTTCCTAACAATTCATTTAGCAAGTCATTTTGGATTTCCGTTCAGACTTTCACACACACAACCACTTTGACTCATCTTCGTCAAGATGCATTGTATGCAAAAGTCACCTTTAAGTTTATTTATATTTAATATAAAATATATAAAGATGAGCTGTCGCTTCGTCAATCATTTAAATCGAATGACTGACAATTATGACATAATGATTGTATACTTTATGCATGCATGAAGTGTTGTTGACACTTTTGTTGCATAATTTGTTTTTGTTGTTTTCTCCATAATAATGATATTAAGACTTCTTCTTAAAAAAATATTTTACTTAACCAAATGAATAACGTTTTATAATGTCTATAAACATTGACTGAATAATTAAAACGCTATCCCTCAGTGTAATACCAGCTTAAGTTATAAGGCGTGAAATATAAATAGTTGCTCTGTCGTAAATAGATTGAAATGTCGATATAGAACTAAACTGACACACCATTGGCAATGGTGCAGTAAAAAATATGACCATGATGTTGGTATAAAAAAAAATATGTTGCTAAGATGTTTGACAAGAGCGTGAATTCGTTACAAGAGTTAGCTTGCCTTCAAAAGATGACGGCATGTTTGAGAAAAACACTAATCTACTACCCTTTATATCCTGAGAAGATCATGAGTTTACTTACCTATCCTGTATATTTTCTAGAACTAAGAGCTAGACTGAATTACCACATTTTAATCCATACAAAAAAGATCCTTATAAAATGTAAAAGTGGCTTTATTTGTTCCTTTTACATAGGGATAGATCAACATGGTTTTATAGTTCAAGAGGTGGGAATCATATTTTTATCCTGTAAAAACTGACAGTTCTTGTGAAATAGCCAGCGTAACTTCAGAGTACAGCTAGTATTTTTTTAGAAAATACTTTTTTATAGGAGTTAAATACATCTATTTGCAAAAAAAATGCATAGTTTTTTTTTTCAATTCAGAAACGGGCTGGCGCTTGGCCGCGCACTCATGTTTAGCGATGATGCGGCCTACGGTGGACCACGCTTGCCTAGAAGAAACCGATTCACTCTCGACTTGAAGATACCCAGATTGTAACTATCGGGGAACACCCATTCAGGCAGCGCATTCCACAGACTAGCAGTTCGCACAATAAAAGTGGAATCAAAGCGCTTCGTATGAGTTTTTGTATCTACAAAGGAATCCGATACAATAAAACTAGAATATAAAATACTCAATTGCATTCTCCGACACCAATGCCAACAATCGATAGATTAGCAAACCAAACTGCATTCAACTGTCTCTATTACAAAACGTATAATTACATGCAAGCTCCAAATCTACATCTGGCCATTATTTGTAGAGCCCAAATATCAGCGGGTATGTAAATTGTACCGAACTGAGCAAATACTAGGCTAGATTCTAACTATGACCAATATTTGTGGGGAGCTGTTGGTCATTTTGGAAAAGGACAGTAAAATTATTATTTTCAACTAAATTTGGATATTATTCATATAAATTACTGTCGCGATCTATATCATGGAATGTCGTTGCTATGTTCGAGATTTACATTTTTATAATAATAAAAGCAAAAGCCTTCGCAGGCGTTGATGTAATCACGTCATGATGATGGTGTGTCAATGGTGATAGATAGTTTTTTTAAATAGGCTGCTTTTTTCCAAGATAGTAAGTGATATATCGAGAGAAACTAGCCTTTTTTACTGGTAATACAGTTTAAGATGAAAATTTAAAATGATTGGTCTTTTAGATCCATCATCTAGTGAACCTGCATAAGAACGTCACAACGCGAACGTAAGAAATTCTAACACCTTATTTTACCTGACAGACAGCTCTCCACTACAGTGGTTTGACCTTGAAATAATGAGATTCTCACAGCGTGTTTGTCTGACCGGTTCCGAATCTAAATGACCTACATACATACATACGAGATAGAAGGCTTTCTATCAACAGTTCTTGTGTAGAATTCCGGGTCGAACAAACATTAGTGTCTCACATATTTTATGAACAACCTCGCGGTTTCCCTACTATCCGACGAGAACCGTAAATATTTACCGGATAAGGTAATCTAGGGTTTCAACTGGCATACCTAATTATTATTATTAATAAGGTTATAAATGCAAAATTCAGGGCCATGCGATGGACCAGGATCGTCACACAGTGGGTGCCTGATGGACGACGCAGTCAAGGAAGGCCTAGGAAACGCTGGCGTGACGATCTTGACTCATTCCGGAGAGGTTGACAAGAGGTGGCGGAAGACCGAGATTTATGGAAGGAAATGGGGTAGGCCTTTGCCCAGCAGTGGGAGAGTATATGTAAAAAAAAATGCAAAAGTATTTTGTTTGTTTCTCTTTTACGCAGAAACAAAGTAACGGATCGACATGATTTTTTACATTGATATAGTTGGAAAATCGGAAGAGTACGAAATCCGTACAAAATGCTTTGATTCCATTTTAATTGTGCGAACTGCTAGTCTGTGGAATGCGCTGCCTGAATGTTCCCCGATAGTTATACAATCTGGGTTTTCAAATCTTCAAATTATTAAATAAACAAATAAGAGTGACATAGGATACTTCTTATCCCAGAAATAAATCCCATATTTATTTTATTATTATTTATACTTATCGATATTAGCGACATAGATTTTTTCAATTCATCTCATTTTCGTTGTAAAGAATTTGTATTCCTTTGCAACAAAGACTCGATCCTTCCATCAGGTACCAACGTTGCGCCACAGTCGATGCAGTCCGTGATCCGAGTAATCGGATCCGTAATCGATATCCCCTTGAACCGCACTACTTGAAATAATCGACGACATCCTTTTCGGCATCTATAGTGTTATGTTTTTACAATATATACTTAGTTTGACTCGATTGTTTAATTTTGTTGGTAGCTATTTCAGTCAATACTTATTAGATTCCTTAGGTTTTTCTTCTTCATTATCAATCAGCCAGAAGACGTCCACTGCTAAACATAAGTCCCCACCTTAGAATGCCACACTGAACGAAAGCCTGCCATCTACATTCACTGGATGCCCTCAACTCACACGATGTCGCTGCGCTCCCATTCATGGTCTCCACTCAAAAATCTTTCTTCCCGGCGGTTATTGGTTCTTTAAGCGATGGATCCTGCCCATTGCCACTTCATTACCATCACCATAATCAGCCTAAGTTAGAAAAACCTCGTCCAACGAACGATTAAGGATCGATGATCATAGTACTGGACACCTTGAGATAAGAAGTGATAGAAAATAAAATTAATAATATACACGTGATAGAGAAGTGAATGAAGTAATAAGGAGTGATGATGTACGTGAAAAGTGGCTGCAAGCAAAAAGCCGATATCCAGCTGGGAAATAAGATAGACGAATTATGATGTTGATGTTATTAGGGACTCAAAACATAAAAGTTCATTCTCAAATTATGTTGTTTTAAATAATACAATTAAAGTCTAAATCATTTAAACTAGATCAAAGTATTTAGTTTTTCCATTGGAAAAAGAAACAGAATCATACTGCACGCAGGCGCAGTGAGCAGACGTGTCCAATAATGTTTTAAAATATAAGTTAATACGATTTGGCGTAATTTTAGTTCTATCGCCTATAACACAGTGCTCAAATTTAACTAAACAGCACGTTAGTTATTTATCAGTGTGCCACCGGAGGGAATGAGACGCAGCGAGCATCGAGGGGACACCGTTCTGAATTGTAAAGGTACGTTCATACTTGAGGAAGCAATAAGCAGAGCGGCATACTAAATATGAGTAGCCCTCACTCCCAGAAAATCCCATCCCAGAAAATGGTATCGGGTGGTAGCGGCAGTAGCTCTCAACCGGATCTGTCTACGATTACGTTAGATACAAATTCACTAGTTTTGAAAAGTAACATTACTACGAGAAAGAGAAAAGAACCCGAAAATGAGTTTACATGCCAGCTCAACGCTTTTAAAAAAGAAATTTTAGACATTCTCAAAGAGTCTAGCATACTTCACAACGAGAACATAAGTATCATAACTGAGAATACGTCATCCATCAGAGAACAATTGCATAATATAAAATCCACAACTGAATACTTGCTAACAGAAAATAATAACCTAAAATCGGAAATGACGAAATTAAAAGATTACGCTAAAACAAACGAAGAGAAAATTACACAATTACAATATGAAATTGTACAACTAAAATCACACTCGCAAACTACACAACCGATGCAGCCTCAATTCATGAATGCCTATAATGATGTTATTGTAGAATTACAAGAGCGCGCAGAACGGAATCGTAATATTGTAGTAGTTGGTATTACTGAGCAATACTTTGAAAATCGGGAAGCTAGAGAAGAGGCTGATATAAATAAATTGCATAAAATTATAAAAACTATTTACCCAGACTGCCCGAAAGAGAAAAAAGTCATGAGGCTTGGTAAATATGATAGCAAAAAAACGCGCCCGCTCAAAGTATTTTTCTCTTCTGAAGATACAGTCAAAACAATACTACGAAATCAAAAGAAGTTTAACTTCGATGGAGTTCGAATTTATTCCGACCAGACCCCACAACAGCAGAAACATATTACGAACCTCCGGATCGAATTAAAAAAACGACAAGAGAACGGAGAGGAAAACCTGTCAATAAAGTACTTTAAAGGAGTTCCAAAAATTATAGAAGAGTCAAAAAACTAGATAGAAATTTATTTACAGTCAAAGATACAGACATAAGCACAGTAACCTGATCGAAGTTTGGCGAACGGCGGCGAAAACAAATCTTGAAATTTTGCAAAGAAGTCAAAATAAGATTATTAAAACACTATTTAGATATAACTACCTAACGCCTACTACTAATATTTACAAGGAAACAAAAATTATGAATATACCTCAAACATACAAATATAATACATGTATACTAATAAGAAAAATTTTAACAAAGGACATACATACTCAAATAACTTTTACAAAAAAGATTGATTTACAAAAAAGAATAACGCGACAAGCAAATAACCTATATTTATTAAAAAAACCTAGAACAAATTATGGTATAAATAATATTATGTATGAGGGCGCCTACTTGTACAACAAATTACCAAAGGACATAAAAGAGGCAAAATCAATTAATACCTTTAAAAAATTATTAAAGCTACATGTATTAAAGGATTTTTCGTACATAAATATGAAAATTTAATAAACATTTAAATTATGACCAACTAACAGTGTGATAGAGGCTTTAGTCGACAGTCCATAACTGTCGATTCCGTCCGCGCGAAGCGCATGGAAACCGGTTTTAACATAATGAGTAATCGCAAAGTACCTCAGATTTTATTTTAAAAATTGTTTTTGTTGTTGCTTTTTTCTTTTCCTTTTTTTTTTGAAATTCTCAATTGTTATACATATTTAAGTTCATTAGTTTGTTTCGTTTAAAAAAGAAAAAAAGAGAACGGTTTTATGATTAGTAATTCGCAAAGTACCTCACAATTTATTAAAAAAAAAAAAAATAGCTTTATGTTGTTTTCTTTCATTTTTACTGTGTTTTCTTTGTATTTTCGATTGTTACGCATATTTAAGTTTAATTTTGTTTGCATAAAAATCTTCAAATTATCCGATTTCTTACGAGTAAATCACAAAGTAACTACCTACCTCATATTTTTATTAAAAAAAAAAAAAAAAAAAGTTTTTTGCTATTCATTTTTCTTTTCTTTTTATTGTATTTTTTATATTTTTGTTACACATATTTAAGTTTATATTCGTTTTTGATATTATTATTGTAAATATAACTATTCTTTTTAAGTCTGCACGCTGCGCTAAGCGGCACAAATAACAACTATTATAAGTTTAACGTGTAATCTCAGTAAGTGAATATGTAATTTGTTCTTATGAGATTAATAAAATTCTGAAACCATAAAAACTTTAATTAACATTTATCTAATCTATTTTTAACATTTTTTAAATAAATAAATAAATATCTGGGACATTATTGCACACATGGTCATCTGACCCCAAACTAAGCAAAGCTTGTAATATGGCTGCCAGAGACTGATATACATACATAATTATATATTTTTAAATACATACTTAAATAGATATTAACACCCAGACATAGAACAAACACAAATGTTCATCACACAAATGTTAATTTTATGTTATGTGTTTCTGTTTTGGCATAATTAGTTACTTAATAAACAAGAGAATGGTCACACAGTCTTTGAATTGTTAGGGAGCCTCTGGGATCAACACCGTAACTTACTTTACATTATGTTCGAATAAATGATTTGTATTAAAGTACATACTTTTTAATCTTTTTTGGAACAAATAAAACTAAACGTGAAATCTGTGTTTACACGCAACTACATAGTTATATTCTAATTTGAGTCAACTTCCTTAAAAACTCACTAGGAAGTTACTAAAACAAATGACAATACCAACTCAAAGATTTGCATTAGCATAGGTTAGAACATTAAATAGCGCCAGGGCTATTTAGCTTCAACATTAGCATTTTAATTGCTTCTATTTAATTAGAAATCCATAAAAGATGTCCAACCATAGCTATGAATTGCTTTAGGCAAGCTTGGTGTAGTAAATATGAAAGCCAAATCCATAGATCACTACCATAATATTAGAAAAATATGATATTATATCAGAATGCAATTTGTGGAATGAGCTCCTGCGGCATTTCCGAGTAGCTATAATATGCGGTTCTACAAAAGGGCTGTTAATAGAGTCTTTTAGGGTCGACAACGTATCTGTGATGGTGTCCCCTGGTGTTGCAGGTACGTATCTATAGGCGACGGTGATCGCTTACCATCAGGCGGCTCGTGTACTTATTTGCCACTTATGGCATGAAAAAATGCAGTGTTAAATATTTTATTGCCTTGTTTGAATTATGGCGGGATTTTTTACGAAAATATTTTACTGTTCATTTTTATGGTAGTTGTAGGTAGCGAACAAAAAATTAAAAACTAAATAAAATGTCTGAAAAAGGAATCATAATATATATATACATTTTATTTTCATAAAGGTGTGGACAAGTATGTTGGTCGTTTCTCAGTATAAATTCTAATTTATTACCTAGACCTAGGGGATACCATATATGTCTTATTTTCTAGGAAACTTATGACCCGTGTGCAAAAGTTTTGTAACATAAATCGCCTCCTACCGGCTAAGTTATATACTCTTTTGAAAGAATTGTTAAATAATCTTTTAAACAGAATTATACTGAAATTTTATTGAGATATGAGTTTAAGATGCTTTGGTGGCTCATAATATTGGTTTAAATTGCGAATATGAAATTAAATGATGAAAAACTTTTTTTACAGGTTTCTGTGTTAATTTTGAAGGTCCTTCATCATCATCATCAGCCAGAAGACATCCACTGCTGAAAATAGGCCTCCCCCTTTGACCTCCACACTGAACGACATCCTGCCATCAGCATCCACTGGATGCCCGTGACTCTTTTTGAAGGTACTTAATACCAACATTTTCTGGTTCCAAGCAGCAAAATGGATTGATTTATTAAAACAATGTCTGAGATTATTTAGAATTTATATCTTTGACTTCACAGAAAGCTTATCAGGACCACCCAAACTAAAATAAATCAACTGTGGGAAATGTGCGCCTGACCTGACTACTGATGAACGATAATATGACTAAATAACCACTGCGCTGTGACAGTATCATTCAATATCAGATTTATTGACAACTCTTTTATAGACGCAGGCGCCAATAAAACCTACTTTGTAAAGTACGCTTGTACCACAGAATAATAAAGAGCATAGAGTCTATCACATGATTTACAAAGCGTACAATTCCTTCTGTCAAATATGTAGCCTTTGGAGCTTTTTACACGTCCGTAGTACATTAAAAGAGTATACAACCCTGCGATTTGCCGTCCTGTCAAATATATATCTGTTTCGTTCTATTAACAAAAAAATGTAACATGTTTAATTCTTTTATGCTAAATTAGCACTAATTCTATGCTTTAGTCCTTTTTCTGAGGCTTGTTCACCCCGATACAACGTGTCGTCTACGTCGCGAGACAAGACTAGTCTCTTTGACTCGATTACAAAAATGAAAGATCGAGACGACGAAACAAACGCGGCTAGATGCATACAACTTATCCCAACTATAGTCTGTACAGTCTTGCACTATTGCTCTCGGCTTATCTCTTCAAGTGTGCAGCACCCACAGAAGTAAGAATACCCCTCCTCTTTTCTGTGGCAGGACTAGGGTGTCATGCACTATAATTAATGTTTTTCCGGCACGTATTATCATACTAATATTATAAATGTAAAAGTATGTCTTTGTTCCTAATTCACGCAGAAACATAATAACGAATAGATCTGATGAATAACAGTAGAGAACGGACACAGGACAGGACTATTTATCCCCAAAAATGTATGTATAATCTAATGGAATGTCCAAACGTAAGAGACCGCGAGGCTCAGATAGTGGTAAATGAAATTGACTTGATGATAGTGATGCTTCATTTAACCCAGACACAAAAAGAGGTTAGTTTAACGTGTGTGTCTGTATGTACCATCGTAACTCCTAAACGGTTAAACTGATTTCGAATTAGTTTTTTTGGCTTGTTTGATAGGTGACTAGATCGGAAGTGTTATTAGCCATGATTTAAGAAAATCTGTACAGCTTGAAGTGTTTGAACATTATCACATATTTTACCAGAGGAAAAAAATAATATACTTGTTTTAAAATATGAATCAAAAAACACGTCCTTTGTTGGTCGGTTTGTTGATCGGTTGTAGTGATTAATGATAACATTAGTACGTAGTTGAAAGAAAAACATTTTTAAATATTCTTAGACTAAACAAAGTTTGAGGAAAGTCGATAAAATCTATTTTGAGAACTGCATGTTTTATGGGTTTGTCAAAGCTAGATTTATTAGGCTAACACTACGCAAGCGAGGAAGGTTGGCCGGTTTCCAAGAAAATTGAGGCAATATGGATGTGAAGAGGAAAATGTTTTGAGTGTACTTTATAAACAGTATTTCTAGAACAAACGACACAGATTTATTTGTTTTAATGATAATAAAAGACATTTTTATATGAAGATAGAGGACAATGGGTAACTTTGTATGGGCAAGTAGTGACGTTTGTGTTTATACAGTAATGTGTGTACTCGTTTATTAACCCCAGCCGCAAACAGAGAGGTGTTATATTTAACATGTGTATATGTGTGTCAGTCTGTGGCATCGTAGTTTCCAAACGGCTGAACCAATTTATTTATTTATTGTAGTCTTTTTGTTTGAAAGTTGATTTGATGGAGAGTGTTTTTAGCAATGATTCAAGAATATTTGTTCAGTCGTTTGAAAATTATCAGATCTTTAATCGGGGATAAAAAAAATGTACTTGTTATTATACTTAATTATTATAGAAAAAGTGTTTTCTTCTTTCATGCAAAAGCCGAATAATAGACATGAGATACGTTTCCATTTGTACGATCGCTTTGTATATATGTGTATCTACCATGATCAACAAATTAATAGTTTAATTTAATGGATCAACGTTACGACAAAAAATACTTTATAGAAAAAAAGATTGTCTGATGAAAATCTGTGGATAATTAACTTGGGTCGAAGTGACATCAAAGCAGGAATACCAGAACTTTTACCGATCAACCTGATAATTTCATTTCATAGACTAAAAAGTGAAATTGTAAATTGTCCCAAAATCATCTAAAAAGGATTTCAAAAGTAATTGCACAATCTTACCTAACTCTAGCTTTGACAAAGTTGACATTTGAGTAAGTAGCAGCGAGGATTAGAAAGGCGTAAAATGACATACCTAATTCATCACTAACTCGTTATGTAATAGGTATTTAGAAAATCATTTAGTGTAAAAATACACACCGAAATATACCAAAATTTTTGCTACAGTTATTTTTTTTTTGCGCTAAATTACCTGTGTATTATCAAAGTAGCCTAAAAACTCATCGGGACGTTGGAGTCTATTGGGGAGCGTGCCAAGAGGCTCATCAGCAACGAAGCCCTAGTTCAGACTAAGTTACTTAGTCTTGAAAATCGGCGTAAAAATGCTAGTCAATAGGTTTTTTATCGGATACATTTCGGAGAGTGTGCATCGGATCTGCATGATCTAATTACCTCCTGCCTATTTTTCTATCGGACTGCCAGAGCGGGCACGAAAAATCGACACCGCTTTATGGTTGATTTTCTGAAAACCCGTACGAAGCGTTTTGATTTCACTTTTATTATGCGAACTGCTAGTCTGTGGCATACGCTACCAGAATGGGTATTCCCCGGTAGTTACAATCGAGGTGTCTACAAATCACGACTGAATCGATTTCTTCTAGGCAAGCGTGCGCCGCATCGTAGACCGCAGCATCGCTTAAAATCAGGCGAGATAGCGGTCCAACGCAAGCCTATTCCTAAATAATGATAAAAAAACTGACACTACATGACATGGTCTGGCCCACAGAAAAGAGAACGAAAAAATTCTCACTTCAGTGATCTGGCCCACAGTTTTTTTACTTCTCTTTTCTGTTGTCTGGCCACCCCAAATTAATCTTACTTTTACTTTAATATGCATGAACGATTGAAAGGTGATGATGGTGATGCATGATACTTACAGTCATTATCAGCTATCCAGTGGAACAGCGCTAGTATTTCATACAACAATGCACATCGAGAGTGGTTATGTGAGTCGGGCGGATAGACGGCTTTCCACAACCACTGTTAGTGCGGACTTCAAACAACAATATTTGTACCTCAACTATGTGTCTCTACCCGGACCTGGATTTAGGGAAGGGCAACCGACACTTCAGCCCCGGGGCTTCTAAATAAGACCCCGGGCCCCACAATCATTTCAACAATCAACAACAATCATTTTCTAGGAAAATGTTCTAACCAAATAATATGCAACATTATAATCGAAAGAAAAACCGCCAGAAAGTTCCTCCAAATATCATAGATCTGTGGAAATCTCACACTGTGCGTTTTACGCGTTCTTTTTTGCCCCATACCTGCAATTTGTGGAATGAACTATCCTGCGGCATTTTCAAGTAACTATAACATAGGGTTCTTTCTTTATATTAAAGAAGGCATTGTTTGTTGAAATAATTTGATTTGCCTCGCAATCAATTATTAAACTCTTTTTTATATAGTAACCTATTAAAAATAGGGGCATTCCTCTCCTTTGCTACTCCAGGGCCTCCATACAGATATTCGTGAATATATTTTCATAAGTTATGAAAATTATCCATTGAAAATATAGGTAGAGTATTCAGGGAGGTGAAAACGCTGACAGAAGACCTCCACAAGCCTGGAAGTTACTCCACCGACAAGAGCTACGCTCTTAAATGTTGAATGTTTTTTTTAATGCATAAATAGGCTTGCGTTTGACCGCAAACTCGCTTGATGTTAAGCGATGATGCGGTCTACGATGGAGCACGCTTTCATAGAAGAAGCCAATTCACTCGTGATTTGTAGACACCCAGATTGTAACTATCGGGGAACACCCAATCAGACAGCGCATTCCATAAATTCGTTCTAATTTTACGTAAGTAATTCCCATATAATAAAAAATATACTCAATCAAAATAAATAGTACAAATTGGTTATTACGAAGTTCTAAACTAACGTAGCGGTATTATGCACATGTATCCGATGTCATGGTCCAAATATAAAGCACTGAAAAACCGGATGTTCCAGATGGATGAACAATTAAACACACATCCATGCTAACTTATACATAGCATTTGTATGGATAACTGAAGCGAATTGAATGATTGTCTGAATTGTGTAGGTGAGAGCTCTGTGCTTGTATTACGTTATAGATCTACCGTTACGAGTTTTCCGACCTGTGATGTTGTGACAAATTATCAATCAAAAACAATGTGAAGAAAGTGTCCAAGTTTAATACTGGAAATTAACGACATTTTAAGTACGTATTACTAAGAATTAAATAATGGAACTATATCTATAAAGTGTGTCACACTGTTTTGGCAGATAAAAAAATTCACCAACTATTTTTAATTAAGTACATAAAAAGTCAAGAAATACAGAAGGAGAAAGAAGTTCAATAAAGAATGTCTATATTTAAGTATTTTTGTTATTTACGTCAAAGAGTTTGAAACAGAAAGAGTTTTTATTAGAATTTAGTCAGTTAGTTGGAAATAAAAATTGTCCCATGTTACTATACTGGAGTAGTTAGTATTAACACGGACTAAAATTACCTGTATTACTACTAGTAGTAAGGCTGGTAGTAACACGACGGGGAACGAAGGGTTACTGTAGGTATAGTAGGTAGTACTCTATCCAGTAATACTCGTTTTAGTTCAACATCACATTGCATTAGTGTATTAATTAAGAAATTACAGCATTTCCGTCAGCCAGCGACATTCACACACAACACCGGATATTGCTCGGTGGTAAGAAACATAACGTTTTGTAAGTAGGTATACTTATACCTACTCACGGTCACTTCTATTTACTATATGCAAAGAAATGCTGAGCAATCAGGTAATAAAAATATATTCATCATCATTCATCATCGTGATGTATTCGCCATTGATGTTGATGCCGAATCCATTCCAGTCCAAGGCTTGAAAACGTAGAGATAAAAAAATCTGTAATTGCGATACATAAAAAAAACCACACAGGCCGTCTTAAAATAAATAATCAGCTAAGACTGTCTTAACGTGTATCTACACGTTAAAACAGTTTTTAGGATTGCACAAAATAATTCATTCGCGCTCACATGCATATCCATCTAGCCCTTACAAACATAATTTTATAATTATTGTTCCGCGCGTACATAGGATTTTAAACAATAACCGTGCGTTAATTCTCAACAACTGAATCGTTCCATTGTTATTCATAATTTGGCATTAAACTACGATTGTGTGTGTAGAGCCAGTTGAGTGACATCGCTTTCACCGGAACCTTCTTATTTTTACGTAACAAAGTTTAGTTTTGATAATTTCGTGCGACAAACAGTAAATTATGGGAAAGGAAGAATGGAAACACATTTGTTTTGGCTACGTCGCGTCGCTTAGATATTTATCTACACATTGTTTTTTTTCTGGGACACACAAATATAAATACCTTGTGTTGAAAAACTTTTTAAATGGTCCTTGACTTATATAAAATACCTACGGATACTTATAATTAGGTACAAAACGTGGTCAGTTTTTTTATCCCTTTTCTATGTATGGGATTTAAATATATTTTTAATTTAGTATTCGGTATTGAGCCAAAATTTTACACATTATATCAAAATTGCAGGTCTGTTACTTATTCTGTAAGACGCAGCGTAGGTAGGCCTCGCACTAGATGGACCGACGAAATCGTAAAAATCGCGGGCATCCATCGGTTGCAGATGGCAGGATATTTCGCAGTGTAGAGATCAAAGGGGGAGGCCTATGTTCAGCAGTGGATGTCTTCTGGCTGATGATCTTATTCTGTTTAAGAGCTAAGAACCCTGTGACATTCTCAGACGAACGGTGGGGTGACAGCAATAAGGCTAAGTTTGCCCACGTAATTCAAAAAACTGACAAATTGAGAACCTCCTTTTTTGAAATCGGCTGTATATACGGTTACCTGACATCATGATAGTGGATACATTACCTGAAAAGAAAAATAAATCGTTATTATTCAATGTTGTGTTCCTTATAACTATTACATTTTAATGTTACTAATTACAAGTTTTATCTCTTTGTACTATTATATGTAATTCAAACGAAACTTTTGAGACTAAAAACTAAGAAGCGGCAGCGTACCTAGCATGTTGGCGACATTACCACACTGAATCGATGCTCATATGTTGACCATAAATAAATATCTGAGACATTATTGCACACACGGTCATCTGACCCCAAACTAATCAAAGCTTGTAATATGGCTGCCATATACTGATAAACGTATATATATTTTAAAATTCTTAATTTAATAGATATTTACACCCAGACACAGAACGAACACATATGTTCCATGACATAATTGTTTGCCCTACGTGGGAATCCAAACCACGGCCCAAGCGCAGAAGGTAGGTTCACTACCAACTGAGCTACCGGGGCAGTCAAACTATTTGGTGCCGCATCGTATCAATCAGTAACATTTTATTATAATTGCAATGAAGTAATTTTGTTTTGTATTATTCTATAAGATCTTTATAAATTATTGCTGTGTTCGTTCGCAAATTGACAATGACGAAGTACCTACATAATTATCTTAACCGACCACTAACCACATAAGACACACACTATGTATTCTTACAAACTTACGCAAATTCAATCAGTAAAATAACTCCACGTTCATAATATCAGAGCATAATATCGGCATATTAACGACATGCAAATTCGAAGACTTGTGACAATACGTGACGCAAGCGACGATACAGTTTAAACAATAGATACTGCGAGTGGGCGACAAATGTAGTCGAGTGTGCGGCGCGACTTATTTCGTAATTAATTTAGTTGCTTGTTGAGAGATGATAATTATTTATTTAAGTGGGAGGATTGGATTGTTTGTCCCAAACTACTAACTTCGTCATATAATGGTGGCACTTGACATTGCTTATGTTTGCCGAATAAAAAGGGACGCAGTTATGCAACATACACAGCTGTGTCCCTTTTTATTCGGCAAACATAAGCGATGTCAAGTGCCACCATAATAGAAAATTATATTTGGAGCGGCACAGACTGATGGCGACGCAGGCACAGAAAGAACATGCATTAGAAAATGTAGAGAATTAAACCGGCCACGTGCGATCGCGTACTGTGGGTTCCGTACTACCACAAAATACAAAGAGTAGTGCAAAAAGACAACATCACGCCCAGGCGGTCACCCATCCAAATACCGACTGCGCCAGACGTTACTTAACTTGTTTTTTTTTTCATAAATAAATAAGTAGCTAGGGATTTTTATTATCTGTCATATAGGTAAATAGTGAGTCCTCCTTGTACGATTAGCTTAGCACCCATCACTCGTGTGTTTCAAAAGTTACCATGCCGCAAGTAATTTGCGACATCGTCAACTGATAGATCGATCAAATTAATCAATCCATTGAACCCGTCCATCAAAGTTGTGATTGATAAGAGACTTGATTTGGGTTTAATCAGCTTGTAATAATGTCAGCTTTTGTGGTAGTGGCGAAATCAGTCCCCATAGTAAATGAGAATCGGTCAGTAATGCTTCCTTTACTGACCTCAACAGCTATACATTACTATTGCTATAATGCAAAAGTTGGGAAAGTGTGTGATACCACTGTTATTTATTTAAAGCTGCGATCGATGGCTATGTGTATAGCTATCTCATACGTACCTATGATTTCAACTTTTTTGAACTTACTGTACTGTTATGGTTTTACGAATCTCTTGCGCAAGCGCAGCCCGCGCGTGTCGACCTTTTCACAAAATGCGTAAAAACGTAAACGACACAAATGCACGTAATGGGTTTCTGTTTCGTTTTTGAATCGAGATCGCGGTGTTAAAATTATTATGACCGCAATTGTACATGAATCAAACACAGATAATATATTTTTGCATATTTTCTTTTTGCACCTTTTTCCATTTGGCTAAATCAAGCTTTGATACATCTTGCCATGTTTTTCTACATGTGTAGTTAGTTTATTGGTGTTGCTGCAAGTATCTAAGTGTGTTCGTGAAAAAAAAAATGTGCCGTACTTACAGTTTTCGCATTAGACGGTTTAGCGATAAAGTAAAAATAGTGGAAGAAAGTTAAAGTCATTTAAACTCGAACGATAATTTTTACGAAGGCATATCTCTGTTATATGTCTGATTTGTCTGAAGGGTGTAAGATACGTTTTCACGCATTTTATCTTGCAACTTTCCGCGCTTTCCCGTGATAAAAAGTGGCCGTCATGCATTTATCAAATACCAAATCGATCTTTTGGCTAATTTATGCGGAGCTAGTCGCTGACACTGTATAAATTAGTTTAGTTCAAGTCTGTCCCGCCCTCGACTTGCAACTCTCTACCATAAGCATAATCAGCCTTTTAATAGTCCACTGCTGGACTTAGGCCTACTCCCGAAAGGGAAGTTAGGACATATCCATCACGCTGGCCCAGTTGCGAGTTGCTGGATTCACATACGCCCTTGAATTTATTCTCCGTATGTAAGCAGATTTCCTCACGATGTTTTCCTTCACCGAAAAGCCAGTAGTATGAAAATCCGTACATAAACTCCATAGAGGTCATTGGTTTTGAACTCGCGACCTGACACTTTTAAGTCTAGCGGTCTCCCAAATAGGTTACCACGACTATAACACAAGTTCCAAAATAGTATTATTTCTTGATACAGCTCTTAAAATATATATCTATAATGATCTAGATCTAAGTGCTCTACTAATATCAAAAAGATATCACTTTCATTACATCAATTTGTACATTATGATTTGCAACCGCTTCTGATAAATCGTTAACATGCAAAGGAAGGTGGTAAAACAATAGTGATAATCGTATTACTGTCTCGTTTGAAGACTGCCAGTCATTGTATCGCAGATAGAATGAATATAATCACATCACTAGTAATGAATCAATCACATGTCAAAACCATGATTTTATTAGCGTTTGCGACATAAGTATATTAAAGCATAGTTAATATTGAAATATGCGTGTCCAACCAAATTATAGATTCAAGATTTCCACTTAGTTGAAAAAGATTTGACATTTTGCCTGTAGTTTTTCAGTTTCGACAATTTTCCAGGATCGACAAAGAAGTAGGGCTCCTTTATCTTCGGATGTTTAGATTAGAGTACATAAGCATTCTCATCTTTTGTCTCTTCCTCTATTTTTTGACACTTCTAATCTCTTTTTCAATTTTCGAAATCTGTAGCCATTTATCACGGCCTTATGGCTCTGATATCGCCCGCGATATTCAAGCAAGAACAATCTAGTTAATGAATCCTTGATTCAAGTCATAGTCGTATTAATCTCGACCTATAACAATCGACACTATCGCACACTACTAAAATAGTAATAAATGCAAAAGTGTGATTGTTTGTTGGTTTTTTGTTACTTTTTTACGCAGCAACAGAACACCGAAACGAAGTGATTTTTTATGACTGTTGTTTGTGTCTTTTTCTAACCGACTTCCAAAAAGGAGGAGGTTCTCAATTCAACTGTTTTTTAAATGTTTGTTACCAATTTGATCCATATCTGAAATTTTTATGAAGTCGGTTTTTTTATATTGATAATTATTGTGTTATTTTTTTGTTTGTTATTGATCTGGCTAAGGAGGACTTTGGACCATGTCTTTATTTGACACGGCATTAAATATAGTCAAACAAGTCAAGCATAGTAAGTCATGATCATGACAAACTCATTCCCCAGTAAAGTGGTGGAGGCTTTACGATAGGTTTCTATGGACAACCTTACCACGGTAAATATCCCGTAAATAATCATATAACTTTGGTTTCTATGGAGTTTTGAAAACAATACTAAGATATATATATATAACAATAGTTTGTCCATATTAAGACAGGGGCCTTACCCCTAGCTCGAAAAGTTGACCCGCATAGGTGTTATTTGTCTAAACGGTACCATCAACTACGATAAGCGGTAGTTATTTGATAGCCGCCAAGCTTTGCTATTTTCACGCAAACACGCATAGTAAAACGGATTTTCGTTCATTCAAGTTAGAAGCTTTTAAACGATGCGGCTTAAATGAGTTGGTTAATTTTAGGTACCTATCAGGTACCTACTAAAAGTTGGGTCGCAAAAGTGAAGCTAGGGGTAAGGCCCCTGGTCTCCTACGCTTGTTTTCCCGAAACATGACCTTATTCCACCCCCCCCCCCCTTTACTACAGGACAAGTAAAAGGACTGCATATTATCACCCCTTCCTCGTGGAAATTCCAAAGATTCGTACACAACGATTTGGGTCGTCTTTCATGATACGTAGTGCTCAAAAATGGAACTCCCTGCCATCCTCCTTGTTTCCTGAGTACTACAATCTAGGCAACTTCAAGATTAGAGTGAATAGATTTCTTCTAGATCAACGTGTTCAATCCTCGGCCACACCGTCGCTTACCATCTGGTTAGTTGGTGGCCAAACGAAGATCTATTCTAAATAAAAACATTACACAAAAACAGTACGTAATGGTGCACAGATTAAATAAAAGTCACTCCAACCTTTCAACACTGCAATATAACAATAAACATTCAACGTGCACCCAGCGCAGCGCAGCACCTACATAGCACCAATTAGCACAGAACTCATGCGCAGTTAAGCGCTAACTATTACCACAGGGCGGTGACATCGCATGCTAATCGCGATATGACACCGCTTGTGACACTGATCGCCCTTGCGACGTTGACATAAAATTGCGTACTCATGGGTCTGAAGTACTGGTCATTCATCTGTAGTTTTTTTTTTGGTTTTTATTTGGCCTAGCACGCGCACTGCAATACCTTTTGTCCACCCTTTTTAGGGTTCTGTAGCCCGACAAGGAACCATAAGATATTTCTAAACTATAAGACATAGAAACTTGTAATTTACTGTACGTATAGATCATATTTAAAACCTTAATTGAAAATTATTTTGAACATTATCTTATAACTTTTTGAGTAACAGCGATAAAACTGTAATAAATTCAAAGCGTTGTAGTTCAAAGGTCATTGACCTTTTCATAAAATGATCTCAAAAAAGAATGTTTCTCAATCAGTTTTCTCTATGGTTAAACCATAAAAAGTATATGCTATGTCGGGATGATACATCTCTGAAATATTTGGCTAAGTCCACAGAGCTTCGTTCGTTCCAATTTTTCTAAAACTAATTATAAACTATGACTGCAATTATATGGCTTTGGTTACGGAACCCTCCCATATGCATGTCTCGACACGCTATTGATCAGTTATTACAAATACAAATCATTTATTCGGGCATAATGTAAGGTAAGTTATAGTATTGATCCCAGAGGCTCCCGAACTAGTCAGGGACTGTGTGACGGACGGGAGCCAAAACCGTTTTTGCCGTGTGTAAATGGGACACAGCTATAATGTGGATACCTCAGAAGAATGACTAAAGGGATACAACGTCTGTTTCATTTTCATAGGACAAATCATGGAGAGAACATTTTATCGCTCGCGTGCTGGTTCTACAGGATATTTCCCTGTTCTAATGTAGAGCATCGATTTCTATTTACAGCTCTGTGCCTTTTCTGTGCATACAATTGTTGCGCCATTTTACTAGGTTGTCTCTTTTCTAGGCTGTAGAGTATCATAATAATCCAATTTTCTAAACGTGATCCTACTCTAAGCCCTACGTGTATCTATGGATGATAAATATTTTTAACCGACTTTCAAAAAGGAGGAGGTTATCAATTCAGCTGCATTTTTTTTTGTTACCTCAAAACTTTCGACTGGGTGAAACGATTTTGATGATTATTTTTTAATTTGAAAGCTGGTGCTTCCCGTGTGGTCCGATTTCTTTTTGGGCCACTTCTGATATTTTTATTCAGTCTGTTTTTTCGTATTGATAATTATAACGCTCTCTCTTGCACAATTCTACGTTAGTGAAAAGGACAATGAATATCTAGACCTCAACTTTGAGAAACAAGGGAAATATGGTATGAAGCAATGGAGGGTGCGAACGCATCTGGCCTGAATCAGGCTTGATACCTTTAGTCGAACTCTCCCTACAAATGACCTTGTCACCCCTTTTTTACATTGTCGTTGTGAAAGATATAATCTAGTTTAGAAAAAAGTCTTTTATTGTCCGCGCGAAAAGAGGTCTCCGATTCTAATGGCTAATTGGACAAGTTGGCGTGTTGTCGTGCATGGTTTGTTCTACGATAACTTGTGTATCGTGGATCCGATCTTCATGAAACTTTGTAGGCAAGTAGTTCGTTTCAATACTATTGTTAAGTTTAAATATGGTCAAAAATCGATCGAGGGGTTCCGAGGATTTATGGGTCGCAAGGTCAAAGATTCCCAGATTCTTTAAAAAAGGTATCTGATCGCGTAGTACTAGGCCTAACCAAAAAAAAAAATTGTTTCATAAATAGAATCCTAGATTCCTAGAAGAATGTTTCAATGATAATTTTGACGAAATTCATATAGATCGTTCCGTTTAGACTATTGCCATACCCAAATAGGGTCATAATAATGTATTACTGTATTGAAACATGTTCAATTAAGGTGAAACGTTTCACGTATGGCGGGAAATTCAAATTTCAAACAGTTTTTTTGTTCTTGTAGCTAGGCCGGGTAATTATTATAAACGATCATGATGTTTGCGAAAATTGATTATTATTCTTTACAAACTCACGTAAAGCTATTTATCTTTAATGCACATTATTACATACATTTGTCATTAAACAATTTTTTGCTGTTTCAAACAGCTTATTGACAAATGTAAGTAATATTACTGATTAATAACTGTATATGATAATGTAAAGAACAACCAACAGTTTTCGCAAACACTGTGCCATTTCACAATAATTACCTGGCCTAGCTACAAGGACAAAAAAACTGTTTGAAATTTGAGTTTCCCGCCAAACATGAAACGTATCACCGAACTTCATGTACCTAGATAAATTATGTATGCAATAAAATATTGAGTATCAGTTCTGAGTGAACTACTAGGTTATTATGACGAATAACCCCGTGGAACAAAAATGAAACAGATAGATCGTCCAAGAAGAAACCTACTTAGCTATGTGGGTAGAAAAATGGTTGATCATTGTAATGATGAGCTGCACTAATGAATGAATGAATGAATAACTAAGTTGGCATCAATGTGTATTGTCCGTATTAATCTACGAGTGAAACGCTAATTAATTAGTTAAATTAATGTTATGTATTTAGTTCAAATGAATACCTTGAAGCTTGAAGGTTCGTACAGAGAAATTGCAATGTTTCGGTTATACAATGCATATTACCTTTATTATACACTGAACAAAATACAAAGTAAAATTAAAACAAAAACAGCACATGGTAGGTGGGCTTTTCATACAGGGTTATAAGGAAACGGTATGCTTAGTAATATGTGTGTTTGATAATACCTATTTTCAAGCGTGAATAACCGTTTTCTATGGAACTACTGATATTTTTATTGCGATTTCAGAGTTATTCCCATAGTAAAAGTATTTCATAATTATGAGTATAATGAACCCCTTTCAGCTTACCGTACCCGTTCTTTATGACCCTGTATAGTACAATTATTTTTAACGTAAATTTGTAGAACAGTAATAAAATCTAAAAGACTATACATTCATGCTCTATAAAACAATTTTCGATTAATTTATTGATTTATCAACTTATTCTCACTAATACAGTTTCACTAGCTGAAATATGTCGAAACAAACAAGTTTTTTATTGAAAATTATCTTTTTCAAACCAAGCTTTTATGAAATTAATGATCGGAATGGTGTACTAACAGGCGCGGATCCACCGTTGTGGGCACGATGGGCATGCCCACAACCCTAATACGTGACTTGTGACGCCCCACAGCTTTACTCGCGTGAAACTACGATACAAGCACTGTACAAGCACATTTATAAGCTGACTCGCACTTGCCCGATTTTCGGGTGGCTATGACCACAACCTCTTTTGAGGGCTGGATCCGCGCCTGTGTACTAATCAAAATAAGCCCAAACACTGCCAGTCTACTATTATCCATCGAGGAGTGCCGTTGTCCACCGTCACCATCATCAAACCAGCTCGCTGTCACTATTATATTGTATTGTCATAGGAACTTGACAAGTATGACAAATATCAGCTCAATCGAACACAGGGAAGTGGGTCCAATTTAACTTGCAAGATGTGGGACTTGCAAGGTGAAACTAAATAATAACTTGTAAAAATAGGTTTATCGAACGTTTGTATGACCTCAGATTCCATAAACTTTGAGTTTATTAACAACATAGTATCAAACAAATGATGCAAGTCTTACAGAATTATTATATAACTGACAGTTTTCACACACATTGTAACTTGTTAGGTATCCGAGGTCTTGACCCTCGGCGTATTATCGACTAGAATGGCGGTAAGTATCAAAACAATAGAATAGTTAGTGTTAGTGCTCTTATCATATTAGAAGCTAATTGAAGCATTGTGCTTGAATGGGTTACTTGAATGAATAGTGGGATAAAATGTTCACTGAAAATTGTTTATACTAAATAACTGCTATGACTTTACCCGCCATGTCATGTACGTTTTATCCAAATACCTATATTATATTTCGTAGTCAAAATGTATATTGTGCCGAGGGTAGATCCAGCCTTCTGAGTTAGAGGAGAGGAGGGGGCAGGACGTCACTCACTCATATCCAGCCTGGGACTCTATTTCTGAATCGCTCGTATGATTTCGCACGAAAATATCATGTGAAATGAAAGTTTTTTTTATTGATAGAAAGCAATTTCGAATTGTTTAAACCACTTTTTTCGTTAGCGATATGATTATTACAAAAATGGGACCTTTGTTTGTGATTTCGTTCGAAAGTCAGTCATTACGCATGATATTTTCGCGAAATATCATACGAGTGATTCAAAAATAGAGCCCCTGGACAGGTGCAAAAGTATACAATACCGTTACCTGTGTTACTCTTGTATGTAGTGACTTGAAAATATTGTTGCTTTTGTATTCGTGAAAAAAGAAACTAAACCGGACCAGTGGTTCTAGAGATTACATCCTACATACATAACAACAAACAACCCCCTCCTTTCATAGATGCGCACTACTGTTTTGGCAGCATTTCTGTGATTATTTGAAACTAATAGTTTTGGCCATTGGTAACATAAGTCCAGTACAAAAATTCATATTGTATAAATGTAGATTATATCGCCGTGAGATCGGCTTTATGCTCTCGAAGATATTTGCATAAAAATACTTAACTTACTAGCTGCGCGGTTTCACCCGCTTGAACATTCCTTCAAGAACCGTAATTACCCGGGTTATAACTCTCAGGCCCTTTAACTATATCGATACAATCACGTCCTTTCTTTTCTCTGTTGCTGCTTAAAGAGAAAAAAACAATAACACTTTTAACCGACTTCAAAAAAGACGAAGGTTCTATGTTCCACGGTTATTTTTTTATGTATGTTCACCAATTTCTCCGCCAATTATGAATGGATTTTGATGTATTTCTTTGTTTGGTAGGCCATACTTCAGAGATGGTCCAATGTAAATTTCACACAATCGGTTTAGTAGTTTTCAAATCAAAATAACTGAAAAAAAAACATATCATCCAAGTAAACGAAATTGTGTATTTACAAATTTAGAAGTCGGTTTTTAATGTGATCCACGTGTACATCCATGATATTAGTTTATTAATCTTAAATCAGTTGATAAATATTTAGATATAGGGACACAACTTTATCAAAATAGATATAACGATTCTTTTTAATGGAAACATTTAGCTACTTATATCAATTTACATAATAGGTGGGTGTTATTATATTACAGCATTTATAAAAATACAATTTCCACATAATAAAATTGTTTAAAATAACTTAATTTGCAAAATTCTGCGCATACGGGGAGTGTCGATGGCGGCGTGGGCAGGCGATGTCTGATGCAAGCCAATGGGAAGTTTTCTGACAGCTCTAGGAACAGTTCCACCAATCAAAAGTTTCAAAAATTTGCAACCATCAATAGACACCGCACCGCCACCGCACCGCCACCGCTTTATGGTAGCAGTGGCGGTGGAGGTAGTGTACAGGTTAATGGGGGAGGCTTATGTTCAGCAGTGGACGTCTTTTGGCTGATGATGATGACTCTACGTTAGTTGCCCAGTTATATTAAATTTGTTACATATTAACTGGTTGCACTTAGAAAGGACAGAAGTTATAATCGAGGTCACATATGCAACCTGCTTCGAATAGTAGATCAAAGGACTCGTGTGTTTGCATATTGGAACGGAACACCTGTCTGTGTAGATAATAATACATAACTGGGCTTGAATTCTGTTCTAGAGTTTAACTTACTTAATAAGTACATAATAATGCAAATGTTAGAGGTAGGTTTCCACGGGTAGATGCAAAAAGCAACGGCTTTCATCGCAAAAGGATTAATATTAAGGTGATACGTTTCATGTTTGGCGGGAAATCAATATTCAAACAGTTTTTTATTTCTTTTCAAAACAATATTCACGGCATTTGTATGCCATCTCTCTAGATTTATGCACCTACTAGTTAGTAGGCAAAACATGATAAGAAATTACTAATATTGTTTAAACACCTATTCATGCATTTTCAATGTATGATTTACTCGTGTTTTATGCAAATTAATTATCTGTATCTTATTATTTCGCTCATTCATTCATTCTTTCATTCACTTATTCATTTCCAACAGTGACTTTTGTAATTAGATTTTTCTGAATTCAATTTTGTGTTGAATTGTTGCTCGGGTTCTTTCTTTTGTTGCGGGCTCTTGGCACTGTCCATTCCTAGTGTTCCAATGAAGACCTGTTTCTGTAGTGTTAGTGTTAGCATGTATTTGTTTAATCAGTATAGGCACTTGCATGAAAAATAAAATTTAAAAAAAAAAACCTACTCAATACTGCAATGTTGTAATGAGAGTAGATATCTGCCTACAAACTGGTACGCAGTTTGGTAGAGTTGTATATACATAGCATGTACTTTATACACTGAGATAAATAATTAATTTTAAAAAAAATGTACTCATTCGTTTACATTACTGAAAACAAAAAAAAACATACACGAACATATAGTCTCCTCCTTTTTGGAAGTCGGTTAAATACTAATCAAATTGTATTAAAATCTTAAAAGTACCATGGTATTCTCATTTTTGCTTGTCACGTTTCTACAAACTACGGTTTTTCAAAGTTTAGCATTTCGACAGCAGCAATAATAATTACTGGAAACCTTCAACTAGGTAAAACACTTTAGAACGTTTAGCGCAGCCACCTTAAGGTTAAAGTTGCTACATTATTTACTATCAAATGTACCACCATGGCTTTACATTGTAGAACCAAATCGCTATTGTGATTAGGACTTAATTTCTTTATGAAAACATAAAGTATTTTTAGTCTAACGGATACGACATTAGTCGGTGGGCTAGTAAAAATCTGCGAGAGTGATAAGAACAACAGATAAATTATTTGCTAGTTAGAACGATAGGCAGAGATTTTCCGCCGACCAAAAGTCTGTCCGTGAATTCGAACAACTTCCTAAAGTTAATGTCAGATATCATGCAGCAGTGCCGTAAATAGGGCTGTGCCAGCGGTGCCCAGGCACAGGGCGTAGACTCTGGAGGGGCGCAGAAATGACCACACCAGGACCAAGTTTTGTTTTCAAGGGCGCAGTTATAGAAGCTCGCACCGGGCGCATAAAAGGCTAGTTACGGCACTGTCATGCAGTAGATAAATTCAAATGATTTAACCTATATGTTTAATGTAACTTCTGGAACTGTAGGTTAGGCATTAACTAGAGTTAGTAGATATAAAATTTAGTTAAGAGCCGTGTTACAAAATGCAATCGTTTATTTATTTATTGATAGGAAAACCAACAGCTTTTTAATTTTAGGTACCTGAATTTTCAGGCAAATAACGGATAAATAAAGCCATAATTGCCAAGAATAATATAAACAAGTAAACAATTACATTAATAACTGTTTATTTTATGTCAGTAATTAAACGAAATTCACTCTTAAACTTTCCCTCCGGGAATTTTACGAAAAACAACTTTTGTAAATTGGTGTTAATATGTTAAGTTGAAAAAAAAGTATGCCTTTATTTTCAATTAATAATACAGACCTCTTTATTTCATAAATTAAATTTTCAATATATTTTTGTCAAAATGAATCACAAGACAAAATAAATCCAAATGATTTAAAATAAATAAAATAAATAAATAAATATCTGGGACATTATTGCACACATGGTCATCTGACCCCAAACTAAGCAAAGCTTGTAATATGGCTGCCAGAGACTGATATACATACATATATATTTTTAAATACATACTTAAATAGATATTAACACCCAGACATAGAACAAACACAAATGTTCATCACACAAATGTTTGTCCTAGATGGGAATCGAACCCACGCCCCCAAGCACAGAAAGTAGGATCACTACCAACTGAGCCACCGAGGCAGTCCGATTTATCCTATATGTTCAATGTAACAAGTAGTTTTCGCTACTTTTTTCATCAAAAAATTTAGGAGGGTTGTTAATAACTTATCTATCTATACTATATGATCATATTTTACAATATTGAACGCTCAACCTAGAAATCACTTAAATACACAAGAATAATAAAGAGCTTTAATGTCAGGCACCAGTTACCGAAAAATAAAGTTTAATAATAAAGTAGGTTTCAACAAAACTAGAGGAAAAAATTACATTTATATTATGAGTCATATTATTATATCAAAGTATAATGTAAAAATTAGTATAAAACATGTTAGGTGCGTAATTACAGACACAGACTAAGTGATTATTGATATAGGTGGCTTGAAAGTCGTTGGCCTCAGTTTTGCAATTATGTTTTATTAATATTTTCCGTTAATGTTTTAAAGCGGAAAATGCATATTAAATGAAACTTTTTATGAGCAAATCGTCAATTATATTTACGTCGTTATTAATCCATACATAAACAAAAAAGAAAACAAAAGATCACAAAACCCATTCAAGCAAAGGATGTATATTATTTTTCATCTCATTTATTAAAAGGAAACGAATAAGTTATGGTTTCCCATAACCGTCAAGTTTTTATTTTAATATCTTGTTAAAAATCCAGGAGTGGTCACTGAGGCGAGGCTATAGATCTAGATTATACTTTAGCCTAAATAGGAAATACTGGGTTTTTGCTGAGAAAAACCTGTGTCTGAGAATTTATGATGGCTGCAGGGGCACGAGTTGCTCTTGGCATGAACTCAAGGCACGTATAAATAGAGCATTACTCATAACTTACATAATGATTAATGACACTTAAAGTTTTGGTTATATTATGGACATGTGTGGTTCAGACGTTAATCTTAGCAACAATTGGCTAGCTTTGTCGCCATTTTTCAGGAATCTCTAGTGTTTTTTTTTTCGCTTCAACAAATATAGACATTCGTCAAACAGTTTTGAAGGTGAACTTTCGCAACGTAACGCCTAAAGTTTGTAATCTAAGATTTCATATAGAGAAAGGAATAACGCTATTTTTTATAGTTATGGTATGTGAACCCAGTTCGTGCATCAATAACGTAGAAGCTACTCGCTTCAAACAGTGTTCAAACACTAGCGTCAAGAAATGTAACACACATGAAAATACTCGATCATAATCGATCTCAAAATATCTCTCATTAATCAGCAAAAAAAATAGAGCACACACAATACTACCTCTTATTACCTTCACATAAAGCTGGTATTACCATGACATAACATACCTATATCGAAGAGATAGAAAGCGGTCGTCCTTGGAAGTAAAAGCAATCCCGAAGGTGAAAGTGATCGTGTTCAAGTACCTTGTTAAGCCATATTATGCCTTGTTATGCCATATTATAGCTAGTTATGCCTTGTTTGAGTTCTGACGCACTGGACAGAGATCCTGTTTCGATAAATTCAGTAAATAAGGACATGAGGTAATGGTACTCCTTACAGCAATATTTGCTTTTAGACTAAAATTCTGCCAAGTGCATATTGAAAAGGAGATTTGCACAAGTTTTTGTCACAATAAGCTCTACTTATTAACCTATCCAGATAATAAAATCTAATCTACCTACTGAAACCTTAAAGGTAATAACTTTTTTGAATAGGTAATTTTTATATGCTTGGTAATTTTTTATATGCTTTCCTATTCTAGTAGGTGCCAGAAAACACTGTACGGAAAAATATATTTTCCAGGTGTGAAACTTAGCTAAATAGATTTTTTTACCCCGAAAACCCTGTACTTGCAATAAATTTTATTGAAAACATTAGCCTATTCATTAGTTAAAAAATCGTTTTACACATATTAGGCTAATTTGCATTATTTTCATGTTTTAATTGTCTCTCTACAAATAATGTAAAACATACATAACATAAGCATCATAAAATATAATAAGGCTATAATACGTAACATGATCAGAATCCTCGTTGGTAGAGAAAGTAGAGTCGTGTAATTTGAAGCCATATCTCACGTTCTGCCGTGGTTATGGCAGAACAATCGGTGATTTGCGGTTATTGTCAATACCTTACCCGTGGTAGGGCAAATATTCAATGGAAATGATTGATTAGAACGGTAGAGTGCTTTCATGATTTATTATAGACAATTTAACATTGCATACATGCACTGTAAACATCGGCATATTTCTTTTTGTTTTCCTAAATCTAGGACTGTCGGGGTTGTCAGCAATATAGGGTAGGGGTAGCCCCTCCACCACGCACACTTAACCCCCCTTGCACGCTCCACGGGTAAACTAGGTTGGGTTCTCTTCTACCCAAGAATATGACACCACAAGATTATAGTTTGAATAAATGCTTAACTAATAAAATCAAGTGCAATAACTTTCATATTTCTGATTTCAGTTCAAAGACCTGTGCGTGTTTACTGTTGTTGTTTTTATGATTTTCCTACGACTGCATTTTCCGCTTCAGTGGGTTGACTGCTGGACGATAAAGTACTTTAAAACGATTCAATTTATGTCTATTTGTTCTATTTTTCGAGGGTAGCATTGACTCTCAGCTCGGGGAAGAGTTATGGCAGTAAATTAAAAAATAAGGTTCGTTTTTTTAAATCTCTTGAAGCTTTGACGCTTTAGCTAAGGTGGACGGTTGACATTTTTACAGCCCCAGGTTCCAGCAAATAAATCACTTCATATTAATTTCGTGAGTAAATTTATTTGACGGTTTGAACTCACTTGAAACCCGTAGTTAAGTTTCGATTTAATACCTAATTGTTATGCAAGATCAGTGCTGTAACTATTATCTATTCTATGCCAATAAGATTGCCAATAGGCACCGATAGGCTTTAGTAGAAGGTGGTGTTTAAAAATGGTTTTCAAAGTTCATTGACACCACCCACGAAGTCTGATGTCACACCGAATGTTGTGGTCCGCGTGAACTCTTGCAAACTCTTTATTATAGTTTCGCTATTCAATTGATGATTTATGGCTTCCTTAGCTTTGAAATGATTATAATCAGAATGATGACATGTTAAGATTATTTAATAGTGTAATTTTGATGTAACATCAATTATATTCGCTAGTCGTTTATTTTATTTTCTTTTGTTAAAGTTAAGTCAAGTTTAACTTATTTTTAAAGACGTACTTTGAGCTGTGACACCTTTGATATCTTAATAAGCAGAAGAACTAACCAGAATCAACACTCTACCAACAGGGTTGCTGAAACTTTGACGTCGGCAGGTAGTTTCTAAAAATCATACTTTAAAATAAACTAGTAATATTGCTCAAATACTTTTTAGTTTACACTATTTAGCAAAAGCTAAATAAGCCTTATAACCATTAATGAAACTATTTGCTCACTTACTAAAGTAAAGCGGCAATATTAACTTAATTAGTGTCAAGGGCTGAGGACATCTTTACTTAAGAAATTCGCCGAATTCTTTCCACCGCAGTGTTCCAGAAACAAGGTTTTGTAAATAATAGGTATATTTACCACAAGCAGATATTCACAATGTTCGTGACGATGGTTTAACATTACGAATTTTGACAGATTTGCTATGCAGTCTGTCCCAAAGTATGGGTCACAACCCACCAGTGGATCGCTTTTATATATTGGATGGGCTTTAAAACTGATAGGATGACGCAAAACGTCAGCTGGGCTGTATCGTTCGGCCGATAACCGAAGTTATAAAAGTGGGATATAACACTGTTGTCTTCCCTTCTTGTTAGGCACTGGGTGGGTCCCAACTTTTTTTAATGGGTCGGGGTTTAGTTAATTTTGGGAACCACTGCGCTATGGTGAAGCTGTCAAAAACCGTCGTGACGTGTGTGAGTAAGGCCCCAGAGGTTAAGATCATTAACGTGTGGTCACGGCACAAACAGAATCGAGGTCTTGCCATATATAGCCACCGGAAAACGATATTTTTATCACCTATGAAATGTCATCCAACATTACATTTTAAATAGTATAATTTGTTTTGGAAATTGCTTTCTAGAATTACTTTAATGGCTCTCGTTTTATTATGGCCGATAAAAGTCAAAGTAATGGAAATTAATATTATTGTCGTATTTACATGTACTTGTCGTAATTACTTACATGGTAAGACGTGGCGGAGGACCGAGATTTATGGAAGGAAATGGGGGAGACATTTGCCCAACAGTGGGATAGGTTACGAAAAAAAAAACATACACTAAATTGATTGAAACCTATTTAAGTTTAACAAAAGTGGACTCCCGCTGAGTAGTCAAGTACCTAATTACGTTTTCTTAACGTCACTTCTTTGCTTTTGGAGATCATGGATGGTATAATGTTTTTTTTTTCACACAATAGGAAATGTTATGTTGGTAATCCAACATAACATTTCCTATTAAATAAGATCCCATACATTAAATAAGAATAAAATTGAGGAACCCTTAATTTTAGAACAAACGTGTTTTTAACGTACCAATTTTTTTGTCTTGGCTTTAGTGTGAAATTGGTAATACGTGCAAGTGTCAAGCTTGGCATGATTATAGTACACACTCTAAAGTAATACAACAAATTATACATAAATACCAATTACCAGTCAAGCGCGGTATAAAGATTCCGAGCTGGATGAAACCTTACGGAAGGGACCTTCAGTGCGCGAATCCGACTTGCATTTGGCCGATGTTTATTTATAAGTACATAGCTGAATACATTATAAAAACGACTCGTGATGCGTCACGTTAGTCTCTTCGCATTGTTTTAAACATTTTTTAAGTTTATTATATCACATAGTTATTTAAGGAAGATGCAACGTTTCCGTTGCCGGCTATTTGAAACAATTGAAATGTTCCGGGTGTTTTTGTTCTTAATTGCCGTGGATTCACGCCAATCATAAACATTATGGACAAACATTTGGCCAAGCCCTTTGTTTGACGCTACGAGGAAGGTAATCAACAATTTTGTGTCGATTAAGTTGTACAGTTTCTAATCGTCCTTAGTCTGATTATTACTTATGAAACCTCATTGTGAGCGGGTTTACTGCTTAAAAACGGAATTAACAAAGCGTTCATTTGGTGATTTTCATGAAAATCCGTTCAGCTATTGTGGTGTAATTGACTAAATAAACCAGCAGGGTTTGAGGGTTCCGTACCACCACATAAATTTTTAATTTAACTAAAGTACAAAAAAAGTTGTGCAAAACACTATATTACGCCCCGGCGGTCACCCATCCAAGTACTGACCGCGCCCAACGTTGCTTAACTTTGTTAAACAGAAATTTGTCACCGACTTGCACTTGGCCAGTATTTATTATTTTTAGGTTTTACTATAGAGTGTTTACTATATAATCATGCCAAGTTTAACGCATGTACGTCACACATTTTTTTATACGATTATAATTTGTTGTAAGTATATAAGTACTTTATTTATTATTATTTCTTAGTTATTCCTCCCTAACAATACATATTCTGTGAAAATTCGAACTGGCTATGTATTACAGACAGACAGACAGCGTAGGCTTAGTAATAGGGTCCCATTTACACTCTATAGTGGTTAGACTCTTTCGGGTCCGCCTGGGGAAGTACCACACCTTTTACAGTTATTCAACCGCCAAGCAGTAGTGTGAAAACACTACTGCATTCCGAATTGAAGGGCAATGTTTCCAGCGAAATTACAGGGCACACAGAGATTTGACATCTTATATCTCGGGGTGACGAGCGCAGTGCATTGCCATCCAGGGTTATTAAAAAAATAGTCAACCTAACGTTTGCATATTCTATGGCCTTCATACTTTTGATTGGTATGGAATTTGTGTATTAACCAAACCAGTGAAATGTAAAAAAAAAAAAAATGTTAATTACTCATATTCTGGACTGAATTTTTTTTGACAACCTATTTGCAATATTTTTATTGACATATTTAATTGAATATAAAAAACTTTTCATTCATTAACCAGCTCGGTGCAGGTCGTTCTATGGAGGGATCCTATACTATATGAACTGTTGAAATTCAAAATTCTGAGTGGCGTTGAGCTGTTATTGGCATGCGTGAAGGAAGGGCCATCAGGCGAGCGACTTCGCTCGCCTCGTCACTAGGTATCATAAAAAACCCCTTTTGATGCAGAACCCTAAAAACTTAGAGTTCCTGTAAATGCTTTAATTAGGTTTTAATTATGATAATAATATTGATTTTGCAAAAACTTTGCCTATATTATTACTTACATAATTGTACACACTTGTTACACTTTTTGTACGGATTTGAGTCATTTTTATTTGGCTAGGTAAGCTGTTTTTGATTTTGTTGTATATCCGACCTACTTATGTACATTATAGGGCATCACATGTTCCATCACACTAAAAGAACAACAAAGGCGGTCCATCACAGCCATGGGGCATCGATACCAGCACAAAATCGATTATAACTGAGTGAGGTATCGAATCAATTCGATACGAGGTGGTCACGTCGATCGAATACAATTATTTTTAAATTGGACAAATGTTTTTGTAATATGTAATTTTGATACTACCGATGAGAGATGGGTGTGGGTTATTTTGTAACCTTGTTTTTATTGTTGTTTTGGTAATCTTAGCTATTCTTCCATCTTATTTAATACAACTGTACAGTATATAATTTTACATTACAGGGGCATTACGCCTAACTCTAACCGCTGGCTTGAATATACGCAATTTGCAAAATCACGCGAACGTGAACCTTGACGCACCGAGATACGGTTTGGGGTCGCGCAAATTTTTGCAATCACTTAAACTGAATCGTTTCTAACAGGTAGGCGTAAGACCCCAGAACTATTGTTCTACATAATAATAATAGATTATATGATTTTATTTACGGGATATTTACCGTAGTAAGGTTGTGGAAGGTTGTCCTTCTACAATCTTACCAGACCCTCTAGAAATAATAGTTTGACCCTAAAAATATAAATAAACACATCATCGCTCGTCACAGAACATCACATCATCAGTCAGTTAACGTAGGGGTGTTGCCATAATCCCCGCGCTTGTCAGGCGGCTTGTGGATCGCAGTACGTTCACCGAGTACTAATAGGACGCAGCGTCCATCCTCCGGTGGTTCTGGTCGCAATTTTAGAACATACCCGGATCACATACGTAGCGTTGAAACTATACGTACTTACTATCTACTTTATCTTACTTGGGTACTTAGTTTTTGTGCAATTGATACAAGCAAGTCACTCGTCCGATGGTACGGTTCGCGCAAAACTTTATGAGCCCTCTGAAGTTAGGCCCAGTGGCTGCGCAGTACGCATATTATAGGTATCCGAGGGACTTTACAGGGCGTCGGGGAGGCCTCGCGCCTAACTTCAGAGGGCTCATAAAGTTTTGCGCGAACGATAAGCATCACGCTTGTTATCAGTTCAGCGGTAGTCAGTATTTAAAACTTATCAAAATTATTTAATTCAGAAATCGGTACATTACATTTAAATATAGCACTAATGCCCAAACTAGGTGTGAATATACCCGTATCTTGGGAATTAGGCCATCCCGTTTATAAACCATTTTTTTTTTCGTACACTTCGTTATTTGGGTAAGCTTAAATTTAATAATAATAATAATAATATAATATATCACTTTATTATACACCGAAATAAAAATACAAAAGTCACTTAAAAAATAATACAAGACCGGCAGTATAATAGGCGGCCTTATCGCCTTAAGCGATTTCTTCCAGGCAACCTTTGGATGGACATAACAGAGACAGGAGTAGGGTCGGCGGTGTAGACAATACATATAATATACATACATACATACAAATAAATACTGAATATGCAAATAATAATATTTAACTACTTACCAATACATACTATAAATAAAACATACATACATACGTACCAATTATAAAGGAAGATAGTGATTGTAGACAAGATTCTTGAAAATAGGAAGAGACTTGGCCTGCCTGATAGAAGGAGGCAGCTTATTCCACAGCAGGACAGCTTGCACAGTGAAAGATTTACTGTAGGAAAGGTTAGTATGAGAGGACGTAGGAATCTTAAGTTGAAGGGCACGACAGGATCGCAAGGAACTAAAGTGAGGTTGAACAAACTTGAAACGTTCTTTCAAGTACAGTGGAGTGGAGGGATTAAACAGGATTTTATAAAGAAAGGAGAGGATGTGAGAATTACGGCGAAGGCGGATGGGTAACAATTTGAGCTTTTGGCGGAAATCGGAAATGTGATCATATTTGCGTAAGCCATATATGAATCGAATGCAGAAATTTTGTAATCGCTCAAGCTTGTTCAATTGCTCTTCGGTTAAATCCAGATAGCATGCGTCCGCATAATCTAATATTGGAAATAGGAGAGATTTTACTAGCGCAGTCTTAGTAGTAATAGGTAGGAAGTTACGTAACCTCCTGAGTGACGATCCCGAGCCAAAGATTTTACGGCTAACTTCTGCCAATTGAGGACCCCAGGAAAATTCCCTATCAATCAGTATTCCAAGGTTCTTTACTGTCTTGCTAATGGGGATGGGTATTCCGTCAAAAATCACTTGTGGAAGGCGAAACCAGTCGATTTTTGAGATCATACGGGAGCTACCAATAATAATCGTCTGAGTTTTGGTAGGATTAACTGTGAGGCCGTATGATTTGCTCCAGTCTCTTATTTGTCTTAGATCAGAGTTTGTGGACGCAATCGCCTCGTGCAAACGCGCTAAAGGAGCTTGAGTATATATTTGCAAGTCGTCTGCATAGAGGTGATAGGAGGAAGTCAACTGTTTAGAGATAGAATTTATAAAAATTGCAAAAAGAAGGGGAGATAAAACGCCGCCCTGTGGAACACCAGCAGTAATATCGCACCAAGAAGAGTAATTTTCTTCAATACGAATGCGCTGCCGGCGTCCAAACAGGTAACTTCGAAACCAATCAATTACCGTTGGAGATATGTTAAGTGAGCGTAGGAGTTCGAGCAGGATGTCAAAATCAACATTATTAAAAGCGTTGCTGAAGTCTAGTAGCGACAGTACAGTCAGATGACAATGACCAATACCATCCCTTATGTCGTCAGTGATTTTTGTCAAAGCCGTTACAGTACTATGCCCAGGACGGAAACCGGATTGGAATGGGTTAAAGAGACCATTTATTACAAGGAACGATGACAGCTGTTGATGGACAAGCCGCTCTAAAACTTTAGATAGGAAAGGAAGGATGGAGATAGGCCGAAAGTCGGAGAATGTATCAGGGTTAAGTTTTTTTGGAAGTGGTGTGACTTGGGCTTCTTTCCATATTACTGGAAAGGTGCCCGAGGAGATCGAAAAATTAAGGAGATATTGGATGATAGGGATGACTTCATCGAGTATGGGCATGATCATTTTGCGACTTATACTGTCACTACCAACTGCGTTAGAAGAAATGGACTGTATGCTCTTCTTAACATCACAAGCGGAAAATTGATTAAAATTGAAAGAGTCAAAGTCGGAGTGCACGGTAGAGGAGATATATTTTAAAGTAGCTGCCTTTATGGGTCCATCAAAATTGGAAGACGTGGAGAAATGCTGGTTTAACAGGTTGATGTCCAATTTATTTGGAACAGTATCTTGACGAGGTTTACCGACTCCCAATGACTTAAGAAATTTCCAGACTTTTGCTGGTTCTTCGTTTTCTACGGAATTGTGAATGTGTCGGCGTTGGGCATCCCTACACGCTCTATTGCAGGCATTGCGTTGGTCTATATACTTCTCCTTGTTCTCAACGGATTGGCGATGCTTAAGTTTAGTCTTGGCTACTAGTTTTTTTTGCATGAGGGAACGGATTTCGTCATTTAACCAAGGTGCCGGTGCATGTTTCATTTTCACTGCGTGAATGGGAGCATGAATGTCGTACAGTTTGGTCAAAATACAATTAAACTTTGTGATTTTGTCATCCATACTAGGCGCATCAACGACGTTGGACCAATCTAACTCTTGCGCATCTTTGCGCAATTTTCCAATGTCCATACTACCAAAACTGCGCTGCAAAAGAATTTTAGGCTTAGCTTTAGGCGGGCGGATTTTATAAGAGAGATAGATCAAATCGTGATGAGAGAAATCGTCCGCTGCGCACTGGCCGTGCTTGGAGACATGATTTGGAGAAGATAAAAGCATCAAATCAAGGAGAGAAGGAGTACTGTTTGGAGGATTGTGAGTAGCAGAAAGAGGAAGTATAGTAAGGTTAAGTGCAGTAGCCAAAGACTCGAGCTTTCGACTTCTATGATCCTGCTTTAGCAAACAAGTGTTGAAATCTCCCATCAAAATAGTATGATCGTAAGAAGTGGAAATGTTTTCTAAAAGGTTTTCTAAAGAAGAGAAGTAATTAACATCACGAGAGCAAGGATAGTAAACTCCTAAAAGTAACTTTGTGTGATGCAGGACAACTTCAATAAGGAGATGCTCACCAGCGTCAGATGGGGGCGGCTGTGCAGACATGCTAACGATAGAGAAAGCTATGTGTGATCGGAGATAAATTGCAACACCGCCACCACCCTTACCAATACGATCATTCCTTACGAGTCGAAAGCCTGGCAACGCCACGGAAGAAGAAGGGATTACAGGTTTCAACCACGACTCAGAAACCAGAATGGCGTGGATATTTGGTTGTACAAGAGACGCAAGCATTTCTGGGAAGTGAGCCGTAATACTCTGGGCGTTTATGTGGCAAACATTAAAATTCTTCGGAATATCAGAGGTGATTGACTCAATGGAGTCAAACAAGGTGGGGATGCTGCAGAAACTGTCCATACTGTCGTCGGATGAAGAACAAGTAGCATATACAGATTCATCATTATCACTACAAGACATTAATAAAATTTTGGTACTATATAAAAAATACAATAATATAATTAAATATAAAAAATAATTATAATATAATTTAAAAAATATATATGAGGTATTCAACTAAAATACTAGTCGTCCACCTGCCAGTTGTGTTATTGGAATTATAAACACAAAATGCACTACACATAGTACCACAATCTTACAACTAGTCATTGTCACTTGGCTAAAAAGTTTGATTGACATGCAAACAGATGAACTGGCGGTATGGTCTCAAAAGCTTTAGCCTGTCAGAAGGGCGAATACTAAAAAAATATTAAAAAATTTAGTTTGACATTCAGTGACAAACAACAAACAATATTATCTTAAAAACAAGAAAGTCGAGAAACAATTTAGAATTTATGAAATAAACTAGAGAAAAAAAAATGAAAAATGAGGTACCGAAATTGCAAAACAAATATTGTAAAAAACACAATAATTTAAATAAATTTAGGTTCGTAATACATATTAATTCGTTCGTAACCGATGGGGAAGAAAGGTTCTTCAGTGGAGACCGCGAACCGGAAGACGCAGCGTAGATAGGCCTGCCACTAGATGGACCGACGACATCGTGAGAGTCGCAGGCATCCAATGGATGCAGATGGCAGGGTGTCGTTCAGTGAGGAGGTTAAAGGGGGAGGCCTATGTTCAGCAGTGGACGTCTTCTGGCTGATGATGATGATTAATTATAATTTATTTAATATAAGATGATGATGATGATTTAGCATAACCAAAAGTCCAACACAGTGGTCGATGAAATGCAATCCATAATAGATATATTGTTGATACATCATGAAACACGGTCGTCCACTTAGCAGATATCAAGATCTCCACCTCTCATTGTAATCCGTGTTAGGCAATACCTACCACTTAGGCTATTAGGCTCCATTACAAATAATACATCTATGATAGCTGATGATCGATACTCTGCTGGAACAATGACTCGAGAATGTTATTGTTCACGTGGATTCTGGTACAGCGATGGCTTCTATAGGTATCGCAATAGTATAAATAATGCAGTCGCATTGATGTTTGGAAATAGTAAACGGGAGGATGTTATGTGAGATATTTGTAATAGCAAATTATTTACGGTAATTACAGTCTAGTTTATTCTTTGCCTAAATCATTATCTGTATTGAAAAATGGAATGGCTTAATTTTTTTTTTATTATAAAATAAAATGGCGCTTGGCCGCCAACTCGCCTGATGTTAAGCGATGATGCGGCCTACGATGGATCACGCTTGCCTAGAAGAAATCGATTCACTTTGGACTTGAAAACACCCAGATTGTAGCTATCGGGGGACACCATTCAGGCAGCGCATTCCACATACTAGCAGTTCGCACAATGAAAGTGGAATCAAAGCGCTTCGTACGGGTTTTCAGAATGTCAACCATAAAGCGGTGTCGACATACCGTCCTGAGATAATTCTCAATACAAAAACTACTTCATCAGAACTGAACCAAATTAAAATGGGACCAAATGGGAAGCACCAGCTTTCAAATAAAAAAAGAATCATCAAAATCGGTTCACCCAGTCAAAAGTTCTGCGGTAACATAAAAAAAACCTCCGTTGTTCACTACAGCGTTACATGGTGCATTTAACTGCACCGAAATATCAGGAACTCCTTCCAGAACCTCATCACGGTAAATATACCGTTAATAATCACATAACTGTAAATAAAAGCGGCCAAGAGCGAGTCGGGTTCGCGCACTGAAGGTTCCGTACCACCACATAAATTGTTAACTACTAAAGTACAAAAAAGTAGTGCAAAAAGACATAATGCAAGGCGATCACCATGCAAGTATCGACCGCGCCCGACATTGCTTAACTTTGGTGATCGTACGAGAACCGGTGGTGAAAAAAAACTTGTCACCGACTCACACTTGACCAGTTTTTATAATTTTTTTGTTTTATTTTAGCGTATGTACTATAACCATGCCAAGTTTAACGCTTGTACGGATTACCGTTTCTACACTTAGGCAAATACAAAAATAAGTTTAAAAAAAAGTTTGTTGTGTGGGGACTCTTAAGTTAATACCTTTTGACTTTATTGCTATTTCTTAGTTAACCCACCATCATAACACATATTCTGTGATAAACTCAACTGACTATTTTTACGGTTCGAAAGATGCAGCTGTTAAAAGGTAGGACGGATAGACGGACAGACGGTCAGACGGACATACGGACAGACAGACAGCGTTAGCTTAGTAATAGGGTCCTGTTTACTACCTTTGAGTACGGAACCCTAAATATATAATATAAATATATTAATCTGTTATCGTGACGAAATTCACCGTCTTGATTGACGTTGAACTTTTTAAGAAAAATAAAACTTGACTGTTTTTAAGTGCACCTCAAAATGATAAACGACGTTAAGTCTTGACTTGAATTAATCTCTTGAAGCCTTGCGCATAAAGTTTGATCATCTTCATCATCAGCCATAAGACGTCCACTGCTGAACACAGGGCTCCCCCTTTACCCTCCACACTGAACGACATCCTACCATCTGCATCTACTGGATGCCCGCGACTCTCACAATGTCGTCGGTCCATCTAGTGGGAGGCCTACCTACGCTGCGTCTTCCGGTGCATAAAGTTTAGTGGCTTAAAATTATATAAATAAATAATTATTCAGTTAATTCAGCCACCTCTTAACATGACCACAATACAGCGCTGAAACAGCACAGTAAGGAATATCACGCGAACGTGAATCTTAACGCGCCGAGACACGGTTTGCGGTCGCATCACCTAAACAGAATCGCTTAACACAGGCAGCCGTAAGGCCAGTGGACAGTGTTTAGGTCATAGAGTCTGAGAGCCCGTATGACATTACAAATAATACATCTATAAAAGCTCAATATGCATTTCTCAAACATGTAAAGTTACATAACATACCTAAGTTATGCACAAACTGGTCACACTTAGACCCCAAATGGCTATTTCTATGTTATACAAACTTTCTCGTGTCCGACCGTCTAGCTAATTACGCACTTTCGCTCGTAATCACCAGTATTGCACAATTTTATGACACAGGAACACATTATAGGTAAGTAATATGAAAATATGGGACGAAATGGAGACAGGGCCATCAAGAGTATCTTCGTTTTATAAAGTAACCACAGAACATCTCATGATATTTGGGTTTCGAAATTTTTCATTAACTAGCTGTGACCCGCGGTTCACCCACGTGCAAAACTCATCATCAGCTACCTGCCAGTGAAAGTCTCGTCAAAATCGGTCCAGTCGTTTTGGAGTCCATAGGGAACATACATAAATACACACATCACTTTTAATATTATATATACTCGTAATAAGGAGATTGAAGGCTATAATTATAGCTTTAGTATATAGGCTAGTTTTTAGGCTGCTCAAAGACCTCTGATATGGTTTTGTTTAAGGAATGCCAGAATCATACCATGCTATGTGATATCCGAACAGAGTCGTTCTAGGATAAGCAACCTGTAAAGTTTTCCAGCAAGTAAATAAACAGTTCCATGTGTCATGTAAAATATGGCAACGCTCAGTAGCCGAAGTACGAATATTCGCGTAAAATACGTACTATCAAATTTAATACAAATTTCAAGTTCGAAATTCAAAATTTGTATGAAATTCGATAGTACGTATTTTACGCGAATATTCGTACTTCGGCCACTGTTGTAAATTCCAACCAGAGGTTGAATAGTGACCAGGACCTGTGCTTAGGACTATAGTCAATATGCCAGAGCGCTTAGTTTAGAGTTTTTTATTTTTATTTTACTTGTTTTATCTTTTTTATGCTGCGTATGGTGCCAGAAGGTGGTAGATCACAAACTTTAAAACTTTGCCGAATTATTAAAAAAGCGCAAGTTTAGATATTATCAGAAAAACTTGCACAAACACACGCCCATCAGTGATGTTTAAAGGAGCCAGTTATGCAAATGATGATTACTACAATACATAGTACCTTTCCTTTTCTAACAAATTGTTTATAGTTTTCTTGCAAAACTCTTTCAAAACTTACCCGTAAATGGTCCATCTTTAAAGAGCCGCCCAGATTCAGATCTACGTGCTGATTTTGGGTGCAATTATTTTTAACAATCTGTTACAACATAAACAAGCTCAAACGAACTAAAATTACATGGTATTTGGTAAATCAGAAAGCTTGATATCTCATGTCGCAAAACGTACCATATACAGCTTTTATGCAGCAAGTACAGCTAGAACCTTTATATAGACTCCAGAGCCTATAGTGGTTCTAGCTGAGGAATTATAATAAAAATAATAATAATAAATATCTGGGACATTATTGCACACATGGTCATCTGACCCCAAACTAAGCAAAGCTTGTAATATGGCTGCCAGAGACTGATATACATACATATATATTTTTAAATACATACTTAAATAGATATTAACACCCAGACATAGAACAAACACAAATGTTCATCACACAAATGTTTGTCCTAGATGGGAATCGAACCCACGCCCCCAAGCACAGAAAGTAGGATCACTACCAACTGAGCCACCGAGGCAGTCAAGTCATTACTTGCAGGTAACAAGAATTATAATGACTTTAATAACACAAAAAACGCAAAGATTGGTTGGTTGCAAAGACAGCTCAAGAATTTGAAGGTCGAAAGGAGAGTGACCATAGCTTAGTCGTTAGATCACTCAGGGCGTACCTGAAGGGCGCATATCCGATATTATCGCACAGGTTCAAATCCTGTCAGATGACAAATTTTTGGCCTGCCTAAATTGTTTTTGTAAAGAAGCTTCTATTTATAGATTACTTACACACACCAACGCTGAAAATATTACACTCCTATTTGAGCAGTCGTGTAAAATAACATTTTCATAAAAACCATGACAATGCGCCATAGGCCCCCGTATTTCACGTGTGCAGTGAAAGCGGGTTTCCCGAGCACGCGATCGCGATGTTACCGTAGCTGTCACGTAACGTGCGCACGCGACGCTGTGCAGCTGACCTGCTTTAGGACTATGGTTAACGAGCTGGTGGCTTCACTCCTGCCTAACAGGCCCGAATATCCACTTAGGCCAAAAATAATACAAAATATATTACGGTATGTCAATAACCAAAATAACCCATTACAAACCCTATAATTATTCTTCTACCCAAATAAAGCAAAAATATAAAATTAAATACCGTCATTTATATCCTAAGTAGCACAAACAAGGTCTCAAAACGTCTAGAATATTAAAATGTTGCCGTAGAGTTGAAACGTTGGACTTGTTAGGTATAGCCGGTGTGAAGGGCGGTAAAGGGCAGAGTCGTGCACGGTGCAGGGCGATTTATACAGATTATAGATAAATAAGGACAATGAAGATCCTAGTTAAAAGGCACCTGTACGAAACTGATTTTCGAAACCTTTTTTAATGCTTGGTTAAAAAAGGCATAATGCTTCAAATCGTCAACAATGTCACTGTCAAACTGACCCCAAATCCCCAAATGCTTTGGAGATCAGTGAACATTGATTTTAGTAAGGAAATAAAAAACTAATATGAATTTCTTAAAGACAATGACTTATCCTCTAAGACACTACCAGAAATTCATCACTTTCGTGATAGTTTTCATCTTTACACCGTGTTTCTTCATGTTTGAAATGAATATAGTTCGCCCAAAACTCGTCGAGATGTACAACATTGGACCCGTGAAACATTTCCTTCACGTGTTGTTTTCATCGCTGTGCTTTATAAATGTCGTTGGCAACATGCTACTGAGTATTATAACAGATCCTAGCTTGCAGAGATCTCACGAGGACGGCGTGTACTGTCCAATATGCCAGATGTACAGGCCTGAAGGAAGCTGGCATTGTTCGACATGCAATGCTTGCATAGAACGCAGAGATCATCACTGTTTGTTCTTATCACGCTGCATTGGATTAAACAATCAGCGATTTTTCATCCTATTCCTCGGTCATGTAATGATATCTATGATTTATTCATGCTACTATAACTATTACTACGTATCTTCGCTGTTCAACGATTTTGGCATGTTTATATCAGCGGTACGCATATTAAATCCTTTAGTACGGTATATGATACCAGAGCCAATGGATGTGAGAGACTTTTTCACGTTCTTTTTGCTCATAAACGTAGGTCTAATAATCTGGTCTACGTTTTTATTCACGAGTCATATGAAGAATGTGTTGAGAGGAATCACCGCGTACGAAAGTAAAGCCAGTTACGGAAATTTGACAAACTGGAGAGAAAATTTAAGGAATGTGTTTGGTGAGAGATGGCTTTTAGCTATGGTTTTCCCTTTTATTATCAGTCCTCTGCCTGCATTAACTAAAATTCATTAATATATGGAGGTTTTAAGTGTTAAAAACTCTCAAGATATCTTTGTCTTATTATTCGCAATTTTAAGAATGAAGAAGAATATTGTATTATTATTATGTGAACTTTCATTTTGCACTGTTAATATTCTTAAAAAAACAAACAATTTTAATTTTCTTCTTTTTATTATGTTTTGCTTATTATGCTTGTATTATTATGTTTTGCTTGCCTTATGCAATCTAACTATCAACAGGTATTCATACAAGTACAGAAATAAAGTTCTAGAATTATAATTGTTTTTATGACTTTTTTACAATTCTCAGTTGGGGTAACCAATTTTATCCATCTAGAGCAAAACAATTAGTCACCTAAGCTGATAATGAATGTAACAAATATTGTTTTACTATCTACGCCCCTTGGTTTCACCCGCATAGGCGTTCCCTGAGGAACCGTACATTTTCCGGGATAAAAATCCCGTCGATCGTTTTTTGTTGGTGCTTTAAAGAAAAATAAACAATCACACTTTCGTATTTATAATATTAGTATGATGTAATAGACTTCCCCGGTTCATAAACATCAATAGAGGCGTGTCATACGCTGCTGCCGCTCGTTGTAACGGGTTCCCGAGTCGTATAACGGTGTTAACGCGCGCAGCATGCTACCCGCGTACTGCACGTTCAGTTCGATAAGGAGCGCGTTTTGATTCTACTTGATAAAGAAGTTTATATAACGTTGTCCCGGAGGCGTATCACAAATTCAAAAACATCTTGTGTGACTTGTTTTTGTAGTGGTAGGACTCTTTTGCAGGGGTCTCCCTGGGGAAGTACCACACCTTTGCCAGTTATTCAACCGCCAAGCAGTAGTGTGCAAACACTACTGTGTTCCGGATTGAAGGGCAATGTTTCCAGCGAAATTACAGGGCACACAGAGATTTGACATCTTATATCTCGGGGTGACGAGCGCAGTGCATTGCCATCCAGGGTTTTGAATTGTTAGTGTTCAAAATTCTGAGTGGCGTTGAGCTGTTATGGGCAAGCGTGAAGAGCCATCAGGCGAGCGACTTCGCTTTTCTCGTCACTCAATATCATAAAAAAAAACATATTTCTCATATTAGTTCTGCTACAGATATGCACTGCCACTTCAGCTTGCTAATAAGGTGAGCCATGTAACAACTTTACGAAATACGCTCCTGTTTTGACCGCGTAGACTCGTCACAGAGTAGCTGTGCATCGTAGAATAATAGTCATTCAAAGTAGGCAGAATCGCGTGCCGACTTCCTGCTACTTAAACATTCTGTGTCAATCTTCATTTACTCTTTATGTAACCGTTACGTTACCTTTCGTCCTTCCTAAAAGTACTAAGCCAGTCTTATATGGCACAAATCCTTTTCAGGCATTTCAAACTTTAAATTCAACGCGATACGATTGTATTTTAAGTTCTTATCCATTAACCCTTGAGTGAACTGAAAGTGTATTCTAAGTGTGGATTTTGACCTCTACGATTTTGTAATAAGGTGTAGATTGTATTGGGTTAGTTGAAGGATTAGAGAGTTGATGCATTGCCAGTAAGTAAGCTTGTTTCCGCATTTAGATGATGTAGCTGTAAAATAGTGGAATGCAAAATGCTTAGAATAACTTAGTAAAAACATTCATCGTTATTATCATAATTTCAGCCATAGGGCGTCCACTGCTGGACATAGGCCCGCATCGATTTCCAAAAGGACCGGTTGAGGCCGGTTGGAACTAAAAACGTTACTTAAATTGAATATTGCTTGAAATTGCTTTGGTAAATTCTCACTGACGAAAATTGACACACACTAAAACGAGATAGATTTATTTATTAACACGCTTTTATAAACTTGGTATGTGTCTATGTAACGGAATCGAATCTTTGAACGTGATATTCATCCCTTTCAGAACAACGGATTGATTTGAATCTTTGCACACTTATCAAGGACCGATGACAATGCAATAATTTAAATATTTTGCCCCATTATTGTTTACAGCATCTTAAGGATTAGTGATAACGATGAGAGTGTGTTTTTAGTTTTTTTAACTTCGAGTATTATTTGAAGTTATACTTAACTTAAGTTACGTTTCAAAGGCTGTTATTTTTTGTTTGTTTTTATTACAGACCCCTAAGCTTGTTGAACATTCAAATATTGTCACTGTCACTTTAGACACTGACACGCTTGTCAATAACGATATTAACGCCCTCGGGCTGTGCCCTCGGGCGTTAACGGGCGATAGCGCCCTCTGTCACTTTTCCGATACCCGCCGAACTTTCGTGATGCGCTCCGCGTATTTAAGATCTTTTCAATAACAAAACAAATGGATCCGATTACGAAAGACGTTAAATTCAACAAAGATGCTAACAGTAATTATTGAACTTATAGAATGCTCGGGAGACAATAGATCATCTTTATTGGAGTCTCACGAAGAGTCGAAGACATTTGGATCAGGGCACGACTGATCCTTTCTCTTTGCTTACGCCATCACTTATATTTATTCCGTATTTCTTATACCTTATTGTAACGGTTCAATATTTAGTACACAATTCATAAAAGAGAAGCGAAATATGTATGAATAATTATTGATCTGCGTAAAACACTGATTTAAACTAGCACGGTTGTTCACTAAAGTTATATGATTATTTACGGGATTTCAGTGTTCCCGTGAACATGGTGCATGTAACTGCGCCGAAATATCGGGAGCTCCTTCCACAACCTTACCACGGTAAATATCCCGTAAATAATCATATAACTTTAGTGATCTGCGTACATTTTTCAGTCCTTGTTTAGAATACTGTTCAGGCCTAAAAGTATTAATTTCTCTTCTTAACAGCGACTAGTAGTAGTCAGTTGTTAAATCAGTTTTAACAACAAAAGAGCCTTCACTATAAATATAAAATTAAATTGAGTCGAAATATTTTGTTCATATCACAGAAAAGAAAAGTAAAAAAGAGGAGTATATAGAAAGGAAATGAGAAGGAAACTCTGTCGCCAGGTATTGTGACAGATATGTGATTAAACATTCTTATTTATGTCAACACGTCGAACTCCGCGTCACAGTTGCTAACACAGTTGCTGGGGTTTATATTGGTGCAAGTGGCTACAACGAATTTCTTACAAGATGCCTTGACAGCAGTTCCAATTTAAACAAAAAAAGATCTTTTCTGTGGTTCATACCATATTGCCCAAATGTTGCTACTCAAAAGTTGAACAAAAATTACATTACATTCAGTTGAAACAACAATTTTAACATACCTTTATCAAATTATAAAGAAATCGTTGCTCAATTAGACATTTAAACATAAAATGATATTAAAGACCAGCAATCATTAAATAATCTTCGACACAATCCGGTAATTACCTATCATTACCTTTTTAATAATTTCCTTAACTTTCTACAGTTTATTTTGAATGTAAAAGTAGGTATTTCGGATTTTTCAAAGTCATCCTGTTTAACCGTCGTGAGTAAGCATTTTAGTAGCTAAAGTAAGAGCAGTCTTCTGTTCCCAAACCCTCAAAATATTAAACTTCAACGATTAGTAAAAAAAGCAACATTTCGTTACCTTTAGATAGACATAAACGCAATTTAGTTGTAGCAAAATAACACAATATACCTACTATAGTAAGTACATAAAACATTAAATGAAAAATAAAACGTGCTTATTAGATAGTTATGTGGATATTCGACAAAGAACCGGAGTCATCGACATAGCTATTAAAATTTGCAAGTTGAAGTGGCAATGGGCAGGCCACATCATTCGAAGAACTGATAACCGATGGGGAAGAAAGGTTCTTGAGTGGAGACCACGATCCGAAAGACGCAGCGTAGGTAGGCCCCTCACTAGATGGACCGACGACATCGTGAGAGTCGTGGGCATCCAGTGGATGCAGATGGCAGGTTATCGTTCAGTGTGGAGGTTAAAGGGGGAGGCCTATGTTTAGCAGTGGACGTCTTATGGCTGATGATGATGATGATGAGATTAATGATGATGAGTTATGTCAAAAAAAGAGAATGTCAGATAAGAATTCGATATAATTAGTAATCAAAAATTATTTTGTCTTATTAAAGTGTTTCACACTTGGTTTTACTACAAAAATGTTATAGACAATAAAAAAAATACGACCGGATAGATTCAAACTTACGCAACGATCTTGACAAATGGCCCCGATTGATCTAATCACTTAGCTGACTGATAATAAAATCATTTGTATTTTCTTTTCTTTTACATTCTAGTAATAAATATAGGCTATGTTACTCAGGGATAATGTAGCATTCTAATGGTGAAAGAATCGGTCCAGTAGGGTTTGAGTTAAATTGTTACAAACATACAAATCTCTTTATAATATTAGTGTAGATGTATATGTAGACTATTGAACAAAACACGTGTGGACCAACGAAAAACACGAACTACTTGTATTTTGGATGACACTAAAAATGAAGTATGTTGTGGATTCAGATGATTTTTGTTCTACAAAATTGATCATTACAAATTCTATCTGGCCATCGTGTGGTCTAAATTTCACTGAACACTGTATTGTAATTACTTCTATGAATCCTGATCATCTTACGGTAGCAGATCATCCTTAGTGATGATACCGCCAGTTTTTTTGAGTATTTCTGTCCCATGTAAGTAATATCTGGCGTGAGTAATAAAGAGTTTATCTATCTACGAACAACTTTTACATAAAATTGTTTGAGACTCCAACACGAGTCTCTACCACTTAACTTTATTAATCCAACTTTCCCTGGAGCAGGTTCAATTTATATTGAAATATATTGAGTAATATGTAATTTATTTTTATGGCTATTATTGAAAATGTTAAATTGCGTCATGTTTAGGTAGAGTTCCACTAGGTCAGGAGGCTAACTCTCCTCACTCAATGGCGGAACTTGTTCACTAATTCTATTTTGATCCGTACAACTAAGGAATAGAACAATCAGCCTTCCTTGTTTCCTGAGACATATCATAATCTAGTTCTTTTAGAGGTCAGAGTATCTTCTAAGTCTGTGTGCAACAACGTCGCTTACCAACAGGTGAGTATGGGGTCAAACGCGACCTTATCTATAATCTATATACGAGTATATATAAATCAATTGCTGTTCGCTAGTCTCGCTAAAACTCGAGAACGGCTGGGCCGATTTATTGGTTTTGAAATGTTTGTCGTAGTCCAGGGAAGGTTTAAACGGTGAATAAACGGCTGGACCGATTTTTATAAAATTTTGAGTCCTGGAACGGGTCATAGTAGCGAGGCCGAAGACCGAGCTTACACCCGTGCGAAGCCGGGGCGCGTCGTTAGTAATCTATAAAAATCTATTGATGATGTTTGTCTCGCTAAAACTCGAGAATGGCTGGACCGATTTGGCTAATTTTGATCTTGAAACATTTGTGGATGTTCAGGGAAGGTTTAAACGGTGATGAAACGGCTGGACCAATTTGGATGAAATTTTGTGATCCTTGAGCAGGTCATAGTAGCGAGGCCAAAGCCTAGCTGTATTATCTACACTAATATTATAAAGAGGAAAGATTTGTACCTATTTTTGTATGTTTGTAATGAATAGGCTCTGAAACTACTGAACCGATTTGAAAAATTCTTTCACTGTTGGGAAGCCACACTATCCCCGGGTGACATAGGCTATATTATATTTTGTAGCGAGGCCGAAGGCCGAGCTTACACTCGTGCGAAGCCGGGGCGGACGGCTAGTACATTATATACTCGTATATTGGGTATCAATCCTTAGACAAAATGTGACAAACTCTGAACTTTGCTACTTATTTTCTTAAACATTTTGTTTGCGCGTGTTAAGGCCACACTAACGCCATCTAGTTTAATTTACCGTAACAACATTCCTATAAAACTATCGCAATTTTAAAAATTTCCCAACATTATTATCCATTATACAAACACACAATGATTCCATTGAGAACATATCACTGAATACACAATACATCAATCTCACACCTGTCTCAGTCTATTGTAATTCGACATTTGAACCGATACCCTATTAGTTCACAATACAGTAACAAGTCGATTTCGACAATCGTTATGAAACAATCGATTCCATTTCCGTTAGAGTAATTACGTCACTAGATGGGTTCGATTCGACAACGATTAACGCCGATTGAATGGTTAGATAATGACAGATAATTGTTTATTGTTAATTTACAAGTCAAGGTGCATCAGTGTGCATCGAATTGTGGATCAAATAACTTCGTTAATATAATTTTATGTGATTTATTCATATTTATTACGTGTTTGACATACAAAATAAATTTATATACAAGTAAAGTTTAGTTAGTCAAGGAGGAAGCAGGACCATGCTGGATGAGGATAGCAAGGGATAGATCGTTGTGGAGAACACTTGGGGAGGCCTATGCCAAAGAGCAAGACAATCACGAAACCGGTGTCTAATACAAACGATAACATTTGATTACGTTACTTTCATAACAACCATGTTTAATATTAGTATAATGAAGTTATAAGATGAAATGTAACATTTAAGATTGTTAAATAAAGGCTTTTATTATTATAACACTTTATTTCAAATAATTCTCGGGTCTAGCCCGGACATTTGGTGGGCATTGGTGGAGCCGAAGCCAACACCAAGAGGCCCTTTTGAATATAAAAACATTGGCGTGGGTGGCTTAGGGTGTAGAGAGGTGTGCTGCACTTTCACTAAGAGCTACTCGCGGCGTTATGCCCTTTAACACTTCCACCCTGGAGCTTAGGATCTTAGCTCTTGCGATTTCCACCCCTGGACGGCCGGTTAAGGCAAGCCAGGGGTCAGGGGTCTCATTTAGCCCCATGGAATCGGGGTACGCGGTGTCGCCACTCACCGAAGGCTCGCCATAAAGTCGCCCCTGCGTTATTATTATTATTTTATTATTATAAAGTTTAATTTAAATAAAGCAAGCCTAGTGCAAGTCGGGCTCGCGCACTGAGGGTTCCTTAACACCACATACATTCTTAACTACTAAAGTAAAAAACAAACAAAGTAATGCAAAAAGTCAACATCACGCCCAAGCGGTCACCCATCCAAGTACCGACTGCGCCCGACGTTGCTTTGGTGAACATAAATTTGCGACTCACACTAGGCCTGTATTTATTATTTTTTGTTTTACTTTAGAGTGTGTACTATAATCATGCCAAGGTTGACGCTTGTACGTATTACCGTTTTTACGTTAGAGAAAATACATTTAAAAAAAGTTTAGTTTTTACTTTCTAACTTAATTATTAACGGATGAACTAAGATATAGTTAATCTGCCATAACATTACATCACATCAACACACACACATCATCAGCCAATTAACGTCCACTGTTGGACAAGGCCTCCCTCATAGAGAGGAGTGTACGGTGAACATACTGCGATCCCAAGCCGCCTGCCAAGCGTGAGGATTATGGTAACATTACATATTTAGTGAAAATTTTAACTAGCTATCTATTAGTAATTTTTAAACTTTTGCGATTTGAACACGTTTTTTATATTTATCGGGACTTATCGCGCATTATTAAATATAATTATAATTAAAGAATTGCTATGTTTAAACCTTTTAAATAAATTAATAAAATCTCTAGATGTCCGTTGCAAAAACTAAACATTTCAACGAATTGCAAAAGCTGAACTTATTTGAATTTTCACAAGAATCGAGTTAAATAATCGTTCTCGTGAGTTACCGTTACCTCAGATCTATTACTAAATTTTCAAGTCGAATTCACTAACACTACACTATAATTATAATCAGCAAAAATCCAGCATCTAATTGGCTTACATTTAAGTAATTGATGAAAATTATGTCTTACATAAACTTACCGATTGCTGTTACAGAATAAAACTATGGTTACCTGTAAAAGAATAGAAAGGAAAATTAATACCAAAATTGGAACTTCCGCGTCGAAATATGCTCCATCTGTGCAAACATTAAGTCAGTATACTTTGTCCGTTCCAAATTTATAATTTTCTACTTGAATGGTTTATGTAACGGCAAATAAGAGTGGCATAGTGCAGAAATGCATTGTCCATGCTTTCACTTTGCACTTGCTTTTCGGTTTGCTTGCTTAAAACTACTTCCTTGTTGGAAGTGTGTTAAAGTTTCATCATCATCAGCCAGAAGACGTCCACTGCTGAACATAGGCCTTCCCCTTTAACCTCCACACTCATCAGTCGCACGCCGAACAGCGCGAGGAGTGCACGTTTATCGCCCGCATATTTTTTGTTGACCACCCGCATTTTGTGTTGACGACAACGGGCGTCGCGCCGCGATGTTGAGTGAGGCGGAGGCGGAGGTAGATCGACCCGAGTCAGTGATCTCGGGCGATCTACTCTCGGATGGGCAGTTACAGCGCGGTAAACGTTTGAGGAACTACGAAGGAGAACAAGATAAAGACGATTTCATCGAAGTGAAGAGAAGGCCGAGACGTTTGGCTAAGCTTGCGTCTGAACATCGTGATAAGAAAACTGGTTTGAACGAGTTTAGTGCAACGCAGTCTGTGACGTCGGAGGGGTCTGTACTTTATTATGAAGTTTGCGTTACGTCGATTGAGCCGCTACCGAAGCAAATTGCCTTTGCTAAAATGCTTAGAAGTTTGAAGGTACCCGATATTTTGAAGATTAAATATAAGAGTAGTTACAAAGTTATTATTACATTTGACAAGAAAGAAAACGCCAATAGTCTTTTGAATTGTGAGCAATTAATAGAAAAGGGCTTCCGATGCCAAAGAACAGACGAAATGAATGTATGTTACGGAATAGTGAGACGTATCGACCTTGAAACCGAAGTAGAGGAGTTACAAAAGACCTTCACGTGTGAATCTGAGATCATATCCATTAGGCGTCTAAAGAGACAAACGAACGAAGGTACCTGGACTGATAGCGAGACTGTTCGCTTATGCTTCAGGGCCTCCACTTTACCTCCGTATGTGTCAGCATACGGTTGCAGGTTCATGGTGGAGTCGTACACCTTCCCGGTCTCGCAATGTGCTGGGTGCTGGTTTTACGGACATTTTAAAAAATACTGCCCTACAAAGAAGATTGTATGCCCTAAATGTGGTGCTAATCACGTTAACTGCGAGACAAAAAATTATAAATGTGTTAACTGCAAAGGTTCCCACATGTCTATTGAAAAATCACGTTGTCCAGTATTTAGAAAAGAGAAAGAGATAAGAAAAGTTATGTGTGAAGAGCAGTGCACTTATAAAAAAGCATTATCTATATATATGGAAAGACAAAACAGTGAGGCGCATGGAAGTCAAGATACAATAACGCCCAGAGAACGTAAACAAACAGACAACAACATACCTACTTATAGTCGCAGTTATGCTGAAGCAATTTTACGTAAAAGTAACATAGAAAACCGAGAAGAAGAATCATCAAGCGATGCTTTGAACTCCAGTCAAGAGTCAGTAATAGCAACAGCGCAGAGCGTTGTTAACAATGAGAATCGGAAGAAGAAAAAGAAGAAGAAGAAAATTTCGGTAAACAAAGAAGATCACCGTCCAGAAGAGAATAGTGAGTTTGTGAATGAAAATGTGCCTAATAGACAGAAAAAATTCAGCTTTAGTAAATTTTACAATAGGATTAAGGAAATTATGTTATCAAGCAAATTGCTCAGCGAAAAAATCACGGACTTTTTGAATTTAGTGTTGGAGGAGTGCTACGTTATGGTATCTGGGATGTTTAGAAAAGGGGACTATGTTACAAAATTATTATCCATGCTCGGGCATGGATAGAGCTCACAGTATGCAACGTTTTGTTAACATAATCCAGTGGAATTCGCAGAGCATCAAAAATAAATTAACCGATTTTGAAAGTGTCTTGCTCCAGAATAAGGTACATATAGCCATCTTAAGTGAAACTTGGTTAACAGAAAATATAACTATCAAAATTAGTAACTACAATATATATAGAAAAAATAGATTAGAACCATGGGGGGGAGTAGCCATTTTTATACACAAATCTATACAAAGTGAGGTGATTGAAATGAATCTTAGTAATCCCGGCATTGAAGTAGTTGCAGTAAAAGTATTAAATTGTAAGCTTATTAAGAATGTTATCTCTGTCTATTGTACTCAACCTGTCCTCACTACACAGTCAGACTGGGATGAATTATTTTCGCTTTTTGACAATAAAACCTTGATAGGGGGCGACTTTAACGCCCATCACACTAACTGGTCTTATAAAACCGATTCCAGAGGTATTCGAATTTTTGATTCTAGTTTAAATAATGGCTTTATCTCTATGAATACTGGCAGTATAACGCGAATGAAACTTGTAAACAATTCCTTGCAGAAAACGTCGCCTGATATAACATTTGCCTCATCAGATATTATGGTAGATTTGAAGTGGAAAGTACTCAACGAGAACTTAGGTAGTGATCATATGATAATAAAAATCTCTGTCAATTACGAAGACATATCATCACACTATACAAAAAGACGAAATTTTAGAAAAGCTGACTGGCCTAGTTATAAAAGTTCAGTAGAACGGTCTCTATTAAAATTACCTCTTAACTTTAATTCAGAGCACATACAAAATTTATATGATACGTTTATGGATATTATTAATGATGCAGTTGAAGAAAATATACCGTGGCTTAAAGTCAATAACGATCCAGATAGCAAATTCGTGCCAAAATCGTACTGGAATCCTGCACTATCTGAGTTAGTAGCCCAACGGAGGCTGGCATTAAGCACCTTCAGAAGAAACCCTACCCCTAATAATCTCAAAATGCTAGAAGAGAAAACGTTGGTAGCTAGAACCGAAATATCTAAAGCTAAATCTAAAGATTTCCGCGGTTTTTGTGACTCAGTTAGTGAAGATACATCCTTATCTGATATGTGGAGAAAAATGAGATGGATAAAAGGTTACCGTCATCGGAATTTCATTGCGCCTGAAACCAAAAAATATGAATTACTCTGTAGCCTGGCCCCAGATTGTGCAAGCGTATCTAAACCTATTTTCTTGTCTAGGAATAGCTTGTTAGAAAAAGATTTTACTATTCAAGAGTTTGAAGCATGCCTTAAAAGAAAAGATACGGCACCTGGGGATGACAGTATCACATACTCAATGATTTGTAATCGTCCAGAGGTCGGTAAATCTTATTTGCTTCAGTTATACAATAAGATATATAGTTCTGGTCTAGTACCGCACCAGTGGAGAGATATCAAAATAGTACCAATTCCAAAGGCCAATAACAATTCGAGTACGGACGTTAAGTTAAGACCTATTTCATTAATCTCTTGTATGTGCAAAATTTTACATAACATGATTGGGAAAAGATTAGAATGGTACGTAGAACATCATAATATACTATCTCAGAATACTACAGGTTTTAGAAAAGCAAAATCTTGTTTAGATTCTGTAACACGATTAGTGACCACTATTCAAATGGGTCTCGCTAAAAATTTACCTACACTGGCCTGCTTTCTTGATATAGAAAATGCGTATAATAACGTTTTGATTGATGCCTTAGTGAAAACATTGGATAGATTAAAAGTTGGGAGTAAAATTTGTAATTATATTTGGGAATTTCTCAGTGAAAGGCATTTGATAATAAATAGTAACAATAGTGAGAATAACCGAATAGTAAGGTGGACATCAAAAGGCTTGGCGCAAGGCGATCCTTTTTCTCCATTGTTATTTAATATAGTAACTTATGAAATCTGTAAGTCTGTTAGTACAGAAATTAGTCAATACGCAGACGATTTTGTAATATATGCTAGCTATAAAAGTATTGATAAATGTGTTTTTGAGATCCAATATTCTTTAGATACAATAGTTAGACTTCTTAACAACATTGGTTTACAGTTATCTGCAGATAAATCTAATTTTTGTCTGTTTAGCAGAGGTCGCAGAAAAAAATATATAGAACTTAAAATAAATCAGGTACCATTAAAATCTAATGAAAACATTAAATATTTAGGAATTTGGCTAGATTGCTCACTTCTTTGGAATAGGCACATCCGAGAAATATGCGAAAAAACAGAGAGATACCTAAATATTTTGAAGGTTTTGGCGGGTAGTGGCTGGGGTGTTCATCCCAAGCATTTAAGAAGGCTATATGTCAATCTTATTAGAAGTCGAATAGATTTCGGTTCCTTCCTCTATGATAACGCTGCAAACTGTCACATTCGTAAGTTAGATAATGTACAAAATCAAGCGCTTAGAATTATTGGCGGCTTTATAAAATCAACTCCGTTACATGTTATGGAGAGTGAAGTATGTATTCCCCCTCTGGGTATACGTAGAAAGTATTTAGCATACAAATACTGTCTCAAATCTAAATCATGGTGTAAAAACTCGATTATAACCCTTCTAGATGAATTCGGTGCTCTTTGTCCCGATTTATATGGTAGATACTGGATGTATAAAAAGAAACCCTTGCTCATGCTAGCATATAACGAAGTCAAACAAGAAATATGTACTGCTTCTAATCCATTACAAATGTTTTTATTGAAAGAGTGGGTATCTAATATAAACATAAAAAAAATTATAGTTGATAATTTTAGAGTGTATTCAGAAGGCTAAAAAAGATTATAATCCTGATGTTTTAAAAAATAATGTATTAACGGAGTTAGATAGAAAGTATAAAAACTGGCACAAAATATTTACAGACGGGTCAAAGAGCGCCGGCGCGTCCTCGTCAGGGATAGCATTTTATGATGCAACTTGTAAATATGCCGAGAGTTACCGGAACGTGTCGCCGATATGTATAATGACCTTGGAGCTATTTGCCATATCGGCGGCACTTTCCTACGTCGAGTCTAATGTGCGAGACAGTGTTGTAATACTTACGGATAGTAAAAGCGCTCTACAACATATTCATAGATGCACTATGGGTAGTCGAGGTATCCCTATTGCTTACTCGATTTTACGTAAGGTAGAAAAGCTTCGAACAAATCAAATCACCGTAAAATTACAATGGTTACCATCTCACATTGGATTATCAGGTAACGAGACAGTGGATCGCTTGGCAAAATTAGCTGCAGTCAGTGGATCTGACATGTACATTTTACCAACTCATACAGAATACTTACCCAAATATAAAAAAGTGTGTTTTGATAGTTGGCGAGAATACTTTGATGAACGTTCCAAATGTAAAGGAATCTGGTACAAAATTTTGCAAAGCGAGCCTCATCGTTCTCCATGGTTTGTTGGGGCAATTAGTCGGAAGCTTGTTGTTGTCGCGCACAGATTACGTTCCGGACACATCCCATTAAATGCTTTTGGATTTATGATGGGAAAGGTATCGTCACCGAACTGTGAGGAGTGCGATCAGCCCGAAGACGTGTATCATGTACTGATGGAATGTGTCCGGAATCAACGTGAGAGGGAACTAATTTTTGCTGAACTTGGAATTTGTGAATCCAGTGTAGGGGTAATACAGCTTTTATTATCTAATCCAAATTCCAGGGAGGCTGGAATGGTTTACGGTCTGGCAAATTCTTTTTTACAGGCTTTAAGCCACTCTAGCACCACAGGCTTGCCTGGTTGGTTAATTATACCATAGGTATAACTAACCGACTAGGTAGGTTTGAGGTTTAGGTATGTTTGTGATTGTGTAAAGAAGTATATTTATTTATTTAGGAAATTTATGTTTTGTCAGGATACGATGGGGCTGACATAGACATGTTGTCTAAAAGCCCCAAAAAAAAAAAAAAATATTTAGAATAAAAAAAAAAAAAAAAAAAAAAAAACCTCCACACTGAACGACATCCTGCCATCTGCATCCACTGGATGCCCGCGACTCTCACAATGTCGTCGGTCCATCTAGTGGGAGGCCTACCTACGCTGCGTCTTCCGGTTTGTGGTCTCCACTCAAGAACCTTTCTTCCCCATCGGTTATCAGTTTTTCGAGCGATGTGGCCTGCCCATTGCCACTTCAACTTGCAGATTTTAATAGCTATGTCGGTGACCCTGGTTCTTTGGCGAATATCTACGTTCCGAATTTTACCGCGCAAAGAAACTCCGAGCATTGCTCTCTCCATTGCCCGAGATTGTTAAAGATAGTAGTTAGTAGTAGTAGTAAAGTTAGTAACAGGTAAACTTTTCAGTAAATTCAATTCTGAATTCGTTAGGTAATCTATTTAAATCTAACACGTGACCCGCTAAGTACGCGTTGATGTCTTTTGTATGAAAAACAGTTTATAAATTGTCTGAAAATTTGTTGTTTCCTTAATAAAGATTGGTCATTAAATTCAGTTGAATGACTTAGTAATGCTTAAAGTCATCGTAGTTTTTTTTTAAAACGAGTGTTTTTTATTACTGGTAATTATTGTACTTAAGCCATAACATACGTTTTTTAAATTATTTTTTTATTTTTATAAAATAGGCTTGCGCTTGACCGCCAACTCGCTTGATGTTAAGCGACGATGCGGCCTACGATGGATCACGCTTGCCTAGAAGAAACGGATTCACTCTTGACTTGAAGACACCCAGAATGTAACTATCGGGGAACACCCATTCAGGCAGCGCACAGGCTAGCAGTTGGTTAAAAGTGGAATCAAAGCGCTTCGAACGGGTTTTAACCTAATTAAACACAGATATAGTTACGGTGTGGTGACAATGGTCACCACCATGAGAATCCAGCAGCAGAACAGCACACGCGTATAGCGGTGGCCGACAGCGGAGCGAACAGCGACATGAACCTGCGACGGGCATCGTGGGGTTTTTTTTTCTTTTTTCTAATGTGACTTATTGCTGTTGGCCTTGCGGCCTCTACAGCTTGACCGGACTAGTTGGTGAACGCAGAAGGCGTTGGGCCAACATGGTTTAGATTTTGGGCGACAAGCGCAAGGGCACCTCGGAGGTACGGGCCTCGGCTTGGACCGTCGCCGGGAGTGGGGTATCAGACTTGCCCTGGCACCCCAGAAGGGGTGTGCCCTGGGGGCCCTAGTAGGTTGTTGAACTGAATGATTATTTGGAGAGAATCTAACCGATCTTCTAACAGATCCTGGGGGTCGCCGCCGGCGGTATCGTTGTGTGTGTGTGTGCCTTTGGTAACCGGCGCCTATACCAAAAACTGAATATTTCCTGTTGCCAGGAGCTGTCGGATCGGATGAGCCCAGCGCCGCCGAGGTGACGACGGCGATGGAGTCTTCCGGGTCTAGGTCGCCTAAGATATTTCTGGGGCGTCTACGGAGGGTTGGAGTGTTTGTCGTGTCTGTCGAGTAATTCGAGGCTTGGACTACGAGAGGGTTGGGATGGGGGGGCGCCGCGTCAAAGTAGCGGCGGGAAGTGTGCTAGAGGCACGCAGTTTTTTTTTTTTTTTTTCTAATGTGACTTATTGCTGTTGGCCTTGCGGCCTCTACAGCTTGACCGGACTAGTTGGTGAACGCAGAGGGCGTTGGGCCAACATGGTTTAGATTTTGGGCGACAAGCGCAAGGGCACCTCGGAGGTACGAGCCTCGGCTTGGACCGTCGCCGGGAGTGGGAGATTAGACTTGCCCTGGCACCCCAGAAGGGGTGTGCCCTGTGGCCCTAGTAGGTTGTTGAACTGAATGATTATTTGGAGAGAATCTAACCGATCTTCTAACAGATCCTGGGGGTCTCCGATCCCGCCGGCGGGATCGTTGTGTGTGTGTGTGCCTGTGGTAACCGGCGCCTATACCAAAAACTGAATATTTCCTGTTGCCAGGAGCAGTCGGATCGGACGAGCCCAACGCCGCCGAGGTGACGACGGCGATGGGGTCGTCCGGGTCGCCTAAGATATTTCTGGGGCGTCTACGGAGGGGTGGAGTGTTTGTCGTGTCTGTCGAGTAGTTAGAGGCACGCAGCGACCGCTCTGTATATTTATAGTCGTGCGAGAAAGAGGCAAGACATGCCATGCTACTCTCACATTATCATCAGCTGATTGTCCCTTGCGATAACTACTGCTTGTACCTAGGGCTTAGTGACCTATCGTATTTTTGTATATAGGTAATAGGAATAAAATATTAATTTATGAACACGAAGACTAAGACTTGAGTTTCATTTTAACACGCAACTTACCAACAAGCAAACCACTCGATAGCCCCTGCAACGGTTTAACTACGTCGTAGTAATTGATGAATTTTAATGATGATGATGTATTTTAAAAACATATGGCCCGCAAAAAGACGACCTTAGACGACCGACCAGCAGTGGGTACATAATGGTTGATAATTGTGATGAATGCAAAATCCAAAATCCAAACTACTTTTTTCGATATTTCTATCGTTTCTATTAAATGCTGGATCTCACACTGGGCGCGGGGTCGCACCACCCGACCGTTGAGAACGTTTTTACAACATAAAACAGTTTTTGCGAGGATAATCAATACAATAACGAACTCGTCTCGCAACGGACGGGTCACGATCTAAGTTTTGACATGCCGTTCAATGGCCGGACTTTTTTCTTTGCTATGTTGCATAGGAAGAAAAATAACGCACCGTTCACATTACAAATGCCTTTCTTGCAAATATTGCACCGAGTTTATTTCATTCTAAACCATATTAAATGCTCTAAACTTTTCGTAAAAGTAAACTCAAAATTGCCAAAGTATGCACTGTACTGTCAAAATAAGTAACGTGCGAGAGAGAGTTAAATTGGTTTACGATTAAACTAATAAGCTCATAAAGCTAATTGAAACTAAGACGAGAATCAAATAAACTCAGTGAGTAGAACGCGTCCACTTGTAACCGTAATGTGAATGAAGCCTAAAGAATTAAATAAAATAAAATAAGTTCTTGAATCTTACAAGCATTATTCAACCAATTTTTTCGTCTTCTTTTTTATCGTTTGTATGATCCACTTTTTGTATTCGGCTTAGTACTTCCTCTCTGGTTTTTCGTTCCGTCCAGCTGATTCCTTCTATTCCTTCCTTCGATCTATTGTGCAAACTGCTAGTCTGTGGAATGCGCTGCCTAAATGGATGTTCCCTTATCTCCCCGTCTTCAAATCACGAGTGAATCGGTTTCTTCTAAGCAAGTGTGCTCCATCGTAGACCGCATCATCGCTTAACATTAGGCGAGTTGGCAGTCAAACTCAACCCTATCAATACATTAAAAAATGTGCCTCCAACACCACATTTCAATCAATAGAAACCATCTGTGGGAAGGAAAATTAGAAACAGTGAAATTTAAGACAGAGATAAAATTTGTAAAACACGAGTAAATCATATACATTTAAAATCATATGCACAATATAATTATGAATGTTAAAATAATATTAGTTACTTTGTATCACGTTTGTGTCATACTTTACCTACCAATGCCTACTAATTGCCTCATGCAAGCAATGCTAAATAATCGTTAATTAATCTTAGCAGTAAATTAACATCAAAACCAATTATTTCCTGTAATTAAAAAAATAAATTCTCGCAACATACGTGGGAACATAAAATATAACTTTAAAGGAAGTGAGCAGGCGTGATTCTACACTTCAATTATATAAATAATATGAATGAATGAGAGAAAGCGTTTCTAACGAATGCTAAGATATTATTATGTAATAATTAAGTCATAAAAGTAACACATGTATGAACAACTACCATCGCCCCGTGGTTCCACCCGTGAAACCATGATTTATCTGAAATAAAAGGTAAAGTGAGTCGGTTTCTTCTAGGCTAGCGTGATCCATCGTAGGCCGCATCGTCGCTTAACATCAGGCGAGTTGGCGGCCATGCGCAAGCCTATTTTACAATAAAATAATAATAAAAAAGTGCTTTTCATGAAAGAAGTACCCCAAGACGCGGCGCTGTCATCGCGTATCAATCACTATCAGTATCATTTCTCGAGTAGCACTTTTAAAAACTGCATCGTACACAACTCTTTAACGATGGCAAATTAATAAAAATCTCACTAGCGTCCAAACACAGTAACAAAACCTGACTACAACATGGAAATTTAGTTCCGCTGTTTGCCGTGGAACTTCTTTCATGAAAAACACTCTAACTTATGCATAAATCCACTATATAAACTACCTCCATAGTAAATTTAATTCAAATCAGTTAAACTGTTATGAAGTCGAGCGCGGACAAACTATAATACTTACAATCTTTCGCATGTTATTATAATGTGTGGTGACGAAATGTATGTGTGTTTTAGTGGCAATTTTCGTAAAGTTGACAGGTACTTTACAATTTAGTGTTCCCCCTTTTGTTCATTTAGATATTAATATGAGAACGTTCTAATTACAGCTTTTGATAAGTAAATTTCTCTTATGATGGATTATGAGATTTAGGCATACTAAGACTCGTGTGAAATTTAACATCAATTGCAAAGTATTCTAAGACTATTATGGATATCAGCTCAACTCAGCTCTCTCTCTCTCTCTCTCTCTCTCTGAGGGAAGGTCTGCGTCCCCGCAACAGAAACATAGTAGGCTGGCGATGATGATGCATCGGATGTTACAAGTTTTTTTGTCTAATAGTTTAGAAATGCAGGGGGGGACAAGTTTTTGCCACTTTGGCGGGCCATATTTCACAAAATATACACTTGATAAAAAAGTAATGTATCAAACCTTCCCTTCATTTTAAAATACCTATTGAACGATACCCCACACGAGGGTGCGAGGAAAAAAATAATTTCACATGTATCAGAGCCCAAACCGCAAAATTATTTTATTTTTATAGTTTTAAAATTGAGATCAATACTTATACTGTAATTGTGCAAAGTTTTATGCACCAATATTTTAAAAAGATTATCACTGCAAGCCGAATGCGCAATTACAAATTTATATCCTGGTATTCAAGTGCCATATTTGCGTATTTGATTTTACGGATAATAATTCAAATTATATGCACATGGCTAAATGCTCAGGAGATTTATTACGTACGATATAACTTGAATTCAATTATTATACTGCGACATGGGAAGTAATGAATAACTGCGGCAAAAATAATATTCACTCTAATATTATAAATGTGTGAATATTTGTTACATACTTTGTCATGTTCTGTGGCTGTCACTGCCTTTTGCGCTTGGGGGCGTGGGTTCGATTCCCATCTAGGACAAACATTTGTGTGATGAACATTGGTGTTTGTTCTATGTCTGGGTGTTAATATCTATTCAAGTATGTATTTGACAATATATGTGTACGTATATCAGTCTCTGGCAGCCATATTACAAGCTTTGCTTAGTTTAGGGTCAGATGACAGTGTGTTGCAATAATGTCCTAGATATTTATTTATTTTAATTTTATTTTAACTGTAATTGAGCATTTGGATTGTGTTCAGACCTTCAACGGTATACAGACAGTCTAACTGTTTTAGACCTTCAACGGTATACAGACAGTCTAACTGTTTTAGACCTTCAACGGTATACAGACAGTCTAACTGTTTTAGACCTTCAACGGTATACAGACAGTCTAACTGTTTTAGACCTTCAACGGTATACAGACAGTCTAACTGTTTTAGACCTTCAACGGTATACAGACAGTCTAACTGTTTTTGTAGTTAGTTTTAGCTTGTATTTTGTTTAGATAATAAGGGCACTTGCCTATTAAAAATATATTTTAATGTACTGTTTTGCAGTAATAAAGTTTAGTTTTTTCAATTACTTTTCATTCAACATGTACCTACATTTATAAATATACCCTCGTATTTAAATTTGCTGGGTAATTATAGTATTTGAGACATACTTGATAGTTGTACACCCGTCTCCTCACGTGTTATGATATTACAATATTCTAGAGACCCATCCTCATTAAAAACAACGTAATTATAGAAACAAGACGCACGATATTGCACGTGTTGAGTAAAGATAACTAGTTTATAGGAAATACAAAATCTTATAAAAATCTCGTGTCACGGTTTGTGGTCGCACTCCTATGAAACGGTTCGACCGTTGTTTTTTTAATCTACTTCAAAAAAGGCAGAGGTTCTATGTTCCATGATAAGGTTGTGGATGGAGCTCCGATATTTCGGTGGAGTTACATGTACCATGTTCACGGCAAGACTGACAGCTACATTCATAACCTAACCACGGTAAATATCCCGTAAATAATCATATAACTGTTATAAAAATATAAGAACAATAACTGTAGTGAACAACCGTGATAGTATAAAACGTATGCAATAAAAAAATCTGTTTTATATTTTTGTGTCTATCATTCGAAAAAAAGTTTCAGTTCTTTACATTTCTTTGTTTATTTTCCGCATGACCTTCATTAGTCAAACGTAATAAGATTACAAATTAAGGGCCTTATTTAAAAACGTTACTCAAGTTGATCTCTGCTTTAAAATGCTCTGTCAACTTCTCGCTGATGGCAATCGTCACACGCGAAAACAAGACGGAGCATATTTAAGCGTATGTCAACTTGAGTAACGTTTTTAAGTAAGGCCCTTGGTATAACAAGTAAAGTTAGAGTAAGTTACTATTAAAGTTATCAGGAGAGTATCAAAACCAGAGGCTCAGTTATCGCCGAAAACAACACTTCTTATAGATATTTATAGTTGCAAGAACCATGGCAACAGAAATGAAGCAATTTTAGAATAGTTCATTCCAAAGCGATTTTTTTCATAACCGTCTTTAATTTGTTTGGTAGGTCGGTAACAGTCGCTAGGTGTTGCCATGACCACGCACGGATAATTCCGTTTTTACTTCATTACCAGCTTCTTCTATAAAATGGAACCATTGACGAAACATGGATGATCAATGATCGGCTTGGAGCTATTGCAAATTTAGGAGTTTCGACAGACTAGCTTGAAATTGGAGTACAAACACTTGCTGGTACTTTTTTTTACTTGGCTGCTTAAAAAACATGTTTGGGAAGTAACAAAATCCATCTATTCGCAGTCTAACTGTTTTGTAGTGTTATTTTACTTGTACTTATTTCGTTTTTATTTTAATAAATAGGCTTTTCTTTTCTGCTTTCTTTCTGATTGAAATGTCGCTATTAAAAACATAACATAGAAACTTACTAGGAAAAAAATTATGAAATTATTTATACATATGTGTTGATTCTGGACATAAGCTATCTATATTTTAAATTTCAGCCAAATCCATTTAGCCGTTTCTGCGTGAAGGAGTAACAAACATCACACACACATCACACACATCATCAGCCAATTAACGTCCACTGTTGGACAAGGCCTCCCTCATAGAGAGGGGTGTTGCCATAATCCCCACGCTTGGCAGGCGGCTTGGGGGTAACAAACATACACACTCACAAACTTTAGCATTTATAATATTAGTGTGATAATGCAATTTTTTTCAAAGCCCCAACCAAATAAATATCTAAAAATTTAGTTGATTTAATCAGACGATACTTTGCGGTAGTTCATCTTCAAAACGAATCCCAACCCTAATTCGTTATCGTACATATTTGATACGACGTTAAAGCAGAAATACACTCAAAGAAACAGTTTTTATTTACATTTTGGTCTAAAAATTGACTTACTCTCTTAAAATATTGCAAGCTCATCATAGGACTGCATTAATTTTAAAATAATATGCAACTATATGCTTCAAGTTCACCTTTTAGAGCTAACACACCTGAATCCCTGAAGAGCTTCACCTCGCACTGACACATAACCAGGTCAATGGTTTACAAGTAAATACTCCTTGTTACGTAACGGAGCACAGTGTAGGTCCTAACAGTGAGCAATGTTCATATTTTTCCATTTAATAGATTCCAATCTTAAGCAAAATTAACAATGTTGAGATCGATTGATTTCAAAATTGTTGCTTTTGCTTGAAATAACAGACTTAACCGAGCAACTTCGCTCGCCTCGTCACCCAGTATCATAAAAAAAACTTAGTTATAGAATGACGATATCTTCTACATTAAAATACTTATATAGTATCTTCACAACACTAGAATATAAATTCTTGTGCATTGACAAATTATTGGATCAGATGTTACTTCAGTAAATTGGAATCCTCTACAAAAACTTTAACATGGAGTTCCCCAAAGGGGCTGTTGATAAAGTATTTAAAGGATCGTCGATGTATCTGTGATGCGAAGGTTTTACATGCGACAGTCTTCGCCTGCCATCAGGCGGCCCTTGTACTGTTTTGAATAAATAAATTGAGACAAAGTTGAACGCGAAGTAAAACTTCTTTTCAATAGGATTGATACAATGTTACTTGCAAGTAGCGTGATCGGGCAAAGCCTGAACATCTCTTTAAATATTGGTTTCAGGTTTAGCTACTGCCGGCGTCAATATACGTCTTTACCGCAATCAGCTCTTTACACGCCAATAGGTTTAAACAAACCGTGACTGTTTACTGTTAAACTGAATTGTTTAGCCGTGCGACCGTGCTAGTGCAACTCGCAACTATCTGAAAAAATATTGGTAAAAAATTAGCGATATCCAAGAGTCACGCTGTTAGAACATTGTAGTACAATTCCGATTATTAGCTGTGGCGTTCAGAATACATTTGATAGATTAAATAACTAATAAAAACATGCTTTTGTTATTCATTAATGGTTTCGGCTGTAGCACAGTTTAATAGTAGCCAGCCAGTACGAAACGAACGAACGGAAACGAACGAAATTTTGCTAAGAATTTGAAAAACTTATTAATTGAAGTGCTATTATTAAGTAGAAAACTATCTAATCGACAAAACATTATTAACCAGATCAGGCCACTTCATACCTAAATTGGGTCATTGTGTTAATATAAGTGTCAACTACATACTTCAAGTTTTGTTCATGGTTTCAGCGGTGTTGCCGCAACTTGGCCAATGTCTTGTTTGGTAATATTATATTTTGTAGATTGGCCGGTCGAGGTATACTTAACATAAAGTGCAATAAATGATTTGACTTTGACTTTTAATACCAGAAACAAACAATAAATTTGTATGTACTCTTGTTCCGCGATAAAAAGTACACTAAATATCATGTCAATCCATTCAACTGTTAGAAAATTGTGTGCGCATACTTATTCGCGTGAGAGCTGTACTTTAGGTGTGGTTAGGTTTGTACTTTAGGTTAGGTTTGGTACTATAAATTGAAGGTTGTATCGTTAAACAGAGAGATTGCAAGAAGCGTCAACTGGAAACCTTCTTTTCTCGTCGGTTCAGACGTTTAGTTCTACACTTTTTTGTCCATAAAATGCATAATCTTTTACATTGATAATATCACAAACTCCATCAGACAAACAAAGGAGAACAGCTTTAGTCGCCTTTACTCGAATTCACCCATCAGGTGCAGGTAGACTATTAGTTTATTGTTGTCGCTATAATTTTTTTTGTGTGCGTGAAAAAAGTGAGCCGTAGTTACAGTTTTGCGTTATACGGTTCAGCGAAATAGTGAAAAAAATGTGTGGAAATGGAGACATTTGACCACGAACGATAATTTTACTAAGGCATAATTGTCTTTTTTTTTTGTCTGATTTCAGGTCTCAAATTACGTCAAAGTCCACTTTAATACTTGGTACATATTTACGTCAATTTATAACATACTATTCACTAAAATAACTTGCTCTACATACTCATAGATCAAAGGTCTACTTTACATCAAAAAGGCGTTACATCTTCCATCTGTAACCCGATAGGCGGGTCTCAGACGTCCATGCTCATTAGACCTTTACACATTTGACACTAATCTGTAGCATGCGTCGCTTTAGGGCAGGTACAGACGAATCGACAGATCGATCGACCTATCGGACCAGTCACGACTGACGATCACGACTCTTCCGTGTGCCAACCGTGTGGTGCCATTAGTGAAATTCTTGAAAGGGTTTGGGTAATATGGATGATAGTAGTTTACGTAATTGTACGGTAAGATACGTTATGGTAATTAGGTACACAGTTACAACGAGATTGGATGGTAGAGTACAGTAGATATATAAGCTAAAAGTAGTTTGACTCGGACTTGCCCTTGAATTTAATGCCTACTATAGGTCACAGGACTCGGATTGCAAATATCGGGTTATCATTTTCATTATTTTTTACGCTACTTCTATGCTGACGACACACACGGCGAATCTCATGATGCGGCGCACGCGACTATCGCTCTGAGAGTACCGTGAAGAATCGTAGCGGGCGGGTAAGAGGCGCTCGTTTGATTACATCACTCAATTCAAATTTGGGCGTTTGTTTAAAGTAAGCCTACTGCTTTAGCATATATATCTACTGTGGTAGAGTTGTGTTTGATTAATGGAGGAATGATGGAAAGCTATAATTATGGTGTGGTTTTTCTCATATATCTCTGTTATTGTATGACTGCGCAGGTCCAACGTCTTAATTTAGACTAGCAACGCTCGGTTTCACTCGCTATCCTACAGAATTATGACGTTTCCAGGATAATATGGTAGGATCACTGATCTAAGAAAATAAGTCAAAGTAAGTCATACAGCACAGAATTTGGTTTTTCTTGGCATGAAGTGTTTGCTGAAAATATATTTGCATGTCTTTATCTAATTTTTTAAGTGATAGTTGAGCGATGGTAGCTGGGAGCAATACCATGTGCGCTTCGCAATCTATTTACGGCATTCGGTTCAATCTCCGGCCCTGTACTAATTACCTACTTATTTGATATTTAATCAAATTTTATGCTTTTTTTCGTTACAATCGATCAAAAACGGTGAAGATAAACGTCATGAGGCAACCGAACCAAGAACCAATAAAGTTCAAAGACATACGACACTCACCACACCAGCACTAGGCCAGCATAGCGCGTTATGGCCCATCCTCTCTCTCTCTGAGAAAAGGCCTGTGTCACAGCAGCGGGAATATGATAGATGATGATGGTGATCTAGTTCCTAGTTACAAATCACAGATAAATAACATAAACAGAGTCATAGATCATCGAGCACAAAAAACTAAACAGATCCAATCGGTGCGCCCGCGCACTAATTGTTTCTTGTATAATAATGACATAATAATAGGTTCACCACTATTGTACTATAACAAGGTTATAACAAGTATTATTTTGTACTTCAGTAAGAAGTAATGATTATCAATAGTCAATGTTATTGTTCTTCGATACAAGGAGAAGAATAGTTTTTTCATTACTCATACTCGGAAAATAGGTCTGAAGTTGCCTGAGGAGCGGGTTGAAAGTAATAAAGGGTTTTCCAATAAGAGGTGTTATTTTGAATAGCCCGCTATTTCGGTAGATGTCACTTTTGAAGCTGTCATTTCTTGGCATTTGACAAGTAGAAACTACGCCATTAATAAAAATGGTACGATACACGCTTCAACAACGCATTGAAATTATTAAAATTCACTATAAAAATGGTGAAAATTTGGCAGAGACGGTTCGTAAAACTCGAACATTTTTGGGTCGTCGTGAAGCACCTTGTCGGACCGCAATACAGAAATTGGTGGAAAAATTCGAGCTGTTGGGACAAGTTAGTGATGAGAAGAATAAAACCCGTGCACGTCGCTCAAGAACAGCCGAGAATATTGCTGCTGTAGCCGAAAGTGTTGAAGAAAACCCAGGTTTGTCCATTCCTCGTCGTTCTTTGGAATTAGGTATTCCACAAACGTCATTACACCGTATTTTGCATAAAGATTTGGGTCTTAAGGCTTATAAAGTCCAGTTAACACAAGAACTCAAGCCGGCCGATCATCAACAACGTCGTGACTTTGCTGATTGGGTCGTTGAAATGCATGAAAATGATCCGGAATTCCATCGAAAAATCATCTTCAGTGATGAGGCCCATTTCCACCTCGGTGGCTTCGTCAACAAGCAAAATTGTCGCATCTGGGGCTCAGAAAACCCAAGAGTTATTGTTGAAAAGCCTCTCTATCCTCAACGTGTGACTGTTTGGTGCGGTTTATGGTCCGGCGGAGTCATTGGACCTTACTTTTTCGAAAATGAGGCTGGCGCAACAGTTACGGTGAATGGATTGCGCTATCAAGAGATGATTAACGATTTTTTATGGCCGGAATTGGATGGTATTGATCTGGACAACGTTCACTTTCAACAAGACGGCGCTACGTGCCACACAAGCAACGAAACCATTGATCTTTTAAGGGAAAAGTTTCCGGACCGTGTTATCTCTCGAAGAGGTGATCACAATTGGCCACCGAGATCTTGTGATTTAACACCTTGCGACTTCTTTCTTTGGGGCCACGTGAAGGAGAAGGTCTACGCCAACAGCCCAGTATCGATTCAAGACCTCAAAGATGGAATTCGTGAGGCTATCGAGGACATAGAGCAGCCACTTTGCGATTTAGTTATGGAAAATTTCATGAAAAGGATTTTGTCCTGTAAGCGTGGCCGTGGTGGTCATTTGCCTGATGTTATTTTCCACTATTAACGGCATACCTTCCTCTTTGTAATGAAATAAACATCTGATGATTTATAATAAAAAATGGCATTTTTCTTTGAATATCAAAATAACACCTCTTATTGGAAAACCCTTTACTTTTCAGCCCTAGGGAGAATCACTTTCAACTGACAGTGACAGATGACAACTGACAGACTCAAATAAAAAAACTAGTTCTATTTTCACATTTGTATTGAACCATGTTCCACCTTTTTTTTGGTTTTCTCCTGAGAGGATTATGGTCCCGCACATCTCGTTTTTATTTTTAGTTTCCTTGTATTCGTAATGAAAAGCACAGTGTTTACCTCGGGGTTAAAGACTTATTTAGACCCTCAAACTATTAGCCAAACCCGGGTCCTGTCTCGGGACTAAATAAGTTACTTTCGCCCCTAGGTTAATAATATACTGTTAAACAACTTCAAAAACTGAAGTAGGGCCTCGGAACTGCTTCATTTATAAACCGATTTGGAAAATTCTTAAGCCCATCCAGCGAGTAAGACATCTCTAGATATTTTCTGTACCAACAACCCAAGCCTTCTCCTTCGTGCTCCCTATCCTTTCCATCTCTTTTCTTTTCTAACCTAAAATGTGGTTGTATGTAAACCTGCATGTTCTCTTGCCAAAAAGGTGAATATCTCCTTTCTTTTATTGAACGATAGACTTGCGTTTGAGCGCTATCTCGCCGCGAAGATACGGCTTATGATGGAGCCTGCTTGCCTAGAAGAAACCGATTAACTCACAATTTAATGACGCCCAAATTGTTTCTATCGGAGATTTCTATCCTAACACCCAAACAGGCCACGTATTCCACAGCCTAGCGGTTCGCACAATAAAGTGGAATCGAATCGCGTTGATCGGGTTTTCGGTATATCACTACTCAATCGGGTTTTTGGTATAATATATCTCAAAAACCCGTTTTGAATATTATGCCTAAGACTCAAAGAAAAGACGCCTAAAATCGAAAGTGTCAGTAATAATGACACGTATAACGTAACTTATCATTTACATAAACCAGTAGGTAGATAATGTTCAAGGTATGCGAGTGTGGGTACTTTGATTACTACCATAAAACTAATGTAAATATCATACATTGTTAGTGCTACCTTATATCGAAATAGACATCATCGTAGACCGCATCATCGCTTAACATCAGGCGAGTTGGCGGCCAAACGCAAGCCTATTTATGCATTAAAAAAACAGTCAAAACTCTATATATACTATAGACTATGTCTAAGAGAATATGTCTTTAGACCTTCAACCGTCTATGGGCTTTCCAAATATTTCCAAATAGTAGTAGTTTTTAAACTTTCGCGATTTGAACATTATATTTTTTCATGTTTATAGGGACTTAAAAAGATACCTATGGTATGATACTGAAAGGTACCTATTTTAAGTTTAACTATATAAAAAATTGCGCGATAAGTCCCGATAAACATTAAAATACATTTTTGTAGTGTCAGTTATCTTGTATTTCGTTTAATGAATAGAAGAATAGTTAATAAAGTCACTTGCTTGTGCATACGAACAAACTCTACTAACTTAATCCGTGAAGTAAGTATATACATCGTGTTTTATGAACAAACTGACACTCGAAAAATAACAATATAAATAATATGTTCTCTTTATAGGCCACCTTTTAAGATAATACCATCTTAATTTTTCCCTATGTACTAATTTGTGGACTACACTGAGCAGGACCGAAAAAGGTTGCGGACTGAACAGGAGACATAGATAGACAACTCTTTATTGTTCACACCAAGAATTAAATAGGCACATAATATGACAAAATCAACTTGAAACTAGTGAAACAATTGGCGGCCTTATAAGTGATCTCTTCCAGGCAACCTTAGTATGGAGAGGACATACAAAAGAGGTAAACGACGGGGTGTGATGTAATAATGGAATACGTGGTAAAGCATAGACATACACACAGTAATGGGTGGAAAACAATGATGATGGTGGTGATGATGATGACATAAACTACCACCAATTTACTGAAAAACAATAAAAGACTCAAAATTCTTAAAGGCATCAAATTATAATGTCTAAATTACTTTTTTGCGAAGAGCATCAAAACAGCGTACATACAAAAACGTTCGGCCAAAGACCCCATTGGGAGCCCAAAAAATAATATAAAGAGTATAATGTAGGCACAAAACATCTCAAGGTTACAATTTGAAGCTCTTCCCCTTACCAAGATATCTGAGAGGGCATCAATATTTTGTGAGGTTTAACGGCTCTGACTTTCAAATGATGTGAGCTTTTTGTTATATTTCAGCTCAACTAAAAACATGCTTTGCAAGATCTAAGTACCCGAGTCAGTAACCATATTTTTTGTAATGTTGGTGTCTTGTCTTATATTAAGCGATGATGCGGTCTACGATGGAACACGCTTACCTAGAAGAGATTGATAGATAATTAGATAAACTTCTTATTATTCACATTCTGTGGTCAGCCCAGTTGCTGCCGGAATATAGGGTGCCATATCTTAATTTTTTTTTAATTTTTATGATACTGAACGAGACGTGCACTGCCGCTCGCCTGATGGCTCTTCACGCTTGCCCATAACAGCTCAACGCCACTCAGAATTTTGAACTTCACCAGTTCAAAACCCTGGATGGCAATGCACTGCGCTCGTCACCCCGAGATATAAGATGTAAAATCTCTGTGTGCCTTGTAATTTCGCTGGAAACATTGCCCTTCAATCCGGAACACAGTAGTGTTTGCATGCTACTGCTTGGCGGTTGAATAACTGGCAAAGGTGTGGTACTTCCTCAGGTGGACCCCTGCAAAAGAGTCCTACCACTACAATACTACTACTTCTTGCTCCTGCCCCGTCTTTAGTGTCAATTAGTGTTTTTTAATCATGTTATTGCTTGCGTCATCGAACCAACTCTATATGATAATCGTCATAGCAAATCGTATCATCACAAATTAAAACATGTATTAGTTTATTTCTATCTTTTTAATTCTTTTCTAACGGGAGGAAAATATTTATATATTTTTTAAATAAAAACTATAAAACCAGATTTTAATCCATTCAGATATTCATAGATATATCGTAAATCAAGCTGTCAAATTCCCACGGTGTTAATTTATTTTTGTAAATATAGCCATTAAAAATAACATAACCATAAGACAGGTCTTAAAACATCTACTAACTGTATCTCGTGTTGAACATCGATATGTTAACAAAAACATGGGAGAATGTTCCAAAATCTAGAAAGACCAGTTCAACCTATTTCCGTGGAGCCGTCGAACTCAGGTTCTTAGAACTCCTATATAATGACTCTCTAACTGTATATTTGTTGAGGCTTAATGTGTTGAGCTAGATAGCACCGAATGAAGAGCTGGACCGAAACTAATGACTTGAAATGAAAGAAGAGACGGGCGTGGGAGGATTTGACTTGAATAGATAAAATATGACTGTTTTATGTATTATAAGTAAGTACCTATAACAAAACAACAGAAAATCTAAATGAAAAAAAAAACAGTGAATAAAACAACTAAAAAAAAATTAGAATGCAATGTTTATATTTCATATAACATATAACATTCAGATAACATTAACTAATTCCCAAGCTCGGACGTAGATAATTTTCAGACCAACGTACTTGTGTTATTTTTTTCTTCAATATTGAGCTTCCAGCCATGTCTAATTGCGGTGGTGAGATCGGTTACTCGAATGATAATGTTTCTGATTCCACGTTTAATTTCTAGTTCATCTAAATTTCTGCGTTTAGACGTTTTAGACATTTGCTTTCAACTTCTTTCACTTCAAATGAAGGCATCAGAATTCTGCCCTACTAATTCCACTTGCAGTAATCGACATTGTTGGGGTCACTTTTTTTGCAGAAATGGCATCCCAAGGGGATAATCTATGCACAAAAAAATAATTTTGATCTTGTTCTTTAGATACACTTAAAAAGTTACAAAATATAGACATGTTGTTGATATATCCAAAAAAACGTTTCCCGCGTTTTCTCAAAACCGCTATTTTTCAAGTACTGCATTTGTTATAAGGAGGGCAGAATTAACGAAATGAGATCCTGAGAAAAAAATACCTGATTCTTTATTCTATTTCAAAACAAAAAATGCAAAATGTACTGAAATATTATAGTCAGTTAAAAAAACTGCAACTGTATTCAATTAACATACTCGTAAACAAAAAACTCAAGGGCAGCGAGGATGCCTCCGTAATTTATTTTACCTAAAACAACGAATATTTTATCTTCATATGTTCCGGCTACTATAAATAAGCAGACAGACAATACAAACAGAATTATCGTTAAGTTAAAAACATATCCGCAATTATTCATAAAGTCTGTGCTCGAGGCATTACACTGTGTGTAGGTGGCGATAAATCATGGAAATTCAATTTGCGTGCACATATAAGGCACTAGGTTTTACTTATAAGCTTAGCTGGTAATGTTAGTCAAGCAAAAAAATATATTTTGTTACTCATTCATGCAGCAACAGAAGTATGAATTAACGTGATTTTTTGTTTATATATAGTTGGAGGGCCCGGGACAGATATATACACTTACTAGTTGTATCCGCGACTTCGTCCACGATTTCTTCAGAAAAAAAATTCCTATGTCCGTCCTCATGATACATACCATTGCCTCGCAAAATTTTATCGAGATCAAATCTGACACCAGGGCCTAAACAAACTCAATCTTCTATATATAGATAAAAATGAAATGCTGGTCGTTAGTAAGCGCAACACTTCAGAACGGCTGCACCAATTTGGCTATTTATCGTTTTGAAATGTTTGTAATAGTCCAAATTAGATTTTTATGGAGAAAAGTTAAAAAAACCCTGAATATTTTCAAATTCGGTAAAAGTGAACATCTTTTTTCCTATGGGATTTTTGTATGAACCCAAACAAAACTACTGAAATTAGGACACAACAACGTAAGTCGTGTCAGCTAGTATCATAAAGATAAGTGCAATAAGACTCATCGCAAGAGAATTTACAGCTAAATATGTCTTGTGAATTTGGACTGTACGAACAATTAATGCCAGTGCAAATCGTCAATCATTACAGTGGTATCCTATCGGAAGCATTCATCACGTCACAAACTGGAAATAATTATATCATTACTCTATTATCGTAATTATATGCATGTAACTCAGGAAGTGAGCCTGGACAATGGACAGACATACGATGCAAACAATTTTTTGTAATTAAATTACAGACTAGTATTTATGTGGACAGGTAACTATTGTGCTGTACTTGATTTTAACTGACAAGTTGATTCTGAGTTCTGACAGCGAGGTATAGAGCTGTTGATACAGACGTCTCTTTTAATTAGATGTTGAAGGACACTTAACACTATCGTAATCCTTCTAGCTGCACCTGCTGTTTCACCTACGTGGACATTATCTCTTTCAGGAGAAAACGTCTACTGTACATTTAACGAGATAATAAACAATGTTTTAAGCTAAAAAAATAATTAAAAACTAGCTTTTATTTATGATTCTTGGAAAAAAAATTGCCGGCCATTTTCAAAACATTACAATAGTGGGTATTGCATATTGTATCATCAGACCTAAACGCGTACACAAAATTTCAGCAAAAGCGGTTAGGAAGCGGAGAAGCGGTTTCTGATTCAGCATGCAAAATTTGACCTAAACAAACTTACAAACAATGCAGGGAAAATAGAATTTTGAAAAAAATACCCTATGTCACTCACCGTCCCTCTAACGACCTCTAACACTCGCATTTTTAAATATTATAAAGAAGAACATATTTTCTAGGATCATCTTCAATTATATGAAGAAAAAGTGGACATAAAAATTAGTGAGGTGATACTTGTCAAGTAAAACTTCATCCACATATCATAGATCAGTGGAAATCGCACACTGTGCGACTCACACGATCTTATTCTAGCCTCACATCTGCAAAATGTGGAATGAGCTACCTTCCGCGGTGTTTCCGTGAAGCTACAACATAGGGTTCTTCAAAAGGTGAGTTAATAGAGTCTTAAAGGGTTGGCAAGGTATTTGTGATGCCTCTGGTGTTACAAGTATCCATAGGCGACTCGTCTGCTTATTTGCCACCTATGGCATAAAAGTGTATAGGCACTTAGAAAGCATTCATCTTATCTTGTGTAAAAACCAAAAAGAAAGAAGCCAACACTTTCTTTTTGACCGAGATTATTATACTAAGAATGAAGACCTATGAACGTAGATAAAGCGAAAGTAGTTCAGAGACGAGTGAAAAACGACTTGAAATTTATCATCTGTAAAAATGAATCACGCTGATAATTATAACTAAGAAAGTTGGTAGTCAGTGTGTGTGTGTTAGTTACAACAAACATGACGGAAGCTGAAATCAGTTTGGAAATTGCATATAAATATTATACTGAATTATGATAATATAGAATAGGACATTATGTTAATTTATATAGTGGAAAAACATACGTTGTAATTTTTTTGTTAAGCTGTCTTGATGTAAATCTTGGGAATCTGTGAAGTCAGATAAGTTAGAATAAAAAATATATTTTTTTGTTAATTTTATTCTAATTTCCCACATAGTTAAGATCACCCTCTTATTCTTTACGGTGGATATGACCATAGACAAAAATAATTTTTGTATATGCTATGACAAAAATAACCTTAGAAACTGTTGAGTTCGCTAAAACACAGATCGCACATGCATTGCCCGGTACCACTTAACGTGGGAACATTCATCCAAACTTCAATAATACACATTGATTAACTGGAGGCCAAGGAACAAAGTACACAATTTAAAACAATCGCTAATTTAATACTCGAAGGCTGCAGTTTACAAAAGAGTGGACAAATTAGAGAATAGAACACAAAAGCAGTAGACCCTGACGTCAGTTAGTATTATGAATAAGATAACCGTTTACTTGTAAGGTATAGGTACATCATAGGTACCTACCAAGGTCTAAAATCTGGCAAAAATCTTCACCTCATTCAAGATGCAGTAAGTCTCCATCCTAAGGTTACCTAGAAGAGATACTCTTAGCGATAAGGCCGTCGATTGTTGGGGTAGTTTCTTAAGCTGTTTTATCGTGTCTTGTGTATGTAATTTGTAGTGTGAATAAAGAGTTTATCTATCTAAGTGGCCCGCTAGAAAAATCTCTAGGAAGGCCTTGTAAGCATTGGCAGGACGACTCAAGATACCTTTGCTTATAAGTTGCATCTAATAGGTTCACAAATATATAAAATTATACGTAAAGCATTTATAATCTTTATGGATTTTATTTCGATACTACCGACACCCTGTCTCAATTTCAATAAATCTTTGGGATTGAGAGGACGTGTAATGTTGATTTCCTTCCCAAGTTTGACGTGTGAAGACTATAGGTAGTTATCACACCGGGTGCCTTGGCGTACAGATTGGCATGTGACCGTCCAAAAAACCTAGCATATAATCATCAACAAAAAGTCTTTAAAAGCGGCGCCTACATTATAAACGTTAAAGATAAGTCCTCTTCTTTTTTTCTTTTCAATTTGTTAATTTTTATGATTATATGCGATGCAAAGCAGCATACTCGGAGTCAAAAACGAATCGAGTATATAATATTGCGCTGCGTCCCAGAACTGATTGTGGATGTGGGCAATAAGAGCTAGGCTGAAGTGGGTTTGGTGGGGTCACGTCTGTTGAATGCACTCGGAAAAATTGGTGCAGTGTGTGCCTGAAGACGGGCAAAGAGTTCTACGTGCGATGATAATTTATTCGTCGTTTAATATCTACTGTCAGTACGACAAAATGCAAAAAAAAACACTTGAAAATCTCGTATTAGCACTAATCACAGTAAGATTAATAATATGTAAAACAAGTATTGGTAGCGTTAACTAGAGTAGTACAAGCTACAATGTGGAACTATAAGTATAACAAATATACCGGCCAAGTGCGAGTCGGGCTCACTCACCCCAACATAAAATACAAAAAAAAAAAAAAAATTTACTTCAATTATAAAAAAAGTAGTGCAAAAAGTCAACACGCCCAAGCGGTCACCCATCCAAGTACCGACCGTGCTCGACGATGCTTGACTTCGGTGATCGTAAGAGAATCGGTGGTGAGCAAAAATTTGTCACCGGCTCGCACTTGGCCTGTAAATATTATTTATTGTTTTATTTTAGAGTGTGTCCTATAATCATGCCAAGTTTGATGCTTGTAATGTATTATCGTTTTAACACTAGAGCAAATACAAAAAACGTTTGTTGTATGGGGATTCCTCATAAATTTTACCTTTCGACTATTATTTCTTAGTTACTTAATCCGCCGTAATATTTCATATTCTGTGAAAATTTCAACTAGCTATCTATTAGGGGTTGAAAGTTACAGCCGATAAAAGGTAGAGAGAGCATGCTCGTCTGTGGAATGCGCTGCCATTCAGGGTGTTCCCTGATAGTTACAATTTGGGTGTCTTCAAGACACGAGTGAATCGGTTTCTTCTAGGCAAGCGTGATCCATCGTAGGCCGCATCATCGCTAAACATCAGGCGAGTTGGCGGCCAAGCGCGAGCCTATTTTACAATAAAAAAGAGCAAACAGACGGCGCAGGCTTAGTAACAGGGTCCCATTTTCACCCTTTGAGTACGAAGCATAAATCACATAATTCTCACGTGCACGTATCCTGCGAGGGGCATCCATGACTCGACTGGCATTTTATTACGATACAGTATCGAGTACCTAGTAGAGTTCACGTGAAGTGAGCTAAAATGTCAAATCACGCGAATCCCGCGCAGCCTTGACGGCTCGTGCTTCTTGCCACCACCGAAATTAGTTTTTACTCACTAATTACATTCGTGATCATTTGCCCTCTTCAAAAGATGCCGTTGGTTTTTGTTGTAACTATGTCTTAGTAGGTGAAGCTTCACTAATTATGAGCAAAGGCATGCTGTATTGTATGTGCATATACTCTCTTATCTCTCTCTCTCTTGTTTAAGGTAAGTCACGCCGTCACGGTCAAATTAAAGACCGCGTTATTGATTCAAATAGTCATTAACAACGTGTGAAAGACGTAATTAAGTATATTTAGTCAGTGAATAGAGTATTGTAGACTATGTGTTAATCTAGCGTATAAACTACGTCCAATTTTTTGAAGTGAAAATTTCTTTAGGCGTGTTGAGCAATTTTTTGGGTGAACAAAAATCATGGAACTCGCGTCATCGTCACGCTGTTACAGAATAAATAATACAAAGTAACGTGTAATTTAAAATAGCGCCATCTCTTTTAGAATTGGTGAATTACTACTTCAGTTTTTACTTCTGACGTGCAGTCCTAAGTATGAGTGACGTGTGTTTTTTTTGTTTTTAGAACCATTCAGATAGATATTTACCAGATAGATAGATAGATAGATAAACTTTTTATTGTTCACACCACAAATAACATATTACATGATAAAATAGCTTTAAAACAAAACATAAACACGACAAAACAACTTAAAACTAGTGCAACAAACAGCAAAGCAGAAGCAACAGATTTCGGCTGCTACTGACTTACGTCACAGAATACATAATACACTGTGTTTTTTTTGTCATTTTTAACATTAGTGTGAAGTATGATATTAATTTGGGGGAAATATAATAAGTAACTGTGCATAAATTTATGTCCCCGTAAATAAATAAATAAAATTGAACCATAAGGCGATTTCCTTTTTAAACCTTAGATTTCTCTCATTACCTAAAAACTGTAAATACATTTCCAAATCCTGATTGTTCAGCATCGCAGCGATACAAATTTAAACGAGATTTCTGCAAGACATCAAGACGATTTTACGCCTTGCTTGGGAAACGACGCCGTGAAACAAGTTGCATTACTGTTTACAGAATTAGCAAATGCAACTTGAATAAATTATGTTTACGAGATTTGTCACACATGTTGATGACTGTCGCTGTCGTTGGAGATTATCTGGTGGTCAAAACCGATTATTTAAATCAATGCATGCCGTCAACGGTCTATGGACAATATGGACATGGACAGTCCAACTGTTTTTCTATAATAGACCAAGTAATTTAAGCTTTTAGTGTTAGTATGTATACTCTGTGGTCAAATTGAAAAATAGCGTCGACACAAACAAATGCAGTAAAATATTTGCTTAAAAAAATAGTTTTATATTTTTCCAGGCAACAAATTATGCAAATCTTTTGAATGGACATTTTCATTTACGTCCAAGCTTTACAGCATAATTAGAGAGATGACAATACAATAATTTGATGACCCTGACCGATGATGCCCAGGCGCAGGGTCATCAGCTCAAAGACCAGTATAGAGCTGTCATGTTTAGACTCCCTGTAGTTACGTAATAACAAAGAATAATGCCTAATCACCCATTATGCCTGAACTTGAACTGACTCTGCACTAAGCTAAGCATGGATATAATTTTAGAATACGTTTGTAAATATTTATTTCGTTGTAATTTTCAGTAATTTGATATTTACCAACAAATTACGCAATTAGATACTCAACTACAGAAAAGTATATTTTTTTTTTTAGTTATCTTTTCTGTGTACTCGACAACCTCTGGCGTTACAGCTATCCATAGGCGACGGTGACCTATGGCATTAAAAACTCAAATATTTTTTTATGTTTATCGGGACTTATCGCGCAGTATTTTAAATGGGTAAAAATAGGTACCTTTCACTCGACGTTTCGACTATGTTACAATGGTCGTGGTCCAGAGCTGACTGAAAACTGCGGGTGAGTCCAGCGAGAAGAGATTTTGTTCCTACCCTCACTTGATCTTGAAAAAATTATAAACGTTAAAACGTGTTCAAATTGCGAACGATTAAAAATTACTAAAACTCAAATATCTACATTTAGATATTAATACTAGGTTTTGCCCGTGACTTTGCCCGTGTTGTAAACAAAACATCAATATCACTTAGGGATGATGTAGCTTTCTATGGGTGGAGTGCAAGTTTTTTTTTTTTTGAATGGGTTCATTAGTTATAGAGATTTTAAACTTGATTCTTTGAAATAGTAGTGTAGAAGTGTATATATCTCATATGCACACACGTAATCCTAATACTAGTACTCAGAAAAAAATTGGTCGTTCATTCGTTTTCAATTTGAGAATATCATTTGCAGTTGTGTGCCACTCAGAAGCGTTTGTAGAACTAGTAAGAATATGTCAGTGTGTGTTAACCTCACCCACTTAAGTTTTTGGCAAACTTTTTTCGGTACTAGCTCGAGTTTAAGGCAGATCCGAACTATATATTATCAAACTCCTAATAACTACTTACCTACATACAAATACGCACTGCATACAAAGTTGCACATCAAACTAGTCTTACAAAATCAGCTCGCTGCAGCCAATTTATTTATCTAGTTAATTAATCATCAGTATTATTTTGATCTAGATTTAGCCGAAGTTGCGCACTTTACGATCACTCCAAAATGGCGAAATAACTGTGTTTTTAAATGGGATTACTGTATTTTTTGCAACTGCGGACTTGTTTCCGTCGTGAGCTAATCGGTGTAGATCGGTTATCAACGGGTTTGGGTAATTATTCTTGGTTACAGCTGTATCTTTTTTGTTTTAGGTTATCCGAAGCGAATCTAAAATCTATTTATAAAAGTTAGGTATCTGGACTTCAGAGCCAAAGTGCTTCAAACGTTCGATTTCCAGTCGAACCGTATGATTATTAGATGTTTTTTTTTTTCAAGCATAACATACAAACTGACAACTGACAGACTGCGCAAAAACTATGTTTTGATCAAGGCACGTGACTGTATACAAAACGTCGTACGGTATCGGTGTTATTTTTCACAGCTCCACCATAATTCCGCAATATCTATAAAATGCTGAAACACAGTTATCCAAATTTAGTAACGCTCCGGATCTTAGTAAATCTCTACGGATTATTCAGTTTTAAAGTTGCCCAATCTTTGCATCTTTCGCAGCCGTTAATTTATCATTGTAGGAAAGTAAACAAGGTTACATCAAACCATTTATCACTAGAACTTTTAAAAGCCAAGTGAAGGCCTAGCCAGAGTAATTAGGGAGCTGTTCATTTTGTTTACTTGGTTGCTTATTTTATTGTGTTTCGTAACCTTGACACATCCAAAGTTCAAACTTTTTACTTGACTAACGTTTTTTAAAATAACTTTTTTAACTGATTTACGTGTTTACATGTCCAATAAAAAAACAATCGCTATACAAAAACTTTATGGTGTAATCTTCTATTAATAATTATATAGATTTTGTGAAGCAAATAGGCTGAAACTCATAAAAAAAGATAATATTCCATAAAACGAAATTATAAGTTTATACCGGAGATGAGTAACAGAAAAAAATATTAAGAAAAAATAAACACATGAAATTATAGTCGTGACTCGGCTATCAGATGTAGTTAAGTGAAGTCAAGATAATTGAATTTTAATTATTTAATGGAACCAAATAATTGAAAAGGCTACTACAAGGTTTAAACGAACCGCGATAAGAACGTAACAATAAAATAAATAGTACCGGGAACCATATGAAATAACGATAAATAAATACTGACATAACAACGACAAAAGACTTCACTTATAAATGACCGTACCCCCTTCGGTCGAAACATACTGAATTTCAGCTCTTGTATTGTTTCCACGACTGAATATTAAATTTCTTCCGCATTTTCACCGCCATGAGGAGATTTGTACCCGGACCACTTCCATGTTCATTTTCGGTCATGGAAAGTGCGCATTTAATCTACATGATTTTTTTCTGCCTATTTTTCTATCACACGGCCAGATCACACGGCCAGGGCGGGCACGAAAAGACGATGACATTCCGAAAACCCGTATGAAAAGCTTTTATTCTACACTTATTATTCGGCTGCCTCGGTGGCTCAGTTGGTAGTGATCCTACTTTCTGTGCTTGGGGGCGTGGGTTCGATTCCCATCTAGGACAAACATTTGTGTGATGAACATTTGTGTTTGTTCTATGTCTGGGTGTTAATATCTATTTAAGTATGTATTTAAAAAAAAAAAAGTATGTATATCGGTCTCTGGCAGCCATATTACAAGCTTTGCTTAGTTTGGGGTCAGATGACCATGTGTGCAATAATGTCCCAGATATTTATTTATTTATTACTTATTATGCGAACCGCTAGACTGGAATGCGCTGTCTGATTGGGTGTACCCCGATAGTTACATCCTGGGGATCTTCAAGCCACGAGCGAATCGTTTTCTTTTAGGCAAGCCATCCATAGTAGACCGCGTCATTAAATAAATATCTGGGATATAAATATCTGGGACATTATTGCACACGTGGTCATCTGACCCCAAACTAAGCAAAGCTTGTAATATGGCTGCCAGAGACTGATACATACATATATATTTTTAAATACTTAAATTGATATTAACACCCAGACATAGAACAAACACAAATGTTCATCACACAAATATTTGTCCTAGGTGGGAATCGAACCCACGCCCCCAAGCGCAGAAGGCAGGTACACTACCAACTGAGCTAACGGAGCTGTCAATTGCTTAACATCAGGCAAGGTGGTGGTCAAGTGTATGCCTATTATATTCAATTAAAAAAGTTATTTTAATGCTTAGTCACATGATCACATCGCAAGCATGTATGAAAAGATGCGCATAACCGATTACTGCAGGCACACACTTAATTGTTTTTTTATGCTTAGTTCTTCTTATTTGTCAACTAAGGGTTTCAACCCAATTGCATAACAAGAGGAAGAAATCTTTCGCCTGTTGGAAAAAAAAACAAACCTATCAATAACAGTTTTAAAACTTGGAACTTCGAAATCCTACACGATACTGCACTGCGCTTGTCACTCTGATCTGATATAATAGAGACCCATCAAAAACATAAATGTGAAATGAGAGCCAAGTGAATATTATGGTATATGCCTTGGTTGTTGACTTCAAAGACAAAAGAAGTGGGATCTAACTTAGGATAATATATTGAAGCCTAAGGTCTGACTTGGCTAGTTCGAATATATGAATTATATTATAGCCTTCGCAAGTTCTAAAGCTGAAAGTTCTCATTTATAAATCCGAAAATTTGGCTTGCTGGTAGAAACTAGCAATCGAAAATAAGGCTCTTCCATGACTGTTTTAGTAGCTACATAATAATAATTTGAAAAAAAATTGTGAATATAAAAGTTGTAGATCTTTTTATTACCTACAACTTTGCCATTTAACTTTTTTCATAGGACTTGTAGTTTTACCGGAAATCGAGATAAACCATTTTTTACCCTTAAACCCCCCCCCCTCTCCCACTTCCCGAACTCAGATTGTCCGTAATTTATTTTTATTTTTATCATATTCCCCTCCTTTTCTAATGGGTTTCATCCTACTACAATTTTTTTTGGTTTCAAAAATTATCGACCCTGGTCTACATTACCAAAGTTAAACCATGTTTTGTAATAAGGCTGCTTATGTTTTATCGTCACTCACATAAACGTCAGGATGATCTCATAATAAGGTAGGTTGTTAAGATTGTTCAAACGTTTTCACTTCTTAGAAGACATGAATGCAGTTCCCAAAATAATTATTTGCAGTCATCGCGATATTTAATTGAGGATGAAATTTTTTTTTACCTACCGTAAATTATTTTTTGTTATTTTTGACAAAAATATTTTATCGTTGCATCTGTATTTGTATACTGGAACTATATATTAAACTTATTTAATTTTGATAGATATAAGGTAAATTTGTTCATCAATTTTAAACGGTGTACTTCCATATGTTGTTATTGACGTACGTAGAGTTTAGAAATTGCCTTACAAAATAACAATTTACTGACCCCGGGGCTTGTTTCATAAAAATAGTTAAACGTTTATACTATCAACTCTACAAGCCCAACACCTATTTATTCTTATGCTAGCCACGCGCCCTGGCTTCGCACGGTTTAGATTTTAAATGTATAAACTTGCAATGAAAAATTATCTAACTGATGGTGAAAACCGTATCAAAATCTGTTGCGTGGTTTAAGAGGAGTTAGCGGATATATATACATACAGACGCTGAAAGCGACTTTGTTTTATGCTATGTAGAGAAGAGATTCATCAAAATAGCTAAACGTTTATAATATATAGTAACTCTACACCTATTTATCCTCGAAAGTTCAAGCTAGATTCAGATAATTTCTACAAACAACTTATCCCATAGATGTGACGCTGCATTGCCAATTTTTTAAGACACTTGAAAACCAAGTAATCAAAATCGTTAGAATTACTCGTATATACGGGATATTTACCGTCGTGAGGTTAGGAGCTCCTTCCACAACTTTAGCACGGTAAATATCCCGTAAATAATCATATCACTGTAATAAACAAGCGTGCTAGTTTAAAACAGTCGTTGGAATAGTTCTTAAAATACCCACTTATTCGTACTTAGGTTAGGACTTTGCTTCGCGAACTATGCCCATTGATGAGCTAATTATACTCGTACCTAGTATAAAAGACATTCACCTGTAATGACACAGTGAAGCAGTGACCTACCGGGAACTGTGAACCAATCTCGAGCTAGCTCAGAACTCAAAAGTCATATTTTGCATCACATGCAGCATCTGACCCTAAAACCTTATTCGTGCGGACGGCACTCGTCAGAATTACTGTTACACGCTACTGCGAGGTGACCTTACCGTCGCTTCGACTGGGGAATAACGGTTTAAGGGATAAGGGTATTGCGGTTTTAGACGGATATGGCGTATTCACGAAAATTACTCCACTAACAAGAGCAGTGGAATACTGTTATAGTGAAGTGTAGAAGATAGCATTTCCTTCTAGATGCAGGTGTCGTATGAAGGCTGAAAGTACTTGAAGTTGCTGCTGCTTCACCGTTATACCTATGATTATTAACATTGTTTATTACCGTGATAAGAGGCTTACCGTTAGGGCTTAGTGATGATTTATAATTATTCACATATATTTTTTCCTTCTTCTTATATTATAAAAGCCGACGTGTGTTATTATGTGTATATTTCTAATGGACTCCAAAATGACTGGTCCAACTTTGACGGGACTTTCATTGACAGATAGCTGACATCATAAAGAGTGATCCACGCGGGTGAAACGCTTCTCTGGCAATGAGAAGCTATTTACCTTCTGAGAAGTAATAACAAATAAATATTAAATATCTGGGACATTTTTGCAAACACAGTCATCTGACCCCAAACTAAGCAAAGCTTGTAATATGGCTGCCAGAGACTGATATACTTTTTTTGTTTTAATACATACTTAAATAGATATTAACACCCAGACATAGAACAAACATAAATGTTCGTCAGATAAATGTTTGTCCTAAGTGAGAATCGAACCCACACCCCCAAGCACAGAAGATAGGTTCGCTACCAACTGAGCCACCGGGGCAGGCAAAGTGAGTTGACAAGTGGTTGTCAAGCGACGCTATTATTGAGCGTGTGGTGACTTATGTAGTTAGGTAAACACTATAAAATGCCATCGCACTATTTTGGATCAAGTTTTTATGTATTACTTCGTCCGTTCTGCACCTCTGTAAGTTTTTGGCTTAGACCACAAAACTCATACGTTCCACCGGCGGACGATGTAGGTGTGTGTCCTTAAATTAAACGCATTACAACTGCATGTGCATTACTCTGCATTACTACTTGAAACTTGTAAACATGTAGAGTTGCATTTGAGCTTTGATGGAAAATATTATTATTACTAAAAAAGACCGACTTAAGTCTTATAATCTTGTAAAAGGTTAACTGAATGTATTCCAAGGGAGACCAAAATGTATTCCATTTTATTAAGGCATATTGTCACTTTCACTTAAGATGTCGCTACCTTTGGACGACTCTATGAATAAAAGTAGAGTTTTTTTTACTAAGACATAACCAAAGGGATTAAAAATCATAATTTTGGTAATTGGAAAAACAATACTATGTATCATGTATATTCATCTAATCATAATCATTCAACCAAAAGGCTAAATTATGTAAGTATACTTACTGTATATACGGTTTTGATAAGTTTACCAGCACATAATAATTTTTAATAATTTTTAATACTTACATAAATATATATCAACGCTTAAACATAATTATTAACGCGACGCGTGACCAAAATGCTGGCGTGTATCTGGCTCAACGTATAAGCATTGCCATTCAACGTGGTAATGCCGCCAGCATGCTGGGTACGCTGCCAACTGATAGTGGGTTTGAGCATTTGGATTGTCTTTAGTTTTACAAGCTTAATGATTTCATGAAAATTAATTTTAAGAAATGCACATTATAGTAACATGTCAAAAATTATATTCTAAGATCTTTATCTAAATGACATGTATTGTTTTGAACTTATTTACTAAAGAAATATTAATTAACTTTTATCAGACAAATTTTAATACTTTACATATATTTCAACTAATTTTATATATATTTTTCTAACTATATGACATATTTTAAATAATTTTTAATCAATTTTATTTTGACGCTAAAATTTGTACCAATATTGTAATGTGAACTTTTTAACTTATGTGTAACTGTGCATAGTTAGTTTTAAGATTTAATTTTCTATAACAAATGTATTTGACCTACCTAATATAACGAACCATTGTTATAAGGTGAATAAAAATCTGAATCTGAATCTGAATCTTCAACGGTCTATGGACAGTCTAACTGTTTATTTAGTGTTAGTTTTAGCTAGTATTTTGATTATTTAAGATGTCATAGCGCCATCAATATTACAAATACCCTCATAAATGCCATTAGCATCCTTTACAACAAATATAATACAATAATCGATTAATTAACGAATGTCTACGCACATAATGAAACGATGTTATCAACAGTTTGATGGGCAGCCGTCGTGAAAACAATTAACGAGCTATGAACCATCAAATCATCAATGTACCATCCACAGGTAAGCTTTAATTCCTCGGGTCAAGGTCCACAATTATCCGTTGATTCAACATTTTTAATAACTACCTACATAATAATTATTATTTAATTTCACGTAATTATTACGCGCTTTTCGTTTCCTGATTGATATGATTCGGTAGTTTTATGAGGGGTATTCGGTTGTTTGGTTTTATGCAAATATTTCTGCTAAATTGTTTGTTTTACGCCTGATTTTCGATGCTAGCATGGAAGTGTAAAATAATGGTATAATTATCGAGGTCAGTAATCATTTAAATAACTAATAATTATAATTTTAGCAATCGTCTATAACGCAAGTATTGAGCAAACTACTAGTAGACTCCAGCGCAGTTATATTACGTTGCATGCTAGTAATCACTAGGCTGGTAAATTTGTATTTAAACTTTTATCATATGTGTAGTATTTGTACACATTATGCTTTTATGAACAAAAACAATAAAACACACAATAGATACAGTCACGGCTTGTCCTTTCAGTTGAGTGGTATGATGCATATAAGATAATAATCTTACACCAAATTTCTTGAAACCTCAATGTACCTGAAACAAGCAAAATAAAACATTACTAAAAGATGTTCCTCCAATGACGCTACTTCCAAGAAAGACAAACAAACGTGATGATGGAGAATGATAGTGTAAATGTTGGTAGTAAGGAAGGTCAGACTACATCCTGGGCTGGGACCTATCGCGATCTAGATCATAAGAAGTTAGCGCGTAAGGACCTAGTCATATACCTGACCCTAATGATGAAAAAAGATGGTTTAAAATGTATCATAAAGTAAAGTATTCTAAATGATAATGATTTTCGCGATTATTTTCACATTCTACCTGTGTAATAGATAACTGTGAAATGTAATGATGTGTGTTAGATCTGTGTTTTCTGAGTTTATCAGTAAATATTTAGCTGTATTATTAATGGACGTGATTCCAAAAATGTCCCGATAAGCACTATTTATACCATGGCTGCCAGAAACTGATATACTTACATACATATATATTTTTACATGCATACGTAAACAATTAGTAATACCTTGTGTTGTGACCAAGAACACTCCAATATGTTCAAAACGTCTGGAACTAAAATAATTTAAAATAGACGCCATAAAATATAAAGGTTTAAGCAACCTTCATACCAAATTTTAATCAATACAATTTAGCCATTACGGAGTTGTATAGGAATAAACACACACTAACGTTCGGTTTTATAATTTTGGTGTAAAATATGTCACATGCATAGGTAGATAAAGCATTCTATAAAAGTTTAGGTAACAGAATAAATGTATAGAGAAAAACAAATTAAATGTTTAGGTTATCCTGTTATGTCCTGATATCATTTTGTTGGTTTCTGGGTAATTCATGGACGTAAGTTACATCGGACAGTAGACAAATATAAAGACAGCCAATGATAAATCGTTTTGTTTGAGTCACCCGGTCCGTATTTTTATTACTATCTCTACTTCACGTATAAAATGATCGCGTATTTATATCACACAAGTGATAAAACTAGTAGCGCAAGGAAAGTGGTTTGTGGGCAGGTCTAGCCGAGGCCGTCGGCAGACGTATTTGGGTCGGCATCGCCTGCGCCTGCGCACCTCACACTATACCGCCTTTGTTTACATTTTACAAATCTATCCCGTTACTAGCTAAATTAGCTGTTCTATCTGGGATTTTGGCACACAACAGGTATTTTCTTAATGAATAATTAATTGGTTTGCGTTTAACCATCACCTCCTCTGATATTAAGCGATGATGCTGTCTATGATGAAGCACTCTTGAAACCGAAGTGGGGAACACCCATTCAGGCGTGCATCCCACAGTCTAGCGGTCGCACAATAAAAGGACAAACAAAGAGCTTCCTTCGAAATAATTTTTAGAATATCAACCATGTAATCACGACATTTTATCACTTTCCTCGTTTGCCGTGCTATGTAAGGTGTAAAAGAGAATTATATCAACTGACAATTACCTACCTAGGTAAACACAGGGAAAAGATTATTTGTTCCCGGCACGTGCTGCACCAGCTTGAGGGAAGACGAGGTTCCCAAAGCAACGACCCCTCCCGCGCCGACATCCTACCACAGGAACAGACTTAGTACAGTTGGCCTGGGGGCTTACCACCATTTCAAAAGCATTCTTATAAATTTTGTCTTCCATTGAACTTTGTCTTACTCTCTCAGCTAATGAGAAAGCAGGACAAAATTCAATGTATACATATAGGTAAGTTGAAAATATCAATGTTTTTGAGGTTGTGGTGCGCTCCCTGAAAGCCCTGTCTCATGATTTTACAAGTAACTGCACCGGGTTTTCCAGCATTTCCACGATAAAAATGAATAGTATATTAATTTTATTTATGTTTACGCTTTGAGTAAGTATACTTATAGGATTTTATGCTTGTATTTACCGCAGTCAAGGTGTTTCTTACGGTTTAAAGTCAAGGATTTACTGATTTACATTCGAAGAACCGGAAATGTGCTATTTTGGGACAACATTGAAAACCGGACAGGACAGGTATAATTTTGGCTATTTTAAAAGCAAATGTAAACCATTTGCCGGTTCTCCCGCAATTTTTGGGACAAAAAATCTATTTTCTTGACATGTTTGATCAAGATTGGTAGAAGCGTTTAGGCATATTCGAATATTAGCGAGAACTACCTTCTTTCGCATTTATACCATTGATTTTTTAAATAATCGCGATATTAGGGATAGTCCCCAATGATACTAAAAGCCGAACCGCGAACCGGAAGATATCTCCCACTAGATGGACCGACGACATCGTGAGAGTCGCGGGCATCCATTGGATGCAGATGGCAGGATGTCGTGTAGGGTGGAGGTTAAAGGGGGAGGCCTATGTTCAGCAGTGGACGTCTTCTGGATAATGATGATGATGATACTAAAAGCTGTTCAAATAATAATGTGTAGAAGAACCTTATTTCGTCTCAGTACAGCCGTTCCGTGTAACCCTATATACAAAAAAAAATAATATAATACTAGCTAGATACTACACATACAAACACTTGAAGTATTAGGACGTAAGTAACATCAATTACCCAATGAAAATTCAAATTAGATACTTAACTACTGACATGACATTCAATTTTGCATTTATCACCTCTTTTGACGTATTCAACTTCAATGTAACTTCAAACTATCAAATTAACATTTGGTTTAATTAACTAACCTAACCTTAGACACTTGTAATAATTACAATCGTTAATCTTAATAACATTTTAATTAATAGGATAAAATATATCATTATCTTAGATTGTTGAATTAACAGATAAGACAAAATCCATTATTTGATTATGATAATGTCAAGAGGGTAATTAAGAGGTACCTTGTTAACTAGATTAGAAGTGTACGACATTTTTATGCCGATAGTTTTTATTGGTGTTAGATATTTTGAGGCTCAAGATCGAGACTTCATAGAATTACTGTATAATTTCTGAACAGCCTGAGGCGTCCAATTTTGAACAGAACTTTTATTGTCTGTGGTAATCTGTCAGTTTTCCAAACGCGTAATATCCAGCACATTATTGTTTGGTTACAAAAATAATAAAAGCATGAAACCATTTAGAGTGGTAGTAAATTCAGTTTTCTCATCTTTTTTCAGGATAAAATGTATTCTACGTCCTTCTTTTAGATCTCTTCACTCGCTTTCAGTTTACTATGGCCTAACATCGAAAACATACTCCAGAGTACAGACATAATTCTACTTGTTATATCCCATTGAACCCCATACAATGATGTATTGCACAACCACCGAGAACGTCACCGCCGTCCACATAAAAGGAGCCCACGAGTACCCCGCGTCGCCTTTCGTCTCTTAACTTCAGATCGTTAGGACATCCCTTTCTATTAATTAGCAATTAAGAAGTTTATGTAACTATTAATAATAAATAGTAATTATAAATCGTGGTTTTTTTTAAATCCACCGTGGCCGCCTCTCGTAATTGGCGCAGTCGGTAGGATAGTAGAGTCAGTGCGTGCGTAGACTTTCACCGTGAACACAAATCTGAACATTCATGTGAACAGACTTCTACTAGTGCGTGCTGATAACGTCTCAACGTTTTATCTACTATCCGGAAAGAAGAACCTGAGAGCAGCCACTGGGAAGCAGCGAAGGTCACACGACATCCAACAATTGATGAATCATCGTGCATCGCCACCGCAATGATACTGTGAGTTGCACAATTCTAAGGATTAAGTAGCTACTTCATTCCTTTCCCGTAACTCACACTTCCCAACATTTTCCAACCACGATTTACTAGGGGAATCGTTCCCCAAAGAACGTCCTCCCGCATAGCGCAGAGGGACGCTTTTCGTAACTTAAATTTAATAGAAGAAGAAATAGATTTCAACATGAATACAACCGATAAGAAAATTGATAGTATAATAAGAACGCTTAAGTTAGTACCCGAGTTTGACGGCACTCCTAATGCCTTAATTAGGTTCTTGTCATTATGCGACAAGTTAGTTATAGAGTATATTAACCCTGAGCCAGGAAACGAGCTGACCAACTTAGCTCTAATAAACGGCATTCTAAATAAAATCACCGGTCCTGCCGCAAGGACCTTGACCACGAATGGGGTCCCATCAGACTGGCATAGCATCCGAACGACCTTAATAAATTCTTTTTCGGACCATAGGGACGAGACCGCCCTTTACACTGATCTCTCACATCTAACCCAAGGTTCAGACACGCCTCACATATTTTATGAGAAGGTTCAAAATTTGCTCAGTTACATAATGACGTACGTTGAACTTCATGACACTATTCTTACCACAGTGCAATCGAAAAGAATTTTATATCAAAATCTAGCTTTAAAAACCTTCCTCAAAGGTCTAGATGAGCCTCTAGGCTCACGCATTAGGTGTATGCGACCACCTACCCTAGAAACAGCACTGATATATGTACAGGAAGAAATGAACGTCCTGTACCTACAAAATAACTTACAGAAAAAGCCCATGCCCTCCAGCTTCGCAGGAACACCCGTAAAACCTTTCAGCTTTGATAAGTCTTTTGTACCTCAAACGTTCCGACCTCGTTTTGGAATGCCACAAATAGAAATGAATAAACCCAGACCAATTTTTCAAGGTCCAACTAGAACCCAACAAATGTTCCGAGCATTGCCCCGATCCAACATGTCGACTGGTTTTAGAATTACCCCACGACAACCGAATTTTCAACAATTTCATAACCGGCCGCAAGTCCCACAGCCTATGTCTGGCGTAAGCCACCCAGTAGCAAGACCTTTACCTCCGACTCGACAGGTACATGACTGGAGAATTCATGGTAACCCACCACCAAATAATTACTTCAAAACTCGCGAAGTGAATACAAATGAGTTCTACGAACCTTACCAAGACTATGAATACGACTATGAATATTACTATGACCCCAACCAACCTGACTACGAGTATTACAACTATGACCCCGTACCAAGTGAAGAAACTTCCGCAGTTGTCTGCGAAGAGACCGATCACGAGCAAAATTTTCCCAAGGGTCAGACGGACACTGCCCCCGAATAGAAATACACGTTCAGAATAAGAGACGCCTGCCCTATATAACATTCCAAATTCATCCTGATTGTCCGCCTTTAAAGTTTCTGATTGACACAGGAGCAAATCAGTCGTTCCTGAGTCCCGAAGCAGTAGATCTATATTTCCCAGACTATGCTTTAAATTACGACCCATTCATTGTGACAAATGTACATGCCACTACTAAGAACAATTACTCCATAACCATACCTTGTTTCAGAGAAATCAAAGCATCCGAACCAATTAAATTATATGTGTATCGATTTCACGAATACTTTGACGGCTTAATAGGGTGCGACCTTTTACAACATTGGTTGGCTAAAATCGATCTAGAAACCAAAACCCTTCAGACTAGATCAGCATCTATACCTATACGTATGTATACGTCCGATAACGTCAACTTATATGAAGACGTTATTCAAGCGAGATCGTCGAAATTATTAAGACTTCCAACAAACGTGCCTGAAGGTGAAATCTGTATTGAATACCAAACTATTAGTGGATGTCATGTAAACGAGTGTCTATCCATCGCTAGACATAACCGTGCTTTCTTAGAGGTATCTAACCCCACGGACTATGACATTATCTTTTCATTAAGTGAACCAATCCGCGCACATATATTTAGCGAACAGACTTTACCCATACCGACATTTGACACCGCCACCTGTCCTCGGACTCGCGATGTCTTATCACGGTTGCGCACAGATCATTTAAATGTAGAAGAGACAGCTAATTTAAAAGCGTTATGCGCTAAATATGCAGACGTGTTTTATCTAGAAGACGAGCCCCTGACCTTCACCAATCAAATTAAACATTCAATTAATACTACTGATGAAGAGCCTGTGCATAGTAAGACTTACCGATATCCCTACATACATAGAGAAGAGGTCCAAACGCAAATTCAAAAAATGTTAGACCAAGGTATTATACGACCTTCCACATCTGCATGGAATGCCCCTATTTGGGTAGTCCCTAAGAAAATTGACGCATCTGGTAAAACCAAATGGCGAATAGTCATTGACTTTCGGAAATTAAACGACAAGACCATCGATGATAAATACCCAATACCCAACGTGACCGACATACTAGACAAACTAGGCAAATGTCAGTATTTCTGTACCCTAGATTTGGCATCTGGTTTCTATCAAGTGGAAATGAATCCTAGAGACATTCACAAAACAGCCTTCAGCGTTGAACATGGTCATTGGGAATTTTTGAGAATGCCCATGGGATTAAAAAACAGTCCATCTACATTCCAACGAGTAATGGACAATGTGCTCCGAGGCCTACTAAATAGGATCTGTGTAGTCTATTTGGACGACATTTTGGTCTTCGGATCCTCACTTCAGGAAGTAATAACTAACCTCAGTACAATTTTCGAACGCCTTAGGCAATCAAGTCTAAAAATACAAATGGACAAGTCCGAGTTTCTCAAGCGCGAAACTCCATATCTAGGTCATGTAATCACTCTTGACGGTGTGAAACCTAATCCCGATAAAATCAAGGCCATCTCGAACTATCCTATTCCGAAAACTACTAAACAGATAAAAGGATTCTTAGGACTTCTAGGATACTATCGACGCTTCATACCCAACTTTGCTCGCGTAACCAAACCTCTGACCGCCTGTTTAAAAAAAAGGTGCACTAATTTCCTTGACCCCTGATTATGTGAACTGCTTTGAGCACTGCAAAACCTTGCTGACAAATGACCCCATTTTGCAGTACCCTGACTTCTCCAAGGACTTTATCCTGACAACTGATGCATCAAATTTCGCTTTGGGCGGTATCTTATCCCAAGGTACAATAGGCTCTGACAGACCAATTGCCTATGCATCTAGGACCCTTAACGAAAGCGAGACCAACTACTCAACGATTGAAAAGGAACTCCTTGCAATCATATGGGCAACTAAGCACTTTAGGCCCTATTTATTCGGACGTAAATTTAAAATAATTACTGACCATAAGCCCTTACAGTGGCTCATGAACATAAAAGAACCCGGTTCGCGTTTGACTAGATGGAGATTAAAATTAGCCGAGTTTGATTACACCATTATACATAAGAAAGGCAAATTCAATACCAACGCTGACGCTCTAAGTCGTATAGAAATACACAATGAAGAGACCGATTCGTTACAAGTGAATACGTCACAAGCACCGCGTCATGACGATACGTCATCAACTGTGTCAGCGACAAGTACGTCATCTACACTCACGGCCCCGGACAACCCAGTACACAGCGGATCGTCTACCGAAACAGCTCACACTAGCGCAGAACAACCTATCTTAGATATTCCTATCAGCGATGATCCCCTTAACAAGTTCCGGAAACAAATCATCATAAATATAGTCAGCCGCCTAGCCCGAACAAAACCGATAGTCACGAAACCCTTTGACAATTACCTTCGAGTTTCAACCGAAGCCTCTGAGGAAAACCTCGAGCGAGATATCATAGACGTAATTAAAAAACATGTAGACCCAAAATTACGAACTGCGATCTTAGTCCAGCCCATAGGTAAAATGCTCAGCATCGTCCCTATCATTCAAAAAACATTCCGAAGTTCATCTATGAATCTAGTGCTAGTAAAAAAGAACATAGAAAATGTATCCGACTATCTAACTCAACAAGACATAATACGCAAGTACCACGACGGGAAAACGAATCACCGTGGTATCAATGAAACATATAACTCACTATCACAGAGGTACTTTTGGCCTAAAATGAAATCTGATATTACTAAATTCATAAATATATGTGTAGTGTGCGGTTGTGCTAAGTACGATCGTAATCCCATACGACAAGAATTTAGAATAGTTCCGCCTCCGCATAAACCGTTCGAGATTGTGCACGCTGACGTATTAACCATAGAACAGGATAAGTACTTAACTATCATAGATTCATTCTCCAAATACGCACAAGCTTATTTGATGACTGACTGCACAGCTCCTAAAATCATAAAAGCCCTTCTTAACTTTTGCACACACCACTGCTTTCCACTTACCATCACGACTGACCAAGGAACGGAATTTACGAATCAAGTAGTTGCCGAATTCCTTCGATTACATAAAATCCAACATCATACAACGGCTGCAAATACACCAAACGAAAACGGAATGATAGAGCGTTTCCACAGTACTCTTCTAGAGCACCTGCGTATACTGAAACTGAAACATATGAATGAGCCTGCTATAAACTTGGTACCTTATGCCCTCATAGCTTACAACAGCTCCGTGCATAGCTTGACAAAATGTAGACCGTACGACTTAATCACAGGACACTTTGACCCACGAGACCCGACCGACTTAAATATCACGGACCGATTATTGCAAAAGTACATACAAGACCACCATAGTAGAATGGAAACAGTCTACGAACTTATACATGACTCATCGTTAGCTGAACGTGAAGCTTTAACGACACAAAGAAATAGTGACAGAGACCCTATTATAGACTATTCGACTGACGAAGAGATATTCATACGGAACCCAGCAGCAGACCGACAAAAGTTAGCATCGCGTTTCACCCATGACAAAGTAGTTACTAATCTACCTATTCACATTTACACTTCCAGAAAACGCGGACCCGTTGCTAAGCGCCGACTAAAACGACAACGTAAGACTGATAAGACTAGAGACTCTAATTTGTTACAGATACCTACTGATACTGACGCACCTGGCACAAGCTCAAGGAATCCGACTCGAAAGCCTTGATAATGGACCTGGGATCTTACCTTTCAAACTGGGACCTACTAAAATAGTTTCCCACTATCATACATTTCTGCAAGATATCGATTTGGCTATTATGAATAAGCATTTATTATACTCACGCAACCGACTGACAGAATCAATTCAGCAATTAACTAATACGAGCTATCCCCTATTCAAATCTCAGATAAAGTATCTTTCATATAAACTAGATAAAATACAATTGCAACTAAGCACATTCGAACCATCCATTAGAAATAAAAGAGGCCTTATTAATCCTCTCGATACATTAATCAAGTCCATATCCGGTAATTTAGACAATAATGACGCCTTAAGGTTCGAAACTGTTTTACATACCTTAAGATCGAACGGATTAGCTATTGCAGATAAGATGAATGAACACATAACTTTATATAAAAAGTATTCCGTTCAACAAACGCAGCTTTTAAATAATCTTACTCATAACCAGCATAAGTTAGAGAACGCGTTATCTTACGTCATTAATATGACGTCATCTGATAGCGAACGCGCACTTAGATTATCTTATATCGCGCAACTTTTCGTTGTCTTAAATGACAATGTAAGAGAGTTGTCCGACGAAATGATTAGAATAGAAAATATATTAGCTTTTAGTCGCACGATGTCTTTGCACCACTCTATTTTATCTATTGAAGATTTAAAATTAATGCTAGGTAAGTTACGTGAATTGTATAACACGGATGAAATTTTGAATTTAGATTATAGGTATTACTATGATATAATTAGTTTAGGTTCTTATTATTCGGGTAGGAAAATCGTGGTAGTCCTTAAGTTTCCTATCACTCTTATACTAACCTTTTCCTTATTCAAATTGTGTCCCGTTCCAAATAAAAATCACGAAGTTATTCTCCCTCCTTATCCTTATGTAGCTACTACGTCTAAAGAATTCGTGTACATGGAGGCTGAATGCCCGAAGGTTGACTGCGTACGCATCTGCAAACAACATCTCGGACACCAACTTCGAACTAAGCCTGACTGCATAGAAAAACTCATTAATTCACAGGAGATAGATGAAACGTGTAAAATCACGCCTATCTCCCTGTCTAAGGAAGCTCTAATAGAGCTAGACAGTCAGCACTACGTCGTCTCGTTCCCGAAACCTACGAGAGTTCAGTTATCCTGCGGACCAAATAAGCACCACATACTTCAAGGCAGTTACCTCGCAATGATACCTAAATCATGCAAGCTGCAAGCGCCGGAATTTACATTGACCAACCTCGACGATAAAGTCAACGGAATTACTGTCGAAATCATCGCACCACCAATGAATCATCTTCCCAGAGTTGGGGCAACCTACCACCTGACTTCCGTGAATCTCAGCTCATTGCACAACATTCAGAAGCAGATCGAAACTGAGACACCTGTTCGACTTATTGCAAATACCTCTGACGAAGTACTTTATCACACGACAATACCCCTTTACACAATTATAACTGGAATAATTGTTGCAAGCTTAATTGTTGCATTATATCTACATCGACGTATGACTCAGAAGATGCAGACTGTACAATGTATAGAAGAGAACATTGAGCTATCAGAACGCCGTAAGCGAGACGCAATATTTGCACTAAACGTTAGCAAATAGTTGCTCATCTAAGGGGTGAGGTGTTATATCCCATTGAACCCCATACAATGATGTATTGCACAACCACCGAGAACGTCACCGCCGTCCACATAAAAGGAGCCCACGAGTACCCCGCGTCGCCTTTCGTCTCTTAACTTCAGATCGTTAGGACATCCCTTTCTATTAATTAGCAATTAAGAAGTTTATGTAACTATTAATAATAAATAGTAATTATAAATCGTGGTTTTTTTTAAATCCACCGTGGCCGCCTCTCGTAATTTACTGCAAAATAATTGTTTTATTTTGTGTTTATTTTTCTCTTGTGATGCACACTAGGTAGGTATTTATTCGTTCGTATACTAATTTGACATGATTATTTGGGATTGGACCCGGGTATGTCCTAAAACTGCGACCAGAAACACCGGAGGATGGGCAGCAGCGTCCTAATAAGTACACTGTGAACGTACTGCGATTCCCAAGCCGCCTACCAAGCGTGGGGATTATGGCAACACCCCTCTCTATGAGGGAGGCCTTAATGGTCATGAAAAAATTTACAACAATGAGGGAGGCCTTGTCCTACAATGGACGTTAATTGGCTGATGATGTGTGTGATGTGATTTGGGATTCATTAATTGTAAAATAATATTAAGATCAATTCAGCTATTTGAAAAGTTAAGAAAGATACAAAGCAGAGATTGGTGAAAACTGACGGTACTTCCTAGAGCCACCGACACTAGCAAGCACTACAACCATGTTCAGATATCATACTATTAAAAGCTCTTACCATCAGTATATCAACCTGAATATTTTTTCACAAAAATTAAAACAGTAGTAAATTCAATAGCACAAAGTCTAAAATCCTTTGACATGGCGCTTTAGCTTTCACCACCAACCATCGGAAAGTAAAAGTGGTCCGACTGGTGGCTGGTCCACTGTTTACTCACATTTTAATGAAGTTAGCGCCTCCTTCACGCAGTAACTGTTATTTAAACTGTGCTCTTCCAACTGGATTTGATAATGGTTATCTAATGTCACTTGTAACATTGTAAGGTTTGTTGTCAAAGGAGGTCTGAGTTAAGCTTACTTTTTAATACTAGTAGAGCATGTGGCCGTTGTTTGTCATGTCTCTTGTCATTGTCATTGTCATGACGGATGTGGCATTTTCAGGAAAGTGGTCAATACTTGCTGAACTATAAACGTTGACTGGACCTACTTGTAAACTTTAGTTTGGTACTCTTCATAGCATTCTCTAAACTTGCCATGATTGTTTACAGTGTAGGAATTATAGCTTGCAAAATCAGTCAACGTTTCCTTGTTTTAGTCTATAAGTTGATTAATTAGTCGATACAAATGAATATGAAACCAACGGCATCGAAAACCATAAAGCATTTTACAACTATTTAAGAATAACAAAGTAAAGGACAACCTCGGAATGTCGTCAATGACAACTAGTTAGCGAGTAGACGAGTCGCTGCGACTCTACCGTATCACGAACACCCGGTAGTGCGAGAGGTCTCGTGGAAACTCGTTGTTTTGCATGTTTATCGGTTGACAGTTGTGACAAACTGGTTTGACGTGAGACGGACTGATAATAGAGTGATAGTGATGTGATAGAGAGGCGTGAAGACTAGAGCTGCGCTACCTGTGGTGTCAACCACAGAACAGAGAAGTAAATAGAACGGAAATGAGAAGGAAACTCTGTCGCCAGGTATTGCGACAGATATGTGATTGAACATTCCTATTTATGTCAACGCGTCGAAGTCCGCGTCTCAGTTGCAAACACAGTTGCTATGGGTTTATATGAGTGCAAGTGTCTACAACTAATTTCTTAAAAAATGCCTTGACAGCCGTTCTTTTTTAAACAAAAAAGAATATTTTCTGTGGTTTCAATCTCGTAGACAATGCCTCAGGCACCGTACAGTTTTCCGGAATAAAAAAAACTCTAGCCCTCGAACTATACCCATATTATCTCGATATGTTGTTCTGTAGCTGCGTAAAAAAGGACAAGCAAACCAATAAAAAAATTATGGTAAAAAATGTTTTACCATAATTTTTTTAGCAATATTATAGTAGTTATGTTATATTGTTTTTATTTTCTTTATTACTAGAAATACTGGTTTTTGGGTAGTTTTTTTTACCGCATCAAAACTCGCGTAAGCTTTTATTATAAACTATGAAAAACGGATTAATACGTGAATGTAAACCGTTTTTCTTAGTATTTTATTACCGTTAATTGGGTAGGCAGATTCAGAATATTTATTGCTTCCATACCGTACAAGGTGGTAAAAACAGGGTGTTTGACCACAGCTCATCTGATCTTTTTTGGTGCTTATCCACGCTGGCGGAGCTGAACTTTTGGCCTGAAGAGATTTGTATGTTTGATGTGAGTGTCGAAATATTGATCTGGATTAAGAATTAAAGACGTAATAAGTACCTACTTACTACGTACAAAGTTCTGGAAAAATCTAGAAAAATTGTTATTAATACCGCGGGAAAAGCCTAAATATATTTCGCTATTTGAATAACACAAAACATTTTTCTCATTACTGAAATAACACAAGTATTACTAGCCACTTGGAAAATCCAACATATCAAAATTCTTAGATTTAGAATGTCGAAGAAGAATCAGGAAGTTGCGAATATGCTTTTAACAAAAACATCAATTACTTAGTCTAAAATAAACAATTAGCTGACACGCCATTAATCAAATATGCAAAAACTCCTTAAAGATAATGAGAGATTTTAATGTACAGTCACGACAAGCACGAAAGGGATTATTTTAATAAATCAACGGCTTAATTGTGGACTAAGATTAATTAATATTTCTATTGCACAAATGTTTTATTGTTTTAATAAAAGGTTATCGCTTCATGAAAATCTACCTCTCCCAATTTCTAACCAAGCAATGACTGTTAAAAGAAAACCATAATTAAACTTGTCCAAAATAAAACTGTTAATAAATACTGTACTTTTCTAATAAGTATTTCAGCTTGGTGAAACGGAAACCCAGGAAATGGAGTTAGCGGATATACAGACAGACAGACGCGGAAAGCGACTTTATTTTATACTATGTCGAGAAAATCTCTACATGCGTATTTCCAACACTCGAAAAACTTGACACTCCTATGCAGTCGGGTAAAAATGGTGACAAGAAAAAACAAAAGCAAAGTAAAAAAAGGGTGAAACAAGATAGGGCTATACGATAAAACGAGACAAACGTATAGCATGTTGTCTTCCGCCACGCCTCATAGAAAGTTCGTAGAAAAGTGCGTACATTCACAGTACCGTGTCAATATAAACTTTCCCAGTGTGAAGTATCGCGTACGTAGGAGAGTATACGACGTACGTAGAAGAGTATTTATAACTAATTATTTAGTATTTTTTACTTTTTTTAAAAGTTCAAAGACCATGACATTCACCAACACGCGCTTGGCTTGCTCTCTCTCTGAGAAAAGGTCTGTGTCCCAGCGGTGGAAACATTATAGGCTGATTATGACTTTAGCAAAGGATGATTGACTAGCTCGTAAAAAAAACGAGCTGGATATTTCAAAGTTTTGAAACTTATAAGATGAAGTTTTTGAAAATAAATAATTCTTAAATTCGTACGTTGCCCACTACATCATCTATTTCGGGAAATACTGCTTTATGTTCCTAATTTAAAACGCGTTATTGACTTCTATAAAAGTCTCTTTCTAGACCGATGAGAGAATTACAAATATTAATGTGCCTAAATATGTCTCGACTTCCATACAAATTCGAAATTCAGAATTTGTATGAAATTCGAGATAGGTACGTGTTTTACATAGCGAATATTCTTACTTCGTCAACAGCATTCTTTGTCTATGGTTTTACGACCAAAGAGATCGAATACTATATTTAGAGCACCTACCGTATTTAAAAACTTTTTTTTCTGTGGTGTTTTGGCCCTAGACATTAAATCTATTTAGTCAATATCATTGACTACAGATCTTTGAGTACAATTTAAAGTATAGTTATTCAAATATGTTTTGCAACTTCTTCATTATTATAGTATAGTTTGAAGTTTAATTCCATCGTAACATAACGCAAAACAAACAATTTTTAAACAAAGATAATTCTTAGTTCGTAGCAATCGCCTCTTCATTTTCCGCAACACAGCCTCGTTGATAAAATCTGCCATTAACAACTACATTACCATCATAACAACTCTTAACTCCTACGTCATAAGAATCAGTTTACTTTAATTCTTACAAGTGTTATGCTGGAAAAGATTCGCAGACGCGCAACAAAATGCTAGATTTTACTTCTCTGCGTGTGTTTAGGAATGCTTTAATGATTGAAGACTACAATTAAAGTTTTTGTTACATGATATTAAACCTTATTTAACAGGGATATAGCGGAGTATTCGATGACAATGGATTGGTGAACGGTGTTTTCTCGTGAATATTTGAGTATGAGTATGAATGTTAGGTTACGACTTATGAACTCTTTGGATATAATGATATGTTAGGGATTGTTTGTTATTTGCTATACTTACTGCTATAGATTCGAAGACCTTATGACCCTCATGACTTTTGCTTTTGTAAATGCCAATGTATGGATGTTTGTTACTCAATCACGCTGAAACTGCTGAAGATGCAAGCAAGCTAGGGACTCTTGACCTAAGAACCATTGGTTATAATACTGTGGCTGTATGACCTTCTATAGCAGTGAATTAAGCAGGCTGATTTTCAATGGTGATGACTATTTTAGTTCTCCCAGATCATCATATATCTTAATCTAGAGTTCGACCTATCAAACTAAATAGGACAAATTAAACATTACAAAAATAAAAATAAAATTACGTATTTATTTATTTAATAAACAACTCTACTGATCCGTGGGCTGAGCCAGAGTCCGTGACTTTTGTTATATTCAACTACAATTTTCAAAGGCCTTCAAAAAGAGGGGGGGGGGGGGTTAGGACTCGTAATGAATATTCGTATACCTACTTCAGCTGCTGACGGGTATTCGAAGGTAAGCATCGAAACTCTGATAAGAGCACCAAGACCTAGAACTTACTTGTTTCACCCGTTTTAGTTTTGCTCTGACAGGAGATTAAATTTTATTATGGGACGTATTCTCTATTATCAGTTTTAGGCTGGTGATAGACCTGGACAAGGCCTATTCGTATAGAAAAAGTAATCAATGAACTTGAGGCCTATCTTTAGTAATGGGTATTACAAATAGTGCAAAGTCATTACTACTGACCTACTAAATAGTGTTTCAGGTTCAAAGCCCGCCCAAGGTCAGGCCAAGGCGCGTCCAATGTCATCTATTGAAACTGTTGTCTACAATTTACTTCAGTTACTGTTTTATAAACAATGCGCCATTGATAAGGATAACAATCTGAGGTAACTAATTAGTGTTATTGTGGCGAATACCTGGGGTTATGTAATAACAATAGTCAAGGATAAAATGACTAGACGGACCCCGGAGTCATGGCCTATTAAAAAATATCTGCGAAAGTTAGAGGTAAGGAAGGAAAGTTCGAGTGAAACGAAGCGGGACTTTCCGCCGACTATATTATATGCAGAGACTTTTCGCTGACTAAGCAGAGACTTTCCGCCGACTAAGGGGAGAGAGACTCTCTGCTGGCACTTTTTGTCATCTAAGGAGAGATTTTCCGCTGACTTAAGAGAGAGAGACTTTCTGCTGGCACTTTACGCCATCTGAAGAGAGACTTTCCACCGACTAAGGAGAGAGAGACTTTCTGCTGGCACTTTACGCCATCTAAAGACAGACTTTCCGCTGGATATAGACTTTTCACGGACTTTCCGCTGTCTAAGAGTATGTCGAAGTTATCAACATTTTGCTTAGGTATATCTCGACTTTTAACGAGTCACTTCAAGCAGTTAAAATCTCACAACCGTGGAGATTTTAGTTTTTTAGGGTGAGGGGTTAGTTATCGGATGAAACTATGACGGGAATATAATATGTCGCGTCAAAATACATTTTGGATTTTCATTATTTATTTCTAACTAGCACCACCCCGCAACTTTATCTGCTTTCTGAGAGTTTTGGCGCCAACGTGGAAAAAACATGGTTCGTATTATTTTCCTAAACTTGTGTATTTTTGAATGATAATGTGTAATAATGCTAAATTATTATTTATTAAGTGCTCGTAAACTTTCTCGGAAGTGATATAATGAGGTGAAACATGTTTTTTCGTGTTGTTTCCAAAACTCCACAGACAAGAGGCTTCTCTTGTAAAGCCTCTACCACTTTCCTGGGGCATGAGTATGACTTGAACGTGACTTACTTTGCTTGAATCTGACTTCTTTCACGCTATTTAATACCATGTAAATTTGTTGAATATTACGACTGAAGGACTTAGTATCCATGGTCATGAAAATAATAAACAATTAAAAAACGCTATCTTGCAGGTATCGTGCAAAAATTATGGAATTAAAAGAAGCCCGAGTTTTTTTCTAATTTATAAGATATATCCACAGATAATTTAATCCAAATCTCTTTAGCCGTTATGAAGTTAAATGCGGAAAAACACGCGCACTTTACTGTTGATTGCTTTTGATAGGAAAGTACAAGGTAAAAGTGAAGAAAGCTTGAGAATAAAAGCATATTGAGCTGCGATCCTACTTTCAATTAGCACTAAGTTATGAATAACGTTGTTTACAGTATCCAAATACAGCCTTGTAATTCGAGCATATTTCGCAAGTTTGCCAACTAGAGCATTAATTATACGCACTCGCACGTCCGATAGTTTACTGCGTTTTACTTATTAACAACAATGTTATGTAAGGAACAACTTTAGTTACATAAAAAGCGATGTTACCATTACATAGTTTCGAAAATGTAGATTTTGTGAAGAAATTGAACGCAACGATGGATAGATATTGCCTAGACATAAATAATTCTATTCGGTAATAAGTTGTTATTAATTAATATATCAATAACACGTTTCTTCCTTGAATAAATTCAAGCAATTGCTTACTTCTACGATAAGGTAATGATTTATAAAAAAAAAAATATTACTTGCAGTTATGTCCAATCATAAACCTATGTAAGTACGTACGTTGCAATTTTTTGCAATCTTTTTTACATGGTTTAATTTTATTGTAATTAGAGAACTCTCTCTTCCTCTCTTTCACTCTCTCTATCTGTGTGTGTGTTTGTTACTTTTTCAAACGACTGAACCAGGCTTTTTGTTGACATAAAACTAAGAACGCCGTGAATATACCTATAGACCTAGCGAACGTGAAAATATTACATCTCTTTCACCGAATAAGAATCAAACAAGACGCATTATGAGAGCAAAAAGGAAAATCAGTATAACTGCGAGGCGATTAGGTACATTTTCATTGTGTCAATATACCCAAGTAAGTAAAGTATAGAGAAAATCATCTTGTCATACATGCGAATAATTCTAATTCTAGTTCTAGCCCCTAGAGACGTAAAACTCAACAAAACATAAGAAAATCCCAGCCATAATAACCAATTAAAAGACCTCACATCGTAACAAAAACATCACTAAATAATATGAGCACCTCAAACCGGTTCCTTCGAATTCTACGAACAATATGTTTTTGTTTATTAAAACTAAATACTACGCAGTCAAAATAGATTTCTAATAGCAGAATGGTAATTGTCAAAATTATGGTAATAAACATTTTATATACAAAAATAACTAGTTTTGAGGATAATTTAAATCTCATCTGAAAAGATCCTTGGAATATGTCGATAACAGTGAGAAAACTGATTATATACTTACCTAAATACTTAGGACACCTATCGGAACATTGCCCTTTGTGCTAAAGATCTCTTAGCGTAGGCTCGAATTAGCGCTCAAACAGCGCAGTTCGGAAAATAACGCGAAAGAGAACCTTAATTCGCCGAAATACAGTTTCCAGTTGCGCAACGTTTCTCATCACCTAGACCTTAGGTGAGACCCTATTACCTAACAGAATCACTTAAAATAGGTATCCGCAAGGCTCCTGATAGGTAAGTACATAATCAGTTTGCAAGACATACGGAAAAATCTTAATTTGGGCTTTACTGACATAACACTAACCATCTTTCTAGCCAATATGCGCGTAATATCAAAAACGTTACTACAGCTTCATTTTGATCGACTTCCGTAGTATTATTTTTTTACATATTAATCACTTCACACTTGACTTTTGAATGTTATTTAACACACTAAATATTACATCAAGTTACATTGCTATGTGCTAATAAAAAACGCTCGTTCAATCAAACAAATCTGACTCCTTATGAAAATGACAAAAAATTAACACATCTGCTTTCAAGAGCATCGCCCACCGAGTTTTTGAACAATAATGCGAATAAACAGAGGCCATGAATGATGTGTATGTGGGAGGTAAGTACCTGTTCTTCAAATAAGAAGATAGTGTAACTTATTAGGTACACAGTTAAATAACATATCATCATGGGTTCAACTTGTCAAGAAATAACAAGACTTTATTAGTTAACAGCCGGCATTATGCTGAGTTGGGTCTGATTTGTGACTTTATCTATATCTTTATCTTTACCTTTGTCTTATAATATATTTTTTAAGCGTTGGTCACAAATAAACTTTTTTCTTTCTTTCTTACCGAGATGCGTACGGTAGATACCAAAAAGAATTTGTCAATCAAAATTTCAAAATTACAAAGAAATTTGATAATTTGAATTGTAATAATTAGAAGCTGATTTCAACAGCAGTATGTAGCATAAAAATTTAATAAAACATGTTAAAATCACAACCATTATAATACAAAACAAAATAATTTCTTAGAATATTACAGAATAAAACTCTTCTGGATCACCATCCGCAAGTTGATTATGGCTATCACAGACTATAAATTATAATTATTGACCCACTTGCAAACAGGTTTTACTCATGTTAAGTATTTTTGTTTTATAATATGTAAATATCTATGATGTTCTCAACTTTCGTGACCGTACTCAGTAATGTTGCGCTCGAATACATTAGTGGAGCAGCTGTCGATCACAGCATCGTTCTCTTCAACTCTCTCCTGGTTGTTCTGTCTATTGCAATATACATTACAAACACAGCATGTATTTCCACCAGCTCTCGTGGTACAGTAGCTTGTAACATCTTTTGCGTGATCTACATCTACACTAATATTATGAAGAGGAAAGATTTGTATAGTTGGATGTTTGTAATAAATTAACTCATAAACTACTAATCCGATTTTAAAAATTATTTCACCATTAGAATGCTACTTCATCCCTGAGTAACATAGGCTATATTAATTACTAGAAAGTTAAAAAAAAACTCCACCTGTGCGAAGCCGGGACGGGCGACTAGAAACTAAATAAAAATAAATAAATTACAAAAAATTCTTAGACGAATCTCTGCTGTACGTATTTCCGCTTCAACGTATTAGTATCTACATAAGTTCTTAGTAGGTAGTACCTACTAGGCACTTACGTAGTAGTTAGTGTATTAGTTTCTGGTGAGTTACCATAATCTCAAAAACATTTTTATAATAATAACCTTACTGACTTATGTCTTGCTCTCTCATTAGCCGAAATTTAATCTGTGTGTCAAATCGCAAGTGATTCATTGTTGACCGCTTCATCGCTTAACATCAGACAAGAAAAGAAAGAAAAGGGGATCATTCCGGTCTGTCCCCCTTGTCTACCCTCTCGAGAGATAAACAGGAATAAAAAGTTCGATTTGTGCCCCTGTTAACGACGAGGAAACAAACTGAAAACTTAACTCCATAGATTTTCTTTTCTTCGAGACATGAATTTGTTTTGCCTTTTTTTTATGCAAGTGCATTTGATGCATGCTCTTCTAAAGATGTCTCTATCGCTCCTTCTACCTAGTTAGTGAAATCTACTTATTCAGTTACAGAAGCAAGTTATAAAAGAGTAATACGATCCAGGGCTGGCACAAGAATGTTATCCAAACAGTCACTGGACGCTCGAGTGACTTCACTCTCGCTAGTAAAGCGAAATGCCTGACATTACTTCGACAAATTAGAACCAACACGACATGTGGTCTATCAAATTGCAAAATAATTGCGTAGCAGAAGATATCGTTGGAAGGCACTTTAGATAGTCAACGACATTTCGGTCGAAAGATAAGAACTAAACTAATAGTTCTAGTCAAGGGAAACATACCTATTTCACATTAAAGATTACGAAATACATAAAGTTATTGATCAGTTATAGAGATAGATCGATATATCGTTATTGAACAGTGATTTTAATTACATAGTCAAAAACAAAATGGTTGTAAAAAATATATATAAACTAGATTACCAATAAAAAGATAAGATAGAATTTCTAGTTGATGCATTTCATATCTAACGTTCCTGTAGTATTCAAGAATGTTACTATTTAAAAACTAAAGATGGAGAACAATGGTAAAAAAACACTGAACAAACTTCAAAAATAGAGTTGGATGATTCAAGAGAAAACAAACATTTCAACCTTTGGAAATGTCACGAAAAGAATAAATACCGAAAGTACATACAACGAAACGTGTCACACTCATTGTCAATGACGTTAATTACGAGATAGGTATACAAATACCTACTCTCGCCACAGCTGAGTCAACAGTTACCAAGTTCATACATACAGACAATTGGAAAGGATGGGTGGATCGGAATGCTACAGTGATTTCGTACAATAATGAATACATCGAATGCATTGTGGGATTTGGGCGTGACTTTGCTGTAAAGGCAGAGGTAGTGTTAGTTTAAAATTTGAACCGACGTAAATATTTTTGATGATTGGCCATTTAGTGAGTATAAAAATAGACCAGATAAAGAAAAAACTTTTACTTAACCAAATTAAAACGTAGGCTCAAATGTGCCTAAATCCGAGAAGGTTGAAAGCGTTTCAGAAACAAGAATCATTTGGTTTTAAATAGTTTGTTATAAAATCTGCAGAAATCTAAAATGTTAAGATAAATAAATATCTGGGACATTATTTCACATACGGTCATCTGACCCCAAACTAAGCAAAACTTGTAATATGGCTGCCAGAGACTGATATACATACATTTTTTTTTTTTTAAATACATGCATACTTAAATAGGTATTAAGATACTAATCAGCTCTAATAAAAAGAAGTAAGAAACGCGATTTTGATTTAATTTCCGTTGTGGACCTAAAGTTTTTTCGCTAATTTTAATGGAGAAACTAGTCAGACTTGACAAATAAGCTGATGATAATCAATCTAAAGTACCTAATTAAAAAAATACAAATACATAAAATAACGTTGTCTTAAATTTGCCCTTATAATCTCTGTGATTTTTATATTGGTAGAAACAACTGAATGGAAAAGAAACGGCAGCCTAATAGTTACCATTTTGCTCTAGGTATTATAAATATTCATTGCCACCACAGATGTCCTTACTTTTAACGCCTTTCATCGCATCATGTTACCACACACCGTTTACGGTAATTACTACCATTCCGGTGTACGCAGGATATTACAAAATAACAATACGGTGTAATCGAAACCGACCGTTGCAACAGTAACAGATGTGTGCGTAGACAGTTGTTATCCACGCCTTCTATGATAGTATACTAGAGAAGCATGCGTTTGCTGCTACACCGCAGTAATATGTACCTTGCCTAGCATTTACGGTTACGGTTTCCGTCACGGCCGATCAGCTGGTGATCTTCTGGTTTACCTCACTCACCGCTGGGCTGAAACCGTAGAGAGTAGAGAGGAGGCGCTTGCAGTTAGCCTGGACATAGCCAAAGCCTTCGATCGGGTCTGGCACAGGGCACTTCTTTCCAAGCTACCATCCTACGGCCTTCCCGAGGGGTTATGCGCCTGGGTCACCAGCTTCCTTTCTGATCGGAGTATTAAGGTCGTTGTCGACGGTTCTTGCTCTGACAGCATGTCAATCAACGCTGGCGTCCCGCAGGGTTCTGTGTTATCACCAACGCTCTTCCTTCTTCACATCAATGACATGTTGCTTTCGAGCAATATGCACTGTTATGCGGATGATAGCACAGGCGATGCACAGTATACCGGTCGTTCAAACACCCCTCATGCCGCAGTTGAAGAAAGTAGGAACAAACTACTGTCTGAAGTTGAGGCCTCTCTTGAGCAGGTCTCTGACTGGGGTGAACTGAACCTGGTTCAGTTCAACCCAACAAAGACGCAAGTTTGCGCATTCACCGCTAAAAAAGCCCCATTTATTGTAGTTCCTCATTTTCAAAACACTCTCAACGTTTCGGATAGCATTGGAATCCTTGGAGTTGACATTTCTTCAAATGTGCAGTTTCGCGGTCACATTGCGAGTAAAGCCAAGCTTGCCTCCAAGAAACTTGGTGTGCTCAACAAGACGAAGCGGTACTTCACGTCGAGACAAAGACTTTTGCTTTACAAAGCGCAAGTCCGACCTCACATGGAGTACTGCTCCCATCTTTGGAATGGAGCACCCAAGTATCAGCTTGAGCCACTTGATGCATTACAACGTAGAGCTATAAGATTTGTCGACGATCCCAAGCTCTCCAAACACCTAGAGTCGCTCAGCATGCGCAGAGATGTTGGGTCTCTTTGTGTCTTTTATCGCATATACAACGGGGAATGTTCTGAAGAACTGTTCGATCTGGTGCCGGCAACGCGGTTTTATCATCGCACCAGCCGCCACCGCCTGAAAGTTCATCCACATATCATAGATCGGTGGAAATCGCACACTGTGCGTTTTACGCGTTCCTTTTTGCCTTACACCTGCAATATGTGGAATGAGCTCCCTATCCTCCCTCCTACGGCATTTCCGAGTAGCTTTAATATAGGGTTCTTCAAAAGGGCTTTTAATAGAGTATTTAAGGGTCGGCAACGTATCTGTGATGCCCCTGGTGTTGCAGGTATCCATAAGCGACGGTGATCGCTTACCATCAGGTTGCCCGTTTGCTTGTTTGCCACCTATGGCATGAAAAAGACTATGGTAATTAAGAAAAAAATATACTATTATCCACTCTAGCGCTATTGATGGCGTTACATCTAATCAAATTAGAACCATCATTCCTACGTATTTTGGTATCTATGAATTTGTACGTTTTCAAGTTCAATTTGGTTTCCCAGCTTCGCATGACAGTGATCTTGACATTTCTTTTAAATACATAGTATACTATATATACTTTGAACTAGCTAAAATAAATTATAATCATTTTCCGGATGTTTAAACTTTGTGATATAGCAAAAACTTGCGTTCGTTGGCTTTCGTTTAGCTCAATGTTTGAATACTGTACAAATCTCTCCAAGTGAAAACCTTAAACCTTAGACTGCATGATAACTAGCCATTCCTGCGCAGTGTTAAAGGATTTCATTACTTATACCCAACTCATAAGGCTTATTATCATATCAGTGACGTTACCAGTTTGCGTAACGCACGTGCATAAACGCAATGCGTATCTACAGCGGAACGCATTACGTTTCGTATATTTTCGCGTTCCTATTTCGTTACAATAAGGTCGAAGATACAGCTGTAAAACTGTAACCGATACAAGTCAATTGACAATTAGTAAAGCAATAGTGAAGTTACGGATTGCTACGCTTATATGTGTTACATAAGAATGTAGATTTGATTTATATGGTCAGTAATTATTGAAAATACACTTAGTTTGCTGGATGATAAAATTGCGAAGGTGTAAAATGGATCCGTTGAAATGATTGGTAATATAATTGGTTTGTTGAGTAAATTGATAGACATGCATGATTTATTGATGAGCTCGAATTTTGGTGATTGCAGTTCATTCGTATTATCAACGTTTGTTTAATTAAGTTGAACGACTTGTAATCACGATGCCTGTTTGTAGGCCTACTCTCTCTCTCTCTCTCTTAACAGTTGAGTATTGTGCTGGAATGCATCAATGGGCGTACCTAAATATTTTAAGATTTAAAAATTATGCTATGAAGTAAGTTGGTAGATTCCCGGGTTAAATTCTTTCATGATGTATACGTCTGAAAATATTATAATAACCAGCCGAAATTGTATTTGTCTACAAAGATATACTTCCTCAAAAACATTCTACTTGATTTGTTAGAAATTATCACAGACCTTGCGAAATTACACTTCAATGTAAATGTCATTTGTGTTTTTTTTAAATATATTTTTTATACGTTGAATGAATTTCAGACTGATGCTAGCTATTTTTTTTTAAACTATACTAGTATTTTTATAAAAGGAAGAAGTGGTTTCAAAATAAAACGCAACACTTAAAATTAAAATCATGGCAACCATTTAAAATATCGCGTTCCGAATCAATGCCAACATCACCGACGATGGCAATGCTAACGAGAACCATCAGGGCACAAAGATTTTATTTTTATATAAACGCGTTCCAAATTTTATGTTTACTTAAGAAATAATTAGATAGCTACGTAATTTATTTACATTCAAGTTAAATTAACCAATCTAATTAAAGTTTATAAACATAAAACAATGATAATGGATAGTAGAATCTTGATCAACGTACAAAAAGAAGCCGACGTAATGCCAACGTTACCGCACACAATGAGCGTGTTTGTGTTACAATGGTGGCAGGAGTGCAACAACTTGACGGCTTTGAAATTCTGCATAATATAAATAAAGTTAGCTACTACATTATAGTATAGTCTAGGAACTATAATATAATCTAAAATAACATAGAGGAGGTTAATTTTAGTCAACAAGATTCTGATTCGAGAGACAGATCATAAGTTTCGGCATTATTGCATATTTTAATACAGAACCGTCAAAGGAAACTATTAAAATAATGTACAAAAATAATTTCGCATACATTATTCAGAAAGAATTTGCTTTCTTATATTCCTAAAGACTCTCTGTCTTGATTTTAATGTAACTTTGGAATATTGAGATCTTCTCTAAGAATATTTATGTCTGTCTGTCCGTCTCTCTCTTTCTTCTTCCACATTGTGACGAGATCGATGACATCATTTCACCTCTCTTTTTATTTCGTCTTATTTCGCATAATTATTACGTATGTTTTCGTCAATAGGTATAAATAATTATAGTAAATACCTGACGCTACCATGGCTTCTCTTGCAGTCCCACATAACCCTAACCATCGTACAAATACAAAGGCCAGTGAAAACGCTCCCAAGCGCACGCACAGCGTTCCGTATTGTTCTTCAGAGGAAATTCCGTTTCTATTGTGTTGTCCGTCTGTCTATGAGTGAACACCACTGTCAGACACTTCTATAGATGCAGGTTTTACATACTCTACTCTATCATTTACTTTGGTTTTATTTGATTTTTGGCAGCTTGAAATTTATTGTCTATTTTTTTCTCATTCAATTAATGGAAAGGAAAAGAGATGCAATTTTTTTTCAGATTAGGTTTTTAAGTTTGTTTACTAAATCCTGTTCTTGTTGTAAAGAAGATAGACATACTACTATTATTTTTGTGTGTTTTTATACGAGTATCGATAACTTTGAACATTTTTTGAACTTTGAACACATGTTTATTACTAACTCGGCGTAATGACTGACAGCGATGACCATATTATAGGAAATCATGTGAGTCGTGAAAATTTGTAAACATAAATTAATTCAACAATTGAAAAGGCGGAAACCATTCTGGTTTATTAAATAAAACACTACACCTGATCAAACAATCTGCATTGCTATTTTCATTCATGTTTGAACGAAGTGGGAAATGACATTGTTAATTTGTGACTTACATTGACTTTATAACACGTTATTTCACGTTCATATCAGACCTGAGATTGGATTAGCAAATCAACACTTAAACGAACCCAAACTATAATTTTTGTAGTAAAACAAACGAAACTAACATAAAATATAAATAACTCGCTCGTAAAATGTACACAAAACAGAACCTTGAAGCATCCTCTCAACTTCAAACTAAGCATAAGGTTAGAATATAAATTAACCGTCACAATATAAAAACTACACAAAACTATTCGACGAAACGATGCTATTGAATACATAAAACATGAAGGTCCGAAAAGAATTCGATAGTTAGAACTTTGAATAAGATGATGAACAGTATCAAAGGCCTATGAAATGTCACAAAAGGAGATGTTGCAACTGTTAATGCAACTTTTGTGAAAACATAGACATGGTTTCCGACGTGATGGGTGGAGGTCGTTTTCCCTATACATTGCGTTGCTTTTCAATTGATTGATTGGATAGAGCTGTTACAACATTCACCATTGTAATAATGATGGGTTTGATAGACCATTGTGATAGAACGCTCGATGTTTACAAGGCTGCTTATCTTTGTAAATCGATTGCAGTCGCATATTGGCAGCAACGTGATCATCAAGATCATTATGATATACCTATATTGAGGTAAAAAGTGAAACCGCAACACCGCATATCAAATCAAATGGATGTTGTGAAATATGATAAGAATAGAATGGAGTTAAGAGTAACAATGGATTTCATATGCTCATTTGTGATTGCGATGGAGAATGTTATTTTTATTTAAATCTGACGAAGGTAATGTGGACTTGCATGACAAACACATCGTTAATAAGATTTTGTAGCTACTAAAATGCTCAATTAATCATAACAGTGTTATTCATAACATTCGGAAGTAGGCATTTATTCAGATTAAGTTGTCGTGAACACAAGGTCAATTTCAAGCAATTTTGTTCCTTGCTGCCTTCGTACTATTGCTGTATATATTATAGTCCTTTGAGCATAAAAACTTTATTAAAATTGTATATGGTTAGCTACCTATGGAAGGAATAATTATATACCTTTTGTTCAGTTCTACGTCAAAAAATTGGATTCGACAGGGAATCTCATTTTTATGTCGTTGTCGTCTTGCTTGAACTTATACCTATTATTATGTAAATTACCGTAAAATTCGCATATAAATTGTAACATTATTCACAAGTTGAAAAATTGCGCAATATTTAAAAGAAATATAACGCCACGCTAACGCACGATGTTCGAGTAACTTCAAATAATGTTAATATTACAAATACGCGTGGCGCAGATTTGAAATGCAAATCGAGTTGGTGTGAGTAATATTACAAATTTGTTTAAACCAAATCTTACTGTGGGTATTTAGGAGAATAAGTTTTCATTAGAAGTATTGGACAAAGCAGGGTCGATGTAAACATGTGTCAGACAATTGCCATAACATTGTAAAAAGCAGAACGAAAACCGCAAATTCTGATCACGCAAATTTGGCGCAAAATCAAAGAGATTTTGATTTTGCGCCTTTTCTGATTACTCCCCATAATCTATATTGCTGAATCTAATATAAAGGATAGGTAATGGCAATGGTAGAGCTGGTTGGATAGGGGAGGTGAGGGTCATGGTCAACAGTAAAACAAGCACGACAGAAGAAGAGATGAAGATATTAGATACCTACATGTTATCATGTCAATAAAGTCTGATTAATTATCATCGTACAAAATATTTCTCATGTGTCTATCTTTAAAAACTGTTTTAGATCTTTCAAATATATTTTTTCCATGAATGTTGTAATTATGTAAGGAAGCGTATTACTTGATTTGATAACAATGCAAGTTTAAAGTTGATATATGAAGTTTTCGTCACGCTGTCCGAATTTGACACGTACGCTGTGCGCAGCAATACGCACTATTTCTCATACTAAGTTACTAACGTTGCAATTTTTTACGCCAAGCCTTCACGGCGTGTTAGTGACGTAATATTCATTCTACTTATACTTATACAAATAAACATGCAGGGCTATACCTACTTGATAGGGTATATACAAATCCAAAGAGGATCATTATACTAATTCTTATCAACAAAAGAACCAATCCTGAAACAGCGAAACAAAATCAGCTGTTATGTAGAACAAAATCGCATACTGTGCGATTTACAAGATCACACTTGCAAAAAATGTGGAATGAGCTACCTTCCGCAGTGTACAAGTATCCATAGGCGACGGTGACTGCTTACCATCAGGTGGCTCGTCTGCTTGTTTGCCATCTATGTCATAAAAAAAAAAAAAAAATATTTTTTAAGCCCCCGATAAAAGGCTGTTAATATCACAGACCAAAAATCACATGACATCCTAAATCTATGGTTAATAGGAAATAATTTTGAAGGACTAAAAAGATTATCTTGAATGATAGATAAGAACAGTCTCGATCAATACAGCTTTCAAAGAATATAAAATCAAAATCAGTTCAGTAGTTTGTGAGCTAAGATGCACGGACAGACAGATACAGACGTTAAACTTAAAGCACCCCTGTTTTGTGTTGAGGATGAAAAAAGTTCATTCGCACTCGATATGTATGAAACAGTTGAAAGTGAAAAAATCCAAAAGTTGGAATTTATTACACAACTTCAGAGATCTGTAGAGTTCTTTTACATCTTTATCTTGATCAAAAATTTAATGACAAGTACGTTGAGCCCCTTTCTGCTTGGCATGCCTTTTTAGAATAACCTTACCACGTACCCATGTATTGATATTTATAGTTTTGTTGTTAGTCTTATTCCCACGTTTTACCTAGTTTCCACCATCGTATTACATGGCGTGGTCAATGCGTGTAGTGCGCGTTACCTCGATAAAGTTTAAAGACTTCGATATCAGACCTGCACATAGAATTATTTGGACATGCTTCTTTATTTTCATGGTTATGGTAAGTGGTACCTAACTAGATGTTTCTGTAAAATAGTAAAAGTACTAATTTTGTAACAAAAGTATCAGAAGAAAACAAATACAATACAGATTTTGGTGATCTTGTTTGTTCTGAATGCTGTATGCCATTGTTAGTTTGACCCCAAACAAATTCACAGTTTTTTTATATTTTCGTTCATATGTAAAAATATTCGGGACATTTCTCTACACACTGTCATCTGACTCGCAACTAAGCAAAGCTTGTACTATGGCTGCCAGAGACTGATACACATACATATATATTTTTAAATATATACTTAATTAAATATATAGGTATTAACACCTAGATATAGAACTAAAGCGAAGCTCTTTGATTCCACTTTTACTGTGTGAACTGCTAGTCTGTGGAATGCGCTGCCGGAATGGGTGTTCCCCGATAGTTACAATCTGGGTGTCTTCAAATCACGAGTGAATCGGTTTCTAGACAAGCGTGCTTCATCGTAGACCGCATCATCGCTTAATATCAGGCGAGTCAAACGCAAGCCTATTACTGAATAATAAAAAAAACATCACATGAACGTTTAAGCTAGGTGAGAATGAGAATCGAACCCACGTCCCTAAGCGCAGAAGGCAGGTTCACTGCCAACTTGGCCTAGGGGCATGAATCAAACTATATTATTTGTGCTAAAACACTTAATTCGTGATAATCTTTCTCTACCTACTCTTAAATTTTACTCGATCTCTCTCAAAGGCTCAAACAAACATAAACATCATCATCGTCAGCATCGCCAGATAAATTCCCTCCAAAATGCATTATAATTTGAAATGTGAACCAGGTGGTAATGTTACCTGGTCTAGTAGAGTACCTACCATCCACATTGTCCAATTCTCACGTCTCGGCCGGTTGTTACATTACTGTGACAAACGCGCGGTGCGTTTACGCACTTGTAATGTAAATCCCGACAGTTGCGCAAGCGCAGTGTTGTTGAACCACTCGCAACGGTGAATAGGCTGGCTTCCACTGGGAAACTAGTACTTTTACACCTTTGACTAGGAAAAAGGATTTCTTAGTCAAAGGTGTAAAAGTACTAGTAGGTAACTATTAGTTTGAAAGAAAACCATGATTATGTTTTTTTTTCCTTCTGGAAAAACTGAAAATTTAGGGACTTACTAGTAGCCATTAAAGAGTTCCTCTATCCACCGTCTAGCTCCATCATCAGATCAGTTCGATGCTCCAAATGTTTGTATTTACATCTTGATTACCTACTTGCAAAGTTTCTTATCGATAAGACAATTAGAATTAGATTAAAATTTACTTCCGATATTTATTCACATACTCAGTTCCTTAGTTTTAGTTTCTAGAAGTGAAACTCCTACAAGCATGTTGAAAAATATGTTCAAAAGTTCGAGAAGGCTGACCGGGTAGGCCTAGTCTAGTATACCACAGTAACCTAACCTCTTCAGTTCGAGAAGGCTGACCGGCTAGGCCTAGTCTAGTATACCACAGTAACCTAACCTCTTCAGTTCGAGAAGGCTGACCGGCTAGGCCTAGTCTAGTATACCACAGTAACCTAACCTCTTCAATTCGAGAAGGCTGACCGGCTAGGCCTAGTCTAGTATACCACAGTAACCTAACCTCTTCAGTTCGAGAAGGCTGACCGGCTAGGCCTAGTCTAGTATACCACAGTAATCTAACCTCTTCAGTTTGAGAAGGCTGACCGGCTAGGCCTAGTCTAGTATACCACAGTAACCTAACCTCTTCAGTTCGAGAAGGCTGACCGGCTAGGCCTAGTCTAGTATACCACAGTAACCTAACCTCTTCAGTTTGAGAAGGCTGACCGGCTAGGCCTAGTCTAGTATACCACAGTAACCCAACCTCTTCATTTCGAGAAGGCTGACCGGCTAGGCCTAGTCTAGTATACCACAGTAACCTAACCTCTTCAGTTTGAGAAGGCTGACCGGCTAGGCCTAGTCTAGTATACCACAGTAACCTAACCTCTTCAGTTCGAGAAGGCTGACCGGCTAGGCCTAGTCTAGTATACCACAGTAACCTAACCTCTTCAGTTCGAGAAGGCTGACCGGCTAGGCCTAGTCTAGTATACCACAGTAACCTAACCTCTTCAGTTCGAGAAGGCTGACCGGCTAGGCCTAGTCTAGTATACCACAGTAACCTAACCTCTTCAGATTCACGATAGGAAATAAATTCCTTTTCGACTGCTATAGGAGAAGAGTATAGCAAGACCATAGTACAAGCTTTGCTTAGTTTGGAGTCAGATGACCGTGTGTGCAAAATGTCCCAGATATTTATTTATTTATTATCATCGTCCTATGTTTTGTTTTGTAGAGTTTTTAAAACATGTACTACAGTAAAGTTGGATCGCTCCACGAGTTTAAGGTCGCTCGGCAATGCTCGATGTTTCTCTCTGGGTCGTATCCATAACGAAGTTATTTGTTGAGAGCAGTTGTGAAGTGTTCAAGAGTGTAGACCATGAATTGGCAAACGTAGCGTAGGACACAGTGAGAATCTATGGAGTGACGATATACGTAAGACAGCTAAGAGTGACTGGAAGAAAAAAGCTGAAGATCGGGCTGAGTGACGTGCCTTGGACCCGGGTATGTCCTAAAACTGCGACCAGAACCACCGAAGGATGGGCAGCAGCGTCCTAATAGTACACGGTGAACGTACTGCGATCCCCAAGCCGCCTGCCAAGCGTGGGGATTATGGCAACACCCCTCTCTATGAGGGAGGCCTTTGTCCAACAGTGGACGTTAATTGGCTGATGATGTGATGTGACGTGCCTTTGGAGATGTCCAGCAGTGGACTAGTCTAAGCTGCCCAGCTGTGGGTCATTCAGACCTGATCATAATGATGAAAGATACATACATTGTGTTTTGTTTAGTTTACATAATTCACACAAAAACACCACACATATATACACCACACTCACACACGCATACACATCACACTTACTCACACATACACAAACTGCGCCTAGAATATTGCAGGCTATTTGCATTTATTAGTTTAAATATTATTTTATTATTTTCTTTCCTTTGGCTACTTATTGGCATAGTAATCAAAATTCTAAATTGTTATTAATATATTTTTTTACCTAATTTTAAAATGCTATATTTCTGTTTTGGTATAATTAATTAGTTGATACACTAATAGGAGAAGCCATTGGCTCCCGTCACATAGTCTTTGATTAGTTCGGGAGCCTCTGGGATCAACACTATAACCTACCATAAATTATGGCCGAATAAATGATTTGATTTGATATTTTATAGTTTACAAAGCGTGACAACTGGCATTTAGGTAAGTACTTTCTACTATACTAGAAATTAGTAATTGTACCTACCTAACGTCTTGTGCAGATAAGGTAGTATTTAGTCGGGTGTCTTGGGTAATTACATCTACTACTTATGAGTATAAATTAGAAATTTAGAGGACAATGACTTCTGTGTACCTATTTAGTTAACCTTAAATTAGGTATCTAATGATGATTAGAGTCATTACACTTATTAAAATAATGATCAACCAATTACAAAAAAGAAAAGAAAATAATGCGCGATAAATCCCGATAAGTACTTCAAATGTGTTCAAATCTTTGATAATAATATATTTTGGATTTGCCTTCTAGAGCTAGTATTGAAAAAAGTTCAATATTGAGCGGCACACAACTGCAAACGAGATGATCCAAATGGAATACTATAAAGGGGTTGTGTGCTAAACGGGAAACTGTAGATATAACACTTTCATTAAAAAAAACTAAGGTTCAAATCGCGAAATTTTACCAAAAAAATAAGTATTATTTTTTTGTTATTTTTTGATGGTGATGGTCCCATTCAAATTCGAAGTTTTTTTTTACTTTTAATAGTGAAAATTAGGGATTAAAACCTTTTATAAAATTTCACCCACTTCGTAAATATTAATATTTAAAAAAAAAAACTTTCCGCTACGATCCTGAATCTCATAATTTGAAAGTTTTACCTAGTTACAAACAAAGTCTTCATAATAATTTACTTGAACGTGGGTTTTAAGAAATGATTACCACCGCCACTAACCGTGTGTGAGTAGGTAAGGTACTAGTAGACATAGTTACGACATTGTTAGGACAAACACCTGCCTCCACTGTCGAGGTTTACAAACGCGTTTCAAATATTTGAATGCCATTTCAACTGCGTAACTTTACTACAGGAATTACCTACCAACAGGCAACAAGTGACGATTGCAACTGTTTTGTCTTAACTTTATGACCATTTAAATATTGCATACGGTTGCAATTTTGTTAAGTTTGGATGGACAAATCCGAAGATTCCGAAATTAGTGGAATATTTGTAAAGTTACCTACCTAAATAAGTCCTAGGACTCTAAAGATTTCTTAGTCCAAATGTTCAATTGTTAATGTTCCACTAATTTCGGAATCTTTAGATTTGTCCATCCAAACTTAACAAAATTGCAACCGTATGCAATATTTAAACGGACATAAAGTTAAGACAAAACAATTGCACGGTAAATATCCCGTAAATAATCATATAACTTTAGTGAACAACCGTGACAGTTTAAAACTGTAGTGGTAGGGCTCTTTTGCAGAGGTCCGCCTGGGGAAGTACCACACCTTTGCCAGTTATTCAACCGCAAAGCAGTAGTGTGCAAACACTACTGTGTTCCGGATTGAAGGGCAATGTTTCCAGCGAAATTACAGGGCACACAGAGATTTGACATCTTATATCTCGGGGTGACGAGCGCAGTGCATTGCAATCTAGGGTTTTGAACTGTTGAAGTTCAAAATTCTGAGTGACGTTGAGCTGTTATGGGCAAGCGTGAAGAGCCATCAGGCGAGCGACTTCGCTCGTCTCGTCACCCAGTATAATAAAAAAATAAAAATATAAAACAAGATTTTAAATAGTTTTTACGTAAGTAAGTTAAGTTATTATTGTTAGGATAATTATATGGTTACTATACTTCTCCTAGCCGAGAAGCAGCATAGGTACGTAATTGGGCCAGGCGTTTAGCATATTGAAGACTAGAACTTAGAAAACGATTCTCTACATCTTGACGCTCGTCACAAATATTCCACGAGCGCATCGAGAATACCACCAGTATTTATCACATCGCTAATTATTTTATAAGCAGATGCAATCGGACCAAATGAAAAGTGACATTAATAGTAAACGCAAGAAGGCGTTCGCATCACCACAGCGATTTCTTTTTCATTTTCTTCGATAAGGAAATGGAGAAATTGAGTATAAACTTTTGAGGTTTTTAGACATACCTACCGGTTTCCTCACGATGTTATCTTCCACCGTTGTTGAGTGATGGCATCCAAACTGGACATAATTTATTTAAGTATTAAATAAGTCATTGGTGCAGGGCCGAGGATCGAACCGGGTGTCATCAGATTATAAAGCGCACATGTCGTCCTACTAGTCGACCAACATCGCTCTAAGTAAGGTATAATATGGGCATGTAACGTGGCGATTACCTCCTCAGTGGGCCATGCCACAGAATATATATTTTTTCAATTAGAACGGCTGTCAAGGCATTTTTGTAAGAAATTTGTTGTAGCCAGTTGCACCCATATAAACGAAACCTCAGTCATTCGAAATCAGTTAGCAACTGTGACGCGGAGTTCGACGCGTTGATCTAAATAAGAATATTCAATCAAGTATCTGTCATATAATGACAGGAGACAGATTTTCCTTCTCATTTCCGTTCTATTTATTTCTCTTTTCTGTGGGCCATGCCATGAGCCACTTCGTTGTACAATGACATAATGTTATTTATAAAGATACCTTACTCGTCGAGATGAGTGGGTTTTAGCTTAACTAATAACTACTCAATGATAAGCCACGAAAGCCTAATGTCACGACCACAAGCCATACCTAATCATTATAAATGTACCTACATACAATGAAGACATCGTAGCATACAGTGAATTTTACGTTCATTGTATTATGATCAGACAATGAACATAGTTCAGTGTGGAAGTGTGGACGTTATTGTTGAAGAGAACCTCTTAGTACACTCAGCAGTTATAAACAAAGTGGTGCGTCACTAATATATCGAATAGGAATCTGTATATAATGTCAACCAATGACTGTTTCAAAAACGGGGAAGACGCGTGACATCCAAACATTGCACCCATTAAATATAGTTCGGTTAAAACCAAATTTTGACAAGTACTTCACGTGCTATCACAAACACCAGTTCGATTGTGACTGAAGTCGATTAGGCCCGTGGGCCTAATTTGTGCGATTGTAATTTCCACGTCAAGAGATCGTCCCGTATCTTCCCACTATTTCCTTTACATCAATGATGGCAACAATCTATATAATGCGATGTGTGTATGTATGTGTGTTCCCTATGGAATCCGAAACGGCTGGAACGATTTGATAAATTTTTGAAGCAATCTTCAGATTAACCCAGAGAATGATCCTGAGTTTGACAGCGATCGGAACAATAGTTTTTTTTTTCGGTGTTTTAATATTTTCCCTACAAGAATTGAAGTCTACAAGTACATTAACTTGACATAGGTATTAATTAGATCATAATCGATGGGGAAGAAAGGTTCTTGAGTGGAGACTACGAACCGGAAGACGCAGCGTAGGTAGCTAAGCCTCCCACTAGATGGACCTACGACATTGTGAGAGTCGCGGGCATCCAGTGGATGCAGATGGCAGGATGTCGTTCAGTGTGGAGGTTTAAGGGGGAGGCCTATGTTCAGCAGTGGACGCCTTCTGGCTGATGATGATGATTACATCATAGAAAAAAACATCTAAGTCAAAGGAGGTTGCTGTCGCCACCAAAGGAATCAAGGAAGGATATAACACGGATGAAACCACGGGGCACAGTTAGTAAAATATCAACGCTACAACTAGTATGGATGTATGAGCAAAATGCCACATACAACTTTTTTACACATGACAGAACGGACTACTTAAATATGTAAAAATCTGAATGAAAACATTTCCTTTTAATATTTTACTGTAGTATATTGTCTAACAGCTACAATCTTACGTCCAAAAAAAATTAAAAATTTATCTGTAAATGTAGGTATCCGTTTTCGTTCAGCTTGTTACAATATTATATCAACTGTCAGACGCATTATTTCAGCGGCCGCACTTTAAGTATGTTTTACATCCCTGTGAGCGTTTGACGAAAATCGGTTCGAACGCTCAGAGAGCGTGCCACAACCTCAAAAACATTTTCATTATAATCTTACATCGAAATTTGTCTTGCTCTTTCATTAGCCGAGAGAGAGAAAGATTAATGTAGGATTAATATCTGGGACATTCTGGGTCTTATTTTCGTGCCCATAAAAGTTAATAAATAATAAAAATATTCGCGACATTTTGGCACACACGATCATCTGACCCCAAATTAAGCAAAGATATGGATGCCAGAGACTAATATACATACATATATATATTTTTAATACATACTTAAATAGATATTAACACCCAGACATAGAATAAACACAAATGTTCACATGAAGAATATTTCATAATATAAGAATTGGTTTGAAAGAGCTTTTGAGATAGTGGTACGCCATCAGGGTAAGCTTTTGATCACAACTTACAAAAAAACTTACCTAATATCAAGTGATGGTATAAACTCAGCTATAAACTCGGTCCAAGCATTTATTAGCTCTGATAGCTGCACTAGCATTGTAAAAAGCTGATGAAAACATTTTCAATATTTAACTGAAGTAGGTATATCGGGTAGGTAGTACCTGTGACAATGTGTATCTTACGTTTAATAATTATCAATATAAAAAAACCGACTGCATAAAAAATGACAGAACTGGACCAAATTGAAATGGGACCACGTGGGAAGCACCAAACTTTCAAATAAAAAAAGAATTATCAAAATCAGTTCACCCAGTCGAAAGTTCTGAGGTAACAAATATTTAAAAAAACAGTCAAATTGATAAACTCTTCCTTTTTGGAAGTCGGTTAAAAAAGCTAGCGATAGTGATCGGTATTTGTGGTTTTCATTCAACTTTTTATTGCAGCTGTCAGAATAAATACATGCTTGGACCGAGTTTAGCCTAGCCTCGATTGAGAACTGTCTCTCAAGCTGTCGGAACACAGTTAGGGCTAATTGACTCCCGGTCTCGAGTCTAATGTAGACCTTAGACGTTTGAAAAATGTCAAATTGAAGGTAGCCAGGCGAGCACTAGAAATTGCGATATAGGGTATACCTGATAATAGACCGCCGGCGGCTCTGGCCTTCTCGAGCTGGTCATCTTCCACCTCCTCACATCTCACTATCACAAACACAAATACACACACAGCAGTAATCCTCATCAGCACACGCATTTTCATTTTCAATACGCAATCGGAACGTCACTAAAACCCATTTTATATGAAAATAAAAAACACAGTCACATTTTCGCCGATTGCAACTTTAACACGAGTTTGTTCACACTAACACCTACACTACATAAAATAGCATCTAGTATATTATCCGATAATTTCGAACTGGCCGTGTGTAAAATAAATAAAAACTATTTTTCGTTCGTTGTTTATTCGAGCGTGAAGTTTGAATTTGGTACACGCGCGCCGCTCACTCGGTGGCGAAGGTACTGGCTGGCTATTGGTGGCAGCGCCCCCGCTGCGCTCGCGCAGTTTAAATAACAGTTAGTACGTAAACCAAGGCTTCAATGGACATTTTTCATAGTGAGTGTTGTATGGTCTGTGGTCGTGCGCTATCGGAAATGGATAGGTTTTGAGGTTTCTAATGTTTTTAATAGTCAGATAAGGTATCAGAGAAAATTGCGGGTTATTGTGTGACCAGTGCCGTTAGGACGGATGAAGTTGAAAAATAATATAAATATAGAATAACAATAATATTATTGTGGTATTCGGCGTGTTATTTTCTTTGTTCACATTCAATTGAGCTGGTAAAATAAAATATGGATCGATTTAAAAACCTCCTTCCTTTTTGAAAAACTGTATTCATGGAAATGGAATAAATTTAACGGTTCGTGTAACTTACAAAGCTATTAGCCGATCCAGCTGGTTCAGGCTTCATTTCTAAGCACTATAATTATTGCATTTTAGCTACCTACAAACATTATTCTTATATTTTAGGTAAACCTATGTTCAAATGATGGTTCTAATAAAACTATTATACTTACACAAGAATAATAATTTTATTTTGACTTGATTTTTTAATGTAATATACAAATATGCATACAGAACCTAGAACAATTTTCTCTACTAAAAGATGAGATAAATTAATGAATTTTTTTTTCACAGAAGTTAAATTTATATTTTTGGTAAACTAATGCGATTATAATTCACATCCAGACAGGCGAAACCGAGGAGCACAGCGTGTTTTCTATGATAAAAAGTACAAAAGTATGCCTAGAGCACCTAAAGGCATAGCACAATCAATTTTTATTAATTAGTCACTTAAGAGCCAAATTACAAAATGCATAACTAAATTTTAAGTGTCTGGATTTTCGGACATAATCGAAAAAATAGTAGTAATTTTCAAGACGAATATAAAACAAGTAAAAAATTCACAATTTTTTTTCATTAAAATTGATTCTTTTATGTCAATAGTTTAACGAAATCCACTCTCAAACTTTCCCTCTGTGAGTTTTACGAATAACTACTTTTGTAAATTGGAGGTAATAAGTTGTAGAGTTTTTCCAAAATTTTATGTTATTTTTCAACAAATTATTATCAATATAAAAAAACCGACTTCATAAAAATTTCAGAATTGAACCAAATTGAAAAGGGAACACACGTGAAGCACCAGCTTTGAAATAAAAAAAGAATCATCAAAAACGGTTCACACAGTCGAAAGTTCCGAGGTAACAAACATTAAGAAAAAAAAACCAATGAATTCTATCGGTTTTCAAAATCACGGAACCAATAAGGTTTTCTTAGTTTGCTAAAGAACCCTGAAAACACATTAAAAGAAACAGAATAAAATACATATAATATACTTACACTAAATACTACTACTACGGGATATTTACCGTGGTAAGGTTGTGGAAGGAGCTCCCGATATTTCGGTGCAGTTACATGCACCATGTTCACGGGAAGACCGGGAATATCGGGAGCTCCTTCCACAACCTTACCACGGTAAATATCCCGTAAATAATCATATAACTGTAGTGAACAACCGTAATAGTTTAAAACAGTGTTTTACTAAATACTTTGACTAATAACTTGCTCTAAAATTATCTTAATCACACAACAGAGTTCTTCATCTTTCTCTTGACACTATCAAGTATTCTCTTTATCTCGTCCCTCGATCAAATGCTCTATTACAGCTTTCATTTGGTCCATTTTTCTTTGCATCCGTTTCTTGGACTGCCACATTAGGTTGATTTGTTTCTTTCTGTTTTTGGCGATAACTTCTAACCGGCGTACTTTGTACTTGAGTTGTATTACTTGTTCCGTGTCTGTAGGGGTAAGGTCTATGGGGGGCATGTCGGATATTGTTGGCTGTTGCTCTTCACAAGGCTGGAAAGAACATAAGCTGTACAGGACCAGGGCAACTATGGAACTTTTTAATCTAAAAAAAACCACAGCCCAGCCACACATTCACTCACTGACTGACTTACGAGTATCATGAAATCTACATACCTTCTCAACTTTTTTATTCAACTACTTTTTTGGCAAATGAGGTGTCGATAGATTCCTCTGAGTTCAATATATGTATCAATGGGTAGTGACATCATTATAAATACAAGATTGTGGCATATTAAGTAAGTGTGCATTAAAAAAAATACTGTACTCACTCCCATTTATGTACTGATATAGATTTAAAAACTTATTTTTTAATAAAAGTGAATTTTGGTACATTATTACATTATTGTTTGTTCGCGTGTACCGTTTCTGGAATATGACCTGCTAATAATTATCAATTAAAAAAACCGACTTCATAAAAATAACAGAACTGGACGAAATTGAAATGAGACCACACGAGAAGCACCAGTTTTCAAATAAAAAAATAATCATCAAAATCCGTTCACCCAGTCGAAAGTTCTGAGGTAACAAACATAAAAAATAAAATAAAACAGTTGAATTGAGAACCTCTTCCTTTTTGGAAGTCTGTTAAAAATACCAGAGTCTTTTTAAAGAAAGACACTTATTTACTATAAAATAAAAATTATACAATACTTACAGATATATTAATAGTGGGTATAGCATCAGTAGACAGTCTCCTCAAGCCACTTTCAGTGAAGTAGAAGTCTTTAATTTCAAAGTGCTCCGAACACACTGCACTGGAATCTGTGGGTGCCCACTCAGGTTCTCTGTTCACTGCTATCTCCCACGTCTTACGTCTGTGCTCATCTTGTGGGAACCTATACAAAAGATTCATGTTACAGAGGACTGAAGTTTTTGAAGTGAAAACTTCTTTAGGTGCATTGAGCACTTTTTGGGTGAACAAAAATCATGGACCTCGCGTTATCGTCACGCTGTACCGTGTATTATAAAATAGCGCCATCTCTTGTAGAATAGGTAAATTACTACTTAAGTTTCCACTTCTGAAGTGCAGTCCTATGAATGACTTTTTTTTAAATGAAATGGAAACTTCATCTCAAGTAATGTTTGAGAACCAGCCACCAAACGAAGAGAGCATCGGCGTAAATACACCGTTTTACCACCCCCTCCAGGCTTGCGGGCCAGGTCACCAACAACATCTGATGCTGACTGTGACAAACCAATGCATAACTCCTCCTGCAGCAATATGCAACTGACGAGCTTCACTTCACTCGCACCCTCTCATCGGGACCACAGGGGGCGTTCAAGGAGCTGCAAGGAACTCGCGCCCTAGAAGACAACTTCCCTGGGGGCCATGTTCCCCCAGCCTCGGCAAGGAGGTTATACCTCGCCGCAAATTTTACCTTCCCAACATTGGGGAGAAAGACGACCCTAATGACTGGCTGACTCGGTCCCAGGATAGTAGATTTTCGACCACGGACAAAGTGGGTTGGCTCAGTTAGGTGGGACGCAATAACTGATCTTAACGAACTGACTAATCTAACAATCGGCAGTAGAAGCTTAAAAAAGCATGAATCCAACCTGCAATATTACCTGTGAAATGTAATACCATTTCTGCATTTTGTAGACTTGGCTGATGAATTCTTACATCTCGCGACGGCACAGCTCACCATTGCATTCTACCACAAACGTATGATATTGTTTATACCCAGCAGTACATACTGTTTTCTTTAGTAATAACCAAAATAAATTTTTATCAAAAAATCTTGAACGCAATAACCAAATTCACCAGAGTATAAATACCGGGAAAGGGGAAAACAAAAAAAATTACAAACCCAAAACAAAAACAAACAAAATAAAACTGTAGAAATGACAGTGAGTGGCCGTGAATTGTGACTTTGACAATTATAATTTAAAACTTTTTTTTTCGTTTATTGGACAGGTTAAAGGCTTTGTGAACATACCGCCTTGTCTTCGCTATTTTAAAGATATTAATAAATTAGATGTCATAAAATTAACAGCATAGTAACAAATTGTTGTAAATCATTATCTACAAATATATAAAAATAACAAACTGAGGGATTCCACACATTTTCTGAGGATTCGTAATCAACTATTCATTCATAGAGCGCGGGATCAACTCTCAGATCAAATATATAAATTATTAATGTGTTAGGTATTAAAGTATTGGTATTGAATTCGCGAGTACTTATTTGACTTTCCTAGTACTTTACTTAAATCTCAACGTTGCCAACTTCACTATGACGGAAAGGGGAAAAGGAAACGCGGTGGCAGGTGGTAGGCGGGAGCGAGTCTGGGCATTCTGGTCCTATATTAAAAAGTACGCTTTGTTCTGGTCTGAGCAATCCTTCAATATTATACATTGTTACTCTGCCCTAATGTACATAGATTTAAAGTGTTAAAAATCTTTAAAGTACAAGTTATAAATATACGTCATAAGAGTGTATGTCCAGATTCTGAAATAAAACGATGTCTACCCACAAAAAGGAGTATTCTTACAAATGGATCAATTCAATTTACTCTAAAGTTATATGATTATTTACGGGATATTTACCGTGGTAAGGTTGTGGAAGGAGCTCCCGATATTTCGGCGCAGTTACATGCACCATGTTCACGGGAAGACGGTCTTCCCGTGAACATGGTGCATGTAACTTTAGTGAACAACCGTGATAGTTTAAAATCAATTTACTCTGATATATGAATTCAATATCATTATATTAGAAGTATCAGTATTACTCAAAACCAAACGTATAATGCTAATATGATTCTGCATACCAACATCCTTTACCTAACATTTCTATTCGTTCATGTTCCGAATGTCAACATAACGACATACCATAAGAATTTCCTCCCCATAGTTGACACAAATCCAAAGTTTTACAAGACATAAGACCAAGGACGTTGTAAGGCTTAATGGCGTTTTAAAACGCCCTTGCATAAGACATCTGTGAACCGGAGTGGCCATAAAAATACTAGAAGAGAAATTGGTAGCTAGGTATACCTATAATTTCCCCTCCATGACGCGACGGTCTGACGTCGGTCTCCAGATGGACTTGGATAAAACCTCACTGAGAATATCTCAGCTAATGAGAAGAGCTGATGATAAAGTAGCTAAGTACCAACTAAGTACGTAGGTACGTACTACGTACCATCAGGCGTTACTTTGCGGAAGTTCATATTCAAAACTATTTTTCTGATGAATCTCTAGTATAATTCCGCTTCTACATCGCTTCAGTAGGTACATTAAGGAATTTGGGTTAAAAAAAACCGTTATGTATTTATTTGTTAATGATGGTAATTTAGCCTAACCTGAAATAATATAGGTAGGTACCCTAACTTGAAAACAAAAATTAGGTAATTAATTCAGAACTTCGAAAAACTACACATTCTTATATAATAAAAAAATAAATTGTAAAATGGACTTGTGCTTGGCCGCCAACTCGCCTGATGTTAAGCGATGATGCGGCTTACGATGGATCACGCTTGCCTAGAAGAAACCGATTCACTTTTGACTTGAAAACACCCAGATTGTAACTATCGGGGAACACCTATTCAGGCAGCGCAAACCAATTGAAATAAACAATTATACTGCGTTTTCCTTCCGGACGTTCTATGGCTGAAATTATGATGATGATGACTTATTTGCATTGATTCTACTTGTATTGTGTAAAACCTATCAACTTATATAAACTAAGATAACATATAAATTACCCTTTTTTGCTAGAGTGGCCTGTCATTTCTGATAACTTATTTAAAAAGTAATTGATGGTTCCACACAACTCAGTATTCCCTGTTCTAATGGATTCATTATTTTTTCAACATGGGGAGCGTCGGCGATTGTTCGATCCGCCCACATTTCACGCTATAATAGAGACATCCAAATTAGGGGTTTATGGTAAAATGTAATAAGTGTCGGTTGTATGGATTTAGTAGTGATGTGAATCAGTTCTGAAACTACGATAGATATTAAAATAACATTAAACTATTGAGCATTTCTAACACAATGCTCGTTTTCCTCCCTGATGGAATTGTCCAACTCCTCTAAGTATAAGTAGATTTTTTTTATCAAAAACTTTCTTAAACTTTCTTAGTTTATTTCAATAGACCTTATGTAAAAACGTAAATCAGTGGAAAAGGTTACGATTTCATTCGTCGTCGTTGGATTCTTATTACCTAGTTAGTACCTTCCTACTTACTTCATACAAATAATTATTAATATATTTATTTATTTAGTTACAATTTCTCAAAAACTTACAGCTAAAAACCAAAACGTATATGAGAAAATATTTCCTGAAAACAAAATTCGTGAACTAAGTATTACTAGAATGTAATACCGAGTTAACGCATAACTTATAGAATAGTGAAGAATTACGTTCAAATTATTAAAAAACTAATCAATGTCAGGGTGGTGAGTGATTAGCTTGTTGAGCTGCGTGAGTGCGTGGTATAATGTATATATTTTTATATATATATATTAATGAAATCGTAGCAATATGAAATTTAATGTATAAAACTAGGTACCAATTAGTAGATTCATCATTCGATAGTATAAAATCATCAAACTATTGTTATAAATTGAGAAAATAAAACCCTGTGGTTATCTATCAGAAAAATAGGAGAAATATGTCAAATATCTACTAAAAACTGTTATTGGGGTACTTAACGAATGATAAAAAGTATATTACCTTGAAATTATAGGAAAATCAAAGCTACCAATAGTAGTTTAAAAATGCAAGACGTTGTAAGTGGGAAAGAAAAAATTACACACAAGTAGGTGACGATTCTGATTTTATGGGGTGGGGGTTAGCTGGAGCTAATAAAAATGAACAGCAAATTATTTCTTTACGGCATATTCCAATCCACTTCAACAATGATAAACCAATTTCTAGAAAGTCTTGAGGATCCACGAAGGCCTCTCATGGCTCCAAATTATTTGTTTCTAAAACGAATGGGCTTTTTACTACCTAAAAACAAACTAGGAAAGTTTCTGTACATGATGGTGCATGAGATTGCAATAGTTTTTGTAATAACGCAATACATGGAGCTTTACGTAATACGCTCAAACTTGGACCTTGTGTTAACTAATCTGAAGATCTCCATGCTGAGCGTGGTATGTGTTTTTAAAGCAAACTTATTTGTTTTCTGGGAAAAAAGATGGAGAGAAGTTATTGAGTATGTCAACGAAGCAGATAAATTTGAAAGAGAAAATCGAGACGAGCCAAAAGGTAAAATAATTGATGCCTACACGAAATACTGCAGACGTGTAACATATTTTTACTGGGCTTTAGTTTTCACGACTTTTTTGACAACAACTGGCCAGCCTCTGATGAGATATTTAACATCTCCAACGTTTAGAGAAAACTTGCGTAATGGAAAAGAAGACTTTCCCCACATATTTAGTTCTTGGATGCCGTTTGATAAAAATCATTCTCCTGGTTGTTGGATTACCGTCGTCTGGCATGTTCTGATATGCGCCTATGGTGCTTCAGTAGTGGCATCTTTTGACTCCAGTGCTGTTGTCATAATGGTTTTCATCGGAGGGAAACTGGATCTTTTACGAGAGAGATGTAAACAAATGCTTGGAGTCAATGGAGTTGAAATCAGTGATGATGAAGCTACGGCAGTAATTAGAGAGCTGCATAAAATTCACGTGATGCTCATCAAGTAAGTGATTTTATATTACTGCAAACAGTTTTTCATTATTCTTATTCAGAGTTTCCTACAAGAAGTTACATTGTTGATTTTCTTTCATGTTTAAAGTTTCATCTTTTAAGTTTTCTGTTTTCATCCTAACCGATTAAGCAAGCAATATTTTGCACAATTTATTATTTGTTATCTCGTTCTCGATAACTAATCTAAGCATTTAGGTAAGTACAAGGCATAATAAATGGACTCTAATCCTGAAATCCGATCCAATCTGATGATTTTTTCCGAGGATCGTATCGGGTGCCATTGGATTGTAAAGCGCACATTCTACCGCTTGTCCATCATCGCTCAAGCACGGTCACTCAATTAATTGTATTTAAATTAAATTATAGATACCAACACCAAAATCTATTAGTAGTTATCAAATCCCTAAGTATAAAATAATCTAACATCATCAAGCCACCAATATAATAATTAAAATTCTGATTCAATAAGGAATCTTAAAATAGTTAAATACTTACATTTAACTTATGAATGGCTGATTTACTTAAATTTGATCTAATTAATTAACAGATGCACCAATCATACTTAGATAATCTTGTTGAAACAGGGTTGAAAGTTGAAGGTAAGCATTCTGGTAGAGTTAATGACAACGGACCACATTTCGATGGCAGATTTTTTCCGGGAAAGGCAATTGCACGTAGAAGACAATCAGGCACGTGTTACCATGCCGTGCGAAATATTTAGACACATCCTTGCAAGATTTGTGTGGCTATTATTTTAAATGACTGAGATGTGATGTAACAAACCCCAAAGAAGTAATAAAGTTTAAAATCTTTTCGAAGCATTTCCCTATAAAAAGGCTATTACAAAGGTGTAGCCATTGTGAGATAAGGTCTGGCCATTCTTTTGCGCATTAATAACGATGGTTGCCGAGAGGATAGCATGTGCGCTTTACAATCGATGGCACCCGGGTTCGATCTTCGACCCTGCATCAATGACGATTTAATTTCCAAATAAATTATGTGCAGTTTCGAAGCCATCGCTCAAATAGGTGATGGAAAATATCGTGAGGAAACCGGTATGTCCAAGAACTTCTAAAGTTGAAAGACATTTGACATTCACCAACATGCACTGAGCCAGCATGGTGGATTACGGCCCATCTTCTCTCTCTGAGAGAATGCATGTGTCCCTGCAGTGGGATAATGATAGGCTGAAATGATGATGACCATGATGAATAGAATAGAATAGAATAGAATATCATTTATTATCATAAAGTCACATTAGATAGAAGCAAATTCTTTACATTGTCACGAAACTTTCCCTCTGATTTTATTTGTTGAATTTGTTCTGGTAGTTTGTTGTACAATTTTTGTCCCATCAGTTTTGGTAATTTTCCAACCATCTTTAACCTGTGCGGTATCGGTAATGATTCTATTGTTATTCGTTTGCTTATTTCTTGGCATTTTTTCGAGCTCTACTAACATCCCAAATAACCTAGCATTAAACTCACTAAGTTTAATTACTTATTTTTATAGTAGGTATACATAGGTAGAAGTTCGTAGTAGACTCGTTAAAACACGGTTTGCATAGCGTCAGGCTTGCAAATTAAATAATTATTTAGCATGAAGCAATTATTTCTGTATTTTTTAATTTATTTGGCATGCTCTACAATGGCATGTTGCACATACACCTATATACATATGTTTGTTTTTCTTGAGAATAATTACCTTCAAGAGTCATCATCATTATCATCATCATCATCATTCGCCAGAAGACGTCCACTGCTGAACATAGGCCTCTCAGTTTGACCTCCATACTAAAAGCCTGCCATCTGCATCCATTACTGGATGCCCGCGACTCTCAAGACGTCGTCGGTCCATCTGGTGGGAGGCCTACCTACGCTGCATCTTCCGGTTCGTGGTCTCTACTCAAGAACCTTTCTTGCCCATCGGTTATCGGTTCTTCGAGCAATGTGGCCAGCCCATTGCCACTTCAATTTGCAAATTTTAATAGTTTATGTCAGTGACTCTGGTTCTTTGGCAAACATCCACGTAAGTCCACGTTCCGGATTCTATCGAGCAATGAAAATCCAACCATAGGTCTCTCCATTGCCCGCTATGTAACTCGTCAACAACGTCTCAGTACCATATATGTCATCACTGGCAACACACACTGGTTAGAGACCCTTGTCTTTAGACACTGTGGTATTTTGGACGAATTAAAGGATTTCACGTAATTTCCCGAACGCTGCCCATCCGAGTTGGATTCTTCTTTCTTTCTTTCAAGAGTAAGTTAGGTAGGTACTTTTCTTAACAAGTAAGTGTAAGACTTTTAGGCATATAATGAATATTTTTTTTAAAAAACACGCTTTTATGGTACGAGACGAGCGAAGTCGCTCGCCTGATGGCTCTTCACGCTTGCCCATAACAGCTCAACGCCACTCAGATTTTTGAACTTCAACAGTTCAAAACCTGGATGGCAATGCACTGCGGTCATCATCCCGAGATATAAGATGTCAAATGTCTGTGTGCCCTGTAATTTCGCTGGAAACATTGCTTTTCAATCCGGAACACAGTAGTGTTTGCACACTACTGCTTGGCGGTTGAATAATTGGCAAAGGTGTGGTACTTCCCCAGGCGGACCCCTGCAAAAGAGTCCTACCACTTCAATATAATTATACACTATAATAAATGATAGACTGATAATGATGATAATCGGCAACTACATTACTAGAGCAAGAGTTTAACAGTCAATACAATACATTGTTTTAAACTACACACACACCATCCACAACCTTATCACGGTAAATATCCCGAGAATAATTAATTACCTTTAATCAATACAATATTTCGTAAGTAAATGCGTTTGATATTAATTAAAAAATAATGTTGACTGCGAATTCAGTTAGGTAGATATATCTATTTATTTATTTACGGAAAACAAAGAGCTTTAGCAACGTGAAACATAGAAAAAAAAAAATGAACAAACAAGCCTTAAAAGTTTTCACATAATTTATATTTAACTAAATTTAATTTAATCTTTCTAATTCGCAGTGAAATATGCGATAATTATAATTTGATAGCTTAAAACGTCTCAAATTTAGCTCCATAAATATTATTTGAAAACCCTATAAAACATTTTGGTCCACTAACAACACTATCGATATATTCCTGTTCACTTCAACCCCGAACTAGAAAACCGTGAATTTGAAACTACCCAAAAAAACTAAATAATCATTATTGGAAGCTAAACATGTAATTTGGTGATTTTCTGTTCCAGACACTCGAGGCTATTTGACTCTTTGCTGTCACCTGTGATGTTTTTCTACATGGTGATGTGTTCTTTGATGCTTTGTGCTAGCGCTTATCAACTAACTGTAAGTAACTCTGCTGAATTTTTTTGCTTGGAAGGTATCGTTAAAATGATGACTGAGCTCAATATTTGACCAAATTGTGACAACTGTAATTACAAGTTCCCGTGGCACATAATGAGAAAAATATAAATGGTGAATGTGTGACTAGACAGAAAATACGCTGGTTCTCTTTCGAACTTTAGAAATATCGTAATTTATTTACCTATATATGTAATTGATTGTTCTACAGATAAGCATTATAATAATGCAACAATGCATATTTCTGTATTCATGATACATAATAGGAAACCGATTTACAGAAACTTCATTAGTCTTAAATTATTAAGCGGGGGTATAAGTCTCTACTGCGTTTATGATACCTATTATGCAAGCATCCTGCATTCCGCTGTTTAGTACTTATATTAATTATACCTGCGTTCAACGTTTGTAGTCTTAGTATAATACTATACCTATATACCAAATAAATTTGTTTTGTTACAGTCCGCCACAAACGCAGCGCAAAAACTACTGATGGCAGAATATTTGATATTTGGTATAGCGCAGCTGTTCGTATTTTGCTGGCACAGTAATGATGTTCTAATAAAGGTAAAAAAACCTCGGGAATGCCTTCCTTATTCTGTAGTAACGTAATATATACACATACTTACTTTTAGTTACCTATTTAGCTCGATTAATATTATTATTAGACTTCAAATTATTTTTGATGTAATTGAGAATAAGAAATTGTTTTTTGTATATATATATTTTTGTACTTTTTATAGAATGAAAATGTTACTCTTGGGCCATACGAAAGTCAGTGGTGGAGTGCTTCATTACAACAAAGGAAGAACGTAGTTATTCTGTCGGGACAGCTCCGTATCCAAAATATTTTCTCCGCCGGACCTTTCGTTGATCTCACGTTGGCTACTTTCATTACGGTAAATAAATTTAATAATGATGTTTCTTTAAACAATCTTTTACATCTTTTCATGTAATTACCTAAATATTTAGACGTCATTACAAAATTTTTAATAAAAAATGTAAAAATCCATATAAGTAAAAAAAAAGAATTAATATTAGTCATTCAAACTGTAGTTATTTAATTATTATTGTACCTACTTCGTCTTTTGTTTCAGATTTTGAAAGGTGCTTATAGCTACTACACGCTCTTAAGAAAATAAATTAGCATAATAATTTATATTACCTTAAATAATTATTTTCCGCATTTTAATTGTTAGACTAAAACTCTTAGTCGTGATAAGCTCTAATAAGTTAGTTGATTATTATTTTTAACCGACTTCCATTAAGGAGGAGGTACTATGTTCGTCTGTATGTATTTTTTTATTGTTCATTATTATAAATAAAATCGCACGACCAGCAGCCACTGAGTTTAAATTACAGTATATTATGTAAAGTTTCAGTTTTTCAGTAGGTTATACTTACTTATTGTTAGATGTAATGTAGATAGTGTTAATAATGTTTTTAATAAACATTAATAGATTTGATTTGGCTTTAATAGTAGGTACACTATTGCAGTGAGAGGCAATAAAAGCATTTATGAACGAAAGTGAAAATGTGGCCCAAGGCGTAGCCGGAGCCAGCATACCTACATGAGTAACATAGAGGAAGTCTCTAAATGCTCAGTAGCCCACGACTTGTAGGTATACCTATAGTATTTTTCTGAAACCATTTAGATACCAGAGATATACACCAGAGATATTTACGAAAAAATATGATTAAATATTTTGATGTAACTTACACATTTGCCTTTCGAACAACATTTTCAGATGGTTTATGGCTTGTACTAGGTATATATGAGCTAATCACAGAGCATCTGGGTTCCATCAATTATTTAAATTCTAACAACATTCGCCTCTTTGTAGTAGAAATCAAACCTCTTTGCAGATTGAAATTTAGTGCGCACGTCCCTAGAAGATTTTAGAAGAATCAAAAATTTTACTAAGAGGTCTAAAAATCCAGGGGCTTTACGGCTAACTCTTAGATTCCAGATGCTATCCTGTGATTCAAATTCCCATAGTTAAATCCATAAACCATCTGAATATTTTGGTTGAGAGGCAATTCTGAAAGTTACATCAAAATATTTAATCATAAATGTTTTCGTGAATATCAACGCAATGTTTCAGATAAGTACTGTCCGTCCAGCCGATATTTTTAGAACCTTCTAACATCTATAATTGTTAAGATAAGTGCATAAAACTTTGCACATTTACAGTTGTACCTCATATTTATATAGATATAAATTTTTAATGTATAGAAAATATATAATAAGTAGTACCTATTGCAATTTGAGGGAGGCTCTGGTAACTGTGAAATGATGATGAAAAATTGTTTTTCAATGCACCTCCTCGTGTGGGGTATCGCAAAGTTATTTTAAAATGAAGGTAAAATTTGATTACATTTACTTTTTTATAAAGTCCATTCTTTACAAAATATGGCCCGCCATGCAAAGTGGCAAAAAGTTGGGCCCCGCCTGCCCCCTTCCGTTTCTAAACTATGACACATAGAAACTTGGTAACTTACAATACGGATAGGTCATATTTAAATAAATAAATAACTGGCCAAGTGCGAGTCGGACTCGCGCACGAAGGATGCCGTACCATTTTCTATAAAAACTGCAAAAAATCACGTTTGTTTTATGGGAGCCCCCTTAAATATTTATTTTATTCTATTTTGTAGTATTTGTTGCTAATAGCGGCAACGGAAATACATCATCTGTGAAAATTTCAACTGTCTAACTGTAATGGTTCATGAGATACAGCCTGGTGACAGACGGACGGACGGACAGACGGACAGACGGACGGACAGCGGAGCCTTAGTAATAGGGTCCCGTTTTACCCTTTGGGTACGGAACCCTAAAAACAAACATCTGATTATGACTTTTTGAGTAACATCGATAAATGGTAAACGATCGAAAAACGATAAATGGTAGAATGGTAGATTCTGACATAATTACAAGATGGTCACACTGACAGATGGTTTTGGCGCCAACTTTGCGCCAAAAAGCATGTCGGCTCGTATTATTTTCCTAAACTTGTGTATTTTCGAATGTTAATGTATAATAATGATGGATTGGTATTTATTAAGTGCTCGTAAACGTGCTCGAGTATGGGTAAGTGATATAACGAGGTGAAACATATTGTCTTTTCGTGTTGTTTCCAAAACTCCATAGATGCCTCCAGCCTTCTGAAGCCCTTTACTGGGGCGTGAGTTTGACTTAACCGTGACTTACTTTGCCTGACTTTGACTGTGACTATAACTTGATTGATGCTATTGAATACTATGTAAACTTGATAAATATTACGACTGAAAGATTTTGTATCTATGGTCATGTAAAATTTACAAAAAAAACTGCTATAGTTCTGACAGCAGACCCGGCAAAGCAAAATAAAAAAAATTATAAGCTGTCTTTCTCTTTCACGGCACGAAAGCTCTTTCTTTTGATTTTTCTTTACAATTTACAGCGCTTTGAGTTGAAACATTTACGTAGAACTTTATTTATGTTAAACGCAAACCTAAATAAATATCGTATTAAGTGACGACGTTCTGTTTTGTTTTAGTGAGAAATCAGCTCGAGGCAAGGGTTCAATAAACTTCGACGTAGGCCTGCCTTTCTGCACTTTTTGTTTAGAAATGTCATGATGGTTATTGGTTTTCGGTTAGTGCGTTTACCGTGAAGTGATAGTTGAAAGTTTTGTGATGGAAAGTCAAAACCCTCCTGAGAGGACGGCGCCGGTGCAGTATGCTCGCTCGAGGGCTTTCCGTCAGTTCAAAAATCCTCCTCAACCTCACATGTGCATTCAGGATTCCATCAAGGATACCTCGGAGAAGCTTTACATAAATGTGCTGGGGTGGCAGAAAATCGCCAATCCGAAGCAATATTCGGATCCTATACCGCTATATGGCGGAATGCAGGTAAACCAGTGTTCTATTTAGCTACCTAGACCTCGGAGTAAGTATAGTTGCTCTAAGACCTAGACATAACAAACGTTCTTAGAATGCAGAGACATAGTTCCTTTAAATTCAAAGTTTCCTGTTGTAAACTTCTGATATGTGTAATCAATACTGTTCAATAGCAATGGTGTTTCCATTACTACAGTTGGGTTTGTTGATTGTTTTGAAGAACTGGGTACATTCACATTGTACTTTTATTATTTTGTAATTCTTTTGTTCTTGTGTAACTTAAATTGAATAAAATGCCAAGATAGTTTAATTTTGTGTCCCCCTAAGAAAACGGCATGGGAAATCAAAAAACAAATATCAAAATCAAATATTTATTTATTAGCTAAAAATAAAATAACTTACAACCAACAGCAGGTTCACATGTTTTTCTGTTCACAGAATCTAACTGTTAATTTATGTCCCAAAAAAGAATGGCATGTTTTACTATATTAGAAAGTTAGAAAGTCTTTATTGTGTATGTTGTATATAACTAGTATTTACCTTCAGTATTTTGTATCATAATACTATAATGTGGGTACCCATCACAATATTAAATGATACAAAATACTGAAGGTACACTAGTTATATACAACAGTGCACATCAGAAATAAAAATTAGAAACAGAAAACCCTTACGAGCTAGTGCCACCAGTGGCGGCCTCACCCCTAAAAGCGGTCTCTTCCAGGCAACCATTTGATGGATAGAATTTACTTCACAGGATGTATTTTTCTGACATTATGACTACAAAATCAAACTACGGAGACAATTAGTTCAATCTGTCCCCTCGCCGGCAACAGGGGGACAAACAGAACTTTTTTCCTGCTTATCCCCCGAGCAGGATAATACTCATATTACCCTATTTTCATTTGTTTATTTGCTCTAACAGCTGCTATAACATTGTAAAAAAGCTGAATAAAATAATATCTGATCTTTTAATATTTCACTATCCTATCAGTATATTTATCGGGTAGGTATTTTTCAGGTCGAATATTCGAAGTTTTCATTTGCATTTTTTTTAAGTAATAGGATTGTTTTTGAGCGATAATGATGTGGTCTACGGTCAGTTTTTTATTGGGTTCATTTTGGAGATTCTCCTGCCTATTTTTCTATCAGACTGCCAGAGTAGATATGTAAAATTGACACCACTTTATGGTTGATATTCCGAAAACCCATACAAAGCGCTTTGATTCCACTTTAATTTTTGAACTGCTAGTCTGTGGAATGCGCTGCCTGAATGGGTGTGCTTTGATAGTAACAATCTGGGTATCTTAGAATCACGTGTGAATCAGTTTCTTCTAGGCAAGCAAGCTCCATCACAGACTGCAATGTCGTTTAAAATCCATTCTTGTTTCATCTATAATCCTTGCTACATGCAAGTAATTATTCAGCTAGAGTTGTGAAACAAAAAAAAAACAATGGTGTCATTTACTTGGATTGTTGCACAGGTTCAAATCCTTTCAAACCGACACATTTTTTGACTAAACATTTAAATAGTAATCCTTAAGAGTGGAACACTTCAATATAAAATCACTATAAGTATATAGGGATTGCTTAATAAGGAAATGTTTGCAAGCATTTAATCCAAACTTCTGCAATTCACTTTCGTGTTGGCAAAGGTTAAATTCCCGACACCGGCCTCAACATTGAGATTATAGTTTAAAAAATCTGTAAATAATTATCACACGAAATTACCATTCCAGGTGGCACAGGGCTGTGGTCCGAACAGCACACGGCCTGCTATGCTGGTGTTTGCAGTGATGGTCAATCCAGACATATTGAAGGCCAATGGGAAGAATGCTGCCAGTGCTACTGTAAGTACATAATTATGCCCTAAGTAAATGGACTTGGATGATTACTACAGTTTGTAATCATATTAATGGGATATTAACCGTGAAAAACATACAGCAACGTGTAGACCACATTTAACATTATATAGTTAACATTAACAACCGTGATAATTTAAAAAAGTGTTTTGGACACAGACTTCACATTTTTTTGCTTTTGTAGATTCTATGGTTATGGATGGTCATTTTTGAGTCTATATCTACCAGGCTTAACAATTGCAATCTGGCTGACTTGTGTTTCGTTTCCCTACTATACCAATAAAGGGCTGCATGATACTATGAGTTTAAAAACTATGTCATGATGTAACTCATTGCTCTTAATGATAAGGCCACTAGTTTTTTGTCTTTTATACTTATTTAGTTTCTGTTGTGATAAATAAAGAGTTAGTTTATTCCTGTTGAACTTTATCACAAAACCTCACCACTTCATTTCATTACGAAAATGGTACCTAATGATGATGTTGACCTCATTCCAGGACCGAGAAGCTTTAGTGAGCCTTCTGTGCGACTTTGTAGAAGCCATGAATCCCGGGCTGGTGCTGACGCGGAGCCCCGTCATACTGAAGGACCGGGATCTGGCGGGGGAGCTGAAAGATGTGTGGCTGGCTGTCCAGACTAAGCGGGAGCGGGAGAAAGGAATGAACCAGGATGTTATGTATAAGGTAGGCTTCGGTTTTTCCTCTATGACTTGAACAAAGGGTAAATAGAGTCCTTAAAAGTAGGCAATGCACCACCAATGCAAAGTTTCTATGTCTTTTGCCACTTTCGCCATATTTTGCAAAGGATAGACTTGATAAAAAAGTGATGCAAGAAACCTTACCTTCAATTTAAAAGGACTTTTCAACATTACCCCTCATGAAGAGGTGCAGTAAAAAAAAATGTATCATCCACATTTCACATATACCAGAACCATCCCTAAAATGCAATATCATATATTTTTATACTTTCAAAATTGAGATCTATGTTACAACTGTAAGTTTGCAAAGTTTTATGCACATATCTTAAAAATTAAGTATAGAAATTTTAAGATTCTAAAAAAATCGGACAGGCGGACAGACAGAACGAACTTACAAGGGTTCCTTGTAAGTTCGTAAAATCATTCATTCCGACAAAATATAAGAACAGCAGATTTTTCTTTTCAAATATTGATAATTTGTATACACTAAAGTTATTGTTTTTATGTATTGAAGCCGGGCCCTTAAGAAGATGCTATCTGATTACCCCGGTATAATCATACCAAATTTCATTCAAAACCGCGCAGTTCCGCGCATCACTGTGAAATATTACAAAGAAAAATATATACTGTATAGTAGTTTTAGCGTAATGCGCGGTCAAGATACAGACAAGACAGTACAATTTATATATAAATCACTGATTTGGCTTCTGTATCGATAATAATGTTTTCTCTAATCGAAATTTTAACATATTGTTATGTACAGAGTTCAACCCGTCACAGTTTAATTATAAGCATAGAATTATAGATACAAATGACTACGTACACCAAAACATTTTGAATTGAACTGAGTTCTGATCGAAGTAATCAAAATATAAACATTACCATTGCAGGTGTATGATATCGACGGCATTGGCGGCGACGAACAAGAAGACGATAAGACTTACGCGAGAAACAAACAGAATGAAGGCTCTCCCAATAAAACAGACAAGAAACCTGTCAAATCTTCCAAACAAATACTTCTCAACGCCGGACAGAAGTCAGAATTCGACTCCGGCATGAACAACTGCCAACTTAACCAAAATAATCCGAACCGAGACAACAGAAGCGCTAACACCAACGCTGACACCACATACTGCACGCCTGTGTACGGACAAATTGTCTCAACAAGAGAAAATCACAATCAAATAAACGAGATCCAGCAAAAATTCGCCTCCAACGAAACTAAACCCTCCGGTTCATTCCAAAAGAACGTCCGAAGATTCAACCCGGTCAAAACTGAAGAGCAAGTGGTACAATGGGACGAGTTCTCCAAACGTGACATGTCCGCAATCAAGAACGAAGAAATGAAAAAGCAACGATGTTTCAAAACCGAGAAAACGAAGCAGCAAATGAATGGTAAGAACCATTATGACTTTTTTCCATATTTCGATAACAAAGCTGTAGAAGGTCGAGAGTCAGACGAGTTACCGGAGGCCGAGTTAAGAAACGAGGACACTTCTAATATAATTATAGACCCAATGCAGAAGTTAGTGCTGCATTCGACTGATAATAAACTATGTGATAATAAAGCGAGTCTCAGCTCAATAGGATCGTAAAGCTTTTTACAAGACGATATTTGTACCGCAGTTGACGTTTGAATGTTGTATTTGCTTACCATATATGGAATGTGTTAATCGGTAATGTAATAGCAATCTAGGTGGAGCAATATTTTATAATAATTTTATTTGTAATGACAGTAATCGGAAGTATTGGTAGATTTGTTACAAACTACACGCAACCACAAAAAAAACCCGTCAGAATGCTTTAGTTACCTACAGTTATCAAAACAATGAAACTGATAGCATTCTTAGTAACATTACAGTACAAGCTCTGCGCGCAAAAAAAAGTTTTGTGGATTGTAGTGGGATTTATAGTGCATAAAGGTATTTAAAATGCCTTTCGACGTTTCAGCTATGTTGCAATGGGCTTAGTCATGTTTTGCCCCAAAATTGTCCCAAATTTTGTACAGAGAAAGCTAAACTTTTTTAATGTATTTTGTAAATTACGTACCTTCGAATTATCAAATTATCGAGCTTGTATTGTATAATCATCTCCTACCATATTTTATATAAAAAAAAATTCGTTATGCTCGCCTGTTTTCCTTATTGCTTATAGTTTCTGCTATCCTACAACAATCAATTGGTAATAGCTTATATACCCAAAATAACGATTTACATCACAAACTAACAAAAATATATGAACAACGTGATTTCGTACGCACAGACAGACTCTCATTAAATTTTTTACCCCCTTACTTCGGCCCTTTCGCACTATCCGGTCTTAGCGGACCGCTACACCCCTTAAGGAATCTACTAGACAAATGTCAGCTTCGAAGGTCCAATACTAATTGATATTTTGTAATGAGTCCGTCAGTTAAGGAGTCAGTTTCGTGCATCGCGTCTGATCGCAGCCGCGCGCATCTGACGTATGTGTGTAACGCGCGCGGCGATACGACAAATCTTCGCACTGATAATTATCAATATAAAAAACCGACTTCATAAAAATGACAGAACTGGACCAAGAAATGGGACCACACGGGAAGCACCAGCTTTCAAATAAAAAAAGAAACATCAAAATCGGTTCACCCAGTCGAAAGTTCTGAGGTAACAAACATAAAAAAAAACCAGTTGAATTGAGAACCTCCTCTTTTTTGGAAGTCGGTTAAAAATGTACAGCGCCGCTTCTGAGGTCTGCGTCAGACACGCGGCTGCACCCGGCCTAGATGCACAGTTAACCTTTAGTATTCCGCTTTTATATAATTATATAGATAAATTTGTATTAGTCTAGCTTTTCAAGTATGAACGTTTATTGATCAAATTTACATAATATTATGATTAAAGCACCAGTGTTTCGACAATACAGCAAAAGGCCAATGTTATGTGTGTGCGAGTGCTTCTTAAAATGTTAATAATGCTGTCCATATTGTTGGAACAGGGGCCTTACGCCCAACTCTAAACGCGGGCCCGAATAGGTGCTGCTTGCAAAATCACGCGACCGCAAACCGTATCTCGGCGCGTTAAAGTTTGCGTTCGCGTGATTTTTCAAACTGCACCTATTTGGGCCCGCATTTAGAGTTGGGCGTAAAGCTCCAGAAAAGTTTTAGCATAAAGTTGATATTTGCGTGTGGTGTGTTTCTCTATAAAGCGATATTTTTTCATTGTTGCCAATTTTATGATAAATATTTTAATGTTTGATCATTAAGCTTGATTGATGATTGAATATTTGATGAATTCTGATCTACCAAGATATCTGTGAAATGGAAAAAAAACTACTTTTCTGAAGAGCCGTATTAAGTAATATAACAATCGTAAATTTTTAAGTATCTGGATTTTCGGGCATAAAACAAAGACAAATGAAGCCGTAATTGTCAAGAGGAATATGATATAAGTTATAGGTACAGCCGAGATAGTTTTTTTTTCTAAGTTTCGTTGACAGGCTATGTTTAATGAAATGCGAAAATTATCCAAAATATTTATTTATATATTTAAATATTTACATTTCATTTTTACATGCAATATGAAATTAATTACATTCAAATCAGCAATAATATAATTAACATTGCCTTAATTGGGACTACAATATTTTTAATTCAGATCCTCAATGATAGCATGATTGATTGCGAGAAAATTTGTCAATAGATAACGCCTTTTGATATGATCATTTAGAATTAGAAGGTACACCCCGTTCATTCACAGAAAATGTGTCAATAGATAACGCCTTTTGATATGATCATTTAGAATTAGAAGGTACACCCCGTTCATTCACAGAAAATGTGTCAATAGATAACGCCTTTTGATATGATCATTTAGAATTAGAAAGTGCCCGTTCATTCACAGAAATCTTAGTAGATGTAGCATAGTGTTTTTTTGTCAAAAAAGCATTTGCAAAAAAGACAGGCTTTATGGCCACGCCAAATTGAACAGTCTGTCTCAAATTAAAGTTTATATAATTGTATTTGGTATTTTTAAATTCTAAATTCATTGCTCATTGTAAAAAAAAACATTAAACATTTAAATGTTGACCAATTGTAAGTTATGACTGTTTCTGGACTTTAAACTTTAGCTTTGATCTCATAACTGTTTAATGTTCTTTTGAATACCTGTCTCCTTTGTTATGTAAAACACTGCCAGAAGACGCTTTACACTATCGCTGATAGTTCTAATGTAAGTTACAGGAATAACAACCTTAGCAAATATTAGGGCCAGTTTCCACCCAAGTGAAGAGGAAAGGTGTGGAGAGATTATTACGGAAACTAACGTAGGTTTTTGCTCATATTGTTTTTAATGTGTTTGTAAATACAATTACACTTTACTGACACAACAAAAATAAAATTACAAGAAATTAAGGCAGCTGGCAGTGGCTGGAAGTGAAAGCTGAAGATCTGACTGGGCCAACAATCCAACGCACCAAGCGTTGGATTATGATGATGGATGAAATTTATTGAAACAATTTATGTCAGTGCTATTCATGAAAGAAGTCCCACGGAAAACAGTGGAACTAAATTTCCATGTTGTAGTTGTCAGGCATTGTTACTGTGTTCGGACGTTAGTGAGGTTTGTATTAATTTTCCATCGTTAAAGCATCGTGTACGAACCTATAATTGTTAAAAGTGCTGCTCGAGAAATGGTACTGATAGTGATTGATACGCGATAACGGCGCCGCGCCTGAGGGACTTCTTTCATGAAAAGCACTCACAAGTTATAATAAAATTGATGTCTGAGTCGAGTCAATTTTAAGCAGGACATTGTTGAACATTTCTCCTCTCCACTTTAGTGAAAAACTGGCCTTATACCAATCTGTCACTGTGTGGCTAACCCACAGAAAAGAGAAGTAAATAGAACGGAAACGAGAAGGAAACTCTGTCGCCAGGTATTGTGACAGATATGTAATTGAACATTCTTAATTATGTCAACACGTCGAACTCCGCGTCACAGTACCCTTAGTACAAGATTTGATAGTTTTCGAAAACTTTTTTCGTTTTCGTTTTGATGCATACATTGCTGGGTTGAAAGCTATTCGAAACTATTTTTCGTATTTGAGTGAAGCAACCTATACTGCCGATTACTATCGATTTTAGTTCATCCGCGTTTCCGCTAGAGGCGCTTTACTAAAATGTATGGGACAATACGGAAACGAAAAAAGTTTTCGAAAACTGTCAAATCTTGTACTAAGGGCACAGTTGCTAACACAGTTTATATGGGTGCAAGTGGCTACAACAAATTTCTTACAAAAATGCCTTGACAGCCGTTCCAATTTAAACAAAAAAAAATTATCTGTGGGCTAGCCTAGCTATGTAACTTATTTCAACTAGGTATTTAATTTTGATCCTAATTGTGACTGGGTGTTCTCAATTTTTTTACTCGAATAATCTAGTTAATGATCCTAATTAATGTAGATTTTATATGGTTGATGATTAGCTATTAATAGTTTATATAAAATCCAGTCGAATATATTAGTGCTTACCAGGAGAATAGCACACTCCAAAAGGTTTCAATGATATGTACTCGTTTAAATAAAAGTGTAAAGGTTATTTCACACGCATAAATTATACATTTAACTAGGTGTCATATTCCCTGCTATGCAGACTTCCTCTCGTGCAATCTTCGGTTCTTTTTATAGTCATTTTGCTTTTCCATTTTATAGTTAGATACATAGTGGTGATCATATGTTATCCCCAGTTAGATCTCAACATGTAAAGAATTTTTTTTTATCGTTTCGTGTTACATATTTTGAAACACTGGGTTACGCACATACCCTGTACTAAGCAAAAAGGAGGTCATTGTACTCATCATTATGAATTACTTTTTCCTATGGGACTAACTGTGAAATCGCGAAAAAAACAGCTGTTTTTGTCGAGTGTCAATGACCGTTTTCTATGGAATAGGTGATGTTTTTTCAGGTTTGATAGTAAAAGTTGTTCACAATGGTCTCGTTTCGGCTTAGTGCGTGCTCCATCGTAGACCGCATCATCGCTTAACATCAGGTGAGTTGGCGGTCAAACGCAAGCCTATTTATACATAAAAAAAAATGTACAGGATATAACCGTAACCCTGTATTTATCATTTTAGTCTGTTTATTTTTTATTTGTCCATTTGTCTTGTTTAAATTGAAGCAGCCAACACGGGCCATGGACAAATTGTCTTTCAACTGTTTTTATCCGCGCGTAGACGCGACAGAGCTAGAATATGGATACGTTTTTCTAGCAGTTACAATAACTCTTTATTAAAAACCACGAAAACAAGGATAACATTATACATTGCAGTAATTATCTAGGGTTTTAACAGGTGGCCTTATCGCTTAAAGCGATCTCTTCCAGGCAACCGTGGAATAAAAACAGTGGAAAGACCATTTTGTACACGGCTCGTGCTAGGCCTGTATATTCGCAATTTCGTATACGTACATTTGCTTTATTAGCAAAGTATTCCTTCTTCCATATTTATAAGTTTTTATACTTTCCTACTCAAAACTTTTTTTTTTTTAATAGTGTTAATAATTTTGTGATTTTTTAAATGTGTTAACCAATGGCATTTATTTTATTGAGAGTGTACGTGTATATTTTTCGATGTGCTACATTTTACATTAATTTGTTTAAATTTGTATTCTTAAAGTATTCGTTTTTATCATTGCATAGTTTTAGATAGACGACTGCCATTATTAAAACTAATGTTGTTCATTGATAAATGCTTCATGACTTCAAAGCATGTTTATATTAGGATATTTAAACATACTTTGAAGCCATCAAACACATAAATGATGGTAGACTTCCAAGTATGATAATAGTATTATGAATTTTCCCTGATTAGAATAATTGGTAAACGCAGATAAATCAGTCAAGGCCTCATTTTATTACTTGCAGGACTTCCAAAGAGCATTATTTTTAATATATAGCACTTTGTCACTCTCTCAATAGTAGATAGAGAGAGAAATGACTCTACTTTCAATATGTATTTATTGCTGTTCTGAATTAGACTATATAGTGGACAAAGCTATAAATTAAACGCATTTTTTACCGACGGAGTCTAAAATACGAATTAGGCTTGCAGACGAACATGAACTCTATTTATTTCTATAATAGCAGTTACTTTCCTTTAAAAGTTCGTTTCCCTGTATGCTAATAAAATTACGCTACAATCAATGTTCCTTTGCATATTTAGTTTTAATTCTATTGTAAAAATATATTTTTCTGTTTTATGATTAGTTTTAGTTTGTATTCGTATATCGTTTACTTATTATTTTTGTTTTTTTTTCTTCATAAAAGCAGAGATAGATATACAGATTCATAGATGATACAGATTTTCAATTCTTATCAGAGAACTTGTTTGCGTGTTTTGTAGGTACTACCAAATAAACTGAAGATCTTTTTAGAAATGCTATATTTTAAATTAAAAGCGTTGTACTGGTATTTTTATTATGAACACTATCTTTATTGCCACCTACCATGGTACCGAAACTATTAGAATGAATCAGATCTCTTGTTTACAGTATTTAAATTACATGTCATTTACAAAACTGGTTTCCCTTCTTTTATTTATTAACTTACCTGCAAACTATTTAAAAATGATAGTAGGACAATCACATATATATATATATAGTTCAGCAGGGCTAGCACGGGCCGTGGACAAATTATCTTTCCACGGTTTTTATCCGCACGATGACGCGACAAAGCTACAATATGGATACGTTTGTCTCTTTCTCGCTGGATAAAAACGGTGCAGACAATATGTCCACTGCCCGTGCTAGGGATGCTGTGAGGACAATAAAATTAACAATCCAAAGAAATCCTACTGTACGAGTACCTATTCTGTGGTATGAGGAAGTACTGTTATTAAATGAATACCTACTAATGTGTAAGAACCTTGTTGACAGCTTCTTTTATTCAGGATAACTGCAGAGGATTTTTTTCCGCAGCCGCAGTGTAATCAATAAAACAACAATTTAACATGATCATTTTAATAAAAAAAAAAAAAAAAAACAATTTTTATAACAATTGCATTTAGATAAAAACTAACATCAAATCACATTTTGTAAAAAGAGGTACTGGGCTAAAGCCAAAAAGGTCTTATAAGATTAAGCAAATAGTTTCATGGTAAGGCACAAATTGATTTAAAACTTCCTGTTTTTGGAAATATTTCCAAAAAGATGTATTTGATTGCGACCGACTTAAGTGTAGATTTTGTTACGATGTCTAAATGTAGCGACTAATACAAGTGGCTCACTCGCTCATCTACAAATAAGTTAGTCGGAAAAATGTGTATGACTTGCAAACGTGCAAATCAGTGCAGTCGTGAAATTGGCTTGCTATTCTGATATCTGGTAGTTTTCTTGGGCAATAGTTTAGGTTCGATATGAGGTATGGTGCCCCCATCTGCTAAAATAGTTTTATGGAGCATGCCGTTAAGTTCGTCGTCATGACGAATTGCAAGCAGTAAGTGACGCGGTGATATCCTAGAAGTAAAATTATTAAGTTAATTCTAGCGAAATAGTTAAGTATTCGCAAGTTAATACATACCTATATGTAATGTGTACTCAATGGGTTAATTAATATCTTTTTATATAGTTACCTGTACGTACCTACTAGTTACGTCCTGTCGCCTTAGTACGAACACTTGCGAAAAAGTTATCGTTTACGTAACGATAACTTTTTCGCAAGTTCTTGTATATACTAACCCCACTGATATTTTTTAAGCTATTGCATAGCTTCTATCGCGGGCCTTGAGCGTGGAGACCGAATCCAGAAATTCCGTAACGAAAATAACCTGACACCCCCCCCCCACTCTGACCTCTCACCGCTAGATGGCGTTGTAAAATATGTTGATATAAAAGAACGACATACATAGAGTTGTAAAACCCACATAATTTTATTTGTTTATAATTGCATAAGTTGATAAAAAATGCTATGCAATAGCTTTACCGCGGCAGTCCCCGAGTGGCACACGTCTTTTTTTATCAATATCAGTTCATTCGCTCAATCTTTTACTAAATAAACCAGTCTAATAAATAAGGCTGTCAGGTTGTCGGCAGAGAACTAGTACCTACCTATAGATAGATATAACAGAAATTTTAGAACTATATAGGGCCACGCATATACCCTGTACTAAGCCGAAAGGAGGTCATTGTACTCATCATTATGAACAACTTATACTATGGGACTACCTGAAATCGCGAATTACCGTCTTCTATGGAACATCTCATTGTTTTCGCGATTTCAGAGTTGGTCCCATAGTACCTAAAAGTTGAGTGATGAGTACAATTACCTTTCGGCTTAGTACAGGGTATATGTGTAACCCTGGGGACTTACGCCTACCTGTTTTAAACAATTCAGTGATTACGAAAAGTTGCGCGACCGCAAACCGTATCTTGGCGCGTAAAGGTTCGCGTTCACGTGATTTTGCAAACTGCACCTATTCGGGCCCACGTTTAGAGTTGCGCGTATGGCCCCTTTATTCAAGTACCTACCCTGACTTAAGTTACGTTATTTTGCACTACTGCGTATAATTGACATGATTAGATTAAAGTAGCAAGTGAAATAAATAAAACAGCCTTATGTAGTAGGTAAGTACATAAGTATATACTATTAAGTACCAACCTGATATTTTTGTTGTCTCTCGCAGCTTGGGCAGCCAATTCCAATATTTCTGCTACTAAGTATTCCAGTACGGCTGCCAAGTACACGGCAGCACCAGGACCTATACGAGGAGCGAAGTTTCCCTTTTTAAGGGCCTTATGAATCCTTCCCACTGGCATTTTGAGACCTGCTCGAACACTTTTAGAAAATCTTTTTGATCTCAATGACTTCGGGCTTCTTAATTTGGATGAAGAACCAGGCACATTACCTTTTTCTGCGTCTATAAGTCTATCTGGATTTTGTTCTAACGTGAAATAAGATACAAGTTAAAATTAAAAACCTTTGAGAATAGATTTTCAGAACAGATTTTCTTAAATCATATAATACTCTCGATCAAGTCACCTTTTGAACAAACAAAAAAGTTACTTAAACCAAATTTGGCTGAGCCATTTGGGAGCTACGTAACTTAGATTAGAGCAACCCTCTGAATAATTCTGACATATAGTAAATTATGAAGAATTAATTAATAGTTATTCCCTAATAGGAATATTATTACTATATTTACCTTCTTGTATATTATCAATCTTAGTCTTCGACATTTTTGGTTTCCTAAGACTAGGGAAAAATAGTGAGAAAAACATGAAAGAATATTAAAAATTACATTAAATTTATAGTTACACTAGTTAAATACTCTAACACAATACAAATTGTTGAATAAACTTTGGTTTAATTTGTCTGCAAAAATTTTGAACATACCATGAGACTTGTACAGAAAACAGCAGAAAATTCAGGTAGACGAGAAAACAAAAATAAGAAAATTTTATTTTCTTTTCTACATGTCAAAAACGGCGGGCATAATTCTATCCAGCATCTTTTGTAATTTTTCTGGGGCTAAGGCACAGGGGTTTTCTGAGGCAATGGCATGGTCGTAATCATAGACCTAAATTATCTATAGAAGAAAATAATAAATATTTTCTTGTATGTTGTAATAATGGTGGTTAGTATACGAAACGTATAGTAAAGTTTCTAACTTGGCAGAGGCAGTATGGTCCTAATGGCTTAAATATGTCCAGTAATGAGTGAAATAAAAAAATCTGTCGCCGTGTGAGTATAACTTTCGGCCATTGTTACATTGATAAGCCGTTTGCTTTTTCGATTGCCCTTCATTTGGCATTCAGCGCCTTGTGATAAAGGAATGGGCTCCTTGAGTTGGTCCCGCGCTGCAATATGGAATTGCTTATAACGCCCCTAACGTTTTGTCTTTTTTTTTTAGTTAGTATTGTAGTGTAGAGGAGATTTAATTTAAGTAATATGTAATAATATTGTTGAAATGCTGTAGATATTATGACATAAATAATTGTAATAATTAACACTGTATAAATAAAACATGAAGAAGCGTTATGGCTTAATAGCTTTAGCCTGCCAGGTAGGCGAAAAAAAAACTTTGACTTTTTTATTTGGTCTGTGTCTATCTGTCAGACGTTACGGCAGGCTCTGACTGAGGTTATGTTTGTTTAGGTTAATGTGTAGTTTGTTTTTATTATAAATTTTATAATGCGTGGAAGAGATAATAGATGGTCCCGAGGTAACAGGGACGGTAACAGACGAGGCGGATTCAATAGAGGAGGTTTTGGGCGTGGCGGGTCTCGAGGCGGCCAAAGAGGACGTGGTTTTGGCGGCAACCGTGATGGAAACCGGTTTAATTCTAATAACCAGTGGCAAAACAGACATAAGAATGAGTCGCCGGGGCTGAGGCTTTCAGAGGATCAGATTGGCGTGACTCAATACATGAGTGAGCATGAAGGTTTCAATGGAATCATCAAGTCAAGGTACCTAACAAATCGAATAGGTATAACTTAACTGCAGTCGTAGACTTTATTTTCTGCACGCTTATTTGACAGGTACATAAAGGCTATAAGTTACAATGCTTAACATGAATTTAATGAGATTAATGTAGCTTATGAAGTTGAAATAATCACATGACATGTAATATAACGATACAGTTAGGGAATCTACAGTCAACATCAGTGTAATGTAAGTATAAGCATTTTTAGAGTTTTTTAAGTAACACTGTATCGTTATGTATAGTGTCCACTGTTCACTTGTGTGAAGCCTTATGCCGCGGCTTTTCCACAGTAACTCACCTGCTTCATATATTATTTTTAAAAAAACAAGAAATGTAAGGTTTTACAGCACCTCCACTGGATTTCTCTAAGAGTGTACTTCACTAAGTCACTAACTAGAACTCAGTCTGCAATTAAACCTCACAGTCACTGTTTATAAACCTGTTGCAAACTTAATGGACCAGTTGTCATGTTGATGATATAATTTTATTCTCCTACTATCCAGGACATCTGCTTCTACTTATTTATATTATAATACAGCTTAATCTGAAGGCTATAGATGAGAAATCTAAATTTTGTCCTCGTCTTATAGAATGGAATGAAAAAGAAACAAATGCTATAATAGTAACTTTTAATCTCGCAATTTAAACATAATGTTTTAAAATTAAAATTGGTACATTTAGCTCGATGTTTCAAAATAATAAAAATATTTAGTCTATATAATAAAAAAAAGCAATTAGTTCCGATAAACATTTTAAAATAAAAGGCTGCAATGTTACAGGTACTCCGACTTCCAAGTCTCGGAGATCAACTTGCGAGGCGAATTAGCCCAGTTCACTAACCGCTCTCCGCCAGAACAGCCAGCTGAAGGACAGGTGGAGGAGGATGAGGAGCTTCTGTTTACTAAGTATAACGTAGACATATTGCCTTTGGACATGTGGGACAAGATCAATAAGGTCGCTGACGGCTCTGCCACTGAGCCTGTTGAGGTAAGAATACATCCGCTTTTTAGTCAGTATTAATGTTCTAGAAGATTTTTTTGGTGCCAATGTGAAGATAGCATCTTGGCTCGTTGTATTATTTGTAGTGATGCAACGGATATCTGCTATCTGGCCTAAATTTACTATCCGTCCGGCTACTTGATAATAAGGCAGTATTCGGATACAGTTTGGTTCGGTTGGATACAGGGCAAAAAAACTGAGCATGGTCGTCAGTTAGCCACATGTTGTCTGACAAATGACAAATTTAGAATGCAATGTTATAGGCGGTTCAAGATTTTGGAGCCCTACAGGAAAGTGAAGATCTATAGTGCATTTACCTGGGTCACTGCACAAGTTCAAATCATGCTGGTCATCAAATTTTTAAATTGTCTATTAATTTTAAATCTCAATGTGACAGTAAAGTTAAACAACAAATCACACTAATATTATAAATCCGAAAGTAACTCTGTCTGTTAGCTACATAATCACGGCTAAACGGCTTAACCGATCTCGATAAAATTCTGCAAGGCAATGGTATGTATCATGAGGACGGATGTTGGCTATTTTTTTCTTGAAGAAATCGCGGATGTAGTCACGGGTACAGCTAGTAATAAATAATGGCTAAGTGCCTGCCTGGCTAAATGTAAATTTCTGTTCACTAAAGTGAATCAATGTCGGGTGCGGTTGAATGAGCGCGTGGGCGTGATGTGGTCTTTTTCCAGTACTTTTTGTATTTTGTGGTGGTACATAACCTTTAGTGCGCGAGCCCGACTCGCATTTGGCCGGTTTATTTAACTTTTTAATCGTCAATTTACAGATAGATGTGACCACGTCAACGAAAGAAGAACGAACCAAGGTACATGAAGCTGTGAAGAAAGCGTTTGGAGATATTATTGTCGGCAGCACAGTCAACTCTGATGATAGAAAACTAGTGCGCTTTGAAAAGTTTAAAAAAGGAGGTAAAATACACACACTCAACTAAAAGACTTACTCAGAAATTACTTATTGATTAAATAACTGGCCAAGAGCGTGTTGAGACATGCATATGGTAGGTTTCGTAACCAAAGCCACATAATTGTAGTCACTAATATATGCTGTGATACCTTGCTTCTCGCCAAATTTCATGATTCTAGGTCTACGGGAGGTATCCTATAGATTTTCATTTCCTAGCGAGTGTCAAAATATGCGGCAAAAACATCGTATCTTGCGATTACGTAGACTTAGAAGTATGATTTTTTCACAGCTCTAAGGGATTGCAGACTTGAATATTTGCTATTAATTTCAACTTGATACTTTCACGCGTTTTTGAGAAAAAGAGTCTTGACAGATAGACAGATGGACAACAAAGTAATCCCATAAGGGTTCCTTTTTTCCTTTCGAGGTATGTTGTCATAATTCAGAAATTGGTGGTTTTAGTAACTTTCATTTTTAAAGCCTTATTCAACAATAAATAAATTATAAAAAACAATACGGTTTGTCAGAACAACAGAGGTCCATGAATATCTCGACATGGCTATGGTAGAGAAAGAAATAGTTACTCATGGGGCAAATTACAAATTGAGACTAGAAAAACACCCGAATCAGCTTGCGGGTCAACTAACTATCCCTGAAACCATACGTCGGCTCAAAAAGAGGCGGGACATCTTCGACCAGGATAGTCAGACAAACTGACTGTGCAAAAGAAAGGGCTGGTTTCAATGGGAGCAGCGCCCTCCACGTTAGGAACCCTACACCTCATCTGCTTATAGTCAAAAGACTGATCGCATGATAAGAATAAAAAAAAAAAAACAATACGCCAAATAAGCGGGTGCAGCGAAAAAAAAGTTTCCTTGCCATTCCATTCCACATGTATCAGAGCCACCCCTAAAATGCAAAATTATTATTCTTTTATACTTTTAAAAATTAGCTCTTTACCAAAACTGTAATATTGCAAAGTTTCATGCACTTAATAACTGTAGAAGTTATTATAGGTCCATAGAACATAATCCACCAAGAATATTAGGAATGCTTGGATTACTACATTTTGGTTTCTCAATTTAAAAAATACTTAGCTACTGTAGTTTCACTATTAGTATTAGATGTGGTGAGAATCACATCTAAGCTGGTAACACTATCAGCTGATTGCAGTACGTATTGACAACCGAGTGAAGTGGACATGGCCGGGAGAGTTCGTGCACTTCTTAGTACACAAGGAAAACTGTGACACGATGGACGCAGCCGTCAAGATAACTGAGAGGCTGAGGAGTCAGTGAGTATCTTCATTTCTTATTTATCTTCAGTAAAAATCAGGATATAGTCCTCTCCTAAGGTGTGGTGCTTAACCATGTCAATTTCTATTGATTAATAGGCTCGCGTTTGATGCTACTTCGCTTGATGTTAAGAGATGATGTGGCTAATATGCATATCTAGTAGTAAACGATTCACTCACTACTTGTAGTTTTTGATTTGTAAACATCGGGATTTGTCCGTGTCAGTTATCGGTGTTGAAACATCCAGATTGTAAACATCGGGGAACAACCATACAAACTGCTATTCCAGTCAAGTTCACCAGAATATCAACCAGAGAACAGCATGCATAATGTGATTTTGACACCTGTGTTGTTGATGCTTTGCTAGCCCGGAGAGGTATACCCTTTTTAAAAGACGCTTTATGTGTCCTACTCTTAAAATAAAGTTAATTCTCAAAAGTAAAGTTGTCGATTAAATTAATTTCTCCATTCCAGTATAAGACCATCGATGGTGGGATATGCAGGAACAAAAGACCGTCGTGCCAAGACCACGCAATGGTTCAGCCTTCGTAAAACGGACCCGAGGAAAATAGCGAATGCCTGTAGAGACATGAGGGAGCTCCACGTGGGGAACTATAGCTTCCACGACCACCACTTGAAGCTCGGCATGTTGACAGGAAACAAGTGAGTCACACTTCTCTTACTGACGTTGTGTCACATGCAGGGGGTGTGGTGTACCAGCTAACCTAACACAATTACAGCTTTAGAAATAAGTTTATTCAGTAAACATTTTAGTACATAACAGTTTCAAGCGATCAGGAATTCCTTTTAGGCAAAAAAAATGCCTGTATTAAGAGTCCTTGCTCTTCCTTAATGTAGGTGTGCGTGTGTGTGAGAGTGTATTTTGTGAGGGTGTGATTGTGTGATTACGAGTGTATGAAAGGGTGTACGTACATGTTCATCATTCACAATATGAGTCAACTGGAGCATATGAATGTGAAAGAGACAATTGAATTAGAATAATAGATGAGTGTAAAAGAAATAGTATTTAATAAGTTACTTTTAAGGTTTTAGAGGTTAGAACAGAGACGTAGGCGATGGAGGATGTGTTTATCATAATAAATATCCAGTGTTTTTTTCCAAATTCCGCATAAGTGACCCAAAAATGTTACCCTGGATTAAAACTGGTTACATTTTATTTCCAAAAAATTGGTGTGGGTAGTACGGTACATGACCTAAATTTTTTGCATGAAAATGTTTCTTGTGGAAAGCTGGCACAACTTTTCACTCGACAATATTTTTTCTGCTTAGCAATAGTCTGTGTGTTTTGGTCTGTGTGTTTTCAAATCGAGTCGTAATTTCATAGTTTAGGTATTTTTGTAAGAAATCCTTTGTAAACACAAGTGCAAACAAAATATCTTATTATAACTACTTTGGAAGGAATGTAACATATTATTCAAAAGGTTATGAAATCCATTTTTGTAAATGTTCAAATATTCCGCAGCCAAAATTTCTATATTAGAAAATCCATATGTTTTCCAGATTCCGCATAGCGCTCCGCAACGTGACCGCGGACGGCAGCGTGGTGGAGGCGGCGTGCTCGCGGCTTCGGGACCACGGGTTCATCAACTACTATGGACTGCAGCGGTTCGGGACCAGGGTCGAGGTGCCCACGTTCCATGTCGGGATGAAACTGTTGAAGGGCAACTTTCAGGAGGTAACATACACAATTTTTACTCTATATATGAGTGGTTGAACCACTAAAACCTTTGAATAACCTTATATGATATTAGTGTGATATAATTATAGTGTGATAACATTCCAGGCTATAGACAGCATACTATCCGAGCGAGAAGGGCCGCTACAAGAGACGCTAGCGCTGTACAAGGCGCACGGTCCCGGGGCCGCTGTCTCAGCACTTCCCAGATATGCCCACACCTACCTAGAAGCTAAACTGCTACAAGCGTTGGCGGACAAACCTAATGATCTGTATTATGCATTGGATAAGGTAAGGTGTTTATGTTACTATTTCAGTATTAGCTTTCTTTTTGACCGACTTTCAAAAAAGGAGGATGGATCTATGTTTCACTGTATTTAAAAAATAAATAATATTCAACGATATCTCTGATAAATGTTGACCGATAAAAAAAAATTGTTCTGTATGGTATACTTTCAATTTGGTCCCATTGTCACCAAGTCAGGATCTGATGATGGGATCCTAGGGAAACTGAGGGCAATGCTCAAATTTTCTAGGCATTTATTTCGTTTATATACATAATATATTTTTGAAGTCAGTTTTTAATGTGATCCACTTGTTGCTTCAGTTTTTTGTTATTTGTGTTTTTTTTTAAATCATCTTAGGTATATCAGCTGTAACCAGCTGGTAGCCGAGATAGGTCTGCGGGCTCAGGCCGATCAAGGATGAAGTGAACAAACGACATCAAAAGAACTGTTGGATGCGACTGGCAAGAGACTTGGGAGAGTGGCTTAAAGGGAGGCCTATACCCAAGTATTCAGTTCTGACCCAAGTGCCCTGTATTAAATTCTAACAGTTGCTGTTGCAACTCTGAATAAAACATTTGCACTTGGGACTTCTAATCGGCCGTCCCAAATAAGCTCTCTTCCATCCACACAAAAAAATTAAACCTACCGCAGCTGGTGAGGCCAAAAAGTCCGTACTAGTTTGATCTCGGTTGGTGATTTAGCCGTTTGATTTAATCGATTATATTAAATGTTGGTTAGGAAGTTGAATAGGGATATATAAAACTCGTTTATCCGTTTATTATATAGAAATAATAAGTTTGAGGGATGTAAATAATATGTGATGTAATGCTGATCGCCATAACCGGATACACTCATTACGGATTTAATCGGTCATATTTACTAATCTATCCGAAACTAGCTGCACCCTGCGGTTTCACCCGTGTTATACCTCCTTTGACGTGGATGACAATTTTTGTTGTCAATATATAAACTGCAATTCTTGCTGTTCCATGCGAAATGTATGCGCAATTAATTTTCTTCATAATTGTTTGTAGGAATTTTCCGATTTTTAATAATTATTCTGCTATTCGAGGCGGAGAGAAATCCAACGAATCAAAGATCATGAAAATCGGTCCAGCCGTTCTTGAGTTATAAATGGTGCAACTAACCCGACTTTGTTTTACATAATACTAGCCGCCCGCCCCGGCTTCGCACGGGTGTAAGCTCGGCCTTGAGCCTCGCTACAAAATAGTATCCTATTCCCGTCTCCTGGTTCTAAGCTACCTCCCCAACTATTTTCAGCCAAATCGGTTCAGCCGTTCTTGAGTTATAAATAATGTAACTAACACGACTTTCTTTTATATATATAGATATACATTTGAATCAGCGGTCATTATAACCAGACTGGTGTATTCCAGATCCCGCGCAACACTCGACTATTGTACCTGCACTCGTATCAGTCCCTGATCTGGAACCGCTGCGTGTCGGAGCGGATACGCAGGCTCGGACTGGCGCCGGCGCAGGGGGACCTGGTGCCCATGCAGCCGGGACAGATCACTGGTCAGTACTGGCCTCAACGACATCATATTGTCAGCCCCGTTAGCTCAGTTGATAGTACCTGCCTTCTGCGCTTGGGGGCGTGGGTTCATTTCCCACCTAAGACAAACATTTGTGTTTGTTCTATGTCTGGGTGTTAATATCTATTTAAGCATGTATAAAAAAATATATATGTATGTATATCAGTCTCTGGCAGCAATATTACAACCTTTGCTTAGTTTGGGGTCAGATGACCATGAGTGCAATAATGACCCAGATATTTACATAATTATCTGTTTCGTACGGGATAACATTGCATTTTATGTACACTACATTTTATAGCATGGCCTATATGTGCTCCACAGTTTCAGTCGTGGGCCTGTGCAAACATTTCTGAAGTGCTACAGAAATGAGTGACTCTATTTTCTATTTGGTTTTTGCATTTATAATATTTATTTTCAGAGGAAACAGACGATGAAGAATCCGATAGCGAAGAATCGCCAGCAAAAGTTGACAAAACTACAGAAACTCCCGAAAAACCCTTTCCTACTGCAACAAATACAACCAGTGAGAACCTTGATAAGAAAACACAGAAAAAAAGTCAGGAAAAGGAAAAGGTCCCTGTTAAAGTCTTAACACAAGAAGATATAGATAACAAGAGTTACACGATATACGACATTATAATGCCGCTGCCAGGGTATTTTATTGAATACCCGCCCAATATGAAAGATTATTATGAAACTCTGCTGACTGACGATGGCTTGACGCTGGAATTGAAGCATAAAAACAAGTAAGTTGTAACAAGAAGTAATATTACATACTTATCTGTTAATTAGACAAATTATGGAACGAAAAGTTTTCTTCCGATTGCTGTAAAAATAATTCAGAAAATACGATGTTGGCGAGGAGACGAGCGAAGTCGCTCGCCTGATGGCTCTTCACGCTTGCCCATAACAGCTCAACGACACTCAGAATTTTGAACTTCAACAGTTCAAAACCCTGGATGGCAATGCACTGCGCTCGTCACCCCGAGATATAATATGTCAAATCTCTGTGTGCCCTGTAATTTCGTTGGAAACATTGCCCTTCAATCCGGAACACAGTAGTGTTTGCACACTACTGCTTGGCGGTTGAATAACTGGCAAAAGATGTGGTACTTCCCCAGGTGGACCCCTGCAAACGAGTCCTATCACTACAAAAATCTAATTTTATGAATATAGTTGGTCTATTGTAACCCTGGATGTACTCACACGCTGAGATAGCAGGAGACCACAGTAGATATATGTAAGTTAAAGCAGTAGGTTGACTTTAAACAAACGTCCGAATCGAGTGACGTATCAAACGAGCGCCCCTTCCCCCGCCCGCTACGATACTTCACGATACACTCTGAGATATAGTCGACCTTGTAATATGTTGCGTGTGTGTATCACGTCACAGTTTTTAGCTAATCTGCGTTTTTTTATAACCTATGCAATATGTTGTAGCTGGAATCAGGACTGCAAAGCTGCTTCATTGAATTCTCGACCGACATTTTTATTTCCTTATCTTTTAGTATGTCAGTTATGTTTTATTAGACGAGGGCGCCAATTTAGCTTACCTGTCGCCTTAATAATTGTAACTGTTGTCCGCTTGCGTATAAGTAACAGTAATATAACTGTCCAGGAGTTACTGCATGTCGGGAGCGTACCGGCACGTGGCCGTCCGACCGACCGACGTCAGCTGGCAGTGTGTGCAGTACTCCGACCCCTACACCGACCTCATACTGAGCGACCTGGACCTCATGCAGGGGAACAAACTCACCGGGATACTGGACGGTCAGTTCACTACAATACAGCTTTATTCACGTATACTGTTACCTAACACTGTAGGACACCTCGCGGTCAGGTGGACTGACGAACTGACAATATCAGGCAATAAAGTCATTCCATCATAAACTAAGTCGATGCCATCTCTCAATCATCGTGAGGAAACTGGCATGTCCAAGAACCACAAAAGTTCAAATACATGACATTCACCAACATGCACTGGGCCAGCATGGTGGATAAGGGTCTATCCTCTCTGAGAGGTCTGAGTCTCAGCAGTGGGCCACATGATAGGGTGAAATGATGAATAAAGTAATTTATTACCACAGATATTTATCAAAATATATAATGCGAGTTCACCTTAGTTTGCATGTCTTTTATCTGTCTTAAGTTGCAACAGACAGACAGTCCTTTATACTTAGTACAGAGTATATGCGTAACCGTGTGTAAAAACTCATCGAACGCAGTCGACCGTGTGAATGGAGTATTTATATCTGTGTGTCTGTTCTGTCGTAGCTCCCAAACGGCTGAACCAATTTTTATTTAGTTTTTTGTTTGAAAGGTGACTTGATCGTGAGTGTTCTTAGCAATGATTCATGTAAATAAATTTAACCGTTTGAAGTTTATCAGTTCTCTTATTCATCATCATCAGCCTGAAGACGTCCACTGCTGAACATAGGCCTCCCCCTTTAACCTCCACACTGAACGACATCCTGCCATCTGCATCCACTGGATGCCCGCGACTCCCACGATGTCGGTCCATCTAGTGGGAGGCCTACATACGCTGTGTCTTCCGGTTCGTGGTCTCCACTCAAGAACCTCTTTTATTGGGAGTTTATAAACATTTTCAACGTATGGTTGTTTAATTCTAGAAGGAGCATTCAAAGCCCTCTTGCTGACCCTCTCGCTGCCTCCCTCGTGCTACGCCACGATGGCGCTCCGAGAGCTGCTCCGTGCTGACACATCCTGCCATACGCAGGCACTGCTCAACAACTACCACAAGCGGAAGTCCAGCCCCGACCCTGACGGGACCGGGGACGGGGACGGGGACGGACAGGGGAAGAAACCCAGGGAGACTGAATAAGAGAATTAAATATTTGTCTTATGTTTTATTGTTTTTTATTTCTGTACCGCGGTGCTTCGACTGTTTTAAAGCACTTGAATGTTTCACACCGTGGTGTGAACCAAATGCGGTGTGAACGCTCCCTTACCCAACTTTGAGCTTAGCATCACTTGGCAATATAATAATAAGCTACAGTGAGACATAAAAGAGTAAACTTCTTTAGGCGCGTTGAGCACATGGAACTCGCGTCATCGTCACGCTGTACCGTGTATTTTAAAACAGCGCCATCTCTTGTAGAATAGGTGAATTACTACTTAAGTTTTCACTACTGACGTGCAGTCCTATGACTGATTTTTTTATGCCATAGGTGGCAAACAAGCAGGCGGGCAGCATGATGGTAAGCGATCATCGAGTAAAAACAAAACTAACATTTTGATTTTTCAATCCTCAGTAATCGGATTGAATATATTCCATTGATAGCATGGTTACAAATTTTTCAATAGTCAGTGGTTGAAATATCTTCGGAGTAAAAGCTGCGTAAATTTATTGATTTGTTAAGTATCTACTATTGACCGTTTCACTGCGGATTAAAAAAATCAGCCCTTATCCAGTTACTTTCACATTATCAGGAACATGCCGCCTAGTCATAAAATTTTATTTGGTACCTACTATTGTTATGTTGCAGGTATCCATAGTAGACGGTGATCGCTTACCGTCAGGCAGCCCGTTAGCTTGTTTGCTAAGCATTGTGTGAAAATTTGGTGCTGCAAAATGTACATCTTGCAAATAACTTATAGAAAACCTATAAAGATAGGTACTTGTCTACTGTGACCATACGGACACCTACAGTGTTCGAAACGTAGGAATTACAATAATGTTAAATATATACAAGCAATAAAATCCGCTAAAACTGTTAATTTCAATGTTTTTTAATCGCGAAAACTTAAGATAACAACATTAATATACCTGTAGATGGTTTCTACAATGACATAGAGAGTTCTGTGACTAGATTTGTCTCTGATGTTTCTACACGCTCATTTACTTCAGTTACAAAAAGAATATGATTAGATCAGATGAGAACAGTAGACGTACGTATCCTTTTCAATTTTAAAGTAAGTACCTATATATTCTTATATGGCTACCATATACAGACGACGCACTTTTAGTTCACTGGAATCTTTCGATCTCGCAGATTGTTGATCTGTCGTAAGGAATATAGGTAACTAGCTGCGCCCCGCGGTTTCACCCGCGTGGTGATGAAAATCGGCGATGATGATGAAAAGTAGCCTATGTGTTAATCCAGGACATAAGCAATGTATATTCCAAATTTCGTCCAAATCCATCCAGCCGTTTCTGCGTGATTGAGTAACAAACATCCATATAAAATTTCACATATATGACACTAGCTGTACACGCGACTTCGTCAGCGATTTCATCAGAAAAAAATAGCCTATGTCCGTCCTCATGATACATACTATAACCTCGCAAAATTTTATCGAGTTCGGTTAAGCCGTTTAGCCGTGATTATGTAGCAAACAGACAGAGTTACATTCGCATTTGTAATATTAGTGTGATTATGTAGCTATAGGTACCTAATCTAGCGAGAGGTGTGTGTCACTGTCGTAAGAGGAACATAGGTAGTCTCTAGCGAGAGGTCTGTCGTCTGCGGTGTTATAAAGCTAAGAGACATTCCAGGCGGGTAGCCGTCTCCGGCGGCCCTCGGTCGCGTGTTGGCCGTGTGCGGCGACATGCGCTCTCAGCTCGCCGGGCGTCGGAAACGAGCGCGGACACCACACGCATTTGTGCGGCTTGTTCTACAATTTAAAAGGAACACTATGGATAGGTACATTTCGGTTATTTTGCATTGAATCTGCATGACCTAATTGTCTTGCCCATTTGTAATCGGACAGGCACGATATGGCGACAGCTTCATGGTTCATATTTCCAAAACTCGTATGAAGCGATTTGGTTCCAATTAATTGTGTGAACCGCTAGGCTGGCATGCGCTCCCTAAATGGGACCTCCGATAGTTACGATACTTATAGGTAATATGGGTAACTTCAAGTCGCGAGTGAATCGGTTTCTTCTATAGGCAAGTGTCTATCACAGAGATCATCATCGCTTAACATCAGGCTGAGGTGGCGGTCAAGCGCAAGTACTGATACGGACTTGCATACAAACGTTAGTAAGATGTTAACAGACCAATTTTAAGCATAGACTGATTTTCTGTAGAGAAAATAGTTACTGATCAAATACTCTACACTAAACTTTATTCTTCATAATATCATAGTTTATGTACCTCCACTAGTGTTACAGCTAGCAGTCTCATCAGTCATATCGTTTGAGAGCTTTCGGAAGCGGGTCGCACCGCACTACCAACTTTTCTTCTGTCTCGTGCGTTTGCATCATAAGTAGGTAGGTACCTACAGCTCTACGCGTTTGTAGTCTACTTTAGTTGAACAGTGGACTAAGAAAGGCTTATTACATAATAGTACATAATTATAATGGTAATCATCCTTTTTGGAGGCAAATATAGGTTGCGGTAAAGGCGCAGTACCTACCTACCTACTGTCCTACTCTGGGTAGGTAGGTACGGTACGTACCAAAATTGAAAATCTGTCATCAAGCGCCTATAGTGGTTTGCGGGAGCAATCCTGTGGTGCTCTTAGAGTTCATATTCCGCGATATGCGTGTTACCACCTTCGACCATGTTGTCAAATCGCTATTACCTAGGTATATATTTTACACGTTACCTTTGTGTGCGTCATGCGATGGTAGTAGAGATTCGAGCTGGCCGTGAAACATTTCCCGCATTCCGGACATTTGTGAGGCTTCTCTCCTGAAATCAGAATAGGTACATTATTATTATTATCATCATCAATTAAATACTTATCCATCTTGTATCTGGGATGTTAACTACACATACATAGCTTGACCGGACATAACGTAGCCAACAATATTTTCTTGCCACCATTTTGATAAAGCAGGTAGGTATAGGAAGCAGGTTTTTTTTTATAATTAAAATATCACTCTTCAGACACCGTGGTCCGTGACTTTTGTTATACTTTACTACTATTTTGTTAACTTTAACGAATTTACTTTACACAATTTATTGTGTAGGTAGCAGGTTAGTGACGCTAAAATAGGTACCAGGTCTTGTGGGTGGACGTCCACCCATAAGACCCATAATGGACAAAAGACCACAGAAAAACGCTGTATGCAGGCCGCTTCCAACCGGCCCTTTTGGATGAGGTCTGATGTCACACTTGGTATTAAGTGCAGCTAATGAAGTAACGCGTAACGCGAACGCGTGGCGTCTTCCCTTCTTTCGTCAGGCGTTCGTTTAAGTACACGTCGTATCGTATAGTACCTACTCGTCCGAGCTAAACAGAACAGCGATGTTTCAGTAGGTACCTGTGTGTATCCTCCGATGCGTGTTTAAAGAGCTGGAAGTGCTGAAACCTTTGTTGCAGAAGTTACAGATGTGGGGCTTTTCACCTGGTAAACATACAAAACTAAGATTGTAAACAGAAGTTTTTTCATTTGAAGTGTTGTTCCATACTTTATAGGTTTCTATAATATCATTGACGTAAATGCATCATTATCTACCGGTAGTCAAAAATATTTTAAAATTGTCCAATTGTCCATAACATTATAAAAATCTTAGATGCAAATGTTTTCAGCTACCTCATCATCATCATCAGCCAGAAGACGTCCACTGCTGAACATAGGCTTAACCCCCTTTTAACCTCCACACTGAACGACATCCTGCCATCTGCATCCACTGGATGCCCGCGACTCTCACAATGTCGTCGGTCCATCTAGTGGGAGGCCTACCTACGCTGCGTCTTCCGGTTCGCGGTCTCCACTAAAGAACCTTTCTTCCCCATCGGTTATCAGTTCTTCGAACGATGTGGCCTGCCCATTGCCACTTCAACTTGCAGATTTTAAGCCGCTATTATTCAGCTACCTACTTAGCACGAATGACACGTTCACTTTCCTATAAGCAAGCCTTGTTTGTAGTACAGGTACCTACTTATAAATACTTAATACGTATACCTACCTTACACAATAAGACTGTAAGTTACTTTTGTTAATTTTCGAAAATATTTTGATGAAATTTTTCGGGTTAAATACTATGTTTTAAACCGACTTCCAAAAAAGGGGAGGTTCTCAATTCGACATTAAAAAAAAGTTTGTTACGTCATAACTTTCGACTGGGTGAACCGATTTTGATGATACTTTTTTTATTTTCTGTAATTTTTATAAAGTCGGTTTTTAGTAATGATAATTATTTTCTTAACAAGAACTTTTACTATTCAAATATTGGTTGCACGTTTTATTCCTACCCTGGATTTAAAACTGGAAATAGATAGTTTGCATCATAAAAAAACAAGATTTAAATCACAGCACACAACATAGTATACTTATAGCAACCGTTGTTCTGGTTTTGATAAAAGGCTCAGAGCTTCAAAATTGAGTCCTGTTTTAAACTATCACGGTTGTTCACTAAAGTTATATGATTATTTACAACAACGGTTTTGAACGGTTACAAGGCTCAGATCGGTAAGACCAAACCGAAAAAGAAACAGATGAAACCAAAAGTGGAACGACAGCCGACTTTTTTGCCATATTTAAAAGGAGTCACAGATAAAATAGGTCGTATTCTTGACAAATATGCTATCAAGACAATATTTACTCCTTATAAGAGAATTGCGCAATGTCTGCGTTCCCCCAAGGACAAGATTCCATTTCAGCATCCCGGGGTGTACAAAATCAACTGCAGCTGCGGAAGTTCGTACATAGGACAAACGAAGAGAACTGTCTCATGCCGCATCAAGGAACACATTAAGGCAGTCAAAAATAATGAGAGACATAAATCTGCCATAGCTGAGCATCTGCTGGACGCGGGTCCTAACCACTGGATTGAATTTCATAATCCCGAAATCCTGTCCACCGAGCGACACTACATACCAAGGCTGGTAAAGGAAACTATTGAAATCTCAAAATGCCAGAATTTCAATCGAGGTGATGGTTTTCAACTCGCTAGTGCGTGGAATCCAGTATTAGGTTGCCTTAAAAATAAAAGTCCGCGTTCAAAATGTGTTCAAAATACTATACGCAGTGATACAGTGAGTGTGTTTTGTCCAGATTTAGGTTCGAGTTCCAGTGATAACCGTAGCAAAAGACTAAGAAAGAGGGTAAATCGTTTTGTCTGTACTTAACTTTGAACTTTTTCACCAACCACCCGCATTCTTCAGTCTTCCCGTGAACATGGTGCATGTAACTGCGCCGAAATATCGGGAGCTCCTTCCACAACCTTACCACGGTAAATATCCCGTAAATAATCATATAACTTCAAAAATGAGTACCTAAAAACTTGCTAGCCCAGACTATCCTAAAAAGAATTGCTACAACACGACACAAGACCTACCAGTATGCGTTCTCATATGTCTCTTCAACAGCGATGGTCTATCAAAGGTCTTCAAGCACACATGACACGGCAGCACGTTCTTCAGACCTCTTTGTGGAACACTCTGAATCTCACCGCCATACACCAAGTTCGTTCTCTCGTACAACTGGACTAAGTGTTCATTGAGACCTGTCAGGAACTTTAGGTCGATAATGGACAGGATTTTGGTAGGTTTTTTGGACTTTGTTGATAGATCTAGGGGTTCTGTTTGGATGTCTGGTTTGAAGGTTTCTTGATGGGTTTTCAGTTCCATGGTGTTCATTTTTGAATATTTAGGTATTTTCTCGTAACCTTTAGGAATAATAATGAAGATGTGAAGCTAAATAAATTGGGTTTGTAAATTATTTTCTTTGATCTAATAAGATTTATTTTCATTTGGATCTATTTTCACTTGGTAGTTTTATCTATGTACCTAGGCAAGATCATTTATATCCAAGTCACTAATCTAGGAAATTCGATACTATATGAAGACCATAGTCCCATAACAGTATCTATTTGATATGAGTGTTTTTGTCTGTAATTATTTTTTTCTGGTGTAGTAGGTACACAATAAATAGGTTATATCTATCTATCTATATTATAAAAAGCACTTTGGTCAGATTTTTGCGTTTCTAGTAGTTTTTAAGAACCAAACTGATAATAAATTATAATTTTTAAGCAATGATTTCCCGACAATTTTCACAAAATAACTGTCGCAGTTTTTCCACCAGTTGCCTTTAAATAGCAGGTCGAGGGTGCAGATGACAGGAGGCTCTATTTGTTGTGTAACTCGATGGTCTGGTATTGTGAGCCGACAATGAGTGTACACCACCGCTAATCGACGTGACTCGGCAGATTGTGGGAATTGAGGGTAGTTTTAAATTGGATGTGGCAACTCCAAGCTTTATCAAGCTAAGAGCTATTATTGTAGATTTGGGATTTGTGGATTCCATAGCAAAAGTTATGATGGGTAGGTATAGGTGGCGTACCATCAGGTGAAATGCTTGTCTCGTTACTTTATAAAAACACCGGTCAAGTGCGAAACGGACTCGTATACGCTTTTTTGGTTCATCAAATAAGTGTTCTTTCCAGCAGTTTCCAGTTTGGGATCTTTGGCGCGCGCCCGATTCGCGCTTGACTGTTGTTTATTATTTGTTGTTTTACATTACAATGTGTACTATAATCATGCCACGTTAGATGCATGTACGTACATATAACCGTAATCAACAACACCAAAAAAAAGTTTTAAATTTGGTCAAGAGCGTGTCGAGACACGCAGATTGTAGGGTTCCGTAAGCGAAGCCATACTATATAATTAGGGACACATTCAGAAATTGGTGGTTATGTAACTTTTATTTTATTTTATTCGGTAATAGGCTTGCGTTTGACCGCCAACTCGCCTGATGTTAAGCGCGATGCGGTCTACGAATACATACGAACACACACACAACAATTCGAACGAACGAAGGAATTAGTAAAGTTTCAGAGATGTAATGTGTCATACCAGTGTGTCATACCATGAGTCTACCAGTACAAATTCAACAAATAAAAGCAGAGGGAAAGTTTCGGGCCAATGTAAAGAATTTGCTTCTATAAGTCTGTCTACACAATAGCTGAATTTATAACAACCTACTATAAAGATTATCAATTGTTAACAGAGGCGCATGTTTAGTAATATAATCTATTGATTATGTATTTATATGTTATTTTCTGACAAAGCCCTTATACAGCCGACTTAATTATCACTTTTACGCGCATAGATCTACCCTCATTTTTAAATTATTATAAATTGTCGTTTGCTGAGTGAGACTCAGTGGGTCTTACTTACCTTCAAAATATTTAATTGTGTACCAAATTGACTAGTCCATAATAGAAGCATTCGTAGTAGGTACATATTTTTATTTTAAAAATTATTACAAATGTGACTTTATGATAATAAATTCTATTCTATTCTATTCATACAGTCATCGCGACCTAACATTATACTTTTTATGGGGCAGCCAAAAAGTCTTGGTCGGGTTGAATAATTATTCTGAAGAGTTTAATAATAACTATTCGGAAGACCTTGCCAGTTATTGGATCTTTCTTGAGACAGCTTGCCAAAACTGCATATATTTTTCTATTTGTACGTGCCCTAACATTATTTCAGAGACCTGCTACACAAACTGTCATCGCATCTCGTTGTCCAAATCTTCATAGCTGAATGTAAAGTATCGAAGAAAACGTAATCGCCTATAAAGGTGACGCGACAGAACGCTTGTATTGCAAACCATTGTGGCACGAACCCGAGGTATTTGGTAGGTATTTGTGTACTATATTCAGGGTGCCCATGATATTTGGGGCACATTGTGTCGCCGGCATTATGTCGGCCACAATAGATCGTTTGCGGATTGAAGCGCCCTAATATAGATCTGATTGCTTATTGATGAGTTATGAGTTTTATTTGCGTATTGATACACCGATTTGTTGGATCGCGTATCGTTTACTGGTCTGCAGTTTTAGAATGAACGTAATGCTACGTCATTTGTTGATTAGTCAGTAAATGTTTTTTGAAAGTTCGAGTTGATGGATAACAGCTTGTTAAATTGGCTTGGTAGTTGGTTGGCAAATTAACCCTTCTACACTTATATTATAATGAGGTATATACTCGTAGTTTGTGACAATACGTATTTATGTTTTGTATATAGAGGTACTCTTTGGGACTACTGAACCTATACTAAAAATTTCACTTTGTCGGGCCATATTTCGCAAAGATAATTCACTCTATAAAAAGTTATGTATGACATCTTACATTGACTGCCCCGGTGGCTCAGTTGGTAGTGAACCTACCTTCTGCGCTTAGGGGCGTGGGTTTGATTCCCAACTAGGACGAACATTGGTGTTTGTTCGATGTCTGGGTGTTAATATCTATTTAAGTATGTATTTAAAAATATATACGTATATCAGTCTCTGGCAGCCATATTACAAGCTTTGCTTAGTTTGGAGTCAGATGACCGTGTGTGAAAAATGTCCCAGATATTTATGTCCCAGATATTTATTGAAACACGAAGGGGAGTAGCAAAAAAATTTCATCATCATTTCAGATGTACCAGAGTCGCCCACCCCTATTTTTTAATAAGTATTTAGATTTAGGTAAGTACCTACCTATACAAAAACTGTGATTGTATGGTTGATTGAATCAGGCGTTACTTTGCGGAAGTCCATTTTCAAAACTGTTTTGATGATGAATTTCTAGTGTAATTCCGCTTCTACGTCGCTTCAAGTACAATAAGGAATTTGTGATAAATATTTGTTGGTAATGTTAATTTTATTGAGTTTAATTTTGCCTAACCTGATATAAAATATTAATTACATAAATTGAAAATTAACGTAACCTGAAAAAAAAGTAATTAATTCTGAATTATTTTTAATTATAAAATTATTTTTATTTGTTTCAGATTACTTTAATAATTTTATAATTAAAAATAATTCAGAATTAATTACTTTTTGTTTCAGGTTACGTTAATTTTCAATTTATGTAATTAATATTTTATATCAGGTTAGGCAAAATTAAACTCAATAAAATTAACATTACCAACAAATATTTATCACAAATTCCTTATTGTACTTGAAGCGACGTAGAAGCGGAATTACACTAGAAATTCATCATCAAAACAGTTTTGTGATTGTATGCACTTATCTTAATAACTGTGTTAAGTACGAGGCTCAGAAGGTTCTAATTAATTAGGACAAACAGATGGACAGACAGAACTGTGGGTTATGAGCCGTCAGTGAGTGGCGACACCGCGTACGCCGATTCCAGAGGGCTACAACCCCAGAGACCCCGGTCCCTGGCTTGCCTTAACCGGCCGTCCAGGGGTGGAAACCGCAAGAGCTAAGAACCTAAGCTCCATGGTAGATGTGTTAAAGGGCATAACGCCGCGAGTAGCTCTTAAGGCCCTTCGTTCACAACGCTACGCAAATCTTCGATACTCGACGATTTTAGTCTCCAAGCGACTAACGCCATACAAATCCATTGAGGTTCGTACACGAGTCGCGAAGGGCCTTAGTGAAAGTTCAGCACACCTCTCTACACCCTAAACCACCCACGCCAATGTTGCCCCTCCGATGCCAAGATACGGCAGCCTTTTAGTGGGTGGCAAGTCATCACCTGCCTAAATAAGTATATTTTGAAATGAGACAAGATGAGGCAGATGCCGTTTCTCATCCTATAGATCGGTTTTTTTTATCCACAAGTTGTTCACCTCAGTAGCCCAGACTTTTTAATCCTATACCGTACAATAGTTTCATATTCTATTTTATACACATTTTATAATTGTATTTTTATATTCAAAAGGGCCTCCTGGTGCTGGCTTTGGCCCTACCAATGCCTACCAAATATCCGGGCTAGACCCGAGAATGTTATTAAACACCTTACTGGTCAAAGTATGTCATCTTGTTCGGGTTAATAACTGGTCATTTTTAACACGCTTTTATTAGCTTAGTATGTATATATGTAACGGAATCTTTGAACGTGATTGTCACCCCTTTCAAAACTTCGGATTGATTTGATACTTTACACACGACCGATGACAATGCAATTATTTAAATAGTCTGTCCTATTATCCTTACCAGGGTATGCAGGATAAGCGATTTAGAGCGTGGTTTTTAGTTTTATAAACTACGAGAATTAATTTGTACGTACGTACCTAATTCCAAAGTATGTACTTAGTCAAATTATGTATAATAACTGACCAAGTGCGAGTCGGACTCACGCACGAAGGGTTCCGTACCATTATCTATAAAAACGGCAAAAAAATCACGTTTGTTGTATGGGAAATACAACAAACCCTTAAATATTATGTTTATTTTAATTTTATTATTTATTTTTAAAGTCAATATATAACTAAATATTCTGTGAATATTTCAAGTGTCTACCTGTTGCCGTTATCAATATCGAGCAAATGCGAGCAAAAAAAATCACGTTTGTTGTATTGGTATCCCCCTTAAATATTTATTTTATTCTATATATTAGTATTTGTTGTTATAGCGGCAACAGAAATACATCATCTGTGAAAATTTCAACTGTCTAACTGTCACGGTTCATGAGCTACAGCCTGGTGACAGACGGACGGACGGACACACGGACAGACGGACGGACAGCGGAGCCTTAGTAATAGGGTCTCGTTATACCCTTTGGGTACGGAATCCTTAAAACACTTTTTTTGTATGAGAGCCCCCTTAAATATTTATTTTATTCTGTTTTATAGTATTTGTTGTAATAGCGGCGACAGAAATACATCATCTGTGAAAATTTCAACTGTCTAACGATCAGGGTTCATGAGATACAGCCTGGTGACAGACGGACGGACGGACAGACGGACAGCGGAGTCTTAGTAATAGGGTCCCGTTTTGCCCTTCGGGTACGGAACCCTAAAAAGTGTTCACACTGACTATAGAAAATCAATATTACTGTTTTATATGTAGGGGGTAGGTAATATACACCCTCGGGTATTACCCCACATAGCAACTTATTAAAGTAATGGCTAAGCTTGTACGCTCCATTGTATGTTTCACAATGGGGTAGTAGGTATTGACGTGTCATTTCCTACTCACTACTTGTTGGTTTTACTCTTTTATTGGTATTGGTGATTACCCTAATTTCTTGAACCCGTCGATTGCGTCGATTGTTTACTTGATGGATATAACAATAGGTATCGTCTATATATAAAATATAGCGGCCAAGTGCCAGTCGGTGACAAATTTCAATTCACCGCCGGTTCTCGTACCTACGATCGCGTCGGGCGCCGTCGGTACTTAGGTAATATAGGAGTATTTGGATAATATAGGTGACCGCCTGAGCGTTGATGATGTCGTCTTTTTGCACTACTTTTTTGTACTTTAGTAGCTAACAAGTTATGTGGTGGTACAGAACTCACAGTGCGCGAGCCCGACTCGCACTTGGCCGGTGTATTATACTGCAACATTCTCGGGTCTAGCCCAGACATTTGATAGGCATTGGTTGGGACGAAGCCAAGCGAGGCCCTGTTGAATACAAAAATACAATTATAGAATGTGTATAAATTAGAATATGAAACTATCTACCTACCTACAGTATAGGGTTCAAAAAATCTGAGCTTTGGCTCTGGGCATTGAAGTGAAAAACTTACGGATAGGAGAACAGATCAATTGGATGAGAAACGGCACCTGCCTTATCCTGTCTCATCTCAAAATATATTTAGGCAGGTGATGACTTGCCACCCACTAAATGGGCCCCCATCTCTTATTAATTGGCACTGGAGGGGCAACATTGGCGTGGGTGGCTTAGGGTGTCGAGAAGTGTGCTGCACTTTCACTAAGAGCTACTCGCGGCGTTATGCCCTCTAACACTACCACCCTGGAGCTTAGGTTCTTAGCTCTTGCAGCTTTCACCCCCTGACAGCCGGTTAAGGCAAGCCAAGTTCCGGGTTCTTATTTAGCCCCATGGACACGGTGTCGCTTCTCACCCACTGCTCACCACAAAGCCGACCCTGCGTTATTACATCTTTATGTAGTCTGGCAAATTTTAAATTTTATTTCACACAGAACCTACCTACACAATGTAAATATAACACTTTTTCATATATCTACTTAGGTACCTAGTACAGTTCTGATATTGTTTACAATGTTCAAATCTAAGTATATTCGCACCTTTTCATTTTAAAATCGAGGAAGGTAAAAGTTTTCTCGGCTTGCATAGCAACGGGGCACAAGGCTCCGCTTGCCGCACCTACCCACTTCCTTTTCGCGACTTATTCAAATTCCTCTGCAATCGGATTTATTCAACTTGTTAAGCCTTATTTTACTTCGAGTTACCTTCATTTTTAGACTTTCTTGTTTACTTTTAGGAGTTTCCTGTGTCTTTGTTTACGTGTTCTTTTCTATTGTGATTTCAACAAAGAGTTTTATAGGCCTGAGGTAGTTATCTACTTTGTTGGTTTAAAAGGTTCTATTAGCATAAAATAAAGGTACTTATATGTAATCTGTGCTTATACATAATCTATGATTACTTTGTTACGTACTTTAAAGTAAAAGTACACTTTTTTAGTGAGTAAAGATATGCTGTAGGATTTTTTTATTTTTAAGGTTCCATCTTTAAGGAACCTTTATAAGTACGATCTGTCCGTTCGACTGTCTGTCCGTGCGTCTACTCTTTTAGAACCTTTTAACTTTTATATTTATTAAGGTAAATGATGAAGGCATGAAACTTTGCACAATTTCAATTTTAGTATAGATCTTAATTCTAAAAGTAAGTACAAAAAATATAATTTTGTTAGTTAGGGATTATAGCTCTGGTACATATGAAATGGGAATGACGCCTGCCCTCTAAACGGTATCATTGAATATAATATCTTTTGAAATGAAGGTAAGGTTCATTAGTACAAATTTATTTTTGCGATATATGTCTAAATAGCAAAACTTGAGTTTGACCGCGTGGAGATTCCCTCGGGAACTGTGCATTGAAACTAGCTAGTTTTAGTCATTGTATAAAAATATATTCCGCCACATAGGATAGTGTTTCGAGACAAAACCGTCACATGGGTGACACGCATCTACGTCATCGATGCCATAGATAAATTCGCCCTAAATTTATTCTTAATAAAGCGCAGAGGCTGGACTGTGTATTTTTGATATCTCTCGTTTTGCGATGAAAGGTTCAGTGTTTCTCTCAGGGTAAGTGGGCCTTGATCACGTGCCGAGGATCGGTCCCGAGTGGGATTGGCGAAATATTTGGGATTTGGGATCAATTTGAGGGTAGGCTTTTATTTTCTTTGACCCTTTAAATGGTTTTCTTATGTTATTTCGTAGGTGTGAAAATAGAATAGCTTTATCATCTTTAGCTTATCATCTTTAACTTGGCAACTGGACAGTGCCGTAGTTAGGTGTCAACTCCCGGAACTAGACCTTATTTAAAAAATAATAATAAAAATTAATGATAATAATGTCACTTATTAATTAAAAACAAATTGCAAACTAGATTTTTTTTACTAAAAATAAACCAAAAGTAGTGAACATTTGATCCACGTATGATTAATGAGGTGTGGTCACGTCACTGAGCCTGCTGAGGGTAGGACGATCTAAAAATAAACACAAACCATCAAACTGGGAATAGAGGCGATTTTTCTGGCGATACTCTGCAAAATTACGCGTAGTATCGATCGAGAACTGTTGCATAAATGCATTAGTCTGAAGATAGGCGCCTCGTTCCGTATGGTACAGTTACAAGAGCGAGCGGAGCGGGGAGCGGAGCGATTTTGTTGAAAAAGAAGATGTCCTGCGTTGTATAGTTCTTGTATTTCATACTTAGGTGGCTGGTGCGTTCCATACATTGAGCAATTTTATTCTTACCTTTATTTCCATCGCCATTAATAGTTAATTTTTTTATCTTATTTGTAGTATTTATGTACTTTGCATAATTTGCCAATGTTGTGTTTGATTTTACGAAAACTTTAAAGCTATTGAAATAAAGCCGAGAATAAAATAAACTCAGCGGTTTTCGCATAGAACGCGTGCAGCAAGACGAAAGTGTGTTTGTAATGTATGGACGGAATAAAGGTGGCACACCATGATCTGACCACATCAGTCAACAGCTAAACCTTTTCCTAGGCACGCTTAATTTGCCGATCCTCAGCTTCTATTTACCAATGTCCAGGCAAACTTAACGTAAGACATCCTCAATTTTAAAGGGGTAGGATATAATACGAAAGTTACTTTCGATACCGCGCCACTTCGATAGTTTTTCGAATTGATCCAAGCCGCGCAGTAATCAACTAAACGACTGATTTTCAACTAGAGGACCAGTTCCATATAGCCAGTCGAGTACCCGACAATATTTACTGTCGTGATGTGGGTTTCTCACAATATGTCAAAATCCAAAAGACTTTTTAAGTTTCCAGCTTTTTTAGGCATCGTAAAAATACCATAGCGTATATTGTAAGGATATGAATTCACAACAAGCCTTAACAACGAGCGGCAACATCTACATTTTCAAATGAATAAGGTGTAATTTTAAAATGAAGTAGATACAAATTTAAAGGTTATCAATAGTATTAATGGTGCCAAACCAAGGTGGTGACCATGGTAACGGTGGGGCGCGGGGTGCTAGAACTGCAAACCACGAGCTCAGCGGCGTGCATAAGGAGAGGCCTATGTCCAGCAGTGGACAATAAGAGGATGATGATGATAATAATGATAATAAAGAAAATCAAAAGTCCTATTGTAATAAAGTGTTGTAATAATTCTGGTTTTGTCTTCCATTAACATTTCTACTACCTTCAAGTTCTATATTCAGTATCTTCTCTTAACTTGTACCATCTCCAAGCCTCTTCGTTCGCCCTAAATTTATTCTTAATAAAGCGCAGAGGCTGGACTGTGTATTTTTGATATCTCTCGTTTTGCGATGAAAGGTTCAGTGTTTCTCTCAGGGTAAGTGGGCCTTGATCACGTGCCGAGGATCGGTCCCGAGTGGGATTGGCGAAATATTTGGGATTTGGGATCAATTTGAGGGTAGGCTTTTATTTTCTTTGACCCTTTAAATGGTTTTCTTATGTTATTTCGTAGGTGTGAAAATAGAATAGCTTTATCATCTTTAGCTTTAAGCCCGTTACAGACGTAGCTATAATATGTATTAATATACATCAAATCAAATTTCTATGCGCAGCTATAATAAATATTATAGCTGCGTGTGTGGTACCATAAAGAAAGTATTGAAAATATATCGTAATATCTTAGCTATGACTTATCTATATTATTATTTATATTATAGATACGTCTGTAACGGGCTTTATTATGGTATCAGAATTGTATGGAGAATCCTACTTAAATGTTTTTTTCGTTAACGTCCAAAATGATGAAACGTTTTCCAAAACCTTTTCGTGGGCTTTTCATCATTGTGGACGTCTTATTAGGTGAACGATGTATGTATAGTGGGTCAAACCTGGTCAAAATTGTCACTGAGCCGGTACGAGTGGTGTACAAGAAGACAGAACCATGGTCAGCAGTAGGCGATTATGGACATAAAATGATTATGAAGAAAAGATCTAAGGAACAGGAATTACATTGTGGAGTGCTTGGTAATAAGTGTCATGCTTATGTGTATAGTTAGGTACCGTCAAAGCAAAAACACTGGATTACTAGACTCGTTCGTTTAAGTCTATAACTGTCAGGTACAACTTCATACTAGAACTGGTCAGCTTAGCCTCTGGTCAAGCAAGGGAGATATGCTAAAGTGGCTTGCCGGTTGCGAACGCATCTGGCCTAAATCAGGCTTGATGCCTTTAGTCGCATTTACCCAGCAGACGACTTTGTCACAACTTCTTTGCATGTGAACTATTAGTTCGTTGGTGTTACTACAAGTTTATTAGTGTGTTTTTTTTTAATCTTATTTTTTAAAGAAGGTTTGCCCAGACATGACCATGTTACCCTCATTGGCCCATTCTTAAATCTATGTTCTTATCTTAATGTTAGTGTGTGTGAAAAACGAGTGAGTCATCCTTACAGCTTTTACGTTTTGCGGTGTAATAAAAAAAATGTGTGTGATACATGGCAACATTTTAACAGGAACCAGAATCGTTGTAAGGCATACCTATCTTCCTTGTTTGTCTGCTAGCTATACGAACTATACGGTATGCACATTTTTACCGCTAACTTATTGTGGGTAATTTCATTCCGTAGCCAACTACTGTCTACATACTCGTATATAATACGAGTATTGTCTAAGTAGTCGTATTTCTCACAGAAAATATATTGGAGCGATAGAATAACATCACCCTCTCAGATACTCCCACATACCCAAGATAAAATCCTTTCATTTCGCGGAGCCAAGCCTCAGATAAAACTCGGAATATATCTCGGTAAGTGGGAGAGATAAAAGGAAGTGTTGGAACAAGATGGCTGGGCGGAGCGAGCCTGGGCGGGCGCTGGGCGGGGCTTCGGAACTGTGTCAAGGAGCACTTTACCCTGAAAGCACTTAAGCTTGGAGAGGACGTCAGTAATGGATGGACCTGAAACGTACCTACAACTAGATGTACCTACCTACTTTACAAAACTAGCTGCGATCTTCGGTTTTACCCTTCAACTTAATAATTTTTCGGAACCAAAAGCACTCTTTGTGTTGAAAATTTAATACTGGAACTGGTAGTATTTAACCCTACTAAAGTTTATTACAAGATACCATCTATCTCGCTTTATTTCCAACGAGTAACACCTTGTAATTTGACCTTGAAATGTCCAGTTATCAACATTTCCCGAATTAAAGGTGTCTTCACTTCAATTCACTAGTGAATTAGGTTCTTCCAGGCAAGCGTGCTCCATTGTAGACCGTATCATCGCTTTAAATCAGGCGTTAAAACGGTCAAAGGTAAGCAAGATACCTTTTTTTTTTTTTTTTGTTTTCGAGGGGGAAATCTTCCAAAGATACCCGGCTGCATTGAGGTACAGCCAGGTTATGTGGGATTGGACCCACTAAAACCCCCTCGGTGACCAGCCTTAGTGCTTGACAAGAGGGCTCCGGGATCTCCAGAGGAACGCACCGGAGCCCTCAGCACTGCGCTATGGCTCCTCCCGAGACTGCGTGTTGTCTCTGTCCCGACAACGTTGGTCACACAACGTACTCTCCCTGGGCACGCTTAAGTGGATGGTCAGAGCCCCAACTTTGACCATCCCGAACCCATAGGTCCCCTTTTAGTAGGCTCTTACTACAGGCAGGGGGTACCGGTGCCGTATTCTATTGCCCCGGCACCAGGGCTAAAGCAAGATACCTAATAAATATTAAATTAAAAAAAACTGTTTATATCTCCATGCACTTTAACTACTGCAAAGATTTCCAAAATAATGAACATCTGGTCAGCTATATTACGAAGCTGTGTCAGTACAAACATTCTTACACAAAAGCGTTTTGTTATAATAAGATTAGTGTAGTAAGGTTTTATCGGAGTAATTTTATAAAGCCAATAAAAAAGAATCGTGTCAGGATTTGGTTAGAATGGAAATTAGACTTTATGTTTCAGACAAGGCTGTTAAAGTTAGAAAACAGTCTAAGCGAAGTTAAAAGCTTTGGTAATGTTAAAAAAAAATGAATAAAACATTTTATTCTTACTTCATTGATTCCTGTCCAACCTGTCATGAGGTTATCAAAATCTCGTACCTATTCATTAAAGGTACAAGTTTTTACCCAACTTTAACTAACGAATCCAGTAATCCAGTATTTTTACCATGTATCTTTTACTCAAAGCCAAAGAAGCGTATTGATTTTTTTGATGCCATAGGTGGCAAACAAGATGATGGACCGCTGATGGTGGGCAACCACCGTCGCCTAAGGATACCTGCAACACCAGGGGCATAACAAATACGTTGCCGACCCTTAATGACTCTATTAATAGCCTTTATGTTCAGTTCAACTAAGTATAATTATTTGCCACAAAAAATTATAAAAATACTGGTATTTTTTTTTCTGTGGTGTTTTCCCACCTAATAAGTATATTTTTGCATAAAGGCGCCTCGATCAATTTTAATGATTTTAATGGTGTCGATAGATTCCTCTAAGTTCAAGGGTGGTCATTTGGGTAGGTGACGTTATCATAAATACATAGTACATAATAAATTGTGTATTTTTTTAACTCCCGACAAAAGAGCTGATAATCTTCAAAAAGATGAACAGATCTTCATAAAAAAGTACATTTGTACGCCACACCTGGTAAGGACCTGACATACATTTCCACTTGTACGCCGCACCTGGTAAGGATCTGACATACGTTTCCATTTGTACGCCGCACCTGGTAAGGATCTGACATACGTTTCCACTTGTACGCCGCACCTGGTAAGGACCTGACATAAGTTTCCATTTATACGTCGCACTTGGTAAGGACCTGACATACGTTTCCATTTGTACGCAGCACCTGGTAAGGACCTGACATACGTTTCCATTTGTACGCCGCACCTGGTAAAGACCTGACATACGTTTCCATTTGTACGCCGCACCTGGTAAGGACTTGACATACGTTTCCATTTGTACGCTGCACCTGGTAAGGACCTGACATACGTTTCCATTTGTACGCCGCACCTGGTAAGGACCTGACATAAGTTTCCACAATATATAAGTTTTGTAGCCACTTGCACCCATATAAACCCATAGTAACTGTGTTAGCAACTGTGACGCGGAGTTCGACGCGTTGTCATAAACAAGAATGTTCAATCAAGGTTCTGTCACAATACCTGGCGACAGATTTTCCTTCTCATTTCCGTTCTATTTACTTCTCTTTTCTGTGTATAGACCGCATCATCGCTTAACATCCTGCTTACCACCTGGTAGAGATCTTCCATTCTAAATGTGCACGCTCTTCCGCCGTATTTTTGTAGTATTTTGTATGCGTAGATTGCGTAGTGTGGTGGAGGAGCGCGCACATTTAGAATGAAAGATCTCTGCCTGCTTACCACACACATCCACAATATTTCAAGTAATTTCGCAAAGCAATAATGCCCCTCTCTTCTGAGCTGTAATTTTTTTCAATTTCATCATGTATATTTAAATGAGGTTTGTATTACAGAGTGTCTGTTGACAGGGACGGTTTAATATGTAAGGAACAGGCTTATTATCTTGTTGGGGCGCGGCTTCCTTGTCTTACGATATTTTTTACGTCTCTAAGCTTTTAAGTTTAAGGGGCCTCTATTCGTCTGCAGCTTTCTCGCTCGCACATTTGTACATTATTGACGATATATAGTACATTATTGACGATATTATAACATGGTTACAAGAAAAAAAAACACTTGTTACCATTTCACTCCGTCAAATTAAAAGATATCGAAACGACACATTTTTGTTTATACTTAATGTTATGATAGTCAGCTAAATTTGAGTGTGTCACTTTTTGTAAATTCACACTTAGTAATTTTATATCGTCAATAATTTAAAAATGTGCGAGCGAGAAAGCTGCAGACGAATAGAGGCCTCTTAAGTACATACTTTTCCCAGCTAGCTAGGCGTGGGACCATTTTCGATATCCTATATATCTTTACTGACAGACGCCGGAGGCTGAAATCTTAGCCACTGTAACACAAGTTTCACCTAGTCCTAGTACCTACAGGAGCCTTAAGGCTACTTGTTTTAAGCGATTATGTTCAGGTGATCAGAAAAGTTGCGCGACCCCAAACCGTATATCGGCGCGTTAAGGTTCAAGTTCGCGTGATTTTTCGAACTGCGCTGTATCAGTGCTGATTCAAGCCTGCATTAAGAGTTAGCCATAAGACCCCAGCTACTACCGAGCTACCTATATACATTACTATTCAAATTAAATGTGTTTATATTTTATAACAAGTTTTTCGTTAAATCATCGACAAAAGATAGATCCATCCTTGGTTAAATCGAGTATCGATATATCGACACTCGATTTAACTAAAAACTATCTAAAATGTCAATCATCATCAGCCACAAGACGTCTACTGCTAAACATAGGCCTCCTCCTGTAACCTCCACACTGGACGACAACCTGCCATCTCCATACACTGGATGCCCGCGACTCTCATAATGTCGTCGGTCGATCTAGTAGGAGGACCTACGCTGCGTCTTCCAGTTCGTGGTTTCCACTCGAGAACCGTTGGCATCATTTGCACTTTAATTAATAATTTAACAACACACCTACTGTCAAACACGTACCTAGTTTTAAAACACGTGGGACTAATAATTGTAGGTATCACCTAATGGTATATCACGGTGCCATGGTCGAATTTCCCGGATTTTTCCGTGAGTGTCAACGCGAACGCACTTCACACGGCGTCGCCGTGGATTTTTCCAATTTCATCGCGTGCGACGTGTCGGGAAAAATCCTCTTTTGATTTATATTTTAATTCGCTAGCTCATTTCAATTTATGAAGGCTTTGTACCAACATTTGTACCTAGCACCTGTCTTGTCGCTTCATATGCTAATGTATTGCTTAATCGAATTTGCAGTCTTTGAACATTCATTCATTTTTAGTGAGTGCTCAGAGAAAGATATATTTGCAGAGAGGACCGCATTAAGGGGGGGAAAAGGAGATTAAAAGTTTATATGAAGGTCTACGTGTACATCGGATTCGTGGGCCACAGTTCTGTTAGTACTGAATATCGTTGTAATACTTATTATCTTTGTCTAGCTGCGCCACGGGGTTTCACCTGCGTGGCGATGATGATGATGAGAAGTACCTAGCCTAAGTTATTCCTTATAACATCAGCTATCTGCCAGTGAAAGTGAAAACAATGCTTCAAGCAGGTGAAACAACCTCCTTTGTTTTTTTTTTTTAATGATGTAATGAACTTTTATTCACATCATCAGCCAATTTACGTCCACTGTTGGACAAGGCCTCCCTCATAGAGAGGGGTGTTGCCATAATCCCCACGCTTGGCAGGCAGCTTGGGGATCGAACTTTTATTCAAATTAACTAAACAATTATTGTACCTACTTGTTTTTTGTAGGGAAAATATTAAATCACAAAAAAACTTTCGATCCGTTTACTAGCACATGGATCACTCGCTGGACTAGTCTGAATATCACCTGGAAATTTCATCAAAATCGGTTCAGCCGTTTCGGAGTCTATAGGGAACATACATATATATCCTTACGTAGGCTTATATATATATCAACGCCTTTTATATGTCATCATCATCATCATCATAATCAGCCTATACTAGTCCACTGCTGAACATAGGCCTCTCCCGCAGCACGCCACTTAGCCCGATCTTCTGCTTTTATCTTCCAGCCACTGCCAGCCGTCTTACATATATCGTCACTCCAACGAGTCTCAGGGCGTCCTACACTATGTTTGCCGATTCGTGGTCTCCACTCTAGAACACGTCTACCCCAACTATTATCAGTTCTGCGACAGATATGACCGGCCCACTGTCATTTCAGCTGACTAATACGCTGAGCTATGTCGGTGACTTTGGTTCTCTGGCGAACTGGATCTGGAAGTGTTTATATGTATATATATATATATATATAGATTTGTATAGATAGATTATGTAAGTTCATATTACAACTATACTTAAAATACAGTGAATATTCAACGTAATTTTCATATAAGTAGCTTTACTACGTCAGCGACCCGGTAGCCTAATTTCTTTTCATCTTGTAGGCTTCGACCAAAATAAAATGAATGGACGGGCCCAGTAGAAGAGCACTTTTGAAGATTACAAAATGAGCGCCAGCTCTCATTTCGTTTCAGTCGGTCTAGCCGTAGGAAGTGAAACACGAGTCTATTGTTACGCGATAACGAAACATCTGACAAAATTATGAATTCGTATGCTTTACCGAAGTGTAAATACACAAATAAAACCGATATCTATTTTTTGTAACATATATACTGTACATTTTTATAATTAGGTGTTGAAGTATATGTCCGACGGTTTTGACTCGTTTTTACTGATCAAGTTCAATGGTTAGGGCCCGTCCATTCTTTTATTTTGGTCGAAGCTTGTAGGTATTGTATTGTTTATTAGCGAATAAAGATTTATTATTATAATTAGCTTTAGCCAACGAGTGAAGTTTACCCTAGTGTTTAGTTAGTATAGTATATAGTAGTATATAGGTATTATTCAATACCTATATAAGTACTTCTTACCTACCTAAGTGTTGTTATATTGTAAGCAATTACTAAATATCAATCTTATAAACATTAAAAGCATCGAAGCTAATCAGATAGGTATTAAATCAATTGAATAGATAGGTACACCATCTACAGTTTTCCCCTCAGCAGCTCCTTTAATAAAACCACTTCAAAAGATTACCTACGTTGGTTTTCTAGAAGGTTCTGCGGGCGACAGTTACAAGATGGCGGCGGCAAGAAGCGCGCGAAGTAACAGATGATCTTCATTTGAATATTTTCGAGGGACACTGGGGTGCTTAGGACAGAAACGTTGAAGACACTGCTTGGTTTTACAAAAGTTGAAAAGATTTGATAGTGATTCAAAAATTATGTAGATTCAGTTTATTTACGGGATATTTACCGTGGTAAGGTTGTGGAAGGAGCTCCCGATATTTCGGCGCAGTTACATGCACCATGTTCACGGGAAGACAAACGGTAAATATCCCAGTAAGTAATCATATAGCTCTAATTAACAACCGTGATAGTTTAAAACAATATTTTACTACTATCGTTCTTGGATATATGTACTTACTAGCTGTACCAGCAACTTCGTCCGCGATCTCTTCAGAAAAAATAGCCTATGTCCGTCCTCATGATACATACTATTATCTCGCAAAATTTTATCGAGATCGGTTAAGCCGTTTAGCCGTGATTATGTAGCAAACAGAGTTACTTTCGCATTTATAATGGTATGGATTATTTTCCTATTGGCCGAACGATTGTTAAGCGACAGGCTGACGTACATACCTGTGTGTACCTATATTTTCACGGGGAACCATTTCAAGCTACTTTCGACTATCCTCCAAATTTTTCTCAACTCATAAAAATTCTAACCAACTGCAAGCTATCCCAAAAACTTGAAATTCTAAATATCATCATCAAAATCTAATAGTAGGTACTGTAACTCTTGTACATTTATGTAGTACCAATGCAATTAAGTACCTACCTACAAATAAAAAAGTAACAAATAGGTTATGGAAACAAAGTTTCATATGCGCTCAATGATTTTAGACGGATAGAAATGAAAATGAAATAAGTAGGTAAAATGAATGATGAGGATGGGTAGGTAAATATAGGTAAACAAAGATCATTTTCAGAATTAACTGTAAAAAGGAGAATTGACAAAAATCAAGCCATCGCAACCACACCCGTAACTTATCGTAGATAAGAAGAGATCAGCCAATATCTGTGAAAGAAGCATCGAGCGCCGGCGCTTAGCAACAACATTACTCAGAATACAGATTTTTTATTCTGTATTCTTAGCAACATTAGTAGGTACAGTGCCAGTAGTGGCACACGTAGGTATAAAGGTAGGTATAATAGTCTCTTATCGCATGTACAATGGGGAGTGTTCTGAAGAACTGTTCGATCTAATGCCAGCTTCGCGGTTTTATCATCGCTCTAGCCGCCATCGTTTGAAAGTGCATCCACATACCTATCATAGATTACTGGAAATCGTATACTGTGCAATTCACACGATCTTTCTAGCACTGCCTGCAAAATGTGGAATGAGCTACCTTCCGCGGTGTTTCTGAGAAGCTACAACATGGGGTTCTTCAAAAAGCGATTTATTAAAGGGAGTTATTAGAGTCTTAAAGGGTCGGCAACGTATTTGTGATGCCTCTGGTGTTACAAGTATCCATAGGCGACGGTGACTGCTTACTATCAGGCGGCCCGTCTGCTCGTTTGCCACCTATGGCATAAAAAACGGTAAAAAGTTTAGGCTGCATCTTGCATTGCTATTGTGTTTGACGTTGTATTTAAAATAACAATAATTATAATTCGTTTTTTTTACTAAGTATAGGTACCGACTAACTATTTCGATTTAAGAAACTCGTCTCTGAAATAAATTATTTCGATTTGATTTGATTTCGGTAGGTACATTACTTATACATACCCACAAAACAAATTATTAGTCGTCCCTATACATACAAGTTGTTTGCCACTCTTTCCCAATTCAGTTTGCAAAATCATACGAACGCGAACCTTAACGCCCCGAGATAAGGTTTACGGTCGCGTGATTTTGCAAACTGCACCTATTGGGGCCCGTGTTTAGACTTAGGCGTAAGGCCCCTGGACCGATTCTAATTATATGTGAACGGTTATAGTAGGCAATTAGTGTTTTATAATATTTCAAGAATGAATAGAATTACCTACTGCCTTTAAATTAAGTAGTTATTAAATTTTATAAGAAAATTTCTGCTTCTCGAAAAACTGGAACTGTACCTATAAATGTTCTAATACCTAAAATAGACTTCTAGAGAAAAAGCTGAACACTTATTGAAACCTACCTATTTATTTACCTAGTTAAATTTCTGTCTTTATTTTAATTTAGTTAAGTTTAATGTTTCTAAACTTGTTTCGTGTGTTTACTGAATAAATCATCAATTATAAAAAATACCTATTTAGGTGTCCTATCTTACAAAGGTCCTATCTAAAAAGACTTTATGGGAATTGGTGAAAGAAAAAGCAAATAAGAGTGACGAAATTTGTATTTAAAAAGTAAAGAATTAAATATCTAACATGCATTACTTCTAACTAATATCCAAAAAGCGCTAATTGCGACTTTTCTATATAGCTAACGAATCCCAACCAATACATATACTATAGGTACTTACAAATAATATGTAAGTCCTGAAACATATTAATAGCATATGAACTTTAAATATGATGACTTTGATAACAGTAGCCATACACGACTGTTAGACTAATACAAATGAGAGAACTTAGTTACTTTAAAGCTAAGCAAAATAATATAAATAGAAAAAAAGGCAAAAAAATTGATTTCGCTGGATTGCTGAACTAGTGAATGAATAACAAAAACAAAAAACTTACTTCTCTAACAACTGAATCTTAATTTATTATCAACTGCAACAGAACTCAACTGTCTTACTCTCACTTTTATATCTAATTATGAAAAAGTGAACAAATTAAAACTAACGGAAACTATACATTGGTTAGATTACACAAGTGTCGTTAAAATATTTGTCGTAAATATGAAATAAACGTACTATATATTGTTACATGAGCCATGTCGGTAATTCCAACATGAATTAACGACATGGCTTGTTTACAACATGCGACTGGAACAGCACACAGGAACATCTTGAAGGCGTTTATGACTAATCTGATTACTAAGTAACAATAAAGTTGGGGAACTTACTTCTCTAACAAGAATTCACGTTATTTATTTAATGAAAAAAGCGTTATTTATTATTATTACTACCCTCGTCTTACCTCCCACTTTTATATCTAATTATGAATAAGTGAACAAATTAAAACTAACGGAAACTATACATTGGTTAGATTACACAATGTTTGTTTGATTCGACCTAAGTAAGTATCAAATCGAATTATTGCATATGCTATAACCCAAATTAATGAAAATGTTTACACGATGGCTGTACACGGGAACATCTTGACGGTGGTTATGATTAATGAAATGTTGACGAGTTAATTATACATCTTTGTTGCTCTGCTGTGAAAAAACTGACACCACATTTACTTGTATCTTCGTGTGACGCTCCGCCTCACGCCAGCACTTGATCTAAAACAAAAGTAAACGATAAGTAAGTTTATCTCTTAATCGTCGTTAAATTAAAACTCTTGAATGAACCTGGACCCTGATTCCATAACTAAATCACGCACGTAACACGGCGTGTTAAGTTAACAACTGAAAATTTGGCATCTATTCCTTAGGAAATAAAGACCAACTTTTTGAGGTTAACTTAACGCACCGCGTTACGAGCGTGTTTTTAGTTGTAGAATCAGGGTCCTAGTAAAAATATTATATGAATAGAGAAGAAGAGACCTTCTTAAAAAAAAATAGGCAGTCTTGGGGACTGCCGACAGAAGAGAAAACTTAAAACACGTCACATTAGCATGTCTGTGACGCGAACTCATAAGGTTTGCCCATTCCGGAAATCGCTCAACGCGGGTAAACAAGTTTTCACTTAAAAAAAAAACCGGATCGAATTAAGAACTTTCCTCTTTCTTTTGAAGTCGGTTAATAACTAAGTAACATTGAAAAAATCAACCTCCTATAATGATTATGTTGCTTCAATCGGCTGCTGTCAACATAGAGAACGTTTTGGATATAGCGATAACATTGTTTAAATGGAAGCAAGGAAAATGTTAATCTACATGGGGTTGTGGTTACCGCCTCCGTTTAGCTCTATTCGATAAACGATTTCAAACAGATGCGTTCTTATTGACACATTGAATACAAGGAATTCAAGCGGAATTACTCTAAACAGGTAAAACACAAACAAACACAGAAATAGAACAAACACAAAACAAACAGAATACACACAAAACAAACTTTTGATAAATTAATTTAGAAAGAAAAAGAAACTTATTTTTGTTTTGCACCAACATCAGCAACATTAATCAATATGGGCAATATTACCTATATATATGGACAAGACACAACTATAAAAATAGCTAATGAATGCCCTGTGTCACAAAACTGACTACTGGGGCTTTACGGCTACCTGTTTTAAGCGATTCTGTTTAGGTGATGCGAAAAGTTGCACAACCGCATACTGTATCTCGGTACGCTATATAAGCTTCACGTCGCGTAATTCTCCGCACTGCGCTGTTTCAAGTCCGCGTTAGGTATCCGTAAAACCCCTGTACTATAAGAGGTGACAGTAGACTATTTGTAGTGTTATAATTATCAATATAAAAAACCGACTTCATAAAAATGACAGAACTGGACAAAATTAAAATGGGACCACAAGGAAAGTACCAGCTTCCAAATAAAATCGGTTAACCCTGTCGAAAGTTTTAAGGTAACAAACATAAAAAAAAAACAGTTGAATTGAGAACCTCCTCCTTTTTAGAAGTCAGTTAAAATAGTCAACTTACTGTGGAGCGTCATGTGTGTAGTTAAGTTAATGCGCCTGTTCTAATCGCGTCTCGCGCGGAGTCGCGACAGTGGCGGGCGCTGCCAGCTGCGTGGCCGCGCGACGTCGCGGCGAAGTCGACGGCGGCGGCCCGGCATTCGGCACCGCCGCGTCTGCTGCATACACAACACAACATTGCAACTAACGAACAACTCATCATCATTATCAGCTTGAAGACGTTCACTGCTGAACTTAGGCCTCCCCGTTTAACCTCCACACTGAACGACATCCTGCCATCTGCATCCACTGGATGCCCGCGACTCTCACAATGTCGTCGGTCCATCTAGCAACTAACGAACAACTACTCTACAGTGTTTACATTCATCGTTCTAATTAATGTGATAATTGAATAAATACAAATAATAAAAAATAAAACATTTGCTCTGACAGCTGCAATGACATTGTAAGAAGCTGAATAAAAACATTTTCTTTTAATATTTTCACTGACGTAAGTATATTGACGGCTTGTTATTGACGGCAGTCTTACGTTCAAACGTCCTAGCGAAATAATCAGAATTCGTGGTTTTCATTCGACTTTCCCCAATGTTATAGCAGCAAATTATTATCAATGTAAAAAACCGACTTGATTAAAATGTCAGAACTGGATTAAATTGAAATGAAAGAAGCACCAGCGTGCAAATAAAAAAAGAATCATCACAATCGGTTCACCTAGCTGAAAGTTCAGTGGTAACAAAGAAATAAAAAACACAGTCGAATTGCGAACCTTTTTGAAAGTGGGTTAAAATATATATCAAAGCAAATAAATTAGATTGAGTTTAGACAACAGTAGGATCAGGAAACAATAAACTGGGTAACAGGAGACTGACAATCACAAACTATTCAAGAAAAAACAAAAGATTAGAGTGCTGTCGAACAAAATAATGCCTAGTCAGTGGCAAGGTATCCTGAAAACCATTGAAACGAGTTAACTACTGACGCTTTACGAAAGAAAGCCAATCGACTACGAAAATTTGGACTCACCGAGTCGTAGTCGCAGGTCGTGGCGATAACAGGCCTGGCTGGGTCACTGTGGGAGAAACAAAAACAGTTATAAACGCGCCAATGAACGAAATGTGTTTCAATATTAATAAAAGCGCGACCTATACAGAAGCAGCGTGAGGCAGGCACGGTGCACTCATATCGTGTTTAGTATTTAACTTCATTAAATATTTCACCATATTAATACACTTAATCGTTCGTATACTAATTTGAACTAGTTTGAATTCACTTGATTATAATTAAAATGTGTCAAGTTGCATAACCAAAAGAAGAAAAAAAAAACACGTGGTCATACGAAAAACTATGGGCAGCTGGCTTACGTATAAGATTCGAAAAAAAACCGTGAAAGAACATGGCGCATGGTAGAAACACGTGGCTTACACAAAATGGCCGCGGCCTGGTTCGATAAAAATAATCACGAAAAGCACATGGCCGCACGTGGTTCACATAAAATAGCTGCGCCCAATCCACCTATTCGAATATTTATTCATTGGTTTAAAAGAAATGCAGATGTTATTTATTAATAATTATTCATTACTATCGAATAGGTGATTTAACCGCGGCCATTTTGATGTCAACCACGTGCGGCTATGTGCTTTTCCAATTATTATAGTAATTACTCTAAACACTATAAAACACACAAAAAATTAAAAACAAGAAAAATAAAATTAAAAAAGAGACAAAAACGTGGATAACACAAATAGCCGTTTCTGCCTATACAACGAAAAATAAATTCAAACAAAACTGAATAACAGATCTAAATCAAATATGCACTTCCAAGTGAAAAAAAATATACTTAAGTAGAAAACTAACAGAAATGTACCTACATGGCTAACCTATATCAATATTATTTCAAACACAAAAAATAAAACAAATGAAATATAAATAAATTAAAGGCAATGTAAATTAAAAATTAAAATAAAGTTAAATGTAGTCAAAGTGCAACTTACGTCCCATTGATGCCGAATGCAAGGAGCGTGCGCGCACGTCAGCTTTTATACCGATGATATTGTTATGCAAAAGGATGGCATTTTTTTTATTAGGTAAATAAACAGTATCATTATTAGGTACGTACCTACTCAAAATTACTCGTGACATATAATAATGCCTTCAGAATTTGATTTTGATACGCGAAATCTAATTCATCTTTTATTATATTTCATTCAGAAATATTGAACAATTAATTTAAATCTTATGTCATTCAAACGACGTCTAATTTATCTTGCAACCAATCTAGACTAAATGCACAGATAATCAAAATAGTATGGTTTAGTCTACTTCTAGTTTGGACATTTTTGAGCGCTGGTTAAATAATAAAATCCAATAAAAACAAACTAAATATTATGTGATGTTCTAAATGCAAAATTCAAATCCGTTTGTTTGGGATTTGTAACCTTTCAGCCAATAAACGGCTGAATAGATAGTCATAGTAATTATGTTTAATGAAGAATATGGAATAGGCTACATTGTTTTCCCCTCATTTTTTTGAATAGTAATAAAGTATAATGTTGTCCCTTCACCTAAGTATATAATTATATCTGACTACGAGTATCTCTGACGTGATTTAGCAGGATCTGTCGTGAACAATATTCACATTACAAGACCATAAGTAACTCTGTCTATTATTGTTAACTTTTCACAAATGAACGTCTATTGTCTGAATAGTTCGGTATAAAATCTAACATGGAATCAGAATTGAGAACAAGCTATTTTTTAGTTCATTCGCATTTTCCGAGATTTAGAGATAGTAAGTATCTTAGTTCCTTTAAATAAATGTTCTACCAATGCATACTTTTTAACACGTTTTTATTAGTTTGGTATGTATGTAGGTATGTAACGGAATATTTAAACTTAATTTTCAGCTATTTCAAAACGTCGAATTAAATTGGAATTTTGCACACTTATCAAGGACCGATGACAATGTAATAATTTGAATAGTTTGTTACATTATCCTTACCGACATCTTCAGGATTTGCAATTTTAAACCGTGTTTTTTTAGTTTTTTAAATTGCGAGAATTATTCTTTGGAAAATTTCATCAAAATCCAAAATATGTATAGAACTAAACATGATTAATAGCATTAACTACTAGAGTCCTTCCGACAATTTAAAAAAAGGTGCAGAATGAAGACCTCTTATTGTATAATTTCCTTTTTATTGCGCTTATTTTTGCTTCACTTGCAACTATATAAACAAATTTTGGAAATAGATTTTTACCTACTTCTAATTTGCAAGTAAATTACTTGCAAAGTTTCAATTCGATAAGACAATTAGATATCTATTAGGTAATCCGGAAGACAATTAATAATATAGCGCCACTGGACTGATCTGATGATGGAGGACGTATAGTGCAACTCTTTATTAGTTACTAAAACCCCACAAGATTGATCCTGTTTGAACGAGTCACATGAGTATTTTACCCGACTTTCTAAGGAGGGTAATGATTTTCGGGCGTATGTATCGAGTTTTTTTTTACCGACGAAAGGAGGAGGTTACCAATTATAATTGATAAACATACAGTTTATAGGAAGTATGTTTTTTTTCGTATGTTTGTTACGCGATTACTCCTCAAATATATATTGATTTTGATTATTTTTTATTGTTTGGTAGATTATACCAACATCAGAGGTTGTCCCATATAGTTTGTATCGAAATTGTAAACGATTTATGAAAAAAAAACAACAAAATCCTGAAATAGGTATATATACATACCTACACAGATGATGTTTTGGTTTGTAGTTCTCTTCAACAAAAGTTTTGATGGGGACTTTCAATCTCTGTTTTGACTGTCATGTTCCTACTTTTTACTTTAAGTTTGTACTTGTAGGTAACTATATAAAAGTCATAAAGACAGTTATAAAAAAAAAATTGATTTCCTATATTACCTTCATAGACTTAACGATTTGACCGATTTTGATGTGTGAGGTGTCGTTAGATTTGTCTTCATGCCCAAAGTGCTATTTTGCAGTTGGTTATTTTGTTTTCTTTTAATAATATACTAGCCGTCCGCCCCGGCTTCGCACGAGTGTAAGCTCGGCCTTCGGCCTCGCTACAAAATATAATATAGCCTATGTCACCCGGGGATAGTGTAGCTTCCCAACAGTGAAAGAATTTTTCAAATCGGTTCAGTAGTTTCGGAGCCTATTCATTACAAACATACAAAAATAGGTACAAATCTTTCCTCTTTATAATATTAGTGTAGATTTATTAGTTTTTTTAAATATACTAAACCGGCAAAAAAATTAATCTTACGTAAAGTTTTAAAACTTGTTAGAAAATCAACCAAGGCAAATAAAAACAGGATTTTGAATTTTCATGAACATGCTAATTTCCGTATTAAGGTTTCGCTTGCAATTTTCCCGTATTCCCGATGATGCAAACCATTATATTGTCAAATTTCATCTAGATTGGTTCAGCTATTTAGTCAAGAAAATGTTGTCACAAACGGATACTCAGATCAGATTTTTTGTTAGTGAATTTAAATAATTTACTTATGTTTGCTTGTGTGCATATTGTATGAGGTCATTAGCGACTTGCATAGCCGTGATAGACGAAATAGACAAGGAAGGCTGATCCTACTATGCGGAATAGAGAGAGAGAGAGAGCATGCATAGTCCTTACAATGCGAGTGACAGTATGAATCTAGAATCTTCTGCGGTTTTTACAAGATTTTATGAACATTTTATAAAGAACAGGCCGCCCGTCCCGGCTTCGCACGAGTGTAAGCTCAGGCTTCAGCCTCGCTACAAAATATAATATAGCCTATGTCACCCGCGGATAGTGTAGCTTCCCAACAGTGAAAGAATTTTTAAAATCGTTTCAGTACTTTTTGAGTTGTTTCGTTACAAACATCCAAAAATACAAATCTTTCCTCTTTATAATATTATATAGTATAGATAGTATACTTAGATGACGTTGTTGTATTGATTGCGTAAATGAATTGCTTCATTATCTTCACTTGTAAACAATTGGAAGTAAATTTTAAACTATTTCTAATTACCGTATCTATTTGAATTTTTGCATGTAAATTGATTCGAATGAGAATACAATAATTTGGTACCATCAAACTGGCCTGGTGATGGAACCATGCAGAAGGTGGACAGTGGAACTTTTCATCAGCTACTAATAAACTTGAAGAGGTTTTGCTCGAGTTGGGTCCCAGTAGGTACATTTAGTGACGAGGACCAAATGATGGAGCCGATAAGCGGATAGTAAACATTTTCAAAAGCTAAGCGTGTTATTGAGTTTTTAAACAATACTTAGGCTTGGTTGCACCATAGAAGGTAGTAGTTGAAATTAAGGTTTATGACAAAATTGACAATAACAATAATACTGACTTTAGCAGTTACTCTGCGTTGCACCATCGTATAGGTATTCTTATGCTCACTAGCATAGTCATTTTAAAGCTTACCTGCATAGTCATTTTCATTCTAGTCAGCCACGGCTATTGAAACATGGTCGAAACGTCGACGAAAGAAATCTACCTACTTTTTACAAAAATAAAATATTGCGTGATAAGCCCCGAAAAACATTAAAACATTCATTAGCATAGTTAGGCTGGGTTGAGGAGTTCAAAGAATGGCATATTGCAATATCTATGGAGACTATCTAGGTAGCCCGATTTTTAAATCGTGGCTGACACTGCACCGGAGTGCGCACCGAAAATGACTGAAATATATTGAAATATTTCACAATTTTACGAAGTATAATTTAAATTTTGACATATTGGCTATTTTTCGAGATTCCTATTTTATTTTAATAATGTTTCTTACTATTTTTGTTTCATATTATGTAGCATATAGGTTCTTAATGCCAGAAATAAAGATATTGTATTAAATATTTATTTATTTATTTTAGCTAAAGTTACCAGAGTTGCAAGTCAAATTAGACCTTATTTAACTCAGATGCAGAGCTAGAATTATATTTTATGCATCTGACAGGTGAAGCGTGGGCAGTACGGTTAAAGTTAAAATTATGACATCATTTAACAACTGTCAGATGGTGCCACTTTTTTGCCTTGATTGAAGTGTCGATATTTGTTAAAGCTAAATATGATGGTGCAATAATTATAATCTACAATAATAAACACAAAAATATTTCTATAAGTAGGTAGAAGATTATTTTCTAACCACCTGCGTTATTAGAACATTGTCATTTTATCATTGCATCAGTATGACAGAGTGCAATCTTTGTACTGTTTTGAGGTATGTTAAAATATCCTTCCTGCAATACTTGCAGCGCCTATATCTATATATATAAAGGAAAGTTGTGTTAGTTACACTATTTATAACTCAAGAACGGCTGAACCGATTTGGCTGAAAATTGGTGGGGAGGTAGCTTAGAACCAGGAGACGGACATAGGATACTCTAAAAACGGCTGGACCGATTTTGATGAAATTTTGTGTTCCTGGAGCGGGTCATAGTAGCGAGGCCGAAGGCAGAGCTTACACCCGTGCGAAGCCGGGGCGCGTCGCTAGGTATTTAATAATAATTAGTTTTTCTATGTGCATAATATTTTTTTCGTGGCAATAAATTTGCTCATATGTAGGTACCTCAAGCTTTGCATTCATTAAGTACCAAGACCCGAGGAATAAAACCGTTCTAAAAAAGATAAAAAAACCTTTTTATTTTCAACGCCATAAAGCTTTCGTCTTTATTTTCTCGTAAAGTAACCGACCCACGTAACAAACTAGCCACCTAACTATATTAAGCAAGCACATACCTACTACATATCTACCCAACATTGTACCTATATACGCTATACAACTAAGAGTGGGTACTTGTATCGGTAGGTAGGTATACTGTCCGCCATTTTGGCTCCAGCTCAGTAAATTTAATAATCCCGGGGCTCTAGAAAGACAAATGTCCTCCCTCCACCCCGGGAAATATTATATAACATTCTGGGAAATGAGGACCAGTGGGAGGATGAAAAGGCGTGGCGAGGCCCCGCCCAGGCGAAGAGAGGCGTGGCTGGAAACTGGGAACCTTTTTACCCAGCTAGCAGTATACTGTCCGAAAAGCAGCATATCTCTAAACCTAGCCAAATGATGGCACTAACATTTTCCATGGATAGCTGTTCGATTTGTTCAAAGACTGCGACGGTGGCTCCCTTACTCAACACTCGAGATAAGTTGGTCGCTGTGTAAGTGACATTTTCTCCAGTATCTATGTACTTGAGTACCTACCTGGGTATCAAGAGAAGTAATGTAAAGCTTGCGGCGCCGGTGAAATAGTGGTTTCATTAAACTTGGACACATTTGCATAATGAAATGTTGTTTTGTTTTTGTTACAGACTCGTTATTAGAAAAGTTTTGTTAGGGAAAATAGATTTAATTATCACCTACACTTGGACACTTTTTATATACGTAAATTAACTAGTTAGGTTAGGTTACATTACCATAACCGAGGATTTGGTTGAGGGGCTTTATATTTTGTATTGATGAACTAGCTGATGATGATGATGTATTTATCATCATTCACTACAATCTACAAATGGGTACCTTTTTACAAACTAAACCATGACCATGACCTATTGTACCTAATAACTAAAAAGAAAAATAACGATGGAGTAATTTAAAAAAATATTTAATCTTAAAACTTAGTTTTTAACAGCAACTTACTTTGCCAATTCTCAAATCATTAAATAGCGTAAATAAGTCTACAACCAAATCAGAGGTTTCGACTACCAACGAGGGTATTACAAAAATTAATGTACCTACCCTCTAACGTAATGATATAATTTTATTTAGAATTGGTATCGGTTCTTACCCGTCACCTACAGAAGAAAAGCAACGTTATACTGGTGTAAATAGGTGTTATGTTTCTATGTTTGTTTGTTGATCTCCTGTATAGCCGAAACGGGGTTTGATATGCGAGGTGTACAGTTACATTCGTCTATATCTGAAATAAGATAGGTACAAATATAATTTCAAGTGGCCGTTGTAAACTATGAAAATTCTGCAATAACAGATACCGTGACGTAATTGAAGACTTACAGAAAAAAACTAAGTTACCTATTCAAAATATAAACAAGTTTTAAACCAAGACTTTTCTTTAGTTATTCCAGCTAATGGAGTATTCGCTTAAAAAGTCGTCAAGCCCCAAAATAGCAGGAAGCATTGTCAACACTGAAGGTCCTAATTGTCCGCTGAAAAGAAAGGTTCGTAAAAATTCTGAACAAATTAATGGAAGAGACAAAAGCCGGGACGGTACGGATGCAAATTTTTTGTACAACTAAACATTTTCCTTTTCAATGTGGTTTAATAATGCAAATAAGTATTGTACGTACTGTTAGATTAAAATAAAATATTGTTTCGTACGTAATGTAACATCCTACGAAGATTTTTAACGTAGAAATATTTATATATTGGGACCCAATCTATTTAAAATGCTAAAACACTACCGTATTTTTATGAAGATTGAGATATCTAGCAACTAAAAAAACTTAAATTAATTTGTATAAAAAAACTACTCTGTTTTGCACGTCATAAAATAAGTAGGTAGGTAATTAGAGATTGGCACTTATTATATCATGAAAAACTCACCAAATTATTCAAAAAAAACACAAATTTCGCCTTTAGACCTACAAGCGAAGGTTGCTAATGTTATTAACAAGCGGACCACAACAAAAACCGACTTCAAAAATATATGAAAAACGTAATAAGTGCCTATGAAATTTGAGGGTTTGCCCTCGATTTCCCTGGGATCCCATCATCAGATCCTGACTTGGTGACAATGGGAACAAATTGGAAGTATACCCTACCGAACAAAATAATAAGAAATTGAAATCGGTCAACAGTTGGTGGATAAATAGGTGAACATACATTAAAAAATATATACAGGGGAACATAACATAGAACCGTCCTTCTTTTACGTCAGTTAAAAAGCTTAAGTAGGTTACATTTAAAAACAAAACACGACACAAAAGAGGTTTATTTTCCATCTACCCATACACCGAAAAGGAAACTTCTACTATATTTCTGAAAACGTAACATTTCCCGAGCGCAGGAAAAAGGACAATCTCCACCTTCTTCCTGTTCATTGTTTTAGATACACGCACATATTTTACTTACTAAGTGACTGTTTTGAATAAAAATGCTGTTCGGTGGCTGTGGCCCGTTAAAAAGTACAAAATGGGCGCTCTCTGTAGATTTATAGGCGGCACTTGCTGAGATAACAATTGAATAAAACGCTGAGATAAATAATACGACGTTACTTCTATTGTGGACACGGAATAGCCTATTCCGTGATTGTGAAACTCTTTTAATGCTTTCTCTGTTTTAGAAGTAAAACTTTCTGATATTGTATAGAGAAAGTCATCATCATCATCATCTTCATAAAAATAAAGTTAATAAAAATGTCATAAATGGACCAAATTGACCACACGCAAAGCACCAGCTTTTAAATAAAAAAATAATCATCAAAATCGGTTCACCCAGTCGAAATACTGAGGTAACAAACACTAAAAAAACAGTCGTTTAATAAAGGCAATTCGAGATCCACATATTTATTGCAAACTAGTTGCAATTTGCGGTTTCATCTGCGGATTAGGTAATCCGACACCGCTTTATGGTTGTTATTTCGAAAACCTGTACGAAGCGCTTTGATTCCACTTTTACTGCGAACTGCTAGTCTGTAGAATGCGCTGCCTGTATGGGTGTTCCCCGATTGTACAATCTGGGTTCTTCTAATCACGAATAAATCGGTTTCTTCTAGGCAAGCGTGCTCCATCATAGACCGCATCATCGCTTAACATCAGGCGAGTTGGCGGTCAAACGCAAGCCTATTAAAACTTGAAAAAGGGTCTCGCTTTCAGACTTTGGGAACGAAACCGAAATGGTTGATAGGCTAGGCGTTTGTCTAATAGCTGACCTGTGGCCTTAGTACAAGCACTTGCGAAAACTTATCGTTACATAAACGATCACAAAATGTATGGAAAATTCAGTTTACTTTCTCGTCCGATAGAGGCGTTGTTAAATTTTTCATACGAAATGTATGAAAAATTTAACAAAACAAGCTAGCGTTTATGTAACGATAACTTTTTCGCAAGTACCCGTAGTATGGCCACTGGTGTTAAGTAACGGTGTGATCTAAAGCGTTAACCATGCCTAACCTGAACAGGATCTGGCTATCAAGTGCGCATGCCGGAACACACCGTGCTTGGACATAAATTTCAACTTGAGGGTGTTAGTTAGACAGCCGGCTATCAGAAAGTACCGTACCACAGTGTTTTGGTCGCGATGATCCTTTACCAGCTGCTCAAGATCATTGGGATTCGAACTTCGAACTTGCTTGTAGCTTGTAATGTAAACGCACCAATCTCTGAGTATTCTGTGGTTTAGTTATCACCGTTACAATAGGATTGTGTAGGTAGGTACTTAGAAATACTATTTATTACGTGAGACTTGGTAATACTAGGTTCAGTTAGGTAAGTCCAACTTAGGCAAAGAGGCTGCCCGACTAATCTAACTCGGATGGGCAGCGTTCGGGAAATTGCGTGACATCTTCTCGTCCAAGATACCACAGTGCCTAAAAAAAAGGTCTTTGACCAGTGACTGTTGCCAGTGATGACATATCATATGGTACTGAGACGTGGTCCTTAACTGTTAGCCTTTAGGAAAAACTCAGAGTGACACAACGAGCAATGGAGAGAGCTATGCTTGGAGTTTCTTTGCGCGATAAAATCCGGAACGTAGACATTCGCCAAAAACCAGAGTCATCGACATTGCTATTAAAATTTGCAAGTTGAAGTGGCAATGGGCAGGCCACATCGCTCGAAGAACTGATGACCGATGAGGAAGAAAGGTTCTTGAGTGGAGACCATGAACCGGTAGACGCAGCATAGGTACTCCTCCCACTAGATGGACCGACGACATTGTGAGAGTCGCGGGCATCCAGTGGATGCAGATGGCAGGATGTCGTTCAGTGAGGAGGTTAAAGGGGGGGCCTCTGTTCAGTAGTGGACGTTTTCTGGCAGATTATGATGATTATGATGACATAACTATAGGTAGGTGTCTTCCCGTGAAAATGGTGCATGTAACTGCGCCGAAATATCGGGAGTTCCTTCCACAACCTTACCACGGTAAATATCCCGTAAATAATAATATAACTTTATAGGTATACTTTCTGCGAAGCGTCTCGGGTACCTGTTTGTATTGTGCAATGAATGTACCTACCAGCTAGTATGAGATACCTAGTTGCTTCTAGATATGTTTATGTACGATCGGGAGCACTAGATCGCAAGAGTAGCGGTTCCCAGTAGTTATCGCACTGTGGGCTGGTGATTCTAGATTGTGATCAAATATGAAATCAGTATTAAATAAATAGCAAGTCTAAAAATCTCAATCAGGATTTTGAATGAAAAATATAATTATAAATGTAACTATAACGAAATTGAAAAACCACAGCAAATATTAGCATTTTTTTTAGCAAAACTAAAATAAAATAGCCTTTTAATTCCTCAACCTATAAAATTAGCATGCATTATTATACTTATTTAATTTTATTATTATTAATTATTTTTTAGCAAAAACCTTCATTTAAATTCCTGTGACTAATTTGTACACGAATTATTACGGTTGCTAAAAGAATGCGTCTAATAGTTGCCATAACATTGTAAAATCCTGAACGAAAAAAGTTTATTCTGATCACTTTTAATAATAAGATTGTATTAAGATGATTGTGTATGAGAAAATTGTTTTCTTTCGGATTTTCACAATGTTACAACAGCTGCTAGACGCATTCTATCAGTGGGTGAACTAAAACAACTCATATCAGGTCTTATCACCTGACGATTATTTTATTTATATTTATATTATTTTAGCTTCTATTTATTTATGTATTCACTCTAACATGCACACAAGCGAATGAAAATCACAAGTTTCATCATTATTGGCCTATCATGTTCCCACTGTTGGGAACGGCCTTTTCTTAGATATAGTAAGAGGATGGGCCCTATCCACCATGCTGGCCCAGTGCATGTAATAGTGTCTTTGAAGTTTTGAGGTTCTTGGACACACCGGTTTCCTCACGATGTTAACTTCCACCGTTTTGAGCGATAGTATCAATGGTAATGTCTGTAATGGTGTAGAACTGAGGATCAAACCAGGACCGAATAAAAATAACATACATATAGTGAAACTTATATGCTAATGCCACAAGTTGTAGCCTTATCGCTAGAAGCAATCTCTTCCAGGCCAATTCGAGATTAAACGAACTTACCTTAGTGAAGTTCTATCATAATTATACGTAGCACTTCGTCCGAAGAAATTAATATTTGTAGATTAGATTTAGTATACACATGTAGTCTCGTCTTTGTGACATCACTCTTATCAAGAGTGGTGTCACAAAGGCACAAAGGTGTGTATCACACACACATCATCAGCCAATTAACGTCCACTGTTGGACAAGGCCTCCCTCATAGAGAGGTGTGTATACTAAATCAACAAATACTAATTTCTTCGGTCGAATTGCTGCGTATAATTCGTGAAAACGAAACAAAAATATTATTAGTTACAGATTACCCTATCGAACGTTTATGCATAGGCTATGGGGTGAATAGACAAAGAAAAGTACGCAAAGAAACACAAATACTACAGAAAGAATAGTTTTTTGATATCTTCCAATATCCATAACAAGTTGCGTCCAGTTTATTCAAAGTCTGCGATATCACCGCTTTGTTCGCATTATTTCCTTTTAAACACCGTTTTGCATACAATAAAGCATTATTTTTGTTTACACATGATCTCCGCGCCCGCGCCGCACCACTGTGCGCGCATCGTGATCTACCGATCGGCACTTGATAATCGCACCACTACTGTGCAAACAGTCGCCGCGCACGAGTTGCAAACTACCGCGTGCTTACCTGCACAGGGTGATGTGCTTTACACAAATACATCATAAGTAAGGGCCCATAGTTTTCATCAATGGAAGCGCTGACCTGCATGCATGTTACGTATTTAAATTCCGCGAATTTTTGAGACTATTATAAATCTAGAGATAATCCTAATAATAATAATAAATATAATAATTAGTTAAACGTGCACGATTAGCCAACGCTTTACCCTGCAATTAGAAATGACCGGCCAAGTGCGAGTCGGACTCGCGCACGAAGGGTTCCGTACCATTATCTATAAAAACGGTAAAAAACACGTTTTTAGTATGGGACCCCTCTTAAATATAAATTTTATTATAATTTATTTATTTATATTTAAAGTGAATATAAATAATATTCTGTGAATATTTCAAGCGTCTACCTACTGCCGTTATCAATATCGAGCAAAAACGAGCAATAAATCACGTTTGTTGTATGGGAGCTCCCTTAAATATTTATTTTATTCTGTTTTAGTATTTGATGTTATAGCGGCAATATAAATACATCGTCGCTGAAAATTTCAGTTGTCTAACTATCACGGTTCAAGAGATACAGCCTGGTGACAGACAGACGGAACTCTAAAAAAGAGGTGATAAACGACGCAATCCAACTAAGTTGGCGCACTTACGCAGAATACAGTATTAACATAAAAGAAATAGCGGAGTTTGTCCGATAGAGTAGATGCTTAGTAGAATGTTGTTCTTTTCTGCAACATCCTGTGCGGCAAACCACCGTGGGATCGCACGCGCACTAGTCCCGACGCCCCGGGCTCGCAGCCACCCATTACTGCACGTCGTGGCTGCGGCTGCGCAGCGCTCAGCAAATATCATGTGAACTTGAATTATACACTCGTCTACGAAAAAGCGGGCTCATAGTTTTGAAATGGGTTTGTATTGAGGTTTTTGATTCACCCACTATCATTTAGGAATCGCTCAAACTCTATTTACAGTCCCTTTTGAAGAACTTCGTGATGTAGTTTCTTAGAAATATCGCTGTTTCGAGTTCCAAAATGGTAATAAATATTATTAATTTAAAAAATACTTTAAAAAAACTAAGCTTTTAGCAGCAGTAAGGCAGTTTGCAGAAAAACGAAGATCGAGCTGAGTAACGAACTGCGGCAGAGGCCTATGTCCAGCTGTAGACTGAGATCAGACAAACAAACAAGGAAGGCATGGCAAGGCTGCGGCGTGGCGGGTGTGAAGCATTGGGTCTAAATCAGGTTTGATTCTTTTAGTTGTACTCTCCCAGCAGACGACCTCGTCTCCCTATTTATACCAATTGTATTGGCCAAGCAACCAGCAGTAGGTACCAGCATAACAAATTAGAAGAATCCGTCACTTTCCCCATTTGACAAGTAATCACCGTACTCCATAACAATAACTTAGTAACCGCCGCCGTACTAATTGCAAATATTCATTTACGTCAGGAAATAATGTGTGAGTTACATGTGGGAGGAGTCAACTAGTGCCGCATTGCAGTGCCATTTGACAACGTCACTTGTTGGCTGCGGACGGATATACTAATCATTATTACACTTTGAAAACTAATTATAAACGACATGAGGAACGGCATACATGCAAAGCGCGCAGAGCTGTGAGGCGCAACTGATCTAAAATACTATTCCGACGTACCACGATCATAAACAGACTCGCATTCAACTTTCCGAATCCCAATTTCCCATTCAAAAACTAGTGAGTTTTTCCGAGGGCGCTAATATGACGTCACGATGTCATCGCCATAGGTGCACCACTCGACTTGACACGTGATTTTCCGCGCTGATGCACTGTGAACCTGAATTTGGATATGTCACCCTACATCCCGTCACACCAACATAACTTTACCATCATAATTTTAACTGTGAAACTTTATTCACAGGCATCACGGTCGGAATTACAATGTTTTTAAGTTATTGAGCTGGTGGTAGATTGTCGAAGTCGCAGTCAGGTGTCATTGAATCTACATACGCGCTGGATTTGTATTGAAGGTTGATTACAGGTTGGCTGATTGATGTTTTAGGGTTTGTTTCATAGAAAACTGTTGAGGCAAACAGTGGTAGAGTGTGTAGGCAGAACTTTTGGCATTTTTAACTAACGAAAAAATAAGTAATAGGTTAAAGTTGACGCGTAAGTACAATGTATATTTTTGTGTGTATGACCTTGACCTCGCATATCATCTACACTAATATTATAATCAAGAAAAGATTTGTATTTTTGTATCACATTATCAGCCATCAATGTCCACTGTTGAACAAAGGCCTCCCTCTCAGAGGGGTGTTGCCATAATCCCCACGCTTGGCAGGTGGCTCGGGGATCGCAGTACGTTCACCGTGTACTATTAGGACGCTGCTGCCCATCCTCCGGTGGTTCTGGTCGCAGTTTTAGGACATACCTGGGTCCCACATACATACACGGGTACATTTTGTTATGTTTGTAACAAATTAAGCTACTGGAAAAACTACTAGACCGATTTAAAAAAGTCGTTCACTATTAAAATGCTTTATTATCCCTGAGTAACATAGCCTATATTTATTACTAGAATATTTATGATACTGGATGACGAGACGAGCGAAGCCGCTCGCCTGATGGCTCTTTACGCTTGCCCATAACAGCTCAACGCCACTCAGAATTTTGAACTTCAACAGTTCAAAACCCTGGATGGCAATGCACTGCGCTCGTCACCCCGAGATATAAGATGTCAAATCTCTGTGTGCTTTGTAATTTCGCTGGAAACATTGCCCTTCAATCCGGAACACAGTAGTGTTTGCTCACTACTGCTTGGCGGTTGAATAACTGGCAAAGGTGTGGTACTTCCCCAGGCGGACCCCTGCAAAAGAGTCCTACCACTACAGTGTCTATTAGGGGATATCATTGTACTCATTTTTATGATCAACTGTTACTATGGGACCAACTATGATATTGCGAAAATATATCAGCTACATTATAAAAATGTTATTGACACTCGATGAAATGTATGGGAACAGCTGTTTTTTCCCTCGCGGTGTCAAGGTTGGTCCCATAGTATTTTTTTTTTCATAATGATGATTGCAATGATCTCCTGAATATATCCACTGTCTCGCCAGTCACCCAGTATAATTATGACATAATAATTTCATCTGCTAAGATTGGTAAGAGAATGTTACGTAGGTACCAAATAAAACTATCAAATTTAAAATTAAATAAAAAGTAAAAAAGAAATTGTAGTTTCTTAAATATTGTAAACTAATGTTTTAAAACGTGTTTGCATTACGTAAGCAAGAGCTGACTAGAGTATCAAGATACCAAGTACTCTCTAACTTGGCTTCAGTTCGTAGCTTGGTGTGTACAGAGTATAGATTACTTAATTGCTTCCAAAGTTCCGAACAAATACACAGTAAAAAAAAACATTGAAATAACCATAAATCATCTTACATAACGACAAAAAATTCTAATACACAATCAAAATCGGTGTAAAACCAATGCAAAAATATTCAAAACAGTATGTTTGGCAGCCATTATGGCAGATAGCGACACGCACGCCACCTGGCGCATGGCGGCCGAACTTTACTCACAGGCTCATACAGTGACAGCGTCTCCAAGATGGCGGCCGAAATCCGCAGAGTCGCGAACCGCGAGCTCGCGGACAACACTACATCGCCGCACTAGCCTCCGCTCATTCCACAACTCATTAACATAAGCCCACTGTGAACAAACTTGCACTCGCGACGCGTCATGGCCCAACAGCGCGACCAACACTTCACCAGACTGGCTGTAGACAAGAGTAGCCCAGCTCTGTAATTATGGAGCGTAATTATACGCGATGGCCGATGACGGAGCTATGTCTTCACCGGCAGCGGACCGTCGAATGAAAACCTCCACCATGTTGTTACTGAATTTTATACTCCATCCCAGTGAGCAGAGCCTCCAAGTTTGCCTCCTTCAAATTCGTTATGCATACAGCACCAAGGGCTGTTGAATACCGCTCGCGTTTATTTATGAACAGGCAAACTTCTGGTGGTTGGTGGGACGCACGAAATACGTTATAGGCTCGCCACCCGCCGGCCGCCGCCACCGCACACGGCTTCGACAATGCATGCGATCGCTGAAAAAGGGCTTTTTATGTATTCAACTTCAGAACTGAGCTCATCTGCAAGTCGTATTGTGGACCTAATTAACAAGTTAATATGGAGGATCCGGGGCCGCGTCTGCGCACAGCCCGCCGGATTTGAATCTCGTTTCGGGTGCAGTCGCTCTCTCAGAAATCGCTTTAAAACTCGCCAAATTTATTTACCTGCGTAACGTGGAAAGTTCAGCGAGGCATGTGCGGGTGCGTCCTGTGAGCGATCGCGACTTAGCGATGGTAAGGAGCGTTCAGAAATTCCGCCCCGCCCGTCTCCCCCATCACAAAGTATAATGATATCGTCGCCGTCGTTATTATGGGAGTCGTCATAAATATTTCATAGGTGGGGCAGTAATGACCGAGTGACCGGAGATCGGCGATCGCGTCTCAGATCGCCGACATTACGAGCCCCTAATCCATAACCTCCATCACGATTGTTATTGTGGCTCGTTATTGCTACAATTGTTTGATATCACTAGTCACTGGCCGTTCATCAAAAGTTTCTCCTGCGAAGCACAGCACTCGTAATGACTCGGATCCTGGTCATCGATGTTCGTTTCAAGGAAGTAATGATAGACCACGTTGGTTGGTTGAGTGGTAAAAGTATATCGTTGATCGATTTTGAGCACACGTTTCATACATGTCAACCACAAAGTGAGCATTGTGAAGATCATCAAGATAGGATTAGAGAAGTTGGGAAACTATCAGTAAAAAAATGTTCAAATCTGTCCAGCAACTTCATCTTACCAATAATAACATCTGAAAGTTGTCTGAAAGACTCATTTTCGTAATCCCTAAAGTTGGATGAAATTTGGCGAGCAGCTAGTTTCAAATACCGTAAAAATTTGGGATGATTTGGTAATGGCGGTTGCTCTGGCTGAACTTTGCATTTCTACAGAGCTGTACAGAATTGGATTCCAATAGAAATTATCTTCAAACTTTCAGTCCCGACATCTTGATCAGTCCGGCAAGTTTCAAAGTAGCAGGCAGGCACGTGCCCAGACGGCGCGGTGCGAAGTCGCAGCTTCAGTAACAGTTGTATAGTGCGCAAGGCGAAGGTGGCTAATTACACCGAAGTCGCCGGACACTGCGGCGTCCTTTGATGACGACGCTTTGATCGGACGCCAACGTCAGGTACAGTCGCGTAGAATGAGTACCTGAAAGTTTTCGGGGGCATACATTTGTTTAGATATAATTAAAAGTACTTATAAACATAAAACTATTACATTTATTATCCACTAACGAAGATTTTGTTGGCATCGTTAAGAATTCCTGTATCATCAACTAATAACATAATAAGACTTCATAATAAGAACTTCAGCTTCATGTTTTTTTTGCAAAAGACGAGGATTTCTTGAGAAAAATATATTTACATAAAGTTTCTACGTGAACGAAATTTAATAACCACTACATACCTTCATGAAGGTTTGGCAATCAAAGAATTCCAGAGCCACGTGAAAATCTTCGAGCAAAGTCCTTTCGGCGTCGAGCGTATTTGACTGAGCTTTCCCGATTTCCTTTGACTGAAAACTTGTTAGAGGTCCGTATTAAAATTCAAAAACGACGCACGGAACCCTGTCTCGATTGCTGAAAACATTATTCAGGGGATTTGAATAATGATTCTGTCCCAGTCCTGCTCACACCTAGCTAATGTATGCGAAGATTGGCGCACAACTTTGTAACGTGATTTTTGGACTTAAATGCTTTCGGAACTTAATTTTCGTGGCCGTTTTCGGTGCTTTTTGCGGCAAAGCTGTTTATGCAAGTTCCAGACTGACTGGGGGGTCTCTTTGTGCATAATTTCTTGGTTTATTTACTCGTACTTTAGTACAAAGTAAGTCGTTTGCATGAAGTTACTATCCGTATTTTCATAAATGTTTAATATTCTGAAATATTTTTGGTGTTCATAATATAAGCATACACTATACATATTTATTACTAATATTTCCTCCCCATGCATGCTTCATAGATTGGATGCATGCCTGCAGTAGGCATGCTATCTTGATCGTGCTTGCAGATTTCTACTATTGTACATTAAATTTGTGTCTTTACCATTTTCCACTAAAGAATTTTACAATTCAAATTTATTTTCACCTACAAACCATTTACCATTTAGTCATAAAAACATTAAGACAAAGTCTTTATAGCAGCGACAGATATTTAAACCATTCTCTGAGCTCATACTGCGTTGTCTTCCAGAATTATTTACCAAGAAAACACTAAACCCCACTTAAACATTGCTGTTGTAAATTCAACTTTATTGAAAGTAGAAAAAGATGAGGGTAATAGAAAAGATGGGGCACTTTAATTTGGTAATGTTGTAGTAAGTGATTTCTCTCAGTTTAGTCATAAAAATGTTAATGTAGCAAAAACAAACATTCGTAATATATGCGCGAGGGGAGAATTAATCGGGACTCTTCTAGGTAGGATGTTTTATTTTGGTGCGTTTGTAGAAGACACGCTAAATTGAATTGCTTTGATGAATTGATTTTATAATGCCGTCAGTATTTTTGTACTTAACCTGAATTGATCGCATGGTGTAGTCACCATGCAATTATTCATTAATTCAAACCCTATGCCCTAGTGGACATAAGGTTTGAATTAATCAGATGCATCTGCCAGCCGAAAGTAAATTTTGTATCAGAAAGACCTATTTCTTATGTCCATAATTATTTGGAAGTTATAATAACTGCTTGAACAGACTTTGGAAAATGTTAAAAAAAGAAATAAGTTCTTAGTTACCGTACACGCGCAATCTAGTAGACCTAATCATTGCCAGCGTGGATCCACACAGAAGAAAGTTCACAGAGCTGACGAGTCCAACATTCTATGCAAAGCACCTAGGCATCAATTACCTATGATATTCAAGGTTACACGGAACGGTGGCACTAAGCTGAAAGGAGGTAACTATACTCATCATTATGAACAATTTTTATAATGGGATAACCCTGAAATTGTGAAAGAAAATCAGGTGTTCCATAATATACGTTCCGTTGAGTGTGAATGAAACTTTTCTATGGATCACGTTTAAGATCATAATGTAACTAAGAATCTGACTTTTAATATATATTTTTTGAATCTGATTCAATTTAGTTTTCAAGTAGCTGCATCGCAGTACTTCCTCATAAGTCATACCTCGCAGGGCAAGGCGGCCTGAATACCATTATCACATACTTACAAAGGGCTCACCACTTGTTCAGAATCCCTTCCGATGATGGATGATGGCTGTGGCTTCATGAACGGAACGCAACGCTGTGAGATTAAAACAGTTGTACTTTAAATCTAGTAATGTATTAATATGTTGATATTAGATGATCGTAACTGAAGTTAATTAAATGAGACTAAATGCATGTTCTCATTGGGCATGTTAACGGATTTGCACTAAAGTTATTACTAAGATAAGATATCTATCTATATCAAAAAAATCGCTTTTAAAAGTTTTGAACAAACGCATGATAAATTCTGATAGTGGTATACGTACGTGCTCCATCTTCGGCCACAACATCACTTTAGGTACATCAGGTGGGTTGGTGGCCAAACGTAGACCTATTTTATTGCTATGTTTTACACTGCTTAAGCTGTTTGTTTTCCGTAAGTAAATAAATAAATATACAAAAAAGATGGACATAAGAGTTATAGGTACAGACAGAAGCAATCTTGACAGGTCTAGAATTATTCTACCGTTTATAGTCATAGTAGCCTGCCTAGCTATGACTGTTATCTGTTTGTCTAGGGCATATACTGATGTTATAAGGGAATGTAGTAAATAAAGCTTTACAAACAGTTTCGTCAACCGTTCCCAACCAGCAGCTGCGGTATTTTTCCGCAACAAACAAGGAAAACAAAACACCCACGCTGGCTCGCTGCATTCATTTGAATAATTGGAGTTTCCGCGGATATCCATCATTTCCATCCGCCGGGTCGCCAGTACACCTCATTAGTTGGGAGCCAGGTGATGGTTGTTTTCTTTACTGCTTCGGAGTTGGTAAATACTTGACGCATTTACAAGGATATTTTTGCGTTCGTGTACAAGAGATTATGTGTTAGTTTTGTGGGATTTATCTACTGATGTGAGATGCTTCCAACTGGGTTTATAAGCAATTTCTTCAAGGAAAATGCAGTGGATATGATGCGTGAATGTTATAAAATTTATCAATAATACGGTTATAAGAGTTTATTATCGGCCAACGGAAAAGTACATAGATTTTTAAAAACATTATATGTATTATGCAATTTTATGTTGACTCTTGTTGCTAATTATCTGATCAAAAAGTTTTCATTTTCTTACCTTTGAGGAAAAAAAAGCTGGAATAACACGAACGTCCCGGTTATAACATACAAAACTATATTATACTTTCTAATCATTAGAGTCGAAAACGGCACAATTTTTTTTAAAACACTGCTTGTATGATACGGATTCTGGTTTTAGATACCTTATGTTGATGCAAACATTGTAGCTAGGAATCAGTATTAGTTTGCTGTCTCAAACGGAACTGTTTGTTCGTTAGCTTAGTTGGTAGTGATCCTGCCTTCTGTGCTTGGGGGCGTGGGTTCGATTCCCACCCAGTACAAACATTTGTGTGATGAACATTTGTGTTTTTTCTATGTCTGGATGTTAATATCTATTTAAGTATGTATTTAAAATATATATGTATGTATATCAGTCTCTGGCAGCCATATTACAAGCTTTGCTTAGTTTGGGGTCAGATGACCGTGTGTGTAATAATGTCCCAGATATTTATTTATTTTATTTAACTAGCACGGATAAACACCAATTACACTAATGATACACAATAATAAGTAAGTTAACCTGTTCCGTTGTTGTCTTTATACAATTTTACAAAGATGTTTGTCTTTATGTAGACACTTACCACCGCAGTTATGTATAAAGGGAGATCTCCAAATGCAACGCCAAATTGTGCCCGCGATTTACATAAGACGAGGACTTGGCAAAAACAACCGAAGAGTTTTAATTCAATCTGGGTTCCGCGGGCTTTAAATAAACTCTTGAAACTTTTTTATGCAAAAGTATTTTTTTGCCAAGTTGTTTTATCCGCTAAGTATATATAGTTTTTTTTTATCAGGCTTGTGTTTGACTACAATCTCGCTAATGTTATAAGCATCGATGCTGTTTCCTATTATATTTATTATCCCAGTTTTTTTTTAATAAGCGTTAGTGTTATGGTACGTTCGGCCTGCATTCGGCATTATAATGTTCTTCAATGTCCACAAGACAATAAATGATAATTTTAAACTCATAATGATCATAATGTCATACTCATAATGATCAGGATGTCGTTCAGTGTGGAGGTTAAAGGGGGAGGCCTATGTTCAGCAGTGGACGTCTTCTGGCTGATGATGATGATGAATGTTCGTAATATTACAAATTAATTACTATAATTTAATTTTTGATTTCAGCATTATAACATAGGTACAACATTACTTTAAGAATGCCTATCTAAAATGGTTTTAAGACTAGGTAGTAGCCTTATAAATAAACACCAACAAGGCTGTGCACCTATCACTATTTTATACTATACTACTAACTACTACTACTACTGTTTTATTGTTGCTCTAATAAAGAATAACTTTTTGCGACTAGAACAGGTGACATGTGTCACCGCACGATGATATCCTTTGATACATTTTTAATTTAAATTTTTACCGTTAAATAGTATATAAGTACAAGGCGAATAGAGATCTTATTTATTTATTGAAGTCCATATTTTACACTGTTTGCTTTAACATAATATATTATCATAAAGATTAACACAAATAAAATAGAACTAAATGACACAATAGTTACAAAAACAATTGACTGATTGACTATAATTAATGACATTATTAGTCATTAAAAGTACGATGGAACAAAAGCTGCGGCCTCCATTTGGTCACAGTTTTACCAGGTAGATCTCTAGGTACACTTTTATCTTCAAAAACAGAATAGTTAGAGTTAACTTAGTTAAACGCTTCGTGTAGTCGTGGCATACGGAAGCAGATCGAAGTCATCTCCAGAAGTAGGCGTACCCCACAATGAAATGTAACTTACCATCTGCGAGACACAGTTTCAGTTCATTTGCTGCTAAAATGTATATAAAAAGTTAAGGCATCCCTCCCCGACTGTTCTTAAGATCTACTTTGAATAAAGGCTACCTATTCATGGTGCGGCTACTTTGTTGCCGGTAACATAGTTTATTTCGAACGGTGTTCTGTCGCTACGAGAATATATTCTAACCCAAGTGCTACGACGCTACGAGATTGGTGTAGCAGCTTCAATTATTAAATGTTTTACATACTACGAGTATAAATTACATGTAAGCAGTTCTATGTATCTTATTTGAGACAGTAAGTCATTTTATATTTTCCAAAAAGTTTTTTTGCAAACAACACAAATTAAAATCAGATTTTCGTAGTCAACAGAAAACCAAAACAAGCTAGTGGTAACTGAAAGTCAATAATATTTTTTCTCTCTCTTTTGTACAGACTGTTTTTTTATTCCCACATATTTTTATATTTTTTGCTACTATCTCTAAGCCTTCGACTTCAGCACCAAATACTTGCCATGATTTTAAATGTCTCCACGTGAACAGGTAGCTTTCCCGCCGCGTTTTTCTGAATAATGCGAGTGTTATGGGCCGAAATACGCTTCATTTGGCGCAAGAAACTTCTCTAAAGTGCGTGAAGAAATCATATTCATATTTTTTACGCTTCAACTGCTCGAGGAATTTGAATAAAGTACTTATGTTTGAATACATTTCTCTTCTAAATTACTTTGATATTATTGCCGTTGAAGTAGGTTTGTGATCTCTGAGTTATGTAAGTTAAGGGCGTGAAATAAAATGAAAACGGGAGTCAATTGTAGGGTCAATGAGATATTGAAGTATCTGCGTGTCGTGTTAAGGTTTACAATTAAGAGAAAAACATTTCATTCGAAATATTTCACCCATTTTAACGTATTTTTGTTACGAAATTTCAGTTAACATCATCATCAGCCAGAAGACGTCCACTGCTGAACATAGGCCTCCCCCTTTAACCTCAACACTGAACGGCATCCTGCCATCTGCATCCACTGGATGCCCGCGACTCTTACAATGACGTCGGTCCATCTAGTGGGAGGCCTACCTACGCTGCGTCTTCCAGTTTGCGGTCTCCACTCAAGAACCTTTCTTCCCCATCGGTTATCAGTTCAGGTAAAAAGTGGTCATAATCACATTAAAATACTTAACATTGTTTCTTCTCAGTTTTCGAAAATTCTACACTGTGTCTAAATCGACCTCGGTTTTCGGTTTTGCAACTTCAAGTCAAAATGCAACTGATTTAAGCGGACCATATTTTACAGAAAATGAACGCTGCAACCCCCAGTATTTACCACAAACTTAATTCCGCTCCCAACGCGACGCAAAGAAAACTTACCTCAAAATTAATATTTCTTTCATTAAAATCTTGTAATATTTTCCTCGCTGCATGCATAAGTAATTCCATGAATAAGTAACGTGCAAAAATTTCGAACGTCCTGATTGAACCGCGATATTGTTTCAGCTCGTCTCCGTTTGTTTGTGTTTGATTTTGTTTAATTGTAATCGTTTGAACAAATATTTGGTTTGGATTCGGAAAGTCAAGGGTCATTCGAATCAAAAAATAAAAAGTTAAATTGAATCCGTTAGCAAATATTTTTCAAGAACAACCGCTGAATCTCTCCCACGACGTCGTTTACTTACGAATACATTTTTGCGTCTTATTGATGTTGGGGTATTTTATTTTTGTCTATGAATTTACTTTTAAAGGGTTATTTCTTAGACATTGATAAAGTAGGGTTGAAGACTGGAGCAGTTAATTTACAGAAGGAAAAAAATTGCAAAATATTTGAACACCTGCGGTTCAATGCTTGTTAATTTAAAATTGGTAAGAATGATTTTTTTGGCGTAAGAATGAAAAGATACGTAAAAGCAAAATTTTTAAATTCTAAAAACAATTCATGTCTTAAATTGTAGATATACATGTACCTAAGGAAAAGTTAAAAGCCTGGAAAAAAGGCAAAAAAAAAGGTCTATGTTGCCGATTACGGGCAAGATAATGATGTAAAAGTTAGTGGTTAAATTTGACAGTACAACCATATTATATTGACAATTAGCGCCATAATGAGTTACATTAAATTTGTTGTGAGATTAACTATTGCAATTGCCTAATTACACCATGATAATGTAACTTGTGTTATTGTGCTACGAATAAAGAGTATGAGTACTCTAATTTAAATTTTGAGTAAATCCGCAAAAAATATTTAAAATTGCGACCACAATCGCATGACACAGCTAATTGGAATATGTTTCTTTTGACTGTCAGTGTAGGAATTCATTGATAATGTATAAGGTCGGGGAAAAAGTTTCTTCGTATTTTTTAAACAAATTCAAGACATATTTTTTTCAAGTTTAATTACATTTAATTATAATATATATGTGCCATTTTGTTCGATAACTTGTTGCCATCTTGTAGGTAGTGACATGATCCCGTTGCTGTAGAATTTTTGGGACTTCTGATCAAAAAAATGTAACAAGTAGTTTTGACAGTCCTCTCTTGATGTTAATCTAACACTACCCAAAGAATTCTGAAGAGATCGAAACAGGTGGAAATCTGAGGGTGCAAGGTCAGGGCTATATGGTGGATGCATTAACACTTCCCAACCAAGCTCTCTAAATTTTTGCTGAGTGGCCAAAGATGTGTGCGGTCTGGCGTTATCATGATGAAAGACCACACTCTTTCTGTTGATCAATTCCGGCCGTTTTTTCTCAATTTCTTGTTTGAGTCTCATCTGCTGTTGGCAGTAGAGATCCGAATCGATGGTTTTGCCCGGCGGTAAAAGCTCATAATGAACGATGCCCTGCCAATCCCACCATACACACAGCATCACCTTATTACGTGTTAATCCGGGTTTCGCTACAGTCTGTGGTGCTTCACTGCCCTTTGACCATGATCGTTTGCGCACATTCTTGTCGTAGGTGATCCATTTTTCATCTCCAGTGATCAATCTTTTCAAAAAGGTTCGGTTTCTTTACGTTTCAATAGAGAGTCGCAAATGAGTACACGATTCATTTGGTTTCTTTCAGTGAGCTTGTGTGGCACCCAAATATAGAGTTTTTTTGTATACCCAGTTTTTTTCAAATGGGTCAAAACTGTTTTGTGGTCAATCCCCAGTTCTTCAGCTACGTCGTAACTATTAATATGCCGATCTTGGTCCACTTTTTCAGAAATGGCATCTACTTTATCCGTAACAGGGCGACCAGAGCGAGCTGCATCTTTGACATCAAAATTCCCGGACTGAAAACGCTTGAACCAACATTGTGCTACTCTTGATGACACTGCATTAGGTCCATAAACGTCACAAAATTTTTTCGCGGCTTGTGTCGCAGTTTTCCCTTTTTTGTAATAAAATTTCACAATATATCGAATTTCTTCGTTAGATTCACTCATTTTATCAAACAAAAAAACAATTGAAAAATGGCGGGAAATTGCTTTTTACTTTTTGTATTCCTTTTTTAAAATGTCATATTTTTAATGGTATCAAAACCAGCCAGATACAAACAGTACAACGGATGAGATTTTTACTACAACCTTATACATACAAAATACGAAAAGACTTTTTCCCCGACCTATTATGTAATAGATAAATACTCACTTTTAGAATGATGATTCGTGGTAGTAAAACTATATTTCCCCAGCAGCCAACGAGTTTTCTACGAGAACAGTACACAGCAGGTCGAAGTGTGGGTGCATACATTTGTTGAAGAGATGGCTCGAGCGAGGCCACCTTTGTTGCGTCAAGGGCTGTTGTGACGTGACGCCACGTGACGCCACTCGACCTGCCTGCAACGAGAGGGTTTACTGTTACCACAGAATATACTGACAAATAATATATTATATTTGTACTTCGCACACTGAATTCACACAACAGTATTGTAGAGCAAATTCGAGGTAAACTAGCTTTCAATATTATGTAATGGTTTGTAAAGTTTTTTTTTTAATACCAAAAAATTACTCTGATGGGGCAAGTGCCTTTATTAACTAAACAAAATACTAGCTAAAACTAATACTAAATAAACAGTAAGACTGTCCATAGACCGTTGAAGGTCTAAAGACAATTCAAATGCGCTAGCCCACTATCAGTTGGCAGCGTACCAGTAAAGTAGACATATCAATACGACTTGAAATATCCGGGCTCCCGTGTTTTTTTATCGATTATCATATTTGTCCACTTCAACTTAGATTTTACAAACATAGATTCACAAAGGTGATAAGTTGCTTTATGTTGACTTAGAGTATATTTTAGGTCTTTATTTCGTTCAAAATATAATCCACAAATTAAACATCAAAAATAATACGACTGCCTCGGTGGCTCAGTTGGTAGTGATCCTACTTTCTGTGCTTGGGGGCGTGGGTTCGATTCCCATCTAGGACAAACATTTGTGTGATGAACATTTGTGTTTGTTCTATGTCTGGGTGTTAATATCTATCTATTTAAGTATGTATTTAAAAATATATATGTATGTATATCAGTCTCTGGCAGCCATATTACAAGCTTTGCTTAGTTTGGGGTCAGATGACCATGTGTGCAATAATGTCCCAGATATTTATTTATTTATTTTTATTTATTTTAATAATTTATAGATCTTATTCTAATTTTATGGCTTCAATAGAGAAGTTGGCTGATGATTCTCTTTAGCTAATTGCCGTAGTAACGGACTTTAAACAAAAACGCATTATTTGGATTTAAAATACAAACCTAACTTTGGATAACATTTAATTTAACTTAACTTTGTTTTGAACATTGTAATAAGTACGATTTTAAAATTTGCTAAAAATTCTAAACGAATTCTTGACTTATTTGCCACGATTTAAAATCAGAACATCGCTCGCGAAGCTAGCAAGGACGCGTCGAACTTGATTGAAAGCTGTTCGAATTTCAAATGATAAAAAATAAACGTCTGTCGCATTTTGGCCAGCATTCCTTGTAAATACGGTTACGAACCACAGAGGTTTTATGTCACCTTGTACGAGTATCTTGCCTTCAATGGATCGGCTAGTGATGAGAAACGATAAAACTGTAAAAAATATTTTCATTGTAATAATTTGCATTTTTTAATGTATTTTTTTGGTTGTGGAGTTGGTGACCCAACTTAAATCTGTACATGATAAAAAAGTTATCATAAATGACGAGGTGAAGCATAAAACCTCGCTTTTCGAGTTTTTCTAATTTTGAAGAATACAGAAAAATTTAAATATCTACACCGACGATTTTGACGGAAAAGAGTGGTTTTGTTCGAAACTCTCGATTTCAAATAAAAATGTATATAGGAAAAGAAGTGTTTTCGACAAGGTTTTACTTACATGCTTTAGTCAATTCATAATTTTTTGCACATACGATAGAATAAAAAAATAAAGAAATTTTCATAAGTGGAAAAGTGAGGTTTCGTTCTTCACCTCTTTAAATATAAGTTCCTATAAAAGTTTTGGCGATATTAACGAACAAGAATACTCGGATATGAAAAAAATATTAGGTTCAATCACTTGTTTTTTTATATCTAAAAATTGCATACCGAACCTGGATTAGCAACTGACTTTCAAGTGATGCTTGAATATATACTTTTACGAGCTTGGGTAAGCTAATTTAGCTAAGCTAGCTATCAACCTTTTTGTAACCAAGAAGTACAATGTAGTTCGCAGTCTATACCCCCTCTCTATTCGCAAGTACATAAGCCCACATAAACGGGTTTAGCGCGCATAACATTCAACTTTTCAGTACTTTTACGGCGTGAGAAAAAAGGCCAGGTGGAGAGGTTGATATTAAAATGTTTCATGTAAATTTTAGACGCTCCTCTGGCAATATTTCAGCTCTGCTCTTGTCTGTCTGTCTGCATTTGGTATTCATAGGCGGCTTTTAGTTTAATATTGGGGCGAAGGTACGCTCCTTAACGGGTTACTTTTTCTTTTGAGGTCGGAGTCTCGGAGTGAAATACGGTTAGCTTTAGCTATTTTTGATGGTTGTTTTTTTTTGAGTTAAACGTTATATAGTCTTTTAACTGTTTGGGATTTGTAAAACTTATTATTTACAAAGTTTTGGAATTGCCTATTGAAATTTGAATTTGAACAAACATACAGAGCAACAGCCAACAGGTATAGACTTAAGTATAGGTATATACAGGTAAAGGTACATAGGTGTTGGTACTAACACTAATAAATCATTAAGAAATATAATACTTTTACCATTGTGTGTAACCATAAAACTTGGCATCCATGTGTACACTCAAACAAAAGTGTTATAACTTTGTCTGCGGTGTTTCCCGTTGGTTACAATCAGTAGTGTCGTCAAGTCGTGAGTGAATACGTCTCTTCCAGGTCATATCAAGCGTACTTCATCGTAGACTGCCATCACGCATGATGGCAGTCAAGCGCAACTCTATTTTCAATTAATATAAAAAGCTGCTGCATGGAACAATAAATTACTAATAAAAATCTAAATAAAGAAAATGTCCTAACATTTGTACGCCGTACCTGGTAAGGACATGAGATTCGTTTCCATTCTTACGACCCTGTATGCTAATTTATATGTATGTGTACCTACCATGATCTGACAAATAAATAATTTGATTTGATAAATTAGAAGTGCTATGTTAGAACAAAAACAATAACTTTTAAAATAAATATAAAATCTTACATAGTTGCCATAAAAAAGATTTAAAAAACATAATGTCATAATTTAAGTGTAAATGAAGAAAAGCAAGTTTATATTAAATGAGTTTACAGTAGAGATTAATAGGTGAGATTTTTAATAAATTCAGTGGTTGATGAAAGACCCCAGCAAGGGTCGACCGAGGGCCGCGTGACAGGGATGGATTGGGGTAGTTAGTACAATATTGCACACTAAGAAGTATCTGCCGAGAAATCAGTATTATTATGCTGGGCTCATAGATTTCACTTATTACAGCGCAGGTACTGAAGTTTAAGGAACTTTTATATAAGAATTTGGGACAATAAATAAATAAATATCTGGGACATTTTTGCACACACGGTCATCTGACGCCAAACTAAGCAAAGCTTGTAATATGGCTGTCAGAGACTGATATACGTACATATATATTTTTAAATACATACTTAATTAGGTATTCACACCCAGACATAGAACAAACACAAATGTTCATCACACAAATGTTTGTCCTAGATGGGAATCGAACCCACGCCCCCAAGCACAGAACTTAGGTTCACTACCAACTGAGCCACCGGGGCTGTCACAATATACTGACGGAGTCGATTACGATTTGTCCAAGAGTGCATGTTGTATGCTAAGTTTCGCCTACAGTTGGTCTTCATGAGCTTATGAGTTCATGATCCTGGCGGTCTACGCATGCTCCAAGATCAACAGTCTAAGCAATCAAGCAGATTCATCTGAAGATCCAATTGACAAACTGTAATAATTGTAATAAATATACGAAAAACGGTTTCACTTTACTGTCACAGTATGATGGTCAGCGGTCTTAGTACGAGCACTTGCGAAAAAGTTATCGTTACGTAAAACGAAAGCAAAATGTATGAAAAATTTCACAGCGCCTCTGCGAAAGGATACTGAATTTTTCATACATTTTGCTATCGTTTACGTAACGTAACTTTTTCGCAAGTGCTCGTGCTAAGGCCACTGAACTTTGAAAATCTTACGGCCGTACTCATACACGTTACTTAAGTTAAGCAATACTTAAAATTGCTCTGTTAACTTCTCGCTGAGAGAAATTGGCAGACATGAATACGGGACAGAGCAATTTTAAGTATTGCTTAATTTAAGTATGTAACGTTTATGAGTACGGCCAAGAGTTTCTGTCCCGTTTTTTTCAGTGGTGACTCATTTATTAGAACCAACGTTTTAGGTTGTTTTTTCGAAAAACTCAACTCCTTAACACTTCATGCGTTGTCTGGAATCCGTCCCTGCACGCGCTAAGCCGCGGAGCCTCTGTTTGTTTTGATTGCATTAATTATAACTGGAATCCGAAGTTTTATTAAGATTAACACCTCTAGTTTTCTTTCATTAAGAGTTGCTCCATATTCATGCGGCGGCTCACGCTGCCGTGCCTTCGTTATGAAACTGGGATGAGGAGCTCGGTACTTCAAATGAACACTCTTTTTCCTTACTACGGTAATGGAGGAGCTGCAGTAGGCAGTTTGTATCTTTTAATAGTAGATGCGCTCAGCGGTATCCGCTATCCTACAGGAATATTTTTTTTCGGGATAATAATCATATCAAAAACTTATGTATTAATGTAGAGTATACACTACTTTCTGGACCGCTACTATAGGTCGCAGTTTTAGAACATACCCGGGGGTATGTCCTGAAACTGCAACCAGATCCACCGGAGGATGGGCAGTAGCGTCCTATTAGTACACGGTGAACGTACTGCAATCCCCAAACGTTAAAGCAGTGGACGTTTACTGGCTGATGATGATGTGATAAACTATTTTCATATCAAATTTCGTGCAAATCTGTTCAGACGTTACAGCGTTACGTGCGGACAAACAGACCAACTTAGCTACATTCAAACATTCGCATTCCTAAATGTTAGTGTGATTCCTCTAATCCTGATCAAGATACAGATGGAGATTTTCCACGAAATTCGACCAGAAATGATAAATTTTGTGACATCAAATTATATTATTAACATATTGCTAATTTCGTTTTGGAGGCGAAGAAACAAAGTATCCTGCGAACATATACTGAGAATTTTTTTTATTAAGGCGATACGAAAATGAGATAAATCACAGTGTGGCTCTCCGACTATAGTTTGCAAACACACTCGTATTTACATACTTTTTAGGAAAGTTTTGAGAAAGGGGCACTTCATTTTAGAAGATTTTCTCGTGTTTCGTGTGATGTCATTAATCATACGAGATTTTCGGCACTTTGTGTCGTCGGCGGCGCCGGCGCCGACGACCGGGGGCGTCAACAATCTGATTTACATACGCCACACGTGAGATACCATTTTTATACTGAGGACACAGTGTTCTTCAACCTTACGTTTACTTATATCTGGATTTCAGTAGGTTTGAGCTCATATTACGAAACTAGCCAACTGACTTCCATTTTTGCCCTTGTTGAAGTTTACATTTATGTTATTATTAACCGACTTCCAAAAAGGAGGAGGTTATAATTGTTTTGTTTGTTACCTCAAAACTTTATTGTATTGTATTATTTATTGCGTATAATGGTACTTTCGACTGGGTGAACCGATTTTGATGATTCTTTTTTTATTTGAAAGCTGGTGCTTCCCGTGTTGTCCTATTTGGTCCAGTTCTGAAATTTGTATGAAGTCGGTTTTTAATACTTATTGATAATTATTTCATATAGCCTATTCGCAGGTTCAAATACTCATGCGATTGAATTAAATACAACATTTTATCAAACTAATTTCCAAATCAGCTACTTACAATCCTAATAATTAAACAGTTTAGAGACAATGGTTATCATTGTTTACTTGCTACTTTGTTTCTGTTACTTATTTACAATATTAGGCTTCTCTCAGAAATTCCATTCAGCCAGCGTTTACCATATTCCGAGAGAAGGTGTAACCCTCTACTTCATAAAACGTTATTACATCTTTTGTATCCAATTAAATGGAGATGGAGTTGCAGAGGAGCCTTTAGATCTAGTGAAGAAATGAGTTTACGGATTCGGTTATTAGGGCTCCATACCGTAAGGGTGTAAAAGGGACCCTTTTACTAAGCGTTTAGCCAACGCTGCCTGTCTTTGTAATCTGTATGTCCGTCCTACCTTTTAACAAATGTATATTTCAAACTGTAATAGATAGCCAGTTGAATTTTTTACAGAATATGTAATCTTATGGCGGATTTAATGAGAAATAATAATGAAATCATAAAGTAAAAATTAAAGGGAGGTCCATATACAACAAACGTATTTTAGGTTTTGCTCTAATGTAGAAACGGTACGGTATAGGTACAAGCATCAAAAACATCATTATATTAAACACTCTTAAAACAACAAAATATAATAAATAAGCACCAGTCAACGTCAAAATGTTCACCACCATGTTAAGCAATATCAGGCGCGGTCTTTATCAAGGTGAATGCGCGCGCGCGGCTGCGTCTCGCTTGGCAAAGCGAGACCGCCGAATGCGATTGAAACTATTATCGGAGTAACCGCCCTAATCTTACGTGAGTAATTCCCGTGTAATATAAATAAAATTATCTTTATTCTTCCAAATGTCTGTATCACTTATCATCGCATCACTAGCAGATATACGTACGCGCGTGCATTATGCTAAAAAGACCGTATATTTTCCGTACGCGTTCTCTGAATTATTGCTTATGTTATCCAACTGAGTGCGAACCTGTGAATTATATTACAACTAGCTAATGCCCGCGACTTCGTACGCGTAGCGCAAAGTAATTAGTGGGTGGACGATTAGACTGACATATCCAAATATAAATGTTACACTAACGAACACGAACGGAACTTTAAATAGGCACAAATCCATCGGATTATTTATACTGAATATTTTATAGATACTACCTACACATATGACATGATTGTAGATTTATTGCTCTCCATTTTAATGCGGATTGTCATACTATCGTCATAGTATGATTTTAGTCTAGTTTTAATCTGACTCGATACAGGTATCCCGACATGTCCATAGTTTCAAATATATTTCAAGCAAATAATATATTACTTTCACTGGTTAAATACGTTGGAAGTGTGGAGCCATGGAGCCAATAAGGAAAAAAAATTGGTATAAGTCAAGCGAAATGTCATGCATGACAAACGTTATTATTGAATTATTAGTAAATAGTAAGTAGGAAGCATGGAGCGGTATCTATAATTAATCGCTGTTATTTAACATTACTCCGCGTAAAGACTGCCAATCAATGATGTCTAAATAATTTTTGCCCGCCTTCTGCGCCTCGACCCTTCCAACAACTAAACCGCTTTCGTTCACCACCATAACATCCAAAATAGCTGCTAATCATAGATCAGTAACAGATTAGATGCCGCGAGTTCACCTATTTTGCGTGTCTGTTAATGGTGTTAAGTTTGATCCTGGCAAAAAAATGTATTCATTTTAATCTCCGTCGACTTGGTATATTAGCACGTCAGAAGTCAATACAAAAATAAACGTACTTTAAATTACGCCATAATAAACTGTAAAACCTCTTCAAAAGCAGTTGGCTGTCCTGAAAATAACAAACACAAAAAAAACTATTTGGTGCAGTCTATCGGAAGTTATGCGGGTACATACATTTCGGAAGACGTCCACTGCTGAACATAGGCCTCCCCCTTTAACCTCCACACTGAACGACATCCTGCCATCTGCATCCACTGGATGCCCGCGACTCGCACAATGTCGTCGGTCCATCTAGCGGGAGGCCTACGCCTACGCTGCGTCTTCCAGTTCGCGGTCTCCACTCAAGAACCTTACCTACTTCCCCATCGGTTAACAGTTCTTCGAGCGATGTGGCCTGCCCATTGCCACTTCAACTTGCAGATTTTAATAGCTATGTCGGTGACTCTGGTTCTTTGGCGAATATGTATATTTTTATTTACATATAGATTATATGGCAACAGCCGCTTCAGTCTTCCTACCTACCATGTCTGCGAGTAGAAGTCTGTCATTACGACAACATTACTATAAAATAAGCTAGATGGCGTTATAAATAATTATAAAAAAAATATTTTTTTACTATTTATTATCATAAATTAATATAGCCTATGTTTCAATCAGGTATTTTGTAAGCATATTCATGGAAACTGCTTTGAAATCCTTCTAGTAGTTTAAAAGATGTGCACGGACAAACAAACAAACTGACAGCCGTCAGATTTGTAGTTCCATAGTTTGAAAATAGATTGCGTACTAAAACGATGTTTTGCGAAAAAATTGTAAATTTGCTTAAACTTTACGAATAATATTATTAAAAACGTAATAAGGTATTCAATAATTCCTAAAATAATGAGTGTAAATGGATCGTAGTTTCACAAATATGAAAAGTGCGTCTATTATAGGTAAATACGACACTTTACCTGAATCACGCAAACGGGATTTTTTTTGCAAGTTAAACCGATATCTGGTATTGCTTCTACTTAGTTAGAAGTCATGTGTGAAGGTATTTGATCTACACATTTATAATATGGTAGGGATAGGGATAGGGATATCGACCAACTCAGCACCAAATTGTACCAATTGCACCCTGTCACAATACAAAATTTCAAACTTTTTTTTATGTAGAAAGAAAATTTAGACAAATTGTATTTTGACAAGGTAGTAAGTTAGTAAAGTGGGCAGTGGCTATTGAATTATGGATTTCTATTTAGGTATTGATATTGGTCAGGGGTATTTCAGAAGTGTTCAGAGAACAATAAAGAAATAATGTTGGTATTTACTGAACATACAATGAGTGAACATTATTTTAACGTAGCGTAAGTGATCATTAAAAGATGTCAAATGATTTCATGAAATAATTCCTTTTATTTATAAAATCTATATTAATTACTAGCCGTCCGCCCCGGCTTCGCACGAGTGTAAGCGCGGCCTTCGGCCTCGCTACAAAATATAATATAGCCTATGTCACCCGGGGATAGTGTAGCTTCCCAACAGTGAAAGAATTTTTCAAATCGGTTCAGTAGTTTCGGAGCCTATTCATTACAAACATACAAAAATAGGTACAAATCTTTCCTCTTTATAATATTAGTGTAGATAGGCTCGAGGCTTTTTTTATAGACAAAGCATACTATAATTTCTTATTTTTTTGATAGAGACATTATGTCCGTAATAGTATTTACATTTATTGTTATTAGATATTAATATAAGTATGTAAATAATATAAGTATCTGCTATAATAATCTCTGCTACGTGTTTCTGCATTTTTTTCTTTTAGATTTAAATTAAAATCTAAAAAGAAACGTTATCTCGAGCAAAAAGCGCTGACTAGGTACTAAATTAATAAGATTGAGGAATTGTAAAACTTCCCAGTAGTCCAAAATTTCATTCCATTTGAGAGAAATAACATGGGACTATAATCTTTATACTTTATTTTACCAACGACCGTTTGATCAGCAAACTAAAACTTAGATAAGCATCACCGTCCTTCAAAAACCTTTATTTTTACAGCCTTCTACATCTCAAACAAAAAGGGAACACTTAAGGGCGACCAAAGGGAATATCACTCAATGGTATATTTTCGAGAACTCGGGGCTTTCTGCTAGCGTCTCGTTTTTATCCTACTTGACTCGTAATGTGCTGAATTCATACATGAACAATCGCGATCTGGAGTGTTCATGGGGTGGGGGTAGGGAGAGGGGGGAGGGCGTATTTTCTTTTACAACATTTGGATCTTGTGGGTGTCCGCAACGTTGTCTTTCGTTAAGGCGCGGTCAGCTTGCGAGTTTATGGAGTGAGAAATGTCGAATTTATATTGTTAGATGTTTTTACGGGAAATTGATATTGAGTGAAGATACGGCCTTATTTGAAACCGTTCCGTAAGCATGTTTTGGCTCAAATATGCTTTGTCTCGTGCGCTACTTCGCGTCAGTGTCCTGTATCCAAATTGAAATAGTAGCCTCTTTCTAACACAGAAATTAGTCAAAAAGTGAACCATGAAAGATTACTAATATTTATTATGTTAAATTATTTATTACCAAAATAAGTTGGAAAAATACTCTTTAAGTCTTCGATAAAGTAACATTATGCATAATTTAGAATAGCTTATCGGATAATGAAGGGATAAAAGTGATTACTTTTTAAACTATTTTGCTACACAACAATTTAAACGTAAATAATATTAGTTATCGTAAAATATCTATCATAGTACATTTTCTCGTGTTTTCCACCTAAGCAAGCAGGTGATTGAAAGTGACTCAAATCGTATTATTAATTTAATTAATCTTTTTGGATAATTCGTATAAACATGTCGTCTAAATTTGACACAATAACAAAGTTTTTTTCAGGTAATACTCTTCTGTTGAAATAAATATTGTTTCCTACTGTGTACTGCTTGCCCTGAAATCCTGAAACGAGTGGGGAGTGTCCGGTTCAGGCCCCCCTCCAGAGAACATTGCCGATGGCGGCCCATTCCACTCAACTATACACTAATAGATGGGTATGTAGGCGTGTGCTTTTACTTGAACCTACCTATTTTATAGAAGTTTTGTTTGAAAGTACCTACATGTGGCCATAATGGTAAAAAAAATTCTCAAGAAATGTGGTTGGAGGAGTGACATGGTTACTGTGAACAAGCTGCTGATCCATAGAAATTAACCAACAAATGGTACATTCTTCCGCTTTTCTGAAATATAACGCAAAGATTTTTGTTTGTAAATGTATTTATTTTTGTGAAAGTGTGGATGCTTTCATGAAATTCTTATCAATAAAAGAAATAAAGAATTTTCGCAGTTTAAAAAACAAAACAAAAAACACGCTTTAACATCGCTAATCCTGAAGTTCCTGTTAAGGATAATGGGAAAAACTATTTAAACTATTGCATTGTCATCTGTCCTTGATAAGTCAGCAAAGTTTTAAATCAATCCGTCGTTTTTAAAGGGGTGAAAATCACGTTCAAAGATTCCGTTACATAGACACCAAGCTAATAAAAGCGTGTTAAAAAACAATGCCGGTTAAAGCTAGACTGAAAAGTTTTCATAAATATCTAAATAAAATAATTTTTTAATTGGGATAAATATCTAGATAGAGAAAGAGTATCTAGAAAGGTAGAGTTTGAGTAATTTAGTTATTGATGAATCAATTTCGAGGATATTTAACGTGGAAAGTATCCTAGTTAAAAAACTATAAATTTATTCATTCCAAACAATTTTCATTTTAAGACATTTTAGTTGAATCTGAGCTCAGTATTTAAAATTAAAGATGCCACTGCTGCATCGTACCTATATAGCGCGAATGTAATAAGAAGAAAATTGCCTGATCGTCAATGCCTAATCTAATAAAATAGAAGAAAATCGAGTACTGTAGTAAGTAGTTGATTGAATCAGGCGTTACTTTGCGGAAGTCCATCTTCAAAACTGTTTTTCTGATGAATTTCTAGTGTAATTAGGCTTCTACGTCGCTTCAAGTACAATAAGGAATTAACGAATATCTACCGAGTAAAATTTATCCTAAGTTCCTTCTTGTACTTGAAGCGACTTAGAAGCGGAATTACCCTAGAAATTCATCAGAAAAACAGTTCTGTAGTTAGTACTATTATTTATTGCTCTTATTAGATAAATGTCGTTGAACCACCCTGATGCCTCAAACCAGTAGACAATACGACGATCTCTCGCCATCAAATCCAAAAGCAAAGCAATAAAATGTCTTCCAGGCGAGTTGTTCCAATAAAATTAATTACACGAGGGCCCACTTGCGGGCAATCACGTGAGTGTGGGATGCGGGAGGACACATTTACTGAGGTCACCGAATGGGGAATGAGACCAGAATTTCAGTACAGTTGGGACGTAGTATGTGCTACTTCAAGACTAGCTACATTTTGAAGTCTCGTTGAAATGGTACGACCGGCCGCCTAATGGTAAGCGAGCACCGTTACCTATGGATACCTGCAACACCAGGGGCATCACAGATACGTTGCCGACCCTCAAAGACTCTATTAACAGCCCTTTTGAAGAACCCCGTATTAAAGCTAATCGGTAATGTCACAGTCACAATATGATCAACCAAGTAATCGAATTTGCCCATTTTATAAACAAATTGAAAAGTCAGTTTTTTTAATTGATAATTATTTTACAGTGAAAGCAGCAGTTTAGAGTGAAATTCATGGACCCGACGTATATCTGTACAAACACTTTTTGGAGCTAAATTAGTGAAACCTATACCGTATTCCCAACCTCCGCAGCGCTGTAAAAACCTTGCCAAAGTGTCCTCAGCATGAATAGTCATGAAAAACCGCTGCTTTCATTAACACTGCTTGCGGGTTTACTCCGCTTTTATCTCCATCGTTCTGCGGGTTACGAGGTTTGAAACTATAGCTGTTGTCTGTAGGTCTACTCAGATTTTAGTTATATACTTTTTTATTACTGTTTATAGTATAATGTGACAGTGTGGCCGAGACACGTAATCTAGAAGAAATCTATTCATATTAGCCTCGAAGATGCTGCAGCCTCTTAGCTCGTCCATTGGCAGCGGTTTCTGCTTACCATCATACCATCAGGCAGACTGTGTGCTTGTTTGTTGCTCCTTTTTTATAAAAAAAGGATGCTTTGATAGTAGTTCTCAAAAAACAAGGAGGACGGCAGGGAGTTCAATTCTTGGGCAGTACGTATCAAAAGTCGTTGCGTTTGAATATTTGGATTTTTTATGAGGAACGGATGTATGTGCTATTCAGCGTAACAATGCCGATAGGATACTGGGTGGGTGTCGCTAAATGGTTAAATGGTCGTATATATACCTTACAAATACTTAACTCATAATTTAATTAATGTGGTCGAGGCATTGAAAGTGGAGGTTTAGTCGCCCAGCTGGCAGGTTGGTCGACAAAATAGTCATAATTGCTTTACTAGTCGATTGTGACAAGACCGAAGTAGAAGGCAGTAGAAAAAAGCAAGCAGTGGACGTTGAAGAAGATGCTGTTATTGTTTAGTTATGTACTTAAACTAGAAAGCATGGAATATGCTTGAATTGTCTTTTTAGTTAAAACATAAATTGAAACAGTTATAAAAAAAATATGACTAATGAATCAGTGCAAAGATTTTTTTATGGAACTGTAATGACGAGACGAGTAAGTCGCTTGCCTGATGATAAGCGCCAGTTATTTTTTGGATCAGGAGAACTTATTTACTGGGAAATTATAGGAAAATGTATTTGTAATTGAATACAAGTATCTACCTAGCAATCACTCGTGGAATATTTTTGTCAAAAAGTCATGCACAACTTTTGGTTTGCTGGAATTTTATTACGATCGAGACAAACAAGTAACTTATCGTTTTTGTGAGGAAAGTTATGAGATAAGTGTCTGATAAAAACGTGGTTTAACGTCGGACAAATATCTCTGAGATTTGACGACCGCAATCACATTTCTCGCTGAGGTGACGAAATTCAATTTCAGATAGAAAATAAGTTTTAGTTCTACTAAGAGTACCTATAAGGGACGCCAAGTCGCTCTATTCATTCAAAAATAAGCTTAAGGTTTTTCTGACTGATATGGCGCCGTATAGCGTAGAGGAATTCATTCCAAAACTTATTTAAATAGCCTAATTAAAATTAAAATGTAATTTTTTAATTATTTACATTGATAACTTTTTATGGTTTAATTTTTAATTAACATATTTTTTAATTTCTTTTGACATGTTATTATTATTTATGAATAAAGTTATCATTATCATCATCATTATAACAGCTGAGCTACTTTTTTAGATATATGTATATACCTTTTCAGTCATTTTATTTATTCATCCGTTTTTTTTCTACATATTATAGTGCTTACTGTAAATTATGTAGAAATGTTTTATGTCGTATCTTATTTTATTTTCTATGGCCTATTGGTTTACATTACATATTATAGGTTACATTACATATTTTACATATTTACTTATTTGTGTAGTTAACGCAGCGTAGGTAGGCCTCCCACTAGATGGACCGACGACATTAGGAGAGTCGCGGGCATCCAGTGGATGCAGATGGCAGGATGTCGTTCAGTGTGGAGGTTAACGGTGAAGGCCTATGTTCAGCAGTGGACGTCTTCTGGATGACGATGATGAATGTTTTTCGGGCTTGGTGTAATGTTTTTTGCGCTTCATGCATGTGTTTTTTAATGTTTCTTTATTGCCTCTTATAGACCAAATCACTTGACTGATTTTGATGTGTGCAGTGCCGTTAGGTAAAAGCCGTCGTCTTTATAATAAGAGTGCCATAATAGTTTACTATTTTGTGGTCGGGTATTTTGTATTTTTATTAAGTAATCTACTTAGTGAAATTTTTGCGTTGAAACTCGATTCACATATTTATTCTTGTTTCTTTACATATTTTCTTTCAATAACATCATCCTATTTATCTTAGTCAAACTGGACAGCTGAGTTCACTCTTTCATTCGAATCACTGATCTATTGCAAACACATCTAAATCAGTCCACCTGTCAAGTTGACTGAACTAAAAGGTCAAACTAAACTAAAACTAAGTCAAACTACCCTCTGGGCGGGCCATTGACTACTGTTTCTAAATACCTAGCAGTTATTCAAACTAGGGGCAAAAGTAGGCAAAAAGCTCGCGGTCCCTCTGCCTTATTAGCATAGTCTGTGGCAAGTTTGCCCTGGTCGAGGATGCTGGAATTACATTTTGGATAAGGTGTTTTTTCTTGATGATTCTACCTAAAACAGGGTTACTTTCCAAATCCTGTCAAAGTTCTAGCCACTAGGTACATAGGCAATTTACATGCCTATTTTATTATATTTTATTCAAATATCCACCTACGTGTTTTTTACCTAAGTGTTTTAGCATTTCCCGTCGATCCTATTACGTAAATTCTTTTCATCCAATGGTTGCTTCGAAAGTTGAAAAGATCGCTTTTAGCGATAAGGCTGCCACTTGTGGCAGTAGCTCGTATGTGTTTTCTATCTGTATGTAATTTTTATATCTGTGTACACAACAAAGAGTTTCTATCTTGCACCAAAGCTACACACAGACAGATTTTACACCATTATAATATATTTTTATGCCAAACATTAGGTTACCTGTCACACATGCACGGCAAAACCAAACGGTTCACCAGATCCAAGCAAAAATATGGATTTTTGTGAATATACTCAAATAAAAATTCGGGACATTTTTGCACACAATCAACTGATCCCCTCTAGGCAAAGCTTGTAATATGGCTGCTGGAGACTGATATACATACAACATATAACATATTTTTAAATACGTACTTAAACAGATATTAACCCCCAGATATACCTAGAACAAACACAAATGTTCATTACATGAATGTTTGTCCTACATGGGAATCGAACCCTCGCCCCCAAGCGCAGAAGGCAGCTTCACTACCAACTGAGCCACCGAGGCCACGCACGAAGAGTATTATCACTCCTGAAACAATAAACTCTTATAATATTTACTTTACCTGGCCATATCTCATGTATTTTCATGACTCAGTGCATCCAAACATCTTGCCTGTGACACCCACACTACATTTCTCACTTCCCCCGAAAGTTACTTAGGTGCGCACTAAAAAGCACCCCCTGGCTCGGACAGCCACTTGTCATAAAGTAACTCTGTGATAAATCGCGCGCATCTTTGGCCCTGTCGGTTATTGTCCCCTTATGTACATCGTTACATAGTTACATCCAGCCTCAATTAAATAAAACTTGTATAATTTCAACCTTAACGTCTCAGTGATATGGTTGGTTAGTGTTGCGAATGAGGGTAGTTGTAAGTTTGTAAGTATGAGACCTTTGAGAACATAGCAAGTAACGGTAATATGGTAGTTATGTGGATGACAAACGCGCTTAATTATGATTATTGCTTGAATAATATTAGTTTTATTTTCTGGTACAGTGTAATAAAAGTTCAGTAGTACTTTACTAAACGGAATAAATTAATTACAAAATCGAATTAATAATAATAAATGAAAAGAGTACTAAATCACTTTCCTTTCATCCGTCAACCTCTGCGAGCTATCCATCTTTCCAATTTTCCTTCACGATTAGTTAGTTCGGCCGCTCGCCGCTAGATGGCGTGAATCTCATTAATTATGCATACTGATGACCTGAAGAAATGAGAGCCTTTATTTCTTCCGTATTTCTTGGGGAAATTTGGCAACAACAGTCGAGATTACGTGCAGGATGGCTTGATAAAACGGCAAAGATGCTGCGGCCTTGGTAATTAAGGGGTAAGTTTTTATGCGAAGCCGATTAATTTGCATACCTACCTAATTAGTCTACCTACTTCTTAGATTGTCGGTGTTTTTTGGCTAGGCAATTAATAAGAAATCAAGAAAGATTATTTTAGTAAGGGTAGGGTCGTAAAATAAAATAAGTCGGACCTGTATTTTTACAAAGTACCTACCTACTTAATAATTATAGAAGTTAGAAGAAACGGACAGACTGACAGACAGACGGACAAAACGAACTTATAAGGATTCCTTGTAGGACTACAAAACTCTAAAAAGTCTAAAGAAAAATTCTGCTCCACCAATACTTACGTGAGTGTTTAAAAACAAAATGTATTAAGTATATTCCATAGTACCTACATACTTTAGATTCCATAGTACCTACCTACATACCTAAGTAAAAATATATCTTAAAAATGATTGTTTCGTATATTTTCAACTGTTTCACATCATTTCTTTTTCTCTGTTATTATATATAAGTATAGATAGTTTTAAAGCAACCTTATCGAGTAATAAATATAAAGAAACGTTTGAAAGCTCCTTCAAAGAGCTCCAACCATCCGATATTACGTCCTTTGACCAGCCACCCGCGATGACGTGTTATATTAGAGATGATGCCCGCATCCGGCACAGTTTTGTTATAATCATCCTGGAGTAACAAGTAGGTATGCAAGCAATCTTACATTTTATGACTTTTTTTATGCATAAATAGGCTTGCGTTTGACCGCCAACTCGCCTAATGTTAAGCGATGATGCGGTCTACGATGGAGCACGCTTGCCTAGAAGAAGCCGGAGCTCGTGATTTGAAGCCACCTAGATAGTAACTATCAGGGAACACCCATTCAGGCAGCGCCTTCCACAGACCAGCAGTACGCACAATAAAAGTGGAATCAAAGCGCTTCGTACGGGTTTTAGGAATATCAATCATAAAACGGTGTCGATTTTTCGTGCCCGCTCTGGCAGTCCGAAAATGTCTTAACAAATGATTTTATGATCAAATTTTATACCTATCTAATATACTAAATAACTAAGTGCGACTTTCTAGACCATATATATATATATAGAGAGAGAATCTAGAGCTTGGCGTTCGGCCTCCCCAATAGACATAATTTCCAAAAATCATTTCCTAGAGCTCACCTAGGTACTTGCGTTAAATATAGTGCTCGACTAGGTACTCGTACGTATAATATAATATGGAATACTAGTGCAAAATTTCTTTTTCTTTTGACCCAGTGCAGTGGTTTAGGCTGTGCATTGTCTTTCATATTTTTTTTTTTTTTTTTTTAGTTTTTTTTGATAGTTTTTATTTAGATTGAAATAAAAATTACGACTAAATAAATTTTTGATATATTATTCTAGCGAAGATATTACATTGAAGTATATAAGAACCTACTTAAATGTTTTAGCTATTTATTTAACTAACCTTATGAGTCGATACATAATTGTGACAATGTTTAAATCGAAAACTGTAGCATTTCTTATTTTATTATTTAGAAAGTTTCTAGCAGATAACCTTTACTACGATTGTTTATCACGATTAGCAAACCTCCTTCTTTTATCGTTGTTAAAATAGTAATTGGCATCGTGATTTTGAGCTTTAAGTAAGCTTGCAATAAAAATAGTCACTACATTTTGAAGTTGACGTGGAAATAATAATGTTAAACATACTTACATGAACCCTTAAATATTACAAATTGTATATTCTGCTAATAATTTGGGTTTTTTAATAAAAATAGGCCGACACAACGTTGCAACTCTATTGTTTTTTTTTGTTTATTTCACCCCCCTAAGTAAATATTGCGTGTTTTCTCTGAGCTTGTATCGTTTGTCAAAAGACGGATGTCCAATTCAGTACGTTCACGGATCATCGAATGCATTTACATTATCTTTGTAAAGCCCCTGAAAATGGACACTTGCAATATGAATGTGTTTTTAAACTCAGACTATTTTGTACAAGTTTTGTGTTTTGTTTTTGTGGTCAGTAATTGTAATAAGATCAGAAATTAAATTCTATTATAGAAGGGGTTTGTAACGCTCAATGCTTTTTTCCAGAATACGCATTTTTATTTTACAGGTACTAATTAATCGCTACTAGGTAAACCCGGTCATGATTACTTTAGATAACGGCAGTATTATATTTATAAAGTTAGTATATCATATCCTAAGAACAAGCTATACTGAAGTAGCAGCTATTAACGGACACTTTATACCATGGACCGCACTTTATTGCCATACCCAGTAAGGGTCATTATGTGATACCTACCTCAATAATGCTACCTAAGATCTGCATGTGAATTTCATTGAGTACTTATTGATATTTTTCGTCAAACAAATGCATTGCATTGATAAGTAGTATCATCATACGTATTTTTTTCTTCCAGGCCACAATCTCAAAAACATTCTTACATTGAATTTTGTCTCGCTCTCTCATTGGACGAGAAAACAAGAGCCCTGTTTCTTTTCAATTTACTAAGTAAGTCTAAGTACATTGTTTTGTCCTTTCAAAGCAATGAAATTGAGTAACTAGGTAGGTAGGTACTTTGATATCCTCAGCCGGTAAGGTTAAGCCTTTTATAAATCCTATGATTGTACATATTATTTTCAAAAAAAATACTGCAATCATAACAACCACCCTCACTTCATCACGTAAAAAGGGAAATAAAAACAAACTATCGTTCCCGGAGTTTTATCAATAAAAGGCATTGATAAAATAAAAGGTTGGTAATAACAATATAGCACGGCCCAGAGATGGCATAAATTCTACGTCTTCTCTGGCCACAGTCCAGGGTGCATATAAAGTGAGCTGCCTTACTGGTTTTCCTCCCCTGTTAGGCGGGGAAACACTGGCAGGAATTATTACTAAGCTAACATGTAGCTAGGATTGATTATTATAAATCTTTTAAAGAAACTAAGATAGTTACAATCTGAACTCGTTTCTTCTAGGCAAATGCTCCATTGTAAACCGCATCATCGTTTAACATCAGGTGAAATGGTGGCCAAGCGTTAGCCTGTCTTTCAATAATAATAAAAAATATTGATGTGTTTTTTCGGCGTTCCAACTATATAATTATGTGCATTAATCTAAAGAAAAGCCGTTGCTCTATTTTCACATAAAGGATGGATGAACGTTTTCATATTTAAAAATACCTAGTTATTAATTGTATTAGGGTGCGAAGTTGTTATTTGGTGAGAAGACTGTCTGATATTTAATTCAGAGTAAGATACGGATTCTATTGGCAAGATACGCAAATAAATGTTGCAGCTGCGTAGAACACACATCTTTTATTGTAACTTTATTGAGGAAAATATTGTGTTTCGTTTAAAGTTAAGATATAGATACCTACCTCCTAGAATAAAACTATTTGATGTGCTATTCAAAGAGGGTGAAATGTTTTAATACTAAAAAACGTGAATGTTTGACAATTGTTCGTTACGCTTGTATTTATAACTAGCTGTACCCGCGACTTCATCAGCGATTTATTCAGAAAACAATGTCCTCATGATACATACTATTACCTCCCAAAATTTTATCGAGATTGGTTAAACCATTTATCCGTGATTATGTAGCAAACAGACAGACAGACAGAGTTACTTTCGCATTTATAATATTAAGTGTGGATTTACTTTCTACGCTTGCAAACAAAACGACATTTGTACGCAGATTTTAAACGATAAAGAATACCTTACCGAGCTGGAGAGATGAAAAAGAAAAGTTTCTTTAAAACATTTGGCAGTGGTTTTTACTCATAAGTTAAATATTAAAATGAAGTGGATAATAAATCAAAAGTTGGGCAAATAAAACCAAACCTTTGAGAGTAAGTGTTAATAACTTAATAATAAATTAAATTAATAATACATTTGTGTATTTTATTGTACTAAAAAAGTGCAATTTATCTAAAAAATAAGGTTCATTGATAGATTATAAATTTAATTGAAATAAATTAACTATACATTTGTCTATTTTGTTGTACAAAAAAAGTGCAATTTATCTAAAAAAATTAGGTTCATTGATAGATCCCCAGTGCTTGCTTGTTTTTTTAAGGAAACAGCTTTGTCGTGAATTATCTTTGCTCTCATATGGAGTGAACATTCTATCCGTTTTCTCCTCGCCTACAGCGGTTTCCTCTAATTTGGAAATAAGATGGATCGGACACCGGACGGGTGTAATTTATCAAGTATTGACTTACTATTGTTGCGGGAATGTTTATGGTGTTTACTGGCCAGGCTCGGGTGGTCGGGTAATTGATTAAGTATACCTATACCTAGGTACTTAGTGAGATAAAGTATACTATATTCTAAAATCATTTTAAAATCGAGATAACTACAATTCATCGTTTTTATTCCACATTTAGGATCCTAAATAACAATTAATATAAAATTAAATTGTCACTTGTACCTATTATATATTATTATAACGCAATCTACGTTACGTTCTATTAACTTTTATATTATTTTGTTAAGAATTTTCTTGCATTTGTGTTTCGTCCTTATGTACCTAGTAATTAATTATATGCCCTCTAGATGCGTATTTTTTTGCGTCGCGTCATTTTGCTCTGTGTCCGAACGAATTAAGCGACCATCGCATGTTATAAAAAAACTATACGTTATCAGGATGCGACACAATATCATCAAAATCGGGACTGTCCCAGCAGAATCGGGATAGGTGGCAACCCTTCCTGCGACTGTTTTTTCTACGATAGATAAACAAATAATTAAGCAGGTAAATCATATCATGTACCGTGCCTTATCTTTCTTGGCATAAACCTCAGCGTACCAATTTTTTCCGTAACACATTTTGATGTAAGTTAGAGTACCAAAGAGTACAAAAGAGTACCAAAACACGGTGGTACGGCACTAATTACTCAATTACCATACCCATTTCGATTGCCACCCTTCCCCACTCTCCGACCACGGCAATAAGTGGCTTAATCCCGTTTCTTATCTTATGCTCGCTAATGTCTCGGTATTTGCATTCGTTACTTCCTTGCAAAAAGCTTACGGAATTTTGTAGAAAGACGCGCGAATGACTACTCGAAGGTAGAAACGAGTAGGTAAATTCTGTTGCACACTTTAGTGAGCAAAGTTTTTCCCGATTCTAGTTCCCAGACATTCAAGGCATGAAAGCTGAAAACAGATCTTTCAAAAGAGTTTATAAAATTGCCGCAGGACTGGATAGTGTAATGGATTCTTCTCTCTTCTCTTTCTTTTATAGTGAATACTGCTAGTCTGTAGAATGCACTGCTGAATGAGTATTTACCGATAGCTAATAATCTGGGTGTTTTCAAATCGAGAGTGAATTAGTTTCTTCTAAGCAAAGGCGCTCCATCGTAGACCGCATCATTGCTTAACATCAGGCGGGGTAGTGGTTGGCTACTAAACACAAGCCTTAAATAATAATAAAAAGTGCGTGAGAACTTATTGAAAGTACTTATTGAAAAGTTTTTTTTTCTGTTCCCATGTTTATATTTTTATAACCATTCATATACCTTACCTTACTATTCATATAATTTGACATAACTTACTTTTAAGATCTTTACTAATAAGAATATTATATACTTTTTCACCTATGTGAAATGTAAATATTTCTTTGAGAAAATAAATACATATCTTAAAACTGAACTAGTATCTACGTATTATGTTAGAAGGGAAACATTTGCTAACACACATGAACCTCTTAGTTTTCTATTGAATATAATTCATTCTATAAAATTACAAAATTTGTTATTCACTGTTTTTTATTACACATTTTGTAGTTTTATAGAATGATATAAATTTTCTTTTAAGACCGAAATTTATTTGCGTACAATACGTAGAAAGTTTATACATGGTAAAAGCTCTAAACAGCTTTATTCTACTACTAGTAACGATATCTAACGGTGAGTGGACGAACTACTTTCCAATATTCATAAGGACCGTGTTATCATCTTTGATTCTAGTTACAAGGAAGGTTATGAGGTAGATAAACATTAAGAAATAAAAAGTACATCTACACGTGTTCATATAATGATTTATGTATGGTGTTGTGCTTTTGTAAAAGCTTATTTAAATCGCTAAAGCTTAAAAGTGTACTCATATCATTTTACAAGAATTATTTTTCCTATCAAAAAGTTAAAGACGTTCTCCATCTCGCATTTTTCCTAATTTTGAATATATTACTGTAATATTTTAAAAGTTTTTGTTTATCCTCCCTTAGATTTGGAGTTTTTTTTTTTAATTTTCCATTTATTAATTTGGTTCTTGACGGGCGGTAATATATTCCGGTCCGGGCGCAGGGATAAATTGAAAAGTTTCCAGTGTCCGTGATACCGATACGTTAATTTCAATTATGAACCAAAATTACGAGAATCCATTTCAGTTACCGCGTCATAATTATGAACTTACTCTAAAACTTTGTTTTTTGTTCGACAATTATTTATTGATTGTTGAACCGTTAGCCTAACTTGAGAGTCGAAATACCGCTAGGTGTGTGGCCACATTTTATCGTCAGCTGAATAGTGGGCGAAGTACAAAGTAAAAATTCTAATGTTGACATTTTAAATTTGTATTGAATTCGATACCTAACAATCGTGCTAGTACTCGCGGGCTGTAGTCAAAAAGCTATCTGACATTATAGAAAAAATATCGAGAAAATTAAAACAAATATATTTGGACACTGTTTTAAACTATCACGGTTGTTCACTAAAGTTATATGATTATTTACGGGATATTTAACAACATTCTTCCCGTGAACATGGTGCATGTAACTGCGCCGAAATATCGGGAGCTCCTTCCACAACCTTACCACGGTAAATATCCCGTAAATAATCATATAACTTTAATATATTTGGAATTCTGCAGTTACTAACCTGAGTACTTACTGCAGATCAGAGAAAACAGGAGCCTTACGCCTAAATCTAAACGTGGGTCCAAATAGGTACAGTTTTCAAAATCACGCGAAAGCAAACCGTATATCTCGGCACGTAATCGCGTACACGGGATTTTGCTAACTGCACCTATTCGGGCCCGCGGCTAGAGTTAGGCGTAAGGACCTTGGGCGTTTGTCTTATCTGCAGTAAGTACTATCTCCCTAGATATGCCATAGTACAAGTATCGTTCGTGTTCAAAATTAAAATGTCTCCTTATTTTACCCATTTTTTCACTACACCGGTAAACCGCTAAAACTGTATGCCACACTTACTAATCTTACACGCACACAATCAATCTTGTAGCGACACCATGAACTAACTAATTAATCCACATGTAAAATAATTATCAATATAAAAAAAACTGAATTCATAAAAATGTTAGAACTGGACCAAGTTGTAAATAAAAAAAATACGTGAAGTGGACGATATTTTATTTAAAAACCAAGGGAATGATTTTTTCCCCATAAATTAATTAAGAATAATTTAATTAAAATTACTAGCGGCCACATTTTGATTGGCACCCTGGTTGATATATATTCTCCTAATCATAAATATTCGTAAAATTTTGGTTTTAAGCAAAAACTCGATGACCACACTAATTCTGCAGCCACATCTCGTACTATAAAGACATCAAGCTTGATTCAGGCCAGATGTTCTCGCACCCGTCACGCTATTATATCTCCCTTTTTTTTGATATTAGGTACTAACTAACTACTAACTAACTAAATAAACACAAATAGGTAACAAATAGACATGTAGGTATTATAACAGATTAGGTAGTAAAATAATGATGATATCATTTGTTTAGGAATGTACTTGCTAAGTAGGCACAATGACTAACGCTTCATATTGGCTACCAACAATCTGTTTAACATTCCCTGCGCGCTACTCGACACTCACGGACTTAATCAAAGATTAACTACCGATTAACCAACGTTTACTGGACAAAGATCAACTGATTAAGTGGAGTTTAGTGAATATGTAGTAAGTTGGCTACTTTACTGCTAACGGGAGATGTAACTAACAATTTAAACAAATCTCCGAAGTCAATTTTAACATACTTTTAAATTTGTCGTATTGATTTGAAACCTTGCAAGTAGGTAGGTATATGTAATCCGGATGACAATACGTTAGTTTTGTACCAACTAACTGATGATGGAGCCATGAGGTGGATAATGCAATTCATCAATGGCTACTAATAAACTACTCGATTTTGGGATAATTTGGTTTGTTTAAACTTAAACGAATCATCTTAGTTTTTTAAATATTCTTTAATTATAATTTTTGTCACATGTACAGATGATCACACGCCTCACACACACATACATACACACACTCATACCCACACATAAGTATAGAAACCATAAACACATACACATGCGAAGTCAAATATGTTCTAGGGACTCTTAATACGTGGTCAAAAGGAACTGTTTTTATACCTACTAATGGTTACTGAATAAACTAATTTATTTCTATTAATGTTATTTTCTTAAAGTTAATCCTATGAATAATTTTTTTTATCTCACCTAGTAATTTTTATATTTAATATTTTAGAAATGCGAGTCCTAATTTATTATCCCAGATAAATGTACGGACGGCTATATAGAATATCAAGTAAAATCGGAAGGAACAGTTGATAATTTAATTATTTGTCTATCCTTTTTACGAGTATTGTTGAGAATGTTCTTATATTTGAACATTTTTGCTTTACTTGTAAGTAATCGCCAACAATTTAGCTTCAAGCGTTTAAATCCAGTATTTTTTACCGTTATTATGAACTATTATATGAAAAAAGTTTTAAAATTGTTTCCATCGTTTTGGGGTCTTGTAGTCCCACGGCGGCGTTCGCGGCAGATCGGGTGAAACGCATATATTTGCATATATTTCATAACCAGTGAGCAGGGAACGGAATTAGACGCACACGTGTGACCGTTGGATTGGTTTAACGTTTACTTTTTATAACAACAACTCCCGTAATGTCGTTGTTCTAAGTTATTTCTCTAAGAAAAACAATCTACGAACAAAACTAGAGAGATTTTGCTCTGGATTTTTTCTTGCATGGCATAAAAAATTCCAGAGAGTTTTTTTTTTTTAAGCCTAATAATTAATATATTTGTAAGTAGGTATATCTATTGAAACAAAGGTAACTTAAAAACAGAAAATTAACATAAACTTAAATATTAACTAAAAACTAAAACTTAAAATAATTATATTATAATATCTAAAGGTAATTTATATTAAAACCAATCATTTGAAATAAGCGTTAAAAAGCTCTGAAAGACGAGTAGAGTTAATTTAAAGCAAGTAATAAGTGGGTATTTTGTGGTTCAGCTATTCGGTAACAGATGGCGGTAGTAAATAAATAATTATTAGTGCAATACTATGTACAAAATTATTATGTACATCACATAGTACAAAATTTTTATGACTAGGCTTATAATTGTTTATCAAATATAATAAATCGTTTTTTAATTAATGTTTTTAATGGAGTAAAATCTACAGTGCCGATTCACTCGCGATTTGAAAACATAGCAGTGCAAGTAACTTGTTGATTTTAACTGTCAAATTTATCCATCGATAAAACGTTAGGCACTCTGGATGTCTTCAAATCTCGAGTGAATCGGGTTTTTCTAGACAAGCATGCTCTATTGTAGACCACAATATCGCTAGCGTTCAAACGCAGGCCTATTTTTTAATGATACAAAAAAAACGATTTTTTAAGAAGGAGGTCTTTGCTCAGCAATGTTTACTGGCTGATAATGTAATGTGAGACGTAATGAAAAAAAACAAGAGTGCAGAAGTGGCGTCCGAATACCTCGGCTCCCGAGGGATGCCACTGATACCTGATCTTCAGCTCTTTACTTCCAGTAACTGTCATACTGGTAACCTCCTCACGTAGGTATATCATCGTTAAATAGATTAGTATAACCATAGTTAACTTTTATGCCAGTGATAGTAAGTTCCGTCGTTCGTCACGGGGCCGTCAGTTGCGTACAATAATGACGCGGGAAGGAAGTGTGATCGCAAGATACATGCATTTGCATACATTACCGCATGCAGCGACTGCCTGACCCCGCACTGCGAGCTGATCGGTTCAACTTGAATTTTAACGTTCAGTTCTATTGCAATCACATTACACTATCACTAGTTTAGTGTCACATCATACTGATATTATATCGCGAATTTCTGTTTTGTCCTCCTCGGTCTCACTACCTGTTAGTTACTTTTTCACGATTTAAGCGCTTCGATTTCACATTTGTTATACGCACAGCGCAAGGTTTGTCTTCCCCTAAAAGTACAATACCTATGTATATCTTCAAATCAAATTAAATCTTCAAGATCAAGAGTAAACAGGTTCATTCTAGGTAAGCTTGTTCCATCCTTGTCCGAGTCTGTTTTTTTTTGTTTTTAGGTCTTATGCGGACGTACTAATACACACATTTGTTGTCTTTTATAAAATATTTTAATTTGATTTAACATCAAGCATTAGGTATGCGGACATAATTAGACCCCATCTCACTCTTTCTCTCTCTCTGAAAAAAAGCCAGTGTCCCTGTAGTGGGACCATGAAAAGTTAATAATTATGATGTGGACAAACGCAAACCTATAAAATATAGTATAACCTCATGAAATTTGGCAAAAGAGTAAATGTCTTAAGAAAGGACTTAACATTTTTTAATTTCTTAAAGTGCGGTAAAATTTAAGTTATTTGTGATTATTAGATAATGAGAGCTAACCGTATAGTAGTTAACTGTACTCTCTTATAAAATATGATGTCGTATAGATTGTGCGGCATGTCGTAAGTAAGCGCATTATAACTTTCTTTCCCACATTGAAAATGTCTTTACAAGAATATTTGTACTCCATCAACAATTATTGGAGCTAACTTAGTACCAACAGTTTGCTTCAAAGCCTAGTTCGCCTACGCCATCCAACACCATTTACCACTGGACTGGAATGTTGATAACTACCGTCGTTGTCCCAGTAACTTGCCACAGTAGCAGGCACATAAAATATATTAAACTTACCTTATTCTAATCACAGCCGCAGGTAGTCATCGAATATCTATCTAATAGATATTATTTAGAAAACAACATGATTTTAACGTAAGAAAAATAATCTTACTGTAGATTCTAAGTCCACGTAAGTTGAGCATTTATAGAAAGAAAGAAAAAGGAATACATTAATTTTGTGCACAGAACATTGCAACATATACATCACAAAACGTAAAAAAAATAAAAAATATAATGCATATTCAGTAATATTTCTGTGTTTTTAGTCTTCTAATTCCTTCGGTTGCCTGGAAGAGATTGCTTTAAGCGATAAGGCCGCCTGTTAAAAGTCTAGATAATTACACACGGGAAACAGACACGCAAAGTATGAGAACTTACGGCATCTAACCTGATACAGATCTGTGGTTACGAGATTTTAAAACTGACATTGGAACTAACATCATTTATTAGCAGCAAAAATAAAACCACAAACAAAAAATACAATAGGAAATAAAAACATTTTTTTTTTTTACAATGCTCCAATAATTACATACCAGTAAGAAACCTTATTGAGAGGTGAATAGAATGTTTGTTCAAAATGTTTTTTTTTGACGAGTCCAATCTAAAGTAACGCCTGATTCAATCAACCAGAATACTTGTTGTTAACTCGAAGATTTATTGCATGCCTTGATGACGTAAAGCCAGATTGAAAATTAAGCGCAATATTTTACGCCTACAGATTTTTGATATTGATATCTATCGATACCATTTTAAGCGTAGAAAATGATTTAGGTGTTTCGTAATTTTTTTATCATCATCATTATCAGCCTTCTTAATTTATGGCCACTGCTGGACTTTGGAATCTCTTAAATAACGTAAATGGAAGGGTCTTCTGCTTCACCCACTTGCCATAAATCTACCAGCATCGCTTCACTTGGCCGTAGGGCGTCCTGGGGTCTTACGCCCAACTCTAAACGCGGGCCCGAATAGGTGCAGCTTACAAAATCACGCGAACCAGACCCTTAAAGTGCCGAGATACGGTTTGCGGTCGCGTGATTTTGCAAACTGCACCTTTTCGGGCCCGCGTTTAGAGTTAGGCGTAAGGTTCCAGCTCTTCATGTGCCTCAACGCAAAAATTCAATTAATTGGTGTCAAACTTAAGCCTATTCCTAAATATACCTATATTATATACAAGTATTTCCATAGAAATCGCATTCTACTACGTAACTTTTGATTTGCATCTAGCCAGACCAGAATTTCAGGAGCTAAGCTACACTAACTAGTTACTTACTTCTTAAATACTGTAGATACATTAGCTAAGTAATCTAAGTACATAATATGTAGTTTACAAACTTCCTTTTAAATCAGCCAGACCTGCCGTGTCACGGGTACCACGTCACTCAGCATTAGCCGCAGTGATTTCTCCTGAAATATGGCGGTCTTATCGCTAATACTAACAACGCTTCACGGCGCCGGTCGCCGCGTTGTTAATTACTGAACTAATAGAAGAGGGCTGTAAAATGGGGTGGCAGGGGGAACTATTTTACTAATTGGAATGTGTTTTATGTTGAGTTGTGGTTGGTACTGAGCTACTGTGACTTGGCATTTGGTAAAGACGTCACAAGGCGAAGTTTTACCACTTTTAAGGAACGTTTGTTAGGTACTACAGATGATCATAAGGCTTAATATATTGTATTAAAGTCACATTTAGTGGAGCAAAACTATGGCGCTTACACACATTCGTGCGTTTTACTACTTATATTTTTAAGGTTTTTCTCGTATTTTTCAAAGAGTATGTAGATTATATATACCTTTATGGTTTACTTTATAATTATGAAATCTGTATATAAAGATATCGTAGACATCAATAAGTAAATAGGTATTAGAATGAATTTAAAAAAAGAGAATAGCTTAAATCAGTGTTACTCTAATTTTTTTCCTACTATTGAGCAAAATGTCCTTAATAGTGTTTCGGTCTTTACGGTTTCCATGAAAACATAACATAAATAAAACATTAAATTTTCATATGACATCATTTTTATAATTGTAAGTTAGCCATCAACAAAAACTAAAATGGGCAAAATTGCTAAAAGTGGGATAAGAGGGCCTTATTAATAAAATGATAATAAAAAAACTTAAAAACATGCTTACGGAACTCTTTAAAATAAACCAAATAAGGTCTTAATTCGAGGAGTAATTATACTTGGTGACAAGCTGTGATGATAAAGCTGAAAGGTGGATAGTGGAGCTCTTCAGTTTGATGGTAGCAAATTATTGTATTGTCATCTAACATCATATACTTGGAAAGTTTCAAATCGGCACGACAGTTAAAAGTAGGTTAAATACACTTCAAGTATTTGTTTACATTATTAGTTAATTCCAAGAAAAGCTTATAAAAATGTTCAAATAGGTCATGAAACATTACATTGAATCATTTTCATTAAATAAACGAAAAAAAAGTTACTATTACTATAAAAACAATTGGACTGCATATAGACCGTAATAAGTAAAATAACTGATTATCTTTAGATGAAGCACAGCCTTCTCTAACCTACTGCAAGGGATAATGAGCTGTGTTGGCTATGCGATGAAAAATAAGTCTTGTTATATCCAATACAATAAAATTTCATCTGGAACAAGTTGTTGGGTAGTCTTTTTAAAATATTAATAATTACATCGTAGGTTTCGGCTTTGTACTAAGTATCTGCTTCACTCGCACTTATCGTATCCAATTCATATCGTTTATGTAATTAGTAAAATAAAAGTACCTTACCGTTTGTCTATCATTGTACAGCACCTCCTCCTCGAGATTAGTACAGGAGGTTAACACATGTAGTAACGCATAGTTTTCACCACTCTTGCACTTAGTTTAGAGTTTTTTTTTTTTTTTTTTTTTTTGTGGGTACCTCTGCCAGTTCCGTCGTGAGTTGTCTGTCGCTCGTCATTCGCATTCAAGTGCTCAACCACTCTAGGCTTCCGCAAAACTAAGTGATTTCGCAACAAATATTTGAATTCTTTTTACCATGCCGAAGCACAAAAGATCACCTGAAGATGCTATTTATCATTATAAAAATAAAATTAAAAAGCTTGAACACAAAATTCGCGGCCGACAAAGTGAAAGTGCATCGGAACACTGGGAACCAGAATTTGTAGAAGACTTCTCTCTCGACAGGGACATAGAAGCAGGCATTTATAACATACTTGGTTAATCTATCTGTATGTACCTTTAATGTGTTATATTTGAATGTACGTATCTACGTGCTATATTGTTTTGCAATCGGAATAGTCATTGGGGCTATTTCAACGCATGAAATAACAGTTGGCGTCCCTTCCGCTGGGGATTGTGACCTAACTTTAAAACATCTGGTATTTACCTACTCAGAATGCAGATATCAATCTGTACATTCTTTCCTTTTAACTCTTTACGAGAGGTACCTGCTATTATCATATAATTATGATTGTACAAAACTAACACTCTTTAAACCGAACCATATCGTATTATTGCGTAAAAGTGCCTACAATTCTCACTAGATGCGCTTGTGTCGCGCCGTCTCGAATCCTGCATCGCGGTGACGAGATTCTCTGAAGAATTGTATGCAGAATTGTAGGCTGTAAATAAATTAATCTCAAAACCCACTGGGTACAAAAATAAAGTGTTTGCTTTAAACCCAGTGCAACCCAACCCTAGGAGTCATAGGACATCTTAACGTGTTCATGGTCCTTCGGAGCCCGGATATCCCAAGCGAATCCAGGAGGTAGTGGTAGAAGCTGGCGGGCAGTGGATTGCTGTCGCAACATCGCCAAGCTTACAACCGGTGGAGTCGAGGCCACTGCAGCGAGCGTCCGCATACCAGGTGCGAGCGCTCCACTGCAATTGCCACGCCCGGTAGTGTGCAGTGAGTGCGTGCAGTGCTACGAAGTGTCATCGGTGTGACAGTGTACTGTCAGGATACAACCCAGGTGACGTCAGGAGACGTCAACTGGTCATCACGGCGGAGTTGAGACCCAACAAAGTCGGTCACGCAGACGGTGCAGGGAGTAGTTCGTGTCCCGTCACGTGAAGGTACGTGCGAAGTGAAGCAGTTTAAAGCGGAATTTACGTCACTAGTGAAAACGGATAAGTGAAGTGAAACCGTGAGTACTTTTAACACAATTTATTGGCTTAACCAAAAATATAAAAGTTGGTGGACTTGAACAATAACTTTCAAAATAAAATAATTATTTAAATATCTTTTAATTTGTAATATTTGTGTGCATGTTAGGACTTAGTATATTTTCACTGAAATCGGTACTGTACGGGGAACCTACGATCAAATTATCGCAAAATTGATTGCGACAAGGGTTCCAACACTTAGAAAATTTATACTCATTCCAACATCGACTTGTAATATTTTTGTAAACTTTGTCATCATATTAACTTATAAAATTTGCTCAATTTAAACATTTGCTTACATAAAACAATTCCTAAATTTTGGTGCATTAGAACTTTAAATATAACTTACATTTCAGTAAATTAATTTTGTTTAAACTTATAAAATTAATCTAATTTCATCAAAATGGAATCGATTGTTAATTTTCAAAGCGATTTGTATTCTCGAGTGCAGAAGGCTAAAGTGAACTTTAAGAAATCACCGAAAGAAAGGTTAACCAAGGAGCACATAGACGGAAGGTTAGAATCAGTTGAGCAGCTTTGGTTTGAATTTCTATCGGGTCACAAAGACTTGTGCCGAAATTACAGCCCTCAAGAATTAAAAACTTCCGATTATATAAAAACTGAAATGTATGATAAGTGTGAAGAAGCATTTTTGGAATACAAATGTGAATTGAAAACTTTATTGTCCAAATTTAATCAGCAATCTAAAAAGGATAACCCTTCTACAAGTTCTGCAAGTAATAGTAATCAAACGAAATCGCCACATGTGAAATTGCCTAAAATTAATATTCCAAATTTCTCAGGAAAGTACACCGAGTGGTGTACCTTCAAAGACTTGTTCCAATCGTTGATAGGTCAAAATGCCACCTTGGATAACGTGCAAAAGTTACACTACCTGAAAAGCTATTTGACTGGTGAAGCAGAACAGCTTCTTAGGCACATACCTATTCTGGAAACAAACTTTGAAAGATGTTGGCAATTATTAGAAGAGCGATTTAATAATAAAAAATACATTTCACATCAGGTATTGAAACGGCTGCTCAGTCAAAAGAATTTAACAGCAGAATCTGCAAATGGTTTGAAAGATTTAGTTGATACCACCAACGACTGTTTGGCAACGCTCTCTAATTTAAATATTGATGTGAAGAGCTGGGATATTTTAATTATTCACATCTTGTCGTTGAAATTGGATCCTGAAACTCGACGACAATGGGAGTTCAGTGTTACCACTAATATATCGTCTGATGAACTTCCCACATACAACCAGTTTAAAGAGTTTTTAACTCAGAGGTTCCGCGCAATCGAGTTTCTGGATACAAAACCAGCGACAGGAAACAAAGGCCAAACCAATAAGGATATACAAAAAGTAAAATCACTTCATGTCACAAACGAAACTACTATTTCGTGTCCGTTTTGTACGGAAGGTCATAGATTAAGTCAATGTAAGAATTTTCACAAGGAAACTGTTGATGCTCGACGTAAGTTCGTTCTCGACAACAATGCTTGTTTCAATTGCTTGGGTAGCAATCATTCCGCCAAAGACTGCCGCACTAATTTAAGATGTCGGATTTGCAGACGAAACCATCATTCGCTGCTGCATCCTAAGGGTTCTGGGTCAAGTTTTAATGCCAATACAGCTGAGGTCAACCACGGTGGGCGAGTTGTCAATTCGTCAGATAGTGCCACTGCTTCGTTGGTAGGTCAACAAACTTCAGAAGTGGTCTCGTGTTTTTCCACTGGCAAAGGCCAGCAGCAAATCTTGCTTGCCACGGCGATCGTTATGGCTATGGCTAAAAATGGAAAACGTTACTCTGTTAGAGCACTCCTAGACCAGGGGTCACAAGGGTCATTTATTTCTGAATCCACAGTTCAGTACTTGGGTTTGAAAAAATCACCAGCTACAAATCAAGTAACAGGCTTGGGTGGAGACAAGAACGTTGTCTCCAAGGCGATGGTAACCATCGACATTCAATCCCGGATTGATCCAAATGTCAAAATTCCGGTGAAGGCTCATGTGCTTAACAGCATAACTTCTCTTCTTCCATCAAAAGGAGTTGAGGCAATTCAATGGGAAGAAATCAGCTTAGCGCTTGCTGATCCTCAGTATTACATTCCCAATAAAATTGACATTCTATTGGGAGCTGAAGTATATGGTCAAATACTTCAAGACGGGATAAAAAGAGGTCCTCTTGGTACACCCACAGCACAAGCTACCAGCTTAGGTTGGATCTTGTCAGGTGTAACAAACTCTAACGACGAGGCTTCTTCAAACATAAAGGTTATGCACAGTTGTATAAATGAGGACAACGAAATGCTCAAAAAGTTCTGGGAACTTGAATCGGATATTCCACTTCCACGTGAAGCGATGTTTACAGAGGCCGAAAAATTCTGCGAAGAGCACTTTGTTGAAATGACTCGCAGGGATGAAGACGGCAGATACATCGTTCGTCTTCCATTCAGGAACGGCAATCCTGAGGTAACCGGATCTAAAGAAATAGCTGAAAAAAGATTAAGGTCATTAGAACAGAGACTAAATAAAGATAAAAATCTAAAGCTAAAATACCATGACGTCATTGATGAGTATCTGGCGCTGGGTCATATGGAGGAAGTACCTAAGGATGAGGTTAACAATCCAAAGGCAATCTACCTACCTCATCACGCAGTGGTCAGACAAGACAAAGATACCACAAAGGTAAGGGTTGTCTTCGATGCTTCCTGCAAAGGTAAAAACAACCGTTCGTTAAACGATCAACTGTTGGTTGGACCCACCTTGCAACCAGATCTCAGACACATCATCACGCAATGGAGAGAGGCACCAATCTGCATGGCAGCTGACATTGTAAAAATGTACCGCCAAGTCAAGATTGAAATGCAGGACGCAGACTACCAAAGAATACTCTGGACAGATGAAAAAACACAAGAACTTAAACATTACAGACTTACCAGAGTTACTTTCGGCACGGCATCTGCTCCATACTTGGCAGTGAAGTCACTTCAACAGGTTGCGCAGGATCACAGGGCAGAATGCCCAACAGCAGCTGAAAAAACACTAAAACATTTTTATGTTGATGATCTAATGACAGGGGTCCAGAATCATGAAGAAGGAAGAAACTTGTATAAAGAGATGAACGAGCTCTTAGCAAAAGGTGGGTTTAGTCTACAGAAGTGGACAAGCAATAGTGAGAAACTACTTCAGGAAATGAAAGAAAGTGAGAAAGGAAAGGAAGAAGGTCAGAGAGGTGGAAATGAAATTGAAGAAGGATTGAAAATAAAAACCGACGAAGCTATGAAGATAGTTGGACTTACCTGGAACCGCAGCGAAGACTCGTTCCGCTACCAAGTTGACACGGTGGACGTCCGGGAACCTGCAACAAAAAGAACAATTATTTCAGATATAAGTCGTTTCTACGACCCACTTGGATGGGTAGGGCCAAGCATTAACATTTCAAAGATGATTATACAAAAGCTGTGGTTGGCAGGCTTGGAGTGGGATGAACCTGTTCCAACAAATATATTAAGCGAATGGAAAACTTACAAAAATGAACTGAAGCTATTAAGCAAAGTTTTCATACCTCGATGGATTGGACTTCGGGCAGGAGATTTCAGCGAGCTGCATGGATTTACCAACGCTTCTAAAGATGCTTACGCTGCCGTAGTGTATGCACGCGTTATCAATTCCAAAGAGCAAATCCATGTTACGTTGATATCTTCAATACCAAAAGTAGCCCCTGCAAAACTAATGTCAATTCCACGACTCGAACCATGCGGTGTGGTCCTACTGATGCGTTTAATGATGGACATAGCATCAGTCATGAAAATTGAAAAAACTCACTTGCACGCTTGGACAAATTCAACGTTAGTCGTCGCTTGGTTGAATGGCCACCGCAGTCGCTGGAAGGTCTTTATGGCAAATCGTATGTCATAAATTATAACAAATTTGGATTCTCACCACTGGTCACACGTTTCCACCAAATGCAATCCAGCCGACGCAGCGTCAAGAGGTCAAGGTCCATCTGAATTGGTAACTAATACAATGTGGTTCAGAGGACCACAGTTTCTGCAAAACGAACTAATTGATTATAAAAAACTAAACGAAATTTTGCATTTTTGTTGACAAGGTGTCAACTCAAACTTCTCAGCCCAGCATCGGGGATGTAGTAGTGGTGAAGGAACTTACCTCCTAGTCGTTGGCTCTATGGTAGGATTATTGCTATCCATTCAGGTACAGATGACATTGCATAAGTGGTCACTTTGAAAACAAAAAATGGAATTCTTAAAAGACCTCTAAATTGTGTTTTTACCAGTTACGAAGGAGTAATATTTTGTTATTTTGTAAAGTGTCTCCTTTCTATTATATTACTGTTTTTCTTGTAAGTGTTAGTTTATATATTTTCAATGTATGTTTTGTAAACTTTTGTAAGGACAAAGGTCTCACTTTGCCCTTGGTGGGCGATGTATGTACAAAACTAACACTCTTTAAACCGAACCATATCGTATTATTGCGTAAAAGTGCCTACAATTCTCACTAGATGCGCTTGTGTCGCGCCGTCTCGAATCCTGCATCACGGTGACGAGATTCTCTGAAGAATTGTATGCAGAATTGTAGGCTGTAAATAAATTAATCTCAAAACCCACTGGGTACAAAAATAAAGTGTTTGCTTTAAACCCAGTGCAACCCAACCCTAGGAGTCATAGGACATCTTAACGTGTTCAATGATAATTTACAGATAATAACGGTTGGCGTCCCTTCCGCTGGGGATTGTGACCTAACCTTAAAAAAAAAAAAATGGTATTTACCTACTCAAAATGCAGATATCAATCTGAACATTTTTTCCTTTTAACTCTTTACGAGAGGTACCTGCTATTATCATATAATTACGATATTTTACAGATAATAACGGTTGGCGTCCCTTCCGCTGGGGATTGTGACCTAACCTTTTGTATTTACCTACTCAGAATGCATATATCAATCTGAACATTTTTTCCTTATTACTCTTTACGAGAGGTACCTGCTATTATCATATAATTATGATAATTTACAGATAATAATGGTTGGCGTCCCTTCTAGGGCATGCAAAACTCGGGTTGTTGAAAAAACCCGGTTTTTTCGAGTTTTCAATTTCAAAAACCGGTTTTTTCGAGTTTTTCGGGTTTTTCGAGTTTTTCTTTATTTTAGCCTTAAAAATATTGTATTAGTGTGTGCAAGTAAAGAAAATGCTGAAATGTGATTATATATGTATTTGCACTTTCGTATTCTTATTGTTTAGCTTTGACAAGAGATTAATCAAGTAACATTTGGTATAATGTTGAGACTTCCAGCCTCCCGAACAAGCCGGATTCCTTAAAGGCTGGAGCACCATAAACCACATACACACACTCGGCCAGATTATACTGAAGACCGAGGAGTGTAATCGGCCATTATACGTAGCGTTCGTGGACTATGAAAAGCCTTTGATTCAATCGACACCTGGGTAGTATTGCAGTCCCTTCAGCGTTGTCATATCGACTATAGATATATCGAAGTGCTGAAGTGTTTGTATAGAATCGCCACCATGTCGATCCGATAATAGGAGAGCACGGAACCAATACAATTGCAGAAAGGCGTGAGACAGGGAGATGTTATCTCCAAAACTGTTCACGAACGCATTGGAGGACGTTTTCAAGCTTAGACTGGAACAGATTCGGCATCAACATCACTGGCGAATACATCACTCGGCTTTGTTTTGCCGATGATATAGTTATCATGGCAGAGTCACTGGAGAACCTCAATACAATGCTCAGCGACCTCAGTAGCCTTTCCCAACAGGTCATAAAATGAACATGGACAAGACAAAAATCATGTTTAATGTCCATGTTGTTTAATACTCTATATATTTTAATGTTACTGAATCGGCACTGTCAGTCCTCTTAATTTTTTTCTCTCTGTTGATATGAAGAAGTAGTATAGCGTACGCTTATCAAAATATTGAAAATAATAATTTGGGATGATGATGGTTATAGATTTAGCTATGTTAACACAAACACATGAAAATTGAGAAAGAAAAAGACTATACATTAAAATACGTAGTATTAGAAATATTGTCAAAAAATCATAGAAATACCATACCTATAGTCATAAACGTGCCAAAAAAATTATTGGTCTGAACCAAAACTTGGCGCACGGCCGCACGCTACACATTGCGTCAACTTTATGGTTAGTTGTAAGGCAATCGCGATCCGACTACAATGCCCCGCGATGCCAGTGCTATAATTCCATAGCTGTCAAGCTAAGTTAAACACTATGCGACATAACATCTAAATTAAAGTAGATGTATCAATGTGATGTCTAGGTATTTACAACGACGCTCGGACGTTTCTGACTACTTTTACTTAGTGATTGTGAGTCTATAGGTATTGTATCTCGATAGAAGAAATATATAATTTATGATAAAATAATAATGACCTAGCTCTCCTTGTGAAAACTCAACAAACAAAAACGCGCGTTCTTTTCTTCACTTGGCTGAGTCTGACTGTCAAACAAAATGGTGACATCGTGCGCGGCGCCCCCCTCGCAGCTAACACTTCGTGGCACTCTCAGCGCCTCACTCAGTCAACTTCAAACCAAAGCCTAACAATATATTATTCCATAATACCTAATTATTATAATAGTTTTTTTTTATGATACCGAGTGACGAGACGAAAGAAGTCGTTCGCCTCATGGCTCTTCACGCTTGCCCATAACAGCTCAACGCCACTCAGAATTTTGAACTTCAACAGTTCAAAACCCTGGATGGCAATGAACTGCGCTCGTCACCCCGAGATATAAGATGTCAAATCTCTGTGTGACCTGTAATTTCGATGGAAACATTGCCCTTCAATCCGGACCACAGTAGTGTTTGCAAACTACTGCTTGGCGGTTGTATAACTGGCAAAGGTGTGGTACATCCTCAGGTGGACCCCTACAAACGAGTCCTATCACTACAAACCTACCTAGTTTGTGGTCAACCTGTTAAATTTATTCGCTCAGTATAGAAGAAATAGAGAAACAGTAAGTTTTTATGAAGTTTCATTGTTTATTAATGTTCTGGTGGTAGTATTTTACATAAACCATCGTGAATGAAAAAAAACTCGAAAAACCCGAAAAACCCGGTTTTTCAATCCTAAAAACCCGGTTTTCAAATCAGTCGGTTAATCGGGTTTTTCGGGTACTCGGGTACCCGGTTTGCATGCCCTAGTCCCTTCCGCTGGGGATTGTGACCTAACCTTAAAATTTTGGTATTTACCAACTCAGAATGCAGATATCAATCTGAACATTTTTTTTTCCTTTTAACTCTTTAAGTGAGGTACATGCTGTTATCATATAAGTAATTATGATAATTTACTTATACACCCGCTATACAGCCTGACGATTGGTTGTTGCAATGGCCAGAGGACCAAATTATTCAAACTGATCCTGAATTCCAGCCGGGCCATAGTACCTCAAAAGACATAACACCAACTGAAAACGCGGCTATCGAACTAGACAAAGAAATAATGACCCGAAATACGCAGCGAATTAGCAAATCGCCTGTTACACATCGCGAAAGCAGGTCTGGATAAGGAAGAAAGGAAGGCTTTAGTGACAAAATACGAAGTACCCGCTAACTGAGCTCATTGCCCCAAAAATGAACATGGAAATTAAAGCGGCAATTCCAGATGCCGCTGTGAAACGTGACAAGGGCATTGAGTATAAGCAAAAACAGCTGACCAGCACTATCGCTTGCTTAACTTAAGTAATCAATGCAGAAATAAGCTCGTCAACTAGAAACAACGAGTTATTAAAAAAAATGGATATAAGCCGAATTCTGTGCGATTTGCAACATGCAGATTCAGTCACGAGGATAAATTTTATCCTGTTTGCTTTAAAGAACGACATGAAACAACATCTAAAAAATACCAAAATTGATTCATATCTATTTAACGAGAATTTGGCAGAGACCTTAAGGACGGCAAAGGCCGTTAATAGGTCAGGATTCAAACTGAAGGCCGATCCCAATGTCGAACTGAAGGCCCCCGCTGACGGCGCGCAGGCCGCCAGAAGGGGCGGCGCCGCCGGCGCCGCGGACTCGCGAGCCTGTGACAGCACGCGTGCCGTATCACCCGACAACACCATTTCACGAGCCGCCGCACGCGCAATCATCGAGGACGTCGTCGCAGCCTCAACAGAAGGCTTATTATTGCCATCGATACTAGATACAGTTAAGTACGCAGGACGCTTATCGCAATTCATTAGTCAGTGGTATCTCATTACAGATGATCAAACTGTACTATCTTGGATACGCGGTTATAAAATTCAGTTTAAAGCACCCGTTGTGCAACATACCATCCCTGCTAAGCAGACTTATACCAATAGTGAAATGGCTCTTTATTCAAAAGATATAAATAAGTTACTAAAAATTGGCGCCATAAAAGAATGCTATCCATGCAATGATCGTTTTTATCGAACGTTTTCTTAGTACCGAAGCCGAATGGTGACAGGCAACATATATTAAATTAAAATATATATATAAATATATCCTCAATAAATATATCAAGACAAATAATTTTAAACTAGAAGATCTAAGAACTGCGCTAAAGCTTTATATACAATTGCTAAATGGCTACAATCGATCTTAAAAATGCATATATATCTTTTTAAATATACATAAAGAATATCGGTATCGGTTTTATGTCTGTTGTCCTTGCCCGTTTAAGCTGCAGCGTGTAATGGTTTGGATTTTCTTTTAATTATGTGTTTAATTTGAAATAAAAAATAAATAAATAAATCAAAAATATCTCCGATTTACATTTGACGGAAAATTATTTGAACTATCAAGTTGAGATATTCTCTGACGCCTCAACTACGGGGTGGGGTGGTGCTTGCAATGGAAGTACGGCAAGCGGCCAATGGTCAAATATTGAACGTTCTCATCATATAAATTATCTCGAACTCCTTGCAGCTTTCAACGCTCTAAAGATCACACACACACATCATTAGCCAATTAACGTCCACTGTTGGACAGAGGCCTCCCTCATAGAGAGGGGCGTTGCCATAATCCCGACGCTTGGCAGGCGGCTTGGGGATCGCAGTACGTTCACCGTTAGGACGCTGCTACCCATCCTTCGGTGGTTCTCTAAAGATATTCGCAAGTAATTTCTTTAACACCCAGTTCTTATTACGCGTAGATAACTCTACAGCAATATCGTATATAAATAGGATGGGACGATTGGGAGGTATAACATACCCCCATCTAACGCAAAACACTCGTGATATTTGGAACTGGTGTGAAAGTAAAGAACTGTTTGTTGTACCTTCTTACATTAAATCTAGTGATAATAAAATTGCAGATTTTGAATCACGAAGACACCATCCAGATATAGAAGGAGAGTTGTCGGATTGAGCTTCTGATACCATCCAACACACCTTCGGAACTCCAAAAATCGATTTGTTCGCAACTCGCTTCAACAAAAAATCTAATACATATAATATATTCCCTGTGTCAAGATAATATAAATAAATAAATAAATATCTGGGACATTTTTGCACATACGGTCATCTGACCCCAAACTAAGCAAAGCTTGTAATATGGCTGCCAGAGACTGATATACGTACATATATATTTTTAAATACATACTTAAATAGATATTAACACCCAGACATAGAACAAACACAAAATGTTCATCACACAAATGTTTGTCCTAGATGGGAATCGAACCCACGCCCCCAAGCACAGAAGTTAGGTTCACCACCAACTGAGCCACTGGGGCAGTCAAATATATTATATCTTTCTAGATATATTATATGGGATCCAGATGCTTTAACAATAGATTCATTCACGGTATCCTGGACAAGTCACTTCTTTTATGCATTCCCGCCTTTCTCGGTCTAACTAAAGACACTCAGAAAAATAATTATTGACAGGACACGAGGTATCAACCATGGTACCCCTTGTTTACATCCCTTTTGGTATCATGACGTTTCCTTCCGAAAGCAATGCCTTATTATCTCATTACAGCAGCCGGCGGATACAAGACTCGATTACCCAGGTGGATATTTTGTAAAAATAACTGGGTCGATATTTACAATGCGTCGGTACCTAACGTAATATATTTTTTAACTCAACTATATTATGATGGAACTTTGAACTCTTGTAGGTTGGCCCTATCTCTTACATTAGGGCCAGTGTTATCTAATGACTATAGATTGAAAAGATTATTAAAGGCAGTGTTTCATCTGAGACCACCGCGTCCTAAATATAATACCACCTGGGATACTAATCCGTCCTAGTTAAATTGCACACATGGAAACATTGGGAACGTAATAACAATTTAGCCTTAGAAAAGCTTACGCTTAAAACCATTACCTTACTCTCCCTTTCCACGGCTCATAGGATCCAAACTTTATCCAAAATAAAACTCTGTAACATTAAAAAATAATAATTAAAATACTGGATTTAATTAAAACATCAAAACCAGGTGGCAAATAACCCATACTACATTTACCTTTTTAGTGGAAAAGCCAACAATATGCCTAGCTACTACTCTCTTATGCAATATAGAACGCACCTCAACATTAAGAACTTCAGATGTTTTGTTCATCGGAATTAGAAAACCCCATTAACCGGTCGGGACTCAAACGCTCAGTCGTTGGATAAAATGCACAATTGGCGAGTGCGGGATCGACCCGAGCGTATTCAGCGCATACAGTGCGCGACACGCGGCCGTTTCACGCGCTTACTCACTCGGTGTCAGCCTCGACACTATTCGGAATACGGCTTGCTGGAGCAGGAATTCTACAGCATTTGCTAGATTTTACCAAAAATCATTATCAATGATACGAACGATACCGCATTAGCTGATTCAATTATTAATCATAATCGGAATTAAGTTGTAACTATGTTTGAAGACTAACTTTAATTATCCTGTATGTTACATAAATCTACGCTCACTTATTAATATTGATTAAAAAGAGGTGAAGTGTAATAGCTATTATAATAATAACCATTCCACAGTTGATTTTCATCTTAAATATCACTGATTAAAATTAACGTACTCGTTTATAAGTGTACAATCACTCAACTATTCTTGTTTATAATTTACTAATAAGTATTTAACTTATTTTTATGAATAAAATGTATAATGCTGAGACAAGTATGGAATCATTGATGTTATTCCCGACAACGCTCTCAAAATCTACATGTGTTAACCTCCTGTACTAATCTCGAGGAGGAGGTGCTGTACAATTAATGATTAAACGAACTTACCTGTATGTGAAGTTCTATCATAATTGTACAGCACCGAGTCCGAAGAGATTAGTACATCCCACCTCAGAATAATATATGCCAAGGCACCCATCCCCTACTATCCCGGTAATACATCAATGACGGTAACTCTAAACTTAATGACGAGCGACAGACAACTCACGACGGAACTGGCAGAGGTACCCACAAAAAAAAAAAAAAAAAAAAAAACTCTAAACTAAGTGCAAGAGTGGTGAAAACTATGCGTTACTACATGTGTTAACCTCCTGTACTAATCTCTTCGGACTCGGTGCTGTACAATTATGATAGAACTTCACATACAGGTAAGTTCGTTTAATCATTAATCATTCATCATTCGTTTAAAACATTCTGCTTTAAAGGTTCAGTTTCACCTCACATCATGAGTAATCCCTAACTCAGGTACCTTGAATTCTCCGCATAATCCCACCGATCCACAAAGCCCTGCCGATTCAGCCGCGGTCTTGCAAATCAAAGTCCCCAACGCAAACCTCAGGCCTCAAATCTCCGTGTTCCGAAGTCCAGTTGCAATCAAAATCACAATCGGCGGTAGATAGTCGGTATCTGTCGGCGGTATCGGTAGCAAAATGGTCCGTTTGTTCATTTGTCGTGAGGGGTCGCCGTATAAATATGCATGAGGAACGGAATGCCCACATGACGGCGGATGCCCGATGTCATGACTCCGCACCACCATTTTTCTTTAAGTTTGTGGGAATGTAAGTATTACGATGGTCAAAGAAACCGTTACTAAAACACAAAAAGTTACTTATTATTATGATCAGAGTTTTGGCTAGATTTTTATTCAAGTCGGCATAATTTTCTTCTGTGAGTTTTGTTGAAAGTTTATTAGATTTCTTTATAATGTTGCTGGCAAAAAAGCTACGGGCCACCTGATGGTAAGCGATCAACATCACCCACACTAAAGACTAATCAATAATCTATGGAGTCATCTGTCATCTATGGAGTGTATGACATAAGCGTAGCGCATCCGTACCTACTATTTAACAGGTAATGTTTTTTCATCATCGGTGTATCATCATCTACTTAAGCAGTATCTAGGCTAGGCAATGCTGATTATTACGCCATCAATCTTCTACAAAGCTTACGAAAAATAAATATTATTAATTTTTTGTACATTATTTACTAATTATCTTACGAGTATTTTCTAGATCAGTCAAGATTCATACCTACAAATTTATTTATAGTAAGCGGCTCACAAGAACAAAAAATCGGGTAAATTTTCGTTACTTCCGTCGCTAAAACGAAAACAGCGTTTCTTTGTTTAAACACCATCAAAGTTAACTGTAACCTACATAAGGCACAGGTGGTAGGTGGTGATTAGAGGCCATTACAGCCTCGGCACAAACACCATAACTGCGCCGTAACTGCTTTCATGCCGATACTCGTCACGCTGGCTAATTACCTTGCTTTTTTGTTTTGAGGTAATAGGAAATGAAACGGGGTAGTATTTGAACAGGACTTTTTGTGAAACAATGGTATGGTAATCATAATTTCAAGCATTTCTGGCGGCTGGAGAAATACTTCCTTTGGGTTTGTTTAGTTAGAGTTTTTTATGCCAACTTATCTGATGTTATTTTTCTATAACTTTTTTTAATTTTTATTATGATACTGAGTGACGAGACGAGCGAAGTCGCCTGATGGCTCTTCACGCTTGCCCATAACAGCTCAACGCCACTCAGAATTTTGAACTTCAACAGTTCAAAACCCTGGATGGCAATACACTGCGCTCGTCACCCCGAGATATAAAATGTCAAATATCTGTGTGCCCTGTAATTTCACTGGAAACATTGCCCTAATCTCTTGAAACTCTCTGTCGGGCCTGATTTCTTGACTTATCGGCTGAACCGAGGCTGGATCATTATATTATATTGATGGACATGTTTTGAAAAAACCTAAAAATCATAGGCAATACCGCAGGGCACAGACAGTCACAGACTGACAGATGTTATTCAAAAACACAGAACTATCTATGTATGTTGTTTCTGGGTTGTTACTGGACCGGATTTAGAAGCCTGAAGGCTTTGGGGCAACAAAGGTGGCCTCATATTATTTTAAGTACGTTAAACAATTTGTTTCATTTCAGTGTTTTAATATCAAATTCTTCTAACAAACAATGTTTTTTTAACAGAAAAGGAAAAGAAAGGATGTTCTCTCATCAGAACTTAGATATTTTTTTAAAGGTTATACTTTGTTTATTATTTGGTTAGAAAATGTTACCTAGAAATTTACCTTGTGGAGGCTCCGGGCCTTAGTTGTCCTCCCCTAAATCCGGCCCTGTCTGGGTGCGATGTCTTCCAAAACAAATCTTGAAGACTCCTATTCTGTATATCTCCCTACTTTTCTGAGAGCAAGTAGCAATTTGTATGTTCATCCGTTACTAATTCGCGATCGTATCTACTACTTAATATTCATTAGACTAATTACTGAAGAGCTACAAAACTATTGTAGATGTCGCGAGTGGCTGATAACATCAGATGTAGATGCTGGGGTTCTTTTTGGCTAGTAAGTGTTAACAAGGTTCAATTGTCACTAGTTGCAAGGAAACTGCTGTAAATTCTATATCTACACTTCTACACTAATATTATAAAGAGGAAAGATTTGTACCTATTTTTGTGTTTGTATGTTTGTAATGAATAGGCTCCGAAACTACTGAACCGATTTGAAAAATTCTTTCACTGTTGGGAAGCTACACTATCCCCGGGTGACATAGGCTATATTATATTTTGTAGCGAGGCCGAAGGCCGAGCTTACACTCGTGCGAAGCCGGGGCGGACGGCTAGTAGTAGATAAATAGATAGATAACTCTTTATTGTTCACACCAAAAATTACATACGTACATAGTAGGTAACATTAAAAACAACTTATAAACTAGTGAAACAATTGGCGGCCTTATCGCTATAAGCTATCTCTTCCAGGCAACCTTATAGTCTATTCTTTCTTTATATTATTTTATATTTTACATCTGGATATTGTGTGGGAGATTGAGCTTAAACGTCTTTCTTACTTATGTCATATATGCAATACTTCCGTCCCATAGATCAATCCATCCATAGCCTATAAAAGTAAAGGAAGTGTGTTTCAATCAAGCATTCCATCAAAATATTTGATATGCTTGTCAACCTGATCGCTCGAGCAACAGTCTGGACATAACTGGAATAAATACGTGGTAAAAACTACTGTTTTAATCGACTTCGAAAAAGGAGGAAGCACTCAATTCGGCTGTTTTTTTATAAAAAAAAATATATGTTTGTTACCTCAGAAGTTTTGACTGGGTAAACCGATTTTGATGATTCTTTTTTATTTGAAAGCTGGTGCTTCTCGTGTGGTCCCATTTCAAATTGGTCCAGTTCTGACATTTTTATGAAGTTGGTTTTTTATATTAGTAATTATTCATATTAAATTCAAACCTTATTAGTCAAGTACTCTAGTGTTGTGGTTGATAAGATAGTTACATCTCCTACGTTATCACACTTCCCAGCGGCGATCAAATTGTATGGAAATGTTTTTTTCAGTTCTGCAATGTACAGCAAGATCTACTTGTTCTTTTTCTTCTTCAGTCTTTCTCCATCCATTTCTTCCTGGATCTATGTCAATGAAAAAAAATATTGGAAGAGGCCTATACTTCTCCCAATTTCTTACACGATCTTCAATCTTCTTCCTTGGTTGTCCAGTCTTGACCCGCAAATCTATGGTTATAGTTATCGTCCACCCATAGTGGTCCACGGTCTCCAGTCAAGAGTTTATCACGTCCATCAATGACTGTCCAAGCTGGGGCAACCCAACTCCATTTTCTTCCTGCTCACTTCAACCAGCCTTTCTTACTCAGCCTAGTTTTTCGTTTACTTATTTTTACCAGTTTTTAAATAACCACCACCAAACCCCGCCACACACAGATTACGGACTAGTTCCTTACCTTGTCACGCCGACAGCACACACCGTGACGATACCATCTACAAAGTGACAGGCCCCGAGGTCGTAAACCATGTCATAATTACCTTATATGGCAGGATGTGAGGCCACTGTGCCAATAGCCAATGGGAAGGTGGCAGGAAGTGACGTCATAGAGTAAGGGTGCTACGTATGTACGAAAATCGATGGACAATATGGGGGTTGGTTTCACGGAAGTTGGTTTGGTAATTTTTTATTTGGGTTCCTACGTATTTTCTATAATGTTTCATCCTATATCTGTTTCTTTCTTCTTATATTTCGGTTATCGAGATATCGTTATTTTAGTATTTATATCATTAGAAAGAAGATAAAAAAAGAAATATAATTTTACTAACGTGTCAGTTTAAAATACTTTAAAATGTTATTTTTGCTTGGCCATATACATTTTTTTTATGATACTGGGTGACGTGACGAGCGAAGTCGCTCGCCTGATGACTCTTCACGCTTGCCCATAACAGCTCAACTCCACTTAGAATTTTGAACTTCAACACTTCAAAACCTTGTATGGCAATGCACTGCGCTCGTCACCCTGAGATATAAGATGTCAAATCTCTGTGTGCCCTGTAATTTCGCTGGAAACATTGCCCTTCAATCCGGAACACAGTAGTGTTTACACACTACTGCTTGGCGGTATTTTAATTTATTATTAATTTGACCGCCAAACTTATCAGATGTTAAGTGATGATGCGGTCTACGATAGAAAACACTTGCCTAGAAGAAATCGATTCACTCATGATTTTAAGACCAAGTTGTAACTATCGTGGAACATTCAGGCAGCGCATTCCACAGACTAGCATATCGCACAATAAAAATGGAATCAAAGCGTTTCGGTTTTCGGAATATCAAACAAAGCGGTGTCGATTTTTCGTGCAAACTCTGGCAGTCCGATAGAAAAATAGTCAGAAGGGAGTTAGATCATGCAGATCCGATGCACAGTCTCCGAAATGTATCCAATAAAAAACCGATAGCAACTTTGTGCCGATGCCATTAGGTATATAATATAGATGTAACTATACTTTGTCTAACTAAAATAACCTCAGTTCTATCACATAATGAGCTTCCATTCCGATATTATGAAAACAAAACGCTCAGCTCACAGCACCAGCAAGAACAATAGTCTGCGATATACAAAAGCAATGGAATGTTATTATATCAAAACCATCGAACATAAGAACCAAGTAAATGATTATAATTGCGGAGTGGTGTTTGTTTGTCTATATTTTACATCATAATGTAGCATATGTGTTTTGTGCATGAAAAATACTATAAATTAAAATACATAATAATAGTGATTATTTACCTTCGTACCCAATCCGAATAATGTTTATGGACTGTAAAATGAAAGTACATTAAATGAAATGATGGTACTATAACAGGAAATATTAAATTTAATGTGATGTCACTCAATTTATTGTTTTCTACATTTTAAGACCTTTCATTTGATACCCATAATATTAACAGGTTTCACAAATATATGAAAAACTTTTGGAAGTATACCCTAATGAACAAAATATTTTTTTAATCGGTCAACAGTTGGCGGAGAAATCGGAGAATATACATTTATTTTTAAATATAGTGGAACATAGAACTATCCTACTTTTTTGAAGTCTGTTAAAAATACAGCATCTGCCACTTTGTAGCGGGGGCCATTTTAAAAATATTACAATATTGGGCATTGTATATTGTATTGTTACCAGAACTAAAAGTCTAAGAAAAAATTCAGCAAAATTGGTTTGAAGGAAGTGGTCCTATTTAACTTGCAAGATTTGATTTAAACAAACAAACTAATATACAAACATTGCAAATTAAATGCTTGTAAAACCAGACGGTTTCTGTAGACTCTCAGTAAACACGAGTAGACCCGTGAGTCGCACCAAGGTATATGAAAACAATATAGTCTATATAAAATAGTATAATATACAAAAACAATAGTGGCAATAGCCGGGTCGCGTGCTATCGGGAGCCTGTTATTTCACTTCGGCCCTGCACAAATAGGAGCTTCGCAATTATACCGAGCCAGCCAGAACAGTACTCCAGACCAGAAACATTCCCATCCATGTTACTATACCTAAACTAGAGATATTACTCTTATTGAAGGTATTAAAGTTACGGGGTCGACGAGATTGTCAAACGCTGGAGCAAATCAGGAATCGTGGCAGATCACTTAGTTAAAGAGACGCCTGAAGATGCAATGTGATTAGAAAGAGTATATGTGATGAATGTGATGATGTTGTCAAAAATAATGTGACGTATGCTAAGTGAGACCTTAAGTAAAGCGTCGATAAAAAATGTAAAAAAAAGTAGAGGAGTCCTGCCGTCTTGGCAGTCCGTCGTACTCAAGCCGATACGTGGCCTCGCCGTAACCTTCCAGAATCTGAAAAATTAGCATCATCATCATCCTCAGAATATTTCCAAATTGAAGATAAGTCCCTATCTCTGAGGGACCGTACCATTCAACTGAATCAGAACCCCAAATACCCATTATCTTGTATTAAAATAAATTGATTTCAAATTACCCACATTTGTTCATAATAATTATCCACTAGTGTAAGTAAACTAAGTAGCTAAAACTCTTTTATCTCCTTATTGAAGCTCTAACGTTTCAGAGTGATATTTGAATTTTAATATTTGCCGACCAGCTGGATTCCAACCTGTACAATCCGGGTAAACCTAAACGCGTCGAGTGCTCTAACTGCTAAGCTACGGTCACTACCCTGTTGACCTCTAAATTCTTGAGCTGTTTTTGTAACCAATCTAATCTCGTTGGTAACATTATCTATAATTCTTGCTACATGCAAGTAATTACTCAGCGAGAAGCTTTACAGGCCCCAAAACTGACTGACGGCTTATACTTACTCGAAAGTAATAAGTGTTGTTCCATACTTTAGAATTTACTATTAAAAAATAATTTTCTTTTACAAATATATTATTTATTTCAGCCACGCTCGTCCCATTTCAGGGCAAAGGCCTCCCTTCCTTTCTTCCACTCCTCTCTGTTCTGTGCTATGGTGTACCAGTCTGTTGCGTGGGAGTCAAACTCGTCCCGTCATCTTTTTCTGGGCCTTCCAAGGGGTCGTATGGCATGCGGCAGCCATTCTGTAGTGGTTCTAGCCCACAGCTCATCCGACATTCTACTTACGTGGCCGGCCCAGTCCCACTTCAGTTTGCCGGCTTTTTCTCCAAGGTCAACAATATTTGCTAATTATTATTATTAATTTATTTTTTAACCTGTTTCCAAATTATATTCTATTTTTACTTTTTGTTTAACGTTTATAAAATCATAACGTTCACTATAATCCGGCCGCAGAGAAAATGCGTCTGACAATTGCAACAACATTGTAAAAAATCTGAATCAAAACAATTTCGATCAATATTTTTCTGTAAGCCAATATTAAGCCAATATTGTACGGCTATCAGCTACAACCTAAAAAAGTTAGAAAAGGGATCACAATTTACTGTTTTCATTCAACTTTTTACAGTGTTACGGCAACTTCGGCAACTATCAGACACATTCTTTCGGTGGGCGTACTTTAGAGACATAATTATTTGAAAATAGTGTACAATTAATGTACCAATGTAAATAAAATAACAGACTAATATAAGACCTGAGGTGTTACGCCTAACTGTTATAAACGATTCAGTTTAGGTGATTGCGAAAAGTTGCACGACCGCAAACCGTATTTCGCGCACTACGTTGTTCCAGCGCTGTTTTGAGCCCGCGTGAAGAGGTAGCCGTAAGTGCCACTTTACAAGTGAATATTTATCAATGACTTCTTGTTATAGATAGGTGTGTTCAAAAAATCTTATCCGCGATTAAGCCTCCAAGGAAAATGCTTGATAATAATCTCCATGTCTGGTCTACAATAAACCGTAAATCAAATAATCTTTGACAGTAGCAGGTCGGCTATGATTCGGCAGGTTTCATGCGATTACCGCGCCACCTGGCGCCTCTCCCAGGGAATTTATAATTCGAGCCGGCTTCGCTTTAATAGTATTCACGAACATACCGATTTATTACTATTTATACATAACTACTGGATTAAAATGATGGATTTTACAGTATTTGTTTGGGCGTGAGGGACGGGATTTAAAATAATAGATGAAAATCGGACGCTGTTTATAAGCAGGTAGGTATGTATGTAGGCTAGGTTCTGTTATATAAACACATTTATCTGCCTCCGATACCCACAACTACAACTTGAAATTATTTCGTATACATTGCATTAAACGATTTTCAATATAAAAGCTTAGCATTTGCAGAAGAAGAGAATGAGTAAATTATTTTTTTACCGACTTAAAATAAAAAACCGGCCAAGTGGGAGTCGGACTCGCGCACGAAGGGTTCCGTACCATTATCTGTAAAAACGGCAAAAAAAAAACGTTTTTTGTGTGGGAGCACCTCTTAAATATTAATTTTATTTTAATTTAATTATTTATTTTTAAAGTAAATATATAACTAAATATTCTGTGAATATTTCAAGCGTCTACCTGTTGCCGTTATCAATATCGAGCATAAACGAACAAAAAAAAAATCACATTTGTTGTATGGTAGCCCCCAAAAAATTTATTTTTTATTTTTTTGTATTTGTTGTTATAGCGGAAACGGAAATACCTACATCATCTGTGAAAATTTCAACTGTCACGGTTCATGAAATACAGCCTGGTGACAGACGGACGAACGGACAGACGGACGGACGGACAGCGGAGCCTTAGTAATAGGGTCCCGTTTTACTCTCAGGGTACGGAACCCTAAAAAGGCGGAGGTTCTATGTTCCCCTGTATATTTTTTTTATGTATGTTCACCGACATCTGCCAACTTTTGACCGATTTAAAAAAAAAAGACTTTTGTTCTGTAAGTTATACTTCCAATTTGGTCCCATTCTCATTCATATCAGGATCTGATGGGATCTCATGGAAATCGAGGGCAACCTTCAAATTTTATAGGCACTACGTTTTTCATATATTTTCTAAAGCTGTTCAAGTATTTGCGTCCGATAATCATCATCTCATATGGATGAGCTGATGATGAAGGTAACAACTCCTTAACCGTGAAGAGTTGAAAGAAAATTGTTTCAAAATCATACGTACATATTTATGGACCGATAGTTGTATTCTTTCAGGCTATTAGAACCGACTTCAAAAAAGTTAATTCTTAATTTAGATTGGTTAGCTTATTTTTTGCAAGAAGCGCGTACACTTACATTAAATCAAATACTCACTTTTTCGATAATAATAACCCTACAAAATCATCCTTCACATCGAAAATTACAGCATACATCGCTTGAAGCGTATATTTTCCGTCGTCGGAGGCCGTCGGCCGCGACCATTCATTTCACGCACCACGATACTCTCAAATCGCTGCATCCTACAGACATATCGCATTACTGCACTGAATGGCACCTAGTACCTAAATTGGACCACACCCTGGACTGTCTCAGAGCTAATCATGGTCCATTGTTGTAGTATGATGGGCTGCAGCAAATAGTTCGTCTAGAAAAGTTAAAAGCGTCATTTACAACCTAAAATACATAATTATTTCATTAGGTATCAAACTATTTAACACTCTTCGCCTGTCCCGACTTCGCACGGGTAGAGTTATTTTTTTTAACATTCTAGTAATAAATATAGCCTATGTTACGCAAGGATAATATAGCATTTTAATGGATAAAGAGTTTTTAAAATCTGTCCAGTAGCTTTTGAGTTAATTCATTTACAAACATCCAATAATACAAATCTTTCCTCATTATCATATTAGTGTAGATATAAGTTTGAAAGTAATTTTGTTAGTTCGCAACTTCTTCACAAACATGCAGCTGAACTTAACGTAATATTTGCAAGCAACTAGTGTAAACGTTCATGTTATGTACATTAAACTATGTATATTATTAATTACCATACTTATTGTAAATGATCCTATTTTTGGGAAGACATTATCTGCTGCATCACAGCTAACGCTAAAGCAGCAGGCAGGGTTACCTATTTTTCTCCATCCTTGTTTAAAAACAATAAATAAATTTGAATTTAATACTTTATATAAAAACAAGTTGCGGAAAGTCGAATAATAATAATAATTCATAAAACTAATATAAATCAAGGCAAGCAATGTGAGGTATTGGAATCGCATAGGTATCAGTGTTTCCAAACTGTGAATAAATCCGTGGAGATGAACAATTAAGAAAATGCTTTAGCATTAAACTAGGGCCAATATATCACATTTGACACTTCATCAACTAATGTACGTAACCTTGAGTTGTGTATTATTTATTTTTAAAAGTTTGAACTGAACAATTGCTTAACTTTTTTCAGTTAAAATACATAATGTTTATTGTTCCTAATAATGACAAAAGAAGGCAATTTTACGATTTACTTTGACTAATAAACAATAGACAATTGTGATCTATTAAATTGGCCCTACTTTAGGTCCTCCTAGTGTGCATTGTGTGCAAAGAGAATTAAATAAATAATAAGTTAACTAACGACACTAAGTGCGTTACTCCTTTACATACAACTTTCTATATTCATGTGCACTTTTCCCCACTCTTGACCTATAGCTTGACAACGCAGCTAACCCACCTAATGTTTTACATATTTACATAAAAACAGTGTGTGACAGTCGGTGACGCGTGACCACTACCTACCAGGTGTATGGTATGTATGTATGTATGTAGTGACGGTTATTTCAACTCATTTCACGGTTCGGGCAGCACGCAAATCGTACGGACCCACCTTCATAACATGTTGGCTACATGACAATTATTGTACAAAATGATTGGAGATAAGGCCGTGTGATGCAGTGCGTGGTACGTATAAAAATTGTATTTAAAAGTAATGATAACATATTTCCGTGCAGAGATTCACTATCCCACACGGAATAACAAAAAAAAAAATTCTCTACACTACTGAGAAAATGAAAACAAAAACAATCTTAACTAACGCAACATTAAATTGGTCAGCAGCATTAGTTTTTGTAATTTGATAATGATATTCAAATTCTATTGAATTACTAGTTCATGTAAACTGCTTATTTGTAAGTATAGCAATTAGCAAAATTACTTAGGTACATAGCAAATATATTTTAAAAAAACGGCCAATAAAACACTACTAACTCAATAATTAAAATGCGGCGCGAACAACAAACCCCTGCTAATAGGAACAATAACAACAAACGCTGTGAAAAAGCTGCTTCACCAAACAATGATAATGTCTCTCATGTATTATTTATGCCGCGCATTAATGAACGCAAGGTCATTTGAATTCATTTCCTTTGCTAATACGAGCCCGCTAGACTTGCTTTCACACACACAATTATTACGTAACCGCGTCGTTTTCGTTTTTAATAAATTATGCATTTGTTTAAATTATTACCGTTATGACTAATATACGAACCCGAGATGTGTGATGGGGCTGGTATAATTCCGCTACTCGATCATAGAGGGCGAAACGAGTAACAAACTTCAAATCTTCGAAGCCGTCGTTTGTACGCGGTTGGCGTAAATACGTAGACATTTTATAAAACTTTGTTTCTTGTTTATTTTAGGTTCTTGTCTGAGCGCCAGACAAGCTTACTGCGAGGATTACATTTAAATAATTTTTAATGTGTTTGTGAATGAATCGGATTGTACTGGATTCCCAATCGGATGGTTTTGTATTCGGCAATGCGGCGTGTTTTTACAACTTTGCGTAATTGGTTGTAAAACGTGTGAATACGGTTTGTAATTTAAATAGCTTTTTAATAGTCAAAGAGCACAAGTGCATAAATCAAATTGTGTGTTTTTGTATATTGATTCTTTACATTATAAGGTTTTGTGCTCACAGTATATTAGTGTATAATTTTTACAATTTAGTCTTATAAGTAGGTATGCAAAATTCATAATTTTTTCTTTGACTTAATATACAATATAGCGCCATAATTTGTTTAGAAGTTTTAAAAAAGTGGCTCTATATTTTGGGCTTTGCGCTGTATATTAAAATATTTATATTCTCAAAAAAAACTGTTGTTATAATGAAATTATTAGAGGTATTGCAATACAGTATGCCAACAGCTTTTGTTGATGATAATATCTTTGCAATAAATACCTCTCAAAAACGCAAATTTTTCCATTATTGTGAAAATTGCTTTATCAGTTGTTAATATTATGCACCTCTCTAATTAACTCTACCAGCTGTCAGTTCCATTCTCTGTCAACAATACCTCGGAATCCTGATTCAGGCGAGACAAAAGCCAATCACAATCCCGGGACAGACAAATTAATATTTTCCCCTATTTTCTCCCTTTTACAAATTATTACCTCTCTACATACCTACCTGTATCTATAGAAGGGCTTTGCAGAACATTTTGAAATAACTTTGCAAGCACTAAATATTTATAATGTAAATTGTACTTTTTTAAATATTTTTTTTTTTGTTATAGGCTTGCGTTTGGCCGCCAATTCGCTTGATGTTAAGTGATAATTCGGACTATGATGTGTTGAAAAAATTACATAATTTAGGAAAAACATTGGTAACTGTATCAGAAAAAAAAATGTAGTAGGTAGGTATCTTTCACGTTGCATAACTTTATTTGCTACTTTATTTATGGTTTCATAGATTTGGGAAACAGTTTAGTTAATTTACTTATTATTCACGTTTTTACAAACAAAATTATACATCTTATTAATATAAGATAGCGTTGAGCGAAGGGTACCTATTTTAAACACGCTTTTATTAGCTCGGTATGTATGTATGTATGTATGTAACGGAATCTTTGAACTACTTTAAAACGTCGAATTAAATTGAAATTTTGTACACTTATCAAGGACCGATGACAATGCAATAATTTAAATAGTTTTTTCCATTAAAGCGTGTTTTATTTTCTTAAATTCATTAATTAGTTACCTCAATAAAATAATGCGCGATAAGTCCCGATAAACATATAAAACGTGTATTCCAATCGCAAAAGATTAAAAAATACTTTTAATATAAGATAGATATGTGATTTTCATAATAAATAAATTCTATTCAATTTTACTAGCAAGTCTTGAATTTTTCACTGAAACTAAAAATAACAAAATCTAAACAGACATGATACCTCTCTTGTCATCGTCCATCGAATACCTAAAACATCCTACATTTTATACACTCATACTATTTCCCGTACCCACACATGCACAACACTAGTGTGCGTGAATTTCCCTCCGTACCAGTGTGCGTGTGGAAAGCACGAGTGAGCGTGGCTAGTCGTCTCCCTCCCTCGTATAGTGCAGTCCTTGTCGCACGCGTTGCCATGCGACACGGCGCGTCGTATAGATAGGTTGTGTTATTGTGTGTTAAGGGATGTTTTGTAAATCTTTCATGATATATCGGACGGTATTTGATGGCTTTTAATTGATTTTCATATCGTAATTTGCGTTTTGTTGCTGTTTGTCACGGAACGTGCCAGATAGTTCACATGGAACGTTTTGTTATCTACTTACTCGAAATTATTACCTATAATTTATGCCTACGTCATAAAATTACTGTTCACTTATTTATTACCTATTTTAGAGCTTCTTGTGCGTTGATATGATTTGTATTTCCATTCTAGATTACTAAATTATATATTCCAAGACATCTACAGATGTCTTGGCATATATAAACCTCTGAATGGAAGTTAGTTAATTATATCAACTTAAAGTGCTTACTATTAGTAGCTTGACTTGCTCGTTTCATTACCTGTTGGTACACTACTTAACAAATTATATACCTACTATAGTCTACGTCATAAGAATAGTAAGGTATTTCCTACGATCACGATTTCTGATGACAGAAGCTAACACTTTCTACAAGCAGAAATAGAACTAAGAGTTTAACTTTAGCAAAGGAACGAGGCATTAGAAACCATAATAAGTTTAATAATAATAAGTTCTTTCTTTCAAAATGTAATAAACCCCATTAAATTTTTTTGGAGATCATATTTGGCGTTTACACCTGAACAAAAAATATGCATCAAACCTTGCTACTTTCGTTTTCAAAGACCTATTTGGTTCGTCACATGACGATGCAGTCAAATTTATTAATTGATTTCCACTATTTTATTAATTAATTTATTACTATATCTAATTCATGCCACATCTTTTATTTATGATGACATAACCAGCAGTGACTATCCCTGAATTGAAAGAAATCTATCGACACCGCATATATCGATATTATTTATCAAAATCGGTTGTGCTTTTCGGTTGTAGGTGAAATATACAAACATGCAAAATACACGTTTAACATACCCTCTTTTAGTAAGTAATTTTTTTTTTGGCCAATAATATGTCTTACCAAGCAGAGATATAGCCGTTGCTGATGTTTATAAAAACTCTAGCAAACAGCACAATGGTTCCAACTTTAAAATAAATGTCATTAAAACTAAATTAGGGCCAATTTAATAGATCTCATTTGACACTTCATCAAAATTCAACAAAGTAACCATGTAACGGAGAATATTATTTTTTCAAAGTTAGAACTGCAGTTTTACCAATTAAAAAGTTGTATTTTTTTACGATTTACTTTCGCTGATACAAAAAAATTAAATTGATTGACAGATGTCAAACGTGATCTATTAAATTGGCCCTACTTTAAGTGACAAACATGTCATGTTTGTTCGCAATTAGTCGCAAAGTATTAGATTGAGAGATAAAGTATTATAAATGTATGTATTCAAATGAAAACACACGTAACGGCTTCACTTGCCATAATTATACGATCATTGCTCATAAATAAATAATTATTAAAATATGTACTTACTAGTAATTTGTGTGCGTACTTACCTAATCGATTAAAAAAGAGGATTTGCTATTTTATGTCAAACTAACTGTATCCCGCGGTTTCACCCAATTTCTTACAGAAACCGTATTTTAGGGATAAAAAGTATCCGACTTATAAATATGTTTATTTAGGCTATCATATATATATCATATATAGCTCCATACCGAATCGCATCCAAATCCGTTTAGCTGTTATGGAGTTGAGTTTGGTCGAACATACAGACATATTTACACACAAACCTTCGTACAATTCATAATTAGCGAAAGTAACTCTCTCTTTGTCATGTCTTTTAGTATTTTTTTACGAGAAAAGGGCAGGACAGATTTTGATGAAATTTGGGTATGATTTTTTTATTGTTTTAGAACCGTGTGCACCATGAGAAAGGACATAGGACTTTTATGTAGTAATATGCAGGAAAACTGGAAAATTCGTGTAACAGTAGAGCGCAGCTACGTTAAAAGTGACGACATAACAGACCTTTGAATCATATCTCCAAGTTAAACCCAGCTAGCTCCTCACGGCTTCAACCCTTATTATTTTTATCCACGTAAAGTTCCCCGAAATTATGTAAATCTGTATCTTTATCCGAGTCAACGACCTCATTGCTTCCTTGTAAAACCTTATTGTACGCACGAAAAGAAAAAAGAGCATACACGTTAAAAGCTGACTGGACAATCTTAGTGTCAGAATTTTTTGATCCCCCGAAGGCATCGGACGCAAATTGACACAATAAAGATTTATTCAGGTCAGTTTAACGTGTTCTTCAAAACTAAACAATGTTTGCATTTACTATATACGGTTTGGTTACCTATAATAAGCAAAAGTGCGACACTTCTATAACTGGAGTCTGAAAAAGAGGACAGAGGCTAAGCATCTTGTAGTTTGACATAAGTTAAGATGAAGCATCTTGAAACAGCAACAAAATGATATCAGTTGTGTCTTTCCACTTAACAGTTCCGATGACCAATCATACGGAATGGTCGGTCTAGTCTGGTCTAGAAGGGGGGAGGGTGGCAGCCGGCGGGAAGGGGGGTAGGCGGCGCCGCGCATGCGTCCCGTTGCCAAGACGACGGCACGTAGCCAGTACGCCTGTGTGCGTGCCTATACTAGGACCGACCGATGTTGGCACTTGCGTTTAGTGAAGCTATTTCTGGAGGCTCTTAAGAATTATGTTTTACAGTGGAAGAATTGAATTAATTTGTTAAAAAAGCTAGTTTCATTGAGTATATGGTTTGCGCTTGTAATATTTTTTTCTTCAGTTCTGAGAACAATTCCATCTACTTAGCATCTTATGCGTCGGTTAGACAACGGACATATGTTCATGGACATCATTTTATACAACTTTTACTACGGGAGATCATGAAATAAACCGGCCAAGTGCGAGTCGCACTCGCGCACTGAGTTTTCCGTACCACCATAAAACACAATAATTATCAAATTTAAAAATCTTCTTCTTCTTCTTCAAAATGAATAAAATATGCAATTTCGATTCCATGAAAAACATAATCAGGTCGTCTAAGTTACCGAATTTTTCAGTTATAACTTGGCAATGAGCAGAAATTTTGTCACTGACTCGCAATTGGCCAATATTTAATATTTTTTGTTATACCTTAGAGAGTTTAGAGTATGACTTTACTCGTTTGACGTTTGTACGTAACATAGTACCGTTTTAGACTAGAGCAAATAAAAAAAATACCATTGAAAACACAGTTTGCTTATGAGGAGGACCTTTTAGTTTTACCATTTTGTGTTTATTATTATTTATTAGTTAATCCGCCAAACATAACATATTCTGTGAAAATTTCAACTGGTTGTCTATTACGGTTCGAAAGATAAACAGTAGTTCGAACGGACAGACAGACAACGTAGGCTTAGTAATAGGGTCCCGTTTAGGGTACGAAATCCTAAAAGGGCTGCAAAATCGTCTGCTGAATGAGTTCTACATAGTTCTACTAAAGAAATCAAGCTCGATTTAGGCCAAATGTATTCGCACTCGCCACCATACCATATTATAATATATCTTGTTTGTATGATCTGAGGAGGATATAACAGATTGGTTTATCGAGAAATTTCAGTTTATGCATATTTAAGACGTATGATGCTGTGTCGCGCATTATGCTTGTAAACTAATTTTGTACTTACGTTTATTTATGAGACCTACGAAAAATCCTTACCTTCCTATTTCGTACTACTACAACTACGGTAGAGATTTAGATTTATTGCAGCCTTTCGTTACGATTCCAGGCGGAGCCTTGGTTTAACACATTGTCACGTCATATCACAGGACCGATGTCTGGACAAACAGAAGTCTTTTGGCAGACAATAAAAATGACAGCACAATTATTTTGATCTTTGGTTATTTCGAAAATGTTCAATTCACTATTTCTAGGTATGCACCGTAGGTATCTGCTGTCAGAGCACGTAGCCTATGGAATGTTTATAACAATAATTATATGCATGACGTCACCGCTACTACCATTTTCCCCGATCCTAGTACACTGACTGCCGTGTGCCGCACGCCACGCACACCACCACATAGCCCCGTGTACGTGTACTGTCACGTCCCACGCACACACTCGCGACATCCTTATACGCCCATACTACTATACCGTCATTATATATACTTAGCACTCTTCACTATGGAGCGTCCTTAGAGACCTGAAAAGAAATTTTACAAGGCCTTTGAAAGAAAACCTTTAGTTGTAAAACGTCTCTCGGCCGTTGTAAGGGGGTATTGATAGAAGTTAGTGGTTCCTTTGTAGTGAACTCTCCGGGGATCATAATCGTAAGGGAAATACATAAAGATGAAAGCTTGAGAGGTGTTGAAAGGTTGCTGTGTTGATGTATGGTGCCGTCTAAGGTATACATACTGAGACCTTCTATAAGTAAAGAAACGTAAAAATGTATGACCACTTTTATGTATTGAATGATTATAATTTTAGGTACGTTTTTTCATAATTGTTAGATATTTCATTTACTTCACTTTTTTTTTTGTTATTAGAACCTTACAGCACAGTCCCGAAGTCCTTGCTACATATTATTTGCGTTGCTGACCGCTTCCGTTCTACGCTTCAAAAACTTAAAAAATACTTTTAATAAGATGTTTCCGAAGCCGAAAAAGTATTTTTCTAGATGACTTACCCAGTAGGTATACTGGCAGCTCGATAGCGAGCTTGTTTACATACACTAGTAGAGCGAGGTATGCAGCCGGGACGCCATTCCGTCGCGCGCGCTGTCCCTACCGCGCGTTGCCGCAAAACCTGCCAAAACCTGCCAAAATCACCCAAAAATCCTTAAAAAAAATCGATCCAGGAGCCAAATAAGAGGCATTGCGAAGGTCACGGCCCCATCGATCCGCCGTAGAAAGCGAGACCGGCTGCCACTACTAACACCGTCCCGTTGGCTATGCTCTGAATTAATCGCGCATATATTTGAATACATTTCAAGCGGCGCGGTTCGGCGCTCGGTGTCGTCGCCCCCTTAAGTTTTAGCGATTTTGTTGCGAACTGCTGGATGGATGTTTCAGGGATTGTTGTTCTGATGTGAAACTTCTGTAAAGGAACGAACTGGCTCCGGGTGGAGGGGGCGCGTCGATTCAAACTGAATCGGGGTGGAGGTGGCGCGTCGATTCAAACTGGCTCCGGGTGGAGGTGGCACGTCGATTCAAACTGGCTCCGGGTGGAGGTGGCGCGTCGATTCAAACTGGCTCCGGGTAGAGGTGGCGCGTCGATTCAAACTGGCTCCGGGTGAAGCTGGCGCGTCGATTCAAACTGGCTCCGGGTGGAGGTGGCGCGTCGATTCAAACTGGCTCCGGGTGGAGGTGGCGCGTCGATTCAAACTGGCTCCGGGTGGAGGTGGCGCGTCGATTCAAACTGGCTCCGGGTGGAGGTGGCGCGTCGATTCAAACTGGCTCGGGGTGGAGGTGGCGCGTCGATTCAAACTGGCTCCGGGTGGAGGTGGCACGTCGATTCAAACTGGCTCCGGGTGGAGGTGGCACGTCGATTCAAACTGGCTCCGGGTGGAGGTGGCGCGTCGATTCAAACTGGCTCCGGGTGGAGGTGGCGCGTCGATTCACGTCGCAGCGCCGCCGGTCTCTGATTATGCATTGCTCTAATATACTCAACTTTAGAACGTTGTGTTGGTTGACTTTAGAATTATTTGTCAGACAGTGAAGATCTCCTTCTGTTATCTTTTTTGGTTATTATTTCAGGGGTTTTGGCTTTCATGCAATAATTATATACTTACTGATTCCTGCAACACGTTTCAGGTGGTACTCTTATGAGTAGTACTTCTCACATCCATGTTTTGATTTTATTCGTTGCGTTGCATGGAAGCGTTTCGGGGTGTAGAATTACTTGTGTATTTTATAAGCTCAACCCTAGCCATCTTTCAGGTAATGGTGAAGTATGCCTACGTCCGTCCTTTAGCATGTTTACGGGGCTCCAATTACTTTAGTTTCTTAGTAAATAAGTTCATATAAACTGAGCGGGCTGTTGAGTTGATGTCAGAGTTGTTGACCGCCCGAGGATCTCTCAAATAGCATAGCGGATGTTGATACAGAACAATCAGGACCTACAATTAAACGTGTCATATAACGTGTCTTTTTTAAGTTGTTATAACTGTATTTTTTGATTTGTGATGTGAACAATAAAGAGTATCTATCTGACCGAAGTTAGAGCTCACTTGCAAATGCCACTCACGGCCACCCAACCGAAGACTGCCTGGGTACCTCCGTTGCTTAATTTCAGTGATCTTTTACGAAGACATGGTCAAGCGTTTCTACTTAATTAAGTTAATTAATAAAGGTTTCCAATTAATGCCACTGAATAGATAAGATAAAAATTGCTTCCATTTATGAGCACAAACAAAAACTTTACAAAGTACACATTCACAGTGAACATCTCCTTCGTCTTGAAGGCACCAGACAGTAGGTAGATAGCGATGTCCATTTAGTTCTGAAACCCTGAAGGTTTCTGTACTCCAGTCACGATACACTTTAAATAATTATGTCTGAAGCAGCACAATAATTAAATTAACTAGTGTTGAAAGCTGCTATCTGTGTGAAGGGCAGACCTTACTCTAGCGGCCTTGGGTCAATCTTATCTCTGTATGTACTTCACCTCCTTAGTAACAGTTATGTACCTACAGTTAGAAAGCTTACTCGTAGTTTTCATCTTCCATATAGCGATGGTGACTGAGCGGTAGTAGGTATGTGCGCTTTTCAATCTGACGACACCCAGTTCGAACCTTGGCTCTACACCAATGACTTATTTAGCTCCTAAATAAATGTGCAGTTTCGATGCCATCGCTTTAAACTGTGAAGGAAAACATTTTAAAATAAAACCTGTTCCAGTTAATATATTATATTAATAATGGAAACTAAGAATGCATCGTGTAACAATGTTTCAAAAACAGGGTAGGTATATCCAATTTATTTGACAGAATAATTTGGGAACGAAAAGATAAATCCCAGCATATGTTTTTCAGAAATCTTTATTCAGATATTATTACTACTCTAGCCCGTAAAATCTAAGTGTGGCAGCCGGCGAGAGCCTGCGCCTTCTGAAAAAGAAAAATAAAGGATTTTAATAAAACCCTCGGAGACAATTGACGTCTTCGCCGTGTCCAGTAACAGACGCAAAGCGGGTTATGTTCTCCTCTCCTACGAGCATGATGCTATGCTATAAAATATAAGCTTTTAGCTGCGCCCCGCGGTTTCACCCGCGTGGTGATGAAAATTGGTGATGACGATGATGAAAGGTAGCCTATGTGTTAATCCAGGACATAAGCAATGTATATTCCAAATTTCATCCAAATCCATTTAGCCGTTTCTGTGTGATTGAGTAACAAACATCCATCCATCCAAACTTCCACATATATAATATTAGTGTGATGTAAAAAAACACATTTTTTGTATGTGTTCCGTTCTTATCTGAAAGTGGAGACGATCGTGGCTATTCAGAGTATAGATGATGTTTGTCTGAGGAGCGAACTTATGAACATTTAAAAATCATCATCATCATTGTTCATCAATAAACATTGATATTTTAAAATTCTCAGTTGATTCACTGGATCAAATCATGCTGGAATAGCTGCAGCAAATTTAGAAAGTTCCACGCCACGACACAATGGTTTTTACACGACATTTATTAGAGCTGAAATTATTCGAGGAATCTGAAAAAGAGACACTATTTATAGCAGAGTAAGGTTTATTAAAACTACATGACGTAAATCTCACTTGGTCCTTTGGTTAGATGGGAGGTGGTCACCCATTGATTTAGCATGTTAAGCTATCGCATTTTACTCGGTATCTATAAAAATATAGAAAAAAGGTAGCACTAGATTTTATCGCAATTTTCTGCCACAGTAGGACGCAGGCCCTCTATTCGTTCGTCGAATACTTAACAAGCGGAGGAAAGTCGAACGATAGTCACAAGAGGGCCATTGCTATTCCGCGCCCGTCACTCGACCAGATGTCCCACACGCCACCACACGCCCGCGTCGGCGTCGCCTCGCGTCCCGTGTGGGGGACTTTCAAAGTCAGTTTCGGATGACATCAGTTGTTAGGTTATTTGACCATTGTAGGCCAGATGCTCTTAGATTGAAATATGCTAGATGGTGTAGGTGACTTGGAAGTATGACGAAAAGGTCAAGACAAAGGGAAAAATGCTCATAGTTCCTTTAAAACGCCATTTTTTTATTCAAAATAGGCTTTCATTTATAAACAATCTCCTCTGATGTTAAGAGATGATGCAGTGGGGCATCTAAATATTGTATTCAGAGAAGTTTATTTTGTAGAAGACTATCTGTCAAACTGTTAAGTTAGTTGCCAAGTCTTACCGCATAATTTATGGTAACCATGAATTCTAAAGCTGAAATTACATCAAATCATCACCATCGTGTAAAAATTTCGGATTCACAGGTGAACTGATCATCAACTGCGGTGATGAATTTCAAGTGTGTTAGGCAGGACATGCGGCTGGGCGAAGTGAAGACAGGTAGAATAACGTTTTGACATAGTGGCGGCCGAAGCAAGATAAGCGGGAAGTTGCTCATCCAGATGCAAGATGGATCGACGATATTGTTAAAATCGCGGGTCGAACCTGGACCAGATTAGCACAGGACCGAGCCAAATATTAAAGAGATAGAGAGGCCCCTACCCAACAGTGAGATCAAGAAGGATATGGATGACAATGATGCTCTACATAACGAGCCTTAAACAAATAAGTTCACCTTCAAAATATAATGTAAAATACATTTTTGTGTTCGACGTTTCAATATTGTGACAGCATTTTTTAACATGTGTAAAAGAGAATTTCAGTTTTTTCTATAGCTGTTTTTTAATTGCGAATGCCACATTTTATGCAGCTTGTCAGCACCAACTGTCAGCACTGTCAACTTTGGTGTAATCTCAGCTTTGATAATGTCAAAAATTGTGAACTGGCCTACAACCACCACATGTACATAAAATAAAATGCCAGTGTCAGTTTCAGAATGTGAACGAGCGCAGCACGCAGGCTGCTTGGTACGTGCCAAACTGCGTCCGATGATATCGGGTCGATATTGCCTTTTTAGCTCCACCCGTTAGATGGCCTGATCACTAAACAGGGACCAATGGCGGGCCTGATAGGCCCGATAGCCTTAATCGAGCTTCTATCTGATCTTTGACGACTGGAATTCTGAAATCAGAGCTGCCATTTCTGAAGGAATTATATATGATCAGTTTATTTTCAGTATGTGTCAGAAGCTTTATATTTCTACCTTTAAATTGTAGGCAATCAAATAAATTCTGACTTGTGTTCAACGCCAGTCGCTAAGTAGTACGTGGCTAAGCGAATGCTGGGTGATTTATCTTGCCATATATTTCCAGTACAGACTCTACGTATTATTTTTATTCTGTGATCAATTGTGAATTAGCGCGCTTGTATCGATTTTCCCGTAGATCATAATGCACTATTACACTATTTCCATTCGTTTATTTGCTCTAACAGCTGCATTCGCATTGTATAACGCTGAATAAAAACATTATCTCTTAATATTTCACCGAAGTATAACGTGTACCTGCTGCAGTATTTACGTTCAAAAACCTAGCGAAAGTGATCACAGCTTGTGGTGTTCATTCTCCTTTTTACAATGCAACTGTCAGAGCAAAATAAAATCGCGAACCGAGTATAGTAAGAACAGTTTATAATCATAATTGTTGTTAAAATTATGACTGATTTATGATTCTGGTACTCGTACATTATCTACTTCTTAAACGATTTTTTTAATATAGAATAGTTCTAAGTTTGGCCACCAATTTGCCTGATGGTATGGCTGAGGACGAAACACGTTGCACTAGAAGAAATCTATTCATTCTAGCCTCGAAGCTTAGCAAGATTCCATAAAGTATGATATTAACAAAGATCTTGAGTGATGAAACTCCAACCATGCGCGCTCCAAGCCTCGCTAAACAGCCTCGAACCTATTTTCAGGCTCTGAACAAACTTTCTGCAGATAATTCTGTGTTTTCAGTGTCTGAAGGTGAGAACAATGGTGGCCCCCCGCCCCCCTGACATCCCCCCGGTTATCTCCCCCCACACCCCCCAGGGCGTCGACCTTGCTATTGCGATTCTATCCGCGTTACTTCTCTCGCTTATAGAATGAGGTCACGCTCATTGTGTCAGGATATAGGTTGTGTGTTTTGTACCGGTCATGGTTCTGACACCGAAATTATGCTTCGCTTCACTCGGAACTCATCTCGACATCTCTGGAGGATTACATTTCTTTGTTGTAATCATCATTTTTTTGGGCCTTTTCAAGGCAAGAGCGAATAGGTATCTTCTAAGTGTGCGTGATTCATCTCAGACCACATCGTCACTTACCAACAGGCGAGTTGGTATGGTCAAAAGCGGACTTATTCGCGATAAAACGGGTTAGTTTTTTTGTTTCTTCAAAAAGGATTAGTTTTTTTATGTTTCTTACTTCTGGACTCCGTCATTTATGAACCAATTTAGGTTTTTTAAAGGATATAGGATATATCCTTCAGATTGGTTCACTAAAAAATTTCATTGAAATCGCTTCAGTAGCTTGGTCAGAATAACCGTTTTTTAAATGTCATCCAAGTAACCGAAATTGCGTATTTTACAAATTTTGTGTACTGCTGGACATAGTCCTAATATGCGTCAATCAGCTAGTTCCTCAGCTCTAGTATCTACACTGCTTTATGCGGGTTCTCCCACTTAGCCGCAGTCTCACTATGTTTGCAGTTAGCCAGGTGGATACCTGGATGCCTGGTGGATACCTGGATGCCTGGTGGATACTTGCGATACATATAACACAATGATGGGGGCTGGTAATAAAAACTGGATGGATAAATATATTCTAGGTACATTTTAGTTTCAGTTCATGGAGTAAAAATATGTTGGATGGTGTACATTTTTAAGAATAATGGTAGAGCAAACAGTAATTACTTTTAGTTATAAAAATCTACCCTTTATTTAATTGAATTTGAATTTCAACCTTACGTTGTTTTGTTTACTTAAATATTATAATGCTGCAGTGACCTAGGACTTTGGACTTTTTATAGCAAACTGTTAACTTTTATATGTATAATACAGAAGTAGGTAGTTATTGGGCACGCTGTACCACTTGGTCGCTGTTACAAATTCAGGTCGTATGCTCGAGGGATATCGACTGCGTTGCTCCACCTTCAGCTATCGCTTCAGGTGGAGTTCAACGCGGTCGATATCCCTCGAGCATACAACCTGAAGTTGTAACAGCGGGCCAAGTGGTACAGCGTGCCCAATCACAATGTAAAATTGAGTCAAGATAGACATTTAGATAATTATATCACTCACCTAGTCGATGGTGTAATTTATAACTTCACATTTGAATACAAAGTCGCTTTAACACCTACATGAAACGTACTAAATAAGCGACAGTATTGTGTTCAATAAAGCTTTTTTCATCAAAAGTATAAATGATGCATTTTTTTTCTAATCTTTCATTTCTATTCTAATAGTCAAGGAACTTAAACATGTTATTTATTAAACAGCCTTGCACATTAAATTTAAACAGATTATGTGTTTTACCGTCAGAAAAGAACAAACACAGACATAGTGAACTTCTACCAAATACGATTCGCTGCTTAATTTGCGGTCCGTCAAACTGTGGAAAAACCAATTTAATGATTGGGCTCCTTTTACATGAGCACGGATTAAAATACTTAAATGTATATATATTCTCCAAAACTTTATTTCAACCGATGTATATGTTTTTCGATAATGTTCTGAAAATGGTACCAGCCGTAAATTTATATAAGTATAAAGAAAATGATGAAATATTGAGTACAGCAGATGCAAAACCTGATTCAGTGTTTATATTTGATGATGTAGCTTGCGAAAAACAGAATAATATTCGAGATTATTTTGCTACAGGGAGACATAAAAATATTGATTGTTTTTATTTAAACCAAACATATAGCAAGATACCAAAACAATTAATCAGGGACAACGCTAATATGATTGTTCTATTTAGACAAGATGATATTAATCTTAAACATGTTTACGATGAGCACGTCAATACAGATATGTCTTGGAATCAGTTTCGTGAAATGTGTAAAGAAATCTGGAGTATCCCATTTAATTATTTAGTAATAAATAAGGATTGTGAAAAAAATAAAGGTGCTTATAGGAAAAAATTTGATACGTTTGTTGTTTTCCATTAGCTAGTTTGATAGAAATAATATATAACGGCATTAACAATAATATCAAATTCATTCATTAATGCATCATCGGAAAGAACAGGTCGCATAACAGTAAAATATATATTATGTATAATTCAGAAAAATCATTAAAACAACAAATTGTTAAATCAGCAGATGCCGTAAAAAAAAAGTTCAGTTGATGAAACATTTAAAATTAAACAGTGATTTGGTTATTGAAACTGCGTTAAAACCAATAACGGAACCTCTTAATAAATTAATTGCAAATAGAGTATCATCAGATGGAAGTAAGACTGAAAGGACACCTAAACGGTTGAAAAATGTTCAGTACCAGGATTTCAGTGAGTCTGATAAAGGTACTAAAAAACACAGAATGTCTGATGTACCTGTTGTACACACATTAGACACGCAATCAAGTGAAGTCAACTCAGAAAGTTCTGACGAAAATGAAGATGTTGGAGATAAAAACACTGATCATCAAAATCTAAGTGCCTCATCTTTTAAGTCCATAGACTCGAATGATATGTCTTGGAGCTTAGCAGATGCCGCATTTAAAGAAATTCCATTTGGTGTTAGATTAGACCGTGGAAAACTTAAAATGGGATCTGCAACTTTTGTTCTTAAAGATTTTGAAATATCTGTAGGGGGACAAAAGTATCCTCGAACATTCGGGTTGTACGAGTTATTATTTAAAAGAACACCTAATATGTCGAAAATAACTGCAGAAGATAAGCAAAATTATAAACAAATGTTAATAGATACAAATGTACATCGCCGTGATTATGATCCAAAGAAGCCAATCAAAACCAATAAGGGTATCAAATACAAATACATCATAAAACCACTTTTCAAGTATATAAAAGACAGAGCAATAAGTACAACGAGTGCTGAAAGTCATGATCAAGAAGTAGAGGGCACTGGATTATTGCCTGTGTTAAAGAAAGTAAAAACAAAAGTAGACTATATTTATTGGGATGATCCTAATGAATTAGTCGAAAGATTACAGCTATTAATAGCATCTCGCGATGCCGGAAATTCAAATTTAGACAATGAAATAATATCAATAATCGAAGAACTTCGCGAATGTGGTGTTATTAGCTAAATAAAAACAATATTATTTCATTAGTTTCTACAGATTCATATCAACTGTTCAGCTATCAATACCTCTGCTGCTATGAATGTGGACAAATTTGGAAATCACGTTCATAAACGTCTACGTTTACACGAAAAAATAATTAATCAATCTGCTTTAGAGTTTGATGAACAAATTATTAAGAACCATTTCTACACAAAGCAAGAAATAGATGCAAAATTTGTCGAAATAAGGATAAAAATTGAAAATAATAACAGACATAATCGAAGTGAACAAACCGCATATCCAAGAAAACTTGAAACTAAAAATGAGCAAGGAAGGAATAGTGAACGAAATCCACAAACAAGCGAGAAGGAATTATAAGCGGCGCTCCGTGGTAATTAAAGATATTGACGACCTATGGCAAGCAGATTTAATTGATATTAAAAATATATCTTTATTCAATTCCGGTTATAAATATATTTTAGTTATAATTGATGCTTTCTCCAAATTTGGTTGGGCTGTTCCTGTTAAAAGCAAATCAATGTGTGAAATAGCAAGCGCGTTTGAAAAAGTGATAAATGAAGGAAGGATTCCAATTAATTTGCAAACTGATTTAGGAACAGAATTTTACAACGAAGCTTTTAAAAAAATAATGAATAAATTTAAAATTATAAATTTCATTATTCTACACATTCTATCAAAAAAGCATCTATTGTAGAGAGGTTTATAAGAACAATTAAAAACAAACTTTACAAATATTTCAATTTAGCTGGAAACTATAAGTGGATAGGTAAACCTGTACAAGAAATAATCAACACGTATAATAGCTCAATACATCGAACTATTAAAATAGAACCAAAAAATGTTTGTACCTCAAATAGAATTTCTGTATTGAATAATATACAAAAAAGTCAAAAAACTGTTTCTAAAAAGAAAAAAACTTTCAATGTTGGAGATCAGGTTCGCATTAGCAAATATAAAGGATGTTTTCAAAAAGGTTACACACCAAATTGGTCTACTGAATTGTTTAAAATTATTAAAGTGAATGAAACAGAGCCTGTGACTTACCATTTAGAAGATCAACATAATCAGAAAATATTAGGTTCATTTTATAAACAAGAACTCCAAAAGACTAATTGTCCTGGCGTATACCTAGTAGAAAAAGTATTGAAACAAAAAGGTAATAAACTATATGTTAAATGGTTAGGTTTTAGTGAAAGTGAAAACTCGTGGATTAATAAAAATGCATTTCTTTAACATTATATATAAAATGGTTGAGACCGTACAATAAACATTATTAAGATAACATCGATGGAAGGAGGTGGTCTCATTAACACAGTGATAAATAAATTACCGTTTGAGTTACATTTACCTGGATATAATTATTGTGGTCCCGGTACAAAATTGCAAAAACGGATGTTGCGTGGTGATAGAGGAGTCAATGAACTAGACGAAGCTTGTAAACAACACGACATTGCGTACTCAAATAATTCTAATTTAGGTGATCGTCACAAAGCTGATATAGAACTCATTAACATGACTAAAAGGCGACTAAAATCTAAAGATGCCAGTACTGGTGAAAAAATTGCTTCCTGGGTAGTAAATAAAGCTATGAAATCAAAACTTAAATTAGGTGCTGGTGTCAAAAAATTTAAGGCTTTAACTACTCAAATTAGTACAACGCTGAAAAAATTAAAACCAAAAAATAATGAAGCTGCCATTAAAATTGCTTATGCTGTTGCTAAAAAAGTATTTACAAAAAATAGAGTTCGCGTACCGCGTGTTATACCTATACCAAAAACTGGAGGTATATTACCGTTAATACCAATATTTGCGGCTCTATCAGCGTTGGGTGCTCTAACTGGCGGTGCTGCAGGTGTTGCAAAAGCTGTGCATGATTATAAATCAGCAAAACTTGACCTACAAGAATCTGAACGTCATAATAGAACAATGGAAGCAATAGCACTAGGAAAGGGATGCTATTTAAAACCATACAAAAAAGGTAGTGGTTTGTTTTTAAAAGCTCCAAAAAACTAAATACAAGGCTACCCAAACGCGCTCTGACTGACATTGATATAATGACGTATAGTGCTAATATACCTTATTTTAGAGGTGTCTACATGAGAGATAGATTACCAAAAAAACCCAAGCGGATTGAATGTGGTATAATTAATCTAGATGATCATCAAAATCCTGGCACTCACTGGGTAGCCTATGTAAAAAATAATGAATATTGTGAGTATTTTGACAGCTTTGGAGATTTAAAGCCTCCGCTAGAATTACTGAGGTATTTTAATAATCATGAAATTTATTATAATTACCTGAAATATCAAAGTTATGATTCTGTAAATTGCGGACACTTATGCATAAAATATCTGAAGAACTTCTGGAAATCTAATTTAAGTTAAAGAATCGTTAAGTTGTTGTCAGTATCAATATGTCTTTTACACTATCCATATCAAGCTCCAGTCCACTGTCTACGATAAATTATTCACCTGGCTTAGAGCTCAATGGCGAATACGAATGCGGTCTGCTATACTTCTCAACATTTAATTCTATACCTAACATCGATAGCAACAATAACAAATTACATTATGGTGATAAGGAAGTCGTTGTAATACCCGAAGGATCGTATGAGCTGAGTGATATAAACGATTACTTGGAACAGAGCATGAAAGACTGTTCTTTTAAATTAATTTGTAATAACAACACGTTAAAAACTTCCATCATATGTTCTAAAGATATACATTTTGAAAAAAGTCCTTTGCTAGCTCGAGTATTTGGTTTCAACCAAGAAACTTTAAAAGCGAATATATTAAATGAATCCTCTTATCCAGTCAACATTCTTTCGACGACCGTGCTAAGAATCGAATGTGACATTATAAGCGGTTCATACACGGACGGTAAACCCAGTCATATAATTCACGAATTTCCTCCAAACGTACCTCCTGGTTACAGAATTATTGAAATACCCAAGAACATTATTTATTTCCCAATTAACCAGAATAATATCAGCTCAATTACCGTCAGAATATTGGATGCTAAGAATAATTTAGTAAACTTACGTGGTGAAGATATACAACTATACTTACACATCAGAAGAAAATGATTGACCACAATAAAACCATAGTACAAACACTAAATAAACACATTTCAAACCGTGTCATCAACAAAAGAAGACCTCGAGTGAAACTAACTAAAGAAAATAAGAAGTTTTTGAAACTAATCGGATTATTAAAATGAGTATGCTCAGTATAACAGATACGATACATGTTGATAATTCTATTGAAAGCATAGAATATCATACATATAAGCCATATGTCAATAGCTTTCGAGAAAATGACGAAATACGAATACCTATTAATCAACAAGATCTATGCGTACTACCTTCGGCAAGTACTCTATTCATAAAAGGCGTTGTACATGTAGTTAAACGTGATACAAAAGCTGCTGTAGCCAAAGTTCATTTTACAAATAACCCAGTATTATTTTTCTTTCAAGACATTCGATATGAGTTAAATGGAGTAGAAATAGATAAAATAAAAAATGCTGGTATTACTACCACTATGAAATCTCTAATTTCAATCAATGATAACGAGTCTAAGATGTCGAAGTTATGGGGGTGGGATATGAATGGTACCACAAATAAAGCAGCAGGTAATTTTTCAGTGTCTATACCTCTTAATAAAATACTAGGTTTTGCTGAAGATTATAATAAGATTATTATGAATTGTAAGCATGAGTTGATATTACTTCGGAGTAGCACGAATCTCAATGCAATAAAACTAGAAGCGGGTGAATATGTTCATAATGTTGAAATAGAAAACATAAACTGGCGCGTACCCCATGTGAAAGTATCTGATCGTGAACGGATTAATTTACTCAAATACCTGGAAAAAGATCGTTCTATCAGCATGGTTTATAGAAATTGGGATCTTTATGAATATCCTGCTCTTCCAAAAACTAGAAAACATACATGGTCTGTAAAAACTTCTTCCCAAATAGAAAAACCACGATATGTAATAGTAGGATTTCAAACAAACCGTATGCGTCGTGCCGATGCCGACATGTCTCAGTTTGACCATTGTGACATAGAAAACTTAAGAGTTTTTCTAAACTCTTGCTATTTTCCATATGAAAATCTGAATACCAGGTTCGCTGACGATAACTATTCCCTTATATATGAACGCTACACTAGATTTCAACAGTCGTATTACAACCGTCGGCCAGAACCGTTATTAAGTTACGAAGACTTTAAGTCTAGGGCGCCTCTTTTTGTGATAGATTGTTCGAGACAAAACGAAACTCTTAAATCTGGACCTATAGACGTGCGAATTGAACTTGAAACCGCCATTGAGTTTCCAGAAAACACATCAGCATTTTGTTTGATTCTAAACGATTGCATCGTTGAATACAAACCGTTGAGTAGCACTGTCAAGAAATTATCATGAATTCGGAATACATTATAGTGGATTTGCAAGGATTTAAAGATACCAATAACTTTTTTATCATCAAAGAATTGGCTTTGGCTACGGTAGAATACACCCAAGTGTTTTTAGTGAAACCACCTTACCCATTCTCTCGACTCATAGAAAAGGAAAAGAAACAAGTTTCATGGTTAGAAAGATATCGTGGCATATTATGGAGCGAAGGTTACATCGACTATAGTGAATTTAAACGTGTCAGCAGGACTCTATTAAATAATAAAAAAGTTTTCGTTAAGGGTTTGGAAAAGATTAAGTGGTTACAAAATATTTGCAATAGTAATTGTGATATCATAGACATTGGGGAAAAGGGATGTCCTAATTTATTGTTATTGGAACAACTTTATAATCAAAATGGTAAAAACTCTCTAAATTGTGTATATCATAAAAAACATTGCGCATTAAAAAATGTAATTTTAGTTAAAAAATGGTTTATTGATAACTATATGAATGTATTCAAATTTTTCGAAAACTTCAGTGAAAATAATCACAAAAATGTAATAAACAATAATTTTGAAAATGACAAAGAGGAAAGTGATTCTAGTGAATCTGGTGGTTATGATTGTGTTGATAATTGATGAGGTCTATAGATATCTATTGCAATATATTATGTTATTATACAATAACCTAATTTATTCTAATCAATTTTATAACCTAATACTATCTTGACAAATGTTACCAATTATGATAAAAATTATAATTGTATGTAATAATGATCAATAAATGTATGTTTAAAAAATAAATTGTTTTATTTAAATGAAACAAAAATCTTATTTATTACCTGTGTAGTTTATTTAAAAATATAAATAAGGATATATACATTAATTTAAAAACTTAACTAACTTAAAAATTACTTTAAAATTTACTTATTTTTATTTTATTTATGTTTACATTTTATTAATTCACAGAGTCTCATTACTTAATCGTTTTGAAATTTTATTAACAACACTTTGAACTGAGTCTAACACTTCATCTATTGGATGAGTCACGATGTATTGCACTCTTACCGATTCACTGTAGGTATTTTCCCCTTCGTTGAAATCGTATACTTGAATTTTTAGCATTTTATATCCTCTCTCTGAAGATTTATTGATAACATAAGAAAGCGTCTCTTTCTTACTTTTTTTCATCATTTTTTTCTTCTTAGTAGCCTCAACTTTAGCGAGTTTAGCTTCAGCTAGTTCGAGCTTGCGTTTGGTTCGCTGTTCTGCCTCAAACGAGTCCCAGCCTGCTAATGGATCCTGTGCGCAAGGCATGGAATAGTAATCATCATTTACAGTTGACATGTTGATCTGAAAAAAAAATAGAGATAAATAAGAGAAATGCACCATAAGTGACATTAAAGAACATTAATAAATTTATCCAAATCAAACAAAACGCTCACCTTTATAGAATCAAGTGTTGAACGCAAATCAATACTAAATATTTATTTAGCGAGTTGTAAAAAATATTTTTGCATGCGACCTGCCTGCAGTCTAGATTATAATTAATGTATGTGCAAAACTACAATAGCAATTAACACAAATAATGCTGACATCAATCGAAAAGAGCAGGATATAACTTGTCGGCTCCCTCACTACGTATCAAATATCAACCCAGGCAGCGTAACTATAATACCTACCTATTAAATTACGACAATGGTTATCTATTTTATCTCTGTCAATCAAACTTGTTTCAACTTGTTGCTCATTTTATATAGACCTCACATTCACCTACTAAAATTGATGTCCTACCTACTTAGGAAAGTTGGTATGATTGGTTAAGGAAGTAGAGTTAGTAAAAGTCAAAATTACATGACATCATTTATTTCTATCGTCTATCATACTAAATTACAAACTAATCTTAACAAACATTACAAACTATAAGTACTAAGTAAGTACATCATATTCTATTATCATTGAAGGATACAATAATAAGGTACTTATTTACTAATACTTAGGTCATAATTAAAACATACTTAATCACGATTTTAAAATATAAGTACTACCCCAAGCCAGGGTAGATATTCTATTACTAGAAACACGTCTCTTATCATCGTTTCCGGAGAGAACAATTTTATTTACTTGTTTAGTAAATATTCGGTGCTTTATCGATTTAAACAATAAGTTCTTTTTACGTACAATGCTTTCATTAAAATTCACGTTTTGATAATCTGATAAGTCAAAATTACGAATCACGCATGTCTTTACTCCTTTAGCTTTTTTTATTGTACGTTTTTCAGTTTTAACGCAATATAATTTCGACCGCAACCCAACAAAGTCAGTTATTATACTCCCACCCATTTCATCCTTAAACAAACCAGGTATTTTTTTGTTCATTAACGGTAAATTGTATTGATTTTTACGTTCGTAATTACTTGTGTCAAAATAATTCAAGAACGAGTCTTTCATGTCTTTATAAAAATCGGGTGTCTTTATGAAGTATATAAAACTGTCGGTGTCTGTGTAGCATAATTGAACACAATCATTGTACACTGGTTTGATGACATTATAGTGGAAGTTGTACATGTGTGCTTTAGACAATTCCAAGACTGAAAATCCAATGTAAATTGGTTTATCAAGAATTACTCGATCAGATTTCATTTGAACTGCTACTAAATTATCAGAAAAAACTGATGCACTATGAAAGTATGGACTACTAACCAATTTATCAGCGCTTGTTCTTTTTTTAGTAACATTGTTTTTATCGTTCCATTGATTTACAAGATGCACTTTGACTCTTGATTCTGTGTTTTCAAAAGATTTACCAAAAACACTATTATTTAAAAGTTTGAAAAAATCTTGTTCAAACACGGATTCAGCTTTTTGACGAAGTACTGTGTTAACCTCAATGTATCTTTTCAGATAAGAACTTTGATTGAATGCGATCACTCGATGTATTTTCCGCAATTCCAGACCGTGTTCTAGGCATTTCTTAAGATTGACATAATGAATTACGTACTCGTACTTGTTGTACAAATTTGGAACGAGTTTCATACATTTTCCGTGTGGGGGTATACATTTTTCCCCACAGAACGGCAAATCGTTATGCGATAAATGCAAGATATCTGGATATGCCAAATCTACTTCCAAAATGTAACCTTCATCAGCATTGTCTAATACTTTCATTACATCCAAAGTATTGATTTCTTGTTGGCTTAAAAACCTAAAGTTTGACAGCGGAAGTGACTGACACATGCTGTACCCATACAGATTATTACAATCGAGATATACTAAAAATGAATCCTCTTGATTTGGGTCATAGTTAGACATATATTTGTTGTTAGATTTTGCATAGCGGTGCGTACACATACACACACCTCCGCGAATTCCTTTTTGTATCATACGTAATATTGCTAAGTCATTGATTAGCTCTAACTGGACGGAAGAACCTAATAAAAAACTATCGAATGATAGAGAAGGGAGAGTCAAGTAGGCGGCTGGATCTAACTGATAATGCATCTTACTTGTCCTACGAAACTTTTCAAAAGTGTCTGTCAATAGTAAAACATCTGTTTTAACATATAAGTCTGTGTATTGACCTAAATTCTCGATGTTGAACTGCGACCAAACTAGCTGGGCATGGTAGTAATCAGCGTCAGATATATTTGTATCGTTTAAAGAACTATAAAACTTTTCCCGTGGGGGTAAAGCTGGTTCCGTATAGCATTCCCATTTCGTCATATACTCATAAGGGTAAACCCCTTTCCGAGTCAGTAACTCGAATTGGCTTTTGTCCGGAAAATGTCTATGCATATGCACTAAATCGTTGCAGTTTAGTGTTTGAGATAGCTTGTCTAGACTTGTGCTCAAAAATTTGAACGAATCTACGAAACGTAGCTGCAGGTATTCATCTAGGGCAACTTCCACATATTTAGTAAAAGAAATATAATTTTCTTTTGTCTTTGGTATGACTTTAATTGAACCCGGTAATTCTCCTAATTCTTTTATAAATAAGTGACAATCATAACCGGACAAGTTATGAAAAAAAATTGGGATAAATTTTGGTAGCTTGTAATTTAGATTACACATCTCATGTGCAGCACCCCGGAATTTTCCAGTTAAATGACAATGATCGCGAACTTTGCAACCCCACGTTAAATGCCCACAAATGTGACAACGAATCGATTCATTAAATACTTTTTCATCATGCTGGTTAAATATTATTGGAGTCTTTTTGCCAAGGATCTTATGAATTTTATGTACGTCATCAAGTAGTGAAGTTATGAATTTTGTAACACAATCTTCCCCGCGATAGCTTACGAACCGGTTATATGATTCATCGAGCACGCAAACAATATTATATGCAAAAGCGACAGGTACGTGATGATGTCGATCAGATGTGCTGGATATTTTGGGATCAAGTTCACAACCTTGTACAGGACGTAACATTGTTTCAAAGTCAGCGTAAATGACGAATGGAACATCTTGCTTGCGATTATAGTTTTTAAACTGTATTACTGACCCCTTTTCAGGTAAAATAGTAACGATACCCCCACAAACATGATGGTCGAGCTCTTCATTTGAAGAAAAGAATAATAAACAATTTTCGCAACAATGTAACTTTCCATGATGTCTTGTTAATTGATTTCTCACCAGACGAGGTAAATCTTTTACTAAACAAAAATGTGACGACGTGTTATTTTCAAGGAACAATAGATGAATTCGGTGTTTGTAACTCTTAGATTCTGATTTATACAAAGGCCCGGTTATAACTTTACTATCTCTTAAACCATAAACGTAGATACTCAAGTCAGGATTATTTTTTTCAAAAACAGAAATATCTGATAAAGTCATAGGGAATGATAAATCTTTGATATTTAGTTTGTCTTGAAAACAAGGATACGAAGTAACCCGGTCTGGGTGTTCGGTTGCGGGGTAAAGCGCAGCGATAACACACCACAAAAAACAGTAATCATCGTTATTTTTAATGTTTAAACACGCTTTTTTGTTTTGTATGAATTTTGGTAAATTTATGAAGTTTGAACCTCGCAGTGGTTCATATTTACAAATATTTATTTCCAGATGACAATTGTTTAAAAATGTCCACCCACTGTCTCTCTCTTGGAATTCTTCTATTTTTTTCATGATACTGTTTAAAATGTTTGTGTACAAGTTATTGAAATCATAGTTTAGATGAAGTGTAAAATTAGGGGTTGAAAAAGATTTAATTTCCTGTGTATCATTTTTAAACATAAGAAACATAGAAAACAATTCAAAATTCACTTTAATGCAAGTGTGAGTTTGAAGTGATTGATCAAGAAGCAAATTAATCTTTGTGCGAATAGCATTAAAGAAAGTGGGTACACAAATTCCTTCCTTATCATCTGATACTTTGACTCTATAACTCGCTATGCGATTGCGAAATGCTGACTCAATAATGTCTATACCATCACACATCGGTAAAAATGTACGGTTCTTATGTTTAGTACTACGTGTATGACCTAACCAACATTTTTTTTCAACGTCAACGTTACACGTTTTGCAGAATGGCATTTTAAATTTCTAACAATTCCCTATAGAAACTTCCCAATATCCTATAGAAACTTTGTTCAATACAAGTAATTTAGTATGTTAACCGTTTATTTAATTATTATTAGTGCTAGTTATACGTATCTAAATGATTTGCGACAGGAATAAAATCTAGTTTGAAGTTCACTCAATTGTAAAAAGTAAATGAAGTTGAAATTAGTCGACCATGCCTTATTCGCAACGTCTATTAAGCACATAACACACTGAGCTATAATGTATATTTTATATTTTTAGTTCAAAATATTCAGAAGTGTAAAAATCTAAATATTAATTATCTTGTCTGTTAGTATACCTCAATAGAAAATATAAGAAAGATTGTGCGGAAAGTATGTTATATTTGAATATTATTATAGCTCAGTGTATGACAACCATTATAATTATTTTTTGCAATATGGTATTTCAAATTTATTTACTCCCTAAAAGGTGAAAATTATATTCAATACTAGTATATTGTTTTATAATATTTATTTTCTTAATAATAAGGCCACCTAAAGCTATCTAAATTATTCGAAAACACAAATTATTTCTAGTATACTTAATTATACCGCGTAAAATCTAGTGACAAAAAGAACACAACATAAAAATATATTTAATGACAAAATGATAGACCTTTCTTATTATAGGACACTCCAAATCAATCCTACTACTTGTCCTTGAAATAAACACTATCTGAATAAAATGTTGGATCACAAGCTTCAAAAAGCTTGTGAGCGTCCCTCACAAAGCTCTGGAGCTTACTCCACTGCGACGAGTCTGGTTCAATTTTGAGTTTGGCTCTTACCAATGCTTTTTTCCACCGCTCCTCTGGAGCAGTGGAATCAGCATCTTCAGAGTCATAAATTTTTAGGTCTATGAAATAATCACCCTTAATGTCTGCGACTCGTCGCTGTGAGCCGTTAGCCACGCGGTTGACGAAGCTGCTGGTGGTGATGGTTGATTTTTTGGGTTGTGGTGTCTCTTCGAGGGCTTCTTCTAGTCCGAAAATGTCCGTGCGTTGGGATTTTCCACGTAGGCTGTAACAATTAATAAAATTTTAATGGATGTTATAACTCTAAACAAGTAAACCCATAGTTTATAAGGTTACCACCATACCTACAATAAATCACAAAGTTAAAGAATTACTAGTTGACACTTGTTTATACTGACATAATAAATCTATACTAATATTATAAAGAGGAAAGATTTGATTGTTTGTTTGCATTGAAAAAAGCTTCGAAACTACTGAACCGATTTTATAAATTCTTTCACTGTTGGGGAGCTACACTATCTCCGGGTGACATAGAGCATATTATATTTTGTAGCGAGGCCTAAAGCCGAGCTAGACCCGTGCGAAGCCGGGGCTGCCGGCTAGTAATAAAATAAAGACGGTACAAATAAAAACTTAATGTAAGTATTTAAAATTAAAATAAATAAGTATCTAACAAAAGAAAAATACCTCTGAGTAATTTTGTCTCCTTTTCTTTTCTTCCCGATACTGGCAGTCGTTTCTGCAGATTTCTTTCCTCTCTTGTTTTTCTGCGCTGCTGGGATGATGATGGGTACTGCTTCTGATTCTGAGTCAGACCTGAAAAAAAAACTTTGATTACAAACTTTATAATTACTACTAACATGAAATATATGGGGTCAAACATGACAAGCGTCGAGCGCAGTTATTTAATTCATGATAAATTAAAAGTACTGAAACTTATGTAAATGACTGAAACATTATGTAAGTACTAAATATTCAAGAATCAGCTTACTCAAGACAACACAATTATATCAAAAATTAAGAGTAAGGTAAGTTACTCACTTACATGATGAATTTAAATTCACTCGAGGTCACTCAGGGTACTTCTGATGATGATGAAGAAGCTCAGGATGCTGGTGAAGCTGAAGTTGCTGACGTCCACGTCGAAGACAGAATTCAGTATGAAACAATTCCTTCAGGTTCGAGTTTTATACGTAAAATCGTATAAAATGATATAATTTAACAAAAGAGCTTAAGTCACATATTATATGACAAGAATAACAAATCAATGACTACTAATTTAAAAGCAATTAATTACTTACATCATAATCATACATGCATCGATTTGAAATTGTAGACTTCCGCATTTACGAGGCTTTAGGTAGGAAAATTGATGACTTAGGCATTCCCACGTGTTGTAAAACACATAGTATTTACGTATTAGTTTTACATGAAAATGCTGACGTGCATACAGCACACACATTTAAAGGTAGGAATTGACGTCACTGCTACACCTGCTTAATATAACCTATTAACTAGTTTCGCCCGCGGTTTCGCTCACGATTTTCTCGATTATTTAGACATAAGTCAGGAATCATAAACAAATGATACCCATAGTACCCGGATTGTATCCCAGCGAGACTTTCTATAAATCTTGTATGTCTACTTGTCTTTTATTTCTCAATAACAATGTAATTGGTACCTCTTAATTTAGTACTTATGAAATATAGGTAGATGTGAAAAATTAAAACAAAATATACATTAGATGAATTTTGTTAGATAAGCGAAAATTCATGCAAATCCATCCTTCTAATATTTTCTTAATTTGCAAAATCGTTTTCAAAAATCACAAAAATAATAGGTGAACCCTAATTCAGAAATGAGGTCAAGTAATATCAATTTACAACGTTCCCACTACTTGCTAAGGCACAGAATATGTAATAAAACTTGCAGATAAAGCATAAAGTTATATTAGTACAGGAGCCCGCAGCCATTCAAATAACAATAAAGGTTAGTAGGTTATCTTTGTGAAATTGGTTTAAATTACATCATAGTAGATACTAAAACCCAAATCTTACAAATCATAATCCGCAATGTCAGCTGTTTCAGTTTGAACTGGTACTCTTAAATGTAAATGATTAAATAATAATTTATACCCTGACTTCAAATGATATTAATGTACGTATATAACAACTTTCCAAAGTCTTACTCTTTCTTATGGTAATTGAACAAAGACCTCGAAAATTAAATAATTAACACATTTTGAGATCTTTGTTTTATCACTGTATATGGTTACGGCGGGTTTACGATCTTTGAGACTTGGATTTCAATATTTAAAATGGTGTTATTTAGACCAATTTCACATAGATAACCGGTAACCTTTATTGTTATTTGAATAGCTTCGGGCTCCTGTACTATATGTCTATGTCAACTACTTAATGTCTCCGCGTATACACACACATATCACGTTAGCTACATTTTAGTTATTTTTCTACTGTGAACTTGTGTAGTGCTATGCGATGGTGACATAAATAATTAAATTTAATTGATGGTGTTAATTTTAGTGGGTATATATCGTTTAGCTTCAAGTTTAGAGTTTAAAGTTACCTTGGTTTCGCTATTTACTTCCTGACTGCAGATGAAAATTAGTACGCAGTCATTATTACAGAACATGTGCCAATTTCTTGTGGGGACGATCATAGGTACGCACACTGAAATCGAGCACATTTTCTATGTAGTATGTGGAGTGGAAATTACTGCTATCTAGCGACTGGGGATGAAAATTAGTACGCAGTCACTTTTGCAGAACTTGTACCAATTTCTTGTGGGGATGATCATTAGTACGCACACTGAAATTGGTGCACATTTCCTGATACTCCTGTGTTATCTCTGCCGATGAAAATCAGTACGCAGAGACTTTGAGAAGTAATAGCAAACCACTTAGGTACAATAAATCTATTCTGATCTGAACAGTACCTATAAAATTATAACTTTATCTAGTTTTCTTTCTTATTCACAATTTTTCATACACATTATGTTACGTTATTATATCTCACCATCGCTATAAAGAGTAGTAAGTGGTGTGAAAGTGACTTTGTATTCAAATGTGAAGTTATAAATTACACCATCGACTAGGTGAGTGATATAATTATCTAAATGTCTATCTTGACTCAATTTTACATTGTGATTGGGCACGCTGTACCACTTGGCCCGCTGTTACAACTTCAGGTTGTATGCTCGAGGGATATCGACCGCGTTGAACTCCACCTGAAGCGATAGCTGAAGGTGGAGCAACGCAGTCGATATCCCTCGAGCATACGACCTGAATTTGTAACAGCGACCAAGTGGTACAGCGTGCCCAATAACTACCTACTTACAGAGGTGCCCTAAAGAAAAGGACGTTTTTATCGCTTCAATTTTATGACAGCGTAACTATGGTAGCCTAATATGGTACCTTGGTTGCCTTTTGAAACGCCATTTATAGCCAGTTTTGGTTAGTACAGGGTAAGTAGCAGTTACCGCTCATCATCAAGTAAGTTATCTGCTCGTTTTGTATTTTTACATACAATCTACCATTTCAGTTTCATGGCCACGCTTTCTCTCAACATCTGTGCGTGAGACGAACGCGAGACGCCGCACCGAAAGCGTATCTTATGCATTTTACATGAGCTCCTACCATGGAACCCTTACCTTAGCCTTGCCACCCACACATGCGCACGCACACACTTGTACGCCATTGTCAACGAAACAAAAACACTCACACACTCCTAATTAGTTGTTTGTAAACACGTGTCGGTGATATGCGGATGTGTGTGTGTATAAAGGTAAGGCGGTGGTCATGATGTAGGGTTACGGTTGGTTATTGACTCGGACTGGACTGCCTTTAGAATAACGATGTCAGTGTACAGACTCAGTTAGGTTTTAAAAGTAAGATTATATTCCTGACATTGCTTTATACCAATATTTAAATAATAAGAACTATTTACTATATATAGTTCTTTTTTGCAGCCGGATATGAACATTTAGAAAAGATTTAGTATACTAGGAACAAACAAACAGACTAAACATCTTCTACCGGGAACAAGACGCGACGCTCAAAGTGAATCGAAGCAAGAAGAAGAAAATCAAATCCTTTTCATATTTTTTTTTTTGTACGATCGTGAACTTACTGTCATTTACGTATAGAGTCTGTGCGGAAAGAGAACCGTCGTGGCGAAAAATGGAACTACAAAACAATATGATTTTGATTATTATATTAATAGGTTGTATTATTTAGACAGAATTTTGTATCAATTTATTTGACAAAGTGTAGAAATATCAAGAATCATAGTCGCGCTATAATGACGTAACAGTGTTGTCACCATAGCAAATACGTTAAAAAAACACAGTGGCGCCCTCAAATTTTATGACGGTTCTCTTTCCGCACAGACTATAATAGTGTTGATTTTCTTACCTTGGACATGCTTTTTAACCCCTGATGGAAACAAATGGGTGTCATAAGTTTAACGTGCGTCTGACTGTACCATCGTGGCTCCCAAACGGCTGAACTGATTTTGATTTAGTATTTTTTTCTTTGAATGGAGGCTTGATTGAAAGTTTTCTAGCTATGATTCATGAAAATCTGTTCAGTCGTTTGAATATTATCAGCTCTTTTATCAGGGATAAAAAAATATACTTGTTATGTAATAATTATCAATTATAAAAAAACCGACTTCATAAAAATTTCAGAACTTGACCACACGGGAAGCACAAGCTTTCAAAAAAAAAAACATCAAAATCCGTTCATCCAGTCAAATGTTCTAAGGTAACAAACAATTTTTTTAACTGTCAAATTGAGAACCTCCTCCTTTTTGGAAGTCGGTTAAGTACTAGACAGATAGAAAGTCTTTATTGTGTACACCAGAAATAAATATTACAAACAGATAGAAAACACTTACGAGCTAGTGCCACAAGTGGCGGCCTTATCGCTAAAAGTGATCTCTTCCAGGCAACCATTGGATGGAAAGAATTTACGTAACAGGATCGACGGGGGATGCTAAAAGATTTTTAGTAATATCTACTTTAATTGGGGTGTTAATATCTATTTAAGTATGTATCTACACTATAATAATATATAATATTATAAAGAGGAAAGATTTGTACCTATTTTTGTATGTTTGTATGTTTCTAATGAATAGGCTCCGAAACTACTGAACCGATTTGAAAAATTCTTTCACTGTTGGGAAGCTACACTATCCCCGAGTGACATAGGCTATATTATATTTTGTAGCGAGGCCGAAGGCCGAGCTTACACTCGTGCGAAGCCGGGGCGGACGGCTAGTTTAATAATATATGTATATAATACTAATCTCTGGCAGCCATATTACACAAGCTTTGCTTAGTTTGGAGTCAAATGACCATGTGTGAAATAATGTAAAAAATAAATAAAAAAATACTACCAAATTATATATAGTATAATATAGATAATATATATAAATACGTATATAGAAATAATATATAAACTTACTAATACTTTCATGAGATCAATACTTAAATTACTTGGTCATAAAAAAATATACAGCTCTATGAAACAATCGATACAGGAAAAACATTTTAGTATTTTCAGCACAAACCCCGCTTTTAAAAGTGATATTCAGATGAACCCGTCCTACGTTAACTGGTATTGTTTCTGATAATGAAGTCTTGAAGTAGGGCCGCCGCCGCCGCCGCCGCCGCCGCCGTGTCAAGGGCTCGCGTTTTGCATATTTTTGTTTGGATGCTCGAGTTTTGCACTGAACCTCATTTACATTACCATTCGTGTTTGCCATTACCTTTGGTGTTCATGAAAAGTATGGTAAAGTTTGTTGGCTGAGTGGTGAGTCCTAGTGTGCGTGATCTATTGATGATTTTTATTAAGGTATGGTTCAACAGTGATGTTCTTGTTGTATTAAATTGGGACTTGCCTGTCATTTAAACACCCGTTGCTTCTCCAATCATCCTCCTTATCATTTTTTTTACCCATTCGACACTGATTGTATCCTTTAGAACAGTGTTTTTCAAACTTATTCACGATGCGACTTACTTAGTATGAAAAAAAAAAATCGAGACCCCCTTCCACAGTTTATAATCTTTATTTTATTATATTACAGAATCAAATACGTAATACCTTTTTTTTATTTTTATAATTAATTACTCATTAATTAAATTCTCTTAGTATTTTTTTTCTTTTACCGAGGCTTCAAGACCGCCGCGACCCTCTTATAGGGGCATGGTGACCCCCAGGGGGTCGTGACCCACAGTTTGAAAAAAACTGCTTTAGATATATATTTTTGCAGAAATTTTGAATATAATGGTTTTTTTTTTCGTTCTTTCTTTCTTTCATCTTTTTAAAATACGATGATATTTGACATTAAAAACAATTGAAAAACTTAATAATTTCCTATAAAATTTGAGACAACGAAACCAAATTGGAAGTATATCCTATCGAAAAAAATATTTTTTTCTAAATCGGTCAGCAGTTGGCATAGAAATGGGTGACCATACATTAAAAAAACAGTGGAACGTAGAACCGTACTTCTTTTTTAAGTCGGTTAAAAATAAGCGTTGACTAAAGACTAACCTCCCCTTTTTTGTCGATTAAAAAAAGGCATATTTTCCCTGGTTTGTCGGTTCAGTCGTGTAAAAGTTAGGCAAATAATATATTTCCATATGGGGACAAAATTTACTTCTTACCATTTATCCCGCCAAATTAAAAGATATCAAAATCAAACTGCGATTATTTGCATATTGTGTGTGATACACAACTAAAACATGAATTTTCATTTAACGGAAATATACCTTCGTGATTTTATACCTTTGATATAAAAAAATTGCAAGCGAAATGAACTAACGGAAGGGGATTCCTTAAGCACAGGTAAATCCCGGCTGTGGTTCTAGACTTCTAGAAAACAATCGGTCACAATCAGAAGCCTTTATACAGCCTAAAATAAACACACATAGCCTTAATTTACTTTCTATATAGATAATTAAAAATACAGAAACCGGTTCGAGGAGGTTCAGTCGAGTGGTCTGAGTGAACTTTTTTGTTGGAAATTGTGGAAATGTGGGAAAGGGTTAGGTTCATTTAAAAGTCTGGTTTGATGTTGGAGAGGACTGATTTGAATGTGTTGTGGAAAATGTTTGTTTGGTTTTACCCACTTACTTGTACTTTGTGACTGCAAAATGTCTACTTTTGTGAGATTTGGATAGCCACTTGTGTTTTTTTTATATAATATAAAATATCTTTAGTTTACATAAAAAATTGCTGTACTGTAAAAAACTTTTTTTTTATTAACTATTCATGAACCTTTAGACTAACTAACAGATCTCTTTAAACTAGCATAACGAGTCATTAAACTAGCAACCTATTCTAAACCCTCTTTACATTCCTAAAAAAAAAAAAGTGTTAATCAACATCACCAAAATCTCTTTTATACCTATTAGAATTTCAGTGCATAAATTGCCCTGCCGTCTAATGAGTAATTCCATGTATTTCTTCAGTTCGTTTTCTTAACAGTATCAATAAATCTAAAAGCAGAGGAAATACCATTCTCCTAAAATGAAATGTTGCGCAAATAGAACTTCGTAGACGGCAATGCATACATGTTCTAGACTAGAACACCAAGGCTACATAGACTAGACTACGCCAGACTAGAACATTTAATAATCTAGTCAGGACAGGAGTATCGCAACTATAGGATGCTAGACAAGCAAGATTAGGGATGAATCGATGCAAGTTATCGTTTTAGGATGATAGAAATATCGATATCGATTGTTTCTAATTTTGGGATAACTAAACACTGTTTCAAACTATCACGGTTGTTCACTAAAGTTATATGATTATTTACGGGATATTTACCGTGGTAAAGTTGTGGAAGGAGCTCCCGATATTTCGGCGCAGTTACATGCACCAGTTACCACGGTAAATATCCCGTAAATAACCATATAACTTTTGGGATAACTGTTATAAGTTGCAGTTGCTATTAAGGTCAGCAACTTCATTGGTTACTTTGAAACTTAAATCACTTTATCACTTGTTAGTTATAAACTAAACACTGCTCGTATGTTTATAATCTTGTTGATTATTGAAATGTTCTAGTTTAACGATAGCAGAATGAAATATATTTTTTAAACTATATATATTATGGATAAGTGGTTTTATTTCAACTATCGATAACTTCTACACCAGTATAACTAAGTATCGACTAAAAGTATCGATATCGATTCAAACATCAAATTATACCTAGTAGGGGTAAGGGGTGGGGTTTAGGGGGAGTTTAATGAACCTGGCGGATGCACGGCGGTATTCCGAAGCAGAATTAGTCGGGAATGCGCCGGATCGCTTATGAAAGCTCATTTTGAACGCTGTAAACAAGACAAGCTGGTTGGAACAGCTCTTTATGTTAGTCACATTAACTTGTGTTGTTTTTCATGGTCATCAGAGCAAGAGCAAGTCAAAATTTATGACCATAGCTTTGTGATAAAACTTATGTCAATTATATTTTTCGGTGAGTCTGTACAACAACATTTAGCACCTACCTATCCTACCAGATAGCTTTGTGATTGAAATAGAGAATTCCCATCCCAAGTTATTCGATTTTTCGTTTTTGTATCTAATACTACTGAAACTAGGATGAAGTACATATAAAATGTATCATTTCATATCGCATTAAAGTTTTCACACTTCATTACAAATTCAGTTCTTTTTTTTGTTTATTTTATTGAATAAATCGGCTTGCGCTTGACTGCCACTTGATTTTTCAATCAATCAATCAAGCGAGGTGGTCAAGCGATGATGCTCCAAAATAAGATGAAACTTATTGAAATTATAAAAAGAAGTGGATCTTTGATTTACTTTTTGAAATAACTCTTAATCTTGAATTAATTTTAATCCAGCATTAAAGGTTGAAAATGTCAGCTTCTCTTCCTCATTCAGGCGCAATATCACAATAAATCACGCCATTTGTTTCAGTGCTGTACTATCTACAAATCATCTATTATTCAATATCAATAAAAACACCACCGGCCATTCATTTGTAGAGATTTATGGGCAATGCCCGGCAAATGGCATTGTCTAGCGAATGGCATTGCCACAGGAACACACGTCGTGCGGAATATATATTCAGAATTAAAGAAAACCAATTAACATAAAAACAAGTCAATAAAATCTCTCCTAAATTCCAATATGGCCTATAAATGTGTCTAAGCCGAATGGGAAAAATTGCAGTTCAGCTGCTACACGGTACGCAAGTTGTGGAACTTGGGAACTTTTGTTTAGAGAACAATTACAAGGTGAAATAAATTGAAGTAAGATAATTTTTTAATGCATTTAGCAGCGAATAAATTCGCTAGCATTAAGTCATGGCTCAAAATGAAATTGAACACTGACCCCTGGCTCTCGATGAGCTTACTTCTGCTACAGAGACAATAACTGGTTTGCATAGTCTTGACAACTATTCTTAGTGGCTCAAAATTGTTCTACGTAAGTGCATTATATTGTAATTACTTACTTTGACGGTAGAAGCCATACAACACCATATTTTATTAGCTGCGCCGTGCCGTTTTACCCGCGTGGACAACCCCTTGGGAAACTTACATTATCCGGGATCAAAAGCCAATTTCCACGCTATCTAATGCCACTGCCGGGTTCCCAACTACATATCTCAATGCAAAGTATCACGTCGATTAGTTGCTTTGTTGCTGCGTGAAAGAGAACCATACTATCCCATTTATAATATAAGTGTGATTGGCACGCTTTGGCGTCGCTGTTGTTTTTCTAAGTATTGTCTATAAAATTAGTAAATGATTCTTGTTGAGTAGGCTTAACTGTTCTAAGCCACACAAGTTTCTGACATGGTCTGTCGATCTCATAATATTACTATATTTGTTTGTTGTTTCTCATAATATTATCATAATTTGATATTACTTTATTTGTGATCTATAAGGTTATGATCATGAGTATATATACCTAGATAGAAAGAAACTCTTTATTGTGTACACCGGAAAAAAAATAACAAACAGGTAGAAAACACTTTCAAAATAATATAAAAAATTATAAAATATTAATTAATTATTGTTGCAAAAAATCTTGCTCAGCTTTGAAGTAACTAGTGTATCTATATAGTCCCGAGGCTCCACAACAATTGTTCCGTGGCAGGATACCGGCGCCACCACGCGCGCTTTCGGAATCCTAATGGCAGTTAATGGAACATTGTGCGGAGGAATCGGACGCCAGGCCCTCTGCACTGTGCCTTGCCAGCTGTACTGCGCTGTACCAGCCTCACGCTGGACTCTGACTCTGAGGCTTCCATTCGGTGCTACATGCTCCTACTTGGCGGAAGACATTCCATTCTTATACTGGACTGCAACTTACAAGGTTGTGAGGGTCCTATCAGACACTCCGAGATGTTCAAGATTTCTTGTATACGTTCCATCGATTGATAAACAACGCTACTGGGAGCGTTGTTCATTTGATATTAAAATTGATGACTAGCTGCGTCCCGTGGTATCAGAAACTGTATATTTTTCTGGATACAAATCCTACGTATCGTATGTCTTTCTCCGGCTCTCCAACGATCTCTAAGCAAAAAATAATAACAATTTGTTACTCTATTGCTACATGACAGAGGAACAAACAAGGAACTGCGCTATAATATTAACCTATAAGATAAGATGATTCAAGTACAAATGTTCTTGTATATAAGCCAGGATTCAATAAATTGACATTATATTTTGTCAAGGAATATTTGCGGTATATATTTTACTTCTATAGGATTTTAAAGAGATCTACACAATCCCAGAGCCTACAAATAGCGTATAACTCTTACAACCATCGACGGTCGCCCACCATCCATCTCTTCGCCAGCTAATAGGGCTGATTCGATGTGCTAACACAAACAAGGATTCAATACCGCACTAACTCAAACTATACGGGGTTAGACAGAACTGCTAAATTAAACTAAAATGGCGTCATTATACTCGTCAACACTGAAATCGCACAAAAATAATTTAATTTAGTCAATCATTTCCAAAATATATGGAATATGTATTTTTTTTGCGAAGTCAAGGTTGATTGAATTGTAAAAGTTGTGTACAACGATAAGTAAAAAACCTTCTTTCGGTTTAGCTCACCAGTTCCGTATTACCCTGTAAGGAAAAATACCAATAATCCGTGTCCGTTGGCTATTCTTTGCCATGCGAAGACCATACAATGGTCTTCCATTGACGTTTCAATGGGACGCCTTCTGGAAATTTGTTTCGTGGATATCTGTGGTAGAAGTGAATCGCAAGCGCAACCGTTTTGTCAATATTGTCCGTGATTGTACCGTTTAATCGAGTACCATTCAAGTGTACCGCCGATGACGAGTAATTGGCCGATTGAAATGTTACTTCTTTACTGGGATTTGTAGTTTAGTTCGTTTATGGTAAGTAGATCGACACCGGTCACGTGAGAGAGGGAAACGCCGAGACGAATTTGAAACTACGGGAATTTTCTTTTTTCTATTTTTTTTTCCGTTCATAGAAATCTGAATGTTAAATTAATAGTAGAAAAAAATATGGGTTTTTGAAACACTTTCTCAATACGCGTACTTTTTACAGTGTTTAAAAAATAAACAGCTCAAATAATTATAAGGTCTTCCCGTGAACATGGTGCATGTAATTGCGCCGAAATATCGGGAGCTCCTTCCACAACCTTACCACGGTAAATATACCGTAAATAATCATATAACTTTAGTCAACAACCGTGATAGTTTAAAACAGTGTTTAGCTCAAATAATGTATTCAGCTGATATTATGTCCACCACAGACCTTTACAAAGATAGACCACGCGAGTTAGGTGAATTTGTATGTCTGTGGCCTGTTTTAAGTTGGATCAATGCTTTAACTAGCACACCGTATAATTCAGTATTATCTCAGTCGCCATGGGAGTAGCACGCCATAGTAAACTAAAAATTCTTTGAAAGTTGGCCGTACGAATGGAGTTTCCACTAAATTTCTCTCGTGACGTCATAGTAAGTACAAACATTCTGCACGATAGTTAGCTTTAGGTTTGAGTTTAGGGTTTAGGCACGAGACTGAGATCTCTTGGGTCGGTGGCCAAGACTGACCTCGGGTCGCTGCGCCAGCGGAGTAAGTAATTAGGATTTCATACAGCTTGACGTGGTTGCGGTGTCTATATCCGTGATAAAGATCTGTGATAGCAATATAAAAGTATTTCTAACGTCAATTTTTCTCTCATCATTAGAATACGCTTCCAGATCCGCAGCGAAAACGACATTAAATTCACAATCAAAAATTATAATCAGCCTCTCCTTTAAAAATACAGCAGCAGTAAAAACAGAATTCTCGAATGCAGGAATCTTGCGAAAACACGAGTTGTAGCAATTAAAGCTCGAATAATATCGAACAATAACGAACGCTAGCCATTAAAATAAGACTCGAATAATGGCACAACTCAAATTAAAAAAAAGAAAAAAAGCTGGTATTAAGGAGACGTCGCGACGTCGGCGTAGCGTCGACTCACGTAGAAATATGGCGTCTGGTACTCCGGGGGACCAATCAAAATTCTTCGTCAATTAAGCGAGTGGAGATCGCAAAAGGAAAATTGAAGGAAAAACTGAGGGTGGCTTTGGACGGTTTAGGGATGAGACATGGATAGCTATTTTAAATATTTGTTGATAGAGTTGTTGAACAAGTTTCAGATATATAATAAAGTTAAAGCCTTCATTCCTTGGAAGATGGGGCGGTCTTTAGAAAGGCCGCCTCGATACGCAAAACAATCCACAGAACGCTGAATCCACATAAGGCCGCAAATACAGTAGCTTAGACAGTGGGTACATATTCAGCCTTTTGGAGTCAAAACTTAAAGACAATGGAGGCTGTTTTTTTAGGTTCACATAACTGGAAATATACAGGTAGAACTAAGTTAAACAGAACATAATATTATGTGTACCTCCTACTTAAAGTGAACCCAGCATACACAGAAAAAAAAAGTTTTGTACCCTTTAACAAAATAGGTACTATTTACCCAATAAATATGAAGTATACAAAAACATATGCAGGTGTTAATAATATTTGATTTAAGGACACCACATAATATCAGTAATATGATCCAAATTCAACAATGCTTTTTTGTTTCTACTGAAGATAGTCGATAATTTACAAATTTATCGACAATGCCCCCATCTCTACCTCCTTAGCTCTCTAGATATGAAAGCTATGGAAATAAAGTTTGTTCGTCCCGCATTGTACCGCTCGCCGTAAATGGATTTTATCACTATATAAATATCCCCCTATTTTTACGTTATTCTGCGTTACGACGGTCTACGTCACGTAACGCCGTTGCTATCTAACGACGTTATTTTGATAAGGACGTGAAGGGTTACTGTATGAAATATTAAGGTTATAATTTGAGATATTTTGCTTTCAAACCATGGTCCTTCCTTTACAACTATAACAATAAGTATGCAACAACTGATTTGTTTTTGCAACAGTGTTTTCATAATAAAATCTCACGTGTATCTCATATTTAGTCTAGCAATTTAATTTATCTTTTCAGGAACATCCCTAATGATGCTGTGATCTCTCTCCAGAGAAGAGGAACATTATTTCAAAAAAAAAATATTTATTATTCCTTAAAAAGTGTTATTCTCATTTTAAACCAAAAATGTTATAATTGTGAATCAAATTAACGCAGTGGTTGTTGTTGAATCATTAAAAAGTTAATAATTTTCAAAAAACTGAAAAAGTCCGAAAAAAACAACCGTATAATCAATGAAACGAAACAGAGACATAAATCGTATGTTTCAGAAACTGTTTTATACCACAAAAGTCTGGTACAAATGTGTCTCTACAAAGTGGAAGCCATTCGAAAATCTATTGACCATTCCGCGCCATCGCACCGACTTTACAGCGCAAGTTAACTGTAAAATACATTACGGAAACATAAAACCGGAGCCGTTCATCTCCCGGACCGGACCGGACCCGGCCCGGTCACGGTAAGAGGACACTCGCCAAATTATGCGCCAAATGCCCCACGGCTCGTTTACTTTAAACGCACCTCAACACTCCATTGACCCTTCGAAATCTCCGACATTAATATCAAATGAAGACGTTCCCCTGAAACATCACATAAATGATAAAACCCTTCCTTGTTTATGATATATCTCTGCTACACGAAGAGATAAAAGTCTCCGTGCAACATCACCCCTTCTATTGTAACTCTCGGTTGCGTAGAAACAAAGCACCTGTCGTAGTCTCCGTGACCTAAGCAAGCATCTAGGTTGCAGCGTTGCAAGTCTAACAACCTCGTACTAAAACAGAATATCGATTACTTTCGCTACTATAATGTAATCCCCCGCCCACTTTTCGTTTTTTTAGTACAGGATAATAATATAGTGGTCTCTGTCTAGCGCGGGGCGCGGGTCGGCTGACGGTGCGCGTCCCGGGGGCCCCCCCCCACCCCCACCGTATGTAAATGATCGTCTCCGCGCGGCCACCCCCGCGACTTCCCTCGCCCGAGGTTTACTGCCCTGACGGCTCCTGTCCTATTTTAAATACGTATCCCGATCTGATCCGGATCGACGTCTCCGAGTTCTTCACACAGCAGGTCGGTCGCCGGTCGCTCCCCGCGACTCGCTCGCCGACCTGTAAACACGGCCCTACCACCAGACATGCAAATGCTACGTCTAACCGATGACAAAGATAACAAAGCGGGCGCAGTTTGAGCGAAAACCATTTTCTCGTAAACTTCGTGTAACATTCCGAAGAAGAGCGCGCGGTTTCGTGTTTTACGGTTATTGCCGTAAAGCCGAGTTTTCCCGCCGGGTTTACGGACGTGTGACGTTGTCGGGCGCACCGTGACGTCACGAGTACGTCGAAAATGACACTTTTACGAGCAATAATTTACATTATTCCGGTGTTAAGAGTCGCGTGCGTCCCGGTTCCGATTGATTTTATGTCGGTGGCATCTCACATTTGCGTTCGGTTAAATGGAATCAGTGTACCTCTACACAAGCAAGTTGTTCCGTAATGTTAGTTTCGCGTGAGTTTCCGTTTTTTCCTCCATGTTGGTACATAGTGGCGAGCTGGCGGGTCGGTGGCGGCGGCCAGATGCGGAGCCCATTCACGAAAGGGTTCGAGTTTGTCCAATAACGGTTATTTGGTTTGATAAGTTATTGAAATTGGGTTGGTGTTTTTGCAGTTGTATTCGGATTGGCTGAGCTAAATAATAATAATTTGGTTCGGTCAATATCTTGCTTATGGAATTTTCTGGAAAAGTTATTTTCAACACGCACATTAACTTGGGATGTTCACAAACAGTGCGTCAGGCGAGTTGGCGGTCAAACGCAACTCTATTCCTAAATAAATAAATATAAAAAAACTACTAATTATTTTTCTTAACTGCCTTATCACTTATCACACGGATGATCTCAATTTTTTTATTGTGCCGTTTTCAGTTTTTCGTACCTTCACTTATCTTTAAGATATATTGGGCATTCATACTCAATTTTATCAAAATCTGTACAGCTCTAGTAGAGCTGGACAATAACAATCAATCTATCGGTTTTCTTCGGTACTCCATCGTAGACTGCATCATCACTTTACATCAGGCGAGTTGGCGTTCGAAGGCCTATTATAAAAAAAAAACAGACAAAAGTTGTATTAGGTCATGGATATCCCATTGGGAGAAGCCAATTAAGATCTTCATTAGGCTCCTTCCGCGAAACCTGCGCCTGCGCACATTCAATTAAACAGCTTCATTGTGATCTAAAGGAAAATAAGTACCTCTTTTAATTCTGGCACTTTTAGACGTTCAAGTGACAAAAAAATTGGTTGCTTAAATGGTTACTAAATATAAATGGCACTGATTAGAAAACTAAAAAATACAATTAAATGGATGAACTGTTTTTGATAGCACGGAAATGACGTGCATAATGAAATGTACATAAGATAGAATTTTTCGGATAAAATCGAAAAAAAATTAACATTGTGGGGACAACTCTATACAACTACGGACCATAGTTAGAGTTACATTTATACATCAAAGTTGTTATTAACAACAACATTCAGGCATATCAATTCAAATGCTATATCAACAATAAGTAGGTACGTACCTATAACAACAATGCAAGCCTAAACCTCAAGCATTTCAGAGACACGACTGGTACAGGGTGCTCCTCAAACTTTATTGTTGTATTACAAACTATCAACTATGCTTCGCATGTTATTTTAATTCAATTGAATAATTATCAATATAAAAAAACTACTCCAAAAAAATGTCAGAACTGGACCAAATTGCAACCACACAGGAAGCACCAGCTTTCAAATAAAAAAAGAATCATCAAAATCGGTTCATCCAGTCGAAAGTTCTGAGGTAACAAACATAAAAAAAACAGTCAAGATGAGAACCTCCTCCTTTTTGGAAGTCGGTTAAATTACACAAAATTATCATTTAATAGCTGCGTCCCACGGTTTATCTAAGAACCAAACCTACGTTTTTACTAGGGGAGTGTAATTTTTTTCAGGATAAAAGTATGCCATATCACTCAGTCTCCGGTTCCCTCAGATTTTGCTAACATTTGTGATGAGACTTGGTCGCATGGTGCTTTGAAGTTAAGCCTCTAAATTAACTTCAAAGAGCACCATGCCACCATACTTGATCACACCAGGTCTGTCACGTCAGGTAGAGATCCTCCCAGATAGAACTGTCACGTCCTCGCCATAAAACTCTTACAACCTTTTAGTTTTAGTTACCTTTGAGTCGATACTCTACGCACTAAAAATATTGCCTAGGTTGGCTGAAAGAAATTTCTTTAGTCGATATGGCCGCCTATTACTATTGGATATGTCATTTATGTTAGTTTTAGTATCATTTTTAACCAACTTCCAAAAAGGAGGCGGTTCTCAATTCGACTGTTTTTTTTTATGTTTCTTATCTCGGAACTTTCGACTGGGTTAACCAATTTTGATGATTCTTTTTTTATTTGAATGCTGGTCCCTTGTGGTCCCATATCAATTTTGTCCATTTCTGTCATATTTATGAAGTCGGTTTTTTTTAAATTGTATTTTCGGTGTGTAATAAAGTAATATTGTGATAGTCGCTCCCTGCGATGTCACCCGCGCGGGTGGACATTCCCTCATTCAGGAACCGTTTTCAGAGATAAAATCTTTAGTCACTTTCCAGCCCTTCAACTATCTTTATAAAAAAATTAAGTCGATCTGTTGCTCTTTTTCTGCGTGAAAGAGGAACTAATTAACCAAACACACTTTTACATATTATGTTAAAATCACCCTGTATAGAGTATGCGAGTTCGCCTAGAGGCAGTCGATACCCGCCCGGTAGGTACAGGGTGCGCACAACTTGCTCACTCCCGAGATACGAGCGCTACCTGGCTTACCGTGTAAATCTAGCCAAGAACAGGCACGTGGAAAAGTATTACAATTAAACTTTTATCACAAAAGACGAAAGGAAACGTTGAAATTTTTACGAAGACTAGTTTGAGTACATTTATTCTAGATCTACATGCTTCATCCCCGGCCACACCAGCGCTTACCATCAGGGGAGTTGGTGGCCAAACGTAGACCTAAAAAAAATCTGATACTGCACGTGCCCGCGATTTTGCATTTCCTATATTACCGGGTTAAAAGGTATCTTAATGACCGTAATCATATTCCAAACCACTACTTTTTATTTTAATTACGATCAGTCCGGCTAATTCTCTGTGAAAACGTAACAAACAGAAAACATATCAGCATTTTTTTTCTGATATGATGTAATGTGAAAGTTTATTAGAGAAAAATAAAAATTACAATTGTTTTCTTCTGATTATTCGACGGCAGCAACGCAGTCTTTTTGTACTTTTACAATATTGGCCATTACCTACAGCCAATGTAACTTTTTTTATATTTTGGAATTAATTTATTCTCTGTACATTTTTGATTTTGTAAAAAAAACTTGGTATACAGCCGATGATGTAATTCTAAATTTACAAAAAACTTCTCTGCAATGTATATGTACTGTAAAACTTAATTTTCTTGTGTATTTTTTTCTCTTATATCACATCACATCACATTATCAGCCAATTTACGTCCACTGTTGGACAAGGCTCCCTCATAGAGAGGGGTGTTGCCATAATCCCCACGTTTGGCAGGCGGCTTGGGGATCGCAGTACGTTCACCGTGTACTATTAGGACGCTGCTGTCCATCCTCCGGTGGTTCTGGTCGCAGTTTTAGGACATACCCGGGTCACGGTTTTCTCTTATATGTGTGGTATGTATTTGTAGTAAATAATTATTTTTCATAAAAAAAACTCATCACCTATTATTCAACAAGAGATGGCGCTGTTTTAAAATACACGGTACAGCGTGACGATGACGCGAGTTCCATGTTTTTTATTCACCCAAAAAGTGCGCAATGCGCCTAAAGAAGTTTTCACTTCAATTACTAAATATTGAGTTTCTGTTCTTATATATTATGGGTTATTATTATTCTTGTCCATGTCAATAATTAAATAAATAATAATAGGTAAATAAAAATAAATAAATAAAGGTTTTACAATAGTGTGAAGTTGTTTCTCACACGAGTGTACCGACTTCGTCAGATTTATCATATTCCGTGGCAGGTTGCGCGACAATTGTAATGTAAAACCCGCGCGAGTCGAGTGCGACCCACGTGACGCGCCTGCGACTCACTACATACCAAACTACCATTTGAATTTCACAAAAAAGTCTTGTTATGAGTTTGAGACTTTCCAACTTCCATATCTCAGCAATCAACTTCGTTTCCATTGTAAAGTTTTTTTTGTAATATTCTGGAAAAAGAAAAACTATTTTTATAGATAATCTATGTAAGTGTTGGATTTTTTTCTCTGTTTATACCTAATGTATGTAAATAGGTCCTGTTAGAAATGATTATTAGTATCTTTGGACACAATTGATCACAAAATGTTGATTAAATATTCATGGCTATAGAAATTGAACTGGAAATAAGCATTTACTAAGTTAATTGGATGCTAAGTTGTGATTGCGTTGCGCGCTTTTCCTTGCAAATATCATTAATCCTATATATTTTTAGAAACACTAAGTAAAGTATCCTAAATATCTGTGCTAGTGATAAATTTCTCCAAAATTGGTTAATGAGATTATTCGTAGAAAGGCTACGAAAACAGTCACTTTTTCATTTATATTATTAGTTTTATTTCTGCTACGAACTACTGAAATGAATGAAAATCAGCGCTGGTAGTCCTGGCTATCAGCACTAATGCAGAAACGGACCCATTTCACACTGATTGTACCCTTTAGTTCTTTAGATATAAGTATTTGCAGAAGTGTTCATTAAAAGTATATTTTTTTCTTTCTTTCTATACATCCAAAGTTCAGAACAGTATTTTTTGTGAGTTTAATATAAATAAAACATTTATTTTAGGTAACACTCCGTAATTACAGGGAAAGAGTAGCTAATGAATAATATTACCGGTAACACAATATGTCCCATAAGAAACTTATAAAAAAAAACCAATTAATAAATCAAATGTGTCATCAGAAATAATATGTCATTAAAAATATAAATAAAATAAATTCAACAAAATAAGTACAACATTTTTAATTAAATTCAATGCCTCTAAGTTGTTTTTCTCTGTTGATGTTTAATTTCCTGGCTCTAGTTTAGAAGTAGGAACTATTCGATAGGTATGGTATGAGGGCATGACCTACAGAGAATAAGATCGTTATTGTCAGCGAGGCAGCATGTATCGCGCGTGATGTACGGGACCAGGCCTTGTTGTAACCGGTATCTGCTGCGCTAGCAGAGCTCGTAAGGAGTGGATGTGGTTCACTCCAGATAAACATAATTTTATATCGATAAAAAAAGTTATTTCTACACAAGAATACATTTCTTGTGTAGAAATAACTAGTAATACCTAAACTAGTAATCTTTGGCACACGAGATATTTATATGGTTAGCTAAATCACGTTATTCTTAATTCAATATGACAGATTCCCAAAGATGGCAGACCAGTTATTATTTATTTATTCCCTATAATAATATTTCATATTTATTCCCAATATTTGATACACATATCATAATGTGTATCATACATCATACGAAAAATAAAATAATGTCACACTAATTTTAATATGGCGGACGGACGGACAAGATGGTGCACAAAATTTTCTTATCTGCTATCATGATAATTATGGGTATCAAATGAAAGGCATTGCTGAGAATACGAAAAAAGTTTGTTTAAAAAGAAATGACAATAAATGCAGCTTGGCATGTCAGAGTTACTTTAAAAGTGTATTTGGAATGCAAATATGGAAGCTTGCATTGTGCAGTGCAGGCAATGCAGTTATGCGATACATTGTACTGAATTGTTGTATGCATTATTCAAATTACGCGCTCATTACGCATTTTATTCATCAAAATTGTATCCTCGTGAGCAATAAATCAATCTTATATAGGAAACCTCTTCAAAAACAGCTCAGTGCGGTTGCCAACAGCACCCATCTCTTCCATTTTTAGCCACCAGCTCATTGTGATGCAAAGCTGGTCGGGTGCTGGGTTTAGTCCTTCTCGCCTTTTGGGGAACAATGATATTGAATCATTCATTCTTCACGGTCGTTTTCGTCGGTTACGGAAGTCTAGATGTCTAAAAACCTACGGTCTAAGGTGTTTGTTTTTGTTATTACGTAAAATTTACAGCCTCTTACGTTTACAATGTAGTATGCTAAATTGCGGTATTTTAGAGTATTTTAGCTGCGTAATTTGACTTGTAAAACGTTTAAACATTGACAAATAGAAGCCCCCAAATTGACGGCTAGGTGCCGTTATCAACATTTCGTGCAATTATACTGGCCAAATGCACGTGTTTCCGATCAGTTCAGCGTTGAAAGATACCGAGTCATAGCAATTTTGGCGTGTTTTCGGCTAATCGTTTACAGTAGTGGGTAAACACTGTCTGGTACATACGACGGTAGAGAATTATTATTTATTCGCTTATTTTTTTCAAGGAGTATATACAGTCAGGCACTTATTTCACAACGTTGTCTTCGGAAGCAGAAAGAACTGCCTCCTCCACAGTTTCCTTCCTCCCAGAAGTAAAAGACAATGAGCGCAGACCCACAGCACGTCACCGGTTAAACCTTTTCGCCTTATTTCGAGCCTTCCTTTTGTCTCGAGCATTTCTTTATTTTGTCGTGCGATCTTATTATTTCGCTACCGTTGGCCACGTTGCATCCTCCATATTGTTTTTGCTCGCATTGCCGCCATACAGTAGCCGATGGAATGAAGTAATACTGCCCAAGACTCCGAGGTATTGTGTATTTGTGCAGTTTTTGCTTTTATTTCTCTCAATGCCACGTCAAGTTTTTGTTTTGGGTGAGTCGCGAAGTCGCGATTCTATGTGTGTTATGTAATGTGGTGATATGATCTGTCAATGTGTTTGTAATTGTCGGTGCAGGGATGCCTCCACTCAACTTGACAAGATTTAACACTTGAATTATTGATACCGAAGACTGAAAATCACACTAAAAATTAAAAAAATTGGTTAGTCTCTTTGCTTGTTTTTCTTTCACGCAGCAACAGAGTAACGAATCGATGTGATTGTTTGCATGAATATAGTTTAGAAGCCATAAAATGACGCTATTTTGACCCGGAAAAATAGTAGCTTTATCAAAGCTGTTGAAACCACAGGGCACAGCTATAGACAATATCAAGCATACTTTATCGGATAAAGCTGCTTAAGAGTGCCTCCGGTTATTGACACATACTTTTAATTAATATTTTTCTTTATTTCATAGGATTCTGGGGTCTAGCACGGACTTTTGCGAGGCATTGGTCCCCCAAAGCCAACACAATTATTATTATTTTTTTGCAAAATGAATTAAGCTTTTGAATGATAAAATTTACAGTTATTTTGGCTTATGCAAGCAAATATTTGTGAAAAAAAAAACAATTTTTAATCGAATTTAAATAAGGATGTTCTTAATCGGATTTTTTTTGTGTATGTCACGCGATATCCTCGCCGATTGTGAACCTATTTTAATGATACTTTTTTTTACAGAAAAAGCTCTCGAGGTTGGTTACATATAAAATTTAAGATAAATTCCAGCATTATATAGTTTCGGAAACCAGGGAATAAATCCCGTTCATTTAACTTCCCGTACAGCCGTATATTTTTCATTTGTAAAAATGTATTATCTATCGAAACATTACCTCACATTGTTTTAAACTATCACGGTTGTTCACTAAAGTTATATGATTATTTACGGAATATTTACCGAGCTCCTTCCACAACCTTACCACGGTAAATATCCCGTAAATAATCATATAACTTTAATTACCCCACATATTACAGATTTAATTGTTGATACTTATTTCGTGTCATAATTTGAAATACTTTTGAAGACCAGTCATAGTCCAGTTATTTCCCATCCCTATGATGCGTGCTAATTAAACTTGGAATGATTGAAACGACGGATGCGAAAAATTAATTTGTTATATTTCTTTAATGTTACTTTTTGTTTATGGCCATTTCTCGTTTTTTTTTTTGCAAACGAATATTTTAATGAAGAAATAACAGTTAATGAGTTGCCAGAAAACAATAAACCAGTATACCTACTTTCCATAGTTTGATATGATATGGTCTGTAATTAGAAACTTAATTTTAATTACTAAGCAAGTTAGTGTTATTATCGATTATTATGCTCTACATTTTTACGTGAGATTTTTCTCTTTTATTTCGAGATGGCTAAATTTTCTAAAAAATAACATCACGTCATCATATTATCATTTTAGTCTATCATGTTCCCACTGCTGGGACAAAAGCCTTCTCTCAGAGAGAGAAAGGATGGGCCATGATCCACATTGCCGGCCCAGTACTTGTTGGTGAATGTTATTCATCAACATGCACTGGGCCACACGTCTTTGAACTTTTGAGGTTCTTGGACATATTTTTTTAATAATACTGAGTGACGAGACGAGTGAAGTCGCTCGCCTGATGGCTCTTCACGCTTGCCCATAACAGCTCAACGTCACACACTTTGAACTTCAACAGTTCAAAACCCTGGATGGCAATGCACTGCGCTCGTCACCCCGAGATATATGATGTCAAATCTTTGTATGCCCTGTAATTTCGCTGGAAACATTGCCCTTCAAGCCGGAACACAGTAGTGTTTGCACACTAGTGCTTGGCGGTTAAATAACTGACAAAGGTGTGGTACTTCCCCAGGCGGACCCCTGCAAGAGTCCTACCACTACAAAAAACATACCGGTTCCCTCACGATGTTTTGCTTCACAGTTGTTGAACGATGACATCGAAACTGCACATAATTTATTTAGGTACTAAATAAGTAATTGGTGCAGGGCCGAGGATCGAACCGAGGGCCGTCAGATTGTAAAGCGCACATCCAACCACTTAGCCACCACCTCTCAACACAAATTAACAACATATGATAAATCGTTATTACAGAAGTATAATCTAACATAGTGTACATAATTTCATCGTCATCAGTATTCCCAACATTCTTAATGTACTGCTGGGTTATAGGCCTTACAATGTCATTTACCTAGGATTCGAGTTTGGCAAGATATTATATAGGCCGTAGATTATATTGTCAAACTACCTCACATCTAGAATTTTATTCCATATGCTATACTCAGTAGAGTTTCACACACGAACACGTTTTTGCATATAAACTCGGGTACATAACCTTAACACCTAATTTCTCGAATCTATGTAAACAGTACCCAGCAACTCCTTTCCAGGGTGTCGGAGTGTGAACGCCGCGTGTCCAGGGCCTAATTAAGGCGAAACATGCGCGCGCGGCGTTTATCACAGTCCTCTTGCTACCGGTGCGCGGCGGCGCGGCGGCGGCGGCGCGGGCGCCTCGAACACAGACTTGCTTTTAGCGTCCTTGTCGCAATCTCGAGAATTCCGATTAATTATATTATTTTCGTTAATTAGATCTGTAGTAGCCAGATTGGTGTTGGATTGTTTTGTAAAAGGATTGGTTTTAATTAAGGTTTTAAAAACTTTCGCATCTGTAGTATAAATAAAAATATTGTATTTCAAAAAGTAGACTGAAAAAAGTTCAAAAAGTGAACTGCGTTTCTGTGGAATGCACTCTGAGATGTACAAGTTTGTTTTTAACTTTTTGCACATTACATAATATAATTCAAACTCTTAGATAATCGGTAATGTTTTTCAAATTTGGTTCGATATTGACAATGACTAATTATTTTGTCGTTCTAGATGAACCGACGACATTGTGAGAGTCACAAGCATCCAGTGGATGCAGATGGCAGGATGTCGATCAGTGTGGATGTAAAAGGTGGAGGCCTATGTTTAGCAGTGGACGTCTTCTGGCTGATGACAATGGTGATATTTATGAATCATTTTGTGTCGTTTCTAAATAGAAGCTTACTTAAAATAACACAGCTTATGCACTTATGTAAGTTGGGTGACCGTCTTCCCGTTTGCGTCTATTTGCTGTTCATTTAATGTATTCAAAACCAAAACAACAACCAATAGAATATAAGTCGCGAAATTTATGTAAACGGACTGAATACTTCAAAGCAAAAACGTTTTTAAAGTCGCTAGGTACCACCGTCACGAAGCCACCGGTTCTAATTTAGTATGACAGCCGATAACCTTAGTAAGTATCGAAACAAACGAGTCCACGAAACAATGTCCCCTGTTTTTTCAGTGCGTCGAACAATCGGGAGCTCGGAATTTATTGAGTCGTATCGAAAATAAAGCAAGAATGGAAATAAATAAACTGATGTGGGAGGACACGAACCCGTCGCGCTGCAGACTGATCTCAGGCTTCAGCTGTCCGTCTGGCTCCAGAGCTACAGGATGCTGCGAGAAACAAATCATCCAATGCAATGCCTTTCTTACTGTACAACATACAGAAATTCCATTTAAACAAGCATAAATGAAAGAAAATGTAAAAACCTTCGCTAAAAAAGATAATCTTCAAACGGCCGAATGAATTTTCTTGACTCATATTTTAAAAAAAAACTCTATACCTTTCAATCATCATCATTAGCCATAAGACGTCCACTGCTGAACATAGGCCTCCCTTTAACCTCCACACTGAACGACACCCTGCCATCTGCATCCACTGGATGCCCGCAACTATCACAATGTCGTCGGTCCATCTAGTGGGCCTACCTACGCTGCGTCTTCCGGTTCGTGGTCTCCACTCAAGAAACTTTCTTTCCCATCGGTTATCGGTTCTTAGAGCGATGTGGCCTGCCCATTGCTACTTCACCCCTACTATATACCACCTTTCAATACATATAAACAAATGAAAAAAAAAACGCTCTACCGTTTGGTAGCTACGATGATACAGACAGACACACAGATAAATAGACACACATACACAGGTTAAACTTATAACAACCCTTCTTTTTGAGCCGGAGGTCAAAAACGAGACACATTGTTTCTCAAAATGACTTCAACACCAAGTGTGTAAGTATAATATTGTACTCGTGATTAGTTATCTTCGAGTAGGTACGTGTTCCTACCAACCTGCCTAAATATCCAATTTGAGTCTAACAATTAAAACATGACAAACGATTTCATTTTATAACGATAAATATTTAATGGTGTTAGCTAGTAGAGTCTAATAGATTCGTCTGCAGTGGTCATAACACCAAATTACGTATACATAAAAAATGCGACCAGGGTTTTGAGATATAATTATAATAATATGTGCTTTTAGTGAAGAGAGCTTCCGGTAGAAGTAAACTAAACTATGGTGCAAAAGTATTTACTCGAGACTACTTCCTTTTTAACATTACATAATTCTTTAATTCATTGCTACACTCAAACCTATCTGGACAGTGAATGAATGTATATTGTATGTACTGAGTTTTCTATATGTACTATCTATACAATACATTTGTACGGTATATAATTAAATAAAAAATGATATAAATTAACCATTAAGAACACCATATTCAGCCTTTTGGCATGCGAAAATGTTATCCATAATGGAATTCAGAATAAATATACCAATTAAATATTGAAATGCTTGTCAATTTTGTCACGTAAAAAAAAACACAGTTCGTTCGTTCTGAAAGAAATGTTATAGTCTAGGAATTATCTCATTAATAAGGAAAGTAAGATCACCAGTAGTAATAAAATTATTTAATTCTAGTGCAGCGTAGTTTCAACATCAGCCTGTGTACAGGTGTGAGGGCACGCGAGCGCAGCTTAATGGCGATGCCAGAGTGTAACTGACACATCCTGTCGACTTCTGCGAGACACGATACGTCTCTGGACCATACCCGCCTGGCAGACCTCGCTGGTCTGGTCTGGTAGAACCCACCAGCCTGCCGATCACACATCACTGCCTCGCTGCCCGTTCTTATCGACACTCGAATAAATGGGTGAAACGAACCGACTAGACAGCTTTTTAGTTTCTTAATGGTATCATTTTACTGCACTTGCACTGAAAATTAAGGACACAGATGATTTGGGACACAAGCTCTTTTTTGTATTAAAAAATAAATTATAAGGGTTTTTCCTAGGAAAAATATATTACAGTATTCAAGATTTTAAAAGACAAAACTATATAATATTAATGTTACTGATATATCGATTTAAATTGTAATAATATAATTCTTGACATTATAATGTGATATAGGTATTAAGTATATGATTATTTCTACACATTTTTTTTTTAACTTTGACATTTATTTTAATATTAAATTTCTGAAATAATTATGTTGCATGATGTTTAAATATTTTATTTTATGTTTAATACGATTAAAAAGGAAGTCTGTAGCTAGCTAAATAATATTAATGTAATCGACTGACTAATTAATTATATTTACAAATTGCACGCTCAATAAAGGCTGAATATAATGCTACAATTATTTAAATTTAAGACCTGTACCTAGTACCTACTTATATCAATGCAAATAAAGGAATATGATTTGAAAATATTATCATACTGACTAACGATACTCAATAAAAATTACATTTTTATTAATTTGGATCTTAGTCATATAGGTTGATACATATTTTTGTGATTCTTATTAGTGGGACGATCTGAAACATAGATTGTAGTAGTGTTAAGAAAACCTTGTTAATGTTATCACCTATTTTGTTTATCGGGGTGTTACGACACAGAAAATATTATATTATTAGTGCTGTTGCCCGCGACTTCGTACGCGTAGGTTTTCATATAAACTTTCAACCCTTTTTCCTCCCCTTAATCCGGTCCTTGCGCAAAATAACATAACCTATACTTCAAACTGGTCATAGCTAAGCATATTCGTGAAAACAGCATTTTAATCCGTCCAGTGGTTTAGGAAATGTGCGTGGACAAACAAACAATGAAAAAAAATATGAGAAAATGTTTATTTGCATACAAATGAGACATTTCAGACATTTCTATGCACAAAAGATAAAATACCAAAAATCTTAAATCACGTTGTGCTGGTTAGACGTACAAATTTTAGAGCAATGGCCACTATATGCTCGTACAAAAATTGAACAGTAATATTTTGAATCATGACTATAATAACATTGTCATACAGAAAAAAAAAGTGTGTATTCAAGTTTAATAAACTCTACATTCATCAGAGAGTTCGTCATGTGTGTTATGCCTACGATACTTCTATGCTGCTACGTTACTTATATGTCTTTGTTATATAAATACTACCTCTTAACTCTGTAAGTATTTTCGTTCTATTTTCTCAACAAGCCAATCCAAATGGCAGGCCAGAGGCCGAGCCTGTCCCTAAAGGCAGCACTTACTAAGGTCAGTGTGCAATCAAGGGAGTCCCAGCGCAATCAGGCGGGCTGCGGCGCGGCCTTCGATTGCTGTAGCGTTTATCTAATCGCCGCTCGGTGTGCACAAGGACTTAAGGTGAAGGATGTTAGTGTCTTTTAAGGGTTGAAAGGTGAAAGGTTTGGAAAATGTCTTGATAGGCTACTTGGGAAATAGCTGTTGAATGCCCAGGCTTTGTTTACAAAGAATCTAGTCTGAAATTATGACATCTAGATCTCGTGAATACTAAGTTGATAACCGACGGGAGAAATCGTCTTGCTTTAGTCTAGTGGTCAGTCTTGTTGCGGTCTTGTTCGTGTTTTCATGTCACCATGAATATATTTAACGACGGAATGTTCTAACAAATAAACCTTACAATAGGTTATTTCTATAAATCATAGGTACTTATAAACTAGCTATTGCCTGAGACTTCGTATGCGTAGACTTTCATATAAACTTTCGTCCTCATTTATTTGGCCCTTTTACAAAGTCATTTCCTAACGGACCTTTACACCCTATAAGAAATAGCCCTGGCAAGTTTCAGTTTTCGTGATGAGTTAGTGAGTGTCGTATTTTGCTTTGATATAATATAGCTGAGACAGTATGTTTTTTGGTTTGTCCGTATGTTTGTCCTTCTTTTACGCAGTAACAGAACAAAATATTGATGTGACTTTTCGCATTTGATACCTATATAATGGGGGTGCATAAAAAAATAACTGGTGCGTCATCTTTGGGAGTCCGCCATATTGGATTTGGAATGACGTCATTTAACTAACCATGCATTGTCATCCAAACTAAACGTGTATGCCAAATTTCAGCTCAATCTGTTGAGGATAACTGGGCTAAAATTCAGTTGTAAGATTTGTTCCACACTAACAGGGCAACTTAAATAAAAGCTTTGAAATAGACGTCGATCTAATGCTTATATGAAATGAAATAGGGACGAGTATGATAATGGAGATCACATGTCTCTCCGTCAGATATTTCAGATCTTAATGAACATAAAGTATGTGACAACACTGAACAGATGCTTATCACGACGGTATAATTTCAATGATGACCACACTAACGTTAAATTAACATTTCCGTGTGAGCAGACAACGTAAACACTATCTCAGATCCAGCCCCATCCGATACTATGCAGCAAATTGCCACTCAGCGACGTGTTAAGGGTCCATAAGACCTGAGTCTCAGAGACCCGCCTTTCTTCGCCAAAGGACCCAAAGGTCAGCGGGTAATTAAGAGTCCCTCAAGCAATCACAGGACTGGGGCCCTCTGTGATTGGTCCAATTTGGAAGACGGATCAAAGAGGGCACTCGTCAAAAGGAATATTCGGTGTTTGATGTTTTGGCGTTGATGTGTTTTTAATTTTAGCTGTTGGTTTATGTGGTCCGTTTTATTGGAACCGTAACGTATGGTTTTAGCGGGAAATGTAGAATATCCTGATTTTTTGTACCTTTTTTTCGTCATGTGGAGCTTTCTAGCAGTGTTCAATATTGTAGATTTTCAGTGTATATTTTGGCAATCAGCTGACAGATTTTTTAATATTAACGCTAGTAGTAGTACATAATTATTTATTAGCTTTGTTGAATCATACCAAAAATCAGATTTTATTCTGAGAGTTAACTTTTCAGTACCCAAAAAGAACATAACGTCCCCAATTTCTGCAAGCCGTTCTATATAAATAAGAACGATCGACCCAAGCTAACCGTCTTGGGGAGGTGTAAACAACCCTTTAAAATAGTGTGCCATTATCGCAGGGTTTGAGGGTTGGTGGGGTGAAGGGGGTAGGAGGGGGGTGAAGGGCTAAATATCTTTTAGTATCTGCAAAACGTCTAATTTAGTAGCAAGGCTTTGATGTTGTTTCTTGGGATTTGGGAGGCGTAGAGCCGATATTATTTTAAATTCTGATTGATTTCAAAAAAGGAGGTTATCAGTGGGAGTTTTTTTGTTTGTTTGCATGAATGTTACGCACTATGTCGAACAGTTTGTCTCAGTGGTAGCATTATCTGCCTCAGAAGCCAAAGTTTCCGTGTGACGTTCCTAGCCGGGCAGATGTTAAAATGATGAATTTAAATATTATCTGCTCCCAGAGTAGATTAGTGCGTGTGTTTGCAGTATTAACGTAAGTACTGTTTTATAAATGTGTGTATGTTCTACGTTTCCATTCGGTTAAACATTGTCTCGTTTCTCTTTGTATTTGAGTCGTATTCGACAACGATTATATTAGTTGTGGGCTAGAAAATTAATTGGATCTGCATGATCTAATTCCCTCCTGCCCATTTTTCTACCGGACTGCCAGAGCGAGCACAAAAAATCGACACCGCTTTATGATTGATATTCCGAAAATGCGTACGAAGCGCTTTAAATCCACTTTCATTGTGCGAACTGCTAGTCTGTGGAATGCGCTGCCTGAATGGGTATTCCCCGATAGTTACAATCTGGGTGCCTTTAAATCACGAGAGAATCTGTTTTTTTCTAGGCAAGCGTGCTCCATCGTAGACCGCATCATCGTTTAACATCTGGCGAGTTATGGAGGTCAAACGTAAGCCTATTAATATGAAAAAAATACTATCACAGAATGAAAACACTAATTTAGAAAAACTGTAAACTATTATTATGTTTGCTCATTCAAAGATATTTTAACTTTCAGGGGCTAGTAAAAATAATGTTAAACTTTTAGTAGCGACTCCACCCCATCTGTTCTGTCTGGTGCGTAGATTCGGTCTCAAGGGAGAGTCCTCCCGTTTACTTATCCATCTCTATCTGATCATCGTCTTCAATACGAGAGACGACTCTATATAATGTTGACTCTATGTATTTTAGGAATACCCATATTTCATTTAAGTAGTATTTTTAGAATTCATAATATGATGAAAATGTGTACATACCTATCTAGTTGTGGTGTTGTTTTGTGGTTAATTTAAGTAAGTTCGTCGAAACTAAAGGTCAGCCTTTAGTTATAGAATGTATAGGCTGTAAGTGATTATATGCATGACAAAGATATAAATTGTAATGCTAATACATATTGACTAATCGAAAAATAAATTATAAATAAGCCATTGCCACTAATGTTGCATGCTTCTTAACGAGACAAGTTTGTACATATCACGAACCTAACAAATAATTATTAGTAATTCTGCTCTGTAAGACTTTTATTGTACCTACAAACTGCAATAAATGGTTTGATTTCATTTGCTAACCTCCAAATTTGCTTATTGTTTCTATTACACATATGAGTATATTTTTACATTTAATGAATATGGGTATTATGACACTGAAAAACGATGCAATTTTGTATGTTTGTATGTATGTTTTTAAAATCGATTTGTAGTAAGACTTTACTAAATAAATGAAAATATGGCTTAACAAGAACGCAATACGATACAACTACACTTTACACCACAGAAGAAATATTAGAAGAAGAATACATTAAATAGAGGCACAGAAAGCGGTCTTATCGCTAAAAACGCTCTTTTTCAGACAACTTTCAGACATAGATCAATTATACAGAATTATGATTCAAGCTTGCACTGTATGTGAATTAGAGTCACAATTTGTCTGAAAATGTACTCTAATCAAGACCCTTCCTTCTACCCGCGACTCACCACGGTACCACAGACTAGATAATACATACTACGCTTCATTTGAATCTCGTCTTGGATCCTGTAAATCTGGTAATTATGGTCACACAACATACAAGGCTCTGTGGCGAGGGTTTGCTCGTGTGCGGCGTGTAGGAGGGTGCTGTATTATAACGGATTGTAGAAAATCTACCTTAATCGTGATGTAGTAACGAAAGCTTGTGACGAGAGAGGGGTTTAGGTACGCTTACCACTGGGATGATGATTGATACATTTTTACAAAAAAAAAAAAAAACTACTTCATCGCAAGTATAATAACCAGGATTATATTTACCTAAATATTTTCTTAAAATTTAAATAGGACTACCCTAGAGAATATATTATTGAATAAAAAGAATTGTGATCACAAACACGTAACATACACACAAAAATAACCTTTTTAATACGCTTTTATAAGCTTGGTATGTATCTATGTAACGGAATATTTGAACGTGATTTTCTCCCCGTTCAAAACGTCGGATTGATTTGCACACTTTTCAAAGACCGATGACAATGAAATAATTCAAATAGTTTGTCCCATTATCCTAGTCAGGATTTTCAGAATTAAAGATTTTATGCGTGTTTTTTACTTTTTAAACTACGAGAATTATTTAAAGTCGGTTTAAAATGGTCGTGAGTAAAGATAAGAAGTATCTGTTTCAATAGATCATTGGTAAAAGAGACAACTGTTTAAAAAGAAATGGGTGAGAGAGACAACTGACATTTTTGCAGACACGTTTTTTACAAACATATTTTTACATTTTGAATACATTTGGCTTACAAAGTTACTCTTATTTTGCTTCTCTGTAAGTCTTATACTTGGATTTAGATGATTTAGATTGTTGCTAAAGCCGACCAAAGAGCGTAAGAGAGGTGCAAGTTAAGAAACACTTAACAAACTTATTTTCGCTTTATTCTCACAGTTTAACAAGTGTATATTATTTATGTCCCTAACGCGCAGTTCCCAAACTTCTTTCAGCTACGTTTGCTTGAAAGTTATGGTTGTTCAGAAACAATGTCTTCGCGGCTCGAGCCTTCCCTTTGCCCAGATTAAGAATTATTACCTCTTATCTCATCCTACGTCGACAACTCGTCGGCTATTCGCTCTTACTCGATATCTAAGTGAAATTATTTCGACAAACTTTACCTAACGGTTGAACACCCCTGACAAACTTTGCAACACACAAATCTCAACCTAAATTTATGCGACTACGCTTCAATTTTGATTGAACACAACCGAGGTAGTTAAGACACGTGATTAACGAAAAGCGGGAAACTGGAAATCATTTGTGAATTCCCGAAAGGGACAGGTGATGTGATATTATGCAAATTACATGCGAGAGTGAGCGAGAGGGGGCGAGTGCTGAAGTTCAAGCCGGTAGACGAGTCTCGACGGATAAAATTTATACGAGGATGAAACGATTTATTACAAAAGCGTTGAGTACGTACTCGAAATTAATTACACTAAGTTTTGCTTTCATTTTGTTCCATTGCGGGAGATTTTCCTTGTCTTGTCGGGTATCGGTTTTATTGCCAGGATTTGGAGGTGGGTATTTATGACAAGTTTGCGCGTTTATTTTTCTTTTTTCTTGTTGCTTTTCGTGAAATATTCGCGGGTTGCGGAGCGCTTGTCGACGGCGTTGTGTTATCTTATCTATTGGACGTGACGGTTGTATATCAACGGTAAATTGCAGTTATGTCGGGACATACATACAATTATTAGCCGAACAGCTTAGTTACAAAAGAAAAACTTTTTATTGTTATGAATAATATATAATATATATTATTCATCCATACTATAGGTATCAATAAGACCAATAATATATTATATTATTGGTCTTATTGATACCTATAGTATGGATTTCGTTTAAGGCAAACACATAAAATCGTACATCGTAATCTTTCACTTTTACAAAAAAAAACAACTAGTTACGACGAATATGGGCTTACCCAAAAATTCTAATTTTAGTAGACACTAAATTATTGAAAATATTACACTATCAGCCATTTACCTCGGACAAGACGCTATATCGCACGCTGACTTCCGGTTCCGGCGTGCGGCGCTACTGCCACTTCCGGTGTCCGCTGCCGCGTGACGTCGCTGCCGGCGCGCGTGTGACGCACTTCCGGTGGTCAGCGTCGGTTCTGTAAGATTAGGTGCGAGTTTCAGGTATAGCGCTCAACTACAGGCAAACGACAGGTTCATCTTTTTTGTTATAGATTAAAAAGTTAATGTTTGTTGCATCACTTACATACACACCTACTAAAATCAAATCTTTCTTGCAAACAACATCCCTATTACTTAACAATTTTGGATTTAGTATGATGTCGACGTGTTTAGGACTAATCATTTTGAAAAACTAATTTAAAAAAAACTAGAAGGTATATCTATAACTAATTTTTATGTTTGAAACAAACTGTTTACATACTTATAAAAAGCTAAACAACCTCCTATTCGAACAATACTAATCCATATCTCATATAATTCAAAGCAAAGCATTAGCGCTGAGGTTTCAGCTCACAGATCGCACAAATATCGCAGAGAAAGTAACCGGGGGTTGCATCCGATGAATATGTATGAGGGGGTACTGGGAGGTACTGGGAGAGTTCCCCCTTACAGGGGCCCCCGTGTAAATGGAAATTTCAAATAAAAATACCTCAAATATTAACATGAGCAGGATTCGTGTTTTTCCGCGTTTTTTGTCCGCGCGAGACACGTGTGATAACATGGACGGAACAAAACGCACTCTCTTTTTAATTTGAGAGTTTGCGTTGTTATGTTGGTAGCTTCGAGGTTATGGATACAAGTGCATTATGATTATGCTCTAATTGTTATACAATATATGTTTGTCTGTCTTTCGTGCTTTTTTGTCAGTTTTCAGGCCATCTGAAAGCATCTAATGACTGTTTTTTTTATCCATTGAATATACTTAGGAATTAATTTTCAACATTAACAAATTTCATTCAAAATTTCCAATTCTAAAAAAGCGAAAGTGTTCGTTTAATTTTCTAACTATAACAAGAATCTAAAATAGAAATTGTAATTTGTATTTCCATGCTTATACCTACAAGAATTTCCCTATACACATTAGCGTAGAGCTTTTCTAAATATTTTCCACTAATTTTCCAAGGGAAAAAATGTATAAAACACTGTTTTAAACTATCACGGTTGTTCACTACAGTTATATGATTATTTACGGGATATTTACCGTGTTACGGTTGTGGAATGAGCTCCTTCCACAACCTTACCACGGTAAATATCCCGTAAATAATCATATAATTATAAAAAATGATTTACTTAACTGTAAACAGAACATGAAAGTATTAAATTAATTAATTAATTTCTCTCATGAATATTAATAACAGATTAAAATCTTCTTGTTCACGAGTTATTCGGATTCTTTCATTACTTAGTTTGAATAACGCACGTTTCACGTTACAGTGCGTGCTAATTACTTTATTAAAGAAAATAAATAAATACTTATTGTTTATTATACCTCATTAAACTATTAACGTATTTAAATAACTATTTATTTTCAACAGCAATTTTCAAGACATGAAAATGTAGCTGTTATATTAGCGATATTTTACGTTGTAGGTCAACATTCAGGCACAATGTTTGTATCAGTTTCTCGGTACAATGTCGTAGGTCTTCCTTGATTATGCATTGTCTTACTAAGAAGCATGCGAAGATTGGTTCAATTAGCTGAATAGGTCCATGCATTTGCCTATATATTTATATTTCTTTTTTAACGGTCTGGGAATTCTATCTGTTTTTGTTTAATAGCCTAAGGATATTTAGGTGTTTGGCGTTTTGATTACTAAATAAAGGCACTTAAAAAAAGCAAATATTAATCAAAGTTATGCAAACAAATTCTGGATAGGTGATGCCAGCGCTTAAGTTTTGGTTTAGAGTTTCAACAACACTGATAATATAATATTATCTAGGAAAACAATATTAAAGGTACTTGAAGGTTTCTGAACTACCTTCAGGTGGCCTAAAAACTTTGCAACTAGAGCCACTTCCATAATCATCATCTTGATATTTTCCCGCCCTCAGTAACAGAGCACCGCGCCAAACGACATCGGTTCCGCTTCCGTCTGGATGCGGCACTTTTTTACCCGCTCCTGTGTTTTACGACCGAACCGAATCTGAAGCACGTCTGCGCGATATCTGCGACTAGTGGCCAACTTTATCTATTTTATCTGGAGATGGTGTAAGTGGAGCGCGTTGTTACTTTCATCCTTTTAAAAACAAAACAGTAAGTCTTCTCGATAAGGTAACAAACTTTCATAAAAAAAATAATAATTATAAAACAAGATTTTATTTATGTAATGATATTTTTTTTTTAGTTTATTTCAATGTTTTTATTTTTATTTTGCAGGCCAATTAAAAATATCACAACATTTGGTATTACATATTGTATTGTCACCAGAACTAAGTCTATGCAAAATTTCATCAAAATCAGTAGGAACTGGTTCTAATTCAACTTGCAAGACAACCTAAACAAACTTATATCAAAACATTGAAAATTAATTAAAAGCTTGTAAAAAAGGTACTTAATAAATATCTGGGACATTTTTGCACACATGGTCATCTGACCCCAAACTAAGCAAAGCTTGTAATATGGCTGTCAGAGACTGATATACGTACATATATATTTTTAAATACATACTTAAATAGATATTCACACCCAGACATAGAACAAACACAAATGTTTGTCCTAGATGGGAATTGAACCCACGCCCCCAAGCACAGAAGTTAGGTTCACTACCAACTGAGCCACCGGGCCTGTCACTCAAATAGCTCAAAGCATTCGATAAAAAAATAATCGAATGTGATTAAACTCTTCCTACAGGAATATTTTGATAATGTCAACCAGAATAACATCTAGATCAAGAATAAAATACTGGAGATTGGTTGGTTGGGTTAGAAATGACCTCCGACAACCAAAAACAGTATAACTTTGATTTTTTTTGGAGGCATGTTTTTTTTTAGTTGATTGAATCAGGCGTTACTTTGCGGAAGTCCATTTTCAAAACTGTTTTGATGATGAATTTCTAGTGTAATTCCGCTTCTACGTCGCTTCAAGTACAATAAGGAATTTGTGATAAATATTTGTTGGTAATGTTAATTTTATTGAGTTTAATTTTGCCTAACCTGATATAAAATATTAATTACATAAATTGAAAATTAACGTAACCTGAAACAAAAAGTAATTAATTCTGAATTATTTTTAATTATAAAATTATTAAAGTAATCTGAAACAAAAATTAATTAATTCTGAAACATAAAATATATATTAATTGGAATTACATGTATTTTAATTGAATTTAAAAAAGTTATAAATACAAATATTTATCACAAATTCCTTATTGTACTTGAAGCGACGTAGAAGCGGAATTACACTAGAAATTCATCATCAAAACAGTTATGTTTTTTTTTGTTATTTTAGTTTCTGGTTACACTAAATTCAAATTAAGTCTGTAAGTAATAAATAACTTTGTGAAGTTTCTTCTGTAGTGTTTCTAGAAGTTCTACTGCAGTGGAATTTTCACTTGGATGCCGACAGATTTTTTGATTAATGGTGGAAAGATGGCGCCGATATGAGGAAAATTGGATGTTCAGTGGACTAGGTCGACGGAAACCGATAACTACAATAACTTATTTTCTTTTCACAAAAACTATCATGTTATTTCAGTGAACATAGATTAACATAGAACATTGTTTCTTTTTGCAAATAATTTTTCATACGGGATATTGGAACTAGCTTCAATAAATTATTATGTATTTATAAAATTAACATGTACGTATTTACGTATTATTTTTCATCTTGAATATTTTATAATTTTACCATCGAATCGTCCACAAAGGTACCATAGACCATAAGGACCATAGGAGTCACCTAACGTAGACACACCAATCATCCGTCTACTCTCAGCAACCACCTGACACAGGAGGTCAGGGTCACTCTTTGAGCATCTCTACTTTTATTTGAAGACATTTTCAACAAGAAATGAGGAAAAAATAATTATTGAGATACCTACTTACATAAAACTTTTTACGAGCATCGACAGAGCAACTACTATTTAATCTGCTCCTTTGATTAGATTTTAAACACCCATGTAATTCAACACTACCAAAATTCTCTTTGAATATTAATCTTTCGCACCTACCCTAGTATAAAGCGTGGCGATATTGTCATGGGAGTTTTAATTTTGCAATTTGTCGCAAACCCCAAGAGATGGCGCTGCGCTGACAAACTCATCGGACAGATGGAGACCCCTTGACTGTAGATAGAGATGCCCCATCGTTTTGATAGAGATTTAAAACGTGATGTACATGTAGATGTGATGATGAGATAAGATTTTTGTAGGTACTATGAAACGATTCACAGAAACAATAATTTAAAATTAAATCGAATCAAACTAACATTGAAAATCGCTACGAGTACCTAGATTGACTCCTATGAGTATTATAATTTGACTGCAGATTTTCACACAAACAATTCTAAAATCCCTGATCTATATCAGTTTTGAATGAATAATCTACTGAAATCTTCAAAACTCTTTGGAAATGTATAGATTAGTTTAGACACAGTGCAAATATAATATAAAATAAACTACGTGACTGGTTCAACACTGCAACACTCCAAATGCACAAAATAATCTCCGACGAATATTTCGAACGTCCCTCTCGTCAAAGTTATCTTTTTATCTACAATTAGGATTTGGTCGCGTCCCGGCATCAAAGGCCGCTCTCATTATGCGACGTTATTGAGTTATCAAGGGGAAGATTAGTTCATACTTCCATATATAAATCCTATCACACAAGCTGACGCCTTTCACTAAAAACAAGCTTCATTTCGGTCTACCACAGCACACTTTTACTCCGCGAAATTGTCACACTAGCTCCTACGCTACAAACTAAAATCAACCCTACGTTGATCATGATTGGATCATTTTTACCACGGAATATTTTTTTGTAATTGTGACAGTGTGTAGCTGTAAGTAGGTCCCCAACACAGTGATCCGCTAACAAGGAAGTTGCCAGGGTGCTATTTGTCAGTGCAAAGGGATATAATTTAGTTCGTATAATTTAAAACGACCGATAATAATATGCATATTCGATTATCTCTCTGTTTTGGTTAGGGCTAGTGATGGAATAGTTACGTGATGTGAAATGACAAATCGAAGAATATTTTGAATAAGTAATTTTTGATATTATTATGGCGATGCATAGTAGGTATACATAGGACAAATATTATTTTTAGTAGGGAGCGTTGTGGAATATTATAGTAACTGCAGTATTTAAAAGTTATCCCACTTTATATATCAAGTTGAAAACTTTCAGGAAACAATGTTGTAGAGATTTCAATCCGATTTGAAGAGATTCGTAATTGACCAATTTTTTTTGACATTATCTCAACCAAGCCGCAATTACGGAATGTCGGCTTCCCCAAATTCAATTTGACAACACTGAAACACAAAATGAAACGTGAATCATAACTCAGTGCGTCGACAAGAACGTAATTAACACTCCGACGCTCCCTCGCGCGCCGATTGGACCGCGGGGCCTGCCAGATCCGAGACGTGCAAATTTCAAATTGGGATGCACACCCGCGGTAAATACCTACGCTAGGTACGAATAAACAGAGAGGGCGACCGAATCATTCGTTAGAAGTCAGTCAAGCGTTCATTCGTGAACGCTCCACGCGACCCCGCTCTGTACATGCCTACCTGTTATGTTCCTGCTAAATATTTGCATACATATCGGCCTCTATTTATCGCTTTGAGTGTTTGTATTGCGTTTTTGATGATCTGAAGTGAAGCGGGGAACTCGCGTCAAAGCTAGCGCTCTCCCCAGTGGTCGCCCTTCTGAAATCGGATCCGCGAAGTCTCTTGGTAATTAACTACCGATTTCATTTCTTGATGCATTTTTAAAAGCGTCCGACTGCTTTTTAATGGTTATTTTATGGTGACGGATCGCTTATTAAGTTTTTATGGCGGCTCTAGCAGTGACAGATGGGATGTAGTTTGACACCAGATTTGAGGGTTTGTATGACGCGTGGGGAACAAATACGAGTACCTATTGCAAAATATAGTGATTTCGCAAAATAGCAACAACATTTTATTTCACTCTATAAGTTAGAAACTGAAAGTTTTTTTTATTATTTAAATAATAGGATTACGTTTGACCGCTACCTCGCCTGATGTTAAGCGATGATGCGGTTAAGGATGGAACACGCTTTCCTAGAAGAAAACGATTCCCTCGCGATTTGAATACACCCAGATTGTAACTATCAGGAAACGCCCATTCAGGCAGCGCTTTCCACAGCACAGACTAGCAGTTCACAAAATAAAAGGAGAATCAAAGTTATACGGGATTTCGGAATATCAAACATGAAGTGAATCAACTTAAAGTCTAGTACAGTTTTGTGCTATTATTTTCAAATTTAGTGGTTGTATTTTTTAAACAAAGACTAATGCAGCAACCGATTTCTTTGAAATAAGCTCGATCTATACAAACTACAAACTCGCTCGTCAGTGCAACTACATCAGTTCTGTTTCAAGAGTCTGCAACATAAACCTTTTTCAATTTTCACCGCAGCAGCATCCTGCTGGAAAATCCGCTATCTCACAACCCGTTGAAAGCAAACAGTGAAACAGCAAACAATACGGCTCTCATCTGAAGCAATCCAATCATCTCAAACAGTAACTATTCTAACCCTTGAGGATACCAAATCAACTTATCGTTTGCCCTTGTTGACTTTCGACGTTACGCTATATTGCCGAACCTATCTTAGTTTACTTAATCAGCAGGCCGCCGATCTGTGTGTGCTCCCGGAGGGGCCTTAACCGGTAACCGTTCCCCAGCCACGCCACTATGAAGGGGTTTCCACGGTGCAAGGAAAATGTTCCTTATCTTTTTAATTATGGCTTCGCAACGGCTACGCCAGATCATCTGTTTTAATTTTCTCCGTGTCCCGTGGGAGAGAGATAAAATGTTATATGTGATTATAAGTGACGTCATTTATTATGATTTCAGTTGGTCTGAAATGGCACTTTAGTGATAAATTACCACAGATAGTTTGACTACAATTATCAGTCATTGCGCAAATACTATAAGGTACAACAAAGCGTATAATAGTCAATATATCAGTGAGTACTGGAGATACATTTTGATTGTGCTTTGGGCTACATTACCAATATCCATTCATCCCAAATGTGGCTCGACGTGCAACATTGCAACCCTCACGAACTCAGAACAGACTGATAAACATAAATAAGGTTATGAGGCTCGGGCGCTGCACGGCAGACGCAGCACCCGCACCTGTTTAGTATTCCGGCCGAGTGCGGCCCTGTATTGATTGCTACCCCACCCTCCGCCCTCCACCCTCGGGCACCGGCCTTTTTCAAAACAATCCTAGGAAGTAATGATTTTTATAACGTGAATTTAGTCAGGATATAGATGCCATGATTCGTTTCGAAGAGCTACGATAGCAGATTGAATAAAAAAACTGGAGAGAAAGGGTATAAGAACTATTCTTATAATGGTATTGTTAGAACTAACCCATTCAGTTGGAAAAGCAACTTTCTCAATAAAATAAAAACGGTTGGGTAGCCAAAAGAATTCAATGACGAATTATTATGATTAAATTAATCTAGTAGATATTTTAGATTGTTATGTTTTCGTTTTTTAAGACTTATAGTACATTACGTAGTACGTATATTTCTGCAGCGGTTCTTCATTCTTCCCTAGACATTTATTGCCAAACTAGCTAATGCCCGCGACTTCGTACGCGTAGCGCAAAGTAATTAGTGGGTGGACATTAGACTGACATATCCAAATATAAATGTTACACTAACGAACACGAACGGAACTTTAAATAGGCACAAATCCATCGGATTATTTATACTGAATATTTTATAGATAATACCTACACATATGACATGATTGTAGATTTATTGCTCTCCATTTTAATGCGGATTGTCATACTATCGTCATAGTATGATTTTAGTCTAGTTTTAATCTGACTCGATACAGGTATCCCGACATGTCCATAGTTTCAAATATATTTCAAGCAAATAATATATTACTTTCACTGGTTAAATACGTTGGAAGTGTGGAGCCATGGAGCCAATAAGGAAAAAAAATTGGTATAAGTCAAGCGAAATGTCATGCATGACAAACGTTATTATTGAATTATTAGTAAATAGTAAGTAGGAAGCATGGAGCGGTATCTATAATTAATCGCTGTTATTTAACATTACTCCGCGTAAAGACTGCCAATCAATGATGTCTAAATAATTTTTGCCCGCCTTCTGCGCCTCGACCCTTCCAACAACTTAACCGCTTTCGTTCACCACCATAACATCCAAAATAGCTGCTAATCATAGATCAGTAACAGATTAGATGCCGCGAGTTCACCTACTTTGCGTGTCTGTTATTGGTCTTAAGTTTGATCCTAGCAAAAAAATGTATTCATTTTAATCTCCGTCTACTTGGTATATTAGCACGTCAGAAGTCAATACAAAAATAAACGTACTTTAAATTACGCCATAATAAACTGTAAAACCTCTTCAAAAGCAGTTGGCTGTCCTGAAAATAACAAACACAAAAAAAACTATTTGGTGCAGTCTATCGGAAGTTATGCGGGTACATACATTTCGGCGATTCGTTTTTATTTCATGATCATCATCAGCCAGAAGACGTCCACTGCTGTATATAGGCCTCCCCCTTTAACCTCCACACTGAACGACATCCTGCCATCTGCATCCACTGGATGCCCGCGACTCTCACAATGTCGTCGGTCCATCTAGTGGGAGGCCTACCTACGCTGCGTCTTCCGGTTCGCGGTCTCCACTCAAGAAACTTACCTACTTCCCCATCGGTTAACAGTTCTTCGTGCGATGTGGCCTGCCCATTGCCACTTCAACTTGCAGATTTTAATAGCTATGTCGGTGACTCTGGTTCTTTGGCGAATATCTATATTTTTATTTACATATAGATTATATGGCAACAGCCGCTTCAGTCTTTCTACCTACCATGTCTGCGAGTAGAAGTCTGTCATTACGACAACATTACTATAAAATAAGCTAGATGGCGTTATAAAAAATTATTAAAAAAAATTTTTTTTACTATTCATTATCATAAATTAATATAGCCTATGTTTCAATCAGGTATTTTATAAGCATATTCATGGAAACTGCTTTGAAATCCTTCTAGTAGTTTAAAAGATGTGCGCGGACAAACAAACAAACTGACAGCCGTCAGATTTGTAGTTCCATAGTTTGAAAATAGATTGCGTACTAAAACGATGTCTTGCGAAAAAATTGTAAATTTGCTTAAATTTTACGAATAATATTATTAAAAACGTAATAAGGTATTCAATAATTCCTAAAATAATGAGTGTAAATGGATCGTAGTTTCACAAATATGAAAAGTGCGTCTATTATAGGTAAATACGACACTTTACCTGAATCACGCAAACGGGATTTTTTTTGCAAGTTAAACCGATATCCGGTATTGCTTCTACTTAGTTAGAAGTCATGTGTGAAGGTATTTGATCTACACATTTATAATATGGTAGGGATAGGGATGTGGGCAATGCATGTGGCAGAGGCCAGCATACGTGAGTCCATAAATACTCAGTATGCAGTTTACTCAGTGGATTCACGTAAAAGGATAAGTAATTTTATTGGGATCATTTTAATATTCCATTAAAACAGGACACCCCAGTCGTGGCCATCCAGAAATGACAATTATTTTTGTCTATATAAATTCTAATATAAAATCTGTGCGTACTCTTCATTTTAGTAGGAAAACGTAAAGAAAACTCTTTGAATAATGAAATATTGCACGCATGTACTAGATATTAGATGAAACAAAAATTGGCTGCCAATTATTTCAGGAAAGGCTCTTTATTTCAAGAAAATTGTTTTTCATAAATTATGGTCGCATTGAACACCATGTTTGAGACAATTACATTAATAGTTTACAATGATGAGTCGAATACTAAACCACATAAAAACTAAAACGTAATTTTGTAAAGGTACGTATTAAATTAAAGTAGGTTATAAATTTTAGCTTCAATGCATGTCAGAACAGAAAGAGCTTGTCAGCACATCATTTAGTATCAAACTAAGTATTGTGTGTCTTATCTGTATCTCAATTTGCAACCACTTCATGTATTAAACGCCATTCTAATTCTACTCTTACATTAAAGTCGTAAGTCATTAAAGACGTTGGCAATCAGTTAAAGTAAATCAAGCGGGTCGGCTCGGCTACCGGCGGGTTATTCCTCGTGTAGTGCTAATGTTCTACGTGACCGTACTGCTGCCAAATAACGATGTACAAGGACTAAATGGATAACTTGCCAGATATCGCCATTTTCAATTTTAGCACGATCTGAATTGAATTTTAATTATAAAGAAAGAAATACGTGAATGTTGCTATATTTAGTACTTTTTTTATTGAGCCTTGCTAATTTAAGTAGACTAAAGCACTTTTTCCTATTTTTTCAACTACTTATTGAACGTAGGAGAATAAAACGAAATATTACACAGGGTTTATAGAAAACATTTTGAGATATTACTGGTTAACTTCAGTTTATTTATTTCAATCTGTGATGTTGTTATTAAATACTAACATCTTATTTATTTCATATTTATCAAAGCAAGATATTTTAAAACTGATATCAATCTGCTTATTAAAATCCCAAAAACTAGCGTCACACCAAAAAATCGATGTCCCGATCGGAGATTAGCGTACGTTATCCCCAATTTCATCTAAATGCCGCTATAATCCTACGCACAATGGCGAAATGGTGACAAAAATAATAAATATGGCTGGTCCCGCCCACCGGCACAATAGTGTAATGGTGGTGCGTTTCAATATTTTCGTATGGGGTGAGTAATAAAGGAAGCGGGGTAAAACAAACCCGCTATTGATACGCGCCGGCGACGGCTACGTAGCGCGCTGGAGGGTTGGCTAACTACGGCTTTTGGTTCCTATTCGATTATTTCTCAAGTTTTTTTTTCCTTTTTTATTTAATTATGGTTTAGTAAAAATAAATAATAATAAAAATATTAGACCACATTTTATAGTCCATTTGCAGTGAGAAACGTTAGTTATTTTTTTACATAACCACGTTATTCCTGAAAAAATATGAAAAATTAGGAAGCACGCTTTCGTCGTTTACTTGCTACATTAGAACGATTAATTAGTTGTGGTATTTTCTTTAAATTCATTTTTAAGTTGATAAATATGGCATAAAGATATTTAGTCACACTTTACATCACACTATAATATTATATATGCGAAAGTTTGTGTGTGCGTGAGCGGATGTGCGTTGGTGTGTGTGTGTGTGTGTGTGTGTTTATTACTCCTTCACGCTGAAATGGCTGAACGGATTTGGATGAAATTTAGAATATAGATAAAATATGTCCTGTATTAACACATAGGCTGCATTATCATCATCATCACCATTTTTCATCATCACCCGGGTGAAGCCGCGAGGCGTAGCTAGTACCGAATAATCTATGCCAGACAACACAGAGTCAGTACACAAAAGCTCCACATCGTCACCCATAGACAACACCGTGTTCACACGACAAAACGCTAAAATCTCGTATCCCACAGAAAACAAAACGCATCGAACACCTCCTCGCCTAATCTCCTAACAATGCGTTGTTGGCGCATTTCGGCGCAAAAATAATGAACAGCACGCGCCAGCCGCCAGCCCTGGGAGCCGGCTGAGTGCGCGGGAGCTGACGACGAGTTTGTTAACGGTTCAAACATACCAATATTTTTAAAACATTGGGTTATTTAAATTCTGAATTCTTATTTTGCAAGTTCTGCTTATTTTGCATCCTAGTAAAAAAAAAAAAGTTTTAATATAGACATTTGACGAGACAAGATTTAACTTTTTTTGTCATGTTTAAAATGAATTAAAACGTAATCAACGTTTTTTTAGCTAGTTAGAATTGACGCGAGAAAAGAGCGTTCTATCGTTCTATTTAATAACTAACAAAATATATAGAACCTCTTTACCTTTAACTTGCTCTATGAAAATAGTAAAATAAGCTGTTTATTATCTATTACCAATTTTCTTTTCCTGCTTACTTGAAAGCTTCAATCCTGCCCTCCAAGCTACTTTGTGTAATTGAAATCTCCCCTTTCTACTGCACTAGCAGCATCCAACTCCCAGCGCGTGCGCACGTGTCGATAGTATCGTCGACTAACTGCCCCGTCCATGGACACACGCCCTAAAACGCACGCCTAAAACATTGCCAGGAGACGCTGATTAATCGTTACTGGAATTATGCAATATTTTATCGCCTGGAAGTCATTTAAAACTAATCGATAATAAGAGAAAATGCCATGTTGTATAAAACAAGTCAAAACTCTGGCCAAATGCTAAAAAGTCTGACATGAATTGCACCAGAACCATGCTCTTGTTCTTAGTAACTAAAAAGAAGACTATAAGGTAGTCTTCTTTTTATTTACTAAGAACGTTCTATTGTTCTACATTTTTTTATTATTATATAGCTCTTCTATATCTCCGATTGGCCACCATCTTATATCTCGGGGTGACGAGCGCAGTGCATTGCCATCCAGGGTTTAGAACTGTTGAAGTTCAAAATTCTGAGTGGCGTTGAGCTGTTATGGGCAAGCGTGAAGAGCCATCAGGCGAGCGACTTCGATCGTCTCGTCACTCAGAATCATAAAAAAAAAACTTGCCTGTTGGTAAGCAACGGTGTGTCCGAGGATGAAACACGTTGATCTAGAAGAATGCTATTCACTCTAGCCTTGAAGATGCCAAGATGGTAGTTCTCAGGAAACAAGGAGGACGGCAGGGAGTTCCATTATTGGGCAGTACGTATCATAAATGACGACTCAAATCGTTGTGTACTAATCTATGAAATTTCTACGAGGAAGGGGTGGTAGTCTGCAGTCTTTCTACTTGTCCTGTAGTAAAAGATGGAGAGTGGAATAAAGTCATGAAGCTTTTGCGTACATTCACCGAAATATATGCGATAGAAAACAGACAGAAAAGCTACTTAACGGCGGTGCTCAAGGCTTGCAATTTTTTGGCGATAAGTTAGCTGTCACCACAAAAAAGAAAAAAAAAATTTGAATTAGAACTGCTGTCAAGGCATTTTTGTAAGAAATTTGTTGTAGCCACTTCCACCCATATAAACCCATAGCAACTGTGTTAGCAACTGTGACGCGGAGTTCGACACGTTGAAGAATAAGGACGCATTAAGAATGTTCATTCTTATTTATGTCACAATACCTGGCGACAGATTTCCCTTCTCATTTCCGTTCTATTTACTTCTCTTATCTGTGCCACGGAAAAGAAAAAAAAAAAATATTTTCTGTGGCTGTCACCAATCAGCCTTATAGCACGCCGGTCAGCCGAATCCAAAGACTTCTACGTAGTAGCTATACCTAGTTTGTGGCCGAATCTAAAGCTTATTTACTTACGTAATCTACCTTCTATGGTTTGGAAACACATTCCTTGTTCTTGCATTTTCATGGCATCTAAACAAATAAAGTACACCAACTCACACTGTTCAACATAGGCGTCTCCTATAGTGCGCTATTTAGTCTGATAGTTCGGTGTTATTTTGTCTTGTGTACAATATCAATCCACCGTGTCCGTAGGCTCTGGCGCAGCGCTGGCCAATCTACGCTATATGTAAGTTTGCCAAATTATAAATACATATGTACCATTATTGAAGTATTATTAGTACTTATTTGTATTAATTATATGAGTATAATATAACACCCTCTCAACAAAAGCTTGAATTCGAATTTCATGAAACCGCCAAGCACAAAATTGACACGATTATGATAATTATTATCTTACGACGCTTGACGCCTCGCCCGTAACAATGAATGCTGACAATAATCCAGCAAATTTCAACCAAGCTCTTAAAATTAACAGAATAAGGTGTAAAATTAATTGCAGGAATAAGCTCAGCATCACAAATCAAAACTGAGAGAATAATACGTCCTACGCTCGACCAAAACAATGAGAGAGCGATGAAGAGTAAAAAGTTTAAAATGAAAGCAAAAACGCTGAAGACACGGCACCCAAACACAAACGTACATGACTTGCATTCGAATCGCGAGCAATAAAATAATAATTATACACATGTGACTTATTAGTCGTACACATTGCAAATCATGTGAAAATAAAACATAAAGACTGATATAAAAACTCCAATGAAAATATAAATGTCAAACCGATAGCTTAAGATTCAAATTCGATTGAAGAGCATCCAGTTTTTATGACCTTTGCGAATGTACTGTTGAAAACTACGAGCAAAATAACAAAAGGTTTAACAATAGAAGTACGTAGTATCATTTGTTAAACGTCCCTTTTGATGACGACCACTATTATTTTATGAATGATGCTGGGGGAACAAAACGCGGTATTTTGCAATCTGCCAAATATGACTCGACGAATGTCTGACTTCAAACTAAAGAGATCGATTGCATGGATAGTGCTGTACATCTTGTTGTTAGAGAGCTCGAGTTGATTTGGGGATCACTGTGGTCTAATTAATTCAAAGTTTTTGGAGAGAAGTAGAAGAATAAATGTCAAAGGAGAATGCCAGAAAAGTTGTAAAATTGTGTTGCAAAAAAATAAGTAGTAGTCTAAGAAATAATTAAAAAACAAGACCCGTTCTAAGATATGCATGGCCATTATAGTCATAGTTCATGAACATCACAAAACAACCCTATGCAAAAATATTATTTTATTGCTCTCTTCTAAAACGTTCCTACCATCACAGATTGCCACACAAATTTAAACGTTAGATAATTTGCTACAAAGTATCAAATCTACTGAAAAAGAGAAGAGATTCGTGGATTTGTGTTGGAATGAGTTGTTTTTTACTAACGACACCTTAATACGGAGTATTTAGTCAACGGCGCTACAGGCCCATTGTGAGCGCGCAATGTATCGAAAACTTTTAATTTTGTGTTATGACTCGTGCATAATGCACCCTCGTCCCAACAACCCTTTTGTCACGGTGACTTTGACAACAAGCCTGTCAACTAGCTGTGCTACCCTTATCTACTATTAATTTTATAATTAGCGATATGCCTACATATGAAAATGGATACATTTTTTAAATTTGTATTCATGAAAAATTACTTGTTACTTCAAATAGGTATATCATCAGCAGCCAGAAGACGTCCCCTGCTGCACATAGGCCTACCCTTTATGCCATAAACTCCAATCTTACCAGGTTGCTTGGAAATCGAAAAGCATTCATCATGCAGTACGGTTGCAGTTTTAGGACATGCACGGAACGCCCTGGTCTTGTTAGTTAGAATTTACTCAAGTCAAATTTGTAACAAAATAATTAACATCGTTCTAGTCTAAATGTTTTTACCATCTTAATTAAAGAGAGCTGCCGTCAAACGCCTAACCTGTGAATTATTGACGCACATACATGTACGTATTAGAAGAGTCTTCTATTATTGAATACCCAAAATAAAAATAGTCATCTCTCAAACCACAGGAGATCTAGGTGTAACTTATTTCCAATCTTCACACCTAGAAAGACTTGTAGGGAGGAAGGGAGATGGAACATCTAATGTCACGCTATAAGCTGACCTTCCACTGGTGAGTGTATGGTTCTGGAGAGATTCTCCCTCATCCATACACCGTTGTCTTGTACACCTTTTTTGAATAGCCTATATCCTACAATTTTTGTTCAGGTATTTCAAAAATCCATATTATGTATCCAGAGTTTTAAGTTTTAGTTAAAATATTAACTAAAACTTAAAATAACTAAATAAAAACTTAAACTAGCATTACCACGTTGAATGGCAATGCTTAAATTCTGTGCGAAATAAAAGCCAGCATTCGGACACCCGACACCTCCACCAATCCATGCCAAGTCCTTTAATTGGGATTTTTTACTTGTGTCCTCTAATTTCCCAATATAAATAAGTCAAGCTAAAAACTGCTAGTCTGTGGAATACGCTACCTGAATGGGTGTTCGGTAGTTACAATCTGGGTGTTTTCAAATCACGAGTGAATCGGTTCCTTCTAAGCAAGCGTGCTCAATCGTAGACCGCATCATCGCTTAACATCAGGCGAGCTGGTGGTCAAACGCAAGCCTATTTTTAATAAAAATAAAAAATATGTTCATTTGCCAATTCTTGGACAAGTAAACCGATGCCGGACAAAAACCGCCATACGATGCCCAAAATAATCCCATTCTTCCAAATTAGCCGTAAATAGCGGCAGCATTAACGAGCTCATATCATTGTCCCCCAGGATATTTATATACATATATCTTATTTGTATTGTCCCCTATTTTAGGGAAAATATTTTCTGGACGGGGTGGATAAAATATTAACATGTCTAGAGTCTATGCATGACGCAAACTTGTTGTTTTTTGGTTGTAAAAATCACTGATGTATTTTTTTTACTCGTATTACATGACATTTCAGAAAAATAATTACCTATAGGTACACCTATAGTTTGATTGTTTTAGCATCATGCTATTGTATGATAGTTTCTACAAAAGTTCAAGGCTCCAGCTACTAAGCATCTGGTAGTTGGTGAAAGAAAACCTGAACGAAGCGCTTTTATTGCGCTGGACTGTACAATGCATTGTACAGTCCAGCGCAATAAAAGCACTTCGTTCAGGTTGCGCTGTTGTTGTATATGTGTTTCCCGATAGTTACAATCTGTCTTCAAGTCGCGGGTGAATCAGTTTCTCGATAAGCGCGCTCTACTGTAGACTGCATCATTGCTTCACATTAAGCGAAGTAGCGGTCAAACGCAAGCCGATAGAGTATCCCTTTTTTAATTTAACAAAAGAGCACTAATCTACCAATACTTTTTTGTTAAATATTATCATCAACAGTATTGAAAACTCACAAAACTTGCATTTAATACCAATAATCACTAACTATTCTGATTCGGATACCCTCGCATTAGTTAAGGCAAGTCGCCACTATAGTCTTGATAAGCGACAATACTCGCACCTCGGGGCGTCTGCGGACGCCAATAAAACAGCACAATGGTACCCCGCTGCGTCCTCGCTGTACCCCTGTCGGTACCCCCAGTACCACGATGTGTACCAATCCAATTCAAGAGCGTGCGCGGCTTTTGCTTGTGTAGAAGTTTCTTTTTACTCTGATTCTATATTTGAATTAATTCGATTGAATCTGCACGCTTATTATCCAATACAAACGACGGACTATTCTAGCGAGAGAGGGTTTCGGTGTGTCACATAACTGCATGCTGAAATGCAGCGGATTAAAATATGTCAGCGTGCGTAAGTTACTCGGAGTCTACCAAAAACAAGCAAACAAAAAGTCTCGTAAAAACTACAGTTATATATGATAATTTACGGAATATTGTACCGTGGTAAGGTTGTGGAAGGAGCTCCTGATATTTCAGCGTAGTTACATGCACCATGTTCACGGGAAGACTGACTGACTGAGTAGAGATTGCTCCGACTGCGGCTCACTTCTGCTGACTTTTGTCGATTACTGACGACTTTTGTTGTTCGAATTAAAAATCCGTAGTGAGCGGTTACCATTTTATGAACACAAGTGAGCACGTATGCAGCCTGCACAAGAATAAGAAACATGGTACACAACTAAAACCCTAGTAATGTCTCCACGCGCTCCTAAATTGCAACAACTGTACCCCTAGCACAGATTAACAAACAGTTTGTAGGTAACTCTGTACCCGTGGTACCCCGCGGCGACCGTGACGTTTCTTTAGCATTAGAGCGACTAATCTAGCCTGCCCGGGACTTTATTGCAGCGGTTATCATGTCGGATTTGGAGTCGGATTTAATTGATTGAGCTAGAAAGGGAAAAAAATACTGATAGATCAGGCTTTTTATATTATGTCTAGCAAGTGCCATAGAATTAATGATTGTAACTGCAAGGTAGCACTGTGGGTTTTACGTACTCATTTGCAGTTTATAATTTTCAAAGTTTTTGGCAAGAATGTTAGTCTCTTTGGGCAACATAAGACACTTTAATCAGTTATTTTAAGCATTAGTTAATTGAATCAGGCGTTAATTAAAACGCTCAAAGAATCAACCCGTACTGAGGATGGCTGGTGCAGGAGCTCGATTGTTAAATCTCTCGAATGATTTCGCACGAAAATGTCATGCGAAATGAAAGATTTTCTATTAATAGAAACCAAATTTGAATGGTTAAAACTATACTCGTTGCGTTAGCGAGTGATAATTATGATTGTTTCAAAAATGCTACTTTGGTTTTGCATTTCGATCGAAACTTAGTTATTTCGCATGATATTTTCGTATAAAATATGATACGAGCGATTCAAAAATATAGACCCAGAGGTGAAACACGCGTTGATAAGGTGAAACACGTGTTGAGTAGGGATTGGTTGTTTATTTTTCTATTTTAATCATTTAGGTAGTTCGCCATATTGAGTTTTGAAAGGCGTCACTTAGTTAACCATACATTGTCATCCAAATTAAACGTGTAAGCAAAATTTCAGCTCCATCGGTTGGGAGTAACTGTTTTAAACAAAATTTGAGCCATACACCATAATATACCCATAAATACTAACGAAGCATGTTAAATATATGCTTGTATAACTCTCTTTATTGCGCAGTCGGGTAAAAACGTTCCAGGCTTTGGAATCAAAACCCCCCTTTTAATATTAAATACGGGAAAGTCACTTTAAAAACACAGCTTCACGCATTACACGGTCCAAAAACACCATATTTCAAAAGCTTATACAAGTGGCTAATAATTTGAGCTCTATTTTATTAGCGAATATTGCCTATTGTTGTGGAAACAAGTGCATTGCCTCAGGCTACTGATACCACTCTTTTATTCCCATGTCGCGATTATAACGAGTTATTTACGATTGAGTTAATGTGGAGAGGTTTTCAAACATTTTAGAAAATTGTAGAGCATGGCACCGTAGAGTACTCAATTTATGTTTTGTGAAAGGATTGAGAGTATTTCTCAGGGTTTTTAACCGACTTCAAAAAAGGATGAAGGTTTTCAATTTAATCCGGTTTTTTTTCTCAGTTTTTCTTTATTTGACAGCCGTTCGTGTTAAATAAATACTTTTCCAATAATTCCTATATTGTAGATTTTGATAACAAATTTCTGTGTCGTAACGTCATATCAGTTGATAAGATAAGTAGAGAAAGAAAGATAAAGATTATAATATATTATAACGTTTTAATACCAGTATATTTGTTTCGTCTAGTAGCTGTAACGTAATTTCGTCGCTCACGTCAGAGAGCAGAGTGGCGCAGTGGAAGCGTGCTGGGCCCATAACCCAGAGGTCCGTGGATCGAAACCACGCTCTGCTAGTTATCTTTTTGCACAATATTATTTCTTTTTGTCTAGTGATTTTCCTTTAAGTTCAGTTTACTACCTCAATTTGGATTTTTTTCTTCATATTTTTGTTGGTTCCTCATTACTGGGAAGTGAGCCGGCAAGTTTTGTTTGAAAACAACCGGATAAACATAAACAGAAGACCGCGCGTTTACTTTATCATGGGATATTGATAATTTATAACACGTGCTATTCGATGGCAATGTTTTTTTAATAGTCTGCCGCCAGCAGTATACACTGGCCCTCTATTTGTTTTAAAAATAAAATACGTAATAATTCTGCGAATGGTTTTTGAACTGTGTGACTGTTTATGAGTCGATTATTTTTGGTACATGCATTCACTTGCATCGCAGCATTACAATTACGTGGAGTTACTTAAAAATCAATGTGTCAGCAGTAAGACTCAACTTCTGTCAACCCTTCAAGGGTAGACTTAGGCGTAGAATTATTAACACACTTTCAATACTTCTGTATTAATGCTAGATGGATGGATTCATAAAATCCCGATAAGAGAAGCTGATGTTATTTAATATAAATCAAAATCTGTTCAGCCGTTTAGGAGCTAGGAAGCAGTAGACAGACATACATATACACGGATATACAGATAGACACACAGATACACACATTAAACTTATAACTATATGGTTATTATCGGAGTTTTGGCGCTAAGTGAGAAAATCATTTCACCACATTGTATTAATTTCTTAAAGCCGTAACAGACGTTCGCACCACGTACCACGCACCGCTCCGTCTGACCAACAGGAGGGAAAGCCTGAACATTTTTCTCTTTCCCTCCTGTTGGTCAGACGGGGCGGTGCGTGGTACGTGGTACGAACGTCTGTTACGGCTTTTAAAATTGACAACAGAGAGAAATAGAGTTACCTGCTTTAGAATGTGTAATATAGGTATAATGTGAGTGAGTGAATTTGTAATATTTATTGATAAGTTTTATTATCAAAATAAAACTTATCAATAAATATTACAAATTAAGTTATCGAGAACATTTGATACATATTGGAGCACTCCAGTCTTCTCACGAGTCTACCATGTGCGTACGTAGCCTGCTGCCACTTGTAGAACATTCGATTACCGACCTTCGTTACCGACGGCTCTCCAATATCTTGCACATGCATCCCTCATGCCCTCCACTGCCTTAGGGCTCCGATTAACATAACAAGACCTCCATTACGCACCTACCGACTACTGCAATGTTACATTAGCTCAGTCTGATATTGAACTCTGTTGCTGGGTAGGAAGAAGTTTCGTGTCGCAAGCAGAAGTTGTTCACCGTTTTGTTACATAGAAAACTAGAATTTGACAGGCGAATGCTTCGTTTGTCAATCGCCATCGATTATTAACGGTTTAGTTGACGGCCGGGGGCTAATTTGGGGTGCCAGTTAGGTATTTTTCGTCGCTAACTAGATAACAAGTGGTTTAAAATTGGAATTTGCATTATAATGCGTGGGGTGATGAAGTTGTAGGGTGAAGCCTGCGTCGAGTTTGACGCGAGGTGTCTGTGCATAATGAGGATCTCGAGCGCGGCGTGTCAAAGGTTCTACGGACGTGTAGTGGTTCAGCTGGTCGTGCTGGGATAACCAACATTGTAGACATATATCTTAAAAACTGGATGCAGATAACTGCCGACCGAGCTCAGTGAGATTTGACAAATATCTTAAAAACTGGATGCAGAGAACTGCCGACCGAGCTTAGTGAGATGTGACAAATATCACTACATAGTTACACTACATCATTTCCGTGTAATATAAAGAAAAAAAGTGTGAAAACAACGTCAGTTTCCATAATAACATAGTTTTTTTTTTAAGTGGCAAATTTTGGGAGATGCCTAAATAAAGCAGTGCAAATGAAACGGGTTGATGATCATCAGTATATTTTAAAAGCTTTCGTTATTCCAATGAAGAAACAAAATAAATGATTATTTTTGGTTTCTTGTGCCAATCTAATATATTTTTTCTAATACTAGATAGGTACTTCAAAGTAGACAATATTTCAAAGCCCGCAGTCGGAAAACAATGTGTAAGTGGAAGTAGGACGAGGAGCCGCGTGCGCTGCGGTGACGCATTCCGCGTGCCATTCTGTCGCCACTGCACTGTACGGATGTTACGTCATTTGAAGAATAAGAACATTCAAACAAAGACAAATTTTACAGACAAAGAAGGTATTTTGTAAAGAGTCAAAGTTTATTTCTTAAACTGCCTGAGGTTTCTCCTAATGCCATTATATTGTGTTGATCACCTTAAACCTTATTTCCCTACAGGACAATTTACCCGGGTAGGATACCTAAAGGTCAATAAACAAACCTCAAGCATAAAATCCAATAAAAGCATATTATCTAATAATCATACTTTAAAGGCTTCGTCAAACAGCGCGTACGTAACGCCCATTAAGGCGTTATAGCAACGCGTACTTATAACCCCGCGCTAAACGCTGCTTTGTCTACTATTCAAGAGATATTTGTCAAACAGACCACACACTATTGGCGACGACGACACGATGCTTTGTCGTGACGTCATGACAACACAAGTAAACGTATTTGTGTACACTTGTATTTTCATTACTGAGAAATTAATGGAATGCGTCGCGTTCGAATGTGTAACGCGACGCGAAAACGCCTTGACGCCGCGGCAGGTACGCGTTCTGTTTGACTGAGCCTTAACCAACCTACCTAAGTCATTTTTGGCAGAATACGCAATCCATCTAAGTAAAAAAAAAGATATTAGAAAATAGTGACGAGCCTAATGTCACTTTTAAGTGTCATAGATAATATAAATCATCATTGCTTTTAAGCATTTACTCGTATCTATAATTTTAGATCTGTTTTTTTTTAGTTTTTTTTTCATATTTTTTTTCTAGTCAATTTTTTTTTTGTTAGGTACTGTAGGTAGCTAATGTATTTATTTTCCATCTTTTAAATTAACTATCTATCTACAGTAATTAGTTTAAAAAAAAACACTGTTAGTCATACCACTTTAAAAGCATTAAGTTATGGTAGTGATTAAGACGTAATTAGTGTTTCCATTTAGTTCATATCAATTGATAATTTATAAAAACCTACTAGCCTAATGACTTGATTCTGAAAAGCAGATCGTTCAGTATTTTAATAAAGCATGGCATCCATATCTCACTGCATTCCGCCCCCATAGCTTGCGTCGCGGAATGGCGCTCCATGGTGGACGTGACGACGCGGCGGCGGCGGCGGCGGCGGCGGCTGGAGACTATCGCTCCGGTTTGATGGATGTTGAATATAAATAATTTGTACCTACCCTCAAATAATCTTGGAAGTGTACGGATATAACTCAAAAACAAAGTAATTGTACTGAAATAACTATATTAACTAATTGAGTATGGTATTAATTTTATTTGAAGGTCGCAGATTTATAACTTTCCTATATATGTTGTAATTCTACTTTTACTTATTAAAACGGAAAATGTCACCTATCGATGCGTATGACCGAACGATAAATTATGAATATTAATGTGCGTAAATACGTGTATCGAATTCCATATTTATATTTAAAATTTGTTAGGAAGTTGATACGTATATTAGTAGTACTTTCAGTGCATAATCTCATTGGAAATTTGGCTATCTACGTATGACTTTACTGAATTATTATACTTAAACTGAGTATACCTACAGATGTAAGATTATTAACGGATTATTTACTGTGTTAAGATTGTGGATTTAAACCGTGATAGTCTAAGTATACCAATTTATATCGTAGTTTGTTTTAGAAAACCTCTTTAAACAATAACTAAAATTCTAAACGAAAACTACAACAATAACACAACATTTGTTTACCTACTTACGATATCTCCCTCTCTCTTGCACCTTCTTCTATCTCCCTCATACGTTGACAGATCGAAAAACCACGTGACACGTCACTCGTCACCGCTTATCGTTTTCCGTCATAACTCGAAACGAACCTCCTCGGTCACGCGCCTTTGTTACGTCATTTCAACATTAAAAAGTTATAAGTTTATTTAGAATGTTGTCGGCCGGCGCGAAAGCTGCGAGTTGGCTGAAAGACGTGGCCGCACTGGCTGAATGGCGCGTACTCTCACTCGTTCAACTAAATTTTCAATTCAAACAGGGTCTTTATAAGGGTAGTGACGCTGTACAAAATTTACATATCGACGTAATAAACCAACGTGGGTGTCTGATTTGAATTCCGAGAGCGTTTTAAATTGAGACTTTTCTATTTTAATTCTATTTTTAAATGTTCTAATTGGAATGATAACAGACTTACGATATTTTTAAAGAATACGAGAACCTAGGTCGGGTTCTAGTTCTTCCTCGTTCGCTCCTCGTTAGTTCCTACTGCACTTACTTAGGAGATTTGGAAAAAGGGCAAATAATTGCAAATAAGTAGTTATTTTAATGACTAATTATTAAAGTTAGCAAATTACGAAAAATGTAAAAATCAATACCCATAGTTACCGAAAAGTTTCACGACAATGTTTGACGACGTCATAAATACTATTCCTGATTATGTGCAACTAAAAAAACCTAAATAAATTTAACTTTTACTTTTACAGTTACTTTAACCTACTAAATAATCTAATAATCTACAAAAAAATATAGATAAAATATAATGGATATGAGAAAATAGAAAATGAATTAAACTTACACATAATTAAGAAAGTAGAGTGGTCAAAGTATAGTGAGTGTTATGGTCCATGACTACATGGTACATTAGACGCTAAACTAACCGTGGTTATGGTGTGTGAGGTTGATGCTGCACATAAATAGGGCACCTGAGGCCTCGTCAGCTTTCTTATCTGGCTCAAACTTTTTAATTTCTTCCAATAATTAGTCTGTGGAAAACTTCACAAAAAAAGTTATAATGACAATACTGTTTTTTTATATATATGAAATAAATACGGCTATTTAGTGTTGCGATCTGATTGCTAATTTGCGATTAACAGTTGTATTCTTATGTTAATTTTAAATAGCAGCAAAATTATAATAATGACCTGTTATTAGCATTAGCAATGATTACGATGTAGTAATACTTATTCATTATAAACTGTTTATTCATGCATTATGCTTGATTGATGTGATAAGTTTTTGCTGTGAAACTGATATCAAGATAAGTACTTATTGATAATTTAATTTAAATTGTAAATTTGGTTTATGTTTACTAATATTAATAAATTTACATTTTTTGTGAGAAAGTCACTTGCTTGTAAATTGCCTTTTTAAAAATTCAACCTGATTAAATACTTTTAGATCAATTTAAAATGTTGCTAAAATATAATAAAAGGTCAATAAATTTTCATGAATAGAAATGTAGTTAGACAATGCATTTTTTATCGATGTAAGCAATTAGTATAACTAAGTAAAAATCCGCCTATTCATCGAATGTTACCGTGACTTTGAAATTCGAATTCAAAATTTAAATTGAGACACGAATTACAAAAGACAAGCGGTGATCAAGGCCCACGTTCGCGGCCAATATCGATTTTTCCGCCCCCAACTTTGTTGACAAAGGCTGGTTCTTAAGCCAAATGAGATGCACCCCAAAGAATATTATGGGCAGACATCGCTCCACTATCGGTAGATATATTGTTGTGCGCGCAGATATCTGCACGGCCTCATATTGGCTCTTTATTGATCTTTTAACCGTGGCTCGGCGAGGGTTTATTAAACTGGTTGTTGCACATTGGTTAGTTGGAAGATTATGAAAAGAAGTAACATAAAAATATATATATATCTATGTGAAGTACGGACCCAATACAAGGTGAAACGGCACTGAAACGTGGTATTATGGGCTCATAAACAAGTTCAAAGTCGCACAACGAGTTATGGAAAGGGCTATGCTCGGAGTTTCTCCACGAGATCGAATCAGAAATGAGGAGATCCGTAGACGAACGAAGGTTACTGACTTAGCCCACCGGATTAGCAAGTTGAAGAGGCAGTGGCCAGGGCACAAAGCAGGCAGATCAGATGGCCGATGAGGCCGAAAGGTTCTCGAATGGAGACCACGTACCGGTAAGCGCAACGTAGGATACCCATCCACAGGATGGACAGACCAGTTAAAGGAGACCGCCGTGAAACTTTGGATGCTGGCCGCTTCCAACCGGTCCTTTCGGAGATCAATGGGGGAAGCCTATGTGCAGCAGTAGACGTCCTAAGGCTGAAATGATAATGATGATGATGACAAGGTGGAAAGATGTGTCATAAAAAGATGTAAGGCAGCCAGCAATCCGAAGACGATTGTAGATATGCGAAGGAACGAATATTATCCATTCAAAGCGATTTACTTTTTTTAGGCTAGTCATATTTATCATCTTCGACCACACTATATACCAACTGACCTGACCTGTAGTCGTGGTCAATCGTTAAGTCTATCAATTTTGAAAGCAAGGAACTCTGATTCATTTTGTTATAATTAAGTATATAGAGATATCCACTACCAGCGCATTATGGGCTAAAAAGTAAGAATAAAAAGTTCTTGTTTGTTACTATTATAGCGAAAACTTAATATATATGCCCCTTGAGATCAATTAACAAAACTCTGCCCACGCCCAAATCTCCCACTTCTTTATATGACGTGTCTACTTTTTATTTCCAATCGCAACATGGATGGTTGTACGACGTACTTGCAGTTATATAAACATTTTATTTATACATCGATCGCTTAATCGGCTCACAATGAAGCGCGTAGTTCCCACACCGAGTCTGCAAATAATGTTTATCTTTATTTATTTACGTGTCAGCGAATACATTCCCATAATGCATCCTTTGATCCGTCGCATGCAAAACATTCGGGAACATTCGGCATGTCCCTTCATGCAAATTCAACGAAAACAAGGGCGTGCGTAATGCTCTTAATGCCTAAAACGCCATTAATATTTGAAAAACAACTGTAGATGAAAAATATTTAAATCTGGCTGAGCCTTTCGAGTGATTGCTTGATCTGGGAAGTGTGTCTCGTTAACACGTGCTTCATAACAAACTATTCAGTAATAAAGTAGTTTTAGATAGCGCTTCATTTCCTTTACCTCTTCTGTGTGTCCTCTCCATACTAAGGCTGCATGGAAGAGATCGCTTATAGTGATAAGCACGCTATTTGTTCCAGTTTTAAATATTTTTTGTCTTATATATGTCATTTCTAGTGTGATCAATAAAATTATCTATCTATCACATTTTGTTGTGATCAAAATGACCACAACGTTATTGCACATAGAAAAGTTCACTTTTCAAACAGTATATTATCATTCAAACAATATATTATCATTCAAACAGTATATTATCATTCAAACAGTATATTATCATTCAAACAGTATATTATCATTCAAACAGTATATTATCATTCAAACAGTATATTATCATTCAAACAGTATATTATCATTCAAACAGTATATTATCATTCAAACAGTATATTATCATTCAAACAGTATATTATCATTCAAACAGTATATTATCATTCAAACAATATATTATCATTCAAACAGTATATTATCATTCAAACAGTATATTATCATTCAAACAGTATATTATCATTCAAACAGTATATTATCATTCAAACAGTATATTATCATTCAAACAATATATTATCATTCAAACAGTATATTATCATTCAAACAGTATATTATCATTCAAACAATATATTATCATTCAAACAGTATATTATCATTCAAACAGTATATTATCATTCAAACAGTATATTATCATTCAAACAGTATATTATCATTCAAATTTCACATGATCATGTTTTATGTAATTTTAAAGCAATTGAAGCTGTATTTAGAAAAAATACAAAATTTAAACTGAAATTTCGTTTTCATATATTTTTATATTAATTTTTTTTCTTAAGCATAATGAAGCCATTGGTATACAAAACATGGTTTCTGAGCTGTTTGGAGCCAGTGGATTTGTTAACCTTTTTATTTAATAAAATGTTATCAAATCTACTGCCCACGTGCTAAAGGAAAAAAATATTTTCAATTGTCAAAAATACCTATAAGATTTCCACACTGAGTTTAAATAACAGCTATAAAGCTTTTTTACAGTTTGACATGTCCTAAAACGACAACAAACCATGTCTGTATGGGTCCGTCACGCTGGTGTCCGCGGCCGATTAAAATCTATTAGTGCAGCGAAGGGGAGCGGAATTAACATTCACATCACGCGCGAGTTCTATACGCAAACGCGTAATCTTTTTATCGCGCGTCTGGCCGCCGACTCACCGTGCGCGGACAATGCATCGATATATTCGTTATCGATGTTCGGTTACGCACATCACTATAATTGTGTTCTATAAATTTTACAAAACAAGTCTTTAGATAAAAAAATAATAATTTGGTTTGGTTTATATATATCTACTGCAAAGGTTTCAGCGCTTTGAATTTTAAGGATGGAATCTACATTACAGTTATATTATTATTAACGGGATATTTACCATGATAAGTTTGTCAATGGATCTCCCAATACTGCATCGAAATATTGGGAGTTCCACCCACAACATTATGCCGGATATATACCGTTAATAATAATTACTTGTAGTGAACAGCCGTGATAGTTAAAAACCCGGAATCTTAATTGTTACAAAATTCATCACAATATTTATAACACAAACAGTGCCTTAATATCAAGATTAAGCACAGAAAAGTTTAAAAAAAATTTAGAACGGCTGTCAAGGCATTTTTGTAAGAAATTTTTTGTAGTCACTTTGTCACTTTGTACTCATATAAACCCATAGCAACTGTGTTAGCAACTGCAACGAGCAGTTCGACGCGTTGATATAAATAAGAATGTTTAATCACAATACCTGGCGACAGAATTTCCTTGTCATTTCCGTTCTATTTACTTCTCTTTTCTGTGGGTTTCAGCATCTCGGCTACGTTCCGTTGGTAGCCTTCAAATGACTAGACCTATGTCATACCGTCTCAACAAACACCTAGACACTTGAACTTGTAAATTGCCTCCCAACTAAAATTACATAAGTTTCACGACGGAGTAACTCCAATTACAATTTGGAACTAAAATTTAGATTATGTTTTGATCTATTCTGCTGGAAGCTTCAGATCAGTAGATGTATACCTACCTAGGTTCTGTTCATTGATAAATAATCGAAGTTTCTTTTCGCACTTTTAGCAATTTTAGCCATTCTAGTTTTAGTTTGTCCACCATGGTTTCCTTAAAATCTATACATATAATAAAAACGTAGAGATAAAAAAATATGTAATTGTGAGATAATAAAAAAACAAAAAAAATACTCACGGAGCGTTAAAATAAGCAGGTGAACTCGTTAAGACAGTTTTTATTTATATTACACGGGAATTACTCACGTAAGATTAGGCCGGTGAGTAATTCCCGTGTAATATAAATTAAATGTGTGAAGACCACGTCAGTTTCCATAATGAAATTGTTAAGTTTTTAGAATTTTTTTTTTTGTTTGTTTGTCCACGCACATCTATTAAACTAATGGATGGATTTAAATGCGGGTTTCACGAATATGCTTAGCTATGACCAGATTGAAGTATAGGCTGTGTTGTTTTGCGAAAGGGCCGGATTAAGGGAGAAAAAAACGGTTGAAAGTTTATATGAAAATCTACGCGTACGACGAAGCCGCGAGCAACTACACTAGTTATTATATAAAAACGGTCAAATGGTAAAATGGTTTCATATCTAAATTGAATATCGGATTCCTAGATAAACTAGGAAACAGTATAAATCGAAACACGATTATGGACATTTCGGTCAATAGAAAAAAAATATGAAACTAACACTATTTTGCGTTTTTCTCCCTGTTTTTTGGATTCATTGTTTACTAAATGATGTCTATGATATCTTGGTATAAATCTACACTAATATTATAAAGAGGAAAGATTTGTACCTATTTTTGTATGTTTGTATGTTTGTAATGAATAGGCTCCGAAACTACTGAACCGATTTGAAAAATTCTTTCACTGTTGGAAAGCTACACTATCCCCGGGTGACATAGGCTATATTATATTTTGTAGCGAGGCCGAAGGCCGAGCTTACACTCGTGCGAAGTCGGGGCGGACGGCTAGTATTTCATAATTATGGAGAAACCGTGATGGTACATTTTACAATACAGCTATACTTTTAATCGAAAAATATAAGAAAAACCTCAAAAATATTAATAGCGAAACGCACGACTGTGTGGAAGTGCCATTGTTTTACTCCACTACATGCCACCTTAATACAATATAGTCATCTATAGTAGGTAACAAGAGTTGCTTAAAAGTTGAAAAAAACTTTATACTAGCTCCGTCTTATGGCCTTACCTATCCAGTATTCTGTTTGCTTCCTTGCTAAAGTAAATTCAGTTCAGCTTTATAGTCAAATGTATACAAACAACAAACAAATAGACAAGGAATGTTACTTGCGCATAATAATAGTGTGAGGTTTACTTGTATTATCCTTCTCTTCTTAAAAAGTATCATTAAACAACAATAAAATAGACAAAAAAGTTCATTTATCACGTTTCTTTGTTTGTCTCTCATTCCATGGATATATTTGTAACCAAAATATATTTGAAAGTTAATATAATAAGTAATAGTATGATATATTTGTAAGTTTGTTGGGGAAGAAAGGTTCTTGAGTGGAGACCACGAACCGGAAGACGCAGCGTAGGTAGGCCTCCCACTAGATGGACTGACGACATTGTTAGAGTCGCGGCATCCAGTAGATGCAGAGGGTCGTTCAGTGTGGAGGTTAAAGGGAGGTTATGTTCAGCAATTGACGTCTTCTGGGTGATGATGATGATTTGTAACCATACCTATATTTAGTAAATTATGTTTTTACCTATCATCAGTTGCGAGATATTTTCTCTATTATTTCGTTCATTTGGTCAATACATACTGTCAGCACCGCACCCTCGAGGTGGCTTCATGTACAAACAGCGTGTTATGTTATAGACGGAAACGAAGTTAAAGACAGGCGGTTATACTTGGCAGAGTGTACGGAACCACTCTCACAGCTTACGACATATTAGTTGCTTAATCATCGTATCTCATATCAGCATCTATATATCTAGCGCTCCTCTAGTTTCGCAGTAGTTTTTCATATTTACGATATAAAGTGTATGTAAGTATGTCCTCATGGTGCACATTATTTTCCGAACGGTAAATATTCTGAAACCTTATCAAAATGGCGTATCTAGTTATATTTTCTTTTCCGATATGTCGTGACATATAAAAGCGTTAAAAGTTGTCGCGGCGGGTTCAAATAGAATAACTTAGAACCGAAAACTAGATTAGTTTCGCAGACTCGACACGTGTATATTGGTACCTGGTATATCGGTACTAGGTACATAGTTGGTAGTTTGGTACTCCCGTAGTTTGGTACAAAGTTGGTACTCGAACCAGTGGTTAGGTATTTATGTTTGTAATCGCAAGTACTCTAAGTTGAGTTGACAAGTTAGATACTTTGGTTTATTGATAGAGTAGGTATAGTTAGATAGATGACTTAAAGCTATCGTTATTAGATTGGCACACAATTTTAATTTAACAAATTAATACTCGACGACGACATTGTGAGAGTCGCGGGCATCCAGTGGATGCAGATGGCAGGCTGTCGTTCAGTGTGGAGGTTAAAGAGGGGGGTCTATGTTCAGCAGTGGACGTCTTCTGGCTGATGATGATGATAATGACTCCATTAAGGCGAAGGCCTATGTTCAGCAGTACACGTCTCCTGGCTGACGATAAAGATAATGACTCCATTGCATAATTATCGAGTGGAGGGCTTTGGCTTGAAATGTTTCTGCAGCATAATAATCTTATAACAGATAAGGTGGTTATTTCTTAAATTAATTTGTGATTGTATCACTCACAGACTATATAATAGATAACAAACACAACGTGCGGAACCGCCCCTGGTCTGTAAGGTCATCTGGCAGGGCGTGCCATACGAGCGCATCCGGAGGAAGCCGCGGCCGGCCCGGGCGGCCCTTCCTTCCTGCTGAAAATGTTCTGTGGACAGCGGTGATGAATGGGAATACGTTAGGTATACATACATACATACATACTTAGATTGCAGTAAGGACCATGTGGCTAGTATATATATATATATATATATATATATATTATAAGCAGATCATTAAAAAATATCTGTTAACAATTCCGTTTTATTTTTATCGTACAAAGCACTGCTGGTCGATATTTGACAAAGTTGTAGTTTTTCTTACATTTTTGTTTCATTACTGATCATAGTGATAATGGCAGGTGATAATACTCAGATGAAAAACGTATTTTTGGTTCTGAAAAACCGTAAACAACTTTACAATAGTAATTATATGTGCAAAGTGAATAAATTGAGGGGATCTAGAGGAAATTTGTAATTTATTCAACTATGGATGTACACCACAGATCTTTATCACGAAAGACCCTCGAATCTTTCGAACGTACACGTCTAGATGTGTGACCAGTAATAATAGTTTTTTTTTAAACCCCGATAAAAGAGCTAAGAACACCTTTGATCAAGTAGTTTAACTCTATTTGTACGCTAACTGCTTACGAAGAGTTTCGACATTATACTTTAACGCAAATTAACAGTTTGTATTGTGTCTAACGTGGTACTACCAAAACGATGGAAATTGAACTGAATTATATGACAGTTGCAGTGTGCTCGGTACATTGATTCAATTTAAGAAGGCCACATACACGCAAAGTACGTAAACTCGAGGTATCTATGCTGATAGAAGTCTGGGAAATACACCTAATACACCTAATTTTTAAGGTAACTAATTAAATCGAGTAGGTACGAAAACAAAACCTCAAAATCACGATATACGAGCGAGTATATTCATAAAATTTCGTAAAACTGGACATTGTATAACCTCATAATGCTAATTAATATTATTTATTATATGAGAAAACCACCTTTACGATTTTTTGTGTGTATGTTTGTTTCGGTCCATGAATTTTGACGATTTTGCAGCAGCGAGATGTAATTGTCAGATTACAGTAATACTGCAGCGGTCTGGTGCGTACCGCTTGCCTCTGGATCCGGCTTTACTTGTTACTATCATCATTTTATTCTTTTATTGCCATTTTAAATGATGATAATTATTTGTGACTTAACTAGGTGCTCGTTAATTAAGCTAAATATACGGACTGGTTCAGAAAATGTTATTATAATTAGTATCGTAATAAAACAATATAAAGTTGTAGAATTCTCAAAATGAAGTGGCTTCGTTGTTGAAAATATATCGTACTGTTGAAATAAAATGGGTATAAATAAACTTTATCTATACCTAGTTACTTCATCCGCCGGGATTTTGCCACTGCGCGGTCTTTCTCGAACCCAGCGGCCTGGTACGTAGCGATGGGAATAGACCGGACGGTATCACATTGATTCATTGGAAGATTGAGTGGCTATTAGTATGGGACGCTAACTTACGTTGATACTCTTGCGCCGTCTCATCTTCCCAGTACGCAAAACAAGGCCGGTGCTAGCTGATGATGAGACCTAACTTTACCGCCGGTATTATGCTTGGGGCCGATATGTGAATTATTCACCCAATAGGTGCTGTCTTCTAGTGATTTTTAAAACGTTTGTAACGAATCAACTTTTTTCTTTTCATCTTTTTTTTTCTATGTAAAAATCCTTGTTTCCCACGGTAAGTAGACCGCTGGTGTGGCCGTCAGATTACCGATGTCAACAAGTGTGCCAATAAGGCGCTTATCAATCTCCACTGACCCCACCCTCACTATTTAAGGACAAGTTTGACCGGTGACACACCCTTAAGGAACTAGTGGACTTTAGGGTAGAGTTGAGAAGCGATGAGCCAATGAAACTTTGAAGAATGATGTCATAGTGTGTACTCAAATATGTAACACTAGCTGCGCCCCGCGGTTTCACCCGCCAAGCAGTAGTGTGCAAACACTACTGTGTTCCGGATTGAAGGACAATGTTTCCAGTGAAATTACAGGACACACAGAGGTTTGACATCTTATATCTCGGGGTGACGAGCGCAGTGCATTGCCATCCAGGGTTTTGAACTGTTGAAGTTCAAAATTCTGAGTGGCGTTGAGCTGTTATGGGCTACCGTGAAGTGCCATCAGACGAGCGACTTGGCTCGTCTCGTCACCCAGTATCATAAAAAAAAAACTACTTGTTATAATAATTTATATTTTGGCTAGGTTCTGTATTCTCATCTAATCGCCTCCGATAGCGCAGCAATTGACCATTGCGCCTTCGCCCCCTGACTCCGGAGTCCTCAAATACTCGTAAAGGATAAAAATGTCCGCCGAGGGTGATGCTGCGATAGGAAGAGCCAGTGTTAGCCACACTACTTAACAAAGATATGCTGAGCCTGGGAGTTGGAGAGACAAGAAGAAAAGAAAAACGAAAATGAAGTGTATTCTTTTGAAAATTATACAATTGTGAATATTTTAGACACATGTTTAAATTATTACAATTTGACTGATAATTAAATTAAAATGATGAAATGAATGATGATGAATTACCAATATAAAAACAAATTTAAAAATTTGTAATCGCTTGCACTAAATTATTGATATTGGCATATCACGCTGGTTCAAAAGATACTGAGCCAAAAGTAATAGGTTTTTTGTGGGATCACCTCGAAAGCTAACTCTATAATGACTATATGGAAGTTTAACTGTATTAAACTCTTTGCAACTTTTAGTCATTACTGTCATAGGAAATAAATGCTTAGATAGAATTTAGCCTCAGCCAAACGATAAACTAACAACCTACCCTTAAAAGTGATTCCAAGACTTTACTGAGCTGTACTAAGCTAAGATAGTACAAGAGTGGCGATCAGGGCATAGTGAAGGAATAAAACGGCTCTTAGGTCGGGGGTGAGATGTGTCAACAGATAGAGCACCTTTAGTAAAGCAGAGCAATCAACAGAGGAACTGCTCCGACAGCTATCATCGGTATAACAGTGACTGAGCTGCATACTTAGACAGCAATGTGTGCAGTGGTGTAATACAGATTCATTTATCTATAGATATATATTTTTATGCGGACGTGTGTTTGTTTCTTGGTTTATTCGTCCTTCATCGAGCAACGGATTCACAGAACTCACTACTAGCTGAACCCCATAGTGGAACTACCTACCGTAGTTTTATTGTTATAATTCACAGAGCACGCGACGCGAGACGCGTTGATTTAAGACACCTTATCTATCAATATTAAATGAACCTATGATAGAATGTATAAAAAGAGACATACTTAAACTACATTTACAAATGCGCTCTGTAGAGCTTTTTCTCTGTAATTTTTGCACTCTTACACGTGGTATAGTGCAGATAAAACTACTTGCATCGTAGAACAGTGTAAAGACAGTAATGTTTGCTGACTGGGCGATCTGAGGGGTGAATGATGCAGTCCACTCGGAGTGATAGCTGGCATTCGATTGATCCTTGTTTTATGAACTGGGGTACGTAAGAAAAGATCTACTGAGGTTACAGAGAAACATATAAAAACTGCGTCATATAGTACTTATAGACTATTGTGTAATACTTTTGAAAATATGTATATTAAGTAATTAAGTGTTACTTTAGCTCGTATTTTCAATTCGCTAAAGGACAGAGATTCGCGTGTTTCCATGGAATAGAAAAAAATCCGTCTGTTTTTTTGCCATTATTTTAAAATTAAATCAATTGCTGATAAACAGTTTATTTTGTAGGCGTTTTTTTTTTTTTTTTGTTTTCTTTCTCTTTTTGCCTCACTTGCAATATGTGGAATGATCTCCCATCCTGCGGCATTTCCGAGTACCTAACTATAATATGGGGTACTTGAAAAGGGTTGTTAATACAGTATTTAACGGTCGGCAACGTATCTGTGATGGCCCTGGTGTTACAGGTATCCATAGGGTTCGATGATCGCTTACTACCAGGCGGTCCGTTGCTTGTTTGCCACCTGCGTCATTTAAAAATAAGACCAATTTTACGTGACAAAAGCAAGCTATTCATCTGCATTATTCATATTGACATCTAATTAGATTTAACCAAAAAAAAGCATTAACGTTGTTTTCAAAAATGAATCCCAAAAATATATTTTCTCGATCAAAAACAACATTTTATATCACTAGATCCAACATTCCAAACATGGGTACTCTCTAATCGATGACATCGTTGTACAACGACACATAATTACCGCGTGTAAAGTGCACGTTCACGCTCCGCCGTGCTCAAATTGTACACGTAATTACGTTGCACGGTGATAAAAAAATTAATTTAGTAATAGAGGAAGTCGTTGATGGGCCGATTGTCAATTTTTTGACCCACCACCCGTTAAATAGGGGGCAATTCGGACTCGTATTAAACTTAAATTTAAATTAACTTGATTGTTAAGTTCTATTGGGGACAAAGGACGATGAAATTGGTCGCGTATTGAGTTTGGTATAGTTAGTTTTGGTCATGATGGAAATAAAAAAAAAATATACTACCTGCTCAGGCATAGACATTTCAAAGCCTGAGCAGGTAGTATAAATATTTTTTTATTTTGTTATCGTTTTTTTTTTTTTTTGTTGTCTTAATGGAACTTATTGCCTATTTACTGATTTTGTGAAGATCTGAAACATAAAATTCGATCCTGTGTTTAACCCCCGATGCATATTGAGGGTGTTATAAGATTATCATAATATGTATATGTATCATGTATTCGTTTTTTAAAAACTTTCAATTTATACTAGTTGTAAATTATTGCGTCAAAACTTCGCCAAAAATGCAAACGTTATAAAAGGTATTTACGAGTAAAACTAAATTTTCTGCATTTTGAAGTTAATTTTACGAGCATTCCATTCATTGTAATGACGCACACAACACGCGATGATCCCGACAATGATATCTCTAAATCAACAGCTTATTTCCACAAGCAGTACACGCCAAATAAAACAGCACAGCCTTCACACATCCACTGCCGGCACAACAAAGCGCACAATCAGTACAGAGGTGCCGATAACGTATAAAACTCCACACAAAACACCTACGTTTTGTTTCCCTTTCAACGCGGCGAGTTTTGTCATTATTCGAGGCACGTGGTCGCGAATACATAATGTTTTATTATTAGAGGTTATGGCTTCACGCCTTAAGCGGCCGACTGAGACTGATAATACTTTCATTCGTTCTGAGAAGCAGTTATCTCGAGAGTGCAATTTTGTCGGCCTCGGCTGTACGATAAGATAATAATTGCAATGCTAGAACGAAAAAGTATCTACTATTACATAAGTAGGTTTACAATTTATTATGACGTGTATGTGAGTACCGTATTTACCTGCCCCTCCCTAAGGTGTAGAATATTGTAACTTGGCCTCTCTTTTGTACACCTACGAATTTGTATAAGTACTTATTATTAATATCCGCTCAAAATTCTGATGACTACATTCTTTCTATACTCAACATAAGGTCTTCAGGTGGCTTTAAAGAATCTATGAAAGTATGTATAGAAAACGAAACGTACTTGAATAAAAACCATTTTTTTTTAAATAGGCTTGCGCGTGTCCGCCAACTCGCCTGATGTTAAGCGATGACGCGGCCTACAATGGATCACGCTAGAGAGATACTTATTAGAGTTAACAATGTAGTCGTACAGTTAAAACCAAACTAACAATACGGATACATAAAACACACATGTTTTTTTTTCACGCCATAGGTGGCAAACAAGCAGACAGGCCGCCTGATGGTAAGCGGTCACCGTTGCCTATACCTGCAACACCAGGGGCATCACAAATACGTTGCCGATCTTTAATGTCTCTATTAACAGCCCTTTTGAAGAATTCCATATTATAGCTACTCGTAAATGCCGATCATTCCCCAAATTGCAGGTGTGAGGCAAAAAAGAAGGCGTAAAACGCACAGTATGCAATCACGCAATAATTCAACTTTCAAAAATCTTTCCAACTATATCACCAAATTCACCATACGCCACCTAATCATTCCCCATCAGAGCTCAATCCTGCGCCCTGACACAATGACAATGGAAAGAATTAAAGTTTAAAATGGTGAATTAAAGTTAAAATGGTGAATGTTCACCATTACGCGCGGTTTTCGATGGCAGATTAGTTCGCATCAATCATTTTGTTGGGCGCAAGCGGAGCGCGGCGCAAATCATAGTCCTGGCGTGTCAGACTGACACCGGCATCCCGGGACCATGTAGATGCAGTACAAGTGCAGAAGAGACATTTTAAATTAGTTAAATTTAAATTACCTAATGCAGTTTCATACAATGAAATTACAGGGTAGCAAGAGATGCAAGATGTGATAATTATGTCAGGGTAACGATCGCAGGGTTTTGAATTAAATTTGTTGTCGTTATAAATTCTGGGTAGTACGGAATTGTTACGGGCAACCGTGACACTTACTATCAAGTGAGTGAGATGCTTGTCCGTCAGTCAGTTCCAAAAAAACATGTTTATTTTTTTGCTGACTGTGATGATTAGAGCAAGTTGTTTGTCCGATGGTAAGCGTGACGTCTGCCTTAATTCACTACAACCCAATTGTATTCTAAAGTCTACGCTTCAGCAAACTGTGCTTTTCCTGTAATCTCTCTGGCATTCCAGTATTCACTTTCTATAATCACAACTTCTAGTAAGAATCGGTAGCAGAAAGCATATCATAATTGTTCAATTATCTACATAAATAAAGAAATGCCTGTTGCTAATTGGTAAATGTTCCGTTTTGAGTTGGTTTGATTATTGTGTGAAAGGCCAATTATTAATATTAGATCACATTATTGGATTGGCCAACTTCTTTTAGATCATTGACATAAAGACCTAAATATATATTAATATCGAGAGACGATCCTGTCTAATAGCGTGATTTTATCCGGTGCGTATATTATCCGATGACATCATTGAACTGATACTTTCTGCGTCTAGCTTGTCATGTACTCAGGTAGGTAAGAAACATAAAAGTGTCAATTCTAATGTCACGTCTGTTCATTTTCGTGATGTTTGGTGCGGCTGCGCCCGCGCAAGTCAGCGCCGCGTTGTGGGAGACGCCTCGACAATGCAACGGAAGTGTCGACCGAATCGAATGAAACATGCACGCATGGACATTTCGACAAATTTCATATTATTTATAACGTCCATTGTTTTCGAGGCGATGACTTGAGTTTTTGTGTGTTGTTTGTTGCTCTAGGATTAATTTTGATTTTTGTATGAATGTGATTTGATACAGGATTTTTAATAAGTTCTAAAATAGAATACGATAGACTAGATCGAAGAACCGATAACTGATAGGGAAGGAAGATTCTTGAGTGGAGACTGGAAACGGGAGACGCAGTGTAGGTAGGCTTCCCACTAGATGGACCGATGACATCGTTAGAGTCTTGGGCATCCAACATCTGCATGGTGGGATGTCGTTCAGTCTGGAGTTTAAGGGGGAGACGTATATTCATCCGTGGACATCTTCTGGCTGATGATTGTGATAGCTACCTGAGGATGACTTGATATTTGTGACTTTAGTGTATGCTGATAGTTGTTTGGTAAATTCGGTTTAGGGTGGAGAAACATTATATGAAATTTTGCTTATGCACTTTAGGATTGTTGCCTATTGGCTATTATCAACTATGTAGCTGCGTCACGTGTTTTTTTTTTAAAGGTATAAAAAATAGCCTATAAGTGTTTAAAGGTTTAGGTTGAATAGAATATTAAAGTCCGCATTTAACTTTTGATCATATATTTGTTGACTCCTTTACATTGCAAGTGGGTAGCAGTAGGGACGACTGAGCGCTGCGCCTGCGCCTTGTGCTCTCTTTAATATACTTTGTCAGCACTATGTGGCGCGCACCGCTACAAGTCTCTCTAAGACCCTGGGATTACATAATATCATAATCATCATCAGCCGTAAGACGTCCACTGCTAAACATAGGCCTCCCCCTTTAACCTCCACACTCAACGACAACCTGCCATCTGCAAACACTGGATGCCCGCGACTTTCACGATGTCGTCGGTCCATCTAGTGGGAGGCCTACCTACACTGCGTCTTCCGGTTCGTGCATAACATATATCCAAGAAAGTCACGTAGATCTGGTGTTCTCCATGAAAGAAGGACAAACAGACAAATCAACAAACACACTTTCTCATATAAAATATTAAAATATTTTAAAATATTAAAATATGTATTTAAATATACAAAATGCATTCTACCTGTCATGATATTAAAGTGGAAGGATCTACTTTATTTTTTTTTAATCTCTCCTTTTATGACTATTTTAGCGTCACACGTCATGTGCATTTGCACGTGTTAAGAATTAAAATATTTACAAGATTCATTATATATCATCAAACAAGTCATAGTCACAGCCATGGTAAAGCAAAGAAGGTCACCAAGACAAAGTCATGCCCTGGTCAGTGGTGGAGGCTTGTATAGAGTTTTGCAAACATCTTGAAAATACATGTTTCACCTCGTTACATCACTTTCATATAGTCGAAAACATTTTTAAGCATCCATTAAATAATAATTATTGCACCATTATTGCACATTAACATTTGAAAAAAAAAAAACTAAAGTTATTTATTTTATTATAATAATGATACAATGATGATGTTTTTTTCACGTAGGCGCCAAAACTTGATTCTTGATTTAAAGATGAGTTTCCAAAAAGTAACGCCTGTTATTCATTTATCTATTTGGTATTACTTTAAAATGGACTACAATTTTTGTGACAATTGCTTATTTTTTCATGAGTGCAATCCTTGAACTATGGGTTAATGTTCGAACCATCAATTCAAAACTATACCAAAACCAATAACCTTTTTATAGTCTCGCAACTTCGATTTGATTATACAATATGAGCAGCAGAGCACGCGTGCGTACGGAGTACAGCCCTACCAGCCCGCTACATGTTCTGGAGGCAATTTCAGCAAACTGAATCACCGGCAATAGAAGCTTTCTGGGAAGACAGCGGGCGCGCCTTATCGCGGCTGTAAATCAATATATGATTACAAATTTAATGCTACTGTTGGACTATAAATCAGAGATTTTAAATTACGAGGTACAGCGACGGATCGCGACGCGTGAGGCCCCCTAGTGTTGCGCCCCGGTCTGTCGACACTCGATAAATTCAAGCTTCGCGAGAGTGTCAGCCGCGTGTTTGTTGCTTTCTACATTACACAGCGGTGGTGACTAGTCCGCACTATTCATACATTAACGATGATTTTTTGCTAAACGATTTCTACTACGGCGACTATTATTTTGTTAAATGATAATTACATAATATTTGTTGTTATGCGGGAAAAACTGGCGGTACTTTTAAAGTACACAGATTATGAAGTTGTCGAACAAAAATAAATTATATCGTTATGGCAGTATTCTATTATAGAGTTTGAACATGGTAGAAGTAGAAAATATAGTAGTAGTATAGTAAAAAATTTTTCAACCATACCACCAAATTTTTATTCCGTTATCCTGAGTACGTCTCTTTGACTTCCTAAGTTCTATCCCTTGATCCTGTTCTCATAGATTTTGTCTGTAGTAAAACCAAAAGTGGTTTATAATACAAAAATAATCGAGTATGCGGCGATTGCAATTGTGAGTGCAATTGTAGGCGACTTGCACCACAGCGTGATTCTATAAATAAGCTGGATGTTATAATTGTTAAATGCAGATAAATCATTTTGTATATTGTTGGCGGGATAGTCCGAACATGCGAGATGCAGACATGTTGGTTTTGTTTCAGAAATATTATGGAATTAATATGAACACAGTAAAGATAAATTAAAAGATGGAATCTTGCTTTTGCAATATTTTGAAATAAAATATATTTAGCCACGATCAAGACCGTAGTATTGTTTCAGATAAGTATGTTATCGACATCGATGCTGTCAATCATCTTCTACAACACTCGATAGTATTCCTGTCAGCACTATTCCCGCGTGGCGTGCCGTGATAGACTGTGTACAATACACGTTACTGTTCGCAGTTTTGGTATCGATGGTGTTTTCATGGCGGTGTGGCGATTCCATCCGTTTTATATTTATATTCTGTGGCAACAAGCTCGCGTGACAGACAACGCCTTTTTATGTGATAGTTCGCTTTGAGAGGTGTCATGAATCCACAGTTGGCGAAATATTCGCGTTTGTTTATGATTTTTTTATTGACGCCATAAGCCACATCCGCTCCATAGAGTACAATCTCAGTGAAATGATGGTATAAAATATTCATGGGCTATTTTCGGATTTAGCAACATATTAGTTCAAAAAGTTCGATTAGTAGATACTACTAATACTAGTAGTAGGTGGGTACTGTATTAGGCCTTCGTTTATTCTAGTTATTACATACATCATTTATAATTACATCACTAATTTAGTACGGCTGCTAAATTAAAACAATTTAAAACTAATTTTGACATAGCAAGCTATAATAGGGCACATGCTATAAAGCAGTAAGGGTCTCTATCGTTGAAAACAATAAAAAAAAAACTGCAATATGTATATGAATAAAAGGTAAAGTAAACTAAAATAATTCTGGCAGCGTTGTCAAATTGAATGGCAAAGCAATTATTTTTTGGCCAAAGTAGGCGCCTGGTCTGGCGCTAGATTATTAATAAGATTAGTTCCATTTTAATAATAAATAGTAGTAATAGTTGATGAGATAGATGGTCAGATTGGTCAAAAAAGAGGTTTACGTTTCCGAAATATTCCGGTAGGGCATAAAGGTATTTTTACTAAGAAGATAAGGGCAATCATAATGTAGCCATTCCTTGAAACTAAGGTTACTTAACAGTGGACAAATAAAATACATTATTATTTTATCCATGACATGCACTTGTCTTTCTCAACAGCCAGTCGTCAACAGATTAACTTATCCTTATCATTTACAATTTACACCTTATTTAATGATTGATAATTTATCCAATCTCATATCTAAAACGCACCAGCCCACTTATGTCGCAAACATTTCGATGTTTTCTGATGGAAAATTGCAGATTTCGTTTAACTAAGGAGCGCCAAACTCTCTCAGATTTAACTGCCAAATTAATTTACGGAATGACAGAAGATTAATTTTATCTTTCAAAATGTATTGACTGGACATATCCAGGTAAAAGAGTAGCCTTGTGAAATAATTGCTATGAAGAAATTAGTGACGCATTGACAGTAAATTATGCGTTAAATTTTTGATTGTTGAAAAAAAAAAGCAGAAAGTTAGGTACGATAAGAAAATTTGATTTTCTTTTTGGATGTGTTAAATACTTAAACTTATTGAAAAATACATTTATAATTTTAATTATTAACATCAACATACCTATATACAAGTCGATGACATTATGGTACTAAGACGTGGTTCTCAACTGCTGGCTTTTTGGAAAAACTTAGAGTTGCTCACTTGCTCAGCGGGAAATGGAGAGAGCTATGCTCGGAGTTTCAATGCGCGATAAAATCAAGAACGAGAATATTTACCGAAGAAACGACTTAGCTACTTAGATTTGCAAGTTGAAGTGGCAATGGACAGACCACATTGTTTGAAGAACGGATTACTAATGGGTAATAAAGGAAGGCCTCACACTAGATGGGCCGACGACATCGCGAGATTCTCGGGCATTCAGTGTATGCAGATGGCAGGCTGTCGTTGAGTGGGCAGTTCTAAGGGTAATGCTTACGAGTGTGTTCAATGTTCGGTAAATTGTGGCTGATGACGATGATGATGATAAAATATACAAATAACTACAACTACGTACTCGTAACATGCTTCAACAAAACAAAGTTTTAAGTTTGAGTAGTTTTAAAATTAAAATATAGTATTCATAAATAATGACAATGAATTTGCCTGCACTTCTTGATAAAATGCTACATTCACTAAATGCATGTTTCGTCGATAGCAAAAACGCCAAAATCTGATTGCTCAAACCTAAGTGGGAGCAATTGACCGCTGTAAATCACGTTGTTCTTGCTCCGGGCCACGACGACCTGCGATACGAAGCATATCGCCATATGGATACAGAATCAATCACTCCTTACCGAAAATCATTGACATTTCCTCCTACCAAGGAAACCAGTGACAGCGCCGAAACCGATATGTTTATCGAACATTGACTTGACAATGAGTTATATCACATAATCGGTAGAAATTTAAAGGTTACGCTCAAATTATCCCGTGATTTATCATAACCAATTTTGCCGTCATGTGAATTTGGCTGGAGAGTTTCAACGCAAGTCCGAACGTTAATTCAACCTCGATTGTTGGTAAAGCAAGTTTGTTGGTCCGAAATTTCGTTAATCGCTTTAATTTCGGTTTCTTAAAGTCTCGCGAGTGACGTGAGTTGTGTTATCGATAAATCAAGAAACTCTCTTTTCGCAAGATTGTTTACCGTCATTCTCGTAAGACTGCAGCTGCAACCTTATTTTTTTAGATATATTAACTTTTTGATTTGATTTTGTGTCGACTAAACGGAACACAGCGAGGGTTGTCAATAGAACAATAAGACAAAGCGAGAAACACGACCCTTAGTGGGGCTCCGTACCAGCCACTAATGACTTGGCGAAACCGCGGAGCTCCTTCCAAAATTAAACAACGTAAAAAAGCGAGCAAACGATCGATCACCACCGGCCTTCAAACAAAACAGAAAAACTCCACGTGAAAGGATGCATGGAACAAATTAAAAGCTCAGCGTGAAGCTCCGGCGCGGGCGCACTCCGAGAGGGCAAATATTAAAGCTGTCAGTTTTGTGTAATTTGAAAGCTCGTTTTCGAGTTATAACTTATGTTATTGAATGTTTTCGGGGCACAAGTCGCTCGGACGCATGTGAACCCGCCCTAATGAGCTCCGAGTAAACACGAGAAAGTTTTCTTTAAACTAGAATTTAGAAAATTGAAATGATATCCATACAATCAGCGCCGTTTACGACTCTCGATTGGCCATAAATAAGTAATGGTAGCTCTGATATTGCGTCGATACCCAATCCGTACTCGTCCGGTGTGCTGGTCGACTGGTTGGGGATAGTGTAACGTAACGCTATAAAAATGCCTTCGGAACGAGCTGCCACGTTCTAAAATAGCAGCCGTCAGATAACACCGCTGTAATCGCCAGTAAACTATGGAAGTTATCGATGGAGCGTTGAAGACTCCATTACTAGAAGCGGCGCTAATAGTCGCGGCCGCTCATTTCGCCAAATTGACTGCAATTATAGGACGAGTCAATTCCCGGCACGATAGGGCGATAGCCGTCAGGTGATGCACTCCACTCGGCCACTTTTTCAATACAAAGGCAATAAAATAGCGCCTCGTCACGCACTGAATGGCCCAAGTGGGCGCTCTCGACGCGTCGGCCAAAGAAACAAACAAAAGTGATAAAAACGCACCATCACGCACCCACAAAATTATTTTCGCCTCGTAACACGTGTCAAGTTTCAATTTTACTAACGTCGGAATTAACAGTGGGCGTAAACAGATTATTGATATTGTACACGATAAAAAAGTAATCGATGATCGCACGGAGCGAGCGCTGTTCTATTGTGATGAAAAAAGTTCTATTGTTAAGTGTTTAGGCTTTTTTCTTGTCGAAATTAAACGAACGCACGAGTTTTGACAAAAAGCATGGTTCATCAATCAGAAATGGTCTTATTGGTTCACAATGGCCGCGGCTCGCAATCGCCGCGAGGAATCTGCCTCTTCTGAGAATATGCTATTTTTCAAGGTTTTAATGAGGCCGATTTAGTGATTTTTGGATTACATTGTACCTACGATGCTGAGATGTTATCGTTGTCAAAAAATTGATTCTATTGAAAAACTTTTTTGAACATCAACGATCATTGAAAGATAACTTGAAGAAACTAAGAAACATTTTTAAGTTTGCGATAAAATTCGTAAATTAGTTTTTTTGTTTCAGAACTTTTTCAGGACAAGTAAGAAATCGGCTTACTACCCATACATTGGGAAATTTCCTTGGATATGTACCAAACGCTTCGATTCTAATCCGTACTGCCAAGAATTGGGACAACCAGCCGGCTTCCTTGTTACCTGAGAGATATAATCTGGGCCTTTTCAAGACCAGAGTGAATAGGTATTTTCATTTTCGACCACATTGCCGCTTACCAACTTTTTTTTTCAGTCTAAATTAGCATCATTGCTTATATTTATATAGAGTTACACATAAATAATTGATTCCTTATTGTACTTGATACGACTTTATAATGCAGAAATGCACTTCGACGGATCGGAAATAGATTCATCAAAGAAATAGTTTTAAAGATACACTTCCGCAAAGTAACGCCTGATTTAATCAACAAATGCGTAATTCAAAATTCACAAATCGAAAATCTATGTTGAATCTCTGGATTAAATACCTAATTTAAGTAAATGAAGCTGCAACATTTTTCACCACAATGTAACCCTCTAATAGAGCACTAATCATAGGTTTGACACCCTTCCACCTTAATTCACTACGTTTTCCTCTGTCGTAACGCCAACTACTCTAAAAAACTCTTTCCATTTCTTCTTTCAAAGCACATCTGTAAAAATGTTATATACAAAAGAAGCGGTGGATGTTGCCTAAAAGTTGTTAGTCGTATACTTAGAGCTATGCTTCAGGGGTTGAAGGCAAGGTTAAAACAGGATTGTGGGGAAGAAAGGTGGTAATTAGAGCAAATGTGGCGCATTTGTGTTGACAATGGTACCGCTTTTGTTGTTCTTTGGGACTTTGTTGGGATGGACTTGCGAACTTGGCTTACATTTGTGGAAATAATCTCTTTTGAAAAGGTCTGAGAGAATATCTTAGATTTTAGTGACAAAACTATAAACAAGACACTGGAGTGGCGACTATTCAATGTATAGATGCAAGAAAGTTCAACGCACGAATACAACCTACAACGTCAGAGTCAGCGATTTTATTACAACTGGTTGCACTACTGTAGTAAGTATGTAAATAATCTTGAAAGTAAGTTATATATAATTACAAGTATTTATTTAACTTGCTTTGTTTGTATGTTAGTTTGTTTGTTAAGTCAAATCTTGCAAGTTTAATTAGAAGCAGTTCCTCTTATCCTACGGAGTTTAATTTTACATGTTGGTTCAGTTTTAATGACAATGCATTTTTATGGTAAGCATGACCTGAATCAACATCCAGTATTAGCTCTAGATAAAGGAACTCTTCAACGGTCAAATAGCACAGACACGAAATTTTGTGTACATGTTTTATTATGATAGCTAGTTTTAAGTTTTACCATGACATGGTTGCTGCAGTAAGGGTTGTGTTCTGACTGGAACTCCTCAATGGTTTGCAGTACAGGCATTAAATGTTGTATACGTATTGAATTATGTTAACCCATTGTAAGTGTCACCATCACATCGCTACAATATTTTTATTTTTTTACTTTTATTTAATTTTCTTCTAATTTATCGTTTCGATTTGAAGCTTGGCGAGTTTGTATATTTTAGCCGGATAACAATAAAATGGCATTCTTTAGTCTTCCCGTGAACGTGGTGCATGTAACTGCGTCACAAGCGTAGCTTACCATCAGACGAACAATTTGCTCGTCATTTAATTTTACAAGAAGAACGATATACTTTGATATTTATACTTTTACCTGTGTTCATAAAGCTTATTAGTCGCCGTTTCCACGTATCAATTAGTAACAATTAAATATCACCCACATAGGGACAGGGTCGCATGTCACGGTACAGGATGTTCGCCCACACGAGCGGAGACAAAGCCGCTGTATTTGCATATAGCGGGGGGTGTGGCCGATGCGCCGGCGCAGGATGAGGGATATGCGCTGAGGGAGTGGAGATGTCGCTGGGGTACGGATTATGCGAGATGATTAAATACGCTTTGTACAATCTCAGACTATCCTTCATTATCATCAGTCTATTTTGATGTTTGTTCACCGCTGGACTTCACCAACCGTCTCCATCATTTTTATAGTTTTTCGAAGAAAGCTTACCATTTGAAAACAATGATTTCTAACTTTGCATAATATAAAGCTTCTCTTTAATACTGACTTGTCAACTTGCATTTTCTCTACATTTATTAGAACTAAGTATATCTGAAATGCTCCGATGAATGAGTCTACAAACGTCCATTCAATTTTGATCCAGTATCATAATCATGAATGGTTAACTTCATGAATGGAACATGTGAAAGGATTGACGCACTCAACATGCATCAAATCATTGAGACAGTTCCTCTTATACATAATGCATATGCTATTTTGAACTTTACGGCTGTAGAAATAGATGCTTTTGACGCCTTTGCAGATTTATTCGAATACAATATGATAATGTTATTATTACAAATGAAAATAGATCTTATTTCAAAAGTGACAAGATTCACCATAATATTAGTGATTCTAATAAAGCAAGTCACCTGAATGGGTACTCGATGGTTAAGATGGTGTTAGATAGTACAAGCACAATAATGACGTTGCTTGAACAGATTTTAGATGTATCGATTGTGGGATTTCAATAGGAAAATATTGATCAAAATACTGATACACTTTTGTGATCACAACATAGAATAGAGCATTGTATTAAAGTTTAAAGTTTCAAAAGTCTAAAAATACAGTTTTATTTTGTCTTAAGTTTTTTTAACTACCGGACGTCGCGTCGTCTTTAGCATATTTTCATGTTTTCACATTAGGTTTTATAGCTAGTAGTTTGAAAAAGTTTTTTTTTTGTAAGTTTAGCTGCTAGCTTGCCTTTATATTATGTAGTAGTTTATACAGTTATTTGCATCACAAAATAGGCAAACAAATGCACTTAATTCCGTGTTTAAGATGTGCTGCTGACAGAAACCTTTAATTTTATCATTTCGTTCACGAAGTAGTCAAGCGTTCTGCTAGAGTTTCAACTTCACTATATACTACGTCTATCTGATACTTTAGTCATCTTATTGCACTAAAGTTAGTAATAGGCAACGTCAAAAGCTAGCCTAATAGTAACGTGGTAACTATTAATCAGTCAGTTCCTTGTCGCGTGCAGTACTCACTATGCAGTACTTATTTCTTGATGGAGCCCAATTTGTTTGTCCACACAATTCATTCATATCGGGCATATTGAAAGGGTGTTTATTACTTAAATTAAAGGGCCATTACGATCGCTCGTGCCCTCAGCCAGCGACGCTCGCCCGGGACAATGCGTCGTCTTGTGAGGCCTTGTGAGGTTTTGTGAGGCCTTTTTTTGCCTCAGCGTTTTGTTTCTCGGGACAAGCACGAATCAACGCCCCGGCGAGGACGTGACACACTCTGTAGATATGACTCAGACTGTCTCGATTTCTTTTCGATTCGTCTTAATAGGGTCTTAATGTTTGGTTTTGTTTGTCGTGGAGCTTTTGATAACGACTAGTTTCAGTTTGTTTCTTTTGCAAGCTATTTATATGAAATTGCCTTCACATAGCTTTTACAATTTAGTATTACAATAAACTTAAATTGATAACAGGTTTTAGTCCTTGAATTCGTCTTTTACATTAAATACGCTATATTTGACTATTACATGTTCTCCAGTTTTATATGTGAACAAAATTTAGATTGCTCTACAAGAAAAAGTTATTTATGCCCCGCGTGTGAAGTAGGTATAGTTTACAACTATGTACTTTATTTTTGCTGTACAGCAAAGTTTAGATTGCTCTTTATGTATTTTGTCCCTGGATATATATATAATAAGAGGAGTGTAATGAGTACTTGGTAAACAAAGTGAGCGCACATGTCTCTTGGGAATTCTTACCAATTAAGTAAGAATTTGCAAAATAACTGAATTGTTCTAGTTTTTTTTTTCCATTCTATAAACAAACATTTAACATTATCATCATCAACCAGAAGACATCCACTGCTCAACAAAGGCCTCCCTTTTAGAACGCTGAACACTGAACGACAGCCGCCTGCCTTCTGCATCCACTGGATGCTCGCGACTCTCACGATGTCGTCAGTCTATCTACTGGGAGGCCTACTTACTCTTCGTCTTCCGGTTTGTGGTCTACTCAAAAATCTTTATGTCCCATTGGTTATCAATTCTTCGAGCGATGTGTCCTGCTTATTGTAAACAAATACCACCTCTTTATAATTACACTAGCCGTCCGTCCCGGCTTCGCACGGGTGTAAGCTCGGCCTTCGGCCTCGCTACAAAATATAATATAGCCTATGTCACCCGGGGATAGTGTAGCTTCCCAACAGTGAAAGAATTTTTCAAATCGGTTCAGTAGTTTCGGAGCCTATTCATTACAAACATACAAAAATAGGTACAAATCTTTCCTCTTTATAATATTAGTGTAGATTAGTGTAGATAATGTATTATGTATAGAAAGTGCTATCACATTGAACAATACTTCCTTGGTTAGAAGTACGTGCGGTCTGCGCGTGCGTTCTCGAAACAAAGACGTTTAATTGTCGGTTAACCGCAGATAAATCCTCAAACCGGTCATTACGTATCGATCCGTTGTTAATTGAATCTTTGCCCTTTTTGTCTCGGGACCCAGCATTATGATGCCTTGAAAGGCATCGCAGGAGTGTGCAGGAAGGATGAGAATTTTAAGGCGAGATTTTCATATATATAATGTGTTGGTTATTTCTGTGTCCGCGAACGAAGGTCTCTATACTAATACGAGTTTGGCTTTAATTTTAGAATAGCTAAATAAAGTGACAAAATTAAGTTTAAGTGGTCTACAAAAAAAAGTCGTTTCTCCAGTCAATGATAGTGATTGAGAGGCAATGCGATCGACTAAGTGATCTATAGTAAAAACAAGCTACACAATGAAAAAATAAACCTTACGTATGAATTAAGAATCGTCCTATTACTATCTAAAATGGATATAACCAATCACATAACCAATTATACTAAAATATTTGGGTGTTTAAGTATAATCAGAAGCCACACTGTTCAAATAAATAAATAATAAATAAATAAATATGTGGGACATTATTGCACACACGGTCATCTGACCCCAAACTAAGCAAAGCTTGTAATATGGCTGCCAGAGACTGATATACATACGTATATATTTTTAAATACATACTTAAATAGATATTAACACCCAGACATAGAACAAACACAAATGTTCATCACACAATTCCAGTAAACTTGAGCTACCGGTGTTGTATACTTCTATCACCATAGAAAGAGCCCTTCTACCACTACTATAGCATGGTGGTAACCTTTTTCGATGTCAGGCTGGCAAGCTATCACTCTCAAGTTGAAAATCTTTTACTAAGTACCTAACAGTTTGTTCCAGCAGCATCACTTGAGAGCCAGTTCTTATTCCGAGCTAGGCATGTTTACCATCGTGTTTCGATCACACCCTCACTGAACATCAGGTGAGCTGTTCTCAAACGCCAAACCTATCAAACATAAAAACGTTAGGAGAGTTCATTGAGTTAGATTCACTACTAATATACTGTACTAACTATTTGGTAATATTCCCTACTACTCAGTACAAGTATTTATTTGCTCTGACAGCTGCAATACAACATTTTCTTTGAATATTCCAGTGCAGTATATCGAGTTTACCTGACAGTTTTACGTTTAAAAATCTAGCTATTCAGACTTCGTGGTCTTCATTATGCTTTTTAGAATGGCAAATAGATCTATTGCAAAACGTAGATCTCATCATCATCACTTCAGCCATAGGACGTCCACTGCTGGACGTAGGCCTCCCCCATCGAATTTCCAAAAGGGCCGGTTGGAAGCGGCCTGCTTCCAGCGTTTTCCTGCGGTCTCTTTTAGGTCGTCTGTCCATCTTGTCGGTGGACGTCCTACGCTGCGCTTACCTTTCAGCCCCATCAGCCATCTCTTCTGCGTCCTATGTGCCCAGCCCATTGCCACTTCAACTTGCTAATCTGGTGGGCTATGTCGGTAACTTTCGTTCGTCTACGGATCTCCTCATTTCTGAATTGAACGTAGATCTATTCTACATAAAAAAAAATATTCTTGAAACAAGTTTAACAATATTTTTTGCCACATTGTTATTGTTTTATTCGTATTAATTATCCTTAGTTTCAGTTCAGTTATTTGTTGAACCTTCTATAGGTGTCGCGCCCCAAGTGTAAAAAATAACACAAAAAGCTCGTCCAAACGTCACACATAACTCACCTCGCACCGAATCGGACATTGATTTATACGCGCTTTATTTGATTCGATTGTATCATCAGAACGTCATAAATCGAGTCCCCCTACTTCACTGCGGAAATATATCGACATACAAGCTGTTTCATGCGGGTTTACACGCACTAGCTACTTTTTCTGTGGAATAGTGTTGTATGTAAGTGTTATCTCAGGGTATACTTAATAGTAGTTCGGTTCTTTTTTTTTTACTCTTTCAAATAAGCAGGCAGGTCACCTGAAGGTATGAGGTTATAGCCGCTTTTAGACAAATGCAACACCAAAAGCATTGCCAGTACGATGAAAACTATTCAGTGTAACGATTTTGTTTCAAATTTGTTTTTGTAAAATTTTATTGAAATCCCTCACCCGATGTCCTGGTGAGCGCTGGAAAGATTCAAGCCATGTTGCGATAAGCAAACTGATTAAAATCATTGTTTTTTTAAATTAGGTTGTGGCCATAGATGAGCAGATAGATCTAGAAGGTACTGCGACCTTGAAGATAGTATGGTGGCAAGGCATTCCAGTCCCTAGCGGTTCGCAATAAGTAGGGATGTTAATTATGGGTTTTCTGACTTGTCCTTTTGTACAAGGGGAAGGAGGGATTAGGTCGCGTAGCTCGAGCGGCACAATCATCGGAATGCAGCCTGTAAAAAATTACCAACCACGTTATCTTACGCCGATGCTCCAGGTTCTGTCTCTTTAAAGAAAAAGAATCCAGTGTTTCATCGCCTATTAGCCTCACAACTCGTCGCCTTTTGAACGCCAAAACTTAATATTAGAAGCTAACCGTACAGCAATTTTTAAATATTTACACACTGTATCTTTTTGCATCGCATTGCTACATTTTTTGTTGATGTAGGAAATTTTTCAGAGACCTGTATTGATATGAAAATTAACTTTTTTTTACAATAGGTGACAAACAAGCTTACAATCAGATTGATGGTAAGCGATCATCGATTAAATTTACTAGTGACTCTTCGCGATTTACTTTACTTCTAGCTTTTTCCGGGATAAAAAGTATTTTGTGTATTTACCAAGCGAATATTGAAGTAAATTCGTTGTGTTTTAGCATGCTTGATAAACAAACAAACCAAGAAACACAAGTTCTTTGTTATATAGTAACATGAACGTAGTTTCCCCCACTTGGTGCCAAAGAGATATCGATATACGAGTGGAGTTTTCCTGATGTCATTATGTCCATGTATAGGTGATAACTGATTCAAGAGGGTGTGCATTAGGAGCTGTGTTTTCCTGTTAGATGATACAGGGATCAGATTGATAGTGTCGGAGGATCTGTGGCGGACTGCTCACTGCTGTCATGACACTAGATTCTGTTAATCAGATATCTATACAGGGTAAGGTTAGACTGTACTAAACCGAAAGGAGGTCATTATAATCACCATTATTAACAATTTTTAGTATGGAATTAAACCTAAAATCACGAGAGAAAAAATATCAGCTGTTCCAGACGTTTTGTCGAGTGTTAATGATCGTTTTCTATAATATGGAACATCAGATATTTTTTCCGCCTTTCAGAGTTGGCCCCATAGTAAAAGTTGTTCATAATAATGGCTTTATAATAATTAGGCTAATATGACCTCCTTTCGGGTTAGAACAGTCTAAATGCGTAACCCTGTATAGACAGTGACAAAGATTATAGTTCAACGGGCCCTTAATTTAATTTTAAACAAACTAATTTTGCCTGCCTTTGTTCTATGACTAACTTTACGCACCGAGCTGAGCTGCGAACTTTTGATACAGTGTGTGTTTCTTTATTAACTAAACAAAATACAAGCTAACACTTATACTACAACAACAATTAGACTGTCCATAAACCGTTGAAGGTCTAAAGACAATTCAAATGCTTTAATTAGTTTTTAATTCCTATGTTGAATAATCGCAAAAAGTTAAGAAATCATTATTAACTAGAGAGTTTTGTACGTATTATTTATCAGAAAAAAATCTATTGCACTTGGCTTCTCTAACATCTTCAAAAGTCCGTTAATTCTCAAAGATCGATTGCGTCCCCGACACAACTACATCCCCGAAGCATTTCATTTTAAAGCAGCCTCTACCGATCACTGTCGCCTCCCCTACAATATCGTCCAACGGTTTGACCACATTTTTTCCCGTCCAAATAAATGAATACAGCCGTCCTGGGCCTCTCGGAACACTTGTCAAATTAATTTGTTCTTGCAAGACGATTTGTCTGTCGCCCCCGGGTTGAAAAAACTTCGCCATCGATTGTCGATTAGTTTGAGCCGGCCCTAGTTTTGTGGAGAAAAATTGGTGAGGTGAAGAGCGATCCTTATTGTATGTTTTGGCTGGAAATGTTCCGGTTTATTTCAAACATCTACAAAATATACGCATTGAGATTTTATAGGTCAAAGTAGGTTTATTTTTGCAACCGACTTCTAAAAGAAGTTCTCAATTCAACAGGATTCTTTTTTAAATTTTCGAGAAAATCAAAACATAAAATTTATTCTCATTAATTCAAACGGTTTCATTAAAATAAACATAAAACCCTGTAAGGGTAGAACATTGAACAATTAATCTCGTTTATTGAACTTCCCGTAAATTTGGTTGTTTTTATTTTTTAAAATTTATTAATTATTTCAAGACAAGCTTACTTTTGATGGTTTAACTCATATCAAGCAAAATTATCAACCAGAAACTGACAAGTGCGTTTGAAGATATCGTTAGTAAATACTTTTTTTTTAATCATACTGGGTGACTAGACGCTTGCCTGATGGCTCTTCACGGTTGCCCATAACAGCTCAACGCCACTCAGAATTATGAACTTCAACAGTTCAAAACCCTGGATGGCAATGCACTGCGCTCGTCACCCCGAGATATAAGATGTCAAATCCTGTAATAGGCAACAACGTCAACCCAATTCTCAACTAGCATTATACCGAGCCCCAAATCAAATTGCCCAAGATATAATTACCCCAAATAGATCTAAGATGTAAACTCAAGCAAAAACTTTTTATAGGTAATAAAATAAATAGGCGGCCGTCACGCACGACGGCGCGCGCCGTTACCGCGCGGCCAAAACGCGCCCGAAATTAAAGTGCGCTTTTTTGAAAGCAGCAATCTCCTCGGTCACAGTCGATAAAACCGCTGCGTGCCGATTGCCAGCGCTCCCGGTCTACGTGGATCTTAGTCTCGAGTCGAGGGTGGTGGTAGGAGGAGCAGCACTAACGCAGCAGGGAAACGCTAGATCCGAAGCGGACATTTATGAGAAAATTCGATTTTTTTTAAAACGTCAACGCTCTACTTGAGTAAAACCTTGTACTGAAATAGAACCTACTAGTAATAGATCAATAATGATGAAGATTTTTGGATCTACAAGGAATACTAACCGATACCAAAATCATAGATATCATGAATAAAGTAGATTTAGTATCAAAGAAGAGTCTATCAAAAGTAGGGATTCAGCACCATAATAATTGAGAGGGAGAAAAATACAGTCTTAAACATAATTATAAGGGAAACATACTTGATCAATGGATAGACTAATGTTAAGTGACAGATAATATGTGACTAAGTAAACACTTCTTTATCACAAAAACTACTTGAATAATTCCTTTTGCGTATGAAAACAGCCACGTCTGTATCCAGCCTACGAAACCGGCACTAAAATTGCTAGCTTGGAGGTTCGGAGGTCTCCGATGGTTCACAATTAGCCCCGCTAATAACTTCAGGAGTTATTTCCCGGATAACATAGAATTAGACATAGTTTGTACGTGGCTCTATGGTGACAGCGATGTGAAAGAACAGCAATAAAGTTTAAATTTGGCTTTAACTTTAGCGTAAGGTGTGGGTCACCTTGTGTGCCCACCTCAAATCAATTAACAATCTATGTATTCCTTACAATCTAAGCAAACTTAAACTAGCTAAATATATATTTTAATTACGCTAAGTAACGGTACTATGAGTACGTTAACGGTAAAGGAAAACATCGTGAGGAAACCGGTATGTTCAAGAACCTTAAAAGTTATATTATGATGACATTCACTGCACTGGGTCAGCATGGGTTTTTATGGAATTACTAACTTTCTTTACTACCTTTGCATTTAAAACATTGCTTGCTTCAGCAGAACATTCTTTAACCGCCAAGCAAGCAAAGTATCTCGATATTATTTCAAAACGGCCACACCACAACAAATGACAAAGGGATCCGAGTACAAACCAATATGACACGAGCGTCGTGCCTCGTCACATCGGCCGTCACTGCCAACTGGCGTCACAGGTTGGAGTGACAACGCACATAGCGTCACACGACGCGCGCTCCAGGACATGTGTGCTCCGATACACATTATATTGGGAAATGAAAAGGAAACATCATGTTGCAGGAAAAATAAACTTAGTAAACAACATGAACAATTGTACTTTTCTAACACTATAATGTGGCCAGCATTTTGGGAACGATGCTTACGGACAGCGGTCTAAGATTATTGTTGTTTTATCATTAGTTAGTTACAAGTGGAGATAATATCATTATCAGCCTTTCATGTTCCCACTACTGGGACACTAGCATTCTCTTAGATAGAGAGACGGAGATAATAATAAGAGAGTAAAAAGCTGGACGATGTTTTATTTAAAAAACAAGCGAATGATTTTTTTCCCATAAATTAATTAACAATAATTGAATTCAAAATATTAGCAGCCACATTTTGATTGGCACCCTGGTTGATATAAATATCATAAATATGCGTAAACATTTGGTTTTAAGAAAAAACTCGATGACCGCACTTCTGCAGCCGGATCTCGTACTAATAGAATTACAGATAAATAAGTAAAGTCCTAAATTTTAAGTAACGCACCAACAATGCTTTGAGAATCGTACGCAATTGCTGGAGTGTTATGAAGGATGCACTTACCTATCCAGTGCTAGATTTTAGCTCTCTAGAAAGATATTGATATAGATTTATATTATTTATTTATGCAATCATAAGGAATCTTACATAATCGTTGTCCGAGGTGACTCTGGTACTTACTATCAAGGGAGCATTTTGCTGGTTTTGGTACATAGATCTAGTATGATACATATAACAATTTAAGCAAATTTTCTTCTGTTTTCACATATTTAAGTATCTCTTTTATGGTTTGAGCTACAGAAATGTTTGCGGCACTTTCCCTGTTCCGTGTATATTCAGCAAAAACAAAGTCCCTGAAAACCGTTTTTACCAAACACACATCACAGTAAACTTTCCTAACGCGCATGCAATAAATTCCCGCAAACAGCATGTAGCAACCCAAAACGTACACGCAGAACATTCCGCGGTGGGCCAAACAGAACACGTTGTTTTGCGGCAAAACTTCGCGAAGTTTCCAGTTGCTACCACAAATGCTCCGCGTTTTAGGTAGAATGTACCAATTAAGTACAAATCTGCAAGGTTTATTCGTTTTATTGCGCTTTGACAGATGTTGACGGGGTCTGCGGAGTTTGGATGATTTGACGATATGTTTTGGTGAGTTCATCGTGTTCAAATAAATTCAAGATTAATGAAAAATGCACCAAAAACAAACTCGTCGTTTCTTTTGAAAATAAGTGTCTAAATATCTTACTTCGTTGGAACATACGTGGCGTCCTAAAGTGACTTAGATGCTATATAAAGAGTACGGAACTTTCTTCGTATATACTAGTCTAGTAGAAACTGTAGTGGCTAAATTCAATGAATCATATATCTATATAACAGCGATGTTTTTTTGACCGTGAATTTTACAAAAAAAGGGATAAACAATATATGATCAGATGTAAGCTTCCGTAAACTTTGACGTAAGGCATTAATAAGTAAGATTACATTTTTCACATGTAAATACAAGAGTCCTCTCTTTGAGAGGGAAGGCTTGTGTCCCAGGAACGTCTTTAAGCGATAAGGCTGCCTGTTAAAAGCCTAGATAATTACTTTAGTTTATAATGTTAACCTTGTTTTTGTGGTATTTTAATAAAGAGTTATCTTATGATAGGCTGATATTGTTGTAAGTTCAAAGACGAGACGAGGCAAGGCGAGGCAAGGTGAGCCGCTAATAAATAATTCTCCGATTCGACCTATTCCAATAGCAATTATATAGAAGTCCAATAAGAAACGTCCAATAACGGACGTCAGTTGGCACGACAAAAACCAATATCAAAATATTAAAACGGAGCCGCAATCACGAGTGGGGTCGCTTAAACGACACTAAATTAATTAGCCACGGCCCGAATCAAGGAAACAATAACCTCAAACAGAAGGGTTCCGTATGGGAGAGAGGTGGAGGCTAGTTTCAATAAGGTGATCAAACGACAAGAGTATTAGTCTAAACTGATAAGTTTAAATAATGAGTGGTACCATGTAATCAGTTATGCATCGACCAAAAGATAGTAATTATATCTACTTGTCTTATTAAATTCTAACATTGATTTTGATTACTCTCACTCCATTTAAGTCAGAATGTTACCTCTTATAGTTTGGTTTTGCAACTCGGTAACCTGTTAATGATTATACCTTACTTAAGATAACCTCCCAGCTCTCTGACTAGGACCGCAATGCCGCAACATTTGTGTCAATATATTCAACCCTATATTGTCAACGTGAAATTAGTTGTGGGGAGTATTGGGTTGGAGCTATTGTTTGAGGTTATAGTACCCTTAGAATGTACCTTAGGAGCATGCTACCAGGATAGCTGTACACTAGGGTTGGATACTTACTTGGGTCAGGGTACTTGATTGTGCTTGTCCTGTAGGATATGTAGGTTAATCAAAGCAAAATTCCACAAAAACTTCAGTTATTACAAAAGAAGGAATAACAAGAAAGAGTTTAAATGTATGATAATTATCAAAACAAAAAACCGACTTCATCATAACTAGACCAAATTGAAATGGGACCAAACGGGAAGCACCATCTTTCAAATAACAAAATAATCTTCAAAAGCGGTTCACCCAGTCGAAATTTCTGAGGTAACAAACATAAAAAAACAGTCTAATTGTAACCCCTCCTTTTTGGAAGTCGGTTTAAAATATAGAAATAAACCTAGCCAATAGACGGAATAATAACTTATCCGCGTTATAACTTCTTCGTAGCAACAATTTTAGCGATGTTTCACCATAATATAGGTACATTGAGATTACAGTTCCGCACTTGCTACACAAACATGCATCAGCGAGCATTGCATCGTGTCCGTCAAGTCGCGTCACGTCGCATCACCATCCATCATCAACATCATCAGCGTGACAGCGAGACGGGACGGGACAATGCAGAAGCAGACTATGAGAGGACAGATAGACAGCTCTGAAAGAAATGACGGTGTACAATATAGTGGGGTGCTCACTGACCTTCCATTAAATTAGACTGTGAAAGCAATGTGGAGTTTTCTAAACAGGTATATTCTTTGTCGTTATATTCCGGTGAAAAGGCAAAAAGCGAATGCCTTCTACAGCAAATCTTTAATGTGAATAAAAAACCTTTCATACATTTTCTGGAAAAGATGATATTTCTTTGTCCCGAGTATGGTTTAAAATTGGTAAAGTCTATAACGCTAGGGCTTAGATAAGTATAATGCAGTAAAACAATGGCTGTTTTGACTATCTCTGAATCAACACGAGAGAGATGTACATCTTTGTCTTTCTATTCAGTGATGCAGGGATGTTGTCTCCCTATTTTATCTATAATTTGATTTCAACACGCCGCCGTCGTCGCTGCGGTCGGTTCTACTCTGCGCTGTATTGTCCTAGGAGTTTGTATTTTTTGTTATGTGAATTATTTACCCACAATGTTTCAACATTGTGCTTAAAAAAACACTGCAAAACCGAATATTCCATAAATGTTCCAGGGTAAAATATTACATCCGATCATGATGCATACTACTTTCTTGTAATTTTTTAAGACACCAATCAGTCGACAACCTTTTCACACAAAATAAACGTGTAAATATGATTTAAAAAACTGGTTTGCCGAGAATAGCTCATTACTTTTTAGATATGTTTTTAAATTTACCGTCCATTTTGTAATCTATTAAAATGAAAACTACAAATATATGATTTAGGTTTAATAATAGATTTATTTTATGCGGTAAAAATTTGAAAACTTACAGAATGAAACTAAACGAAGTAATAATTTTGTAAAAGCTAAATAACATTTGTCCGAAAGCTGTCGACTTTCCACAAACGTTAATTAGAAACTACCCTCAGTGGTAATTTTTGTAAAATGTGTTCGCATTACAGCTTGGATTAGAGTTAATTCACCGAATCGACTCTTAGTAGCGGATCCAGGGTCCATATAGAGGCCATATGGTGCATCGTACTCCCCTTCAGCAGCGAGCAACGAGGAGAGGTGAGTCCTACTATTATTGACTGATTCATTATTAATCCGTCGCTACTCGGAAATAAATCAATAGGATTGTTATTGTTAGAACCATTTCTATGTTACAGTATTACTAGTCGCACTTCAGTTACAGTTTTATCTGCAGTTTCTTTAGTTTATCTGCAGTGTTTCAGTTCTATCTGCAAGTTTTCAGTTATATCTACCTGCAATATTTCAGTTTTATCTGCAGCTATTTTTTACTTTACAAAAAAAGTTCAACTGCAATTATTCAGAGTTTATTCAATATCGGGTAAAATCCTCATAACACAAATTACTTCCTTAGTTCGTTTTTTTTCCATGGTTACTTGGTTTGGCGTTTCACCACTGCTATCTTAGCGGTAAGTGGTTGGTGGTTGACATTCCGAAAACCCGTACGAAGCGCTTTGATTCCACTTTTATTGTTATTGCTAGTTTGTGGAATGCGCTGCCTGAATGGGTGTTCCCCGATAGTTACAATCTGGGTGTCTTCAAGTCAAGAGTGAATCGGTTTCCTCTAGGCAAGCGTGATCCACCGTAGGCCGCATCATCGCTTAACATCAGGAGTTGGCGGCCAAGCGCAAGCCTATTTTGCAATAAAAAATAAAATGTGACGATACAGTCGAAGATAGGAACATCACGTTTATTTAAGCCTGCAAATACATGATGTTAGAAGCTAAGCTTTCAATTTCAGGGTGAAAAGTTGTGTTTTGCATAATTCTTACTCAAATGAGGCTATAATTTCTGTATTGCTTCGCTTGCAAGTGCTACCAAATTGACTCCACTGACTCCACTGTCGTTTCCATACACACAACTCTCCCTCCGACTCACTGACTCGAGCTAAAGTGACGTGACATACAAACTCAAGTGCGCAAACAGTACTACTCTACCAACATAATCTATCCACTCTGTATCAACCTTATCTAGACGTAGGCAGATACTATAATTGGGTAGCAGGGTGTGCAAAATGTTGGTTGTTAAAAACTCAGCGATTTTCCAAAACGACACTCGATGACGCTGATGAAGATCTGAAGATACAAAGGGGTCGGAATGAAGTTATCAGGAAACAATCTTTATTATTTACTTAATTTTTGTATATTTTTTTTGTCAGCATCAGAAAGTGTAATTTTAGATATATTACTTGCTAAAGAGTTTTAGGTTTGGAATTAACCTCTTTAAGTTTTTAATGTGGCAGAGGTTTTGTTGTAGCGCAAACATATATAATGGTTATTTTAAAAGACGTTTTATCTAAAACATAATAATCTTTTCACCTACAAAAGAAAGCAAATGGAATACACCAAAATTCAGTTAAAATTACATTAATAATTTACTCATTACGTGTAGGTATAAAATTGTATATAACTTTATTGTTAGCGAAATTAATATTAGTCCCGTTTTGATTTTAATTAGGGAAATATTTACACAAGTCAAACATGTTACATGTCCAAATTGTCCAATATGCAAATATTAATCAAACTAAATTCAAATCTATTCATCAAGTCAAACATGCGGCCGCGTCACAAACGCAACAATCAAACAATTTGTTTACACTGGAAACTAGTTATCCATACTCTTTTGTTAGAATAAAATATTATATTTTTCATCTAAAGTAAAAGGCCCCTTAAATCTGTAAAAAAATTACCTCCACAGTCTAATAAAATAACCAACATATTAATGTTTCATTTAAGTCAGAACGCAAAAGTTTTGTTAGAATTATTTTGCTCTGTGGCTTGTGGTTTAAATGTGTGAGTGTTTGGGGACAAGCGTGACGAAATTGTGTGCGGAGGGTAGTTGTGATGCAACCCTTCTGTATTAAGCGCGATCTGCGGCCACTGAGGGATGATTGCACGTGGCTGTGTTCATCTTGATACTTGAATACATGGTACAATGTAAAGCCCTAGTTTGGGTTTTAAAACGGTAAATATATCTTGAACGAGATTGCTTTCAAAAATTAGGCCGGCAATTAGGATCAAAATGTTTATTAAGTAATGCATTAAGTATTTATTTATTTGGATTATTAAGATTTCTAATTTACAGTTATATATCAATTTATTTAAGTCCAAAATACCAAGAGTCATCAAGAAAAAAAAATATTTGAACGAAAAAAAAAGTATATATTCCAATGAGAAATAAAAAAAAAAAGTATCAAGAGTGTAAGTCTGTGTACTTCTAACCCTATACTGTAAGCGTGAAATTCGTACAATAAATGCCTTTGTATTCCGACCGCCTGTTGACTTCCCGACAGGAGCCAAGCACTGCATTGTGCCGCGCTCGGTTACTTTATTTATATATACGAATATTATGAATACTGTCAAGTAGACAGGTTGGAAATGCATAACTATAGTGCGTTTCAACAAAGAGTTCCCTGCACTTCACATACACATTACAGGAAAAATGCAGGGGAGCCAACATTACGGCGAGGGACACAACAATTATTGTTTTTTTAAACCGCCTTAAAACGGCTGAACCAATTTTCATGAACTAAAACACTCTCAAACAAGTCACCTTTCAAACAAAAAAAACTAAATCAAAATTGGTTCAGCCGTTTGGGAACTACGATGCCACAAGATACACAAACAAACACGTTAAATTTATAATGATAGATAGCTAGCCGAGTAATAGAAAGTGCCATGGTCTCTCACCATCTTTTCCTTCACCGGCAGCTCAAACTTATTGTTTGGAAGGCGATTAGCTGTTCCATACAAAACGGTCGATTTCGTTATTTCAGGATTGGTCCCATACTAAAAGTTGTTCATAATTTTACACGAGAATTACTCACGTAAGACCCTACACTAGATGAACCGACGACATCGTTATAGTCGCGGGCATCCAGTGGATGCAGATGGCAGGATGTCGTTCAGTGTGGAGGTTAAAGGGGGCGGTCTATGTTCAGCAGTGGACGTCTTCTGGCTGATGATGATGATGATGACTCACGTAAGTTTATGAATAACTAATTGTTCATAATTATTGGTAATATAGACCCTTTTCGGCTTAGTTCACCTTTTCCGCGTAACTAAATAGATATTTAAATTATATGAAAATTTGTTCACCTGGTACGTATTCCATCCGGTCTCCGAAACAGTTTTTGAACGGAATAGCCGATGTGTGGCATTCCTATTCTGCATCTGTCTTGTGGTCAAAAGCATAAAAGTGGGGAAAACCTTATTAATATCGAAATTATCTGTTTTGTCCCGCGGTGTGTCTAAGAATAAATTGTTGTAAATATGTAGGTATTCTAGGCAGACATTATACACTTCAACTTAACACTATCGTAGCAGTAAATCTATAGTACCACCTAACAAGGAAGTCGCTGTGAAAACTTGAAATATAATTAACAATACCTAGTGATTTATAAACATGACAAGATGTTGATATGCTAATGATCCTTGCAACCACTAACATCTGTAAACCTGTCATATTTTCTTGGGTTATTTTTTTTAGGGTTCCGTACCCAAAGAATTTAAACGGGACCCTATTACTAAGTCTACGCTGTCTGTCTGCCTATCTTACCTTTTATAGGCTGTATCTTTCTAACCGCAATAGATAGCTAGTTGAATTTTCCACAGAATATGTAATGGCAACTTTGAGCGCATTCGATACTTGGATGGGTGACCGTTTGAGGGTGATGATTGTTGCACCACTTTTGTATTTTGTGGTGGTACGGAACCCTCAGTGCGTGAGCCCGACTTGCACTTATTATTTTTATTTAATAAGATTTGCGCTTGACCGCCACCTCACCTGATGTTAAGCGATGATGCGGTAAGCGGTGGGTTTTAAGGTGTATCCTCTGTAATTATACAATTTTATCGAATTTTCTGGGATAAACAGTTACAAAAAAACTGGCTGGGAATCAAACCGTCCACCTGCTCATGACGCAGGCGCACTATCACTAAGCCATACCGGACGTCGACATATCATTTTTCTTTAGTGTACCGCATGCAATTCTATAAAAACACATGTGATTGTACATATTGTCACGTCGCAAAGGCACATCAAATTAAATTTGTCCCACCAAATGTAACGTATTTTAACAAGAAACTGATGTTATGGTGCAGGCTGGGACAGTTAGTGCTGAAAGCTTACTTTGTTATTTCAATTCTTATTTCTTATTTCAAACATTCTTATTTCAAACTAATTTAATTTGTATTTTTATAGCTCTCAGAATGCTATTGCTGGTGACTTATTTATTTGCGCAAGATCAGTTCGAGCGTTTATGGTGGTAGCACCCGTAGGATACTTTTGGAGATTTGCCTGATAAAGTACCATACCTTTTGCCAGTTGTTCCACCACCAAGCGGTAGTGTTTCCATTCCTGAATTGCAGGCTGAAGGGAAATATTTGCAGGAAATTGACAAGGCGTAAACATTTTACATCTAATATTTAAGATTGACGAGCGCAGTGCATATTGCTGCGCCGAATTATGCACTGTTAAACTTTAAAATGCACTATGTATGCACTGGTATGGGCAAGTGTAACGCTTACTATCAGGTGAGCAATTAGTTCGTGTCATTTAAGTAATATGAAAAAAATGCTATTCATAATATTTATTTACCAAATCCCTTCAAGATAGGCCGTCAAGACATATCCAGACAAAAAAAAATATCGTTTTTCACATTTTTACTGCGACTAAGATTTTTATCAAGCCAACATTGCAAGCAACATGTATGATCAGCAGGCTGGGCAATGTGGGCATGATACCATCTTCGACCATACCTACTGTTATTTCAATAGGTGAGTTATATAGCCTTATACCATGATAAATAAATGAAGTACTAATAAAAAACCAGCCAGTGCTGTCACTGAACATCAAACTTCTGCAGACAGGTTATCGATCGATGTGACATCGCGATTGATTTTATCGATACCGAATGAATGAGGCAGGTGCTGCCCTTTCCAACATAATCTTCTTGTTATTTTTTTTACTAAGGATACGGACACACAATGCACTAACAACCTTTATAATACGATCAATTAAAATAAACAATAAGAAGCAAACATTCCAAAAATAAAAACTATTAAATTATTTTCCGAAAGTACATAGGTATAGTCATAATCTGGGACACTTTTTCACACACGGTCATCTGACCCCAAACTAAGCAAAGCTTGTAATATGAATGCCAGACTGATATATGTACATACATAAATATATTTTAAATACATACTTAAATATATATTAACACCCAGATATAGAACAAACACAAATGTTTATAACATTAATGTTTGCCCTAGATGGGAATCGAACCCACGCCCCCAAGCGCAGAAGGTAGGTTCACTACCAACTGAGCTACGGGGCAGTCGAAAATGTCTATCTCTTGGAATAATCTCATCATGGCATTTTTCAACAAACACAATCAAGCAAGCATACAAGCAAGCTCTACAAACGGACGTTGGCACTTGATGCGTTTTTCAGCAAGTACGTAAACTGATTTATAGTTTTTATCTTGGTGTATCATCATCTTTATAATGAAGTAACGGTTGAAAAATGCAAGTATCATTCGCAAACGAGTTTCGATGTTGCAGCTTGTTACTTTTCCAGTTCCTGTTGCTTGAAAAAAAAACACTACAAATGGGACCTATTTGACATCTAATAAGCGTTTGTTAAGAACTTGGCTCAATAATGAAAACGTTTATACAGGGTGTTTGGTAGAGGGTCCGACAAATCAAATGAGCGTGTTCGGGGGCCCATTTGGAAAATACAAGTTGGCCAAAAAAAATCCCTGACCCTCCAATTTTTTTTAAGTTTATTTTTTGTGAATTTTCCCATTTTCACCAAAATTGTACCTATTTACCTCCATAACATTTGTAAAATCTGTTTTAGACCGGATGTTTTTACTTGAATTTGGTCTCTAATACACCTTCAGGCCACGCAAAGCAAAATTGGGTACAAAACAAAGCTAACTAACTGATTTAGAGCTCATAAAGTGAAAAAATGAAAATAAAAATTACCTCATAGTTCAACTTTCACAGTGATCTAAAAAAAAAAACACTAGCAATTCGGGAGGTATTATGCATTTAAAAACTTCTCTATTTATTACTTATTACAATGACATACTAAGTTGGTATAAAACTTACCAACTTGTTGAATAAATGAGGCAGAAGGGAAAATTCAAACAACAGAAATAAATACAATTATTTATTTAATTTAAATTTTGTTCGAACACAGCTCCTCTGTTATGAATACACGCCCGGCATCTACGGCGTATTTCTTTTGTAGTCGTGTTCAGCGTCATTTCTACTTTCATTTTTGAAAAAGCATCCCCAATTCTCGTCACCAATTCTTCTTTTGTGTTTATTTCAACTTCGTACACCAACTCTTTAGCACGTCCCCAGACATAAAAATCGAGTGGTGTTAGGTCTGGGGAACGTGCGGGCCATTCAATTGGGCCACCTCTCCCAATCCATGAATTGGGGAAAACGTTGTCTAGGTACTCGCGTACTATGTTCCGGTAGTGAGCCGGGCAGCCGTCATGTTGAAATACAACTGCCCGGTCATCTTCAAAAATCGGCAGGTCACTCATTAATTCCGGTAGGTCATTCATTAAAAATTCTAGGTAATTTTCCCCATTCAGTGTATCTGGGAGATAATGGGGTCCTATGAGGTCTCTCCCAATGACACCTGCCCATACGTTGACCGAAAACTTATGTTGGTGTGAGGCCTCTCTAGTCGCGCGAGGATTTTGCGATTCCCATCTGTGGAGATTATGTTGGTTAAAGATGCCCTCTCTCGTGAATTTAGATTCATCCGTCCAGAGAATGGTCTTCAGGAATTCGTCATTATCTACGTCCGTATGTAAAAGAAAACGGCAAAACCGCAAACGCCGCTCTTGGTCCCCTTCTACTAAACCTGAAACCAAAACAAAACCGTTTGAGAACATGAGATGGGCAACTTGTACGGCAATTATTATTATTATTGTAGAGTTCGATACACCACCGAAGTCATAATAATAAAAAAATTACAATCCACTATTCAAGAGAATTTGAGCAAAGCCCATTGTCCAGTAAACAATTTATGTAAGGTTCGTATTTTAAATGAGCAATCAGGAGCTCTAATATTCTGACGCGTGAGATATTATCTAGGTCATTATCTCTCTCTCGTTTCAAAAGTCATAAGAGTGAGAGTGATCAAAATAATCTCAAGCGTCAGAATCTAGAACACCGTTTAGAGTTAATGTCATAAATTAAATTTACCTTGCACCGGAGTGTAGTGAAAAGGATGCCTTCCGTCTGCATTGACTACTGACCAAACTTTCCATGTCGAAACTCCCAAGTCACGGGCCACTTTTCTAATGCTGGTGGTGGGATCCACATCGAACTCTTGTAGAATACTTTCATCTACAACAACACGATGCTGTCTAGCATTGAGTCGTGGTTCCCTAAAATGTAGGGTGCCGGTTTCCCGCAGTCTCCGGAAAGTATTTGAGAATGTGGTGTGATGTGGTACATGTCTGTTGGGATACGACTCTCTGTACATTCTTTGGGCTGAACGTGAGTTCCCATCAGCTCGGCCATAGGCAAAAACCATGTCGGCGTATTCTTCGTTACTAAACTCCGTCATGTCGGCGCAGAAAGAATCAGCAACAACAGTCAACGTCAACAAAAACAACAGTAACAACGGTAACAGTCAACAACGGTAACAGAACAACAGTAACAGACAACAACGGTAACAATCAACAAGGTAACAATTTAACAAATCAAAACAGAAAACAGAAACCGTTGGGTTATTCGTACACGCGTCAAACAGTGATAGCAGTCAAAGCTCGACTGATAATCAGTCACACTGATTTTATTGGTTAGACAACTGGTAGCTTAAAGCCTTAGCACGCTGCCTCTGCATTCTTGGAGAGACGGAGAAAGAAGAACTAATAACAATGGTTTTATACCTGCTCGTCGTAATTGGTCCCTTACTTTACGTAGATGACACATTTTTTTATTTCTAGAGTTGTTACTTAGAATCCTATTTTAACTCAATAAGCTGGTAAGTATTATACCAATTTAGTATGTCATTGTAATAAGTAATAAATAGAGAAGTTTTTAAATGCATATTATCTCCAGAATTGCTAGTGTTTTTTTTTTAGATCACTGTGAAAGTTGAACTATGAGGTAATTTTTATTTACATTTTTTCACTCTATGAGCTCTAAATCAGTTATTTAGCTCTGTTTTGTATCCAATTTTGCTTTGCGTGGCCTGAAGGTGTATTAGAGACCAAATTCAAGTAAAAACATCCGGTCTAAAACAGATTTTACAAATGTTATGGAGGTAAATAGGTACAATTTCGGTGAAAATGGGAAAATTCACAAAAAAAACCTTTAAAAAAATTAGGGGGGTCAGGGATTTTTTTTGGCCAACTTGTATTCTCCAAATGGGCCCCCGAACAAGCTCATTTGATTTGTCGGACCCTCTACCAAACACCCTGTAGAATTGTAAAAAATATAATTAATATTATAGCTTATTTCGAAAGTATTTTAAAATGACAGTTCTAAACATCTGCGAAATTACATTAATTTCCTAATTTGAGACATGAAGCTTCTAAATGCTTTCGGAGCTCAAAATTGTCTCCCAAGTAAGTCCCGGGAACGCTTGGAATTCCCGCGAAAACCGGGTGATTAATCAACGCGGGCAACACTTCATCGTGCGATTATAAGCTTTTAAATATAGGCGGGGGTGCAACGTAGGTCAATATAAATTAGCTAGCGATGAAAATGCGGAGCTGGTGCAGTGATGGAACTGGTCGATGGACAATATCGATATCGATATTTGGCATAGCAATAAATATAACTTAAGGATAAAGTATTTGTTTTGCTATTTTTGTTGTTTAGTTTGACACAAATAAAAAAACCACTGAAATTCCATACACATTAATAAGTAAATTACCATATTAAATATATATTAACACCCAAATTCAGAACAAACACAAATGTTCATGAATGTTTGCCCTAAGTGGAAATTGAATCCATGCCCCAAGCGCAGAAAGTAGGTTCACTACCAACTAAGCTACCGGGGCAGTAGTGGGGAATATTGGTTGTGCTTATTGTTGTTAATTCGATCCACAACATATTTAATTTTTGGACCGCACCGCATGGACCGTATAAATCTCAATATATCATTTTGATTTAGTAACGAAAAGCATTTTCATTTAATTCAGTATTTGTAAAAACATTAATGGAATAATCAATTGACATTTTTAAACGTGATAAAATTCAGTTACGAAGTTAATCTCACTAAATTACCGATATCAGTGCATTGACTTATCTTTGTGTCACATCACTAATAAACCCTTTCCCCAACAAGCCTGCATTGCCCGGGGCTGCGAAACAGTTAACTAAATTAAACTGAGTGCGAACACCGACGGGTTAACTATTCCATTTCATTTATTGCGCAGTTCGACTTAACCCTCTGGTGGCAATGTAGGGCCAATTAGGCAGGACGCATTTTTGAATCGAAGACTTGTATGGTGCATCACAAAAAGTAGTAAAAGGGTATACACACTTTTACAAAAAAAAAATACAGCACTCTATCATCATTGACGTTATAAGACTGGTTTATGCCGGAAAAAGCTAATTACCTAAAGCACAAATGTACGAGTATGTTATTTACGTTTAGATTATATAAACAGTAAAAGAACAGTTTTTACACAATGTTGGTATATCCCGTGAGATTTGAAATGGGTTTAAGAAATGACAAACTAAAAGGAGAGCTAAGCAGAGTTGAACCTATGCGAACTATAAACTTCTGCCTGGTGAGAAAAATTGTCTGAGAGATCAGATACGACGTGGAACCGGGATCATGACGTTTTCTGAAGAGTTGGTGATCAAAGCACATTCGATAAGACTCCTGATGTCCCGCTTAGGATGTGCATCAACATATCCTGATGATCAAGGTTCATGTCGGGTTGTTGCGTCACCAGACTAAGTATGCACAAAAACCCATATTATACAATTATACTCGTATCAATGTTTAAGAAATATTTTTAATCGTCCTTTTCAATACAATACTTTTTGGTTGGTTTATGTTTGGTGTCCTATTAATAGACTTCACTTTTTTTTAATTTAAATTGTAGCGAGCTGGCAAATTTGTTGTCTTATAATGAGAAAGTTAAATATTATTGAATCCAGTGTTGCTAATCGAGTTTTTTTTCCTTCTCTTTTTGATTCGGCGTTGTAATGTTTTGTGTAAGCAATCTTTGCTGTACTAAGTAAAATGATCCTTTGTACCAGCACCGTCAGTATATAGGGCAAGCGTGGGCCCGTAGCGTCGCCCAATGACTCAACCGACACAATACCTATTGTGACAGACAGACCGCAAGTGTACGTGTGCGTATTGTTTTACACGCTTTCTATTAACCTTTAGTCAGTGGTTGTGAAAAACTGAACTGTCAAATGACGTGTGTTTGTGTGGGTTACACGAAGGAGGAGGATGATTTGGATGTGGTATTTGAGAAAAGAAAACACTGTTCTGAAAGAAAGTTCTGTTGTTTGAAAATACCCATTCTGTGACTCGGAGTTTTTCCAAAAGGCCAACAGTTAAGGACCACGTCTCAGTACCATATGTCATCACTGGAAACACACATTGGTTAAAGACCTTAGTCTTTAGGCACTGTGGTATCTTGGACGAGAAGATGTCACGTAATTTACGTAATTTCACGTAATTTTGTACTTACTTATTTGCTTATAGATATAGCAAATTTTTATTATACACTAAGATCACATTATTCTCGTTTCATCTAACGCTACTATTTGTAAAAGTTTAAGTTAAAATAGAAAATACGTAAAAATCATACGTTCTAAAAAATACGCGTTGCCGAGAGACCTCCTCTTTTTTTCGTCGGTTAAAATGTAAACTACAGTTACATGATTATTAACGGGATATTTGCCGTGGTAAGGTATTTTTAACTATTAGTAAATTACAATGTTTGGGTTTTGTATTGCTTGAAGGTTATTGAAATTGTATTTCTTGCTCTATTAAATAGAGCAATGTTTTTTCTTTTGTCACTGTTTTGTCTTTTAAATTGCCTTCTCCAAAAGTAGCAAAAGTTGCGTCCACAGGCAGCGAGCATTACGAATTGACAGTAACATGACATACCTACAAGCCTACCGTTACAACATACGGTAGGATGGGACACGTAAACCGAATAGCCAGCAGCTAGCTACACGCTCATCTGGAAAAAAATAAAATGCTGTCACAAAATAACGACAATGGAAGTGTCACGCGAGTTGGTAATAAACTATGTTGTATATTTATAAATATTTGTAGAGCAGCAAGCTCGCACTTTACTCAGTTAACTATCGTAGTAATTATTCGTAGCAAACTATCAAACTCTTGTAACCTGACAAATACATCGGTACCATGATAATACATGTTATCCATAACTAAAGAAATAGGCACCATAGACGCGGAATGTCTCGACAGCCGGCTTAACAGAAGGTGATCATGTTCACTCGTGACGACCTTCGTAGACTGTTCCTAGTACTTACTTACTTACTAGCTAGGAATGGCGTCAGGCTAGGAGTGTCCTACGCAAATTCTTGGACAAGATTGATAGTTGCTTTATCTGTTTATGGTTGGACTAAAGAAATGTTAAGTTTATTTTGATAATTCTATGGTAATAGCATCGAAATTAGTAGGGTTAAATGACTATCATGTTGCAAGGTAAAAAAATGCATTAGTGTGTTATTATTTTACGATTGTTAGTTTATTAATTTATTTATTTATTCATTACAAATCAGTTAACATAGCAATCGTAGAAATAATTACAAATTAGCAATTAACTAGCCGCAAGAACAGTTGTTCCAATGGGCCCCAAACTAGGCAAAGCCTGTATCTTGGACGCCCTATAGCCAGTTAACAGTCTCCTCTTATGCGCTTAAGTTTGTACACATTATCTTGAATTAATAATATTAATAAATATTTATAAATGCATGCAATAAAACACCGCCAAAAAACAGACACCATTGGAGAAAACTTAAACCTACGTTAAAATTATATAATGAATATTTAAAATAATAAATTATGTTAAATAAATAGTATTCTAATTATAAATAATAAATGTGTATGAGTGTCTGTGAGGGGGTGTGTGTGAGTGTGGTAGCAAATAACCTGGGTGTTAATAAACGCTAGTTCCTGATGGGAAGACATCTTTGATCCTCATCTCGCTGAAGGCCACCAGTTTTTCCGTTTGCTTGTAGGATAGGGATTCCAGCCATCTCATAATTTTACTTTTGGATTCAGCAAATGTGTTTTTGATGACATCAATATGCCTACGTACCGAGTTGTATGTAAATATGTGTACGTAGCTTGGTAGACGTGAAGCAAACACACTGTTAATTCGTGGGAGCTTCAGATCTCGTGGACGATTACGTTTGGTAGGAACGTGTACAGTTGATAGGTAGTGGCTTTTGGCAATAGCCCGCAGGACAAAAAGCTGACGAACGGTCATCACAGAAACTTCTTTATACAGTTTTTCTTTAGGATAGATATCGTCGCGTTTTCTCCAGCAAAACAAACTACATGTATCAAACAAACTAATAACTCGTATCAGACAAGTTGATTCGTTGATCGACTGCCTCGGTGGCTCAGTTGGTAGTGATCCTACTTTCTGTGCTTGGGGGCGTGGGTTCGATTCCCATCTAGGACAAACATTTGTGTGATGAACATTTGTGTTTGTTCTATGTCTGGGTGTTAATATCTATTTAAGTATGTATTTAAAATATATATGTATGTATATCAGTCTCTGGCAGCCATATTACAAGCTTTGCTTAGTTTGGGGTCAGATGACCATGTGTGCAATAATGTCCCAGATTATTAAATGAGAAACAAAATACCCGACAGCAAAGTGCAGCCTTATTTTTAATGCCATACGTGGCAAACAAGCAGCCGGGCTGCCTGATGGTAAGCAGTCACGGTCGCCTATGGATACTTGTACCACCAGAGGCATCATGAATACGTTGCCGACCTTTTAAGAAACTATTAACGCGTTTTAAAGAACCCCATGTTGTTGCTTCTCGGAAACACCGCGGAAGGTAGCTAATTCAACATTTTGCAGGTTAGCATAAGAGATTTTGGGCATGATGACGTATCTGACGACACACATCAAAATCGGTCAAGCCGTTTAGGATATACGAAGTAATATAGAAACATAATTAATTATTCACGAAAGGTTTATATAATATACCTATACATAATTAGCGACCCGCCCCGGCTTCGTACGGGTGTAATTTCGAAGAAAGAAAATGAGGTGAAAAATGTGAACATGTCATGTTTTGTTTGCGACTTGGTTGCAAACATTGTTTTTTTTTCTACTTACATTAAAACTTATTTAGGTTTTATTATATACCTTCCGTGGAAAATTTATTATCTAACTGATGGTGAAAACAGCATCAAAATCCGTTGCGAGGTTTAGGAGTTAGCGGATATACAGACAGACGCGGAAAGCGACTTTATTTTATACTATGTAGAGATAAAACCCCGTGCAAAGCCGGGGCGAGTCGCTAGTTACATTTAAAACTTTTCCGATCAACAAATCTGCCTATAGGGACTATAATCTCAGTAATAAGCCGAGGTTTTAAGGCTAGAAAGTTTTTATTACTTTACAACGGGTCGTAAACACATGCTCAGGTTGTAACATGATATTAATACTAAGTACCTACTAATAAAAAGTACCTACAACATTTTGTCTGTTGTACATAAATTTCTATCTCAAGTCTTGTCAAAAATAATTAAAGCCTATTCTAGATCGAGTTGGCGAGTTGCCGGTCAAACGCAAGCCCATTACGTGCTTATATAAGAAAAGACATCTAGTTTTATGTGTGAAGCAAATAAATGAATTCTGATTAAAATACAACTTGTTTTATTTGTATGATAAATCAATGAAAAACAAGTACAGATGGGACGTGTTTGCTAAGAGTGATCTTATTATGACAAGTTCAGATCAGACAACCCAGAGAGATAAGGTGAGGAGGCATGGCGAGTGCGAACGCATCTGGCCTAAATCAGGCTTAATGACTTTAGTTGAACTCACTAAGCAGACAACCTACCACATAATGCATAATGGACTAGTTGCGTGCGTGAAAAATGAGTAACTAAGTCATATTTATAGTTTTAGCTTTAAACGGTTTAGCGGTATAGGGTATTTTTTAAATACAGACACTTTTGAACATGATCGATAATTTAATTGTATTAATTGTTATTGCCTGATCTGACATGACAACCTTATATAATGGGCAGAAACTAAATTGTTTGACCAAATAATTTTCGTTTGCATGAAATTTAGAACCATTCCAAGGTAGTAAAGTTCTTGCGAGCAAAGCTGCGGGCCTGGTTAGTTTATCCTCCTTAAAATTCTTCATTTATTGAATGAAAGTATAAACGAGCACACGACCGGCAGTGATGGCACTCGGAGAACCACTTAACCTGAAGGTCAGGGATTCCAACTTTATGACACTTCTTAGAATATGCGACTTTACTATAATCACGCTGTGATACTCATATCAGATCAGACTATCGGTTTACACTAATAGCACATACCTACCTATTTGAAAAGATACTCTGTCTTTCTGGGCAGTGGGCATTGGCAAGGTTCAAAAATTGGCTTCATAAATACTGACATCAGATTAATTTTGTTCAGAAAACAACTAAAAATGAAAGAACTGTTCTGAAAAATGTGAGAAGAATTGGCGGTAAAACTGAAATGTGTGCCGTGTGTCGTACGTAGCGCTGTGATGTGCCACGGTGTATCGGTGAATTGGTTTCTTCTTAGTAAGTGTGCTCTATCGTAGACATTATCATCGCTTAACATCAGGTGAGTTGGCGGTCAAACACAAACCTGTTCCAAAATAATACTAAAATATTACGCAGCGTAGGTAGGCCTACCACTAGATGGACCGAAAACATTGTGAGAGTCGTGGGCATCCAGTGGATGCAGATGGTAGGATGTCGTTCAGTGTGGAGATTACATGAGCCTATGTTCAGCAGTGGACGTCTTCTGGCTGATGATGATGATTATGACTAAAAATATTAAACACACGGTAAGTATTTATTTGCAGATAGATATTGGGGGTCAAATAATTAGATATAGAGCGATGTCAGATGTTTTCTTATTGATAGTTACTTGTGAAAACAGGCTAGTCAGAGTTAAAATAATTAAGATGAGGTTGTGGATTTTATGTGAACCGTTGCATAGCGCTATTTATTATCAAATAGCTTGGTATCATATCGAAGGTGCGTCGGTACTTCACGTCGGAACAGCTGCTTACACTGTACCAAGCACAAGTTCGGTCGTGCATGGAGTACTGTTCTCACCTTTGGGATGGATCAGATAAGTACCAGCTCGGGGCATTGGAGTCAATTGAGAAGCGTGCCAAGAGACTCATCAGCAACGAAGCCCTAGTTCAGACTAAGCTTCTTAGTCTCGAGCATCGGCGCAAGTTGCTAGTCTATCGGTTTTTTTTCGGATACATTTTGGAGAGTGCGCATCAGATCGGCATGATTTAATTCCATCCTGCCCTTTTTTCTATCGGACTGCCAGAGCGGGCACGAAAAATCGACACCGTTTTATGGTTGACATTCCGAAACGCTTTGATTCCACTTTTATTGTGCGAACTGCTAGTATGTGGAATGCGCTGCCTGAATGGGTGTTCTCCGATAGTTACAATCTGGGTGTTTTCAAGTCAAAAGTGAATCGGTTTCTTCAAGGCAAGCGTGATCTATCGTAGGCCGCATCATCGCTTAACATCAGGCGAGTTAGCGGCCAAGCGCAAGCCTATTTTACAATAAAAAAAAGGAAATTTTCTTATCGCTATCCCCATAGCACATCTCCATAGCATGCACAAAATTTGTCAGTCCTTTCATACTTTCGTGTAAAATATTCAATGTAGGTATATTTGAATATAACTCAGTGTTCATAAACATTGAAATTCAATTAATCTGTCAGTATCAGATCAGATATAGCTCGATATCAAACCTCACGAGTTGAAGGCAATTTGCACTATTGACGATGTTTTATGTATTTATGATAATTTATCAAACAAAATCCACGATCGGACAATATCGGAAACACATCGGAGACCAACGAGCTTTATAACTGAGATAGATGTGTTACCACATGAATTAGGTGCCGGCGGTGTGAACGCATCTGGCCGAAATCAGGCTTGTCTATAGTCGAACTGCGGACGACATTGTCACCTTTTTTTAGCATACTGTGTTTTATTTTGCAGTTTTTTTTAATTTGTGTATGATGTGTGTGTAAGTTCAATGGTGTCTCTACAAGTTTCTAAATGTACGTGAAACATTTGTAAGTGTCCCCATACTTATAATTTTTGTGTTAAGTGGTTTCGCGGTAAAGTGCATTATTTCAATCGAAGCATGATTATGTAATGGGTAAGGCCACGAAAAAATGTTCATTTCAATTTTTTACACGTAGACCATTATATAATGTAAAAAATAAAATATACGGTACATTATTCTCAATACCATTTACTGTTTTATCAATATTTAGAGGGTTCCTGTCCAGCAAGGCGTAATTAAAATTCAAAAATATCTTATTTATTTATGTAAATTTTGATTTATAATTTAGGTTGATTACTGCTTCCATACAAAATCTAAATGTCCCTCGTCCATGTGAAACCAAACTATTGATTTTTTTCTGATGAAATCAAGTTATTATCATATATGTATGCTACATTTTACCTAAAATATAGTTATAGCTTTGTTTTAAAACAAATAAATAATCGTTATCTGCCTATTATTTAAAAAAAAACACGGTTGTAATTAAGGGCCAAATTTGATTCCCGTGTGTGACATAGCATGAAAAACTCAGTAGTATTTAATTTTAAAATCACAGCAACACTGTGAGTATTTTTTTAAGCTGGAAAACTACCCTACGAGTCTAGAGAAGTGTCAAACATCTGTCAGTCATTTTAGTATGGAAGCAATTCGTGAGATCGTTGTGAGCGGAAATTTTGTTCATCTTGTTTTTTCGAGTTATTTGATGTGATTTGACAAGGTAAGTATTGAAATTTAATCCGTTAAAGTCAAAATAACTGTAAAGAATGTTGTTTTCTGGGGAATCGTCTAGTTTTTTGTGCAACTAGACTGTATTTAAAAGTTTTAATCTCAGAAAAAGGTGATATTTTCGCGTGTGTTTATTCCCGCACGTTGCGTGTGTTATGTTTTGTGTTACGTAACACACAAGAAAATACGTTAAGCCTAGTTCACATTGCAAAATAGTTGAAACATACATACTAATAACCTCGGTGGCCTACGACTTGTTTTACGATAATTATTAAAAACATTAATATTCTTAGTACTTGACACTGCCTAAATGCACAAAATGTTTGAAGCTATAAAAAACATGATAATAACTGCCAAGTCTGGGCAGTATTATCCACAATAAGCTTCTTTTTTAAGGGTGCTGGAAAATCCCCTATTATATTTGATAAGCTTTCCCAGTGAAGGGTATAATTTCCTTTTTTTTCAGATGCCAATGACGCCAGCATGAAAGGCAGAAGTTATACAGGGAAAGACTCAAACAAAGGGATACTGAAAAATTTTCAGCGCAGAAGAAATCAAACGCGGAAAGAACTAAAAAAAAACAGGAAAAAAATATTACTTGATAAACAGTTGTGATGAGGTTTATATTAATTGAATTATTTTGTCGCCTAACTGATCTCATATAATTATTACATCTTCAAAAAATTTAAAAATAATATAAACTGATGTGATTAAGAGTGTTTACTTTATATTATATTGTAATAGTATATGTATATTGTTGCTCCTTGAATTCCAAAATATGATTATTATATCTTAAAAATATACATCAACTAGCTGCGCCCCGCGGTTTCACCCGCATGGAGATGAAAATGGGTGTGATGATGATGATGATGATGAAAAGTAGCCTATGTGTTAATCCCGGACATAAGCAATGTATATTCCAAATTTTATCCATATCCACCCAGCCGTTTCTGCGTGATTGCGTAACCTACATCCATTCATCCATACATCCATCCAAACTTTCTTGCAAAAACAAATCTTCATATAAGTATGATATTAGTGTGATATAAACTGATTTGATTAAGAAATGGTTACCTACTTTATATTATACTAGCGACCCGCCCCGTCTTCGCACGGGTGTAAGCTCGGCCTTCGGCCTCATTACTACGACCCGCTCCAGGTACACAAAATTTCATTCAAATCGGCCCAGCCGTTTTTAGTAGTTATAAACTTTCTACAAAGTATTAGAAAACATTTGAAAAAAAGATGAATGAAATCGGTAAATTAGTTCTCAAGTTATACACCAGGAAAAATATGGGTTCATTTTTATATATATAGATTGTAATATATAGGTATATTGATGCTCCTTAAATTCCTAAACGCGCCACTTTAAAGCCTTACAAAGTAATACACTTCTTAGTACACTGTAAGAAGATATTAAATGTTGTCAAAAATATTCGTCCCTATATTTGGAGTTTGTTAGCGGTGAGAATACTTAAATGAATCTTATGTAGTTATAACTATTTTTATTTTTTTTAGTATGTAAGTTATATTTTCGAATCTTACGGGCAAAGCCGCGGAAAAAAAACTAGTTTTATTATTTGATCAATTATGTGTACTAGGCTTTACTATTTTCCGTTGTGTTATATTATTTCTAATGTGTTATCGTGTGTTACAGTTTCAAGTGTGTTATTGAACAATTTTTCATGGCCGTACCCTAATGATTTTTATGTTCATCAAATTGAGACATTTAATGATGGGATGCATCGCGAGGTTGAAAATAGCCGGTCCCAGAGGATCACCCTGCTGACAGCCCACTTCTGATGATAGGAGGTCTTCTTATGATGTTTTAGATATTGATTTTAAAATTACATTTACGAGTAGTTAAATATATTATTATTATGTAATCCACGGTACCGTGACTCGATGAAGTGACGATAATATATACGAAAGCCAACTGACAGTAGCTAGAATGGAAAATCCGAGAAACGTGCTAACTGATGTGTCCAGCGGTACACTGACAATGAGTGAGGCATGTCTGTGGTAGGATATCGCGGGTTCCAGCTGTCAATAACACTACTCGTGTCACAGCCAAAGTGCGACAAACCTCAGTCGATGCAAAAACGGTGCAAATCCGGAAACAGAGTTAGCTCGTACATTACCAATTCCGATGAAGCTTTTGGAAAGCTTCGAGGATAATAAATATCTCTCTAGTGTACGTAATCACACTGTGAACATTAATAGTACCAGAACGAGACGATCATGAAGCGTGGAGGTAAAATAACTTACGTATATTTATCTACGAGAATATATTAAATAAATAATAGTGTATATTTTTTTTCAATCATTATTCTATATTCAGGATTGTTCTTGCCGACTACTTCACCATTTCGTTTCAAGCGTCGATGCGGTCTCCTATGGGTTTCACCGTGGAGAAACCGATTCAATCGCGATTTAAAGACACCCAGATTGTATTTTTTGGGGAACACCCATTCACTCATAGTCAAGAATAGTCACTCATAGTTATCAACGTCAATAATATTTTGTTTATAATACACGGGAATTACATGCCGGTTTGTTATATTTTTTTCGGGACAAATTATTTTTATATCTAAACAAAATACAAGCTATCCAACAAATACCTAAACTACTATTTGCTTTGGGTATCTCTGTATACATATCTATTTTACAGTACAATTATCTTAGTAATAAAGATTCATATTTGGAGCATAAGTGGTTAAGTTCAACATTAAACATGATAACCACTCAATCATAAGAAACCAATACCAGAACCACAAACATTCCAGAAACCACAATTGAATCCCACGAAAACAAACATAAATAAGCCAACGGGCCAACTTTAAACAGGCATCATAAATACGTAGCCCATAAAGAGGCTGAAACTTTAGCTCGGACCGCGTATAAATCATGGAGTGGCGACCCTCGAGGAAACTCGCCATTCCAGAGTGTATGAGGCCCGGCAATATGTCATCTCGGTCAAGCGGCTGCTATATGTCTTGCAAAAATTCGGGAAAACATCTTAGGAACGTCGCTAGCTCCCGACTTCCCAAGTCGCCCTTGCATCTCGCCAGTCGCAGGAATGCGTAGGGTTAGTAACACGGTGTTCCCTGCGCGTCTTGATTGATTGAAATTCAGAGCGAATTCGGAAAATTGGCGGAAAAGGGTGTGAAGGGCTATTTTGTAGGGACATTTTGATCGTTGAATAGCCGTATTGGACATGCATGCCATTTGCGTGTCAATCATTTAAACTACCTACGTCCACCGGGGTTACTTTGAAAAACGAATCCTTGAAGGAAGTTTTCCGAACTTTTTCTTCGTTTTTATTCTTCACACCCATGACTGATGTTGGAAATTTACTAGAAAGTTTTCATAATAGCTAGCAGTTCTTAGAATATAGAGCGATGATGGCCGAGATGTACCATGTGCGCTTTACAAATGACTTATCTAGTAGATACCTAAATAAATAATGTGCAGTTCGATGCCATCGCTCATAAACGAAGAAGGAAAACATTGTGAGGAACATTATCACAAAAAACTCAAAAGTTCAAAAACCACCAACACTCACCAACATGCACTGGGCCAGCATGGTGGATCAGGACCCATCCTCTCTCTCTGAGAAAAGGTCTGTATCCCAAAAGTGAGGACATAATAGGCTGATAATGATAATAATGATTCATATCGGTTTTGACATTGCACAAGAGCCAACGTCAAAGACAACGTAACAAACAAGCCATGTTTTTAAAGTGGATTATAAATGCCAACACTAGGGTTCACCACTCAGCCTATACGGCTTAACCATTTTACCTGACGAATGTAACATCTCTACCTTAAAACGAGCCAAGCTCGACAAACCAAACGAATCAATTACACTACTCTCCGCTAATGTGTCCGTTAATTAGCCCGACTTCATTTGCGAGTCATTCCAATGGCACCCGGACTGCGGTCACCGGTCACCGTAAAACTGAGGCAAAAAGAAGCTTTTAAAACACATTGTAATTTTCTTTCGACTGTAACATTCTTTTACGCATTAAGTTTAAGTACAAAGTCAGATATCAGAGCAGTTGATTATATTAGTACTATTCAGTTATAGACATTGTTTCGGTCCCCTTCAGGTATTCTTTATGATCATTGATGTCAATGAGAGTGACAGAGTCAGATATTTGACCCACTCATCTTATATTATTGGAAATTCCCGTCAACAATAATACGTAAAAATAAATTCACATGCAAAGTGACAACATCTCAACTTTTGGACTGACCGACGACTGTGGTAGTATAACAACTGGTATGTACAGTAAACTGTTCTGTTGACACCCGCTGAGCCACCAGCCCTACCGGATAACGGTCAGGTAGTCTATTTAGTTATTTAAATTGTCTCTCTTTAACTGTACCACACAAAAACTATACCGCAGCTGTGAAGTATCTATTACCCCGTGGTCAAGCGCGTGTCTACGGACCTCCGTGTTTGCGGTTTTGTAATCCTTATTATTACTATATTCTGTGGCTAGTTCTCAAATCATGATCGATAAACGTTGTTCTAGGTCAAAATTTTAATGAATTTGTTTGATTTATGGTTCATATAAAATCCCAGGCAAAAAAGGACGTTCAGTTTTACCGACTACACGAATTTTAAAATCTTCCGGGAATCTTTTTTTTTAAATCAAATCATGTCATGTAATTTATTTGCTAGAATACATTACATTAAGTTCTTAAAATTATTTTTGGTACACTGTATACAGTCTGCAAGCAGACGTGCAAATGTTCTTAAGCTAAATAATTTTATTTTTTTAAGAACTAGTATCATTAAATTATATTCTTAAATACATTTGTTCTAATAGAATGTGAACAGATTTTACGAGAAGTACAATAAACAGGTTAAATTTCCAAATGTTTGACCCTTAGAATATTCTCATTGTCCAATTCAAATATTTTATCTACTTCTTGACATTGTCGCAATGTTATTATGTACGTCAATTAAATACATTAAATTTAACAGTTATATTTAATTGGTACCATAAACGAGTTAAATAAACAAATCAGTTCACTATTGTCGGACATTATTGTGAAACATACACACATAGCTCTTTTTGAGTTTGTTAAAAACTGAAATAAAAATGCTTTGGGCGGTTATAGTAGGCCAGCTGGTGCGTTGAAAGTGGACGCATTATACTTCACGACACCATTCATTCATTCATTCGTTAACTCAAGTGTAATATTTTGCTGTTTGACAGTTCTGTTGAATGCTTTAACGATGTGCGGCCAACTTATCTGTAGAGGTAGCAAATTAAGGGAACTAAAATATTTTACGGGTGGCTATCAGTTTTGTGAACAAAATACTATAGTGGCTCCTTCATTCAGATGTGTAGATAAGTTAGGCGCACTGTACAGTTGTAATCGTAATTATTTTACCGACATCGCATACGAATGGATTGTAAATCACAAATTACATTGTTGCTAATTGTAACTGTGTAATATGGTCGGAATTGGATGCATCAAGCAATACTTTTTTGTGTTTGTGTTAAAAGTTAAGCGTTCGTGCCTGGGACTACCGATTAGTCGGGCGGTCGGACGTGCGTCCTACGGGTACCATCAAAGTGAACAAGTGAAACACCTGTGCAAACACCAAACTGTCCCATAGCAAGAGACAGTACAGAAAAGGAGGAAGTAGCGTCTCTTAGTTTTGGAGGCCAGGACCCAGTTATCATCGCTGCAACAATTACGTAAATTTACGTAATTGTTCTACATTTAAAAAATCAATTAAAAAATATCTGTTAACGCTAACAACTTGTAATTAGGTACTTATTTATCAAAACGATAATTAAATACCTATTAGTAATTATTACACGCATTGCTGGCGTTATGTCTATTTGATAGTGTTTGAACTGTTCCTCCAGTTATCAACGCTATTCTTACTCTCAAATCAGCAGCTATTTCAATCAAAAACATCGAACCGCCAATTCATCAAAAAAATTTGAAAAGAATATTCAAAACGGCAAAATCAAAGTGTTTACATACTTAGCCGTATTTACGCCGCAATCAGCCGCCCAGTTCCGCTGCCGCCGCGCGCCGCCCGCCCAAACCGAAGGATTCTGTTTATCGGCCGCCCAGCCACAGAATAAATAACAGTAGGAGCCCAGCGCTGATTTGTGTACCCACATCTCGTTTGTCTTGGAACGGAAGGTGGTTGGGGGAGACAATGCGATTGGAATTGTTGCTTTTGTGTTTTAGGAAAGTAAATGTCATTTTAATGTGCCTATAATTTAAGTATGTATTTTCCACAATGTGCTATATTTTATTAGAAATTAAATTATATGGGGCGAGCTGATCGTTTGCCTGATGCTAAGAATTACATCATTATCAGTCTATTTTGTTCCCACTGCTGGGATACAGGCTTTCACTCAGAGAGAGAGCGTGGGACTTATCCTCTCATGCTGGCCCAGTGTATATTGGTGAATATCATGTCCTTGAACGTTTGAGGTTCTTAGACATACCTGTTTCCTCACGCAGTTTTTTTCGCCGTTTTTGAGCAATGGCGTTAAAACTGCACTTTTTTTATCCTCAGTTAAAGAATCAGAATTTATTCCACTGATAGCTTGAAATTGGATTTTTCAATAGTCAGAGGTTGTCTGCGGAGTAAAACATGTTTATTTATTGGACAGATAAGCCTGCCCGTTTAACTGCGGATTGCAAAATCAGCCCTTAACCGAGTAAAATTATTACTTACTCTCTCAAATATTTACTTCTTTGACAGGTTGTCGTGTTTTTAGATATATTTCCATTGTCTATCTTTCTTGTTAACCGATAGAAACGAAGGTCTCAGAGTCAAGGGTGATAGATTGGCGTTTGTATATTTGTTCCAAGAGAAGTTCATAACTTCGTAATTTCAGCCTATTGTGTTCCCACTGCTGGGACAGGCTTTCAAGAACTAGAACTTGCATACTGGTAATCTGATATTTATAAAATTTTGTAGCCAAGTAGTTTAATCCACATCCACACTAATATTATAAATTCGAACGTAACTCTGTCTGTCTGTCTGTTTGCTACATAATCACAGCTAAACGGCTTAACCAATCTCGATAAAGTTTAGGGAAGTAATAGTATGTATCATGAGGACGGACATAGGCTATTTTTTTCTGAAGAAATCGCGGACGAAGTCACGGGTACGGCTAGTTTAATATAATTTTTAAATTTAAGCATGAGCCACATCGGTCCAGGTAGTATCGGGCGTAGATATAAGGGCCACAATTCAGGGCCAACAACTAGTATTAAAATAGACAACTATATCCTACAAAACGTATAGCACAGGCGGTGTTCCCTAGCGGATGATTTCAATAAGGAACGGCAAAAACCGGCCATCAGACAAAATCGCCCGCCCTCGAGATTTGTGGCCGCTGTCTTGGAAATGGAATACGTACCTGTAGATGTCTGCGTATACAGGAGTACTTATGTGTTTACCTCAAGAGATATTTAAATATATGAAAATAATGTCTGATTCCCTGTACATTTATAAAAATGTAGTGTACACAACACAAGGAAAAACTTTAATTTATTCTTTAAATCAAGTGATCTTTACAACTATAATACAGGTAATAATGATAAACTAAATATCCCTGAATTCAGGCTACGAAGAAGTTGTAACTTATTCTTAGGTAAATATGTTAAATGATATAATAAAATCCCTAAAGCAGTTCTAGAATTAAATGAGACTCGTTTTAAGAATGTCTTCAAACACACCCTTACTGGAAAAGCACACTACCTGTTATATTCTTATTAAACAATAAATGACAAGATTTTTAACTGTGAATTGACGTTCCAATGTGTACATAATTAATTGTACCTGCTTGTACAAACTACTATAACTAATGACTACCTCACTGTTTAGCGTGTATTCTCAGTCAATAGATATTATGAGTCGCGACTCTTGTTGAGATAGAGATGGGAGTATCGGGGCAAAAACAATTATGATTGCTGGAGAATTGCTATAATTGAATGGTCAGCAACATATCCAGGTTTTGGAAAGCTCTAAAATAATTTTAGACAGAATAAAAATATTTTAATCAGCAACTTCTTAATTAAAATTAATTTTAATTAGCGAGAAAAATTAAATTAGGCAGTAAATAATATTTAATTGGGCAGCTATACATTAGTTGTCAACAATTTAGTCTACTGTATAATTTATAGGATAATTCCTGGATTGGCATACAAAATCTTAGTCTACACCTTCCAGGTTTCATTTCGGGTTGTTGCAATTACAGTAGTTGCCCAAAATTCTTCAATAGATGCAGAACTCCGAATACATTGCTGACAAAATAACACTGTAAAATCTACGACCACATTATAATTAACCTTCTTGTCCAAAATAAAAAATAAATACTGAAGGCCTGAAGGCTTTTCTCGTCTGACCTCCGCTGCCCCACCCACCTTCGGTCGCGCTCACACATTTTATTTCACTCCTATCTGATTTGTGGGTGATTTACCTCATCCCCGGATACGAAGGAAACAATTACGGTCAAAGATATAAATGGTTTTACCATTGATACGTATTATCTACGAGTTTTCAGTAAGGATTTGGAGCTTTCAGTAGATATTAATTTATAGCGTTGGGATTTTTATATAACCTGGCGGTTTTTATGTGTATTTTCTTCGTAAGAGACTCATTTTAATGAGATAAAATAAGTACATATTAATGTTTTTTTTTTTTATTAGTAATAAAGTTTTTATTTTGTTTTCAAACTGGTGTTAGTAAAATTATTAGCAAAACATCTACTTATTAGGTGAATAGTGGGTACTTTTATGATCACTCTACCCCGCAATAGGACCTCATAAGTATTTTAGAGTCTGTATTGCAGGGTACAGTTGCGTCTGGTCCACTGGGCACTTTATATAGTAACTATTTATGCACACTAATACTTAATTTTTACTTGTAGAGTGATGAACCAGAATTAAATGTTTGAGAAAGCAACCTCAGTGTAATTTTTTTTTTAGAAAATCCATCTGGCCTTTGCGGCATGTTCTTGATAATGTGGAACTATTATAATAACAAAATAACACATCAACGTCGTGTGGAAATTAGATGCTGTATTAAGTTGTATTTTGGATGAATCAGGAATTTTTAAGATTCTTTGCTATAAAACAGCTATAGTTAAGACATGTTAGAAGTAGAGTTTGGGAAGTCTCAAAATCCTGGGACACGAGACATTATCCCCGGGGTCTTCGAGACTATTCTAAATAAGTAAACAGAATGTAGTGCATTTTTGGTAAGATTTGTCAATACAATTATCATTTTAATAATAATCAACATCATTAACTAAAGTCTAAGAATAGAATAGAATATCATTTATTGATCGGCCGACTACAACATCTTAGTATAATTAAATATTATGATTTGGGCATCACACCGATCTCGTCGTGTCACTAAGGAATTCGTACCTATGTTTAATTCTCAATATCGAAGTTTTTTTAATAATAAAATCTAATTAGACTGATTTAGTAAAGTAAGCAACAAACTAGTCACAAAGTAGAGAAAAAAATGAGCGAAAAAAATTATTATGACACAATTTTGACTAGCGGTTTTTTAGTCACAACCTAAAATTTCCGGAACACGATACAATTAAACGTGCAAAAAGTCCCAAGAATTCGAGACACGGGATATCCTGGGACCCAAACCCTAGTCAGAGGTCTCTGACCAAAGTCTCTAGTTGACAAAATCTCACACCAGAGCTAACAGTCAACATGACAAGCGAGCTAAACACAACAAATAATAAAACTGTAAGACTAAAATACAAATGTAAAGATTACAATTACAATATTTGTGCAACAAGCCAATCATCGGTTAGAAAGCAGAAGCCCACGGTAGCAGGCGGCTGACCGGTGGATACCTTCTAACCACGGGTTAAATATCTCACACTGACAGCTATGATTGACAGCCGGCGCAAGCGCACCTCCGCTCTCACTTTGTAATGAACAACATGCATGTACGAGTAGCTCACGAGTGATTTTAAGTATTTGCTTACAGAAACGTAAATCAGCTTGAAATGATATGTTACAATAATTGATTGTGATTTTGCGAATGTTTACACTTGAGTGTAATGAATGATGAGTATAAAAGCATTAAGATCTTTACGGTACGGTCTTTTAGGTACAATATGCTTTGTCTAGTTTTCGTGCATGAGAACTTGTTGAACGTATGTGAATAAAAGTTTGATTGTTCACACTCAAATTTATAACTTCTACACAGATTCAGAAGGAATTTGTTCTGGAATTATATTATAAATCCTGGTTTCTTCTTGTACATTTTCCGTATATTTTATGTGTTCCTGAATAGCGGGTGAGATAAATAATTGAAGGCACACAAGTACATCTGTCGATCCCTTACTTGGATTTCCATAAAAACTATCGCAACTTGCGTTCTATGCAAATAATAACGTCTACGGGACTGTAAGTGACACTTTTTATGACAAATGAAATATTCAAAACCCGTATAAGATTCTAAACATCTGTCTCTGATATTTAAGATCTCGCGCATACTGCAAACTAAAGTATCTTACGATATAGAATATAATTATTTATGAGACTTATAACTAATTTGTCACGTTAGTCAAGTCATTTAACATTAGTACAGCATAAAAGAAAATAATATAGAACACTTTTTTTTAATCCTAATAATAAGGTCATAAAAAAGAATTTCCGATATTTTAGTAGCATCGTGCCGTTGGAAGCGGGTGTAAATATGTGGATGGTTATAATGGTCTTTAAGCTATTAACTGTCATAAATTAGAACATGACTTAGGACTATGGTAGTCTTAAGTCGTCCTATGTCTAAATTTATGGCAGACCCATGGGTAAATAGAACAGTTAGTGTTTTAACGGATCGTTTTTCCTATCAATAGCTATATTTCATTGTGTGGTTTATAACTAATATCTTGAATTTTAACTTGTGTCAGGCAAAACGTATGTAAAATCGTCATTTCTTACTTCACATTATCATCACTCGAAACCTACGCTTATTTAATTATTTAATCAGAAAAGATAGTTCCAGGTATGTTTTAGTAAGTTAGAATTTAGTGAATTTCATACTTTTGTTAGTAATAAAAGTTTTAGGAAGTCAACTATAAATTGTTTCTAAGTTTAGACCTATAAGTTCGTAAGTTGTAGTGTGCGGAAATCCTTACCTGTCACTCAAAACGATGATAATAATTACAACCCACAGAACCATTTGCTTTGGAAAAGGCTTTTTGCTCTAAAAGCTTTTTTGCGAAAGCAAAACTTTATTTCAAAAAAGCTAAATGACGTTGCTACGTTGTTGTTTACGTTTGAAATATCGCTTTCATAGACTACTTACGCTTGCAATAAAACTTCACATAAAAACTGAGCAATGTATATGAGCAACCAAAATTATGTAAGTATACGAAAATATTGCACCTGATGGCTCGGCAAGAAAACGTGCAAAACACAACATCTGCGTGTTTTCTGCAAAGTACCACGGAACTTCGAAATGCAGATTTACCTTCTCATACGAACGCGCGACAATTTCGACAAGTACTGATTGCAACTGGTATAAATGCAATATATTGCGGGAATTTCTCGTTTGTTTTGCCACATATGCCTTTAAAAGTTTTAATGGCATCCACAAGAACAAATAGCGTTAACTTAGCAACCGCAACCCCGCGCGAGCGGGTGGTGCCGAGTTCGACAAATGGGCCACAAATGGGCCACAAACGAGCCACGATTAGCTGCACATGGGCCACTGCCGTCATTTGTAATCGTAGCATAGGTGATTATTTAAAAGAATGGCGTTTGGCGTACACGTTTCTTTTTCATTATAAGTTTTTGACAGGAGATAACAACTGCACACACTAATATAATTCTAACTTTAGAGATGCGATTTTGTTTTTTTTTGTTTTATTTACAAAACTGCGAGTTCCGGTTCCGTGTACAAGTAGCTTTTTTGCAAGATTTTTTTTAAACAAGCTTTAATACATATTATGCTTCATTTTTTTATTTAAATATTGTTTTTTTTATTGGGTGCAAGTTGATATGCCAAATTTCAGCTCAATCAAAAACCGGAAAATGGGTAAAATTTTATTTGCAAGATTTGATTACAGGCAGACATCAGGACAAGTGAAACTAAATAAAAGCTTCTCCGTTCTGCAGTTCCACCTCTTCAGCAGAAGTTCTCCGTTATAATATAAGTTCACATATGACGAATGCAGTGCAAGTTCTGAGTTGCTCTGGAACTGCTATGACCAAGCGTGGTGGTTGTCATCGGACAAGCGACTTGCTCATTTCCTTACTAAATTGTACAAGATAACCTATGGATACTTGTTTGGATCACTAAATCTTTCGCATTCTTGTGGTCACGCAATCTTAACACAGGCCAAACTTTTTTTTGGAACGATTTTAACGGAAGTAACCCATATCAGCTGCAAATTGACAGAGCGTTATGTATGGCTGGTCGATGGTCGGTCGGTCGGTCGGTCGGACGCGCGTCCAGCAATTGGATCGTATTTGCGTAAGCCTGCCACCTAATCCGGTGGATTATTGATGAGACTGCCCTGTGGTTATTAGGTGCCTGCGGCCTAAGGAACAGAAGGGTAGCGACAATAAAGCGACCATCCGGGCTAGCATGCGTGCTGCGACAATATCTTGTCTACTCTTTTTATCGTGCCAAAGTGAGACAGGCGTATATGAAACCGTAGGCACCTTGTTACATGGTCGCTCGACGAAATTACGACAAGATATTGTCTCGGTGCGCATGTTAGCCCTGCTGGATGAAGGACCCTGAGAGGAAGAAATCGAAACAAATTACACATTTGTATGGTTGATATATTATTATTTTTAGATTTTCTCAGTCTAAGGTCAGTCTGAGTGTTGGGCCAAAGACTGGTATACGATATATAGTATACGCAGACTAAGAAAGAAAGAGGGTAGATCGTTTTGTCTGTACCTAACTTTGAACTTTTTCACCAACCACCCGCATTCTTCAGTTTTCCCGTGAACATGGTGCATGTAATTGCGCCGAAATATCGGGATCTCCTTCCACAACCTTACCACGGTAAATATCCCGTAAATAATCATATAACTTTTGTTACACTAAGTTATTATAATTTTTTTTACAAGAAACGTTTCTTTTTAAATGTAGGTAAGTAACACAATAAATTGTTATGAATAAATAACTATAAAATATAACGCTTTTCTCGGCTTACTTTTAACGCACAGACTAGGTAAAGCTACTAGTTAGAGAAAGTCTTTGTGTCCTGAGTTAGTCACCCGCATTTGGCCGTCTACCCGCGCCGCTTGTCCCTCGCGCCACCGCCAGCGCCGCGCCGCTCCTTTCAAGATCTCCAGCCAACAAGCAAGGGCGAGGCACGCCGTTAGTGCGCTTACCATCACAGCGCCATTACAATACCCTGCGAGCTTGACCCTTGTTACATCTTGTTTGGGAGGATTTGCATTTCTCGGATTTACCATTAAAATAGACGTCGTGCTTCGGACTTTTCTTCTAAATAAATAGATCTTATCTTAATAGATTTTATTTTGAAATATCTTTAAAGTAGAAGATCCACTGAGTCTTTTTTCATGAAACAAAAAAATATCAACGAAAACAGCTTTTACTTCAAAATTCTAGAATTTTTATTTGTACTCTTGTCTCTAAAGTTTTGCCGATTGTACATTTTTAAGCCACCCAAAAATAGCAAGTGTTAACAACAGAATTCTTATTAAAATTTTGCATAACGACAAAGAATTTGGACAGTTTTGGTTTACTAAAGATATCAAAAAACCGAAGACAATTTTTTTGTAAAGCAGGCATTCTGCCCTTATCCCTTTTCTGAGAAAAAAAATAGGCGTAAACACTAAGAACTACTCCTGCTATACACAGACCAACACGACGTGACAAATATACTATTATCTATGTAGAAACTTCTTTTTTCTTATGAGAAAATAATAATAATTGCTATTCCCAGTTTATTTACATAGATATAATCTAATTGACACACCAAAGTATTTAGTTACATTATACTTCAATGATATCGTTATGAAACATTAAACCTAATAAATATTTATCTGGTCACCAGCTTAAAAAGTGTGACTTTAAAAGTACACCGAGGTCTGATGCAAAGTGGGCGCCGACCCTTCGAGGGGACACTATGACGTACCGACCAGCACTAGGCGACAAATGTGCTGAGCAGATGTATATAGAGCTGAGCGACATAATATGAACCTGTATAAATATTACGAGCTTGGAGTCCACTACAGCGGCTGGCCCACAAAATCACTCAATAATCACACTAAACACTTATCACACTAATATTATATATGTGAAAGTTTGGATGGATGGATGTATGTTACTCAATCACGCAGAAACGGCTGGATGGATTTGGATAAAATTTGGAATATACATTGCTTATGTCCTGGATTAACACATAGGCTACTTTTCATCATCACCATCACCAATTTTCACCCCCACGCGGGTGAAACCGCGGGGCGCAGCTTGTCTTAAATATGGGAAAGAGAGAAAGAAAGCCTTACCTTTGCAGAAAAATTATCACGATTAAGGAGAATATATTTTCATGATATACAGATAACAATACAAACAGTCTACATTTTCAGTTTCAGACAATATCATCCATCATCCATTATTGGGTTTTATCGATGAGCTTCTAATATAAAAAAAAGTATTGAAGTAAAGGAAAACAAAATGACAAAATTTCAGTTTAAAATATAACCAATATTGCTTCATATAAAAGTGGTAATAACATCTCTGTACCGACACAACGGAACTCTTTTAAAAATGCGTCTTCGAGTAAGTGTGAAGCCCTGACACTTCACCCCTGGGTCCACCCGGTGGCCCGGCGGCCCGACACGGCCCGGTATCTGATGACCGGCACCTTATCGGGCCGCTTGACGCCCTCGCTACACTGTTTACTGCTTATTGCTGCACTTGGAACTTTGAGACGATAGTTCGCCAGATAGTTTGCTGTTGATGGGACAGATAGTGAGGATTGTTTTGAAGAGAAGATTGACATTCTGAGATTAGCTGTTCAGATCTAGCACAATATAGACAACATTACGTACAAGTGATAGAGGCAAAGATACTACCTAGATTTTGTTTCGAAATTTTCCCTTAGATAGAAAACTTGTCAGTTTTATCCTAAGATATTTTTACCTCTAGATAGGTTGTACCCGCCACCAAATTGACTAGACGAATGCAAGGCACATTATCATACTCGTTACAGCCGTCTCTCAATCACGCACTGCGAGTGTCCGGCAACACATCGCAGCCAATTAAGTGTTTTAGCAAAAACTATTGTAATAAAATGCCTTCTTGTGTTTTTATAAACTGCACAAACTACACACGCTCATGTCACGCTGTAAGAGGCAAGAAAAATGTTTCATTTCACGTGTTTCTGTATTTTTCAGCTGTTTTCTGTATCACCATGGCGGTGGCGAGCTGGTTGACTTTCAGTTAGTTTTTAAAGCAGTATTGTTCGCCCATAACGTCTCAATTATATTACATCTCACTGGTTTTATCGATAATGCTAGGGCGGGTTTATATCACTGATGCTGTTATGTCCCGTTTCAGCTTAAAGCGGCCTAAAACTTCTGACTCTAGGGTAAACCACTCAGCTTACATTATAAGCATGTATTAGAATGGTTTTATTTTTGAAGTGAAAACTTCTTTAGCGGCGTTAAACGATCTTTTGGTAGAGGCAAAACGTATAAGTATGCGTCATCGACATGCTAGTGTGATTTTTTGCGTCAGATTGAGTTTTAAGTTTTTTTTCGGCAGTCCCCATTCAAATTATTCAAATTCAAATTATTTATTGAGAATAAAAACGGACAAATTCCACTAACATTTATCTCACATACTGTTAAACTAAAATAGATTTCTTAGTAAAAATAGGAATAATATTATAAAATTACTAATATAATAAATACAACAAATTGCTGTAAAAATATGTCAACATAAAATTAGTATGTCATACAAATTGTCATTATAGTCAACGGCTTTTTGCCCCTGTCCCATTGATCAGTTAAATTTTCACAATAAGTCAAAAAAACTTTCGTTACATTTTTCCAACTGTCACAAATAATATCACAATCAGTGTTGGTAGCAAGGAGTGCATTGAAGTGGCGGCGGGCGCGAATCAGCGGAGACATGGAGCGTGCCACGGTGCGGCTGTGAGCCACGTGGAAAAACTTGGGCAATTTTCCACGCCTATTAGCCGGAACCCCGGGTTTATCTGGCACAAACAAAGTGCACAATAAATTGTGCAGATGCAAGGAGTCAACCGATCCTCTGAGCACCTTGCAGCAAGTAGCAAGCTGATCCAACATCCTTCTCACTTCTAGTGAGTTGTAGCCGAGCTGGCCGAGCAAGAATTTAGTTGGGTAACCATGATGGAGACAGCCTGCCTATATTTTTTCTATAATGGTGCATCAGTGATATAATCAGGCCCTAACATTAACGATACAACAGAGCAATCAGACAAGTTTTCCATCTACTTCAAAACACAGCGACATTTAGGTACATTACGCTGTATAAGCGTTTAAATAATTAAATGCTTATACGCGATGTTTCTGATATTGTAACCATCATTAGAAAAATTGAAATTGTGTATTTTTATTGTTGTTGTAGGTGGCAGAAGCAACTTACTACTATCCCTTCTCTCGTATTAAAAAAATTCACAGACTGGTTGATCGTACTATAATTTATTTTTCACACCACCTGGTCTACAATGTCCAATTACATATCATGCAACCTCAACGTAAAGTTAAGCATTATCTATTAAGGGATATAAAGTTGTATGAAACTCCCTAGGGAATAAGGTGATTTGAATTTGGAATGTTAAATTCGTGTGGAAACTCGTGGAAAACTCTAAGTAAAAAAATGACCATATGGCATTGTAAAGCGGTTTGTTCGAAAATCGAACTGGCCACCATAAGCAGAACGTAAGTTTTTTTACAAAGAATGTAAAACAAAAGACGGTGTTTGGTGCTGTGATTTTCATTGAAACCTGCAGTGAAGTTGGATAGAAACCTGGCTTTTTATTGTCTCGTAGGTGTGAAAAGTAGAGTATGCTCCTCTGGAATAAAGCCTGTCTTCGTCTTGGGCAGCTTGAACCCCTCGCTTTACTCAGGACTCTATATAGGTAACTCTACAGTCCCTCGTTACGCTCAGGGTTCAATATGCAGCCCGCGACGTAAGATTCCTTTATTCCCTTAGTGCATAATCTATTATAATTTGGTATCTCATGCAATACTCCCATACAGTATACAATTCTTAAGCAAAAAGTGAGTGAGTGAAGTATAATCACGATATCATAATATCTACTGCGTTACGTTATCATACCGTAAGCCGATTGTAACATTCAAATGAACGTCACGCGTCGTTACATACGTCAGAGCGTGCACACACCTTTACCTACACAAAATTACGCAAAATTGAACTCTATCTCTAAAGTAATAATGAAATAGAGAAGCATGTTGAGGCAGTCATTGCAAAAAAAAAGTTGTTTACAAGTAGCAGTTATTATGTTGTCATTTGTAATAAGATTTACTACACAGCTTAGTTTGTTGCGAATGAAGTTTTCTGTTATGGAATTATTATTTTTCTTAAGGTTATTTGATGGGAAAGCGTATTTACATTAATCAATAGTACTGTTTAAATAACCGCAGTTATTTTTTTATGCCATAGGTGGCAAACAAGCAGACGGGTCGCCTGATGGTAAGCGATCACCGTCGCCTATGGATATCTGCAACACCAGGGCATCACAGATACGTTGCCGACCCTTAGAGACTCTATTAACAGCCTTTTTGAAGAACCCCATATTCAAGCTACTCGGAAATGCCGTAGGAGGAAGCTCATTCTACATATTGCAGGTGTAAGGCAAAAAGGAACGCGTAAAACGCACAATAATAAGCACATAATCTCAATTTTTTTATGTATCATATCCTGCATGCAAAATAAAATGTCAGAGATAGTAACGAAGACTACTTGCTACCTTATTTCAAATCATTTAATTTATTTTCTTGACTTTTAGACTTACACATTGTTGTAACACAGACCCTGTTGTAACATAGACAAGAACTATAAATGGAATTATAAAAAAAAGGAATAGGAAAAATGTCTTCAGCTTGTTAGCTTGTTTTTCGCTCTCTGCTCTACGTAGGAAATCTGCAAAATATAGTAATGTACTTTTTATACTAGTTGTGAATTAGTAACTAATAAACCTTTAATAATATCTGAGAAAATTCTGGAAAACTGAGAAATTGCAGGTGCAGCATATGTACCTTATTTATAACAAGTTTTGTTGAAGCCCTCCGCAGATGGCTTCCCTGTTTATAAGTCACGCTGGCTTTTTATTTATCGCACCATTTAATTAATTCCTGATTGTCCAGGTGGAACGGACATTACGCAATTTCGATGCAAGCCTTGTGTTTGCAGCAACATTGTAAAACGAAGACTTTCATTGGTTAAACACTTATAAAAAGTGGGATAGACGTATATGATTTATCGATGTTAATGTTATCTTTAATACTTCCATAAAAAAATCCACAATCTTATCCGTAGAGTTGATCAGGAGAGTTACTAGCATTTTTTTAACAAACTGTCAACAACCCCTCGTTTTTTTTAATTCTTCATTATTGGCTTCTCAGATAAGTGGCACTAACTGCTTACAGCTGTCAATTCTATCACAGATTAAAAACAAAAACCAACTCCGTGACGTGTAAAATAACCTAATTCTACCCACTTTTACTTTTCCTTATCGAGATCCCAACGTTTCACGAGCATCGAATTCGGTACCTAATTTATCAAGACAACCGTGTCCACCAATATAGAGCTATAAAAAGGTTTATATTTAACTAAATAACGTTAATCTATACGTGGGGTGGTCAGATCTTTCCGCTATTACCCCTACGAACGCAATACTACAAATTTATACCTTACATCCTCACCAACAAGTCTTATATTAGGTTAAAATTTAAAATGTAGTTAGGTCGTTTTGTGTCAGAATTAATTGATATCTTGTATCAGTTAGCAGACGCAAGGTGTACCGCAAGGTGCGCGGTGACCGTTGGCGCACCTTCCTACCTGCCTGCGCCTGCGCCGCTGCAGGCGGTATTCATACCAGAACGGAGCGTGACAACTGATTAGTGGTGTCACGCAGAATTGAGGGATTGCACGGTGATGGGCTGATGAGCTGATTACTTCATTTTGGATTATATATTGACAGGTCATAAAAATACAATTAACTCACATCGTATGATCGATCCCGACCCGTGGTTCACTCAGCTAGTTCACCTGGGTGGACTATGGGTGGACACTGACCTATGGTCCACCTGCTTAGCTTTCTGTGAGCACTATTATAAAACTTATTATCCGTTGTTCAATCGAGAGGTGGTCTATTGATAGTTGGTGCCCCAGTGGCCCAGTTGGTAGTGAACCTGCCTTCTGCGCTTGGAGGCGTCGGTTCGATTCCCACCCAGGGCAAACATTCATGTGATGAACTTTTGTGTTTGTTCTATAATCATCTGTATGCTAATATCTATTCGAGTATGTATTCGAAATATATATGTACCTATGTATATCAGTCTCTGGCAGTCACAGTACAAGCTTTGCTTAGTTTGGGGTCACATGACCATGCGTGCAATAATGACCTGTTTTTGTTTTTAGTATTTTGTAAAATGTTATTTATCAAACCTGTCTAGACAACACCTGAAAAGATTTTGACGAAAATTGTCAAGAAGAGTGCATCTGGATTAAATATCACAACGAAATAATATCAGATCTTAACTGACACATAATTATCACATTATTTACTTAGAATATAGATTGTTTATCTCCGAAAATGGTGGCAACTTATTGCAGGTAGAAACATGTAGCGTGGTTAATGTGGAATATGTAAATAATGATTGTAATTGCTCTATTTCAACGAATCCTTATCAAATTAGGCATGTGATTACTCAGTCGATAATTACGAGTGTAATTTCAAGTATTTCAGGAGTACTTCAGTTAGTATTGCAACTTGTATTGCGTTGCGCTGAAAAGTCAGTTTTTACAAGAACAAAACTGGGCGTCTCCTGTTTTGGGAATGTTGTTTACTCCAATGAATGCACCTTGTTTTAAATTAGATTTGTTGATTAGGCGTGATCTTAAGTTACAAATAATGATGAAGTGAAAAGTGAAGTCATGATTTACGAAAAATATAAACTTAAGGTGAAACGTTTCACTTTGGCGGGAAAATCAAATTACAAACAGTTTTTTTGTCCTTTTAGCCAGGCCGGGTAATTATTGTGAAATGGCATAGTGTTCGCGAATATTGTTGGTTGTTATTTACATTATCATGTACAGCTATTAATCAGTTACTCACCATATTACTTACATTTGGCAATAAACCGTTTGAAACAGCATAAGTTTGTTTATTGACAAATGCATGTAATAATATGCATTGGAGATAAATAACTTTACGCGAGTTTGTAAAGAATAATAATCAATTTTCGCGAACATCATTATCGTTTATAATAATTACTCGGCCTAGCTACAAGAACAAAAAAACTGTTTGAAATTTGAATTTCCCGCCAAAGTGAAACGTTTCACCTTAATATGTTTTTTTTGGGTAAGGTCTGAGAAATAATGGAGGTGGAAAGTACCAACTTTAAAAAAATACTCGTACGAAGTTGCTGGTAACAACTAGTAAAAAATAATTGTCACGCTCCAACCTACATAGTACAATAGCATAAACAAAAATTATACTACAGATAATAGTAAGTTTGTACAAGTCTAGACCGGCGCGCGCAAGTATCAGCGAAGACTTCTGACGAGGTATGGCGGTTGTAATTTTATTGTAATAGAATCTACTATACCTACATACTATCTACCATAGTGTAATCAATAGCCGAGGGTATTAGAAATAGCTTTTTACACCAAAATAATCAATACATTCGCGTTATCTCATAATTATGCTACTGACTGCTGACCAATATCGCGTCCCGATAGACCGTGTAATTAAACTTTTTTAGAACTTTTTCAGACATTTACGACTTTTCATGAATCCACATTAAAATATGTAGGTTAAGAAAATACCGTGTCATAATACAGTTTGGTTTGATATCCCTGATAATCATAAAATTCGTTGTACATTTTTGCTGCCACAAAGTGACAACGTGCTAATTATGTGATACGATGCACAATGTTTTGCTTGACTGCACTTGCATGCAAATGTACTCGTAATGCTAAGTTTGCCAAGAAACACGCAATTACCCGATTAATGGAGTGTTTTGCTGATGCATTGGCGTTTGTAATTAACGCAGTTATTGGTTTCAGTTGCTTTTGTTCGGGATAAGGAATATGGTATGCCAGTTTCTCATCCTCCCACAGTACTTGGTGTTGATTGAAAATAATTGACTGCTTAATCTGCCTTTTTAACCGACTTCCAAAAAGGAGGAGGTTCTCAATTTGACTGTTTTTTATGTTTGTTACCTCAGAACTTTCGACTGGGTGCACCGATTTTGATGATTCTTATTTTATTTAAAAGCTAGTGCTGATATAGTCTCATTTCAATTTGGTCCAGTTCTGAAATTTTTATGAAGTCGATTTTTTGTATTGATAATTTATTATTTCATTACAAATATAATTATTTTTCTAACTTAAATATATTGAAGTCTGAATTGTATCTATTTTAATAGTCATAAAGTTATTTGTATTTCCACCAGGTTTTTGTCAACTTTTTATCCTGGAAGGTTTTATTAGTTATATTAAGTGCCTTTCAGAAAGGTACGAGCCATTTTATAGTATTTATTGAATTGTAAACACAAACAGGTGTATATTCTACTGTTGTTCTCAGCTGACGCTATTTTGGCAACGTCAAGCTCCTTCTGTTCATACCTAAGCAACATGACGTCGTAACGCAGATGCGTTTAGTAACAGGTTACATTTGGTAACTCTAACTGTAGTAGGTATTCGTAACTGTAATATGGATAACATCTATTTACTTTCTGCACAACGTGGTTTCACCCGCTATCCATCACAGAAATCATGTTTTCGGGTTCAAAAGTTTTTTTTATTAAATAATAGATATATTTTTCAAACCAAACTTTTATGGAATTGGTGATCGGAACGGTGTTCTGATCAAACTGAGCCCAAATAGCCAGTCTACTGTTATCCATCGAGGAGTGCGGTTGTCCACCGTCACCATCATCAAATCAGCTCGCTTTCAACATAATACTGTATTGTCAGCGGAACTTGACAAGTATGTCAAATTTCAGCTCAATCGAACATCGGAAAGTGGGTCAAATTTAACATGCAAGATTTTATTACAGACAGACATTGGGGAAGGTGGAACTATATAAAAGCTTGTAAAATGTATGTACGTGTTACATTAATCCAGGGTATAAGCTACCTCTACACCAAATTTCATTCAAATCCGTTCAACTGTCACAAAGTTGAGTGTGGACAAACATACAAACTTACACACAAATTGTAGAAATTTTAATATTAGTCATCATTATCTTTGCCATAAGACGTCCACTGCCTACCTACCGAACCGGAGGTTAATATAAGTATGATTGCACTATTATTAAAATTCATTAATGACGTAAATAAAATTGCACAGATCCAAACAATGTCATTATGTGAAGAAATTCGTTCATCCTTCATGTCCGTATTGACACTGTCGTATTGCGGACACACACTTGCCCAGGTATAATGCGTATAATGCGCAAAAAATACACTTTACGCTACTTAACGACATCGCATTGGTAAATTAACGACACCACAGAATAAACAACAGTTGGACCATGGCGTATTTCGATGGTTGAACGTTGACAGATGCGGTGGATATAATGAGGTGTTTTTAGCAATGTGTGTTCAAGTAATTTACGTGAAATGACATGAAAAAGTCGGCGTCAAAGCTACACTGTGTGATTGGAGGAACCCGTTTCGGTAAATACGCGTAGGTTATAATTATGTCACATGTTTTGAAGGAATTACTTTAAAGTTAAGAAGTTTCAACAACATCATCATCATCCAGAAGACACCCACTGCTGGACTAACTAACTAACTAACTAGACTAACTCTCTCATACACCTCCACACTGAACAACATCCTGCCATCTGCATCCACTGAATGCCCGCGACTCTCACAATGTCGTCGGTCTATCTAGTGGGAGGCCTACCTACGCTGCGTCTCCAATTAAGATTCCGGTTCGAAGTCTCCAATTAAGAACCTTTCTTCCCAATCGGTTATCGGTTCTTCGAGCAATATGACCTGCCCATTACCATCATAACTTGCAGATTTTAATAGCCATATGGTACAAATTATGTCATCGTGTATCTTCAGAAAACCAAACCATTTAGTTTACAAGTAAAAACACTTCATATTTAGAGCTTAATAGCGTTCACAATGTAGCAGCACCGATATAGATAGAAGCTGATAGAGGTTGTGGATGTGGTGTTGATATACGTATCTGGTCAAATAAATGTATTTTCTAACTTACTTTTTCTTTCTTAACCTAAAACCAACTAAGGTTGGATACAAAAAGACTAAAGTAGGGTCAATTTAAAAGATCACATTTGACATCTGTCAATCTATTGTTTATTTATCAAAATAAATAGTAAATTGCCTTCTTCTGTCATTACTACAATAAATATATTATGTTTATGTAACTGAAAAAATGCAGTTCTTACTTTGAAAATTAAATAATATCGTTTATTAGGTACGTTGTTGAATTTTGATGAAGTATTTGTGATTTATTAAATTGGCCTGACTTTAAGGCTAGATATAAAAATAATGTGGTCTGTAGATTATTTCCCAAGTTTTGAAAGTCTCTGACCGTAATGGTCGCAAACCGAGCGTGTCGCCTCTGAGGCCCCGCTAAATGTCAATGGTGTCCTGACATTTATTAACAGAAGGGTTGTGAACATTCCTGGAGCATTTTCTTTTCCCAACGGCCCGATGTTTTGTGCTTATTGGACGTTGGCGAGTGACAAGTGGCGGCGGAAGAAGAATGTGACTTGAGGCGCAGTTTGTAAGTAGGTATGATTCACAAGACACGGCCTCGGAACACAGCTAGTATAGGAAGGAATGTCTCACGGGTTTCTTCGTGATTTTCCAGTTTTGCTGCATTTTTCTGTCAAAATTTATTTTAGCTTGTTCTTATGATACATGCTTACTTTTAATTAACTAACTATCCCTTAGAGCAGCATTTTTATATCATAGTTTGTGTGCGTGTGTGTGTGTGTGTGTGTGTGTAGCTTTAGTTGTGCGTACTGGATATTTGACACAAATATAATATTGGTTATTGTCATCACAGAAAAGTCTCACATCAGTGATTGTCATAACCAACAACTTTTGTTTGTACGATTTTTGATAATTCACAAAAAAATATCTTAAAAAGATCATACAGACAATGAGACATAGTTATATATGGTCACGATCATATTCATAACTAGCTGTGTCCCGCGATGTCACCCGCGTGGACAATCCCACAGAAACTGTACATTTTTATCTCAATGAAAAAAGTCAAGGTACTCCATTGCTCTGTCGCTGCGTGAGAGAGAATCAAACGAACTCACTTTTACATTGCTAATACTAGTATATAACATGTATATAGATAATAAGTACCTGAAGTAGTTATGTTCACTAAACATTACATAGCAACGGTACACAAATAGCGAAAATCATAAATAAAATAATTACCCAGCCATAAAACAATGTTCAAACGAATATTTAAGCATAAACCCCGAATGCCAACTACCGCCATTTAAGAAATAGTTTGTAACGAATGCGTCCAAAACTTTCCTCGCATTTCCATAGTTTCGGAATCGAAAACTTTTGCTTTTAGTAACACCTGATTTTACGATTTGTTATGTTAATGTGAGTGTAAAAATAATATCTCTTTTGTAATTTGATAAATAACACAACCAATTTCTCATGAGCAAATTTGAAATTAGCTGCGGACATAACTTATAAGCTGGACGGATTTTTTTTGCTCCATAAGAATAGCTAATAAATAACAGTTTTTTGTTATTTAGAAATTAATCTTGGCACCACACTCTCTACTTCAGTTTATTTATTATAAACGTATGTTTCCATAAATTAAGATTAATCTCAATAAAAAAGCCAACACTTTTCTTTATTCGTAAACTTGAAGCATAACTTCGGTTTTTTATCGCAAAACACTAATCCTAACTATGTTATGATCACTTTATTACTCAACTGACTACGATGGTGTTTTTACACTTAACATAAAGTTAAGTAGTATTGTACCATTACGACCTAAGCCAAATAGTCTTAGTAAGGAAAGGACATTCAACGCATAGAGCTCACAGGCACAAAAGTGTCCCCGGACAGTAAAAAATAATATCAGAAGACCTACTTTTTATGGTTCCGTACTCAAAGGATTTAAACGGGACCCTATTACTAAGCCTACGCTGTCTGTATGTCCGTCCTAAGTTTTAACGGCTGTATCTTTCGAACTGTAAAATAGCCAGTTGAAATGTTCACAAAATATGTCATGTTACGGCGGATTTACTACTGAGAAATTTATTATAATAAAGTCAAAAAGTAAAAAATAAATAAAAGAAGGTACCCACCTTCTTTTATTTATTTTACCCCCCTTACAACAAACCTATTTTTTTTAAAGTATTTTTGATTTTCCTATAATGTAAAACGGTAATACGTACAACCGTCAAACGCGGCATGATTATAGTACACACTTTATCTAAAAATTAAAAGTAAGCAAATAATAAATAATGGCCAAGTGCGAGTCAGTGACAAAATCTGCTCACCACCAGTTTTCTTACGATCACCGAAGTTAAGCAACGTCGGACGCGGTCGGTACTTGGATGGGTGACCGCCTGGGCATTGATGGTATGTCTTTTAGCACTACTTTTTTTACTTTAGTAGCTAACAAGTTATGGTGATACGGAATCCTCAGAGCACGACTCGCACTTGGTCTGTTTTATTTTGCTTGAACAGTGAACACCTAATACTGCTTTTGGTGGATTATTTTGCCTGTTGATAAGCTAGTGATATTATGTACTAGTGATGGCTGCTTCACTCCAGTATGTAAATAAATATCTCGCACAATACTGAAGGGTTACATTTACTAATTCGCTTCTAGTGTTGTACCATAGTGACGTAGTCAGCGATGTCTTCAATTACGGTTGTTTTGTGGCGTTGTTTATGTTTACTGCTCATCTTTTAGTAATGTTTCCTGCGGTTTATGTACGATTTGTTTATTAAAGACCTGTTTTGTGGCAGATTTAGAAACAAGAAATCCTTTTGATATCAAAAATCAATCATTGCAAAAGCAAACGTTTGTTTATGTCGTCAAAGTAGTCAAAGTCACACTTTAAAACTACAAGCACATGTCCGTGTACAAAAAAAATAATCCCTACGCTCTGAACTGGAGCTTTTACAGACCTAAAATGACAATGAATCTGATTTTAATATTCTACGTTGGTTTTTCTGATTAAAACAATATGCTCCGGCTTTGTTATACTATGAATATACTTCTTTAATTTAATTGCAAACAAACGTAATATACTTTTATTATACACTTTAACAGGGAGTGTGAATACGTGTAGGAATACTCTACCTGAGCAAATCTAGTTTACTGATCGTTTTGTTGATAAGCTCGCAAAGTAACTTATTGTGTGATTGAAAAGTTATGCATAACTAATTAGCTACAGGTTATAACTATATCACGCGACAAACCTAGACCAGTTCTGCAACGCATCAATATCCTGCTGCGCATTTACCTGGCGTTACTTGTAAGTGACGTTATTTATAGCTTTGCCACGCCTTATTTTCTTCTAGAACAAATCTTTTGCAATTTTTTACAAGACCGTTACGTGGATGTTGTTTATCTACCAACAATTTGTTCGACTATCTGTTTATCGAAAAAACTAGCGCTGGTTCATGAAGTATTACCACTGAGTTATAGCAGTTAGTAAGGCGTTGCAGCGGCGGACCATGATTACACTGATGTCGATACAACACACTCGTTAACTTTTTCCAATGCCAATTTTACGCGCAGTTTATCCGGAGGTAATGGCGGCGCGTCACGAATAGAAAAATGCATTATTAAACCCCATAACCGTTTCCAATATCTACAGGCGACTGTTCGTAGCACCCTTTCGCGGCGATACAAGTCGGTGTAAATGAGTCGACTCGCCCTATTGTCCGACGCCGGGCCACTTTGGGGTGACTTAAATCCGAAATTGGGTATTTCGAAAAATGTGCATGTGTCATTTATCACGACCCTCGCGGCGGAAAGAACGTAACCCTATTTAAAAAAAGTACCCTCGGCTATAATCCTGGAGCTAGACCGGAGCGGCACAAACAGTATTAAATTTTTGTACTATTAATACAATGGCGTTGGCGGAGGATAAATATTGGATGAATGGAAGCGAGCCCTAATCCTTATTGAGTGAACAGCCCTCGTGTGGTGAGACGATCATCGTCGGAGATCAGCTGAGGTGCTGCTTTAGTTGTTAATGAATACATTCTTTAATGCTATTACTTGTCACTCGTCAACTGCAATTTACTAAAAGGCATGAGAATTTAAGTTTTTTTAGTGAGATACAAAGGACCTCTTTAGGAGCCAAGCCAGACTTACCAGTTCGCAGTGCATCCCGTGTTAATAAACAAGACTCTGGCGACCAGCCAAAACGCACTGGACCAGGGTTCTAGATATTGGTCCGGGTACAATTGGAATCGGAAAAGTATTAAAAAAATAATCTGATACAAAAAAAGTTTGGAATGACTGCATGTTAAAATTAAATTGAGAGGGCAGAGTAATTTGATTACCATCCTTCAATTTAATGCTCTAAATGAAGACAGTCACGTGTCGCATTATAACATCCGGTGCGTTAGGTAGTGTGCTAGGTCGCGTGGAATGGCGGCGCGGTCGCTGCGGTTCAACTTTTCAATATTTTGGCGGAGAGCACGTGTCGACACGCGCCACGCTTTAGACCCCCGCCGCTCCAACAAACGCGTTATTTTTTATTATTTTCATAATTCATATTTTACAATAACAACCGAGAAGGCGTTTCGCACGGTTAGCTTATGAAACCACTTTCGCGATTTCGCGTGGGGCGCTGGAGACTCCGGCTTACCGCAAGGGCTACTCGCGGGCCCGCCGCTGTATTATACGTTTTGTGATCCACTTTATCAAACGCTTTACTCGGATCGCCGTGGGGTTGAAATGACTCGGATAGTAATTTAGCTCGCGACGTCGTACTTTGGCTTATTGTGTTTTTTGGCGCAGGATTAACGAGCCGCGGGCGTCCTCCATAAAAAGCTTCTGTTCCAAACGTTACGGCGGACAAATACTAAGCCGGACCATTCTCGGGTGCCTTTATTGAACTCGATATTATCTCTTCTATAGCCCGCAGATAAAGGAGACTGTTATTTCTGTTTTTAACACAAACGTGACGCACGCACTGGCTTTTCCTCAAATAACAAAAGAAAGAAACGCGCTCCAAAATGATTCCGCAAAGTTAATTTGCAGACGTTGGATCTACTTTAAAACAATAGTGATCCTCGATCCCATAATCAAATCACGTGCTCGAGTAGAAAAACAAACGAATGTTCTGGAACATTTCGATTAAAACTGTTGGAGTTTTATGAGCTCCCGTAGATTGTGAGGGAAGGAATATGTGCATATCGAGACTTGCTCCTTAGTGGAATTTTTAGTGTACCGGGGGAGTCTTATCCAAATTGCCGTAACATAAGGGTTCCGTTTGAGGGAGACTCTTTTTTTATTTTAGAGTAATTTCCCATTACGTTTTACGCGAGTCGGAATATTGTGGGGTAGAGTTTTTGCGAATACTTCGGGCCCAACCGCTGCTATTGTTTTTTATTGCGTTCCTTGAAAGTAGATGGAATGCAGTTTTAAACTTTAATACACTTCGTGAGCTACTTGAGCGGTTATAACTTTAATAACCCGACATAACTTTGTATTTGATATTATATTCGTGTCTTCATTAAAAGCAGCGTCCCAGCTATATCAATCAATTCCAAAGATGGATGTCAAATATCTATGAACAAAAAAGTTCGAAGTTAATCCTCGAGAAGTAAGAAGCAATTAACTTTTTAATTTCAGTGGCTCGTATATAAAGCCTACCGTCTGCCGCGGCCGCGCCCGCGCCTGCGCCCGCGCCCGGTAGCGGACACGAGAAATAAAAGTAATTGAGATAGTGCCTTCACACACGCCTTCCAGGTGATTGAATTAGTGAAATGTTGATCGTATTCATTATACAGTAGCGGGACGCGAGCGCATTTGATGATTTACAGCCACTGTTTCAAATTAGATAGTTGTGTTTACTAGTTTCCTAGACGTTTGCTGCATCAATTACAACAAAATATTTAATAAAATATTTAATGACAAACATTAATTATACTGAAAATAATTGTGCCTAAAAGTACATTTTATTTAAAACATTTTTTTTTTGTCGAAAAACCTTAACAACACGAACGCAATTTACCCAAGTCGAAGCAAATTGGTTTTAAGAAAAAATTTAATACGTCAAACCTTTTAGTAGTGGGGGTAGTACTGCCTTCAATAAAACCTAAACAACCGGATAAAAACAGCACTGCAAGTGAAATTTGATAAAACTTTCAAATGCCTTCTCATTTGTTAGCTCACCGAACCGAACTAAATGAACCTGCAGTTGCAAAATGAAACCGAACTCGATCCCTAAGTAATGTTCCGTACGTGTAAGAAGGAAGCATTAAATTCGTACAAGTTAACCCCACGCGCCACCCCAAGGACTTTAAATACATCCGATAAAAAACTAAACGACACCCCTCAGTTTGATACAAAAACAACCCCTGGAAAAGCCAAATGAAAACGTCCATAAAGGGAAATTTATCCGCAAATTAATTTGCACGGTAGGAAATAAAATTGAGATAAGGCTTGAGATATCACGATTAGTTTTTATGATTTTTTTAAAGTGAAATATAAAAACATACAGGCATATAATAGTAATAAAACGTTTGATGCGAATCCTTTTAGGTTAAATGTAATCAGTAAGTCTGATCTTCTTTTAAAATCTGTCACTGTACCCTCTAAGAGTACTCCTAGACTGCTTCTAATACCATTACTACAACTTGAAGTAAAAATATGTAGTTTAAACTTATAGATATATTAAACTCCTACAAATATCTTTGAAAAATAAATGAATAAATTCTTAATTTAATAATTCAGAAAAATGAGAACTCTTACCAGAATGACACTACAAAACTCATTAAAAAGTTATTTTATGACATCAGATAGAGATGTAACAGTTATAATATAAGTTAATTCAATTAACTAGAAGCAAGAGTTATTATATCTGTGAATTTAATCTGTTTTAATATCAACGGATCTGGGATTCCCTTTAAAGAACATCTTTATGAGGAGTATGAAATAACGATGGTATGTGAAATACTCGGCAGATGTACAGGAATCTATCGACATCCGGATTCTTCCATACGACCTACTTCTCGCATACGACGCTTTAATGAATACCTTTTAATTTATAAAACATAAATTCGAAAGAAGAAGATGATGTGGATGTCCTTGTTGATGTTACAACTAAAACTCTAAACCCTAGGCAACTAACTATTTAGACATTTGATTTAGGTGACTCCTCGGGTTAGTGTAAATGCTCAGTAATCAAGTAAACACTAATTTTATTAAGGAAACTGACGTGGGTTTCACACATTTTGTGTATAATTTTATTTGTGACGATATCAAACACTAGCGGAAATATTCCGCACAATGAGTCTTGTGGTTTTGCCCGCAAATTTGACAATATGGCTCAGTGGTATCGCGTCTGCATTATGAACTGGATGTCCCAGGTTCGACTGCTGGTCGGTGAGATATTTGAATGATAAATGTGAATGGATTGAGATGGTATTTTTGTTTTTGTGTGTGTTCCATGGCATGCCTGATACAGGGAATACTCGAGGGAAGCCTTAAGCGTGATTTATTTATTTCCAAGTTATTCATATTTTCCGGCAGAATAATATGTACCTATATGCCCGTACTTATAATGCACGATACCTCTTAGCTGAGCGGTTCAGCCTTTAAGTCATGAAAGGGTAACAAACAAATAGAGTTACGTCCACAAGAGTTTCAAGTTTCATGCCTAGAGTTACTTTCATAATGTAAAGGTGATAATGAATTACCCTGTCAAAATAAATACCTTTCAAGAAAGTTCCAAACAGTTCCAAACGCAACAAAATTTCTTCACGCGACAAAGTTCAAGGCTGTCGTCTAATTGTTAGGTATTTCCTGGGTATCGTTGTGGGAACTGCATGTCGTAACCGAAGAGTTTTCGCCATTAAAGTCGACCTCTGTTTCGAGTGATTTATCGGATACGAACCTGCATTAGATTTTTATGTCCATGTCTCGTAGGTAGTAAATAACGCTCCGCTCGCTCCGAGTGATACTTCTGTACTCGCGGCTATTCTGTGTCAGGGGCAAGATGCGTCGGGACCGCAAAAAAAAAGTTTGAAAAGATCAGAAAACTCCTGATCGGTCTCGGTTGAAATAATTGCTATGAACGAGCGATGTACTGCTACTTTGTTAATAAATGACTAACCAATTATTTAGTTCGTTAAAAATATGAAAGCTATGGAATATTATAGCTTACATTGCTCTATATCATGTTCGTAACGTGTCATACATACAGAAATAAGTTATCTACTTATTCGCTGCTAATTTTGTAAAAAAAAGTCTTGGGGTTGTAAGAAGTATCGAATCATTATGTGTTTTCACCGAGTCAAAAATGGAGGTTATCAATTTGACAGTTTTTTGGTGAATATGCTACGAGATATATTTGCCGATTGTGAATCATTTTTTATTTCAATCAAATAGACTATATAATTATTTGTTACGTACCACTTAAATAAAAAATAAAAAAACACCACTAGACGTGGACAATTCTGCCCTCCTTATAACAAATGCAGTTGCAAATGGCGGTTTCGAGAAAAATGTGGAAAACTTATTTTGTGTATATATAAACAACATCTCTATGTTTTATAACTTTTTAAGTGTATCTAAAGAACAAGATCCAAATTATTTTTTGTGCATAGATTATCCCCTTGGGATACAATTTCTGCAAAAGTGACCCAACAATGTCGATTACTGCAAGTGGAATTAGTAGCGCAGTGAGTCACGTTTATTAAATTTCTCCTGACGTTAGTTTTTATTTTCTTTGTTATAATTTATGAATTATTATAGGTACTTTAAAACATTTCCAAACAAATATTTACAAAAATTGCCTAAAATTGTTGCAATTTTACTTATATTGATAAGCAAAGCTTGTAAGCTTACTTAGTACTTGTATGTCTCAAATTGACTAAAGGTCGCAGTGGATTTTGACCGCCAATGATTTATTTATTCAAACGCCATGATAGATCGTCTCTAGATTTTTTCCACAGCCTTAAGTTGTAAAGTTTTGACACAGCAATTGTGATTATTACTCTACGCAATTTATCTTCAGCTATAATTGTTTTAGGATGATCGCGAACCATAATTAAGGTAATGCTGATGTCTCAATACTCAATTTATTGGTGTACATAATTGATATATGAGGAATCTATGACATTTGTGTGATATTGGTAATTATCTGAGATGTGAAATTACAAGGCCGGATGCAAGTATACTGGTTTGTATAAATTTAAGTTTTCATGTTTCTAGTTAATTGTAAACGTGATATTATTTCTTAATAATCTCTCATTCAAAGATTTCATAAACTAAGATAAAAAATCTTTGCTCTCATTAGTGTTCACACTAATGTGAGCTACATACACTTCCTTTTAACAAAAAAAAATCACATAAAAAAACTACCTTCGTTTGACTAGTACTACTCGTATATTTTTTCTGTGTAATACTGATCTTGCTTGTCAATCAAGCTTGTCCGTATTCCTACTTGCCTATTACTGCAATGAATACATCGAATACATTTAAGTTTCATGATTTTTTAAACTTTTATTTCACGTGACTCAACAATGCTCTTTGTTGTTGCAAATGATTAAGGTGATTTTTGTTCTGTAATACATAGTTGGTGGAAGACCGCAAGATGCTTTTAATCCCGCAAAATATAATAGTTCTTATGAGATTGTCGATGCAGGTATCCGATTCACCTAAACAATTTTTTTATTTTTATTCTTAACTAGCTAATGCCCGCGACTTCGTACGCGTAGCGCAAAGTAATTAGTGGGTGGACGATTAGACTGACATATACAAATATAAATGTTACACTAACGAACACGAACGGAACTTTAAATAAGCACAAATCCATCGGATTATTTATACTGAATATTTTATAGATAATACCTACACATTGTAGATTTATTGCTCTCCATTTTAATGCGGATTGTCATACTATCGTCATAGTATGATTTTAGTCTAGTTTTAATCTGACTCGATACAGGTATCTCGACATGTCCATAGTTTCAAATATATTTCAAGCAAATAATATATTACTTTCACTGGTTAAATACGTTGGAAGTGTGGAGCCATGGAACCAATAAGGAAAAAAAATTGGTATAAGTCAAGCGAAATGTCATGCATGACAAACGTTATTATTGAATTATTAGTAAATAGTAAGTAGGAAGCATGGAGCGGTATCTATAATTAATCGCTGTTATTTAACATTACTCCGCGTAAAGACTGCCAATCAATGATGTCTAAATAATTTTTGCCCGCCTTCTGCGCCTCGACCCTTCCAACAACTAAACCGCTTTCGTTCACCACCATAACATCCAAAATAGCTGCTAATCATAGATCAGTAACAGATTAGATGCCGCGAGTTCACCTACTTTGCGTGTCTGTTATTGGTCTTAAGTTTGATCCTGGCAAAAAAATGTATTCATTTTAATCTCCGTCGACTTGGTATATTAGCACGTCAGAAGTCAATACAAAAATAAACGTACTTTAAATTACGCCATAATAAACTGTAAAACCTCTTCAAAAGCAGTTGGCTGTCCTGAAAATAACAAACACAAAAAAAACTATTTGGTGCAGTCTATCGGAAGTTATGCGGGTACATACATTTCGGCGATTCGTTTTTATTTCATCATCATCATCAGCCAGAAGACGTCCACTGCTGAACATAAGCCTCCCCCTTTAACCTCCACACTGAACGACATCCTGCCATCTGCATCCACTGGATGCCCGCGACTCTCACAATGTCGTCGGTCCATCTAGTGGGAGGCCTACCTACGCTGCGTCTTCCGGTTCGCAGTCTCCACTCAAGAACCTTACCTACTTCCCCATCGGTTAACAGTTCTTCGAGCGATGGGGCCTGCCCATTGCCACTTCAACTTGCAGATTTTAATAACTATGTCGGTGACTCTGGTTCTTTGGCGAATATCTATATTTTTATTTACATATAGATTATATGGCAACAGCCGCTTCAGTCTTCCTACCTACCATGTCTGCGAGTAGAAGTCTCTCATTACGACAGCATTACTATAAAATAAGCTAGATGGCGTTATAACTAATTATAAAAATATATTGATTTTTTACTATTTATTATCATAAATTAATATAGCCTATGTTTCAATCAGGTATTTTATAAGTATATTCATGGAAACTGCTTTGAAATCCTTCTAGTAGTTTAAAAGATGTGCGCGGACAAACAAACAAACTGACAGCCGTCAGATTTGTAGTTCCATAGTTTGAAAATAGATTGCGTACTAAAACGATGTTTTGCGAAAATATTGTAAATTTGCTTAAACTTTACGAATAATATTATTAAAAACGTAATAAGGTATTCAATAATTCCTAAAATAATGAGTGTAAATGGATCGTAGTTTCACAAATATGAAAAGTGCGTCTATTATAGGTAAATACGACACTTTACCTGAATCACGCAAACGGGATTTTTTTGCAAGTTAAACCGATATCCGGTATTGCTTCTACTTAGTTAGAAGTCATGTGTGAAGGTATTTGATCTACACATTTATAATATGGTAGGGATTTATAATGTTCATTATGTCAAAACCATTATTAAAATCAGAAGACGAAACATTTTATTTAAACTTTTCTAACAGTCCCTCTTCGATCTACAGATTAATTACGAAAACCATGTTTCTGCATCTCGATGGTCTCCGGGGACTATTGAAACCTGAGAGCCAATTCGTTTCTGTAATTGGCTAATATTTTTCCGTAAGTTACTCACGCCTGCCTCTAGTTGAAGTAACCGACCTTGAAATGGTTATCTTTTAAAGTTACAAGCAGAGGGTGAACAAAAAAATTACGACTGTATTTACGAAGGGAACTTTTTGGGCTTGGATAGTTTAACTAAAACTGGCGTGACTCAAAATGACTCTACATACACACTGATGTAGATGGGGAACATGTCTAGTCTGGAATGAGAATGAACTCTCAAGTGAGACGGCTGGAACAGAACTTTTTTTAATGCCATAGGTGGCAAAGCTAACGGGCTTCCTGATAGTAAGCAATCACCGTCGCCAATGGATATTGGATACCTGTAACACCAAGAGCATCACAGATACGTTGCTGACCCTTGAATAATCTATTGTCTCCCCTTTGAAGAACCCCATGATAGTTACTCGGAAATACCGCAACGGGAGCTCATTTCACATAATTTTGAAGCAAAAAACATCGAGTAAAACGCACAGTGTGCATTTCCCACAGATCTATGAAATGTGGATGAGCTTTCAGGCGGTGGTAGCTAGTGCGACGATAAAACCACCGCGCCGGCATCAAATTGAACAGGTCTTTAGAACACTCCCCGTTGCCGTCGTGGACTTGGCGATACGACCCAACTATGATTCAGCATGATCACAATGTATTTGGTATTTATTTATAAGTGATAATGTAGTCGAAGATAAAAAGTACGTATCATTAATTAGAAACTGACTACCGAATGGTGCTGCTGAGATGGCAGCCAAAGGTTGGCAGTTCCTCAAAGGTTGGCAGAACATTGACAATGCCCTAGTTATCTATCTGGTTATTGGAGGTTTCTATAAGTTTATTTACCATCAGGCGGATCGTCGCTTGTTTGCTAATCATTCTGTATAAAAAAAAAAATAGAAGGCGCCTGACTAAATTGACACTTTGGGCTAGTCAGGCAGAAATTTGAAACAGACAACTAATGCGCTAGTCTAGATGTTCCCTTTCGTAGAATGACAGTCATTGCGTTTGGTTTCTGTAATTAATTCGTCTATAACTAGTTTTGATACATTCACCACATCAGCTGTATGTGCTAAACTCTTAAATTTATAGCATTGTCTTATAGATATTTTATTAATTAATGAAAGTTAGTAACGGATCTGAGAGTGGGACCAGACGATTATCACCCACTAATGAGGCATTCCGTGAGCAATAAATAATTTATGAAACTCTTGATCGTGATGTGGTTGGTTTACTGAATATAATGTTGTTTAATCGTTTTGAACTTTGATTAATTAGTTGGATAGTTGGTTGAATTGAAACCATTAAAAGTTTTGAAGTTTTCTAAGTTTTTACAATTTATTCTTAAAGTTTTACCTATGAGTGTGAGTGCAATTGAGTGTTATGTTTTTGTTTTCATATTTATGAAAATTTAGTTTGCAATTTTGACACAGCGTGCTATTTATCTCTTCTCCAGTATATAAGCTCAGTATATACAAAATAATTTTGTGGGAAAATGCTTTTATTAACTAAATAAAATACATGCTAACACTAACACTACAAAAACAGTTTGACTGTCCATAGACCGGTGAAGGTCTAAAGACAATCCAAATGCCAAGTCCTCTATCAGTTAGCAGCGTACCCAGTATGCTGGCGGCATTACCACGCTGAATGGCAATGCTTACGCGTTGAGCCAGATAAAAAAAAGTTATAAAATTAAAAGTGCTCCTTGTTCCATGTTTCCCTTAAAAAAAAACAACTAGTAAGTTTTGATACTGTTATTTTGATAATAATCAGTCGCTTTTGGTGGGCCATAGATACTATGAATAAACTCTCTTTGAAAATATCCATACAACTAATAATGTGTTTATCTTATCACTCGAATAAGGAAAACGGCTAATAGTTCTAAGCCAAATGACATAAAAATTAACTTCATTGGTAGTAATCTAGCCACCTCTCAACCTGATACAGCGATAACTTATTAATTTAATATCCAAAACCAATCGAATGCCGTCTCACCATCGAGGTTACAATTGTAGAGTTCTCCCCAAACTTTATGACCTCTCCAAACATAGCTAGCTAGCTCTAGACATACCAACAAGACTTTAAGAACCTCGTTTTGACCTCGACAGTAATACTCGTATATTGGCAGTGTGGCAACAATGGCGGTGCGTGTGGTTCTAAGTATGGAACATTAGTATGGAACTGTTTTCGATCACAGCGACACTAGGTAACTCTACATAAAACGAAGGCGTCGCTATCGCCACCACGACGCGCCGTTGCTGTCATCTCGCTGTCCACTGAGGTAGAAGTTGAAAGTAAAAAACGTAGCTAGTCACAGTTCAGAGCGGTCACAAAACTTGCCGTGGGCTTTAGATACTCGTAGTAGGTATGTATACTCGTTCCCAAAAATCGGCTTTCTCCGAACACTATTGGAATTGCCATAAAAATAAATATCACTAACAACTGTATTTATTACGGCGTGGATCCGTGTCATTTGGCGAGATACCGTTCTCTATAAACTATCTCAATAACTTACGTCGGAGAGAACTACTCTCCTTCTTAAAATATAAACAGATAATGTTTTCTTTTACGAGATGAATATAAACTAGTTAAATAGAGAAGAGAGTTAGAGAAGGGATTTAAAAACCTCTGTAAAACTGTATCAGTAGGAGTCATGTGACATCATGAGTCTTGTGTATCATTTGTCGTTATATCAACATATATGTATACATAAATATTTTTATGCTAAAATTGGTTTGTATGTCTTTCATGCAGTAATAGAGCAATTGACCGAAGTAATTATTTGCATAGAGATAGATGGTGAGCCGGATAGTAATATTGAATACTTTTTATCCCCGAAAATATGTGGTTGCTGAAAGAATGTCTATAAATAAATAAATAAATATCTGGGACATTATTACTATTAGGGTGAAACTGCGGTGCAGCCTGTTCTGTTGTATTTTCATGAAAACTAACGTTTTTTGTCATAACCACATCTTGTACGTCTCATTTATTTGTTAAATTTATGAACATTACTGCGGTTTTCTGAACGTGGCATACACTCACTTCATTTGCAAAAACTGCAATTTTCCAGAAAGTGTTATTTTTATGTTTGACCCGAGTCGATCCCTTTTCTTACTACAAAATATTCAGTATCGTAGATAGATAGTAGCCTCCGTGGAGTCGTCTCTACATGTCGCAAAGATGATTTACGTCCCAGGAAATATAGAGAGTTCTTTAGTACAAAATCAACCGTCGTGATAACAAGTTATTGTGATGCAAAGCAGAATATATGGGTGCCATTATATTATGTGGGCAATTTATTTATTTGTCATTCTCCGGAATTAAGCAAAATTTTATAAAATATTGTGATCAGCTGTCTGGTGATAAATTTAACATGTCTGCAGTAAATCATGTATTGGCATCATTTTTAGTTTTAAATAATAAAATATTAAATTTCTATATTTTGTGCAAATGTAGAACTTAAACAAAAAAACAGACAAAAATAAAAGGAAGATGATAAATACCTGATAATAACATATACATATAACAAGTTTTCCATCCAATATTGATTTGCAAACATAACACAATTCATGGAAACATTTTCACTCACGTATAGAAATTTTGATGAGTCATTAATTATTTCCCAAAATAGTAAGTTTTTTATTGACAAATATCTTTTTCAAACCAAGCTTGTATGAAATTTGTGATTGGAACGTTGTGTTGATCAAAATGAGTCTAAACAGTGTCAGTCTACTATTATCCATCGAGAAGTGCCGTTGTCTACCGTCACCATCATCAAATCAGTTCGTTGTCACCACAAATTTCAGCTCAATCGAACACCGGCAAGTGGGTTCAATTTAACTTATAAGATTTGACTACAGACAGACACCGGTACAGGTGAAACTAAATAAAAGCTTTTACCTAATAATAGTTGTTGTAAAGCTTTCAATGCCTAGTGTGGATGAGGAAATCAATAATTGCACTCAAAATCTTCCAAATGTTTTGTATTGTTTAGGTAATGGTACAATTGTTTGTTAATTCTAATAATTTATTGTAACTATGGGTGTTCCCCGATAGTTATAATCTGGGTGTTTTAAAATCTCGAGTGAATCGGTTTCTTCTGGGCAAGCGTGCTCCATCGTAGACCACATCATCGCTTAACATCGGCGAGTTGGCGGTCAAACGCAAGCCTACTACAGAATAAATAAAAAATTGATTTCGCCTTACACCAGGATGATAATTGTTCACTTAACTGCCTATAAAGTAAAAAGCTTCACCAAAGTGTCTTTTTACTTTCACTTTCAGGTCCTAAACCCAGTTAGCCGAGGTCAATGTCAAACCAATCATTCCAAGTTAATTACTGCTTATCTTAGTTTATGGCCGCAAACCTGTAATGGAAGGCCTACTTTTTGTAGCTAAATCTTAACAACTTTTGTAATTAGAGTTGTGAGAGCCGTACTATTAGTATCTACTAATTTAATTATACATGTTCCCAGTACAAAGTAATGCAGTAAGGTAACATGGACCAACTGATCACACGGACCTGATTACACGTGTGATCAGTTAGTGAAATGCGAAATAAACACATTTTGTGTAACGTACATGAAGATTTTGTGGGTGTTCAGATGGAGAAAATAAAATAAAATATATTACTATTTTTATCGCGCATAAGGCCGCGTTTGACCTCCAACGCCAAGTACGCAGACATTTGTTTGCACGATATTAAAAAAAAAAAATAGGAATAGGCTTGCATTTGACTGCCAACTCGCCTTATATTAAGAGATGATGCGTTCTACGATGGAGCACGCTTGCCTAGAAGAAACTGATGCAGGATTCGATTTCGGCTTCAGGAGAGATGAGAAGATAATTCTTGCGATAAAGAGGAATCACACTGCCCCCGGTACCCCAGTGGTATTGGTATACAATCAGACGTTGACTGCTTGCCTACTACAATCCTTGTTGTTACTTCTTATTATAAGTTTATACATGTTTTGTATTTGAAGGAGTCGAGACAGGGCGAGGAGACTCTACCGTGAAGATTTCGAACATTTCACCCAGACTGATCTGCTATAGCAGGTGATATTAGCGTGATTAAGAAAAAAAAGGTGTCTTGTTATATTATGTGTAGTGTATCATGGTGCCTGTGATAGCCGAACCCTGATTATGTAACTTGCGACTCGCGAATTTGATCGCAAATTTGACAGTTTCACTATGACTGAACTGTAAAATGTTGCGACTAAATCGCGATTTGCAAGTTACATAATCAGAGTTCGGCTGTCACAGGCACTATGCTACATCGCACAGAATATAGTAATGTTCGTAAAATATTTGTTCTTTTTATAGCTATAGATTGATGTCCTGAAGTACCAAATACATACACAAATACATAAATGTATTTATGCGATAATGTAAGATATATTTATTACTTATCAAGTATTTTGTAGATACGTTAAAATGCGATAATTTATCTATTTCTTGCCAAGCATTTTTCTGAACTTGTCTTACTGCATAGCTTTAACTTAGTGGATGTTCTGAATTTATGATAACCTGATACATTAGTAATACCAATAGAGAAAAAATTCGACCCAAATTCTTAGCAAATCCGCGGCCTTAGCCCACTTTGTTTATTAGACAAGTGCTAATCACCTGCGAAACCAATATTTGTTGTATAAACGTTGCTATAAAGCTTATTAAATAAACTGCCACTTTAAAAAAACTACACTCAATTTTTACACACAGGTTTATATTGATAGTAAATGAGTTACGAACAATGATGTTATATATAAACTGTGGTAAATACGTTTCACCGAGGTCTGCGTGGCAATACAAACACAAGTTAACTAGCTTGAGTGAAGTCAGTCGATCCTGTGTCTGGCAACGACGCAAACGTACGATGCGCAGTTTTGGAGTATGAAAATTAGTCAAAAAATGCCATGTTGTGTGTTTAGAAAGTGAAATACTTATACTGGAATGGCTGTAAGGCTGTAAAGTTCTATGGGTCCTATGTAGGTTGCTATAGTAAACCATCGCAATTTTTTGTGCTTGTTTAAAAAGTACGTGTACATTGTTTCTATTGGTAAAACCTTATTCGTTACGGTTGCTTACGGTAACCTACAAGATAAACCGATTTTCCCATTTTATGCCTTCCTCTAATAATGTTTAGGTTCCTATTTATACATACTACCTACAAAATGTAACCTCCATCCAGAGGGCAGCATACAGGGTGTGTTTAATCTGATAGTAGTTCGCCATTTATCGTGGGTTATCGTGGTGTAGGCGAGCGGGCTCACCGCGACATTCCAGACTCGTCTGAGGAAGTAGGTGACACTTGGTACCACGACATAATTTTATACTTTTCGTATTTACCTACCTATTTTTACCTATTTTAGATAAGTGTTTTTTTTTGTATAGATCTACGTTTGGCCACCGCCTCGCCTAATGGTAAGTAACGTTGTGGCCGAGTATGGAACACCTTGATCTAGAAGAAATATATTCACTCTTGTCTTGAAGATGCCTAGATTGTAGTTCTCAGGAAACAATGATTGAAGGATTGCCATTGATCCGGCAGGCAGTTCTATTCTTGGGCAGTACGTATCATTAATGACGACTCATTTTATTATGTACGAATCATTGAAATTTCCACGAGAAACGGGTGGTAGTGTGCAGTCCTTCTACTTGTCCTGTATTAAAGGGGGAGAGTAGAATAAGGGTTTAACATTTCTTATAGCTAACTGTTCCCCATGGTTTCATTCGATTTTGTCAGAAAAATAATTCGATGCTCATAGCTTCTACTAGTATTCCTTGTGACGGAGATGTCATGGAACTCGTACAAAGACAACTCGCATCCATGGCAGATGTTTAAATTTCATCCAAGAAAACTAATTTCTATTATAATTTCATACCAAATTCAACAGTTACATTTGAGTGCTAACAAACAAAACTTGTAAACTGTCTCATTCATAATAATAACATTTAAGGTGAAAGTGTAATAAACTATTCAGGTCGGATTGAAAAAACATACTATTATTATATGTTTAATATGTACATACTAGTGAGGAAAAAAAGCCAGAACTTTTCCTAGCTAATATAGATAATGCTACAATGTAGGTATTTAGTTTACTTTTAAACGCAGGCAAAGAAGTATCACGACTAATAAATCCTAATACTCAGTCAAACAATAACTATAGAAAGGAAAGTGTTACAACGTCCAGTCTTATCACTAATAACAATCTCTAAATAAAAATAAATTACAAAACCTCACGTTTATATAATTAAAAATAATTGCAATTGGCAAAAACAAGAAGATTTAATAAAAGCCTTATCACCAACGTTGAATTATTGTTTAGATAAATAATTGCCAATTGTAGAAAATAATGGGCAAAGTTGCCGCGAATAATTCATACTTTCATGTAAATTGTTTAGCAGACAATGTTGTCGATAAATCGCGAGCGTTCGACAACACATTTACCACATACGACGTCAAACATCGCATCAATAAGGCTCACGCCACACTCAGCGACTTGAGACGCGCGGCAACTGAGCGACCAATTTAAGCGCGCGTTCCATTCGACGCAACAAATAACATAATGCGATTTGTGTGACAGCGTGCTGTCCGCTCGTGGGCGAAGATTATGACGCGTCTCGTTATACAAGCTTTATTGTTTATCGAGTATGAGAGCCTGTACTGTACACATGCTTTAAGCTACCCTTGATTCATGGAGCGTATGAATTGTTGTTAGTGTTGTTCAGATACGCCTTTAATTGTGCAGTTATTTATTTGAATATGGAATGGTTTGAACAAATTATTTGGTTATTATATTTGCAAATCGTTATTTAGTACAAAATGGGAGGCTAAGTGAATAATTCCAAATAATAAGGCTGGTTTTGTAAAATATAAAAATATATAATAAGATGATCTAAATTAAATAACTTTTAAATATTTAAGCATAAGCGCGGTCTGGTGATATCTCTTTAAATTTTAAATTTAAATAAATGTAGCTTATACTTAAAATCATTTGATAGTTTTGATCCACACAACTTGCCTGCCACAAGCTTACAAGTCTCATTGCAAGGTGTATTAAGGTGATAACACACTGTCAGCCATGCGTCAAACCATGCCGCAGCGCTGGCGGCACGTAGGAGTCCGTCAACTTGCCAGGTGTGGCGGTAGCTTTATTTATTGCCTGACGTGGGCCCCTAGATTTATAACACCCTGTGTATAAAGGCTGAGAGCTACAACCAATTCTACTAACAGTAGGCCTTTATGTCGACGAAAGTCTGTAGAGTTGAAAACTTTCGGACGCATCTGTTAGCTGCGGTTGAACGACGTGACTGATAGGCGTGCACGGTTGTTGGGCGCGTCTTAAAACATCCATCCACCCTTTGTTTTCTGACGTCCCAAGGTCACGTCTATGACCTAAAATATGCACAGTTTAATGTGAATATATTAGGCTAGATTGCATCGCCGTCAGCTGAGCTTCACGGACGTTTCCGGTAATTAAGTTTATTTTGTACCTCAAGTCATAGAGATTTTTTCTACTTTTTAACTAAATTCTTAACCACAAACTTTTTTTTTCAATTTATTTAAGTTAGTCAAAATGCGTTCGCTCTAAATCTGTTAAATTATAATTTAAGAATGTTAAATTATCATAGCTGAAGATAATTAAATACTCAGTATGCTAATAATTTTACTAAAAATCCCCAAGTTCAGATGGTCACTCACTCCAAAATTTCATATCTTTTTGACGGGAAATAAATATATTTTTAACGCCGTGTTGAAAATGAGCTAGGTATTACATATTCGACAATCAAATAAATTTTTAAACCCTATGTCTCCTGGACTACAAAACAACTTCTATCTCATTATAAATTAGTTGTCCACGTATTTACAGCAAGGAACGTAGTCGCGAATTGCTTGCTCTACTGTTCGTGTAGAATAATGTTTCTAAATAACCACCGAGATCCATGATGCCTTGTTTACTTACATAGCTTGAAGTACGTAAATATATATGTTTGAAAATTCAGTCGTGTTATCAAGTGAGATAACAACAGACAGAAGTTTTTTTTTTAAGGAAGCAAGAGTTTGTATTAGAAGCTATGTGTTCTATGAGCATGTACCTAACTGCATTTTAGGAAGCTCACAAGTTTTACTGTAATTTTAAACTTCATTTTTCTTTCTTTTCTACCCTAAATAAAGTGATCCATTAATTCTAAATTAAGTAATACAAACTTTTAACGCCCCCATAAAATCTTAATCTAACGCCTCTGCAATGCTTCATTACTTACTCGAAAGGTATTAGGTATCAACTGAATCCTTTAAAGAACGTTCAAATGTACCCTTAACGTCCCTAACCAGGGGCTGGTGCTCATTAAGGAAGGGTTAAGATTGAGCCGGGTCTTATAGACCGACGTGCAGCGATGCAGTATTTCAAATGGAATTAGCGACTGAGGGTTAACTGTTGATATATTAACAGCTCTGATAAGAATTATAACTGTTGATAAAAAACAACATTTTATGTCAATCAGATAATTTGAAAAAAATAAAAACCTCTAGCCTAGTCTATAGTATTGCTTACGTATTGTATTATATTTATTCATCTTTAACTAATAAATATAATTTACATATTTAATTATTTATAAAAATATGGTTATCGGTCTTGCCTGCCTTAACATGTTTGACCGATAAATTAAAAGTTCTTGATAATGTTTTTAATGATAAATTTAACCGAGCAATTATGTTACAGAAGGCTGTAGTATGTACGTACGCGCCAATAAAAATTTACGACTTTAGTCGCAAACTTGTTTATGTAATTAGATGTACTTCAAAGAATATCTTGTAAGACACGTGATACCCTTGAGTTTGTATTAAGAGCGTTGCCTAAAGCCGCTGCGGCATGTTTTCGTGTTAGCTAACACACTAATTAGCTAACACCAAAGTCACATCCACTTTTCGTGTCAGTAACATGTTAGTGTGTTAGCTAACACGATAACATGCCGCAGCGGACCTGGCTTAATAATGACATTATGTTCTAAATTTGAAATTAGCTTTCTTCTTCAAGAAATAAAAACGTATCTCTACATAGTATAAAATAAAGTCTCTTTCCGCGTCTGTCTGTAAATATCCACTGACTCCTCCCAAACCACACAACGGATTTTGATGCGGTTTTCACCACTGAAGTGAGTTTTTTTTTCCTTTTCTGTGGTTTTCACCATCGGCTAGAAAAAAAATCACAGAACGTTTATACACATAATAAAACTTACGAGTGCACCCGTGCAAAGCCGGGGCGGGACGCTAGTTTGCTATAAACTACCAAGCAGACAAGCAGTAGTGCGCAGACACTACTGTGTTCGGGATTGAAGGGCAATGTTTCCAGCGAAATTACAGGGCACACAGAGATCATCACGGCACATCTTATACCTCGGGGTGACGAGCGCAGTGCATTGCCATCCAGGGTTTCGAACTGTTGAAGTTCAAAATTCTGAGTGACGTTGAGCTGTTATGGACAAGTGTGAAGAGCCATCAGGCGAGCGACTTCGCTCGTCTCCTCACTCAGTATCATTAAAAAAAACTAAAGTGCTTTATCTCCTCACTAAAGAGAAAATTCACCACGTGCTAAAACGACACAAAAAATATTTGGTAATTATACCTAAGGATATCTATCTTCGCTAAATAAATAAATAAAAGATATTAAATATCTTAAAATGAATATTAGGAAGTAGGTATTAATTTAAATTTTTTATTACTTAACTTCTTAGGTAATTAATATTGCATGAAAAAACCACGCGCTACGTACTAAATTTAATAAAAAAATTACGTTTTACTTAATCATAAAGATTTGATAAAATACAATTAGAAAAACTAGTTTTTAAAGATAAGGTACCTATCGAAAGGTATGATAAAATGTTTGGTTATCTATTCTCTCGTGTTACTGTTTGTACAGACCGTGGCTACGATGGCCGAATGTCGGCCGATAGCCGCGGTCGCTGGGCCATGTCATTTCATTAGATGTGGTAATTATCCACTGGACGCGTGGGCTTGTGGCTCTGTAGGTTTTAGTCCACGGGTTTGTAAGTCCGTGGGTTTTTTGGTTTTTAAGTCCATAAAGTACTTGGAAAATAGGTTTTAATTTTAATTACAACTGTATTGTAATTAAAATTGGCAGTAAAATGATTTTAAAATTATGTAACAATATATATTTTACAACCTACATCACTACAAAATATGCTATAGGTATATATCTGCGTTCACTTGTAAATGTCACTTGATGTGAGCACATGGTCTATATTTTAAACAAACATATCATCTTTCCTACTGGATCTGCTTAGTTTTTCAGTATAAAAAGATTAGATGGGTAACTGATGGAGAAGAAAGGTTCTTCAGTGAAGACCACGAACCGGAAGACGCAGCGTAGGTAGGCCTCCCACTAGATGGACCGACGACATCGTGAGAGTCGCGGGCATCCAGTGGATGCAGATGGCAGGATGTCGTTCAGTGTGGAGGTTAAAGAGGGTGGCCTATGTTCAGCAGTGGACGTCTTCTGGCTTATGATGATACCAAATTTTATCCAAACCCAAAGTTCAAAGTTGTTTTGGACTTGAGTGCGGACAAAATATATACTTAAATACAAACTCCAGTTTATATAACTATTGTTATTTTTCAGGATGAATAATAGTTAGGTAGTTATAGATAAGGGTATCAGAACAAGGCAGCGGCAGTGGTCCAGCGAGACCAGTGATTGATGTGGCAGGCTTATCTCTCGCCTTGTACTGATAACGACTGGTCTGGCTAATTAATATTGCAATACGAGTACCTACCTACAAGCGTCGACAGAACTGATCCATCCTATCTAGGTAGGTGCCAATGTTTTTGCGAAATGTAGCTTTTAATTACGATTTGTCTTTGACACAGTAAGCTATGAATTGTTTTCTTTTATAAGTTGTTCTTTTTAACCCTTGACACAAAAAGGTTTATGTGTGTATCATGTGGCAACGTGCCTCCCAAATTGATAAACCGATTTTGATAGTTTTTGTTTAAAAAAATGACTTGATTGAGTGTGTATAGCTATTATCAGTCTGTATATCAGTCTCTGGCAGCCATATTACAAGCTTTGCTTAGTTTGATGTCAGATGACCATGTGTGCAATGTCCCAGGGTAGGTATTTATTTATTTATTATTCAAGGAAATTTATTCAGCAATTTGAAAATTTATTCATACAGGTCTAATCGATGCGAAATATAGTATCATATTAGGAACTACATTACGAATCGATCAGTATTCAATGATTTTGCAGGAGCATAATAACTTTGGCCTGATGCTGCAGCATCACTTGGATTCTACAAGATATTCAACTCCTCATGAACTAACATACATACATTTTCTCATCATCTTATTATTGTCTCATTTATTGCTTGTGCTATATATAACTACCTTTTCTGTATAATAAATCAGCATTAATGTTAATAAAGCATCGGGTGTCGCGAGCCATCTCTGTAAATCACAGGGACGGAAAAACAAATAAATTATTATTAACCAATGATCTAGCTGTTGCAGTTCGGGTACCCGGAGACTTCAAAACCAATAGACACGTTTAAATCACAACAATATAATCTCAAATTGCATAGTTGAAATGTTCAGTATAACGATTCATTTTCTTTCTAAAATTTTCACTTTCAAATGCTCTTGTAGGTTATTTTTAAAAATGTAATATTATCATTTCACATAATTTTACTAGCAGTGCCATACACAATTTTCCAGCAGTTTAAATGACACATAGGTTCACATAGTAAAAATAATTCACATTTTTATTGTATGAACCGCTAGTCTGTGGAATGCTCTACCAAAAAGTGTATTCCCGATAGTTACATTTAGATGTCTTCAATTCACGAATGTTTTTTATTCTATTCTAATCTACGATAGAGCACGCAAGCAAAAATCACAATAGCAATTAAAAAAAGAATTAAAAAAGTTTATTGTACTTGCATCTCAAAAAGCTAAAACTAAATAAAATGCCACTGCCACTTCTTTCCCTTTCCTAGGTGTAGCAGTGAGTGAGGAAGGTGTTAGAGCCGGCATAACTGCGGGATTACTATTAACAGAATGAGCACAAATACGTAGGAACGGTGAATGAACTGGTACAATATACAACACGACACAATTTTTTTTTATTACTACACAAAATAATACTATAAACGGGTAAAGTTTGTGCCTTAGTGTGTGTGTTGTTTGTTTGGGGGTAATGTCCGGAACTATTAAACCAATTCTGAAAATTATTTTATTAATAGAAAACTACACTACTCTAAGTGGCAGACTATAAAGCACCCTTAGATCTATATTCTAAGAAAGCACCTAATATTACTACAAATAGTACAATTGATCTGTAAGTATGTTTTTAGCAAAAAGTCTCTGTATTTGTGCCGGTGATGCCCCTGATATTATAGGTATTCATAGGCGACCTTGATTAGTTACCATCAGGCGGCCCGTTAGCTTGCCACCAACTATAGCTATTTATATAATAAATAGTATCTGTATCCATGTCATGCTTACAACGTGGGCGAAGTCGCGGCCAAATCCTAGTGTACAAAGTTTGCACTAAGGAAATCAATTTTCAAGTTAGCAGATAGTTTGTGCTCTAGATAGAGCAAAAACGCAATATGATAGTGTGATAGTGCACTTATATGCACCATCGACCTTTTTCAAATTCTTTAGTCCTGTCCATCCAAAGGTTGACGCGAAGAAATCGCTCTAGGCGATAAGGCCGCCCATTATACTGCCGTATATTTATTTTTTATGATAGTTTAAGTTTCATTTGTAGTTTTTAATGTGTTATAAAGATTTATTGTATTGTATAGAGACAAAATACTTTTATCACGTAAAACTGAGTGAAATGCGATATGTTACTAATACTAGATACCATGCGCGTTGAAACGTTGAGCTCGAGATGTGAATGTGACAATAAATAAAGCGTGTATATTGTCGAGTATTGTTTGTAACAACAAATGCTAATGCAACACTTCGTATGTCTCACAAGTTTATCACCAATATTGCAATAAAAACCTGATGACCAACTCCACTTCATACCATTTCCCACCCAATACAGCAAAAGCATCCTCCACCACACTCGGCCATCATCCTAATAATAACAATTTCAATACAACGTTATAACTTAGAACGTATTATGCGTCGCCGCGTCCGCGCAATACCAGAAATAACCGGTTATAACCGCATAGAACCGGTTATCGACACTCCGCAATACACAGCGATAGATTTTTTCCTAGTGCATGAAATATATTTCATCGTAAAAAGAGGCTCGAGTATCGTAAAAATAGATGTAACGCGGTTTCCCTATCAATAAGTTAGGATTATACTCAGTCGTAGGGTTGGATTTATAAGTAACAGTTTCGTTGTCAATCAGTTATGTGTTGATGTAGTTAATGCAGGCTGAAGGGACAGCCCTAATGCTCAAGTTGTTTTACTTTGCTTATCTAGTGAGTTTGGTGAGCCAACTTGAGCTCACCTAAGTGAGCTACGCTGCTTTGTGCTACGTCGATCATCAGCTGTTCCGATAAAGATCTTCTTAGCTAAAACTGTGCAGTTTCTATTGAATGTTTAATAGTGTAATTCTAATTAAGACAATCACTATAACTACAATTTTTAAGTTTGAAAATATATTGACAAGAGACTATACAGTACCTAGAAAAAAAGACGTTAGAAAAACAAATTTTTGTTCCATTATTGTAAAATTCACTTACACTCAACAGTCCAAAGACCTCAACAAAATTCTTGTCCCTTCCAAACCTAATCTTACCCGAGAAAAAGATTTCTCTCAAAAATAAAATGTCGTAAAATTGTTAAGGGAACGCGGGCTGTCAAAAAAATAACGATACACATTTAAAAAGATATACAATAAGTGTAGGATTGTACGTGTTCCGAGGGTGGTGTGGGGAGAGTTGCGGTGGTGCCTTTATGGACGCCGGAGTTATGGAAATTGGGTAGGAAACTAATTATATTATTGGATTGTTTTCAATAAGTTATTACGGTGGTCAAGAAGCATTGTTACCTACCATCCTTATATTATTAAAATCCTCCAAACTGACAGGTGACAAGTGAATAAAGACAGGGCTAACAAGTTAGCAAAATTTGTTTTTAAACTTGAGTTGTGACATAAAAGCACGGAGTTGTTTGGTAATTAAACATATTTAAAGGTGATTTAACGTTTTATGGAGATTTTTTATTACATTATATATTATGAATGTTCGTAGAAAGATATACATATTATTAATTTAGAATTAGTTGAAATATTTTGACATTGTAATCTATATGTAAGATATTTCAACGAGCAGGCATATCGATTGTATTTAGAAGGTATTTATATAGTTTAATGAATAGACAATCTACAAGAGAGATATCTTTATCTAAACCGAACTACAAATCAAGTCATCCCACAAACACAAGCCAATTAGATGAACGGATTTAATCCAAACTAACATCTCCAGACATCTCGACGTTCGCAGTAAAAACGTCGCAACTGAGATCCATTCAATTTTGCGTCTACAACGATAAAGCGTGATTGTCACGCACGTATACATTGCATAAAACGGTATTACGGGGGAGGAAGGGAGAGGGGTGTTTAACGCACGGAGGGGTTTTTCCAAAATAATATTTTTTAGGTTACGACGTTTTTGCTTTTGACTGTCGTGACCAATTTTTCACGGTATGACTATACTCGAGTATTTTTTAAATGTTTTTATGAGTAACAAAATGATTCTCATATTAATAAATTAGTTAAATTAGGTACTTTTTTTAACTAGATTAAAACGATATTTAATTTTTATTTATTCGTTAAATTTTGAATGGCGGAGAAATTGGTGAACATACATCAAAAAGTGAAAGTCGGTTAAAAAGCAGTCTTACTGATAGAGAGGATTCATGGAATATGGGGAGAAACGTCTGGCGACGATGACGGTAGTTTCTTATAATAATGCACTATACTTCCATTACTTAAAATTAATTTAGGTCTTATTGTGAAGAATTATTCAATACAATATTGTTTTTATAATAACTTAATCAGTTATGATCGTGTTCTGACTTGGCAAAAGATTTATTAAAAAAATGCATGTAGTTATTCAATTTCTAGAAACTATTAGCGAGCTTTATTAGATATTTCTTGTGGGCTGGTCTGGAGCCCAGATAGAATCTAGATTGTGAATCACGTTTCTATTTTATTTTGATGTGTTTCAATACTGTATCCAATTGAGATGGACTAAAAGCACTGGTTATTAAAACTTCCTTATAGTTTAACATCTCAATCTCAATACGCCTCATTGAAAGCAAAATTCTATTATCTATCATAAAAGTCTGTGAGTTGGAATCTTTTTATCTTTTTATGGGAACTATCGTTCTGTACCAAATAAATTTAAAACTATGGATATATCAGAGCAGCGTTTAAAAATGACAGAACCAAAAGTAGGACCATACTATAACTATTAATCTGTGCATTTAGTCCACATTTGTTGCGGGCTACATTATACATTGTCATAACAACTTATAATTTTAATTTGTCAAAATTAATTGAGTTTTTGTATATTGCCAGTCTTACCATATTTTACTCATTTCAAATTAATATTACCAGCACGTTACTGCTAACTGTCAGTAGTATGTTGGGGTCTAGGCATTATACAAGGAAAACATCGAGATCTTCTAAAATCTTATCCATACGAGACTTCTGTCTGTGGTCATCCCAAAACTATCGCAGTTGTTTGAAGTTAGAATAATAAATCTATTTGCTAGAATGTTTGTCACCAATGTTTGTCAGAGGTTTTATGCTATACTGACTTATGCTTCTTGTCACCATTGACCTTTCCCAAAACCAACTGGACTGATTATTCCTTTCTTCTCTGATTTATTGATGCTGACTAGATAGTCCCTAGATCTATGCTACTAGCTGTAAGCTTTTTTAAATCAGTTCTTTTAAAGCAATCTCTTCACTGAAGTTGATGAGCTTTGAATTGGGGTATAATAACAAATAAAATACCGCTTTTTATGTGACGTAAGTACTCGTGACACATCCTATCTATATCACTGTCAGGTCTACGGGTGGTTTGTTTCAGTCTCGGTAGACTTTCTTGTAGTTTTTAAAGTTTCATGTGCGTGATGTTATGGTTGTCTCTGGTAGTTGTGGGGCTCTGCATAGAGTATCGACTGACCAAATCGATGGTCCTTCTCTTCGCTGGTTTATTAAGACTGGTAGTATAACGTAGGATGTGTATAGAGGTATCCGTGACAGGCAGCGAGTCCCGCGTCGAGAGGCATCGATTGACCGAATCCGCGCGGCGGATCGGCGCGTAATTCCTCTCGCGGCACGTGACTCGCCTGCTGATGCGCTCTCACCCCATTACGTACCAACACTGGGAGCTGCTGCCAGGACCACGGCGGAAGATGCAGCGAGTTGCCAGCCTCGAGCTACGGAGACGACGATGAGGCTGTCTGACGACAACAGAAAGGCAGAAGGATATTATGGAGTGATGCGTTTGGCAATGGGCGGCGGAGAATTAGCAGAAACAGAGGGCAATGCCCAGCAGTGGATAATCTAAGGCTGATGATGATTACGGCTACGGCTACAATTTAAGAAGATAATTATCCTTCTTCTGTTGTAGTCTACGTCTTAATGGATCTAACTACGCTTTTTGAAGCTCCCAAAATGTTTGACATAATTATCAAAATTCAAAAGTCATCCATTGATTATCACTTCTCTTAATCTCACTAATATTATAAATGCGAAAGTTTTTATGTAATTGTGTATATTTGTCCACACTCTACTACGAAATTGAGTGCAGCCAAACTAACACTTGCAATAAATAAAAAATAAAATTTTAAAAAAAACACGGTTCAGCTGTATATAGAACAGTTGAAGTTAAATTGACTAGAATTAAATGTCGTATGGAGGTAGTTTATACCCTGTATTAACAGATAATCTACATTGATTACACAAAACATGGTTCTTATGGGAGAATGGGTGAAATCGCCGGACGCTGTCAGTCCTTCTATTAATATAGAATGTTTTGTTTATAATTCAGATAGTACACGGAAACTATGAAGCTTCACCGCTGCAGCTTTTACCTCGCGTCCGACCCCCAACACATTACCAGGATGGATCTCAGCTAGACGCGGCGCAATCAGCTTCCTATACTAACTGTTATTTGATCTGCAACTGCTGCATGCTTATAATAGAAACAGTGAGCGGTTTCAGAGCCTTGCCATACGTAGTATAACCAGCAACAGCGATGTTTTCACCCATTATTCCTCTAAAACGTTATATGTTTCCTATGTGTTAGTCAAGAGTATAAGCATAACAAATGTTATCCAAATCCTTTATATAGATAGTCGAGTGAGAACAAAATACCTAATTTCATACTCGTAAACCTTAGCTTTTATGATATTAGACTGATGGGATACTATCTTCTCTATATTTGACTGTTTTTTCCTGATGAGATACTTGAGATTTCGATACCTTAGCTTCGAGATTATTGCAATACGTTTTGTGTAATAACTTTTGCGTTGATATCATATTGTTGATATTAAGATGCTGCTAGTAAAAACTAATGATTTTCTTGAGTATTCTTTCGATCAATTGACCCCCGACGTAAAAAGAGGGGTGTCTTGTGTATCTGTAGCATCGTAGCTCTCAAATTATTGCACCGATGTTGTTTCTTTTTTGAAAGGTGACTTGATGAGCGTTATAAGATTCAGTAAGATCTGTTCAGACGTTTGACTTTCCGATCTTTTATAAGGAGATAAAAAAAAAAGGTAGATACTTGTTTTAATTTATGGTAGCCAATGTTTATATATTTGTACAAACAAACTCATGCTAGATTAAAAAGGCATGCAGTATTTATTAAAAAGTTATGCAACATCTTTTCGTCACTACTTTGTGGAATAAGAGGAGAATTTTAATATAAGGTCGGGGAAAAAGTTTCTTCGTATTTTTTAAACAAATTCAAGACATATTTTTTTCAAGTTTAATTACATTTAATTATAATATATATGTGCCATTTTGTTCGATAACTTGTTGCCATCTTGTAGGTAGTGACATGATCCTGTTGCTGTAGAAATTTTGGGACTTCTGATCAAAAAAATGCAACAAGTAGTTTTGACAGTCCTCTCTTGATGTTAATCTAACACTACCCAAAGAATTCTGAAGAGATCGAAACAGGTGGAAATCTGAGGGTGCAAGGTCTGGGCTATATGGTGGATGCATTAACACTTCCCAACCAAGCTCTCTAAATTTTTGCTGAGTGGCCAAAGATGTGTGCGGTCTGGCGTTATCATGATGAAAGACCACACTCTTTCTGTTGATCAATTCCGGCCGTTTTTTCTCAATTTCTTGTTTGAGTCTCATCTGCTGTTGGCAGTAGAGATCCGAATCGATGGTTTTGCCCGGCGGTAAAAGCTCATAATGAACGATGCCCTGCCAATCCCACCATACACACAGCATCACCTTATTACGTGTTAATCCGGGTTTCGCTACAGTCTGTGGTGCTTCACTGCCCTTTGACCATGATCGTTTGCGCACATTCTTGTCGTAGGTGATCCATTTTTCATCACCAGTGATCAATCTTTTCAAAAACGGTTCGGTTTCGTCACGTTTCAATAGAGAGTCGCAAATGAGTACACGATTCATTTGGTTTCTTTCAGTGAGCTTGTGTGGCACCCAAATATCGAGTTTTTTTGTATACCCAGTTTTTTTCAAATGGGTCAAAACTGTTTTGTGGTCAATCCCCAGTTCTTCAGCTACGTCGTAACTATTAATATGCCGATCTTGGTCCACTTTTTCAGAAATGGCATCTACTTTATCCGTAACAGGGCGACCAGAGCGAGCTGCATCTTTGACATCAAAATTCCCGGACTGAAAACGCTTGAACCAACATTGTGCTACTCTTCATGACACTGCATTAGGTCCATAAACGTCACAAATTTTTTTCGCGGCTTGTGTCGCAGTTTTCCCTTTTTTGTAATAAAATTTCACAATATATCGAATTTCTTCGTTAGATTCACTCATTTTATCAAACAAAAAAACAATTGAAAAATGGCGGGAAATTGCTTTTTACTTTTTGTATTCCTTTTTTAAAATGTCATATTTTTAATGGTATCAAAACCAGCCAGATACAAACAGTACAACGGATGAGATTTTTACTACAACCTTATACATACAAAATACGAAAAGACTTTTTCCCCGACCTATTATTTAATTTATAATTATATTGTTTATAAAATATATACATGACGGATTCAAATAACGGATTAGCTAGATTTGTTTTTTTACGATAAACAAATAAAGGTGTATAATTTATAGGTTTGTTTGTTGGGTGCGCACTGCGCAGGCGCCGCAGGCCATGCGAGGAAGTTGCCGCGGCCTTGGACGTTGCACGCGCATCGTGGGTACGGACACAGTGGAAACACAAACAGTACCATACTTAACTACAAAACAGACATTTCTTAAACTATATTAATCAGAAATATATCGAGTGTTGATTAGACCAGTCACACTCAAGTTATAAACGTGAAAGTTTTTGTGTAAGTCTGTAAGTTTGTTTCCACACAACTCAGTAACAGCTGGCCGGATTAGAATGAAAATTTTAATCGGACTAGTTTTTTTCCCTAAATTAACACGTAAGCGTACTATTCATTCAAAAAAAGAATCGGTTCCTGCTTTTAGTTCCATATAAAAAAGACGCCGGTCGATCTAGACATTGAAATATATTATTTGAAATGAAATGAACTTTACATACTGCTTACTTATCAACTACGGTGACATTATCGGTACCCACTGCGCATTAGATACATGTAACAGGTAAACCAGACGAGTTACCGTCGATGCGTCCGCACAAAGTATTTTAATTAAATCTAAAACGACTAATGGTATATCACACGTTATCTTAATTGTCGCGATAAATCTCGACTCGTGCAGTGTTACTCAACTCGCAGACATTATACATACCTACATATTAATATAATGTGAGCTTGGTAGGGATCACATCTGTAGTGTGTACAGACAGTTGCTTCATAGCTCTTCATACCTTAAATAACTGGCCATAGGCGTGTCAAGTCACGCATATAGGATTCCGTAGCCAAAGCCAATACAGGGTTACGCATATGGACCGCACTCGCGAAAAAAATCAGCTGTTCCATAGAAAACAGTCATTGACACTTGATAAAATGTATGGAACAACTGTTTTTTTTTCACGATTTCATGGTTGGTCTCTTGAAAATTTGTTCATAATGATGAGCAATACAATACCCCCAAACGATCGGGGGAGGGGTATAGTAAAATAATATTCTTTGAACTTCTAAGGGTTCCTTGTAAGTACTACGAAACCTTAAAAACGATAGATAGAAACTCTTTATTTATTAGAAACTTACGAGCTGTTGACACAAGTGACGGCGTTATCTCTTCCAGGGAACGATTTATAAAACTCAAAGAATTTAACTAACAGAGCACTGTAAAATTTTACGACGACTGTTCGAAATAATTATGGTGATAGTCGAATACGACAAACAAAAAAAACTCGTTGACAGTAAAAAAACTCGAATACGACAAATAAATTTGCAGATTTTCTTGTCTCGATCAGGTATAGTTCAGCAAGCGTGCTCCATCGTAAACCGTATCTTGCTATCACTCTTAACATCAGGCGAGGACAAATTTAAAAGTAAGTAATATTTATTTATTTAGATGGTAGCAGCACTACGCAGTTTCTTCCGGTATCCTAAACTTTAAGACACCGGGTGAAACTCGTAATACAGTCAAAATACTGGTTCCTCAACTTTAGGTCCTAAAAGTAACTGCCAATAACGATAATGCGGTTGTTCCCAATAACGAATTAAGAAACTTTAACGTCGACGGTTACATTACTGCGTTGCATCTTACTACAAAAGTCTTCGAAAGAACAGAACTGCGGTGTGTGTGTGCAAATATGGCAGACTTTGCTCTCCTTGTCAATTTAGCGAATGGCACGATCGACTGTCCCAACCTGCTCAGACAAATAGAACTACTGACCCCCGCAACTTTAATTAGAAAACCTAACCTAATTCACATTCCCATAGTAAAATGCTGCTACAGGCAGAATAGAGCATGCAGGTGTTATAATATATTGGTCAGAGAAATTGATGTAGATCTCTTCAATAACATCGACGTTCAAACTTAAGTGACTTATGAACAATTGTTTCTTTGACTCGTGATGAATGAAGTAGGTAAACTAAATAGTTATTTAATTTATCTATTGCGGGTCGAGGCAGTCGCTTCAATGTTAACTATTAGGTTATTTTATTTTCCCTCTTTTTTTCCTTATTCTTTATTATGTTTCGTACACATCCGTCTACCATGAACAAATTTACAAATATCGTACAGTTTCATATTTATGAAAACTTTTGATTTAGCCGTAAGTTATAATTATAATATATAATCAAATTTAATGTTTTTAGGTAGCTGTTAGTTTTTCGAATATCATAAACTAAAATAAAAAATAAATAATAGTTAAAATTGCGATGTTTCTACCACAATAAAAAGTCACTCAATGTGTTAAGTGATAAAACGTTATAAAAAACAGATCGAGCCGCTTTAAATAAAATTATCATAAATTATCCTAACTGGGTCATTACAAGTATCTTAAAATAAGTGTCACATATTTAGCATAATGTGCAATAAATGACTTTAATAAATCCATGGTATATGTAATCTCTATACCAAGTTTACATCGTGAACAAACCGGTTTGTCCAAGAACCTGAAAAGTTCAAACACGTATGACATTCATCAAGAAGCACTGGGCCAGTATGGTGGATTAGGGCCCATCCTCTCTCTCACTCTCTCTATCTGAGAGAAGAACTATGTCTCAGCAGTGGGAACATGATAAAGGATAATGATTATGATGATTAATTCAAACTCGCTACTACGGAGTTGAGTGCGTACAAACACACAAACATTAGCATTCAATTAGTTAAATAAATAACTAAGTTAGATGTTAAACGCTTTTTTTTTCCTACGGACGCTATCATACGACGTATATTCTGGGCGAACCTTAACCAACTACTTAACAAAAACTCAACCACACGAGCTACATGAACCATTCATAGAATACTGATTGATACATCAACACCACGCTCAGAACTCCATTATGCAAACATTATTGTAATTTTATTTACTAATTACAACTATTGTAAATTGATAAATAGCCCGCGAAATTTTTACTGCCTAATTTATGAATACGTTTACATATTTTATACTATTCAGGACCCTATTCTGGTGCGTTCGAGATTATATCGGTCACTCTCACTTTCAGGGCGGTCCTAGCGAGTGAGGCAGTGATCGAGATAACTGCGAACGTGCCAGAATATGGACTTTGAAGTTATGAGTTATTTACAATTATTCAACATGATTTCATTAGACGCTACCATTTAAGTTGAATTCATAAATCAAATACTTATTTGAATACCGTTCAAATGTTATATGTGATTTATTGATACTTGTGTTGACTTCCTTTCATTCATCTATTGTTTACTCCTTATAAGTTCAGTTTGATACTGCGGTCTTGTTCAGGTATTTTGTATTGACGTTTTACAAGAAAAATACTTAATATGATAGCTATGCTAAGTTATCAAAACTCGATAAAAATGTCTTAAAACAGCATGTGCATCTTTTTAGTTTTTGTCATAGATGGCATACTAGTATATTAGCAGACGGGGTGCCTGACTGTAAGCAGCCACGGTCGTCTATAGACACTTACTAGTGTCTATAGACGACCTTGGCTGGCACACCAGAGGCATCACAAATACGATGCTGACCCTTTAAGACTCTATTAACTCGCCTTTTGAAGAACCCCATGTTATAGCTTCTCGGCGCGGAAACCGCGGAAAGTAGGTCTTTCCACATTTTGCAAATGTGAGGCAAAATATTGATAAATTCGTACCGAACGAAGTGCTGCGTGCCTTGAGCCAGCAAATATATTTTAGTTATTGACGTATCACATGGAACATCAACAGGATGTCTTGTTAGTAAATTCACAATATACCAAATTGACCCGACCACATTTGCTTAAAGGCTACTAAAATTAGTCAAACTGTACAGTCCTAAGGAAAAAGAGGTTACTTACGTTAACGATTCTACATTTTTCTTTTCATCAAAGCAAGGCCATCCAACCACCGTGCATATGCTATTGATAAATCAGCGAGCATTTAGAGTAGAGTCGCGATCACGGCACTCGCACACGGAAGCGATTGCGATCGAGCCGCGATCGTCGTTAATCACCGCGGGTCACGACGCTCGTGACCGAATTGAGCTACCGGATCGATTGTGCAGAGATATCGGGATCACTTGTTCTACCTGATGGGTTGTTGTTCATGCTGACGCGTGCTATAAACATGTTCAGTATCTGTTTTGGGTCAAGTAATACACTGTCCTTGTATTATAATACTACATTGTTATCCTAGGGGTGAAAGTAACATCTTTATCCCCAAGGTAAACACTGCTTTTCATTACGAATACAAGGAAACTAAAAATAAAAACATGAACTGACGAACGCAAATGCACGAGAAGTGCGGGACCATAATCCTCTACGGAGAAAAAAAAGTTGGAACATGGTTCAATACAACTGTGAAAATAGAACTTGTTTTTTAATAATTTGAGTGTCTGTCAGTTGTCAACTGTCACTGTCATTTGAAAGTGATTCTCCTTAGGGCTGAAATGTATTACTTTCAACCTGCTACTCAGGCAACTTCAGACCTACTTTCCGAGTATGAGTAATGTAAAATAATTTATTATGTACAAAGACATTCATAGTATAGGATGTATCAGGCAGATAACATGTTTTTTACCCAACTAAACGTGGAGCGAAGCAACTGGTGCAAAGAGAAGTCGAGTTCGGTGCTCTGTGGCATTATTTGATCTCAGGTGCATGCGATATTGTTTCTGTCCCCGTCGCACTTATATCAATCCGAATGAAAGTGATAGTGAAAAAACTAATATCTATTGCAGATCCTGGAATAACTTACACAAGACTATCTTAATATGCCGCTATAATCTGAGAAAATCTGTTTTTTTATGCCATAGGTGGCAAACAAGCTGACAGGCCGCGTGATTGTAAGCGATCACCGTCGCCTATGGATACCTGCAACACCAGGGGCATCACATATACGTTTTCAGTTACAAACCACTGTAATTAATTTTACTCGTGCCAAAAACTATGATCTAATAATATGCTCATAGCTTTCTAATCAAATGCTCAAGCCAACTGATAGTGGGCTTGAGCTTTGGATTATCTTTAGACTTTCAACGGTCTATGGGTAGACTTTATGTAGTGTTAGCTTGTATTTTGTTTAGATAATAAAGGCATTTGCATAAAAAATATGTAATTTTAGCTGTAACATTTGATAGCCTTGCTTCCGCTCCAGCCGGCTCCTCGCTGTGAGACAGTAGCACTGGTCGTAGATCTCGACCACGTCGAGTTATTATTTGTTTGATTGTTGTAATGGGTTCGTAATTGGGATGTTTAGCTTCTAAACATCGTGCTCCATACACGACCATTAATTATGTTGTCAAACTAATCACGACGGTTTTAATTGTATGGCCGAGTTTGTAGCTGTTCGATCTATCTCTACTATTATTTTCTTTATTACTTACTATAACTTTTAATTGTATATGAGTTGTTTTAGATTAAAAATGTATGCATCAAGATCGTATCAAAACTAATCTACGTGGTGATATGCAATGATTATAGATAGATAGATAGATAAACTCTTTATTGTTTACACCACAAATTACATAATCTATCTATACATATAATAAAAACGTAGAGATAAAAAAATCTGTAATTGCGAGATAACAAAAAAAAAATCACACAGGTCGTCTTAAAATAAGCAGCTGAACACGATAGGACAGTTTTTAGAATTTTTGTCTGTTTGTTTGTTTGTTTGTTTGTTTGTTTGTTTGTTTGTCCGCGCACATCTCCTAAACCACTGGACGGATTTAAATGCGGTTTTCACGAATATGCTTAGAAATTACCGGATTAAAACATAGGCTATCTTATATCATTTATTTTAATTCTTTATTTTTACATAAACGAAAATAATAATCAATGATTTATTTCTTTGTTACCCGAAACGTAATATGAGGATCGTCACATAGCCTCAAGCAAGGAGATCCAAAGAAAAGAGAATGTTATTGACATAGCCATTAAAATGTTGAAACTGTCAACTGTCATTCGGTTAATCAGTTTAAATTTAAAGAAGGTTCCTTAACCTTCTTAGATGAATGAACGTGTAGATCAAGCATGTTATAGGCCTTACAACCTCTTTGGTGATTCATTCCAGTGCATGGAGTAGGAGTGTGGCGTACTCATACTCCTTGCGCCAACCTTCGTGAATTTCATTCCAATTTTCCACGACGTGTGGCGCTGGGGCGCGAAAAGAAAAAAAAAAGAAAAAAACGCCGATTTTCAAATGGAATTGTCATTCGCTTTTTCTACGATTTGTCTAAGATTTTTCTTTGCATTAAATTTATAATTTCTTTCGGACTCAGCTATTTTCTTCCATTGTCGGTAGCTTAACCCTCTCCTTCTATATAAATAGAAAAAATCCACTATAATTGGTGACCCCTGAATGGACCGTACACCACCGACAAAGGTCAGAATGCCGCTAGATCGTACTGATACCACTGCGGCTGACACGAAGAATAAAGATGATGACAATTTATTCCGAGTTGGCGTGCGAATTCCACCGTTTTGGCCCGAGAAGCCGGCGATTTGGTTCGCCCAGATCGAAGGCCAATTCGCGATTTCCAACATCACTGCAGATAGCACCAAGTTCTACTATGTCATTGGACAACTTGACCCGCAATACGCAGCTGAAGTCGAAGACATCATCGTCAATCCGCATGTGACCGAGAAGTACGAAAAACTCAAGCTGGAGCTAATTAAACGTTTGTCCGCATCAAGAGAAAAAAGGTACAGCAACTTTTAACACACGAGGAGCTAGGTGATCGTAAGCCTTCTCAATTCTGACGTCATCTACGACACCTAGCAGGCCCCGGAGTTCCAGAAGACTTTTTACGCATGATTTGGACCAGCCGCCTACCGAACAGCACGCAGACCATCATTGCTTCGCAGCAGATGACGTCATCACTCGATGTGCTGGCAGACCTAGCCGACCGCATACATGACGTTGTCCCTATAGCCCAGGTCGCATCTACATCCAGTACCACACCGGGAAGCTCCAAGCTCCATATTACATTCTCATGGTTTTATTCTATGTTAGCATTTAAAACACAAAATATACCGCATCCTATTTTAATACAGTCCCGCGAATAGAAGTATACAAAAAAGGCCCTTTGTACATGAAAATAAACCTATACAACAAAATTCCGGACGCAATAAAGAAAGAAAGAAATAATAACATTTTTCCAGAACCAACTTCGTAAGTTTCTAACCCAAAAATGTTATTACGAGATAAAAGATTTTTTTCGACGATACATTTTAGAAAATTATAATTAGAAAATAAATATCGATATATAAATAGTTAAGAAAGTAGCGTCATAAGTTTTGTATCATCTCATATATAATTAAGTAACCTATCACACTAAGTATGTTTTTTTTGTTTTGTAAAATTACTTCACCCTAGGTTAAGTTTGAATAGTATATATAATATTTATGTAATAGATTTAACTATACTTAAATTTATATGTTTATGTCTGTGGTCTGGTTTTGTGAACAGCCACTACATAATTCATTGCTGCACCCTTTGTGCTGTAACGTTCGCCCTCCCTAACTTAACTAACTTACTAACTTGTCTCTAAATAACTCTAATATCCTAGCTCGTAGTCAATGGTTGATGAAGATATAATGATCCTAATCACTAACTAATTAATTTAAACCAAATACTAACCTAGCTTACTATATTATCCTAGCCCTAAAGGTTTATGAATTTAAAAGTTTATGAAGATATAATTTTTTGATAAAGATTATATTTAACCCTATGAAAAATATTAAAAGGTAACTTCTAGAATTCTCTATGAAGATTTATAATTGAAATACCTCCCTGCAGATAAAACCTGTACCTTATAAGTTCTAGTATTTAAGACTTCCTTAGCTATATCAGTACCTTATCTAATTCCTAACTCAACCTGTACTATATGATAAATGTAACTTATATTATGGCCATGTGATCAAGTGGCCAGAGAACCCGACGTTGTAGATCCGCTGCAACCCTGGATAGAGGTTTGGGTGTGTCCTAACTCAAATATTCCTACTTCTACCTTCCAATATAGTTCAATTATTAGTTTTACACTAAACCTAAAAGCTGAACCCTATTATTATTATTTTCTCTTGAACCTAACATCATTAACCGCCTTACTAAATTTTAATTTCAGTTATTTCTATATCTGCCTAAGTGTTAATCTAGTAAAATTCAATTAGGTACTCATATTACTTTTATTTAGGGATCAATACAAGCTTGATCACAACTTGAAACTCTCTAATAACCGTTTCCTAGGTCACTTATCAAACATACATACTAAACCTTCATTTTACAACCTACTTGTTACATAGTTTGAACCTAACCATAATTTAGAGAATCATAATTCCAACCTAGGTACTCAGTGTTTGGTATCTTATCCTAACGTGTTATACTACTGACGACTTATTTAAGACCTAAGAATGTTATAGGAATGTACCTAAGTGAAGTTGTGAGGAAAATATTGAAAGGAGACTGAGCGTTGATTACTTGTGTTATTTAAGTGTAGATATTAAACAAATCATTGAGAAAACATTGCAAGGTGATTTTATAGTTAATATTTAGATTTTAGTATAATAAATTAAATGTTTTTTGGTTGAGACTTGGAAAACTACCGACAAAGGTGATTTTATAGTTTGTACTTAGACTTCAGTATAATAAATTAATGTTTTTTAGTTGAGACTTGGAAAACTACCGACAAAGATGATTTTATAGTTTGTATTTAGGGTTCAGTATAATAAATTAATGGTTTTTTAGTTGAGACTTGGAAAACTACCGACAAAGGTGATTTTATAGTTTGTACTTAGACTTCAGTATAATAAATTAATGTTTTTTAGTTGAGACTTGGAAAACTATCGACAAAGATGATTTTATAGTTTGTACTTAGGGTTCAGTATAACAAATTAATGTTTTTTAGTTGAGACTTGGAAAACTTCCGACAAAGGTGATTTTATAGTTTGTACTTAGAGTTCAGTATAATAAATTAATGTTTTTTAGTTGAGACTTGGAAAACGGAGCCCCTCCACCGCTCCGCTTGGTGAACAACGACTACCCGACGGTTTGTCCTCCCGTCTCATAAAACAGTCAGAATAATGTTATCTTATTCTTATGCGACTGCAAACTTTATCAAATCTTTGCACAGACCCTAAGAAGGTGCTCTGTGCTAATGCAAAATTTACCACCATGTTCGTAAACCCTATACGCTAGCAGAAGAACTGGCAAAGAAACTGCCGCGCTTTATTACAAATTTAGCAAATAGAATGCAGTTTTCAGGTTAAATTACTGAATACTCAATCTAGACATTCAAGTGTAACATGATTTTAGTGTAAAAGGTAAGTAGTAAAGTAACCTTCCCGTTAGCTCTTCAAATTGGCCATCTCAATCAGGACTTCCTTTAAGAGAGTTTATATTGAACAAGCCAGTATTACTAAATCAGTAACAATGTAAAGGCGCCCTTTAAGTTTTCCATAACCAAGGGGTAACCCAGAGACAACCGCTCCATGTACGATTCAGCTATACTTAGCTTAGGTACCTTCTATGGAACCCAAATAATGTGTGATGTAGAAGAAAGTCCGTCATATTAACTTTCAATTTGAAGAGGTTCATTTAGTAATTTCTTTGATGTTAAAACTGAGAACTATATTTCTCTTAAGATCATGTTAGACCTGGCCGTCCCTGAATTTCCAATAATTCAATTATATGCAAACAATAATACATGTCAATCTCCTTTACAAATTCCTCATTTTCTAAGAAAAATTATGATTTTTATAAATCAAATAATTTCAGGAGTTACCAAAACCTGAATAATCATTAAACCATTAGATACTAGTTGGGTTTTCTGACTGTCTTACAGTTTTAAGGTAAATAGAAATTCTTCATCTACCTTCACAAAATTATGAAATTAGCTTTAGACTTAGTTAGAGACTAGAAGTGAATTGCTTGTCTAAGCAACCTTCACTAAGTCTCTTTAGACAGAATCTCATTTAATTCTACAAAATAACCAACAGTATCAGTCACATATAGATTTCTATCTACATTCGATGACTACACTGCAAGTTACAAATGGCTATAAATGACCAATTATGAATATAACTTTAAAATCCCAACTAACATATCTAATAATTTAGTTAAACACCTTTTACTGGATTATCTCCAATAAGTTAAAACAGGAACAAGCTGAAAGAAAAATCCCTACAAGTCCCTAGGTTTCCCTATGTCTTGACGATCTGGTACCCTCGCATACTTTGAAGATATCAGATCCCCGAGATCAACCTCAAAAAACCTACACCTGGTACCCTCAACTATTCTGGAGATACACCATAACTCAAACAAAGAACAAACGAGTTCTTTAATTAACTAGACACAATAAAAAAAAACCACCCCTTCCCTAACAACAGAGTTATACGGGTTGCTAATTGCCCGAGTGCAGAACTCTGACTAAACTGTAAGGACCTGACATGGGTGACTAGTCCACGAACCTATAGTCACTACCTACAACCCTACAGGTAAGCTCAAAGGAACCGAAGTTCCGGGAGGCTTCTTAAAACAGAACGGACCTCCCTTGGGGATAGAGCTTATTGACCCTCCTAACGTAAAGACAGATCATGTGAAAGCATGTAGGCGGACGGAGACTAGCCTACGGCTAACCAGTCCCGCTAGGATATAGTATCACAACCTGTTAAGGTGATTCCAGAGGTCCGTACCCCCATCCAAACTACAGTCAATCACACAACCTGGAGACTGAATCGATGCCTCATTTAAGCGGCTAAAATCGACCTTGGGATCGTCTCAAAGTTCCCAAGTCCTAACTATCGCGGAGAGGAGATGAACGGCCTTCGTAAGTGGTCACAGTGAGGTTCAGCGAAGGCAGTCCATTATTTCAAACCATGTTGAAATGAATCGCAATTGTCCAATATTTCAAATACAAGTCATTTAAATGACTAAATGAGTTTACCCAACGCGTAAGAAACCCTTAAGAAGCTACTTTTACTTGTAAGAAAATTTTTAACAAACTACCTTCACCCATAAGAAAAAGAATCTAATTCTCAAAAGTACGAGGCCAACTTCCACGTAGCAACACGGAATATCGTTCACACCTCGAACTGAGTTCAAATTACTGAAAAACTTCTAAGCAAAAAGAATTTAATAAAACTCTGTGACATAATTGAAATCTGTGTTAAGTCGGGCAGAGCTTCACCTTTAAATTCACAAAGAAACGCAAAAGACTCTAAAATATATTGGACAACACGACAGGGTCACGACTCAATGCAGAAATGACTCGACACGCCTCTGCTACCCCCTTATATACCCTTCGTCTTTAAGGTTCATAATGCTACAACAAGCGGCTTTGTCACAAAAGTATCGGAACTATTGAAACTATCAGAAGTATCAAAAGTTTCAATAGTATTGAAACAATTCGACCAATCAGAGAGCCGGATTTTGTAAACATTGTTAGTTTCAATACTTTTGACACAGTGGCCCCTCCACCGCTTCGCCATTTTGTCTGTCATTCTAAATAGCCTGTGCATCAAGATTTTGCAACTGAATAAACAAAACTAAATAATTATCAAGTTAAATTGTTGTAAATCTTTGGAACTATTATCAATTAAGGTATGTAACTTATTTAATTATTTATTTTTATAGTAAAGGAAACCATCGTATAAAATTTTGTAGGTTATCATTTTGTAAACAAACTAAAACTGCTTTACATATTTCTTTGAAAACTCGTCAAAAATATAGCATCCTGCCTTGCCTCCCTCATTCTATATAATCTTTAATCGTAGGAGACACTGTGTGTTACTAAATAGTCATTTTTCTCAATTTTGTTATTGTGACTAAAATTTTATAAGTAAATTACATTTCAAAGCAATGATCCCTGAACTATGCTGAAAGTGAAGGCAATCTGCCCAGCCTCTCTGCCCTGTTTCTAGCAGTTGCACAATCCGCATACAAACATCCTTTATATCCTACTAATTTATGTAGATCTGGGTCAGTAATGTAGGTATGTTGTAACAGTGATTTCTTCTCAATTTCAGGATTCTATAGCATCCCATATAACTGATGAAATCTGATCCGAAGTTCGCATCTTAACTCAACTATAAGGAATGCCTGACATGAACCCGTGTTCAAACAACCTAAGCTAATTTTCAACACAAAGGTAATTTTTATCCTAAAATTATATTTACTAATACTTAAACCAAGTAATAACACACAGGTGTTATTAACCAATAATCATATGTCAAGGAAAGGCAACTTACTTACCTTTATCTATCAGTTTAAGCTATAAAATAACATTGGACTGAAGATAATACATAACTGTGAATGATCACCAATACTGTACAGAGTTGACACAATATTTTTTGTAATGAACCATTTAGTTTTCTAACAGTATAAAGCAAAGAAGTGAAGTCTCTTCACTCCTACAAATTCTTAGCGAAACAACAAAGGTCAATGGTTATTTAAAACAGTATCAAAATTTGTCAAATATAACTTAACAAACGTAAATAACATAAGATAATGTTTTACTTCTAGCGTTCCACAACCTGTAAGCTGCAAGCTCACATAACCCATGTCTAGTGTATAAACAACCATTTAAGGTTTCTTGTGTCCCATTATGTTGTGTTATGTAGCTACCCTTATTTAATAGGTGATTTTGTTACTATTTCAGGTCATCGACCCTGTTCAGTCTACATCTTCTTAGCTTCATGAAATCCAGTCCGATGCCCATAGTCCAATGCAACCAATGCAGAATCGTGGTCCAACGGAACTGCTTCCACAAACTTCAGATAATACTCACTACAAACCAACTTCTAAACGGATAGTGACTTAGTCGTTAAGTGAATTGTACAAGGTATTCCCATTCTTTTATTATACTTAATTCAACTAATAATTTAGTAGTTCTATTCATTGAATTGGAACAAAAAGGCAGCCTTAGTTCTTCTTAATATAGTAAGGAGAGATATTTTTCTACCGCCTGTCCACAAGGATTCTATAAAACAGTATAAAACTGTTATTAATTTATTAATATAGAATTCCTTTAGTTTTTCATTGATAGAATTAATATGGACACAGCCAATCAAACATACATCAATTTAAATTGAATATTTTAGTTGTAAACTAAAGTTTAAATGTTGTGAAACGTAACGGACCCCATTCTGGACCGTCACAGCCTGCCTTAAAATTTGCAAAGATGCTAATTTCTTAATCGGAGTAAATTTTCCAAAACCTACTTTAATTCACAACATTCTCTAACCCAACTTCTTTAAACTGCAAGTGCAAAATTAATTTTATCAAAATCTGCTTTTCAACAAGAATAATTATGTGTAATCGAATGTGTGTGTAGCCCTAGCACAATATGTAAGTGTATTTAAACCAAGGCAAAATAATCATGAATTAATCTCAGACTTTTAGGCTTGATAATATATTATCTATAAAGAAAATTCCCCCCTTTCCCAGTACCTCCTATCATCTGCAAAGAAAGTTTGGTTGTGAGTCAAACTCATTTCTAATAAATCTACGCAACCCTACTCTTCTTCGTGAATATTCTCTCATCCACTGAAAAGCAAAAGCCACGTATTCCTTCCAAATTCAAGGCCGATCCAATGTTAAAAAAGGAAAAATTCTGTATAGCCGCTATATTCCACCTAAAATCCAATGATTAAAATACAATTTATTTACCTTGGTGCTTGTGTAGTGTATTAGTTCGGAATGTTCGTACATTGTAGAGTATTTAGATCCTTCCGAAATCAACGCCTGTTGATGATATGATAGACTAACCCTAACACCAATTTTTCTCCTTCGGAAAGATCTAATTTGTAGTTGTGTTTGTTGAAACTCAAACTTTGACAGCTCGCTCCCATCTCGACAATGTCAATATCCTAAGTCCCTCTTGTACCCTATAAAGCCTTCACACACTCTGTTCCTTTCATTTCTCTCTTTTTCTACATTCAAAACCTCCTTTCTTTCATTAAAAGCTAAAACTGTCATTCTCTTTCCATTACCCCTGTCGCGGTCTTACACAGAACTTAGGATATCTACACCATCTTCTAGATGAGGAACGAAACAATTAGACTCAATCTCTATTTACATTGTAAGAATGATAAAGCTTTATATCTGACATAACCCCAAAATCCAAAAGTGTCTTTAATTTACTTTTCTCTTGTTAACTATAAACCCTCTTAATTTTGGCTGAAGCGATCTCAATTTATTATCAAAGTCACAATAATTTGAACATAAAAACCAATACCGCCTCAATAGTAATCCAACAATGAATAGATTAACATAAAGTGATTTTAGTTCGTAAATAACTCTCACAAAGAGGTTATGTTTTTTCTTGGACAAAATTACTAATATTCAAAGTACAATTCAACACATTCTAGAGAATTACAATCAGACTCGCAAAAAGTCAAAGATGAATTTACTCAAATAATTTCCTTTTTTTTTTTTTTTGTTTTTTTTTTTTTTCATATATTTTTATTTTTTTTTATTTTTTTTCTGTGTTAAACATATATTTTTTTTTCTTTCTTTTTTTTTTTCGCTGTATTATAATTTTTTTTTATTTTATTTCCCTTTGTATTTTTTTTTTCAAGTCATGTATATTTTTTTTTTTTTATATATATATTTTTTTTCATTTTTCTTTTCTCATTTTTTCTTTCAATTACATATTAAAAGTTCTAATATTTATATTAGATATTAACATTATGAATGGACGGGATATTCTAATCTTAATCGTAGAAAATTTAACACTAAATAAAGCCCCAAGAGTCAAAACATCAGTCAACCAATTCCCAAAATGATAGGTTAGACACCATTTACAAATATTATTCGTATACCTAGAAGTCTAATATTTAAACGATTTAACATAAAATCTTAGGTTAAACAATATACAAAAGGAAAAGGAAAACATACTGTTAAAACAGGACCTAAATCACAATTCAAATGGCAACCTTATAATATTTATACCTATACAAAGTTAATATTTTTTCATAAATCTAAGAAAAGATCCAAAGTTACGACAACTTTCAAGCATCCTGAAATCTGATTTAAAACTGTATAAAGTGTTTTTTTTTTTATATATATCTAGTGACGCGCTCCGATTTTGCACAAGTGTAAGCCCGGTCATAGGCCTCGCCACCAAGACGCGCTCCTGAACCTCAAACTTCATCAAAATTAGTTCAGCCGCTCACTCACCGTTTAAACCATTGATGACAAACATTTCAAAACTAAAATCAGCTAAATCGGCCCAGCCGTTCTCGAGCTTTAACGAGTTTAATGAATATCGATTGATTTTTATAAATAAATGTTATTAACTATAAGGTAGATGATCTATGATTTAATTTTAACCAAACCCCAATCTATAAAAAATTAAAATCTTTTGCAAATACTTGATTCACCCTATAGATTCACTGGTATAAATCACACAAAAAATAATTAATTTTATTCGATGATGATGATGATGTAAACATAGAAGTGATTTAAATTAATTTATAATCTAATTTATTTCCCTAAATCACCAGATATAGATTAGCGAAAATCCCATCGAATTTGGTTTAGCCAATCCGAAATAGCTAAAATCTTACAATATTATACGTAAATACCACTTCATTATAATCTTTGATCACATAATTACCCCTTTCAAGTATACAAAATAACTTCTAAAACGCATTACCCACCTGTACTGTACTGTTTGACAATTCATTTTGCCTATTTGCTATAAAATCTTACAAAGCCAACTCTATTAAGCCTGAATTTAACATAAATACAAACAATACCTCAACAAACAAATTCAATAAAACTACGTTTTACAATAGTTAGTTGCACTTATGACAATGAGCCTTTCCCTTACTGAAACCTTAATAAATATCCTCATATGTACCAATTCTAATTTCAAAACGCCCTCAACATCAAATAATTTGTAGAACGAATTTCATCGGATTTGGTTCAGCCGTCCTAGAATACTCGAAGAACAAACATACATCGCCCTATATGCTATGAAATTATAAGAGTTTTTTTTTTCTAATCTTACCAATCATATACCCTTTTTTTTTCATTAAATAAATTCAATTTGACTCGCCGGAAAATATCACCCCTTTTTACCTTATTTGAATGTAATCCTGTTCAACTATGTTTCACATACTTAGTTCACACTGTATAACAAGCCCTTTTAATTACCTAATGTTAATCCATCCTGTATGAAAAACGTGTTCTCCTCTTTTTTTTCTCACTAATTACCGCCTAAGATTTCTCTATGTCGTAATAACTAGAACACATTCGCTACTCTAGAATATAAAGCGTTTTACTACCTTACTAACCTTAACATTTTTGGGTATTTATAAAATTTAAATATCATCCATACTAATCTTACTACAAGCTCAATATTTCTTTCTTAACCTATTTCTGCTTTCAAACTAAAACATAAATTAAACGCACAAAAAGAACATATGTCGTTGACGGGATTCGAACCCACGACCCATTCTCCAACTCCGAACATAGAACGCATTAGGCCAGTCGTCGCTTCCAGGAGATGCCGAATTACGTCTCCTTATACACTCCGTTGTCAGCTCCGATATCATATTTTTATTCTCTTGACGTTGATAACCGTTGACAAGTGACATGATGTAACAAACCTACATGTGTCAATACTAATCATAAATCGTATTTTTTTTTTCAGCAAGAGCCTTTGTCACAAAGGTCAGACTTTCCATATCTATCGAACCTACAGTTCATCAAATCCGTTATGTCAGAAAATTGTTTTATCTTCCCCGTTTTTTTTTTCTATTAACAAATTTTATAAAGGCAAAGTAATTTTATCCTATAATAACACAACTTGAAACAATAACCGATAACAAACCTACAACAAAACGTTTTGTTTTACTACCTACTACGTTTTCGAACAAAACTTTTCGTCCGAAATCATATCGCGAAATGAATACGTCATTCAATTTATTATTTCCTCTTTCGTGACCTTGGATACCCAATTTCTTCAACCTGATATATGATAGTTTTATATTACCTTTTCACCGCTTTTTCCCAGAAATAAAATTCTATACCTTAAAAATAAAATACATCTACTATAAAGTTTGAAGTCCAATTGATTACGATAATCTAACAATAACAATTAATACGTCTATAGTGTAGTCTAATTTTAAAATTTTAGTATGTAATTAATGATTAAACGAACTAACAAGTTTTCAACAGAATATAGTTACAAAGTTACCTACAATAAACTATGACACCCGTTAAAACCTCATTCGTTTCCGTTCTCACGACAACAAATTGTACAGATTCAAAGAAAATATTTCCTTGAATCTGTACTTTCCTGCCTTAATTTAGAAGGAGTCTCTGAACTACAAATAATTAATCGATTTACAATTATAATTGACCTAAGTTTTATTTTTATTTGCTTCTAACACACAACTAAGAGTAATAATATTTAACCTAAATTGACTCCCTGCTAAAATATAAATATTACTATAGTAAGATTATACGGACATAGAATTATTTTTTTAAAAATATTTTCTCTTCCTTACCGCGTGTTAAGTGTGTTTAACGTGGGCCTAAACACAATGTGTTACGTGTTTACTTCAATATCTTTAAAGACTTTATTTTATCTGTGGTCTAGTATATTCCTAAATTTGACAAGTAAACACAATTTTTGTTTTCACTGTCCCACTTTCACTCTACTCTGGGCAAGCTAAAGCCTTTACGACCAAACCCCTTTCCGTGACTTCCCGAAGAAATTATGCAGATAACCATTGTAAAATAATTTAATGCAATAATTTGTAAATAAATAAATAGTCAGTCTAAAATACTACAAACCAAGTTCCCCGAATCTATTAATTTTCAAGTAAGAATAGCGTATTTGTTAACTGGATGGTAAAATTAAATTTCCTATGTCATGGCAACTATTATTTTTAGTTCCAAAGATTCCCACCTGTGGCTCTAGTAGTCATACTGTTATGAGTTTGTTATTTTCCGAGTTCATTTCTCTAAAATACATTGCAAAGAAAGTTTTTAACCCTGTAAAACGCAATAAAACATTTTGCAAATGCTACCACAACTAAATTCAACCCACAGTGCAAGCATACACCCCATACAAAGCTGAAATTCCATTTAACCTTTCTACTAACCGTAAGTATATGTGTATAAACACTTTGTTGACTTTATTTTTAAGCTAAATTCAATCTTTCACTCAATTTTACTCACTCAAAGTAAAATACCACCTTACTCCTGATTCTAATATCCTAGTGTAAACAGTTTACTGGACGCTTTTATGAATATTACAAATATTTAATTTCAAATAACCTTGAACCTTTGACCTAAACCTTGACCTTTGAGCTCAAACTACAATAGAAATTCTTTTGCTGTTTTAAAGTTATAGAACCTTGTAAAAACCAAAACTCAAGTTATATTGTACATTTCTAATTGATGTTAATTGTATTAAAAGAAACTTAGTATATTTTTAGCAACTTTTTTTTTCAAAGTATGATTTAATATAATGTACCAGAATTTAGTTATTGCCGAGCTATAATTTTCCAATTTCTTCCTTTTCAGGCATACTTAAATCGTTGTGTCAACCTGATTTGACCAATCCAAACTTACATGTAACCTTGAAAACTCTACCCAAATTAAGAAAGATTTCCTATCCTAACGCTGGGATAATGATAAAGAACTCAAGCAACCTGGTATGTATATTTCTAGCACTTAATGTTTAGGTACCTATTAATATGACTTTGCTAGCCCTGGTTTTATATTCATAATCTCCTATATGGTTCAAAGGAAGTCATCACATAACACAATTTGTTGATTTCAGATATATTTTTCTACAAAATGCCTGGAATCTGCTCAAAATGTCTCCTACCTGCTTCTCTGCTGCTTTGAAAATCTTCACAAAAACCCGCTACTAATCTAATCTTAATTTGTGCTTAAAGAAATAAACACCTCCTTAGTTCCGTTTTCATTTGTCAAGACACTAGGCAGGTATAGGCTTGTAACTTGATACAATTTCCCATAATTCCTCTAACAGATATCTACCTAGACAACTGAATGTTATTAGATCATATGCTATATATACCTGTGCATTAAACAATAACCTTTCCTTCTGAATAGTTGGGTAGAATACTCCTAAATTAACCTAATTACTACCTTTACCCTTAACTACCTTACTTTTGTTAGACTTTCTCGAACCTATTATCTATATTTCATCGTATCTCCTAGCTCACCAGTGACTGTAACGCTCTAACGACTCACTCAAAAGAACCATCTACATTCTAATCAACTTAAACCCTGGAGCTAATCCTGGTGCACGGCATAACCATATTGTAACGGTCACCCTCCTAACTTAATTAACTTAACTAACTTACTAACTTAACTCTAAATAACTCTAATATCCTAGCTCGTAGTCAATGGTTGATGAAGATATAATGATCCTAATCACTAACTAATTAATTTAAACCAAATACTAACCTAGCTTACTATATTATCCTAGCCCTAAAGGTTTATGAATTTAAAAGTTTATGAAGATATAATTTTTTGATAAAGATTATATTTAACCCTATGAAAAATATTAAAAGGTAACTTCTAGAATTCTCTATGAAGATTTATAATTGAAATACCTCCCTGCAGATAAAACCTGTACCTTATAAGTTCTAGTATTTAAGACTTCCTTAGCTATATCAGTACCTTATCTAATTCCTAACTCAACCTGTACTATATGATAAATGTAACTTATATTATGGCCATGTGATCAAGTGGCCAGAGAACCCGACGTTGTAGATCCGCTGCAACCCTGGATAGAGGTTTGGGTGTGTCCTAACTCAAATATTCCTACTTCTACCTTCCAATATAGTTCAATTATTAGTTTTACACTAAACCTAAAAGCTGAACCCTATTATTATTATTTTCTCTTGAACCTAACATCATTAACCGCCTTACTAAATTTTAATTTCAGTTATTTCTATATCTGCCTAAGTGTTAATCTAGTAAAATTCAATTAGGTACTCATATTACTTTTATTTAGGGATCAATACAAGCTTGATCACAACTTGAAACTCTCTAATAACCGTTTCCTAGGTCACTTATCAAACATACATACTAAACCTTCATTTTACAACCTACTTGTTACATAGTTTGAACCTAACCATAATTTAGAGAATCATAATTCCAACCTAGGTACTCAGTGTTTGGTATCTTATCCTAACGTGTTATACTACTGACGACTTATTTAAGACCTAAGAATGTTATAGGAATGTACCTAAGTGAAGTTGTGAGGAAAATATTGAAAGGAGACTGAGCGTTGATTACTTGTGTTATTTAAGTGTAGATATTAAACAAATCATTGAGAAAACATTGCAAGGTGATTTTATAGTTAATATTTAGATTTTAGTATAATAAATTAAATGTTTTTTGGTTGAGACTTGGAAAACTACCGACAAAGGTGATTTTATAGTTTGTACTTAGACTTCAGTATAATAAATTAATGTTTTTTAGTTGAGACTTGGAAAACTACCGACAAAGATGATTTTATAGTTTGTATTTAGGGTTCAGTATAATAAATTAATGGTTTTTTAGTTGAGACTTGGAAAACTACCGACAAAGGTGATTTTATAGTTTGTACTTAGACTTCAGTATAATAAATTAATGTTTTTTAGTTGAGACTTGGAAAACTATCGACAAAGATGATTTTATAGTTTGTACTTAGGGTTCAGTATAACAAATTAATGTTTTTTAGTTGAGACTTGGAAAACTTCCGACAAAGGTGATTTTATAGTTTGTACTTAGAGTTCAGTATAATAAATTAATGTTTTTTAGTTGAGACTTGGAAAACGGAGCCCCTCCACCGCTCCGCTTGGTGAACAACGACTACCCGACGGTTTGTCCTCCCGTCTCATAAAACAGTCAGAATAATGTTATCTTATTCTTATGCGACTGCAAACTTTATCAAATCTTTGCACAGACCCTAAGAAGGTGCTCTGTGCTAATGCAAAATTTACCACCATGTTCGTAAACCCTATACGCTAGCAGAAGAACTGGCAAAGAAACTGCCGCGCTTTATTACAAATTTAGCAAATAGAATGCAGTTTTCAGGTTAAATTACTGAATACTCAATCTAGACATTCAAGTGTAACATGATTTTAGTGTAAAAGGTAAGTAGTAAAGTAACCTTCCCGTTAGCTCTTCAAATTGGCCATCTCAATCAGGACTTCCTTTAAGAGAGTTTATATTGAACAAGCCAGTATTACTAAATCAGTAACAATGTAAAGGCGCCCTTTAAGTTTTCCATAACCAAGGGGTAACCCAGAGACAACCGCTCCATGTACGATTCAGCTATACTTAGCTTAGGTACCTTCTATGGAACCCAAATAATGTGTGATGTAGAAGAAAGTCCGTCATATTAACTTTCAATTTGAAGAGGTTCATTTAGTAATTTCTTTGATGTTAAAACTGAGAACTATATTTCTCTTAAGATCATGTTAGACCTGGCCGTCCCTGAATTTCCAATAATTCAATTATATGCAAACAATAATACATGTCAATCTCCTTTACAAATTCCTCATTTTCTAAGAAAAATTATGATTTTTATAAATCAAATAATTTCAGGAGTTACCAAAACCTGAATAATCATTAAACCATTAGATACTAGTTGGGTTTTCTGACTGTCTTACAGTTTTAAGGTAAATAGAAATTCTTCATCTACCTTCACAAAATTATGAAATTAGCTTTAGACTTAGTTAGAGACTAGAAGTGAATTGCTTGTCTAAGCAACCTTCACTAAGTCTCTTTAGACAGAATCTCATTTAATTCTACAAAATAACCAACAGTATCAGTCACATATAGATTTCTATCTACATTCGATGACTACACTGCAAGTTACAAATGGCTATAAATGACCAATTATGAATATAACTTTAAAATCCCAACTAACATATCTAATAATTTAGTTAAACACCTTTTACTGGATTATCTCCAATAAGTTAAAACAGGAACAAGCTGAAAGAAAAATCCCTACAAGTCCCTAGGTTTCCCTATGTCTTGACGATCTGGTACCCTCGCATACTTTGAAGATATCAGATCCCCGAGATCAACCTCAAAAAACCTACACCTGGTACCCTCAACTATTCTGGAGATACACCATAACTCAAACAAAGAACAAACGAGTTCTTTAATTAACTAGACACAATAAAAAAAAACCACCCCTTCCCTAACAACAGAGTTATACGGGTTGCTAATTGCCCGAGTGCAGAACTCTGACTAAACTGTAAGGACCTGACATGGGTGACTAGTCCACGAACCTATAGTCACTACCTACAACCCTACAGGTAAGCTCAAAGGAACCGAAGTTCCGGGAGGCTTCTTAAAACAGAACGGACCTCCCTTGGGGATAGAGCTTATTGACCCTCCTAACGTAAAGACAGATCATGTGAAAGCATGTAGGCGGACGGAGACTAGCCTACGGCTAACCAGTCCCGCTAGGATATAGTATCACAACCTGTTAAGGTGATTCCAGAGGTCCGTACCCCCATCCAAACTACAGTCAATCACACAACCTGGAGACTGAATCGATGCCTCATTTAAGCGGCTAAAATCGACCTTGGGATCGTCTCAAAGTTCCCAAGTCCTAACTATCGCGGAGAGGAGATGAACGGCCTTCGTAAGTGGTCACAGTGAGGTTCAGCGAAGGCAGTCCATTATTTCAAACCATGTTGAAATGAATCGCAATTGTCCAATATTTCAAATACAAGTCATTTAAATGACTAAATGAGTTTACCCAACGCGTAAGAAACCCTTAAGAAGCTACTTTTACTTGTAAGAAAATTTTTAACAAACTACCTTCACCCATAAGAAAAAGAATCTAATTCTCAAAAGTACGAGGCCAACTTCCACGTAGCAACACGGAATATCGTTCACACCTCGAACTGAGTTCAAATTACTGAAAAACTTCTAAGCAAAAAGAATTTAATAAAACTCTGTGACATAATTGAAATCTGTGTTAAGTCGGGCAGAGCTTCACCTTTAAATTCACAAAGAAACGCAAAAGACTCTAAAATATATTGGACAACACGACAGGGTCACGACTCAATGCAGAAATGACTCGACACGCCTCTGCTACCCCCTTATATACCCTTCGTCTTTAAGGTTCATAATGCTACAACAAGCGGCTTTGTCACAAAAGTATCGGAACTATTGAAACTATCAGAAGTATCAAAAGTTTCAATAGTATTGAAACAATTCGACCAATCAGAGAGCCGGATTTTGTAAACATTGTTAGTTTCAATACTTTTGACACAGTGGCCCCTCCACCGCTTCGCCATTTTGTCTGTCATTCTAAATAGCCTGTGCATCAAGATTTTGCAACTGAATAAACAAAACTAAATAATTATCAAGTTAAATTGTTGTAAATCTTTGGAACTATTATCAATTAAGGTATGTAACTTATTTAATTATTTATTTTTATAGTAAAGGAAACCATCGTATAAAATTTTGTAGGTTATCATTTTGTAAACAAACTAAAACTGCTTTACATATTTCTTTGAAAACTCGTCAAAAATATAGCATCCTGCCTTGCCTCCCTCATTCTATATAATCTTTAATCGTAGGAGACACTGTGTGTTACTAAATAGTCATTTTTCTCAATTTTGTTATTGTGACTAAAATTTTATAAGTAAATTACATTTCAAAGCAATGATCCCTGAACTATGCTGAAAGTGAAGGCAATCTGCCCAGCCTCTCTGCCCTGTTTCTAGCAGTTGCACAATCCGCATACAAACATCCTTTATATCCTACTAATTTATGTAGATCTGGGTCAGTAATGTAGGTATGTTGTAACAGTGATTTCTTCTCAATTTCAGGATTCTATAGCATCCCATATAACTGATGAAATCTGATCCGAAGTTCGCATCTTAACTCAACTATAAGGAATGCCTGACATGAACCCGTGTTCAAACAACCTAAGCTAATTTTCAACACAAAGGTAATTTTTATCCTAAAATTATATTTACTAATACTTAAACCAAGTAATAACACACAGGTGTTATTAACCAATAATCATATGTCAAGGAAAGGCAACTTACTTACCTTTATCTATCAGTTTAAGCTATAAAATAACATTGGACTGAAGATAATACATAACTGTGAATGATCACCAATACTGTACAGAGTTGACACAATATTTTTTGTAATGAACCATTTAGTTTTCTAACAGTATAAAGCAAAGAAGTGAAGTCTCTTCACTCCTACAAATTCTTAGCGAAACAACAAAGGTCAATGGTTATTTAAAACAGTATCAAAATTTGTCAAATATAACTTAACAAACGTAAATAACATAAGATAATGTTTTACTTCTAGCGTTCCACAACCTGTAAGCTGCAAGCTCACATAACCCATGTCTAGTGTATAAACAACCATTTAAGGTTTCTTGTGTCCCATTATGTTGTGTTATGTAGCTACCCTTATTTAATAGGTGATTTTGTTACTATTTCAGGTCATCGACCCTGTTCAGTCTACATCTTCTTAGCTTCATGAAATCCAGTCCGATGCCCATAGTCCAATGCAACCAATGCAGAATCGTGGTCCAACGGAACTGCTTCCACAAACTTCAGATAATACTCACTACAAACCAACTTCTAAACGGATAGTGACTTAGTCGTTAAGTGAATTGTACAAGGTATTCCCATTCTTTTATTATACTTAATTCAACTAATAATTTAGTAGTTCTATTCATTGAATTGGAACAAAAAGGCAGCCTTAGTTCTTCTTAATATAGTAAGGAGAGATATTTTTCTACCGCCTGTCCACAAGGATTCTATAAAACAGTATAAAACTGTTATTAATTTATTAATATAGAATTCCTTTAGTTTTTCATTGATAGAATTAATATGGACACAGCCAATCAAACATACATCAATTTAAATTGAATATTTTAGTTGTAAACTAAAGTTTAAATGTTGTGAAACGTAACGGACCCCATTCTGGACCGTCACAGTGCAGGGTATATAAACTTAGCTTTTAGAAGAATACAGTGTATATTTGCAATAAGAATAAGAATATAGAAATAATTTTATTTTACTGTGATATTTTAACAGATAAATAGAGTAGTTCCATTTCATGGCTTTTTAATCAAGGTATACATACAAATGCACGCGAAATAAGAAATAACTAGCCAAGAGCGTGTTAAGACAAGCATTATGTCAGGGTTCCGTGGCCAGCGAAACTGGCCGGAAATATACTTTTAATAGTTTAGACAAAAAGAAAATTTCAAAACATGCTCTGCACTGTGGTCACATTATCTTTTTGATTTGAAAACTGTTGACGGTGTTATTTATTACTTTTATGATTCTATCAATACTTCACACAGGGCGACTTAAAATAAGCAGCTGACCATGTAAAGAACAGTTTTTAGAATTTTTGTTTGTTCACGCACATCTCCTACACCCCTGGAATAAAAATGCGGACGGATTTAAATGCGGTTTTCACGAATATGCTTAGCTATGACCAGATTGAAGTATATGCTATGTTATTTTGCGCAAGGCCGGATTAAGGGAAGAAAAAATAATTGAAGGTTTATATGAAAATCTACGCGTACGAAGTCGCGGGCAAAAAAGCTAGTCTATACATATAATAAAAACGTAGAGATAAAAAAATCTGTAATTGCGAGATAACAAAAAAATAATCACACAGGTCGTCTTAAAATAAGCAGCTGAACACGATAGGACAGTTTTTAGAATTTTTGTCTGTTTGTTTGTTTGTTTGTTTGTTTGTTTGTTTGTCCGCGCACATCTCCTAAATCACTGGACGGATTTAAATGCGGTTTTCACGAATATGCTTAGAAATTACCAGATTAAAACATAGGCTACCTTATATCATTTATTTTAATTCCTTATTTTTACATAAACGAAAATAAAAATCAATGATTTATTTCTTCGCTACACGAAACGTAATATGAGGATCGTCACATAGCCTCAAGCAAGGAGATCCAAAGTAAAGAGAATGTTATTGACATAGCCATGAAAATTTTGAAACTGTCAACTGTCATTCGGTTAATCAGTTTAAATTTAAAAAAGGTTCCTTAACCTTCTTAGATGAATGAACGTGTAGATCAAGCATGTTATAGGCCTTACAACCTCTTTGGTGGTTCATTCCAGTGCATGGAGTAGGAGTATTACATTCTCTTGGTTTTATTCTATGTTAGCATTTAAAACACAAAATATACCGCATCCTATTTTAATTCAGTCCCGCGAATAGAAATATTCAAAAAAGGCCCTTTGTACATGAAAATAAACCTATACAACAAAATTCCGGACGCAATAAAGAAAGACAGAAATAATAACATTTTTCCAGAACCAACTTCGTAAGTTTCTAACCCAAAAATGTTATTACGAGATAAAAGATTTATTCGACGATAAATTGTAGAAAATAATAATTAGAAAATAAATATCGATATATAAATAGTTAAGAAAGTAGCGTCATAAGTTTTGTATCATCTCATATATAATTAAGTAACCTATCACACTAAGTATGTTTTTTTTTTGTTTTGTAAAATTACTTCACCCTAGGTTAAGTTTGAATAGTATATATATATTTATGTAATAGATTTAACTATACTTAAATTTATATGTTTATGTCTGTGGTCTGGTTTTGTGAACAGCCACTACATAAGTCATTGCTGCACCCTTTATGCAGGGTATATAAACTTAGCTTTTAGAAGAATACAGTGTATATATTTGCAATAAGAATATAGAAATAATTTTATTTTACTGTGATATTTTAACAGATAAATAGAGTAGTTCCATTTCATGGCTTTTTAATCAAGGTATACATACAAATGCACGCGAAATAAGAAATAACTAGCCAAGAGCGTGTTAAGACAAGCATTATGTCAGGGTTCCGTGGCCAGCGAAACTGGACAGTCAAATTTCAGAGATGTATATCATCCCGACATGACATGATATACTTTTAATGGTTTAGACAAAAAGAAAATTTCAAAACATGCTCTGCACTGTGGTCACATTATCTTTTTGATTTGAAAACTGTTGACGGTGTTATTTATTACTTTTATGTTTCTATCAATACTTCACACAGGGCGACTTAAAATAAGCAGCTGAACATGTTAAGGCAGTTTTTAGAATTTTTGTTTGTTTGTTCACGCACATCTCCTACACCCCTGGAAGAAAATGCGGACGGATTTAAATGCGGTTTTCACGAATATGCTTAGCTATGACCAGATTGAAGTATAGGCTATGTTATTTTGCGCAAGGCCAGATTAAGGGAAGAAAAAAGGATTGAAGGTTTATATGAAAATCTACGCGTACGAAGTCGCGGGCAAAAAAGCTAGTACACGATAAAACAGCTTTAAAAAAACTAGCGTAACAATCGGCGGCCTTATCGCTAAGAGATATAATGGATTCATACAGATTCGTTCATTCAGGAGGATTCATACAGGAGGTAGAAGGCGGGGCGTGCAATAGTGAAATATGTGATACTTACATTATAATAATAACACATACTAATATTTAACTTAAAATTACTATAATAATAGGTCGGGGAAAAAGTCTTTTCGTATTTTGTATGTATAAAGTTGTAGTAAAAATCTCATGGGTTGTACTGTTTGTATCTGGCTGGTTTTGATACCATTAAAAATATGACATTTTAAAAAAGGAATATAAAAAGTAAAAAGCAATTTCCCGCCATTTTTCAATTGTTTTTTTGTTCGATAAAATGAGTGAATCTAACGAAGAAATTCGATATATTGTGAAATTTTATTACAAAAAACTGAAAAATGCGACACAAGCCGCGAATAAAACTTGTGACGTTTATGGACCTAATGCAGTGTCATCAAGAGTAGCACAATGTTGGTTCAAGCGTTTTCAGTCCGGGAATTTTGATGTCAAAGATGCAGCTCGCTCTGGTCGCCCTGTTACGGATAAAGTCGATGCCATTTCTGAAAAAGTGGACCAAGATCGGCATATTAGTAGTTACGACGTAGCTGAAGACCTGGGGATTGACCACAAAACAGTTTTGACCCATTTGAAAATAACTGGGTATACAAAAAAACTCGATATTTGGGTGCCACACCAGCTCACTGAAAGAAACCAAATGAATCGTGTACTCATTTGCGATTCTCTATTGAAACGTAAAGAAACCGAACCGTTTTTGAAAAGATTGATCACTGGTGATGCAAAATGGATCACCTACGACAAGAATGTGCGCAAACGATCATGGTCAAAGGGCAGTGAAGCACCACAGACTGTAGCGAAACCCAGATTAACACGTAATAAGGTGATGCTGTGTGTATGATGGGATTGGAAGGGCATCGTTCATTATGAGCATTTACCGCCGGGCAAAACCATCGATTCGGATCTCTACTGCCAACAGCAGATGAGACTCAAACAAGAAATTGAGAAAAAACGGCCGGAATTGATCAACATAAAGAGTGTGGTCTTTCATCATGATAACGCCAGACCGCACACATCTTTGGCCACTCAGCAAAAATTTAGAGAGCTTGGTTAGGAAGTGTTAATGCATCCACCACATAGCCCTGACCTTGCACCCTCAGATTTCCACCTGTTTCGATCTCTTCAGAATTCTATGGGTAGTGTTAGATTAACATCAAGAGAGGACTGTCAAAACTACTTGTTGCATTTTATTGATCAGAATTCCCAAAATTTCTACAGCAACGGGGTCATGTCACTACCTAAAAGATGGCAACAAGTTATCGAACAAAATGGTACATATATATTATAATTAAATGTAATTAAACTTGAAAAAAATATGTCTTGAATTTGTTTATAAAATACGAAGAAACTTTTTCCCCGACCTTATATACTAATATATAAAAGTATAAAATATATAAATAATATGAATTATATTGTAATGGATCGAATTTTCTAAACGTTTTATATAAATATAAATTTATTACCAAAGTTACAGGTACCATTAAAACACTTTTACTCCAGGTACATAAAATCTTGAACAGATAACCTGTTAACGAAATTCCGAAATTTCACTATCAATCAAACAACAAAACAATACCTTCTAAACGAACAAATAACTTTTCGTGCCAAAAATATCAAAGATCGCGTCGAAATTGGCGGCAAATTGTTCGCATGGCGTCGTGTGGCGAGGAGGAGCACAAACACATCGCACGCATTGTTGTGAAGGATACGTCATTGTTGGAGGTATATTTAGTTTGTTGTTGCAAAATTAAAGCTCGAACATCTGAAATAATTATACTGTTCAAAATAAACAAAAGTAACCACAGAACAGAAATTGAAAGTAAGTGAAACAATGGATTCATCTCGTCATTCGGGTTAATATATCCTGACATATTATGTAATGCTGTGTGGGAAGCACGAACTCGCGGAAAAAAAATATAGCAACCACTCCATTCCAACTGTTCCATACATATTGCCGAGTGTCAGTGACCATTTGTTGGCATTTTCTGTGGTTTCGCTATTTCTGGTTTCCCATAGTATTTTTTTTTCATAATTATGAGTACATACCCTTCAGTATTACTATACTTTTAGTTAACACGTTGTATAAAAGGCAATGTTTGTATGTAGGTTTGTATGTTCCCGTAGGACTCCGGAACGGCTGGACCGATTTTAGCGGGGCTTTCACTGGCAGGAAACAATATTTTTTTACCCTGGCATTTGACCTCCTACTCGTCTGTTGTTAAGTCACTAATCTTATATATAAGGAGTAAACGCAGCTAGTTTAGTATAATAGTTAATAACATCACCGTAATAAAAAGAAATATCACATTTTAGGTAACTTACAAAATTGCAGTCTGCATGGCACTTTTCGCATTTCAAACTTCAATCCAGCTTAATTCCACCTTCAAGAAGGTAGATCAGGTGTGCGCTCCAAACACGCAGGGATGACTATAGACATACATGCGTGCCGCCCGTCGCCGCCCGCGGCCGCGCGGTTTATTAGCGGCGCACACGCAACACGCGCACGCGCACGCCGTGCGTGAACATGTTATTGATCTTAAATGAGGTGGGTTTAAAAAGAGAATACAATAAATCCTGAAAAGGATGTTGAAGAAAGTCTGTCAATATGGTCGAAATGTCTCGATCGAACACGAAGCCTTTTTGAACGCAGGCTTTAAATGAAAGTAGGTATGTAGTTATTTCAGAAAACTTATAATAAACTAGCTCTTGCCTATGACTTCGTACGAGTATACTTTCATTATAAACTTTGAACTCCCTTTAGCCTCTTTCATTCAGCCCTTACGCAATATCCTTTCTTAGGGCCTCTACACCCTATAAGGACCTGTCAAATTTCAGATTTGTAATTCAAGCAGTTTTCATGATTCTGTGATGAATCAATCAGTCAGTTAGTCAGTCAGTGAGTATTTTGCTTTTACATACATATAAATAGATGTAGTTTTAGGACTTTAACATTGTTTTTTTTTTAACTCATAGCGCTCTCCCATACCATAGAGTCTTCCGTCTTATTGATGAATTTGGTTCTATAAAAGAGGAAATAAATAATGGTACTTCACTGAATTCTTTCTACTAAGCATCTGGCCACACCGTGTTCAAATGAAAGTATAACATGAATAAAAACTACTTGACACAGAAACTAGTACATAACTTTTGCAACCAATTCTACGTGAATGTTCAAAGTGTCAAGTTGATTAAACTTCAGCGAACTAACCAGTTTGTATCGCCTCCGATATGTTTCAAGGAAATCTAGCTCCAACATTCCTCGGCTTTTCCTAGATAATATCGCTTAGCTAGAATTTATACCACAATTCATTGGAACTATTGAATATTTACACGGATGTCAATAACTTGGTGTGACGTCTTTGTTGAGGTTGTTTTGCATATAATTTACAAGTTTGATATAGGTTTGTACCTAATTTGTAGCAAATAAAGAAGTGGCTGTACTTTTAAGTACACTTAGTTTACAAAAAGACACTTTCTTTGCAATAACAGCATGAGAACGTTTGCATCGTTTGTAACATATAAGATGAAAGCTCTAGATGATCAGCAAAGTACATTTTCATAAACTTTGCTGTTCGCTTCTCTTTTAAATTTGGAATTTCAATTTAAAAAAATACGCTGTATATTTAAGAAAAGTTTCGGATAAACCATGTAAACATCCACTCAGTTTTAATCATAAATTACCAACACCGAAAGACTAGAAATCAAGACTAGAAGTGCAAAGTAGTGTTCCTCATGCAGTATCTATTAAAATATTTGATTAGTTACCTGATGAATTAATGAGTGACGAAGCAAAGAAGTTTTGCAAAAAACTGAAAATGTATTAATTAAAATGTGCTATTATTCAGTAGCAAATGTATTATGATAATTTATTTATTATGACATTTTAAAAACAGATCGGGTCGTTCCATTTTAAATTTCCATGCCCTTAACTGGGACAATATGTTAAAATATGGTCAATGTTTAATATAATGTGCAATAATTTTGTCGAATCTTTTCAAAAAGAGTACCAGCCTTATATTTGTCAGTCTCAATGGTATCAAGAAGAACCTTTCAGGGATGTTAACAACAACTGCTATTACCGATTGTACCGCTTATCATCAGGCGCACCGTCTGCTTGTTTGCTGATTTTCTTATTTGAGATTTATAAGCGTCTCAAAACGGAATCAAATAATTCAACTTAATTCAATTCACATAATCTAATTCCAAATATTGGCGAAGATGTCTACAAAGATAGAGATGTTACACTTTTAAATTAAACATTTCCGGTATAAATGGCAAACTACAAGTCAAATACCTACCGTAGCAGAGACCAGTGTCGCTCCTTACTACGAAGCTCAGGTTCGCAACTCGATGAATATGGATGAAGCAGCCGAGTCTGCTTTCGTTTTTCATACCCGAATTACTTACTGGATAGTCGACGTTTACAAAACTGTTGATTTCTGCGCTTTACATTTAGATTATCAGGTATTTGGTTTCACAGTTTGATTTCAAGTGAGTCATAAAATATCAAAGAAAGCTTAAATCTTGAAGTGCGTGTTTACTTGTTTTCTTGCATAACTAATAACATTTGGCCAATCCTGTACATAAAAATAATTCAAGAGTTAAGTTGTTTTTAAGAATTACCATCAAATTGAATCAGTTTTAGAACCGGAGTAAGCCAAGTTTAATTAGTGGTCTAGAAGTCTACGATAAATGAGTTACATTACTTTAAAAAAACGAATAAAGAAAAGTATTCACAAATATTATTTAAACTGTTGATAGCTATGCTAAATTCTCATGCAAAAAATTTATCGTATTTTGCCTAATTCCCCAGTTTATGTTTGTGTCAATGCCACAATTTAGGATCGCGTTTGCATGCAGCAATTACAAGTTGCCGATCGTTGCTAATCGGTAACTAAGGATCATTACGTTGTTTAGGATCCACTCGAAGGCCGTCTATTATTCTTTCCGGCTCATGGCTCGTATGGAAATCAATTTCGGTGTATCGAATCGGAATCAAGTTGATTCGAGTCGTGCGCGCGAAATAGGTTATTGGGATGTGAGTTGTTAATTGTTAGGAGGTTTATTGAGAATGTCTTTTGTTATTAAAATTATGGGTCAGTTGGAAGGTGAATAGCCTCATCATTATCATCATCAGCCAAAACACGTCCACTGCTGAACATATGCCTCCCTCTTTAACCTCCACACTGAACGACATCGTGCCATCTGCATCCACTGGGTGCCCGCGGCTCTCACAATGTCGTCACCGACATAGCTATTAAAATCTGCAAGTTTTGCAGGGCAGGCTACATCGCTCGAAGAACTGATAACCGATGAGGAAGAAAGGTTCTTGAGCGGAGACCGCGAACCGGAAGACGCAGCATAGGTAGGCCTCCCACTAGATGGACCGACGACATTGTGAAATGTCAAATGTCTTCATCCCATTTAATACTTGAAACTAAACACAGCAACACATGGGAAGATGTGCTTATAGACTAATATCGATATCACTTAAGTAATTTACAAAAAAAAATTGAATACCAAAATTTATATTTTCTGCCTCAAATATCCACCGGTCATATTCCAGCGGCCATTTTTAATACGACGTTCCCACTAAAAGGTAAAGGCTAGTCTCAGATTGCTGTCTCGATTGATTTTGATAATTATTTGTATGTTTTATTGGCTGATGCTCTCAGAAATCAATTAGAAGACAACCTTCGCCGTCTCATCCGATATGAAAGTAGTTAACCTCTTCTGAAGGTAAGTTGCATTCATAGTGCAATTCTATTTCAGACAAATGATGTTAATCAGGTATAGTTTTTTTTAAGCTACTGAGATGTTAGGATGAAAAGGTTTTACAATCTTCATCTGGTAGTAGATCGTAGAGCCTTGAAGTTTCTCCACCGACAAGAGGTATTATTTACATTATGAATGACTGCAATTTTAATCGTCAACTATTGTCCATCCTCCTAAGTGTTAGCAAAGTGTTGGTTTTCTCTTCGGCGCGCCATATATTGCGGTCCTTTGCCAGTTTTGTCCACGACTGTAATTACAGCAGTACACGAAAATACTTTCACGGTTTTGAATACTAACCATAGAAAAGTTTGATGTCTAATTGTCTATGCCTAATTTCGTTCGTTAGACGTATGTCCAAGACAATGTTTGTGGTTTGAATATCAGATAACATGGGAAAAATACTATTATTTTTATGATAAACATTAGCAGTCTCAGATTAGCAGTTTTTTGAATCAAATAATAGGCTTAAGTTTGACCGCCACCTCGCACCGTGCAGTCTACGATGGAGCACGTTTGCTCAGAAGAAATCTTTTCACTCGTGATTTGAAGACACCCAGATTGTAACCATCGGGGAACACCCATTTAGGCAGCGGATTCCAAATACTAGCAGTACGCACAATAAAAGTGCAATCAAAGCGCTTCGTACAGATTTTCGGAATATCAACGATCAAGCGGTGTCGCCTTTTGGAGTTACAAGAAATGTAAGTCTAAAATTCTTTGCAATTATCGATTTAAATTTATTGTGTCACAGAGACTGCGGAATTTAATTCTACATGTTTATTTTTGCAATCGGTCAAAAGTTTTATCAAAGTTTTATGATCACAGTTTAAGCAATGAATTTCATTTTGTAACTAATCACAGTAAATGTAAAAATCTATTTAATAACCACATGACGTCCGTTGATTTATCGACTGGTCCAGCAACTTGGGATGCAACGCTCACTGTTGTATTCCTCTACATCTGAGAAGATTTGTGTGAAAGCTATTAAAATTATAAAAACTTGTTGTGTTATGCGCGATATGGAGTGATGGTAGCATGTGCGCTTTACAATCTGACGGCTCCTGGTTCGGTTCTCAGCCCTGCATCAATCAATTATTTAATACCTAACTCAATTATGTACCTACAGTTTCGATGCCATCGCTCAGAAACTGTGAACGAAAACATCGTGAACAAACCGGTATGTACAAGATCCTCAAAAGTACATAGACATAATTATGACCATTCACTTGAATACACTAGGCCAACATGGCGGATTTGGACCCATCATCTCTTTCTGAGAGAAGGTCTGAGTCCCAGCAGTGGGAAAATGATAGACTGAAATAATGTTATACATCAACGAGGAGCTATTACTTCTACTTAGTATTACTATTACCTACCTCAGTTTAGCGTTCCGTACCCAAAGGGTAAAACGGGACCCTATTACTAAGACTCCGCTGTCTGTCCATCTGTCTGTCTGTTTGACCGTCTGTCACCAGGCTGTATCTCATAAATCGTGATAGTTAGACAGTTGAAATTTTCACTGATATGTACCTATTCCGTTGCCGAAATAACAACAAATACAAGAAAAAAGAGAATAAAATAAATATTTAAGGGGGCTCCCATACAACAAACGTGATTTTTGTTGCTCGGCTTTGCTCGTTAATGGTTAATATAAATATTATACACGTAAAAATCAATAATTAAAATAAAACTAATATTTAGGGGCAACAACAAACCATACAACAAACGTGATTTATTTGCCGTTTTTATAGGTAATGGTACGGAACCCTTCGTGCGTGAATCCGACTCGCACTTGGCAGGTTTTTTTATTTCTTTTGAAGGACTGTGTGTGTGTTGCCAATTTGTATGACACGAAAATGTTGCAAACCTTTACTTGAAGAGATCTTGTGTTGCTAGTGAACTAGACCGATGTTGCAAACCTTTACTTGAAGAGATCTTGTGTTGCTAGTTAACTAGACCGATGTTGCAAACCTTTACTTGAAGAGATCTTGTGTTGCTAGTGAACTAGACCGATGTTGCAAACCTTTACTTGAAGAGATCTTGTGTTGCTAGTGAACTAGACCGATGTTGCAAACCTTTACTTGAAGAGATCTTGTGTTGCTTGTGAACTAGACCGATGTTGCAAACCTTTACTTGAAGAGATCTTGTGTTGCTAGTGAACTAGACCGATGTTGCAAACCTTTACTTGAAGAGATCTTGTGTTGCTAGTGAACTAGACCGATGTTGCAAACCTTTACTTGAAGAGATCTTGTGTTGCTAGTGAACTAGACCGATGTTGCAAACCTTTACTTGAAGAGGTCTTGTGTTGCTAGTGAACTAGACCGATGTTGCAAACCTTTACTTGAAGAGATCTTGTGTTGCTTGTGAACTAGACCGATGTTGCAAACCTTTACTTGAAGAGATCTTGTGTTGCTAGTGAACTAGACCGATGTTGCAAACCTTTACTTGAAGAGATCTTGTGTTGCTAGTGAACTAGACCGATGTTGCAAACCTTTACTTGAAGAGATCTTGTGTTTCTAGTGAACTAGACCGATGGTTGTATAACATTTGCAGGTGCAATAATTTCCGTAATCAAACCCCAGATCTCATAAAAGTTTGTTATCTTACCAAAACTACCAACTTTATTACGGACACTTTAATAAAAACAGCAGTTTCAAGTTATATCAATTACACGGCTCTAGTTTAAACTATATTTTATTTTCGTTTTAACCGTTTGATTCGTTATTTAATTGATTTTTCGGCGGCGACCGGTTGCAGAGTCAATAACAGTTCCGTTTTATAATCGCCAGTAAAAATAACGCGTTATAATGTGTTGTTGTAAACTTCTAAACTGTATTTGGTTGGTAAATAAAATCAAATGATCTGTAAGTTGATGACCTTTTCTAGCTTCGCTTTAGAGACAATGTGCTTTAGAGTTTACAAGATCAAAGAGATTTTATAGCTCAAGTATTACATTATATTCGATTGAGCTAGCTTACCGGTAGACAGATGAGAAATAAATAATACAGATGTTAAAGTCTTCTACTAGTCATTTGAGCTGTTTTGTGTAAACCACAGCCACTGCTGGGCCAGCATGGTGGATTAGGGCCCATCCTCTCTCTGAAAGAAGGCATGTGTCCTAGCTACAGCTTTTTTTTTTAAATTTGAACGTCTGTCAAGGTATTTTTCTAAGAAATTTATTGTAGCCAGTTGCACTCATTTAAACGAAACGTCAGTCATTCGAAATTAGTTAGAAACTGTGATACGGAGTTTGACGCGTTGATCTAAATAAGAATGTTCAATCAAGGTTCTGTCATAATGCCTGGCGACAGATTTTCCTTCTCATATCCGTTCTATTTACTTTTCTTTTCTGTGGTCCTAGCAGTGGGAACATATATAGACCGCTAATGATGATGAGATAGTAGTTGCATCAACATTGCATCAAGATTTAAGAAAAAAATTAACAATAATAAAAGCATGGAGAAAGAAAGAAATAAAGTAAGTAATATAATCAGTTAAAGCCTCCTATTTCATAAAGTTATTAGTCAAAATATAAGGAGTAACGACACGTGTGAATAATAACGTTATTGTGGCATGAGTTACTGAGGCCGATAACGTTTTATCACCGCAAATGTGGTACAATCTCTCTGCTATAACGAAATAACCTTCAATTTATAGTCCTCTTTACCAAATGTAAAGTACTGCTCGCACGCGAATCCTGTGTTTGTTTTGATTTTAATTGTTTGTTTCACACTTCTACGTTACTTAATTAATTGTTAAAATGTATGTGATTTGCTATTTAACAGTATTTCATATAAAATAGCTATTAAGTAGCTTAATTAGTACATAGTAAGTATGTTGAGTAAATTTTGACGAAATAAATATAAATTTAAAAAACAGACTTTACAAAATTTGTATATAATGGCCAAATTTGTTGCTTCGTTGTTTACACTGTCATCCAGGTAACAAAAATTTCTGGTTATTATAATTTAAAAGCCAAACCATTGAACCGTTTTTATGAAATTTCTATGGAACTAATCTGAAAAAGATGTTCCAGATCTGTTCATAAATGACGGACTTCTGAGGTAATAAACATAAAAAATACAACTGAATTGAGAACCCCCTCCTTTTAGAAGTCGGTTAAAATAAATGATGACTTCGCGATATGGGTCAAGTTCTATTTTACCCAATTTTCCCCTACATTTGGTTGAGTGCCAATGATCGTTTTTATATGAAACAGCAGATAATTTTTTCGCGAATTTAGGGTTAATCCCATAGTAAAAGTTGTTCATAATTATGAAAACAGTGACCTCCTTTTGGTTTAGTACAGCCTATATGTGTAACCCTGTGGTATTAGTAGTATTAGTTATCGTACTAGTTAGTATGACTAGTACGTTGGCTACGCTTTGATAAATCAACAATACCGTTTTCGAAGGGTTTTTGTCAGTAACCTAATATCTTACATAGTATTTACTCGTACTCGTAGGTAACAAATAGCTCTCCTTAATTAATTGCCATTGTAACTAGGTGTCCTGCTATCCGTACAGTGGCGCGATGTACGGCAGGGACACAGGCTCGCAGGTTTTATGGCTCCATAAAGTAGCCTGTATCCGGTAGCGCAGCACTACAGCCGTAGCTTCGGAACCAAATTGCGTGGCACATCACTAGAACTCACTGACACTGCTTATTTCATTATATAATAGTATGTACTTAGTTTTGTGTTTCATTTATTATATAAAAACAAGATGGTATTTCCGACATATTTTTTTTTTCCGGATAAAAAGTGTCTGAATTTAGGATGCAATCTATCTCTACATCAAAATTGTATCCGAGCCTGTTCAGTCGTTTTGACATCGTTGTAGTGTGTACGAAATCTCTCAACATTAACTTACGTGTATCAATTCAACAAATGTATTCTCGTGTAGGTAAATAAAAATGATTTATCACAGAGACACTTCCAAAACTGCGCTCTCAATACCACATATGCAAGACTGTGCGCGCAATAAAAAATGCCTTGTCGCATTCAATATTTTAATTTCCACCCGAGTGCTATAAATATGTCTCCGCTGCGTCTCAGCGGTATTAATTATACTTTAAGAAGTATTTACATGATCAATAAAACGAACTTTACGTATCTTTTATATCGACTCCTAATTATGCAGCGTTGTGAATAAATAACCGTTATCTTTCTAGCACTTTGTCGTTGAAACTTTTTGAGGAAATACTCCATTAATGTATAAGCCACATAATAATTTTGTTATTGAGATGTGGTTCTACATAGTTTATACTGAAGTATAATATATGTATTGGTATCGTAAAATGTTGTTTGTATATTGAACGCGATTAGTGGAGTTTAGTAGAAACTTACATAATTAAGATTTCTCGGAAACTTGATTTTTTTATTTACTAGTTCTTACAAGTGTATTGTAAAAATCAACAGCAAAAAATCACGTCGTGGAAGTAAAACGATACTTTACTCTTAATATCAGCTGGTATGTGGTCAAACCAAGGACCTTATTATATTTTATTTTATTATTTTCGGAAAACTAACAGCTACTAAAAAACATTAGATTTAATTATATATATAACTTACGGATAATTAAAAGTTTTCACAAATATGAAGCTGTGTTTTTAAATTTTGTACTTGTTAGACGGACGTGTATACAAAGAGAAATTAACAATAAAAAAAAGAAAATAACCTAATAACTAACATTGAAGCAACTATGACATTTCGCTTGACTTATACCAATTTTTTTTCCTTATTGGCTCCATGGCTCCACACTTCCAACGTATTTAACCAGTGAAAGTAATATATTATTTGCTTGAAATATATTTGAAACTATGGACATGTCGGGATACCTGTATCGAGTCAGAAATCATACTATGACGATAGTATGACAATCCGCATTAAAATGGAGAGCAAAAAATCTACAATAATGTCATAAGTGTAGGTATTATCTATAACATATTCAGTAGATATAAATAATCCGATGGATTTGTGCCTATTTAAAGTTCCGTTCGTGTTCGGTAGTGTAACATTTATATTTGGCTATTAGGTTTTATATAGGACTAGCTAATGCCCGCGACTTTGTACGCGTAGATTTTCATATAAACTTTCAACCCTAAGCTCATAGCTTAGCATATTCGTGAAAACAGCATTGAAATCCATCCAGTGGTTTAGGAGATGTGCGTGGACAAACAAACAAACAGACAAAATTCTAACAACTCTTGTCTTAACGTGTTCAGCTGCTTATTAAGACGCCCTGTGTTTTTTTTGTTATCTTGCAATTACAGTTTTTTTTTTATCTCCACGTTTTTATTATATGTATAGATCATTTTCAAAGGATTTGTAATCTTATATGCTGCAAACAAAACCTACCAAATTAAAACCCAGACATTTCATAATACTTAGAAGACCATTTAGAGATATCTAAAGTTCATATCGAAATAGTTTCACAACATGATCACCCATCTCTTACCACATCGTTGCGATGCTCGTAAATAACGCTATAACGCCTTGGGAACGATTTTAAATCGACACCTGATATGCGTTGGCTGGGGATATGTTCTGGCAAATCTTTATGGACGATAAGGTGAGCCGAGGTCGCGCCAAATACTAGTTAAATGTTTAGGTGAGCTAGTTTTAGTGATGTGACACCAAGTGGGACGCGAAGACGAGTTTATCGAGTTCTTTTACCACTACCAGCTTTTATGTGTTTCTTTTCATCTTATCATCTCTTACGAGTGGCTTAGAATGGTGATGGTCTGGGAGATATTTTTATTTTACAAGATAATAATATTTGTATTCATCTATTATAGCCACGCCACTGTGACAATATATTATTTATTGTTTAAGAAAAATCACACCCCTTGTTTCTATTAACTTCCTTCTTAGTTGTGTGACGCAACGTGAATGGTACAAATCTTAATTAGCCGACTTCAAAAAAGGCGGAGGTTCTATGTTCCACTGTTTTTTTATGTATGTTCACCGGTTTTTCCGCCACTTATGAATTGATTTTGATGATTCTTTTGTTTGGTAGGCCATACTTCAGAGATGGTCCCATGTAAATTGAATCAAAATCTGTTAAGTAGTTTAGTTTTTAAATCAAAATAACTGAAAAAAAGGTCATACAAGTAAATGAAATTGCGTATTTAGTAATTTTGAATTCGGTTTTTGATTTGGTGCACCTTTTTATCATAGTTTTGTACATAGTACTTTTTAAAACTTGCGTACTCGATGCCCGAATTGTTATTTTTTCTGAACCTAATTTATGAAGTCGAAACGGTTTTCGATAGTACGATGGACTTTTTTTTACTTGTTATCTGCTTTGAACTCGAATTTTAAGCCGAAATCAGGCATGATAAATATGTGCTTTTTCGGCTTAATGCCTAACACCGAAACTACACGTGTCCATCACTAGTGGACAGTAATGCGACCAGTGTGGACATTCCGTCGCCTGTTGAAACTGACCAGCGACCAGATTGTTTACGTTTGAGATAGAGATAGCTGGCCACGTGAGATGTTAAGACGGTTGGATTAGTATGGACATGCCTAATTAGATATCATGAACGACTTAGATGTACCTAGTGGTAAAGGTGATTTTTCTAAAGCATATTAGAGATATAGGAATAAAGTATTTAAATCTTTATCTAAATATAGAAATGATATAGTATGATCTCGATAAGCTATTTCACACATCATCATCAGCCAATTAACGCCCACTGTTGGACAAGGCCTCCTTCATAGAGAGGGGTGTTGCCATAATCCCCACGCTTGGCAGGCGGCTTGGGGATCGCAGTACGTTCACCGTGTACTATTAGGACGCTGCTGCCCATCCTCCGGTGGTTCTGGTCGTAGTTTTAGGACATACCCGGGCCCGGGATAAGCTATTTATTTTGCTAGTGTGAATGAAAAATCCCACCTAGACTTCCCCCCCCCCCCTAGGCTCATTGAAATCTTATTAAACGATTCACGGATTTTCTCTTCAAGTCAATAAAATAAATCCTCCAGAAAATAATTCCTCACATTTTTGCATAATATCCATAACGTGAGAACTTATCAACCCTAACCTTAGCAATAAATCCGAATTAATTGCGAAATTAATTTTATTTATCATTTAATAGCGATAGCGATGATTAAACGCATAGCTTTCATATTCTCCAGTTACGCAATAGCATTTTAAAAATATTATGCCCAAATCTGCCAATCCGTAATTTAAAGTTATGGAGCAGTGAGACCGCTTTTGATTACTTCATATGGTATGGTATGTCTGAGTATTTTCGGCGCAGACGCAGAAAAACATTGACGTACTACGAGGATGACTTATGAGCCGATAAACGTACAAGAAAATTAAATTATTGCAAAAGTATTTATACAATTATAGTTCTCAGTAAAGATGGTTTTTAATCGCCTAAAGGTTTCCATTGTCTAGTTTTTTTGTCTTACAACAAACAACACGGGCTTTAGAGTTTCCCTCTTGAAACGTAGATGTGCTATTTTCGACCACATGATGATTTATTGATGATACCTGCAATATGTGGAATGAGCTGTCTCTTGCGAAGTTTCCGAGTAACTTTACCATAGGATTCTTCAAAAGAGCTGTTAATAGGCGACGGTGATCACTTACCATCAGGCAGCCCGTTTCAGCCTGCTTGTGCAGTTTTTTTGTCAAAAGCTTATTACATTTTGCAAAATCTACGACTTTGAGGTGCTTGTATTTTTGCCTGCTCTTTGAGCTCTATATTGATTGATATTCACGCAATATTTTATTGTGCGTAAAGCATGAGTTCAAATCAAGAAAGTTTAAAAGTTACGCTATAATGATATATAATATTATTATATTAGCCATGTCCACAGAAAGCTCACCCATCATTTGAATGCGTCGGCACTGGCTGTAGGCATCACACCGGGCGACCTTCCTCGGCGACAGGTCACCGGGCCTAATGGAACGGCTCCACGCACTTGCGAAATGAACCTGCTGCCGCTAGTGCCTGATGCAATGGGAACCGGCTCTAAGAGCAGGGACTTGTAGGAACAAATTGGCCTACCTTAAATTTATCGTCAACAACAGCTTTCTATATCCAACGCTACTCCTGCTACTGTCTTGGCCTGCACCATCTCTGCTTATCCTACTCCATAATTTTCATCGTCAAAATCATGCACTGTCTTTCACGAGTCACTACAGGGTAAAGATTATCTGATATTCCATCTGCCAAAGTTCTGTGCCAAGTGTCATACTCAGCTCTATGCAGGTCTACATAGAGCGTTGCGTTACTACTGATTTTTCGCGATTTCTGGTTTCATACCATTTTATGAGTCGTTCATTGCGATGAGTACAAATGACCGCCTTTCGGCTAGTGATACTATTATATTCAGCCTAGTATAAAATAATCAGGTAAATACTTAACAACCCTTCATGTTTCTACTACATACTGGGACAGGCCTTCTAACAGAGATAGAGAGAGAGAGAGAGGATAGGTCCTAATCCCCCATGCTGGCCCATTGCATATTGGTGAATGTCATACGTCTTGATCTTTTGAGACTTTTTGACATATTGGATTCCTCGTGATATTTTTCCTTAACCATTTTGAGCGATGGCTAATTTAATTTGGTACTAAATAAGTCATTAATGCAGGACTGAGGATCGAACCGAGTACCACCTGATTATAAAGCGCACATGCTGCTGCACGACCACCGTCCCTCATTCGCAATTTATTTCTTATCGTCATGTTACTTGTCATGTATTTCAGTTAAATTATTGAACTGCTATTAATTAAACGCTAGTTACAAATAAGTATCTACTAATTAACTAGCTGTCGTTGCCAGTAATTATAGTTGAATAATACGCGCTCTTGTCTCACTTTGCTGCTTGTATGGAAAACACTTTACATATTTTTTTCAGACTACTCGCGATTTGATTCGCTAAATTAGACGGAAAAATATATGCGTAATTGTTTAGGTACTAAATTTGAATCTATAATAAAAAACGGAGAGAATATTTTGAAGAGATGTAAATCGTTGAAGTCTTTTATTTGAACATTTTTAGTTGTGGTAACAATTACTAATATTTTTTTAATTTATTTTTTAAATCTAACATATTATAAAAAATAACTTAGCCATAAAAATGTCATTATAAGCTTTTATTTAAAGCCCTGTTCGTATGTGTGGATAAATCTTGCAACTGAATTTTAGACCAGTTATCCTCAACTGATTGAATTGAAATTTAGCATACTTATGTAAGTACACAAATAACAACGATAATACGACATACGACAACATACGACAATGCAATGTTATGATGCCATCGAGCTGGTTTGATGATGGAGACAGAAGGTGACCATAGGAAACGAAACAACGTAACAACCCGTCAAGTTTGGGTTCGTTGGATTTGTCTTCCCAAGCATTTTGGTCCTAGATGATAAATTCAATTTGGCGGCCGGTATCATGATATCATGATACGATATCAAATGAAAGGGTTTGCTGAGAAGGAAACGTAAAAGCGTGTTTATAAAAAGTATTTTTAAATGAATAAAGTTACTGATAAATAAATAATTTGATTTGATTTGAAAGTTTATTAACAGTAAAAAAAGTGTACGCATTTTAACAGTAAAAAAGTGTTCGTTAAAAGTGTTTACTTCCAACAATGATCGCAAAACCTAAGAAATCATTTTATCATATACACATTACTTTTAAAACCCAAAAGAACCTTTGATTGAATACTTTTATTCCATTACCATCCATTAAAACCAATCCAGTCCCAATGAATAAACACCTTTGATGGCAAATAAAAGAAACACAACGTGTATAGTGTTGAACAGAATAATTCCGTTGTCCGTCACTACGGTACATTGTAAATGTTCCATTCATCATACTTTAATCGAAAATAAGATCAAAACTTATCCAGTATGACCATACAGATTATTGAATGGAGAAAGAGATGGAACATCAAGTTATCGAGGAAGGATAAGGATGGATGTAAGATTACAGCGCCATTCGATTTCTTTCCAAGATCGATACTCTATAAATCTTTCAGACGTTTCTTTTTTTGTTTTTGAACGATAAGCGGCCTCGAGACGGTCCGACAGACAGCTCTCAGCTACTGGGATTTGGATTCGATTCTTGGGTAGTGTATTTTTATTTTATTGTGCTTATTATACTCGATTTATCGCCTTTTTATGAACATTGTTACCTGAATCAGGAGGAATTCAATATGCTTGTTTTTTATAACTCTTTAAAAGGTTATTACTTATTTATCTTCACCATAACGTTTATGTGTTTGTTAGTACTCATTCATATTAAAATATACAAATATTTTAACGGAACCTATCAAACCCCAATTTGTCAAAATATTTTATGAAATTAAGTCATTTATTTGTCGTAAATCATATAATGCCATTAAGTCAGTATAAATCAAAGCATTTGTCATACATGTATGGCCTAAATTGTATTAATATTAAAATATTCATTTGTTGTGGTAAAATTATAATAAATTTGATTTGCTTGAGGCGTGTGCCTACTGGAATCATTATTGCAATCAATGGGACCTCACAGAGTGTTTATATAAATCTCTAGTTAGAAAAAAAATTGTATCTATAAAGATTTCCATCATGAATCTCATTAATTAAGGTTTCATATACATAAATATTCTTAATTAAAGCTAACAAGTGCGAAAAACTAGTTTTGACATTTTACTGATGTGTTTCTGGGAACAATATAATAAACTTTTTTTTTTTAATACACACATTAAAAAAGTTTTATATCTGGTTAAAATAATATTTAAATTTAATAATATTGAATAAAATAGATCTGATGGTTTAGATAATTTTTTTCTACCTTTTTACCATCATTTAATTTACCTTCTATTATAATTTAAGCGATGTCAAATATAAAGTCTTATTAGAAAAAAAAAACAATTATTGACCAGATTAGCCGGTGTGACTTTTAGAATTATTCAATAGATTAATAAACTTCTCCGTGAACAGTTATCCGATATTCGATTGATGGTAAATCGCCGCTGATGACTTAACGCATGTCGAACGCATGATTCGGTAATCAGAGGTTAGCGTGATTGCAAATTAAAATCGATCATTTTACAGCGCAAATTACGCGATCCTGCGGTTATCGGACCAATCAATCATTTGAATATGGAACTTTTCTTTTATGAAATACAGTTTATAATGATACAAAGATATAGTTATAGATATGATTATTAACGGGATATTTACCGTGGTAAGGTTGTGAAAAGAGCTCCCGATATTTAGGCACAGATACATGCACCAAAAAAAACCCTGTGAGCCAACTCTACTATTTCACTATACGTCATCGAAATCGATGAGAAGAAACAAACGCGTTATTAAACAAATTTATGGTTTTTATATTTTATACGTATAAGTTAGGGTTAAATAACGTATTTGCCTATTCTAGGCTAGATTAAATTTTGTAGTCTCAGATCAGATCAAACAAGGGAGATATGATAAGATGACGTGGCGGGTGTGAACGCTACAGGCCTGAATAATACTTGATGCCTTTAGTCAAACTTAACCTGCAGATGAACTTTCCGCTCTTTTTTAACTATTAGTTAGATCATTGGTATCGTTGCAGTTTTTTAGGGTACAATGAAAAAAAATGCTTGAAAAAGAGAGCTGAATCTGGTTCACTTTACCCCAACAATGACGCAAGTTTGCGCGTTCACTGCTAAAAAGCCCCATTTGTTGATGCTCATCACTTTTAGAACACTCCCTTCAAGATTTCGGAAAGAATTGGAATCCTAGAAGTCGATATTTCTGCAAATGTACAGTTCCACGCTCACATTGTGAGTAAGGGCAAGCTTGCCTCTAAGATACTTGGTGTGCTCTAATAGACGAAGTTGTACTTCGCGTCGAGACAAAGACTTTTGCTTTACAAAGCGCAATTCAAACCATGGATTACTGCTCCCATCTTACGAACGGAACATCTAAGCTTGAGCACTTGATTCATTACAGCGTAGAGCTGTCAGAATTGTCGACGATCCCAAGCTCACTGAACACCTAGAGCCGCTCAGCATGCGCAGAGACGTTGGGTCCCTTTGTGTCTTTGATCGCATTTAGAACGGGAAATGTTTTGGGGAACTTTTTCAATCTGACGCCAGCAATGTGGTGTTATCATCGCACTAGCTGCCACTGCCTGAAAGGTCATCCAGATATCATAGATCTGTGGAAATCGCACACTGTGCGTTTTATACGCGATCTTTTTTGCCTCACACCTACAATTTTTGGAATGACTCGCTCCTCCTGCATTTCCGAGTAACTATAACATGGGGTTCCTTAGTGTATATTTTAAAGTTAGCTTGTTTGCCATCTAGGTATGGCATAAAAATTGAGACATTAGAAAAAAAACATTTTTTGATCTGGGGATCTACCATTTCTAATTTCCGTGACTACGCCTAGCAACAGATGACCTTGCATTACGAATTCAACCTTATTTGCCAGTGTAGTAGTAAATCATCTCGCATTAGGCGCGCGCGCATCCTCCTGCCAAATTGGTGCGTCGTCGCTTAGTTTATGGAGGCGCTAATAGAGGACTATGTCCTGTTATTTAAATTTAATAGTTACGCGGCTTGAATACATTCGAGATTAGTTTTAGGTATCATTATCTTTTAATCTGATAAATTTTGTCTCAATATACATTGACTCCAGAATGTTACTCTAATAGCTTTTGGTAGTTCTCTTTTATTCGCATTTATCATCATAATTATGCCGCGTACGGATATCCAAACGCATGACGAGCTTAACTTTTTCTGATCTATATTTCTTATGCTTGTATTACACTCGTATTTAATTCATAACTATAAATACATCGTTTATGCTACGAGCCGCAAATAAGACCATCAATACAGAAATTTTAAAATACTCCTACCAAATTTGTCAATTATTTTGGCAATATAATTGCAAGCAAAAAGTATTTCTCACAAAAAAGTATTACTAGCCAAATGTGAGTCGAACTCGCGCGCCGAGGGTTTTGCACTCAAAAAATGTGTTTTCTTTCATTCGGTTCGGGATCTTTAGGCGCGCGCCTGAGTCGCACTTGCCCAAGGTTTATTATTTGTGATTAAATTTAACTATTGAAATTTGTGGTTTTTAGAGTATGTACTATATTCATGCGAAGTCTGACGCATGTACATGCGTACATGCGTCAGACTTATTTATGACAGAGTATGTTTAGTACTAGAGTCCCGTTGACACGGAAACGGTTGGTACGGAACCCTAACAACGTTAAAAAGACAAAAAAAACTGCAGGTAAGTAATAAAGAGTAATAAATATTGCATTGGAAAGGGTTATTATTATCGAGTCGAGCCGGGGGCGGTACCAGGGCTGCAGAGCGCGCAGGAGCTACCGGGACCGAGGTATAGTTACGAGCAGTATATACTGCTGATAACTATAGATCTTAGGTAAGACTAAATAGATTTTGATTGGTACCTTCCCTGTGGATAGATGAGGCCTTGTTTCTTGTGAATTACATGTCATGTTATGCTAACAATACGTAATGACAAAATGTAACTAATGATTCAAATTTGTATTTTTGTGCAGCTGGATCTAAATATCCTTGTCGTCTGCATTTTTACCTAAGTTTAGTTGCTAGGCAACGTTTAAGTCAAATGTAAAAATTGGCCCAATTTTTTTCTGTAAGTATACCAATTTATACGTTAATATTCACGCAATGTTTGACTGAGTCCTCGTCACTTGCACACTTACGTATCATACAATATCGTCGTAGGGAGTTACGTATGCTGGCCTCGGCTACGGCTCGCCTCTCGGTTTCACGTCGTAAATGCTGTTGCCTTCCACTGCAGTACTAATAAAACTACAATTCTTAAAAAAAAATATGCAATGTACCTATCTGACGACAAAAAATTTATAATGAACACTAAGCAGGTGATAGTGAAGCGTTGCATAAAATGCCTAGCTATTTAATATGATCCGAGATAATATATTACACTGGCTGGCTCCTGTCATCTAGTACAACTAGACAAGAACATCAGACAAAGACACAGTCCATGGCGCCATTCCCGGACGCGCCTCTGTAGTTCGGAGGGCGCCACCGTCGTCGCCACCTGCCTATATCCAGCACCTGACAAAAACTGGCGTACTCACAATATCGTAAATACATCCAGATTGACTCGAAAAAAATATGCACCTCCATTTACGTCATATTCCAAATACCGGTGCACAAAGAAACTTGAATGAAATGCATCCACCATTCAATGATCGCCATGGAGAATATGACGTCCCATTTTTGATCTTAACCTTTTGAAGAGAAAGTTCAAAATCGTTTGTGTGGGTGTAAATTTATAGTTGTTCTAGGCAACATAGAATGTCGATAGCAACACAAACACAGAGAGGTGGGTAAAAACAACACTCGAGGCTGACTGCAGCGCTACCAGGCGTGCAGGAGACCGCTGGAGGTCGCCGCCGCCGCGCCGGTAGCGGACCGGTCGCGTAATGATACCACTGCCTTTTAGGGCGAGACTTATGAAGTCTGATCGGTTTTGTGTGGACACGACCACAGAGAAAATATTATGTCCCGCAAACAAGCTGCACTATTCATAAGAGTCGAATTTTAGGCTAATATTGGATTATATTTTTCAATTATAATCCAATATTAGCCTAAATATATTTACAAAATCCAATACATTTAAAAAAATAAGGATGCATGGGACGTCAAAATAAAATATGTTAGACAATAACTAATAACAACCTAAGTATGTTATAGCTTAAGTACTTTTCGTATCTAACATTTGCTAATATTATTTACGTTTTTCGCCAAAACAAGTAAAAGCGAAGCTTGAACACAATTTTCGTCATATCCATAAGAATGTAGCGTAAGCCCTTCACCGTCCAGTTTGTCCACTCTCATTAAGACCGCACTTAGTACTTTTTCCCGATACTTGACGGCCACACGTTGACATCTCCAAGCGACTTCTGCTCGCCTGGTACTTCAGCTTTATCTAGCAGATAACTATGATCATAGATAACCGCACTTTTTCCATATCCAGCGAGTTTATGTGACAACTGGCCCGCTTATAAGGAAGATAGCAAGCATCTTAATGGCGTTATTGGTTGAACAGGGCATGGCGTGGTTGTTAGCACGGCTATCTATCGGATTTTTTATCCGATTTTATTTGGTTGTCAGTAACCGTTGTTTATGTTTTTTGTGGAATGTCCGCTTTGGAGATATGCTAATTGCGTGTTTTTCCACTCTGTTGACGGGTTGTTGCTATCTTAGTATTTTGGATCAGCTGTGGTAGGCTGTAGTCAAAATATTATCTGCTCTTTCTGGCATTTTTGCCATTCTGTAATTATTGGACTAAACATGTTTAGTTTTTGATTTGTGTAAAAAGATTAAGAAACTAATATAAGATGATTTCAAAACCATATTCACATTCAGACATTCAGCGTAATTAATAGCTGATAAAGTAGGCGTTTGACCTCAGCTCACCTGAGTTTTAAGTGACGGAGCGATCGAAGGTGGTATTATTATTCTGATATGATGTCAAATGATGCGGCTATGACATGTCGTTAGATATTTGGCAATACATTTTGCCTTGAGGATGGTAGCTAGATCAGTGAATACTAGAAAAAGCTCTTCCACCATGATATGGTATCTGTTAAACAGGGTTACGCAGACAGGATGTACCAAGCCGAGGATGTACCAAGAGGTAAGTTTTACTCAACATCATGCACAATTTTTACTATGAGATCAACTCTGAAATCGGGAAAAAGTATCAACCATACATTTTGTCGAGTGTGAATTGCCATTTTCTATGGAACAGCTGATATTTCTTTTACGGCTTCAAGGTTAAAGGTTATTTCAAGATTATGGTTAAAAAAACATAATGTTGGGTATCATGGACCTCTTTCGTATTAGCCCTTTCGGGGTACCCTTTGCAGATACCCTAGCTTGGTGGTAGAACACGTTTGGGTCAGCTCCTTTACTCGTTTCCAATGTTATTTAGTCCGTCAATACGTTATCAGATGAGCCTCCCACGGTCACCTGCTTATCTCCAGATCTATACGTAGGTGTAGATAACACGAGACTCGGTGCTATCGGAACACGGCGGCTACCGGCGCGCCCGCTCAAATGCGTTTCCCCTGTTACACTTATTAAGAGTGTGTTCGGAATCTAACCTTGGATAAGGAGAGGAACCAACTCACACCTAATCTGCTACTATTACTTACCAACTATCATTCTAATCTGTGAATATAACCATAGAAACTGTAATGTTATCTGTGTCTAAACTTTACTAGTTAGAAACGTATTGGAATTCGATTAAAGGATACTTTATTGGTAGATCGGGAGCCACTAATTTCGGATAGGCGTTAAATTAAGCGTGCTCGTTATCTTGGTCTTCTACTTTTTGGAAAAAGGAATAAAATATGAAGATTTAAGGAACTGTTAGTGTACAATAGTGTGGTGATGGATGTAGTTAAAGGAATACGACTGGAGAAGATTTAAATAGGAAGCAAGAAAGACACTGCGTTTATAATTAAGTAGGTATGCGATAGTTGAAATGTATTGGTCACTACTGCACATATTTTGTTTTATTTGTTTTTATACTGTATCTTGAAGTTTTTACATAGATTGTTATTATCGTTAATTTGGTCGGCATTAAATTTTATATTTGACTTTTTGAAAAGTGTGAATATAGAAGGTTTCTATGATGTTAAATTCGACGACTTTATTAAGTAAGGATTAATTACATACTGTATTGAAACACAGTTTATATTTACGAATAAGCTTAGTATTGATTAAGGATATCATCAGGCAGACCGCAAGGTTGTTATCAGTGTTTTTTTATTTAAAAAAAGACGGAGAAAGAAACAGATGGACATACAAACAATCCTGAGTAGATTTCTTTAATGTACCCACCCGCATCTCTTTCCTTAATAGTTATATATATACTCTAAAACTATATATAAGATCAGAAAATAATTTTTCAAGTATTGTACTTTGTATAGAAGGACCGGGAAGACCAATAAGATTATTTGTAGACCAAATAAAAGAGAAGGCAAATGTCATGTCGTACAGGGAGGTGAAAACACTGACAGAAGACCGTCAAGCCTGGAAATTACTCCACCAACAAGAGCTACGACGCTCTTAAATGTTGAATGAATGAATGTACTTTGAGTGTCAACTTTAGAATTTACTATTTACAGGGCCCGGCAATATATTTCAGTGAAAGCAAGTGAAAGAGACAAATTGATATGGCTCAGCACAAGTACAAAAAGGACATAACAAGACTTTTTTGTCCTTATCGGCGTGGCCTGTTTTTTGGATCAGAAATGTCAAAATCTGACGGTTCTGCGACAAACAAAACGGGTCTGAATATTGTTTATTGCATTTTTTTGGTGATTTTATGTGATAAATGCGTGTTTCGTCTTAGAAATAATTGTAAAACAAACATTTACAATGGTTGGTTGTATCATTTTGGGCTGCAAGTACCGCAGTGAGAGAAAAAACGATGAAATATCATTTCACACGTAAGTAAACATATAGAGCTTGTAATGAACACCTAAATAAATTCAGGATATCAATGCGTAAATATTTTATTCATAATTAGTCCGTTTTTTGGTCGATTTGTGGTATTTCCTATGAGTTTTATCAAAATATTAACTGAGAAGAATAACAATCAATGTTGCCAGTTTATAAATGAAATTACCCACCACAATTAACATAAATTATTCGTTCTGCAGGTTTCCAACTGATCCTGGCTTACGAATAAAATGGATCAGTGCTACTGGTTGTGAAAATTGGGTGCCAGGAAAACATAGTAGAATTTGTTCCAGTCATTTCAATGCCGAATCCAATATCAGAAAGGGAAAAATTATATTTTTGAGCAACTGCAGCTGCTCAGGGTCTAATAAACACACTTAAATGTACTTAAATCAAAGAAAATATATCATCATAAATCATCATCAGCGTGATTTTGTTCAAATAAAACAAAATAATCTTTTTTTGAAGTCTGATTTATCGTGTGTGATATGAGTACTGCAGGCCTAGCACAGGCCGTGGAAAAATTGTCTTTCCACCGTGTTTATCCGCGCCTAGACGCGACAGAGCTAGAATATGGATACGTTTGTCTCTCTCTAGCGGGATAAAAACGGTGGAAAGACAATCTGTCCACGGCCCGTGCTAGGCCTACTGTAAATAATAAAGAGTTTTATCTAAGTATCTCATTAATTGGGATGTTATCCATAATTCCATCCATGAAAATAAATAAACTGGCCAAGTGCGAGTCGGGCTCGTGCACTGAGGGTTCTGTACCGTCAAAAAATACAAAAAGTAGTGCAAATACACAACATCACGCCCAGGCTGTCATCCATCCAAGTATCAACCGCGCCCGACGTTGCTTAACTTGTGGGAAACAGAAATGTGTGACCGACTCGCAAGCGGCCAGTATTTATTATTTGTTGTTTTACTTTAGGGTGTGCACTATAATCCGCCAAGTTTGACGCTTGTACCGATTACCGTTACGTACCGTTTGGTTTTTACACCAGAGCAAATACAATAATACCTTAACAAAAACGTTTGTTGTATGTGTGGATGTGTACCCTCTTTAGTTTTGACTTAATTATATTTCTTAGTTAATCCGTCGTAACATTACATATTCTGTGTAAGTTTCAACTGACGATATTACGGCGCGAAAGATACAGCCGTTTAAAGCTGTCTTACCTTTAAACGGATGGATTTGGATCTTAATATTAATTTCTTTTGTTCATAAGTATTTTTCAGATATCCTTCCATCTCACAAGATTTTCCAAAGTTTCCAAAATTACTCATTGAAGAGATTCACTACTCGTCATAGTAGGTAAATTACCCTAACTTAAAGCAAATAATTTTAATGTGGCAACACACCTTGTTGAAGCGAGAGGCACTGAGCTAGCCACGCTCATTGAAAATCTATAGGTAGTAGGTCTGTGACTATTTACATGTTATATACAATTCAATTGTTTTATACAATTCAAAAAATTGACGGTCGGCAGAAATAGAACCTGCGACATCCGGTTTTACCTGATGACGATCGGCGCTTCGGTGACTATGTTAATGTTTGCGTCTATAAGGTTCTGTGACTAGTAAATTAAGCGAAACATGTAGTTATAGGCTGCTCCATCAACGAGACAATGACAAATAATAAACGCCTATGTGGGCTACATGGCTATTAGCACCATCTATATCGGCGACGCGCAAGCTACTGCCTATATGTGAAGACTACGCAGAAGAACACAACATGAAGTACAACTCTGATAAATCGGATCTGATAATCGGTTTCTTCTAGGCAAGTGTGTACCACCGTAGGCCGCATCATTGCTTAACATCAGGCGAGTTGGCAGCCAAGCGCAAGCCTATTTAGCTATAAAAAAACAGTGTAGGTACATGATTTTCAAGAGCGTTAACTGGTGCCCTGATCTGTCTCCTCTAACGCAGTACGACGTCGCCCTGGAATAAGTTGAAGAAGTCAAATATCTCGGCCACGTGTTGAGCTTTGTATGTATTATCATTGAAAGATTTGGAATTTTTAAATTGCAAATATTTAAATGCTATTATTAAGATCACAGTTAACACAATGCCAGTGTAAGTTCCCCTGGAACGCTGCGTTCTCCCGGATCGTGCATCTGCAATCTGGCGAGGTGTCCCGCCGATCGTCACGAGTTCGGGATAAAGACGTAAGGCTCGTTTTGCAGGTAATTAGTAAATGGTGAGCGCAGGCGCCGCGACCGATCGAGATAGTAGCCCTTCCCGTACTCTGAGCGGGATTAACACGTGGAATGTACGCCGACAGTTCTTGGCTGAAGACAATTCAATGTATGCCATCTATGTTAACAATACAGCACTGAAAAACAACTGTGTGTTACAACTGTAACACGGAAAAACTCGACATGTATACCTTTTATGTTTTATTATGGGTGATGTTTGTTACTCAATCACGCAGAAACGGCTGGATGGATTTGGATGAAATTTGGAATATACATTGCTTATGTCCTGGATTAATACATATGCTACTTTTTATCATCATCGTCACCGATTTTCATCACGCGGATAAACCGCGGGGCGCAGCTAGTAGGTATTTCATAATTAAGGACATAAGGTTCACTGAAATGTAATTTTTAGAAATATGTAACTGTTATATGTAATTATTTTTACAAAATAATTAATAGAGCCATTTTCCGGGACTGATATGAATAAATGGAATGCCATCAATTTCTCTCGTGACTGTCAACCAATAAACCCCGTAACTCCAATAAGAATTTAGTGTCGAGTCGGAACCGACGGACTTTAGGACATAAAATTAAATAGAAAACTATCTCTAATTAGTTCTCACACTTCTTCTTTGTGGCTGATCCACGGTCGCCATAAACCTGACAAGATTAAGGTTTTATAAGGCGTTTTCGGAAATGACGCCCTGAGACGCAGTATAAACAGTATCAAATTGAAAAAGTTTATTTTTTAATTTTTTTATCATGGCGCAAATAAACAAGGTATATCATAGACGAACTATAGCCAGAAATATTGTAAAGCTTATACGATACTTGTAAGTGAGTTGGGTTAGTACACAAATGATAACAAAGCGATTCCCGAATTATTAAAAAAGTTTAAATAAAGTTACATAAATACAATAATTTATCATTAACTCGTTGATTTCTACAGCCTGAGTAATACTGAGGCTTTGCGTAAATTATTTCAACTAATTGAAGATAATAATGCTAAACAATAGTTAAACGCATAAATACGGTATTTCAGTAGGATTTCTGTCTTTATTTGTAGTTCAATTTTGTATGAGTCGTTAGAAATTTAACAAAATAATATTTTAAAATAGAAAATTTGCATTTTTAGGTTTGTTTTATTTATGTAATATCTTAATTAACTTTTCATATTTATCTAATTTATACTTTTATACATTAGTATATTATCGTAATTTTAAGTAATTTAAGTATTAGTGTGTATCACTATGTAGTATGTATTATTATTTTAATGTACGTTTAAATTATTTATCACATTATTAAATATTGCACGCCCCGCCTTCTACCTCCTTTATGAATCCTCTCCATCCTAAGGTTGCCTGGAAGAGATCACTCTTAGCGATAAGGCCGCCAATTGTCGCACTAGTTTTTAAGCTGTTTTATTGTGTCTTGTGTATGTAATTTGTAGTGTGAACAATAAAGAGTTTATCTATCTATCTCTCTCTAGGACAGTTTTTGACATGTTTTCAAAACTGTTTTAACATTCTTATTTGTTCGGATTTTTCATACTGTTACAGAGTTGTATTACAATTCGGTACGCCTAGTTATCCGGGAAGCTGTTCACGACACTCCCGCGCAGTATGGTCTCTCGACACGATATAATCATGTCGTCCGGCTAATGATGTGTTTATTGTTGTTCTAAATCAAGCTTTCACAATTTACAAGCGCCGAAGTAGCGCTTCTTTCGACGTAGTAAATCGGTGATGGATTGTTATTTTGAAGATAAAATCGGAATTTGACGTCAAATTGGAAAATTACGGCTAATTGGAGGCTGTAACCGTCGCGCATGGTTAAGAAATGTGGCTTCCCGTTTCTTTCTTCAAAAGAAAAATGTAAGTACATTAATAGCGATAAAGTTATACTTCTATAAGGATCAAAGTGGGATCACACACATACAGACACTATTTCTCCGGAGCCGGATTTGACCATAGCTGAATTGGATAAGAAAAATGGGGAAGTTTACCCAGATCGTTGCTGGATTCAATCTTGCAGTTTGTCAAATTTAATCGTCCATCAATGTATTGAGTATTGATTCATCTCCCATATTGGACTACCACCTCCTCACTTAATACCAATATATTATTTACTGAATATAAGAGAAAAAATAATGTACGTTACTTCTGTTTAATGATAGAAGAGTTTGTATTTGTGTGTGTGTGTGTGTTTATTATAAAGCTCTCTCTGTATTTAACAATATGCAACAAGAGTTTCTCCAAGGTATCAGTTCAGATCGCATACATCAAAACACTTTAACAAATACCTTTCGCATTCCCATTAAGCACGAGTCCAGATTGAAGCAGTAACAACATAATCAGCCCCTGATAGCGCCTCTCAAGATAACTATATTCATACGTCTTATTTCTTTTCGTTTATTTCGTCGGCCCTTGGGACAGGAGACAAGGAATAAATTAAGCTACCGGACTTTGATATGCTTATTCAGTAGTTAGGTCATTATGCGGGATGCTTTATTTAGTGTCGCCGATAAAAATGTGTTTGTAACGGAACTTTTTGGTGGTTGAATCATTTATAGGTTTCCGGTTTCGTAGGGTGTGGCCGGATTCAGAAATTTGTGATTATAGAAACATTTGGATGAACGAAGCTCTATAGAATTATATCCAAATTTCAGAGACGTATCATCCCGACATAACATATACTTTTTATGGATTAGTCAAAGAGAAAACTACTAGCGAAAAATTCTTTGTTAAGACGATTTTTACAAAAAGGTTACCTTTGAGGTATAATGTCATGAATTTATTATAGTTTTATCTGTACACCTCGAAAGTTATTATCAGAAATGGTTTAAAATTATTTTGAATGATGGTTTTTATTAATATTACGTCCTATCAGCATGGCAAGTTACAAGTTTTTATGTCTAATATTTTAGAAATATAGGGGAGGCAACTTTTTGCAACTTTTGCGGGCTACATTTCGCAAATTGTATTTAATTTTTACACTTCATAAATAAGTGAAATAAGAAACTTTACTTTCATTTTAAAAGACCTATTCAACGAGATCCCTCTCAAGGAGGTGCAACTAAAAAAACATCTCCATTTCAAATATTCCAAAACCATCGCTAAAATGCTAAATAATATTTTTTTATGCTTATGAAATTGAGATATATACAAAAAAAAATTGTGCAAAGATGCATGCTTTTAACTTAATAACTATAAAAGTTAGACGGTTCTAAAAAAATAGGACCGACGGACAGACAGACAGGATGAACTTATAAGGGTTCTTTGTAGTACTACGGAATCTTAAAAGGCGTATCTATCGAGCGTTTATGCATAACAGAACTATGCAGGTCTGCATTTCAGTACATAGTTTACATTCGTTCTTATTATAAAGTGTTAATTCCGTTATACCGTTTTCTCAACTAATCTTAATGTAACTGTTATATCATTTGCCAGTCTCGTCCTCATCACCTTGCTATCCTTTTCTTGCATGCTGAAACAGAAAAAGACAGATCAACGCCAATTTTCTACTTGCTCTATAGCTTGCTCTCTCACGTGTAACTTTGATATTTTTAGTGTGATTTTAGTAAATGATTAGAACCCAAGTAGCGCGGTAGAGCAGCGCGCACGGTTGTGTCGAGAGGTAATTAACCTGTTCATTAGCGCCGCAGTAACTGCTATTTGATCTGTGTCGCTACTTAGCTTGCTAAGTGCCCAGGCGCATGTAGTGACCGCCTTAATCTAATCAGCTTTATCGGGTTTATATCAAAATGTTTGGTTTATGGCAACACACATTGCAATCCAAGATTACTCTGAACGGAAAAGGGGAGGATGACCTTTTTCCTGCGATAGGAAATGTAAATAATATATAATAATAATTTAATGTAGGTTAGGATCCATGGAAGGAGATGGGAGAGGCTTTTGCTGATCAGTCAAAGTCAAATAATTTATTGTACATTATCCTAAATAGGTGACTCTTATCTACCTATATTACCTATATACATCAATGTGTGTAGGGGTAAGTGTGTACATGTTTTCTATGGATTCCAAAACGGCTGGACAACTTTTAACGGGTTTTTACTGGCAGATAGCTGATGTTATAAGCAATAACTTAGGCTACTTGACATGCGGTTGAAACCGTGGGGCGTAGCTAGTTTTAACATAATGATTCAATTATGGTATATGTGGTATGTGCGGAACAACTGTGGAACATAGGCTAGCAAAAAAACATTGGTTTGGTAACTTTGTTGCACTTAAATAGAAATATTTTCATTGTATACTTCGTATTATAACATAGAAAAAAAACTACCGAAATATTACAAAATACAATCACTGTACAATTCATTATTATCTGGCAAGTGCCAGATAATAATTAAACAAAAAATAAGCTAATAAACTTATTAATATTATTATTGTTAAAAAAACTATAGTTTAATTATTTCAACTATAGACATGCTTATGTAGCAAGTAAAAAGACTCTTGTTTCAGGTAATTTTTTTATTTAATTTGATTATAATACACTAAGCATGCCCATCTCAACTCCAATTACTACACTCGTTCTGATAATCCTAAAGTCTTCGCCGAGGAGATTCGGTATATATGTATATATAATTATATACCAAGGATGCTACACGAGGCTACGCAATAAAATAAAAAAAGAGCATGGTTGGTACGTACCACCTGCTTGAGATCCAGTCATCAAATGAATAAAAATTCAAGGTCGACGCAGAACTGCAGGACCTCTGGACACCGTGAGTCTGCCGTGACTACTACGTGCATAGGAAATGATTTGATTAAAGATCATTGGCGGTACTTGTAAATAATTACATAATATTTTGTTTATATTACATGGGATTACTAACATAACATACGCATACGCATAACATTATTCCGACTATAGTTTTATACTTGTTGTTCCTACTTAATTTTACTGAGTAAATCCCGTGTAATAATAACAAAATATGTAAAACCACGTCAGCGTCCATACTAACACTACATAACATTTGTATAGACATCCATTATCTAGTGTACCTGCGACCACGGACACTCCAAACTATTCGAAACTAAGAAAAAACAATGACGCGATGACATCCGTTAATTTTAAACTGTTTTTATAAAAAATCTTAAAAGAATACAGTTCTAATTCCATTCCCGAAAACCACAAACAAAGTTCTCTCCTATTAGTTCGGAAATTTTCGTTTCAAAATTAATGTAATAATTAAAATAAAATAGAAGAAATTAAAATATCTACCGAGAACTTTCTCTAAAAACACTCTGCTGCGTACCCGCCGCGGAATCGAATAAAGAACGATTTTTGTGTTCGAAATTCGAAGTTAGTTTTATAAAAATTCGAGCGTAACGCGACCCTAATTAGATAACCATCGCTAGAAATATATCGCTTCCTTTAGAGTAGGGTTGCGCGATTCAAGTTTCGGGATAACAAAAACTAAATCCAAATATTTCAGCCATTTTATGCTCTTTCTAGAATTAATTGCGATAAAAAAGTTACTCCTATATTATCAGTACTTTGTAGGGTTCTATTATAAAGCTAAAGCTGTCGCTAAAATACCTACAATTCGTATTGGTAAAATAATCGCTTGGTACTCGTACCATGACAATGTTTAAGACCCCCGTAGTTTTCTGGCATGGCTTAGCAACAATTTTTATTTTAATGGTTTAATCTTTTATATTTCAATTATTCTCTTAATAATTAATACTAATGAAATTCCTATCATTAGTGTAATTTTGCACGCACATAATATGTACGGCAATAATTGAAATAAATAACTTAAAAAACAAATTAAAACAATTGTTCGAGTAGATCTAATCGGTCGGTTTAAAACATTAGCTTGCTCAAGAGTGTAAAAAAATTAACTTAAATATTGCTTAGATAGCATTATAGTCCAAATCAAGCAATTAAAGGTAAAATAAATTTGAAGTAATTCTAGTTGTAAATTGTAATAAACTCACAACCCTACAGTGGGGTTAGTGGCCCGTAAGGTCAATGAAAATTTCACGGTAGGCTTTAAGGGCGCGTACACACCGCGTGAGTTCTAAGGCACGACACACACTGCGAGATTAGAGTTATGGACGGAAGCCGGCGCTCTTAATGAGGCTACCGGCGACCGGTATCGACACTGATATTGTAACTGTACAGGGTGTGACCAAACATTCAAACAGAAATTAAACAATTATTAGGATTTTTTGTTTATTGTTAAGAGTAAAACACAAGCATGCACTTTATCAGATGGTATGTCACTGTCAGTTCTGTACAACTGCAATACCAGCAAGCTTAGTCTTAGGTGCCTGTAGTGTCGCCTGTCACTCTCATCAAGGGAAACACGGGAGTGACGGGGACAAAAAGTACCGGTATGCAGCTGCTGACTCTTTAGAAAAACAACTTTCTTCTCGCCTTTCTTGAACTTTGAAGGTAAAGTTTCTAGTACATTTTTGGGACCTTATAATGCGTCCGAAGCAAGACAATATAGCTAACGCCATTTTATACTTCATTTTAAACAAAAGCCAAAACAATAATAATATCTTAGTGTATTTTTTGTTGAGACAAAATAAGTACTCAAAACAATAACTCATTCAACTCGTATATTTTGCAGCATATGAATAATTTTATTCTAAAAATCTAGTTAGATTTATCTAAGCAAAAGTGTGCATGAACTTATATAATTGGGCCAGCCTGTAGTTGCGTAAGGCGGGCGGCGGTACTGATGCAGTTAAATGGCTCCGTATCTCGACTCCTAATGGCCCCGAGAACATGTCAATTCATCACTTCATGTCTCACGCGGCCCGAGTGCTCCAGAACATCTTTTTTTAATTCATCTGTAGTATAATGTACATCCGTGAACAGTAGCTTTGATTAGGTCTAAACTAAACTTTATGCTTGTTTTGATCAAAACCAAAGAACGCGTGAAGTTGCAGATTACACATACGGTTGCCGTAAAAACATTATTGAAAAACATAAGACTGGACTTACATGGTAACTAGATGGCGCAGTTTGTCTGAATACTTAGGGTTCGAGTTCACAATGTCCAATCTCCTGAACTAGTCATACATTTTCCAAAGTCACAAAGATCACGACGTATTAAGCTTTTTGCTCGGTATGTGGGTCAGCTGGCTGCTACTTGACATTAATGAGTTAAGAGATAATAATATAGGTTGTTTCACATCATCACAATCATCAGTTGCAGCCCGGGATCGTCCGCTGCTGAATATAGGCCATCACTCGACTACGTACATCACTCACCCCAATCCTGTGCCAATACATATTTTTAATTATGAGATTAAGACACGTTGAACGCTTTTGAGTGGTCTAAAAGAAAGGATCGAGGGTACATACACTAATATTTTCTATAGTTTTAACTAATTCAGTTTATTTTCAGTATATTATAGGGGGAGGTAAGGATATATTCGAGGATATAATTATATTCATTATTGTAAAAAGCTTTAACTATAAATCCAACCCTGAAATCGCGAAAAGAATCAGCAGAATGAGAATGACTTTGACAGAGCGGTAGCATGCACGTTTGACAATCTGACAGCATTCGGTTCCAACCTCGGCCCTGCACCAATCACTTATTTAGTACTTAAGATGAAGAGAAGAAAAGAGAAGAGAAGACCTGTGTCTCAGCAGTGGAAGCATGATAGGCTCACAATGATGAGAAAGACATTTTTCTATGGGACAGCTGATTTACTTTCCTGTTAAAGTTGTTTATACGTACAATGATAGTTTCAGATAATATTTATATCCGATGTCGATAAGTGCACAAGTTGAGTTTCTGCCCCACACTGTCTGCGTACTCTCACGATTGAATCGTCCGCAGATAAGTGTGAATGTTCCCTTTGATTTTTATGTCATTTGCAATGATAAAATGTAAATAATCACGTATTTAAATAAACAAACGACGCTGTAAAAACTTCGCCGCTTTTATTCGTCTGTAAAATGTTGTCGGAGCGTTAAACTTCGCCGAGAGTTTTTGGTAGTGAAGTTGTGACAGGTATCGCTTACGATTTTTTTTTTTTTTTTTTCTAATGTGACTTATTGCTGTTGGCCTTGCGGCCTCTACAGCTTGACCGGACTAGTTGGTGAACGCAGAGGGCGTTGGGCCAACATGGTTTAGATTTTGGGCGACAAGCGCAAGGGCACCTCGGAGGTACGAGCCTCGGCTTGGACCGTCGCCGGTATCGCTTACGATTACTTTTACCTGATATTATAGTACATTTTGAATATTTTAAAATTATTCCTTAAAGCTTTCTTTTTATTGTCTTTAGAGAGATTTGGTCTCTTTGTTTTTTTTTATATCTCTTCAAGACGAGTACGAACGAATGTTGGTCAACATTCTCCATTGTACAGAATGTTTTCATATTATAATGGAATCAGGTCTAAATATGATACGGTGTTTTGGATAATTGTTAGTTTTTTTTTTCTCCTTTGTTATATGTATAGTTTATTTTTATTTTTTTAATATTTTTATTAAGTAAAGTAAAAATGTACTTTGTATGGTTAATATAATTCACGAGAATTTGTGTTAGGTAATTGGGTATCAGAGTAATGTAACAATGTCCGTAAACAGCATGCTGTGTTCACTAGTATGTATAATTATTAGGAATTAGGTACACCGTACTTTTTATTGTGAAAGTTTTTAGAATAAGATTTGTGTAAATTCCAAGTTGTAAACCAAATAATAAAAAATAAAAAAAAACATATTGAATAGTTTTGTTCTAGACTGACGTACCTACTCTACCCTCGGCCACTCCAGCGCAAGTTGGTGGCCAAACGAAGATCTATCAGATAAATAAAAATAATCAAAGTTAATAATATCAACATCGATCAGTTAAAGTATGACGTACTCAAGCAGTTTCAACTCTATTAGTACCTTGAAGCTTACAAGAAAAAAAAAGGTAATTAAATGAAATTTGATGATGACTGACCACCTAATACATTTTAAAACAGTGCTTTGAACATTAAAAAACAATCTTATACGATTTTCAAGCAAGTGGTTCAGTTATTGTATAACAGCGGAAGAGAAGTAAGTCGTACTGAACGTGACAGTTCCATTATGGACTCCTACTTTGACATAATCTTGCCACCGTATGCGTGTTAGTAAATGAACAAAAAACTTACTCACTTACATTTTTGAGTAAAAGAACAAAAAGCAGCCGGAAGGGCCTAAACCCGATAAGGCTCAGCAACTACTGTACAAACTGTGGTAAGACGCCGACAAAGGGCTAATACGAAGGTATTATAAATCAGAGCAGTTATCAAACGGGGGACAATTAAGACGTCCACGGATCCCGTGTGGACCACTCCACGCGGGATCCGTGGACGTCTTAACATGATAACTGGATTAAACTGGATCTGTACTTGTGCCGTACACGATGTACGGGTTGTGCGGGCGCAATCACTAATATTATTTACCTGCATCATTGCCCGTAATTACAGAAATGTTGATGACTATATTCTCTCCCGTACATTACAGAAACTAAAATCGCTCTGAGTTTGTTACAAGTTATTTATTTAAGTTGCAATGTTTGTATGTTAGTTTATTTCTTTAATTAGAACCTCTTCTTCTGATTGTACGGAGTTATTTTATTTATTTGAACACGTCTCATTGTTACACTTAAATATATTATAAGTAATTTTTACTTACTTTAGACCAATCCTGAAATCCCGAACAATAATGCTATATTTATAAGTTTGTAACAGCTATGTTTTTTACGCGACTAATAAACTTGGGGTTGATCCTATAGCACAAGTTTTTTATTAAAATATTTTATTTTTGCCAAAACATTAAATATCTTAACTTAAAGTTAAACTTAACATATCTCTCAAACTTTTGTACTTTGCATCAATTTACGTAAAAAAATAAACCATAATTTTTATACTCTGAAAAAGAGTTGGAAACAACATGCCAACTATTTCGCTCACCAAAAAAGGGCTAACAAATAACCCGAGTCTTGATAACAACACTCGGGAATCGATTTCGAGAGTAACCATTTAATTATTTTATCGATAATCTCGCATCGGCCGGTAACAAAATAAGACGAGGGCCGAGTAATCGTCGCTTAGCCGACGCCCGGTAGCCGGCGGCGGTAACCGGCCGATTTTATCGTCTCATAACAGACTCGATTTATAAGTATCGATTATATGTATCGATTATTATGTATCGATACATCGATACGCCGCGATCACGGTCGTTTGGCGCATTTTTCGCTGCGCTCGAGTTCTCGAAATAACAATTTTGATCGATAATTAGTAAGTATTTTCATATCGAGCTTATTTCCATTGAGTTTGTGCGTTTGATTGCAGCCGATATTAGAACGGAGTCGCATTCCTATAATAATGTTAATTATTATCTCCTTGAGCTTTAGCCGAGGGTATAATATCATCTCGTAATACGAGGTTTTAAAACTAATGACAACCTCACATTCCAACTAAATTAATATATAACTACCTAATCCAGCTATCATGAAACAGATAGATACTTAATTATTAATCACCGTACTTTCCAGACACGTTACCACACACACACACTTACAACAAACGTTTCAACGTGATAGATTTTTACCTTCGGGTATAAAACGGTTGTAAACAAGGTATGTTCTATGCTAAAGCTAAGTGTACATAGTGTAGGTGCGCCGCGACGGGCGTATCGGAACGCAGGGGCAAATGTCAAGAGTGCACTCGTCTTGTTTACCTAAATTACGAGTTGACAAGCTTTCACTGAAATATGCTTATGTGTCATAGGTAAAGAGTTCATTTTTGATTGAACTCGAGCATAATCTCGGAACTATTGAAGTAAATTTTATTCATAACAAAATAATTCTTTTATTGAAATTAATTAAAATTCGTATCTTACACATCTGATATTTTAAGATTAAGAATCTTAAAACTCAAAATAAAACATAACAGCTCTATTTCATAAATTGCTTTAAATTAATCTCGGTCGTCAAGAAACGGTACTACAAAGATGATTGCAGAAGTACTAAGTACAGGTTTTAATGTAAGGTTCAATTAATATCTGACATGTATACGATACGTACTGCGAGTTGCGAGTATTTCAGATTATCTGCGTATTACGAGTACACGTATTGCGGGTCAGTGTAATACGTCCCTTATTTTATTAACCAAGCTTAGTGATACGGTAAATTATCAGATTCGCATCTTCCTATGTTTCAAAGAATTTTATTTGTTAATTTTGGAAGTTATTAACGATAATTTTTAATTTTATAACATACGGTATACCTACTTAAGTTGCAAATAACGACAGACAAACTTTTTTTATACATGTAATTTAGAAATAGCCTGTAACTAGTACTGAATGTCTCTACGTTACTTTGTGAGTTTTTTCAGTTAAACAAATTATTAGTCACGCTCAACACTCAGCCGTGAATAACGCCGACAAAATACCAAGAAACGAAACTCTTTCACCCGAATTTTCCCGAAGCGACAATAAAACAATACATTTTGACAAACACCCGTACAGTTATTATTGTATGTAGATGTACGGTCAATCGGCCACGGAGCCACTTTGTTTATGAACCAATTTGCATATTTTAACCCTTCCGTGGCCGACGGCGTCCAAACTGACGTAACAATACGGCATGCGGACTATACGGACTTTTTATTGGAGCAAAAAATAAACGCATTAAAAACTCTGCCGATTTCTTTACGAGCAACGGTGAAAGCTGAGCCTATGAACAAATTAACGCAAACAGTGTGATCTACATTTAAATAATTTATGAAGCTAAACAACTCCTGCGTCTACACTACTGCGCCTGCGCCTGCGCATGCGGTGAGATGAGTTCTACCTTGATTGAGCCAAATGCGAAATTAACATAATTTTTGTGAAAAGATGACATTACTAAACTATATTTATATAAGTAAAGTATTGGTTTTGATTTAAATATTTAAATCATATATTATTAATAGGCCATAATTTGTCTTTAATAGACTCGGTATCATGTAAATATGAATGTTAACATTTCCATACCATTATTATTCATAACGCTTCTGTTATGAATAAATCAATTTTGGCAGAAGATGACAGGATTATAATAAAACTGTAACAAATCTTCGCTTCGTTTAAATATTAGCTAATTATGTAACCTTATTAAAAATATTTTGTAATAAAAATGAATTAGTACAACCTTAAAGAAATTTATTCATGTTTTGGATTAAATTAAAAACCATACTGAATAACTTAACAAAAAATTTACGTGTATTTGTTTATGTATTTTTATAGGGTTACGTATATAGACTGCACTACGCTGAAAGGAGGTCATTGTACTCATCATTATGAACGACTTTACTATGGGACCAACCAAGAAATCGTATATTTTGTCTAGTAGCAATGACCGTTGTCTATAGAACAACAGATTTTTTTCGCGATTTCTGGATTGTTGTCATAGTAAAAGTTGTTCTTAATGATGAATACAAATACCTTCTTTCGGTTTAGTACAGGGTATATGCGTGACCCTATATTTTACGATAGTTTTGTTAAAGCAGCCACAAGTAGAGATCCGGCAAGTACTTAGGTAACATCCTGTAGAAACCGACTCATTACGTTTACAGCCTGAGTTTTGGCCAACTCTTTCCTTTTGTCCGTCCGTCTGTTGCATCATATCTCCTGAACAATACGCCGCAGGTTAAATTGTAGTTCCTATTGCTAGTGTTTGTTTGGGTACGTAGAGGTACAAAAACTAGAGCAAAGTGTCCTTTTACACGCCGCATGTACCTACTGGTGCTTGCGCTAACAAAAACTGATGGGTCATTTTTGAATGGTTTGTTAAAGCAAATTGCCCAATACATTACAAAACGGCCCCATTTGCTGGTTGGTTACATTATTGTAAAGTATTTTAGAGAAAAAGGAAATCTTGCTATCTACTGCAGCTGGTTTTTTCCTCGACATGTTTAAATCGAATGATAACTAATGAATTAACTGCAGATCATGAAATCTCATTGGCGTCTAATGTGCCCATCCTGACCTACTGTGCCCAGACCTGGTCATACAAAAAGCCACCAGAGTAAGGAGAGTTGGGCGGGACAGGTGGCGAGTATGCATCCCAATGGGATGAGATCGTCACAAAGTGGGTGCCTGATGGAGGACGCAATGAAGGGATAGCCTAACAAAAGCTGGCGTGACGAACTTGACTAATTCTGGAGAGATTGGCAAGTGTTGGCGGAGGACCGGTATTTATGGAAGGAAATGGGAAAGACCGCTTCATGGTTGATAATCCAAAAATCCGTACGAATCGCTTTGATTCCACTTTTATTGTGCAAACTGAGAAATGCGCTGCCTGAATGGGTGTTTCCCGATAGTTACAATCTGGGAATCGTCAAATCACGAGTGAATACGTTTTTTCAAGGCTAGCGTGTTTCATCTTAGACCGCATCATCGCTTAACATCAGGCGAGTTGGCGGTCAAGCGCAAGCAAGTGAATAAAAAATACCTTTACCCAGCAGTGGGCCGTAAAGGTAAAAAATAACGAATCCATGAAGTTTTTTTAGTACGTACTCTATTAAGTTACTCTATTAATTTCGTAAATTTTTTTAATGCATCAGTTTAGTATTTTATTTGAGGATGAAACAACGTCTTCCTCTACTTTATTAGTCTTTTTTGTCTTTAGTATATCATTTCTGGTGTACAAACAATAAAGAGTTTTCTATCTATCTACCTCCACATAAAACAGAGTTACCGTCAACTTAAGTATTCATAAAAAAGTCGTAAACAGGTTAACTGCAGTCACTCCAAACAATACTCGGACAGTAGTCACCAGCTACTTGCTGAAGAAATAGTAACGGTCTCATCTTTTTAACGAACTTTTTTATCCAACCCTTTGTTGAGAAATTCCGTTAGGACCAAACAAAGATGACTGAGATGTGAGCGTCACGGTCACAAACTGATAGATTATGCAAAAAACCCCGCGGAGTCTTCCTTTTGAATGTATCAGTTCCCATGCTCCGTATGGGATCTCAACGGCAATCGATATTCACGGAGATGACACCTTGTTTGAATATACACATGTTCCCAGGCACTGAATCGAACCAAAGGGTTGCCTAGGGTGGATGCGTCTATAGGCAAATTCGATTATCTCACAGCATTCTCACGCATCCCGGTACCACTATAAATCTTTGCATACGAAGCATAATAAAAAACGCTATTAAAAAGAACTATCTATGCGCGACCCCCCAACGAATATGCATAAGAAAAGAACCGTACACACCCAAATTATACGCCGAGGTGACAAGTGCTGAACCCATGAAGTACATTGTTAACCCTCCGCTATTTGAGCACGGAAAAATGCAGTTCTTTATGCGCTTGCGATTTTTTTTCTATACATTTCGTATACCTGTAACCCTCGCGGAAACGTGGGGACAGTTTATTTGCAATTTTTTTATTATTCCTTTTCAAATAGTATCTTAACCCTATTGAGTAATGTCAGGGGTTAGGTTGCACTTAATATTCAAGAAGGGCAGGTACATTTCTCTTAATATTCTCGCATAAATTATAGTCAGGTACATTTTGCTCTATTGTGCATCGCAAAAAGGGTCGATTGGCAAAATGACGCAACAAAAAATATGCTCCAGTTCTACTTTGATTTTTATAAACGGTGTCGTAAAGTCTCGTATTCATGACATGTCACTTTGAAGTTTGCTGTTTGATTTCCGATACGAGCGGATCCACGACATTTTACTTCCTGAATGGTTTAACCCGTTTCCTTTGTATGAATTTATGCAAAAAAGTTTCTACCCATCCTATTTTTTATTCAATAAAATTTAGGGGCTATGCACATTATGCAAATGCGCGCATAAATTTTAATATGAAACACAAAGGGCTGTATATCCGAATTTGATAGTTACGTCTTATGACATAAGAGTTGTTTTAAACTGTTAGATCAAAGTTATTTTTATAGATTACAGTAAGTATGCGATTTTTTAACCTCCAGTCAATGTTATGAAATGCGGTTCTTGATGATTTTTTTTCTCAGGCATGTTGAAGAAAAGGTCCGTTATAAGGAGGTCGTATGCGCGGTTGTTACGTTTTTGTGTAAGGAGTGACATATGAACCGGGAGCTCGGATTAGAATATGTAATTACTTCCTTTCGTCGGAAACGGTTGTTTGGGCCGTTATTTAGTGTTGCCACCTTTGCTCCGGGTGCGGGTCGGACGTGTGACCCGCGGGTACTCCGGCACTTTATGGACTAACATGCTTGTTGGAACCGGGGAGGAAATGCTTTTCGGCTGAGACGGATGTAAAAGACTCACGGGTAGTTAAGACGTTTTATATGCTAAAAGGGCGTAAGCAAATGTTATAAAAGTCTTAAAATTTAACTGTTCAAACGGTGGTAAAAGAATATTTTTATTGTCCCTAAAAACTTCGAGACATAGCATTAACTTGCAAGTATTCTGTGATAAAACTAAAAGGGTTATTTGCTCTAATTTTTATGACCATTGCAAGTTTAAATTTTTTCTCCATTATAAAAACCATTAACAATAACATCGTCGAACAAAATAAACAAACCTCAGCTCCGTTATTTACAAAAAAGAAAAGGCGGTACACCGACAGTTGTCGAAGGAGCATTCGCAAAAAAAACTTTTTTATGAAAAAAAAAACGGTCCCTTTTTGCGCCGCCATTGTCTCAGGTCTATTGTCTTGGCGATTTAAAATATTTTTATGCTTTCCGGATGACGATAATGTTTTTGACTTATTTTTCGATAACTATTATTTAGCGAATTTATTGGTGGTGGAGGCAGAACAATGGCGCGGTGTAGGGCGGCGGCGCGGGCGCTCGGTGGCGATCGATTTTTATCGATTTAATTAGCAATTTGTACACGGATGCCGCCGACACGGGCGAATCATAAAATTACCTAATTGCGTTTCGGTGACAGTTCCTTCATTTTAGAAGCTTGTCAGATTTCCGTTTACCGGATTATAGCGGTAGATTGTGCGGCCGGCGCCGGCGTGCGGGGCGGCTACCATATACACCATATTCTGACTAACCGTGGGTGAAATTTGATAACTAAGGAGACATTTTAATTTGTCATTAATTTAACCAGTAAAAAAATACTTTATTTGTAGTTTTGTTTTGTTCTGTTTTTGTTTGGATTTTGGAATAAAGGTAGCATTCCGATCTTGACGACCGCGACCAGCAACCGCGATCAGAGAGGCGACCGCGGTGGCGTCGCGCGACTCACTGCTCACTATGAATTTATATGGAGCACTAAACAATCAAAATGTCCGTCAAAATCGAAATGCTACCTTAACTAGATTCCATAGCTTTATAATGAATCACCTGTCTAATACAAAATGTTCCCTAGCCCCTTATAATTATGTCACCCTGCTGCTAACATCCTCGCTAATGTATTGCAGTATAAGATACATTGTGGAATGCTAAAATAAAATTAATATGAATGATACATTGAATGCATTAATGTTTTTTTTCTTCACTTTTTGGGTCTCTTTTGAATCCCCGACGCAAATAGAGGAGTGTTATAAGTTTAACGTGTGTATCTCTGTCTCTGTCTGGTAGCTCACAAATGGCTGAACCAATTTTGATTTATTTTGTTGGGAAGGTGACTTGATCGAAGGTATTCTTAGCTATGACACATTTGTTGAGTGGTTTGAATCAGGTCTTTTACCGGGTTTAAATTGTTTCAATGTATTAGGTATATATTATTTAACAAAAAAAAGTGGAGACCACGAACCAGAAGACGCAGCGTAGGTAGGCCTCCCACTAGATGGACCGACGACATCGTGAGTGTCGCGGGCATCCAGTGGATGCAGATGGTAGGATATCGTTCAGTGTGGAGGTTAAAAGGGGAGGCCTATGTTCAGCAGTGGACGTCTTCTGGCTGATTATGATGATTTAACAAAATGAAACCATTTTTTACCGACTCCAGAAAAGGAAGGAGGTTCTCGATTCGACCCGTTTTTTTATTTTATTTTTAATGTATGTACATCGATTACGGCGACACCTGTGAACCAATTTACGTGTTTCTTACTACGTTTCTTACTCTAATCTGGTGGTCCCACGAAAAATTCAATAATATTAATCATTATGTTCGTGCGCCTGCACATTTGGTGTACTGTAGCATGTAGCTACAATAGTTTTGTTTGAGCACCTTGATTGGGTCAACAAAAGGTTTTTTTATTAGCTATATCATATTGTCAGTTTATTAAATTGATAATTATTATTATTGTAAACGAGCTGTTAGCTCTCAACTTCGTACGCGTAGATTTTCATAAAAACTCTCAACCTCCATTTGCCCCCCTTAATCCAGTCCTATTTATGTTTTGTCAGGATATGATGGGGCTGACATAGACATGTTGTCTAAAAGCCCCCAAAAAAATAAAAAAACAGCCCTTTCGCAAAATAACATATCCTGTACTTCAATCTGGTCATAGCTAAGCATATTCGTGAAAACCGCATTTAAATCCATCCAATTGTTTTGGAGATGTGCGTGGACAATCAAACAAACAGACAAAAACTCTAAAAACTATCTAACGTGTTCAGCTGCTTATTTTAAGACAGCCTGTGTGTATATTTTTTTATATCTCTCAATTACAGATTTTTTATCTCTACGTTTTTATTATTTATGTAGGTATAGATAATTGAAGTAAAAAGTAGGTAAATCAATAATCCTAGTGACACAGTGCCATCAACACCAGGTGTTCTATAATCCACGGTTCACGTTAACTGATTCATCTCCTCGCATAATGTTTTGTTCAAATCATCACGATTGCGAGAACTATGATTTATTAGCAAATTATTCAAATTATTCGAATGATCTATTGATTCCAATCGATAAGTTTTGTTCGAATCAGGATTAGCATCAGAATGGCGAAGTGCAGTAAAATGATTTTATTGGTTTATCTTGCAGCTGTCTCTGACTAATTTGAATAATTAGGAAAAAACAAGTAAACAAACAATCATAGGAATATGGTTCGATAATACTAATGCGGTATTGAGATGATTCATATAGGAAAACATCTTTATAATCACTGTTAATTTTGTAGATACATTTTTTTTATGTATAAATAGGCTTGCGTTTGACCTTCAACTCGCCTGATGTTAAGCGATGATGCGGTCTACGACGGAGCACGCTTGACTAGAAGAAGCCGATTCACACGTGATTTGAAGACACATCATAAATAAGTTCAAAAGGGCTGTTAATAGTCTTTAAGGGTCGGAAACGTATCTGTGATGCCCCTGGTGTTGCAGGTATCCATAGACGACGGTGACTACTTACCATCAGACGGCCCGTCTGCTCGTTTGCCATCTATGGCATAAAAAAAAGAACATGCTTTGGGTACGGAACCCTAAATGAATTTATTAAACCACTACCGTAGAAGGTGTTCCCATAATGCTCAGACAAATCAGTTAACCTTTGCATGAGTGACCGCAAGTGGCATTTACAAGTGAGTTCTGCCTAAAAATTTCATCAATATCAGACCAGCTTCGAAAATCGGGTATTGGTGTCCATAGGGAATATACATACGTACTTACATCGCCATTTATATATACTTATAGATAGATTATGTAATAATAATTTATGATTTTTTAATTCACACCGGTAGGTTAGGTAGATATATATATAAAGTACCCGTTTGGCTCCGTCACCTTTGAACCAGCTGCAGAATAACAAACTATCTTGTTTATGCAAATGAACCATAAATAACGAACGTATTTAACCCGATCAATAGTTAAAAATCACCGGTATTTATATGTAAATCTGCGTAACCCGGGGTTAGGCAAGACCACGGAACACACACTCGCAATTAGAACTGTGCCACAATAAACTTTATTACGACTCTACTAAACTGCGAATGATGTTGTTCGAGTTTTGAATGTGATAGAGTTCTAAAAGGGAAGCGTTGAATTGATGCAGTTGTTGACTTTCCTTCAGTGACATTGAAGGAATTCAGAATTAGCATTGCAAAGTAGTTCGTAGTTTCCGTTGGGTCGGTATCGACATTCGATGATTAACTGAATGTTTTTTTGCGTGTAATGTTGTGGGTTATGGGCAGATGTTTCGATAGATGATAGTCCGGAATTATTATTGGATTTATTTTGAAAGCAGTGTGTGTTGTCGGTAGATGGCGCAACTTGTTACATGTCACGAGTGTCAGGATCTACGCTTGATGACAAACAACGTAGATCAATAAATTTTATCATTATGTCCATGTCATTACTTGGAGAGTGACCGTTGAATAAAAAAAACAAGTAAAACTCAGTGGAAAACTATACAAATAAAAATATTCAAGTGTTATTTTGTATATATGTTAAGGAAATAAAAGGGCTTTATTATTATTGTTATTCCAGACATTTATTTTATTACTTAGTTTTTTAAATTAATTTTTAAATAAATATATAAAAAAATATCAAACTAATACAAAAAACTTAAAAAAACTAGGGTGTTTATTATTATTCACGTATTCAACGGTCACTCGCCATAGACCTTGTCCAACAGTGTCCAGGTTGTCCTTGTCTTCGCTTTGTTTTTCCAGTCTTCTCCGGCATTTTTTTATTTCATCTACCCATCGTTTTCTAGGGCGTCCTCTGGCTTTCTTGTCTCTTGAACCTGACCAATTGGTGACCAATTCTGTCATCATGTGTCATTTACTAACTAATTAATTACGACTTACACTTCCTAATTCATGATGCGACCCCACCATCAGTGCGCATGCGTGACACTCGTGTTATTTTTGTCACATTGTAATCATAAGACGGTTCTTCCAAATTGCACCGCGCGGTGTCTCCATGCATGCATATTCAACAATGCATTGTTTCTCTGGTATTGTCCCTCCTGGACCAGCATACCTGGACCAGCATACCTGGACCAGCATACCTGGACATCTACAACTCTTCATACAGTTCTATACTCCTCCTTTGTGAAACATATACCAATTATTCAGACGCCTAGCAGTAGTACGTAAGCATTACTGTGTTTTTTTAATGCTTCTCTATAGACAATCGTGCTTCATCGTAGACCGCATCATCGCTTATCATCAGGCGAGTTGGCGGTCATACGTAAGCCTATTTATGCATTAAAAAAGTCACTACGGGTTCGTAACTTTTTTTTTTATACTTGGCTACAAAACTGTTTTTCTGATGAATTTCTTGTGTAATTATGCTCCTAATTTTATTACTTTCTAAAAAGGGAGTAAGTAGTACAAAATATATCTGAAATACACGATAATAACTCGTATTCAGCTACAATGTTGTTAGCTTAAGTGAATTAGTTTAGTTATTGTATATGTTTTTAGGTTCATTCCAAAACATCTTTTAAGTTCAAATTATGAGATAAATTAAGGAGTTGTGTAGATATAGAGGTATATATAGGTATATATATATAGAGGTCGCGAGGTGATAATTTGGGCGAACTACTAGATATTGTAGAGCTGTCCAGTAGTAGTTCAGTTTATATCATAACGAAGTGTAATAACTACTTACATAACTAGTAGTTCGTCTCAAACTGTCACCTCGCCCCCTACAGCTTCACAACCCTTCATTTATCTCATAATTTGAACTTAAGAAATATAATGAAATGAAATAACGTTTAAATTTCAAAAAATTCAAAACTTTATTAAATGTACTCAAGTTATCGTTATACAAACTCAAAAATATACATACAAACACATACCTACCTACTGTTCCCATACTCTATAAATTCTTTGATTCATTCTGTTGAAATGACCACGCTGCGAAATTATCAAAAACTCTATTTACATCTCGCAACGCACATCATCCATTTTAAAATATACTTGAAATATTACTCAAATAATTATCAATTAAAAAAACCGACTTCAAAATTAGTAAATACGCAACACAAATGGTTACAAATGTTACACGGAGTACATAGCTGCGCCTCCACTAGTGTTCACTCGTCATGTAGAGACGAGGAGGTCTACTTGTGCTGGTGTTCAAACACAAAAGAGTGTTCATAATGTCAAGCCAGACTAGAGTCTCACAGAGTAGAACGGAAAGGTTTATGAAGACTTAATTTTGTACTTGAACGCCGTGATTAAACTGCGTGCCAGATATATACGTAGTTGATAAGGGACGCACAAACTAAAACAAAAACTGCACTGTTCGGTGGCTTACTTAACATCTAGGTAGCGCATAAGCTACCTGACTCGATCATCGAACACAAAATGTTCCAAAACATACGTTTCTAGAGTCACTTTTAGAACATTTGTTCTAACACTGAGAAGGAGCTACGTTAGGTACCCGCTAATGCAGTTTTGGCTTTAGAGCTAAGCTAGTGTTAGTTTTTAATCTCCTAAATATTATACGACATGCGATCTATGAAACTCGGCTTATCTTAGCCTATGTATGTAAGTAATATAGTTGATGCTCGTGTAAAATCTGGTACATAATTAAAACAAGTACATACTTTTATTGTGTAAAAATGTAGCAAAAAAGCAAGAATTACATTAATTCTGATGTAACAATCATTAAAAGAAACGAATTGACAACCTCTTTCTTTTTTAATTCGAATAATAAGTTTATTAATTAGGTTTAAAAAAACGCTGTCACATGAAATATTACTCACACAGAAAAGAGAAGTAAATAAAAATATATTTTCTGTGATTGCCCACATTTTAAAAATATCTATAATTATTTTATTAAACATCATGCACGATCACAAACGTATTGCAAAAAAAAACAACAAGCCAACCAACGTCTTGCCATCAATACTTTCCTTAAGTTGGAATATAGTTACATTCTAACCATGGGTAGAATTGAGTATTTTCACTAAGACTACATTTTAAGTAATCAACGTATTCTTACGTTTTTTTAATAATTTGAATAGGATGACTCGAATAAGAATAAACCATATTCTTAGGATTATAATATTCTCAGAATTATGGTAATCATATCAGCCTACCTTGGTCCATCGCTGGACAGAAACCTCTTCAATTGAAGTCGATCTTTGATTCTTTCGATTTATAAGATGACCCAGTAAATAATGAACGTGATAATCCATAAGTTTACGTCAGTTAAAGAGTCTAATCTAATTGACAAGGTTTTATTTCCAAAATGTCACAGCAATATTTCAATATGTGTTACAACGTAGGCTTGCCAACGTTGTAACATTATTCTTTCGTATCATCCTTCGGCGAATCTATTTCGCAACAAACTACTATTTTGGCAACAAAACTACATTCTATGACCTAATGACATTTGCACTATTTTATCGTATCATATTTCAAAAACCTCAACATGTAGTGTTTTAGTAACTCTATAAACCAGTTTTTGGATTTTATTATGTGGATATTTAGGCTTTATCACACGATCTACTAATAAAATAGAAGTAAAGGCGATTATCTAAACATTTACACATACACTAGCGAAGACTTTTTGGAAATTTTGTTAACATTTATGTTTTTTTATTCTATATATCTTCTATATCTAGATATATAGATAGATAAACTCTTTATTGTTCACACTACAAATGACATACACAAGACACGATAAAACAGCTTAAAAAATACTGCAACAATCGGCGGCCTTATCTCTAACAGCGAACTCTTCCAGGCAACCTTAGGATCTATTTAGAGTTCTTTCGATAAACACTGTTTTATTCCAATGCTTTCATATTGTCCTAGTACTTTTGTTAATCGCAATTTAATTTAGTTATTTGTGCATTTTATAAACTTGATTGCTATCCTGCGAACATGGCGGGTGCATGAGTATGAAGACAAAATATATTCTATCTAAATATATAAAAGACGATGTCTATACATTATATAATATAATATATGTATGGACTCCGAAACGGCGGGACCTATTTTGATAGGACTTTCACTGGCAGATAGTTGATGTTATTAGTAATAATCCCGCGGGTGAAACTGCGGGGCGTAGCTAGAAATCTTATAAGGAAAATTATCATCAAGCTCATAAGACCCGAACTCAAGAACACTAAGTAATAAAAGTGTCTATAATAGTATTTTTACAATCAATCAACACGAAATATAATGTTTTACCCCATGACCCGACCATAAAAGCAAGCCGACCATTTTGGGGTCAACTATCTATGTGTGATGTGTTCAAAACGATGAAACAACTAAATAGTTATTTTAATTGATGATGGCTTGGCACGGTGCTTGGCGTTTCTCCGACTTTCGCAAAAAAACGTTATTAATGCGGCTCGGCGCGCGCGCATGGACGACCTTTGACTCTACGGGTTCAAACATCTTTATAGTCTACGACACGACTGGAGAACAGACACAGATAATGTAAGTATTACTATTATAATTTTTATTGCTTGAAAAAGAACATTACATGATTATGAAATTTTAGTGCAAACGAATTAAGTATTTGTATATTTGCAACGTAATATGCAAATTTCTTAAAACTAATGTTAAATTTATTTGGTCGGTTATTTACTATTTAACACACATACATACCGTGTTTATATGTAGGTACTTCATTTTTGAGGAGACTATAATTGTGTTATTATCATTTCATAAGCAAGGAGACTGATAAATTTAATTACTTATTAAATAAATAAATAAGCTAGAGCACTGATAAATTTAATTACAATGAAAAAAATTACTGTTTCAAAAAGTATACGAAAATCGGGAAGTGTGAACTTTTTTTTTTCTTTTTATTAAGGGCAAGTGCCTTTATTAATTAAACATAATTCAAGCTAACACTAACACTACAAAAACAGTTAGACTGTCCATAGACCGTTGAAAGTCTAATGAAATTAATTAATTTAAAAAACTTCAATAATAGAACATTTTCTTTGTATTGTGTCTAAAAATCGTATCGTCAACATTAATTTTTTTTTAAAGACAGGCCTAAAAAGTTATATTGATTGAATCAAATATTTGTGTAACGATATTCCGTTTGTTACTATAATGGCGTTGTTAGGGGTGACCCGCACGAACATTTATCTGACAGATTAACCGACAGATAGATAGATATGCCTTGTGCAATACTTAGCAGATAGGTATAGATAAGATAGGCTCGTGGTGAGAGAATGAGTCGTTCGGGTTAGAGAAAGTTTTGATAGCGGAACTATTTATTAACGTTGATAATTTGTCTGTTTTGCGTTTTCAAACGATGAAGCATTTAATTTTAATTTATAATGCAATAAATTCTGGATATTTGTTCTGTCTGGTTATTTATGAGTTTACTTTGGCTTAAGTTTTCAACGGCCCTCCCTTGTAACATATATTTTTTGGAAAATATATTATTTTATGTATACTAATAGTTATGGTATACACGTAAGTCATAACGCAAGAGAGTATTTTGATAATATATTACTACACTCTTTACTACTTTATTGTGTTAGAATTGTAAAGGAATCTAAATTTTACAATAAAGTTATTAAATTCAAATTTGTGTAACAGTGGTCCACTCATGGTGAAACAACTTCACATGTTGAAAAAAAATTATCTCGATATTTTCGCTCATGTTTAACATCAAACCCTGTGACTATTTCAACTACATTCTTAGTGTAACCCTACATTCATCTATGTCCACCAAAACACCTGTCCAGGTGTCCGGTAACCCGCCGTAAGTCCTTCACATTTAGCGAGCACGCGACGAAAAACGCGCGAGTGGCAAAAACGCAGCGGCACCGCGCCGTGACGGGCGGCGTTTTTGCGACGTAGTGTGGGGACTGGGTCTTTTAGCCGGAATTAATAAATAACAACTTCTAACTAGGACATAGAGTTTGCACACAACTTGTTAGTGTCTAAATATCCGTCGAAGCAGTTAGCTCCTTAAATTTAAAGTAATCTACACTAATATTATAAAGAGGAAAGATTTGTACCTATTTTTGTATGTTTGTAATGAATAGGCTCCGAAACTACTGAACCGATTTGAAAAATTCTTTCACTGTTGGAAAGCTACACTATCCCCGGGTGACATAGGCTATATTATATTTTGTAGCGAGGCCGAAGGCCGAGCTTACACTCGTGCGAAGCCGGGGCGGACGGCTAGTAAATTATAATCATATCGCATAGGTAAATAAAAATAAAATTGTGTGAATAAAATATTAGTCATTTTTTATTCACAAGCTGATGTTCTATCAGGCACGTTTTTATAATTGAACAGCCAATGTAGTCATTCAGACACTACGTTCTCGGATTGTTTCAACTCGGCCCGGGAGGAACTCACTGTGATCTGTTGAGCTAAATTCATTGGTTTTATTCATCTCTGTATTCGGTCAAACCTCCGGCCTATATTTCCCATCCCTAGAGTTGTGAATCGCACGACACCAGCGTTCGTGAGTGTATTGTAACGCTTCGCAACACGCGCTGGAAAAACTTCAGGCGACGCGACGGTTGGTCGGCCTCACCGGCCTCTACAATATATATATATATATACAGCTACTCGAGTGTGTGGGTGCCGTTGGTGGTGAACAATTCTAAAGAAGTATAACTAACTAGATATTGATTTAAGTTGTGTACCTATTTGAGAGAGAAAAACAAAACCTTGTATTTTTTATAATCTCAAACCAATATCTTGCAGATAAGCAAGAAAAGGCAATACAATGGAAAGAAAAACACAATTATGTGTATGGCGTTGGTTACGGAACCCTACTATATGCGTGTCTTGACACGCTCTTGGCCAGATATTTCTATAGGAATTTGCATGTAGTGGAAGATAAGTAACTCAAACGAATTTATTTAAATTTGCGCAGGACAACGTCTGATAGTTTGCTATAAAAGCTGTACTTCAGCTCTCCTTGGCTGCTGTACAGCTCATACCAGCGACCCCTACTCACGGTGTCAATTAGTCCTGCTTCATGGGCCGCCTTAATATCACACGATTAACGGGACTAAGAAAAAACATAGGCTTGATTACAGATTATTACACAGTTTCTAGAACAAATAAAAAACGTTTCAAATTGTTAAGTTACTTACGATGTTAAGAATTATTTTCTAGCATTAAAATAACAGACAAGCTATTAGCTTGTCAGTTATTTAATCTTCACAAAGCGTATCTGCTACTTTTTAAATACCTTTGAAATATCCACTAATAAACGTTAGAGAATGAGCAAGTTTTTTTTTCACTCATCTCTGTGACGGCTAAATGGATTAGGAAGAAACTTAGGTGTGGATTAGATTGAGCTTCCAATATGTAGAATCTCAATTAAAGTTCAAAACTGTGACTCAATTTGTTATAGGTAATAATAATTTTGAATAAACCAAGAATCTAAATAAAATAACAAACAATTCCTCGAAACAATAATAAGTTGTAGATGATTTAAGAATATCAAACACAAAACTTTAACAACTTCACTAATTGACACACATCGTTCACACAGATCGTTTATATTATCTAAAATTTCAGGCAAATTACCCAAAATGATGTGCGCGATGCTTCGCTGGATGGCTAACTTTCTGACCAAAATACAGGCCAGCATTTTAGTCATTAGTCGTAATTAACAATTAGTAATTAACTCATGAGGCTACTTTTAATCTTTGAAATATAATATAGACAGTTCTATTACGTTAGGAGAGTATACAAGGCTTTTCCATACATATATGTTCAGGTTAGCAGTTGCAAAATAAATAAAAATATAATAGTTTAGATTCTGGTTGAGTCAAAACATCCCGTGTAGACAATGAGCGGTAGTAGGAGCAAGTCGTCCCATTTGTGAACAAAATAATGATTACAGTTGTAGATGTAATTATCTTAATTAAGATGTGCTACGAGCCAGAGCCGCTCCGAAATATCTTACTAACAATTATTATTATGGTACCGGTTTTGTTGCGGAATTTGTAAGGTTCATAGGTATTTATATTTTTGGAGAAATTTGAGCTTACCACTAGTATTACGCTCATCAAATTATGGAGAGAGAGTTATGCTCGGCGTTTCTCTGAGGAATAGTATTCGAAACGAAGTTATTCGTCAGAAAACAAAACACACCGACATAGCTCAGCGTATCAGCAAGCTGAAGTGGCAATGAAGTTGGTCATATCTGTCGCAGAACTGATAATCGCTGGGGTCGATGGAGTGATGAAATACATAAGGCAGTTAGCAGTTTGAAGCAAAAAAAAAACAAAGATAGCAAAGGGGCTAAGTGGTGTACCTTAACATAGGTCAGGGCTATGTCTAGCAGAGGAGTAAGACAGGCTGATTGTGATGATGATGAGGTATAGAGCCAAAAGAGAAGATGGTAATTTTTACTTATATAGCATATGGCATGCACCTGTGTCGCATTATTTTAAGAGTGCTCCATCGTAGACCGCATCATCACTTAACATCAGGCGGTCAAACGTCAAAGTATATATCACACCCAGTCTGATCAATACTATTTCACAGTAACATAACTTCAAATTGTCACTAACCGTGTATAGCTGACACACACTCACACACACATATCTATCTCCTCACAGCTACAAGGAGCGTGTGACCACAGCTGGACAATACTGGACATGTCCCCCCGGTCACGCGAGGAACATCCATCATCAGAGTGAACGACCTGACACAATCGGTGACGTCAATGATTGTTCCTATATGGAGGACAAAGAGGTGTCAGGAGCTGAGGTCAAGGAAAAGTGGACCTTGAACATAAAGTTGGTCAATTAATATCATTACCTGATACTTCGGTGACAATGATTTACTTGTTGGAGAATAACTACGCCCTGCGGATTCACTTGCGTGAACTATACGACACGAAAAGGATAATTTCTTGAGATAGCGTTTTCTTTTATATAATATCGCCATAACTGTAAATTAATTGATTTATGCACTACACACTAATATACAATACTGCAAAAAATTACGTCGATTATTTGTTCAACAATTAGACAACGTTTTTTTGTTGTTGTTTATTTTGTGATTTTTGTCTCGCGTTGTTGCTTTAGCTTACAAGAAATATCTACTAATAAACAAACTTTAACATTAACTATTAGTCTTAAGTTGCATTTACAGTTTTTTTTAATAAAAAATTCACCCCTTATTCACAAATTTTATTTGTTATGGTTTTTGACAGTTTAACATGAGGCTTTAGATGAGAGCGCCTTGATTCTACTTATATTGTGCGAACTGCTGCTGCTGTGCGCTGCCTGAATGGGTGTTCCTGATACTTACAATCTGGATGTTCTGAAATCACGAGTGAATCGGCTTCTTCTAAGCAAACGTGCTCCATCGTAGACTGCATCATCGCTTAACATCAAGTGAGTAGGCGGTCAAACGCGAGCCTATTACTAAAAAAATATTGAGTCCGAAACGGCTAGACCGATTTTGATAAAATTAGCCCAGCGATTGATCCTGTTAAGTTTAGTAGCAAGCAGATCAATATAATTTTATTTTTGGAGTTTTAATATTTACCCTACAAAAAAACGAGAACAAGATTTGAAGTCCATAAATTGACATACACATTATAGCAAAAAAAAAAATTGTCAAAAGAGGTTGCTGTCGCTGCCAAGGAAGCATAAAACGCGGGAGAAACCGCGGGGTGCAGCTTGTGAAAGATGGTCACCTGTTGCTGATACAATGCTACCAACTAGACAGCATTATATTGATGAAAAAGTTCACAAATATTAAAGAACAGATAAAAAGAAAAAATATAATATACGGGAATCACTCCCGTAATTCCCGTAAAATGTGTGAAAACTACGTCACTTTCCATAATAGGTATAACAGATAAAGATTAATACGATTGTAGTGAATCAGATAGTCATAATCATAACACCATCAACTTTAGTTGGAAAGTTTCCTCGTGCAGCGCTATCTCCTAAGCACTTCTAGTTTCGATACAATCAGCGACTATTAAACCAACATTAATATTAATGAGCCGTTTAAAACTCTTCACACTTTTCCTAAGACAACAATCTCTTGAAACTGACCAGTTTAATTATAATACAATAATATGCTAAGAGAATTCATGAAAATGAAATAAGTGCGTTTATTTTTGGTGATGTCTTCTTCCGCGATAAACACAGTATAGATGATGCAGAAACTCAACTTTATTTTTACTTAGACCATGGATTATATTTCTCTAGCTACATCCCGTGGTTTCACCTGCAATTTTCCAGTTTTTCCGCATTTTTTCTGCGAAAAAAGTCCATCCTCGTGATGCGCACTTATCGCCTTGCCAAATTTTATCAACAACGGTCCAGCCGCTTATTCGTAAATGTAATAAATATACTCACAGGGTTCCTTTTACACTTATATATTTATGTTGATAATTTTTTTCTGTTAAGTGTTCGTTTTTACTTGACACTGCACGAAGGCGGAGTGGCTTCGTGGAACTTAGGGTTGCCACTCATCTCGCAATGCAACTACTTTTGTTCCAGCGAGCACACTACCTACCTACCAGGGTGAACTGTAGGCTTCATACTGAGATTAATTCATGAATCAGATGATCGAACACGAGCTATATGAGTGCGATTCTGCCGAGTTTCTTGTGATTTTTCCCTCGTCAAGGTAAATCTACCTACATAGCTAATTGAAAGAGAAAGAAAAAAGTACACAGTAAATCATGTCAACATTGCCTTCTGTATCTCGTCTGTAGCTCACTCCGCGTCCCAGTTGGTTGTAGCCACACTGCACGCTCCGTGGTCACCACCCGCCACTTACCATCCGAAGCGTTCTCTTTTCGGTGATAACGGTCATCTATCGCTCTACAGTTTTAATTATAGACTCGAGAGATTAAAATAAACTATATGGTCAGTGTGGTCGGTGGTCGCACACTGTGGTTATACCGCGGATATATTTGTATCTCTGTTGATAGGTTTAGTCAGATATGGCTATATTTGCCTGTTCTATCGAAAGATGAAAATGAAATAAATGATAAAGTTAATCAATGAATTAATGATACAATGATTTAGCATTCGTCAATTGTTGTACTTGTCACGACATAGAGCGGAAATACAATCGAGATTCGTCTAAGAAACTAGCTTTCTAAACATCAACATTATACTGCCTCGGTGGCTCAGTTGGTAGTGATCCTACTTTCTGTGCTTGGGGGCGTGGGTTCGATTCCCATCTAGGACAAACATTTGTGTGATGAACATTTGTGTTTGTTCTATGTCTGGGTGTTAATATCTATTTAAGTATGTATTTAAAAATATATATGTATGTATATCAGTCTCTGGCAGCCATATTACAAGCTTTGCTTAGTTTGGGGTCAGATGACCATGTGTGCAATAATGTCCCACAATGTCCCACATATTATTTTTCCAAATATTATATCGATTAATAAGTATAGATGTATAGATTAACTTCTTTAGTCGCGTAGATTGAGCGATTTTTGGTAGGGGAAAAACTTATGGATTCGCGTCACCAACATGCTAATGTGACGTATTTGTTTTCACTTATGTCGGAGTTTAAGGGTAAAAAATGGTTGATCTCGATTTCCGGCAAAACTACAAGTCCTATGGAAAAAAAAATTGGCAAAGTTGTAGGTAATAAAAAGATCTACAACTTTTGTAAATATTTTTTTTTCACATTAACTCGAATTTTTTTGTAAAAAATTCAAATAACCAAGTTTTAGGTTTTTTATTGCCAAGATGCCCAAAAACCTGGCGACGTTACTACGTTATTTCGCCAACCCTTTTATTTGGCCGAGGTATGCCGAGGTCTTTGGTCATCCATCATCACATCTACGAGGCGTCCGGACAGTTCTTTAACCATATCCCGAGCGACCGGATCCCATGGTCCCATGGTTTCAACTTCAAATGGAAGAAATATCTTTCGCCTAGAGATTAATGTTTTCTCCTTTTGAGGAAAAGTCAAAAGTTAAAACTTACTATAACAATAACGCAGTCGTGTTAAAGTAGCGATAGTTATAAAATTACAATTTAACTAATTATAAGATAATTATCATCCTAGTTGAAACACTGTCCGGTACGACGCACACTTCACGAGATTCCTAATGACTTATCTGGTAACTTACATCATGTAGCGGTAAACATAGGAAAAAAAACTATAAAACTTTTACAACTCGAATGAATACACTGAAATAAACTTTTTACTGCAACAGATAACAATCACGTGGCTCGCTAATTCTCTAACAGTAATATTGAATTAACGAAACTGCATTGTAGTCATTAACATACTACAATGTAAGGCTATTTCTAGACCAATCAAACTTCTGTACAGGTTCTAAGTCAGACTTACATTTTTTTCATATGTTTTTCTCATTTCTTTTCAGGGTTCCGTACACAAAGGGTAAAACGGGACCCTATTACTAAGGCTCCGCTGTCCGTCTGTCTGTCTGTCCGTCCGTCCGTCCGTCCGTCTGTCACCAGACTATCTCTCATGAACCGAGATAGTAAGACAGTTGAAATTTTCATAGATGATGTATTTCTGTTGCCGCTACAACAAAAAATACCAAAATACAGAATAAAATAAATATTTAAGACTTTAATATTTTATTCCCATACAACAAACGTGATTTTTTGCTAGTTTTTGGTCGATATTGATAACGGCAACAAGTAGACGCTTGAAATATTCACAGAATATTGAGTTATATTATTCACTTATTAATTATTACACAATATTAATATTTAAGGGGGGCTCCTATACAGCAAAGGTGACTTTTATTGCAATTTTTATAGATAATGGTACGGAACCCTTCGCGCGCGAGTCCGACTCGCACTTGGCCGGTTATTTACATATTCTATGTAAATTTGTGTCCCATGACGTAACTGAATATGAATTTTTAATGTGGACGTAAATTTTCATATTTGTTCTGTTCAGCCCTGAAGACTTACCACACGCGTAGCTGATGAACGGCGCATCTAACTTCTGCAACTAGGGAATACCTTCCCTAGTTGCAGAAGTTAGATGCGCCGTTCATCAGCTCTCTCATTGTTCATATTATGCATCCTGCTCTCACATGTGTACACGCATCCTTTTTATAATTTGAGCAGGTGTCTTGCACCGTGTGAGGGGACCATTATTTTAAATTAGCTCATTTCGAACTGTGAACCAGAGTACGATCTGCCATAACTATGAGAGCTAAACTTACTTATTTTAAATCACGATCTGAATACCGTTTTACTTAATTGTATATTATTATTAAAACAGCAAACAGTTTCAAGTTACAAACAAGACAACAAAATACAATGTTGCTAACAACATCCGTGAAATCTCCTCATCTGCTGCATAATTCAATTAAATGGAATCGAATACACCTTATTCACACCTACATCTATTCCATTACTTCACCAACTAACCATCGCTTCTTTTGTATGACAAACAAAACTTTACAATAAACAAAAGGAGCAATGTATGATATGTTTATGTTAAGCGATGCGGTCGTTTTTTTCTTGTGTCATTTGTATTCATTATGTAAGGCAAGTAGTAATTATCGTATTAAGCATTGGTAGATACCTGGTGTTACTTAGTTGTTTGCTTTTTGTCGTATTTACATATAAATGCAACTGTGATTGTTTTTTGTTGCTCCATGGCACGTGGCTGCTCTACATGTCATAATTCTTAAGCGTTCAATTGATACATGTTATTTTGATCGTAAATAACGCTGGCACTAACTATTCAATGTGGCGATAATAGTTCAGTGGTTGGCGCGTTCTTATTACAAACCGTGAGTTGTGGGTTCAAGTCCCAACAATCAGCTTTAGCTGAGGGTGAAGGAAAAAAAACATAGCATATTGTTGGTAATCTAATGATAATAAATTTTAATTACTTAAAAAATTATAATAATTAATTTTTAATTATCTCCACTATGGCCAGCTTGCTGGATACGCTGCCAACTGATAGTGGGCTTGAGCATTTGAATTGCTTTTAGACCTTCTACGATCTAGGGACAGTCTAACTGTTTATGTAGTGTTAGTGTTAGCTTGTATTTTGTTCAGTTAATAAAGGCACTTGCTCGTTAAAAAAATATGTTTACAAACACATCCTTCACAACCTTACCACGGTAAATATCCCGTAAATAATCATAATATAACTGTAGCTAACAAGCACGATAGTATAAAGTAGGTTTTTTCTATTTATAACTACAATATGGAAGTAGGATTTTTCACTGTTTTAAATTATCACGGGTTTTCACTACAGTTATATGATTATTTACGGGATATTTAACCTTACCACGTTAAATATCCCGTTAATAATCATATGACTGTAGTAGGATTTTTCTCTTTATACTTAGATATTTTTAAGGTAGTATGTTATTTTTCACTCTACTTCTACCACTACTTCTATTTTTAACCATGTTCACTTCAATCCGATGCGAACTGTACGTAACTGATTGCTCTTGTCGTATTCTAATGACATTTACATAATTCAAGATTGCAATACAAAGGTTACCTACTCTAAGTATTTCCTTACTTATTAGAAGCCTAAGTTGCAAACATTTTATATATTGCGTGAACATAGTTGCGTACCTAGTATCAATAAATATAACCGATTAAAACCTTGTAGAGACTGGTACGATACTTCATAGTGAAGTCTCAATGATAACTACTCTACAACTACTCTACAATTCTACATTCCAATACTAAGCAATTTCATGTTCAGATATTTAATCTAAAATGATCTGGTGATCGAAATACCAACATAAGTGTTTGTATCGCGTCTCTTATACCTACCTAGTACCAAATATATACAAATACGTATAAATATGTCAAAACAAACAGATAACATTTGAGTTGAAGCTAAGCACAGATAACTACCAATTCATCAAACACATTGTTTCAATAATAATTGTACTTTATTTCTACCCATTTTGTATGTTGGGAGAAATGTCTACGAATGTCTACGAGTGTGCTACGAAAATGGAAGATCGCGGTCCATCCCTGGATTAGACATCAACGGGATCCTTTTAATTTTTCACCTTTTGAATGTTTTTTTTTTTATTCAGTTGGTTTATTGATGAAAATATTATTTTGAAACAATCATTTCAGTAAAAAGCCCGCAATTATGTGATTTGTGTTGCCAACATGAAGCAGTTTTTTGTTTGGTCCGTTTTTTTTAGGTGAAGTTTTATTTAAACAAAAAGAAACAACGAATGGGCCGATATGACTTTTAGAAGAACAACCGGCTCGTGCTCAGTAAATGGAAGGTACAAAACCTAGGTTAGCTAGTATAGTACTGCTACATTTCTGTTGATTACACGATTTCTTGACGTTACGGTACTTTGTCGTTTTGCTGCTATTAATATATTGTTATTTATCGTTATTGGCAATGTTAGATAAATAATGAACGGATAATGTGACTAGAATAATTATTTGCTAAAAGTTGCCATAAATGATTTATACGTTTCATAATATCAGAAGTTGTGGGTTTCTCGTTTATTGTAATAAGTTATATATTTAATTCACTGAATCTACTATAAAACAGATTATAACGCCGTAATTACCACCTTACACCAAGTTCATATGACATACCTATTTTTGGAGCTCAACAGAATGAATTAATATTTACTTTATGAACATGATCCATCCTTGACTACACTGCCGTTTACTATCAGGCGAGTTGATGCTCAGAGTAAACTGACGGCACACGAATTACAATCTTATTTATAAATAGTAATTAGTCATAGAGATTTAAAACTATACAAAAAAAATGCGCTTAAAAATGTCTCGATCGTGTGTTGAGTGCTGCTGCCACCAATTTGACGGAGCAGCCAAGTACCAGCTGGAAGCTTTAGATTAGTAGACTGGCGTGCTATGAGGCAAGTGTGCGCAAGAGCTTCATGCTCCTATTCCACCCTCCCCCTTTTACTACAGGACAAGTAGAAGGGCTGAACACTACCACTCGTTCCTCATAGAAATTCCAAAGATTCGTTCTCAATGAGTTGGGTCGCCTTTTATGATACTTACTGCCCAAGAATGGAACTCCCTGCCATCCTCCTTGTTTTCTGAGAACTACAATCTAGGCATCTTCGAAGCTAGAGTGAATAGATTTCTTCTAGATCAACGTGTTTGGTCCTCGGCCACAATGTCGCTTACCATCAGATGGTGGCCAAAATTAGATCTATTATCTTAATTAAAAAAAAACCTAGCTGAATGTAGTCTTAAACCATAAAGGTAATTTATGCGTAACAATTATTATTAGTTACAACCTTATTTAGGTTGTAATTTCGTTACAGCAACAAATGATTTAAATTAGTTTATCAGTATTTCTAAAATGTATTTAAGAAAATCTGGTCTTTTTTCTCTTCTTTTTTTCTTTACGGAATATCCATGTATGTTAATAATAGATTGAGTAATATTCTGAGCGATGGTGGCCGAGCGGTAGCATGCACGCTTTACAATTTGACAGCATGAAGGTAAACATGATGAGGAAACCGGTATATCTAAGCTACCTCAAAAACTTCAAAGACATGCACCACCTGGCCAGCATGGTGTCTCTCTGAGAGAAGATCTGTGTCCCAGCAGTGGGAGCATGATATACTGGGTTTGTAAATAGTTTATTATGAAGACACGAAATATTGACCTGGTCACGGATGAAAGCATCTCTCACTGGAAGTCTTACTGTGAAAGCTCTCAAAAACAAGATCTATCACATAGATCGTACTGGTTTGGCCACTTGTCCACGTTTTAAAACAATTGCACAATGTCTAGAGCTGATAAGCCGAGGCTATTTATCATCAGATCTCGCGTCACCTGGTGACCAACATCACTGCGCATGCGCATGCGGCTGACAGACATCAGGCACTGTGACGTAACATGACCATTTGTTTAAGCTGCTTTGTCTGATGTGGTGGCATTAAACAGTGCTTTATCTATAGGAGAACAATTTCTTTGTTTTAATATTTGATTGCTCAATCTAAAGAGTAGTTAGTTGCACATAAAAACGGCATTATCATCTCGAAAATTTACAATTATTTATTAAAGTTGCTTCATTTGAAAAGTTACTGGTGATATTTGTTTGTTTACGAATCGTCCATTATACTTGCTACAGAATTATAGACGAAGAGCTTCTGAAAATAACAAAAAAAAAAACACGTCAAAGATATTCTAAAATCCCCTGCACAATCATGACATTAAGTGTCTACCTTTTGGTTGAGTATGAAAACGTTATATGTTGCATTAGTATGGTGTAAACCCTCGTAGCGTTGGCATATTTCAAGCTATATTAGCTGCATCCACTTACCACGTGTGAGACGGTGTGGACCTTGCATGCCATGCTCTAGAATAAATAAGACCAGTAGCGTAGGGACTCTAGTCCCTTTTATTTGTTAAAGTAGTGTTGTAAAAAAGGCTGGCATATTCGCACAGCGATTGAAGCCCCAAACAAAAATGTAACTTAAAAACTTATTATCTCAAATTCATCATCCAAATTATCGCTCTTGATTGAATTCTACCAACTATTCATAGTTCCACACGACCTTGCGACCGATCGCTGCAGCGGCGACAGATCGCACGATAACGCGCGACCCAGTTCCAATGACAACCGGCGCCGCAGGTGCGACCAGCTCGACAGGCATAGTACACTGGTGGTGATCTAATTATGTCTGGTGGTATTTGATTCTATGGGTCATGTTTGCTAAAGAAAAAAATATTTATTTATTAAATGATAAAACTATAATAACACAAACATAGTTCGTGATTATTTCGTGACCGGTGGTGTGAATCTGGTCCGGTGGTGTGAATCTGGTCCAGTGGTGTGAATCTGGTCCGGTGGTGTGAATCTGGTCTGGTGGTGTGAATCTGGTCCGGTGGTGTGAATCTGGTTCGGTGGTGTGAATCTGGATGGCAGCTGTGCTTTTACTATATTTTTTTTGCAAAAGTTGGATCTTAGTTGGTTCTATTTCTTGGTTTTTCAGTTAATTAAACATGGATGTGTGTGTCAAACAACAATTATAATAAAAAAATTCATTTAGTGTAACCTTATGCTTGATTCAAACTAGATGGCTGACTAAGTCTAATTGATGCAGTATCAGGTCTGACTGCCGACATAAAGAGCATTACTTGGGTTAGTTTTTCACTTTATAATATCAAAACTATCTTATTTAGAACTTTGATAAAATATTAGTAGTTTGTCATTTCTATATATTATGTTTTTTTTTTTATTAAATAATGTGATCTTTATTGCACCCCTAAGCTACAATAGAGTCGTCCGTCATCATCCCCGGAGTGACCTCGGTTTATATCGGCTCATTCATCTTGCTCTACGGAAATTTGACAGCGCAGCCGCATTGATATCACACCATATTGTTATATCGGATTTTAATTATGTTTAAGGGGTGTTTTTTTTTACTAGACTGTAAGGTAAGAAAAGCACATAGCCATAGCTTATGTATGTGATTCAAGGATTGAAGAAAACACGTCTAGTTTGGATTGAGCATTGGCTCTCAAGTAAGATAACTGCAACGGTGAAATCAACTCTTTCCGGATTATCGTACTGTCCCACCGAGAATCCACGTTGTATCACATATATTAACAGAATGTAATTTTATAAACGCCACCAATATGTAACTGTCAATGTCAAAGAAAGACTTCTAAATGTCAGTTGATTTTGACACATTCTCTTCTAAAGACTGTTCCTATGTAACGACGCATTTTTCCAATACACCCAATAATCGTTTGATTCCAAAAAAAACTACGCTTCTAACCTTGACACCTCGACTATCCTAGGATCTTGTAAATGATGTGGTTACAATGTTGGACCTGGCGTGAATCAGCAACAGTTGACTTTTCCACGGCTACTCGTTCGCTGTGACGCTGCCTTGGTTCTGTCAGCGTTGGCCCTAGCTCACTCGCATCCAGCTTCGCTACAAATTCAAAAATATATTGAAAACACGCGCTGCGGTGGCAAGTACCTAACACAAGCGTGTAGTGTCCGTGTGTTATAAAGGGTGTGAGACTCATCAGCGCTGATCGATCATGTTATGACAGGGCTTCGGCCGCTCAGCGCTTTGTTGCAGGTTTAGGGCGAACGCCAGATGCACACGAAGGTACGATGCCTTGGATATTCTTCCAAAAGTATTTAGTGTTTTCCAGATTATAATTATGATCCTCTGCAGTGTTCATGATAAAAAATGAAAGCGCTGGTTGCTGGTTGCGCTGGTTGCGCTGGTTGGTTAAACAACTAACCTCTAACAAAATAGATATAACAAATGCAACCTCACAAAACACGATCAACTCCGTTATTAGATAAATTTCAAAAACTGTGGCATTTCAGATACGTAATAATTATATTTTAAAGGTGTTTTTTTAATGCTGCTTTGTTTTTTATGCTTCTTACGAACTCTACAGAATGCAGAAGAGGTAGGTGTAGAGACGTTTTGCTGATAAAGCGTATTATAAAGTTGTACTTGTGGTGTATGCGTGACCTAACTGAACTTGTCAAATGGTAATTTTGCTTAAACTTTTACGACAACATTTTTCATCGTAAAGAAAAACTGCCTCATCCAAACTTTTTATCGCCATCGAGTATTGTCAGCAGGGTAAAGCTCCAAAGCGGGTTACCATTGTCGCGTCCACCACAGTATAGTGAACAGTTCCTGCAGGATGGATGACGGCCCGGATTACTGACTGATAACGCGTTATTTAATTTCGACGGCTTCAAGGAAGACGCCTTGAAAGGGTAGATGATCGTGATGTATTGATATCTTTAAGTGTTGTATTTTCTGATTAAACATTCTTCAACTTTAATAAAATAAAAAATAAATAAATAATAAGCTATAATTATATTGAAGGGTAAGTTTATATTTATTTTTTATTTAATGATATTATGCTTGTGTTTGATCGCCATCTCGCCTGAAGTTAAGTGATGAGCTAATTTTCTTAGAAAAAACGATTCACTTATCATTGGAAGACACCCAGATTGTAACTATCGGGGAACGCCCCATGCCATGTTTGTGGCCATAGCTAGTACAATGTCCCAAAATGATTGTATCATGTTTAGAATACAATAAAACAGTATTCTTACGAGTAATACTGCTAATATAAAACATTACCAACAGATATTTTTATTAAATGTTAATTCTAGACTTACATACATAAAACCTTATGGAGTAAACCTTCAAACATTAGCATAATAAGTACAAATTTAAGCTACAAAAATAAATTCTTCATATGCGAAATGCCACAAAAACTAATCAAAACTTCGACATAAACGAATGTCAACAAATATAATTGTTTCATTTGGAAACAGCTGTAATACTCGGCTGTGCACTCCACAGCGACACATGTGCTTTTAAAATAACTTTGTTAAAAGAATATCATCACGCGATTTAGTCGTTTCCATTAAATACTGACATTCCACCTTTACGGCTACATTTCGTATTGAATTTATGAATTTACGAAGCTCTTTATGGACGTACTTTAGTTTGAGAACGTGTATTCATTGTGTATTTAATACTTGTGCTGTTTATCCCTATCCCTACCATATTATAAATGTGTAGATCAAATACCTTCACACATGACTTCTAACTAAGTAGAAGCAATACCGGATATCGGTTTAACTTGCAAAAAAAATCCCGTTTGCGTGATTCAGGTAAAGTGTCGTATTTACCTATAATAGACGCACTTTTCATATTTGTGAAACTACGATCCATTTACACTCATTATTTTAGGAATTATTGAATACCTTATTACGTTTTTAATAATATTATTCGTAAAGTTTAAGCAAATTTACAATTTTTTCGCAAAACATCGTTTTAGTACGCAATCTATTTTCAAACTATGGAACTACTAATCTGACGGCTGTCAGTTTGTTTGTTTGTCCGCGCACATCTTTTAAACTACTAGAAGGATTTCAAAGCAGTTTCCATGAATATGCTTACAAAATACCTGATTGAAACATAGGCTATATTAATTTATGATAATAAATAGTAAAAAAATTTTTTTTATAATTATTTATAACGCCATCTAGCTTATTTTATAGTAATGTTGTCGTAATGACAGACTTCTACTCGCAGACATGGTAGGTAGGAAGACTGAAGCGGCTGTTGCCATATAATCTATATGTAAATAAAAATATAGATATTCACCAAAGAACCAGAGTCACCGACATAGCTATTAAAATCTGCAAGTTGAAGTGGCAATGGGCAGGCCACATCGCTCGAAGAACTGTTAACCGATGGGGAAGTAGGTAAGGTTCTCGAGTGGAGACCGCGAACCGGAAGACGCAGCGTAGGTAGGCCTCCCACTAGATGGACCGACGACATTGTGAGAGTCGCGGGCATCCAGTGGATGCAGATGGCAGGATGTCGTTCAGTGTGGAGGTTAAAGGGGGAGGCCTATGTTCAGCAGTGGACGTCTTCTGGCTGATGATGATGATGAAATAAAAACGAATCGCCGAAATGTATGTACCCGCATAACTTCCGATAGACTGCACCAAATAGTTTTTTTTGTGTTTGTTATTTTCAGGACAGCCAACTGCTTTTGAAGAGGTTTTACAGTTTATTATGGCGTAATTTAAAGTACGTTTATGTTTGTATTGACTTCTGACGTGCTAATATACCAAGTCGACGGAGATTAAAATGAATACATTTTTTTGCCAGGATCAAACTTAAGACCAACAACAGACACGCAAAGTAGGTGAACTCGCGGCATCTAATCTGTTACTGATCTATGATTAGCAGCTATTTTGGATGTTATGGTGGTGAACGAAAGCGGTTTAGTTGTTGGAAGGGTCGAGGCGCAGAAGGCGGGCAAAAATTATTTAGACATCATTGATTGGCAGTCTTTACGCGGAGTAATGTTAAATAACAGCGATTAATTATAGATACCGCTCCATGCTTCCTACTTACTATTTACTAATAATTCAATAATAACGTTTGTCATGCATGACATTTCGCTTGACTTATACCAATTTTTTTTCCTTATTGGCTCCATGGCTCCACACTTCCAACGTATTTAACCAGTGAAAGTAATATATTATTTGCTTGAAATATATTTGAAACTATGGACATGTCGGGATACCTGTATCGAGTCAGATTAAAACTAGACTAAAATCATACTATGACGATAGTATGACAATCCGCATTAAAATGGAGAGCAATAAATCTACAATCATGTCATATGTGTAGGTATTATCTATAAAATATTCAGTATAAATAATCCGATGGATTTGTGCCTATTTAAAGTTCCGTTCGTGTTCGTTAGTGTAACATTTATATTTGGATATGTCAGTCTAATCGTCCACCCACTAATTACTTTGCGCTACGCGTACGAAGTCGCGGGCATTAGCTAGTATGTAACTAAAGTCACATGTGCACTTAGAAGGAATAATAAAAGTAAAACTACAATTATAATGATGAAGTGTCAGTCTTACTCATAACAATTCAGTTCCAGACATGATTTAGAACTTATTGTTCTTATTTAATATGAATAAGGATGAATAATTAGGCTTTCTTATTAATAAAACAATAAAATCCTTATTATTTTTTTATGATACTGAGTGACGAGACGAGGAAGCCGCTCGCCTGATGGCTTTTCACGCTTGCCCATAACAGCTCAACGCCACTCAGAATTTTGAACTTCAACAGTTCACAACCCTGGATGGCAATGCACTGCGCTCGTCACCCCGAGATATAACATGTCAAATCTCTGTATGCCCTGTAATCTCGCTGGAAACATTGCCCTTCAATCCGGAACACAGCAGTGTTTGTACACTACTGCTTGGCGGTTGAATAACTGGCAAAGGTGTGGTAGGTACTCCCCCAGGTGGACCCCTGCAAAAGAGTCGAACCACTACAAAAATAAACAAAAATATATATTAAACTAAAAAATAAATTTTAAAAAATTATAATAGGCTTGTTTGACCGCCAACTCGCTCGATTTTTAGCAATGATGCGGTCTACGATGGAGCACGCTTGCCTCATCATCATCATTTCAGCTATAGGAAGTCTATTGCTGGACATAGGCCTTCCCCATCAATCTCCAAAAGGAAGTTGGAAGCGGCCTGCTTCCAGCGTTTCCCTGCTTTCCCTCTTATGGGTCGTCTGTCCATTCACCACATAGAAGAAACCAATTCACTCGTGATTGGAAGACACCCAGAATGTAACAATCGGGGAAGAACTATTCAGGCAGCACATTCCTCAGACTAGCAGTTTGCAAAATAAAAGTGGAACGAAAGTGCTTCGTAGAGTATTCGGAATATCGACCAAGCTGTGTAAATTTTTCGTGCCCGCTGCGGCAGTCCGATAACTTGAACAATTCAAAACTGAGTGCGGCTTCACTGCGTGCACCCTGAGATATTTCATGTTAAATATTTATTTATGTTACTGGGATATTGTTATTAAATTTGACACAGTAATGTTAGAACATTTAGTGGTTAGTAATTGAATAACTGGTAAACGTAGGAACAGGATAGGTTAGGTGGGAATATCTTGTGTGGCTAAGAAAACTCTCCAATAGAGCCCTATAATCACTACCTAAAGTACTCTTGGTAACTCAGCACGGTCGACGAAGTGCGGTGTATGGTGAGTGTTGGCTAAGATCCTACTGAGTTTATTGCTATTTAGAATAGTACGTACGCCATCTCGGACATGTCTTGATCAATTGAGTTACTAAATCTGCTTGATGACCTGATAATTATCGCTTCGGTTACCAGAACTTTGCATTGCCAATAAAAATATCTGCAAAGTTCTCAGACATTTCATAAACATTTAGAAATACCTCCGAATTCAAAAATTTCTAAGTGTCCGTGCAAAAAATGTTTCCAAATGTCCTTGGCCGGCGACGTCCCAGAACCAGTCATAATTGCGACCAATCAAGCTAATTCCAGCTGTAACTGCTCCAAGATTGGTTAGTTAAACAAATCGGTGACCGTCGCGGTCAGGGGTCACCGCGGGAACGGTAATTGTACTATTAAATATATAATTGGTTCGAGAAAGTTTTAGAGGTTTTATAGGCAGGTGCTTTGGATGTTTTAGTTTATCTCATCATTTCTTCTGATGTCAGTTATAATGGAATGTGATAAAGAAGCAGGGTAGAGGTGATGTTAAATGAATCAGTCCTTCGCGAAAGAGTTATAATGATGGCAGGTTTTATTATTATTAAACAATAAGCTTGCGTTTGACCATCACCTCGCTGTGATGATGTGGTCTATGATGGAGCACGCTTGTCTAGAACCAACACTCGTAGATTGTAGTTATTAGGGATAAAATAGAACCAACAAAGTTGGGACAGTTTGCAGCGAGACGTTATAATAAGTCTTGATCTCAAATTTATAATATTTAGAAGTTATTTTTTAACTCACGATTAGTTCACTAGTAATGATTTCTAGACAATGGTGTCGATTCTGTCACACCACTCACTTAACTAATCTGACAGGACTATAATTATCTGCGTCCCTATTAATTTCAATATGTAAGAGAAGGATGGCAACAATTGTAATGCTGTGAAATTTAGTTTAGTTTAGATAATGGTGCAAAAGAATCGACACCATTTTGGATACCTAAAAAACTTTTAAAAACGATAAAAATGTATATATAACACGAGATATATCTTTGACTGCATTATTAACGGTGACTATGAAGCCTGTCTGTCTGTCATAAAAGATAATTTTGCAAAATGATTGTGGAGAGGTAAGAAAATACATCCACTTAAGTTTCAGGTTATTATAAACAATAATTAAATCAATCATAAGAGAATGACTTCCAACACAACAAAAAATACAATAAAATAAAAGTTTAACCTACATGTCTCCTTCCTGCAGAATAAAAATAATAAAAAACAATACTAACTTCTATTTTGAACGTTTATCGTTCCTATCTTCACTGCGCGGTCGTCCTTGCTCGGTGACGACGTACATAGCTTACCTGCTTCCTTATTGTCTACAGTATAAGGTTGAAAGTGAAGCTAGAATGTGTGTTTAGAGGTCCAAGGTATTTCCTCAAAGACCCACAACACAAAGGAAAACTGTTAGTATGTGGCTGATAGCGTCGCTTCCGTGTTCACTCGTTGGTTTTTTCTAATGAATGCTTTTAATTACGCTACTTTTTTACCAGAATATGATTCTAATAGTAATTATTACTGAAGAGATTCATTTTTGGCTACAAAATGTAAAATTATTAGGTTTAAATTTAATGGCCCGTGCGAATGTTGAAGTAACTGTTGAACGCGGGTTCGGAAGAAAATGTTCAACTGTTTCACGTAATTTTATTACAACTTATTATGCATGTCACCAGATTCGACAAAATTAATTTATATTTAATTAAGTTCTAAAATTCAGTAATTGATGACTGGCTGCTCCCCGCGGTTCCACTTGCGTATTCTTTCAAGAACGGTACATTTTCCAGAATAAAAGTAACCTGTCACTCTCCGGCCCTGCAACTATCTCTGTCTAAATAGTCACGTTGATCCATTGCTCTGCTGCTGCATGAAAGTGGAACAAACCAACAAACATTTTCATTTATAATCTAAAAGTATTTCAAATATTAATATCCAAATATACTAAAGTAGCTAAATAAATATCTAACTAAATTAAACTAAATTGCTATCCTGATTTATCCAAAACTATAAACTGTAGATAAAAAACATGAATTAAGGTCACTGTCTTCGGGTAGGGTGGCTAAACATTACCACGTTGAATGGCCAAACTTAATCTTTGGCCAAGGTAAGCGCTATTTGATCGCCCGTCACATCTACATCTAAAAGTATTATTTGAAAACTGCACAACATATGTTTTACGGGCAAAATTATATGAAGAAATTAATAAGACAACTATTACCTGCTAGTCGGGGAGAGAGAGAGCTGAGTACAGTTGAGTGTTGAGTAGTCTAAAATAGACTAACTGGGTCTACCAGGGTACCGTCAAAAACAAAAGAACGCACTATCCGAGTCAGTCTGCGGGTACTGACCACGAGAATTATCTACCTCACAGACTAGGTATAGCTACTACGTAGCTATCTACCTACAAGAGGTGACAGTGTGACGTGTAAAGTTGTCTAATGTACAGTTCTAACCAAAATGAAATGGCTACCGAGTATAATATGCCTAATGTAGGTATCCGTCACCATCTCGAGAACAATGCGCTGATATGCGATAATCCAATCACAGTTGAGGTCGTTACACTGTCACACACGCAGTACATAAGGTAATGCGGATTTAACACTTGAGGAAAAATACTTGTGTCTCACGACATGATCTCGAATAAATAATTCGATAGGTTTGTAATGTGAGAATTGTCGTATTGATTTTATTCGATACTGTAATTATTGCACTATGTGAAAAATATATAACAGTCACAGATAATTCCATAATAAACAACAGATAACAAAGTATGATAAAGTTCATACTTTGTTTGTAAGGTTTCAAATAATAATTACGACTTTTTACACATAAATAGCACGAGTGACTTCGATCGACATAGTTTCTAGTGTATCTGTTAGACATAGCACAATATCTTCGTATCAGCGAGACCATTCTGTGACAATAGACATTATTTTGGTCATCTGTCACAATTTTAGAGTTGGATATGGACTTTCATTTATATCACAGAAAAGAAAAGTAAATAGAAGGAAAGAAAACTCTGTCGCCAGGTATTGTGACAGGTATGTAATTGAACATTCTTATTTATGTCAACACGTCGAATTCCGCGTCACAGTAGCTAACACAGTTGCAATGGGTTTATACACCCAGTAAGCGGCTACAACTAATTTCTTACAAAATTGCCTTGACAGCCTAGCCGTGCTAATTTAAACATATTTTTTTTCTGTGATTTATATGGTCTCAGTTTTTTTTTGTCTGTGTAAATATAAATAAATAGTCCCATATTTTTTTTTATATAAAAAGAGCAGAAAATGAGTCCACCTTATGGTAAGTGGTAATCGCTGCATATGGACACCTGCAACACTAACGATGTTGGGAATATTTTGCTAGACCGTTTTTTTTTAAATGTTTTAATAGGCTTACGTTTGACCGCCAGCTCGCCTGATGTAAAGCGACGATGCGATCTACGATGGAGGTGTTTGAAGACACCGTTAAATACAAATGTGAGGTACTGCGTCGCACGGGGGTCATCAATACGAGTGGGTCCACGTGGGAATAGTTCACAATAGTAAAGATGGTAGAGATAGCGTGTCACGTGGCGTGTGTCGGGTGTCGTGTCGACGTGGACGGAGGACAATTTGGTCGGATCAAAGTTAACACAAACTCTCAGTAGTTAAGGAAAATACTTGTTGATAGAAAAGATCTAATCTTATAAGGAAATACTAACAGATAGTGCTTTAAGAATATTTTTATATAATAGTAGAATTTAAACAAATGTCTGATTCCATTATATTACTGTAATGTATGTAAAAAAGTTTTCGTAAAAGTGTATTTTATAAAGTTTGCAACAGCGAAGTTTGCAGGATTTACTATTAAGTATGGCAATAATATTTCGAACTTGTTGATTTTTTTCCATCGACGGAGCTACACATATAGACTGTACTAAAAAGAGGTCAATGTACTCATCATTATGAACAACTTTTACTACGGGACCCCAGACCTTGCCAAAATGTATGGAACAGAAGACATATTTTTTTCGCGTTTTCAGGGTTGGTCCCATAGTAGAAGATGTTTATAATGATGGGTATAATGACCTCCTTTGCTGCTCCTCCTGGCTTAGTAGATAGTCTATATGTGTGTTATTATAAGTACATTGACCACTACATTCAACGTAAACTGGAAAATAAAATACAAAATACTTTATTACAACTATGTCATAACTTGAAACAAAATTGTACTAAGCAGTACAAGTAAGCTATATTTACCTTAATATCCAAATCTTCAAACCAGTGATAAAAACATGTAAATAAAACTTCCAACAAACGACGCCTGGTAATCGTCAGAGCTCCCACTACCGGAGCCCTAACTCCACCTCTGCCAGGAGATGATGCAGAGTGTCGCCTCAGATCCGACCACCTGACGTACTGGAGTCTTTAATTACCTCAATTATATAAGTGAATTTATGGCGTGGCGTTAAGGCCCATTGTTCCCCCTTCCCACGGTTTTGGACACGTATCTCTTAAGATTTTTATCTAGATTTTGGTCTGAGGTCATGACCTTGCGTCGGGGCGTGACCTTTGTTTTCTCACCGTTTTATATCTGACTTCCGAATCGGAGGTGTTAGAGATACTTCCCTAACGCGATCGTTTTATTGTTTTGTTGTTTTATTATATCTTTACAATCAACAAAGCAATGCTATGTGTTTAACTTTGATTGTTGCTTGTTCAAAGGCATAATTTTATATCAGTTTAAGGCCACTTTTATGCTATAAAATTGCAAGGTAGTATATAACAAGAGGACCGGCTAGGCAAGACAGTGGCACTTACTATGACGAGCTTCAACCAAAACCTAAAAATTACACTAAGACTAAGACCTACGAACCTGAACATAGGCCTCCCCTTAGAACTGCACACTTAACGACAGCCTGCCTGAATGTCTGTATGTAAGTTCAGAACTGCAACTGATCAATCACAAACTATTCTAATAATAGATAGAGCTCAAATCGCGTCACCTCTCATATCTCATCCGCGGCGGTTTCATCTCCTCATACGCCGTGTATTTACAGAACATTGTCAAGCGAGATGCTCGCCCGATACCAGCGGGCATTGTCGACGATTCTACTTCGGAATTATCGCATCGGCCCTAATCGGATCTTAGCACACCCGCCAACTTACACACGCACCCAACTAGTATCATTTCAAACTTTAGTTCTGTAGATACAAGGTCAGATATGACTGGGTGGTTAAGGTTGCAATGTCATGTGTGACAGAAGGATTTGTCTGCGGCGTTTAGAAATAAACGAATCGTTGATTGTGTCATATAAGTCGTCGGCTCAGATTTCTGTTTATCATGTTTGGAATTACCGACAATTGGCTGTATCATTTGCGATGGTGGTAACATTTATGAAAAGGAAACGAGAGTTCATTTTGTTGAGTTTTCTTAGTATAACCAGCACATTCTGAAGGAGCATGAAAGTCTTACAACATAACTCAACTCACAATTATAACTTTGTAACAAAAGGAACTGCTTTATTACGTAATAGAATGAGAATGAGTGATTTAGAGAGTTAATAGTCATTTGATTAAATGAAATTTCTAAACTAACTTGTGCTTATTACACTATATAATTAATATGTGCTAAAAGTGATTTCAATTAACTATGTACTTGTTTCAAAATTTAAAATGAATTAACTACTATTATATTATTTAACTTGACATTATCGAGTAGTGAAACTCGAATCCAAATTTAAAATTAATATCACATAACTGACTGCAAAGAAACGTTATAATGTTAGGTCGCATCACGTCGCACCGGCGCGCGCGTCGTTCCTAATACGGAGCATAGCTGCTATAGGATAATATCCCTACAGTCATTGTGAGGCACGTACGAGCATCCTTCCTTTTGTCGTTAGGTCGTATCCTGGGATACAGGGCCGCTACACCACGCCAGCAGCGTGTGGGAGCGACGATGGATCGCTACTCTTGATAACACCCTTTCATCTGACTTGTTTAAAACGTGCTACCATAAAAATTATGTTGCTTGATTTCTGGAAATCTCTCTGCGATAATAATTATAAATCCTTCAACAACTTTCACAATATTGAAACAAGAATATAATATCTCTAAGCATTTGTTTATATTGTTTTTTTTTAAGAAATCGGGTTGGTTTGACATTGTTTTAGTAGTTTCCCTACATTTGAAACAGTAAGTGCGGAAAGCAGTTAGTACATGCCGCCGTCACAGTATATTTACAATCCGGGCGCCTTCAAGTTGCGAGTGTATCTCTTTCTTCTAGAAAACCGTGTTCCGTAGACCGCATTATCCCTCAACATCAAGCATCGTCAAACGCAACTATATTATATCAATAAAAAAATATGAGGCCTTTGAAATGGAGTAACTTACACAACTGTACTTAAATATTTGAATTCAAACTCAAGCAAACCGCGGTATACTTACTGTATATATCCCGTGAGCATTACATCAAGTTAAATTTGTAAGTTTGTACGTTTCTAATGCAGCTACTATATTTACTAGTGTATAAAGTTGTATCACGCGGTCCTGTCACTACTCACCCAGTGAGTTGTAAGTCGACGCTATATACAAGTACTTGCACATCTATCGAACTAAGTATATCATACACTCAAAACAAATATATATATTCAAACACATCGACGTAAAAATCCACCAAAGTATAAACATCAACACGTTCATAGATCGCTCTAAAGAATGTGCCACACTTAGCCTGAATAGTAGTTGTTCCACCCGTCGTCGGTCGCTGCCTGCCAGCCACTATAAACACATAACTCTAAGCAAGGTTGTTCCTACATTTTATTATACCTAGCATACTTCCAACGACGCGATAAAAACAAATGAATCATAAAACTTGTGTAAATGGAGCGTTAACTGTTGATTGATTTGAAGGAGTTACTTATATAAGGTCGGGGAAAAAGTTTCTTCGTATTTTTTAAACAAATTCAAGACATATTTTTTTCAAGTTTAATTACATTTAATTATAATATATATGTGCCATTTTGTTCGATAACTTGTTGCCATCTTGTAGGTAGTGACATGATCCCGTTGCTGTAGAATTTTTGGGACTTCTGATCAAAAAAATGCAACAAGTAGTTTTGACAGTCCTCTCTTGATGTTAATCTAACACTACCCAAAGAATTCTGAAGAGATCGAAACAGGTGGAAATCTGAGGGTGCAAGGTCAGGGCTATATGGTGGATGCATTAACACTTCCCAACCAAGCTCTCTAAATTTTTGCTGAGTGGCCAAAGATGTGTGCGGTCTGGCGTTATCATGATGAAAGACCACACTCTTTCTGTTGATCAATTCCGGCCGTTTTTTCTCAATTTCTTGTTTGAGTCTCATCTGCTGTTGGCAGTAGAGATCCGAATCGATGGTTTTGCCCGGCGGTAAAAGCTCATAATGAACGATGCCCTGCCAATCCCACCATACACACAGCATCACCTTATTACGTGTTAATCCGGGTTTCGCTACAGTCTGTGGTGCTTCACTGCCCTTTGACCATGATCGTTTGCACACTTGTCGTAGGTGATCCATTTTTCATCACCAGTGATCAATCTTTTCAAAAACGGTTCGGTTTCTTTACGTTTCAATAGAGAGTCGCAAATGAGTACACGATTCATTTGGTTTCTTTCAGTGAGCTTGTGTGGCACCCAAATATCGAGTTTTTTTGTATACCCAGTTTTTTTCAAATGGGTCAAAACTGTTTTGTGGTCAATCCCCAGTTCTTCAGCTACGTCGTAACTATTAATATGCCGATCTTGGTCCACTTTTTCAGAAATGGCATCTACTTTATCCGTAACAGGGCGACCAGAGCGAGCTGCATCTTTGACATCAAAATTCCCGGACTGAAAACGCTTGAACCAACATTGTGCTACTCTTGATGACACTGCATTAGGTCCATAAACGTCACAAATTTTTTTCACGGCTTGTGTCGCAGTTTTCCCTTTTTTGTAATAAAATTTCACAATATATCGAATTTCTTCGTTAGATTCACTCATTTTATCAAACAAAAAAACAATTGAAAAATGGCGGGAAATTGCTTTTTAGTTTTTGTATTCCTTTTTTAAAATGTCATATTTTTAATGGTATCAAAACCAGCCAGATACAAACAGTACAACGGATGAGATTTTTACTACAACCTTATACATACAAAATACGAAAAGACTTTTTCCCCGACCTATTATATAAGGGAATGACAGTTTTGTCGTTAACATGAAGTAAACATATCGCCACAATGTTTTATTTTCCTAAACTTGTGTTATCTCGAGTTTTAATCTATATCTATCTATACATATAATAAAAACGTAGAAATAAAAAAAACTGTAATAGCGAGATAACAAAAAAAAACACACAGAGCGTCATAAAATAAAACGTTAACACAGTTTTTAGAATTTTTGTCTGTTTGTTTGTCCACGCACATCTTCTAAACCACTGGACGGATGCGGTTTTCACGATTATGCTAAGCTATGACCAGATTGAAGTATATGCTATGTTATTTTGCGCAAGGACCGGATTAAGGGAGGAAAAAGGAGTTGAAAGTTTATATGAAAATCTACGCGTACGAAGTCGCGGGCAACAGCACTAGTGTGTAATAATGATGTATTATTGTTTAATACGTATTTGTGAACGTGCTCGAGTGTAGGCCAGTAGATATAAGTATAATGAGGTGAAATATGTATTTTCGTGACGTTTCCAATACTCCACAGAAAGCTCTAGTATTAGACCATGACTTGGACTTTACCGTGACTTACTCTGACTGAGACTTTGACTTGTTTGACAATATTTATTTAATAAAACTTGGAAAAAATCTCAATACTTGACACTGGCAATGCACAAGACGTGCGATGCCAATAATACAAAAATAGAAGGCCAGAGTCAATACCTTTCTTCTAGATCAACGTGTTCTATCCTCGACCACACCGTCGCTTACCATCAGGCGAGTAAAAAAATATTTGAATGATATAATATTTGAAATGTCTAGAATGCAGGAAACATGTTTGTGACGTCATTGCTAAGAGTAAGGTGCCGTCTACTCAGGGACCTAACACAAAAAGCATTTCTCATAATGTTTTTGTCCTTAAATTATAATTTCTAACTTTATTTTTAGAATAGTAGCGTATCTTCTTATTACCGTTTGAATTAATTTTTCCCCATAAGCAATAATGTAAAACTTTATATTTATTAACTGTCACACACAAAGAACCGACACGTGAAGGAGGAAATTAAACTAATTTGTTAGGAGCTGTCAGAAATGTGACAAAACGTCGTTACCGCAGATCAAGATTAACATTCAACGTTGAATTAAATATTAATATTTAATGTACGTTGCTTCAAGATGTGATGTTTTATTTTGAAGATAAAGAGGTGACCCGCTGTTGGTCTCATTATTAATGACAAAGTGTAGGATAAATCTAATATGTATCACTTTGATAATAAATATGTGTAAGTCTGCGTGATCTATCGTCGACCACATCGTCCCTTACCACAGGCGAAATGGTGGTCAAACGAAGACTTATTCACGAAAAGTCTCTTGATTTTAACTGATGGTATTTTACCGCAATGACAACAAGCTGTTTTTTGAGTAAATGGTTTTAAATAATGTGCAAATTATATTCTACATTATAAATAGCCAATATATAGTATTTTTTTCGAGCTTTATTTTCAAAGTAGCATCAGAGCTTTAGCAGTTATTTTACTCTATTAAAGAACAGCGTACGACTGCAACTCACAACTACAGCCAAGATAATTACTTATACAGTCACAACAGTAACTGAACTATGAATTACCAAACAAAAAAGCGATCATTGATAGAGTAATTGGTTACAGAAGTCAACAGATCGCGTACGATCGCGTCGAGTTCGCGCCTGCTAACGACTCCTATCGGCGATCTATTCAAATCGCTTCTATAAATATTAATACAAGCCATCGAGACTGATTACGTATTCACGAATTTGTTTAATGAAAACACTCGATTGTTGTCTTGTTTTTATTGTGAGTGATTCGTTGGAGACGGACACAGTGTCGAGAGTAACGCTACTACCACTACTTGAATCACACACTATACAATCACACTAATATTTATATATTATAATCTCACTAATATCATATATGTGAAAGTTAGGATGGGTGGATGTAAGGATGTATGAATGTTTGTTACTCAATCACGCAGATACGGCTGGATGGATTTGGATCAAATTTGGAATATACATTGCTTATGTCCTGGATTAACACATAGGCTACTTTTCATCATCATCATCATCACCGATTTTCATCACCACGCGGGTGAAACCGCAGAGCGCAGCTATGTTTGTATGCAGTATACGTTTCTTATGTCCTGGATTAACACATACGCTACTTTTCATCATCTTCAACAAGTTTCATCACCACGCGGGTGAAACCGCGGGACGCAGAGTATTCAATATAAACAAACAATCATCACCAGTGGGCCAAGTACGAGCGTAACATACAAACTTATCGAATTATAAACAAATGTTGATTTCGTAATTGTTATTTTTTTATGGAATTCGATTCGTATGTACTACTTCACCCACGGATTATCACAGTTCTAAGCAAAACTGACAACATTATACAGGCATTCGGGTATTCACAAGGACTATATTGCTATTATCCAAACGCTATTTATAGCAAAACGATGCAAGACGTAAAAACATCTGGATTTGCAACATCTCTAATCGACTGAATATAAAAACGTTAGCTATACTTACTTTAAAAAGAAACAAATTCGGGCTGAATGGCGTGCATAAGGAGAGGCCGATGTCCAGTAAAACACTAATATAGGCTGATTATGGTTATGACTTTAAAAAACCCCTTCTCGTCTTACAAAATGACATTCGCAGACTAAAACAATTTAGCAACGTATTCAAAACTTCACAATCACAAGTGAGATAAAGAACATTCATAACTATGATAGAAGCTCTTCTGCATACGTCAGTTACTGTGTGATCTCGCCTCAGGTCATGAGAACTCACTTCCACAGGGTGTTCCATATTCGCTACGATGTCTTCATTATGCCCAATCACCTTGTCGTTGACATTCGAATACCTCGGCTAGCAGGATCTGTCATTTCTATGTTAACTGCCTTACAACTCTTTAAATATCTATTGGCTAATTTTTAAACACATCAAGGATGTCACAACTTTGGTGACACGTGACTCGCGTCGCTGCTAACTTTGTTCTAAATCTAATCTAATTTAATCCTAAAACGTCAATAATAATAAATTTAGTGAACGCGCGAGGTCGCTCACTCCGATTAAAATGCGAATAGCTCTGAATAGCGTTTAAAAGTCGTATCGAAATGTCATTGCCGGCTCTAGATGTGGCTCGTCAAGGATGCGCGCAGTTATACTGCCTCGGACTATTGTATATACTGTGGTGATAGAGACGTACTGGGCGGCGACGGTTACGTAACGCCGATGGGCGGCGGTGGCGGCGCGGGCGGTAGGTGCCAGCCATTGTTCTGCAAATCCACGATACTGACTGTTTTTAGGCTGACGTAAGACTAAGCACAGGGTTGCTACCTTCTTACTGCAGAAGTATTTCATACTAGCTGTACCCGCGACTTCGTCCGTGATTTCTTCAGAAAAAATAGCCAATGTTCGCCCTCATGATACATACTTGTGGCACTAGCTCGTATGTATCTGTATGTAATTTTTATTACTGGTGTACACAATAAAGTTTATATCTATATATCTATCTTTCTACAATTACCTCGCAAAATTTTATCGAGAACGGTTAAGCCGTTTAGCCGTGATTATGTAGCAAACAGACAGACGGATAGAATTACTTTCGCATTTATAATATCAGTATGGAATTGTGGATGTGAATATCTTCTGTCACATATTTTACAATCGACAATATCTGAGTTGTTACTATAGTTATTATCAGGGTTGCAAAAACAACTTTTAAAACTTAAAAAAAACTAGCCAAGTGCGAATCAGGTTGAAACACCAAGGGTTCTGTACCACTGCAATTAAAACTTTTATAAGAGGTAAAGGGTACTAACACAGATTGAGTCAGCATTGAAATACGCTGGAAACGTCGAGGACCAAGGACGTCAAGGGTATCCTAGTTTAGTAGCAAGAAATAGATAGTTGACAGTGCACGGTATGTGAGCTGGCAGCCCTAAGAGCGCGGGAGGTGCGTGGGCGCACCCAGCGACTCTACCCCGCTCACCTTGAACGATCATTTAACACCAAATCCACGCGATCACCTCAATACAACAATATACATACTAGAACTGAACCATAGATAAGGGTCATCTGATTGTTTGAGAAGAGAACGGGTCACGTGACTCCGGGACCCAAAAGCAACAACCTGTATTACTACGCCTTACGAGTATTTGTTTTAGTAATGAACATTCCGAGTTTTAAATAATAAAATGTATTCATAAGCCGGCACTTACCATATTTGAGTGTGCGAACCGGCGCTCGGCGCTCGGCGCTCGGTGGCGGCGTCCATATGTATGAGTGGTTAAGATATTCTTATTTATGGGTCTATGTCAAGGTCGCTCGCGGCGTTAACTGCGGTATCATCGCTTTGCATAATATCAAATTATTTATTCGCATCGCACTGAACTAAACCGTCTAGTGTACGTTACATTTGTAATTCAAATACATTCTTGGCATTACTCTCGTGCCGGCCTGTCATAATTGTAACGTGTCAGATTTTTTGTTGTGATTCGAATGAGGCGATCGATTTGCATGTCGGAGCGAGTCTGGTTAATTACCCCTGCGCGACGCCGCGCAGTCCTCACCAGCCGGCCCGGTAGCTTCACCGGCCCGCCCGGCAGCCCGGTCCGGCTCCGGGTTAAGGACCGCTCGTTTTGTTTCCATTATTTTGCATATTCATTCATCGATGGTGTGCGGTAGGTCACGTTTTTTCGTGTGCTCTTAATTTATGGGCTGTTAATGCGAGTGAGATCGAGATCTCGCGGGTCGAGTGCCGCTGTTCAGAGTGAGACAGGTGATTCAATACGTAAGTACGTTTTAATAAGGTAGTGTGCGACCGAACGACGGTCGAGGAGCGGAGCCGGCGCTAGCCGACCATACTCCAAGCGTGTTCGAAGCTAATTCGGTTTAATGAATACGTCAAACGGTCGGTATTCAGTTATTTAACACCGCGCCTTTGTACGCACACAAACCGTGTTGACCGCTGTAAGTGTGAGTTACTGACTGTTTGTATAGTGTTCTGGATTACTCATTTACTCAAACATTTGAGCACGCGAGCCACCACTGCGGCTCGGAGGCAGCACTAACAAAGTAAAAACTAACTTTAATAAGATAAAGTTATAATGTGAGATACTGCGCGCAATTTGTTAGCTATGTGGTGTGTCGTTAAGCTTGAATATCAGCTTATTTATTAATAGGTAACCGGTAGAACGCAGTCGAGCGGAAAATTTTCCGTAACTATTCAAGACCTAGCGAGGTATGTACGACTTCTTGGCAAACAACTTGTTTTGATAGAAGCAAACCGAGTCGAAATCATTGAAGCGTGCTTCCTTGGACCAATTAAAACTAGTCGGGCCGCTTGTTGCTCGATCTCGGGTCGCTTCCGGCCCGTTCCCGCACCGGCCCGTTCCCGCACTGGTCGGGCTCGGAGTATGCGAAACAGTGATAGCGTTGTTGATAGCTTCAGGCTATTTGCTTCTAACCTGGCTACTTTATATAAATGCGCTAATTAACGACTCGATAATAGATATATCAAATGAAAAGTTTATAGAATTTTGAATACCAAAAGCTGGCGTTAACTTTTTACTAAAGTCAATGGTGTCAAAATAACTTTAAATTTTGTAGTTTTTTGATGGTGTTTTTAAACAGTGAAAACCAATAATTTCAGCAATTATTCGAAAATAAATAACCGTAAAAAGCCATCGTAATCTTATACTCTCAGTTTTGATTATATTTTATTGATATTTACGTCATTGGATCGGCTCAGATAGTCTCACTCGAGAGTGATACTAGCAGCTCGCACACATCGCACCATGATGCCATAAACACATAATACACGTGGGAAACTTCACTGAACCCGTGGAAAACGCATAACCTCATTATCGACTCTCAATGTTACATAAATTATCGCACAAAAACCTGAAACGTTAACGAGTTTACCTACACTGGCAACCTAACACACTTTCAACCTTATTTCCAAGTCTGTAAAGATTGTGAAATAGACACGTTTGCAGTTGATTTTGCTTATCTTTTAAGCCACTAATGGCTTGGAACTCTAAGTCATAACGCCTTCGTTATGATATTAACAGCTTCTTGTGTCTTTAGAGCTATGAATTATTAATCATATTTGCTTGATTTTTTGGGTGGAGCTCTATAAATTTTCCGGCAACACTCAAAATCAAATATACTTAGGTACTGTTAGTAAAGTTGAACTAAAAATAGTTGGCTTAAAGGCTTTTAATTATCACTGTAAACCTTTAGTCCGCCTGTTAAATACACGAAAACAAGCTTAGCACCAAATGAAACTGTAACATTAACACAATAATTAACTAAGAACAGAATAACCAGCACTGAGCGGGTGGGTGTGGGTATTTACTGGTGACCAAGATATCTTGTATTTTTGAACCCAAAGTAATTCAACAGCAGATATACTCACCGATAATATAGGTACTTGTTGCAATCCACGAGCGCGATAAAATACACTAGTGTTTTGTTATTTACATGAACATTCAGTAGGAATGTGTGTGTGTGTAGTAGCATGGTATGTTATAGTGTCCCCAAGTTGTTTAAGTATCCACACAAACATTGAAACGCACACATACAACTTCATCCGTCTATTAGAATAAGAAATTTTCCACACAAGCACAAGCCATGTTCGTGAATTGCGCCAACTGTAGTAAAGTAACATGCAGCGTTTTCAATATTTTTATCTCAGTAATAGTGATGGCGAGTGGCCATCAACATTTTAGGTTTATCTGTGGCTCGCCGTATAAAGATGTGGTTTTCATTCGCAGCCAGATATAGCCCACTAATTATGCCCTGAATGCGGCAGACGAGCGTTTCTCTACATAATACTAAACTGTCCACTTTATGAGAAGACGCCGACAGCTCTCAGCGATAAGTGCGATAACGTTCAATGGACGAACTTCAATAACGCCGACTTCTCGTAAGTATACAGTGTTTAATTAAACGTCACACTTACTTGAAGCTATTGCACTCTGTGGTAAATTAAGTTGCAGGCGAGTATCGCTATAACTGCAAAAAAAAGTAAACGTTACTACTTTATAGTATTTTAGGTATAGGGTAATTTTAAGTTTAAAATGGGTTAACAAAAAAAACATTTGCTATATTTTTTGTCGCATTAAATATATACAAATAAAATAGCATCATAAAATGAGTATTTAATGTATTTATTTACTTTAAAGAATATAAATTCAAATTAAATATCGACTTATAAAATAACTTATAAAGCAGAAAATTAACGAAAATTTAAATTAGTAACTAAAAACTAAAACTTAAATCTAAACAAAATAACTACTAATTAAAATTTAAATTACAAAAAAAAAAAAATATGTTAAAATGAGTATATATTAAACGCTTTAAAAAATTCGTCTGCTTCGCTACCCAATAGCAATAATTCTTATAATAGAGGGTACTTACATAATTTATAACTTGACTGACTCACAAACCTAATATTGAAGTCTAACTTATTACAATAAAATCAAGTTACCATTTGTGACTTATGACGTTTGCTGAAAGTGATGGGATACGACATAACTGTCATATCGTTATCTTATAGTTATAAGAGCGCCCTCAGTTTAAACTTTCGGTGGGAACGTCACAAAACAAAACTGAATAATCTTCGTTACATAATCTGTGGACTCTATAAAAACATCTGAGATCTAATATCTAAAGAGAACGTTTATAGTTTTCTTTTGGTTATGGTTGCTTCTCAATAAATTGTGGAACTTCATAGGCGTGCTTATGTCAAGAGTGACTTCTTAGTTTGGCATCTGTACATCTTAACCTGTACATATTTTTACCTCTACATCTACAAGTTTCTGGAGCTCCTTCCACAACCTTACCACGGTAAATATCCCGTAAATAATCATATAACTGTAACTCTTAGCTCTTATTATTTTCAAATTCACTATTATTACATATTATACAAATGATTGTCATATTAATTACTTGTCGAGATTATCATTGCTAGTGATTGCAAAAACTTAAAATGTCCATTTAGGCATGTAGACCCCAGGGGCATTACCCCTAGCTTCACTTTTGCGAGCCAACTTTTAGTAGGTACCTGATAGGAACCTAAAATTAATCAACTCATTTAAGCTGCATCGTTTAAAAGCGTCTAACTTGAATGAACAAAAATCCGTTTTACTATGCGTGTGTGCGTGAAAATAGCAAAGCTTGGTGGCTATCAAACAACTACTGCTTATCGTAGTTGATGGTACCGTTAAGACAAATAACACCTATGCGGGTCAACTTTTCGAGCTAGGGGTAAGGCCCCAGGTATGTAATCGCTCGTGTGCGCTGTCCGCCACCGAGTGAGTACCGCTGGATGCGTATCTAGTGCGTAGGATCGTCGCGATATCGGGACAAGTTTATTGAACTCATCCAGTGCCTACACACATCCTAACTACACAACTATACATACTTCCATACTGCCCACATTTTTATAATATTATGCAACACACTTGTGTGAATGTCAGCTACTTTTTGACGTTTTTGTTGGGTGTAACATTACGTTGGAGAACAATTTTAAATAACAAAATCCTCGTAGACTCGTTACAAAATAAAATGTATGTATAGTTGTCAAGGCGATAGTGTACATATCTAGACCTTTAAATGAGCACACACAACGCGATAGCTTACAATTTTTACAAAACATTTTATTAACAATGCTACCCTGTGTCCCGTGGTTTTACCTGCGTTGACATTTCCTTAGCGACCGTACATTTTTGCGAGGTAAAAAGTACCCCAAGACACTCTCCGGTTACCCAACTACATATTATGAAGAAAAAAACACATAGTTTTTTTGCAGCTGTGTGAAAGAGGAACTAACAAACACTTTTTTATTTATAATATTAGTATGATGATTGAAAATGCTACCTTTTGGAAGTTTTCAATTACTTCGAAACGTTACCTGAATTTTAATCAGACTTGGGATATCTTGAGGCATATAATGAAAATAGTATTCTAGATAAGATAATAATTAGAGAGAGAACCGCGAGGTTCAATTAGCTACATATATTTTTCTTCAAACTAAAATATTTTAATAATTACAAAATGTGTATTCACTAATACTCGTAGTAAAATATGCAATCTGTCAGCAGGTGAGAGTGGCAGCGCGGGCGCACGTCGTCGGTGGCGTTGTTCATGCGGAATGTGTGATACACATAGTTTCGAAACGACCCACATATTTGGGTGGTGTACTGTTATGGTGGGTCGAGCCCACGTCCGAGGTTTCGGGGACACGTGTTTGGACACATCTTCACTCGACCGACACCCAACGTTTTAATTTAAAGATAAGAAAAAGATTTCGGCGGTGACATTCGGAGAACTATTTAATAGTAGCTAATTATATGCTTGGTTATTTTAAATGTATCGTTTTGTCTACTAATAGTAAATATTAACACAATTTATTGCCTTCGCGCCTTACAATTAATTATCTTAGTTTGATTATTTATTGATCAAATATATTCTATACTACTATCTAATATAAAGTTATGGTAAATACGTTCTAAAACACTAATTTATACGTAACTTAACTAGCATAATGTATGCTTTAAACCAATTAATCTGAGTACTAATTAAATAATAAACTGTGCAATCAAATTGTTTTTAGCTTGTCCTTAACAAGCTAAAAATAATTTATATCTATTATTCATGTCTTACTTGTATATGTTTGAAGTATATCCAAGTATTCACGGCAAACGTTACAGGCCCGTGTTTTAAATAATTTTGATCACTGCTCTTGAAACTTAACTTTTGCAATTTCACACACTCTTAGTCAAAATTATAATGCTTCCAAAAACTTTATTGTTTGGTATTGTTTTGTCATAACCAAATTTATTCTCTAGCTAAAAACGAAGTCTTAAATTGTTAATAAGTATATTTTGTGAGTTTGGCGAAACTTCCTTTACTGCTTGTTTATATTGTACTGCTACCGATTTTTAATTATTCGTTATTCGAGATGCGTGTGCGATAATTTATATCAATACGTCAGAGCTTAGTTTTTATGATGAGTTTAATGAATAAATTGATCGATCGACCGCGCGAAAATAACGTGCTTTTGTTTTAAATACCGTTTATCTGAATGCATTTTAGATTTGTGAAAATACACGAGTAATAAGTACCTACTAGAAATATATAAATAATTATTATAGATAATCTAATCTAAAATAATTAAATTTCATAAACTGTGTATAATTATGTAAGATTGATGTATATTATACATAGATGATATCTAATGTCATTCATGTATTTACAACTATCTGAAACCTTTACATAACATTAGCTATATTTTACCCGACTATGCAAAAGGATGATTACATCAGGCATCAGTGTTATGGTGCAAAATCAAAAGTCCATGTCAATCATAGTCGTATATTTTCAAGAGGTTTTCGTAAATGATTTCAAAAAGCATGTTGCATAAACCATCGTAAACCTTCATTAGTTGATTAACAAGGCTGTTCGCTCCGAGGCAGTTTTCATGGAAAGATTCTATCCTCTTCCAGGCCTTTAACATGTTGATATTTAATCGTCGCATGCTAGATTGGTTGCGGTTTCTTATCTATATTTGATATGAATTTATGATGTTGTAAGCACAGCAGGGGTCACCGACCGGCCTGGGGTGCCCATATATAGCCCTAGGGTGGTCAGCCTCGGCTTATTCGCGCGTTTTCACAGCAGTTTCCCAGCACCCACCCGTCCGGAACTCGGCGCAAAAACGCCTTCGCATCACGGTCAAATGAAGATGTGTAATTAGTTGGTTTTTGTGTTCAGATCATGGCTTTTTACTTCTATATATATGGCTCGTGAGCGGGAGCCAACGGCCGCTTGCTTTGGAATATCGATTTGAACTCGAGTCTGCGTACACTGCATTTTTTATTTCCAACATTTCTATTATCACGTGTTGAGAGCGAACTTCACTAACGATCAGTTTAAATACTCACTTAATCCTATTATTTAGTCGATATGCTATTAAACTTACTAACTATTCTTAGATACTTACTTGAACTTTTTATTACTGACGGAGTTTGATCACTGCTTGAAGTATAGTAACGATGTTGTCGAAGTTGTAGTATTTGGAGTTAACATTTATAGCTGACTCTAAAATGCCAAGTGGCATAATATCGCTTCATCATCATCATTCCAGCCATAGGACGTCCACTGCTGGACATAGACCTTTCCCATCGATCACCAAAGGGTTGGAAGCGGCCTGCATCCAGTGGTTCCCTGCTTTAGGTCGTCTGTGCATCATGTGGGTGGACGTCCTACGCCGCGCTTACCGGTCCGTGGTCTTCATTCGAGAACCTTTCGGCGCCATTGGCCATGTGATCTGCGTGCTATGTGCCCTGCCCACTGCCATTTTAACTTGCTAATCCGGTGGGCTATGTTGGTAACGGTATATCGCTTAGTGCTTAGTTTTATGCGTAAATGAAATAGTTGCCACTGAGGCAAGAAACGTGTGTAGGTATAGGTTTATAGAAAACATTGTATTAATCGAAGCATGATACATAAATATTACATTTATTATTGGAGCTTTATCGGGACCTGGCCAAGCGATTGGTGGAGGCGTTAGATGTTCAGAATACTGGCTTTTATTTCGAACAGAAATTGAGCAATGCCGCCAGCATTCTTGGGACCTTTCCCTCCACTAATGGTGTTTTAGTTTAAGTTTTAGCTTTTAGATAGGTTTTTAGGTTTTCTTTAATTTTCTGTTTTATAAGTTGTGCATAATAAAATTTATCGAAGCATGATTTTCTTCTCAAATTGAAATATAATATACAGAAAAAAAACTACTTTAAAAGATTTTATTACTCCTAGAGCTGGTCCCATGCACTTGGGGTCGGCCTTCTGTCTCTTCTTCATTTTCTCTGTTCGCCTTTTTATTTTATTTTTTATGATACTGAGTGACGAGACGAACGAAGTCGTTCGCCTCATGGCTCTTCACGCTTGCCCATAACAGCTCAACGCCACTCAGAATTTTGAACTTCAACAGTTCAAACCCCTGGATGGCAATGCACTGCGCTCGTCACCCCGAGATATAAGACGGCACGGTTTTATGCAAGGTGAATAGATTGTGCTTCATTTACCTGTATTTTTGAACTGTCGTCAATCTGGTGGTCGAAGGTCTTCTAAGGATACGTTTTGCTGTTGACTAGTCCAAAATGTAGCTTTAGATATCTGGGTATAAAGACGAACCTTGAACTCTTGAACTGATGAAATCTTGCACTCCAAAATCTGTCAAGTCATTTTAACTACACAGAAACAGCCTCTCTTTCTTGGTAGTAGGGTAAAAATGTCTCGATATTTTGTTCCCGTATAACGATAAAATTTAAATTTTCCTTCAAATTGGCGATAAATTAAACGCCTGCGGTGCGCCAGAGCAGCTGGCAACTCTTATTTAAACTGTGGCGTGTTAATGCCACAACATAAAAAAAGGATCTTAAATGAAAATGGCAAACAATTATTAAACAAGCTGGTCGGGGGATTGTGCCTTTAGGGAACCCCGCGGCGGCAACCGCAACCGATCGCAAAGTAAAAAATGAAATGTGATTAGACAGCTAAAGACGTCTGTATGTGCCGTTATAGTTTGTGACAGTGTCAGTGTAGAGAAAAGATAGTGTCAGAACAAGACATCAATACAATCATTGGCATACATAATATATAATACTAGCTGTAATCGCGGCTTCGTCCGCGATTTCTTCAGAAGAAAATAGCTTATGTCCGTCCTCATGATACATACTATTACCTCGCAAAATTTTATCGAGATCGATTAAGCCGTTTAGCCGTGATTATGTAGCAAACAGACAGAGTTACTTTCGCATTTATAATATTAGTATGGATTATATATGGATTGACTGCCTCGGTGGCTCAGTTGGTAGTGATCCTACTTTCTGTGCTTGGGGGCGTGGGTTCGATTCCCATCTAGGACAAACATTTGTGTGATGAACATTTGTGTTTGTTCTATGTCTGGGTGTTAATATCTATTTAAGTATGTATTTAAACATATATATGTATGTATATCAGTCTCTGGCAGCCATATTACAAGCTTTGCTTAGTTTGGGGTCAGATGACCATGTGTGCAATAATGTCCTAGATATTTATTTATTATTTATTTATTTATATCCTATTATAAGAGAACGGCAACATATTACACTAAGCAAACATAGAAGGCAAACAATCTTACCTTTTTTACCAAAATATAATTTTAAATGACCGGAATATCGTCGACCAATAAAAAATATATATAATGAACACTGAGTAAGACTAATTAACTATTACTTCATTGGTTCATCTCCTTTACCTACAGTTTTTTTTTTATAAAGATATTTTTTTACATCGTCAAATAGTTATTTTCATTATAAATGTACTAAAAAAGAGTATTCTAATCACACTTGTTGATTTAATTGGTATTGTAGGTAAAAACAGACGAGTTACAATACAATGTAGGTGAGAGTACGACGCGCGTTGAAGTCTTTTACACGGAGATGTCTCACTGGCTCGCGTCTACTGTAGTCACACACAAATATTCTACACTTTACATATTTTTATCAAATATCAATATAAATGATTATATATGTATGTAAAAAAACAATTAAGCACGCGGGTGTTTTTCGAGTGTTACTGAAACACTCAAAGCTGTGCATTTTATATTCAGTGATTTTGTTAAACCATTTATTTTTCCGATTTTGATGAAACTTAGGATTTATGTCAATTTAATTTGCTAATAATTATGTCTGTCTCTAAAACTTTTTTTTTTTACTTAAAAAAAAGTTATGTTATGTATGTCACTAAAACTTTTATAAAACTTTAATATTCAATGAACTTAATTTTCCAAAAACGATATAGTATTTTGGTCAGAAAGTTAGCTACGCAAACCAGTGAGGCAACGTGGCCAGCATTTGGGGCACCCTGTCTGAAATTAGAGATTTTTTGAACTATCAATAAGCCTTATTTGCTTATAAACGATCTTCAATTAATTAGTTTAATGTTTTAAGTTTTGTTTTTGGTGCTCTTAATTATATATTATTACCAACAAATAGAAAGTATATAATAACTGAACATTAAATAAAAAAATAGGATATATTATAGGCAAAAAAAAACCGTGACTCAATTAATAAAAAAATGTGAGACTAAAGTTTTAAATAGTTCCCGGAAATAATCAATAGTACATACAATTGTACTAGTGATTCTATAAAAATAATCGAATTTGAAACAACAACCAGTGCGTTATCATAAAAAAAAAATGAAGTAGGTCAAATTATTTACTCGTATAGCCAGCACCTACGTTAAATAGTTCTTGACAATTACAAGAACTTTAAGGTTTTAGTTATAGAGATCAAAATAGTTTAAGTTCTACAAATACATAATTATTTAAATTAAATAAGTAATGTGTAAGGTGCAGCGGTGACAAGTTGTTGTATAGTACCAGATTACTGTCATTTCATGGACGGCCGTTACAAACAAATTTATACGCATTAGATAAATTACTTTAACGTTATTTACTTTCATATTAGTGCAAAACAAAATTTTTTTTTTTTTTAACTATACTAAACATTTAGTTAAATTGTAACCTCTATTTACTTATGTATCATACCATAACCAGCATAATTATTAGGATAAAAAAAAACTTTATTGAGTTTCCAACCTTATTTGACTTCTCAAAGGCTTTTGACATGTCAGACAAGTCACACTGCAGAAAAGAGAAAAAAAAACTCTTCTGTAAGTCACACCGTCGTTTACCATCAGACGAGTTGGTAGCCAAACGAGGATCTATTCTATATATATAAAAGTAACATATTAAACAAAATGTTTTGCTTCGGAAATAATAATGTTTAAAACTCTAAACTAAACACTTATAAATTAGGAAGAGCATTTGCACATCACAAAACATTAAAATAAACTCCCATCGAACATATTCGGTACTCTCCTCTCTACGGTCAATCAAAGCGAAACTGTAGAGTCGATCGGCCGCGCTTGCTTTACGACGATATAAATAAAATTGCCTGGAACTAAGTGGAAATTACTAGAAGTGGTCCTATTACCGTACGTAACCCGGGAGCTGCATTACCATAGCCCTACAGCCACGACTGCTACTGCTGAAACTCGATCGAGAATGATCGAGTCAGTTTGTAGGGACACATAGTGTTACAAACTTATTTGTTCAGTTGACGTTGTCGATACTCGTCAAGGAAATGGTGAAAGAGTGAGGATCGCATGGTAGTTCAAATTCTCTTCACCTGATCAGGTAAGTTGGTACAACACAAGCTTCGATGTCCTCGATGCTCCTGCACCTATTTTTAAGACGTGTCACAGGATTAAACCGTTAGAAAATGATCCATAGCTGCGCTCTCCTGTCAGGCAGCCGTCAGACAAATCCAAAAAACTGGTTCGCAAGTGCTCGTTTAAGGTGTTCGTTTGAAATGTGTTGTGCAACTCGCGAATCGGAGTGGCCTACCTAATATAAAGCTGAGTTTACACTAGTAAAACTTCTTGCAATTTATTGCGCGTAGAACTTTCAGCTACGAAATACTAAACAACGCGTAAGTTACAAAATTAAAACGCGTCAAACGAATCAAACACGTCTTTTGTATGGATACTAAATTATCTTGAGAAATGCGCACGAAACGCACTATAGCTTGCTCCGCGTTACTCATCGCGTTAGCAAACTTGGCATGCCAATTCTACGCAGATATCGTAACGCGTTACGAGTTTATGTAATGCTAAGGGCACATACTTCATTTTTAATTATATTTTCATATTATCACATTACGCGTTTATGATTTAAGGAATCTCAAGTGTGATAAAAAATAGGGTCCTGTAAGTATTAGAAGTGTTACTAAAAGTTTCATATAAAAACTGTGCAATGTAATATGAAGAGTTGACAAGTTGTGAAACAGAGTGTGTGCACTAAGCGTAATGAAATATTCGCTTGTGTAAGCGAGTGTCAAACCGCCTTAACGTTATTGATATCGACAAGTTTCGCTTCGGAAAGGTATTAATTACATCGATTCATTCAATAGGCATATTTAAAAGTCACTTGAAGGTGAAAATTTGATTTGAAAACAATAGTAGTCGGTCCGAGATAGAATCACAAACATAAATACTGCGATCATACATACATAGGTATCGCGTTGACACCTTTCGAATTATTTCTGAATAATTTCTACATTAAACCTTAGCTAGTAAATAATAAAATATGTGATATTGTAAGTTGTTTCTATTGGAACAAATATGCGTTTAATTGTGCCGTTGAATAATTCAACAATGACGGAGACATAACTGGTCCAATTAAAATACAACACTTGATTTTCATAATTGAAGCTTTATATGTAACATTACCTCCCTCCTCGTTACATTGTTAACACATCATCACGTATTTATCGACATTTTAAGGACATAGATTGTTTATAGATATTAAGGGTCAATTTGGGCAGCGTTTAGTCCATACAAACTTATTCTCCTGTTTCCTCCCTGGATAATACCGCTAAAGCTATATTTCTTTTTTTATAAAATATATCTCTTTTATGGTCGGGCTTGTGTCATTTATTTTTTCTCGTAAGTTAAGTACTATAAGAAATATGAGCCTTTAAAAATCCCAAAAAAAAACAAATTTTTACCACTGTGTTCAGACGTATCTCAAACAAAATTGATGAGTTTCTAAAACAAAAGAACATCGCGACGCCCTGAGGGGACGCCATGCCTCTATGAGGGGTCGCAGGGGTAGCGAAGCTTCGGTAAAAGAAAAAAAAAAACAAAGTAATAAAAGTATTTTTACTAACAAAAATTAATTAATGAGTAATTATAAAAAAAAGGTGGTACTTATTTCATAATTATAATATAATAAAATACAGATTATAAACTTTGGAAGGTAGGGGGTCCCGAATTTTTATTCATACTATAGGGGTCGCGTCGTTAAAATGTTTGAAAAACACTGGATTAGAGGAATACAGTCATGAGCATACATACATACAACATAGACTGTCAAAATCATAACCAACCTTTTGGCGTAGTCGGTTAGTAAAATATGAGCAGATCGCAAAAAAACTAAAATCACTCGACATTCGGCAAACGCCGATATCAACTAGCCGAGTAGACTGCGAGGCGAAATGAATTTGTAGGCAACTAGGCATTCAGTGCGGGAGCACGGGCGGGCACGCACACACGCACAGTCTGTTCGTCACGCACACGTATATAGCTCGCTCGTCAGGGCGCAGCGAGACAGCAATAGAGTTGCTAAATACCTATTCATCAAATTTCTTGGCCGTGGTATATGGGCTTAAACAACATTCATGATTGTAAAGCATTAAGGAATTAGTTATTTTATGCCTGACTCACAATGAATTCTATAAAAATAACAAATTTTGGATGATTCGACAAAACAAACAATTAATTGAGACAAATCAAAAACTAGAAAAATTATTATAATATCAATAACTGACATTTTATTTATTAATCCAGGTATAATAAAAGAGATTTTGAAATTTACTATTATTGACATTAGTTTTATCCTCTACAATGCTGGCTTCAGTGTAGTCAGCATCGGTCCCAGGTGCAGTCAGCTCATACTGACAGTATTTAAAAAAAAAAAAATTACTCTACATTTTGGTGTTCGTTTTATTCTCTTGTAAATTTATATTAGTAATTGATGACAAAAAATTATATAAGTTGTCAAATGAACTAACTAAAACTAATTTAAAAAAAAATTGTTGGTAACATTTTTTTCCTTATTAGTATGCCTCACCAGGCAAGGACCTGAGTTACAACATTTTAAATTTGTACGAACAGGTATACTACTTTCCTGAATATAATAATGTGTAAGGTAACCTGCAATTTTCTGGAAAATAAATAATTTGTGTTCGGTGTGACAGAACAGTACAGTACAGCCTACATATGATGCTTGTTAGCTTGCTACTTTCCAATTGTATTAAGTCTAATACGGCTATTAATAAATAATTAAGTTAATATATCAGACCACTACCTTTAACATATTAAGTATACGAGTAAATAGATTTGTTAACCCTTGATTAAAGAGCTGATAGTCTTGATTAATTTGTTAGAACAAATTTTCTTGAATTATAGAACACTATCGATTAAATCAACTTTCAAACAAAAAAAATACTATTTCAAAATCGGTTCAGCCGTTTGGAAACTACGATGCCACAGACAAACACATATATACTCACGTTAAACATATAACACCCCTCTTTTTTGGGGGGTTAAAAATCACACATTCAAGATGAAGTGCAGTGGAACCGAAGCCTCAGAACAGTGCGCTTGCGCTCCATTCACTCGCACACAATACAAAGAAAGAGTAAATGACACCCTTCCCTCACAACATTCAATTATACGCCTTTAACACTCACAAACCTCAAAATTAACATGTCATGAATATTATTTAACTTTTTCTCAATTATGATAATACGATATGATCAGGGTGCCCTAGAATTAAGAGAGCAAAAACCTTAAGATCTTTAGCGAGCATTTACATACATTACAATACTAATACATCGGACATACAGAGAAAAAGCCGGCAAGTTGCGGGTAAAATTCAATCGTCGAAGGTTCCGCACACCTACTCGTAGATGTCATTCTTTATCCCAGGACCAGTTGCACGTGTACCTAATATAGACTTATATTATAAATCTGGGAATATTATAGCTTTAAAACGTTAAACGGGGTCTTCAATCTGAAGCAGGAAACATTTCGCATTTTATCAAATTATCAATTTGCAATAAACTATTATAAACCGTCAACTGAATAAAATTAAGCTAAAGGTCAATATGTCTTAATCTTTTCTCTCAATAATAATTAATTAATTACATATAACACACACACACACATACACACACACACACACACACACACATCATAAAAATCAAGCCCAATAGGTAAAAAAAATATATTAATCAGTTTGTATCATGTTTTGTCTAGTAGGCGTAAACATTTTGAGAGTTGGCATTATATTAGTACCGAAAATATTGTATTATAAATTGAGGCTTCAATTAAATAGTCGAAACAACGTTAATTGTTAAAATATAATATCGTATTATTAATCTATGACATATATCAATAATTGCAATATAAACAATATGACCTACTGCCACCGTAACAAAAATGTATCATATATAAAATCATTAAACTTGTAATAACATTACTTGACTAAAAGTATGGAAGGCAAAGGTTTGAATATTAGTATTCGACCTCAAAATTCAATTTCATAACAAGTTTTTCTTTTTAACTCATCTGTGACTCAGACTCGGACTAACAAAATTATTTCGTTCCATTTTTTCAATAAAAATTAACTGGACCCTAAAAATGAACCCGGATAGGAACACCGGCGCGTGCGCAGCGAGATGACAGTTTAAATATTCAAATCAGCGCATTAACATTTAAAAACAGTGAATCAGTTTATGACGCGCGGTAACACGATGCTTTACGAGCCTATTTGTCGTTTGCGTTTTGATTTATGCGGAATAAACATTTCGGTAATTGAATCTAATTGGCGTTATGCCGTTCTTGGTTCCGTTCGATGTAAAACAAGTTAACTGAGTTTATTTTGTATATATTATGTATTATAAACATACTGGTGCTGCCGTACCTGCCACCCTACATGTATTGAACATTTGCCAACAAGCAGTTTCGTTCCAAACTTCATTCAGATCCGATCAAACAGACAGACAAGTACAAACACATACACAAATAAAATATCAGTGAGATAAAAACGTGAACAGATTTCCAGCACAAAAAGTTCAGATACTATGCTTATTTTAATAATAAAAGTGATAATTAAATTCCAGTAAATTTATATTTATTCAATACTTACAAATATATTTATAATAAATTTAAATCTAACAAATAAACAATAAACGAATACGAGATTTATGACTTGAATATATTTTCAAGTCACGAGTGAATCTGTTTCTCCTAAACAAGCGTGTTCTTTCGTAGACCGCATCCATATGTGTAATAAATACTGACCGCATCATTGGTTCATAACAAACAAAGAGGCGGTCAAACGCAAACCTAATACACAATAAAAAAAAAAACTTAGATTACATATCTCAGAAAACCGACAGGTTGTTAAATACCCCGGCTGTACGGATTCGAAACTATGTATTCGGTAAAGTTTTGTAGGGTTGTAAGGTTGTGTGCGGCTCGGTATGCAGTCACAGTAGTGTTTAGTGTCATCAGAGAGGTATGCACTCGACACATGCACGTAGACTGTGAGTGTGGGTCGAGTGTGGACGTTTCCTTGAACGCACGATGCCATCGTCATAGGAAAACAATCCTAATTGATTTTTATACGTCGTCATAGAATAGGCTTACAGTAAATCAACAGTAGTTTTTGTAGTAGACAGTCGTTTTAGATGCTGTTTTTTTTTCTACTGCGAAATCATAAACTAATCCACTGTTTTTAAATGTTAATGCGCCGATTTGAATATTTAACCTGTCGTCTCGCTGCGCTCACGCCGGCGTTTCTTTCCGGGTTGATTTTTAAGGATCTCGTATATTGTAATGAAAACTTATAATTTGGTGTTTCGTCTGAGTGATAAAACTATTATAAAAAAAAGTCGAGTTATAAAGTGTATTCATCATCATCAGCCAGAAGACGTCCACTGCTGAACATAGGCCTCCCCCTTTAACCTCCACACTGAACAACATCCTGCCATCTGCATCCACTGGATGCCCGCGACTCTCACACTGTCGTCGGTCCATATAGTGGGAGGCCTACCTACGCTGCGTCTTCCGGTTCGCGGTCTCCACTCAAGAACCTTTCTTCCCCATCGGTTATCAGTTCTTCGAGCGATGTGGCCTGCCCATTGCCACTTCAACTTGCAGATTTTAATAGCTATGTCGGTGACCCTGGTTCTTTGACGAATATCTATGTTCCGAATTTTATCGCGTAAAGAAACTCCGAGCATAGCTCTCTCCATTGCCCGTTGTGTGACTCTGAGTTTTTCCAAAAGACCAACAGTTAAGGACCACGTCTCAGTACCATATGTCATCACTGGCAACACACACTGGTCAAAGACCTTAGTCTTTAGGCACTGTGGTATCTTGGACGAGAAGATTTCACGCAATTTCCCGAACGCTGCCCATCCGAGTTGGATTCTTCGGGCGACCTCTTTGCCTAAGTTGGACTTACCTAACTGAACAATCTGTCCAAGATAGGTGTAATGATCAACAACTTCGAGAGTATTGTTCCCAACATTGACCGGCACGGGTACAACATGGACATTGGACATGATTTTTGTCTTATCCATGTTCATTTTAAGACCCACCTGTTGGGAAAGGCTACTGAGGTCGCTGAGCATTATATTGAGGTCCTCCAGCGACTCTTTCATGATAACTATATCATCGGCAAAACAAAGGTGATGTATTCGCCATTAATGTTGATGCCCAATCCGTTCCAGTCCAAAATCTTGAAAACGTCCTTCAATGCGTTCGTGAACAGTTTTGGAGAGATAACATCTCCCTGTCTCACGTCTTTCTGCAATTGGATTGGCTCCGTGCTCTCGTCCTGTAATCGGATCGACATGGTGGCGTTTCTATACAAACACTTCAGCACTTCGATATACCTATAGTCGATATGACAACGCTGGAGGGACTGCAATACTGCCCAGGTCTCGATTGAATCGAAGGCTTTTCATAGTCCACAAACGCTAGAAATAATGGCCGATTATACTCCTCAGTCTTCTGTATAATCTGGCGGAGCGTCTGTATGTGGTCTATGGTGCTCCAGCCTTTACGAAAACCGGCTTGTTCGGGAGGCTGGAAGTCATCAAACCTGTTTTCGAGACGGTTCGTAATGACCCTGGAGAACAACTTGTACACATGGCTCAGGAGTGAGATGGGTCTATAATTCTTCAATAAGGTGTTGTCACCTTTTTTGAAGAAGAGCACCACCAGACTCCTGTGCCATGATTCAGGCGTAGTACCTTCAAGTATGACGGAATTAAACAATTTCTGGAGGACTAAAAGTACCGGTTTTCCACCCGCTCTCAGTAGTTCTGTCGTGATTCCGTCATCACCCAGCGCCTTGTTGTCCTTAAGCTGTTTCAGAGCCATTCTAATCTCGTACAAGCTGATGTCTGGGATGTCCTCAGTGTAGTGTCGGGTCAGTTTAGCTCTCTTTCCTGAGCTGTACTGACAATGGGCTGTCGTGTCGAGGTGTACAACTGTCCGTAAAACCTCTCGAGCTCTCTCAGAATCTCCAGCTTTGACGAAATGGTACAGCCATCCTCGATCTTCAGCTTCATCATTTGGCTTTTCCCAATAAATTAATTCTTTGCGAACACTTTCGAGCCTTGGTTCCGCTCAATTGCGTCCCTAATACATCTTGTATTATAGGAACGCAGATCGTGTCGCACCGATTTCGAGATCCGTCTATTAAGTTTGCCATATTCCGACATATCAGCTGAAGATTGCAGCCTCATCTCAGACCGGTTTTCCATTAAAGTAATGGTTTCGTTTGAGAGCTTCAGAGGTCTTTTCCGGCGTGGAGTCTTAAAGAACTTGGACCCCACTGCTTGGACAGTTTCCACCAGCCCATTGTTTAGTTCGTCCAAAGTTCCACTTTCAGCTAGGCCCTGGAAGCGATTGTGCAGTTCGAGTTGGAAGTCTTCGGGGTTTTGGATTTGGGCATGACCAAGACGGAGCGTGGACTTCACCAGACCTCTCGAGCTTGATGTTGATATGTAATGTGCCTCTGACAATACGGTGATCGCTACCGGTTTTCACCTTGCTGATCACGGAGACATAATTAAATATTCGCTTCTTCGTCGTCATGATGAAGTCGATCTCATTTTTGGTCGAACCATCGGGGCTCATCCATGTCCACTTCCTGGATGGTCGCTTCTGAAAGAAGGAATTCATCAAATAGAGTTCCTCCTTTCTCCATGAAGTCGACCAGCCGCTGACCCCTCGGATTCCGATGTCCATACCCATATGACCCCACTCTTCCGTGTGCCCACCTTAGCGTTAAAGTCACCCATAACAACGGAGAAGTATGTTTCGGAGGTATGTATGGTTTCAGATATCTCCTCATACAATGCCTCTACTTCATCGTCAGGGTATGTCGAGGTCGGCGCATATACCTGTATGACCTTCAGCGAATAACGATCGGTTATTCTGAGTTAAAAAATAAAGTTTATTATTAATTATTAATTTCTCAAATACATATAGATACATCGAGACAGGTTTTTTTTTCTAAAAAAATAAATCAAGGTCTATTGAATGATTTGCATTGAAAGAAGTTTTTGTCATCATGTGTCTTATGTTTAAATTAATTTCTAGTTAATTTATAGACACCTATTCATATAGTGTAACTTTTGGTAGAGTGCAAACCCGACAGGGAGTTGTTAGCAGTATGAGCTCCATTGGAACCATCCTCAAATAGCGTAGTAAGTGGTAAGGTGACCAAATATTTTCTGTGATATTTTCCCTTCTGCCAAATTACACTCTCGCACTTCGGACAAGTCAAAAGTTCGCTGCGCAGGCGCAGGCGCTGCGTGCGTCGGCCGCCGCTGTTTAATCTGATGTGATCATACATTATTTACACGCACGCGTAAATATTTATATCTATAATTGTGTTTGTGATGACGAAATGCGAGTCAACTATTATAAATGCTACTGGATGTGCTTATTCTGTGATTTAACTTGTACTAGTCCCTAAAAAAAAAATTAAAAAAACTTGTGTTTAATTTTAGCGACATGTAAGTTTGAGTGACAGCTAGAGACTACGGGGTCACTTCATGTTAGTGATACCCTGGAATGGCAAATTACTAACACCTGAGACTAACAAATATTGTGTTTGGTGAAAGATTTAAATTTTTCATGAACTATTTTGCCTCATCTGGTAAGTTAAGAATCAATCGTAATTATAGCTTCCTTAAGTAAAACATGATTTACTTAACAAACTTACTTTTTATTAAAAACTTACGAAGTGGTTGAAAATAGTAACACGTTATTAATTCTAGTTTCACAAGAGATAGATCTATCAATGACATCTAAGTGAATACAAGTGAAGTTTGCAAATGTATTTATATTAGCAAGAAACCTAATGGCTCCCCACGGACAGGTGACGGCTCGCGCCAGCAGCCGTCGTGATGGAACTCTATGATGTAATTAGATGCACTTAGAAGCGTTCCCTAAGAGGAGTTATCGCTCTATCGAGTGCGACTGGTCGCGGTGTTGATGAGCTCTTCACGAGAACATCATTAGCGTCTCTTGCTGGTTACATGGACTGCTTACAAATGGAAAAGTGGCTACCTGATTGCATCTCTATTAATGATTGAAATTCACAACTCAACATACCAAATACCAAAAACATTTACGGACAATCCAATATTTATTTTGTATAATATACGAAGTAGTTTATTTAGTGTTAGCTAGTATTATGTTTAGTTTCTCGATTTAAAAAATATGTTTGTTGTTTAAGTGCATAATTTGAGTTACCTATTTCTTGTTCAAGAAAGTAAAAGTTTTGATAACGTTTTCCTCTCAGCGCACATCATAGCACATCATAATATCATGGAAAAATAAGAATTAACTTTGAGTGACCATCAGTGAACAGGTACAAGAAACTGAGACATATTTCGTACACCTATATTTAATGAGACTGAATAGAACAGACGCGTGATATCTGTCAAGATAATTTCAACAATTAGCCATTGGTGATAGAGAGTAGAGCCCCGGGGTCGGCGGCCTCGTCCGAATGTTGCTGGCCTAGTGTGCAGCTAGTAAGAGATACCCGTTAATTGCGTTTTCGCTGTCACGGCCACTGCCTCGCTTAATGTCCGGATTAACTTCCAAATAAAATAACCGCCGTGACTTGGCGTGGCGTGGCGTCGCATAGCCAGACCGACATACTCCCTTTGATTTTTGTTTATCGTGTAGGTTGCATGACTCCAGCTGTTAGGTTGCATGACTCCAGCTGTTAGGTTGCATGACTCCAGCTGTTAGGTTGCATGACTCCAGCTGTTAGGTTGCATGACTCCAGCTGTTAGGTTGCATGACTCCAGCTGTTAGGTTGCATGACTCCAGCTGTTAGGTTGCATGACTCCAGCTGTTAGGTTGCATGACTCCAGCTGTTAGGTTGCATGACTCCAGCTGTTAGGTTGCATGACTCCAGCTGTTAGGTTGCATGACTCCAGCTGTTAGGTTGCATGACTCCAGCTGTTAGGTTGCATGACTCCAGCTGTTAGGTTGCATGACTCCAGCTGTTAGGTTGCATGACTCCAGCTGTTAGGTTGCATGACTCCAGCTGTTAGGTTGCATGACTCCAGCTGTTAGGTTGCATGACTCCAGCTGTTAGGTTGCATGACTCCAGCTGTTAGGTTGCATGACTCCAGCTGTTAGGTTGCATGACTCCAGCTGTTAGGTTGCATGACTCCAGCTGTTAGGTTGCATGACTCCAGCTGTTACGATGGAGTTAAGGCTTTGAAAGGCTGTAAAATTTACAAAATCATTATTTAACATATTTTGTATTCTAATTGAAACAAGTAATTATTGGTACTTATCAAGTATATATTTCCATATTCGAAGTCGTTTGATTCGTATCATTTGAATTTCATACTTTCATCAGTTAAAACATCTTGTATTAACATGCGTTACTTCGTGCATGTGTTGAGGTTGTCTATAATAGCCTACGTTTGTCGTGGCGTGGCGTGGATTGACCGACGCAAACACACTTGTTGTAAAAAGTTGCAAAACGCGAGCTTTCCAACTGTTTCTCCACATCTTTGATGTTGCCGAGAAATTAGGTGCCAATTAAACTGAAATTACATTACCAGTACTTACAGCCGCTTATTTTTTCTAGTTGTATGAACGAGGCGGTGTTCTCTAAATTATAACATGTTACTTTCACAGCCTCCTAGATGCTTGTCAGAATGTAACATTGGATTTGACAGCTTTTTAGAGCACGTTTAAAAATTTTTAGACCGCGCAGTCACCTATCAGCCTACAGCTAATGAAACTGCTCGTTTCCAACTAATTATACTTTTTTTTTTTTAATAGAAATGTTTCAAAATTGTGTGCGTCCCTTCATTGCATTCATGCACATATTTCCGAGATAAAAAGTATCCTATGTCAATTGTCACTCTCCGGCCCTTGAACAACAACACAAACATCAGGTTGATCCTTTGCTCTATAGATAGATAAAAACTCTTTATAGTTCACACCAGAAATAAAAGTTACAGGTAAATAAACTTAAGAGTGCCACAAGTGGCGGCTTTAAAGCGATCTATTCCAAGCAACCATTGTATGGTTATAATTTATGTATTGATTGAGACGAAACACCAACAAACAAACACACTTTTTCATTTATAATATTAGTACAATAAGGTATAGGTATAGGCAAGGATGGATGGTTTGTCGATGGTATAGGTAAGTACTTCCGGTGCAAGACCGTATTAGTTTGTTTTTGTTGATCCCTAGTAACGTTGGTGGAGGTTTGGTCTTTGTATGCCTGATAGTGTAGTACCTATAACTAACTGTGTTGTACGTTAATATCCGTTCTGTTTAGGTATTCAGTAAATATCTATTGTACTGCAACCTCGAGCTACCCAAGCACAACGTTTACAACAAATTATCGAGTGAATATCGTTATTAAATCCACGCAACCGCACACAATGTGGCTCCGCTAACAGTTCGCACCGAGTGTACCATCACAGGTACTGACTGCTCGTAGGCTCGGTTGTATTGCCTGTAACGTACACAGAACATGCGATACTTATTACTTCTTTGTTAGTGTTAAGTGATAGTGTTTCCTAACAGTGATATCCTGTACCCTTAGTACAAGATTTGATAGTTTTCGAAAACTTTTTTCGTTTTCGTTTTGATGCATACATTGCTGGTCTGAAAGCTATTCGAAACTATTTTTCGTATTTGAGTGAAGCAACCTATACTGCCGATTACTACCGATTTTAGTTCATCCGCGTTTCCGCTAGAGGCGCTTTACTAAAATGTATGGGACAATACGGAAACGAAAAAAGTTTTCGAAAACTGTCAAATCTTGTACTAAGGGTACTGGGCACAACAAACACTCACTAGAGACAATGACCACTGAATTTCTGATCTAAGAAAAAAGCGAGAAATGTGAAAAAAAACGCTGAGCACAACTAGTACTGGTTCAGCACCAAGAGCAACTGGCTGAACCTTGGTGTTTCTTGTCTCCAGCCTGACTGCTGTCGTCGATGTGAGTTATATTCTGTGGTCGCGTGATGTTTCTAGTTGATACCCGGGGCCGCCGGCTCCTGTGGACAGCGATATTTTAATGTGAATGCTCCAAACTAGATATAAATTGCAGAAATGCTGCGCTACCGTGCGGACAGCGCCTTAGCTGTAAGGCAGCCGTTTGGAACGTGGCGGGACGTACAGCATACAAATTGTGCTTATTTTATTAATGGCGTTTTTTACACTAAGTTAAAATTTTACTTAAGTATTTTCATTATCATTAGAATCAGTTTGAAAAATAAAAAATAGTTAATGTTATTGTCGTCTATCTAACACAATGAAGGATCAATTTTACCTCTGACTAGAAATGTTTTTTGAATGTAATATTTAGCTTTGAACTTCAAATGTAATTTTAAACACGTATTTACCTCTTTACACAAATGTTTCTGCGACTAGAATTAAGCACTCATGACTTGTCTCATACATACATGTATTGTTTTAATGGCCAATGAACAATTTAAATCTGTACTTAAGACGTGTACCTTCCAATTCCCTTTCAGATATTCATAATTTTTTATTTCAAAACCGTCACAACGAAATTTGTGAATAGCATTCCTGTATTTCTAAAGAATCTGCTGTCTCTGCAGGCCAGTTAGAGGAGAATCATTACGCTCGAGAGAGTTATAGGGGTTATCAGCGTATGCGGCTTACAAACGCACAGCCTTATCCTACATATTGAAATATGTGCAAGAAAATGTTTTATGTGATTTTATTTTTAGATACGATTTGTGGTCAGCCGCAGGAGTCGGTGGGAGCTACACCGATAGTTAACAGTGTTTATATTATTAATCCAATCATAATATCGTTATAATAAGCACTTGAGGACAAGCGGTGAACTTTTTTCTTACATATTGCAAAGAGGAACAAATTATGCTGTAAGGGTTGTCTTTTATTTTGTTACTATTGTAACCGATGTTTATCATCATCAATAAAGATTCTTAAGTTTCTTCTAGTCTTTATTCCATCAATAGACCATAACGGTCTACCCTTATAGCCTTGTTAATAACACTTGTCACTGTCGCGTGACCACGGACATTTTGACAGCCAGCACTATATATTACTCTACTGATATCAGCGAATTGGATAACTACTACAATTCGCCGACTCATAACCTTAAATGTTATTAAAGCCCGCGTTAACTGTTTGTCTTTACTGATGATGTAGTCTAGTTAGTGGTCATAGTCGGTCTTAGAGATACCGCAGTACTGTAGGTACCTACGTAGATACCGTACGGTAGCTATAAGCACAGGCGTCACGGCAATTAATTTCTCAGTCAAAAAGTCGACGCGGCGTTTTCCAACAACAGTTTATAAACACTGTGTTTAATAGAGCAAAGTTTAAGGCAACATTATTATGGATATGAAAAATTCGATCTTTTGAACATCCATTTCGGGACTATGTTGCTTCGTAATGCATTTATTTGTCTGTGTACACTGATCATAAATTAATTTGATTAGTTGAGTGAGTAAAAAAACATTCAGAAACAACTCACAATTGTGTAATCTTTCGCATGAAAATTTCATGGTATCTTAAACCAGCAACGCATAAGTATTTCCATTCAGCGTGGTAATGCCACCAGCATGCTGGGTACGCTGCCAACTGATAGCAGGCGCGAGCATTTGGATTGTTTTTAGACCTTCAACGATCTATAGGAATTCTGTTTTTATAGTGTTAGTGTTAAGCTTATATTTTATTTAGTTATTAAAGACCTTGCCAAGTAAACAAAACAATTCAGGGGTGCTATGTTAAACTATGAAATAAATTCAGGTTATTGACTTATTATCATAATATTATGTTATTGACTTATTATCATAATATTATGTTATTGACTTATTATCATAATATGTTTTCTGCAAACGCGATACCTTTACCACCTGTTAGAGACAGTGGTGCAGCGAATACTCTGCCACTATTTTCATCGCTTGAACCGAGATACGGATTATATCTTCTTCCTTATTTTTGCTACTCCGCCTAGAGGGCTGCTTTTCTGTAAACGCAGAATGCTAAATATGAAAAGGTCTAGCGTCACGTAGAGACACGGTGTGTTCACAGTGGTGCTACTTTCATCGTACGACTCGATACGGTGTGAGGGTTTATAGCCAGAGTTGAAGAGACGCCCAATTAATGCTGACCGACTAACGAGCGCAGATTTACGACCAAGCCGGTGTAAAGGCTTCGGCACACAAACATTGCGGTGCTGCTGCGATTATTTGTGTGTCCATGTGCAGTGCGATATAAAAATACATTCACATAGAGTATTAAGTCTATAGATATTCGCCAATGAACCAGAGTCACCTACATAGCTATTAAAATCTATAGGTTAAAGTGGCAATGGGCAGGCCACATCGCTCGAAGAACTGATTACCGTAGGGGAAGAAAGGTTCTTGAGTGGAGACTATGAACCGGAAGAGGCAGCGTAGGTAGGCCTCCTACTAGATGGACCAACGACATTGTGAGAGTCGCGGGCATTCAGTGGATGCAGATGACAGGATGTCGTTCAGTGTGGAGGTTAAAGGGGGAGGCCTATGTTCAGCAGTGAACGTCTTCTGGCTGATGATGGTGATTAAGTCTATATACTGTTTGTAACCTTTTTACTGTAAAAACTATATACCGTACTTAAAATAGAGGTAGAGCGTAAAACCTGGGTAACGTGGGTAGAAATGAAAATATTGATTTTCGTCTCTATCTTACCGTGTTTTAAGTTTTGGGATTTTTATTTCCATAAGTAGGTACTTATTTTATAAGTGTCAAGTTTTTACGGTAAGCTGATTATTGTTTAAATTCATTTTCATCAGTTTATAATTTGTCTACTATTGGACACAGCGCTCACCTGTACGCTACTGAGCTCCGTTTCTCAACTCTCTGCGTTTAGTTATTACTGTTACTTGAGGCACTGTGATCCCCGCCGCGGTCCGCAGCCGCGCCACTGCGGTCCGCAGTCGTGCCGCCGCGTGTCGTCCCTCCTGTCTGTCAGTTGCCTTACATCTCATTCGCTGATTCTCGCAGGGTGAAGAGTTATGGACATAATTACCGACCAACTAATGCCGTAAATTAAACAATAGTTAGTACGTGTAATGTTGCAGATTACATATCAGTTACTACGGTTAATGCCACAGTGACGCTATAATTGCTTAGTGATGATACTGATTGTTACTATATCAAGCCATTTCTTAAATTGTTCTTAATTAGAAATAAAAAGTAAGTTGTCTTGAGTTATTATTTTAGTTCAGGTAAGAGGTGACCCGCGCGCTGGTGGAGGCGTCAACTTTTCCTTCATTTTATAATTAGAATTAATTTTATAGTTAGATTTTGTCATTTTGATCCTTATTAAAAGCATATTTGAGAGAAACACTGATTTGAGTCTTTTTAATGAAAAATAATGTTTGACGTTAAATACGCTCCGTAGCAAAGCAGAATGACTTTATATATTTTTCAGTGTTGGTTTAAAAAAAACTACTACTTTTTCTACTTGTTAAATAACTAGCAATATTTCATGACATTAAAAAATACGTATAAACTATAATATGGTAACACTGTGTACATTGAGATTGAGTGGAGACTACGAACCGGAACACGCAGCGTAGGTAGACCTACCACTAGATGGACCGACGACATTGTGAGAGTCGCGGGCATTCAGTGGATGCAGATGGCAGGATGTCGTTCAGTGTAGAGGTTAAAGGGAGAGGCCTATGTTCAGCAGTGGACGTCTTATAAATGATGATGATGATGAGTGTGAACATACGGAAACTATAATTTTACTATAATCAAAATTTACTTAATTCACATATTTTTTTATAGAAAATTAGTAAAGATGAAAAAAAGTGTTTGTATGTTTCTCTTTCTGAACAGGGCTGGAGAATGAAAGGATACTTTTATCCCAGATAATGTACGATTCCTGAGGGAATATTACCGCTGGTGAAACAGCGGGACACAGCTAGTGCACAAGAAAGAGCTTCAAACTATAGCTCCTATAAAGTGTAAGTAACTATCAACAAACAAAGAGTTTGTAGAGTGTAGTGACCACCGACCGTGACTGCAGCTCCGTCCTGCAGCGCCGCGTGTGAAGGAACTCCTCAATGGACACATCAATCTCGCAGATTAAACCTACGTGTGTATTAGACGGTGTTTTTTTGTAATTAATATCGGTGAAAAAACATACATACAAAGTTACAAAACTCTGCAAAATTTACACTATCTACGACTAGGTGGATATACAAAATTTTACACATAAGTACATAATTTTAAAATTGGATTATTTTTAGTAACAATAAGTTATCATGGTAATATCAGGAATAGACAGAGCCTTGAACTCGTAATCATATAAAGAACCCGAAAAATTATTAAAAATCAAAATTGTATTGAAATGACTGTTGGGTAGTTGATAATTGATTTGTAGGTAACAAATTAATTATCAACTACTAAATCACGCTACAAACTCGTGTGGGGAATAAAGATTAGTTATCCTTTAAGTTGAAATATCAAGTGACCAAATGCTTCGGCTTTTGCCAAATGACTTTTGATCTAAGTCTAGAACAAACAACCAGACCACAAACAAAACAACTAAGTCGCGGTAGCACTCCCATCTAACATACTCTGACTAACCGAGCTGCATCACTATAGCGATCTGACGAACTATTCAAACTAAACTACGAGGATTACTAAATATTCGTTTCCATTGATTTATCAACAGTTGAATAATTAAATTGCTACATTTCGTGTTATTAATCACACAAGAAAAATCATGATTTTAACATTAAAAATCTACCACAAACTTAGATCTACAAACAAAACACAAGCTAATACTAAATATTAACCACATTTAACTAAGCCTATTACACAAAAAATTTGGACTGCCCATATAGACGGTTGGCTAATTCTCTTTTCATAACCTTCCCGTTTCGTAAACCATTCATTATACGTACAAAAAGTAATTTGTCGTAAACTTGTTAATATTTCTTACATTTGGTCGCTTCTGGTAAACTTTATTTGATTACTTGTTTTTTTTTTCTGACCACATCGTCTCTCGATTCAAAGAAGAATTTCTAGAGAAACGTAAACTGTTCCCCGTGATATGAGTATATATCGTAACAATGGAACTCAAATTATTTACAATACGTACGTTCTTAGTTCTGAAAAATAACTTATAAGTGGTTTTGAGAGCGACCATCAAGAATAAAATACTACCTTCATGTGAGATAGAAGAATAGTTCTGAGTTAGAAAGTCGCGCCATGTGGTCACGGAGATAGTTTCGAGCCCACTCTGCCGTGCCGTTATCTGCCTGCCTGCCTGCGCCTGCGCCGATACACATCACTATAAGTTCACTACTTTATTGCCACAGACCACCTACTAGTCGCGCTAAGCTCAAAATTAGACAAGCTCAGCCCTCGGAGTAGCCACATATCGACTGGATAATATTACTAGCATTGACCGGTGGTTTCACCTGATCGACTCCAGGAAATTAATGGTAAATAAAAGATCTCGATGATTTCTTATATTTTAAATCATTGATCTAAGGATCAAGATTAAAATATAATATACTATATTATTATAAATGAGAAAGTGTGAGCAAGTGTGTAAGTATGCGTGTTGGTTTGATTTTAGTAACGGCTCCGTAACAGTTGGACGGATTTGAACGAAGTTTGGTATATACAGATAAAGATATAAGTAGATAATTTATTTGCATTGTACACACATTTATAGCGCATACACTATAAGTGTTTAAACAATATTATTCACTTTGTATTCATGTGTTGCCAAGTTAGTAGGAATACAAAAATACAGAGATGGCATAAAAATACCGTAAATATTATATATATATTAAAAAACAACTCTCATAAATCTAATAAATAAACATCTAATTAATTAACAAGACATTGGTATGGCTAAGGAGGTAGCATATACCCCGTATTAACGCATAAATTACTTTTCATTCTGTGTCGCATCGCGAGTGAAGCCGCGAGGTGATACTAGTATATAATAAGCTTAACACAGGAAGTTTGAAGGTACTCTAGATTATAAGTTACCTTCATTATTCCATGTAGTCGGTACAGAGTTGTAGAAACACAAACTGACACAGACTGTGTCTTTATACAATAACTAGCCGTCCGCCCCGGCTTCGCACGAGTGTAAGCTCGGCCTTCGGCCTCGCTACAAAATATAATATAGCCTATGTCACCCGGGGATAGTGTAGCTTCCCAACAGTGAAAGAATTTTTCAAATCGGTTCAGTAGTTTCGGAGCCTATTCATTACAAACATACAAAAATAGGTACAAATCTTTCCTCTTTATAATATTAGTGTAGATAGGGTAAGTTTTTATTTTCTGTGGCAGATAAGTCTGGTTAATCTGATTGGGCCCATGTTTGGCTTATCAATTGGAAATGTCTGAAATGTATATTAAAAGCGATGTTTATGTTTGTCTAATAGCTTGTCGACGGTCGCGGTCACCGAACTATAACGATGTAGATACTCATTGGTTTTAATAAGATATTATTTACAAATACTCTATAACTTACTTCTAGATATTAATGACAGATATTTGTTAGTTTCTTGTAAATGTAGTGCAATATCAGATTGTACAACGAGTTAATAAAACAAACCATTTTAACGGAGACGTTTCAACCGAGGGATATTGAAGTTGATGATCAAGTTGGTTTTATACACGAGTTATACACTCTGCTTGTCACTTTGATTGCGAAGAAATGTAACAGTAATATTATCTATCTATATATACATAAATCGATATGTGTATGAACTCCATAATTCTGGATCGATTATAACGGGACTTTCACTGGCAGATAGCTGATGTTATGAGAAGTAATTCCGGCTACATTTATCCCGGAAATACGCAGATAAGATGAAATATAACGCGTAACATACATAGACACAAAAACACACTCAAATTAAGAACATCCTTTTTTAAGTCTGGATAATTTTGATAATTCTTTCAGATATTGTTTACTATCCAAGCGCGTTATTAGAGCTGAATCTTCCTAGATTAAGTTAATGTCAAGAATCAAGAGAAGAGATTGCCTAAATTTGGTCTTCTTGAGCTTTTAATCTCCGAAAGGTATTTCTCTGTCACCTGTCACTTTTATTGAGATGGACAAAAACGACTGGCGAGTGACAGAAACGGCATCAATGTTGAATGCAACAGATAAGTATTCTGAAAAGCACACTTATCATACCTAAATAACTGCTTTTCCACGAGAGTAACACGCGTGGACGGCGCTATGCAACACGCGTCAATTACAACATTAACATAATTATCGCAGCACACGGTGCGGGTTTGTGGCGCGGCGCGGGGCGGGGGTGCGCCAGCGCAGTTCAAGTGCACAAATATGTATGGTGGTTCATTACCAAGCAATGCTGTCCAGCAGGCAGCAACTTTCATTTAAACTGTGACGACAGGTTGACACCGACTCTATGACGAAATTTCCCCACAGAGGCACAGGTTCAATAAGAGTTAGTTCGTACGCAGTCGCAGTTTATATAATAGTTACTTGAACTAAAGGCATCTTGTATAGGTTGTCGGATGATTTTATTTTATCTTTAAGTGAGGTTTTTTGAATGAGTCATGGCTAAAAGTAAATGCTACAGCCCAAGATAGGCTGAACGGATGTCGCTATAGCAACCATACATATCGACTAAATATATTACTTCGCTAATTGGTGACGTGCAGATTTGTATAAACGCCGGTGTATTTCCTTCACTTGATTGATAATTATACTTAGTAAATTTAAGCATTTCTTCAACATATCTCAACATGCATAGTCCAAAAGCTGTGAAGAAGTCGCGACGAGGACTCGACCGGTCCGACCAACTGTCCGACATGATGCTATCTGCAGCCGATGTAACGATGTTGTCGATACCAGATACCAGCTATCGACTCATCTACTAGATTATTGATGTACGCTAGTTACTGTTTGAATCTACTTACAGTGGATTGTATGCAAGTGTCAAAGTAATAAAGTAGTTTAAATAGTGGAGATTGTTGTCACATTACATACTTTAAGATGTTCATTCTGAGTTAAAATTGGTGGGAAAAGGAAGAGGGCTATGTCTAGTAGTGGCTTAAATAAGCTGCCAGTGATCTTCTAGACATTTACAAATACTGACAACAACATGTATAACATTACTAAATTATCACGTAATATTTCAGCCATCATATAAATAGACCAGAATGATCTTTGGAACTACAAATATCCGAGCAGTTCTTTCAAACAGCGTTATTTTATTTTGTGCCTGATCAAATATTCCGTATAATTATAAATTAAATTCAAATATTTAAACAATAAAATCGTAACTACGACGATGATCATTCTTATAATATGAAAATTTTAACAAAATCTTAATATGTAAACACAATATCATGATGGGAAGGCTGCCCAACAAAATATAGATGTTGCCATACCTAGTGTGGCAACTATTGCTGCAAATTTAATGTATTGTACAATAATGATTTTTAATTTTTGTTTTATTTACCGCTTCAATTTTCTTCAACTAGATTAAGCCACCTATTTACATTAACAGATGTCTTGGCCGATGTAGCTAAAACACTGTAAACGAATTATTAATCTTCCTTTCGAAACGTGATTGATTCACTTTTATTGTTCATTCGCGTCTGATAAACAATTAAGTTTTTCATGCATTTTCACCATCCTTGTTCAGTTTGCCCGAAGATAAAGTTCAGCTGAAAAGAATGGAATTGACGTGAACAATTACATAATTTAAAATAAAGAGAATATTGAATGACTGAGTCAAATTGTCTGATGTAGGTAACTAAGTCTTATGTCATGTATAGGAAACACAAACTACGAAAACTTTTATCAAATAATCAGACTGCCTCGGTGGCTCAGTTGGTAGTGAACCTACCTTCTGCGCTTGGAGCCGTGGGTTCGATTCCCACCTAGGGCAAACATTTATTTGATGAATATTTGTGGTTTTTATATGTCTGGGTGTTATATCTATTTAAGTATGTATTTAAAATTATATATGTACGTATATCAGTCTTTGTCAGCCATATTACAAGCTTTTCTTAGTTTGGAGTCAGATGACCATGCGTGCAAAATGCCCCAGATTTATTATTTATTATTAAATAAACACAAACATGACGAAGACGACGGAGATATTAAATGATGTGACAATGATGTGTCAGTAAACTGTTATTTCAGTAATCTTTTAGTATTTTAGTAGTAATATCACATTACTTCTGAAACAGTGTATATCCATATACATACGTACACGTCATAAAATTACTTCATTATTACAAGATCCAAACACGTAAAAATCAAAAACATGTAATGTAAACACATCCTAATTTTTACGACCACCATAAAAATTCTACTTATTGTTTTACGATCAAAATGAAGACATCGAATACTATAAAAAATATTATTTTCAAATAATGCTCTAGCTTGTGGTCTATTACCCGTGTCCCGCCCACTGCAGCCATCTTTTAACGAAAATAACAAAGCCTACTGATTTTTTATTGATAATAAAGATAAGATAAACAATGAAACCGTATGAAGAACGTATGTTCGAACAATAAAGCCTCGTTTGGGGGCTTCTCTAACAACTCTTACTTCGAGCATTACCATTCAGACTAATATTAATGTCACACACTAAACTTTACAAAATTTGGATCCATCGGATACCGTTACGAAGCAACGACATTTACGAGTTTTGTAATAAATACCAAAAACATTTTCTAATAACTAATTTTGCACAAAAACTTCCACAATACGGATGACATACCTACCTCTCTAAAGCCGTGACGTTATCCTTCAAAATCGCTATTTCACAATCAAACTAGTGATCGTAAACAGCTTAAAATTTCGAGGTGCACAATAAGCCGCTAATGGCTCGATAAAATGCGAAGAAATGGCAGATTTATAATATATGGTCACATCTCAGACCATAAGTTACGTTTTATGGTCAGTAAAGTGTCCGGGCCCACTTGTGTCTGTTGTCAAAAGTGTACCAGCGGCGTCCCACGCGACACTTGTCGAGAACAGGTGGCGACTGGAGCCTTCCTCGGCCAACAGGCCAGCTCTCAGTACAAGAATGAAATGAACAAGTGTTTGATTTGGCGTATTGACAAAGTTAATTTCCGGTTAAAAAGTCTGTGTAGTTACTCGATTGCTCTTTGTTAAAAACTTTTTGTATCCTAAAATCTTGATGGAACGAACAGTGATGCATTATTTTCCAATATTTTTAGTAATTAATTATCATGATATTTTGATTTTATGGGGTGTAGAGGGTCTTCTATGAAAAGATTTTGTGAAAGGGCCGGATAAATAGAAGTAGAAAGTTTATATGAAAGTCTACGCGTATGAAATCGCGGGCAGCAGCTAGTTAATAGACAACAATAGACAATATTTGTCACAAAACCTGTTGGAATCATGATTTTCCTCGCACACTTGTAGTACCTAACATTAATTTTCGCAGTCATGTTGACTCATTCATTGATGTTTGACTTTTTGCTCCTCCATAATACTTGACTTCAATGGCATTCCATCTAGTGTCAATATACTCTGTGGTATAAGTCGGTTCACTCTATCATTGGCTTTATAGGTACCTACTCTACAGCCACTCAAATATGAACACAGGAACTGAGATACTGAAGGGATCACCAAGGACAAATTAATAAGTTTAGGTGAATATATATACATTCATACTTGATCCTATGAGACTGCAGGAATTATACAATTAACCTATAAACAAGGAGAATAAAGATAAGTAGGATCTTTTTACAGGCTTTTATTTAGTTTCAACTGTCCCGGTGTCAGTCTGTCTGTAATCAAATCTTAGAAGTAAAATTTTTACCCACTTCCCGGTGTACCATTGAGCTGAGCATACTTGTTTAGTTCCACTGACAATACAATATTATAGTGACAGGCAGACTTGCAGGACTACAGGATTGTTGTACTAAGAACAAGCTAATTGTTTGAAAATATAAGTGTCACATAATTTTGTTTATTTGATAGTATATATTGAATCTGTTAGCCCTCTGTTGGACCAGCAAGTATCGGAATATTTTCTCACAATATTTCAGTGAAGCTACACACGTCCTGCGTGGGAGTGACACCACTTTGTCCTCTCTCCAGCGACATGAGCTTTAACACCACGGTGCCTCTTTTAACATCGAACCTGTAACAATTTTGTACATTTTTTAAAACATGTTCTTTCTTTAACGTCGCCAGAAACAACGTGATGCAGCGCGGTGTGGTTTATAAACACGCCCGTTTCCTGTGTTGTGTGTTGTATGAACAGTTACCTCGAGGACAGTTTAGATTTAAATGTAGGTATGTACTTAAATTGGGTTTCAACAATTGCTACTTAGATTCTCTAAACAATCTTCGAATTTTTTGAAAGAATTACACTTTTTTGGGTTATTGGCTAAGACCTTTCAAAGTATCAATACAATCATAATATTCTGTTTCATGGCTAGAACATTGATTTTCTGAAGCACCATGATAGTTTATGAATATTAAATTTGTAGATATAAAAAATGTTGCTGAGTGTAGAGAAAACGAAATAGATAAAAACAGAGATATTGTCGACATAATCGTTGAAATGAATGATTGGCTTAGAAAACGTTTGGTTGAAGATGTAGCACGACGGACCTTCCCAGAGAGGTTTCTATCAGTCGTAGGGTCGTCGCCAAAACCGGTAACACACATCCAATTAAATATTTACTATAAACGACCAGCTCGGCCATTAAGGTGGCCATTACATAAATCATTGAATAGTTAAAAATCGTTATAAACCACTCCGTGACTAGAACACATTAAATTTTATTATCTCTGAGATTTTGTCACCGGTATTTGGCGAATAAATGTGTTTTAGAAGTTGTAGACAATCGATAAATATGTTTAATTAGCTATTCGTATTCGAGTGGCCGAGTAATGGATCGGGTCGGGAGTCAGCCTTGTGTCCAAGGACGTTCGCTCATTGCTGTACATGTACATACGTGTACATGTATGTGTTTCACACACACAGTTCACAGCTATTTAACTACTATATAAATACCATTAAATAATTACATGCAACAATATACGCGGATCTACTTGTATCATATATATTTTCTTCTAGCGAATACTTCCCTGACTGCATATATCTATCTACAAACTCTATAAAATATAATATCTATGCTGTTAAAAAATTCAAAATAAATTTGAGTAATCCTAATTTCAGATTTTAACATAAAAACTATTTGAATCCCGCGGTGCTACCCGCAATTTTCAAGTTGTTTCGTTTTTTTTAGGAATAGTATCATTATGTTCACCCTCATGACGCACACTACCTCTCTGCCAAATTTCGTTAAGATCAGCATACCCGTTTAGTTGTGAAAATCGTACAAACAGACAAACAGAGTTACTTTCGCTTCTATAATATTAGTTAGGATAAGCAAAATTAAACAACCAATGAAAAACGTGTTGTTCCGTACTCATCCTATGACGTCTCATCGTATTGGAATAACGCTCTTTAGTCATCCTAACTTACATTGTTAACTCGTCCGATTACATTTGATGTGTACGACAACAGCTAAGTGTGTCAGTGAGACGTACGGTAATGTTAAAGGGCTGTTTACATAACCGTTTTATTGATCTAATAAACATCAGATTTATGATTCACTATCAGATTGACATACCGCGCTAATGTTTTTGTCAAGTATCCTACAACCTGTCGACTCCATTACACGTTACATAAACCCTAAGAGATCGCCTCCCTCCGAGTGTGAGTAGGACTCACATATAAGTTGTTTGTTTATGAAGCGCTAGATAAAGATTATATTATGGCCGAGGAACCCACACTGAAGTGAATCTTACGTTGATTGGTTTACTCCATCAAGTTTTTAAGGTTGCTTTGTAGACGAGTGTGTCCATTTTAATCTGCTTCCGACTCGTATAGAGGTTTCGAACTTGTGTATGTCATATAGGTTATTAGCCTAAAGCTGTTAGCCTTGTGACCGGGGAAATAGAATACAGCACTCATGTCTCCCGCCTAAGAAGAGCAAGTGGTACAAGGGAAGAGTAAGAGGCTGCTAAAAGAAGATCTCTGGGCTTGGAATGGTAGACGGAGGGTGGATAGAAAAGTCTGATCATCCACCCAAACGAGCTCTGGGAGAGAATGATAGAGAGGATAAAGTTGCCGTGGGTGTAGGAGCCGAGATAACACACAGTTGTCTCAGGATGAACAGCAGCGCAGTGCTGAGGACTTCGGTGCGTTCCTCTGGAGATCCCGGAGCCCTCTTGTTAAGCGGTAAGGACACTGGGCTGAGGTTTTAGCTGGTTATAATCCCACATAACCTGGCTGCACCCCAATGCAGAAGAGCAGTTTAGAAGATTTCCTCCTTGACAATTTTTTTTTTGTAGTTTTTTAAGTTGTCCTTCTGCCTCGTGAACTAGCATTACAAACATGCGTATGCGCAAATATTAGCTCACCGAGTGGCGGAGGCAAGGTCAGGAGCACACCGAACGACCTATTACTGCTCTCTGCCTGATGCACTGCACCGAGGCGATACTAGGAAGATCACTTCACTTTATATACAGAATCATGTGGCGATACATTTTAAATGAAGCGCCGTAATGTCTGATTGTACAACCACCGAAAGGATTGTAGTGCTTTTTTTTTTTTTTTTTTTTTATAAAAATAGCGGCATGCGATCCGCCAGATGGTAACCAGAGACCGCCGTCTATGAACAGCTTCAAAATGCAAAAAAGAACACTAGCGGTGTTGACGATGCTTTGACAGCCCGGGAATGTGGTTCTAGACACCATTGTGAAACGTTGAACTATTTCATGTTGATCTCGGCGGGCAGACCTTTGCAGAAAAGACACCTTGCAGGTCCGCGGAAGAAAGGAGCGGAAAAATCGGACGGTGTGAGATTTCCAGCTTTACAAAATGGGGGGGAGGAGCTTTTTGACGATGTCGAGATGTGCGGTAGTGGAAACCCGAGCTCGACTCGCACTGGCCGGTTTATTTTAGATGGGTCGCCGTCAAGACAACTTTGAGAACCACTGATATCTTATTGTGACTGTTTGGTTAAGAATCATGCATACCATGCCACGAAGTACCTCGAACTCTTTCATTTGGCACAATATCGGTACCATTCCATTTAGTACCATCCACGCCATATCGTCTCCCATGTTTGCTTTGGAAAGTGGCTTCTTCATTCCATTCATGCGCCGGAGTGGCTCCCGCATTATGACTCGCCGTCTGAGTGCAAAACTAAGAGAGTGATAAGCTAATATTGCTGTTGACACTGCGACGTTTCTAAAACTCTTGGCCTCGTCGGGACATGATGTGGGCTTTTTGTTTCGTGGCTTGAAGTACGACTTTACTTAATTTTATTTCAGAGCCAAACTGCTGATGCTGAGTTTGTATGGAGACGTCAGCTTGAACAGTTACAGCGTTGTTTTTCGTCATTTCTGTAAAGTACTCGTATTTATGTCAATACTTACGGTTGCATCGGAAACTAAACTCACTATAGTGACTGTTATTTAACATTATCATGTTGCCACCTTGTTCAGACTGTAAAACTATACTTGTAATACCACAGGTAAAACTAGACATTGGCAAATGCAATACTAACCATCTAACTCATAACTTAACAACACAGTATGTATGCTGATATTTTTGGGTAAAAAATATTTTAAAAACTCATTTAGTTATATCTTAATCAGATATATAAGCACGTAATTCGCGGTGCATGTACATGGTATACAAGCACCACAAGCGTCCTGCAAAACACAAAATAACATATAACTTTATCGAGACGAGTCGAGTTAGTCCCAGCAGTGAAAACATGAGAGGCTAATAATGATAATGAAACGGTTTTACAACGTATGCACAAATCTAAGATGTAGTTTTACAACGTATGCACAAATCGAAGATGTAGTTTTCTGACATTACCTCCTCCAGCTGCTCCGGCAGTTCGACATCGATATTCATATATTCATGTTTACATAACACCTGACTTCTTTCCACCATTACGTGCTATGATGGCCGGGCCCATTGTTGCGCCGCGCCACCTATCAACAGTTTGGTGACATGATTAGCGCCATACCACCAACAACAAACATTTGCTCTCAACTGAACCGATATTACGTCAGGTAACACTGTATTGTCAACGTCACAAGTTTATTTACTCAACGATTTGAACCTTACGGCGGTAGTATTAGGAATTATTACTATGTTATTGTTTGGTAGGCAAATATGCGGTCGCCGCGTTCGCCGCTCCGTCACCAAATATTGGGCGATGTCTTTGAGCTGCCGTGTTTCGGGGCAAAGATTAAAAATGTTTCTTTTATCCCTAGAATATTTAGATAATTATTTTTTGCCTACTTTGTATACTTTACAATTTTCATTTGTTAAAAACCAAACTGAACAGAAACATTAAAATACTATACACACAGATTATTGAAAAAAAAACATTTATTTAAATAAAATTATGATATTGATTTGCATTCTATACACATAGTTAAATTATGTGAAGATATCAATTTCTACTGAGCCAGATTTTTGTATCTATTTGCAGTTTACAGTGCCTAAAATTTAAAAGCAAAAGAAGTGAGCTTTTTGTCCAGCTATGCCAGCAGCTTCAGTGATTATGAAACTAACCATCCGTTACCATAAACATTACATCCTCGGTCACATCTATCAGGTAACTGTTTTCTTCCCAAGTACTTCACAGTCTTGTGGTCATCACTAGGTATTAGTATTATCAGGAATGGCATAACCATGTCTTAGACCTTTTGTAGCCTGAAAGTCTGAAATAGTACCACCAAGGAGCTATTAAAAGTTGGCGTAATCGACAGTAAGTCCTAATGTGTTCAGCCTCCCGTGTGCCCTCTGTGTCGGTACTCTATCGGTGCCAGTTGCCAGTATAGACAAAGCATGTTTAATTAGCCAGTGTGGACAGACCGCCACCGCCTCTGCCGGTGTGTTCTCGGAACGGTAATAAGCACATGTTAGGTGTGGGAATGTTCGGGGGTTGATGAACTTTGGTTTCCGCAGCTTTGGTGCCGCCCGCTTCTGCGCCCGCAACGGCGCGCCGTATCCTTGTGTATAGGTGCCACTGTTGTGGCGCTGGCGATTGTCTTATGTTGGGTCAGTCTTCTTTTATTCAAAAATAATATGTACAGTTTTCAAGTCGTCCCGTGCTAGAGGAGGCTGTACGCCAGATACAGAGTTATCTCTGTATGTAGAGCATCTCTTGTTGCTGGCGTGGCGTATCACAAGGACGAAGTTGCAGAATGCATTCGTAGCAACTATCGGAAGTCCCTGCGTTAACCGTTATAATATGAAGTATAATAAATTTAATGTTTTAATTAAGTTATGGTTCCAACCTGAGGTAAATTTATAAGTAATAAATTTAATGGGAACTTTTAGAAGTTGGCAGGAAGATATATTCGGATAACGCAGTCTCTATAGATAATTTTCTTTTCAATTCAACTCGATTAAGCAATCTATGGAACAGTGTTAGTACCTACATTCGGTGAACTTTATGGTCATCTTCAGGTATACATTCATAAAGGTATCAAGTGTCCCGCGTCTAAACAGACATGTGACAAATTCTCCAACATCTCTATGGTCAGTGTCAAGCGTATTTATAACTTCCTGATCGACAACAAAACATCGGTAATTGAGCGATCACAGCGCGCCCATAACTTCGGCTAAACTATCGAATTACACACAACCCTATCGGTGCCCATTCACGACACTACGTCTTGCTGGTCTTTTGAAACTTTGGTTTAGAAAAACGGTACTACGTCCATCACGCTCACTCTGGATGTCATCACTGTAGAAAGGAAAGAGACGCGATGTCAAACGACCGTGGTACTTGTCGTATTGAGCAGATGGACGAGCTGACCACCGGTCACTGGGGCTATCAAATTACCGAAGATGTACCGATGTGAAATATATCGATGTATCGAGTGAATGTCGCGAGTAACACGGTGGACAGTGACCGTTGCCGCTAAATCGGGTGGTCATTGTCAATCGTGTGAAGCGAATTAATTTGAAATTGTAATCGTATTGAATTAAACGGGTACAGTGGTGGAGGTCAGGGCGAAGGGGGGTCAGGCGCACGGTCGCGGCTCTTCCTGGATGGACGTTTTTGAACACTATTCCGTCGTCATTGTTATGTTCAACGCTTGTATTTCTTTGAACGACTATACTACAGAGTAAGTTAGTTCAAGTAGGCTGAGTACGCAGCCGTAGTTGAGTAGTAGTCATAGTTTTAAGGCTGCCTGAAAGCCTCCAACGTGGCTTAACGGGTTTTGCTAAAGGTAAAATTTTACATATCATTCCATGCACGCTTGGACTCTGTATATTATAAATACTACTCGCAGTCCCCTATCCAAAGACCTCCGCTGTCCGTTGCTTGATTTTGGTAAACAGTTGGAAGTCAAGCTACGAGCGCTACATAATCTACTCAATTAATTCTCTACTTACTTATTTAATTTAACACTTTCTGTGATGGTCGTGGAGCCTTGCTCATGCTCATGGGGGCCATAGTGACCGTCACAAAGAACCCACCTGTGAAAAAGTTAAAAAAAGTGCTACTTCTTGACCCAAAAGGTACATACATTAGTCTCTTTATTGAAAGTATTAAATAAACTTTACCCAATTCATGGAAACCCCGTTACGAAATAACAAGATAATGATTATAATGTAACGTCGATTAGTGACGTGTTACATATCTCACGTGTGTACTCGACCGCTCGTCTATAAATTGACACATAAGTTACCTTTATAACCGACTTCAAAAAAAGAGGACGGTTCTATGTTCCACTTTTTTTATGTATGTTATTACTCCACAAACTGTTGGCTGATTTTAAAAAAAAATCTTTCGTTCGGTAGCGTATACTTCCAATTTGTCACGAAGTTAGGATCAGATGATAGCATCCCAGGGGAATCGAAGGCAGCCTTCAAACTTTATATTCACTTATAAAAAAATCATATATTTTTAAATCAGTTTATAATGTGATCCATTTGTTACCATCTCTACAAACGCTGAATAATCGCGTGGTCATGCAGACTACGTCGACTCGACATATATCGTGAAATATATAATGAGCTTTGATATTGCTCTACGCATCACAATAGTGTTACGTGGAGCAATATTTCGTATTTCAAACTGTAAATGGGCTACGCAATTTTCAGTCATTTGTATCACTAACTAGTCTATCGATAAAAAAGCTAAAATGTATATTTCTTCATTTTACACATGGAAAAATTTAAGACAAAATTTTTACAACAGTTACTCGTAGTATGCTTAAACGTACTATGTAGGTTTCACAAACGAAAAGTACTGACAAAGGATGATGAATCTGGACGAGGTTAACGCGAACGACGCGTCACAGCTCGTTATCTGATATCCTTACAATTCAACATTTGCTTTCAGTTGATCCAGTGTTGTGTTGATGAAGCCCGCTAGGACCATGATAGAGGCTGACAATGTCGCAACGCTCCGGGTCCGGGCTGGGCAGGGCCGCGCCGGGGCCGGCTGATTCGGTGCGCCTGACATGTCATAAATTTGAACAGAGCCGTCCGATCGCAGCGTGATGCCGTATTACCTTACGGATACAATCCGGACCTGGTTAATTGAGCATCAGAGATATTTATATTAGGAGAGGTTTATGATCGTTCCAAGTATTGGACAATCATGGGCTTGCTGATTGCCGTTATGCCTAGTCGAAGTGTGTCCTGTCCTGTGATGATTTACGACGTACCTACTTGCCAAAATGTTTGTTACACCACGTTCTCACAGCAATCAATGCAAGAAGATTTGAAATGTTATATCGCTCGGTTCGTAATAATTAGAAGTAGAGATTGTGCGCCAGTAAACCGAATGTGATGTGTAATCAGCAATGTTTACGAAACCGAACCAGTTATAATTCTAGGACCGGCTTGATACTAAAATAAACTCGTATTACTGTCTCTCTATTTGGGATTAAAGCTATTTACGGCCGCACGTTGCGAGAACTATGAGGTAACCGCCATTATTGCGGGAAATAGCCGAATATACACCGAATGAAGTCCTGACCGACGACTCTCGGTTGGAAACAATCCGGTGAAGGGCATTACTAGATACGCAATAAATTGTCGATTAAATCTGTTTACGTCTGCGCGGGACTAAATTATGGATAGAGCGAAAACACTTCATCAAGCGGGAGTGTGGGCGCCGTCATTCAATCGACATGTTTACGCAAATCTTATTCAGAGTCAAGTCTATCTCTTAATACTCCGTGTGACGCCGGGAGCTGCCTCTCCCGAGCCGCAGCGACGTCCAGCGGCTGGCGCGCCCATTCTCTCAGAACGGTCGATAACTTAGAATCAACAGTAGCCAAACGCAGGCTCTAATCCGAGTCGAATCGCTGGATGTATTTCAATAACGCACGCCCGATGGCGAGTCTTCGTTTTTTTGTGTGGGAACATTTCGTTTTTCAATCACAAGTTCACCTTTTTACCGTGCTGGGTGTACGGCCGGCCGATAAACATCGCAGGTTATGGGCGCGGCCGGCTTTGAACTGAGAGGTTTATCCCGATTGCCTCATAGTTTGGGCTGCTCAATGTGCTTCGATAGCGGGCCGCGTGGGCACCGGACCCGCTGCGGCGACCGCAGATCATCTGGCGTGTCCCACTCGCCTCGGGCATGCCAAATATGTAAACGATTCCAGTTTGCATCCCCGCTGCATCCGCCAAGGAGCTCGGACCTACTTTTTGTTATTTGGATCTGGAACAAGGAACTACTTAGATAAACAGTCCAAGCACGCTGGTACTAAACATACGTTGTATTGTGGACGATATTTTAGCAACTTGTATAACTTGAACTTATAATTACAACTATTTCAAAAACAAAAAATCTCTATATTTAGTTGGTTGATTTATTAAATAATCGATCACTGTAACCCATTGAAAGCTTTCTATATACGTACAATAAACCAGACAAGTGTGAGTCAAGCTCGCGTACCTGGGTTCTGTACCACTACTAAAACGAAAAGTAGTGCAAAAAGACAACATCACGCCCAGGCAGTTACACATCCAAGTAACTACCGCCCTCTACGTTGATTAACTTGGCGGTGAACATAATTTATCACCGACTCGCACTTGGCCACTTTTTTTTGTTTACTTTAGAGTGTGTACTATAATCATGTCAAACTTGACGCTTGTATGACATGTGTTACTGTTTCTACTAAATAAACGTTTATTGTATGAAGGACCTTTTAGTTTTTTTTTTTTGTAAATCAAAAATATTAAAATACCCTTACCCTTTAATAGTGCCCTTTACCTAGTATAGTACCCTTTTTTGAATAGTACCCTTTGGATGCGGAACCCTAAAAATGGAATATAATCGACATATAGGTACACGAGCATCTATACATATAACTAGCCGTCCGCCCCGGCTTCGCACGAGTGTAAGCTCGGCCTTCGGCCTCGCTACAAAATATAATATAGCCTATGTCACCCGGGGATAGTGTAGCTTCCCAACAGTGAAAGAATTTTTCAAATCGGTTCAGTAGTTTCGGAGCCTATTCATTACAAACATACAAACATACAAAAATAGGTACAAATCTTTCCTCTTTATAATATTAGTGTAGATAAAAACGTAGAGATAAAAAAATCTGTAATTGCGAGATAACAAAAAATAATCACACAGGGCGTCTTAAAATAAGCAGCTGAACACGATAGGACAGTTTTTAGAATTTTTGTCTGTCTGTTTGTTTGTTTGTCCGCGCACATCTCCTAAACCACTGGACGGATTTAAATGCGGTTTTCACGAATCTGCTTAGCTATAACCAAATTGAAGTATAGGCTATGTTATTTTGCGCAAGGGCCGGATTAAGGGAAGAAAAAAAGGATTGAAGGTTTATATGAAAATCTACGCGTACGAAGTCGCGGGCAAAAAACTAGTCGATATATAAAACCACTTCACGTTGTTAAATTTCAATGTTTATTCAATACGTAAAGTGAACTGATGTGTTAACATAAATCCTGTTGGCAAAACGCAAACATTATACATAATAATCTATAATTTACCATTGTTAACGTGTTTATGAGACGGTATGTGTGTTTGCTTGTAAAAAGTGATCTTACCGTCGGAAGCAGAGCCGGTGTTGAATGTTTCATGACATCTATTAAAACTTTACGTATAATTAGTGCTAGTTACTAATTATATCTAAAGTTTTAGTCTATGTCATAATTAACGTTTCCAAAGAATGTCTGTCGGCACTTACGCGATACAAATTAGTTCAAGGCAGCTTTTAAGAGTTAGTTGTATATAATAATACTAATATTATAAATGTGTGTTTATTTGTTACCTATTTCACGCAAAATCAGGGCAAAGAAGCAACATTTAGTTATGTTTTTTTTAAATTATATCATTATTTTACTTACCACATTTACATTGGACTCTAGTGTTTGAGATCTCCGTAATTTTTGAATACAGTTAGTTGGAGAGCACACTTTACCTAATGTTAAGAGACGGTGTACTCGAAATTGGTAAACACGCCTTGTCTGGAATGAGAACTGGCTCTCAAGTGAAGCTGCGGGAACACATCGTTAGTAGCTTGACGATAGATTTACAGCTTGAGGGTGGTAACTAGCCATGCAGCCGACCACTAGAATGAGCCACCACCATGCTTTGGTTTTTAGACAATAATTGTCCTAAAACTGCGCGCAGAACCACCGGAGGATGGGCAGCGTTCTATTAGTACGTACCGCGATCATTAAACCGCTTGGCAAGCGTGAGGATTATAGCAGCACACCTCTTTAAGAGGGAGACCTTTGATCAGCAGTGGATGTTTACAGGCTGCTGCTGTGATGATTATGATCTATTGTGATGTGACAATAATTTTAAAATTAAATTTGAAAGAAAAACCAATTAAACTCTTATCCTTAGAGCACTTTTTCGACACGTGTTTCGCCTCTGCACGTGGCATCCTCAGGACGTGTTGACTTTGGCTCGGTGTTCGATGTTTTGTTGGGATTTGAACATATTGCGCTTCGGAATTCGAACGTGCCAACCACTGAGCTATAATCACTACAAAAATTGCGCTGCACTTTTTATTTATTGAATAAATGGCAAAAGAAATATTTCTCTGTACCTCCGTGACCTTCATACACATATATAAAAGTATTATTTGTAGATGATATGGTAGGTAGCGCTTCAGTAGCGGCTGGTGCAGATTCACAACACAATCAGAACAATAGTCATCCTAGAAAGGCGCGCAGACTACATCAGCAGACGAGCTTGTTGCCATTTGTCAAGATCAAGGCAGAAGGGTATTTCCTCCAGCCATCTGCATCGTTCAGTGTGGAGACGTTGCGTTTCATACATTATGTAGTTATTGAAATAGCAGCCAGTATTGTTGGCAACCGCTGAGGAACTGCACTCGATGTAAAGTCTATTTACTGTTGTATAATGAACATTGGCCACTGTGGCCACACAAACATGGAACATCGGCACTCACAAGTGAAAGTCAATTTTAGTACTAAATCTATCGATATTATTATATTGTTTTACTAATTACTTCACGTAACTTTTTTAGAATAACTGATTACCAAAACATGATTAATTTGATAGTTGACAATATTATGGTGATAGTCAACTGAAGCAAAAGGCAGAGCCACAAACTTTTATTGTTATCTATTGGTGATTGCAATAAATTATGTTTATAGTTTTGTTTTGTTTCACGTTACCGTTAATTTGATGGAGCATGTACCTAGTATAATTACTTTTGTTCTTTTATTGCCAAGAAAAAAAATCTGATGATCCTCATGCGTCAGATGTATATAGTCTACTTGTAACGTAGTTGTATTAATTGTTTATTATCACTTTTGATGTATAAAAAATTGTAAGGTCGAATTATCACAGCATGTTTTGTCTACGACGACCAGTAACGACCTGCGTCCGGCTGCGCGGTGCGCTCGCGCAGTCGGAGCTTCTAAACGCATCCTTGCAAACATCATGTACCGTATTTTATCAGTTCTAAGGAAACTTCTAATAATAAACCAAACAATACATGGTAGGTACATACAAATAAAGTAACTTACATATACATACATTTCTACATACATTTTGTCTGTCAGATGCCTATGCTAGGTTAGAAACCTGTGATATAGGCATCTGCATTTTATATTACCTGTTTTAAGTTTATACCAGCTAAGACAGTCAAAATATTATGCTGTATTATAATAGGTATCTTACAGAAAGAAATGGCAGAATATAATAAAATTGACTATTTACTACCTACTTAACAAATTTGATGAAAATAATGAAAATAAATAATAATATTCGAATAAGTATTAAGTTATTAGTAAAATTTAAATAAGTTAATTAATTAAAAATTAAAATTAAAATAGACGTTCTGATAAAGAGATTTGTGTCATATCTTAGTGTGTAACATTGTAGTTACACATTTCAGTTTTTACTTAGTGAGTTATGTACATTGCTAAAGACTGTTTACTTAAATGTATATGTAATCCTGTTTATCCTATAAAATGTCTAGACATTGCCTAATTAATTTTATCTCTAAATTAGAGTAGCGTCGACGTTGCTACGTGCTCCTAGAAACGTCCACTAGGTAAGCACCGAGGGCGTGCACCGCACCACCACCGCGCTGCCGTCGCGTCCTCGCCGTGCTGCCGTCACGTCCCCGCCGCGCTACCGTCACTGCCGGTTTCACCGCAGCGCGCCGCTGCGACACACTGGTGACTTTTGACTTTCGTCGTGTGTTCGAGCTTCATAATATAATTGAGCCCGAACAAAATCCGGCCAAGTATTACCATACAATGGCCCGTCGGTTCCGTCGCGCCCGCCGGGTCGCCGGGCCAAAAAAACACCACCACTCGCCACGACCTACATCACAAGATCTCAAAACGCATGCGTCAACAATCGAATACCTACCTAATCTGTTCTGATTTAGTCACATATTCAGATGGCAGATGGCGCGAGTTGCGCGGATGGGCGCGCGCGGGAGGCTGGCAGGCGTCCATCCGACGCAGCCCATCATGAGCTCGTCGACTGTTTGACGAGTGACAACTCTAAAAAACGTGAACGTAAGTTACCTACTGGGAACGAGTCGCGATACACTCAGTTTTGAGTTATTGCCGCGGTTGTGTGCGGTTTTTGCCCGCTCCGCGCTGGAGACGCTCGCGGATCCGTTTTGTTTACTTTGCTGTCGCGATGGTTCTGCCATTTTCTTGTTTGCAGGAATGTCCTGCAAGTCGATGCATCGATATGTAATTGATTCTCATTACTGTTTTTCGGTTGCCATTTTTTGAGGCGTTTCATATTTTCCTGCTGCGAAACCCTTTATCAATCTGTCATTTCTGTGAAATTTATTTTTGCCTTCCCGTCTCCTTTGTCCTTTCCACGTGCAGAGATAAGCCCAGATTTAGAAACTGTCACAGTCTAGCGTAATGTATCTACGTATGCTGTAAGTAGAATGACATTGTACATTGACACAGAGACACTTTCTACGGCGCCACGAGGTGCATACTCAACTAACTGAAGACTCGCTGTGTATCCGGGTGACGACACTCTGTTTATTTTCAAGAGGTTTGTTTGTCCTTTGCTCTAAAACAAAACAAACTCTAAAACAAAATGAAGTTTAAGTGATCAAAAACTTAAAACCCAATAGTAAGGCAAGACACAGCCCAATAGATAGAGACAGGAACAAATTCTGTTTGTTTTTAAAACGCCTGAGTTTCCAAAACAAACTCAGTTCACAGCCAACCAATTCACCCACTTTCAGTTATCACGGCATTAAATATTGACAGTGAGACTGGTCTGTAGGTAGGTATGTGTTTCCAAGTCCGGTAGCTAGATATAGTTGTGATTACTTACGCAGAGAAGACGTGACTCGCCTGCTGATGCGTGACGCCAGCTCACTTGCGCAGGAAGTACGAAAATACCTGCTAACTCATCGATACAGGACAAACATATACTCGAACATACAGGACATAGAAACTCAGATGGGGGAAGATAAACTTGATCACTTTTGGGTATAAGTTAAACTCAAATTTTTGTACGAATCATAACATAACATTTTTGTCGATACATCAAGTTTTTTACCTAACGGTTATCAGGTTAAACTCTGTCTGATAATGCTAGAGTAAACAAGTAAGTATGAATTAAGTTAGTACATATTTTTGTTTAGTTTTCTGTAATGTAAATGTCAGTCTCGAATTCAAACAATAAGTTCTATTGTAATTTTTTACCTTTCGCGATGAAAACACTTGTTTTAATGTTTATCGGGACTTATAGCGAGAAGAATGTTTGTGAAGAGCCTAAGAGTTGAGAAGAAGGGTGACAATGTAAATTAGGTCACTAGATGACAGTTTAAAGTTGAATTGATTTTTAGGCAAAAATCATTTCGCAAACAAGGTGTCAGTCCTGATTTATGGCTCATCCATTATCTATATGCTAACTACATTATTATGTTAATTTGGTAATTTGTTAACTAAAGAATCCACTTTACGATATAGATTCCAATACACAGATATAGCCGACCCACAAATCTGTCGCAACCTGATACCGTGAAGGCCGAAATTATAATTTTTTACTGTTTTAATGTTATCTAAGTAGCAAATCGGTCGCCTGATAGTTTGCCACTGATAACCCACGATTTATAAATTCTAAATTCTGGGCGGATCTGCGTGCTCTCGAGGGGTTAGGTCGTGTGGCAGTTTTATCGAATGATCGAATAGTCGAAAGTACAAGTGCTCGAAACCTCTTCCATCCTGAACAGGACATGTGTATTGCTTGCACTTTTTGTCGCTTTAGTTGATTATTTTTATCGAAGCGGTGTTCGCCGAATCGTCTTATTAATATCAAAATGTAGGTAAAACAATAAAGTACCAGTAGTAATATTTTGAAACGCCCTCTGAGTTATTTATGAGTGTAGGTTTGTTTGAGGTTAATATGCCATTCGTGATATCAATCGTAAAACGAAAGTCGGCTCCGAATACACTGAAACAGCTTTAATGTTTTATTGACCTTCACTAATGGCGGACTATTTCTGGATATCGTAAATAACGAACTTAGATTAAACTGAGCGTGACTTACTTACTCGAACTAGTACATGATGATAGAGTTATATCTTCATTATATACTAGCACATTTCAAGGACAACGTTTTACTTGATTTTAAGAGTTTATAAATGAGGATAACCAACCTTTTTTTCTATCTTAAAATATAGAAAATTAAAATGCAACAGCTTTATTGTGATATTAAGAATACATTAATCGATGTTTTGCCCATGCAAGTACAAAAAAAATATGAGTACGTTGCCAAACATTTCGTAAAAAAAATGGATATAAGTACCTAGTCTTCTAGATCTTGTGCCCTGCACACATGCCCTTGCATTCTTTAAAAGTACGCTATTTGAGCATCTCAGAGTTGAAACATCATCAAACCTGCAAACTGTGAGTACAATGACTGCAAGCAGAGAAGAGAGAGTTTGGTACTCACTGGAGTGCAGCTATGGAAACAGTCTCCGTCACAAACAGTCCAGAAACATTGAGCAGTCCACTCGTTCCTGTATCGACCGGCACAGTCACAGTCCGTCTGGTTAGTATGCAGTCCGCGCGCGCCGCTCCCGACATGAAAGATGCTCTATTTGGCGCACCCCATACATAGCCACCGACCGGACGTCTGGTGACGACGCCTGATGGCTATAAGTCTACGTGGTGCTGCCACATCCCAAACTGACACCTAACAGCCTTATGTAGAGCTCCACGTGATCACTTATTATTTATTTTACTCAGTTTATAGGTGTTCTTAGACTTCAAGCGAAAGTTTCAATGTCTTATGTGACTGATTACCTACACCGTCACAAAAACTTTATCGGATTTGTAAACAATTCAGGAACATGATCACATAATATAAGTGCGTGCGTAGTATTGTGTGTGTTCGTTTGTAGTCACTAAACTCTGTAACATCCAAACGTATTTAATGAGTAGAGACTAGAAAGATCACAAATTTTTCACACGTTTTATTATAGGGAGAATGTAGAAAAACTAAACACCTAATTGAGTATGCGTCGTTACATCTTTAAACTGGAATATGATAGGTATGCCTATCATATTCCAGCTAGTAACCCAAGGAATTCAAGTGCAAACAAGTAATTAAGATCACTGATTTTTTCATTGTACTCACTACTTACAGGTTACGGGTACATAATAGAAAACAGAAGTGGAACCAAAGAAGACAGCTAGTTTTGACAGCCTAGGGATTTTAACACAGCTCACCTGTTAAGTGATGGTGTGGTCGAAGATGGTAAACACCTACTTGGAATGGAAACTGGCTCTCAAGTGTTGCTGCCGGAACACACGGGTGCCGCTTGGAGATACATTTTCAAGTTGAGGGTGGTAGCTAGCCAGCCGGACACTGGAAAGTGCCACCTTCCCCACGACGCTTTCCTTCACTCAAACTCATGGTTGGGATTTGAACCCACACCCTGCTAATAGGAATGCTAACACATCACTGATCTATCATCGCTTCAAAATACTGCCATTTAGTCCGTGAATTTTTGTGTGTAGGTGTATGTATAGCTTTCACATATGCACGGTTATTAATCTTCATTAAGAGCTGTGACCTGCCGGCGTGTCCGGCGTGTCCGGCGTGCTCGGTGCGCTGGGTGGCCAACTTAACATGTTAATGATATGTTCCAAACATATATATTAGTAGATCCGTACACTATCATTAGGTCTTCTTTCGTCAGACCTGCCCACTGAGAGCTAGCCAAAAACTACAAACAGACTAGGAAGTAATTTTAAGCATTTCGATCGAGTCTTAAATTTTTATAATTACTGTTTTGTAAAATTCTACAAAAATAATATTACTTATATTTATAAAATTGGTTATTTTATAAATTGTATTTTTTTCAACTGCATTGTTTATGAAAAAATAAAATTTAACACCTTTTACAATTTTGCATACAATAACTGCTTACCTACGTACCTTATAGTTTGAACGAAATCAGTAAACTTATTTGGTTCTATTTGAGTAATTGCAATAAGTTGGAAAACTAACCAAAATTTAAAACTTAAGTGTTTAATTTAGCTAGGAATATTATCACCAGTTATCTATTACGTTTTTTTTTTTGCACCACTTATTTATAAAATTATTATAAAAAAATGAACCCCTATTTCTCCTGGTCACGCTGTACCTTGAGAACGGCGTTACCGATTTTTTAAGTTTGCATTATTGTGTCAGTGTGTGTAGTGAAGCTAAGTATCGATACAAACATGTATATTTGTCGATACTTATTGTCCAAACTATTATGTATACTTATGAAATAGATAAATTAAAAAAAGGCCGAGCTTACACCCGTACGAAGCCGGGGCGGGTCGCTAGTATTTATACATAAAATAGTAATATTGTGAAGTAGAGCAACATATGCCAGCGTACCAACAAACAGGAGGAAAGCATTTCCCTGACACGGTTCCTGCAAGGTCGACGGCCGCGCCACGGTCGCCGCGCGTGCTGCTTCCTTCCCACTCCTACACCACAAACATAATTATCTGCATCTAATAATCATATTATAATATCAGAATAATATTCTCAATCACACTAATCTTACTAAATATTCTTAATTTTGAGTAGTGGAAAAGCTTTGTTCTGTTTGTTCGTCACATAGTAGAGTGTGATTACGTCATGTAATTACACTTTACTGTGTACAAAGTACAAACAGGTTAGTGCATACAATATAACTAACTGCATACAGTAGGAATGCAAAGGGCAATACGGGTGCACCTGTGTATGGTGACAGGCGGTGATCCGCCCCGGGGACCCGCGGAAGGTACAATACAATAACTCTTTATTAAAAACCACAAAAACAAGGATACACATTACAGTAATTATCTAGGCTTTTAACAGGCGGCCTTATCGATCTCTTCCGCGTCATCAGGATACCTACAGGATAGTCCACGCCGATTACTCATTCTAACTAAACAGGAACTCCCGAAGGTGACAAGTTTCTAACACACACAGAGAAGCAGTCACACAGTTGTCGGTGGTGGTACTACAAGGACCATTATACAGAATGCCTCTGTAGTATAACGCTACTGTGGCAATACGAATATACCTTCTGACAGATTTTTTCTGTCCCGTCAGCTTGTTTGCCACCTGTGACTTAAAGAAATGATTTATCTACTCTATATCAAAATAAGGCATTAAGCACTTAAGTATGTACTTGTATACCTATTTGTAAGTGTACTAATAACAGTGTCCCTCGGTTTCACCCGCTCTCTTATAGAAACCATCCTATTACGGCATAAAAGGTAGAGCATGTAATAATCCAGTGTATCTACTACCTCTATACCGAATTTCATTTTAATCCGTTCAGCTGTTACGGAGTTTAATTGCGGACAAACATATATACACACTAACATACAAATATTCGCAATAATAATATTTATTAGTCTAGTGTAATTATTTTTTTATTGAAGTTTATTGGTCTAAATTCGCTTAACTTTGGTGACCATTTAGGACTAACGGTTTTGCTACATAAGCTTTTCGCTGCACAAAGCATCCAGACTGGTCTGGTATACTGGGCATCTGAAAGTGGCGTCTAACCAGTGCATTAATCCGTGTTTCCTGATTACCACCGGCCCTACGCATTAATGACTATAGTTAAAGGTATTAAATTATCACGTGTACATGTCTCAGTAACAAATAGCGGACAAGTATTCCGAGTTGTATGCGGGCGGATAATTGCGACACTCGATGTTTCCTACTAACTGATACGTAGGTAATGTCGATAGTACTGCATGCTTGGTATACTAACTACGCACTAATCTATGGTTTACCTACTAACTGATGTGTCATCTACAGCTAGAGTCATTGCATGGTTTATTATTGTATTATTGTACCTACGGACTGATCAATACCTCTGCATCCTTGTTGCGGTTCTAATTTCATACAGTTCAGGATTTGTCATACAACAGTTTTATGCACTCTCAGATGAAGCTCAGTGCTGACTGAGCTTGATTACAAAAATATATATCACTACTATGAAATATACAGATGTTTATGGGATAAAGCGGTATGTTAATTTATTATGAGTTAGAAATTGAAATTTGAAATTTTATAATTGTACTGATTGATTGATTTATATTGATTTTTTATTTGTACCAGCTTAAATTGAAACTTGTGTCTGAGATTTTGATTATTGTGATTTTTGAAAGAGCGCTGTATCTACTACGAGTAGGTACAGAACTGGTACGCAGCGCGCCGCTGTTACTTTTCAGTTACCTACTATATAAACAGTACAGTCGGGCTATATTTTTTTAAGAATCTAATTTACTTGTTTATAATCTTGTCTACAATCACAATATTCTTTTATATTTGGTACGTATATACCATGTATGTATGTATTATCTTCACCGCCGACCCTTATTCCTCTTTCAGAGGTTATTGTGGTTGGCAGAAATTGCTTAAGGCGATAAGGCCGCCTATTATACTGCCGGTTTTGTATTAGTTTTAAGTTACTTTGATAAGATATTATTTATTGTCATAAATCTATTTATAATAATCTAAGTATAATAAAAATTACATTTATGGATTCGTCTTGTTTAAGAATACAATATTTTTTTTTGTAGAAATGCATTGTCGTCGTGTATTAACAATAGTTAAATGATCTATTCACAATATAGTAAAAAGCTGTACAGGGGTTTAATAAATTAAAATGTCATAATAATAATAATAATAATAATTTATTTCCAAAAAAGAGCACATAAAAATTTACAATAGATATACACAATATGAGAAACCTAAATAAAACATTTTCGGTGGGCCCCAAACTAGGCTAAGCCTGTATCTTGGGTACCCTGAGAACAGAACATACGTATTTATTTTTTTTGATCAGCGCTGACAAAATGGAACACAACTAATTAATTACTTACAATTTTTCTATTTATGTATATTTAATTTAATTTAGTATAAATATGACTATAATCATGCGTGCAATATGAGTGTTTATAATTCTCTAATAAAATCAATATTAATAAAATTCCAATTTTAAAATTTAATCTAAATAAAGATGGATGATCAGAATAAATTAAACCCAACTAAAATCAAATCAAGTAAAATTAAATTTAAATTATCCTATAAGTATTAATGTGTTTGTTTGTGTGAGTGTGTGTTTGTTCGTGTGTGTATGAGTGTGTGTGTGTTTGGTGTGTGTGTGTGTGTGTGTGCGAGTGCGTGCGTATGCGTGCGTGTAGGTGTGTGAATGAGCGTGAGGGTGTGATGAAGTCTTTGTAGTTATGTTAGACTACTACTTGCTGGAAATACGTCTTTAAGCCTCATTTCACTAAATTTCACAAGTTTTTCTGTTTGCTTGTATGACAAAGATAGTAGCCACGTTTGAATTTTGTGCTTATGCTCTCTAAATGTTCTATTTGTCATATCAATATGTCTGCAAACTGAGTTGTACGTGAAGATATGTACGTATTTTGGTAGACGGGAAGCGAACACTGTATTGATTCTCGGAAGCATCTGATCCCGTGGGCGTTTACGTCTAGCATTGTCATGTGCAGCTGACAAGTAATGACATTTTGCAATAGCCCGTAGAACGAAAAGTTGACGAACCGTTAGCACAGCCGCCTCCTCATATAGTTTTACTGTTGGATACCGACGTGGTCTGCCCAGCATCACTTTAAGAACTGCTCGTTGCGCACGTTCCACTTCTTCCATGTGCGTCTGGGCAGCCCCTCCCCAAACCCCTATACAATATTGTAGAAGCGACTGGCACAGTGATTTATATACCAGTATTTTAACGTCATACTTGGCAGCTGACCTTAACAATTTCATTACATAAATCAGCTTCCGGATTTTCTTAGCGATGTATGTTATGTGGTGTTTAAAGGACAAGTTTTGATCCACCATTACTCCTAAATATTTTGTACATGCGACTCTAGTGATCAAGTTACAAGAACAGCTTGTGTTAGTCACATTGAGACTGGTGGCTTTCTCGCAGTTACCGCCATGAATAAGTAACTGAGACAGGTCTGTGTCGGTGGCTTGCGTAATGTTGAAAGCAATAAAGTTGGTTTTCTTAATATTTAGAGTTAATAGATTTGCGTCAAGCCACCGAGACAAAGCTGCCATTCCAGTTTCAGCTTCTATAGATGCGGACTTCCAGTCTTTCCCATGAAAAACAGCAACGGTATCGTCAGCGTAACAGATCAGGTCCATGTTTGGTAAGTTGAGTCTCATTATCTCGTCCATGTAGACAGTGAACAGAGTAGGAGCTAGGACACTGCCCTGTGGGACACCGTAGTCAATATTAATCTTGTCACTCTTTCGGTCGCCTATTCGGAGACATTGGTGCCTATTCGACAAATAACTTGTAAACCAGCTTAGTGCACTTCCCCTTATGCCGATGCGTTCGAGTTTTTCCAGCAGAATTTTCGTAGACACAGTATCGAACGCTTTAGCGAGATCTAGGAAGACACCTATGCATCTCTGTCCACTGTCCAAATGTGACGTCACTATTTCTGTTAACAGCTGAACGGCATCCTCCGTCGACTTCCCAGGTCTGAAGCCATATTGACGATCATTAAGAAGCTGATATTTTTGCAAGAAATTCACCAGTCTCTTGTTTACCAGTTTTTCAACAATTTTTGATGCTATGCTAAGCAATGAAATGGGTCTATAGTTGTCTGGGCTTGTCTTGTCCCCACTTTTGTGCACCGGTATGACGACTGCAGTCTTCCAGCAGTCCGGGAAAATACCGGAAGACATGCTGAGGTTGCTTATGTGAACTAAGGGCTCGATTAGCGAGTGCTTTGCATACTTTAACAAAAGTGGTGCTATATCATCAATACCTGGAGCACTGTCTGGTTTAAGGTCCTGAATGATGCAATAAATTTCTCCGTGATCTGTAGATAAAATGTATATAGATTAGCTGTATATTGGCTTCGTATTTTGTTTGTTTTCACTCTACATTTCCCCACTGCTGATGCATAGTTCTCCTCCCCTTTCTCCCCACAAACCCAATCCTCAACTTTTGCTATCCCTAGCTGAAAGCGTCACGCCACGCCATTTCCCTGCCTCGACTATATCGTAATTACAAAAAAAAATATAATGAAATACATTTATTCTATAGTATATTTATTATTCGTAATTAAAGTCTTATATTCGGAATGAGGTCAATTTTGAAATGAAACAAAGAATCAGGTCGTTTCATTACCATAGAACTTGAGGTCGGAATATATGTTTGCGAAATCGATAATTAAAATTAAATAGATAATTATTTATAATTAGCGTATATTTTTTAAACCATGGTCAAAGTGATTTGGTTTATGATAGGTTAGTTGCAGCTGACACCTAGTTCTAGCAGTATATAACCTTGCTGTGACTTACCACGTGACTGGTAACAAGAAATCATTTATGATCTAGAATAAGGTATGTCAAATTAGGCGCCAGCTTTTCGGTCACCAAACGTTTGGCCAGGTGACTTGTATAGGAACCTGTATAGGGCCAAACGTTGACCACTTTTCCTTCCACCAAGGGGTTTTTAAATTAGTTTTTAGGGTATATTTATTTTTAAATAGTTTTAGTTCATTTGTATTTGTAAAAATTTTGTTTTGTATGACTTTCTTGTGTAAATAAAATTTATTATTATGGTCTGTCAAATTATATGTGAAATTGGTAAATATATAAGTATTTGAATTAGACGCATATTCCACATATACATCAAGTTGGCGGCCAAACGCAAGCCTATAATTTATATTTTAAAAAAGTTTATTTTCCTAAGTCGAATTATACAATCGTTCAATTTTAAGTACATATCTGGATTTTCGAGCGTAAAAAGAAAAAATAAAGCCGTGATTGTCAAGGCGAATATAAAACAAGTTACTTAACTATAACAAAATATTTTTTTCCTGTAATTTGACCAAATCCACAAACTTTCCCTTCCTTTCAGTTTTACGAAAAACTACTTTTGTAAATTGAAGGTAACAAGATAATTAATGTGTTAATTTTATCCAAAATTTAAAGCAGTTATTTTCAATAAAAAATGCTGATCTATTCTATTATCAAACACACTGTTATTATTACAGAAATTGTAACTTCTATAGATGTTACTATTTGAGAGAATCAAAACGTCCAATTTTCTTTGCTTGTTTCGTCAAAAACAGTGAGATAGGAAAAATATTCTGGGACAGACAAAAGTATAAGGAAATGTAAATTTGAACACTAAAAATACTATACATAAGGTACTTACATGTCACATAAGCACCTAAGCAAAATAACTAAGCCAATACAATGTTATGGCTACTTAGTTAACATTTAGTAACATTAGCATTCGAAATCAGCGGAATTTAAAATAGTGTAGAAAGTTAACTCTGTTCGTTGAACTGGAGAGCCAGTATAATAAACATAAGTGACATGTCACCGTCGATTAATAAATCGGGATACATCTCCGAATCTCGAAATTAACTTGGAAAATTACGACCACATAGTTGTAGAAACTAAATAGTCGCAGTAAATTTAAATATTGATGGTTCGCCAGAGAGGCTAACGAGCGAGATCTCTAAAAAGGCAATATCAGTATATCACAAGCCTCATCCGCGTTTTGGACGCTCATTGAACGCTTTTGAATGTAGTCAGCGGGAGGCGTGGAGTCGAACATTTGTCAAAAAATTCAATACGTTAAAATGTTAAATTACAATTTTTACTTTCAAACATACGTTTTGTTTGTCTAATTATTTCAAACTTGTGGCTTCCCGTGATGTTGCGTCGTGGAAATACCCTCAGAAACGTTATATTTTTACAGCCCTCCAACTAACTCTATGCAAAAAATCACGTCGATCCGTTGCTCTATTGCCGCGTAAAAAACGAACAAAAAACAAAATGACAATCAAAGGCATTTATGATATCATAATAGGTACGTATGTATACTAACCATACTTACCTATCATTCACATGTATACAATTAATATTTGCACCTATTGAGTCAAAGTCAGAACGTTATGTGATGATACCATCCTAAATAGATCATGGTTGAGCTATCGACTGAAAAATATTAATTATCTTTTGGATAAGAAACACTAATTCAAAAGTTCTGGTTATAGCCCTCGTAGGAAACACATGTACACTGAAACAGATTACGTGTATTGTTTTTACCGGTCAATCCTATCAAAATGTCAATACGCATTGCAAAAAATTTACCGACTCATCACACTTTCTAAATGTCACAAATATCAGTAAAGTTTATGCGAAAGTGAGTCTAATACAGTTGGTAGAGAGCGTACAATAGAGACACGCGCGCGTTTCTCGCTAGAATGATATCTAGTTAGCCATACATGGTAATAGCAAGAGCTTGTGCATGATAAAAGTCAGCTTTTTTGCGTCTATAAAAGGAATAGTGAGCATAAAAATATCTATAACTGCGTACACAATCAACCGGATCGTTCCGCGCCACTGACAGCGGCCATTATTTTGTCTTGCGCGTTATTTTACGACCAGCAATGTGTTAGCATCCGAGTTCTTTCCACTAAAGCAGTATTTACGCGAGCGATCTGGAAGCTTCTATCATAAAAATATCGGAAATATGAGTAACTTGATAGTCTTTAAAACATAATTGGACTTAGTTTTTCACTTAGTAGTCGCGTAACGTTTGTCTCCTCGTCGTTCGTTGGTTTAGCTTTTAATAACAACGAAACAACGAAATTTGCTCAAATATTTGCTGTATGAAAATATCCCAGAACACAAATAAGTTGCGCCAGCTTTTATACTTTACGGGAGTTATTGTTGCAAATAAATTAAATTATTTTAGCCACTTTTACTTTACCACCCACTTTACCTTTAACTTTATGTGTTCAATGATAACAGGCAGGTGTTCAAGATGAATAATTTATTAAAATATCGTCTTGTTATTTTTTTACTCGTATGCGACTCCACCGCGCTTGTAACCCACAAAAACGTGTTCTACTCATTATGAAACACGAGAGTATGATATTGGGAGTCGCCTCGCCTCGCCTCGCCTCGCCTCGCCTCGCCTCGCCTCGCCTCGTCTCGTCTCGCCGCGCGACAAACTGTTGCGCAGTCGACAACACCAATAAATATACGTTTTACTGTTATCTACAACCTTCAGCTAGGAGCCGCCTCGGACCGGTATCGAAGCGAAACTATTCCTATAGAAAAAACTAAAACCAGTCCAAATTAAAGATAAGATGGTGGAAAATGTTGCTTTATAGGCGGCGGAATGGAAGCGTAGGTCGAAGCCGGATTAGTAATGGAGCTAATACCTGCGCGCGCGCAGTAGGTGTGCTGCTGCCAGGCCCAGGCACAGATTGTAAACGACTCGCTGCGCCCCGCTGTTTCATCCGCGATATTAGTTTTCCAAATATAGATAAAAGTATCTTATGTATCCATTGAAATCAGTTCAGCCATGTACGCAGAAAAATCCACCTAGGTATACCGACGTATACCAGTGCATACATACCAACGCATTTACTTTACCTTCGTTGCGTCCCGCTGCAGTATCCGCACCATTATCCAGTTTTTACGTCTTTTTCAGAAAATTCCCCGAAACAATCTCTTGTACTAGTCTCTATGCTACTAGTACTAATGTCTCTGGGTTCTAATCCAGAACACGATCTATGATCTCAATACCATAACCCAATTTATTTAGCCAAGCCTGTATGCCCATGAACCTCAAACGTTCAAAGTTATATTGTTTGACATTCACCTACATGCACTGGGCCAGCATGGTGAACTAGGGCCCATCCTCTCTCTCCTAAAGAAGGCCTGTGTCCCAGCAGTGGGAACATGATAGGACTGAAACTACAACAAACATTCCAATATGTAGTTACAGTACAAAACACGCAAAACGCATTTTAGTGTGATAGTAGCACTGGTTCTCTCGCTGTTAGTTACATACTCGCTAGCTTCTGTAGCAGGTAGTATAGATAACCTCAGGTCCCTGCATGATCGAGCTAAGCTCGGCTCTACAAGTCGTTAATACGCTGTAAAACGAGGATGTGTAATTGCAAAGTGTTTTTGCAAATGTAGATAATTATCGAACGGATAAACATTATGCAGAAATGCAAGGAGGCGTAAGATACGATAGATAGGAGGCGTAAGATACGATAGGTATTTCTTTTGGGTTCGGTTGTATGAGCACACAAATAATTAATATAATTCATTCTAATTTTCTTCTAGGGACAAAAGCCGGCAAACTGAAGTGGGACTGGGCCGGCCATGTAAGTAGAATGTCAGATTAGCTGTGGGCTAGAACCACTACAGAATCGCTGCCGCTTACCATACGACCCAGAAAAAGATGGTGGGAAGAGCTTGACTCCCCCACGCATAATATTGGTACACCATAGTACACAACAGAGAGGAGTGGAAGAAGGGATGGTGGGCCTTAGTCCTCCGATGGGTCAACCACGGCTAAAAATATAATTTTCCACCCATAGAAGTATCATAATTTTTCAAATTTCAATAGGAAAATTTTACACTTTGTCACTAACTACAAAGTGTCCCGACTGCGAATCATCAATATTCGAATATATTATTAGAATCAAAATAATTGTAATCAGTTCCCCTGCGTGGGAGTTGTTACCGTACCTGACCACATATAGATAGATAGAAACTCTTTATTGTGTACACCAGAAACAAAAATTACAAACAGATAGAAAACACTTATGAGCTAGTGCCACAAGTGGTGGCCTTACCGCTAAAAGCTATCTCTTCCAGGCAACACTCAATAAAATTTATTGTGATATTTCGCGAGGTAGTAGTACTTCTGTTGTTCCCAACTCCGTAACGGCTGTACGCATTTGGATAAAATTTGATATGGAGGTAGCTTATATCTTAAAATAGTTAATACAATACTTTTTATTTCGGAAAAGAGTAGGATTGTTGTAATAGTGCCGGCAGAATGTCGGGAAGTGCCGCGGGGTGCGCCTAGTTCATATCGGCAGCCTGATAGAGCAGCCAGAGACAATGGCTCCCCGTGTGAACGATCCGATCATCTCTTGACAGCTGCAATTTGTCGTGATATATCGATTCTATTCTATACGATTGTAAATGATCGATTCACCTCGTTAGTGCACCTACCATAGCTCTAAAAACTATATAATTCTGAATGGCAAATGGTTCCGTAGTACTATTACAATGAACCCTTATAAGTTCGTTTTTTCCGTCCGTCTGTCTGTATGGCTATGAAACCCTACCACTTGCGTATCTCGACACGCTCTTGGACAAGTTAATTAGTTTTAGTATTACTGGTTAGACGCTTGACACAGTTTCTTTAGTTACACGTTTAAGTCCAAATATCACCAACGTTTCTGGTTAAAAAAAAAAAAACTCCCGTTTTTTTGAACTAGGTACCCAGTTTTACGTGCCCTCCGTAACACGGTAGCTCTCATTTGTAAGTGGTTATTAAGAGTTACCCGTCTGGGAACCAACCGGACCTAAGGCTACTCATCCACTGAGGTGGTGTAGACGCCGGGAGATCTTCATAATTCCATTTTTTTTTAATAATAGGATTGCGTTTGTCAGTGATGATGTGATCTACAATGGAGCACGCTTGCTTAGAAAAACTAATTTGAACACACCCAGATTGTAACTATCAGGGAACATCCGCTCAGGTAGAATATTCCACAGACTAGCAGTTCGCACAATATAATTATTGTTAACATACATTTAGTATATTATTTAAATTGTACGGTTCTGATTTCTTTAGGATTGGTTTGTTTGTTTTAAACACATTTAATTGTTCACTTTATTGCGTATTCATCACAGCGTACAATTTGTGAGAATGTATTTATTATTTGATGTGTGGATCTTAAGTCAAGGACGCTCTTAAATTTACATAATGTTAGTAACTCGGAGCTGTTTTTATAAAGATTGAGTCATAAATTAACGTATATTTAGGACTTACATTAGATTAATTAATTTAAATATTATATGAAAAACACATATCGAACGAATACTGATATAAAATGTATGTTATGAGCATTAAAAACCGATGGAAAAATATTTCTCTTAAATAAAATTGTCGAGCAAGTGTTTACTTAAATTTAGAATTTGTTGTAATTTTATGAAACAAACTACATAGTTCTTTTTTATTTAATTAAAATACAGCTTTATAAAACCAAGGTACTACATATAATTATGTTTTTTTCGTCTATAAAAATAATTTATCTTTTGATGAGTACATTTGTATTGTCCAGGGTATTGAATTAGTTTAGTCATGGTGTCATTATCTGTCAATCCCTAATTATATACTTCAATAGACTGAACCACTTGAAATATGATAAATAACTCGTCCAACTAGACAAAAACAGCAATGGATGGAAAGAAATACTTTGCTGGAGCTCTAATTCCACCTCTGATGGTCGACCGTCAGCTAGGTACCATACTTACATTACTTACCTCCATCTTGTACTAAGTAAGAGAGTTGTTCCACGCTGGCCAGTGTTCAAGCTCGATATGACTTTGTACTATCTTACTCAGCTATCTCATTGCTAGAAAGGTCATTCCTATTTATTTTCAAATGGTGTGATTACTCCCTGCTTCCTATCAGTCTGCCAGGAACAGTATGACGTCGTCACGTCAGCGTGTTCGTGGCCTCTTTTGACTGTTTTTTCTTGTGATTCGTGTGAGTATCAGTTTATAGACGTCATTTACATAATATAATTCATGTTACGCGAATAAATCAAAAGGCGTACTTTGAGAAATGCCATAATTAGGCGATGGTGTACCTCGCGCTGGTAATGGCGCGCGCTGCGCCGTCCGCAGCCGGACGGCTGCGTTGCCGGCATTTTAATAAACCAGCGGACACCACGCGGTGGCATTTTACTCCCGTCGGATGGACTGAAAATGGTGAAATAACTAACTGTTATTTGGCGTTGTGGACGACTTATACGGTTTAATAACTTGTTGACGATGTTCAACAATATATTGTAATAAATAAAAAAAAACGTTTTCAGTCGCAAAAAGTTTGGTACTAGCACCTAATAACGTGACCTGGCCCTCGAGTGAGATGAGCTACCATCTATAACCAGGCTCTTGTACTGCACCTGTAAAGAACTAAGCTATGAAAACTATGGATACTATGGTAAACGTCTTGTACGTTATATATTGTTGATACACACTTTTTCTATTATCTTAATAATACAAACTGTTAGCATAAATAATACAAACTGTAAGAAAAATTTTACTTAGTAAACAACTTTTCTATATTCTAAAATATTGGTATGAACACGATTAGTACTTGCTCTTGTTTCACCTCACATGTACCTGCTTGTCGTATGACTCTCTACTACTAATATGACCGACCAATACAATCTTCCACTCTCACGTACTAGATATAACAATCGAGTTGTTAGCAAAAACAATCGATTAGAACAATTAAATCGATCACGGAGCGAGCTTCCATCGCATGATATCGTCGATTACGTCTCGGGATGAGATATCAGTCTCAACGTAGCATGGAAGGTCTTCGATAATAATGATAATTAGACAGATTTAGATAAGGAGGTAAGTACGTCTCCACTAGATGAACCGACGACATCGTGAGAGTCGCAGGTATCCAATGGAAGCAGGTGGCAGGCTGTCTTGCAGTGTGGAGGTCCAAGGGAAGCCTATGTTCAGTAGTGGAAGTCTATCAGCTGATGATGATGGTGAGATGAAGTAAAGTGAAATTCACAAAAAAACACGCAAAAAGTTGTTTTGAGGAGACACGCGAAAATACGATAAAATTATAGTTGAATATTTATCAGTTTTGCCGTTAATAGAAATAAGTGTTATAAAAAGAAATTATCATAAATTAACGGGCGGTGTTTTTGCATTATTCTTACTAAACTCATGAAAGCAACAAAGTATCGATATAATTATCAGACTACTGAAACTCATAGATAAATTACGGTTTAAATTTGCTGAAAGTTTCATTAATAATTCAGTTCTGGAAAAGATACCCAATAAGTACATTAGATACATATTTTGTCTGCTTTCATAATATTTTATGACACAAAACTGTTCAATCACGTTAAAGAAGAACCAGAGCGACCTGCATCGTAAATACAGATTAGAGCAGATATCGCTGCATCGATTTGCAGCGCGCATCAAGTATTGATATATTTGGAGGTTTACAGCACGCGAGGGATACATAACTCCGCGGTTATGTTGCTTATGTTTTACGACACACCCCTCCCCCCCTCCACCCCCCCTGTGCCGGTCCCTCCGCGAGTGTTCATAAACTATGAATTTTCCCAATCGCAGTCAGGTGCGATGGGTTACAACTACGATTTATATGTCATACTGGCAGGTTCCTACCGGCGTGGCGTGGCGTCGCGTCGCTTACCCCCGTTTTATTTCAGAGATGTTATTGAATTATTGAGTGAAGATGCAAGCCGGAGTCAGTTCATTTGACGTGATCTACGACACACTTTGTAATATATTGATGTAACCAAATAAACTATGGATTGAATCCCTTCAATCTTGAATCTTAAAATCGTACAACATGTATGACATTAAACGAGAACCACCACTTAACTCACAACTATTAACGGTATAATATGTTTATTAGATGACTATTAGAATTAATTTAATGATAAGTGTTCAGTTTGTTGATCATATATTATCGTCATCATTAAGCATCTGAATATCTAATGACGAGGAATTAATTTTTGTATATTTTTTTTTTTTGCAATTAAATTTTAATATTTTCAGTATTCTAGCACTTCAGCAGGCAATAACTTACTAAAAACTAATAAAAATGCTATCTATGTATATTTCTCTTCATCATCATCATCAGCCATAAGACGTCCACTGCTGAACATTGGCCTCCCCCTATAACCTCCACACTGAACGACTTCACTCTTACTCTCTACGAGATATTACTCCTACTTAACATCAATTATCAAGAAAAGGTGAATACAATTTGTAACTACTTTATGAGGTTTGAAATTTAAATAAACACTTATTACAAAGTAACCGGATACTAAGTTTTGTGTAACTTCAGTGTCAAGTGCGTGGATTGAAACAGAGTAAAGGTCCATTCACACATGTCAGTGAAGCCACAGTACCGGCACACTGCTAAATATTCTTTTATACATTATGTATGAACGCATCCCTACTTGTCAGTGTCAGTAACGACACAGTGCTCTCAGTACGTTCATAGACAATGTATGAAAGAATATTTCCCACTGTGCCGGTACTGTGTCGGAACTGTGGCTTCACTGAACCGACCTTTTATTGTATAATCATAGAACTGAGCCAGAAATTAGAGTAGCGCAAACATGTTACGAGTACCTACATGTCAACAAGGTGAAACTTTATCACTTATTGATTAGAGATCTGGTATCAAGTCAATTATAGATGTTGCAATTCACGAGAGTACGTAAACTTTATTTGTGCATACATTGCGTTTATGTGTGTGTGTCCATTGGATTTAGAATATTATTCTGTGTCTAGTTGAGACCCTATTTTTGCGCTTGATATTATTTCGGTTACTGTCTCTCTGATTAGGTAATAATACGAACGTAGAGTGAGAGAGACCAACATAATCTCCAGCATATACGAATAGTCCTTAATGGAGCCGTACTCACACATTTGAATGTACACATACACACAAGTAATATATTATGTTTTATATGTTGTTAACGTCAAAACAACGAAAGACCGCGTGCGCTCGTGATTTAATAACGACCCATATTATCAAGTTACCTACCTTGCTGATCTCATTAAGACGAAGACGCTTAGCATTGAGCTATTTTATGTACCTTATTAGGGTTCTGTATCCAAAGGGATGTAAACGGTACCCTATTACTAAGCCTACGCTGTCTATCTGTCTGCTCTACCTTTTAACGGCTGTATCTTTCGAACCGTACCTATTAGACAGCCAGTTGAAATGTTCACAGAATATCTAATGTTACGGCGGATTAACTAATAAATATAATAATAAAAAAGTCAAAAACTAATAACAAAAGGGAACCTCATAGAACAAACGTATTTTAGCCGGTATTTTTTTATTATTTAATTTTAATTTACTTAAGTTAAATGATTATTTACGGGATATTTACCGTGGTAAGGTTGTGGAAGGTGAGGAGTCTTCCCGTGAACATGGTGCATGTAACTGCGCCGAAATATCGGGAGCTCCTTCCACAACCTTACCACGGTAAATATCCCGTAAATAATCATTTAACTTTAGTGAACAACCGTGATAGTTTAAAACAGTGTTTAATTTACTTGTTGCAATACTTACTTTTAACATTTTTTTGTATCTAGTAAGTAGTTAACAAGTTACGTGGTGATACGGAACCCTCAGTGCGCGAGCCCGACTCGCACTTGGCCGGTTCATTTATTTTATTCTGAGGTTGAATCAACTGCGGCCCTGTCAACACTTCATTAATGAAAAATGTTGATGATCAATTCCGTAGCGTTTAAAAATAATTAGGCTGTTTATTATTTTGGTAAAAATAACTTAATACGAAAAAAAACTTCACAGGAAGTAGGTAAAAACATGTTCGCTATAAAGTTTTTTTACATCCGTTGAAAACTACTTATTTTTATTACAAAGTAGTTGTGTCCTTCATGTTTGTTTTACCGTAGTGGTTAAACAAACATGCAACTGGATGGATGGATGTAAATGGCAGGCTGTAGAGGGAGGGAGGCTTGTGATCAGCAGTGGACGTCTTCTGGCTGATGATGATGAAAACAAAACATGACGAACAAACCAGGAAGGCGTAGCTAGTGAAGTAGTAAATGAGACATGTAAACAGGTCATGGTTGGTCCACTGATCTGTTTCACTAATCATCGATTCATTATGATCACGGATCAGCCGCACGCCGCACCACACGCCGCACCACACGCCGCACGTCATTATGGAATTCATTTTAATAATTAAAATTTAGAAATATCGACATTTAAACGTGTCATCAAATAGCGATGTTTGCCAACTATCTGAATTATTCAGTAGTGATAATTGTTTAGTCGAATTGATGAATCATTCAAAATAAATTAAAATAATTACCTACTGATGAATATATATTTTAGTTGATATTTGTATTTCATTTATATTTTCCTATAAAAAAACATAAAATATATAAAAAACGTTTCTAAATTAGCAATCAAAGTGCTTTCTTAATTAGAGAAATAACATTTAATACATTTTATCTACGACAACTTTCGTTGACTTACTCGTATTTTTAATGCAAATTATTTTAAAAGCCTCTTAGGTGCTATAACCCAAATACTTCCTAAGTTATATTATTTGAGACATTTACATATTTTAAAAAAAGCTTATTGAATGTTGATTGGAATCCATGATATCCATGGTGCCCTATGAACGGCAGGTTCCTGATAAACTGTGCCAGATTAACTTATAATCACAGAACTTTCTCAGAGTCTTAAAGGGTCGGCAACGTATTTGTGATGCCCCTGGTGTTACAAGTACCCATAGGCGACGGTGACTGCTTACCATCAAGCGGCCCGTCTGGTTGTTTGCCACCTATGGCATAAAAAAAAACTTTCTCAACATAGACACCTGATTTGCGTATCGTTGACCTGATTTAAGTTAGATCAATGTTCCGACTCAGTTCAGTTGATCTCCGTCATCTTATCAGTACCTATAGCACGTCACACGTCACTACAAACATTTCAAACATGTAGCTTTATAGTCAACTCTCAAAACAAAACTCAAAACTCTTCGAAAGGAGTTGGCCGTACAATATTTCATTAAACAAACTTGCAAGTGAAGTTCGATCAATATTATATGAAGTAAGCGTCATGCGAAGATATATACTATACACCCTCCCACCCACAACCCGAATAGGAAAAATACTAGCTGTCACAGCACAGACTACCACAATGTAGATATCAAATGTCATTTTTTTTCTTCTCTAAAAATCATGCAATGTTGCCTGTATGGCAAAAGTACTACCATGTTATTATATCTGAAGCATGAAGCTACGAACTATTTTATCAATAGGTATCTTCTGCCTGCGTGTTTCATTTTCGACCACATCGTTGCTTATCAACAGGCGAGTTGACGGTCAAACACGCCTAGACTTATTCGCAATAAAAAATATACTTATAACTTAGTTATGACTTAAGCTACCAGTAAATTACTCTTGTGATGTCACACAACCAATGCGACACGCTATATGACGTATTAGTCGCGGGAATTGTCCTGTTATATATCTGTGGGTATATAACTGTACGTAGAATCTAAATAAAATTGGTCAAAATAAAACCTTCAAACTGTTACTAATCTATGAACCACAATCCCGCTACACATTAGGAGATACGATTATCTTTTTCTTTATTTAATAGACACCGTAAAAGCTCGTTTTCTAAGTGTTTTAGTAAGCTAACAACTGTTTAATACTGATACAATTATGAATTTGCCACAATCTTGGGGTAACCACGTCGTGGGAGCCAAAATTTATGAAGTCTCCGAAACAAAATTAAGTGCGGAAGGGTTACGCGATTAACAGTTTTATAGAGATTTACCCGAAGATTAAAAAAAAGCATACAAAGATAAGTTTTTATCTTCACTGTAGTAATAGGTAAATGTAAAAGAGCTTTTTATTCAACTACGTAGGTGAGTACATATATACAGCATACTTAATATATTTTATATATTATTATAATTATGTAGTAATAGGTACGTTGTTAATCAAAACAGTGCATAAGTTTTTGAGAAACGTTATGATACCTTAAATATTAATAAGAAAATAATATTTTAAAATATTTTTTTCATTAGTATTAGGTCACGTGTCACCAGATTGTCCCGAGGCAGCGCAATTAATCGTTAGAAGTGTAATACCCTTTAATAAGGCCCCTCGTAAATTGTTGTTAACGGCGGATTCGAATAACGGCCGTATTACTTTTTATATTTCACTTTCCACTTTTTTCACGGCGACCGTAGCGTAGTACGGGAGCGCAGAGCTACTAACTTACAGACAGGTTAAAAAAGTGTCGAGAAAAGTTCGTCTACTCATGTTTTAAAACTAAACACATAATATTATGAACTAATAGCTAATGCAAATAAAATATGGTTATTAACTACTTAACCATGTTAATGTATATTTATTTAGACATAAGCAAGTTAAGTTCAATTTGACGCTAATGTTTTTTTTGTTGTTTCGTAAATAAATTGTCTCATATGATTACTTTAACTAGTCTATAATTACAGCTCCGTAATTAGGTGTCAATGAAGGTATCTAATACCTTTTATTAACTAATAAGTAATACCATACTTATCGCTACAAACATGCCGATTAGTAAATCACCGTGTAATTACTAACTTACTAACTTACGTTATATAAATCAGATAAGTATCTGTTATTGTCTTACTGTACTTGTGCTGGTAATTACATTTCAATATTTATAAGTATAAAAGTATGTGTTATATGAAATTTAAACCAAATTGTGTTTAAAGTTAGCATCGTAAGTAATGTCCTACTCTAAACTGTTAGCGATCTGAAAACTAAACCCTTTCGGGCGGTCTGCGCCAATAATGAAATCTGGGGTGTGAAATAAAAAGAAAAACTCTCTTAATTAAATTTTCTTTTGGCGAAATTTAATAAACGTAGAGGGTGCGAACATCCGCGACCGCGCCAACTGAGGCCTAGCGTGTTTACCTCCCTCGCAGTTTACTTTATAAATAACACACAACATTATAAAAAATACAGCTCTTCAGGATATAACCTTCAAAAATGTGGTAAATTCTCTTTGATTTTTATTTTAGATACGAGCTTTCCAAACAGTTTAATTTTTTTTAATGAATGCCACATGGTGATGGACATCACCGGGTGATCCAGTTGTTTTGTCGTCAGAAGCTGGCGTACCTCCCACAGTAGCCAGTCCTGCCAGGAAAAAATAGGTTTTATTTATCAAAACACCTCCTCGACGTGTCAACAGTGAGCCTGGTGCGGGTGCGGGTGGTGCTGGCGAAGCTAAAGATCCTATTATAAGGCACTCTTTCACAAGGAAGACTTCAGACGAGTCTTGATGATGAGGCGTTATCAAGATAGCACAGTCCTGATACGCTGATACAGGATGGGCACTACTAGTCTACTGTAGAGTCAGATGTTTAAACCAGCATATACTCGTACCAACATAAACCGAAGAAAAATTAAAAAAAGTATACACACATATAAGTAAGTAACGGCATATCCTTTATTATGAAACTAGAAAAAAAAACAGAATGCATAAATAAAACTTTTAAAATGTTGGCGAGCCAGAGTTGTGTGAAAATTGTGCGGTGAGTTAGTGAAGTTTCTTAAGGGTTTAAGAAACTTTTATTTACAAAAATATAAAATAATTAATTTATATTTTACATATTACAGTGATGTTCCCAATATAAAGTTGATAGCAAGCGGGTACACTCTAGCAACGATATACAAAAAGCATTATAATACTAAGCAATACTTTTAAAAGTATCCCAGTCCCGATGAGCGTATACAGAATGTGTACTCGTACAAATATTCCGATATTTAGCGCGCGGGTCGCAACAGTCGGCGCGACAGCACCGCTGCGACCACGTCGTCTGTCGCGTCGGTACTGCTCACAAAACAAATTTGCAATAACAACTATTTCATATTTGATTGAATCACCCATTAGTTCATCTTCAAAACTGTGTCTTTTACGAATCTAGTGTATCTTCGCTTTAACGCCTGTAATAAAGAATTAATACACAAACAAACAATAGACACACAAAATAAAGAATAACACACTAGAAAGAAAAGTAGAATGTGTAGTGTGTGCGTAGAATTACAAGAGAGATTCGTTAAAGAAATAGGTTATAAAAATAAATAAATGGTAATGCCCTGAAAATTGTTTCTGCAAAAATCTGTTGAATCTGCCACAAAATCGGCCTTTTTTTCATCAATCCCAATTTTAGACGACGTTACTGATATAAAAATTTAAATAAAAACTTGCATTATTTTTATCTAAAGTCCAATTTCTCGGCCAAGCGCTCGACGAGTCAACACGTCCTGAGGATGCCTCGTGAAGAGGTGAAACACGTGTCGACAAAGTGCACTAAGGAAACGGGTACAATTTATTACTTTTTAAAATTCAATTAAAATACATGTAATTTCATTTAATATATATTTTATGTTTCAGAATTAATGCATTTTTGTTTTCAGAATTAGTATTATCATATTTCATGTGTCAGAATTAATCAATTTGTGTTTCAGATTACTTTAATAATTTTATAATTAAAAATAATTCAGAATTAATTAATTTTGGTTTCAGGTTACGTTAATTTTCAATTTATGTAATTAATATTTTATATCAGGTTAGGCAAAATTAAACTCAATAAAATTAACATTATCAACAAATATTTATCACAAATTCCTTATTGTACTTGAAGCGACGTAGAAGCGGAATTACAGTAGAAATTAATCATTAAAACAGTTTTGAAAATGGACTTCCGCAAAGTAACGCCTGATTCAATCAACATTACAGTACTATAAGTTTGGTTATCTGCTCCATTCTCCCACGGACCTGCTAGGTGTGAAATGTCCTTCCCCTAAGGGTGTTCCCGCCGATCTTCAACATGAAGCGTTTCAAAAAAGGTGTCTACAACTACCTCTCCGGGTTGACAAAGAATCGTCAACACCGCTAATATTGCAGGTGTCAAAAGGTGGCGGTTTCTGCTTACCATCAGAGTGGATAGCAAGCTTGTCTGCCGCTCTTTTTTACTAAAAAATATCACTTGTCTTTTCAATATAGAGGTAACCACAATAGCTACAATACAACCATTTTATTCTTTAAACATGACATGATGCATTCATTCTGCGGGTAACTGCTAACCGATGCATTCTTTTAAGATTCTTTTACACAAACCTGCCAGATAATTGCACTACCTATCAATTATCGAATACTCAGTCATCTATGCACACACAATAAATCCTTTTCTTCGTATAATTAATTACGAATAGCTATATAATTGTAGCCGAGTCTGTCCGTTCCGGTACAATGCAGGGATCTCGAGGTATGGCTGTTTGAAGCGATTCCTTTCAAACTATTTCCTTTTATTAATTGCTTCTGTGCCTGACTGTACCACCAAGTTTTATATACAACGTGAACAATTTTATAATAATCACTGTTGAAAATAATTTAACTTGTTTCAATAGTAAGAAATAGATAGCTATATGAAATGTTATTTGCAAAGATTTTATATGTGTTCGTAGTAAAGTATGAAATCTTTGGTTATTTGTAAAATGATAAGTGATTTTTGGAGGCTATTATAAGTATAAAATAAAATAAAATAAATATCTGGGGACATTATTGCACTCATGGTCATCTGACCCCAAACTAAGCAAAGCTTGTAATATGGCTGCCAGAAACACAAATGTTCATCACATAAATGTTTTTCTTAGGTGGGAATCGAACCCACGCCCCCAAGCACAGAAGGTAGGTTCACTACCAAATGAGCCACCAAATGGGCAGTACTTATTTTGATTCGTATTTTGATTATTACTTAATTATTAAGTATACTTATTACTTACGTAAAGTAACATTTAACGTTCAAAAAGAGTTGAATTTTCAGATGCGATTCGCGTTAGACAGGTAGATTTTTCCTCAAGACATTTATACGACTAGAAACGACAAAGCCATAGCGTAGATCTATGTAGGTATTAGATATAAATAGATATTTATAATACATTTTAAGATCTTTAATGTTTCATTTAAAAATAATTTAAAACGCGCGAAGTATTTGGTATGGCTTCAAACAAAAGCTATATCTGAGTAAAGTTTTGTGTAATACAGGTAATTTTGTTTAAAAATGAATGTAAATAGGTGTAGTGTAGATAGCCTTCCTGCCGGCAGTACGTGAACAGTGAACCTCGCTACACGTATCATACTCTCATGAATAATGGATCGCGCTCCAAATAATATACGATTACAGTTCCACGAGGAAAATGCACTTTCTTTGTCTCGGCCCGAAACCCGGTAACGACCGGACAGTACACAACACATGGAACAACTACCGATCTATACGTACACACCATTACTATCTTTACTGACAAGTAATTACTGCTCACAATAGAATGGGAAATATGTGGTGGAATGGCGCAACTTTACAGAAGGTATGACTGGCGAAAAGTTAATAGACAGGTTGGAATAATTAATTATGTGTATTTTAGATTAAGATCTGTTATAAGTTTGTGTAAATAGTTCTGCGCTAAACCGTGAAGGAACGGAGATAGAAACTTAGTTGTAAGATGGAATGCTGGAAATGTTTTGAAGTTAAAACTTCTTTAGCCGCGTTGAGTGTTGTTAAGCGATGATGCGGTCTACGATGGAGCACGCTTGCCTAGAAGAAACCGATTCACTCGTGATTTGAATGCACCCAGACACTATCGGAGAACACCCATTCGGCAGCGCATTTCACAGACAAGCAGTTCGCAGAATAAAAGTGGAATCAAAGTGCTTCGTATGGATTCTCGGTAGTAGGTAAAACTGATGAGTTCACGTCACCAACATGCTAATATGACGTGTTGCGTCAGACTGAGGTTTAGTTTTCACTTCTATCGGCAGTCCCCGTGGCTGCCTATTTTATTATATTTTTTATGACAGTCTTGCGTTTGACTGCCAATTCGCCTGATGCTAAACGATGATGCGGTCTGCGATGTAGAATGATTAAAATCACGTAAAACTGTAGAGGTTTAATAAATCAATACGAAACAGAAACGCTGCTCTCTTGGTGTTATTTTATTTTGTTCTCATGATCATGTAAATGTTTAATTACAAGTGTGTCATTTTGGCTACTTAATAGTTTTATGATGATTTTAAATATCAAGATTTTTTATGACACACCTTCATTATTAATAACGACGTTTGTTGACGATTTTACGATTATTCCCCACATTTGCCTACCCAATAAAATGTTAAAATGAGATCGTAAACATATAACAATATTCAAGCTTTCTTAACGCGTCCGACCAACAGTAGAGTCAACAGATATACTTACTTGTTGTTAAATGACTGTTTAGTGTTTCAAATCACTTCATTTTTATCTGCGTAGGAATACATCAATAATGAAATGAGTTGCTACACTTCGAACGTGGTTAAAAGTAATAAATAATGTTGCTGTCCTGTACGGTATACATGGAGTTTTGTTATGTCAGATCTGTTCAGCCAATATAGGTAGATATTAACCCCCACGACGCAAAGCAAAAAGAAATATATTCCCATGTAAGCATCTGAACTGATTTGGATGTAATGAGGGATCGATATTCTATGTTCAGAAACTGTTAGGTGAGAAAATAAGTTCAGAAACGTTCAAGTGACGTTATCCTAAATACAAGATGGCGACATTTATAGTGGGGATGTAAAAAACTAATTAAACTTATGTGAATTTTTTGTTTTGTTTAGGAATAGGCTTATTTTGCCTTAGATTAGCCTTATTTTAAATTTTCTCATAACCTGATGATTGACTGTAAAAATAACAAGAAGTATTAACCGGGAAACTATTTGTCGATACAAATAAAATAGTTCGCACTAATTTTCTTGGTGATAAGTGGTACGCGAGAGGTGACGCTCTCCCCAGCACTGGAGGCGAGTGCTGGCTCCAGCTATTAGCTCACCTTATTAGGGCTTGCCTAATGATAGTATTAACTCGTAGATCGCAAAGGTGAACAAGTACTACTTTGTTGCGATAAACTACTACTGACTAATGTAATTAGAATGTTTTTACTGGGATCAACTATTTTAATAAACTTTGATTAGAGACGGTAATCGATGTCTCGAGCTATTTATTACTAAGAAAAGTGCAATCAAGGAGATATGATTCGTGTTGATCGTTCTGGAATCGTTTTATTTTAAAATATAATTTATTTAAAAGTATTATTATTAAATGTTTCGTTAAATGCCGTTATTATTCATCACAGTAGTGCCTACTCGGCGATGTCAATAATGTTTTCTGATCATAAACAAAAATCATTTCACAAATTCTACCTAAATCCATTCCGCTATAATATAAGCCTAATTTAGAAACAAACCGAAGTGCAGGCTTTATAACTACATCATTTAAAACTTTTATGTATTCAGTACAACTACATACACATGTAGATACAGGTTGAGTTAGTTAGGCCTCTTCTTCAGATCACTATTTTATGCTGTTTATTAACCGATTTCAAAAAAGGAAGACGTTCTCAATTCAACTGTATGTTTTTTGTATGTTTGTTACGCGATCACTCTGCCAGTTCTGAATTGATATTGATAATTCTTTTTTTTTTGTTTGGAAGGTCATACTTCAGAAATGGCCCCATATAAATTGTATCAAATTAAGAGAGCTTTTTGAAAAAAAAAACAAGAAAACAAAAATATATACACTGGTGACGTTTTGGTTTGTGGTTCTCTTCAGCAAAGTTTGTTCTTTTTAGTTTAAGTTTGTACGAACATGTAGGTAATAGTTTAGAAGTGGATTTTGTTTTCCTAAAAATTTGCTTACTTATTTTACAATAAATATTATAATACATAATTTAAAAACAATGCTGAATTCAAGCTCGTATATACATGAGTACAGGGCCCCGATTCTACCAAACCAATTGTTTTTCAATTGTTAATGAATTGCTCAATCTCTCAATTTTTTTACTTTTGACACTATCTATACCAAAAGTGTCAAAAGGGCAGTTTTTGAGGAAACTCATTATAAATTTAAAAACAATTGGTTTAGTAGAATCGGGACCCAGATGAGTGACAATACGTAAAGGTTCAGTATGTGAGTCGTTGTTCCTGTTCATTGACATCGTTGTTCCAGTGAAGTTCTGAAGAGAACACCTCCAGTGCGTGGTCGCAGTGCGTGGTCGCACAGTCCAATAACCCTGTAAATACGGCATTTACAATAAACAAACACGGTGTGTAGAGTTATTCCCGTCACGCGCGCGTCTCGCTGCCGCCACGTCGCCGGGTCGCCGCCACGTCGCCGAGCGTCGCCGAGCCGAGCGGTAGCGCCGTGTGCGCGGGCCTTTAGCTTCGTGTTGCAGGCTTATATGGAGCAGCTTCCACTACCCTATTCAGTGTAATATAATATTTCAAATAAAGGATCGATGAAGAAGCATTATACTCATACTCATATATCCATACAATCATAATAATTATTATGTCCGATATAAATGTTAATAAAAATTAGAGAACTTAATACCTAGTAGATAAAATTTAAATGCATTTACAAGCCATCATATGCCAACTACTTAATAATTTTAAATATTTTTATAATTATTTACATATCTACACTAATATTATAAAGAGGAAAGATTTGTACCTATTTTTGTATGTTTGTATGTTTGTAATGAATAGGCTCCGAAACTACTGAACCGATTTGAAAAATTCTTTCACTGTTGGGAAGCTACACTATCCCCGGGTGACATAGGCTATATTATATTTTGTATCGAGGCCGAAGGCCGAGCTTACACTCGTGCGAAGCCGGGGCGGACGGCTAGTGTTTCATATTTTGCCTAGGACGTGTTAAATTAATTAATTAATAGCAAAATAAATATCTTTATTTTTAATATGACTGTCAATGTATTCTCGTTTGACAACACGTAGATGGTCGGATTTGCGTTTATGACTTTCCATCTAAGAAGTTGTACCTGCTGGCAGAACGACAAATAAAATTAGGGTAATATTTCTCATAATTTGGGTAGAAATCACTTAGGCTGGGGAACATTCATAGGCCTTACTTAAAACGTTACTCAAGTTGATCTATGCTTTAAAGTGTTCTCTCAACTTCTCGCTCACGGCAATCGTCACACGCGAAAATGAGACGGAGCATATTTAAGCGTATGTCAACTTGAGTAACGTTTTTAAGTAAGGCCCTAGATGCATAACAAAATAAGCAGTTTCAGTTAATTTAATTTTTTAAATGTATTTCTAATTCTATGAGTTATTCTATTGCAGCCGATTATAGATTAGAGTGAGATAATAGTTCTCGCGGTTTATTTCTTGTCTAGATGCTTATTAATTTAATGATTCCACCGTTTACTGGTAAACACTTCGTTCGGGCGATCAGCGCAGGCACAGCCCAATTCTCACCACTTACCATCTCTAATACTGCTATTATGGCGTAAACCGTCACGACAAGCTGTCACACTATCAAAACAACTACTTAACCAATTAAACTAATTATAAAACGCTCGTTTTGAATGAAGCTCGCGTCGAGACCTCTTCAGATTATGCCATAAGTAATACATTGTATTTTATCCCACTGTCCACTGTCCCACGATATATATATATATATCACAACCTACCGCCATGTATGTGCATGTAAAAAATGAATGCAAGTGTTATGAAGCTATGTTTACTGCTATATATAATATGTCGTGGTATGACAGGGCCGGGGAGCAATACGGGGAAAGCTGTAATCACACTTATATCATATATTATCTGAAAGTTTTGATGGATGGATGGATGTATGGATGGATGGATAGATGTTTGTTACTCAATCACGCAGAAACGGCTGCATGGATTTGGATGAAATTTAGAATATACATTGCTTATATCCTGGATTAACACATAGGCTACTTTTCATCATCATCATCACCGATTTTCATCAGCACCCGAGTGAAACCGCGGGGCGCAGCTAGTAATACGATATATTGAAGCGTGGTCTGAAGAAGATATCGAGCGGTCGGTAGAAGCCACGTAACTGCCTCCACTCGTACTGTGGACAGCCTGCAGTGGAGCTGGTTACGGATCACGTGTGACACGGATCCACTCCCGCGGAGCCCTGCCTAGTACACTGTTTAATCATGAAGGACTTGAAGGACTCATTTTCTCATTTCATCATATACTCAAAGATGGAATGACTCAACTTTTTTGCGATTGATCTACTTTAATAAGCCTTTAAGTATTTTATCAGATAGGTGGAAAACAACAAGTGAAAGATATTCGAACTATTCAGAAATATTTATATTAGCACTTACTTGTAGGTTACATTTTTGACCGACTGGCCGATGAAAGCTTTTCAGTTGATTTTCAGAAAGTTTAAGCAGTAAATACTTAAACACGTCTTAAAATGTGTATTAATATGGAAATACGTTTGGTCTTTGTACTCTACAATGAAGTAAGTAAGGCTGCATTTTTGTCATAAGTTTGGTTTATTACCGTGGTGTAGCGAGCGGCATGTAAGCCAGTCCCGCGCTAAACCCTTACCCTTGAAATAAAGGCACCGAAGCTTGTAAGTGTATTAATATTCAGTTGATCTCTCGCGAGGAAGTCAAATGGCCGGTATTTGTATTCATTATCCTGTAGCTTACGTGTGAGACGAATAGTACCAACCGAGACGTCTGTGTGGCTGCGGCCGCGCAGGTTCCATTCTCACACAACCCACGACAAACTAACTAGAGAATCACTGGCTTTCACTTGACGCCTTCTAAACTAACACAACTAAGTAAGTAAGTTCTTATTTTATGAAAGCATTAGTGGCTCAGCTTCATTAATCGATCGTATTACAAATGAACAAAGCTTCAGTAACATTCGGTCTCCAGTTGTTGAATAAGGCGCTACAGAAATAAAACGTTAACGTGAAGGTTCCAGATGTTTTCTTCAAAACAATATTTACTCAGCAGTTTCAAACGTTCGTTTTATCTTTGTATCGAGACGTGTTTTTCTTATAAAAGCGCTGAAAAATGCAAGCATGACACAAAATGAAATGATTTAAAAAAATGTGTACAAGGGCAATGGCTGCCGATATTAAGCCCGTGCCACCTCCTTACCTTACATTACCTTGTCGTATTGTATCGTAGAGTACAGTATAACGTGAACGCACCGTTGTAACAGAACAGCGCGTCCACCGTCCAGGGCTCACAATACTGCCGGCGACATTAGTCTACATTAGCCACGCCTGCCGATGCATGCGCCCGCGCCACCTCCGCCACACAATGACAACTGTCTAATGGACGACCACCACTCACCATCGCCACTATACGGCTTCCATGCTATACCTACCTGTGAGGGTCTACAAACCTGCCAGTAAGTTGATCTTTACTGTACTGAATCTCGTTAAAGGGGTTTGCAGAAAAAAACTACTTAAAAACTTGCCTAAGGTTAATATAACTGAAACAATCCTTATACCATCTTGTAGTTTTAGAGACTGGTTAATAAGTGAATAAAACATTCAAGAAATGTTCTTATTGAGTACCTTACTCGTTCACTGTTTGTCCAACGAATGGTTATTTTTGCCCTATAGATGATGGAGTAGTAAACGTTTTGATTTGTATCGCTTACGTATGTATGGGTTCAAATTCAAATTAAATACAATATTTCTACGAACTTGTACCAAAAAAACCAACATTCATTGATTGGTAACAAGTTATTGTACTCGAATTGATATAATTATTTGACTTAGAGCAATTTATTTTCAATGAGTATTTAGTTTGTATTTTTGTAGGGCGTGTGTCGCAGTCCGTCGCAGTAACGAGACAAAGGCTCCTCATCACAAGACTAACGTGGTGGCACTCACATTAGTTCCATTCGTCACGACTGACGACATGTTCGTCAGCTTTCTGTCGCTTTGTGTTCTGTGTTCTTACACTCACGGGCAATATCTTCAATAGTTCAGACACGTTACAACAATTGGAGGTCAAACGTAATGACGTAATATTATAGTTCGATAATACAAACGACGACATCAGTCTTATCTTTACTCATGTTAGCTGAAGAAGTTCCAGAGTGAGTCATGCTTTGGCTGACTCATAATCGATTAAAACCTACTTTGAAACGCACCTACAACGGATCAAGCGCACTCAAACTGCGCCAATCTACAAATATACAAGTACTCATGCCTAGGTACTACTTTGTACAGTTAGTTCGTGCTCTCTCCATGTTTAATAAAACTGCCTAATACAAAAAATATTTCATAATCCTCAAAGTAAATAGGTATAGTTAATCAATGAGAATCTAAGCATTAAGTCCCCCGCGCTGCCGATACGTATCGAATCGGAATGACGTCTCATTCGTTCGATTTATTGCTCTTGCATACTACGGCCATCCATAACACACAACGTGCCACAGACTACCAAACTTCATAACAGAAAATTGACTTAAACGCCAGTATGAAAGTATTCCTCTATTCATTTGCGTAGCATGTGTCACGCAGTGTACGCGTAGCAGGGTTGGTGCGTGCGTTGCGTGACGCAACATTTTGCATGCCGTCCGATTCCCGGGAGGCTATAAATCAGGCTCCGACAGGCGGACAAAGCCGGGTAACTCGCCGTGTCTTTGTGGATTTTGAGCGATTTCGGTTTATAATCATTTTTCATCGGCGCAGAGCGGCGGCGGCGGTCGCGGCCGTCATTTTACGCTCATCATGAGTTTTGTACAGCTTTGTTGGGATGTGCGGTGTCATTAGAAGATTTGTGAGACTTCAATCAATTCAATTCCAGAATCAAAAATATAATTAATGACACAAAATCTTTCTACTTACAATTACTTTTCTATTTAGCCTTTTATACACTCTAAAGTAGGCGTTGGATCCAACCCCGTCACTTGAAGGACGGGCAGCATCGCGGGTCGAGGCTAGCGAGTGAGAGATAGACGTTTTTGTAATTTATCAGTTACATTTGACGATAATGAAACGGTACCTAATAAAGTGACTAAAATATTTCGCAAGTATGATACCTACTTATAATAGAAGTAGAAACACTAGTCCTAGTTACGTTCACTCTACCAGTACCAGTACCAGTGCCACCTTATCAGTAGCTGTCAAGTAAATTGAGAGTTCAAGGCATTCAATTCCATTTATAGGCAGCGAGACAAAAACTGTCACGTTTTAGTTTTGAATAGTTTTAGTGTCTCGATGATAAGGTAACGTGTTTTTACAAACTTTTATTTAGTCCCGATGTCTGTCTGTAATGAAATCTTGCAAGTTAGATTTGACCCACTTCCCGGTGTTCGATTGAGCTGAAATTTGGCATACTTGTCAAGTTCTGACGCCATACGATATTATGGTGACAGCGAGCTGATTTGATGATGGTGACGGTGGACAACGGCACTCCTCGATGGATAATAGTAGACTGGCAGTGTTTTTGCTCATTTTGATCAGCACACCGTTCCGACCACTAATTTCATGAAACCATCTTTTGAGTTCTAACATACAAAGTCACAAACAATTATTACCTATTTAAACCATTAATACTAATAGAAGAGTAAAATGACGGAGTCTAATTGAAGGTACTTAAGGAAAGATGAGTTTACGATGTATTAGGATAACGAGATACTGAGATACAATTGTTTCTTCCGTTCCTATAGCAAAGTGGATATAATAAAGGTTTTGCACATTATTAAAGCTAATACGCGTTTAGCCGCTACCGTGTAAAACAAAGTCGCGCCGACGGCTGCGCCTGATTAATGATGCGCTGTCTGGAACCGGTCTGTTTCACTAGTTACATTCCGCAGTTTTACTCGCTACCGTATAAGAAGAATACAATAATATAATTAACATAACATAATTTTACAGAATCAATGTCTAAACAGAGTGCTATATAAATTATATAATGACCACTACAGAATTCTAATTGGTACATCAGACATTAGGTATACAATGTTTTCCATTTTGTAATGTTTGTACTGAGATAAGTTTATTTTGAGCGATGGTGGCCGAGCGGTAGCATGTGCGTATTACAATCTGACGGCACCAGGTTCCATCCTTGGCACTGCAATTACTTAAGTAAATTATATACAGATTCGTTACCATCGCTCAAAAATTGTGAAGGTAAAACATGGGGGAGGAAACCGCGGTATGTCCAAGAAACTAAAAAAAAACAAACACATTTAACATTCACTAACAAGCACTGGGCCAGCGTGGTGGGTCAGGGCCTATCCTCGCTGTCTCTCTGAGAGAAGCCCTGTGTCCCAGCAGTGGGAACATGATAGGCTAATAATGAATAATTTGAGAGAAAGATATCAGCTGTCGACAATTATTATCATTAAACAATGACATGATGGAGTGTGGTGTGGAGTCCAGCCGAGCGCCGACGGACACCTAGCTATTGTGTTCTACATCTACCCTCCCTTATTAATTACACTTGGTACAGACACACGCAAAAAGCGCTACAGACACATCTAAAATATATTCACACATTTTGTTGTTTTTAACATGCTTTCATTAGCTTGGTATGTATCTATGTAACGGAATCTTTGAACGTGATTTTCACCCCTTTCAAAACGACGGATTGATTTGAAACTTTGCACACTTATCAAGGACCTATGACAATGCAATAATTTAAATAGTTTGTCCCATTATCCTTACCAGGATCTTAAGGATCAGCGATTTTAAAGTTCGTTTGAAAATTTCATATTTTAATTTATAATTTATATAGTACAAAATTTAAATGTTGCTTTTTTGTCCCAATATTGTAATTTATTATGTATATTATTTATTGTTTCTCTACTTTAGTAGTAGCCTAGTGCAACTTTCAAAAAGATTTTTAATCAATTTCTTAAAAACGTTTTAGCGTACCTATGTTATTACTAAGTAAGTTTTATTAATTTTAATATTTTAAATAAAAATCAAATATTGTGCGTATAGGTAACGGTTTTATGCAAACACGTTGGCATTTTTTTGGAAATTTCTATTCAAATTTGATCTTTTTATTGAAAAATATTTATATACCATACAACTATAATCTACCTATTTTATCTGAATAACTATTCATGTATATTGGTAGCACGTTATATATAGTAAGCAGAAAATAGATGATAACTTAAATAAAAGTCCATAAATCAACATTTTGTATTGACGTCAAAATCAACCAGACATATAACTATCCACTTTTTAATTTGTCCAAAAGAGAAACGTGCTATTTCTATGATGATTTCTTTATCTAGTAAATTTCACCACATCCGTAGTTTTTTATAATAATTTAAAGTTAAAACTTCTCGTATCGTGATGAGATGTTAATTTATTTCAACCAAACGGGGGAAGAAAGCAGAAAAAAATGTCTCGGATTGTTAACGGCTTTTTTAAACACCATGAGTTTAAAATAGAAAGTACTGGACTAGAGAGATATTCACTTGCAGCGAAACTATTTATTCAAATTATTGTACTTGTGCAAACCAGTTTTATTTAAATTTAGGGGTTGATTCTCCGTAGCATTCATTGTAACGGACCGGCCAGCCTCCCGCTGCAGCGACGCACCCGGCTTTGTATCGACAACTCAACGATACTAACTGAAATATGGTAAAATATGCAACACATTTATAAAATAAATAAAATTGAGCAAAAAATGTAAAACGTTTATTATTCCAGATCTATTAGATAAGTGACTGAGATATCTCTTATTAATATAATAAAGTAGTTTCAAATTCCTTGTTTTTGACTTTTTGTTATATCATTATAAAACCTGTATCTTTAACGAGTAGTTTCAATTTACATTAGTATTTCCATAAAAAAAATCTTATCTGATTAGAAAACTAACGCACGTTACCAGTTGTGTAGATTCTGGTGTATCATTAACGCACGTTACCAGTCGTGTAGATTCTGGTGTATCATTAACGCACGTTACCAGTCGTGTAGATTCTGGTGTATCATTAACGCACGTTACCAGTCGTGTAGATTCTGGTGTATCATTAACGCACGTTACCAGCCGTGTAGATTCTGGTGTATCATTAACGCACGTTACCAGTCGTGTAGATTCTGGTGCATCATTTTCTAAACTAAATTAAATTAGACATGCTAAACTAAATTTGATTCCAACATTTTTTTCTTACTAGCGATAAGCGATAGATAATAATTGTGCGCTTTCAGTATAGTTGAATGATTCGACAGACTCGACGCCAGAATGTCTCATCAACGATCAAAAAGATAAAAAACTTCCATCGATATTATAATTTCATGTGCCGTTACGAACGTATGCAAAATTCGTCCTTGGTCCGCGCGCCGTATTAGTGTACCGTAATTAATTTAAATGTATTCGAGGCGAGTTCACTTTCGGACGAACTATTCAACATTATTTTTACAAAAGCACTGAGCGGAAATGAAACTAGACTGTCCGAAGAGACCGCCGAGGTACAGAGTACGAAACTAACAGAGAATCAGCGTCTAAAGGTTAAATTCCATACTTAAAATCTCGCCGTCCTTATTTACGTCTCACTACAATGTTTGCATACCTAAGTAAAATCAATTATGTGTGCACATTCTGACGTTGTCTGTTATGCACAGCTTTGTCGATGTAGACTGATTGTACAGTAGATACAGAGCACGCATTTTTTGAGTTCTCAAAAAGAAACCATACCAAAAAAAAAGAGCCACAAATGGTATCAAAGTTGAGTATTTATAGTCTTTATTCTCTATAATCATCATCATCATTATCAGCCTCTCATGTTCCCACTGCTGGGATAACACACTACTAGCCTTCACTCAGAGAAAGAAGATGGGCCTCAACTGAGTATGCTGGCCCAGTGCATGTCGGTGAATGTTATATTTGTTTATATTTTTGAGGTTCTTGGCGAGTTCCGTTTCCTCACGATGTTTTTCTTCACCATTTTTGGGCGATTGCATCGAAATTGCATTTATTTTATAAGGGACAAGTAAAAGTAAGTAAGTCATTGTTGCAGGGCCCTGGATCGAACTGGATATCGTCAGATTGTAAAGCGCATATGCTACCGCTCGTTCACCATCGTTTTGCTTATCACAACAATAAATTGTTTTTTAAAACCCCCGATAAAAGAGCTAATCATATTCAAACAGCTGAATTATAGCTGATATACTCTCGATCAGTTCACCTTTCAAACAAACAAAATCAAAATTGGTTCATCCGTTTGGAGCTACGATGCCACAGACAGACACACAGATACACACGTTAAACTTGTAACACCCCTCTTTTTGCATCAGGGGTTAACTAATACCATAAAGTATGAAATCTGTATGTGATGTATGACGTGTACACTTTTACGTAGCATTCATACAAGTATAGCCTGGGTACTTAGGAAGTTTCGAACGTTGAGTGTAGACGTTACTGTACGCACACATCGTTGCGTATGTACCTATGACATGTACTCGTAGTTCCTAAAGGTAATCATGTTAATATTTTCTCTGTAGATTGTCTACTCGGGGTCGAAGTACGCACGTGCCGTTTTGCCGTATAAGAGCCCGTATTCTGCGTAATGCAGCGCTTATAAATACAGTTTTGACATATCACTGAGCAATTACATATTACATTTGCATGACATTATGACTCAACTCGGCTGACCACTACACTACTACACTACTTGCTGCACTTTTTTCAGTTTTAACGTAAACGCACGACTTGTTAACTGAAACGCATTCAGTGAAACACTAGTTGCGTCCCGCGGACTCACATGGATAAATATAATACAAAACTGACCTATAATTAAATAATTATCAATATAATAAAACCGGCTTCATAAAAATGTCAGAACTGGACCAAATTGTAAATGGGGTCACATGGGAAGCACCGACTTTCAAATAAAAAAATAATCATCAAAATCGGTTCAGCACGTCAAAAGTTCTGAGGAAACAAACATAAAAAATACACAGTCGAATTTATAACCGCCTTCTTTTTGGAAGTCGGTTAAAAAACACGTTACGACCATTTTTCGTTCATCATGCTATGAAACTTTCTCATATTCTCTAGGTTATATAATATTTAGTATAAGTACCTAATCAATTAAAATAAAATTACACTTTATTTATTAATTGATTAGGTTGATTTTAGATTTAGATTGATTGACTTTGTCTCTCCTAGACAACCAACCGACGCCTGCGGCCACCGTTCTTCCCGCCTACAAAGCGACCGGCGCGGGCGCAGCCACATGCTAATCCTCACTAGCTCTCGCACCCGACGCCGCCCGCGGTCGCACTTAACACATGCAAATCTCTTATTGATAAACAAATAATGGTATTATAATTTTATTACGCATTGTGTGCGGCGCTGACCGCGAGGTGGCGCTGGCGCAGCCGAGCTCTCCAGATTTGAATGTATAATTTATTGTTCGTTTGTAGTTTATTGGAGTATCATTATCTGTCGAGTGGGTATTTGTTGTTATATGTTATAGTGGTGTTTAAACGACGCTTTTTATAACTCATTTGCACATGATATGACACTCGACGCGGCAGAGTGGTTACAGATTGATTCCTATTGAAAAGGATTAGCATAATCGTTGTGGATGTCTCAATTTGAGATGCAATTGATTGAACAGCAGTATGAATACATTTTATTTAACAAATACCTACTACTCAGTTGTGAGATTACTACTGTACACAGTTAGTACACGTTATAAACTCAATGTACTTACATCTAGTGTCGAGGTACATCGTTTGTTTGCTGTCAATAGACATTTACTAAGTGCATTACTGCAGCTCCCTTCAACATAAATATTTATGAACAAGCGTGAAAACGTGGTTCGTGGTGTAGCCGAGGCCAGAATACGCGAGCTCAGTTATCACCAAGACTAGCATTATCTTGAATGGCACCGCCATTTTCTAGTTGACACTGACAAGTGGCAGAGAACAGCTGTGAAGTGACTGGCGCAACCGCTGAGGGAGCCACTCCAAGACGTATAGTAGGTACTTTATATAAATATTTCATAAACTTTCATCATCATCATCAGCCAGAAGACGTCCACTGCTGAACATAGGCATCCCCCTTTAACCTCCCCGCGACTCTCACGATGTCTTCGGTCCATCTAGTGGGAGACAACCTACGCTGCGTCTTCCGGTTCGTGGTCTTCACTCAAGAACCTTTCTTCCCCTTGCGTTGTTGGTTGTCGGTTCTTCGAGTGATGCGGCCTGCCCATTGCCACTTCAACTTGCAAATTTTAATAGCAATGTCGGTGACCCTGGTTCTTTCTCGAATATCTAGGTTCGCATAAATATAACACGCAAGTAAATCCAAAAATATAAGTGAATAAAGAGCTGATAATTTCCAAACAGCTGAACAGATTTTCTTAAATGATAGCTTCTTATAAGTACATTATCGATGAAGTCACCTTTCAAACAAGCAACTACTAAATGAAAGTCCGTTCAGCCGTTCGGGAGCCACGATGCTACAGAACACCACTTTAGCAAGGGTATCATTAAATTCCAATATTCGTTGTAGTGGGCCCTTCAAATGATGGACATATTAAATATCATGTTTGAGATAATAATGAAACATTGTTCATCAGGAATACTATGTACAAGTTTAGGTATCAGCTATGTAACTACCTATAGGTATATTATATACCTCTATAACAGTTTTAACGTCACTTTTCTGATTATTTCTAGGTAGGTAGGTATACATTATAACAGGTACGCCAATTCTTTTTGTAAGTAACAAGCTGTAGATAAATATTGGAGGCGAGTATATATTTTATCAGCCTTCGGCAGCCCTGGTGTCAATTAAACGGTGACGTGACACTGACAGCCACGTGACACTCGACTGACATTTGCACAAGTGGCGGCTGTTTGGACGAGCCTTTGTCACCGACACCGCTCCACTGCTGGGAATGTCACATCTCGTGAATACATTAACTACGGAGGTATCGGGGAAATGACATTCACGCCAGTTTATTGAGTCACTAATAATAATGTAACTGTTTACCAAACTACAGTAAATACATCTACTTAAATATAGGTTAACTCGTAATGAAAGGCGGTTGCAACCTCAGATCAGGCAGACAAGGAACATGTGGTGAGGTTGGGTTCGAACGCATCAGGCTTCATACCTCGAGTCACTCGGCAGACGACCTTCCCGTCCTTTCTTGCATGTCAACTATTAATTAAGATTAATTAGTTTATTGGTGTTGCTGTATGTTTCTAAGTGTGCGTGAACATAGACCTATAGGTATATAGGTATGTGGTGTCCCGTACTTATAGTTTTTGCGTTAAGCGGTTTCGGTTTACTTAAAAAACAAGTGTATCATATTAAAAACTGACTTCAAAATTATATGTAAAACATAATAAGGACCTAGAAAATGTAAGGGTTGCCCTCGATATCCCTGGGATCCTATCTGATGATTGAATCCCAGGAGTGGCATAGTCACTGCGTGACTTAACTGCTTTACAACAAATAAATATATAAAAAAATTAAACATTACAAAGAATCCAATTTTTATATCAATAAAATTATGCGCGATAAGTCCCGATAGACATTTACTAATACATTTTTGTCAGTTTTTTCTGAATATTTTCAAGGGCATTGTCGTTTATTGTGTTTATCGATATCTTAGGTTCCTCACCGATCCGCAACAAAACTAAACATCTTGTCAGATACCAAACATGTATAGATTTTCCCTAACGCTACCACAACAGCGCTTACAACCGAGTCCTTTGGCTGAAATGATGATGGTGATGATAGGTTTTCCTTAGCTCTCCTTATCACTGTCACTATTGTAAATATCCGTAAGATGGACCACAAACTAGCATACAAAGAATAGCTCATCAGTCCAGGGTCGGCTCGAGGCGTGGGGTCACGGCGCGGGCGCCGGGCGCGGCTGTAACACGATTAGTGTAACTCGATTTGCGTGGTTACTCGAAAGGGGGAGGTTTTTTGCAACCGCTTATTTTGGTTGCATTGATTTGTCAATTTGCCTCGCTGTTGTGGAGACGTGCCTGTCAACAGAGAAATTATTATATTGTACCTAAACACGGTCCAAGTATTTATTTACTCTGACAGCTGCAATCAAAATTGTAAAAACCACTGAATGAAAACCACGTATTCTGATCACTTTCGCTGGGTTTCTGACATCAAATGTACTGTATTCAATCCACTGTACCAGGTATCTGATATACTTCCATTGTTCCGTTGATGTATCTTCTGTGGCGTCCAACAAAAATAAAATTTTGATAATCGAATCTGCGCTGAACGAGCGTAGCGAGTGAGGCTGGCTTGTGCACACTAGTATTTCAAGTCCGACTCCTACATAGAACTAGGTAGGTCCCCCCGTACTAATTACATACTCGTATATTGGACAACCCTTCTCAGTATACTTGTAGCCTATTGTGTAGTACTGCAGTGCGACGGGCTATTCCTATTCTCTTTACCATCTGTCTGAAATACTAGGCTGACGATGTGATGGCATGCCAGATGATCTTTAGTCGAAAATTATACATCAGAGGGTCTCGGATAAGAAATAACCTCCCATCAGTCGGTCTACCAAGAAAGAGATGTTATGATGAATTTGAATCTTACTTTTAAGAGTGGAGAGAAGCGAGATCGTACATTATGAAAAAATAGATGCAAACTTTAATAAAATGTTTAAAATTCATCGACCCACGATATAAACATGTTTTTAAATTTGTATAATGTGCATTTTCCTGTATTTTATGAAGTTTGAAAGTTTTTTCTTCTAATTTATGCGCAAACAGAACGAGACACACCGTCTAGAGAGTTCTGTTGCGACGGGGTTTTTATTTTTAAGAAGTCAAACAAAAATAAATATGTATTCCATTACATTTCGTAACAATAGCATTTTGTTTCAAATACATAGAAAACGTTTGAAATGCATAACACGCGATAAAAATCCGATAAAAGTGTTTAACTATAGCATATAGGAATGTATTTTTTTTATCAAAATTCGCGTGAGAGTATTATTATTATTAAGTGACGTTTTGTCATAGTTTATCTTGTTTTACATATAATTTATTATCATGAATATATTAAAAAAGCATTGTCCTGAGTAAGTGACAGACCACGTACAACCTAATGTAAGTCTCCTTATCACTGAGTCACACTGTCTGGAAGTAACCACAAGGGATGAGGCACACATAAAAATATGAATAGGTATATAAAAATAATGCTACTCTGCTTACAAAAACACTATTATTTTTAAACACTGTTTTAAACTATCACGGTTGTTCACTAAAGTTATATGATTATTTACGGGATATTTACCGTGGTAAGGTTGTGGAAGGAGCTCCCGATATTTCGGCGCAGTTACATTCACCATGTTCACGGGAAGACGGTCTTCCGGACGGACGGGACGGTCTATAAAATAGCTTTGTTGGCCGAACGGTTACATGTGCGCTTTACCATCTCACGGCACCTGGTTCGATCCTCGACCCTGCATTAATCACTTATTTAATACTTAAATAAATTATTACTACCATCGCTCTAACGGAAGGGAAACATCGTGAGGAAACCAGTATGTCCAAGAACCTCAAACATTCAAAGACATAAATGACATTTAACAACATGCACTGGGCCAACATGGTGTATTACATTCCAACATGCACTGGGCCAACATGGTGTATTACATTACAACATGCACTGGGCCAACATGGTGTATTACATTACAACATGCACTGGGCCAACATGGTGTATAACATTACAACATGCACTGGGCCAACATGGTGTATTACGACCCATCCTCTATCTTTCTCTCGGAGAGAAGGCTCGAGTCCCAGCAGTGGGGCTGATAATGACGACAAAACCCAATTTTCTTTCAACCAGATCGTCCAATGTACGGTTCTTAACAAAACAAATGTAAATACAGTAGTTAACATAGTTCTTACATATAATCCGTTTACCTCCCCACAGTCTGCGGTACAGCACAAGAGTCTATTAATTATACACTGTGGTACAACTGGCGACCCTTCGCTCCACCAGCCTGTTATAGAAGGAGGCCTCTGCTGAGCCGTAGTGGAGGGTCCTCATCTAATTATTATATTACTAGTGTACTAACCTAACGAATATCACTTGTTCCGTGATTGTACCTACATATGTAGGATTATAAGAAGAATAGTGTTTTGTTTTGTTAGTTGATCCTTAATTGTTATTTACTTTTTTATCTCACAGTTTATATAAAAACTCACAAACAATAAAAACTGGCCAAGTGCGAGTCGGACTCGCGCACGAAGGGTTCCGTACCATTTTCTATAAAAAAAAGAAAAAAAAAATCAGGTTTTTTTGGATGGGAAATCCAGCTCTTAAATATTAATTTTATTTTAATTTAATAATTTATGTTTAAAGTAAATATATAACTAAATATTCTGTGAATATTTCCAGCGTCTACCTGTTACCGTTATCAATATCGAGCATAAACGAACAAAAAATTACGTTTGTTGTATGGCAGCCCCCTTAAATATTTATTTTATTCTATTTGATGTTATAGCGGCAACGGAAATACATCATCTGTGAAAATTTCAACTGTCTAACTGTTACGGTTCATGAGATACAGCCTGGTGACAGACGGACGGACGGACAGCGGAGCCTTAGTTATAGGGTCCCGTTTTACCCTTTGGGTACGGAACCTTAAAAATGAAATTATTTAAAACCACAACATGTTTGAAGGAACAACTTGTATGAATATAAAGAGTGCCTAATGACATCAAAATGATCAATTTGTTTTTATGATTTTGTGAAATTTTATAATTATAAAATGTAGGTTGTGAATCACTATAAAAATAATATTGGCCGGCTCATAAATATCAACCAAAATATACCAATTAGTTTTAGAAATCATTATGGCGAAATGTTTAATGTTCCCATCGACTACAAGTTGTGGCTGTCGCTTATACCTACCTATAACTAAACATAATATATTAATAGAAAGTCTTCATGGTTACTTCATGGTTCATTAATGTAATGTACGGCTCGACAGGCTTTATTCATTTATCATTCTTAGCTTTGTCACTGTAAAACCTTATAAAGTTTGCAATTCATCAAAAATTAATTTCAAGGGTTTCACGATCATACCAAACTTTTTTTTATTCTGTGCAATTCCTGACTGCCTAGCAAAAAATCCGTAAAAAAAATCGACCAACTAATGTTAACAGTAGCACAGCGATAAAAATAGACGGTTATTATAAAAATGTATGTTCTTATATAAAATAAATTAAAATAGCCCGTCTGCTTGGTTTAAAAACCAAAACCCAAGGCATTAAAAAAATAAGTAATAGGGTCTGGACCCTATATACCCTAAATAACCAAATCATATAAAAACTAGAGTTTACCACCAACAGTTTTCGACATTTGAAAACATTTTCAACATTACTGAATATTTATTATCACCTAGTTAAGTATAGCTTTACGTTCAACATGACTGACTGAATGTAACGTCCATGGACTGTGACCCTGTGTGAGTGCTTAAATTAAAATTCAATAAACGAGATTACCATTAAACAAATAATCACAATCACAAATGGTATCGATTTAACATTTCAATTTGACCGCAAGCGGCCGATTTGTCAGTTGTTAATGGTAAATACGAATAGTTACGGTGTGATTGATTACAAGTGCAGCGTGGTTGGGTGTCGGGAACAATGGTAGAGCATTCGCTGCTGCGAGGGTGCGCCGGCGCCGGGTGCTGGTGGAACTGCTGTCTACTGGAACTTTGTAATAAAATTATGGAGTTATATCACTTGCTTCTGGTGAAAATAAAACAATACAAATGTTATTTGAAATTACTATTTCTTGTATTTACAATATTGTTTACTGGTCCGTGGTGTTATCCGCTTTTCTATAGGAGCCATTATTTTTCGGCTGTTACGGTGTTACAAACGTTCATCTACCTTCTATATAAATATAAAAGGCGATGTGATGTATGTAAGCATGTACGTTCCTTATGGACTCTGAAAACAAATGGACCGATTTTGATAAAACTTTCTGGCAATATTCAAATTAGCCCAGCTAGTGATTCTGTGAAGTTTGGTAGCGATCGAATAAATACATATTTTGTTTCGGGTTGAAATATTTTTCCTAGATTGACAAAAAGATCAAAATCCAATCAAAATCAGTTTATTTGTAAGAATATTGTCATAAATAATGGTATAATTGGTACAAATGTGTCTCAAATATTGTAGCTTATTAAGACATTACACGATAGAAAAAAAAACATCTAAGCCAAAGGAGGTTGCTATTGCTACCAAGGAGGTTGCTATTGGTACCAAGGAGGTTGCTTCAAGGAGGTATATAATGCGGGTGAAACCACGGGCGCAACTAGTTTATTATATTAGTGTGATTCTAATCAATTGACTACATATTATGTCAGAGAACCTACCTATAATGTGTACATGATAAGTGAAAACTATATTTGATCAACTTGACACAATAGCCAAAAGAAAAGTTTCCAGTGTTGTGGTGCAGTATCGAATGATGTTAGGAACAAAACTAAACAGAAAATTATATTGATGACAATTTGAATTGTAATATCTTGTTAGTTAAGTTTTATAGTACCTTTGACCGCCAACTCGCCTGTTGTTAAACGATGATGCGGTCTGCGACGGAGTATGCTTGCCTAGAAGAAACCGATTCACTCGCGATTTGAAGACAATAAGGGCATTACTTAAAAAATTAGCTCTAGTTAATCTATGCTTAAAATTGCTTTTTCAACTTTACGCTGACAGCAATGGTCACAGGCGACAACGAGACAGAGCAATTTTAAGCATAAATTAACTTGAGCAACGTTTTTAAGTAACGCCATTAAATTGTAACTATCGAGGAGCACCCCATTCAGGCAACGCATTCCACAGACCAGCAGTTTGCACAATAAAAGTTAAGTTTCATAAAGAAAGTCTCATAATCAAGAAAATCCATCCATCCTTTGGGATGGATCAGCTAAGTACCAGCTCGGGGCATTGGAGTCAATTGAGAAGCGTGCCAAGAGGCTCATCAGCAACGAAGCCCTAGTTCAGACTAAGCTTCTTTCTTAGTCTTGAGCATCGGCGCAAAGTTGCGAGTCTATCGGTTTTTTCTCGGATACATTTTGGAGAGTGTGCATCAGATCTGCATGATTTAATTCCCTCCTGCCCTTTTATCTATCGGACTGCCAGAGTGGGCACGAAAAATCGACACCGCTTTATGGTTGACATTCCAAAAACCCGTACGAAGCGCTTTGATTCCACTTTTATTGTGAGAACTGCTAGTATGTGGAATGCGCTGCCTGAATAGGAGTTCCCCGATAGTTACAATCTGGGTGTCTTCAAGTCAAAAGTGAATCGGTTACTTCTAGGCAAGCGTGTTCCATCGTAGGACGCATCATCGCTTAACATCAGTCGAGTTGGCGGCCTATCTTACAAAAAAAAAAAAAAAAAAAAAACGTGCATATTATATAATAATATTCTGAAGGCTTACTGACGTGTTCTGCACTGTGGTCACATCAAAGTACAGAACATGAAAACACAATAAACATCCATGTACAGAAAAGTTCAGCGAGTCGGAAGCTAATTCATAGTTTCGCAGCAAGTGTGCGCGAGGCTTTATTGACTGGAAGAATTGGTAATGTAATCACGGTGATGATAAGTTTTCATTAGTTGTGTGGAGCCGCGGGTTTGTGTGGGATATTTATGGAGAAAGATTTCGATACAGACAAAGTTATTTAAGGACAAAGTTGTAACTACAAACAGTTACAATTGACTCCTAGAACAATGTAGCACAGTGTAGTTAATAGTTTATATTTATTACTATAACAATGTTACTCTATTATATATTCTAATAGTATTTTTTTTCTCGAAATATTCAGCTTTTGTCCGGCACTGTGTTGGACGTTGTGAAGTATAATGTTACTTTTATATAGGTGTGGTATTCTTCTACCTAACACTAAATATTATTGAAATGTATGAATGTGTTCTGACTCTTAATTATTCGAAAAAGTGCATTGCAAAGAGAATTGGAAACTTCATTGAATATAGTTATTTTTCAAGTGGTCGTATTATCCACATTAAAAACTTAATCTTATGAAGCAAACAATTTTTTGCTAAACTGTGTCAAAGTCAGTTCAGCGTTTTAGCGCAAAAATATAAAAAATCCAAATAGAGAGTCCGACTATCTGTCTGACTCTATTTGGTTTTTTATATTTTTTGCACGACAGGACAAATATTTTCATATAAACATTAGTTATTATCACTAAGAACCGTAACAGATATGTCAACTTGGCTGATGAACCGCCGCGCCGTCTGACCAACGGGCTAGAAAGAGAAAATTTTGTCTTTTTCTCCCGTTGGTCAGACGGCGGTTCGTCAGCCAAGTTGACATGTCTGTTACGGCTTTAACATTGCTGATGGTTCAGCAAATAAAAAGTGATTTGCGAGTAGAAATGTCACGAAATCAAGTTTAGTTTTACGTAATATTATCTAATTAGCACACCCTTCATTTGTATTTGTCCGTTTAGTCACAGAACGTAATATATTGGCCGTTAGTAGGTAATGTCGCCGGATCCGTGTGCAGATATAGCTAATATCCAAGTGAGTTTCTTTGATCCGCCGCGCTGACTATCCATCTGGGCAAACATTTCGTCACCGACACCTTACTAGTGAATATGACTCTACGTCGGCTCACATTTTATGATTTAATTATTATTCTCCGATTGTTCTATTAGCCGCTTTTGGGTAAAATTATAATCGTTCTCCTCATACATCAGCTCAGAACTTGATTTTAGATTTGTTTAACCGGAAAGCCAGTTCCATATAGAATTATGAATGATTATATATGCACAGTGCATAATTGATTGATTTACAAGCAATTCTCGATATCGTAAAATTGAGAAAAAATTAGCACGTCTCGCATCTATACCCAATCGTAACGAATACTCAACATTTTTATTGGCTCATAACGTTCAATGTATTTTTATGACGATCACTTCGACGCGAATTAATATGAAAATAAATAGTATAGTGTGGTCCCACGGCGGCACTCGTCGATCACGCCGATACGATCTGCTGTCAATAGCATCCACGTTTAATATGAGTTTTATTAAACTCTGCTACAATTTCGGTTTTGTAAAACTACCCACACACCCGCGACGCGCGGTCCTTGGAGCGCTTAGACGTGTCGAAACTAACGCATACAATAGCCACGTAAGTTATTGTACAATGTTCCAGCGAAATCGGCTCTACTATTTTATTGTTACGGTTGAAAACGATCTAGCAGGTATTGTAGATAGGACAGGCGTCGATATATCGTAACGTTTTTGGAGTGTGGTAACATCTGCTTTTATTTACGTTTTGGCTGGAACAGGCACAAAGGCGCGGCGAATCTGCGCACAATGGGACTCCCGGCGGGACCACGGACCGCGGACCGCGGACCGCGGCTTTGTCATCTAAATACAGAATCACCTCTATTTTTCACTCGCTCGGGTTCATTTCTACGATGATAACTTTAGATTTCTATCGAAACTCTTAGAACTCTGAAGTTTGTTGATAAAAATTTTGTAAGCTGTACTCTTTGATTTTGTACTTGGGTTCCGGAGGAAAATACATGAAATACGTAATTAATACAATGGGCCAGTTTATTTAAATATAAGAATAGGCTGGCGTTTGACCGCCAACTTGCCTGATGGTAAGCGATGATGCGGTCTACGATGGAGCACGCTTGCCTAGAAGATTTTGCCAGTTTATTCAGTTGATATAGGTAAATTGTTGCCTAAGGTCCCCTTCACATTAGCAGCTGTCCAAGCAAACAGGTTGCAAAAGTCACGATTGATCAAACAGAAGTGACCCCAAACCAGACATAATGGAACAATTGGAATGCATGCGTTCCACGCGCGAGCCGCGACATATGGCGCGCCGTGTAAACTCTCCCTTAGGGCGCAGACAAATTAGCGTTTAAGAGATTGCCATCGACAGTGGCCAATCCATTAGCCACAAATGGCGTTATTTAAACCGCGGCTCAACCATAAGTCATGACTTATGGCTTACCATTCGCACAGTACTCACCTCAGACAGAAGGCTAACTCTTTGCATGTGCTGTGAGTGCAGTACGGCGCCGGCGCGGCGTAGACACGTCTAAACTTCACAAATAAATTATCTCGAATACCTTCGCGAAGTTTTGTGTGACCAATGACCATAACATCATCGTATGGGAAGGTTTTCTACAGAGTTGTATTACTGTTGTCACGCTGTTCGGCTTCCAGAGTTCCTAATCGAAGATCATTATCGAGCGATTCAATCAAGAATGTGATTAAAAACGATTCGTTCGCTCGTATCTCAGGCGTTCACTTTTGCGAATAAAATGTATAACGTGACGCAAGGTGATCATCACTTGAGTATTGTGAGTCAGGAAATAAAATAGGGACAGGTTTAGTGATCGCTGCTTTGTCACTGAGACGATAAGAACCCACGACATCCTCATGTTATTGTAAATATTCAACAAATATTTGAATACATTCAGAACAACTTGATCTAGTCGATAAACGATGAACTACACACGTGTACTGCATCGTGTCACGTTGTGTCGTGTAACTCTCCTCAAACAATACATAAATCAACGATTCAAATGCTAACAAACAGCACATTGATATAATGTAAGGTCTGTTGTCGCAGAGGTTGGCCGATTTGTGGAGATTATTGAAAAGTAAAACCGGGCCGGAGGAACGCGTCGCTCGGAACTCGAGTTTAGAGTTTTTTGTCCTGTTGACTCTTTGTGAAGACACAATCCGAGCGCTTCATTGTGTATCAAAACACGATAAGGGCCCACAATCACGACGAACCCTTCAGTGGCACGCCCCCGCATATCGACAAAGTGAATTAACATAATATGATATCGGAACGCGGCAGATGCGACATCGGCTCGTCGCGCGCACTTTTACTTTTCTCGTGTTCTTCAACTTTCACCTCGAATATGGTGATTTACATGTTTCTGTGAGCTGGGTGAGGGCGGCGCTGCGCAGGCGCACGTGTGCTCGCGGCGCAGGTACGCGGCTGCGGCTGCGTGGGCGCACTGTGCGCTACGTCGAGGATCCTTTGTCCATTGTCTGCGCCGAGGGTGGCGCTGTGACACATATATTTTAGGCGAGTTTTTTCCGCGCCCATTGTATTGGAAATTAGAGATGTGCGCGGAGTTCACGAAACGCGATCGTATCTCGCCCTCAGCATCCTCCGCCGATCTCTCCGGCTCCATTGTATCTGCGGGACGTAGTCTGCGTTCTTCTAAACGACGGTTATTGAAATACAAACAGGTTAGCTTTCAATTTCTATGAGAGCGGCTCTGAAATGCGTTACCGGTGGATGCTGGCGGGGCGGGACGGGGCGCGGCGGGAGGGGTAAACTAGTCGATCGGATAATTGATCAAAAACGGACCGTTAGAGTGTCCGCGCTATCAGCTGATTATACGAATTCCTTTGATCTGTTGTGTTGTGATGAATGAGCGCGGACGGTTGGAAGGGCGCTACGTGTCCCGGGGCTGGGTTACTGTTTGTGACCGTTGTATCGAGGCTGGGAGAGCCAGCATCCGGTTCTGTGCATGATGTCGACAATGCGGCGAGATGTTCGTTTGGACACAAACTAGTTTGGCCCCGCGGCTGGGTCCCGAAGGTGCGCGCCGATCGAATTCCTTTCATTAGACGTCCGTATTGAACAGTCACTTTACATAACGGCGCGGCACTCGAATGTGTTCCCACAGTCGTAGATTCGGGTGGATTCTCAGGGATTCAATACAGACGCGCACTCGGTCATCTAATTCACTTGAATACGATCTGATGAAACGTAAACACGCACACTTATCACAGATGAGATGTTATCTTCCAACCAGCAGTTTGCATTCGCCTGCTTTGTCTTACATATCTCCGCAATACGCCTACAGTGAGTACTACTGCAGTAGTACTAACTCTGCAGTAGTAGATAGTACTCCCGCGCACCGCCATGCGCCACTCATCTGATTATATGTCAATCATGTAACGTATAACCTATATTGGAGTGTGTTATTTTTGTTGCTAATGCGTTTTTTTATTGCGCGCCATAAATTATACTTTCTATAATTTGGAAGCGATATTTTACGTTATCTGTGAGTAACTACTAGCTGGGGGGCTTATTCTCGTGCAGTGCGATATAGTTGTAATGTCGAGACTGAAGAATATCGCGAGATGTATATCTCAAATCGTCTATGACTTTAAAATTTTTGTATTCCTTAGTTAGCAAATTTCATATTACCATTATGTGCAAAGAGCGGTCTATTACTAGCCACCCGTCCCGGCTTCACACGGGTGTAGATTTTTTTTAACATTCTAGTAATGAATATAGCCTATGTTACTCAAGGATAATGTAGTATTATAATGATGAAAGAAATTTAAAAATCGGTTCAGTAATTTTTGAGTTATTTCGTTACAGACATACAAATCATTCCTTTTTATCATAGTTTTTTATTCAGTGATAGGCTTGCGCTTGACCGCCAACTCGCCTGATGTTAAGCGAAGATGCGATCAACGATGGAGCACGCTTATCCTTTGGACAAGCCGAACGAAACGGAAAAAGCAAGCGCTTTTCCATATTTCTCGATGTCATCAAGAAATATGAAGATGATGATGATATAGGTATAAATATCCAGATGTGTATTAGTGTAGATGTAGATAGATAAATATGTATATGATAGGTAGATATATACTGTTACTTACTATTTATATAGAAAGTAATAATGAAAATTTTATCTTGTGTTATTCCGTTCCAAATATACGTTATTTCTTATTCAGTAAAATTTTCAAATTAAGCATCTAACGGATTTTATGTCATATTTTACATTATTCGAATTTCAAAGTATAATATGTAGTCACAATATTGTAGAGGAAATTAGACATTTTTTTTAAAGATTTTTATTTTAATCTGAACTTCCACATTGATATAATAATAGGTACGTAATGATAAGACTGAAAAAATATGATATGTATGTGGAGAGAATAGGTCCCAGGTGTGAGTCGCGAGGTGTGTTTTCGTCCGGGGAATGTAAACTAGAAGCGATGCCATAAAATAAGTAATTTACATAAAACCACTAACGGATCTCACGGCAACCAGTTTTGGGAATATTAATGTCTGTGATCTATTAGAAAATCGGCGAGATGTGCAGCCGGCGCCGGCGGCGGCACACTAGCACAGCTTCTGCTTCTTATTGAAATGTGTTGTCGTTCCACGAGGCTCCGTCAGTAACAGACTCTTGGCATCACTGGCATCAGCGCTGACGACAAGCTGCTGGACGCCTCATGCACTGCCTCGGTGGTGAACACTCGCTCACTTGGGAAATAGAAACGTATACCAGCTCTAGTCACACTCTGTAATTGAATTTCAAAATAAGTTAACTGAGACCTTACGTAGTATGTAGGTCACCTATACCTTCTAGTTTCGATAGTTTTTTAGGTTTACAATAATAAGTTATAATATATCATCATACTATTAATATTATAAATGAGAAAGAGTGTTTGTTTGTTTTTCTTTCACACAGCAACGGATCGAGGTGATTTTTGTATAGAGATAGAGGTCTGGAGCATGACATAGAATCCACGCGGTTGCAGGTCCACAGGGCGCAGGTAGTATAAATTTATATTATGATGAATAATATTTTTAACCGACTTCCAAAAAGAAGAAGGTTCCCATTTCGACTGTTTTTTTAAATGTTTGTTACCTCAGAAATTTCGCCTGAGTGAACCGATTTTGATCATTATTTTTTTATTTGAAAGCTGGTGCTTCTCGTGTTGTCCGATTTCAATTTGAGTTTTGATATTTTTATGAAGTTGGTTTTTTTATATTGATAATTATACTGCAGTAGAGTAGTCTATCATTAGTTTTATAGACAATTATTATGCTTAAGAAAATATCAACGTTATACTGACTCGAAACTAAATATAATCAAAGCTGCCCCAGCCAGTGGCTGACCAGCTCGAATATTATTGATCAGCTATATAATGCTACAGGTTATAGAAAAAGTATTGTATTAGATAAAAACTGGTCCTTCGTATAGTAGAAGCTGCGTGTCAAACATATCTCGTTACCATTGTACCCGTGCTCGTTGGCGTAGTGTTCCCACCGGCGCGGTGGGTACATTCTCAGGAGCATCCCTTCTGCGCGAGTCAAGTGATGCGCCCAGCTGCCGACCTCGCGGACCAGGTGAGACCAACCCCCGCGACACACAACCAAACGACTACTTTAACTCACAAGTTATAAGATACAAAATGCAGGAGGACGATTTGGTGAAGACGACACTCGAGATAAAGTTTTCGGTGAAGGTAAAAATTGAACTCAGTAATAATAGATTAAGGTCCATAGTGAATAGAGAGAGCATTGTGAAGATGATTGCAGATAACAAAGCGCTCAGTGATCTGTTACTAGTTCGACTAATAAAAATAATGAGGGCTTTTACGTACGTTGCTCACTTTCTCAGATTGGCGCCAAAAATGGTGCTTGAATTTCATTTTATACATCTGAAGATGACGTAAGCTCCTGTAAATGCAGAATAGAAAGGCTAGATATAGCAGGTGTCACTGTGGCCTCTGACCTCGCACCCGGGGTCGATTGCCAAAATGGTAATATATGCAAAGGGGAAGTGGAAGCAAAAAGAAACACAAATAAAGCTTATGCACCTGATGGCGCGCTTGCGCCGGGTGAGGCGCAGGCGCAGGTAGCGGTGTCACTCTTGCGCATTAATTACTCGACCGTCAACAAGCCAGCACGTGTCATGAAAGGCAGTGCAGATTTTTTGTCTTCCTAATTTACATTTAAACAGTTCTCCGGGGGCCGTAAAACTACCGTTATTCTAAGCGTCCTTATTACAAATCGTGACTGGCTCAGGGTAGCGTATTGGGACCGCGATTTGTTCTCACATACTATAATTATTACTCATCGATCCGTAAACTACTTGATCTTTCTTTTTTCATCTTAGAACGGTGGAATTTTGTAACAAAAATATAAAACATAACTAAACAAAAGGTAATGATTAGTTTGTGATCGACAATGGTTCGGAGCCGCGGCGGTTGCCACCTCCTGTGGGGTAGTTGTTCTCTAGGTGCTAATTAGCACATTTTTCTCACCTTTTAATAATATATTTTTTTTTGCCTCTAATGCTTCCGTGATGGTGCAGCACTATTTGAACCATCAGCTTTGTTTATTTTTTTGTTTAACGACCTTTTTGCTAACTGTGACAGTTTCACAAATATGATTTGACCCTCGTAATAATGTTAAGTAGTTTTTGTCGATAAGCTTAGCTTTGGTTTAACATAATATGAACTTCATCTGCCGTCAATATTGAGTTTTTTTTTAATATTAACATTATAATAACTGGTATCCAAGGCGTATTCATTTGTATTATAGATTATTTGGCCATGTATGAAACCGTCGGGAGACCTAAAAGCTCTGACACTAGGGCTGGCGGTTTCACTATTATTCAAATTTAGTTTGTCTTTGTTATCACGTCATTTATTGTTAATTGAAGGCATGTTCGACGTCAGTAGTTATGTGGAAGAGGGCACACAGTCCGGCCGTATAGTTGACGCCAAACACTATGTCTGAACACGGTCAGAATACGTCGCAGCGTCGCCGTCACGTCGTCACCACAGTAACTAAGACAACAGAACGTGCAGGAGTAGAAAAGTGGGGTTTAGTCACTCCGAGCAGTCATAAAGCTTGGCACGGAGTGTACAGGTGTCGCGAGTGACGTCCAAGCGGACTCCGGACGCGTGACCTCTGCCGCCGCCACCTATTGTTCTCCAGAGCCACACCACTTGCACCTTACCTCATTAACAATAAACACTATTATCGCAACAAAGTTAATGCTGAAAATATATTCAGTAGGTAAAGATTTTCGTTGGTAATGGTCTCACCTTGCACCGATGTCAGTTACGTAGCGATGGGCCGTCTTACAAATGAAACCTCGTTTATTTTGGACTCCGTAAATGCGACATTATTAATATTTTCCGACCCAATTCCCAAGAAAAACTGTGCAGGAAAATAAGAAATACCTATTCATAGTATTATGCTGGAATTAAACTGAGATCTCATGTTCCCACTGCTGGGATACAGGCCTTTTATATAATTTTATTGATTTAACATATAAAGAGGATGTGCTCTAATCTACTATGCTGGTATAATGATAAAATGGATGATTATTTCCAAGCCGCCTGCCAAGCGTGGGGATTATGGCAACACCCCTCTCTATGAGGGAGGCCTTGTCCAACAGTGGACGTTAATTGGCTGATGATGTGATGTGTGTATGATTATTTATCATCCATTGAGCTCAACGGCGTGCATTAGGACAGGCTTGAGTCCAGCAATGGACAGTAAAAGGCTGATGATGATGAGGGTTCAATGCATGTGTTTTATGGACATTTGGACAAATATACCACCCTAGATTTCTTTACCCTTATCTTATCGAGATCGATTGGGTTTACTCACGTTTTTTGGGGTAGAGGAAGCTCTATCTCAATCTTGATGCAACTCACAATATTAGGCAAATGACAAACGGAAGCCATCGAAATCACTTCAAGATCTGCTTATTCAAACGTCTCGTTGCATTAAGTGGAGTCCTCGTAGATTCTCACCAGCCCCCGTATATTGGATTGTCATTATTTTGTCCCGCGTCATTGACAACTCGACAATAGCCGAGGGAACCAAACCAAACAAAAATTTAAAAACCGGATTTTAAAAATCCCGTTTTGTCGCATCAGAAAGAAATTCTGTTTTCGATTTCTATTCGATTGTTTGTTTTTTCCGGCCATTGTTGTGGATGTCGCGGCCGCGACACGCGTACCCATTTTTGCGGAGTCTATTCTATTGTGTTACGACTCGAATGACATTTGACGGACGACGGGTGAGTGACGGCCGCCCCCGGCTCCCGGCCCGCTCCCGGCTCGCTCCAGTCCGCTCCGGCCCGCTCCGAGGTCGCCGCCGCTTTGAATCTGCAGTCGTTAGCTCAGCGACAAAAACCTCCGATATCATCTTTATGCGCGCTCGTTGATTTTATAAAGTCTCGCGGCACCCGAGCCCCGAGCACCCGAGGCTACGCAACGGGATTCCTGTTATCATATTGGATACCGTCATCGTGCCCTAAATTACTTTTTGTGGAGTAAAAAGAACGAGACGTCTGGTCGGCCAGCCATCGCTCGGAGGTACGTTCGACCGACGTTTTGTTTTAGGGGTCTCTCGTACCCCTCCTGTTACCTGCACTCTGCACCTCGGGTGTGTTTTGTATTCTTTAGCTATCCGTTCTATTGTTGTTTGCGTTTTGTTGCATCATTTCATTCATTATTACCGTTTGGGATAGAATTTCATTTTCATAAATTAGCTTACAACGATATAAACAGCCACTTACACGTCGACAACGGCATTGTGTTTAAGATGAGTATTATGAGAAGTTTCTATTGTGGTTTTTTACGCGTCCCAAATCTGAAATATTCACGTAGGTACCTTGTGTACCTACGTACCCAAACATTAAAACATATCAGTTTAATTATCTAAAACGACTGGAACAGAGACAACACTGTCAAGCCAAAGAAGCCACCGAGTCGATTCATTAAAGGTGTCAATTTATTTGCGAGACGATTGCATTAATAGGAGTCGTTGAGCTGCTCTACGTAGTTTGTCGCAAGAAGCGCGCGCCTCCGCCGCCGAGCGTCAATTACCGCGCACGCGCCGCCAAAAAAACCCATCTCCAGCCTCCAGCCGAGTCGAACCACGACCATCCAAACTATTTTATAAAAGCCCCAGCTTAAATAATAATGCAGTAACACGCGAGAGTATTCGCAAAATGCGATCCGCGAATTTCGTTTCCAAATTCTTGGTGCTCCGGAGCTCGATCCGTTTTTTTGGTGCGACTATTGTCTGTTCATCTTTAGATTTGTGTTCGTCCAGAGTCGGAGCTTTGTCGGTGGTGGAGTCGGTGTCTCGTCGTCTTATTGCCGAGAGATTAAATTAAAAATGCGGTTAGTTAATTGGTTCCTGTCCTATAACGTCCACTCGCTGTCGGGGCATGTTCTCTCCGCTCAGTGGAAAGGAATGCGAAATGAGTGTCTGCCGCGTCCGGGCCCAACCGGGCCGGGCCGGGCCACGGGTGATCGCCGCTCGGCGTGCATGTAAGTGCGAGGCAGGTACGTATAATGAAGTGCCCAAAGTTTTTGTGTCTCGCGATGATTCCCCCGCGGCGGTGCAGGTCGCGCCCGGCCCTGGCATTACTAAAACGATCCTAATAATATAATAGTCCTGTCACATCCCTCCGAAGGATAAAATAAAAGGGACAATTTTCATAAGGACCTATAATAGGCGACGCTTTGCAGTCGTTTACTAAATTTGATAGTTCGTTCGTGTCGTTTTATTTGTGTTGTTTATGGACGGAGCGGAGCGGAGACGGGTCATTTTGGGATTCGGTAATAGCGGAAATGTTCAGGCTTTAAATTATTTTAAGGAAACATATTTCTTTTGTTTTTAAGTCACTGTATAAAGACGCAAATAAGCTACTTTATTTAGCGACTTTACATCTCATAAAATGCTGTTTCTTTGAGATTTTAAAAGCTTAGATTAGATCAAATAACGTACCTACTTGTGACCTTACTGTACAGGTTATAACAGATTCAGAAAATAAAAGTTCGATGCATAAACTCATCCTATCCGTGATAATCCGTGCCACAAGGTTGCGTTCTGGGTTGTACTCTGTAGTGGTCTGTAGTGGTAAGACTCTTTTGCAGGGGTCCGCCTAGGGAAGTACCACACCTTTGCCAGTTATTCAACCGCCAAGCAGTAGTGTGCAAACACTACTGTGTTCCGGATTGAAGGGCAATGTTTCCAGCGAAATTACAGGGCACACAGAGATTTGACATCTTATATCTCGTCTCGGGGTGACGAGCGCAGTGCATTGTCATCCAGGGGTTTGAACTGTTAAAGTTCAAAATTCTGAGTGGCGTTGAGCTGTTATGGGCAAGCGTGAAGAGCCATCAGTCGAGCGACTTCGCTCGTCTCGTCACCCAGTATCATAAAAAAAAAACTCAGATTTTTTAGTTTGATATCAGAGCAGTATCCAAGTTGTAAGCTGGTAATCAACAGATACTTACTACTCAGTGAGTATTGAACACGGCGACGGCGGAAGGAAGTCTCTCACACTTGTCGTGGTCTGTTGTAGAGTTGATGTGATATATCCCTGTCGCGATTAGAACCTGTCCAATATGATCGGAACGAGTCTGGTGAAGGTAACGTGTACCTAGCGGCAGTATGATCCCATGGAGTCGGTATCAGGTGGTAGGATCCGAGTGCCGTCGGCGCTGCACCAAATGGCACATTTATATTGTTCATTACGGCGCGAGGTGAGAGATGCTGGCGCTGTCGCCGCGGCAGGGGGCGGCGCGCCAGGGCTGCCGGAGCCTGTCTGCCTCCACGTGGACAACGGTACACATTAAAATTATATTAAAACGCATCAAAACATAAGAAAACGTTAGTAACGTTACCGTAACCAATACCGGACTAAGTGTTCAATGTATGTGATATTAATAGACGTTTATATACCTAGCTGGTGTAATGTAGGTGTCACTCCTCACGAACCTCAGACAGGAAGAGTGCTATACAAGGGGAGAAGGATACAATTATTGCTAACTTGTACGTTTGAGGCCAGTCATTACTTTTAATAAAAAGAAAAAAGAAATTATATCTCCTGGAATGGCTACGAAACTGTCTTCGTTCAAGCACGTCTGTAAATTTACGAATCAATCTGTCTGAAGGTGTAAAATATTAAAGTTATATCTCATTCTTTCGGCAAAATAATACTTCAATGCAAACTTAGTTGCCTCTAACACAATTTTCTTAAGGTGAAAAGTTTTAATTTTGTTGGTACCTGAGATCATTGAGCTGGTGTGATATTTCCCCTTTCCCCCAGGGTGGAGGTGTTGTCCTGTCAGCCCTGGAGTCAGCCACCGGGGGTCCGCGCCGCGTCCGTTCGCGTTGATTTATGCGCGCTCCCCCGCCGACAGTATTTGTACAGGCGCGCGTGGGCCGCCACGCTGCGCACACGCACCGCGGCCGCAGCGACACGCAGCGATCGTCGCGACACGCACCACGTCGCTTACCACGTATCGATCTGATTCGTCGACAGCCTCTAGCGGAGAGTTGTGAAGTTGCAAGTAAAATACGTGTAAGTAGCTGGACGATAGCAAAGTTTTGAATAAATTGAAGGTTACTAATAAGTAACTATCATTTTCTCTTCTCCATGAAAATATATCATTAATGGTGGGATTTGCTGTGTGTGGCGTGTGACGTAGGTACCTACTCGTGTGTGGGTCGATGTATTTAATATTTTCCTCAATCAAGAGACCGAAAGTCCAAACTCCACACACAAAGCAAAACTCCCACAGTGATCATCATAAAGTATGTAATGAATAGCACGACAGCCGATAGCTTCACGACAATGATTAGTAAGTATCAGAACGCAGCTGCGACGCGGTGCGCATACGCGGGACGGGAGTGAAACCACGCGATCTCACCGCTCGGCTTCGTATCTTCGACGACGTATTTTCCAATCTAAACGAGCCGAAATTAGAAGGCTAAGACAACTTCGGAACCGGTCAACATAAAATTGGAAACCAACTGTAGAGTCCGAGTTGCGCAAGAGACGAGAGCCGAAGCCGCGCGACCAGTCCGCGCCTGCGCCGCGTGGGTTCACCGCCGACGGAACGACACCAAGTCCAGCCTAGCCGAGGGCGCTTACGACCTTCTAAATACACTTACAAATTTATTTAGACTGTCACTTTATTGCCGCGGATTAAGAATCTCGTTGACATAAATTATTATGTGTATAGCGCTTAAAATATGGCCAGTTAGTGAAACATTAAACACTGCGCGCGAGTGAGTTACGGCGTCTCTCGCGGCCGCGGCCCTTGTCCGACATTTGTTTACCTCTATGCACCTATTTGTAATCCTCGAATTATAAAATACTGGCCGATGGTTGTGATGGCAGCTTCAGCTCGTCGAGTGGTATGATTCGCTACACAAGTGTATTACTGGAAGGATCGACTCGATTACTCCTAATGTACATTTCATAAAGTTCGTCATCGAGCAGTTCCGTCCCTTGGCAATAACATTATCTGAAGCCAATTAAGGAGTCCGCTCGGACCGGGTCGGGAAGTTCGAAGTGAACGGTTCGCGTGACATAATCATATTTTACACATTTTATTCGGACGCTTATGGCGTTTAGAACTTAATTCCGAATCAAGTTTGAGATGACACTAATAACTGTCCAGTAAGTCAGGATTAACGCTCGTTTGAGATTTTTCCTCGACAACCTTTCACTTAATGATCACTCTGCCTTTTGGGTCACGCCATTAAAATATATCTACAGTAAATCATTCACAATGCTATGAGCTTATTTATTTCCATGGATTGTATTTTAGCAGATTCCGTAACATGGTTAGATCGTTCATTTCGCGATGCTTATTTTAGCTCATTTCTAATCTTCAAATATAATCCGGGAGAAATAAAAAACCGTTTTAGATGCATCGCTTAATTCGTTTAGTTTCGCTCCCAAAGACCGTGTAATCGGACAACTAATAAGTGTTCCGGATAGATCGTCGTGACCACAATTACGTTTTATAATATAAACCGTGAAAGGGTGGCCATCTCTCTTCTATATTGATGGTGTATATTTATCATAGACAATTTAAGAACACCTGCTGTTCCGGGCAGAGCGGCCCGGTGCGGCCCGCGATGGCCCAAACGTCAAATTAATACGCCGAGGGGTTTGTGGCTTTTGACGCTTCTAATGTTTTATTTGTTCTGCGGTCGATTGATGAATTCGAGGTTTTGTGGAGCATCTTTGTTTTGTGTCGAGGTCGGAATGCATACTAATGGATTCTTTACACCTTAATAGATTGTGTGCTTCACCTCCGGGGGGAATGTGTCCATACTTACTGCTCGGCGCAGCGACCGAGTGGTACACTCAAACATTATACCTACGTCTGAGATAGATCAATGTTAACTGATGATTCTGTTAAAACTTAATTTTAGATCATCCATGGGTTCCATAATTATCTAACTGAAATATAAAACTGCTACGCATTAACATCATACTAATAATATAAATGGGAGAGTGTGTTTGCTTGTAAGTACCTCTGTGACGTAGGAACAGAGTAACGGATTGCTGTGTTTTTTGCATAGTTAGTTGGAGGGCCGAAAAGTGACATAGGATACTTTTGTCTCGGAAAATGTATGGTTCCTGAGGGAATGTGCACGCGGATAAAGTCGCGGGGCACTGCTAGTAATACTATCGTTCATGAGTAAGTATTGAACAGAATTGAAGGTTGTGACGTGACTTCAATGTTCGACATTGTATCGACTATTACAATATAGTATCTGCTCCACCTGACGTACTATTACAATATAGTATCTGCTCCACCTGACGTACTTACCAAGCTTAGATCAGACAAACAAGGGACGATTGGTACAATTATCTTTCGAGTTCAAATATCTCCATTTTTCACTAATTTTGTTCTATCTATGCCACTCACACTCATTTTTCACGCACACTAAGAAACTTATAGTGACACCAATGAACTTACTATGTATAATAGTCCACTTGCAAAAAATATAGTTAGCAAGGTCGTCTGCAGCATGAGTAAAGGTATCAAACCTGATTAAGGCCTGATGCGTTCTTACTCACCACCTAACCATATCTGCCTTGTTTATCTGATCTGAGTTACCAAGCCACCATCCGCAGGTAGCTGGAAGCAACACAACATAAGACCATCACTCGCTACACTTGTTATAAGCGTTGTTTTCTGTTCCATACAGTAGGTAGGTACTGTTATTTCCAATAATGTGAAGTATCATGAAGTAGTGGATATTCTCTATCAGCAGCGAAGTGAAGTGAAGTGAAGCGCCGATAAGAGAGTGCGTTCTGCGCCATTGCAGTCGATACCACTTCCTCGTTACAACCAGCGGCTTGTCATTGGGTGGTAAAAATAGCTTGTGATGTACGGTCAACTCAGCGAACTGCCACGCCACATTAAACCAACAGATGGTCGCACAAGGTTTGTTTTACAACGGCAATGGTGGTAACCGTGGGCTGCGCTAGGTTTCTAGACACCTATCCTGGTGGGGGCTGCGGTGACGTCGATCAATCAATGCGGTGCTTCATAACTCGGGAACGGTTTGTATTTTCATTTAGTTTCACGATTTCACTTATGATTTACTAAATTTCTGGACGACACAAAATACTTTGGATTCTTGTAGACAAGCGTGCTCCATCGTACATCGCATCATCGTTTAACATCAGGGAAAGTTGGGGGCAAAAGCAAAATTTTAATTTTATTTATTAAACAGTTACACAAAAGCCAAAAATATGTTTTCACTAATACATACAAACAAAAATAGTGTAAAAGCCCCGTTACAACACCAACTTGAGCCTGTTTTTTTATGAATACTTAATACCAAAGTTTCAAAGCTAATTCTTATTACCAGAAGTGGTCTTATCTATTACATTGATTCTTCCATAAAACAGACAAATAATTAAGTATATCTGTACATCCTGTATCAAGTAAACATTATCAGAACATTGTGGACATGTTCTTGAACATCAGAACAAGCTCAGGTTGTCGTACCACCGCCACTACCACCTGTTCATCTCATTACCAGCATCACTTCTTTGTTCCTACATCCCTCTGTAAAGTGTGTAACTATAGAGATGGACACAGCTTAACCAGCAGTTTGTATAGCAGTGCCTTAGAATAGCTACCAGTTAGTACTGCATAAGGCAGCAGTTACAATAGTCATAGCTTTACTGCCCAGAACTATATGGTGAGGCTGTGCCACATTCCTACACATATGGTTAGCAAGCGATACTCACTGTGTAGTACAGATACAAGTAGGTGATATCACTCGGACGTGAGACTACAAGCTTATTTAACTTACTAGAATTGAATTGTATTATGGGCTATTAGATAAATAGATAAACTCTTTATTGTTCACACCATACATTACATAATACACGATAAAACAGCTTAAGAAACTAGCGCAACAATCGACGGCCTTATTGCTAATAGCAATCTCTTTCAGGCAACCAATTATAGCATGGTATCGTTATAAATGCGAAAGTGTAAATGGAAAAATAGAATGAGGCTTTATTTTGCGAAAGTTCATCTTCAACACCAAAAAAATACAATACAAGTTCGTATAAGAAACGGTTTTGAATGAGAACTTCCGCAAAGTAACGCCTTATTAAATATGCGATAAAGCGATGATGCGGTCTACGATGCAGCATTTTTGTCTGGAAGAAACGGATTCACCCGCGATCGTGACATTTCATTGCACGACTGAAATAAGAATGTTGAACGCACCTCCCTGAGCTCCTGTAATGAAGTATATACTGACTGCCTACGGAGAGAGTGTTCAGAGTTGTTATGTTGCACAACGCATAGTTAGTACAGGCGCCACTGGCAAGGCAGATGCGTGCGCGCAGGTGGACGGAGGCCGTTGGGCAAGTGCGCCCAGATTAGGTGGATGGGCCACTCTTTTATTTTGCTTATTATATTGTACTCTATTAGGCCGGTAGTTATATTATATGTACTGGGTTGCAAGCTCGAGCTCGGGGTGTACTGAGCCGAAAAGATCATTGTACCCATACTTATAAACAACTTCTACTATGGGAGCCCGAAAACAAGTCAGATATTCCATAATATTTCATGAGTGTGATTGCCTATTTCTACGCTGATATTTTTCCGAAATTTCAGGGTTGATCACACAGTTGATATTGTTAATAATAATGACCACCTTTCAGGATTAGTAAACGTAAACAAACAGACTGTATGGCAGAAACAGAGACAGAACATTGTTTGGGTGTGATTTGTTTTTCCTACATTCTAAATCACATAAAAGACGACATCCAGTTCCAGGGTAAGTATTTTGTATGTAAATGCATATTATGAGAACGCATCATCTCATCGCCACATAAGTGGTTATCTGCAAATTAAGGCGAGTCCGCACGCGAGCGCTAACCATCAGCCGCACGCCCCGAGCGACCACAGCCAGCCGCATGCTACAACCACCTGGTAAATCACGGAGGATTTTCAAAATTGGAATGCGATTAATGGTCGATATCCTGTCCGTTTCTTGCATTGTTGAACAAAATTTGAATTAATTTGCATTTGACCGCTGTTTTAACTTTACCATACCAAAATAATAATACATACTTACTTACGCACGTAGAGTGTTTATACCTACACATACAATGGTTACCATTTTTCTGATGTTTAAAATGTTATCCTATCCTAGTAGACATGGCGGATAAAATACGTAGGTATCCAGGATTTAATAGACTTGACTTATTATTATATTGGTCTGATACTTTGACTATAGGATTTCAATAAGTCATCATGAATTTGTGATGTATTCCACCTTTTGCACCTAACATTATATTTAAAAGTCTTACTAAACAAGCCCTTAAATCAAGTTCAAAAACCATAGGTGTTTTGTGGTTGTGGGTACAACTTGCATGCAACCACTCGCGGCTGTTCAGACCTGCATACACGGTTGAGGTTTGTTTTCGTTGTGGTTACGTTACGCGTGTGAACGCACCCTTGTTACACATCATTATGGGTGAAGTTTCTCCAATTATTGTGTTACACTTAATTATAACTCCCGGTTTGTACGTGTGTGTGTGTGTGCAAGTTGTTATTAGACCCTCGTTTGTTTTGTATAGTTATGTGTCGTGTCACCAGCTGGTGACAAAATGTGGAATATTTCTGGGCTTTTACCCACATTGCCATTATATTTGTTTTGCAGCTTTTCTCAGGAACACATCACATAACATTTAAAATTCATTAAAACATAAGTTTTAATTTATCGTATTTAATATGAGGTTATTATATTTGTATGTATACAAGGTCGTTTCACACTGACCTACACATCATCGGAGTGGGTTCTTATTACATTAGAACTTTTTTATCAGTATGTATGTACCTACTACCTAGGTATGATTGTGATTCCTTATAATAAAATACTTACAGTTTTACTTACCTTCCGTAAGCCGCGAAGCTCGCACGTCGAATAGAAAAATGCATGTTGCTAGTTGGGTTAGAAGTACATACATGGGTTAGAAACGGGGTAAATTAAAACAATTCAAATGCAAGCAAACTATTTACTTACAGCACACATAAAATTAGGCAGGTTACAGCAGATGCGACATGCGCGCGACAACGGGGCGACAGAGTCCAGTTGTCGCGTGTTCCGGTCGCGCGACCTCACCGCGTCGCTCGACAGGAAGGTAATTTGTGCGCCGTCACACAGTTCCGTCTTTACGATATTTATGTCGTCAGCTGTCCGCTCCTTCCTACTGTTGTACATACAGCGTCACTCGTGGTGTCAGCTTCCTCCTCCACGGTGCTTACATCTATTGTGTAGCTATACATGCCCATGTTATATCTATTATTTTATTTGAACTAAGTACATATTTGCGGACGTTGGCTACTTACTCGATAATAAGCATTCTTTTTAATTAAGAATTGATTGTGTTGTTGTTATTTATTACATATACATATTTGAACAACCTACATAATGTATAAATAATTAACCTGTCTGCATAAAATCTGCCATTATTATGCAAGGAGATTAATGTAGTAGTTATTTTTTCTGTGAGTAGGTACAATCTTTTATTGCCTTAATTAATGCAAAAGCCTGATAAAATGTAGCAAATATTTTGTAATAGGTCCTCGTGCAGTGTTTAGATAAGATTGAAATTAAATTCCTTAGTTCCGAGCACATGCTATCGTACCTATTTATAAAACCAGTTTTGATTTAGACAAAAAATACTAATGCTAGTGTTTTTACACAAACTTATCAATTTTATTTCGCTAAGTTCTGTAAAAATAGCCTTATCTAGTTTAAGCCTATTTGGTTGTCAGGTTGAGGCGGTGTGTACATTGGCAATAAAACAAAATTGTCACCGGGAACAAAGGCCATGATGACGCGGATGTAAGAATAAAGGGCCGTGAAGGAAGTTCTTATCTTGTCTAGATCGCGCACGCGCGCGGCGGTGTAGTCTGCACCTGCCCTTACGATGGCTTCGTGCCAATATATCATTATTTTTTTCCTCGACTTTTTGACGTGTAATTGATTTAAGAGCCGTAACGTTTTACTCACCGTCTCGTCGCACTCGTCGACGGTAAATAAGATCTGGCAACTCTTGAAGGGCGTTCTCGTGGCTGCTTCACTGACTCGCCTAAAGATTTTATCCTGCCTTTTGCTGCTAATTTGCAAGACTTTTGAATTAAATAAATTACGGTCTTTACATTCAATAATTACTATAATTAAAGGTACTTATACCTACTTTTACATGCACAACTCATCATGTAGGTACGTAGAGGAAAGATTCGTTGAATAACGAATTGTTAGTTACAGGTCCGTCACGCCGGTGCTGCTGGTGCTGCCGGTGCTGCCGGTGCCGCCAAATCCTGTTCACGTAAGTTTTGTGTTCAGAGGTTTTAGGTCACTAAATTCAATAATTACAATGATTTAAATACGTGACAAGGAAAACGAGAACGTGGTCTCCTCCTTAAATGTAACGTAAATCACATAGATATTAAAAATATTTTTCTTTATATAATTCGGTTAAGATTAGATTCTTACCTAATCGAATGCTAAAGTATCGAATTAAAAACGATCCTTAGTTACTATATAAATCATAATATCAGTAAGTACATTAGCATATTATTACAACAAAAAATACACGACACGTAGATCGCTCAGGCAAACTATATTTAGGGCGACTAGCTGAAGTATAACGCCAGCACAAAGAATAAGGTTCGAAGTGACCTCGGCAATAAATCAAGGCATATCAGTGACGCGCGACCACGACACGGCGACACTCGCGCCACTGTGGACGCTACCTAATATTCACTATTATTTTTACTTAGTTTTTTTACCACTGGTGTAGTATTTTCTCGGCAAATTTCATGAAGACTGGCTCGATGGTTTAGTCATGAAACGATAACACACAGAACGACATACAGACCGGCAGACATTATTTCATATAAAATATTTGTCATAATTGAGACATCCCGAAGCAAAATTTTAAAATGTGTCATATATACTATATTATTATTGATAATTGAACTCTTTATTTTACACTACACAAATTACATATACACGATAAAACAGGTCATAATATTAGGATTATATTTGAGTCATTTTAGTATTATTATCAATCAATCAAACCGTCTCTACCTATCTTAGGTAATATACGTCATTACAATCAATTTTAGGAGTACTTACATCAACGATATTAATATAACTCAGATTTGAACAAACCACTTCACCTGTTACCTCCGCCATAGACAAACTAAGTTTGTCCATGCCTCCACTGACGCCTTCGAGGACAAGAGAGATAGGATAGTAATAGTAAGCGAATGGAACTTGAAGGCGACAGAATATGACTCGTTAAAAATACACTTTAAAGTATATTTATATATCTGTCTGTTATGAGCCATCGTGGCTCGTACCATCGGGCGTGTGACCTGCTCGTGACGTCACTTGGTTGTATAAGCCTGTCTCCGTCATCCTCGTTAGACAGGAGGAGCCGCGGAAGGCTGCCGGTGTGTCCGTGCGGAAGCGGAAGTTCTCTACTTCCTCCCTGTGAAACAGCTACCTCGACTACGCTAATGGATTAGATAAACATAAATATATGCTAATGCTGTTTGTTTATTGCTCTATTGATTTGGTATAAATGGGAGCAAAGTTTTATAAATGTAATCAAATGTAAAAATGCAAATACAAATTTTATAAGTTTAGCGTCTGTGTCCGTCTGTCTGTGGCATTGTAGCTCCTAAACGGCTGAATCGATTTTGATTTAGTTTTTTGTGTGACTCATCTATTGGTGCACCTGCGGGCAATAAAACCTATTTGCATGCCATGACGGTAAACGACATGACGCTCTCTTATACCGTCATGTTTCAAATCTGCCGAACGAACCGTGACGCCCAATTTTTTTTATTTGAAAGAATAGAGAATTTGATCGAGATTTTGATCGAAAATGTTCTTAACTACGATTCAACAAAATCTGTCCAGCCGTTTGAAGATTATCAAATTTTGTTATCTACACTAATATTATAAAGAGGAAAGATTTGTACCTATTTTTGTATGTTTGTAATGAATAGGCTCCGAAACTACTGAACCGATTTGAAAAATTCTTTCACTGTTGGGAAGCTACACTATCTCCGGGTGACATAGGCTATATTATATTTTGTAGCGAGGCCGAAGGCCGAGCTTACACTCGTGCGAAGCCGGGGCGGACGGCTAGTTAGATATATAGATAGAAACTTTTTATTGTGTACACCAGAAATAAAAATTACAAACAGATAGAAAACACTTACGATCTAGTGCCAGCTAGGGGCCTATTGTGAGTTACACTAGTTTTACTTATAATAATATTGGACAATTTCAACTGTACAGCGATGACATACTCGTAGTATTCACTACTATATGGTAGCGCCAGTACCTACTTACATATAACTATGTATTTTCTTTTCAAAATGTATAAAATAAAAATCAAAATAACCTGTGAGTTTGTATGAATCTTTATAATCGTAATTTGGCTATTATCTGTTCCTTTTTATTTCTATTAATTTAACTTATCTAATATATCTTTACTACTTATCAACTATCTTACCTACTATTCAAATTCTATATATCTTGGATAGATAGATATAGGCCTAAGTTGGTATGCAACGGAGCATTTACACTATTTTAGTTTGTATTAGTGAAAACTTCTTTTTGGCTTTTGTGTAACTATTCATCTTATATCTACCGTGTTTGTTAGCAGCTGTTTGTTTTCCATGTAAAACAAAATAATAAAAAAATACTTACGATACAATGTAACCAAGTCTTCACATGTGTTTGAGCCGCAGCCGAGTCGAGCGCGTCGTGTCGGCCTGGAGTCGTCCACTCTAGCCATGTACTGAAGCCCGAGGTCCTTCCGACACGATGCATCGCCTGCACTGCACCATTACAGTCGCACTAGCCTGCCTCTTACTCATTTCTCTTACATAAAACCTAGTTCTTACCCAACTTAATTATGAAAGCTCGTATGAAATAATTTTAAGCGCCAGTCGCCTATCAACTTACAGAGTAATATACCTAACTTGAGCTCCGGGAAGCGTCTACTTGGAAGCCAACTTGTTTCCCTTCAAGGCAAAAATTAATCTTGAGAACGCTGACTCCAAACGGACTCAATTAAAAATATTGAAATGTGAACCTTCTATCGTGTCAGGTACAGCAGAAATTCAAATAACAAATTTCGACGCGATTTGAATATCAAAGCTTGTAAGAAAAATTCGTATCAACTCAGGCGCCTGGTGGTCTCGGTAGTTAAATGCATAATTTGAGTTTAACATCAGGCTAGTTGGTATGTTTAAAACCTATTATTTAATTAATAAATAAAAATACGGGAAACGGAATCCAAATTTCAAGTTTATTGGTAATCCTCAAACCTCGTCAATAACAAATAAAAAATATAATTATAATAAATCATTAAAACACCACCCAGCTGTGACTTGCTAGCCGCGCTTGTCATTAGTTTTTTATTTATAATTTTGAATCGTTTTTAATGTGTCTTTATTTTCCTGTCCTATATTCTCTGTTTATAGGTAAGTACCTACTTCTTTTTTTAAGGTTAGGTTAAAAATAAAATCATTGTTTTTCCTCTCTGTGCGCTAGAAAGGCAGGTAATATACTAATGGTAGTAACTCTATGATACGATGTAACGTTACCAGTTTTAAAATACATTTTCATATTCCTAATTTCCCCTACGATTACAATGAAGAAAGTATGTATAATAGTGAGGTGGCCGGTGGTTGGTATTAGTGTGCACGAGACTGAGCTAGTGAGCTGCCTGACGCAGACCATCATAATGTTTATGTAATGAAGAGTTGATCGGGTGTAATTACGTTTACCTGGATCGTTCATACAGTTTTTATCTGCATCGTTTTCAGCGATTATAGTGTTTTATCTGAAGACCTATCTTTAACTTACTGTATGTTGTTTTATAACGATTGTCTTTGATTATCTGGTATTATTCATGTGAATACCGTTTTTTTTTAAATATTATTACAAAGTTAGTCTCTAAACAATAGAATTATTATTAAATTACTTACTCGCAATTTAATAACATTTTAAGGTATAATTTGTGTGTAGTTTTTACACTTATTACAATCAAACATTAAGAATAATTATGTAACAACATTAAAAAAAATATTTTTAATTTTAGTTAATACTATGGAAATGTCGATAATCAGTTTGAAGTTTAATATATTATGTAAAATTCTCGACACAAAAAATATGAATGGCTGCCACACACATGCGACTCGCTTGGAAGTGGTTCTCAGCTCGAAGTTCGAGGATACTTAAACTCAACATATGCCTGTTTCCGTCTACGAGAGCTGACTGAACCTACGGCTTGATTCAAATATGTGTTTGACGACCGGGTTGTCTCAGTGATAGCATGGCTGCTTCATGGGCAGGAGGTTTCGGGTTCCACTCCCGGCCGGGTTGCATGTTTGAAAGATGAATTTGAATATCAGCTCTGGGTGTGATTGTGTGCGCTCCATGTCATCCCTGAGACGGAATCCTGAGAGCTGTGAAAATGAAGCGTTATATATATGTCCATAACTGGTTTAATTTAGAGTAACAAAGTTCAAATAGTTGATAGTAGAGTCACCGGTAAGAGAAAGATTAATAAAGACAAAGAGACAAGGTGCGCATGCGCATGCGCAGTAGCCTCCGTCCACACACCGCCCGGTCCTCCTTCCGCGTTGTTATAATAATGATGCCTCCGCGATGTGCACTCACAACTCGATACGTATGTATATATATATATAAATAAACTTGTAGGTAGGGTAGGTATATCTGGTTAAAAATAAAACCTCTTTATAGCCTTGTTGTGTTTAATTACGTAGTTTGAAATGAGGCTGAATACTCGCGGTACATTTGAAATGAGGCTGAATACTCGCGGTAAGTACATTTAAAATGAGGCTGAATACTCGCGGTACATTTGAAATGAGGCTGAATACTCGCGGTACATTTGAAATGAGGCTGAATACTCGCGGTAAGTACATTTAAAATGAGGCTGAATACTCGCGGTACATTTGAAATGAGGCTGAATACTCGCGGTAAGTACATTTGAAATGAGGCTGAATACTCGCGGTAAGTACATTTGAAATGAGGCTGAATACTCGCGGTACATTTGGTTGGTAATGTTTAGCTTTAGTTATCAACGCAAACAATTATCGATTGGTTTAAAAAATGATATAAGAATAAGCTAATGTTAGTATTTTGACATAAATTTAATTCTTATATTGACGCAAAATTTGTTTAATGCATTTTGCTTAGACAACCTTTTGACATCGCAAGTTGGCTAAAATTCAAGAACCATGCATTCGTAAGACACGATCAGAAACCCTTCAGGATGCCTTGACAGCTGGTAGTAGCTGGAAGCAAAAAGCCGAAGATGGGGCTGAGTGGTGACCACCAGGAGAGGCCTTTGTCCAGCAGAAAGACTAAGAGAGGCTTATCTATATTATAAAGTCAATAATTCAACAAATTAATGGTATTAAAATGTTTGAACTACGTGTAGAACTTCAACAAATGAGAGTAAGTCACGTCTGGGTGTTACAAAATAAGTAAGATGTTGTCATTAGTTATTACTATGTATGATTAACTACACGTCTGCCTACGTAGAGGCAGGCGGGCCCGCGAGCCAAACGCAGGGCGTTCTTTTCATCGACGAGAAGAAATCTTATAGAGTAAAAGCTTCTTACAGAGCGAAACGGTGCTAACTAGGTGTGCAGCGATGTCCTCCATGCATCCTCCTAGTGGCACACCGCGGGTGGGGGCAGCGAGTATAGTGCGCGACTTGTAATGTACACGTAAACTTCATAAAATTTTAGTACTTATATTATAATTCGCACACCACGCTAACTTGCTTGCTAAGGTTACCTGGAAGAGATCGCTTATAGCGAAAAGAGTTCCAATTGTTTGCATTAGTTTTAAGTAATTTTTGTCTAATGTACTTATGTCATTTCTGGTGTACACAATAAAGAGTTATCTCTCTATCTCCCCGCCCCCGCCCCCGCCCCCGCCTGCTGTGTGCCGGTACTACTCTCTCACGTACATGTCCGAGTAACATCGCTACACATGTAGTAGTTTCACGTCGTTATGAGCAGTTTCTCTGCACATGTTGTACTCTGTGTTGTTGAAGCCCACGTGGGAGCAGTCGGATGACAAGTCGCGATATATTCCGATATAATTAATTGACATCATAATAAACTGATTTATGACACATTCAACACTCTGAATGTATCAACCTAATTATGATAAGTTCTTTATGATGTTTGCTAATTTATCCAAATAAAAGAAATAATGATAGATTGATATACTTTTTCTATTAATTCGCATATTTCACTCTGCATATATTTATTGTAGTAATATTCATGTAATCAAATGGTAATTTGATATGATAACGTTGAAATTATTCATTACATTGTAGACGTGAGAACCTTTATACCTATTTATGTAACAACTTAAATGAAATTAAACTTGAATCTTATATGAATAAATGTTGAGTCTACATCTCTACATAATATAAATAAATAATAAATACCTATCTGGGACATTATTGCACTCATGGTCATCTGACACCAAACTAAGCAAAGCTTGTAATATGGCTGCCATAGACTGATATACGTACATATATATTTTTATATACATACTTAAATAGATATTAACACCCAGACATAGAACAAACACAAATGTTCATCACATAAATGTTTGTCCTAGATGCGAATCAAACCCACGCCCCCAAGCACAGAAGTTAGGTTCACTACCAACTGAGCCACCGGGGCAGTCAGTAATATATAAATGTTCAACTGAGTTGAATGGATTCTGGTATTATTTACACATCACATTTCCTACTAACGTTGTTACATTTATCTTTGCAATGTCTAGTTTTAAACCAAATTTTTTTGCGAGGTTCTCAATTTGACCTATTGATTATACATAATATTTCATGCCTATTTTCCTAAAACATTTAATTGGTAATTTTTTGTCTTCAAAGTGATCCCATTTAAACTTAATAAAATCTTGAGCTGTACATTATATGAAACACGATCATAGGGGGAACGTCAAAGGTGGCTCGTTCCTACCGATAGATATTAAATCAATTGGAGTATTTGAATAATTAATAGTCATTATACTTATTATTCTACATGTGTCAGTATGTATCAGGCTATGGGGATGTAAAACTAAGAATTAAAATCATGGTAGCGATGATGGCCGAGCGGTAGCATGTACGGTTTACAATCTGGCGGCATCCGGTTTGATTATCAGCTTCGCACCAATCACTTATGTAGTTTTTATTTAATTAAATTGTGAGCAGTTTCGATGTCTCATCGCTCAAACACGGTCAAGGAAAACATACCTACTGAGGAAACTGGTGTCTACAAGAACCTTAAAACAAAGTTCACAGACATGACGTTCATCATCATGCACTGGGCCAGCGTGGTAGACTGGGCCCATCCTCTCTCTCTCTCTAAAAGAAAGCTTGTGTCCCAGCAGTGGGAACATGGTAGGAAGATAATGATGATGATAAAATCATATTTACTAAAACAACTTTTGATCAAATTTGATTTGTTCTCATCTAATCATCATCCAATTACTATGAAGCGTTGCTCTCTGTATTCATTCAAGAATATAAAGAAGCAGAGTATGGAGCAGGGCACGCTCCACAGCTGCTGCATCCACCAACTGGTCTGCTAACAGTGTGTGTTATGTAAATCCACGCTTCAATCAAACGAGATCGAGAGTTGATCGAGATCGACTCGATCGTTCGATTCTGTATCGATCAGTAATCGATTTTGTTGAGTATTAAAATAATTACGTGTTATTATTTTAATGAATCGTGGAACGGTAGCCGTTTGTATGGTAATATACGACGGACGCTAACGTAACGTTACACGTATCTTGTTCGCGATTGTTTTGTTTCATTCAACTGTTGAACGCGTCCGTTAATTCTTAATTGCCGAGTGCCTTTAATGTGATTTTGTATCGCTAACTCGTTAAGTACACGGCAGAGATATCAGCACATGGTCGGTTAGTTACCGTTATACACACAGTGTAGCACTATTTATATATATATATCATGTATTCGGAGGAGATGTCCGGTTCAAGAGACGCTTACAATATTGCATAAATACGTACAAACTTAAAAAAAACGATGAGATAGATCTCTGAGCAATTTACTCACGGCGCAAACTTACTGATAGTTGTTCCGGTGAACTGATAAGATGCATACCTATATAATACCTGCGGAGTATACATGTCACATGTACTATAGGTACCTAGTAGGCAGGTACCTATGTGTGAGAAAATACTATAAATATCTGGGACATTATTGCGCACACATGGTCATCTGACCCCAAACTAAGCAAAGCTTGTAATATGGCTGCCAGAGACTGATATACATACATATATATTTTTAAATACATACTTAAATAGATATTAACACCCAGACATAGAACAAACACAAATGTTCATTACACAAATGTTTGTCCTAGATGGGAATCGAACCCACGCCCCCAAGCACAGAAAGTAGGATCACTACCAACTGAGCCACCGAGGCAGTCACTATAGACACAAGAAGTTCTACGAGTTGGTTGTCTTGGTTATATTGTATAACGATAGCTCTACTATTCGTTTAAATACTAAAGCGAATGTATTCAAAATATATTTCAAATTATACAATATAATTATACTTGAAAATTAATAGTTTGGTTTTAAAGAGTTTTCATTGAAGTTTTTCTGCTTTTTGTTATCTGCAGTGGAATAAAATCTCAAATTAAACCATTTCCTCAAACAACTAGGTAATTGTATTAAGTAAGGTAACCCCAGTTCCTAGATTCCATCGCAAGCATCAAACTGGATAATAATGTCCGTGGAGAGTTCCTCGTCCCACCAGGTCAGACCGGAGGGAGACAGCTCCAGCCTGGTAATGCGCCGGCTAGACGAGTAATTGCAGGATGTCTGGAGCAGCCGACCTTTCCCATCACTCATCATAAGGAATGCAAAGTGATTGCTGATCTGATATACAAATTGCATTTGACAAATGTTGGGAATGAACTGAGAATCCATCTTGTGAAGAATGAACGTGCAGACATATGATCAAAACGAACTTAAGTAATGGTTAAGTTAACAAGTGGCTGCATCATGAACACTTGAGTTTTCAAATATACAAGATATTTAACGTATCGTGTGTTGTTCCATTTGTCAGTAACATGGATACAACAAGTATCATTCATTTATAAACTAAAACCCCATCTGCATAATGATGTAGGTTTCCAGTTATAAAAGAGCTTTGCATATAATTGACGCTCCTACTTCCTAGGGTTCTTCGAGTTGGTTACTTATAATAAGGTTTTTTTCTCTCTTTTGTCTGCAATGTACCTTAATTATTACCAAAAACTGTAGCCTATGATAATGATACTCTGAGAACAAAGACGAAGCTAACTATGAAACTGAGGATTTGTGAGGTCACACGTCATCATAATCGGTCCAGCCATTTAGGCTATAAGAGGTTTTTCATCACGATTAAGTCCACGTTTGACCACCAACTCGCCTGTTGGTAAGCGACGATGTGGTCGAAGATGAAGCACGCAGATTTAGAAGACACCTATTCACTCTGGCCTTGAAAAGGCCCAGATTATATCTCTCAGGAGACAAGGAACCCGGCAGGTTGTTTTAATCCTTGGCCCTCTTTGTTAGAAACGTAGAATCGAAACGCTCAGCAACGGTTAGGTAGTAAGACAAATTAAAAAATACAAACAAATAAACATGCCCACATACAGAGGCTCGAAAAACATTACTCTCTTTTCTGGACAGTCGAGTAAAAAGCTGAAGCGTTATCACTACAAACATTAAAAGCTTACAATCAAATTAAAAGTACCTCTACCCACTACATGTGATATTTTCAATGATCGTTTGGTTTTACAGAAAGCTCTACCAGTACATAAGAAGCTAAAAAAAGATTATAATTGTACTAACAAAACTTCACATCAAGTGATATCTACACAATAATGTTAGGTACATTGAACATACATTGATCCTATATTTAGATTTATCTGTAAACGTCAAGCAGCTTTACTTCAAATTCTTATCCAAGCAGGAAATTGGCTTTTTATGATCTAAAAAAGTACGCTGCTTTTCAAAATAAGAACGTAAATGAATGTTAGAACGTTTTAAATCAATTAAATGTAGTCGAGTGCTCATTACAGCAATTTAAATCGCTCGGTGATTTTTGTCACTCTCGCAAAAAGCAAACAACATTCTTGACCACAAAAAATAACGAGAACTAGGTCTCAGTCGTTTGAATGTACCACAAGTATCTAAACTAAGTAGTACGATACAAATATATACCTACTCTATACCTACTCGACGCAGACACCAAGTTAACTAAGATAGTATGTCCAGTCTTTACTACTTATATAGTTATATGGACATAATATGCAAATATTTTATAGCACGTGCTTAAAACACATTTAGGTATATTTTTTACTCCCGACTAAAAAAAAGAAGGAGCTTACAATATCTGTATGTCTGTGTGTCTGTGTGAGGCATCGTAGCTCACAAACGACTACACCGATTTTGATTTAGTTTTATTTTGTTTGTAAGATGACTTGTTCGAGAGTATTGTTAGATATGATTCATGAATATCTGTTCAGCCGTTCGAACATTATCAGTTCTTTTACTGGGGTTTAAAAAAACTATTTATACTTATATAGACAGAGATCAACATTTTAAGACTTAAGAAGTAAGAGACCATATCCGAAGTACTGAAATGTATTCCTAGTTTAGTTTAAATATTATCTCGAATCATTTATAACCTAACTGAATAGTCGTCCAGGCGTCATATAATATAGAGTGATCGTGTCCAATGTGTGGTCCCGGCCGCCCCACGGCGGGCGGGCCGAGGGCGGGCGGCGGCTGTAAACAGTTCCAGCCGGGAGTGGCGCGGGCGGGACACGTGGCGACATCTAGCGCCGCCGGGGAGCAGCAGCCAGCGCAGTGCCGCCACCGACACTGGGCACACTACTGCAGATATAATAATAGATGGAAGCTTTACTATTGAGCGAACTATACAGACATTTTTTAAGTTTTCTTATATAAGTAAGTTAAAGTTATCCTGAAAATAAAAATTAAGTTTGTAAACAGTTCTGGAATCAACCCTGTATTTGATGGATATGACATGTTGCCAGGTGAGACTTACATATAAAACCAATGAAATAAATAAATCATACAATATTATATACATATAACACTGTTTTAAACTAACGTGCACAGTTGTTCACTACAGTTGTATCTGTGACTATTACCGGGATACTTACCGTGATAAGGTTGTGGATGGTATCTCGTTAATAATCATATAACTGTTTGTTGTACATTACTAATGTCCAGTAACTGGCCACATTATCATATAAGTATATTCTACCATCGAGGCCTGGCAACACCCTCTTCCATCTTACCAGCGGCTGTCATTAACACGTACTTCTCACTAATAAATATAAAACAATTCAACTACGTCTTTCAATCCACTTCGAAGACTATAATACTGTTATATTACACATTATGTAAATGGGAAAGTTTGTTTGTTTGTTCCTTCTTTATCAATCAACAGAGCAACGGATCAACGCGATTTTATATTGCATAGATATAGTTCGGAATGCCGCAGCACGACATTATCATAGGAAAACGAACGGTTCCTGAGAAAATTGTCACGCAGGTGAAACCATGGTGCACAGCTAGTATGCTTACTTCAGAAAATTTACGAAGCCTGTTTGCTAGCCAAAGAGTTTGCAAAAATTAGGATTTATAAAATTGGTTGACACACTGTAAGCTCTCTCCATCATTATAAAACATGATATCATCTCGCTTGCCACCGACAATAAAACTAATAAAATTTAGTTTCTTTCGAAGCACAAAATTAAGTATAATAACCGGCCAAGTGCGAGTCGGACTCGCACACGAAGGTTTCCGTACCATTATCTATATAAGAATTCATATAGATTTATTTATGACGTTCCATTATAAAAACGGAAAAAAATCATGTTTGTCGTATGGTAGCCCCCCTTAAATATATATTTTTAATTATTTATTTCTAAAGTGAATATATAACTTAACATTCTGTGAATATTTCAAGCGTCTGTCTGTTACCGTTATCAATATCGAGCAAAATAATCACAATTTTTGTAGAGGAGCCCCCTTAAATATTTTTTTATTTTTTTAGTATGTGTTGTTATAGCGTCAGCAGAAATAGGTTCATCATCAGTGAAAATTTCAACTCTCTAACTACCACGGTTCATGAGATACAGCCTGGTGACAGACGGACGGACAGCGGAGCCTTAGTAATAGGGTCCCGTTTTACCCTTTGGGTACGAAACCCTAAAAATGTAATATTGTAGAGAGATTTCCTCTCGTATCCATCCATGTACCACACCCAGCAGGTGTCGCTTCCCACGCGGGTCAAGGAGACTGACAGACAGACAATCAAACACGCGACCTGTACCTACCTACTTATATACTAGCAGCTAACTAGCCTGCCTGCCGCCTGCCGCCGTACACGGCGACACGGAATATAATGAACCTAGGTAACAGTGAAACCACTGCTGTCGTCTTGTTTTCTCTTTAGAGATAAACTGAGACAACACGTGGTCACAGTAAAGAAAGAAAACATTTTGTGCACAAAACATCAGTATTACAAAACAGAAAAATACATGTTCAGTTGTCACTGTTGTATTCAGTGCAACAAAAAAGGGCAGTGTTCACCGATAATGCTACATAATATATATTTATTTGCAAATTCATTAATTCTGTAATCCATTAGAAGCCGTGTCGTCCTGTAAACATCTAGTCAGTCTATGGGTCAGCCGCGGTAGGTAATCAACTTCTAATGTAATCCTCATAGAATCTCTAACCAGACTCTCCTAATCATACTATAATTTTGTTTTTGTTTTCCGTCAATCGTTTGATTGTTAATTTACTATTATTTGTTTCTTAAATGGTTTGAAAATAGTTTTACTAAATTATCATAGAAGAGAATTCCTGTGAAATAAAAGTTGTAATGATTTCGAATTAGTAGGTATTAGAAAAATGTAATAAAGCGCATGGCTAGAGGTGACCGCTGCGCTGTAGGAAGAGCGGACGAGTAACTCGGAGAACTGATTATTAGAATCTGCCGCGAAACAAAACGATAAGCTTTTTATGAAACTTAAAAAAATACACAATTTTAATAAAGAGGTTAAACAACATCTATTAATATCTATCAATTCCACAAATATCTGTCTTTATTATTATTTTCAATCTAGGTTTGGCCACCAACTCATCGTGCTGTAAGCGACGGAGTGGCCGAAGATGGAATACGTTGGTCTAGAAGAAATTTAATCAGCTAAAAGCTCTAGCCTTGAAAATGCCTAGATTGTAGTTCTCAGGAAAAAAAGAGATTCGATTTTTTAGGGAGAAAGAAGGATTTATAATAAGGAGGACGACTGAAACATCTGTTACTTTCTTTAAGCATAAATATTTCTGATTTCTGCATTACTTATCATAAAGTTGGAACTAAACAGGGGCTTGAGAACTTTATGGATGTTACAGGGTGTGTTGTCAAAATTCAAGTATTAGGGGTATTATAATTTAACAAGAACAAATACCAGACACGTTAGATGTTACAGCCATACGTCAAATTAAAATTAAACGACTCATTACAAAAACTCTAGAATTTAATGTAAAAGTAGCTGATTGCGTGACTTCTTGATTGTGCCGTATATTATAAACATTTAAGTTATTACACGATATTTATCTCGCGACACGTATTTATTTGTGCTAATCTCTTAATTATACTAGATCGGGTGCGCATGCGTGACTCATTCATTTTTAATCTACGTCTATTAATTTATTAGGAGTATTTTATCATACACTGTTCCATTGGTTATAAAACTCTTTTATTTAGATTGTAAATTATATTGATGTTTTATTTAAATTTAATAATTTAGAAACTGCATCAGTATCGAACGCAGACTACTATTTTATAAACGTCAACTTGTCTCGTGCAGAATGCACGGGATTTATATCGTGAGGTCGTTAAACTATTACTGCTATTTAATCGACATCTGAGAATGTTCCGGCGAATAAAATTAAAGTAAAGATGAAGAAAACGTGCCATACTATACTACGAGTGAACTTTCATATAGATACCTACCTAGTGTGGTGCGACTCACTCGGTTCAAGGATGCAGGTAGGAGAAACTACTCCGTGTAATCTAGTTCCAACAAAACTTTGTTTGTTACCTAACTATAGTTTAGGTATGTACCTAAAGAAGGTTTTCTGAGTTGAGCTGAAATTTTTAATGCAAATCTTCTTTATTTGACCTAAATATTTTAATTAGTTTTTGTTTTCACGTTATGCTAATAAAATATTGTCTCTAAACATAACCACGGCTTAGTTGACTACATGTGTTTACAGTTCGAGCCAATAGTAAATATAAATGTGACCTGACGACGCGTCCCCGTGACACTGACCCGGCTCACAACGAGCTCCACTTGACCCTCCTGACACACAATCATACTCTTATTAGATCACTATTAAGAACATTTGAATCGAGATCATGATCATTGCGAACTGCAAATAACTTTTATATCTAGATACATAGGATGGAATCTCACTACATACCGGCCGACTGTACTAACCACTTCTACGTGAACAACTTGTAACATTAATACACACGACACTGTGTCTCACATGTTCAACTAAAACCCCACATAAACAGATCCTTTTTTAGAACCTATGGGTAATTATACGTATTTTTCAGCTTTTGCAAGTAATTTTGAGCAAGTATATACTCCAATAAAGAAGCTTATTTGTGCATTACAAATATAAAAACTTCTCGACTTCAATGTTTAAATAAAACGTAAAATTGTTTCCAATTGGTTTCGTTTATCAATTTTCTTCATATGGTTGTTTCCTGCCCGCAGCGAGAGACTCGGCTCGGCTCGCATACAGACATACAGACATGCCTACTCCCGGCTCGGTACTTCGCTTCACCGACAATTAAATTGATTACATTAAACCGTTCGCGCGATAACTCGCCGTAAACAATGCATAAACTGAATGATAAAGGTTTATTGTTATCGCCGAATAAATTCAAGCTTTATTTGTTTATTACGGTCATGCTAGTTATAACGTCGGGCGTGATTGGAACTACTTTCATAAAGTATTGCCTCTTGTAATGTCAGCTCGTAGAGAGGTCCGACGGCTCCGAGCGGGTCTGATCACCGAGCTCGGTGATCAGCCGACACTCGGCAGGAGGAAGGTCGGTCGTGTGAAGGAACACCATCACACGACGCGAGGGTGCAGTGTGGGAGCGCCAGGGCTGCGGACGCGGACCGCTTGCCGCGCCGCCGAAACCGTACAACCAATAAATTTAATACTACATGTCCGCTGATAAAGCCTGCCCGGCGCACCTGCCGACCCGACGTTTTTTAAAAACATATTTTACGACAAAACGCAGAAAAACTGACAGGTAGGTAGCGCAGGTCGGCGCGACACGGCGCGGCTCGGCCGTGTCGCAAGCGGCCTAGTTTTTGCCGCGCGTCACAATCCGACATTGTGTGATCGGTTACCTATTTTATCTGTCATTCAAACAAGTGCAGCTTTGTTTACCGTTTGATTAAAAAAAATATAGATCATGAACGACAAATATATAAGTATTTTACCCGAGATGTTATAAATAAAATAATATTTTTGTCATTGAAATAAATTTGAAATATGTTGTAAAAATTTATCTTGAATTACTATCATACCTAATATGTGGTCTCATTATATGTGGTTGTCACCGAGTTCTAGACAGAAGGAGTGGTGTTGGTGCGCCTACTGTAGGCCTAAAATCCAGTTGGTGCGGAAAGTTCCGCGCCCGTGGCAACGGTGCCGGCGACGGTGACGGCGACGCGGCGGTGGACGGTTACCTAACGCGCCATCAATCATCTCGCGTTTTAATTAATTTAATTAATATTGTCACCACGATTATACTCTCTAATACAAGAATGTTGAATTAAACTTCGACCTCGATTAATGTGAGACAGTTAGCTGATAAACTATTATTTTATCATATATTTTTAATTATTATTATTTAGTATCAGTAATCTTACAAATAACCAAAAATAAATGAGATAATTTTCTTAGTGTACATAGAGACAATTATTCAGGTAGATACAAATTATGCGTGTATCAAAATTATTAACATTCAAAATATTAAAATAATTCTAAAGCATCCATATGTGACAAATATACCTACTGTGCTCAAATTCATTTTGAACACAAAAAACTGTAATATTTTGAAATGACCGGTCATTAAAGAAAGTAGTTAACAATCAAAAATTAGAAAATAGTTATCCAATGAGCTGGGTGAAAACCTTCTTTAAAATCGAATGTGTTTTTTGCCAATTTTATTTTAATTGAGTAGGCTTGACTTCAAGTTCCATTTAATTTTAATGACTTTGGGAATAAATCGCGTTTAATGAAAAAATATATTTCATGTAGTGTCATAAAGGAACCACATAATTGTAGAGCTACGTATAAGTAAGGCCGTGTGTAAAATGACATTATAACACGCACCTATATATATATATATATGTATATATAGTATATAATTACGACATTATGTGTTGTAATACGGAGGTAGGTAGGTATAGTGTTAGTTATCGCATGTTAATATACTGATGATGAATAGCTTTAAATAAATCAGCATTAAAGCGTTCATGAGTTGATTATGATAAATTCATAACCTAATTAATTCCTGACATTATTTAACTGTTTAATTATGTTTTTTAGTTTAGTTTTTATATCGTGTCCTGTCAGCACCTAGGTACAGGTATCCATTACATACGCCTACCTAACTATACTTATTTAGAAGTTGAAAACAAAATTATTCAATCATTATAGATTGTCATGTAGGTATGAAGGTTATAGGAAAGCCACTAATGCCGTCTTGTTATAACTAACTATGCACAGCTCCATTTAATTATTTATTAAATTAAACAGTATTGAATTCAATTGATTGAGACGAGTTCTCTTGTTTATACATTTATATACATAGAATAGGTACATATTTCCTCAGTACGTCACGTTAGATGGCAATTTTGTATAATTAGCATAATTTCAGCAGTAAAACTCTTCTTTTGTATTTTGTAGGATATGATTTTTCGTGATAAAATAATATCAAATTGACCCAGTGTATAATATATTATTTCAACCACTGAAGTGAGAAATGTTTCTCGTTGCTGTTAATTAAACGGTTACTCTTCTTTAAAAAACGTATATAAATATGACATAAACATTCACAGATCAAATAAAACAAAATTTAAAAGTTTAAGGATTAAATGCTGACAGAATATTAGAAAAGCTAGAGTTACTCCATCGACAGAACAATAAGAAACTTTATTTAAAAACTAATAAATGCTAAGTTCCGTCGGTACAAGTACTCACAGTTGGAACTCATATATATCAATAGATAACATTTTGAAAATATCCTATTTATTTGTCTGTTAGTTAGTACACAACACGCCAGCCATATTCTATTCAGCGTGTGGTTCCTATTGTCACAGGTATCATAACACATAATAATATAAACGGCGTATTTGAAATTATTAATTTTCATTCCATGAATGAACGGATCCATCTATTTGTTTTTATAATCAATGGTTTAGTATTGAGTCGCGGGTACAAACTATACTTGTAAGTGTACCTAGGTAAGGTACTAACTCTCACTAAATTATTCTGAATAATTAACTCTGTAAGCCGATGTCAAAGTATGATATCAGGAACAGGGTGTGACAATAATTATTAAACGACGAACTATTGTTACAATATTTTTATTCTTATTCTACTTTAGGCATGTTCGGTATCAACAGTATAACCAAGTATTATCATATATTACACTAGCCGTCCGCCCCGGCTTCGCACGAGTGTAAGCTCGGCCTTCGGCCTCGCTACAAAATATAATATAGCCTATGTCACCCGGGGATAGTGTAGCTTTCCAACAGTGAAAGAATTTTTCAAATCGGTTCAGTAGTTTCGGAGCCTATTCATTACAAATATACAAACATACAAAAATAGGTACAAATCTTTCCTCTTTATAATATTAGTGTAGATTATCAAATAAACAAATGTATGCCGTGAGTAGTTCATTTTAAATGCGTTCATTTATGAAGATCACGTTTTATATCATTGGGAAAAACTTTGATGTCAATTTTTGTCGTAAACCGTTTATAAGTTTATGATGTTGCATGTTAGTTGGACACAGTATTGAAGTGTAACTATGTTTAGTAGTTTATAACGGTTTATCAAATATCACTTATAGAACTAGTTTACTAGTTTTTCATAGCAATTAACATTTAATAGCTACTTGAGCAAATTGTCGGTTAACATTGTAGTTTCCTGAAGTATCGGCCTGTAGGAGCGGTCGGTGTCGGCGTTTTTGTGTTATTGACGTGGTTTCACTGCATCTGAGTACGAGACGCTTCATTAGTTAGCAGGAATGTTATTTTGTCGACGGGCCGCGGCGGTGCACCGCGCGATGCCGACGGTGCACCGCGCGGCGCGCCGCCGTCGACACACGCACACGTAGTTTTTGCTCGGAACTCTTATTCGTATGTTCCGACGCGTTCATGCTGCCCACTCGCTTGAGCTCCTTCTACATTTTTTGTGACCGTAAATATTGACAGGAGAAAGCTATTAGATCGATTCATTACAGCGAAAAATAGTTTTTTTTTCCGACTTTTATAAGCCGACGGCGAAATACATTTGTGTGTATCGCTCCGATAGAAGGATTTAGCCGTGAACTGGCTTTACTTGTTTCGGAAAACCTGTTCTAATGTAATTAATTGAATTAACTATTTAACAGAAGTAGAGAGGTATCTATGTGTTATACAAATACCTAGAAAAAGTTTCTGTCGCTTCGCTAGATAACGAAACTGTCATCAAATGAACCGTTCATATCGTGTTAAGGCGAGGACGCATTTTTTTGTCATATTGGCAATACCAAGATTAACGCTTGTATCAATTACCTTATTTTACGATACTGCCAAAAAAACATTACTTGTAACGTTAACGTTACTTATACCCTTAATTTAATTTCCTCTGGTTTTTCCTTCATTATATCATTGTCATATGTTAAGGATATCCACGACCACGACACATATTCTGTGTAATTCCTACGTATACCTAATTGTTCAAAAGATACAACCTACACGGTGTTCTAAACTTATGCTACATAGTAGGCAATATGGGATCCCGGTGACAATGTTTGGATATGAAAAAGTAAAAATCTAATTTACGTAGTGTTTTATACATAACATAATAATTTGGTAATGGATACAAGTTGTTAAAGTACCTGCATGTGAAATATTTTCAAATTACCTACAATATACATATAAACAGGTACCTGACCTAGACATATTTATTCAAAGAGTTCAATTTATATATCTAATAGTTAAGACCTAGAAAGTTTGATCGTAACACAAAAAAATTAGTGATCCTAGCTCCGGCTCGTCACTGATATTTGTTTTGTAAAACATGCTGTTATATCTCCTCTAAATAAGAAGTAGGTATATGAAACATTAAATAAGTTATATTAAACATTGGTTAAAGTAACAAAATGGAATTGAATGTCTGAGAGTGAAGTCTAATGTTTAAGTCTCAACAATGATACTATGAAATAAAAACTCGACTGGTTAGCTAAATAACAAAAACATGATAATAAATATCAAAATAAAATAGTGTGTGACGTGTGTAGCGGTATAGCGGTGCATGTGTGTGTGAGCTGTCAGAGCTCGGCGACTTGTTCCTTCTACCTGCCTCTACCACCTTCTACAACCAACCTAACAATACCCAGACACATATTTTTTCACATTTATAATGAATATAACCTACTGACCGGGTGTGACGAAAAAATACTCCGGTTATAAAATATTTTACTCTGATTTATTTTAAGTACTTAGATTATAATAAAAAATATGATAGAGTAAGTAATATTTAGCCACTAAGTGTTGCACCCTACTACTACCTACCTACCTACCTCAATATATTCTTTTACTGTGTACAATATTGTTTAACATTATTTGTGTTTATATTTGAGGAAGTTTTGCTATTATGTACCTATATGTAAAAATGAAGTTATTGTATGAACAAAGTGTTCAGTGTCGATGATGACACGGTCACCAAACGATATCTATTCAGGAGATGTCCAATAAAAGTCTTTCCATTTTTCAATTTCTATAAAGAACTTTTTTTAATATATATCATCATATACGTCGTAGGTACATTATTTTATATAGAAAAAATACCTATTTTTACAAGTATTAAGTACCAAGATTGGCCACAGATACATACAAACGAAAAAAAAACAACAAAACAAGTAAAAAACAGGAATAAAACCATTTTGGCATCGTGTCTGCATTCTTTTAATAATATTTTAAATAAATTATGCTTCGGGAGCGTCGTGTGAGTGTGAGAATGGGGGGCGCAGGGGGGGGCGGCCGCGACGCGCTAACAGCAACCTGCGGCCGCGGCCTGCGAGCCTGCGCCCGCGCCGACGGAATATGCGCGATTCATTTCATCATTAAAACAAAAATTGCACCTATTGACTCACTCGTATTCCCTTACAAAACGAAGCTTCGACCCGATTCATATTTTTTACTCTCGTCTCATCGTCTAATCATAAATTTACAGTAATAGCAACAATTTAAATTTAATCCACACCACAATGACTCCCTACTGACAGGTAGGCATGTATGAACATCGTTAATTTATAATATCTATAAATAAATTCGATGAAATCGTCCTTTACAAAAATGAATGGCGCTTGGCACCGGCCGCGGTGCGGCGCGGCGCGGCGTGGGTTGGCGCGGTCCACGGTACGCGGTACGCGTGAGTGTGTGTGTCCGTACTTACCGCGCGACAGGTCCGCCGCACCGCGCCGCGCCGCTCCGGCCGAGCGACGCCGGGAACCACCTCCGATATTTAAGCTCTTATTTATCAATTAGACTATCTAGCTAAACGTTATCGGCGATCACTCCGAACCTCGGCGTTTCGATAAAAATATAAACGATTACTGGCTTCCATCTTAACATTACTCACATAATTAATCGATGACTTCACTGAAATAATAAGAACGACTTAACCTTAGCGTTCTAGAGGGTCCACGAGACGGTCCGCGCGCACAAACTATTTACAATCGCGTCGGAGTCCGGCGCGGCGTGCGCCGGCGCCGAGCACGTCCTGGCCCGGCGCCGGCCGCTATGTACAGCACGTATGTACAGAGAGTAACCCGCGGGCGGGGCGCTAGTGCGGTTCCGCATAGTAAGGCCTAGGCGGTGGCGCCCACGGGGCGAACTGTTAGTGCGCAGCCAGCGTGTGTCCGCCGGGCGCGGCGTGGAGTGCGTGCTGCGGAGACAGACCCGGCGGCGAGTGCGAGTGTTGCAGCGGGCTGCCGTGCACGTCGCCGTGCGCGTAGTGACCGCCGTGCATGCCCTCCATCATGTCGCCGCCCAGCGTGTTGGGCGGCGTCATGCGCTTCTCCTTCTGCCGCCGGTTGCAGAACCACACGCGGACCACCTCCTTCTCCAGCTGCAGGCTGTCTGCCAGCGACGTGATTTCCTGCGCCGACGGCTTCGGCTGCTTGTGGAAGTGTTGCTCGAGCGCACCCTTCACCGACACCTCGATCGAGGTGCGCTTCTTGCGCTTGCGCCCCTGAGCGGCGATCTTGTCGATGCTGGTCGGGCTGCCCGTCGTCGAGTCTGCCTCCTCCAGCCACTTCTGCAGCAGCGGCTTCAACTTGCACATGTTCTTGAAGCTGAGCTGCAGCGCCTCGAACCGGCAGATGGTGGTCTGCGAGAACACGTTGCCGTAGAGTGTGCCAAGCGCGAGGCCCACATCCGCCTGGGTGAAGCCGAGCTTGATGCGCCTCTGTTTGAACTGTTTCGCGAAGGCCTCGAGGTCGTCGCTGGTGGGCGTGTCCTCCTCGGGCTGGTCGCGCTCCATGACGTGGTGGTGCAGCGGGTGCGGGTGCGGCGAGGGCTGGATGTCGCGCAACATGGCGTGGTGCTGGTGCATGGGCATGGGGTAGCCGCCGTGCAGCGCCACGGGCGAGCCGGCGCCGTAGTGCGGGGAGACGACGGGCGCGTGCCAGCCGTGGCCCGCGTGCTGCAGGTGGCGGTGCTCGTGCGGTTTGACGTCCGGCTGGTGCGCGTTGTGGTGGTGGTGGTGCATGGACCAGGCGTCCGCCGGCGGCAGCGAGCTCCAGGGGTTGGAGAGGCCGGGCGCGCCGGGCGAAGGCGAGCCGCCCGCGTGCAGGTGCCCGTACTTCATGTCGGCCGGCTCGGCGGAGCGCGGCGAGGCCGCGTGGTACCCGCCGAGGTTGCCCAGCTCCATGTCGGCGGGCATGTACGTGGTCGCCGCCATGGCGCCGTACCTCAGATCCACGGTGGACGGCGTCTTGCCGGCTCGAAGGCTCTCGAGCCTTCAACTGGCGTACTCGTTCGCGAAAAAAGCGCGTATGTCGCGCGACGCTGCGGCAGCGGCGGGGGCCACCTCACATCACCGTATTCGACAGCGAGCGACATGCGCGTGCGTGCGCGACGGCAGCACGGAGCGGACTGTGGGGCGCCGCCGCGCTGCGCGCGCCCGCCGCTCGGGAGAGGGGCGGCCCCGCCCAGCGCCGCCGCCCGCTAATGACGATGTAATTACTGCGCCCCGCCCCGCCCGCCGCGCGCCTCTCCCCCCACCGCCGGCCACCCCGCGGCCCGCTCGTCGCATGGAAAACTCTGCTCTGCATCGTCGTGTGCCGTACCGCTACCGTACTGCCGCGCGGCGCACCGTGCCGCACCGTGCCGCACCGTGCCGCACCGTGCCGCACCGTGCCGCACCGTGCCGCACCGTGCCGCGCCGTGCCGTCATACGATGCCAGCGCACAACACTCTTCTCTCACTTATTCGAATATTCACCTCACATCATCAGAATTTCAGCGCCGATTTCACACATCTCATGAAACTATACCTATAGGTTCATAACGACTACTTGAAAAAGATCTCAAGTAAAACGTTGTCGTTTGCACATCGTTATAAATTTAGTAGTTATGAATTTATTCAAAGAAAAAAAAATTAAAAGAGACAATATAATATCCAAGGCAAGTTTGAATTACATATAATTAAGTCTAAGGGAGTTTTTTTTTTTTTAAATATTACTATGATGCCGACGGTATAATTTAATTCTATAATAGGTACGTATAATACGTAGGTACCTACCGTACATATGTAGGTACATTATATGGATCTATGCATTGCCCCAACAAATTAATTGCTGAAAATTATGCATAGGTACCTATTTTTTATCACAGCACAGTTTCAAAATTAAGTTGTCAAAATTAAATTAAGAAAGTCTATTTAAAATGTAGTTTTATTTTTATTTTTCATTTACCAAAAAAAATAAGTTTGTGAAGCAATTTGAGTATCTAATCTATGTTATGAGAGAAAATCATTTTAGCAAAAATATGAACAAGGGTATACTAGGTAGGTAGGTATAACGTCTTTTTATTGTAATGGTCGTGTATTTATAACTGTCAACACGCTTTATTTAACTTGTGTCTGTTGATACCTACCTATATAGGTAGGTATACAATTTTAAATGAACTGCAAATAATCCAATGTTGATTTATTTATGATGAGGCAAAATAAATTTTATAATACAATTTCCAAAAAGTTCTTTGAGACATCAAAAGTGAAATATGATAACACTAAAAATAGTTTGGCAAAAAAACGAAATATTAAATATTAAAAAATCATTTAGTTTGTAAGTATGAGGTTTTTTATAATTGTAGTTTGGTTATTATTTATTTTTTCTGTCTGGTAATTAACGTATTAACGTATTATCTCTTATGTTAAAGACTTCGAATGTTTGTTTTTCGAATACTACTTATTTGAGTATTCAGGCCCAAGTTGGTGTTGTAACGGGGCATTTACATTATTTTTGTTTGTATTAGTGAAAACATATTTTTGGCTTTTGTGTAACTGTTTATCTCATATCTACTGTGTTAATCAGTAACTGTTTGTTTTCCATGTAAAAAAAAAAAAAAAAAAAAAACACAATACTATACAAAAAACTAATACGATTATTAAAATATTAGAGGACATTATAATTACCTATTATTTTAATAATATTAGGTAAAAATTACCTACTAACGCAAGAATTTAAATAAGTAAGTACGTAGGTATACCTAAGTCTATATAAAATCTTAAATTTAGAATTTAAATACTTACCTATGTAGGTAGCTAAATTTTTTCACAATTTTAAATATATTTTTCATTTCATATCATATCCTACCTATCCTATAGTCAATAACTACGGTAGCTAAGGTTGCCTGGAAGAGACCGCTCTTAGCGATAAGGCCGCCGATTGTTGCAGTAGTTTTTAAGCTGTTTTATCGTGTCTTGTGTATGTTATTGGTAGTGTGAACAATATAGAGTTTATCAATCTATCTATCCTTCAAGATTATTGCTAAAAGTGCAAAAAAAATTAGACGCATTAAGTAATTATAATTAACTTATAATTTAACTATTAACTTAACATTACTTCAAATCATTTCATACTTTTTATTAAAATTGCAAGAGGAGGTACCTACTACATAAATATTGTCTTTAACACGTTATGGTTTTGAACTGCAAGTTTTTGAGAAATTGTAATTAAATAAAAATATATGTAATATATTTTATATACATTAAATTAATTGAGAGGAGGCTTATGCCCAGCAGTGGGTTGATACAGGCTAACGATGATGATGATGAGGAATTAAATACTTAAATAAATACAGAAATGTTGATGTTAATGAATTGTAAGTAGATATAATTATATGATGTGTATCTACACGACAAAATACAGAAGAACATTTATTATTGTACTATTAGATAGGTATTTATGACAAGAGTTGACTATCCGTAGTTTATTATAATTATTGCAACATTATAATGTACTATAATGCTACAATAAAAAATGCAAGATATTGTATTAGTTCTTTTTTTCCCAATAACTAACGTAATAATATTTTAAATTCGTATCACTAATACATTACCATGCACCAGATATTATAACATGAAACCAGTTATGAATATCTATAATTACGATTAATTTGTCATACAATACTGTCTGTGAATTAATAGGCGCATTATAATGGTTCTATTACAATAATATTACAATGCTAGAGCCGTCTCTACCGTCGCGTCGCGTCGCGCCAAGTACTGCACTGTCTGTAGAGTGGACACTAGTAGCGCCATCTGTTATCGGGTAGATGAACTAATCCACCAAGCAATATGAAAATTTTAAAGTTTCTGAATGTTTACGGGTTAAATACTAGAAATATTTATAATGTTGGTAAATTAGTAAAATTGTTTAGTTATTACTGGAAAGGCGTCAATAGTTTTTAATACGCTTTTAGCGTTAGATACTATAGATACCTATATGAAATCACTCAATGTGTGACACAAAAACCATGTTTTACTGATTACTGTCGTATATAAGTTATGATAAACAATAAAACATGATTTTGCATGTAATGTATGTGTATGTATAATATTATGATTCATAACATTATAAACAATTATTGATCACACATTAATCCACATGAATTACAGATAATTCCGTCTGGTCACAGCATGAATAGGTAGGTATTCGGAATTTTATCTTTGACAGAAGATCGCTACAATCAATTTTGTTGGACATGATGCTGTGGAGGAAGGTCAGTTCTGCCACCTCCCGTCGCTGCGACAAAGGAAGGAGGTCATGGTGCCTTCAATTTGCCCCCCTAAAAATTTGACCTCTAATACCTAGGGTATAAAGGCCAACTTTTAGAGGTTAACTAAACGCGCCGCGTGTTTGTTGTTAGTGAATATAAGAGCCCTGAATTTGACGAAGTAATATGGTAATAACTGAAATGTTTGCTTGTTAGCATTTCACTCCGTCAAATCAAAATATACCAATATAATTGTACCTATATCTCATTACTCATGATATGATAGAAAGCAAAACATCGTTTTATCTGTTTTTGAAAATTCACATTCAGCTATTTTATATCTTCAATTATGTGATATTGTGTAAGCGAGAGAACTGCTGTCGAGAAACTATCCCTTAAGTAAAGATAACCATACTAATCACACACAGCAATGTATTAATTTTATTGTTTTGTTAGCTGTCACATTATTCTGACAACTTTATTTATCTATATTCATCAACGAAGTTGGATAACTACTTTGTTGATATTTATTTTGATTATAAAATATCTCATGATCGCTATCTGCCGTCGAGTAGTGGAACTATTTCCGCAGCCCCCCAGCAGAGGGTTGTAAGCAAGCGCTCTACGGTAACTTGAAAAACTAAATCTGAACGAAAATATGTTGTAGTGTTGTGTGGAGTGAATTTCAAATTAAAAGACATTCTGTTCTGTGTAGTACTACTACATATATAGCTAAAAATATAAAAGTAACGAATCCCTGATCATCACGATTATTGTACCTAAGTGATATCTAAATATAATTGTATAAACGTCACGTCACGTCACGGGTAAGCTTTGGTACAGAACTGCCAGAAATAAAGAAGAATAAAAAAATGGAAGTATCTTTTACCGCTACAGGCGGACCTTATGAAATGAAATGAAATATTTTTATTCCAGATTTACATCCATATGAATACAAAATTAAAAATTATAACTAAACACTAAACGATAACATTATTTATAAAAATTCAAATTAATACCGAATTAATAGAAGATAAGGCTATTTATGTACCACAAAATGCGTAACTGAATACCACAACTAACACACTAACAAACATACAAGTCTGTTTGAAATGAGTATAAGGAACTAATAAAACCTTAACACTGTTATAAACAATCAGGTTGTTCACTACAATTGTATGATACTGTACCGTGGTAAGGTTGTGGAGGAAGCTCCTGTACTCCAGCGCAGGTACAGGCACCATGTTCATATACTAACACTGAACAATGCGGGTAGAACGGTTAATATCCCGTTAATAATCATACACATCACACATCATCACCCTGTAAACGCCCACTCCTGAACAAAGGCCTTCCTTTCAGAGAGAGGTGTTGCCATAATCCCCACGCTTGGCAGGTGGCTTCGGGATCACAGTACGTTCACTTTGTACTAATAGGACGCTGCTGCCCATCCTTCGGTGGTTCTCAAGATGATGATGATGAGATATTTAATTTCAATTGCAAACCATAAACTTCGGTTCGATACACATTTTTTTACTCAAACATGCCATTAAATGTGTCCATTATTTATATAACACATTTGATCGAAAATTACTAAAAAAAACCGGCCAAGTGCGAGTCGGAAAACGGCAAAAAACACGTTTTTGTATGGGAGCTCCCCTTAAATATTAAGTTTTATTTAATTATTTATTTTTAAAGTCAATATATATATCTAATATTCTGTGAATATTTCAAGCGTCTACCTGTTGCCGTTATCAATATCGAGAAAAAAACGAGGAAAAAAATCACTTTTGTTGTATGGTAGCCCCCTAAAATATTTATTTTATTCTATTTTTTTTGTATTTGTTGTTATAACGGCAAAGGAAATACATCATCTGTGAAAATTTCAACTGTCTAACTGTCACGGTTCATGAGATACAGCCTGGTGACAGACAGACAGATGGACGGACAGCGGAGCCTTAGTAATAGGGTCCCGTTTTACCCTTTGGGTACGGAACCATAAAAAGAGACGAATATATTTTCGATCAATTATGGGTAGAGTTAGAAAATTTAAAAAAAAAATGTAAATTAGCCATCAGTATTAACTGATTGGAAAAATACAGTAGATAACATAAAAAATTACTTTATTGGATATTATTATGTAGCGTATTTTTTTTTTCTAGCCACTTTTTTCTTCCCTATAAATCATTTATTGGATGTTACCTATTGGATACCTTTTTCCAAGTGGGTATGAGAAAAATATGATTTTCAGTTCAAAAGCGGGATTGAAAACATGCTTATAAGATATTTTTTTCATGATAATATAAAATATTTTTAAGCTACGCTACCCTCGAATAACATAACTCTAATTCACTACGCAAGAGAATTCGAGGCAAAAACCGAATTTTAACAAACACTTTTTGATATTATTCTTTACACAGAAAATAAGCTTGATGTTGGCATCAACTGACCTCTGCAAGTAAGTATACTGGTATATTTTAAAATAATGTTCGTTGAATGTGCGCAGGCGCAGCGTTGTGTAAGATATTTTCAATTTGCGCGCCGTGTCCGATCCATCGGCCACGCGCTCAGCGCCGCTGTAGGTACGAACACTCCTCCGCAACAAGCACACCTCCACCAACCTTATTGCAAATGGAATAAAGGCTATCATTGCGTAATTGAGTACGCTTCGATGGGTGAAACGTACAGACATGTGCTGATAACATCTGCCGATACGGGATAGTGTCGACGTGAAATCGACCTGCATGTGGCGAAATTCGGTGTAATGTCTAAATGTTATTAAATTGAGACGAATCACGATCGAGGACGATACACAGGAACGTGGGACACGAATTACTTTTTACTTATTTTATTTTTCTTTTCAACATTGATAAAGATGTAGGAAGAATACTGGTGGTGGCAAACAAGCTAACGGGCAGCCTAATGGTAAGCGATCACCGTCGCCAATGGATACCTGTAACACCAGGAGCATCACAGATACGTTGCTGACTCTTATATTGGCCAGAGAACCAAAATCACCGACATAGCTCAGCGTATAAGCTAGCTGAAGTTGCAGGGACCCGTCATATTATCTGTCGCAGAACTGATAACCTCTGGGGTAGACGTGTTCTAGAGTGAAGACCATGAATCGGCAGACGTACCCTGGGACTCGTTGGAGAGACGATATACTTAATGCAGTTGCAGGAAGAGAAAAGCCGAAGCTCGGGTTGAGTGGCGTGCCTTGGGAGAGGCCTATGTCCAGCAGTGGACTAGTACAGGCTGATTATGATGAATATTAACAGCCCTTTTGGAGAACCCCATATTATTGTTACTAAGGAAATGTTGGAAATTAGAAATTACTATATAATTCAATGATTTTTACCTGTTTCCAGTAAAAATGCACCGCAACTTATTCAAAGTATCTTTCGCGTATTCGTCTTCAAGATGCTACTAACTTTAATTCTACTGGCATCTCAGGGTCACCAAGATACAGGCGTAGCCTAGTTGGGGACCCACAGACTAAAATATATTTGGGTACTTTTAATGACAATATTATATGATACAACTTCTCTACGTATCATCAAGATCGGTTCAGCCATTAGGTCGACGATATACGGAAGGCAAGAAAAGAATAGACTTATGTCGCATTATATCATAAATATGATAACTTTTTACTAATATTTTTACTTTTAATCGTAAAGAGGACAAGTAGGAAGAATCACCACAAACAGAATGCTAATGAGAAATTTTTGCATGTACTTGCAGGCTGCTTGCTCTCTTGCTGTCCACAACTCACGTGATGACATGTGACAGCTGTGCTCGCAGTTCGTGACACATCCTGCCTGGAATTGGAAATAGCACTCAAAAGAAGGTTCAACTCATCAGCGTCTAATGAGACGCTAGACGACAAATTATTTTAACCTCCGACGATTAATAGGGGTGTTATAGGCGTGTGTATTTGTGTGTATGTGTATCTGTGTGTATGTGGCATCCTAGCTCCCAAAAAGCTAAACTGTTTTTTACAAGCTTTTATTGAACTAGCCTTCTTAGATGTTCGTATATGTGAGATGAATTTTGCAACTGAATTTAAAACCAGTTATACTCAACCGATTGAGCTGAAATTTGGCATACTTATGTAAATTCGGTGATAATGCAATGTCATGGTACTATCGACCTGATCTGATTATGGAAACAGGAGGTGGCCATAGGAACTTGTAAACGAAACTATGTAACCCCGCCGAGTTTGGTTTCATTGGACTTTTCTTCCCAAGCACTTTGATCCTAGATGATAAATTCAATAAGGCGAACGTCCCAAGATGACGGACAAAATGTTCTTATCTACCATCATGATATGGGTATCAAATGAAAGGGTTTGCTGAAAAGAATACGAAAAAACTTGTTTAAAAAAAGTATAAAGTTATCTGATTATTTACGGGATATTTACCGTGGTAAGGTTGTGGAAGGAGCTCCCGATAAAACCATATAACTGTAACCGTAAATAATCATATAACTTTAGTGAACAACCGTGATAGTTTAAACAGTGTTTAAAACAAGTATTTTTTTAATTAATAATATATATTTCTTTGTTCAAAAGGTGATTTTATCGAGTGTTTTAGAGAGAGTGTAGCTATTATTATATATCGAGAGTGTTTTAGAGAGAGTGTAGCTATTATTATATATCGAGAGTGTTTTAGAGAGAGTGTAGCTATTATTATATATCGAGAGTGTTTTAGAGAGAGTGTAGCTATTATTATATATCGAGAGTGTTTTAGAGAGAGTGTAGCTATTATTATATATCGAGAGTGTTTTAGAGAGAGTGTAGCTATTATTATATATCGAGAGTGTTTTAGAGAGAGTGTAGCTATTATTATATATCGAGAGTGTTTTAGAGAGAGTGTAGCTATTATTTATGAAAATATGTTCAGTTGTTTGAAGATTATCACCTCTGTTACCGTTTAAAAAAATATAGTTGTTTGTGTCACAAGTTTGCCAACAAATTGTGAGAGATGAGTCTCTCGTCGGAAGTGATCGCAGTTGAGCCGTGAGCTGTAGCTGTGAGCTGTAGCTCCATCATCGTAGCTAGGATGAGTATGTGCAGGTTCTCCTCCAGGTATCCTTACATGCTGAAGGCAGCTGTACTCCGGTGCGAGCTGAACGAGGGCCCACCAGCTGCGTCTAGTATAGTATTGCGGCTGTCAGCTTCTCTCGAGATGTCTACACAAGGAGCGAGCGGCAGCACAGCATCTCTAGCATCTGTAGCACCGAGTGGTCATAATGACCCGTCCGTCGGTGGACGGCGGACAGTAGCCCGCAGCGCCTCCGTTTACAAACGACACGCCCAAATATCATTAAAATAATCACCGCGCTGCAACTTACATCCAACATTTTGTATGTATCTTATGATATACTAGTAAGTACCTATTTACAAAAAGCGGATGCCGTGACATTGAATATAAATAACTTGACAAGAGCGTGTCGAGACATGGTAGGGTTCTGTAACCAAAGTCATATAATTGTAGTCATAGTAACTGATTAAGAAACATTCTTTATTGAGATCATTTTACAAATTAAATCAAACAGGTCAATGACCTTTGAGCTACAACGCTTTGAATTTATTACAGTTTTATCTCTGTTAACCAAAAAGTCATCATCAGATAATGTTCAAAACATTTTTGAATTAAGGTTTTAAATATTATGATCTATCCGTATTGTAAGTTACAAGTTTATATGGCTTATAGGTTAGAAATGCAGGGCCCGGGACCAACTTTTTGCCAATTTGACGGGCCATATTTCGCAAAGGATAGATTTTATAACTAAGTGATGTATAAAACCTTACCTCCATTTTAAAAGACGTTTCAACGATATCCCACACGAGGAAGAGTGTAATTTTTTTTTTCATCCCACATCTTGAAATCTATATTACAATTGCCTGTTTGCAAAATTTCATGTACGTATAGATATAGAAGTTAGAAGGTTTAAAAAAAGTCGGACAGACAGATGGACGGACAGAACGAATTTATTAAGGGTTCCTTGTTGAGCTACGGAATCCTAAAAAGGTTGTAGATGACGGTTATAATTTATTTTCTCTATAACGTGTAACGACGATTTGTTATAAATAATACTATGAATTAACTAACATAAAATAGACAATTGCTATTTAACAAATACAAAACTATATAGTATAGTTTATATAGGTAGTAGTTCGCCCCGAACAGAGACCTTGCAACTTCTATATCTTCACATCCGCGATTTTGCTCATATTCGAAATTTTGTATTTGCATGAACTACCTACTTGCCTGCAAAATTTCATTACGATCGGGTCCACGGTACGTATCGTCGAATAAATATACAAACACACTTCCAAACAAATATACAAATACGAGTAGATACACATACAAACGCTCACTTGCTCCGGTATAATTTGAGACTACACTCAGTTAAAAATAAATAAAGTAAAACTATATTATGTTGGAACACTTGGAACGGAGATACAAAAAGTGGAATATAATAGGTTTAGACAAACTAATTAGTTGCATATTCTTTTGCAGTTCATTTGACTGTGTATCTAAAATTGCCGGAATGTTGTTGAATTTTTTATGATTTTAAACTGTTTTTTTTTAATGATACTTAGTGACGAGACGAGCGAAGGCGCTCGCCTGATGGCTCTTCACGCTTGCCCATAACAACTCAACGCCACTCAGAATTTTGAACTTCAACAGTTCAAAACCCTGGATGGCAATGCACTGCGCTCGTCACCCTGAGATATAAGATGTCAAATCTCTGTGTGTCCTGTAATTTCGATGGAAACATTACCGTATGATGCTCCCCAAATACTATATGAAGTGGTATCCAATCAGTAAAGTAGCGGCAGTCCAGTGGTCGCCGCGCCGGTCCCCGTCGGCATCAGTGACGTCTGTAGGTATGAACAACATCACCATATATCCCGTCCTCACATCAAACTAACAAGAAACATGCCAGTTGGTACAATTAATAAATGGCTACAAGTCATAGGCATAGCACGCGGTGACTGCTCCGCATGTTGTGCTCGCGTGTTGTGTCACCGTGATACCTAGTAGAGTCAGTAGCTAGCGTTTAATGCACAAGTTGCTAACTATGAAGTAATTTTAAAATTTGAATGATCTTACTTGTAGAGACAACTAATAAACTTGAAAGCCGTTAGGAAGGCAGCCGTGGCTTAGTGGATGAGAACCGTAGCCGCAGCTTAGTGGACTGCGCCATCAGGTTTACGGCGCGGGACGTAAACCTGATGACGCAGGTTCAAATCTTACCGATCCATATATTTTTGAATTATCTATAACATCTATATAATCATAAGTAACTATTTGAGCAAATTATGAAAGAAGACTTTCAAAGTAATTTTTACAGACATTTGGCGAAGCAATGATACAATATTTATTTTAAGAAGAACATATTTCAAGTTTTTTTAATCCGGATTTGCCTTTATTAACCAATCAAAACACAAACACTAAATAACTAAACTAACCCTATTATGTATATAAAAAGGAACAGTTGGACTGTCTGTACTGTGGACCGTTGAAGGCCTAAAAACAATACAAAAGTCCACTACTGATATTTCATAATATCTATTTGCCATAAAAACATAATTTAACATCATGTCCTAAAATGATCGTGATCGTTATTATTATAATGGGCAGTCATCGTCTGGTTCTTAGAACGCAGCGCCCAATTATAAAGAGCAAACCAGCAGCCTAGAGCCGACCCTTGACGAAATCGGTGCTAATTATGTGTTTGGTACAGTATGCAGACGTCTAATACTTACTAGTTAGGTACTCTATCGACAGAACAATATGACTCTACATGTCGCCTCATTCAAACTCTACTCAACACAACATCACAATTGAAACGAAAAAAAAAAACTGTGATCATTATGGTGATAAAGCCTCCAACCACCAGCCTCGCTTTTCGAGTATTTTTAACATGGTGTAACATACGGCTGTCAATAGAGTATTTTAGGGTCGGCAACGTATCTGTAATGCCCATGGTGTTGCAGGTATCCATAGGCGATGGTTATCGCTTACCATCAGGCGGCCCGTCTGCTTGTTTGCCACCTGTAGCATTAAGAAACTCTATAGGAGCACGTAAGGATGTATTTATTATTGTCGTCTTGTTTTTTTTTTTTTTTGTTGCATTATGTTTTTTTTACTGCGGACTAGCTCTACCGAAACTGTACATTTAGTAAAGAAAATAATATTAGCTATGAACCAACTCCATAATATGAATTTTCATTATGACATATTCAGCTATTAATGCGTTGGATGAAAACAAACATTGTTATAAACTATCATGATTGTTCACTACAGATGTCTTCCCGTGAACACGGAGCTTGTCACGGGACCTTGTCACGGTAAATATCCCGTTAATAATAATTATATAACTGTAGAAAACCAACATACTTATTACACGAATTGTCGTATTTATATTGTTGGTATGAATGTAATATTTGACCAAACATCGTGCGAAGTACAAGTCACCAGATATTGTTGATAAGACAAACACTTACATCACTTTTATTTGAACTAAATTTTATGAAGAAGTCAGCTGAATTGATTGGTAAGTTCAGCAAGTACGACCAGCAGAAAAAACAGTTACTACGTTTGTGTGATTTAAAAAAAAAATGTGTTATAGGCATTATATAGCAAGCTTGTAGAGTTGTGGTAGCCCGCGGCGTCGCGCGCGGCCGCAGCCTGCGTCGTCGGCGCGCTCGTGACAGCTGTCCCTACCTAATCCTACATAGAGCATGCAATTTATGTATTAATAAACTAAACTAAAATTCATTTCAATATTTAAAATTTTCATATAAAATTCTTGTTTAAATTCATTTTTATTATTATATCTTTCATTTATTATTTAAGGACCTCTCTATAGAGTGAAGGCCTCCTCCATTTTTCTCCACGTAGTTCTGTCCTTCGCCTTTTCCGTCCAATCCTTTCCCGCTACTATTAAAATTTCATCGAGCCATTTTCCCACCGGTCTGCCTCTGGTTCTGGTTCTCTTGCCGACAAGTCCCTTTCATGATGTTATCTATTTGGCCCACCTGTCCTCTTTCATACGTGCAATATGTCCGGCCCACTTCCATTTCAGTCTTTTACAGTGTTCTAGAGCGTCAATCGACTTTGTTGTTCTTATGTCTGTGCTTCTCTTTTTGTGTCTCAATTTTAGATTCAGAATACTCCGTTCCATGGCTCTTTGGGTTGTTAATATTTTGTTTCTGGTCTGTTTATTTAAAATCCATTTTTGGGATGCATAGGTGAAGGAAGGTTGCATAGGAAGGTAGGATACAAGAATCCATAACAATTTTCTTTAGCTTTAATAACGTATACTTGGAGTATTTGACTTTAGAATTTCTTTGAGGCTCCAAAATTTATTCCAGGCCTTATTTACTCCTACATATAGATATCTCGTAATTCACTAGAATATACGTATATCAATCAACGCTGTATAAATAATCTCTTGTAAATATCAAGACAAATGATGATGAGAGAGATGTTCTACTCCATGTTCGTTTTGTTTTAAATATGTTGCGTCCAACAACCTCAGAAATCTAAAGCCATAATGACATTCACCAACATGCACTGTGCGCTGGGCCAGCGTGGTTCAAAACTTCCAATTTCTGCATTATTAACATTGAGGCTCGTACATGTCGTTATTTTATACACGAGTAGTACAGTTTACTCACTATATTCTAAGCAATTTTTTTGGTGTTGTTTCTCTGACTAAGATTATTCATAGGTCATTTGGTTCAGTATTATCCAGTCAATCAGTGTTATTGTAATGTTATTGCAGCTCTTGAAATCTCTTCATATTGGTCACTGACATATTATTTTTATGATATAACGACTTATAAAGTAGACGGAGAGCCGTACGTACTGATCTGGAGTTGTTTATCTAATAGGATAACTATGGGATATAATGTTTTCCTATTATTTGGTAGCTCTACGAGTAATTGGGTCGATCTGTAAGTAATGCGTGTCTGAATGACGTGACAGTGTGTCGCAGAGCTCCCGCGCAGAGCAGGCCGGGCCGCGCGCGGCTGGTTGTCTCGTGATGGCGGTGCAAGCCGGCGCCCGCGCAGCCCCGCCCTCGCTCCATTGTTCCTGCACAATGTATGCACTCGCGGGAGGAATGTCGTGTGTTCCTGTCTATACTCTTGTCGATTGTAACTGCTCATATTTGATCAATAATTTGAACTTGTAATGATGTGGCTATCAAGACATGTGAAGACTCCGCAAAAAGAAATAAATACTTACTTATGAAAATTAAGCAATTATTCAAGTTAAAAAATACCAAGTAAAAGCGATAGATCTACACGAACTGAAGACTGATGTCTTTTGGAGTCGAATAAATAACTAGCACTACTTAGTTTCTCCACGTGTGACGCCTGCGCAACCGATCGTCGTAAAAATAATACGAGTTAGTATATAATGACCTGACTAAACAAAAAAAATATCTGTGGACCTGACGCACGTTTCCATTAAACAGGACAAAAACCCATCGATGCTTATTGGCTGCGAGCGACTCCATACTGTGCTTGTTTATGTTACTAAATACCATACTTCTTGTCCGGTTATACATTCCTGGTACATTCCTTAACGAAGGTTCCATGGCAGATATGCGAGTGGTTTCTTAATTGATACAATTTTTTTTAATTTTGCTACGAATAAATGGCGTTCACGTCTCTGCGATCATGGTTACGTAACGTACGTACGTAACCTGACAGATGCAATAACGTTGTAAAGAGCTCTAATGCGGGGCCCGGGGGAAAATGACAACGCTAAGTGGTTCAATAGCTCCCGAAACAACTGCTGTCCTGAAAGATTCTTAGGTGCAGTGGTAAAACCCATTCTGTGAAAGGATCCTTGTAATATCGCCATCCCGAAGGCTAGTAGGTTTAAATAAATCAGTATTCATGAATTGTTTGTGTCACAATCGAATACGATCATCAAATTGACAGAACTTGGACATCGGCTGGCGATGTGCCAATTTATCATTGTTAAAGCAATACGCAGAAAACATATCTTGAGGTACGTCGGATCGTACGTACTCAGGTATTCAGTACTTCTTGTACTGCACACGGACCGTGATTGTGTTCAGTTGTGTAAATACTTGTATATAGCGTTTGCGTGAGTGGCTGCTCCTTTTATATAATCTGTCAGAATATGCGCTCGCGCACGTGCCCGCAGGTACAGCTTCAACACAAAATAATCACTAGATATACACAAACAAAAAACGTACCCATGTTGTAAGACATCACTCTTATGTAATGACACCAATCAACATTCAGAAGTTGAAAATAATTTCTACTGGACATTAAATAACGGCGGAAATTCAACTTTTGCACAGAATGTTTGGTAATAAATTGCTAGAAGCTCTTCCAAATGTAAACTCTATGATATGCAACGTAGACGCCGCAATGTTCTAAGAAGTTTATAATAAGCACACAAGTGGGTAGTGACCGGTGCGTGATGTCGCGCTCGCGCTGAATTATAATACCTACTCGGCTCACTTGACATTCCCGGCGGCCCTCACTGTCGCTGCCGCTGGACAAATACCTTCACAATACACACTACACTTACCTGATTCCGCGTTCTGGAACAACAAACGGAATCATAATCCAGTTGATGATGTTCGGAGACACCGATCCTACGTGATGACTGCCTCCACTCACATCTCTGCGTCCATTGAACTAGTATTCAATGGATGCAGGACGATTTTTTATGGCTCATTAGAAAATATATTTATAGCATAATACGCTATTGGAGAGGTATATAATTAGTTAAAAATAACAGGTTTAGTGTTAAATATAATTTAACACCTACGTATACTCAAGCAATTATTTGAACTGGCCGATAAAGTTCTGACATAAAAGCGATTAAGTTTTTGGTCAGATTAGAAAGAAATTATCTGTCTCTTTCCCGTAAAGTAAGTGTCAGTAAGGATGATTTTACTATATGATCGTATTTGGTGTCAGTTAATAGTTTGTGTGGCGTACTTACAAGTGACGTCATTTGTAAGTATAACGCACTATCTGTCTAAGAAGACATTAAAATGTTCATATATTAGCTTCCCTAATTTTATTTTCGGTGATCGGCTTATTTATATGGTCAGCTTTATATCTTATCTATACATATAATAAAAACGTAGAGATAAAATAGTATCTGTAATTGAGAGATATCAAATAAAAAAATACACAGGGCGTCCTAAAATAAGCAGCCGAACATGTTAAGACAGTTTTTAGAATTTTTGTCTGTTTGTTTGTTTGTCCACGCACATCTCCTAAACCACTGCACGAATTTAAATGCGGTTTTCACGAATATGCTAAGCTATGACCAGATTGAAGTATAGACTATGTTATTTTGCGCAAGGGCCGGATTAAGGGAGGAAAAGAGAATTGAAAGTTTTTATGAAAATCTACGCGTACGAAGTAGCGGGCAACACAACTAGTAAGATAATAAAAATTTCAGTCCTATTGCCTATTATTATTGTAAATGTAACTCACACTCACATACTAATTATTCCATTGTTTAAATAGAATATTGCTAAAAACATACTGCAGATAAGAAAAGACCTGGTTTATTATCGCGTATAAGTCCTCGTTCTACCCTTCGACCAAAATAAAATGAATGGACGGGCCCAGTAGAAGAGCATTTTTGAAGATTACAAAATGAGCGCCAGCTCTCATTTCGTTTCAGTCGGTCTCTAGCCGTAGGAAGTGAAACACGAGTCTATTGTTACGCGATAACGAAACATCTGACAAAATTATGAATTCGTATGCTTTACCGAAGTGTAAATACACAAATAAAACCGATATCTATTTTTTGTAACATATATACTGTACATTTTTATAATTAGGTGTTGAAGTATATGTCCGACGGTTTTGACTCGTTTTTACTGATCAAGTTCAATGGTTAGGGCCCGTCCATTCTTTTATTTTGGTCGAAGGTTCTACCACCAACTCGTCTGTTGGGAACCGATAGCTGGATAAAAAAGAAAAATTACTTAAAATGATCAGAGATTTTATTTATTTATTTAGTAATCCGAATGTTATTACTTCGCGCATCCATCTTTGACAAGGTGGAGTGTGCAAAAGTCAAAATGCTTGTTTGTGTATTCAAACTACAATGATGATGATGAATGAAGTAGGAGTTCCGAGTGGAGTGAAGGAAGCGCTGCAAACAACGACAGCAGCCTCGGTGCTGCACAGCAGTACTGCTGCAAGTAGCTGCAGACACAAATTGTAGGTTTTATTTTAAATTTATATAATAAGCTTGCGCTTAGCCGCCCACTCGTCCGATATTAAGCGATGATGCGGCCTACGATGGATCACGCTTGCCTAGAAGAAACCGATTTATTCTTGACTTGAAGACACCGATGTATCTATCGGGGAATACCCATTCAGGCAGCGCATTCTACAGACCAGCAGTTCGCACAATAAAAGTGGAATCAAAGCGCTTCGTACGGGTTTTCGGAATGTAAATCATAAGCGGTGTCGATTTTTCGTGCCCGCTCTGGCAGTCCGATAGAAAAATGGGCAAGAGGGAATTAAATCACGGAGATCTGATTCACACTCTCCGAAATGTAACCGATAAATAACCGATAGACTAGTAAAATAAATAAAAACTAGGGCTTCGTTGCTGATGAGCCTCTTGGCATCTTCGGTTATCATCAGCCGGACTGTGAAGTTAGTTTGAGCCATTCTTATTTTTAGAAATAAACTATCATAAGTAGGTATAATTTAATTATCGTCTATACTAATATTATAAAGAGGAAAGATTTGATTGTTTGCATTGAATAGGCTCCGAAACTACTGAACCGATTTGAACAATTCTTTCACTGTTGGGAAGCTACACTATCCCCGGGTGAGATAGGCCATATTATATTTTGTAGCGAGGCCGAAGGCCGAGCTTACACCCGTGCGAAGCCGGGGCGGACGGCTAGTCTACTAATAACTGCGATGCATTTTCTCGTATTTCTTAAAACTTTCAAAGTATTCAAGTCTTAATTCAAGGTGTTCTGTGAGTCGCCAATCTATCTGCTTTATTTATTTTAACTACTTTATTACCAGTTACTTAGGTTAGTCAGACATTAAAGTAATAAATTGTTAGCACATCCGCTTTCTCGTGATTTCATTGTGTAGTTTAGAATTTTAGATTATGAATTACCATTTTAGTTTGGCACAGTGTAGTATCTGTATTCGCGAGCCGTGTTGAGATTAATATTATAGTACCGTTATCAGATGGCGCTGGGATCCTGAACATATTGGAGCATTAATATCCGACCAGGATTAATGTGGCTATCAGCGCTGGCGGGGCGCGGGCGGGGCGCGGGCGGGGCGGTGTAGAGAGTAATCTCTTGCAACAAAACTGCATTTTATACTGATGTGTAGCTCCAAGAAGGAACACAGGCATATATTTAGTTAAGATGAATTTGTATTGATTTTATTTAATAAAACTGCCGAATCTCAAATCAAATTACTGTATTTAAATACCTAGCAACTTCAAACGTGCTCTAAGGTAAGCGTACAAACATTAATTACAAATGCTGTAGATAGAAAAAATAAGAATGGAGACAAATATTTGTCTCAGCTGTTGAACATTACTTACATGCTGACTTGCCTAGTTCTCTATCAACTATATACCTTCCCTTCCACTGTACGTACACTATAGTTAGTAGATATAACTAGACAGACGCCACTCTCGTCAGAGCAGCTCGCTGCCATCAGTAGCCACCGTTCTAATTATACACATTACGACAAAGTATAGCTCCTTCTATTACGAGCCATCATCTCGGGATACATTTCGCTCGCATTCCTGCGCCTGACTGCAGATGCATCACCATCTCGATTCTAAACTCTACGGTATTATTTATAGAGTCGAGATTTATTTTGGGTGTTAAAGTGATGTTATTTTTTAGTTCTGTGTTGGTGGAAGTTAAATGCAGAGTTTATTTCGTAAGAATATAATTAGTGGGTGGAGTTCAATCAAATAGTTGTGTTCGGAAGCTGCAGTAAATCGATCCTGCGTGCAGTCTGTGGTGCAGTGGAGGCGCGCGCGCCGACCCCAGGAGCGGTAGTGAATGAGTTGCGGCTCGTTTGTGGCGAACAAATAGTCAGTATGATGGTTAGCAACTTGTTGGTACACGCTGATGGGATCGCGGGACGAAATGAGATTATTAGATGAACTATAACTTTCCATGGAGGCTTACGTACCAACTATTTTTAGATCAGTATCGTATTATTGAAGGAAGACTTGGAGGCTACATCCATAGGCTGAGTACAATGTAGAGCAACAAACGAAGAAGGTATCTAATGCTCTTCGTAGACCTTTCACACCATCCTTTGCACCTCCGTAGGTGCAAAGGATGAGAGAGCTTCATGTCACTGAACGCCAGGACAGGTGGCGGCAAAGCGTATAATATAATAATAAGAAGCTGTGTATTTTCCATGTAAAATAAATCTAAATATTACTCGCAAATTGATCCTCCCCGGCCTCCGTTTTTTTTTTTTAAATTAAAAATAGGCTTACGTTTAAGCACGCCTGATGTTAAGCGATGATGCAGTCTACGATGGAGCACGCTTGCCTAGAAGGAACCGATTCACTCGTGATTTGAAGACATCCATATTGTAACTACAGGGGAACACCCATTCAGGTAGCGCATTCCACAGACTAGCAGTTCGCATAATAAAAGTGGAATCAAAGCGCTTCGTACGGGTTTTTGGAATATCAACCATAAAGGGGTGCCGATTTTTCGTGCCCGCTCTGACAGTCCGATAGAAAGATGGGCAAGAGTGAATCAGATCATGCAGATCCGATGCACACTCTCCGAAATGTATTCGATAAAAAACCGATAGACTAGCAACTTTACGCCGATGCTCAAAACTAAGTAACTTAGTCTGAACTAGGGCTTCGTTGCTGATGAGCCTCTTGGCACGTTTCTCAATAAATTCCAACGCTCCGAGATGGTACTTAGCTGATCCATCCCAAAGGTGAGAGCAGTACTCCATGCACGACCGAACTTGTGCTTGGTACAGTGTAAGCAACTGTTCCGACGTGAAGTACCGTCGCACCTTCGATAGGATACATAGCTTCTTGGCAGCCAGTTGAGCCTTGTTTTCAATATAGGAGCCAAAGTTGAGTGTAGGAGACAGAGCAACGCCCAAAAGCTCAAGCTGGTCAGTTATCCGAATGTAGAGAACGGAGAAGTAGGAGACACTGTTCTATCTATAATAGCCTAAATTGATCAGTTCCGGCGTTAAAACTTTATTTTAAAATGATCCAACTTCGTGAAGGTCCTCAAATCCTCATTCCGTGTCTGGTGTCGTTGTGCGGGCGCAGGGCGTAATCGTGTTCATTATAGTTCCATGTCGCGCAAATTGTTACCATCTTCCCCCCCCCCCCTGCCTGGAAGAGGTACATGCACCAGGTAGCCTGGCTCAGCTCACGGCTACCAGTGTTACCTGCGAGCTAACCTTCATATCTCATACATGCAACAGGGTACATTGTGTGAACTTTTTTACGTCTGAAATAAACCATAGCTGTAAGTCGACGTGAGGCTTTATTCAGAATTCGGAAAGAATGATATTATTTGGATATGATATTATTTGGATATGATATTATTTATATTTAAAGTATACAAGTTATATAAGCTGATGGTAGAACATAAATTATTATTAATACAATTTATAGGAGCAAAAGATATCAAAACGACACTATAAGAGTTACTTGTATCTATTTATTGGATCGAAAAAGTATTGCCCTCCTTCTGGGAAGTTGGGTAAAAAAAGAAGTTCTACTTTTATAAGTATCGTAACTTTTGTAATAATTAGGTATCTACGCATTGCTTTACTCCAGATCAGGATATATCGAGTCGCCATGTAGGGTGCGCCACGCGGCACGCGGTCAGAGCGTTGCTATGCGCATTAGTACCACGCGTGTTCACTTGCTCAAGCGCATGTCGTCAACTGGGGAATATTTGATCATAAACGTAAGTATTTATATAAGTCCCATCAGTTTCCCGTGACTTTGTACGGGTAGACTTTCATATAAACTTTGAACCCCCTTTTCGTCCCATTCACCATTTTTTTTACATCAGATCTGTACACCCTTTAGTTATAGAGATACCGTGATGAATCAGTCAGTGAACGAGAGGTATTTTGCCTTTACTAATATATAAATTGGAATTGGACCCGGGTATGTCCTAAAACTGCGACCAGAACCACCGGAAGATGGGCAGCAGCGTCCTAATAGTACACGGTGAACGTACTGCGATCCATAAGCCGCCTGCCAAGCGTGGGGATAATGGCAACACCCCACCCCACCCCACGGTAATTGGCTGATGATGTGTGTGTGAATATATAAATCTTGATTATAAAGTACTTCAAAAATTGTGTTGGTATTGAACTAGCTCAGACCATCCACATTCATGCCAAAATATTATATAATTTTGTCCTGTAACATCTGCAATCCACCAAACTTTATTTGATATAATTACGTTTACGATACTTAACCTTTTACAAAAAGAACAATGCCTGTTTATAGAAATTGCCGTGAAAGCGATTCAAACTATAATGGCGAGTCCCGATCAGTCCCCATTATACAATCATGCAGTTTGTGCAAATTGATAAGTATTACCACGGACATGGTTGCGTCGGTGACGTGTGCGGCGAGGGGAGACGTGGCGTCGCGTGTTAGTGCTCAGCGCACCCGAGATACGCGCCTGATTACACCACACGGGGAAGGCGGATTCAGAATAGCATATAGTTAATAATCTTTATTCAGAAATACTTACAGGGATTCAAACTTTATGTTAGGTTCGATTAGCGATGACTGCCGCTGTGGCCCCCGCGGTATGCAATACCTGCTCCTATAAAGACGAAAATTTAAAATTGAAACAAAGATACCATCGAAATAGGCTATCTAATAGTTACTTATTTGGCGAGATGGAAAACTTTTTCCGCTCACACAAAGATTTCATTCGACCGCGTTCGTTGTAGATACTTTCGTTTGTTTTATAGAACTAAGTACTACATAATATTATAGTTATAATTGACTCATACTAGATAAATACTGTTGAAATTGTCATCTATTACATACAATAAAAACGTAGATATATTAATCTGTAATTGTGAGATATAAAAAAAGCAGACAGGGCGTCATAAAATAAACAGCTCAACACGTTAAAACAGCTTTTAGAACTTTTTCTTTTTGTTTGTTCACGCACATCTCTAAACCAATGAACGGATTTAAATGTGCTCTTCACGAATATACTGAGCCATGACCAGGATACGCACAGGCTATTATGTTATATAATTCTAGAATAATATAATAAAACGGGTGTACCGTGCGAAGCCGGGGCGGGTTACTAGTTCACAAATGAAACTAGCTCATGACGCAATAATTTTTTTTTACTTGTTGTTTAAGAGATATTAAAATAACATCATGTTGCATAATGATGATGATGAGAACCCGAATATGGCGTTCAGTGGTTGTAAGTGTTGGAACAGAAGACGGCCGCCCCCTGCTGCATGCCGTCTGCTGCATGCCGCATGCCGTCTGCTGCATGCCGCCGTCCCGGTGCAGTTTGCATGTTCTTTAATGCAGCCTGCTTCAGAACTCTTCTCCAGATAGGTGACGGCTCGACGGCTAAACGTGTAAAATTTTAAATCGTAAATAATAAATCGGGAACATGCTGGTTCTAATACTACACTAGCGACCCGCCCCGGCTTGGCACTGGTGTAAGTTTTATTATTCATATAAATCTTTCGAGAAAAAATATCTAACTGGTGGTGAGAATCGCATCAAAATCAGTTGCGTGGTTTGTGAGGAGTTAGCGGATATACAGACATTTTTATTTTATACAATGTAGAGATAGAGATTATAATATTCCGGAGTCTGAGACACGTCTCTCTCATCTTCTAATTATTCTCCACCAATATCTGAACTATGGATGTGGCCACAATTATATGGCTTTGGGTACGGAACCTTACAATCTTGACACTCACTTGGCCAGATATTTAGTTGATAAAACGATATCATAGAATTGAGAAATTTAATGATTTCTTAAATCAAACCAATAACTGAGAACTGCTCAAAGATTTCAAGTATTTTGTTATTATTGACTCGTCTTGTAATTAAAAATACAGTTCTAAAATTAAGTAAATCCTAAAGTGTGGAATACTTCAATATCAAATTATTTTGTAAAAAGTTTTCGTTGCAGTATAATTTGTCTTTAGCCAAAGAACCAGAGTCACAGAAATAGCTTTTAAAATCTGCAAGTTGAAGTGGCAATGGGCAGGCCACATTGCTCGAAGAACTGACAACAGATGGGGAAGAAAGGTTCTTGAGTGGAGACCGCGAACCGGAAGACGCAGCGTAGGTAGGCCTCCCACTAGATGGACCGACGACATTGTGAGAGTCGCGGGCATCCAGCGGATGCAGATGGCAGGATGTCGTTCAGTGTGAAGGTTAAAGAGGGAGGCCTATGTTCAGCAGTGGACGTCTTCTTTTTGATGATGATGAATTTGTCTTTTTGCAGTAGCCGTTTATTAGAATGTATTTTATATCGAAACAGTCGCCTGCGGCATTTCCTGCGAGGATTCTGTGGAACTGGTCTCCCGAGCAAAGCCTGCTGCAGCGGAGCGGACTCACTCTACGTGTGTCACTGAGAGGAAATGTTGCACGTACCGACCTCTATGCTTAGCTATTATTGGCTAAATAATGACCTTATTGCCATTTGTGTTTGTTCTATATCTATTAGGCTATGTATTCAAACAAAAACTCAGCAGTTGACAGATGGATATCAGTCTCTGGCAGCCAAAGTACAAGCTTTGCTTCGTTTTAGGTCAGTGACCGTGTGTGCAAAATGTACCGAATATTTATTAATTAATTTAATCAATGAAATATACTCCTGCACTATAACATCTGGTCTATAATTATTTTAGTGTGGGAAATCAGATGACTGATAACTGATATGCTGCAATAAAATGCTGCAGAATAAAAAATCTATTCTATACATATAATAAAAACGTAGAGATAAAAAAATCTGTAATTGCAAGATAACAAAAAAAAAAACACACAGGTCGTCTTAAAATAAGCAGCTGAACACGATAGGACAGTTTTTAGAATTTTTGTCTGTTTGTTTGTTTGTTTGTTTGTTTGTTTGTTTGTTTGTCCGCGCACATCTCCTAAACCACTGGACGGATTTAAATGCGGTTTTCACGAATATGCTTAGAAATTACCAGATTAAAACATAGGCTATCTTATATCATTTATTTTAATTCTTTATTTTTACATAAACGAAAATAAAAATCAATGATTTATTTCTTCGTTACCCGAAACGTAATATGAGGATCGTCACATAGCCTCAAGCAAGGAGATCCAAAGTAAAGAGAATGTTATTGACATAGTCATTAAAATTTTGAAACTGTCAACTGTCATTCGGTTAATCAGTTTAAATTTAAAGAAGGTTCCTTAACCTTCTTAGATGAATGAACGTGTAGATCAAGCATGTTATAGGCCTTACAACCTCTTTGGTGATTCATTCCAGTGCATGGAGTAGGAGTGTGGCGTACTCGTACTCCTTGCGCCAACCTTCGTGAATTTCATTCCAATTTTCCACGACGTGTGGCGCTGGGGCGCGAAAAGAAAAAAATAAAAGAACACCGATTTTCAAATGGAATTGTCATTCGCTTTTTCTAAGATTTGTCTAAGATTTTTCTTTGCATTAAATTTATAATTTCTTTCGGACTCAGCTATTTTTTTCCATTGTCGGTAGCTTAACCCTCTCCTTCTATATAAATAGTACAAATCCACTATAATTGGTGACCACTGAATGGACCGTACACCACCGACAAAGGTCAGAATGCCGCTAGATCGTACTGATAGCACTGCGGCTGACACGAAGAATAAAGATGATGACAATGTATTCCGAGTTGGCTTGCGAATTCCACCGTTTTGGCCCGAGAAGCCGGCGATTTGGTTCGCCCAGATCGAAGGCCAATTCGCGATTTCCAACATCACTGCAGATAGCACCAAGTTCTACTATGTGATTGGACAACTTGACCCGCAATACGCAGCTGAAGTCGAAGACATCATCGTCAACCCGCCTGTGACCGAGAAGTACGAAAAACTCAAGCTGGAGCTAATTAAACGTTTGTCCGCATCAAGAGAAAAAAAGGTACAGCAACTTTTAACACACGAGGAGCTAGGTGATCGTAAGCCTTCTCAATTCTTACGTCATCTACGACACCTAGCAGGCCCCGGAGTTCCAGAAGACTTTTTACGCATGATTTGGACCAGCCGCCTACCGAACAGCACGCAGACCATCATTGCTTCGCAGCAGATGACGTCATCACTCGATGTGCTGGCAGACCTAGCCGACCGCATACATGACGTTGTCCCTATAGCCCAGGTCGCATCTACATCCAGTACCACACCGGGAAGCTCCAAGCTCCATATTACATTCTCATGGTTTTATTCTATGTTAGCATTTAAAACACAAAATATATCGCATCCTATTTTAATACAGTCCCGCGAATAGAAATATTCAAAAAAGGCCCTTTGTACATGAAAATAAACCTATACAACAAAATTCCGGACGCAATAAAGAAATAAATAATAACATTTTTCCAGAACCAACTTCGTAAGTTTCTAACCCAAAAATGTTATTACGAGATAAAAGATTTTTTCGACGATAAATTTTAGAAAATTATAATTAGAAAATAAATATCGATATATAAATAGTTAAGAAAGTAGCGTCATAAGTTTTGTATCATCTCATATATAATTAAGTAACCTATCACACTAAGTATGTTTTTTTTTGTTTTGTAAAATTACTTTACCCTAGGTTAAGTTTGAATAGTATATATAATATTTATGTAATAGATTTAACTATACTTAAATTTATATGTTTATGTCTGTGGTCTGGTTTTGTGAACAGCCACTACATAAGTCATTGCTGCACCCTTTATGCAGGGTATATAAACTTAGCTTTTAGAAGAATACAGTGTATATTTGCAATAAGAATAAGAATATAGAAATAATTTTATTTTACTGTGATATTTTAACAGATAAATAGAGTAGTTCCATTTCATGGCTTTTTAATCAAGGTATACATACAAATGCACGCGAAATAAGAAATAACTAGCCAAGAGCGTGTTAAGACAAGCATTATGTCAGGGTTCCGTGGCCAGCGAAACTGGCCGGAAATATACTTTTAATGGTTTAGACAAAAATAAAATTTCAAAACATGCTCTGCACTGTGGTCACATCATCTTTTTGATTTGAAAACTGTTGACGGTGTTATTTATTACTTTTATGATTCTATCAATACTTCACACAGGGCGACTTAAAATAAGCAGCTGAACATGTTAAGGCAGTTTTTAGAATTTTTGTTTGTTTGTTCACGCACATCTCCTACACCCCTGGAAGAAAATGCGCGGACGGATTTAAATGCGGTTTTCACGAATATGCTTAGCTATGACCAGATTGAAGTATATGCTATGTTATTTTGCGCAAGGCCGGATTAAGGGAAGAAAAAAGAATTGAAGGTTTATATGAAAATCTACGCGTACGAAGTCGCGGGCAAAAAAGCTAGTAATACAATATAATCTAAACATGCATATCATTATAATATGTAATATATTTTTGTAATATGTTTGCATTTGAGCGTCAACTCGCCTGATGTTAAGCGATAATGCGGTCCACGATGGAGCACGCTTGCCTAGAAGAAACTCACATAAAGAATTCAGGAAATAAAAATAAAAACAGGTCTGTTGTACACACAGGCCTATTTTTTTTTATAAGTCTATGGTTGTACAGAACAGCAATCAAGGACACTTTTTTATATTAACCAAGTTGCCTATTTGAAGTGTTCATGTACCATAACACAAATAATAATCATCAAAGGATGAGTTCCCAACGCACTCAGTCTCATCACTAACTGTTACATCGAGTTGAAACCCTGACGCCGCAGATCGAGCCACTTGCACTAAATTAGATAAGTGGTGTAGACAGCGGGGTTGTTAGGTACTACTATTGTTTTCTACTTAGTAGCACATTCCTCAACTCTATATACGTCTTCACATCACGGCGACTCCAGTAGAAGGTCCAAATTTGCCTCGCCCCCGGCGCTATTTGATTATCCCGTGGTTTCGCCCGCCGCCTGCGTAATTACGTTATTAAAAAAAAAAAAAAATCCTACTCTTTGTTTTTGCGCGGATCGGACGCGCTCGACGTTTTTTATTTATTATTTATGGTCTTAATTAACGGTTGACCGTACCGAGCTCCAACACTACATTTATTTATGGGACGACGCGACGCGACGGTAAACGTTCCAAATATATTATTTTAAATTTCTTTAGTTTATTGCACGCCTTGAGGAGGATGGTAGGTACATTTGTTAGTAAAAACGTGTCGTTTATTTAAAGGACAAATCGAAGTAGTACCAAGTTATCTGTTGTAATTTGGATCAGTGATGCGAGCGTCTGTATATTCATTGTGCAGGGAACATGTTGTGAACAGAACTGTAATCTCAACATCATCACCAATAAATCTCAGTAATAACACAGTAAATACTTACAACATAACAAGCCTTGTTTCACAAATTCTAAGCAAAAATTGAAATCTCTTATATAAATAGTACAAGTATTTTAGATCCTGGTTAACAAGTTATTGGTCGGAAGATAACAGAAATGTCGTTTAACTACAAACAAAAAAATGCCATAACGATAATATTGAGTAATAACCAATGATGTTGTGTCATTATATTTGATATTATGAGGAACTTTAATAAGATTTTAAGAAGTATGCCATATTTTAAGATCATACTCGTAAGATAGTTAATTTCTAAGAGTCTTAGTCTTCAAATTTTTTAGTCTTGCTATAATAAACCTGACTCCCAAATAAAACTAAAAAAAGTTAAACTGCTCATAGACCATTGAAGGTCTAAAGACCAAATGCTCCAAATGCTCAACACTTTATTCATAATGTATCAGTAAAATAAAATTATATCACAAGACTTGTAAACTTATAATCTCATGTAAATGTTGCCCTCAAAAAAACTAGATCTCTTTAACAATTTGTAGTATATAGAACTCAACAAAGTGCGGTGCTACAAAGGAAGTGAACCCGGGGCCACACCGCAGCCTCCCGGGGCCACACCGCAGCCTCCCGAGCACACCGCGTACGTGATAGCGAGCGCACGAAAGGTACCTGATTATAAAAATGTGATTTGCATGTGAGGCTGGTTGCGCCGGCGCCGGCGAGATGTGCGCAGATTGCGACGTGACGACAGACGCACACACTCGCAGTACACACTTGTGACAGTACTGAGTGCACTAGTAGAGAGCTGGCGCCTCATACACGGTTGTGGTGAAGTATTTAGCAGATTAGTAGAAGAGAGACGGCTGCTGCGCTCGCTGGTCTCACTTCTTCTCGCTACTCACTACCTTGATATATCATTGCAACAGTTAGTGTGTACAGTCAACTCCATGACAGGTGAATGGATTTGTATGGAGTATGACGACGGCTGCGCAGACGCACGTGGCGCGCGCTGCTGTACCCACCAGGTCGCATCCAACATGCACACTACTGCCAACATAGTATTCTAATGGACCGTGACTGTATCCTCCATAATGTGCCAAGTGACGTAGAGTTTTTATTATTGCTTTGAGAGGTATTACCTATTACTATTTAATTATAAAAAAATTAGATTTTGTTGGTTTTTTTCACTAGTAGGCAAAATTATAATGTATAAATAATGTATGTTTTAATATTTATTATATAACTACCTTATATTATATACGAGTGTCAATTGAATATTTTCTTACCGATAATAATAAATACCGATAATTATTACAGTGAAGAAAACTAAAAACACGCTTATTGACTCGTTATATAACAAACCAAACGAACCCAAACTCGAGGGGTTACATTACAATTTCATCGCAATCCACAATTATTACACACTAGCTGCACCCCGCGGTTTCACCCGCGTGGTGATGAAAATAGATGATAATGGTGATGAAAAGTAGCCTAGGTGTTAATCCAGGACATAATCAGTGTATAGTCCAAATTTCATCCAAATCCATCCAGCCGTTTCAGCGTTATTGAGTAACAAACATCCATACATCCATCCATCTAAACTTTCATATGTATGATATGTGTTTTTGTTAAGCCAACATGTTTGTTTCCACGTTGACGCTAAAACTTGTCAAAAACGGTGACATTAGAAAGTAGTCATATCTTACAGTCCGGCCGCTGAGAGAATGCATCTGACAGCAATCTTACGTTTAAAAGGCTAGTAAAAGTAAACAGAACGTACTGTTTTTGTTCAGTTTTTTTAGGGTTCCGTACCCAAAGAGTAAAACGGGACCCTATTACTAAGACTCCGCTGTCCGTCCATCTGTCTGTCTGTCACCAGGCTGTATCTCATGAACCGTGATAGTTAGACAGTTGAAATTTTTACTGATGATGTATTTCTGTTGCCTCTATAACAACAAATACCAAAAAATTGAATAAAATAAATATTTAAGGGGGATACCATACAACAAACGTGATTTTTTGGAGTTTACTCCTTAAGAAACGATTTGAGTTATAAGGCCCGGTACGGAAATTTTATGAGGAGTAAAATCAAGTGTAACACGAAAAGTTGAGGCGTTACGTAGAAAGAGACAAACATATATATCTGTAGGATTGAACGTGTAAAAGAATGAGATGGAATACATGTGTTGCGCGCCTGCGCGCAACACATGTATTGTATTCCATCTCATTCTTCTGCTGCCGAGTAAACTCCAATCGTGCGTCGTAGCTGACACACACACACACACTTTTTTTTATTGCTCGTTATTTATAACGGCAACAGGAAGACACTTGAAATATTCACAGAATATTTAGTTATATATTCGCTTAAAAAATAAATAATTAAATTAATATAAAACAAATATTTAAGAGGAGCTCCCATACAACAAACGTGATTTTTTTGCCGTTTTTATTGATAATGGTACGGAACACTTCGTGCGCGATTCTAACTCGCTCTTGGCCAGTTATTTTTATAATGACATGTGAGACTTATTATTTGAGTGGCCACACTTTAATACATAATCATGAACTTATTACAGAAATATAACACCAGTTTATTATTATAGTGTACTACTATGTGTATTGATAATTATTATCGCAGTGATATCTTAGCATGTACTTATATTATATTAGTCGTAGTACATTCAATTATTTTATATCTTCAGAAATGTTATGATGCACGAGGGAGAGATAGAAAACGCACGTTGGATAACATTTCGTAACTAAATGAACGCGTTTATGTCTTTTGTACGGAAGAAAAAAGTACCTTTTTTGTACCTTTTTTTTATGCCATAGGTGACAAACAAGCAGACAAAAAAGAAAAAAAAGGCAAATTACTAAAAGCCATGGAATTATAGTTGTTAGGTATGATTTTGCGGCCTACGAGAGGTTCTTGTTATATTTAAAATAACCCTGAATAAGTTGAATTGGAAATATCTTCTGTCCAATATAAAATAATCAATTTCAATGTCAAATGTTTTTCAATCTATAATTTATTACGTATTAATCTGTTTTTGTTAGAGACGATACTTATGGGTTCGTTAGTTTTCACTTCTTTCGACAGGTAAGCTAATAGTTTTTTGCGATTTTTAATTTATTAAATGTTCAAAATATACGAAAGTGATTGAAATCTTTGGGCAGTGAGCGCGGCCTTACAGTAGAGTAAGTAGAGGGTGTTCCCCGATAGTTACAATCTGGTTGTCTTCAAGTCAAGAGTGAATCAGTTTCTTCCAGGCAAGCGTGATCCATCGTAGGCTGCATCATCGCTGCGACATCAGGTGAGTTGGCGGTCAAACGCAAGCCTATATTACAAAAAATAGGACCAATTATCCTGTCGTAGACTGCAGTACCTCGTGCACCTCTGCCGCGGCTTGCAGACCGCGACTCACTAATTCAATCATTTAGTTTCGTCGACGGGACTCCTGGTTTCACAGTTGCTGGTAGCTGCGTGCTGCCAACACATTCCAAACATTACATAACAGTACATATTTATATAATGTAAAATAACACATTACTATGATGTCATGAATATATAGATATATACAGTTATCGGGTATTTACCCGATAACTGTATATATCTATATATTCATGTATGCCACTGAAAGTATTGTTTGTGGACCAGATTGTATTGTTGATGCGGTCCTCTCATAAATTATAATAAATCCATGAGGAGTCGGTCGTCACCAGCTGTCTCATTACTATGGGCCTATTTAATATTGGCTCCTTGCGCCCGATCCGACTACCCGCCGGCCGCCAGCCGCCAGCCACCGGCCAACTGAAAACCAATCTTACTAACGACGATTGGAGCATGTTTTTGTTTAAGTTTTATGAAAATTTTGTGAGAGTTCAAGACGAATTAAAAAGAGTTTTATTAACGGACGTTAGAGTATATTTTTGTTTGTTTGTGAAGGTTTCGGGCGAGGTGTGGAATGATTGACGCGTCGATAGCGCTGAATAATGCGCGTAATGTTTCCATGAATGTATGAATATCAAACGATGTTTGTTCCTTATTTTTTAACTTGGACACATTTTGCGGAGCTATTATAGTGATTGACAGTTTTCTTAATTCGGTAGCCGATGTAAAACAGTATCTTGAACACCACTCGGACACATATGTACATAAATACTGCTTTAATATTGATATATACATAGATGTTTTTGTTTGTTTGTGTTGGAGCATGTTATTGTGAGTAGGCATGATAAGGAGCCAAGAATGGAGCAATTGTGGTGAAAACCACGTGAGTCAGTATCACTCGTCCGTGTCCTCAATGATGTCACGGAGGAACCAGCGCTGCTCCTCGGCACCTTGTTGTACACTTCAGCTACTTGAGGACACCACTCCAACATATACAATAACTACTGTGCGAGTGATGGTGGCCAAGTAGTAGCATGTATGCCTTACAACCTGACGGTACACGGTTCTATCCTCGGCCCTGTACCAAACACTTACTCCAATAAATTTTGCCGAAAAACAGTGAAGGGAAACATCAAAGACATTTGTCATTAACCAAAATGCACTGAGCTAGTACCTATAGTAGATCAGGACCCATCCTCTTTCTCTATCGCAGAAGATAATGCTTGCGTCTCAGTAGTGGGAACATGATACGCTGATAATGATGATGATAAAGTTACAATTGTTCCTCCACTTATATATTTTTCTGTAGTTATATCTGCCGCCCGGTGGTTGAGCCAGCCCCTGCCGCCCGGTGGTCGAGCCAGTCCCTGCCACCCGGTGGTCGAGCCAGTCCCTGCCGCCCGGTGGTCGAGCCAGTCCCTGCCGCCCGGTGGTTGAGCCAGCCCCTGCCGCCCGGTGGTCGAGCCAGTCCCTGCCACCCGGTGGTCGAGCCAGTCCCTGCCGCCCGGTGGTCGAGCCAGTCCCTGCCGCCCGGTGGTTGAGCCAGCCCCTGCCGCCCGGTGGTCGAGCCAGTCCCTGCCACCCGGTGGTCGAGCCAGTCCCTGCCGCCCGGTGGTCGAGCCAGTCCCTGCCGCCCGGTGGTCGAGCCAGTCCCTGCCGCTGATGGTAAGCGATCCGTCGTTGATTACTATCTTCATATGCATTTTCACTTTCCTAAAGTGTAAGGAATTACTATACAGGTGCAGGATGTGTCAGGTAAGTGTCTCGTAGTATGAATGTTGTACGTGTCATGAAGTGTTGTAGTACTTCAGACAAGGCTATACTATCATATTATACATGTACGTATTTGATAACACAGTAAGTTTGAAAATGTCCAAGCAAGCAGTTACTGTCATTCATGTAGTTCCATATCCACGTTAGCCAGCGTGTGGCAGTCGGGACACGTCCGCGTGGCACGTCTCACTCAGCCGCATCATGGAACAGACGTAAAACTACATTTCCGGTAGATAAGGGATGGAGCCTGACTTCCTAATGAGCAGGAACCGAGCCCTCCACTCCACACCAAACGTATCACATTTAAATTTACTATTTTAATATTTGTACGTACCTGTGCTGTTCAGACGCAATACACTCTCGTCATCAAGCTGTTTTTTAATCAAACACTAGATAAAGTAAAATGTATGTACTAAGGATTAAATATGTACCAGACGGTAATAATTCGAAACACATAATGACATAATATCTATGGCAAGCATTCTGCGAGTGACCGTCCGTCCGCCACATTCCGTCTCCGGGCCATAACGGCGCACCTGCAAAATATACCGCAAACTGTCCACACTCGCGCAGTCTTCCACAGATGAGTGACGAGAGAGCGAGGCGACACAGAGAGCCTCGCACCAGCCTCACTCTATCAACCACAACCGCTACATTTGCATACCCTTCTTATTAATACAGCACGCAGCTCCCACACGATAATTAGACAATTTGCCTAAACATCGAGCGCTGGTGAAGGTCCCATCGACTCCCACGGGTGTCGTCGTGAAACACACCCTGCGCCTCCCGCGGTCGGTGCAGTTTCAGCTAGCAGGTGCGGCGTCTTCCGATCGAGCCAAGACGTGGCTATTCCTATTGTAATGTATGTAAAGCGCGACGACCGCGACAATTAGGCTAGGACGCGTCGTGTCGCTGCGGCACGGTGCATCGCGATCGACAATTAGCGGTCGGTCGCTGCATCACTCGGCCGCTCATCACGACCGCGGTGGGCATGCTCCGGATGCGGCGCTCCTCGGGATGAATGCTAATCCCGCACCGTGGGACGAGGAGCACCCCGCGAGTGGGACGTCGCCGGCGCGGTGGTTGCCGCGGTTGCGTCACTTCCAGTGATTCCGATTCAAGCCACGTTATTAATAAGGAGAGGTTGGCTCGTGATCGGCTCTGGCTCCTACGCCACGAACAAAATAGTCGAAAAAGGTAAGCGCGCGGTCGTGACGGGAATGTCGCCGATGTTATGTATTTCAGGTCGCACTCATTGTATTGTAAACCGCCATTGTTCCGTATTTCGCGCCTGCGCACAATGCGCCGCGCCCGCGCCCTCGCCGTGTATCTCTGCCACGGCGCCTTCCGTCATCGGGAGGCTTGCTTCTATAAATAGTACTGACTCTGCCGCTCACGGGAACATAAAGTTGAGAGCTGTTGTTATATCAGTGTCTTCAGTGAGGTGCACGTGACGTACCGAGGTCGGGGGCCCGGGGTGTGGGGGGGGCGCACGTGCGCCGGCGTCTCTCCCACGGTCCGCGATTGATTAACGGTGCGGTTCGCGCTAACCGGCGGCGACGTGAGAATGCTCTACGAGCTAATATGCGTGAACAGCATTCGGGTCGTGTCGCCCCCGCGTGACAGAATTGCAATGTTCGCCATGAGCATCCCCCCCCACACTCGCCCCCGCCGGCACCCGCGACCGCACTGTCGTCCTCACCACACCAAGGCCTACACCGGCCACAAACCCAACACTAGCTCAGAAACACAAATGACAATGAAAATACTCCGTCAACACCTAATTACCTTCAAATGTTTCCCACTTAAAACAGCGATGGCGACATCGTTGCCAAGATATGAGTTCAAGCATACAAGTTGTTGATTTGAAAGCTACTGTTTTGTTTCACATGTAGTTAAGCTGAATTTGTTTAAAGAGAAGTATTCCGCGCCGTAGTTCCTCGTACCATGAGCATATCACCGCTCCGCAAGCGTCATAATTAAAGCACGTGCGCACCAGATCCGCATAATGAAGCTGGAAGCCAACCGACGCACGGAGGCTATCGCTGAAAAGATGGCAATCGAAGGGTAGCTGCGTTTGCGACCTGGTGTGTGACAATGCGGAGCGGCGTGGTGCGGTGCAGTGCGGTGCGACGCGCGCGCGATGCCGCGGCGATAACGCACGCGCGCCTGGGAACACGGGACTCGGCGACAGCCCGCCAAGGTTACAGACCTGCTGGGAATACTACCGTCACCGCCTGCGCTCCTAGCCGCCTCATACAGCCACAGACTACTTCAAACAAATACAATGGCGAACGTCCTCTCAATATTCTGCACGTTCTATATTCAGTAGTTTGTAGCCAACCTCTGGTAACGACATGAGGCAACGAGACTGTGAAGGTAAAAGGAAAAAGTTAACTGTAAGCTTGAAGAGCGATGGTGGCCTGCGCTTTACAATCTGACGGCACCCGGTTCGATCCTCGGCCTGGACTGGAACCAATCACATTATTAGTATTTAAGTAAATTTCCTATGTGCCTGATGCTGTCGCTCAATAACGGTGAACAAAAACATTTAGAGGAAACTAAAAACGAGAACCTCAAAAGTTCGAAGACATAATTTATGAAATGTCAAGATAAATGTGTATGTTGGTGAATGCAGCTACATGCAAATGCCCAGCCAACACCCAGCCAGCATCACGCCAGCACCTTTAGATTTTGTTGCTAGGTTACGTTTTAGTGAAATCTGAAAGCCACCTCAAAATATTTTCTAATCGGTTCAGTATTACAGTACGGTTTGGATTTGCAATTTATATAACTGGATGAAAGGATGAAAATTCGTTACTTTGATGCAACAAATGTATCAAAAAGGGGGAAGACGCGTGACATCCAAACATTGTACCCATCACTGAAGTGAGATTTTTTTTCGTTAAGATTAGAAGGGCTGTCAAGGCATTTTTGTAAGAATTCCGTTGTAGCCAGTTGAACACATGCAAACGATACGTCAAAATATAACTATATAGGAAGGAATGCAGTAATTCGTCAAGATTAGTATTATTTCAAAAGGTTATGAACGCCATTTTGATAAAGTTTAAAATTGACCTTCTCGTGGTGCAATACGGTTCAGTTCCCCTTGAATTTTGTGCAATTATTTTGGTAAATGTTGCTAGTGCAAAAAAACTGCACGATTATTGTGCGGTTTATAATACTAGTAGAGAAATATAGACCGTATCGTAAATTAACGTACATCATTATTCAAACAGTTCTACCTTAAACTGCACGATAAGTGGTTGGTAAAAAATTTCAGTTAAAGAGTTTTACAACAATTTTGTTTATTTTAATTAACAAAAATTGTGTATTAACGCATGTGATTGTGTTATACTAGTGAATTATTATCCTTTAAATACTATTAAGGTAAGTTCGTAGGTTTGCATGAGTGTGGGCAAACAATAGGAAGTAAAAAATAATATTTTCGGTTTTGCCCCAAAACTCCGCACAAACTTAGCTAGATAAGTTTCCATGACCTTAATAGGTCATGCTTTGACCATGATATCGATTTAGGCTATGTTTAGAGCTCGTTTTATGTGACTTTAAATAGGTAGAAAAATAAATATTATTTGATAAGGTTAAATGCAATTTCCATGCGAAGCCATTGAAAATAAAAAGATATTATAAAATTTAGAATGTGGTATCACAGCTAGTGATGGGACAGTTTTGTGTGCAGTTTTGATTTTATCGATAACCTGTTTATTGTATACCTTATAAAATATTTTATGGTAAAACTTGCCCTAGTCGTTTAAAAAAATTACAAACTCTTATTTAACTTGCATCGTTGGTATGTCTGTCAGCTTCCCGATTCAAAATTTATAATCCATTTTTCTAAGCACGTTTCAGTTGCACTAAGTAAATTTGATGTTTGTAAAATAATATGGTGGTACTTAACTGGCCTGATGATGGAGCCAGAAAGGTAGGCCATAGTAACCTCTCTACTACATACTTTTACTTATTACTCCGTCGTGTTTGGACTCGTTGAATTCATTTTGATAAGGACTATTAGACCAAAAAGACAAAAACAATATTTATTGTCTGTCTAATAATTAATAGATTTACTGACGACTTGCAGCGCCCCGTGGTTTCACCCGCTATCCTATAGGAACTGCTATTTTTTCAGGGTAAAAACTATGAGTCAATCCAGAATATAAGCTACCTCCATACCAAATTTTATTTTAATCCATTCACTAATTACAGAATTCAGTGAAAACAAACATATTAATACGCAGACTTTCTTATTTATAATAATAGTGTGATAATGTTATTGTCTACATCTACATAATAAGACAAATGAATAATAACACAATAAAGTTTAATCTTCAAAAAATACTCCTAAAGTAGGTATTGTAGGAAATGTTGTAAGAAAAATCAAAAATTATCGATATCGATAAAATTATGGTAACCACTATTATTGTCAACGGCTTGTCAAGGGCTTATAATTAAAACACGGTGAAATCACAAAATTATCAACAATTTAGACTTTACCGGTGATAGAAAATTCCTCCTTTTTAAAAAATTTAAATCCATTCTAGCTCTACCACACGTAATTACAGCGCAAGACGGCATTGTGGATAAATCCGATGGAGCAGCATACGAATTCGAATTCAGTTAGCAACTGCGATGCGGAGTTTGACGCGTTGACGTGGATACTAATGTTCACTCGTATGCCTCGTAACAAATGTTCCATCTCTCTTCCGTTCTATACCCTTCTCTTTTCTGTGGTACCCATTATAGGCTCGGTTCAAACACAATTTTGACAAGTACTTCATGTGCTATCACAAACGCCAGTTCAATTGTGAGTGAAGTCGATAAGGCCCGTGAGTCTAATTTGTGCGATCCACGTCAAGGAGTTTGTCCTATATCTTCCCACTATTTCCTAACATCAATGCTTCGATGATGACATCTGAGGAACCGAATTTGCATATTTTAGTATTTTGTAAGTTAGTTTTTTTTAATTGATAATTATGCTTCGCTCGAATAACCGATAACCGATGGGGAAGAAAGGTTCTTGGGTGGAGACCACGAACCGGAAGACGCAGCGTAGGTAGGCCTCCGACTAGATGGACCGACGACATTGTGTCACTTATCACCCTATTTGTGTCAAAGCTCTGTCGTCGGATCCCGCAAAGGCAACGGACTGGATTTGCCCTTCATGCCGTGCCGATAGTGAGCCAAAGAAAAACACTCCTTCCCGTACTTGCGACCGCCTCGAGAGCCCAAGCGTAAATACCACGGGGACGCGAGCGCAAAAGCGCCCAGCACTTGGCTCACCTATCTCATCGGGGGAAGGGATAGACGACACCCAGCCCGACGTGGCCACTGAGCTGCGCTTACTACGTTTCGATATGGCGGAAATAAAATCATGTCTCTTGTTACTGACGGAGGGGATGGCGAAATGTAACACTAGACTTGACAGCTTTGACACAAGGATTCAGGCACTTGAAGAGAGAGATTCGGCATCGATAAACACAGACTCGGTCATAACGTCGCTACGGGAAGAAGTTACTCAGCTAAAAGACCAAATAAATCATCAGTCACAAAACTATATTAGTAAAGAATTGGAGATCTTAGGCGTCAACGAAACTCCCAACGAAAACCTCGAGCATATGCTCATGGTGGTGGCAAACAAAGTAGGTGTCAACCTTCACGAGACTGAGATTGACTGGGTTATTCGGGCCGGATCAAAAAATCATAAAAACAACACCAAGGAAACTCACTTTCCCAGACCGATAATCGTCAAGCTGACCAGAAGAACAAAAAGAGATGAGTTTTTAAGAGCTGCAAAAGTCCGGCACCTAGGTCTCACCTCCGCCGACCTAAACCTTCAAGGCCCGGCCCGCAAGATTTACGTGAATGAACACCTCACAAAGACAAACAGACTGTTATTTCGAGACGCCAGAATGCGGGCGAAGGATGCTGGCTTTCGATTCTGCTGGGTTAATAAGGGCCGAGTTCACCTGCGCAGAGACGAAGGAAAACCGGCTATACCTATCCTCAACCAAGCAGACCTGGACCGCGTTCTGCCTGCAAGTTCCAGTGAAAATCTCGTACAAGACCCAGCAATGTCCGGTCCCCTCATTTAAAAACATTAATCTGATTTACTCTGACCGTTTTTGGTATTTAATAATAATTAAGTATTTTATTTCTACACTAGTAATTTTTTTGCCGGTAATTTTCAAGACCTTTCTAGATATCTATATTGCATACATTTTAATCACATTAATAATAATTGTTATTTTAAATGAATTGCATGTCTCAATAACTTTTTTTATAGTTTTAAGTGGATCATGTTTTATAAAATTGTACTTTAGTGTTTGCCCTATTATCACTGAACACAATCTGTTTTCACACTCACTCAAACCCACACGAACACACATCAACACATTTATTATCCGACTACCCACATTAACTTCCATAGTGGAACTAAATATGGTCCCCATTCCATTGGGTCTTTCTAGGACTGACTCTGCTGACACCCAATGGCTCAAGAGCAACCTCAAAAATGTTCACATACACAGACCACTTTCTTATCTAGTGGCTCTCAATAGTGCGACTTATTTTATTAGTAGAAATACCCATCATTTAATGTCAATAATCTATGACAATGGGTAATTTAGACATTTACGAAGAATTAGACGAAACCCTTAGAGTAGAATGTCGCACTTTTGACATGCCAGAGTTTTGCAAGGTTCACATTACTCCTTACAACTTTAAAGTCCTTTCATTTAATATAAGAAGCCTAAACCATAACCTTACTAACCTTCTACCAACCCTAACTCGTCTAGACTGCGACTTTGACGCCTTAGTTTTCTCGGAATGCTGGCTTCAGGAGCATTCCCACGTTCCGCAACTTCCAGGGTATGAGGTTTTCTATACAAAAAAAATCATCAATAAATGTGGTGGAGTTACTATATATATAAAAGACCGCTGGTCTGCCTCAGCTCTAGAGCCAGTCTTTGAAGATGCTAATTGCCTTGTTGTATCAGTGGAAAAATGTCTAAAAATTGTAGGCATATACAGATCCCCGGCAGTGAATGACCTGGATAGGTTCATTGACTCCCTCGAAAATACCATAGCTAGTACTAAGGACGCTGCCACTGTCTTAGTCACTGGCGACATCAACATTAATTTGTTGGAAGAACCCCCAAGTGGCAACAACGCGGCTTACCAGTGCCTCATGGCGAGTCAAGGTTTTATTCCAACAGTAACAGAACCAACTCGAGGGAAAACTTGCTTGGATCACGCATTTATAAAATCTAAGGGGAAAAGTCTCGGCATAATCTGCAAAACTTCTGTCACTGATCATGATATTTTGCTAGTAGGAATGACCTTAAAAACTAAAATTTGCAGAGTAAAAAATAAAGCAATCTCCAGAATTAACTTTCACGACGTTTCCAACGATCTGAAACAGGAGGACTGGCGGCTAGTTTTTGAAAAAGACAATGTTAACGATGCGGTCATTGTTTTTAACCAAACCCTGTCAGAGTGCATTCACAAACACACTCAAAATATTAATATTAGTCGTTCGAAGAGCAATATTAAGCCTTGGATCACGCCAGGGCTAATAAGGTGTATGCGACACCGGGATAACCTCCACCTAAAGCTGAGAAAAGACCCTCAAAATGAAACACTTAAGACAACGTATACCCGGTACAGAAATTTTTGTAATAATTTGCTGAACCGGCTCAAAACCGAACATGCCAACGCGAAGCTTGCTCAGCACCATGGCGATCCCAAAGGTCTTTGGAGAGCCATCAAGGAGGTTTGTGACATACCAAGTTCTAAAAAGGGTGCAAATGAGCTTTTAACGAGCACAGTTAACTCCCAGGAAGCTTTAAACAGCTGCAATACACATTTTGCAAATACAGGGGCGCACCTGGCCTCAAATATCTTAGACAAGCTAAATACCTCTCATGAATCGCACTGCCAAAGACTATCCTTTCCTAGCCACAGCACAAATTCATTATTTATGGCCCCTACAGACCACAGGGAAATTGTCAGCATAATTCAAAATCTCAAAACCCACAGTGCCCCAGGTTTAGATGCCATTACTCCTCTAATACTAAAATACGCTAAAGATTCGTTGGTCGGGCCTCTGATTCATATTTGCAATCTTAGCATGGCCTCAGGAATCTTTCCAGATTGCTGGAGGACGGCTGTAGTTATTCCGATACACAAATCTGGTAACAAAACGAATCCAGATAATTACAGGCCCATTTCGCTTCTCAGTATAGTTTCAAAGATTCTCGAAAAGCTGGTCAATAAGAGGCTAGTGGATTTCATTGAAAAATACAACCTGCTCAGCGAACATCAGTTTGGGTTTAGAAGGGGCAAATCAACCGATGACGCAGTTCAACTGCTTACGGAAACAGTGGCGTCTCATCTTGACAGAAAGCAGAGGTGCTTGGGGGTCTTTCTAGACCTGGCCAAGGCGTTTGATTCTGTTTCCACATTGATTCTGTTAAAAAAGCTTGAAAGCATTGGCATTAGAGGATGTTCACTTAGCTGGTTTACTAGTTATCTATCTAACAGACATCAGCTTATCAAAATAGGAGAACACACGAGCAGCAAGATGCAGATTGCCTTTGGCGTCCCCCAAGGCAGTATATTAGCTCCTACTCTTTTCACGATCTACATGGATGACATTTTCGGGCTAAACATACCAAATTGTAAACTTATCTGTTACGCTGACGATACTGCCGCTATTTTCCATGCTAGAGATTGGGCGTCAGTAACTAAAAAAGCTGAATATGGAATGTCTGTGCTATCCCGATGGCTTGACGTAAACCTCCTAACTCTTAACGTCAGAAAGTCCAACTTTATTGCTTTCCATATCACGGAAGCCACGGGAACTGTGATTTCGGACATATCATTACACAATAACAGTTGTCTAGTTGCCTGTGATCTTCGAACTTCCCTATCTGAATGCTCCTGCAGTTCAATGAGTAGAGTTAAAGCAACGAAATACCTGGGAGTAATGGTAGATGAAAACTTATCCTTCTCGTCACATATTTCGTATGTTTCAAAGAAAATCCGTAAGATGTTGTACATTATGAAGCTTTTAAGAGCATGTGCTTATGATGAAGTCAAAATGCTAGTCTATAAGTCATTGTGCCAGTCGCTTCTGCTGTACTGCATAGGCGTTTGGGGCGGCGCAGCTAAAACACATATGGACGAGGTGGAACGCGCACAAAGAGCTGCGCTAAAAGTTTTACTGGGCAAGCCACGCAGGTATCCTACGGATAAACTGTACGAAGAAGCTTCGGTGCTAAGGGTTCGACAGCTTTTTGTCATGCGGGCTATTGCCAAAAGTCATCACTTGTCCTGTAATGTCAAACCTAGTAGGCAAAATCGCTCTCGTGATGTGCCTTCTCCAAGAGTAAATACTACGTTTGCCACCCGCCTACCTAAATATGTACATATATTTACCTATAACTCTGTTTGTAAATTAATTGACATACAAAACAAAACATTCGCCGAATCTAAAAATAAAATACAGAAATGGCTTCTCTCGCTATCCGGGGATCAAACAGAAAGACTAGTGAGGTTCTCCGAAATGAAGCGCAAAGAGGTCTTTGCGCAAGATACATCTTGGTTCTCCTGACGCTGGCTTCTTTAAATACTAAGCATCCACTGTTTCACTCACAAGCAATCGCCCACACTCACATACACACACACACACTACCAAACACACATACTCACAAACCACACACACACATACTAAGTACTAATATAATAATATAATACTAACCATAAAACTAATATAATAATAATAATATATTACTAATAAGAATGAGAAATAGTAATAAATGTTTTGTTCTCTTCTCCGTTTTAATTTATAGTCACTTATCACTAATATTTGGAAACTGTTAAATACTGTCAGCGCTATTTCTGGAAGTACGTATGTTCTGATCTTTCCGGGTACCCAAGATACAGGCTTTGCCTAGTTTGGGGCCCAATGCAGACTTCTTTTTTGTGTTTTTCTATATTGTATGTCTATAAGGAATTTTATGTGCTGTTCTTTCGGAAATATATGACTTATGATTTATGATTTATGTGTGAGTCGCGGGCATCCAGTGTGCGGGCATGTAGATGGCAGGATGTCGTTCAGTGTGGAGGTTAAATGTTCAGCAGTGGACGTCTTCAGGCTGATGATGATGTTGAATCATGCTTCATACAATGATAAGGACACCAGCTGTACATTGAAAGCTACTTGATCAGTTGCAGCACTTTCTAAGTGGAGAGCTTGAACTTAGCACTCTCCTCATTACTAATGCAGCACCACCAGCGCTGACCGCGCGCCGCACTCACCGCAGGAACAGGCGACCTCACCGCGCCTGCCGAGCCTATCTGATCTCTTACAAGTGTTATCTGTCGTCTGTCGACTAACAGTCAGCGACGGCGCGCTTGACCGCTGCATGCGTGGGTCTGACCACATCAGACCTGCGGATGTTTCCACTTACTTTGCAAAATGAACCAGCCAAGTGCGATTCGGACTCACGCATTGAGAGTTCCGTACCACCACAATACACTTTTTTTTTTTTTTGTTTTACTTTAAGAGTGTGTACAATTATGCGAAGTATGACGCTTATACGTAATGTGTTTTTACATCAAACAAACAAACCGGTAAAAAAATGTTTGCTGTGTGTTTTTTTTTTCTTTTCTTTATCTTGAATTTATAAATATTTAGTTACTCCGTCGTATGTTACACAAATTCTATTAAAAGTTCCACTGCGCCATCTAGTACGATTCAAAAGATACAGCCATTAAAAGGAAGGGATGACAGACAAAGTTTTGTAATCGCTCCCCGTTGACACCTTTTGAACACGAAACCTTAAAAAATAATAGAATAATTATACCTTTCTCACTATCTTGTTGTAAAGCTATCTGTTTAAAAACCCACAATGAAGATATACTGGTAACAACCCTCAAACTCTTCTGGTTGATATAATTTCAATCACAGTTTGTAGAGCCGTCAACTATCATCACACCGTCGCTACTATATCGTTCAGTGAACATATAATAATATGACGTGTTTATAAAACGTCATTATAATGTGTTGTATTTAGTGACAAGTCATGTATTAGTTATTAAGACGGCGGCAGATCTAACTGCAGCTACAGAGATCTCTATTACCGCGTGATACGATCTGTTCAGGCGTTAACGAGGTGGTACGTGACACCAGGACACCAGGGCGGTCAACAGGAGCTACTCTGGAAGTATATCAGATAATTATTTTGTTTTTACTCTTATTATAAAAACTTGATAGAGATACAATACAGCTATAGTGCCGGTAAACCATAGTAATGGCTACAGATCTGAATTGATTAACTTGCTGACTCCTTCATTTATCTCCATCGTCAAAGGTTGGTATTCAGCTAAATCGCGAATACTTATATCTACCGTCACTATTCTCCGACTGATCGATCATAGAGAGAGAATGACGACCATTTGTTTCTGACGGTATTTACGTTCCTCTGATGTTTTATTATCTAAGTATCCATTACTTCACTTGATCAGTTCATTTGAAGTATTTACAGTAAATTTTCATTATAGAATAGATTATATCGATGGATAATGTACATCAGAAATAAAATATACACATAGAAAAACTTACGAGCTAGTAGCACAAGTGGTGGCCTTATCTCTAAAAGCGACCTCTTCCAGACAACTATAGTTTTATAAGATAAATTAATACGAACTGATAGCAGGTATCATACGACCACAGGCATACAGTTTGAGGTGTGAATATAAACAGAATGTTTCCCGTGCTGTATGTACGGACCGCAGAGTGTCGGAGTGCGCCAGTTTGGAAAGCGCGCCGTGTTCAGGGAAAGCCTGCGTCCGCGCCTGCCGCGCTCGGGCTCCGCTCTAGAATAATGATCAACTTTCAACGTGCTTTGTTAGGTAAATACCGCCGCGCTGCGCCCGCGCCGTGTCCGAGGACATTTCACAAGGACGTCAATACTGCTTTCTTATTTAAGAAAAAAAAAAAAGAATACACTATAGAAATTTGATGTCTATTGACCAAAATACTAACTTACAATTGGCGCTAATATGTTACCAGACTGATTATTTTTTACTGTTTTATAAAATAAAATGCTGATAAATACAACCAATCACCGTCAACAACACTATAATGTGTTCAAAATGAATATGTGGCTGGACAGATACTGACAGAACTTTTACTGGTAGATAGCTGATGACATAAGGAGTAATCCACGCGGGTGAAACCGCGGGGCACAGCTAGTTATTAATATTTTCTGATTATTATCAACTTATATACTTCTTAAGAACGCAACGATATGCAGACTTCAAGATGCTCTTAAAAGTTTTATTTTTGAAAGCTGACTAGAAGACTAGTGAAGCACTCCGGTGGCGCCAAAATTCCTGCCTGGTGGTACCATAACCATAACGGTTCATAACCTCTCCCCCTCCCCCCTGCAGTGTGCCTGCGCAGGTCACATCACACACGGTGAGTTTATAGCATGTAGTCACGTCATGCTGCGCTCGCGCATGGAACCATGTATGCTAATTATTACCTATATTGTTATAATACAAGAGTGTCATTTGTTGAGAGAACCACACAAACATACAAAGTTCCAAACTGTATCCCTTTATAATAGAAGTACTTTAGGTATCTAGTGTACAAGTGTAGATAAAAGAAACATTTTTTTTTCAATGTTTTTTTAAGATGCTTACTTTGTTTGCCTTTCATTTTTAACCGACTCCAAAAAAGGAGGAGGTTCTCAATTCGACTGTATTTTTTTATTTATTTTTAATGTTTGTGACCTCAGAATTTTTGACTGGGGGAACCGATATTGATGATAATTTTGTATTTGAAAGCTGATGCTTACCGTGTGGTCCTATTTCAATTTGGTCTAGTTCTAACATATTTACGAAATCGGTTTTTTAAATTGATAATTATATTTTGATGATTAGGTACTAAATAAGTACTTCTACTTACCCAAGATTAACCAATCTACAATCTACACTAATATTATAAAGAGGAAAGATTTGTACCTATTTTTGTATGTTTGTATGTTTGTAATGAATAGGCTCCGAAACTACTGAACCGATTTGAAAAATTCTTTCACTGTTGGGAAGCTACACTATCCCCGGGTGACATAGGCTATATTATATTTTGTAGCGAGGCCGAAGGCCGAGCTTACACTCGTGCGAAGCCTGGGTGGACGGCTAGTATATTATAATAAAACAACAAACGTATTTTGTTCTCTGCTCTAGTGTAATAAAAGTAGTACGAACAAGCGTCAAACTTGGTATGATTATATGTAGTATACACTCTGTATAAACACAGGCCAAGTGCGAGGCATGGCGCGCTTCAAAATAACAAACCGAATGAAAGAAAACATGCAAAACCCCCCTCGGTGCGCGAGTCCGACTCGCACTTGGTCGGTGTTTTTTTTTTATAATCCTAATGTCAACGCTCCGATTTTTATTATCTTATTGGCCAAACCGAGCTCCGCCGCCGATCATATATGGGACTATGGGGCCTAAAGACGCATTTAATACAAAACGTCCGCTACAGCCTTCAAAAAATATCAAAAACGACGCGATCCGTCAAAAGAAAGACAGGTCGTCATTTAAGGGCAAGCGAGTGACGCGAGCCTCGGGGGATGAACGTACCGATGCGCCGATCGAAGTTTTAGGGACGCATAAAATACGGAGTCATTGTCTTTTTGCGCGTTGTGTGCGCGCGGGCCGCGGAATACCAACGAGCGCCGCGGAGGAATGCGCCTCTGCTGCTAGGAAGCGCGCTGATCGCTTTACTACTGACAGCTACTCAACTCACTTCTCCGTCGGTATCCTGCACCACGGCAGCTTGGCATGTACGGCGGCGACACTGGCATGCAAACCTACCTCATGCCATCAAGGAACTGAATATTACATCCACTACCGAGTCTTTATTTAACAAGGCAAATGTCACTAAATATTTTAAATTAACGAAGTAATGCAAGGATAAAAAAATCTGGTTAGTAAATTAGTTTCAAGATCAAAGTTTTTGTGTAAACTTGTAGTTAAAAAAACTATTAATGAATTAACCTCCTGTTGAAGGAACATACTCCGCTCATTAAACTCCCTGCACACACTTTCCAAACTTGCGAACACTTCGCCGGGAAAAAACTGTCATTCAATGTCCTACGCCCTTTTTTCACGCTTCAATTTCAACCATATATCTTTTGAAATAAAGTCGTATGTGGAAACAGCAGGGTCGACATCAATGGTGAATGTTAATGCTGCTCTTAAGTCTTCGGACATGGATTTGCTTAGATAGAGATCGTGATGCGAATGAATTTGAAACGTTGATTTCTTTATCAGTTTCTTTGTGTGAAACATTCGCATTCGACGTTAAAGAGATATTATCGCGTTCTTATAAATTAGACGCATCAGCTTCTGACTCCCAATCAGCTCAGCGAAGTTTACTTGACAGTTCTGTTGGACTATTTCACATTCATATTATTTATAACGCTAAAACTAAGATATATATAAATGTTTACATCCACGTTGTACACGCTCAGAGTCTTGTACACGTTACTCTTTTCTCTTTATTTAATGTGTAAGTAATGTTTCGGACAATAAACATGTATGTGGAGATATGTAAGGAAGGATAATAGAGGTAAGTGGCTAGTTAGGTAGGTAAGGTACCGTGTAGCGCCAGCGCGGCGGCGGCGCGTTCACTCGCTACCATTGTCGGCTCTCAAACTTCTAACGGAGTTCATAGAAACTGCTCTTTATTACCGCAATACTGAAACACAGAAGAGGCCCAAATGTAGTACGTATTTATTTATGTTATGCATAATATATGGATTACTAGCTACTCGCCCCGCCTTCGCATGGATGTAAGTCCTATTATATAAACCTTCCGTGTAAAATTATGTAATTGATGGTAAAACCCGCATCAAAATTCGTTGCGTGGTTTGGGAGGAGTTAGCGGATATAGCTACCTACAGACAGACAAACACGGAAAGTGACTTTACTTTATAATATGTATAGAAGAGACAATGCTGATATGAACAGACGGAAGCTCAATGGTAGATCATTATTGTACAAAGGATTGTTTATTTGCTTATTGTTATAGTAATGCTGAGAGACGATTCTTCCGTTTTATTCTGCGGGACGATTTGGAAATCAAAGTATTAAGAATAAAAGCTTAACTCTTGCGCTTTTTTTAATTTAATACAAACAGCATGTTTGTATTAGCATAGTATGTTTAGTTTTGGTTAGATTTGTGAAGTGATATTTTTTGTTACTTAGATACTTAAGTGAAACTTTAATATACTTATTTGTGATTTGACTTTAGCTATCTGTCCATGTTTAACGCGGCGGTTGGTATAGAATAACAACACCTTATAACTACCTTTTACCTTGTTGGTTTCGTATAAAATCTTCGGTAACTATTAAATACCAGAACCATGTTGGCTACCACACCGCAGATTTGTTTCCTGGTTGTTTGTTGTCGCTATAAAGTAGACAACCTCGGCTCGATGTTCGTTAGTTTATCTGAACAAGCGTCGTTAATCCACGCACGAACAGTTCTGTTCTTGTTACAAGTAAGAAAGTATTGGTTTTGTTGCAATCGGTGAATCTCTATATTATTATATACTGGTATATTATACAATCTGTATTTATTTCTATTTAAAGTAAAATTGTAATTGTTATTGTATCGAAGAGACAACTTCCTAACTCAAAATGTAACGTACTATATGTTTTAAATAAAAAAAAAAGTTAAATTAAGTTTAGACCATTAGAATATGTTTTTTTTATAACATACCTGCTAGTTTATAATAACCGAAATATCTTGTAGGATACCGAATGCGACAGCTAGATGCTGCTAGTCAGTGATAACGCTATCAACTCTGTTTTGTTTTGGTTTTATTATATTTGAAAAAGGAATAGGTTTTGTTTCCTACCTTTCTACGTAGATTCAGTTCATAAAAATAAATACCTTCGTTCAAACAATATAAGTTTAGTCCATTGTGTCGAGTCCAAAGTTTGAGCACCTCGTCGTGGAGACGAGAGACAAGAAATGCACGTCCTCATTAGTCATTCCGCGCTCGTCTATACAATATTTATGTCAGTCAGCCGCGTTTTTAGAGCCGCGCCTGCGCCTGCGCCGCCGTCCGTCCGTCCGCGTCTCTCCACACACGACACGACCCTGTATACCTAACTATAGCTCACGTACTACACGATACGTGCCCACTTTGTTTTCGGAGCCGAGTAGCAACTGTATTTTGGCCGTAACTTCGAGTCGAACGAACAAAGAGTCTTGAAAACGAGGCTCACTTGCAAAACTGTGTGTCATTCGTTGAGTATCGATGGTTCCCTACAACGGCTACAACACTCCGACCGAGTGTCCTGAGTGTCCGAGTGTCACAGTGTGGCTACACTTATTTATTTATTCATTCATTACAACTATTTACACAGGTTACTCCTAATACAAGATGTAGTTTAATAAGTCAACATTTATGAAATTAGCACAATAAGGAAATTTCTTAAGTAGTCAATAGTCAAAGTATAATAACTATAATACAGTTCCGTCTATATTTAGAATAAACTAATTTTTGTGTCGAAGACTAAGGAAACTAAAGGAAAGGTCGTTACAGCTCGTGTACCTATACATGTCGGTGCGAGTACCTAGGTAGGTATGCTACTATTTTCCTAAAAAACTATTTGGAACGATTTTCATGACATTCGTTATATTATGGAAGCTAGTTTGATCAGTATTGGGTTAATTACTTATATTAACCCATATTTATCCACAGATCGTTCGTTCCACTGATTTTTTGTCGAGTGTTTTTAATCATTGTATCTTCTATTTACAAAACCTATAATATAGAACTTTACTTGGTTCATAGTTTGTCCAACACAAACAGTAAGACATGTAGTAACACATCATCATCAGCCAGAAGACGTCCACTGCTGAACATAGGTCTGCTGCACATCCTGCCATCTGCATCCACTGGATGCCCGCGACTCTCACAAATAGTCGTCGGTCCATCTAGTGGGAGGCCTACCTACGCTGCGTCTTCCGGTTTGCGGTCTCCACTCAAGAACCTTTCTTCCCCATCAGTTATCAGTTCTTCGAGCGATGTGGCCTGCCCATTGCCACTTCAACTTGCAGATTTTAATAGCTATGTCCGTGACCCTGGTTCTTTGGCTAATATCTATCTATGTTCCGAATTTTATCGTGTAATGAAACTCCGAGCATAGCTCTCTCCATTGCCCGTCGTGTGACTCTGAGTTTTTCCAAAAGTAGTAACTACATGTTTCAGATGCATTAGAACAGACAAAACACGCACCTTATCTAATTTCCAATTAGAATTCAAACGCAGTAACAGTATTGCCTTTCGAGTGAAATGTTTGTTTACCTCCCTGTGCTGTGCTATTCTGTGCTGTGCTGTGGTAACGCTGTCGGAGAAGACAGAAATAATTATAGTATACATGGCAAGTGTAGTGGTCACTGCACGCGGCGTCACGTGCGAGTGCTCCCAGTGGACTGACCATATCAATATTATACTAATATTGAGTTCCAGAGACACAAAAAACGTAATGCGATGAGCGAATATGTAGATTAGGTACCTATATCTGTAAGAGTGTGAGTGCAGTGCACTGGCAGGGCTGGAACTGCTGCCCGCTGCAAATATACGTAATGATGAACAATCTACGAGTTACTATCTGTGTAAGATAGCCTAACACACACACACACAGCTGGTCTACAGCACATACAACTGTTTTGACACCTATGTAGAATGTAAATTACCTACTTTCACAGAGCAATAAATTCATTGTATAGTTGTCCATCTAATACCTTTTTAGCAAACCGTAGCTAACAACTTGGACAACTTTCTACTACTTACTTAATTGGTACTCGTAGTTACAAGTAATTGTAAGTAAGTGAAATAACAGTACAAGTTCCAACAGGAGGCATGTCCACGTGACAAACTAAGGTTTGTTGAAGTTTCATCAAGACTATTTAGATAGCACACTTGTGGCAGAATGAAGTTTCATCAAGACTATTTAGATAGCACACTTGTGGCAGAATTAAGTTTCATCAAGACTATTTAGATAGCACACTTGTGGCAGAATGAAGTTTCATCAAGACTATTTAGATAGCACACTTGTGGCAGAATTAAGTTTCATCAAGACTATTTAGATAGCACACTTGTGGCAGAATGAAGTTTCATCAAGACTATTTAGATAGCACACTTGTGGCAGAATTAAGTTTCATCAAGACTATTTAGATAGCACACTTGTGGCAGAATGAAGTTTCATCAAGACTATTTAGATAGCACACTTGTGGCAGAATTAAGTTTCATCAAGACTATTTAGATAGCACACTTGTGGCAGAATGAAGTTTCATCAAGACTATTTAGATAGCACACTTGTGGCAGAATTAAGTTTCATCAAGACTATTTAGATAGCACACTTGTGGCAGAATTAAGTTTCATCAAGACTATTTAGATAGCACACTTGTGGCAGAATGAAGTTTCATCAAGACTATTTAGATAGCACACTTGTGGCAGAATTAAGTTTCATCAAGACTATTTAGATAGCACACTTGTGGCAGAATGAAGTTTCATCAAGACTATTTAGATAGCACACTTGTGGCAGAATGAAATTTCATCAAGACTATTTAGATAGCACACTTGTGGCAGAATTAAGTTTCATCAAGACTATTTAGATAGCACACTTGTGGCAGAATGAAGTTTCATCAAGACTATTTAGATAGCACACTTGTGGCAGAATTAAGTTTCATCAAGACTATTTAGATAGCACACTTGTGGCAGAATGAAGTTTCATCAAGACTATTTAGATAGCACACTTGTGGCAGAATGATCATTATACATTCCTTGGTTGTCCTTTTATTACAAGCTTTTGTTTAGTTTCACCTGTAGTGTCCGGTTGTCTGTAATACAATCTTGCAAGTTATATTGAACCCACTTCCCGGTGTTCGATTGAGCTGAAATTTGTCATACTTGTCAAGTTCCAATGACAATACAATATTATAGTAACAGCGAGCTGATTTGATGATGGTGACGGTGAACGACGGCACTCCTCGATGGATAATAGTACATTGGCAGTTTTGAGCTCATTTTGATCAACAAAACGTTCCGATCACCAATTCCATAAAAGCTTGGTTTAAAAAATATATTTTTCTATAAAGAACTTATATTTACTATCCTTCCTACCTTAATACCTTGTTGGTAAATAAATTTGCCATAACCCTAAAACACATATTTCTTGCAAAATGTTACTATAGCCTAAACGAGTATATTTAGAAAATAAATCAATGATGGAATGAATCGATCAATTTGTTGCGATACACACGAGGAGTGTTACCTTTATAAGATCTGTATGTGAATTTCATAATGCAATGCAATAAAATATTGAACATTGAAGTCTAAAATATCCCCGGATATTTATCTATACCAAAAAACAAGGGAGCCCAAAGTCGCTGTATCATGGAATGGAAACGTATATATGTATACCATTTTATCCGTAAAACTTAATTTACACATCACTAGCGGGAACGAAAAAAGTTCACTGTAACGCTAAAGTAGAGGGTTTAGTAAGTGGCCCCTCGACGTTCAGCCCAGTGATGTAACCCTAGGTACCTAAAACTAGCAGAAATACCTTAGTATATTTTAAGCATCGGTGTACATGCGCCCGGGCCTCCACCGCGCACCGCCGCGATGAACGATGCGCTGTCCTTGCACACTACTTGATAGTATGCACCGATTCAACGCAAAACGAGTGTGCACTAGATGATTGTAATGAGTCACTGCCTACGAACAATGCACGCACGTTCTCATGTAAATGTTATTAAAGATAAACAAGATCGATGTTTGAACGGATATTAGTAATATGTGAAATTAGTTTCACGATATCTGAATTCACGATATTCAGTATACCTACTGAATACTGATAATCGAAATCAAAACTTACGCGTGAATTTTATAAAAAAAATATTAAGTATAATTTGTTTCTATTGAACTCTATAATGGCTGAACGGTACACATAATATTTTATTTATTTACTTGTAGGAAAACTAACAGCTTTTTACACTAAAATATACAATAAAAAACTATAGAACTAGATACACACACACACACACACACACACAGACAAACAGTGGCACACGGTGGCGCCCATGCAAGTAGGTACTTTAAAAAAATTAAAACCAAAGGTGACAATTAAGCAGACGGGCCGCCTGATAGTAAGCGATCACCGTCGCCTATGGATACGAGTACCTGCATCACAGATACGTTGCCGACCTTTAAAGACTCTTTTAACAGCCCTTTTGAAGAACCCCATATTAAAGCTACTCGGAAATGCCGCAGGAAAGCTCATACCACAGATTGCAGGTGTAAGGCAGTAAGGAACGCGTAAAACGCACAGTGTGCGATTTCCACCGATCCATAATATGTGGATGAAGTTTCAGGCGGTGGCGGTGGGATCGTCAACAATTCTGACAGCTCTACGCTGTAATGCAGGAAAACTCAAAACCAAAATTTTACCAGGTTTTTTTCAATTGTTAAGCCGTATCGGAAGCCTTCGAATGGCCTTAAAAATGTTAACAATAGGTCTGGCCACTTAACTTATACGAATTAACTTACTTTTCCTCGAAAATTTTAACGTATCAAAGAAAATTAGGTACGTATAATTTTTTAATCTCCGACGCAAACAGAGGGGTGTTATAAGTTTAATGTGAATTTTGATTTAGTTTTTTTGTAAGGTGACTTGATCGAGATTATTGTTAGCCATGATTCAAGACAATCTGTTCAGTCGTTCGAACATTATATTATCAGATGTTTAGAGCAGACTCCACCATCAGTGGGGTTAATACGAGAACTTGCGAAAAAGTCGTCACGTATAACGATAGCAAAATGTATGAAACATTGAACAGCGCCTCTATCGGACGTGAAAGGAAACTGAATTTTTATACATTTGCTATCGTTTACGTAACGATAACTTTTTCGCAAAGTCTCGTACTAACCCCACTGAACTGTTTCTTGTGTCTGATTCAATTAACTTGACTCCGACGTGTTATAGATAGCGATGTTTGTGACCATAGCATGCCATTATACAGTTTAACCACCGTCAATTGTTTTGTATTTATAATTTAGAATATGTAACTAAACCACAGAGCATAATTATAACTATTATCTAATAATATCTGGTATCACTTCCATACAAGGATGTAGAAGTGTTGAGTGATCCTCCGCGGTGGTCACTTCATATCCTGACTGCACAACACTCACTCACAGTGTTGAGTGATCCTCCGCTGTGGTCACTTCATATCCTGACTGCACCACACTCACTCACATAGTGGCTCACCATTCTAAATTTTTTTGTTGTTTTGAGTAACTTTCTATTGGAATTCATATCTGTCTATAATAAAATAAGTTCGTAAAAAGCTTTTGATTTTTTTTAAACCATCATCTATTTAAATTTAATTTTTATTTAAACCCGTACGAAGCGCTTTGATTCCATTTTTGTTGTGCGAACTGCTAGTATGTGGAATGCGCTACCTGAATGGGTGTTCCCCGATAGTTACAATCTGGGTGTTTTTAAGTCTAAACTGGATCGGTTTCTTCAAGGCAAGCGTGATCTATCGTAGGCCGCATCATCGCTTAACATCAGGCGAGTTGGCGGCCAAGCGCAAGCTTACTTTACAATAAAAAAAAAAGTTTTTGTTTTTATATTGGTGGCCATTTTGAAAGTATTACAATATTCAGTATTTTATATTGTATTGTCACCAGAACTAAAAGTGTATGCAATATTCCTGGCAAAATACATCCCACTTTGATATCTTATGTGATATGTGACTTGATAGAGAGTATTCTTACCTATATTATATACTTAGGTAATAATATATGATTCAAGAAAATATGTTCAGCTGTTTGAAAGTTATCAGCTCTTTTATAAAGCGTTTAAAAACAATGTAAGTATACTTATAATTAAAACTCTTAATAGTGAGTTCAATGAGGTGGAAGTACCTACGATATAATGCTTAACTAAGTATACTTATAGTTTGCTAACATGATTTAATAATCGTGCAATAATAAGAGATACCTAGCTAACGCGTATGAAATGTGCCTATTTCTTATCAAGGATCACTGTTATTGTTTCGTTTGGAGTCAACACCACCCATCCCATCGCATCATTTCAGAATGATCGCGCAGTCCATCAGGCGGTCCGTCTGCTTGTTGGCTCACACAAAGTAATTCAATATTGGTTATTTTTTGTTGCAATAATGTTGGTGATCGTCCGGAGGCCCTCACAACTCGTCACGGACATGACTCGAGAGAGCCACCTATCGCACGGATGAAGAACCTTCAGTGCACACAGACGCACGCGCATCACATCCATCGCACACACGCGCCTGTCACCTGTGACTGTGACATCACGCACCGAGCGATGTCTACTTGCGACCGATCGACCGGAGAGGACCACGACCCGCAGATCCCTCGCAAGGACGACCGCTGTAGATGAGTGAGCTCACATTACACGGGTCGAGTGCACACGAACACGGACTCGAGTGCAAGTGAGTGCCATTGTTTTTCAAGCGGCGCGTTTTTGTTGACGTTCGCGGCGTCGCTCGGCGGCCAATGGCGAGCGTGCGCCGCGCCCATTGGTAGAGAGCGCGGGGGCGGCGCCGAGCGCGAAATCTTCGCGCCTTTTCGCGATACGTTCCACGTTCGAATGTTTGTTTTTAGAATGCGTTCCATTTTCAAAATTGTCATGGTGTCGATTTGGAGTTTAGTTGATACGCCTCCGTCTGCGCTAATACTCTGTTCGAACGAGGCGCATCCGTCGCCAGCTGGTCGCCAGCTGACGATTATGTAATCAAGGAGATGGACACTAATACAACTAACACTAACATTTTTTACTTTATGACTCAAAACCATGTAACAAATAGAGCAGGTCTTCCACACGTGTAATTACAAGTTAGGTAGGTACCTACACGGCAACCCACGTGACCTGTCGTCGCGTTTGTTTCATGTTTACAGATATAGGTACCTATTACCAAGAACGATCATATAGAAAATCATCCATGCTATAACCTACCTACATCTTGAGAAGCGATGGTTTCTTTTCGATCAGCTCTAGGTATAAGTGAATAGTCTAGATCTTTTTATACGATAACGATTATACAGGATTACAAGATATACCATAATAACACTATTACCAGATAATACTAGATTGTATGTATCAATATTATAACTAGATAAGTAGTAAATAGGTACTTATTGTATATGAAATGAACATTCAGGTACCTACCCGACTAGTTTCAGTAGGTACCTGATTCCGAGCAACTCCAGATCGTCTGATAATATGTCTAATATAAGTATTATGACATGGTACCGCTATCAACTCCAGATCACCTGATACCTATATAAGCTAATACGAAAGCAGAGTGATAAACCTTATTAAAAATTAACAAAGAATAGGTACCTCATATATTTTGTAAAAAATATTATTAATTTTTCATTATACCGTCTTCCCTTAACTCAATGCTATATCTATACAACGCTTAAACAACTTTTTATCCCTTCAATAAAGTAAGATTTAGGCAGCCCTTCATGTAGGTATGCATGGATAGTTTCCTGCATGAAGTAGGTATCCCTTCATGTAGGTATGCATGGATAGTTTCCTGCATGAAGTAGGTATCCCTTCATGTAGGTATGCATGGATAGTTTCCTGCATGAAGTAGGTATCCCTTCATGTAGGTATGCATGGATAGTTTCCTGCATGAAGTAGGTATCCCTTCATGTAGGTATGCATGGATAGTTTCCTGCATGAAGTAGGTATCCCTTCATGTAGGTATGCATGGATAGTTTCCTGCATGAAGTAAGTATCTCTTCATTGGCGCTTTATCGTTTTCCACTCATCATGCATTTTGTTTAATTTGAGAACAGGAAGTAGTCGCAGGGGCTACATCCGGAGAATATGGTGAGACAGCAACTCATAGCGTCACTCTTGGAGTTGTATGTAAGTAATGTAAGGTGAGGGCGGGCGCCGCGCGCGCTGGTGTCGCATGCGCAGGCGCAAGTCGTGAGCGCCGGCGCACGAGTGCGCGCTGCCTGGGTGTTCCACCATGGGAACTGTGGGAGATGCATCTCACTTCCTTCCTCGGCGAGATTACACATCTACACGGCGACAGATAACACAACTGTCGGTGACACGTAAGGAACTATACTTACAAATGATAAGTAGGTCTATATATGTAGGTAGGTACTTTGAAATAGGTAACTGTACATATTATTGCTCTACATATATTTTTTCATTTGAATGTTGGTGCTTCCCGTGTGGTCCCATTTCAATTTGGTCCAGTTCTGACATTTTTATGAAGTCGGTTTTTTATATTGACAATAATTGCACTTTGATTCCTCTTTTATTGTGCGAACTGCTAGTCTGTGGAATGCGCTGCGGAATGGGTGTTCCCCGATGGTTACAATCTGGGTGTCTTCAAGTCTCGAGTGAATCGGTTTCTTCTGGGCAAGCATGCTCCATCGTAGGCCGCATCGCACTTAACATCAGGCGAGTTGGCGGTCAAACGTAATTTTATTACTGTATAAAAAAAATAACAATAAAAATATCGATCAACAGTGGGCGGAGAAATCGGTGAACATACATTGTAAAAATAAATTATAAAAAAAATCATTAAACCGACTTTAATACCACAAATAGGAACTCAAAAGCAAAAAATAAATTAATAATTATAATTATTATAAGCAGTACCCATTCATCTGTTTGAAGTCGTTTTTTTTGTTAAAAATAATTTTGTGCAAGGGCCGGATTAAGGGAGGAAAAAGGGTTGAAAGTTTATATGAAAATCAACGCGTACGAAGTCGCGGGCAACAGCACTATTATATTAATAATAATTATAGAATGTGCTTTTTGTGTACAAAATCATAACAAACAACCAATAACAAGAAAACTGAACATTACAAAATAATGGATACTGTATATAGTACCTACGTTTGGTTCAGGTGTTTCTGTTCGTAAGCAATAGTACTGAATAAAACACAAATAAAACGTAGCGATATTCTGATTCTCGATCTTAAAATAAATGTAAACCTAAACGCGATCGAGTATAAACTGTAACACGGCTGATGGCATACAGTCGTCAGATCCGCTCCGCTCCGCTCCGCTCCGCTCCGCTCCGCTACTCTAAATTGCTTTTATTTAATGTTGAAGAGTATCCGAGATCCTTGGCGCAAACATAACGAGCTCGAGCGGCGGCGGCCTTACAAAACTGACTCCAGTACAGACAAAACAGACCTCCAGTTACAACTCCAGTAGTTGCGGTATTACTGACTACAGTAGTAGTTGGTCCGCAACTACAAAATGCTCGTCGAAAATTCCGTACTTGTTAGTTTTTTTTTTTGGATGATGATCGATGTTTTTTTTTTTAATGTACCTCTACATTTTTTAATGCAATTGTTGGCAAACAAGCAGACGACCAACAAACAAACAAGCATGCCTACATACCATTTTTTCTAGCGTGGTGGATGACTGGTAGAAAATCCTTAGCATTAAGTCCTCTATTTGTGAAATTCTTAATTTTTTATTGCAATAAGGTATTAAATTAAACTAAAACAATAAGCTAAGCTCAGATAAATATATTTGTATAAGTACGTTGTGACGCTACCATCTGGCACACAATTACAGACATCAGATAAAACTGCTCTGTAGTACAGAATGTTAGTTAAATAATTATACAGGTACTTATGTGTTTCAGACAGTATCACAGAGTGTTATAATATATTTTTTTTTACAATTCGATCTTATTACAAGTAGTTTTCGAGTTTGTGTGGTGTAATGATATCAGAAGTACGCTTTACGTTACGGTACGTCACGCGGCGGCGTTACCGAGCGGCTGTACTGCGTGGTGCAGCCGGCTCTGTAAGTACGCCACCGGGGGCGTCACTCAGCGTCGCTCGGCGTGCTTGTTTATGCAGAGGGCGCTTGTGACGTCGGCGTCACTTCCGTTCAAATAAAAATAAAAGCTTCCGAACGGTATGAAGCAGAGACCCTTCCCACCCCTTAATTTCAGTATTTTTTTATATTGCTTTAAAAAAATATATACTTACTAATGGACATGAAGTTATTTTGCATGTATGGTCAAGTGGTATCGTTTTTTTTACCACAAATTTTACCAAAAATTAAACTGTAGATAGATAGATAGAAATTACAAACAGATAGAAAACACTTACCTACCTGTACCTACTTATAAGTATTTTGAATAAATATTTATATTTCAAAAAGGATTATAATATCTACACCAAATAATATTGCCCATTTTCGGCGAGGAGATTAATAATCCAATTAATGATGTAGGAACATCATTAATTATTATCGTACTACGACAAAACAAATCGTGGTATCGTAGACAATAACATAATTCAGAATCTTAGTTATAAGAAAAAATATTTAAAAAAAAACTAAGTATATCAGACCAAAGTATACATATTAAGATACACATCACATCAAACACAGGTTGTCCCCGGTAGGTAAATATCACACTAATATCATATATGTGAAAGTTTGGATGGATGGATGTTTGTTACTCAATAACGCAGAAACGGCGGAATGGATTTAGATGAAATTTGGAACGTACATTGCTTATGTCCTGGATTAACACATAGGCTACTTTTCATCATATTCATCATCATCACCTATTTTCATCACCACGCGGGTGAAACCGCAGGGCGCAGCTAGTAAATTATATACGTTTTGTGATGGCGGCGCGGGCGGCGATGTGAAACAGAACTGCGCTAAGGAACGCACCACTGCAGGTGATTGAGTCCTTACCACCAGTCCGCCAGCCAGCCGGTACTCGCCACACGACGACCTCTACAAACAGGACTTACCGTCCTGAAGAACTACTTGGAACCGCTGTGTTGCCAGACCAGTATTATATATAGGTTGGTACGTAAGAAAGATTTACTTTTGAATGAATTGAATAACATATAAGTACGGAACCGTAAAGAAGTCAGGATATTCCTGGGAGTTGTGTTGGAGGCAAATGCAACGTTCTTTTTTTTTTGTTTTTCGTTCCTGTTGTGCAAATTGCTATTTCGTGTTATCGGACACATTCTTAGTTTTTTTTAACTAAAAAACGTAGAAGTTTCAGTTAAAGTTAAATGATATACATACTTAGTAATTAGCCTAGCATAAGGCTAAGCATAAGCATAGGCATAAGATTGTAATTAAATTAATAGACGCCAATCAGAGCGCAACATACAAAAAAAATGTTCCTACAAAATTTGAAGTGTCGACACCTCCTTCATGATCATGGGTATCAATACCAAGAACACCCAAAAGTATTGAAGCAGCGATGAGAGTCATAAACACAATTCCAGGAAGACATCGGCGGGTTTATGAGGCCGCTGACACGGCAATAGAAATCGTGCTGTGACGTCACACGCACCAGCGCGATCCTGAGAAATTACTTGATATTCGAGCGCCGTCAGTAGAAAATGACAGCGATGGCCATCAGGCACGCAATAATCACAACTCTGTATGCAGTATTGACCATACTCTACGTGCCGATACAGGGCCCTGCGCCCGCGCCTGCGCGCCAATCTCAAGCGACGAACGCTCGTTTCATGTTAAGAAGTTTTAATAGCTCTCCATACGTTAGTCGCACTGTGCTTGAATCACTAACTACTCACTTACGAATTAATTGAATAACTGAGTGAACTAATGACATTCTGACTTCAAAAACGTATGAAGAATTTCAATCGATGATAATTGTTACACAATACAAATTTTGGTGCATTATGTTGTACCAAGAGAACTGTTTCCCAGCTAGCTAGCTGTAGCTATGGCTTCGTATAAAACGCTAATATGACTAAACGTCACGCCATGAATACGTCAAAATAGTGTAGCGATATAAAAGGTATAGGAAAGCAATGAAACCCATCGGTAAGCCTAACTTGCGATGCAAGGAGTGAAGCACACGAGTGTAGCTCGCCCCGTGGATACTGAGCAGGCATCTGTGGGATGCAATACAAAGCAATGGAGAGATTTGAAAGCTCCTCACTAACACTGTGAAGTGGTTGTGACTCACGCGTGTCTAATTAAAGAGTCGACGATCACGTCTCGTGTTTGCGATGCAAATGTCACGCGAGTCACGGCACTTGACACTCAGCAGCGACACTCGACACCATCACTCGCGCTGCTGACTGGACTACTTCACGACAGTAATGGCCTCTCATTACATTTAGACGGTAGCTGAGGAAGACAAACCCAGGAGGAATGAATCTTGAGGAATATTCTAACACAAACCATGATATCTGCTTTTTATCCATCGACGACTAAAAATATCCTATATCGATGTTTTTATCGTATTTATACGTAGACGTATTTTTTAAACATTTTGCGATGAATATAATAAAAACGATGTATACGAGCTATGTTAGGACTGACATGACACGGACCAAGAGATGGACCACAGTAGCCCTGGATACGGAAAAAATCGAAGGAGCTGGATAATCAAAATATATCAATGTCATATTCATTTCTGTATGTGTACCTATATTTCACTGCACTGTACTTTGTAGTAATCGAAACTGGTACGTATGGCCCCTGCGATACAGGTCTCACCTAGTGCAGGCTCCACAAGCACTTGGAATAACAAGGTATCTACATGATTCTTACATAAGGTATTTAGATATTTATTTATTATTTATTGAAGCGTAGGATGACCTTTTTTTTTCAATTTCATTGGTAGGGTGCTTTTGAAGATGTCTTTTGAACTCCAATGTTTGTTCCAAGATCTTTTGATACGTCTTTCTATTTCATTTACATTACTGGATGGTTTTAATGATATTTGTTTGCCCAGATAGATATCTTCGTCAACATATTCTACTTGTTCGCTTTCTATGTATTTGTGTGGTTAGTCATTGTTTTTGTCTTCTGGTGATTCATGTATAAAACAATTTTTTGATAGCTGTGTCAAGTGTACCTAGCATGTACCTAGCATGTACCTAGCATGTACCTAGCATGTACCTAGCATGTACCTAGCACTGTAGGTTTTTTGTATTTTCCGCTATAAGCATTATGTCTGCTGCAAAGCAAAGATGGGTAAGGTTTTTTCCTGTGATATTAATCCCTCTTTTTTCCATTTTAAATTCTTCATAACAAAAAATAAATAAAATACTGTAGTATTGTAATGTGCTGTTATAATTATTGCTAGTTTGTCTATTTGTTTGTCTATTGCTTCATATAAGTGTCTTTATATGAAGTAACAAAATACAAGCTAACTAGTATAAGAAAATTATTAAATTATTACATATAGGTATAATCCAACCGTACCTACCTATCAGTAATTAAATATTATCAGTAATACCTATTTTTTATTTTTTTTTAAACCGTACCCTAAAAAATTTACTCAGGTTCGCATCGCAGCTGAATTTAAACCTTTGTAATTTTTTTTTTAATTCGCGCCAGTGCCAACACAATATGTTTAACCCTCACAAGAAGTACTTTTGTTGTCAACAAAATTAAAGCCATATCGGTTGCGTCGGCGTCGGTTGAAGGCGCCGCGACAGCCGCGCCCTGCTAATAGAGTCTCAATCAATCGGCCGCGTGTCGATATAATGAATTGTCGATAAACAAACGACGCCTTCTTTTGTCCATCTGTTTGATCGCGACGTGGGAACGCATTGCTGAATACCGCCGCGGGAGTTGATTATATCGATATTAAAGGGTTATCGATTTGTGAAGCGCACCCCTAATGATCCGTTAAATGTCAATTTGTGCATGAAATGCGATATTTTGCAAATTTCTATCGTATAATCGCGATTGTTTAGGCAATGTGCCATTGTCTTTAACGATATCCAACTGAGTTTTGATGGTATGCTTTAGCATATCTATTCACACAGTAAAATTAATCCCAATAATAAAATGGGTATTCTTGTAACATTGCAATTAAACTCATAAACTCTACGAAAAAATACTTTACAACTCTACTTTTAAAATATCGTCCTACAGGAAATTGGTAAGAAAAAATAGATCGAAAACCCCAAATAGTTTTGACAGCGATAGGTTGATTAAACTATGAACCGACCCCTACTCGTACATATCTCTGTTCAATAAAATAGCGCAAAGGCTCAATGTTGGTAGAGTTGACGCGCAAATCGCCTTAGTTTTTAATTTGTCCCGGGTCGGGCGGGGTAAGCCGGGATCAGACCCGGCCGGCTAATGAAACTGTCCGTCGCAAACACGATCTGTGTCGATGTCGTCGCGACATCTACCGATGTCGCCGCCTAATTAAACTATCTCGAGAATACATTAACCGAGAGCTCGTCAGTATCAGTACCTACTCCTACATATATATAAAGGGTTCCCATTATACAAATAATGCAAGGGTTTCATAACATTATCACATATTATACTTTGGACAGGTTTTTCAGGAGTGTGGTGGTGCTCTTCTTCAAAAAAGGTGACAACACCTTATTGAAGAATTATAGACCCATCTCACTCCTGAGTCATGTGTACAAGTTGTTCTCCAGGGTCATTACGAACCGTCTCGAAAACAGGTTTGATGACTTCCAGCCTCCCGAACAAGCCGGTTTCCGTAAAGGCTGGAGCACCATAGACCACATACAGACGCTCCGCCAGATTATACAGAAGACTGAGGAGTATAATCGGCCATTATGTCTAGCGTTTGTGGACTATGAAAAAGCCTTCGATTCAATCGAGACCTGGGCAGTGTTGCAGTCCCTCCAGCGTTGTCATATCGACTATAGGTATATCGAAGTGCTGAAGTGTTTGTATAGAAACGCCACCATGTCGATCCGATCCGATTACAGGACGAGAGCACGGAGCCAATCCAATTGCAGAAAGGCGTGACACAGGGAGATGTTATCTCTCCAAAACTGTTCACGAACGCATTGGAGGACGTTTTTAAGCTTTTGAACTGGAACGGATTGGGCATCAACATTAATGGCGAATACATCACCTTCACCTTCGTTTTGCCGATGATATATTTATCATGGCAGAGTCGCTGGAGGACCTAAATATAATGCTCAGCGACCTCAGTAGCCTTTCCCAATAGGTGGGTCTTAAAATGAACATGGATAAGACAAAAATCATGTACAATGTCCATGTTGTACCCGTGCTGGTCAATGTTGGGAACGATACTCTCGAAGTTGTTGATCATTACACCTATCTTGGACAGATTGATCAGTTAGGTAAGTCCAACTTAGGCAAAGAGGTTGCCCGAAGAATCCAACTCGGATGGGCAGCGTTCGGGAAATTGCGTGAAATCTTCTCGTCCAAGATACAGTGCCTAAAGACAAAGGTCTTTGACCAGTGTGTGTTGCCAGTGATGACATATGGTACTGAGACGTGGTCCTTCACTGTTGGTCTTTTGGAAAAACTCAGAGTCACACAACGGGCAATGGAGAGAGCTATGCTCGGAGTTTCTTTACGCGATAAAATTCGGAACATAGATATTCGCCAAAGAACCAGAGTCACCGACATAGCTATTAAAATCTGCAAGTTGAAGTGGCAATGGGCAGGCCACATCGCTCGAAGAACTGTTAACCGATGGGGAAGAAAGGTTCTTGAGTGCAGACCGCGAACCAGAAGACGCAGCGTAGGTAGGCCTCCCACTAGATGGACCGACGACATTGTGAGAGGCGCGGGCATCCAGGGGATGCAGATGGCAGGCCTATGTTCAGCAGTGGACGTCTTCTGGCTGATGATGATGATGATACTTTGACATTATTTTGATTCTAAAATTTCATTCTTTTATTTGGGTTATCATCAACATCATTCTCAGTAAACTTATATGATTATTTACGGGATATTTACCGTGGTAAGGTTGTGGGTGGAGCTGTATTCCCGTGATCATGGTGCATGTAACTGCGCCGAAATATCGGGAGCTCCTTCCACAACCTTACCACGGTAAATATCCCGTAAATAATCAAATAACTTTAGTGAACAACCGTGATAGTTTAAAACAATGTTTTATCATTCTCAGTTTCTCATTATTATCTGTGGTCAACATACGGGTACTCTATGAAATTCCGAATCATTTCATTTTGACGCTTCCTAGCTTCAATCATATTATGTTTGCTTAGGACAATGTATGTAATGTATATGTATATGTAAGGCGATCCTACCATCTGTTCATTGTTGGATGGATGTATCTACCAATCACTACTGAACTGAGCGCTACCGTGTGTTGGATGTCACGTCACGTTGCATTGTCATTCACACCTTTTTATCCTATGAACTGTCCACCATATTAGAGACCTTTGGACGCCCTCAACACTCCGACACTAGAGCTGACTGTTTAGCGTGTACAAGCTTACTTACATTTTGATAAATCTATACTGCATTTACATAAATAACAAATTAAGATGTTACATAATTTAGGAGTATTATCTAGGACATACAGATATTTACAGCAAAACTTAATCACAGATATTTGAGAGATGAGCCTTCACCGTGACGTGCCGTGAGCGGTGGGTTGGACTGGGAGCGGGTCGGAGCGGGCGGCGGGTCGGTCCTCGTGTTGTAATTAAAACGCGCCGAGGCGCAAACGCGAGCCCTACACGTCACACGCAACAAACAAACAAACACACGGCTGCCGCCGCACGCGTCACTTGCCATCAGTGCCCTCTGTGCTCATTGTACAATACTTATTGTATTTGTTCAGTCTTTCTCGAGTTTAATTTAAATCGAACGTGTCATTTATTTGGCATCACACAAACAACATTCCTGGATCTCTCTCGGCCGGGAACGAGTGTCACGTACAATTAATTGCAGAGTATCGTTCACGTTCGAGAGGTGCGATTGCCGGGACAGCAGACAACCACGACGTGCTGATGGGCTTCGAATGTGGAGATTGTATCAGTTGTAGAGAGTGAGGTGTCAGTGAGACGTGGCGGGTGCCACCTGTGCCGGGCCGGGCTCCGCGTCCCGAACACTAAATCATCCTCCTATTGTAAAGGAACCCTTTATTCGATCGTCCACGGCTGCCAACTTCATTTTTAACATATTGCTCTAATTCTTTTCAAGTGTCCGCGGAGGATGATATACGTGGGAGTCCGCGGCCGCGCTCATAATGCTTCTCAAATGACACGCTACCTACTTACAGACGGACGCCCTTTGTTTCATTTCTATAACTTATAAATTGAAAGATATTACCCAAAAACATATATTATTGTATAAGTTACCCTCGTTAGTGTCATGATGAGTTTTTAAAAGAATTCTGCATTGTTTTTAGAATTTTTGCAATAAATGTACCTACTTGTACATTATCTGGCTCGTTTGTGTCTCAAAAATTGTAGTTAACTATAGATTTAAATATGTTTCGTAAGTAGATATAAAGTATCGTACCTTGTAAAGTTTAACATCTAGACTTTGTTTCAAAGCAGAATAAATTGAGAATAATTATTATGCTGCCTTGTTTTGAATGGTATCTAAATAATAAATTTGTGATTCGAATTTTTCAACATAATACATAAAATAGAACGAAATAACCTAATATACATGAATAAACCCATAATTTGGGTTTTAGTTCAAGAACAAGCGATGGACATTCCTCGACAGTAGATGCGGTTCCTTCTCGTTAGCATCTGACTCGAGGTGTGGAGCCGGAGGGCCACGTGACCTGCCTGCCTGCTCTACAACACTCCAACAAGTGTAAGACCCACGTGACCTTCCTGCCTACTCCACAACACTCCAACAAGTGTGAGACCCACGTGACCTTCCTGCCTACTCCACAACACTCCAACAAGTGTGAGGCCCACGTGACCTTCCTGCCTGCTCCACAACACTCCAACAAGTCTGAGGGCCACGTGACCTGCCTGCCTGCTCCACAACACTCCAACAAGTGTGAGGCCCACGTGACCTTCCTGCCTGCTTCACAACACTCCAACAAGTGTGAGGCCCACGTGACCTGCCTGCCTGCTCCACAACACTCCAACAAGTGTGAGACCCACGTGACCTTCCTGCCTGCTCCATAACACTCCAACAAGTGTGAGGCCCACGTGACCTTCCTGCCTGCTCCACAACACTCCAACAAGTCTGAGGGCCACGTGACCTGCCTGCCTGCTCCACAACACTCCAACAAGTGTGAGGCCCGTGTGACCTTCCTGCCTGCTCCACAACACTCCAACAAGTGTGAGGCCCACGTGACCTTCCTGCCTGCTCCACACACTCCAACAAGTGTGAAGCTCACGTGACCTGTCTGCCTGCTCCACAACACTCCAACACGTACACTCTTCTTCTTCACGGGAACGGTTGCTCTGTAAATATTATCAAAAAGTTATTACAAAATTAACATGTAACAGAAATTGGGCGAGTAGCGAGTACCTAAAAAATTACATCAACATGTGAACGGAGTCTCAGTGTTGTTACGAGTATGTACCTACTCGTTATTCATTTAATTCTTCTTTCCTATCGAATAACATTGTTACTAGTAAAACTATGAAACAGAGTGTTACTATACAACCTAAATACGAGTATATACTCGATAGAAACTAAATATTTGTCACCTCAGCTGCTGCTCACATAACGTGAGGAATGTGAGTTACATTCTCTCGCCCCGCGCTCACTATCAGGTAGACGACTTGATCGCATACCTTCTTACATATCTGACTCTCACTATCAAGCTCTCACCGAGCAGTAGATTTACCTGAGTCAGATACGAATATCATACTTACAACAACCACCTTTTAAACAAACACCTTTACAAAATTGGGGTTACAGACAGTCCGCTATGTAGAGGGTGTATGGAGACTAAAGAAACAGCCGCAAACCGAGGACGCTCCGGGAGACCTGCACAGGCATCAGCGAGCTGCTGGCTTCCTGGAGGAGACCGGGTGGCTGAACTAGCTGCAGCCGGGTCACGCAAAATGGTCCAATGAATGGCCTAGTTACAGAAAATGCCCGCTACACAAGTATTTACAAAAAAACAAGCTCCTTACTTTTTTAAAGTCAATTAATAAAGACCAACGAACAAACATCCTGTTCTCCTTGTACCATGTCAAGTCTACATAATAAGAGCGAGGTATGATTGACAAGGTCGTCGATGTACGCAGACATAATAATACGAGGCGCGGCCGGTGACGGTGACTTGTCGAGGAGTACTCGGATTTGCGTTGCAGATGTCGCGCCGGACGTCATCTCATCTTTACGCTTGTTTGTACCTCCGGCTGCATCTCGTTATCACCTCTCACCGACGTTCAGGTATTAGGATCTCGATACCATTATTCCATCATGACCTGATTACATAAAGAACTGCTTCTTGAACAACACTACGCAGAATACTATGTACTTGTAGGTTTTCAGGTGACGACGTAGAAGTGCGCTATTTTAACTTTTTAAGTAATGGACATTGTGGACATTTCCCACAAAGCGCTTCAATACCACACATATTCCTTTTATACCGCTCAGAGAGAGTCGTTTTTCCCGACAAGTACAATCCGGTGTCTTCAGATCGAGAGGAAACATGAAGCTCATTCGAAACAAGCGTGTTCCATCCTACTCCGAGTCCTGGCTATCATCAGACATGATGTGGACAATCGCAAACTTACACCTACATAACTATTAATTTTAATTTATTATTATAAATGTGTAGATCTAATACTTTAGTACATGACTAAACTTCTGCCTATATAAAAGAAGTATCTAAAATTGATATTAACAATAATTATTTTTATTATCTGACTAGTTTTTTTGCCCGCGACTTCGTACGCGTAGATTTTCATATAAACCTTCAATCCTTTTTTCTTACCTTAATCCGGCCCTTGCGCAAAATAACATATACTTCCTATACTTCAATCTAGTCATAGCTAAGCATATTCGTGAAAACAGCATTTAAATCCGTCCGCATTTTCTTCCAGGGGTTTAGGAGATGTGCGTGAACAAACAAACAAAAATTCTAAAAACTGCCTTAACATGTTCAGCTGCTTATTTTAAGTCGCCCTGTGTGAAGTATTGATAGAAGCATAAAAGTAAAAACACCGTCAACAGTTTTCAAATCAAAAAGATAATGTGACCACAGTGCAGAGCATGTTTTGAAGTTTTATTTTTGTCTAAACCATATAAAGTATATCATGTCATGTCGGGATGATACATCTCTGAAATTTTAGTTCTTTCTTATTTCGCGTGCATTTGTATTAAAACCTTAATTAAACCTTGATTAAAAAGCCATGAAATGGAACTACTCTATTTATGTGTTAAAATATCACAGTAAAATAAAATTATTTCTTTATTCTTCTTGCAAATATACACTTTCTTCTTCTAGAAGCTAAGTTTATATACCCTGCATAAAGGGTGCAGCAGTGACTTATGTAGTGGGTGTTCAGAAAACCAGACCACAGACATAAATACATACATTTAAGTATAGTTAAATCTATTACATAAATATTATATATACTAATTCAAACTTAACATAGGGTGAAGTAATTTTACAAAACAAAAAAAACTCTGACCTAACTGACGATCCTCATATTACGTTTCGGGTAACGAAGAAAATAATCATTGATTTTTTATTTTCATTTATGTAATAATAAAGAATTAAAATAAATGATATAACATAGCCTATGTTTTAATCTGGTAATTTCTAAGCATATTCGTGAAAACCGCATTTAAATCCGTCCAGTGGTTTATGAGATGTGCGCGGACAAACAAACAGACAAAAATTCTAAAAACTGTCCCATCGTGTTCAGCTGCTTATTTTAAGACGCCCTGTGTGTTTTTATATATATAGGTATATATATATATATATATATCTCTACGTTTTTATTATATGTATATATATAGCGATATATGTAGCGATAAAAAAATCTGTAATTGCGAGATAACAAAAAAAACTGTAGTGGTAGGACTCTTTTGCAGGGGTCCGCCTGGGGAAGTACCACACCTTTGCCAGTTACTCAACCGCCAAGCAGTAGTAGTGTGCAAACACTACTGTGTTCCGGATTGAAGGGCAATGTTTCCAGCGAAATTACAGGGCACACAGAGATTTGACATCTTATATCTCGGGGTGACGAGCGCAGTGCATTGACATCCAGGGTTTAGAACTGTTGAAGTTCAAAATTCTGAGTGGCGTTGAGCTGTTATGGTCAAGCGTGAAGAGCCATCAGGCGAGCGACTTCGCCCCAGTATCATAAAAGTAGCAGGTTCATTAATGTAGTCTTTTTTTTTTACTGTCTTGTTACGAACTATAATATTGTAATGAGATACAAAGGCTGCATTTGATACAGGCTTCGTCCAGTAAGGCAACAAACATTTTAATGTAAGTGATGTATTTTGATCAGATATCCGTGACATTGGGCCGCAGCATCAGACTTGGTGAGTGGTGCTGATCATTCAGCAGCCTGGTTACATAATGCAGCTCGCTTCCAGGCGAAGTACCTACTGTCGCCATAAAATAATACATTTATTTATTTATCCAGATCTGGTTTTTTCCAGTAGTTTTATGTTTATGATATGGCATTTTAAAAAATATATTACATCGCCTCGCTTGTTGTGATCTCAAAATGCTGAATATTTCCACTCCCAAGTTGGCGTTTTGAATTTCATGAATTTAAGATGTTCAGGTCGTATTATTATTGAAATCTCTTACCTACTCCTATCAATTTCCGCAGTACCCTATTTAATTACAATGATACAAGAATTCAACATAATTATATAATGTATGTGACACACTGTGAACACCCACACAACGCTGCAGCTTCAATACCATCACAAACAATCGTTTATTTATTCCTCGAAGTGAATCCCTGGCTGAAGATGGCCCGGAGTGTTGAAAAATTACTGATATTACTAAAACTAATGGCTGCACCCTGCGCCTCTCGCAAAAATTCGGAGAAGGTTCAGTTTGTAAGGGAATCGTGGAAAAAAGTCTCGAGTCCCGTTGCTACCTGCGCTATGAAATTGAAAAAAAAAATGCCGTTACGGGACTCCGCGAACGAAGCCTATCTTTCAATCTTGTTTTGGGTCCTTACAAGTAATACAGTTGAACAATATTTTTTCTTTTTTGATGTTATTCATGGAATCAGTTAGATTTTGATGAAGATTGTAAAGACTTTTTAATAGGCTATACGATTGAATGTTTCATCCTAGTACCTACTTACTCTACAACCGTTATACGATGAAATGAGCAGACGTGCATTATTGTACCTACATGTGTCTTGTGATGGGCCTCGGATTCACCAGGAGCGCGAGCACTGTAGGTATGTTTCTCTGCATCATTACCGTCGCTGCGATGGTATCCGGGAGCTCGCTGCGCTTGCGCCGCTACCGCTGCAATTGTTCTACATGTATCATATTTTAAAGTGGAGCGGCGCGCTCAAAGCTCCGCGAACAATGCCTGACCCGACCTCCACAAAAACAACCAACGAATACACAAAAACTCGTGGAGATATTTTTGACAGACGCAACTTCTTAAGCTGTTTATGGATAAAGGAGCGTGCGTGATATATGGGAACCGTATTGTCTCTCGCGGCCCTGATTTATACCCCTTCGTACCACGAGCCTTCGCGCGGTCAAACCTGCACGGGTGCGTCGGTACTGACCCTCCCTCCCCTGACCTCGGCCCGCATCCACCTGTTAGGGCGTACCTGCCATGCCAGCCCTCCATCATAAATGTTCCTAGTTAATATATCAGCTAGCAAAAGAGGCTCCATTTGAATCCAACTGTAGTCTACAGTAGGTAGAATACTCGTGAGTCCATACAGTATCTTGACGAGATGTACGATGCGTGGTATGTACCTAGTTGGTATACGGCGGTGTGGTTGGTACATGTGGATCTGAGCACCAAGGACGGAGGAAGCGGTAAATCAACGCGACTACATCCCGCGTTGCTCATCTTGATCTTACATCATATAGCCCACGGAAGTGTTCAGAGAGGTTGTAACCTCATAAGCAGCATATTACGTATGCTTTCAAGAAACATTGTCATCTAAAACGAATATTTGATTTCATTACGTATATATATATATATATATATATATATATATATATATATATATATATATACAAGTGGTATGTACGTATACAGCTGAAAGGGGTCCGCTATACTCATCATTATGAACAAATTTACATGAACAACCGTGAATTCGCGAAAAAAATATCAGCTGCATGTTCCATATGAAGAAAGATTCTCACTCGACAAGATGTATTGAACAGCTGTATTTTTTTTCGTGATTTCGAGTTTCATTCCATAGCAGTAATTAAAATTGTTTATAATAATGAATATAACGGACCTCTTTCAGCTTAGTACACCCTTCCCACGTAACGAAAACTATTAAGTACATTTTTGTCATGTTTTTTGAAAAAGCTAAACTCTTTTTCCATGCAGAATATACGTTATAAATAAATAAAATAAATAAATATCTAAGACATTTTTGAACACACTGTGTCATCTAACCCCAAACTAATAATATGGAAGTATTATGGCTGCCAGAGTCTGATAGTATACGTACTTTTTTTTTAAATACATACTTAAATAGATAATAATAACACCCAGACATAGAACAAACACAAACGTTCATCACATGAATGTTTGCCTTAGGTAGGAATCGAACCCACTGACCCACCACCCAACTGAGCCACCGAGGCAGTCAAAATGAATGAATGTTATGAAATGATTAGATTGATAATATCGAAGTCCATCACGGTCACACCGACAGCAACATCTCTATAGAAGGCCGGTGGCCGGCAGCGTGCCGTCTGTCCGGTGTCCGGCGTCCGGTGTCCGGTGTCCGGTGTCCGGTGGCATGCGGCAGGTCGTCAACTAACTATAAGTCACAGGTCAGCAATTAAGATAACAGCCACCGCACCGTGTGCACGCTCCGCATGATCTTCACTCTGCTCGTCTCCCGCAGGCACACCAGGCACAGCGCGTCTGCGCAAATATTCAAAAGATGTAGATTGGGTGTCCGGGATCGACTCCCGCTCTCAAAAAAAATTACGCTAGTGCAAATAACAGCACAGCTCTGGGGTTTTGGAGTCTGATTGTGTACTACTTAATAGTTAATTGTGTAGTTATTTATATCTCTATTAAATATGTAGATAATATAATAGAAAGTATCAAATATGTTGGTAGGTCAATAAATGATATTCAGTAGTAGCTCGCGAGCGGACAATCGACAATAGCCGGAGTAAAATAATACCTACTGTGTTTATTGTGCGATGTTCCCGCTGCCCGCGACACGGCGCCCCGCGACACGGCGCCGCATCATATACAACACGTGTATACCGGGTCTGCGTTCATACCAATGTATTGTTTATGAGTACGTATTATTTAAACGACCGAATATAAATTCATATTAAACATTTCAAAAATATTAAATATTACTTACTTACTGAAATTATATGTGATCGAATATAAATATTAAGATAAGATAATTTTCATCCCCCCATCTCGGAGAAAGTATTTTTGCTCTTCGATATCTGAGTGCAAAAGCAGTTTTTATCCGCTAGAGGATAAAGTAAATTGAATTTAGAACATCGTGTGCACTAAGTTTGTGAATTCAAAACATCATTAAACCTATTTACTTCTACCGCTATGGTGCCGAATTAATCATACAACCTTTTTTAATATGTTGAAATCTCAGACGCAGAACCTTCTTGGTGTTTTTTTTTTTAAATTTGCTTTGCGAATATTTTATTTTAAAAATGCCGCGTTATATAAACGTAAAATTAAAATAAATCAACACGTTAAGTTAGTACCTATAGTTTTTAGAATTTTTGTTTGTTTGTTTGTGCACGCACATCTAAATCACTGACGAATATGCTTGGCTATGACCAGATTGAAGTACGGGCTAAGTCATTTGCGAATGGCAGGGAAAAAGGGTTGAAAATTTATATGAAAATCTACGCGTACGAAGTCGCGTGCAACAGTACTAGTTAATAATATATCTTTTAGTGAGTCATCATCATCATCCCCTCCCTACCAGCCCGCTGCTGGACATGTTCGATCGGTAGGCCTCTCCCAAGGCTCAGCACGAGGCATCATCCCCTCCCTACCAGCCCGCTGCTGGACATGTTCGATCGGTAGGCCTCTCCCAAGCCTCAGCACGAGGCACTCAGAGGACAAATGTACGTAACATCATTTTACCATAACATAAAAGTTTTTCGATATTAGTATAGTTTTGTTCGGTTGAAGTTACAAGTTCATTAGGTATATGTTTTAGGAAGTTTCTCATGAGAGTTTGGTGAACATGTGTTACTTACAGACAGACTCACCGAGTGCAGTCGGATATAGACCTGCGGGCGGGTGGCGAGTGGCGAGTGGCGGCCGGCGCGGCGCAACAATACATACCACGATCAATACGGTAGCCGGGATTTGCATATCGAGCATCGACTCCCGCGCACACCACCCCCGCCTCCGCCCGCCGCGCAACATGCCGCCGCCCGCCGTACGGCTGGGACTTACATCAAAATTAAAACATTTTAAACAATGTTCAAATTACGAATAAAAATATTTGTAGGCATGATGATGTATTATGTTTAATCTAATTCTATGTTATTTGTTATATTGTTGGAAACTTGTAACTGGCCTAATTACCTTTTCAAATTTCTAGTTATATTAGGTTGTATGTTTTTACTGCAAAATAAATATGTACATAAATAAATTATATATAATATACTTATTATCTAATGTCTAAATAAAACTTATAAAAAAATGCGAACAAAAAGCATGAAATAGATTTACAGGTTTTAATATACATATATAGATTACAAGTAAGTGTATCGGCACACAGATGTAGAGTAGGAGCAGGCCAGCGCCAGCGCCAGCCAGGCAGGGCGAGCGCTGCTGACGGCGCCGGCGGCGAGTGGATCCAGGCGACAACATGTGTCTTGCTCATGCCCTTTCGATCAGAAGCATGCGCTACTATCGGATGGTGAGCGCACACTACTCTCTACCCAGGTGAAGTGAAGCATGCGCTACTATCGGATGGTGAGCGCACACTACTACCCAGGTGAAGTGAAGCTATCATACTACATTTAAGTGTTAGACTTTATTTTTAACCTCCGGCACAAAAAGTGTTAAAAGTTTAACGTGTGTATCTGTGTGTTTGTTTGTGACATCGTAGCTCACAAACTGCTGAACCGATTTTGAATAACTTTTTTGTTTTTATTGAAAGATGACTTGATAGAGAGTGACAATAATTAGTTAGGAACCATCGAAATGATCTGATGATGGAGCCAGTATGTGGATAGTGGAACGCTACAACTGTGAATTAACCTAACTAATGTCGCATGCGCCGAGCGACCTGGTATCGACCCCCTTTTCTTCCATCCATCGGCACAATCAACAATGTTTTTTAGTTATTAATTTTATTTATAATATTTACTAATTTGTTTTATCCGAATGAAAGATAAATTATTTGAGTGGATACGATGGATCAATCAGATCTTCATTCCAGGAGTTTTAGTCTGTTGCCTTTGTGAAGCGACCGACGCGACAGTAAACTGATGAGTAAATAAAACGTACGTACGTAGATACTACGTAAGTAGGTACGTAAGTAAATAAAGCTGGGTCCAGAGCTCGGCTCGCCGATACCTATATACATATCAGCTATTCATATCCTCGTGATTGATTCAGTTCTCCAGAGATACACATATGCTACCGATTAACTCCAGCTGAGGTGACGTGCGGGGTCACGTGGCGCCACGTGACCACCGCCACCGCCGGGGAGATATTACCATGCATTACCATTGAGTGACAGCGGGACGGCGCGGCGGCGGCGCGGGCGCAGCTTCTAGAACAATCCACTCCCTCAAACCTTCCCCGCGCCCTTCATTACAAACTGGACACGCACAACAAGGTGACTCTAGAGAGAGCCCATTTTTCGCATGTGGACTAGCTGTTAGTTAGATCGCTACAACTATTTTAGTGCACAGGAAAAAAATTGTAAGTGAGTCGTACTTACAGTTAGCGGTGTAGTGAAATCAATCTTCAAGAAAGTATTATCTTCATAAAGACTCTAGTAATTATATTTTAGACCTAATATTCAGCAACACTCAAACAGAGGCGCCACGCTCTCGTTTTTCACTCGTTAAAAAGATAAGATAAATATCACCCTAGCTTGGAATTAGATGCATCAGATCATATATATATGGTTGTTTTTACAAAGCAGATTATGACAGCATCAATAACTACTATGCAAGTATAGACTGGAATACCTCCTCAAACTGCGATTCCATTGACGAAGTGATTCAGCAGTTATATTCTTATCTTCATAAGACCATGTCCCGAAAAGGATTGTTTCTAATTCAGGCACTCATCCTATCTGGTACTCGCGGTCCCTGGTTTATATTATCAAAGACAAAGTTAAAGTCCATTCTCGATGGAACACTCATCGTAACCTCGACTATGACGAGTTTTTATACTACGTGTAAGGCAAAATAAAGTGCAGAAGAAATGTTTCGATTCATACAAAGAACACACATGCAACTGTATCTTAAAAAGGACCCAAAGCATATGTGGTCTTATCTGTAATCTTTACGAGCTGGGAACTCGGGTTACCCAAACACTATCACATGTATATCGTAGGGCCCGCGATCTACAACCGCTTACCCGCTTCCATCCGGGATGCACCGCACCATCCACCGCGTGCTTTAAGACCAAGCTTAGAGCTTGCTCTTAGAATCTTTATTTTATGAAATAGATGATTTTTGAAAGATTATTGACATTATTATTGAATATTTTGATCCTTTTTAATAATTAATTTATATTAATTTAATTTATTTATTGTAAATCTCACTTGTAACTTGTGGTGTTATTGATAAAATCTGTATCTGTATCATGGGGGTAATAGAACTTTAAAAAATGAATCTGAAATATATACAGGGTTTAACGATTTCTTTGCGAGCGTGTTCCAGAAGCGAGCTACATCATACGATGACTTCTTGCTTTCTTACCCGGAGACACAAGAAACATTTCATACACTTTATATATCCTAAAGTACCGTTTTAAAATTACTAAATTCTATAGACGATAAAAAGATCCCGTCACCTAGGACGATATGCGCATGTATTATATTTGTTATGCGCTAGTTAAGGTAACATTATTAACGTTATAATATTATATCTTTTGTTTTTATAGCGTGTAAATAAATGAATAAATTCCTCCAGGATTCATACAAAAATGTGCCAAAACATTATCAAAACCGCTTTGCATTATATTCACATTATCCGTCAATGTATTTGACGTTTTTCCTAATATATGGAAGAAAGCAAGATTGTCCCAATACATAAGAGTGGTTCACGGGGCTATCGTCCTTTTCTATCTTAAATATATTTAGCAAAATATTTGAAATGGCTGTTACTGTACAGAACCATATGTACAACATTTTTGAAGGTAATTCCAACTGGATAGCACGGTTTCATGAACAAGCGCTCTACCGTCTCACATCACAAGCAGCTGCTGTTGTTACGAACTAAGTACATCTACCGTAGCATAGATGAGGTATTGCCGGTTGATGTAATATACACAGACTTTGAAAAAGCATTTGATAGAGTGGATCACAACATCCTGCTTTACAAATTCTTTGCATTGAGGATACGTGGATATCTACATAGATGGCTCAGTTCATACATCTCCAACAGAAAACAGGCGGTAGCCATCGGCAGCGCGCGCAGTGACTTTGTCACTATAACCTCTGGTGTCCCCCAAGTATCGATACTTTGTCCTCTCTTATATATAGCGTATCTGTTTGACATACACGCCAGCTTCGTAAATTACAAATATCTCTTTAGATCATTTTGAATTTTTGCGCAGTCATTGACAGTTTTTAATTTGAAGAACACCTTTTTATTATCAGCAAACACTCATGTTTGCTGATAATAAAAAGGTGTTCTTCAAATTAAAAACTGTCAATGACTGCGCAAAAATTCAAAATGACATGAAATTCAAAGAACACCTTTTTATTATCAGCAAACACTCATGTTTGCTGATAATAAAAAGGTGTTCTTCAAATTAAAAACTGTCAATGACTGCGCAAAAATTCAAAATGATCTAAATAACCTCGCACAGTTTTACACACGAAATAAGATCTCCATCAACCTACTACCTACACTACAAGTATATACCTACTCACTACATATATACATCTACTATCTACTAGACTTGGCTTGCACCGACTACAAATAGATGAGTGGGTAGCGCTTATAATAATTATCTTAATTTATTTTTCGCTTTTGAGTGCCTATTTGTGGTTTTGAAGTGGGTTTAATTTTAGAAGTACAAAGTGAATGTAAACACTAATAAAGATATTATTTTTGTTTGTATATTTGTCAGCAGGCGAGGCAGAAGGGGGAAGGAGGGGCTGTGCAGTGTGTTGTGTAGAAGCAGCGTTTTATCTGGAATCAGTGAGTAGCCCGGGCGAGTGCGAGTGGTCCAGTTTTTGTACCGTTGTGTCTCGTCACCGGACCAATTCCCGAAATGGCCCCTGATGTATAATGCAATTGATTTCATTAGGAGAGTTTTTCACCGTCGGCGTCGGGTCACCTGATACATATGTATGGAACTCTAATAAATTGGCCGGAGCGTTGTTTTTACATCTCCTGCCGCACGTGCGTGTTACTTCCAGTCCAGGGACCTTACGGGTAACTCTTAATGCGGGCTCGAATTAGCGCTCAAACAGCACAGTAGGTACGGAAAACAACGCGAACGTGTACCTTCACAGTGATACCTACACACGACACCAGAGGTTGTTTGTTCTGAAAAGTAATACCTAATTACGTACATCATTGGAATTATTCATCATTTATTTTATCTGACTACAAAAAGGAGGGAGTTCTAAATTTTTTTTTTTTGTTTGTTACTCCGTAATTTATGAAACGATTTGGTAAATTCTTCTTTAGTTAAAAGGATATAATTATATACTTTCAGATTTCATCAAAATTGGTTCAGTATTTTGTTTACTTGAATGATTATTATCGTTTTCCATGGTAGTACAACGGTGTTCTTACTATTATAGAAGTTTTAGGTAAAAAATAACAAATATAAATTGTGTAGAAGAAGGTAGCGCCTTTACATTTGTGTTTGTTCTATGTCTGGGTGTTAATATCTATTTAAGTATGTATTTAAAAACATATATGTATGTATATCAGTCTCTGGCAGCCATATTACAAGCTTTGCTTAGTTTGGGGTCAGATGACCATGTGTGCAATAATGTCCCAGATCCCAGATATTAATTGAACAAAATCATAAAATTTAAATTTTCATTAATAACCATTATAAATTCAGAAAGGATATTTGAGCCATCCTTTTTTCTGGTTCCGTAGTAAATTTGTTCCAGTTCTGATGAAGTCGGTTTTTATATTGATAATTATTATTGTTGTCTTTATTAAATAAACAAAATACTAGCTAAAACTAACACTAAATATACAGTTAGACTGTCCATAGACCGTTGAAGATCTAAAGACAATCCAAATGCTCAAACCCACTATCAGTTGGCAGCGTACCCAGCATGCTGGCGGCATTACCACGTTGAATGGCAATGCTTATACGTTGAGCCAGATACACGCCAGCATTTTGGTCACGCGTCGCGTTAATCAGACGCTCTGAAAGATTTTTGAAAATGAGGTGAGCTCCCGGTCCCCAAGGGCCCAATGTCTCGACACCAAACGCCTCAAATATGTAACCACTGCCGAGGTTAGCATATTTGCGCCGCTTGTGCTGCTCTGCCGAATTGGCAGCTGCACCAGCCCTACGTTATTGTTGTTATACGGTAAACTGGTAAATATAGTTGTTGGTATAGTGAAAAGAAATCTATATCTATTCTATCTATATCTATACATATAATAAAAACGTAGAGATAAAAAAAATCTGTAATTGCGAGATAACAAAAAATTTATCACACAGGGCGTCTTAAAAGAAGCAGCTGAACACGATAGGACAGTTTTTAGAATTTTTGTCTGTTTGTTTGTTTGTTTGTCCGCGCACATCTCCTGAACCACTGGACGGATTTAAATGCGGTTTTCACGAATATGCTTAGAAATTACCAGATTAAAACATAGGCTATGTTATATCATTTATTTTAATTCTTTATTATTACATAAAACTAATTAAAAAATCAATGATTATTTTCTTCGTTACCCGAAACGTAATATGAGGATCGTCACAGGTAGTCACAGATATACAGATCGGCAATATATTTCAGTGAAAGCAAGTGAAAGAGACAAATTGATATGGCTCAGCACAAGTACAAAAAGGACATAACAAGACTTTTTTGTCCTTATCGGCGTGGCCTGTTTTTTGGATCAGAAATGTCAAAATCTGACGGTCCTGTGCCAAACAAAACGGGTCTGAATATTGTTTATTGCATTTTTTTGGTGATTTTATGTGATAAATGCGTGTTTCGTCTTAGAAATAATTGTAAAACAAACATTTACAATGGTTGGTTGTATCATTTTGGGCTGCAAGTACCGCAGTGAGAGAAATAACGATGAAATATCATTTCACACGTAAGTAAACATATAGAGCTTGTAATGATCACCTAAATAAATTCAGGATATCAATGCGTAAATATTTTATTCATAATTAGTCCGTTTTTTGGTCGATTTGTGGTATTTCCTATGAGTTTTATCAAAATATTAACTGAGAAGAATAACAATCAATGTTGCCAGTTTATAAATGAAATTACCCACCACAATTAACATAAATTATTCGTTCTGCAGGTTTCCAACTGATCCTGGCTTACGAATAAAATGGATCAGTGCTACTGGTTGTGAAAATTGGGTGCCAGGAAAACATAGTAGAATTTGTTCCAGTCATTTCAATGCCGAATCCAATATCAGAAAGGGAAAAATTATATTTTTGAGCAACTGCAGCTGCTCAGGGTCTAATAAACACACTTAAATGTTCTTAAATCAAAGAAAATATATCATCATAAATCATCATCAGCGTGATTTTGTTCAAATAAAACAAAATAATCTTTTTTTGAAGTCTGATTTATCGTGTGTGATATGAGTACTGTAAATAATAAAGAGTTTTATCTAAGTATCTCATTAATTGGGATGTTATCCATAATTCCATCCATGAAAATAAATAAACTGGCCAAGTGCGAGTCGGGCTCGTGCACTGAGGGTTCTGTACCGTCACAAAATACAAAAAGTAGTGCAAATACACAACATCACACCCAGGCTGTCATCCATCCAAGTATCAACCGCGCCCGACGTTGCTTAACTTGTGGGAAATAGAAATGTGTGACCGACTCGCAAGCGGCCAGTATTTATTATTTGTTGTTTTACTTTAGGGTGTGCACTATAATCCGCCAAGTTTGACGCTTGTACCGATTACCGTTACGTACCGTTTGGTTTTTACACCAGAGCAAATACAAAAATACCTTAACAAAAACGTTTGTTGTATGTGTGGATGTGTACCCTCTTTAGTTTTGACTTAATTATATTTCTTAGTTAATCCGTCGTAACATTACATATTCTGTGTAAGTTTCAACTGACGATATTACGGCGCGAAAGATACAGCCGTTTAAAGCTGTCTTACCTTTAAACGGATGGATTTGGATCTTAATATTAATTTCTTTTGTTCATAAGTATTTTTCAGATATCCTTCCATCTCACAAGATTTTCCAAAGTTTCCAAAATTACTCATTGAAGAGATTCACTACCCGTCTAGTATGTAAATTACCCTAACTTAAAGCAAATAATTTTAATGTGGCAACACACCTTGTTGAAGCGAGAGGCACTGAGCTAGCCACGCTCATTGAAAATCTATAGGTAGTAGATCTGTGCAGGTAGTAGATCTGTGATCGTCACATAGCCTCAAGCAAGGAGGTCCAAAATAAAGAGAATGTTATTGACATAGCCATTAAAAATTTGAAACTTCAACTGTCATTCAGATAATCAGTTTAAATTTAAAGAAGGTTCCTTAACCTTCTTAGATGAATAAACGTGTAAATCAAGGATGTTATAAAAACATAGGCCTTACAACCTCTTTGGTGAATCAATCCAATGCATTTTGCAAGACAAGCATATGTTAGGGTTCCGTGGCCCATACTTATGGTCGTATGAACGAAGCTGGACAGTCAAATTTCAGAGATTTATCATCCCGACATGACATGATATACTTTTTATGGTTTAGACAAAAAGAAAACTTCAAAACATGCTCTGCACTGTGGTCACATTATCTTTATGATTGGAAAACTGTTGACGGTATTTTTACTGTTATGCTTCTATCAATACTTCACACAGGGCGACTTAAAATAAGCAGCTGAACATGTTAAGGCAGTTTTTAGAATCTTAATTTGTTTGTTCACGCACATCTCTTAAACTCTTGGAAGAAAATGCGGACGGATTTAAATGCGGTTTTCACGAATATGCTTAGCAATGACCAGATTAAAGTATAGGCTATGTTATTTTGCGCAAGGGCCGGATTAAGGGAAGAAAAAAGGATTGAAGGTTTATATGAAAATCTACGCGTACGAAGTCGCGGGCAAAAAAAACTAGTGTATGAATAAAAATCCGGCCAAGTGCGAGTCGAACTCGCGCACGAAAGGTTCCGTACCATTATCTATAAAAACGTAAAAAAAATAAGTTTCTTGTATGGGAGCCTCCCTTATATATTAATTTAATTTTAATTTAATTATTTATTTTATAGTGAATAATATAACTCAGTATTCTGTGAATATTTCAAGCGTCTACCTGTTGCCGTTATCAATATCGAGCAAATGGGATGGAATGGGAGCAATCCTGTTAAATATTTAATTTATTCTGTTTTTTTAGTATTTGTTGTTATAACGGCAACAGAAATACATCATCTATGAAAGTTTCAATTGTCTGACTAACTATCACGGTTCATAAGATATAGCCTGGTGACAGACGGACGGACGGACAGCAGACGGACAGCGGAGCCTTAGCAATATGGTCTCGTTTTACTCTTTGGGTACGGAACCCTAAAAAATTTAGACATTTGAAAATGAATAATAATTGTAGTAAGGCATGTCTATACGTTGTTTCTGTGATCAGAGATATTAGTCTACCCACACAGTGCACGCGGACCTACACTTAAACACTTCATTATTTTAATTATATTTATATATATTTCCTTCCTTTAATAATCAGTTTGGTAAAAATGAACTGCATGTAGAGCAAGTAGGGGGATGAAGCTCCACCGAGCCCCGACATAAATCGCGGATGACGGAAGGCAATGAGTCATTAGGAGCCGCTCGGTTCGCTAAAACGCGTAAAAAGCGCGTGCGAGCCGCGTGCGCTTCCGGCGCGGTGGGTAATGACCCGCCCGCTCGTACATCAGGGAAGAATAGAATCGTTTGTATTGCTTTGCTATTGATATATTGAGAGATGTGAGTGCATACCAATACAAACATATTATTACTGAGAAGCTCCGGATACATCTGCAGTGGACTATATTCAGTTTTCGTACGACACTGCATTACAAGTTGAGTCAAGTTGTTTAGGCTACAGTAGATACAAGTTGTATGTTCAGTGGTCACGAGGAATACACAAACACATACCTGATGGCCAGAATGATGATAAGTCCAGAACGTACGAAAAGCTTTACTTTCTTCTCTTCCTTCTGGAAAGTCAAGCAAATACCTGTCTATAACTACTACTGGGGTAGTAAAATCTGCATTAACCTACGTATATACGGTTTCTCTTACTTACGAAGTCAAATTACATTTTTTCACTTTTAAGCTGAAAGAGCTTTTTTTGAACATAAGACTTCTACCATTACTATAAACATATCAAGTACATAAATGTAATTGTTTTTATATAGGGCTCCGTGCCCAAAGGGTAAAACGGGACCCTATTACTAAGGCTCCGCTGTCCGTCCGTCTGTCCGTCCGTCCGTCTGTCACCAGGCTGTATCTCATGAACCGTGATAGTTAAACAGTTAAAATTTTCACAGATAATGTATTCCTGTTGCCGCTATAACTACAAATACAAAAAAAATATGGGGGTTCCCATACAACAAACGTGTTTTTTTTTCTCGTTTTTGCCCTATATTGATAACGGCAACAGGTAGACGCTTGGAATATTCACAGAATATTTGGTTATATATTTACTTTAAAAATAAATAATTAAATTAAAATAATATTAATCTTTTAGGGGGGCTCCCATACAAAAAACGTGATTTTTTGCCGTTTTTATAGATAATGGTACGTAACCCTTCGTGCGCGAGTCCGACTCGTACTTGGCCGGTTATTTTTATCACTAGCGCTCGATAAGTGGGTCATTGATCACTCAATGTGATAAGCGATTTTTAAGCATATTTTTTAAACTATGAGAATTATTTCTATTCTTCGACCATTCATATCAGAAACTTTGGTAGTGTGAAACCAGTGCTTTGCATTTTTTTTTGGCAGAATATTAAAATTTTAATTGACTTTCTCAGTGGCCTTACTTGCGAAAAGTTAATAAATAAATATCTGGGACATTATTACACACACGGTCATCTGACCCCAAACTAAGCAAAGCTTGTAATATGGCTGCCAGAGACTGATATACATACATTTTTTTTTTTTTTAATACATACTTAAATAGATATTAACACCCAGACATAGAACAAACACAAATGTTCATCACACAAATGTTTGTCCTAGATGGGAATCGAACCCACGCCCCCAAGCACAGAAAGTAGGATCACTACCAACTGAGCCACCGAGGCAGTCAATCGTTATCGTTATCGTTGTGTTATCGTTACGTAAACGATAGCAAATGTAACGTCTTGAGAGCGAGCAGCGAGCGGGAACCGCCGCGCGCCGTCGCTGGCACGCGGCCGCCGCCGGCACGCAGCCGCAGCCCTGGCCGGAGCCGGAGCCTCTTCCCACGACAGCGACTTTTTTACGAGCAAACATCGCGGAAGTTATGTTTCAAAGACATTACGCACACCTCATTTAACTCCGTTCTGCTCTGCGCGGTGAAAGACTCACTATTTATTGCCGCACGCTTTGACAACCCTGGCCGGCGGGACTGCTTGCCGGATACCACCCTCCGTTTGTATCGCATGTGGCAACCTCGACTTTGCTACAACTATATAAGGTCAAATTCTGTAAGATAAGTTTATATTAGAGAAGTGATATGAGGAGGGTTGTCGCTGAAAAATGATCTAGTGGAAGTTTGTCATTATTTTATGACATCTTCATCGGTCACGGCCCGCCGCCGCCCGCCGGCCGCCCGGACGGTGGCGGGCGGCCGGCGGGGCGGGCGGAGTTGAGTGTGCTTCGTTCTTACACTACACTACACAGAAGGCACTACTTGCTTAATATTTTAAAAGTCATTCGTAAATAACAACTCGAGCAGCTCGCAGACTTATCCTCTTATTTAATATAATTTATTTAATATAAATGGTGGTGTGTGTATGTATGTATGTTCCTTATGGATTCCCAAACTGGACTGATTTTGAAGGAACATTCACTGCCAGGTCGGTATCTGATGATATAAAGAGTCATCTAGTGGCGCAGCTAGTAGGTACGCGATAAAAACGAATCAATAGTAACACCTAGATAAGTAGCAATATAGTAGGTACGTACGATACGTTGCACCAACCGGTAACAGCTCGATGGTGGAGAGGTAGTGTGGTACCTGCCTACTACCTGGGTACGTTGCACCAAACGGATCCAACGGAAGACCAGCGCTGGTGAACAGCCGGCATTATGCTGAGTTGGGGCCGATTTGTGACATATTATAACCAACATTTTTTTTTTTAAACGTATATTATAGTTAGTCACAAAAAAATATTGTTTTGCTTTCTTCTTTCTTTATTACTAATCGAGTGAATAAAAACTAACTTAGCAACTTAAAATTAAAGTATGTAATATAACATGGGCGGTATTTAATTATTTTTGCGAAAAGTTTAATAAACAGTCGCCTAACTAATATGGATTAGTAATAATTGACCAAAAGCGTGTCGAGACACGCATATGGTAGGGTTCCGTAATCAAAGCCGTATAATTGTAGTCATAGTTCAGAAAATTATGGTTATTCAAAAATTCGTACGAACGAAGCTCTGTGGACTTCGTCAAATTTCAGAGATGTACCTTCCCGACATAGCATATACTTTTTATGATTTAAACATAGAGAAAACTGATTGAGAAACATTATTTGTTAAAACCATTTTACAAAAAGGTCAATGACCTATGAACTAGAACGCTTTGAATTTATTACAGTTTTATCACTGTTACTCAAAAGTTCATCATCAGATAATATTCGAAATAATTTTGAATGAAGGTTTTAAACATGAATTATCTGTATTGTAAGATTCAAGTTTCTATATCTTATAGTTTAGAAATGCAAGGGGGGAGGAACAACTTTTTGCGACTTTGGCGGGTCATATTTCGCTAAGTATAGACTTTATAAAAAAGTAATGTATCAAACCTTACCTTAATTTTAAAAGACCTTTTCAACGATACCCCACTTGAGTAGTTGGAATGAAAAAAAAAAACATCCCCATTTCACATGTACCAGATCCACCCCTAAAATGCAATATTATATAATTTTTATATTTTTAAAATTGAGATCTATATTACAACTGTCATTGTGCAAAGTTTCATTCACTTATCTTAATAATTATAGAAGTTGGAAGGTTTTAAAAAATTCGGACGGATGGACAGACAGACAGACAGACAGACGGACGGACAGAACGAATTTATAAGGGTTCCTTGTCGGGCTACGGAACACTAAAAAAGTTTAAAATCAATTACTTAAAATAGTTGTAAATTCATGATCCATGACATCCCAATAGAAGTTTTCAAGGCTATGGGAGAGTCTGGTATTGATGTTTTGCATACCATCTGTTGCAGAATATGGGAAACCGGCACATGGCCAAATGATTGGACACACTCTGTTTTCATACCTCTGCATAAGAAAGGATCGACAAAAAAATGCAACAATTACAGACTGATATCCCTAATTTCGCGCGCTGGTAAAGTCATGCTGCATATTTTAAACAGTCAACTCCAGGCGTACCTATCGCGACAGATTGCACCTGAACAGGCTGGTTTCGTAAAGGGAAGGGGCACCCGCGAACAAATACTTATACTGCGACAAATAATAAAGAAAACCAGAGAATTTTACGACCCAATGCTGATTTGTTTCGTCGATTTTCGAAAGGCACTTGACACGGTCATACGTAATAAGCTGTGGAAGATTCTATCGGAAATGGGAGTTCCACGCCATCTCATCTACCTGATAAAGTAACTCTATGAGGAAGGGGCCGCAGTTGTTCGCGTGGATGATGTTCTTTCGGACAATTTTCACATTGATTCGGGGGTTCCACAAGGGTGTCTTATGTCGCCACTTTTATTCAACATCTATACGGAGTATATAATGCGGATTGTCTTAGAAGGATGGAACAAAGGCATCGCTGTTGGTGATCTGCTGATAAATAATCTCCGTTACGCTGATGATACTACACTTTTTTCCAAGACTAATGAGGATATGGAAAGTCTTTTGACTCGTTTAGAAGCAACTAGTCTCCAATTCGGACTCGAAATTTACAGAGACAAATCGAAAATGATGATAGTAGACCGAGCCGCAGATAACAGTCCAGACTTACTAAATGTAGCAAATTGCGAAGTAGTAGTAGTACAGAGTTACGTATACCTCATTTCTACCATATCTAATAAAGGAGGCTGCGAAGACGAGATTAAACGACGGTGTGCCATTACCAGATCTGCTGTGGAAAGGTTGGGGAAGATTTGGAAGGACAGGAGAATAACTAAAAACACGAAGGTTCGACTTATGAAATCTCTTGTATTTCCAATTTTTCTATACGAAGCATAAACCTGGTCTCTGCGACTACTAGACCGTCGAAAAATTGACGCCCTGGAGATTTGGTGTTGGAGGCGCCTTCTAAAGATCCCATGGACCGCATTCCGAACCAATCCTACAATATTAAAGGAGCTCGATATTAATAACAGGCTTTCGTCGACTGTACAATTACGAATACTGAAATTCTTCGGGCACATCTCCAGGAACGAAGATTCAATGGAAAGACTGGTAGTCCAAGGTCAAGTAGCAGGGAAGAGAGGTCGAGGTAGATCTCCTACACGCTGGACAGACCTCATTAAGACAGCAACGAAGTCTTACATAACAAGAGTGTTCACGTAATGCTACGAACCGAGTAGAATGGAGAAGCATTACAAGATCAGTGATCGCCGCCGGGAAGACCGACGACGTTGAAGACCTGCCTTGTACCACCGTCTTAACAACCACGACCACTCTGCGAAGAGTGTCCGACTAAGAAGAAGAAGAAGAAATCCATGATGGCTGAATAGAATTACTGAGTGGGCGATTGTAATAAGTATCAATATCGGGGTCGTGGGATCCTTACCACGTGAGGAAATCCGAACTCTGTCAGTCAGTTTATTTTCGTTGCCCGCCTTAGCCTTCGTGGTTTATACTTATTATAAAAAAAACAACGCAAAATCCTCCCTATCCCTCTACAGGACAGATTCGAATTATATACATAAATACATATATACTTAGGTTACCTTGATAAGGATATAACGCAGCGTTCTTTAAATAATGAATGTTATGCAAAATGGTTAGTTATAATGACAGCCATTTTCAATATTTGTACTCATACACATTCTTACGCCTACTTATAATTTCAGTCAGTTCAGTTAATTTCAAGCGAATTTACTCGCTTGTATAAATACTAGGTAAGTACCCATAAATAAACAGATAAATATTCCAAACCTAAGTACATGAGTATACTGAAAAAATATTACCATAATATTATAATATGTCGGCAGTTGAGTTTATTAAAAAAAAATAGTGGCAAGTGAGGATCGTATAAGGTACTTGAAGGTACGTAAACGTATTGTAAACATGATTAATAGTCAAATCAAATCAGTTTCGTTTATTTGCATGAATATAGATAGGTTAGGTACGTATATAACCTTATACTTTCCCGATTTGTTCACAGAATGATGATAACATTATACTGTCAGGAGTCTTACGCCTACCTGTTATAAACGATTCAGTTTAGGTCATTGCGAAAAGTTGCGCGACCGCAAACCGTATCTCGGCGCATTAAGGTTCACGTTCGCGTGATTTTGCAAACTGCGCGTATTTGAGCCCGCAGTTAGAATTAGGCGTTAGGTTTCCTCCAAAAACTTTTTTTGAGGTCATATTATAGACTAGGTGCTGGCTCAGAGGAGAGTCAATCAATACAATGTCTTAATTTTTCAATATCGAAGCTTATATAGATCTTTAAGACGTAGGTATTTTTAGGGTTCCGTAGCCCGACAAGGAACCCTTATAAGTTCATTCTGTACGGCCGTCTGTCTGTCTGTCTGTCCGTCCAATTTTTTTAGAACCTTGTTAATTCTCTAATGATTAAGATAAGTAGGTACATGAAACTTTGCGCAATTACAGTTTTAATATACATAGATCTCAATTTTAAAAGTATAAAAAATATGTATATAATGTTGCATGTTAAGGATGGCCCTGGTACATATTTTTTTCACTGCACCTCCTCCTGTGGGGTATCGTTGAAAAGGTATTTTTAAATGAAGGTAATGTTATATACGTCACTTTTTATGGTTCCGTACCCAAAGGATAAAACGGGAACCTTTTACTAAGGCTCCGCTGTCCGTCCGTCCGTCCGTCTGTCACCAGGCTGTATCTCATGAACCGAACCGAACAGTTATACTAAAAAATAGAATAAAATAAATATTTAAGGGGGCTCCCATACAACAAACGTGATTTTTTGCTCGTTTTCGCTCGATATTGATAACGGCAAGAGGTAGACCTTAAAAAAATTTATTAAATTAAAATAAATAATATTGAAGGGAGGCTCCCATACAAAAAACGTGTTTTTTGCCGTTTTTCTAGGTAATGGTACGGAACCCTTCGTGCACGAGTCTGACTCGCACTTGGCCGGTTATTTATACAGTTTATACGTTACGAAATATGGCCGCTCAAGTGCCAAAAAGTTGCCTGCATTTCTATACTATTTAAAATTGTAACCTACAAAACGGATAGATCATATTTTAAACCTTATTCAAAATTATTTCAAACATTATCTGAATATGATTTTTTGAGTAACAGCGATAAATCTGTAATAAACCTCTTTTCTATAACCATAAATTTTTAACTATGACTACATCTATGTTTACCATATGCTTGTCTCGATACGCTCTTGGCCAGTTATTCAAAACTGCATTCGTAAAGATAAAATGTTTCAGTAAGCGCCATCTACTCCCATCCAATGAACTATCTCGCCAGCAAGCTCACTGAACAACCACCATGTCACCTGTCGCAGGAGCTCCCCTAACTAGCGCTGCGCAGTTCTGCAACCGTAACCTCTCACACGTTGCCTCCTCTGGTAGTTTATGACTTCCCCGTTAGATGGCACCCCTTCAAAAATAAATCACAAAAAAAAATGTTGTCTGACGCAACATGTCACGTCATTAGCATGTCAGCCCGGATCTACGATTTTCCTGAGCAGGGTCAAAAACTTGACTTTGGCGCCCTTCACCTCTAATAAAGTAGAAATCAATGATTTCAAAAACAATGATTAGAAAAAACTCATAAAACTTAATTATAATAATAAGTCCCTACCTATACTTGGCGGAGTGTGTATTTTTTTGAGTGGGATAAAAATACTTAATTAATTTTACAATCTTTATTTTCAAATGAATTATCGATAGTCACGATGTCCACTGTCATTGCCATCATCATCATCAGTCTATCATGTTCCCACTGCTGGAATACAGGCCTTTTCCCAGAGAGAGAAAGAGAGAGAGAATGAGAGAGAGAGAGAGAGATGATGGGCTCGAATTCCGGACATGAACTGGGCCAGTATGGTACTGGCCCAGTTTATGTCCGGACAACTTAAAATAAACATTTGCTTTGTAAAAAAAAACAAGATTGGATAGATAAGTTTATTTTGGAACTATTTCAAGTTTTTATGTAAAGTTTTGTGCGCCCCTTTCATTTGTATAAACTGAATTATAATCACAATAATACGCGAGTGAGTGTATCGAGCACGATTGAGTTTAGAACAAATTACGATCAGAAAAAAAAACATCGAAGTAACAGAATTTACCCATTTTATAGAGTAAGTTCTCTAAATATGGACTACCATATATAGATAGATATCTTTAAATAAAACACAAAAAATAAAAGCTAACCAAGTCTCTTTAATTTCAATCGGTCAAAAAACTATTTTCTTACTATAAAATATAACTACGAGTATAATAGTATAAATATTTTTTTAACAATCTTGTTGTTTTTATGAAATATGACAATTATGAACATTTTCAAATATAGTAATTTTTAAAATTTCGCGGCTTGAACACATGAGTCCCGATAAATATTTAAAAAAAATCAAATCTGTAGTTCAATATGGACTACAGAATTTTATTTTTAGTCTAGATATCTTCTTTGTCCCTACGAAGTACAACCCCTACCCTACTCTACCCTATCCTTATCTACTTAGAACAAAAAATATTACTTATATGTATTATAAATATTATATTTAATCGAATAACCCGCCCCTAACTGTACCCTGTGCGAAGGTGCCCATAACACTAGCATCATTGCCGCGCTGAATGGCTAAAAATATTTTATTTTTGTTTGTAATTTAAATTTTTGTTAGAATATTGTCAAAATAATTAGGTTTAGTTGTATTTTAATATTATATTTAGATATATGTATATTATCCTATTTTTCCTTCTTGAATTACTAATATTGCCATAGTCATCGAGTCATTGTCCTATTTTTGCCTATTGCTTTATTAAGGTGTCGAGTTCATATCCTAAAATAACTGGGATCATAATCTGGACTATATGATTATATTATGCACCATTAGTCCATATTTGAAGTCCCTTAATCGGTCTATATTAAAAAATGATGCCATCTCAAGCAATGACTGTTTCAAAAACGGGGAAGACGCGTGACATCCAAACATTGTACCCATCTGTGGTACCCATTAAATATACTTCGCTTAAAACCAAATGTTGACAAGTACTTCACGTGCTATCACAAACGCCAGTTCGATTGTGACTGAAGTCAATTAGGCCCGTGGTCCACGTCAAGGAGTTTGTCCCGTATCTTCCCACTATTTCCTAACATCAAGGATATCAAGGTAATCTCAAAAAATATTTGTATTAGATATAAGTATGTAGTTACGAGTTACTTTATCAATATTTGCTTACACAATAACGTTTCTAGAATGTGCATAATCAATGTATAATTTGATAATTATTATAAACACAGCTGTATCATCTTACAAAACTTACCGAAATCTGTCAAAACATTAAAGTGGCTTCCACCGACACGCACTCGGAGAGCCGCTGTACTCTGATCACGGAACACTATTACTCGCGGAGACTCTGATCGAAGAAGGAGAAGAATAGTCCGTTAGGAGAATAGTCCATTGAAATGTTACGATTTAAGGACCGAATATTGCATTTTTTAGAGGACGCAATTTTATTTTTGGGACATGTTTGCGGGGTCAATGGAAGCTTAACCTCAAATTTGTGGGGTCAGCACCCTTGTCCCCGGCCACCATCTTGGAAAAAGGGGTGAAAACACTTTTTTCGCGATATCTCGGAAACTATGCGTCTTACAAAAAAATTGTTGAGAAATAATTTGTAGCAAATTGTTTTGCCTACTAATATGGATACATAACTTTTTGCCCTGAATTAAAAATTAAAGAAGTTATAAGCAAAAAAGTAAGTTTTTTTTGTAAAAAAAATATTTTTAGCTCCATAACTTTTTTTAAATTCATTTTACAAAAAAATTACCTCAGACCAATCTTCTAGAGGAGAGCACTAACCACGGAACACTCGATGAGCACTAACCTCGCGAACACTGAAGAGGTTGAAGGTTTATGTCAAGGTCGTTTCCATGGCAACGTGCGACCTGCGTGGAGCCTGCGGATGTTACCCGTCGCCATGACTACACACACTTGTTCACCTCGGGAACAACACTAAACAATAATACCAGTACAAAGTCGATACCTAGGATGTGTCCACGTATTAGTACAGGTCAGCACAGGGCAGTGACAGTTCATGAGCAGAGACAATGACGTGCGGCCTCCTCCCTGCTGGACGGTAGATAATGAGGCTAGGTAGATGATCGATGATTCCACATTCGAACGCGGCTCGTGACAGCGCGCTGACGGGTGACGGCCGCGGTGACAGGCTCCTCGCCGGAACACATCCACGAACGACGCCACTTCACCAGTTTGTATCGTTACAAGCTACGTATCCGTACAGTTTGGTGGTGAGAGAACACATGTGCTGTCTGCTGGCGGCGCTGGTGGAGGAGTGTTTCCTGTCGGTGGCGCGCGCGCTGGCCGGCCGCCATGAGCGTGTCGGTGCGCTCGGTGCTGCTCGAAGGGCCGCAACAAAAACCCAAGGGCCCGTATACGTATGCTAGCACGCCGCGTGCTCTCTACAACAATGCCAAGCTCAAGAAGGAACCTTCTTGGTGAGTTATATTTATGTCATATTTCAAGAAGTACGGAAGGCTTAAGCCACTTTGACAGGTGGCTTGCTGGCACCCAGGACTAAACGAGACGCCTGCTCATTACTTATTACTCGATTATACTTAGATCAACAAGTATAAATTTAACATTTTTTAAACCCCTGATAAAAGGCCTTACTTATAATCTTTAAACGGCGGAACAGATTTTCTTGAATCATAGCTAGCTACGAACACTCTCGATCAAGTCACCTTTCAAACAAAAACAAACTAAATCAAAATCAGTTCATCCGTTTGGAGCTACAATGCTACAGACAGACGCACAGATACAGATGTTAAACTTATAACACCTAATTTTTTCGTCGGGGATTAAAATATTTGTAAAGACTTAGAACCAGCTGCTCTGCGGTGTCTCGCCTGCCGCCTTTACAAACATTGTGTTCTGTAATCATGTAGCTCGCCATGTAGGTTCTAGCCGCTATACAAGTCGCCTGTCAATGTGGATTGGGACTAAAACTGGTGGGTGTGAATGGTCTGAAGAAGCGATAAATGTGTGTTAAATATTGTACGAACAACAAAGCAATGTATAATAGTGTCGATATCGAGAGTCAAAGTGAATAATGAGACATTCTGCAGATTTGTTTTGAAGGGTATGAACGCTTTTTTCAGTACCTAATAATAACAAAATGACTATAATAAAATTGTTATCGCATTATTATGTGCCAGGGTCGGCTTGATCACATTATTATGTGCCAGGATCGGCTTGATCATATTATTATGTGCCAGGGTCGGCTTGATCATATTATTATGTGCCAGGGTCGGCTTGATCACATATACGATAACAGGTACCTACGAGTACTTAGAACGTATTAATGCCTGATGTAGAATGTTACCTTGCTTTCATAATGTCGACATTCAACCTTGTCCTCGCCAAATATTTCCATGATAAGTTTGAATTCCCACCACATGCCTCTACATCCACTAATCATACCAATGTTATAAACGGTAAAATGTTGGTCGATTTGTTTGTCAACCAACACTTGTATCGCGACGCATGAGACCAATGGATAGATGAGATTTGTTGTATGAGTACCGATAGTTGAGAGCCTGAATTAAGATATCTTTTATCCCGGAAATGTTTCCTGTGGGTTTGACTTCGCGGGTAAAACCGGGAGCTGCAGCTAGTTGTGAAGCGTCTTCCTACCATCCAAATACTTGCCTTTTGATACCGAAAAGCCACGTGTATTTTTTACTATCGCGCATAAGTCCGCGTTTGACCATCAACTCGCCTGTTGGTAAGCGGCACGCACACTTACAACAATATTGAGAAAATGATTAAATAGGTATTTAGATACTGTTTTCAAGTATCACGCTTGTTCTCTACAGATATATCATTATTAACGTGATATTTACTGTGATAAGGTTGTGGATGGAGCTTCCGATATGTTTAAACAGTTTCATGCACCATGTTCAAGGGAAGACACCTCCGTCTACAACCTTCAATTAAATGAAATGAAATATTTATTCGTAGCAAAGCTACAGGTCGGTTGTTTTTTTTTTTTTGTTACAAATTCATTTTAAATAATTATATAAATATTTGTAAATTTATTATTATTTAATTTTTATTTTCTTTTTTTATTGTAACACAGGCAACAGCACTATTATATTAACAATAATTATAGAATGTGCTTTTTGTGTACAAAATCATAACAAACAACCAATAACAAGAAAATTGAACATTATAAAGTAATGGATACTGTAGTAGGTTGGGTTCAGCTGTTTCTGTTCTTTTTTTTTATTGTAATATAGGCTTGCGCTTGGCCGCCAACTCGCCTGATGTTAAGCGATGATGCGGCTAACGATGGATCTCGCTTACCTAGAAGAAACCGATTCACTTTTGACTTGAAAACACCCAGATTGTAACTATCGGGGAACATCCATTCAGGCAGCGCATTCCACATACTAGTAGTTCGCACAATAAAAGTGGAATCAAAGCGCTTCGTACGGGTTTTCGGAATGTCAACCATAAAGCGGTGTCGATTTTTCGTGCCCGCTCTGGCAGTCCGATAGAAAAAAGGGCAGGAATAAATTAAATTATGCGTAGTCAATTTTAATCCTAACATTAGAAAACGTAACACATTGTTATTGTCCTTATCACGTAAATATCCCGTTAATAATCATACAACTGCATGCATGTACCTACTTAGAGCTTTATTGTTATGTACGTACCTATGTAGACCGGTGGTTTAGCGTTTCACACGAAGAAGGTGTTATCGGAACGTTGTATAACTGTTGTGTTCAACCTTGAACCGGCGGCGAGGGCAGCTGTCCCCGCTCGCCGCACTCGTCACGGCGGTAAGGGAGCCTGTACACGGCGCCGACAACACGCGCGCGGCGACCACTTGGACGAGTCACATGCATAGTCTCCGCCGCAAGTCGTGCTTGTGAGGATGGCACGGTCGGTCTCATCATCATAGATCAGCACGATCCCTTCGCTGGAGAGTCACACGATGTGTATAACCGGCACATATCTCGTGTCGACCTGCAGAGGTCCCAGCCTCGTGTAGAAGCACCGCTAGCGGTCGCATGCGGCGCGTGTTGTCCCCTCGGTCACTCTCCTTCGGTGAGTCCTGAACGCTTGACTCATTAATACTAAACCTTTTAAAGCAGGTCTATTAATAAATTTCGCTTTCACGCGCATTTTTTTTTCATCAGGTTGAAGTTAATATATCCTTCTATAGAACTGATTAACCTTCTTAAGCGTTTATGCATAACAGGGAATAAGGGTAAAGGTGGATAGTTTCCACTCAACACTCGCTCTGCGCACGCGCACGAGTACGTCAGTTTCTCACCTTATCGTATAATGTAGGTACCGGACCGACATCAACAGTACAAACGTTTTTCCATAGCTATATATGAATGGTTGATCTCATGCGATTCTTGATTTTCCATGATTTGTTTAGATACACAATACTTATTTTACTCATAATACTAAAACTCTTAACTAGGTTTACATAAAGATCCGTCTTATTTTATGTGTGTTGTGTGGGATATAATTATCCCGCAACACACAATAAATTATAGTCTAAGAGCTAGCAACGTTTTCGAGAGAGAATTTCAGGTAGGCTAGTTTTTAGATATGCTATCTCTCTCACTCCCCCGGACGTCATACGGGCTATCTGGCTGGTGGTAGTGGTTGCGTTCATCAGTGCGCATCCTAAATGTCCAGGTAAAATATCGATTTTTCAAATCATTTTAAGAAGTTTTTTTTTTTTTTTAATTTTTTTATTGAATTTTTCGCAACATGAATCTATTATTGCCAGACATTTTTATCGTTGTTTAAATTGTGCCAGACGCTAATTTTGAATTGAAAAAATTTTTTTTTTTTCAAAATATTTAAAATATTTCAGTATGGCTGAAATTTTTATATGATGTTATTTAAGTATCTAAAAACCTAAAATTAATTTGCCAAACAATAATTCGATTGTTAAACCTTCAGCGAGACCGATCTAAAAGTGAAAAGTGATGTGGTACCATTTTGCTTGGTCTAGGAATAGTTGTCGAATAAATTACAGAGAAAGAATTAAAAACTATTGAATTAATTGTGGATTAACATAGCATTAAAATAATTATTTATTTTTGTGCAAAATTAAGGTAATAATCAATCTCAAGGATGAAAGTAAACAAAAATTATATTGAATTATCTTGATAATTATCATCATCATCATCTTCATCACTGCTGTCATTTTCATTGTCATCGTCGTCTTTTGGATTATCAACGTCTTGTAAGCTATTATCTGTAAAAGAATGAAAAATTTTATAATCTTTCGGCAAAGAAATTTATTAGTATTTTATTTTCAATTTTTACCTTTAATGATAATGTCGGCAACTAATGATGGTAACTGCTCTCCAACAAACCAGATAAAATCATATTTATCGTCATTTATGGTCCAGCCAGAAGCTTGAGGTGATAGAGATGTTGGGTGTTGTAAATGAGCATTTCTCCAAAACTTTGTTACGTAACGAATTCGTAGTAAATGCTGATACAATTCAGCTTTGCATGGTGGTAGGCTTGATGGATCAAAATTATGATTTTTTTTTTCAAAATTATCATCTGATTTTTTAGACCGATAAGTGTTTGAAAACAGATGAAACCGAACTTCATTGACGTTCCAAGAATCACGAGCTCCGTAAATGTGACAAATAAACTTTTCTAAGATCTTAAATGTCTCATCCAGCAATTCTTCATCATCTGTTATAATATTTTGACAGGCTAATTGATACTCTTCTGATTGCTCTAACAGTTTAAAAGGTCGAAGTTTACCTTTCCGGAAAAAAGCTGGTGTGTAGTCGCATCCTGTTCTCAATAGGTGTTAATCGTTCTAACATTTGCAATCGGGCAGAAATTGGAACAAGTTCAGGAACAATGGCTTCAAAGGTTCGTCTTCTTTTTGCTGGTGGTGGTAGCATGTCGGATTGATCACTTCTACAATCGATATCATTTTCATTAGGAGCATCATTATCAATATTTTGACATTTACGGAGCTCGTGATTCTTGGAACGTCAATGAAGTTCGGTTTCATCTGTTTTCAAACACTTATCGGTCTAAAAAATCAGATGATAATTTTGAAAAAAAAAATCGTAATTTTGATCCATCAAGCCTACCACCATGCAAAGCTGAATTGTATCAGCATTTACTACGAATTCGTTACGTAACAAAGTTTTGGAGAAATGCTCATTTACAACACCCAACATCTCTATCACCTCAAGCTTCTGGCTGGACCATAAATTACGATAAATATGATTTTATCTGGTTTGTTGGAGAGCAGTTACCATCATTAGTTGCCGACATTATCATTAAAGGTAAAAATTGAAAATAAAATACTAATAAATTTCTTTGCCGAAAGATTATAAAATTTTTCATTCTTTTACAGATAATAGCTTACAAGACGTTGATAATCCAAAAGACGACGATGACAATGAAAATGACAGCAGTGATGAAGATGATGATGATGATAATTATCAAGATAATTCAATATAATTTTTGTTTACTTTCATCCTTGAGATTGATTATTACCTTAATTTTGCACAAAAATAAATAATTATTTTAATGCTATGTTAATCCACAATTAATTCAATAGTTTTTAATTCTTTCTCTGTAATTTATTCGACAACTATTCCTAGACCAAGCAAAATGGTACCACATCACTTTTCACTTTTAGATCGGTCTGGCTGAAGGTTTAACAATCGAATTATTGTTTGGCAAATTAATTTTAGGTTTTTAGATACTTAAATAACATCATATAAAAATTTCAGCCATACTGAAATATTTTGAAAAAAAAATTTTTTTCAATTCAAAATTAGCGTCTGGCACAATTTAAACAACGATAAAAATGTCTGGCAATAATAGATTCATGTTGCGAAAAATTCAATAAAAATAATAAAAAAAAAAAAAAACTTCTTAAAATGATTTGAAAAAACGATATTTTACCTGGACATTTAGGATGCGCACTGATGAACGCAACCACTACCACCAGCCAGATAGCCCGTATGACGTCCGGGGGAGTGAGAGAGATAGCATATCTAAAAACTAGCCTACCTGAAATGCTTGTTTTCCCGACGTTGCTAGCTCTCGTACTATTAGGCGTAACAATTATTTTTAGGTATAGATAGATAGAGCCTTTATTCACTGACCAAGATTCTCTTAAATTAAATAGTATATAATAATGAAAATTAAATATCAGCCACACATTTCTGTCGCGAGTTAATTTTCTCCATTCCATTGGCAAATCATCTTCGCATCTCTTTATTTTGGCGTCCTCTTTGTCTTTTCCCATTTCTAGGGTACCATTACATAATGTTTTTCGTCAATTTCACTGTTTGTCCTCATGATGTGTCCCGTCCAGTTCCATTTTATTTTTTTTGTAAACATCAATTATTGTTCTTTTTCTTATTCTTGTAATGGTCCAGCGGTCTCGTAGCCTTATATTTACCACACGTTGTTCCCTGACGTTGGCAATTTACAAAACTTGTAATAATTCTTAAAATATATTTTAGCATTTTTGAACATAAATTTAACTCAGCCGCTACTGCGTAGCAAATTTGTTACAATTCATAAGATGTGCTACGCAGCTACTTACGTCGCTACGAGAGCTACGGAATGTATCTTCTCAATAAAAATGTACAACGATAGGTCTGTACAGGCTCTTCCAGAGCTCTCAACTGGTTCATTTCGCTAGATATAATGATGTACTCACTATACTATGTAAGTATGTATTTAATAATATATATGTATGTATATCAGACTGTGACAGCCATTGTACAATCTTTGCTTAGTTTGGGGTCAGACGAACGTGTGTGCAAAAATGTCCCGAATATTTATTCATCCACACACTTAAAAATTCAAAATTGAATAAGTAAGATGCTTTTTAGGGTTCCGTACCCAAAGGGTTTAAACGAGACCCTATTACTAAGCCTACGCTGTCTGTCCATCCGTCCTACCTTTTAGCGGCTGGATCTTTCGAACCGAGATAGATAGCAAGTTGAAATTATCAGAGAATATGTAATATCACGGCGGCGATTAACTACAAAAATATTATAAAGTCAAAAAGTAAAAACTAAAGGGTAGATCCCGTTTGGTAAGTATCTCATTCGGAAAAACCTCTTAATATAACCTACTAAAAAGTTTCGTACCGTTAGTATTATTTTGTTCATACATTTAGTCCCGTTTAGCAAACCATTAGTTTAGTACAGTGCAGTAGGGCTCCATATGATGATGCAACAAACGTTTCTTAAACGTATTTTTGTATTTGCTCTATGTACAAATAAAACATTAATACGTACAAGCGTCAAGTTTGGCATGATTGTAGTACACACAGAAAAGAGATTAAACAAAAAAATAATTATGTTCTGTGGTTTACACACTCTAAAGTAAAACAAAAAATAATAATTAATGGTCATGTGCAAGTCGGTGATAAATTTCAGTTCACTACCTAACAAGCAACGACGGGCGCGGCCGGTACTTGGGTAGGTGATCACCTGGGTGTGATTGTATCTTTTTGCACTACTTTTTGTATTTTGTGATGACACGGAACCCTCAGTGCGTGAGCCCGACTCGCACTTGGCCGGTTTATTTTATTGAATAATAGGTTTGTGTTTCACCTATCTATCTGACATCTAGTCTAATGTTAAGTGATGATGCGGTCTACTATAGAGCATGCTAGCCTAGAAGAAACTGATTCATTCGCGAGTAGACACCCAGATTGTAAGTATCGGAGAACACCCGAACTGGCAGCGTACGTATATTGCAGAGTAGCGGTTGCGCTTGCACAAGATATATGCTTGATTCGTTGGTAACATGTGTGATGTGATGTGATGTGATGCTGCACCACATACTTCGGTGCATAATACACATTTTATATAACATTAGAAACGGCTCGCTTGTTGTTATACCAGATTTCAATCGCTACGTACGATACGAGTAGGTACATACAAAAGTGTAAGAGTTTTATTGGTGTACTGTTATCGTGACAAGTGTCGCGTGGCGCGGCGAGAGCAGGTCGATCCTCCCGCTCGCGCTATGAGGGTGCTGGAGCTGCAGACGGTCGGTGTACTGTGGATAGCCATCAGCACTGCACCGGCGGCCCCCGCCGCCCCTCGCCCTGCCCGCCCTCCGCCGAGGCCAGCGCGGCGGCCACGCGAGAACCCTCTCTCATATCTAACACATTTATCAATTTTTTTTTTTTTTTTTTTTCTTATATTTATGTCAGTGTATAAAGTACATGCTATATATATACAACTCTGGCAAACTGCGTACCAGTGTGTGTGTAGGCAGATATCTACTCTCATTACAACATTGCAGTATTGAGTAGGAACATTTTTTAAATTTTCTTTTTAGGGCAAGTGCCTTTACTAATTGAACAAAATACATGCTAACACTAACACTACAGAAACAGGTTATCATTGGAACACTAGGAATGGACAGTGCCAAGAGCCCGCAACAAAATAAAGAATCCGAGCAACAATTCAACACCAAAATTGAATTCAGAAAAATCGAATTACAAAAGTCACTGTTGGACAGAACAAATATCAATTTCTCTGCTAAGTTATTCTATCCAACAGCAACTTCCTCAATGCCACCTTATATCCAATTCTGGCCCTAAACTGTCCCTCGAACTCCGCTGGTAGATCATTGACATTGACAGTCTTGGCACTATCAGATTCAGATTTTTATTCACCTTATAACAATAGTTCGTTATATTAGTTATTCGTTGTTATCCACCTTCTAGTACGCGTCCCATAATAATTCCTGTTTCCATAGTGCACTTTCAGTTTAGGCCTAGTCACTCGCGGTGCATTACAATAAGTTTTCACATTTTTATCATTTATTCCACTTTGCCCCTCCAAGACTACCCTTTTTATATGTTTGCCAATCCTTCGCATACTGTTTGTGGTTGTACAAATTGATTCGGTCCTGAAACGTTTGAGCAGAAAACTGTTGGAGCAGTTCACTCATAAATTTAAAAAAGCGGGGTCAGTGGGTCGACACGTTGAAGGTCTCCCAGCGAGCTATGGAGAGAGCTATGCTCGGCGTTTGTCTGAGGGATCGTACCCGGAACGAATTTATTCGCCAGAGCAACCGATTGTCGCCGTCGCTTACCAACAGGCGAGTTGGTGGTCAAACGCGGACTTATCCGCGACAAAAAAAAAACTCATAGGCAAGCGTGCGCCATGCAAGACCGCATCGTCACTTACCATCAGGTGAGTTGGCGGTCAAACGCAAGCATATTACTATATTTAAAAAACTATAGTTGTATGATAGCGGGTGAAACCGCGAGGTGCCGCTAGTACATATTATAATGTGCGTATCGGATTTTATAACTCCCAGAGCTTAACAACTCGGCTGTAGGTGGTGATTAGATGAAGGAGCACTGACCTTAACCCTGCGTGCCCGGCCTGCCCTGCCCTGGGCGGGCGGGCAGGTCGGGCGGCGGGCAGCGTCGCCATAGCACCGGAGGGTCAACTTCCGCTCGCTTTCTTACGATACGTCACTTGCCAACAGCACGCCGAGTATGGATCGGACGACTTGTTGACGTCGTATGGTAGAGAGGTCTGCCAGTTATACTTAGCCCTACTAGTTGTCCCTACCGGTAGGACTAACAATATTTGATCGAAGTGAGAAATACAAAGTACGTCTCCCGAGCCAAAAAAATATTTTGCGCCCGAGTGATACACTCTACTTTTCACCCACTATGAGAAAATAAAAGGCGCCTCATATTTTATTGTAATATTAACTAAATTGAAATTAAATTATCTAATAATAAAACAACTAAAAAAAATCACAACAAAACCATGAATTTCTAACAATCCGTGAAAATTGACGTAAACGCGGGCTGTAGTTTGCGCGTTTATAATTTGATTTCTTTTTAGGGTTCCGTAGCCCGACAAGGAACCCTTACAAATTCGTTCTGTTCGTCCGTCTGTCTTTCCGTCCGTCCGAATTTTTTAGAACCTTCTAACTTCTATAACTATTAATATAAATGCATGAAACTTTGCATAATGAAAGTTATTATATAGATCTCAATTTTAAACGTATAAAAAATATATAATATTGCATTTTAGGGGTGGTTCTGGTACATGTGAAATGGGGATGGGTTTTTTTTCTAGTCAACCTATTCGTGTGGGGTATCGTTGAAAAAGTCTTTTAAAATGAAATTAAGGTTTCTGACATCACTTTTTTATAAGGTCTATACTTTGCGAAATATCGCCCGCCAAGGTGGCAAAAAGTTGGTCCCCCCACCCCCTGCATTTCTAAACTATAAGACATCAAGGCGTATTCAAGGCGTTCTAGCTCAAAGGTCATCGACCTTTTTGTAAAATGGTCTTAACAAATAATGTTCCCCAATCTGTTTTCTCTATGTTTAAACCATAAAAAGTATTTGCTATGTCGGGATGGTACATCTCTAAAATTTGGCTAAGTCCACAGAGCTTCGTTCGTTTTCGAGCTTCGAATTTTTCTATAACTATCAATTTCTGAACTATGAATATAATTAAATGGCTTTGGTTACGGAACCCTAACATATGCTTGTCTTGACACGCCCTTGGCCAGTTTTTTTTTTCAGCGGCTGCGCTACTATGAGACGTCGTACCAGCCAGTCTTTATTCAAAGAATATTTGCGTTCGATTTCTTTGGCGCTGAACTTGATTGAACTTGAACTAAGATGTTCCAAATTCAACAAGTGCGCGGAAAAGATAATTGCGGCGCAATTTTTGAATTTGGAACAATAGAGATAAATAGATTAAAAACTCATTACTGCCCGCTAAAAGTTTCTTACACCAACTTTGAGTGCACTTAAAGGCGAACCAAGTCGTCCTTTTCGAATATAAGTAAATGGGATGAAAAATACTATACATAAAACGGTGCATTCATAGTATGTTATACAGTTGACTATTTTGAACATACCTAGAATAGCAAGTTTATTATATCACATCATACACATCTCATGTGCTGTTGGCATGCCACGATATATCACGCCAGTGCCACGCTATGTCATGCCACGTCACAATCACACTACGCCACGTCACATCCCGCCATGTCACATCGTGCCACGTTACACCACGCCATGTCATATCATGCCACGTTGCATGAATATTACTAGTACCTAAACGCGAAAGTAAGTTAGGACAGCTTCTTAAAGTTAAAGTCAAATGTACGCAAAAAGAAAGAGTTTCCACGATAACAGGCTAGTGTCTGATTTTTAATTAATATCTCGTAAAAACTGGTTCTAAATAGAACGGAGACAATCAACCTAAACAATACGTTAAAGCTTGTACAAATAATATAACTGATAATGTTCAAACGGCTGAACAAATATTCTTGAATCACAACTAACAATACTCTCGATCTAGTAACTTTAAAAAAAACTGAATCAAAATCGGTTTAGCCGTTTTGGACCTACGATGCCACAGACAGATATACAAGTTAAACTTATAACACCCCTCTGTTTGCGTCGGGGGTTAAAAAAGTACCTAACAGTAACCACTCGGTAGAATAGAACTAGTATTACATAAATAGCGTCATATTGTTACATAACTCACGGCCGTTCTTTATAAAAGAGTGTTATTTTCACGTGAATACATTTTAGCAACCATTATGTTAGATTGTCGATAGCGTGGTGCGTGACTCCTGACTCTTGACTCGTGACGGTCCACTCTCCACTCTCCACTTGAAGTGAAGGTCACTTGTAAACGTCTTCTCAAATATTATAAATATGTTTCATGTTCGTAGTTTGGAAATTCATTAAAATTATTTTTAAATGTGATTGTATATATAGACGCGAAGGACTGTTTCGAGACCTTATATGTATGAGGCGAATTGATGAAATGCATTAAATACTGTATCCTCAATAAAATATAAAGTTGCCCGCCCTCATCATCATCAGCCAGAAGATGTCCACTGCTGAGGCCTACTGATAGGCCTATCTTGAGAACTCCACACTGAACAACAGCCATCTGCATCTGCATCACTGGTTGCCAGCGACTCTCACGATGTCGTCGGTCCATCTAGTGGAAGGCCTACCTACGCTGCGTCTTCCGGTTCGTGGTCTCCACTCAAGAACCTTCTTAACCCGTCGGTTATTGGTTCTTAGAGAGATGTGGCCTGCCCATTGCCATTGCCACTTCAACTTGCAAGTTGTTATAGCCATGTCGGATGTCGGTCGCAGTATTGCCCCCTCCATTTCATTTTGCCTTATGCCAATATTGTATCTAACGATAATGCTATAATAAGCTTACAAGTAAAAAATAAACGGGCCAATTTCAAGTCGCGCTCGCACACTGACTGTTGTACCACTGTATTAATTGTTAATTACTAAAGTACGAAAAAAGTAGTGCAAAAACACAACCTAATCACGCTCAGACGGTCCAAGTACCGAGCGCGCTCGAACAACACTCAGACGGTCCAAGTACCGAGCGCGCCCGAACAACCTAATCACGCTCAGACGGTCCAAGTACCGAGCGCGCTCGAACAACACTCAGACGGTCCAAGTACCGAGCGCGCCCGAACAACCTAATCACGCTCAGACGGTCCAAGTACCGAGCGCGCTCGAACAACACTCAGACGGTCCAAGTACCGAGCGCGCCCGAACAACCTAATCACGCTCAGACGGTCCAAGTACCGAGCGCGCTCGAACAACAGAATATTATCACAGACTTGCACTTGGTCATTATTTGTTATTTTACAATGGATTATGTACTTACTATAATCATGCCAAGTTTGACGTTTGTATATATTACCGTTTTTACATTAGAGCAAATAGAAAAATATGTTTAAAAAAAAACGTTTCTTTTGTTGGTCATGTGTGGGGTTTACTTAACTTTAGTTTATAGTTATTTCCGCAGTAATCCGCCGTTACATTACATATTAACGTAATGTTAATATGTATGTGTGTATTACGTATTATGTAACGTTACGTTACATTTTTAATTTTATTTAGTGATTGTCATTTTTACAAATAAAATATCTACAAAATGTAAATCTGTTATTGGCTGTTATTATATCTATAAATTTAATGTAATTAATTTTAAGAGCTGTGGATTTTGTTAAATAAAATAAAATATTCTGTAAAAATTTCAACTGAATATTATACTATTACGGTTCGAACGATACCGCCGTTAAAAGGTAGGACGGACAGACGGACAGGCCGACAGACAGACAGCGTAGGCTCAGTAATAGAGTCCCGTTTACACCTTTTGGGTACGGAACCCTAAAAACAATAAATATGAAATATTTCATATGAAACTTGCTTACAGCTACAATCTACGAGACGGACGGACTGCTACAACGTACGAGGTGTTCGTAGCAGTGTGCTACGAACACCTCGTACGTTGTAGCAGTCCGTGCTACGGCACTCGTAGCAGGCTAGCTCGCTACAAACGAAGTTAATTAGCGAGGAACCAATGACGCACATCCGGACCGAGCTCCATTAGGTATATACGGCTCTCTCTGTCTAACTCACAATCAGAGCTGAAGGCCGACGGGCCTAACGTTACTTAATGTCGAGATATGAATACAAAATAGCTGAGTGAAAGGAGCCGGTGATCAGTAGTAAAAAACGTATGTATCACCTAGTCGCATGTCAGATGTGATCCGACAGCAAGCAAGGTCAGCGACCGAGTATGGCGCCGCGTGTCGGCTCTGACGGACCCTCACACAAACAACGGAGATAATACGCCTGGGTACAATATTATTGTACGGGTCAAATAATAATAATAAATGAGTGGCGACACTGCGTACCCCGATTCCATGGGGTTAAATGAGACCCCTGACCCCTGGCTTGCCTTAACCGGCCGTCCAAGGGTGGAAACCGCAAGAGCTAAGACCCTAAGCTCCAGGATGAAAGTGTTAAAGGGCATAACGCCGCGAGTAGCTCTTAGTGAAAGTGCAGCACACCTCTCTGCACCCTAAGCCACGCACGCCGGTGTTGCCCCTCCGGTGCCAAGATACGGCAGCCTTTATGAGGGGCCCATTCAGTGGGTGGCAAGTCATCACCTGCCTAAATATATTTTGAGATGAGACAGGATAAGGCAGGTGCCGTTTCTCATTCTATAGATCTGTTATTCCATCCACAAGTTGTTCACCTCAATAGCCCAGACTTTTTAAATCCTATACTGTACAATAGTTTCATTCATATTCCTTTTAATACATATTTCATAGTTGCATGTATTTTATATTCAAAAGGGCCTCTTGGTGTTGTTGGCTTCGACTCCACCAATGCCCACCAAATGTCCGGGCTAGACTCGACAATTTAATGAAATAAATAATAATAATAATAAATATCTGGGACATTATTGCACACATGGTCATCTGACACCAAACTAAGCAAAGCTTGTAATATGGCTGCCAGAGACTATATAAATAAATAAATAAAAAACATTATACCTACGTATATATATATTAAAAACGAATTTGTCAAAAATGTAATCAACTGACCTGTAGCTTTGCTACGAATAAATATTTCATTTCATTTCCTACCGCTTAACGAAAAAATTGTAAGTACGGCTCGCTTATATTTTTTTTAAACACATTAAGAAACTTGCAGCGACACTAATAAACTATTAATATAATTTAAGTGATATGATACACGTAAAAGAAACGGCATGGTCGTCTGCAGGTGAAAAAGACTAAACGTATTACAACTAACGATAACTCAAATGTAGCTAGTCTGCCTCCGGTATATGATTATAGAATAGAAAGTTGGTCAAAGTTTAGACAGTCGTTGTATTGACGAGAGAAAAACTTAAGAAAATTAGTCAGCCGAGTTCACCTGCTTGCCAGACGGGCGCTTGCGCGTAATGTAACCGCATTCGTGGACGTGGATGGAGGAAGGATGTATGCGGCGCGGCCGGTGGCAGGGCGGGCGGGCAGCACGCACTGCCGCGGCTGACCAGCGGCCAGTGGTCGCCGGACCGCCGCGCCGCCGCCCGCCCCGCTCGAGCGCTCCTCGGCTCTCGCACTCGCACGCGAAGCGGGCATGTGAGGCGCGATGCCGCCGGAGCAGGCCCCGCGCGAAGAGGACGCCGCCTTCACCGTGCTGGAGGCCGGCGACGTGTCCCCGCCGCGCCCGCCGCTCGCGCGCAACGTGAACGTGGTAAAGCCGCTGCGGCACGATGATGAGCTGACAGCACCGTTGCCCGCCTCCAACACCATCCTCGATCCGAAGTTCTCGCGAGCGCTCGACTTCAAGCTGCGGAGACTGAAGGAGAAGGAGATCCTGCAATCGAACCTGCGCCGGCCGACGCGGCACCGAGCGCGACACGGCGCCCTCGCCTCCTCCGAGCCGGAGCTGGCGCGCGCCGACCCGAGCGCGCGCTGCGCCATGAGCCGCTCGCAGCCGCGCCTCGAGGGCGCCGGGGCCGGGCCGCCGCCGGCCGGCAGGCGCGTGTCGCCGCGCGCGCCGCCCGACACTGAGCGGCCGCGGTTCGTGACCACGGTGAAGGCGGGCCGGTTCCTGCTGCCGCCGCCAGAGATAGCGTGCTTGCTCGGCCTGGAGACGCTGTACCCGCCGCAGGAGCGTGACCGGATCGTGTACTCGTACGCAAGCAGGCCTAAAGCAGTACCGCGCGCGCGCCTCCGAGCCCCCGCGCCCGCGTGCCCCGGGGACAAGGAGAGCGCGGCGGCGCGAGTGCGGCCGGGAACCGGCGCGCTGTTCGGCACCGTTCGCGCGCTCGCCGCCGGCGTGCTCGGGATGCAGCATGAGCTCGAGGACTCTTATCCGTACGTCCGCGCACGACACTACATACATCGACGGAACTGTCGCTGTTCATGTCCTTAATTAAAAGCGATATCTATATCATATATACGTATCTATATTATAGAAATGTATAATAATAATTGCACGACGGATGATAACGATTATAATGATTGGCACCTGATTGTCGGCGGCGAGGTGACGCCATCTTCCTCGACCGCTGTTTATTTAATTGGTCGCCGACGGTCAGCTGCTACTGAACAGAATCCGCCGACAGTGTGTTGTAGAGTCGGGTCGGGTCGGGGGCACGCGGTGATCACGTGGCTCGTACATATTGTATGGGCGGTCCGGTGGCCCAGTTAGAGGGCGCCGGACGAGGTCGCCCGCGCTTCCGGCCGATACGGTTTTCTTACTTTATCTGTATTAAACATCCCTTCGTTAAACGACCTACTTCGTGATAGGAGATAATATTTAAAGATAAGTTACTGTACATGATTGTGCAATGGCTGGCGCCGTATGTGTGGCGAGTGTGATGAGTGTGGTGAGCTGTGTGTTATTGTTGCAGCGGGAGCGTGGCGCCGTACAACAACGTGATGCACGACAAGCGCGTGGTGCGCGGCAGCACGTTCGCGTCGCACCCGCTCGCCGCCGTGAGTACATCACCTCCCCTCCACATCGTCTCCAGCCGCCGCCGTCACCGTCATCACCGATAACACACTTCTACATCTTCACCCACCCCTCCCCGAAGCCCCGCTCCCTACCCCTGACATGTACCGGAGTATCACGAAAGTGAACATTGAATTTTCTCCATAAAAAATCTGGTTAAAGTAGTACGTTGTCAAGCAAACATCGTAGCAACAATTTTACTGAAAATGTTAAGTAACATACCATTGCAAACGTGTATTAAATACACATATATTGCAGGGAGTACTTTGATTCCTGGCCCCCTGGACAGGGAGGGAGAGGGGTGGCCGAGTTTCCATTCAGTAATACGAGGAGGGCAACGCGGTCGTTGTGCCCAAAACTATAACTGTAACTGTAGTCCCAACGTATAGAATGTTATATCTCGTGCACCGTGGCTGGCTGTAGTGGCTCGTGGCGAGACAAACTCTTTGTTTTAGAACTAGATCAATATTTAATCATGTTGTGTCAAAAAGAAAAAATATGTCATATCACATTAAAAAACCTAAAATTTTATGAATATTTGAGTAGTCATTAAATCGAGGTGTAACATTACGCTCTGTCAAATAATGTCCACGAGTGTATAAGACACGAACATGATAGGGTGTCGTTGTAATAGTAAGTATCCACACTGCATAGATTAGAACTTAAGTTATAAGTATGAATTATAATTACACTTTTCGTAATAGTTTCGAACGAAGTTTGGCGAACAACCAAGGTTCACAGGTGCAACATATTGAATTGCTCAGGAGAAAATGTTTTATTAAGATCATTAGACAAAAATAATTTTATTTTGTACCACAATTTTCCATACTCATTTCATATTTACCAGAGCCACCGCTAAAATAATAAAATAAACGGCAGAATTGGTGCCGCCACGACGCGCGACGTGGGGCGATACCATGCGATGCTCCCTCACTCTACAAAAACCTCGAACAGACGTTTTTTACTGAAAACCCACCACCACACCACCCCACTCACACACATCATCATCATTTCAGCCATAGACAATAAGTCCACTGCTGGACTCCTCCCCACTCGATTTCTATAAGGGCCGGTTGGAAGCTGTCTGAATCCAGCGTTTGCCTGCGGTCTCTTTTAAGTCTGACGACTCAGTCCATCATCATCCACTAAATATGAAAATTACATTTAAGTCCAATAAATACATTATATAACTAAAATAATGGTGAAAAATAATACAAGAAAAATTCGTTCGTACCTTAAATATAACGTACAAAAAATTACACTGGAAAATCATACCTGCCAAGTATATATTCTTCGTCCACTTTGCGCGTCCTCTTCTCACCGTAATTCTGACACTCAGACAGAATACCCTCCATCCTACATCCATCTGCAAGCAAGCAACAACCCTGCAAGCAGCTTCAGCTGTTTGCTGTAAGTCGAACGCTTTGTCTATCCAACGAACAACGAACTACGCTTGATACTTATCCTACGTGCCTGGTGCCTGGTGGTGCTCTACGAGTGTTTGTCGGTGTTTGTAATCGCGTGTCGAGCTGCGGAGAGTTCGATTGCACGAATAAAATGGTCATTGAGAAGTTAATGTTGAATCGACCGTAGACAGCTTATACTCTACACCAGCACTGCCCTACTCGATCGGTCGAAGGTTCGCCATTTTGAGCTTTGTGCTGTTTAAAATAGAAAGTAAAACGTGTTGCTTCGCAATTAGTCTACATAAATGGATAATGTGCTCCAACTATCGCGAGCTGTTTGTGCAGCTAATAACGCGCCATTAAAGAGTTACGATCCTGTCCGTCCCCGCACACTCCTCTGTTATTGATGACTCTTGCAATTTACGTTCAAGTTTACTGAACATGATTAGGAAAATAATAATTAGTCACAAAATCGTGGTGGAAAGAAAATAAGAGGAAATTATATGATGATATCAGGGTGAGGAATCAGGCTATGCTACGTTTATCAACTGATTTCTCAGGTTTGTCATTTATTGAAAATTACAGACCAGTCTAAATAAAAAATAAACTCTTAGGGATAGACAAACTATTGGAGTCATTTGTGGTCCAACAAGCCGTGGTCCGAGCCTGTATTTGAGGTCCAACAAGCCGTGGTCTGAGCCTGTATTTGAGGTCCAACAAGCCGTGGTCCGAGCCTGTATTTGTGGTCCAACAAGCCGTGGTCCGAGCCTGTATTTGTGGTCCAACAAGCCGTGGTCCGAGTCTGTATTTGAGGTCCAACAAGCCGTGGTCCGAGCCTGTATTTGTGGTCCAACAAGCCGTGGTCCGAGCCTGTATTTTGGGGTCCCTTGATTTTCCAGGAACATTGAAACATTCGTTCAACCGTATGTAACAGATCTGCTAGTTAGTTATACATACTTACACTGTAGTAGAAACTAATTTAACTTGAATTTAACTGGATGTGTTAGATAAAGGAGGAGCAACTCATGCAATATACACACTCATATTTCACAGATAGGTATACTTTTCTGTTGTTTTAGTAATTATTATCTAAATTGTTATTATTCTTTAACGGATTTTTTTTTTAAATAATTAGTAAGTTAGGTTCGTACTTTAGATAATTGTGCATAATAAATGTACTATAAATTGTAAAAAAATGGCTATTTGCGAACTCGTGATCTCCACTCTAGAAATATGCCGGCTCATTATCACATCAACTATGTGATTTGCTGAGCTTCGGTGGTCAGTGGTCAGTGTTCAGTGGTCAGTGGTCAGGCGAATTACTTTGTTCTGGATACTATCCTTCAGAGAAATTCGGAATATAACTCACTGAGCGTCTTTGAACTTGTGATTCGAATCCTTAATAATTTATTTATTTATTTACGGAAAACAAACAGCTTAAGCAATGTATAACATAGCAATAAAAATAGGAACAAACAAGCCTTAAAAGTTTTCACAAGTAAAAGAGAGTTACAGTCCAGTTCCGTGAATGTTGAAATCTATCTATCTATCTATACATATAATAAAAACGTAGAAATAAAAAATCTGTAATTGCGAGATAATAAAAAAATCACACAGGGCGTCCTAAAATAAGCAGCTGAACACGATAGGACAGTTTTTAGAATTTTTGTCTGTTTGTTTGTTTGTTTGTCCGCGCACATCTCCTAAACCACTGGACGGATTTCGATGCGGTTTTCACGAATATGCTTAGAAATTACCAGATTAAAACATAGGCTATGTTGTATCATTTATTTTAATTCTTTATTATTACATAAAATAAATAAAAAAATCAATGATTATTTTCTTTATTACCAGAAACGTAATATGAGGATCATCACATAGCCTCAAGCAAGGAGGTCCAAAGTAAAGAGAATGTTATTGACATAGCCAAGGACATAGCCATTATAAAAATTCGGACATCAAAACTTTTTTGTTTAGACAAATGCAGATGGCAATTCGAAGGTGATAATGTAAAACAATGTGTTTAGGGCGACGGGATCGAGAGCGCAGCGGCCCGCGCGGCGCGCACGCGGCGCAGGGCGCTGGCGCGTCGTGCAGCGGCGGCGCGGCTACGGCCCGGCACGCCGCCGCCGGCGCCCGGCCGCCGCCACCACCCGATACAGACCGAGTACTACCTCGAGGAGCTGTTCGACAAGGGCGTCGAGCTGGAGGTGGGCGTGCAGACGGACCTGTTCGTGGACCGACCCGCCACGCCGGTGTACGTGCCCGCCAAGACGGGTGCCGACGCGCACACGCAGATCTACCCCGGCGACCTGTTCGACTTCGACCTGGAGGTGCAGCCGGTGCTCGAGGCGCTCGTCGGCAAGACGGCCGAGCAGGCGCTGGCCGAGGTGGCGCAGGAGGAGGAGCTGGGTGCGCTGCGCGAGCAGCAGCGGCGCTACTGCGAGCTGCGTGACGCCGAGCGCGCCGAGCGGGCACGCCTCGCCACCCAGCACCTGCGGCTGCACGAGGAGAAGGAGCGGCGCGTGGCGGAGGCGCGCGTGGCGCAGGACGCGGCGCGCGAGGCGAGGGAGCGGGCCGCCGCCGCCGCGCTCGTGCAGGGCTACGTGGCCGAGCTGCTCCCCGCCGTGCTGGCGGGTCTGCGCGACCAGGGCTACCTCGTGGAGCGGGTGCAGCGAGGTCAGTGCACCCTACACCCTGTGTCACTCGTGTCGTGTCGTGTCGCACTCACTCGCCGCGCTCTGTTGCAGGAGTAGACGAGGAGTTCATGCCGTGGCTCGTGGCGGAGGTGTCGCTCGAGATCGAGTCGATCATCACCAGCAGAGACGTCATCACCGGTGAGTGTGTCGCCGGGCGCGTGCTGCTCGCGCGGCAGGACGCGCGTGTGACGCATGGTGTGGTGTTGCAGAGATCGTGCGGGACGTGGTGGAGGGTCGCGCGGAGCTGTACCGCGTGGCAGGCGAGCGCGAGGCCGCAGCGGAGCCGCCCGAGGACTCCATCACGCCGCCCTCCGCGCCCGAGGGCGAGGGTGAAGAGACGCGTTAGTATCGCCACGACCACTATTGCCTGTAACTGTATCACACATCGTATGTTCCACACCTGTCGTACGTTACTTAAAACATACACTGAGAAACGACTAGATTACTGATACATTGAATAATTCAATACCATTTAGCAGTTGTCGCATATTGAATCATTTTTTTTTTCTTCGTGAAAATGGAGTAACAATATTAATATTATTTTAGAATACATGTCATAATGCAATTTAAATAGTAATCATAAAAAAAGATATATGCGTATGCTTAATTTTTAATGCTATGAAATACAAGACGGGTATTAAGTTTATCGATAGCGTACCAACGATTCCCGTAGACACTCACACTTTTTCCGTAAACGCTCAATCGAGGTGATGGTTTTCAACTCGCTAGTGCGTGGAATCCAGTATTAGGTTGCCTTAAAAATAAAAGTCCGCGTTCAAAATGTGTTCAAAATACTATACGCAGTGATACAGTGAGTGTGTTTTGTCCAGACTTAGGTTCGAGTTCGAGTTCCAGTGATAACCGTAGCAAAAGACTAAGAAAGAGGGTAGATCGTTTTGTCTGTACCTAACTTTGAACTTTTTCACCAACCACCCGCATTCTTCAGTTTTTCCGTGAACATGGTGCATGTAACTGCGCCGAAATATCGGGAGCTCCTTCCACAACCTTACCACGGTAAGTTTCCCGTAAATAATCATATAACTTTAGTGAACAACCGTGATAGTTTAAAACAGTGACCAACAAACCTGTTCCTAATATGTTGTCTGATTGAACTCGAGGATGTATTGAACAAGTCAAATTCAGGAAAGTGTTCCAGTGTGTTGTGTTGACGGAGTTAGATGCTGTAAGAAGGAGTTTTGCCTGTGTCGCACTATACTTTATGCTCTTCACTTACTTACCTACACGGGACGAGTTTGACGACAAACATCTATGAATGCACATTTAAATAGTATTCTATCTATTTTTATTTTATTTTGCATGAACAACAAATAGCTATTAACCAACACAGTAGATATGAGATAAGATAATTTATTTACCAAAAACACTATATTAATAAATTTTAAACAAAAATTATAATTACACTTCAAATAAGGGAATAAATCGCAGATATTCCTGCGGTCCCACACTAGGCTCAAAGGCCCGTATTATGGAGACCAGTTTAAACGAAAAACAATACAATTTTTGATTTTTTGGAGGCATCCTCGCAACTATTTAAAGATAGTTATCCTAGCAAGTGAAACTGTTTGTGTGTGTGTGTATGTGTGGGTGTGTGTGTATGTAATGTGTATGTATGTATGGGATATGCAGTATGCGTGATTATGATGACTTAGCGTGAATGAAATGTTGAAATGAAATCTCACTGCTCAGTTCGAATCTGGGTAATTAGGTTTTCGGTGTCTTCATATGACAAAGTTAGTAACCATTCCCGAACTGCCCATTTCACTTTTGACGACCTTTCATATTTTAACTTCGGAAGGGCTTTAAGAGCTTCGTTGTAAAGAAGTGGAAGGAGAGAGTTTGGGTGACGATTTGCAAAAGCAGACTTGACACTAGGTATCGGCACTCTGAAGATTCGTCTCTTTACCAGTTCTGCAAACTGGCTAGAGTCCTTAGTGGATATGTGAATTGCAACCGTAGTTTTATGGATGAAAAGCTGACGGACCGTCAGGACAACAGCTTCCCTATAAAGATTATCAGTAGGAAATCTGAAAGGTTTGCGCAGCATGACTTTTAAAACGGCACGTTGGGCTCTTTCAAGTGCTAGCATGACTGTCTTTGCTGATCCACCCCAGGCTAGGTTACAGTAGGACAGTATAGATTGACAGAGTGACGTATATACCATAAGAAGTGTTTTTGGATCGCAAGAGTAGCGCAGGCCTTTCATGACATAAATGAGTTTTCGGACGCAACCTGACAATTTCATAATATGATACTTAAAGGTAAGAGACTCATCTAACTCAACACCAAGATATCGTATCCTATCAACATGTCTAATACGGTCGCAGCTACGGCAATTGGAAGAAAAACCACCGCCCACCGGCCCTGTAGTACAATAATGGATTGTTATATCTAAGTTAATTTGGGGTGCTGATCTTTGTGTTTTAAAAAAGTCATGAATTTGGTTTTTTTACTTTTTAAAGTTAGCAGATTGTTGTTTAACCATGCCGCAACGCGGTTTATTCCAACTTCTGCTGCATGTAACACTTTATCCCAAGATTTATCCTTAAAAATGACCACTGTGTCATCTGCGTAACAGATTATGTCTCCCCCGGGCAAGTTAAGGTCCAAAACGTCGTTAATATAAATACTGAAGAGAGTAGGTCCGAGAATATCTAGTCCGGTCAAGCTGTAGAGGCCGCAAGGCCAACAGCAATAAGTCACATTAAAAGTCCGAGAATACTACCCTAGGGGACCCCAAAACTCACCGAAAGTTCATCACTAAGGCTCGAACTGACCCTAACTCGTTGCCCTCTGTCATTTAGGTAGCTACGGAACCACTCAAGGGCAAAACCTCTGATTCCGGCTGCTTCAAGCTTCTTTGTTAGGATCGGAATTGAAACCATATCAAGAGCCTTGGCGAGATCGAGAAAAACCCCTACACAGCGTAGGTTTTGGTCTACGGTAGACGAGATCAGATTTGTCAGTAAGACTACAGCATCCTCAGCAGATCTTCCAGGCCTAAAACCAAACTGTATCTCTGATAAATACAACTTCGCTTCAAGGTAATCTACCAGCCTGTTGTTGACTATTTTTTCCAGTAGTTTTGAAAAAAATACTCAGTAGAGATATCGGTCTGTAGTTATTGGGCACATCCTTAGAACCATCTTTGTGAGTGGGTACCACCACCGCATGTTTCCAACTTGTTAAAAATCTGCCGCTCTCGAGACTCAAGTTACAAATGTAAGTAAGTGATTTCAGGATATAAGGCTTTATGTGCTTAATTAGGGTACCGTTAACACCATCGTGACCAGGAGCACAGTCTTCTTTACAGCTTGAGATGAGTTTACTGATTTCATAACTATCCGGAGGCTATATGAAAAAGGAATGTAATGATGTAACTTTACTTTTGAGTGAGTTTGCTAGTATGTTCTCAGTGGTCGAGCTTTTCCTAAGAATTTATTCAGCAAGGTTTTACCGACATTTACGAAATAATTGTTACAAACATTAAGGGCTTGAACTGGATCCTTGTGACTCGCCAGCAACTCAGTTGCACTTGTATGTGATTTCGTTTTATCACAAATGCTGTTTATAGTTTGCCACAGCTTTCTAGGGTTGTCCTTGCTGTCGAAAAGTTTTTGTTTTTCGTAGTCTGTTTTAATGCGGTGAAGCAGTTCTTTTTAAAAGTTGCGATATCAGCGGTAAGTAATTTCAAAAAATTTGTTATCAAGATTTTTCCTAGCTTTCAAATGCAGCATGTCACGATTTCTCTGACATTTAATGAGTCCGGGAGTAATCCAAGGCTTTATATTATAGCGAGAGCGGCTTATGATTACTTGATGACTATGGGTGGAGACTGGAGACAGTCGAAGAGAGGATTGCCTGAAACTCATTGACAGCCTAGTTTACATCTGACTGATCTGTTACGTGACATCAGTCTACCTTCTGCAAGTTACCAACCACAGCGGGATAGTCAGTTTTGAGCCGAGAACGGGTCTTTGGGTTTGTAGGTAGACGTGCACTTGCTACACCTAGAATGCAGAGTTTGTGGTCGGTGATGAAAGAGTTGCACACGATCCCAACAGCTTCAAAACCTTGTTTAACAAAGATATGGTCGAGGCAGGCTTTCTCTCGAGTAGGTTCAGAAATTGCAGGAACCAATTGGTGCTCCGCAGCCAAGCTCAAGTATTCAATACTTTCCTCGCTTAGAGGGTCTCCAATAATGTTGAAGTTAAAATCACCAGCCCAAATAATGCATGCATTATTTTGATTTAGGATTATTACGTCACTGAGACTGGATAGCAAATTTGAAATGTTTTTAAAAGCCGGAGAGCTTATTTTAAGGCAGTTACAGTAGTGAACCTCAGGCTCTGTAACTATAACTGACCATATATTTGTAACATAAGCTGAAGCGCCACTTCTATTTATGAATTTTGTTGTTATAAGAATTATACCCAGGCAGTTGAGGAATAATCGTGTTAGGATTCCACCAGCACTCTAAGTAAAATAATAAAATAGTAAGTCAAAATAAGTACATCAATTTTCACCGGTATTCGCATTAGAGCAACCATGAGCCCAATTAAAATTTTTCCGAATGCTTCGGATATTAACGTTCAACACTTTTCAAATTATGAGCACTAGTAATAAAGTTTTTACAATCTTCTAGGTTATCCGAAACATAGCACTTTGCACTATCTATTGAAGTATGTATTTAAAAATATATATGTACGTATATCAGTCTCTGGCAGCCATATTACAAGCTTTGCTTAGTTTGGGGTCAGATGACCGTGTGTGCAAAAATGTCCCAGGTATTTATTTATTTATTTTATTTATTTGTTTGAAACTATATAATATATGAGATAAATATATAGTTACACAAGAAGTTTTAAGAAGTCAAAAAGAAGTTTTACTAATACAAACTTATACAGGGTGTTTGGTAGAGGGTCCGACAAATCAAATGAGCATGTTCGGGGGCCCATTTGGAGAATACAAGTTGGCCAAAAAAAATCCCTGACCCCCCTAATTTTTTTAAAGGTTTTTTTTGTGAATTTTCCCATTTTCACCGAAATTGTACCTATTTACCTCCATAACATTTGTAAAATCTGTTTTAGACCGGATGTTTTTACTTGAATTTGGTCTCTAATACACTTTCAGGCCACGCAAAGCAAAATTGGATACAAAACAGAGCTAAATAACTGATTAAGAGCTCATAGAGTGAAAAAATGAAAATAAAAATTACCTCATAGTTCAACTTTCACAGTGATCTAAAAAAAAAACACTAGCAATTCGGGAGGTAATATGCATTTAAAAACTTCTCTATTTATTACTTATTACAATGACATACTAAGTTGGTATAAAACTTACCAACTTGTTGAATAAATGAGGCAGAAGGGAAAATTCAAACAACAGAAATAAATACAATTATTTATTTAATTTAAATTTTGTTCGAACACAGCTCCTCTGTTATGAATACACGCCCGGCATCTACGGCGTATTTCTTTTGTAGTCGTGTTCAGCGTCATTTCTACTTTCATTTTTGAAAAAGCATCCCCAATTCTCGTCACCAATTCTTCTTTTGTGTTTATTTCAACTTCGTACACCAACATCGAATCAGCAACAACAGTCAACGTCAACAAAAACAACAGTAACAACGGTAACAGTCAACAACGGTAACAGTCAACAACGGTAACAGAACAACGGTAACAGACAACAACGGTAACAATCAACAAGGTAACAATTTAACAAATCAAAACAGAAAACAGAAACCGTTGGGTTATTCGTACACGCGTCAAACAGTGATAGCAGTCAAAGCTCGACTGATAATCAGTCACACTGATTTTATTGGTTAGACAACTGGTAGCTTAAAGCCTTAGCACGCTGCCTCTGCATTCTTGGAGAGACGGAGAAAGAAGAACTAATAACAATGGTTTTATACCTGCTCGTCGTAATTGGTCCCTTACTTTACGTAGATGACACATTTTTTTATTTCTAGAGTTGTTACTTAGAATCCTATTTTAACTCAATAAGCTGGTAAGTTTTATACCAACTTAGTATGTCATTGTAATAAGTAATAAATAGAAAAGTTTTTAAATGCATATTACCTCCCGAATTGCTAGTGTTTTTTTTTTTAGATCACTGTGAAAGTTGAACTATGAGGTAATTTTTATTTTCATTTTTTCACTCTATGAGCTCTAAATCAGTTAGTTAGCTTTGCTTTGTACCCAATTTTGCTTTGCGTGGCCTGAAGGTGTATTAGAGACCAAATTCAAGTAAAAACATCCGGTCTAAAACAGATTTTACAAATGTTATGGAGGTAAATAGGTACAATTTCGGTGAAAATGGGAAAATTCACAAAAAAACCTTTAAAAAAATTAGGGGGGTCAGGGATTTTTTTTGGCCAACTTGTATTCTCCAAATGGGCCCCCGAACACGCTCATTTGATTTGTCGGACCCTCTACCAAACACCCTGTATAGGTAGTGTGAATGCAACACCAACTTGGGTCTGGACAGATAAATAGCATTCGAAAAACCAATATTCAAAATCTTTAACATAATGGGATATTAAGATAATTACGACTACGAAAAATTCAATATAATGGGCTTATTATATACAACCTCATACAAATTTAACTACTACATTTTTAAGTTTTTTGCCATATTGTAGTGGTAGGACTCTTTTGCAGGGGTCCGCCTGGGGAAGTACGACACCTTTGCCAGTTATTCAACCGCCAAGCAGTATTGTGCAAACACTACTGTGTTCCGGATTGAAGGGCAATGTTTCCAGCGAAATTACAGGGCACACAGAGATTTGACATCTTATATCTCAGGGTGACAAGCGCAGTGCGTTGCCATCCATTGCCATGCATTGTTTTGAACTGTTGAAGTTCAAAATTCTGAGTGGCGTTGAGCTGTTATAGGCAAGCGTGAAGAGCCATCAGGTGAACGACTTCGTACGTGTCATCACCTGTATCATATTTTTTTTTTTTTTTTGTAATATAACAAATTTAACTTTTGTTGTGTCAAAGATTTTATTAAAAATTTTGTTTTTAAAAGTATTTTGCCTCATCATGAATTAAATAAGTAAGCATTTGTTGAATAGTTACAGTTGAATTTTGTTCCTGCTTCCGCTAAATGTTCGCAATCGCAAAGACATTATGATACCGGCATCAGTTGTGTGGTGTGATGAGATGTGGTGAGCTCGATGAATGGACCGAGTACACAATGAGTTTAATAAGTGTCAGCGGCAGGCGGCACCTGCGCGGGCGCCGGACCTGGACCCAGCCCCGGCCCCGGCTCGTGATGGTGCGCGATTCGCTCCACCGCGCCACGTGCGCGCTCCACACGGGCGACCTCTGCTCCATTACAACGCAATGCGAGCCGCATTAGGATCATACTACACCAAAACTAACCGTGTCTCCTATATATATATGTATCAAATTTGCTAATCTTAACTGTATTCGAACAACTATACCATTTTAAACTTTCGGGATTCGACGTTAGCGTGTCAGTTCGCGCGACGTTCTCGTCGCAGGAGTGTGACCAAAGTTGTGCGCGGAGGGGAGTCTAATAATGCGGTCGCGAACAATTAAGATTGATACGGTGTGATGACATTATAATGCGGCCGTGATGAGGGCGCGCTGGGGGGGGGGCGACTTGTTGTCGTGTCGCGGCTAATGGTCGGAACAATCGGCGACAAGTCGCGCCGAGTGTCCGCACGTGCGCTGTGTTTAAACGCACCTAAATTTTGAGCTGTCATAATCGCTTTTTTTATATTTAAATAATAATATAATATGTCCCGACACTTGTGATTTCAACATAATGTATTCTGGCAAGCGATCAATGTTTACAATGGACTAGCTCTACGCCTGAGGTTTTGATTGCATGATTTCGAATTTTCTCACATTTTTCCGGGATAATACCTAAGTAGGTATCTTAAGTTAGTTCCATATCATAACACACTACGTAGGTACCTGCTCGTTTATTACTCAAAATTCAGTCAAGGTCGGTTCAATCGTTTAGGAGCCTAGTGAAGTAAAAATTTTGTACGAAAGAAGTAAGACGTGCAGCCGTGCAGCCGTGCAGCCCCCTGAGCCGGTCAGACTGTATCTAATGTTATTATAGTTTATCTCATATTGAGGCGAGTGATGGGAATCATAGGTACCTTTTTAGTCATCATCATCATCAGTCAGAAGACGTCCACTGCTGAACATAGCCCCCCCCCCCTTTAACCTCCACACTGAACGACAGCCTGCCAACGGGTACAAACGCATGGCGTATTGTCGTGAGTGTTGTCTGTGGATTATGTCCAGTCTTTATTAAAACTCGTATCACGTCAATAATGTAGTACTGTACAATAGATACTTGTGCCGACTCGTACAAATAACTTCGTCAAGCTAAAAGTAAACAAAATATATTTGAGTAACAATGTGTGCGAGCAGATCCCGCGCACGTGCGCCGATCGGCTGCGAGATAAGGACCGATCGTTATCAGATATTATAATACCTCCCTGCACTTGACTCTACCCACCGATGATAGGGCGTCACTGCCACAGCCGGCTCCAACCGGCTGCGACCGACGCGCTCATCCACCAGCCTTCACACAAATACTACTTCTGTAAACTATCTAACTCCTCCGGTCTAAATCGTTTTACGATTCCATTTATAGCGTTTGAGCACATTTCGTCTGATGGTAAGTGACGTGTGTGGTCTGATATGGTAAACACGCAAATAATTAACAAAATATGACTCTTGTAATAGCGACTTATCTTTAAAAAAAAGTATTTTTTAATTATTGTTGTAAATGTGTTTCAAAACTTTACTTTTAGACCTGGCACGCGTTAATTTTAACAAAGGAGTTCTGGCAACACTGGTCACAACATGACGTATCGCGGCTCTTGGCTTGTGTTGATTAGGTAGATGTTAATTGAATAGAGGTGGATAACGCGCGCGGTGAGGGTCGACCGTCCGCCGTCCGCAGTCCGGCGCCCGCGCCGCCGCCGACCGAGCGGATCCTTATCACAGCTGCAGTTAATGTTCTGACCACATTTTGAGTAAGAATAGATTATAGGAACGTGCCGGAAACAGAGTTACAATCCAACTAATAGTATAGTTTTAGTACTGTAGGTAGTTAATGACATTGTAGCGCGTGCTACGGAACTGCTACGCGCGCTACGAGCTCCGTGTAGACTTGTAGACAGAATGCCATATGTTTCTGCCAAGTCAGGCACTGGATAGTACCGCACTAGCGGCAGTAGGACGCAGTTCCAGAAAACAAATATTTTTGCAGCACTCTGTGCACATTAGCGAGCGTCCGATATCAAAACAACAATTACAAATTGCAAGCTCCCTTCCTGCAACCACCGCGACTATATTGCAACTTTGCACGCAAAATTATACAGTTGGGAATCCCTTGTAGCGATGTGGGCTCCAGAAAACCGCAAATGAAATTCGAATTGCACCATGCAATATGATTTAAATCCAAAGTTCCGTTGGATCGTGTGTCTTATCTAGTGGCAGGCAGAGGTCAGTTTGGGTCGCGCGGGTCGGCGGGTGACTTCGTGTTGACGCAGCTGCGGCGCACGCGCTCACTTTTAGTTATTTTTTACATCGCACCCGAACAATACAATAATATTGTAAAGAGCTTAAACGTTACGATTTGGATCACTTAATGAAAGTACAATAATGCCAGTTCTGCAGCAGAGCGTTTCGCGTGCGCCTCGGCTCGGGCTCCGGTAATCGATACAAGTAGAGATAGGCAGATTAAATACCTAAATATAAATAATCTATCTATTCATTATTTATGTATTTTTTTCGTTTAGAAATAAAAAGTCTTAGTAATTTTATATTTAGTAAACTTTCCACACAAATTATTTTTATGCTTAGGTATTTAAGTTGCGCTAACCTCGCACAGTAGATACATACATACATACTTATATAACTTCAGTTGTGTGCATTATGCTGCAGCTGATGCTTCAATATTACTTAACCGTAGAAGGTGAAATTTAAAAATGAAAAAATATTTTTTATTATCAAACGCATTCAAAATTACGGTCGAAAATATAATACAAATTATTAAAAGTGGGATAGATAGTTTCTACGTAAACGATCATCTTACGCAACGAAATAAGACCCTATTGAGTAAAGCTAGAACCTTAGCTAAGGAGGAAAACTTTCAGTACATTTGGGTTAAGCACTGCAAAATAAAGGCCAGAAACACTTCACCCGTATTTTTTATAAAGTGCGAGAACGATCTGTTAAAAATAACATAAATTTGTCATCAGGAATATTATTTTCTCTAATCTACAACTTAAATCTCTACAGTTTGAGAAACGCACCGAAAACCAGATTCTTTAGTTTCCCTGATCGCTGGCACAACACCTGTGCGCCGGCCAGCCGGTTAACGCAAGTAAGTTTGCTATATCTCATCCAAATAACTACCGGACATGCCTGCGTAGTGCGTACGCGCTTATTACGCATTAGCGGCGAAAATTTTTTGTACCGTGTTTATTTACTAATGCATATTTTTGTTTGCAGAATGGTTTGAATGCAGGTTCGTATTGGAACTGTTTTTGTCGTGTTTTTACGCTACCTTCTTTTATAATCATAAATTGATTTTGTATTGGATTTTGTCTAAAGAACTACTGCGCATACCTAAAGAACTTAAAGAGCTTAAAAATGCTTATTGGATTACTCGTAATATAATATTTATTTACACTCATTGGGTAGAATCTAGATTACGTGATCTCTGTGAATTTAAAGTTGTAGTCGTAAATTTCCATTACAATTTAATTACAATCATTAATACGTACTGTAATTTGAATCGCTTGAGCTATATATTATCGGCTGTTATTAATGGCTTCCAGCGATTTTAATATATAAGGTCGGGGAAAAAGTTTCTTCGTATTTTTTAAACAAATTCAAGACATATTTTTTTCAAGTTTAATTACTATTAATTATAATATATAAGGTCGGGGAAAAAGTTTCTTCGTATTTTTTAAACAAATTCAAGACATATTTTTTTCAAGTTTAATTACATTTAATTATAATATATATGTGCCATTTTGTTCGATAACTTGTTGCCATATTGTAGGTAGTGACATGATCCCGTTGCTGTAGAATTTTTGGGACTTCTGATCAAAAAAATGCAACAAGTAGTTTTGACAGTCCTCTCTTGATGTTAATCTAACACTACCCAAAGAATTCTGAAGAGATCGAAACAGGTGGAAATCTGAGGGTGCAAGGTCAGGGCTATATGGTGGATGCATTTACACTTCCCAACCAAGCTCTCTAAATTTTTGCTGAGTGGCCAAAGATGTGTGCAGTCTGGCGTTATCATGATGAAAGACCACACTCTTTCTGTTGATCAATTCCGGCCGTTTTTTCTCAATTTCTTGTTTGAGTCTCATCTGCTGTTGGCAGTAGAGATCCGAATCGATGGTTTTGCCCGGCGGTAAAAGCTCATAATGAACGAAGCCCTGCCAATCCCACCATACACACAGCATCACCTTATTACGTGTTAATCCGGGTTTCGCTACAGTCTGTGGTGCTTCACTGCCATTTGACCATGATCGTTTGCGCACATTCTTGTCGTAGGTGATCCATTTTTCATCACCAGTGATCAATCTTTTCAAAAACGGTTCGGTTTCTTTACGTTTCAATAGAGAGTCGCAAATGAGTACACGATTCATTTGGTTTCTTTCAGTGAGCTTGTGTGGCACCCAAATAACGAGTTTTTTTGTATACCCAGTTTTTTTCAAATGGGTCAAAACTGTTTTGTGGTCAATCCCCAGTTCTTCAGCTACGTCGTAACTATTAATATGCCGATCTTGGTCCACTTTTTCAGAAATGGCATCTACTTTATCCGTAACAGGGCGACCAGAGCGAGCTGCATCTTTGACATCAAAATTCCCGGACTGAAAACGCTTGAACCAACATTGTGCTACTCTTGATGACACTGCATTAGGTCCATAAACGTCACAAATTTTTTTCGCGGCTTGTGTCGCAGATTTCCCTTTTTTGTAATAAAATTTCACAATATATCGAATTTCTTCGTTAGATTCACTCATTTTATCAAACAAAAAAACAATTGAAAAATGGCGGGAAATTGCTTTTTACTTTTTGTATTCCTTTTTTAAAATGTCATATTTTTAATGGTATCAAAACCAGCCAGATACAAACAGTACAACGGATGAGATTTTTACTACAACCTTATACATACAAAATACGAAAAGACTTTTTCCCCGACCTATTATATGTGCCATTTTGTTCGATAACTTGTTGCCATCCTGTAGGTAGTGACATGATCCCGTTGCTGTAGACATGTTGGGATTTCTGATCAAAAAAATGCAACAAGTAGTTTTGACAGTCCTCTCTTGATGTTAATCTAACACTACCCAAAGAATTCTGAAGAGATCGAAACAGGTGGAAATCTGAGGGTGCAAGGTCAGGGCTATATGGTGGATGCATTAACACTTCCCAACCAAGCTCTCTAAATTTTTGCTGAGTGGCCAAAGATGTGTGCGGTCTGGCGTTATCATGATGAAAGACCACACTCTTTCTGTTGATCAATTCCGGCCGTTTTTTCTCAATTTCTTGTTTGAGTCTCATCTGCTGTTGGCAGTAGAGATCCGAATCGATGGTTTTGCCCGGCGGTAAAAGCTCATAATGAACGATGCCCTGCCAATCCCACCATACACACAGCATCACCTTATTACGTGTTAATCCGGGTTTCGCTACAGTCTGTGGTGCTTCACTGCCCTTTGACCATGATCGTTTGCGCACATTCTTGTCGTAGGTGATCCATTTTTCATCACCAGTGATCAATCTTTTCAAAAACGGTTCGGTTTCGTCACGTTTCAATAGAGAGTCGCAAATGAGTACACGATTCATTTGGTTTCTTTCAGTGAGCTTGTGTGGCACCCAAATATCGAGTTTTTTTGTATACCCAGTTTTTTTCAAATGGGTCAAAACTGTTTTGTGGTCAATCCCCAGTTCTTCAGCTACGTCGTAACTATTAATATGCCGGTCTTGGTCCACTTTTTCAGAAATGGCATCTACTTTATCCGTAACAGGGCGACCAGAGCGAGCTGCATCTTTGACATCAAAATTCCCGGACTGAAAACGCTTGAACCAACATTGTGCTACTCTTGATGACACTGCATTAGGTCCATAAACGTCACAAATTTTTTTCGCGGCTTGTGTCGCAGTTTTCCCTTTTTTGTAATAAAATTTCACAATATATCGAATTTCTTCGTTAGATTCACTCATTTTATCAAACAAAAAAACAATTGAAAAATGGCGGGAAATTGCTTTTTACTTTTTGTATTCCTTTTTTAAAATGTCATATTTTTAATGGTATCAAAACCAGCCAGATACAAACAGTACAACGGATGAGATTTTTACTACAACCTTATACATACAAAATACGAAAAGACTTTTTCCCCGACCTATTATATGCTTCCTCTCTATGAGAGACGGAAAATAGCGGACATTGTCTTATTGATGAAAATAGCTCAGTCTCAAATTGATTCTCCTCATCTCCTTTCTATGATAAGTCTAAAAGTTCCTACACGGTCTATAAGACGTCCTATTAGTCTCCATATCCCTCATAGTTCTACAAATTATAAACAAAACTCCTATTTCATAAGATCAGCAAACTGTGTCAATAATCTGGATGTTTTTCCCGAATTTGATTTATTTAACACACCTCCACACTAGGGCATGCAAAACTCGGGTAATTTAAAAAACCCGGTTTTTTCGAGTTTTCAATTTCAAAAACCGGTTTTTTCGAGTTTTTCGGGTTTTTCTAGTTTTTCTTTATTTAAGCCTTAAAAATATTGTTTTAGTGTGTGCAGTGTAACGAAAATGCTAAAATGTAATTATATATGTATTTAGACTTTCGTATTCTTATTGTTTTGCTCTAACAAGAGATTAATCAAGTAACGTTTGGTATAATGTTGAGACTTCCAGCCTCCCGAACAAGCCAGTTTCCTTAAAGGCTGGAGCACCATAAGCCCCATACACACTCTCTGCCAGATTATACAGAAGACTGAGGAGTGTAATCGGCCATTATGCCTAGCGTTCGCGGACTATGAAAAAGCCTTTGAGTAAATCGACACCTGGGTAGTATTGCAGTCCCTCCAGCGTTGTCATATCGACTATAGATATATCGAAGTGCTGAAGTGTTTGTAAAGATACGCCACCATGTCAATCCGATAAAAGGAGCACGGAACCAATCCAATTGCAGAAAGGCGTGAGACAGGGAGATGTTATCTCTCCAAAACTGTTCACGAACGCATTGGAGGTTGTTTTCAAGCTTAGACGTAGACTTAGACAGCTTAGGAACAGATTCGGCATCAACATCAATGGCGAATACATCACTCACCTTCGTTTTGCCGATGATATAGTTATCATGGCAGAGTCACTGGAGAATCTCAATACAATGCTCAGCGACCTCAGTAGCCTTTCCCAACAGGTGGGTCTTAAAATAAACATGGACAAGACAAAAATCATGTTCAATGTCCATGTTGTACCCGTGCCGGTAGTTATAGAGAACGATACTGTCGAAGTTGTTGACCATTACATTATATATATCTTGGTCAGATTGTTCAGTTAGGTAAGTCCTTAGCCAAAGAGGTCGCCTAAAAAATCAAACTCGGATGGGCAGCATTCGGGAAATTGCGTGAAATCTTCTCGTCCAAGATACCACAGTGCATAAAAACAAGGGTCTTTGATCAATGTGTGATGACATATGGTACTGAGACGTGGTCCTTAACTGCCTTTTATAGGAACTCAGAGTCACACAACGGGCAATGGAGAGAGCTATGCTCGGAGTTTCTTTGGGCGATAGAATCCTGAACGTGGATATTCGCCAAAGAACCAGAGTCATCGACATAGCTATTAAAATTTGCAAGTTGAAGTGGCTATGGGCAGGCCACATCACTTGAAGAACTGATAACCGATGGAGAAGAAAGGTTCTTGAGTGGAGATCGCGAACCGGAAGACGCAATGTCGGTAGGCCTCCCACTAGATGTACCGACGACATCGTGAGAGTCGTGGGCATCCAGTGGATGCAGATGGCAAGGTGTCGTACAGTGTGGAGGTCAAAGAGAGGCATATGTTAAGCAGTGAACGTCTTCTGGCTGATGACGATGACGATAGACAGCGGGAGTCACTAATTAGTCTACGTTGGGGCATGTTAAACTTTTTAGTGTAAAAAGCCGCGACGGATTATTCAATAGAACTGCCTGTCATCTCCAGCATTTTATTACATTCTTTACCCTTGGAGCTGCTTCCTTCCGTGGCATGCAATGATTAAAACCACGCTGATGATTTATCACAAGCAGATTTTTTATACTCTATATATTTTAATGTTGCTGAATCGGCACTGGCAGTCCTCTTATTTTTTTTATCTCTGTTGATACGAAGAACTAGTATAACGTACGCTTAGCAAAATATTGAAAATAATAATAGGGATGATGATGGTTATTGATTTAGCTAGGTTAACACAAAAACATGAAAATTGAGAAAGAAAAAGACTATACATTAAAATACGTAGTATTAGAAATTTTTTCAAAAAATCATTGAAATACCATACAATAACACTTAGTAGCACTTAGTAGCGCTCACAGCGCCTCACTCAGGCAACGTCAAACCAAAGCTTAACCATATATTACTCCCTAATCCCTAATTATTATTATAGATTGTGGTCAAACTGTTAAATTTATTCGATCAGTAGAGAAGAAATAGAGAAACAGTAAGTTTTTATGAAGTTTCATTGTTTATTAATGTTCTACTGGTAGTATTTAACATAAACAATCGTGAATAAAAGAAACTCGAAAAACCCGAAAAACCCGGTTTTTTTATCCTAAAAACCCGGTTTTCAAATCAGTCGGTTAATCGGGTTTTTCGGGTACTCGGGTACCCGGTTTGCATGCCCTACTCCACACACATTCAAAACTATAGTCTCCAAGAACTGGTTTGGTGCGAATCTTGAACTGTCACGTTTATAATATTTTTATTCTCATTTATTGTGTCGTTATTAATCTATTTTTTACATTAACCTACCTAGTACCAAAGTTTTGTATTTCTTTAACGTAAGCAAGTGTTAATTAGATTTTTATATGCGGAAACGTTTTAATAGTGCTAAGATATCCAAATTATTTGTAAATTAGTTATGTATCGCTGTACGTTTTCCGAATAAAAGAAAATAAATAAAATAAAAGGAAAACAAAATATCCAACTGCAAATATAGCGATACCCTCATTCATAGATCATTTATTTGGAAAATATATAATTTTTTGACGAGTTCGTATTAATAATATTTTATATTTGTAACATTTCTGTTAGTGCTGATAATAAATAATATCCTTCATCTTTATCTATTCTATAGAAACATTAACGAAAATACAAACAATCGTATTACGCCCGAAAAACATTAACCTTCTTCTTGGGCAATCGGGTAACAATACAAAAATATCAAAATGAGATCGAACGGTGCAGCCGGTGCGGCGCCGGCGCGGCGCTCGGGCGCGGGGAGGTCGCATAATATAATTATTAAATACTTAGTTTATTGTAATCGAGTGCCAGTAATCAGTATATCGGTCGCGCAAACATCGAGCGACCACAATGCGCCGGATTATACGGACCGACCAACTTATCTCCGGAGCTGGACAAACGATCAAACTGAACATATTGTTGGTAGTTTTGTTGAGAAAGTGTGATGATGGCTCCCTCGCCGAGCGGTAGAGAGGAGTTTGTCTCGCTCCACGCACTGCACTCGGATCACGTCGACAGACATCAACCACGTGTTACTCATTCGAGTGCGCTGCGCCTGCGACACTCGCACGCAGGTGTCATGTACATATTATATACATGCGCACTATCCTATAACAAATTACTAAGTAAAATAATAGTATGTATGACACCTGCCGCAGCGCACTCTGCTTGCTGCTCCGCTTTGACGGTACTTGTAACTAGTGTCATAACATCCAGCATCCAGTGTCTGTCACCATGGACACTGCAAACTATTCCAAATCTCAATAATTAAAATAATGGCTATAAAATCCGTCAAAAGTATTATTAACGTTATGTTTAATAATCGCTAAAATCGATAACCAATGAAATCAATATTAAAAATTAAATACACAATTCTGATTACCAAGTAGAAATAATATGAGTGTGTAACAGATAAGCATATAATGTGGTGTGGATACTAAGAGCTTCATAGCGTAGAGCAGTAGCGGGCCAGGAGCGGGCCAGGAGCGGGCCGGGAGCGGGCCGGGAGCGGTAGACCTTGTGTACCCAATATGTATTAAAATTTGTAGAAAAGTAATTGCCGCGACTTCGTGCGCGTAACTCATATCAACTTTCAAGCCCTTTTTATGGCTTCAAGAAGATGGGTACGACATGAGTACGGCTCGTTGACCACACCTTTGGACTGGAATACTCCTGCACGCGGATTAAATAAACTCGAGACGAGAATAAAATAATGTCAGAGCGGTTTTCGCGTAGAACGCATCTGTAATGTGAACGATACGTTAAGTATTATTTTAAGTGAATACATACATTTTTGATGTGTTTACCAAATTGTTTGGTTTGCAGCGGTCGCGCAAGAGTAGCGGTGGAAGGCGACACGTGCGGGCACCGGCCGCCCGCCCCGAGCTCGCTCTGCGCCCGCCCTGGGCCCGGCGGGCGCGGACGCGGGCGCGTTCCTACCTTCCAGTGGACGTTGCTGTGTACTGTGATGAGAATGTGACGTTATTGCAGACACGGACTGCTCACTAAATTATATAGTACCTACCTACACAACTCGAGCTTAATTATAATACATGGGATTATTGATATCAACTAGAAATGTATAATTAGCGCTTTAAAAGTTTATAATTATAGTTACGATGAGAGAGTGTTCAAGTAGAACTTGGTTCCAAATGTCACGTGAACTAGACGCTCGTGTGACACGACCCTTAACGACGATCTACGGGGGTCGTGTCGTGTCGACGACAGACAACGAGTGACCAGTGCCGGCTGCACACTGTCGTCGAGACAGGCCGACTCTGGTCAGAGCTGCTCTCGGGGAAGAGAATCGCGAGTGCAACCAGCACACAGCGTCCAGGCGCCACCTGCGCCGTCCGGCGACATGCTCCCTACGTCTGATTTAACGACACATCGACGGATGTATGTATACTTAGAATGATTAGAGCGATGGAGGTGCGGCACGAGCGGAACTCCGCTTGTCCGAGCGATTGTCATCTTATTATTTTCTCTCTTTGTGTAAAAGCAAAATAACGTAGTAAGAGTGAACCAGCAGCGGCCGCAGCCGTTAGTTGCGAGCTGTGTCATGCCGTAGCCGTACCTACAGTTTAATAACCGTAGACCGTCTACGTGCACCGCTACGAGCGACGGCATAGGCGCCGCGTAGCGCGTGAAACTTATATCGCATTGGTTCCTCTCGATCACTAAACTTTACTTGATATAAGTAGGACTTGTAATTAGATCAAATGTTGAAAATTGTACCTGTAGTGATGTGCCGCGGCAGTCGGCACCCGCTGTGAGCGCGCGACAGATCTCTATCGTTCGGTGAAGTGAAGTGAGTAGAGTGCGCCCGCGCCGGGTGCCCGACTCCTCGGTTGACTACTTGTTGATTAGTTGTTTCTTTCTTATTTTCGAGTAAAACATTACATTGAACATTGGCGGTTTGATTGTATTCTCGAAACCTCCTCTCCGGCAACTCCGCCCCGCTCTCCGCGACGTAAGAAGACGCTCCGTAGACGTAAGAACGATTAGACACGGCTTGCGTCTGTAATTGTAACCTACACTATCGTAACAAGCGTCTAATGAATAATCCAAACAAACTTACTTTTATATTGAAAAAAACTTTAAAAATATATGTATAAACCAAGAAGATTATTATACATATTGCTTAACACAGTAGGCCGTACACAACTATAACTATTATCATGTCATGATAATTAGGTAAGTATGATAAGTCCGGGGACCTACGGAACACCTCGTATCAGAAGTATAATTTTCAACTCTGTACGCATTATGTTTGATCTTTAAATTATTTTGACTTTGCTCTTAAAGAGTATCTACCGGTAATAAAGGGTTCATTTAGAAATATCGTAAGTAAAAACAAAAGCATATTGTAATAAAAACCTAGAATGTTTTTATTACATGGATACTCAATATTTAGACATGCATGCGTATTATGAAACTTTGATCGGGATCAGTCAGTGTCAGAATTGACAGAATTTTGACACTTGAAAGGGGTTTAGACGCAAAATAAAAAAAAAACAGCGTTGTCTATTTCCAATTTCATACTACGAAATTGGAAATAGACAACGCTTTTTTTTTTTTACGTAATTTTGACAAGTCGCGATCCCGATCAAAGTTTCATAATACCACAGCAGGGTAGAAGCCTTTAAAAATAAAAATGGATGAAACCCATTAGAAAAGGAGGAGGATATTATAAAAATGAAAGGAAAAATAAATTACGGGCGATCTGAGTTCGGGAAGTGGAAGGGGGGGGGGGGGGGGGGGTTAAGGGTAAAAATTGTTTATCTCGATTTCCGGTAAAACTTCAAGTCCTATGAAAAAAAGTTAAATGGCAAAGTTGTAGGTAATAAAAAGACCTAAAACTTCTGTGGATACACTTATTTCACATAACCTCAAAATTTATGTGAAAAATTCAAAAAACCAAGTTTTTGGTTTTTTATTTTTATCTTTTACAAAAATTTTGTTTTTTTCACGAAATTTGGTGAAAACTTACCTTTTTATGTCCCAAATACGCTGTAATTAATTTGATTAAAAATATTTATTTTTTCACCTTATTTTGAATTAATATCGAAAAAGCACCCTAATTTTCAATCGAAAATTCACCCGTCAAAATATCAGCTTTTTTCAAAAAGTTGGTATGTTTTCTGTTTGTTGAAATCTCTACTTTCCGATGGTGAAAAAAATAATATATGTTACTATAGTAAATCTTCTCAGAAAATACAATGCAAAAAACTCGAAAACGATTTTTTTTTTAAATTATTATATACTATTTTGAGCTATTTATTAAAATTTACACTTTAATTACTCGAAAAACGTAAGATTACATGTTTTTCGAGTAAAGTTCGACAGCGCGGTTGTACGTTACTGAGTACCAGCTGGTGTACAATCATTCATCGGTGCTGACTGCAGACGCGAGACAGCCGCGGATGATGTACGGTAGAGCGGCGGAAGGTGCATTTCGCGACTCGATGTATCTGTCCTACAGTTCATAGATCTGCAACATTCGAAGAGGAGTGATTACTAGTTACAAGTGAACAACAATGGCAGGCTAGGGTCCTCCCGTCGGAAGGCGCCGCCTCCGGAGGGCCGCCCTCTGTATATAGGGAAGTCTCGGAGGGCGCGCGCCAGTCGCGACCGCTGCGCCGACGCACCCTCTCTTCCCCACAACTCGTTCCTGGCGAGAGCTTCCTGCAGTTGATTGCTCGTCTTTCAGTCATTGTATGTGTGTATAGTAAACGTTGGTGTTAGTCTGTGTGTAGATTGAGAGACACCGCCGGGGCATGGGCGCGGTGTGCCGGCGCGGGCTGGCACGCGGGCTCGAGTCGCGCTCCTTCCCGGCCGCCGCCCTCGAGCGAGCGCTGCACGACCTGGAGCCGCGCACCGTGAGTACATCACTACCTGTTACTCGACTACAGAATGTGCATTACTACGGTGTGCCCATTCAGTACCCGCTTGTCTGAAGGCGGTCTACAAATGTGTCGTGAGGCGATAGAAAGCAGATGGTTTGACAAAGTGCCGATGGTTCTAGTAGATACAGGTACCTATATCTAGATCTGTACATCCAGCATTATACAAGTTCATCCCTTGCAGGTGTTCGTGGACGTGGACGCGGAGGGGTACTTGTGTGCGGGGGCGGGCGGCGGAGCGGAGCGGGTGGCGGTGGGCGCGCGCCTGGCGCCGCACGTGCACGCTGCCAACGTGGTGGTGACGCGGGGTGGGGACGGCGGCGGGGGCGCAGTGCGCCTGCGCGTGCAGCGCGGGGCGGCTCCGCTCGAGGAGCTGCTGCTGTGGTTCGACGAGGAGCTGCTGGCGGCGCTCGACATGCCCTTCCTCACGCTCGGGAACATACGCGGTAACTCACACTACTTACAACGCGTACCTACCTACTCGTATGTATAGGTACTGGTCAAGTCTGACTCAGTGTAGTGTAGGTACTCTCCGCCTGATCACTACTGAAGACCCAACTATGTACGCGCGTGCTGTTTCTGAAGCTACGAGTATCTATCAAGCTATATAATATTTTATTCCATAACATTATTGTTAACGTTGTTTTTTTTTTTGTTTTTTTTTTACTGACAGGCCTATCTCGTATACACCTAAGCTTTAGTTCGGAATAGAACGTTTGCGCCCTCGTTAATTAAAATGCACAGGGAAGGCACTTGACTAGGTCTGGCACGATGGTCTTTTGTACAGACTTCCTGAGATCGATCTTCCTGCGTGCACTTGGATTCCGGACTTTCTGAGGGAACGATCGATTCCAGTGGTCGTTGATGGCTGTTCAGCCAGCTATGAATGCCGGCTTACCTCAGGGGTTGGTTCTCTCCGCAACAGTGTTCTTACTTCACATGAACGACCTGCTTAAGCCCGATAACGTTGAGCATGCAGCCGACAGTACACAGTACCTACTCTTGATAAGAGATACTTCTGCAATGTCCGTGCTAGCTGTGATGACATGCGACTACTACAGAGAGATACCTAGATACTAGAACTGCACGACCTTATACCTACTGACTGCCATCACTATGCTTACATAATCACACAGGGCGTCAATAAGCAGCTGAACAAGTTAACACAGTTTTTAACCAACTTCAAAAGGCGGAGGTTCTTTGTTTTTTTTTTTGTTTTTTTTTCCACAATTTTTTTTTATGTAGACACCTCATGGGCAACCGTGCCCCATCTTAAACCGCATCGTCGCTTACCATCTGGTGAGTTGTAGTCAAACGCTAGCCCATTTCATCATCAAAAAAAAACGATATCTACGCCAACTGTTGACCGATTTAAAAAAAATACTTTTGTTCTGTAGGGTATACTTCCAATTTGGTGCCAATTGTCACTCAAGTCAGGATCTGATGATGGGATCGCAGGGAAATCGAGAGCTACCCTCAAATTTTTCAGGCACTTATTGCGGTTTTTATATATTTTCAAAAGCTGTTCAAGTATTTGCGTCTGATAATCATCATCTCATATGGATGATGAGCTGATAATGACGGGTACAACTTGTCAACGGTTAGGAGGTGAAATAAAATTCTAAGATGTAGTTTAGAACAGGCTATATTATAATTAAATCTATTTACCTACAATATTTCGCGTCTTTGCTGTTCGCCGTTGAGGAGTTCCACTACCCACCTCCTGACTCCATCATCAGATCAGCTCAATAGTACCAGATTATTACATTGTTACGAAACTTACATAAGTATGCAAAATTTCAGCTCAATCGGAAACCGGGACGTGGGTCAAACATTGTTATTTAGTTAGATTTTCCTCTATTTCTTTGAGATTCCATCATCGGATACTGACTGGATGATAATGGGACCACCTCGGGACGGGAGTATACCCTTTCGAACTAAAAAAGGATTTTTTAAATCGGTTCACAATTGCCGATAATATCGATGAAAATACACAAAAATAACATACAGACGAACATAGATCCTCATCCTTTATGGAAGTCGGTTAAAAAGGGATAGACGGTATCCATATTTGCTTTGTATAATAAAATAAAATAAAAACTTTAGGAACCTTCTCTAAGATAAGTAAATTGTGTCTTTTCATAGACTCCAAATGACAGAGCTTGCTTCAAGCTTGGACATAACCAGTGGCGGATTTACCAGTAGGCTGAATAGGCTGGAGCTTAGGGCGGCAGGTTTTAGGGGCGGCAAATTAGGGGTCAAAGCATACCCTACCCGCCTCATTGGTTACATGGTTGAGCTTTTATTAGCTCTGAATTATACCCAAAAACTATTTCATGTGCAAACTAAATCATTGGGTTGTAAAAATAATCTAGGAGAAACACCCCCTAGTTCAAAATCATATCTACTAATAACGGGAAAAGCTAGTGTATTTAGGACGATAGCGCATAAATCATGCAGTAACAATTATAATGTTTTATTATTTTAATTAATATGAATGTGAATTAGTTAGGGTATGGAATTATAGAGGTACTCAATACTCAATAATTTATTGCATAATTATTATGAAGTTCACATACAGATGTTAGGTAGTATGTTTAAATTAGGTAATACATAATAATAACCCTGATTGGGTATGGCAATATAGTGCGGAGCGGATCGATTTATTACATAATTGATTTGTCTTCTAAATACTCGTTTATGCTATAATAACATTTTGCTAGCAACATGTTTTTTAGGGTTTTGTCAAATTTATTTTCATTTTCTATATCCTTCGGTCGGTAGGGTCGGCAAAACTTGAAGCCTCCTGGCGGCAAATGTGTAAATCCGCCGCTGGACATAACAAGTGCTGTATAGAGCGCCTTAATTGTAAACTCGGGGCAATTACTTGTAACGAATCCCAATCTCTTATAACATTCTGCAGCCAGGGTTTGGATATTATGATCATAAAAGTTAAGTTTGGGGTCAAATAAAATACCAAGATCTTTTATCGATTGGGTTCTATTGATTGCTTTATTATAAAGAGTGTAAAAACTGTCGTCAGATGTTTCCGTATAAGACAGATTAAGGATGTGAAATGGGGGTTAGAATTTTGAATTGAAAATTTTGTAACTACGAAGCTGTAATTTGGCAAGTAGAATCCTATGGGGTCCGTAGGTACGCCGGTTATGAAATGATTTTACGAAAAGGCCGAATTAGAATTAGAGGCAAATGGAGTTTGAAAATCCTATGTTTTTAATGTTAGAGAGATAAAATGTGTTATTCTGGTCGATAGTTCATAAAAATAAATAAAGTAAAACTTTTTTGCAAACAGGACGGATTGGCTGACGGATTGATTGGGGAGCTGAAATCATAGTTTGTACAAAGCTGTAGTTTAGCGAGTAGAATCTTTATGGGGTGTTATACGTCTACTAAGAAATGATTTTGCAAAAGGACCGATATAAAGAAGGAAAAAAGGGTTGAAGGTTTACCTATATGAAAAAAAAAAGTGTACGAAGTCGCGGGCAACAGTGACTAACACAATAAAAAAATTAAGATTTATACAGGTTGAAGATGAGTTACTCGCACGCAAGTAGATACGTAAGTAGGTAATATACACACGACACGTTCGGTACGACGTCTCAAGGTAGTTTAATTTCAGGACGGAAGGAGTACGAGTGCGAAGAGTGCAGCGCGCGGTTCGAGGAGCCCAACCCGCTGAAGACGCACCTGTTCCTGCGGTGTGCAGCCCTCACGCCGCAGCGGTTCTGGAGCGCCGTGGTCGTGCGGCTCGCGACCGCGGCCGCGCCCGCCCCCGCCTCGCCGCACACGTCCGCCTTCCGGCGCGTGACGTCAGGTGCGAGCGTCGGTCTCCTCGCGGAGTCTGAGTGGGCGGCACGCCTGGAGGCGGCGGCGGCGGAGTGGGGCCGCGCGCGCGGCGGGCACGCGTGCCTCTACTGCGGCAAGCTGTACTCGCGCAAGTACGGCCTCAAGATCCACCTGCGCACGCACACTGGGTATCGGCCGCTGCGCTGCCGGCACTGCGCGCGCGCTTTCGGTGACCCCTCCAACCTCAACAAGCACGTGCGCCTGCACGCGGCCGCGGCGGGCGGCGCGGGGGGCGGGCCGCATGCGTGCGCGCGCTGCGGCAAAGCGTTGGCGCGCCGCCGCGACCTCGAGCGACACATGCGCGCGCACTGCGCCCTGGCGACGCATGCCGCGCCCGCGCACGCGCCCTGACGCATCTACACCGCGCCTGAAGCCCGCTCGTCTCTCACTTGACTTATTAACATGATAGGTTCTCTAGGTACCTACTTAGCGGATGTTTTGTGATCTATCTACGATTTAAGCTACACTTATTTATGTTTAAGAAAGAATTTAATAAGTAATAAATGTGCAACTTACGATTAGAGTTTTCTTTTAGTAAGTAGATAGCTTTCACCCGCGTATACTCATTCGAGAACCGTACATTTTTCCGAGCTAAGTATCCTACCTATCACTCTCCTCCAACATCTCTACGTCACCTGTGACGTCACACCAGCACAGCACTAGTGTCTGTCACACTGAAGGCAGTGTGAAGGTCTTGCAGGTTAGTCGGCCGCGAATTTTTATGCACCTCCATATTATAGGTATCAAATCATAGTTAGCCGAGAAGAATACGAAAAATAAAATGACGTTAGCTACACAAAATTCAATATGGCCGGATGCTCCAAGATGGCGAGATATTTTTTATCTATACCATCATATTATAAGTATAACATGGGTATCAATAACGGGTTTGCTGAGAATATGAAAAAAAAGTTACCAAATAATAATATCGTAGGGCGCTGGCGGTGGCGGTGAGGGGAACCCGTAGGTTTGCTTAAAAATGTATGGCCTTTCTCCCCACCCGATATATACGCTGATCTATGCTCCTCACAATTGATGACATTGGACCAAAAGGTAATAAATAATACAAAGCAGCTAAATAAATAATAATATCTGGGACATTATTACTAGTTTTTTTTAATTTTTAAAAAGAATAAGTGGCAAACAAGCTACAGGCCACCTGATGGTAAGTGGTCACCGCTGCCTATTGACACGTACAATACCCGGGGCATTGTCAGTGCGTTGCCTACCTTTGAGGACTCTCATACTTCGTTAGAAGCATGGTCAATAATGTCCCAGATATTTATTTAGCTGCATAAATGTAATTCCTGATGTGCTATATCTTTGTTTATAATGTGTGAAGTGGTATGAACATCTAAATGATATTCGCAATTCAGGGTTGGTCCCACCCCATTGTAAAACATGTTCATATAGGGATGGATACTATGGACCCCTTTCGACTTAGTACACTCTTTCCGCGTAACCCTTTATTATATATATATCAACAAGGCCGCCGGCGCCGGTGAGAGGCGACGACGCCGCACGCTGCGCTCGCGCAGATGGCTCGACAAATAAAAATGCCAGAATGATTTTTTTAAGTGTTTTTATATTTTATGTCTTAACCTAGTGGGCTCGCTGTACTAATGCTGGTGGTGCTTGGCGGCGATGCGCTTGTCTCGCTCCTCCGCGATGGTGAGGCGCACGCCCTTGCCGCGCGGGAGCGAGATGTAAGCCTTCGTGCCGCGACCGATTATGAACACGTTGTTCAACCTGACAACAAAAACGCAACAAATTACATAATGCACGCGAGAAGCTGCAGTTCTCCCTCCCCCCCCCCCCCCCCCCCCCCCCACACCATTACACCCACTCGATACCATGATGCAATGCAACAATACCAGGAGAATAAGGTTTTACACTTGCACCTCCTCTCCAATATTCCAAGTGTCATGCCGGTACCATTCTCACCTAGAGCACTCCTATTCCTCACGCAGACACAGAACTCTGTCTGACGTGGCGTACCCAGGGCACTCCTCGGAGCACCGAGCTGAAAAGCCGCTTGTTGTCTCCGCTGATGTTGGTTGTAGTGCCCTCAGCCGTCTGTTGCTGATATGGCGCCGTGTGTCGCCGCCGGGGTATTAAAGTAGCTTAGGGTTTCGCCCTTGTCTTTGTACACGGCAACCTCACGCTGTGCCGAGGCAAACTAGCCGGTCTACGGATTCTCCTTTCTCGATTTCAACTACCGTCGCGCCCACGCTTACTTAGTACCCGGGGAGCTATACGACATTTCACCCATCGATCGTTGAGAGGAACGAGCCTAAGGCGATTGAGCTGCCTATTCGAACTACACTTTTTCTGATGGTGAAAACTGCATCAGAATCCGTGGTTTATGAGGAGTTAGCAGATATACAGACATTCAGACGCGGAAAGAGACTTTATTTTATACTATGTAGAGATAAAGATGTAAATTTGCAAAGGATTAGAATTATACAAATTAAATTGGATTAATTTAGTTTTATTTGTGTTAATCTTAATTATTATTCAGTTTTTTATCTACAGTTTGTATTTTTGGATAGTTCAGGAGAGGTATTCAGTTTAATTTAGATTTAATTTAGTTATATTTATTAAGCTCCTTTAGTATATTTGGATATTATTACTAGATTCTATCCAATCCAAAAAATGATAAGATTCCATCCAATGGATTACGTCTGATAGACTATTATTTACCATTTACTGTGCCTGTTCTTTATTGGTGCAGACAGGTAGGTTTTGGCGGAGAACAGACACGCCTGGGTCTCAGCGGCATTGATCTTGACCAGGTCCAGGTGACCAGCGTCACCCCACTCGGAGACTGCCGGGACAAGTTTATGCGCCCGACCACGCACTCTACTATTGTATGCATACTCAAACAGTGTGCAAGGTTTAGCATTTGTTGTGCAGCATGAAGAATGTTGCAGAGAGTATCGACCCGACCCGTGGCGGACACCTACATTCATTGCCATCCATCCCATTGAGACGAGCAGCCACCAATATATTCCTCAGGAAGTTTGATATCCACGCAATTATATCTTTTAGGTTTAAACGAGGAAAGCTTGCCATCATGCCCAACCCTGTCGAGTCTCCGAGATGTCGAGGGAAACGGCAAGCGCTTCTCCGTATTTCTTGATTTGGCCTCACGCCAGGTGTGTGTGTGGTGTATGCTAGAAGATCCCCAGTGGACTGGTTTGGAGGAATCCGTATTGCCGGTCACTGAGATCATCAGCTTCCAGATACTCCAAGAGCCTGTTGTCGAGGACACATTCCAGTCTTACAGAAAATGGATGTGACCGAGGTTGGCCTGTACTTGGCAGGGTCGGCACGACTACCTTTATCTCGGCTTGACCTAAAAGATGATGAATTGCCACATTTTTTTAATGAAGCTTCTTGCTGGGTTGTAGGTGTTGTATTGGGGTTAGCTTGAGTGTGGAAATAATGACTGATTCGCAGGTGGTATGGAGGGTGGAGTTCTTTTTGGCTGCTATTACAAGGAGTTCTCAGTGAAAGACTAGTAGTGTGGTCTGGTGTGTGGGTCTGCCAGTATTTAGTGTAATCAGATATATATACTGTCAGCTTAGTTGTCTCCGCTGTGGCCGGTAGACACGAGCTTGAACCTCAGCTATGGCTCTATACCTGTATCCTTCAGTACCCAAAACACATCATCATCAAGGGGCCAGAGTCTACGGAGACGCCGTCAGTAGACGTCTCGTCTCAGACCTAAGTTGTGCTCCAAGTTATACCCTGAATATTATAGGTATGCCACAAGGAATGGACTTCCCATCTGCTGTGAGGAACAAGAGTTACAGTTTGTCATTCTCCAAGGGTCTCCAGATCCCACTACCCTCCATGACTAGTTACCCTGGTGGAGCCAAGTATCATAGAGAAGTTCAGTATATAACGGCCGGGCCGCTCCTCGTGTAACACGGTGGTGGTGCCCACTCGTACCCAAGTTCCTAGAGTATATGTAGTAGTACCTGGTAGCGAAGGTGTGCCCGGTGGTGTCGCGCACGTGCACGATGTCAAAGGAGCCCGGGTGCCTCTCGCGGGACACGATGGTGCCCACTCGTCCCAAATTCCTGCCTCCGGTGATCATGCACAGGTTGCCTGCAACACCACATTCAGTATCATTACATAACTATAATACCACTCTCCGGGCGACGGAGCAGGTGGAAACTATAATACCACTCTCCGGGCGACGGAGCAGGTGGAAACTTGCAGAGCTCGAGTTGCTACAAGAGTTCTTCAACTAGTTATAAATAAATGCTTAAAGGAGTTATGGCTCTATTAAGGCTTATGATGGACAATCTTTCTTTATCTTGAAATTGCACACTCTGCTACATGTGCGTCCAGCCCGTACTTAGGGAAGGTGCCTGGACTTCCTCATTGAGATTCTGAAGACTCTTAGCTTGGGGTGTACCAGAGAGCGATGGCGCGCAGCATCCTAAAACTCAAAAAAACAACCTGACTTCGAAACATGACATTGCTGCCAAACTAAAATGGAGTCGGGGAAGACTCGTGACCAGTTTTTTATTTTATTTAGACACACCAACGAATAATTCACCAAACATTAATGGTTTACTTATGATAAATATTGAATTATAATAATAATAATAAATATCTGGGACATTATTGCACACATGGTCATCTGACCCCAAACTAAGCAAAGCTTGTAATATGGCTGCCAGAGACTGATATACATACATATATATTTTTAAATACATACTTAAATAGATATTAACACCCAGACATAGAACAAACACAAATGTTCATCACACAAATGTTTGTCCTAGATGGGAATCGAACCCACGCCCCCAAGCACAGAAAGTAGGATCACTACTGTAGTGTATGGCGGTACCCACATTAGTACATTAAAAGTACAACTTGTATTGTAACCGAGGGTAGGCGCCGGCGGCCAGCTGTCAGGTTTTTAGTCGGAATAAATCTGTGCTAACTATAACAGTGTTTTCGCTTTGCTCGCCCTTTGACCTAATATTTCCCAGTGGCGACGAGAATTATCATTGTAAAACGTTTAACAACACCGCGTGTGATATAATCAAGATGCCTATCGGCAAAATAAGCGAGTTTAATATAAAAGACGGGGCGTGGTCGTCGTACGCGGACCGACTTGAATGTTACTTCAAGGTAAATGGCGTAGAAGACAGCTTAAGATTGCCGACGCTTATATCCCTGATGGGAGACGAAGCGTATGAGCTGTTGGCGAACCTGTCCAGTCCCAAAAAGCCAGCGGAATTGACCTATTTGGAGGCGACGGACGTGCTGCGTCGACATCTACAGCCGGCACCATCGGTGCTTGCGGAACGGTATCGGTTCCGACAGCGCAGGCAGCGGACAGAGGAAAACGTGAGCGAGTACATAGCAGAGTTGAAAAAGTTAGCACGGTATTGCAAATTCGGCGACGTATTAAACGAGAATTTGCGGGATCAATTTGTGTGCGGCGTAGAGAGTGACGTCATCCGTCAACGGCTTTTCGCGGAGGCGGACACTTTGACGTTTCCGGAGGCGATGAGGATGGCGAGCTCGCTGGAGGCTGCCGAGCGCGATGCGACAGCTGTAGAGGCACGGGCGGCGCCGGAAGCGGTAGCGGGAGCTAGCGCAGTACATGCGCTGCGCATGAGCAATCGCGGAGACGGAGATCGCGTACACCGAGGGTACGGAAACGGGCGCCGGCCGCCCGGGCCGGCTGGAGCGCCGGAGAAGGGACAGGCGCGGTCAGTGCTTTCCAACTGCAGGGCCTGCGGAGCCACGAGTCATACCTACGGGAATTGTAAGTTCCGGGACTACGTGTGCAGCCGGTGCAAGCGCCCCGGTCACCTGCGACGGGTGTGTCTGGCGGGAACTGCCGGCACGGGATCCAAGCTGACGGGCGGACCAGGAAGAGGCGCAGGTGTTAATTTCGGCCGCACTGACTTGAAGGAGTCTGATGAACCGGACCTACCTTGGGACGACTGTGTGGATCTGTGTCAGTTAAATCTGGGAGATTACAAGCCGATATAATCAACTGTTCGACGGCAGTCTAGGGAAGTTCACGGGGGGCAAGGCGACGCTCCGGGTGCGAGAAGGGGCAGTGCCGGTGTACCACCGCGCGCGGCCGATGGCATTCGCCACCCGAGACCGGGTGGATGCTGAGCTGGACGCGATGCTCGCCGCCGGCGTCATTGAGCCGGTCGACAGCTCGGACTGGGCCTCACCGCTGGTTCCCGTCAACAAGCCGGACGGGGCGCTCAGGGTTTATGTAGATTATAAGGCAACTCTAAATCCCGTTTTGCTGGTCGACCGATATCCATTACCGAAAATCGAGGAGTTACTTTTTGAGTTAAATGGCTCGCAGTATTACAGTAAAATAGACTTATCTCAATCTTATAACCAGATTGAATTAGATGAATCAAGGAAATACACGGTAATAAACACTCATCGCGGTTTATTTTGCTATAACCGGTTAGTATTTGGGTTATCGTCGAGTCCGGGAATTTTTCAACGAATTATGACAAATTTATTGAAGGGTATACCAAACATAGGCATTTTTATCGATGACGTCATAATCGGGGGAAAAATGAAACGGGAGCATTTAGATGCGCTTGAGGCGGTATTCGAGCGGCTACAATCGAGCGGTTTGCGTTTGAAAGAAAGTAAATGTGTTTTTTTGGCGCAGCAAGTTACGTACCTAGGTTACATCTTGTCTAAAGACGGCATTAAAGTCGATCCGGCAAAAGTGGAAGCGATCGAGAAAATACCTAGACCGAAAAATGTTCCGGAACTTAGGTCCTTTCTGGGCCTAGCTAATTTCTTTGCAAAGTTCGTAAAGAACTATAGTCTACAGTTAGTACCGATTTTTAATTTACTCAAAAAAGGTGTAGACTGGGTTTGGACGAAGGAATGCGAAAGCGCTTTCCAAAATATAAAAAATCGTTTGGCGAGTTCACAAGTGTTAGCGCATTATGATCCGAACAAAACTTTAATATTAACTTGCGATGCCAGTCCCGCGGGCTGCGGGGGGTTGTTATCTCAGCCAGACGCGCAGGGGGCGGAACGGCCCGTTGCATTCGTGTCGCGGACACTTACGAGCGCAGAGAAAAAATATTCTCAAATACATAGGGAAGCGTTGGCGATAGTAGTTTGTATGAGAAAATTTCACCAATACTTATACGGTAGGCATTTTACCTTGCGTACGGATCACAAGCCATTGGTATCAATATTCGGTCCGCACAACAATATTCCAGTAATGACGGCGAGTCGGATGTCAAGATGGGCGGTTATCTTGTCCGCGTATACTTACGATATAGAATATGTTCGTACCGATAAAAATAGTGCCGACGCATTGTCTCGCTTGCCCCTGCCTTGTAAGGAACCGGTTTTACCTAAGGTGCCGGAACAAACGCATTTACACTTCGCGCAAGATGCTTTGCTGTTAGATTGCAATGAAATCAAGAAATGCACCGCGCGTGATCCACTTCTTAGTAGGATATTGAGTTTTGTTCGAGACGGCTGGCCTCCGGAGTGCGAGGTGATCGGAATGCAACCCTATTTTAATCGACGGGCCGAATTATATGAGGAGTTAGGCTGTCTAATGTGGGGGCACAGGGTGGTCATCCCTGATAAGTGTAGGGAAAGAGTCTTAAAGGTGTTACATGAGCCACACATGGGAATAGTCAAGTCAAAGGCCTTGGCCAGGAGCTACATTTGGTGGGCAGGACTGGACGAAGCGGTTGAAGCCCTATGTAAGGGTTGCGAGACGTGCGCGGCGCAGGCGGACGCGCCGCCGCGGCAGGCGCCGCGTCCCTGGCCCTGGCCGGCCCGGCCCTGGTCGAGGCTGCATTTAGATTTTATGGGGCCTATATTTGGTAAAACTTATTTGGTAGTCGTCGATGCGATGTCTAAGTGGTTAGAAGTGTTCCAAGTACCTAGCACGGCGGCTAACTGGACTATCGATAAATTAACGGAGCTATTCGGGCGGTGGGGGCTACCAAAGCAGATAGTTAGCGACAACGGACCTCCATACACGAGCGAAATGTTTGCAGTTTTTAACAAAAGTAGAGGCATTGAACACATTTTTACTGCTCCATTTCATCCCGCCTCAAACGGAGCGGCAGAAAATGCGGTGAAGACGTTAAAAAGGGTAATCAAAAAAGCCGTTCATGAGGAGGACGTCAACAGGGCACTGAACACTTTCCTTATGTATTATAGAAATACAGACCACACATCCACCGAGGAGAGCCCAGCGGTCCTTATGCTAGGTAGAAGGCTGCGCACTCGTCTAGACGCCTTGAGACCGGACCGGGAGGCGCGGGTGACGCGTGCGCAGCAGCGGCAGGTACAAGACGCGGCCGGCGCGGACAGGGTCATCGACCCCGGGGATGACGTTTGGTACCGCCAATATTTAAAGGGGGAAAAGTGGTTACCGGGCATGGTGGAGAGTAGGTTAGGTCCTTCAAACTTCAGAGTTATAGGTCAGGAGGGGAATCAGATACATCGTCATGTCGATCAGCTAAAACGTAGGAGCAGGAGTTCGCTGGTTTGTCCAAACTCCGACCGTCCTGCTGAAGGTGATAAAGGATTGGTAACAAGTCCAATACCAGAGAACCCAACGGTCGCTGCGGGAAGTAGCCGGTCAGAACGAGCGGTGACGGCTAGTCCTCCCGTTCAGACAAAGGTTACGCCTGAACCTCGTGAACCTTCTCCAGATCTCCCGTCTCTTATAAGTACCCCCAAGGGTAGGCCACAAAGGCTTTGTAGATTACAAAAACCTAATTATAAGCTGTAATCTTAAGTAGTTAAATTGTTATAAATTGTATAAGTATTATGTATAAGAGTTTACTTAAGTTATAATGTAATATGTAAATAACCCCATTGGCCGCCACCGAGATCAACTTGTTCTAACCAATAGTTCACTCCATAGGTATTCACTAACCCTTACCGATTGTATGTTCCATAATTAGTGTGGAGGAATGTAGTGTATGGCGGTACCCACATTAGTACATTAAAAGTACAACTTGTATTGTAACCGAGGGTAGGCGCCGGCGGCCAGCTGTCAGGTTTTTAGTCGGAATAAATCTGTGCTAACTATAACAGTGTTTTCGCTTTGCTCGCCCTTTGACCTAATATTTCCCAACTACCAACTGAACCACCGAGGCAGTCAAAAATTATGTGAACCAGTCATTTATAGTTGCATACACAACACTCTAAATATAAAACTACAATGACATGAATAATAAAATACATAGATAAAAATAAACTAATTATATATTTACTAGAATGCACCCTGATTGAATGCATCAAGATGCATTCTGGCCACAGGATCACATAGTGGGTGCCTGGTGCCTGGGAACAGACGAATGATAGAATGAAAACAAGGCAGGTCGAAAATGCTGGCAAGATGAACTCTTTCCCATTCTAAGCAGACTGGTCAAATCTGATGGTCAATCGCACAGTTTGGAAAGAGAAGGGAGACTCGTGTCCAGATTAAAAAGAACTCCATGGAATGTAACTTTGTGAAATTGCAGCTTAATAAATTCAGAAAAGAGCTACCCATGATTATATATGTACAATATGGTTATGATGTCTAAGACCTAAGCCTGAGGCCTAAGAATGTTAATTAAATAAAAAGCTGTAAATTAAGAATGCCGAGTGAACATACTACGTCACCAACAAGAGCTGCAAGTTGTGTTCAGAGGAAGGTAGGCAAGGCAGGTACTGCATGTTATTGCGTGCATACTGAACAGACATCCATACTGACCAGATTCAAACTTGATGAAATCCATGATCTTGCTGGTGGCGATGTCGAGCTGCACGGAGTCGTTCACCTTGATGAGCGGGTCCGGGTAGCGCAGCGTGCGTCCGTCGTGCGTCACCAGGAACGGCACGTTCTTGGGGCCCATCGCCACGCGGCGCACCTTGCACAGCTTGTACTGCCAACGTACATCACATCATGTTATACTCTCTATCTCTCTGAGTCCACTCATTATAGGAGGTTAGCTCCGGGAAATCGACATACCCAGTATATTTTATTTTACATCGAAAACAAACAGTTACTTATTAACACAGTAGATATGAGATAAACAGTTACACAAAAGCCAAACATATGTTTTCACTAATGCAACACAAAAATAGTGTAATTTTTTTTATTGTCATAAAAATTTTATCCCATATGGTGGTTGTCCAAAATGATATGAACATGATAATGTTAGCTTATTGCCAATTTGTTTGTGCGAGGTGGTTATTTGAAGGTGGTTATTTGGAGGTGGTATGCAGGTACCTCAATTTTGAATATTAATATATTTATTATTATTTATTTATTATTTTGTTTAAAATATCAAAACTTAAAATGGGAATGGTTATAAAGTAGCTAACAGACGTGATGGATTTGGCTGACGAACCAAGGGGTCGGTCAGTCGGTGGTTCGTCAGCCAAGTTGACATGTCTGTTACGTTGTCTGTTACGAGAGCCATGAAAAAGAGAAGAATAAATGAGATAAAAAGAGAGGGGAATTATATTCTCACTCTTTCTGTTTGCTACCCAACGCCAGCTAAATGTATAAATTGTCTGTTGGCAAAATGACCGTCACGCTCGAAGCCATTTTGTTATGTAAAAGAAATTAGATTGTCATTTTGGTGAAAATTGAGTTGACGTGTCATATTAATGGTCATTATAAAGAGAAAATAACCTCTGAGTTGGATATTGGGCAATTTGTATAATTTATAATTACCACTGTATTTGTGAAATAACATTGTTTTTGTGGAGACTTTATACAAAGTTGGATGCCTGGTTAATAGAGCATAGTCTCATTTATATGAGAAAACCTCAGAAGTGAAGTGACGTCATTTGAACTTGAATCGGTCTTTGATTTCGGAAGATAATTGGGGGGTACAGTAGACTGTAGGTAGACTAGGAGGCTAACGCTAGGCCACCCCTGTTCCCGAAGCCGACGCCTTGAAACGGCGACCCTTCATCAGCCCTCAGGCTTCGAATGCCTTGACTGGGTCATCGAGCCACATCGACGTCACAAGAATTGTAAGTAGAATAAAAACATGTATAAAATAATATTAATTACACCGCGATACCGCGGTAGTGCATATTCCCTTTTGGAAGCTTTAGGTAAGCCGGTGTCACACTCACCGGCTACTAGGTTAGGAGCGTACACTTTCTCTCCCGTTCGTCAGCTAAGTTCGATATGTCTGTTACGGGTCTAAGATTGCAGTTTAAAATATCCAGAGACACAGGGTTACCCTGTACTGAGCCAAACGGAGGTCATGCAGTCGTCATTGCAAATTGGGTGGACATGAGATCAACATCCAGTATATATATTCATCATGATTTATGTAAGTGAGGTAAGAAAGCTAATTTGGGAAGGAAGCGAAGCTCCCGCCTCAGCCGGTTGCTCGGGGGTGATGAAGCGCCCCTGGATGTGATGATTTGTAACATACCTTGGCTTCCTCAGGGGTGATGCGATGGATAATAAAGCGGCCTTTCACGTCGTAGATGAGCCGGAACAATTCATTTGTCTTCTCGATGGATACCACATCTGGAAACATGAGGAGTGTGCACATCATTACTTCTCTTTATAATATGTATACACATACAATAGAATGTTCTTTATGGACTGAGTTTGCTTATCAATATTGTCATTTGATTGGATGGTCGCTGTCAACTTAATACATTTCTTAGTACCTGAACACTTGGGTATTGTGATGGTGTAAATTGTGCTTGTATGCTGTAATACATTAAATGTTCACATAAGTACTTAGCATAAAAAAACCGGCCAAGTGCGAGTCGGATTCGCGCATGAAGGGTTCCATACCATTATCTATAAAAATTAATAACGTCAAAAAAAAACATTTTTGTTGTATCGGAGCCCCCTTTAAGTATTTGTTTTATTTTTAAAGTGAATATATAATGAAATATTCTGTGAATATTTGAAGTGTCTACCGCCGTGTGTTGCCGGTAGGTTTGTTTGGTTGACAGTATGATTTTAAAAGATCTTTGTGTATCTTTCTTAATTAAATTCTTACAATACAGACACCATACTAATAATTGTAAAGATACACAAAGATCTTTTAAAATCATACTGTCAACCAAACAAACCTACCGGCAACACACGGCGGTAGACACTTCTATTATTCACAGAATATTTCATTATATATTCACTTTAAAAATAAAACAAATACTTAAAGGGGGCTCCGATACAACAAAAATGTTTTGTTTTTTGCTCCTTTATGCTCAATATTGATAAAAGCATCAGGCAGACGCTTGAAATATTCACAGAATATTGAGTTATATTATTAACTTTAAAAATAATTATATTAAAATATAATTAATATTTAAGGGGGGCTCCCATACAACAAACGTCAGTTTCTCTTCCTTCGTGAGCGAGTCCGACTCGCACTTGCCGGAGATTGAAACGACAAGATTGCTTATTATAATATTATAGACAATTTGAGACTGTTTCATGAGTTAGTTCTTACTAGCGCTGTTGGTGTGGATGTAGAATGTGTGTTGTTTCGTGCTTTTTTGTGTTGTTACAAATATATGATTTAAAAAAACTTAACAACCACCCCTACAATTAGCCGCTGTATTCTACTGCTGGAGTCACCCTGAGTACTGACTGATAGGTATAGTTGAAGAGACTGACCCATGAATCCGGCGGGATAGGTGGGGTCGGTGCGCACCTTCCCGTCCACCTTGATGAGGCGCTGCTTGACGATCTTGAGCACCTCGTTCCCGGTGAGCGCGTACTTGAGCCGATTGCGCAGGAAGATGACGAGCGGCAGGCACTCGCGCAGCTTGTGCGGGCCCGTAGAGGGCCGCGGCGCATACACGCCACCGAGCTTGTCCAGCATCCATGCCTTGGGCGCCGCCAAACGCTTCAAATGCTTCTTGGGTCCGCGCGCCTACAACACACATCACAACATAACCTCCACGACATCATAATTCACAACAAAACATCAGCGCACCCGCCCGTGCCCGTCTTTCGGACGCGCTTTGACCCCGACCTGGAAAATGTTCGGACTGGTGCTCCCGTATGAGCCGGGAAATCATTAACAGACGTTTCATCCTCCGGAACAATTGAACCGAACAGAACTTCTCGGTGCGCAAGAAATATAACCATGGACATAATTTCCACAGCATGAATGGGACGATTGTAAAGAATGCGACTGAAAATATCACGGTCACTTCAGGATTTTTATCGATTTATCACAATTTCTTTAGAAACACTCACCATCTTGAATTCAAAACTTGAAAAGAAAGAGATAACAGACAGAACACAGTGGACGGAGCAAGTGTCAATGTCAGTGAAGTGTCACATCACTTTTTTTTCACTCCACCGGAGAGGATTTTAACTTCTCACGTTTAGTGCATTTTTTTTCCAAGTTATTATTTTACATACTCATACTCTTTATTCATATCAATTAGTTACAATGTCACACAGTATTAGGTAATTTTTGTTGTAAAAATTTGATTGCAAGAAATAAATAAATATTACAATAATACATCATTATGAGTAGGTCGAGTAGGTACAGGTAGAGTCTGTGCGGAAAGAGAACCGTCGTGGCGAAAAATGGAACTACAAAACAATATGATTTTGATTATTATATGGCAGCCCAGCCCAGCCATCTGTCAAATGTCAAACTATACTTCGTGGTATTTACGTGACGGATACAGCTTTGTTTTGTGTTGTTTTTAAGTGAATTTTGCATAAAATTATGTCTAAAAAGGGAAAATCGTTACGCAGTTCCACAAGGGCAATAATATTTAATATTATACAGTTTTGTCAACGAGAAAAAGTGGCAAAACACACCATTGTTGACCTCAGTAAAGTAACGGAGCGTGTGGCAGCAATGTCCGGTAAATAACAGTTTTATATTATTACTTATGTCCTTCCTAGATAACCTCCGGTTCCTGATATCTCCAAATGTATTTAACTAAAAGGATTTCATATAAACATGTGACAATATTTGTATGTTTTGATTCAACCAATGTTCTTGATAGTAGGCTTAAAGTGTGTTGATGCTTTTATTTTTTTTACTAACTTTTTTTTTTTTCAGGTTTAAGTAGAGATACAGTATCTAAAATAAAAAAAGAAGGTTCTACAAATGACGGCGTATGGTGCACACCGGGGAAAATACGTAAAGGAAGACCAAAAAAAGTCATTCTTGATACAGACCATTTATTAGACAACATGCAAGAGTTTATTATAAATGTTACTGATTCGAGTACATCAAGTTCAGAAGACGATACTAATAATTTGTATCTCTCTGGTAGCTCCAAAGATGGATCAGTCATGTCTGGTATTGAATGTTTGGAATCAGACTTTGACTATGGTTCTGATTAGTGACTCAATAAATAAATATATATAAATAAAATCTTTTATTTACTAGCTGCGTCCCATGGTGTAACTAGGGATAAAAAATAGCTTATATTGTGTTAACTCAGAGTAAACCCTGGCTTATTATTATTACCCATTACCTATTTGCAATTATTTTTACAACTTTTTCAATAATAGGTTGTATTATTTAGACAGAATTTTGTATCAATTTATTTGACAAAGTGTAGAAATATCAAGAATCATAGTCGCGCTATAATGACGTAACAGTGTTGTCACCATAGCAAATACGTTAAAAAAACACAGTGGCGCCCTCAAATTTTATGACGGTTCTCTTTCCGCACATACTATAATGGAGGCGACCCATTATTCTTTACGTTATTCACTTGGTTTTTATAATTATCTATGGATAATGAACCCAAGGACGTTTTATGATCAAGCGTCCTTGAATGAACCTTTGTCTCTTGCAATGACGAAGAAATACCCGGAAGAGGACCCGCGTGCTAATTATGGAAGTTTGATCGGGATCGCGATTGGGGTCCGTGAATCGATCGATTTCTATCAGCTTTTGGTATAACGTAGTGTTTTTGCTCGCGATTGTTAATGAACGAATGACTTCAAGTGAAACCATTCCACCATGTTCCCGTGAACATGGAGCATGTAACTGCGCCGAAATATCGGGAGCTCCTTCCACAACCTTACCACGGTAAATATCCCGTAAATAATCATATAACTGTAGTGAACAACCGTGATAGTTTAAAACAGTGTTTTGCTTCTTCTGTTGTATTTCATTATGAACATTTGTGTTTGTTCTATGTCTGGGCGTTAATATCTATTTAAGTATGTATTTAAAAATATATATGTATGTATATCAATCTCTGGCTGCCATATTAGAAGCTTTGCTTAGTTTGGAGTCAGATGACCATGTGTGCAATAATGTCCCTATTTATTTATGTTATAGTATAATGAGACTAGGATAATGAAATAAAACGGAAGAAGCAAGTACAACATTTTGTTATATAAATAAATATATTGTTTAATCTAATGGTGTAGGTACATCTCAAATCAGTGTCATCATTATTATCAGTGTTAGAATCACTTGAGCAATCCTGCAGATTAATAATAAATGCTATTCAATCAATAGTCAGTCTAATATGCTATTCTAGTACCTAGTCGGTCTTTGGATAAAGATGATTGGTTCCGTAAAATTTACAAAGACAGTTGCTAGTACTTATATATTAGTATACTTAATACAAAAGATATGTAGGTTTACAAAAAAATTTTACGTTATCTGTACGAGTTTTGTATTTCGATAGTACGGAGAGGAAATTCTGAAAAAACATACAAATTATTCTATTTAATTTACACAACAAAATAAAAGAATCGATTTCCCGTTTATCAATTTACCACGTCCCTAAAATTTTAGGCTGACATAACCTTCTTATGACAGAATGAAAACAATATGGTTATTGTATTGTGATAATCCTCACAAAATTCAGTACTGTTATAAAGTTCAAATATACTTTACCATTTATATGTACAGCACTTGTAGTTCATAGTAGTTTTACACGCAGAAAACCAGTGATCTTTGTGTTACAAGTAAATGCAATTCGCCAGAAGTTACAGAAAAAGACATGCCCTGAAATGTCGTCAGCTGTCATTTCAATCAAGCTACATTTAAAACTTACATGATTTTTGAAAATATTATTCATGCAAAGCACTTCCAGTCGAATAATGTGTGTGTCATTATTCTTGACTTATTCTCGATTATTTTTACCCACATTATTCTCGATTTGGTCCGAATTGTCCCAGAACTATTCGAGGATTTTGACTTACTTCATTTCAATCAATCTACAGTTACGGCTTTAACAGATGCATCGAACCACGAACCGCCGTCTGACCAACGGGAGAGAAGGAGTGAGAACATTATTTCCCTCTCTTTTTCTCTCGTTTGTTGAGGTGGTTGACGTCAGCCATGCTGGCCCGTTTGTTACGGCTATTAACAGATTAAAATACATATTTCTTATCTATACTATATTATATATAATATTATAGAGGAAATATTTGATTGTTTGTTTGTTTGTATTAAATAGGCTCCGAAACTACTGAATCGATTTGAAAAATTCTTCACTTTTGGGAAGCTACACAATTATCGGGTGACACAGGCTATATTATATTTTGTAGCGAGGCCGAAGGCCGAGCTTACACCCATGCGAAGCCGGGACGGTCGACTAGTTTTATAATATATTTCTTCTGTACGTGTGTTTCTAACCTTACTCCTCCTACACGGCTGAACCAATTTGGATGAAATTTTGTGAGTATATTGCAATGGGTTCCTGAATGGTTTGAAAACACAATTGCACCCAGTAGGTGGCGCTGGTGTCGGTATGTCACCAATCGGTTGACGTCCGCTGGATCCGCTAGTACTATATATAAGTGCATGTCTCGACATGCTCTTGGCCAGTTTTTTAATCGGCTGTCGGAAAGTCCCCCATTATTCTACCAAAATGTTGAGTTTTACGAATACTTTTTTTTACTATCATAATCGTTTCCGAATTATAAAATCTTGTACTTAAACCAGACTCAGACTCAAGGTTATAAATAAATAGATAGAGAAAATATCATGTACAAATATAACCGAGTTTATCAAAACCAATTGAGTGATATCTTACATAATTATTGGCACCAACAAGTACCTGTAACGGGCGGAAAAAAACAGTTACAATATCGAGTAATTTATCTGACGGCTGGAGGTCAAAAGGCGAGTAAATAATTGCGATAAATGCGTTTTCCGATTTCAATATTTCTTCTTTTGTTAGAAAATAGGTACATTAAAGATCCTCCCGTAAATTATATTTTAAATATCGTAACGTAATATTTCAAGGTCATCGGTTTCGTGTTTCGGAAATTACAAACATCACAAGTAATCACAACCCTCAGCATATATGTAATAAATACTTAGTGTGTCAACTCGGCGTCTAAACAGAGCAACGATGAGGTGTGGTATGAAGAAGAGCGGAATCCTCCCCCTGCCCGCGACGTCTGCGGTAGTCCCACTTGGCTTCGCTCGCGGGTGGTACGCCCGTTTCAGTTGAGTCACGTACACGGAATCGGCTGCAAGCTGCGAGGCGCTACTAGTACGTTTGTATCTTTGTAGGTATAGAAAAATAAATGATTACGAGGAATACGAATAAAATAAAACTGTAAAAATATTATTATCTAATAGTGCTCAACTAGCCAGTGGCCCAAGTTCGAATATTCGCGTAAAACACGTACCATCGAATTTCATACAAACTTTGAATTTCGAACATGAAATTTGTATGAAATTCGATAGTAGTACATATTTTACGAGAATATTGGTAGTTGGGCCACTGGCTATTTTTATTTGATCTGAGTTGTGACAACCCTTAGCGTCTAGACGTCGAGACAGCCTTGCAGGTGTTTTGCGTTATAACAAAGGAGTTGACTCACCATTAGCATTTATTACACATATATAATAGGTCGGGGAAAAAGTCTTTTCGTATTTTGTATGTATAAGGTTGTAGTAAAAATCTCATCCGTTGTACTGTTTGTATCTGGCTGGTTTTGATACCATTAAAAATATGACATTTTAAAAAAGGAATACAAAAAGTAAAAAGCAATTTCCCGCCATTTTTCAATTGTTTTTTTTGTTTGATAGAATGAGTGAATCTAACGAAGAAATTCGATATATTGTGAAATTTTATTACAAAAAAGGGAAAACTGCGACACAAGCCGCGAAAAAAATTTGTGACGTTTATGGACCTAATGCAGTGTCATCAAGAGTAGCACAATGTTGGTTCAAGCGTTTTCAGTCCGGGAATTTTGATGTCAAAGATGCAGCTCGCTCTGGTCGCCCTGTTACGGATAAAGTAGATGCCATTTCTGAAAAAGTGGACCAAGATCGGCATATTAATAGTTACGACGTAGCTGAAGAACTGGGGATTGACCACAAAACAGTTTTGACCCATTTGAAAAAAACTGGGTATACAAAAAAACTCGATATTTGGGTGCCAAACAAGCTCACTGAAAGAAACCAAATGAATCGTGTACTCATTTGCGACTCTCTATTGAAACGTGACGAAACCGAACCGTTTTTGAAAAGATTGATCACTGGTGATGAAAAATGGATCACCTACGACAAGAATGTGCGCAAACGATCATGGTCAAAGGGCAGTGAAGCACCACAGACTGTAGCGAAACCCGGATTAACACGTAATAAGGTGATGCTGTGTGTATGGTGGGATTGGCAGGGCATCGTTCATTATGAGCTTTTACCGCCGGGCAAAACCATCGATTCGGATCTCTACTGCCAACAGCAGATGAGACTCAAACAAGAAATTGAGAAAAAACGGCCGGAATTGATCAACAGAAAGAGTGTGGTCTTTCATCATGATAACGCCAGACCGCACACATCTTTGGCCACTCAGCAAAAATTTAGAGAGCTTGGTTGGGAAGTGTTAATGCATCCACCATATAGCCCTGACCTTGCACCCTCAGATTTCCACCTGTTTCGATCTCTTCAGAATTCTTTGGGTAGTGTTAGATTAACATCAAGAGAGGACTGTCAAAACTACTTGTTGCATTTTTTTGATCAGAAGTCCCAAAATTTCTACAGCAACGGGATCATGTCACTACCTACAAGATGGCAACAAGTTATCGAACAAAATGGCACATATATATTATAATTAAATGTAATTAAACTTGAAAAAAATATGTCTTGAATTTGTTTAAAAAATACGAAGAAACTTTTTCCCCGACCTTATATTATGCTATTAGGTCCAAATGACTAGAACCCGATCCCCAAACCGCCTGCCAAGCGTGGGGATTATGGCCTCTATGAGGGAGGCCTTGTCCAACAGTGGACGTTAATTGGCTGATGATGTGATGTGAACTAGAACCCCCGAATTTACAGGAACCTTTGAACGTAGGTACCTACGGCTATCTTAAGCTGGCGTTTGCATTTTATCGTACCTATAGGTCTGTTGTCAGTAAGACCAGTCCAAACCATAGATCCGAGTATTATATCGGGAAAGTCCAAAGGAGTCGTATAGATATTGCGAAACGAACAATAAATAAAAAATAAGTAAACAGACAGACAGACGGATGGACGGACACGAACATATAAAAAGTTTCCTTGTAGTACCTACCTACTACGAAACGATCGTGATCATGTGATGTCCTACCCATATAAGCGACCCTAATGATTATGAAGTCATTTTTAGATTTTTTTAACGTGTTCTGTACCCTTAGTACAAGATTTGACAGTTTTCGAAAACTTTTTTCGTTTCCGTATTGTCCCATACATTTTAGTAAAGCGCCTCTAGCGGAAACGCGGATGAACTAAACTCGGTAGTAATCGGCAGTATAGGTTGCTTCACTCAAATACGAAAAATAGTTTCGAATAGCTTTCAGCCCAGCAATGTATGCATCAAAACGAAAACGAAAAAAGTTTTCGAAAACTATCAAATCTTGTACTAAGGGTACTGGGCCCTTATTAACAAACAAAACACGGACTTAACGCGCCGCGTTAAATTAACCACAAAAAATTTGGCCTCTATTCCTTAGGAAATAAAAGCCAATTTCTAGAGGTTGACTTAACACGTCGCATTAAATGCGTGTTTGTAGTTAAACAATCAGAGCCCTGATTCCGTAACTAAAACATGTACGTAACACGACGTGTTAAGTTATCCTCTGAAAATTTGGCCTCCATTCCTTAGGAAATAAAGGCCTACTTTTTGAGTTTAACTTACCGCGCCGCGTTACGAGCGTGTTTGTAGTTATGGAATCAGGGCCCTGGATTTGTAGATTTAGGCTCAGAAAAAATAAATAAATGGAAGCGTTATATATACCTACAGTTTCCCCTTTAGCAGTTACACCCCACCCCCCCTTCCCTCCCCCGACGCCTCTCGGTCGTTTATACGTATAATATTGAGTGTACGTTTTCTAGAAATAGTAAAAATATGTGAGTATGTGCAATACGTGTTTACCTCACCCCCTTCAGTTCTTGACAGACTTTTTTAGGGTTCCGTACCCAAAGGGTGAAACGGGACCCTATTACTAAGGCTCCGCTGTCCGTCTGTCTGTCTGTCTATCCGTCCGTCTACCACCGGCTGTATTTCTGTTGCCGCTATAACAACAGAATATACTTAATAAATATTGAAGGAGCATACAACGTGTTTGAATTTTTGCTCGATATTGATAACGGCAACAGGTTTAACGCTTGAAATATTTATATAATGAAATAGAATATTGAGTTATATTATTCACTTTAAAAATAAATAATTGTATTAAAATAAAATTAATATATAAGGGGGCTCCCATACAACAAACGTGATTTTTTTGCCGTTTTTATAGATAATGGTACGGAACCCTTTGAGCGCGAGTCCAACTCGCACTTGGCCGTTTACTCGGTAAGGGGAAGTCCCGTAACGCCGGACGGCACCTATCGCCGGACACTCGTACTATTTAAGCATGACAATGTATAATCCTGTTCGATTCAAAGTACAAGTGAAAGGGACGCGGGGGGCACACAGCTACAGGATCACGCGCCCGCGCCGCGGCTCGCCTCGCCTGTGACTTGCCTGTGACGCACAAGGCCACGCCACGGTAGGAGCGGGCGTTCGCTGTTTTTGCCGAGAAATCACGGCGTCACGTATATATCATGTAAGTGATTCTGGCATATTTATGCAAAGAGAATATAAGTATTTATGCATTTACATTTTAGTGGTATTCAAAAATATAAGTAGTATTTGATTGTTATCCGTAAACTAGTAGAATATTATTAGATTTTTTAAACATTTTTGGTAGGTACCACCTAATGTACGAAATTATCTGTCCCTTAGCACCGGACACTAAGTCCAAAGAGTACTTTTTAATATAGGAAAGAAAACTAAGTCATCCCTTACCACCGGACAGTAAACATATTGATATTTCTTGCGAGAATTTACGTTATTTGTTCTAATTATTTAATTTTGTTTTAGAGTATAGAAGGACGAAGAGAAGAAAAAGAAAGGATCGTGGGAGCTACAGAGCTTACAAACTGCTATTGATAAGGTTATGTCAAAATAATTTAGTGTAAGACAAGCTGCAATGCGGTCCAATATTCCTTAAAGCACTGTACAAGTGTACATGACAAAATAAAGTCGCTAAATCGAGGAGAAGAAGTAACGATGAAAAAGGTAGGGTAAAAAAAAGTTGGGTAGGTTCACTAGCACCTTCTCAGTCTCAGCAGAGTATGAACAAGTTCTCGCTCCGAAAGCTATCCGTCAAGTAGGAAAGGTCACTTCTGCTGAGAGAGGCAAAAACATCACAGTTTTGTTCTGTATGAGTGCTAACGGTCACTACATACCGCCATTTTTCGTATTTCTTAGGCAAAGAATGAATGATAGGCTTATGATGAATGCTCCAGCTGAGAGCATAGGCGTGGCCCAGAGCATAGGCGTGGCCCAGCCAAAAGGTTGGATGAACAGTGACTTTTTTTGCAATATCTAAGAATATTCGTCAAACACACGCAACCAACCAAAGAGAACCCTGTGCTGCTTCTACTGGATGGCCATTGCAGCACAAGATCCTGGCGGTAATCATAAAAATAAATTATTATTAGTTAGTATATAACATAGGTTACAAAATATAGTGTTTTTTAAGTTTTTTGGAAATAAATGTATTGTAAAATCAGCTTTTGCAGAGAAAATCATATTCACTGGATGAGCCTTTGTCCGGTACTAGTTGCCACTTTTATAAATTAATTTTTTTGTTATCAAAGTTTGATTGATGGTAGGTATTAATTCTTTTTAAGCAGATGTTGTGTTTTTTTTTTTTATTTAATTTGATTTCTAACTTTGTTATCTACTGTAAGTCATAAATAAATAAACATTCCTTAAAATATTTTTTATTTTATTCATAAAAATCCTCAGGTGTTCGCCACTAGGGGACTTCCCCCTACTAGCTCGAGTTTAAAGGCAGATCCAAACTATATATTATCAAAGAGATTTAGGTATAGGTACCTACTAGTAATCACTACATGACCTCTATATTCTTGAACTGGCTTTTTACTTTATTCACGGTGACGCAGGTAGTGATACTACCTGGGTGTAGTGTAGGTATCTACGCACCTACGAACAAAGTGGAAAGGGCGCGCGCGCGAGGAAGAGCTCTATTCTAGGAGGTAGGTACCTACTTCCACGCGGCCTGTGAGTCCGCACGTCCTAAAATATTTTGTTTAGATAAGTAGATACATATGTCGCGGTGCGGTGACCGGTGACCTGAAACGATAAAACATAAGTAGGTACATACTCTCGCATATAAAAACGATTCCTCTAAATAAGACACCGTAGTAGGTACCTAACGACAGTAGCGCGATAGCCATCATGAGAGTAATAGTGACGGGTGCGGCGGGGTTCGTGGGAGCCCGGCTGGCCGACCTGCTGCTGAGCGAGGACAGCCCGCTGCAGGTGTCCGAGCTCCTGCTGACGGACACGGAGCCGCCGGCGACACGCGCCGACCGGCGCGCGCGCACGCTGGCGCTCGACCTGGCCGCGCCGGGCGCCGCGCGCCGCCTGCTCGACGGCGCGGACGGAACCGACGTGCTGTTCCACCTCGCCGCCGCGGTCAGTGGCCGCGCAGAGGCCGACTTCGACCTCGGGCTCGCCGTGAACCTGGACGCGACGCGCGCGCTGCTCGAGGCGGTCCGCGCGCGCTCGCCTGGCGCGCGCTTCGTGTTCGCGAGCACGTCGGCCGTGTTCGGCGGCGAGCTGCCGCCGACGGTGGACGAGCGCACGGTGGTGGCGCCGCAGACGTCGTACGGCGCGGCCAAGGCGGCCGCCGAGCTGCTCGTGGAGGAGTACTCGCGGCGCGGGTTCGTGGACGGGCGCGTGGCGCGCCTGCCCGCGGTGAGCGTGCGGGCGGGCGCGCCCAACACCGCGGTCACCTCGTTCGCGAGCGGGCTGGTGCGCGAGCCGCTGGCGGGGCTGGAGGCCGTGGTGCCGGTGCCGCCCGACCAGGAGATGTGGCTGGCGAGCCCGCGCACCACGGTGCGCAACCTGGCGCTGCTGGCGGCGCTGCCGGCGCGGGCGCTAGGCGCGCGCCGCCTGGTGCACCTGCCGGGGCTGCGCGTGTCGGTGCGCGACATGGTGGCGGCGCTGCGCGCGGAGGCCGGCGCGCAGGTGGCGGCTCGCGTGCGTTTCCAGCGCGACGACGTCATCGCGAGGATGGTCGCCACGTTTCCCGTTCAGTTCGACAACACGCGGGCGCTGAGTCTCGGATTAGAAGTAGACGTTTCTTTCGCCGATATTATAAGAATTTACATGCGAGAAGATCTTCCCAAAAAGTGAATATATTTACGACTAAATGTCTACCTGTAACGACCTGCCTGTGATTGAGTCTTTTATTTTGTTATCCTATAATTTCCTAGATCTTGAACAAGATATTAGTACGTACTTACCTACCTGCCGTACTAGGTACGTACTTACGCGGTCTCGGAACAGCCCGCGCGTATTTAGGGGTCTTCCCTAAATTACGTCATACGCGGGCTACCACTGCAATGTGACATAGTGTGACAATGGGCAGGGAAGGGTCAAAAGCTTTGTGACGTCACATGTTACAATTCATAATCCATAAGTAATTTTTAAACTTTCGCGATTCGAACACATGTTTTCATATTTATCGGGACTTATCGCGCACTATTAAATATAGGTAAAAATAGATACCTTTCGCTTTTCCTGAAAACATAATCCATAACGCAAAATTTATATGTGAATTAAAAACTTGTAAAAATTAAAAAACTTGATCTTTATTAATTAATAATTTAGCACTATGAGATTATCTCTCACGCTACAACAGTTTTTTTTAAATAAGACAGTCCCTTGTAGATGTAGAATGTAGAAACCATGTAGAAACGCATATAAAACTGCCACTGCCCATGAAAAGATTACAAATATAATTTAAAATGGAGCGGAATAGAACCTACGAGTGAGTGAGTGAGCCAGATGGGCGTTTAATTCAAGCAAGCGGGGGCGGGATTGTAAAAGAGTGGTAGCAGATTGGAATCCCGCATCCAATCTACTGCCACTCCTTTACAATGAAAGGAAGGATGTTGGAATGAAGTGGAACAAGATGATATAAGTATAAAATAAAGGATACGCGCGAGAAAACAACGGACCGCTATTTTTTTTCTACGCGTTAGGAGTCGTGGGCAACATTTAGTGTAATAATAATCGCGCGCGCTCACATACACACGGAACAATTTAGTATAATAATTTTATTATGTTAGGCAGTAACGACTACTATACTATAATAGCAGTTTAAAAATTGAATAGGTTTTCCTCTATTGCTTTCTCAGAGTCCCACGCCTCGGCAGAGTCCAGCACTCGTTTGGATCGCTTGGGAGGCGGCGGCGCCTCCTCGTCCTTTGCCGCATCACTGTGTTTGCGCTTCTTCTTCTTCTTCTTCTTTGGAGTAATGGTCGAGTGCGTGAGGTCCCGGTCCCGGGGCGCGCAGGCCGGGGCCAGCTCCATCTTGAGTGTGGCGGGCGAGTCCAGTCCATCCCTCTTCTTCTTCCTGTTGGCAGAGGAGAAGACGCGAGGCGTGCGCAGGCGCTCCGCCACGCCGGAGGGAAGCCTCATGGCCCTCTTGTAATGGAAGCCGAAGAGCGGGTGGCGGCACTTGGTGTCGGGGAGCGGTATGAAGTTGGTCTGGTTGTTCACCATCACGTTGTCCTCGTGGATGTGCGCTTTGGGCAGTCTTCTCCGCAACCTGATGCATCCGTTTATCGTTATATTTTTAATGACCTCTCTTTTTTTCTCCGAGCTCAAAACTGTCATATTACATTTCGTATCGCAAATGTCTCCTTCGTACGATTGGCCGTCCAATTTAATCTTGCATTTACTGTCTAAAACCCATTTCTTATCTTGAAACGCTTTCAGCTCGACATCCTTGGGACATCGGATCGTCCACACGTCGTCCTCGTCAGTCAGGATCAGAGCGCTCGGAAGTTGCCTTTGGAAAGGTCTGAGAGTGATGCTGGATTCTTCTATGAAGCTTGTTAATTTTTTACTATCTGTCGATTTTGCGGGAGTCTTAATAGTATTACTGTTTGTCCGGACGTCCGAGTCGTCTTCGTCTTCGAACTGTATTCGTTCTGACATTCTCGATTTGCGTTTGCCGACTAAACTGTCAGAGTTTATTGGTACAGTGGTATGATTAAGAGTATTGTCTCTATTTGATATTGTTTTCTGATTATTTTTGGATTCGTTGTTTGTCGTGGTGTTGTGCTCCACATGTGGAGGTGTGCCTGCCGAGCTGTCCGACTCATCTGCCGACGTAGATATGTGCCTTGTGGGAATACTAACTTCCTCAACTAGCAAGCTTTCTTCTTCGGCACCATTATGCGCATTGTCTTTTGAGCTATTAAATTTTTTAACAGTTTTCTTTTTATTCTTCTTAGCTTTTATTATATTAGATTCATTTTCACCTTCTTCTTCCGCATGACTGGAGCCCGGAGTGGAGGAATCCTCGAAGGTTATCTGACTGTTGGAGAACCCCTTCGAGTCCATTTCTGGCTCCTTCACATCCCCGTTGCTCATACATGTATCGTTCGCTCCGGACACACTCTTCTTCTTGTTTTTCTTTACTTTGATCGGAGATGGAATAGCGAAGCATTCTTCACTTTTAACTTTTGAGTTCAAAAAGCTCTCATCGTATAAATCATAACTTGTATCCTGGCATTTTGATTCCAGAGATTTTTTCTTTTTCTGTTTCGGTAAATCGACGTCGCTTTCAGGCTCCGCTTTAACTCGTTTTTCCTCGGGACTCTGTAAGTTGTCAGCATCAGAGTGGCGCTGTGATAGCTTCCTTTTCCTGGGCTCGGATGGTTCCGAGGCGATCTCTTCCTCTCCGCTCTTTGAGAACAGTCGCTGTCGAAGCTTCTTCTTGAAAGTCTTCCCTGACTCTGAATCCTCACCGGAATTATTTGTGTTGTGATTGCTCTTTGCCCTGAAACATTTATATTTAAAACGTTTATATAAAACATATTCATATTTGTAAATCTTGCTACATGTGAGGAGGTGATCAAACTCAGTTTCATCTGGAGAGCCATGACATGTAAAACTCGTGATGACCGACCTATCGTTGTGCTTTTGGAGTACAATTCAAGATTACATGAGAGTAGGTTGGAACAGGGTGGCTGGCTGGCCTTCACATCAATTCTGGAGTGATTGATTTTTTTAAATTTACAGCATTTCATACTCATAGGATGGTTTTCTTTTCTTCCGTTTATATTTTTTGTATTTATAGAGACCTACCACTTTATTGATTTTATTTTCATTTTGTAGTCTACTGTGTAGAGTATGTGCCTGTACCGTTACTTCACCAAATGGATCCAAGGGAAGACCAGCGCTAGTTAACAGCCGGCATTATGCTGAGTTGGGTCCGGTTTGTGACTTTATCTTATCACCTGTCTTATAATAATATTTATCTATGATAAATATTTTTTTTTACACTAAGTCACAAATAAATTTTTGCCATGATAACGTCTCATAAATCGATGAACATTGGCTGCACGCACGAAAAAGCATGACTGATTGTGCGCGGAACAAGCGATAGAGAGGCACGATCAGCCTGAGTGTTCGGCTTGTGATGTTATCTTAAGTTATCACGTAAAATTATCATCTGTAAACCAACTTTACAGACAACCGTAACCTTTGTTAAGAGATGATGCGGTCTACAATGGAACGCGCTTGCCTTGAAGAAACAGATTCACTCGTGATTTGAAGACACCCACTATCGAAGAACAGGCAGCGTATTCGGCAGACTAGCAGTTTGTATAATAAAAGTGGAAGTAAAGTGCTTCATTTGGGTTTTTGGAATATCAAACATAATGTGGTGGTGATTCTTCGTGCCCACTCTGGCAGACTGATAGAAAAATGGGCAGGAGGAACATTTTTTCATAATTTTTTCCATTTTTCTAAACTGAATCATGGCACTCACTATTGGCACACACTCATTAGGAAGCTCAAAGTCGTCAAAGAACTATAGAGAGGGCTGTGCTCGAGGTTTCCTTACGAAATCGAATCAGAAATGAGGAGATCCGTAAACAAATGAAAGTTACCGACATAGCACACCGGATTAGCAAGTTGAAGTGGCAGTGGGCAGGGCACATAGCACGCAGGACAGATGGCCGATGGGGCCGAAGGGTTCTCGAATGGAGAGACCACGGACCGGTAAGCGCAGCGTAGGACGTCCACCCACAAGATGGACAGACGACCTAAAAGAGACCGCAGGAAAACGCTGGATGCAGGCCGCTTTCAACCAGCCCTTTTGGAAATCGATGGCGGAGGCCTATGTCCAGCAGTGGACGTCATACGGCTGAAATTATGATGATGATGATTAATAGATAAGCAAAGGTCTTACATAGTTTCGTTATCAGTGGAGTCGTTAGAAGCATCAGTCCAGGCGAAGCTCCCCTCGGATGAAGAATCCATTCATCAGTTTCAGCTGTTACAAGTAGGCTGGAGTTCGGCACACTGGAACCTGTGATAATCCATGTGTTTACTTGTTTACAAATAGATAAGCACCTTATGAAATGTGAGGTGTGTTTGTACTATGTATATTAGAGCTTAAAAGTTCTCTTTAATTAGCAGCTTTGAAGAGTTCCAAACTCATAACTGAATACCTAAATATATGTAAATAATGCTCAGAAAAAGTATTATTTTATATAATAACCTCAAAATCTAAATCCATTGAAGGGGAGGCAATAATGTACGACACAGATAATGTGCGGCATGATATTGTAAGGCATAATAATATACAGCATGATAATTGGTGTACATGTACATCGAATATTATGTTGTGTAAAATTGTGCCGTGCAATATCATGCCGTACACTATCGGCTTGGTTCAATAATGCACACCCCGATTTTGTACAGCATAATAATTGGTGTACTTGTACATTGAATATCATGCTGTGCATTATCGTACCGTGCAATATCATGCCGTTCATTATCGGCTTGGTTCAATAGGTTGGTTCAATAATACATTTAATTAATTGTTTGTATTAGTTAATTTTTAATTTTAATTAATTGTATTCTTATTTAGACTTGATAATGTGTAATTAGTGTAATTGGTTTTAAGCCGTACTAATGACAATAAATAAATGAAAAAAAAATAATGCACACCCCGATAATGTACAGCATGATAATTGATGACCATGAAAACGCGCATAAAGAGAGACACATCTGGCACACAGAGCAGTTCAGAGCATCCTGACTTCAGTAGCCTTAGTACAATATTTGATAGTTTTCGAAAACTTTTTTCGTTTTCGTTTTGTTCCATACATTGCTGGGCTAAAAGCTATTCGAAACCTTCTTTCGTATTCGAGTGAAGCAACCTATACTGCCGATTACTACCGATTTTAGTTCTTCCGCGTTTCCGCTAGAGGCGCTTTGCTGAAATGTATGGAACAATACGAAAACGAAAAAAGTTTTCGAAAACTATCAAATCTTGTACTAAGGGTACAGTAGGTAGGGTTCGAAATGGGTCACAGAACCGACACAGAGCACCCCGACTCCACCTAGTCTTGTGGCCCCTACCCCTAGAGTGTATATAAAAAGGGCGGGAGCCTGATTGTGGAGAAGCGACACTCAGGGGCGACTACAAGAGCTTCTGGCGGGAGCCCACCCGGAGTCAGACTTGAGTTGGTTAGGTTTGAAATGAGTGACTGATTAGTTCAAACGACGCAACAGCCAATCAGAGCAGAGACATTTCAGCAATATTAGCCAATAAGGGAGATGCCGCCTTTTATCATGTTGTACATTATTGCCGAATCGAATATCCGTTTCCGGTGCTCAAAGTAACCAAACGTATCGAAAGTGCACTCCCGATAGTTGATCATTTTTACCTCATAAATCAAGTTGATCCACTAATTAACTGCTATAACACATCAATTAGGACAGTGTAAGTGAATTAACACAAAAATAACAAAGCAAAATGCTTTAAAAAGTGAATAATTTGGGATTGACTTTCGATATAAATAACCTCAAAATCAGTACAAAGTGAAGTTCGATAAATTCAGTTCATAGACAACACATAAGCAAGTTGGTAAGACAACACATAATATACGGGGGAAAGAGAGCCCTCTTGCGAGATTTTTCTGCAAATCAATTCAAACCGCCCTCTGGATTTCTTAACCAGAACTAATAGTTCGCACACATACGCAACTATACCTTTAGACAGGATCTCTGAAAAAAAAGAAGGAACAAGGATGGATGCTCAAATGCATTTACTATTAGATAAAATTCAAGAACAAATGGACAAACAAACACTAACTATTACGGAAGCAGTAACAAAAAATGTAATGCAACAAATGGATGAAAGATTTAAAAATATGGATGAAGAAAACAAGCAGCTTAAAGTCGAAATAAAAGAACTTAAAGAGAAAGTCAAAGGACTAGAAATGTATAAAAAGAAAAATAACATACTGTTTTTTGGAATAAAGGAAGAAAAACAAGAGGAGATTGGTTCGATAAAAACCATAAGAGAAAAACTTAACCCACTACTCGGATTGGATATTCAAGACCACGAAATTAGTAATGCTTATAGAATTGGAAAAAATAATAATAATGAAAGTCGACCTGTTTTAGTTACGTTTGTATCAAACTGGAGGAAAAACGAGATAATGCGAATCAAAAGCCGATTACCCCACGGCATATATGCAAAGGAAGACTACACAAAAGAAATATTAGAAGCTCGAAAAGCACTGCAACCCAAGCTGGAAGAGGAAAGAAAAAAAGGAAACATAGCTTACATAAAAGTGGACATGTTGATAGTAAGGAAACAGACAGAGACGAACCGAGAAAAAAGAAAAAGAGAGCCATCCTCTTCACCAAGTCTTAACACTTCATAAGATCAAACATCTTCCTACGTAGCTCCAAAAAAAGTTAACACAACAAATGCTTTTGAATATATGGCTCGTGCGAGATCCAACTCAATGAAAGAAAAAGTGTGTGTGTGTCAGCTACGACGCACGATTGGAGTTTACTCGGCAGCAGAAGAATGAGATGGAATACATGTGTTGCGCGCAGGCGCGCAACACATGTATCCATCTCATCCATCCATCTCATTCTTTTACACGTTCAATCCTACAAATATATATGTTTGTCTCTTTCTACGTAACGCCTCAACTTTTCGTGTTACACTTGATTTTACTCCTCATAAAATTTCCATACCGGGCCTTATAACTCAAATCGTTTCTTAAGGAGTAAACTCCAAAAACAGAAATAGCTAGCAAAACTACACCGGAAATTAGACTAACTGTAACAATAACTATAAACAAAAAACACTGAATAACCCTCCTCCAAGCCGGCTGGTCACCGTGGGGGAAAACGACCAAAACCCTCTAGCGAACAGTAAAGATGCAAAATTCTCTTAAGATCGGAAGATTCAACGTCATCATCGTAACGTTTCATCTAAAGAAAAACTTATAGAACTGACGTACTCATTACCGAAAACTAACATTGGTATATTGGGCTTGGCAGAAGTAAGATAAGCTGGAGGAGGCCTACACCCAAAGAGGGGTTCCAATCCACTCAAATGAAGAGAGTAAATAAAATAACAACAAAAAATAAACCAAAAAAAAAAAACCTATAGCAAATGCTTCTAAAAATAATATAAATAAATACTATATAGTGTGAAATTATAACGTTAATAGTTTGTAATTAAGGTAAAATATGCATGTAATACTTAAGGGATTGGAAATAAATCGGCTTTATTATTATTATTTACATTATTGGCCGTACATTCTAGGCCCGTGTCGTCAAAACACAGCCCGTATTGCACGACATGATAAAATACGGCATAATAATGTACAACCCGATAAAACGTGGATTTTTTCCGTGTACATGGATTATTGCCTGTACAATACTGGCTGTGCTTTCCTTGCCGTACAATATAGACACGAGCCGATAATTGACGGCCACTATTGTACGACATGGATTGTAAAGCATGATATTCAATGTACATGTACACCAATTATCATGCTGTACATTATTATGCCGTACAATATCGTGTCGGCAAATATCACAGATTGTGGCAAATATCATGTTGTACATTATCACAGATATATAGACACCCGAAATGAAGTCTTGACTGTCGACAACATAAGTGTTTTTTTTTTGTTTTTTTTGCCCATATCTGAGCAGGCTATAGTCATTAAGGCTATATCGCTTCGTCTTCCGTTTTTTACTTTCTACATTATCATAAGGGGACACTAACTAAATAGTGTCCCCATGTGGCAGCAGTCATGGTCATAGCAGCAGGCAGTCATCGACAGCATAATATATAATAAAGTACTCTTTGATCGACAGTATCACACACACATAGTTGCTTTGCTTGATTTAACTGCGCAATTGAGCAACTGTCCCAGTGATAAGTACCGCATAAACTTATTAAGGATGCCAATTTTATTACTACATAATTATAGCCCTAAGGCATAGATTATGTAAAATGATCTATGCATAAAGCTATAACACCGCTCCGCGAACCTCCGTTTACTCCGTTAATTAAATTTTAGCTGGTGAAAAATTTGCCGTACAATCATGTATAATAGGCACAGATCAGAGTTGTACACATTTTGTTTTGGTTTTAGTTGCGTTCCTTGAAGGTCATTTTAAGGAGAAGTCAGTCTGTCAGTATGTCTTAATTTACAATAATAATAACTCGAATAATGTAACGTTAACATTCATTCACGAATTTCACTAAATAATAGAGTGAATTCTGCCCTATTTCAAGTTTTACAGTATTTAAATGGTCGGCTGACTATTAAATACCTACCTATTCGATAAGAATAAAAGTTACCCGAGTACACAGGTAAGTTTGACATTAGCACTGTATAACTCCAAGATTTGAAGACTAGAACTATGCTTCATCAATAATGTGGTTCCTATAATAGCACGATTTAGGCACAGCTTAGGTCATGGAAGGAAAAACGGCAGTCAACAGTGACAATAGGATTGCACTGTGCAGGTTAACTATCAAGACAAGACAGGCACAGGCACAGAGGACATTATCAATGAGACCAGGTTCAGGGTGTTCGCTGTGTGCTACACTGTTCGATGGTTAGAATCATGATGCCATGCACTTGTGCACATCTACACTAGCAGCGTCAGGTACAAAGTGTTTACCCTACCTACTAACTGCATAATTTACTCTTTACATGAATCAGGGCTACAACTGCTGTGCCAGATAATCCACTGAAAGGCTATTTGCATTTAGTCATATTCATACTCTGTTTCGGTTCTGGTTTGAACGACAAAAGTCAAGATTTGGTACCTCCTTCCATCTAAAGGTTTCTAATGAATATTTTCAAAGTTTTTAACTCTAGGATATTACATAATCATTTCTACAGTTGTATGATTATTAACGGGATGCCTATTTACATGATATGGTTGTGGATGGAGCGCCCGATTAATCGGCACAGTAGCACCATGTACCTACATGGGAAGACTCAGAATGCAAATGGTTTGTCGAATAAAGTTAGGTGCAAACACAGAATATATATAGTGTAGATAAAACCTAAGTCCCCACCACAGAAAAAAGAAGTAAACAAAAAAATATATTTTCTTTTCTGTGGTCCCGACAGACACTGTCTCACTGCTTATGGTACAATTAACACATTTTGAATGTGTATTTTAATTTTAAGTTTTAAGGCAACCTAATACTGGATTCGTCGCACTGGCAAGTTGAAAACCATCATATCAATTGAAATTCTGGCATTTTGAGATCTCAATAGTTTCCTTCACCATCGGTATGTAGTGGCTCTCGGTGGACAGGATTTTAGGGTTATGAAATTAAATCCAGTGGTAAGAATCCGCATCCAGTAGTTATGGCAGATTTGTGTCTTATCATTGTTTTTTAACTGCCTAATGCCCGGTTCCTACAATTTAGTAACCCTTCATCTTCCCTCGCTGTTATTAGTACATCAAGGAAAGGCAACACTTAATCTTTCTCTAACTTCTGCCGTTAGCTGCATTGCGTAATGAACACTCTTTAAACTTTCCAAGCATTTGCCAACTTCTGTTTCACAGCCCTTAAGTATGCCGATGGTATAATTATAACCCGTTAATAATCACAATATATTATATGCTCATTTCTATTTAATGTAAATATTAACCAACTTCAAAAGTTCTCTATTTGATCCACATTTGAGCCGACTTCAAAAAAGGAGGACGGTTCTATGTTTCATTGTATATATTTTTTTTATGTATGTTCATCAATTTCTCCGCCAACTGTTAACCAATTTCAAAAACTTTTCTTTTGTTCGGTAGCATATACTTCCAATTTGATCCCATTATCACCAAGTCAGGATCTGATGATGGGATCCCAAGGGTAAAAAATGGTTTATCTCGATTTCCGGTAAAACTACAAGTCCTATGAAAAAAAGTTAAATGGCAAAGTTGTAGGTAATAAAAAGGTCTACAACTTTTATATATACATTTTTTTTACATAATTTCAAAATTTATGTGAATAATTCAAATAACCAAGTTTTTGGTTTTTTATTTTTATTTTTTTCGAAATTTGGTGAAAACTTACCTTTTTATGTCCCAAATACACTGTAATTTATTTGATTTAAAATATTTATTTTTTCACCTTATTTTGACTTAATATCAAAAAAGCACCCTAATTTTCAATCGAAAATTCTCGTCAAATTATTAGTCTTTTTTTAAAAAGTCTGTGTGCTTTTTGTTCGTTGAAATCTCTACTCTCTGATGGTTAAAAAAAATAAAATACAATAGATGTTCTCAGAACCTTATACATAATAGTCTTTGAGAATAATCGAGCTTTCTACTCACACTGTACTTAATTATATACGAATCAGCCTTTAAACTATGCTATCCAAAAATATGATTAAATTGGCTTGTAAAATCAAAATACTCATTTAAGTTATAAAACACATTTCCCAGGAGCCATTTCTTCAAACAGTTTTTAAATGTACTCGTAGTGCCATGCATGGACTTTATATCTATTGGCAAGTTATTGTACATTTTTATGGCTGAAATAAATGAACTTTTGTGGTACATTGCATTATTTACTTGACGCATACATATATTTAGCTGGTGCTTATGGCGTAAACTTTCAAATCGTGTAGATTAAAAAAAAAAAATTGTTATTTTGTTTAATAAACAGACAGATCTCTAATATATAACTATTTGTTAATGTTAATAGACTATTTTTCTTAAAAACATTACGAATCGTTTCAAAACTTTGTAATTTATATAAGGCTCTTATACATCTTTTTTGTAGTATAAAAGTGGTCTCTATCTATTTCTACAAAATATTTATATATATCTGTTAGTGCTCGCTTCGCTCGTGCTATATAGCGCCTGCTCGTCATCTAAGTTGTTGCGAATTTTAACTGACGATTATTTATTGCCATTTTTTCTTAAGGTTTTTTTTTTTTCTCAATTCGGTCCGTAGTATTTTTTTAATGTAGGTAGGTATGTACACCGATTACTCCGACATTAAATTTGTAAACCAATTCAAGTGATTATTTTTGTATTATGTAGAGGAAAGTGTCGAGGTGAGCGCACAAACATTTTATTAGGTAACTAAGGCTCAGTAGTTTCGATTTGGCAGTATAGGTATAATTTTTATTCTAGGTCTTAATAATGAAGTGTAATGTTGGTTTTTATACATATAATATAATTTATACATGCATGATCCTATGCACAGTTATTTGTGCTATATTTATACATATAATTTATACATGCATGATCCTATGCACAGTTATTTGTGCTAAATTAATCAGAAATAGGTCAAAATGATCGCGCTCTCGCATTTTAAAAGTGCATCCTTTATTCCCGCCTTGTGACAATTTCTTTTAGGTACGTTGTCCAAAATAAGTTCAAAATGCTTGCGCTCATTACGCTCGCGCATTTTATGGCGGTTCTAAGTAGATTAAAGAAGTTAAAAACTTTGTCTTTTTAGGGTTCTGTACCAAAAGGGTGTAAACGGGACCCTATTACTAAGGCTACGATTTCCGTCTTACCGTCTGTCCATCCTTCTTATTAACGGCTGTAGTATGTTTCGAACTGTATTGAAAAATTAAACGATGCCAAATGATGCCATGCAGTACTGCAGTAGAAACTTTCACTGAATATGTAATGTTGCGGCGGATTAACTAACAAATAATGATAAAACCAAAAACTAAATACTGAGGGGGTTATTACATACAACAAACGTTTTTAACTGTATTTTTGTATTTGCACTAAGTAATTTATTTATTTATAGAAAAACCAACAGCTTTTTAGACTAAGATATACAATGAAAAAACAATAGAAAGCAAAAAAAAAAAAATGGTAAAATTGGTAGGTAATGTAAAAATGGTAATATGTAGAAACTTCAAACTTGGTAAGATTACCATACCTATACCTAGTACACGCACAGTAAAACAGCAACTAATAAATAATGGCCAAGTGCCGTCGGTGACAAATGGGCGCGGCCGGTATCGTTCGCGCAAAACTTTATGAGCCCTCTGAAGTTAGGCGCGAGGCCTCCCCGACGCCCTGTAAAGTCCCTCGGATACCTATAATATGCGTACTGCGCAGCCACTGGGCCTAACTTCAGAGGGCTCATAAAGTTTTGCGCGAACGATACTTGGATGTGTAAACGCCTCCACTGGGCGTGATGGCACTACTTTCTGTATTTTAAGGTGTTACGGAACCCTCAGTGTGCGAGTCCTACTCCCACTTGGCCGTTTTATACTGGAGTCATCCCTAGGTCTCTGTAAAACCGCGAACCTCACCCCTCTTTCCCTCTGATGTAACGATGACGATAACCGATAAGTACTTGTACTACAAAATGTTGATTTGATTTTCCTCGGCTCTAGGGCTTGTACTAACTATATGTATTCTGTGTCTACTGCCTCGGGCGCTGAGTTGGGTCGGGACTCTGCGCAGGCGCTGCACCGAGGTAAATAGACCATCACACGCACAAATCTTTCACGGTTTTGTACTACTAATGTTAGATAGAAGTCATTACGATATAGTGCTTGATCTACATATTTATTATGTGTACCATGTAGTGTAGGTATAAAGTTAATAAAGAGATTAGAGATAGGTATATATGTATAAAATGTATGGAAGGTCTTCTGAGAACGTGTTCCGTAGCTGTCTGTGTGTAACGACGGAGGTTGAGCTCAGAGCTGTCAACTTGCCAGCCTGTATATAACTATGTCTATACATATCGATGGATTGAAAAGGAATCAATAGACTGCCTTGAGCATACTCATTATAGTTTGTCCGTGAACCGTCACTATCGTAATAGAAACGTTATCTGCGCCGGCGCAGCCCCGAGCCCGAGCCCGAGCTGCGCAGTGCACTGCAGTGCCGGACCTCGACACTTAAATATGTTCTGTTGTTTGTCGCGACTTGCCCTTCGTCATGAAGAGGTAGGAACTCCCTTAACTTTACTGACTGCGGTCTCCTGCGGTCACTCTGCACTCTGCAGGAACGCCAACACTCTGCTAGAGATAGCAGCGATGTCCAGCGAGGGTTAGGGATCGAATCAAAACTGTCGCGTTCGAACGAGCTAAATGTTTGTCACTTCTATGGGACATAGCAAAATAAAATAAATAAATCTCCAAGGGCGTACGTTGGGGACGTGTGCACATAATAGTTGGTTCTAAATTAGTCAGAAATATGTTAAAAAGTAGTTAAAACGTTTTGCGCGCCGCTCACTTCTTTGGCCTTGGTGCTCGATGGTCCGTACCGAGACCGAACAAGATACCGAGACAGAGACCGAGTGGCAAGATGTTCATCAGACCTATAATTATCAATAATAATAAAAATGTCAGAACTGTACAAAATTAAAATGGGACCACACGGGAAGCACCATCTTTCAAATAAAATAACCGGCCAAGTGCGAGCCGGACTCGCGCACGAAGGGTTCCATACTATTATCTATAAAAACGGCAAAAAACCACGTTTGTTGTATGGGAACCCCTTATAAATATTAATTTTAATTATTTATTTTTAAAGTGAATAACACTCTGTGCATATTTCAAGCGTCTACCTATTGCCGTTATCAATATCGAACAAAAACGAGCAAAAAAATCACGTTTGTTGTATGGGAGCCCCTTTAAATATTTATTTTATTCTGTTTTTTAGTATTTGTTGTTATAGCGGCGACAGAAATACATCATCTGTTAAAATTTCAACTGTTTAACTATCACGGTTTATGGTATATGTTAGATACAGCCTGGTGACAGACGGACAGACAGACGGACGGACAGACATACAGACGGACAGCGGAGCCTTCCCGTTTTACCCTTTGAGTACGGAACCCTAAAAGAATCATCAAAATCGGTTCACTCAGTCGAAAATTCTAAGGTAACAAATTACAGTCGAATTGAGAACCTGTTCTTTTTTGTCAATCTGTTAAAAGGCTGCGAACCACTGAATTACTGCGTTATGTACGATGGCTCGCGTGTGTTCACTGTTCACCGAAGTAATATAGTATACCGGTACACCGGAGTATCGGCGCTGCGCCCGCGCCGCTCTCGTTCTCATTGAACAGAAGAGCGTCGAGCGCGTCATGCTATCCTGCGGCGGCGCAGCGGGGACTCGGGACAATGGCGGTAACCCGAGCCACCGGCCCCTCACCCGTGACGCGTGCGCCGCCCGCGGTTATATGAGGGAGCGCGCGCGCCGCCCGCTCACTGCGCCGGACTGGCTCCTCTCGCGACATGCCCTCTCGCGACAACACCCACTTCGCTTGGAAGGTGCAAGAGAAAGCCGTCACAGAGAAGGTCACAGGACTTCGTGTCTTAAAATAATTAATTCCGGCGGTCGCTCTAGTCTAGACCGTCTATCCGATCGTCGCGACCTCAACGGCCGAAGAACGCCTCCACTCGAGGATCTATTTCGATGCTCACCTGAGAATATCGGTTGGATTCCGGGTCGCCGAGAATGTACAGCTGGACTAGACGCACCCGGCTCACGTAAACGTCGGATCTGTTCAAAGGCCTAAGTGGCTGAAAAGGGACACCTAGAACTGCGGGTAACCTGCGGGGTCGGGTGTTTCTCACGCGTGACTCTTCCCCGGGTGATCTTGCGCCGGGAACGCAACGAAGGGAGTGCGGAACGGAGTCGGCGAAATCGTCATCGTTCAATATTTAATGTTTGTGTTGCAGAGGCAGATGGCGATTGAGCGTGCGGCGAGCGCGGGCGGGGGCGGGGGCGCGGGCGCAGGCGCAGCCAGCGAGGCGCCGCCCACGCGCGTCATCACGCTCGAGAACGGCGAGCACCTCGACTCGACGCTGTACAGGTGCGTCCCCCGCCTTCCCCTGCTTCAGCCCCGGCCGCGCGCTCGCTCACGCTCCGCGCTCGTTTCAGATTCGAGAAGGGCTACCGCGTGCAGTTCTGCCCGGGGCCGTCGCTGCTGGGCAGGAAGGTGTTCCTCTACACGAACTACGTGGTCGGCGAGGAGGGCGGTGAGTGTAGCGCGAGGTGGAAGTGCGGGCGGCGCGGGGTGGAAGGGCGCGCGGAGAGTGACGGTTCGCGCGTGTTGCAGCGGAGGAGAAGGCCGAGCAGGCCGAGTTCGTGCGCAACCAGTACTACGGGCTGGAGTGGCACGCGGGCTCCGGCGGGGACGAGGAGCCCCCGGGGGGCGCCGCGCCGCTCGGGGCCGGCGTGCTCGTCACCGATACCGACCTCTACTGCGAGCTGCGTCTGCGTCGCGCCGGTTCCTTCCACTACTACTTCTGCTACGATAACGCGTGAGTACTTATGGTAGAATGAAATTAAATTGAAATACGTTCTCATTTGAACAAAGCACCTAATGGGTCTTTCATTTTAATTTAGTTTACTTATTGTGCTCTTTGTGCTGAGAGTTGTTAAGGTCTACATTTGTGCTCAGAGTTGTTAAGGTCTACATTTTCCATAAAGTGCTGAGTAAACCTATCGTTGGGGTGTTAGGTACACAACACAGGTCTATAGCACATATTATGCCATTAATCTAAAAAAATATGTATCAACCTGTTGAAATATAAGAATAACATAAAATATTAAGAATACCTACACTAATATTATAAAGAGGAAAGATTTGTACCTATTTTTGTATGTTTGTAATGAATAGGCTCCGAAACTACTGAACCGATTTGAAAAATTCTTTCACTGTTGGGAAGCTACACTATCCCCGGGTGACATAGGCATAGGGTATTATATTTTGTAGCGAGGCCGAAGGCCGAGGTTACACTCGTGCGTAGCCGGGGAGGACGGCTAGTATAATATAAAGAAGAAATAAGAATACATACATTGTAATTGCGAGATTACAAAAAAAAAAAAAAAAACGCACTGGGCGTCTTAACATAAGCAGCATAACACGATAGGACAGTTTTTAGAATTTTTGTCAGTTTGTTTGTTTGTCCGCGCACATCTCCTAAACCACTGGACGGATTTAAATGCGGTTTTCACGAATATGCTTAGAAATTACCAGATTAAAACATAGGCTATGTTGTATCATTTATTTTAATTCTTTATTATTACATAAAAGAAATTAAAAAATTAATGATTATTTTCTTCGTTACCCGAAACGTAATATGAGGACCGTCACCGTCACCTCAAGCAAGGAGGTCCAAAGTAAAGAGAATGTTATTGACATAGCCATTATAAAAATTTGAAACTGTCAACTGTTATTCAGATAATCAGTTTAAATTTTGGCGAAATTGTGGTGGCTCCACTCCACAAGAGAGGCCATTAAATAAGAGTTGAAGTTAAAGCAGGTTCCTTGACCTTCTTAGATGAATGAACGTGATTTTTGGTGTGAACAATAAAGAGTTTTCTATCTATCTAACGTGTAGATCAAGGATGTTATAAAAACATAGGCCTTACAACATCTTTGGTGATTCAATCCAATGCATTTTGCAAGACAAGCATTATGTTAGGGTTCCGTGGCCAAGCCATACTTGTGGTCGTATTCATATAGATCAGAAATTGCATGGTCATAGAAAATTCGAACCAGTGAAGCTGGACAGTCAAGTTTCAGAGATGTATCATCCCGACATGACATGATATACTTTTTATCGTTTAGACAAAAAGAAAACTTCAAAACATGCTCTGCACTGTGGTCACATTATCTTTTTGATTTGAAAACTGTTGACGGTGTTTTTACTGTTATGCTTCTATCAATACTTCACACAGGACGACTTTAAACAAGCAGCTGAACATGTTAAGGCAGTTTTTAGAATTTTTGTTTGTTTGTTCACGCACATCGCCTAAACCCCTGGAAGAAAATGCGGACGGATTTAAATGCGGTTTTCACGAATATGCTAAGCTATGACCAGATTGAAGTATAGGCTATGTTATTTTGCGCAAGAGCTGGATTAAGGGAAGAAAAAAGTATTGAAGGTTTATATGAAAATAAACCTATAAATACATTAATCAGTAACTTTATAAGAGGCTTTATAATCGTAACTTGGCTATTATGTATTGATTTTGTTCTTATTTCTGTTAATTTAACTTGATATATCTTCATGTAAATACTAATTATCAACTATCTTACCTACTGTCTAAATTGTACCTATCTATGCAGGCCTATGTTGGTGTTGCAACGAGGCATTTACATAATTTTAGTTTATATCAGTAAAAACTTTTTTCTGGCTTTTGTGTAACTATTCATTGTATATCTACCGTGTTTGTTAGCGGCTGTTTGTTTACCTTGTAAAATAAAATAATAATATGAAAATCTACGCGTACGAAGTCGCGGGCAAAAAAACTAGTGTAAAATAAAATAAAATAACACAAAATAACCGAAGAGATAATCCCCGGGGCAGCGAGTCGCCGGTAGGTCCGCAGGGGTCAGGGTGGTTCAGCGTGGCGCCCTCGCTGCGGTGCGGCGCCGGCGGCCGCGACCTGCTGCCGCTGGACGGCCTCATGTGCCAGACCGTGCTAGCCAAGTGCCTCGGTCCTCTGCCGCGCTGGGAGGGCGTGCTGCGCGTGACGCGCGAGGCGGGCTACAACATGGTGCACTTCACGCCGCTGCAGGTGAGCCTATACCGCCCGCCATCCAGCCCCTCCCCCACCACCCAACCACACCACCCCGCCTCACCGCCTCTCTCGCCCGCAGGAGCTCGGCGCCTCCAACTCGAGCTACAGCATAGCGAACCAGCTGCGCCTCAACCCGCTTTTCGGCGCGGAAGCCACCTTCGCTGACGTCGACAACTTTGTCTCCAAGATGCGCACTGAATGGAAGGTGAGCCGAGCGCTCCGTCCCGCCCCGCCTCGCACCCCGCTCCGCTGACCCGGCCGCGTGTCCGCAGGTGCTGTCCATCAGTGACGTGGTGCTGAACCACACGGCGAACGAGACGCCGTGGCTGGAGACGCACCCCGAGGCGACGTACAACTGCGCCAACTGTCCGCACCTGCGGCCCGCCGCGCTGCTGGACGCGCTGCTGGCGCGCCTCACCGCGGACGTGGCGCGCGGCGACCTGGAGCCCCGCGGCGTGCCGCGCCGAGTCTCGCACCACGACCACCTGGAGGTGAGCGCCGCCCGTCCGTCCGCCCGCCCGCGCTACACCACCACGCTTTCCAGCTGACTCCGGTCGCGTGTTGCAGGCGATCCGGCAGCTGCTGGTGACGCAGCTGGTGCCCGAGGCGCGCCTGCACGAGATGTACACCTGCAACGTGACCGACCTGGTGCAGGAGTTCTACTACATGGCGCGCAACAAGTCGGTATCGGTCCTCCCCTCCCCCCCCCCCCATTACCACCCTGTCCGTCCTCCGTCCTCCCGGTGGGTGTGTACAGCGAGTCATTTTACCCGCAGGGTGCCGCCCGTGAAGGATCCCGCAGAGGAGGAGCGCGAGGAGCTGAAACTGATCCCGGACCCGCAGTACCGACGGCTTCGCGCCGCCGTCGACATGGAGCGCGCGCTGCGGCTTTACAACGCGTACAGGTGAGAGCGCGCCGCCCTCGTCCCTCCCACGCCCCCGCCCCGTCTCCGACCCGCTGACGTGCCGTTCTCTGCGCAGGACCGACTGCTACGATGAGGAGACGCGGCTGAAGAAGTGCTGCGACGAGTTGAAGCGCAAGCTGGAGCAACTGAACGAAGCCGCCGCGGACCAGATGCGGGATCACCTGCGCGCTGCCGTAGACAACGTGATCGCCGGCATGCGGTGAGTACTGCCCACTGAAGTGATTTTTTTTCTGTGGTACTGCCGAACGCAGCCTCCGGTGTTTCCGGTGCCTTGACTCCCCCCTCCGCTCCCCCCGCAGGTACCAGCGGCTGCAGGCGGACGGACCGCGCGTGGAGGAGGTGAGCGCGCGCCACCCACTCGTGCCGCGCTACTTCACGTGGGCGTGCGACGTGGAGAGCAGCTCACTGGCGGAGGTGGAGGCGGCGCTGTACGGCGCTGCCGGCTCGGCCTGCATGGCGCACAACGGCTGGGTGATGGACGCAGACCCGCTGCAAGACTTTGCGGCGCGCTCCGCCGCCGCACGCGTCTACTTGCGCCGCGAGCTCATCGCCTGGGGCGACAGCGTCAAGCTCAGGTACGTAGCGCCTCGCGCCCCGCCCCGCTCCACCCCGCCCCGCCCCGCCCCGCCCGCGCTCACCGCCCGCTCTCCGCGCAGGTACGGGGACAAGCCGGAGGACAGCCCGTTCCTGTGGGCGCACATGCGGGAGTACGTCGAGCTCACGGCCGAGATATTCGACGGGCTGCGCCTCGACAACTGCCACTCGACCCCGCTGCACGTGAGTCCGCCGCCGCTCCGCCCCGCTCCCCGCCCCGCTCCGCCCCGCCTCGCCCCGCTCATGGCCGCTCCCTGCGCAGGTCGCGGAGTACATGCTGGACTGCGCGCGCAACGTGAAGCCGGACCTGTTCGTGGTCGCCGAGCTGTTCACCAACTCCGACAACGTGGACAACATCTTCGTGAACCGACTCGGCATCACGTCACTCGTCCGCGGTGAGTGCGCGCGCCGCCCCCCAGTCCGCGCGGGTCGGGCGGGGCGGGGCGGGGCGGCGCGCGCTCACGGCCCCCTCCCTCCCGTTGCAGAGGCGCAGAGCGCGTGGGACGCGCACGAGCAGGGCCGGCTGGTGCACCGGTACGGCGGGCGCGCCGTGGGTGCGTTCCCGCGCGGGTGCCGCCGCGCCGCGCGGCCCGCCGTCGCGCACGCCATGCTGCTCGACTTGACGCACGACAACCCCTCGCCGGTGGAGCGGCGCAGCGCGCTGGACCTGGCGCCGTGCGCCGCGCTCGTGGCCATGGCGTGCTGCGCCACGGGCTCCACGCGCGGCTACGACGAGCTGGTGCCGCACCACGTGCACGTGGTGGACGAGGCGCGCCAGTACGCCGCGTGGGGCGAGCCGGCGCCGGGGGAGCCGCCCGAGGCTCGCGTGTGCTCCGCCGCGGGCCTGCTGTCCGCGCGCGCCGCACTGAACGCGCTGCACCTGCAGCTCGCGCGCGAGGGTTACTCCGAGGTGTACGTGGACCAGATGGACGCGGACGTGGTGGCCGTCACGCGCCACGAGCCGCGCTCCCGCAAGGTGAGCTCTCCGCCGCGCCGCCATACAACATATAATAATAACTTGACATCGGGCGAGGTTATCTGCTAGCCTTCCGCATACCTACTTACCGCGCCCTGCTTCCTCCAACACTACTCCGTCTCTTCTTCTCTCTCGTCTTTGGTAGTCGATATCTGTTCAGTCGAATGAATAATAATAATAGAAGATGTCATTTCGAGCGATAACTTTGTTTTCATTAAATGACTTTATATTTTTATTATTAGTAAGTAAGTATATTTACAATACAATAACTCTTTATTAAAAACCACAAAAACAAGGATAACATTATAAATTACAGTAATTATCTAGGCTTTTAACAGGCGGCCTTATCGCTTAAAGCGATCTCTTCCAGGCAACCGTGCAGGCTATTTATCACGGTAGGTAGCGATTGGTAGTTGAAAGAAAAGTAGGTTACGCACCTTGCTAATGAATTTGCAATTAAAATTGACTAATCTACTATTAGTTAGTATATCTGCCGGGCTGTCTGCCCGGAGGCTGACCATGCTGGGCAGACAACCATGCTGGCAAGGATTCAGTATCGGTTTCAGATGGTAGTGGATCTTCTTTTCAATCTCTCGACTGCAACGAGTCTGTAAGGCCCGACGATTTGCATCAAATGTTGATATCCGAACTAAGCTTAAAAGTATTGGCATGGCATTTTTTTTGTTTATTATTATTTTATTATTCATTTTTAGGGAAACTTACAGCCTAATAGTATAAACTTAAAAATAAATTTGGTGACTGGGCCAATTACAAGTTTCCGCCTATAGAAAAAAAGAATAAGGTTTCGAAATTAAGCGTAGCAGTAACTAATAGTAGGTATACATATATAAGATTATGAGTAGATTCACTGCGAGAAACAATTATAACTATACATGTTAAGTTTGAGAATCAAACAATTGAGAGGCTAAGTATGAGCATGAGCGTATAACGCTCACACTATCGCAGAATACATCGATATCATTATGCAACAAACATTTATTCATAAATGAAGAGGTCCTGTGAAGAAAGGTACTTTTTTGTAGTTCGTCTTAGCAAAGGATGTATTAAAAAGAGGGGTGCGTCTGGATCGGTGTGACGGACTGAAGAATGATATTTTACTAAGAAGTTTGTTATTGTCAACCTTTGTATTGAGAATATTAATAAAATAGGTTATATAAGCTATAGTTCATCATTCCTTAAGTGGAAGCAGGTGATGACGCTTACATCGCTGTTCGTATTCATCATCAAAGGTTCGGGAGCGGAATTGAACGAATCTCAAGAATGTATGTTGAACACGTTCAATTCTTGAGATATTGCATTTGTAAAATGGATTCCATACCTGCGACAGTACTCAAGACTACTACGCACGTAGGCACAATACAAGATTTGAAGTGTTTTAATGTTGTTAAAAGGAGCGGACACGCGCATTATGAAGCCAAGAGCTTGTGTTGCTTTCTTTATAATAGTATCAATGTGCTGATTGTGCTTGGAATCCTGTAATATGCCTAGGTCTTTTATTTCTTGTACTCGTATTTCTTGCACTCTTGTATTAAGTTTTATGTCCTTCAGGTAATAGTTAGACTCCACAGTATTATCTTTTCTAGATAATGTGAGTACATAACATTTATCAACATTAAGATCTAGCTTGTTAGACTGCAATAATTACAGAATCTGGAGAGATCTTCTTGGAGGTTAACTGAATCGGTCTTCAAAATTTTCATGTCATCGGTAAATAAGTAAAACTTTGAATGAAGGAAGCAAGAATGAATGTCATTGATGAAAATTTCAAAAAGCAGAGGGCCTAATAGTGACCCTTGGGGGACACCAGAAGGTATATTAGTCCAGCATGATCTAAAACCATTTAGTACAACAGCTTGGGATCTACGCTCAATGTAAGAGGAGAACCACCGGAATAGACTACCGTGAATACCAACCGATTGAAGCTTTAAGAGGAGCAAAGAGTGATCAATTTTATCAAAAGCTTTACTATTATCGATGAAAATACTATCGACTTGAAAATGAATTGAAAATGAATGAAATGAAAATGAAAAATTATTTATTGTAGCAAACGTGTTGTGATGTTACAAACTAAAGTCCCTCACGTTCGGACGTTCCAAGTACGTCATACAATATTAAATCTACATGTTATACATGGTGTCATGAGGTTACTATTGAGAATCTACTATTAATTAATTTATTTATTACATTACATGCGTGTCAAAAAAGATAATTAAATTTATGTCAAAGGGTGAAAATTGTCAATATTTTTTATCTAAGAATTCCTTGATATTATAAAAACACTTCTCAACGAGGCATTTATGTAAGTTATGTCTAAAAAAAATATCGGCATTTCCCTGATCATTTTAGGTATATTATTGTAAATTCTTATACACATCATTTGAACATTTCTATCGTATAAAGTAGTATTGTGAATGGGAGTTGACAATATCGTGTGATCTTTCATTCTTGACTTACAATATTTAACATGTAGACATCGTTGTCATTTATTTTTCTTTTAAATAGATAATGATGCTCCTTAACAAACATTCCAATTTGCATTATGTATAGGCCGGTTAAGGTCAAAAGACTTAACTTCTTGAAAAGTGATCGACAAGAGTCATAAGGACCTTTATTAGATATGGCTCTGATGCATTTCTTTTGCGCCAGGAAAGCTTTCTTAATGTTAGTTGAATTTCCCCAGAGTAAGAGTCCGTACCTCAGGACCGAAGCAACATAGCCATGGTATGCAGTGAGCGCCGCGGATTCGCTCACAGTTCGCCGTAGTCGCCTTAACGCAAAGACAAAACGGTTAAGTTTAGATCACACATGTGCCACGTGAGCTTTCCAGTTACAATGCTGGTCTACATGAATGCCAAGAAACTTATATACTTCGGTTTTTTCTATTAGTTGTCCTCTGCATTCCACATCAAAACTGCCTAATCGTGAGTTATAATTATGAAATTGTATGTATTTGGTTTTAGAGATATTGGCATGTAAATTATTATTGTCTAACAATTTTACCACTGATTCTTCTGCTAAATCCATTAAAAGTTTTGTGATCCTTTATTGTAATTATATTTTTACTGGTCACGATAACCAATACATCATCTGCAAAAAGTACACATTCGTGTTTAATAGCTGTCGGCAAATCATTAATATATATTAGAAAAAGTAAGGGTCCCAAAATACTACCCTGTAGTACACCGCTCCTATTTATCTGGTAGGCGGATCTTGAAAGTAGACTTGCTTGCCTTTACTCATTTGGTTAATTATAAAATCATTAGTTAAAAGCAGATTAGAGTTAGTTGACCGCCCACTGAGAAAACCATGTTGTTCATCGATAAATGTAGCTCTAAGAGCTACATAAGTTTGAGTATAAACAATTTTCTCCAGTAATTTGGGAAATATGCATAATTTCGAAATAGGGCGATAGTTCTCAATTTCTGAATTTGGTCCTTTCTTATGAATCGGATACACCAATGCAGATTTCCATACTTGAGGAACTATCCCCTCCTGAACTGACCTGGTAAAAATAATACTTAGAGGCAAAGATAGACTACGGGAACATTTGACAAAAAAAAATGGGTGGGAGATCATCTGCACCTGCTGATTTATTTATATCTAATGTTTTCAATAGTTTTTCGAGAACTTCTAATGAGATTTCGATTGAACCAATACTCACAGGGCTAGCTTGGTGAGAATGTTGAGCACTGGAGGCTGAAGCGGTGGAAGAAAGATTATTTGGAGATGATTGTAGAAAAGTGGACTGAAAAAACTTAGAGAATAAATCACTGATTTTCTCACCAGAGTTATTTAATTTATTTAATTTTTAATTTTTAGGGAAACTTATAGCGGAACAGCCTTATAGTATAAACTTAAAAATAGATTTGGTGACTGGCAGTATCAACTCCATATGACATGCTAGAAGGAAAAGAAGAACTTTTCCTTTTACCTTTCTACGTTTTCATCCTATATTGACCGAAGGACTCAAGCGGTGGTAATCAGCAACTATATTTCTAGCTGGGTTAATATTCCCAGTGGTGTGCCGCAGGGTTCTTTGCTCGGTCCTCTACTATTTACAATATTTACTAAATGTTTTATTTGTAAATTAATAAAAATGTATGACATCTGTGGTCGTCCCGCAGTCGGTGATCCTGGTCGCGTTCACGGCGTTCTCAGCGCCGCCAGGCGGGTGGCAGGCGCGTGCGCCGCGTCCGCTGCGCTTCGAGGGCCGCCTGGACGAGATCCTGCTGGAGGTGGAGGTGGCGCGCGTGGAGGGCGCGCCGCCCTTTGTCCGCCACGAGCGCTACGTGAACGGGCTCGGCGAGTGGGCGGCGCGCGTTCGGCGCGCGGTGCCGCTCGACCGGTCTGCTGCGTTCGTGCACATGCGGGAGGAGGGCGCGCACACGGTGCTCGAGTTCCGACCGCTGGCACCCGGCTCCGTGGTGGCGGTGCGCACGGCGCCGAGCGCCACGCACGCGGCCGCGCTCGCCGAGCTGCAGCGGCCGTTGGACGCGCTGGCGGCGGCGCCGCTGGCGGACCCGTGGGCGCTGGCGGGCGCGCTCGCCGATCTGGAGCCGGCCGACTTCAACGCGCTGCTGTACCGGTGCGAGGCGGAAGAGCGCGAGGCGGGCGGCGGCGGCTGCTACGCGGTGCCCGGCTGGGGCGCGCTGCCCTACGCCGGGCTGCAGGGCGTCGCCTCGCTGCTGGCGGAGGTGACGCCCGCCGACGACCTTGGACACCCGCTGTGCGAGAACCTGCGCGCCGGGGACTGGCTCGCCGAGTACGCGGTGCACCGGTGCGAGCGCGAGCCGCGGCTGGCGCCCGTGGCAGCGCGCTACAGGGACGCGCTGCGCCCGCTGGCCGCGCTGCCGCGCTTCCTCGTGCCGGCGTACTTCGCAGCCACGGTGGAGGCGCTGCACGCGGCGGTGGAGCGCGCGGCGCTGGCGCGGTTGGGCGCGGCGGCGCGCGGCGGTGCGTTCTCTCGTGCGCTGGCGCTCACGAGCGTGCAGCTGGCGGGCGCGGTGAGCTCGGCGCCGCTGCCGCCGCCGTCCCCTGCGCTGGCGCCCCCGCGCCTGGCGCGCCCCACCTCGCTGTCGGCGGGGCTGCCGCACTTCGCTGTGGGCTACATGCGGTGCTGGGGCCGTGACACGTTCATCGCGCTCCGCGGCATGTTCCTGCTGACGGGCCGCTACCAGGTGAGTGCCGCTCCACCGCATACTCAGTAAATGTAACGTATTGGATTTTTCTGTGATGTTACTTTTATAAGAAATTAAATAAATAAATAAATCAGGAACGAGCACTCAATTCTACTCGACACTATACTCGTATCGTATGGTGCACAATGCACAGAGAGTGCACAGAGAGTGAGCAAGGAGAGTGTTGCAGCCATCATTTTGTTGCCTGTTCACAACAGAAGGTAGCTGTGAAGAGGCAACAAATGATGGTGCACGCAAAATAAAATAAAATAATGAAGAAGAGGTGGTCCTACAGGAGGCGCGGCTGCACATCCTGGGGTTCGCGGCGTGTCTGAGGCACGGACTGATCCCCAACCTGCTGGACGGCGGGCGAGCGGCGCGGTACAACTGTCGTGACGCCGTCTGGTGGTGGCTGCTGGCCGTGCGCCACTACTGCGAGGAGGCGCCGCCCGCGCTCGGCCGGGCGCTGCTGGCCGAGCCAGTCGCGCGCCTCTTCCCCAAGGACGAGGCCGAGCCCGCTCCGCCGGGCGCCGCCGACCAGCCGCTGCACGACGTGCTGCAGGAGGCGCTCGACGTGCACTTCCAGGTGTGCTCTCCCGTCTCGTCCCGTCCGCTCCACTCTCACCGCCTGACCGCCTCTCTCACCTCTCTCTCTCGTCGCAGGGACTCGTGTTCCGCGAGCGCAACGCCGGCCGCGCCATCGACGCGCACATGTCCGACAAGGGGTTCAACGTGCAGATCGGCGTCGACCCCGAGACCGGGTTCCCGTTCGGCGGCAACGACGCCAACTGCGGCACCTGGATGGACAAGATGGGCTCGTCGGAGGCGGCGGGCACTCGCGGCAAGCCGGCCACGCCGCGCGACGGCAGCGCCGTGGAGCTCGTCGGGCTCTGCTACGCCGCCGTGTCGTGGCTGGCGGCGCAGCACCGCGCCGGCCGGTACCCGTACCCGGGCGTGGTGCGCCGCCACCGGGACGGCACGCTCACCTCGTGGACCTTCGCGCAGTGGGCCGACCGCATCCGGCGCAACTTCGAGCGCCACTTCTGGATCCCGGCGGCGCCCTCCGCGGCCGACGCGCGCCCTGACCTCGTGCACCGGCGCGCCATATACAAGGACAGCCACGGCGCCTCGCGCCCCTGGGCCGACTACCAGCTGCGCTGCAACTTTCCCATAGCGATGGCGGTCGCGCCCGAGCTGTTCGAGCCGCGCCACGCGTGGGCCGCGCTCGATTCCGTCGAGGCCCTGCTGCTGGGCCCGCTCGGCGTCAAGACTCTCGACCCGGCCGACTGGGCCTACCGCCCGCACTACGACAACTCGGACGACGGCGACGACCCGAGCGTCGCGCACGGCTTCAACTACCACCAGGGGCCCGAGTGGTGCTGGCCGCTCGGCTTCTACCTGCGCGCGCGCCTAGCCTTCGCGCACGACGCGGGCAAACACGCGCGCACCGTCGCCGCCGCGTACGGCGCGCTCGGCCCGCTGCTGGCCGAGCTGCGCGCCTCGCCCTGGCGCGGCCTGCCCGAGCTGACCGGCGATCGCGGCGCTTTTTGTCGCGACTCGTGTCGCACGCAAGCCTGGAGCGCCGCCACCGCGCTCGAGGCGCTGCACGACCTGGCGGCCGCGCGCCGCACCACATCGCTCGCCGCCGACTGACGCCGTCCGCGCAGCCCGCGCCACGCAGCGCGCGCCGAGCCGCGCCTCTACGCCGAGCCGTACGAGCCGGAGCCGGCGCCGGCGCACGCGCTGCGGCGGCTGCTGCGGCGCGCGCGCCCCGCCTCGCGCCACCTCTACAACCTGCTGCGCGGCGCGCGTCCGCTCGCCACCGTCGTCTACAGCGACCGATACTTCCGGTACGGGCTGCCTCTGCAGGCGTCGGGGCAGGCGCGCCACTCGGTGCCGCAGCCGCGCGCCGCGTCGCGCCTGGCGCCCCGCGCCGGCGTCCTGCTGGAGGTGGGCGCGCCGCCCAGCCCCGCGCGCCCCCCGCCGCGCCCCGCGCCCCGGCGGCCGGCCGTGTTTGCGGTCGCGGCGCAGACGCGCTTCGGAGAGATCGGGGCGCGCGAGGAGCCGGCGCGACGTGCGCTCGACCTCGAGTACCGACAGCCGCGCGGCGCGGCTCCGCGCCGGGGGCCCGCGGGCCGAGCGCCGCCCGCGCCGCCACCGCCACCCGACGCGGCTGCCGCCGAGGAAGGCGTGCGGCCCGAGTTCGCGCTGCCGGAGGGCGCGACTCGCACGCCGCCGGAGCCGGCGTGCGAGTCGCGCCGCTCGAGCTCGCCGCCGGCGGAGGCGCCGGGCCGCAAGGTGCTCAACACGGAGCGGTACAACAACGGTGCGCCGGCGCAGCGCGGCGGACGCGGACGCGGGAGCGGTGCGCGGCTGCAGCGTGGCACGGTGCGCGCCATGCTCGCCTGCAGCGGCTTGTTCTACGCGCTCGCTTTTATCGCCTTCTATTTTCTCAGCCTACCGTGAGCCCCGCTCCCGTCTCCCCGCCGACCCCTCCCCCTCCCCCCCCCTGCGTGACGTCACGTCTACGTTATGTGCCATTAATAGTTAACGATAGGATAGATGTATGATATGATCAGTTGTTATATTGTAGAGCGAGTGTATCCAGTACACAGGTAGGTAGGTAGGTAGGTACTTATTGTATTGTTACGAATGCCAAGTGACAACAGGTTGAGTAATAAAGGAAGTTATTTATTTATTTACGGAATACAAACAGCTTAAGCAATGTAAAACATAGCAATAAAAATAGGAACAAACAAGCCTTAAAAGTTTTCACAAGTAAAAGAGAGTTACAGTCCAGTTCCGTGAATGTTGAAATAACAAATAAAATAACTATCAAACAGTACATATAAATAACTTTAAAAAAATATATATGTATATATATATATATATATATCAAATATAATCAAAAGTTGTAAACTGAAAGCCATATCAGTCTAACAATGAAAAAATAAATACAATTTATAAATGTATATATAAATAAAATAAAAGTCATGAAAGTCAATCAGAAGAAAACAAAGCTGAAAATGCATAATTGTTGTTGAAGTTTTGCCCCGCTGTAAACAGGTCCACGTCCTTGGAATAATTACAATTAAAGTTGTTACATACTCTAATAAGTAAGAATTTTGTCTATAATTGGTCACACATGAATCCACATGAAGTACGAGATAATTCCGTCTGGTCACAGCACGAGTAGGTATTCCGAATTTTATCTTTGACAGAAGATCGCTACAATCAATTTTTTTGGAAATGAGGTTGTGGAGGAAGGTCAAATCAGCTACCTCCCGTCGCTGCGACAGAGGAAGGAGATGATGGTGCTTACAATTTTCGCTATAATCCGCAAAATTCAACCTATGCCTGAAATGTACGCAACGGAGAAACTTCCTCTGAACCTTTTCTATACAATCCTTGTAATGTTCGTAGCGAGGGTTCCACACTTGAGATGCATACTCCAATTGACTCCTCACCAAAGAGCAATACAAGATCTTAAGGGTCCGTGTACTTTACCGTTTTGAAGTGTTTAGTAATTCGGAATATAAAACCCAGGGTCTTCATTGCTCTAGATGTTATGCTCTCGACATGCTTATCTAATAGAAGTTTCGAGTCCAGGATAACGCCAAGATCCCTAACGTGATCAGTACGCTGCAGCGGTTGCTGGTTCAACTTATAATTGAAATGGAAAGCGTTATGGGACCTGCTGAAAGTGATACAATTACATTTAGATACATTGAGGTCTAGTTTGTTTTTGTTACAATAAACCTGCAGTCGATCAAAGACCTGCTGGAGGAGTAGGCAGTCGATCAAGGACCTGCTGGAGGAGTAGGCAGTCGATCAAGGTCCTGCTGGAGGAGTAGGCAGTCGATCAAGGACCTGCTGGAGGAGTAGGCAGTCGATCAAGGACCTGCTGGAGGAGTAGGCAGTCGATCAAGGTCCTGCTGGAGGAGTAGGCAGTCGATCAAGGTCCTGCTGGAGGAGTAGGCAGTCGATCAAGGACCTGCTGGAGGAGTAGGCAGTCGATCAAGGTCCTGCTGGAGGAGTAGGCAGTCGCTCTTTGAGTCATTTTTTTATATATTATGTGTTTCTCTTCATGTAGTAGGTATTGATTGGTTGATGAAGATAGTTGGTCGAGGAACCTTGCCTGGTGTGCTGCTGCTGCCTCGTGCCGCGGGTTCTCTCGGTAGGTATCGTAGTACCACACTAGTAGTAACACACTACAAGTGTTGTACAGTTGTGTAGGTAGTAGTAGTAGGTGTAGCAGCTGTCACTTGTTTGTGTGCAATAAAACATAAATAACGGGATTATTATAATATCGTGTGCTGTGTATTGTAGGTATTGTATTGTATAGACTAGTATAGAGCAGGGGTCTCCAAACTTTGAAGCCTTGGGGCTATTATATTCGGTATATTGCAAGGGCCGTAACAATTTTAATTTTTCTGCCCACCTAAGCAAACATAGGCTTTTATTGCATTTCAATTACTATTGATTGTGTATTGTGACACGTAACTACATCTAGTGTCGAGTAGTGATACTATGTACGGTTCTAGGTACTATCTATATCAGCTACAGTCTTCAGTCCTTGTGCTGAAAATGTTTGGAATTGTCTGAATTTCTAAGACCAGCCATATCAGTTGTTAATTTTATCAAATCCACAGGGCTGAATCACCGACAATTCCGCGAGTTTCAATTCCTGTCGCGGGCCGGATTGATGGCAGTGGCGGGCCGGATTTGGCCCGCGGGCCGTAGTTTGGAGACCCCTGGTATAGAGTATAGATAGTCTAGTTAGGACAGTAAGTTGTTTGGAATCATATGCTGTTTTATTTGTTAAATAAATGTTAATTTTGATACATTACTTAAACAGTGTTTTGTTATTGTATAGCCCTGGGGCCCTACCATACACGTTACACAAAATAACATTGCTGCGAGAACATAACGTTTCGAGCGTAAAACATTCTTACTTTCGACCGTACCATGGACGTGAAAACGTTTCCGCTTTATTAGGAAAGCACGAGACGACGCTATACGTTAATACAGAGTTCTCACTCACACACCCGGTCATAGTTCGTTAGATTCCGTTCTTTATTCCGTAATACAAAAGTTTTAAATTAAACTCCGTACCATAGACGATTTTAACAACGTGAATAACATTATTTTTGGGTCTATGAGGCTCCATTCTAGCGATGATATAAAAGTTAGTCAGGACCAACTTTTTTATTATCGCATTGAAATTAAAACTGCTTTATGCCTCCCGAAGGCCTCTGAAAAATATTTAAATCAGTTTATAAAGACTAAGCGGTCGATCCAAATGTCATGTTAGGCCTCCGGGAGGCCTCCGACAAGTATGTGTTCCAATCACTAGAAAAATAAGCCAATTAGCATAGGCCGAATTGCCAATCCTAGTGTTCAGAACTATTAGGCCTCCGACAAATACGTGTCATTCACTAAAATTAATGTAGTAAGCAAGATAATACAGGCTGAATTGGCAACGCTAGTGTCAGAAAAATAAATCCCTCAGAAAAAAAAAAAGATTTTTAGTCACCTAAATATGTAGGAGGCATTAAACAATTGGCTGTATTGGTAACCTTAGTGTTAGGACATTAGGCCACTCAAAGGCCTCCGACGAATATGTAGATAAATCGCTAGAACATGTAGTAGACAAGATAGTAAAGGCTGAATTATCAATCCTAGTGTTCAGAACTATTAGGCCTCCTGAAGGCCTCCGACAAATACGTGTCATTCACTAAAATTAATGTAGTAAGCAAGATAATACAGGCTGAATTGGCAACGCTAGTGTCAGAAAAATAAATCCCTCTGAAAAAAAAAAGATTTTTAGTCACCTAAATATGTAGGAGGCATTAAACAATTGGCTGTATTGGTAACCTTAGTGTTAGGACATTAGGCCACTCAAAGGCCTCCGACGAACATGTAGATAAATCGCTAGAACATGTAGTAGACAAGATAGTAAAGGCTGAATTATCAATCCTAGTGTTCAGAACTATTAGGCCTCCTGAAGGCATCCGACAAATGTGTGTTCCAGTCACCAAAATATGTAGGAGGCATGAAAATTTTGGTTTTAATGTCCAACCCTAGTGTCGGAATCTTTGGCCACCGGAAGGACTCCGATAAATAAATAAATATATCACTAGAATATTGCAGTAGGCAAGATAGTACAGGCTGAGTTGCCAACCCTAGATGTTAGACCTTCTAGGCCTCCGACAGTCAAACGCCATTATGGCGCATTACCTTTCAATGCGAAAGTGGCGTCCGATGCGTAGGTGTGAAGACGTGCTGTTTTTTTTTAAATACGCCAAAATTTTCGTCACAGTGTGACAAAAGAATTATGTCGTACTTACCTATATCTACAAACAATCCGCTCGTCCCGGCTTCGCACGGGTGTAAGCTCGGCCTTCGGCCTCGCTACAAAATAGTATCCTATGTCCGTCTCCTGGTACTAAGCCACCTCCCCACCAATTTCCAGCCAAATCGGTTCAGCCGTTCTTGAGTTATAAATAGTGTAACTAACACGACTTTATTTTATATATATAGATAATCAAAGCTATATCTACTTCTACGCGTTCAGACAAGTCCAAGAAAGTAGAAACGGCAACACAAATCTATATCGCTGTCTTGCTCTACTAAGCCGTTACCGTTCTTTATACATACATTCATTCTCAATAATATAATGATAATACATTTTTTGTCCATGGTACGTAGGATAATACAAAACCGACGACGCTATGTTATTGTTTTACTAAAGTGTCGAATCGCGTTCCGATACACGCAGTAATTATGAAAAATCAAATACATTTCATTTTATAAATTATTATTTATAGATACAGTATTTTTAATTAATAAAACAATCACTTTTGTAATGCCGCGCAACGCGTCTTCATGTTGTTTCCAAGACTTCATAGAAGCATGGTCGATCGATTATACAAAGGATTTCACCCGCATTTTTACATTGACCTCATTTTATTATTTTCATAAACTTGTGTATTTTGCAAGTGCTAATGCGTATTGTTGATGAATTATTATTTATTATGTGTTCGTGGACGTGCTTGAGTCTGAGAAAGTGTTATTAGGCGCTAAAACGTGTATTTTCGTGTTGTTTCCAAAGCTCCATAGAAGCCTCTTGTAAAGTCTCCACCACTTTACTAGTGCATGACTTTGAGTTGACCGTGACTTACTTTGCTTGACTCTGACTGATTTGTTTGACTACATAAATAATGTTTAGCAAACTTGATATCAATATAATTACTTGACACTGGCAAATGCACAAGAGTGCGACGCCAAAATCGTCACGGAGGAAAAAAAACTGTTTTTTTTTTCTTCGTTCCCGTATTAGGGTTTTTGCGTAGACGGAGGAACCAATGGACACAAGTACGCTGTAACCCTGTGCTGTAACCGGTTAAGAGATAGCGATATTTTCTAAGAGTGTTGCCACTTTATTATGGCTCCATAGAAGATAGGGAAGTTAGGGTGGGTTTTATTACTATTGTAATAAAATAAAAAACAGTAAAACTTCAGGTTATATTTTAATGTTTTATTGATTTTTAAATAAAATCAGTTTACTGTATATATATCTTATTTTTTCATTAGGTTCTGATACTCGTTAGCTACATAATGTAGTCTCACCACAGATCTTTTGACGCTATTAATACCAAGTAAACATGGTTAATATTACGACTAAAGGACATTGAATCCACGGTCATGAAAATTATAACAAAAAAAAAAAAAAACAGAATTCAAAATTCAAAATTCAAAATTCAAATTCCTTTATTTGCATGAATATAGGTAGGTACTAGGTACAGATCTTAAATTTAAATAATTGTAGCACTATATTCAGCCCTTATTGAGCATGCAAATTGTATAATATTACTAATTAGTCAGTCGATTACATTAATACTATCTAGCTAGCAACAGACTTCCTTTTTAATCGTATTAAACATAAAATAAAATATTAAAACATCATGCAACACAATTATTTTACATCAGAAAATTAAAATAAATGTCAAAATTAAAAGTAAAATGTGCAGTGAAATATATACTTAATACCTACATCACATTATAATGTCAAGAATTATATTAGGTATTAGAATTTAAATTGATGTATCAGTAACATTAATATTATATAGTTTTGTCTTTTAAAAAATCCTGAATAGTGTAATATATTTTTTCTAGGAGAAACCCCTTTAATTTATTTTTAAATACAAAAAAAGAGCTTGTGTCCTTAATCGTCTGTGGTAGTTTGTTATAAACTTGTACCCCCATACTAAATATACTATTACTGTGTAGTTGAGTTCTGCTATACACGTTGCGCAATTTATTCCTATGTCTAGTAGTTGTAAGATTCGAATACTCATTAAGTTCAGATCTAACTAACAGAGATGCCTCTAAAATGTAAAGTGAAGGAAGCGTCAGAATTTTTAATTTTTTAAAGTATGGTTTACACGAGTCCGTCTGTCGAAGTCCACACATAGATCTGATACACTTCTTTTGCGCCTTGAATGCAGTTTATTTCTCTGTAGAGTTAGCCCAATACAAAACACCATACCTCAGAGTGGAACCTACATAACCATGGTAAGCAGTAATTAATGTGTCTTGGTTAGCTACTTTCCTAAGCATGTACAGTGCATAGGAATATTGACGCAGTTTAATTACTATGTGTTCCACATGCGGTTTCCACGATAGGCTGGAGTCTATGTAGATACCTAAGAATTTAGTACAATTTGTTTCAGCTACTGATGTGCCATGATAATCTATTTTTAATGGCTTGACCCTTGAATTTTTAGTTTTAAATGTCATGTACACAGTTTTTTCCAAATTGATTTTAAGATTATTATTTTTTAACCAGCTTATGATGTCAGAAAGAGCCTTATTAATTTCGTATTCATGACTACCGTCTTTATTTGTAAAAAGTGCCGTGCTGTCATCTGCAAATAAAACCATGGGGTGATTTATTGCTTTAGGAAGATCATTAATGTAGTCTATGAACAGAAAAGGACCCATTATGCTGCCTTGAGGCACTCCATTCTTCACCGTCCTAGGATCTGAAAGATGTTTAAATACCGTTTTGGTTTTAGGACAGATCCTTGATATCTCAGTATACTGTTGTCTACCTGTGAGATACGATTTTAAAATGTCTAAGGCCTTACCTCGCACGCCATATATTTCAAGTTTTTTAAGGAGAATATCATGATTCACATGATCGAATGCCTTTGTCATATCCATAAATAGAGCCGTTACTTGTTTTTTATTTTCTAGCCCTGTTAAAACATTTCGCAGCAGCTGATGTATCGCCATACCAATGGACTTTCCTTTCCGAAACCCAACTTGGGTATTATCAAAGATTTCATTTTTCTCAAAGTAGTCACTTAGGTTATTATATAAAACCCTTTCAAATATTTTTGCCATAATTGGTATAAGAGCAATAGGCCGGTAGTTGCGTATGTCTAGTTTATCTTGTTTTTTGAATATTGGGATTACGACAGATGTTTTTAAGCCTGTGGGAAAGCATCCTCTTTCCATACTCTCATTAATTATGTAGCTCATTACAGGAGCTATAATCACAGATACACGCTTAACCACTTTTGTGCATATGCACAGACCTACTACCTATAGATTTTCAATGAGCGTGGCTAGCTCAGTGCCTCTCGCTTCAACAAGGTGTGTTGCCACATTAAAATTATTTGCTTTAAGTTAGGGTAATTTACCTACTATGACGAGTAGTGAATCTCTTCAATGAGTAATTTTGGAAACTTTGGAAAATCTTGTGAGATGGAAGGATATCTGAAAAATACTTATGAACAAAAGAAATTAATATTAAGATCCAAATCCATCCGTTTAAAGGTAAGACAGCTTTAAACGGCTGTATCTTTCGCGCCGTAATATCGTCAGTTGAAACTTACACAGAATATGTAATGTTACGACGGATTAACTAAGAAATATAATTAAGTCAAAACTAAAGAGGGTACACATCCACACATACAACAAACGTTTTTGTTAAGGTATTATTGTATTTGCTCTGGTGTAAAAACCAAACGGTACGTAACGGTAATCGGTACAAGCGTCAAACTTGGCGGATTATAGTGCACACCCTAAAGTAAAACAACAAATAATAAATACTGGCCGCTTGCGAGTCGGTCACACATTTCTGTTTCCCACAAGTTAAGCAACGTCGGGCGCGGTTGATACTTGGATGGATGACAGCCTGGGCGTGATGTTGTGTATTTGCACTACTTTTTGTATTTTTTGACGGTACAGAACCCTCAGTGCACGAGCCCGACTCGCACTTGGCCAGTTTATTTATTTTCATGGATGGAATTATGGATAACATCCCAATTGATGAGATACTTAGATAAAACTCTTTATTATTTACAGTACTCATATCACACACGATAAATCAGACTTCAAAAAAAGATTATTTTGTTTTATTTGAACAAAATCACGCTGATGATGATTTATGATGATATATTTTCTTTGATTTAAGTACATTTAAGTGTGTTTATTAGACCCTGAGCAGCTGCAGTTGCTCAAAAATATAATTTTTCCCTTTCTGATATTGGATTCGGCATTGAAATGACTGGAACAAATTCTACTATGTTTTCCTGGCACCCAATTTTCACAACCAGTAGCACTGATCCATTTTATTCGTAAGCCAGGATCAGTTGGAAACCTGCAGAACGAATAATTTATGTTAATTGTGGTGGGTAATTTCATTTATAAACTGGCAACATTGATTTTTATTCTTCTCAGTTAATATTTTGATAAAACTCATAGGAAATACCACAAATCGACCAAAAAACGGACTAATTATGAATAAAATATTTACGCATTGATATCCTGAATTTATTTAGGTGATCATTACAAGCTCTATATGTTTACTTACGTGTGAAATGATATTTCATAGTTTTTTCTCTCACTGCGGTACTTGCAGCCCAAATTGATACAACCAACCATTGTAAATGTTTGTTTTACAATTATTTCTAAGACGAAACACGCATTTATCACATAAAATCACCAAAAAAATGCAATAAACAATATTCAGACCCGTTTTGTTTGTCGCAGAACCGTCAGATTTTGACATTTCTGATCCAAAAAACAGGCCACGCCGATAAGGACAAAAAAGTCTTGTTATGTCCTTTTTGTACTTGTGCTGAGCCATATCAATTTGTCTCTTTCACTTGCTTTCACTGAAATATATTGCCGGGCCCTGTGCATATGCCATCGTATCCTGTACTATTCGTGTGTTTAAGAGAACTTATTATTTTGACAATGTCGTGTGGGCTGGTTGGATTCATAAAACACGAGTTTGATTTGTTGTATATCAGAGTAGTATTGCAATGAATTGTATTGTTCCCATCCTCTGTAATGTCATCTATAAAAAAAATATTGAAAGTCTGTGCTATACATCTAGGGTCAGTAATTAATTGGTTATTAAATTTAATCATACTTATATCTTCAGGTGGGGTGTTGTTTTTATTGTTATTTATAATATTCCATACCGCTTTCGATTTATTTGTTGCTGTTTGTATATAGTAATTGTTTTGAGACTTTCGCGTTAATTTTATAATCCTTCTGAATCTTTTAGTATACTGTTTAAAATTATTTCTATCTGTATCTGCTCTCGAGTATCTGTATTTCCAAAGCAGTTTTCTTTTACGAGTTGAACAAACCTTTATTCCTTTACTTAGCCACTTTGGACTTTTAGAGATTCGAATTTTAACTTTTATTAATGGGAAGCAAAGATCATAAAAAAGTTTAAATATTGAGTGAAATTCATCAAAAGCCCTATTTGGGTCGTCACATGTGTATACATCAGAAAAGGATAGTTTTTGCAAACAGTCCCCAAATTTCTCTATATTTTCTTCACTGTAGTCTCTACACATTTTAAACCAATGCTTTATTGCAAAGCTTTTTTTTACCGGACATTGGAGTACTTGGGCAGTATGATCAGACAGTGCTAGCTCCAGTATTTCAGCTTTTGCCGCTTTGACATTATGCGCATAGTTATCAAGACAAGTTTTGCTCTTTAACCGTGTTGGTTTATTTAGAGACAACTTCAAATCATAACCCGCTAGTAAACGCTCAAAATTTCTAGACGCTGGACAATTCTTCAATCGATTAATATTGAAGTCACCACAAACTACTATCTTCTTGCCCTTGGTGGCCAGTTTAGCAAAGAGATCATCTAACCTATCAAAGAACGCATTCACAATTGCCTTTCCATGATTAGGGGGTCGATAAATACATATAACAATTATTTTGTGTTCCAGCAGTTCTATCGCCGAACATTCTATGCAGTTACTTACACTAATAAAATTAGCTTCATGTAATATATTGAATTTGTGGTGATTTCGAACTAGTATGCAAGACCCACCAGTTCTATTACTTCTATAAAAAGCTGCAGCTAACTTAAAATTTAGAATATTCAAAACATTTGCATCTTCTGCTTTCATATTATGTTCAGTGATACATATCAGATCTAGATTCATTTGATCATTGTTGGCATATATTGTTAGTTCATCTGATTTTGTTATAAGGCCATCTATATTTTGGTGTAGTATAATTATTTTATTATACACGAAAAAAGTTATTATTTAAGTTTACATTAGACTCTTCTTTATCATCATTATTATCACCATCATTATGTACCTGTACTGCATCTATAATGTTACTTTCCTCTACTTCGTTATGTGTGTCGCTGTCTGTATCTGTTTGAGTACTTTTATTGCACATCTCTATTTTCATGTTAGCCTTACTTTGTAATTCTTTTACGTATCTTATATATTTACGAGAATAATCTAGCCGTAGTATATCTTTTAGTACAGTTCTGCAGGTATACACAGCTCTATAACTACCCTTAGGTCTAAATGAGCTGTAATTCATATCTATATAACATACATTCCTAAACTTAGAGCATATGAAATTCAATTCACAGTTTAGCTTTTTCTCATTTAAAAACTGATTGTATGGTATTTCACATATTAAAATATTTGTATTTATAACCTTCATTAGCCAGTTTTGTAAATATAATTGAATTTCATATGGGTTGTGGTCATTTATTCCGCCCAGTAATATAATATAGTCTTCATTCCCAAGATTTTTCAGCTTTTCATCTGCTACAGCAGTCAAGATGCTCTGGAGAGTAGCTTGTGGTTTCCATAGGCAGGTAACTGAATACTGTTGGCCGACTAATGTTTGCAGGGCTGTTTGCAAGCCTCTGCCTTGTTGATCGGCGAGAATGACGATTTTGTTTTTATTCTTGGGTTTATTGGTATCTGGTGATTTGTTATTAATACCCTGTATTAGTTCTTCTTTCTTGCTTTCAGTTTCTTCGTTCTTTTCCAATATTTTTTCACTCTTATCGTCGTCCGCCTTCGCAGTTTCATTGTGTATAAATGATGAATTTGGTTGTTCCGAGCTTTCAGTTAGAAAGCTAATGGTAGGCATTGCATGGTTATCCGCGCTGTCAGTAATGGTAGACCGCCTATTTTTTCTTCCTTTCCTTCCTGATTGAGGTGAACTACAATTACTGTCATCAAATCCAACTTTTTTATATAGTTCTATCACCTTGTTTCTTTGTTCTAAATCTTTCTTTAATCCTGTAGTCTCAATATTTAGATTTTCAATCTCTTGATGAGCGATTTCTAATTCCTTTTGTAGGTAGGAAATTTTTTCTTGCATTTCTTTTGTATAGTGGCTTTCCTCAATTGAAGTGTTCGGCAAGCTCAACATAGAGTTGTCATAAAGTGTTGAATTACTCACTGTTAAGTCATCTAATGAATAAGTTCTTTTTTGTAATTTTCTGTAGGTAACATGTTCGGTGGTAGATTTATCCATTTTTGCAAGAAAAATAATTTGAATTACAGAAAACGTTGAAATAATGTGTATTTAAGTGCAAAAATATAGTTATATGTCCAAAAAAAAAACTATTTGGTGACTGAGATTTGAACCCAGGTTGCACTGCATCTCAGACAGAGCTTGTAACCACTCGGCTAGAATGTCACTGACCAACCTGGTGAAAATATTCTCCATACAGGTGGCTAATGTAATATTCACGGATATTATTGTAATTTGAGGGTAGCATCATACTAAGTGAGTCAGGTCCAAAGGTCAGCTATGTTTAAATGACGTGCAGTTTTATTCAACAGTTATGTTATTGCAGTTTTTTAAAGATTGCACTGTTTTCACTTATTCAAACTATGGTTTTACGACACTGATGTAAAATTTGGATATTTACGTATCATTCTTGATTTAGATTTTGTAATAAACTGTCCCATAATGAATCGTTAGCACAAGACTCATGATACATTCGTATGTTTATTTGTAATTTTTAACATTTATTCTGGAGATTCACTTTTTATAACCATGTTACTTCTATGATTTCACAGCTTGATCACGTTTTTTATAGTTTTGTAGCGAAAATTACGTTTATTTAATTTTAAGAATTAAATTCACAGTGCAATTCAAAGAGAATGCAATTAAAATTGGTTACTATCCCTTATTACTATTCTCTTTGCTATCCCTGGCGAAGTTCCTTGTTTATTAAGCGTTTAGTGATTACAAAACTCGTCCATCAGTATAATAAAGTGGTCTGTGAACAAATCAAAGTGCAATGTCTAATAGAACGTAAGTATGTACCTTATAGTGCTAAGGTTTGGCTAAGGTTAATGGCAAAAAAATTACTTATATTTCAACATAGTATAAATTAAAGTAGCTTTCGTTCGCTGTCTGTATAACCGCTAACTCCTCCTAAACCACGCAACGGATATGATGCAGTTTCCACCATCAGTTAGATAATATTTCACGGAAAGTTTATATATAATACCGAACCCGGCAGACGTCTTGCCAGTATAAGCAGCGCCGCAATTTGGTGACATACCGACAGCAGCGCCACCTAGCGGGTCCAATTGTATTTTCAAACTATCCAGGAACTCATTCATCCAAATCGGTCCAGCCGTTCAGGAGGAGTTAGGTGACAAACACACATACAGAAAAATTATATATATGTATTAAGATAACTAGCGACCCGCCCTGGCTTCGCACGTAAATTAAACCCGTGGGAAGCTGGACCGGGTCGCTAGTAATAGTATTAATCAATGAGTAATTGTAGTTATTAAAACACAAATGATTTACTTTGTTTTATTGTAAGTACTCAACACCTGAAATTATATAATAAGATATATAATTTTATTGTTAGTATTGTTGGGTCACTTTTAAACATCAAAATGTTCAACTGCCAGCCATCCTCTCCCTCATTATACTAAAAATTATAACTCGGCTATAAGCATTTACAAAATAAACCTAAAATATAGACAAACGAAACACATTCATTTTGTATTTATGCATGAGTTATATATATATAATATATATATATAGGCAACCGCCGTGTAACAGTAGGTACAGCAGCTCGATATACTTTGGGAAATACTAAATAAACATAGAGAAATAGTTATGTGTTACAATAGAACTTTAGAAGCAAAAGAATACTCTAAAAGAAAATGGACGGAGATCCTGAATGCGCAAGGCATAAATGGAGCCACTAAGCAAGGGAAAGAGCGGGCCAAAATAATTCCTTTAAAATTTACGGGTCATGTATTTAAATTGGTACACCTACTATATTATTAATCTTTTTTTAGTACTGGGTTGATTATAAATCAAAACTAAAGAAAAGAGTCAGTGCAGTGAGAATGGCTCAAACTGCAACAGGAGGTGGGCCCTCAACAGTGGCAAAATTAACAGAAATGGAGCTGAAATTTCTGCAAATATTGGAAGAGGATTATGGACAAGGGTTGCCAGGTGTTCAGGTGGATCCATTCCCAGCAGAAGTAAGTTTTAACTATAAATATTAACATAAGATACCCGTTAATCTTTATATTTAATTGTTGGTTAATGTTCGACATGTATCTTGGTTGGTAAACTCTGCACCTAATGTTTTAGGTATATTACCATCATCATCATTATCAGCCTTTTTAAAAGTCCACTGCTGGACTTATAGCCTACCCCCAAAAGGGTGATTGGGCCATATCCACCACGCTGGCCCAGTGTAGGTTGGTGGATTCACATACGCCATTGAATTCCTTCTCTGTACGTATGCAGGTTTCCTCACGATGTTTTCCTTCACCGAAAAGCCAGTGGTATGAAAATCCGTACATTAGCTCCAAAGAGCTCATTGGTACGGGCCCGGGGTTTGAACCCGCGACATCACGCTTTCAAGTCTAGGGGTCTCCCAAATAGGCTACTACAGCTTGAGCGGCATATACATAGCGGCACGGCACTATATCATTATACCTACTTATTATTAATGTTCTATAGTGAACATTAATAATATGTAGGCTTAAATAAAAAAAAGTAAAAAGGTATACTATTGGTTTTGGATGTTTAAAGGTGTGGGGAAATTAGGTACGGAGTGTCCATCTTCACATCAGCCAAAAAGTCACAGTAAAAAATATATGTACTAGATAAAACATACTTCTCTCCTATATAGGGTCACACATATCTCATACACTCTGTACTAAATCTAAAGGAGTAAATATATGTACTAGATAAAACATACTTCTCTCCTATATAGGGTCACACATATCTCATACACTCTGTACTAAATCTAAAGGAGTAAATATATGTACTAGATAAAACATACTTCTCTCCTATATAGGGTCACACATATCTCATACACTCTGTACTAAATCTAAAGGAGTAAATATATGTACTAGATAAAACATACTTTTCTCCTATATAGGGTCACACATATCTCATACACTCTGTACTAAATCTAAAGGAGTAAATATATGTACTAGATAAAACATACTTCTCTCCTATATAGGGTCACACATATCTCATACACTCTGTACTAAATCTAAAGGAGTAAATATATGTACTAGATAAAACATACTTTTCTCCTATATAGGGTCACACATATCTCATACACTCTGTACTAAATCTAAAGGAGTAAAAGTTGTTCATAATGATGAGTACAATAACCTTTCGGCCCACTACACTGCATTATTATGCAGGTACCCCTGCATAATAATGCTCTATCAATACCATTTTTTTTTATTGTTATATTAATGGCATTTTTTTTTTGGTGTTAAGACTAATTAATAACCTTGTAAATCTTAATATTACTTCTTGCAGAACCCAGATACACATCCTACTCAGCAAATTTCCTTCTCTGTGGATGTGAATATTGAAAATTGTCAAGAGGCGCTTTCTCCACCTCCAGTAGCACCGCCTGCCATCTCTCCACTTCCAGTGGCACCACCTGCCATCTCTCCACCTCCAGGGGCACCGCCTGTTGTCTCTCCACCTCCTATCTCTACTCCTTTTTCCCCCCAACCTTACCCAACTGCAACACCACAAGCAGCAGATCGCGGTGGCAGATCGCGTCGGGTTCGCAGGAGGGATCCACCCATGTCACTGGAGTCTACTAGACGGGGCTTAGTGGAATCTGCAAGAATTATAGCCGACGCTACTGTCAGAGGCAGCCGCACTCTTGAAGGCATATTGGAGACACTGCAGAGGATTGAAAGGTATTCAAACAACATTATAGTATTAATTTATATTGTCAATACAAATATTATAATATAACTAGCGACCCACCCGCCCGGCTTCGCACGGGTGTAATTTACGTGCGAAACCGGAGCGGATCGCTAGTTGTATATATAAACCTTCCGTGAAAATGTATTTAACTGATGGTGAAAACAGCATCAAAATCCGTTGCGTGGTTTAGGAGGAGTTAGCGGCCATACAGACAGACAGACAGACGCGGAAAGCGTCTGTCTGTCCTACCTATTAACGGCTATATCTTTCTAACCGTAATAGATAGATGAAATTTTCACAGACTATGTAATGTTACGGCGGATTAACTAAGAAATAATAAAAAAGACAAAAAGTAAAAACTAAAGGAGGGGGGTCCCCATACAAACAACGTATTTTTGTATTAGCTCTAATGTAAAAACGGTAATACGTACAAGTGTCAAACTTGGCATGATTGTAGTACACACTCTAAACTCTATTGTTGTGTGGTAGTATGGATGAGGCAGTTCTTTAATTGAATAACTTATTATCTGAGCTCAGAGACAAATATGTTCCCTGTAAATGGGTGCGGCCAGCCAAATATCCAGTTTGGTATTCACCAGCTCTTCTCAAGATCGTAAAAGAAAAACATAAACACCATAGAAAATTTAAAATATACCACAACTTATCTGACAGGAACTCTTTTAGGATCTTGCGTGAGCGAGTCAAGAAAGTCGAGCATGAATGTTATCTTAGTTATATTGCAATGATAGAAAGCTCGATCCGTGATAACCCGAGAGCTTTTTGGTCGTATATCAAGTCCAATAAACAGCATAATTCATATCCGTCATCAATGACTTATAATGCACAATCTGTTGATTCCGGTGATGAAATTTGTAATGCTTTTGCTGACTTTTTTGACTCTAACTATTTGGCCAGTCTCCCGCAAGCTCCAGTTTCTCTTTTAAATAATCTGGATAGGGCCAGCTCAGCAGCTGACATTTGCACTATTGAAGTATCTAACTCAGAATTATTAAAATTACTTAAAACCTTAGACTGTAATAAATCTGCCGGACCTGATGGCCTTCATCCACACTTACTAGTGCATTGCGCTGAAAGTTTGATATATCCCGTTTCTCTGTTATTTAATAGATCTATTACTGAAGGGGTTTTGCCAAGTATATGGAAATCTGCTACAATAACCCCGATCCATAAAAAAGGCCCCAAGCGTGATGTGTCAAACTATAGACCGATTTCTAAGCTCTGCGTATTAGCCAAGGTCTTTGAGAAAATAGTTCATGCCCAACTATACGCCGCTCTCAAACACACTTTCCTACCACAGCAACATGGTTTTCTCAAAGGAAGGTCTACCACTACTAATCTGGTCTCATTTGTCGATGAGGTCACTAATGGCATGGAAGGTGGGGGGCAAGTAGATGCCGTATACACAGACTATCGTAAGGCCTTCGATCGCTTAGATCACTCAATCCTTCTCGCCAAATTGTACGCTGCAGGTATAAGAGGTGATCTTCTAAGGTGGTTCACCTCTTATGTCAACGGTCGTACCCAAACTGTAGCTTTGAATGGTTTTATGTCGGCTCCATCGCTCATTCCCTCGGGTGTGCCCCAAGGATCTATTCTTGGGCCTCTCTTGTTCATAATTTTTGTGAATGACATTAATCAGTGTTTCAAGCATTCCAATATTCTACTTTTCGCTGACGATATGAAAATTTTCAAAGTCATTAAGAACTATCATGATTTAGAGCTGCTGCAGTTAGACCTAGATAATCTTCTTGACTATTGCGTGATGAACAAGTTAGATCTAAACATATCAAAATGCAGCTGCATTACTTTTAGTAGATCTAACCGGACGCTCACGTATAGTTACAAAATCAATGGCCAGCCCTTGATTAGAATGGATTCAGTTGTCGATCTTGGAGTGACCCTTGACTCGAAACTGCTCTTCAATAAACATATTGAAAACATCTCGAACAAAGCCATGAAAACGTTGGGCTTTATTCTCCGAACTACTAGGGACTTTAAAATGATTAAGACTTTGAAGATTCTCTATTGTTCATTAGTACGTAGTCAACTTGAATATGCTTCTCAAGTTTGGAACCCCTGTTATGAAAAATATATGAACATCCTTGAGAGGCCCCAAAAGAAGTTCCTACGTTATATAAATTTCAAAGCTAAGATTCTAAGTGCTGACTATGAGTATGATGAGGTTTGCTTTCATCATCATTTGTTGCCTGTTCGAGTCAGAAGAGAGGTTGCTGACCTGACCTTCATGTCCAATATACTTTCTAATAGGATCGATTGCTCTTCTCTATTGTCTCGAATTGGTCTTGTGACTCCTCTAAGCTCAGCTCCTCGTAGACATAATCTTCAGCTGTATACTCCACGCTACGAAACGAATTATCGAAAAAACTCCTTCTTTATTCGCACTTTATTTAATTTCAACCGCAACTATTCATCCAATGTTGATTTATTTATGATGAGGCAAAATACATTTAATAATACAATTTCCAAAAAATTCTTTGACACATCAAAAGTGAAATATGACAACACTAAAAATAGTTTGGCAAAAAAACGTAAAACCAAATATAAAAGAAACATTTAGTTTGTATGAGGTTTTTTTATAGTTTTATTTTGGGTATTATTTGTTTATATTTTTTTTTTTTTTATTTCTTTGGTAACTAACGTATTATCTCTTATGTTAAAGACTTCGAATGTTTGTTTTTCGAATAGGTACTACTTATTTGTCTATTCAGGCCCAAGTTGGTGTTGCAACGGGGCTTTTACATTATTTTTGTTTGTATTAGTGAAAACATATTTTTGGCTTTTGTGTAACTGTTTATCTCGTATCTACTGTGTTAATTAGCAGCTCTTTGTTTTCCATGTAAAATAAAATAAAATAAAGTATAACATCATCCGTCAGCCAGAAGACGTCCACTGCTGAACATAGGCCTCCCCCTTTAACCTCCACACTGAACGCAGCGTAGGTAGGCCTCCCACTAGATGGACCGACGACATAGTGAGAGTCGCTGGCATCCAGTGGATGCAGGCGGCAGGCTGTCGTTCAGTGTGGAGGTTAAAGTATAACAACAAATAATAGACAAGTGCGAGTCGGTGATAATATATTTTTATTCTGACTTGTACTGTTGGCCTTTTGGCCTGTACAGATTGACCGGGCTAGAATACTGATAAATGTCTGTTCAATACCAACTTATTATACTTACTCGAGAACCCGTAGCAAACTACTCTGACTAATTTTGGAAGGTGTTATAATAACTGGTAATTCCATTTCCAACCTTATTCTATTTTGTGGTGGTTCGAAACCCTCAGTGCGCGAGCCCGACTCGCACTTGGCCGGTTTATTTGATTCCCTCTCCTGTTAAAGTGGATCGGATCGTAGTCATGCTCCATCGTAGACTGCATCATTGACTAACATCAGGCGAGTTGGCAGCCAAGCACAAGCCTATTTCCAATAAAAAACTGGAATTTTTCACAGACACAGTTTCTAGGCCAGAGTGTATGTGATTCAATAAATACAAAAGTAATGGTTTTTGATTCAAACGAGCAATCAAGAATTGTGAAACATAAAGTAAACGCATTATCGCCCGAGTCTTCGTGTTATAAATCATTTTTATCTGTCTATCTCGCTCGCACTTACAGGTCTTATGAAGTGATATAATGTGTGCCTAAGAATGATAGAACTGCATATCAATATCCTGATAATTATGATATTGTAAAATTTATCGTTATGTGATTATAAAAGTTTGTAGCATGTAAGAATATGTTTTTTTTTATTATCAAAACATATTAGATTATTATATCTTGATAAATGTTTGTGTAGACGTAATCGTAAAGAAACATATCGTATTGTGGCCCTGAAAAGGGCCGTTTTTTGTCCTTTTGGGATATTCCTCAGATATTCAAGTATACTCAACTGAATCTTCCTCATCTGTGTCATCTTCCTGTAGGTTTATTATCAGAGGTGGTGCTTGATGTTTTAAAATGGTTTTTCTCGAGTCCTTGTCCTAGCGCTGTTCGGCATGCCTCACACATTTGGCCCAGTCTTCTTGCATAACATTATCAACAGCTTTGTGGAGAAGGATTTCAACATGTGCAATCTTAAATGTGCGCATGTTAGGTAGCTATGTATCAATAGCAAACTGCATGACATTGCACATTTCTATCGCCATTGACGTTTATTGCTTGACAACTCAGATGATAATGCGTTTACTATAATGAAAAGTTACATAATGCTGTCTTTCCCGCAGCCAGATGAAGTCTTCTGGAAAAAAAGAGAAAATAACTTAAATGAAAGATTCAAGATACATTTTTATTTACAGATTATTTGACTGAACTGCTGCGCCTGCGCCCTGCAATTTCACCAACAATTTATGTATTTACCTAAATAAAACATTAACATAGCATTTATGCAACTTCATGAAACACGCTACTTAATGTTGACAAATTTTATGAAGATTGGTTCAACTGTTAAGGCGCAATTTGGGCAGCGTTTAGTCCATACAAACTTGTTCTCCTGTTTCCTCCCTGGATAATACCGCTAGAGCTATATATTATTTTTTTATCAAATTTATCTCATTTATGGTCAGGCTTGTGTCATTTATTTTTTCTCGTAAGTTAAGTACTATAAGAAATATGAGCCTTTAAAAATCCCAAAAAATATCAAATTTTTACCTCCGTGTTCAGACGTCTCTCAAACAAAATTTATGAGTTTGTAAAACAAAAGTAAATGACAGAAGCCGAGATCAATCCTTTTTAAACAATTAATTGAAAAAAATAATGAAATCGGCCTATTTTTGAATGAGGAAACAGAAGAATCCGAGACGATGATTTTGTCTACTTTTCGTAGGTATAAATCGATCCGAGCTGCAGTTGTCCTTATTGCGCTCTACGGGCAGAGGCTCGAGGTCAGGGGAGGGTCGGTCTAATACGTATACAGTTAGAGAAGAGACATGTAGTCGATAATTGTATCGACACATTAGTGCTGTCCATCGATATCGATATGTGACGGTTCTCGTCTTTAGTAAGTGTTTTGTGCGTGCAGTGAATTTAGCACATTACTGCAACGGCCGGCAAGTTAGGATTTGGACAAAATTGTTGACGCACAACATGATTTATTTTTACTATGGAAACTGACGTGGTTTTCACACATAACACATTTAAGTACGAAAAGAAAGTATAAAAAAAAATATTGTAACTTGTGTATCAGGAATATCAGGATCGTAACAAGTGGAAAAATTTATAAATAAATAATTCTCTTAATATTAGTTAATCTTGTTGAGATATTTTTTCAAAATTTTATTCAAATACATTAGGTTATTACGTTGCTAAGTGATTAGATTATAGCTTATCATCATCAGCCAGAAGACGTCCACTGCTGAACATGGGCCTCCCCCTTTAACCTCTATACTGATAGTGATCGACATCCTGTCATCTGCATCCACTGGATGCCCGCGACTCTCACAATGTCGTCGGTCCATCTAGTGGGAGGCCTACCTACGCTGCGTCTTCCGGTTCGTAGTCTCCACTCAAGGACCTTTCTTCCCCATCGGTTATCGGTACTTCGAGCGATGTGGCCTGCCCAATTGCCACTTCAACTTGCAAATTTGAATAGCTATGTCGATGACTCTGGCTCTTTGGCGGATATTCACGTTTCGGATTTTATCGCGCAAAGAAACTCCGAGCATAGCTCTCTCCATTGCCCGTTGTGTGACTCTTGAGTTTTTCTAAAAAGCCAATAGTTAAGGACCACGTCTCAGTACCATATGTTATTACTGGCAACTGGCAACACACTCTGGTCAAAGACCCTTGTCTTTAAGCACTGTAGTATCTTGGACGAGAAGATGTCACGCAATTTCCCAAATGCTGCCCATCTGAGTTGGATTCTCCGGCTTCGATGAAATGATACTGCCAACCTCGATTTTCAGTTTCGACATTTGGCTTTTCGCAATAGACGAATTCTTTGCGAACACTTTCGAGCCTTGGTTCCGCTCAATTGCGTACCTAATACATCTTGTAATTATAGGAACGTAGATCGTGTTGCACCGATTTCGAGATTCGTCTATTAAGTTTGCCATATTCCGACATATCAGCTGAAGGTTGCAGTCTCATCTCAGTCAGATCTTTCATTAGCTTAATGGTTTCATCTGAGAGCTTCTGAAGTATTTTCCGGCGTGGGATCTTAAATAACTTGGACCCCACTGCTTGGACAGTTTCCACCAGCCCATTGTTTAGTACGAACAGTTCCGCTTTCGGCCCTGGAAGTGATTATGCAATTCGAGTTGGAAGTCTTTGAAGTTTTGGAGTTGAGTATGATCAGAATGGAGCGTGGACTTCACCAGACGCGACCTCTCGAGCTTGTTGATATTCAATGTGCCTCTGACAATACGGTGATCGCTACCGGTTTTCACCTTGCTGATCACGGAGACATCATTGAATATTCGCTTCTTGGTCGTCATGATGAAGTTGATCTCATTTTTGGTCGAACCATCGGGGCTCATCCACGTCTACTTCCTGCATGGTCGCTGCGAGTTCATCAAATAGAGTTTCTCCTTCTCCATGAAGTCAACCAGCCGCTGGTCCCTCGAATTCCGCTGTCCATATCCATATGACCCCACTCTTAACTCATCAACATTCCGCGTCTCATCTTTGCGTTGAAGTCACCCATAACAACGGTGAAGTATGTTACGGCGGTATGTATGGTCTCGGATATCTCCTCAAGTCCTCATACAACACCTCTACTTTACCTACTTTACTTTAGATTATAGTTAAAGTTATCCCATAGGAACTGTACATGGTAATCCTATCCGTTACTATCATCACATTCTAGACCGGCACCCTCACAGGAAGTTTTCAAGCGTCGTGTGAAACTGCACTATATCTTGGAGTAGCTACTGTATCGTTATTAGCTCGCTTTATGTTCATAAGTATGTATGTATTTAATATACATACTTATAAACGTGTATATTATTTTAACCAAAAACTTGGTTATTTGAATTTTTCACATAATTTTGAGGTTATGTGAAAAAATTATTGTGCCAAAAGTTGTAGATCTTTTTATTACCTACAACTTTGCCATTAATCTTTTTTCCATAGAACTTGTAGTTTTGCCGGAATTCGAGATTTTTAACCCTTAACCCCGTCCCCCCCTCCCACGAGGGGGGGGGGCTCCCATTTCCCGAACTCAGATCGCCCGTAATTAGGGTTTTTAGCCCGACAAGTAACCCTTATAAATTTGTTCTGTCCGTCCGTCTGTCTGTCTGTCTGTCTGTATGTCCGTCCGTCCGAATTTTTTAAAACCTAACTTCTGTAATTATTAAGATAAAAGAATTAAATTTAAATAATAATTACAGTAATATAATATAGATCTCAATTTTAAAAGTATAAAAAATATATTATATTGCATTTTAGGGGTGGCACTCGTACATGTGAAATGGGGATGAAATTGTTTTTTTAATCCACTTACTCGTGTGGGGTATCGTTGAAAAGGTCTTTTAAAATGAAGGTAAAGTTTGATACATCACTTTTTTATAAAGTCTATACCTTGCGAAATATGGCCCGCCAAAGTGGCAAAAATTTCCCCCCCCCTCCCTGCATTTCTAAACTAGACATAGAAACTTGAGTCTTACAATACAGATAGGTCATATTTAAAACCTTCATTCAAAATTATTTTGAACATTATCTGATGATGACTTTTTGAGTAACAGCGATAAAACTGTAATAAATTCAAAGCGTATCCAAACAAATAATATTTTTCAATCAGTTTTCTCTATGTTTGAACCATAAAAAGTATATGCTATGTCGGGATGGTACATCTCTGAAATTTGGCTAAGTCCACAGAGCTTCGTTCGTTCGAATTTTTCTATAACTATCAATTTCTGAACTATGACTACAATTATATGGCTTTAGTTACGGAACCCTACCATATGCGTGTCTCGACACGCTCTTGGCCAATTATTTATTTTTCCTTTCATTTTTATCATATTCTCCTCCTTTTCTAATGGGTTTCATCTTTCATCCTAATGTGATTTTTTTTGTTTCAAAAATTATCGACCCTGGTCTATTTGGTGTAGTCGGTTAGAGTAAAATATGAGCAGATCGCAAAATAACAAAAATCACTCGACATTCGGCAAACGACGATATCAACTAGCCGAGTAGACCGCGAGGCGAAATGAATTTGTAGGCAACAAGTATTCAGTGCGGGAGCACGGGCGGGCACGCACACGCACAGTCTGTTCGACACGCACACGTATATAGCTCGCTCGTCAGGGCGCAGCGAGACAGCAATAGAGTTGCTAAATACCTATTCATCAAATTTCTTGGCCGTGGTATACCGGCTTAACGGCCGGTTATACCAAATTTGACGGTTTTAAATCCATTTTATTCAATTAAATTACAATATTTGAGCCGGAAAAAATACATGTCACAGATACATCTTGTTTGAGTGTTGTTGTGTGTTTGTTTGAGTTTAAACTTTGGTTCAAAACACAATAGAATAAACTTTCCTTGATCAAAAAAATCTGAAACAAAGTCGATTTAGTTTATTTTTTTCGTTTTATGCTCTAATGAAAGCTCGTAACAATCTGGAAATTGCATGTACTGAAAGGCAATCCTATTAAAAAAAATATTCTTTGGGTAGTTTTTTGATAGTGAATAGTTTCGTTTTTTAGTGAAATTAAAAACGTAAAAAGGTTGCAAGAATTTGCGCGCGCCGCGCTCAGTACCGCGCCAGGCGTCATCGACGTCGGACCTATGTTCGTTTTTGTCGCTGTACTCCCCCCGCGGGCTTCGTGACTTTTGCGCGGCAAAATACATCGTCGCTCTAACTTGGCGGGGGCTGAGGGAGCGTTTTGTTGCCTACGCGACTCGGATAACCGGCCGTTAAGTTATGTAAAGTTACTTGAGACTTACAAATTAGTGTGAGGGATGACGCCGTTCCCAGAGTTGTAGAACAAGGGCATTTCTCAATGCTAATCCCTATTGCTGTGTGGGTTTTGTGGTGCAGTTGGAGCATAATGTGTTTGTAGATTGGCTTCTTGCAATGCCTCTTCATCTGTCAGGAGCTGCACTGGAGTATTAGCTCTATTGCAAATGTTATGCAATACAACACATGCATTTACAATAGAGCCAGCTACTTCTGGCGCACCCTGTGTGCCAACAAGCACCGAAAACGTGCCTTTAGGAGGCCAATGGTACGCTCTATTATGTTCCTTGCAAGAACATGCATAGTGGTGTAGTGCTGCTCTGGAGTGTTTGGCAGTGCATCCAAAATTGGCGTCATCATGTGTTTCCTTTGAGGATATCCAGAGTCACCTGAAAAAAATAGAGATTTTGAATACTAAGTATATCAATCCATTATCTCGCAATGTACAGATTGTACAGAGTTTAAGCTTGGAGTGAACTAAGGGGAAAAGAAGTCATTGTACTTACCATTAATAACACATTTTACTGTGGACAACACAGAAATTGTGAAAAAAAATATCAGCTATTCCATACATTTATTTTCTTGAGTGTAAGTGTTTTTTTTCTAAGGAACAGCATTTTTTTACGATTTCATGTTTGGTACCGTAATAAAAGTTGTTCATAATAATGAGTACCTACTTTTGGTTTGGTACGCTCACAAACTTATAACATGGTTAAAAAAAAAATTACCGAGAAACCAGATGTTTTCTGTATCGCTGAGTTCTTCTAGGTGTGCTTTTAATGGATGATTAGCCCAAATGAATGAGTCATGGGTAGCACCACCAAAACTAGCATCCACACTAGTAATATTCATGCTTGCATCACAAATGAATGAGTCATGGGTAGCACCACCAAAACTAGCATCCACACTAGTAATATTCATGCTTGCATCACAAATGAATGAGTCATGGGTAGCACCACCAAAACTAGCATCCACACTAGTAATATTCATGCTTGCATCACAAATGAATGAGTCATGGGTAGCACCACCAAAACTAGCATCCACACTAGTAATATTCATGCTTGCATCACAAATGAATGAGTCATGGGTAGCACCACCAAAACTAGCATCCACACTAGTAATATTCATGCTTGCATCACAAATGAATGAGTCATGGGTAGCACCACCAAAACTAGCATCCACACTAGTAATATTCATGCTTGCATCACAAATCTGTGGGAACAACATTAGAACTTGATTTATGGTTATAATCATTTGATCATCACTATAAAAATAGAGACTGATTCATTGTGATAGCAAGTTTTATGATTAAGTTTAGTAAGTTAAGTTTTATGATCAATACAAAAAAAAGGTATTTATTGTGATAGCAAGATTTATGGTTTAGTTTAGTAAGTTAAGTTTTATGATCAATACACAAAAATGTGATTCATTGTGATAGCAAGTTTTATGATTAAGTTTAGTAAGTTAAGTTTTATGATCAATACAAAAAAATGTGATTTATTGTGATAGCAAGTTTTATGATTAAGTTTAGTAAGTTAAGTTTTATGATCAATACAAAAAAAAGTGATTTATTGTGATAGCAAGATTTATGATTTAGTTTAGTAAGTTAAGTTTTATGATCAATACAAAAAAATGTGATTCATTGTGATAGCAAGTTTTATGATTAAGTTTAGTAAGTTAAGTTTTATGATCAATACAAAAAAATGTGATTTATTGTGATAGCAAGTTTTATGATTAAGTTTAGTAAGTTAAGTTTTATGATCAATACAAAAAAATGTGATTCATTGTGATAGCAAGATTTATGATTAGGTGTAGTAAGTTAAGTTTATGATCAATACAAAAAAATGTGATTTATTGTGATAGTAAGTTTTATGATTAAGTTTAGTAAGTTAAGTTTTATGATCAATACAAAAAAATGTGATTAATTGTGATAGTAAGTTTTATGATTAGGTGTAGTAAATTAAGTTTTATGATCAACAAAAAAAAGTGATTTATTGTGATAGTAAATTAGAAGAGTAGGTTAGTAAGTCTCATTATCAATGTAAAATAAATACTAATTCATTGTAATTGTAACCTTTTTATTTTATTTTAAATAGTACACACACCTAGCCTGGAATGGGAACTGGCTCTCAAGTGATACTGTTGGAACACACTGCTAGATGCTTGGTGGCAGATTTATAACTTTAGGTTGGTAGCCATAGCTAGCCAGCCGAGCATTATAAAGTGCTCTACCACCATGCTATGGTGGTGGTGGTGCACTAGCACACCACCCGTACGAAGTAGCTGGTATTAGCTAGTAGGTTATAAATATTAAGTTATTGGTAATCTCCGAAAGCCATTACTTATCCATAGCACCGTTACGGGACTGCTAGGGCATTCAGTGTAAGCTAAAATATATTATGTATATGTAGTTATTAAAAATAATTAATCTACCATATACTGTGTATTGTGACTTACCAATTGAACATTCAACGAATGATAATGTTTGCGACAAAAGTACCGTTCTTCATTGAGGGCAGGGCGTACTATGGCCACATGGGAACAATCAACACATCCTAGTACCCCTGGAATGTTGAATTTATTGTAAAATCTGAAACAAATTACCATTCATAGAAATAAAATACACTGAAACACATGATCATTTATAGAAATACAATACACTGAAACAAATAACTATCATGCTTACTCGGAACAGTAGTACTAAGCTAAAAGAAACAAATAACTATCATGCTTACTCGGAACAGTAGTACTAAGCTAAAAGAAACAAATAACTATCATGCTTACTCGGAACAGTAGTACTAAGCTAAAAGGGGAGGTCATTGTACTTATCATTATAAACAACTTTTAGTATGGGACCAATCGCATGATAAAAAACCTTTCAAAACAAGTATAAATATTTAACTATACAAAAGGCCTGATAATCTTCATTCAGCTGAACAGATTTGATTGAATCATAGCTAAGAAAAACCATGTCCAAGTCAGCTTTCAAACAAAAAAAACTAAATTAAACTCTGTTTAGCTGTTTGAGAGCAACAATGCCAGACATACATTTCAGCCGTAGGACGTCCACTGCTGGACATAGGCCTCCCCCATCGATCTCCAAAAGGGCCGGTTGGAAGCGGCCTGCATACAGGGTTTCCCTGCGGTCTCTTAGGTCGTCTGTCCATCTTGTGGGTGGACGTCCTACACTCAACATCAACGGCGAGTGATGTACTCGCCGTTGATGTTGATGCAGAGTCCTTGCCATTCCAGGAGCTTGAAGGCATCTTCCATTGTGGCAGTGAACAGTTTCGGAGAAATAATATCTCCCTGTCTCACTCCTCTTCGCAATGGAATTGCCTTCGAACTCTGCTCCTGTACTCGAACCAACATGGTGGCATTATTGTACAAACACTTCAACACTTCGCCATACCGATAGTCAATACGACATCGCTGGAGACTTGAGCACCGCACAGGTTTCAATCGAATAAAAAGGTAAACTTGTAACACTCCTCTTTTTGCATTGTGGTTTAAAAACTTCCATATATAATAACAAAATGTATGTAAGAAGTATATAGGCACTTTCATCTGGTAATGGTTACGCATCCTATTATAATCAAGGCAATGCCAATGGCATAAGTTTGCTTGTTATTATCATAAAGAAAAAGGAATGGTAGTTTTCTTACTCTGTTTTTATCTTAATTCTCTCAAGGTTATTGGCTGGAAAACGAATATATTTTTGCCTAAACTCTGATGAATTCAGGCAAGCAGACACTTGGCTCAGCACTGATGAAACAGTTTGTTGAGCCATAGAATGTCCTGCTATGCCACCCATAGGACGCTGGTAAGACCCAGTAGCAAAGAATGATAATGCTGTCAGGACCTGAAAATAATACAATATTATTTTCAGGTCCTGACAGCATTATATTAGTTAGCAAGCGATGGTGTCAAACATCATACTAATATTATAAATGCAAAAAAGTATTTGTTTGTTCCTCTTTTACGCTGCAATGAAACAACGGATCCCGCTGATTTTTTGCATGGGTATAGTTCAAGAGCCAGAGAGTGACATAGGCTACTTTTCATCACCATTTTTCATCTTTACGCGGGTGAAACCGCAGGGCGCAGCTAGTGTCTAATAAGACCAACAGCACCCAACTTAGCTAAAAACTGCATGTCAAAGTGGCAATGGGCAGGCCACATTGCTCGAAGAACCGATAACCGAAGGGGAAGAAAGCTTTTTGAGTGGAGACCACGAATCACAAGATGCAACATAGGTTGGCCTCCCACTAGATGGACCGACGACATTGTGAGTCTTGGGCGGACGCCGAGCACCCTATGGGATGCAAAAGGCAGGCTGTTGTTCAGTGCGGAGGTTAAAGGGGGAGGCCTGTGTTCAACAGTGGACGTCTTCTGGCTGAGAATGATGACCTATCTTAGTCTTAAACCCAGGTACCTACCTGATGCATTTCTACCTCCAGCTTGACAGCACTGGATGGTACCTATATTGGTTAAAAATAAACATTGAAGACAAAGAGAAATATAATCAAAGATTTATGACTTTTCCTTTATCTGCTGAGGGACGGGTTCTGTGACTCATTTTCTGACAATATTTTTAACACAAGTCTGACATTCTACCTAGTATAATCAGATTTTTGTGTTTTGTATTACTATTAATATTTGAGGTTATACTTTTGTTCTCGAGTGTACATATAGCAAACCATTATATGACACCACAATAGGAGCATAAGGATATATTAGTCCTCGTACTCTTACCACAAGGAAAACCCAGTAGGAGCATGCGGAAACGGTAGGTTAGAGTATAAATCAGAATATCATGCCTTAGTTTCCACAGATAAATGCATAGATTTTGTGCCCGCCTTTAACGAAGGTCGCAGTTCTTCGCAGAGGTTTTTCGCCAGATCCTTTGTTAGGCGATATTCTCGGTAGGACTTTAGTTTAACACCAATCGATTTTGGGGGGGTGAGGGGTGAGGGGGGTGGGGGAGGGGAGGAGAACACCCCCCTTGAAGGAAAACTTGCGGAACCCCCCCCTTTTGGAGTTATGATTTTTTTAATTTTCTAATTTCACTTTTCCAAAAAATGAAATTAATCGCCTAAACTGGCGGGACAAAGGGCGGGGGACTTAAGGAGCGATGAGAAAAGTATGGCCAAGGGGGAGGGAGGCACCAACTTCGTTTTGTTGGATGGTCACTGTCAACCTAACGAACCTACCGAGGTCTGTGTAGGAGTCATACCGCTGAAGTTGTCGTTTTGTTGGATGGTCACTGTCAACCTCACGATCTGTCACTCATTTCAAACCTAACCAACTCAAGTCTGACTCCAGGTGGGCTCCCGCCAGAAGCTCCTGCAGTCGCCCCTGAGTGTCGCTTCGCCACACTCGACCTTCGCTACGCTACGGAGGTCGCCGGCTCGCTTCGCTCGCCACCTCCCCCCTTCGCTCCACTCGGTCTCGTAAGGCTCCCTCTCACTCAGGACCTCCCTTGAGCTTCTGGCTCCCGCGCTTTTTATATACACTCTAGGGGTAGGGACCACAAGACTAGGTGGAGTCGGGGTGCTCTGTGTCAGTTCTGTGACCCATTTCGAACCTAACCAACTGAAGTCAGGGTGCTCTGAACTGCTCTGTGTGCCACATATGCGCGTTTTCATGGTCATCAATTATCATGCTGTACATTATTATGCGGTACAATATCATGCCGTACATTATTGCCTCCCGAACGACTGAGCCGGCAAAAACACAAAATGGCGCCTCTGGTTACGTTTCGTTTCACACATCACTTATTAATGACTTTGGAAACTTGTCATTGTTTCTATGCTATTTAAACAAAGTAAACAACTGAAAAATTACCAAAGAGCCTTTTTTAATGTAAATAATAATACTTTATCATAAAAACTGTCCAAATAAAATAAAATAGCACCTGATAATATTTTTAAAATAATGTACGACATTTTTACAACTGATAGCACGTAAAACGGAACGTCCAAGTAATGGACTTGTGATAAAATGTATGGTGAATTTCGTATTTTCAAAAATTTATTTCTCGAAAAGTATTAGTTTCCGCAACTTAAGACTTCGCATAAAGCCTTCATATATTAAGACCTTTCTGTGAAAAAAATATGAACCTCCAACTCGATTGGTGTTAATCTAAAGTTAAGCCATATTCTCTAACAAATTCATCATCATCTAATTCAAATGGATCACTTGCACCTCTTATTTGCATGCGCCGCTGCATGCGGGAAGATCTTGCGGCATCTTCTTCCAAAAATTCCATTAATTCATCTTCATCAGCCATCTAAAAGCACATTATAATCATATCACCAATATTGTATGAAATCTTTGCATATCACTTTATTTCTAAACGACTACCACAAAGTAAAAAAATAAAAAATGATTCCATTGCACTCACTTTTTCAATCAAACCGAGTTGTTATGTTTTTGTTTTGTTCCCGTGTGAATTAAGTATTTAATCCCTAAAATAACAACGAAAAAAAAGCACAGAAAAAACACTACTCAAACAGGAAAATCGATTTTAGATATAGAAAGACCACGCTTTGGGTAGTAGGTATTTGCTCCATGCACTGGAATGAATCACCAAAGAGGTTGTAAGGCCTATAACATGCTTGAGCTACACGTTCATTCATCTAAGAAGGTTAAGGAACCTTCTTTAAATTTAAACTGATTAACCTGAATGGGCTGCCGTATCTTGGCACCGGAGGGACAACATCGGCGTGGGTGGCTTAGGGTGTAGAGAGGTGTGCTGCACTTTCACTAAGAGCTACTCGCGGCGTTATGCCCTTTAACACTTCCACCCTGGAGCTTAGGTTCTTAGCTCTTGCGGTTACCACCCCTGGACGGCCGGTTAAGGCAAGCCAGGGGTCAGGGGTCTCATTTAGCCCCATGGAATCGGGGTACGCGGTGTCGCCACTCACCGACGGCTCGCCATAAAGCCGCCCCTGCGTTACCATAAAGCCGCCCCTGCGTTATTATTATGACACTTTATTTCATGAAATTCTCGGGTCTAGCCCGGACATTTGGTAGGCATTGGTGGAGCCGAAGCCAACACCAAGAGGCCCTGTTGAATATAAAAAATACAATTATGGAATATGTATAAAAAGGAATATGAAACTATTGTACAGTATAGGATTAAAAAAATCTGGGCTATTGAGGTGAACAACTTGTGGATGGAATAACAGATCTATAGAATGAGAAACGGCACCTGCCTTATCCTGTCTCATCTCAAAATATATTTAGGCAGGTGATGACTTGCCACCCACTGAATGGGCCCCCCATAAAGGCTGCCGTATCTTGGCACCGGAGGGGCAACATCGGCGTGGGTGGCTTAGGGTGTAGAGAGGTGTGCTGCACTTTCACTAAGAGCTACTCGCGGCGTTATGCCCTTTAACACTTCCACCCTGGAGCTTAGGTTCTTAGCTCTTGCGGTTTCCACCCCTGGACGGCCGGTTAAGGCAAGCCAGGGGTCAGGGGTCTCATTTAGCCCCATGGAATCGGGGTAAACGGTGTCGCCATTCACCGACGGCTTGCCATAAAGCCGCCCCTGCGTTTTTATTATTATGACACTTTATTTCATGAAATTCTCGGGTCTAGCCCGGACATTTGGTAGGCATTGGTGGAGCCGAAGCCAACACCAAGAGGCCCTGTTGAATATAAAAAAATACAATTATGGAATATGTATAAAAAGGAATATAAAACTATTGTACAGTATAGGATTAAAAAAGTCTGGGCTATTGAGGTGAACAACTTGTGGATGGAATAACAGATCTATAGAATGAGAAACGGCACCTGCCTTATCCTGTCTCATCTCAAAATATATTTAGGCAGGTGATGACTTGCCACCCACTGAATGGGCCCCCCATAAAGGCTGCCGTGTCTTGGCACCGGAGGGGCAACATCGGCGTGGGTGGCTTAGGGTGTAGAGAGGTGTGCTGCGCTTTCACTAAGAGCTACTCGCGGCGTTATGCCCTTTAACACTTCCACCCTGGAGCTTAGGTTCTTAGCTCTTGCGGTTTCCACCCCCAGACAGCCGGTTAAGGCAAGCCAGGGGTCAGGGGTCTCATTTAGCCCCATGGAATCGGGGTATTATTATTATTATTATTATATATTTTACTGCCTAGATTTAATAATACTTATGGTAAAAGAACGTCCAAGTACATAGTTCCGTTTTTAATTAATAAATTACCCCTAATGTTTAAAAATAAGTTAACACAAAAAAACATAAAATGGAAACTAAAACAGCATTACTCAACACAATAAAACAACATGGAGCATCCTGTATTGTTTGCATGGTGCGGTAACGGTAACGCTGCGACTGGACTGCTGTACTGACTGAGTACTCTCTGTATGTATTCTGTAGCTAAACTATTCACAACCGGTTTTACTCCGCAATACGGTTATAGGCGTAAGCAACACCAGTTTGGTTAGTTCGCGCGCTTCATTTTTGTACAATGAAGGTAATTGGATATAAATAAAATAAAATGATACTGTACCGAGAACCAGTTGTCTGGATAAATGTAACATAGGTTTTAAGACAACTTACTAACCCGAAATGTAACGTACTATGTGTTTTAAAAATAATAATAATAAAGATCAAATAATAGACACACGCAACTACAGAAAACACATTATCCGTGACAACACATTGCAATCAGATCTATGTCTACACTGCCATAGCAGTTCAGAAACCATACAACATATAACACATTATCCGTGACAACACATTGCAATCGGATCTATGTCGACACGACACTGCCATAGCAGTTCAGAAACCATACAACATATAACACATTATCCGTGACAACACATTGCAATCAGATCTATGTCTACACTGCCATAGCAGTTCAGAAACCATACAACATATAACACATTATCCGTGACAACACATTGCAATCGGATCTATGTCGACACGACACTGCCATAGCAGTTCAGAAACCATACAACATATAACACATTATCCGTGACAACACATTGCAATCGGATCTATGTCGACACGACACTGCCATAGCAGTTCAGAAACCATACAACATATAACACATTATCCGTGACAACACATTGCAATCAGATCTATGTCTACACTGCCATAGCAGTTCAGAAACCATACAACATATAACACATTATCCGTGACAACACATTGCAATCGGATCTATGTCGACACGACACTGCCGTAGCAGTTCAGAAACCATACAACATATAACACATTATCCGTGACAACACATTGCAATCGGATCTATGTCGACACGACACTGCCATAGCAGTTCAGAAACCATACAACATATAACACATTATCCGTGACAACACATTGCAATCAGATCTATGTCTACACTGCCATAGCAGTTCAGAAACCATACAACATATAACACATTATCCGTGACAACACATTGCAATCGGATCTATGTCGACACGACACTGCCATAGCAGTTCAGAAACCATACAACATATAACACATTATCCGTGACAACACATTGCAATCAGATCTATGTCTACACTGCCATAGCAGTTCAGAAACCATACAACATATAACACATTATCCGTGACAACACATTGCAATCAGATCTATGTCTACACTGCCATAGCAGTTCAGAAACCATACAACATATAACACATTATCCGTGACAACACATTGCAATCGGATCTATGTCGACACGACACTGCCGTAGCAGTTCAGAAACCATACAACATATAACACATTATCCGTGACAACACATTGCAATCGGATCTATGTCGACACGACACTGCCGTAGCAGTTCAGAAACCATACAACATATAACACATTATCCGTGACAACACATTGCAATCGGATCTATGTCGACACGACACTGCCGTAGCAGTTCAGAAACCATACAACATATAACACATTATCCGTGACAACACATTGCAATCGGATCTATGTCGACACGACACTGCCGTAGCAGTTCAGAAACCATACAACATATAACACATTATCCGTGACAACACATTGCAATCGGATCTATGTCGACACGACACTGCCATAGCAGTTCAGAAACCATACAACATATAACAGGATCTTGCAGGACCATAACACAAACCGATTATAAACACCGCCATGACCAAGTTGCAGCCACTGTTCACCAGTACCTAGCTATCAAATACAAATTCATACAAGAAAAAACACCTTACTACAAATATACACCTGAAATAATACACGATTCATCCAACTATAAACTCTACTGGGACAGAACTATAATCACTGACAAAACCATTCATTTCAATAGACCAGACATCACTCTCCACGACCATCCCTAATACGCACAACCTCACTAATACATACACTGAAAAAATAACAAAATACACAGACCTGGCAATAGAAATTAAAACACTGGAAAGTAGACACGGTTAGGACTGTCCCTATCATAATATCCAGCACAGGCGTCATACCTTACACTATTCACCGGTCTAGAAACACTGAACATTCATACAACTACAAAAAGCAGTTATCCTAAACACCTGCCGCATTGTTCGGACATTTTTGTCACTAAATCAATAAAGCTTTAACAATTTTTCGCTTGGCCAAAAGCCCGTGAAAAATGGTGACTCCCTCGCTTGACGAGAGAAGAAAAAGTGAAACATAATAATAATAATAATAATAATCTAAACGCAGGGGCGGCTTTATGGCGAGCCGTCGGTGAGTGACGACACCGCGTACCCTGATTCCATGGGGCTAAATGAGACCCCTGCCCCCTGGCTTGCCTTAACCGGCCGTCCAGGGGTGGAAACCGCAAGAGCTAAGAACCTAAGCTCCAGGGTGGAAGTGTTAAAGGGCATAACGCCGCGAGTAGCTCTTAGTGAAAGTGCAGCACACCTCTCTACACCCTAAGCCACCCACGCCGATGTTGCCCTTCCGGTGCCAAGATACGGCAGCCTTTATGGGGGGCCCATTCAGTGGGTTGCAAGTCATCACCTGCCTAAATATATTTTGAGATGAGACAGGATAAGGCAGGTGCCGTTTCTCATTCTATAGATCTGTTATTCCATCCACAAGTTGTTCACCTCAATAGCCCAGACTTTTTTAATCCTATACTGTACAATAGTTTCATATTCCTTTTTATACATATTTCATAGTTGCATGTATTTTATATTGAAAAGGGCCTCTTTGTGTTGGCTTCGGCTCCACCAATGCCCACCAAATGTCCGGGCTAGACCCGAGAATATATTTATAATCTCGTAGACTGGCAGCTTTTCGCCGATGCTCGAGACTAATGAGCTCAATCTGATCCAGGGACTCGTTGCTCTCTTTCAGTACTCAACCCCGCATGTACCGCCGCAAGAACTACGCAGCCAAGGCCGTCGCGTCGACCCACGCCATCTGTCCCTCCCCTGCAGGAGACATGTACCCGCGAGCGGTGAGGTGGGGGCTCCCGGCCGTCAGGGCCGAGTGGCTCATGGCGTGCGCTACCGAAGGAAGGAGAGTGAGCGAGCAGCACTACCTCGTTGGAGACTCTAAAGGTACCTATGAAGTGAAGTGAAGCCAACATGGTTCACATGCTATTTTATTTATTTAAAACTGTTACATCAATTAAATCATGAAAATTACATTACATTCATTATATAATAAGAATTTCAATAAAATCTATATATACTTATAATAAAACTGTTACAGGTCGAATTCTGTAGATTAAAGATATTTTGAAAAAAAAAATTGGACGGCATTCTATAATCGATACTGAAGCCAAAACTGTAACTTTTTTCATTTTTGTCTGTCTGTCTGTATCACGACCGCGCATCACGCCGACACTACTGAATGGATTCAAATGAAACTGAGCATCGTTTGAGTTTATACTTCGAGGTAGGTTCTTGCATACTTTTTATCCCGAAATTCAGCATGGTTCTTTTGGGAGTGGGGATGAAAGTCAAAATACACACTTTATTTTATTTTATTAACGCGTAGTCTGATTTCTTTAAATTTTTTTTTTTTAGAAAGGAAGTACATTAAAGATTGTACCGTAAATATTTTAAGGTTATCGGTTTCGTGGTTCAGAAATTACAGACATCAAAACCCTTAGTATATTGTCAAATTACCATCGCCTATTATCACATATGCGGCAGTATATCTGATAATAGGCGATGGTAATTTGATGGTGCTTACCATTAGGCTGCCGGCATGCTTGATTGTCACCAGTGGTATTAAAACATACGTCGATGAAATCATCTTGTCTGAAGTTATACCGACTTAATAACTTTAAAGTTTAATGATTATTTACGGGATATTTACCGTGGTAAGGTTGTGGAAGGAAAAAAATATCCCGTAAATAATCATATAACTTTGGTGAACAACCGTGATAGTTTAAACCAGTGTTTAAATAACTCTGTATCCATGGTCATGAAATAAATAAATAAATAAAAAAAAACGATCACCAGTTGACAACAATCCTCCGACGCCAGACTGCGCATTCGGTGCAGCGCTCCAGCCCGGCACCAGCACCGGCACCGGCACCGGCACCGGGCGGCTGTCCTCACAACCAAGGAAGCGCATACGGCGTGTTATGGAGGATCTGTCCGGGAAACCACCCGACACAGTAAATGATAAACACACTGTAACTCACACGTTATCTCACATATAGTTTCTTACTTGGTTGTCCTGCATGTGTGCATGTGTGTTTTCATGTGTATATAAAAAAGTAAATTTAAAACTAACCAAAATAATGAAACCCTTAAGGGAAGTAAGTCAAATTCAATAAATGAAATTCATCCCCTCATTTGTGTCCAAATATGTCCCGAGGCCCGAATTTTACACCCTTAGAGGAACTTCTTGCTTATGTCAAAGGAGTCAAAAGCTTTTTTTTTTATATAAAATAGGTTTGCGTTTGACCGCCAGCTCAAAAAATATTGTTTTTTTATTTTATTTTTGTAGCCATTGTCGGAGATTCGCAACAAACTATTTTGGTTTTTAGTACTTAAAAAAAAAATACACATCCATTGTGTTTGGTATTTAAATGGGTCAGAAGACTGGAATTAATCGGCAAAACGTTTTAAGGGAGACACAATTTGGTTTTCTTTAACCAACTGGTCAACATTACTAATCTTAAAACGAATACGCGATAAAAGTGAGCACAGAACAGAGAGGCAACAAATACATTGTTTACAATTTAATTTTTAATTAAAACTGTGAAATAGTTTCTGTCAGATAGATTTTTTACCAGTTAAGGCGCGGTCTGATCACGATTTATAAATTCGTTTTTCACCCGCTCACGCTATGGTCTATTTGCTATCTAAAACGTCTTTGTTTAAAGTCGAAAATCGCATATCATCATATTTTGAGGGTTTTTATTTAGTTGATTGAAATATAAAATTGAATCTGATCAATTAATTTGCTCACATTACACTAAGCGTTTAAAAACATTTGTTTTGGTTAATTTTGCGATTGCACCGCGCCTTAAATCCGCGATCATAAGAATGTTAAGATCTTTGTAGAGTAATATATTTATTTTTGTATTTTTTCTAGGACCAAGCTGATACTCCTCTCCCAGCTAAAAGATCTAGAATGACTGATAATCACGAAAGACATTTTACATAAAAATAATTTGCCAAAACAGTAAAATCATCAATCATCGGCTCAGAGTTAATCAAGCCGCCCGAGTCGGACGACTCAAAGCCGCTTGAAGCGAAGGAAGAAAGCTCTTCAAGCCGCTTAACTTCGTTAAGTGACACGCAATTTTCGAGACTGGAAGCAGTGATGAGTAACCGTCCGAGTTTTCAGCGCCCAAAGTGAACTAGGGACTCCTATAACGTTCCTCCCTCACGTAAGAAATTTTCTACTTAGTATTGGTTCGTCCATGTTGCGTAAAGTGGAAAAAGAAAGCAATAAGGTGTCAAGCAGCTTTAATGCAATATTGAGTAAATCTGGCTCTCAGTGTCCAAACCAAACTTGTCTTCTGAGTCTTCTGTTCCACAACTACGTACAAAATGATGCTATTTTTAGTAACGCTCCTCAGTTTTGCCTGCTCTGCTATCCTGAATTGAGGTAAAAAGTAGTCTTCTAAACTTACTCGCACCAGGCACTCACCAGGCGCACTCTGCACTTTAGGTATGAAGCTACAAGTAGTCGTCTTGTCGGACTTGCCGTGCCCGCTGCCGCGCGATACACAGAGATAACGCGACAAGAGTTACAGAGATAACGCGACAAGAGTGACGCGGTAGACAGAGAGCCAACTTTATGGTAGTTAGCGCTCGCACGTCCTGAATTATACTGAGATAGATATAAACTCTTTATTGCTTAGGTACACCAGAAATAAAAATTACAAACAAAAAACACTTACGAGCTAGTGCCAAAAGTGGCGGCCTTATCGCTAAAGCGATCTCTTCCAGGCAACCATTGGAATGATACAGAGATTGGTAGTAGGTATATTGTGTAGTAGCAAGAATAGCTACTTATTTAAATGATTTTGCGTAGTGAATCTTCTGTACTTGTACTTATATGTATTCTGTGCGCACATCACATCAACTATTATCTCACATAATATTAGTGTTGTTTTGTCCTAATATCTATATGTATTCTGTGCGCACATCACATCAACTATTATCACACATAATATTAGTGTTGTTCTGTCCTAATATCTGTATGTATTCTGTGCGCACATCACATCAACTATTATCTCACATAATATTAGTGTTGTTCTGTCCTAATATCTATATGTATTCTGTGCGCACATCACATCAACTATTATCTCACATAATATTAGTGTTGTTTTGTCCTAATATCTATATGTATTCTGTGCGCACATCACATCAACTATTATCACACACAATATTAGTGTTGTTCTGTCCTAATATCTGTATGTATTCTGTGCGCACATCACATCAACTATTATCTCACATAATATTAGTGTTGTTCTGTCCTAATATCTATATGTATTCTGTGCGCACATCACATCAACTATTATCTCACATAATATTAGTGTTGTTCTGTCCTAATATCTATATGTATTCTGTGCGCACATCACATCAACTATTATCTCACATAATATTAGTGTTGTTCTGTCCTAATATCCGCACTATCAAATCCGTTCGATTCACTCACACTAAACGCACAAAACTTGCTGAGCCAAAAACCTCGTTCGAACTATGTTACTTCTCTCTGAGAGAAGGCCTGTGTTCTAGTAGCGGGAACATGATAGGTTGATAATGATGGTTCGAACATCTACATTTTTAACCGGTTTCCAAAAAGGAGGAGGTTATCAATAGGACATTTTTTTATATTATGTTTGTTACCTCAGAACTTGCGACTGGGTGAACCGATTTTGTTGATTCTTTTTTTATTTGAAAGCTGTTGATTTCCGTGTGGTCCCATTTCAATTTGGTCCATAACAAAGTCTTTTGTGTGGAAATCCACACAAAAAATATTATAAGAGACATCTGTCGGAACACCTCGGTACTAAATCAGGCATGCGCTCTCTAAAACCGATAGTGCCTAATTAATGCACGCGCTATGGGACAGAGGGCGCATTCTGTAATTTTTATGAAGTCTGTTTTTTGTATTGATAATATAATTATGTTATAGCGCCTGACTCAGAACAGGGTTCGGAGTCCCCGCCCAATACGGTCGGTTGGGACGACAGCCGGCCGGCCGCCCACACAGTGACCCCACCGACACCACCACCGGTTCGTCCTCTCGTCAAACGGTTCATGCCGGACGTCCGGTTACCATATGGCCTCTAAGTGGGTGCACGTTATAAATCGTGTGAGGCACCTCCGTAACTGCTGTCTACGCTGATTATGTTCATGTCTGCGTCACATATCTGAAAATGTTGTTTGCCTTATTGTTATAAGTTTAGTAATTTTTGTTTTTAACGCGCCATCGGTGCAACGAACATTTTCGTTTAATCCCAATTAATATGCGCGACACACTAGAGCGAAGAGTGGAAAAGGCGCGTTAACGAATTTTCTTTCAACGTACAATGGGCAGAGCGCTTTGCTATTATTTCCATTTCTTTTGGTGCAGTGCACCACACGTAAAAAGTAGTAGTACCTACAACATTAATTTTTGATTCTAGGTTCATCTTAAATTGTTTAACGTAATTATATAGGTTAAACTGTATGATTATTTAACGTTGATTGTGTATTAATTATTTTTGTCACGCACTTTAATTATTTTGTTACTTGAAGTCGTTGTAATATTTTTCATATTGTTTATTTTCTGTGAGAAAGAAGAGAGTTATTTATTTGTTGATTATACTTGAGTACATATTAATATCTGTGATGTTTACTGTAAAGTTTGCTTTAATTTCGATATTAGTTTTTTTTTACTGCAGCAAGTGCCTTTATTAACTAAACAAAATACAAGCTAATACTAAAACTGTTGTTGGGTCGGTACAAGTTACTTTGTTTGTATGCTAATATTATGTTATGATACCAAATAAAAAATAAGTTGATGCTCTATTATTATAACTGATGTTAACTTAATGTACCTATAACTAGACTAATTTAAGACTGATTTATATATCCTTGATTTTTTACTATCTAATAGACGATTTTGAAATATAAAAAGTGGTATTTTTAATACATTTTTATTTTTAATGGTTTAGACGGTAAAATATATTTAATGAAAGTAAAAAAAAACTAATAAAAATGGTCTCACCAGTTGAACATTTAAAGAATGATAATGTTTTCGGCAGAAATATCGCTCTTCATTGTCAGTGGGCCGAATAATTGCTACATGGGTGCAATCAATGCACCCCAAGACACCTGGGAACTGGAATTCTTCATAAAATCTATAACATAGTAAAACACACTTACTTTAATAATAAATGACTAAGAACAATCAATGCAAAACATTATAGACTTAGCTAGAGCTAGTGTGTCTTGGGTAGCTATATAGGCAGGGGTTATACACAATACATTACAAGTGGTACATCAGTGTTCAGCTAGTTGCTACCAAAACAAATAAGATTGTCACTTGCCTTGTCCTAATTATATTCCGTTCAGCAACAGTTGTAGGAAAACGTATGTACTTGTTCCTCATTTCCAAAGTGTTAAGGGCAGCAGTTACCTCAGCCAAGACCTGTGACACTGTTTGTTGAGACAGACCGTGAGAATGTATGTCTCCAGTAGGCCTCTGATAAGAGCCAGTACCATAAAATGATAGGGCAGTCAAGACCTAAAAAAAACACAATATTGAAACTACAGAAATACATATTTTTATTTACTATCTACAGCTTGAGATTGATATGCATACTCATCAACTCATATATCCTCTTTTGGATCATTCTCGATAGATCCATAATGGATCTATAGAGATTGTACTAGTCTACCTTAGTGGAGGGGGGTTTAGGCCATAGTCTATTACACTGGCCTAATGCAGATGGGCTACGCTAGCTTTCGATGGTTTCAACCCTCTCCGGCAAGCAGGTTACCTCACAATGTTTTCTTTCACTGAATTAATAATTCCTTCAATAAAGCAACTGATAATTAAATGTTAATTCTGAATCTTAGTTCGAAATGACTCTGGGGGTAGAGGCACTAGAGATTTGTAGAGATGTGTCAGCTACCACATTCTTCATTTACATCATACCTACCTAGTATATTTAGGTATGTTCATCTATGATTATACTAAATTAACATAATATTATTACCTTTCTTTCCACTGACACATCGGTTGATTTTTTTGGCACTTTAATAAGTGGCCTTATTTCGTCACATAAGTTTATAACTAAGTTTTTTGTAAGTCTATATCGTTTTATAAATTCTTCATCACTAAAGTCATTGAATGGGTCACACTGTTGTCTTAGTTGTTGCCTATGAATCTGCTCCGCAGCAATGTCACACTCCATGAATTCGAACATTAACTGTTCGTCTGACATCTGGAACCCAATAGGTAATTAGTGAACATTATAACCTTTTAAGTAGTTAATTTAAGAACAAAATAGGTACCTACCTCTTACTTACTCAATAAGTCATGAAATCTCAAGAACTTCAAACCATTTAAATTGCCAACTACTTTGGTATTTGGTACTTTGGTATTTTTCTTAGGTTTTAAGTGCTTGATAGGAAAATGTTTCCACGGGCAATGCCAGGCCACGGGTGGCTAGACATTTGTAGGAATTGTAAGTGCTTGATAGGAAAATGTTTCCACGGGCAATGCCAGGCCACGGGTGGCTAGACATTTGTAGGAATTGTAAGTGCTTGATAGGAAAATGTTTCCACGGGCAATGCCAGGCCACGGGTGGCTAGACATTTATAGGAATTGTAAGTGCACATAGCGAAACAATAACTTTTAGTAATATCAAATAGGTAGTTTGATAGGTTATAAAACTTACAAAAAGTTACCTACTAATCCTTCAAAGCTTAAATATAGCATGCGTGTTCTTAGGTTTTGGGTGCTCGCTATTAAATGGTTTTAAAAAATTGCTACTTAAAATGCTTTACCGGATCATTAAAGTAGTTGGTAGTAGTTCACATTAGAATCTTGTAAAAATCACTGTAAACACTTGTGAATCTAAAATATTGCGTACTAACCTTTCAGGGTAGTTATTATTTTATCTTCCTTGTTGTGTTTGAAATTTTCAGAGTTTTTACACAATTATTTGTAAATCACTATTCATAAAAAGCTGATATTTACTAGCTTTTTAAAAACGGTCAGTTTGCATTGATTTGACAAGTAATCAGCGCCTGTTTAGCCGCCCGCAGTACGGATTGAATGAACAAAATCGCGTTTTACTATGCATGTGTTGGTCAACATCGCGAGATACCAAAAACCATATCGAACACCGAAAATGGACCAGTTAACGTGGTCGGCGGTACCGTTTAGACAACGATCGTGGAATAGGGCCTGAGATAAGTCCTTGTCCGTAAGGCCCCTGGTGTAGAACTACGTCGTCGTCATGACTTAGAGACCGAGGATGGCGAAGACCTATGGGCATCTGTTTCATACCGAGGCCAGTTGTTGTACATCTGTGTAGTATACTTACATCCTAGAGCCAGTGATCAAGACTATATGACTTGGTTTTGTAAAGTAGAAGATAATGTCTCAAAAATATTACATAATGAAACACTAATGATACTTGGGGACTTAAATCTTAATAGTGCCAACGTTAACATTAACAACTACATAGGCTATTTTTTAAATTATTGTGCAATTGTAGACCGTAATGATATTATTAATGAAACAGGTAGTAAATTAGATGTAGTTCTTACTAGTCATAACGTAAATGAAGTGAGTGTGTGTGTCGCCGATGAAACTCTTGTAGAACATATTGATGTCTATCACCCTCCTCTAGATATCAGCATAACAATTAAACGATTAGAAAGAAATAGCAAGTTGGAACCGACATACAGATACATACAGATTGGGACTTCACTAAAGCTGATTTCACAGCACTATACGACTGCGTCTGTAATAGTAACTGGCACGAAATTCTTCAACAAACTGAAGTAAACAAAGCTGTAGACTGCTTATACTATCTAATATATAAATGTTTTGATGAGAGTGTACTTACCAAAGAAAACTAGGTATTCCAAGGCAACCAGGAGATATCCAACGTGGTATTCTAGTGAAATAATAAATAATATTAAATTAAAAGCTAAGTTACATAAAATATGGAAATCTACTAAAGATATACACGTTTACAGCTTTTTCAGTGCCATTAGATGCAATATAAAACAAGATATTTCAATAGCATACAAAAATCACATACAAAGTGTACAGGAAAATCTGACAGCAAATCCACGTGCTTTTTGGAATCACGTTGCAAATCTGAAAACTAAAGGGGGTTTCGATTCTGCCATCACCCACAAGGGCGTTAAGCATACCGGTCTAGCCGCAGCCGCAGCGTTCGCAGATTATTTTAAGAGTGTATTTCTTCCACATACACCAAACTTAAATTTGAAAGTAGCTGAAACTACAAGCAACAATAATCTCATAAATATCCCAGACCTTTCTCAAAATGATATCAAATTTCACATAGATAAACTAAAACCAAAAAGCTCGCTAGGACCTGATAGTGTTCCACCATATGTTATTAGGGCTTTTAAAGAGCAACTAGCTGAACCTTTAACGTATATATTTAACCTGTCGCTAAAAACAGGAGAGCATCCGCGGCTTTGGAAAAAGTCGCGGGTAGTGCCTGTACCGAAATCCGGCGACAAAGCATTCGTGGAAAATTATCGGCCAATTGCTATTTTATCTGCATTCGCAAAACTATTTGAAAGTATACTACATAGTAACATTTACAAACAAGTAGAATCACAGCTCAGCGACGCTCAGCACGCGTTCAGAAAAGGTAGATCTGTAAACACCAACCTACTTACATTGGTAGACTTTGTCTCTAAGAACATGGATGAGAATAATCAAGTAGATGTCATATATCTAGACTTTCAAAAAGCTTTTGACCAAGTAGACAATAATATCCTGCTCCAAAAGCTAAGTACAGCTGGATTTGCTCCTCGGCTTCTTTCATTTTTTGCAAACTACCTGAAAGATCGTCAACAATTCGTGCGCCTTGGATGCCATGATTCACCACCATATTATACGCCGTCAGGTATCAGCCAAGGTTCATCCCTTGGGCCACTTCTTTTCACGTTTATGATTAACGACCTGCCGAAATCACTACTGCATGCCAAGTGCTTAATTTACGCCGATGATGTAAAACTCTATATGCCCATAAAATCTGTCCATGACTGTATAAATCTCCAAAAAGACTTAGACACTATACTAACATGGAGTGAACAAAATAAACTCAACATAAATGTCTCAAAGTGTTCCGTGATGAGCTTTACCAAGTCCACAAATACTATAATAGCGCAATACAGTATAAATGAACAACAACTCTCGCGAAATCAGAGAGTTAAAGATCTGGGTGTCTTGTTTGATCCAAAACTTGCTTTTCACGACCATATTCGTGCACTTGCGGCAGATTGTTTTAAAAGATTGGGATTTGTGACGCGCAACTGCAAAGACTTCACAAATGTTAAGGTCATGAAGTTGCTTTACACTGCCTTAATAAGATCAAAAATTGAGGCGAGTGCATGCATATGGAACCCTCATGAGAAAAGTTACACTCTAATGCTGGAAAAAGTCCAATTTTTATATAAGAAAATGTATGGATATTATCCATTTTTATATCCCACAAAATTTTTGTTGGACTCTCTTGGGTTCAACTCTCTTGAAACTCGCAGATTGCATAGTCAGTTATTAACGGTGTTGCAAATACTGCATGGGAGAGTATACTGCCCCGAATTGTTAGGTGAAGCTAGTCGTCTGAGTGTACCGGAGCAGCGCGTGCGTTTCCGTAGCGGGCGAGTCCCACTGTTTGCGCCGAGTCCGGCACGCACTGTGGCGCGCCAGCACTCTCCGGTGTTCCGTGCACAACGACACCTCAACCACCTTCTCTCAGTATTTCCCGACACAGATATGTTTGCGGATAGATGGACGATACTGGTTAGGAAGTGCAACCAGTATTGTGAAAGTATTATATAATGTCGTTATTTTATTTTATTATTACCAAACATTGTTGTTATTGTAATTAATGTAAATTTTTATCTTTTATTTTAATTTTTTTTATTTTTCTAGTGTTTTATTTTTATTTTTTGTAAATATTTTTTATTGTAGTTTTTTAAATTTTGTCTAACTTTTTATGCTACCTTACTATTTATTTAGTTTTATAGTTGGTAGTTCAATTTGAATAATATTATGTAGTAAGTAAATAAGGTATTACGCCATGGTTTTTAACTGTTATGTAATATTTTATGTAAATAAACTGAATTTGAATGAGAGTAGCGTACTTGACTTTCGTTGTGTACTAGCCGTGCTGTGATTGGTCCGCTCGTTCGCCTCGTCCATACAGCGTTGACTCCGCCTCTTCCGCTCCCCTCTAGCGACAACCATCACCACAGGCAGTGCGCTGAGCGCAACTTGGTTTCATTGGTTATCTCATGTAAATGGCCACCAGGCATAATTAGAAAGTATTAGGTTTCGAATTAGGTAAGTAGGTATGTTTAATAAATGTTTTATTGGTAGGTAAAACATCGCTATTAAACAACTGTACCTTCCTTCGAAACCTAATTATACACGAGAGACGTGTTTGTTATCGTCTGGTGGTGATGGTGACTATCACCAATGTGATATATTTAAAGTAGTTATAACACGAGAGACGTGTTTGTTATCGTCTGGTGGTGATGGTGACTATCACCAATGTGATATATTTAAAGTAGTTATAACACGAGAGACGTGTTTGTTATCGTCTGGTGGTGATGGTGACTATCACCAATGTGATATATTTAAAGTAGTTATACTAGAAGATACGCAATAATTGGAATTTAAGAATACATATGATACAACTTGAGTATCGGACTGCCTCGGTGGTTCAGTTGGTAGTGAACCTACCCTCTGTACTTGTGGGCGTGGGTTCGATTCCCACCTAGGGCAAACATTTGTGTTTGTTCTATTCCATGACTGGGTGTTAATATCTATTCAAGTATTTATTACAATATATATGTACGTATATCAGTCTCTGGCAGCCATATTACAAGCTTTGCTTAGTTTGGGTTCAGATGACCATGTGTGCCAAAAATGTCCCGAATAGTTATTTATTTATTTTTATCTAAAATCACTTCTTGATCTAGAATTATTGTGATACAACAAGTTTTTAATTAGTTAATTGAACTTAAATTTTGTGCATTTGAGGGTGTATGATTGTAGGGGTATGATTTCCCTGTGATAAAACTTTACTCTACCCAGCCCCAGCCTGGGATCATGGTGCGTGATGTCATGGCATGGTGCGTGATGTCATGGCATGGTGCTGCCTACATTTGCCAAACGTGCTGATACAAATGTTTATGTATTTGCGGTGTCTCTTCTTCGTTTAGAGAGTCTTATCACCTGCGTGACTCAAAAACCTGGATCCAAAGTTACGATTCTCATTGAAAGTGTTGATTTTCCCGAGGGGTGAGTTTGCTTCTTAACTTTGGATGGATGGATGGATGGATGGATGGATGGATGGATGGATGGATGGATGGATGGATGGATGGATGGATGGATGGATGGATGGATGGATGGATGGATGGATGGATGGATGGATGGATGGATGGATGGATGGATGGATGGATGGATGGATGGATGGATGGATGGATGGATGGATGGATGGATGGATGGATGGATGGATGGATGGATGGATGGATGGATGGATGGATGGATGGATGGATGGATGGATGGATGGATGGATGGATGGATGGATGGATGGATGGATGGATGGATGGATGGATGGATGGATGGATGGATGGATGGATGGATGGATGGATGGATGGATGGATGGATGGATGGATGGATGGATGGATGGATGGATGGATGGATGGATGGATGGATGGATGGATGGATGGATGGATGGATGGATGGATGGATGGATGGATGGATGGATGGATGGATGGATGGATGGATGGATGGATGGATGGATGGATGGATGGATGGATGGATGGATGGATGGATGGATGGATGGATGGATGGATGGATGGATGGATGGATGGATGGATGGATGGATGGATGGATGGATGGATGGATGGATGGATGGATGGATGGATGGATGGATGGATGGATGGATGGATGGATGGATGGATGGATGGATGGATGGATGGATGGATGGATGGATGGATGGATGGATGGATGGATGGATGGATGGATGGATGGATGGATGGATGGATGGATGGATGGATGGATGGATGGATGGATGGATGGATGGATGGATGGATGGATGGATGGATGGATGGATGGATGGATGGATGGATGGATGGATGGATGGATGGATGGATGGATGGATGGATGGATGGATGGATGGATGGATGGATGGATGGATGGATGGATGGATGGATGGATGGATGGATGGATGGATGGATGGATGGATGGATGGATGGATGGATGGATGGATGGATGGATGGATGGATGGATGGATGGATGGATGGATGGATGGATGGATGGATGGATGGATGGATGGATGGATGGATGGATGGATGGATGGATGGATGGATGGATGGATGGATGGATGGATGGATGGATGGATGGATGGATGGATGGATGGATGGATGGATGGATGGATGGATGGATGGATGGATGGATGGATGGATGGATGGATGGATGGATGGATGGATGGATGGATGGATGGATGGATGGATGGATGGATGGATGGATGGATGGATGGATGGATGGATGGATGGATGGATGGATGGATGGATGGATGGATGGATGGATGGATGGATGGATGGATGGATGGATGGATGGATGGATGGATGGATGGATGGATGGATGGATGGATGGATGGATGGATGGATGGATGGATGGATGGATGGATGGATGG